>JASWHV010000008.1:4640141-9618660 GCA_030760725.1 Neostapfia colusana
AGGTGACAGGGCCAAAGAGGTCCATGTGAAGCATCTCTAATGGTCTTGTTGTCGTCATCACGTTCTTGGCGGGGTGAGCTGTTCCAATTTCCTTTCCTGCTTGGCACGCACTACATGGTCTATCCTTTTCAAAAATAACACCTTTTAGTCCACGGATGTGATCCCCTTTAGAAGTTTTTGTAAGTTCCTCATTCCGACATGGGCTAGTCTTCTATGCCACAGCCATCCCATGTTGGTTTTTGCTATTAAGCATGTGTCAAGCTGAGCTTTATCTGTGGAAAAATCCACCAAGTAAAACTTTCCCTTTAACACATCCTTAAAGGCAATTGAGTTATCACTTCTTCTAGAGACGGTCACATCCTCGTTAGTAAACAAGCAATTATAACCTTTCTCACATAGTTGAGATATGGACAATAGGTTATAATCCAATGATTCAACGTGTAGAACATGTGAAAGAAAGTGTTGAGATGAGATTGCAATTTTACCAATACCTAGTACCCTTCCTTGGCTGTTGTCTCCAAAATAGATGCCTTCATTTGGATCATCATTTTCTTCATACTCAACAAACATTTTCCTCTCTCCGGTCATATGGTTAGTTCACCCACTATCTAGCACCCATTTAGTACCACCGGAGGAGTAGGCCTACAAAACAATTTAAACATTGCTCTTAGGTACCCAAACTTGATTGGGTACTTTGAGGTTAGTTACTAGGCATTTGGGCACCCACACAAGTTTTTGGACTCTTGTGGAGTGGCCCAACATATTTTGCATAAACTTTACCATACTTGCTTTTTATAAGAACATAAGATGCATCAAAATTATGAAATACTATTGATTTTACATTTTTGGTAATCTTATGTGAGGTAGATGCAAGGTTGTTACTCTTGTCTTGACTTGAGTTTTCTTTCACGAAGGCTACGACTTTGCTATTGTTTTTAAGGATTCTAGCATTTTGCTTTCCTCCCCTAGTATATCCAAGTCCATCTTTGATGAAGGGAGATCTTATGATTGTGTATGCATTACGTGCATATTTGAATTTTTCTTTATCAAAGATCCCACTCTTGTGTGTATTCTTGCTTTGTGCCTCTTTGAGCTCATTTTTTAAGTTTAAGACAACGCTAGCACATTTACAAGTTTTAGTGTTGGATTCTATATTTGTTGAGAGAGAGCTTTTGGAGGATGAATTAATTGGGACATTTGACTTAAGTGAGTCAAGTTGTGCTTCAAGATTCTTGTGAGCTTTGGTTAAGCTTACAAGTTCATCTTGAAGTGCTACATTATCACTTTTAAGCTGAACGCATGTCTCCTTGCTCATGGCAAGTTCGCTTTCAAGTGTTCTACACTTTTCTCTCTCAAGTTCAAGAAGTTTCTCAATCTCAAGGTTTCTTTCCTTTTCAAGGATAAGCAAATCTTCTTGTTGATTGAGAAGCTCTTCTTGTTCAAATATTTCATCCGATAGCATTTTCATTTTAGCTATAGCCTTTTTGTTTAATTCTCTAAACATGAATTCGTTTTCACTACTACTATCAAAGGCACTATCATCTTCAATATGTAACTTAGAAGGTTTAGTCATTACCTTGCACTTTCCTTCCTTTGCCATGAGGCATGTGTGACTTCGGCTCTTCCAATCACCTTTGTTTGGCAAGAGTGATTTCTTCATGGTTGGCCTCTTGATGGCTACGGTTGCCACTTTTTCTTCATCTTCGGAGGAGGATTCTTCATTTGAGTCCCATTCTTCTCCGATGTGGGCTTGTCCATATGTCTTCTTCTTTGTGAAGAAGTTCTTGTCTTGCGGCTTCCCATCCTTCTTCTTTCTCTTGTCATCTTCCTTGCTATGGGGGCAGTTCACAATGAAATGCCCATGTTCTCCACAGTTGTAGCAAGTCTTCTTTGTTCTTGACTTGTCTTTGCTCTTGTTCTCATAGTGATGGCTTCTCCTTATCCTCATCAACCTTTTGAATCTTTTGATGAAGAACGCCATTTCTTCATCATCCATGTTTGTGCTCTCATCATCACTTTCTTCATCTTCACTTGTGAGTTGTGTTTCTTTTGCCTTGGACTTGAATGTGGCCTTGAGAGCAATGCCCTTCTTCTTGGATGAAGTGATCTTGGCTAAGTCATTGACGTGTTGGGCTTCCTTCTCCATCATCTCATGGTTAATGATCTTCCCTAGCACCTCATCCGGAGTCATCAAATGAAAGTTTGGACTTTCCTGGATTAAGGTGCATAGGGTCACATTGCGAGGCATAAATGCTCTTATCATTCTTTTAACCACCTCATGGTCATTCCATTTCTTGCATCCGTACGCCCGACTCTTGTTGATAAGAGTTTTGAGTCGGTTGTACATTTCTTGAGGTGTTTCGCCTTCTTCCATGGCGAACCTTCCAAGCTCTCCTTCTATCATCTCAATCTTAGCTTCCCTCATGGATCGGTTTCCTTCATGTGCGATCTTGAGGGTGTCCCAAATGTCTTTGGCGAGCTCCAACCCATCTACCTTGTCAAATTCTTCAATGCTCGGAGATGAGTTGAGCATGGCTGCTGCTTGTGCATTGCGATGGATTTGTTGTTCTTGTTCTAGGGTGAGTTCATCCTCGTCTTCGGGGATATCTATACCTGTACATACCACATGCCAAAGACTTGGGTTCAAGGAAATTAGATGCAACTTCATGTTGTGTTTCCACATTGTATAGTTAGTTCCATCAAAGTGAGGTGATTTGCCTAGAGGAATTGATAAATAACTGGAATGAGAATTTATTCGTTCATAGTTAAAAGGATATCGCGAGTAGTCTTGTTGACTACTCTTGAGTTTCTTCTCTAACTTCTCCTTCTTTTTCTTTTTAGCCTCCTCCTTCTTCTTTTTGAGGAGTGCCATGAGACGAAGAACTTCTTCATCTTCTTCTGAGCTTGTAACGTCTTGTGGAGGAGCAATTGCGGGAGGTGGGTTAGAATCTTGTTCTTCAAAGTTGCTCGAACTTGCTCCTTTTCCCTTATTGAGATCAATTTGGCTATCGACCTTGTCCCCCATCTCCTCTCCAAGCGGTTAAGCTTTTGTGGAGAGTTAGGCTCTGATACCAATTGAAAGTTACCTAGAGGGGGGGTGAATAGGCTAATAAAACCTGAAATTCAAATAAACAGCGGATAAAACCAAAGCCGGCCGGACTAGTCCGGTCTGAGGTTGGACTATTCCGGTCTAAGACTAATTTGTGTTTTAGTTTTCCTTTTAAGTTTGTTTGAGCAGAAAATATGTGGTAGTCAAGTGATATCACTAATTAGTTGAGAATGGTTAGATTGCAAAATAATAAAACAATTTGTAAGAAATAACACAATGAAAGCTTGACAAGTAATTTTAGTGAGCAATTTAAATAGTAGAGAGACCAAAAGACACGATTTATTACGAGGTTCGATTCCACACAGGAACCTACGTCCTCGTTGAGGAGTCCACCAACCGGGTTTTTTCTAACCCTTCCCTCACCGAGCGATCACCAAGATCAAGCACGAGCTTTTTCACTTTCAATCAAATGTGAATACAATGATCTTAGGGGCTACTCACACTTTGAGGCTCCCTACACCAAACAAGTAGTTCTAGAATTCAATGTACAACTGTTAAAAACTCAAAATAACAGTTAGAGTGCAAAGGAATCAAACCGAGAGCTCAAACGTCGGTCACCACGTCTTTCCTCTCACAAGAACCACTAACTCCTTAAGATCCAATCTTAGGGGTCTAGAAGGTGAGGAAAGAGGCTTAGAAGAGCTCTAGGAATTAGTTTTCAGCACTTGGGTTCGTATCTATCTAATTCTCAGCCGGGGGGTCTCCTTTTATAGAAAACCCGACATCTAGCCGTTACCAACTAAAGTCCGGACTAGTCCGGTCCCAACCCCGGACTAGTCCGATCTTAAGGGACCACTCACGTCACAGCTTACCAAATAAAGTTTTAGTGACCGTTGGATTCAAACGGTCATGAAACCCCGGACTAGTCCGGCCAAGTGCGGACTAGTCCGATCTCAATCAGGAGCCTTTGTTCCGTATGAGAATGGACTAGTCTGGTAGGGGCGGACTAGTCCGGTCAAAAGGGCGGACTAGTACGGTCTTACCAGACTTAGTCTAAAAATTCTTTCAACTGGAGCTGCGGACTAGTCCAGCCAACCTCGGACTAGTCCGAGCTCACACAGGAACCTTTGTTCCGTCCTAATTCGGACTAGTCTGAAAAGATCGGACTAGTCTGGCCTGTGGAGCGGACTAGTCCGATGGCACTCAGAGACTTCTTCTCCGGACCTAAGCGGCTTAGTCCGCTTAGCGGACTAGTCCAGCCTCTTGGGCGGACTAGTCCGTCCTTCTGAGACTTAGTCTCATAACGACTCAGACACACAACAACGGACTAGTCCGGCCTTTAACGGACAAGTCCGAACTGACTCAGAGACTCTTTATCCGGTCTAAAGCGGATTAGTCCGGGTATGAACGGACTAGTCCGGCCATTTGTCCGGACAAGTCCGGTCTTCCCTTTTCTTCATATCTATGACTACTTCGTCTCATGATTCTAACTTTCTATCCTTCGTTTGAGCTCTCTAGTGATTCTCAAGCACTCTAAAAGAGAAGACCCTATACACAACTAGAAAAATGTGAAGATTAATAGAGAATGCTATTTTCTACTCTTTCAAGTCTTCTTCTTTTCCTTTTGCTTCTTGAGAGACTCCATATCCATTTCCTTGATAAACACCTGTGCTCATACTCAGTAGAAACTTATTAGCTTCTTAATTGTCGTTATCAATCAACCAAAACCCACGGGGATTTCCTAGATGCACTTTCACTATTCTGATTGTATTTCGAATAAGAGTCTTATTCAGATTGTCGTTGAATCTTAACAACTTATCTTTAGTTGATTTGGTGCAGTAACATTGTGGAATTCATGTCGGTTTCCTCTCTGTACCGGTATTTCCACGCGTACTGAATCCAAAACCGCTCCAGAACTCGTTACTTCTGCGGTGATGAGCTCGGGAAGCTCCACGTGTCCACCGGGGCCTGTCTCCCCCTTTCCGCGGAGACGAGCTCCGGTTGTGCCGCGTGTCAAGCGAGAGAGACCTCCCTCTCCTTCGGAGGTGAGCTCCGTGTGCGCCACGTCTCCAGGCGGTCGGGACCTCCTCTCTATTCGGAGGTGGCTCTGCGCACGCCACGTGTCAGTGCCGGACCTTCCCTCTCTCCGAAGGTGGCTCCGGGTGTGCCACGTGTCCTAACAGCGCCAGACTTCCTTTCTTCTCAGAGACGAGCTCCGAGGTTAACACGTGTCCAACAGTGACAGACCTCCCGGAGTGAGCTCTGGTGGTGACACGTGCCCAATAGAGCCGGACCTCTCGGAGGTGAGCTCCGAGATCGACACGTATTCCGCACGACTGGTCCTCTGATTTCCGTGGTGACTAGCTCCGAAGGTGGCATGTGTCCTGTGGCTGGCCTTGCTCCTCCGCAGAGGCTAGCTCCGGGGGCAACATGTGTCCCACGCGCTCGGACCTCTCCTCCTTTGCGGGGATGAGCTCCGAAGGCGCCACGTGGCCAGTGGGCCGCGAGAGTTGTCTTCGGCACTCTTGGTGAACTGGATTTTGCTCTTTTTGGCTATCTTTTTAATTCTTTCTCTGCCCCCTCTTCTTTTAAAATGTTTTCTCTACATGGAACATGAATACATGCAGAAACCAAAAATGAGGGTGTCACAAATCTACCCCCTTAAATTGAATCCTGCCCTCGAGACTTGTTAGTAGAGAATAGATGAGGGAATTCTGCTTTGATGTCTTCTTCATGCTCCCATGTGGCTTCAACTTCGGTGTGATGGCTCCATTGTACCTTGCACCATCGGATCACTTTGTTCCTTGTGACCCTTTCTTTTACGTCCAAAATTCGGACAGGGTGTTCCGCATAAGTCAGGTCCTCTTGAAGTTCAAGCTCTTCCATTGGTACTTTCTCCTCTGGTACTCTCAAACACTTCTTGAGCTGGGATACATGAAACACGTCATGTACATCGGAGAGATATGTTGGGAGCTCTAGTTGATAGGCTACTTCTCCTCGCTTGCCCAAAATCATAAATGGTCCGATGTAGCGAGGTGCTAGCTTGCCTTTGACGTTGAAACGTCGTTGGCCACGGATAGGTGATACCTTAAGGTATATAAAGTCTCCTACTTCCAAAGTCAACTTCCTTCGCCTATTGTCCGCATAGCCTTTCTGTCATGACTGAGCAGCCTTTAAGTTCTCCCGTATCATTTGGACTTGTTTTTCAGCTTCTTGTAGCACTTTGGGCCCAAACACCTGGTTCTCTCCGGTCTCGTTCTAGAACAGTGGTGTCCTACACCGTCTACCATACAATGCTTCGAAAGGTGACATCTTCAAGCTAGCTTGATAGCTGTTGTTATAGGAGAATTCGGCGTACGGTAAACTCCTATCCCAACTACGCCCACGTTTCAAGGCGCAAGCTCTCAACATGTCTTCCAAAATTTGGTTTGTCCTTTCGGTTTGTCCATCGGTTTGTGGGTGATAGGCGGAGCTAAAATCCAGTCGTGTACTCGTAGCTTTCTGCAGCTTCCTCTAGAATCTAGAGGTAAACTGAGAACCTCGATCTGAGACTATCCTCCTCGGGACTCCATGGCGGCACACGATCTGCTCCATGTACAACTCGACTAATTGTGCAACGTTGTACTTGGCCCTTACAGGGAGAAATGGGCTGTTTTTGTCAATCGGTCCACGATAACCCAGATGGATTCATAACCCGACTGAGTACGTGGCAATCCGACGATGAAATCCATACTGATGTCCTCCCACTTCCACTCGGGTACCTTCAGGGGTTGCAACAATCCAGCGGGTCTTTGATGATTAGCCTTCACCTGTTGGCATGTGTCGCATAGGGCAATATATTCGGCTATGTCCCTTTTCATACCATCCCACCAATAACAAGTCTTCAAGTCCTTGTACATCTGGTACTTCCGGGATGTATGGAATAGGGTGAATCATGTGCCTCTTTTAATACCATGTCGCAGATGTGCTTCACGTTAGGCACACAAATCCTTTTTCCTAGCCAAAGCGTACCCCTCTCATCTTCTTTGAAATCCTTCTCTATTCCTTGTCGGATCCTTTCCTTGATTGTCCTCTCCGTTCGGTCGCGGGTTCTGCTTGGGCACATTGCCATGCTTTCCAGGGCCTCTCCTTGGGCACTGGCTCACGAAGTGTCCTGTTTCTCCGCATGCAAAGCATGCCCTGTTGCCTATGGCAGCAGGTACGTTTGGGCGGGGGTTTTGAACAGGAGCTCCCATGTTGGGTCGGGGCACAGGAGGCAAAGGCACACGAGGTGCTTGTGCAACGGGTTGTTGCTGTGGTGGCTGATTAGGGCGATATGCAGGAGCGGTCGATCCATACTGCGGTGCAGCTGGGGGCATGTACCGAGGTCGTACGTTGCTCCCTTGAGGCTGGTATGACATCTTCCTCTTGTACTCTCGCTCGATCTCTCGGATCTTGCTTTCGACTACTATAGCCTTGTCAACCAGCTTATGGAAGCTCGCGTAGTCATTGTTGAGGAGCTGAACCTGAATCTCATTGTTCAACCCTCTCATGAACAGGTATTGCTTCCTCTGGTCTGAGTTGACATCTTCGGGGGCATACCAGGACAGTTGTGTGAACTTGTTGAGATAATCATTCACGCTTCTCTTTCCTTGGCGGAGACCTTCAAACTCCTGTCTCTTGAGCATCATTACACCAGCAGGGATGTAATGAGAGTGGAAACTCTTCTTGAACTCAGTCCAAGTGATCGTCTCCGGGTTGACATGAGCGTTGCATAGGGCATCCCACCAGTCCGCGACAGCTCCCATGAGTTGGTGCGACGCAAAAAGAACCTTCTCTCGGTCATTGCACTGCACTATGGCAAGCTTCTTCTCCATGGATTTCAACCAGTCGTCGGCCTCCATGGGGTCATTAGCTTGAGCAAAGGTGGGTGGTCGAGTCCTCATGAACTCTCCCAGTCTGTTATGAGCCGGTGGTGGTGGTGGCGGTGGTGCCGGAACAGGGTTGTTGTTGGCCTGCAACTGACCCAAAGTTTGGATCATGGTTTGCGTAAGTTGATTCTACATGGCCATCAACCGTTCCAGGTTGTTCTCACCAGCTCCGGGGTAAACAGGAACTTCATCATGGCCATCCTCTTGGTTGTCACGAATGTTCCTCCGGCCAGCGTTTCCTCTCACCATCTGTGAGAGAGAACGAAATAGAATAGAAGGTTAGAAGGTTAGGTAAATCCCCTCAACTATATGCATCAAGGTGGATTGGGCTATATATATCATCCTATATGAGGATGTGAACAAGTGGCGAGACATCTCACACCTCTTTCTACTTATGTGTGGATATGGACAACGTTTTGAGACAGCCCACAACTCACACTAAGCACATAATCATAAACAATCATCACAAGGACTCAAACAACTCCTAGTCAAGACTTGTTCAATGGGGGTCCTATATGGCTTAGGGTGTTGCCAATCTGTGATCCAACTATGGCCTTTCCTAGGCTTGTTTCCTATGTCAAGGTAGTTTCTGGGCCAATCTATGCATCCTAGGCTTGCATCCTATGGTCAGCGTGGCTTAGCTACCAATCTGTGTCTGATACCAATCTGTGATCTATCTAAGCGTGTAACCTACCATCAACCCATGGCTCTGATATCAGTCCGTGACGCCCTCAATTCTGTAGAAAACCACGGAACCGAGAACTGATGCATATGTGGGCCTAGGATGTTCATCACACATATACACATCATCCACAAACTGAATTTCAGAATATATATGACCACGAATAACAAAGTATATTACAATGTCTCATGAGTCTTGGACTCATGCTCACAGCGGAAGTCTTAATCTAACAGCAGAAGTCTTTATTCTAGCAGAGGAAGTCTTCTAACTAATGCGGAAGCAATTCTAAGCAGTAGCGGCTCCATCTCTACTGCATCCCCATAGGCAAGGTTGAGGACAGATTACACGCCTAATGCTCCACTTGGTCTTCATAGTAATCTTATCCTGTTGCTGATGATGAAATAATAATGCAAGTTTGAGTACAATGATGTACTCAGCAAGTGCGGGAAAATATGATATGTAGCTCAGAACAAGGTAGGTATAAAAAGGCTCATTGCAGAAAGCAAGTTATTTATCAAAACATGATAAAACAGCAACTTATCTTTAAGCAAATGTAATCCCAACATGTACTAAAATACTAATCATACCTCCATTATGTTCATTACCTTCCATGTCCCAACCAGACATTAATCAACCTCATTCTTGCTCACGAATACCTTCTCGTATCCGCTACCATCTCACGAATACCATCTTGTATTTGCTACCATTTCATTTCATAAGACAATTTCGTCTCACACCGACCAACCTCGTTGCCATGACTCAACAGTCATGCAACCCATCTTATCACCCAGACTCAACAGTCCCGAAAACAAAACCAAAACCATAACCAATAACCATAGCCAATAACCATCCCAACTAATCATGGAAGTTGGCCAGGCGCTCGTGACCGTAAGCTTGGCTATCATGATAGTTTTAGACTCTGCAGAGTTTGCACCTCTTTACCCAAAAGTTTGTGATTTTGTCACCCGTCGGCGACTGCAGAATCTCCATTATACCAGTACACAACCGTCGGTGTATGGCCAAGAGATCACAAAATAGCCTTTACAAAGGGGTTACTAGATGTATGGATTCACTAAGGTTTCACCGGCAGGCTAGAATCTCCAATTCTCCCACCCACGGGCCCCCTCTTGTGCCATGCAGTTCCCAGGGCAGTCCTCACTCGACTCCCATTCCCCGCGCCTTCCACGGTCTATAACAATCTAGCAACTTACCTAATTAGTCAGCTAAGCCACACCATACTTGGCATTGTGGTGGCACTGTTATCCTGGTATGTGCTCGCATGAACCGGTCCTTAGATCTACGACAAGTAAACCACCATCTCCTTCTACCTCATTCACAAACCCAGGCTTGCCTAGATCTCCCTCCGATCCATGTTCATTAACAACATCAGTTTCTCATTATAATTACGAGTGCAGTTAGCTAGACACATCTATCTCGCTTCCGAATCCCATGGACTCAGCAAAGCATAAAAGCAAAAACCATACCCGACTCATAAACTTCCCTGGCGACAAGGGTGGTTTAACCAAAACTAGTAAACTCCTATAAAAGGTTTTCCCATCATGTTTGACTTAGCACACACACCTTTTCGCAAAACAAAACAGTTTCCCAAAACATAGGATCAATATGGTCAAGGGGCACTTGCCTTGTTCTTGCGGTTTCTGTTGCTCAAAATCTTGTTGTTGTAGTCCGTCGCAGGTAGCTCCCTGAGCTTGTCCTTCTATACATGATCACACACATACAAGATTTACAACAATCAATATCATGCACAAACTTTAACTAGATGCGATGATGCTTATGCATGTTAATCCTATGATGCAATTTTTTATTAGATCGGTTTGTTCGTGTTCTAGCATGGATTGCATGGTTTTACGATGAACAGTGGTGTTCGGATCAAATGTGGACATGGCGATGATCTTGTCTTTAGATCTAGATCAACAAGTGATCTGTCCACGAAAAAGCTTCTGTTCGAAAGGAATCGAAGAACGGATGCAAAGAAAACGTGATGATATCGTAAGGTAGTATTGGAGACCTACCTTACGTTCTTCTTGGTCTCGGGGTCCTTCTCTTAGCAAGACAGATCATTGGGGCTCTCTTCCGGCGATCTTCCTCGACTGAACTCTGGCGAAGGGTTTACTCGGCGAGTTGGGGCTAGGGCTCTAGATCGTCGGCTCAGGAGTTGGAAAAGATGTTCGTGGTTTCGGCCAAAGGTTCTGGCTTTGGAGGTGAGCTCCGCGTGCGCCACGTCTCTTGGAGGTCGGGACCTCCTCTCTATTCGGAGGTGGCTCCGCGCACGCCACGTGTCAGTGTCGGACCTTCCCTCTCTCCGGAGGTGGCTCCGGGTGTGCCACGTGTCCTAACAGCGCCAGACTTCCTTTCTTCTCGGAGACGAGCTCCGAGGTTAACATGTGTCCAACAGTGACGGACCTCCCGGAGTAAGCTTCGGTGGTGACATGTGCCCAACAGAGCCGGACCTCTCGGAGGTGAGCTCCGAGATCGACACGTATTCCGTGCGACTGGTCCTTTGATTTCCACGGTGACTAGCTCCGAAGGTGGCACGTGTCCTGTGGTTGGCCTTGCTCCTCCGCAGAGGCTAGCTCCGGGGGCAACACGTGTCCCATGAGGTCGGACCTCTCCTCCTTTGCGGGGATGAGCTCCGAAGGTGCCACGTGGCCAGCAGGCCGCGAGAGTTGTCTTCGACACTCTTGGTGAACTGGATTTTGCTCTTTTTGGCTATCTTTTTAATTCTTTCTCTGTCCCCTCTTCTTTTAAAATGTTTTCTCTACATGGAACATGAATATATGCAGAAACCAAAAATGAGGGTGTCACATGAGATGACCCAAGATACATATTGGTAAAACAGAAATCTCTACCAATGTGGCGCTGACAGCGATCTATTGCAGTACATTACCCGGGACGAGGGCTGCAAAATATTCGCAGAGATCCATGAGGGTGAGTGTGGAAACCACTGTGTTCCACACGCTTGCCGGAGAAACCTTCCGGCACGGGTTACTGGCCGAGAGCCCCCTGGATGCCGTTGAGCTGGTCAAGAGATGTGTGGCATATCAGTTCCGTGCTAAGCAGATCCACACACCGGTGCAGACGCTGCAAATCGTCCTACCCTCATGACCGTTAAAAGGCATGACGGCTGGGCACCTTGGCGCTGTAGCTTAGCAGTGTCGGGAAGCCAGACGGCACATGTCCCTAGACAAAAGCATCAACTAAGTCCTAGGTGACCACGTCGCCCAAAGCCATACGAACAAACGGTGAAAGTTCATCTAGGTAATCCCCGGGGTTTTGGATGATTGATTATGACAATTAAGATATTAATTAGCTTTAATGAGTATGAGCACATGTCTTTGAAATGAGAATGAATGTGGAGTCCCTCAAAAAGAAAAAAGAAATCGAATAAGACATGCAAGAGTAGAAAATAGGATTTTATTCTTGAGTTTCACATTTTCTAGTTGTGTAGAGGGTATTCTCTTTTAGAGTGCTTGAGAATCATTAGAGAGCTCAAACTTTTGATTAGAATTTTGGTGAGGGAATAGTCCTAGGCATAGCTTAGAATGTAGACCGGACTTGTCCGAACTTGGGGCCGGACTAGTCCGATCCAACCGCACTATTCCGTTTTGGACCGGACTAAATGTCTCTGAGTGAGTTCGAAATTGTCCGCTCTATGCCGGACTAGTCCATTCTTGTGAAAGTCTGAGCCTTTCTGAGACCAAGTCCCAGAAGGCCGGACTAGTCCGCCCATGGGGCTGGGCTAGTCCGCCTGCTCGGATTAAGTCGCTTAGGTCCGGAGGAAATTCCTTTGAGTGACCTCGGACTAGTCTGTTGTGGACAGACTAGTCTGGTTGTGTGAGGTGAGTGCGGCCACTAGGTTAAGTCCTAGAAGGTAGGACTAGTCCGCTCAGCTGGCCGGACTAGTCTGGTCCTTCAGACTAGTCCGGTTTAGAACAGAACAATTGTTCCTGTGTGAGCTCGGACTAGTCCGGACATGGCCAGACTAGTCCGTAATGTGAGATTAGAGAGTTTTGGGACTAAGTCTGGCAAGGCCAGACTAGTCCGCCCGTGTGGCCAGACTAGTCCACTACTAGCCAGACTAGTCCGTTCTCATCCAGAGCAAAGGCTCCTATGTGAGGTTGGACTAGTCCGTTCTTCAACAGACTAGTCCGGGGTTTGGTGATCGTTTGAATTCAAAGGTGGCAGGAACTTTAGTTGTTAGCCTTGGTGATGTAGATGGTCCCCCCAAGGCAGGACTAGTCCGGGGTTATGGCCGGACTAGTCCGGACTTTAGCAGGTGTAACGGTTGGATGTCGGGATCCCTATAAAAAGGGACCCCCAGCTTCAAATGGAGAACTCTGCAACCCTAGCGCTGAAAACTCTTTCCTTGAGCTCTTCTAAGTCTCTTTCCTCACCTTCTTAACCCCTAAGATTGGATCTTGAGGGGTTTGGGGATTTGTGAGAGGAGAGACGCGGTGATCAATGTTTGAGCTCTCGGTTTCAGTCTCTTGCACTCTAATCGTTAATTTGAGTTCGTGTCTATTGTATTTTGTTTCCTAGAACTGCTAGGTTGTTGTAGGGATAATCAAGTTGTGAGTATCCCCTAGAATCTTGTATTCACCCTTTGATTGATAAGTGAAGAACCCGGGCTTGATCTTGGTGATCGCTCGGTGAGGGTAGGGTTGGAAGAGACCCGGTCCTTTGTGGACTCATCAATGGGGATGTAGATTCCTGTATGGAATCAAACCTCGGGACAAATCGAGTTTCTTGATTCCTTTACCTTCTCGCTTAATCACTAGAATTGTTTGTTAGGATTTGTTTCGCTCAAAACTTGTTAATTGCCTTATAGTTATGAATCTTGCAATCCAGTCAGTTTCTCTTTCACAAGATAGTTGATTAGATTGTTAGATAACCCATGTATCTTCCGTTTGAACAAACATGGAAAGAAATCCATAAGAACGCAACCTTTACCTAATTTCTATACTTAGACCGGACTAGTCCGCCCCCTTACCGGACTAGTCCGGCCCTTCAGATTTAATCCGGCTGTTTTCAGTAGTTTCAGGTTTTATTAGCCTATTCACCCACCCTCTAGCCAACTTTCAATTGGTATTAGAGCCTAACTCTCCACAAAAGCTTAACCGCTTGGAGAGGAGATAGGGGACAAGACCGGTAGCCAAGTTGATCCCACCAAGGGAAATGGATCAGATCCCAGCAACTTTTTAAGAGCAAGGTTCAAACCCACCTCCAGCTGTTACTCCTCCACAAGATGTCTCAAGCTCGGAAGAAGATGAAGAAATTCTTCGTCTCATGGCTCTCCTCAAGAAGAAAAAGGAGGAAGCTAAGAAGAAAAAGAAGGAGAAGTTGGAGAAGAAGCCCAAGAGTAGTCAACAAGACTACTCGCGATATCCTTTTAATTATGAGCATCTAAATTCACATTCTATTTACTTGTAAATTACCTTAGGCAAACCACCTCACTTTGATGGAACTAACTATACAATGTGGAAGCACAACATGAAGTTGCATCTAATCTCCTTAAACCCAAGTCTTTGGCATGTTGTTTGTACAGGTATAGATATCTCCGAAGACGAGGATGAACTCACCCAAGAGCAAGAACAACAAATCCACCGTAATGCACAAGAGGCGGCCGTGCTCAACTCATCCCTAAGCCTCGAAGAATTCAACAAGGTGGATGGGTTAGAGCTTGCCAAAGACATTTGGGACACCCTCAAGATCGCACATGAAGGAAACTGATCCGTGAGGGAAGCCAAGATTGAGATGATCGAAGGAGAGCTTGGAAGGTTCGCCATGGAAGAAGGCGAAACACCTCAAGAGATGTACAACCAGCTCAAGACTCTCATCAACAAGAGCCGGGCATACGGATGCAAGAAATGAATGATCATGAGGTGGTCAAGAGGATGATAAGAGCCTTAATGCCTCACAATGTGACCCAATGCACTTTGATCCGGGAAAGTCCAAACTTCCACAAGATGACTCCGGATGAAGTGCTAGGGAAGATCATCAACCAAGAGATGATGGAGAAGGAAGCCCAACATGTTAATGACCTAGCAAAGGTCATCTCATCCAAGAAGAAGGGCATAGCTCTCAAGGCCACATCCAAGTCCAAGGGAAAAGAAGTATAAATCACAAGTGATGATAAAGAGAGTGATAATGAGAGCACAGACATAAATGATGAAGAAATGGCCTTCTTCATCAAAAGATTCAAGAGGATGATGAGGAAAAGAAGAAGCCAACACTATGTGAACAAGAGCAAGGACAAGGGCAAGTCAAGAACAAAGAAGACTTTCTACAACTGTGGCGAATACGGGCATTTCATTGTGGATTGCCCCCATAGCAAGGAAGATGACAAGAGGAAGAAGAATGATGGGAAGCCTCAAGACAAGAAGATCTTCAAGAAGAAGAAGGCTTATGGACAAGCTCACATTGGAGAAGAGTGGGACTCAAACGAAGAGTCCTCTTTCGAAGATGAAGAAAAGGTGGCAACCGTCACCATCAAGAGGCCAACCATGAAGAAATCACTCTTGCCAAACAAGGGTGATTGGAAGAGCCCAAGCCACACATGACTCCTAGAAAAGGAAGGAAAGCGTAAGGTAACATCTAAACCTTCCATGTTACATATTGTTTATGATTATGATGACTTTGATAGTAGTAGTGAAAATGAATTCATGTTTAAGGGCATAAACAAAAATGCTATAGCTAAAATGCAAATACTATCGGATGAAATATTTGAACAAGAAGAGCTTCTCAATCAACAAGAAGAATTGCTTATCCTTGAAAAGGAAAGAGACCTTGAGATTGAGAAGCTCCTTGAACTTGAACGAGAGAAGAGTAGAGCACTTGAAAGTGAACTTGCCTTGAATAAGGAAACTTATGTTGAACTTAAGAGTACGAATGTAGTACTTCAAGATGAACTTGTGATTTTGACTAAAACTCACAAGAATCTTGAAGCACAATTCAACTCACTTAAGTCAAGTGTCTCATCTACTTCATCCTCCAAGAACTTCTCCTAAACAAATATGGAGTCCAACACTAAAACTTACAAATGTGCTAATCTTGTTCTAAACTTGAAAAATGAGCTCAAAGAGGCACAAAGCAAGAATACACACAAAAGTGGCATCTTTGATAAGGAGAAGATCAAATATGCACGTAGTGCATACTCGATCACAAGATCTCCTCTTATCAAAGATGGACTTGGTTGTACTAGGGGAGGAAAGAAAAATGCTAGAATCCTCAAGAATAACAACAAGTGTGTAGCTTTTGTAAAAGAGAACTCAACTCGAGAACAACAAACTTGCATCTACCTCACATGAGATTGCCAAAAATAAAAACTCTACCATATTTCATAACTTTGATGCATCTTATGTTCTTATGAAGAGCAAGTATGTTCGAGTATATGCTAAATATGTTGGGCCACTCCACAAGAGTCCAAAAACTTGTGTGTGGGTGCCCAAATGCCTTGTGACTAACCTCAAAGGACACGACCTAGTTTGGGTATATAAAACCAAAGCCTAAATTGTTTTCCAGGCCTACTCCTCCGGTGGCACTAAATGGGTGCTAGATAGTGGGCGCACTAATCAAGTGACTGGAGAGAGGAAGATATTCGTTTATTATGAAGAAAATGATGATCCAAGTGAAGGCATCTACTTTGGCGACAATAGTCAAGGAAGGGTGCTCGGTATCGGTAAAATTGCAATCTCCTCTCAACACTCGCTTTCTCATGTTCTACATGTTGAATCACTTGATTATAACCTATTATCCATATCTCAACTATGTGAGAAAGGTTATAATTGCTTGTTTACTAACGAGGGTGTGACCGTATCTAGAAGAAGTGATAACTCGATTGCTTTTAAGGGTGTGTTGAAGGGAAAGCTTTATTTAGTGGATTTTTTCATGGATAAAGCTCAACTTGACACATGCTTAATAGAAAAAACAACATGGGATGGTTGTGGCATAGGAGACTAGCCCATGTTGGTATGAGGAACTTACAAAAACTTCTAAAGGGGGATCACATCCGTGGACTAAAGAATGTTGTTTTTGAGAAAGATAGGCATTGTAGCGCGTGTCAAGCCGGAAAGCAAATTGGAGCAGCTCATCCCCCCAAGAATGTGATGACGACAACAAGACAATTGGAGATGCTCCACATGGACCTCTTCGGTCCCGTCACCTACATAAGCATTGGCGGTAACAAATATGGTTTAGTAACTGTTGATAACTATTCTCGCTTCACTTGGGTATTTTTCTTGCATGGTAAGGGAGAAACTCAAGGTGTCCTCAAGAAGTTCTTGAGGAGAGCTCAAAACGAGTTCTCCTTAAGAATCAAGAAGATAAGGAGTGACAACGGCTCTGAATTCAAGAACACCCAAGTAGAAGAATACTTGGATGAAGAGGGCATCAAGCATGAGTTTTCAGCCCCCTACTCCCCCGAACGAAATGGGGTAGCCGAAAGGAAGAACCGCACACTCATAGAGATGGCAAGAACCATGTTTGATGAGTACAAGACTTCGGATCGGTTTTGGGCGGAAGCGGTCAACACCGCTTGCCACGCCACAAACCTCCTATACCTCCATCGACTTTGAAGAAAACTCCATACGAACTCCTAACCGGTAACAAACCCAACATCGCTTACTTTCGTGTTTTTGGGAGTAAATGCTATATTCTCAACAAGAATCCTAGGACTTCGAAGTTCGCTTCGAAATCCGATGAAGGTTTCTTACTTGGTTATGACTCAAACACCTACGCCTATCGTATTTGCAACAAAACCTCCGGATGTGTTGACATTGCACGTGACGTGGTGTTTGATGAAACTAATGGCTCCCAAGTGGAGCAAGTTGATCAATGTGTGCTAGATGAAGAAGAAGCACCATGTGTAGCACTAATAAGAATGGGGCTTGGAGATGTCCGTCCTCAAGAAGATGTAGGCCAAGATGCTCCAAGTTCATCACAATCGGCACCTCTCACACAAAATCAAACTCAAGAACCCAAAGATCAAGACGGTCAAGTTCAAGAAGGAGAAGATCAAGACCATGACATTTATCAAGGGTGAGACAAAGAAGAAGAATACCACTCAAGAACTCAAGTGCCTCACCCAAGGGTTCATCAAAGCATTCAACGGGATCACCCCGTTGACAACATCCTTGGAGATATCACAAAAGGGGTAACAACACGATCTCGAATGGTTAACTGTTGTGCGCATTACTCTTTTGTGTCCTCCTTGGAACCATTTAGGGTGGAAGAAGCGCTAAAGGATCCGGATTGGGTGGAGGCCATGTAAGAAGAGTTGAACAACTTCACAAGAAACCAAGTGTGGAAGTTGGTGAAGAGACCAAACGCAAATGTGGTAGGCACCAAGTGGGTGTTCCGCAACAATAAAGACGAACACGGAGTGGTGACAAGGAACAAGGCACGACTTGTGGCAAAGGGATATGCTCAAGTCGAAGGTTTGGACTTCGATGAAACCTTTGCTCCCGTAGCTAGGCTTGAGTCAATTCGTATTCTATTGGCCTATGCTACTCACCATGATTTCAAGCTTTATCAAATGGATGTGAAAAGCGCCTTTCTCAACGGTCCAATTAAGGAGGAGGTGTACGTGGAGCAACCACCCGGGTTTGAAGATCAAGAATATCCTAATCATGTGTTTAAATTGCATAAAGCTCTCTATGGCTTCAAACAAGCTCCTAGAGCTTGGTATGAGTGTCTTAGAGACTTTCTTATTGACAATGGTTTTAGAATAGGCAAAGTGGATTACACTCTTTTCACAAAAAATGTGGATGATGGTCTCTTTGTGTGCCAAATATATGAAAATGACATTATATTTGGCTCAACTAACAAATCTTTTGGTAATGAGTTTAGTAAGATAATGACGGATAGGTTTGAGATGTCCATGATGGGGGAGTTGAAGTTCTTCCTAGGATTTCAAGTCAAGCAACTCAAGTAAGGCACGTTCGTTAGTCAAACAAAGTACACACAAGACATACTCAAGAAGTTTGACATGGACAAGGCCAAACCCATCAAAACACTAATGGCAACGAATGGGCACCTCGACCTCAATGAAGATGGACCAAGTGTGGATCAAAAGGTATATCGCTCTATGTAACACCCTCAAATTCATTTCCATGCATTGCATACATTTTTCATAAGAACCCTAGAAATGGAGAAAGAACTATAGAAATGGAGAAAGAACCATAGAAATGGAGAACGAACCATAGAAATGGAGAAAGAACCATAGAAATAGAGGAAGGAACCATAGAAATGGAGGAAAAACCACAGAAATGGAGAAGGGAATATAGAAATGGAGAATGGGGCATAGAAATGGAGAAGGGAAATGTAGAAATGGAGAATGGGACATAGAAATGGAGAGGGGAATGTAGAAATGGAACAAGTGACATAGAAACGGTGAGCAATGGGAAAATAATAGCTGAAATGAGCCATTCCCAAATTTCCCCAAAATTTCTAAATTCCCCAATTCCACAAAAAGGGCAATTTTCCCAACATTTGGGGGGATAAAATCTCCAAGGCTGCTGCACCCAACAAAAGGGTATAAGTTGGTTGAGCTCCAAATTGAGTAGGACTCTTGGTTGAGTTCCAATTGGAGTAGGACTCCTCCCTTCTCCCCCTTATAAATACAACCCCAGACCTGCCCCCCCTTTTGGCCGCAGCCCCCCCTCCCACAAGTCACCGACTTGAGCCCCCTCCCCTCCCAACTCGCCGAGTTGGCACCCCCCTCTCCGGAGTTTGGTCGCCGGTGAGCCCAGCCGACGAGCCCTGCCGTTGAGCCCCGCCGTCGAGCCCCGCCGTCGCCGGAGAAGAAGCCTGACGATCTGTCCTACCAAAATTTTCCATAGCAAAATTCTCCACTGCTGCCATTTCTAGGAGGAAGGCCCTGCCACCAAAAAGGATGTAAGGTAGGTCTTCATTACCCATCTTACGACGCCACCGCTGTTTCTACGCATCCGTTTTCTTCACCCCCTTCGAGCAGAAACTTTTACGTGTGGACAGATCACGTTTTGATCGATTTTTGACGGTGGAATTGATCTATATCTTGAGTCAAGATCATCACCACGTCCACAGTTGATCCCTACACCCTTGTTCATCATAAAACCCCATGAAAGGCCATTAAAACATGCAAGAACATATACAAACTGGTTTAATAAAACAGCACCATAGTATTTGCATCCATCTACTCCATTGCATCTTGAGTAAAGTTTGTGCATGATGATTGATTGCTGTGAATTTTGTATGTACGTGATCGTGAGTAGAAGAACAAGCTCAAGAGGCCATCTACGAGGAACTACAGCACCAAGACTTTGAGACGCTTGAGCAACAAGAGCTACGGGAGCAAGGCAAGTGCCCCTTGACCATATTGATCCCATGTTTTGAAACTGTTTTGATTGCGAAAACTCGTATGCTTGAGTCAACTTGGTGGGACACCTTTTTATATGAGTTTACTAGTTTTGTTAACCATCCTTGTCGCCGGGAAAGTTGATGAGTCGGGTATGGTCGTCTTTCCTTTTTGCTTCGCTTAATTTACGGGATACGGGAAGCTGAATTAAAACATGGTTAGCTACTGCACTCATATTAATAATGATGATGAGAACTTGATTATGTTAATGAGCATGAAATCGGGGAGATCTAGGCAAGATTGGTTCATGGATGTTGCTGAATGAGATGGTAGTTTATTTGCCGTAGATCTAAGGACCGGTTCATGCCAGCACATGCCACGAAAACAGTGCCACCACAAGGCCAAATATGGGTGCGGCTTAGCTGACTAATTAGGTGTGTTGCTAGCTTGTTATGGACCATGGATGGCATGGGGAATGGGAGTTGAGAGGGACTGCCCTGGGAGCTGCATGGCACAAGAGGGAGCCCGTGGGTGGGAGAATGGTGATTCGAAGCTGCTGGTGAAACCTCAGTGAGTCCATACATATAGTAGCCCCTTTGTAAAGGCTATTTTGTGATATCTTGGACATACAATGACGGTTGTGTACTGGTATAATAGAGGTTCTGCAGTCGTCGACGGGTGACGAAATCATGAACTTGTGGGTAAAGTGGTGCCACCTCTGTAGAGTGTAAAACTATCATGATAGCCGTGCTTCCAGTCACAAGCACCTGGCCAACTTACATGATTAGAGGCAAACTTGGGATGTTTATTCGGTTATGGTTATGGTATGGTCATTGGGATTGGTTTTGAGACTGTTTTGAGTCGTAACAATGAGTACGGTTTCGGTTATATGAATATGAGATGGTTATGAATAATTATGAGTATGAGATGAACTTGAGAAAGATTATTGGCTGGTTGAGACTTGACAAGTGGTGAATTATGATGAAAGAATGTTGCTGATTTACTTGGTTATATTGGGATTTAATTCATCTAGACTTAGTTGCTGTTTTACCATGTTTGTAAACTAAAATTTGCTTGCTGCAATGAGCCTTTTTATTGCCTACCTTGTCGTAAGCTAAATGTCATACTTTTCCCGCACTTGCTGAGTACGACATGTATTCACCCTTGCATTACCACATATACATCAGCTACAGGAGATGAGTACTTCGAGGACCATGTGGAGTACTAGGTGTGCGAACTACCATCAACATGCCTATGGAATTGAAGTTGGAGCCTGCTGTTTAGTTATTTTCCGCTGTCGTTTAGAGTCTTCCGCTGCAAGAATAAGTTAGAGATTAATGAGTGAGACATTGAGTCATTGTAAGAAAGTACTTAAACACTATTTATTCGTGGTTATATTCTGAATTCAGTTTGTGGATTACATGTGTACGTGTGATGAACATCCTGGGCACACATATGCATTCACTTGGTTCTATTTTTGGAACCAGGTGTCACAGATTGGTATTATAGCCACGTTGACCGTAGGATGCAAGCCTAGGTAGAATGGACACTATAAACCACATAGGAACACCACTCTAAACTGTTATTTTGGAAAATTGCTTGCTGCTGCACTTTACTTGTCAACTCAGCCACCGCAAAGTGCTATTTTCAGCCCCTCCTTTTCTCTTCTTTTGTACAGCAACACCTTTGCTTTCTTGCTCCATAACTTCTGAAGTTTTGGAGTTATTTCTTCCTTCTCTAAAGTTTCTCATGTCTTATTCATAGATGCCGGTGATCAGGAGCACAGAACGCATAAGAACTCATCCACCACCACGTGGGAGTGCACTTAACCCCATTGAGGTGTCCAATGGATCATATTGAGAGGAGGTGAAGACGGAACCTCATGATGAAGAAGAAGTCAATAGCTCTATGCATTAGGAAGAGGACCCAGAAGAGGTGGAACCATTCAAAGACGATAATGAGGATGATCCACAAGAATGGCATTGGTACGCACCTCAGGAGGAGTTTCACGCGGGCTTACACCCCGTGGAGCCTCACGAAGCTATGACGGGAGGAGATGAACCCGAGGAGGAGCCACCCCTTGCTGAGGCCGAGAATGAAGGTGATGATTGGGCCAACCATTCAGTTCAAGAATTTCGGTCCGACAGAATGGAAGGAGGACACATATCCAAGGAGCTCAAAGAATTTCTGGATTGCTGCATCCTATACCCGGAATATCTTCTCAAGAAAGTCCCTCGTATCGGACATGAAGAGTGGAAGGCTGACATAACCATCATATCTAACGGTAGGGTTGTCAAACGGCACTTCACACCCACATGGAGAGCTACAAGGGCAGAAGCTATCGATGATGCTGCATGGGAAGCACTCACCGAACTGTGCTACGCCTTCCATGAGCAGCTTGAGGACACAACTTTTGAGCTGCACCCGTATCGGAAGAGTGGTACAAGGGAGATCATTGGACCCCATGTAACAGCTCTTTCCAACCCACAAGCTGCTGTCAAGTCTCAGAGGCTTCTCATGGAGTTAGGAAACCGCTATGCAAGCGCACAAGAAGAGATCCGTTACCTCCGCAAGAAGTTGTATTTGCTAGAGAAACAAGAGGAGACTCGTGCCAACGTGGGAGCAAATGGAGCACCAGCGTCATCTAACCCTACATGGACTGCCGACTCACCATGAAGTGTGCCCATGTATGGACTACCCCCGTCACATGGCGATAACAGCACCGGTTCTCACGATTAAGTTTAGGTTTCCATTGAATAAAGCTGTAATAGGAACGTTTAGATCGCTGTGAATCAAATAAGAGTAGTGTGCTGAAATTTTGTGATGATTGCTTGGGTTGTGTTATGGTGTAAGTTGTGGGACGCTTCGGTGAATGTCCACATCCACACATAGTGGAGAGATGTGATGTACCACCCTCAAATTCATTTCCATGAATTGCATACATTTTTCATGTAGAGAAGCATTATAAAAGAAGTAGAAATGGAGAAAGAACCCTAGAAATGGAGAAAGAACCATAGAAATGGAGAAAGAACCATAGAAATGGAGAAAGAACCATAGAAATGGAGGAAGAACCATAGAAATGGAGGAAGTAACCATAGAAATAGAGGAAAACCACAGAAATGGAGAAGGGAATATAGAAATGGAGAATGGGGCATAGAAGTGGAGAAGGGAAATGTAGAAATGGAGAACGAGACATAGAAATGGAGAGGGAAATGTAGAAATGGAGAATGGGACATAGAAATGGATAGGGGAATGTAGAAATGGAACAAGTGACATAGAAATGGTGAGGAATGGGAAAAAGATAGTTGAAATGAGCCATTCCCAAAATTTTCCAAAATTTCCAAATTTCCCAATTCCACAAAAGGTGAATTTCCCCCACATTTGGGGGGGGGGGGGTAAAATCCCCAAAGCTGCCGCATCCAACAAAAGGGGATAAGTTGGTTGAGCTCCAAATTGAGTAGGACTCTTGGTTGAGTTCCAATTGGAGTAGGACTCCTCCCTTCTCCTATAAATACAACCCCAGTCCCCCCCTTTTGGCCGCAGCCCCCCTCCCCCCTAACTCGCCGAGTTGGCACCCCCCCTCGCCGGAGTTTGGTCACCGGTGAGCCCCTACAATGAGCCCCGCCATTGATTCCCGCAGTCGAGCCCCGCCGTCGCCGGAGAAGAAGCCCAACGATCTGTCCTACCAAAATTCTCCATAGAAAAATTCTCCGCTGCTGCCATTGCTAGGAGGAAGGCCCTGCCACAAAAAAGGAAGTAACGTAGGTCTTCATTACCCATCTTATGACGTCGCCGCTGTTTCTACGCATCCTTTTTTCTTTGCCCCCTTCGAGCAGAAATTTTTATGTGTAGACAGATCACGTTTTGATCGATTTTTGACGGTGGAATTAATCTAGATCTGGAGTCAACATCATCACCACGTCCACACTTGATCCCTACACCCTTGTTCATCATAAAACCCCATGAAAGCCCATTAAAACATGCAAGAACACATACAAACTGGTTTAATAAAACTGCACCATAGGATTTGCATCCATCTACTTCATTGCATCTTGAGTAAAGTTTGTGCATGATGATTGATTGCTGTGAATTTTGTATGTGTGTGATCGTGAGTAGAAGAACAAGCTCAATAGGCCATCTACGAGGTACTACAGCACCAAGACTTCGATACGCTTGAGCAACAAGAACCACATGAGCAAGGTAAGTGCCCCTTGACCATATTGATCCCATGTTTTGAAACTGTTTTGATTACGAAAACTCGTATGCTTGAGTCAACTTGGTGGGACACCTTTTTATATGAGTTTACTAGTTTTGTTAACCATCCTTGTCGTTGGGAAAGTTGATCAGTCGGGTATGGTCGTTTTCCCTTTTTGCTTCGCTTAATTTATGGGATACGGGAAGCTGAATTAAAACATGGTTAGCTACTGCACTCATATGAATAATAATGATGAGAACTTGATGATGTTAAAGAGCATATGAATCGGGGAGATCTAGGCAAGCTTGGTTCGCGGATGTTGCTGAATGAGATGGTGGTTTACTTGCCGTAGATCTAAGGACCGGTTCATGGCAGCACATGCCAGGAAAACAGTGCCACCACAAGGCCAAATATGGGTGCGGCTTAGCTGACTAATTAGGTGTGTTGCTAGCTTGTTATGGACCGTGGATGGCGCGGGGAATGGGAGTTGAGAGGGACTGCCCTGGGAACTGCATGGCACAAGAAGGGGCCCGTGGGTGGGGGAATGGTGATTCGAGCCTGCCGGTGAAACCTCAGTGAGTCCATACATCTAGTAGCCCCTTTGTAAAGGCTATTTTGTGATCTCTTGGCCATACACCGACGGTTGTATACTGGTATAATGGAGGTTCTGCAGTCGCCGACGGGTGACGAAATCACGAACTTGTGGGTAAAGTGGTGCCACCTCTGCAGAGTGTAAAACTATCATGATAGCCGTGCTTCCGGTTACAAGCACCTGGCCAACTCACATGATTAGAGGGAAAACTTGGGATTGTTATTCGGTATGGTTATGGTATGGTCATTGGGATTTGTTTTGAGACTGTTTTGAGTCATGACATTGAGTTTGGTTTTGGGTATATGAATATGAGATGGTTATGAATATTATGAGCATCAGATGAAGTTGAGAAAGATTAATGGCTGGTCGAGACATGATAAGTGGTGAATTATGATGAAGGAATGTTGCTGTTATAACATGGTTATGATGGGATTAAACTCACTTAAAAATAGTTGTTGTTTTTATCATGTTTGTGAAATAAAATTTGCTTGCTGCAATGAGCCTTTTTGTTCCCTACCTTGTTGTAAGCTACATGTCATACTTTTCCCGCACTTGCTGAGTACAACATGTACTCACCCTTGCATTACCACATAAACATCAGCTACAGGACATGAGTACTTCGAGGACCGTGTGGAGTACTAGGCGTGTGAATTACCGTCAACATGTCTGTGGAGTTGAAGATGGAGCCTGCTGCTATTTAGTTATTTCTGCTGTCGTTTAAAGACTTCCGCTTCAAGAATAAGTTAGAAATTCATGAGTGAGACGATGAGTCGATGTAATAAAGTACTTAAACACTATTTATTCATGGTTATATTCTGAATTCAGTTTGTGGATTATATGTGTATGTGTGATGAACATCCTGGGCACACATATGCGTTAACTTGGATCTGTTTTCGGAACCGGGTGTCACATATTGGTATAAGAGCCACGTTGACCGTAAGACGCAAGCCTAGGTAGAATGGACCACCCCCGTCACACGGTGGGAACAGCACCAGTTCACATGATTAAGTTTAGGATTCCCATTGAATAAGCTGTAATAGGAACGTTTAAATCGTAGTAGCTTGAATAAGAGTGGTGTGTTGAACTTTTTTTATGATTGCTTGTGTTTGTGTGCTGGTGTGAGTTGTGGGACGCTTCGGCGAATGTCCACATCCACACATAGTGGAGAGATGTGAGATGCTTCGACATGTGTTCACATCCTCATATAGGCTGAAATTAATAGAAGAAGATATTTAGTTCATGCACCTTGATGCATATAGTTGGGGGGGTCAATCTAAACTTCTATTTTCTATTCTACTCAACTCTATCTCACAGATGGTGAGGGAAAACGCCAGCCATCAAAGTAGGAACGTTCGTGGCAACCATGAACCACAAGAGGATGGCAATGTTGAAGTTCCTGAAAATGCTAACCCCGGGGCTGATGCAAACAACCTTGAACGGTCGATGGCTATGCAGAACCAGCTCATGCAAACTATGATACAAACTTTGGGACAGCTGCAAGCCAACAACAACAATCCTAACCCTGTTCCTGTACCCCCACCGCCACCACTGACACCACTGCCGGCTCACAACAGATTGGGAGAGTTCATGAGGACTCGACCGCCAACTTTTGCACAAGCTAATGATCCCGTGGAGGCTGATGATTGGTTGAAATCCATGGAAAAGAAGCTTGCTATTGTTCAGTGCAATGACCAGGAGAAAGTTCTCTTTGCATCGCACCAACTCATGGGAGCAGCCGCTGACTGGTGGGACGCTCTCTGCAATTCTCATGTCAACCAGGAGACAATCATTTGAGCTGAATTCAAGGAGAGTTTCCGCTCTCATTACGTCCCTGCTGGAGTCATGATGCTTAAAAGGCAAGAGTTCGAAGGTCTCCGCCAAGGAAAGAAGAGCGTGAATGAGTACATCAACAAGTTCAAGCAGCTGTCAAGGTATGCTCCCGAAGACATCAACTCGGATCAAAGGAAGCAATACTTGTTCATGAGAGGATTGAACAATGAGATCCAAGTTCAGCTGCTCAACAACGATTATGCAAACTTCCAGAAGCTCGTTGACAAAGCTATAGTGGTTGAGAGCAAGATTCGTGAGATCGAGCAAGAGGGCAAGAGAAAGATGTCATACCAGCCACAAGGGAGCAATGTACTGTGACACCCTCATCTCGGGTGTCAGCATATGCTCATGTTTTATGAAGAAAAAAAAACATTTTAAGAAAAGAAGGAACAGAGACAAGTATCAAAAGGATAGCCAATAATGCTCTCCGAAAGCATCGAAGGAAACTTCCACGGCCAGCAGACCACGTGGCGCGTTCGGAGCTCATCCCCGAGAAATTTGGGAGAGGTCCGCCGTTAAACTAGCTACGTGGCAGGCTCGGGGGTCACCTCCGCAATTGAAAAGAGGTCCGACCCTGTGGGACACGTGCTGCCCGCGGAGATAGCCTCTGTGGAAGAAGCAAAGGCATTTTTCATAGGACACGTGTTGTCCACGGAGCTAGCCCTCGCGGAAATCAGAGGACCATCCGCGCGGGATACGTGTCAATCTCGGAGCTCATCTCAGAGAAGTCTGGATCTATCGAACACGTGTCGCCACCGGAGCTTATCACCGGAAGGTCCGTCGCAGCTAAACACGTTTCGACCTCGGGGCATGTCCCTGAGGAAAGGAGAGCGGAAAGACCGGCACCCACACGTGGCGTGCGCGGAGCTCGTCTCCGAAGAAGAGGGAGGTCTCGATCGATTGACACGCGGCACAATCGGAGCTCGTTTCTGCGGATGAGGAGATACCAGGCCCGGAGGACACGTGGAGCTTCCGGAACTCATCATCACGAAGGTAACTAGTCTAGAGCGGTTTTTACGTGTAAAAATACCGGTACGCAACAGAAACCGATCTAAACTCCATGATGTTACCAAAGATAAGACGTCAGGATCCAACAAGATCTGAATAAGACTTTTATTCGGGATCCAATTAGATCAGGACTCTTCTCTTCTCGATTATAAATAGAACCCGAAACCTCTGGCCGAAACCACGAACTTCTCTTTCAACTCCTGAGCCGACGACTTAGAGCCCTAGCCCTAACTCGCCGAGCAAAACATCGCCGAAGCACAACAAGGGAGATCATCGGAGGAGAACCAAGCGGTCTGAGGAGGACCTCGAAGACAAGAAGAGCGTGAGGTAGGACTTCAATACCACCTTACGACATCATGGTGTTCATCTCTTGCATCTGTTCTTCAATTCCTTTCGAACAGAAGCTTTCTCGTGGGCAGAACACCCGATGATCAGTTTGATCTAAAGACAAGATCATCGCTACGTACACTTTTGATCCGAACACCTCTGCCCATGCAAACCATGCAAGAGCACGACAATCTAATAACAATCATAGGATAGCATGCATGTGCATCATCGCATCTAGTTTAAGGTTTGAACATGATATTGATTGCTGTGAATCTTGTATGCACGTAAATCCTACATAGCAGGACAGATCCAGGAAGCTGTCTACGACGAGCTGCAGCAACAAGGTTTTGAGAATCAAGAACAACCGGAACCGCAAGAACAAGGCAAGTGCTCCTTGACCATGTTGATCCTATGTTTTGGGTAAAACTGTTTTGATTTGCGTAAAGGTGTGCGTACTGAGTCAAACATGATGGGAAACCCTTTTATAGGAGTTTACTAGTTTTGATTAAACCACCCTTGTCGCCTGGGAAGTTTATGAGTCGGGTATGGTTTTTGTTTATGCTTCGCTAAGTCCATAGGATTGGAAAGCGAGATAGATGTGTCTAGCTAACTGCACTCGTAATGATAATGAGAAACTGATGTTAATAATGGGCATGGATCGGAGGGAGATCTAGGCAAGCCTGGGTTTGTGAATGAGGTAGCATGAGATGGTGGTTTTGCTTGCCGTAGATCTAAGGACCGGTTCATGCATGCACATGCCAGGATAACAGTGCCACCACAAGGCCAAATATGGGTGCGGCTTAGCTGAGTAATTAGGTAAGTTGCTAGAGTGTTATGGACTGTGGAAGGCGCGGGGAATGGGAGTCGAGTGAGGACTGCCCTGGGAACTGCATGGCACAAGAGGGGGCCCGTGGGTGGGAGAATTGGAGATTCTAGCCTGCCGGTGAAACCTCAGTGAGTCCATACATCTAGTAACCCCTTTGTAAAAGCTATTTTGTGATCTCTTGACCATACACCGACGGTTGTGTACTGGTATAATGGAGGTTCTGCAGTCGCCGACGGGTGACGAAATCACAAACTTGTGGGTAAAGAGGTACAAACTCTGCAGAGTTACTAAAACTATCATGATAGCCGGGCTTACGGTTACGAGCACCTGGCTAAACTGCCATGGTTAGATGGGATGATTGATGGGATGGTTATTCGAATGGTTATTGGGAAGGTTCTTGGTTATGGTTATTGGTTTGGTTATGGTTTGGTTTGGAACTGTGGAGTCCGGGAGATGAGATGGTTGCATGACTGATGGGTCATGACATGAGATTGGTCTCGGTGCGAGACGAGGTTGTTTTATGAGGTAAGATGGTAGCGAATACGAGGAGGTATTCGTGAATATGCATAAAAGATTGGTTAATGTTCGGATGGAACACGGGAAGTGATGAAGGTATGTTGGTAATTTAATACATGCTGGGATTACATTCATCTAAAGTTAAGTTGCTGTTTTGTCATGGTTTCATAAATCTGCTTTTCTGCAAATAAACCTTTTATACCTACCTTGTTTATGAGCTGCATATCATGTGTTATTCCCGCACTTGCTGAGTACATCATTGTGCTCAAACTTGCATTATTATTTCTTCATCAACAGAAAGAGAAGCCTACTATGAAGATCAAGTGGAACATTATGGCGTGTGATCTATTCTCAACCTTGCCTGTGGAAGGAGTAGAGATGGAGCCACTTCTGCTTAGTTTTGCTTCCGCATTAGTTTTTGCTTCCGCATTTAAATAAGGACTTCCGCTACACAGAATTAAGACTTCCTCTGTGAGCATGAGTCCAAGACTCATAAGGTGTTGTAATAAACTCTGTTATTCTTGGTAATATATAATCTGAATTCAGTTTGTGGAACGTATGTGTATGTGTGATGAACATCCTGGGCACACATATGCATTAGTTCTCGGTTCTGTGGTTTTCCACAGAATTGAGGGCGTCACATGTACGTCCCCGTTTCATGCCACCAGCTGCACCGCAGTATGGCTCGTCCGCTTCTACTTTGCGCCCTGCAAACCTACCTCGCCCTAATCAACCAACGCAGCAACGTCCTGTTATGCAAGCACCTCGTATGTCTTTGCCTCCTGCGCCCCGTCCCAACATGGGCGCCTATGCTCAAAACCAGCCTCGCCCCAACATTCCTTCTGTTTTGGGCAACAAAGCATGTTTTTCGTGCGGAGAGGCAGGACACTTTGCAAGTAAATGTCCGAGGAAAGGCCTTGGACAGCCGACCAACGTACCAAAACAGTACCCACGGCCGAATGGAGGAACTACGCAAGGTAACCGTGGAAGCAGAACTACGCTCGTGGCAACGTGAATCATGTCTCCGCTGAGGAAGCGCAACAGGCTGAGGACGTCGTGATTGGTATGTTCCTTGCCAACTCCAACCCAGCCACTGTTTTATTTGATTCCGGAGCATCGCATTCATTCATATCATCCAAGTATGTTGCCAAGTATAATCTGCCCATATCACACATGAAACACACTATTTTGGTTAATTCTCCCGGTGGAGAGATGAGGACTAATATAGTATGTCCGAAAGTAAACCTTAAAATAAGGGGGTAGACTTTCTTGCCAACCTTATTGTCTTGGATTCCCAAGGGATTGATATAATACTTGGAATGGATTGGTTAAGCAAACACAACGGAGTAATTCAATGTGCTGAGAGGAGCGTGCAGTTGACAAATGAGCACGGTACTCGTATTGAGTTCGAGTCAGCCCAACCGGCAACCGAGAAGGCGGCGTTGAACCACGTCAAAGAAGCAACATTGGAAATCATTCCTGTGGTTCAAGAATTTTCAGATGTGTTCCCGGAAGAACTTCTAGGTATGCCACCTGACTGGGACATTGAATTTGTCATTGATTTAGTACCTGGAACTGCACCTATAGTGAAAAGGCCATATAGGATGCCCGCTAATGAACTAGTGGAACTTAAGAAGCAAATTCAGGAGCAGCTAGAAAAGGGTTTTATACGCCCAAGCTCGTCAACGTGTGGAGCCCCCGTGCTCTTCGTAGACAAGAAGGATGGGACCCAAAGGATGTGTATGGATTATAGGCCTCTCAATGAGGTGAGATCAAGAATAAATACTCGCTGCCCCGTATAGAGCACCTGTTCGACCAAATGAAAGGTGCCCGAATTCTCTCCAAGATTGATCTTCGGTCGGGATACTTCCAGCTGAAGATTAAGCCCTCCGACATGCCCAAGACTGTATTTCGAACACGGTATGGTTCGTACGAATATACCATTATGTCTTTTGGGTTAACGAATGCACCCGGATACTTTATGTACCTCATGAATAAGATCTTCATGGAGTACTTGGACAAGTTCGTCATGGTTTTCATCGATGATATCATGGTGTATTTCAAAAGCGAGGAAGAACATGAAGAACATTTGAGATTGACATTGCAGAAACTGCGAGAGCATCAATTGTATGCCAAGTTTAGCAAGTGTCAATTTTGTCTAAAGGAGATATCGTTCCTAGGCCACATCATCTCCGAGAGAGGAGTATCAGTTGATCCTGGAAAAGTGGGAGATGTTCTGAAGTGGAACCAACCGTAGAATGTGAGAGATATTCGGGGTTTCCTTGGGATGGCTGGATACTACCGACGGTTCATCAAGGATTTCTCCAAAATAGCGAAGCCTATGACTGAATTGCTAATGAAGGGAAAAGCATTTCAGTGGACACCAGTGTGCCAAGAAAGCTTTGAGGAGCTCAAGAAAATACTAACCACAGCGCCAGTTTTGGTATTGCAGGACATGAGCAAGAGTTTTGATATATATTGTGACGCATCAAGGGCTTGGATGTGTGCTCATATATGAGTCGGGTATGGTTTTTGTTTATGCTTCGCTGAGTCCATGGGATTGGAAAGCGAGATAGATGTGTCTAGCTAACTGCACTCGTAATGATAATGAGAAACTGATGTTAATAATGGACATGGATCGGAGGGAGATCTAGGCAAGCCTGGGTTTGTGAATGAGGTAGCATGAGATGGTGGTTTTGCTTGCCGTAGATCTAAGGACCGGTTCATGCATGCACATGTCAGGATAACAGTGCCACCACAAGGCCAAATATGGGTGCGGCTTAGCTGAGTAATTAGGTAAGTTGCTAGAGTGTTATGGACTGTGGAAGGCGCGGGGAATGGGAGTCGAGTGAGGACTGCTCTGGGAACTGCATGGCACAAGAGGGGGCCCGTGGGTGGAAGAATTGGAGATTCTAGCCTGCCGGTGAAACCTCAGTGAGTCCATACATCTAGTAACCCCTTTGTAAAAGCTATTTTGTGATCTCTTGACCATACACCGACGGTTGTGTACTGGTATAATGGAAATTCTGCAGTCGCCGACGGGTGACGAAATCACAAACTTGTGGGTAAAGAGGTACAAACTCTGCAGAGTTACTAAAACTATCATGATAGCCGAGCTTACGGTTACGAGCACCTGGCTAAACTGCCATGATTAGATGGGATGATTGATGGGATGGTTATTCGAATGGTTATTGGGAAGGTTCTTGGTTATGGTTATTGGTTTGGTTATGTTTTGGTTTGGAACTGTGGAGTCCGGGAGATTAGATGGTTGCATGACTGATGGGTCATGACATGAGATTGGTCTCGGTGCGAGAGGAGGTTGTTTTATGAGGTAAGATGGTAGCGAATACGAGGAGGTATTCGTGAATATGCATAAAAGATTGGTTAATGTTCGGATGGAACACGGGAAGTGATGAAGGTATGTTGGTAATTTAATACATGCTGGGATTACATTCATCTAAAGTTAAGTTGCTGTTTTGTCATGGTTTCATAAATCTGCTTTTCTGCAAATAAACCTTTTATACCTACCTTGTTTATGAGCTGCATATCATGTGTTATTCCCGCACTTGCTGAGTACATCATTGTGCTCAAACTTGCATTATTATTTCTTCATCAACAGAAAGAGAAGTCTACTATGAAGATCAAGTGGAACATTATGGCGTGTGATCTATTCTCAACCTTGCCTGTGGAAGGAGTAGAGATGGAGCCACTTCTGCTTAGTTTTGCTTCCGCATTAGTTTTTGCTTCCGCATTTAAATAAGGACTTCCGCTACATAGAATTAAGACTTCCGCTGTGAGCATGAGTCCAAGACTCATAAGGTGTTGTAATAAACTCTATTATTCGTGGTAATATATAATCTGAATTCAGTTTGTGGAACGTATGTGTATGTGTGATGAACATCCTGGGCACACATGCATTAGTTCTCGGTTCCGTGGTTTTCCACAGAATTGAGGGCGTCACAGATTGGTATCAAAGCCACGGGTTGATAGCAGGTTACACGCCTAGATAGAAACCTTAGATTGATATTAGAGCCACGGGTTAACAGCAAGTTACACCCTAAATAAGGGTCACAGGTAGCTAAGCCACGCTGACCCAAGGAAGCATCCTAAGGTGAATAGCCTAGATTGACCTTTAAAACCACCTTTACATAGGAAACCATCCTTGAATAGGAGTTGAGTGGGCCCTTGTGATGATTATTTGTGAATATGTGCTTAGTGTGAGTGGTGGGACGTCTCGAAAACGTTGTCCATATCCACACATAAGAAGAAGGAGGTGTGAGATGTTTCGGCACTTGCTCACATCCTCATAAGGGCTAATATATATAGTCCAACCCACCTTGATGCATATAGTTTAAAGGACCTATCTAACCTTCTATTCTACTTTGTTCTCTCTCACAGATGGTGAGAGGAAACGCCAGCCGAAGGAACGTCCAGGAAGATGACCACGAGGAAATTCCTGCCAACCCCGGAGCTGGCGAAAACAACCTAGAAAGGTTGATGGCCATGCAAAACCAGCTTATGCAAACCATGATCCAAACTTTGGGTCAGTTGCAGGCCAACCAACACCCCGTTCCGGCACCACCGCCACCACCACCGCCGGCTCATAACAGGTTGGGAGAGTTCATGAGGACTCGACCACCCACCTTTGCTCAAGCAAGCGATCCAATGGAGGCCGATGACTGGTTGAAATCCATGGAGAAGAAGCTCACCATTGTACAGTGCAACGACCGAGAGAAGGTTCTCTTTGCGTCGCACCAACTGATGGGAGCAGCTGCTGACTGGTGGGATGCCTTGAGCAACGCCCATGCCAACCCGGAGACAATCACTTGGACTGAGTTCAAGGAAAGTTTCCGCTCCCACTACATCCCTGTTGGCGTAATGATGCTCAAGAGGCAGGAGTTTGAAGGTCTCCGCCAAGGACAGAAAAGTGTGAACGAATATCTCAACAAGTTCATACAACTGTCCCGGTATGCCCCCGAAGATGTCAACTCAGATCAGAGGAAGCAATACCTGTTCATGAGAGGGTTGAATAGTGAGATCCATGTTCAGCTCCTCAACAATGACTACGTAAGCTTACAGAAGCTGGTTGATAAGGCTATTGTGGTAGAAAACAAGATCCGAGAGATCGAGCGAGAGTGCAAAAGGAAGATGCCGTACCAGCCCCAAGGGAGCAACGTACGACCTAGGTACATGCCCCCTGCGCCGCAGTATGGATCGACCACTCCTACGAACCGCCCTGGTCAGCCACCACAGCAACGGTTCGTTGCACCGGCACCTCGTGTGCCCATGCCTCCTGCGCCCCGGCCTAACAATGGCGCTCCTGTTCAAAACCCCCGCCCCAACGTACCTGCTGCCGTAGGCAACAGGGCATGCTTTGCATGCGGGGAAGTAGGCCACTTTGCTAACCAGTGCCCAAAGCGAGGCCCTGGACAGCAAGGTAACGTGCCCAAGCAGAACCAACGACCAAACGGACGGGACAACCAAGGAAACCGTGGACCGTAGAACTATGCTCGTGGCCACGTTAACCATGTCACTGCTGAGGAAGCACAACAGGCTGAGGACGTCAATTGGTATGTTCCTTGCCAACTCCAACCCAGCCACCATTTTATTTGATTCTGGAGCATCTCATTCCTTCATATCATCCGAATATGTTGCCAAACATCATCTACCCGTATCCCACCTAGAATGTGCTATGTTAGTTAATTCTCCCGGAGGAGAAATGAGGACTAATATAGTATGTCCTAAAGTAAGCCTTAAAATAAGGGGGGTAGACTTCCTTGCCAACCTTATTGTCTTGGACTCCCACGGAATTGACATCATACTCGGAATGGACTGGTTAAGCAAGCACAATGGAGTAATCCAATGCTCTGAGAGAAGCGTGCAGTTGACAAACGAACATGGTATCCGTGTCGAGTTTGAGTCAGCCCAGCAAGCAACCGAACGGGCGGATTTGAACCATGTTGAAGGATTGGACAACATTCCAGTGGTTCAGGAATTTTCAGATGTGTTCCCGGAAGAACTTCCAGGTATGCCACCTGACCGGGACATTGAGTTTTCCATAGATTTGGTACCTGGAACTGCACCCATAGCTAAGAGACCATATAGGATGCCCGTCAACGAGTTAGTTGAACTCAAGAAGCAAATTCAAGAACAGTTGGAGAAGGGTTTTATCCGTCCAAGTTCGTCACCATGGGGAACCCCGGTACTCTTCGTAGACAAGAAGGACGGAACCCAAAGAATGTGCGTGGACTACAGGTCTCTCAACGAGGTAACAATCAAGAATAAATACCCTCTGCCCCGTATAGAGGACCTGTTCGATCAAATGAAAGGAGCCCAAGTGTTCTCCAAGATTGATCTTCGGTCGAGATATTTCCAGCTGAAGATTAAGCCCTCCGATATACCTAAGACAGCCTTTCGGACGCGGTATGGTTCATATGAATATACCGTTATGTCTTTTGGATTGACAAATGCACCCGCATACTTCATGTACCTTATGAATAAGGTTTTCATGGAGTACATGGACAAGTTCATCGTGGTTTTCATCGACGACATTATGGTGTATTCAAAAAGTGAGGAGGAGCATGAAGAACATCTGAGATTGACCTTGCAGAAGCTGCACGAGCATCAATTGTATGCCAAGCTCAACAAGTGTCAATTTTGGCTAAAGGAAATATCTTTCCTAGGCCACATCATCTCCAAGGAAGGGGTATCGGTTGATCCTGAAAAGGTGAGAGATGTTCTAAAGTGGGACCAACCGAGGAGCGTGAGGGATATTCGAAGTTTCCTTGGAATGGCAGGATACTATCGGCGCTTCATTAAAGACTTCTCCAAGATAGCAAAACCTATGACGGGGTTGTTAATGAAGGGAAAGGTCTTTCAATGGACACAAGCCTGCCGAGAAAGTTTTGAGGAGCTCAAGAAAAGGCTAACCACGGCACCAGTTCTGGTATTGCCAGACGTAAGCAAGAGCTTTGACATATATTGTGACGCATCCAGACAAGGGCTCGGGTGTGTACTCATGCAGGAAGGACAAGTGGTAGCATATGCCTCACGACAATTAAAGAAGCATGAGCTTAATTATCCTACGCATGATTTGGAGTTAGCAGCAGTGGTGCATGCATTGAAGATTTGGAGACATTATATCCTTGGTCATCGATGTGAGATCTATACGGATCATAAAAGCCTCAAGTACATATTTACACAAACGGACTTGAATTTGAGGCAACGTCGATGGTTAGAACTCATCAAGGATTATGATGTGGGAATCAACTACCATCCTGGGAAGGCCAATGTAGTCGCTGACGCATTGAGCAGAAAGGGAGCATGCCACCAACTCACGATTCGGGAGCTACCACCCGAACTACGAAAGGAGTTCGAACGGTTACACCTCGGATTCTTGAATAACATGGAGATAATAGAGATCCACTCCCCATTGGAGCAAGAAATAAGAAAGGGCCAAGCAATGGACGAGGGGATCAAGGAGATCAAGGAAAGAATTCGACAAGGGGTAGAGAAGGATTTCAAGGAGGATGAAAAGGGTACGCTTTGGCTAGGAAAAAGGATTTGTGTACCAAACCTAAGACACCTTCGCGACATGATATTAAGGGAGGCACATGATTCACCCTATTCCATACATCCAGGGAGCACCAAAATGTACAAGGACTTGAAAACTTGCTATTGGTTGGATGGTATGAAAAGGGATATAGCCGAATACGTTGCCCTATGCGACACATGCCAACGGGTAAAAGCCGAACATAAAAAACCCGCTGGGTTGTTGCAACCTTTGAAAATACCTGAATGGAAATGGGAAGACATCAGTATGGACTTCATCGTCGGATTGCCAAGAACTCAGTCAGGATACGACTCCATCTGGGTCATTGTGGACCGGTTGACGAAAACTGCCCATTTTCTTCCGGTAAAGACCAGTTACAACGTTACACAGTTGGCAGAGTTGTACTTGGAGCAGATCATGTGCCGTCATGGAGTTCCGAAGAGGATAGTCTCAGATCGAGGTTCTCAGTTTACCTCTAGATTCTGGAGGAAGCTGCAGAAAGCCATGGGTACACGACTAGATTTTAGCTCCGCCTATCACCCACAAACAGATGGGCAAACCGAGAGGACGAACCAAATTTTGGAGGACATGCTGAGAGCTTGCTCCTTGAAACGTGGGCGTAGTTGGGATAGGAGTTTACCGTATGCCGAGTTCTCCTATAACAACAGCTATCAAGCTAGCTTGAATATGTCGCCTTTCGAAGCCTTATATGGTAGACGGTGTAGAACGCCACTGTTCTGGAATGAGACTGGAGAGAACCAGGTGTTTGGACCCGAAGTACTACAAGAGGCTGAAAAGCAAGTCCAAACGATACGGGAAAACTTAAAGGCTGCTCAGTCACGACAGAAAGGATATGCGGACAATAGGCGTAGGAAGTTGACCTTTGAAGTAGGAGACTTCGTATACCTTAAGGTATCACCTATCCGAGGCCAACGACGTTTTAACGTCAAAGGCAAACTAGCGCCTCGCTACATCGGACCATTTAAGATTTTGGACAAGCGAGGAGAAGTAGCCTATCAACTAGAGCTCCCAAACCATCTCTCCGACGTACATGATGTGTTTCATGTATCCCAGCTCAAGAAGTGCTTGAGAATACCAGAGGAACAAGTGTCAATGGGAGGACTTAAACTTCAAGAGGACCTGACTTACGCAGAACACCCTATCCGAATCTTGGACGTAAAGGAAAGGGTCACCCGAAACAAAGTGATTCGATGGTGCAAGGTACAATGGAGCCATCACACTGAAGCCGAAGCCACATGGGAACGTGAAGAGGATATCAAGGCAGAATTTCCCCATCAATTTTCTACTAACGAATCTCGAGGGCGAGATTCAATTTAAGGGGGGGTAGATTTGTGACACCCTCATCTCGGGTGTCAGCATATGCTCATGTTTTATGAAGAAAAAAACATTTTAAGAAAAGAAGGAACAGAGACAAGTATCAAAAGGATAGCCAATAATGCTCTCCGAAAGCATCGAAGGAAACTTCCATGGCCAGCAGACCACGTGGCGCGTTCGGAGCTCATCCCCGAGAAATTTGGGAGAGGTCCGCCGTTAAACTAGCTACGTGGCAGGCTCGGGGGTCACCTCCGCAATTGAAAAGAGGTCCGACCCTGTGGGAACGTGCTGCCCGCGGAGATAGCCTCTACGGAAGAAGCAAAGGCATTTTTCATAGGACACGTGTTGTCCACGGAGCTAGTCCTCGCGGAAATCAGATGACCATCCGCGCGGGATACGTGTCAATCTCGGAGCTCATCTCAGAGAAGTCCGGATCTATCGAACACGTGTCGCCACCGGAGCTTATCACCGGGAGGTCCGTCGCAGCTAAACACGTGTCGACCTCGGGGCATGTCCTTGAGGAAAGGAGAGCGGAAAGACCGGCACCCACACGTGGCGTGCGCGGAGCTCGTCTCCGAAGAAGAGGGAGGTCTCGATCGATTGACACGCGGCACAACCGGAGCTCGTTTCTGCGGATGATGAGATACCAGGCCCGGAGGACACGTGGAGCTTCCGGAACTCATCATCACGAAGGTAACTAGTCTGGAGTGGTTTTTACGCGTAAAAATACCGGTACGCAACAGAAACCGATCTAAACTCCACGATGTTACCAAAGATAAGACGTCAGGATCCAACAAGATCTGAATAAGACTTTTATTCGGGATCCAATTAGATTAGGACTCTTCTCTTCTCGATTATAAATAGAACCCGAAACCTCTGGCCGAAACCACAAACTTCTCTTTCAACTCCTGAGCCGACGACTTAGAGCCCTAGCCCTAACTCGCCGAGCAAAACATCGCCGAAGCACAACAAGGGAGATCATCGGAGGAGAACCAAGCGGTCTGAGGAGGACCTCGAAGACAAGAAGAGCGTGAGGTAGGACTTCAATACCACCTTACGACATCATGGTGTTCATCTCTTGCATCTGTTCTTCAATTCCTTTCGAACAGAAGCTTTCTCGTGGGCAGAACACTCGATGATCAGTTTGATCTAAAGACAAGATCATCGCTACATCCACTTTTGATCCGAACACCTCTGCCCATGCAAACCATGCAAGAGCACGACAATCTAATAACAATCATAGGATAGCATGCATGTGCATCATCGCATCTAGTTTAAGGTTTGAACATGATATTGATTGCTGTGAATCTTGTATGCACGTAAATCCTACATAGCAGGACAGATCCAGGAAGCTGTCTACGACGAGCTGCAGCAACAAGGTTTTGAGAATCAAGAACAACCGGAACCGCAAGAACAAGGCAAGTGCTCCTTGACCATGTTGATCCTATGTTTTGGGTAAAACTGTTTTGATTTGCGAAAAGGGGTGCGTACTGAGTCAAACATGATGGGAAACCCTTTTATAGGAGTGTACTAGTTTTGATTAAACCACCCTTGTCGCCTGGGAAGTTTATGAGTCGGGTATGGTTTTTGTTTATGCTTTGCTGAGTCCATGGGATTGGAAAGCGAGATAGATGTGTCTAGCTAACTGCACTCATAATGATAATGAGAAACTGATGTTAATAATGGACATGGATCGGAGGGAGATCTAGGCAAGCCTGGGTTTGTGAATGAGGTAGCATGAGATGGTGGTTTTGCTTGCCGTAGATCTAAGGACCGGTTCATGCATGCACATGCCAGGATAACAGTGCCACCACAAGGCCAAATATGGGTGCGGCTTAGCTGAGTAATTAGGTATGTTGCTAGAGTGTTATGGACTGTGGAAGGCGCGGGGAATGGGAGTCGAGTGAGGACTGCCCTGGGAACTGCATGGCACAAGAGGGGGCCCGTGGATGGGAGAATTGGAGATTCTAGCCTGCCGGTGAAACCTCAGTGAGTCCATACATCTAGTAACCCCTTTGTAAAAGCTATTTTGTGATCTCTTGACCATACACCGATGGTTGTGTACTGGTATAATGGAGGTTCTGCAGTCGCCGACGGGTGACGAAATCACAAACTTGTGGGTAAAGAGGTACAAACTCTGCAGAGTTACTAAAACTATCATGATAGCCGAGCTTACGGTTACGAGCACCTGGCTAAACTTCCATGATTAGATGGGATGATTGATGGGATGGTTATTCGAATGGTTATTGGGAAGGTTCTTGGTTATGGTTATTGGTTTGGTTATGGTTTGGAACTGTGGAGTTCGGGAGATGAGATGGTTGCGTGACTGATGGGTCATGACATGAGATTGGTCTCGGTGCGAGACGAGGTTGTTTTATGAGGTAAGATGGTAGCGAATACGAGGAGGTATTCGTGAATATGCATAAAAGATTGGTTAATGTTCGGATGGAACACGGGAAGTGATGAAGGTATGTTGGTAATTTAATACATGCTGGGATTACATTCATCTAAAGTTAAGTTGCTGTTTTGTCATGGTTTCATAAATCTGCTTTTCTGCAAATAAACCTTTTATACCTACCTTGTTTATGAGCTGCATATCATGTGTTATTCCCGCACTTGCTGAGTACATCATTGTGCTCAAACTTGCATTATTATTTCTTCATCAACAGAAAGAGAAGCCTACTATGAAGATCAAGTGGAACATTATGGCGTGTGATCTATTCTCAACCTTGCCTGTGGAAGGAGTAGAGATGGAGCCACTTCTGCTTAGTTTTGCTTCCGCATTAGTTTTTGCTTCCGCATTTAAATAAGGACTTCCGCTACACAGAATTAAGACTTCCGCTGTGAGCATGAGTCCAAGACTCATAAGGTGTTGTAATAAACTCTGTTATTCGTGGTAATATATAATCTAAATTCAGTTTGTGGAACGTATGTGTATGTGTGATGAACATCCTGGGCACACATATGCATTAGTTCTCGGTTCCGTGGTTTTCCACAGAATTGAGGGCGTCACATGTACGTCCCCGTTTCATGCCACTAGCTGCACCGCAGTATGGCTCGTCCACTTCTACTTTGCGCCCTGCAAACCTACCTCGCCCTAATCAACCAACGCAGCAACGTCCTGTTATGCAAGCACCTCGTATGTCTTTGCCTCCTGCGCCCCGTCCCAACATGGGCGCCTATGCTCAAAACCAGCCTCGCCCCAACATTCCTTCTGTTTTGGGCAACAAAGCATGTTTTTCGTGCGGAGAGGCAGGACACTTTGCAAGTAAATGTCCGAGGAAAGGCCTTGGACAGCCGACCAACGTACCAAAACAGTACCCACGGCCGAATGGAGGAACTACGCAAGGTAACTGTGGGAAGCAGAACTACGCTCGTGGCAAAGTGAATCATGTCTCCGCTGAGGAAGCGCAACAGGCTGAGGACGTCGTGATTGGTATGTTCCTTGCCAACTCCAACCCAGCCACTGTTTTATTTGATTCCGGAGCATCGCATTCGTTCATATCATCCAAGTATGTTGCCAAGTATAATCTGCCCATATCACACATGAAACACACTATGTTGGTTAATTCTCCCGGTGGAGAGATGAGGACTAATATAGTATGTCCGAAAGTAAACCTTAAAATAAGGGGGGTAGACTTTCTTGCCAACCTTATTGTCTTGGATTCCCAAGGGATTGATATAATACTTGGAATGGATTGGTTAAGCAAGCACAACAGAGTAATTCAATGTGCTGAGAGGAGCGTGCAGTTGACAAATGAGCACGGTACTCGTATTGAGTTCGAGTCAGCCCAACCGGCAACCGAGAAGGCGGCGTTGAACCACGTCAAAGAAGCAACATTGGAAATCATTCCTGTGGTTCAAGAATTTTCAGATGTGTTCCCGGAAGAACTTCTAGGTATGCCACCTGACCGGGACATTGAATTTGTCATTGATTTAGTACCTGGAACTGCACCTATAGTGAAAAGGCCATATAGGATGCCCGCTAATGAACTAGTGGAACTTAAGAAGCAAATTCAGGAGCAGCTAGAAAAGGGTTTTATACGCCCAAGCTCGTCAACGTGTGGAGCCCCCGTGCTCCTCGTAGACAAGAAGGATGGGACCCAAAGGATGTGTGTGGATTATAGGCCTCTCAATGAGGTGACGATCAAGAATAAATACTCGCTGTCCCGTATAGAGCACCTGTTCGACCAAATGAAAGGTGCCCGAATTCTCTCCAAGATTGATCTTCGGTCGGGATACTTCCAGCTGAAGATTAAGCCCTCCGACATGCCCAAGACTGTATTTCGAACACGGTATGGTTCGTACGAATATACCATTATGTCTTTTGGGTTAACGAATGCACCCGGATATGTACCTCATGAATAAGGTCTTCATGGAGTACTTGGACAAGTTCGTCATGGTTTTCATCGATGATATCATGGTGTATTTCAAAAGCGAGGAAGAACATGAAGAACATTTGAGATTGACATTGCAGAAACTGCGAGAGCATCAATTGTATGCCAAGTTTAGCAAGTGTCAATTTTGTCTAAAGGAGATATCGTTTTTAGGCCACATCATCTCCGAGAGAGGAGTATCAGTTGATCCTGGAAAAGTGGAAGATGTTCTGAAGTGGAACCAACCGCAGAATGTGAGAGATATTCGGGGTTTCCTTGGGATGGCTGGATACTACCGACGGTTCATCAAGGATTTCTCCAAAATAGCGAAGCCTATGACTGAATTGCTAATGAAGGGAAAAGCATTTCAGTGGACACCAGTGTGCCAAGAAAGCTTTGAGGAGCTCAAGAAAATACTAACCACAGCGCCAGTTTTGGTATTGCAGGACGTGAGCAAGAGTTTCGATATATATTGTGACGCATCAAGGGCTTGGATGTGTGCTCATGCAAGAAGGACAAGTGGTAGCCTATACGTCGAGGCAACTAAAGAAACACGAGCTGAATTACCCCACACATGACTTGGAACTTGCAGCCGTGGTACATGCCTTGAAGATTTGGAGGCATTATATCCTTGGCCACCGATGTGAGATCTATACGGATCACAAAAGCCTCAAGTATATATTCACGCAAACGGATCTGCATTTGAGGCAACGTCGATGGTTGGAATTCATCAAGGATTATGATGTTGTAATCAATTATCACCCCGGAAAGGCCAATGTAGTAGCTGATGCGTTGAGCCGAAAGGGAGCATGCCACCAACTCACGGTTCAGGAGCTACCGCCCGAGCTGCGCAAGGAGTTTGAACGGTTACATCTCGGGTTCTTGAACGAGATGGAAGTGATAGAACTCAATTCTTCGCTGGAACAAGAGATACGAGATGGCCAAGCAGCGGATGAGGAAATCAAGGAAAGAATTCGACAAGGCATAGAAAAGGATTTTGAGGAAGACGAGAAGGGCACACTTTGGTTTGGGAAAAGGATTTGTATGCCTAACGTGAAGCACATCCGTGACACGATATTAAAGGAGGCGCATGACTCACCTTATTCCATACATCCCGGCTGTACAAAGATGTACAAGGACCTGAAAACTTGCTATTGGTAGGATGGTATGAAAAGGGACATAGCTGAATATGTTGCCTTATGCGACACGTGCCAATGCGTGAAGGCCGAACATCAAAGACCCGCTGGACTGTTGCAGCCATTGAAAGTACCCGAGTGGAAGTGGGAAGACATCAGCATGGATTTCATTGTTGGATTGCCACGTACTCGGTCTGGTTACGACTCCATTTGGGTTATTGTGGACCCGTTGATGAAAACAGCCCATTTCCTTCCTGTTGGAACCACGTACCGCATCGCAGAACTAGCCGAGCTGTATATGGAGCAAATCGTGTGTCGCCATGGAGTTTTGAAGAGGATAGTTTAAGATCGGGGTTCCCATATTACCTCTAGGTTCTGGAAGAAGCTGCATAAAGCCATGGGTACACGGCTGAATTTCAGCTCCGCTTATCACCCGCAAACTGACGAGCAAACTGAGAGGACAAATCAAATTTTTGAAGACATGTTGAGAGCTTGTGCGAAGGCAGGCCTGGCGCAGTGGTAGAGTCTCTCCACTTGTGTCCTGGAGGTCCTGGGTTCGAATCACCCTCCTTGCAAAATAAGCAAGGGGAAGGCTGCCTAGATATCCCCTTCCCCAGACTCCACAAAGTGTGGGAGCTTTCAGCACTGGGTATGCCCTTTTTTTATGTTGAGAGTTTGCGCCTTGAAACATGGCGCAGTTGGGATAGGAGCTTGCCGTATGCTGAAATCTCATACAACAACAGCTATCAAGCCAGCTTGAAGATGTCACCTTTCGAAGCATTGTATGGTAGACGGTGTAGAACGCCGCTGTTCTGGAATGAGACCGGAGAGAGCCAAGTGTTTGGACCCGAAGTGCTGCAATACGCCGAAAAGCAAGTCCAAACGATACGAGAAAATCTGAAGGCTTCTCAGTCACGACAAAAAGGTTATGCGGACAATAGGCGAAGAAGATTGACCTTCGAAGTAGGAGACTTCGTGTACCTTAAGGTATCGCCTATCTGTGGCCAGTGACGGTTCAACATCAAGGGCAAATTAGCACCTCGCTGTATCGGGCCATTTAAGATTTTGGGCAAGCGAGGGGAAGTAGCCTATCAACTAGAGCTTCCAACGCACCTCTCTGACGTACACGACGTGTTTCACATATCCCAACTCAAGAAGTGCTTAAGAGTACCGGAAGAACAAGTACCGATGGATGAGCTCGAGCTTCAAGAGGATCTGACCTATGTGGAGCACCCCGTCCAAATTTTGGACGTGAAGGAAAGGGTCACGAGGAACAAAATGATCCGTTGGTACAAGGTACAGTGGAGCCATCACACGGAAGCCGAAACTACATGGTAGCGTGAGGAAGACCTCAAGACAGAATTCCCTCATCTATTCTCTACTCTATCGAATCTCGAGGGCGAGATTCAGTTTAAGGGGGGTAGGTTTGTAACACCCTCAAATTCATTTCCATGCATTGCATACATTTTTAATATAGAGAAACATTATAGAAGGAGTACAAATGGAGGAAAGAACCGTGTATAAATGGAGGAAGGAACCATAGAAATGGAGAAGGAATCATAAAAATGGTGGGGAATGGGAAAAAGATAGCTGAAATGAGCCAATTCCAATTTGTCGAAGTGCGCTGTCGACATTCCCCCCGGCCCCGCGGGACACGTGGCGCCCTCGGAGCTCGCACCTGCGGAGGGGGCGATGCCCGGCCCCCGCGGGACACGTGGCGCCCTCGGAGCTCGCCCCTACGGAGGGGGCGAGGCCCGACCCCGCTGGACACGTGGCGCCCTCGGAGCTCGCCTTGCGGAGGGGGCGAGGCCCGGTCCCGTGGGATACATGGCGCCCTCAGAGCTTGCCCTTGCGGAGAGGGCGAGGTCCGGCCCTGCGGGACACGTGGCGCCCTCGGAGCTCGCCCCCGTGGAGGGGGGGGAGGCCCGGCCCCGTGGGACACGTGGCACCCTCGGAGCTCGCCCCTGCAGAGGGGGCGAGGCCCGGCCCCGATGGACATTTGGCGCCCTCAGAGCTCGCCCCTGCGGAGGGGGCGAGGCCCGGCTCTGCTGGCCACATGGCAGGCCCGGGGCTCACCTCGGAGGAGAGGGGAGGCCCAGCCCCGCTGGACATGTGGCGCCTTCGGAGCTCACCCCTGCGGAGAGGGGCGAGGTCCTTAGGCGGTTTTTATCCTGTGCGCGGGGGTACCCGGTACTGAGGGTACCGACACAACTTCCCCAAATTTTCCCCACATTTGGGGAAATTCCCCCACATTGCTGCCGCACCAAATCAATTGGGGAAAAGTTTGTTAGGATTTTGCTCCAATTAGAGTAGGATTCCCCCCCTATAAATAGGAACACAAACCCCCCCCCCCTGGCCGCAACCCCCTTCCTTTTCCCCCCTCCCAAGTCGGTGACTTGGAGGCTCTAGCCCCCAACTCGCCGAGTTGGACCACCCCCCCTCACCGGAGTTCAGTCTCCGGTGAGCCCCACCGGTGAGCCCGCCGACGAGCCTCGTCACGCCTCGCCGTCGCCAGAAAAGAGCCGGCGATCTGTCCTACCCTAATCTTCCATACAAAAATCCCCGCTGCTGCCATTGCTAGGAGGAAGGCCCTGCCACCAAAGGGAAGTGAGGTAGGTCTTCGTTACCCATCTTACGACGTCGTCTCTGTTTCTACGCATCCGTTTTCTTCGCTCCCTTCGAACAGAAACTTTTTCGTGTGGACAGATCATGTTTTGATCGGTTTTTGACGGTGGAATTGATCTAGATCTTGAGTCAAGATCATCACCACGTACACACTTGATCCCTACACCCTTGTTCATCATAAAACCCCATGAAAGCCCATTAAAACATGCAAGAACACGTACAAACTGGTTTAATAAAACAGCACCATAGGATTTGCATTCATCTACACCATTGCATCTTGAGTAAAGTTTGTGCATGATGTTTGATTGCTGTAAATTTTGTATGTGCGTGGTCGTGAGTAGAAGGACAAGCTTAGGAAGCCATCTACGAAGAACTACAGCACCAAGACTTCGAGACGCTTGAGCAACAAGAGCCACGGGAGCAAGGCAAGTGCCCCTTGACCATATTGATCCCATGTTTTGAAACTGTTTTGTTTGCGAAAACTTGTATGCTTGAGTCAACTTGATGGGACACCCTTTTATAGGAGTTTACTAGTTTTGTTAACCATCCTAGTCGCTGGGAAAGTTGATGAGTCGGGTGTGGTCGTTTTTCCTTTTTGCTTCGCTTAATCCACGGGATACGGGAAACTGAATTAAACCATGGTTAGCTACTGCACTCATATGAATAATGATAATGAGAACTTGATGATGATAATGAGCATGGAATTGGGGGAGATCTAGACAAGTTTATTTTGTGGATGTTGCTGAATGATATGGTGGTTTACTTACCGTACATCTAAGGACCGGTTCAAGCCAGCACATGCCAGGAAAACAGTGCCACCACAAGGCCAAATATGGGTGCGTCTTAGCTGACTAATTAGGTGTGTTGCTAGCTTGTTATGGACCATGGATGGCGCGGGGAATGGGAGTCGAGAGGGACTGTCCTGGGAACTGCATGGCACAAGAGGAGGCCTGTCGGTGGGAGAATGGTGATTCGAGCCTGCCGGTAAAACCTCAGTGAGTCCATACATCTAGTAGCCCCTTTGTAAAGGATATTTTGTGACACCGACAGTTGTGTACTGGTATAATGGAGGTTCTGCAGTCGCCGACGGGTGACGAAATCATGAACTTGTGGGTAAAGTGGTGCCACTTCTGCAGAGTGTAAAACTATCATGATAGCCGTGCTTCCGGTTACAAGCACCTGGCCAACTCACATGATTAGAGGTAAAACTTAGGATGGTTATTCGATATGGTTATGGTATGGTCATTGGGATTGGTTTTGGGACTGTTTTGAGTCATGACATTGAGTTTGGTTTTGGTGATATGAATATGAGATGGTTATGAATATTATGAGCATGAGATGAAGTTGAGAAAGATTAATGGCTGGTCGAGACATGATAAGTGGTGAATTATAATGAAGGAATGTTGCTGTTATAACATGGTTATGATGGGATTAAACTCACTTAAAAATAGTTGCTGTTTTTATCATGTTTGTGAAATAAAATTTGCTTGCTGCAATGAGCCTTTTTATTCCCTACCTTGTTGTAAGCTACATGTCATACTTTTCCCGCACTTGCTGAGTACGACATGTACTCACCCTTGCATTACCACATAAACATCAGCTACAGGAGATGAGTACTTCGAGGACCGTGTGGAGTACTAGGCGTGCGAATTACCGTCAACATGTCTGTGGAGTTGAAGATGGAGCCTGCTGCTATTTAGTTATTTCTGCTGTCGTTTAAAGACTTCCGCTGCAAGAATAAGTTAGAAATTCATGAGTGAGACGATGAGTCGATGTAATAAAGTACTTAAACACTATTTATTCATGGTTATATTCTGAATTCAGTTTGTGGATTACATGTGTATGTGTGATGAACATCCTGGGCACACATATGCATTAACATGGTTCTGTTTTCGGAACCGGGTGTCACACCGGTAGTCGATGCTCAGTGGGTGGATTGGTCCTATATGGTGAACAAGAAGCATCAAGCCTTTGATGCAGTGATTGAAGCTGCAGAACGCCATGGGATCAAGGACTTGATGGACTTTCAATACGATTGGAATATTGAAGTCATAGTCCAATTCTACACCACCTGCTACTTCCACACATATGGAAACAGGAAGATCACTTGGATGACTAATGGTGTGGTGTACTCGGTGCTGTATGATGAGTTTGCAAGGATCCTCGGGCTTGAAGAGCATTTGAACTATGAGATCATAATTCACAATGAAAGGACCTTGGGAAAGGATGAGTTGGATTTTATGTACCCATCATACCTCACCTATGAGCCATCCTCAACTCACAATATCAAGCCTTTCTTTGGAGTGCTCAACCGAGTTTTGAGGAAGACTCTAGCACCCAAAGATGGAGATTCGGGGATGATACAAGGGTATCTAAGGAACTTAATGAAGCTACTCAATGAAGAAGAGAAGTTCAACGTCTTCGACTACATTTACAATGACATCTTCAACATCTCCCACACTCCAAACAGGTCTTGTGGCTATGCACCATACATTATGTGCATGATCAAGAAGTCACCGGCGTGGAATTTGCCAAGGGCGTGAAAGCATAGGAAGTTGTGTCCACAAATGCCAACTCCTCTTCCTCGCCCTCTTGTGTCCTTGCGTAGAAGCTCCTCCGCAGCTCTATCTTCCTCAGCCGGGCCATCTGCTCCTCGGTCATCGAGTGGCTCCTCTAGTGGGCTACTCAAAATCTTCAAGGCAATTTTCTCTTCATGCTGGAAGGTGGAAGTTCGCACATAAAAGATGAAGCAACGCCAAGAGAAGTACCTCAAAGAAATGTGCGACAAGATGGAGATACCTATGTCTCCACCGCCATCGGAAGATGAAGGAGTAACCGAGTTTCCCACTCTTACAGAGGACGAGCTTGCCTACTTTGGTGAAAGTGGTTCCTCCTCTACTGCTCCTCCTACTTCCCACGCTCAACATGTGGATGACGATGAAGATGACGATGTAGATGAAGAGACTCAAAGCGAACAAGGCGAAGATCAAGATGAGGACGATAGCGATTAGGCCCTTCCCTTTTCTCTTTTCCTTTTTGGTGATTTGATGCCAAAGGGGGAGAGAAAGAGGGGGAGTAGTCTAATTTAGCGTCTAGTCTAGCTTTTTAAAATCCTTGTCCTGCTTTGTAATGTCTATGCCACATTATGTCTCATTATGCCTTCATACTATGTTATGTTGAGATGATCTTTTCATTTATGTTCCCTTCAATGCATTTTACACTCTTTTTATCACATCACACTTAGGCACCCCACCATAACACATGTGTGTATGAAGTCCCCATAGAATTCATTCATACGCATATTTTTCTTGATAAACTCCAATGCAAACATTTAGGGGGAGTACATCATACATATATGTATTATGAAAACAAATTCTTATATCCATTCATCGAGAGTCTTAATGTGTTGTCATCAATCACCAAAAAGGGGGAGATTGAAAGTGCATCTAGGTAATCCCCGTGGGTTTTGGATGATTGATGACGACAATTAAGATACTAATGAGCTTTAATGAGTATGAGCACAGGTCTTTGAGATGAGAATGAATGTGGAGTCCCTCAAAAAGCAAAAAGAAAAAGAAGAAGACTTGCAAGAGTAGAAAATAGGATTTTATTCTTGAGTTTCACAATTTTCTAGTTGTGTAGAGGGTCTTCTCTTTTAGAGTGCTTGAGAATCATTAGAGAGCTCAAACTTTTGATTAGAATTTTGGTGAGGCAATAGTCCTAGGCATAGCTTAGAATGTAGACCAGACTTGTCCGGACTTGGGGCCAGACTAGTCCGATCCAACCGGACTATTCCGTTTGGACCGGACTAAATGTCTCTGAGTGAGTTTGGACTTGTCCGTTTTATGCCGGAGTAGTTCATTCTTGTGTAAGTCCGAGCCTTTCTGAGACCAAGTCCTAGAAGGTCGGACTAGTCCGCCCATGCGGCCGAACTAGCCTGCCTGTTCGGACTAAGCCGCTTAGGTCCGGAGGAAATTCCTCTGAGTGACCTCGGACTAGTCCGTTGTGGACAGACTAGTCCGGTTGTGTGAGGTGAGTGCGGCCACTAGGTTATGTTTCAAAAGGCCGGACTAGTCTACTCAGCTAGGCAGACTAGTCCGGTTTAGAACAGAACAATTGTTCATGTGTGAGCTCGGACTAGTCCGGACATGGCCAGACTAGTTCATAATGTGAGATTAGAGAGTTTTGGGACTAAGTCTGGCAAGATCGGACTAGTCCGCCCGTGTGGCCGGACTGGTCCGCTACTAGCCAGACTAGTCCGTTCTCACCCGGAGCAAAGGCTCTTGTGTGAGATCGGACTAGTCCGTTCTTCAACGGACTAGTCTGGGGTTTAATGATCGTTTTACTGACCATGTGAATTCAAAGGTGGCAGGAACTTTAGTTGTTAGCCTTGGTGATGTAGGTGGTCCCCCCAAGGCCGGACTAGTCCGGGGTTCTGGCCGGACGAGTTCGGACTTTAGCAGGTGTAACGGTTGGATATCTGGATCCCTATAAAAGGGACCCCCGGCTTCAAATGGAGAACTCTACAACCCTAGCGCCAAAAACTCTTTCCTTGAGCTCTTCTAAGCCTCTTTCCTCACCTTCTTGACCCCTAAGATTGGATCTTGAGGGGTTTGGGGATTTGTGAGAGGAAAGATGCGGTGATCAACATTTGAGCTCTCGGTTTGAATCTCTTGCACTCTAATCGTTGATTTGAATTCATGCCTGTTGTATTTTGTTTCCTAGAACTGCTAGGTTGTTGTAGGGAGCCTCAAGTTGTGAGTAGCCCCTAGAATCTTGTATTCACCCTTCGATTGATAAGTGAAGAACCCGGGCTTGATCTTGGTGTTCGCTTGGTGAGGGTAGGGTTGGAAGAGACCCGGTCCTTTGTGGACTCCTCAACGGGGACGTAGATTCCTGTGTGGAATCGAACCTCAAGATTAATTGAGTCTCTTGATTCCATTACGTTCTCTCTTAATCATTAGAATTGCTTGTTAGGATTTGTTTCGCTCAAAACATTTTAATTGCCTTATAGTTGTGAATCTTGCAATCCAATCAGTTTCTCTTTCACAAACTAGTTGATTAGATTGTTAGATAATCCACGTATCTTCCGCTTGAACAAACTTGGAAAGAAATCCGTAAAACGCAAACTTTACCTAATTTCTATACTTAGACAGGACTAGTCCGCCCCCTGACCGGACTAGTCTGGCCCTTCAGGTTTAATCAAGCTGTTTTCAGTAGTTTCAGGTTTTATTAGCCTATTCACCCCCCTCTAGGCAACTTTCAATTGGTTCAGCGGATACACGTTCATCAGGAAGGATATTGTCTTTCAAGAAGGTCCAGACCTTCATGATCTCTGCATCAGACCTACTTGAGCTCTTTGGATCTTGGGCGCCGGGTCACACGGAGCCCCCGGTGACGCATACGAGGTGCTAGGCTCGCCCCCTTTCGCCTGGTTCGGCATGTCAGGCTGTATAGCGCAGTAGTTTCCTTTTAAAGGTGCCTTCGGGGACCGGGGTCCATGCAGAGGTTTTTATTGAAAGGTTGTCTGCTACCGCATTGTTGGCGCAGGGGACATGGCGCTACTCCAAAGCATGAAATCCCTTTTCTAAAGTAGGCTGCTGGCTGTATATCGGTGTAAGAACACTCTCGCTCGCCCTGTTTGGTGGCGAGTTGGGAGTCTACTTTTATCCAGCTTCTGCTGCACTTCTCGAGAAAGGGCAATACTTAAGCCAAATATGAAGGCTTCATACTTTGCCATGCCATTGGTAGCCTTGGAGTCAAGATGCACCACGTACTTGGACTGCTCTCCTAACTGCGAGGTGAGTAGGACCGCATCTTTGGCACCTCGCTCCCGTGAGGGCAGTCGCAGCAGAGTGTCTATAGAGGTCCGATGGAAACCAGGGTTCTGGTTTTAGGCCACCGTCGTCTTGCCCCCTATATGGTTTGGAGACGGAACTAATTCCACCTCAAATATATAGGTCTAGTGTATAGAACTAGCGTGTAGGATGGCTCCAAACACGCCATTTATAACTACTATACGTGAGCCAATCATAGGCTGTAATGGGGCACACAGGTTAGGACTCACTTTTTCTTGTTTCTGGCTTCCTTCGGGCAATAGGGGGCCACGGGTTGTGCCGGAAGGCAGTGGTTCCTCCTGGGTACCGAGAGAGCATGGATCCTTCTGGGACTTTAGCCGTTCTAAGCTCTGTCCTCGGTCCCTATTTTACTCTTACAAGAAAGAGAAAAAGAAAAAAAATAGTCTACCACCACTTAGAATTAGACTTACATAGGTGTCCTATGGCCTGTGGCAGGGTGGAGGTTCCTACCCTTTACAGCAAAACAGACGCACCTGAGAGACATGCTCGGGCCAGCCGGAGTATAGGCTTGTCACTCCTCCTTGAGAAAACCCTACCGAGGCACCAGGCGGCCCATCCCTGGGCCGCCCGCTCTTCTCGACGAAAGAGAAACCACCTGGTCAGGCGTGGAGTGTCTTGCGGCGCTCGCTGTGGTTGGAGCCGGAGTCCTCTTCCTGATCGTAGAGGACCTTTAACACCTGCTTGGCGTCTTGTAACTCCATCTCCTGGTCATCGCCGTCCTCTGGACCAGCCTTCTGTTTGCCCTCCCGCTGACGAGAGGGCGCACTGTCCTGGCGCTGCTGTCGGAGCTCTCGGAAGCGCTCTACCAGCCTCTGGATCTCCCAGCATTCGCTGCTGCTGTGCCGGTTAGTGTCGTGGACCGGGCACCGCTGGGCACCATCGTCACTGCCAAACGGCTGGCGTGGGCGCTTGTCGGTGCATGGCCCCGGGCCCCTTGCAGCTCCAACTGCTGCTGATGTATGAGCCCCAGCCAACGGCTTGTCCTTGCCGCTGGTCTTCTTCTTATTGCCGCCAGAACTCTCCCTGGTGGACCCACCCCCCTTGCTGGGCGGTAAGTGCCAGTTGCGGCCCTCGGCGGCCCTGGCGCACTTGTCCGCCAAGCTGAAAAGCTCAGAGACATCCTGCATGTCATGCGTGGCCATCTTCTCGAGCATCTTCCTGTCGTGGACGCCTTGTCAAAAGGCGAGGACGACGGACGTGTTGGAGATGCGGGGGATGTTTTTCCATACCTGGGGGAAACGTTGGGTGAATGAGCGCGGTGGCTCTCCTAGCTACTGCTGTATGGTGTGGAGGTCGGCCTCTGAGCACGCCAGGATGTAGGAACTTCCAAAGTTAGCCGTGAACTAATGACACAACTCTTCCCAGGAGGTCAGACCCGTGGGGCAAGTTCATGAGCCATGACCAGACTGACCCGGTCAAAGCTACTGGGAAGTAGTTGGCTATGATGGCCTCATCCCCCCCTGCAGCTAGGATGGCAGTGGAGTAGATCTGTAGGAACTCGGCGGGGTTGATTGTCCCGTCGAACTTCTCCGGCAAGTGTGGCCGGAACTTGTGCGGCCACATCGCCATACAAAGGCGCGGAGTCAGAGCCATGCAACCTCCCACTGAGCCTTGGGAGACGGGGTTCTGGCCCGCATAAACGGGGCGCACGGTACCTGGGGTACCATACTCCTTCCTGAGGCTATGACGCCACTCGTGCTGTCGCTCGATGGTGACACGACCATCTTCCTTCTGACGGTGACTGTAACACCCTCAATTTCATATCCATGCATTGCATATAGAGAAACATTATAAAATAATTAGAAACGAAGAAAGAATCATAAAAATGGTGGGGAATGGGAGAAAGATAGCTGAAAATAGCCAATTCCAATTCGCCGAGGAGCGCTGTCAACACTTCCCGCGGCCTGCTGGCCACGTGGCAGGCTCGGAGCTTGCCTCTGCGGAAGGGCGAGGTCCGGCCCCGCTGGACACGTGACGCCTCTGGGGGGGCTTTCCTCTGAAGAGAAGGGAGGCCCGGCCCTGCGGAACACGTGTCACCTTCGGAGCTCGCCTCTGTAGAAGGACCGGTTCATGCCAACACATGTCAGGAAAACAGTGCCACCACAAGGCAAAATATGGGTGCGGCTTAGCTGACTAATTAGGTAAGTGGCTAGATTGTTATGGACCGTGGAAGATGTGGGGAATGGGAGTCGAGAGAGGACTTCCCTGGGAACTGCATGGCACAAGAGGGGGCCCGTAGATGGGAGAATGGTGATTCGAGCCTGCTGGTGAAACCTTAGTGAGTCCATACATCTAGTAGCCCCTTTGTAAAGGCTATTTTGTGATCTCTTGGCCATACACCGATGGTTGTGTACTGTTATAATGAAGGTTCTGCAGTCACCGACGGGTGACGAAATCACAAACTTGTGGGTAAAGTGGTGCCACCTCTACAGAGTGTAAAACTATCATGATAGCCGTGCTTACGGTCACAAGTGCCTGGCCAACTCACATGATTAGAGGGAAAGTTTGGGATGGATATTTGGTATGGTCTTGGTATGGTCATTGGGATTGGTGTTGAGACTGTTGAGTCATGACAATGAGTTTGGTTTCAGTTATATGATTATGAGATGGATATGAATATGAGATTGTTATTATGAGCATGATATGAAGTTGAGAAAGATTAATGGCTGGTTGAGACATGATAAGTGGTGAATTATGATGGAGGTATGTTGCTGTTTACTTGGATATATATTGGGGTTAAATTCACTTAAAGATAGTTTCTGTTTTTACCATGTTTTGCGAAATAAAATTTGCTTGCTGCAATGAGCCTTTTTATTTCTTACCTTGTTGTAAGCTACATGTCATACTTTTGCCGCACTTGCTGAGTACGACATGTACTCACCCTTGCATTATCATATAAACATCAGCAACAGGAGAAGAGTACTTTTAGGACCATGTGGAGTACTAGGCGTGCGAACTACCGTCAACATGCCTGTGGAGTTGAAGATGGAGCCGCTGCTGATTAGTTGTTTCCGCTATCGTTTAGAGACTTCCGTTTCAAGAATAAGTTAGAGATTTATGAGTGAGACATCGAGTTATTGTAATGAAGTACTTAAACACTAGTTATTCGTGGTTATATTCTGAATTCAATTTATAGATTACATGTGTATGTGTGATGAACATCCTGGGCACACATATGCATTAGCTAGGTTCCGTTTTCACGGGACCGGGCATCACAGATTAGTATCAGAGCCACGTTGACCGTAGGACGCAAGCCTAGGTAAAATGGACACTCTAAAACATATAGGAACACACCTCTAAACTTCTATTTTCAAAATTTGCTTGCTGCTGCAATTTCCTTGTCAATTCAGCCACCGCAAGGTGCTATTTTCAGCCCCTCTTTTCTCTTCTTTTGGACAGCAACACCTTTGCTTTCTTGCTCCATAACTTCTGATGTTTTGGAGTTATTTCTTCCTTCTCTAAAGTTTCTCATGTCCTATTTATAAATGCCGGTGATCAGGAGCATGACATGCATAAGTACTCGTTCACCACCACGTGGGAGTGCACTAAACCCAATAAGGTGTCCGATGGACCACCCCCATCACACGGCGGGAACAGCACCAGTTCACATGATTAAGTTTAGGATTCCCATTGAATAAAATAGGAACGTTTAAATCGTAGTAGCTTGAATAGGAGTGGTGTGTTGAACTTTTGTGATGATTGCTTGTGTTGTGTGCTGGTGTGAGTTGTGGGACGCTTCAGCGTTGTCCATATCCACACATAGTAGAGAGATATGAGATGCTTCGGCATGTATTCACATCCTCATATAGGATGATATTAATAAAAGAAGATATTTAGTTCATCCACCTTGATGCATATAGTTGGGGGATCAGTCTAAACTTCTATCTTCTATTCTACCCAACTCTCTCTCACAGATGGTGAGGGAAAACGCCAGCCGTCAAAGGAGGAACGTTCGTGGCAACCATGAACCATAAGAGGATGGCCACGACGAAGTTCATGAACATCCTAACCCTGGGGCTGACGCAAACAACCTTGAACGGTTGATGGCTATGCAGAACCAGCTCATGCAAACTATGATACAAACTTTGGGCCAGCTGCAAGCCAACAAAAACAACCATCCTAACCCTGTTCCTGCACCCCCGCCACCACCACTGCCACCACCACCGGCTCACAACAGATTGGGAGAGTTCATGAGGACTCGATCACCTACTTTTGCACAAGCTAATGATCCCATGAAGGCTGATGATTGGTTGAAATCCATGGGAAAGAAGCTTGCTATTGTTCAGTGCAATGACCAGGAGAAAGTTCTCTTTTCATCGCACCAACTCATGGGAGCATCCGCTGACTGGTGGGGCGCTCTCTGCAATGCCCATGTCAACCAGGAGACAATCACTTGGGCTGAATTTAAGGAGAGTTTCCGCTCTTATTACGTCCCTGCTGGAGTCATGATGCTTAAATAGCAAGAGTTCGAAGGTCTCCGCCAAGAAAAGAAGAGCGTGAATGAGTACCTCAACAAGTTCACGCAGCTGTCAAAGTATGCTCCCGAAGACGTCAACTCGGATCAAAGGAAGCAATACTTGTTCATGAGAGGATTGAACAATGAGATCCAAGTTCAGCTGCTCAACAACGATTATGCAAACTTCCAGAAGCTCGTTGACAAAGCTATAGTGGTTGAGAGCAAGATTCGTGAGATCGAGCAAGAGGGCAAGAGAAAGATGCCATACCAGCCACAAGGGAGCAATGTACGTCCCTGTTTCATGCCACCAGCTGCACCGCAGTATTCACGTGATTAAGTTTAGGATTCCCATTGAATAAAATAGGAATGTTTAAATCATAGTAGCTTGAATAGGAGTGGTGTGTTGAACTTTTGTGGTGATTGCTTGTGTTGTGTGCTGGTGTGAGTTGTGGGACGCTTCAGCGTTGTCCATATCCACACATAGTAGAGAGATGTGAGAGGCTTCGGCATGTATTCACATCCTCATATAGGCTGATATTAATAAAAGAAGATATTTAGTTCATCCACCTTGATGCATATAGTTGGGGGGATCAATCTAAACTTCTATCTTCTATTCTACCCAACTCTCTCTCATAGATGGTGAGGGAAAATGCCAGCCTTCAAAGTAGGAACGTTCGCGGCAACCATGTACCACAAGAGGATGGCCACGACGAAGTTCCTGAAAATCCTAACCCTGGGGCTGACGCAAACAACCTTGAACAGTTGATGGCTATGCAGAACCAGCTCATGCAAACTATGATGTAAATTTTGGGCCAGCTGCAAGCCAACAACAACAACCATCCTAACCCCGTTCCTGCACCCCCGCCACCACCGCCGCCACCACCACCGGCTCACAATAGATTGGGAGAGTTCATGAGGACTCGACCACCTACTTTTGCACAAGCTAATGATCCCATGGAGGCTGATGATTGGTTGAAATCCATGGAGAAGAAGCTTGCTATTGTTCAGTGCAATGATCGGGAGAAAGTTCTCTTCGCATCGCACCAACTTATGGGAGCAGCCGCTGACTGGTGGGACGCCCTTTGCAATGCTCATGTCAACCAGAAGACGATCACTTGGGCTGAATTCAAGGAGAGTTTCCGTTCTCATTACGTCCCTTCTGGAGTCATGATGCTTAAAAGGAAAGAGTTCGAAGGTCTCCGCCAAGGAAGGAAGAGCGTGAATGAGTACCTCAACAAGTTCACACAGCTGTCAAGGTATGCTCCCGAAGACGTCAACTCGGATCAAAGGAAGCAAAACATGTTCATGAGAGGGTTGAACAATGAGATCCATGTTCGACTTCTCAACAATGATTATGCAAACTTCCAGAAGCTTGTTGACAAAGCTATAGTGGTTGAGAGCAACATCCGTGAGATCGAGCAAGAGGGCAAGAGGAAGATGCCGTACCAGCCACAAGGGAGCAATGTACGTCCCCGTTTCATGCCCCCAGCTGCACCGTGGTATGGCTCGTCCGCTTCTACTTTCGGCCCTGCAAACCCACCTCGCCCTAATCAACCACCGCAGCCACGCCCTGTTATGCAAGCACCTCATATGCCTTTGCCTCCTGCACCCCGTCCCAACATGGGTGCCTATGCTCAAAACCAGCCTCGCCCCAACGTTCCTGCTGTGTTGGGCAACAAAGCATGCTTTTTATGCGGAGAGGCGAGACACTTTGCAAGTCAAAGTGCCCCAAGAAAGGCCTTGGACAACCAAGCAACGTGCCCAAGCAGAACCCACGGCCGAATGGAGGAGCTAATCAAGGTAACCGTGGGCAGCAGAACTACGCTCGTGGCAACGTGAATCATGTCTCCGCTGAGGAAGCGCAACAGGCTGAGGACGTCGTGATTGGTATGTTCCTTGCCAAGTCCAACCCAGCCACTGTTTTATTTGATTCTGGAGCATCACATTCATTCATATTATCTAAGTATGTTGCCAAGTATAATCTGCCCATATCACACATGAAACACACTATGTTAGTTAATTCTCCCGGTGGAGAGATGAGGACTAATATAGTATGTCCAAAAGTAAACCTTAAAATAAGGGGGGTAGACTTCCTTGCCAACCTTATTGTCTTGGATTCCCAAGGGCTTGATATAATACTTGGAATGGATTGGTTAAGCAAGCACAATGGAGTAATTCAATGTGCTGAGAGGAGCGTGCAGTTGAAAAATGAGCACGGTACTCATATTGAGTTCGAGTCAGCCCAATCGGCAACCGAGAAGGCAGCGTTGAACCATGTCGGAGAAGCAACATTGGAAAGCATTCCGGTGGTTCAAGAACTTTCGGATGTGTTTCCGGAAGAACTTCCAGGTATGCCACCTGACCGGGACATTGAATTTGCCATTGAGTTAGTGCAGGGAACTGCACCTATAGCGAAAAGGTCATATACGATGCCCGTTAATGAACTAGTGGGACTTAAGAAATAAATTCAGTAGCAGATAGAAAAGGGTTTTATACGCCCAAGCTCGTCACCGTGAGGAGCCCCCGTGCTCTTCGTAGACAAAAAGGATGGGACCTAAAGGATGTGTGTGGATTATAGGTCTCTCAATGAGGTGACGGTCAAGAATAAATACCCGCTGCCCCGTATAGAGGACTTGTTCGACCAAATGAAAGGTGCCCGAATTTTCTCCAAGATTGATTTTCGGTCGGGATACTTCCAGCTGAAGATTAAGCCCTCCGACATACCCAAGACTGCATTTCGAACACGGTATGGTTCGTATGAATATACCGTTATGTATTTTGGGTTAACGAATGCACCCGCATATTTTATGTACCTCATGAATAAGGTTTTCATGGAGTACTTGGACAAGTTCATCGTGGTTTTCATCGACGATATCATAGTGTATTCAAAAAGTGAGGAAGAACATGAAGAACATTTGAGATTGACATTGCAGAAACTGCGAGAGGAACAATTGTATGCCAAGTTCAGCAAGTGTCAATTCTGGCTAAAGGAGATATCGTTCCTAGGCCACATCATCTCCAAGAGAGGAGTATCGGATGATCCCGGAAAAGTGGGAGATGTTCTGAAGTGGAACCAACCGCAAAATGTGAGAGATATTTGGAGTTTTTTTGGGATGGCTGGATACTACCGACAGTTCATCAAGGATTTCTCCAAAATAGCAAAGCCAATGACTGAATTGCTAACGAAGGGAAAAGCATTTCAGTGGACACTAGTATGCCAAGAAAGCTTTGAGGAGCTCAAGAAAATGCTAACCACAGCACCGGTTTTGGTATTGCCGGACGTGAGCAAGAGCTTCGACATATATTGTGACGCATCAAGACAAGGGCTTGGATGTGTGCTTATGCAAGAAGGACAAGTGGTAGCCTATGCGTCGAGACAACTAAAGAAACACGAGCTGAATTACCCCACACATGACTTGGAACTTGCTGCCGTGGTACATGCCTTGAAGATTTGGAGGCATTATATCCTTGGCCACCGATGTGAGATCTATACAGATCACAGAAGCCTCAAGTATATATTCACGCAAACGGATTTGAATTTGAGGCAACATCGATGGTTGGAACTCTTCAAGGATTATGATGTTGGAATCAATTATCATCCCGGAAAGGCCAATGTAGTAGTTGATGCATTGAGCCGAAAGGGAGCATGTCACCAACTCACGGTTCGGGAGCTAGCGCCCGAGCTGCGCAAGGAGTTTGAACGGTTACATCTCGGGTTCTTGAACGAGATGGAAGTGATAGAACTCAACTCTTCGTTGGAATAAGAGATACGAGATGGTCAACCAACGGATGAGGAAATCAAGAAAATCAAGGAAAGAATCCGACAAGGCATAGAAAAGAATTTCAAGGAAGACGAGAAGGGTACGCTTTGGTTAGGGAAAAGGATTTGTGTGCCTAACGTGAAGCACATCCGCGACACGATATTAAAAGAGGCACATGACTCACCTTATTACATACATCTTGGCTGTACAAAGATGTACAAGGAGCTGAAAACTTCCTATTGGTGGGATGGTATGAAAAGGGACATAGCTGGGTATGTTGCCTTATGCGACACGTGCCAACGGGTGAAGGCCGAACATCAAAAACCCGCTGGATTGTTGCAGCCATTGAAAGTACCCGAGTGGAAGTGGAAGACATCAGCATGGATTTCATCGTCGGATTGCCACGTACTCGGTCGGGTTACGACTCCATTTGAGTTATCATGGACCGATTGACGAAAACAGCCCATTTCCTTCCTGTTAAAACCACGTACTGTGTCGCAGAACTAGCCAAGCTGTACATGGAGCAAATCATGCGTCGCCATGGAGTTCCGAAGAGGATGGTTTCAGATCGGGGTACCCAATTTATCTCTAGGTTCTGGGTGAAGCTGCATGAGGCTATGGGTACACGACTGAATTTCAGCTCCGCTTACCACCCGCAAACTGACGGGCAAACTGAGAGGACAAATCAAATTTTGGAGGACATGTTGAGAGCCTGCGCCTTGAAACATGGGCGTAGTTGGGATAGGAGCTTGCCGTATGCTGAGTTCTCATACAATAACAGCTATCATGCCAGATTGAAAATGTCACCTTTCGAATCATTGTATGGTAAACGGTGTAGAACGCCGCTGTTCTGGAATGAGACCGGAGAGAGCCAAGTGTTTGGACCCGAAGTGCTGCAAGACGCTGAGAAGCAAGTCCAAACAATACGAGAGAATTTGAAGGCTGCTCAGTCACGACAAAAAGGTTATACGGACAATAGGCGTAGAAGATTGACCTTCGAAGTAGGAGACTTCGTGTACCTTAAGGTATCGCCTATCCGAGGCCAACAACGTTTCAACGTCAAGGGCAAATTAGCACCTCGCTACATCGGGCCATTTAAGATTTTGGGCAAGCGAGGAGAAGTAGCCTATCAACTAGATCTGCCAATGAACCTCTCCAACGTACACGACGTGTTTCACGTATCCCAACTCAAGAAGTGCTTAAGAGTACCGGAGGAACAGTACTGATGGATAAGCTCGAGCTTCAAGAGGATCTGACCTATGTGGAGCACCCTGTCCAAATTTTGGACGTAAAGGAAAGGGTCACGAGGAACAAAGTGATCCATTGGTGCAAGGTACAGGGGAGCCATCACACGGAAGCCAAAGCTACGTGAGAGCGTGAGGAAGACCTCAAGGCAGAATTCACTCATCTATTCTCTACTCTATCAAATCTTTAGGGCGAGATTCAGTTTAAGGGGGTAGGTTTGTAACACCCTCAATTTCATATCCATGCATTGCATATAGAGAAGCATTATAAAAGAAGTAGAAACGGAGAAAGAATCATAAAAATGGTGGGGAATGGGAGAAAGATAGCTGAAAAGAGCCAATTCCAATTCGCCGAGGAGCGCTGTCGACATTCCAGTGGCCTGCTGGCCACGTGGCAGGCTCGGAGCTCGCCTCTGCGGAAGGGGCGAGGTCCGGCCCTGCTGGACACGTGTCGCCTCCGGGGCTTGCCTCTGAAGAGAAGGGAGGCCCGGCCCCGCAGAACACGTGTCACCTTCGGAGCTCGCCTCTGCGGAGAAGCGAGCCCAGCCCCGCAGGACACATGTTGCCCTCGGAGCTCACCTGCGAGAGAAGGGAGGTCCGACTCCGCTGGACACGTGTCGTCCTTAGAGCTCACCTCCGAGGAGAAGGGAGGTCTGACACTGCTGGACACGTGTCATCCTCGGAGCTAACCTCCGAGGAGAAGGGAGGTCCAACACTACTGGACACGTGTCGCCCTCGGAGCTCGCCTCTGAGGGGCAGGGAGATCCAGCACTGGTGGACACATGGCACTCTCGGAGCTCGCCTCTGAGGAGAGGGGAGGTCCGGCACTGACACGTGGCGCCCCCGGAGCTCGCCTCTGTAGAGAGGGGAGGCCTGGCCCCGCTAGACACGTGGCGCCCCCGGAGCTCGCCTCTGAGGAGAGGGGAGGCCCCGCCCCCGCTAGACACGTGGCGCCTCCGGAGCTCGCCCCTGCGGAAGGAGCAAGGTCCTTAGGCGATTTTTCCCCTGTGCATAGGAGTACCTGGTACTGAGGGTACCGGCACAATTTTTCCATGTTGCTGCCGCACCGAATCAATTGGAGATAAGTTGTTAAGATCCAAAACAAATTTAATAGGACTCTTATTTGAGCTTCAATCAGAGTAGGCCTCTTCTTTCCCCCTTATAAATAGACCCCAAAACTCCCCCTTGGCCGTAACATCTTTCCCAAGTCGACGACTTAGAGGCCCTAGCCCCCAACTCGCTGAGTTGAACCCCTTGCCGGAGTTCAGTCGCCGGTGAGCCCACCGGAGAGCCCGCCGATGAGCGCCGTCACGCCTCGCCTTCGCTGCTGCCATTGCTAGGAGGAAGGCCCTGCCACCAAAGAAAAGTGAGGTAGGTCTTCATTACCCATCTTACGACGTCGTCGTGGTTTCTACGCATCTGTTGTCTTCACTTCATTCGGACAGAAGCTTTTTCGTGTGGAACAGATCACGTGTTGATCGGTTTTTGACGGTGAAACTGATCTAGATCTTGAGTCAGGATCATCACCACGTCCACACTTGATCCCTACACCCTTGTTTATCATAAAACCCCATGCAAGCCCATTAAAACATGCAAGAACACGTACAAACTAGTTTAATAAAACAGCACCATAGGATTTGCATGCATCTACACCATTGCATCTTGAGTAAAGTTTGTGCATGCTGTTTGATTGCTGTAAATTTTGAATGTGCGTGGTCGTGAGTAGAAGGACAAGCTCAGGAAGCCATCTATGAAGAACTACAGCACCAATACTTCGAGACACTTGAGCAACAAAAGCCACAGGAGCAAGGCAAGTGCCCCTTGATCATATTGATCCCATGTTTTGAAACTGTTTTATTTGCGAAAACAGGTATGCTTGAGTCAACTTGATGGGACACCCTTTAATAGGAGTTTACTAGTTTTGTTAACCATCCTTGTCACCGGGAAAGTTGATGAGTCAGGTATGGTCGTTTTTCCTTTTTGCGTCGCTTAGCTTATGGGATACGGGAACCCGAGTTAGAACATGTCTAGCTACTGCACTCATATGAATAATGATAATGAGAACTTGATGATGATAATGAGCATAGAATCGGGGGAGATCTAGGCAAGTTTGGTTTGTGGAAGTTGATGAATGAGATGGTGGTTTACTTGCCATAGATCTAAGGACCGGTTCATGCCAGCACATGCCAGGAAAACAGTGCCACCACAAGGCCAAATATGGGTGCGGCTTAGCTGACTAATTAGGTAAGTTGCTAGATTGTTATGGACCGTGGAAGGCGCGGGGAATGGGAGTCGAGAGAGGACTGCCCGGGGAACTGCATGGCACAAGAGGGAGCCCGTAGGTGGGAGAATGGTAATTCGAGCCTGCTGGTGAAAAACCTTAGTGAGTCCATACATCTAGTACCCCTTTGTAAAGGCTATTTTGTGATCTCTTGGTCATACATCGACGGTTGTGTACTGGTATAATGGAGGTTCTGCAGTCGCCGACGGGTGATGAAATCACAAACTTGTGGGTAAAGTGGTGCCACCTTTGCAGAGTGTAAAACTATCATGATAGCCGTGCTTACAGTCACAAGCGCCTGGCCAACTCACATGATTAGAGGGAAAGTTTGGGATGGATATTTGGTATGGTCTTGGTATGGTCATTGAGATTGGTTTCGGGACTGTTGAGTCATGACAATGAGTTTGGTTTCGGTTATATGATTATGAGATGGACATGAATATGAGATGGTTATTATGAGCATGAGATGAAGTTGAGAAAGATTAATGGCTGGTCGATACATGATAAGTGGTGAATTATGATGGAGGTATGTTGCTGTTTACTTGGATATATATTGGGGTTAAATTCACTTAAAGATAGTTGCTGTTTTTATCATGTTTTTCAAAATAGAATTTGCTTGCTGCAATGAGCCTTTTTATTTCCTACCATGTTGTAAGCTACATGTCATACTTTTCCCACACTTGCTGAGTACGACATGTACTCACCCTTGCATTATCATATAAATATCAGCAACAGGAGAAGAGTACTTCGAGGACCATGTGGAGTACTAGGCGTGCGAACTACCGTCAACATGCCTATGGAGTTGAAGATAGAGCCGCTGCTGTTTAGTTGTTTCTGCTATCGTTTAGAGACTTCCGCTGCAAGAATAAGTTAGAGATTTATGAGTGAGACCTCAAGTTATTGTAATAAAGTACTTAAACACTAGTTATTTGTGGTTATATTCTGAATTCAGTTTGTGGGTTACATGTGTATGTGTGATGAACATCCTGGGCACACATATGCATTAGCTGGGTTTTGTTTTCATGGGATGGGCGTCACAGCGACGATGGTCCAGCTCACCCCTAAGGTCGGTGGTTTGAAGCCTGGATGTTGCCACCGAGTGGGTTGTCGCCGTCCTGTAATCCCTTGTTAGGTTACGGGGTGGCAGCTGTCCCGTCCCCGGTCGCCGTCTCCGGTGACACGGTGAGTTGAGCGCGGCTACGACCAGGTGGTCGACGTCATTGCGCCATTGCTCGGCAGCGGACGGGGAAGCCCCCGCGTTCAGGGGGTTGTGCAGGAGTGTGCAGGCTGCTAACAGCGCGCTTTCTGGAATGGCATCGGTCGGCACTTGCGACGCTGTCGCCGTCGCCGCCGAGAGCTGCCAGGTGGCAACCGGTACCATCGCCGTAGGAGCCAGAACCGGTGCAGAAGGTCCCGCTCTGGGACCAGAGGACGCTTCCAGCTCACTCTGCCGCTGACGGCGCGACGGACGAGAAGAACCTCCAAATGACTAGATGTTCACCATTGTGGGTCATGGACAACTTCACGAACCAAAAGCCCCCCTACCTGGCGCGCCAAAAGTCGAAGTGTTTGCTACGACACTTCCCCCGGTCAGCTCGGAAGCAGTCCGCGTAGGTTCTTATTTCGGTGGGGATAGAGAAACTCGAAGGATTTGGCACAATGGCGAGAGAGACATGAGGATTTACGTGGTTCAGACCGCCGGAGTGTAAAACCCTACGTCTACGGGAGTGCTTGGTGTATTGCTTGCTCGCGTATGAGAATGAGTAGGATGGGTAGCGACCCCTTTGCCCATAAGCTACCTCGGTCCTTTTATAGCCCAAGGCCGGGGCAGTTACATGGTGGCCCGGGGCTCGACAGGTGGCCCCGTGGCTCTCTGTCTCCTATACATGACAACAACAAACAACAACCAAGCCTTTATCCCAAGCATGTTGGGGTCGGCTAGACATGAAACCCAATATAATGAAGTAAAAGAGAGGAAGAGATATAAGAACAAGGAAAAAAGAAAAAAAGAAAAAAAAGAAAAAAAAAAGAAAAAAAAAAGAAAAAAGAAAAAAAGGAAAAAGAAAAAGATAAAAGATAAAGAAAAAAGAAAAAAGGAAAAAGGAAAAAGGAAAAAACAATACTACGATTCTGGCACATGAATTGCTACTTTCCATGCGGTCCTATCATGAGCTAAGTCTCTGGATACATTCCAATCTCTCAAATCTCGTTTTACCGCCTCCTCCTAGGTCAACCTTGGTCGTCCTCTACCCCTCCTAATATTTTCTCTACCTCTTAAAATCCAACTGTTAACCGGTGCTTCTGGAGGTCTCCGTTGGATATGTCCAAACTACCTAAGTCGATGTTGGACTAACTACTCTTCAATTGGCGCCACCCCTACCCTATCACGAATCGCCTCATTCCTTATTCGGTCTCTTCTCGTGTGCCCGCACATCCACCATAGCATGCGCATCTCTGCGACACTCATTTGTTGGACATGTTGCCGTTTAGTTGGCCAACATTCCGCCCCATAAAGCATCGCGGGTCTGATCACCGTCCTATTGAACTTCCCTTTTAGCTTTTGTGGGACTTTCCTATCACATAGGATTCCAGAGGCTTGTCGCCATTTCATCCACCCTACCTTGATCCTGTGGCAAACATCCTCATCAATATGGCCATTGCTTTGTAACATTGATCCTAAGTATCGGAAAGAGTCCCTTCTAGGTACTATTTGTCCTTGTAGACTAACATTTCCCTCTTCACGACCAACACCACTAAAGTCACACCTCATATACTCGGTTTTGGTCCTACTAAGTCTAAACCCCTTGGACTCTAAGGTTTGTCTCCATAACTCTAATTTCTTATCAACACCATCTCTAGTTTCATCTACTAGCACTACATCATCAGCAAAGAGCATGCACCAAGGGATATCCCCTTGTATATCCTTCGACACCTCATCCATCACCAAGGAAAAGATGTATGGGCTCAAAGCTGATCCTTGATGTAGTCCTACCGTGATAGGAAATGCATCAGTCTCACTATCACTTACGCGCACACTTGTCCTAACATTATTGTACATATCCTTGATAAGGGTAATGTACTTCGTTGGCACTTTATGTTTCTCTAGTGCCCACCACATGACTGACCTTGGTATCTTGTTGTACGCCTTCTCCAAGTCGATGAACACCATATGCAAGTCTTTCTTCTGCTCCCTATATCTCTCCATAAGCTGACAAAGCAAGAAAATCGCCTCCATTGTAGACCTCCCAGGCATAAAACCAAACTGGTTTTTAGTGACATTGGTCACTTTCCTCAGGCGGTGTTCAATCACTCTCTCCCAAAGCTTCATAGTATGACTCATAAGCTTAATACCTCGATAATTAGTACAACTTTGAATATCTCCTTTATTTTTGAAGATAGGTACTAATATACTTTTCCTCCATTCTTCAGGCATCTTGTTTGACCGAAAAATGTGGTTGAATAGCTTTGTGAACCGTACTATTGCCATGTCCCCAAGACATCTCCACACCTCAATAGGGACATCGTCAGGGCCGAGGGCCTTTCCTCCTTTCATCCTTTTTAAGGCCTCCTTAACCTCAAACTCTTGTATCCTCCGCACGAACCGCCTGTTGGAGTCATCAAAGGAGTCATCCAACTCAACCATAGTGCTCCCATTCCCATCATTGAATAGCTCATTAAAGTAATCACGCCATCTATTCTTAATCTCTTCATCCTTCACTAGAATGCGGTCAGTCTCATCTTTGATGCATTTAACTTGATTGAGATCCCTCATCTTTCTCTCACGGATTTTTTCTACCTTGTATATGTCCTTTTAACCTTATTTTGTCTCTAGTCTCTCATATAACTTATCATAGCCCTGTCCTCTTGCCTTACTCTCAGCCCGCCTTGCATTCTTCTTAGCCTCTTTGTACTTAAGCATGTTGCTTGCGCTTCTATCATTATGCCAACTCTTGTAACACTCCTTCTTCTCCTTAATGGCCTTTTGTACATCCTCATTCCACCACCAAGTGTCTTTATCTACAAGTTTCTTTCCCTTTGTCACACCGAACACCTCACTAGCTACCTTCCTAATGCAAGTTGCCATCTTCATCCACATACTATCTGCATCTCCATTTTCTGCCCAGGGTCCTTCTATAATCACCCTATTTTTAAAGGATTCTTGTGATTCTCCCTTCAACTTCCACCACTTTGTTCTTGTGATTTTGACACCTTTGTCCCGCAAAGAACATGTATGGAAGCGAAAGTCAGCTACCACAAGCTTATGTTGTGTCAGAACACACTCCCCGGGGATCACCTTACAATCTAGACACTCCTGTCTATCCTTTCTCCTAGTGAAACTGATCTAGATCTTGAGTCAGGATCATCACCACGTCCACACTTGATCCCTACACCCTTGTTTATCATAAAACCCCATGCAAGCCCATTAAAACATGCAAGAACACGTACAAACTAGTTTAATAAAACAGCACCATAGGATTTGCATGCATCTACACCATTGCATCTTGAGTAAAGTTTGTGCATGCTGTTTGATTGCTGTAAATTTTGAATGTGCGTGGTCGTGAGTAGAAGGACAAGCTCAGGAAGCCATCTATGAAGAACTACAGCACCAATACTTCGAGACACTTGAGCAACAAAAGCCACAGGAGCAAGGCAAGTGCCCCTTGATCATATTGATCCCATGTTTTGAAACTGTTTTATTTGCGAAAACAGGTATGCTTGAGTCAACTTGATGGGACACCCTTTAATAGGAGTTTACTAGTTTTGTTAACCATCCTTGTCGCCGGGAAAGTTGATGAGTCGGGTATATGGTCGTTTTTCCTTTTTGCGTCGCTTAGCTTATGGGATACAGGAACCCGAGTTAGAACATGTCTAGCTACTGCACTCATATGAATAATGATAATGAGAACTTGATGATGATAATGAGCATAGAATCGGGGGAGATCTAGGCAAGCTTGGTTTGTGGAAGTTGATGAATGAGATGGTGGTTTACTTGCCATAGATCTAAGGACCGGTTCATGCCAGCACATGCCAGGAAACAGTGCCACCACAAGGCCAAATATGGGTGCGGCTTAGCTGACTAATTAGGTAAGTTGCTAGATTGTTATGGACCGTGGAAGGTGGGGGGAATGGGAGTCGAGAGAGGACTGCCCGGGGAACTGCATGGCACAAGAGGGAGCCCGTAGGTGGGAGAATGGTAATTCGAGCCTGCTGGTGAAACCTTAGTGAGTCCATACATCTAGTACCCCTTTGTAAAGGCTATTTTGTGATCTCTTGGTCATACATCGACGGTTGTGTACTGGTATAATGGAGGTTCTGCAGTCGCCGACGGGTGATGAAATCACAAACTTGTGGGTAAAGTGGTGCCACCTCTGCAGAGTGTAAAACTATCATGATAGCCGTGCTTACAGTCACAAGCGCCTGGCCAACTCACATGATTAGAGGGAAAGTTTGGGATGGATATTTGGTATGGTCTTGGTATGGTCATTGGGATTGGTTTCGGGACTGTTGAGTCATGACAATGAGTTTGGTTTCGGTTATATGATTATGAGATGGACATGAATATGAGATGGTTATTATGAGCATGAGATGAAGTTGAGAAAGATTAATGGCTGGTCGATACATGATAAGTGGTGAATTATGATGGAGGTATGTTGCTGTTTACTTGATATATATTGGGGTTAAATTCACTTAAAGATAGTTGCTGTTTTTATCATGTTTTTCAAAATAGAATTTGCTTGCTGCAATGAGCCTTTTTATTTCCTACCATGTTGTAAGCTACATGTCATACTTTTCCCACACTTGCTGAGTACGACATGTACTCACCCTTGCATTATCATATAAATATCAGCAACAGGAGAAGAGTACTTCGAGGACCATGTGGAGTACTAGGCGTGCGAACTACCGTCAACATGCCTGTGGAGTTGAAGATAGAGCCGCTGCTGTTTAGTTGTTTCTGCTATCGTTTAGAGACTTCCGCTGCAAGAATAAGTCAGAGATTTATGAGTGAGACCTCAAGTTATTGTAATAAAGTACTTAAACACTAGTTATTTGTGGTTATATTCTGAATTCAGTTTGTGGGTTACTTGTGTATGTGTGATGAACATCCTGGGCACACATATGCATTAGCTGGGTTTTGTTTTCATGGGATCGGGCGTCACAGCGACGATGGTCCAGCTCACCCCTAAGGTCGGTGGTTTGAAGCCTGGATGTTGCCACCGAGTGGGTTGTCGCCGTCCTGTAATCCCTTGTTAGGTTACGGGGTGGCAGCTGTCCCGTCCCCGGTCGCCGTCTCCGGTGATACGGTGAGTTGAGCGCGGCTACGACCAGGTGGTCGACGTCATTGCGCCATTGCTCGGCAGCGGACGGGGAAGCCCCCGCGTTCAGGGGGTTGTGCAGGAGTGTGCAGGCTGCTAACAGCGCGCTTTCTGGAATGGCATCGGTCGGCGCTTGCGACGCTGTCGCCGTCGCCGCCGAGAGCTGCCAGGTGGCAACCGGTACCATCGCCGTAGGAGCCAGAACCGGTGCAGAAGGTCCCGCTCTGGGACCAGAGGACGTTTCCTGCTCACTCTGCCGCTGACGGCGCGATGGACGAGAAGAACCTCCAAAAGACAAGATGTTCACCATTGTGGGTCATGGACAACTTCACGAACCAAAAGCCCCCCTACCTGGCGCGCCAAAAGTCGAAGTGTTTGCTACGACACTTCCCCCGGTCAGCTCGGAAGCAGTCCGCGTAGGTTCTTATTTCGGTGGGGATAGAGAAACTCGAAGGATTTGGCACAATGGCGAGAGAGACATGAGGATTTACGTGGTTCAGACCGCCGGAGTGTAAAACCCTACGTCTACGGGAGTGCTTGGTGTATTGCTTGCTCGCGTATGAGAATGAGTAGGATGGGTAGCGACCCCTTTGCCCGGAAGCTACCTCGGTCCTTTTATAGCCCAAGGCCGGGGCAGTTACATGGTGGCCCGGGGCTCGACAGGTGGCCCCGTGGCTCTCTGTCTCCTATACATGACAACAACAAACAACAACCAAGCCTTTATCCCAAGCATGTTGGGGTCGGCTAGACATGAAACCCAATTAATGAAGTAAAAGAGAGGAAGAGATATAAGAACAAGGAAAAAAGAAAAAAAGAAAAAAAAAGAAAAAAAGAAAAAAAGAAAAAAAAGAAAAAGATAAAAGATAAAAGATAAATAAAAAAAGAAAAAAGAAAAAAGGAAAAAACAATACTACGATTCTGGCACATGAATTGCTACTTTCCATGCGGTCCTATCATGAGCTAAGTCTCTGGATACATTCCAATCTCTCAAATCTCGTTTTACCGCCTCCTCCCAGGTCAACCTTGGTCGTCCTCTACCCCTCCTAATATTTTCTCTACCTCTTAAAATCCAACTGTTAACCGGTGCTTCTGGAGGTCTCCGTTGGATATGTCCAAACTAACTAAGTCGATGTTGGACTAACTTCTCTTCAATCGGCGCCACCCCTACCATATCACGAATCGCCTCATTCCTTATTCGGTCTCTTCTCGTGTGCCCGCACATCCACCGTAGCATGCGCATCTCTGCGACACTCATTTGTTGGACATGTTGCCGTTTAGTTGGCCAACATTCCGCCCCATAAAGCATCGCGGGTCTGATCACCGTCCTATAGAACTTCCCTTTTAGCTTTTGTGGGACTTTCCTATCACATAGGATTCCAGAGGCTTGTCGTCACTTCATCCACCCTACCTTGATCCTGTGGCAAACATCCTCATCAATATCGCCATTGCTTTGTAACATTGATCCTAAGTATCGGAAAGAGTCCCTTCTAGGTACTATTTGTCCTTGTAGACTAACATTTCCCTCTTCACGACCAACACCACTAAAGTCACAACTCATATACTCGGTTTTGGTCCTACTAAGTCTAAACCCCTTGGACTCTAAGGTTTGTCTCCATAACTCTAATTTCTTATCAACACCATCTCTAGTTTCATCTACTAGCACTACATCATCAGCAAAGAGCATGAACCAAGGGATATCCCCTTGTATATCCTTCGACACCTCATCCATCACCAAGGAAAAGATGTATGGGCTCAAAGCTGATCCTTGATGTAGTCCTACCGTGATAGGAAATGCATCAGTCTCACTATCACTTACGCGCACACTTGTCCTAACATTATTGTACATATCCTTGATAAGGGTAATGTACTTTGTTGGCACTTTATGTTTCTCTAGTGCCCACCACATGACTGACCTTGGTATCTTGTTGTACGCCTTCTCCAAGTCGATGAACACCATATGCAAGTCTTTCTTCTGCTCCCTATATCTCTCCATAAGCTGACAAAGCAAGAAAATCGCCTCCATTGTAGACCTCCCAGGCATAAAACCAAACTGGTTTTTAGTGACATTGGTCACTTTCCTCAGGCGGTGTTCAATCACTCTCTCCCAAAGCTTCATAGTATGACTCATAAGCTTAATACCTCGATAATTAGTACAACTTTGAATATCTCCTTTATTTTTGAAGATAGGTACTAATATACTTTTCCTCCATTCTTCAGGCATCTTGTTTGACCGAAAAATGTGGTTGAATAGCTTTGTGAACCGTACTATTGCCATGTCCCCAAGACATCTCCACACCTCAATAGGGACATCGTCAGGGCTGAGGGCCTTTCCTCCTTTCATCCTTTTTAAGGCCTCCTTAACCTCAAACTCTTGTATCCTCCGCACGAACCGCCTGTTGGAGTCATCAAAGGAGTCATCCAACTCAACCATAGTGCTCCCATTCCCATCATTGAATAGCTCATTAAAGTAATCACGCCATCTATTCTTAATCTCTTCATCCTTCACTAGAATGCGGTCAGTCTCATCTTTGATGCATTTAACTTGATTGAGATCCCTCATCTTTCTCTCACGGATTTTTGCTACCTTGTATATGTCCTTTTCACCTTATTTTGTCTCTAGTCTCTCATATAACTTATCATAGGCCTGTCCTCTTGCCTTACTCTCAGCCCGCCTTGCATTCTTCTTAGCCTCTTTGTACTTAAGCATGTTGCTTGCACTTCTATCATTATGCCAACTCTTGTAACACTCCTTCTTCTCCTTAATGGTCTTTTGTACATCCTCATTCCACCACCAAGTGTCTTTATCTACAAGTTTCTTTCCCTTTGTCACACCGAACACCTCACTAGCTACCTTCCTAATGCAAGTTGCCATCTTCATCCACATACTATCTGCATCTCCATTTTCTGCCCAGGGTCCTTCTATGATCACCCTATTTTTAGAGGATTCTTGTGATTCTCCCTTCAACTTCCACCACTTTGTTCTTGTGATTTTGACACCTTTGTCCCGCAAAGAACATGCATGGAAGCGAAAGTCAGCTACCACAAGCTTATGTTGTGTCAGAACACACTCCCCAGGGATCACCTTACAATCTAGACACTCCCGTCTATCCTTTCTCCTAGTGAGGACAAAGTCAATTTCGCTAGAGTGTTGGGCACTACTAAAGGTCACTAGGTGAGATTGCCTCTTCCTAAATAGGGTGTTAGCTATCAACAGATCATAGGCTACGGCAAAGTCTAGAATGTCCTTACCCTCTTGATTTCTATCGCCGCATCCAAAACCTCCATGTACTCCCTCAGATCCTAGGTTAGTTGCACCCACATGACCATTGAGATCTCCCCCTATGAGGAGTTTCTCGGTTATCGGTACACTACTAACCATATCCTCCAAGTCCTCCCAAAATTGCCTCTTAGCACTCATGTTGAGCCCAACTTGTGGGGCATAAGCACTAATGACGTTCAAGACAATGTCCCCAATTACTATCTTGATTAAGATGATCCTATCCCCTCGTCTTTGAACATCCACTACTCCATCCTTAAGACTCTTATCTATTAGAACACCTATGCCATTCCTAGTCCCAGCCGAACCAGAATACCAAAGCTTGAAACCGGTATTCTCGACTTCTCTCGCCTTTTGACCCGCCCATCTAGTCTCTTGTACACAAAGGATATTTACTCGTCTCCTAATGGCAACATCTACTAACTCACGTAGCTTCCCCGTCAAGGATCCTACATTCCAACTACCCACCCGAAATCTATGTTCCTCGGCTAGCTTCCTTACGCTTTGCACCCGTCGAGTAAGATGCAAAGACCCTTGCTCACTTATCACTACATCCGGGCAATGATGTAGCACGCCACTAAGGTGGTGGCGATCCGGCCCTTGATCATTTAACACCATATCCGGGTTCCGATATGGCGCGCCACTACGGCGGTGGCGACCCGGCCCTTGCCCACTTAACACCATACCCGGGTTCCGATATGGCGCTTCGCTAAGAGGGTTACGCCGCCAACGAATTTCTATTGGGTTTCATTTCCATGAGAATGGCTAAGGGTAGTTGTTGGCTCGCCAAGCCTATCACAACCCCTCCTCCTTTACCCGGGCTTGGGACCGGCTATGTCATTACATCATAGGCGGAGTTTCTGTCTCCTATACATGAGCTATTGATATTTACAGCTATATGTATTGTCACCGTCGGTGGAGTTAAGAAGCGTCGCCTGACCCACTAGGCGCCTCTGACCGGGCGGCCGATGATGATGAAGTTCCCGTCTTGTCGCCGCGTCTCCTTGCTCTGTTGGGCGGCTCAGTGCTGTTGGGCGACACTGCTGTGCCGTCACGCCTTGCCGTCCTGTCTTTCACCGTAATGGTGTGCAGATAGAGGTTGGAGACATGTGTTGTGCGCCATACTTCTGTGGAAGGCACGAGCCTTCAATGCTTGGCCTAGTTGGGTTCCTTCCTCTTCACTCCATGGCCATCTACCCGTTGCTCGTCAGAGTGACGTGCGAGCGGATGGCCCTCGAGACACGTGTCTCCACTGGAGCCGTCTTGAGGAGTAGTGGGCAGTTCGGAGTTGTTAGGCACGCGGCAGCTCCGAAGGCCTCCCACGCTGGAGGTCGGATCCAGAGCTACAGGACACGTGGCACGTCCGGAGCCTCCCCTAGGGGGAAGGTACACCGTTGCTGCGCACGTGGCAGCACCAGAGGCCTCCATGCTGGAGGTCGGATCCGGAGATGCAGGACACATGGCACCTCCGGAGTCCTCTCTGGCTGGTGGGTGTAACTCGGAGGTTCTAGGCACGTGGTAATGTCGGAGCCCTCCTTGGCGGAGAATGGAGTCCGATACTACTCGACACGTGTCGGCCCTCGAGCCACCCCACGGCTGGTATTCAGGCTTAGGGCCTGAAGACATGTTGCAACCTTGGGACAGCCCATGGGGCCTAGAGTGCGTGTCTTACGCTGGGGCCGCCTAAGATGTGAAAGCGGGGCCCAAGTGCTCTTTACCCACTACGCGGTGGTACCCGGTTCACAGGACACCGACAATATCTTTAGGCACTTTTATGGTATTGTGGAAGGATATCGTTGATCAACTTGATGAGATCGTTGTAGTAGTTATTGGAGAAGAAATACTTAGACTTAATTGCCATAAATCTAGTCATGGAAGTGAGGAGTGTCACTTCAGTGTGTTCATGCAACGACTCTTCTAAAGCATTGAGAAGCGTGAAAAATACTTCAACCTCAGTTGTAGAAGGATCCTTAGTCAATTCAGGATTTATGGCTTCAAGCATCTCATCCAACCTATCGAACCATGTGTTGTCATCCTCATCTCCATCTTGTACGGCTTGAGAAGGTGTCTCACCGTGAAAGGTCAACACCCCATAATGTTGCATGAAACCATTTCAACATAAGTTGAACGTTGTCGAAGTGTGTAGCCGACACTTCCCCCAGGCCTGCTCTGGGCAGCCCGCGGAGGTTCTTTTTCGGAGGGGCTAGTCACTCACGGAGAGCTTACGCGTTAGGGACGATTGAGGGAGAAGCTTGACACAGGGATTTTTACGTGGTTCAGGCCGCCGGAGCGTAATACCCTACGTCCACGGTGAGCTGAGTTGCTCGTTGTATTGCTGGTTGCTCAGAACCGGAGTCCTAAGCTTGAGGATGACCTAAGTGCTCGGATGCTGGAGCGTAGGTGTGCCTAGAGTTGAACCCCTGCTAACGTTGCCTACCCAAGCCTTTTATAGCCCAAGGCTCGGGCGGCTTACAAGGTGGGCCCGGGACCCGACAGGTGGTCCCGAGGAGATTGCCTGCCATCTACCGTATCTGCAGTTACGCCGGTAGTTATCTCTGGCGAGGGCTTCCGAGTCTTCGTTATGCCGCCCTGCCCATGCCACAAGCTAGTCGTAGTGGTTGGCAGGGGTGGCAGGGGATGTCTTGTCGCTGTGTTTATTGGTGTGCAGCCTCTGACGCGGCGTGCCAGTCTTCGCTGCGATGTGACTGGGCGCAACGGCACCTGACAGAGGCGTGCTCCGCGTCTCCACGCCTTGGGAAGGCACGGGTCTTGGATACCTTGTACGGGCAAGGTATGGCGTGTCTTTACTCCTGCTGCCTACCGCGCGGGGGCAGGCAGCGCTGCTCTGCTGGCCACGTGGCGGGTCCGGAGCTCTCCTGTGAGGAGAGAGAGGTCCGGTCCCGCGGGACACGTGGAGCCTTCGGAGCTCTCCCCGCGGAGGGGGGAGATCCGGCTTAGTTGGCCACGTGGCGGGCCCGGAGCTCTCCTATGAGGAGAGGGAGGCCCAACCCCGTGGGACACGTGGAGCCATCGGAGCTCTCCCCGCGGAGGGGGGAGGTCCGGCTCTGCTGGCCATGTGGCGGGCCCGGAGCCCTCCTCTGAGGAGAGGGAGGTCCGGCCCCGCCGGACACGTGGGGCCTCCGGAGCTCTCCCCACGGAGGGGGGAGGCCCGGCTCAGTTGGCCACATGGCGGGCCTAGAGCGTACCTGTGAGGAGAGGGTTGTCCTGCCCCGCTGGACACATGGCGCCTTCGGAGCTCTCCCTGCGGAGAAGGGCGAGGTCCTTAGGCAGTTTCCCCTGTGCGCGGGGGTACCCCATATTGAGGGTACCGACAGTGGCTCCCGGACCCATCTTAGGGGAGATAGCGAGCCCGAGGTGCGGCCCCCGTGTCTTCCGCTCCGCGCACCTTCTCGAAGACCCGCATTGACAGTTGCCAGAGCACGAACAGTCGCGGGATTGTGGGAGTGTGTGCCCCACTTGATGGCTGCTTTTACTGCGGCGGTTCCCAAGGCTGCCACTTCTGCACGTCGCCGTGCCTTTTCGGGAACTGCTGAAGTGTCTCGCCGGCTTGTCTCCTTGGGAGACTGACTTCTTGGCCCACCACTTTAGCCGGATGGCTTGGGTCCACTTGTCATCGACGCTTGGTCTTATAGCCGAAGCGGTTGTCCAAGCGGCGTATTCGAAGAGTTTCGAATCGCCTTGAATCGCGCCTGGGGAGTTTAAAAGGGGATCTCACCCGCATCGCGGCTTCCCTTCGCACTTCCCAGCGCTTGGATCTTCCTTGAGTTCTTGCGCCCTTGTCTTCCCTGTTCTTGAGCTTCCATCTGCCAAGGCTTCCAACTTGCCTCCGCCGCATTTCGCTCGGTCGGCCTAGCTCGGGCCAGTGCGCAGGCTGCTGGGCTGGCACACGGAGTAGCAGAAGCGCTGGCTCCGGCAGGGATCTCTCCCCCTGCTCCTGGAGAAGGGGGAAATAGTCTTCTTCACCGCCTACGCCATGGCGGGGTTTGTCCCGCCAATCTCTTCCTTCTTTGTGACGCTGCTGGAGACGTACGGTCTCCAGCTCCATCACCTCTCCCCTAACTCCTTCGCGATGGCCGCCGTCTTCGTTCACTTCTGCGAGATGTTCGTGGGGGTGCACGCTTCGGTGACGCTCTTCCGCTACTTCTTCGTGTTGCGGACGACCGGGCGCAGCTCGAAGAATCAGCTAGGGGCGTACTACTTCCAGCATCGCTGCAAGGATCCGAAGGCCTCTGGGTACCTTCTACCTTTCGGCGTGTCGAGGTGGTAAAACTGGAGGGAGAATTGGGTGATCGTGCAGACCGACGAGCATGATCGCCTGCAGCTGCCAACTGCCGGCCCGACCACCGAGCGTCGTTTCTGGGAGGAGATCCTGGAGCTGGAGCCGGAGTACGCGCCGGTCTTGGAGCGGATCCGGTTCCTGGCCAATGAGGGGCTGACGTCCCTGATGGTGCTGATAGATTTCCTGTCGCGTCGTATTGCACCCTTGCAGCAACGCAACCGCTCGGCATGGTACTACACCGGCGAGCTCGACTGCACCAGGCTGGTGAGGGGTCTCGGCTCCGACCCATCTGATGAGGTGCTGTACGAGATGGTGGCCAAGGTGAGCAGCGACCTCGTCACCGGCGGCGACCCCACCTTCCCGGCCTCTGGCACTCCCCTCTTCTTGGAGCCGCAGAGGAGGGCAGAGTTGCTACAGAAGATGCCGAACCTTGACGACATCGGGATCGCAGTTTGTCAGGTTGGGGATGCCCTCCGGGGGATCTCAATTCCCGGGGTCGAGCGCTCCAGGGCGGAGCGCGAGGCGTCTACCGCTGCTAAACCCGCACCGAGGGTCGACGGAGCTCAGACCGTCGACAAGGGGAAGGGAAAGGAGCCGGCCCCCGGGCAGCCAGAGAAGAAACGCGCCCGGTCTCCTCCGAGGGCATCGTCTGCGCCGAGCTCGGGGGCCGGGGTACCCTTGTGCCCATCTCCCGGAGGCGCTGGTTCGTCGGGTGGCGACCCAAAGAGACCTCGGGTCTCCAGCTCCGGCGGGTCTCTTCTCGGACAGCGGCGGTCCGAGAAGCCCCAGGCGTCCCACCTCCCTTCTTCAGGCGGAGGAGCTTCAAGGAGGGACGTCGGTTGGGCGATGCCCGGGGTGAGCAGATGGCTCAGGCGCCACAGCCGGCGAGCGTCCCGACTGCAGGCTCGGCCAGCAGCGGCGTCAGAAGGAACAGCGCTGGGACTCATCCGGGGGCGCAGGTGCCCCGGGCCTCAGGGGTTGGATCAGCGAGCTGCGCTGGGGATGCCACTGACGGGGGCCCTACTGCTCTGCCTCCTACTCCGCCGGTCCGGGTGCCTGCGGCATAGGCGCAGGCACCGACATCAGGTTCTGGTGGTTCTGTCCCGGCTCGGAGGCCAGGGCTCCAAGCCCGTTGGAGCGCCCACGTCCCCTGGTAAGTGTTGCTCTTTCCGGCTTTTAGAAGTAGTATTCCTTTCTCCTTTCTTAGCCTGAAAGCTTCTTATGTCGGCAGGGACTCACCGGCTGCCGGGGGCGAGTCTGTTACCCGGCCATCTCTGGTCAGCGGAGGCTCTCTGCCGCAGCGTCCGGGAGCTGTGGTGGCTCTGACGGCCCCCAAGTCAGCGGGGGCTTCTTCTGTGCCCGCGGGTTCACCCTCCGTGGTGGCGGCGGCAGCACCCGCTCGTCCTCCTTCGCCAACTTGGAAGTCCGGTGCTGGCCCCCTGGCTTCCCCAGATCGGTGCCTCGCCTCAGTTGCCGAGGCACCGGCACCTCCACGGTCGTGGACGTGACGGGGGAGGTCAGGGGCGCGGCTCCTGCCTCCATCACCCCGCTGCCCCTAGCGGATGCCTTGGGGATTGCCAAGGCTGGCGTCCGGCAGGTCCAGCGCCTTTGAGCGGCAGCGGGAGGTTCTGGCTGGAGAGAGAGACTGCCTCCTTAGCTGGGAGCATCTCCCGAAGCAGCGGACCCAGGAGGTTAAGGCAGAGCTCGACTCAAGGCAGTCGAGGCTTGATGCCATGGAGGCGCTGCTCGATGCTCAGAAGAGGGCCGTCGACCACCTGGGCTCAGAGACCCGGCGGCTCCGCCAGGAGACCCACGAAGCTCGTGCCAGGGCTGAAGCGCGTTCCACTGCCGCGGAGGAGCTGCAGCTGCAGGTGGCTCGCCACGAGTGCGCCATCACGGATCAGGAGCGTTCCGTGGCGGCCGAGGAGAAGAAGGTCGCCACACGGCTGGAGGCCAGTGAGGGCAAGCTGAGGGCTCGGGCCGAGGAGCTGGGGCTCCACGAATCGGCTGTTGCCGCGAGGGAGGAGCAATCCTCCCGGGAGCGCCAGGCGGCGCTGGATCGCGAGCTGGCGGCCTGCCAGGAGGTGGAGAAGCTCCAGGCTTTGCGGTCTGTCGAGGCCCGAGCGGTCTGGAGCTTTATCGCTGAGGCGGGGTCCGCCCTAGTTCCTTGAGTCCATCGGTGCCAAGCTGGGCAGGCTCGAAGCGGTGATCGCCGACGAGCTTGAGGTGGAGGGACGAGGCCTGGCGATGTAGGTCGCCATGCACGTGCTGGCATGCTTCCGGAGCCAAGACCCTTCCTTTTCTCTGGAGCTGGTGCGACTAGGCCCCGCCGTCGAGCGGGAGGAAGCTGCCAGGGCCGAAGTCGGGGACATGGCCGCCCTCGTGGCCTCTAGGTTCCAGCGGGAGTCAGTGGACTCTTAGGCAGTCGCCCGTGCGGCCAGAAGGCCCTGTACCTCTCTTTTTTTTGTTGAGTCTGTAGTCCAGCTCATGGAGCTTTAAACGAACGACCAGGCTCTTTGCTTTTTTTGTTGTGTCCGTGCTTATCTTCTTCCTGGCATGGCCTGGCCGAGTCCTTAGCTCCGCAAGGACCTCGGAGGTCTTCACCGATCTTGAAGTCTTGTACAGACACCTTCCTTGGGTTCTTATTGTATTAAGGGCCCAAGGGGTCTCCGGCGCTCGCCCCGTGAGAACAGGAAGGTCCAGATCCGCCAGCCACGTGGCGGGCCCGGAGCTCTCCTCCGAGAAGATGGAGGTCCGACCCCGCGAGACACGTGGGGCCTTCAGAGCTCACCCCTGCAGAGGGGGTGAGGCCCGGTTCTGCAGGCCACGTGGCTGGCCCGGAGCTACCTTCTGAGGAGAGGGGAGCTCCGGCCCCGCCGGACACGTGGGGCCTCCAGAGCCCGCCCCTGCGGAGGGGGCGATGTCAGGATCCTGCGGTCTTGCGTTGGAGCTCCGGTCTTGCACGGTCCCGTAGTGGCCCCCTGGTAGGTGTGGCCAATTGTTTGGGCGCACCTACCATACTCCTGCGGGGGAGCTAAGGCCAGGAGGTCCTGCATACAAGTAAGGGAAACGTAATTCTCTTTGGGGCTCCCCCTTCCCTATCTCATAGTCCTTTTTGGCTTACGATCCTGATCCGATATACGGGGCTTGGGTACTTCAGTGTGCGAAGCGCTGGGGGCTCGAGGCCCCCGCGCCATCGGCAGGTACCTCAAACGTGACCGTCTTTGATAGGATAGCAAATGCCGACTAGGGGTGAGAATGGGAAAAGGGAGCTGAGTGCATGGTGAGCATACACAGGAAGTGCGGTAATAAAAATTAATACGTAATTTAAATGAGCACAAGGGAAGAGCAAAGCAGGGCAGGTTTCTTTCCATATAAATATCCATAGGAGGAAGGCAGGCTAAACATGGAGGCAACGACCCGCCCCATTAAGAAGGGAAGCAAGACTCTACGCGCTTAGGTCGGAACCAGGCCAAGCTAAACGTAGTCCTAGACCGTCCCCTGAGACTTAGCTGCTCTGAGCGTTGTTCCTGGACTCTATGGAATCTATTACAGCAAGAAAAGACTGTCCTACTATTGCTCTAGGGATAGAACTTACGGAGGTGTTTTATGTTTCAAGGGTTCGGGAGCGGATCCCCATCCTCGGTGGAAAGGCGTACGCACCCGGGGCGGCAAACTTTCGTGACTCGGAAGGGACCTTCCCAGCTGGGGGAGAGTTTGTCGGTCCCTTCGCGAGAAAGTATGCGCCGTAACACCAGGTCGCCTTCCTGCAGCTCTCGAACACGCACAGACCTTTGGTGGTAGTGCCGGAGCGTTTGTCGGTACCGTGCGTTGCGGAGTGCTGCATGTAATCGAGCCTCGTCAACGAGGTCGATGTCTTCACGCCGGAGGTTGTCTTGCGCGGCTTCGTCGTAAGCTCGGACACGGAGAGACCCCATGGTGATCTCTGGGGGAAGCACAGCTTCGGCCCCGTACACCATGAAGAAGGGTGTCTCTCCGGTGGCCCGGCTTTGGGATGTCCAGTTAGCCCACAGTGTGCTCGGAAGCTCGCCCACCCACTTGGTGCCATGCTTCTTCAAGCCGGCATAGGTGCGAGTCTTGAGGCCCCAAAGAATCTCGGTGTTGGCCCTCTCGACTTGCCCATTGCTCTTTGGGTGAGAAACGGAGGCATAGAACACCTGGATGCCGAGGTCTTCGCAGTAGTCTTGGAACATTGCGCTGGTGAACTGGGTCCCGTTGTCGGTGATGATTCTGTTCGGGACCCCGAACCGGCAGACGATCGACTTGATGAACTTTACTGTGGATTGCTTGTTGATGGTGACGACAGGTGTAGCTTCCGGCCACTTGGTGAACTTGTCGATGGCGACGTAGAGGTACCGGAATCCCCTGACGGCTTTGGGGAATGGTCCCAGGATGTCCAACCCCCATACGGCGAACGGCCACGAGGGTGGGATCATCTGAACCGCCTGAGCCGGTGTGTGGATCTGCTTGGCGTGGAACTGGCACGCCTTGCAGCTCTCAACCGGCTTGACGGCATCCTGGAGTGCTGTCGGCCAGTAGAAGCCATGCCGGAAGGCTTTACCGATGAGCGTGCGCAAGGAAGAGTGACTCCCATATTCGCCTCCATGGATCTCAGCGAGCAAGTCGCAGCCTTCCCCTGGGTTATGCACCGCAATAGGACGTGGTTGGCGCCACACCGGTAGAGATCCCCTTCTACCAGCGCGTACCATTTAGCCATGTGCACGATCCGTTCAGCGGATACACGTTCATCAGGGAGGATGTTGTCTTTCAAGTAGTCCCGGATCTCCGTGATCCATGCATCTGGTCTGACTTGAGCTTCTGGATCTTGAGCGCTGGGTTGCACGGAGTCCCCAGTGATGCTTACGATCCTTGGCGGCGTCCATGGCTGCAGGGCCGCCGGGACCGCCAGCTTCGAGGTGCTGGTCCAGCCCCCTTCGCCCGGCTCGGCAGGCCGGGCTGTGGGCCACAGCAACGTCCTCTCGAAGACTCGTTCGGGCACAGGGGCTCCGGTGGAGGCCTTCGTTGAGAGGTCATCGACCGCGGCATTGCCAGCACGCGGTACATGGTGCAGGTCCAAGGCGAGGAAGTTTTTCTCCAACATCTGCACGTGGAGTAGATAGGCAGCTAGCTGTGGGTCATTGCAGGAGCATTCACCCTTAACTTGCTTGATGACTAGCTGGGAGTCGCCCTGTGCCAACAACTGGCGAGCGCCCAGAGACAGGGCTGTCTTTAGGGCAAAGATGAGTGCTTCATACTCTGCCATGTTGTTGGTTGCCTTGAAATTGAGACGCACCATGAACCCAAACTGCTCCCCCGATGGCATGAGAAGCAGTACGCCAGCACCGGCCCCCTGCTTTCAAGAGGAGCCGTCGAAGAAGAGCGTCCAGTCAGGCCCGGTGAAGACCGGAGCCCGGGGCTTTGGTTCACCGTCTTCGTGGCCCCCTGGGTTAGTCTTTGTTGGCGTCCACTCTACCACGAAGTCAGCCAGTGCTTGGCTCTTGACAGCGTGGCGAGGGAGGAAGTCCAGCTCAAACTCCGCCAATTCCGCTGCCCACTTAGCGACATTGCCGGTCGCGTTGGGGCTGTGAAGGATTGCCTTCAGCGGGTAGGAGGTGACCACCGAGATCCGGTGGGCTTGAAAGTAGTGGCGGAGCTTCCTGGATGCTACGAGTACTGCATACAGTAGCTTGTGGAACTCCAAGTATCTTGTCTTGGCGTCGTGGAGGACTTCGCTGATGTAGTAGACAAGCCTCTGAATGGTCTGGACCCTCCCCCCCCCCCCCCTCGGGGCCTGAAATGTCCTCATCCATTGGCTTAGGCCGACAGGAGGTAGATTGTCACACCCGGTTTTTCCGAAGAACAACCGAGTGAATATCACATGTATGCCAGGATCATTTTCTCATACATGTGATGACAAATAGTGAAGCATCATTTATTACAAGCCAGCTGTCAAATATAAATAAGTCTTACATAGCATATGTCTCGATGGACGATAATAAGTTCATCACAAATAAATAATCTAGCAGCGGAATATTATTCTTGTGGGCTCCATCACAGGCGTTGCCCGGGGGACTCCATGAACCTAGAAGCCTTCTTCGGGTCCAAAGTATTGATTATTAAACACCACATCATTCTCTTGACCTGAGAAGCAATATAAACCAACAAATATGCAAGGTTGAGTACCGATGGTACTCAGCAAGTGTGGGAAAGTTATATCATGCATGGCTAGAGCAAGGAGAGGTTGAACTCATGGTTAAAGCACTACGCAATTAATACCTATCACCTTAGCTATTAAGCACCTACATTACTACACAGGTGAAATGGTCCCAATCTCCCAACCCATCATCATAATCAAATAACCATAACATCATTTCCAATGTTAAGCTCCCCGCTTAACATCCTCAACTTCCAAAGCCATCATCCTCTAATCATGAATAAGTCCAAGCCGCTCTTGACCGTGAGCACGGCTGTCATGACAGTTTTGACTCTGCAGAGTTTGCACCAGTGTACCCACATGTAGTGATTTCATCCCCCGTTGCCGGGTGGACTAAAAGAACCTCCATTATGCCAGTGGCCACAAACCACATTCACACTTCCCAGGTGTGTAGCCAGGAGATCACTACGAAGCCTTTACAAAGGGATTCCCGACGAGCGTGGGCCCACTGAGGTTTCACCCCTAACAGCATACAAGAGGCTCCAACCCCGCTGCAGTGGCCCCCTCTTGAGCCTTGCGGTTCATATGGTAGTCCAGCTGACACCTATTCCCCGCACCATCCAACACACCCATACTACGCCAGGAATACACCTAATTAATTGGCCAAGCTGCCCCATCTCAGCATGTGGTTGGCACGGTAAAGCCAGGTTACATGCTCCATGAACCGGTCCTTAGGATCCAGCCAAGTACTAAACATAAACCCGAGTCTCGTGCACCCAGCACCAACCAAATCATCCAACTTGCCCCGATCCCTAACTCTACATAACTCATAATATCTCATTCAAGAGTAAGGTAAATAAATTGATGATCTCATATCCCAATTATCCCATTCTAAGCATGTCTAAGCATAAGCATACAAATAAATGACATGATAAAATAAATCCCAACCCAAGCTACAAGGAAACAAGGTAATGCAATTCTAGGGAAACTTCCTAGCATGGTTTTCATATTTCATTTGACAATGCAAATAATTCTATCTACACATCCTAGTATAGGATCAAAGTGGTCAAGGACACTTGCCTTCTTCCTGCTGCTCTGGGAATGGATAGTCCTGATCTTGGAAAGGAAGAACTTGCTCTGGAGCAGGTTCTACTCATACAATCACACATAGCAAAAGAAAACAACAATCCATAAGACATAGTTCACACTTTCACTTCATACAAACCACACATTCACATTTATGAAAGTCATTCACATTTCTATGTGTTGTGGTTACTCTATGTGTGTTGATTTTGGGCTTACATGCACTTTTAAACATGTGCATATGATTTCTAACTTTTTGTGTTCAGATTTATGTTTGCATACTATATATGAATTTCTAATTTCAACAAATTCCTTATATTCAATTGATACACATCTTAGCTACCAAGTATGCATGCAAGGTAATTTCCTACTCCAAATGGTTTTCAGACCTCCTACCAATCCTAACTGAATTCTTTGGATTTTGGAAACTTCATTTATCATTTTCTAGTTATTCACACTTAGCTTGCTATATTTCCAGATTTATTTCCTATGCTTAAATGTGAACTTTATTATGAAAATAGTAAGACACATCATCCAAACAGAATAGATTCTGATCTAAAATAGTAAATAATATATTTTTGAACTTCTCCTCTGATGTGAACTATTTGACATTTATTTTACCAATTTTCGGAATTATTTCCTAGCCTAAAAATGTGTTTCTATATCTAATAAACATGAACACACCCAAACAAATTTCATTTCAGCCTAAAATTTATTTTTAGCTCATTCTAAAGCTTTCCAATTGTTAGTAGAGTTTAAACTTGAATTTACAATGTGTGTGCCTCACCTTTTTTTAAATTTAAATCTTAATTACCTAGTCAAATTCCTAAATTAAATATTATATAAGATTAAAAGGCAAACTCACCCCATTAAAGGGTCTATTATATTATTTCATAAATTTCCAGGGGTCTAACTACACATAACAGAGGGGTTTTCCTAATTTTTATTAAGTCCAGGGGCTAAAACTAATTTTTAATTGAATTTACATGAATTTCTGAAGTTCCAGAGGCTAGATCTGAAGTTTCCGGGGCTAGCTCGTATTTTCCGAGATCCCCAGGGGGTAGCGCGTAAGAATCCCGGCCTTTATAACGTGGGGCTGACGTGGACTGTCCGATTTAAAACAGACGGCTGAGATTATAACGTCGAACCGGTACGCGGGGATTTAAATTCTACCGTGCGATATAAAATAGACGGCGCACAAGCGGCCACGTCGCTCTGATCGAGCGCGGGCGGCGCTGCCCGGCGGCGCGCGGCGGCGGGAGGCGGTGATCTCGCCGGAGAGCTTCGGATCTTCGTCAATTCTTCCTAAAACTGGGATTTCATGGCATAGATCGGTAGAGGGGTGGTCGGAGATCTCACCTCGGGGGTTTTCTTGAGCTCGGAGGTCCTGGAAAGCGGTCGGCGACGAGGTCCGAGGTGAATTCACGGCGAGGCTCGTCGGCGCTGTGTTTGAAGCGCAAACCACCGAGTTTTCTGCACCTGCGTGATTCCCCGGAGGCGGTGGATCAAGATCAGCGCGTTAAATCAGAAATCCCGAGCGAAGATCGAGCAAAATTGGCCGGAGAAACTTGGGTTCTCATCGGAAGGAAAAACGGCTGATCGTGGGTGAAAGTCGGGAAGATGCCGGTGTTTATATAGCCGGGGGAGGGCGGCGGGTTTGTTTAGATCGAGTTTGAGTCTTCTGGGACCGGGAGTCGGGCTGAGGGACGCGGAAATCCGGGTTGGTTACGATCGCGCGCGCGCGGAAGAGTCCGGGGTCGGCATGTCAGTGAGAGGGAAGCGGGTGCGCGGCTGCGGGCTGGCGCGGGGGTGAGGTGGGTCGGCTGGTAGGTTTCGGCCTACTTCCCTTTCACCTTGAACTGACGAAGTCCTCGGATAGGGGACACCTTGAGATAGACATAGCCCCCCACGTTGAAAACGAGCTCTCTTCTTCGTACATCGGCATAGCTCTTTTGTCGTGTCTGCGCTATCCTCAAGTTGTTGAGAATTTCCCTCACCTTTCGCCTCGGCTTCTTGTAGTACTTCGGGTCCAAACACTTTGCTTTCCCCCGTTTGGTTCCAAAATAGTGGAGTTCTACATTTCCTCCCGTACAAAGCTTCAAACGGTGACATCTTCATACTAGCCTGATAGCTGTTGTTATAGGAGAACTCCGCATACAATAAGTTCTTGTCCCAACTCCGATTGTTTTTAAGTGCACACGCTCTCAGCATATCCTCAAGGATCTGATTGGTTCTTTCCGTCTGCCCGTCAGTTTGGGGATGATAGGCAGAACTAAAGTTCAGATGGGTTCCCATGGTTTCATGCAGCTTCTGCCAAAACCTTGAGGTGAATTGTGTCCCTCGATCTGACACTATCTTCTTGGGCACTCCATGGTAACACACGATCCTTGACATGTACAACTCCGCCAATTTGGATCCGCTGTAGCTTTCTTTCATGGGGATGAAATGAGCTACCTTGGTTAGCCTGTCGACGATGACCCATATCGAATCATATCCTGATTGGGTCCTAGGCAATCCCACTATGAAATCCATACCGATTTCTTCCCATTTCCATTCAGGCACTTTGAGCGGTTGCAATAATCCCGTGGGTCGTTGATGTTCCGCTTTCACCAACTGACATGTGTCACATAGGGCAACATGTTCCGCGACATCTCGCTTCATGCCATACCACTAATACCTGCTCTTGAGGTCCTGGTACATCTTCGTACTCCCAGGATGAATGGAATAGTCGGAATCGTGAGCCTCCTTCAAAATCAATTCACGGATCTCCTTCACTTCAGGCACACAGATTCTTTTCCCGTGCCACACCGTACCTTGTTCATCCTCTCTGAAACCAGGGGCTTTATTTTCCTTGATGAGTTGTCTGATTTCTTGTATCTTCTCGTCATTCTTTTGACCATCGCGTATGTCTTGCTCTAATGTGGAGTCCACTTCCATGGCAATGGCTTCACCACTATTCACCAGGCATAGATTGAGTCTTATAACATCGTCCTTCAATTCTGCAGGCATGTCCTTCAAGCTCAACCTATTGACCTGCACTTCCGACTTAAAGCATCTGCCACGACGTTCGCTTTCCCAGGATGATAGTTGATGCCCACATCAAAGTCATTGATTAGCTCTAACCATCTGCTTTGTCTGAGGTTGAGATCTGGCTGTGTGAAAATGTACTTTAAACTCTTATGATCCGTATATATCTTTGTCCTCTTCCCCATCAAGTAGTGCCGCCAAATTTTCAATGCGTGTACCACTGCGGCTAGTTCTAGGTCATGTGTAGGATAGTTCTTCTCGTGTTTCCGGAGCTGCCGGGATGCATAAGCCACGACATGCCCTTCTTGCATGAGAACACATCCCAACCCGTTTCCAGAGGCATCGCAGTACACCGAAAAGTTCTTCTGCATATCTGGCATAACTAGCACTAGGGCTTTTGTCAATCTTTTCTTTAGCTCCTGAAAACTCGTCTCGCACTGCGGCGTCCATGTGAATGTGATTCCCTTCTCCAACAGTTTGGTGAGGGGTCTCGAGATCTTGGAGAATCCCTCAATAAACCGTCGATAGTATCCAGCCAATCCCAAGAAGCTTCGAACGTCCCCGACATTCTTAGGGGTCTTCCACTTCTGTATATCCTCGATCTTGGCGGGATCTACGGAGATTCCTCCCTCCGAGATTATATGTCCTAAGAAGGGAACTCTCTTCAGCCAAAACTTACACTTGCTCAACTTGGCATATAGTTGGTGTTCCCTCAGCTTCTGCAACACCAACCTTAGATGTTTCTCATGTTCCTCTTCATCTTTGGAGAAGACGAGAATGTCATCTATGAAAACCACCACAAATTTGTCCAGATATTCCATGAATACCTTGTTCATGAGATACATGAAGTATGCTGGGGCATTAGTTAGCCCGAAAGGCATGACGGTGTATTCATACAGTCCGTACCTAGATACGAAAGCTGTCTGGGGAATATCAGTTTGCCTTATCTTAAGTTGGTGGTATCCCGACCTGAGATCAATTTTCGAGAACACACAAGCTCCCCTCAACTGATCAAACAAGTCTTCAATGTGGGGTAATGGGTACTTGTTCTTGATGGTTACCTCATTCAAGGCACAGTAATCTACGCATAACCTTTGGGTTCCGTCCTTCTTCGGCACAAATATCACTGGAGCTCCCCATGGTGAGGAACTAGGACGAATATACCCCTTCTCCGTCAATTCTCTTAAATGATCCTTGAGTTCTCCCAGCTGCTTGGAATCCATCCGATAAGGTCTCTTGTATATCGGAGCTGTTCCAGACACTAGCTCAATCGCGAATTCCACTTCACGATCGGGAGGCATACCTGGCAATTCCTCCTGAAAAACGTCTGGATAGTCCCTAATAATCCTGATCTCCTCCACTTTCACCTCAACTTGATTTAATTTAATGTCCCTCCTAGGCTCTTGTATTGTTATAAACTTTACTCTTGTACCACTAGGGTGAGTTAGTTCCACCGTTCTGGTCGAACAATGGATGATTCCTTTATGTTTGGTCAACCAATCCATACCCAAAATAATATCGATCCCTTGTAAATCTATCACTATGAGGTTGGCAGTAAATACTACCCCATTAATGTCTAGATTCACCTTGGGACACACTTGTCTTGTCCTTATTTCTCCACCTGGAGAGTTTACTGCTAGCATATGGTTCATTTGTGTTGTTGCTAGATCATGCTTCTTGACAAACCCTTGGGCAATGAACGAGTGGGTAGCACCAGAATCAAACAGCAGGGTTGCAATGTGTAAATTGGCATGAAACTTACCAACTACCACGTCGGGTGCCTCTTGCGCCTCCTCCATGGTGACGTGGTTCACCCGTCCTCGCATTACATTCTGCTGTTGCGGCTGCATGGGCTTCTTCTTTGGGCACTTATGGGCGTAGTGCCCCACTTCACCACAGTTAAAGCATTGCACCCCAACCTTAGGTGCCTGGCCTTTGTTGTCTTGGGGTTGGTTTGGGGGTCCTTGTACTGCTGGTCGAGGTGGATATGCGGGGCGGGGCTGCTGTACAAACTGACGTTGTGGCTGTGTTGGTGCTGACGGGGGCCTGAAATTCGGGTTGTACCCTCTCGGTGCTGAGTAGGGTACCGCAGCACGGCTCGTCTGCCCCGCGGGTTGCTGCATCATACGTGGGCAGGTGTTGCTTCCCGAGGCTTGGTGTGACCATCCTGCCTTTCTCTTGTTTTCATTTTCCAAGGCTTTCAGCTTCTTTTCTACAACAAATGCTCTGTCCACCATCTTTTGGAAGCTTTCATACTCGTTGGAGGACATTGCACACTGCATTTCTGCGGTAAGTCCTTCCACGAAACAATCCTGTTTCTGCTCATCAGTCTCTATGTCCCGTGGGGCATAACGGGAGAGTTGAGTGAATTTATGAGGTATTCCCTCACGGTCATGTTTCCTTGCTGCAATCCCAAGAACTCCTTCCTCTTGTTTTTGAGCTCACCTCTTGGTATGTAATGGTTGCGGAAGCTACGCTTGAACTCTTCCCAAGTGATGTTCTCAGGGTCATGATGGGATGCCATGTAAGCGGTCCACCAATCAGCAGCAGGTCCATGCAATTGGTGAGAGGCAAACAGCACCCTCTCATACCCTTGGCATTGTATGATCCTCATCTTGCTCTCAATGGTCTTTAGCCAATCATTTGCCTCCAGAGCTTCAGCAGCACTTGCAAACTTCAGAGGTTGAGTCCCTAGGAACTCGCTCAACCTTGGTTGGCGTGGTGCAGCTTGTGGAGGTGGAGCTTGGTGCAAGTTGGCCACCACTTGAGTCAGGTTCTGGATGAGCTGATTTTGATTCTCAAGCATTTGGTGGATGGGATCAACTCCTTCACAGCGACCACCCCTGTCTTGGCCTCCAGAAAGATGAGGATTTCCGGCCTCATCGTTGTTGTTGGTGGGGTTGGCGCCGCGACCCTTTCCTCTTCCGGCCATCTATCATAATCAACCAAATGTCAATTTTAAAGCATTACGTGTTAACTTCCCACTTTGCTTGTTTAAACTTTAAGATTTTGAGAACTTATTTTATTTATATTTTCTAAAGATTTCATGTCTTACGTGAACATAGATGCACTCTTAATTCATATGGGTTCACACACCAAAGCAAAACAACCTGAAGACGAGGTTGTGGACAAACGCCCATGGCTTCCACAACTCACGTCACACATCAAGCATTAACACACCATTAACTAAGGTAATGACTCGACTACTCGACATCTTGCTAAACTAAGGGAAGGACTCAACACTACTCGTATCACTGAGCTGGCTCCTCAGGATCTTCCTCATTATTGCGGATGCCTTCTGACTCCGCTTTGGGTGGGGAGGCTGCGGGTGGAGAAGTGCGACGACGCCTGATCGCCCGGCGATCTGGGGAGTCAGGAGTCCATGTGTCATTCACGGTGACACACAGTTCATTCCCATCTCCTCTTTCTCTTGCCCTTAAGCAGGCTCGAAGCAACGCCTCGGTCTCCTTCAGGGTGTCACGAACATCCTAAAGCTCCTGCTGACACTCCTGCAGTCGAGTGCTGAGCATAGCAGCATCCTCCAAGCACAAGTCCATGTGCTCATGGGAAGTCCCCTGCTGCACTGGCGGGTAGTTGTACTCTGTTGTACCACTCTCGCGCTGGAGGACATACATGTACTCAGTCCTGTCCAGGTGACGACGATAGATGTGACTCTGATAGGTGATCGCCTCCCAGGTGACATCCTTCTCCGCATCGACCTGTGTCGCTCGACAAGCTGGAGAGCGGTGGATCTTGAGCAGCTGATTTTCGTGGATAATCCTTATCTCTGAACTCCATTCTTCCCTCTTCTCATGGATGGTCCTGGTGGAGCTATAGTGTATGATTAGCTTGCCCGTATTGCCGGCGGCTTGGAGCATGTGTCAAAGACGGCGCAACAAGCCTCCTACTGCCAATCCGTAGGAGAGGTACGTCACTGGACGGTTCTCCTCTCTTAGGGCAAGGGCAACTACGGGAACTCTCCCTCCGGTGGACTTGCGAGCGGTGCGGATCATGCGAACCATCTAAAACATAAAGCATTCAAACTTAAGTTAGATAAGATTTCAAACAAAAATCCAAATTTTGAATAAAAGTTGGGGTAAGATGAAGAAAGTGACCCCATTAAATAACACTTTTCAACCCACACCTTGTAAAATAGTTTTTAAGAAAATAGAGTCCTTAAATACGTCCAGTTCTAACTAGGTCCACGTTCCTACGGGCAACCTTGGCTCTGATACCACTTCTGTCACACCCGGTTTTTCTGAAGAACAACCGAGTGAATATCACATGTATGCCAGGATCATTTTATCATACATGTGATGACAAATAGTGAAGCATCATTTATTACAAGCCAGGTGTCTAATATAAATAAGTCTTACATAGCATATATCTCGATGGACGATAATAAGTTCATCACAAATAAATAATCTAGCAGCGGAATATTATTCTTATGGGCTCCGTCACAGGCGTTGCCCGGGGGACTCCATGAACCTAGAAGCCTTCTTCGGGTCCAAAGTCTTGATCATTAAACGCCACATCATTCTCTTGACATGAGCAGCAATATAAACCAACAAATATGCAAGGTTGAGTACCGATGGTACTCAGCAAGTGTGGGAAAGTTATATCATGCATGGCTAGAGCAAGAAGAGGTTGAACTCATGGTTAAAGCACTACGCAATTAATACCTATCACCTTAGCTATTAAGCACCTACATTACTACACAGGTGAAATGGTCCCAATCTCCCAACCCATCATCATAATCAAATAACCATAACATCATTTCCAATGTTAAGCTCCCGCTTAACATCCTCAACTTCCAAAGCCATCATCCTCTAATCATGAATAAGTCCAAGCCGCTCTTGACCGTGAGCACGGCTGTCATGATAGTTTTGACTCTGCAGAGTTTGCACCACTGTACCCACATGTAGTGATTTCATCCCCCGTTGCTGGGTGGACTAAAAGAACCTCCATTATGCCAGTGGCCACAAACCACATTCACACTTCCCAGGTGTGTAGCCAGGAGATCACTACGAAGCCTTTACAAAGGGATTCTCGACGAGCGTGGGCCCACTGAGGTTTCACCCCTAACAGCATACAAGAGGCTCCAACCCCGCTGCAGTGGCCCCCTCTTGAGCCTTGCGGTTCATATGGTAGTCCAGCTGACACCTATTCCCCGCACCATCCAACACACCCATACTACGCCAGGAATACACCTAATTAATTGGCCAAGCTGCCCCATCTCAGCATGTGGTTGGCACGGTAAAGCCAGGTTACATGCTCCATGAACCGGTCCTTAGGATCCAGGCAAGTACTAAACACAAACTCGAGTCTCATGCACCCAGCACCAACCAAATCATCCAACTTGCCCCGATCCCTAACTCTACATAACTCATAATATCTCATTCAAGAGTAAGGTAAATAAATTGATGATCTCATATCCCTATTATCCCATTCTAAGCATAAGCATACAAATAAATGACATGATAAAATAAATCCCAAGCTACAAGGAAACAAGGTAATGCAATTCTAGGGAAACTTCCTAGCATGGGTTTCATATTTCATTTGACAATGCAAATAATTCTATCTACACATCCTAGTATAGGATCAAAGTGGTCAAGGACACTTGCCTTCTTCCTGCTGCTCTGGGAATGGATAGTCCTGATCTTGGAAAGGAAGAACTTGCTCTGGAGCAGGTTCTACTCATACAATCACACATAGCAAAAGAAAACAACAATCCATAAGACATAGTTCACACTTTCACTTCATACAAACCACACATTCACATTTATGAAAGTCATTCACATTTCTATGTGTTGTGGTTACTCTATGTGTGTTGATTTTGGGATTACATGCACTTTTAAACATGTGCATATGATTTCTAACTTTTCGTGTTCAGATTTATGTTTGCATACTATATATGAATTTCCAATTTCAACAAATTCCTTATATTCAATTGATACACATCTTAGCTACCAAGTATGCATGCAAGGTAATTTCCTACTCCAAATGGTTTTCAGACCTCCTACTAATCCTAACTGAATTCTTTGGATTTTGGAAACTTCATTTGTCATTTTCTAGTTATTCACACTTAGCTTGCTATATTTCCAGATTTATTTCCTATGCTTAAATGTGAACTTTATTACGAAAATAGTAAGACACATCATCCAAGCAGAATAGATTCTGATCTAAAATAGTAAATAATATATTTTTTGAACTTCTCCTCTGATGTGAACTATTTTACATTTATTTTACCAATTTTCAGAATTATTTCCTAGCCTAAAAATGTGTTTCTATATCTAATAAACATGAACACACCCAAACAGATTTCATTTCAGCCTAAAATTTATTTTTAGCTCATTCTAAAGCTTTCCAATTGTTAGTAGAGTTTAAACTTGAATTTACAATGTGTGTGCCTCACCTTTTTTAAATTTAAATCTTAATTACCTAGTCAAATTCCTAAATTAAATATTATATAATATTAAAAAGGCAAACTCACCCCATTAAAGGGTCTATTATATTATTTCATAAATATGCAGGGGTATAACTACACATAACAGAGGGGTTTCCCTAATTTTTATTAAGTCCAGGGGCTAAAACTGATTTTTAATTGAATTTAAATGAATTTCTAAAGTTCCAGGGGCTAGATCTGAAGTTTCCGGGGCTAGCTCGTATTTTCCGAGATCCCCAGGGGGTAGCGCGTAAGAATCCCGGCCTTTATAACGCGGGGCTGACGTGGACCGTCCGATTTAAAACAGACGGCTGAGATTATAACGTCGAACCGGTACGCGGGGATTTAAATTCTACCGTGCGATTTAAAATAGACGGCGCACAAGCGGCCACGTTGCTCTGATCGAGCGCGGGCGGCGCTGCCCGGCGGCGCACGGCGGCGGGAGGCGGCGATCTCGCCGGAGAGCTTCGGATCTTCGTCAATTCTTCCTAAAACCGGGATTTCATGGCATAGATCGGTAGAGGGGAGGTTGGGGATCTCACCTCGGGGGTTTTCTTGAGCTCGGAGGTCCTGGAAAGCGGTCGGCGACGAGGTCCGAGGTGAATTCACGGCGAGGCTCGTCGGCACTGTGTTTGAAGCGCAAACCACCGAGTTTTCTGCACCTGCGTGATTCCCCGGAGGCGGTGGATCAAGATCAGCGCGTTAGATCAGAAATCCCGAGCGAAGATCAAGCGAAATTGGCCGGAGAAACTCGGGTTCTCACCGGAAGGAAAAACGGCTGATCGTGGGTGAAAATCGGGAAGATGCCGGTGTTTATATAGCCGGGGGAGGGCGGCGGGTTTGTTTAGATCGAGTTTGAGTCTTCTGGGACCGGGAGTCGGGCTGAGGGACGCGGAAATCGGGGTTGGTTACGATCGCGCGCGCGCGGAAGAGTCCGGGGTCGGCGCGAGCGGGAGGTCGGGGATGACAGGCGGGCCCCACATGTCAGTGGGAAGGAAGCGGGGGCGCGGCTGCGGGCTGGCGCAGGGGTGAGGTGGGCCGGCTGGTGGGTTTCAGCCCACTGGCCGGGGAGGTTTGTTTTTTTCTTTTTCTTTTCTGTTTTGAGTTTAATTTGAATTCCAATTTGAATTTGAATTTCTGCACCACATGCAATACGTCCAAAAATTTTTAAATTCTCCTCTTAACAGGTTTTGGGGTGTTACATAGATGGGTCCGGGGGAGCCTCCGGGAGCTGGGACTCGAAGGCTCCTAGTCCATCTCGGACCTCCGGGGGATTCCGCTGGTTTTCCAGGCGGTCATCCTGGACCCTCGGGAGGACGTCTTGTCCTCCTGGGAGGTTCCTTTGGGTCTCTGGGGGGTTATCCTGGAGCTCCGGGAGGTCCCGTTGGACCTCCAGGAGGTTGTCTTGGAGGTCCGGGAGGTCGTCTTGGACCTCCGGGGTCTCCTGGTGCTTGTCTTCTGCTACTGGAGCAGACTGCGGTGACGAGGGGTCCGACCGTTCTGCGACGAGGACCATGCTCACCACCTCAGTTGTTGCCGCGATGTAGAGTAACAAATGCTCTTCGGGCTCGGGGGCTACCATGATGGGTAGGGTCATCAGGAGCTGCTTCAACTCCTGGAAAGCTTCTTCTGCTTCGACGGTCCAAGCAAATGGACCGGATTTGCGCAGGAGCTTAAAGAAGGGGAGCGCTCGCTCTGCTAGCCTCGGTATGAACCGACTTAGCGTGGCTAGGCATCCCGTGAGTTTCTGGACATCTTTGATGCGGGCGGGGGGCCGCATCAGGTCGATGGCCTTGATCTTCTCTGGGTTGGCCTCAATTCCTCGGTGTGAGACCAGGAATCCTAGGAGCTTCCCAGAGGATACACCGAACACACACTTGTCGGGGATCAGTTTAGTGCGCGTGGAGCGCAGTTTGTCAAAGACTAGGGCTAGGTTATCTAACAAGGATGAACTCTGCCTCACCTTGACAACGATGTCATCGACATACACCTCGACTAAGTCTCTTATCAGCTCTCCAAAGGTTTTGTGCATTGCATGTACAAAGGTGGGGAGAGCATTCTTTAAGCAATAAGGCATAGAGACATAACAATACAGGCCGTCTACTGTGATGAAGGAAGTGTGCTCTTCATCTTCTCTAGACATAGGGATCTGATGAAAACCCGAGTAGGCGTCTAGGAAGCATATCATATCGCAGCCTGATGTCGAGTCTACTATTTGATCTATTCTAGGGAGGGGGAATGGATCTTTGGGACATGCCTTATTGAGACTGGTGTAGTCGATGCACATCCGGAGCTTCCCGCCGGCCTTCAGGACGATGACGGGGTTCGCCAACCACCGGGGGTGGTGGACTTCCCGTATGAAGCTAGCGTCCAGCAGCTTCTTGATTTCTTCTCGGATGAAGTTCTGCCGCTCGATGGACTGCTTGCGAGGCTTCTATTGGACTGTCCGGGCGTCGGGGAAGATCTTCAGATGGTGCTCGATCACCTCCCTAGGGATCCCCGGCATCTGCGACGGCTGCCATGCAAACACGTCGACGTTGTGCCGGAGGAAGGTGATGAGCGCGCCTTCCTATTTGCTGTCCAGGCCCCCGGCTACCCGGGTGGTCTAGGCAGCATCGGCGCCGACTTGGACGACCTTCAGGGGGACATCGTCCTCGTCGAGGGGTTGCACGTGGGGTGCTGAGGTAGAGGCATGGTGGCGTGCACTCGGGTGGAGCCGGTCCGGTTCTTCACTACCAGGGGCTGATGCTCGGGCTGTTGCAAGTGCTTGGAGCTTCTCCAAGGCTGACACTACAGCAGTGCGGTCTCCACGAATCTTGAGGACTCCTGTTGGTGTAGGCATCTTTAGGACAAGGTAGCCGTAGTGGGCTACTGCCATGAATCGGTACAGGGCTGGCCTGCCGATTATGGCGCTGAAGGGGAGGTCGATCTCCGCTACGTCGAACAGAATGTACTCTGTCCGATAGCTGTCCGGTGCCCCAAAGGTCACCGGAAGGCTGATGTTGCCGTAGGGAACGACTTGTCCCGGCCCTACCCCTGAGAACGGGCTCGATGGGGTGAGCATGGCCATCGGGATCTGCAGCTTCTGGAAAGCTGCACGGCTGATGAGGTTCAGCCCAGCCTCGCCATCTACCAGAACGTGGTACATCCTCACGTTGGCGATGGTGGGTGCTACCAAGAGCGGTAGTTGGCTGGCCCCAGCCATGTTCCTAGGGCAGTCGGTGGCATCGAAGCTGATGGGGGTTCCCATCCACTTGAGGTGCGGCGCGGCACTTGGGAGAGGCGCCACCGACGCTACCGCTCGGCGCAGAGTCTTAACCGCGCTTCGGGACGTGGGGTCAGCGGACCCGCCGTAGATGATGTAGAGCATCTTCCGGCGCTCATCATCGCTGGAGCTGGAGTCCTCATGATTGCGCACCGCCTTCACGGCGCGCTGAGGCTCCTGGAACTCCACCTGGTGGTCGACGTTGTCTTGGGTGTCGACCTTCTGATTGCCCTCCCTTTGTCGGAAGGGAGGGGCGTCAGCACGCGGTTGCTTCCCCTTGCGTAAGCACTCCGCGAGCTTCTGAATCTCCCGGCACTCAGCAGCAGTATGGCTGCTGGTGTTGTGCACGGGGCACAGCTCGCCTTGGTCACCATCTGGAGCTGGTGACCGTCGCTGCCTTTTGTCGGGGCGTGGCCCCCGAGCTCCGCTGGGTGCTGCTGCTGCAGCAACGGGAGCTGCGGTCGGTGGTTTCATCTTGCCACCGCCCCGGTTCTTGATCTTCTTGCCACATCCATGGGAATCAGCGCCAGATCTGGGCTGTCCTCCTGATTCGGAGGCTGGCTGTGAATGCCAGTTCCGCCCTTCTGCTGCCCTGGCGCACTTGTCCGCCAGGCTGAAGAGCTCTGAGACGTCGTGAACCTCTCTGGTCGCGAGCTTCTCAAGCATCTTCTTGTCCCGTACACCCTGCCGGAACGCCACCACCACAGAAGCATTTTGGATATGCGGGATGGTGTTCCATACCTGGGAGAACCGTTGGATGAAGGAGCGCAGCGTCTCTCCAGGCTGTTGCTGGATGGCGTGGAGGTTGAGATCCGTGCCAGGCCGGGTGTAGGAGCTGCCGAAGTTAGCAGTGAACTGCTGGCAGAGCTCTCCCCAGGAGGTTATGGAACCCTAGGGGAGATTCATGAGCCAAGACCGTGCTGGGCCGGTCAAGGCGACGGGGAAGTAGTTGGCCATGATGGCCTCATCCCCTCCTGCAGCAAGGATGGCGGTGGAGTAGATCTGGAGGAACTCCGCCGGGTTGACACTGCCGTCGTACTTCTCGGGCAGGTGTGGCCGGAACTTGCGCAGCCACTTCGCAAAGTGAAGGTGTGGCGCCAGGGCCACACATCCTGCTCCCGTTGCTGCAGGTGTTGGTGCCGCGAACACTTGGTTCGCTGCCGGCACCGTATACCCCGGTATGGGCAAGGCTGCACCATAGACCGGGGGCACCATTTGCAGGGCATATGGCTGGGGCATATGCTGCGTGGCATATGCCTGGGGCAGAGATCACGTGGCGAACGTCTGCGGCTCAGGCTGGGTCGAGGCGGTCGACATGCTGTCGTCGGCCTCTTGGTTGCGACGCCTTTCTCGCCGTTGCTCGATGAGCACTCAGGCATCTTTGCCCAAGTGGCGTCGTTCCAGCTCCGACCTCAAGTCCACCGATGGGAGCCTGGTGGAGTGGGAATCTGCTGTCTGCCCGTCAACCATTGGCGTGCACATCAGCGACACAGCCCGGTTGACTGGGACGTCGTCCCCGCCGAAGTTGAGGGTTGGCGGCGGCGATGACGAGACGGTCTACGTCGCGAATCCACTGCTGGGTCGCTGACTGAGGCGCGTCCCCAGCAGGTGGATTGCACAGTAGCGCTTGTTCTGCAGCTAGCGCGCCCCCGTGGGAGACGCTCAGCGCTGCAGTGGATCTCACGCTCGCTGGAGCCTGCGCTGCCAGAGTCGGCACTGCCGGAGCCGGCTGCTGGCTCCCAGCTTGCGCTGACACACTCCGTCCTGAGTGTGTCGAGACGTAGTCCCCGCTGGTCACCGTTCGTCGCGAACATGGGCGGGAAGAGCTTGCCGCTGAAGGAAGCTTCATCATCTTTGTCGGCAGAAGCTCGTCGCGCAAGGGAAAAGCCCCCTACCTGGCGCGCCAAATGTCGAAGTGTGTAGCCGACACTTCCCCCGGGCCTGCTCTGAGCAGCCTGCGGAGGTTCTTTTTCGGAGGGGCTAGTCACTCACGGAGAGCTTACGCGTTAGGGACGATTGTGGGAGAAGCTTGACATAGGGATTTTTACGTGGTTCAGGCCGCCGCAGCGTAATACCCTACGTCCATGGTGAGCTGAGTTGCTCGTTGTATTGCTGGTTGCTCAGAACCGGAGTCCTGAGCTTGAGGATGACCTAAGTGCTCGGATGCTAGAGCATAGATGTGCCCAGAGTCGAACCCCTGCTAACGTTGCCTACCCGAGCATTTTATTGCCCAAGGCTCAGGTGGCTTACAAGGTGGGCCCGGGACCCGACAGGTGGTCCCGGGGAGATTGCCTGCCATCTACCGTATCTGCAGCTACGCCGGTAGCTGTCTTGGCGAGGGCTTCCGAGTCTTTGTTCTGCCGCCCTGCCCATGCCGCAAGCTAGTCGTAGTGGTTGGCAGGGGTGGCAGGGGATGTCTTGTCGCCGTGTTTATTGGCGTGCAGCCTCTGACGTGGCGCGCCAGTCTTCACTGCGATGTGACTGGGTGCAACGGCACCTAACAGAGGCGTGTTCTGCGTCTCCGCGCCTTGGGAAGGCGCGGGTCTTGAATACCTTGTATGGGAAAGGTATGGCGCGTCTTTACTCCTGTTGCCTACCGCGCCGGGGCAGGCAGCGCTGCTCTGCTGGCCACGTGGCGGGTCTGGAGCTCTCCTCTGAGGAGAGGGAGGTCCGGTCCCGCGGGACACGTGGAGCCTTCGGAGCCCTCCCCGCGGAGGGGTGAGGTCCGGCTTAGTTGGCCACGTGGCGGGCCCGGAGCTCTCCTCTGAGGAGAGGGAGGCCCGACCCCGTGGGACACGTGGAGCCATCGGAGCTCTCGCCGCGGAGGGGGGAGGTCCGGCTCTGCTGGCCACATGGCGGGCCCGGAGCCCTCCTCTGAGGAGAGGGAGGTCCGGCCCCGCTGGTCACGTGGGGCCTCTGGAGCTCTCCCTGCTGAGGGGGGGAGGCCCGGCTCAGTTGGCCACGTGGCGAGCCCGGAGCTTACCTTTGAGGAGAGGGTTGTCCGGCCCCACTGGACACATGGCGCCTTCGGAGCTCTCCCTGCGGAGAAGGGCGAGGTCCTTAGGCAGTTTCCCCTGTGCGCGGGGGTACCCCATATTGAGGGTACCGACAAACGTCAATGTCACTTTGTTGAAACACTTTTTATTCTGACATCTGGTACATGGGCACCGCACCTTACTGTTGTTTGACAACGAAAAAGTTCGTTGTATGAAAGAATCCGTCTTATTGAACCACTCCTCTTAGTGACTCCCATCCTTTTTCCGACCAGTATACATCCAAGTGGCGGTCTTAAGCCATGTTTGAGGGTATACCATCAAATGAGATAAAACATTGTTAGTTTCATAATTATGTTATGTCACGGCCCTACAACTAGACAGATAGGTCCTAAACCCACCCAAGAGTGGCTGAGCGGAGCGTGCTCATGACAAGACGCGTGGTCCGGATCCGAACAAAATTTTGGCAGCATAACCCCGCCGTTCTCCACCGCACGCCCGAAAATGGTGCAGCAGAGAACAACCTGGTTATGTCATCGAAATCTCGTCCACATCCAGACCCGCGTCTTGTCACAAGCCACGCCCCCTCGGTCACTCCCAGACTGTCCAGAAAGGGACAATTCTGAACCTGCACGTCTCACATGCCAGACGTGCCGATCCGAAATGGGTGACACATTGCTATAGGTTACGTTGCTCATTTTCATGTAGTTGTCATTTACGAGAGAGGAAAGAATGAGAAAGAGAGAGTGGAAAGTTGGTCTTAGATGACAATTCCACGTCCGGATCCACTGTCCACTCAAGCGCGGGTGATTGACGTCCTCACCATCGTCGTTCGCTTCCGTGCCCGTCTTGACGCATATGTAACGATCGTGTCGGACTGGGCCCTAAACGGACCGTCTTGGGCCGGGCACTAAATGGACTGTGTCAGGCCGGACCCTAAATAGCTTGTGCCAGGCTGGGCCGGCCCGACTATTTATATAATAATTTAGCACTTTATCCATTAAAGTAATATTTAAACAATTACGCTATTAATCAAATAATTAATAAATAAAACTACAAATTAAACAAGAAATGAACTAACTAAACGATTTAAACACAAAATATGCATGTCTTGATGTAGATTACTGAGCCATATAACATTAATCATCTTAAAACATAATCATGCACAATACTTAATTAGAAAATATTATATCTATGATTTATATTATTATGAACATGCAAAGTTTACTGGTCCCTTAATGCTACATTTGTTCATATGAAGACAAAAGCACTTTAAGGAGTTTGGTAGTCGTAAGTTGGTATTATCTTGATAGAGTAGAGATAAAGGAAGGGCAGTTTGTTGATGCACCAAAATCACAACGGAAGAAAAAAAAAGGGACAGAAACGGACAGCTATCTGTTTCCTTAAATTCTCATGGCATGGGCTTGTTGGTCAGCTACTGTGCCATTCACAGCACGACTGTACCAAACCGAAACATCTTTTAAGAGCTTGTTGCCTAGAAAGGAGCTATGTAACTAACTGATCACGACGAGCAACTGTTCCACTGTTGTTACTCACTTTATACGAAGCTAACTGGGGATCGTTCGTGCATGTCATGTTCCTAGCTATAGTAATATTACCATGCGTATACCTCAATTGTAGAATTGCAGTCCCAGTTCAGTATTCTACTAGTCTCAAACTGGATAGAGGTGCTTTGGAAAGATAGTAACACCTTAGCTAAATGGGAAATTTCTTCTTCAGGGACCCGTGGCTGTCGATGAACTCATGCAACATGGATGCTCATCGCTTGATAGATCTGTCTTCTCCAATTGAGGTATATATATATCGCTACATGCAGTGTGTACACTAACATGTATATACATTACTGTTCTAATTCTCGTGTAAATGTTTCAGAATGCAAAGCCATGCCGATCCAGTAGCTCCCAGGTATCGAACCATGAGCTTGTCAGGAATAATCCTTGTTTGTGCTGTTATGTTCACTTTGTTTAATGCACTTGTTGCACGTTTAAGTTCATTGTTATCGAGCTTGGCAGGACACTAGGTCCGGGGCGCGTCGTGGTCTTTGCATGGCACTGTAGCCGTGTATCACGTAGGTAATGGGTCAAGTGTTGATCCGGTTTTTGCTCCTCGGTTGTTAAGCTGTTTAAGAACTTGGCCGAGAGGAAATAGAGGAGGCAGTTTGTGACACCATCATCTCGGGTGTCAGCATATGTTCATGTTTTATGAAGAAGAAAAACATTTTAAGAAAAGAAGGAACAGAGACAAGTATCAAAAGGATGGCCAATAAAGCTCTCCGAGAACACCGAAACGCAACTTCCACGGCCAGCAGACCACGTGGCGCGTTCGGAGCTCATCCCCGAGAGATTGGGAGAGGTCCGACGCTAAACTAGGCTACGTGGCAGGCTCGAGGGTCACCTCCGCAATTGGAAAGAGGTCCGACCCTGTGGGACACGTGCTGCCGCGGAGCTAGCCTCTGCGGAAGAAGCAAAGGCATTTTTTATAGGACACGTGTCAATCTCAGAGCTCATCTCAGAGAGAAGTCCGGGTCCATCGAACACGTGTCACCACCGGAGCTTATCACCGGAAGGTCCGTCGCAAAACACGTGGCGTGCGCAGAGCTCGTCTCCGAAGAAGAGGGAGGTCTCGCTCGTGACACGTGGCACAACCGGAGCTCGTCTCTGCGGGAGAAGAGATACCAGGCCCGAAAGGACACGTGGCGTTTCCGGAGCTCATCACCGCGGAGGTAACGAGTCTGGAGCGGTTTTACACATGAAGATATCGGTACGCAACGGAAACCGATCTAAACTCCACGATGTTACCGAAGATAAGACGTCAGGATCTAACAAAGATCTGAATAAGACTCTTATTCAGGATCCAATCATATTAGGACTCTTCTCTTCCCGATTATAAATAGAACCCGAAACCTCTGGCCGAAACTACGAACTTCTCTTTCAACTCCTGAGCCGACGACTTAGCACCCTAGCCCTAACTCGCTGAGCAAAACATCGCCGAAGCGCAACAAGGGAGATCGTCGGAGAAGAACCGAGTGGTCTGAGGAGGACCTCGAAGTCAAGAAAAGCGTGAGGTAGGACTTCAATACCACCTTACGACATCATGGTGTCCATCTCTTGCATCTGTTCTTCAATTCCTTTCGAACATAAGCTTTCTCGTGGGCAGATCACTCGATGATCAGTTTGATCTAAAGACAAGATCATCGCCACGACCACCTTTGATCCGAACATCTCTGTCCATGCAAGGGCACACCAATCTAATAAAAATCATAGGATAGCATGCATGTGCATCATCACATCTAGTTTAGGGTTTGTGCATGATATTGATTGCTGTGAATTTGCATGCACGTGAATCCTACAAAGCAGGACAAACTCAGGAAGCTGTCTACGATGAGCTGCAGCAACAAGGTTTTGAGAATCAAGAACAACCGGAACCGCAAGAATAAGGCAAGTGCTCCTTGACCATGTTGATCCTATGTTTTGGGTAAAACTATTTTGTTTTGCGAAAAGGTGTGTGTGCTGAGTCAAACATGATGGGAAAACCCTTTTTATAGGAGTTTACTAGTTTTGATTAAACCATCCTTGACGCCTGGGAAGTTTATGAGTCGGGTATGGTTTTCTTGTTTTATGCTTCGCTGAGTCCATGGGATTGGGAAGCGAGATAGATGTGTCTAGCTAACTGCATTCGTACTGATAACAAGTAACTGATGAGGTTAATAAACATGGATCGGGGGGAGATCTAGGCAAGCCTGGGTTTGTGAATGAGGTAGTATGAGAGGGTGGTTTTGCTTGCCGCAGATCTAAGGACCGGTTCATGCATGCACATGCCAGGATAATAGTGCCACCACAAGGCCAAGTATGGGTGTGGCTTAGCTGAGTAATTAGGTAAGTTGCTAGGATGTTATGGACTATGGAAGGCGCGGGGAATGGGAGTCGAGTGAGGACTGCCCTAGGAACTGCATGGCACGAGAGGGGGCCCGTGGGTGGGAGAATTGGAGATTCTAGCCTGCCGGTGAAACCTTAGTGAGTCCATACATCTAGTAACCCCTTTGTAAAGGCTATTTTGTGATCTCTTGGCCATACACCGACGGTTGTGTACTGGTATAATGGAGGTTCTGCAGTCGCCGACGGGTGACGAAATCACAAACTTGTGGGTAAAGAGGTGCACACTCTGCAGAGTTATTAAAACTATCATGATAGCCGAGCTTACGGTCACGAGCACCTGGCTAAACTGCCATGATTAGATGGGATGGTTATTGGAATGGTTATTGGAATGGTTATTGGAATGGTTACGGGAATGGTTATTGGGAAGGTTCTTGGTTATGATTATTGGTTATGGTTATTGGTTTGGAACTGTTGAGTCCGGGAGATAAGATGGTTGCATGACTGATGGGTCATGACATGAGATTGGTCTCGGCGTGAGATGTGGTTGTTTTATGAGGTAAGATGGTAGCGAATACGAGGAGGTATTCGTGAGTATGAATAAAAGATTGGTTAATGTTCGGATGGAACATGGAAAGCGATGGAGGTAATTTAATACATGCTGGGATTACATTCATCTAAAGTTAAGTTGCTGTTTTATCACGTTTTTATAAATCTGCTTTTCTGCAAATAAGCCTTTTATCACCTACCTTGTTTATGAGCTGCATGTCATGTGTTATTCCCGCACTTGCTGAGTACATCATTGTGCTCAAACTTGCATTATTATTTCTTCATCAACAGCAAGAGAAGCCTACTATGAAGATCAAGTGGAACATTATGGCGTGTGATCTGTTCTCAACCTTGCCTGTGGAAGGATTAAAGATGGAGCCACTTCTGCTTAGTTTTGCTTCCGCATTAGTTTTTGCTTCAGCATTTAAACAAGATTTCCGCTGCATAGAAATAAGACTTCCGCTGTGAGCATGAGTCCAAGACTCATGAGGAATTGTAATAAACTCTGTTATTCGTGGTAATATATAATCTGAATTCAGTTTGTGGAACGTATGTGTATGTGTGATGAACATCCTGGGCACACATATGCATTAGTTCTCGGTTCCGTGGTTTTCCATAGAATTGAGGGCGTCACAGATTGGTATCAGAGCCACGGGTTGACAGTAGGTTACACGCCTAGATAGAAACCTTAGGTTGATATTAGAATCACGGGTTAACATCAAGTTATACCCCTAAATAGAAGCTACGCGGACCAAAGGAAGCATCCTAGGATGAATAGCTTAGATTGGCCTTGAAACCATCTTGACATAGGAAACCATCCTTGAATAGGAGTTGAGTGGGCCCTTGTAATGATTATTTGTGAATATGTGCTTAGTGTGAGTTGTGGGGCGTCTCAACAACGTTGCCCATATCCACACGTAAGAAGAAAGAGGAGTGAAATGCTTCGGCACTTGATCACATCCTCATAAGGACTAATATATATAGTCCAAACTCCCCTTGATGCATATAGATGAAAGGACCTATCTAATCTTCTAACCTTCTATTCTATTTCGTTCTCTCTCACAGATGGTGAGAGGAAATGCCAGCCGAAGGAACGTCCAGGAAGATGACCACGAAGAAGTTCCTGCTAACCCTGGAGCTGGCGAAAACAACCTACAAAGGTTGATGGCCATGCAAAACCAGCTTATGCAAACCATGATCCAAACTTTGGGTCAGTTGCAGGCCAACCAACACCCCGTTCCGGCACCACCGCCACCACCACCGCCGGCTCATAACAGGTTGGGAGAGTTCATGAGGACTCGACCACCCACCTTTGCTCAAGCAAACGATCCAATGGTGGCCGATGATTGGTTGAAATCCATGGAGAAGAAGCTCGCCATTGTTCAGTGCAACGACCGAGAGAAGGTTCTCTTTGCGTCGCACCAACTGATGGGAGCAGCTGCTGACTGGTGGGATGCCTTGAGCAACGCCCATGCCAACCCGGAGACAATCACTTGGACTGAGTTCAAGGAAAGTTTCCGCTCCCACTACATCCCTATTGGCGTAATGATGCTCAAGAGGCAGGAGTTTGAAGGTCTCCGCCAAGGGCAGAAGAGTGTGAACGAATACCTCCACAAGTTCATACAACTGTCCCGGTATGCCCCCGAAGATGTCAACTCAGATCAAAGGAAGCAGTACCTGTTTATGAGAGGGTTGAACAATGAGATCCAAGTTCAGCTCCTCAACAATGACTACGTAAGCTTCCAGAAGCTGGTTGATAAGGCTATTGTGGTGGAAAACAAGATCCGAGAGATCGAGCTCGAGTGCAAAAGGAAGATCCCATACCAGCCCCAAGGGAGCAACGTACGACCTAGGTACATGCCCCTGCATCGCAGTATGGATCGACCACTCCTACGTACCGCCCTGGTCAGCCACCACAGCAACGGCTCGTTGCACCGGCACCTCGTGTGCCCATGCCTCCTGCGCCCCGGCCTAACAATGGCGCTCCTGTTCAAAACCCCTGCCCCAACGCGCCTGCTGCCGTAGGCAACAGGGCATGCTTTGCATGCGGGGAAGTAGGCCACTTCGCTAACCAGTGCCCGAAGAGAGGCCCTGGACAGCAAGGTAACGTGCCCAAGCAGAACCAGCGACCAAACGGAGGGGACCACCAAGGAAACCGTGGACCGCAGAACTATGCTCGTGGCCATGTTAACCATGTCACTGCTGAGGAAGCACAACAGGCTGAGGACGTCGCAATTGGTATGTTCCTTGCCAACTCCAACCCAGCCACCATTTTATTTGATTCTGGAGCATCACATTCCTTCATATCATCCAAATATGTTGCCAAGCATCATCTACCCGTATCTCACTTAGAATGTGCTATGTTAGTTAATTCTCCCGGAGGAGAAATGAGGACTAATATAGTATGTCCTAAAGTAAGCCTTAAAATAAGGGGGGTAGACTTCCTTGCCAACCTTATTGTTTTGGACTCCCACGGAATTGACATCATACTCGGAATGGACTGGTTAAGCAAGCACAATGGGGTAATCCAATGTGCTGAGAGAAGCGTGCAGTTGACGAACGAACACGGTATCCGTGTCGAGTTTGAGTCAGCCCAGCAAGCAACCGAACGGGCGGATCTGAACCATGTTGAAGGAGTAGCATTGGACAACATTCCAGTGATTCAGGAATTTTCGGATGTATTCCCGGGAGAACTTCTAGGTATGCCACCTGACCGAGATATTGAGTTTTCCATAGATTTGGTACCTGGAACTGCACCCATAGCTAAGAGACCATACAGGATACCCGTTAACGAGTTAGTTGAACTAAAGGAACAAATTCAAGAACAGTTGGAGAAGGGTTTTATCCGTCCAAGTTCGTCACCATGGGGAGCCCCGGTACTCTTCGTAGACAAGAAGGACGGAACCCAAAGAATGTGCGTGGACTACAGGTCTCTCAACGAGGTAACAATCAAGAATAAATACCCTCTGCCCCGTATAGAGGACCTGTTCGATCAAATGAAAGGAGCCCAAGTGTTCTCCAAGATTGATCTTCGGTCGGGATATTTCCAGCTGAAGATTAAGCCCTCCGATATACCTAAGACAGCCTTTCGGACGCGGTATGGTTCATATGAATATACCGTTATGTCTTTTGGATTGACGAATGCACCCGCATACTTCATGTACCTTATGAATAAGGTTTTCATGGAGTACTTGGACAAGTTCGTCGTAGTTTTCATCGACGACATTATGGTGTATTCAAAAAGTAAGGAGGAGCATGAAGAACATCTGAAACTGACCTTGCAGAAGTTGCGCGAGCATCAGTTGTATGCCAAGCTCAACAAGTGTCAATTTTGGCTAAGGGAAATATCCTTCCTAGGCCACATCATCTCCAAGGAAGGGGTATCGGTTGATCCTGGAAAGGTGAGAGATATTTTGAAGTGGGACCAACCGAGGAGCGTGAGGGATATTCGGAGTTTCCTTGGGATGGTAGGATACTATCGGCGCTTCATTAAAGACTTCTCTAAGATAGCAAAACCTATGACGGAGTTGCTAATGAAGGGAAAAGTCTTTCAATGGACACAAGCCTGCCAAGAAAGTTTTGAGGAACTCAAGAAAAGGCTAACCACAGCACCAGTTCTGGTATTGCCAGACGTAAGCAAGAGCTTCGACATATATTGTGACGCATCCAGACAAGGGCTCGGATGTGTGCTCATGCAGGAAGGGCAAGTGGTAGCCTATGCCTCACGACAATTAAAGAAGCATGAGCTTAACTATCCTACTCATGATTTGGAGTTAGAAGCAGTGGTGCATGCATTGAAGATTTGGAGACATTATATCCTTGGTCATCGATGTGAGATCTATACGGATCATAAAAGCCTCAAGTACATATTTACACAAACAGACTTGAATTTGAGGCAACGTCGATGGTTAGAACTCATCAAGGATTATGATGTAGGAATCAATTACCACCCCGGGAAGGCCAATGTGGTCGCTGACGCATTGAGCAGAAAGGGAGCATGCCACCAACTCACGGTTCGGGAGCTACCACCCGAACTACGTAAAGAGTTCGAACAGTTACACCTCGGATTCTTGAATAACATGGAAATGATGGAAATCCACTCCTCATTGGAGCAAGAAATAAGAAAGGGACAAGCAACGGACGAGGGGATTAAGGAGATCAAAGAAAGAATCCGACAAGGGATAGAAAAGAATTTCAAGGAGGATAAAAAGGGTACGCTTTGGCTAGGAAAAAGGATTTGTGTGCCAAACATAAAACACCTTCGCGACGTAATATTGAAAGAGGCACATGATTCACCCTATTCCATACACCCAGGGAGCACCAAAATGTACAAGGATTTGAAAACTTGCTATTGCCGAATACGTTGCCCTATGCGACACATGCCAACGGGTAAAGGCCGAACATCAAAAACCCGCTGGATTGTTGCAACCCTTGAAAATACCTGAATGGAAATGGGAGGACATCAGTATGGACTTCATTGTCGGATTGCCACGAACTCAGTCAGGATACGACTCCATCTGGGTCATTGTGGACCGGTTGACGAAGACCGCCCATTTTCTTCCGATAAAGACAAGTTACAACGTTACACAACTGGCAGAATTGTACATGGAGCAGATCGTGTGCCGTCATGGAGTTCCAAAGAGGATAATCTCAGATCGAGGTTCTCAGTTTACCTCTAGATTCTGGAGGAAGTTGCAGAAAGCCATGGGTACACGACTGGATTTTAGCTCTGCCTACCACCCACAAACAGATGGACAAACCGAAAGGACGAATCAAAATTTGGAAGACATGTTGAGAGCTTGGGCCTTGAAACGTGGGCGTAGTTGGGATAGGAGTTTACCGTATGCCGAGTTCTCCTATAACAACAGCTATCAAGCTAGCTTGAAGATGTCGCCTTTCGAAGCCCTATATGGTAGACGGTGTAGAACGCCGCTGTTCTGGAACGAGACTGGAGAGAACCAGGTGTTTGGACCCGAAGTACTACAAGAGGCTGAAAAGCAAGTCCAAACAATACAGGAAAACTTAAAGGCTGCTCAGTCACGACAGAAAGGCTATGCGGACAATAGGCGTAGAAAGTTGACCTTTGAAGTTGGAGACTTCGTATACCTTAAGGTATCGCCTATCCGAGGCCAACGACGTTTTAACGTCAGAGGCAAACTAGCGCCTCGCTACATCGGACCATTTAAGATTCTGGGTAAGCGGGGGGAAGTAGCCTACCAACTAGAGCTCCCAAACGACCTCTGCGACGTACATGACGTGTTTCATGTATCCCAGCTCAAGAAGTGCTTGAGAATACCAGAGGAACAAGTGTCAATGGGAGAACTTAACCTTCAAGAGGACCTGACTTACGCAGAACACCCTGTCCAAAACTTGGACGTAAAGGAAAGGGTCACCCGAAACAAGGTGATTCGATGGTGCAAGGTACAATGGAGCCATCACACTGAAGCTGAAGCCACATGGGAGCGAGAAGAGGATATCAAGGCAGAATTTCCCCATCTATTTTCTACTAACGAATCTCGAGGACGAGATTCAATTTAAGGGGGGTAGATTTGTGACACCCTCATCTCGGGTGTCAGCATATGTTCATGTTTTATGAAGAAGAAAAACATTTTAAGAAAAGAAGGAACAGAGACAAGTATCAAAAGGATGGCCAATAAAGCTCTCCGAGAACACCGAAACGCAACTTCCACGGCCAGCAGACCATGTGGCGCGTTCGGAGCTCATCCCCGAGAGATTGGGAGAGGTCCGACGCTAAACTAGGCTACGTGGCAGGCTCGGGGGTCACCTCCGCAATTGGAAAGAGGTCCGACCCTGTGGGACACGTGCTGCCGCGGAGCTAGCCTCTGCGGAAGAAGCAAAGGCATTTTTTATAGGACACGTGTCAATCTCGGAGCTCATCTCAGAGAGAAGTCCGGGTCCATCGAACACGTGTCACCACTGGAGCTTATCACCGGAAGGTCCGTCGCAAAACACGTGGCGTGCGCGGAGCTCGTCTCCGAAGAAGAGGGAGGTCTCGCTCGTGACACGTGGCACAACCGGAGCTCGTCTCTGCGGGAGAAGAGATACCAGGCCCGGAAGGACACGTGGAGTTTCTGGAGCTCATCACCACGGAGGTAACGAGTCTGGAGCGGTTTTTACACATGAAGATATCGGTACGCAACGGAAACCGATCTAAACTCCACGATGTTACCGAAGATAAGACGTCAGGATCTAACAAAGATCTGAATAAGACTCTTATTCAGGATCCAATCAGATTAGGACTCTTCTCTTCCCGATTATAAATAAAACCCGAAACCTCTGGCCGAAACTACGAACTTCTCTTTCAACTCCTGAGCCGACGACTTAGCACCCTAGCCCTAACTCGCCGAGCAAAACATCGCCGAAGCGCAACAAGGGAGATCATCGGAGAAGAACCGAGTGGTCTGAGGAGGACCTCGAAGTCAAGAAAAGCGTGAGGTAGGACTTCAATACCACCTTACGACATCATGGTGTCCATCTCTTGCATCTGTTCTTCAATTCCTTTCAAACAGAAGCTTTCTCGTGGGCAGATCACTCGATGATCAGTTTGATCTAAAGACAAGATAATCGCCACGACCACCTTTGATCCGAACACCTCTGTCCACGCAAGGGCACACCAATGTAATAAAAATCATAGGATAGCATGCATGTGCATCATCACATCTAGTTTAGGGTTTGTGCATGATATTGATTGCTGTGAATTTGCATGCACGTGAATCCTACAAAGCAGGACAAACTCAGAAAGCTGTCTACGACGAGCTGCAGCAACAAGGTTTTGAGAATCAAGAACAACTGGAACCGCAAGAACAAGGCAAGTACTCCTTGACCATGTTGATCCTATGTTTTGGGTAAAACTATTTTGTTTTGCGAAAAGATGTGTGTGCTGAGTCAAACATGATGGGAAAACCCTTTTTATAGGAGTTTACTAGTTTTGATTAAACCATCCTTGACGCCTGGGATGTTTATGAGTCGGGTATGGTTTTCTTGTTTTATGCTTCGCTGAGTCCATGGGATTGGGAAGCGAGATAGATGTGTCTAGCTAACTGCATTCGTACTGATAACAAGTAACTGATGAGGTTAATAAACATGGATCGGAGGGAGATCTAGGCAAGCCTGGGTTTGTGAATGAGGTAGTATGAGAGGGTGGTTTTGCTTGCCGCAGATCTAAGGACCGGTTCATGCATGCACATGCCAGGATAATAGTGCCACCACAAGGCCAAGTATGGGTGCGGCTTAGCTGAGTAATTAGGTAAGTTGCTAGGATGTTATGGACTATGGAAGGCGCGGGGAATGGGAGTCAAGTGAGGACTGCCCTGGGAACTGCATGGCACAAGAGGGGGCCCGTGGGTGGGAGAATTGGAGATTCTAGCCTGCCGGTGAAACCTTAGTGAGTCCATACATCTAGTAACCCCTTTGTAAAGGCTATTTTGTGATCTCTTGACCATACACCGACGGTTGTGTACTGGTATAATGGAGGTTCTGCAGTCGCCGACGGGTGACGAAATCACAAACTTGTGGGTAAAGAGGTGCACACTCTGCAGAGTTATTAAAACTATCATGATAGCCGAGCTTACGGTCACGAGCACCTGGCTAAACTGCCATGATTAGATGGGATGGTTATTGGGATGGTTATTGGAATGGTTATTGGGATGGTTATTGGAATGGTTATTGGAATGGTTATTGGAATGGTTATTGGAATGGTTACAGGAATGGTTATTGGGAAGGTTCTTGGTTATGATTATTGGTTATGGTTATTGGTTTGGAACTGTTGAGTCCGGGAGATAAGATGGTTGCATGACTGATGGGTCATGACATGAGATTGGTCTCGGCGTGAGATGTGGTTGTTTTATGAGGTAAGATGGTAGCGAATACGAGGAGGTATTCGTGAGTATGAATAAAAGATTGGTTAATGTTCGGATGGAACATGGAAAGCGATGGAGGTAATTTAATACATGCTGGGATTACATTCATCTAAAGTTAAGTTGCTGTTTTATCACGTTTTTATAAATCTGCTTTTCTGCAAATAAGCCTTTTATCACCTACCTTGTTTATGAGCTGCATGTCATGTGTTATTCCCCCACTTGCTGAGTACATCATTGTGCTCAAACTTGCATTATTATTTCCTCATCAACAGCAAGAGAAGCCTACTATGAAGATCAAGTGGAACATTATGGCGTGTGATCTGTTCTCAACCTTGCCTGTGGAAGGATTAAAGATGGAGCCACTTCTGCTTAGTTTTGCTTCTGCATTAGTTTTTGCTTCCGCATTTAAACAGGATTTCCGCTGCATAGAAATAAGACTTCCGCTGTGAGCATGAGTCCAAGACTCATGAGGAATTGTAATAAACTCTGTTATTCGTGGTAATATATAATCTGAATTCAGTTTGTGGAACGTATGTGTATGTGTGATGAACATCCTGGGCACACATATGCATTAGTTCTCGGTTCCGTGGTTTTCCACAGAATTGAGGGCGTCACACAGTTGCTCCCAAAACAAGGCTCGTGTTTTTCCCATCCAACTCATGCGTGCGTCCGGGGTGATTCGCAAGAAGAAACTGACGTAGATCGAAGTTGGGGTTCTGTCAATTGGCATCAGAGCCGGCGTTGAGCTCGGCGGTGGCTGCGACGCGCCGTCGACGAGCAAGACCACATCCAGATGGCGAAGATCGGCGGCAAGAGCGATGGGACCACGGGAAACGGCGCCATGACTGAAGAAGGAGGAGGCAGCTTGGTTCAACGTGTAATTCGTGAGGTGAGTGGAGGAGCGTGTTATCCTCTTCTCACCAAGACCAATTACTCAGACTGGGCACTCCTTATGAAGGTGAAGCTCAAAGCGTGTCTACTGTGGGATGCGATCGAGACCGGGAGGGCCGAGCCGCATGAAGACATGCAAGCACTTGATGCGTTGTGCAGCGCTGTTCCACAGGAAATGTGGTCTGTTATCGCAGATAAAGAGTCGGCGAAGGAGGCATGGGAGGCTATTGCGACGATGCGGATCGGCGATGAACATGTGAAGAAAACGACGATGCAAAACTTGCGACGTCAGTTTGATGCGGCGACATTCAAAGATGGCGAGTCTGTTGAAGATTTTGCCCTGCGTCTCAGTGGTATAGCCTCTCAACTGACGACATTGGGTGAGAAGATTGAGGAGTCTCTGGTGGTGCATAAGATCATACGCAGTGTGCCACAGCGACTCCGGCAAGTGGTGGTTGCGATAACCACGTTACTCGACGTGTCGTCCCTCAGCGTTGTGGATCTAACCGGAAGGCTCAAGGCTGCTGAAGATGCATTTGACGATCCTCCATCTATGATGCAGCACGATGGGAAGTTGTATCTTACGGAGGAGGAATAGGAGTCCCGGTGCAAGAAAAAGGAAGGCAACAATCACCTCGGTGGGAGGGGTGCAGGAAACTCAGGCCGTCATGGTGGTGGATGGCGTGGACGAGGAAGAGGCCGAGGCACTGAAAAAGGGTCATCTTCGAGAGGTTCGTCCAATACTCCTAAAAGGCCGAGTTCTGATGAGTGCAGGAAATGCGGAAAACTCGGGCATTGGGCACGAGATTGTTGGTCTAAGACGAAGAAAGAGCAAACACATGTTGTTCAAGATGGGGAGGAGGCCTCACTTCTTGTAGTGAAGTCTTCACCAGATATATCAAGGCCTCCGGTACTGGAACAGGTGGAGGCACAGTCTGGGGTGAATTCAGTGGAGCTGAATGAAGGAAAGGTGTTTGCACAGCTTGAGACCAAAAGTGAAGATGATAAGAATGCATGGGTGCTGGACACTGGTGCTACAAACCACATGACCGGGACTCGCTCAGCGTTCACTGAACTTGACACTGGTGTTGTTGGGTCCGTGCGCTTTGGCGACGACTCCGTGGCAAAGATAGAGGGTCGTGGCACGATAGTTTTTAACTGCAAAAATGGTGAGCATCGTGCATTTCTGGTGTCTATTTCATTCCACAACTTGCCACAAATATCATTAGTATCGGTCAGCTTGATGAGGCCGGATATAGTGTCGGGATACTAGATGGAATTCTGGAGATCCGTGAGCCGAGTGGTAAACTACTGGTGAAGGTCAAGCGTGGAGAGAACCGGCTGTATATGCTGCGGGTGAACTTGCACCGAGCCGGGTGTATGGTTTCAAAGGATCAAGATGAGGCCAGGAAGTGGCATGCTCGCTTCGGGCACGTTAACGTGGCAGCTTTGAGGAAAATGGTTCAGGAGGAGCTGGTGTGTGGCATGCCACTCGTGGGAAAACTGGAGAGGCTGTGTGAAGCCTGTCAAGCTGGGAAACAGAAAAGAAGCTCCTTTCCGGTTCGAAGTGGATACCGTGCTAAACAAGTCCTGGAAATGGTACATGGTGATTTTTGTGGGCCTATTACACCAGAAACGCCAAGGGGAAACAAATTTTTCCTTCTGCTTGTAGATGATAGAAGCCGGTATATGTGGGTAATGCCCATACCCTCAAAAGGACATGCATCAGAAGCCATCAGAAACTTCAAATTCAAAGTGGAAGCCGAGTCAGGACACAAACTTGGTGGACTTCGTACCGATCGTGGGGGAGAATTTACATCACAAGAGTTTGCCGAGTTTTGCTTTCGTGAAGGTGTGCGACGTCAGCTCACAGCGCCCTATAGTCCTCAACAAAATGGCGTAGTTGAGCGCCATAATGGGACACTGATGGCAGCGGCAAGGAGTATGTTCAAGGGAAAGAAACTGCCGGGCTGGTTATGGGGCGAGGCACTAACTACTGCAGTATACGTGCTAAATGGGTGTCCAACAAAGAGTGTTGAAGGAATGACACCCTATGAGGCGTGGCATGGAAGAAAACCAGGTGTGCAACATTTGAGAGTGTTCGGATGCATTGCATATGTTCACAACACTACTCACCATCTCAAGAAACTGGAGGATCGAGGCAGGAAGATGATCTTTGTCGGGTATGAAGAAGGTACAAAGGCATATCGTGTATATGATCCAACTGAAGGTCGTGTCCATGTGACCCGGGATGTGGTATTTGAAGAAGAAGCACAATGGGAATGGAATGATGATAATGATGATGATGATGATGATGATGATGATGATGGTGATGATGATGATGATGACGATGATGATGATGATGACGACGATGACGATGACGATGACGATGATGATGATGATGATGATGATGATGATGATGATGATGATGATGATGATGATGATGATGATGATGATGATGATGATGATGATGATGATGATGATGATGATGATGATGATGATGATGATGATGATGATGATGATGATGATGATGATGATGATGATGATGATGATGATGATGATGATGATGATGATGATGATGATGATAATGATGATGATGATGATGATGATGATGATGGTGATGATGATGATGATGATGATGATGATGATGATGATGATGATGATGATGATGATGTGATGATGATGATGATGATGATGATGATGATGATGATGATGATGATGATGATGATGATGATGATGATGATGATGATGATGATGATGATGATGATGATGATGATGATGATGATGATGATGATGTGTCACACCCGGTTTTTCCGAAGAACAACCAAGTGAATATCACATGTATGCCAGGATCATTTTCTCATACATGTGATGACAAATAGTGAAGCATCATTTATTACAAGCCAGGTGTCAAATATAAGTAAGTCTTACATAGTAAATGTCTCGATGGACAATAATAAGTTCATCACAAGTAAATAAACTAGCAGCGGAATATTATTCTTTAGGGCTCCATCACAGGCGTTGCCTGGGGGTCTTCATGAACCTAAAAACTTTCCTCGAGTCCAAAATCTTGGTCATTATACACCACTTCATTATCTTGACCTGAGCAGCAATATAAACCAACAAATATGCAAGGTTGAGTACCAATGGTACTCAGCAAGTGTGGGAAAATTATATCATGCATGGCTAGAACAAGGAGAGGTTGAACTCATGGTTAAAGCACTACGCAATTAATACCTATCACCTTAGCTTATTAAGCACCTATATTACTACACAGGTGAAATGGTCCCAATCTCCCATCCCATCATCATAATCCAATAACCATAACATTATTTCCAATGTTAAGCTCCCCGCTTAACTTCCAAAACCATCAATCCTCTAATCATGAATAAGTCCAGGCCGCTCTTAACCGTGAGCACAGCTGTCAAGACAGTTTTGACTCTGCAGAGTTTGTACCACTGTACCCACATGTAGTGATTTCATCCCCCGTTGCCGGGTGGACTAAAAGAACCTCCATTATGCCAGTGGCTACGATCCACATTCACACTTCCCAGGTGTGTAGCCAGGAGATCACTACGAAGCCTTTACAAAGGGATTCCCGACGAGCGTGGGCCCACTGAGGTTTCACCCCTAACAGCATACAAGAGGCTCCAACCCCGCTGCAGTGGCCCCCTCTTGAGCCTTGCGGTTCATATGGTAGTCCAGCTGACACCTATTCCCCCGCACCATCCAACACACCCATACTACGCCGGGGATACACCTAATTAATTGGCCAAGCTGCCCCATCTCAGCATGTGGTTGGCACTGTAAAGCCAGGTTACATGCTCCATGAACCGGTCCTTAGGATCCAGGCAAGTACTAAACACAAACCCAAGTCTCGTGCACCCAGCACACAACCAAAACATCCAACTTGCCTTGATCCCTACCTCTACATAATTCTCAATAGCTCATTCAAGAGTATGGTATAATAAACTGATGATCTCATATCCCAAATATCCCATTCTAAGCATGGCTAAGCATATGCATGTAAATAAATGACATGGTAAAATAAATCCCAACCCAAGCTACAAGGAAACAAGGTAATGCAATTCTAGGGAAACTTTCCTAGCATGGGTTTCATATTTAACTTGACAATGCAAATAATTCTATCTACACATCCTAGCATAGGATCAAAGTGGTCAAGGACACTTGCCTCCTTCTTGCTGCTCTTGAAATGGGTAGTCCTGATCTTGGAAAGGAATAACTTGCTCTTGAACAGGTTCTACTTCATACCATCACACATAGCAAAAGAAAAATAACAATCATAAGACATAGTTCACACTTCTTACTTCATACAAACCACACATTCATATTTATGAAATTCATTCACCATTATATGTGTTGTGGTTACTTTGTGTGTTGATCTGTGGCTTGCATACACTTTTATTTATATGTGTATGATTCCTACTTTGGTGTTCATATTTATACTTACATACTATATATATATATATATATATATATATATATATATATATATATATATATGTGTGTGTGTGTGTGTGTGTGTGTGTGTGTGTGTGTGTGTGTGTGTTTCAGTTTTAAATAAATTCCTTATATTAAACTACCAAGTATGTATGAAAAGTATTTTTCTTCTCCATATGTGCCTTCATAATTTCTATCAACCCTAAACTGAACTCTTTGGATTTTAAAAACTCCATTTATCATTTACTAGTTGCTATATTTTCATATTTATATTCCTATGCATAATTGTGTATTTTATTATGAAATTAGTAATACACATCATCTAAACAGTATAGGTTTTGGTCCTAAATAATTTAATAACATATTTTGACCTTGGCCTCTGATGTAAACTATTTCATAATTATTTTCCCTATTTTTCTATAGCTATTCTTTACTTAAAAATGTGTCCCTATACAATTAAATGTGAATAACAAATAAAACAGATTCATTTCAGCCCAAAATATAGTTTTATCTCACTCCAAGGTTTTCTAAGTACTGAGAAAGTTTTTAATTAATTTTGACAATTATGTTTGTCCCACTTTTTAATTTTTAAACACTAGTTACATATTCAATTTTCTAAATTAAATACTAAACAGAGCTAAAATAATGAACTCACCCCACTACAGGGTCTATAATATTATTTTCATAATTCCCAGGGGTCTAGCTACACTTATCAGAAGTGTTTTTCCTAATTTTGATTAAGTCCAGGGGCTAAAACTGATTTTTAAATGAATTTACATGATTTTCTGGAGTTCCAGGGGCTAGATCTGAAGTTTCCGGGGCTAGCTCTCAATTCCAGAGAACCCCAGGGGGTAGCACGTAAGAATTCCAGTCTTTATAATGCGGGGTTGACGTGGACCGTCCGATTTTAAACCGACGGCTGAGATTATAACATCGAACCGGTACGCGGGGTTTTAAAGTCTACCGTGCGATTTAAAATAAACGGCGCACAAGCGGCCACGTCGCTCTGATCGAACGCGGGCGGCGCTGCCGGCGGCGCACGGCGGCGGGAAGCGGCGATCTCGCCGGAAAGTTTCGGATCCTCGAGAATTCTGCCTAAAACTGTGATCTCATGGCATAGATCGGTAGAGGGGAGGTCAGGGATCTCACCTCGGGGGTTTTCTCGAGCTCGGGGGTCCTGGAAAGTGATCGGCGGCGAGGTCCGAGGCAAAACCACGGCGAAGCTCGTCGGTGCTGGATTTACACCGTAAGTCTTCGGGTTTTCTGCACCTGCAAAGTTCCCCGGAGGTGGTGGATCAAGACCAGCGAGTTAGATCAGAGTTTCCGAGCTTAGATCGGCCAGAATTCACCGGCGAAGTCTCCGTGCTCACCGGAGTGAAAATCGGCGATCGCGTGAGAAAAACTGATCGGATCGGTGGTTTTTATAGCCGGGGGAGGGCGGTGGGTCTGTTGTGATCGAGTTGGAGTCCTCTGGGACCAGAATTCGGCTGCGGGAGGGGCTTTCCCGGTCGGTTGCGATTTCGCGCGCTCGGGAGAAAAGTCCGGGGTCGCGGGGGCTCGGGGTTAGGGATGACAGGTGGGTCCCACCCATCGGTGAGGGGCAGCGCGGCGCGCGCGGGGGCGGGCTGGCGCGGGAGTAGCTGGGCCGGCTGGCGGGTTTCGGCCCACTGGCCAGTTTTTTCCCGTTTTCTCTTTTTCTTTTTCCTTTTCTTTTCTGTTTTGAGTATAATTTGAATTCCAGTTTGAATTTGAATTTTTGCAAAACATGCAACACGTCCAAAAATTTTTAAATTCCCCTCTAAACATGGTTTAGAGTTTTAAATCAAAATTTGGGGCGTTACAGCTCTACCCCCCTTAAAAGAAATCTCGTCCTCGAGATTGGTGTTTCTAAGAAAACAATTCCGGAAATTGTGCCTTGAGCTCATCTTCCCGTTCCCAGGTGGCTTCCTCTTCTGAGTGATGCTTCCACTGCACCTTGCACATACGGATTCTTTTATTTCTGGTGAGGCGTTCCATTGTCTCCAAAATCTTGTAGGGTCGCTCGGTATAAGACAAATCTTCAGCTACATCCACTTCATTCATGGGTAACACCTCTTCAGGCGTCCTCAGGTATTTCTTGAGTTGTGACACATGGAATACATCGTGCACGTCCGATAGATGAACCGGTAACTCTAGTTGGTACGCCACTTCGCCTTTTCTTTTCAAAACTTGAAAGGGTCCGATGTATCGAGGTGACAACTTCCCTTTCACCTTGAACCGACGAAGTCCTCTGATAGGGGACACCTTGAGATAAACATAGTCTCCCACGTTGAAAACGAGCTCTCTTCTTCGTACATCAGCATAACTCTTCTGGCGTGTTTGTGCTATCCTCAAGTTGTTGCGAATCTCCCTCACCTTCGCCTCGGCTTCTTGTAGCACTTCTGGACCAAACACTTTACTTTCTCCTGTTTGGTTCCAAAATAGGGGAGTTCTGCACTTCCTTCCATACAAAGCTTCAAACGGTGACATCTTCATACTAGCTTGATAGCTGTTGTTATAGGAAAATTCCGCATACGGTAAGTTCTTGTCCCAACTTCTATTGTTTTTTAGTGCACATGCCCTTAACATATCTTCAAGGATCTGATTGGTTCTCTCCGTCTGCCCGTCAGTTTGGGGATGATAGGCAGAGCTGAAGTTCAGATGGGTTCCCATGGTTTCATGCAACTTCTGCCAAAACCTCGAGGTGAACTGTGTCCCTCGGTCCGACACTATCTTCTTTGGCACTCCATGGTAACACACAATCCTTGACATGTACAATTCTGCCAATTTGGATCCGCTGTAGCTTTCTTTCACAGGGATGAAATGAGCTACCTTGGTTAGCCTATCAATAATGACCCATATTGAATCATACCCGGATTGGGTCCTAGGCAATCCCACGATAAAATCCATGCTGATTTCTTCCCACTTCCATTCAGGCACTTTGAGTGGTTGCAGCAATCCCGCGGGTCGTTGATGTTCTGCTTTCACCAACTGACATGTGTCACATAGGGCAACATGTTCCGCGACATCTCGCTTCATGCCATACCACCAATACCTGCTCTTGAGGTCCTGGTACATCTTCGTACTCCCAGGATGAATGGAATAGTCAGAATCGTGAGCCTCCTTCAAAATTAATTCACGGATCTCCTTTACTTCTGGCACACAGATCCTTTTCCCGTGCCACACCGTTCCTTGTTCATCCTCTCTAAAACCAGGAGCTTTATTTTCCTTGATGAGCTGTCTGATCTCTTGTATCTTCTCATCATTCTTTTGTCCCTCGCGTATGTCTTGCTCGAGTGTGGAGTTCACTTCCATGGCGATGGCTTCACCACTATTTACTAGACATAGATTGAGCCTTATAACCCCGTCCTTCAATTCTGCAGGCATGTCCTTCAAGCTCAACTTATTGACCTGCACTTTCCGACTCAAAGCATCGGCCACGACGTTTGCTTTCCCGGGATGATAGTTGATGCCCACATCAAAGTCATTGATTAGCTCTAACCATCTCCTTTGTCTGAGGTTGAGATCAGGCTGTGTGAATATGTACTTCAAACTCTTATGATCCGTATATATCTCTGTCCTCTTCCCCATCAAATAGTGCCGCCAAATTTTCAACGCGTGTACCACTGCAGCTAGTTCTAGGTCATGTGTAGGATAGTTCTTCTCGTGCTTCCGAAGCTGTCGGGATGCATATGCCATGACATGTCCTTCTTGCATGAGAACACATCCTAACCCGTTTCCAGAGGCATCACAGTACACTGTGAAATTCTTCTGCATATCTGGCATAACCAACACTGGGGCTGTTGTCAATCTCTTCTTTAGCTCTTGAAAACTCGTCTCGCACTGTGGCGTCCAGGTGAATGTGATTCCCTTCTCCAACAGTTTAGTGAGAGGTCTCGAGATCTTGGAGAATCCCTCAATAAACCGTCGATAGTATCCAGCCAGTCCCAAAAAGCTTCGAACTTCCCCGATATTTTCTGGGGTTTGCCACTTCTGGATATCTTCGATTTTGGCTGGATCTACGGAGATTCCTCCCTCCGAGATTATATGTCCTAAAAAGGGAACTCTCTTCAGCCAAAACTCACACTTGCTCTACTTGGCATATAGTTGGTGTTCTCTCAGCCTCTGTAACACCAACCTTAGATGTTTCTCATGTTCTTCTTCATCTTTGGAGAAGACGAGAATATCATCTATGAAAACCACCACAAATTTGTCCAGATATTCCATGAATACCTTGTTCATGAGGTACATGAAATATGCCGGGGCATTGGTTAGCCCGAAAGGCATGACAGTGTATTCATACAGTCCGTACCGAGATACGAAAGCTGTCTTGGGAATATCAGATTGCCTTATCTTGAGTTGGTGGTATCCCGACCTGAGATCAATTTTCGAGAACACGCAAGCTCCCCTCAACTGATCAAACAAGTCTTCAATGCGGGGTAATGGGTACTTGTTCTTGATGGTCACCTCATTCAAGGCACGATAATCCACGCATAACCTTTGAGTTCCATCTTTCTTAGGCACAAATATCACCGGAGCTCCCCATGGTGAGGAACTAGGGCGAACATACCCCTTTTCCGTCAATTCTCTCAAATGATCCTTGAGCTCTTCTAGCTGCTTGGAGTCCATTCGATAAGGTCTCTTGTATATCGGGGCTGTTCCCGGTACTAGCTCAATTGCGAATTCCACGTCACGGTCGGGAGGCATACCTGGCAATTCCTCCGGAAAAACATCCGGATATTCCCTGATAGTCCTAATTTCCTCAACTTTCACCTCCACTTGATTTAATTTAATGTCCCTCCTAGGCTCGTGTATCGTTATGAACTTTACTCTTGTGCCACTAGGGTGAGTTAGTTCCACCGTTCTGGTCGAACAATGGATGATTCCTTTATGTTTGGTCAACCAATCCATACCCAAAATAATATCTATCCCTTGTGAATCGATCACTATGAGGTTAGCGGTAAATACTACCCCATTAATGTCTAGGTTCACTTTGGGACACACTTGTCTTGTCCTTATTTCTCCACCTGGAGAGTTTACGGCTAGCATATGGTTCATTTGTGTGGTTGCTAGGTCATGCTTCTTAACAAACCCTTGAGCAATGAACGAGTGGGTAGCACCAGAATCAAACAGCAGAGTTGCAAGGTGTAAATTGGCAGGAAACTTACCAACTACCACGTCGGGTGCCTCTTGTGCTTCCTCCATAGTGACGTGGTTCACCCGTCCTCTCATTACGTTCTGCTGCTGTGGCTGCGTGGGCTTCTTCTTTGGACACTTATGGGCGTAGTGCCCCACTTCACCACAGCTGAAACATTGCACCCCAATCTTAGATGCTTGGCCCTTGTTGTCTTGGGGTTGGTTTGGGGGTCCTTGTACTGCTGGTCGAGGTGGATATGCGGGGCGAGGCTGCTGTACAAACTGACGTTGCGGCTGTGCTGGTGCTGCGGGAGGCCTGTAGTTTGGGTTGTACCCTCTTGGTGCTGAATAGGGTACCGCAGCACGGCTCATCTGCCCCGTAGGTTACTGCATCATACGTGGGCGGGTGTTGCTCCCTGAGGCTTGATGTGACCACCCAGCCTTCCTCTTATTCTCATTTTCCAGGGCCTTTAGCTTCCTTTCCACCACAAACGCTCTGTCCACCATCTTTTGAAAGCTTTCATACTCATTTGAGGACATTGCACACTGCATTCCTGCGGTAAGCCCTTCCACGAAACAATCTTGTTTCTGCTCATCAGTCTCTATGTCCCGTGGGGCATAACGGGATAGTTGAGTGAATTTAGTGAGGTATTCCCTCACCGTCATGTTTCCCTGCTGCAGTCCCAAAAACTCTTTCCTCTTGTTTTTGAGTTCACCTCTTGGGATGTAGTGGTTGCGGAAGCTACGCTTGAACTCTTCCCAAGTGATGCTCTCAGGGTCATGATGGGCGGCCACGTAGGCGGTCCACCAATCAGCAGCAGGTCCATGCAATTGATGAGAGGCAAACAGCACCCTCTCATACCCTTGGCACTGTATGATCCTCATCTTACTTTCAATGGTCTTCAGCCAATCATCTGCCTCCAGAGGTTCAGCAGCACTTGCAAACTTTGGAGGTTGAGTTCCTAGAAACTCACTCAACCTTGGTTGGCGTGGTGCAGCTTGTGGAGGTGGAACTTGATGCAAGTTGGCCACCACTTGAGTCAAGTTCTGGATGAGCTGATTTTGATTCTCCAGCATTTGGTGGAGAGGGTCAACTTCTTCACGGCGACCACCCCGGTCCTGGCCTCCAGACAGATGAGGGTTGCATGCCTCATCATTGTTGTTGGCGGGGTTGGCAGCACGTCCTTTTCCTCTTCCGGCCATCTGGCAGAATCAACCAATGTTAATTTGAAAGCATTTAGTATCATCTTACTACTTTCACTTGTTTGTACTTTGAAGTGTTGAAGCTTTGTTAAAATTTTACGAGGGTTTATATCTCACACCAAACAAATGCACTATTATTTCCTGTGGGTTTACACACCAAAGCAAAACAATCTGAAGACGAGGCTGTGGACAATTGCTCATGGCTTCCACAACTCACGTCACACACCAAGCATTATCACACCATTAACTACGTAACGACTCGACTACTCGACCTCTTGCTAGCTAGGGGAAAGACTCTACACTACTCGTCCTCTTGAGCTGGCTCCTCGGGATCTTCCTCCTCATTTCGGCTACCTTCTGACTCTGCTTTGGATGGGGAGGCTGCTGGTGGAGAAGTGCGACGACGCCTGATTGCTCGGCGATCCGGGGAGTCAGGGGTCCATGGATCACTCACGGTGACACACAGTTCATTTCCATCTCCTCTTTCTCTCGCCTTTAAGCAAGCTCGCAGCAACGCCTCCGTTTCCTTCAGGGTGTCTCGGACATCCTGAAGCTCTTGTTGACACTCCTGCAGTCGAGTGCTGAGCATAGCAGCATCCTCCAAGCACAAGTCCATGTGCTCATGGGAAGTCCCTTGCTGCACCGGTGGGTACTTGTACTCCGTGGTACCACTCTCACGTTGGAGGACATACATGTACTCAGTTTTGTCCAAGTGGCGACGATAGATGTGACTCTGGCAGGTGATGGCCTCCCAGGTGACATCTTTCTCCGCGTCAACTTGTGTTGCTCGACAAGCTGGAGAGTGGTGAATCTTAAGCAGCTGATTCTCGTGTATAATCCTCATCTCCGAACTCCATTCTTCCCTCTTCTCACGGATGGTCCTGGTGGAGTTATAGTGGATGATGAGCTTGCCCGTATTGCCGGCGGCTTTGAGCATACGTCGAAGACGGCGCAACAAATCTCCTACTGCCAATCCGTAGGAAAGGTACGTCACTGGAGGACTCTCCTCTCTTTCAGCAAGGGCAACTACGGGAACTCTCCCTCCCGTGGACTTACGAGCGGTGCGAATCATGCGAACCATCTAAAACAAAAGAATTTAAAATTAGGTTAGATAAAATCTCAAACAAAAATCTTATTTTGAATGAAAGTTGGGGTAAGATGAAGAAAATAACTCTTTAAATAACACTCTTCAACCCACACCTTGGAAAATAGTTTTTAAGAAAATAGGGCCCTTAAATACGTCCATTTCTACCTAGGTCCACGTTCCTACGGGCAACCTTGGCTCTGATACCACCTCTGTCACACCCGGTTTTTCCGAAGAACAATCAAGTGAATATCACATGTATGCCAGGATCATTTTCTCATACATGTGATGACAAATAGTGAAGCATCATTTATTACAAGCCAGGTGTCGAATATAAGTAAGTCTTACATAGTAAATGTCTCGATGGACAATAATAAGTTCATCACAAGTAAATAAACTAGCAGCGGAATATTATTCTTTAGGGCTCCATCACAGGCGTTGCCCGGGGGTCTTCATGAACCTAAAAACTTTCCTCGAGTCCAAAATCTTGGTCATTATACACCACTTCATTATCTTGACCTGAGCAGCAATATAAACCAACAAATATGCAAGGTTGAGTACCAATGGTACTCAGCAAGTGTGGGAAAATTATATCATGCATGGCTAGAACAAGGAGAGGTTGAACTCATGGTTAAAGCACTACGCAATTAATACCTATCACCTTAGCTTATTAAGCACCTATATTACTACACAGGTGAAATGGTCCTAATCTCCCATCCCATCATCATAATCCAATAACCATAACATTATTTCCAATGTTAAGCTCCCCGCTTAACTTCCAAAACCATCAATCCTCTAATCATGAATAAGTCCAGGCCGCTCTTAACCGTGAGCACGGCTGTCAAGACAGTTTTGACTCTGCAGAGTTTGTACCACTGTACCCACATGTAGTGATTTCATCCCCCGTTGCCGGGTGGACTAAAAGAACATCCATTATGCCAGTGGCTACGATCCACATTCACACTTCCCAGGTGTGTAGCCAGGAGATCACTACGAAGCCTTTACAAAGGGATTCCCGACGAGCGTGGGCCCACTGAGGTTTCACCCCTAACAGCATACAAGAGGCTCCAACCCCGCTGCAGTGGCCCCCTCTTGAGCCTTGCGGTTCATATGGTAGTCCAGCTGACACCTATTCCCCCGCACCATCCAACACACCCATACTACGCCGGGGATACACCTAATTAATTGGCCAAGCTGCCCCATCTCAGCATGTGGTTGGCACTGTAAAGCCAGGTTACATGCTCCATGAACCGGTCCTTAGGATCCAGGCAAGTACTAAACACAAACCCAAGTCTCGTGCACCCAGCACACAACCAAAACATCCAACTTGCCTTGATCCCTACCTCTACATAATTCTCAATAGCTCATTCAAGAGTATGGTATAATAAACTGATGATCTCATATCCCAAATATCCCATTCTAAGCATGGCTAAGCATATGCATGTAAATAAATGACATGGTAAAATAAATCCCAACCCAAGCTACAAGGAAACAAGGTAATGCAATTCTAGGGAAACTTTCCTAGCATGGGTTTCATATTTAACTTGACAATGCAAATAATTCTATCTACACATCCTAGCATAGGATCAAAGTGGTCAAGGACACTTGCCTCCTTCTTGCTGCTCTTGAAATGGGTAGTCCTGATCTTGGAAAGGAATAACTTGCTCTTGAACAGGTTCTACTTCATACCATCACACATAGCAAAAGAAAAATAACAATCATAAGACATAGTTCACACTTCTTACTTCATACAAACCACACATTCATATTTATGAAATTCATTCACCATTATATGTGTTGTGGTTACTTTGTGTGTTGATCTGTGGCTTGCATACACTTTTATTTATATGTGTATGATTCCTACTTTGGTGTTCGTATTTATACTTACATACTATATATATATATATATATATATATATATATATATATATATATATATATATATATATATATATATATATATATATATATATATATATGTGTGTGTGTGTGTGTTTCAGTTTTAAATAAATTCCTTATATTAAACTACCAAGTATGTATGAAAAGTATTTTTCTTCTCCATATGTGCCTTCATAATTTCTATCAACCCTAAACTGAACTCTTTGGATTTTAAAAACTCCATTTATCATTTACTAGTTGCTATATTTTCAGATTTATATTCCTATGCATAATTGTGTATTTTATTATGAAATTAGTAATACACATCATCTAAACAGTATAGGTTTTGGTCCTAAATAATTTAATAACATATTTTGACCTTGGCCTCTGATGTAAACTATTTCATAATTATTTTCCATATTTTTCTATAGCTATTCTTTACTTAAAAATGTGTCCCTATACAATTAAATGTGAATAACAAATAAAACATATTCATTTCAGCCCAAAATATAGTTTTATCTCACTCCAAGGTTTTCTAAGTACTGAGAAAGTTTTTAATTAATTTTGACAATTATGTTTGTCCCACTTTTTAATTTTTAAACACTAGTTACATATTCAATTTTCTAAATTAAATACTAAACAAAGCTAAAATAATGAACTCACCCCACTACAGGGTCTATAATATTATTTTCATAATTCCCAGGGGTCTAGCTACACTTATCAGAAGTGTTTTTCCTAATTTTGATTAAGTCCAGGGGCTAAAACTGATTTTTAAATGAATTTACATGATTTTCTGGAGTTCCAGGGGCTAGATCTGAAGTTTCCGGGGCTAGCTCTCAATTCCAGAGAACCCCAGGGGGTAGCACGTAAGAATTCCAGTCTTTATAATGCGGGGTTGACGTGGACCGTCCGATTTTAAACCGACGGCTGAGATTATAACATCGAACCGGTACGCGGGGTTTTAAAGTCTACCGTGCGATTTAAAATAAACGGCGCACAAGCGGCCACGTCGCTCTGATCGAACGCGGGCGGCGCTGCCGGCGGCGCACGGCGGCGGGAAGCGGCGATCTCGCCGGAAAGTTTCGGATCCTCGAGAATTCTGCCTAAAACTGTGATCTCATGGCATAGATCGGTAGAGGGGAGGTCAGGGATCTCACCTCGGGGGTTTTCTCGAGCTCGGGGGTCCTGGAAAGTGATCGGCGGCGAGGTCCAAGGCAAAACCACGGCGAAGCTCGTCGGCGCTGGATTTACACCGTAAGTCTTCGGGTTTTCTGCACCTGCAAAGTTCCCCGGAGGCGGTGGATCAAGACCAGCGAGTTAGATCAGAGTTTCCGAGCTTAGATCGGCCAGAATTCACCGGCGAAGTCTCGGTGCTCACCGGAGTGAAAATCGGCGATCGCGTGAGAAAAACTGATCGGATCGGTGGTTTTTATAGCCGGGGGAGGGCGGTGGGTCTGTTGTGATCGAGTTGGAGTCCTCTGGGACCAGAATTCGGCTGCGGGACGGGCTTTCCCGGTCGGTTGCGATTTCGCGCGCTCGGGAGAAAAGTCCGGGGTCACGGGGGCTCGGGGTTAGGGATGACAGGTGGGTCCCACCCGTCGGTGAGGGGCAGCGCGGCACGCGCGGGGGCGGGCTGGCGCGGGAGTAGCTGGGCCGGCTGGCGGGTTTCGGCCCACTGGCCAGTTTTTTCCCGTTTTCTCTTTTTCTTTTTCCTTTTCTTTTCTGTTTTGAGTATAATTTGAATTCCAGTTTGAATTTGAATTTTTGCAAAACATGCAACACGTCCAAAAATTTTTAAATTCCCCTCTAAACATGGCTTAGAGTTTTAAATCAAAATTTGGGGTGTTACATGATGATGATGATGATGATGATGGCGATGACGATGACGATGACGATGATGACGATGACGATGACGATGATGATGATGACGATGACGATGACGACGATGACGATGATGACGATGACGATGATGACGATGATGATGATGACGATGATGATGATGACGATGATGATGATGATGATGATGATGATGATGATGATGATGATGATGATGATGATGATGATGATGATGATGATGATGATGATGATGATGATGATGATGATGATGATGATGATGATGATGATGATGATGATGATGATGACGACGACGATGATGACGATGACGATGATGATGAATGATGATGATGATGATGACGATGATGATGATGATGATGATGATGATGATGATGATGATGATGATGATGATGATGATGATGATGATGATGATGATGATGATGATGATGATGATGATGATGATGATGATGATGATGATGATGATGATGATGATGATGATGATGATGATGATGATGATGATGATGATGATGATGATGATGATGATGATGATGATGATGATGATGATGATGATGATGATGATGATGATGATGATGATGATGATGATGATGATGATGATGATGATGATGATGATGATGATGATGATGATGATGATGATGATGATGATGATGATGATGATGATGATGATGATGATGATGATGATGATGATGATGATGATGATGATGATGATGATGATGATGATGATGATGATGATGATGATGTTGCAGGAGAATACAGAGCCGGCGGTGATGATATCTTCACTGTCGAATATAGTATTGGGGTTTACTACCCCAGGAAGCTGAAGACGGGTACGTTGAAGAAGCGGTACATGAAGAGGAGGAGGCGGACATACCACTGCCTGGTGATGATGCAGTGGCGCATGGAGATGGTGTGGAGTTTGTTTCACCTCCTAGTAACTATGAGAAGCAACTGGATGCTGATTGTGATGATGAAGCACCGCTGCGTTTCAGACGTGTTGAAGGGATTGAACCGAGAAGGGTGGGGTTGGAGGAGCTCAATGTAATAAGCCATGATGAGCCCATGTCATTTGCAGAGGCTTGTCGTGAGCCATGTTGGAGGAAAGCAATGCAGGAAGAGCTGAGCTCTATTGAAGATAATGACACTTGGATACTAGTGGATTTGCCACAAGGTCGAAGAGCGATTGGAGTGAAGTGGGTATACAAAGTTAAGCGAGATGAACTTGGAGAGGTGGTCAATCCCAAGGCACGCCTTGTAGTAAAAGGGTATGCTCAGAAAAGTGGTATAGACTATGATGAAGTCTTTGCACCCGTGGCACGTCTAGACACCGTGCGAATGCTTATAGCTCTTTCAGCGCATGTTGGTTGGGAGATACACCACATGGATGTTAAGGCCGCTTTTCTGAATGGAAATTTACGTGAAGAAGTATACGTGGAGCAACCAGCAGGTTTTGTGAAGAAAGGAAATGAGCACAAGGTGTATAAGTTGAAGAAGGCACTCTACGGTCTCCACCAGGCACCCAGAGCATGGAATGAGAAACTGAGTGACACCTTGCTGTCCTTTGGTTTCAAGAAAACCACAACTGAGCATGCAATCTATACTAGAAATATCAATGATCATCAATTGGTCGTCGGAGTCTATGTGGACGACTTGCTCATCACAGGTGCAGACCGAAGTGAGATCCAGAAATTCAAGACAGAAATGGCCAAGACTTTCAAGATGAGTGATTTGGGACTTCTTCACTATTACCTGGGTATTCAAGTTAAGCAAAGTCCTGCTGGTATCTCCATGTGTCAAAGCCTGTATGCAGAGAAGATATTGGAAAGGAGTGGTATGAAAGACTACAATGCATGTCAGGTACCCATGGTGACCCGACTGAAACTGAGCAAAAGGAGTGAGGGATCACCGGTAGATGCACATGAATATCGAAGTATTGTGGGAAGTCTAAGGTACCTGGTTAACACTCGACCTGATCTCGCTTTTTCGGTAGGATATGTAAGCAGACTCTTGGAGGATCCAAAGGAAGAACATCTGGGAGCTGTGAAGCATATTCTGCACTATGTGCAGGGAACAAAGAAATGGGGACTTTGGTTCCAGAGAAAGGAGGAAGATGTATCACTAACTGGATTTAGTGACAGTGATTTTGTCGGAGATGTGGATTCAAGAAAGAGCACTACAGGAGTGATGTTTTTCCTATCAGGGAGTCCTATTACCTGGCAATCAACGAAACAAAAGGTTGTAGCCCAATCGAGCTGTGAGGCTGAATATATATCAGCAGCAAATGCAGCCTGTCAAGGTGTTTGGCTTGCTCGGGTTCTAGCAGAAGTGCAAGGTATGAAAATCAAAGCTCCAACTTTGAAAGTTGACAACAGATCAGCCATTGCCTTGATCCGAAATCCAGTGTTGCATGGTTATAGCAAACATATAGAGGTAAAATATCATCTAGTGCGGGAATATGCCGAGAAGGAAAAAATAAATGTTGAATTTGTCAGCAGTGGGGAACAACTCAGTGATATACTCACTAAACCACTTGGGAAGATCAAGTTCCAGAACTTCGTGACAAGATCGGACTCGTTGAAGTCGGTTCAAAGCACAACAAGTATTAGGAGGAGATTGTCAGGAATAATCCTTGTTTGTGCTTTTATGTTCACTTTGTTTAATGCACTTGTTGCACGTTTAAGTTCATTGTTATCGAGCTCGGCAGGACACTAGGTCTGGGGCGCGTCGTGGTCTTTGCATGGCACTGTAGCCATGTATCACGTAGGTAATGGGTCAAGTGTTGATCCGGTTTTTGCTCCTCGGTTGTTAAGCTGTTCAAGAACTTGGCCGAGAGGAAATAGAGGAGGCAGTTGCTCCCAAAACAAGGCTCGTGTTTTTCCCATCCAACTCACGCGTGCGTCCGGGGTGATTCGCAAGAAGAAACCGCCGTAGATCGAAGTTGGGGTTCTGTCAGAGCTGAGCAGCCCGAGCCTGGAGTTCACTCTAGGGAGACCAGATTGGCAGGGTGACTGAGCCAGCGAGCTCAAAACACTAGTACCAAGGCTAATTTGTTCATTCAGGTATAGTAGCGTGCAGTAGCAGTACTGATCATGCTCATCAGTTCCTGACTCTCCTCTGCTGGAAGAAGAAGAAGAAGAACCAGAGCTAGCGTCGGGAACGGCCCCCGCAAGTGGCACGCCTCCACGAATTTGCGTGTGCGCCTTGGCCTCCGTGACGGGGATGCGCATCTGCTGCGCCCGCCCGGTGTCTGCTAGCGACGACTTCTCCATCTAGCAAGCGACCAAACCCGGAAGAGGAGGGGAGGTGGCGTACCTTGTTGGGATGACGGCGGTCAGCAGCGGCGGCGCTCGGTGTCCAATGAAGCAGTGGCGGCGCGAGTGAGGAAGAGAGCCGGCGGTCGGCGGCGGCAGCACTCGGACGAAGCGGTGGTGGCGCAAGTGAGGAAGAGAGCCGAGTGGCGGCCGTCGCCCGAGTATATCGGGCCTTATAAACGACAGTGTACTTGAACCGTCGTCTACAACGTCCTATTGACAACGGTGTTGTCACCGTCGTCTATAAAGTATCGGGCAGGCCCAGATTTCGGGCCATGTTGACGAGGGCCTTTATTGTCGGCGGTGGGCCGTCGCCTATAAGGCCCGAGATCTTATATACGACGGTACTAGGTTAACCATCGTCAATTAATGACTAGTTGACGACGGTGGATTCTAGCCATCGTCAATATGTTTACTGACGACAGCAATGTCGTCAATAATTTTGGCTGTCGTATATTGTCGCGATTCCTGTAGTGTATAGAATCTGAAAGCTAAAGAGAAAAGCGCAACTATTTGTGATATTTATGCTTTTAAAATGCCAACTTTTTCAGAAACCTGCTAGAGAAGCTAGAAGCCAAAACAATTAGGCTAATAAAACTAGCATAAAAATTAGACAACACTACTGGTGCGAGGGTGTGGAACGCACTCCCACTAATTATTCAGTTATCACCAACCATACCACCCATCTCTTGAATTCATAGACAGAAGCGAACTTCATTGTAAGTTCCAAATTAATGTCTCCCATCTCCAACGAAAGCCTCAATCTAAAGTCTTAGCCTCCATTCTTCTTGAGATCTCCAATTTGCTCGGGCCATTCCCTGCAAAAATATGAAATTATGTTATGGATATTGCCACAACCAAAGAAGCAAGTAATTTATTCTAAAGACGCCTACATTTACAGAGTAATTAAGAAGCAATGAGTGGAATGAACTACAACAACATCATAAATGATCTGAATTATGTTCAACAACGAGCAATCCATGGTGAATGGTATGCAAGCAAAATTATTTGTCATGGCAAAGAAACATAAGAAAACACGACATCATCAACACACATATGTCAAAAGATCATCATATGGTATATTTAAGGAAACGCAAAGCATGATTACCTTTTCACTTACCTTGGTATATGGTATGATGATAATACAAGCTGATACCTTGATGTGGTACAGTGATGATGGTATAGACTCATACCATCATTTTACTAACAAACTTATTAGTCTCATCGACCCATACCATCAATTTACTACCAAACTTATTAGTATTATTGACCTTATTGACGGTGTGAACTTAAATGGAACAATTGCAAATTTCTGATGCACGTGTAACAAAAACCACAATTTACAATGACTAGCATGATTTGATAAGATAACCATCTGCTCACAAAGTATAGTTTGTAACATTCATTTAGTGTATTCAAAATATATCATCTTCTATATAACTTTTTTTGCTCCTAGTAACTGTATCAAAGTGATACGTTGCCACTTGGTTGTCCTTGCCTAGGCGAGCACCCTGTTTGGCAGTCTTGTTGAGCTCATATTGCAATGTTACATAAAGGATGTCAGTGCCATATTCAAAAGAGGTACCACCACTATGCATGTATCAGTGGCATGAATATCTTAAGCAAATGTTGCAGTAGCGTTTTGAAATCCTGCCACCTAATTGTTTGATGCTTTGTTACAATCTAGCATTCTCGTGAGGATGAAACATGAACACATGCCGGAATTAATAAGGTCATATTACAGGTCATGCTAGCCGGAAATGAAAACAACACACTAGGAAAAGTGTAAAATATGCTCACGAGAGAATCGAGGGGCTGCATCTCGCACCCCTGATGTCTCTCACTCCCAATTGGAACCCCATCATCGGTCACCATTGCAATGATTATTGTGATGTTGTTCAGTGGACTACTCTCCCTCTAGTCCCACTGTTTTGCTTCAGTTAGTCTATAGAATAAAGGGGGCAAGAGAAGGTAAAATCTAGATCATTTTATTGTATTTCTAATGTATGCCATACACATCTTTATATAGTGCACATTGGGAATACCTATGGTATCGCACTTTGAGTCAGTTACGATAGCCTACGACTGGCCCCACTGTTTGTGGCGTATCCGTCTGCAACTCATTTTTCTCCAACAGCAAAAATAAAGTTGACTCAGCTCAAGTCTCGATGTGACTCACTTAAGAGCAGCTCTCACTTCCCTCCAACTCTTCATGTGAACTAAATTTTAGGCACAACTCTTCATTGAGAGGTTTATCTATTTTTTGTTACTTGTTTGATATAACAGTCTTTTAGTAGAGATTGTTAAGTTGAACTTCTGCATCAAGCTCTAAGCTACACCCGTTCGCAATTGAACGATGAATTATGTTGGAGTGTGAGCTACAACACTCCTCCTGACTCGTTACGGAAGCAGCCCGCGGAGATTCTTTGTTTGGAGGGGGCTTGGCGTCCCTAAGCGATTCAACTCGAGAGAGCGGGTGAACACCGGGATTTACGTGGTTCGTGCCACCGGAGCATAATACCATACGTCCATGGGAGTGTTTGTTGTATTGCTTGCGTGTAAGAGTGTGTGAGGGTGCCGGGTTATGAACCCTTTGTCGGGTGGACACCCCGGTCCTTTTATAGTCCAAGGCCGAGTTGGTTACAATGTGGCTTGGGGCCTGACAGGTGGCCCTGAAGCTATATGAACCCTGTACATGATCTAGGGTTTTACACTCTGAGTAGATTAGCCGGTGGGGGAGTAAGTCCCGCCGCCTGGTGCGCTGAGCGCCCCTGTCCGTGTGTCAGGTGATGATGAAGACGCCATCTTGTCGCCACGTCTTCTCGCTCTGCTTGGTCGGCTCTATGCTGTTGGGCGGCAATGTACCACTATCACGCCTCGCCGCCCTGTCTTGTCATCGTAATGGTGGACAGGCAGAGGACGGAGGCGTACGCCATGCACCATGCTTCTTGGGAAGGCGCAAGCCTTGAATGCACGGTCTGACAGCGCACTTCCTCCTTGACTTTGTCGACCCATGGACAACGACGGATCGTGGGGCACATAGCGGCTCCGGAGCTCCTCTCGGTGGGTTCGGAGTCTGGATACACGTGGCACCTCCGGACCTCACCTCGGGGGGGAGGCTCGGATCGGAGCCTAGGGCATCTATCGGCTCCGGAGTCCTCCTCAGCAGGGAGGAGGTTTAGAGCCCACCGTCGCATGGCAGCTTCAGACCTCACCTCAGCGGGGAGGCTCGGACCGAAGCCTAGGGTATGTGTTGGCTCCGGGGCCCTCCTCAGTAGGGAGGAGGTTCAGAGCCCACCGACACGTGGTAGCTCCGGAACACACCTTAGCGGAGAGGCTCGGGCCGGAGCCCAGGGCACGTGTTGGCTCCGGAGCCCTCCTCAGCAGGGAGGAGGTTCAGAGCCCACCAACACGTGGCTGCTCCGGACCTCACCTCAGCGGGAGGCTTGGCCCGAAACCAAGGATACCTGTGGGCTCTGGAGCCCAAGCGCATGTGGCAGCCCCGGGGCTGACCTCGGGGCCAAGGACACGTGGATATGCTAGCGCCCGCCTCAGTAGGGAGGCAGGGCATGGGCTGTCTTTTACCCTCCACGCGAGGGTACCCGTTCTGTAGGGTATCGATAGTGGCTCCCGGGCCCATCTCGGGGGAGGCAATGAGCCCGTAGGTGGGGCCTCCATATTTCCCACATGGTGGTTTTGAACCTGCACATTGAAACCGGAGTGGTGGAGATATTCCAGCGTAGTGGTTGTACCTGGGAGACGAAAAGACTGCACGTCCTTGGCGTGGTGGATGCTCTCGACAGTCGAAGCGGCAGCACGTCATCGGCGCGGCGGACATGTGCCTGCTCTTGACTGGTGGGTCGTGGCGACGCACTCGAGGGGTTGCCTCGGGGTATTTTCTGCGGCTGCCCACGGGTCGGTCGCTGCAGTTCCACCGCTCCGCTTTCCTCGGGAACCGCCGAACATTCCAGAGAGGTTACCCGCCTGGCCCATAGTGTCTGACGGGCAGAACTGGGTCCTACCCACCATTGGGGGGAGGCGATTGTCGCGGACGGTATGGAGCCAGCATCGTGTCGGTTTGGACATGCTCGAGGGGTTGCCTCGAGGTATTTACTGCAGCACCCACGGGTTGGTCGCTACAGTTCCACCACCCCGCTTTTCTATGGGACAACCGAATGTTCCCGAGAAATTACCTGCCTGGCCCCCAGTGTCTGACGGGTAGACCTGGGTCCTACCCATCATTGAGGGAGGCGAGTAGCCCATGACGTGCAGCGGTGGAAACCCAATCGCCGCGTCTGTTGCCCTGCCAGAGGTTGCAGATGTATATAAAAGGAGGCCTTTCGGAGAAGGGTGGTACCTTCCTGCATCTTGTGTTCTTCGTCTTCCTCTTGCGTGCTGGAAGCCTCCTCTTTCCAGTGCTCTCATCCTCCTCACACCTCATGCCCTCGCACCGGTGGCCGTCTTCGTCGACTTTTGCGAGATGTTTGTGTGCGTGCGGCCTTCGATGCGGCTCTTTGAGGTGTCCTTTTCCTTGACAGTCCCGGATAGAAGCACAAGCCATCCGGATGGCTTGCCGATGGTAGAGGATCAGGTACTTGACGGAGGAAGTCTTGACCTCCCTGAAGGTATTCACCTTCTTCCGATCCCGCCAGATCGTCCTTCTCCGGCAAGACGTTCGGCCCACCGGACACTGGACGTCATCGATGTCGCTGTGCGGCAGATCGATGTCGGACTGATCTGTTTGCTATCCATCCCTTGGGATACAGCAGGGGATTGCTTCTTTGCGCAGAGATTGGCTTGGGGTTGAATTGACAACCAAGTTTACCATGGGGACAACCAAGTCTTCCATGGAGTAGGAGATTACCCGACTTGTAGCTGCTAGGTTCCCCGCTTGCCTTGTATCCCCTTTGTATGTTGGAGCTCTGCCATTAATGAAGACTTTTTTGTTTCAAGTCTTGTGTGTTGATTTGTTGATGTAGTCTTCGGACATTTGGCAATGTAAAGGTCCAGAATGACTTAGCCGATGTGGATAGCTCTTTGCCGATGTCTCGAGCTTGTTCCTCCATATCTTTAGCAGCATAAGGACCCGGGGTGCTCCGGCAGTGTAGCTACACTCCTCCCGGGTCCTTGGCAGCGCAAGGACCCGAGGGAACCTCGGCCAGTATCTTCAGCTTGTCGTAGCTGGAGCTCCAAGTCTTCTGCTTGCTTCTGCAGTGCTCCGACATCCTGCCCGCATGGTTCACCATGTTGGCCCTCTGGTAGGTGTAGCCCTTGAGTTGGGGCACACCTACCACTGGATGAGGCAGGACGTCAGCATCAGGCCTCATTGGAGGTCCAGGACGCTAAAGACCTGCTCGGACCAGCAGACATGGCAGAAGAAAGGGAGTAGTCGTGCTCTGTAGCCACATTTCCTGTTGTTAGTTTTGTTGCGGCTTACGTTCCTCAGCTGAGCTACGGGTCCTTGGGTAATTCGATGTGGGTCATCCGGGATATGGTAAAAGTCTTGTCCAGGGATATGAGCCGTCCGGTTCCCCGGTACTGAGCTGTAGCGCTGGAGAGGTAAGATGTGCACGCTTGGGGTACGGAACCAGGCAAAGCGGGCTACACACCCTAGGCCTCCCGCTAGCGTAAGCTTTCAGGGGAGGGACCGTCCAGCGCCATAGGGCTCCCAAGCAATGAGGCAACCAAAGGATCCCGATTACGCCACAGGTACCTCAAGCAGACCCGTCCGCAAAAGAATAGCACAGCTCCTACTATGGGTGAGCACAGAAAAAAGTGATTGGCCACACGGTCGGAGCAGTATGGAAAGAAAGCACGAAAAGCAAAGTAGGCAATATCCAGGGTCTGATTACTTTTCTTGTCCGTAGGCATGTTCCTTCTGGCCCCCCAAGTACTCAGTTTTAGCGTAGGGGAGGTAGAGCGGCAGGCTTAGGGTAAGTAGGATGCGCACGCTGGACCTCCCGTGGGTGTTAACCTTTCAGCATGGAGACCTTCCAGTGCCACGGGACCTAGAACAAGCATGTAGGACAGGCTCCGGACATGCTATATACTGTTGATATGCATGAGTAAGCACAAACTGTAAAGAGAGAATACGCAGGGTAAGACAATATTTTCTCATTTCAGGCTTCCTTCAAAGGAGTAAATAGGTCGTACAAGAAGGAAGCGACCAGCTCAGGATGACAAGAGTAGCAGGACTCCTCCGGAGCTTAGATGTTCTAAGCACTGTTCCAAGATACTATGACACCATTACAGAGGAAATAGAACCCTACCTGAATGTAGCCTAGAGGGGGGTGAATAGGCTTTTCAATTCTTTGTTAATCGCTGAAACACTTAATAGATTTATCAAATACAGGGAAATCGGACTAGTCCGGTAGAGAGCGGACTAGTCCGTTTTCTACTCATAGAAAAATCGAACTAGTTCGGTACTATGCGGACTAGTCCGGTATGCGTGGACTAGAAAAATCAAGATTGATCAATATGTTCACTTCTAGTACTCTATGCAGCGGAAATTAATTGATGACTTAGATGTATTGCAACAGTGATACAATAAATGACAGAAATCAACTTTGATTTCAATGCTTCAACGTGAATTTCACAAGATTAATTAAACACTAGAATATGATGAACAATAAATAAACAAGAGTAAGAGACAAGTGTTTATCCCGAGGTTCGATTCCATGAAGGAAATCTACGTCCCTGTTGAGGAGTCCACTAAGGACCGGGTATTCTCCAACCCTACCCTCGTCGAATCGCCACGGAGGTCGATTCTCTTCCACTAATCACAACGGGCAAATAAATCGTTCAAGGGGCCTTATCACAAGTTGAGGGCTCCCCAAGAATTACAATGAATGAACACAACCAAACACACTCAAAAGATGAACAAGTAATGAACAAGAATGTGCGAGAGATCAAACCCAAGAGCTCAAGATGTGTAGAACAAGTCTCTCCTTTGATCAATTGCTAATCCCCAAAGATTTGATCCTTTTTGTGTTAGAATGTGTGGGGAGATGTGAATTTTGGGATCTTGGGAGGTGTGACGGCGCAGGGGGTCGAAGAGTTTTGGTGGTATGGCCATACACCTCTTTTTATAATAGGGTTTCCAATGGTTACGTTAGTGTTTGCGATGTCCGACTAGTCCGGAGTGTGATGTGTGGAAAACCCTAAGTGTTGTTAGATACCGTACTAGTCCGTAGTAGTGCGGACTAGTCCGATGTCTACTCAGAGATATATCGGGCTAGTCCGGTCCATATCGGACTAGTCCGTTTTATGATCAGAGAGGAAATCGGACTAGTTCTGTTGATATCGGACTAATCCGCACATGCTGAATTTTTGTGCAGTTATTGTGATTTCTTTCACTTGAGCTCTTGGAGTGTGTTTCTCCAACACACTCTATACTAAATAATCTAATCTTTTCATCTCTTGAGCTATTATCAATTTGGATCCTCCTTCTCCTTTCTTTTTGCACTTTCTTCCTAATTTCTTTAAGAACATGCGCTCATCTCAACAATTTTGTTATTGTGATTTCTTTCACTTGAGCTCTTGGAGTGTGTTTCTCCAACACACTCTATACTAAATAATCTAATCTTTTCATCTCCTGAGCTCTTATCAATTTGGATCCTCCTTCTCCTTTCTTTTTGCACTTTCTTCCTAATTTCTTTAAGAACATGCGCTCATCTCAACAATTTTGTTAGGGTCTCATTTGTTTATCATAAATCAACCAAAACCCACAAGGGATGCATAGGTGCACTTTCAATCTCCCCCTTTTTGGGGGATTGATGACAACCAATTGAGATCACACAAATATGACAAAAATTCAGATTTTCATAAAGTGTGCACATATGAGCTTTGAGCAAAATAGGCAATGTAGACATAAGACATATGTGCACTCTTTATGGTGGGGTGCAGAACTATGTGTGTGAGCAATAATTTTGATGTGAATATCATAATGAGCATAATCATAACATTCATCATTAAACATACATCATTAAACGAAAGCATAACATAGTCATCATTTCACTTTACATTTCCAAATGCATAATGTCCAAAAGCATAATGATAGCATAAGTCTTACAAAAGTTCATTTCTTAAACCAGGAGATAAAAAAAAGAGCCTACGACCTAAGAATCCCCCTCAATCTCTCCCCCTTTGGCATCAAGGCACCAAAAAGAAGGAGAGGAGTGATCTACTTGTCGTCGATGGCTCACTCCTCGCTGTCGGTCCTCTCTTCATCTTCATCATCAGGCTGAGGAGGAGGGGAGGAACCACTCGCCGTGCCAAAGTAGGCACGCTCTGATGGAGAGAGAGGAGGAAGCTCTGTGAAGTCAGATATCCTCTGAGATGACTGGAGATCCATGGGGCTCAATCTTCAGTTTCTGGCATATTGCTTTTACATTGGCCTTCATGTATCTCATTTCCTCTTTTCTTGCCTTGTTCATCTTATGAAGTTTCACCTCAGTCTTGCGGCAAGAACTAAAGATAGCAGCCAAAACTTCATAATCCCACTAGGCGACCCTTTGTGAGGAGGGGCCCTAGTCTTGGCTGAAGGCCTTGCATCTTCTTGACCTCTCTCTAGATGTTCTTCAGGTGAGCTAGGTGAGGGAGCAGCTGGGAGAGAGGCTTGAGGATGCTTCTGAGGCCTTAGAGCAGTGTACTCCACACCCTTCACAAACTCAATTCCTGTGACTTTTTCAATCATGAACATTAGGTATGGTGCATAGCCACAGGAACGTTTTGGTGTGCAGGATATGTTCACCATGTCATTCCAAATATAATCGAAGATATTAAATCTTCTCCTCCTGCTGATTACTTTCATCAAGGTTCTCAAATAACCTTGGACACTTCCGGCGTCTCCATCCTTTGGAGCAATGGTCTTCCGGAGCACTCTATTGAGAAAAATGAAGAAGGGCTTCATGTTCTTAGTTGAGGGAGGATTGTATGGGAGTCGAGTATCATAGAGAAACTCCATCTTGTCCTTCTCCACACTCCCAGATTGTGAATCACAATCTCATCACTGCCGGTGTCCTCAAGGTGCAGCAGTCTGGCAAACTCAGTATAAGAAATTGTGTACTTGGATCCATGTGTCATCCAAGTCACTTTATCTTCTCCATCGTGCGCAAAGTGGCAAGTTGAAAAGAACTGGGCAATGATTTCATCATTCCAGTTGTATCTGAAGGCGAGCGGGTCCTTGAGTCTGTGTCTCTCTGCAGCCTCTATTACCTCCTCAAAGGCTTCACAGCTCTTCCTTTCGAAGTATGTCCAGTCGATCCATTGACTTCGGACCACTGGAGTCTTCATTTGGAGGTACACCGAATTGTAGTAGTCCAAGTGAAAGTTGCTCCAAAATCTCTTGTTAGTTGCCCTTTTAGCAGTGCTATAGGCATTGTAACACCCCAAAATTTTGATTCAAAACCCTAAATCCTGTTAAGAGTGGGATTTAAAAATTTTTGGACGTGTTGCATGTTTTGTAAAAAATCAAATTCAAACTGGAATTCAAATTAAACTCAAATCAGAAAAGAAAAAGAAAAAGAAAAAGAGAAAATAGAAAAAAACCGGCCAGTGGGCCGAAACCCACCAGCCGACCCAGCCAGCACCCGCGCCAGCCCGCAGCAGCGCGCGCTGCTGCCTCACACTGACAGGCGGGGCCCACCCGATCGTCGTCTACCTCGCGCCAGCGCCGGACTCCCTCGCGCCCGAATCAAAACCGATCGGGATTTCGGCGTATCCCCGCTGAATTCTGTTCGTAGGTGACGCGGACATGATCTAAACCACCTCGCCGCCCTCCCCCGTCTATAAAAACCCCGGCCTCGTTCTGTTTTTTCCACGCGATCCGCCGATTTTCCTCCGGTGAGAACCGAGACTTCTCCGGCGAATTCTGGCCGATCTAAGCTCGGAAATTCCGATCTAACTCGCTGGTCCTGATCCACCGCCTCCGGGGAACCTTGCAGGTGCAGAAAACTCGGTGACTTGCGGTGTAAACACAGCGCCAAAGAGCTTCACCGTGGTTTCGCCTCGGACCTCGTCGCTGATCACTTTCTAGGACCTCCGAGCTCAAGAAAACCCCCGAGGTGAGATCCCCGACCTCCCCTCTACTGATCTATGCCATAAAATCACAGTTCTAGGAAGAATTCTCGAAGATCCGAAAGTCTCCGGCGAGATCGCCGCTTCCCGCCGCCGTGCGCCGCCGGCAGCGCCGCCCGCGCTCGATCAGAGCGACGTGGCCGCTTGTGCGCCGTTTATTTTAAATCGCACGGTAGGGTTTAAACCCCCGCGTACCGGTTCGATGTTATAATCTCGGCCGTCGGTTTAAAATCGGACGATCCACGTCAGCCCCGCGTTATAAAGACTGGAAATCTTACGTGCTACCCCCTGGGGTTCGCGGGAAATAAGAGCTAGCCCCAGAAACTTCTGATCTAACCCCTGGAACTCCAGAAAATCATGTAAATTCATTTAAAAATCAGTTTTAACCCCTGGACTTAATAAAAATTAGGAAAAACACCTCTGATAAGTGTAGCTAGACCCCTGGGAATTCTGAAAATAATATTATAGACCCTGTAGTGGGGTAAGTTTAACTTTTTAGCCCTGTTTAGTATTTAATTTAGGAAATTGAATATGTGGCTAGTGTTTAAAAATTAAAAAGTAGGACAAACATATTGTCATAATTAAATTAAAAACTTTCTCAGTATTTAGAAAACTTTGGAGTGAGATAAAAACATATTTTGGGCTGAGTTGAATCTGTTTAATTTATTATTCACATTTAGGGACACAATTTTAAGTAATGAATAGTTTTAGAAAATAGGGAAAATAATTGTAAAATAGTTTACATCAGAGGAAAAGGTCAAAAATATATTAGTAAATATTTTAGATCAGAACCTATTCTGTTTATATGAGGTGTCTTGTTATTTTCATAATAAAGTTCACATTTAGGCATAGGAAATAAATCTGAAAATATAGCAACTAGTAAATGATAAACGGAGTTCTAAAATCCAAAGGATTCAGTTTAGGGTTGGTAGAAATTATGAAGACACATATGGAGAAGGAAAATACCTTTCATGCATACTTGGTAGCTAAAAGGTGTAGTAATTGAATATAAGGAATTTATTTAAATTGGAAACTCATATATATAGTATGCAAGCATAAATGTGAATACAAAAGTAGGAATCATATACATATGATTAAAAGTGTATGCAAGACACAAATCAACACACATAGAGTAACCACAACACATATAATGGTGAATGACTTTCATAAATGTGAATGTATGGTTTGTATGAAGTGGAAGTGTGAACTATGTCTTATGGATTGTTGTTTTTCTTTTGCTATGCGTGATGGTATGATGTAGAACCTGCTCAAGAGCAAGTTATTCCTTTCCAAGACCAGGACTACCCATTTCAAGAGCAGCAAGAAGGAGGCAAGTGTCCTTGACCACTTTGATCCTATACTAGGATGTTTAGATAGAATTATTGCATTGTCAAATGAAACATGAAACCCATGCTAGGAAGTTTCCCTAGAATTGCATTACCTTGTTTCCTTGTAGCTTGGGTTGGGATTTATTTTATCATGTCATTTATTATTATGCATATGCTTAGCCATGCTTAGAATGGGATGTTTGGGGTATGAGATCATCAGTTTATTTTACCATACTCTTGAATGAGATATTGTGAGTTATGTAGAGGTAGGGATCAAGGCAAGTTGGATGTTTTGGTTGTGTGTTGGGTGCACGAGACTCGGGTTTGTGTTTAGTACTTGCCTGGATCCTAAGGACCGGTTCATGGAGCATGTAACCTGGCTTTACCGTGCCAACCACATGCTGAGATGGGGCAGCTTGGCCAATTAATTAGGTGTATCCCCGGCGTAGTATGGGTGTGTTGGATGGTGCGGGGAATAGGTGTCAGCTGGACTACCATATGAACCGCAAGGCTCAAGAGGGGGCCACTGCAGCGGGGTTGGAGCCTCTTGTATGCTGTTAGGGGTGAAACCTCAGTGGGCCCATGCTCGTCGGGAATCCCTTTGTAAAGGCTTCGTAGTGATCTCCTGGCTACACACCTGGGAAGTGTGAATGTGGTTTGTAGCCACTGGCATAATGGAGGTTCTTTTAGTCCACCTGGCAACGGGGGATGAAATCACTACATGTGGGTACAGTGGTACAAACTCTGCAGAGTCAAAACTGTCATGACAGCCGTGCTCACGGTCAAGAGCGGCTTGGACTTATTCATGATTAGAGGATTGATGGTTTTGGAAGTTGTGGATGTTAAGCGGGGAGCTTAACATTGGAAATGATGTTATGGTTATTGGATTATGATGATGGGATGGGAGATTGGGACCATTTCACTTGTGTAGTAATGTAGGTGCTTAATAAGCTAAGGTGATAGGTATTAAGTGCGTAGTGCTTTAACCATGAGTTCAACCTCTCCTTGATCTAGCCATGCATGATATAATTTTCCCACACTTGTTGAGTACCATTGGTACTCAACCTTGCATATTTTGTTGGTTTATATTGCTGCTCAGGTCAAGGTAATGAGATGGTGTATAATGACCAAGACTTTGGACCTGAAGAAGGTTTCTAGGTTCATGGAGACCCCCGGGCAACGCCTGTGATGGAGCCCTCAAGAATAATATTCCGCTGCTAGTTTATTTATTTGTGATGAACTATTTATCGTCCATCGAGACATATGCTTTGTAAGACTTATTTATATTCGACACCTGGCTTGTAATAAATGATGCTTCACTGTTTGTCATCACATGTATGAGAAAATGATCCTGGCATACATGTGATATTCACTTGGTTGTTCTTCGGAAAAACCGGGTGTGACAGAGGTGGTATCAGAGCCAAGGTTGCCCGTAGGAACGTGGACCTAGGTAGAAATGGACGTATTTAAGGGCCCTATTTTCTTAAAAACTATTTTACAAGGTGTGTGTTGAAAAGTGTTATTTAATGGAGTCACTCTCTTCATCTTACCCCAACTTTCATACAAAATAGGATTTTTGTTTGAGAGTTTATCTAACCTAATTTTAAATTCTTTTTGTTTTAGATGGTTCGCATGATTCGCACCGCTCGCAAGTCCACAGGATGGAGAGTTCCCGTAGTTGCCCTTGCCGAAAGAGAGGAGAGCCGTCCGGTGACGTACCTTTCCTACGGATTGGCAGTAGGAGGCTTATTGCGCCGTCTTCGGCGTATGCTCGAAGCCGCCGGCAACACGGGCAAGCTAATCATCCACTATAACTCCACCAGGACCATCCGTGAGAAGAGGGAAGAATGGAGCTCAGAGATGAGGATTATACACGAAAATCAGCTGCTTAAGATTCACCACTCTCCAGCTTGTCGAGCAACACAGGTCGATGCGGAGAAAGATGTCACCTGGGAGGCCATCACCTGCCAGAGCCACATCTATCGTCGCCACTTGGACAAAACTGAGTACATGTATGTCCTCCAACGTGAGAGTGGTACCACGGAGTACAAGTACCCACCAGTGCAGCAAGGGACTTCCCATGAGCACATGGACTTGTGCTTGGAGGATGCTGCTATGCTCAGCACTCGACTGCAGGAGTGTCAACAAGAGCTTCAGGATGTCCGAGACACCCTGAAGGAAACAGAGGCGTTGCTGCGAGCCTGCTTAAAGGCGAGAGAAAGAGGAGATGGGAATGAACTGTGTGTCACCGTGAATGATACATGGACTCCTGACTCCCCGGATCGCCGAGCGATCAGGCATCGTCGCACTTCTCCACCAGCAGCCTCCCCACCCAAAGCAGAATCAGAAGGCAGCCGAAATGATGAGGAAGATCCCGAGGAGCCAGCTCAAGAAAACGAGTAGTGTAGAGTCCCTCCCTTAGTCAGCAAGATGTCGAATAGGCGAGTCGTTAAGTTAAGTTAATGGTGTGATAATGCTTGGTGTGTGACGTGAGTTGTGGAAGCCATGAGCAATTGTCCACAGCCTCGTCTTTAGATTGCTTTGCTTTGGTGAGTGAACCCACATGAAATAATATTGCATCTATTGTTGTGTGAGAAATAAACCCTCAGAAAAGTATAAAAAAGCCTCAACACTTCAAAAGTATAAACAAATGAAAGTAGTAAGATGATACTAAATGCTTTCAAATTAACATTGGTTGATTCTGCCAGATGGCCGGAAGAGGAAAAGGACGTGCTGCCAACCCCGCCAACAACAACGATGAGGCATGCAACCCTCATCTTTCTGGAGGCCAGGACAGGGGTGGTCGCCGTGAAGAAGTTGACCCTCTCCACCAAATGCTGGAGAATCAAAATCAGCTCATCCAGAACTTGACTCAAGTGGTGGCCAACTTGCATCAAGTTCCACCTCCACAAGCTGCACCACGCCAACCAAGGTTGAGTGAGTTTCTAGGAACTCAACCTCCAAAGTTTGCAAGTCCTGCTGAACCTCTGGAGGCAGATGATTGGCTGAAGACCATTGAAATTAAGATGAGGATCATACAGTGCCAAGGGTATGAGAGGGTGCTGTTTGCCTCTTATCAATTGCATGGACCTGCTGCTGATTGGTGGACCGCCTACGTGGCTGCCCATCATGACCCTAAGAACATCACTTGGTAAGAGTTCAAGCGTAGCTTCCGCAACCATTACATCCCAAGAGGTGAACTCAAAAACAAAAGGAAGGAGTTTTTGGGACTGCAGCAGGGAAACATGACGGTGAGGGAATACCTCACTAAATTCACTCAACTATCCCGTTATGCCCCACGGGACATAGAGACTGATGAGCAGAAACAAGATTGTTTCGTGGAAGGGCTTACCACAGAAATGCAGTGTGCAATGTCCTCAAATGAGTATGAAAGCTTCCAAAAGATGGTGGACAGAGCATTTGTGGTGGAAAGGAAGCTGAAGGCCTTGGAAAATGAGAATAAGAGGAAGGCCGGGTGGTCACATCAAGCCTCAGGAAGCAACACCCGCCCACGTCTGATGCAGCAACCTGCAGGGCAGACGAACCGTGCTGCGGTACACTACTCAGCACCAAGAGGGTACAACCCGAACTACAGGCCTCCGGCAGCACCAGCACAGCCACAACGTCAGTTTGTACAGCAACCTCGCCCCGCATATCCACCTCGACCAGCAGTACAAGGCCCTCCAAACCAACCCCAAGACAACAAAGGCCAGGCACCTAAGATTGGGGTGCAATGTTTTAGCTGCGGTGAAGTGGGGCACTACGCCCACAAATGCCCAAAGAAGAAGCCCGCGCAGCCACAACCGCAGAATGTGATGCGAGGACGGGTGAACCACGTCACTATGGAGGAAGCGCAAGAGGCACCCGACGTGGTAGTTGGTAAGTTTTCTGCCAATTTACACCTTGCCACCCTGCTGTTTGATTATGGTGCTAACCACTCGTTCATTGCTCAAGGGTTTGTTAAGAAGCATGACCTAGCAACAACACAAATGAACCATATGCTAGCTGTAAACTCTCCCGGGGGAGAAATAAGGACAAGACAAGTGTGTCCCAAAGTGAACCTAGACATTAATGGGGTAGTATTTACTGCTAACCTCATAGTGATAGATTCACAAGGGATAGATATTATTTTGGGTATGGATTGGTTGACAAAACATAAAGGAATCATCCATTGTTCGACCAGAACGGTGGAACTAACTCACCCTAGTGGCACAAGAGTAAAGTTCATAACAATACACGAGCCTAGGAGGGACATTAAATTAAATCAAGTTGAGGTGAAAGTTGAGGAAATCAGGAACATCAGGGAATATCTAGATGTTTTTCCGGAGGAGTTGCCAGGTATGCCTCCCGATCGTGAAGTGGAATTTGCAATTGAGCTAGTACCTGGAACAGCCCCGATTTACAAAAGACCTTATCGGATGGACTCCAAGCAGCTAGAAGAACTCAAGGATCATTTGAGAGAATTGACGGAGAAGGGGTATATTTGTCCTAGTTCCTCACCATGGGGAGCTCCGGTGATATTTGTGCCCAAGAAGGACGGAACCCAAAGGTTATGCGTGGATAACCGTGCCTTGAATGAGGTAACCATCAAAAACAAGTACCCATTACCCCGCATTGAAAACTTGTTTGAACAGTTGAGGGGAGCTTGTGTGTTCTCGAAAATCGATCTCAGGTCGGGATACCACCAACTCAAGATAAGGCAATCTGATATTCCCAAGACAGCTTTCATATCTCGGTACAGGCTGTATGAATACACCGTCATGCCTTTCGGGAATGCCCCGGCATACTTCATGTACCTCATGAACAAGGTATTCATGGAATATCTGGACAAATTTGTGGTGGTTTTCATAGATGACATTCTCGTCTTCTCCAAAGATGAAGAAGAACATGAGAAACATCTAAGGTTGGTATTGCAGAGGCTAAGAGAACACCAACTATATGCCAAGTTGAGCAAGTGTGAGTTTTGGCTGAAGAGAGTTCCCTTCTTAGGACATATAATCTCGGAGGGGGGAATCTCCGTGGATCCTGCCAAAATCGAGGATATACAGAAGTGGAAGACCCCTGAAAATGTCGGAGAAGTTCGAAGCTTTTTGGGATTGGCTGGATACTATCGACGGTTTATTGAGGGATTCTCCAATATCTCGAGACCTCTCACCAAACTGTTGGAGAAGGGAATCACATTCACATGGACGCCGCAGTGCGAGAAGAGTTTTCAGGAGTTAAAGGAAAGATTGACAACAGCCCCAGTGCTAGTTATGCCAGATATGCAAAAGAGCTTCACGGTGTACTGCGATGCCTCTGGAAACGGGTTGGGATGTGTTCTCATGCAAGAAGGGCATGTCGTGGCTTATGCATCCCGGCAGTTTCGGAAGTACGAGAAGAACTATCCTACACATGACCTAGAACTAGCCGCAGTGGTACACGCGTTGAAAATTTGGCGGCACTATTTGATGGAGAAGAGGACCGAGATATATACGGATCATAAAAGTTTGAAGTACATTTTCACACAGCCAGATCTCAACCGCAAACAAAGGAGATGGTTAGAGCTAATCAATGACTTTGATGTGGGCATCAACTATCTTCCCGGGAAAGCAAACGTCGTGGCCGATGCTTTGAGTTGGAAAGTGCAGGTCAATAAGTTGAGCTTGAAGGACATGCCTGCAGAATTGAAGGACGAGGTTATAAGGCTCAATCTATGTCTAGTAAATAGTGGTGAAGCCATCGCCATGGAAGTGGACTCCACACTAGAGCGAGACATACGCGAGGGTCAAAAGAAAGACGAGAAGATACAAGAGATCAGACAACTCATCAAAGAAAATAAAGCTCCTGGTTTTAGAGAGGATGAACAAGGAACGGTGTGGCACGGGAAAAGAATCTGTGTGCCAGAAGTAAAGGAGATCCGTAAATTGATTTTGAAGGAGGCTCATGATTCTGACTATTCCATTCATCCTGGGAGTACGAAAATGTACCAGGACCTTAAGAGCAGGTATTGGTGGTATGGCATGAAGCGAGATGTCGCGGAACATGTTGCCCTATGTGACACATGTCAGTTGGTGAAGGCAGAACATCAACGACCCGCGGGATTATTGCAACCACTCAAAGTGCCTGAATGGAAATGGGAAGAAATCAGCATGGATTTCATCGTGGGATTGCCTAGGATCCAATCAGGATATGATTCAATATGGGTCATCATTGATAGGCTAACCAAGGTAGCTCACTTCATCCCCGTGAAGGAAAGCTACAGCGGATCCAAATTGGTAGAGTTGTACATGTCAAGGATCGTGTGTTACCATGGAGTGCCAAAGAAGATAGTGTCGGATCGAGGGACACAGTTCACCTCAAGATTCTGGCAGAAGTTGCATGAAACCATGGGAACCCATCTGAACTTTAGTTCTGCCTATCATCCCCAAACCGACGGGCAGACGGAAAGAACCAATTAGATTCTTTAAGATATGCTAAGGGCATGTGCACTCAAAAACAATCAGAGTTGGGACAAGAACTTACCGTATGCGGAGTTTTCCTATAACAACAGCTATCAAGCTAGTATGAGAATGTCGCCGTTTGAAGCCTTGTACGGGAGGAAGTGCAGAACTCCCCTATTTTGGAACCAAACAGGGGAAAGTAAAGTGTTTGGTCCCGAAGTACTACAAGAAGCCGAGGCGAAGGTGAGGGAAATTCGCAATAACTTGAGGATAGCACAGACACGCCAAAAGAGCTATGCCGATGTGCGAAGAAGAGAGCTCGTTTTCAACGTGGGGGACTATGTCTATCTCAAGGTGTCCCCTATCAGAGGATTTCGTCGGTTCAAGGTGAAAGGTAAGTTGTCACCTCGATACATCAGACCCTTTCAAGTTCTGGATAGGAAAGGCGAAGTGGCGTATCAACTAGAATTACCGGCTCACCTATCGGATGTGCACGATGTATTCCATGTGTCACAACTCAAGAAATACCTGAGGACGCCTGAAGAGGTGTTACCCATGAATGAAGTGGACGTAGCTGAGGATTTGTCTTATGCCGAGCAACCATACAAGATTTTGGAGACAATGGAACGCCTCACAAAAAATAAAAGAATCCGGATGTGCAAGGTGCAGTGGAAGCATCACTCAGAAGAGGAAGCCACCTGGGAGCGGGAAGATGAGCTCAAGGCACAATTTCCGGAATTGTTTTCTTAGAAACACCAATCTCGAGGACGAGATTTCTTTTAAGTGGGTAGAGCTGTAACACCCCAAAATTTTGATTCAAAACCCTAAATCCTGTTAAGAGGGGGATTTAAAATTTTTTGGACGTGTTGCATGTTTTGTAAAAATTCAAATTCAAACTGGAATTCAAATTAAACTCAAATCTGAAAAGAAATAGAAAAAGAAAAAGAGAAAACAGAAAAAAACCGGCCAGTGGGCCGAAACCCACCAGCCGGCCCAGCCAGCGCCCGCGCCAGCCCGCAGCCGCGCGCGCTGCTGCCTCACACTGACAGGCGGGGCCCACCCGATCGTCGTCTACCTCGCGCCAGCGTTGGACTCCCTCACGCCCGAATCAAAACCGATCGGGATTTCGGCATATCCCCGCTGAATTCTGTTCGTAGGCGACGCGGACATGATCTAAACCACCCCGCCGCCCTCCCCCGTCTATAAAACCCGGGCCTCGTTCTGTTTTTCCCACGCGATCCGCCTATTTTCCTCCGGTGAGAACCGAGACTTCTCCGGCGAATTCTGGCCGATCTAAGCTTGGAAATTCCGATCTAACTCGCTGGTCTTGATCCACTGCCTCCGGGGAACCTTGCAGGTGCAGAAAACTCGGTGACTTGCGGTATAAACACAGCGCCGACGAGCTTCACCGTGGTTTCGCCTCGGACCTCGTCGCCGATCACTTTCCAGGACCTCCGAGCTCAAGAAAACCCCCGAGGTGAGATCCCCGACCTCCCCTCTACCGATCTATGCCATAAAATCACAGTTCTAGGAAGAATTCTCGAAGATCCGAAAGTCTCCGGTGAGATCGCCGCTTCCCGCCGCCGTGCGCCGCCGGCAGCGCCGCCCGCGCTCGATCAGAGCGACGTGGCCGCTTGTGCGCCGTTTATTTTAAATCGCACGGTAGGGTTTAAACCCCCGCGTACCGGTTCGATGTTATAATCTCGGCCGTCGGTTTAAAATCGGACGATCCACGTCAGCCCCGCGTTATAAAGACTGGAAATCTTACGTGCTACCCCCTAGGGTTCGCGGGAAATAAGAGCTAGCCCCGGAAACTTCTGATCTAACCCCTGGAACTCTAGAAAATCATGTAAATTCATTTAAAAATCAGTTTTAACCCCTGGACTTAATAAAAATTAGGAAAAAACACCTCTGATAAGTGTAGCTAGACCCCTGGGAATTCTGAAAATAATATTATAGACCCTGTAGTGGGGTAAGTTTAACTTTTTAGCCCTGTTTAGTATTTAATTTAGGAAATTGAATATGTGGCTAGTGTTTAAAAATTAAAAAGTGGGACAAACATATTGTCATAATTAAATTAAAAACTTTCTCAGTATTTAGAAAACTTTGGAGTGAGATAAAAACATATTTTGGGCTGAGTTGAATCTGTTTAATTTATTATTCACATTTAGGGACACAATTTTAAGTAATGAATAGTTTTAGAAAATAGGGAAAATAATTGTAAAATAGTTTACATCAGAGGAAAAGGTCAAAAATATATTAGTAAATATTTTAGATCAGAACCTATTCTGTTTATATGAGGTGTCTTGTTATTTTCATAATAAAGTTCACATTTAGGCATAGGAAATAAATCTGAAAATATAGCAACTAGTAAATGATAAACGGAGTTCTAAAATCCAAAGGATTCAGTTTAGGGTTGGTAGAAATTATGAAGACACATATGGAGAAGGAAAATACCTTTCATGCATACTTGGTAGCTAAAAGGTGTAGTAATTGAATATAAGGAATTTATTTAAATTGGAAACTCATATATATAGTATGCAAGCATAAATGTGAATACAAAAGTAGGAATCATATACATATGATTAAAAGTGTATGCAAGACACAAATCAACACACATAGAGTAACCACAACACATATAATGGTGAATGACTTTCATAAATGTGAATGTGTGGTTTGTATGAAGTGGAAGTGTGAACTATGTCTTATGGATTGTTGTTTTTCTTTTGCTATGTGTGATGGTATGATGTAGAACCTGCTCAAGAGCAAGTTATTCCTTTCCAAGATCAGGACAACCCATTTCAAGAGCAGCAAGAAGGAGGCAAGTGTCCTTGACCACTTTGATCCTATACTAGGATGTTTAGACAGAATTATTGCATTGTCAAATGAAACATGAAACCCATGCTAGGAAGTTTCCCTAGAATTGCATTACCTTGTTTCCTTGTAGCTTGGGTTGGGATTTATTTTATCATGTCATTTATTATTATGCATATGCTTAGCCATGCTTAGAATGGGATGTTTGGGGTATGAGATCATCAGTTTATTTTACCATACTCTTGAATGAGATATTGTGAGTTATGTAGAGGTAGGGATCAAGGCAAGTTGGATGTTTTGGTTGTGTGCTGGGTGCACGAGACTCGGGTTTGTGTTTAGTACTTGCCTGGATCCTAAGGACCGGTTCATGGAGCATGTAACCTGGCTTTACCGTGCCAACCACATGCTGAGATGGGGCAGCTTGGCCAATTAATTAGGTGTATCCCCGGCGTAGTATGGGTGTGTTGGATGGTGCGGGGAATAGGTGTCAGCTGGACTACCATATGAACCGCAAGGCTCAAGAGGGGGCCACTGCAGCGGGGTTGGAGCCTCTTGTATGCTGTTAGGGGTGAAACCTCAGTGGGCCCACGCTCGTCGGGAATCCCTTTGTAAAGGCTTCGTAGTGATCTCCTGGCTACACACCTGGGAAGTGTGAATGTGGTTCGTAGCCACTGGCATAATGGAGGTTCTTTTAGTCCACCTGGCAACGGGGATGAAATCACTACATGTGGGTACAGTGGTACAAACTCTGCAGAGTCAAAACTGTCATGACAGCCGTGCTCACGGTCAAGAGCGGCTTGGACTTATTCATGATTAGATGATTGATGGTTTTGGAAGTTGTGGATGTTAAGCGGGGAGCTTAACATTGGAAATGATGTTATGGTTATTGGATTATGATGATGGGATGGGAGATTGGGACCATTTCACTTGTGTAGTAATGTAGGTGCTTAATAAGCTAGGGTGATAGGTATTAAGTGCGTAGTGCTTTAACCATGAGTTCAACCTCTCCTTGATCTAGCCATGCATGATATAATTTTCCCACACTTGCTGAGTACCATTGGTACTCAACCTTGCATATTTTGTTGGTTTATATTGCTTCTCAGGTCAAGGTAATGAGGTGGTGTATAATGACCAAGACTTTGGACCTGAAGAAGGTTTCTAGGTTCATGGAGACCCCCGGGCAACGCCTGTGATGGAGTCCTCAAGAATAATATTCCGCTGCTAGTTTATTTATTTGTGATGAACTATTTATCGTCCATCGAGACATATGCTTTTAAGACTTATTTATATTCGACACCTGGCTTGTAATAAATGATGCTTCACTGTTTGTCATCACATGTATGAGAAAATGATCCTGGCATACATGTGATATTCACTTGGTTGTTCTTCAGAAAAACCGGGTGTGACAGGCATCAACCTTTCTCAGGTTCCATGCCACATCACTCCCCTTGCCATTGAACTTCTCCTCCGAGGGTTCCCTATTTCCCTGCCTTGGAGCTATCATCTTAAGGGGACCAATCGGTTCGGAAGCAAGCCCCTTTCCTTTGCCTTTGGTTTGGCGTTGAGCCGCCGAGCTAGAATCAGCCATATTTGCTCTTGAAGCTGGTCTCTTGATTGTAACCTTTTGGTGAACCCTAGGTGGGGTGAGCGAGGGCTCAACAGCATGATCTTGTCTCTTTTTGGAGCGAGACTCCGGAATATGAGACATCACATCTTGATCTTGATCCTTCTCGGCTTCAAAATCAGAGAGATTCTCATTCGATCCCGACATGATTTCTGACAAGGAAGATATAAAGGATATGAATAATCAAGGATGACAAGGGATTGCATTGAATTGAAATAAGCTAGGATTCTGATCAGGGCATACCGGACTAGTCCGGTGTTCATGGTCAGACTAGTCTGGAGTACCGGACTTGTCCGTCCCCAAGAACGGACTAGTCCGTTATGAGGCTGCTCAAGCCCTAACTTGTCGAAATTTGAGGTTATTCAATGCAAATATGATCTAGGGTACATGGAATACATCAATAGAGCATGTATTGACTGGAGGAGCTAAGCTAATTGAGCAAAAATAAGGAAAATTGAAGGTTCTAGGGTTTGGAGAGAAATTTACCAAATCCTTCAATTCGAGGCGTTGAAGAGATTCTTGATGCGGACTAGTTCGGGGTCTTTGATCCCCTTGCAGTGGAGATCAATTCCCACGGAGATTTGGGTGGTTTTGATGGAGAACTTGCAAATCCGCCTTGGGAGCACTTTAGTGAGGAGAGAGAACGTGGGAGGGATTGTGAGAATGAAGAATATTAGGTTTGAGACAGTCCTAGGGTTATGGAGTCAAAATATCGGACTAGTCCGGTCCATATCGGACTAGTCCGTTTTCTAGTCAGAAAGAAAATTGGACTAGTCCGTGGTTGTCCGGACTGGTCCGGACTAACGAACCAAGTGCGGACTAGTCTGCAAGTGCGGCCTAGTCCGGGTTGACCACGGACTAGTCCGTGGTCCCTTGTACATAAAAGTACAAAACACTTATATATATATATATATGTATTCAATGGTTCCTAATAAGGAATAGGGGACAAAAACACACAGATATTCTTGATGAATATGATCAGTAAACATACAACAATCAAGCTATGACCATAATTCATCAAGATCAAGTAACTAACATAGTTTTTATGAGAAAAATAGAGAGATGATTTTTCAACACAATTAACATGGTTTTGAGGATGGCATACAGGTATCCAAGTTTTTAAGCCACGTTCCGAGAATCAAGGATATTTAGTTCATTTCGGAGCTCACAAAAGCGTTTTTCATCAAGTGGCTTGGTAAAGATATCGGCTAGTTGTTTTTTAGTATTGACATGGGAAATGGCTATGTCTCCTTTCATTGAGTGATCTCTCAAAAAATGATGCCGGATATCTATGTGTTTGGTTCTAGAGTGCTCAACAGGGTTATGGGCAATTTTAATTGCACTCTCATTGTCACGAAGGAGTGAAATATGGCTCATATTGTAACCGTAATCCCTTAGAGTTGGTAGCATTCAAAGGAGTTGTGCACAACAACTCCCGGCTGCAACATACTCCGCTTCGGCCGTGGATAAGGCAATTGAATTTTGTTTCTTGGAGGACCAAGAAACAAGGGATCTACCTAGGAATTGGCAAGTACCGGAAGTGCTTTTTCTATCTACCTTGCATCCGTCATAATCTGCATCGTAGTATCCAATGAGATTGAATTTTGAACCTTTGGGATACCAAAGGCCTAGGTTGGGTGTATGAACTAAATATCTCAAGATCCTTTTAACGGCTGTCAAATGACATTCCTTAGGATTGGCTTGAAACCTTGCACACAAACATACACTCAACATGATATCAGGCCTAGATGCACATAAATAAAGTAGGGAGCCAATCATGGAACGATATACCTTTTGATCCACATTTGGTTCGTCTTCATTGAGATCCAAGTGTCCATTAGTCGCCATGGGAGTCTTTATGGGCTTTGCTTTGTCCATTCCAAACTTCTTGAGAATGTCTTTAGTGTACATTGTTTGGCTTATGAACGTCCCGTCCTTTTGTTGCTTCACTTGGAATCCCAAAAAGTGCCTCAACTCTCCCATCATGGACATCTCGAATCTATCTGTCATAATCTTACTAAATTCTTGACAAAAGGATTTGTTAGTTGAACCAAATATAATATCGTCAACATAGATTTGGCAAATGAAGAGATCATCATCAAAGTGTTTAGTGAACAAGGTATAATCAGCTTTTCCAATCTTGAAGTCATTTTCAATCAAAAATCTCTAAGGCACTCATACCAAGCTCTAGGAGCTTGTTTGAGGCCATAGAGAGCCTTACGCAGTTTGAACACATAGTCCGGGTGCTCTTGATCTTCAAAACCAGGTGGTTGCTCCACGTACACCTCCTCATTGATCGGTCAGTTGAGAAAGGCGCTTTTCACGTCCATTTGATAAAGCTTGAAATCATGGTGAGTAGCATATGCAAGTAATATACGAATCGATTCAAGCCTATCTACGGGAGCAAAAGTCTCATCCAAATCCAAACCTTCAACTTGTGAGTACCCTTTTGCCACAGGTCGTGCCTTGTTCCTTGTTACCACTTCATGTTCGTCTTGCTTGTTGCGGAAGACCCATTTAGTGCCGACGACGTTGGACTTGGTTTTTTCAACAAGCTCCCACACTTTGTTCCTTTTGAAGTTGTTCAATTCTTCTTGCATCGCCATCACCCAATCCGGATCTTTTAATGCATCCTCAACCATGTATGGTTCCAAAGAAGATACAAAAGAATAGTGTTCACAAAAATTAGCTATGCGAGATCGAGTTATTACTCCCTTTTGGATGTCACCGATTATGTTGTCAATGGGGTGATCTCTTTGGATGCTTTGGTGTACTCTTGGATGTGGCACTTGTGGTCTTGAATCTTCATTATCATCTTCTTCTCCCCCTAGATAGTTGCCCTCATTGATGTTTTGGTCTTCTTGATTTTCTTGAGGTTGATCTTGTATGGAAGCTCCCCCTTGATCATTTTCCTCCACATGTGGTTCATTTTCTTCATTCGTATTTGAAGTTGGCACTTGTGGTCGAACATCGCCAAATGCCATTCTTCTTAATGCTTGACATGGAGCTTCTTCTTGATCTAGCAAACACTGATCAACTTGCTCTTCTTGAGAGCTGTTAGTTTCATCGAACACTACGTCACGTGCTACTTCAATAAGTCTAGAGGTTTTGTTGAAGACACGATAAGCAGTAGGAGTTCGAATAATAGCCAAGTAAGAAACATTCATCGGACTTCGAAGCAAACTTCAAAGCCCTTGGCTTCTTATTTAAAATATAACATTTTGAACCAAAAACTCGAAAATATGAAATATTTGGCTTGTTACCCGTGAGTAGTTCATATGAAGTTTTCTTGGGTAACCGATGAAGATATAGTCGGTTTATGGCGTGACAAGCGGTGTTAACCGCTTCAGCCTAAAACCTGTCCGAAGTCTTGTATTCATCGAGCATTGTCCTCGTCATCTCAATGAGAGTTATGTTCTTCCTTTCGGCTACTCCGTTTTGTTGAGGAGTATATGGTGCTGAAAATTCGTGCTTTATCCCTTCTTCGTCTAGATACTCCTCAACTTGGGTGTTCTTGAATTCTGTCCTGTTGTCACTTCGTATGTTCTTGATCTTCAATGAGAATTCATTTTGGGCACGCTTGATGAACTTCTTGAGGGTTCCTTAAGTTTCTGTCTTATCATGCAAAAAGAAAACCCACGTGAAGCGTGAAAAATCATCAATAGTTGACTAGACCGTATTTATTACCGCCAATGTTTATGTAAGCAATTGGACCAAATAGGTCCATGTGGAGGAGCTCAAGCGGTCTTGTTGTAGTCATGACAATCTTCACGGGATGGGGTGCTCCTACTTGCTTCCCTGCTTGGCACACTCTACATGGCCTGTCTTTCTCAAACACAACATCCTTTAAACCTCGGATGTGATCGCCTTTGAGAAGTTTTTGAAGATTCCTCATACCAACATGTGCTAGCCGTCTATGCCACAGCCAACCCATGTTGGTCTTTGCAATCAAGCATGTGTGAAGTTTGGCTTTATCTTTGTTGAAGTCAACTACATAAAGTTTTCCCTTCAACACACCCTTGAATGCAATTAAGTTATCACTCCTTCTAAAGACAGTCACACCCTCATTAGTGAATAAGCAATTATAACCCTTGTCACATAATCGAGATATGGACAAAAGGTTATAATCCAAGGAGTCAACGTGTAGAACATGAGATAGAGTATGTTGTCATGAAATTACAATTTTACCGGTACCAAGCACTCTTCCTTGACTATTATCACCAAAGTAAATGCCTTCGTTTGGATCTTCATTTTCTTCATATTCCATGAACATTCTTCTTTCTCCGGTCATGTGATTGGTGCATCCACTATATAGCACCCATTTTGCTCCACCGGATGAATAAGTCTGCAAAAAATAAATTATGCCTTGGTCTTAGGTACCCAAGCTTGCTTGGGTCCTTTGAGGTTAGTCACAAGTGATTTGGGCACCCACACATGAGATTTGGTGTTCCTATGGCGTGGCCCAACATATTTAGCATAAACTCTTCCAAGATTACTTTTCATAAGTACATATGAAGCATTAAAGTTTTAAATAGAAGTTGTTGTTCATATGTGTTCACAGTATTGGATCTATCAACATTATTAAGTTTTCTAACTTGAGAAGAGTTTCCCTTGACAAAGGCAATGTAACCCTTGTTATTCTTGTGGCTTCTAGCGTTTTACTTTTCACCATTAGAATATCCAATGCCATATTTGACATTAGGAGATCTTGTGACCGAGTATGCACTGCGTGCATACTTGATCTTCTCCTTGTCAAATATGCCACTTTGAGAAGATTGCTTGTCCTTTGTCAAGTTTGGCTTTTTCTTCAAGTTAGTGTCACTTTTGGCACAAGCACAAGTAATACTAGTTTCAGATTTTATATGTTGAGAAGGTGAGCTTGAAGTGGATGAAGAACCACTTTGCTTGAGTGACTCAACTTGTCCCTCAAGGATCTTGTTAACTTTGGTTAAGTTAGCAAGTTCATCTTTGATGGTGGTGTTTGAGTCCTTTAACTTCAAGCAAGCTTCCTTTCTTGAAGATAACTCAAGTTCCAGTGATTTACTTTGCTCCTTTTCAAGTTCAAGAAATTTTTCTATCTCAAGATATTCCTCCTTTTGGGAGATGATCATATCTTCCTGACGATTGACTAACTTCTCCATATCAACAAGCTTACCAAATAGAAATTTTATCTTAGCAGTTATCTTTTTGTCTAAACCCCTAAGCATATATTCATTTTCATCATTGCTATCATCCTCACTAGAATTATCACTATCACTAGTAAAAGAATGCGAGAAGGAAGATTTAGTTATTACCTTTCTTTTACCTTCCTTTGCCATTAGACAAGTGTTGTCGGTGTCCTTCCGTGCGCCCATGGTTGGGAAGAGAGTGGATTTCTTGGTAGTCTTCTTTAAGGCTATGGTGGCCATCTCCTCTTCTTCTTCGGATGAGGATTCATCATTGGAGTCCCACTCCTTCCCTAGATGCGCTTGGTCGTATTTCTTCTTCTTCTTGAACATTTTCTTTGGTTGGGGCTTGTTGTCTTTAGTCTTCTTCTTGTTTTCTTCATATGGACAATCTACTATGAAGTGATTGTATTCTCCGCAATTATAGCACGCCCGTCTCATCTTGGGTCTTTGTTTGTCCCTTTGTCTTCCATCATTTGAGCTGCTACCCTTTCTTCTTCTCATCATTTTCTTGAACTTCTTCATGAACAATATCATGTCTTCTTCGTCGATATCACTACTTTCATCATCACTGTCGTCTTCTTCATGAGCTTCTCGAGCTTCCTTTGATACGGGTTTACAAGTTGACTTCAAGCAACTCCTTTCTTCTTTGTCGAGGTGAGATCGGCAATTTCCTTGACCTGTTTGGCTTGCTTCTCCATCATTTCAAAGTTGATGATCTTGCCAAGAAGTTTGTCTGGGGTCATTTTTCGGTACCCAGGGCTTTCTCTAATCATAGAACAAAGAGTCACATTGTGAGGCATGAATGCTCTGAGAATCAACTTCACGACTTCATGATCATTCCACTTTTTGCTGCCATACGCTCGGACTTTGTTGATAAGATTCTTTAGTCGATTGTACATATCTTGTGGTGATTCATCTTCTTCTATCGCGAATCTTCCCAATTCACCTTCAATCATTTCTATCTTGGCTTCGCGTACATGACGGTCACCTTCATGTGCGGTTTGTAGTGTGTCCCATATCTCCTTGGCAATTTCGAGTCCATCCACCTTGGTGAACTCGTCCCGGCTCAGTGATGATGTGATCACTGCTGCAGCTTGAGCATTCCGATGAACGGCTTGTTCTCGGCTTGGGGTCAGCTCTTCATCATCATCCGGGATATCTATTCCTGTACACACTATATGCCACAAGCTTGGGTTAAGAGATATAAGGTGCATTTTCATATTTTTGTCTCCACATTGAATAGTCATTGCCATCAAAGTAAGGTGCTTTCCCTAGAGGGATTGATAAATAGTGACTATTGTTAGAATTCAAACGTTCATAGTCAAAAGGATATCGGGAGTAGTCTGTGTGACTACCCCCTTTCTTCTTTTCATCATCGATCTTCTTCTTCCCTTTAAAGGAGAGTGCCTTCTCCCGTAGAAGAGCCTTAAGTTGAAGCACCTCCTCATCATCGTCCTCACTATCTTGAATGGCGTCGAGTAGCTTATTTAGCTTTTGATTCCTTTCATCATTACTCTTTTCATCGTCTATCTTCTTGTGTACATCCTTGACGTCCGACATCGTCTCTTCGAGCGGTGAGTCTCTTTTGAAGAGTTTGGCTCTGATACCAATTGAATGTAGCCTAGAGGGGGTGAATAGTTTTTTCGATTCTTTGTTAATCCCTCAAACACTTAATAGATTTATCAAATACAGGAAAATTGGACTAGTCCGGTAGAGTGCGGACTAGTCCGTTTTCTACTCAGAGAAAAATCGGACTAGTCCAGTACTGTGCGGACTAGTCCGGTATGCATGGACTAGAAAAAACAAGATTGATCAATATGTTCACTTCTAGTACTCTATGCAGCGGAAATTAATTGATGACTTAGATATATTGCAACAGTGATACAATGGATGACAGAAATCAACTTTGATTTCAATGCTTCAACGTGAATTTCACAAGATTAATTAAAGACTAGAATATGATGAACAATAAATAAACAAGAGTAAGAGACAAGTGTTTATCCCAAGGTTCGATTTCATGAAGGAAATCTACGTCCCCGTTGAGGAGTCCACTAAGGACCAGGTCTTCTCCATCCCTACCCTCGTCGAATCGCCACGGGGGCCGATTCTCTTCCACTAATCACAAAGGGCAAAAAAATCGTTCAAGGGGCCTTCTCACAAGTTGAGGGCTCCCCAAGAATTACAATGAATGAACACAACAAAACACACTCAAAAGATGAACAATTAACAAACAAGAATGTGTGAGAGATCAAACCCAAGAGCTCAAGTTGTGTGGAACAAGTCTCTCCTTTGATCAATTGCTAATCCCCAAAGATTTGATCCTTTTTGGGTTAGAATATGTGGAGAGATGTGAATTTTGGGCCCTTGGGAGGTGTGGTGGCACAGGGGGTCGAAGAGTTTTGGTGGTATGGTCGTACACCTCTTTTTATAATAGGGTTTCCAATGGTTACGTTAGGGTTTGCGATGTCCGGACTAGTCCATGGCTAACTCCGGACTAGTCCGGTGTACGGTGTGTGGAAAACCCTGAGTGTTGTTAGATACCGGACTAGTCCATAGTAGTGCGGACTAGTCTGATGTCTACTCAAAGATATATCGGACTAGTCCGGTCCATATCGAACTAGTCCGTTTTATGATCAGAGAGAAAATAGTACTAGTCCGGTTGATACCGGACTAGTCCGCACATGCTGATTTTTGTACAGTTAGTGTGATTTCTTTCACTTGAGCTCTTGGGGTGTGTTTCTCCAACACACTCTATACTAAATAATCTAATCTTTTAGCTCCTGAGCTCTTATCAATTTGGATCCTCCTTCTCCTTTCTTTTTGCGCTTTCTTCCTAATTTCCTTAAGAACCTGCGCTCATCTCAACAATTTTGTTAGGGTCTCATTTGTTTGTCATAAATCAACCAAAACCCACAAGGGATGCCTAGATGCACTTTCACTACCGTTGTGCTAAGGATAGAACTTACGGAGGTGTTCTATGTTTCATGGATTGGGTAGAGGTACCCCGTCCTCTATGGCTAGGCGGACGCACCCGGGGCGGCATACTTGTGTCACTAGGAAGGGACCCTCCTAGCTGGGGGATAGTTTGTTCACCCTTCTCGAGAAAGTATTCACCGAAGAACCAGATCCCCCACCTCGAGCTATCTACTCCGCACGAACCGCTGCTGATAATGCCAGAGCGATTGGCGGTATCGCGGGTTTCGGACAGCCACTTGCCACCTTCGCTCATCGACAAGATCGATATCTTCACACCGGAGCTGGTCCTGCGTGGCTTCGTCGTACGCTTTGACACGGGATAACCATATGGTGATTTCCGGGGGGAGGACAGCCTCAACCCCATACACCAGGAAGAAGTGTGTTTCCCCTGTCGTGCGACTGAGGGACGTCTGGCTAGACCATAGTGCAGACGGAAGCTCTTCAACACAATTGGCATTTTGCTTCTTCAAGTTGTCATAGGTGTGTGTCTTGAGTTCCCTGAGTATCTCAGCGTTTTCTCTTTCGACTTGGCCGTTACTCTCTGGGTGAGCAACGAAAGCATAGAAAACTTGGATGCCGAGGTGTTTGAAGTAGTCTTGGAACACTGCACTGGTGAACTGGGTCCCGTTGTCGGTGATGATTCTGTTCAGGACCCCGAACCGGTAGATTACCGACTTGCTGAAACTTGACTGTTGACTGCTTGTTGATTTTTACAACAGGGGCAGCTTCCTGCCACTTTGTGAACTTGTCTATGGTGACGTAGAGGTACCTGTACCCTCCGACTGATCTGGGGAATGGCCCCGGGATGTACAGCCCCCACACAGCGAAGGGCCATGAGGGCGGGATCATCTACAACGTCTACGCCTGTGTGTGGATCTGCTAGCATGGAACTGGCACGCCTTGCATCTCTTGACCAGGTCGACGGCATCCTGGAGAGCTGTCGGCCAGTAGAAGCCATGCTGGAAGGCTTTACCGACCAGCGTGCGGGAAGATGCATGGTTCCCACGCTCGCCTCCATGGATCTCTGCGAGCAACTCGCATCCCTCCCCCTGGGTTATGCACCGCAATAGGACACCATTAGCGCCACGCCGGTAGAGACTCCCTTCTACCAGCACGTATCTCTTAGCCAATCGAGTGATCCTTTCAGCGGATACACGTTCATCGGGAAGGAAATTGTCTTTCAAGTAGTCCCGAACCTCCGTGATCCATGCCTAGGGACCTACTTGAGCACTTGGAACTTGAGCGCCGGGTTGCACAGAGTCCTTGGTGACGCTTATGATCCTTGGTGGCCACCATGGTAGCAGGCCCGCCGGGACCACCAGCTTCGAGGTGTTGGTCCCGGCCCCTTCGCCTGGTTCGGCCGGCCAGGCGGTTGGTCACAGCAACTTCCTTTCAAAGACCTCCTCAGGTACCGGAGCCTGAGTGGAAGCCTTTGTTGGCAGGTCGTCGGCTATAGTGTTGTTGGCACGGGGAACATGGCACAAATCCAAGGATAAGAAGTCCTTCTCCAACTTATGTACTTGTAGGAGATAGGCTGCAAGCTGTGGGTCGTTGCAGCAGCACTCTCCCTTGACTTGCTTGATGATTAGCTGAGAATCACCATTAACCAACAATTGTTGGACACCGAGGGACAGCACGGTCCTTAACCCGAAGATGAGAGCTTCATACCCCACCATGTTGTTGGTTGTCTTGAAGTCAATTCGCACCATGTACTTGAACTGCTCTTCGGTTGGTGTAAAGAGCAGAACCCCCGCTCTGGCACCTTGCTTGCGCGAGGAGCCGTTGAAGAAGAGAGTCCATTAAGCCCAGTGAAGACTGGAGCTCTGAGCTCTGGTCCACCAACGTCTTGGACCCCGGGAGGCATGGTGGTGGCGTCCACTCTGCCACGAAGTCAGCTCTTCACCGCATGACGCGGTAAGAAGTCTAGCTTGAACTCCGCCAGCTCCGCATCCCATTTGGCTATGTTTCCGGTTGCGTTAGGGCTGTAGAGGACAGTTCTCAGTGGGTATGAGGTAACCACTGAGATCTTGTGAGCTTGGAAGTAGTGGCGCAGCTTCCTTGAAGCAACGAGGACTGCATAGAGCAGTTTGTGCACCTCCAGATATCTTATCTTGGCATCGTGGAGGACCTCACTGATGAAGTAGACCGGACGTTGGACGGTTTGGACCCTCCTGGGGGGTCCAAGGCGTCCTAAAGGGGTCCATGACTCGGGGGCCTCGGCCCTCGGGTCCGAAACTGCACTCTAGGAGCTCAGACCCAGATGTGCACTGGTCGCCTGGTCTAGCTGGCTGAGACCTTACTGGATCTTCTTGGGGAGGTCCAGGACTCGGGGCCCCCAAGCCCCAGGTCCGGGACTGCATTTCGGGAGCTTAGACCCAGATATGCATTGATAATCAGGTCCGACTAGTTGGGACCTGACCATTTCGCCGTCCCTAGGGTCTCCTGCGTAGTCTGAGTCCTGGGACTCTAAACCAACGGCAAGAGGAGCCTCATCTAGGACTTGAGGTTGATGGAGTTCTAGCCGCTCCACAACCAAAATCATGCTCACGACCTCAATTGTAGCAGCGATGTAGAGGAGTAGAGACTCGCCTTGTTTCGGGGCCACCATGATCGGCAGCGTTGTGAGGAACTTCTTCACCTTCTGGAACGCCTCATCCGCCTCCTCGGTCCATACGAATGGACCAGAATTGCGTAGAAGCTTGAAGAACGGAAGAGCCCGCTCAGCCAGTCTAGAGATAAACCAACTGAGTGCAACCATGCATCCGGTAAGCTTCTCCACGTCTTTGATGAAGGCTGGGGGCCGCATCAGTTCTATCGCCTTAATCTTCTCTGGGTTAGCTTCAATTCTCGGTGTGAGATCAAGAAACCGAGCAGCTCCCCAGCAGAGACCCCGAAGACATATTTGTCCGTGTTCAACTTCGCTTGTGTCGAACGCAGTCTGTCAAAGACTAGGGCTAGGTTGTCGAGCAGAGATGCTTGCGACTTAACCTTTACTACAATGTCATTGACATACACCTCTACTAGGTCACGTATAAGATTCCCAAATATTTTATGCATTGCACGTACGAAAGTGGGAAGGGCATTCTTAAGACTGTAAGACATGGACACATAGCAGTATAGACCATCTACTGTTATGAAGGCGGTATGCTCTTCATCTTCCCTAGACATAGGTATTTGGTGGAAACTTGAATATGCATCTTGGAAACACAGTAGATCACATCCGGATGTAGAATTCGCTATTTGGTCTATACGGGGGAGAGGAAACGGAGTCTTTGGACATGCCTTATTGAGGGTAGTGTAGTCGATGCACAGCCGAAGCTTCCCGCCTGCCTTGGGGACGACAACAGGGTTGGCCAACCATCGAGGATGGTGGACCTCGGATAAAGCCGGCATCAAGTAACTTCTTGATTTCTTCACGGATGATGTCTTGCCGCTCGATGGATTGCTTCCGAGGTTTCTATTGGACTGGCCTGGCGTCGAGGTGGATTTTCAGTTGGTGCTCAATCACCTCCCTGGGGATCCCGTGCATCTCCGACGGTTGCCACGCAAACACGTCGACATTCGCCCGGAGGAAGGTGACGAGCGCATCTTCCTATTTGTCACCCAGACTCCCGGTGATTTGGGTGGTATGGGCGGCATCAGGGCCGACTTGGACTACCTTGACTGGTACGTCCTCGCCGTTCGAGGGCTGCACATGGGGTGCAGATGTCGTCCTTCGCTGGCGCATGCTTGGAGGCGGCCGACTAGCTTCTGCATGACCGAAAGCAGCCTCCTGCGCAGCTGCCAGCGCTGAGACATCCACGGTGCAGTCTCCACGGATCTTGAGGACGTCACTCGGGGTTGACATATATAGAACCAGGTAGCCGTAGTGGGCTACTGCCATGAACCGGTACAGGGCCGACCTGCTGATTATGGCGTTGAAGGGGAGGCTGACCTTGGCAACATCAAAGACGATGCTTTCAGTGTGGTAGTTCTCTGGCGTCCCGAACGTCAGTGTAAGGGAGATGCTACTGCATAGGAAGATTGGGTCCCGGCCTAACCCCGAGAATGGTCTCAAGGGGTAAGATGGGGCATAGGGATTTGTAGCTTCTTGAAAGCTGTGAGGCTGATAACGCTGAGGGATGCCCCGCCATCGATCATTACGTGGTAGAGCTTCCCGTTGGAGATGGTCGGGGTGACGAGGAGAGGCGGCTGCCTGGTGGCTGCCATGTTCTTGGGGTAGTAGGAGGCGTCGAATATGATCGGCATCTTCATCCACTTCCGGTGTGGCGCCGGCTCAGGGGATGGAGCAGCTGCTACCACCGCCCGACGGAGGGTCTTGACGGCGCAACGGGATGAGATGTCGGAAGAACCTGCGTACATCACGTAGAGCGTGCCGGCTGTTTGGCCATCAGCTCAGCCAAATCTGGGCGCCGTGGGCGCTGTAGGCACGCTGAGCGTCTGATCGCCAGCCTGGCCACACCTGCCCGTCCTAGAGCGGGAGGTGGCTTTGTTGTCTCCCGCCTGGAGACAACGGCGAGTTGGGCGAGAAGGCTCCCAACCTGGCGCGCCAAATGTCGGAGTTTGAGCTATGACACCCCTACCTGGAGCAAGAGGTGGATTTTTCGCCTCCCACCTGGAGAGTGCAAAAAGCCCCCCTACCTGGCACGCCAAATGTTGGAGTGTGAGCTATGACACCCTTTCTGACCTGCTACGGAAGCAGCTCGTGGAGATTCTTTGATTGGAGGGGGTTTGGCGTCCCTAAGTGATCCAACTTGAGAGATCAGGTGAACACCAGGATTTACGTGGTTCGGGCCGCTGGAGTGTAATACCCTACGTCCACGGGGGTGTTTGTTGTATTGCTTGCGCTTAAGAGTGTGTGAGGGTGCAGGGTTGCTAACCCTTTGTCTGGTGGACACCCCGGTCCTTTTATAGTCCAAGGCCGGGGTGGTTACAATGTGGCACGGGGCTCGACAGATGGTCCCGAAGCTATATGAACCATATACAAGATCTAGGGTTTTACACTCCGAGTAGAGTAGCCGGTGGGGGAGTTAAGTCCCGCCATCGGGCGCGCTGAGCACCCCTGTTCGTGTGTCAGGTGATGCTGAAGACGTCGTCTTGTCGCCGTGTCTTCTCGCTCTGCTTGGGTGGCTCTGCGTTGTTGAGGGGCACTGTACTGCTGTAACGCCTTGCCGTCCTGTCTTGTCATCGTAATGGTGGTCAGGCGGAGGAGGGAGGCGTACATCGTGCTCCATGCTTCTGGGGAAGGTGCGAGCCTTGAATGCATGGCCTGACAGCGCACTTCCCCCTTGACTTTGTTGACCCACGGCCCACGACAGATCATGGGGCACGTGGCGGCTCCGGAGCTCCTCTCAGTGGGTTCGGAGCTAGGATACATGTGGCAGCTCTTGACCTCACCTCAACGGGGAGGCTTGGACCAGAGCCCAGGGCACGTTTGGCTCTGGAGCCCTCGTCAGCAAGGAGGAGGTTCAGAGCCCGCCGTCACGTGGCAGCTCCGGACCTCACCTCAGCTGGGAGGCTCAGACCAGATACCAGGGCACGTGTTGGCTCCGGAGCCCTGCTCAGCAGGGAGGATATTTAGAGCCCACCGAAACGTGGCAGATCCAGACCTCACCTCAGCAGGGAGGCTCGAACCGGAGCCCAGGGCACGTGTCGGCTCCGGAGCCTCCTAAGCAGGGAGGAGGTTTAGAGCCCACTTACACGTGACAGGTCTGGAGGTTAGCCCACTAAAATAAGCTTTAACTTCGTGGTGTTAGGTCTTGGCTCACGAAAATAAGCTTTAATTTTATGGGTTCGAATACAGGCTGACAACATTACACCTAATTTCGTGTGCGTCTGTCTCGGCTCACGAAAAAAGCAAGTAATTTCATGGGCTAGGTCACTGGCTCACGAAAATACACACTTAATGTTGTGGGTTCCGACAGCTCACGACAATAGTCGTAATTTCGTGGGTTAGGTCGACGGCGTACGAAAATAAAGGCCTTAATTTCATGGGTTAGGTCATCGGCGCATGCAAATAAAGGCCTTAATTTCATGGGTTATTGCAACTCATGAAAATAAAGGCGATTTAGGTCCGAACACCTGCCGCCACCTGCTCGCAAACCTGACTTTATTAGGTCCAAACGCCCGCCGCCACCCTGCTCGCGAGCCTGCCGCCACGCTGCCCGGCCACCGCACCACCCTGCCTGAGCCACCGCGTCGCCCGGCCCAGTCACCGCACTGCTCGTTCACCGCGCTGCTGTGGCGGACCGGAATCTGCTCATCCAGGATCGCAGAGGGTGGTGCCGCGCGATGCGACACCTGACCGCACACGTCATCAGGATACATTGTATTACATAGAAAACAAATTGAAACTGTACAAACTGGTACAATACTCAGTTACAAACTAGTGTCTTTATTACACAGCGGAAGTCTAATTTATACAACTTACGTCCGCCTATCTAGCAACAGTCCGTTGCCCAGCCCTAGGGCAACCCACACTAGCTGCACTCCCCAGCTCAGCGCGGCGTGTACGGCTCCCACTCAGCCGTGGTCCCCGACGGAGGGTAACCCTCGCCGGTGGACTCGTAACCCGAATCCGTGGGTGGCTCCTCACCTGAAAAGCACTTAAGCAGCAAACATGAGCACGATGGCTCAACAAGACTTAACCGACTCACCTAGGCATGAAACTACATGAGGTGTACAATGAACATCGGATAGTAACATGGCAGCAAATGGACACGCCTACAAGTTCATCCTTAGTTCATCTTTCAGCCACAAGTTTGACAGTTCAGGAATCTGAAATTTAGTAAGCAATATTTGGTGGCACACATGTAACAATACAATTATATCATACAGCAGAATTGAATCAGAACATTCCATAAATTATCTACGTTACGGTGCAGTGAACAAGCGGTACTCGTCACCGCGAGGGACGGTGAATCGACTCGATATACACCTGTAGGGTTACCCAAAGAGCACGTCACGTACGCCCACCCGTGGAGCTGCACAGCACGCTCACTCGATGTCGTACGGGACAACCTTTCACCCAACAGCCCAAACGTCGAAACGGTCGCACCGAAACGAGCAGGAGGTTCCCTACATGGAGCATCTCTCTATGCCCGTTAGCAGATTTCCACCTTGGTGCCCTCAGCCTACACCTATAAATCGGTGTGTTATGCCTCGACGCCCGGAGGTTTAGGTTACATTGGTTTATCGGGGCCCATATATCTGATATGCTTTCGGTACGTTCAATACTTGCTCAGCAGGGCCGCACATGGATCGGTCCTCAATCAACATGGACAGGGCTGCGCACACAAGACTTCCTCTTGCTGCGCCCTAGCCCCTGCCTAGTCTCATTTTCATTACTAAAGTAATCTCACATCACTCGAACCAATCCCGTGTGTCCCAAGCCTAAACTCGCGAGTAGATTCCAACTACTCGACTTGTACCGAAGTCCTATGAATCATTAAGCATAGCCTGTCTACGCGAGGTCTTAGACACTACCCTCACTCTTATAGGCAAATTCTGGTTATGCAAGTGGGGTTCCATCCATCCTACACCTAATGCACATTTATACCTCACACTAGACATGTAAACAAAGCAAACATTTATAAAAAGGGTTAATGCAAACCGGGGCTTGCCTTGTTGCTGCTGGTCAGGGGTTAGATCTTCGTCTGGAAGAAGGAAGTCAAGTACTTCCGGAGTCTCCTCGCCTTCAGCGACTACACGTTAATGAGATACTACATGTTAATTCAAATGCAATGGGTAAACTTGAATAAGTAATTACTATACCTCTAGCTAACCCTCCCCTTTGATTCTGAAATTTTTATGGTGGCTTGGTAGGGTCCTAAACAGGGTCTTGACCAAGTTTCATTTGAAACAAAGTTCATTTGAGCATTGTACAAATAACAACCTAATTGGTCTCTAAGTAATTCCAGGGGTTTTCATGGCTCCAACCATTACTTTCTGTAAAATAGAATTTAAGATGGTTCTAATAGAATTGGTTTCATGTAATTTGAAGAAATCTAGAGGAATTTATGCCCTAAACAAGATTTGAGAAAATCTGAAAAATGTTTCTGTACATTTTTCTATTTTCTCAGGGCAGTTCAGTTAATCACCAAATTAGGGGGACTAAATGAACTTGGATGAGTCTGAAAATTTTATTGGGACTCTAGGATTTTCCCATGAACCTCTCAGCCAAATTTTAGAATTTTTCATGAAGTAATCCTCCAGATAAAATTCCCAACAGTTTAGAGTTTAGGGATTTAATTTTGGAAAACTATTTACTTTCATGAGCTGAAATTTGTATTGCTGGAAAGTACTCACCATCCTGAGTTCAGCAAAATTTGGTTCACTGTATTTGGAGCTTCCTACACAAAGTTTTGAATTTCTAAAGTTTTGGTTGATCCCTGAATTATTTTCCTACAGAGAATCCTCTCCCGCGCTAAACTAGAGGCTGACAGCGGGGCCCGCCTGTTTAATTTGAACTAACCGCGCTCGCGCGCGCTTAACTCAGCGGCTGACACGTGGGGTCCGTGCCTTCATCTACCTCCCGACGCCACCGCCCGAGCCGCCAGAGCTCCGGCGAGGTCGGCGTTCACGGCGATCTAGTTCGCCGGCGACGGTGAGACTCGGCGCCCCCACATGATCTCGGACGCTGAACACGCTGGACACCCTGCCGCCACCGGCTAACCGGCGTAGCTCGCCGGCGACGAGCGCTATGTCACTATGCCACCTCGGCAACGTGTTCCCGCCCTCCTGACCATCTCCTTCGCGCGCTAATTGCGTCACCACGTTCAGGGGGACCTCGGGAACCTCGGCATGACCTCGGTTGGGACCTAAACGGCCGGCAACCCGGACCTCACCGGCGACCCCCTCTTCCACCAAACTGTTCTATGGTGAACCTAGGGTTCTGGCGGTGGTTTCCTTCCGGGTTTTGATCGAGAAAGGTCGCAAGAACCTCTAGATGCTATCTCACAGCTCCGTTCGACCTCCCACCCGACGATCTTCCCAAATTCCTCCTAAACCTAATCGGGTCCCGAAACAAGCTCCCCGCCCTAAACTGGAAAATTCTTCGTGCACAAAGGTCGAACCTTAGAACGGTTTGCGCGGTGGTCTCGAGGACGAGCTAGCGCTTCACTTTCCGATGGACGTCGAGGGCGGAGGATGATCACAGCTCGGGTGGCGAGCGATCAGAACTCGGGCGATTAGGCGGCTGGTTGCTGAAGTTTGCGAAAACAGGAGCTCGCCGGCGGTTTTGTGCCTTTTTATAGGCCACTGAGGGTGGTGGAGGGCACGGCACCTGCTGTGCCACCTCCTACACCGAAGCAGGAGCTGGCTGGCTGAGGCTGTCGGGCGCCAACGCCATGGCTGGCTGGCGAGCATGCTCGGTCGAGAGAGAGTCGGCTGAGTATGCTTCTGTGCTAAGTCTACTGACAAGTGGGCCCTCTTCTCCCCTCTAATTCTTTCCCCCCCACCCCTCTGCTGCAAATATCCAAGCTACTAAACATTGAATGCTAGACTTTGCCACCAAGTCACAGTTTGAATTTGGGTTCTCCATTTGGAATTTGTTTGGCCAAATTTGCTTCACAGTTAAACTGAAATTCAAATTCAGTTTTGAATTATTGCAAATTTGACTCCCGACAAGATGAACTCCAATGGGGATGAAAATTGGTGGACTAACTCAGAAAAATGTGCTGAGTTTGAATATGAAGCTAACTTTTGAATTTGAGTGATGAAAGTTGCTGCAATTTGAATTTACATTCAAATTGGCCTCTTTTTCAAATGCCTCCAAAAGTGCCTCAAAAAGTGTTGGATTTGCATGAAATTTGGCCTTAACCTTCCCAAGACTTTTTAAGTTCTAGGGGTGAGCTCAACCTCTCATGTTCATATGTAGAAATCCCACTTTGTGAAAGTTAGGGCTTTCCCCTCTAATCATCCTTTTGATGGAGGTTACTTGCTCTTCACAAGTCTCCAAAAGATATCCACAACAAAAGTTGTGGTGTTGTGAGGTGATGAAAAATTTTTGCAAGTCCCTTTTTCTTGGGCTTTTACATCCCTCCCCCCTTAAAAGAATCTCGTCCCGAGATTACAAAAGACGAGACAGCGATGTAATAGGACTCGCCCGTGCTGAGACGCCATGAACTCCGGGTAATTTGAGCGAAGGAATTCCTCTCTCTCCCACGTCGCTTCTTCGGCGGTGTGGTTACTCCAGAGTATCTTGTAGAACCACAACTTTTTGCTACGCGTGGTACGGGCTTTTTCATCAATAATTGCCACCGGATATTCATCATATGACAAATCCGGTTGCAACTCGCCGATGTCTTCGGTAGGAACAGCAGCTGTATGCTTCAGACATTTTCGCAGTTGTGAAACATGGAAAACATCATGGACACCAGCAAGAGATGCCGGTAGCTCCAGCCTATACGCTGCTGGTCCACACTTATCGGTGATAGCATAGGGTCCAATAAAACGGGGAGCGAGTTTCCCCTTCACACCGAACCGGTGCACGCCTTTCATCGGAGACACACGGAGATACACGTGTTCCCCGACGTCAAAGTGCAGCGGTCTACGTCTATTATCAGCGTAGCTTTTCTGCCGGGATTGAGCGGCCTTCAAGTTGGCTTTAATCATCCGAACGCGCTCTTCGGCGTCGTTCACCACATCAACCCCGAATGTGACCCTTTCACCGGACTCGCACCAGTTTAATGGGGTGCGGCACTTGCGACCGTAGAGAGCTTCGTAGGGTGCCATCTTGATACTCGCCTGATAGCCGTTATTCTACGAGAATTCCGCCAACGGTAGGTGATCATCCCAGTTCCTACCGTGGTGGATGGCACATGCTCTCAACATGGCTTCTAGTATTTGGTTCACCCTTTCTGTTTGCCCATCTGTCTGAGGGTGATAGGCGGAGCTTCTAATCAGCTTAGTAGCCAGAGCAGCGTGCAACTGCTCCCAAAAGCGAGATACAAATAATGCACCTCGGTCTGAGACTATGGTCTTGGGTACTCCATATAAACATAGAATCTTCGCTATGTACAGCTCCGCATATTTGCCGGCATTGTAACGTGTATGCACTGGGATGAAGTGAGCCGTGTTGGTTAACCAATCAACGTTTACCCAAATGGAATCATGCTTGTTGGCAGTCAAGGGCAATCCCACAATAAAATCCATGCTCACATCTTCCCATTTCCATGCTGGGATTTTCAGGGGTTGCAGCAGCCCTGATTTCTTCATATGATCAGCTTTCACTCGTCTACACGTATCACACTCGGATACGTACTTTGCCACTTCCCGCTTCATCCGTGTCCACCAAAATTTCTTTTTCAAATCTTGGTACATTTTGTTGCTGCACGGATGAATGCAGTATTTAGACAAGTGGCTTCATCAAGGATCTTTTTCCTCAGCTCCATATCCCGGGGTATGACTATGCGGTCATTGAACCATAGCGTCCCCCCATCATCTTTACGGAAACATTTGATCTCCCCATTGCCTATCCGTCTCCGGAGATGTGTCATGCCCTTATCAACTTTCTGAGCTGCAATGATGTCCTCCCTAATAGTAGGGATGAGGGCAAGTTTGTAGAGCGACCCATGAGGAACTAAGTATAAACTCAGCTCTTCCTCTCCCACTGGGGTAATGGTGAGGTTATGGACATGTGACTTCCGACTCAGCGCGTCGGCTACCACATTTGCCTTGCCGGGGTGGTAATGGATCTCAATATCATAGTCTTTGATTAGTTCTAACCACCTCCTTTGCCTCATGTTCAGCTCCTTCTGGGTGAAAATGTACTTCAAGCTCTTGTGGTCGGTGTAGAGATGCACCAAATTCCCCAGGAGATAGTGCCTCCACATTTTTAACGCCAAAACCACAGCAGCAAGCTCAAGATCATGAGTTGGATAATGCTGCTCATGGTTCCGAGGTTGGCGTGAGCCATATGCGAACACACGTCCTTCCTGCATCAACACGCGGCCGAGCCCAATACCAGACGCGTCACAATACACGCCGAAGGGCTTGGTTGTATACGGTTGAGCTAAGACCGGGGCTGTTATGAGATGCTTCACTAATGCTTGGAACGCTCCTTCACACGCCGTGTTCCAAACATATTTTGTTCCCTTCTTCAGCAATTCTGTCATCGGCTTAGCAAGCTTGGAGAAACTCGGAATGAATCTCCGATAGTATCCTGCTAAGCCGAGGAAGCTTCTGACTTCATGGACTGAAGTGGGAGCTTTATATTTTAGCACTTGCTCTATTTTGCTTGGGTCAACCGCAATACCTTCCGCTGAGATGATATGTCCCAGAAATGGCACTTGGCTAATCCAGAACTCACATTTGCTGAACTTGGCATAGAGTTTGTGGTCTTGCAATCGTTGAAGAACGATCCTCAAGTGTTCGGCGTGTTCTGCTTCTGTCTTGGAGTAAACCAAGATATCATCAATGAACACCACCACGAACTTGTCCAACTCCGGCATGAACACCGAGTTCATGAGATACATGAAATGGGCTGGAGCATTAGTGAGACCAAAAGACATGACGAGATATTCATATAAGCCGTATCTCGTCGAGAAGGCCGTCTTCGGGATATCCTCCGCTCGGATCTTTATCTGATGATACTCAGAGCGAAGGTCCATCTTGGAGAACACACTTGCACCCACAAGTTGATCAAACAAAATGTCAATGCGGGGCAGTGGGTACTTATTTTTGATAGTGACGGCATTGAGCGGCCGGTAGTCCACACACAGCCTCAAGGTTTCATCCTTCTTCTTCATGAACAGCGCCGAGCATCCCCAAGGCGAGGAACTCGGCCTAATGAAACCTTTGCTCAACAGATCATTGAGCTGCTCTTTCAGTTCAGCCAGCTCATTCGGAGCCATTTTGTATGGCCTCCGGGAGATAGGAGTAGTCCCGGGTGCAAGCTCGATCTTGAACTCGACATCCTGCTCAGGTGGCATGCCCGGAAGATCATCCGGAAACACGTCGGGGTATTCCCGGACTACGGGGATGTCCTCTAACTTGAGAGCTTCAGTATTATTAGTTTCTGAAACTTCCGGGACTGGATTATCTAACATGAGGGACTGCGGACGGTGTAGTGGGGAGTTGAGGTGAACCGTCCGTGATAACGTTTCCAGGACAGCACCATGGTAGCTTAGCCATGACATTCCTAAGATTGCATCAATCTTCTGCCCCTCAAGAATAATCATAGTGGTGGGATATATCTTCCCACCTAAGAACAGTGGTGCTTTCGGAACCATCATAGTTGCTGAAATCTTTCCTCCCGGTGAGCAGATCATATAAGAACACTCGGTTGGAAAGGCTTCCAGTTGATGCTTAACCACATATGATGCACTTATGAAGTTGTGGGTTGCACCAGAATCAAATAATATGATGATTGCTTGGTTGTTGAGAGTGAACGTACCCGCCAGCATGTTGTCTCCCTCTGGGGTGTCCTCATTGTCGAGGTGGCGAACGCCCCCAGTCCGCTGACCCACCTTCTTGACCGGAGGTCGGCCTCGAGCACCGCCCTGGAACTGGGCTTGCCTGCTGCCCTGCTGCCCCTGGGGACAGTCATTCGCGAAATGGCCCGCCTGGCCACACGTGAAGCAAGTGAAACGGGGTGGTCCTCCGCTGATCGGCGGACAGAAACCCGGGGCGCGCTGTGGCAGTGGGAACGCCCGGGGTGTCGCCTGCTGCTGTTGTTGCGGTCGCGGTGGTGGCATCGGCGGTCGGAACGGGGGTGACTGGAAAGAACGTCCCCCGAACTGCTGAGGTCACGCCGGTAGATGCCACTGCTGCCCAGATGGTGTCCGATACACCATGCGGTACTTCTGGGGAGCGCCACCCCCACTGCTGGGTGGAGTGCTGCGCTTCCGCTGCTCAGCTGCCAACTCCCGCTGAGCGTCCTCTTGCATAATTGTGGCATTGACGAGGTCGTTGAAGGTGCCGCGATTCCATTGAACGAGATGCGTCTTCATCTCGGGGTGTAATCCCCGATAGAAGTGCTCCCGCTTCTTCTCCTCAGTGGAGATGTAGTCTGACGCATATTGCGCCAGATGGTTGAAGGCACGGGAGTAGTCATGGGCACTCCTACCGCCCTGCTTCAGCTATAAGAATTCTTGGAACTTCCTCTTCATTATCCCGGGAGGGATATGATAGGCGCGGAATGCCTCCCGGAACTCTTCCCACTCCACGGCATGGCCAGCCGGACGTGAAGCGACATAGTTCGTCCACCACGCACCAGCGGCACCATGAAGCTGCTGCGCTGCGAACAGAGTCTTTTGCCGCTCCGTACATTGGAGCAGCCCGAATTTGGACTCGATTGTCCGCAGCCAGTTGTCGGCCTCCAGTGGTTCTGCGGCTTCTGTGAACACCGGAGGGTGCGTACTCATGAAGTCCGAGTACGTCACCTCACGGGGCTCACGAGACCCCCTCTCTTGATGCCCTCCCCCCCCCCCCCCCCGCCTGGGACGTATTCTGCACGATCGTGCGGAGCAGGTCGGTCTGCTCCACACGACCACCCACCAGTGCCGCTATGACATCCGCTAGGGTAAGCGGAGGCAGCGGTGGTGGTTGCTGCTGCGGGGTGCTGTCGTAGGCAGGTGGCTGGGAGTCATCGCCTCCCTGTTGGCTAGAGCCACCAGTCTCGTGCATGGTCCAAGAGCGAACCATCTGCAGCCATACGACATTAAACATCAGTCCCGCAACATATTGCATGCAGTCCAATAAAATAGGTGTAAAACATAATGACATTAAAACATGCGATACATCTCGTATACGGATAATGTAATAACTTTGCACAAGCTACACCATTACCAGACCAAATACAAGCTAGTTAAATCCAACTTGATGAACTTCCTCTTTGGAAGCTCACCACAACTAGGTTTGGTCACTACGAGACGTTAATATCGCTTGGTCATCACGTATACCACCCTTTTATCTTCAATATGACTCAAACATGGTCTCTAGCGAAAGAAACTTGAGTAAAGCATATACTCAATCTTTCACTAGTTGAATATACCCACCCATGAGTATGTTCTACCCCATTGGAAGTACTTAAACCCCCTAGGGTACAACAATCTCCCAAATGAGTTCAACTGTCATCCTTGTGTCAGAATGACCAGTTTCTACACATTTCAGATTTTGACCTGGTTCTGTGCATTTTCATAACTCAAGTTGAATACCAAAGTTAAAGTTAACTTCAGTATATTTCCAACAAGTATTCATTTGCCCCCAGATCAGCTCTGGTTAAAAATTTATGGTAATTCAAAGTCAACAGAATTTCTGGAAGAATTTCAACAGCACCTCCTTTGGGAAGTTGCTGTTTTCAACTCTGATTTCCACTGAATTCTGTGCTGAAATTTCAGAAACCTTGAATTACAAAGATGTAACGCATCTTCTACCATTTCTAAATATGTATCATATGATAATTTTAGATTTTTCTACAGGGAGTTATGCTTGAAAAACAGAACAGTCCAGAGGGTGTTTTGGATCTGTCCTGGTTCTGGACAGTTTACATCCCTCGGGAATTAGGCCACCTTAAGATGTGATTCAGCTCTGGAAGTCTACAACAAAATTGTAGAGTACTTAATTACCTTTCCATAACTATATCCCACACCTCCATTGACTAAATAATCTGTGAGTTATGCCCTATCAAAGTTCAGCAAACTTGTTGCCCAAAACAGAGCACTCTATTTTTCAATCCTTTGGAACTACACTGAGCAACTATCACATTTTCCTACCCAACCTGGATCCTAAATGTTGAAACTTAGTGATTTTAATTCCTTGTTATCATTATCTTTTATGCACATACCTATGATATGTCGGTACTACGTTCCTCACAAAAAAAAAATCCTAACCGGATTATACCGGCATATACGTCTCAATTGTGGCACTAAACGGTCTCTCGCACACGTGTACTACAAGGAATACATACGTGGTTAGTACCTGCAGAAGACCACACAATAATGATGCACTCAAAGGTTGTTTCATTTCAGGCAGTTCCATATTTGAAAGTAAATACAAACGCCTGTATCATTATCATACGGCCGTCCTTGAGTTAAGCCACGTCTCAAGGTACGTGATCGTGTTTTTTAACACCACACGACGGGGAATCCGGGTAGATCATGAACGGGTTGTCACGGTTGGGAATGTTATCAACCCAACAGATACCACCTACTGCCCTGCAGGGCACGCCGATGGCAAGCGCTACATATGTCCTCCTGGGCTAAATCCAGACGAACACACTCTCGCATTATTGACCATGTGATGGGGTCTCCACTTACTTGCCTAATGCACACTAGGGATCAGCGTTTCATATGAACTCAGAAACATGAAGAGTCCAAGAGTTTCATATTGACGTCTCACACCAAGCTGTGAGACCTATCCCTGAACCACGTTCCTCGTCAGGGGAGCTAATCGAAATTGAAGGTCTGATTTAAGACGCAAAACTCATGTGATTTTTGGGAGCTAAAATTTAATAGGGTTAGATTGCATGTAATGCTAACAAGAAATGAACAACACGCTGGAAAAGGTACACAATATGCTCAGCAGACAACCAAGGGGCTCCATCTCACACACATGTCTTTCACTCCCAGTTGGAACCTCACCACCAGCACTACAGAAAAACGATTTATTTTCGTGTGCAAAATTTAATTTCGTCGGCACTCACGATATTAAACTTATTATCGTGAGCTGGAGGTTAGCCCACTAAAATAAGCTTTAACTTCGTGGTGTTAGGTCTTGGCTCACGAAAATAAGCTTTAATTTCGTGGGTTCGAATACAGGCTGACAACATTACACCTAATTCCGTGTGCCTCTGTCTCGGCTCATGAAAAAAGCAAGTAATTTCATGGGCTAGGTCACTGGCTCACGAAAATACAGACACTTAATGTTGTGGGTTCCGACAGCTCACGACAATAGTCGTAATTTCGTGGGTTAGGTCGACGGCGCACGAAAATAAAGGCCTTAATTTCGTGGGTTAGGTCATCGGCGCACGCAAATAAAGGCCTTAATTTCATGGGTTGTTGCAACTCATGAAAATAATGGCGATTTAGGTCCGAACACCTGTCGCCACCTGCTCGCAAACCCGACTTTATTAGGTCCAAACGCCCGCCTCCACCCTGCTCGCGAGCCCGCCGCCACGCTGCCTGGCCACCGCACCACCCTGCCCGAGCCACCGCGTTGCCCGGCCCAGTCACCGCACTGCTCGTTCACCGCGCCACTGTGGTGGATCGGAATCCGCTCATCCAGGATAGCAGAGGGTGGTGCCGCGTGATGCGACACCTGACAGCACACGTCATCAGGATACATTGTATTACATAGAAAACAAACTGAAACTGTACAAACTGGTACAATACTCAGTTACAAACTAGTGTCTTTATTACACAGCGGAAGTCTAATTTATACAACTCACGCCCGCCTATCTAGCAACAGTCGGTTGCCCAGCCCTAGGGCAACCCACACTAGCTGCACTCCCCAGCTCAGCGCAGCGTGTACGGCTCCCACTCAGCCGTGGTCCCTGACGAGGGTAACCCTCGTTAGTGGACTCGTAACCCGAGTCCGTGGGTGGCTCCTCACCTGAAAAACACTTAAGCAGCAAACATGAGCACGATGGCTCAACAAGACTTAACCGACTCACCTAGGCATGAAACTATACATGAGGTGTACAATGAACATCGGATAGTAACATGGCAGCAAATGGACACGCCTACAAGTTCATCCTTAGTTCATCTTTTAGCCACAAGTTTGGCAGTTCAGGAATCTGAAATTTAGTAAGCAATATTTGGTGGCACATATGTAACAATACAATTATATCATACAGCAGAATTGAATCATAACATTCCATAAGTTATCTACGTTACGACGCAGTGAACAAGCGGTACTCGTCACCGCGAGGGACGGCGAATCGACTCGATATACACCTGCAGGGATACCCAAAGAGCACGTCACGTACGCCCACCCGTGGAGCTGCACAGCACGCTCACTCGATGTCGTACGGGACAACCTTTCACCCAACAGCCCAAACGTCGAACCGGTCGCACCGAAACGAGCAGGAGGTTCCCTACACAGAGCATCTCTCTATGCCCGTTAGCAGATTTCCACCTTGCTGCCCTCAGCCTACACCTATAAGTCGGTGTGTTATGCCTCGACGCCCGGAGGTTTAGGTTACATCGGTTTATCGGGGCCCATATATCCGATATGCCTTCGGTACGTTCAATACTTGCTCAGCAGGGCCGCACACGGATCGGTCATCAATCAACACGGACAGGGCTGCGCACACAAGACTTCCTCTTGCTGCGCCCTAGCCCCTGCCTAGTCTCATTTTCATTACTAAAGTGATCTCACATCACTCGAACCAATCCCGTGTGTCCCAAGCCTAAACTCGCGAGTAGATTCTAACTACTCGACTTGTATTGAAGTCCTATGAATCATTAAGCATAGCCTTTCTACGCGAGGTCTTAGACACTACCCTCACTCTTATAGGCAAATTCTGGTTATGCAAGTGGGGTTCCATCCATCCTACACCTAATGCACATTTATACCTCACACTAGACATGTAAATAAAGCAAACATTTATAAAAAGGGTTAATGCAAACCGGGGCTTGCCTTGTTGCTGCTGGTCAGGGGTTAGATCTTCGTCTGGAAGAAGGAAGTCAAGTACTTCCAGAGTCTCCTCGCCTTCAGCGACTACACGTTAATGAGATACTAAATGTTAATTCAAATGCAATGGGTAAACTTGAATAAGTAATTACTATACCTCTAGCCAACCCTCCCTTTTGGTTCTGAAATTTTTATGGTGGCTTGGTAGGGTCCTAACCAGAGTCTTGACCAAGTTTCATTTGAAACAAAGTTCATTTGAGCTTTGTACAAATAACAACCTAATTGGTCAGCCTCTAAGTAATTACAGGGGTTTTCATGGCTCCAACCATTACTTTATGGAAACTAGAATTTAAGATGGTTCTAATGGAATTGGTTTCATGGAATTTGAAGAATTCTAGAGGAATTTATGCCCTAAACAAGATTTGAGAAAATCTGAAAAATGTTTCTGTACATTTTTCTATTTTCTCAGGGCAGTTCACTTAATCACCGCATTAGGGGGACTAAAGAACTTGGATGAGTCTGAAAATTTTACTGGGACTCAAGTATTTTCTCATGAACCTCTCAGCCAAATTTCAGAATTTTTCATGAAGTAATCCTCCAGATAAAATTCCCAATAGTTTAAAATTTAGGGATTTAATTCTGGAAAACTATTAACTTTCATGAGCTGAAATTTGTATTGCTATAAAGTACTCACCATCCTGAGTTCAGCAAAATTTGGTTCACTGAATTTGGAGCTTCCTACACAAAGTTATGAATTTCTAAAGTTTTGGCTGATCCCTGAATTATTTTCCTACAGAGAATCCTCTCCCGCGCTAAACCAGAGGTTGACAGAGGGGCCCATCCGTTTAATTTGAACTAACCGTGCTCGTGCGCGCTTAACTCAGCGGCTGACACGTGGGGTCCACGCCTTCGTCTACCTCCCGACGCCACCGCCCGAGCCGCCGAAGCTCCGGCGAGGTCGGCGTTCCCGCGATCTAGCTCGCCGGCGACGGTGAGACTCGCCGCCCCCACATGATCTCGGACGCTGAACACGCTGGACACCCTGCCGCCACAGGCTAACCGGTGTAGCTCGCCGGCGACGAGCGCTATGTCACTATGCCACCTCGGCAACGTGTTCCCGCCCTCCTGACCATCTCCTTCGCGCGCTAATTGTGTCACCACGTTCAGGGGGATCTCGGGAACCTCGGCATGACCTCGGTTTGGACCTAAACGGCCGGCAACCCGGACCTCACCGGCGACCCCCTCTTCCACCAAACTGTTCTATGGTGAACCTAGGGTTCTGGCGGTGGTTTCCTTCCGGGTTTTGATCGAGAAAAGTCGCAAGAACCTCTAGATGCTATCTCACAGCTCCGTTCGACCTCCCACCCGACGATCTTCCCGAATTCCTCCTAAACCTAATCGGGTCACGAAACAAGCTCCCCGCCCTAAACTGGAAAATTCTTCGCACACAAAGGTCGAACCTTAGAACAGTTTCCGCGGTGGTCTCGAGGACGAGCTAGCGCTTCACTTTCCTATGGATGTCGAGGGCGGAGGATGATCACAGCTCGGGTGGCGAGCGATCAGAACACGGGCGATTAGGCGGCTGGTTGCTGAAGTTTGCAAAAACAGGAGCTCGCCGGCGGTTTTGTGCCTTTTATAGGCCACTGAGAGTTGTGGAGGGCGTGACACCTGCTATGCCACCTCTCACGCCGAAGCAGGAGCTGGCCGGCTGAGGCTGTCGGGCACCGACGCCGTGGCTGGCTGGCGAGCGTGCTCGGTCGAGAGAGAGTCGGCTGAGTATGCTTCTGTGTTAAGTCTACTGACAAGTGGGCCCTCATCTCCCCTCTAATTCTCCCCCCCCCCTCTGTTGCAAATATCCAAGCTACTAAACATTGAATGCTAGACTTTGCCACCAAGTCACAGTTTGAATTGGGTTCTCCATTTAAAATTTGTTTGGCCAAATTTGCTTCACATTTAAACTGAAATTCAAATTCAGTTTTGAATTATTGCAAATTTGGCTCCCGACAAGATGAACTCCAATGGGGATGAAAATTGGTGGACTAACTCGGAAAAATGTGCTGAGTTTGAATATGAAGCTAACTTTTGAATTTGAGTGGTGAAAGTTGCTGCAATTTGAATGTACATTCAAATTGGCCTCTTTTTCAAATGCCTCCAAAAGTGCCTCAAAAAGTGTTGGATTTGCATGAAATTTGGCCTGAACCTTCCCAAGACTTTTTAAGTTCTAGGGGTGAGCTCAACCTCTCATGCTCATATGTAGAAATCCCACTTTGTGAAAGTTAGGGTTTCCCCTCTAATCATCATTTTGATGGAGGTTACTTGCTCTTCACAAGTCTCCACAAGATATCCACAACAAAAGTTGTGGTGTTGTGAGGTGATGAAAAAAATTTTGCAAGTCCCTTTTTCTTGGGCTTTTACAGCCGCCCTGGCGGAGCCTAAGCCCGCCACCACGCCGCCCGGCCACCGCGTCTCCCAGCTGAGGCCGCCATGCAGCCTGGCCACCGCGCCACCGCTTCCGACGCCCCCACAGCTACCGACGTCTCCACTGATACCGATGCTTCCACAGCTTCTTCCTACTGGAACACAGGTAATATATACTCGTTGTGTTCTTTTCAGTTTTAAAAACTATTATTATACTTATAACATGTATCATTGCTTATCGTTAGGGATCATCCTCGAGACCACAAAACCTTCACAGTCCTCGTGTTACAAATTTGCACACATCGTCTACACGAGAACAGTGTGGAGGAGAAGACTTCATCGATCACTTCTTCGCTCCGGGTGGTAGCAACTAGGTAAGATGTTAAAACTAGAGTCCTCATGTTACAAATCCATTCCACTTCCGGTTTTCAAAATGAATTCATTTTTAATAAGTCATACTAAAAATAGATATCATGTTACTTTTCATTTTATCTTATCAAATTGGTTGTAAGGTGTTATCAAATTGGTTGATACAGGGAGAACGGCGAGCGGGAAGAGATGATTGTCGTAAAGTGTTATCAAATTAATTGTAGTTGCAATTACTATAAATCATGTAATGGACGTTTCAATTTGAATTGAATTCGTTGTGAGTTGCAATATGTTATAGAATATGTAATGGGCGTTTTGATGTGAATTTAAAATTGGTTGTGAGTTGAAATGAACAATATTTGTTATGAAAAGTATCAATGTGTTGTGTATGTTTTGATTTAAGCTATTCTGTTTATTTATGTGCTGGAAAGTAAATAATTAGGTTGCATTTTAAACTGTAATGCAAATATTTTCGTGGGTTTTTTCTGACCCAAGAAAATATAACCAAATTATTTTCATGAATTTTTTCTAGCCCATGGAAATATAACTAAATTGTTTTCTGGGTTTCTTCTGGCCCACGAAAATATCACCAAATTATTTTCATGGGTTATTTCTGACCCACGAAAATACAGAGGTATAATTTTTGTGAGCCAGATTTTGGCCCACAAAAATATTTGTTTTCGTAAGCCATACAAGACTGACGAAAATACATTTATTTTCATGGGCCACCCACGAAAATTATTTTCGTGTTTTTGGCCCACGAAAATAAGGTCTAAATCCATAAAAATGAGTATTTTCATGGGTTTTTATATATTTTCATAGGTCTTTGGCCCATGAAAATAAATCGTATTCTTGTATTGCGGCCACTGTTGGAATGATTGCGATGCTGTTCAGTGGACTATTCTCCCTCTAGTGTCTAGTCCCACTGTCTTGCTTCAGTTAGTCCACAAAATAAAGGAGGCGAGCTGATATTTGAGAGCTCCTCCCACAACTAAGTTTTTGGCTCAAATTGTGCATGCAGCTTTGTCGTTGGACATAATCATTGATGAAATGGAGCGATCTGGATTTTTACTGAACCACATACTAGCTGGCTGGATTGTGGGCCCAGTTAGAGCGTACAACCCTAAAACTGTTGTTCGCTCAATTCTGTTGTGAAATTGGCGGTCCGCTACTCTAGCAATTCTACCGCGTCACCCAGAAAACATGCGAGTACAGAGGTTATAGATCCTTGCCACTAGACGCATAGCACAGCGGAACGTAGATGTGCATCGGTGTAGGGGAAGTAGACTGACACGTCCGTCTCTTCCACGTCCTCTTCACGTCGGCAGGTAGACGATCACGTTCGTCGTGGCTGATTAACGCAGCAGTAGCAGCAGCGTCTCCACAGAGTCCACACCTACGGGGAGGAATGTCGTGCACCGGTGTGCTAGCACCGCGCGCACGGGAAGGGTATCGGCATGAGGCCTGCAAGAGGTGACGGCTAGGGCTGTCACGTGGTGGAGTGGTCCTCTTCCCTCAACCCTACCCCTTGTATTTATAGGCGTACTAATGGGCTTTCAGGTCACAGGCCCATTAGTGCCCTAACTGTGTATGGATCAAATATCCGACGGGACTTTAACCCAAATTATTATGATTGCCTCTTGGGCATATCACCAACAATCTCCCACTTGCACTATAGACAATCATCTAGCCAAGCTTTTCGATATTCCAAACCCTTAAGTGTGTGACCCGTTAGATTCATGTGCAGTCGGTTGTGAATGGAAACCGTTTCCAACCACAAGTCAGTAGAGGTACCTAGCAGGACATACTGACTCCCAAATGTACATAAAGATCATATAGCAGAACCTAGATACATCCATATGCTAATCCCTCACGATACCAGTCAAGCTCAAGGCGAGAAGTGTGCCATCCTTGTGATAGCTTGACCATTCACTCGATCAAATAGTGGATTCATTCCATGACTAACTTTTAGTCATTGTGATTAACCTTTAATCACCTTGGCATGGCCATGCACTTTCAAATCCAACTATCTCGAGGGGCCCAGAGATATCTCTCCTGTTATTAAGGAAGGGCAAATCCCATCTTGATCTGCGCACATCCCATTCTATGTTTCATTATTTACCCGAAGACTACTTTTATGGCTACCGAGTTACAGAGTAGTGTTTGGTAGTCTCAAAATACATAACTACACACAGTGAGAAACAATGGCAATCCCAGGTCTAAGGATCTAGCAGGTGTATCACTCAAGACCAACTGATGGCACATATGAAAATAACAATCCCAGCAATGTCTCGGAGTGGATCAATCCAACACCATGTATGTGTCCTATTAATTTGATATCTCTATATCCATGACCCGTGAAATGTGATCATCAATTAATACATGTGCTAGTCTGTGTGACATCATTATCTCATATAATGATGTAGACTAGGGATCACTTAGAGTAATATTATTATTAACAAAGAGTTTTACGAACAAGTCACATACTCGTTGATCAAAGTAAATAATGATTACCCATACAACAATTTATTTAATAGTACATAAACATAGTTATGACACAGTCTCCCACTACTGATCACTGATGTAAGTATCTAATACCCATAGATCTCGTGTGCGCCTCATGCTTTGATTGTGGAAGAGGCTATGTCAACGGGTCTGCAACATTCAAATCCGTGTGCACCTTGCATATCTTCACATCACCTCGGTTGATGATCTCTCGAATGAGGTTATAGCGTCGTAGTATGTGTCTGGATATTTTGTGTGATCTAGGCTTCTTTGCCTGTGTGATGGCTCCACTATTGTCACAATAGAGATCCACAGGAACGGACGCACTAGGAACAACACCCAACTCAGAAACAATTTTTTTTATCCAAACAGCTTCCTTTGCAGCTTAAGAAGCTGCAATATACTCCTCCTCCGTCGTTGAGTCTGCTACTGTATCTTGCTTGGAACTTTTCCAGCTCACTGTACCTCTATTGAGGCAGAATACAAAACTGGATTGCGATTTAGAATCATCCTTATCAGTTTGGAAGCTAGCATCGATGTAACCTTTTACAACGAGCTCTTCTTCACTTCCAAACACTAAGAACGCATCCTTAGTTCTTCTCGAGTACTTAAGGATGTTTTTAACAACAGTCCAATGAGTTTCCCCATAATCTGATTGATATCTGCTCGTGATGCTTAGAGCATAGGATACATCTGGCCGTGTACATAGCATGGCATACATGATGGACCCAATAGCCGAAGCATAAGGAATCGCTCTCATCCTTCTTTGCTCATCAAGTGTCGAAGGACACTGACTCTTGCTTAGAGTAATGCCATGTGACATTGGCAAGAAATCTTTCTTGGAATCTTGCATATTGAACCGATTCAATATTTTTTTTAATATATGTATCTTGGCTTAATCCAATTAATCTTTTAGATCTATCTCTATAGATCTTTATGCCCAAAATATACGCTGCCTCTTCTAAATCCTTCATTGAGAAATGTTTTCTTAATGAGGATTTAACATCATCAGACATTGGAATGTTATTTCTGGTTAATAATATGTCATCTACATATAGGACCAAAAATACAAGTGCGCTCCGACTAAACTTCTTGTAAATATAAGGTCCTTCTATGTTCTTGATGAAACTAAACCCTTTCACAACTTCATCAAAACGTAGATTCCAACTCCGAGATTCTTGCTTCAATCCATAGATGGATTTTTGAAGTTTGCATATTTTACTAGCGTTTTTAGGATCGACAAAACCCTCAGGTTGTGTCACGTACACATCCTCAGTCAGACTTCCATTAAGAAAGGCTGCTTTGACATCCATTTGTCATATTTCGTAATCAAAATATGCAGCAATTGCTAGAAGAATCTGAACGGACTTTAGCATTGCGACGGGTGAGAAAGTTTCATCATAATCAACACCTTGAATTTGTTTGAAACCTTTCGCCACCAATCGCGCTTTATAGATGTGAACATTTCCATCTATGTAAGTCTTTTTCTTAAAAATCCATTTACAATAGATAGGTCTCACACCTTCGATTGGATCAACCAAGTTCCAAACTTGATTTTCATGCATGGATTGAATTTCGGATTCCATGGCTCCAAACCATTTCTCAAAGTCGGGTCCCTTCATTGCTTTGTTATAGGTCGTAGGCTCATTATTGTCCAACAATACCATGTCATGTTGCTCCGTGGTTAGAAGCGTTAACTTTCCAGTCGCATGACATGCTTTTGTAGACCTTCGTGGAACTGGTGTTTCTTCAATTGGTTGCACAACATCTTATACATCCTGTTTAGGATCAGAGGGTGCTGAAACATTTCCAGATATTTCTTAAATTTCTTCAAGATGCACCTTGCTCTCACTAACTCCTTCTGAGAGAAACTCTTTCTCCAAGAAGACACCATTGCGAGTGTTAAACACTTTACCCTCTATTTTATTATAAAAATAATATCCTTTGGTTTCCCTAGGATATCCCATGAAGAAGCATTTGTCTGATTTGAGAGTGAGTTTGTCTGACGTCAAACGTTTGACATAAGCATCACACCTCCAAACTTTGATGAAAGACAATCGGGGACGTTTCCCGGTCCACATCTCATACGGTGTCATCTCAACAACTTAGTTGGGACTCTGTTTAGTGAACGCGGCATTCTCAAGAGCATAACCCCAAAAGGATAGTGGAAGATCCGCTTGGCTCATCATCGACCTAACCATGTCTAACAAGGTTTGGTTCCTCCGCTCGGACACCCCATTCCATTGAGGCGTTCCAGGTGGAGTCAACTGTAGAAAAATTCTACATTGTTTTAAATGATCATGAAGTTCATGGATCAAATACTCACCCCCACAATCAGATCGTAGAAGTTTAATTGTCTTGCCCAATTGATTATGTACTTCATTCTGAAATTCTTTAAACTTTTCAAAGGATTTAGACTTGTGCTTCATTAGATAGAAGTATCTATATCTACTAAAGTCATCGGTAAATGTGATGAAGCACTGATAACCACCTCTGGCTATTGAACTCATTGGTCCACATACATAGGTATGTATAAGACCCAACAAGTCACTCGCCTCTCACTCTGACCAGTGAAGGGTGCTTTGGTCATCTTTCCAAGTAAACAAGACCCGCATGTGTCAAGTGATTCAAAATCAAATGAGCTTAGTAAACCATCTTTATGGAGTTTTTCAATGTGTTTCTCATTTATATCACCTAAGCGACAGTGCCAAATGAAAGTGGGATTTAGATCATTTCGTCGAGCCCTTTTGGTATTAATGTTACAGACAGTTTTATCCTCAAGATCAAGAACATATAATCCATTCGCCAATAGATATTGGGCATAGAAAATATTATTGTAATAAATAGAACAACATTTGTTCTTTATTACAATCTCATAACCATAATCTTCTTCTAAACATGAAGAAGAGATAATGTTCTTGCTCAAAGTAGGAATGCAATAACAATTATTCAAGTCCAAAACTAATCTTGAGGGTAATGACAAGTGGTAAGTCCCGATAGCTATGACCGTAACCTTTGCTCTACTGTCGACACGAACATTCAACTCGCCTTTTGCAAATCTTCTAGTCTCACTTAGACCTTGCAATGATTTGCAAGTGTGAATCATTGATCCGGTATCAAATACCCATGATTCACTAGAAGATAATACAAAATTACTTTCTATAACATTTATACCTGAAGCGGAAGTCTCACGTCCCTTCTTCTTCTTCAGATCCTCCAAGTACTTCTTGCAGTTCCTTGACCAATGCCCCTTAGCATGACAGTGAAAGTATTCATCATCAGGAGAAGGGCCAAATTTGCCCTTTGGCTTAGACTTTGAGCTTGAGGGCCCATCGGGAACATTTCCCTTTCCTTTGCCTTTAGAATGTGCCACATGTTTCCTCTTTTTATTCTCCTTTTGAACCATCATCACATGAGTGCCGTTTTTCTTAATGCTTTCTTCAGTAGTTTTAAGCATCCCATGCAATTCAGCAAACGTTTTCTCCATTTCATTCATTTGAAAATTCAATATAAACGGCTCGTAGCTCGGTGGGAGCGACTGGAGAATAACGTCAATAGCCAGATCATCCTTGAGTTCATAACCAAGTTTGCCCAATGTAACCAATCATTTTGATTACATGAGGGCTGACCAGGCTATCCTCCGCCAGCTTGCATGAGAACAAGGATTTTGAGATGTTGTATCTCTCAGCCCTAGCTTGGTTCTCAAATATTCCATGCAGTCCCTCAATCATAGAATAAGCATCTGTATGCTCATACTATTTCTGAAGATCAGGGGACATAGTGGCGAGCATGAGGCAGCTTATGTTAAGTGCATCATCGCAGTGCTTCTGATAAGCTCTACGTGCTGCAGCAGTTGCATCATCTGGGAGGTCATTGGGGTACGGTTGCTGAAGAACGTACTCGGTTTTCTCTTGCCTAAAAACAATTCTCAGGTTGCGATATCAATCGATAAAGTTAGCTCCATTGAGCCTTTCCTTTTCAAGCACAGATCGCAAATTGAAATCGGATTGTTACTAGCAGACATGATCTATAATAAAAAAATAAATGCGCAAGGTTTTAGCACTATGTTATGTACCAATCTTCTATTAACAGTTTAATAAAATATACCACCACTATATGAGTAGCGTCCTCCCTCTAACGTCATATAGTGGTCCAAAATCCATATTCACTAATTTCTAGTGAACTTTGGCTTCACTGCTAGAAAATTAGTGACATAGGTAAACAACAATTGTTAATCATATTTCTATATGACTCTTGTTTGTTGGGTGACATCCAATGCCCCAGCTCCCAACTCTATGGCATAAAGCCCAAAACTATTTTGATAGCTTTGTTGAGTAAACCAATACTATGCATGTGAATGTCCAACATTCACCCTATGCATTATGATAGATGATGGTATTTTGTTTTGGCAAACCTACCACACAATGATCAAAACAACATAGGTGCAGCTATTGGTAAATGGCATCAAAATACTCAACTTTTACGAGGGAAGCTATTCTATCATGACAAAACATCCACCATATGAAAAGCATGATTAGAATAGTAACGAATAAACATCACAACCATATGATCATATCACATTTTGAATAGTATGGCCTTTAGAATCATAGTGGCTTTCATCAATATGGTTCCATCATGATCTAAGCTGTTGTGTCTCCCTTTTTGTGGTGATCACCATCTCCACCATGCTTGAAGACATCTCCATGAATATAAAAAAACTAATAAAACTAATAGCTACCAAATAAATTACATGAGAGATCAAGCATCATAGGTCGACACGCAGGTCGTTATATAATCATATGACAACCTCAACTCGGTTGTATTAAATTTGCAACACGTAGGCTGCATTAATATTACACACAGATCATCGTATCATAATAAGGTCGTACCATTCACACCATTCCCTGCAAAAACGAGTTAAGCCTGGAAAGCTTTCTAGCGCGAAACGATATTATGTAATCGCTATATCAAATGGAATTACATAAATCGCATCTATGGAATCACTATGAAAATCTCATCGAATTGACCAAATTAACCCGAATCCGATCCATTCAGAATGCCTCAATTTTCAATGTGATTGGTTATTTATGAGAAGATTGCGACTCTATGACATTGGTCTGTTGACTCAATCTGTTAGCTATGTACGCGATTAGTCCCGATGGTGATTCCACCCAGTAGGGACAGATTGCGCACATAACATAGAAAGAGCACGAACTGACCCTTTAGTCATATACAATCGCAATCTAGTCTAACCAATTCCACTCCCCAAAAACCGTGCAATAAAAATTCATGTCTGCAGCCACTACTACAACAAGCTTCATCTCAGGCGGTTTAAGTTTCCGTATGTGAAAATTGCTACGGCTATGAAAACTCTTTATCACGGGTGGTTTGTAAGACGATCCGCCTGTGAAATTTTTTATCACGGGCGGTTTGCAAGATGATCCGTCTGTGAAAACTCTTTATCACAGGCGGTTCTTCACTAGTAGATCGCATCTACTAACAAGATCCAGAGCAAAAAACTACGCAAGTCGGCTCTGATACCACTATTGTGAAATCGATGGTCCGCTACTCTATCAATCTACTACGTCACCCAGAAAACATACGAGTATAGAGGCCATAGATATTTACCACTAGATGCGCAGCACAACGGAACGTAGATGAGCGTCGGTGTAGGGGAAGCAGGCTGCCACGTTCCTCTCTTCCACATCCTCGTCACGTCGGCAGGTAGACGATCGCGTTCGTCGTGGCCGATCAGCGCAGCAGTAGCAGCAGCACCTCCACAGAGTCCACACGTACGGGGAGGAATGCCGTGCACCGGTGTGCTAGCACCGCGCCTACGGGAAGGGTCTCGACGTGAGGCTTGCAAAGGGTGGCGGCTAGGGCTGTCACGTGGTGGAGTGGTCCTCAGCCCTCAACCCTACGCTTTATATTTATAGGCATACTAATGGACTTTCAGGTCACAAGACTATTAGTGCCCTAACTGTTTATGGATCAAATATCCAACAGACATTTAATCCGAATTATTATGATTGCCTCTTAGGCGTATCACCAACAAGTTTGGGCTGGTCTAGCTTGACATCATCTTATTTCTGTTATGAAACTTCACCATCGATCTTATTCAAATCAGTCACATAGGAGAAAGCTAAGTTAGGTGCATCAATAATCTCTAGAAAAACAATTCATCTGGTGCCTGTTTCATTTAGAGCACCAAAGTGCAGGCATCGTTGGGAATGCATCCACACATAAGGAACAAAGCTAAAGGCCCCAATACACAATAAACTAGAGTCGGTTTGTTCATGAACTTTATAAACCTCCAGGTCTCTCACTCCAGGAATTATGGCATGTCCTGATACCTCCCTTGCCGAACTAATAATCACGAGGTCATCAGTGAAATAAAAAAAGGAAGAAACCTGTATCAGTGGTTAATACCACGATCATCCTGGTAGCAATTCACGTACATCGACGTGCTTTTTTCTTTTGAGTACCATGGAACGAGGATCACCAATTCTCAAACAATGATACTAGAAGTCCCGTTACTTGTTGGATGCTACCCCGGCCTAAATATATCTAACCCACTAGCTTTTACCTCACGGTATATGTGAGATGGGTCATCTACTTTTGGTGCTATAGTATAGCTCTCGGGAAGGAACCAAACTTGGCCATCTTTGGACTGATACAACGCATGTCTATCACAAACATTTATTAATCCACCAACCATGCATGGGGAACCTCTTGAATGTAATATGAGGCACTAATAAAATGAGATGTGAGGAACACGGACACGGTTCAGAAGTTGGGCACAAAAGATTGGGAATTTACTTGTAGGTAGCTGAAATAGTTATATGAATGTCTTAAAGCCTTCCACAGACCACATAATAGATGCAGCTGTAACGCTGTATCCATGTATTCCACCAGGGAAGACCATTGGTGGTGATGGTTTCTCAAGGATAAATATAGCACACTTGTTTCTGCAGTACGCATTGGAGTTGCTGGAGTTTCACGGTCTGTCTTTGCACCAGGTTCAGAGCCTGTAGGTTCCTCCAGCTTCCTCCCTCCACGGGCCATGGCATAGGGGAAGAAATCCAGATGTGCATGCGATAGGATAGTAGGCGGGATGTGGGTCCCTGATTTTAGTGCTAACGATGAAAATCACCTGACAAGTGGGCTATGTTGAGTCAAGACTGATAGCGGGACAGACCCTATATACAAAAACGATGCATATCCTCTGCAGTACTACACATACAAGCAGTACTACACATACAATAGGAGTCACTGATATGTGCTCCGTGAGGCGTGTGGACCCACATGTTAAAGACCTACTGCATATAAGGGGATTCGGACTGATACAAACCATCATTCTGACTAAACCATTGCTCACGAAGCAGGAGAACCCTCACTGAAAACACTTATCACTAGTTATTTGTCTTACAAACTACTAGGAACACAATTTATTAAAAAAACTACTACAGATTTGTAGAGGCCATTTTGATGGCCCTTCTCCATGAAGGCTTCAAGATTTGGAGAAATATTTAAAACTAAGCTACTTGCAGTCTGTAATCCATCTTAAGCAATTTTCAGAATTTACAACTTCATTGCTTGCTTTAAAATTGGCTGATAGCATGAAAACTTCTAGATCGACAATCTGATCCAAATGCTCGGTACGTGATAAACATGGGCCATATTTTTATTCTGTACAAAGTTCACAAACTTAGTTAGGTTCTATGTTTATCTCGACCACATTCTGAAAGAAAATATCTTGCCCTAGTTCCACTATGACCATCAAGATTGTGTAAAGGACCATGCCGAACCCAAGGTCTTAGCTTCAGCTTCAAAATGTTCTACAAGCGGTGTGAGGTGCAATATTATGAAACTATAATGAATACAGTACCTTTCCGCATCAGACATTGGTTCAAATAGACAGTACAGTAAAGAAAATAGAAAATTAGCAAATAAATAGACGATGAACCTTTAATCATTCAACATTCAAAGAATATGTAAGAATATATTTCATCCCCTAAATGTTGTGCCAAATTGACTAGTGGTAGAATAAAATGACTCCAACCAATCATTCCCAGACAGCAGTATCATTCATTGCCCAGTTTTTCTGCCATGTAGAATTGCATACACCTATTTCACCCAAACCTCCAATTCAACTATCTTAGCCAATAATTTGAGCTGACATCTCACTTCCAGAGGTTGCTGTAGTCACACCATGTTACGTCTCGTTCTGATATATCCCGAGCGTAAAAGTATCAATGAGTTTCATGCAGAAGGGGTCTAGTGTTTTTCCAGAGCCAATCTCGAGCATCGCCGCTCAACAATGGAGAAACCTACAAATGATTGTCGAGATTTTAGTAGGGAAATTATTGCAAAATAACATGAATTTAAAGAAGCAGAAACAAATGTCTTTGATAAAAAACCTTTTATAGCAAATATTATTTGATAATCAGCATTTTTATTACTGTACAACAAAGAAATAATGAGATTGAGAGGTGGGGATATAATCGTAGTCGAACATAACAAGGGAGTTGATCTGTCTCATGCACAATAACCCCAAGCCCAACATCATGAAGATGTACAAATAGACAAGCACGGAAGCACCTCAAGGATATAGAACCTACCTTTTCCCAGACTTGTTCATGGTAATCATTGACCCAATCAATCTCTGAAGATGATAGCAAGGACGGGTCAATAAGCTTACTCTGAAGTCACAAATAACAAACATGGAAACAATAATTAGTAAAACATGTGTTTAGCATAAATGATAAGATAACACAATACCACCATAGGTACTGCTAAAAAATATGGTCGCATTGTGACAGGTCAAATTGCATATAAAAAACCATACTATATTTTTTGAAATTGTATATTATGCTCAACCAGACATCCATAGCTACCTGGATTGGAACAAAAGTTAGTTTCTCAAAGCCAAGATATGAAATACCACCAAAAGAATTTGCCAGACTAAGCTCCTTTATCAAAAGTAGATTCTGCAGATTCAAAGGGAAAATTAGGCTACAACTTCAGTATGTTTAGACATCTCTTTCTCGTGCATGTCCATAACAGTTCGAAAACTGAAGTACAAAACGTGCAAATCCACCTCTATACGAATGCCAAATGAATCGTCTTCATAATAACCAGGTTCATTGCTGACAATCATGCCCTTCTGTAAAGCTGTTAAATTCCCATATCGATAGCTTATGCTCTGAGGGCCCTCATGGACATTCAGTGCAGCTCCAACTCCATGACCTGTGCCTGAAATAATAACGAATTAAAAAATCAGTTTATATTCCACACAATTTCGTGAAGATGCTTTCTAGACAAGTCCATTGTACATGCTATTTCGAGTGATAACTTCTCTTTTTGCGCTTTAAAAAGGGATACCATGTCTATAATCCAATCCAATCTTCCATAAAGACGAGCGCGCAAGAACATCCAGGGCAAAGCCAGGAGTTCTTTCTGGGAATACTGCTTGATCGAGAGCTATATGGCCCTGTTACAACAAGATTTCATGATTCACATAAGTCGCATAAATAAAGGAACTAGATGTAACTAGTACTGGAAAAAAGCAATTTACAGGAAAGTTTATATTTGAAGTTCCCAAGATGGATCTATTACCTGCAAAACTCTTGTGAAGCACTCCTTTTGCCTTGCGGAAGGCTCACCAAAATGCACAGTCCTTGTTATGTCTGTCGTTCCATCAATATATTGGGCCCCACTATCTAACAAAAAGAGATTGTCACTTCCAACAGAGCTGCAGCTCTCAGGGGTTGGTCTGTAATGTATTATAGCACCATTTGCACCATAACCTGTACAGAAAAATGGCCTATTTGCTTATGATTTGCATCAAGAACTCTACACATGACACTTTCAGCAATATAGCGATCTTAACATTTCGATGGAACAACAAAACTAGCATATGAATAACAAAAAATAAAATATAAGGATTTTTGATAATCTCAAGTTGTCATTTCCTGCAAACGAAACAACGTTCTTATATAGGCAAAAAATGATGGCAAAAACAACATAGTGCACCCATCTAAACCATGTATCCTGTTATGAACTCATTACAACAACAACAACCAAGCCTTTATCCCAAGCATGTTGGAGTAGGCTAGACATGAAACCCAACAATTTTTTATATATTTTTTAAATGAAGTAAAAGAGAGAAAGAGATATAAGAGTTACAAGAAAAAAGAAGAAGAAAAGAGAAGACTAAGATTATGGCACATGAATTGCTACTTTCCATGCAGTCCTATCATGATCTAAGTTTTACCGCCTCCTCCCAGGTCAACCTTGGTCGTCCTCTACCCCTCCTAATATTTTCTCTACCTCTTAAAATCTCGTTGTTAACCGGTGCTTCTGGAGGTCTCCGTTGGATATGTCCAAACCACCTTAGTCGATGTTGGACTAACTTCTCTTCAATCGGTGACACCCCTACCCTATCACAAATCGCCTCGTTCCTTATTCGGTCCCTTCTTGTGTGCCCGCACATCCACCGTAGCATGCGCATCTCTACGACACTGATTTGTTAGACATGTTGCCGTTTAGTTGACCAACATTCCGCCCCATATAGCATCACGGGTCTAATCATTGTCCTATAGAACTTCCCTTTTAGCCTTTGTGAAACCTTCCTATCACATAGGTTTGTCGCCATTTCATCCACCATACCTTGATCCTGTAGCAAACATCCTCGTCAATATCGTCATTGCTTTGTAGCATTGATCCTAAGTATCGAAAAGAGTCCTTTCTAGGTACTATTTATCCTTATAGACTAACATTTCCCACTTCACAACCAACACCACTAAAGTCACACCTCATATACTCAGTCTTGGTCCTACTAAGTCTAAACCCCTTGGACTCTAAGGTTTGTCTCCATAACTCTATATTCTTATTGTTAGACTGTACGTATAGGGGGTAGGGGCATTTTAGTCTTTTGGTATTAGGGTTGCTTAACCCTTAAGCTGTGTCCCCCTATATATGTAACCCATTGACAGGCTGTTAATAGATTGATTAGTTTCCCTAATCTAATTTGGTATCAGATTGTCCTTCTCTCTCCTCGCCCGGCCGCCGCGCGCGCGCCCTCCCGGCCACCACGCGCTCCTCTCACGGCCGCCGCGCGCTCCCCTCGCGGCCGCCGCGCGCTCTCCTCCCGGCCGCTGCGCGCGCCCTCCTCTCCCGATCTCTCCCCGATGGCATCTACGAGCGCCGCCGCCGCCGCGGCCACGGGCGCCGCCGCCGCCGCGGCCACGGGCGCCGCCTCCGCCGCGGCCTCGGGCGCCGCCGCCGCGGGCGCGCCGGCCCCGCCGGCCCCGCCGCCCCCTCCTCTCGATCTCTGCCCGGTCGCGGCCGCTGCTGGGCTCAGCGCCGCTGACCCCGCTGACCCGGCCGCCCCCTTCCCTGCGCCCGCTGCCACCGGGTCAGGCGCCGCCGGCCGCCCCGCCACCTCTCCTGGGGGCGCCGCCGCCAGATCCGGGGCTCCCAGCCCTGCGGCTGGCCTCCATGCCTTCTCCCTCGGGCACACAGCTGCTGGACTGCTCGGGCCCGGCTCTGGTGTGGTCAGCCCAGCCGCAGGCGGGTCCCTCGGCCTCCCCAGAGCCGCCTGGCCGCCGGGTTTCGCCGCTGGCATGGCTGGACCCACCGGAGGACAGCACTGTCCCAGTACCGCCTGGCTGCCAAGCCACGGTGGCCCTGCTGTGAGCGCCACCGGGCATGCTGTCCCTGCTGGATCCGGGGGACAGCCCTCTTCGCACGTCTCCAACGTCGCGACTGCCCTGGCCATCTCCCGTGAGCGGGAACGAGCGCTCGTCCTCGCCTGGAGCAGGAACGTGCTGCTGCGGCCTCTCTCACACGTCAGCTCGAGGAGTCTCCGCCCGTACAGTGGAGCGACGCACAGGATACTCCAGGAGATGGTGTTGCTTATACTACCTACTCGGCGTCTCTTGTCGCTGCTCTACATGCCCAGGCGGCTGGCATACAGAACATCCGGACTCTTGTCCCGGTTGTTCTCAGCTCCGACTCTACTTCCTTCGCTCGTTGGCGCATCTTGATTCTCCTGACGCTGCGACGCTTTCGGCTGGAAGACCATGTGTTGCGAGATGACTGCCCACTGGACGACTCGTGGATCTGCATGGACAGTCTTGTCCTTGCATGGATCCTCGACACACTTTCTGAGGAGCTTCAGGATATCGTCGCCCAGAAGGGTGGCGGTACAGCTCGTCAGGCCTGGCAGGTCCTCGAGCTTCGCTTCCAGGGGAACCAAGCGACCCGAGCTCTCCATATCCGGGCCCGCTTTGGTTCCACTGTCCAGAGTGATCTCTCCATTACTGCATATTGTCGACAGATGAAGGGTATGGCGGACGCCCTTCGTGACCTTGGAGATCCCATCCCGGACAGTACTCTCGTTCTTCAGGTCCTTCAGGGCCTGAATGAGCGCTACACCCACGTTCGCTCGTGGATTCTCCGCGAGAAGCCCTTCCCGACCTTCGAGAAGGTCTGGTCGGACCTCGAGCTCGAGGAGATCACCCAGGGCGGCTCTACTGCTTCCTCCCCTGCCGCGGCCTTCTACGGCTCAGGGTCGTCTTCACGCCCTCCTCCACCTGCTGGTTCTGGGGGCCAGCTTCCTCGTCCACCTACCACACCAGGAGTCCCTGCTACCTCCGGTGGTGGTGGGAACCGCCGTCGTGGCCGACGTGGTGGGCGTGGTGGAGGGACTGGTGGAGGTGGTACGACCAGTGCTGGTGGTACCCCTGGTGGTGCTGGTACTACTGGTGGCAGTAGCGGTGGTCGGGGTCAGGGTGGTGTGACCTGGCCCACACCCTACAACCCGTGGACTGGCCAGATCTCGATGTGGCCTGGGCCGTCCCCGGGTCTCCCGGCACTTCGCCCACCACGTCCTCAGCCGGCTTACGTGACTACTCCGACTTACGGCGGGCCGGTCTACGCTGCTGGTGGACAGTGGACCCTGCCCCCTGGTGGACCAGGCTACTCTGCTACTGGGCCCTCCTCTCTAGCCAACTGGGCTTCGGGAAACCCAGTTGGTCGGCCCGAGTCGTCGGCACCACACTCTGACCCTGCTCAGGGCTGGGATCGTCAGTCACTTGCGTCTTCTTTCAGTACGATGAGTCTCACACAACCTAGCCCCGAGTGGGTTGTGGACTCCGGAGCTTCGTACCACACCACCCCCGACGCTGGTATACTCTCTTCTACCCACCCTTCCCACCCTTCTTTTCCTTCTTCTATCGTTGTTGGGAATGGGTATGTCCTTCCGGTCACCTCAGTAGGTGACTCGGGTTCGTCGGGGTCTTTCCGTCTTCGTGATGTTCTTGTTACTCCGGACATCATTCAGCACCTTCTTTCTATTCGTAGATTTACCACTGACAACCATGTTTCTATCGAGTTTGATCATTTTGGTTTGTCTGTGAAGGATCTTACTACCCGGCGTCTTCTTCTCCGATGTCAGGGCCCCTGTACACGATGAGACTTCCTGCTTCCGCTTCGCCCTCGCCTTTTTGCCTGACTACGACAGCTCCGTCGACTACTTGGCATCATCGACTTGGCCACCCCGGTGCTGAAGTTATGTCGAAGCTGTTTCGTAGTTCAGTGATCTCGTGTACTAGGGATTCTCATGAGTCTTTATGCCATGCTTGTCAGTTGGGTCGCCATGTTCGGCTTCCTTTTCCACATTCTGTAACCCATGTGGAGCACCTTTTTCACTGTGATCTATGGACCTCACCTGTTCTCAGTGTTTCTGGCTACAAATATTATCTGGTGATTGTTGATGATTTTTTCCCATTATTCGTGGACCTTTCCATTGCGACAGAAGTCCGATACGTTTGCTACTCTCTCTCACTTCTTCGCTTGGGTTTCCACACAGTTTAGGTGTACCATCAGGGCTGTCCAGTGCGACAACGGTCGCGAGTTCGATAACTCCGCGTTTCGTCACTTCTTGCTTTCCCACGGGGTCCAGTTGCGCATGTCTTGCCCTTACACTTCCCCTAGAATGGCAAGGCCAAGCGTATGATTCGTACCACCAACGATGTCATGCGCTCCCTGATGTTCCAGGCTTCTATTCCTGCTTGCTACTGGGCAGAGGCCCTTCACACTGCTACCTTCCTCATTAATCGCCTTCCAACAAAGGCGATTAGTGCTCTCACCCCTCACTTCGCTCTTTTTGGTACCACCCCTCTTTATGAGCACCTTCGAGTCTTCGGGTGTGCGTGCTACCCTAACCTTTCTGCTACCGCCCCTCATAAGCTCGCGCCTCGTTCGACTCGATGTGTTTTTCTTGAGTACTCCCCCGATCATAAGGGGTACCGGTGTCTAGACCTCACTACTCGTCGTATCTTGGTCTCCCAACACGTCGTATTCGACGAGTCCTCCTTCCCTTTCGCTGGGTCTTCTTCTGATTCGGTCTCCGAGTTGGATTCTCTCTTTTCCACTGATCCTACGGCCGCTCCTGTCCAGCGACCTTGTTTTTTACCCTCTGTAGGTCTTCCTCTAGCTGCGCCAGACACGACCACGGTGTCTCAGACGCCACCTGTCGTGCCTCCCGCGGCTCCAGCGTCCTTGCCACCACTGGCCGTTCCTCCGACGGCCCCGACATCGTCTGCTGCGCCACGCGCGGCTCCAGCGTCTCCGACGACGTCCGCTGCGCCACGCGCGGCCCCAGCGTCTCCGACGACGTCCGCTGCGCCACGCGCGGCCCCAACGTCTCCGGCGTCGTCCGTCCCGCCTCACGTGACTTCGACGTCCACGACAGTGTCTCCGACGCCCACGACAGTGTCTTCGCCGTCGTCAGTCACACCACCTGCGGCCCCTGGACCGCGGTACGCCGATCCCGCTCTCATCTATCAACGACGAGCGCGGATTGGTGGACCGTCCTCTTCGCGCCCTGCGGACCTGGTGTACCACCCTCCGCTGCTTCACCGGGACCCTCGTCACGTTCACCCGATGGTGACTCGACGGGCTGCCGGCGTCCTTCGACCTGTGGAGCGCTTCTCCGGGGTCGTTCTCTCGTCCTCGACCCCTCCGGAGCCTGCCTCGTCACCCATCTCGCCTATCCCCTCTTCTGTCTGTAGCGCCCTCGCCGATCCTCATTGGTGTCGGGCTATGGAAGAAGAGTATGCGGCCCTACTTGCCAACCGGACCTGGGACCTGGTTCCCCGTCCTGGTCGTGGCAATGTTGTCACGGGCAAGTGGGTGTTCACGCATAAGAGGAGGGCGGATGGGTCTCTAGAGAGGTACAAGGCACGGTGGGTGCTTCGCGGTTTCACGCAGCGTCCCAGCGTCGACTACGACGAGACCTTCAGCCCGGTGGTGAAGTCGGCGACAGTTCGTTCTGTTCTGTCGCTAGCTCTGTCGCGTTCTTGGCCTGTCCATCAGTTGGACGTCAAGAACGCCTTTCTCCACGGGACGTTGACGGAGACGGTGTACTGTAGTCAGCCGACAGGGTTTGTTGATTCAGCCTGTCCAGACATGGTCTGCCGGCTGAACAAGTCCATGTACGGGCTGAAGCAGGCGCCTCGGGCCTGGTACAGCCGGTTCGCCTCCTTCCTGGTCTCACTCGGCTTCGTCGAGGCCAAGTTGGACACTTCGCTCTTCATCTACAGGCGTGAGGGTGACATTGTCTACCTCCTCCTGTACGTGGACGATATTGTCCTCACGGCGTCCAGCCCGACTCTTCTTCAGCGCACGATCTCCGCCCTGCAGCGCGAGTTTGCGATGAAGGATCTCGGCCAGCTCCACCACTTCCTGGGCATTGCGGTCGAGCACCGCCCGGGTGCTCTGTTCCTCCACCAGCGCCAGTGCTGCCTGGATATCCTCGAGCGAGCGGGCATGGCTGATTGCAAGCCGTGCTCCACTCCCGTGGACACCCAGGCAAAGGTGTCTTCGGCCGAAGGCGCCCTGGTAGCCGACCCCACCACTTACAGGAGTCTTGCAGGTGCACTGCAGTATCTCACCTTCACCAGGCCGGACATCTCCTACGCGGTTCAGCAGGTGTGTCTCCACATGCATGATCCGCGGGAGCCACATCTCACGGCTGTGAAGCGGATCCTTCGGTACCTACGTGGCACTCACGACTACGGTCTTCTTCTGCGGCGCGACTCTGCCTCCGAGCTAGTCGTCTACACCGACGTTGACTGCGCGGGCTGCTCGGACACCCGTCGGTCCACCTCCGGCTACGCCGTCTTCCTGGGCGGCAACCTCGTCTCCTGGACCTTGAAGCGGCAGCACATGGTGTCCCGCTCGAGTGCCGAGGCGGAATACCGCGTCGTGGCCAACGGCGTGGCCGAGTCCTCCTGGCTTCAGCAGCTACTTCAGGAGCTCCACTCTCCCCTCGCCCGGAGTACGTTAGTCTACTGCGACAACGTCAGCGTCGTCTACCTCTCCACCAACCCGGTGCAGCATCAGCGCACGAAGCACGTAGAGATCGATCTTCACTTTGTTTGTGAGCGGGTGGCTCTCGGGGAGGTGCGAGTCTTGCACGTTCCGACGTCGTCGCAGTTCGCCGACATCTTCACCAAGAGACTTCCTTCGACGGTGTTCACCGAGTTTCGGTCCAGTCTCAACATCTGTCGTGGCTAGATGTTGGGACTGCGGGGGGGTGTTAGACTGTACGTATAGAGGGTAGGGGCATTTTAGTCTTTTGGTATTAGGGTTGCTTAACCCTTAAGTTGTGTCCCCCTATATATGTAACCCATTGACAGGCTGTTAATAGATTGATTACTTTCCCTAATTTAATTCTTATCAACACCATCCCTAGTTTTATCTACCAACACTACATTATTGGCAAAGAGCATGCACCAAGGGATATCCCCTTGTATATCCTTTGACACTTCATCCATCACTAAGAAAAAGATGTATAACCTCAAAACTGATCCTTGATGTAGTCCTACTGTGATAGGAAATGCATCGGTCTCACTATCACTTACGCGCACACTTGTCCTAACATTATTGTACATATCCTTGATAAGGGTAATGTACTTTGTTGGCACTTTATAAACTCATTCTAGACAAAAAAAACATAGACCTGAGGACATTTCTAAACAATGATCCACATATATTGATGCACTTACAAAGCGATTTCATACTGATACAAGAAACTCTAGCAAATAGCAAGGAAAACAATTATATGAGGTAATATATGATAATAAAGGTTCAAATGAGGAACTACCGCTTATAGTGTCGAAACTTGTCTCTATAAAGCCTCCTTGCTTTTGACGAAATTCAAGAAGCTTTTCAGCAACTTGTACCTCTGTAAGAGAGACATTTTTACAGACTTCCTCCTCTAGCCAGCACCAAAACTCTGCTAAAGCAGCAGCATCTCTACAAACGTATTATGTATCATATAACATTAAAGTTTAGCAGTCAATTGGAATGAAATTAAAGGATGTGGCGATACAATGCATGTGGCACTAGAAGTCATGAAAAAAACAAAGTTGGATACAATGGCCAGATTAGGATATTGGCGTGAACAATACCAACTACCAACAGACTCAGGAAGATAAAAGAAAAATAAAACCATTCTGTGTTATGAAACTGGATAGGGATATAATTGTAGGAGTGAGACAATGTCACCGGGGCTGGTGATCAACTGGATAGGGATATAATTGTAGGAGTGAGATAATGTCACCGGGGCTGGGCTGATCGCCAGCCCGGTGACCAAAGGCAGCACGCCTACTAGGGGGAACCTTCTTCCTTTGATGAGAATGATTAGAGACTGGCTTCTCTTTTATAGACCAAGGGGAGCCCAGGCTGTTGCTAACAGCCTTATCTAGACTCATTAACAAACTAACAAACCCTTATCTACTTATTCGAAATCTGCTAATAACTTATCTATTTATTCAAAAAGGCTAACAATCTTATCTTTCTGACTCTTATCTCTTGTTGGCGCCCATAACATTTCCCTCCTCCTCAACAAACAGCTCATCTGCGAGCTGATCCTTTGACACGGCGAGCGACGAGGTGGCGACGAGGACGAGGACGATGGTGGGGTCAAGCAGATTGAACCCCTCGGCAACCGTAGGATGCGGACACACAGCACGTCGCTGCTGCGAATCCAGCACAAATCAGAATGGATCTCATCGGCACGTCCCAACGCGAAGCAGAGGAGACGGTGACGCGCCTCTCCTTTAGCGTGGATTGGAGACGTCAGTTGTAACATACAGCACAAAGAAAAAGAGAGAGCACCAACTGGACTCACTTGTCAGTCAAACAAGGGTCTTCTTCCTCCATTGGGCAGGTGGGGTGGCAAGTGCAACATGGCCAACGGCCACAGGGGAGTTGCGTCCCTGGCTCCTTCCCCCACGCGATCCCCCCTGCACAAAGTTACTTCTCCCTTTCCCATTTGCTTCTTCTTTTCTTCCCCACTTTCTCTCTCTCCTTCATTATTGGAGCTTCGTCGATCTCCGGCTACGGGCATCTCAGCCCCGAACCGATCTCACATCGGTCTTCTACTCGACGAGGTGAATCTCTCCCTTTCCTTCTATTCCCTCTTTTGTCTTGCATACAAGAGCTCGTCGAAGTCCAGCCAAAAACCACCTCACCGCTGGCGAGTTTCGACCTTTGCAGTTGTATGGGACCCCGAAATGGGATGCCCTCGCCGTGTTCTTTGTCACATCGGTTGATCGCGCCGCTCGGAGTGAGCTCCAACGAGCCGGCCAGCCATAGCTGTCATGGCCAGGAGCTTGAGCTCCTGCTCAGCTCCACTGTGTCCTGGCTGGGCCTGGTCTGGGCAGCCCACCAGCAGCTCAGATCTGTTCTATTTTTCCACATTTTTTATTTCAGAAATATAAAATACATAGTAAATTGTAGGCAACTCAGGAAAATGTGAAATAAGTTTTGTTAGCTGCCTATTAATCAGATCTACAAAATGGAACACGAAAATCAATATGTTCATGTGGCGTGGAATTATTATAAGTTTTAGATGATTCATATTAAGAAAAATCATTACCCTATATATGTGGCTCCAAAAATCATAATATTTTGCACATATGTTCACTTATATTATACCTATTTTCAGACCAAATTTCGCTCCATGAATTTGTGTAATTAATTAGAAAATAGTTTAATAGTATCTTTTCTTATTTTAAATATGATAAATTATTTATTGCATGAAAAATTCTGAGTTTTTGTCAATACCTCCCTAAACAATGTAGTAATCCACATTAAAACTTGTAAAACCATTCTGAATTGTCACAGTTTTACTTTGAAGATCCATTTCTATTATTAGTTGTCTTGTTAATCATTGGTCTAGTGTGAAAAAATTATTTCAGATTATGTCATTGTATAAACACAAAAATAGAACCTCTAATCCTGACATTGATCTAGTGATAATTCTGCATTGCTCAACATTCATATAAAGTTCTACTATATGATGTTGTCATATCAATTATTACTGAAATAGAAGTCATTTATCTTTTACGAGGAAATGGTACGTCCAACTAAAAAATTAATTTAATTATGTTGTTATCCTCTGAAAATTTATGCAAATTAGCTACAAGAGCACGATATTAAACTTCTCTTCATAACACTTTAATTTCTATCACATTGCATAATCATATGTGCATTGCATTGCATTTCAACATTGGAAACAATGGCGGCGAAACGGTGATCGGAGGTGTTGCGGTGACTTTGGAGACTAAACTAACCCTTCCTTTTGAGTGTGCTCTCAATCCACGAGCTCAAGACAAGACTCAGTGCACTCCCAAGTATTTTTAAAAAAAATCTTTAGCATCACATGATTGTAGGTCATGTATTGTGCATTATATATAGGATTTGATTGAAACTCCAGCTACATGTGACCCAAAATAATCCTATTATGTGTTGTTTTATATTGGTATTAATGCCCCGTTACGCTATGCTTAACTTTTCTAACTATCGGTAGAAGTCGAGCGGATTGGAACCCGTTCACAAGTTGTAGGATGCTTGGAATATTATCTCATTATTACTTAGAGATTTATCCATGATACTTAAATGGAGACCGAGCAAAGAGGAGTTAGGGTGCATCAAGGCATGGTTCTTGTGTGTGTGGTAGTTTTGCTCGTGTTGGTTGAGGACCAAATCGAATGTGGCTTAGTTGATCAAATTGAATTGTACTAATCACATACTAGTTATATGGGAATTAGCAAACCGATGTAACTCAATGACAATGATTTTTGAACATTAAACCCCACTCTTTTGATTATGTGGGAGAGCATGGCTATGATGCTCAGAAGGAGAGATTTGAATCAACTCTAGTTGTGTTGTTCATCAAGTTGAATTGTACTAATCACATACTACTAATGCACATATGATTATGCAATGTGATATAAATTAAAGTGTTGAAGAGAAGTTTAATATTGTGGTCTTATAGCTAATTTGCACAGATTTTCATGGGGTAAACCAAATTAAATTTTTAATTGAACGTACCATTTCCTCGCAAAAGATAAATGACTTCTATTTCAATAATAATTGATATGATAACAACATCATATAGTACGACTTTATGTGAACGTTGAGCAATGCAGAATTATCACTAGATCAATGTCAGGATCAAAGGTCCTATTTTGGTGTTTATAAATGACATAATCTGAAATAATTTTATCACACTAGACCAATGATTAACAAGACAACTAATAATAGAAATGGATCTTCAAAGTAAACCTGACAATTCAGAATGGTCTTACAAGTTTTAATGTGGATTACTATATTTTTAGGAAGGTATTGACAAAATTTCAGAATTTTTCATGCAATAAATAATTTATCATGATTAAAATAAGAAAAGATACTACTAAATTAGTTTCTAATTAACTACACAGATTCATGGAGCGAAATTTGGTCAAAAAATAGGTATAATATAGGTGAACATGTGTGCAAATATTATGATTTTTAGAGCTACATATATAGGCCAATGATTTTTCTTAATATGAATCATCTAAAACTTATATTAATTCCATGCACATGAACACATTGATTTTTGTGTTCCATTGTGTAAATCTGATTATTAGGGAGCTAACAGAACTTGTTTCACATTTTTCTGAGTTGTCTACAATTTACTATGCATTTTACAAGTAGTTATTTCTGAAATAAAGAAAAACGTGGGAAAAATAGAAAAACAGATCTGGCCTGCTGGTGGCCTGCCCACGCCAGGCCCAACCAGACACAGTGGAGCTGAGCAGGAGCTCAAGCTCCTGGCCATCGCAGCCATGGCCGGCCAATTCGCCGGAGCTCACTCCGAGCGGCGGCGTGGCCAACCAATGCGACGAAGTCGAAGAACGCGGTGAGGGCATCCCTTTTCGGGGTCCCATACAGCTGCAAAGGCCGAAGCCCGCCGGCGGCGAGGTGTGTTTTGGCCAGACTTTGGCGAGCTCTTGTGCGCGAGACAAAAGAGGAAATGGAAGAAAAACGAGAGGAGAGATTCACCTCGTCGAGTAGAAGACTGGCGTGAGATCGGTTCGGGGCGGGAGACGCACGTAGCCGGAGATCGACGAAGCTCCAACAATAGAGGAGAGAGAGAAAGTGGGGAAGAAAAGAAGGAAGCAAATGGGAAAGAGAGAAGCCACTTTCTGCGGGGGGGTCACGTGGGGGAAGGAGCAAGGGGTGCAGCTCCCCTGTGGCTATCGGCCACGTGGCGCTTGCCGCCCAACCTGCCCAATGGAGTTACAAGAAGACCCTTTTGACTGACAAGTGGGTCCAGTTGGTGCTTTCTCTTTTTTGTGTGATGTATGTTACATCGGTGAGCGCAGCCATCACAGCGCCAGTTGTCGGTGTGGTGGCCATTGTGGCGGCTGTTGTCTCGGAGGTGGTGGCGGCGACGGTGGGTTGGATCAGGAGGTTCGAGATGGCAGCCTCCTCTACCTGCGCAAGATGTCGATCATGATCGTCCAGGCATGAGTTTATGGTGGCCATCTCTGCTATGATGCAATCCAATTTCTGGAAATCGGCGAGAGCATGAGGATCTTGTTCAGCAGTGGCCATGGGGGCAATCTGCTGAGATGAATATGATACCAAATTATTATGAAACTGGCTAGGGTTATAATTGTAGGAGTGAGATAATTTCACCAGGGCTGGGCTGATCGCCAGCCTGGTGACCAAAGGCAGTACGCTTACTAGGGGGAACCTTCTTCCTTTGATGAGAATGATTAGACTATGGCTCCTCTTTTATTGACCAAGGGGGAGCCCAGGCTGTTGCTAACAACCTTATCTAGACTCACTTACAAACTAACAGATCCTTATCTATTTATTCAAATCTGCTAACAACTTATCTATTTGTTCAAAAAGGCTAACAACCTTATCTGCCTGACTCTTATCCCTTGTTGGCGCCCATAACATTTGGTAATGAGCCACTGAACAATATCGAGCCACTGCTGTTTCTACCGACAATGTAGCATTTGATGCATTATGTTTCATAATCATCAGCTCAAATTCTATTCAGGTATGTTTCAACAGAAGAACAAAAAATAATTCACAAAGTTCCTCAGATAATACCTTAGGTGTGAATTTTTCATTCCCTCAATTTCTGCCTCATTTTTTATTGACTTGGCAAGTGTAACTGGCGAAACTTGGTACAGCGCATTTAGTCCTCCATTCTGAGAACCAGGGTCATCTGACATCTTACCTTTTTCTTCACTTTTTCTTCCAGCTTTTCCTTTCCTTTTTTTGTATGTGTCACAGCTTGATTTAAATGCGGTAACTAGAGCGGCATTCACACTTGATGAATCCAACCAGAGCTTTGCACCTTTCTCTGCCAGTCTTGATAAAGGACATCAATTCAGAGCTCAGAAGAATGCAATGAAAACAGATAACAGGAAGACGAAAAAAGTGAAATACCACTAATGGACTTGATGGCCGACCATTACATATTCATTCACCCACGCACATTTTTAAGAAAAAAGGCGTCCCCAGTGCTGAAAGATCCCACACATTGTGGGGTCTGGGGAAGGGAGTTTCTAGACAGCCTTCCCCTTGCTTATTTTGCAAGCAGGATGATTTGAACCGAGGACCTCCAGAACACAAGTGGAGAGACTCTACCACTGCACCAGACCCACCCTTATGCTAATCTTTACAACAACAACAACAACCAAGCCTTTATCCCAACAACAACCAAGCCTTATGCTAATCTTTAGTTTTTTAATTTTCTGAAATGAGTTTTCTAAGAATATAATCAATCCCAATCTTAACAGGTAATAATCCGAGCATATATAAGTAGCCCACAAGTACTGAATCAGATCAATTTACAAGTGTAAGTAAGCACATTAGGTTAATTCAATATTATATGAATAATATATGGGGAATTTTGTTTGCTTTTCCTTCCAACTTCATTATCTTGAAACTGAAGCTGCCCACAATAATCAGATTGAGAGTGACGTATCCCAATTCAACACTACATCTGAATAGTTTCCCCACCTGAATTGTTTCAATGATTTGATGATAAAATAATCGTGAAAGTTAATTTTTACCAAAATGATGCTTATATATTACCAGGGTTCCACAAGGCGCTAGGCGCTAGGCGGGCGGTGACCCTCCGCCTAGAGCTTAGGCAGCACCTAGGCGTCCAAGGCGTTGCCTAGGCGTTATATAATATAGCAATAATTTGTTTTAAAAATACAGAATTATATGCATATTTATAATATTGTGGGCTGATTTTGTTCGGCCCACTTCCACTCCCTTCTCTCTCTCCCACAAACAGCCCAGCCCAATCTTCACTCTTCATTTACACAGGCTAGTCCATTCCATCACCCTTTGTCACTTCAAAAGCCTTCCGTCACCCTCCCCCCCTCCTCTTTCGATGCGCCGTCCCCATCCCCTTCTCGCGTGTGATGCGCTGCCACCCTCCTCCCCCCGCCGCGTGCGACCGCGAGATGCGCCGCCCTCCCCCCTCTTCTTCCGGCGCGAGATGCGCCACCCTCCACCTTCTCTTCCGAGGCGAGATGTGCTGCCGCTGCCTCCCCGCCTTCGCGCGACAGGGACCTGCGCCGCCTCCCCCTCTTCCTGTGTCGCGTCGCTGCCCTCTCTTCCTTGGGCGGTCGCCCCCACCCCCACCCCGGCGCCTCGCACCCGCCTACCCCCCGAGGCGAGGCGGAGAGGTCGCGCGGAGCGCTTCAGCGCGCCTAGGCGGCCGCCTCACAGCGCCTTTCTGAACGTTGCATATTACAAAAAAAAAACAAGTGACAGGAACTCCACCACAATTGCATCGAAGAATTTTGACGATATAACAAAAAAAGGCATGACCAGTCAACTAGATTTGATTTCATCCTGTTCACATGAGTCAATTATATTAAAAGAAAAGAGTGTATCAAAACTGACACAGAATATTGTAGCCTATTAGAAGTTTTACAGGGAGTAATGTTTCATAAGACTTACTTTTCTACTTCAGACAAGACTGCTTCATATGGTTTAAGTTTTACTCCAGCTTTCTCGAGATGCTTCAAAACACCTTCAGATACTTTATTAATATCCACAAATAATGTAGCAGCGCTAACCTCCACAATTAGATAGCTATAAAATACAGGTGAGTGCGGGACATCACTTCCTCTCTGCAAGTAAATGTGGGTAAGATTCATGAAAATGATGGTACGACTTAAGGCATGGCAATGTGATGCAATAACGAATGTTGAAATATATGATGCCGACTGAAAGTAAATAAATAGTGAGCGGATATTCATAATTACATGCAGGGTGAAAGAGACGCGGAACCTCAAGTTGAACATGCGAAAAATGCATAGTTTCAGGTACATAGCACAACTAACATCAAACATACTGGGAGTGCCATAATATTACCATGTTCAACAACCACGCAACCTCATCAAGCATTGAAATAACCAAGGCATCACAACTGCCTTCAGCAAGTTGTGACCTAACGAAAGACAATTTTGATGCAACATCAATGCCAGCATATTTGATGTCATGCACCCTAGTTGGTTTTTTGGGGTGCTCTGGTCTCGAATCTCCCCATATCTCATCAATTAGGTTCATGCTCCAAATCAAGACCAACTCATGATTCTTGGTCATAATTGCATTCTTTAATTCTTCAGCAGCATCAAATGAGAAAAGAAACTGCATCCTTCGAACAAACAAAGGAAAGAAGGTTAAAGCGAGGAAAGCACATACAAATAAAAATGACAAGAGAACTGACCATAATTGAAATAAAATAGAAATAAATATAAAAAAAGAGAGCATACAGACAAGAAATTACTGGATAATAATGTAACTGGCAATAAAAGAACAGGGGCGAATGTGCCATTCCATTCCTAAAAGCAGGAGCAAACATGCGATTCCTTTCCATGGCTCCATGCTAATTGTGTTCTAAGCTACTAGTCACCTACATGCACTCTGCAGTGTCATTTCTGACATTCATCAACTTTGTGATGCCTTTGTCCCTAAGCACCTAGGAAAAAGCATATCAAATAGAGAACTACAGTTACATTGTACGATACAACAACAACAACAAAGCCTTTATCCCAAACAAGTTGGGGTAGGCTAGTTACATTGTACGATATGTGGGAATAAAATAATGTATACTTGTTCATATGTTTATTAAGATTTAGGTAAATCTACAAGCATGTTTCCAAAAAGTATTACATATTGCAGAGTAAAGCAAGAACCAAGTTTCCAAAAAGTATTACATATTGCAAAGTAAAGCAAGAGCTCACCGGGTCAATACCAACTCGGCAGCCAGATGGTAAGACGTCATTCAACCACTCAACAGTAGTTGGAATACCATGATTGCCACTCCGCATTAGAGTCCATTCATGACTCAATTCTTTCTCAGCCTACACAACAAAGGAAATAGACATGAACCATTGGATGAAATAAATAAGTCATTATATTAACATGGGCAGTTACTGTTGGAAATACGGGGATTAATTTCCTCTAAACTCTTCTCTTCTCTTTTCTTATCTTCAACCGGGGGGGGGGGGGGGGGGGGGGGCTGTATATATAGCCCCAAATTATAGAGTCCTTATCTAATACTAACTCCTACTCTTATTGGACTAGGACTCTATCTCTAACACCAATTATTCTAGAAAAACGGGATTATATCCAACAATCACCCCCTAATCTCGTTTTTCTAGATCACACTCACACTAATTAGGATGGAGACACACTTCCACCCTAAACACACTTTCGGGATGGACACAACTGCACCCCCCAGGATGGTCACATCTACACCCTGCATAACTCAATTTTGGGATGGATGCCACTACACTTTTAGGATGGTCACATCTTCACCCTGTGCACGCATTCGGGTTGGTCACATCTTCAACCCCAGGATGGACTCATCTTCATCCTGCATTTGATCTCGGAATGGACACATCTTCATTCCGACCATATACTCGAGATGGTCACATCTTCATCTCGGGCACACCTTGCATTGGTCTGCTCTTCCTCACGCGACAGAGCACCCAATATTCTACTTCTTCACCTTCATCGTCGTGGCGATAGCACCTTGGGTCAGTGATCTCGTACTCCTCCAAGATCCATCCCGTGCTACGACGCTTCCCGAGTTCTCCGTGCATGTAGAAGCAAAACTTGACCATACGCCATTGCACCACAACTCTCATGTTGGAAATTGACTGTGCACACTTGGTCGCGCTATGCTTCCAGATGCCGCCGCCACTGGACCGTTGTACTCGAGGCTTGCTCCGCCTGCGCAACGTGAAGAAATATCCCAAGTCACGCAGGTCGTAGTTCGCCAAGAGGTCCCACGGCGTCACATCATAGAAGTCTGCTTCTATCACAATGCCCGCCTCACGCGGTGGAAAACCACGCAGCTGTGGTCGGAGAAAGTGAAGCACCAGCTCGTCCTCTGTTGGTCTGAAAGTCGAATTATGTGTCATGTTCTGCAGACACCTCCTTGATCGTGGGCTAACACTTGACTTCCTCTGGCCCACCTCAGCCAAGCCGGCTACCAGGCCCGGATGGCCCAACTGAACTTTCCTGTCTTGTCCACCTGACCAACACAGAAACACAAAATCCAGCCCAGCCCAGATCCTCTTGACCTCCTCTACACCTCAGCCCAGCCGGCCCAGCTGAGCACACTTGGCCCGACAGGCCTCAGCCTTGGTCTGTGTCACAAGCGCAAGCTCAAGCCCACGAGGCCCAAGCTGGCCCAATTGCCTCCAAACCCTAGCAGCCTCTCTCTCACAGAACAGCAGCCGCCGCCTCTTCTCTGCTCAGCCCGAGCCTTCGCCGCCGCAACCCTAGCGCCAACCGCTTCCTCTGGTTCCAGCGCCTCACGAGACCTCATGCGCGCCCGCACGGCCTTAGTAGCAGCCACTAAGCTGCGCCCCCGTGCTTAGTCTTCGTGCCAATGCACAGGCTTCCGCGACCGCGCACTGCTCCGCCTCCCGCAACCATGCCTCGGCCGCCTCCTCGCGCCCGTGCGCTGGCCGCGCTCCTCGCGCCCGAGCGCTGGCCGCGCGTCGCGCGCTGCCCGTTGCTGCGCGCGGCCGCTAGCGCCCGCCCTAGCGGCGCTCGCGCCGCCTTTGCCGCGCGCGCCGCTGATGCCTGGCCCGCGCTCCTTGCCTTAACGTCCCCGCGCACCACAGACTCGCGGTGGAGGTGTACGACCCCCCTAGCCATGTCCGCCGTGAACGCCCGCACGGAGGCCTTCTTCAGGCGTCCCCCGCTTCTCTCCACCTCGCCAGCCAGCGAGCCGCACTGACAAATTCCGCCGGATCCGCCTAAACCCGCGCCGGATGCGCAGCTGACCTCGGCTGCTTCAGCCTCTGGCCGGATTGGCCGCCCCGGGAGCATGTTCTCCCGGAGCAGCACAGGGTTAGATCCTAAACCCTAGCTCTGATACCAATTGTTGGAAATCCGGGGATTAATTTCCTCTAATCTCGTCTTTTATCTTATTTTCAACCGGGGGGGGGGGGGGGGGGGGGGGGCTGTATATATAGCCCCAAATTATAGAGTCCTTATCTAATACTAACTCCTACTCTTATTGGACTAGGACTCTATCTCTAACACCAATTATTCTAGAAAAACGGGATTATATCCAACAGTTACCTGAAGAAAATACCGGCCATCAGTCCAGAGAGCAGCCTTATCTTTTGTGACCACGGCTGTACCAGCACTGCCAGTGAACCCAGTGAGGTAGGCACGTCTCATGAAGCATTCTGCGATGAACTCACTCTAGAACAGAAGCAGTGAAGAAAAAACAGATAAGTGGTTGGCATATACTATGTACTATCATTACATTGTTCCATCATTTCATTATAAGATAGGATTTTGGGCATAGTTTACATTGGAGAAGACTACTAGTCCCACTAATACACCTGCACGGAGAAATTATGTATAATTATGTCAAAATTAAAATAAATTTCTACAGCTATAGGTGTCAACCAGGGTTTGAAAGGACCAAAAAATAGAGAGTTCTGAAGTCACTTGCAGTGGAAGTAGATAGTTCCATTTTGCATGAGAAATGTCCAAATTTATTACACGAGCTAAATACCTTGAACATAAAAATGATTGATCCCTGCACTGATTATTACAATCAAATGTTTGTCTTCACTGAAAGGCATCATGATAAAATCCGACCACAACAGCCTTGCCTGATGTTATATGAAATATACCAATTAATGCACGTGCATGTTTATATTTTTATCCCTATGTAAATGTGTGTTCTGTCAATGAGCAACTATGTTCCTTGGATACCTCTGAAAACTAGTGCGTGATGAGCTGAGATACATATCAAGGCATTTGCAAACTTATCATGCCATTTCTTCGCCTGGGTGATCAGAATAGGGAGCAAAAAAGAAAAGAAAAGCAACCTTTAACGCAATATAACTAAGTAAGGGGGGTTGGCGGCCTGAGTCGAGTACCTGGTGCGCATCCTGGGAGGGGATGATGTAGGCATCGATGGCGATGTCGGGGCGCGAGAATAGACGGCGCAGGGAGCTGAGCTTCTCGTCCCCGCAGGAAGCGGAGCCGGCGGCGCCGGAGGATAGCCCCCGGCGCTCGCGGAGCTCAGCCGAGGAGAGGGCGACAGCTCGGCCGTCCCCGCCTGAACCGGAGGCGGAGGCGAAGAGGCGGGGTAGGGGACGGCGTCGGTGTGAGGAGAATGGGGAGGAGCGAGGAGGACGGCGGGCGAGGAAGGCGACGGCGGCGAGGGACGGGGAGAGGCGCACGGCTCCCATCGCCATGGGCGGCGGCATTTGCGGAGGGAGTCGGGATAAGGTAAGATGGGCGGCGGCGGCGGCGACGGCAGTGCTGCGCGGCTCGCTTGAATAGCTTGTGGGTGACGTGGCACAAATGAGCCAATCTGAGCCAGGAATCGGCAGTCACTTTGTGTTAACATTATTTCCAGGTTTTGAATACTTTTAGTTTGCACAAACTTGAACTTTTACAGTAGGCCGAAAAAGTTTGAAATTGGAGACCACTGTCAACATGTTTTAATTTTATTTTAAAAATACAATAAAATATTAGTCAAGTGAAATCTAACGCAATAGACTGTAACTTCACCTAAAAATTCAAGTTCAAAATTTGCAAAACTAGGTATATTTAAGAGCAATTGCAGTACCTGTTGTTTTGGACTATTCTTTTTTGTTCTTTATTATACCGGTGCTACATGTATTCTTGATAATATTTTGAATTGTCATTAGCTTGATTCTCAAGCTGGCACATATTAAGAATGATGTGAAATCTACATTGATAGTATGTTACCATTACAATGATTGTATATCACATGATCAATAAAGTATATCGAAGTGTTACAACGACACTTCCCGCCCGCGGAGGCTCTTTGATTGGAGGGGTTTGACGTCCCTAGAGCAGGTGAACACCGAGATTTACGTGGTTCAAGCCGCCGGAGCGTAATACCCTACGTCCACAGTGGTGATTATTGTATTGCTTGCGCGTATGAGTGTGTGAGTTTTCAGGGTTTCGAACCTTTTGTCGGGTGGACACCCAGGTCTTTATAGTCCAAGGGCAGGGTGGTTACAATGAGACTTGGGGCCCGACAGGTGGCCCCGAAGCTGTCCGAACGCTATACATGATATAGGGTTCTTACATCCTTGAGTAGAGTGGTTGGCGAGGGAGTTAAGACTCGCCGTTTGGCGCGCTGAACGCCTCTGACCATGCTGCAGGTGATGATGATGACATCGTCTTGTCGTTGCGTCGTCTCGCTCTGCAAGGTGACAATGTGCTAGTGGGTGGCACTGTGTCGTTGTCACACCTTGCCGCCTTGTCTTCTCACTGTAATGGCAAACCGGCGGAGGGCAGAGACGTGTGCCATGCTTCTGGGGAAGGCGCGAGTCTTGAATGCATTGCCTGACAGCGCACTTCCTCCTTGACTTCTTTGACCCCACGGCCCACGACGAATCGTGGGACACGTGGCGGCTCTGGAGCCCTCCTCTATGGGGGGGGGAGGTTCAGAGCCCACATACACCTAGCATCTCCGGACCTCACCTCAGCGGGGAGGCTAGTTCCGGGGCCAAGAGCACGTGTCGCCTTCGGAGCCCTCCTCAGCAGGGAGGAGGTTCGGAGTCCAGGTACACGTGGCAGCTCCGAACCTTACCTTAGCGGGGAGGCTAGGTCTAGGGTCAAGGATATGTGTCGTCTCCGGAGCCCTCCACAGCAGGGAGGAGGTTCAGAGCCCGCACGTGGCAGCTTCGTACCTCACCTCAGCGAGGAGGTTAGGTCCGGGGCCAAGGGCATGTGTCGGGTCCGGAGCCCTCCTCGGCAAGAAGGAGGTTCGGAGCCCGAGTACACATGGCAGCTCCGGACCTCACCTCAGCGGGGAGGCTTGGTCCGGGGCCAAGGACACGTGTTGGCTCCAGAGCCTAGGCGCACGTGGCAGCCTTGGGGCCGACCTCGGGGCCAAGGACACATGGCCTCGCTAGCGCGCTGGCGCCCACCTCGGCATGGAGGCGGGGCCTGGGCTATCTTCAACCCTCCACGCGGGGGTACGCGGTTCATAGGGTACCGATAGTGGCCCCCAGGCCCATCTCAAGGGAGACAATGATTTTACAGGTGGGGCCTACATCCTTCCCGCGTGGTAACATAGAACCTGCACTTTGGAAGCCAAAGTGGTAGCGATATTCTAGCGTAGTGGGTGTGCAGTTGTACCTGGGAGACGAAAAGGTTGCACCTCCTTGGCGTAATAGGCGCACTCAACAGTCAAAACAGCAGCACGTCGTCGGCGTGGTGGACGCTTGTCTGCTCTTGACTGGCGGGTCGTGGTGACATGCTCGAGGGGTTGCCCCGGGGTATTTACTGCGGCAGTCCTCGGGTCGACCGTTGTAGTTCCACCGCGTCACTTCTATCGGGAACCGACGGATGTTCCCGAGAAGTTACCCTCCTGGCCCCCAGTGTCTAACGGGTGGACCTAGGTCCCATCCGTCATTGGGGGAGGCAAGTAGCTTGCAGCGGTGGGAACCTATGCGCCGCGCATGCTGCCCTGCCAGAGGTTGCGGACGTAGAAAAGGAAGCCTTCCGGAGAAGGGCAGTTCCTTTCTGCCTCTTGCAATATTCGTCTTCCTCTTTCGCGCTCGAAGCCTCCGCACCCCAGCGCTCCCAATCTTCTCTCGTCGCCATGGCTTCTGGCCTCCATTCCTCCAAGCTTCACACCGATGGCGACATCGTGCTTGTGAGGTGCCTGCTTGGCTTGTAGTCAGCCACATTCGACGGAAAGATCCGTCGCGGGAGGGTCCCGCTGACCGATATGCAGCCCGGCGAGGTGGTTCTCTTCACCTCATAAGTGTTGTCCGGGTTTGCGCTCCCGGCGTCATCCTTCCTCCTCACCCTGCTGGAGGTGTACGGGCCAGCTCCAACACCTCACGCCTCACGCCCTCGCACTGGTGGCCGCCTTCATCCACTTTTGTGAGATGTTCGTGTGCGTGCGGCCTTCGGTGCGGCTCTTCATGGTGTTCTTATCCTTGAGGGCCACGAGGAGAAGCACAAGCCACCTAGGGGCTTACTACTTCCAGCACCGAGGGAGGAACTCCGCACCCTACATCGTGCCCTTTACTCTCGAGAAGTGGGAGCACTAGAGGGAGGACTGGTTGATTGCCCAAACCGACGCCCACGACCTCTTGGAGCTGCCAGGTGGCCCGTCGATGACGGAGGAAGCCGTCGGGGATGAGATCCCCGACGTGTAGGACGCATACACACCGGTGCTGGAGAGTATTAGGTACATGGCGGAGGAAGGCCGACCTCGTTGATGGTCCTGACCGACTTCTTGTCTCGCCGAATCGCCCCTCTCCAACAACACGTCTGGCCCGCCTAGCAGTACACCGAGGAGGGCGACATGATCTGGTTGGCGCGCGTGGAGCGGGGCCATAGCTGGATCGGGAGATGCTGGGTACGATGTTGCAGAAGCTCTCCTGCGACCCGATCACCAACGACTCCATCACCCCGACGACGAGCTGCCAGCCTATCTACCTCAACCCGTAGGCACGGTCGAGGCTACTAAAGGAGCTGCCGATACTGGACAACATCGGTGTCATAGTACGGAAGGTCGGCGATGCCTCGCAGGGCGTGGAGATCCCCGGAGCAGATGGTGCCAGTGGCCAGGCGGGGCCTGCGCCGAACTCACTCCCAAACAAAGGGAAGGAGTCGGCTGGCAGAATGCCACCTGTGGCGCACCCTCGTTCACCGCCCAAGGATGCCCCAGAGTTGAGCAAGGCACCGAAGAGGAAGTTGTTTCATTTCGATGGAATATTCGTCTTGGGCCTCTAGGCGGGGGGTTCCCAGGCTTCCAGCGGTCCCACACCGGGCTCGGCGACTGGCGCTGGTGGTAGCTCTAGGGCTGTTGCCGTCGGAGCAGCCTCGGCGGCCGCAGGAAGGACGCCTGCTGCTGCTGGAGCTTCGAGGAGGGCCCCTGACACGCCTACGATGCAGAAAAAATCCTTGTGTGCGTCACCGGCTCGAAACCCATCGTTGGGGATGGCTCCTGAAGCGGTGTCGACGGTGACAAGGGCTCTAGTAGTGCTGTCAGCTCCTCGGCCGTCGAGGGCGGCCTTGGCACATGCCGCGTCTTCGGTGTCGAGGTGCTCAGTGGGGAGGCTCCTGGTGCACCATCTTCGGCGGTGAAGACCCCTGAGGTTCCGCCGGCTCTGAAGCCGATGGAGGCGACCTCAATGCCAGCAGGGGCGAGTGGCTCGAGCCCTCCTCGTAAGAACCTCCACGCGGGGTGGAACTTCCAGACATCCAAGTACGGCTCAACCTTTTTATTTAGGTTGTACTGAGCCACTGAATGGCGTCGTTGATTCTTGATGCCTCTTCATGCAGTGCTCCTCCAAAGAGCACCCCTCCTCCTCCACAGTAGTTCGGGAGCGAGAGCTCCTTCTCCGCCGAAGCTCCGATGCCGGTGGCAGTGCTTGAGCCTGCGCCTGGGGCGGCTCTGAATGTCGGCACCCGAGCCCCCGAGGCCAGCCAATCAGCGGGCGAGGTCGCCACTGGTAGCGGCGCGACTGCTACTGAGCGACCTGCCAACCCTCCTCCTCTTCCTCCGCAGGTTGCCGTGGTGGTAGCCCCACCGGAAGAAAGAGAGGGTGTCGAGACAGTCCCTCGCCTGGTGATGCCGAAGGTCGCCCCGCTACCCTGGGTCGTGAGAGTAGTCTGCTCGAGCCTGAACCAGATGCAGGACGTGCTCGAGCAGGAGTGGGCCAAGCTGAGGTCCGAGCGAGAGCGCCTCCAAGACTGGGATGACCTGTTGAAGGCACTGGTCTAGTCCACTAGGACGAAGGCGCAGGCGCGGGAGGAGGTGCTGGAGGAGGAGAAGGCCACCGTCGCCGACCTCCAGAAGAAGGCAGTGAGGCTCCTGGCTGAGGCCAAGAACCTCCATGCCTCTGCCGATGCGTGTCTCGCGAGTCTAACGGAGCTTCGGGAGACGCTTCTTCGTAGGAAGAAGGAGGAGGCAAGGGAGAGGGAGCTCTCCGATCGCCTAGCTGCTCATGAGTATGAGTTAGGGCGCCTGAAAAAGCGACATCAAGGCGTGTACAACCGGGATCTCACCGCTTCAGCCAGGGAGATTGACCTGGAAAAGCGGATTGCGTGGCTAGCCACCAAGGAGCAGGTCATGGCTGCTCTGGACCAGGAGCTGGCTGCTCGGGAGCAGGAGCTAGCGAGGAGTAGTTCGGTGGGGGAGCTCGCTTCCGCAGCCAAGAAGGTGGAAGAACTCCGGGCTTCTCATGCCGCTGAGGCAGAGAAGGTCTAGAACTTCCTTGGCCGCACGGAGGCAGCGCTGGAACCCTTCGGCTTCGGCCCCTTGTGCTCCGGTTATATGGCCCAGGAGGTGAGCCAGGTGCTCCCTGCCCTAGACTCAGTGGGGAGAAAGCTCCTGGCGCTAGAGAACGTCGTGGGGTAGAAGCTTGAGGCCGAAGGCAAGGATATGGCCCAATAGGTGGCAGAGCATGTGCTATCCTGCCTTCGGAGCTGTGACCCCAGCATCTCCCTAGAACCTGTGGCACAGGGCCACAGTGCAGAGCTGTCAGGGGTGGCCAAGTATGTCGTGGAGGAGGTCGCCCGACTTGTACTGCTAGGTTCCAGCGCGGGTAGCTTCTAGGTCTACGGCTCGCCTTGTATCCTCCTCTGTATGCCAGAGCTCTGCCATTAATAAAGACTTTTTTATTTCAAGTCTTGTGTGTCTCAAGTTGTTGATGTAGACTTCTGACCCTTTTAAGCGCAAAGGTCCGGAATGACTTAGCCGAGGTGGGTAGAACTTTGCCGATGTCCCGAGCTTGTTCCTCCGGGTCCTTAGCAGCGTAAGGACCCAGAGCACTTCGGCGGTGTGGCTAACACATCCTTTCGGGTCCTTGGCAGCGCAAGGACCCAAAGGAACCTCAGCCAGTGTTTTCAGCTTGTCGTAGCCGGAGCTTCAAACCTTCTACTTGCTGTTGCAGTGGTCCGACGTTCTACCCGCCTGGTTCACCGTGATGGCCCCCTGGTAGGTGTGGCCCTTGAGTTGGGATGCACCTACCAAGTAGACTGGATGAGGCAGGACATCACCATCAGGCCTCCTAGGAGGTCCAGGACGCCAAGGACCTGTTCGAACCTGCAAGCATGGCAGAGAAAAGGAGTAGTGATGCTCTCTAGTCACTCTTTCTTGTTTGTTAGTTTTGTTGTGGCTTACGATCCTTAGCTGAGATGCGAGGCTTGGGTAATTTGATGTGGGTCGTCTGGGCTATGGTTAAAGCCTTGCCTAGGGGTATGATCCGTCCGGGCTCCCCTGTACTGAGTTGTAGCGCTGGAGAGGCAGAGTGTGTACGCTTAGGGTATGGAACTAGGCTAAGCAGGCTACACACCCTGGACCTTCCGCTGTCGTAAGCCTTTCAGGGGAGGGACCATTCAGCACCATAGGGCCCCCATGCAACGAGACAACCACAGGACCCCGAGTACACCACAGGTACCTCAAGCAGACCCGCCTACAGAATGAAGGATAGCACAACTCCTACTATGGATAAGCACGGAAAAAAGTGTTTGGCCACACGACCGGGGCGGTATGGAAAGAAAGCACGAAAAAGAAAGGGGGAAATGTCCAGGGTCCGATTAGTTTCTTGTCCATAGGCGTGTACCTTCCGGCCCCCAAGTACTCAGTTGTCGTGCAGGGGAGGCAGTGCGGCAGGCCTAGGGTAAGGAACTAGGCTAAGCAGGCTACACGCCCTAGACCTCCCGCGGGCGTTAACCTTTCAGCGAGGAGACCTTTCAGTGCCAAGGGACCTAGGACAAGTATGTAGGATAGGCTCCAGACATGCCATTTACAGTTGATATGCATGAGTGAGCACAAACTGTAAAAAGAGTACGCAGGGTAAGACAAATTTTTCTCATTTCAGGCTTCCTTTGTAGGAGGAAACAAGCCATACAAGAAGACAGCGACCCTCTTCGGATAACAAGAGTAGGAGGACTTCTTTGGAGCTTAGTTGTTCTAAGTGTTGTTCCTAGACACTATGACACCCTTACAGGGAAAAAGAACCCTACCCGTGCGCTAAGGATAGAACTTACGAAGGTGTTCTATGTTCCATGAATTGGGTAGAGGTACCCCATCCTCCGTGGCCAGGAGGACGCACCCGGGGCGACATACTTGTGTCACTAAAAAGGGACCCTCCCAGCTGGGGGAGAGTTTGTTCCCCCCTTCTCGAGAAAGTATTCACCGAAGCACTAGGGCGCCCACCTTTACCTGTCTACTCTGCATGAACCGCTGCTGATAGCATCGGAGATCGCACATTTCGAGCAGCCGCTTGCCACCTTCGCTCATCGACAAGGTCGATATCTTTCACGCCGGAGCTGATCCTGCGAGGCTTTGTCGTACGCTTGGACACGGGATGAGCCCATGGTGATTTCCGAGGGGAGGATGGCCTCATCCCCATACACCTGGAAGAAGGGCGTTTCCCCTATCGTGCGACTGAGGGACGTCTGGCTAGCCCATAGTGCACACGGAAGCTCTTCAACTCAATTGGCACTGTGCTTCTTCAAGCTGTTGTAGGTGCACATCTTGAGTCCCTTGCGTATCTCAGCGTTTGCTCTCTTGACTTGACTGTTGCTCTCTAGGTGAGCAACAGAAGCATAGCAAACTTGGATGTCGAGTCTTCACAGTAGCCTTAGAACACTACACTGGTGAACTAGGTCTCGTTGTCGGTAATGATTCTGTTCAGGACACCGAACCGGTAGATGATCAACTTGATTAACTTGACTGTTCACTACTTGTTTATTGTTAGTAAAGGGCAGCTTCCGACCACTTGGTGAACTTGTCTAGACGACGTAGAGGTACCGGTACCCTGCGATGGATTTGGGGAATGGACCTAGGATGTCCAGCCCCCACACAGCGAAGGGCCATGAGGACGGGATCATCTGCAGTGTCTACGCCGGTGTGTGGATCTGCTTGGCGTGAAACTAGCACACCTTGCATCTCTTGACTAGACGACATCCTGGAGAGTTGTCGGCTAGTGAAAGCCATTCTGAAAGGCTTTACTGACCAGCGTGCGGGAAGATGCATGGTTCCCACACTCACCTCCATGGATCTCTACGAGCAAGTCACAACCCTCTTTCCGGGTTATGCACCACAATAGGACGCCAGCGCCACGCCGGTAGAGATTCCCTTCTAGCAGCGCGTATCTCTTAGCCAGCCGAACGATCTGTTTAGTGGAAACACGTTCATTGGGAAGGATATTGTCTTTCAAGTAGTCTCGGATCTCCGTGATCCATGCGTAGGGACCTACTTGAGGGTCGGGTTGCACGGAGTCCCCGATGACACTTACGATCCTTGGGAGGCGCCATGGTAGCAGGGCTGTCGGGACCGCCACCTTCGAGGTGCTGGTCTCACCCCCTTCACGTGGTTCGGCTGGCCAGGCGGTAGGTCGCAGCAACCTCCTTTCAAAGCCCCCTCAGACACCGAAGCCCAGGTGGAAGCCTTTGTTTACAGGTCGTCGGCTATTGTGTTATTGGCGCGGGGAACATGGCATAGATCCAATGATAAGAAGTCCTTCTCCAACTTCTGTACTTGGAGCAGATAGGCTACGATCTGTGGATCGTTGCAGCAACACTCTCTCTTGACTTGCTTGATGATTTGTTAAGAATCAACTTGACCAACAACTGTTGGACGCCAAGGTACAACGTGGTCTTTAACCCGAAGATGAGAGCTTCATACTCCGCCATTTTGTTGGTTGCCTTGAATTCAAGTCGCACCATGTACTTGAACTGCTCACCGGTTGGTGTAAGGATCAGAACCCCCACTCCGGCACCTTGCTTGCGCGAGGAGCCGTCAAAGAAGAGAGTCCAGTGAGGCCCAGTGAATACCGGAGCTCTAGGCTCTGATCCACCGATGTCTTGGCCCTTGGGCGGCATGGTGGTGGTGTCCACTCTGCCACGATGTCAGTCAGCGACTGACAATTCACCGCATGACGCGGTATGAAGTCTAGCTCGAACTCTGCAAGCTCTACAACCCATTTGGCTATGTTCCCAGTTGCATTGGGGCTATGGAGGACGGTTCTCAGCGGGTACGAGGTGACCACTGAGATCTTGTGAGCTTGGAAGTAGTGGTGCAGCTTCCTTGATGCAACGAGAACTTCATAGAGCAGCTTGTGCACCCCTAGAAATCTTGTTTTGGCATCGTGGTGGACCTCACTGATGATGTAGACCGGACGCTGGATGGTCCAGACCCTCCCGTATGGGTCCAATGCGTCCTCTTGTAGGGGTCAAGGCTCGGGGCCCCCGGGTCCGGAACTGCGCTCTGGGAGCTCGGACCTAGATGTGCACTGGTCGTCAGGTCTAGCTGACCAAAACCTAACTAGATCTTCTTGGGGAGATCCAGAACTCGGGCCCCTAGGCCCTGGGTCCGCGAATGCATTTCGGGAGCTCGAACCCGAACATGCATTGATCATCAGGTTCAACTTGTTGGGACTTGACTATTTCCCCGTCCCTTGGGTGTCCTGCGGAGCCTGAGTCCTAGGACTCTAGACCAACGGCAGCAGGAGCATCATCTTGGACTTGAGGTTGATGGAGTTCTAGCCGCTTTGCAACCAGAACCATGCTCACAACCTCAGTTGTTGCAGCGATGTATAGGAGCAGAGGCTCACCTTGTTCCAGAGATACCATGATCGATAGCGTCGTGAGGAACTTCTTCAGCTCCTGGAATGCCTCATGTGCCCCCTCGGTCCATACGAATGGACCAGAATTGCGCAGGAGCTTGAAGAACGGAAGTGAAAATGCATCTAGGCTAAATCTTCATGGGTTTTTATGATTAATGACAACACTTAAGGGACTAATGAGCATCTTGGTCCATTTGAGCTCTTCAGGAGCTAAGTCCAAAAAGACCGTACTAGTCCGCCCTTTGAGGTTGGACTAGTCTGCAGACTCAGATTAGTCCGTTTCCAACCGGAACAAGAGGTTCTATGTGAGATCGGACTAGTCCTCTCTGAGTCAGACTAGTTCGTTTGAAACATGGAAATAGCTGTAGGGACTAAGTCCTAGATGTCGGACTTGTCCGCCCCTTGAGGCCAGACTAGTCCGGTGGACCAGACTTGTCCGTTCTCAACCGGAACAATTATTTCTGTGTGAGATCAGACTAGTTCATTGTGGATCGGACTAGTCTGTAGCATTGTGATCATTTGAATTCAAAAGGAGGCGGATGACCGTTTAGTCGGTAGGATATGACTGTTTAGTAGGTGAAGAGTGATGTCACCGGTCCCCGCAGGCCGGATTAGTCCGGGGTTAAAGGCCGGACTAGTCCGGACCTTTTCTGGTGGCAACGGCTAGCTCCTAGGACCTCTTTAAAAAGGGGATGCCCGGGCCTCAAAGCAAGAGACTAGAACCCTAACACCGAAATAGCCTTCCTAGAGCTTTTCTGGCCCCCTTTCTTCAATTCTTAGAGCCCTAAAAGTGATTCTTAAGGGTTTGGGAGTTTTTGGGAAGATGATAAAAAGGGGAGTGAGCAGGATTGAGGTCTTGGTTGATTCTCTCGCACTAAGTGGACAGTGTGTTGTTGAGGGTGCTGATTTGTAAGTGCATTGAGCTGAAATCTTGTGGGAGCCTCAAGTTGTGAGTCACCCACGAATTGTTATGAAGTCTTTGTGATCTAGTGGAAGAACAAGCCAACCTTTGTGGTGGCTTGGTGAGGAAAAGGTTGAGAGCAACCTAGTCCTTTGTGGAATCCTCAACGTGGATGTAGGCTTCTTTGTGAAGCTGAACCACGGGATAAATCGTGTGTTCTTTTCTTAAGTTAAATTTCTTTGTGACCGGACTAGTCTGCCCTCGGGACCGGGACTAGTCCGCACTCTTTGAACTGATCAGTTTTATTAAGTCGTATTTCAGATTTTCCGCTTATTCACCCTCCCTCTAGGCAACTTTCAATTGGTATCAGAACCAAACTCTCTTAAAAGTTTAACCGTTTCTAGAGTAAATGGGGGGAAACGACAAGAAGGACTTACCACCCGTCGACATCACCGGCGCCGGCGAGAACAACACTCACGGCAATGAGGGATTCAAGTTCTCGCCCCACAAGATCATCAACTCAGGCAAGGACAAGAGCAAGTCGAGAACCAAGAGAGCTTGCTACAATTGTGGCGAGTATGGGCATTACATCGTTAATTGCCTATACGAAAAGAAATAGGACAAGAAAAAGAAGAATAAGGATGAAAATCCTCAATAAAACATGATGTTCAAGAAGAAGATGGCACATGGGCATGCTTATGTTGGCAAGGAGTGGGATTCTAATGATGAGTCCTCCTCCGATGATGAAGCGGAAGTGGCAATCGTCCCTATCAAGAAGCCAACGATGAAGAAGACTCTCTTGCCAAGCAAGGGAGAGTTGAAGAGCTCGAGCCACACGTGTCTCATGGCAAAGGGGAGAAATCGGAAGGTAAAAACTAAACTCTCCCTACGTTACATTAAAGACGAAGATTTTGATAGTGATAGTGAAAATGAGTATATGTTTGAGGGATTGAGTAAAAGTGCCCTAATTAAAATGAAAAAAAACTCTTTGATGAAATTTTAGATAAAGAGGAACTTCTTGAGAGACAAGATGACTTGCTTATCAAGGAGAAGCAAAAGAATCTTGACCTTGAGAAGCTCCTCGAGCTTGAGAAGGAGAAGAACATGGCGCTTGAACTTGAACTTGCGGAATTCAAGGAGACCCCTTCATGTCGCAAGAGTTCGAATGTTGTGCTCCAAGATGAGTTTGTGAGTTTGAACAAAGCTCACAAGAATCTTGAAACACAATTCGCAACTCTCAAGTCAAGTGTTATCTCTTCCGCCTCAACAAGCTCAAACTTGTCTAATTTAGAGTCAAACACTAAATTCTGTAAATGTGCAAAACTTGTTCCTAATTAAAAAAATGAGGTTAATATGGCAAAAAGGAAGAGTACACCTAAGGTGACATCTTTGACAAGGAGAAGATCAAGTATGCACGTAGCGCATACTCCATTACAAGGTCTCCCTTGATCAAAGATGGTCTTGGCTATTCAAGGGAAGTAAAGCAAAATGCAAAAATCCCTAAGAATAACAAGATGCATATTGCCTTTGTCAAGGAAGGATCATACCAAACTATGAATGAATGTCATGTTTCTACCTCTCCTAAAATGGCAGAATTTGAGAAATGTGCTAAAGATGCTAATAGTGCTAAGAATATTAACCTAACTTTATTCCATGATTTTAATGAATCTTATGTACTAATGAGAAGCAAATTTAGGTATGTCTATGCAAAATATGTTGGGCCACTCCGCAAGAGCCCAAAGCCTTGTGTATGGGTACCCAAAACTCTTGTCACCGACCTCAAAGGGCCCAACCAAGCTTGGGCACCTAAAACCAAAGCCGAAACTTGTTTTGTAGGCATACTTCTCCGGCGGTACAAAGTGGGTGTTAGATAGTGGATGCACCAACCACATAACCGGAGCGAGAAAAATGTTTGTAGAGTATGAAGAAACCAATAATCCAAGTCAAGGTATTTATTTCGGTGACAATAGCCAAGGAAGGGTACTAGGTATGGGCAAAATCTTCATTTCTCCACAACACACCATTTCAAATGTCATGCATGTTGAGTCACTAGATTATAACCTTTTATCCATATCTCAATTATGTGCCAAAGGTTTTAATTGCTTATTCACTAATGAAGGCGTGATTGCCACTAGAAGAGTAGATAACTCAATTGTCTTCAAAGGTGTGCTCAAAGGAAAGCTTTATCTTGTGGACTTATATGCAGATAAAACTCAACTTGACACATGCTTGATGGCAAAGACTAACATGGGTTGGTTGTGGCATCGTAGGCTAGCCCATGTTGGTATGAGAAATCTTCAAAAACTTCTAAAAGGTAATCACATCCGAGGTCTTAAGAATGTTGTTTTTGAGAAAGCTAGACCTTGTCGAATGTGCCAAGCCGGGAAACAAGTTGGAGTAACTCATGCCGCCAAGAATGTAATGACGACAACAAGACCACTAGAGATGCTTCACATGGACCTCTTTGGTCCTATTGCTTACATCAACATTGGCGGTAATAAATATGGTCTAGTTATTGTCGATGATTTTTCTCACTTCACTTGTGTATTTTTCTTGCATGATAAGGGTGAAACTCAAGGTGTCCTTAAGAGTTTCTTGAGGAGAGCTCAAAATGAGTTCTCTTTGAGAATCAAGAAAATAAGAAGCAACAACGACACCGAATTCAAGAACACCCAAGTAGAAGAGTACTTGGACGAGGAGGGCATCAAGCATGAGTTTTCTGCACCCTACACACCCAAACAAAATGGGGTGGCCGAAAGGAAGAACCGAATTCTAATAGATATGTCAAGACCAATGCTTGATTTATACAAGACATTCGACCGGTTTTGGGCGGAAGCGATTAACACCACTTGCCATGCCACAAACCATCTCTACCTCCATCGTATCTTGAAGAAGACTCCCTATGAACTCCTAACGGGTAACAAACCGAATATCTCCTACTTTAGAGTCTTTGGTAGCAAGTGCAATATTCTTAACAAGAAACCTCAAGTTTCAAAGTTCGCCTCGAAATGCGATGAAGGTTTTCTTGCTTGGTTATGATTCAAACACTTACGCCTATCGTGTATTCAACAAAACCTCCGGTTGTGTTGAAATCACACGTGACGTAGTGTTTGATGAAACTAATGGCTCCCAAAGGGAGCACGTTGATCAATGTGCACTAGATGAAGAAGAGGCACCTTGTATGGTATTAAGGAGGATGGCACTTGGTGACATACGACCACAAGAGCTACAAGACCCAAGTGACCCATCCTCGTCACAAGAAGTGATCCAAACACAAGATCAAGCACAAGATCCCCTATATCAAGAACAAGATCAAGATCACCATGTTCAAGACATCGAAGGCCACGATGGTGGTAGCGATCAAGGGGGAGATAAAGAGGAGGAAGAAGTTCACTCAAGACCAAGTGTGCCACACCCTAGAGTTCATCAATGTGTACAACGGGATCATCTCGTTGACAATATACTTGGAGACATCTCCAAGGGGGTAATGACTCGCTCTAGTATGGCTAACTTGTGTGCTCACTACTCTTTTGTGTCTTCTTTGGAACATTTCAAGGTTGAAGATGCCCTATGAGATCCGGATTGGGTGATGGCGATGCAAGAGGAGCTTAACAACCTCAAAAGAAACAAAGTGTGGGAGCTTGTGGAAAGACCAAATGCAAACGTAGTAGGCACAAAGTGGGTCTTTCACAACAAGCAATATGAGCATGGAGTAGTGACAACAAACAAAGCTAGACTTGTGGCCAAGGCATACTCACAAGTCAAAGGTTTGGACTTCGACAAAACCTTTGCTCCCGTAGCTAGACTTGAATCAATTCGTATATTATTAGCCTATGCTACTCACAATGATTTCAAATTGTATCAAATGGACGTGAAAAATGCCTTCCTCAATGGACCGATCAAGGAGCAAGTGTATGTGGACCAACCACCCGGCTTTGAAGACGATAAGTATCCTAACCATGTTTTAAGCTTCACAAAGCCCTCTACGGCCTCAAACAATCTCCTAGAGCTTGGTATGAGTGTCTTAGAGATTTACTTATTGACAATGGTTTTAGGATAGGAAAGGCCGACTATACACTTTTCACGAAAAGCTTGCACAATGACTTACTTGTATGCCAAATTTATGTGGATGACATAATATTTGGTTCTACTAATAAATCTTTTTATGAAGAATTTAGCAAAATCATAACGGAGAGGTTTGAGATGTCAATGATGGGAGAATTGAAGTTCTTTCTAGGTTTCCAAGCGAAACAACTCAAGGAAGACACTTTCATATGTCAAACAAAGTACACTCAAGACATATTTAAGAAGCTTGACATGGAGAAGGCCAAGCCCATCAAAACGCCAATGGCGACAAACGGACACCTTGACCTCAACCAAGACACCCCTAGTGTGGATCAAAAGGTATACCGTTCCATGATTGGATCTCTTCTTTATCTTTGTGCATCTAGGCTCGATACTATGTTAAGTGTATGCATGTGTGCAAGATTTCAAGCCGCTCATAAAGAGTGTCATCTAACAGCCGTGAAGAGAATCTTGCACTATCTAGTCATACACCTAACCTAGGGTTGTGGTATCCCAAAGGGTCCAAGTTCAATCTCATCGGATACTCCTATGTTGATTATATCGGATGCAAAGTGGATAAGAAAAGTACCTCCGACACCTGTCAATTTTTGGGCAGGTCCCTAGTGTCATGGTCATCCAAGAAATAAAATTCCATTACCCTATCCACAGCCGAAGCGAAGTACGTTGCAGCCAAAAGTTGTTGTGCACAACTTCTTTGGATGCGACAAACTCTAAGAGACTATGGTCTCAATATGAACCATATTCCACTCCTATGCGACAATGAGAGTGCTATTAAGATTGCCCATAACCCTATTGAACACTCTAGGACCAAACACATTGATATCCGACACCATTTCCTGAGAGATCACTCAATAAATGGTGATATAGTCATTTCACATGTTAGAACCAAAAAACAGCTAGCCGATATCTTAACCAAGCCATTAGATGAAAAACGCTTTTGCAAACTTAGGAACGAGCTAAATATCCTTGACTCTTAGAACGTGGCTTGAGATGTTGCACATCTGATTATTAATTGTCTAATTCTTCAAAACTGAGCATGTTTTTCAAAAACTGTCTCTCTCAATTTTCTATAAAACTATTTTCGATTATCATATCCTTGAGTAATGGCCATTGTGTGATTGTTTATGTGCTCTACTGGCCATGTTCATTGAGAATACTTGTGAAAAATTAGTCTATATGGATCATTTCGTGCATATCTCTTCATATATATGAGAGTGTGATGTCAAGGGACGGATTAATCCACCCAAGCGGTCGGACAAGTCCGAAGTCCTAGACAAGTCCGACTAGGTTTAGACAAGCCTACATCGGACTAGTCCGTCCCTCACCGGACTAGTCCGCACAATCAGATCAGTCCGGACCCGGTCCGGCAACCAGACTTGTCTAGTATCTACGACCGGACTAGTCCAGACGGTTGGGACTTAACCCAACTGCAGACCCCCCCACTTCACTCGTAACACATCACAACACGCGCCCATGCTCAAACTCGCCCCCATTTGCGATTTTTGAGAATTTCCACCAAAAATTTCAAAGGATCCGAGTCCTCTATCCGTTGGAGCCACGGAAAGTCAATCTTCGGACTTCTCTGCTCTTCGATCCGACGATTTCCTCGGATTTGAACAATCAAGGTGTGTTCTTGGGCAAAACCTAATCTCTTCAAATCTCTCAATTATAGGTTGTTTCTCCCATAAACTAGGATGTCTAGTGCCCCATAACCTTCATGCGATTCCTCCCTAGGGTTATTGTAAAATATTGATAGGATTTGCAGAAAATTCGCATAGTTAGGGTTTAACCCCAGGTAGTCCGGACTAGTCCGGACAAAAGGCGGACAAGTCCGTTCCTGACCGGACTAGTCCAGTGAGAGACCAAACAAGTCTGGCCAAACCTTGAGTTAACCCCTAACTTAGTGTTTTTGCTGCACCTCTATCGAGATAATCTTTTGTTCTCAACTCATATCCTTGCTCATTTGTTATTCCAGCATGTCTCAACACGACAACTCTCCACCCCTCTTCGACCCGAAGCGAGAAGCAGCTCGACGAAAGCTTTACCGCCGTCGTGAGGAGGAGGACGCGACACTTGCGCAAGAGCTAGCTGATCGTGAAGCTCAAACCAAGAAGCGATAGGAAAGAGAGGTAGCTCAAGCTGAAGAAGAGCGCTCTAACTGAAGAAAGAGGATAGTCTCCTTAGGTGAAAAAGAAAGGGCCCAAGCGGCCGACAAAGGAAAACGACCCATGAATGAAGGAGAAGCAGCAAAGAGAAAAGGCAAGGCCCCTGTTCAGAAGGTGCCCGTGAAAAAGGCAGCACCAAGGAGAAGGGCACCTGCTAGCGGGGGAGTCGTCATTCGAGACCGTCCCGTGGGGTCAAGTGCTCCCCCACAAGGTCCCATTGGACCCTTGCTCATGACACCTCCCATGAATAACCCCAACCGGCAACCGGAGTTGTAAAAGTCCCAAAAACTTGTAAATGCAAAACTGGAGTTGTGAATAAAGTTGAGTTCATTTCAAGAATTGGGACTTGCAAAAACTTCTATAAATATGTGAATGTGGTCCTGTGCAAAAGGAGTTTAAATCAGTCTTTGAATTAAAGGGTTCACTTCAATCATAAGGTGGACATTTCAAAAAGGGAGTTCCAAACTATTAGTTCAAAACTCTTATTTGCAGCGGCCAACTCAAAGATCAGAGGGCATATTCAAAATCTTCAGGTCCAAATTATGAGGGAGACAAATTTTGGGAAAGTTTGGAGTTGCTTTGATATGAATATCAAAGGGGCTTATGAATTTCCTTGAAATTTGAATTCAAATTTGAAACTGAGGTAAAACTTGTCAAATTGCCAAATGGCTTTTGAATTTGAGTTCCTCATGGTTGAAGTTTGCACTGTGTCAAATTTGACAGATTTTGGAGAGGATAAGAGGGAGAAGAGCAGTGGGGCCCACATGTCATAAGGATTAGACTTACACAAGAAGTAAACACAGGGACTCTGGTTTTTCACTCGAAGCCACCCGAGCACCACCGAGCAGGTCCCTGCCACCAGCTCCCAGCTGCTTGAGCAGCGCTGGAGAGATGCTCGTGGTTATTCTGCACCCTCGGCGTGATCTTTTCTGGACCGAGCTGCTCGTATTCCATTTCCTCCTCGCAACCGATCACAGCAGAGCTCACAGCCGCCTCTGCTTCTTCTGATCACTGGCCCTCCACCGTTGCTCAGTTGCCTGAGCTCCAGACAGCAAAAAGCTTCACCCAAGAGTGCTCTAGCCGTCTAACTCCTTTCCCCCACGGTCCCGAGCTCGTTGGCACCGGAAAACAGCAAAGATTCTGCAGCTCTCGGGTAAAAGCTGAAAAACCAAACTGGTCGCCGTGGACAGCTAAAACCAGGGGTGATCACGACCAATCAAGCCAATCCATCAGTGCACCTACAAGCCTAGTTGCTCACCTCCGAATCTCAGCCCTAGCCATTGATCACAGAGGGAGAATTTCAAGATTTTCTTCCCGGGCGGCAGAAACTGACCTTGAGGTAAGGAATTGCAAAATTCGTCCTCAAATCGTGTTTGTTGTGTTTCAAACTTCACACACAGGATGTTAACTGCCTATAACACCTCCTCCATCGATTTTAGACCAAGAAATTGAGTGTAGAGCGAGGAATCCGAGTTCTTTTCAAGGGTATACCGCTGGACCATATCGGGCGCACGGTGCCGATAGGTTTGGAGCTCTCCCCGGCTTGTTTAGACCTCATGTCGGTCTTCCATACGATCTCCTGGTGCTTTAGAGCCCAAGAACCAACCATTTGGTGGAGAATTCACCGTGCACGACCTCGCCGGAGCCCTAGGGTTTGTTGTTGCCGGTGCACCCTATTTTCCGGCGAGTTTCAACCGCCGACGACCTCACCAACGTGTTCAGCGTGGGGGGAAATGAAGGGGCGGCAAGCAGGGGGTCCGGAGGTGGCTGTGAAGTGTCTTTCCGGCGACCTCGCCGGAGGGAGCCACCACTGCTCTGTTTGGCGCGAGGATGAAGGTTAGGGATGATGAGTGGGACCCACTGTCGGCATTTAAACATTTTCTAGATTTTCCTGATTCAGTACAAACTTTGGAGAGCCATAACTTTGTGTAGGAGTGTCCAAAAATTGTGAAAAAATTTTTGTTGGATTCCTTTCAAAGAGTACTATCCAAAGGTGCAGTCCAATAGTTATGAAAATCCCTGAATTTGGCTCATTAATTCATTTAAGAAAATCTTGTATGAATTTTTACAGGAGTTCGGTTAATTGGAAAATTCCCAAATTTGGGCAGGACATTCTTACAATAATCCTTGAACTTGAGTAAAATTTTCAGAGGCATTGGACTCCATTTGCTTGGCCAAATGTTGTTTGAATCCTCTATGTCTCTGAAAAATGGGAAAATGAACAGAGACATTTCCAGACTTTTAACCAAGTTTGGAAAATTCATATCTCCGTGTAGGAAGCTCCAAAAATGGTGAAACCAAGTCCTATGGACTCACGATACTCTCAAGTTTCTGAAAAACCAAATTTGGAGCATGACAAGACACTATAATTGTCATAGGATTTCAGAGAAGCCAAATAGTAAGAAATTCCCTAGGCCACATCTTCCATCAACTTTGTCTGAAATTTTGCAAGCCATACCTATGTATGATCTATGGACCACTGTAAAAAATTTTAGAGCAAGTTGATATCATCTTCTCCAGTTTTCTTCCAATTATGTCCAGCTTCATATTTATGTCCAATAGCTATTTCTTTGAACTTTATTCCAAAGACCTCCATTAATCCGAAATGATTCTTTCTATGTCCAACACATAACCAGAACCCAAATCTCGAGTCTTAGTTGGTTTAAATAATTCTTAAGTCATAACACACATTTGTTTTATAATTCATATACTCGCAATATAAAACTGTGCATGTTCATATCGGCAGGAAAAACGACGAAGGAGCTCGATGAGGTATTCGACTCAGAGCAGAAACTTGAAGCCTTACTCGTCGCAAAGCTACTGACTTAAAAGTAGAAATAAACCTGCAGCAACATAAGGCAAGCCCCGGTTTGCATTTAACAGCTTTTAGTTATATTTTACTTTGTATCACTTTTATGGGTCTAGTATGTATTGTGCATTAGGTCAAGGTGATTGATACTCCAAATGCATGACCCAAAAACCCTTGGAGTTAAAGGGTAGAATAGGTTACCTTCGTGTAGTTTCGGCTAGGCTTAAGTTGTATAGGATCCGGTACAAGTCGGGTAGTTGGAAGCTACTCGCGAGTTTAGGATGTTGGTTTAGCGGGGTATGATTCTAGAGAATGGAAGTTCTGGAAAGGAAAATGAGACCGAGAAGAGATTCGGAGCAGCAGGACGTTGGGCATGTGTGGCTGTAGCTCTGTTTGTGTCGGTTAAGGACCGATGCGTATGTCGCCCTGCTGAGCAAGTTTGAACAGTACCGGATGCATACTGGAATTATCGGGTCCAGGAAACCGATGTAACTCAGGTACTCTCGTGTCGAAACTTATACGACCGTCCTTTGGGGGTTGGTGTCAGAGGTGTAAACCCGCTAGCGGAGCAACTTCGACGTGTTTCGGGTAGTGGCCCTTATGATGGGTCGGTGGAACTCTTTTGGCATTGGAGTGACGGGTGAAAGGTTGCTGCATACACCGTAAGAAAGAGCTCGCGTGAGTCTTTCGAGACGGGTGTATGTGTATTGTATTCCGTGTGTATCTTGATTGCAATCATCGTCCCTCGCGGTTATATGAGTACCACTTGTTCATTGAGTTGTGACGTAGTAATAATTTCCAAATGAAGTGAGATGAATCATTGCTGATGTGAAGTTCTTAAATTCATTGTATTGCCAACCATGTATGCTATAGTTGTAGAGCTCACTAAGTTTATTTTCCTCTTTGGGCATCACCACATCGGAGGAAAGCGTTTCTTGTTTGATTGTGGACTTCCGATGTGAGGGCTGCCTGAGGCATAATAATCTGCTGCTATAAACCTAAAAGTAAGGATCAACATTTAGGTGTGTCGTTGTTGCATCATATTTTTCCTATGTTAGAAATCACTACATGTAGAGTTTCATGGTTAGGAGTGTTAGTTAAGTCTTGCTGAGCCATCGTGCTCACGGTTGCATTATTAGTGTTTTGCAGGTTATAAAATTTGCTATGAAGATGGTTGTTCGGTGAGCCATCAGAGACTCATCGGAAACCCTGCCGCTGCACTCATCTTTGTGGAAGCTAGTAAGAATCGTCCACGGGCGGGACGTCTTCTCTTTTGCATAGTTAGAACCGAGAGTAAGTGTGTATGTATATTCCTCTACGTGTACCCTCGTGGTATATTATTTTGTAAATGACAGTATCTTGAGAAATAAAAGACTTTGTACTTTATGGTTCTTTTCGTGTATGCTGTTGGGTGCCGCATCACACGGCACCACCCAATGTGTATCCTGGAGTGTGGATCCCGGAAGGGGTTCCCCACAGGAGCTTTCGAGAAACATCTTCCATGGGAAAGGCTTTGAAAAGACGAGGAGATTTAGGGAAAAGGACCCCTACAAATATGAGAAGGCCATATCAAATCATCGTTTTTGGTGTGACTTCCATTGCGACTACTATCGCCTTGTCAACTTGAAAATGAAGACGCCAGTTGCTGATGCTCAGTGGGTTGATTGGCTCTATATGGAAAAGAAAAATCATCAAGCCTTCAATGCAGTTGTACAAGCCATTGAGCATCACGGTTTGAAGGATCTCCTTGCCTTTCAATATGACTGGAACACAGAGGTGGTGGCTCAGTTTTACACCATGTGCTACTTCTCCACCTATGGAGACAGGAAGATTTCATGGATGACGGATGGAGTCCAATACTCCGTCCTATATAGTGAGTTTGCACGGATTCTTGGACTCGAGGAGACCCTAATCCATGAGTTGATCATTCACAATCTTACGGTGGTGGGCATGGGGGAGATGGAATCCATGTACTAGGTTGTATTTTATAATCCTCCTACAAACAAAATCCTCCGTCCATTCTTTAGTGTGCTAAACCGGATCTTGAGAAAGACTTTAGCACCTAAAGACGGAGATGCGAGGATGATCCAGGGCCACCTCCGCCACTTGTTGAAGCTGATTTGTGAAGATGAAAAATTCAATGTGTTTGACTACGTCTACAACGACATCTTCAACATATCCCACACCCCCAACCTCTCATGTGGTTTTGCTCCACTCATCATGTGCCTCATTGAGAAGGTGTCGGGACTGGAGTTTGTGAAGGACGTCAAGCATAGACCCCTTCACCCTCAAATTCCTCCTGTTGTGCCAAATATTGGCGGACCTTCTAGGAGGGGCGCTCCCGATGCACCTCCTCCTCCACCCGCTCCTACCTCTTCCTCTTCCGAAGACTCTTCCAGTGCCATCCTAAAACTCTTGAAGTCTACCTTCACCTCTTGCCAAAAAGTTGAAGTCAAAACTCAGAAAATGGCTAAAAGGCAAGACAAGTACATGAAGAAGCTCTTTGAGAAGGCAGATATTGCTATGTCTCTAGAGGCTTCCGATGACGAGGAGCTCACACCCTTTATGGATCTCACGGAGGCAGAGGCTGCTCTTTTTGGGGTTGTCCCCTCTGGTGTTGCTCTCGCCGTTGAGGAAGTAGAGGAAGATCAAGATGATGAGAAGGAAGATGAAGAAGAAATGCAAAGCGATGAAGATCGTGGAGAGGAGAGTGAGAACGATGACGACTAGACTTAGGCTCTCTTCTTTTCCTTTTTGGTGTCTTGATGTCAAAGGGGGAGAGATTGAGGAGGGGGGTAAACTATGCCAACTCTCTTCGTTGTAATATTGCTACACTTTCATATTTGGGTTGTAATAACTTTATGCTATGTTACTACTCAACGTTAAATTTTTTTAATATCACTCTACTTTGGATTACATATGTGTGATGATCTTTAATATCGATTTGAGATGCATGTTTCACATCTATTTATCACATCTCAACACTTGCATCACACGTAGGCACCCCACCATAACACACAACTCTATAAATCCCCCATAGAGTTCACTCTCGTGCATTACTTTTATTGTAAATTATTCATGCACACATTTAGTGGGAGTTTTTTATACACTTGTGTGTTATGAAAACCAACTCATTTACATTTTTTTACCGAAAACCTCAATGTGTTGTCATCAAATCACCAAAAAGGGGGAGATTGAAAATGCATCTAGGCTAAATCCCCGTGGGTTTTGATGATTAATGACAAAACTTAAGAGACTAATGATATTACAAGTGTAAGTATAGGTGATTAAGGAATCAGTGGAGATGGACGCACACAAAAAGGAAAAAGAGAAGAAAAAGGCAAACTTACAAGAAGAGTATAATTTAGGGATTTAAATTCTCTTGTGTTGAGTTTAGCCTTTAAGTATGAGTGTGTTCATAGAGTCAAAGTGTTGAGAATCATCTAAGAGCTCTTAGTCCAAGTCTAGGATGAGAGGAGTGAAGATATGAGACAGCCCTAAGAATAGGGGCGGATTTGTCCAGGAAGGAAGGCCAGACTAGTTCGAAACATCGGACTAATCTGATGTAGGATGGACCAAGAGGTCATGTGTTGGTTCGGACTTGTCCGTTTATGGACGGACTAGTCCGTGGATAGTGTGTTTGAGCTCTACAGAAGCTAAGTCCTGAAGGACCGGACTAGTCCACCCTTTGAGGCCGGACTAGTCCGCAGACTCAATCTAGCCCGTTTCCAACCAGAACAAGAGGTTCTGTGTGAGATCAGTCTAGTCCTATGTGAGTCGGATTAGTCCATTTGAAGCTTGGAAATAGCTGCAAGGACTAAGTCCTAGATGGCCAGACTTGTCCGCTCCTTGATGCCAGACTAGTCCCGTGGACCAGACTTGTCCGTTCTCAACCGGAACAATTGTTTTTGTGTAAGATCGGACTAGTCCGTTGTGGATCGGACTGGTCCGTAGTGTTGCGATCATTTGAATTCAAAAGGAGGCGGGTGACTGTTTAGTTGGTAGGATATGACCGTTTAGTAGGTGAAGAGTGATGTCACCGGTCTCCGCAGGCTGGACTAGTCTAGTGTTAAAGGCCGGACTAGTCCGGACATTTTCTGGTGGCAACGCTAGCTCCCGAGACCTCTATAAAAAGGGGATGACTGGGCCTCAATTCAAGAGACTAGAACCCTAACGCCGAAATAGCCTTCCTAGAGCTTTTCTAGCCCCCCCTCTTCAATTCTCAAAGCCCTAAGAGCGATTCTTGAGGGTTTGGGAGTTTTTGGGAAGAGGAGAAAAAGGGGAGTGAGCAGCATTCAGCTCTTGGATGAATCTCTCGCACTAAGTGGGCAGTGTGTTGTTGGGTGTGCTGATTTGTAAGTGCATTGAGCTGAAATCTTGTGGGTGCCTCACGTTGTGAGTCGCCCCACGTATTGTTGTGAAGTCTTTGTGGTGTAGTAGAAGAACAAGCCAACCTTTGTGGTGGCTTGGTGAGGAAAAGGTTGAGAGCAACCTGGTCCTTTGTGGACTCCTCAATGTGGACGTAGGCTTCTTTGGGGAAGCTGAACCACGGGATAAATCATGTGTTCTTTTCTTGAGTTAAATTTCTCTATGACCAAACTAGTCCACCCTCGGGACTGGACTAGTTCGTACTCTGTGAACTGATCAGTTTTATTAAGCCGTATTTCAGATTTTCCGCCTATTCACCCCCTCTAGGCAACTTTTAGGAAGAGCTCGCTCAACCAGTCTAAAGATAAACCGACTGAGCGTAGACAATCATGCGGTAAGCTTCTGCACGTTCTTGATGCGGGCAGGGGGCCACATCATCTCTATCGCCTTAATCTTCTCTGGGTTAGCTTCAATTCCTCGGTGTGAGACCAAGAGACCGAGTAGCTTCCCGACAGAGACCCCGAAGACACACTTGTCTGGGTTCAACTTCGTGCGTGTCGTACGCAGTCTGTTGAAGACTAGGGCTAGGTTGTCGAGCAAAGATGCTTGCGACTTAACCTTTACTACAATGTCATCGACATACACCTCTACTAGGCCACGAATGAGATTTCCAAATGTTTATGCATTGCACATACAAAAGCGGGAAGGGCATTCTTAAGACCATAAGGCATGGACACATAGCAGTATAGACCATCTACTGTGATGAAGGCAGTATGCTTTTCATCTTCCCTAGACATTGGTATTTGGTGGAAACCTGAGTACGCATCTAGGAAACACAGTAGATCACAACTGGATGTAGAATCCACTATTTGGTCTATTGAGGGGAGAGGAAACAGATCCTTTGGACATGCCTTATTGAGATTGGTGTAGTCGATGCACATCCGAGCTTCCCGCCGGCCTTGGGGACGACAACAGGGTTGTACAACCATCGAGGATGTTGGACATCCCAGATGAAGCCAGCATCGAGCAGCTTCTTGATTTCTTCACAAATGAAGTCTTGCCGCTCGATGGATTGCTTCCGAGGCTTCTGTTGGACCGGTCTGGCGTTCGGGTAAATCTTCAACTGGTTCTCTATCAACTCCTTGGGGATCTTGGGAATTTCCAGTGGATGCCATGCAAACACGTCGATGTTAGCTCGGAGGAAGGTTACAAATGCATCTTCCTATTTGTCACCCAAACTCCTGGCGATTCGGGTGGTCTGGGCGTGAATGTGGTCTAGAGGGGGGTGAATAGGCCTTTAAAGAATTCCTGCACACTTAATAAAGTTGTCAGAAATTTGACTGACCGGACTAGTCCGGTTGTGTGGGCGGACTAGTCCGGTGTGCTGAATTATTTGAGTTGATTAAGTGTGTCTCACAAGTTTTATCTTATGGCAGCGGAATAAGAACAACAATTTTTATAACTTAAATTTATTGTATGGATGCACGTGCAAACTTGTAAAGAACTCAAACGATGACTAGCAAACTAGTGATCTAATGTGTCAAGATGTAAAACAAATGAGAGACAAAAGACACGAATTTTTACCGAGGTTCGATCTCACCAAGAGATCTACGTCCTCGTTGAGGAAGCTCACACAGAGCCGGGTTCCCAACCCTTTCCCTCTTCAAGTCACCACACAGGCCGACTTGACTTCACTATCAAGTATAATCACCGTTTTTATGGGGCAACCTCACACGTTGAGGGCTCCCACAAGAATTACAATGAGAAGTTGATCAAATACACTCAAAAAGATGACAATGCAGAATATGAGTTTAGAGAGATCAAACCCCAAGAGCTCACAACGAAGGAACGACGATCTCCCAATCCCAAATCCAAGTATTTTATTGATCTTCACCTTTTTGCACCTTAGATGTGTGGGGAGACGTGTTTTTGGGCTCTTGGGACAGGTGGCGGCGCTAGTGTTTCAGTTTTTGACAGTATGAGTCGTGTCTCCTTCGGGAAAAGACGAAGGACCTCTTTTTATAGGCTTTCCCAAAAAGTTACCGTTGTTAAACCTACTACTGGACTAGTCCGGTATATGATCGGACTTGTCCGGCCTACTTCCAGTGGGTTAACCGGACTAGTCCGGTCCACAAACCGGACTTGTCCGGTGCTATGTGAGATGAGGTTTCAGAAACTTTAGCGGACTAGTCCTGTCGCTTGGATGGACTAGTCCGTAGTCCTCTAAAGAGGACAACAGAGACATGACCGGACTAGTTCGGTCTAAAACCGGACTTGTCCGGTTGCATTCCAGTGAGCTGACCGGACTAGTCCGGTTCAAAAGGCGGACTAGTCCGGTGCACTATGTTTGCGTCTTTCAGAGAGTTAAACGGACTAGTCCGGTCCATGAACGGACTAGTCCGGTTTTCAGTGGATTTTAGTTGATTTTTAAACCCCTTACCCTTACGCAAAGTCATGAGCTCTTGGGATGTGTCTCTCTCACACACAACCTATACATTTATATCTACTTTGCTCCTCCAAGTTCCACTAACGTCTTCCTTTTCGGGCACCACTCTATTTTTCACCTTTTTGTGTGTGTCGAGCCAGTTCACTTTGTTTATCCTGCAATTATCTTAATAGTTTCATTAGGATCTCATATGTTCGTCATCAATTAGCCAAAACCCACAAGGGATGTCCTAGATGCACTTACAATCTCCCCCTTTTTGGTGATTGATGACAACCATTTGAGATATCACAATTGAGAATAAACGGTTGATTTTCATAAGGTGTGTACATATGAGAATAATAAAGAATTCACAAAAAGCTTCTCACATATGTACACACCTTATGGTGGGGTGCCTCACATGTGTGTGATAAACAAAATGTGATAAATTAACGACAAACAGTAGTGAACATGTAAGTGGGCATTAGAGCATAGTACATCACACATAACAAAAGAAATAGTGCAGTACAAGATTTTAAAATAGATACATGTCCTTGATCACAAAAGATCTTAATGACTAATACTAGATGGAAAAAGTCCAAGTCTAATCTCAATCTCCCATCTCAATCTCTCCCCCTTTGGCATCAAGACACCAAAAAGGGAAAAATTGAGGGGAATCACTCATCGCTGCCTCCTCCGTCAGTCTCAGTCTGATCTTCATCTTCAGCATCCACGGGAGCAGGATCTTCCTCTGAGTCCTCGGAGGCGGGCGGTGATCCAACAGGCTCAATCTCAAGCTTTGCACAGATAGACTTGATATTTGCATTGACGTACTGTTGATGTCTCTTCCTTGCAAGCTTTTCTTTGCGTTGCCTGTCTTCGATCTTACGGCAGCAGGCAAAAATAGAGGAGAGCATCTTGAGGATGCCGCTAGATGATTCTTGGGCAGGTGGAGAACCAGGAGGAGCAGCTGCAGACCTAGTGTCATCATGAGCTTGCTTTGATCTCCTCTCCACTGGTGGAGAGGACGGGGCAGTTGGAGCCGGAGGGAGAGTGTACTCGGTGGGTTTTTGCGGCTTCAACCCTGTATGCTTGACATCCTTGACAAACTCGAGTCCCGTCACCTTCTCAATCATGTACATGATTTACGGTGCGTATCCACAGGACCTATTGGGAGTAATTGAGATGTTCACAATATCGTTGTAGATATACTCAAAGACATTGAATGGTCTCCTCCCACTAATGACCTTCATGAGAGTCCTCAAGGTTCCTTGTATAGTTCTTGCATCTCCATCCTTCAGAGCTATCGTCTTTCTCAAGACTCTATTTAGGACCACAAAGAAGGGCTTTAGATATTTGATGGTGGGAGGGACATATGGCATCCTTGTGTCATAGAGAAACTCAAGCTCTTCCTTCTCCAGGGGTTTCAGATTATGGATGACCAGTTCATGATCCAAAGTGTTTTGGAGGTGAAGAATCCTAGCAAATTCATCATACGTGACACTATACCTTGAACCATGAGTCATCCAAGTAATATTGTCTCCATCATCCCGAGCAAAGTAGAGAGTGGAGTAAAACTGGGTCATGACTTCATTGTTCCAGTCATACTCAAAGGATAGCAGGTCCATCAAACAGTGCCTCTCTAAGGCCTCCACCATCTCACGAAAGGCGGGATACTTCTTCGACTTCAGGTAGTCAACATTTAGCCATTGACTCTCTACTACGGGATTCTTCATCTTCATGTACACGTGCTCGTAGTAGTCTGCATGGAAGTTGCTCCAGAACCTAGGATCAGAACATTGTTTAGGTCGGCCATACACTTCAATCTTCCTTAAGTTATCAGCTAGCTCATTCCTTTTTCCAGTGAAATCCTCACTTGAAGGCTGCCTGTTGCGGTGAACGGGATTTTTCAATTTCAGAGGCCCAATGGGGCCACTAGCAAGTCCCTTCCCTTTATTGAGAACTCTTCTTGGCCCTGACGAGCCCTCAGCAGCATCTTTCCTTTGAGGCCTTTTGATAATGACTTTTCTCTTCTTAGGTAGATTGTCGTCGGAGGGTGGAGAGTGAGCATTGACATCATGTCTCTTCTTCATCACTCCCTCCTTAGCTCTCCTTACTCTTTCACGTTGAACTTCTTCGTCAATGTGAAAGGAGCTGTCATCTGATCCTGAAGACATGATGCCTGATAAGGAGTTTAAGGATTAGATGCAAACGGACACATTATCGACTTCAAATGGGAATGTAGGAGTTCATCTGTCAGAGACCGGACTTGTCCGGTTTCAGAGTGCGGACTAGTCCGGTGGACCGGACTTGTCCGCATCTGGACGCCGGACTAGTCCGGCCTAGCATAAGAACCCTAACTTGAGTGTTTCATTTGAAGCAAATCTCCTATCTAAGGACACAAGGGTAGGAAAGTGGTAGGAATACATCTATTTATGCAATGTATGTCCTTTTGAAATCAAAGGAAACTAGCTAGAGCTAGAAAAATTGAGATTTTGGTTTTGGGGGGATTTACCAAGATTTGAAGATTCGCGTTGAAGGAGTGGAAATCAGTCCGGATGAGTCTGGAAAGTAGGATCCCCTCGTCGAGAAGAGGCTTTTTCACGGAGAAAACTCCGAGTTCGAGGGCTCAACTCGGAAATCACTTTGAGAGGTAGGGTTTAGGAGAGAGGGTGAGACAAAATGCTTATGAGTGGAGAGGGAGGCGTTTGGTCCGGCTGACTGCTTCTATATCCGACTGACCGGACTAGTCCGGTCCTGGTAGCGGACTAGTCCGGTACCCCTGAGTTAACCTAATTGTTGTCTGTTCGGACTAGTCCGGTTGGAAATCGGACTAGTCCGTTTCCAACAAACTTGATATATTTATATAGATAACTAATAGTGATCCAAGGACAACAATTTTGCAAGTAGTCTTGGTGATTACGACTAGTAGGCAATCAACAATCAAACAATGGTCATAATCCACAAGATTTATTCATTAAGAATAGTTTTCTGAGTACAAAGGAGAGGAGGAGCATTTTTGACAATACGGAGGAACAATTTAAGTTGCAACCAGGTATGCAATGTTTCAAGCCACATTTCGAGAGTCAAGAATGTTTAGCTCATTTCTTAGTTCACAGAACCTTTTCTCATCTAATGGTTTGGTAAAAATATCTGCAAGTTGTTTTTCAGTCCTAACATGTGAAATAGCTATGTCACCTTTTAATGAATGATCTCTAAGAAAGTGATGACGGATGTCTATGTGCTTAGTTCTTGAGTGCTCTACCGGGTTGTGTGCAATCTTTATAGCAGTTTCATTATCGCATAGAAGCGGGATATGACTTAGATTGTAGCCATAGTCCCTAAGAGTTTGTTGCATCCAAAGCAGTTGCGCACAGCAACTACCGGCTGCAACATACTCTGCTTCCGCTGTGGAAAGAGCAATGGAGTTTTGCTTTTTAGATGACCAAGAAACTAGGGACCTACCAAGAAATTGACAAGTCCCTGACGTGCTCTTTCTATCGACTTTGCATCCTGCATAGTCAGCGTCGGAGTACCCTATCAAGTTAAACTTGGATCCTTTGGGATACCAAAGAACCCAAGTTGGGTGTGTGCACAAGATACCTTAGGATTCTTTTTACAGCAATTAAGTGACACTCTTTGGGTGCGGCTTGAAACCTTGCACACATGCAAACACTAAGCATAATATCTGGCCTAGATGCACATAAGTATAGTAAGGAACCAATCATGGACCGATATACCTTTTTGGTCCACATTTGGACCATCTTCATTGAGGTCTAGATGTCCGTTGATGGCCATGGGTGTCTTGATGGGCTTGGCTTTGTCCATATTGAATTTCTTGAGAATGTCTTGTGTATATTTAGTTTGGCTTATAAATGTACCTTCTCTCAGTTGCTTCACTTGAAATCCCAAGAAGAACTTCAATTCACCCATCATTGACATCTCGAACCTGTCTGTCATTATTTTGCTAAATTCTTCACAGAAGAACTTGTTAGTGGATCCAAAGATAATGTCATCAACATAAATTTGACATACGAATAAATGATCATCAAAATGTTTAGTAAAGAGTGTATAGTCTGCTTTACCAATTATGAATCCATTTTGAATCAGAAAATCTCTAAGGCACTCATACCAGGCTCGAGGAGCCTGTTTGAGGCCATAGAGGGCCTTACGCAGTTTATAGACATGGTTGGGATACTTCTTGTCGGTACCTGAGATATGGTGTACCCCCGTGCACAGGGTAAAATGCCTAAGGTACTCGCCCTTCTCCGCAGGGAGAGCTCCAAAGGCGCCACGCGTCCGGTGGGGCCGGACCTCCCTCTCCTCAGAGGACAGCTCCGGGCACGCCACGTGGCATACAGAAGCCGGACCTCCCCCTCCGCGGGAGAGAGGTCCGAAGACGCCACGCGTCCAGCGGGGCCGGGCCTCCCTCTCCGCAGAGGAGAGCTCCGGGCCCGCCACGTGGCATACAGAGGCTGGACCTCCCCCTCCGCGGGGAGAGGTCCGGAGGCTCCACGTGCCCCGCAGGCCGGACCCTTCTCGCCTCAGAGAAGGGCTCCGGACCCGCCACGTGTCCAGAAGAACGGTGCTGCCTGCCCCCGAGCGGTAGGCAGCGGGCGTAAAGGCGCCCCACACCTTGCCCGTACAAGGTATTCAAGGCCCGCGCCTTCCCAAGACGCGGAAACGCGGAGCACGCGTCTGTCAGGTGTCGTTGTGCCCAGTCGCATCACAGACTGGCGCGCGGTGTCAGAGCCTGCCAGCCAATAAACGCCGCGACAAGACATCCCATGCCGCCTGCGCCGTCATCAACCATTACGACTAGCATGCGGCATGGGCAGGGCGGCAAGATGAAGACTCAGAAGCCTTCGACCAGAGGCAACCACCGGCGTACCTACAGATACGGTAGATAATAGACAATCTTCCCGGGACCACCTGTCGGGTCCCGGCTCCCCTTGTAAGCCGCCCGAGTCTTGGACTATAAAAGGCTCGGGCAGGCGTCGATAGCAAGGGTTCGCACTTTGCAACTCATACGCTAGCCATACACTCTCAAGCTGTAACTCACCCCCAAGCTCAGGCCTCCGGCCCTGAGCAGCAAGCAATACAGCGAGCTCCATAGCTCGCCGTGGACGTAGGGTTTTACGCTCCGGCGGCCTGAACCACGTAAAACTCGCCGTGTCAAGCTCTCGCTAACTCGTCCATCCGCGCAAGCTTTCCGCTAGGAGACTAGCCCCGCCGAAAAAAGAACCTCCGCGGGCTGCCCAGTGCAGGCCCAGGGGAAGTGTCGATCGCACACTTCGACACTTCTGATCTTCGAACCCCGGTGGCTGCTCTACATAGACTTCCTCCTTTATCGGACCATTCAGAAAGGCACTCTTGACGTCCATTTGATACAACTTAAAATTATGGTGAGTAGCATATGCCAATAAAATGCGAATGGACTCAAGTCTAGCTACAGGAGCGAAGGTTTCATCGAAATCCAAACCTTCCACTTGAGAATAACCTTTGGCCACCAACCTTGCTTTATTTCTTGTCACTACTCCATGTTCATCTTGCTTATTCCGAAAGACCCATTTGGTTCCAACGATGTTCGCTCCTTGGTCTTTCCACCAGCTCCCACACTTCATTTCTTTTGAAGTTGTTCAGCTCCTCTTGCATCGCAATCACCCAGTCTGGATCCCTTAAGGCTTCTTCTACCCTGTATGGCTCCAGAAAAGACACAAAAGAATAATGTTCACAAAAATTTGCAATTTGAGATCTAGTAGTTACTCCCTTAGCAATATCTCCAATGATATTGTTGACAGGATGGTCCCTTTGCACACACTGATGTACTCTAGGGTGTGGAATTTGTATAGTTGTTTGTTCTTCATTGTCTTCATGTGTCATGTCTCCCCCTAGATCATTGCTTCCATGATCATCTTGATTTTCTTGATCTTCCTCAACTTGATCTTGTGTAGGAGCTCCCCCTTGATCATTGCTTCCTTGTTGAAATTCATGTTGTGTCTCCTCTCGTGGTAGGATATCACCAAGTGCCATTTTCTTCAGCGCTTCATATGGAGCTTCCTCCTTATCTAGCATAGACTTATCGACTTGCTCCACTTGTGAGCCGTTAGTTTCATCGAACACTACGTCACGCGCTACTTCAACAAGGTCGGACACCTTGTTGAAGACACGATAGGCGTAGGCGTTCGATTCATATCCGAGCAAGAATCCTTCATCGGACTTCGAAGCAAACTTCGAGGCCCTTGGTTTCTTGTTCAGAATAAAACATTTGCAACCAAAAACTTTGAAATAGGAAACGTTAGGCTTTTTACCCGTGAGAAGCTCATATGGAGTTTTCTTTAGAAGTCAATGAAGGTACAACCGATTTGTGGCATGACAAGCGGTATTCACCGCTTCTGCCAAAAACCGGTCTGACGTCTTGTATTCATCCAACATTGTTCTCGCCATTTCGATCAATGTTCTGTTCTTCCTTTCGGCCACCCCGTTCTGTTGAGGAGAATAGGGTGCCGAGAATTCATGCTTTATACCTTCTTCATTGAGATATTCTTCAACTTGGGTGTTCTTGAATTCTGTCCCATTGTCACTTCTGATATTCTTTACGGTTGATGAGAATTCATTTTGAGCTCTTTTCAAGAACTTCTTGAGGATTCCTTGAGTTTTTGATTTATCATACAAGAAAAATACCCAGGTAAATCTGGAAAAATCATCAACAATTACTAAACCGTATTTGTTACCGCCGATGCTGATGTACGCAATTGGACCAAAGAGATCCATGTGGAGAAGTTCCAGCGGTTTAGCGGTGGTCATCACATTCTTGGCGGGGTGTGGTGCTCCAACCTGGTTTCCTGCTTGACAAGCGCTGCACGGCCTGTCTTTTTCAAAAACCACATCCTTAAGACCACGGATGTGACCACCTTTTAGAAGTTTCTGCAGATTTCTCATTCCAACATGGGCTAGCCGTCTATGCCACAACCATCCCATGTTGGTCTTAGCAACCAAGCAAGCGTTGAGTTCGGCTTTATCTTTGTTGAAGTCAACAAGATAAAGCTTTCCCTTCAACAATCCCTTGAATGCAATCGAGCCATCGCTTCTTCTAAAGACGGTCACACCCTCATTAGTGAATAAACAGTTGTAACCTTTGTCGCATAGTTGAGATATTGATAAAAGATTATAATCTAGAGAGTCTACATGTAAGACATTAGATAGGGTGTGTTGAGAGGATATTTCAATGTTACCACTACCAAGGACCTTTCCTTGGCTGTTATCTCCAAAGTATATACCTTCACTTGGATCCTTGTTGCACTCGTATTCCACAAACATACTTCTCTCTCCGGTCATATGATTTATGCATCCGCTGTCTAGCACCCACTTAGATCCACCGGAGGAGTAAGCCTGCAAAATAGAATTATTTCTGGGTTTTAGGTACCCAAGCTTGCTTGGGTCCTCTCAGGTTAGTCACAAGAGTCTTGGGCACCCACACACAAGTTTTTAAGTTCTTGTGGCGTGGCCCTGTATATTTAGCAATGACTTTTCCATACTTGTTTTTCATGAGAACATAAGAAGCATCAAATGTATGGAATAGTGTTTGTAGCTCAGATTCATGGGATTTTTCTTTAACAAAAATGATTCTATTCTTAGCATGATTAGAGGTAGACATGTGTCTATTCCTGTCAAAGCCAAGTCCATCTTTGACATTGGAAGGTCTAGTGATCATATATGCACTTCTTGTATATTTGATCTTCTCCTTATCAAAGATGCCGTTTTGAGAAGAATGCATGTCATGTGGGGTTAAAGCATTATAAATTACATTCTTCTTACTAGAGCAAGTGCAGGTTCTTACTGTTGTCGAGCGCATATCTTTGGAGGAAGAACTCTTGGAGGAAGAGGAGTCACTTTGTTTGAGCGACTCAACTTGCACTTCAAGGATTTTGTTAACTTTTTACAAGTTAGCAAGTTCTTCCTTGATTGCAATGTGCGAGTCCTCTAACTTTGAGTAAGTTTCCTTACTCAAGGTTAGCTCTAACTCAAGTGACTCATTCTTCTCTCTTTCAAGCTCAAGAAGCTTTTCAACTTCTTGATATCTCTTCCTCTTACGGATGAGCATATCTTCTTGTCGGTTGACAAGTTCTTCCTTTTCAAAGATTTCGTTCGACAACATTTCCATTTTCTTTAAAGCAATTTTACTTAGCCCTCTAAATAATTCTTCATTATCACTAGAGCTATCAAAGTCATCAATGGAGGAATTTAGTATAGGAGGAGTAAGTCTAACCTTTTTCTTGCCTTCCTTAGCCATAAGACAAGTGTGGATGTTCATGTCCCGTCCTCCCATGTTCGGAAAGAGTGTGGCTCTCATAGTTGGTTTCTTGACTGCGATAGTGGCCATCTCTTCTTCTTCATCGGAGGAGGACTCGTCGTTTGAGTCCCACTCCTTCCCAATGTGAGCTTGATGGGCTTGTCTTCTTTTTCTGAAAATTTTCTTTTCTTGAGATCTTGTTTCCTTCTTCTTTTTGTTTTCCTCATAAGTACAGTCCACCATGAAGTGACCATACTCTCCGCAGTTGTAGCAAGTGCGTCGAGCCTTGGATTTTCCTTTATCCTTGCTTTTGCCTTCATGTGAATTGTTGCCATGTCTTCTCTTCATCATGCGTTTGAACTTTTTGATGAAGAGTACCATTTCTTCGTCATCAAGATCGGTGCTTTCATCGCTTGTATCTCCATCGTCTTGGTCTTCACGAGTTTCTTTGAGTTTGGGTCTGCACGTTGCTTTGAGGGCAACTTCTTTCTTTTTAGAAGAGGTGAGCTCGGCTAAGTCTTTGACGTATTGAGCCTCTTTCTCCATCATTTCATGATTTATGATCTTTCCCAATAACTCACAGGGAGTCATTTTGTGAAACCTGGGGCTTTCTCTAATCATTGAGCAAAGTGTGACGTTTCTTGGCATGAAGGCTCTAATCATTCTTTTGACCACTTCGTGATCTGTCCATTTCTTACTTCCATAAGCACGAATTCTGTTGATGAGTGCTTTCATCCGGTTGTACATGTCTTGAGGCGATTCGCCTTCTTCAATAGCAAATCTTCCCAACTCTCCTTCAAGCATTTCGATTTTGGCTTCACGAACTGACCTATTTCCTTCGTGAGCTGTCTTGAAGGTATCCCGGATTTCTTTTGCACTTTCTAACCCATCGATCTTGGTGAATTCCTCTCTGCTTAGTGATGATGTGATCACGGCGACGGCTTGTGCGTTTCTGTGAATCTCCTGTTCTTGTTCTGGGGTGAGTTCATCATCCGTGTCCGGAATATCGATGCCTGTGCAAACAATGTGCCACAGACTAGGGTTCAGGGATATCAGATGCATCTTCATGTTGTACTTCCACATGGTGTAGTCACTTCCATCAAACTGTGGAGGCCTTCCCATAGGAATAGAGAGATAATGATTATTTGAATTGAGTCGGTTGTAGTTGTAAGGATACCGGGAGTAGTCGTGATGACCACTCCCATCGTCTTTTCTTCCTCTTTTCCTTTTTGTGCCAGCAGTTTCTTTCTCAGGAGTGCTTTTAGCTGCCTCACTTCTTCATCGTCATGTGGGTTTTCTTTCAGCACATCGAAGGCTTTGGCTTCTTGCTCCTCATCGTTGTTGCTCGTCTTCGGGATATCGTTGTTCTTCTTAGAATCCATTGATCTCTCCGAGATTTGAGTCTCATTGATGGAGAACTTGGCTCTGATACCAATTGAATGTGGCCTAGAGGGGGGTGAATAGGCCTTTAAAGAATTCCTGCACACTTAATAAAGTTTTCAGAAATTTGACTGACCGGACTAGTCCGGTTGTGTGGGCGGACTAGTCCGGTGTGCTGAATTATTTGAGTTGATTAAGTGTGTCTCACAAGTTTTATCTTATAGCAGCGGAATAAGAACAACAGTTTTTATAACTTAAATTTATTGTATGGATGCACGTGCAAACTTGTAAAGAACTCAAACGATGACTAGCAAACTAGTGATCTAATGTGTCAAGATGTAAAACAAATGAGAGACAAAAGACACGAATTTTTACCGAGGTTCGATCTCACCAAGAGATCTACGTCCTCGTTGAGGAAGCTCACACAGAGCCGGGTTCCCAACCCTTTCCCTCTTCAAGTCACCACACAGGCCGACTTGACTTCACTATCAAGTATAATCACCGTTTTTATGGGGCAACCTCACACGTTGAGAGCTCCCACAAGAATTACAATGAGAAGTTGATCAAATACACTCAAAAAGATTACAATGCAGAATATGAGTGTAGAGAGATCAAACCCCAAGAGATCACAACAAAGGAACGACGATCTCCCAATCCCAAATCCAAGTATTTTATTGATCTTCACCTTTTTGCACCTTAGATGTGTGGGGAGACGTGTTTTTGGGCTCTTGGGACAGGTGGCGGCGCTAGGGTTTCAGTTTTTGACAGTATGAGTCGTGTCTCCTTCGGGAAAAGACGAAGGACCTCTTTTTATAGGCTTTCTCAAAAAGTTACCGTTGTTAAACCTACTACCGGACTAGTCCGGTATATGATCGGACTTGTCCGACCTACTTCCAGTGGGTTAACCGGACTAGTCCGGTCCATAAACCGGACTTGTCCGGTGCTATGTGAGATGAGGTTTCAGAAACTTTAGCGGACTAGTCCTGTCGCTTGGATGGACTAGTCCGTAGTCCTCTAAAGAGGACAACAGAGACATGACCGGACTAGTCCGGTCTAAAACCGGACTTGTCCGGTTGCATTCCAGTGAGCTGACCGGACTAGTCCGGTTCAAAAGGCGGACTAGTCCGGTGCACTATGTTTGCGTCTTTCAGAGAGTTAAACGGACTAGTCCGGTCCATGAACGGACTAGTCCGGTTTTCAGTGGATTTTAGTTGATTTTTAAACCCCTTACCCTTACGCAAAGTCATGAGCTCTTGGGATGTGTCTCTCTCACACACAACCTATACATTTATATCTACTTTGCTCCTCCAAGTTCCACTAACGTCTTCCTTTTCGGGCACCACTCTATTTTTCACCTTTTTGTGTGTGCCGAGCCAGTTCACTTTGTTTATCCTGCAATTATCTTAATAGTTTCATTAGGATCTCATATGTTCGTCATCAATTAGCCAAAACCCACAAGGGATGTCCTAGATGCACTTACAGGGCTGCATCAGAACCGACTGGAACGACCTTGACTGGAACGTCCTCGCCGTCTGAGGGCTGCATATGGGGTGCATATGTCATCCCTCGCTGACGCATGCTTGGAGGCGGTCGGCTAGCTTCTGCGTGACCGGAAGCAGCCTCCTGCGCAGCTGCCTGCGCTTGGAGCTTCTCCAGTGCTAAAACAGCCGCAGTACGGTCTCTGTGGATCTTGAGGACGCCACTTGGGGTTGGCATCTTCATGACTAGGTTGCCGTAGTGGGCCACTGCCATAAATCGGTACAGGGCAGGTCTGTCGATTATGGCGTTCAAGGGGAGGATGACCTCTGCAACGTTGAAGACGACGCTCTCTGTGCGATAGTTCTCAGGCATCCGAATGTCACCGGGAGGGAGATGCTGTCGCACGGGAAGATAGGGTCCCGGTCTACCTCTGAGAATGGTCTCAAGGGGGTAAGCTGAGACATAGGGATCTGCAGCTTCTTGAAAGTTGCAAGGCTGATGACGCTGAGGGACGCCCCTCCATCGATCAACATGTGCTAGAGCTTCACGTTGGAGACGGTCGGGGCGATGAAGAGTGGCAGCTGCCCAGCGCCTGCCATGTTCTTGGGGCAGTCGGAGGCATCGAAGCTGATCGGTGTTTCCACCCACTTGCGGTGTGGCACCAGCTTAGGGGTTGGAGCAGCTGCTGCCACTGCTCGACGCAGGGTCTTGACGGCTCGCCGGGACGAGACGTCGGAAGAGCCCCCATACATCACGCAAAGTGTGTCGGCTGTTTGGTCACCGGCTCGGCCATACCTACCCGCCCTAGAACGGGAGGTGGTCTCGTCGTCTAGAGAGGTGATGTTCACCATGGTCGCCTAGAGAGCGTGAAAAGCCCCCTACGTGGCGTGTCAAATGTCGAAGTGTTGCAACGACACTTCCTCCGGTCTGCTAAGGAAGCAGCCCGCGGAGGTTCTTTGATTGGAGGGGCTTGACGTCCCTAGAGAGATCCAACTCGAGAGAGCGGGTGGACAATGAGATTTACGTGGTTCAGACTGTCGGAGCGTAATACACTATGTCCACAGTGGTGATTGTTGTATTGCTTGAGCGTACAAGTGTGTGAGTTAACATGGTTTCCAACCCTTTGTCGAGTGGACAACCTGGTCCTTTTATAGTCCAAGGCTGAGGTGGTTACAATGAGGCTTGGGGCCCGACAGGTAACCCCAAAGTTGTTTGAACCCTATACATATCTAGGTTGGCGGGGGAGTTAAGACCCGCCGCCTGGCGCGCTGAACGCTCCTGACCACGCTGCAGGTGATGATGACGACGCCTCTTGTCGCTGCATCGCCTCGCTCTGCAAGGCGGCACTATGCCGCTATCACGCCTCACCACCTTGTCTTATCATCATAATAGCGAACGGGCGAACGACGGAAGCGTGCGCCGTGCACCATGCTTCTAGGGAAGGCAATAGTCTTGAATGCATGGCCTGACAACGCGCTTCCTCCTTGACTTCTTCGACCCACGGCCCACGATGGATCGTGGGACACGTGGCGGAGGTTCAGAGCCGACATAAACTTGGCAGCTCTGGACCTCACCTCAGCGGGGGAGGCTAGGTCCAGGGCCAAGGGCACGTGTCGGCTCCGGAGCCCTCCTCAACAGGGAGGAGGTTCGGAGCCCGGGTACACCTGGCAGCTCCGGACCTCACCTCAGCGGGGAGGCTAGGTCTGGGGCCAAGGTCACGTGTCAGCTTCGGAGCCCTCCTCAGCTGGGAGGAGGTTCGGAGCCCGGATACACGTGGCAGCTCCGGACCTCACCTCAGCGGGGAGGTTTGGTCCGGGGCCAAGGGCACGTGTCAAGTCCGGACCTCACCTCAGCGGGGATGTTCTTTTTATTTGGCGCTAGTTAATCTAAAATAAAATATTTAATGTTAAATAAAAAGGAACGGATGGAGTAATGCATGGTAGAACATTATAATTATGTACTATGTTAGCATTCCAAAAAATCGACCATTTGTCAATTCTGCCAATATGAGGGAATATATGGAAACATCATATTTTTGTGCTTGAATTTTATGACATTTTCATGTCGACATTTACTCTCACGTATGAATGCATACAGACGGATAAGCTCTCCCTCCTTTGATTTGTGGCCACGAAAGAGAGGCAGAGAAGGGTGCATACATGCGGACTGAGGGCACGCTAACATGTTAGCGATTTCCATTTAATGTGCAGTATTGTAGAGTATTTGGGCGGACGGACTAAGTGGCTTCATTGAATAGGTAGCATGCACGCGGAACCAAATGCTATCAGTTATGGATGGAGAGTGAAAGTTTTTAGGTGAAGTTGTAAACCTTTCGCTATGAAATAACAATTATGTATGGCTTATCTTCGGCAAATGAGAATGAGTGATGTTGTTGGCAAAAAATAGGAAAAAGATGACTTGATTCCTTTGCCATGAAAAATGTATGATACTCCTTTCGTTTCAAATTATTTGACGTTGGTTAGTTCAAAATTGAACTAGCCAGCGTCAAATATTTCCAAACGGAGGGAGTAATACTTTGTTTAAACATTCTCTATGGTAGGAAGGATACAAGTGATATAAGCTGGTGCATTCGAATGAATCATCTCGTTCATGGTATATTCAAAATTCAAATTCCTTATCGACATGAACATGTTATAAGGCTGACAAGGACATTTTTATAAGTTCCATATGAAATGCACCAAATATCCTTACATGGAAATCAAAGCAAGCTCAGACCTACTATTCATGTACGCGTGGAGTAGAGAACATCTATTTCTGTATTTATATTGTCATTCTAGAGAATGACATTTGGTTGCATACCCGGTGTTGTCTACAGGTAATGTTCGGATTTATCCTCTCCCCTCTATATATGATTCATCCTTAAAATGATCGCTCACGCTTCTCTCAATCCAAGAGGATATATCCAATGTACAAGGTATGGTGTTTAGATTGGTTTCAATCACCAACACGGGCCGTGATGAATATCTCAATATCAAAGGGGAAGGAATGTGTTCCTATACATCGGTGGTCCACTAGAAGTCGCCAAGTGACATGGATGTGATGCAGTTTAGTACTGTTCCAGTAGCAAGACTAATTAGAGTCGTATTCAATTAAGATCTGGCCTTGCTTATATGGAAATCTTAAATCATATTCATGACAACATGATGTCCTTATATATATTAGAAATCAACTAGCACATATGGAAGGTTCATATATATATATATATATATATATATATATATATATATGGCAACTTTAGAACCACATTGTGTTTGAGCACCCTAATGAAGTCTTAAATATCTTCTCATGTAATTGCTATTTGCTTCAATTATTGGTTGTTTCTTGCACATGCGTAACTACTTGAGATGAAGATGCCACACTTATCAGAAACTTTAGTATACAAATTGGTATTTAGGCATAGGAAAATTGTCATATCAAAGCCGTGTGCTTGCTGTACACATGTGCCATCACCTGTTTGCACCTTTCCAAGATCATTCAGAAATAAATGCCAATACGTGCTGGTGCCAGTTAGTGGACTTGCCGGAGAGGTTCTCAACGCTCAAGATAATGAAGTCTATTTATCAAGCCAATGAAAATACTCGAGCCTCTATAACTCGCAAAAAAAGGAGTCTCTACACATGTGGTGAAATGAACACTGACAGTCCATGGTCGCAATAAATCTATCCAAATACAAATTATTGCTACCTACTCCCTCCCGGATTTAATTGTTGAACGGCAACAATTGAAAACCGGAGGGAGTTAGACAATATTAGAGCAACTTTAATGTTTACCACGTGGAAGAGATTGTACATTTGATCCAACAAGCAGGAAACAAAACTGTTAAAATCAAACATGCATATATGAATGTGCGGTTATCAATTTATGTCAGTCTCATTTTTTAGTTGCAGAAACGTATGGAACACATAACCCTTCTCTCATAGGAGGCTTTGCAAAAGAAATCGATTATTAAGATTAAATTTATATCTTCTCAATCGCTTCAACAAAACACACATTGTCATGTGCACTTTTCAGTAACTGTATACGATAAGAAGGTTATTAGAAATATGCTCTATTTACATTTGTTATTATAACAAATTATTTAAGATCGTGGAACATTAATTGTTATTTTTCTTATATCTCTCTCCTAATCTTGAATAGTGAAAATAAAGGAAAGTTTTATTATCATCTTAAACTGCTAGCAACGGGTTGATGGTCTAGTGCATCTAATCGTCCGGGACAGAAATAATAAAGCAGCCATAAACGCATGCACATGCAGCTCTAATTATGTGAAAAGAGGGATAACCCATGTTACAACTGTAATAATGTTACAGAAGTTTAATTTATTGATGGCCATATGATGCAGAAAATGCTGCTTCAACTTACTAATTACATATCAATTGATTTGTTGTCCTATACCATGGCAATTGGCTAATAAGAAAACATAAAACAAATTGCAGCCAGGGGCAAATGAGTCTTTTTACACTACAGGAAAAGTGGCCATTGACGACGGCCAAATATATTGACGACGGGGCCGTCGTCTTTTAATTAATTGACGACGGCTAGATACAACCGTCGTCAATAATATTGTAATTGACGACGGTTAACCTAGTACAGTCGTCAATAAATTTAAAGACGACGACGGCCATCGTCTATAACGGCCGTCGTCAAATTTGGCCAAGATCCGGCCCCACTAGGGGCGTTATTGACAACGGGGAGACACAACCGTCGTCAATAAGCTGCCGTCGTCAATAAGCCCGATATACTCCCGACCCCGCGAGTCGGGAGGCGGCATTCTCTCCCGCCTGCGCCGCCTCCCGACTCCGCTTCGCCGTCGCCGGTCTCCGCCGCCTCCCGACTCGCCGTCGCCCTCGCCTGTCTCCGCCGCCCAGTCTCCGGTCGCCGGCCTCCCAAGGTATGCCCTCCTCCCCGCCGCCCCTCTCCCTGCCGCCCCTCTCCACCGCTGCGTAGCCGGCCGCCCCCGCCGCCCCTCTCCACCCTCGCGACGCCTGACCCCCCTCCAGCCCTGCTGCCCCCACCGCCCCTCTCTGCCACCGCGCCGCCGGCCGCCCCGCCACCCGCGCCGCCACGGCCCCCCTCCCGCCCCGCTGCCCCGGCCCACCTCTCGCCCGGCTGCCCTCGCTGCCCCTCTCTGCCGCCACACCGCCGGCCGCCCCGCCGCCCCTCTCCCCGCCGCTCCTCTCCGCCCCCCCGACGCCCCGACCCCCTCCCGCACTGCTGCCCCGCCGCCCCGTCCTCCCTCCCGCCCCGCTGCCCCAGCCACCCCTCTTTGCCGCTGGCCACTCCTGCCACCCCGGCCCCCCTCCCACCCCGCTGCCCCGCCGCCCCGGCCCACCTCTCGCCCCGCTGCCCCTCTCTGTCGCCACGCCGCCGGCCGCCCCGCCACCCCTCTCCCCGCCGCTCCTCTCCGCCCCCACAACGCCCTGACCCCCTCCCGCACCGCTGTCCCGCCCCCACCTCCGCCCCGCTGCCCCCGCCACCCCTCTTTGCTGGTTTCTCAACCATGAATTGGCTTGCAGTAGTTGATAAGGAGTAAAAATTTGAATCAATGGCTTCTAAGGAAACTGAACTTTTTAATGGCTAATAAGGAAGCACGACGTTTTCAGTGGCTGATAAGGATTTTCCCAGATCCCCGTTTTCTAGTTCCTCCATATTATTGCTTGGAAATACAATAGTACTCCCGTGAAATTGGAAAATGATTAAATAAATAAGATTGCACCGGCCTAGCATCTGCTGTCCTGCATACATATGCAGCTACTGGTAGTTGAGAGTAATTAAAAGGTTCAAAAAAATGATTAATGACTAGTGCATCTATAAATCTACGACCTTAGAGGAAAGAAAGCCACTTGTGCCCTTAGGTAGCAGGGGCGACATACAGAAATAAACTTATGGTAACCGGGAAAAATGAGAGGGAGATCAAGGGATCTAAAATATTTCGGTGGTACAGTCATTGGAGATTTCTACTGGGGATGGGATACATTGGGAATTTTAGGACTGGCTTATCCGTGCAATAGTTTATAACTCAAAATTTTATATTATGCTTTACGGGGTAACATACCCCGGGTACCCAAGAAACAGTCGACTGACCAGCCGCACGATGACACGTGGCTCCACGGGCCACGACCAGGGCGTGCACACGGGGTGACGCCATCAAAGACCGACCCCCGGGACAGGAGCAACGTCCGACCTCAAGGCCCAGACGACAAGGCCAAGAGACAGAAGCAACCCGGGCTAGAAGCCCGAACCAGGAGCAGGCGGAAGGCATAAATACCAACACGACGGAACGGCTGAAGGGATTTAAAACAGAATGGAAGGCCACACACGACAAGAAAAGCACTACGACGGGTCATCATCATCACCCGTCCCGCTCGGCGCGGGTGTACAGGGACTGAAAGTAGACGTAGACCATAGACTAGAAGGGAGCAGGTGTACTCATCGCCCCTGTACCGCTTTGGGCCGCCTTAGGCACTGATACACCATATAAACTCCCGCCCATTTATGAGGAGCCGGCGGGTAGGTATAGGCATCTGGCTATAAAAGGGGAGGCCTGGAACCTTCCCTCGCATGATGAACACAGCTCACGGACACACTCGATACTTAGGCTTTCTCTTCATTTTCGCACGAGGGACAACCTCGCTTGTAACCATGGTTCCTTGAACCTCGTGAACTAATACAAGACCGACGAACACCCCCGACTGTACGTAGGACACATTTTCCGAACCAGTATAAATCTTTGTCTTTGTTACCTAGCCATCCATACATAAAATGCAAAGCATTCAATCACTAGCCGATGAGAACCTCCGTTTCGGCAGCCTCGAGTTTGTAATCGCCCCCGATAATAGGCTCGAGGCCGACTTCGTCTTCCCGCCTGACAGGCCCTTCGTATCGGAAGCCTGGAGTTCGTCGTCGACGATGGCGGCATTCTATGGCTGGTGGATGACACGACTACCGATGTCATTAGCCACGTTCTCGAGGGGAGCTTCGGCGTGGACAATGGGGCGTCGCCATTCTCTCTCTTCAAGGGCATGGCCGACTACAACCATCCTACCAAGGCCGAGTCCGGCGTAGGCTGCTACTTTTCCTGCGAGTGCTACGTCCCGGAAACTACTAACGCCTCCCCAACCGCTCCACCTATTGATACCCTGATTTCGCCTGCACCTATTGATACTCGGAGGAGTCGGCCGGCCGGATCGAGGCACGACGCTCCACGCTCTAGGTGAAGAGGGCGCGGCTAAATGCGGACCGAGCCGCGTTGGAAGTGTCGTGCGGTCGCTACCCTGGCCCTAGCGAAGCGCGAGCGCACGATCCCAAGTATGGGCAAGCATTGTTGCCAGCCCACATGATCCACCCTGTTTCGAGCAGCCAAGTTAGAACGTGGCGGCCATAGCAACCATGGTGCGCAATCTCCCGGAGCCAGAAGCATGACACACGTACCATAGCCTCCGCTCGCTACTAGAGAGGGCCACGGCTCACCACGCTGAGAGCTCTCTTGCTCGTAGGAGGGTGACTTCCGTCTAACCCGGATCCCACAGGCACGCTCAGGGCACCATGGCGACACCGCATGTCCGTGCACCAAACCGGGCCGAGAAGACAGGCTCGTCTAACCCCTCGCATAGCTCGACACGCGAGCATACAGGGTTATCCGACCTATGGAAGGACCTTGAGGCTCATAGAGGAGTCAGGGAGGAGGAGGCGGGGCAGCACCCTGAGCGCTGACATTAGCCACGTCGGGGTGGGCGATGCAATGACGGTGAGGACTGAACTCAAGCTCTGACACCCCTGGGCCCCAGGCCTTCGGGAGGGAGATATGTAATGCACACTTCCTGCCATGTTCTCCAGCCCCGACCAATGTTACCAAGTACGACGGAGAGTCGAACACCATCATGTGGCTAGAAGACTATAGTTTGTCTTGCAGAGGTGGTGGGGCGACGGACGACAACTTCATCATCCAATACCTCCCCATCTACTTGGTAAACCCTGCCTAGGCTTGGCTTGAATACCTCCCTACAGACAGTATCCGAAGTTGGGCTAAGCTAAAAGATACCTTCATCGGCATCTTTCAGGGCACCTACATGCCCCTAGGAACTTGTGGGACCTCAAGGCACGCCAACAGAAGCCCGGTGAAACCTTGATACGGTACATCACATGCTTACTCAAGAAGTGCAATGAGCCCCGACATTGTCGATGCGGACGTCGTCGAAGTTTTCCTCTCCAGGACGACTTGCAAGTCCCTGGTGCACAAGCTCGGTTGCATCAAGCCAACGACCACAAATGAACTACTTGACATCGCCACCAACCACGCCGCGGGAGAAGAGGCGGTCGGGGCGATCTTTGACCAAGGAGCACCAAAGACAACCAACCCAAGGAGGGATTCCACACCTCGTCAGAAGGATGAGAGGAGAAAAAGGGTCAGCACAGACAAACGGCGACATGAAATGGAGGAAGATGCGGACCTGGTTGCGATAACCGAGCGTCGCGAAGGCAAAAGGTCAGCCTAGACGCAGGCCGATCACTTCAAGAAACTGCTTGAACAGCCGTGCACCAATAACGACTTCCCAATCAGAAACACCCTCAAGGACTGCGCCCTTCTCAAACGATTTTTTGGAAGGAGGCCGGGTCCCCCGAACAACAAAGGCTTTGCCACCGAGTCTAGAGGAGGAGCACCCTTCCCCGAGCCGACCGGCTGCCTCATGGTCTTCGGCGGTCCGTCACTCATTAACTGAGGGGCACCGTCAAACAAGGGGAGGTGGATCGAGGATGTGCAGGCTGAGGCAAAGGAAAAGAACGACATCCACCATTCGGTTTCTGCCCCCAAGAAAAAAGCACAACCCTATCCCAAACTCAAATCCAGGCACATCACCTCACCGAGTAGGCCAGAACTCCTAACCTCGAACGGTTAAAGCTCGAACAAACCGTATGATTAGAGTACCACATGGCATATCGACTAGCTTGGACGCCACATGGTACTCGGGGGCTACCCACCAGCCAAGGGCAGAATGACTGAAATCTTTAAAGCATCTGTGAAGACCTCTCCGAATGACTCTCCCACATTTCCGAGTCAAGGCGCGTTGCTCGCCATAAGACCATAGCACGGTGCAAGCAGGAAAACAGACGCATATGTAGCGAAAACACGTCGGTTCCTTATATAGAAAGGGGCCGCGAAGGACTGAAACTTCCATATTACAAAAAAGGGAGAAAGATACAAAGAGTCTAGCTCCCGTCGGTGAACCCTAAGACAACATCTGGAGTTACCGCCGTGGCTAAGGAGGGAGTGGAGGGATTGACTAGGGCATCGATGGCCTCCAGATACTCCTTGTAACGGCCGGGAGCAAAGCCTTCTCCAAGGGCCGGAAGGCTGACCCCATCGTAATGAGAGACAACCATGGCCAGGGCCAGCTGCACCCCAAGCTGGGCCCTGACAGTTGCTACCTCGTCAAGGCGCGCCCTCAACCGGGCAGGGAGCTGCATCAGCTGCACAGCCAGAGGAGTGGTCGAGCTTCCAGGCACCACCTCATTGGTAGCTTGACCCACAGCGCGGAGGTCCTCAAGCCCCTTCAGAGGGCTCCTGGTCAGGGTGGGCAAAAAACACCGAAACCGAACTAACCAGAACCAAAACCAAACAAACCAAAAGCAGCCAGACTGGGATATATTTCGCTTACCATATGTGAAAATTGATTTTTTTGTTTTGGTTTTTATTTTCAGTTAATCAGAATTTGGCCCATTAACTTAGCAAATCTGGCCCATCCCGATTCCCACCGCCTCATTACTGCTCATCCACGGCCCACCCCCACTCCCCTTGGTGCATGCGGCCACGCGGCTCACGCCCTACCGCCCGCTCCCCTCGCAGCACGCGGCCACGCCCGCACCACCAGACCCACCGCCCGCCGCCTCATGCACCGCCAACTGCCGCCTCATGCCCCGCACCAGTTGTAGCCTCGTTTTCCACACCAGCTGCATCGCGCATCGTCACCCCACCGCTGACTGCATCGCGCCCCGCATCCGGCTGCATCGCATCCAGTTGTTGATCGCCGCCTCGCGCCATGTCGGCGGCCTTCGCTTCGCTACCCGCCTTCGGTCGGGCCGCGCCTCATCGCCCCGCTGCCAACCGTCATGCCGCGCTTCAACACCCCAAACCTGAGCAACTCCGTTCGCCGCACGTCGACTCGCGCCACCCTGCTTTGGTTTTTTTGGTTTAACTGAAAACCGAACCAAAATTTTTGGTTAACCGGTGGACCGGTTTCTCCGTTCATATACACTATTTTGGTTTTCTTTTATTAATAACCAAAATTTAGGAAAAAAACAAAAAACCAAACCGATCGGTTTTGGTTAAACCGAATGCCCACCCTGAGTTTTCAGGACTTTGGCAACATCGCCGAGCCGAGATGCCACCGCTATGGGTGCCACTTGAGTCGCGGACTCCGGGACTTCCAGCACAGCATTGGAAACCTCTTTGCCCGCCCTTGCGAGAAGCCTTCGCTCCTCATACTCAATGGAAACCCGAGCCGCCACCTTGCCAAGTCGAGAGACCAGCCCTCGCGTCTTCCGTGGGGGTCCGATCACGGCTTCGTAGAGCGTGTTCCCAGCCTTTCCAAGCCTAGCGAGCTCCTCCTCCTGAGCTTCGACGAGATCACCCGTCACAACAAGGGAGCTCTATGCCTCTGCAAGCAAGAAGCAGAATAAAGAGGTTTTAATTGCAACATAAACACGAACGCAGTAGAAGGTCGATCGGGAGAAGGAATTATGGTCAAGCTCCCAAGCAATCCGGGCAAAGGCAGCTTTATCCTTTTCAGCTTTGCTCCAGGAGGCCCTCGCCGCATTACCCGTCTTGGTAATCTCCCCGGTGAGATTCACCTTAGCGGCTGCTACGACTTCCTCTTTCTCTCAAAGCGACCGGGAGATTTCTACCCAGGACGCGGCAACTGCAGCACCACAATGGTCTTCCTCTTCTCGAGCAGCCGAGGCCTCGGCTCGAGCCTTCTTGGCCTCCTCCCTTCACCTTGTCGCCTAGACCTCCGTGAACCTTTGACATATGAGGGCCTTCTCGAGGAGCCGCCCTCACTCGGCCTCCCTATCGGCAAGCCTCTATCCAAAAACAAGACCGAAAAGCACGGTTAGAAACAAATCTAGGGGCAACCCACGAAGAAAGTAGTAACATCGGGTCTTACGTCGATCGTAAGAACATCGCGATTAAGCTTCTGGAGCACTTACAAAAGGCGTTCCCGACCGGAGGCGAATTGTTCCACGTCTCCGTCAAGCCAGGGACTGGGGGTGATGTCCTCCGCTCGCCCTGCTGTGACAAAAGGACTAGAGAGTCACCTATCCACTAGAGCAAGTCCCCACCTCTCCGAAACTGGGCTCAAAATAGAGACCGATGCCCCCTCTCTCAAAGATCCGGGCTTCGAAGCATGGGGGTCAATGGCGGGCAAACTCGGAGCAGCCGTTGCCACAGGCTTCTCTCCCGTCACCAGCCTCTGCGATTCTTCCCGGACCGGTGGCACTTTGGGGGACGACCCCATGAGGGTGAACTCCACTCCGGCAATGGCCGACTCTGTCTCAGGGAGGAGGGCTGTAACACCCCCAAAAACTGTTAAGAGGGGAATTTAAAAATTTTTGGACGTATTGCATTTGGTGCAAAAATTCAAATTGAAACTAGAATTCAAATTAAACTCAAAACAGAAATGAAAAAGAAAAAGAAAAAATAAACCTCCCCGGCCAGTGGGCCGAAACCCACCAGCCGGCCCACTCACCCCCGCGCCAGCCCGCAGCCACGCGCCCCCCCTCTTTCCCACTGACACGCGGGGCCCGCCATCCTTCTTCCTCCTCACGCCCGCGCTCGGCCGGCCGGGACTCTTCTCACCTCCGAATCAAAACCGCCCCGGATACTCGCGTATCTCAGCTGAATTTCGGTTCTGGACGACGCAAACTCGATCACAACCGAACGCCGCCCTTCCGCGGCTATATAAACCCCGACATCTCCCCGATTTCACCCACGATCAGCCGTTTTCCTTCCGGTAAGAACCCGAGTTTCTCCGGCCAATTTTGCTCGATCTTCGCTCGGGATTTCTGATCTAACGCGCTGATCTTGATCCACCGCCTCCGGGGAACCACGCAGGTGCAGAAAACTCGGTGGTTTGCGCTTCAAACACAGCGCCGACGAGCCTCGCCGTGAATTCACCTCGGACCTCGTCGCCGACCGCTTTCCAGGACCTCCGAGCTCAAGAAAACCCTCGAGATGAGATCCCCGACCTCCCCTCTACCGATCTATGCCATAAAATCCCAGTTTTAGGAAGAATTGACGAAGATCCGAAGCTCTCCGGTGAGATCGCCGCCTCCCGCCGCCGGGCAGCGCCGCCCGCGCTCGATCAGAGCGACGTGGCCGCTTGTGCGCCTTCTATTTTAAACCGCACGGTAGAATTTAAATCCCCGCGTACCGGTTCGACGTTATAATCTCAGCCGTCTGTTTTAAATCGGACGGTCCACGTCAGCCCCGCGTTATAAAGGCCGGGATTCTTACGCGCTACCCCCTAGGGTTCTCGGAAAATACGAGCTAGCCCCGAAAACTTCTGATCCAGCCCCTGGAACTTCAGAAATTCATGAAAATTCAATTAAAAATCAGTTTTAGCCACTGGACTAAATAAAAATTAGCAATAACCCTCTGATAAGCATAGTTAGGCCCCTGGAAATTCTTAAAATAATATAATAAGCCCTATAGTGGGGTGAGTTTACCTTTTTAACCCTATATGATATTAAATTTAGGAATTTGAATATGTGATTAGTATTTAAAATTTAAAAGATGGGACAAAAACATTGTAAATTCAAATTTGAACTCTCCTAGCACTTGGAAAACGTTGGAGTGAGTTAAAAATAAATTTTTAGTTGAAATGAATCTGTCTAATTGATTGTTCACATTTATTAGTTATAGGGACACATTTCTAGGTTAGAAAATAATGCTGAAAATTGGTAAAATATACGTAAATTAGTTCACATCAGAGGAGAAGTTTAAAAATATATTATTTAATATTTTAGATCAGAACCTATTCTATTTGGATGATGTGTCTTACAAGTTTCATAATAAAGTTCACAATTAGGTATAGAAAATAAATCTTAAAATACAGGAAAATAGGTATTTATAACTATAAAAGGATAAATGAAGTCTCCAAATCCAAAGGTTTCAGTTTAGGGTTTGGTAGAAGGTCTGAAAACACATTTGCAGTAAGAAAATACCTTCCATGCATACTTGGTAGCTAAAATGTGTATCAATTGAATATAAGGAATTTATTTAAATTGGAAATTCATATATAGTATGCAAACATAAATATGAATACAAAAGTAGAAATCATGTGCACATGTTTAAAAGTGCATGTAAGCCCAAAATCAACACACATAGAATAACCACAACACATAGAAATGTGAATGGCTTTTATAAATGTGAATGCGTGGTTTGTATGAAGTGGAAGTGTGAACTATGTCTTATGGATTGTTGTTTTCTTTTGCTATGTGTGATGGTATGAGTAGAACCTGCGCCAGAGCAAGTTCTTCCTTTCCAAGATCAGGACTATCCATTCTCAGAGCAGCAAGAAGAAGGCAAGTGTCCTTGACCACTTTGATCCTATACTAGGATGTCTAGATAGAATTATTTGCATTGTCAAATTAAATATGAAACCCATGCTAGGAAGTTTCCCTAGAATTGCATTATCTTGTTTCCTTGTAGCTTGGGTTGGGGTTTATTTTATTTTATTATGTCATTTATTTACATGCTTATGCTTAGCCATGCTTAGAATGGGATATTTGGGATATGAGATCATCAGTTTATTTTACCATACTCTTGAATGAGATGTTATGAGTTATGTAGAGGTAGGGATCAAGGCAAGTTGGATGATTTGGTTGGTGCTGGGTGCACGAGACTCGGGTTTGTGTTTAGTACTTGCCTAGATCCTAAGGACCGGTTCATGGAGCATGTAACCTGGCTTTACCGTGCCAACCACATGCTGAGATGGGGCAGCTTGGCCAATTAATTAGGTGTATCCACGGCGTAGTATGGGTGTGTTGGATGGTGCGGGGAATAGGTGTCAGCTGGACTACCATATGAACCGCAAGGCTCAAGAGGGGGCCACTGCAGCGGGGTTGGAGCCTCTTGTATGCTGTTAGGGGTGAAACCTCAGTGGGCCCACGCTCGTCGGGAATCCCTTTGTAAAGGCTTCGTAGTGATCTCCTAGCTACACACCTGGGAAGTGTGAATGTGGTTCGTGGCCACTGGCATAATGGAGGTTCTTTTAGTCCACCCGGCAATGGGGGATGAAATCACTACATGTAGGTACAGTGGTGCAAACTCTGCAGAGTCAAAACTGTCATGAAAGCCGTGCTCACGGTCAGGAGCGGCTTGGACTTATTCATGATTAGAGGATGATGGCTTTGGAAGTTGTGGATGTTAAGCGGGGAGCTTAACATTGGAAATGATGTTATGGTTATTTGATTATGATGATGGGATGGGAGATTGGGACCATTTCACCTGTGTAGTAATGTAGGTGCTTAATAAGCTAAGGTGGTAGGCAATAATTGCGTAGTGCTTCAACCATGAGTTTAACCTCTTCTTGTTCTAGCCAAGCATGACATAACTTTCCCACACTTGCTAAGTACCATCGGTACTCAACCTTGCATATTTGTTGGTTTATATTGCTGCTCAGGTCAAGATAATGAAGTGGTGTTTAATGATCAAGACTTTGGACCCGAAGAAGGTTTCTAGGTTCATGGAGTCCCCCGGGCAACGCCTATGACGGAGCCCACGAGAATAATTATTCCGCTGCTATTTTATGAACTTATTATTGTCCATCGAGACATATGCTATGTAAGACTTATTTATATTCGACACCTGGCTTGTAATAAATGATGCTTCACTATTTGTCATCACATGTATGAGAAAATGATCCTGGCATACATGTGATATTCACTTGGTTGTTCTTCGGAAAAAACGGGTGTGACAGAAGTGGTATCAGAGCCAAGGTTGCCCATAGGAACGTGGACCTAGATAGAAATGGACGGATTTAAGGACCCTATTTTCTTAAAAACTATTTTACAAGGTGTGGGTTGAAAAGTGTTATTTAATAGGGTCACTTTCTTCATCTTACCCCAACTTTTATTCAAAATAGGATTTTGTTTAAAATTTTTATCTAACTTAAGTTTAAATGCTTTATGTTTTAGATGGTTCGCATGATTCGCACCGCTCGCAAGTCCACAGGAGGGAGAGTTCCCGTAGTTGCCCTTGCCCAAAGAGAGGAGAGCCATCCGGTGACGTACCTTTCCTACGGATTGGCAGTAGGAGGCTTGTTGCGCCGTCTTCGACGTATGCTCCAAGCCGCCGGCAATACGGGCAAGCTAATCATACACTACAGCTCCACCAGGACCATTCGGGAGAAGCGGGAAGAATGGAGTTCGGAAATGAGAATTATCCATGAAAATCAGCTGCTTAAGATCCACCGCTCTCCAGCTTGTCGGACGACACAGGTCGATGCGGAGAAGGATGTCACCTGGGAGGCCATCACCTGCCAGAGCCACATCTATCGTCGTCACCTGGACAGAACTGAGTACATGTATGTCCTCCAGCACGAGGGTGGTACAACAGAGTATAAGTACCCGCCAGTGCAGCAAGGGACTTCCCATGAGCACATGGACCTGGGCTTGGAGGATGCTGCTATGCTCAGCACTCGACTGCAGGAGTGTCAGCAGGAGCTTCAGGATGTTCGTGACACCCTAAAGGAAACCGAGGTGTTGCTTCGAGCCTGCTTGAGGGCGAGAGAAAGAGGAGATGGGAATGAACTATGTGTCACCGTGAATGATACATGGACTCCTGACTCCCTAGATCGCCGGGCGATCAGGCGTCATCGCACTTCTCCACCAGCAGCCTCCCCACCCAAAGCAGAGTCAGAAGGCAGTCGCAATAATGAGGAAGATCCCGAGGAGCCAGCTCAGTGATACGAGTAGTGTAGAGTCCTTCCCTTAGTTTAGCAGGATGCCGAGTAGTCGAGTCGTTACCTTAGTTAATGGTGTGTTAATGCTTGGTGTGTGATGTGAGTTGTGGAAGCCATGAGCAATTGTCCACAGCCTCGTCTTCAGGTTGTTTTGCTTTGGTGTGTGAACCCACATGAAATAATAGTGCATTTATTTTTGTGTGAGACATGAACCCTCAGAAAGTATAAATACAACAAAGCCTCAACACTTCAAAGTAAAAACAAGTGAAAGTAGTAAGATAATATGTAATGCTTTAAATTGACATTTGGTTGATCATGCTAGATGGCCGGAAGAGGAAAAGGTCGTGCTGCCAACCCCGCCAACAACAACGATGAGGACTGCAACCCTCATCTTTCTAGGAGCCAAGACAGGGGTGGACGCCGTGAGGGAGTTGATCCCATCCACCAAATGCTTGAGAATCAAAATCAGCTCATCCAGAACCTGACTCAAGTGGTGGCAAACTTGCATCAAGTTCCACCTCCACAAGCTGCACCACGCCAACCAAGGTTGAGTGAGTTTCTAGGAACTCAACCTCCAAAGTTTGCAAGTGCTGTTGAACCTCTGGAGGCAGATGATTCGCTAAAGACCATTGAGAGCAAGATGAGGATCATACAGTGCCAAGGGTATGAGAGGGTGCTGTTTGCCTCTCACCAATTGCATGGACCTGCTGCTGATTGGTGGACCGCTTACGTGGCCGCCCATCATGACCCTGAGAACATCACTTGGGAAGAGTTCAAGCGTAGCTTCCGCAACCATTACATACCAAGGGGTGAACTCAAAAACAAGAGGAAGGAGTTCTTGGGGTTGCAGCAAGGAAACATGACTGTGAGGAAATACCTCACTAAATTCACTCAACTATCCCGTTATGCCCCACGGGACATAGAGACTGATGAGCAGAAACAGGATTGCTTCATGGAAGGACTCACAACAGAAATGCAGTGTGCAATGTCTTCAAACGAGTATGAAAGCTTCCAAAAGATGGTGGACAGAGCATTTGTTGTAGAAAGGAAGCTGAAGGCCTTGGAAAATGAAAACAAGAGGAAGGCTGGATGGTCACACCAAGCCTCAGGTAGCAACACCCGCCCACGTCTGATGTAGCAACCCGCAGGGCAGGCGAGCCGTGCTGCGGTACCCTACTCAGCACCGAGAGGGTACAACCCGAATTTCAGGCCTCCGTCAGCACCAGCACAGCCACAATGTCAGTTTGTACAGCAGCCTCGTCCCGCATATCCACCTCGACCAGCAGTACAAGGACCCCCAAACCAACCCCGAGACAACAAAGGCCAGGCACCTAAGGTTGGGGTGCAATGCTTTAATTGTGGTGAAGTGGGGCACTACGCCCATAAGTGCCCAAAGAAGAAGCCCGCGCAGCCGCAGCAGCAGAATGTAATGCGAGGACGGGTGAACCATGTCACCATGGAGGAGGCGCAAGAGGCACCCGACGTGGTAGTTGGTAAGTTTCCTGCCAATTTACACATTGCAACCCTATTGTTCGATTCTGGTGCTACCCACTCGTTCATTGCCCAAGGGTTTGTTAAGAAGCATGATCTAGCAATAACACAAATGAATCATATGCTAGCAGTAAACTCTCCAGGTGGAGAAATAAGGACAAGACGAGTGTGTCCCAAGGTGAATCTAGACATTAATGGGGTAGTATTTACTGCCAACCTCATAGTGATAGATTCACAAGGGATAGATATTATTTTGGGTATGGATTGGTTGACCAAACATAAGGGGATCATCCATTGTTCGACCAGAACGGTGGAACTAAATCACCCTAGTGGCACAAGAGTAAAGTTCATAACAATACAAGAGACTAGGAGGGACATTAAATTAAATTAAGTTGAGGTGAAAGTGGAGGAGATCAGGATCATCAAGGAATATCCAGATGTTTTTCCAGAGGAGTTGCCAGGAATGCCTCCTGATCGTGAAGTGGAATTCGCAATTGAGCTAGTGCCTGGAACAGCCCCGATATACAAGAGACCTTATCGGACGGACTCCAAGCAGCTGGGAGAACTCAAGGATCAATTGAGAGAATTGACAGAGAAGGGGTATATTCGTCCCAGTTCCTCACCATGGGGAGCTCCAGTGATATTTGTGCCCTAGAAGGACGGAACCCAAAGGTTGTGCGTAGACTACCGCGCCTTGAATGAAGTAACCATCAAGAACAAGTACCCATTACCCCGCATTGAAGACTTGTTTGATCAATTGAGGGGAGCTTGTGTGTTCTCGAAAATTGATCTCAGGTCGGGATACCACCAACTTAAGATAAGGCAAGCCGACATTCCAAAGACAGCTTTCGTATCTCGGTACGGACTGTATGAATACACTGTCATGCCTTTCGGGCTAACTAATGCCCCGGCATACTTCATGTATCTCATGAACAAGGTATTCATGGAATATCTGGACAAATTTGTGGTGGTTTTCATAGATGACATTCTCGTCTTCTCCAAAGATGAAGAGGAACATGAGAAACATCTAAGGTTGGTGTTACAGAAGCTGAGAGAACACCAACTATATGCTAAGTTGAGCAAGTGTGAGTTTTGGCTGAAGAGAGTTCCCTTCTTAGGACATATAATATCGGAGGGGGGAATCTCCGTAGATCCCGCCAAAATCGAGGATATACAGAAGTGGAAGACCCCTGAAAATGTCGGGGAAGTTCAAAGCTTCTTGGGATTGGCAGGATACTATCGACGGTTTATTGAGGGATTCTCTAAGATCTCGAGACCCCGCACCAAACTGTTGGAGAAGGGAATCATATTCACATGGACGCCATAGTGCGATACGAGTTTTTAGGAGTTAAAGAAAAGATTGACAACAGCCCCAGTGCTAGTTATGCCAGATATGCAGAAGAACTTTTCGGTGTACTGCGATGCCTCTGGAAACGGGTTGGGATGTGTTCTCATGCAAGAAGGGCATGTCGTGGCTTATGCATCCCGGCAGCTCCGGAAGCACGAGAAGAACTATCCTACACATGACCTAGAACTAGCCGCAGTTGTACACGCGTTGAAAATTTGGCGGCACTACTTGATGGGGAAGAGGACAGAGATATATACGGATCATAAGAGTTTAAAGTACATTTTCACACAGCCAGATCTCAACCTCAGACAAAGGAGATGGTTAGAGCTAATCAATGACTTTGATGTGGGCATCAACTATCATCCTGGGAAAGCAAACATCGTGGCAGATGCTTTAAGTCGGAAAGTGCAGGTCAATAAGTTGAGCTTGAAGGACATGCCTCCAGAATTGAAGGACGAGGTTATAAGGCTCAATCTATGCCTGGTGAATAGTGGTGAAGCCATCGCCATGGAAGTGGACTCCACACTAGAGCGAGACATACGCGAGGGTCAAAAGAATGACGAGAAGATACAAGAAATCAGGCAACTCATCAAGAAAAATAAAGCCCCTAGTTTGAGAGAGGATGAACAAGGTACGGTGTGGCATGGGAAAAGAATCTGTGTGCTTGAAGTAAAGGAGATCCGTGAATTGATTTTGAAGGAAGCTCACGATTCCGATTATTCCATTCATCCTGCGAGTACAAAGATGTACCAGGACCTTAAGAGCAGGTATTGGTGGTATGGCATGAAGCGAGATGTCGCGGAACATGTTGCCCTATGTGACACATGTCAGTTGGTGAAAGCAGAACATCAACGACCCGCGGGATTATTGCAACCACTCAAAGTGCCTGAATGGAAATAGGAAGAAATCGATATGGATTTCATAGTGGGACTGCCTAGGACCCAAGCAGGATATGATTCGATATGGGTCATCATCGACAGGTTAACCAAGGTAGCTCATTTCATCCCCGTGAAAGAAAGCTACAGCGGATCCAAATTGGCAGAATTGTACATGTCAAGGATCGTGTGTTACCATGGAGTGCCAAAGAAGATAGTGTCGGATCGAGGGACACAGTTCACCTCAAGATTCTGGCAGAAGCTGCATGAAACCTTGGGAACCCATCTGAACTTTAGTTCTGCCTATCATCCCCAAACGGACGGGCAGACGGAAAGAACCAATCAGATTCTTGAGGATATGCTAAGAGTGTGTGCACTCAAAAACAATCGGAGTTGGGACAAGAACTTACCGTATGCGGAGTTCTCCTATAACAACAGCTATCAGGCTAGTATGAAGATGTCGCCGTTTGAAGCTTTGTATGGGAGGAAGTGCACAACTCCCCTATTTTGGAACCAAACGGGGGAAAGTAAAGTATTTGGTCCCGAAGTACTACAAGAAGCCGAGGCGAAAGTGAGGGAAATTCGCAACAACTTGAGGATAGCACAGACACGACAAAAGAGCTATGACGATGTTCGGAGAAGAGAGCTCGTTTTCAACGTGGGAGACTATGTCTATCTCAAGGTGTCCCCTATCCGAGGACTTCGTCGGTTCAAGGTGAAAGGGAAATTATCACCTCGATACATCGGACCCTTTCAAGCTCTGGAGAGGAAAGGCGAAGTGGCGTATCAACTAGAATTACCGGCTCGCCTATCGGATGTGCACGATGTATTCCATGTGTCACAGCTCAAGAAATGTTTGAGAACACCTGAAGAGATGTTACCCATGAATGAGGTTGACGTAGCTGAGGATCTGTCTTATGTCGAGCAACCATCCAAGATTTTGGAGACAATGGAACGCCTCACAAGAAATAAAAGAATCCGGATGTGCAAGGTGCAGTGGAAGCATCACTCGGAAGAGGAAGCCACCTAGGAGCGAGAAGACGAGCTTAAGGCACAAATTCCGGAATTGTTTTCTTAGAACCACCAATCTCGAGGACGAGATTTCTTTTAAGGGGGGTAGAGTTGTAACACCCCAAAAATTGTTAAGAGGGGAATTTAAAAATTTTTGGACGTATTGCATGTGGTGCAAAAATTCAAATTCAAACTGGAATTCAAATTAAACTCAAAACAGAAATGAAAAAGAAAAAGAAAAAGAAAAATAAACCTCCCCGGCCAGTGGCCGAAACCCACCAGCCGGCCCACTCACCCCCGCGCCAGCCCGCAGCCGCGCGCCCCCCTCTTTCCCACTGACACGCGGGGCCCGCCATCCTTCTTCCTCCTCGCGCCCGCGCTCGGCCGGCCGGGACTCTTCTCACCTCCGAATCAAAACCGCCCCGGATACTCGTGTATCCCAGCCGAATTTCGGTTCTGGACGACGCAAACTCGATCACAACCGAACGCCGCCCTTCCCCGGCTATATAAACCCCGGCATCTCCCCGATTTTCACCCACGATCAGCGGTTTTCCTTCCAGTGAGAACCCGAGTTTCTCTGGCCAATTTTGCTCGATCTTCGCTCGGGATTTCTGATCTAACGCGCTGATCTTGATGCACCGCCTCCGGGGAACCACGCAGGTGCAAAAAACTCGGTGGTTTGCGCTTCAAACACAGCGCCGTCGACCCTCGCTGTGAATTCACCTCGGACCTTGTCGCCGACCGCTTTCCAGGACCCCGAGCTCAAGAAAACCCCCGAGGTGAGATCCCCGACTTCCCCTCTACCGATCTATGCCATAAAATCCCAGTTTTAGGAAGAATTGACGAAGATCCGAAGCTCTCCGGCGAGATCGCCGCCTCCCGCCGCCGTGCGCCGCCGGGCAGCGCCGCCTGCGCTCGATCAGAGCGACGTGGCCGCTTGTGCGCCGTCTATTTTAAATCGCACGGTAGAATTTAAATCCCCGCGTACCGGTTCGACGTTATAATCTCAGTCGTCTGTTTTAAATCGGACGGTCCACGTCAGCCCCGCGTTATAAAGGTCGGGATTCTTACGCACTACCCCCTTGGGTTCTCGGAAAATACGAGCTAGCCTCGAAAACTTCTGATCTAGCCCCTGGAACTTCAGAAATTCATGAAAATTCAATTAAAAATCAGTTTTAGCCCCTGGACTAAATAAAAATTAGCAATAACCCTCTGATATGCATAGTTAGGCCCTTGGAAATTCTTAAAATAATATAATAGGCCCTGTAGTGGGGTGAGTTTACCTTTTTAACCCTATATGATATTAAATTTAGGAATTTGAATATGTGATTAGTATTTAAAATTTAAAAGATGGGACAAACACATTGTAAATTCAAATTTGAACTCTCCTAGCACTTGGAAAACTTTGGAGTGAGTTAAAAATAAATTTTTAGTTGAAATGAATCTGTCTAATTGATTGTTCACATTTATTAGTTATAGGGACACATTTTTAGGTTAGAAAATAATGCTGAAAATTGGTAAAATATACGTAAATTAGTTCACATCAGAGGAGAAGTTTAAAAATATATTATTTAATATTTTAGATCAGAACCTATTCTGTTTGGATGATGTGTCTTACAAGTTTCATAATAAAGTTCACAATTAGGTATAGAAAATAAATCTTAAAATACAGGAAAGTAGGTATGCATAACTATAAAAGGATAAATGAAGTCTCCAAATCCAAAGGTTTCAGTTTAGGGTTTGGTAGAAGGTCTGAAAACACATTTGCAGTAAGAAAATACCTTCCATGCATATTTGGTAGCTAAAATGTGTATCAATTGAATATAAGGAATTTATTTAAATTGGAAATTCATATATAGTATGCAAACATAAATATGAATACAAAAGTAGAAATCATGTGCACATGTTTAAAAGTGCATGTAAGCCCAAAATCAACACACATAGAATAACCACAACACATAGAAATGTGAATGGCTTTTATAAATGTGAATGTGTGGTTTGTATGAAGTGGAAGTGTGAACTATGTCTTATGGATTGTTGTTTTCTTTTGCTATGTGTGATGGTATGAGTAGAACCTGCTCCAGAGCAAGTTCTTCCTTTCCAAGATCAGGACTATCCATTCCCAGAGCAGCAAGAAGAAGGCAAGTGTCCTTGACCACTTTGATTCTATACTAGGATGTCTAGATAGAATTATTTGCATTGTCAAATTAAATATGAAACCCATGCTAGGAAGTTTCTCTAGAATTGCATTATCTTGTTTCCTTGTAGCTTGGGTTGGGGTTTATTTTATTTTGTTATGTCATTTATTTACATGCTTATGCTTAGCCATGCTTAGAATGGGATATTTGGGATATGAGATCATCAGTTTATTTTACCATACTCTTGAATGAGATGTTATGAGTTATGTAGAGGTAGGGATCAAGGCAAGTTGGATGATTTGGGTGGTGCTGGGTACACGAGACTCGGGTTTGTGTTTAGTACTTTCCTGGATCCTAAGGACCGGTTCATGGAGCATGTAACCTGGCTTTACTGTGCCAACCACATGCTGAGATGGGGCAGCTTGGCCAATTAATTAGGTGTATCCCCGGCGTAGTATGGGTGTGTTGGATGGTGCAGGGAATAGGTGTCAGCTGGACTACCATATGAACCGCAAGGCTCAAGAGGGGGCCACTGCAGCGGGGTTGGAGTCTCTTGTATGCTGTTAGGGGTGAAACCTCAGTGGGCCCACGCTCGTCGGGAATCCCTTTGTAAAGGCTTCGTAGTGATCTCCTGGCTACACACCTGGGAAGTGTGAATGTGGTTCGTGGCCATTGGCATAATGGAGGTTCTTTTAGTCCACCCGGCAACGGGGGATGAAATCACTACATGTGGGTACAGTGGTGCAAACTCTGCAGAGTCAAAACTGTCATGACAGCCATGCTCACGGTCAAGAGCGGCTTGGACTTATTCATGATTAGAGGATGATGGCTTTGGAAGTTGTGGATGTTAAGCGGGGAGCTTAACATTGGAAATGATGTTATGGTTATTTGATTATGATGATGGGATGGGAGATTGGGACCATTTCACCTGTGTAGTAATGTAGGTGCTTAATAAGCTAAGGTGGTAGGCAATAATTGCGTAGTGCTTCAACCATGAGTTTAACCTCTTCTTGTTCTAGCCAAGCATGACATAACTTTCCCACACTTGCTGAGTATCATCGGTACTCAACCTTGCATATTTGTTGGTTTATATTGCTGCTCAGGTCAAGATAATAAAGTGGTGTTTAATGATCAAGACTTTGGACCCGAAGAAGGTTTCTAGGTTCATGGAGTCCCCCGGGCAACGCCTGTGACGGAGCCCACGAGAATAATTATTCCGCTGCTATTTTATGAACTTATTATTGTCCATCGAGACATATGCTATGTAAGACTTATTTATATTCGACACATGTCTTGTAATAAATGATGCTTCACTATTTGTCATCACATGTATGAGAAAATGATCCTGGCATACATGTGATATTCACTTGGTTGTTCTTCGGAAAAACCGGGTGTGACAAGGGCCTTCCCCCTTCAGGCGGGGCCTCGTCCTCGTCAAACAAAGCTGCGGTGACCGGGGTCGGCTCCGGGCCGGCAAGGACGAGCAAAGTCGGTTGAGACTCCGCAATGGCCAGGACAGAAGGCGTTACCCCCACCTTCGGCTTTGCGCCTCCTAACGATATCGTGATTGGCTCAACAGGCAGTATGATGGAGGACGGAGGCAGTGAAGCGTCTAGCGGGGCCGGGATGCCCGGCTAATACGCGCTACGACAAGCAGAGGGAAGAAGTCAAGAAACCAACACAGAAAAAGCCCCAAACCATGAGGGGAAACGAAAGCTAAGATAAAAAAACTATTCAATCGAGGGCAGATCAGAGGCGTGACCACTCAGGACCCAGTGTTGGGAGGGATGGATGAGGTCGGAGGACGGGCAGAGGATGCCTGACCCTTCGATCGGCCCACTGTACCATCAGCAGCAGAGCCACCCGCGTCGGCTTGAGACATGGGAGCTCAGACATCCCATGAAGGGTGACGGACTAGGCCCGAGCCTGAGCTTGGGAGAAGGTGAAACGAATATTGCAAAGAGCCCAGGACCGATCCATGGATGAGCCGTGAGACTTGTCCTTAGGTGGCAGACGAACGAAAGACCTCGAAGGAAGGCCCGAGCCCAACCTCGGGTAGGAGAGAAGAAAATGGCCTTCAATGCTGGGCAAGCACCGCGTGGGCCAAGTGGGAATGCACTCGAGTGTCTTCCTTGGCCTTGGCATTGAATACCCGTCACCTCCGACTGAAACAAAGAGGAGTGGAACACGGAGCATGCGTGCACCTCGGTACGGTCTGCCCTGACGACGGGACAGAAGCAAGCATAGCTGCAGGATACAAATACAATGTCTCCATTGAGTTCCCTGCCGAGCGTACGAAAAGACAAGCCGCCCCTGTTCCCACGACTCATTTCCACTTTGTGACACGAGCGCCGATGGAGAGAAAGAAATAGAGTATAAATAGAGGAACCCTTCGACCCCAAGAGGACAAGCTCTCGCACTTGTAAGAACCACCCCCATTCTTGAGTAAGAACAGGAGAGACACCCCTACTGGACGTAGGGCACTTTGCCCGAACCAGGATAATCCCTTCATGTTCTTAGCTAGGCCACCTTGAGGTAGAACGTGCGGCGCATTCGATTACTAGTCGGAAATATGAAAGATGACAGTTGGCGCGCCGGTTAGGGGGGCCACCGCACGTTCTATTTCTCCTTTCACTACCTCAATGGCTTCCCCACAATTGACCATCGTACCCATTGCGGCAATGTCCTTGGGTGTTTTTGATTTCATCGCCACCACGGGCGACGAGGGGGCATCCTGCTTCGCCCTTGCCCACTAGAACCTCCGCTGGGGAAGCTTGGACTTCTTCACCAGCATCTTCGGCACCCTCCGAATCTCCACCAACTCAGGTTCTGCGTATGGTGCTCTGGTGTCAATCTTCGTGGGGGTGATCGAACACGCCCCGACGTCCCTTCACCACGCCCAGGAGTACAACCCCAACTCTGATAATGACACCGAAGGTGGCGAGCACCCCTACCGCGAGTGCCACGTCGCCAAAAAAACTAATGCCTCCTAGCTGTCAACACCGACCAACATGAGTCCACGAGGCGACCCCCAGTCGTCAAAGGCACAACACCGCGAGCTGGCCAAACAGCTCGTGGCGCGACGCGCCGCCTCAAGGACCCACCGAGCGTGACTCGACCCTAGCTCGGGCTTAAACGAGGCACTCCTCTGCGCCCGACAGATCCAGGTCGACATCGTCAATGACCACCGAGCCCTGCACTTCAAAAGGGCCAACCAAAACATGGCGGCCGCAACCGCTATAGTACGGAGCATATGAGAGCTCGCCGATCCCAAAACTCGGAGGGCTCACCAAGACCTTTAGGCGCTCCTGGCCTCAGACGCTGCCTAGAGGCCAGACAAGACCTTGCGGCAATACATATGGTGCTTCTCGAATAAGTGCAACAAGCTCCCCAATTTCATCGACGCCGACTTCGTCGTGGCCTTCCTGTTAGGGATGACCTGCGGGTCCCTCGTACACAAGCTTGGCTGCGTCAAGCCAAGAAGCATGAGGGATCTCATCGACATCCCTACGAACCATGCCTCCGGTGAAGAGGCAGTCGTGGCCATTTTCGACAAGCGAAAGCCAAAAAACCATAACATGGAGAGCAAATAGACACCCCACAAGGACGCCAAGAGGAGGCATACAAACGTCGATAGGCGTCAATATCCAGCCAACAGCGGTTCGGACCATGTCACATCCGTCAAACACTGCGAAGGCAATAGACCGGCCATGGGGCGGACAGACTACTTCGAGGAACTTCTCGAGAAGCCGTGCACCAACCATGCCTACCCGGTAAGGCACACCCTCAAAAACCGCGCTTTGCTGACGCTTCTTCAGCACAATGACAGATGCGGCGGGAGAAAAGAGTATTAGGCCCGTCAAGACGAATCTCAAGCCTGAGGAGCCGAGCATCCCACGCCAGAGGGCTGCCTCATGATATTTGGAGGAAGTAAAGCCTATGAGAGCCACCGCGGGCAAAAGCTGACAACTCGAGAGGTCAGTATCGTCTCTCCTGCCATCCCAACCTTCTTACGGTGGTCTAAAATGGTGATCACTTTCGACTGACCGGACCACCCCGACTTCATTCCACAACACGGGCGCTTCTCTCTAGTTGTGGACCTGGTCATAGGGCCAATGCGTGACCATTGTCCTAATGGATGGAGGAAGTGGTCTCAACACACTTTATGTTGGGACCCTCGACGCCCTAGAGATCCCACGAACGAGCCTCCGTTTGACACGGGCCCCTTTCCACAGTGTCATCCCCAGCCAACAGGTCATACTGTTGGGGAAGATTGACCTCCCTGTCTCTTTTGGGGACAAGTCCAACTTTCGCACGGAGACCCTCACCTTCGAGGTCACCGATTTTGACGATACATACCACACCATTCTTGGAAGGCCGACCTACACAAAGTTTCTGGCCATCTCAAACTACACATACCTCAAGTTGAATATGCCCGACCCCAGGGGAATCATCACAGTGGTGAAAAAGTTCTTGCATGCCCTATTGTGCGAGCAACATTGTTGCTAACAGGCCGCAGTGGCAGCCACAGCGACAGCACCTAGCTCGGCTCATCAAACAGCGGTAAGAACCTCCCCCGACCAACTCTCCATCGGTCCCTCGAAGGACACGATGATGGTCGACATTCACCCCAGGGGTTTAGCAAAGGCGGCACGGACGACATCCGCACCGCCCGACAATTGAAGAGGGGTGTCGCTCACCTCAGAGTGCAGTCTAGGCGTCACTAATTGTATCTGTAAGTCCCCAAGTTGGGCGGAATTAACATATAGACGCCAAGGCTTACCTCTCTTTCACGTTTTGGCCCTTTACGGTCCAACATCTCTCCTCCTCACGATGAAACCGGACCCGACCTCCAACACCACACGAAACATATAAAGAGAAGCACCATGCGGCGAAAGGAACGAACTAACCCTTGCACGGTGTTTAGGGGACACCCATCCACTATATATATATCCAAAAGGAGAAATCATATTCCCCACAAATTACAAGGACAAAATAGAAACCCAAGAAGGAGTCCTAACTACAAAGAGGGGTCACTCCTCCCCCGCTTCTTGTCCGCCTCATCCTTGACCGCTTCTTCCGAGATGAGCTCGGCCAAGGAGAGCGCAGCTAGAGTGATCGCAACCCAAGCACCTTCACGATCCGTAGCTGGCTCAACACCACGAAGAAGCTCAAGATCGAGGGTGGGGTTGTGAGACTAAACAACCCGTAGTGCCACTCGGGCCCCAGAGAAGACCCAGGCTTCCCCAACATCCAGCCGCCGACCGTCCACTTCGCTGAGCACCTTGACCAGCCGACCAGAGAGCCCGACTCCAGACCGGTCCCTGAGCACCAAGTCACATATTGACCGCCTAGCGCTCCGGAGGCTAGCTAGCTCCGACTGCAGTGCTATGAAACGCTGGGTAATTTGCCGAAACCGCGACTCTATGGAAGTAAGGTCTAGCATCAGACCTAGCATCCTGTTGCAAGTTGCTGCCACCAAGCGTCGTGTATTCCCTAGTGTTCATTCCTCAGCGGAGAGACGAGCACAAAGATTATCGACATCCCCTCTAAGCTTCGGCCAAGTCTCTAGCGACGGTGATGCACCCATGCGTTTCTACACAAGACACACCACAAAGGCGTCAAACCAGCACGAGTGCAGGAAGAAGAAAAAGAAGAAAGAACCAACCCGTGATTTGGTCCCTCGTACTCTCCACAACGACCAGGGCTTCCCGGATTTCCTGGTCGTGGGCTGCTAGCTCCTCCGTAGCCTGAGCCACCCCCACCCGTGCAGTCTCGGCAACCACACTAAAGTGGGTGAGCTCTGCATACGACGATGCTGCCCCCTTGATCGTGACCGCCACCGGTCGAGCCGCACCCTACGCAGCGGCCCGGGCCCTCTCAAGCTCCGCCCGCACCTCAGCCAGCTCGGCCTCCACGTGGCGATGACAATCCATGCTTCTGTTGACAAGGGAGAGACTCTTTGTCAAAATCCAAGAATCTGCGATGAAAAAAAGGAGAGGAGAAAAAGGCTCACCAGACCGCTCGGAGGTAACTCCAACAGCTGCCCGAGCACGACGTCCAGCCAACCCCACTTCACCGAGATACTCGATCAAACACCGACGAGTTGGGAGCAAAGAGAGCCCAGGTCTCCTTCCCGCCTCTGCTCATCCGGCCTCGAGGCACCATCAACTTCGGCCCTAGCACCCCCCTTGGGCCTGCATGCGCTCCGGCATCGGGAGTCGGGGAACAACGCCCGAAGCCACCAATTCACCCGCATCGATGGAGAGACCTGGAATGACTGCCGGGCCGGAAGCCGTGACAAGCACCCCTCTTACCGACTCAGTCACTGGCAAGATGGGCCCCTCGTCGAGCCCTCAGCCGGTGTCAAAGCACTCGGAAGAGCCTCGAGTGCTGGGGTGGATCTCCGGCGCGAAGGCGCGGGTAAGAAAGCCTAATCAAAAATAAGATGACGCAATAGGAGGGAGAAGAAAGTTACCTCCCCCGCTGCCAAAGAATGTTGCACGACTCGCATGACAAGGTCACACTGTCTGGGGGACTGAGAGCGGTAGGTAGCAGAACGAGGGCCTAGGTCTCCAACGCAACGGTGGCGGGAGCCATAACGGCCCAAACCTCCGGCCTTAGAGCACCCAAGGACATGGATACTTGCTCGACGAGAGCCCGACTGACCTCCCTGCAACGCTCAACCGCTCATCCACCGCAATCACTCGACGAAGGGCTAGGGACCCCAATGATCCGAGCACTCGGTGTCCAAGCCCCCGAAAGTCCGGTGTTGTGTCCCACGTAGGGGCATTCGGCGGGGTCGACATTCGCCCTCCCCTTAGGCCCCCAATCCCAAACGGGCTCGGACGCCCGCTCCACCACCACTTGAGCAACAGGGGATAGAACCTCAGTCGGGTCACCCCTACTCTCTTCCGACCCGGTGTCGTCCTTCGATGATGACTCGGGGATAGACTCAGCGGCCGTCCTCACCGCAAACTTCCGCTTCTCGCGTTGGATACGATGAATCTTGGCCTCATCCTTCTTTTGCTTCCTAGCGGCCTCCAAGGTGGCCAGCGTCGCCTGCTTCTTGTGATCATCAGGGACCTTGGGAAGGTTGACGATGCCCCACAGTCCGTGAAGATTCGGAGAAGCCGCATGGAGAGGGAGCATTACCGGGGGAGCAAGGCTCACCGGCGTCCGACCCCAGGATAATCCGTAAGCGGCGACACAATTCTTCTCGAGAAAGCTCCTCGCCTGACTCCCGGGACGGATCATTCAGCCTCCTGTAGAAGTTCAGGGTATGAGGCCGGACGCCGATGGGCAGCACCCTCCGCCAAAGAAAGGTCTGGAGAAGATGGGCGCCCGACAGGCCGCCATTCCTCAAATCCCAAACATGCTGAAGAATCAGGTCGAGCTTCCCCATCTCCCAACTCAGGGTCCCCCACTTCTAGAAGTCTTGCTCCTGAGGAGACCTACCCGATAAAGGCGGAGGGCGGGAGCGTCGTTCTTGATGTAGAACCACTGATGCTCCCACCTGATTGGGAGAGGAGGCGGGCGCGTGCTGATGTAGCCCAATCACCCTCACTGCAGCTCAATGATGGCGCCCCCCAAGGATGGAAGCGGAATCTGATCAGACGATGGGCGCACACGGAAGAAGTGCCTCCACAACCCGAAATGGGGAGACATCCCCATATAGGATTTGAATAAGACGATGAATAGTGATACTTGGAGCACACTGTCCGGCGTCAAGTGGTGAAGCTCCAGCCCGTACTCGTGCAGCAAGCCGCGGAAGAAGTGTTCATCGGTAGACCAAGCCCGCGCAGGTGAAAAGCACTGAGCAAAACAATCTCGTCGGCCCGTGGAATGGGAAACGACTCCTCCGAAGGGACGCGGATGGCGTAGGCATCGCGCTCCGACAGCAGCCCCATCGCATGGAGAACGGCGACGTGGCTCTAGTGGAATTTTGACTTCGACCAGGAAGACATTTCGCTAAGAGAACGGGGGAGCGCGCCGCACGAGAGAAAATGGAGCCTTTCTTCCCTTCTTACAGCGGAAGCGTCGGAAGGAAAAAGGCAACGGCGGGGCAAAGACGAAAGAGGCAAGAAGAAGGTAAGAGAGTTGCGCGGGGTAGAAAAGCAAGAAGGCAAAGCACACGAACTCTTAAGAAAGTTGGGGTGGAGGGAAAAATAAGGTGGATGAAGCGGCGCCAGAATAGACAACCATCAGATGGCAGGTGAACTTTCGCCACCGCCTCGAAGAAACCATCGCCATAACGCCACTAGACCCCCCCCCCCCCCCCCCGAATTAGAACCGCATAGGATACTAGGAAGCCAAGTCGAGCGGTGGCTCCTCGGTTCCCCCATGGCGAAACCATCCAAGAAGGCATAGAGGCCCCACCAGGCAGAAGCCGTATGGCCTCATGACGGGAGACCAAGATCGCGACATGGGAGTTGAGTCGAGCGGCGTCTCCTCAACCCCGATAGACACGGAGGACGACGCAACCATTGGAGGAAGGTAAGTCTCCAGGCCCGCATTATGGGCTCGAAAAGTCCTAGGTATGTAGGCTTGCCCGCGGAAGGCACAAAGGTCGCCCGGGGCGACCAAGTGAGGGGCAGGCGACGTGAGGTGGTCAACGATAGAGACAACTTCGGGCAGGACGCATCCACCCGACTCCTCTAAGCTTGTAGTTGAGTCTCAGCACCGCGCACGCCGAGGTAACCCACTAAAAGGTCAACAGCGAGCCGCCTAATCTAGAAATGAGCTTGGGTACCACACGCACGCCTCGAGCAGGGATCTAATGAAACGCAGGCACCGATCCCCAACCAGAAAGCCCCTCGGCATGAAGCATGGCTAATGGTTCTAGCCATCCAAAATGAACAGGACGAATGGGTTTCACTTGGCTCCACCCGGTAGGCATGTCATTAGGATCGGGGGCTCGACCATGGAGGAAAGCCCCCGATCGACCTGACCCCTTCGAGTCACGAACGACTCACAAATGGGGGACGAGTCAAACTCATCATAAACGACAACCCAGTCCCTCGAAGGGGGAGCCTGGGGATCTGTCGCAGGACCCCAGCGGGGGCGACCAAGAGTCGTGATCAGCCGCTGGAGGTCCATTCGCGGCTACCTAGATAATTCAAGTACTAATGACCATTTTTTTTCTTGTTTTTGGTTGCGCAGGAGCGAGGACGACTGATTTTTACCACCTGACTGATCAGTGAGATCGATCGGGGGCTCGGGGGCTACTAAGGGGGTTCCAGACTCCAACCTCCGAGGGAGAAGCAGAAGGATATCCCACGAAGGGTGACGGACTAGGCGTGAGCCCGAGCTCCGGAGAAGGCAAAACGAATATGGCGAGGAGCTCTGGACGGATCCCTAGATGAGCCGCGAGACTTGTCCTTTGGGGGCATATGAAGGAAGACCTCGAAGGAAGGCCCGAGCCTGACCTCGGGTAGGAGAGAAGCAGATGGCCTTTAATGCGGTGCAGACGCCGCCCCGGCCAAGTGAGAAGGAACTCGAGTGTCCTCCCTAGCCTCGACATTGAATACCCATCACCTCCGAGGAACCAAATAGGAGTGGAACGTGGAGCATGCCTGCACCTCGGTATGGTCTACCCCGACGATAGGACACGAGCAGACGTAGTTGCAGGCTACCAATACGGTAACTCCATCAGGTGCCCTACCAAGCGTATGACAAGACAAGCGGTCCTTATTTCCACTCTGTAATACGGGTGCCGACGAAGAGAAAGAGAGTATAAATAGAGGGACATGTCGACCCTAAGAGGACATGCTCTCGCACTTGTAAGAACCACCCCTATTCTTGAGTAAGAACAAGCGAGACACCCCGACTGGACGTAGGGCACTTTGCCCAAGCCAGGATAATCCCTTCGTGTTCTTATCTAGGCCACCTCGAGGTAGAACGCGTGGCACATTCAATTACTAGTCGCAAATCCGAACGCCGACAAAGGGGTAGCCTCCACGGTGGCCCTCACAATCCTCACACCCTCCTATGCTCCTCCAGCCTCCTCTAGCGGCTAACACGTGCAGCCCTCCCCTCCCTCTCCACCTTAACCTCGGGTTGTTTTAGCAAGTAACGATGCCTCCAAGCCCCTAAACGGAGCATTACAGCGTTAGGACAGATCAAGGCGCCAGAAGAGAGCGTCGATGAGATCACGACACGAGGGTCAGATGCTTACCCAAGTATAAGTATGGTCCGTGGAGAGAGCACGTGGGTGGCACTCACCGCACTCCACGTCTTTCCCGATCAGGTCGCGAAACCTCCGCCGACCCGCGCGTAGGTTCGCCGAGCCGGTGTACTGCCACATGGCGTGGACGTGGGCGCGAATGGGCTGGATCCTTCGCTCAAGGAAGGTTTGCAGAATAACTTCTCCGATCAACCGATCCGCCTGCAACGCCTCGATCTGCTCCAGGATGACGGCGACCCGTCGCCGGTCCTTCTCTGCGACCCCCATTGCCATTGCTCCCTGGCGGCAGGCGGCTAACCTATGAAGGATGGAAGCGTCGGGCCGATGTTGCGTATGTAGAACCAGTCCTGGCGCCAATTCTTCTCAGACTTTGGGAGCGGAAGGTCAAAGTATCGTGGCTGAGCCCGTAGATGCTGAATGCAGGTGCGACCAACCACCGTAATCAGAGAGTTTGCGCAGGATGGACGCACCCAAAAGAACCTACTCCACAACTTGAAGTAGGGTTCAATCCCCAGCAACGCCTCACACAACGTGCAGAAGAGGGTGGCGTGGAGGAACTTGTGCGCTGGTAGACCAAGCCCGCATAGATGAAAATCAACGAAACTGATGACCTCGCCTTCACACGGCGCTGGCACCACCTCCCCGAATGGAACCCGGACCCGTTGGAGCTCCCACGCCGAGAGAATCCCCCACCCCCCTAGGAAGAGAGATGGTTGACAGTGACGTGGGACCTCATTCAGTCTGACATGGCCGATGATGAAGAAGAGGAAGAAGGGGGAGCGCTCGTACTTTTCCTTGATCTTTTCGCTTCTCTCACTTGCGCTACTAAAACTTGCAGAAAGTCAGGAGCGTGAAAGGGGCGGAGAAAGTGGGCGCAGTGGTAAAAAGAAGGAACTCATGCACCAAGGACGGCTTATGTAGTGCGCCCGTGATGATAACGAGGAAGGGCGCCGAGGCCTATGGACGTGTCCGCCCCGCAGTAACGCCGCTCACTCGTAGGGAACATGCACGCCTCCCAAAAAAATCAGGGACACGACGCCCGCCATAAATTCACCCAGACATACTCGCCTCTTCGATATCCATGACAATTCGGAGAGCCGCGCACAACTTCTCTTTCTCCCAACCGCCCTTACCACCATGTCCCATTGACTGACTTTGGCGCAACGTCGTAGGCCGCATGACTCGAAGGCCCAGGTAAGTAGGTAAGTCTTTGTGGCCCACTTTTGAGGCTCGATCAAACTTCTAGGTTCTAAGGTATACCTAACATTTTAGGTCAAAAGGACCGTCTGGAACGAACCAGAGCAAGGGAGAGGCGATACGAGATGGCCATCAATGGTGCACTCGGGGGCTTTGGCGCCCTGGACATCTCTAAGTCTGATATCCGAGTATTATCTTGGCGACTCCCCGTAGCCCCTCCCCCCCCAAGGGGTCGTCATCGAGCCGCCTGGGCCCATGAATGGACCGGGATCCGCATGAGTGTACCAAGAGGGATCTTATGTAACACGGGCATCGATCCTCGGTCAGGTCAACCTAATCCCCCCGTCCTACGGAAAGGCAGTGGGATTCCACTTGGATTAACCCGTTAGGCAGCTCACCGAGCGCGGGAACTCGACCACATCGGTAATTTCTCGTTTGTGTCATCCCCTCCAAGCTCGCGGATGATTTGCGGATGGGGAGCGAAGCGGATTCGCTAAACGAACCAAGCCCGACCCGCGGAGGGGGCTCGAGGGCTATTTGATGACTCAAAGTCTTGAAAGGCTCGGCACGTGAGGCTTTGAACTCGGATGTAGCCACGAAATAACGATCTCACACAATTTTCATTCTTTCTTATCCTTTAAGGTCCTCCACCATACACAGAGATATGCCTCTGATTGATCCAGAAGGAGCTCGGCGGAAGGCCAGGGGGCTACTGACAGGGTAACATACCTCGGGTACCCAAGAAACAGTCGACCGACCAGACGCACGAACACACGTGGCTCCACGGGCCACGACTAGGGTGCGCACTCGAGGAGACACCATTGAAGACTGGCCCCCGGGACAGGAGCGATGTCTGACCTCAAGGCCCAGATGACAAGGCCGAAAGACAGAAGTGACCGGGGCTAGAAACCCAGACCGGGAGCAGGCGGAAGGCTTAAATGCCGATGCGACGAAATGACAGAAGGGATTTAAAACAGTGGAAGGCCACACGCGATAAGACAAGCACGATGTCCGGTCATCATCACCACTCGTCCCATCCCGCTCGGCGCGGGTGTACAGGGACAGAAAGTAGATGTAGATCATAGACTAGACGAGAGCAGGTGTACTCGTCGCCCCTATACCGTTTTGGGCCGCCTTAGGCGCTGACACACCATGTAAACCCCCGCCCATTTATGAGGAACCGACTGGTAGATATAGGCGTCCAAGCTTTAAAGGGAAGGCTTGGAACCTCCCCCGCACATCGAATACAGCTCACGCACACGCTCGACACTTAGACTTTTTCTTCGTTTTTGTACACATGACAATCTCGCTTGTAACCACGGTTCCTCGAACCGCCTGAGATAATACAAGACCGACGAACACCCCCGACTGGACATAGGACACATTTTTCGAACCAGTATAAATCTTTGTCTTTGTTAGCTAGTGTGACACCCGGTTCCGAAAATAGAACCAAGTGAATGCATATGTATGCCCAGGATGTTCATCACACATACACATGTAATCCACAAATTGAATTCAGAATATAACCACGGATAAATAGTGTTTACGTACTTTATTACAATGACTCAAAGTCTCACTCATGAATCTCTAACTTATTCTTGCAGTGTAAGTCTCTAAACGACAGCAGAAATAAAAAAAGTAGGCTCCAACTTCAACTCCACAAGCATGTTGACGGTAGTTCGTACGCCTAGTACTCCACATGGTCCTCGAAGTACTCATCTCCTGTAGCTGATGTTTATGTGATAATGCAAGGGTGAGTACATGTCGTACTCAGCAAGTGTGGGAAAAGTATGACATGTAGCTTACAACAAGATATGGAATAAAAAGTCTCATTGCAACAAGCAAATTTTATTTCACAAAACATGACAAAAACAACAACTATCTCTAGGTGAGTTAAATCCCAATATAACCAAGTAAAACAACAACATTCTTTCATCAATATTCCTTCACCATAATTCACCATTTATCAAGTCTCAATCAGCCATTAATCTTTCTCAAGTTCATCTCATGCTCATAAATATTCATAATCATCTCATATTCATATAATCGAAACTAAACTCAATGTCATGACTCAAAACAGTCCCAAAACCAATCCCAGTGACCATACCATAACCATACCGAATAATCATCCCAAGTTTTCCCTCTAATCATGTGAGTTGAACAGGTGTTTGTGACCGGAAGCACGACTATCATGATAGTTTTACACTCTGCAGAGGTGGCACCACTTTACCCACAAGTTTGTGATTTCGTCACCCGTCGGCGACTGCAGAACCTCCATTATACCAGTACACAACCGTCGGTGTATGGCCAAGAGATCATAAAATAGCCTTTACAAAGGGGCTACTAGATGTATGGACTCACTGAGGTTTCACCGGCAGGCTCGAATCACCATTTTTCTACCCACGGGCCCCCTCTTGTGCCATGCAGTTCCCAGGACAGTCCATCTCGACTTCCATTCCGCGCGCCATCCACGGTCCATAACAAGCTAGCAACACACAGCTAAGTCGCACCCATATTTGGCCTTGTGGTGGCACTGTTTTCCTCGCATGTGCTGGCATGAACCGGTCCTTAGATCTACGGCAAGTAAACCACCATCTCATTCAGCAACATCCACAAACCAAGTTTGCCTAGATCTTCCCGATTCCATGCTCATTAACATCATCAAGTTCTCATCATCATTATTCATATGAGTGCAGTAGCTCGACATGTTTTAATTCAGCTTCCCATCCCGTAGATTAAGTGAAGCAAAAAGGAAAAACGGCCATACCCAACTCATCAACTTTCCCTGCGACAAGGATGGTTAACAAAACTAGTAAACTCCTATAAAATGGTGTCCCATCAAGTTGACTCAGGCATACGAGTTTTCACAAACAAAATAGTTTCAAAAACATGGGATCAATATGGTCAAGGGGCACTTGCCTTGCTCCCGTGATTCTTCTTGTTCGAGCGTCTCGAAGTCTTGGTGCTGTAGATCCTCGTAGATGGCCTCTTGAGCTTGTCCTTCTACTCACGACCACGCACATACAAAATTTACAGCAATCAATCATCATGCACTAACTTTACTCAAGATTCAATGGGGTAGATGAATGCAAATCCTATGGTGCAGTTTTATTAAACCAGTTTGTACGTGTTCTTGCATGTTTTAACGGACTTTCATGGGGTTTTATGATGAACAAGGGTGTAGGGATCAAGTGTGGACGTGGTGATGATCTTGACTCAAGATCTAGATCAATTCCACCATAAAAAATAGATCAAAACACGATCTGTCCACACGTAAAAGTTTCTGTTCGAAGGGGGCGAAGAAAACGAATGCGTAGAAATAGCGGCGACGTCGTAAGATGTGTAATGGAGACCTACCTCTCTTCCTCCTTGTGGTAGGGCCCTTCTCCTAGCAATGGCAATAGCGGGGAATTTTTCTATGGAAAATTTTGGTAGGACAGATCGTCGGGCTTCTTCTCCGGCGACGGCGGGGCTCGACGGCGGCCAAATTCCGGCAAGGGGGGGACTTGGCTACTTGGCAGCAAGGAAGGGGGCTTGGCAGCAGGGGGACGACCAAAAGAGATAGGGGTGCGGCCATGGGGTGGGGGTTATATTTATAAGGGGGAAAAAGAGGAGTCCTACTCCAATTGGAACTCAAACAAGATAGTCCTAGTCAATTTAGAACTCAACCAACTTATCCCCTTAATTGGGTGCGGCAGACTTGAGAATTTTATCCCCGGAAAATTCCCCTTTTGTGGAATTGGGGAATTTGGAAATTTTGGGAAAAATTCGGGGAAATTTGGGAATGGCTCATTTCAGCTATCTTTCTCTCATTTCTCATCATTTCTATGTCACTTGTTCCATTTCTATATTCCCCTCTCTATTTCTATGTCACATTCTCTATTTCTACATTCCCCTCTCCATTTTTATTTCCCATTCTCCATTTCTATATTCCTCTCCATTTTTATATTCCCTTCTCCATTTCTGTGATTTTTCCTCCATTTCTTTGGTTCCTTCCTCCATTTTATGGTTCTTTCTCCATTTCTAGGGTTGTTTCTCCATTTTTACTTCTTTTATAATGCTTCTCTACATAAAAAATGTATGCAATGCATGGAAATGAATTTGAGGGTGTTACAGCTAGCCATTCAGATAGAAAACGTGAAACATTCAATTACTAACCGGTTGTAAAAACACCGACAATGCTGATATGCAAACTAGACAGTAATATTTGATAAATAGGATTTTTGGCCGCTCCGTTGCTGGTTCACCAATATCTCAATTCTTTAAATTCACGTGATGTCAATCAGCTAGAAGGATGACCATGGTACATAGTTTAGCTGTCAGCTATGGAGAAGCATGTGAGGCTGAAGCTCTTGGAATCTATCTTGCTATGTTACTAAATGTCTGAGTGGTATTTCAAAGGATTCTTGGAATGCAATATTTTGATTGATTGATGCTAGCAGAGTTAATCCTGTTTTGAACATAATTCGTGCCTGGTGTGACTTGTACAAACAAACTGCCAGAGAAATCTTGCCGATGGAGAGCCCTAGCCAAACGTGAACACGAATGGCATAGGATGGACACATCAATATCTTTGTGCTCGGGCTGCTTTTCCACTATTTTGATTGTGGGAGATAAAGACTAAACCGGCCTTCGTGGCCTCTTACATGGCGCCCACGAGCTAGCGCATTGCGTGTCAGGTCACTGACCCGGGGCCCAAGCAACAACCTGTAATTAAATATTTAATTGTTCAATTTCAAAAATTAAAAACCGAACCAAGTAGACAGTATGAAAGCAACTTTAGTTTTCATGACTTGAGAAAGAGGATACCTTTGATCCACCAAACAGTAAACAAAACTTTAAAAATTAAGCATACTTATATGAATATGTGGTTATCAATTTATGTCATCATCTTATTTTTAGGTTGCACCAGCGTATGGAATGCATAAGCGCATAGCCCTTCTTCCTTATGAGGCTTTGCAGAAAATAATATTAAGATTAAATTATATCTCCTCGAACCTTTGACAAAACACATATTGTCATGTGGACTTTAAGTAAATATACTAAATACGTTAGAGATATGCTCTATTTACACGTCATTATAACAGAATTATTTAATATCATGGAACATTGATTCCTATTTGCTTATACCTCTCTCCTAATCTCAAATAGTGAGAATAAAGAAGTTTCACAAAATTCTGTTATCATCTTAAACTGTTAGCCTGTGCAGGCGCACATGTTGATGGTAATTTTAAATTCAACTTCTATGTCGAGAAATAAAAAAGGTAACTTCCAATAAGGTATAAACTAAACTAGCCAGCGTCAAATAATTCGAAACAGATGAAGTACTTTTGCTTAGAGAATGAAACAAACAAACTAAATCGTTTAAAGAGTAAAATAGACTTTTTTCCTTTTTTTATCTGGTAATTACGAAATACGGTAGAGCCCGCCAATCCAAGCCGTCGGATCCGAGCTGCTGTCCGACCACCTGGCACCTTGTATATTCGCTTGGGTTCGTCGTCACCACTCGCCGTCCGATTCAAGACCACGATCTCTTCCCCAACCTTGCAGGCTCTCCTCCACCGCCCTCCACACCGGCGTCGATCCCGCCATTCTAGATCCAGATCCAGGTACCTCCGCCGCCGCTCCTCCTCCTTCTCCTCCCGGCGCTCATCGTCGTCTCCCGCCACTCTTCCGGACTCGCTCGGCGTGGAGATCCGATCCACGACCCATCCCTAGGCGTGAGGAGGCAGTTCGTTTCGTTAGGTTATCATGCGGCGTCCTAGTTTTGGTGGGACGGATGGATGGTCCGCAGTTCAACGGGATTTCTGGTTGCTGTGAATGATTCAGACCTTATTCCTTCCTTGCGGGGTGGAGGGATTCTCGCATCCGTCCAGTTTGTCGCGGAATCTGCGTGCTTGGGGAGTAGATCTTCCAGATGCCGTGATTTCGATAGTGGCACGATACTGCCCGTCTGACGTGGCTTTCGTTTTTGACTCGACAATCGGATGAATTCCTCATCCTCTACATTGTGCATTGATCCTGAATTTCGGTCCTTCCTCCAGCAGCCGAAAGATGGACGCGAGCAGGCGCCAGAGTGGGATTCAGCAGTTGCTGGCCGCGGAGCAGGAGGCTCAGCAAATTGTGAACGCGGCCAGGGCTGGTATGTTATCTTGTCTTTTTGGTTAAAGTCACTGAAACGAAGCTTAGAATTAGGTAGCATGTACCTTGAGATCTGTCTATGTTGACATCAGAACGTTGCCTCTTGAATTTATTATTTGTACGTTGATGCTTGTAAGATTAATTATTAAGTAACAGTGTGTATGGTTGCATTGTGAGCCATAGGAAGTTCAACATATGATTTATTGCACTGCCTTTGCTATACTGTAAATTACTAAATTTTACTTCTTTTCCATTACCTATTTCCCATGACCTTTTTACTTCTTCAGCCACGTCATAGTGCAGATTTAGACATAGTCATCTAGTTTAGAAAATAGATGATCAAACCCAGTATATCAATTTAACGCATGAATGGGCATATAGCAACAAACTTTTCCGAAGGAAATTAAGGTTCACTTTCCAAAACATGTTTTGTTGACAAGCATATACTGTTGAAATGCAATTATAATTCTTGGAAGCAAAATAGTTTACTTTCCCCCCTTCCTTGGTATAGGCTGCAATGTAAACTTACATTATTCCTTTGTTAAACAGCTAAGTCAGCAAGGCTTAGGCAGGCAAAAGAGGAGGCTGAGAGAGAAATAGCTGAATACCGTGCCCAGATGGAAGCTGAATTCCAGAGGAAGGTTGCGGAGGTATGCGCACCATCATTTCTTTTTTGTTTCTCTAAAAGGTCAGTCATGTGGTGGGCACTAGAGAAACATAAAGTGCCAACAAAGTACATTACCCTTATCAAGTATATGTACAATAATGTTAGAACAAGTGTGCGCGTAAGTGATAGTGAGACTGATGCATTTCCTATCACGGTAGAACTACATCAAGGATCAGCTTTGAGCCTATACATCTTTTCCTTGGTGATGGATGAGGTGTCGAAGGATATACAAGGGGATATCCCTTGGTGCATGCTCTTTGCTGATGATGTAGTGCTGGTAGATGAAACTAGAGATGGTGTTGATAAGAAATTAGAGTTATGGAGACAAACCTTAGAGTCCAAGGGGTTTAGACTTAGTAGGACCAAAACCGAGTATATGAGGTGTGACTTTAGTGGTGTTGGTCGTGAAGAGAGAAATGTTAGTCTACAAGGACAAATAGTACCTAGAAGGGACTCTTTCCGATACTTAGGATCAATGTTACAAAGCAATGGCGATATTGATGAGGATGTTTGCCACAGGATCAAGGTAGGGTGGATGAAATGGCGACAAGCCTCTGGAATCCTATGTGATAGGAAAGTCCCACAAAAGCTAAAAGGGAAGTTCTATAGGACGGTGATCAGACCCGCGATGCTCTATGGGGCGGAATGTTGGCCAACTAAACGGCAACATGTCCAACAAATGAGTGTCGCAGAGATGCGCATGCTACGGTGGATGTGCGGGCACACGAGAAGAGATCGAATAAGGAATGAGGCGATTCGTGATAAGGTAGGGGTGGCGCCGATTGAAGAGAAGTTAGTCCAACATCGACTTAGGTGGTTTGGACATATCCAACGGAGACCTCCAGAAGCACCGGTTAACAGTGGGATTTTAAGAGGTAGAGAAAATATTAGGAGGAACTCCGCCTATGTTGTAATGACATAGCCGGTCCCAAGCCCGGGTAAAGGAGGAGGGGGTTGTGATAGGCTTGGCGAGCCAACAACTACACTTAGCCATTCTCATGGAAATGAAACCCAATAGAAATTCGTTGGGGCGTAACCCTCTTAGCGACGCGCCATATCGGAACTCGGGTATGGTGTTAAGTGGGCAAGGGCCGGGTCGCCACCGCCTTAGTGGCGCGCCATATCGGAACCCGGATATGGTGTTAAATGAGCAAGGGCCGGATCGCCATCACCTTAGTGGCGCGCTACATCATCGCCCGGATGTAGTGATAAGTGAGCAAGGGTCTTTGCATCTTACTCGACGGGTGCAAAGCGTAAGGAAGCTAGCCGAGGAACATAGATTTCGGGTGGGTAGTTGGAATGTAGGATCCTTGACGGGGAAGCTACGTGAGTTAGTAGATGTTGCCATTAGGAGACGAGTAAATATCCTTTGTGTACAAGAGACTAGATGGGCGGGTCAAAAGGCGAGAGAAGTCGAGAATACCGGTTTCAAGCTTTGGTATTCTGGTTCGGCTGGGACTAGGAATGGCGTAGGTGTTCTAATAGATAAGAGTCTTAAGGATGGAGTAGTGGATGTTCGAAGACGAGGAGATAGGATCATCTTAATCAAGATAGTAATTGGGGACATTGTCTTGAACGTCATTAGTGCTTATGCCCCACAAGTTGGGCTCAACATGAGTGCTAAGAGGCAATTTTGGGAGGACTTGGAGGATATGGTTAGTAGTGTACCGTTAACCGAGAAACTCCTCATAGGGGGAGATCTCAATGGTCATGTGGGTGCAACTAACCTAGGATTTGAGGGAGTACATGGAGGTTTTGGATGCGGCGATAGAAATCAAGAGGGTAAGGACATCCTAGACTTTGCCGTAGCCTATGATCTGTTGATAGCTAACACCCTCTTTAGGAAGAGGCAATCTCACCTAGTGACCTTTAGTAGTGCCCAACACTCTAGCCAGATTGACTTTGTCCTCACTAGGAGAAAGGATAGACGGGAGTGTCTAGATTGTAAGGTGATCCCAGGGGAGTGTGTTGTGACACAACATAAGCTTGTGGTAGCTGATTTTCGCTTCCATACATGTTCTTTGCGGGACAAAGGTGTCAAAATCACAAGAACAAAGTGGTGGAAGTTGAAGGGAGAATCACAAGTATCCTTTAAAAATAGGGTGATCACAGAAGGACCCTGGGCAGAAAATGGAGATGCAGATAGTATGTGGATGAAGATGGCAACTTGCATTAGGAAGGTAGCTAGTGAGGTGTTCGGTGTGACAAAGGGAAAGAAACTTGTAGATAAAGACACTTGGTGGTGGAATGAGGATGTACAAAAGGCCATTAAAGAGAAGAAGGAGTGTTATAAGAGTTGGCATAATGATAGAAGCGCAAGCAACATGCTTAAGTACAAAGATGCTAAGAAGAATGCAAGGCGGGTTGTGAGTAAGGCAAGAGGACAGGCCTATGATAAGTTATATGAGAGACTAGGGACAAAAGAAGGTGAAAAGGACATATACAAGGTAGCAAAAATCCGCGAGAGAAAGATGAGGGATCTCAATCAAGTTAAATGCATCAAAGATGAGACTGACCGCATTCTAGTGAAGGATGAAGAGATTAAGAATAGATGGCGTGATTACTTTAATGGGCTATTCAATGATGGGAATGGGAGCACTATGGTTGAGTTGGATGACTCTTTTGATGACTCCAACAGGCGGTTCGTGCGGAGGATACAAGAGTTTGAGGTTAAGGAGGCCTTAAAGAGGATGAAAGGAGGAAAGGCCCTCGGCCCTGACGATGTCCCTATTGAGGTGTGGAGATGTCTTGGGGACGTCGCAATAGTATGGCTCACAAAGCTATTCAACCATATTTTTCGGTCAAACAAGATGCCTGAAGAATGGAGGAAAAGTATATTAGTACCTATCTTCAAAAATAAAGGAGATATTCAAAGTTGTACTAATTATCGAGGTATTAAGCTTATGAGTCATACTATGAAGCTTTGGGAGAGAGTGATTGAACACCGCCTGAGGAAAGTGACCAATGTCACTAAAAACCAGTTTGGTTTTATGCCTGGGAGGTCTACAATGGAGGCGATTTTCTTGCTTCGTCAGCTTATGGAGAGATATAGGGAGCAGAAGAAGGACTTGCATATGGTGTTCATCGACTTGGAGAAGGCGTACGACAAGATACCAAGGTCAGTCATGTGGTGGGCACTAGAGAAACATAAAGTGCCAACAAAGTACATTACCCTTATCAAGGATATGTACAATAATGTTAGGACAAGTGTGCGCGTAAGTGATAGTGAGACTGATGCATTTCCTATCACGGTAGGACTACATCAAGGATCAGCTTTGAGCCCATACATCTTTTCCTTGGTGATGGATGAGGTGTCGAAGGATATACAAGGGGATATCCCTTGGTGCATGCTCTTTGCTGATGATGTAGTGCTGGTAGATGAAACTAGAGATGGTGTTGATAAGAAATTAGAGTTATGGAGACAAACCTTAGAGTCCAAGGGGTTTAGACTTAGTAGGACTAAAACCGAGTATATGAGGTGTGACTTTAGTGGTGTTGGTCGTGAAGAAGGAAATGTTAGTCTACAAGGACAAATAGTACCTAGAAGGGACTCTTTCCGATACTTAGGATCAATGTTACAAAGCAATGGCGATATTGACGAGGATGTTTGCCACAGGATCAAGGTAGGGTGGATGAAATGGCGGCAAGCCTCCGGAATCCTATGTGATAGGAAAGTTCCACAAAAGCTAAAAGGGAAGTTCTATAGGACGGTGATCAGACCCGCGATGCTCTATGGGGCGGAATGTTGGCCAACTAAACGGCAACATGTCCAACAAATGAGTGTCGCAGAGATGCGAATGCTACGGTGGATGTGTGGGCACACGAGAAGAGACCGAATAAGGAATGAGGCGATTCGTGATAAGGTAGGGGTGGCGCCGATTGAAGAGAAGTTAGTCCAACATCGACTTAGGTGGTTTGGACATATCCAACGGAGACCTCCAGAAGCACCGGTTAACAGTGGGATTTTAAGAGGTAGAGAAAATATTAGGAGGGGTAGAGGACGACCAAGGTTGACTTGGGAGGAGGCGGTAAAACGAGATTTGAGAGATTGGAATGTATCCAAAGACTTAGCTCATGATAGGACCGCATGGAAAGTAGCAATTCATGTGCCAGAATCGTAGTCTTGTTTTTTTTTTCTTTTTCTTTTTTTTTCTTTTTTCTTTTCTCTTTTCTTTTCCTTTTTTCTTATTTCTTTTCTCTTTTTCCTTTTTCCTTTTTTTCTTTTTTCTTTTTTTCTCTTTTTTTTTCTTTTTTCCTTGTTCTTATATCTCTTCCTATCTTTTACTTTATTGATATTGGGTTTCATGTCTAGCCGACCCCAACAGGCTTGGGATAAAGGCTTGGTTGTTGTTGTTGTTGTAGAAAATATTAGGAGGGGTAGAGGATGTTGGAAATCCGGGGATTAATTTTCTCTAATCTCGTCTCTGCTATTCTCAATGGGGGGGGGGCTGTATATATAGCCCCAAATTACAGAGTCCTTATCTAATACTAACTCCTACTCTTATTGGACTAGGACTCTATCTCTAACAGCAATTATTCTAGAAAAACGGGATTATATCCAACAATCACCCCCTAATCTCGTTTTTCTAGATCACACTCACACTAATTAGGATGGAGACACACTTCCACCCTAAACACACTTTCGGGATGGACACAACTGCACCCCCAGGATGGTCACATCTACACCCTGCACAACTCAATTTTGGGATGGGCACGTCTTCATCCCCAGGATGGCCGCATCTTCATCCTGCACAAAAATTCGGGTTGGTCACATCTTCAACCCCAGGATGGACTCATCTTCATCCTGCACACGCATTTAGGTTGGTCACATCTTCAACCCCAGGATGGACTCATCTTCATCCTGCACACGCATTTAGGTTGGTCACATCTTCAACCCCAGGATGGACTCATCTTCATCCTGCACTTGACTTGATTTTGGAATGGTCGCATCTTCAATCCATCACACACCCACACACTCGAGATGGTCACATCTTCATCTCGAGCACACCTTGCTTGTGAGATCAAAATAAAGTATCTTCTGACGCAAGAAGCGCCATCTCATCTTTCTTTTCGTTCTTGGAGCATTCTTTGGCAAAGTGACCAAGTTTTTGACAATTGAAGCATCGAATCTTCGATTTGTCAAATTTCTTGTTCTTCTTTTGACCACCCTCCTGAGCCTTCCACTCTTTTCTTGTCAAAAGAAGCTTCTCTCCACCCTTTGCTTCTCTTGCTCTCCACTCCTCTCTTGTTAAAAGGAGTCTTTCTTCATGATCTTGGTTGTTGAAGCCAAGTACACGCTCCTCATGTGCTTTGAGCCTATCGACGAGTTCTTTCACAGTCATTGCCTTTAAGTCCACAAATTGCTCAATGGTGGATGCAATGTGAAGGAATTTCGAAGGTAGAGCTCGCAATAATTTCTTCACGATGTAGCTTTCTTCAACTCTTCCTCCAAGACCACGGATCTTTGTAACAATGATCATTACTCTTGTGGCAAAGTCGTCGATGGAGTCTCCTTCGTTCATGCGCATTAGGTCAAACTCATTTTGAAGAGTCTGGATTCTTGCTTCCATCACATGTTCTTCACCCAAGAACTTGATCTTGATCAACTCCCATGCTTCTCTAGCTGTCTCCTCAGAAATTCGCATGAGAGTGTCTTCATCAATAGCATGATAGATGGCCGCAAGCGCCAGCTGATCTTGCTTTGGATCAACATTGCTTTTCTTCTCCTCAATAGCTTCCCATACCCCTTGCGCCTTCAAGAAAACCTTCATCTTTATAGCCCATGCTGTATAGTTGGTCTTCGTTAATAAGGGATAATGAAGTGTCATTGATTTACCCTCCATATTATGTACACCTCTTGTGTACGTTTAGTAAATCAATCTCTGGTACACTTCAGGTGGCTTTAGCAAATAACAGCAGCAGCTGGACCCAATTCAATTCAGCCAAGTGATCTGAAGGGCCCAAACAGCCCAGCCAGCCTGTCCCACAGCAAACCCTAATCAACCACACAATCCTCTTCCTCCTCTCTGTCTAGCCGCCGCTGCTCCTTCAGCGCCGCCTCCACTCGAGCGTTAGCAGCCGCCGCCTCAACTTCCTCCTCCGCTGCGACCGGCCTCCGTTCGAGGGCGTCGACGGCGTCTTGCAGCGCGACCGTCTCGGCAGCTCCCTCAGCCCGCGGCCGCGCACCAGTGGGAACCCACTCGCAGCAAGAGCAAGCCCCCCTCCGCCCGACGCCGCGCACCAGCCGGAACCCGTCCGCACCAGGCCCCTTCCTCCCGCGGAGACCGCCGCCGCGGCCGGGGCGGCGCTTGACCGCCTCCTTCTCGCCCGCTCCGACCTCGCAGGCGTCGTCTCCCACGTGCTTGCCGCGGCCTCCTCTGGATTGAGCGCCGCCGAGCCCGTGCTCCCCTTCGTCGGATTCAGCCGCTGAGTTCGTCGGATTTGGCTGCCGCACGTGGCCTAGGGTTTCGGGTGGGGGGGGGGGGGCGCCCGACGAACCAGCGCGTGCGTGTTCTTGGCCTCCTCCCGCCGGCGGCTTAGCCCGCTGTCGCCCGGCCACCTACGCAGCCAAGGACCTCTGCGCGGTGAGATCCCGCCCCCCCCTCTGTTTTCTCAACCTAAAGCTCTGATGCCAATTGTTGGAAATCCGGGGATTAATTTTCTCTAATCTCGTCTCTGCTATTCTCAATGGGGGGGGGCTGTATATATAGCCCCAAATTACAGAGTCCTTATCTAATACTAACTCCTACTCTTATTGGACTAGGACTCTATCTCTAACAGCAATTATTCTAGAAAAACGGGATTATATCCAACAGAGGACGCCCAAGGTTGACCTGGGAGGAGGCGGTAAAACGAGATTTGAGAGATTGGAATGTATCCAGAGACTTAGCTCATGATAGGACCGCATGGAAAGTAGCAATTCATGTGCCAGAATCGTAGTCTTGTTTTTTTCTTTTCTCTTGTTCTTGTTCTTTTTTTTTTCTTTTTTTTCTTTTTTCCCTTTTTTTCTTTTTTTCCCTTTTTTTCTTTTTTTTTTCTTTTTTTTCCTTTTTTTTCTTTTGTTTCTTTTTTCCTTGTTTTATATCTCTTCCTCTCTTTTACTTTATTGATATTGGGTTTCATATCTAGCCAACTCCAACAGGCTTGGGATAAAATAAAGGCTTGATTGTTGTTGTAAAAGGTCACAGAACTTCAGATATATGCTCTTTTTGTTTACAGAGCAGCGGTGACTCCGGCGCAAATGTCAAGCGTCTTGAGGAAGAGACAGCTGCGAAAATCGAACAACTCAACCAACAGGCTGCAAGCATCTCCCCTGAAGTCATTCAGATGCTTCTGAGGCATGTCACCACTGTGAAGAACTGAGTGCTGCTGTCATGGTTGCAAAAGTTGTATTATCTACTTGTTTATTTACTTCAGAGAGTATGGTGCAAAATAATGTCACTTCTGGCTGTAATTCCTTGTTCATAACCACAGAATAAGCTGCAGTTTGGCAGCAACTGTATCTGGCACTATCTGGCTTGGCCATTATTTGGTATATTGGTCCATATTGTTTTCCGGAGGATTTTTGGACTATCAATAGCCTATCTAGCATCATTGTTTGTAGTTCTTAGAGATTTATTCTCATATGAGGTGTGCCGATTCATATAGATAAACCCCGTAAATACACTGTTCACAAGAGTGGTTTGTGAAAATTATCCACTGTCCACAAAAGTGGTTTGTGAAAATTATCCGGAGGTGTTCTTGACAATGAAATATGATAATTTTGAAGAAATTTGGGTTTCTTCATGAACAGAATATGTTGCCACCGACCGACAGGTGCAATTTTGCTGAAATCTGTTATAATGCTCCACTATGTATTTTTTTCAAACACTGAGGAATATGTTGCCACCAATGGACCGGTGTAGTAGGGACAATAGCCTGACCGCTCACAGCATGGACGCCAATTTCGTCAAGATCACCCAGGTTGGAAGGTTCCGACAGTGTAGGACACGTCCATGTTATCAGAACATATCCTTGACCGAAGATCCATGCTGAATGACGGTGGATGCGAAGCAAAAGAACAACTGAAACAAGCTCACATGACTTTACAGCTGAACATACTCACACGACTACTACAGTCTGAGCTCACAAGATCCCAAAGCCTAACAGAGTTCAGGGCTCAATTTGTCCTTCAGGTTTTAATTCTGGATTAAGTGATAATTATTGGTCTAGTGGGTCTAAATCTAAAGCTACAGAAAATAGTTAATACAATTGTTAGATGCCATCGACTTCATTTTATACTGATCTCCCCAACATAAGATCAGTGCCAGCTTCGGTACATCTTGCAGAAAAGGAGTGGAATCTACGGACATCAGAGTTCACTGGACCATGATGTCAAGAGCCCAAAGATGCAAAACAATGGACCATGAGGCAGCAGACGTTTAATGTGACTATATACTAATTCTGGTAACGTTTCAGCTTGCACTCTTCGATCAAATGCTGCAAATAATATTTGTAACATACACGTTGAGGGCAAATCATACACAATGATTAATTTCTATGCTATGGTACATATCAGACAAAAAGCGGTATTAACCAGCACAAATACCGGCATAAGTATGTCGGGCATGTGCTACAACAAGAATTCAGAGCAGGCTAAAATACCCAGTGGCACAATTTGATGGTATCTTCTTATTTCCAACCTGCACAGTACAATACTCAATTATGTACAGATGATACTATACTACAGTCCCATCCAGCAAGCTCCGCAACTTGATAACGGCATTTGTAGTACTTGTGCAACCATATTCGATCAAGAGTGGAGAGCTTGAAAACATCATCACTGGAGGAAAAAAGTGCACAAATGGTATAATGTGCGCAATAGCATGCCTTTTAGATAGCGTCAAGCCAACAGAGTACAAACTACAAGAGAAAGCATGACCGCTACCTTAATAGCAATCCTGACTTATGATTTGCTGAGTATCTGGACTGACATTCACCGAGCAGGATACAAGGCCCTGGATCAGTGGAAGTATCACAGGTTTGACACAAAAAAATACAGTGATAAGATATAAAATAAAATTTTAGTAGGTCACCACGAACTATTAACAAAATTCCTAGAAGATTCTAGGATACTCTTTGAAGAATAACAGGAGGAAAAAGTTCCTAATTAAGAAAAGGGTGGATAATTTCGGCCGGGAGTACTAGACAGAATGCCTCTCAATAAACCTGTAGGCTTTTTCAAGGTTATGCTAGTACACTACCTATAGGTACAATTAGTTCTGCATTCTTCCAGTCAAAGCAAAGACTTAAACCAAATATCTAATTACCTAAAATTAGAAGAAAGATGAATACACTTATTGCTTAGGACATCAACTGTCTCTAACCTGATCTGCGACCACTAGAACATTACTCAACTACTACTGAATAAAAAAAAGGCGTACCCAGTGCCGAAGGCTCCCACACATGTGGGGTCTGAATACCAAAAAATAAAAATAAAAGATAACATCATGTCAGTACTCTCACTGATAAATCTACTTGTAAGCACTGATAGTACACATTCTAGGAGGATACACTCAACCTTTGGCCTCCCATGCACCATCAAGTTTATTGCTTTATTCTTTGTCCTTCACGCAATTGCATCAACTCAATCATGCAGTGCTTCAGTACTTTGTTTTGATATATTTCAATAGCTACTTTGTGGCACAGTACAGGTAACAGCTGTGATAATTTTCTTTATTCGTCTAATCATATTGAGACTAAATGTGAATGTATTGTTTGAATGTAAAGTAAATACACTCTTTTAATGAGCCTGAATTTAAATAAGAACTCTCAAAGCCACATTCATGTCGAGAATAAGCTATTTTCTAGCCAAGTACTTGGAGCTATGTCTGCACTTTTTAACTACGAGTAACATAGTCATGACTCATGAAAATCCTCTTTAATTTTCTTACAGATGATATATGGAGTTGGTCGGCTCAAGATTTGTAGATAATCATCTTTTTTTTTATTACTCATGTAGATTATTGTCAGGATTTATAGGACAGCTGACAGCATAAATTTCATATCTATTAGGGAAATGCCAGAAAGCACCCAAAGATATTACAATCTTCGCTCCAAATGCATTAAACGTGAGAAATAAAGGCAATTAAACTTGCCAACTTCAAAATGGATAAAAAAACTGCTTCAATGTAGTAGCTGCAAGCAAACGTTATTCAACCAACATAAAAAAAAAACTTCTTCAATGTAGTAGTAAAAATGCTACAGCACATCCTACACAATAAAAGAATTATCTTCCATGTCCAAGCTAAAACTACTAATCCTCCCTATTCTCCTCAGCCCAAATTCAGCCATGGCCAACTTAAGCATTATAGTAATCCTCCCTATTCTCCTCATTCATTCATTCAACAAAACTAGGAACCATTGCCAACTTAAGCAATAACAGCATTAAATTATCATGGCAAAGGCACAAAGATTTGAACGATCATGCAAATCCTTTTCAGCTATTCATGGCAAGAGAACAAATGTTAAGCCTACAAAGAGCTTATTCCAACTCTTGATAACCTAATGCAAATCCCTAAATCTTACGTATTCTCAAACAGATCTAAAAGGTGCAATGTAAAGTGGTAACATAACCAAACCCATATTAAGCAATTTTCTCATTCTTGAGCCCCAGTCAAGCAGTATCAATTACACACAGCTATCCTGATGAAATTATAACCATGAAATTCATAAAATTCAATGAAGACAACGAAAAGCAACTACCTTCACAGGAATGTCGAAATGGAACACCCTGACGGCGCCGACCACCTCGGTAACAATCTCCAGCGGCACCGATCCCGCGGCCAGGTCCCCGATCAGCTCCACCACGTCATCCAGCACCCTCCCAGCATCCACCCAGACCTCGGCTTCAGCGTAGGCTACGTCCCTGGCTGCAAGGTCTCCGGACCCGGGCGACGCGCGAGCGGAGCCGAGCAGGTGGCCGCGGTAGGAGACGGCGGTGGAGACCGTGCGGTATCGGAGCGGGAGGACGAGGCCGGGGTTCCGGACGCGGAGGCGGAGCGCGAGGCCGAGTTCGAGCGCGGGGAGCGGCGGCGGATTGACAAGGAACCTCGCGACGCGGAGGTCGCCGACGCGGGCGGCGGGGGCGGACGGGTAGAGGAGGAAGGCGAGGCTCACGAGGAGCGCGAGGAGGAACAGAAGCGGGAGGGTCAATGTGTAGAAGCGGCGGAGGCAGGAGGGCGCGCGGCGCGGGCGCAAGCGGCGGAGGCGGACGAGCACCGGGGAGCAGGGGGCCGGCACGAAGACGAGCGTCGGGGGAGGCGGCGGGGCGTAGGAGGCGGAGGGATAGGCGTAGTAGGGCTGCTGCGAATGCTGCGGCGGCGCGAGGAGGGGCTGGCCGAGGTGCGGCTTCTCGCCGTCGCCGCCGGTGTCCGCCGCGGACGCCATCGCCCAGACGCCGACGCGGTCGCTGAGAAACAGGGGAGGTCTGGCTGGGACGGCTGCAGTGGGCTTCAGCGACTAGTAACAGCCCGCCACGTAAGCAGTACAAGAGTGTGGGGGAAGCCATTCTATCAACTGGGCCAGGCAGATTTTTTGGCCCAATCCTTTCCTAATCCGGCCCAACAACAAGTCGAGCTGTCGCCGCCGGCGCGGCTGACCGCGCCACCGAGTAGAGGGCCGTCCCCCCATCTGAGACCATCTGTCGACTCTTTACTGTGAAATCCTGTCTCTTTGCACCCGTGGTCACTTCACTTGCAAGTCTTGGCACCGTGCGATCAGATCAGGACACGCAACATTGGGTTCCTCACATCTGACCTACGAGCAGAATTGGAAGGGGTGACCGCTCGAAACTTTCAGGTTGATTGGGGAGACCGAGGATGGGGTTCTTCTTATCTTGTACTACATGCGCTTGAATTCCTCATTGTCATTTGGTTTCGTGGAGCATATCAGCGATGAGGTTGAGAAAATGGGACCTGTTGGAGAGAGTAGCCCTTCTGCTTGGATTCAGAGGTTTGCTGGGATCACCAAGGGGTCACTGCAGGAGGTTGCTCGGATCACCAACTGGCGCTCATGTGTTTTGCAGTACTTAACGATCAGAATTTTTATATGAGGTCATCTTTCACCAGGTATACAAGTTCACATGGTGGTATCGTTGTTTTGGTAATGTGAAAACTATGCATACTGTTTCATTTTGAAGTCAGATTCTGAACCTAATTTCAGCTGTTGGGTAATGTTTCTTGATGCTGACACTTATCTACAAAGTTTCCAAATTTCTTCTTTCTTGTTTAACATTTTTAAGAAATTAAAATTTGCCATACCCTCTTGGTGATCTTAACTCACCACATTTTCAAGTCGTACTCTGCGTTTGGTTGTAATGATCGGTTAATATTTCTTGACACTGACAGTTATCTTGGAAAAGTCCAATTTTCTATCATTCTAATTTTGTATAAAACATTAATAAGAAAGTACAGCCTGTTATGCTCCCTAGGTGCATCTCCGAAACTTACTGGTTCTGAAGCGTACTATCACACAATCATATCCCTTACACTCATTTTAACTTCTCTTCTTCAGGATCACATCTGTTGGAAGTTGTCGAAGTGTTCGGTCGACACTTCCCCCGGGTCTGCACTGGGCAGCCCGCGGAGGTTCTTTTTTCGGTGGGGCTAGTCCCTTGCGGAGAGCTTGCGCGGATGGACGAGTTAGTAAGAGCTTGACACTGTGAGTTTTACGTGGTTCAGGCCGCCGGAGCGTAAAACCCTACGTCCACGGCGAGCTATGGAGCTCGCTGTATTGCTTGCTGCTCGGGGCCGGAGTCCCGAGCTTGGGGGTGAGTTACAGCTTGGGTGTGAATGGCTAGCGTATGAGTTGCAGAAATGCGAACCCTTTCTATCGTCGCCTACCCGAGCCTTTTATAGTCCAAGACTCGGGTGGCTTACAAGGGGGGCCAGGGACCCGACAGGTGGTCCCGGGGAGATTGACTGTTATCTACCATATCTGCAGTTATGCCGGTAGTTGTCTCTGGCGAAGGCTTCCGAGTCTCCGTCTTGCCGCCCTGCCCATGCCGCATGCTAGTCGTAGTGGTTGATCACGGCGCAGGCGGCATGGGATGTCTTGTCGCGGTGTTTATTGGCTGGCAGGTTCTGACACCGCGCGCCAGTCTGTGATGTGACTGGGCGCAACGGCACCTGACAGAGGCGTGCTCCGCGTCTCCGCGTCTTGGGAAGACGCGGGCCTTGAATACCTTGTACGGGCAAGGTATGGGGCGTCTTTACGCCCGCTGCCTATCGCTCGGGGGCAGGCAGCGCCGTTCTACTGGCCACGTGGCGGGCCCGGAGCCCTCCTTAGAGGAGAGGAGGGTCCGGCCCGCGGGGCACGTGGAGCCTCCGGACCTCTCCCCGCGGAGGGGGAGGTTTGGCTTCTGTCGGCCACGTGGCGGGCCCGGAGCTCCCCTCTGAGGAGAGGGAGGTCCGGCCCCGCCGGATACGTGGCACCTTCGGACCTCTCTCCCGCGGAGGGGGAGGTCCGGCTTCTGTATGCCACGTGTCGGGCCCGGAGCTCCCCTCTGAGGAGAGGGAGGTCCGGCCCCGCCGGACGCGTGGCGCCTTCGGAGCTCTCCCTGCGGAGAAGGGCGAGTTCCTTAGGCATTTTCCCCTGTGCGCGGGGGTACCCCATATCGCAGGTACCGACAGTGGCCCCCGGGCCCATCTCGGGGGAGATAGCGAGCCCGAGGTGGGACCTCCGTCTCTTCTGATCCGCGCACCTTCTCTAAGTCCCGCATTGACCGCTGCCGGAGCATGAACGGTCGCAGGATCGTGGGAGCGTGCGCCCACTTGATGGTTGCTTTTACTACGGCGGTTCCCAAGGCTGCCATTTCTGCACGCTACGGTGCTTTCTTCCGGAACCGACGAAGCGCCTTGCCGGTTTGTCTTCTGGGGCGACTGACCCCTCGACCCACCGCTTCAGTTGGGCGGCTTGGGTCCATCTGTCATCGGTGCCCGGTCCCGGAGCCAATACGGTCACCGGTGCGATGTTCTCGAAGGTTTCTGAGTCACCTCGAATCATCCCTGGAAAGTTTTAAAAGGGGATCTCACCCGCATCGCGGCTTCCCTTCGCCTTTCCTGGTACTCGTACTTCCCTTGAACTCTCGCGCCCCGGCTTTCCTGCCCTTGTGCCCTCTTTCGCCATGGCTTCCAACTTTCTCCCGACGCGCCTCATTCGTTCTTCCAAGCTTGGGCCAGTGCACAGGCTGCTGGGCTGGCGCTTAGAAGACCAGAAACACCGGCTTCGCCGAGGATCTTTCCCCCTGATCCTGGAAAAGGGGGAGATGGTTTTCTTCACGGCTTATGCTCTGGCGGGGTTCATCCCGCCGATTTCTTCCTTCTTTGTCACCCTGCTGGAGACATATGGCCTCCAGCTCCACCATCTTTCCCCCAACTCTTTCGCAATGGCTGCTGTTTTTGTGCACTTCTGCGAGATGTTCGTGGGGGTGCATGCTTCCGTGACGCTCTTCCACTACTTCTTTGTGTTGCGGACGACTGGACGCGGCTCGAAGACTCAGATGGGGGCATACTACTTTCAGCATCGCTGCAAGGACCCCAAGGTCTCTGGATACCTTCTGCCCTTCAGCGCATCAAGGTGGGAAAACTGGAGGGAGAGCTGGGTGGTAGTGCAGACCGACGAGCACGATCGCCTACAACTCCCAACCGCCAGCCCAACCACCGATCGTCGCTTCTGGGAGGAGATTCCTGAGCTGGAGCGGGAGTACTCCCCGGTCTTGGAGCGGATCCGGTTCCTGGCCAACAGGGGGCTGACGTCTCTGATGGTGCTGATGGACTTTATGTTGCGCCGTATTGCACCCTTGCAGCAGCGTAGTCGCCTAGCGTGGTACTACACCGGCGAGCAGGACTGTACCAGGCTGGAGAGGGGCCCCGGCTCTGACCCTTCCGATGAGGAGCTGAACGAGATGGTGGGCAAGGTGAGCGGTGACTACATCCCCAGTGGCGACCCCGACCTTCCGCCCTGTGCCACTCCCCTCTTCTTGGAGCCACAGAGGAGGTCAGAGCTTCTGCGGAAGATGCCGAACCTTGACGATATCGGGATCGCCGTCCGGCAGGTCGGGGATGCCTTCCGTGGTATCACCATCCCAGGAACCGAGCACTCCGAGTCAGGGCTCGAGGCGTCTGCTGCTGTCAAACCCTCCCCTAGAGCCGACGGAACTCAAGCCGCCGACAAAGGGAAGGGAAAGGAGCCGACCCCCGAGCATCCAGAGAAGAAACGCCCCCGGTCTCCTCCGAGGGCACCGCCCGCGCCGAGTCATGGTGCCGGAGCTACCTTGCTCCCATCTCCCGGGGGTGCTGGCCCATCTGGTGGCGACCCAAAGTGGCCCCGGGTGTCCCCCCTCGGCGGGTCTCTCCCGAGACAGCGGCCGTCCGAGTCAGCCCAAGTACTTCGCCACCCTTCCTCAAGCGGAGGGGTCTTTAGGACGGATGCTGGTGGGGCCACGCCGGCGAGTGTGCCGGGGACCCAGGCGTCACGCTCCGCGACCGTTCTAGCCACCGGTCCCGGTGGCTCAGCTACAGTCCAGAGGCCAGTGCTGTAAGCCCGTTGGAGCGCTCATGCCGCCCAGTAAGTGTTGCTCTTTCTGGCTTGTAGGAGCAGAACTCTTGTCCCCTCTTCTTTGCCTGAGGGTTTTCTCTTCTTGCAGGGACCGACCCGCTGCTAGGGGCGGGCCTCTTACCCGGCCGCCTTCAACTGACGGAGGCTCCGTGCCTCAGCACCTGGGGACCGTGGTGGATCCCATGGTCCCCAAATCGACGGGGGCTCCCTCTGCGCCGGCGAGTTCGCCCTTCGTGGTGACCACATCTGCTCCTATCCGCCCTCCTTCACCGGTCCAGAAGTCCGGCGACTTGGGGGCCGCTGTAGGTGCGCCTGCTGGCCCCCTGACCTCCCTAGGGCAGCGCCCCATCCTGGTTGCTGAGGCGCCGGCGCCTCCGCCAGTCTTAGACTCAACAGGGGGGTCCAGTGGCGTGACTCCTGTCCCCCCTGCCCCGGTGCCCGTGTGGGACGCCCTGGGGCGTGTCCAGACCAGCGCCCGACAGCTCCAATCTGTCTTTGAGCAGGAGCAGGGGGCGCTGGCCGGCGAGAAGGAACGTCTTCTCAGCTGGCAGCAGCTGGCACAGGAGGCTAAGGCGGACCTTGATTCGAGGCAGTCAAGGCTTGAGGCCATGAGTGCTCTGCTTGGCACTCTGAAGAAGGCCATTAGCCGCTTGGAGTCAGAGTCCCGACGGGTTCGTGCCACCTACCACGAGGCTCTGGCCCACGCTGAAGCCAAAGCCAAGGAGCGTTCCGCCGCCGCGGAGGAGTTGCAGCTACAGGCAGCCCGTCGGGAGTGCGCCGTCGCCGAACGGGAACGCGCTGTCGCGGCCGAGGAGGAGAAGACCACCGCTCGGCTGAGGACCAAAGTGGAGGAGCTAAGGACTCGGACCGAGGAGCTGGAGCTCCGTGAGTCGGTTGTTGCTGCGAGGGAGGAGCAGTTCTCCCAGGAGCGCCAGGCGGTGATGGATCGCGAGCTGGCGGCTCGCCAAGAGGTGGAGAAGCTCCAGTCCTTGCGGTCTGCTGAGGCCCAGGCAGTCTGGGACTTTATTGCCAAGGCGGGGTCGGTCTTGGCTCCTCTTGGCTTCAGCCCTGTGCAGGTGGAGGCTCCGGCGCGGCCGATGTCCGAAGCAATCCCGGCACTTGAGTCCATCGGCGGCGAGCTGGGTCGGCTCGAAACAGTGATCGCCGACGAGCTTGAAGCGGAAGGTCGGGGCCTTGCGAAGGAGGTCGCTATGCACGTTCTGTCGTGCTTCCTGAGCTGAGACCCTTCCTTTTCTCTGGGGCCAGTCCGTTTAGGACCCGTCGCCGATCGGGAGGAAGCTGCCAGGGTCGAGGCCGAGGACTTGGCCGCCCTCGTGGCCTCTAGGTTTCATCGGGAGTCCGGGGACTCTTAGGTATCTGCCCCCGTGGCCTCAGGGCCCTGTACTTCCTTTTTTATTTTTGTTGAGTCTGTAGCCCAGCTCATGGAGCCTTTGTATGAACAGACTCTTGTTTCTTTCTGTGTCTGCATGCCCTAGTCTTCTTCCTAGCTTTTTCCTGGCCGAGTCCTTAGCTCCGAAAGGTACTCGGAGGCCTTGACCAATCTCGAAGCTCTGCATAGACACCTTCTCCGGGTCCTCACTGTATACTAAGGGCTCCGGAGGTCTCTAGGACCCGCCTCACGAGATCGGAGGGGGTCCGGGCCTGTTGGCCACGTGGCGGGCCCGGAGCTCCCCTCTGAGGGGAGGTCCGGGCTTGTGGGGCACATGGAGTCCTCGGACCTCTCCCCGCGGAGGGGAGGGTCCGGCTTCTGTTGACCACGTGGCGGGCCCGGAGCTCTCCCTCACGGGGGTGGAAGGTCTGGCCCCGCTGGACACGTGGGACCTTCGGGCCTCGCCCCTGTGAGGTCTAGTTCTTTGATCTTACCTTGGGGTTTCGGTCTTGCGCGATCCCGTAGCGGCCCCCTGGTAGGTACGTTCCATTGAATGGAGATGCCTACCATATTCCTGCGGGGAGCTGAGGCCGAGAGGTCCTGCACATAAGTAAGGGAAACGTAATTCTCCTTGGGGGCTCCCCCCTCTATCTCTTAGTCTTATTTGGCTTACGGTCCCCGTCCACCTATACGGTGCTTGGGAACTACCGTGCGCAAAGTGCCGGGGGCTCGGGGCCCCCCTGGCTATCGGCCGGTACCTCCCACGCAACCGCCTTTGGTAGGGCAGCAAATGCCGACTAAAGATGAGAATGAGAAGAGGGAGCTGAACGCATGGTGAGCACGCGCTAGCAGGGCAATCATAAAAATTTAATAAGTAAACTAAATGAGCACCAAAGAAGAGCAACGTAGGACATGTTTCTTTTCATATAAATTTCCATATGGAGAAGGCAGGCTGAATATGGAGGCCACGACCCGCCTCAAGGGAAGCAAGACTCTACGCGCTTGGGGTCGGAACCAGGCGAAGCTGAACGTAGTCCTGGACCGTCCCCTGAGGCTTAGCTGCACCAAGCACTGTTCCTGGACTTTATGGAATTTATTATAAAAAGAAGGGTCTGTCCTATTGTTGCTCTAGGGGTAGAACTTACAGCGGTGTTCTGTGTTCCGAAGGTTCGGGAGCGGGTCCCCATCCTCGGTTCTGGGGGATGGTCCCAGGCCCAGGATGTCCTGCAGCCTCTAGTATGGCAAATGGCCATGTGGGCTGGATCATCTGTACCGTACAAGCCGGTGTATGGATCTGCTTGGCGTGGAACAGGCACGCCTTGCAGCTCTCGACCATCTTGACGGCATCCTGGAGTGCTGCCGGCTAGTAGAAGCCATGCCGAAAGGCTTTACCGACAAGCGTGCGTGAGGAAGAGTGACTCCCACATTCGCCTCCATGGATCTCAGCGAACAAGTCGCAGCCTTCCCCCTGGGTTATGAACCGCAATAGGATGTGGTTGGCGCCGCGTCGGTAGAGATCCCCCTCTACCGCCATGTGTCTCTTAGCTATACGCACGATCCGTTCAGCGGATACACGTTCATCAGGGAGGATATTGTCTTTCAAGTAGTCCCGGACCTCCGTGATCCATGCATCGGGTCTGACTTGAGCATCTGGATCTTGAGCGCTGGGTTGCACGGAGTCCCCAGTGACGCTTATGATCCTTGGCGGCGTCCATGGTCACCGGGACCGCCAGCTTCGAGGTGCTGGTCTAGCCCCCTTCGCCCGGCTCGGCGGGCCGGGCTGTGGGCCGCGGCAACGTCCTCTCGAAGCCCCCTTCAGGCACAGGGGCTCCGGTGGGGGTCTTCGTTGAGAGGTCGTTAGCTGCGGCCTTGCTAGTGCGCGGTACGTGGTGCAGGTCCAAGGCAAGGAAGTCTGTCTCCACCATCTCGTTTGATAACCAGCTGGGAGTCGCCCTGAGCCAACGACTGGCGAGCGCCTAGAGACAGGGCTGTCTTTAGGCCAAGGATGAGTGCTTCATACTCTGCTATGTTGTTGGTTGCCTTGGAATTGAAACGCACCACATACCCAGACTGCCCCCCCCCCCGATGGCGCGAGGAACAGTACGCTAGCACCGGCCCCCTGCTTTCGCAAGGAGCTGTCTACGAACAGCATTCAGTAAGGCCCGGTGAAGGCCAGGGCTCAGTGTCCTGGTTCACCGTCTCCATGGCCCCCTGAGTTAGCCTGCGTTGGCGTCTACTTCAGCCACGAAGTCAGCTAGTGCTTGGCTGTTGTCTGCGTGACGGGGAAGGAAGTCTAGCTCAAACTCCAGTAGCTCCGCCGCCCCTTTGGTGACATTGTCCGTCGTGTGGGGGCTGTGGAGGATAGATTTCAGCCTGGGGGACCTCCGAGTATCAGCACCCGGCGGTCCCCCCAGGCTGTCTTGGACCTCCGGGGAGCTCCACTGATTTCCCGGGAGCCCCCGGGGGGTCCCGTTGGACGTCCGGGAGGTTCTGTTGGGCCTCCGGGGGGGGGGTCCTGTTGCACCTCCGGGAGGTCCTGCTGGTCCTACGGGAGGTTGTGTCGGGGATCCGGGGTCCGTTTTGGGCCTCCGGGGTTTCTTGGCACTTGTTTCTTGACAGCGAAACAGGTTACGGTGGTATGGGGTCCAGCCATGCTACGGTGAGGACCATACTCACTTCTGCAGCCGTCGCCGCGATGTAGAGCAGCAGATGCTCTTCGGGCTTGGGGACTCCTATTATGGGTAGGGTCATCAAGAGCTGGTTCAGCTCCAGGGGAGCTTCCTCCGCTTCGTCGGCCTAAGCGAATGGGCCGGATTTACGTAAGAGCTTTAGAGAAGTTTTGCTTTGCTAACCTCGGTATAAACCGACTCAGCGCAGCTAGGCATCCCGCAAATTTCTGGTCTTCGAGCCAATGGCTTTGACCCTCTCTGGCTTAGCCTTAGTCTCTCGGCGTGAGGCCAGGTATTCTAAGGGTTTTCCAGGGGGTATACCGAGCTCACATTTGTCGGCCGGACGAAGACTAAGGCCAGGTTATCTAGTATGGACGAACCCTGCCTGATCTTGACAACAATGTCTTCGTCACCCACCTCAACTGAGTCTCTCATTAGCTTTCCTAAGGTCTTGTGCATCGCACGTACGAAGGTAGGGAGAGCGTTCCTTAGGCCATAAGGCATAGAGGCATAACAGTGCAGGCCGACTACTGTGGTAAAGGATGCCCTTTAACTTCTCTAGACATAGGGGTCTGGTGGGAACCCGAGCAAGCATCTAGGAAGCACAGTATATCGCAGCCTGACGTCAAGCCTACTATTTGATCTATCATAGAGATAAAAATAGATCTTTGGGACATGCCTTATCAAGACTGGTGTAGTCGATGCACTTCCGGAGCTTCCCGCTGGCCATTGGAGCAATCAATGAAGCACCGGGGGTGGCGGACTTTCCGTATGGAGCCAGCGCTCAGCAGCTTCTTGGTTTCTTCCCGAGTGAAACTTTTTACTGCTCGGTGGGCCGCCTGAGGGGCTCCTGTCGGGCTGTCCAGGCGTTGGGGGAGACCTTTAGTTAGTGCCCAATCACCTCCCTAGGGATCTCTGGCATCCGCGACGGCTGTCATGCAGCACATCGGCATTGTGCCGGAGGGAGGTAACGAGCACGCCTTCCTATCTGCTATCCAGACTCCCGGCTACCCGGGTGGTCTGGGTGGCATCGGCGCTGATTCGGACGAGCCTCAAGGGGACATCATCCTCGTCGAGGGGTTGCACATGGGGTGCTGTGGTAGTGGCACGGTGGCGAGCACTTGGGTGGAGCCGGTTTGGTTCAGTACCGCCCGGGGTTGGTGCTCCAGCTGCTGTAAGTGCCTGGAGCTTTTCCAAGGCTAACACTACTGCAGCACGGTCTCCACAAACCTTGAGGACGCCTGTTGGTGTTGGCATCTTCAAGACAAGGTAGCCGTAGTGGGCTACTGCCATGAATCGGTACAGGGCTGGCCTGCCAATTATGGCGTTGAACGGGAGGTCAATCTCGGCCACGTCGAACATAATGTACTCTGTCCGATAGCTGTCTGGTGGCCCAAAGGTCACCGGGAGGCTGGTGTGGCCGTAGGGAACGACCCTTCCCGGCCCTACCCCTGAGAACGGGCTCGATGGGGTGAGCTTGGCCATCGGGATCTGCAGCCTCTAGAAGGCTGCGCGACTGATGAGGTTCAGTCCAGCACCGCCATCCACCAAAACATGGTACATCTTCACATTGGCGATGGTGGGGGCCACCACGAGCGGTAGTTGGTCGGCCCCAGCCATGTTCCTTGGGCAGTCGGTGTCATCGAAGCTGATGGGGGTTCCCATCCACCTGAGGTGCGGTGCCGCACCTGGGAGGGGAGCCACCGACGCTACCGCTCGGCGCAAGGCCTTAGCCGCGCTTCGGGACGGGGGGTCAGCGGACCCGTCGAAGATGACATAGAGCATCTTCCGGTGCTCGTCATCACTGGAGCTGGAGCTTCCATGATTGCGCACTGTCTTTACGGCGCGCTGAAGCTCCTGGAACTCCACCTGGCGGTCGACGCCGTCTAGGGTTTCGACCTTCTGCTTGCCCTCCCTTTGACGATACGGTGGGGCATCAGTCAGGGGCTGCTTCCCTTTCCGGAAGCGCTCCGCGAGCTTCTGGATTTCCCAGCATTCGGCAGCGGTATGATAACTGGTGCCATGCACAGGGCATAATTCATCCTGGCCCCCGTCTGGGGCCGGTGATTGTCGCGGCCTCTTGTCGGGGCGCGGCCCCCGAGCTCCACTGGGCGTCGCCGTTGTGGCAACGGGGACCGCGGCTGACGACTTTATCTTGCTTCCGCCTCCGTTCTTGATCTTCCTGCCGCTTCCGTATGAAGCGTCGCCGGATCCCGGCTGACCCCCCAGCTCGGAGGCCAGCAGAGAGTGCCAGTTCCGCCCTTCGGCTGCTCTGGCACACTTGTCCGCCAGGCTGAAGAGTTCTGAGACATCACGGACCTCCCTAGTCACGAGCTTCTCGAGCATCTTCTTGTCCCGAACGCCTTGCCGGAACGCCACCACCACAAAAGCGTTCTGGACGTGTGGGATGGTGTTTGGGCACCTGGGAGAACCGCTGGATGAAGGAGTGCAGCGGCTCCCCTGGTTGTTGCTGGATGGCGTGGAGGTCGAGCTCCGTGCCAGGCCGGGTGTAGGAACTGCCGAAGTTGGTGATGAACTGCCGGCAGAGCTCTCCCCAGGAGGTTATGGACCCCTGGGGGAGATTCATGAGCCAAGACCGAGCTGGGCCGGTCAAGGCGACGGGGAAGTAGTTGGCCATGACAGCCTCATCCCCTCCTGCGGCAAGTACGGCGGTGGAGTAAATCTGGAGGAACTCCGCCGGGTTGACGCTACCGTCGTACTTCTCGGGCAGGTGCGGCCGAAACTTGCGCGGCCACCTCGCGAAGCGAAGGTGGGGTGCCAGGGCCGCACATCCTGCCCCTGCTGCCGCAGGTATTGGTGCTGCGAACACTTGGTTCGCACTTGGCACCGTGTACCCCGGTATGGGCAAGGCTGTACCATAAACCGGGGGCACTGGTTGCGGCGCATATGGTTGTGGCATATGCTGCGCGGCGTATGCCTGAGGCAGGACTCGCGTGGCGAAGACCTGCCCTCCAGGATGCGTCGAGGCCGACGACATGCTGTCGCCAGCCTCATGGTTGCGACGCCTTTCTCGACGTCGCTCGAGGTACACCCGGGCATCCTGGCCCAGGTGGCACCGTTCCAGCTCCCTTCTCAGGTCCTCGAAGGGAGCCTGGAGGAGCTGGAATCCGCCGTTTGCCCGTCAACCGTGGGCGTGCGCGTCAGCGACACTGCCGGTTGACGGGAGCGTCGTCCCCGCCGAAGTCGAGGGTTTGCGGCGGCGATGACGAGACGGTCTACCTCGCGAATCCACTGCTGGGTCGCTGCCTGAGGCGCGTCCCCAGCAGGCGGATTGTGCAGTAGCGCTCTTGCCGCGGCTAGCGCACCCCCACTGGGTACGCCTAGCGCTACTGAAGACCTGATGCTGGTTGGAGCCTGCATTGTCGGGGTCGGCGCTGTCAGAGCCGGTTGCTGGCTCCCAGCTCGTTTCGACACACTCCGCCCTGAGCGTGTCAACATGTACTCCCCGCTGGTCACGGTTCGCCGTGCACGCGGAGGGGGAGAGTTTGCCGCTGAAGGGAGCTTGGTCATCTTCGTCGGCGGAAACTCGTCGCGCAAGGGGAAAAGGCCCCCTACCTGGCGCGCCAAATGTCAAAGTGTTCGGTCGACACTTCCCCCGGGCCTGCACTGGGCAGCCCGCGGAGGTTCTTTTTTCGGTGGGGCTAGTCCCTTGCGGAGAGCTTGCGCGGATGGACGAGTTAGTAAGAGCTTGACACTGTGAGTTTTACGTGGTTCAGGCCGCCGGAGCGTAAAACCCTACGTCCACGGCGAGCTATGGAGCTCGCTGTATTGCTTGCTGCTCGGGGCCGGAGTCCCGAGCTTGGGGGTGAGTTACAGCTTGGGTGTGAATGGCTAGCGTATGAGTTGCAGAAATGCGAACCCTTTCTATCGTCGCCTACCCGAGCCTATTATAGTCCAAGACTCGGGTGGCTTACAAGGGGGGCCCGGGACCCGACAGGTGGTCCCGGGGAGATTGACTGTTATCTACCGTATCTGCAGTTATGCCGGTAGTTGTCTCTGGCGAAGGCTTCCGAGTCTCCGTCTTGCCGCCCTGCCCATGCCGCATGCTAGTCGTAGTGGTTGATCACGGCGCAGGCGGCATGGGATGTCTTGTCGCGGTGTTTATTGGCTAGCAGGTTCTGACACCGCGCGCCAGTCTGTGATGTGACTGGGCGCAACGGCACCTGACAGAGGCGTGCTCCGCGTCTCCGCGTCTTGGGAAGACGCGGGCCTTGAATACCTTGTACGAGCAAGGTATGGGGCGTCTTTACGCCCGCTGCCTATCGCTCGAGGGCAGGCAGCGTCGTTCTACTGGCCACGTGGCGGGCCCGGAGCCCTCCTTAGAGGAGAGGAGGGTCCGGCCCGTGGGGCACGTGGAGCCTCCGGACCTCTCCCCGCGGAGGGGGAGGTTTGGCTTCTGTCGGCCACGTGGCGGGCCTGGAGCTCCCCTCTGAGGAGGGGGAGGTCCGGCCCCGCCGGATACGTGGCACCTTCGGACCTCTCTCCCACGGAGGGGGAGGTCCGGCTTCTGTATGCCACGTGGCGGGCCCGGAGCTCCCCTCTGAGGAGAGGGAGGTCTGGCCCCGCCGGACGCGTGGCGCCTTCGGAGCTCTCCCTGCGGAGAAGGGCGAGTTCCTTAGGCATTTTCCCCTGTGCGCGGGGGTACCCCATATCGCAGGTACCGACAGAAGTTGTAGTCCTTGATCTCTAAATTTTGCCATTACAGTGTTTCCACAAGTGTCAAGCCCTGATGAAACCTCCATAAGACTTTATGTTGAGTTTTGTTCTCTTCTTTTGCCATCGTCAGAATTTGGTCAAAACCAAGTAATCCCCACCAACATCTGGATATGTCAGCACATGCATGAAAATAAGAGATGGCGAGTCATATCTCAACTTTGTACATACAGAGCACCCAATTCTGGTTACTCCCTTCAAGCAAGTACTTCGTTCTTAACATTTTTCCAGAGTTCGGCCTGTCAATAAAAAATGAGCCAAGTGAGATTTTGGGTTTCGTCAAGAGCTTAATCTTCCATGTCCACCTAAGAGCAGATGGTGGTTGCAGTTGTTGAAAAATGAGATGGTAGTATCTTTTTTGCGGCCTAAGTTTGACGCACTTAAAACAATAACTTTTGAGAAATGATATCACCAGTATTGACAATATGAAAATTATTTTATGAGGTAACAAGACCTCCTGGTTCCGTCCTCATCAAAGGTATGAAAAATTCAATTGTATGAACATTTTTACTCATCGCATTGCTAAGTCGGCACTATTTGTCCCAGTTCAATGCAAAAGATACACATGCGTAAGCTTCATGCCTTAACCCATGTATACCATGGGTAGTGATGAATGATTTTGGTAATGAATATCAACATGACCATTATAATTAACCATGCCTTATACAGGAATTCTATCTGTCTTATGCATGGTAAGTATCACAATGACTTGATACTTTCGTGCGTATGACTAATCAAGTGAGTAGCCATGGAAAATTAACATATCGGTAAAGAATTAAAGATTAAAGATAAATATAGATCTAAATGTCTATCCTGGGAAAGGACCACACTTAGATGTGTGAGTTTTTATCTTTGTTTTAGATATGCCGTCACTACTAAGAGGTTTTTTACTATTAACGTGACATATGGTTTGGCTTGAGTCGTGGACAATGACACACATGGATACTAGAACATTTGGAGGGTCAACTAAATCTCTAAGAAGAAAACAAGTCATTTTTTATGTCCATCGGACGGTCGGGCAGTAGTGCTATGTGAGCACCACACGATTTATTCAAAGAGCAAATCAAATAAGCACAGAAGAGGTTTGGATAAAATGTGTTCACTGGACCGTCCAACGTTCTAGAAGAGGAGCACCGAATGATTGGCGTAGAAACTGTACAGAGAAGAGTTGAGGGAGCCCTAGTGAAATGTGTTGACCGGACAGTCTGACTCTCTAGGATAGGAGCATCGGACGATTGATGAAGATAAAGCAAATATGATAGTTGGGAGGGTCATGTGTTCACCGGACAGTTCAACAGACAGGATAATGGTCTGATGCATTCAAATGAAAGCAATATTGAGGGATATGCGCTCATCGAACGATTGGTGATCAATGGGACAACTTTTACAGAAAGTTGGCAACGACTATATACGACTTTGGGGCTATTTAAGATGTTGTTCATGTATCCCTAGTAGAGTCTTGGTGCATAGAAACAGTAACGATATATAGTTAGAGTCCAAGGAAGAAGAGAGCACTAGGGTAATCATGCATTGATCTTTATGGTGTTAAAGTGTGTCTACGTGCCTTGTTATGGTTAAACTAGGATCTTAGGTCAAGTGAAAGTTCAAGATCCGTTGCACTTGGATATTTATGGGCCTAGACCAGCTATGTGTCATTAGAGAGCTTTTGAGGGAGATTGTAGAATTCTCCGTTAAGTTTGTACATGGTTTTGAGTCACCCGTTTAAAGTGGAGAGAGCATCTATGTCTTAACTTTTAGAGTGGAACATGTCTTAGGAGTAGCATCGTCTAGAGCGCAACGAGGGCCTGCCCGTGTCTTCACTCGGGGGGTGGAGCGTGTTCACTAGGATGCCGTGTGGCAAGAGGGGTTAACACTCCAGCGAGAGTGACCTAACGTGGAGTAGGGGTAGGAGCCAACCTCTTGAGACCCAAAAAAAATCAATTAGCTCCTTCACTTTCTCCTTTCTTACTAACATTTATGGTTCCGCAAAGTTATCTATCTTGCTAGTATCTAGTGATCTCTTTACTCTTGTGATCTTGTTTATCACTGAACTCGTTAAAAGTTGTTCTCTTTTGCATGTGTTACTTTGATTGTGATGTAGCCTGGCCGGTTGCATGTTCGCACACACCTGCCCTACAACATGCTGAAACTAATACCTGATACATCCTTTTCTTGCCAAGCTGTGCAGCTACACCTTCTATGAGTAGAAAAGAAAACATAAAAATGATCACATCAGGTTTTCTTCAAAACACACACAGTTGCTAGGTAATGAGTTCAGAATCGTCACTGTCGTAGGAGGCCGCCACCACTTTCCTCCGTCCAATAGAAAAAGGGAATGGGAGGAAGCATCTGATGCTGAAGTGGACTATTGTCATGGTGTCTGGATGATTGAACAATGCGATTTGGACAGCCAGAATCTGCGGTTGCTTTCCTGAACAATTCCTATCGTATGCGATGCTGCTACTGCTAGAGCAGTGTACATTTGGTTGATAACGGCTGCTGCCACATATTCTTACCTGATGCTAGTTTTGTTTCCATGCTTTTCTGCTGGCAGAAAAAACGACTACTCAGCTTGGACTATAAAAGTTTTGCTGAAACATGATTAATGAATGCATTTTTTTCGCTGCAATATAAAGAATCATGTCCTGAGATTATTCAGAGTATCTGCCTGAAAATAATGCAAGGCTCGAAACATAAAAGGTGGATTAACTGATGACTCCTCAGCAGACATCGACCATTCAGGCCACCTCAAAATGGGCCAGGTTTCACAGATAAGAAGTCAACCTAACTGGAAAGGACAGCACGATCTTAAAAGCACAACCACCTCTTCAAGCTGACAAGCTCAAGATAGGATTTCTCTTATATTTTTTCCGAGGATAACAGGGGAAAAAATAAATATGGAATAACAAGCTGTCCAAGTAAGGACCCACCCAGATCTGTACGAGACATTCTCCAATTGGAAGTTGCAGGCAGCACTGCAACACTACTACACAGCCCAGCTCTTCCACGATTCAAGGTCCAATATCTGACAATACATAGCGCATAATTGACGTGCTAATAATTACCAAATTTGAATTATACACAGGAAACGGGATGCCATTCTGACCAGTCGGTTTCTGAAAATTTGAGCCAGCATCTGTTCTTTACTCAGCTCAGTTCATCTTCTAATCAGCAATGTCAGCATTCAGCGGTAAAGATGACTCAGCTCTTCTTAGCCTCCTGCAGCATCTGCACCACCTTTCTCATCTTTGGCCGCTTTGCTGGAGCATGCTCTGTGCACAGCATCGCGACTTGGAGCACCACAAGCATCTGCCTGCGCCACGCGAATGACACAGTGCTAAGTCTCGGGTCCATGATCTGCTCTGGCATCTCCCCTCTCGCCGGGGCAGTGTGAACCCACCTGACAAGGTCCACATCCTCCCCAAACCCCTCATCTGCTGGCAGCTTGGATGTCAGGATCTCCAGTAGAACCACCCCAAAGCTGTACACATTGCCTGGCACTGTCACTTGCATTGTGTAGGCATACTCTGCACGAGGCCAATTGCATCAGCAATAAATTATAGACATACGAGAACTTCTAATGCGGTTACCAGATGTTTATCAGAATGTCAGAGTTCAGACCTGGAGGTATGTAACCAAATGTGCCCGCAACTGCACTGATGCTGGCAGTGCCCTTTGAAGGGTCCAGGAGCTTGGAGATCTCAACTTCACCAAGAAGTGCATTGTAATGGGAGTCAAGGAAGATGTTCCCTGAAGAGATGTCAAGATGAATTGTGGCAACCTGATGCAGGAATGCCAGTCCTTCAGCGATATCAATGGCAATTGACAGCAGCCTCGGCCAGTCAGGTTTTTGGTTTTCACCGTCACTGTCAGGATTGCCATCATTGTGCAGCAACTGAAGCAGAGTGCCATTTGGCATATGGTGGTGCAGCAGCAGTGCAACATCCTCGTAGATGACATAGCCAATAGGATGCACAAGGTTCGGGTGGTTGATGTGTGCAAGGCGCTCGAGCTCTCGGATCATCTTGGACTGGTGGTGGGCAACTGCACGATCGACTGACTTGAGCTTCTTGACACAGAGCACCATGCCAGATTGCATGACAGCCTTGTAGGTGATGCTGAACGTTCCATTACTCAGTATGTTTGTGTCCTTGAAAGTCGCCTTTACACAGCTCTGGAAATCTATGGCCTGTTGCAAACTCTCGATGAACATGGTCGAGGCCACAACTTGTGGAGCTGACACCACAACCTCCCCTGCCTCGGCCTTCTTGGCCTCAGCCTCCTTCTCCTGCCTCTCACGCCACATGAACAATGCGACCACCAATGATACCAGTGAAAAAATGAGCATACAGGAGCCCGTAACTGCCAAAGCCACCCTGTAAGATATCTTCCTGTGGTCCATTCCATAACTGGAACCATCAACTGATCCACAGGCCACATCCAGAGGGTCGCCACACAGCTTGGAATTGCCAGAGAAGCTGGATGCTGTGCTCTTTTGAAATGGTGCGAAATCTGGTATGGCACCACTGAGCCGGTTGTTTGACAAATTGACCTCAATCAAGCTCAGCATACCTCTCATATCACCTGGGATTTGACCTGACATCTCATTGCTCGACAAGTCCAGCATGACAAGCTTATCAAGCTGCCCAAGCTCTCGGGGCAGTGGCCCGACAAAGTGATTGAAGCTTAGGTTCAGAGAAATCTGCAGGCTCTTAATTTTGCCTATCTCAGCAGGTATCTCACCACTCAGGTTGTTGCTGCCGAGCTGCAACGCAAGCAGGCGATTACAGCCCCCTATTCCTGGTGGAATACCACCTGAGAACTCATTGTGATCGAGCAAAAGGAACTGCATCCGTGACCCATTGCAAATGTCGTCCGGCAAGTCACCATAGAAAGAATTGTAGCTCAAGTCCAGCTTGCTAAGATTCCGGCACCGCAGGATCGACTTTGGGAACTCACCCCCAAGGCCGTTGCCGGACATTATTAGCTCCTGCAGATTCCTCAGCTCGCCGAGCACATCGGGTATCTCGCCGGTGAGGCGGTTGTACGCTAAATTGAGCAGCGTCAGGTTAGCACAGCGCGCAAACTGTGTGGGGATGGCGCCGGACAGGTCGTTGCCATTGGCCTCGAAATAGGTGAGGCTTGTGGCGTCCCCGATAGACGCGGGGGTGGCGCCAGAAAGGAGATTGCCGCCAATGCGAACGTTGGAGAGGCCGCGGCACCGTCCAATGGTCTCCGGGATGGTACCGTTGAGCCGGTTCAGTGTGAGTATGAGGACCTGCAGGTTGCCAAGCTTGAAGAGGCTGCTGGGGATGCTCCCCTCCAGGGCGTTGGAGTGGAGGTTGAGCACCTTGAACTCCGAGGAGAGGCCGAGCCCCGGCGGGATCGGACCCGAGAGCGAGTTCTCGTAGGCGGACAGCACGCAGAGACCAGGGAGCCCGGCGAGCCAGCCGGGGAGGGCGCCGGTGAGGTTGTTGCCGGAAATCTGCAACTCCTGGAGCTCCTTGAGGCCCCTGAGCTCGTCGGGGATGGCGCCGGATAGCGCGTTGTTGGAGAGGTTGAGGAACCGGAGCGCGGACAGGCCAGCGAGCGCTGCCGGGACGGTACCGGAGAGAGCGTTCATGGAGAGGTCGAGGAACTCGAGGCAGCGGAGCGCACCGAGCGCCGGCGGGACGCCGCCGCGGAGCGAGTTGGCGGAGAGGTCGAGGCGCGCGAGCGCGCGGAGCGCCCCCGCGGCGGAGAAGTCGCCCCTGATCCCCCGGCGCGGCAGGTCGATGGCGGTGACCGCGCCGGCGCCGCCCGGCGCCCCCGGGGCGCAGGTGACGCCGCGCCACGAGCAGTGGTCTGCGCCGGGGCCCCAGCCCGGCGGCGCCAGCTCCCGCCGCAGCGCCTGCATTGCCGCGGCGTCCCCGTCAACGCCGGCGGCGTCCGCGACGGCCCCGAGGGCCAAGAAGCAGGCCGAGAGGAGGGGCAACAAGAGACAGCTGCGGCAGGAAGCGGAAGGCATTTGGGGCAAGTGGGGGCGCCTTGGCCCTCGGCGAGGCAGCGGCGCTGGTGGTGGCGCCCAGGGCTCGCGTGTCTGTGCGCCTGCTTTTCTTGTGTGGTTTTAGAGAGGGGGGGGGGGGCACGGCGACAGGGGGTGGCTGCTGCCGCTGCCTGCCTCGCCCACTCGCACTCCGTCAGGTGTAGTGAGTTTTAGAGAGAGAAAAGGGAACGGTGGTTGGACGGGGCAGAGGAAGGTGGTGCAGTGCTATGGTTGAATTCCGGTGAAGAGGGAGAGAGAGAAAGAACGGCTATGGGTGTAACGGCAAGGGGCACTAGGGAGCATAGAGTTACAGTTACTTTGAAAGTAGGTCCTCGGTTTTAAAATAATTGACGCTGGTTAGTTCAATTTTGATACTGGCCACACCGGCGGTATAGTCGGTGGACTGAAAATTTTCAGGCCGTGGCTGTAGCGGCGGGCTTCAGTAACCAGCGGGGCCTCTCACCGCGCATAGAAGATGCCGGATACTACATACAGCCGGTAAGTATAAAGTGTTACTGTAGCACCTACATAAAGGAAGAGAAGAGAGGAGAAAAAAAAAGAAAGAAGAGAGAGAAAAAGAAAGAATAGAGAGAAAAAAAGAAAGGAGAGAAGAGAAAAGTGTTAATTAATATAGAGGTTCGATTTAGAAGTCAACAAGTTTAGAGAACTAAATTGTAAAACTAAAAATCTTTTACAGTGCACTATAAAAAACCGAGAATATTCTTTTAGATGTCGGATATAGAGTTACATAAGTACAAGAAGTCTGAGCACATCATACATCGACACATTAAAAAGGTTGAGCTTCATAATGAATGTAATACATGACATTTTGATGTAATCAAAAACTTGATCACCTCATAGAATGCAATATAGAACTTGGGCTCCCTTGTTAGCCATCAATTTTAACTTCCATCCTAAATTCTCTCTTTTGCAATAAGACAAATCTTGTTTTATTTACCATATTACCTTGCAATCCTACAAATGGTAAATTACCGGTCCCTAATAACTAAAGAAACCTAAATAAAACAAAGAATTTTTAGATGCCACAAAAATATTGTTGTTCCTTTCTTGCCACTGAAAAAAATAACCCTTTGCCATTGATTTATTTCTTGTTTCTTATTTACCACTCGTCAAATAAATGTTGTTATATGAAGTTTAGAAATGGTTTTTTACTCCCAATCTAATCCCACACTTTATTCTTTCTTCTTTCTTACGCATGATTTATGTGGGGCTACGAGACGCCTTAAAGCTCCACCCGGCTACATGCCCCATTGAGGATAGTTAGAGATTTAATCATTCTTAAAAAATCTATTTAAGATTTCAATATATAACAATTAGCCATAGACTTGACGATAGTGGCATAGAAAGAAAGGAAAACCAAATTAATGGAGAAAAGGGAACTTTATTGTCTTAATGCCAAGTAAGGAACATATGTAATTTTCAATACTGGTAAATAAGGAATTCTCTCTCTAGTGTGTTATCAGAGTATGTGAGCTGCGACACTCCTGCTGACCTGCTACGGAAGTAGTCCTCGAGGTTCTTTGATTGGAGGGGGCTTGGCGCCCTACGTGACCCCGGGTTCGAGAGAACGGATGAACACCGAGATTTACGTGGTTCGGGCCACCGGAGCTTAATACCCTACGTCCACGGAAGTGTATGTTCTATTGCTTGCGCGCGAGTGCTTGTGAGTTGCAAGGTTGCGAATGCGGAACCCTTTGTCAGGTGGTCACCCTGGTCCTTTTATAGTCCAAGGGCGGGATGGTTACAATGTGGCTTGGGGCCCGACAGGTGGCCCCAAAGCTATGCGAACCCTATACATGAGATACAGTTTTCTACTCAGAGTAGAGTAGCCGGTGGAGGAGTTAAGTCCCAGCGCCTGGCGCGCTGAGCGCCCCTGTCCGTTTGTCAGGTAATGATGAAGACGCCGTCTTGTCGCCGTGTCTTATCGTTCCGCTTGGGCGGCCCAGTGCCATTGGGCGGCACTGTGCCGCTGTCACGCCATGTTGTCCTGTCTTGTCACTATAATGGGCGAACATGCAGAGGATGGAGGTGTTCGTAGTGCGCCATGCTTCTGGGGAAGGCGTGAGCCTTGAATGCGCAGCCTGACAGCGCACTTCCACCTTGACTTTGTCGACCCACGGCCCACGACGGATCATGGGGCATGTGGCGACTTCGGATCTCTTATCGACGGGTTTGGGGCTAGGAGACACGGGGCAGCTCCGAACCTCACCTCGGTGGGGAGGCTCGGACCGGAGCCCAGGGCACGTGTCAGCTCCGCAGCTCTGCTCAGCAGGGAGGTGGCTCTGAGCCAAGAGACACGTGGCAGCTCCGGACCTCACCTCAGCGGGGAGGCTTGGATCGGAGCCCAGGGCACGTGTTAGCTCCAGAGCTGTCCTCAACAGGGAGATGGCTCTGAGCCAAGAGACACGTGGCAGCTCCGGACCTCACCTCAACGGGGAGGCTCGGTCTCTGAGCCAAGAGACACGTGGCAGCTCTGTACCTCACCTCAGCGAGGAGGCTTGGATCGGAGCCTTGGGCACGTGTCAGCTTCGGAGCTGTCCTCGGCAAGGAGGTGACTCTGAGCTAAGAGACACGTGGCAGCTCCAGACCTCACCTCAGCGGGGAGGCTCAGACCGGAGCCCAGGGCATGTGTCAGCTCCGGAGCTTTCCTTGGTAGGGAGGAGACTTTGAGCCGAGAGACACGTGGCAGCTCCGGACCTCACCTCAGCGGGGAGGCTCGGACCGGAGTCCAGGGCACGTGTCGGCTCTAGAACTCAAGCGTAGGCCAAGGGCACGTGGCTACGTCAGGGCCCGCCTCAGCAGGGAGGCGGGGCTCAGACTGTTTTTTACCCTCTACACGGGGGTACCCCGTCTGCAGGGTGCCGACATGTGCCTTCGTCCTTCCCATCCTCCTACGAACTCTAGGCGACAACATGATGTAAATTAACATGTGTTAACTTTTATCCAGATACAAATCAATATTGTCTCAGGGTCTTGTAAGAACTTAGCCCCATTTTGATGTTATCAAGGTTTTATTTGTGAAGTAGTAACATCACAATATTTGTTGTAGCTATAAATGTAGTAACAAATATGAAACACTTCATTATCAAATATATATGCCATCTTAGTGAGGAGAACGACTCAAATGCAAATAGTTGTCTGACGCAATCACATAAAATTATCTTATAGACTACACCATCTCTTTTCTACGGTGATTGTATTTTTCCACTTAATTCTCAACCCTAACAAATAAGTTAAAAAAATATGAAGGTGGAAGGTTTTAAGTGTAAAAATATAGTCAACATAGAACAGAGACGTTTGATTTTCAAAAGGTTTTTGCAAGATTGCATCAGAGAGGTGTTTGCGTTCTAGTCATTCTCCTTAGTGATAGGGTTTACAGTAAATCATCAGATGATGTAATTTTAATTCTAAGGTAAATTATAGCTATATATTAAAAATTCATTTCTAAATATTTCTTCTAAATTGTTATAATTTTATGATATATTTTTACAGTTCACGCCTCGTTTCTCCTATTCCCTATTGGTGCACCTAGCAGTTTGCCATTGGACACGGTGAATTTCTTGAGCCTCGAGCCGGTGAAGCTTTCTCCTGTGTTCCATTCCCACCTCTGTATCGGTCCAAACAGGTGCTCTAATTGACTACTCTAAGCGACACGTGCGACCTGTCCTGACCTCAATGACATCGAGGGTCGTCCGCCCTTTGTAAGCCAGGCGCTGATGCAGTCATGCCTTCTCGTTTCCGCGGCCTGTGGTGATTGGCAGTGCTCGCATGCAGCGACGACGTCCTCTTTGGCCGTAACTCGACTCCACCTTTCGGCTCCCCTCCTGCTTTTTTTTTAAAATTTTATTTTGTTGGACCATTGGCTTTGCAAGAACAGCTAAATCTGTTCCGTTTGCCAGGAACTATGTTATCGTTTACATGAAACCCACTGGCCATCATTGTAGTTTTGCAATGATTTTAGCCGAGACCATCGAGGGGGCTATGAGGTCTAGGCTGCTAAACACATGATTACCCCTTTGATCCCAGCAAAAGGAGACCAATAACCTGTACTTTTTGTTTAGATTAGAAGAAGTTAGGCATGACAATGAGGGCAAGGTGTTTGGCTCAATAGCAATATGAAATTTCGTTGTTCATGATTATTTTTCGGTTTTGGCACTTAATCAATGTGAAAAGTTTGGAAAAGAAATCCATTTCGGCTCCCGACTTATGTGAAAAGCTTGGAAAAAGAATCAACCAGTGTGAAAAGTTTGAGAAAGAACCTAGTTTGAGAAACTATAATGTTCTCTAGATTATTTCCATCTCTTTATTGAGACCATGCGAAATTTTCTGAGTAATTTCCATGTTCTAACTTCGTCAAAGTGCGATGATATAACGTTTCCAAACAAAGAGAGAGTGATGATACAAGAAAACAAAAGCAAGGTATAACTGTCGAAGTGTGTAGCCAACGCTTCCCCCGGGCCTGCTCTGGGCAGCCCGCGGAGGTTATTTTTCGGAGGGGCTAGTCACTCACGGAGAGCTTCAGGGTTAGGGACGATTGAAGGAGAAGCTTGACACGGGGACTTTTACGTGGTTCAGGCCACCGGAGCGTAAAACCCTACGTCCACGGTGAGCAGAGTTGCTCGTTGTATTGCTTGCCGCTCAGAACCGAAGTCCTGAGCTTGAGGATGACCTAAGTGCTCGATTGCTGGAGCGTATGTGTGCCAAGAGTCGAACCCTTGCTAACGTTGCCTACCCGAACCTTTTATAGTCCAAGGATCGAGTGGCTTACAAGGTGGGCCCGAGACCCAACAGGTGGTCCCGGGGAGATTACCTACCATCTACCGTATCTGCAGTTACGCCCGTAGTTGTCTCTGGCGAGGGCTTCTGAGTCTTCGTTCTGCCGCCCTGGCCATGCCGCAAGCTAGTCGTAGTGGTTGATGATGGCAGGGGCGGCAGGGGATGTCTTGTCGCTGTGTTTATTGTCGGGCAGGCTCTGACGCGGCGCGCCAATCTGCGATGTGACTGGGTGCAACGACACGTGACAGAGGCGTGCTCCACGTCTCCGCGCCTTGGGAAGGCGCGGGTCTTGAATACCTTGTACGGGCAAGGTATGTCACGTCTTTACTCTTGCTGCCTACCGCGTGGGGGCAGGAAGCGCTGCTCTGCTGGTCACGTGGTGGGCCCGGAGCTCTCCTCTGAGGATAGGGAGGTCCGACCCTGCGGGACACGTGGAACCTTCGGAGCTCTCCCCGCGGAGGGGGGGAGGTCCGGCTTCTGCTAGCCACGTGGCGGGCCCGGAGCTCTCCTCTGAGGAGAGGGAGGTCCGGCCCCGTGGGACACGTGGAGCCTCCGGAGCTCTTCCCGCGGAGGGGGGAGGTCCGGCTCAGTTGGCCAGGCGGCGGGTCCGGAGCTCTCCTCTGAGGAAAGGGAGGTCCGGCCCCGCTGGACACATGGCGCCTTCGGAGCTCTCCCTGTGGAGAAGGGCGAGGTCCTTAGGCATTTTTCCCCTGTGCGCGGGGGTACCCCGTATTGAGGGTAACGACAGTGGCCCCCGGGCCCATCTCGGGGGAGATAGCGAGCCCGAGGTGGGGCCCCCGTCTCTTCCACTCCGCGCGCCTTCTCTAAGACCCGCAATGACCGTTGCCGGAGCACGAACAGTCGCGGTATCGTGGGAGCGTGTGCCCCACTTGATGGCTTCTTTTACTGCGGCGGTTCCCAAGGCTGCCACTTCTGCACGTCGCAGCGCCTTTTCAGGAACCGCCGAAGCGTCTTGCCGGCTCGTCTCCCTGGGAGACTGACTTCTTGGCCCACCGTTTCAGCTGGACGGCTTGGGTCCACTTGTCATCGACGCTTGGTCTTGGAGCCAAAGCGGTTGTCCAAGCGGTGTATTCAAAGAGTTTCGAATCGCTTTGAATCGCGCCTCGGAAGTTTAAAAGGGGATCTTACCCGCATCGCGACTTCGGTTCGCACTTCCCAGCGCTTGCATCTTCCTTGAGTTCTTGCACCCTTGTTTTCCCTGTCCTTGAGCTTCCTCCTTCCATGGCTTCCAACCTGCCTCCGGAGAAGAAGCGCGCCCGGTCTCCTCCGGCGGCGGCGTTTGCGCCGAGTCAGGGATCCAGGGCATCTGCGCGCCCTGCTTCTGGAGATGGCGCCCCGTCCGGTGGTGACTCCAAGAGGCCTCGGGCTCATCATCCTGACGGGATTCCTCTTGAGCGACGACGGGCTGAAGATTCCCGTGCATCGCGTCCTCCCCCCTCAGGCGGTGGAGCCTCGAGGGGAAGTGCTGGTGCGTCGATTCCCAAGGGCGAGCCAAGAACTTAGGCGCCCCGGGCCTTAGGGGCCAGATCGGCGTCCAGGGGGGCTTCAGAAGCATCCCCTGCTCCGCCAGTCCGGGCGACTACGGGGCAGCCTTCGGCGGCGACGACTGGCTCTAGTGGACCTACCCTGGCTCGGAAGTCGGGGTTCAGAGCCTGTTGGAGCGCTCGTGTCTCTCGGTAAGCGACGCCTACCGGATTCTAGAGCCTGTATTGTCTTCTTCTTTTCCTAACTCAGGAGTTTCCCATGTTTGCAGGGACTCCCCGAGTGCCGGTAACACTCCCATTTCCCAGCCATCCTCGACTGACAGGGGATCCGCGTCGCAGCGCTCGGAAGCCGAAACGGTCGCAGCGGCCCCCAAGCCAGCACAAGTCCCTTCTGCGCCGGTCGTCCTGGCTCCTGCGGCAGCGGCGACTCCTCCCATTCATCCCCCTTCACCGGCTCGGGAGCCGACCGTCGCTGAGGGTTCGGCGGGACCAGATGTAGATGTCCCGCCCCCTGTTGCCGGAGCGGGAGAAGCGGGAGAAGCTGCCACGGGCTTTACGGCGGGCAGCGAACTAGGGCGCACCGGGAGCGAGCCTGTCCCAGTGCCGGCTTCTCCTGATCGGCGCCTTATCCCGATTGCCGGAGCGTCGATTTCTCCCGAAGACGACGTGATGGAGGACGTCGGGGGCGCCGCTCCGGCCTTTGCCGCCCCGCTGCCCCTGGCAGACGCCCTCATGCTCGCCCAGACGAGTGTTCGGCAGGTTTTGGCCGCGCTCGGTCGCGAGCGGGAGGAGCAGGTAGGTGAGAGGGATCGCCTCCTCACCTGGGGCCGCCTTTTGAGGGAGCGAACTGAGGAGGTCAGGGAGGAGCTTGACTCGAGGTGGGCATCACTCGACGTCATGGAGGCGCTCCTTGATCATCAGAAGAGGGTCGTCGATCGTCTGGACTCCGAGACCCGACGGCTCCACCAGGAGGCCCGCGAGTCTCACGCTCAGGTTGATGAGCGTCTCTCCGCTTTGGAGGATCTGCGCCTGAAGCTGGAGCACCGTGAGCGCGCCGTCGCGAACCAGGAGCGCTCTACGGCGGCCGAGGTGGAGAAGATCGCCGCACGGCTGGCGGCTGGTGAAGGCGACCTGAGGGCTCGTGCCAAGGAGCTGGAGACCCAGAAGGCATACCTGGTCGCAAGGGAGGAGCAGGTCTCCCGGAAGCACCAGGCGTCCCTGGACCGGGAGCTGGCAGCAAACTTCCGGGCTTCGGAGTTGGACCAGCTTGCCCAGCGCCTCCAGCTTTGGGAGAGTTCGCTGGCCACCAAGGAGAAGGAATTCTCCGAGGGGAGCCTTGACGCCTTGCTGGCAGCCCGCCACAAGGTGGAGGAGCTGCTGGCCTTGCGGTCCTCCGAGGCCCAGGCGGTCTCGAACTTCGTAGACCAGGTGGGGTCCGCCCTGGTCCCTCTCGACTTTAGCCCAGTGACGGCAGCGGCCCCGGCATAGAAGGTGGCCGAGGTGATCCCCGCGCTCGAGTCTATCAGCACCAAGCTGAATAGGCTCGAAGCGGTGGTCGCCGGCGAGCTCGAGGCAGAGGGATGGGGCCTGGCCATGGAGGTTGCTACGCACGTGTTGGCGTGCTTCCGGAGCCTGGATCCCTCCTTCTCACTGGAGCCAGCGAGTCAGGGCCCCGCCGTGGAACGGGAGGAAGCCGCCTGGGCCGAAGTCGGGGACGTGGCCGCCCTCATAGCCTCTAGGTTCTGGCGAGAGCCAGGGGAATCCTAGGGCTTGTATCTTCTTTTTCTTTCATTGAGTCTGCAGTCCAGCTCGTGGAGCCTTGAATGAATAGACTCTTGTTATTTTCTGTGTCAGTGTGCTTTTGTCTTCTTCTTGGCTTGGCCTGGCCGAGTCCTTAGCTCTGCAAGGTACTCAGAGGTCTTCACCAATCTTGAAGCCCTGCACAGACACCTTCCTTGGGTCCTTATTGAGTTAAGGGCCCCAGAGGTCTCCGGAGCTTGCCCCGTGAGAACGGGGAGGTCCGGATCCGCCGACCACGTGGCAGCCCCGGAGCTCCTTCTGAGGAGAGGGGAGCTCCGACCCCGCTGGACACGTGGGGCTTTCGAGGCTCGCCCCTGTGGAAGGGGCGAGACCCGGATCCTCCGGTCTTGCGCTGGAGTAGTCGATGGCTCTTCCCCCCTCCCCCTTCATGCGGTCCCCGTAGCTAAAACCTGGAGATACCGTGCACAGGTAGAGGTAGCGTAATTCTCCTCAGGGGGTTCTCCCCTCCCGTCTCTTAGTCTTATTTGGCTTACGGTCCTAGTCCGGTATACGGGGCTTGGGCAATTCTGTGCGCGAGGCGCCGGGGCTCCGGCTCCCTCCGAGGTCAGGGTACGACCGTCCGACCCCTAGTATCGGACCGTGCGCCGGGGAAGCAGAGTGCACAGGCTTTCGGTACGGAACTAGGCAAAGCAGCTATACTCCCCCGGACCTCCGAAGGGCAGGGCGCGCACGCTTTAGGACGGAACCGGCAAAGCAGGCTACGCACCCTGGACCCCCCATGCACAGCGTAGGCCTTTCCTGGAGGTGACCAACTGGCGCCGTAAAACCTGACTGGGGGAGGCCCGAAAGGCCCCCTGGCCATCAGCAGGTGCTTCAAGCGCAACCGCCTTCGGTAGGATAGCAAATGCCGACTATGGATGAGAGCGGAAAAGGGGAGCTAAATGTACAGTGAGCATACATAGAAAGTGCGGTCATAAAAATTAATGCGTAATTTAAATGAGCACATAAGTAAGAGCGTGGTAGGACAGGTTTCTGTGTAAATGCCCATAGGAGGAAGGCAGGCTGAATATGGAGGCAACGACCCGCCCCATTAAGAAGGGAAGCAAGACTCTACGTGCTTGGGGTCGGAACTAGGCCAAGCTGGACGTAGTCCTGGACCGTCCCCTGAGGTTTAGCTGCTCCGAGCGCTGTTCCTGGAGCCTATGGGATCTATTACAGAAAGGAAAAGGCCTGTTCTACTAATGCTCAGGAGATAGAACTTACTGTAATGTTCCATGCTCCAAGAGTTCGGGAGTGGATCCCATCCTTGGTGGAGAGGCGTATGTACCTGGGACGGCAACTTTCGTGACTCGGAAGGGACCTTCCCGGCTGGGGGAGAGTTTATAGGTCCTTCGCGGGAAAGTGCACGCCGCGGCACCAGGTCGCCTTCTTGTAGCTCCCAGACGCGCTTGGTCTTTTGGCGGTAGCGCCGGAGCGCCAGCCGGGACCGTGCGTTATGGAGTGTTACTTGTAATCGTGCCTCGCCGACGAGGTCGATATCTTCACGCCAGAGCTGGTCCCGCGTGGCTTCTCCCGAGAGCCCCGGGGGTACCTTCCTCCATTGGCTCAGGCGGACAAGAGGTAGGCGGACCCGGACTCTTCTTGGGAGACCTAGGATGTCTTCTTCCATTGGCTTAGGCCGACAGGAGGTTGACGAATCCTGGGCGGCCCCCGGGAGGTGAGGCCGAGGCACGGAGACGTGCGCCCGGGCGGAGCTGGCCCGGTTCTGCACCGCCGGGGGCTGGTGCTCGGGCTGCTGCAACTGCTTGGAGCCTCTCCAAGGCTGATACTGCAGCAGTGCAGTCTCCACAGACCTTTTGGGGTAGTCGTAGTCGGTTACTGCCCTGACTCGTTGTCACTGGAGCTGGAGTCCTCATAGTTGCGCACCGCCTTCACGGCGTGGTGAGGCTCCTGGAACCCCACCTGGTGGCCGACGTTGTCTTGGGTATCGACCTTCTGCTTGCCCTCCCTTTGATGGAAGGGAGGGGCATCAGCACACGGTTGCTTCCCCTTGCGGAAGCGCTCCGCGAGCTTCTGAATCTCCCGGCACTCAGCAGCAGTATGGTTGCTGGTGTCGTGCACGGGGCATAGCTCGCCTTGGTCACCATCTGGAGCTGGTGACTGTCGCTGCCTCTTGTCGGGGCGTGGCCCCCGAGCTCCACTGGGTGCTGCAGCAGCAGCAACGGGGGCTGCGGTCGGTAGCTTCATCTTGCCACCGCCCCGGTTCTTGATCTTCTTGCCGCTTCCATGGGAAGCAGCGCCAGATCCGGGATGTCCTCCTGACTCGGAGGCTGGCAGTGAGTGCCAGTTCCACCCTTCTGCTGCCCTGGCGCACTTGTCCGCCAGGCTGAAGAGCTCTGAGACTTCGCGTACCTCTCTGGTCGCGAGCTTCTCAAGCATCTTCTTGTCCCGTACACCCTGCCAGAACACCACCACCACAGAAGCATTTTGGATATACGGGATGGTGTTCCGTACCTGGGAGAACCACTGGATGAAGGAGCGCAGCGTCTCTCCAGGTTGTTGCTGGATGGCGTGGAGGTCGAGCTCTGTGCCAGGCCGGGTGTAGGAGCTGCCGAAGTTAGCAGTGAACTGCCGGCAGAGCTCTCCCCAGGAGGTTTTGGAACACTGGGGGAGATTCATGAGCCAAGACCGGGCTGGGTCGGTCAAGGCGACAGGGAAGTAGTTCGCCATGACGGCCTCGTCCCCTCCTGCAGCAAGGATGGCGGTGGAGTAGATCTGGAGGAACTCCGTCGAAACTTGCGCGGCCACTTCGCGAAGCGAAGGTGTGGCACCAGGGCCGCACATCCTGCTCCTGTTGCTGCAGGCGTCGGTGCCGCGAACGCTTGGTTCGCTGCTGGCATTGTGTACCCCGGTATGGGCAAGGCTGCGCCATAGGCCGGGGGCACCATTTGCAGGGCATATGGCTGGGGCATATGCTGCGTGGCGTATGCCTGGGGCAGAGATCGCGTGGCGAACGTCTGCGCCTCAGGCTGGGTCGAGGCGGTCGACATGCTGTCGCCAGCCTCCTCATTGCGACACCTTTCTCGCCGTCGCTCAATGAACACTCAGGCATTTTGCCCAAGTGGCATCGTTCCAGCTCTGACCTCAGGTCCGCCGATGGGAGCCTGGTGGAGCGGGAATCTGCCGTCTGCCCGTCAACCGTTGGCGTGCGCATCAGCGGCACAGCCGGTTGACTGGGCCGTTGTCCCCGCCGAAGTCGAGGGTTGGCGGCGGCGACGACGAGGCGGTCTACGTCGCGAATCCACTGCTGGGTCGCTGACTGAGGCACGTCCCCAGCAGGTGGATTGCGCAGTAGCGCTCGTGCTGCAGCTAGTGCGCCCCCGTGGGAGACACTCAGCGTTGCAGTAGATCTCACGCTCGCTGGAGCCTGCGCTTCCGGAGTCGGTGCTGCCGGAGTCGGCTGCTGGCTCCCAGCTTGCAATGACATACTCCGTTCTGAGTGTGTCGAGACGTAATCCCCGCTAGTCACCGTTCGCCGTGAACATGGGCGGGGAGAGCTTGCCGCTGAAGGGAGCATCGTCATCTTCGTTGGCAGAAGCTCGTCGCGCAAGGGAAAGACCCCCTACCTGGCGCACCAAATGTCGAAGTGTGTAGCCGACACTTCACCCGGGCCTGCTCTGGGCAGCCCGCGGAGGTTCTTTTTCGGAGGGGCTAGTCACTCGCGGAGAGCTTCAGCGTTAGGGACGATTGAGGGAGAAGCTTGACACGGGGATTTTTACGTGGTTCAGGCCGCCGGAGCGTAAAACCCTACGTCCACGGTGAGCAGAGTTGCTTGTTGTATTGCTTGGCACTCAGAACAGGAGTCCTGAGCTTGAGGATGACCTAAGTGCTCGATTACTGGAGCGTATGTGTGCCAAGAGTCGAACCCTTGCTAATGTTGCCTACCTGAGCCTTTTATACTCCAAGGCTCGAGTGGCTTACAAGGTGGGCCCGGGATCCGACAGGTGGTCCCGGGGAGATTACCTGCCATCTACCGTATCTGCAGTTACGCCGGTAGTTGTCTCTGGCGAGGGCTTCCGAGTCTTCGTTCTGCCGCCCTGCCCATGCCGCAAGCTAGTCGTAGTGGTTGATGATGGCAAGGACGACATGGGATGTCTTGTCGCTGTGTTTATTGGCGGGCAGGCTCTGACGTGGCGCGCGAGTCTGCAATGTGACTGGGCGCAACGATACCTGACAGAGGCGTGCTCCTCGTTTCCGCGCCTTGGGAAGGCGCGGGTCTTGAATACCTTGTACGGGCAAGGTATGGCGCCTCTTTACTCTTGCTGCCTACCGCGCGGGGGCAGGCAGCGTTGCTCTGCTGGCCACGTGGCGGGCCCGGAGCTCTCCTCTGAGGAGAGGGAGGTCCGGCCCCGCGGGACACGTGGAGCCTTCGGAGCTCTCCCCGCGGAGGGGGGAGGTCCGACTTCTGCTAGCCACGTGGCGGGCCCAGAGCTCTCTTCTGAGGAGAGGGAGGTCCGGCCTCGTGGGACACGTGGAGCCTCCGGAGCTCTCCCCGCGGAGGGGGGAGGTCTGTCTCAGTTGGCCACACGGCGGGTCCGGAGCTCTCCTCTGAGGAGAGGGAGGTCCGGCCCCGCTGGACACATGGCGCCTTCGGAGCTCTCCCTGCGGAGAAGGGCGAGGTCCTTAGGCATTTTTCCCCTGTGCACGGGGTACCCCGTATTGAGGGTACCGACAATAACAAATTTAAAAAGAAAACAAAAGGCATATCTGTCATGGTCCGTATAGGGGTGGTAAACGTGCTCGACCCACAGATTTTTTCGCAATTTATTTTGGACCTTATTAAATATTAGTTCAAAAATAAATATAAATTTATCCCGATCCTAATCCGATCCGGCCCTTCACATTATTAATTTATTTTCTTGGGCCCTTTGTCAGCCCTATGTCCATGCAAATATTCCCCCTTCTCTTTTACCTTAACACACCATACAGACTGTCAGTTCAATTCTTTTTAGTGAAATGTCGTATGCACTGTATTTCTTTTTTTTTTACTGTCTTCTAACGCCAGCATTGGACAACGCACAAGCCGATTTTTCCATAGAAGCTTATGCAATCTTTCACTCCTACAGTTGATTGCACTCGATGCATTGAAAATAATAGGATGTCCTTTTTTAGTGTAATGAAAATTGTTAGCCGGTGCCAGTTAGCATGGGGACTCTGACTACTCACTATTCAGTTCACATGGCCTGCAGCCTATCATATAATTTCACTTCCTTTATGGTCCATGCTGGAATTGACATGATATTTCTGGACACAAGAAACTTTGAAGGCACAAGGCAGCGTAAAAGCAGATCGTCCTAAAATGTTTAGTTTATCTATCGATATGACACCATGTATTTACTCTGTTTCACATCGTCCTAAAAACAATTTTCCAGCCTTTCCATTTCTACGTATTCTGAACGGCTACACCTGCGACATACAGAAAGAGAACCTAAAATCTCTGAACTTTGGAGGCGCGGCTGGGGCTGTCAGGGTACAGTACAGGGAATCCTAATGCATGCCCTTGATTGCGTGCGCTGCTTCTGTTAAATCTGCATCTCGATCGTTGCTGGCCACCGAGCCTGTGGTCCCCTGACACTGGGAATGTCTGTCCTCTGAAGGCCAAGAGGAATCTGAACTAGATCTTGGTTCAGAAAACATCAGCATGAACTGTGTCATCTTTTGATGGTTAACTGTCGTCCACAGGAGCAACTACCAGGTGTTTCTGGCGTTGTCTCCTGCCTACTGCCGACTCACCGGTCACCGTGGATGCTACGCTTCAAGTTCTCTCGGGTACAAGGTCCCCGAATTTCTCTCGCATGCATTCTTCCTTTTTTCCTTCATTGGTGTAAATGCATAATATGTTTCTTTCTTTTTGGGAGAATCGAAGGTTGATAGGAAAGAAATGGCAAGTAAACATAGAAAATGTAGGGATTAGGCAAAGAATATCTTTTTTTTGGCAGAAACTAGTGTACTACAATATCTTAAAACGTGTGAGCTACGTCACTCCCTAGCCCGCTACCAGAGCGGTCCGCGGAGGTTCTTTGATTGGAGGGGCTTGACGCCTCTCACGCGACTAGACTCGAGATAGTGGGTGAACACCAGGATTTATGTGGTTCGAGCCAGGAGCGTAATACCCTACGTCCACGGGAGTGCTTGTTGAATTGCTTGAGCGTATGAGTGTGTGAGGGTGTCGGGTTGTGAAAACCGAATCCCTTGTCGGGTGGTCACCCCGATCCTTTTATAATCCAAGGCTGGGGGTTACAATGTGGCTTGGGGCCTGACAGGTGGCCCCGAAGCAATGTGAACCCTATACACGATCTAGGGTTTTATACTCTGAAAAGAGTAGTCGGTGGGGGAGTTAAGTCCCGCCACCCGGTGTGTTGAACGCCTCTGTCCGTGTGTCAGATGATGATGAAGACACCGTCTTGTCGTTGTGCCTTCTCGCTCTGCTTGGGCGGCTCTGTGCCGTTGGGCGGCACTGTACCGCTATCACGCCTAGTCGCCCTGTCTTATCACCATAATGGTGGATAGGCGGAGGACGGAGGCGTGCGCTGTGCACCATGCTTCTGGAGAAGGCGCGAGCCTTGAATGCACAGCCTGATAACACACTTTCTCTTTGACTTCATTCACCCATGGCCCACGACTGATCGTGGAGCACGCGATGGCTTCGGAGCTCTCATCGACGGGAACGGAGCCAGGAGACACGTGGCAGCTCCGGACCTCACCTCAGTGGGGAGGCCCGGAGCGGAGCCCAGAGCATGTGTCGGCTCCGGAGCTCTCCTCAGCAGGGAGGAGGTTTAGGGCCTGCCAACACGTGGCAGCTCCGGACGTCACCTCAGCGGGGAGGCCGGCTCCGAACTTCCCCGCGCCCTATCACAACTGATCTCCGGAAACCCGCGCCCCCAGCCCGATTTCTGGTCCCGTACGCCTCCAACTTGATCCCAACAGACCGCCGCCCTCCCTTGCCTATTTAAACGCCGACAATCGTCCTATTCCCCCCCTCCCCCCCGATCGGCCGTTCTTCTCTCCGGTGAGAACCGAAGCTTCGATCACCGTTTTCTTTCGATCCTTGCTCAGATTTTCTGATCTAACGCGCTGATCGTGCTCCACCGCCCCCAGGGAGCCCTGTAGGTGAAGGAAGCGACAAGTTTCGCGCCCTAGCATCGGTTCCGACGAGCACCGAGGAGCGGCTTCAATCATCGTCATCGTAGAGCCGAATTCCGACCTCCCCAAGCCCGAGAAACCCCTAGGTGAGCTCCCCTACCCCTCCGCAGCCGATCCATGTGAAAAACTGCAAGTTTTAACGTATAGCGGCAAGAAACCGAAGCTGCGCCAGCGAGATCGCCACCCCCGCCGCCGCGCGCCGCCGCGCACGCGGGCTGGTTCCCGCCAGGGCGACGTGGCCCCTTGAGGGCCGTCTATTTTAAATCGCACGGTAGAAATAAAACCCACGCGTACCGGTTCGACGATCTAATCTGAGCCGTCTATTTTAAATCGGACGGTCCACATCAGCCCCGCGTTATAAAGGCCGGGATTCTTTACGCGCTACCCCCTGGGGATCTCGGAAAATACGAGCTAGCCCCGGAAACTTCTGATCTAGCCCCTAGAACTTCAGAAATTCGTGTAAATTTATTTAAAAATCAGTTTAGCCCCTGGACTTAATAAAAATTAGGAAAACCCCTCTGTTATGTGTAGTTAGACCCCTGGAAATTTATGAAATAGTAAATTAGACCCTGCAGTAGGGTGGATTTACCTTTTTGACCCTATATGATATTAAATTCAGAAATTTGAATATGTGACTAGGATTTAAATTTGAAAGAGTAAGGCAAACACATGTGCAAATTCAAATTTAAACTCTCCTAGCACTTGGAAAACTTTAGAATGAGTTAAAAATAGATTTTAGGCTGAAATGAAATCTGCCTAAGTGTTGTTCATGTTTATTAGTTCTAGAAACACATTTTTAGGCTAGGAAATAATTCTGAAAACTGATAAAATAAATTTAAATTAGTTCACATCAGAGGAGAAGTTCAAAAATATATTATTTAATATTTTAGATCAGAACCTATTCTGTTTAGATGATATGTCCTACTATTTAATATTAAAACCCACTTTTAGGCATAGAAAATAAATCTGAAAAATATAGGAAAATAGGTATGCATAATTAGAAAATGATAAATGAAGTCTCTAAATCCAAAAACTTCAGTTTAGGATTTGGTAGAAGATCTGAAAACCTATTTGGAGTAGGAAATTACCTTTCATGCAAACTTGGTAGCTAAGAAGTGTATTCATTAAATATAAAGAATTTGTTCAAATTGGAAATTCATATATAGTGTGCAAATAGAAATCTGAATACAAAAGTTAGAAATCATATACATATGTTTAAAAGTGAATGTAGGCCAAAAATCAACACATGTAGAGTAACCACAACACTTAGAAATGTGAATGACTTTCATAGGTATGTATGTGTGGTTTGCATGAAGTGAAAGTGTGAACTATGTCTTATGGATTGTTGTTTTCTTTTGCTATGTGTATTGGCATGAGTAGAACCTGCCCCAGAGCAAGTTCTCCCCTTTCAAGAACAAGACTTTTCATTCCCAGAGCAGCAGGAAGAAGGCAAGTGTCCTTGACCACTTTGATCCTATACTAGGATGAGTAGATAGAATTATTTGCATTGTTAATTGAAATATGAAACCCATGCTAGGAAGTTTCCCTAGAATTGCATTACCTTGTTTCCTTGTATCTTGGGTTGGGATTTATTTTATCATGTCATTTATTTATATGCTTATGCTTAGCCATGCTTAGAATGGGATAATTGGGATATGAGATCATCAATTTATTTACCTTACTCTTGAATGAGATATTATGAGTTATGTAGAGGTAGGGATCGAGGCAAGTTGGATGATTTGGTTGGTGCTGGGTGCACGAGACTCGGGTTTGTGTTTAGTACTTGCCTAGATCGTAAGGACCGGTTCATGGAGCATGTAACCTGGCTTTACCGTGCCAACCACATGCTGAGATGGGGCAGCTTGGCCAATTAATTAGGTGTATCCACGGCGTAGTATGGGTGTGTTGGATGGTGCGGGGAATAGGTGTCAGCTGGACTACCATATGAACCGCAAGGCTCAAGAGGGGGCCACTGCAGCGGGGTTGTAGCCTCTTGTATGGTGTTAGGGTGAAACCTCAGTGGGCCCACGCTCGTCGGGAATCTCTTTTAAAGGCTTCGTAGTGATCTCCTGGCTACACACCTGGGAAGTGTGAATGTGGTTCGCAGCCACCGGCATAATGGAGGTTCTTTTAGTCCACCCGGCAACGGGGGATGGAATCACTACATGTGGGTACAGTGGTGCAAACTCTGCAGAGTCAAAACTGTCATGACAGCCGTGCTCACGGTCAAGAGCGGCTTGGACTTATTCATGATTAGAGGATGATGGATTGGAAAGTTGTGAATGTTAAGCGGGGAGCTTAACATTGGAAATGATGTCATGGTTACTTAATTTTGATGATGGGTTGGGAGATTGGGACCATTTCACCTGTGTAGTAATGTAGGTGCTTAATAAGCTAAGTTGATAGGTATGTATTGCGTAGTGCTTTAACCATGAGTTCAACCTCTGCTTGCTCTAGCCATGCATGACATAACTTTCCCACACTTGCTGAGTACCCACGGTACTCAAACTTGCTTTTCTGTTGGTTTATATTGCTGCTCAGGTCAAGAGAATGATGTGGTGTTTAATGACCAAGACTTTGGTCTCGAGGAAGGATTCTAGGTTCACGGATGTCCCCCCGGGCAACGCCTATGACGGAGCCCACAAGATTTATATTCCGCTGCTTTTTTATTTACATATTATGAACTTATTATCGTCCATCGAGACGTATGCTATGTAAGACTTATTTATATTCGACACCTGGCTTGTAATAAATAATGCTTCACTATTTGTCATCACATGTATGAGAAAATGATCCTGGCATACATGTGATATTCACTCGGTTGTTCTTCGGAGAAACTGGGTGTGACACAGGCTCGGGGCTGACCCCGGTGCCAAAGACACATGGCCTCTCTAGCGCCCGCCTGAGCAGGGAGGCGGGGTCTGGGTTGTCTTTTACCCTCCACGCGGGGTACCTGATTCTCAGGGTACCGACAGTGGCCCTCGGGCCCATCTCGGGGAGACATCGAGCCCGTAGGTGGGGCCTCCATCTCTCCCATGTGGTGGCTTTGAACCCGTTCTTCAGAGACCGAAGTGGTGGCGAGATTTTAGCACAGTGGATGCAAGGTTGTACCTGGAAGACGAATATGTTGCACATCCTTAGCGTAGTGGCGTACTCGATAGTCGAAGCGGCATCACATCGACTCAGTGGAAGCGTGTCTGCCCTTGACTGGTGGGTCGTGGCGACGTGCTCGAGGGGTTGCCTTGGGGTATTTACTGCGGCAACCCACGGGTCAGTCACCGCAGTTCCACCACGCCGCTTTTCTCGGGAACCGTCGGACGTTCCCGAGACGTTACCCGCCTGGCCCTAGTGTATGACAGGTGACCTGGGTCCTTCCCGTTGTTGGGGGAGGCGGGTAGCTCGTGGCATGGTGCAGTGGGAACCCAAACGTCGCGTCTGTTTCCCTACCAGAGGTTGCACACGTAGAAAAGGAAGTCTTCTGGAGAAGGATGGTTCCCTTCCGCCTTTTGCAATCTTCATATTCCTCCTGCGCACTCGAAGCCTCCGCTCCCTAGCGCTCTCAACCTTCTCTCACCACCATGTCTTTCGGCCTCCGTTCGCCCAGGCTTCGCTGCGATAGCGACATCGCTATTGTGAGGCGCCTGCTCGGCTGGCAGTCAGCCACGTTCGACGGAAAGATCCGTCGTGGGAGGGTGCCGCTGACCGACATGCAACCCGGTGAGGTGGTTCTCTTCACCTCGTACGTGCTCTCCGGGTTCTCGCTCCCAGCGTCGTCCTTCCTCCTCACCCTGCTGGAGTTGTATGGGCTCCAGCTTCAGCACCTCACGTCGCACGCCCTCGCACTAGTGGTTGTCTTCGTCCACTTGCGCGAGATGTCTGTGTGCGTGCGGACTCCGTTGCGGCACTTCAGCATGTTCTTCTCCTTGAGGGCCTCGGGGAGAAGCACAAGCCAGCTGGGGGGTTTACTACTTCCAGCATCGAGGGAGGAACTCCGCACCCTACGTCACGCCCTTTTCTCCTAGGAAGTGGGAGCACTTGAGGGAGGACTGGGTGATCGCCCAGACTAACATCCACGACCACCTAGAGCTGCCAGGTGGCCCGCCGATGACCGAGGTGGCCGTTGGGAACGATATCCCCGACCTGCAGGACGCCTACACACCGGTGCTGGAGAGGATCAAGTACCTGGTGGAGGAAGGCTTGACCTCTGATGATTCTGGTTGACTTCCTGTCCCACCAGATCGCTCCTCTCCAGCAACGCGTCTGGGCCGATTGATAGTACACCGGGGAGGGCAACATGACCTGATTGGTGCGTGGAGCGGGGTCGCCGTCGGATCGGGAGATGCTGGAGACAATGTTGCAGAAGCTCTCCTACGACCCGATCATCGATGACTCCATCACCCCACCGGCGAGCTGCCAGTCCGTCTACCTTAACCCACAGGCGCGGTTGAGGCTGCTGAGGGAACTGTCGACACTAGACGACATCGATGTTTCAGTGCGGCAGATCGGTCATCCCTCGTGGGGCGTCGAGATCCCTAGAGCAGACGACACCGATGGTCAGGCTAGGCCTGTGCCAAACTCACTCCCAAACAGAGGGAAGGAGCCGGCTGGGAGGCCAGCAACTGTGGCGCGCCCTCGTTCGCCACCCAAGGATGCCCCGGAGTCGAGCAGGGCTCCCAAGAGGAAGCTGGTCTGTCCTGACGGAAGCTTCATCTATCGCCCTCAGGCAGGGGGTTCCCAAGCTTCCCGCGGTCCTGCACCGGGCTCGGCGACTGGCGCCGGCCGCTGCTGCCGGAGCAGCCTTAGCGGCCACGGGAAGGGCGGCTGGCGCTGCTGGAGCTTCAAGGACGGCCCCCGACGCGCCTACGATGCAGAAGAAGTCTTCGGGCGCATCCCCGGCTCAGAAGCCGTCGTCGGGGAAGACTCCTGAGGCGACGTCGGTGATGACGAGGGTTTTAGCAGCATCTTCGGCTTCTCAGCCGTCGAGGGCAGCCCCAGCTCAGGGTGTAACTTCGGCATCGAGGTCCTCGACAGGGAAGACTTCTGATGCGCCGTCTTCGGCGACGAGGACCCCTAAGGTTCCACCAGCTTCGAAGCTAGCAGAGGCGACCTCAACGCTGGCGAGGACGGGGGGCTCGAGCCCTCCGTGTAAGAAGCTTCGCGCGGGGTGGAACTTCCAGTCCTCTAGGTACGGCTCAACCTCGTAGGCATGTGTACTGAGCCGCTGTACGGCGTAGTTGATGCTTGGTGCTTCTTTTTGTAGGGCTCCTCAGCAGAGCATGTCTCCTCCTCCTCTGCAGCAGTCCAGGAGCCAGAGCTCCTTCTCCGTTGAAGTTCTAGCACCGGCGGCAGTGCCTGAGCCTGCGCCTGGGGCAGCTCTAGATGTCGGCACTCGGGCCCATGAGGCCAGCCTACCGGCGGGCGAGGACGCCACTGGTAGTGGTGCGGCTGCCAGCCCTCCTCCTATTTCTTCGCTGGTTTCCTTGGTGGTAACCCCACCGGAGGATGAAGAATCAGAGGGTGTCGAGGCGGTACCTGGCCTGGCGATGCCGAAGGCCATTCTGATCCCCACGACTGTGAGAGACGTCCGATCTAGCCTGGACCAGATGCAGGGTGTGCTCGAGCAGGAGAGGGCCGAGCTGAGGTCTGAGCGGGAGCGCCTCCGAGACTGGGACGACCTGTTGAAGGCGCAGGTCCAGTCCGCCAGGGTGAGGGCACAGGCTCAGGAGGAGCATCTTGAGGCTCGGGAGGAGGTGCTGGAGGAGAAGGAGGTCGTCATCGCCGACTTCCACAAGAATGCGGTGAACCTCCTGGCTGAGGCCAAAAACCTCCATGCTACCACCGATGCACGTCTCGCAGGTCTGACAGAGGTCAGGGAGACGCTCCTTCTCCAAAATAAGGATGCGGAGGCGAGGGAGAGGGAGCTCTCTAACCGTTTGGCTGCCCATGAGGAGGAGCAGGGGCGCCTGAAGGAGCGGATTCAGGGCATCCACGACCAAGAGCTCGCCGCTGCGGCCAAGAATTCTGACCTGGACGAGCGGGCTGCATGGCTGGCCACCAAGGAGCAGGCCCTGGCTGCTATGGAGCTGGAGCTGGCCACCCGTGAGCAGGAGCTGGCGAGGAGGAGTTCAGAAGGGAGCTGACTTCTTCTGCCAATGTGGTCAAAGACGTCCGGGATTCTCGTGTCACTGAGGCAGAGAAGGTCTGGGACTTCCTCGGCCGCGCAGAGGCGGCGCTGGAACCTTTTGGCTTTGGCTCCTTGCGCCCCAATTGTCCGGCCCAGGAGGTAAGCTAGGTGCTCCCTACTCTGGACGCAGTCGGGTAGAAGCTCTTGGCGCTGGAGAACGTCGTGGGGGAGCATCTAGAGGCTGAAGGCAAGGCTCTGGCGCAGCTGGTGGTAGATCATGTGCTCACCTGCCTTCAGGGATGCGACCCCACCATCTCGCTAGAACCTGTGGCGCAGGGCCACAGTGTAAAATTGTCGGGGGTGGCCAAGTCTTCCGTGGAGGAGGTTACCCGACTCGTAGCTGCTAGGTTCTAGCTTGGGTAGCTCCTAGGTCTCCCGCTCGCCTTGTATCCTCCTATCTATGCCGGAACCCCATCGGTAATAAAGACTCCTTGTTTCAGGTCTTGTGTTATTGGCGTGTAGACTTCGGACCCTTGGCAAGGCAAAGGTCCGTAATGACTTGGCCGGAGTAGATAGCACTTTGCTGATGTCCTGAGCTTGTTCCTCCGGGTCCTTAGCAGCGTAAGGACCTGGAGCGCTCCAGCAGTGTGGCTAACACGTCCCCCCAGGTCTTGGTAGCGCAAGGACCCGAGGGAACCTTGGTCAATACCTTCAGCTTGTCGTACCTGATGCTCCGAGTCTTCTACTTGCTGCTGCAGTGGTCCGACGTCCTTCCCGCGTGGTTCACCGTGATGGACCCCTGATAGGTGTGGCCCTAGTGTTGGGGCACCCCTACCACTGGATGAGGCAGGACGTCAGCACCTGGCCCCCTGAGAGGTCCCGGATGCCAAGGACCTGTTAGGACCTGCAACATGGCAGAAAAAAAGGAGTAGTCGTGCTCTATGGTCACTCTTTCCTGTTTGTCAGCTACTGTGGCTTATGGTCCTCTGCTGAGCTACGGGGCTTGGGTAATTCAATGTGGGTCGTCCGGGCTATGGTTAAAACCTTGCCTAGGGGCATGAGCCCTCCGGTTCCCTGGTACTGAGCTGTAGCGCTGGAGAGGCAGAGGCTTGGGGTACAGGATTAGGCAAAGTACGCTACACACTTTGGACCTCCCGCTGGCGTAAGACTTTCAGGGGAGGGACCATTCGGCACCATAAGGCCCCGAGGCAATGAGACAACCAAATGCCCCCAAGTTACGGTTAAACTTTGCTCAGGGTATGAGCCGTCCGGTTCCCCGATACTGAGCTGTAGCGCTGGAGAGGCAGAGTGTGTGCGCTTGGGGTACAGGACCAGGCGAAGCAGGCTACACCCCTGGTCCTCCCGCTGGCGTAAGCCTTTCAGGGGAGGGACCATTTGGCACCATAGGGCCCACGAGCAATGAGACAACCACATGACCCCGGGTACGCCACAGGTACCTCAAGCAGACCCGCCTACAGAAGGATAGCACGACTCCTGCTATGGGTGAACATAGAAAAAAGTGACCGGCCACACAGCCAGAGCGGTATGGAAAGAAAGCACGAAAAGAGAGGAGGCGATGTTCGGGGTCCGGTTACTTTTCTTGTCCGTAGGAGTGTTTTTTCCGGACCCCAAGTACTCAGTTGTAGGTAGGGGAGGTAGTGCGACAGGATTAGGGTACGAAACCGGACTGCGCGTCTGTGACGCCCCTGTTCCGAGAAAAACCCTCTCGGAACCGAGACTGATGCGTATGTGTGCCCAGGATATTCATCACACATACACATATCATCCACAAAATGAATTCAGAATATATTACCACGAATAAATAGGGTTCAAGTACTTTATTACATCAATCTCTATTGCGACGGAAGTCTCTAACTAAATCTAGCAGCGGAAGTCTTGTTCTAGCAGCGGAAGTTTTCTAAATATTGCGGAAGCAAACAAAACACAGCAGAAGCAGCTCCATCTCCTACTCCACAAGCAAGGTTGATGGTGGATCATACGCCTAATACTCCACATGGTCTTCAAAGTACTCCTCTCCTGTTGTTGATGATGTACGATAATGCAAGGGTGAGTACATGACGTACTAAGAAAGTGCGGGAAGTATGACATGTAGCTTACAACAAGGTAGGTATAAAAAAGGCTCATTGCAGAAAGCAAAGTTTATTTCTCAAAACATGATAAAAAAACAACTATCTTTAAGTGAATATAATCCCAACATATACTTAAACATCAACATACCTCCATCATGTTTCACCAGTTTCCGTGTCTTATCCAGACATTAATCTTTCTCAACTTTTTATGCTCATGAATACCATCTCGTATTCACTACCATCTCATCTCATGTTTAATTCCATCTCATAACCGAGACCAAAGCTCATTGTTTCAACTCAACAGTCTGAAACCATTCTCATTACCAGGACTCAACAGTCCCGAAACCTTTCCTCAATGACCAAACCAATAACCACACCAAATACTATCCCAAAATTCATCCCATCTAATCATGTGAGTTGTCCAGGCTCTTGTGACCGTAGCTCGATTATCATGATAGTTTTACACTCCGCAGAGGTGGCACCACTTTACCCACAAGTTTGTGATTTTGTCACCCGTCGACGACTGCAGAACTTCCGTTATACCAGTACACAACCGTCGGTGTATGGCCAAGAGATCACAAAATAGCATTTACAAAGGGGTTACTAGATGTATGGACTCACTAAGGTTTCACCAGCAGGCTAGAATCTCCAATTCTCCCACCTACGGGCCCCCTCTTGTGCCATGCAGTTTCCAGGGCAGTCCTCACTCGACTCCCATTCCCCGCGCCTTCCACGGTCCATAACGATCGAGCAACTTACCTAATTAGTCAGCTAAGCCGCACCCATATTTGGCCTTGTGGTGGCACTGTTATCCTGGCATGGCTAGCATGAACCAGTCCTTAGATCTACGGCAAGTAAACCACCATCTCATTCTACCTCATTCACAAACCAAGCTTGCCTAGATCTCCCCCGATTCATGTTCATTATCAACATCAGTCTCTCATTAACATTGTTCATACGAGTGCAGTTAGCTAGACACAATCTATCTCGCTTCCCATAATCCCATGGACTCAGCGAAGCATAAACCAAAAACGACCATACCCGACTCATAAACTTCTCTGGCGACAAGGGTTGTTAACAAAGCTAGTAAACTCCTATCAAAGGGTTTCCCATCAAGTTGACTCAAGCATAAACAATTTTCGCAAACAAATCAGTTTCCAAAACATGGGATCAATATGGTCAAGGGGCACTTGCCTTGTTCCTGTGGTTTCGGTTGCTCTTGGATCTCGAAGTCTTGGTTCTGAAATCCTTCGTAGATAGCTCCCTGAGCTTGTCCTTCTACTTACAATCACACACATACAAGATTTACAACAATCAATCACCATGCACAAACTTTACACAAGATGCAATGATGCATATGCATGTTGATTCTATGGTGCACTTTTAGTCTGTACGTGTTCTTGCATGTTTTAAGGGTTTGCATGGGGTTTAACGATGAACAGAGGTGTAGGGGTCAAATGTGGACATGGCGATGATCTTGACTTAAGATCAAACCGACCAACACGTGATCTGTCCACATGAAGGAGCTTCTATTCGAAGAGATCAAAGAACAGATGCAAGGAAAACCGCGATGAGATCGTAAGGTGGAAATGGAGACCTACCTTGCTTCTCCTCGGTGTCGGGGGCTTCCTCCTAGCAATGGCAGTAAACTCCAAAGTCGGCGAGCGTGTCGACGCTCGTCGGCGGTCTCTCCGGCGAAGGGGTTTAGCTTGGCGAGTTTGGGGCTAGGGCTTCTAAGTTGTTGGCTTAGAAAGGATGTTACGACCGAGGGTTGTTTCGGGTTCTATTTATAACTGGAAAAGAAGAGTCCTCCTCCGATTGGATTTTGTCACACCCGGTTTCTCCGAAGAACAACCGAGTGAATATCACATGTATGCCAGGATCATTTTCTCATACATGCGATGACAAATAGTGAAGCATCATTTATTACAAGCCAGGTGTCAAATATAAATAAGTCTTACATAGCATATGTCTCGATGGACAATAATAAGTTCATAACATGTAAATAAAATAGCAGCGGAATATTATTTCTTGTGGGCTCCGTCACAGGCGTTGCCCGGGGGACTCCATGAACCTAGAAACCTTCTTCGGGTCCAAAGTCTTGATCATTAAACCCCACATCATTATCTTGACCTGAGCAGCAATATAAACCAACAAATATGCAAGGTTGAGTACCGATGGTACTCAGCAAGTGTGGGAAAGTAATGTCATGCATGGCTAGAACAAGGAGAGGTTGAACTCATGGTTAAAGCACTACGCAATTAATACCTATCACCTTATCTTATTAAGCACCTACATTACTACATAGGTGAAATGGTCCCAAATCTCCCATCCCATCATCATAATCAAATAACCATAACATCATTTCCAATGTTAAGCTCCCCGCTTAACATCCACAACTTCCAAAGCCATCATCCTCTAATCATGAATAAGTCCAAGCCGCTCTTGACCGTGAGCACGGCTGTCATAACAGTTTTGACTCTGCAGAGTTTGTACCACTATACCCACATGTAGTGATTTCATCCCCCGTTGCCGGGTGGACTAAAAAACATCCATTATGCCAGTGGCTACGAACCACATTCACACTACCCAGGTGTGTAGCCAGGAGATCACTACGAAGCCTTTATAAAGGGATTCCCGACGAGCGTGGGCCCACTGAGGTTTCACCCCTAACAGCATACAAGAGGCTCCAACCCCTCTGCAGTGGTCCCCTCTTGAGCCTTGCGGTTCATATGGTAGTCTAGCTGACACCTACTCCCCGCGCCATCCAACACACCCATACTATGCCGGGGATACACCTAATTAATTGGCCAAGCTGCCCCATCTCAGCATGTGGTTGGCACGGTAAAGCCAGGTTACATGCTCCATGAACCGGTCCTTAGGATCCAGGCAAGTACTAAACACAAACCCGAGTCTCGTGCACCCAGCACCAACCAAATCATCCAACTTGCCTTGATCCCTACCTCTACATAACTCATAACATCTCATTCAAGAGTATGGTAAATAAACTGATGACCTCATATCCCAATTATCCCATTCTAAGCATGGCTAAGCATAAGCATGTAAATAAATGATATGATAAAATAAATCCTAATCCCAAGCTACAAGGAAACAAGATAATGCAATTCTAGGGAAACTTCCTAGCATGGGTTTCATATTTCCATTGACAATGCAAATAATTCTATCTACACATCCTAGCATAGGATCAAAGTGGTCAAGGACACTTGCCTTCTTCCTGCTGCTCTGGGAATGGATAGTCCTGATCTTGGAAGGGGAGAACTTGCTCTGGGGCAGGTTCTATTCATGCCAACACAAATAGCAAAAGAAAACAACAATCCATAAGACATAGTTCCTCTTTCACTTCATACAAACCACACATTCACATCTATGAAGGTCATTCACATTTCTATGTGTTGTGGTTAATCTATGTGTGTTGATTTTGGGCTTACATGCACTTTTAAACATGTGCATATGATTTCTAACTTTTGTATTCAGATTTATATTTGCACACTATATATGAATTTCCAATTTGAACAAATTCCCTATATTCAATTGATACACATTTTAGCTACCAAGTATGCATGGAAGGTATTTTCCTACTCCAAATGGGTTTTCAGATCTTCTACCAAACCCTAAACTGAAATATTTGGATTTGGAGACTTCATTTATCCTTTTCTAGTTATGCATACCTATTTTCCTATATTTTAAGATTTATTTTCTATACCTAATTGTGAACTTTATTATGAAAATAATAAGACACATCATCTAAACAGAATAGGTTCTGATCTAAAATATTAAATAATATATTTTTGAACTTCTCCTCTGATGTGAACTAATTTATATTTATTTTACCAATTTTCAGAATTATTTTCTAACCTAAAAATGTGTCCCTATAACTAATAAATGTGAACAATCAATTAGACAGATTCATTTCAACTTAAAATTTATTTTTAACTCACTCTAAAGTTTTCCAAGTGCTAGGAGAGTTCAAATTTGAATTTACAATGTGTTTGTCCCATCTTTTAAATTTTAAATACTAATCACATATTCAAATTCCTAAATTTAATATCATATAGGGTTAAAAAGGTAAACTCACCCCACTACAGGGTCTATTATATTATTTTAAGAATTTCCAGGGGCCTAACTATGCATATCAGAGGGGTATTGCTAATTTTTATTAAGTCCAGGGGCTAAAACTGATTTTTAATTGAATTTACATGAATTTCTAAAGTTCTAGGGGCTAGATCTGAAGTTTCCGGGGCTAGCTCGTATTTTCCGAGATCCCCAGGGGGTAGCGCGTAAGAATCCCGCCCTTTATAACGCGGGGCTGACGTGGACCGTCCGATTTAAAACAGACGGCTGAGATTATAACGTCGAACCAGTACGCGGGGATTTCAATTCTACCGTGCGATTTAAAATAGACGGCGCACAAGCGGCCACGTCGCTCTGACCGAGCGCGGGCGGCGCTGCCCGACGGCGCGCGGCGGCGGGAGGCGGCGATCTCGCCGGAAATCTTCGGATCTTCGTCTATTCTTCCTAAAACTGGGATTTCATGGCATTGATCGGTAGAGGGGAGGTCGGGGATCTCACCTCGGGGTTTTTCTTGAGCTCGGAGATCCTGGAAGGCAGTCGGCGACGAGGTCCGAGGTGAATTCACGGTGATGCTCGTCGGCGCTGTGTTTGAAGCGCAAACCACCGAGTTTTCTGCACCTGCGTGATTCCCCGGAGGCGGTGGAACACGATCGGCGCGTTAGATCAGAGAACCCGAGCTGAGATCGAGAGAAAACGGTGATCGGAGCTTCGGTTCTCACCGGGAGGAAAAACAACCGATCGCGGGTGAAAATCAGGACGATGCCGGTGTTTATATAGCCGGGGGAGGGTGGCGTTCGGTTGTGATCGAGTTTGCGTCGTCCAGAACCGAAATTCAGCTGGGATACCCGAGTATCTGGGGGTGGTTTCGATTCGGGGGAGAGAGGAGTCCCGGTCGGCCGAGCGCGCGCGCGAGGAGGAAGACGACTGCGGGCCCCACATGTCAGTGAGAGGAAAACGGGGCGCGCGACTGCGGGCTGGCGCGGGGGTGAGGTGGGCCGGCTGGTGGGTTTCGGCCCACTGGCCGGGGAGGTTTGTTTTTTTCTTTTTCTTTTCTGTTTTGAGTTGAATTTGAATTTGAATTTCTGCACCACATGCAATACGTCCAAAATTTTTTAAATTCCCCTCTTAACAGGTTTCGGGGTGTTACAGATTTCAAATAAGAGTCCTATTCAAACTGTTTTTAAATCTTAACAACTTATCTTCAACTGTTTTGGTTACAGTATTCAACATAGAAGAGTTCGTGTCGGTTTCCTCGTGTCGGGCACTCGTGTATCAAAGAAAAACAGCTTCAGATCTCGTTCCCTCCGCGGTGATGAGCTACGGAGGCTCCACGTGTCCAGTAGAGGCCAGGCCTCCCTTTTCCATAGAGGCGGGCTCTGGTTGTGCCGCGTGTTAGGCGGGCGGGACCTCCCCTCTCCTCGGAGGCGAGCTCCGCGTACGCCACGTGTCCTGGTGGGTCGGGACCTCCCCTCAATCTAGAGACGAGCTCCGCGTATGCCACGTGTCAGTGCCGGACCTCCCCTCTCTTCGGAGGTGGCTCTGAATGTGCCATGTGTCAATTCCGGACCTCCCTCTCTTTGGAGGTGAGCTCTGAGAGTGCCACGTGTCAGTTCTGGACCTCCCTTCTCTTCAGAGGTGAGCTCCGAGAATGCCACGTGTCAAGCAGCGCCAAATCTGCTTTCTACTCAGAGATGAGCTCTGAGGTCGACACGTGTCCAACAACATCGGACCTCCCGGAGCTAAGCTCCAGTGGTCACACGTGTCCACTAGTGTCGGACCTCCCGGAGGTAAGCTCCGGAGGTGACACTTGTCCAGTAGGACCGGACCTCCCGGAGGCGAGCTCCGGAGGTGACATGTGTCCATCAGTTTCGGACCTCTCGGAAGTGAGCTCCGAGAGAGACACGTGTCCATCAGTTTCAGACCTCTCGGAAGTGAGCTCCGAGAGCGACACGTGTCCCGCGGTTCTGGGCCTCACTCTCACGCAGCGAATAGCTCCGGTGATGACACGTGTCCTGCGGGGCTGGACTTCGCTTCTCCGCAGAGACAAGCCTCGGAGGCGACACGTGTCCAGCGGATCGGACCTCGCCCCTTCCACAGAGGCTAGCTCCGAGCCTGCCACGTGTCTGGCGGTGCCGGACCTCTCCCCATTTTGCAGGGATGAGCTCCGAACGCGCCACGTGGCCAGCAGGACACGGGAAATGTCTACAACACTCCTTGGTGAACTGAAACTGGCTCTTTTTTATCTATCTTTTTTATCCCTTTTCCGTTTCTACTTATTTTAAAATGTTTCTTTACATGAAATATGAATGTATGCATGATTACGAAATTGAGGGTGTTACAGCGTTCTGGACCTCCCGCGGGCGTTAACCTTTCAGCGAGGAGACTTTCTAGTGCCACGGACCTAGGACAAGTATGTAGGACAAGCTCTGAACATGCCATTTACAATTGATATGCATGAGTAAGCACAAACTGTAAAAAAGGTAAGTAGAGTAGGATATATTTTTCTCATTTCAGGCTTCCTTCGGGTGATAGGAGGAAAGTGGATGTACAAGAACGCAGCGACCCGCCCTGGATGACAAGAGTAGCGGAACTCCTCTGGGGCTTAGTTGTTCTAAGCGTTGTTCCTTGACACTATGCCACCTTCACAAAGAAAGAGAAAAAGAAAACAAAAACCCTACCACTGCGCTAAGAGTAGAACTTACGTAGGTATTCTATGTTCCGTGGATGGGGTAGAGGTACCCTATCTTTCAGTGGCTAGGTGAACGCACCTGGGACGGCATACTTGTTTTGCTCGGAAGGGACCCTCCCAACTGGCGGGGGGGGGGGGGGTTGTCACCCCCTTTTGAGAAAGTATTCACTGAAGCACCAGGTGGTCCTGCCTTGGGATGTCTACTCCACGTGTACCGCCGCTGATATCGCCGGAGCGTTTGGCTGTGTAGCGCCTTACGAGGAGCCGCTTGCCACATTTCCTCATCGACGAGGTTGATATCTTCACGCAGGAGTTGGTCCTGCGCGGCTTCATCCTATGTCTGGACGCGGGATGAGCCCTTGGTGGTTTCGGGGGGGAGGGCGGCCTCGACCCCCATACGAGTATAAGAGGCTGTTTTGCTTGTCGCACGACGGGTGGATGCCTGGTTAGACATGGAGCGTCTTGCGTCGCTCGTTTTCATGGTTGGAGTCAGAGTCGGAGTGGCCGTAGAAGGCTTTCAACGCCCGGTCGGCGTCTTGATACTCCATCTCTTGCTCAACACTGGCCTCAGGTTTGGCCTTTTGTTTGCCCTCCCGCTGGCGGGAGGGGGCGCCGTCTTGACGCGGCCGCTGTTGTTGCAGCTCACGGAAGCGCTCCACAAGCTTCTTGATCTCACAGCAGTTACTGGCATCGTGGCGGTTGGAGTTGTGGACCGGGTACTAGTCGTCGTCGCTGGCAGATGACGGTCGTGGGTGCTTGTCGGTGCGCGGGGCTTGGCCCTCACTGGCGGCTGCAAGGGTGGCAGTGGGTGCCCCGGCCAGAGGCTTGTTCATGCCTCCAGACTTGTTCTTCTTGCTGTTGCGCAGAGCAGCAGCTTCTCCGGCACTCACTGCCACGGATAACCGTCGGGAGTGCCAATCTAGGCCTTTCGCCGCCCTGGTGCACTTGTCGGCTAGGCTGAAGAGCCCGGGGACGTCTTGCACGTTATGCGTGGCTAACTTCTCGAGAATCTTCTTGTCGCAAACGCCTTCCTGGAAGGCGACGACGACATAGGCGTTGGAGATGCGGGGGATGGTGTTCCTAACCTGGGAGAACCGCTGGATGAAGGATTGCAGCGACTCCCAATCGCGTTGATGCAAGGCATGGAGGTCGAGCTCGGTGCCGGAGCGCTTGTAGGTACTCCCGAAGTTGACTGTGAATCTCCAGCACAACTCTTCCCAGGACGAGATGGAGCCCGGGAGAAGGTTCATGAGCCATGATCGGGCGGTACCGGTCAGAGCCACTGAAAAGTAGTTGGCCATGACGGCCTCGCCCCTTCCTGGCGCGCCAAATATCGGAGTGTGAGCTATGACGCTCCCCCCGGTCCGCTACCGGAGCGGCCTGCGGAGGTTCTTTGATTGGAGGGGCTTGACGCCTCTCGCGTGACCAACACCAGGATTTACGTGGTTGGGGCCGCCGGAGCATAATACTCTACGTCCACGAGAGTGCTTGGCTAATTGCTTGAGCGTATGAGTGTGTGAGGGTGCTGGGTTGCGAAAACCAAACCCCTTGTCGGGTGGTCACCCCGGTCCTTTTATAGTCCAAGGTCGGGGTGGTTACAATTTTGCTTAGGGCGCGACAGGTGCCCCCGAAGCTATGTGACAACGTGTTGAACGCCCCTGTCCGTGTGTCAGGTGATGAAGACACCATCTTGTCGCCGCGTCTTCTCACTCTGCTTGGGCGGTACTGTACCGCTGTCATGCCTCGCCGCCCTGTCTTGTCACCATAATGGTGGACAAGCGGCGGACAGAGGTGTGCGTTGTGCTCCATGCTTCTGGGGAAGGCACGGACCTTGAATGCACAACCTGACAACACACTTCCTCTTTGACTTTGTTGACCCACGACCCATGACTGATCGTGGAGCACCTGAAAGTTGCCTAGAGGGGTGTGAATAGGCTAATTAAAATTTAAAGCACAATTATCAATTGACTTGTTTAGTCAGGTTCGGACAAGTCCAAAAATATTTTTCACAAGTCAAAATTTTTCGGATAAGTTTGATGAAATCAGACTTGTCCGAAGTCAGTCGCAGCAGAAATAAATCTAACTAGTTCTAGGTCAAGTGTACGATCAATATGGTCTTGAAGTAGCTGTTAAACAAGTCTAGCAACCTACTAAGCAAACTTGATGATCTAAATACTAAAGTAGTTCAATGCTAGGGTTTAATCAATCACAAGCAAGAGCAATGTTATGAAAAATTGAAGAACAAGCAAAATGAGCACAAGTGAACACGAGGATTTGTTTACTGAAGTTTGATTCCACACAGAATTCTACGTCTCCGTTGAGGTGTCCACAAAGGACCGAGTCTCTTTCAACCCTAACTCTCACCAAGTGATCACAAAGATCAAACTTGGTTGTTCCACTATCAACTCAAAGGTGATTACAATCTTCCCGGGTCTCACCACAAGTTGGGAGTCACAGGGTGACACCTAGCCGCCTAGGAACAAAGCTCCAAGAGTAATAAACACAAACTACGCAGCTTGACGGTGTACAACTTAGCAAGATCAACCCTAAGATCTCTTCTCCTTAAATCTCCTCACAAGGCCTCAAATCCTCACAAGATTCAAGAATGAAAGCTAGAGGGTGTGAGAGAGGTCTAGGAATGCTCAAGAACACCTATGAAAGCTCTGGGGTTGATCTTCTTCCAAATGGGAACGAGATCCCTCCTTTTATAGGGCTCCCCAAAATATGACCGTTGCCAACCACTAAAGTTCGGACATGTTCGAACTCCACTTTGGACATGTCCGAGGTTGGGGACCATTAATGGTAAAATGACGTCCTCAACTGACACCGACTCAGACTGTCCTGTTGATTCCACTTTGGACATGTCTGACATATTTTGGACATGTTCGAGCTTACATATACGAACCAGTCTTTGGATATTCTCAGACTTCGGACATGCCCGAACTCCACTTCGTACATGTCCAACCCTAAACAGAAGGTGCATATCTGAACTCCTCTGACATGTCCGACCTTCTAAACATAGGAATTTTAAGAAACCCTAGACTTCGGACATGTTCAAGGTTCTTCGGATACGTCCGACCCTAAACAGAAGGTACATCTCCGAACTTCCTTGACATGTCCGACCTTCTGGACTTAGGAAATTTCAGAAACTCTAGACTTCAGACATGTCCGAATTTCTTCGGATATGTCCTACCCTAAATAGAAGGTACTTCTTCGAAACCTTTGGACATGTCCGAGTCTATATTGAGAGTACTTTTCTGAATCTCTCTAACATGTCTGATGCTTTTGACCTAACGACTCTTTTCTACACTAAGGGTTGTTTTGTGGCATTGAGCTTGCTTTTCTTTGCCGCGTGTCGTGTCCCTCTTAATAGTGCGGCGTTCCTACAACAACAACAACAACAACCAAGCCTTCATCCCAAGCATGTTGGGGTCGGCTAGACATGAAACCCAATATCAATGAAGTAAAAGAGAGGAAGAGATATAAGAACAAGGAAAAAAAGAAAAAAGAAAAAAAAAAGAAAAAAAGAAAAAAGAAAAAAAAAGAAAAAGAAAAGAAAAAAAAAGAAAAAAAAAGACTACGATTCTGGCACATGAATTGCTACTTTCCATGCGGTCCTATCATGAGCTAAGTCTCTAGATATATTCCAATCTCTCAAATCTCGTTTTACCGCCTCCTCCCAGGTCAACCTTGGTCGTCCTCTACCCCTCCTAATATTTTTTCTGCCTCTTAAAATTCCACTGTTAACCGGTGCTTCTGGAGGTCTCCGTTGGATGTGTCCAAACCACCTAAGTCGATGTTGGACTAACTTCTCTTCAATCGGCGCCACCCCTATCCTATCACGAATCGCCTCATTCCTTATTCGGTGTCACTCAAGAAAAAATATAAAAACCCTAACTCTATTGTGTAGCTTCATGCCGTCTTCTCTATTTCCTTTTTTTAAAAAACCCCTCAATCTCTTCTTGACATCCAACCTATCTGCACACATGCTTATTCGAATTCATTAGAATTTTAATTGTTCGTCATCAGTTCTCCAAAACCCACATGGGGACGTAGATGCACTTTCAGCACGCGGTGGCTTCAGAGCTCTCATCGACGGGTACGAAGCCAGGAGACACGTGGCAGCTCCGGACCTCACCTCAGCGGGGAGGCCCAGACAAGAGCCCAGGGCATGTGTCGGCTCTGGAGCTCTCCTCAGCAGGGAAGAGGTTTAGGGACTGCCAACACGTGGCAGCTCTGGACCTCACCTCAGTGGGGAGGCTGGGTCTGGAGCCCAGGGCATGTGTCGGCTCCGAAGCCCTCCTCAGCAGGGAGGAAGCTTGGAGCCCAGGTACACATGGCAGCTCCGGACTTCACCTCAGCAGGGAGGCCGGGTCCGGGGCCAAGGACACGTGGCGACTCCGGAGCCCTCCTCAGTCGGGAGGAGGCTCGGAGCCCAGGTACACGTGGCAGCTTCAGCCCTCACCCCAGCAGGTAGGCCGGGTCCGGGGCCAAGGATATGTGGTGGCTCCGGAGCCCTCCTCAGCAGGGAGGAGGTTCGGAGCCCGGTTACACATGGCAACTCCGGACCTCACCTCAGCGGGAGGCTAGGTCCGGAGCCAGAGACATGTGCTGGCTCGAGAATCTAGATGCACATGGCAGGCTTGGGGCTGACCCCGGGGCCAGGGACACGTGGCCTCTCTTGCGCCCGGCTCAGCATGGAGGCGGGACCTGGGTTGTCTTTTACCCTCCACGCGGGGGTACCCGGTTCTTAGGGTACCGAAACTGTCCAAACTGCACATGATTGATGACCCCTTTTAAGGTTAGTTGAGTGCTGCGTTCTATTTTAATCAGTAACCTATCCAGTGCAAGAAAGAAACCAACTCAGCTATAGCTTTCGTCAGTTCGCTCTCAACTTTCTGTAGCTGACAGCTATACTGAATTCTTTCTTTTGATATTTTGCGTGTTTGCTGCAAGAAGATTGAGTCCTGCAATGAATAAGAATAGGTTTTTTAGAGTTGATAGCTAATATTAGTGTCACTTGGCAAGAAGTTGCAAAATAGTGTACAGCAACAACGACGACGACAACAACAACAAAGACCTTGTTCCAAACACGTAGACTAAGCCACAAAACAGCAAGTGTTGCGGTGAAATTTGCATTTTTCCTTCATACATCCAAATAAACCTTTAAAAATGGATGTTTGATGTGGGACAAAATCTTGTCACCTGATGATTTGAAACGAAGGTAAAGAATCGTGCCAAAACACAAAGGCCAAGGTTCGCATCTAGTATAGGCCCACTAAAGTTATAACAGAAGAGCAGGCTCATAAAATACGCAGGCCCAATTTACTCGGCGACTCACTCCTCGGCCACATCCTACTTAGTCGGCAAGCTATTTTGCTGGTGGAAAGCATTCCACGTCTTCGAATTTTTTTATTAATATGCATTTTCTGAATTTAATATAAATAACCGGCCGTTTGATTTTTTTCAAAAATGACCACCATTTCACCTTTTTAACGGGCGACAGCCCCAGGTGGCACCTGTGTCGCACGTTCAATGGGCGACATGTCTTCCTACGTGACAGCCTGCCTGGCGGGTAGCGTAGCCACGTGGAATAAAAAGTACACGTGACAGCAGGCCCAGTCGCATGCCCAAGGGGTGACAACCACTGGACCGCGGGCCAATCGCCCACTTGTCGGGCAACAGCCATTAGGCTATGGGCCCGGTCGTCCTTCCAACGAGTGATGACTCCAACGGTAGGCGGTCTGAATGTGGTTGGGCCTTAAAAGAGTGCGTTGTCGGCTGGGCTTAGAGGGGGAGAAAGAAGAAGAAAAAGAGGAGCGATGAATACACTTGCTCCTTTTTAGTCTATGGTCTACATCTACTCTTCATCCCTGTGTACACCCGCCCGAGCAGGGATGGGACGGATAGTGATGATGGCTCGGCGTCGTGCTTGTCCTGTCACGTGTGGCCTCCCGGTCTGTTTTGAATCCCTACTGCCATTCCGTCACGTCGGCATTAAAGTCTTCCGACTGCCTCTGGTCCGGGCTTTGAGCCCGGATTGCTTCCCTTTTCTGGTCTCGTCGTCCGGGCTTGGAGTTTGGCCGCTGCTTCCGCTCTCGGGGGTTGGACCTCATGGTAATGTTGTCCCGCGTCTGTGCCTTGACTTGTGTCTCGTGGAATCGCGCGTCCTGACGTGGTTGGTTGGTCGGCTGCCCCTTGGGTACCCGGGGTACGTTACCCCGTCACATTGATTCCATGAGAGCAGAGTGGCTTGTCCACATCACGTTCAAAAGGATACATATGAGACATTGATTCCATGAGAGCAGATGTAAGGGCCTCAGTTTTTGACACACATTTGCAGTGTTCATCACCACACCACACACCTCATTTGAGGAAGAATGATGAACACAAATGAAGAGCAAGTAACAATTATCAACATGCTCATTAGAGAACAAACTTACACATTGCAAAAGTGGTATTTCCCACATGTGATATAGATGGGCTGGACATATGAAAACTCCTACACTTTGCTAAGGATGTCCATGCCAAGTTTCACCCAAATTCAAAACCTTTTTGAGGTCATTTTGGGTATAGATAGGAAGAGGGCAGTTTGAAACCATATTCAAATTCAAACTGTTTTTATCCCATGAATTTAAAAGTGGAAGGCATATTCTTACTCAGCACATTTTTGTGAGCTCACACACCAATTTTCACTCCATTTGGAGTTGATCTTGACATGAGCTAAGGGGGAGAGATTCAAACTTTATTTGAATTTCAAACTGAACTTGTGCTGAAATTCATTCAAACCAAACCTCATTTGAACTTTGATCTATTCAAATGGCTCATGGGTGAATAATTTGAATTGCCAAGGGTAGTATGGGGTTCACTGTTTACAACAGTGATTAGGAGTAAATTTCAGAGGTTAAAACTGGAGGTGGGACCCACATGTCAGCCACTGCTCAGATCAAACCGACTGAGACTTTTTCACTCGGGTCGCCGAGCCGCAGCGGTGATCGCCACCGAGGCCAGCCGCCGCGCCACCAGCTGCTTGCCCACGCGCGGGCATGAGGCGGTGCAGGGCCTTCTTAAGGCGCCTGCCCCCTCCTCGGCCGGGGCACCATCGTTCTTCCCCGCAAGAACTCAGCGCCGGCCGAAAACTTCCGCAGCTCGGATCTGATTGGAGAACGGCGATCACAGCTCCCTCCTTCCACTCCAGAGCACCAGCAAGGTACTAGAGACCTTCCTCCGTCCTTCCCGTTGCTAGGATTCGGTTGAAACCGATTGATATCGGCTGTGCCGAAAGATCAAACTCGGAACTTGGAACCGCCGCACCTCGGGCTCTCGTGGACAGCCCAACCAGGGCGTTGTCACGCCCGAGCCAAGGCACCCTTGGACGCGCGGGTGACCGGTGCTGCTCATCCCCGAGCCACAGCTCGAGTGGTTGCTCACCGGCGGCGAATTTCCACTTTTCCCCTTTCTGTGTGCAGAACGACCTTCGGGTACGATTCTGTTTAATTCGTGCTCTAGAAAGGATTAGAGGGCCTCAGGCCGCTCTCACACGAGCTAGACACGGTAACGCACAAGTTGCCTTCACAACTCTGGGCCGGAGAACCTCTGTGCCCGGCGTAATTTGAGGTCTACTAATGGCGGAACGAACGGGCGGCATCGGGCGCACGGTGAGGACCTATTTCGGGCCTTCCCCGAGCTGCCTCGAGCTCATGTCGACCTTCTCTGAGGTCCACTGATGCTCCCCGACCGATTTCCCAAGTAGCTGAGGTGCTAGAGAAGTCAGTCGACATGGCCGAAGTCATTCCGAGGTGGCGGCTCGTCGCCGACCATGCTCCGGCCGTTGTCATGAGCAGCTGACCCTCGGATCCTATTCCCTGAGTAAAAGTAGGCAGGGGCGGCCAGAATCGAGAAGTTTGGAGCTGTACAGCAGCCGGCGGCGAGCTCTCCGGCGAGATCCCTCGGCGGCGGAGCGAGGGTGTCACGAGGTTGAAGAAGGGGGTGGACCCCAGCTGTCAGCGGGAGATATTTTGAATCGGGATCCGGCTGCGGCCGGGATCAGGTGTGCTGGCGCGCAAAATCCTTGTGGGCCGCGATGTGCCATCGCCTAGGCGTGCGACGCGTGTCCCCCGGGCCCACGCGCGAGTTTAAACTTTTCCCCGATTTTCAGATTTCCTTCAAACTTCAAATCCTCATAACTTTGGCTAGAAAGCTCCAAATTGAGTGAACCAAATTTTGCTGGATTCATCTCTCTGAGTACTTTCCAGAAAATCAAGTTTCACTTCATGAAATTCCATATTTTTCCAGAATTAATTCCTCAAAGTGTAAACTGTTAGGAATTTTAACAGGAAAATCCTTTGGGGGAAAATCCTGAAATTTTGCTGGGATGTTAACCAAAATATTCCTGAACTACCATAAAAATTTCAGATCCATTTGAGCTCATCTGATCCACCTAATAGTGTGATTAGTGAAACTGTTCCAGAGAAAATAGAAAATGTTCAGAAACATTTTCAGAATTTTCTCTGAAATTGTTTAGCTCATATCTTTAGTTAGGGACTTCCAAATTAAGTGAGACCAAATCCATTAGAACCCTCTGAAAATCTAGTTTTCAGAAAGTCATAGTTTGTTTCATGAAAGTCCTTAGAACACCCCAAAAGCCTTTAATTAAGGTCAAGGACATAATTAATTGCGGAGGGCTCAATTGAGCTTTGCTGCAACTAAAACTTGACCAAGTCTCTGTTTAGGTTGTAACCAAGTCACAGTAAAAGTTTCACAGTCATTAGGTCTGTCTAGCAAAGGTTATAAGCTTCACAAGTTCAAACTTAATAAACGCATTTAAATTAATACATGTATGTCTTATATCATGTAGTCGCTAAGGTCGAGGAGGAACCCGAAGTCCTAGACTTCGTTACTCCGGAGGAGCAGCTAGCCTACGACCAAGAGCAGCAAGGCAAGCTCCGGTTTGCATTAACCTTTTTACAAATGTTTATTGTTTTGAGCACATCTTTGGATATTGTGGTGATTCTTTGCATTAGAGTCTTGATTGGAAACCCAACTGCATAGCCAAGAAAACCATGGGTTGGGGTTAGGATTGAAAACCTCGTTAGCCACTGCATTGCTAAGATAGAGTAGGATTCGGTACAAGTCGAGTAGTTGGAACTACTCGCGAGCATAGACTAGAGGCACTCGACTCGGGTAGTGATAGCACATGAAACACATGGCAAGAAAATGAGACCAAGCGGAGGTTAAGGGCAGCAGGACTTTGGGGCCTGTGTGCTATAGCTCCGCTTGTGTCGATTGAGGACCGAGCCGTGCGCGGGCCTGTTGAACAAGCTAGAACAGTACCGAAGACCTACCAGCTATATGGGAACCGGGAAACTGATGTAACTCGGGTAGCTGGGTATTGAGGCATTGCCCGTCGTTCAGAGGGTAGGTTGAGAGCTCGAGGTGTAAATCGGCTGGCGGCACAGAGATCCGCGTGCAGAGACCTCTTGCTCAGGACGATGGGACCGGTTCAATATTTGGCTGACGGGTGAAAGGTAGTTCCGTACGGCGTCCGTGATGGTTGTTGTAGGCAACATCGAGTACGGGTGTATGTGACGGGTTGTTCGGGTAACGCTGCAGGTGTAAATCGATTATAATCGCCGTCCCTCGCGGTCAGTGAGTACCACTTGTTTACTGTACCGTGACGTAGAAAGAACAGGCTAGTTACATGTTAAAATGTTGCTGATTGAAAGATGGACTTGATTGCTAATGACTTGCTGTAGTTTAGAGCTAACTAAAGTTCATTTCAACTTTGGGCAAAGTACATGAGAGAAATGCGTTTCTTGTTTGATTGCGGCTCTCTCATATACCTTAGCGTAAGGTTATCCACAACCTGCTGCTAAAACTTGAAAGTAAGGTTCTACTAATTAGGCGAGTCCTTGCAAATGATTTTTACCTCATGTAACCCATTACCCTCATGTAGAAGTTCCATGTTTAGGTGAGACGGGTCAGACTTGCTGAGCCTTCGTGCTCGCTGCTTGTGTTTGAAGCTTTTGCAGGGTTCTATGAGGAAGGGACTCCCGAAGAGGAGACGGAACCCCAGGAGGGGCACCCCGTCGAGTGGGAGTCGTGCACGCCGCAGAGTTAGTGTGCGTGTGTGCTAGCAAGGACACGTTCAAGGGCTGAACGTGCACTTGATGCTTAGCCTACGCCCGTGAGTGTGGACTAAACTTATTTTGATGTAAACATGTTCATAAACTTGTTTATGTAATAAAATTTCCGCTTCCGCTTTGTACCTTTGACGTGTGTTATACGGTGCTGTGCAACGCAGCACCCCTCAGTGTGATCCTGGCTCGACAGGACCAATTGGGGTCGTGTCAGCAGAGTGTATTGTCCACATCACCTTCAAAAGAATACATGTGAAACGTTGATTTCATGAGAGCAGAGTGCCTTTTCCACATCACCTATAAAGATTTAGTGTTCATAAATTGATTCTATGACAACAATAGTTTGTTGTCCATATAACCTGCACATTAGTGAGTCTGGCATTAATTGAATGAGATCACTCATCCCACTAAAATGTGGGCATACTCTTCCACTTTGAAGCACAAAGATTAAAGTAGCAAAATGGGCCGTAGAGGTCGTGGTAGGCATGGAGGACGAGCTTTAAGTCCTGCACCACTGATGCACGATGGAATGTGTGGACCAGCTTAGTTCGAAGAACCACATGATGAGTTTTCATTTGAAACAAAAAGTGATTTCGGACCATTTAGTCCTTTACGACCGTATGACCACAGTAATCAGGAGTGACCTAAGTGCAACCATGGGTTAAATTATGTTGTGCAGATGAAGAATGGAGGCCAGGGTAGTGGTTGTTGTATCTTTCGCTGCCCTCTTGGTTTCGTAAGTATGTCTAACGTATCTCATTGTTCAACCTACATGCACTTTTTTATAATCTTGATTGTTGTAGTGCTACTATGATGAAGAAAACAGTGGATGGTCACTGTGGGTTGATCTAGCATCTGTTACTGCAACTCAGCAATACATAAATTACTTACAAAATTGTATCCATGAGCTGATAGCTGAGTTAGACGCTCGACCAGAAGACCCATCAGACAACATTGGTACCATAAGCATTGCTAATGATGATAATACCATGTGTGACAAAGTGTTCATCAGATGCCCGCACGATTGGCCGGGACCTGCTCGTTAGGCATGACGACACAGTCGGACCGTAATGCTTTGGGCGCTATAAGTTCAACGCGTCCGGATAGTAGTATTGTAGTAACTACTTATCGTAATGTTGTCAATTTAAATTACCTAAGCCATTAGTTTGTAACTAGTGCACTTGTATGACATTTTTTATCATTGTAACATATCTGTGATTCTCATATTCTGAATTCATTGAGTTATGTTATATGTGGTACCATTATTAATTTATTCTTCTTTATAATTTTGCCCCGAAAATAATATGGCCCACACCCACTACAAGCATCGATAAAAAGATTGATAAATAACATTAAAGAGCAATGCATGTTCTGTCATTACTCTGTGTCCTCTGGCTATGCATCCATGTGTTTCCTAACTCACTCATATAATACTCAATCGGTACCATCTATTCTACACTTGGTTCATGAATCACATCAGCTTCGTCTAAAAAATAGGAACGACCCCCACAACAGCAACTCAAACCAACATATGTTCGTTCCACAAGCACTGCTATCATAGAGTGACCACCTCCATTCAATTGGGATAGAATGCCTATGGTTGAAGGATTTCAGGCTCCTATGTGTTTGTGTGTGTGTCAGAGTGCGTGAGCTGCGACACTCCTACCGGCCTCCTCGGAAGCAGCCCGCGAGGTTCTTTTTTCGGAGGGGGCTTGGCGCCCTACATGACCTTGGCTCGAGAGAGCGGATGAATACCGAGATTTACGTGGTTCGGGTCGCCAGAGCGTAATACCCTACATCTATGGGAGTGCTTGTTCTATTGCTTGAGTGTGAGTGCTTGTGCGTTGCGGGATCTGGAATGCTAACACTTTGCAGGGTGGTCACCCCGGTCCTTTCATAGTTCAAGGCCAGGGTGGTTATACTAAGGCTTGGGGCCCGACAGGTTGCCCCAGAGCTATGTGAACCCTATACATAATCTAGGGCTTCGTCCTCTTAGTAGAGTGGTTGGCGGGGGAGTTAAGTCTCGCTGTCCGGCACGTTGAGCGTCCCTGACTGCATGTCAGGTGGTGATGAAGATGACGTCTTGTTGCCATGTCTTCTCGCCCTGCTTGGGCAGCTTCGTGCCGTTGGGCGGCACTGTACTGCTGTCGCCTTGTCGTCCTGTCTTGTCACCGTAATGGCGATCAGGCAGAGGACGAAGGCGTGTGCAGTGTGCCATGCTTTTGGGGAAGGCGCGAGCCTTGAATGCGAAGCCTGACAGCGCACTTCCTTCTTGACTTCATCAACCCACGGTCCACGACAGATCGTGGGGCACGTGGCGGCTCTGGAGCTCTCATCGATAGGTTTGGTGCCAGAGGACACGTGGAAGCCCCGGACCTCACCTCAGCGAGGAGGCTCGGACCGGAGCCCAGGGCACGTGTCTGCACCTGAGCCGTCCTCAGCGGGGAGGTGGCTCGGAGCCAAGGGACACATGGCAGCTCCGGACCTCACCTCAGCGGGGAGGCTCGGAACGGAGCCCAGAGCACGCGTCTGCATCGGAGCTGTCCTCAGCAGGGAGGTGGCTCGGAGCCAGGGGACACGTGGCAGCCCCAGACCTCACCTCAGTGGGGAGGCTTGGACCGGAGCCCAAGGCACGTGTCAGCCCCGGTGCTGTCCTCAGCAGGGAGGTGGCTCAGAGCCAGAGGACACGTGGCAGCCCCGGACCTTACCTCGGCGGGGAGGCTCATTCCGAAGCCAAGGAATGTGTCAGCTCTGGAGCTCAAGTGCACGTGGCAGTCCTAGGGCTGACCATGGGGCCAAGGGTATGTGGCTATGGTGGGGCCCATCTCAGCATGGAGGAGGGGCCCAGGTTGTCTTTTACCCACTACGCGGGGGTACCAGTACCAGGTCTGCAGGGTACTGACAGTGGTCCGCGGGCCCATCTCAGGGGAGGCATCGAGCCTGTAGGTGGGGCTCCCATCTCTCTTGCGTGTTGTTTTTGAACCTATACTTTGGAGACCGAAGTGGTGGTGAGATTCTCGTGTAGTGGGCGAGTGGTTGTACCTGGGAGATGAACAGGCTGCACGTCCTTGGCGTAGTGGGCGTACTCGCCAGTCGAAACGGCTAGCACATCGTCGGAGTAGCAGACACGTGCTTGCTTCTGACTGGTGGGTCGTGGTGACGTGCTTGAGGGGTTGCCCCGGGGCATTTACTGTGGTAGCCCTTGGGTTGACTGGCACGACCCCACGGTCTTGTCGAGCCAGGATCACGCTGAGGGGTACTGCGTTGTACAGCACCGAATAACACACATCAAAGGTACAAAGCGGAAGCAAAACTTTTATTACACAAAGTGGTTTATGAACATTTGTACATCAAAATAAGTTCAATCTACACTCACGGGCGTAGACTACGCATCAAGTTCATGTTCAGCCCGTGAACATGCCCTTGCTAGCACACAAGCACACTAACACGACGGCGTGCACGACTCCCACTCGACGGGGTTCCCTTCCTGGGGTTGAACCGTACGCAACCACCTTTCACCCGTTAGCCAAATGTTGAACCGGTCCAATCGTTCCAAGCAAGAGGTCTCTGCACGCGCATCTCAGTGCCGCCAGCCGATTTACACCTCGAGCTCTCAACCGACCCTCTGAACGACCAGCTATGCCTCAACACCCAGCTACCCGAGTTACATCGGTTTCCCGGTTCCCATATAGCCAGTAGGTCTTCAGTACTGTTCTAGCTTGTTCAACAGGCCCGCACACGGCTCGGTCCTCAATCGACACAAACGGAGCTATAGCACACAGGCCCCAAAGTCCTGCTGCCCTTACTCTCCGTTCGGTCTCATCTTTCTTGCCATGTGTATCATGTGCTATCTCTACCCGAGTCGAGTGCCTCTAGCCTATGCTCGCGAGTAGTTCCAACTACTCGACTTGTACCGAATCCTACACTATCTTAGCATTGCAGTAGCTAACGGGGTTTGCAATCCTAAACCCAAACCATGGTCTTCTTGGCTATGCAATTGGGTTTCCAAACCAGACTTTAATGCAAGGAATCATAATACTCAAGTAAGTGCTCAAAACAATAAAAATTTGTAAAAGGGTTAATGCAAACCGGAGCTTGCCTTGCTGCTCTTGGTCGTAGGCTAGCTGCTCCTCCGGAGTAACAAAGTCTAGGACTTCGGGTTCCTCCTCGACCTTAGCGACTACATGATGTAAGAGTACATGTATTAATTGTCATGCATTTGCATTGAGTTTAAGCTTGTGAAGTTTATAAGTCCCACTAGACAGACTCAATGACTCAGGAATTTTTACTGTGGCTTGGTTACAACCTAAACAGAGACTTGGTCAAGTTATAGTTGCAGAAAAGCTCATTTGAGCCCTCCACAATTAATTATGTACTTGACCTTAATTGAAGGCTTTTAGGGTGTCTAAGGATTTTCATGAAACAATCTATGACTTTATGAAAACTAGATTTTCAGAGGGTTCTAATGGAGTTGGTCTCACTTAATTTGAAGGTTCCTGGCTAAAGATATGAGCTAAACAATTTCAGAGAAAATTCTGAAAATGTTTTTGAACATTTTCTATTTTCTCTGGAACAGTTTCACTAATCACACCATTAGGTGGATTAAATGAGCTCAAATGGATCTGGAATTTTTATGGTAGTTCAGGGATATTTTGGTGAACATCCCAGCAAAATTTCAGAACTTTCCTCCAAAGGATTCTCCAGTTAAAATTCCAAACAATTTAAATTTTGAGGAATTAATTCTGGAGAAATAAGGATTTTCATGAAGTGAAACTTGATTTTCTGGAAATTGCTAAGAGAGCTGAATCCAACAAAATTTGGTTCACTCGATTTGGAGCTTTCTAGCCAAAGTTATGAGGATTTGAAGTTTGAAGGAAATCTGAAAATCAGGGGAAAAGTTTAAATCTGCCGGGGCCCGCGGGGACACGTGTTGGGCGCGGAGGCGACGGCACACTGAGGCCCACAGGGTCTCTCCGCGCCAGCACACCAGATCCCGGCCGCAGCCCGATCCCGATTTAAAATATCTGCCGCTGACAGCTGGGGCCCACCCCCTTCGTCTACCTCTTGTCGCCCGCGCTCTACCGCCGGGGTACCTCGCCGGAGAGCTCGCCGGCAGCTCCTTTAAAGCTCCAAACTTCACGATTTTGGCCGCCTCTGCCTATTTCCACTCGGGGAACAGGATTCTTGGGTCAGCTCGCCATGAAAACGGCCGGCACATGGTCGGCGACGAGCGGCGGCTTCGGAAAGACTTCGGCCGTGTCGGCCGACTTCCCTAGCACCTCGATCACTCGAGCAACCGGTCGGGGAGCATCAGTGAACCTTAGAGAAGGTCGACATGAGCTTGAAGCAGCTCGGGAGAGGCCCGAAGTAGGCTTTCACCGTGCACCCGATGCCTCCCGTGTGCTCCGCCGTTGGTAAACTTCAAGATACGCCGGTTACAGGGGTTCTCAGAACAAAGGTTGTGAAGGCAACTTGTGCGCTACCTTGTCTAGTGTATGTGAGAGCGGATTGAGGCCCTCTAATCCTTCCTAGAGTAGGAATTTGACAGAACTGCACCCGAAGGTCGTTCTGCACCCAGAAAGGGGAAAACTGGAAATTTGCCGCCGGTGAGCAAGCACTCGGGCTGTGGCTCGGGGGTGAGCAGCACCGGTCACCAGCGCGTCCAAGGGTGCCTTGGCTCGGGCGTGACAACTCTCTGGTTGGGCTGTCCACGGGAGCCCAAAGTGCGGGGGTTTTTGGTCACCGAATTGAACTCTCGGTATGGCCGAGATCAATCGGTTTCAGCTGAGTTCTAGCAACGGGGAAGGAGGAGGAGGGTTCCTAGTACCTTTCTGTAGCTCTGGAGGGGACGGAGAGGTTGTGATCGGAGCTCTCCGATCGGTTCTGAGCGGCGGAAGGAGTTTTCTGGTGCTGTGTTCTTGCGGGGGGGGGGGGGGGATGGCGAGGGCTTCGGCCGAGGAGGGGGAAGAACGCCTTAAGAAGGCTCTGAACCGCCTCGTGCCCAAGCGTGGCCAAGCAGCTGCTGGCGCGGCGCCCTCCCTCGGTGGCGATCGCAGCTGCAGCTCGGCGACCTGAGTGAAAAAAGTCTCAGTCGGTTGAATCCTCCCTGTGGCTGACATGTGGGTCCCATTTTCGTTTTTAACCTCTGAAATTCACTCCTAATCACTGTTGTAAACAGTGAGCCCCAAAATACCCATGGTGATTCATATTATTCACCCATGAGCCATTTGAAATGATTAGGATTCCAATTGGGTTTGGTTTGAATGAATTTCAGCACATGTTCATTTTGAAATTCAAATAAAGTTTGAATTTGTCCCACTTAGCTCATGTCAAGATCAACTCTCAATGGAGTGAAAATTGGTGTGTGAGCTCACAAAAATGTGCTGAATAAGAATATGCCTCCCACTTTTGATTTCATGGGATAAAAACAGTTTGAATTTGAATATGGTTTCAAACTGCCCTCTTTCTAGCTATACCCAAAATGACCTCAAAAAGGTTTTAAATTTGGGTGAAACTTGGCATGGACATCCCTAGCAATGTGTAGGAGTTTTCATATGCCCAGCCCATCTATATCACATGTGGGAAATACCACTTTTGCAATATGTGAGTTTATTCTCTAATGAGCATGTTGATGGTGGTTACTTGCTCTTCATTTGTGTTCATCATCTTGCTTCAAATGAGGTGTGTGGTGTGGTGATGACCACTTTAAACTTGTGTCAAAAACTGAGGCCCCTACATTCCCCCCCTAAAAGAATCCCGTCCCGAGATTATAAGGTGAAAATGAGAGAGAGGACGGTAGAAATTTACCGGATTTGCGACGTGAAAAAGTCGGGGTAGTTAGCGCGAAGAAATCCTTCGCTCTCCCGTGTCGCTTTGTCCACGGAGTGATTACTCCATAGAACCTTGTAGAACCACAATGTACGGTTGCGTGTGGTTCGGGCCTTTTCGTCAATAATATGAACCGGTTCCTCCCGATAGGTGAGATCCGGCTGCAGTTCATCAATGTCCTCCAGCTGAACGGTAGTAGATAGCTTGAGACACTTCCTCAGCTGGGAAATGTGAAAGACATCGTGCACACCGGAAAGTGCTTCAGGTAATTTTAGCCGGTATGCCACTGATCCACATCTTTCGATAATCTGGAATGGACCGATGAATCGGAGTGCCAACTTTCCTCTCACCCCAAATCTGTTTACGCCTTTCATTGGAGACACACGTAGATACACGTGATCCCCCACTTCTAATTGTAATGGGCGTCTTCTCCGGTCCGCATATTGTTTCTGCCGGGATTGGGCGGCTTTTAGGTTCGCTTGAATCAGTCGAACCTTTTCTTCCGCGTTGTTGACAAGGTCAATCCCAAAGGTAACCCTTTCGCCAGACTCACACCAATTCAGTGGTGTGCGGCATTTCCGCCCATATAGCGCCTCATAAGGCGCCATCTTTATGCTGGCTTGGTACCTATTGTTGTACGAGAACTTGGCTAACGGCAAGTGATCATCCCAATTCTTGCCGTGGTTGATAGCGCAAGCTCGTAGCATGTATTATAGGATCTGATTTACCCGCTCGGTTTGCCCATCCGTCTGCGGGTGGCATGCCGCACTGATCAGCTTCGTCCCCAAGGCAGCGTGCAGCTGCTCCCAAAAACGGGACACAAATAAAGTGCCCTGATCCAATATGATGGTACGGGGTACGCGTACAAGCATAGGATCCGTGAGATGTACAGTTCAGCGTGCTTCTTGGCATTGTAGTTGGTGTTGACCGGGATGAAATGGGCAACTTTGGTGAGCTGGTCGACGATCACCCACACGTAATCATGTTTTTGCAAGGTGGTGGGTAAACCGACGATGAAATCCATGCTCATGTGCTCCCACTTCCAGGCAGGAACGCCCAGTGGTTGTAGCAGTCCCGGTTTCCGCATATGGTCTGCCTTCACCCTTCAACATGTATCACATTTGGACACGTACTTCGCGATCTCCCGCTTCATCCGTGTCCACCAAAACTTGCTTCTGAGTTCTTGATACATTTTGTTGCTGCCGGGGTGAATAGAAAATTTTGATAAGTGAGCCTCATCAAAAATTTTCTTCTGTAACTCCGGGTTACGGGGTACGACGATCCGGTCCTTGAACCATAGTACGCCATCCCCGTCCTTCCGGAAACATTTCAACTCCCCACTGTCTACACGTCTCCGCAAATGCGACATGCCCTTGTCATGTTTCTGAGCTGCCGCTATCTCTTCACGGATGGTGGGGATCAAAGCTAGGTTGCAGAGAGCTCCGTGTGGAATCACATGTAGTGGTGGTTCGCTCTCTTCCAACGGTGTGATGGTCAGATTGTTGACGTGTGACTTGCGGCTCAGCGCATCTGCCACTACGTTTGCCTTGCCCGGATGATAATGGATCTCTATTTCGTAATCCTTTATCAATTCTAACCATCTTCGCTGCCTCATGTTCAACTCCTTCTGAGTGAATATGTACTTGAGGCTTTTGTGGTCGGTATACAAATGTACGAGGTTACCGAGTAGGTAGTGCCTCCACATTTTCAGTGCAAGTACCACGGCAGCGAGCTCCAAGTCGTGGGTTGGATAATTCTGCTCATGGTTTCTAAGCTGCCGTGACCCATACGCGACCACCCTTCAGTCTTGCATCAGCACACATCCGAGCCCAATGCCGGATGCATCGCAGTACACATCGAACAGTTTTGTTGTGTCTGGCTGCGCCAAAACCGGTGCTGATGTCATGTGCTTGACTAAAGCCTTGAATGCTGCTTCACATGCTGGACTCCAAACATATTTGGTAGCCTTCTTCAGAAGCTCCGTCATAGGCTTGGCAATCTTCGAGAAGTTCGGAATGAACCTCCGATAATATCCCGCGAGTCTGAGGAAACTCCGTACCTCGTGAACAGTTCTCGGGGATTTCCAATTCAGCACTTGAGTGATCTTGCTCGGGTCTACAGCGATACCCTCCGCTGAGATGATATGCCCGAGAAAAGGTACTTGCGATATCCAGAATTCGCACTTGCTGAGTTTCGCGTATAACTTGTGATCCCGCAGCCGTTGCAAGACTATACGCAGATGCTTCTTGTGATCTTCCTCCGACTTGGAATATACTAGGATGTCATCGATGAAGACCACGACAAACTTGTCCAGCTCCGGCATGAATACCGAGTTCATTAAGTACATGAAATTAGCTGGAGCATTGGTGAGGCCGAAGGACATGACCAGGTACTCATAAAGTTCGTACCTCGTCGAGAAATATGTCTTTGGAATGTCCTCCGCCCTTATCTTAATCTGATGGTACCCGGATCTTAAGTCCATCTTGGAAAAGATCTTTGCTTCGACCAACTGATCAAACAACATGTCGATCCGTGGCAACAGGTACTTGTTCTTGATGGTTACGGCATTTAATGGACGATAGTCCACGCAAAGCCGCAACGTCTCATCCTTCTTCTTTACAAATAATGCCGAACAGCCCCATGGCGAGGAGCTCGGCCTAATAAAACCCTTTTCTAGCAGGTCCGTTAGCTGGGTCTTCAATTCAGCCAATTCCTTGGGCGCCATCTTGTACGGCCTTTGGGATATTGGCATGGTTCCCGGCGCAAGTTCAATCTTGAACTACACCTCTCTATCGGGCGTCATCCCCGACAAATCATCCGGGAATACATCAGGGAACTCTCGGACCACTGGAATATCTTCCAATCTGATGGTTGTGGCTTGATATACACTTGGAAGTTTTATTTCTGGACTGTCCAGAAACAAGGAATGAGACTCGTGCACTTCTGAGTTCAAGTGCACAACTCGGGGGACGGTGTCTAAAACAGCGCCGTGGCGGGTTAACCATGACATCCCTAGGATGACATCGACCTTTTGTCCCTCTAAGATTATGAGAGACGTAGGGTAAACTCTACCCTCTAAGCACAATGGCGCTTTTGGGACCATCATGCTTGCTGAAATTTTCCCACCCGGTGAACAGATCACATAAGGACTATCAGTGGGTAGTATTTGCAAGCTGTATTTATTAATGAAAGCTTGGCTAATGAAGCTATGCGTGGCGCCTGAATCAAATAGTACTACAGTGGGATGCTGGTGGAGTTGGAACATACCCGCAAGGATTGGCTCACCCTCCGGCACGTCCTCTATGGCAAGCTGGTGGACGGTGCCGGGCCTAGGGTTTGCCCGCCGTGCATTAGTTGGGTTCCGGGGTTGATTCCTCCCCGGAAACTGCGGTGCAACTCCACCGCCTTGCCTCTCCGGGCAACTGCTGGCGAAATGTCCTGGATGACCACACTTGTAACATGTGGCCACTGCTGGTGTGGTGCTCGGGGGAAGAAAGCCCAGCATGCGCTGCTGAGGTGCATACGCACACGGCATCGCCCGCTGCTGCTGTTGTTGTTGCGGAGGTGGTACTGGCAGTGCCGGCCTGAATGCCGGTGAAGAGTACGGCCGACTGCGGAACGGCATCGGCCTTTGTGGTGGCTGCCAGCGTGGACCTGATGGTGGGCGATTCACCATCCGAAATTTCTGAGAAGGACCGCCTCCTTCTCCGCTGCTTTGCGGCGCGCTTCGCTTTCTCTCCGCCGCCGCTAACTCCTTGCCGGAGTCCTCCTGAACAATCGCAGCGTCAATGATGTCGTTGAGGCTGCCGCGATTGAACATCGCCAGCTTGTCCTTCAGGAGCGGGTTAAGCCCCTGGTAGAAGTGGTCCCACCGCTTCTCGCCGGTATCGGTGTGATACGACGCGTAGAGCGCGAGATCGTTGAACGCCCTGGAATATTCCAGCGCGTTCCGGCTCCCTTGCTGCAGGTGTAGGAATTCCTGTGTCTTCCTCTTCATCAGACCTGGCGGTATATGATAGGCCCTGAAGGCCGTCCGGAACTCCGCCCAGGTCATAACTCGGTCGGTGGGCTGTGAAGCACAGAAGTTTGCCCACAATGCGCTCGCGGATCCTTGGAGCTGCTGGACCGCGAACTGAGTCTTGCGCTGCTCGCTTATCTGGAGCAGCCCGAACTTCATCTCTATTGCGCGGAGCCAGTTGTCCGCGTCAAGAGGTTCATCCGCCCTTGAGAATACCGGGGGATGAGTCGCCAGGAAGTCGGAGTAGGAGCTCTGTTGACGCTCCTCACGGTCTTGACGTCTCTCTGGGCGAGACGTATTCGCGATGAGAGTCTGCAGCAACTCCGTGTGCTGCTGATGCGAACCCGCCATTGCCGCGACGATGTCGGCCAATGTAACCGTTGGCAGTGGCGGTGACAGTGTTTGCTGTTGCTGTTGTTGCTGCTGCTGTCCCGAGGAGTCCTCGGGAGGCTGTTGGGAGGTCTCTCCCCCTTGGTTAGTACCCCCGACGTCCGGGTTGGCACGAGTACGCGTCATTCTGAAATTCAAAACAGCAGCGATTAGCACATGTCTTACTTAAAATTCCATATGCAACAGTAGGTATTGAAGTGACACATGAATAATTTGCACAACATTCACATATATTGATAAAGCGTAAACTTTATACAAGATACATTATCCTCGGATCTCCGAGAAGTCGTGCTCATGTAGTCACTACCTATACATACGCTACTGTCTACACGACATGTCACTGATTACAAAAGTTGGGTTACACTACTCTAGCTGCCCTACTTGGCAACTGTAACCCCCTACTCGGAGTAGAACTCGACCTCCTGCGGGTCGTCCTCCTCCGATACCTCTGCTGCTGGCTCTGGATCTATCACCTCTTCTCCCATCTCGGGTTCTCCCATTGCTGGAAGGCCCAAGACCACTGGTATGCCCAATACCGGAGGTACGAGGTCCTGCAATGCATGCACCTCGTCCATGGCCTGGTTGTAGTCCTCTTCCCAGCCTTGCCCTTCCTCAATAGCATCGTCCCGCTCTTGAGCAAGGTCCTCATTCTGCTGGGTTAGGGTCTGTACCAGCTCTTGCAATACCGCGATGTCAACACGGCTCTTCTTCTTTGCCTTCTTCAGACGATGCAACTGATTGTGTTGTTCATTCAGTCGCTTAATCGTCGGAAGGAGCACATTGCGGAGTGTGCTGTGAGCACTCTCGAAATGGTCTCCACGGCTCGTGCTCTCCTTGAGCTTTGTGGCGAGATGCTCCGTATGAACAGCTTGGCTGTCCATCATAGCCTTTCCCGCCCTCAGTTGGAGGCTAAGGTTTGCCTCCGCGGGGTTGTACCTTGGGCAACCCGGGTCCGTTGCCTCCAGGTACCTCTCTTCCCACACATGCTGAGCCCGTCCCTCCACCGGAACGAGCGCGTATGGAGTGCCCTCCATAGCCTGCACGTGTAGTTGCCAGAAACGTGACATGGTGTCACGGGCTGCCACTTGCCACATTCCCTCGGGTTGTCTACCTCTCACCGTGACGGTGAACGGCGCCCCCCCGGGTGGCGTAGGTCCTGCAGGAACTTCGACATGGATTGTCCACGTCTTGTTCCCCTCCTCGTCTTCTTCCTTGGCAAAATACTGCGGCATCTGGTTGTATCCGAAATATTGAAGCATATGCCTCAATGCTTCCGGATAGCCGCTGCGGTGAGAACAGTGAGATACCACCCACCCGTTCTCCAACTGTTTGCCTGCTGTCATCTGTAAAAATATATTTGAGAAATGTCAAATATTTATTTTAACAGTAAACTATTGAGTTATAACACCAAACATATCATTGAACTCATAAAACTTGGAAAGATAGTTCAAATCTAAACAAATTTGACTGCTGATCTGCTGTCTGCATGACAGCCCTGACCAGTTTCCATTTCAACCTGATTTAGGCCATGCTAAAGCAAAACCAGTTCTGGGGCTCAACATCAAAGTTAAAGCTAACTTCAATAGCTTTCCAGAAAGTGTTTGCTTGGCCCAAGATCTGTCCTGGTTCAAAAGTTATGAGATGTCAAAGTTAACAGAATTTCTGAAGAAATTTGGACAGCACCTCCCTGCTTTTAGGTACTGATTTGATCCAAGAATTCCAGTTAATTCTGTTCCTAATATGACAAAACTTTATGTTACAAAGTTGTAACCCATCTCATAAGATTTCCATAACTACCTAATTTTCTATTTTTGGATTTTTATGCAGGAAGTTATACTAAATTTACAGAGAGTTTACAGAGAGTCTTTACTCTGTCCTGTTTTCTGGACAGTTTCAACTCTACTGCATTTTTCGATTGGCTAAGGGATGAAACACCTCTGTACCTCAACAGGAAAGTTGTAAAGATATTCCAAAGATTTCCAGAAATGTATCATATGACCCCAACCTCGAAATAACTCAACCTCTAACCTCTGATTAACTTCAGCCTTGATTCAGCTGAAAACAGAGTGCTCTGTCCTTAACAACCTATAAGTCGAAAACTTGTTAACTTTGAATATCCTGATTAAGGGAAGGAGTTACATCAAGTTTTACTTCTTAGGATCAAAACTTTCAAGTTTTACAATGAAGTGGTTCATTTATTGGGGTGACGTCGATGCGTCACCAGATCATGTCGGTGCTACGTCCTCACAAAGAAAACCTATACCGGACTTAGCCGGCTTCGTTATTTCAGTGGCACTAAACGTCACTCGCACACGGATGCTACACGTCTACCGTTTTGTGGTTAGACTACCTGCAGAAACTCAGACAATCATCAGACTCGGCTGCACACCGAGCCCGGTATCCATACAGTACGTACACCCGGCCGTCATCACTCGCCCGGATGTTATCAAGCCAAACACGCCTTGAGTTACGTGTTCACGTTTCAGACCACTTGACGGGATCTCCCAAATTGCACCACGCACGCCAGGGACAGACGTTGCTCGTATACCCCAAACGACATGAAGAGTCGTAAAGGATATTAAAGCAGGTCGGGTTACCTGCCACCCGTGGGGCTCCACCCTTCAGCTTGTGCGCACTGGTGGACAACGCTTACGTGCACCCCCAAGACATAAACGTCCCGAGATGCACGATTTTCCGACATAGACAAATAGGTTAGTATGCCACTTGCTATACACTAATAACATCCTTATATGGGCTACTAACTCGTTCCTCACGGGATTTTTGAAAAAGATGACCTTTTAGTGCGTTAAACCTCAAGCGAGCTCTGATACCAACGCTGGCACGACCCCACGGTCTTGTCGAGCCAGGATCACGCTGAGGGGTACTGCGTTGCACAGCACCGAATAACACACATCAAAGGTACAAAGCGGAAGCAAAACTTTTATTACAGAAAGTGGTTTATGAACATTTGTACATCAAAATAAGTTCAGTCTACACTCACGGGCGTAGACTACGCATCAAGTTCATGTTCAGCCCGTGAACATGTCCTTGCTAGCACACACGCACACTAACACAGCGACATGCACGACTCCCACTCGACGGGGTTCCCTTCCTAGGGTTCCGTCTCCTCTTCGGGAGTCCCTTCCTCATAGAACCCTGCAAAAGCTTCAAACACAGGCAGTGAGCACGAAGGCTCAGCAAGACTGACCCGTCTCTCCTAAACATGGAACTTCTACATGAGGGATGGATAGGTTACATGAGGAAAAATCATTTGCAAGGACTCGCCTAATTAGTAAAACCTTACTTTCAAGTTTTAGCAGCAGGTTGTGGAGAACCTTGCGCTAAGACACACGAGAGAGCCGCAATCAAACACGAAATGCATTTCTCTCATGTACTTTGCCCAAAGTTGAAAGGAACTTTAGTGAGCTCTAAACTACAGCAAATCATTAGCAATCAGAGTCCATCTTTCAATCAGCAATATTTTAACATGTAACCAGCCTGTTCTTTCTACGTCACGGTACAGTGAACAAGTGGTACTCACTGACCGCGAGGGACAGCGATTATAATCGATTTACACCTGCAGGGTTACCCGAACAACCCGTCACGTACGCCCGTACTCGATGTTGCCTACAGCAACCATCACGGACGCCGTACGCAACCACCTTTCACCCGCTAGCCAAATGTTGAACCGGTCCAATCGTTCCGAGCAAGAGGTCTCTGCACGCGCATCTCAGTGCCGCCAGCCGATTTACACCTCGAGCTCTCAACCTACCCTCTGAACGACCAGCTATGCCTCAACACCCAGCTACCCGAGTTACATCGGTTTCCCGGTTCCCATATAGCCGGTAGGTCTTCGGTACTGTTCTAGCTTGTTCAACAGGCCCGCACACGACTCGGTCCTCAATCGACACAAACAGAGCTATAGCACACAGGCCCCAAAGTCCTGCTGCCCTTACTCTCCATTCGGTCTCATCTTTCTTGCCATGTGTATCATGTGCTATCTCTACCCGAGTCGAGTGCCTCTAGCCTATGCTCGCGAGTAGTTCCAACTACTCGACTTGTACTTAATCCTACACTATCTTAGCATTGCAGTAGCTAACGGAGTTTGCAATCCTAAACCCAACCCATGGTCTTCTTGGCTATGCAATTGGGTTTCCAAACCAGACTTTAATGCAAGGAATCATAATACTCAAGTAAGTGCTCAAACAATAAAAATTTGTAAAAGGGTTAATGCAAACCGGAGCTTGCCTTGCTGCTCTTGGTCGTAGGCTAGCTGCTCCTCCAGAGTAACAAAGTCTAGGACTTCGGGTTCCTCCTTGACCTTAGCGACTACATGATATAAGAGTACATGTATTAATTGTCATGCATTTGCATTGAGTTTAAGCTTGTGAAGTTTATAAGTCCCACTAGACAGACTCAATGACTCAGGAATTTTTACTGTGGCTTGGTTACAACCTAAACAGAGACTTGGTCAAGTTTTAGTTGCAGAAAAGCTCATTTGAGCCCTCCACAATTAATTATGTACTTGACCTTAATTGAAGGCTTTTAGGGTGTTCTAAGGATTTTCATGAAACAAGCTATGACTTTCTAAAAACTAGATTTTCAGAGGGTTCTAATGGAGTTGGTCTCACTTAATTTGAAGGTTCCTGGCTAAAGATATGAGCTAAACAATTTCAGAGAAAATTCTGAAAATGTTTTTGAACATTTTCTATTTTCTCTAGAACAGTTTCACTAATCACACCATTAGGTGGATTTAATGAGCTCAAATGAATCTGAAAATTTTAATGGTAGTTCAGGGATATTTTGGTGAACATCCCAGCAAAGTTACAGAATTTTCCTCCAAAGGATTCTCCAGTTAAAATTCCAAACAGTTTAAATTTTGAGGAATTAATTCTGGAGAAATAAGGATTTTCATGAAGTGAAACTTAATTTTCTGGAAAGTGCTCAGGGAGATGAATCCAACAAAATTTGGTTTACTCGATTTGGAGCTTTCTAGCCAAAGTTATGAGGATTTGAAGTTTGAAGGAAATCTGAAAATTGGGAGAAAAGTTTAAATCTGCCGGGGCCCGCGGGGACACGTGTTGGGCGCGGAGGCGACGGCACACTGAGGCCCACAGGGTCTTTGCGCGCCAGCACACCAGATCCCGGCCGCAGCCCGATCCCGATTTAAAATATCAGCCACTGACAGCTGGGGCCCACCCCCTTCATCTACCTCTCGCCGCCCGCGCTCTACCGCCAGGGTACCTCGCCGGAGAGCTCGCCGGCAGCTCCTGTAAAGCTCCAAACTTCACGATTTTGGCCGCCTCTGCCTATTTCCACTCGGGGAATAGGATTCTTGGGTCAGCTCGCCATGAAAACGGCTGGCACATGGTCGGCGACGAGCGGCGGCTTCGGAAAGACTTCGGCCGTGTCGGCCGACTTCCCTAGCACCTCGATCACTCGAGCAACCGGTCGGGGAGCATCAGTGAACCTTAGAGAAGGTCGACATGAGCTTGAAGCAGCTCGGGGGAGGCCCGAAGTAGGCTTTCACCGTGCACCCGATGCCTCCCGTGTGCTCCGCCGTTGGTAAACTTCAAGATACGCCGGTTACAGGGGTTCTCAGACCAAAGGTTGTGAAGGCAACTTGTGCGCTACCGTGTCTAGTTTATGTGAGAGCGGATTGAGGCCCTCTAATCCTTCCTAGAGTAGGAATTTGACAGAACCGCACCCGAAGGTCGTTCTGCACCCAGAAAGGGGAAAACTGGAAATTCGCCGCCGGTGAGCAAGCACTCGGGCTGTTGCTCGGGGGTGAGCAGCACCAGTCACCAGCGTGTCCAAGGGTGCCTTGGCTCGGGCGTGACAACTCTCCGGTTGGGCTGTCCACGGGAGCCCGAAGTGCGGCCGTTTTTGGTCACCGAATTGAACTCTCGGTATGGCCGAGATCAATTGGTTTCAGCTGAGTTCTAGCAACGGGAAGGAGGAGGAGGGTTCCTAGTACCTTGCTGTAGCTCTGGAGGGGACGGAGAGGTTGTGATCGGAGCTCTCCGATCGGTTCTGAGCGGCGGAAGGAGTTTTCTGGCGCTGTGTTCTTGCGGGGGGGGGGGGGGGGTGGCGAGGGCTTCGGCTGAGGAGGGGGAAGAACGCCTTAAGAAGGCTCTGAACCGCCTCGTGCCCAAGCGTGGCCAAGCAGCTGCTGGCGCGGCGCCCTCCCTCGGTGGCGATTGCAGCTGCAGCTCGGCGACCCGAGTGAGAAAAGTCTCAGTCGGTTGAATCCTCCCTGTGGCTGACATGTGGGTCCCATTTTCGTTTTTAACCTCTGAAATTCACTCCTAATAACTGTTGTAAACAGTGAGCCCCAAAATACCCATGGTGATTCAAATTATTCACCCATGAGCCATTTGAATTGATTAGGATTCAAATTGGGTTTGGTTTGAATGAATTTCAGCACATGTTCAGTTTGAAATTCAAATAAAGTTTGAATTTGTCCCACTTAGCTCATGTCAAGATCAACTCCAAATGGAGTGAAAATTGGTGTGTGAGCTCACAAAAATGTGCTGAATAAGAATATGCCTCCCACTTTTGAATTCATGGGATAAAAACAGTTTGAATTTGAATATGGTTTCAAACTTCCCTCTTTCTAGCTATACCCAAAATGACCTCAAAAAGGTTTTGAATTTGGATGAAACTTGGCATGGACATCCCTAGCAATGTGTAGGAGTTTTCATATGCCCAGCCCATCTATATCACATGTGGGAAATACCACTTTTGCAATATGTGAGTTTATTCTCTAATGAGCATGTTGATGGTGGTTACTTGCTCTTCATTTGTGTTCATCATCTTGCTTCAAATGAGGTGTGTGGTGTGGTGATGACCACTTTAAACTTGTGTCAAAAACTGAGGCCCTTACATCGACCGCTGCAGTTCCACTGTGCCGCTTTTCCTGGGAACCGTGGGATGTTCTCAGGAAGTTACCCGCGTGGCCCTCAGTGTCTGACGGGTGGACCTGGGTCCTACCCATTGTTGGGGGAGGCAGGCAATCCACGGCGTGGCACGGTGGAAACCCAAACGTCGCTCCTGTTTCCCTGCCAGAGGCTGCGAACGCATAAAGGGAATCCTTCTAGAGAAGGGTGGTTCCCTTCTGCCTTTTGCAATCTTTGGCTTCCTCTTGCGCGCTTGAAGCCTCCGCTCCCCAGCGCTCACAACCTTTCCTTGCCACCATGTCTTCCGGCCTCCGTTCGTCCAGGCTCAGTGGTGATGGCGACATTACTATCATGAGGCGCCTTCTCGGCTGGCAATCAGCCACGTTCGACGAAAAGATCCGTCGCAGCACGGTCCCGCTGACCGATATGTGACCCGGCGAGGTGGTACTCCTCACCTCGTACGTGTTGTCCGGGTTTGCACTCCCGGCTTTGTCCTTCCTCCTCACCCTGCTGGAGGTGTATGTGCTCCAGTTGCATCACCTTACGCCACACACCCTCGCTCTAGTGGCCGTCTTCGTCCACTTCTGCAAGATGTTCGTGTGCGTACGACCTTCGGTGCGGCTCTTCAGGGTGTTCTTCTCCTTGAATACCTCGGGGAGAAGCACAAGCCAAATGTGGGCTTATTACTTTCGGCACCGAGGGAGGCACTCCGCGCCCTACATCGCGCCCTTCACTACCGGGAAGTGGGAGCACTGCAGGGAGGACTGAGTGATTGCCCAGACTGACGTCCACGACCGCCTGGAGTTGCCGGGTGGCCCGCCGATGGCCGAGGTGACCGTTGGGGATGAGATCCCTGACCTACAGGACGCCTACACAACGGTGCTGGAGAGGATCATGTACTTGGCGGGGGAAGGCCTGACCTCGCTGATGGTCCTGGCTGACTTCCTGTCCCGCCGGATCTGTGACACCCTCAAATTCATATTCACGCATGCATTCATATTTCATGTAGAGAAACTTTTTAAAATAAGTAGAAACAGAGAAGGAATAAAAAAGATAGATAAAAAGAGCCAGTTCCAGTTCGCCGAGGAGCGCTGTAGACACTTCCCGTGGCCTACTGGCCACGTGGCGTGTTTGGAGCTCATCCCTGCGTAGTGGGGAGAGGTCCAGCACCGCCAGGCACGTGGCAGGCTCGGAGCTAGCCTCTGTGGAAGGGGCGAGGTCCGACCCGCTTGACGCGTGTCGCCTCCGGGGCTTGTCTCTACGAAGAAGCGAAGTCCAGCACCACAGGACACGTGTCGCCACCGGAGCTAGGCGCTGCAGGGAAGTAAGGCCCGACCCGCAGGACACGTGTCGCCACCGGAGCTAGGTACTGCGGGGAAGTAAGGCCCAACCCGTGGGACACGTGTTGCCCCCGGAGCTAGTCTCTGCGGAGAAGCGGGAGGTCCAACCCACGGGACATGTGTCGCTCTCGGAGCTCGACTCCGAGAGGTCCGGCCCTGTTGGACACGTGTCACTCTCGGAGCTCATCTCCGAAAGGTCCGACACTGCAGGAAACATGTCACCCCCGGAGCTGACCTCCGGGAGGTCCGACACTACTGGACACGTGTCACCTCCGGAGCTTACCTCCGGGAGGTCCGACACTACTGGACACGTGTCACCTCCGGAGCTCACCTCCGGGAGGTCCGATGCTGTTGGACACGTGTCGACCTCGGAGCTCGTCTCTGAGAAGAAAGGAAGTCTGGTGCTGCTAGGACACGTGGCACTCCCGTAGCCACCTCCGAAGAGAGGAGAGGTCCGGCATTGACACGTGGCACATTCGGACCCACCTCCGACGAGAGGGGAGGTCCGACACTGACATGTGGCGTACACGGAGCTTGCCTCTAGAGAGAGGGGAGGTCCCGAGCCACCAGAGACGTGGCGCCCGCGGAGCTCGCCTTTGAGGGAGAGGGAGGTCCCAACCCGCCAGGACACGTGGCGCACGTGGAGCTCGCCTCCGAAGAGAGGGGAGGTCCCGCCCGCCTGACACGCGGCACAACCGGAGCCCACCTCTGCGGAAAAGGGAGGCCCGGCCTCTGCTAGACACGTGGAGCCTCCGAAGCTCATCACCGCGGAGGTGATGAGATCTAAAGCGGTTTTTCTTCTGTACGCGCAGGAATACCGATACGGAAGGAAACTGACACGAATTCCACGTTGCTACCGCACCAAATCAATTGAAGATAAGTTGTTAAGATCCAAAAACAATTTGAATAGGACTCTTATTTGGAATCCAATCAGAGTAGGACTCTGCTTTTTCCAGTTATAAATAGAACCCAGAACCTTTGGCCGCAACCACACACTTCTTTTCCACCTCCCGAGTCGACGACTTGGAAGCCCTAGCCCCCAAACTCGCCGTGCTAAACCCCTTTGCTGGAGTTCAACCGCCAGTGAGACCGCCGCCGAGCCCCGACACACTCGCCGTCGCCGGAGGAGAACCGACGATCTTGTTTGCTGCCATTACTAGGAGGAAGACCCGAAGGAAGTAAGGTAGGTCTCCATTACCACCTTACGACGTCATCGCGGTTTCTTTGCATCTGTTTCTTCGATCCCTTCGAACAGAAGCTTTTTCATGTGGACAGATCACATGTTGATCGGTTTGATCTGGATCTTAAGTCGAGATCATTGCCACGTCCACACTTGATCCTTACATCTTTGTTCATCGTAAAACCTCATGCAAACCCATTGAAACATGCAAGAACACGTACAAACTGATCTAATAAAACAACACCGTAGGATTAAACATGCATATGCACCATTGCATCTTGAATAAGGTTTGTGCATGGTGATTGATTGCTGTAAATCTTGTATGTGCGTGATTGTAAGTAGAAGGACAAGCTTAGGGAGCTATCTGCGAAGGATTTCAACACCAAGACTTCGAGATTCAAGAGCAACAGAAACCACAGGAACAAGGCAAGTGCCCCTTGACCATATTGATCCCATGTTTTGGAAACTGTTTTGTTTGCGAAAACTGTTTATACTTGAGTCAACTTGATGGGAAACCCTTTAACAGGAGTTTACTAGCTTTGTTAACCACTCGTGCCGCCAGGGAAGTTTGAGTCGGGTGTGGTCATTTTTACTTTTTTGCTTCGCTAATCTACTGATATGGGAAGCGATAGAATGTGTCTAGCTACTGCACTCATGTGAATAATGATAAAAAGAACTTGATGATAATGATCATGAATCGGGGGAGATCTAGGCAAGCATTGGTTCGTGGAAGTGATAGAATGAGATTGTGGTTCACTTGCCTTAGATCTAAGGACCGGTTCATGCCAGCCATGCTAGGAAAACAGTGCCACCACAAGGCCAAATATGGGTGCGGCTTAGCTGACTAATTAGGTAAGTTGCTAGATTGTTATGGACCGTGGAAGACGCGGGGCATGGGAGTCGAGAGAGGACTGCCCTGGGAACTGCATGGCACAAGAGGGGGCCTGTATGTGGAAGAATGGTGATTCTAGCCTGCTGGTGAAACCTTAGTGAGTCCATACATCCAGTAGCCCCTTTGTAAAGGCTATTTTGTGATCTCTTGACCATACACCGCCGGTTGTGTACTGGTATAATAGAGGTTCTGCAGTCGCCGATGGGTGACGAACTCACAAACTTGTGGGTAAAGTGGTGCCACCTCTGCAGAGTGTAAAACTATCATGATAGTCGTGCTTCCGGTCACAAGCGCCTGGCCAACTCACATGATTAGGTGGGATAGTTATTAGTTATTTGTTTGGTTATGGTTTGGTCTTTGGATTTGGTTTCGGGACTGTTGAGTCTTGGTGATGAGATGAGTTTCTTGACTGTTGAGTCGTGATAATGAGCTTTGGTCTTGGTTCTGAGACGGAATTGAATATGATATGAGATGGTAGTGAATACGAGGTGGTATTCATGAGCATGAGAAAAGTTGAGAAAGATAAATGTCTGGAAGAGACATGAAAAGAGGGAATCATGATGGAGGTATGTTGATATTTTAATTGGATATATGTTGGGATTAAATTCACTTAAAGCTACTTACTGTTTTATCATATTTTGTGAAATAAACTTTGCTTTTTGCAATGAGCCTTTTTATTCCTACCTTGTTGTAAGCTACATGTCATATTTCCTGCACTTGCTGAGTACGACATGTACTCACCCTTGCATTATCATACATCATCAGCAACAGGAGAGGAGTACTTCGAAGAGCATGTGGAGTATTAGGCGTGTGATCTACTGTCAACTTGCCTGTGGAGTAGGAGATAGAGCCACTGCTGCTGTTTAGTTTGCCTCCGCAATAGTTTAGAAAACTTCCGCTGTTAGGATAAGACTTCCGCTGCTAGAATAGATTAGAGAATTCCGCTGCAATAGAGATTGATGTAATAAAATACTTGAACCCCATTATTCGTGGTTATGATTCTGAATTCAGTTTGTGGATAATATGTATATGTGTGACGAACATCCTGGGCACACATATGCATCAGCTACGGTTCCGTGGTGTTCTACAGAATCCAGGTGTCACAGGATCGCCCCTCTCCAGCAGCGTGTCCAGGCTGCGTGGCAGTACACCGGGGAGGGCGACATGACCTGGTTGGCGCACGGAGCAGGATCGTCGCCGAATTGGGAGGAGTTGGAGACGATGCTGCAGAAGCTCTCCTGTGACCCGATTTTTGACAACTCCATCACCCTGCCGATGAGCTACCAGCCCGTCTACCTCAACCCGCAGGCGCGGTCGAGGCTGCTGAAAGAACTACCGACGCTAGACGACATTGGGTGCGGCAGATTGGGGATCCCTCGTGGGGCATCGAGATCCCTGGAGCGGACGGCACCGGGGTTAGGCAGCCTCCATGCCGGACTCACTCCCAAGCAGGGGAAAGGAGTCGGTAGGAAGGCCTGTGCCTGCGGCACGCCCTCGTTCACCACCCAAGGATGCCCTAGAGACAAGCAGGGCATCGAAGAGGAAGTTGGTCCGTCCTGACGGAAGCTTCGTCTCCGGCCCACAGGCGAGGGGTTTCCAGGCTTCCCGTGGTCCCGCACTGGTCTTGGCGACGGGCGCCGAGGGCATCTCTGAAGCTGCTGCTGCCGGAGCAACCCCGACGGCCACGGGAAGGGCGTCTAGTGCTGCTGGAGCTCAAGGCGGGCCCTAGCAAAGTCACCGGCTTCTCAACCATCGAGGGCCACCCCAGCTCAGGGCACATCTTCGGCGTCGAGGTCCTCGGCAGGGAATGCTCATGATGTGGTGTCTTAGTCAACAAAGACACTCGAGGCTCCGCCAGATCCGAAGCCAGCGGAGGAGACCTCGGCGTCGGTGGGGGTGAGTGGCTCAAGCCCCCCGCGTAAGAAGCTCCGCGCGGAGTGAAACTTCCAGGCCTCGAGGTATGGCTCAACTTTAGGGGGCTGTGTACTGGGCCTCTAGAATGCGTAGTAGATACTTGGTGCTTCTTTTTGTAGGGCTCCTCCGCAGAGCACCTCTATTCCTCCTCCGCCGCATCAGTCCGGGAGTTGGAGCTCCCTCTCCGTTGAAGCTTCAATAACGGCCGCAGTGCCTGAGCCTGTGCCTAAGATAGGTCCGGATGTCGGAACCCGGGACCCCGAGGCTAGCCAACCAGCGGTCGCAGACGCCACTAGTAGCAGTGCGGCTGCTACTGGGCGGGCTGCTGTCCCCCCCTCCCTTTGCAACTTGCCGTGGTTGCAACCCCACAGGTGGGTGAAGAGCCAGAGGGTGTCGAGGCAGTACCTCGCCTGACGATGCCGAAGGCTGTCCCGATCCCCACGGCTGCAAGGATCGTCCGCTCTAGTCTGGACCAGATGCAGGATGGCTCGAGCAAGAGTGGGCCGAACTGAGGTCTGAGCGGGAGCACCTCCAAGACTGGGATAACCTGCTGAAGGCACGGGTCCAGTCTGCTAGGGTGAAGGCTCAATCTTGGGAGGAGCGGCTTGAGGCCCGGGAGGAGGTGCTGGAGGAGACAGAGGTCGTCGTTGCAGCCCTCCAAAGGAATGCGGCGAGCCTCCATGCCTCCGCCGATGCACGTCTCGCAGCCCTGACGGAGCTCCAAGAGACATCCCTTCATCGGGAGGAGGCGGCAGAGGCAAGGGAGAGAGAGCTCTCCGACCATCTGGCTGTCTATGAGGCGGAGCAGAGGCACCTAGAGGAGCAGCTTCAGGGCATCCGTGACCGGGAGCTCACCGCTGCGTCCAAGGAGTCTGACCTGGAGGAGCGGGCTGCACGGCTGGCCACCAGGGAGCAGGCCCTGGTTGCTCTGGAGCAGGGGCTAGCCGCTCGAGAACAGGATCTAGCAAGGAGGTATTCGGTGCTGGGGGGGCGGGGGGGGGGGGGGGGGGCTGGCTTCTTCCATCAAGGAATTCGGAGATCTTCGGGCTTCTCGTGCCGCTGAGGCAGAGAAGGTATTGGACTTCCTCAGACGTGCAGAGGCGGCTCAGGAACCGTTCGGCTTCATCCCCTTGCACCCTGGAGGGCCGGTCGAGGAGGTGATCTGGGTGCTCCCTGCCCTAGACTTAGTCGGATAGAAGCTCCTGACGCTGGAGAATGTCATGGGGGAGAATCTGGAGGTCGAAGGCAAACCTCTAGCCCAGATGGTGGCAGAGCATGTGCTCACTTGCCTTCAGAGCTGCGACCCCAGCATCTCCCTAGAACCTGTGGTGCACGGCCACAGCGTAGAGCTGTCGGGGGCGGTGAAGTCTTCTATGGAGGAGGCAACCCAACTTGTAGCTGCTAGGTTCCAGTGCAGATAGCTCCTAGGTCTCCCGCTTGCCTTGTATGCTCCTATGTATGCCGGAGCTCTGCTGTTATTGAAGACTTTTTGTTTCAAGTCTTATGTTGTCTTGAGTTGTTGATGTAGACTTCGTACCCTTGGCAGTGAAAAGGTCTGGAATGAGGCAAGAAATTGGATGCGCTAACACGCAACTGCTTTTGCGTGGATAGCTCTTTGCCGATGTCTTGAGCTTGCTCCTCCGGGTCCTTAGCAACATAAGGACCCAGGGTGCTCCGGCAGTGTGGCTACCACTCCTCTGGGTCCTCAGCGGTGTAAGGACCGAGGGGAGTTCGACCCTTGTCTTCAGCTTGTCGTGGCTGGTACTCTAAGTCTTCTGCTCACTGCTGCAGTGGTCTGACGTCCTGCCGGCGTGGTTCACCGTGATGGCCCCTGGTAGGTGTGGCCCTTGTGTTGGGGCATACCAACACCGGATGAGGCAGGACGTCAACATCGGGCCTCCTGGGAGGTACAAAATGCCAAGGACCTATGTGGACCTGCAGTCATGGCAGAAAAAAGGAGTAGTCGTGCTCTCTGGTCACTCTTCCTTGTTTGGTAGCTTTGTTGTGGCTTACGGTCCTCAGTTAAGCTACGGGGCTTGGGTAATTCAATATGGGTCGTCCAGGCTATGGTTAAAGCCTTGCCCAGGGGTATGAGCCGTTTGGTTCCCCGGTACCGAGCTATAGCGCTGGAGAGGCAGGGTATGCACGCTATGGGTACGGAACCGGGCGTAGCAGGCTACGCCCCTGAACCTCCCGCTGGCGTAAGCTTTTCGGGGAAGGGCCATTAGGCGCCATAGGGCCAAGGCAATGCGACAACCAAAGGTCCCTGAGTTACAGTTAAGACTTTGTTTGGGGGTATGAGCCGTCCGGCTCCTTGGTACCAATTTGTAGCGCTGGAGAGGCAGGGTACGCATGCTAGGGCTATGGAACCAGTTATAGCAGGCTACGCCCTGGACCTCCCACTGGCGTAAGCTTTTCGGGGGATGGACCATTCGGCGCCATAGGGCCCCTGAGCAACGAGACAACCGCAGGACCCCAGGTACGCCACAGGTACTTCAAGCAGACCCACCTGCATAAGGATAGCACAACCCTTGCTACGGTTGAACACAAGGAGAAGTGACTGGCCACACGGCCAGAGCGGTATGGAAAGAAAGCACGAAAAGCATGGGGGCAATGTCCAGGGTCCAGTTACTTTTCTTGTCCGTAGGCGTGTTCTTTCTGGCTCCCGAGTACTCAATTGTAGCGCAGGGGAGGCAGAATGTGCACGCTAGGGATACGGAACCAGGCATAGCAGGCTACACACCCTGGACCTTCTGCGGGCGTTAACCTTTCAGCGAGGAGACCTTCCAGTGGCATGGGACCTAGGACAAGTGTGTAGGACAGGCTCCGGACATGCCCTTTACAGTTGATATGCATGAGTAAGCACAAATTGTAAATAAGGTACACAGGGTAGGCTAAATTTCTCTTATTTTTGGCTTCCTTCAGGTCATAGGAGGAAACAGGCCATGTAAGAAGGCAGCGACCTGCCCTGGATGACAAGAGTAGCAGGACCCCTTTGGGGATTAGCTATTCTAACGCTGTTCCTAGACACTATGACACCTTTACAAAGAAAGAGAAAAATGAAAAAAAATACCCTACCACTGCGCTAAGGGTAGAACTTACAGAGATGTTCTATGTTCCGTGGATTAGGTAGAGGTACCTATGCTCCATGGATAGGTGGGTGCACCTGGGGCGGCACACTTGTGTTGCTCAGGAGGTACCTTCCCAACTGTGGGAGGGTTTATCACCCCTTCTAAGAAAGTGTTTAGCCGAGGCACCAGGTGGCCCTTCCTTGGGTTGTCTACTCTGCGCATACCATTGCTGGTGCGTTTTGCAGTGTAGCGCATTTTCGAGCAGCCTATAGCCGTGTTACCTCGTCGACGAGGACGATTTCTTCACGCAGAACCTGGTCCCATGTGGATTCGTCGTATGTCTGGACGTGGGATGAGCACTTGCTGTGTTCTGGGGGGAGGGTGGCCTCGACCCCCTACACCAGTGTAAGAGGGTGTTTCCCTTGTCGCACGATGGGGAGGGGGGGAACACCTGTCTAGGCGTGGATCGTCTTGCGTCGCTCGCTGTCAGCGCTGGAGTCGGAGTCGGAGCGGCCGTAGATGGCTTTCAACGCCCTATGGGCGTCTTGATACTCCATCTCCAGATCAGCGCTGGCCTCGGGTTTGGCCTTTTGTTTGCCCTTCTGCTGGCAGGAGGGTGTGCCGTCTTGGCGTGGACGCTGTTGTTGCAGCTCGCGGAAGCGTTCCGCAAGCTTCTTGATCTCACGGTAGTCGCTAGCGCCGTGGCGGTCGGTGTTGTGCACCGGGAACCACTGGCCGTCGTCGCTGGCAGACAACGGTCACGGGCTCTTGTCAGAGCGTGGGGCTCGGACCCCACCAGCCACTGCTAGAGCGGCAGTGGGTGCCCCGGCCAGAGGCTTGTTCCTGCCTCCAATCTTGTTCTTCTTGCTGCTACGCGAAGCAGCAGCCTCTTCGGCACTCCCTGCCATGGAGGCAGGTCGGGAGTGTCAGTCTCGGCCTTCTGCCGCCTTGGCACATTTGTTGGCCAGGCTGAAGACCTCGGAGAAGTCTTGCACATCGTGCATGGCTAACTTCTCGAGCATCTTCTTGTCGCAGATGCCTTGCTAGAAGGCGACGACGACAGAGGCATTAGAGATGCGGGTGGTGGTGTTCCTGACCTAGGAGAACCGCTGGATGAATGATCGCAGCGACTCCCCATCACGCTGATGCACAGCATGGAGGTCGAGCTTGGTGTCGGGTCGCTGTAGGAACTCCCAAAGTTGGCTGTGAACTTCCAGCACAACTCTTCCCAGGACATGATGGAGCCTGGGGGAAGGTTCATGAGCCATGACCGGGCCGTGCTGGTCAAGGCAACGGGGAAGTAGTTGGCCACGATGGCGTCATCCCCTCCTGCAGCTAGGATGGAGGTGGAGTAGATCTGTAGGAACTCGGCGGGGTTGACTGTCTATTTTTCCGGCAAGTGGGGCTGGAACTTGGGTGACCAGACCACCATACGAAGGTGCGGGGTGAGCGTGATGCAGCCTCCCACTGCCCCCGGAGAGGCAGTCATAGGCGGAGTGCGGCCCGCTGGTACAGCACTTGGAGAGCGGTACTCTCCTTCGAGGTTGCGACGCCTCTCTCGGCGTCGCTCAATGGTGGTGCGACCATCCTTGCTTGCGAGGCGGCGATTTAGCTCGACCCTGAGGTCAGCTGCGGCCGCCACGCGCAAGACTGACGCCTCACAGCCACCGTCGGCATACGCGACTGGGCCAACGAGGGTTTGGCCCGCTGTCTCCTGTAGGCAGGAGAGTTCATGCCAGCGGCGACGAGACGGTCGACATCATGTCGCCACTGTTCTGCCACCTCGGAGGTTGCACCCTTGCCCGAAGTGTTGTGGAGCAGAGCGCGTACTGCAGCCAGCATGCTCTCCAGGCTCGGTTGTGGTGGAGATGTCGCAACCGTTGGAGTAGAGGGCGGCCGCGAGGAAGTGGCCTCTGGCGGCATGAGAAGTGGCGGCACACCTCCCGTACAGTCACCGGCTCGTCCTGACCTAGGCGTCATGGGCACCACTGGGTCACCAGCGGTCTGGCCGCTGGTTCTGCCAGACTTGGGCCCTAGAGGCGCAGCTTGTACGCCGGTCGTCTGATCGCCGGCCTGGCCAAACCTACCCGCTTTCGAGCGGAAGGTAGCCTCATCGTCTCCCGTCTAGAAAAGATGGCAAGCTGGGCGAGAAGGCTCGCCATGGGAAGTGATGTTGACCATGGTCGCGTGGAGAGCGCAGAAAAATCCCCCTTCCCGGCGCGCCAAACGTCGGAGTGCGTGAGCTGCGACACTCCTCCCGGCCTGCTCGGAAGCAGCTCGCGAGGTTCTTTTTTCAGAGGGGGCTTGGCGCCCTACATGACCTGGGCTCGAGAGAGCGGATGAACACCGAGATTTACGTGGTTCGGGCCGCCGGAGCGTAATACCCTACATCTATGGGAGTGCTTGTTCTATTGCTTGAGTGTGAGTGCTTGTGCGTTGCGGGGTCTGGAATGTCAAACCTTTGTAGGGTGGTCACATCGGTCCTTTTATAGTTCAAGGCCGGAGTGGTTACACTAAGGCTTGGGGCTCGACGGGTGGCCCCAGAGCTATGTGAACCATATACATGATCTAGGGCTTAGTCCTCTGAGTAGAGTGGCCGGCTGGGGAGTTAAGTCCCGCTGTCTGGCGCGCTGAGCGCCCCTGACCACGTGTCAGGTGGTGATGTAGATGCCGTCTTGTCACCGCATCTTCTCGCTCTGCTTGGGTGGCTTCGTGCCGTTGAGTGGCACTGTACTGCTGTCACGCCTTGCCGTCCTGTCTTGTCACTGCAATGGTGAACGAGCAGAGGACGAAGGTGTGTGCAGTGCACCATTCTTCTGGGCAACGCGTGAGCCTTGAACGTGAAGCCTGACAGCGCACTTCCTTCTTGACTTCGTTGACCCACGGCCCACGATGGATTGTGGGGCACGTGGCAGCTCTAGAGCTCTCATCGACGGGTTTGGTGCCACGGGACATGTGGCAGTCCCGGACCTCACCTCAGCGGGGAGGCTCGGACCGGAGCCTAGGGCACGTGTCTGTATTGGAGCCGTCCTCACTGGGGAGGTGGCTCGGAGCCAGGTGACACATGACAGCTCTGGACCTCACCTCAGCGGGGAGGCTCGAACCGGAGCCCAGAGCACGTGTCAGCACCGGAGCTGTACTCAGCAGGGAGATGGCTCGAAGCCAGGGGACACGTGGCAGCCCCGGATCCCACCTCAGCGGGGAGGCTTGGACCGGAGCCTAGGGCACGTGTCAGCCCCGGTGCTGTCCTCAGCAGGGAGGTGGCACGGAGCCAGAGGACACGTGGCACCCCGGACCTTACCTTAGCAGGGAGGCTTATCCGGAGCCCAGGGCACGTGTCAGCTCCAGAGCTCAAGCGTAGGTGGCAGCTACAGGACTAACCATGGGGCCAAGGGCACGTGGCTACGCTGGGGCCTGTCTCAGCAGGGTGGCGGGGCCCAGGCTGTCTTTTACCCACTACGCGGGGGTATCCGGTCTGCAGCATACCAACAGTGTGGAACTCCTTGTCGCCTTGTGACAAGTCTAGTTTGGGGCGTCACATATGGTTTGAGACTATGATGTGAAAAACTATGAGTATAATCCTCCACATAGCTGGATGTCATATTTTCCCTGTGACACCCGTTTCTGAATATGAACTAAGTGAATGCATATGTGTGCCCAGGATGTTCATCACACATACACAACTTCATCACAAACTGAATTTGGAATATAACCACGTACAAATAGTGTTTAAGTACTTTAATACATTGACTCACTGTCTCACTCATGAATATCTAACTTATTATTGCATCGGAAGTCTCTAAACGACAGCGGAAAATGGCTAAGGCAGCAGGCTCCAACTTCAACTCAACAGGCATGTTGACGGTAGTGCGCATGCCTAGTACTCCACTTGTTCCTCGAAGTACTCTTCTCCGGTAGCTGAATTGTTTGTGGGAATGCAAGGGTGAGTACATGTCGTACTGAACAAGTGCGGGAAAAGTATGACATGTAGCTTACAACAAGGTAGGGAATAAAAAGGTTCATTGCAGCAAGCACATTTTATTTCACAAACATGGTAAAAACAGCAACTATTTCTAGGTGAGTTAAATCCCATCATAACCAAGTAATACATCAACATTTTTTTTATAATTCACCATTTATCAAGCCTCAACCAGCCAATAATCTTTCTCAAGTTCATCTCATACTCATAATTATTCAGAACCATCTCATTTTAATATAGCCTGGAAACAAATTCATTGTCATGACTCAAAACAGTCCCAAAACTAATCCCAATGACCATACCATAACCGTACCCGAATAACCATCCCAAGTTTTGCCTCTAATCATGGAAGTTTGCCAGGTGCTTGTAACCGGAAGCACGACTATCATGATAGTGTTACACTATGGAGTGGTGGCACCACTTTACCCACAAGTTGGTGATTTCGTCGCTCGTGGGCGACTAGATAGAACCTCCATTATACCAGTACACAACCGTCGGTGTATGTCCAAGAGATAAAAAATAGCCTTTACAAAGGGGCTACTAGTGAAAGTGCATCTAGGCATTTCCTTGTGGGTTTTGGACGATTGATGACAAATGAATTGATATCCTAATGAACTTGTTGAGATGAATGCAGATTAACTCGTGCAAGGTAGCACTGGTACACTCAAAAAGGTAAAAAATGAAGTGATGAAGAAATAGGAAAAGGACAGGTCCATGAACCAAGCGTAATGTAGACTTACTTATATAGGATGTTTGTGAGAGACACATCCAAAGAGCTCAAAATCTTTGCGTCACAACACGGTGCACCGGACTAGTCCACTCAGAAACCGGACTAGTTCGTTCAACTTTCTGTTGCATCACAACACGGTGCACCGGACTAGTCCGCTTAGAAATCGGACTAGTCCGTTCAACTCTCTGGAACCGGCACTCACCTTGCACCGGACTAGTCCGCTTAGAAACCGGGCTAGTCCGATCAACTCTCTGGAACCAGCATTCACCTTGAACCAGACTAGTCTGCTCAGAAACCGGACTAGTCCGATCAACTCTCTAGAACCGGCATTCACCTTGCACCGGACTAGTCCGCTCAGAAACCGGACTAGTCCGATCAACTCTCTAGAACCGGCATTCACCTTGCATCGGACTAGTCCGGCTCTTGGACCGGACTAGTCCGTGCAAGTTTCTGTAAACACATTAAATTAGGGTTTCCACTGTGCCGCATGCAACATGAAAATTGTACACGGCACACCGGACTAGTCCGGCCGCTAGGGTTTTCAGAAACCTTATATAAATAGAGGTGCACGGCCACACATTGAAATTACTTGACCCCCAGCGCCGCCGCACGCCCCAAAGAGCACAAAAATTATCTCTCTCCACTCATTCTAAGATGATAAGGATTAAGTCTTTGAGAATTGGAGATTGGATCAAGGAGAGAGTCATTCTTCTCGCAATTGAGCTCTTGGTTTGTCTTCTCTCACACAATTGTTAATTGTTGCTCTCTGTTTGTGTGTGTGAGGAAGAGTTACTCTCTGTAATCTTGTGGGAGCACTCAGATTGTGAGAACGCCCCACGTACAATTGTTTACCCCTGTGTGTGGGTAGTGGAATTGAATTGGCCTTTGTGGCGATTCAACGAGGGAAGGGTTGGTGAACACCCGGTCCTAGGTGGTCTCCTCAACGGGGACGTAGATTCCTGGGTAGAATCGAACCTCGGGATAAAACTTTGTCTCATGTCTTTTCAATCTTCCTTCAATTGTTATTTAGGGGTGCTAGTCATTATTTGATTTACATCCACACCTAGTGTTAAAATTGAGAGTTATTGTGTCTTACTTCATTATACTTGAATAACCATTTATTTTTTACTGCACAAATACCTAAAGTAGGAACAAATCTCACTTTGATCTTTTAATTGTGATCATACCAGACTAGTCCGCACCATACCGGACTAGTCTGGCCCACTTGAAATTAATCAGTTCGCTAAGTGTTTCAGGAAACCGTCTAAAAATTCAAAGATCCTATTCACCCCCCTCTAGGCTACATTCGATTGGTATCAGAGCCAAACTCTTCAGAAGAGTATCACCGCTCACAGAGATGATGTTGGAAATCAAGGGTGAATCCAAGGGCTTCCATCATGAAAAAGGTGGTGACAAAGGGAACGAAAAGTTGGAGAAGCTCCTCAATGCCATTCAAGACTGCGAGGAAGATGATGAGGAGATGCTCCAATTAAAGGCGCTTATGCGGAAGAAGGCACTCTCCCCCAACGGGGAGAAAATCAAAGACAAAAAACAAAAAGGGGGTAGTCACAAAGACTACTCCCGATATCCTTTTAACTATGAGCGTTTAAATTCAAATAATCATTATTTGTCAACTCCATTAGGCAAACCACCTTACTTTGATGGAACTGATTATACAATGTGGAAACAAAACATGAAAATGCACCTTATATCTCCCAACCCAAGTCTTTGGCATATAGTGTGTACATGTTTAGATATACCTGATGACGATGAAGAGCTAACTCTGGATCAAGAACAAGCTATTCATCGGAACGCTCAAGCCGCAGTAGTAGTCACCTCAACATTGAGGCGAGACGAGTTCACCAAGGTGGATGTACTTGAAATTGCTAAATAAATATGGGACACTCTCAAAACTGCACATGAAGGTGATCGTCATGTGCGTGAAGCCAAGATCAAAATGATAGAAGGGGAATTGGGAAGGCTTGCCATTGAAGAAGGAGAATCACCTCAATAGATGTACAATAGACTGAAGTCTATCTTCAATAAGGTTCGAGCCTATGGTAGCAAAAAGTGGACGGATCATGAGGTGGTCAAGTTAATTCTTAGGGCATTCATGCCTCGGAACTTGACACTCTGTTCCATGATCAGAGAAAGTCTCGGGTTTCACAAAATGACCCCGGACGAGATTCTTGGCAAGATCATCAACTTTGAAATGATGGAGAAGGAAGCCAAGCATGTCAAGGAACTTGCCAATCTCACCTTAGCAAAGAAGAGAGGAGTTCCACTAAAGGCAACATGCAAGCCAACATCAAGAGAATCTCCAGAAGCTCTTGAGGGCGATGATGGTGATGATGAAAGCACTAATATCGATGAAGAAGACATGATCCCATTCATCAAAAACTTCAAGAAAATGATGAGCAGGAAAAAGGGTGGCAACTCAACTGAAAGAAGATACAAGGACAAACAAAGATCCAAGACTAGGCGCGCATGCTACAATTATGGGGAATATGATCATTTCATGGTTGATTGTCCACATGAAGATAACAAGAAGAAGAGTAAAGATAACAAGCCTCAACAAAAGAAAATATTCAAGAAAAAGAAGCAATATGGCCAAGCACATCAAGGAAAGGAGTGGGACTCCAGTGATGAGTCCTCATCTGAAGAAGAAGAGGAGATAGCCAATATAGCTATCAAGAAGCCTACCATGAAGTCTACCCTATTCCCAACCATGGGAGCATGGAAAGACACCAACCGCACATGCCTAATGGCCAAGGAAGGAAAAAGAAAGGTCAAAACCAAATCTCCATCCTTGCATTCTTTTACTAGTGATACTGATAATTCTAGTGATGATGAAGACATACTTAGAGGTTTAGATAAAAACACTTAGCTAAAATGAAAATTCTAATGGATGAGATAGTTGATAAGGAGGAGCTAGTCAATCGACAAGAAGATATGATCATTCTCCAAAAGGAGAAATATCTTAAGATTGAAGGTCTTCTTGGGATTGAAAAGGAGTGAAGCAAATCACTTGAGCTTGAGTTAGCTTCAAGCAAGGAGACTTGTTCGAAGCTAAAAGACTCAAACACTGCACTCAAGGATGAACTTGCTAACTTAACCAACGTTAACAAGATTCTTGAGGCGCAAGTTGATTCACTCAAGCAAAGTGATTCTTCATCCTATTTAAGCTTACCTTCTCAACATGTTGAATCCAAAACTCTTGTAACTTGTACATGTACTAAAAATGACACCCACATAAAAGAAAAAGTCAAACTTGACAAAAAATAAGCATCCCTCTCAAAGTGGCATGTTTGACAAGGAGAAGTTCAAGTATGCACATAGTGATACTTGGTTACAAGACCTCCTAATGTCAAACATGGCATTGGGTATACTTATGGTGAAAGGCAAAACGCTAGAAGCCACAAGGATAACAAGAAGAGCATTGTCTTTGTCAAAGGAAATTCCTCCCAAGTTGAAAAACATAACAATGTTGATAAAATTAACATTGAAAACTCATATGAACGATAAATCTTGTTTAGAACCTTTGATGCTTCATACGTGCTTATGAAAAATAGTCTTGGGAAAGTTCATGCCAAATATGTTGGGCCACGTCATGAGAACACCAAGTCTTGCGTGTGGGTGCCCAAGTCACTTGTCACTAACCTCAAAGGACCCAAGCAATCTTGGGTACCTAAAACCAAAGCATAGTTCCTTTCTTGCAGGCATATGCATCCGGTGGAGCAAAATAGGTGCTAGATAGTGGATGCACCAATCATATGACCGGAGAAAGAAAAATGTTTGTGGAGTACGAACAAAATGAAGACTCAAGTGAAGGCATCTGTTTTGGTGACAATAGTCAAGGAAAGGTACTAGGTACCGGTAAAATAGCTATTTCATCACAACGCACACTTTCTCATGTTTTACATGTTGATTCCTTAGATTATAACCTCCTGTCCATATCTCAACTATGTGACAAAGGTTATAATTGCTTGTTCACTAATGAGAGTGTGACCGTCTCTCGAAGGAGTGATGACTCTATTGCTTTCAAGGGTGTGTTAAAGATAAAACTTTATCTAGTTGATTTCAACAAAGATAAAGCCGAACTTGACACATGCTTGATTGCAAAGACCAACATGGGTTGGTTGTGGCATAGACGGCTAGCGCATGTTGGTATGAGGAATCTATAAAAACTTCTAAAAGGCGATCACATCCGAGGTTTGAAGAATGTTGTTTTTTAGAAAAACAGGCCTTGCTGCGCGTATCAAGCTGGGAAGCAAGTAGGCGCACCCCATCCAGCGAAGAATGTCATGACCACAACAAGACCACTCGAGCTTCTCCACATGGACCTATTCGATCCAATTGCTTATATAAGCATTGGTGGTAATAAATATGGTTTAGTTATTATCGATGATTTTTCACGCTTCACGTGGGTTTTCTTTTTGCATGGTAAGTCAGAAACTCAAGGAACACTCAAGAAGTTTCTCAGGCGAGCTCAAAATGAATTCTCATTGACAATCAAGAACATAATAAGTGACAATGGAACAGAATTCAAGAACACACAAGTCGATGAGTATCTATATGAAGAAGAAATAAAGCATGAACTTTCGGCACCCTACTCCCCACAACAAAATGGGGTAGCTGAAAGGAAGAATCGGATGCTTGTTGAGATGGCAAGTACAATGCTTGATGAATACAAGACCTCTGACCATTTTTGGGCTGAAGCCATCAACACTGCTTGTCATGCAACAAACCGATTGTACCTTCATCGCCTACTCAAGAAAACCTCATATGAACTACTCACCGGTAACAAACCAAATATTTCATACTTTCGAGTTTTTGGTTCATAATGTTATATTCTAAACAAGAAGCCGAGGACCTCGAAGTTCGCTTCAAAGTCCGATGAGGGTTTCTTGCTCGGCTATGATTCGAACTCCTACACTTATTGTGTCTTCAACAAGGTCTCCGGACTTGTAGAAGTAGCACGTTACGTAGTGTTCGATGAAACTAATGGCTCCCAAACAGAGCAAGTTGATAAGTGTGTACTAGATCAAGAAGAATCCACATGTCAAGCATTGAGGAGAATGGCACTTGGTGATATTCGACCTCAAGAACAATCACAAGAATCAGGTGCTCAAGATGAACCTCAATAGGAGAGCTATGATCAAGGGGGAGCCCATGCACAAAATAAAGATCATGAAGACCAACGAGATGATAAAAGCACTAATAACGGCAACGATCCAGGGGGAGCTGAAGAAGATGATGATTATGAGAACACAACACCACAAGTACCACATCCAAGAGTACACCAAAGCATACAAAGAGATCACCCCGTCGACAACATAATTGGTGATATACTGTGACATCCGGTTCCGAAAATAGAACCAAGTGAATGCATATGTGTGTCCAGGATGTTCATCACACATACACATGTAATCCACAAACTGAATTCAGAATATATCCACGAATAAATAGAGTTTAAGTACTTTATTACAATGACTCAAAGTCTCACTCATGAATCTCTAACTTATTCTTTCAGCGGAAGTTTCGAAACGACAGCGGAAATAACTAAACAGCAGGCTCCAACTTCAACTCCACAGGCATGTTGACGGTAGTCCGCACGCCTAGTACTCCACATGTTCCTCAAAGTACTCTTCTCCTGTGGCTGATGTTTATGTGGTAATGCAAGGGTGAGTACATGTCGTACTCAGCAAGTGCGGGAAAAGTATGACATGTAGCTTACAACAAGGTATGGAGTAAAAAGGCTCATTGCAGCAAGCAAATTTTATTTCACAAACATGGTAAAAACAGCAACTAAGTCTAGATGAATTAAATCCCAATATAACCAAGTAATCAGCAACATTCTTTCATCATAATTCACCATTTATCAAGTCTCAACCAGCCATTAATTTTTCTCAAGTTCATCTAATGCCCATAAATATTCATATCCATCTCATATTCTTATAACCAAAACCAAACTCATTGTCATGACTCAAAACAGTCCCAAAACAAATCTCAATGACCATAACCATACCGAATAACCATCCCAAGTTTTCCCTCTAATCATGGAAGTTGGCCAGGTGCTTATGACTGGAAGCACGGCTATCATGATAGTTTTACACTCTGTAGAGGTGGCACCACTTTACCCACAAGTTCATGATTTCGTCACCCGTCGGCGACTGCAGAACCTCCATTATACCAGTACACAACCGTCGGTGTATGGCCAAGAGATCACAAAATAGCATTTACAAAGGGGCTACTAGATGTATGGACTCACTGAGGTTTCACCGGCAGGCTCGAATCACCATTCTCCCACCCACGGGCCCCCTCTTGTGCCATGCAGTTCCCAGGGCAGTCCTCCTCGACTCCCATTCCCTGCGCCATCCACGGTCCATAACAAGCTAGCAACACACCTAATTAATCAGCTAACCCACACCCATACTTGGCCTTGTGGTGGCACTGTTTTCCTGGCATATTCTCGCATGAACCGGTTCTTAGATCTACGGCAAGCACCACCATCTCATCCAGCAACATTCACAAACCAATCTTGCCTAGATCTCCCCGATTCCATGCCCATTAACATCATCAAGATCTCATCATCATTATTCATATGAGTGCAGTAGCTAGACATGTTTTATTTCAGCTTCCCGTATCCCGTGAATTAAGCGAAGCAAAAAGGAAAAATGACCATACCCGACTCATCAACTTTCCCAGCGACAAGGATGGTTAACAAAACTAGTAAACTCCTATAAAAGTGTGTCCCATCAAGTTGACTCAAGCGTAAGAGTTTTCGCAAACAAAACAGTTTCAAAACATGGGATCAATATGGTCAAGGGGCACTTGCCTTGCTCCCGTGGCTCTTGTTGCTGAAGCGTCTCGAAGTCTTGGTGTTGTAGTTCTTCGTAGATGGCCTCTTTAGCTTGTACTTCTACTCACGACCACACACATACAAAATTTACAGCAATCAATCATCATGCACAAACTTTACTCAAGATGCGATGGGGTAGATGAATGCAAATCCTATGGTGCTGTTTTATTAATCCAATTTGTACGTGTTCTTGCATGTTTGGGCTTTCATGGGGTTTTATGATGAACAAGGGTGTAGGGATCAAGTGTGGATGTGGTGATGATCTTGACCCAAGATATAGATCAATTCCACCGTCAAAAATTGATCAAAAAATGATCTGTCCACACGTAAAAGTTTCTGTCTGAAGGGGGGGAAGAAAACAGATGCATAAAACAGCGGCGACGTCGTAAGATGGGTAATGAAGACCTAACTCACTTCCTTTTGGTGGCAGGGCCTTCCTCCTAGCAATGGCAGCAGTGGGGAATTTTTCTATGGAAGATTAGGGCAGGACAGATCGTCGGGCTTCTTCTCCGGCGACGGCGGGGCTCGACGGGGCTCGACGGCGGCCAAATTTCGGCAAGGGGGGAAACTTGGCATTTCAGCAAGGAAGGGGGCTTGGCAGCAGGGGGGACGACCAAAAGAGAGAGGGGTCCGCCAAGGGGGTGGGGGTTATATTTATAAGGGGGAAAAGGAGAGTCCTACTCCAATTGGAGCTCAAATAAGAGTCCTATTCAATTTTTTTTTGGATCTTAACAAACTTATCTCTTGTGGTGCGGCAGCCTTGGGGATTTTATCCCCAAAATATGGGGAAAATTCCCCTTTTGGTGAATTGGGGAATTTGGAAATTTTGGGGGAAATTTGGGAATGGCTTATTTCAGCTATCTTTTCCCATTCCTCACCATTTCTATGTCACTTGCTCCATTTCTACATTCCCCTCTCCATTTCTATGTCCCATCCTCCATTTCTACATTCCCCTCTCCATTTCTATGTCCCATTCTCCATTTCTACATTCCCCTCTCCATTTCTATGTCCCACACTCCATTTCTACATTGCCCTTCTCCATTTCTATGCCCCATTCTCCATTTCTATATTCCCTTCTCCATTTCTGTGGTTTTTACTCCATTTCTATGGTTCCTTCCTCCATTTCTATGGTTCTTTCTCCATTTCTATGGTTCTTCCTCCATTTCTATGGTCCTTTCTCCATTTCTATGGTTCTTTTCTCCATTTCTATGATTCTTTCTCCATTTCTATAGTTCTTTCTCCATTTCTACTTCTTTTATAATGTTTCTCTACATGAAAAATGTCTGCAATGCATGGAAATGAATTTGAGGGTGTTACAAACCTACCTCCCTTAAACTGAATCTCGCCCTCGAGATTCGATAGAGTAGAGAATAGATGAGGGAATTCTGCCTTGAGATCTTCCTCACACTCCCATGTAGTTTCGGCTTCCGTGTGATGGCTCCATTGTACCTTGCACCAACGGATCACTTTGTTCTTCGTGACCCTTTTCTTCACGTCCAAAATTTTGACGGGGTGCTCCGCGTAGGTCAGATCCTCTTGAAGCTCGAGCTCATCCATCGGTACTCGTTCTTCCGGTACTCTTAAGCACTTCTTGAGCTGGGATACGTGAAATACGTCGTGCACGTCGGAGAGGTGCGTTGGCAGCTCTAGTTGATAGGCTACCTCTCCTCGCTTGCCCAAAATCTTGAATGGCCCGATGTAGCGAGGTGCTAACTTGCCCTTGACGTTGAACCATCGTTGGCCTCGGATAGGCGATACCTTAAGATACACGAAGTCTCCTACTTCGAAGGTCAATTTTCTTTGCCTATTGTCCGCATAACCTTTTTGTCGTGACTGAGCAGCCTTCAAGTTTTCTCATATCGTTTGGACTTGCTTCTCGGCATCTTGCAGCACTTTGGGTCCAAACACTTGACTCTCTCCGGTCTCATACCAGAACAGCAGCGTTCTACACCGTCTACCATACAATGCTTCAAAAGATGACATCTTCAAGCTGGCTTGGTAGCTGTTGTTTTATGAGAATTCAGCATACAGCAAGCTCCTATCCCAACTACGCCCATGTTTCAAGGCGCAAGCTCTCAACATGTCTTCCAAAATTTGATTTGTCCTCTCAGTTTGCCCGTCAGTTTGCGGGTGATAAGCGGAGCTGAAATTCAGTCGTGTACCCATAGCTTCATGCAGCTTCTTCCAGAACCTAGAGGTAAATTGAGTACTCCGATCTGAGACTATCCTCTTCGGAACTCCATGGCGACACACGATTTACTCCATATACAGCTCGGCTAGTTCTACGAGGCGGTACGTGGTTCTAACAGGAAGGAAATGGGCTGTTTTTGTCAATTGGTCCACAATAACCCAAATGGAGTCATAACCAGACCGAATACGTGGCAATCCGACAATGAAATCCATGTTGATGTCTTCCCACTTCCACTCGGGTACTTTCAATGGCAGCAACAATCCAGCGGGTCTTTGATGTTCGGCCTTCACCCATTGGCACGTGTCGCATAAGGCAACATATTCAGCTATGTCCCTTTTCATACCATCCCGCCAATAGCAAGTTTTCAGGTCCTTGTACATCTTTGTACAGTCGGGGTGTATGGAATAAGGTGAGTTCTGTGCCTCCTTTAATATCGTGTCGCGGATGTGCTTCACGTTAGGCACACAAATCCTTTTCCCTAACCAAAGCATGCCTTTCTTTCTCGTCTTCCTTGAAATCCTTTTCTATGCCTTGTTGGATTCTTTCCTTGATTTCCTCATCCGTTGCTTGTCCATCTCGTATCTCTTGTTCCAGCGAAGAGTTCAGTTCTATCACTCCATCTCGTTCAAGAACCCGAGATGTAACCGTTCGAACTCCTTGCGCAGCTCGGGTGGCAGCTCCCGAACCATGAGTCGGTGACATGCTCTTTTTCGGCTCAACGCATCAGCTACTACATTGTCCATTCCAGGGTGATAGTTGATTCCAACATCATAATCCTTGATGAGTTCCAACCATCGATGTTGCCTCAAATTCAGATCCATTTGCGTGAATATATACTTGAGGCTTTTGTGATCCGTATAGATCTCACATCGGTGGCCAAGGATATAATGCCTCCAAATCTTCAAGGCATGTACCACGGCTGCAAGTTCCAAGTCATATGTGGGGTAATTCAGCTCATGTTTCTTTAGTTGTCTTGATACATAGGCTACCACTAGTCCTTCTTGCATGAGCACACATCCAAGCCCTTGTCTTGATGCATCACAATATATGTCGAAACTCTTGCTCACGTCCGGTAGTACCAAAACCGGCGCCATGGTTAGTCTTTTCTTGAGCTCCTCAAAGCTTTCTTGGCACACCGATGTCCACTGAAATGTTTTTCCCTTCATTAGCAATTCAGTCGTAGGCTTCGCTATTTTGGAGAAATCCTTGATGAACCGGCGGTAGTATCCAGCCATCCCTAGGAAACTCCGAATATCTCTCACATTCTACGGTTGGTTCCACTTCAGAACATCAACCACTTTTCCGGGATCAACCGATACTCCTTCCGCGGAGATGATGTGGCCTAGAAACGATATCTCCTTTAGCCAAAATTGATACTTGCTGAACTTAGCATACAATTGATGCTCTCGCAGTTTCTGCAACGTCAACCTCAAGTGTTCTTCGTGTTCTTCCTCGCTTTTCGAATACACCATGATATCGTCGATGAAAACCACGACGAACTTGTCCAAGTACTCCATGAAGAACTTATTCATGAGGTACACAAAGTATGCGGGTGCATTCGTTAACCCAAAAGACATAACGTTATATTCATACGAACCATACCATGTTCGAAATGCAGTCTTGGGTATGTCGGAGGGCTTAATCTTCAGCTGGAAGTATCCCGACCGAAGATCAATCTTGGAGAAAATTCAGGCACCTTTCATTTGGTTGAACAGGTCCTCTCTACGGGGCAGCGGGTATTTATTCTTGATCTTCACCTCATTGAGAGACCTATAATCCACACACATCCTTTGGGCCCCATCCTTCTTGTCTACAAAGGGCACTAGGGCTCCCCATGGTGATGAGCTTGGGCGTATAAAACCCTTTTCTAGCTGCTCCTGAATTTGCTTCTTGAGCTCCACTAGTTCATTAGCGGGCATCCTATACGGCCCCTTCGCTATCGGTGCAGTTCCGGTACCGAATTAATAGCAAACTCAATGTCCCGGTCAGGTGGCATACCTGGAAGTTCTTCCGGGAATACATCTGAATATTCTTGAACCACCGGAATGCTTTCCAATGTCGCTTCTTCGAAGTGGTTCAACGCTGCCTTCTCGGTTGTCGGTTGGGCTGCCTCAAACTCAATACGAGTACCGTGCTCACTTGTCAACTGCACGATCCTCTCAGCACATTGAATTACTCTGTTGTGCTTGCTTAACCAATCCATTCCAAGTATTATGTCAATCCTTTGAGAATCCAAGACAATAAGGTTGGCGAGAAAGTCTACCCCCTTATTTTAAGGCTTATTTTCGGATAGAATTGAGAATTGAAAGAAGTGATTTCCCAACTATATGCATCAAGGTGTATGAACTAAGCAACTTCTTTCATTAATATCAGCCTATACAAGGATGTGAACAAGTGCCAAAGCATCTCACATCTCTCTACTATGTGTGGATGTGGACTCTCGCAGAAGCGTCCCACAACTCACACCCAAGCACACAAACATAAGCAGTCATCACAAATTTAGCACACCACTCTTATTCAAGCTACTACGATCTAAGCGTTCCTATCACAGCTTTATCCAATGGAAACCTAAACTTAATTGTGAGAACCGGTGTTGTTCTCGCCGTGTGACGGGGGTGGTCCATACATGGGCGCACGCCATGGTGAGTTGGCAGTCCATGTAGGGTTAGATGACGCTGGTGCTCCATTTTCTCCAGCATTGGCACGAGTCTCCTCTTGTTTCTCCAGCAAATACAGCTTCTTGCGGAGGTAACGGATCTCTTCTTGTGCTTGCATAGCGGTTTCCTAACTCCACGAGCAACCTCTGAGACTTGTCAGCAGCTTGTGGGTTGGAAAGAGTTGTTAAATGGGGTCCAATGATCTCCCTTGTACCACTCTTCCGATACGGGTGCAGCTCAAAAGTTGTGTCCTCAAGCTGCTCTGGAAGGTGTAGCATAGTCCGGTGATTGCTTCCCATGCAGCATCATCGATAGCTTCTGCCCTTCTAGCTCTCCATGTGGGTGGGAAGTGTCGGGTGACAACCCTACTGTTATATAGGATGGTTACTTCAGCCTTCCACTCTTCATGTCCGAGACGAGGGACTTTCTTGAGAAGATATTCCGGATATAAGCTACAGAAATCCAGAAATTCTTTGAAATCCCTAGATATGTGTCCTCCTTCCATTCCGTCGGACCGAAATTCTTGAACTGAATGGTTGGCCCATTCATCACCTTCATTATTGGTCTCAGCAAGGGGTGGCTCCTCCTCGGGTTCATCTCCTCCCGTCATAGCTTCATGAGGCTCCACGGAGTGTAAGCCCGCGTGAAACTCCTCCTAAGGTGCGTGCCAATGCCGTTCTTGTGGATCATCCTCCATGTCTTCTTCGAATGGTTCCACCTCTTCCTGATCCTCTTCCTCATGCATAGATCTATTGACTTCATCTTCATCATGAGGTTCCATCTTCACCTCCTCCTAATATGGTCCATCGGACACCTCAATGGGGTTAAGTGCACTTCCACGTGGGGGTGGACAAGTCCTTATGCGTGCTGTGCTCCTAATCACCGGCATCTTTAGATAAGATATGAGAAACTTTAGAGAAGGAAGAAATAACTCAAAAACTTCAGAAGCTATGAAGCAAGAAAGCAAAAGTGTTGCTGTCCAAAAGAAGAGAAAAAGAGGGGTCGAAAATAGCACTTTGCAGTGGCTGAATTGACAAGTAAAGTGCAGCAGCAAGCAATTTTCGGAAATAGCAGTTTAGAGGGGTGTGCCTATGTGTTTTAGATTGTCCATTCTACCTAGGCTTGTGTCCTACGGTCAACGTGGCTCTGATACCAATCTGTGACACCTGGTTCTGAAAATAGAACCAAGTGAATGCATATGTGTGCCCAGGATGTTCATCACACATACACATGTAATCCACAAACTGAATTCAAAATATAACCACGAATAAATAGAGTTTAAGTACTTTATTACAATGACTCAAAGTCTCACTCATGAATCTCTAACTTATTCTTGCAGCGGAAGTTTTGAAACGATAGCGGAAATAACTAAACAGCAGGCTCCAACTTCAACTCCACGGGCATGTTGACGGTAGTCCGCATGCCTAGTACTCCACATGTTCCTCGAAGTACTCTTCTCCTGTGGCTGATGTTTATGTGGTAATGCAAGGGTGAGTACATGTCGTACTCAGCAAGTGCGGGAAAAGTATGACATGTAGCTTGCAACAAGGTATGGAGTAAAAAGGCTCATTGCAGCAAGCAAATTTTACTTCACAAACATGGTAAAAATAACAACTAAGTCTAGATGAATTAAATCCCAATATAACCAAGTAATCAGCAACATTCTTTCATCATAATTCACCATTTATCAAGTCTCAACCAGCCATTAATCTTTCAAGTTCATCTCATGCTCATAAGTATTCATATCCATCTCATATTCATATAACCAAAACCAAACTCATTGTCATGACTCAAAACAGTCCCAAAACCAATCCCAATGACCATAATAACACCGAATAACCATCCCAAGTTTTCCCTCTAATCATGGAAGTTGGCCAGGTGCTTATGACCGGAAGCACGGCTATCATGATAGTTTTACACTCTGCAGAGGTGGTACCACTTTACCCACAAGTTTGTGATTTCGTCACCCGTCGACGACTGCAGAACCTCCATTATACTTCTTTATAATGTTTCTCTACATGAAAAATGTATGCAATGCATGGAAATGAATTTGAGGGTGTTACATATACAAAAGGAAGTGACAACTCGATCACGTATAGCTAACTTTTGTGAATACTATTCCTTTGTATCCTCTTTAGAACCATACAAGGTCGAAGATGCGCTAAAAGATCTGGACTGGGTGACGGCAATGCAAGAAGAATTGAACAACTTCAAGAGAAACGAAGTATGGGAACTCGTTGAAAGACAAAAGTCCAATATCATCGGCACTAAATGGGTCTTTCGCAACAAGCAGGACGAACACGAAGTTATAACAAGAAACAAGGCACGACTTGTGGCTAAAGGTTACTCACAAGTTGAAGGTTTTGATTTTGACAAGACTTTCACTCCCGTAGCTAGGATTGAATCAATTCGTATATTACTGGCATATGCTACTCACCATGATTTCAAGTTGTACCAAACGGATGTCAAAAGCGCCTTTCTCAACGGACCTATCAAGGAGGAGGTGTACGTGGAGCAACCCCCTGGTTTTGAAGATCGAGAGTACCCCGACCATGTGTTCAAACTGTGTAAGGCTCTCTATAGCCTCAAACAAGCTCCTAGAGCTTGGTATGAGTGCCTTAGAGATTTTCTAATTGAAAATGGCTTTAAAATTGGTAAAGCTGATTACACCCTGTTTACCAAGCACTTCAATGATGATCTATTTATCTGTCAAATATATGTTAATGATATCATATTTGGTTCAACTAACAAATCTTTTTGTCAAGAATTTAGTAAAATCATGACAGATAGATTCGAGATGTCCATGATGGGAGAATTGAGATACTTTTTTGGATTTCAAGTGAAACAACTAAAGGAAGGAACGTTCATAAGCCAAACAAAGTACACTCAAGACATTTTTAAGAAATTTTACATGGACAAAGTGAAGCCCATAAAAACTCCCATGGCAACAAATGGACATTTAGACCTTAATGAAGATGGACCTAACGTGGATCAAAAGGTATACCATTCCATGATTGGATCTCTACTTTATCTTTGTGCATCTAGGCCTGATATCATGTTGAGTGTTTGTATGTGTGCAAGATTTTAAGCCAGTCCTAAGGAATGTCATTTGACAGCCGTAAAGAGAATCTTGCGATATTTAGTCCATACACCCAACCTAGGCCTTTGGTACCCTAAAGGTTCAAAGTTCAATCTCATTGGATACTCCGATGTAGATTATGCAGGATGCAAAGTAGATAGAAAAAGTACCTCCGGAACTTGCCAATTCTTGAGTAGGTCCCTAGTTTCCTGGTCCTCAAAAAAGCAAAACTCAATTGCCTTGTCCACAGCCGAAACGGAGTATGTTGCAGCCGAGAGTTGTTGTGCACAACTCCTTTGGATGCGACAAACCCTAAGGGACTACAGTTACAATATGAACTGTATTTCGCTCCTTTGTGACAATGAGAGTGCGATTAAGATTGCACATAATCCTATTGAGCACTCTAGGACCAAACACATTGATATTCGACATCATTTTTTGAGAGACCATTCAATCAAAGGAGACATAGCAATTTCCCATGTCAAAACCGAGAAACAACTAGATGATATCTTCACCAAGCCACTTGATGAAACGTTTCTGTGAGCTTAGGAATGGACTAAATATACTTGACTCTCGGAACATGGCTTGAAACACTGCATACCTGCTTGAATTCTCAAAATCTTACTTTGTGAAAAACTATCCCTTATCTTTATTTTCTCTTGAAAACTATTTAAATTAATGAATCTTGATGGATAATGACCATTGTCTGATTGTTGATTGCTTACTGGGCATATTCATCAAGATTATTTGAGAAATTTATGTTCTTAGATCACTATTAGATCAAATTCTCCATATTTCCCTGTTTTCTACTCTTATTTGTCCAGTTTACCCGGACTAGTCCAATGTCAACACCGGACTAGTCCACTCCCTCAGACTATTCCGGACAGATCTGGCATACCGGACTTGTCCGGTCCTCCAACCGGACTAGTCCGTATGTCCGAGTTTAAGAATCTATACACACGCCAACCTCAATCCTCCTCACCTCACAAGCACCCTTTTGCCTCTCACTCCTCAAACCCTAGCCCCCAAGATGATCTTCGACCTTGGCCAACAAAGTCAAAGTTCTCTCCACGGAAAAGCTTCTCCTCGACGTGTGGTCTCCTCTCCTCCGGACTAATCCGGATCAGACTTCACGCTTCGACTCAAATCCTCGTTTTTGGGTAAAATTACTCTCAACTCAAGTTCTCATCTTTTCGATACCTTTCCTCAATTTCCCTGATTCCTAGAGCATACACTACCTTTCTAGATGAATTCCTAGTATATCTCTCCGTAATTTGTATCAATTTTCGATAGATCTGTTGAAAATGTGAAGTTAGGGTTCTTCAGCAAGTCCGGACTAGTTAGGTCTCTGGTGCGGACAAGTCCGGTATTTCGAACAAGTCCGCACTCTGAAAACGGACAAGTTTGGTTACCTGTCAATTGAACATCTAACTTCTTATTCCCACATCATCTACAATCCATCGTGTCAATTAACCCTTGATTTTCCTGTCAGGCATGATGTCATCACACTTCGAGGCCATGAAGAAGAAACATGACAACGTTGCTCAACCGTCTTCTCCCGACAATTCTCTTCCTAAAAGGAGGAGAGTGGTTGGTAAGACGGCACAAAGCAAATATATTGTTGGAAGCTCTGCAGTCCCTAGAAGAAATGTCGGGAAGGGCAAAGGACTTACTAGTGGTCCTATTGGTCCACTGAAGAAGAAGGCCCCCATTCACCGCAACAGGCAGCCATCAAGTGATGACTTTACTGGAAAGGAGAGTGAACTGGCGGACAACCTCAGAAAAAATCAAGTCTATGGGCAGCCAAAGCAATGTGCAGACCTAGATTTTGGAGCAACTTCCATGCTGACTACTATGAGCATGTCTACATGAAGATGAAGAATCCTATTGTTGAGAGTCAGTGGCTCAACATTGACTACTTGCAATCCAAGAAATGCCAAACCTATCATGAGGTACTAGAGGCATTAGAGAGGCATGGCTTGAAGGACCTCCTATCTTTACAATGAGGTAATCACCCAGTTCTACTCTTCTCTCTACTTTGTCCGTGATGATGGGGATGAGATGATTTGTATGACACATGGATCCATACAGTGTCACCTATGAGGAATTTGCAAAGATACTTCATCTTGAACACACCCTGGATAATGAGCTTGTCATTCACAATCTGAAGCCCTTGGAAAAGAATGAGCTGGAATTCTTGTATGATACAAGAATGCCATATGTACCTCCCACTACCGAGTACTTGAAGCCATTCTTTGCCGTGCTCAATAGGATCCTGAGAAAGACCATAGCTCCAAAGGATGGTGATGCAATGACAATCCAAGGGATTCTGAGGACATTGATGAAAGTGATAAGCAAGAAGAGGACCTTCAATGTCTTTGAGTACATCTACAATGACATTGTGAATATCTCCATAACTCCAAACAGGTCATGTGGCTATGCACCTTATGTCATGTATATGATTGAGAAGGTGATGGGACTGGAGTTTGTCAACGATGTATCTCAAACTGGTCTCAAGCCCCAAAAGCCTACAGTCTACACTGTGCCCTCTGCTCATGAAAGCTCAAGGGCGTTGGAGCCTACACCTACTCCTATCCCTCCACCTTCTAGAGAGTCCTCCAGTGGTATGCTCAAAATTCTCTCCTCTATTTTTGTGACGCCCTCAATTTTGTGGAAAACCACGGAACCAAGAACTAATGCATATGTGTGCCCAGGATGTTCATCACACGCATATACATATTTCACAAACTGAATTCAGAATATATATAACCACGAATAACAGAGCTTATTACAACGTCTCATGAGTCTTGGACTCATGCTTACAGCGGAAGTCTTATTTCTATGCAGCGGAAGTCTTATTTTAATGCGGAAGCAAAAAATAATGCGGAAGCAAAACTAAGCAGAAGTGGCTCCATCTCTACTCCTTCCACAGGAAAGGTTGAGAACAGATCACACGCCATAATGCTCCACTTGGTCTTCATAATAGCCTTCTCTTGCTGTTGATGACGAAATAATAATGCAAGTTTGAGTACAATGATGTACTCAGCAAGTGCGGGAAAATACATGATATGCAGCTCATAAACAAGGTAGGTATAAAAGGCTTATTTGCAGAAAAGCAGATTTGTAAAATCATGATAAAACAACAACTTAACTTTAGATGTAATCCCAACATGCATTAAATTACCAACATACCTCCATCACTTCCCGTGTTCCATCCGAACATTAACCAATCCTTTATTCATACTCACGAATACCTCCTCGTATTCGCTACCATCTCACCTCGTAATTCAACCTCGTCTCACACCGAGACCAATCTCATGTCATGTCCCAACAGTCATGCAACCATCTCATCACCCAGACTCAACTGTCCCAACAACTAAACCATAACCAAATCCATAACCAAATCCATAACCAAGAACCTTCCCTATAACCATCCCAACTAATCATGGCAGTTTAGCCAGATGCTCGTGACCGTAAGCTCGGCTATCATGATAGTTTTAGACTCTGTAGAGTGTGCACCTCTTTACCCACAAGTTTGTGATTTCGTCACCCGTCGGTGACTGCAGAACCTCCATTACACCAGTACACATCCGTCGGTGTATGGTCAAGAGATCACAAAATAGCCTTTACAAAGGGGTTACTAGATGTATGGACTCACTAAGGTTTCACCGGCAGGCTAGAATCTCCAATTCTCCCACCCACGGGCCCCCTCTTGTGCCATGCAGTTCCCAGAGCAGTCCTCACTCGACTCCCATTCCCTGCGCTTTCCACAGTCCATAACAATCTAGCAACTTACCTAATTACTCAGCTAAGCCGCACCCATACTTGGCCTTGTGGTGGCACTGTTATCCTGGCATGTGCATGCATGAACCGGTCCTTAGATCTACGGCAAGTAAAACCACCATCTCATGCTACCTCATTCACAAACCCAAGCTTGCCTAGATCTCCCTCCGACCCATGTTCATTAACATCATCAGTTTCTCATTATCATTACGAGTGCAGTTAGCTAGACACATCTACCTCGCTCCCCAATCCCATAGACTCAGCGAAGCATAAAGCAAAAACCATACCCGACTCATAAACTTCCCAGGCGACAAGGGTGGTTTAACCAATACTAGTAAACTCCTATAAAAAGGGTTTCCCATCATGTTTGACTCATCACACACACCCTTTTTGCAAAACAAAATAGTTTTATCCAAACATAGGATTAATATGGTCAAGGGGCACTTGCCTTGTTCTTGCGGTCCCGGTTGTTCTTGGTTCTCAAAACCTGGTTGCTGCACTTCGTCGTAGACAGCTCCCTGAGCTTGTCCTGCTAGGTAGGATCACGTGCATACAGGATTCACAGCAATCAATATTTATGCACAAACCTTAAACTAGATGTGATGATGCATATGCATGCTATCTCATGATTAGTTTTATTAGATTGATCTGTACGTATTCTTGCATGGCCTTGTAGGGACAGGGGTGTTTGGATCAAAGGTGGACGTGGCGATGATCTTGTCTTTAGATCAAACTGATCGTCAAGTGATCTGCCCACGAGAAGGCTTCTGTTCGAAAGGAATTGAAGAACAGATGCAAGGAGATGAACACAATGATATTGAAGTCCTACCTCGCGTTCTTTGAGGTCCTCCTCAGACCGCTCGGTTCTTCTTCGATGATCTCCCTTGTTGCGCTTCAGCGATGGTTTGCTCGGCGAGTTAGGGCTAGGGCTCTAAGTCGTCGGCTCAGGAGTCGAAAGAGAAGTTTGTGGTTTCGGCCAGAGGTTTTGGGTTCTATTTATAATCAGGAAGAGAAAAGTCCTAATCTGATTGTATCTCGAATAAGAGTCTTATTCAGATCTTTGTTGGATCCTAACATCTTATCTTTAGTAACATCGTGGAATTTAGATCGGTTTTTGTTGCGTACCGGTATCTTTTACGCGTAAAACCCGCTCCAGAACTCGTTACCTCCGTGATGATGAGCTCCGGAAGCTCCACGTGTCCTCCGGGGCCTGGTATCTCCTCGTCCGCAGAGACGAGCTCCGGTTGTGTCGCGTGTCACGAGCGAGACCTCCCCCTTCTCCGGAGGTGAGCTCCGCGCACGCCACGTGTTGGCGCCGGTCTTCCCTCTCTTCCTTCCTCAGGAACATGCCCCGAGGTCGACTCGTGTCCGGCAACGACAGACCTCCCGGAGATAAGCTCCGGTGGCGACACGTGTTCGATAAATCCGGACTTCTCTGAGATGGGCTCCGAGATCGACACGTACCCCGCGCGACTGGTCCTCTGATTTCCGCGAGGACCAGCTCCGAGGATGACACGTGTCTTGCGGAAATGCCTTTGCTTCCTCTGCAGAGGCTAGCTCCGTGGGCAACACGTGTCCCACAGGATCGGACCTCTCCCCTTTGTGGCGACGAGCCCCGAACCTGCCACGTAGCTCTTTTAGCGGCGGACCTCTCTTCACTTTGCAGGGGCGAGCTCCGATCACGCCACGTGGCCAGCGGCCGCGGTAAGTTGTCTTCGGCGCTCTCGGAGGGCCTTATTGGCTATTCTTTTGATAATTCTCTCTGTTTCATTAAAATGTTTCCTCTTCATAGAACATGAACATATGCTGACACCCGAGGCGAGGATGTCACAATTTTTGGCTGTTGTCGCAAAATTGAAGTCAAGCAACACAAGGAGAGTTTGGCCAGAAAGAGACATCAAAGATATATGAAGGCCAACATCAAAGCCATCTGTGAGAAGCTAGAGATTGAGCCAGTAGGATCACCACAGATCTCTGAGGACTCTGAAGAAGACTTCACTGAAATGGATCCACTCACCGAACAAGAGTTTAGGTCCTTTGGACTTGCAGGTCTCCGTTCCTCCTCCTCGGCATGGTCATGAAGACGATGATGAAGATAGGACCGAGAGTGAGGGAGAGAGCGGCGATGAGTGATTCCACTCAATTTTTTCCCTTTTTGGTGCCTTGATGCCAAAGGGGGAATGATTGAGATTTATATTAAGTCATCTTATTGTAAACCTTAAGGACTAGCGATCATGGACATGTATTTTAAAGTTTCATGTACTTTTATTTCAAACTTCATTGGATGTGCGATGCTTATTCCATATTGATGTGATGACTACCTCTGCGTTTGATATATTCTTATCTTCTTGTGGCATGTCATATTATTTTTCACACACTCTTTAGGCATCCCACCATAAAGGTTACATATATGTGAGAAATTCCTGTTACTCATTTGTCATTCTCATGTATGCACACTTTATGAAAAACAAATTTTATCATTAATTATGTAATCTTAGTTGGTTGTCATCAATCACCGAAAAGGGGGATTAAAAGTGCATCTAGGTATTCCCTTGTGGGTTTCGGATGATTGATGACAAATGAATTGAGATCCTAATGAACTTGTTGAGATGAATGCAGATTAACTCGTGCAAGGTAGCATTGGTGCACTCAAAAAGGTGAAAAATAAAGTGATGAAGAAATAGGAAAAGGACAGGTCCATGAACCAAGTGCAATGTAGACTTACTTGTATAGGATGTGTGTGAGAGACACATCCCAAGAGCTCAAAATCTTTGCGTAGGGATAAGGTCTTAAAACAAATCCAAATCACTCACAAAACGGTGCACCGGACTAGTCTACTCAAAAACCGGACCAGTCCGTTTAACTTTCTGTTGCATCACAACACGGTGCACCGGACTAGTCCGCTCAGAAACCGGATTAGTCTGTTCAACTCTCTAGAACCGGCACTCACCTTGCACTGGACTAGTCCGCTCAGAAGCCGGACTAGTCCGGTCAACTCTCTGGAACCAGCATTCACCTTGCACCGGACTAGTCTGCTCAGAAACCGGACTAGTCCGATCAACTCTTTGGAACCGGCATTCACCTTGCACCGGACTAGTCCACTCAAAAACTGGACTAGTCCGATCAACTCTCTGGAACCGGCATTCACCTTGCACCGGACTAGTCTGCTCTTGGACTAGACTAGTCTGTGCAAGTTTCTATAAATACATTAAATTAGGGTTTCCATTGTGCCGCATGCAACACGAAAATTGTACACGACACACCAGAATAGTCCGATGAATAGAGCGGACTAGTCCGGCCACCAGGGTTTTCGGAAACCTTATATAAATAGAGGTGCACGGCCACACATTGAAATTACTTGACCCCCAGCGCCGCTGCACACCCCAAAGAGCACAAAAATTACCTCTCTCCACTCATTCTAAGCTGAGAAAGATTAAGTCTTTGAGGATTGGAGATTGGATCAAGGAGAGCCTCGTTCTTCTCGCAATTGAGCTCTTGGTTTGTCTTCTCTCACACAATTGCTGATTGTTGTTCTCTGTTTGTGTGTGTGAGGAAGAGTTACTCTCTGTAATCTTGTGGGAGCACTCAGATTGTGAGAATGCCCCACGTACAATTGTTTACCCCTGTGTGTGGATAGTGGAATCGAATTGGCCTTTGTGGTGATTCAACGAGGGAAGGGTTGGTAAAGACCCGGTCCTTGGTGGACTCCTCAACGGGGATGTAGATTCCTAGGTGGAATCGAACCTCGGGATAAAACTTTGTCTCATGTCTTTTCAATCTTCCTTCAGTTGTTATTTAGGGGTGCTAGTCATTATTTGATTTACATCCACACCTAGTGTTAAAATTGAGAGTTATTGTGTCATACTTCATTATACTTGAATAACCATTTATTGTCGTCTGCACAAATACCTAAAGTAGAAACAAATCTCACTTTGGTCTTTTAATTACAATCATACTGGACTAGTCCGCACCATACCGGACTAGTCTGACCCACCTGGAATTAATCAGTTCGCTAAGTGTTTCAGGAAACCGTCTAAAAATTCAAAGAGCCTATTGACCCCCCCCTCTAGGCTACATTCAATTAGGATGTACGGACCCACCGAGGTTTTGCCGGTAGGCTCGAATCTTCATTCTCCCACCCATTGGCCCCTCTTGTGCTATGCAGTTCCCTGGGCAGTCCTCATCGACTCCCATTCCCCACGCCATCCTATGGTCCATAACAAGCTAGCAACACACCTAATTAGTCAGCTAAGCCGTACCAATATTTGGCCTTGTGGTGGCACTGTTTTCCTGGCATGTGCTCGCATGAACCGGTCCTTAGATCTACGCCAAGCAAACCACCATCTCATTCATATCAGCCAAGTATGTTGCCAAGTATAACCTGCCCATATCTCACATGAAACAAACTATGTTGGTTAATTCTCCTGGTGGAGAGATGAGGACCAATATAGTATGTCCGAAAGTAAGTCTTCAAATAAGGGGGGTAGACTTTCTTGCCAACCTTATCGTCTTCAATTCCCAAGGGATTAACATAATACTTGGAATTGACTGGTTAAGCAAGTACAACAGAGTAATACAATGCGCTCCAAGGATCGTGCAGTTGACGAGTGAACACGGTACTCATATTGAGTTTGAGGCAGCCCAACCTGCAACCGAGAGGGCAGTGCTGAACCACATCGAAGAAGCGACATTAGAAAGCATTCCGGTGGTTCGATAATATTCAGATGTGTTCCCGAAAGAACTTCAAGGTATGCCACTTGATTGGGATATTGAATTTGCCATTGATTTGGTACCCGGAACTGAACCTATGACGCATCAAGCTATTCGCAAGGGCCAACTTGATCCTCTTCCCCAGGGATCCCAGATGAGGGAAGCCTAGGAGAGCCGCCGACTCCAACTATCGTCCATGTATGATCCATACTAGATCTGACCAACTGCCCATCCTACCTCCTCTACCTTTTTGACAGCCCATCTTTTTGTCTCAGTAGAGTCTTTCAGTGGCATGTTTCAGTCCTCTTCCCGATTACTTAGAAAAAGTGAGCCACCGGTTCAGGTACAAGATACTATCATTACCGCCTGGACAATTAGACAGCCAACCCGTAATCGCAACGACCCAATTGCAAGAGCGGAGCTCTACCAACTGAGCTATATCCCCCCCGAGCCAAATGGAGTATGCATGAAAGAGTCAGATGCTGAAGAGGCCATATAGGATGCCTGCTAATGAACTAGTGGAGCTCAAGAAGCAAATTCAGGAGCAGCTAGATAAGGGTTTTATATGCCCAAGCTGGTCACCGTGGGGAGCCCCCGTGCTCTTCGTAGACAAGAAGAATGGGACCCAAAGGATGTGTGTGGATTATAGGTCTCTCATCAACGAGGTGACGATCAAGAATAAATACCCGCTGCCCCGCATAGAGGACTTATTCGATCAAATGAAAGGTGCCCGAATTTTCTCCAAGATTGATCTTCGGTCGGGATACTTCCAGCTGAAGATTAAGCCCTCCGACATACCCAAAACTGCATTTTGAACCCGGTATGGTTTGTACGAATATACCATTATGTCTTTTGGGTTGACGAATGCACTCGCATACTTTTATGTACCTCATGAATAAGGTCTTCATGGAGTACTTTGACAAGTTCATCGTGGTTTTCATTGACGACATCATGGTGTATTCAAAAGGTGAGGAAGAACATGGGGAACACTTGAGATTGACGTCGCAGAAACTGTGAGAGCATCAATTGTATGCTAAGTTCAGCAAGTGTCAATTTTGGCTAAAGGAGATATCGTTCCTAGGCCACATCATCTCCGAAGGAGGAGTATCGGCTGATCCCAGAAAAGTGAGGGATGTTTTGAAGTGAAACCAACCGCAGAATGTGAGGGACATTTGGATTTTCCTTGGGATGGCTGGATGCTACCGCCGGTTCATCAAGGATTTCTCCAAAATAGTGAAGCCTATGACGGAATTGTTGATGAAGGGGAAAGCATTTCAGTGGAAACAAGCGTGTCAAGACAGCTTTGAGGAGATAAAGAAGATATTAACAACAGTTCCGGTTTTGATATTGCCGGACGTGAGCAAGAGTTTCGATATATATTGTGAGGCATCAAGACAAGGGCTTGGATGTGTGTTTATGCAAGGAGGACAAGTGGTAGCCTATGCATCGAGACAATTAAAGAAACATGAGCTGAATTACCCCACACATGACCTGGAACTTGCAGCCGTGGTAAAAGCCTTGAAGATTTGGAGGCATTATATCCTTGGTCACCGATGTGAGATCTATACGGATCACAAAAGCCTCAAGTATATATTCACGCAAACGGATCTGAATTTGAGACAAGGTCGATGGTTGGAACTCATCAAGGATTACGATGTTAGAATCAACTATCATCCCGGAAAGGCCAATGTATTAGCGGATGCATTGAGCCAAAAGTGAGCATGTCACCAACTCACAGGTTGGGAGCTGCCACCCGAGCTACGTAAGGAGTTTGAACGGTTACATCTCGGGTTCTTAAACGAGATGGAGATGGTAGAACTTAACTCAACGCTGGAACAAGAGATACGAGATGGCCAAGCAACGGATGAGGAAATAAAGGAAATCAAGTAAAGCATCCGACAAGGGGTACAGAAGGGTTTCAAGGAAAACGAGAATGGCACGCTTTGGTTAGGAAAAAGGATTTGTGTGCCTAATGTGAAGCACATCCGCGACACGATATTAAAGGAGGCACATGACTCACCTTATTCCATATACCCCAGTTGTACAAAGATGTACAAGGACCTGAAAACTTGCTATTGATGGGATGGTATGAAAAGGGATATCGCTGAATATGTTGCCTTATGCGACACGTGCCAACGGGTGAAGACCGAACACCAAAGACCCGCTGGATTGTTGCAGCCGTTGAAAGTACCCGAGTAAAAGTGGGAAGATATCAGCATGAATTTCATTGTCGGACTGCCACGTACCCAGTCAAGCCACGATTCTATTTGGGTTATCGTGGACCGATTGATGAAAACAGCCCACTTCATTCCTGTTAGGACTAAGTACACCGTGGCATAATAGCCGAGCTGTATATGGAGCAAATAGTATGACGTCATGGAGTTCTGAAGAGGATAGTTTCAGATCAAGTTTCTCAATTTACCTCTAGGTTCTAGAACAAGCTGCATGAAGCTATGGGTACACGGTTGAATTTCAGCTCCGCGTATCACCCGCAAACTGACAGGCAAACTGAGAGGACAAATCAGATTTTGGAAGACATGTTGAGAGCTTGCGCCTTGAAACATGGGCGTAGTTAGGACAAGAGCTTGCTGTATGCTGAATTCTCATACAACAACAGCTACTAAGGCAGTTTGAAGATGTCACCTTTTGAAGCATTGTATGGTAGACGGTGTAGAACACCGCTGTTCTAGAATGAGATCGGAAAAAGCCAAGTATTTGGACCCGAAGTGCTGCAAGACGTCGAAAAGAAAGTCCAAACAATACGTGAAAACTTGAAGGCCGCTCAGTCATGACAAAAAGTCTATGCGGACAATAGGCGGAGGAGTTTGACATTCGAAGTGGGAGACTTCGTATATCTTAAGGTTTCACCTATCCGAGGCCAACAACGGTTCAACGTCAAAGGCAAGCTAGCACCTCACTACATCGAACAATTCAAGATTTTGGGTAAGCGAAGAGAGATAGCCTATCAACTAGAGATGCCAAAGCACCTCTACGACGTGCACGACGTATTTCACGTATCTCAGCTCAAGAAGTGCCTAAGAGTGTTGGAAAAACAAGTACCGATGGATGAGCTAGAACTTCAAGAGGATGGACATAAAGGAAAGGGTCACGAGAAACAAAGTAATCTGTTGGTGCAAGGTACAATGGAGCCATCACACGGAAGCCGAAACTACATGGGAACGTGAGGAAGATCTCAAGGCAGAATTCCCTCATCTTTTCTCCACGCCATCGAATCTCCAGGGCGGGATTCATTTTAAGGGGGTAGGTTTGTAACATCCTCAAAATTACTACCATGCATTGCATACATTTCTCATATAGAGAAGCATTTAGAATGAAGAAGAAAATAAAGAGAGGAATATAGAAGCTAATAAAATAATAATAAGGAAATAAAAATGGAAAATAATGAAAATAAATAGAAATGGAATAGAAATAAAAAATAAAAGAAAAATAAAAATAAATTAAATAGCCAAATTTGGCCATCCCTAATTTTTCCCCAAAATTCCACAACCCCTCCCCCCCCCCCCAAATTCCCCTCTCTAATTTTCCCCATTTTTCTTGATTTTCCCCAAATTCCCCAAAATTCCCCTAGGGAATTTTCCCCACATTCGGGGGAATTTCCCCCAATTTTGGCCGCACCACTTAGGGGGGGAACCCTAACGGGCCCCACCCCTTGGCCGCAGCCTATTAGGGGGGAACCCTAGCCCCCCCCTTTTGGATTTTTGTGGGCTTTCATTTTCTGAATTAATCTCAGCCACTGGTGGAAAATAAATAATAAAATCCTAGCCCCTAGCTCCCACCTCTTTTAAAATTAAATCTCAGCCATTGGATAATTGGGTTGCTAAAGTCCTAGCCACCCTAGCTCTTTTTCCCCCTTTATAAGTAAACCCCCCTAGCCACCACTCCTACACCTCTATTTTGGCCGCCACCCTCCCTTACTGCCAGCTCAAGCCGCCGCCCCCCCAGCTAGAGTTTGGCCGCAGTCGGAGCTCCGTCACGCCTTGTCGTCGTCGGAGAAGAAGCCCCTGACATTCTACCCTAGCCGCAGCCTCGTAATTCTCCATAGAAAATCTCCAGCTGCTGCCATTGCAAGGAAGGAGGTTCTGCCACAAGGAAGAGAGGAGGAAGAAGTGAGGTAGGTATTCATTACCCCTCTTACCACTCGCCGCTGTTCCTACGCACCCGTTTTCTCCACCCTCTGCGAGCAGAAATTTCTGCGTCTGGACAGACCATGTTTTGGTCAATTTTTGACGGTGGAATTGATCTACAAACTGTGTCAAGATCATAACCACGTCCACACTTGATCCCAGCAGCCTTGATCATCATAAAACCCCATGGAAGCCTACTAAAACATGCAAGAACACATACAAACTGATTTTTAAAAACTGCACCGTAGGAATTGCATTCATCCACCTCATTGCATCTTGAGTAAAGTTTGTGCATGATAATTGATTGCTGTATTTTTTGTATGTGTGTGGTCGTGAGTAGAAGGAGACGCTCAAGAGACCGTCTACGAGGAACTACAGCACCAAGACTTTGAGACGCTTGAGCAACATGAACCGCGGGAGCAATGCAAGTGCCTCTTGACCATATTGATCCCATGTTTTTAAAACTGTTTTGCTTGTGAAAACTCGTATGCTTGTGTCAACTTTATGGGACATCCTTTTATAGGAGTTCACTAGTTTTGTTAATCATCCTTGTCACCGGGAAAGTTTAAGAGTCGGGTATGGTCATTTTTCCTTTTTGCTTCGCTTAACTTACGGGATACCGGAAACTGAAATAAAACTTGTTAGCTACTGCACTAATATGAATAAAGATGATGATAACTTGATGATGTTAATGAGCATGAAATCGGGGAGATCTAAACGAGCTTGGTTCGTGGGTGTTGCTGAATGAGATGGTGGTTTGCTTGCAGTAGATCTAAGGACCGGTTCATGCGAGCACATGCCAGGAAAACAGTGCCACCACAAGGCTAAATATGGGTGAGGCTTAGCTGACTAATTAGATGTGTTGCTAGCTTTTCATGGACCATTGGATGGCGCGGGGAATGTGAAAGTTGCCTAGAGAGGGGGGTGAATAGGCTAATAAAACCTGAAACTGCTGCAAACAGCGGATTAAACTTGAAGGAGGCCGGACTAGTCCGGTCTGAGGGCGGACTAGTCCGGTCTAGGTATAAAATTGCGTTTTAGGTTTTCTTTTCAAGTTTTTTTAAGCGGAAGATATGTAAGTAGTCTAACAATCTCACTAATTAGTTGTGAATGATTAGATTGCGAGACTCACAACAGTAGAACAATTCACAAGTGTTAAACAAGACGAAAGCTTAACAAGTAATTTTAGTGAATGAGCGAGGAGGTAATGGAAACAAGAGACACAATTTATCCCGAGGTTCGATTCCACATAGGAATCTGCGTCCTCGTTGAGGAGTCCACAAAGGACCAGTTCTTTTCCAACCCTTCCCTCACCGAGCGATCACCAAGATCAAGCCCGGGCTCTTTCACTATCAATTAAATGTGAATACAACGCTCTTAGGGGCTATTCACAACTTGAGGCTCCCTACAACAACCTAGCAGTTCTAGAAATCGAAATACAACAGCCAAGAACTTAAATTAACAATTAGAGTGCAAGAGATTCAAACCGAGAGCTCAAACGTCGATCACCACGTCTCTCCTCTCACAAATCCACAAACCCCTTAAGATCCAATCTTAGGGGTCAAGAAGGTGAGGAAAGAGGCTTAGAAGAGCTCTAGGAATGAGTTTTCAGTGCTAGGGTTTCTGTTCTGCTAATTCTAAGCCGGGGGTCCCCTTTTATAGAGATCTCGGCATCTAGCCGTTACCTACTAAAGTTCGGACTAGTCCAGTCAGAACCCCGGACTAGTCCATTCTTGGGGGACCACTCACGTCAAAAGGCTACCAACTAAAGTCCCGTGATTGTTGGATTCAAACGGTCATAAAATCCCGGACTAGTCCGGTCAAGAGCGGACTAGTCCGATCTCACTTAGGAACCTTTGTTCCGGATGAGAACGGTCTAGTATGGTAGGGGGTGGACTAGTCCGGCCTCAAAGGCGGACTAGTCCGGTCTTACCATACTTAGTCTCAAAAACTCTCTAATCTAGGACTGCGGACTAGTCTAGCCAAATCCGGACTAGTCCGAGCTCACACAAGAACCTTTGTTCCGTCCTAAACCGGACTAGTCTGAATGGAACAGACTAGTCCGGCCTGTGGAGCAGACTAGTCCAAGGTCACTCAGAGACTCCTTCTCCGGACCTAAACAGCTTAGTCTGCTTAGCGGACTAGTCCGGCCCCATGGGCGGACTAGTCTGGCATTCTGAGACTTAGTCTTATAAAGGCTCAGACTCACTCGACAACGGACTAGTCCGGCTTAAAATGGGTAAGTCCGAACTCACTCAAAGACTTCTTGTCCGGCCTGAAACGGAGTAGTCCGGTTGGGAACGGACTAGTCCGGCCCCCAGTCCGGACAAGTCCGGTCTTACTTTTTTGGGCATACCTATGACTATTTCCTCTCACGATTCTAACTTTAGTTTGAGCTCTCTAATGATTCTCAAGCACTCTAAAAGAGGAGACCCTGTACACAACTAGAAAATGTGAAACTCAATAGAAAAATTGTATTTTCTACTCTTGCAAGTCTTCTTCTTTTCCTTTTTGCTTCTTGAGAGACTCCACATCCATTCTTTTTTATAAGGACATGTGCTCATACTTAGTAAAACTCATTAGTATCTTAATTGTCATCATCAATCATCCAAAATCCACGGGGATTACCTAGATGCACTTTCAATCTCCCCCTTTTTGGTGATTGATGACAACACATTAAGATTCTCGATAAATGGATATAATAGTTTGTTTTCATAATACATGTGTGTATGATTCACTCCCCCTAAATGTGTGCACAAGAGATTGTCAAGGAAGAATATGAACAAGAGTGAATTCTTTGGGGATTTCATACATACATGTGTTATGGTGGGGTGGCTAAGTGTGATGTGACAAAGTGAGTGTTAAACGCATTAAGGAAGATATAACATTTACGAACAAGATCATCTCAATATGGCATAATATGAAGACATAAAATGGCATAGTCATTACAAAATAACATAATGTGGCATAATGTGGCATAGTGGCATAGTCATTACAAACCAAGATAATTTTAAAGAGCGAGACTAAAGAGCTAGACTAGACTACTCCCCCTTGTTCTCTCCACCTTTGGCATCAAAGCACCAAAAAGGGAAAGAAAAGAGAGAAAGGCCTAATCGCTATCATCTCCATCTTGATCTTCGGCTTGGTCACTCTGAGTTTCCTCATCCTCATCTTCATCTTCGTCTTCATCGTCATTCCCATGATGAGCGTGGGAGGTAGGAGGAGGAGCAGAAGAGGAACCACCTTCACCAAAGTAGGCAAACTCGTCCTCGGTGAGAGTGGGAAACTTTGTCACTTCTTCATCGTCCGATTACGGTGGAGACATAGGTATCTCCATTTTGTCGCACATTGCCTTGAGATACTTCTCTTGGCGTTGCTTCATTTTCTGCGTGCGAACTTCCACTTTCCGGCACGAGGAGAAAATGGCCTTGAATATTTTGAGCAGCCCACTAGAGGAGCCACTCGATGATGGAGGAGAAGATGGCCCAGCTAAGGAGGATGGAGCTGCAGAGGAGCTCCTGCCCAAGGTCACAGGAGGGCAAGGAAGAGGAGTCGACATCTGTGGACGTAGCTTCCTGTGCTTCACATCCTTTGCAAATTCCAGGCCTGTGACTTTCTCTATCATGCACATGATGTACAGCGCATATCCACAGGACCTGTTCGGGGTGTAGGAAATGTTGAAGATATCATTGTATATGTAGTCGAAGACGTTGAATCTTTCTTCTTCATTGAGTAGCTTCAACAGGTTTCTGAGATACCCTTGTATCATCCCCGCATACCCATCTTTTGGAGCTAGAGTCTTCCTCAGGATCATGTTTAGCACTCCAAAGAAGGATTTGATGTTGTGGGTTGAGGATGGCTCATAGGTGAGATATGAGGGATACATGAAGTCCAAGTCATCCTTTCCCAAGGTCCTCTCATTGTGAACTATGATCTCATAGTTCAAGTGCTCCTCAAGTCCAAGGATCCTAGCAAACTCATCATACAACACCGAGTATACCACACCATTTGTCATCCAAGTGATTTTTCTGTTTCCATAGGTGTGGAAGTAGCAGGTGGTGTAGAATTGGACTATCGCCTCGATGTTCCAATCATACTGAAAAGTCATCAAATCCTTGATCCCATGGCGTTCTGCTGCTTCAATCACTGCATCAAAAGTTCGATGCTTCTTGTTTGCCATGTAGGGCCAATCTACCCACTGAGCATCGACTACCGGTGTCTTCATTGGAAGATAGACGAACCGGTAGTAGTCACAATAGAAGTCATAACATAAACGAGGGTCTGGTGTGGACTTCTCATATTTGTAGACCTCCTCTTCTCTGAACCTTTTGGCTTTGTCAGCTCCTTTCCCTTTAAAGGTTGCACTTGCCAAATTGGGTTGGCGGTTTGGATTGTGCATAGGTGGTGTCCTCTCAAGTGGCCCAATCGGTCCTTGTGGGGGATTCTCCCTTCCCCGTCTAGGGTTGTCACGAATGGCAAGTCCCCTATTGGCCAAAGCCTTTTTCTGGGAGGATCTACTGCTTTTCCTTTTTCTTTGTCTTGGGTTGTTCTTTGTGACTCAGCATGTTGTTTCTCCTTCAATGTCACCAGCCTCTTCCTCCTTGAAGGATCAACGGACTGAGAGGCTTGTGCTTCCCTGTCAGCCCGTTTCTTTGTTTGAGCCTCTCTTGCTGCAGCCTCTCCTACCTCTGCCTCGGCTGCCGCACGATAGGTGGCTTGGCGAGCCGCTTCAGCCTCGGGATTTGGAAGAGGATTGTCTCCGGATCCTGACATGATCTGGTGATAGATGAAAGGAAAGGGATGCGAGAGCATTGCGTTTGAAATAGTTTACATTCCCAAAGTTAGGGGCTAAAACTGCATCAGCCGGACTTGTCCGATTGGTGTCCGGACTAGTCTGGACTCTACAGTATTAAACCCTAACTTAAGTGATTTGATCACAAATTCGGTAAACTAGACGTAATACTACGAGGGATTGCAACTATATGGTGTAGGAACATCAAGGAAGGCCTAAGGCACTAAAGGTATGACCTAGAAACAAGAGATTCGTGAAAAATTGAAGTTAGGTCAACAAGTACCTTGGAGTGAAGAAATTTGATGAAATCCGCGGATCGAAGGAGTGAAGATGGTCGGAGAAGGATTCCCCGCACTCCACAAGCCTTGATCGAGGATTCCTTCAAGGGATTTGAGGGAGAGCTCCAAAATCGCCAATGGGGGCGAGTTTTGGAGGAGAGGAGTGGAGTAGAAGTGAATGAGAGAGAGGGGGGTTCAGCCCAACCCTTGGAGGTTAAGTCTCCAGGAGCCGGATAGTCCGGTGCACAGTCCGGACTAGTCTGGTCTGTCAGACTAGGTCCGGACTGGTCTGCTGTCCGGACTTGTCCGGATGTAGTCCGGACTAGTCCGTTGTGGACTTGTCTACTGCATCCCGGACTATTCAAGATATCCGGACTTGTCCGGCCTTCTGGGCGGACTAGTCCAGTTCTTAGAGGCTGAGAAATTCTTATATATTAGAATTTTGCCCGTGATTGCGGTGAATTTACTTGCACCTTCTATTAGATACCTATGGTCTATATATATATATATATATATATATATATATATATATATATATATATATATATATATATATATATATATATATATATATATATATATATATATACAATTAGATGATGACCATAATATAGCAAAAATAATATGAGAGAAGAATTAGAGAGGGAATAAGTTTTTCATAATCGTGCATATTTTTGAAATTTATGAAAAATTTTAGAAGACTCCTAATTGTTAGCATTCAGATGCACAATATTTTAACTCACATTCCTAGAGTCTAGTATATTTAGCTCATTTTGAAGTTCACAAAATTGTTTTTCATCTAGTGGCTTGGTGAAAATATCAGCTAGTTGATTTTCGGTTCTTACATGTGAGATAGCTATGTCCCCCTTTATAGAATGATCTCTCAAAAAGTGATGTCACATGTCTATGTGTTTGGTCCTAGAGTGCTCAACAGGATTATGGGCTATCTTAATGGCACTCTCATTGTCGCATAGGAGTGGAATGTGGTTCATATTGTAACCATAATCCCTTAGAGTTTGTCGCATCCAAAGAAGTTGAGCACAACAACTTCCGGCTGCAACATACTCCGCCTCGGCTGTGGAGAGGGCAATGGAGTTTTGTTTCTTGGATGACCATGATACTAGGGACCTACCCAAGAATTGACAAGTCCCTGAGGTGCTTTTTCTATCTACTTTATATCCGGCGTAATCCGCATCGGAGTATAGGATGAGACTAAACTTAGACCCCTTTGGATACCATAATCCTAGGTTAGGTGTGTGAACTAGATATCTTAGGATTCTTTTAACGGTTGTTAAATGGCATTCTTTAGGTGATGCTTGAAATCTTGCACACAAACATACACTAAGCATGATATCTGGCCTAGATGCACAAATATAAAGCAATGAACCAATCATAGAGCGATATATCTTTTGATCCACGCTTGGTCCATCTTCATTGAGGTCAAGGTGTCCGTTTGTTTCTATTGGTGTCTTGATGGGTTTGGCCTTGTTCATGTCAAACTTCTTGAGTATGTCTTGTGTGTACTTCATTTGACTAATGAACATGCCTTCCTTGAGTTGCTTGACTTGAAATCCTAAGAAGAACTTCAACTCTCCCATCATGGACATCTCAAACCTATCCGTCATTATCTTACTAAACTCATTACAAAAAGATTTGTTAGTTGAACCAAATATAATGTCATCAACATATATATGGCACACAAAGAGATGATCATCTACATTCTTTGTGAAAAGAGTGTAATCTGCCTTGCCTATCTTAAAGCCATTATCAATAAGAAGTCTCTAAGACACTCATACCAAGCTCTAGGAGCTTGTTTGAGGCCGTAGAGAGCTTTATGCAATTTAAACACATAATTAGGATATTCTTGATCTTCAAAACCGGGTAGTTGCTCCACGTACACCTCCTCCTTGATTGGACCGTTTAGGAAGGTTCTTTTCACATCTATTTGATAAAGCTTGAAATTATGGTGAGTAGCATAGGACAATAGAATATGAATTGACTCAAGTCTAGCTACAAAAGCAAAGGTTTCATCGAAATCCAAACCTTCGACTTGAGCATATCCCTTTGCCACAAGTCGGGCCTTGTTTCTTGTCACCACTCCGTGTTCATCTTACTTGTTGCGGAACACCCACTTGGTGCCTACCACATTTACATTTGGTCATTTCACCAGCTCCCATACTTGGTTTCTTGTGAAGTTGTTCAACTCTTCTTGCATGGCCACCACCCAATCCGGATCCTTGAGTGCATCTTCCACCATAAATGGTTCCAAGGAAGACACAAAAGAGTAATGTGCATAAAAGTTAGCCATTCGAGAACGTGTTGTTGCCCCTTTTGTGATATCTCCAAGGATGTTGTCAACAGGGTGATCCCGTTGAATGCTTTGATGAACCCTTGGGTGAGGCACTTGATTTCTTGAGTGGTATTCTTCTTCTCCCCCTTGATCAACATCATGGTTTCGATTTTCTCCGTCTTGAAACTGACCGTCTTGATCTTGGGGTTCTTGAGTTCGATCTTGTATGAGAGGTGCCGATTGTGATGAACTTGGAGCATCTTGTCCTACATCTTCTTGGGGACGGACATCTCCAAGCCCCATTCTTCTTAGTGCTAAACATGGTTCTTCTTATTCATATAGCACACATTGATCAACTTGCTCCACTTGGGAGCCATTAGTTTCATTAAACACCACATCACATGCAATTTCAACACAACCGGAGGTTTTGTTGAAAACACGATAGGCGTAGGTGTTTGAGTCATAACCAATTAAGAAACCTTCATCGGATTTTGAAGCAAACTTTAAAGTCCTAGGCTTCTTGTTGAGAATGTAGCATTTACTTCCAAAAACACGAAAGTAAGAGATGTTGGGTTTGTTACTGGTTAGGAGCTCGTATGGAGTTTTCTTCAAAAGTCGATGAAGATAGAGGCGGTTTGTGGTGTGGCAAGCAGTGTTGACCGCTTCCGCCCAAAACTGATTCGAAGTCTTGTACTCATCAAGTATGGTTCTTGCAACCTCTATGAGCATGTGGTTCTTCCTTTTGGCCACTCCATTTTGTTCCGGAGAGTAGGGGGCCGAAAACTCATGCTTGATACCCTCTTCATCCAAGTATTCTTCTACTTGAGTGTTCTTGAATTCGGAGCCGTTGTCACTCCTTATCTTCTTGATCCTTGAGGAAAACTCATTTTGAGCTCTCCTCAAGAACTTCTTGAGGACACTTTGAGTTTCTCCCTTATCATGCAAGAAAAACACCCAAGTGAAACGAGAATAGTCATCAACAATTACTAAACCATATTTGTTACCGCCAATGCTTATGTAGGTGACAGGGCCGAAGAGGTCCATATGAAGTATCTCCAATGGTCTTGTTGTCGTCATCACATTCTTGACGGGATGAGCTGCACCAATTTGTTTTCCTGCTTGACACACGCTACATGGCCTATATTTCTCAAAAACAACATCTTTTAGTCCACGGATGTGATCCCCCTTTAGAAGTTTTTGTATGTTCCTTATGCCAACATGGGCTAGTCTCCTATGCCACAACCATCCCATGTTGGTTTTTGCTATTAAGCATGTGTCAAGTTGAGCTTTATCCGTGGAGAAGTCCACTAAGTAAAGCTTTCCCTTTAACACACCCTTAAAGGCAATCGAGTTGTCACTTCTTCTAGAGACAGTCACACCCTCGTTAGTAAACAAGCAACTATAACCTTTCCCACATAGTTGAGATATGGATAATAGGTTATAATCTAGTGATTCAACATGTAGAACATGAGAAAGGGAGTGTTGAAAAGAGATTGCAATTTTACCAATACCGAGCACCCTTCCTTGGCTATTGTTGCCGAAGTAGATGCCTTCACTTGGATAATCATTTTCTTCATACTCAACGAACATCTTTCTCTCTCCGATCATATGGTTAGTGCACCCACTATCTAGCACCCATTTAGTGCCACCGGGGGAGTAGGCCTGCAAAACAATTTAAGCTTTGGTCTTAGGTACCCAAACTCGGTTGGGTCCTTTGAGGTTAGTCAAAAGGCATTTGGGCACCCACACACAAGTTTTTGGACTCTTGTGGAGTGGCCCAACATATTTTGCATATACTCTACCATACTTGCTTTTCATAAGAACATAAGATGCATCAAAATTATGAAATATGATAGATTTTACATTTTTGGCAATTTCATGTGAGGTGGATGCAAGGTTGTTACTCTTGACTTGACTTGACTTGAGTTTTCTTTGACAAAAGCTACACATTTGCTATTATTTTTAAAGATTCTAGCTTTTTGCTTTCCTCCCCTAGTATAACCAAATCCAGCTTTGATAAGAGGAGATCTTGTGATTGAGTATGCACTACGTGCATATTTGATCTTCTCCTTATCAAAGATCCCACTCTTCTGTGTATTCTTGCTTTGTGCCTCTTTGAGCTCATTTTTTAAATTTAAAACAATATTAGCACATTTGCAAGTTTTAGTGTATTTGTTGAGAGGGGGTTCTTGGAGGATGAATTAGTTGAGACACTTGACTTAAGTGAGTTAAGTTGTGCTTCAAGATTCTTGTGAGTTTTGGTTAAACTCACAAGTTTATCTTGAAGTACTACATTCTTACTCTTAAGCTCAACACAAGTTTCCTTGCTCATGGGAAGTTCGCTTTCGAGTGCTCTATTCTTCTCTCTCTCAAGTTCAAGGAGCTTCTCAATCTCAAGGTTTCTTTCCTTCTCAAGGATAAGCAATTCTTCTTGTTGATTGAGAATCTCTTGTTATTCAAATATTTCATCCGATAGCATTTTCATTTTAGCTATAGCCTTTTTGTTTAATCCTTTAAACATGAATTCATTTTCACTACTACTATCAAAGTCACTATCATCTACAGTATGTAACTTGGAAGGTTTAGACATTACCTTACGCTTTCCTTCCTTTGCCATGAGGCATGTGTGGCTTGGGCTCTTCCAATCACCCTTGTTTGACAAGAGTGATTTCTTCATGGTTGGCCTCTTGATGGCGACGGTTGCTGTAGAAGTCCCAAAACTTGTAAATAGAAAACTTGAGCTATGAATAAAGTTTAGTTTGAATACAAGAAATGGGACTTACAAAAACTTTTGTTTACTCATGAAAGTGTTGGTATGTGCAATAAAACTTTGAATTCAGTTTGAATTGAGAGGGTCACTTCAAAAAGAAGAAGAGCATTTTCAAAAGAGGAAATTCAAACTGTTGTTTGAGAAGTTGTATTTGCAATGACCAACTCAAAGATCAGAGGGCATATTCGAATTCCTTAGGTCCACATTATGAGGGAGGCAAATTTTGAGCAAATTTGGAGGTGCCTTGATATGATTTTCAAAGGGACTTGTAAATTTCATCTAAATTTGAATTCAAATTTGAAACTGAGGCAAAACATGTCAAATTGCCAAATGGCTTTTGAATTTGAGTTCCTCATAGTTGAAGTTGCAAAGTGCCAAAAATTGGAGATAATTTGGATAGGAACTGTGGAGGGACCCACCTGTCATTGAGAGGGGGAGGGAGTAACTTACTGCTTAAGTTTCAGTCTCGGTGTATCGACGCACACCGAGCTGCCGAGCGAGGCTCCGGGCGCCACCAGGAGCAAACTGCTGCCACCTCCTCACCGAAGTAGCAGCGCTGGAGAGTTGCTCGTGGCTCCCTTAACTCTCGGTGTGATCCATCCCCAAGTGACCGAGTTCCCGTTCGCTGCTTCACCCCCGTGCAAGAAAGAAAATCGAGCCGCCGCTCATAGCGGCCTCGGGTCCTTGATAGGGAAACCGCCAGGCTTGTGCCACAGCGCCTCCAAAGCCGAAAATCGACACCAGGGGACTTCCCTCTGCTCTCTCGGCACACACCCGAGAAGTTTTCAGCTGCCCCGACCAAGAACCGTGCGTTCATGTGCTGACCGAGAGCTAAAACCCGAACGGGCTCGCGTGGACAGCCTACACCAGGCACTTTCACGCCCGAGCGAGGACATCCCCGGACGCGCCGGTGACCCGTACTGCTCACCTTCAAACCTCAAGCAAATTCGTGAACCACCGAGCGAGAATTCGGGAAAACTTCGCCGGCGGCCCCAGACCGATGATCCGGTATGGAAACCCCAAAATTCTCATTTTTTCTTCGTTCTTAGCTCATCAAATCATGCACAAATAAACTAGACTGGCTAGCGATCCGATCCCCTTCACAACCCTAGCTAGAAACCCCGTGTTGGCGTCTAATTTCGGGCATTCCGATCGGCGGCCATGGCGGGAACGCGCGGGCGCACGGTGACAACCGGGTTGCTGCCATTTCTGAGCCAGTTTGAGGCCGTGCCGAGCTCGCCTGACCTCCACTGATGCTTTATAGCGGATCCGCCGAACGTTTGGCGGGCTAGGGTACTCGGGCCACGGCGCCGAAGCTGTATCGAAAGGTGCGCACGTCGCCGACCGGTTTCCGGTCACCAGCAGCCCGAGATCAATGCACCAGTGGATTGCTCGTCCCTGAAAACCCCCAGGCGGCGAGTACCACGCCGGGAGATGGCCGGGAAGCCGACTCCGGCGAGCTCCAACGAGTTTCCGGCGAGGAGGCGGCGCGGGAAAAAGGAAACGGCTCGGGGAAGAAGACGACCGGCGGGTCCCACGTGTCAGTGGCGGAAAAATTAAATCCCCGATCAGCTGCGGCCCCGGGATCCAGTGTGGTGGCGCGGGAAAATCCTGTGGCCCCGTGTGGCGTGATACCAGCAGCTGACACGTGTAGGAGGGACCCACAGTCAGAGTTTGAATATTTCTCGATTTAATTTGAATTCCAGATTTAGTTCAAACTTTAGAACATCATAACTTTTGCTAGGGAACTCCAAATTTAGTGTTTCAAATTGGGTTGGATTCAAGATGAAAAACCCTCTCCAAATATGCAACCCAATTTGCATGAAAACTAATAGAAAATTCTGGAGAATTCTTAAAATCTTTTCAGCAAAAGAATTTTTGAGGGAGTTTGGTTCATCCAAAGTTCCCCAAATTTTTCCAGAATATTCTTTAGGATGTTAGGAAACTACTGTAAAAGTTTCAGCTCATTTGGAGTTGATTTAGTCAGGGTAATTCTGGTTTCAAGTTTCTGTATTCAAATGAATACAGAAACATTTTCAGAGAATTTCCGAAACTTGGAAATTCAGTTCTGGGCATTCCTTAGCTCCAAAAATCCTAGGAAAATTCATGCATGCTCCCTAAGCTATATATGAAATGGTACTTCACTGGGATTTGTATGAAAGTGCAAATTTATTCAAAATTAATTCCTTTTTGTCTAGATGCTTAAGGAATTATTCTGGGTGATCTACTTAATGAAATATTCTGAATTTTGGTCCAGAGGACTTTATTGTGACAAGGAACTCCCAAGAAAATTATCAGCACCATTGGAGCCCTGGATCAGTAGTATTATGTTCAACCAATTAGGTGATCACCCCCCAAGCGAGGAACCTCACTTCTCACCTGATGATAGTGCTTAAACACACACCCAAACCACTAGCACCAGTGTCATTTTAAATTCTTAAACAGAGTTCCAGTTTTTAACTTGTCTTTAGAATTTGTTAGCAAAAGTTTTATAATTAAACATGTATGCATATTCATAACGTGTAGTGATAAAACGTGGAAAGTGAAGAAGGAGAAGTTGAGCTTGGATCAAGGAGCAAGAATGGCAGGAGTTGAACTTCAAGACATCAGCAACTAACCCATATTATCTGACTCTAGTCACCTGCAAAACCAAGGCAAGCCCCGGATTGCACTTAAGTTGTTTTTTAAGTTTTCCTTTGTTCACTACTATTGGTCAAAGTTTGTATGTGCATTAGGTCAAGGATGTTTTATACTCCACTTGCATAACCAAACATGAACCCTGAGGTCAAGAGTAGAATTGTGTCATCGCTGTAGAATAAGGCCGTGCTAAATAGGCTAGGACATCCAGTAGAAGACGAGTAGTTGGAATCTACTCGCGAGCTTTGTTCTAGGACCACATAAGTGGGGTTGGAAAGAGAGCAAACTAATGTTTACATTTCTAAAGATGAGACCGGGCAGAGGGGTTAGACAGCGACAAGACGAGGTCTTGGTCGAGTAGCTCTGCCCGTGTCGGTCAAGGACCGAAGCGTATGCGGCCCTGGGAGCAAGTATTGAGTTGTGTACCGGATGCTTACTGATATATGGAAACCAGGAAACCGATGTACCGGGTTCACTGGATTGTAGAGGCATACCACATCGTCTCGTTAGACCTATGAGCCCGAGACGGCGCGACCGGTTCTACAGTTTAGTGGCCTGAGAAAGGTTGCCACATACGACGTAATGAAGGACGCCAGAGTTGGGTCTTCAGAGGCGGGCGTATGTGTCGAGTTATCCGGGTAGTGTTTGATTTGAATCACCGTCCCTCGCGGTTATGAGTACCACTTGCTCACTGCGCTATGACGTAGTAATCAAGTTGTGTGGAAATAGTTTGCAAAGTTTTAAATGCTGCTATGATGATTATAAATTGCATGAAAACCTTGTTTGAAGTAGAGATAGAGCAAACTAAAGTTAATTTCTACCTTGGGACAAGTAACATTGGAATGAAGTGTTTCTTGTTTGATTGTGGAGTTTCAATGTTGTTGGGCGCAAGGTCATCACTATTATGGCTAAAACCTGAAAGTTAAGGATGAACTCATAGGCGAGTCTTTTCGCAAAAGATAGGCTTAAGTCTTAGGTTACTTTCATGTAGAGTTTCATGTCTTAGGAGAGACGGGTAAGTCTTGCTGAGCCTTTGTGCTCACTCTTGCTATATGAGTGGTTTTGCAGGTTAATACGACGCTATAAAGAAGGTTGTCCGGTGAGACTCGGATACGTCCGAGTCATGTTACACATGGAGGACCTAGCCGCTACCATGTCTTCGTGTTGCTAGCGAGAGGAGGCCGCGGGCTGGACCCCTTCTCGAGTGCTTCTTAGATATTCAACGTGAGCTGTTTATAGACTTCCGCTATACTATTTTATGTAAATTATTTACGAAGAACAATTGTAAGCTTCCGCTTTTGATTTATGTAATACATTGTTCCTTATATGTGTGTTGTTGGGTGCCGCATAACACGGCACCACCCAATGCGATCCCCGGGCGAGGTGCCCCATCCCCGTGAGTGATCGGGACGGCAGGGCCCTCTCGGCGTGGTATCAGAGCCGCATTGGTAATAGCACATGGAATAAGGATTGTATTACGACAAAAACTTAGGATACGGTGAGGAAACGATATTAGGCCCACATAAGAACTATAGTAGTGTAGTTACTTAATGTGGCAAGACTAACATATGTGTTTTAATTCTGAATTTTCATTATGTAACGACGCACCTACGCTCAGGTAAACATGGTAAGGAACGCCACTGAAAGCGGTTCAATTTCAGTTAGCTCCCCTGACGAGGAATGTGGTTCAGGGATAGGTCTCACAGCTTGGTGTGAGACGTTAATATGAAACTCTTGGACTCTTCATGTTCCTGAGTTCATATGAAACGCTGATCCCTAGTGTGCATTAGGCAAGTAAGTGGAGACCCCATCGTGTGGTCAGTAACGCGATAGTGTGTTCGTCTGGAAGTAGCCCAGGAGGACATACGCAGCGCTTGCCATCGGCGTGCCCTGCAGGGCAGTAGGTGGTATCCGTTGGGTTGATAACATTCCCAACCATGACGACCCGTTCATGATCTACTCGGGTTTCCCGTCGTGTGGTGTTGAAACACGATCACGTGCCTTAAGACGTGGCTTAACTCAAGGACGGCCGTATGGCAATGATACGGGCGTTTGTATTTACTTTCAATTATGGAACTGCGTGAAATGAAACAACCTTTGAGTGCACCACTATTGAGTGTCTTTCTGCAGGTACTAACCATGTACGTATCCCGTGTAGTATACGTGTGCAAGAGACCGTCTTAGTGCCACTGATAATATGTATATGCCGGTGTAATCCGGTTAGGATTTTCTGTTGGTGAGGCAACGTAGTACCGACATGCTTCTTACGGTGCGTCGACACCGTACTAAACATATAATCCTCTTCCCTAAGAAGAAATGAGTCATGAACTAACTTTCAACTAAAAATGGAAGTTTGAAACAAGTATTACTTACTGAACTCTTATTTTGAGCTAAGATTCAAATGAGAGTATAACTAGGTATCAAAGTTTTCAAAAACAGAGTGCTCTGTTTCTGGCCGAAATTCTTGCTGGGCTTTAACAGAGCATAACTCTGAGTATATTTAACCAATTAAGGTGTATGATACAGTTCTGGAAAGATTTTTAAGTGCTGTACAACTTCTTTGTAGACCTCCAGAGCAAAATCACACGTTAAGTGGGTGAAAAGTCCAGTTGAAGGCAAACTGTTCAGAATCGGGACAGTAGCAAAAGCCTCTCTGAACCTTTCTGTTTTTAAGCCATAACTTCCTGTATAAAAATCCTTAAGGAGCCTATGAGTACTCTTTGGAAAGATACTGAAGTTTACTAAAACTTTGGTATTGAACTCAAGTCAAGAATCTGTATATAACTTGAGTAAATTTTGGATTTTGTGTGAACTGGTCAGGGTAGTCCCGCTGATTTGTTTAGCGTACTTAAGATTTGTTTAAACATGAATGTGGTTATGCTTTCATAAAGTTCATGACATGTTCATGTTTCACTTATCTTTACTTACTACTGAGATAAAATTTTGATTCACTCAAAATTTTGTTTCGTGCAGTATGGTATGCACACATCCTCGAATGGAGATTGGAGGTTCAAGTCGAGGTGGGAATGACTCGACTTCATCACAAGAGCCATCGCCAACCGGATTGGCAGAAATCATGGCAAGGATGAACGAAACTCTCCAAACTCTAGTTCAGCAAGGAATAAGGAGAGAAGCTCAGCATCACAGGCCAACCCCGAACACGTATCTGGATTTCTTGGCGACACAACCGCCGGTATTCTCTGAGGCGGCTGACCATTGTGAAGCAAATCACTGGTTACGTGTCATTGAGTCCAAGTTTGGGTTGATCCAATGTGATGAATTTTTGAAGACCCTATTTGCCGCTCAGCAGCTTCACGGCTTTGCTGGAGCATGGTGGGCAGAGTACCTTGCTGTCCAACCAGCCGGGCATCGTGTCACATGGGCGGAGTTCCAGACTGCATTCCGTGCTCGTTTCATCCCTGCGGGCATAATGCAAACCAGTCTGGATGAGTTCTGGAGTCTGAAGCAAGGGGACATGAGTGTTGTTGAGTATGCGAAGGAATTCAATCGCTTAGCTCAATATGTCCCTGACTATGTGAAATCACCATCCATGAGGGGTTATCATTTTTATCGAGGGCTGACTGCTAGGCTGCGATGTGAATTGGCTCAAGTTAACCAAGAGAATTTTGATGAGTTTGTGAGCTGTGCTATCGCTCAAGAATATTATTCCAACCTCTACCTCAAAGAAAAGAGAGAGAGGGACTCATCACAGGATGAAGACAATCGTCTACCTAAGAAGTGTCGGTTGGTAATCCGTTCACCTTCCGGTCGAGAGATTCCACAAGAGGTGCAATCATTCTGGGAGCATGACGACTCTTCTACTCCACAGAGGTCTTATTCACCTCCACCGCAGCAGCAACTTATTTTTCCTGCACCTCAGTATCAACAAGGTGCACCATAATACTATTTCCCTCAAGAGGTTGAAGATGAACAAGGTGATTTCTCAGCTAAACCAAGTGCTGTGCCACTTCATTTTGACAATGAACTCAACGTCAATGAAGCAACTGAACCAAGCAGCAACCTTATGGCCGCGGGTCCAGTTCCCAGGAGTGATCTTGGACAGCCAAGAAAAGCTATGTCCAAAGTGGGGACGGTTAATTATGTGTCAGTCGATGATCTGCCAAAGGGAGGACCTGTTCTTGCCGGCAGGTTCACCTTAAATGACAAGCCGGTTGTCATTTTATTCGACTCTGGTGCAACACATAACTTCATTAGCAGGGCAACGGTACTCCGGGATCAGATCTCCACCACTATCACCAAAGGTTCATACCTTATTCATTCGCCGGGTGGAGACATATCCACTAATGAAGTCGTCTCTCGAGCACCACTTTGCTTGGGTGGAAAAATTTATCCTACCACCCTCATCATTCTCGAAGACCAAGAAATCAATGCCATATTGGGAATATCATGGTTGACCTTCCATAAGGCTGTTCTGGACATCGAGAACAGGAGTGTTCACTTGGACTCTCCACTTCACGGACGTCAAACATTGTATCTCAGCGAAGTGGTTTCCAAAGACCCGGAAGTATGTAATACCGAGGTTTGCAAGTTAGAAGACATTCTGGTAGTCCATGAATATCCGGACGTGTTTCCCGAAGATCTTCCAGGCTTACCACCTGAGTGCGAGGTGGAGTTCAAAATAGAGTTGATACCGGGAACCACGCCGATCTCTCGGAGACCATACAAAATGGCTCCGAATGAATTAGCCGAGCTCAAAGAGCAACTCAAGGATCTGATGGACAAAGGGGTTTATTCGTCCAAGTTCATCACCATGGGGTTGCTCAGCTTTATTTGTGAAGAAAAAGGATGAGACGCTGAGGCTATGCGTTGATTATCGTCCTTTGAATGCTGTGACAATAAAGAACAAGTATCCACTACCCAGAATTGATATTCTTTTCGATCAGCTGGTGGGTGCTAAAGTCTTCTCCAAGATGGAATTAAGGTCAGGATATCATCAAATTAAGATTCGAGTGGAAGATATCCCGAAAACATCATTCTCGATAAGATACGGACTCTATGAGTATCTTGTCATGTCATTTGGGTTGACCAATGCTCCGGCTCACTTCATGTACCTTATGAACTCGGTGTTCATGCCGGAGTTGGATCAGTTCGTCGTGGTATTCATCGACGACATCTTGGTCTATTCCAAATCTGAAGAGGAACACACTAGACATTTGCATATTGTGCTTCAACGCTTGAGAGATCACAAGCTCTATGCAAAGTTTAGTAAATGTGAATTCTGGATCAACCAAGTGCCATTTCTTGGACATATTATTTCAGCGGAAGGCATTGCTGTTGATCCAAGCAAGATTGATCAAGTGCTGAAATGGAAGTCTCCGACATCAGTCCATGAAGTTCGTAGTTTCTTGGGTTTGGCAGGATATTATCGGAGGTTCATCCCGAGCTTCTCAAAAATCTCCAAACCTATGACGGAGCTACTGAAGAAGGGCATCAAGTATGATTGGAGCAAGCCATGTGAGGAAGCTTTTCAAGCGTTGGTGAAACACCTCACAACAGCCCCAGTTCTAGCTCAACCGGATACAACCAAGTCTTTTGATGTTTATTGTGATGCGTCCGGCATCGGGCTTGGTTGTGTACTCATGCAAGGAGGACGTGTGGTCGCATATGGATCACGACAATTACGGAATCATGAGCAACATTATCCAACAAATGATCTCGAGCTTGCTGCCGTGGTACTGGCTTTGAAGATGTGGAGACATTACCTATTGTGAAATCTGGTTCATCTCTACACCGACCACAAAAGTTTGAAGTACATATTCACTCAGAAAGAGTTGAATATGCGACAACGGCGATGGTTGGAACTGATCAAGGACTATGATTATCATCTGGGCAAGGCAAATGTGGTTGCCGATGCACTGAGCCGGAAGTCTCATATTCATAATCTGACCTTTACGCCAATAGAAGAGGAAGAACCAAGTCTCTACTTGGTTCCATATGGAGCTCTACATAACCTAGCCCTCATACCCACAATAAAAGAGGAGGTTATGGAAGCTCAAAAGCAAGACAAGGGCATGGCTCATATCAGAAGGAGGTTGAAGGACGGGAAGATGAAATGTTTCCGGTTAGATGAGGAAGACACCCTATGGTTCAAGGACCGGATAGTCGTACCCCGTGATATGAGGCTGCGGAAGAAAATTTTGGATAAGGCTCACTTACCCAAATTTTTTATTCATCCGGGCAGCAACAAGATGTACCAAGAATTGAGGACTAAATTCTGGTGGACCCGGATGAAGAGAGAGGTTGCTAAATATGTATCAGAATGTGATACGTGTCGGCGAGTTAAAGCCGACAACATGAAGAAAGCGGGAACCTTACAACCGTTAAGCGTTCCGGCATGGAAGTGGGAGGATATTAGTATGGACTTCATTGTTGGACTACCTCTCACGGCTAATAAGCATGATTTGATTTGGGTAATCGTGGATCGGTTAACCAAATCAGCACGCTTCATCCCGCTGCGTACCAAATACAGCGCCAAAAAGTATGCGGAGTTGTACATAGCACAAATCTTTTGCTTGTATGGAGTTCCCCGTACCATTGTCTCCGACAGTGGATCGCTGTTCGTGTCCCGCTTCTGGGAACAGCTACACGCATCCTTGGGAACTAAATTGATTCGAAGCTCCGCGTATCACCCTCAAACCGATGGGCAAACTGAGAGGGTGAATCAAATACTTGAAGATATGCTGAGAGCATGTGCCATCCATCACGGTAAGAGCTGGGATGATCACTTACCGTTGGCGGAGTTCTCATATAACAAAGGATATCAATCAAGTATCAAAATGGCGCCTTATGAAGCTCTCTACGGCCGGAAGTGCCGCACACCCTTGAACTGGTGTGAATCCGGCGAGAGAGTTATTTACGGGATTGATCTCGTAAATGAAGTGGAAGAGCGGGTACGGCTTATTCAAGCAAATCTTAAAGCCGCTTAGTCCAGACAAAAGAGCTATGCGGATAGGCGGCGTCGTCCTCTGGACTTCCATGTTGGGGACCACGTATACCTCCGCGTATCTCCTATGAAGGGCATTCACCGATTCGGAGTGAAAGGGAAATTAGCTCCGCGCTTTATCGGTCCCTTCGTCATCATTGAAAGATGTGGACCCGTAGCATACCGTTTGGAGCTGCCGGCAGCCTTAGCCGGAGTACATAACGTCTTCCACATATCTCAGTTGCGAAAGTGTTTGAAAGTTCCAACGGAAATGCTCACGGGATACATAGCAGATTTGAAGCCGGACCTCACTTATGTTGAACGTCCAACCCGGATAATTGATGAGAAGACTCGCGAAACAAGAAATCGGACGTTGCGATTTTTCAAAGTACTATGGGAAAATCACACGTCCGAGGAAGCTACATGGGAAAGCAAGGAGTATTTGCAACGCAATCATCCGGAGTTGTTAGAGGCTTATGTTGAGTAGTTGTCCTCTCCACACTGTCCTTAATCATGAATCTCGGGACGAGATTCTTTTTAAGGGAGGAGGAATGTAAAAGTCCCAAAACTTGTAAATAGAAAACTTGAGCTATGAATAAAGTTGAGTTTGAGTTCAAGAAATGGGACTTACAAAAACTTTTGTTTACTCATGAAAGTGTTGGCATGTGCAATAAAACTTTGAATTCAGTTTGAATTGAGAGGGTCACTTCAAAAAGAAAAACAGCATTTTTAAAAGAGGAAATTCAAACTGTTGTTTGAGAAGTTGTATTTGCAATGGCCAACTCAAAGATCAGAGGGCATATTTTAATTCCTCGGGTCCAAATTATGAGGGAGGCAAATTTTGAGCAAATTTGGAGGTGCCTTGATATGATTATCAAAGGGACTTGTAAATTTCATCTAAATTTGAATTCAAATTTGAAACTGAGGCAAACATGTCAAATTGCCAAATGGCTTTTGAATTTGAATTCCTCATAGTTGAAGTTGCAAAGTGCCAAAAATTGGAGATAATTTGGATAGGAACTGTGGAGGGACCCACCTGTCATTGAGAGGGGGAGGGAGTAACTTACTGCTTAAGTTTCAGTCTCGGTGTATCGACGCACACCGAGCTGCCGAGCGAGGCTCCGGGCGCCACCGGGAGCAAACTGCTGCCACCTCCTCACCGAAGTAGCAGCGCTGGAGAGCTGCTCGTGGCTCCCTTAACTCTCGGCGTGATCCATCCCCAAGTGACCGAGTTCCCGTTCGCTGCTTCACCCCCGTGCAAGAAAGAAAATCGAGCCGCCGCTCATAGCCGCCTCGGGTCCTTGATCGGGAAACCGCCAGACTTGTGCCACAGCACCTCCAAAGCCGAAAATCGACACCAGGGGACTTCCCTCTGCTCTCTCGGCACAAACCCGAGAAGTTTTCGGCTGCCCCGACCAAGAACCGTGCGTTCATGTGCTGACCGAGAGCTAAAACCCGAACGGGCTCGCGTGGACAGCCTACACCAGGCACTTTCACGCCCGAGCAAGGACATCCCCGGACACGCCGGTGACCCATACTGCTCACCTCCAAACCTCAAGCAAATCCGTGAACCACCGAGCGAGAATTCGGGAAAACTTCGCCGGTGGCCCCAGACCGATGATCCGGTATGAAAACCCAAAATTCTCATTTGTTCTTCGTTCTTAGCTCATCAAATCATGCAAAAATAAACTAGACTGGCTAGCGATCAGATCCCCTTCATGACCCTAGCTAGAAACCCCGTGTTGGCGGCTAATTTCGGGCTTTCCGATCGGCGGCCATGGCGGGAACGCGCGGGCGCACGGTGACAACCGGGTTGCCGCCATTTCCGAGCCAGTTTGAGGCCGTGCCGAGCTCGCCTGACCTCCACTGATGCTTTAGAGCGGATCCGCCGAACGTTTGGCGGGCTAGGGTGCTCGGGCCACGACGCCGAAGCTGTATCGAAAGGTGCGCACGTCGCCGACCGGTTTCCGGTCACCAGCAGCCTGAGATCAATGCACCAGTGGATTGCTCGTCCCTGAAAACCCCCAGGCGGCGAGCACTGCGCCGGGAGACGGCCGGGAAGCCGACTCCGGCGAGCTCCGACGAGTTTCCGGCGAGGGGGCGGCGCGGGAAAAAGGAAACGGCTCGGGGAAGAAGACGACCGGCAGGTCCCACGTGTCAGTGGCGGAAAAATTAAATCCCCGATCAGCTTCGGCCACGGGATCCAGTGTGGTGGCGCAGGAAAAACCCTGTGGCCCCGTGTGGCGTGATCCCAGCAGCTGACACGTGTAGGAGGGACCCACAGTCAGAGTTTGAATATTTCTCGATTTAATTTGAATTCCAGATTTAGTTCAAACTTTAGAACCTCATAACTTTTGCTAGGGAACTCCAAATTTAGTGATTCAAATTGGGTTGGATTTAGGATGAAAAACTCTCTCCAAATATGCAACCCAATTTGCATGAAAACAAATAGAAAATTCTGGAGAATTCTTAAAAGCTTTTCAGCAAAAGAATTTTTGAGGGAGTTTGGTTCATCCAAAGTTCCCCAAATTTTGCCAGAATATTCTTTAGGATGTTAGGAAACTCCTGTAAATGTTTCAGCTCATTTGGAGTTGATTTAGTCAGGGTAATTCTGGTTTCAAGTTTCTGTATTCAAATGAATACAGAAACATTTTTAGAGAATTTCCGAAACTTGGAAATTCAGTTCTGGGCATTCCTTAGCTCTAAAAATCCTAGGACAATTCATGCATGCTCCCTAAGCTATATATGAAATGGTAATTCACTTGGATTTGCACGAAAGTGCAAATTTATTCAAAATTAATTCCTTTTTGCCTAGATGCTTAAGGAGTTATTCTGGGTGATCTACTTAGTGAAATATTCTGAATTTTGGTCCAGAGGACTTTCTTGTGACAAGGAACTCCCAAGAAAATTATCAGCTCCATTGGAGCCCTGGATCAGTAGTATTCTGTTCAACCAATTAGGTGATCACCACCCAATTGAGGAACCTCACTTCTCACCTGATGATAGTGCTTAAACACATACCCAAAACCACTAGCACTAGTGTAATTTTAAATTCTTAAACAGGGTTCTAGTTTTTAACTTGTCTTTAGAATTTGTTAGCAAAAGTTTTATAATTAAACATATATGCATATTCATAACGTGTAGTGATAAAACGTGGAAAGTGAGGAAGGAGAGGTTGAGCTTGGATCAAGGAGCAAGAATGGCAGGAGTTGAACTTCAAGACATCAGCAACTAACCCATATTATCTGACTCTAGTTACCTGCAAAACCAAGGCAAGCCCCGGTTTGCACTTAAGTTGTTTTTAAAGTTTTCCTTTGTTCACTACTATTGGTCATAGTTTGTATGTGCATTAGGTCAAGGATGTTTTATACTCCACTTGCATAACCAAACATGAACCCTGAGGTCAAGGGTAGAATTGTGTCATCACTGTAGAATAAGGCCGTGCTAAATAGGCTAGGACATCCGGTAGAAGACGAGTAGTTGGAATCTACTCGCGGGCTTTGTTCCAGGACCACATAAGTGGGGTTGGCAAGAGAGCAAACTAAAGTTTACATTTCTAAAGATGAGACCGGGCAGAGAGGTTAGACAGCGACAAGACGAGGTCTTGGTCGAGTAGCTCTGCCTGTGTCAGTCAAGGACCGAAGCGTATGCGGCCCTGGGAGCAAGTATTGAGTTGTGTACCGGATGCTTACTGATATATGGGAACCAGGAAACCGATGTCCCGGGTTCACTGGATTGTAGAGGCATACCACATCGTCTCGTTAGACCTATGAGCCCAAGACGGCGCGACCGGTTCTACAGTTTAGTGGTCTGAGAAAGGTTGCCACATACGACGTAATGAAGGACGCCAGAGTTGGGTCTTTAGATGCGGGCGTATGTGTCGAGTTATCCGGGTAGTGTTTGATTCGAATCACCGTACCTCGCGGTTATGAGTACCGATTGCTCACTGCGCTGTGACGTAGTAATCAAGTTGTGTGGAAATAGTTTGCAAAGTTTTAAATGCTGCTATGATGATTATAAATTGCATGAAAACCTTGTTTGAAGTAGAGATAGAGCAAACTAAAGTTAATTTCTAGCTTGGGACAAGTAACATTGGAATGAAGCGTTTCTTATTTGATTGTGGAGTTTCAATGTTGCTGGGCGCAAGATCACCACTATTATGGCTAAAACCTGGAAGTTAAGGATGAACTCATAGGCGAGTCTTTTCGCAAAAGATAGGCTTAAGTCTTAGGTTACTTTCATGTAGAGTTTCATGTCTTAGGAGAGACGGGTAAGTCTTGCTGAGCCTTTGTGCTCACTCTTGCTATATGAGTGGTTTTGCAGGTTAATACGACGCTATAAAGAAGGTTGTCCGGTGAGACTCGGATACGTCCGAGTCATGTTACACATGGAGGACCTAGCCGCTACCATGTCTTCGTGTTGCTAGCGAGAGGAGTCCGCGGGCTGGACCCCTTCTCGAGTGCTTCTTAGATATTCAACGTGAGTTGTTTATAGACTTCCGCTGTAGCTATTTTATGTAAATTATTTACAAAGAACAATTGTAAGCTTCCGCTTTTGATTTATGTAATACATTGTTCCTTATATGTGTGCTGTTGGGTGCCGCATAACACGGCACCACCCAATGCGATCCCCGGGCGAGGTGCCCCGTCCCCGTGAGTGATCGGGACGGCGGGGCCCTCTCAGTTTACACCTTTTATTCATCTTCAGAAGAGGATTTTTTGTTTGAGTCCCACTCTTCTCTAATGTGAGCTTGTCCATAAGCCTTCTTCTTTGTGAAGATTTTCTTGTCTTGAGGTTTCCCATCCTTCTTCTTCCTCTTGTCATCTTCCTTGCTATGGGGGCACTTCACAATGAAATGCCCATATTCGCCACAGTTGTAGCAAGTCTTCTTTGTTCTTGACTTGCCCTTGTCTTTGCTCTTGTTCTCATAGTGATGGCTTCTCCTTCTCATCAACCTTTTGAATCTTTTGATGAAGAAGGCCATTTCTTCATCATCCATGTCTGTGCTCTCATCATCACTTTTTTCATCTTCACTTGTGAGTTGTATATCTTCTCCCTTGGACTTGGATGTGGCCTTGAGAGCAATGCACTTCTTCTTGGATGAAGTGATCTTCGCTAGGTCATTGATGTGTTGGGCTTCCTTCTCCATCATCTCATGGTTAATGATCTTCCCTAGCACTTCATCTGGAGTCATCATGTGAAAGTTTGGACTTTCCCGGATTAAAGTGCATAGGGTCACATTGCGAGGCATAAAAGCTCTTATAATTCTCTTGACCACCTCATGATCATTCCATTTCTTGCATCCGTACGCCCGACTCTTGTTGATGAGAGTTTTGAGCCGGTTGTACATTTCTTGAGGTGTTTCGCCTTCTTCCATGGCGAACCTTCCAAGCTCTCCTTCTATCATCTCGATCTTGGCTTCCCTCACGGATCAGTTTCCTTCGTGTGCGATCTTGAGGGTGTCCCAAATATCTTTGGTGAGCTCTAACCCAACTACCTTGTTGACTTTTTCAATACTCAGAGATGAGTTGAGCACGGCCGCCGCTTGTGCATTGCGGTGGATTTGTTGTTCTTGCTCTTGGGTGAGTTCACCCTCGTCTTCGGGGATATCTATATCTGTACAAACAACATGCCAAAGACTTGGGTTCAAGGAAATTAGATGCAACTTCATGTAGTGCTTCCACATTGTATAGTTAGTTCCATCAAAGTGAGGTGGTTTGCCTAGGGGAATTGATAAATAACTAGAGTGAGAATTTAGACATTCATAATTAAAAGGGTATCGCGAGTAGTCTTGTTGACTACTCTTGAGCTTCTTCTCCAATTTCTCCTTCTTTTTCTTCTTAGATTCCTCCTTCTTGAGGAGAGCCATGAGACGAAGAACTTCTTCATCTTCTTCTGAGCTTGAGACGTCTTGTGGAGGAGTAATCGCTGGAAGCGGGTTACAACCTTGTTATTCAAAGTTGCTCGTACTTGCTCCTTTTCCCTTCATGAGATCAATTTGGCTACCGGTCTTGTCCCCTATCTCCTCTCTAAGCGGTTAAGATTTTGTGGAGAGTTAGGCTCTGATACCAAATGAAAGTTGCCTAGAGGGGGGTGAATAGGCTAATAAAACCTGAAACTACTGCAAACAACGTATTAAACTTGGAGGAGGCCGGACTAGTCCGGTCTAGATATAAAATTCGGTTTAGGTTTTCTTTTCAAGTTTGTTTAAGCGAAAGATATGAAAGTAGTCTAACAATCTCACTAATTAGTTGTGAATGATTAGATTGCGGAAGATAACAGAAGAACAATTCACAAGTGTTAAACAAGACGAAAGCTTAACAAGTAATTTTAGTGAATGAGTGAGAAGGTAAAGGAAACAAGAGACACAATTTATCCCGAGGTTCTATTCTACACAGGAATCTACGTCCTCGTTGAGGAGTCTACAAAGGATCGGGTCTTTTCCAACCCTTCCCTCACCGAGCGATCACCAAGATCAAGCCTAGGCTCTTTCACTATCAATCAAATGTGAATACAATGCTCTTAGGGGCTACAACAACCTAGCAGTTCTAGAAATCGAAATACAATAGACAAGAACTCAAATTAATAATTAGAGTGCAAGAGATTCAAACCGAGAGCTCAAATGTCGATCACCACATCTCTCCTCTCACAAATCCACAAACCTCTTAAGATCCAATCTTAGGGGTCAAGAAGGTGAGGAAAGAGGCTTAGAAGAGCTCTAGGAATGAGTTTTTGGCGCTAGGGTTTCTGTTCTGCTAATTCTAAGCGAGGGGGGTCCCCTTTTATAGAGATCCCGGCATCTAGTCGTTACCTACTAAAGTCCGGACTAGTCTGGTCAGAACCTCGGACTAGTCCGTTCTTAAGGGACCACTCACATCACAAGGCTACCAACTAAATTCCCGTGATCGTTGGATTCAAACGGTCATAAAATCCCGGACTAGTCCGGTGAAGAGCGGACTAGTCCGATCTCACTCACGAACCTTTGTTTCGGATGAGAACGGACTAGTCTGGTAGGGGGCGGACTAGTTCAACCTCAAAGGCGGACTAGTCCGGTCTTACCAGACTTAGTCTTGAAAACTCTCTAATCTAGAGACTACGGACTAGTCCGAGCTCACACAGGAACCTTTGTCCCGTACTAAACCGGAATATCTGAATGGACCAGACTAGTCCGAGGTCACTCAGAGACTCCTTCTCCGGACCTAAACGGCTTAGTCCGCTTAGCACACAACTAGAAAATGTGAAACTCAATAGAAAAATTGTATTTTCTACTCTTGCAAGTCTTCTTCTTTTCTTTTTTGCATCTTGAGAGACTCCACATCTATTCCTTTTGATAAGTACATGTGCTCATACTCAGTAAAACTCATTTGTATCTTAATTGTCGTCATCAATCATCTAAAACACATGGGGATTACCTAGATGCACTTTCATAATGGGAGTCGATGAGGACTGACCTGGGAACTGCATGGCACAAGAGGGGGCCGTGGGTGGGAGATTGGAGATTCGAGCCTGCCGGCGAAACCTCAGTGCGTCCGTACATCCTAGTAGCCCTTGTAAAGGCTATTTTGTGATCTCTTGGCCATACACCGATGGTTTGTACTGGTATAATGGAGGTTCATCCTAGTTGCTGACGGGCAACAAAATCATGAACTTGTGGGTAAAGTGGTGCCACCTGTGTAGAGTGTAAAACTATCATGATAGTCGTACTTCCGGTTACAAGCACCTGGCCAACTTCCATGATTAGAGGCAAAACTTGGGATGGTTATTCGGGTATGGTTATGGTATGGTCATTGGGATTGGTTTTGGGACTGTTTTGGGTCATGACAATGAATTTCTTTCCAGCCTATATGAAAATAAGATGGTTATGAATAATTATGAGTATGAGATGAAATTGAGAAATATAATTGGTTGGTTGAGGCTTGATAAATGGGGAATTATAAAAAAAAGAATGTTGATGTATTACTTGGTTATGATGGGATTTAACTCACCTAGAAATAGTTGTTGATTTTACCATGTTTGTGAAATAAAATTTGCTTGCTGCAATGAACCTTTTTGTTCCCTACCTTGTTGTAAGCTACATGTCATACTTTTCCCGCACTTGTTGAGTACGACATGTACTCACACTTGCATTCTCACAAACAATTCAGCTATAGGAGAAGAGTACTTCGAGGAACAAGTGGAGTACTAGGCGTGCGCACTACCGTCAACATGCCTGTGGAGTTGAAGTTGGAGCATGTTGCCTTAGCCATTTTCCGCTATCGTTTAGAGACTTTCGCTGCAATAATAAGTTAGATATTCATGAGTGACACAATGAGTCAATGTAATAAAGTACTTAAACATTATTTATATGTGGTTATATTATGAATTCAGTTTGTAATGATGTTGTGTATGTATTGAACATCTTGGGCACACATATCCATTCACTTGGTTCATGTTCCGAACCGGGTGTCGTATTCCCGATGGTAGGCAATGGGTAATATACAAAATAAATACTACTATCTCATGTTCATATTTATATTTTTATTATATATGTATTTAACCACATGTTTTAACGATGCAATCACGACCACCTATTTGTGAGTTCATTAAATATGTCGATGTCGGTACCCTCGTTATGGGGTACCCCCGCGCACAGGGGAAAATGCCTAAGGATCTCGCCCTTCTCCGCAGGGAGAGCTCCGAAGGCGCCACGCGTCCAGCGGGGCCAGACCTCCCTCTCCTCAGAGGAGAGCTCCGGGCCCACCACGTGGCATACAGAAGCCGGACCTCCCCCTCCGCAGGAGAGATGTCCGAAGGTGTCACGTGTCCAGAGAGGTCGGACCTCCCCCTCCTTAGAGAGGAGGTCCGGGCTTGCCACGTGGCCAACAGAAGCCGAACCTCCCCCTCCGCGGGGAGATGTCCGAAGGCTCCGCGTGTCCTGCGGGGCCGGCCCCCCCTCTCTTCTGAGGAGGGCTCCGAGCCCGCCACGTGGCCAGCAGAACGGCGCTGCCTGCCCCCGAGCGATAGGCAGCGGGCGTAAAGACGCCCCATACCTTGCCCGTACAAGGTATTCAAGGCCCGCGCCTTCCCAAGACGCGGAGACGCGGAGCACGCCTCTGTCAGGTGCCGTTGCGCCCAGTCGCATCACAGACTGGCGTGCAGTGTCAGAGCCTGCCAGGCAATAAACGCAGCGACAAGACATCCCATGCCGCCCCCGCCGTCATCATCCACTACGACTAGCATGCGGCATGGGCAGAGCTACAAGACGAAGACTCAAAAGCCTTCGGCAGAGACAACTACCGGCATAACTGCAGATACGGTAGATATCAGTCAATCTCCCCGGGACCATCTGTCGGGTCCCGGCCCCCCTTGTAAGCCACCCGAGTCTTGGACTATAAAAGGCTCGGGTAGGCGACGTTAGCAGGGGTCCGCACTTTAGCCACTCGCACCCTGGGTTCGCACTTTGCAACTCATACGCTAGCCATACACTCTCAAGCTGTAACTCACCCCCAAGCTCAGGCCTCCGGCCCCGAGCAGCAAGAAATACAGCGAGCTCCATAGCTCGCCGTGGACGTAGGGTTTTACGCTCCGGCGGCCTGAACCACGTAAAACTCGCCGTGTCAAGCTCTTACTAACTAGTCCATCTGTGCAAGCTCTCCGCTAGAGACTAGCCCCACCGAAAAAAGAACCTCCGCGGGCTGCCCAGTGCAGGCCCGGGGGAAGTGTAGACTGAACACTTCGACATTTGGCGCGCCAGGTAGGGGGCTTTTCTCCTAGCGCGACGAGTTTCCGCCGACGAAGATGACCAAGCTCCCTTCAGCGGCAAGCTCTCCTCCCCCGCGTTCACGACGAACCGTGACCAGTGGGGAGTACATGTCGACACACCCAGGACGGAGTGTGTCAGCACAAGCTGGTAGCCAGCAGCCGACTCCGGCAACGCCGACTCCGGCAATGCAGGCTCCAACCAGCGTCAGGTCTTTAGTAGCGCTGGGCGTACCCGGCGGGGGTGCGCCAGCCGCAGCAAGAGCGCTACTGCACAATCTGCCTGCTGGGGACGCGCCTCAGGCAGCGACCCAGCAGTGGATTAGCGAGATAGACCGTCTCGTCGTCGCCGCCGCAAACCCTCGACTTCGGCGGGGACGACGCTCCGGCCAACCGGCTGTGTCGCTGATGCGCACGCCAATGGTTGGCGAGCAGACGGCGGACTCCAGCTCCACCAGGCTTCCGTCGACGGACCTGAGGACAGAGCTGGAACGGTGCCACTTGGGCCAAGATGCCTGAGTGTTCCTCGAGCGACGTTGAGAAAGGCGTCGCACTCAAGAGGCTGGCGACAACATGACGTCGGCCTCGACCCAGCCTGGAGGGCAGACCTTCGCTACGCGAGCTCTGCCCCAGGCGTACACCGCACAGCATAAGCCACAACCATGTGCTCTGCAAGCGGCGTCCCCGGCCTATGGCGCAACCTTGCCCATACCGGGGTACACTGTGCCAGGCGCAACCAAGCGTTCACAGCACTAGTACCTGCACTGGGAGCCAGCAACCGGCTCTGGCAGCGCCGACCCCAGCAATGCAGGCTCCAACCAGCGTCAGGTCTTCAGTAGCGCTGGGCGTACCCGGCGGGGGTGCGCTAGCCGCAACAAGAGCGCTACTGCACAATCCGCCTGCTGGGGATGCGCCTCAGGCACCGACCCAGCAGTGGATTCGCGAGGTAGACCGTCTTGTCGTCACCGCCGCAAACCCTTGACTTCGGCGGGGACGACGCTCCGGCCAACCGGCTGTGTCGCTGACGCGCACGCCAACGGTTGACGGACAGACGGCGGATTCCAGCTCCACCAGGCTTCCGTTGACGGACCTGAGGACTGAGCTGGAACGATGCCACCTGGGCCAAGACACCCGAGTGTTCCTCGAGCGGCGACGAGAAAGGCGTCGCAGCCAAGAGGCCGGCGTCAGCATGACGACTACCTCAACCTTGCCTGAGGCGCAGACTTTCGCCACGCGAACTCTGCCCCAGACATACGCCACGCAGCATATGCCACAGCCACATGTCCTGCAAACGGTGCCCCCGGTCTATGGCGCAGCCTTGCCCATACCGGGGTACACTGTGCCAGCGGCGAACCAAGCGTTCGCGGCAACCAACACCTGCAGCAATAGGGGCAGGATGTACGGCCCTGGAGCCCCACCTCCGCTTCACGAGGTGGCCGCACAAGTTTCAGCCGCACCTGCCCGGGAAGTACGACGGCAGCGTCAACCCGGCGGGGTTCCTCCAGATCCACTCCACCGTCGTACTTGCCGCAGGAGGGGATGACGCCGTCATGGCCAAACTACTTCCTCATCGCCTTGACCGGCCCAGCCCGGTCTTGGCTAATGAACCTCCCTCAGGGTTCCATAACTTCCTGGGGAGAGCTCTGCCGGCAGTTCATCGCCAACTTCGGCAGCTCCTACACCCGTCCCGGCACGGAGCTTGACCTCCAAGCCATCAAGCAACAACCTGGGGAGTCGCTACGCTCCTTCATCCAGCGGTTCTCCCAGGTACGCAACACCATTCCGCATATTCAAAGTGCTTCTATGGTGGCGGCGCTTCGACAGTGTCCAGGACAAGAAGATGCTTGAGAGGCTTGCAACCAGAGAGGTCTGCGATGCCTCCGAGCTCTTCAGCCTGGCGGACAAGTGCGCCAGAGCAGCCGGAGGGCGGAGCTGGCACTCACTGCCAGCTTCCGAAGCCGGAAGACAGCCCGAAGACGGCGGAGTTCAAGTTGAGCTCCCGACCACGCCAGACAGCCAAGAGCCAAGCACTGGCTGACTTCGTGGCTGAGTGGACGCCAACGAAGGCTGACCCAGGGGGCCGCGAAGACGGTGAACCAAAGTACCGAGCTCCGGTCTTCACCGGGCCTCACTGGACGCTCTTCTTCGACGGCTCCTCGTGAAAGCAGGGGGCTGGTGCCGGCGTACTGCTTCTCATGCCATCGGGGGAGCAGTCTGGGTACATGGTGCGTCTCAATTCCAAGGCAACCACCAACTTGGCAGAGTATGAAGCACTCATATTTGGCCTAAAAGACAGTCTTGTCTCTGGGCGCTCGCCAGTTGTTGGCGCAGGGCGACTCCCAGCTAGTTATCAAGCAAGTTAAGGGTGAATGCCCCTGCAATGACCCACAGCTAGCTGCTTATCTACTTCACGTGCGGATGTTGGAGAAAGAATTCCTCGCCTTGGACCTGCGCCATGCACCGCGCGCTTGCACGGCCGCAGCTGACAACCTCTCAACGAAAGCCTCCATCGGAGCCCCTGCGCACGAAGGAGTCTTCGAGAGGACGTTGCTGCGGTCCACAGCCCGGCCCGCCGAGCCGGGCAAAGGGGGATGAACCAGGCCTCGAAGCTAGGCAGTCCCGGTGGCCCTGGATGCTGCCGAAGGATCGTAAGAGTCACTGGGGACTCCGTGCAACCCAGCGCTCAAGATCCAGAAGCTCAAGTAGTCCCGATGCATGGACCACGGAGGTCCGGGACTCCTTGAAGGACATCCTTCCTGATGAACGTGCATCCGCTGAACGGGTGGTGCGGATGGCTAAGTGCTACACGCTGGTATCTTTACTGGCGTGGCGCCACGACATCCTATTGCGGTGCATAACCCAGGAGGAAGGCTGCGATTAGCTCGCAGTAGTCCAAGGAGGCGAGTGCTGGGAACGCTCATCGTCCCGCACGTTGGTCGGTTAAGCCACCCTGCATGGCTCCTACTGACCGAGAGCCACCTGGACGCCGTCAAACCGGTTAGGGATGCAATGCGTGCCAGGTCCACGCCAGGCAGACCCACACAACCGGTGCAGACGCGCACCCAGAGCCGTCGGGGGATACCGGCTCCTCCATGTCCAGGGCCAGCCGGACTTCCCAGGGCCGGGTCACGGGAACTACCCTTCCACATGGTATGCGGGGCCGAAGCCATGCTTCCCCCTCATATAGCCATGGGGGTCCCCCCGTGTCCGGCGTACGACGAAGCCACGCATGACCCGCTCTGCGTGAAGACAGGCGCTCCGACGCTACCCAGTAAGTTCACCATGCTTACTTAGGTGTTTATTTAAATTACACATTAATTTATATGAACACCTCCCCATGCTCTAGACAGTGTGCATCCATTGTACACTCGGCTCCTCTTTCCGGCTCTCATGCATAGTCGATATTTGCCGTCCTGCCAAAGGCGGTAGTGCTTGGGGTACCTGCCAGAGGCCCGGTGGCCTTTTGGATCTCCCCCTATAAGGGTACTGCACCGCCAGTTGGTCTCCTCCGAGAAAAGACCTACGCTAGAACGGGGGGTCAGGAGCCTTGCTTTGCCCGGTCTTGCACCCAAAGCATGCGCACTCTGCCTCCCGGCGCTACGGTCTGAGTACCAGGGGGTCGGGCGGTTACACCCTGACTAGGGCTGGGGCCAGACCTCCGGGACCAAGTGCACTGGATTACCCAAGCCTCGTATTCCGGCCTGGGACAGTAAGCCAAATGAGACTAAGGGATAGGAAAGGGGGGACCACTGAGCAGTGCCGGACTCCGCCCCCACAGCTGGGCCGAGCTCCGAGGCCAGCCCTCGCCCTCCTTTCAGAGGCGAGCGCTGATGCCGGACCTCACGACCTTCGTTGGCCTGAGCTCCGATGACTTCCGGACTCCGCCTCCACAGCCACACCGAGCTCCGAGGCCAGCCCTCGCCCTCCTTTCAGAGGCGAGCGCTGATGCCGGACCTCACGACCTTCATTGGCCTGAGCTCCGATGACTTCCGGACTCCGCCTCCACAGCCAGACCGAGCTCCGAGGCCAGCCCTTGCCCTCCTTTCAGAGGCGAGCGCTGATGCCGGACCTCACGCCCTTCGCTGGCCTGAGCTCCGATGACTTCCGGACCTCCGCCCCCACAGCCGGGCCGAGCTCCGATGCCAGGCTTCACCCCCTCCTAAGAGGCTGAACACCGAAGCCGTCAAGACCCTGCCCGCACAGGGAGTACTCAAGACAAGAAAGTGCACGGATCAGAAGAGACGAAGGTCCCACCTCGGGCTCGCTATCTCCCCCGACATGGGCCCGGGGGCCACTGTCGGTACCCTCGATATGGGGTACCCCCGCGCACAGGGGAAAATGCCTAAGGATCTCGCCCTTCTCCACAGGGAGAGCTCCGAAGGCGCCACGCGTCCAGCGGGGCCGGACCTCCCTCTCCTCAGAGGAGAGCTCCGGGCCCACCACGTGGCATACAGAAGCCGGACCTCCCCCTCCGCGGGAGAGATGTCCGAAGGTGCCGCGTGTCCAGAGAGGTCGGACCTCCCCCTCCTCAGAGAGGACCTCCGGGCTCGCCACGTGGCCAACAGAAGCCGAACCTCCCCCTCCGCGGGGAGATGTCCGAAGGCTCCGCGTGTCCTGCGGGGCCGGCCCCCCCTCTCTTCTGAGGAGGGCTCCGGGCCCGCCACGTGGCCAGCAGAACGGCGCTGCCTGCCCCCGAGCGATAGGCAGCGGGCGTAAAGACGCCCCATACCTTGCCCGTACAAGGTATTCAAGGCCCGCGCCTTCCCAAGACGCGGAGACGCGGAGCACACCTCTGTCAGGTGCCGTTGCGCCCAGTCGCATCACAGACTGGCGCGCAGTGTCAGAGCCTGCCAGCCAATAAACGCAGCGACAAGACATCCCATGCCACCCCCGCCATCATCATCCACTACGAATAGCATGCGGCATGGGCAGAGCTACAAGACGAAGACTCAAAAGCCTTCGGCAGAGACAACTACCGGCATGACTGCAGATACGGTAGATATCAGTCAATCTCCCCGGGACCATCTGTCGGGTCCCGGCCCCCCTTGTAGGCCACCCGAGTCTTGGACTATAAAAGGCTCGGGTAGGTGACGTTAGCAGGGGTTCGCAATTTAGCCACTCGCACCCTGGGTTCGCACTTTGCAACTCATATGATAGCCATACACTCTCAAGCTGTAACTCACCCCCAAGCTCAGGCCTCCGGCCCCGAGCAGCAAGAAATACAGCGAGCTCCATAGCTCGCCGTGGACGTAGGGTTTTACGCTCCGGCGGCCTGAACCACGTAAAACTCGCCGTGTCAAGCTCTTACTAACTCGTCCATCTGCGCAAGCTCTCCGCTAGAAACTAGCCCCACCGAAAAAAGAACCTCCGCGGGCTGCCCAGTGCAGGCCCGGGGGAAGTGTCGACTGAACACTTCGATAGTCGACCACCAACAAACTTTGCAAGACGCGACCATCATCCAACGTAGGGTCGAGGTTGGCGCACGTCGCATGTGGATGAAATTGGAGGAAGATAGAAGAATTGATAAGTGCATGATGGAGAGGGTTCAATGTGTTGTCATCGCAGGGCTCATGAAGAGCGCATGCGAAGAGAGGAAGAAGAATGTAGGCGTCGGATGGAGGAGGAACGGGAGGCATAGATGGAGCGTATGTGCGAGAGGGCTTGTAGCACAAGGAAAGTTTTCTTGATGCTTTTAGGAAGGGGTGATATCCTCGCGACACTGAGTAGAACATGGGTGCATAATGCTCGACTGAAACTTTATATTTCTCTAAGGTGTGTTAGGAATAGCTCGGTGCACGATTAGATTAGTCAACACCTGCATTATACACACATCATTTCCTCATGTTGTATTTGAAATTGTGACTAATAGGTGGTGTTTCTTGTCTTATTTACCGTAGAAGTGCAAAGACAAGCAAAGCCACATTTATCTCAAGGGTTCGTGTAAGTCCATTTCATGTACTCACATATGTGCCAAGATTAAAAGATATTACTACTATATGTTAATACTCTTATATATATATATATATATATATATATATATATATATATATATATTTCAATGCATCAACTGCATTATTTTCGATGAGAAAAGGAGAAGCAGCTCCATGGGCTGGCCGGCCTTCTGAGGGAGGGGGCGAAGATACTCTTACTAGTGCCCACAGCCTGGAGTAGAAAATTACCCTTTAGGTGGTGATCTATCCCTGATCTGCACTCAACGATTGAAAACTTCACCATCCAAGCCATCTCAGGCCATCGGGAAACGCTTGCGAAGAAAGACCGGTCAATATGAAGGAGGAGAAAGAAACAATAGTAATGTGGTCCCGGGCATCTAGCATTCTACCCGCAATGGTTGGCCATACAATCGCGATTCATAATGGAAAGGAACCATGCCATTAGATAGATCCGCTCTGAGTCTTCTGCAGGATGAGATCCGCTTGGTCTTTAGCACCCCTCCGGGCGAGGGCTCTGCAAGGGCCAACTTGATCCTCTTCCCCAGGGATCCCAGATTCTCTTCCAGATTGGGATTGGTCTGTGCAGGATCTCCTTCCAAAGAAGAAGATGACGGCTCCTACAAGGCACGGCACCAATGGAACAGCGGAACGGGGAGATAAGAGTTCGCCCTCCCTGTTTGGAGTGGGTGCTCGCAAGGTCAAAGTAGAAAATTCGATTCTTTCATTAAGAAGGGGGGACTACACAGGGAGTTGATTCCCTGAAAAATGCGTCTGAGCAACAGTCGATTGAAATGAAACTGAATTCTAGACCCTGGGACTCCGCTTTGTTGCTAGCTTTTCGTTTAGTGGTGGGTTAACCTTTTGGATCTTATTAACTAAAGAGATACGACTTTGGGCGATGGTTAGCTCAGCTCCAATCAAGAATCCCCAGGGAACCCCAAGAATTCTTGGTATACGCTCATTCCAATCCTCAATTCTCCTTTCGAGATTCGGCGATAGTGAATCAATTGAACGCGCTTCGAATATTTGTTCTACTTTTGGAAGACCTTGCCCTCTAGGTACAGCGTTTGCATCAATAGAGAACTTTTTCCTCCGTATGAATCGATATTATTCCAATTTCTTCCCGAAACTTCCCAAGAAACCTGATACGAAAGAAAGACTGAATCTGACTATCCCAATTCAGGAAGACGGAAATTGCCGGGACCCCGGACGTACCACTGGGGAAAAAGAAATAATCTGAAATAGAAAGAACTTTTTTCAAATTCCATTCTTTATTTATCTTTTATTCCAAAATTCCCAAAAAATCCAATTTCCTTTTTCAATGGGTTTAGATGATCTAGTTCTTAATATTATTACTTTACTTAACTGACAGATTCCACAATAAATCTCTTGATTTGCAATTAGGGACTCATGTCCCATAGCCTAATTGACTGCAAGTTGAATAAGCTATGACCCTCTTTAGATCGTTCTGTAATATTCCAGTGGTTGCCGCAAGGAATGACGTCATAGCTCCTGCAAAAGTAATAACAATCAAAGCCGTAGGTGAGTATTCAAATAAAGGGGAGCACCTTGCTATCATGAAAACGCCAGCAGTGACCATAGTAGCTGCATGAATCAAAGCAGATACTGGAGTGGGACCCTCCATTGCATCCGGTAACCAAGTATGCAATCCTATCTGTGCAGATTTCCCAACAGCACCAATAAAAAGTAAAATACAAATCAGAGTTATGGCCCATAGTAAGAAGTAACGGGTCTACGCCCTGCTTTCTTGTTCGGTTCTGGTTACGGGAACGGTTGACTTTCGAAATAAAATACCCTTCTTCCCTGTTTTGCAAATTCACCTAGAGCTAGCGAAGCGAGCCGTTTTTCTTCTCTACCATGACGAATTAATTGATTTTTTGTAGGCATCCTTCTTTCCTATGTCCTTCCCCCCTTAGCCCTTTCACTAGTGGGTAATCAGCTGTGACACGAAAAAAAACGAATCCTTTTGTAGCTCGTCATTTATTGACAAAAATCGAAAAGGTCAATATGAAGGAGGAGCGGCCTGTAAGCTACTGGTTCAGATCATGATAGGAAGGGCGGGCGACTTTTTTCATCAAGAATTTCCCTGAAAAAGGGGGGCAGAAGGCAAGATCAAATATCTATGGAGAACCCTTACTTTACTTTTTTTATTTCGCGTTTTCATTCTCATGGCCTTTCTATCTTTCTAATCGAACTTGAAATTAGATTCAAAAGAAAGCAATTGTGAAAATGAAAGAAATACCTCTTTCAGAATACCCTTTAATTAAAATTTGAAAAGTAGAAGTGGAATAGAATATCCGGTTGAAGGGTAATGATCATACGTCTGTAATGCATTGTATGTCCCAGAATAGGTCCCATTCTTCTACCCTTTCTGGGTAGTCGATGGCTATTCACAGCTACTACCTTAACACCAAAGAAGAGCTCGACCCAATGCTTTATTTCTGTCTTAGTGGGTCCCGATTCGACATTATTAGAAGTATATTGATTCTTTCCCAATAAATGAAGACTCTTTTCTGCAAATACTGCGTATTTGGTTCCATTATCGTATGATAATACTCTCTTTTGATTTGTATTTGTTTATTGTATTATACCTTGCGTGCTTCTTGCTTACTGGCAACCTTTATAAGATCTCCACCTTCAAGCTTGAGTACAAGCAGCTCTTTCAAAAAGGGGAATTCCGGTCCCGAGCTCCAGCTTTGCTTGCGTTCTTCACCGGCGCTCGCATCGACTGACCTTTTTTTCAATGCTGCTAGTGGCTTCTTGATTCAGGCGATGCATCCGGCACTCAACTGTGCCCCGGAGACACGGTCGAAGCACGCCCGCCCCGAACCGAAAAGAGAAAGGAGACTGAGATAGGGGTTGTCCTTGGTTTTTCCATTAAAGTCGGGGCCCCCCAGTGGAAACAGCAAACAATAGCCGACGAGATGCTTGAAAGTCGATGTATCAATAATGTTCCCAATAGTAGCATCGAGCCTCGAAAGCATAGGAGGGAAAGTCGATTTATGGATGGAATCAAATACGCAGTATTTACAGAAAAAAGTCTTCGTTTATTGGGAAAGAATCAATATACTTTTAATGTCGAATCGGGATTCACTAAGACAGAAATAAAGCATTGGGTCGAGCACTTCTTTGGTGTTAAGGTAGTAGCTGTGAATAGCCATCGACTACCGGACAGGAAGCCCACAAAAGGAGTCAGTCAATTGAATAAGTGCAACTTACTCCGTCTTACTTGCTCCATTAGTATGGACGATAGTTGGAGTCGGCGGCTCTCCTAACCTTTCGTGGTTCAAAAACGCGGAATCTCGTCTCAATCATCATCTGTCAGGACCCGAATCTAGTAACTGCTTCTTCTTTTTAAATAAAGTTAAGGATGAAATGGAAGAGGACTTTGAGGCATAGCCCAGGTGTTTTTAGCGAAGCCGAAAGGTAGTTCCGTCGTTGGCTTGAGCACTCGTTTCAGAAGAACCTTCTTTTGGGATAACTCTTTCAGGAGGGATGCAATGGGATGGATGGTAGAGGGCTGCCTGAATTACTTACTGAATTTCGTCTTTCTCTCGACGCCGAGAATTTTGGACGTGTCCGGGTCGATCAGAGGTTCGGCTTGCTTCTCCCCGCCCCTCGCCTATGAAATGGATAACCCTTGCAGCCATAGCTCTCCCATGCCTTTCTTGGTCGGACCAACCCAACCGGCGATTTCCGACAAGTCTTTACCGTAGACAGGCAAGTGAAATCCAATCCACGAAATAAATTGATCCATGGCCAATTTCTTTCTCATCTTTCGCATCGCCAGACAGCGCATGGTTTTATCCGCTGGACGACACGGCATTCTCGTTCTATAGGCCGGCCCTCCGTTATGAAAGGAAAGAAAGCGGTTAAGACTATATCTTTACACCCGCCTCCCACATCTTTCCTTTCTCCCCTTTCCACCGGTAAACCAACCACGGCCGCATTAGGTTAGGGAGCTAGGCCATAATAGCTCCTCCGCATCCCAAGCGGCCGGCCGGCCTACCGGCCCACAGACGTCACACATAACTCGATCAATACACATAATTTAAATTTATAGAACAATAATCAAATAAAAAATACTGTCACTTCCAAATATAAACAACCGTTTTACAATTTCATTATTAAAAAGTGTATCATCATTTTTAAATATTATGCAAACTTAAACTGAGATTCACATAATTTTTAAAATAAATTCATATAGAATAATGCACAACTGGGCCCTTCGGCAAGCAGTGGGCCTATCGCCGATAAGTTAGGTGATTGAGCCCACAGGCCGACCTGTTGTCTAACAAAGAGGGCAATGGGCCCTATGGGCTGCGGCTGTAGGGTGAGCAACTGGGCCCGCAGCCAGGTGAACTTTTTCTTTCACGCCCGCCACGCAGACCATGTAGGACGATAAGTGCTACTTCACCTCGTGTCGCCTGTTCCACGTCACCGCCATGTGAACGTGCCTCAAGGGCGCTAGGATAGTCATTTTTGAAATAAATTTGAACAGCTGGTTATTTATGTTAAATTCATAGAAAATATCGTTTACTAATAAAAAAATCCCCACATCTTCAGCGCTAATGGATGCCAGCAGCCCATCTGGTAACAAAATATAGGCCCAAAGGCCCAACTCCTTCTTTGGGAATGTTTTAAAAAAGAAACTCCTCTGGAAAAGGGAAACCCTACCCCGTCGCCTCCACGGCGGCGCTGCGTATAAATTGCGCCTCCATATCTGCTGTCCCAAACCCACGCGCTGCCGCAACTCAATTCTCTCTCGCCACCGCCACACCGGCCGGCGTAACCCCTCACAATCCACATCGACCATGGCGGAGCGCGGAGGAGAGCGCGGCGGGTTCGGCCGCGGGTTCGGTCGCGGTGGACGCGGTGACCGCGGCGGTCGCCGCGGGGGCCGGCGCGGGGGCCGTCAGCAGGAGGAGGAAAAGTGGGTGCCGGTGACCAAGCTCGGACGCCTCGTGAAGGAGAACCGGATCAACTCGATCGAGGAGATCTACCTCCACTCGCTGCCGGTGAAGGAGCACCAGATCGTGGACCAGCTCGTGCCTAACCTCAAGGACGAGGTCATGAAGATTACGCCGGTGCAGAAGCAGACCCGCGCGGGGCAGCGCACGCGCTTCAAGGCATTCGTCGTCGTCGGCGACAACAACGGCCACGTCGGGCTCGGGGTCAAGTGCGCCAAGGAGGTGGCCACGGCCATCCGCGGCGCCATTATCCTGGCCAAGCTCTCGGTGGTACCCGTCAGGAGGGGGTATTGGGGGAACAAGATCGGCCAGCCGCACACCGTGCCCTGCAAGGTCACCGGAAAGTGCGGTTCCGTCACCGTGCGCATGGTGCCGGCGCCCAGGGGGTCCGGCATCGTCGCCGCGCGCGTGCCCAAGAAGGTGCTCCAGTTCGCCGGCATTGAGGACGTCTTCACCTCGTCGCGTGGCTCCACCAAGACGCTCGGCAACTTCGTCAAGGTATGGCAAATCAATTATACACTATCTGACGTATTGGCTGGCTTGAGACCGTGTTTGATCCTGTTTGAGCGTATTTGGGTGTTTGGAATGCTAACTACAGATTACAGAGTTAGATTATTCATAATCCGTGACATGAGTCTTTTTATCTACTATCTGAGTTATTTTAAATGTGCTTTCGGTATCAATGCAGGCTATTCGTTCGAAATTTTAATTGTAAAATGCGAAATTGTCTTCTGACAACTTGCAATTCTACTTCTAGCGATTAGGTGCTATAAACTTAGCGATCAGCCACACTGTACCTTTTTATCTTGCATTTGCTTAGTTACGTTTGGAACTCATAACTCCTTTTTGACTTGCCCTTATCTTTGTTATGCTTTGGGTACTTTTGCTACTGATTCATTGATTTAATTCAGTTTTGTCATTATGCCACATTATGCTTTATCATACCATAAAAACCTTTTCATGTAGCAAGTGCATGAGTGTAAAAGGTAGTAAGATTTATTGTTGCTCAAATAGGTTTTTATGTTTAAAAAGTGGCTTGAGGGATAATTAATATTTCAGTAATCTCAGAGTGGTACAGGCCCAATTTCTTATTGTCTTGCGTGCCCTTAACATGTTTGTCAGCTTAACTGTGTGAACTTAATGACACGTGTGTGTTCATGCAAATGTGTTCATGTTTGTAAGGTCATGTGAAAGTATCCTTGTTATGCATTGTGATACCTTTGCTACTGGCTGGGTATCTGCATTGCACCACATTATTCTATTTCTTTGTTACTTATCCAGCTATAGTCATTGGTGAGCAGTGTGTTCTCCAGTTGACAATCTTAGTAAATTTATGTAGTTGTAATTGCGTTATGTTCTGGGTCCATTGTTTCTAGTTTGTTCTCATTGTCTATGTAGACCTACTTTGCTTCATATAAAACTGAGGCAAGCCCTTGATAATGGGAAATGCACATCTTGCTAAGCCCGACTGTCTTCTGTCATTGGCAGGCGACCTTTGATTGTCTCATGAAGACCTATGGCTTCCTTACTCCTGAGTTCTGGACTGACACGAGGTTTACCAAGACCCCGTTCCAGGAGTTCACCGACCTCTTGGCTAAGCCGACAAAGGGGCTCATGATCGAGGCCCCTGCTGAGACGGTGGAGGCCTAAGCCTGTTGGGTTAAGTGCTCGGAAAGAAGTTTGCATGTAGTAGAAAACTTGGTTTTTTTATCTGCTTTGTGCCATATGTCTTAATGTCACGCGTCTCCAGATTTTGAATTATGCACCTAAGAATGTCGAGATGTTCTGTTCTTTTGTTACATAATTGTATGTGGGGCTAGTCACGACATTCAAACCCAACATCACTGTGCATTGATGCGTCTGCTTTCAACGTTTCTTTACAACAACAACAACCAAGTCTTTATCCCAAGCTTGTTGGGGTTGGCTAGACATGAAACCCAATATCAATGAAGTAAAAGAGAGGAAGAGTTATAAGAACAAGGAAAAAATAAAAAAAAAGGAAAAAAAAAAGAAAAAAAAAAGAAAAAGAGAAGAAAAAAGAAAAAAAAAAGAAAAGAAAAAAGAAAAAAAAACAAGACTACGATTCTGGCACATGGAAAGAAAAAAAAAACAAGACTACGATTCTGGCACATGGATTGCTACTTTTCATGCGGTCCTATCATGAGCTAAGTCCCTGGATGCATTCCAATCTCTCAAATGTCGTTTTACCGCCTCCTCCCAGGTCAATCTTGGTCGTCCTCTACCCCTCCTAATATTTTCTCTACCTCTTAAAATCCCACTGTTAACCGGTGCTTCTGGAGGTCTCCGTTGGATATGTCCAAACCACCTAAGTCGATGTTGGACTAACTTCTCTTCAATCGGCGCCACCCCTACTCTATCTCGAATCACCTCATTCCTTATTCGGTCTCTTCTCGTGTGCCCGCACATCCACCGTAGCATGCGCATCTCTGCGACACTCATTTGTTGGACATGTTGCCGTTTAGTTGGCCAACATTCCGCCCCATAGAGCATCGCGGGTCTGATCACCGTCCTATAGAACTTCCCTTTTAGCTTTTGTGGGACTTTTCTATCACATAGGATTCCAGAGGCTTGTCGCCATTTCATCCACCCTACCTTAATCCTGTGGCAAACATCCTCATCAATATCGCCATTGCTTTGTAACATTGATCCTAAGTATCGGAAGGAGTCCCTTCTAGGTACTATTTGTCCTTGTAGACAAACATTTCCCTCTTCAAGACCAACACCACTAAAGTCACACCTCATATACTCGGTTTTGGTCCTACTAAGTCTAAACCCCTTGGACTCTAAGGTTTGTCTCCATAACTCTAATTTCTTATCAACACCATCTCTAGTTCCATCTACCAGCACTACATCATCAGCAAAGAGCATGCACCAAGGGATATCCCCTTGTATATCCTTCGACACCTCATCCATCACTAAGAAAAAGATGTATGGGCTCAAAGCTGATCCTTGATGTAGTCCTACCGTGATAGGAAATGCATCAGTCTCACTATGACTTACGCGCACACTTGTCCTAACATTATTGTACATATCCTTGATAAGGGTAATGTACTTTGTTGGCACTTTATGTTTCTCTAGTGCCCACCACATGACTGACCTTGGTATCTTGTCGTACGCCTTCTCCAAGTCGATGAACACTATATGCAAGTCCTTCTTCTGCTCCCTATATCTCTCCATAAGCTGACGAAGCAAGAAAATCGCCTCCATTGTAGACCTCCCAGGCATAAAACCAAACTGGTTTTTAGTGACATTAGTCACTTTCCTCAGGCGGTGTTCAATCACTCTCTCCCAAAGCTTCATAGTATGACTCATAAGCTTAATGCCTCGATAATTAGTACAACTTTGAATATCTCTTTTAGTTTTGAAGATAGGTACTAATATACTTTTCCTCCATTATTCAGGCATCTTGTTTGACCGAAAAATGTGGTTGAATAGCTTTGTGAGCCATACTATTGCCACGTCCCCAAGACATCTCCACACCTCAATAGGGATATCGTCAGGGCCGAGTGCCTTTCCTCCTTTCATCCTTTTTAAGGCCTCCTTAACCTCAAACTCTTGTATCCTCCGCACGAACCGCCTGTTGGAGTCATCAAAGGAGTCATCCAACTCAACCATAGTGCTCCCATTCCCATCATTGAATAGCCCATTAAAGTAATCACGCCATCTATTCTTAATCTCTTCATCCTTCACTAGAATGCGATCAGTCTCATCTTTGATGCATTTAACTTGATTGAGATCCCTCATCTTTCTTTCGCGGATTTTTGCTACCTTGTATATGTCCTTTTCACCTTCTTTTGTCTCTAGTCTCTCATATAACTTATCATAGGCCTGTCCTCTTGCCTTACTCACAGCCTGCTTTGCATTCTTCTTAGCCTCTTTGTACTTAAGCATGTTGCTTGCGCTTCTATCATTATGCCAACTCTTGTAACACTCCTTCTTCTTCTTAATGGACTTTTGTACATCCTCATTCCACCACCAAGTGTCTTTATCTACAAGTTTCTTTCCCTTTGTCACACCGAACACCTCATTAGCTACCTTCCTAATGCAAGTTGTCATCTTCATCCACATACTATCTGCATCTCCATTTTCTGCCCAGGGTCCTTCTGTGATCACCCTATTTTTAAAGGATTCTTGTGATTCTCCCTTCAACTTCCACCACTTTGTTCTTGTGATTTTGACACCTTTGTCCCGCAAAGAGCATGTATGGAAGCGAAAGTCAGCTACCACAAGCTTGTGTTGTGTCACAACACACTCCCCCGGGATCACCTTACAATCTAGACACTCGCGTCTATCCTTTCTCCTAGTGAGGACAAAGTCAATCTGGCTAGAGTGTTGGGCACTACTAAATGTCACTAGGTGAGATTGCCTCTTCCTAAAGAGGGTGTTAGCTATCAACAGATCATAGGCTACGGCAAAGTCTAGGATGTCCTTACCCTCTTGATTTCTATCGCCGGATCCAAAACCTCCATGTACTCCCTCAAATCCTAGATTAGTTGCACCCACATGACCATTGAGATCTCCCCCTATGAGGAGTTTCTCGGTTATCGGTACACTACTAACCATATCCTCCAAGTCCTCCCAAAATTGCCTCTTAGCACTCATGTTGAGCCCAACTTGTGGGGCATAAGCACTAATGACGTTCAAGACAATGTCCCCAATTACTATCTTGATTAAGATGATCCTATCCCCTCGTCTTCGAACATCCACTACTTCATCCTTAAGACTCTTATCTATTAGAACACCTACGCCATTCCTAGTCCCAGCCGAACCAGAATACCAAAGCTTGAAACCGGTATTCTCGACTTCTCTCGCCTTTTGACCCGCCCATCTAGTCTCTTGTACACAAAGGATATTTACTCGTCTCCTAATGGCAACATCTACTAACTCACGTAGCTTCCCCGTCAAGGATCCTACATTCCAACTACCCACCCGAAATCTATGTTCCTCGGCTAGCTTCCTTACGCTTTGCACCCGTCGAGTAAGATGCAAAGACCCTTGCTCACTTATCACTACATCCGAGCGATGATGTAGCGCGCCACTAAGGTGGTGGCGATCCGGCCCTTGCTCATTTAACACCATACCCGGGTTCCGATATGGCGCGCCACTAAGGCGGTGGCGACCCGACCCTTGCCCACTTAACACCATACCCGGGTTCCGATATGGCGCGTCGCTAAGAGGGTTACGCCCCAACGAATTTCTATTGGGTTTCATTTGCATGAGAATGGCTAAGTGTAAGTTGTTGGCTCGCCAAGCCTATCACAACCCCCTCCTCCTTTACCCGGGCTTGGGACCGGCTATGTCATTACAACATAGGCGGAGTTCAACGTTTCTTTGTGCTGCTAAAAATATTCAGTCCTTGTTTGGATTTATCAAACATATTGGAGCAAGTTTATAGGGCATATAATTGCAAAGCAGTGAGAAACAACGTGAATACTTGGATTGTTTCAGTGGCATGTATATTGAAAAAGGTGCATGTGAAAGTCAAGTTAAGAGGGACAAACAATAACTAAATTTTTTATTTGCCAGTTAATTTGTGTCATTTTTACAAGATTACTAACGCATAGAAGTATGTTCCAAATACATGGCTACTTTACAGCTATTTTAATTGAGCCTTTTTGGTCTCGCTAGTAATCTTGTCGCCTTCGAAGCTAGCACGAAAAATCTTTACAAAAAGTTTTGTACCACTGAATTGGATGTGTAACTGAATAATTTAGGGTTTATTGTGTTCATACCACAGTTAAAAATTCAATCTTGATTTTACCCTTTAAAAATAGAGGGTATAAACACAATAGCCCCAATAATTTGAGCATCATTTTGACGTCTTTCATTCAGTGTAATCTCGTGCAAACAGCTCATCAAGACAATGCAATATTCAATCCTACGGTCTAAATAAGTTGTTTTCATGATTATACTTGTATGGTGATTACATGTAAGACACATGTCATTCTTCATGTCATAATGGGAAATGCTTTGAGAAAGCAGCCAGAAAAGTCCATCTATAAAGAATCTGGTAGCTCCTTAGGATTGAATTCTGGGATTTAAGCTTGGGAAGATCCAAAAAAACTTTCTGCTTTCGGGATGTTTATATCAGAGCACGCGCCAAAAGAATTCAGTAAATTTGGTTCGTTGGTCTATGAGTTATTTCTCTAAAAACAAATGTCTTATGGTAGGTTTAAGCTATCGAACCAATATTTTTTTATTTTCCTCTCTCTTCCGTGATGAACTTTAATGCTTAGATTGTAGGATTTGGCCTCAGCATGGGAAAAATACTCCTGTTATTTCTTTATTTGACACTAGTTAGTCTAGAAATAAATTAAATAAAAAAACGGAAGCAGTAACACATGAATACACAAACAGATTAGAACTCAAGCATCATATCAGTATGACATGCAGCAGGTGCACTACAACAAAAATAATTATTCGTACTGCCCATCAGTACCGGTTTTTAACTTTCACTGCCGCATCAATCATTGAGATATGAAAAGCTGGTATAGAAAGCAGTTATCAGTACCAGTTAAAATTGAAACCAATATTGAGTAGCTATGCAGACTTTCTGTACCAGTACAGATACTGTGTGTATCGGTTCTAGTTGTAAATCAGTACACATACTCATTTTTTTATCAATTCCAATTATGAACGGTATAAATATGTCTTGTAGTATATATAAATGTCATTACTGGAGGACATTCTTTCACGAGTTTCAAAAAAGAAAACAAATAAGCATGGACAACCTCAAGACAAGGTTCGTCGGAATGGACTGTGTCAAGGCATCTCGTCTTTCTACTTTGAAATATGAGTTTGATTGCTTACGTACGAAGGAGGGAGAGTTGTTGCACCACTATGCCAGCAAAATCATTGGCATGGCAGCAAGGTATATCAAATTCGGCGTGATACTAGATGATGCAACCATGGTCAAGAAGCTACTCAACGCCGTTCCGGATCGGCTTTATCCTGCCGTTGCGGAGATCGAGCAATTATGCGATGTCGAGAAAATGCCGTTTGAGGAGGCACTTTGAGAGGGTGAAGGCCTTCGACAAGCGCTGCCAGCAGCGCACTGTTGATGGTCAGCTCTTGCTCATGGAGCCTGAGTGGCATGCTCGGCAGAAGCACGAGTCTGTAACAAAGAAAGGTAAATGTTATAATTATGATGTTAGTGGATGAAGAAACGACATTACTTTAAATGGTGTCTAGAAGGAATGGTGTCTGTAGCATGTGGTGTTTGTCGTTATTTTTTTATTTTCTCCCAGATTGATGTTTGTGTGTGAGCGATCCAGTTACAATATCTAAGCCAAAATTAGCAGGGAGGTAATCTTTACTTCCTGTTACATATCAGGTTTATGCATGTGTGTTGCGCAGGTGGCTTTTGTTTGTTACAGAAAGATCAGCGCAGACTGCTAGTGTGTCGTGTGTGTGTGTCATCAGCTGGTATTCGGAGGCGCACGCTTCGTACTTTCGAGTAAATGGCTCACATACACGGGCGACCAGGTCTTCAGAGATCGTGCTTTCGTATGCGCGCGAGTGCCGCAGAAAACAGTAGCTGTGGACAGGTTATAAATTACAATGTTCGTCAAACAGAGCAGAGCAATAAAAACGAGGTGTTCATCGCCTGACGCGTTTGTCGCCATTGGCAGCCCGTGTGTGGTGTTCTTTTGTTCGTACGAGTGTTACTGTGAGGTGCTAACTCAGTTTAGCATAAAACACTACGCTGCTAACTCGACAAATTCATGGCATTAGGTCAACACAGTGTCGGGGAAGCAGCAATATCTGGCTCGCGTACCCGATGCTCTTTTCGATGAACTACACCTCATGGGCGATCAAGGTAGAGGCCCATGTTGATGTTTAAGACCTTTGGGACCCAGGCAGATGGCAAAGACACGCGAAACGACAATACAGCGAGGGCACAATTTCTCCAATCGTTGCCGGATGACATTCTTTTGCATGTTTTTTTTTAAAAAAAAGACGGCAAAAGAGGCTTGAATAGCCTCAAGACAATTTCGTTAGAGTGGACCATGTCAACCCAACTCGTCTTTCTACTTTGAAGCCCATGTCACCAGCGTCATTGTTGACATAACAAGTTTGCACGACATGACAGGCGGAGCTCACATAAAGACATGACAAGGAGGATGGGGCTACGCGAAGAAACTGATCTTCCAAAACATAACCATGGACGATGTCCTGAACCCTATCAGGCTCTGCAAGAAACAGGCCTGGTCTTTGCAGTAATGAAGAATCTATTGGTCCTATTAGTTTAACTTTGCAATGGCATGTACGTGACTTACAGTTATACTCTTGTTGTAGAAATCAGCGTGGAGGTGAGCAATGTGCTCTTTAGGAGCACCGAGGCACAAGTGCCTCAAAAGAGGCCACCAAGCTAAGCTGCAGCACAAGTGTGCCTTGCCATGGCACAGCCTTGCACAATTTGAGGCTGACTCTCAAAGGAGGCGATCAAGATGGCATGGCAGGAGTACTTGTGTAAATGCGAAATGGAGGGATCGGGAATTGTCATTTCAGAGCCATGTACTCTAATCGATTGACCAAATAGAAGGCTTATAAATGAGGTGGATGAAGATGCTTAGTGTTATACAGGTGAAAACAAAGGTGCACATCTAATAGAAATATACCGGAGAAAGGGAAGAAGCCGTACCAAATTGTAACTGTATCTGCAAATATTAGCTGTGAAATTTACACATGTTAAGCTATTTCTACAAGATAGAAAAGAGTGGGGAACTTGCGTTAATTGACATTTGCAGACATTTCACTTTTCTACTTGGTATATAAGCTGAGAACAGGAGTTTGTGGTGATTATGTGCTAAATTTTCCAGGGGACCGGTTGATAACATTTAGTTCTTCTAAAGCAGCAGAATGATTAGGCTTTTCCACGTACATTAGGCCAGCAAGGCCAAACCATCCAATAACTTTTGTGGAACTTAGTGCTTCCATGTCAACGTAACACAGATCAAGTAAAGTTTATGAGGCCTACAACAACAAAAGCTTATCGAACTATTAGCACAGCTCCATATCCGCCATTGTCTATAAATCATACTACAGACAGTGAGCAGTAATTCTCAAACAACAATAATAGAATAAGTGTTACATGCTGGTGTCAGATGCACAGCTACACGATAACAGTGGCTGCAAGCTATATGGACAAGGTTCTGTTTGAAGCAGAAATCAGTCTCTACTTTCGGGGCACACAAACAGGGGGCGCTACCTGCTAAGGCTGGCGGAACAGCAAGCAACAACATGTCAACACCACAAAACACCGTTATATGGTTGGTTCTCCTATTACTAAGTGGTTGTTAAGGTCTTCGCATCTTAACATTCAAGGGTATCTCCTTGTACGACACAACCTTCTCAGCAGCCCGTCTCAGGGACTTTCTTCCTGCCACCTGACCTTCAGTAGCTTTCGTCGAGGAACAACCATCAGTCTGCTTCTGATTTGTTGTCTGCTCCATCGAGGCATTTGAATTGGATGTCAGGAGAGGAGCAATAACATCTCCATGCAGCATATCAGAAGTATTCATCGTATTCTCAGGGAGTATTGAATCCAATCGTGCAGATTTTCTCCTTTGAGATTTTCTGCAGATATTTAGACAAACAAAGGTTATTATGTTCCAACTGGAAATAACTGAATTGGTGTAAAGGCAGTAAGAAGTAAGCAGGAAAGAAAGACCTTTTCACATTGTGACGCAGTGGCTCACTGGTATTTGAGTCACATTTGGCATTTATGCACTCTATGGCTGAGTCTTTTCCACTTTTCCACTTTTGTTTATTTACGACCCTGCACGCAAAATTTCTGATTCAACAGCATATTGCTTGGGTAATTGAGTGGAGAACTATTGAGATATAATCAGGATTCCGTAAGTTTGCTAGGCCTCAATTTAGTAGGGCCGAAATCTACCACAGCCCACCCAAAAGGGCCATTAGAGGTAAACCAGAAATTGAAAAGGATAAATTTTACCTCTCATTGCCTGTGTCTTCTAGTGCTTTGGAAGGCTCGGCGATATTAGATGGCAGTGATGCTGTAAAGGTATTAAAGTTTAATGAAGATTACACTTTCTATGAGAATCACGCAGGGGAAATACAGCAATTAACATGGTAGTTTGGAAATTTTTCTCAGGTTTAAGATTTAATTTCAGAAACAGAAGTAGTAGCATTAATAGATAAGAATGTGTTGTCGAACTTCCAGGCATGTTGTAATTGTTTCATATGAAAATAGTCAAGATGAGGGCGATTACATTGAGTTTCTGCTGAATGGATCTGTTTGGTGGTCCTGGCCTTATCACTAGTTTGGTGGGCCTCAATTCCAGGAACACTAGAATATGCTTCTTGCACCTCCTGAATAACATTGCAACAAATATCCTTGTAATATCTACTAAATGTCTTCATGGATAATTGGATAAATTTTTAAGTGGGCTCAACAAGTCAACATTGACAGAATAAATGGACTGCTTACCTTCAAATTTGCTTCCTTCCGTGGATGCTCATTTATCTCCATTTTCTGATTCAATCAGATGCCGAAGGTCAAAATGTAACATATTAACATCAATAACAAACAGCTAAATCAAACAAAAAGGACACCAGACCTTGAATCCTGAAGTCATTACTGCTTCACGACTGTGCTCATTCTGCAGTGACTTCTGCTGCACAATATGATATTGGACAATGTCAGAGTCACCCAGTTGTAACTAACTTCTTTCTGGAAGAGGGAAAATGATATGAATAGTATTATACCATATCTTTTCCAGTGGTTGGTTCGTACTTCTTTTGAACACTAAAGATAGAAGGATCTGAAGGGACTACGTCCCCCTCAGACAATTTCGAGCAAGATACTTCTGTGACTTCACAAGGTCCTGGGTTCAGCCTAGTAGACCTTCTCCGTACAGGCTTCCTGATCACATAATTAGACAATAGTTTGTGTTCAGTTCAATCAGATAATGTTGCTGTTAAGGCCTTAGTCGATAAGCAAGAACTACCTTTGATCTTCATGGTCCAATGATAAAACAGGCTGCAAATGAGGCCTGTAGTGGTCCTGCATTACGTTAGTTTCCTTTATACACTCACTTGATTCGGACTTCCTTTTATGTCTGCCCCTATCCACAGAAATATGATTCGAGAGATATTCACTTGGGCGAACCATACTAAATAGAAGTGAAAATTAGTAAATAAATGAAATATACCTCTTAGTTGCTATATTGTTTGGTGGCTCCTGGCAGGCAGTATTTGATGGCACAGCAGCTACGAAATTGACATCAAGTGAAGATCAGAAACTTAGCCAGAAGATGACTAAACGCAAATTAAATGATGTAGCCTATACAATGCCATTGAATAACGCAGTGTGAAACCAAAGTACAATAGCTGAAATAATTGCCACATAAAAAAATCAAAAACTTATCCTCAAACTGATGCTGGACTGCTCATAAAAAAATAAAACAGGTGAATGAAGAGTAAACTTTACCTGAAGATTCAATCAAATGGTGTTCAGTAGCACTGGTGACTGAACCATCAATTTGATGAGCATTAGGTGCTGGAACTTTAGAAGATATCGCTTTCATGACATCCTAATTTCATCATGGAAATATATCAGTATCAGGATAACAATAATCTTATATTAACACAGTGAACAATTTGATTTATTATGTGCTACCAACCTGTGAATTTACTTCCTTCCGCCGCTGGTTAGCATCCTTATTCTTTTTCTGCAAATAGTACATCAGCAAATACTTAGTGGCCTTTTCTTGTAAATATAAGCTGAGTTACATGCTCGTTCTTACCTCGAGTTCGGAATCCTTCACTTTAAGCAGTGCTGCCATACATGAAAGTTCATGTTGCAGTGCCTTGAGCTGCACATTATATCCGAAAAAATTCCAAATAAACAAAACCCATACTTAGTACTAAAATTTTAAGAAGGGGCCCAAATACAAAAGAAACATGACACCTTACCCTATCTTTCCCCAGATTTAGTTCCTAAAATGAAGGACAAAACAGAAAGAGGTTATTACAACATTCTATGTGGTAGCACAAAATAAATAAATTGCACAAGATAAACAAACAACGTATTGAATAGAGGACAATATACAATATTTAAGCTTATCTCTCTTTCTCTCTTTTGCTTCATTTAAAAAAAATACTGGGTTTCATGTCTAGCCTACCCCAACGTGCTTGGGACCATAGTTGTTAAGGTGTCGCTTAAGCAACGCTTAAGCGGTAAGGCGACCGGCGGCGGTAAGGCGTCCCCGTCGCCTTAATCCCGAGCCTAAGGCGTCCGGGGCGTCCTTGAGGCGTCCGCCGAGGCAAGCTCAAGGCAACGGGATCCAATTGGGCTTTATTCGGCTTCAGCCCAGCGCCCACACCGTGCGTAGAGTAGAGACACAAGGCTGGTTTGTTGGTTAGGGTTGGCGGCGGCGGCTCGACGGCTCACTGGAAGGCGGCGAGATCTTCGGCGGCGCCCTACTCGGCTCTGCGCGGCGCTCCCCTGCTCGGCGGCGGCGGCTCTCTTGCTAGGCGGCGGCTCTCCCTCTGTTCCTGCTCTGTTCTGCTCGGCAGCTCTCCATCTGTCTGGTTGTTGGCTCGCTGCACGGGTGAGTGACTGAGTGTAAGTGAAACTCATCTCTCCAAGTCTCCGTCTCATGTGAATGTAGATTGAGCTGGAGATGGTTGCTACTTGCTATTCAAGTACTCATGTCATGTACGAAGTGTGGTCTCACTCTCACCAGCCAATTTGCTTGATGCTCATGTAGGATTAAAAATTGACAATAAATCCAATTGAGAGTGATGGTTATGCCGATGCTCCTACGAATGTAGATGCTTATGATCTAATGACTGATCCTAAACGAAAAGCGAAGTCCAATAATCTAGGATAAAAGTAGGGTTATTGGACGGAAATTGGGAACGGAGACAAGGTGACATGCAATCTTTGCAAGACCGTGACAACAGGAGGAATCAAATGGTTGAAAGAGCATCTTGCAGGTGGATATGTTGATACCCTTAAATGCTCCAAGACTACCACTGAGATTAGAAAAGAAATGGCATCTTACCTAGAAAAAAATAAAAAAACTAAACTAATTTTTCTAGATGATGATGTTGGGCAGCAACAGGAGCAGGGGCAGGTTGGGGACAATTCTCAGTCCGTTGTTCAACCAAGTTCAGGGACAGCTGCTAAAAGGAGGAGAGTCATATTTGAAGTGAAGACCTTAAAGAAGACACAAGATGCAACAACACAATCACAATCTGGGAAAATTGCAAGCATGCTCGAAAAACACCTGAACAAGTTGTGGATGATAGGCGCTCTTCAGGACCACACCAAACCACCATTGAGGCTAGCACAAAGTCTAAGGCTGACAGAAATTATGTGAACAAGCAATGGGCTTTATGGTTCTATGAGTGTTGTGTACCCTTTAATACTATAAACTCCAGACAGTTTCATATTGCTTGTGAGGCCACAACACAATATGGTTCAGGGTATGTGCCTCCTAGTATGCATGAGATCAAGGAGGCTTTACTTCATGAGAGTGTAAATGATACAAGCAACTTGAGGGCTGATCATGAGTTAGCATGAAAGACTTATGGCTGCACACTTATGTCCGAAGGATGGACCGATAATGGGGGTATCACTTGATTAATTTTCTTGTCAATAGCCTAGCTGGAACATACTTCCTAGAGTCCGTTGATGCATCAAATGAGGCACATGATGCAACTATGCTAGCTGATTTGCTAGAGAAGGGGATTGTCCACATTGGTAAAGATAAAGTGGTTCAAGTAGTCACAGATAATGGTGCTAACTACAAGGCGGCGGGTAGAATTCTAATGCAGTGGATTCCCACATTGTTTTGGACTCCTTGTGCAGCTCATTGTTTGGACCTCATGTTGGAAGACATTGCAAAGTTGAAAGATTTTAAGAAGCCAATTGCACAAGCCAAACGGGTCACCACTTTTATATATAGGCATGGGAGGATTCTTGCAGCAATGAGAGAGAAGACAGGTGGGATGGACTTGGTAAGACCTGCAGCAACTCGGTTTGCCACTTGCTTCCTTACTTTAAAAAGCCTACACAAGCATCGTGATGCCTTGAGGGGTCTATTTGTGAGTGAAGCATGGAATCAAAACAAATTAGCAAAAACTGAGGCTGGAAAGAATGTTTGTGACATCATTCTTGCTAAGGTGTTTTGGTCCTCAGTTGAAGATTGTCTTAGAGTTTCGGCACCTCTTCTTATTGTGCTTGGGGCGGTTGATGCTGATGAAAGACCAGCCATGCCTGAGGTTGCAGCTCTAATGAATGTTGTAAAAGAGAAGATAAGTGCTAGTTTTCCTACCCAAAACAAGCAAGCCTTGCTGAAAAGAGTCTTGGACATTATTGAGCGTAGATGGGTCTCACAAATGGACCATCCATTGTATGGAGCTGCACTTTTTTGAACCCAGGAAAATTCTTTGCAATACGAAGGATGGAGATGATAGATATGTGGGTGAGCTAAGGAGTTGTTTCAATGATGTGCTTGCAAGAATGGAACCCGATGAAGAAGTTTGGGCCAAGATTGATGAGTATGCAACGCATTATCAAGACCAACGAGGGCCTATCTTCTCAAACATTATGGCACAACAACAAGTTGAACTAAAAAGCCCTCGTTAGTATTGGTGTTTTGCTTGCTAGTTTCTCCATAATAATTCTATTTCTAGTTTGTAACTAATATGTGCTTGCATTTCTCATTCTAGTTGATTGGTGGCGTTCATATAGTGATCGAGCCTTTGAATGCAAAGATTTGCAAAACGTCTAGTTAGCCTTTGTGCTTCATCATCTGGTTGTGAGTGGAATTGGAGTACCTTTAAATTTGTAAGTATTGGAATTCATAATCCATATATTAGAGTTGCATAATCCATATACTCATTTAGTTTCTCATTGCTGAATTCATAGACGCACATAAAAAAAGGAACTTGTTGCTACACAAGAGGTTAAATGACTTAGTTTTTGTTTCATAGAACCGGAAGATGCAAAGTAGATTTCAAAAGAGGAGGGAGAAAGTTAGCCCAAGTTATGACTCAGTGGTCATTGAAGATTTTGATTGGGACAATGAATGGATAGACTCATCGGTTGTTCACACCGATAGGGATAATGCTGATCTTCTTGACCTCACATGGGATCATGTTGATGAAGTCGTTGGAGCATCAAGCTCGCTTCAAGGTCGTAACCTTTCAAGACAAGATAGCAGGATAAACACCTACCAAAGGCGTGCAAGAATGAGGGCACAAGATGTTGAGGAAGATGAAGAAGATGCTAATGATTCGGACTTGGAGGAAGATCCACATGATGACATGGATGTGACTGATAGTGATGAAGAATCGGGTGGAGATGATGGTGGAGAAGAAAATAATCCTACAATTTCCGATGAGTTTAACGATGAATATTGAGACTTAAAGTTTGAGAAATGAGATCATGGGACTTGAGAGTTTGAGAGATGTTGAACTTTTAGTCTATTATGTTATCTTATGTTGAACTACTTCTATTTCTTAATTACCACTTTCATCCTTATTTATTTGGAATTTCTTCATTTTCTATATTTATTTATTACTAAGGTGTCGCCTCGTCTTACGCCTTATCACTTAAAAGGTAAAAAGGGGGTCGGTTGCCTTAGGTCGACTACCGTTTTAATAACTATGCTTAGGACAAAGGCTTTGTTGTTGTTGTTGTATACAATATTTACTTCACATCCAGCATAGAACAGTTCAATAATGCACATATAATTTGAGAAAACTGAACGTGAACAGCCAAAGGTAGCACTTCCCCGTTTTTTATTATTCTTGTAGCACAAAGCTATAGCTCAAAACAGTAAGAATGACACCCAATGGATCGTCAACCAAGGTGCATATTACAGCATTGAAGTCAAAGTTAGTACATCTATGGTGAGATATGAAGCAGGTAAAGAAGTAGACTAACCGCAAGCATCTGGGAATTGGTCTGCGCGAGCTGCAAGTTTTGCTGGCGTGACGCTTGCAGTGCGAGGTGGAGCTTCTGCATCTCAACTCTGCTGACATCGATGATCCTTCTGCAAAAAAGAAGCTACACCACTTAAGAAACAAAGGGCGATCTTTCCCTCAGCTTTTACGGCAAACAAAGGACAGGGTGGAGAAGCAGGCAGCATACGTCTTCTCGTTGAGCAGCTGAATCAACTTGGCATTCTCCTGCAGGCATACAAGCAAGTAAGGATTGGGCTCAACTGTAGCTCCCATGGATGAAATTCAATCTAGTTACAGTGGCAAACTAAACCTAGATAGTGTTGTTCGTTTGAACGACATGAAGCGAAGAAATGTACCTTGACGACGTCGGCGACGCTAAGGGATCTGGTGGCGTTGCGCCTCCCGGTGTTGGTGATGTCAGCGAGCGCGACGGGTTTCCCTTTCCCCGGCGGAGACTGTAGCCTGTTGGGGCCGTCGCCGCTAGGGTTCGGGCGGGGGCCACGGAGCGCCGCCCCTCCTGGTTCATGGGGCGTTCAGAAGCTGAGACGGCGGCCCGTGGACGGGGTGCGGGCGGAGAAGAGGTTGAAATGGAGGGAGATCTGAGCGGGGACGAAGGCTTACCGGCGGTGGCCGCGGCCATGGAGATCGGCGGGGGGCAGAGACCGCGCGCGGGCCCAGGGGCGAGCGGGACCGGTGGTACTGCCTCGGCGGAGAGGCGCGCCGGTATCGCAGCCGAGGAGAGGTACGATGGGTCGGCGGCGGAGGAAGGCGGCGGAGGAATTCGAATTCAGCGCGCGGGAGGACGAATTCGGAGAAGGTTCGGGCTGCAGCTGGGGACGTGGTGGGACCGAGCTGTCAGTTTCAGATGTTGAATTCAACGAGTAGAAATCGGTTTGTTTCCCAGCCGAAAACAGGACAAATTTGGGGCCGGCTAAGGCTAATATCACTCGTGGATCTCTTTATAATACTTTTAAACTTAATTCTAGAAGATTTTTATATTTATAATTTAATTTTCTACACTTGTTCACCTCTAAATCAAACCTTTATATCAACTATTTTATATTACATAACACAACTAACTCATAGCTTATATTGTTTTATATAACTAAATTTATGTTAATAATATTATATTTACAACTTATAAAAAAATACCTTTTCTCGTTTCATTCTCTTTTCTTCTTATTTTTCTCTTTTTCACATTTCCTTCTCTTTTTTTCATTTTTTTTCCTTTCCTTTTCCCTTTTCCCTCCCCTTTCTTTTTTTTCTCCTTTCCATTTCCCCTTCTTCATTCTCTTTTTCTTTTTTTCTTTCCTTTCTTCCTCCTCTCTTTTTTTCTTTGGCTGCTCTTCCCGGTGCTATAGTACTCCTCTGTATTTGGAAGTGGCCTATAGCCACCTCTATTTACCAGTTGCGCTATCGGCTGCCGCTGCGGGCGGCCGCTACCCGCACGCCTGCTGGGTTTGCAGGTGCAAGCGCGGGTAGCATGTCCCGCTGCACCTAGCCTAAGGGTTCTTTAATCAGTTTTATATAGCAATCTACTATTAAAAATGTAAATTAAATGGTATTTCCTCCAAAGCAAATTCTTGAAAAATTGTTAAATTTTTCTAGTATAAACTAAAATCTTCTCACACCTCAAATTTCCAGTCCAACTATTAAAAGAATTACTCACCTATCACTGGTAACACACTCAAATCGTTTCCTTTTTTCTCTCAACTCACAACATTTTTTTCACGACTCACTGCTAACTAGATTTTTCATAAATTCACAGCTAAACCAAACACATGCTAAGTCCTATTGGATACAAAATATCTTTGAAGTTTTGTTTAAAAATACCATGATTTCACAGAAAGCATCGAGTTTTAAAAACTAGGAGGTGTTTGGGTAGAACAAATACTGACACTAAAAGTTCCACGTTTAGAAATATATCATTGAAAGGATTTCATTAAAACATATACCATCGAAAGGTTCATCAGTTTAAAAAACTATCATCATGTCAAATTTTCCATCCAGGTGATCATTGTTCGAGTAACTCCAACTGAGTTGTTATTCCCTTCGTTATCTTATATTTTAGCAAAAAACAAAGAAAAATGGTCTCCAACCGAGTTGTTAGTCCATTTGCTACTTGTATCAGTTCACTATCCATCTATCTTCATGTGCCACAAGTAGCAAAGCGTGCTCGATTGCTATCCACCTCTTCTTGCCTACTGGGAATAAATTTGTTGAGGAAGTTCCTATATAAGCAATAAGAGGACAAAAAAATTACCCAACAAGGAGATGAGTCTTCAATGTCCGCATGGCTAGAAATAACACATGGATGCTACACAAAATATGAACAGTTACATGTAACATATTTTAAGAGAATTCATGATTATTTTTGCAAGCACAACCATTGCAAATATAGTCGTTGCAAAATATAGTTTGAATTTGAAACTAGTTATCGGATATTAATAAAATATAAGGAAGTAAGATATAGGATATCAATTTTAGCAAATAGGTTAGAGTGTTATGTGAAATAAATTGCTAAATCTGTACAGAACATTCGTTATTCAAACCGAAAATAGCAACAAGGTTGGACGTGCTCTTGTACCCCTACTCCTTGTTGAAACGACACAGTCGGACAGTCCCGTAGCTTGGCAGCAGACGTGCTCACAAAGGTTGGCACTGGCATAGCGCTCCGCCTGTACTTCGCATAGGATAAGACGAGCCGTTGCTGCGCAGCTGCAGCGCCTTCGTCGAGTCGAGCAGATGAGGACGGTGCAGTTGAACTGCGAGCTGCAGACAACAGTGCCGCAGTGTACTGCAGCCGCTCGCCGCCGACAAGCGGCAGCAACGAGTCCAAGGACCTGTTCATGCAGGAGGACCGTCAAAAGATCTTGATCCCTCCGCCACAGATCTCGATCACATGATCCATGATAGCGCAAGTGTGTTCCCACGGTTACGATACAGTGAGAGGCTAGTTCGGAAAAAAAAAGAAAAATTGAAGCTTGGTATTTGCAAGAATTTGGGTCAGGCATCAGCAAAGGGAGACACCGGATCAAGTAGATGCAGAGGAACAAGATCGTGTTGGAACCCAAGTCCCATCAGCCGATTGATCCCTTTGGCCGTCAAGGTGTCCGTGATAGCCTTCTCGATCTGCCTATAAAAGTTGATGGTAAGGCGTACCAAAATCTCTGTGTGCACAGTGCGATGCTTAGATTGGTTCCACATGCGTAGCTCAAATTTGCTAGGTGACTGTAAACCTTGAATATCGACGACTGACAACAATTTCATCAGATATGATCATTGCCCTGTCCCCAGGGCCATAGAAACAGTGACTAACTAAAACAAACTAGTGTTGTCATTTTTATTTAAATAAAAAAGAACGGAGAGAGTACATGATACAAGACCGTAGCCCAAAAGAGAGACGCTACAAGTGCTGTGATGTGAGACGTTACTTGTGTATTTCAGGAAATTTTTATTCCCATGCACAACAGAGATGAAGATTGCAGGCATTTATTCAACTTATTTGCATGGTTTTTTAATTTATATTCCCGCAAATTTATTTCCCTGGCGACAAAAGCTTCTTGATTGCATTCCGCAATACGGGCGGGCAGCCATTACGGTGTTGCTGTTCATGACACACGAGACTGTTACCTGAGAAAAAAAAAACATAAATCCACCTTTACGTTCAGATAGTGTTTCATTACTGCCCAGTAGAATTATCGTTTATTACACTTTACTATATCTTTCACTCAAATCAATTAAGCCGTGGTTCAGTTAGTGTTTCATTTAATTACTGCACAATGTATTCGTTTGACCCCCAAGACAATTTTAAGATTAACTCTGGAATAATTCGAACGCGGTTAAGTTAAACCCTGTTGATATTCTTTTTTATTTCATTTTCTATAAGTTGTGTTTTAATTTCAAACATTTTAACATTATACTAGATTACTTTATACGTTTATCAAATATTTTAAAACTTGACTCCTCCATGTACATTTTACCTATCCTGATCACGTAAAAATCAAACTTTTTTTACATTGTTCGGTTTTATGTCTTGTAATATCCTGATCTGAATATAATATACAAGTAAAATACAAGAATAAACCAAAACAAATCTAAATACTGAGTAAATTGGCAAAATTTAAGTTGTTATAAGCGCATTAAGGGTCCTCTATAAGCTAGAACACACACAGATTCTATAAGCTGATTCCGAACCAAAATCAAAAGGCTGTAACAAACAAACAGATTATCACAATCCAAACTTGGATAATCTTGTGGAGAGAGTTCTTGCAAATTCTTATAATCCAGTTTCCTACAATTTACTGGTAGCTTTTAACATTAACGAAGTTGCAGCAAAGAGCCCTAAATTGGGCCACAACTTTGTCTATGGAGTCAAATAAAGGTGGATTGCTCAGTAGTAAAATAGACCATTTTCCAAAGATTTTTAAATATATTAGCGGTAAAGTAGAAAGGAACAACAACAACCAACCCTTTATCCCAAGCATGTTAGGGTCGGCTAGACATGAAACCCCACAATTATATATATATATATATATATATATATATATATATATATATATTCAATGAAGTAAAAGAGAGGATGAGATATAAGAGTAACAAGAAAAAAAAGAAAAGACTAAGATTGATTCTGGCATATGAATTGCTACTTTCCATGCGATTCTAACATGAGCTAAGTCTCTAGATACATTCCAATCTCTCAAATCTCGTTTTACCTACCCCTCCTAATATTTTCTCTAACTCTTAAAATCCCACTGTTAACCGGTGCTTCTGCAGATCTCCGCTGAACATGTCCAAACCACCTTAGTCAAGGTAAAGTAGAAAGGAAACAGTGGAAATTCTTTTCCACTGGAGTCAATTAAGCCATGCTTTCATACCATCAGCTAGGGTGAATCTTGTGCACTTAATTGGTGATGTAGATAAAGAACCAATATAAGGTTCTCCAAAATGCATAATGCCAAGTGAAGAGAACTTGATTAAATTTGAAATAATGCAAACTAACTTATTTTCATCCTTCATAACTTACAAAACTGATCTCTGTCAGGCATTTCCTTAAGTAGTATAACTTATCAACAAAAGAATGCATATCAACACAGGTAGCTTTCTGATAAACAATATTCTCTGGTCTGTACGTAGCTATAAATAAAACCAGCCTTTCACAACTTAACAGACAATTGGTGGCGCAGCACTTTCGTAGTCTCAAAAACATGAGTGATAGTATTTCTTTCTCCACAATCTTTGGCTTTCCTAGCAGTTGATGCCACATTTTTGGGTATCTGGGCCAGTGACACGGGTGGTGAACGGGTCGACGCGAACCCACAGCAAGGAGAAGATTGAGGCCAGGAGGATTGCCCACACGACAACAATGGTTGGGGTCCGGTTCTGCCTACCCATGAGACCCTTAAGGAATGGGTACAAGTGAACAATCACCCAGAAGGCAAAGAAAAGCTTTCCGAAGAGTGGCCCCCATGATTGGTAACCGCTGTTGATCGCATAGGAGATACCAGCAACAACACCAACCAGGTTAATGATCAAAATGGTCGTTGGCGGAATGAGAAGCGTCGTCCACTTGAACATGTACAGCTCTGCAAAGTCACCATCTTCATCGGATGCCTTTGAGGTGACAGTGAAATTGGTGTCGATACCAGCAAGGACCTTGAGAAGACCTTGGAAGACGGCAAAAAGATGGGCAGAGATACCTCCAATAACCCAGAACTGTTCATTCCTCCACCACTCGTCAATGCCAACACCACTCCACCTCATCTCAAGGATACCAGTGGCAAAAATCGAAATAAAGAGAGAGATGAACCAAATACTAGCAAAGTTGCTGATCTGCATCCCAAAACAAAATTCAATCAGCATCTTTTTTACTCTTTCTAACGTGGAACATCAAAATGCAACCCAAGCTTACCTCTGGGATGATGAACTTTCCAGTGAGAAGACAGATGGCAGGCAAAATACAGTATACGAGAAGTGGGATCGAAGTGAGTGGGTAAATGGTGGTGTTGATGTAGGCAAATCTCTCCAGGAACTTAAGGCGTCCACCATAGCCATACCATATGGGACAATGACGGCTGAAAAGAATTTCCACAGAACCAAGAGCCCACCGAAGCACTTGGTTAAGACGATCTGAAAGATTGATGGGAGCCGATCCCTTGAAGGCTGGTCTCTTAGGCATGCAGTAAATTGACCGCCAACCTCGTGCATGCATCTTGAATCCAGTGAGAATATCTTCTGTCACAGAACCATAGATCCACCCAATCTGAAATTCAGAAAGAAAAACTCATTACAGGTAACAAACAAATAAACCATTCACAATTTTATTCTTATTTTATTAAATTGTTAAAGAATTCTTAAGTTATGCACCAGGCCAAGCGGGAATCCTAATCAATCATGCTTTGTAGCTGTCTAGCCTGCAGATCCACACTTCGTGCACTACCTTGTACACCCTGTTCCCCTATTATTTGTATTTCCTCCCCTCGTAGTCATTTTCCATCAAAAAAGAGGTACACGGCTTTGATGTGAGAAATGGTTATGTTACCTCAGTTCCCCATTCAGTCTTGTCCTCATAGCCACAACTTATGACATGGATAGCTTCTTTCAAAAGAGATTCCGGAGTTGCAGACTGAGGAACGCCACCATATTCCATAAGAGTGGAAGCAACAAAGGCTGCAGATTGACCAAACCTCTTCTCCAAGCTCATTTGAGACATAAGAAGTGACTTTTCATCATCAAATCCAGCACCTATCATATACAGACATGTCAACATGCATACATGCTGGTCGCAACCAAACAAACAAATAAGAAAGAATTAAGCCCTCATGTGTTCATCATTTTTTTCTCTTTTTTTCTTTTTTCCTTGTTCTTATATCTCTTCCTCTCTTTTACTTTATTGATATTGGCTTTCATGTCTAGCCGACCCCAACAGGCTTGGGATAAAGGCTTGGTTGTTGTTGTTGTTGTTGTGTTCATCATTATGCAACAGGATGAGATGGTACCTTCAACACCCTCCTCTATATCTTCAAGATTGAATACTGGGACAGAACTGTCCACATGCTTCTGTGACTTTTTCTTGTCTGAGCTCTTCTTCTTTGATTTGCTTGTTTTCTTCTTGCCACCACATAGTGATGAAAAGAAACCACCCCCCGTCTTTTGCTTAGCTGGGGGCTCGTAACCGTATAGAGCTGTTCTGTTGAAAACACAACCGGTACCCACATAAACTGGTCCTTGGATGCCATCAAGACCCCTCAAGTTAATCTGCAGCAAACAGTAATACCCATATTATTGTTAGTTAAGATATCATTATTTAGCATCAGCAAATTCATGTATTAGAGGATTTTAAATCAAGCTTGAGGCTTACATCGAAAAACACAGTGTTCCTGTTTGCATATCGATCATTCCTATCAATACCATCAAATCTTTGTGGGAACTGAACATAACAGACCCTCCTTCCAAGGTTAGGATCCATAAGGAAGCACATAGCTTCCCTGAGAGCCTTGCTGTTGTTGATATAGTGATCACAGTCAAGATTCAACATGTATTGTCCATTGGTAAGCACAGCTGAGACACGGACCTGTGGAAAGAGAAAGCTAACATTAGAATCAACATATTGAAGTGAACTTGAAATTTTGGTTCTAGTAGTGATGTTAAACTACTCACAAGAGCATTCATGGCACCAGCTTTCTTGTGATGCTGGAATCCAGGACGCTTCTCACGGGAAACATAAACCAAACGGGGAAGCTCATTACCCTCAGTATCAAGGCCACCACTGTGACCAAGGAAAACCTGAGTATGATGAGAAAGAGGGGTTAACAGACAAATGATTACTGAAGAACAAAAGTGTTTTACATTAGAGAAATGCAAACCTGAATCATTCCAGGATGGTCCCTAGTATTGTTTCCTGGCCATGGTGTGCCATCTTGCATGATCCATCCTTCCTCAGGAACTTTTTGTGCTTTTGCAACAAGACCGTTGATCCTAATTTTAAATTCTTCATACTCTCTCTGCAATGGATTCCAGTGTGAAATATTAGCACTGGAGGACAAGGTAGCAAAGTTAATATCTATATGTTCAAATATTAGACACACCTTCATAGCTCGACGGTCTTTAACAAATGAAGGATGGACTTTGTCTTTCAAGTAATCAATTTTCTGGCTGAAGTACCATTCAGGAGCTCTGGGTTCAATGTTATACTTCTTAACGAATGGTACCCACTTTCTAGCAAACTCTGAAGTCTCCGCCAGTGCATCGAAAGTCAGCATTGCAGCTCCATCATCGGAAACATAGCAAGAGACCTTGTCAACAGGGTAATCCACAGCAAGAATGGATAGAACAGTATTGGCAGTGACAAGAGGAGGCTCCTTCATGGGATCGACTGTACTGACAAAAATGTCAACAGCAGCCAACTGAGATGGTTCGCCTTCGCGGTCATACCTGTTAGTGGAAATGGGAGCCATAATAATGTCAGTAATATGAAAAAAAATGAGTTCTTCTTTGCCAACATACTACAGAACTGGAGACAAGTCACCTTAAAGACAGCCTATCAAGGTAAGTCTCACGGTTGATTGGAAACCACTTTGGGAACTGATCCAATATCCAGGAAAGAGCAAACCAAATCTCACATATAACAGATAGAAGCCACAATGGGTATGCATTGCGCACAGGATTTGTGATACGGTAGTGCAGGAAGATGCACAAAACAATCAGACGCAACACAATGACCATTCTGTAGGGATTTATCCTGGAGGAAGGAAGTGGGACTTTTCTTGATAGAGGCTGGCGAGTTTCATCATTCCTGTAATTCAGAGGCAAAGAATTAATGTTTCAAGATATGACCGATAACAGAATACGGAACAAACTGGTCGATAATTTATTCTTTAGACATTTCTCTAAGAAGGCAGACACTACCAAGTTCCTTTTGGATAATAGGTTTGTAGGCTTTAATCAAAAAGTGCATTCATACTAGATACTATTTGCCATTTTGGTGGAAAATACACCCTTGGGCCTTGGTTCAAAGGGTGTATGCAACCTTGACATTAAAAAAAAGGTGTGCATGATCTTCAAGAACAAGCTAAATACAGTAGGTCACTGATATTATATTGTGGTGCTGGGACTCACAGTAAGGCATCTTCCATGTTGTAATCAGTAGATGCATCAATGTCACCAACACCCCGACCTTCAGAGGGAGCAATGCTTGTGCCATTAGTCATCGGGATTGTTCCCTTATCCTGCTTCATTTTCCAGCCATCAACTCTTTCTTTCCAGGCAACATTCCCAATACTACCAGAGAACTCCCTTGATGGATTTGCTGGTGAGGTGCCAAAACAATAATTAGACATCAAACAAGTGTTCCAAACTGAAACATGAGAGTTCACATAAAAAAATAGACATACGTGAATGATTCACATAGGGAAATGGAGCGCGCTTGCCAATGTTCCCAGTAGGGGACATCATATGATGGTCAGGAGAAGCTCCAGGAATTTCTCCTGAGATCTGCAAATTCCAATTCAAGAACATAAGCACTAGCAGATATCCAACATTTTTCAACAGTATTACAATTCTCGGCACCAACCTGGCTGTTAGTGACAGATGGGACGTAGCCCCGAGGGATCTCACCACTGTCATACTTGGAGAATCCGATCTCGCCACTGTCATACTTGGGGCGGCCGACATCACCGCTACCCCCAGTGTTCATGCGCCAGCTGCGCATCCTATCAGCGATCTTCTGCTTCTGGTCCTCAGTGCCAGATGCAGGGTAGTTGAAGTCACTGGCATCATCAGCATCAGCGTCATCACCTTCCTCCCCACGGATCGGTGGGCTCCCTGAAGGATCCATACACAGTTCAGGAACGGGCAAAGGCTTAGAGTGCACATTTCGACATCAGACAGCAACTCCAGCTACCATTCCATTTCCGTAACTACAACTGAACAAAAACATTTGGCCCTATGCCGAATTCGAAAGATCCAACAGAACAAAAGAGCCACCATGCTGATCCTGACAAGGTGTCATGTGAGATCCACTACAAGTAGAAAGAACTCCAATTTTGTTGTTCTCCATCAAAGATCTAAACTTTCCGTGTTGTTCCGGAATTGGGATCAGAGAAAGCTAGATCAAACAGACAGAAACGGAGAAGAGGTTATAATTAAGAATTACCCTTGTGGCGCTTGTACTTGGTCTTGCACTGGGGGCACGCCTGGGTGCCGTCCTTGCGCTCGTACTCGTAGCAGGGGCGGCACACAGGGAAGCCGCAGACGTCACAGGCGGCGAAGACGTCCCCCTCCGCCGTGATGCCCACGCCGTCGCCGCAGATCTGGCACACCTGCCCGCCGCCGCGTCTCCCCTTCTGCACTCACACGCAGCACACCGCAACCAAAAAAAAAAGATTCAGCCTTCCCATCCCAAGATCCACTCCCCGCACGGATCCCACAGAGAAATGCAGCCGCGTTAGCAACTCACCACATCCGCGTCGCCGTCCATGGCGCGCGCAAGCAAAGCAGCTCCGCCGAGAAGTGGGCAGCGGCCGGCACCACTACTCCCAAGATCCGAGCAGGGCACGGGTCAGCACCGCATCCGGCGCTGCAAGGGAGCGCTGCTGCTACTAGTAGTCGTAGTAGTGTCGGGGGTGGCAGCGCTTAACAACTAATCTGGGGAAGGGGGAAAAGGACGGCGCACCGCACCGATGGAGAGGCGGAAGCCGCGGCAACGTGAGTTGGTTCCGCGGTCGCTTTCGACGCAAGGGATTAACAATTGACAAGGGATTATATTATAACGAGAACCGATATTGATTTCAGATTATTGCGTGCGTTCGGTGGTGGGGGAGCGTGCGCCAGTGGGGCGCGAGGTGGAAGAAAGGTGAGCTGGCGGTGGCGGGCCCGCGTCGCAGTGAGAGATCACTGTCGGTCTCGAGCACCGACGGAGAGAATGACCGCGCTGGCGTTGGGCTAATAATTGTTAGGTGTACAAGCGCGAAATGCAACATGTGTAATCCCATAAAAAAAGCCCAACAACTCCATGGCTAACTATCAAGATGGATGTAAAGTTAGCATAATTTTCTCTTCTTAAATTTTGTCATATATCAAAAGTTTGCTAAGATTCATATCAATATGTTTGGTGTCACACGTTAGATAACTGACTAGACGCATGTACAGATTCTAACACCATTTGTTATACGTGACATGTCGATTTTCATAGAAATGTTATGTTAATAAGAGATCTAGTTGATTAGTTAAGGATCATGATTCTTTTGAAACCCGATATATCCGTAGGCAAGAGTTGAAAAACACATGAATGAAACTATGCATCAATTCATCTGGACGAAGAAGTATTTTGATATGAAGATAGTTTATTAGAATCTACGATATAAGAGAGAGCTAGATATGTTACGCGGTGGAATTCATAAAGGAGTGGTAGACGTGATGTTAGATCTTATATCTACAAACCTGTAGAAAAAAAGTAGAAAATAATTCTGATGCAGATTTTTCCATGCATCAATTTATGATCCAAGGGGACTCCACATGAAGAACCCAATAGGAACCAAGTGCTCCAAAAAAATTCTGACACATGAGCCAGCAGGTCACTTCACTTCTCCTTCTCCATGCACACAATATCGTTTTGTGCTACTGTCCCTCGCTAAAGTGCACGACCGACACATGAGCCGGGCCCACGCGCTTTTGTTCTGTTGTCCGGTGGCGCGCGTGTCTCGTGGATGCCGTGGAGTGGAGAGACTCCACCGACACCCGCCCGCGGTCGCGGTTGTTGGCTGGCTTGGTCTGGCCCTGCTACAGGGGCATTCTCGTCATTCCGGGATAGCCGTTACCGGACGCTGCGGCGGTGCAGCTTCGGTGTCTGGCCGATAAGCTCGGATAAAAGGGCTAAACTATTTTTTATATTTATATATTAATTTTGGAATCGGAGTTGAAAACGGTATCATTAGAAACAGATTCGTTTTCAGATATATCGGAAACGACTCAATTGAAACAGAAACATTTCGATATTGAACGGACTCGAAAATTTATTTCAGAAACAAATTTTTACATAATACGTAATATTATAACATACTATCAAAACTCACTATATTAAATAATATAGTAGAATATATATGAATCAACATATAATATTTATACATACACACAATTACAAATAACGTATGTAATTAATTTTTTAAAAACTAACACATAGTACATACATCAATATTTCATACAACCACTTACGACACATAAAAATACAGTTTATTCCAGTCCTTCAAGCTCACAATAGAATATTATTGGTGAAGAGATTATTTAATTTTCAACTTGCATGTAGATTTTCTTAATTTTTTATTATTTAAATAATTTTTGAATGGTTATAGTTAATTTACTAGTACCCATAATTTATTTTGGACAATTATCACTTTTATCGTGCTCTATAGATGAAATATTATTTTTAGAGATTTTTCTATAATTTTATGTATTCAAGGAATGCATTTTATAATATCTTGTGTGCAATTTGTGTGGACTTAGCAATTTTATGAGTATGTGTGAAATACGGAAATTTCCCCATCAATCGATACCGGTTTCGAAAAATTTCGAACCGTTTTCTGTTTTATCAGAATTGTTTGAAAATTGGTCAAAAATCAGAAATGAAAATATGGAAATCAGAACGTAAACGATTTAGGCAGATTTCCGACTGAATACACAGAATTTCGCTTGCCCCCGGCCCCTAGGCGGCGAGGTCCTCGACGTCCATGAATGTTTTATTTTTAGTTAAGTTTGATATACGGACTATGTGTGGATGAGAGTGCATGACACGAATGGTTATATTTGATTTACATTGCTTGTCATTAATTTATTATGGTTACTAGTGTGAAGTTATTATCATGGTTTGCTTATGTCATTTTAAATAATAATGACAATAATTTGGCCTTTGGGGTGTTGATTTCGAATAAAATCGAAACAGCTCCGATATCGACATGTTTCCATTCCGATATACCCGTTTTCGATATCATATCCTTTTCTGATGGTATCGTTTTCGATTTCTTTTCAAAAACTATATATGAAAACGAAAACGATTTAACTCTTTTTCTGACCTTCCCGACAGTTTTCACCCCTAATGTGCTAAGGCCCAACAAGTTTAATTGGGCTGCTTTGTATTCAGATTTTAAACGGATCAAATTCGGATATATCCGAATAAATATGGATATATGACCAAATAGTCGGATACTGATGCAAACCGTTTTCGACCCGATATCCGAAAGTGAATATCTGAACCCGAATCTAAAAAATATCCAATAAAAACGGATATGGATCGGATATTTTTGACCCGTTTTCACCCCTACCCTAGATGAGGTGGTGGCAATCTTGGCATGAACGCATTCTCGAAGTGGGAACCCGTCCACTAATGGTAAATTGTTGTTGTTAACAAAAGAAGTTTAGTTTAATTTTAAACTAGATTTGTTTTCCTAACGATATTGATTTGAGAATTGAGAGAGTAAAAGACTTCTACAGTTTACTATATTTTACACGAGACCTATGTTCACACCACAAACTAGAATAATTTACATTGTATTATACAATGTAGCATTATCTGTTGTGTATTACATCAACCCCAACTAGCCAGCTAGCAACAGCAATCTAAATGGCCCACAATAAGATGAAATTTACACTGTACCCATCAAATTTTCACCATTTATTCACTCCTATCGGCTTACAGAGATGCACCCGCTGCCATTTTGCTCTGGCTTGGTACAGGTTGGCATTCAGGTCTACCAAAATTTAGGATCGGGAAATTCGGGTTTTTAAAATCACTACCCGAAAATGTATCTAAAATTTAGGGTATTCAAAAATTCGGGTTCGGGTTACCCATATTACCCAAATAGTGATAGAACAACCCAAAATAGCTAAAAAATATAACAGTCAAAATAAAAATAAAATTGATATTCTAGCAGCAAAATAACTGAATATAAGGATAATTAAACAAAATTAGTGTGACCCTGTAACATTGTAATTACGTGCAAAACATGGTCTAAACCTAAGGTGCATTGGACCAAACGCAGAAAAGCCATGGAGATTGTGTATTTTGGGTACCACACATCATTACCCGAAACGTTATCGGGTTTTGCAAATCTCTATCCGAAAAATGATTTCAACTTTCGGGATTTTTGGGTTTAGTTTTTTTAGGGAGCATAGTTCGGGTTCGGGTTTTATATCCACATCTATGGCTTGGCTTCTATGTAGCTCGGTTTCTTCCGATAACGGTAGAACACTTGGAGCCGATGCTTTTCGATGATTAGCTCCTTGTGGTAATCATCTGCTCAATCTATTATGAAACAAATGACGTTTAGTAAAAACTAGTTCAATTAAATTAAAATAACCTTTATAAATATTATTTATTTCATAACAGAAGGAGTATACCAACACATCGTTCTGAACAAATAGACCCTTTACAACTAATTAGCTCAGATTTAAGTAGGGATGACAATGGGTCGGGTTCAAGTCGGGTGGAGCAAAAACCCGCCCGAAACAAAAGAGGTTGCGGGTGAAATTTGAGATCCGCATCCGCGGGTGAGAATTCGCACCCACACCCGTCGGGTTTCGGATGCCCGTCGGGTTTGACTTTTTTAAAAACATACTATAACCATTTAATAAAATAACTCCAAAAATCATCTATTTTAAATGGTAATGCAACAAAAAAATATTATGTTGCTTATGAAGATTTTAAATATAGGTTGTAATAAGTAAGATGAAACAATTAAGTTATATAAAACATCAAATTTGACTTTAAAAATATAAAATAAATTATCTCAGGTGTGCGTCGGGTACCCGCGGGTGCAAAATAAAACACACACCCGCGACAAGTCGGGTCGGGTGCGGGTTAGACCATGGATGGAATATTCCACCCGCACTCGTCGGTGCAAAACCCGCCGGATACCCGCACTGGCACGATTGTCATCCCTAGATTTAAGTGCGACAGGTTCATGATACAGTCCATAAGAATATATCGAACTAAGCAAAAAATACCTTCCGCTGTGCCAGTGGCAATCTGACGGAAATGCTTACCAGCACTCCGATTCAAGTGGACTACCTTAAAAACGCTACTAACATGTACTATACGTACGTTGATGGGCAATGGGACAGCTCAGAGGAAGAACCTGACTCATGTGCAGTGCAGGCAGCATGATTGACTCGCCTGTTTGTTTTCCTGTCAAAGAGAGAGAGAGAGAGAGCAGATCAAGGTAGGAACCGGTCGAGCACACAACACGATGGTGGAGCAACAGAATCAGGAATGGTAGAGAGGAAGTCGGCGCTCTAATAGTTAACTACCCCATGCATTTGGCCTACGAAATGCAGTACTGCATTGTTCTCGAGCAGATCCCATGTTGCAGGCATGGCAGTGTCAGACAGCTACTGAGGGAAAATCGCAACACATGGGCACTGCACTCCAGCTCCTCTTGTAATTCCTTCATGTTAGTACTAAAATATTGTAGATTTCCTCAAGAATGAAAGAAGCCACAAGTAAGAGTGCAGTTAACTGTTAACGTTGAATTAGAGAGCTGAAGGACTTAACTAATTGGTTAATTAAAGTAGACGGGGCTAGGATGCAGCAAGATGTACTAACACCGGGAAGGGAGCAGCATAATGTGTGGAACAACAGACGCACAAGCTCGATCAGTACTAGAAATTAAATTTGCAAAAGATTAGTTAAGATGAAGACAAATATATGACCCTGAATTTTTTCAAGTTCAGATACAAGTTGTCTCGCCCCCGTGTTGGCGTGTGGGGCTTCCTCTTTGCACTCGGTCGGGCAAGATATCTCCGATAGAAAAATAGCGAGTAAATTTGAGATAAACGCAGCCACAAGTCTTGAGGAGGGGTCGATAATTGAGTGCAACGTATGAAATTGGTTCAACTCTTGTCGTTCAGGACATTGACACTGTCGACCATTACTTCTAATATTATCTAAAAAATCCTTGTCTCCTTAAAAAACTGCAGATATTTTCATGTATGGCGTATCTATTTTAATTTTCTATCTTGACAGAAAACGGAAAATTCAAATAAGCAAAACTCGCTTAGGAGCAGTGGAGCACGTGTATACCCCTCCTTTTCTCACTCACCTAAAAAGTGGCAGAACAACTCCTATTATAAGTAAGTCTCCCTCTACTTCTAATTTCCATATGGTACTAAAATATTGTATCCACTCTTGCCATACATGCGTTTTTGAGATTTATTAGGAATTTTCAGTTAAGCTTTGACCCATGGGTCCAAAACTACACTTGTATTATTGATGATACACTCATAAGAGAACACCTAAAATCTGAGATGGATGGCATAGACTTGATGCAATGGAGAAATTATAGTGCTTGAAATTTGATATGTCGGTATTTTTGTTGTTAACAGATCAGCCCACTCATTCCCCATACCAAACAAGGTGTAGGACTACTCCACTCCTCGAACCAAGTGAGGTGTTAGTCCACTCAGTTCCTCGAACCAAACAACATCAATGTAACATCCGATCCTAGAAAGAATCAGCTCATGAAGTGTCACACCCGATTTTTTCGAAGATCAACCGAGTGAATAAACACATGTATGCCAGGATCTGTTTATTCATACATGTGATAACAAGAGTGAAATATCATTTAAATACAACCTAAGTGTACAAATACATAAAAGTCTTACAATAATGTCTCAACAGACTATTAAATAATCATAGTACAACATAAGATAACACAACAGATATAAAGTCTTGTGGGGCTCCATTCACAGGCGTTGCCCGGAGGATTCCGCAAGCCTAAAATACTTCATTAGGATCAAAGTCATCGTTGTTGTACCCCACGCCTTCACCCTGGCCTGAGCATCAAATAAATCTAACAACAAGAAAGCTTGAGTACCTAGTGTACTCAGCAAGTGTGGAAAAGTAATGATATGCATGCTAAGACAAGGAAAGGCTTAATACATGGTTAGAGTACTACACATTAATTTCTATCACCTTACCTTATTAAGCACCTATATTACTACATAAGTGAGGTAGTCCCAATCCCATAACCTAATTGCCCTTGTTAAGCTCCCCGTTTAACTTTCTCATCCTCTCACTTCACCATCCTCTAATCATGAAGAAGTCCAAGCCACTCTTGATCGTGAGCACGACTGTCATGATAGTTTCCAACTCTGCAGAGTGTGTACCTCTTTACCCACAAGTAGTGATTTCATCCCTCGTTTCTAGGCGTGGACTAAAGAACCTCCATTTTACCGGTGGCCGTGTATCACGTTCACACTTCCCAGGTGCGTAACCAGGAGATCTACGAGGCCTTTACAAAGTGATTCCTGACGAGTATGAGTCCGCTGAGGTTTCACCCCTAACAGCATCCAGGAGGCTCCAACCTCCACTGCAGTGGCCCCCTCTTGAGCCTTGTGATTCCTATGGTAGTCCAGCTGATACCTATTCCCCGCACCTTCCAAGCACCCACACTACGTCGGAAATACACCTAATTAATTGGCCAATCTGCCTCATCTCAGCATGTGGTGGCACGGTAAAGCCAGGTTAAATGCTCCAAGAACCAGTCTTTAGAACCCAAACAAGCACTAAACACGAACCCAAGTTCTCATGCACACAACACCAGCGAAAACATCCAGCTTGCCTAGATTCCTATCTCTACAACATTCATCATATTCCATTCAACGGTAAATAGTCAAAGTTGTATCTCATAGCCCAAGTAATCCCAAATCTAAGCATGACTAAGCATAAAGAGTATAAATAATAAGCATAATTGAGTAACTCCCAACCCAGGCTACAAGGAATAAGACATGAAAAGCTAGGGGAAAACATCCTAACATGGGTTTTCATAATTCTTAATTCGATGCAAATAACTCTAACTAATCATCCTAGCCTAGGTACAAAGTGGTCACAGACACTTGTCTTCTTCTTGCTGCCCGAGAAACGGGAAGTCTTGCTTCTGAAAGTTTAGAACTGACTCTTGGGCTAGTTCTACTCATGCAAACATACACACAGCAAAAACAACAACATTCCATAAGAACTCATCCACATACACACTCAGAACAAGTCAAACATGCATAAAACATAGCTTCATTTTATGCTTTTAGCCTAAAATCACTAAAGTCTACATATATGTATTCATTTTGGTTCTCTCATGATGAAATTCTCATTTTTAACCACCTATAACATCCCTACCAAACTTTGGTGTGTATATGTGCCTATATACTACATTTAAACTTCACTTTTAACCAAATTTTGCACTATATGAGTTGTATTCATGCATACCTACACCTTTTGGACACATATATATATATTGTTTTTAAGTTGAGATTTAGATTTCAACTCACTTATAAACTGAATACTTAATTTAAATTAATTTCTATATTATATACTAAAATTTTAGCTACAAGATTTGCATAAAAGATGTATTTTCAACCTAAACAGGAATCTTGTACCTTATCACTAAACTTTTAGATCTTAATATTGTACTCAAAACCTTCTATAAACATTTCTTAAAATATTCATTATTTTTTGTCATGAATTTATATTTATTTTTATGTTGAAAATGTGATTTTAACCATTAAACATATATTAAATTATGTTTCTGTATTTATTTATCATCTAAAATGCAAATACAGATTATTCTATTGGTTTCCTAAAAGTTACTTTGATTTAGAGTAAAATTTTCAGAATTATTTGCTTTGCAATAAATTTAAATGGATTTCAAACCTTCACATACAAGAATTCTAGTTTTCTAGAAGGGTTAAATTATAAATATCTATTATTGCAGGGTCAAAAATACATTTCCCACAAATTTCAGGGACCTAGACAGACTTTACAATGCCATTTTCCTAATTTACAAATTTTCTAGGGGTTAAACACAAGTATTTAAACGTGTTTGCATAGTTTCGAGAAAGTCTAGGGGGTAGAACAGAATGTCCCAGGGCTAGATCTCAATTTCCTATGGTGCAAGGGGGTAGCTCGCAAAATTCTCGGTTATTATAACATGAGATCAACGTTGGCCGTTGAATTTTAAACGGAGAGCCGATATTATATCGCGAAGGGGTAAGCGGGACTTCTATTCTCAGCCGCGCGATTTGAAACAATCGGCCCATAGAGGGCCACGTCACCCTGCCGAGGCGCGGCGCGATCCGGCGGCGTGTGGTGGCGCCAGAAGTTCCGCACCGGCGAGCTTGCCAGAGAATACGGATTTGCGCCTACACTCGCTAAAACTCAGAGTTCTTTGCATGGATCGATTGCGGGGGAGTAGGGCAACTCACCTAGGCTATTTTCTTAGACCCAAAGAGCTTGGAAGTCGGTCGGTGACGACCTTCGATGCTCGTCGGAGAGGAAGTTAGAGTCGGAGATCCTTCGAGTTTTCTGGTTGTAGAGCTCCCCTGTGATCGGTGGATGGTGTACCTTACCGAGATTGACAGCGTCGGGTTTCTCAGCTAAGAATCATCTCGGAGTGGAGCCCTACGAGTTGCACAAGTTGCTGAGATGGTGCGAGATCGGTTAGACAGAAGCAATCAGCGATGGCCGAGGATAATTTTCAAAGCTTGGCGGCGGCGGTACTCACCGAGAGCGGAGATCGGCCGAGCATGGAGAAAAAACGGACGGGGCTCCGGTTTATATCGCGGTCGGACGTGCGAGTCGGTTGAGATCGTGTGAAAGCAGCGCGGGGAGTTCGGAATCATGGGCTTGCGCGAGGAATTTGGAAGCGATCGGTGCGCGGAGTTCGGACGCGGGAGGAACGACGACGGTTGAAGAAGGTTCTGATGAGCGGGCCCCTATTGGCAGCAAGAGGAGAGAGGAAAAGGGCAGGCGGGCTGTTGGGCCGCGCGGTGGGCTTTCGACCCAAGCACTCTTTTTCTTTTCCTTTTCTTTTCCGTTTCCTTCTTCAAATTCAAATTTGAGTTTGAATTTCCAACTTTTGGCATATGCACAATGTCCATTCATTTTGAATTTAAATTTCTAAAATTTTGGATGTTACAACTCTACCCCCCCCTTAAAAGGAATTTCATCCTTGAGATTCGGTAGCTCCTAGGGGAATATGTTCGTGAACTGTGCCTTGAGTTCGCCTTCTCTTTCCCACGTGGCTTATTGTGAGTGATGTTTCCACTACACTTTGCACATGCAACCTCTTTTATTCCTTGTGATGCATTCTGTCGTCTCAAGAATCCTAACCGGGTACTCAGTATATGAAATGTCTTCTTGGACGTCCAACTCATTCATCGGTAGCCTCTCCTCGGATGTTCTCAAACATTTCTTGAGTTGTGACACATGGAACACATCATGCACATCGGATAAACGAGAAGGTAATTCCAACCGATATGCAACTTCTCCTTTTGTCTCTAGAATCTGGAAAGGTCCAATATACCGAGGTGCTAGTTTTCCTTTCACTTTGAATCGACAAAGTACTCTGATAGGAGAACTTTGAGATATACATAATGTCCTACTTCAAAGGTGAGTTCTCTTCGTCTAGTATCCGCATAGCTCTTTTGTTGAGTCTGAGCTATCTTCAAGTTGTTGGGGATTTCTTTCACTTTTGCCTTACCATCTCGTAACACTTCTGGCCCAAATACTTAACTCTCTCCCGTTTGATTACAAAACAAAGGAGTTCTGCATCTTCTACCATACAACGCCTCAAACGAAGACATCTTGATGTTGGTCTGGTAACTGTTATTATAGGAGAACTCAACATATGGTAAGTTCTTGTCCCATGTCTTCTAGGATTTGATTTTTCCTTTCTGTCCGCCTGTTAGTCTATGGGTGATATGCATAACTGAAATTAAGACGGATCCCCATGGTTTCATGCAATTTCTGCCAGAATCTTGAGGTAACTGTGTTCCTCAATCTGATACTATCTTCTTCGGCACCCCATGTAGGCACACAATTCTGGACATATAAAATTTAGCCAATTTAGAACCATTGTAGTGTTCTTTCACATGAATAAAGTGAGCTACCTTGGTTAGTCGATCGACTATTACCCATATCGAATCATATCCCTATTGGGTTCTAGGCAGCCCTACTATAAAGTCCATACTTATCTCTTCCCATTTCCATTCTGGTACTTTGAGTGGTTGCAATAATCCTGCAGGTATTTGGTGCTCTGCCTTTACCAATTGACACGTGTCACACAATGCAACGTGTTCCACGACATTTCGTTTCATGCCATACCACCAGTACCTACACTTAAGATTTTGATACATCATAGTACTCCCAAGATGAATATAGTCGGAATCACGAGTTTCTCTCAGGATCAATTCACGGATTTCCTTTACATCAGGCACATATATCCTCTTCCCATTCTATATCGTGCCTTGATCATCCTCTCTAAACCCAGGAGCTCTATTCTCTCTGATGAGTCTTTTAATCTCCTGAATTTCCTCATCATTTTTCTGACTATTACGTATGTCTTGCTCCAGTGTGGAATCCATGTCCATTGCGATGGCCTCACTATTATTCACGAGACATAAGTTGAGTCTCGTAAATTCCTCACATAATTGCGATGGTGTATCATTCAGTTTCAACATGTTGACATGTGTATACCGGCTTAGGGCATCTGCAACGACGTTTGCCTTTCCCGGATGGTGATTAATACCCACATCAAAATCATTGATGAGTTCTAACCATCGCCTTTGTCCGAGATTGATATCTGGTTGCGTGAAAATATATTTCAAGCTTTTATGATCGGTATAGATCTCAATCCTCTTTCCAATCAAATAGTGCCTCCAAAGCTTCAACGCATGAACCACCGCTGCTAACTTTAGGTCATGCGTAGGGTAGTTCTTCTCATGTTTCCAGAGTTGCCTAGAGGCACATGCAACGACATGTTCATCCTGCATAAGAACACACCCCAATCCGTGTCTAGAAGCATCACAATACACTGAAAAGTTTTTCTACATATCCGACATCACTAGTACTAGGGCTGTTGTCAATCTTTTCTTTAGCTCTTGAATATTTGACTCACACTCCGGTGTCCATGTGAATGTGATTCCTTTCTCCAACATCTTAGTGAGAGGCTTTGCGATCTTAGAGAACCCCTATATAAATCGTCGGTAATATCCTGCCAAGCCTAAGAAGCTTCAAATTTCCTCGGCATTCTCAGGAATCTTCCACTTTTGCACATCCGCGACCTTAGCAGGATCCACGGCTATTCCTCCTTCAGAGATTATATGTCCCAAGGAACCTTCCTAAGCCAAAATTCACGTTTGCTTAGCTTGGCATAGAGTTAATGTTCTCGTAGTTTTTGCAACACAAGTCTTAAATGCTTCTGATGTTCTTCTTCATCATTAGAAAAGATGAGGATGTCATCGATGATAACTATCACAAACTTGTCCAAATATTCCATGAATACCTTGTTCATGAGATACATGAAGTATGCTGGGGAATTGGTTAAGACGAACGACATGACCGTGTATTCATACAGGCCATATCGAGAGACAAAAGCTGTCTTGGGAATATCAGATGTCTGTATCCTCAATTGGTGGTGTCGGTATCCTCGATAAGGGGTACCCTCGCGCACAGGGGAAAATTCCTAAAGACCTCACCCTTCTCCGCAGGGAGAGCTCCGAAGGCGCCACGTGTCTAGCGGAGTCGGACCTCCCTCTCCTTAGAGGAGAGCTCCGGACTCGCCACGTGGCCGGCATAAGCCGGACCTCCCCCCTCCGTGGGGGGAGCTCCGAAGGCTCCACGTGTCCCACGGGGCCGGACCTCCCTCTGCTTAGAGGAGACCACCGGGCCCGCCACGTGGCCAACACAAGTCGGACCTCCCCCCTCCGTGGGGGGAGCTCCGAAGGCTCCACGTGTCCCGTGGGGCTGGACCTCTCTCTCCTGAGAGGAGAGCTCCGGGCCCGCCACGTGGCCAGCAGGACGACGCTGCCTACCCCCGCGCGGTAGGCACCGGGCGTAAAGACGCACCATACCTTGCCTGTACAAGGTATTCAAGGCGCGCGCCTTCCCAAGACACGGAGCACGCCTCTGTCAGGTGCCGTTGCGCCCAGTCACATCGCAGACTGGCGCGCCGTGTCAGAGCCTGCCCGCCAATAAACACAAAAACAAGACATCCCCTGCCGCCTCTGCCATCATCAGCCACTACGACTAGCTTGCGGCATGGGAAGGGCGGCAGAACGAAGACTCGGAAGCCTTTGCCAGAGACAACTACCGGCATAACTGCAGATACGGTAGTCGGCAAGCAATCTCCCCAGGACCACCTGTCGGGTCTCGGGCCCACCTTGTAAGCCGCTCGAGCCTTGGACTATAAAAGGCTCGGGTAGGCAATGTTACCAGGGGTTCGAACTCTTTGAACTCGCACCCTAGACATCACTCACCCTCAAGCTCAGGACTCCGGTTCTGAGCAACAGGCAATACAGCGAGCACCTCTGCTTACTGTGAATGTAGGGTTTTATGCTCCGGCGGCCCGAACCACGTAAAACACGTCGTGTCAAGCTTCTCCCTCACTCGTCCCTAACGCTAAAGCTCTCCGCAAGCGTCTAGCCCCTCCGAAATAGAACCTCCGCGGGCTGCCCAGAGCAGGTCCGGGGGAAGTGTCGACCACACACTTCGACATTTGGCGCACCAGGTAGGGGCCTTTTCCCTTGCGCGACGAGCTTCTGCCGACGAAAATGACGAAGCTTCCTTCAGCGGCAAGCTCTCCTCTCCCACGTTCACGACGGACCGTGACTAGCGGGGAATACGTGTCGACACACTCTGGACGGAGTGTGTCAGCACAAGCTGGAAGCCAGAAGCCGACTCCGGCAACGCAGGCTCCAGCGAGCGTTAGATCCTCTGCAGCGCTGAGTGTCCCCCACGGGGGCGCGCTAGCTGCAGCAAGAGCGCTACTGCGCAATCCGCCTGCTGGGGACGCGCCTTGGTCAGCGACCCAGCAGTGGATTCGCGAGGTAGACCGTCGTATCGTCGCCGCCGCAAACCCTCGACTTCGGCGGGGACGACGCTCCGGCCAACCGGCTGTGTCGCTGACGCGCACGCCAACGGTTGACGGGCAGACGGCGGATTCCAGCTCCACCAGGTTCCTATCGACGGACCTGAGGACAGAGCTGGAACAGTGCCACTTGGGCCAAGATGCCCGAGTGTTCCTCGAGCGACAACGAGAAAGGCGTCGCAACCAAGAGGTCGGCGACAGCATGACGTCTGCCTCGACCCTGCCAGAGGCGCAGACTTTCGCCACACGATCTCTGCCCCAGGCATACGCCATGCAGCATATGCCACAGCCATATGCCCTGCAAACGGCGCCCCCGGTCTATGGTGCAGCCTTGCCCATACCGGGGTACACTGTGCCAGCAACGAACCAAGCGTTCGCGGCACCAACGCCTGCTGAAACAGGAGCAGGATGTGCGGCCCTGGCGCCCCACCTTCGCTTCACGAGATGGCCGCGCAAGTTTCGGCCGCACCTGCCCGAGAAGTACGACGGCAGTGTCAACCCGGCGGAGTTCCTCCAGATCTACTCCACCGTCATCCTTGCTGCAGGAGGGGACGAGGCCGTCATGGCCAACTACTTCCCCGTCGCCTTGACCGACCCAGCCCGGTCTTGGCTCATGAACCTCCCCCAGGGCTCCATAACCTCCTGGGGAGAGCTCTGCCGTCAGTTCACCGCCAACTTTGGCAGCTCCTACACCCGGCCTGGCATGGAGCTCGACCTCCACGCCATCCAGCAATAACCTGGAGAATCGCTACACTCCTTCATCCAGCGGTTCTCCCAAGTACGGAACACCATTCCACATATTCGAAATGCTTCTGTGGTGGTGGCGTTCCGGTAGGGCGTCCGGGACAAGAAGATGCTCAAGAAGCTCGCGACCAGAGAGGTCCGCGACGTCTCAGAGCTCGTCAGCCTGGCGGACAAGTGCGAGCAGAAGGGCGGAACTGGCACTCTCTGCCAACCTCTGAGTCAGGAGGACAGCCCGGATCTGGCGCTGCTTCCTATGGAAGCGGCAAGAAGATCAAGAACTGGGGCGGTGGCAAGATGAAGCCACCGGCTGCGGCTCCCGTTGCCGCAACAGCGGCACCCAGTGGAGCTCGGGGGCCACGCCCCGACAAAAGGCAGCGACAGTCACCGGCTCCAGATGGTGACCAACACGAGCTATGCCCCGTGCATGGCACCATCCAGCACACTACTGCCGAGTGTTGGGACATCCAGAGGCTCGCGGAGCGCTTCCGCAAAGGGAGGCAGCTACGAGCTGATGCTCCGCCCTCCCGTCAAAGGGAGGGCAAGCAGAAGGTCGACGCCTCAGTCAGCGCCGGCCACCAGGTGCGGTTTCAGAAGCCTCAGCGCGTCATAAAGACGGTGAACAACGGTGAGGACTCCAGCTCTGGTGATGACGAGCCGGGGCAGTAGCCGACTACGGCTGCCTCGAAAAGTCAGTGGAGACTGCACTGCTGCGATATCAACCTTGGAGAAGCTCCAAGTAGTTGCAGCAGCCCAAGCACCAGCCCCGACGGTGCAGAACCGGGCCAGCTCCACCCGAGTGCACGTCTCTGTGCCTCGGCCTAACCTCCTGGGGGCCGCCCAGGGTCTGTCAACCTCTTGACGGCCTTAGCTAGAAGGGGAAAGACGCCTTGGGTCTCCCAAGAAGAGTCCGGGTCCTCCTACCTCTTGAAGGCCTTAGCCAGAAGGGGAGGGTACCCCGGGGCTCCCGGGAGAAGCCGCGCAGGACCCGCTCCAGCGTGAAGATAACTACCTCATCGACGAGGCCCGTCTGCAGGTGACACCCCACAACGCACGGCCTCGGCTTGTGCTCTAGCACTATCGCCAAAGGACCAAGCGCGTCAGGGACCTGCAAGAAGGCAACCTGGTGCCGCGGCACACACTTTCCCGCGAAGGACCTATAAACTCTCCCCCAGCCGGGAAGGTCCCTTCCGAGTCACGAAAGTTGCCATCCCAGGTACACATGCCTTTCAACCAAGGATGGGACCCGTTCCCAAACCTTGGGAGCATGGAACATCACAGTAAGTTCTTCCTTCTGAGCATTGGTAGAACAGGGCCATACCCTTCTGTAATAAATCCCATAGAGTCCAGGAACAACACTCGGAGCAGCTAAGTCTCAGGGGACGATCCAGGACTACGTCCAGCTTGGCTTGGTCCCCACCCTAAGCGCGTAGAGTCTTGCTTCCCTTCTTAATGGGACGGGTCATTGCCTCCATTTACAGCCTGCCTTTCTCCTATGGGCATTTACACAGAAACCTGTTCTACCTCGCTCTCTCTCATGTGCTCATTTAAATTACACATTAATTTTTATGACCACACTTTCTATGTATGCTCACCATACGTTTAGCTCCTCCTTTCCCGCGCTCATCCATAGTCAGCATTCGCTAACCTACCGAAGGCGGTTGCGCTTGAGGCACCTGCCGATGGCTAGGGGGCCTCTCGGGCCTCCCCCAGTCAGGTGTTGCGGTGCGAGTTGGTCACCTCCAGGAAAGGCCTGCGCCGTGCATGGGGGGTCCAGGGTGCGTATCCCGCTCAGCCGGCTCTGTACCCAAAGCGTGCGCACCCTGCCCTCCGGAGGTCCAGGGGAGTACAACCACTTTGCCTTTTTCCGTACCCAAAGCCTGTGCACTCTGCTTCCCCGGCGTACGGTCTGGTACTAGGGGTCGGACGGTCATACCCGGACCTTGGAGGGAGCCGGAGCCCCGGTGCCTCGCGCACAGAATTGCCCAAGCCCCGTATACCGGACTAGGACCGCAAGCCAAATAAGACTAAGAGACGGGGAGGGGAGGACCCCCCGAGGAGAATTACGTTTCCTCTACCTGTGTGCAGGACCTCCAGGTTAAAGCTACGGGGGCTGCATGTGGTGGGGGGCAAGGAGCTGCCGGCTACTCCAGCGCAGGACCGGAAGATCTGGGTTTCGCCCCTTCAACAGGGACGAGGCCTGAAGGCCCCACGTGTCCAGCGGGGCCGGAGCTCCCGCCTCCTCAGGAGGGGCTCCGGACCCGCCACGTGGCCGGCAGAAGTCGGACCTCCCCCTCCAGTGGGGGGGGGAGCTCCAAAGGCTCCACGTGTGCTACGGGGCCGGACCTCCCTCTCCTCGGAGGGGAGCTCCGGGCCCACCACGTGGCCGGCAGATCCGGACCTCCCCATCCTCATGGGGCGAGCTCCGGAGACCTCCGGGGCCCTTAATACAATAAGGACCCGGGGAGGGTGTCTGTGTAGAGCTTCGAGATTGGTTAAGGCCTCTGAGTACCTTGCGGAGCCGACGGCAGGCAAGGCCAAGAAGAAGACGAAAGCATAACAGGCACAAAAGGTCACAAGAGTCTATTTATTAATGGCTCCATGAGCTGGACTACAGACTCAATAAAAAGAAAAAGGGGGAAATACAAGCCCTAGGGTCCCCCTGGGTCGCGCCGGAACCTGGAGGCTACAAGGGCGGCCACATCCCCGACTTCAGCCCTGGCGATCTCCTCCCGCTCCATGGTAGGGCCCTCTCTTGCTGGCTCTAGTGAGAAAGAAGGGTCCCGACTCCTGAAGTATGCCAACACATGTGTGGCAACCTCCAAGGCCAGGCCCCGTCCCTCTGTCTCAAGCTCCCTGGCGACCACCGCGTCTAGCCTGCTCAGCTTGGCGCCGATTGACTCCAGCGCGGGGATCACTTCAGCCACCTTCAGTGCAAGAGCCGCCACCTTTAGTGCAGGAGCCGCCGCCTTCACCGGGCTGAAGCCAAGAGGGACCAAGGCGGACCCTTCCTGGTCGATGAAGCTCGAGACCGCACGGGCCTCGGAGGACCGCGAGGCTAAGAGCTCCTCTACCTCGCGGTGGGCTGCCCGCAGGGCGTCGCGGCTTCCCTCGGAGAATTCATTCTCCTTTGCCACCAGGGAGCTTTCCTGAAGGTGGAGAGTCTGGGCAAGTCGCTCCAACTCTGAAGCCCGGAAGTCGACAGCCAACTCCCGATCCAGGATCGCCTGGCGTTCCCGGGAGACCTGCTCTTCCCTCATGGCAAGGTCTGCCTTCCGGGCCTCTAGCTCCCTGGCCCGAGCTCTCAGGTCGCCCTCGCCTGCCGCCAGCCGCGCAGCGACCCTCTCCGCCTCGGCCGCCACGGAGCACTCCTGGTCCTCAATGGCGCGCTTACGGCGCTCCAGCCTCTGCCGTACCTCCTCCACGGTAGAGAGGTTCTCCTCAGCCCGGGCATGCGCCTTAAGGGCCTCCCTGTGGAGCCGCCGCGTCTCGGAGTCCAGACAGTCGATAGCCCGCTTCTGCCGGTCGAGGAGCGCTTCCATGATGTCAAGCGACTCCCGCCTGGAGTCGAGCTTGCCCTTGACCTTCACGGTCCGCTCCCGCAAAAGGTTCCCCCATGTGAGGAGGCGATCCCTCTCAACCGCCTGCTCCTCTCGCTCACCACCGAGCGCAGCCAAGACCTGCCGGACGCTCGCTTCGGCGAGCTCGAGGGCATCCGCCAGGGGCAGTGGGGCAGCAGAGGCCGGAGCGGCGCCCCCGACCTCCTCCATCACATCGTCCTCAAGAGAAGATGATGCATCGGTGACCGGGATGAGACGCCGGTCAGGAGAAGCCGGTACCGGGACTTCGACAGTCGGAACCGCCGAACCCTCACTGATAGCTGGCTCCTCAGCCGTTGGAGAGGGACGAGTGGGGGGAGTCGACGCTGAAATAAAAGTCGGGCCGCGTGGTACAGGGCGGACCTGCGCTGGCTTGGGGGCCACGGCAACTGTCTCGGCAGGGGGAGTTGATGCTGCCATAGAATCCGGGCAGACCGGTACGGAAGAAACTCGCGCTGGCTTGGGGGCCGCGGCAGCTGTCCCGGTTTCCGAGTGCTGCGGCGCGGACTCCCCATTAGTCGGGGACGGCCGAGAAACGCGAGCAGTCCAACGGGCTCTGAACCCCGGCTTCCAATCCGGGGTAGGACCACCAGAGCCCGCCGTCGCCGCCGGCGGCCGCTCCGCAGTCGCCCGGACTGACGGAGCAGGGGATGCTCCTGAAGCTCCCCTTGACACATCAGCAGTCTCCTTGGAGACTCCACCGCCTGAGGAGGGAGGACACGACGCCCGGGAACCTTCATCCTGCCGTCGTTCAAGAGGAGTCCCGTCGGGATGATGAGCCCGAGACCTCTTGGGGTCGCCACCGGACGAAGCGCCATCTCCAGAAGCAGGCTGTGCAGGCACCCTGGTTCCTTGACTTGGCACAGACGCAACCACCGGAGGAGATCGAGCATGTTTCTTCTCTAGAGGCGGGTTGGAAGCCATGGCAGAAGACAAAGGCGCAAGAACCCTCGGAAAGTGCAAGCGCTGGGAGGTGCAAAGGGAAGCCACGATGCGGGTAAGATCCCCTTTTAAAACTTTTCAGGTGCGGTTCGAAGGTATTCGAAACTCTTCGAATACGCCGCATGGGCAACCGCTTCGGCTCCAAGACCAAGCGTCGATGGCAAGTGGGCCCCAGCAGTCCAGATGAAGTGGTGGGCCAAGAAGTCAGTCTCCCAAGGAGATGAGCCAGCAAGACGCTTTGGCGTTTCCCAAAAAAAGCGCCGCAACGTGCATAAGTGGTGGCCTTGGGAACCGCCGCAGTAAAAGCAACTGTCAAAGTGTGTGGTCGACACTTCCCCCGGACCTGCTCTGGGCAGCCCATGGAGGTTCTTTTTCGGAGGGGCTAGACACTTGCGGAGAGCTTAAGCGTTAGGGACGAATGAGGGAGAAGCTTGACACGGCGAGTTTTACATGGTTCGGGCCGCCGGAGCGTAAAACCCTACGTCCACGGTGAGCAGAGGTGCTCACTGTATTGCTTGGTTCTCAGAATCGGAGTGCTGAGCTTGAGGGTGAGTGATGTCTAGGATGCGAGTTCTCAGGGTTCGAACCCTTGCTAACGTTGCCTATCCGAGCCTTTTATAGTCCAAGGCTCGAGTGGCTTACAAGGGGGGGCCTGGGACCCGACAGGGTGTCCCGGGAAGATTGCCTGCCGACTACCATATCTGCAGTTATGCCGGTAGTTGTCTCTGGCGAAGGCTTCCAAGTCTTCGTTCTGCCGCCCTGCCCATGCCGCAAGCTAGTCGTAGTGGTTGATGTCGGCAGGGGCGGCAGGGGATGTCTTGTCGCTGTGTTTATTGGCAGACAGGCTCTGACACGGTCGCCAGTCTGTGATGCGACTGGCCGCAACGACACTTGACAGAGGCGTGCTCCGCATCTCCGCGTCTTGGGAAGGCGCAGACCTTGAATACCTTGTACGGGCAAGGTATGGTGCGTCTTTACGCCCGCTGCCTACCCGCGGGGGCAGGCAGTGTCGTCCCACAGGCCACATGGCGGGCCCGGAGCTCTCCTCTGAGCAGAGGGAGGTCTGGTCCTGCGGGAGACGTGGAGCCTTCAGAGCTCTCCCCGCGGAGGAGGAGGTCCGGCTTCTGCTAGCCACGTGGCGGGCCCGGAGCTCTCCTCTGAGGAGAGGGAAGTCTGGCCCCACGGGACACGTGGAGCCTTCGGAGCTCTCCCCGCGGAGGGGAAGGCCCGGCTCAGTTGGCCACGTGGCAAGCCCGGAGCTCTCCTCTGAGGAGAGGGAGGTCCGGCCCCGCTAGACACGTGGCGCCTTCGGAGCTCTCTCTGCGGAGAAGGGCGAGGTCCTTAGGCTTTTCCACCTGTGCGCGAGGGTACCCCGTATCGAGGGTACCGACAGTGGCCCCCGAGCCCATCTCGGGGGAGATAGCGAGCTCGAGGTGGGGCCTCCGTCTCTTCCGTTCCGCGCACTTTCTCTAAGTCCCGCATTGACCGTTGCCGGAGCACGAACAGTCGCGGGATCGTGGGAGCGTGCGCCCACTTGACGGGTGCTTTTACTGCGGCGGCTCCCAAGGCTGCCACTTCTGCATGTTGCGGCGCTTCTTTCGGGAACCGCCGAAATGCCTTGCCGGCTCGTCTCCTTGGGAGACTGACTTCTTGGCCTACCGCTTCAGCCGGACGACCTGGGTCCACTTGTCATCGGCGTTCGGCCTTAGAGCCGAAGCGACTGTCTATGCGGCGTATTCGAAGTGTTTCGAATCGCTTCGAATCACACCTGGGAAGTTTTAAAAGGGGATCTTACCCGCATCGTGGCTTCCCTTTGCACTTCCTAGCGCTTTTCCTTGGATTCTTGCGCCTTTGTCTTCCCTGTCCTTGAGCTCTCCCCTATCATGGCTTCCAACCCACCCCCAGAGAAGAAACACGCTCGATCTCCTCCGGTGGTGGCATCTGTGCCAAGTCGGGGAACCAGGGTGCCTGCACCTCCTGCTTCTGGAGATGGCGCTCCGTCCGGTGGCGACCCCAAGAGGTCCCGGGCTCATCATCCCGACGGGACTCCTCTTAAGCGACAACAGGCCGAAGGTTCCCGGACGTCGCGTCCTCCCTCCTCAAGCGGTGGAGTCTCCAGGGAACCTGCTGATGCGTCGAGGGGAGCTTCTGGAGCGTCCCCTGCTCCGTCAGTCCAGGCGACTGCGGGGCGGCCGTCGGCGGCGACGGCGGGCTCTGGTGGTCCTACCCCGGCTCGGAAGTCGGGGTTCAGGGCTCGTTGGAGTGCTCGCGTCTCTCGGCCATCCCCGACTGATGGGGAGTCTACGCCGTTGCGCTCGGAAACCGGGACAGCTGCCGCGGCCTCCAAGCCAGCGCGAGTTCCTCCTGTTCCGGGTTGCCCGGATTCTATGTCAGCGTCAACTCCTCCTGCCGAGACAGTTGCCACGGCCCCCAAGCCAGTGCAGGTCCGCCCTGTACCAGGCGACCCGGCTTCTATTTCAGCGTCGACTCCCTCCACTAGTCCCTCTCCACCGGCTGAGGAGCCAGCTGTCAGTGAGGGTTCGGCGGGTCCGGCTGTCGAAGTCCTGGTGCCGGCTTCTCCTAACAGGCGTCTTATCCCGGCCCCCGGTGCATCGTCTTTTCTTGAGGACGATGTGATGGAGGAGGTCGGGGGCGCCGCTTCGGCCTCTGCTGCCCCACTGCCCCTGGCGGATGCCTTCGTGCTCGCCCAAGCGAGCGTCCGACAGGTCTTGGCCGCGCTTGGTCGTGAGCGAGAGGAGCAGGCGGTTGAGAGGGATCGCCTCCTCACCTGGGGGAACCTTTTGCGGGAGCGGACCGCGAAGGTTAAGGGCGAGCTCGACTCTAGGCGGGAGTCGCTTGACATCATGGAACCGCTCCTCGGTCGGCAGAAGCGGTCTGTCGGCCGTCTGGATTCCGAGACGCGGCGGTTCCACAGGGAGGCCCTTGAGGCACATGCCCAGGCCGAGGAGAGCCTCTTTTCAGTGCAGGAGGTACGGCAGAGGATGGAGCACCATAAGCGCGCCGTTGAGGACGAGGAGCGCTCCGTGGCGGCCGAGGCGGAGAGGGTCGCTGCGCGGCTCGCAGCAGGCGAGGGCGACCTGCGCGCTCGGGCCAGGGAGCTAGAGGCCCGGAAGGCAGACCTCGCCATGAGGGAAGAGCAGGTCTCCCGGGAACGCCAGGCGATCCTGGATCGGGAGATGGCTATCGACTTCTGGGCTTCATAGTTGGAGCGGCTTGCCCAGACTCTCCGCCTTCGGGAAAGCTCCCTGGCGGCCAAGGAGAAGGAATTCTCCAAGGGAAGCCGCAACGCCCTGCAGGCAGCCCGCCGCGAGGTAGAGGAGCTCTTGGCCTCGCGGTCCTCCGAGGCCCGTGCGGTCTCGAGCTTCGTCGATCAGGAGTCTCCTCTTGGCTTCAGCCCGGTGAAGGCGGCGTCTCCTGCGCTGAAGGTGGCTGAAGTGATCCCCGCGCTGGAGTCAATCGGCTCCAAGCTGAACAGGCTAGACGCGGTGGTCGCCAGTGAGCTTGAGGCAGAGGGACGGGGCCTGGCCTTGGAGGTTGCCACGCATGTGTTGGCATGCTTCAGGAGCCGGGACCCTTCTTTCTCACTGGAGCCAGCGAGAGAGGGCTCTGCCGCAGAGCGGGAGGAGACCGCCAGGGCTGAAGTCGGGGATGTGGCCACCCTTGTAGCCTCTAGGTTCCGGCGCGAGACAGGGGGACCCTAGGGCTTGTTTCTTTCTTTTTATCGAGTCTGTAGCCCAGCTCATGGAGCCATGAATAAATAGACTCTTGTGACCCTTTGTGCCTGTGATGCTTTTGTCTTCTTCTTGGTTTCGCCTGGCCGAGCCCTTAGCTCCGCAAGGTACTCAGAGGCCTTCACCAATGTCGAAGCTCTGCACAGACACCTTCCCCGGGTCCTTATTGTATTAAGGGCCCCGGAGGTCTCCGGAGCTCGCCCCATGAGGATGGGGAGGCCCGGATCTACCAGCCACGTGGCGGGCCCGGAGCTCCCCTCTGAGGAGAGGGAGGTCCGGCCCCATGGGACACGTGGGGCCTTCGGAGCTCTCCTCTTGGAGGGGGGAGGTCCGGCTTCTGCCGGCCACGTGGCGGGTCCGGAGCTCCTCCTGAGGAGAGGGAGGTCCGTCCCCGTGGGACACGTGGGGCCTTCGGAGCTCTCCTCTCGAAGGGGGGAGGTCTGGCTTCTGCCGGCCATGTGGCGGGTCCGGAGCTCCTCCCGAGGGGGCGGGTGCTCCGGCCCCGCTGGACACGTGGGGCCTTCGGGCCTCGTCCCTGTTGAAGGGGCGAAACCCGGATCCTCCGATTCTACGCTGGAGTAGCTGATAGCCCCTTGCCCCCCACCTCATGCAGCTCCCGTATCTATAATCTGGAGGTCCTGCACACAGGTAGAGGAAACATAATTCTCCTCGGAAGGTCCTCCTCTTCCCGTCTCTTAGTCTTATTCGGCTTGCGGTCCTAGTCCTGTATATGGGGCTTGGGCAATTCTGTGCGCGAGGCACCGGGGCTCCGGCTCCCTCCGAGGTCCGGGTACGACCGTGCGGCCCCTAGTACCGGACCGTACGCCGGGGAAGCAGAGTGCACAGGCTTTGGGTACGGAACCAGGCAAAGCGGCTGTACTCCCCTGGACCTCCGGAGGGCAGGGTGCGCACGCTTTGGGTACGGAGCCGGCTAAGCGGAATACGCACCCTGGACCCCCCATGCACGGTGCAGGCCTTTCCTGGAGGTGACCAACTGGCACCGCAACACCTAACTGGGGGAGGCCCGAGAGGCTCCCTGGCCATCAGCAGGTGCCTCAAGCGCAACCGTCTTCGGAAGGATAGCAAATGCTGACTATGGGTGAGCGCGGAAAGAGGGGAGCTAAATGTACTGTGAGCATACATAGAAGGTGCGGTCATAAAAATTAATGCGTAATTTAAATGAGCACATGAGAGAGAGCGAAGTAGAACAGGTTTCTGTATAAATGCCCATAGGAGGAAGGTAGGCTATACATGGAGGCAACGACCCGCACCATTAAGAAGGGAAGCAAGACTCTACGCACTTAGGGTCGGAACAAGGCCAAGCTGGACGTAGTCCTGGACCGTCCCCTGGGACTTAGCTGCTCCGAGCGCTGTTCCTAGACTCTATGGGATTTATTACAGAAGGGTATGGCCCTGTTCTACTAATACCCAAGAGGTAGAACTTACTGTGTTGTTCCATGCTAAGGGCTCGGGAACGGATCCCCTCCTTGGTTGAAAGGCATGTGTACCTAGGACGACAACTTTCGTGACTCGGAAGGGACCTTCCCGGCTGGGGGAACGTTTATAGGTCCTTCGCGGGAAAGTGCGTGCCGCAGCACCAGGTTGCCTTCTTGCAGGTCCCTGACACGCTTGGTCCTTTGGCGGTAGTGCTAGAGCACCAGCCGAGGCCGTGCATTGTGGGGTGTCACCTGCAGCCGTGCCCCGTCGATGAGGTCGTCATCTTCACGCTGGAGCGGGTCCTGCGCGGCTTCTCCCGGGAGCCCCGGGGTACCCTCCCCTTCTGGCTACGGCCTTCAAGGGGTAGGAGGACCCGGACTCTTCTTGGGAGACCCAAGGCGTCTTTCCCCTTCTGGCTAAGGCCGCCAAGAGGTTGACAGACCCTGGGCGGCCCCCAGGGGGTAATCCCGAGGCACAGAGACATGCACTCGGGTGTGGTCATTACCTTCACGCTGGAGCGGGTCCTGCGTGGCTTCTCCCGGGAGCCCCGGGGTACCCTCCCCGTCTGGCAAGGCTGTCAAGGGGTAGGAGGACCCAGACTCTTCTTGGGAGACCCAAGGCGTCTTTCCTCTTCTGGCTAAGGTCGTCAAGAGGTTGACAGACCCTGGGCGGCCCCCAGGAGGCAAGGCCGAGGCACAATGACGTGCACTCGGGTGGAGCTGGCCCGGTTCTGCACCGCCGGGGCTGGTGCTTGGGCTGCTGCAACTACTTGGAGCTTCTCCAAGGCTGATATCGCAGCAGTGCAGTCTCCACTGAATTTTTGGGGCAGCCGTAGTTGGCTACTGCCCCGGCTTGTCATCACCGGAGCTGGAGTCCTCTCCGTTGTGCAACGTCTTCATGACGCGCTGAGGCTCTTGAAACCCCACCTGGTGGCTGACGCTGACTGTGGCGTCGACCTTCTGCTTGCCTTCCCTTTGAGGGAGGGGCGGAGCATCAACTCTCAGCTGCCTTCCTTTGTGGAAGCGCTCCACGAGCCTCTGGATGTCCCAGCACTCGGCAGCAGTATGATTGCTGGTGCCATGCACAGGGCATAGCTCGCCTTGGTCACCATCTGGAGCCGGTGATTGTCGCTGCCTTTTGTCGGGGCGCGGCCCCCGAGCTCCACTGGGTGCCGCTGCTGCGGCAACAGGGGCCGTGGCTGGTGGCTTCATCTGGCCACTGCCCCGGTTCTTGATCTTCTTGCTACTTCCATAGGAAGCAGCGCCAGATCCGGGCTGTCCCCCTCACTCGGAGGCTGGTAGAGTGTGCCAGTTCCGCCTTTCTGCTGCCCTGGCGCATTTGTCCGCCAGGCTGAAGAGCTCTGAGACGTCGCGGACCTCCCTGGTCGCGAGCTTCTCAAGCATCTTCTTGTCCCGGACACCTTGCCGGAACGCCACCACCACAGAAGCATTTTGGATATGTGGGATGGTGTTCCGTACCTGGGAGAACCGCTGGATGAAGGAGCGCAGCGATTCCCCAGGTTGTTGCTGGATGGCGTGGAGGTCAAGCTCCGTGCTAGGCCGGGTGTAGGAGCTGCCAAAGTTGGTGGTGAACTGCCTTCAGAGCTCTCCCCAGGAGGTTATGGAACCCTGGGGGAGGTTCATGAGCCAAGACCGGGCTGGGCCGGTCAAGGCGACGGGGAAGTAGTTGGCCATGATGGCCTCGTCCCCTCCTACAGCAAGGACGGCGGTGGAGTAGATCTGGAGGAACTCCGCTGGGTTGACGTTGCTGTCGTACTTCTCGGGCAGGTGCGGCCGAAACTTGCGCGGCCACCTCGCGAAGCGAAGGTGGGGCGCCAGGGCCGCACATCCTGCTCCTGTTGCTGCAGGCGTTGGCGCCGCAAACGCTTGGTTCGCTGCTGGCACAGTGTACCCCGGTATGGGCAAGGTTGCACCATAGACCGGGGGCGCCGTTTGCAGGGCATATGGCTGTGGCATATGCTGCGCGGCATATGCCTGGGGCAGAGATCGCGTGGTGAAAGTCTGCGCCTCAGGCAGGGTCGAGGCAGGCGTCATGCTGTTGCCGGCCTCTTGGCTGCGATGCCTTTCTCGTCGTCGCTCGAGGAACACTCGGGCATCTTGGCCCAAGTGGCATCGTTCCAGCTCTGTCCTCAGGTCCTTCGATGGGAGCCTGGTGGAGCTGGAATCCGCCATCTGCCCGTCAACCGTTGGCGTGCGCGTCAGCGACACAGCCAGTTGGCCGCGGCGTCGTCCCCGCCGAAGTCGAGGGTTTGCGGCGGCGACGACGAGACGGTCTACCTCGCGAATCCACTGCTGGGTCGCTGTTGGTACCCGCGATATGGGGTACCCCCGCGCATAGGGGAAAATGCCTAAGGATCTCGCCCTTCTCCGCAGGGAGAGCTCCGAAGGCGCCACGTGTCCAGCAGGGCCGGACCTCCCTCTCCTCAGAGGAGAGCTCCGGGCCCGCCACGTGGCCAACAGCAGCCAGACCTCCCCTCCGTGGGGAGGGCTCTGAAGGCGCCGCGTGTCCTGCGGGGCCGGACCTCCCCCTCCTCGGAGGAGAGCTCCGGGCCCGCCGCGTGGCCGACAGAAGCCGGACCTCCCCCCTCCGCGGGGAAAGGTCCGAAGGCTCCACGTGTCCTGCGGGGCCGGAGCTCCCTCTCCTCAGAGGAGAGCTCCGGGCCCGCCATGTGTCCAGCAGAACGGCGCTGCCTGCCCCCGAGCGGTAGGCAGCGGGCGTAAAGACGCACCATACCTTGCACGTACAAGGTATTCAAGGCCCGCGCCTTCCCAAGACGCGGAGACGCGGAGCACGCCTCTGTCAGGTGCCGTTGCGCCCAGTCGCATCACGAACTGGCGCGCGGTGTCAGAACCTGCCAGCCAATAAACACAGCGACAAGACAACCCCTGCCGCCCTCGCCGTCATCAACAACTACGACTAGCATACGGCATGGGCAGGGCGGCAAGACGAAGACTCGGAAGCCTTCGCCAGAGACAACTACCGACATAACTGCGGATACGATAGTCGGCAGGCAATCTCCCCGGGACCACCTGTCGGGTCCCGGGCCCCCCTTGTAAGCCACACGAGTCTTGGACTATAAAGGCTCGGGTAGGCAACGTTAGCAAGGGTTTGCACTCCAGCAACTCACACCCCAGGCATAACTCATCCTCAAGCTCAGGACTCCGGTTCTGAGCAACAAGCAATACAGCGAGCGCCTCTGCTCACCGTGGACGTAGGGTTTTATGCTCCAGCGGCCCGAACCACGTAAAACTCGCCGTGTCAAGCTCCTCCCTCACTCGTCCCTACGCTTAAGCTCTCCGCAAGCGACTAGCCCCTCCGAAAAAGAACCTCCGCGGGCTGCCCAGAGCAGGTCCGGGGGAAGTGTCGTTCACACACTTCGACATTTGGCGCGCCAGGTAGGGGGCTTTTCCCTTGCGCGACGAGCTATTGCCGACGAAGATGTCCAAGCTTCCTTCAGCGGCAAGCTCTCCTCCCCCACGTTCACGACGGACCATGACTAGCGGGGAATACGTGTCGACGCACTCAGGACGGAGTGTGTCGGCGCAAGCTGGAAGCCAGCAGCCGACTCCGGCAATGCAGGCTCCAGCTAGCGTGAGATCTTCTGCAGCGCTGAGTGTTCCCCACGGGGGTGCGCTAGCTGCAGCAAGAGTGCTACTGCGCAATCCACCTGCTGGGGACGCGCCTCAGGCAGCGACCCGGCAGTGGATTCGTGAAGTAGACCGTCTTGTCGTCACTGCCGCAAACCCTCGACTTTGGCGGGGACGACGCCCTGGCCAACCGGCTGTGTTGCTGATGCGCACGCCAACGGTTGACGAGCAGACGGACTCCAGCTCCACCAGGCCCCTATGGACGGACCTGAGGACAGAGCTGGAACGATGCCACTTGGGCCAAGATGCCCGAGTGTTCCTCGAGCGACGACGAGAAAGGCGTCGCAACCAAGAGGCCGGCGACAGCATGACGTCAGCCTCGACCCTGCCTGAGGCGCAGACTTTCGCCACGCGATCTCTGCCACAGGCATACGCCACGCAGCATATGCCACAGCCATATGCCCTGCAAACGGCTCCCCCGGTCTATGGCGCAGCCCTGCCCATACCGGGGTACACAGTGCCTGCAGCGAACCAAGCGTTCATGGCACCAACGCCTGCAGAAACAGGAGCAGGATGTGCGGCCCTGGCGCCCCACCTTCGCTTCGCGAGGTGGTCGCGCAAGTTTCGGCCGCACCTGCCCGAGAAGTATGACGGCAGCGTCAACTCGGCGGAGTTCCTCCAGATCTACTCCACCACCGTACTTGCAGCAGGAGGGGATGAGGCCGTCATGGCCAACTACTTCCCCGTCGCCTTGACCGGCCCAGCCCGGTCTTGGCTCATGAACCTCCCCCAGGGTTCGATAACTTCCTGGGGAGAGCTTTGCCGGCAGTTCACCGCCAACTTCGGCAGTTCCTACACCCGGCCTGGCACGGAGCTCGACCTCCATGCCATCCAGCAACAACCTGGAGAATTGCTGCGCTCTTTCATCCAACGGTTCTCCCAGGTGCGGAACACCATCCCACATATCCAAAATGCTTCTGTGGTGGTGGCGTTCCGGCAAGGCGTTCGGGACAAGAAGATGCTCGAGAAGCTCGCGACCAGAGAGGTCCGCGACGTCTCAGAGCTCTTCAGCCTGGCGGACAAGTGCGCCAGAGCAGCAAAAGGGCGGAACTGGCACTCCCTGCCAGCCTCTGAGTCAGGAGGGCAGCCAGGATCTGGCGCCGCTTCCTATGGAAGCGGCAGGAAGATCAAGAACAGGGGCGGTGGCAAGATAAACCGCCGGCCGCGGCCCCCGTTGCCACAGCAGCGGCATCTAGTGGAGCTCGGGGGCCGCGCCCCGACAAGAGGCCGCGACAGTCACCGGCTCCAGACGGTGGCCAGGGCGAGCTATGCCCCGTGCATGGCACCGGTTACCATACTGCTGCCGAGTGCCGAGAGATCCAGAAGCTCGCGGAGCGCTTCCGGAAAGGGAAGCAGCTTCAAACTGATGCCCCACCCTTCCGTCAAAGGGAGGGCAAGCAGAAGGTCGATGCCCCAGACAACGTCGACCACCAAGTGGAGTTCCAGGAGCCTCAGCGTGCCGTGAAGGCGGTGCGCAATCATGAGAGCTCCAGCTCTAGTGATGACGAGCGCCGGAAGATGCTCTACGTCATCTACGGTGAGTCCGCTGACCCCTCGTCCCGAAGCGCGGTTAAGACCCTGCGCCGAGCGGTAGCGTCGGTGGCTCCCCTCCCGAGTGCCGCACCGCACCTCAGGTGGATGGGAACCCCCATCAGCTTTTATGCCACCGACTGCCCCAGGAACATGGCTGGGGCCGGCCAACTACCGCTCTTGGTGGCCCCCACCATCGCCAACGTGAGGATGTACCACGTTTTGGTGGATGACGGGGCTGGACTGAACCTCATCAGTCGCGCAGCTTTCCAAAAGCTGCAGATCCCGATGGACAAGCTCACCCCATCGAACCCGTTCTCAGGGGTAGGGCCAGGACAGGTCGTTCCCTACGGCCACATTAGCCTCCCGGTGACCTTTGGGGCACCGGACAGCTATCGGACAGAGTACATTCTGTTCGACGTGGCGGAGATCGACCTCCCCATCAACGCCATAATTGGTAGGCCAGCCCTGTACCGATTCATGGCAGTAGCCCAGTACGGCTACCTCGTCTTGAAGATGCCTACACCAACAGGCGTCCTCAGGATTCGTGGAGACCGCACTGCCGCAGTGTCAGCCTTGGAAAAGCTCCAAGCGCTTACAACAGCTAGAGCACCAACCCCTGGCAGTGCAGAACCAAACCGGCTCCACCCGAGTGCACGCCACCGTGCCTCTACCGCAGCACCCCGTGTGCAACCCCTCGACGAGGGCGACGTCCCCTTGAAGCTCGTCCAAATCGGCACCGACGCCACCCAGACCACCCGGGTAGCCGGGGCCTGGATAGCGAATAGGAAGGCGCGCTCGTCACCTTCCTCCGGCACAACGTCGACGTGTTTGCATGGAAGCCATCGCAGATGCCGGGGATCCCTAGGGAGGTGATCGAGCACCACTTAAAGGTCTTCCCCGACGCCCGACCAGTCCAACAGAAGCCCCGCAAGCAGTCCATCTAGCGGCAAAACTTCATCCGCGAAGAAATCAAGAAGCTGCTGGACGCTGGCTTCATACGGGAAGTCCACCACCCCCGGTGGTTGGCGAACCCTGTTGTTGTCCCGAAGGCCGGCGGGAAGCTCCGGATGTGCATCAACTACACCAGTCTCAATAAGGCATGTCCCAAAGATCCATTCCCTCTCCCTAGAATAGATCAAATAGTAGACTCGACATCAGGCTGCGATATGCCGTGCTTCCTAGAGGCCTACTCGGGTTTCCATCAGATCCCTATGTCTAGAGAAGATGAAGAGCACACCTCCTTCATCACAGTAGACGGTCTGTACTGTTATGTCTCTATGCCTTATGGCCTAAAGAACGCTCTCCCTACCTTTGTACGTGCAATGCACAAAACCTTCGGGGAGTTGATAAGAGACTTAGTTGAGGTGTATGTCGATGACATCGTTGTTAAGGTTAGGCAGAGTTCATCCCTACTAGATAACCTGGCCTTAGTCTTCGACAAACTGCGCTCTACGCACACCAAGCTGAACCCCGACAAGTGTGTGTTCGGCGTATCCTCTGGAAAACTCTTAGGATTCTTGGTCTCACACCGAGGAATTGAGGCTAACCCAGATAAGATCAAAGCCATCGACTTGATGTGGCCCCCCGCCCGCATCAAAGAAGTCCAGAAACTCACGGGATGCCTAGCCGCGCTGAGTCGGTTTATACCGAGGTTAGCAGAGCGAGCGCTCCCCTTCTTTAAGCTCCTGCGCAAATCCGGCCCATTTGCTTGGACCGACGAAGCAGAAGAAGCTTTCCAGGAGCTGAAGCAACTCCTGACGACCCTACCCATAATGGTAGCCCCCGAGCCCGAAGAGCATCTGTTGCTTTACATCACGACGACGGCTGAAATGGTGAGTATGGTCCTCGTCGCAGAGCGGCCGGACCTCTCATCGCCACAGCCTGCTCCGGTAGCAGGAGACAGGCGCCAGGAAACCCCGGAGGTCCAAGACGACCCCCCCCGGGTCTCCGAGACAACCCCCCAGAGGTCCAAAACGGACCCCCCGGACCCCCATGACAACCTCCCAGAGAACCAGCAGGACCTCCCGGAGGTGCAACGGGACCCCCTGGAGGTCCAACGGAACCTCCCGGATGTCCAATGGGACCTCCCGGAGCTCCCGGAAAATCAGCAGGACCTCCCGGAGGTCCAAGACGGCTTGGGAGTCTTCGAGTATCAGCTCCTGGCAGCCTCCCTGGGCCCGCCCACCTCTCGTAGGCCTGAGCCCATGGATGAAGATACCTCTGACTTGGGAGGGAGGGTCCGGACCATCCAGAGGCCGGTCTACTACATCAGAGAGGTCCTCCATGACGCCAAGACAAGGTACCTGGAGGTCCATAAGCTGCTGTATGCAGTGCTCGTGGCGTCCAGGAAGCTCCGCCACTACTTCCAAGCCCACCGGGTCTCGGTGGTCACCTCCTATCCGCTGAAGGCTGTCCTCCACAGCCCCCACGCGACTGGAAATGTCGCTAAATGGGCAGCGGAGCTGGCGGAGTTTGAGCTGGACTTCCTTCCTCGTCACGCAGTCAAGAGCCAAGCACTGGCTGACTTCGTGGCTGAGTGGACGCCAACGAAGGCTGACCCAGGGGGCCATGAAGACGATGAACCAGAGCGCCGAGCTCCGGCCTTCACCGGGCCTTACTGGACGCTTTTCTTCGACGGCTCCTCGCGAAAGCAGGGGCTGGTGCCGGCGTACTGCTTCTCATGCCATCGGGGGAGCAGTTTGGGTATATGGTGCGTCTCAATTTCAAGGCAACCAACAACATGGCAGAGTATGAAGCGCTCATCTTTGGCCTAAAGACAGCCCTGTCTCTGGGCGCTCGCCAGTTGTTGGCACAGGGCGACTCCTAGCTAGTTATCAAGCAAGTTAAGGGTGAATGCTCCTGCAATGACCCACAACTAGCTGCTTATCTGCTCCATGTGCAGATGTTGGAGAAAGACTTCCTCGCCTTGGACCTGCGCCACGTACCGCGCGCTGGCAATGCCGCAGCTGACGACCTCTCAACGAAGGCCTCCACCGGAGCCCCTGTGCCCGAAGGAGTCTTCGAGAGGACGTTGCTGCGGCCCACATCCCAGCCCGCTGAGCCGGGCGAATGGGGCTAGACCAGCACCTCGAAGCTGGCGGTCCCGGCGGCCCTGCAGCCATGGACGCCGCCAAGGATCGTAAGCGTCACTGGGGACTCCGTGCAACCCAGCGCTCAAGATCCAGATGCTCAAGTCAGACCCGATGCATGGATCACGGAGATCCGGGACTACTTGAAAGACAACATCCTCCCTGATGAACGTGTATCCGCTGAATGGATCGTGCGCATGGCTAAGAGATACGCGTTGGTAGAAGGGTATCTCTACCGACGTGATGCCAACCACGTCCTATTGCGGTGCATAACCCAGGGGGAAGGATGCGACTTGCTCGCTGAGATCCATGGAGGCGAATGTGGGAGTCACTCTTCCTCACGCACGCTTGTCGGTAAAGCCTTCCGGCATGGCTTCTACTGGCCGACAACACTCCAGGATGCCGTCAAGCTGGTCGAGAGCTGCAAGGCGTGCCAGTTCCACGCCAAGCAGATCCATACACCGGCTCAGGCGGTACAGATGATCCCGCCCTCATGGCCGTTTGCCGTATGGGGGCTGGACATCCTGGGACCATTCCCCAGAGCCGTCGGGAGATTCCGATACCTCTATGTCGCCATCGACAAGTTCACCAAGTGGCCGGAAGCCACACCAGTCGCCACCATCAACAAGCAATCCGCAGTAAAGTTCATCAAGTTGATTGTCTACCGGTTCGGGGTCCCAAACAGAATCATCACCGACAATGGGACCCAATTCACCAGCGCAGCGTTCCAAGACTACTGCGAAGACCTCGGCATCTAGGTGTGCTATGCCTTTGTTGCTCACCCAAAGAGCAATGGACAAGTTGAGTGTAAGTGCATCTAGGATATCCCTTGTGGGTTTTGGCTAATTGATGACAAGCATATGAGATCCTAACGAAATGATTGCAGGACATCCAAAGTGAACTAGCTCGTGCACACAAAAAGGTGAAAAATAAAGTGCTGCCCTAAAAGGAAGACTTTAGTGGAATTTAGAAGAGCAAAGTAGATGTAAATGTATAGGGTGTGTGTGAGAGACAATCCCAAGAGCTCATGACTTTGCGTAAGGGTAAGGGCTAATAATCAACTAAAATCCACTGAACACCGGACTAGTCCGTCCATGGACCGGACTAGTCCGGTCAGCATACTGGAACGCAACCGGACAAGTCCGGTTTTAGACCGGACTAGTCCGATCATGTTTCTGTTGTTCTCTTTAGAGGACTGCGGACTAGTCCATCCATGCGACAGGACTAGTCCGCTAAACTTTCTGGAACCCCACTTCACATAGCACCGGACAAGTACGGTTTTAGACCGGACTAGTCCGGTTAACCCACTGGAAGTAGACCGGACAAGTCCGATCATATACCGGACTAGTCCGGTATTAGGTTTTACAACGATAACTTTTTGGAAACCATATAAATTGGTGATCCACGGCCTTCCAACAGAGAGACACGACTCATACTGCTAAAAACTCAAACCCTAGCGCCGCCACAAGTCCCAAGAGCCTAAAAAACACATCTCCCCACACATCTAAGGTGCAAAAAGGTGAAAATCAATCAAATACTTGGATTTGGGATTGGGAGATCGTCGTTCCTTCGTTGTGAGCTCTTGGGGTTTGATCTCTGTACACTCATATTCTGCATTGTAATCTTTTTGAGTGTATTTGATCGCTTTCTCATTGTAATTCTCGTGGGAGCCCTCAACGTGTGAGGTTGCCCCACAAACTCGTTGATTACCCGTGATAGTGGAGTCAAGTCGGCCTTTGTGGTGACTTAAAGAGGGAAAGGGTTGGGAACCCGGCTCTGTGTGAGCTTCCTCAACGAGGACGTAGATCTCTTGGTGAGATTGAACCTCGGTAAAAATTCGTGTTTTTTGTCTCTCATTTACTTTACATTTTGATACATTAGATCACTAGTTTGTTAATCATCATTTAAGTTTCTTATAAGTTTGCACGTGCACTTATACAATAAACTTAATTTATAAAAACTGTTGTTCTCATTCCGCTGCTGAAAGATTCAATTTCTGAAACACACTTAATTAACTCACATAATTTAGCACACCGGACTAATCCGCCCACACAACCGGACTAGTCCGGTCCATCAAGTTTCTGATAACTCTATTAAGTGTGCAGGAATCTTTTAAAGGCCTATTCACCCCCCTCTAGGCCACATTCAATTGGTATCAGATCCAAGTTCTCCATCAACGAGACTCACATCTCGGAGAGATCAATGGCCTCCGAGAAGAACAACGATATCCCGAAGACGATCAACAACGATGAGGAGCAAGAAGCCAAAGCCTTCGATGTGCTGAAAGAAAGTCCACATGACGATGATGAAGTGAGACAACTAAAGACATTACTGAGAAAGAAATTAATGGCACAAAAGGGAAAAGAGGAAGAAAAGACGATGGGGAGTGGTCATCACGACTACTCCCTATATCCTTACAACTACAACCGTCTCAATTCAAATAATCATTATCTCTCCATTCCTATGGGAAGGCCCCCGCAGTTTGACGGAAGTGACTATACCATGTGGAAGTACAACATGAAAATGCACCTAATATCCTTGAATCCTAGCCTTTGGCATATTGTCTGCACAGGAATAGATATCCCAGACACGGATGAAGAACTCACTCCGAAACAAGAACAAGAGATTCACATAAATGCACAAGCCGTTGCAGTAATCACATCATCATTGAGCAGAGAAGAATTTACCAAGATCGATGGACTAGAGAGTGCAAAGAAATCTGGGATACACTCAAAACAGCTCATGAAGGAAATAGGTCTCTACGTGAAGCCAAAATTGAGATGCTTGAAGGAGAGTTGGGGAGATTTGCTATTGAAGAAGGCGAATCACCTCAAGACATGTACAATCGGATGAAGGCACTCATTAACAAAATCCGTGCCTATGGAAATAAGAAATGGACTTATCACGAGGTGGTCAAAAGGATGATAAGAGCCTTCATGCCAAGAAACGTCACACTTTGCTCAATGATTAGGGAAAGTCCCGGGTTTCACAAAATGACTCCCGATGAGTTATTGGGGAAGATCATAAATCATGAAGTGATGGAGAAAGAGGCTCAATACGTCAAAGACTTAGCCGAGCTCACCTCTTCTAAAAAGAAAGAAGTTGCTCTCAAAGCAACGTGTAGACCCAAACTCAAAGAAACTCGTGAAGACCAAGACGATGGAGATACAAGCGACGAGAGCACCGATCTTGATGACGAAGAAATGGTACTCTTCATCAAAAAGTTCAAACGCATGATGAAGAGAAGACACGGCAACAATTCACATGAAGGCAAAAGCAAGGATAAAGGAAAATCCAAGGCTCGACGCACTTGCTACAACTGCAGAGAGTATGGTCACTTCATGGTGGACTGTACTTATGAAGAAAACAAAAAGAAGAAGGAAACAAGATCTCAAGAAAAGAAAAATTTCAGAAAAAGAAGACAAGTCCATCAAGCTCACATTGGGAAGGAGTGGGACTCAAACGACGAGTCCTCCTCCGATGAAGAAGAAGAGATGGCCACTATCGTAGTCAAGAAACCAACTATCAGAGCCACACTCTTTCCGAACATGGGAGGACGGGACACGAACAACCACACTTGTCTTATGGCTAAGGAAGGCAAGAAAAAGGTTCGACTTACTCCTCCTGTACTAAATTCCTCCATTTATTACTTTGGTAGCTCTAGTGATAATGAAGAAATGTTTAGAGGGCTAAGTAAAATTGCTTTAAAGAAAATGGAAATGTTATCGAACGAAATCTTTGAAAAGGAGGAACTTGTCAACCGACAAGAAGATATGCTCATCCGTGAGAGGAAGAGATATCAAGAAGTTGAAAAGCTTCTTGAGCTTGAAAGAGAGAAGAATGAGTCACTTGAGTTAGAGCTAGCCTTGAGTAAGGAAACTTACTCAAAGTTAGAGGACTCGCACATTGCAATCAAGGAAGAACTTGCTAACTTGTCAAAAGTTAACAAAATCCTTGAGGTGCAAGTTGAGTCGCTCAAACAAAGTGACTCCTCTTCCTCCAAGAGCTCTTCCTCCAAAGACATGAGTTCGAAAACAATAAGAACCTGCACTTGCTCTAGTAAGAAGAATGTAATGTCTAATGCTTCAACCTCTCATGACATGCATTCTTCTCAAAACGGCATCTTTGATAAGGAGAAGATCAAATATGCACGAAGTGCATATATGATCACTAGACCTCCCAATGTCAAAGATGGTATTAGTTTTGACAGGAACAAACACATGCCTACTCCTAATCATGCTAAGAATAGAATCACTTTTGTTAAAGAAAAATCTCATGAATCTGAGTTACAAACACTGTTCCGTACATTTGATGCTTCTTATGTTCTCATGAAAAACAAGTATGGAAAAGTCATTGCTAAATATATAGGGCCACGCCACAAGAACTTAAAAACTTGTGTGTGGGTGCCCAAGACTCTTGTGACTAACCTGAGAGGACCCAAGCAAGCTTGGGTACCTAAAACCAAGGAATAGTTCTATTTTGCAGGCTTACTCCTTCGGCGGATCTAAGTGGGTGCTAGATAGCGGATGCACAAATCATATGACCGGAGAGAGAGGTATGTTTGTGGAGTACGAGTGCAACAAGGATCCAAGTGAAGGTATATACTTTGGAGACAACAGCCAAGGAAAGGTCCTTGGTAGTGGTAACATTGAAATATCCTCTCAACACACCTTATCTAATGTTTTACACGTAGACTCTCTAGATTATAATCTTTTATCAATATCTCAACTATGCGACAAAGGTTACAACTGTTTATTCACTAATGAGGGTGTGGCCATCTTTAGAAGAAGCGATGGCTCGATTGCATTCAAGGGATTGTTGAAGGGAAAGCTTTATCTTGTTGACTTCAACAAAGATAAAACCGAACTCAACACTTGCTTGGTTGGTAAGACCAACATGGGATGGCTGTGGCATAGACGGCTAGCCCATGTTGGAATGAGAAATCTGCAGAAACTTCTAAAATGTGGTCACATTCGTGGTCTTAAGGATGTGGTTTTTGAAAAAAACAGGCCGTGCAGCGCTTGTCAAGCAGGAAAACAGGTTGGAGCACCACACCCCGCCAAGAATGTGATGACCACCACTAGACCGCTGGAACTTCTCCACATGGATCTCTTTGGTCCAATTGCGTACATCAGCATCGGCGGTAACAAATACGGTTTAGTAATTGTTGATGATTTTTCAAGATTTACCTGGGTATTTTTCTTGTATGATAAATCAGAAACTCAGAGAATCCTCAAGAAGTTCTTGAAAAGAGCTCAGAATGAATTCATATCAACCGTAAAGAATATCAGAAGTGACAATGGGACAGAATTCAAGAACACCCAAGTTGAAGAATATCTCAATGAAGAAGGTATAAAGCATGAATTCTCGGCACCCTACTCTCCTCAATAGAACGGGCTGGCCGAAAGGAAGAACATAACATTGATCTAAATGGCGAGAACAATGTTGGATGAATACAAGACGTCAGACCGATTTTGGGCAGAAGCGGTGAACACCGCTTGTCATGCCACAAATCGGTTGTACCTTCATCGACTACTGAAGAAAACTCCATATGAGCTTCTCACGGGTAAAAAGCCTAATGTTTCTTATTTCAAAGTTTTTGGTTGCAAATATTTTATTCTGAACAAGAAACCAAGGGCCTTGAAGTTTGCTTCGAAGTTTGATGAAGGATTCTTGCTCGGATATGAATCGAATGCCTACGCCTATCGTGTCTTCAACAAGGTGTCCGGCCTTGTTGAAGTAGCACGTGACGTAGTGTTCGATGAAACTAACGGCTCACAAGTGGAGCAAGTCGATAAGTTTATGCTAGATAAGGAGGAAGCTCCATGTGAAGCGCTGAAGAAAATGGCACTTGGTGATATCCTACCACGAGAGGAAACACAAGATGAATTTCAACAAGGAAGCAATGATCAAGGGGGAGCTCCTACACAAGATCAGGTTGAGGAAGGTCAAGAAGGTCAAGATGATCATGGAAGCAATGATCTAGGGGGAGACATGACACATGAAGACAACGAAGAACAAGCAACTATACAAATTCCACATCCAAGAGTACATCAGTGTGTGCAAAGAGACCATCCTGTCAACAATATCATTGGGGATATTGCTAAGGGAGTAACTACTAGATCTCAAATTGCAAATTTTTGTGAACACTATTCTTTTGTGTCTTTTCTGGAGCCATACAGGGTAGAAGAAGCCTTAAGGGATCCAGACTGGGTGATTGCGATGCAAGAGGAGCTGAACAACTTCAAAAGAAATGAAGTGTGGAAGCTGGTGGAAAGACCAAGGGCGAACATCGTTGGAACCAAATGGGTCTTTCGGAACAAGCAAGATGAACATGGAGTAGTGACAAGAAATAAAGCGAGGTTGGTGGCCAAAGGTTATTCTCAGGTGGAAGGTTTGGACTTCGATGAAACTTTCGCTCCTGTAGCTAGACTTGAGTCCATTCGCATTTTATTGGCATATGCTACTCACCATAATTTTAAGTTGTATCAAATGCACGTCAAGAGTGCCTTCCTCAATGGTCCGATAAAGGAGGAAGTCTATGTGGAGCAGCCACCGGGATTCGAAGATCATGAGTATCCCAACCATGTCTATAAACTGCGTAAGGCTCTCTATGGCCTCAAACGGGCTCCTCGAGCCTGGTATGAGTGCCTTAGAGATTTTCTGACTCAAAATGGATTCAAAATTGGTAAAGCTGACTATACACTCTTTACTAAACATTTTGATGATCATTTATTCATATGTCAAATTTATGTTGATGACATTATCTTTGGATCCACTAACAAGTCCTTCTGTGAAGAATTTAGCAAAATAATGACAGACAGGTTCGAGATGTCAATGATGGGTGAATTGAAGTTCTTCTTGGGATTTCAAGTGAAGCAACTGAGAGAAGGTACATTTATAAGCCAAACTAAATATACACAAGACATTCTCAAGAAATTCAATATGGACAAAGCCAAACCCATCAAGACACCCATGGCCATCAACGGACATCTCGACCTCAATGAAGACGGTCCAAATGTGGACCAAAAGGTATATCGGTCCATGATTGGCTCCTTACTTTATTTATGTGCATCTAGGCCAGATATTATGCTTAGTGTTTGCATGTGTGCAAGGTTTCAAGCCGCACCTAAAGAGTGTCACTTAATTGCTGTAAAAAGAATCCTAAGGTACCTTGTGCACACACCTAACTTGGGCCTTTGGTATCCCAAAGGATCCAAGTTTAACTTGATAGGGTATTCCGATGCCGACTATGCAGGATGCAAAGTCGATAGAAAGAGCACATCAGGGACTTGTCAATTTCTTGGTAGGTCCCTAGTTTCTTGGTCATCTAAAAAGCAGAACTCCATTGCTCTTCCCACAGCGGAAGCGGAGTATGTTGCAGCCGGTAGTTGTTGTGCGCAACTACTTTGGATGCGACAGACTCTTAGGGACTACGGCTACAATTTAAGTCATATCCCGCTTCTATGCGATAATGAAAGTGCTATAAAAATTGCACACAACCCTGTAGAGCACTCAAGAACTAAGCACATAGATATCCGTCATCACTTTCTTAGAGATCATTCATTAAAAGGTGACATTGCTATTTCACATGTTAGGACTGAAAAACAACTTGCGGATATTTTTACCAAACCATTAGATGAGAAAAGGTTTTGTGAACTAAGAAATGAGCTAAACATTCTTGACTCTCGAAATGTGGCTTGAAACATTGCATACCTGGTTGCAACTTAAAATGTTCCTTTGTATTGTTAAAAATGCTCCTCTTCTCCTTTTCTACTCAGAAAACTATTTTAATGAAGAAATCTTGTGGATTATGACCATTGTTTGATTGCTGATTGCCTACTGGTCGTAATCACCAAGACTATTTGCGAAATTATTGTCCTTGGATCACTATTAATCATCTATATATGTATCAGGTCTGTTGGAAACGGACTAGTCCGATTTTCAACTGAACTAGTCCGGACAGACGACAATTAGGTTAATTTAGGAGCACCGGACTAGTCCGCTACCACGACCGGACTAGTCCGGTCAGTCGCATATAGAAGGAGTTGGCCGGACCAAATCCCTCCTTCTCCACTCATAAGCACTTTGTCTCACCCCCTCTCCTAAACCCTAGCTCCCAAAGTGATTTTCGAGTTGAGCCCTCAAACTCGGAGTTTTCTCCGTGAAAAAGCCTCTCCTCGACGAGTGGATTCTACTCTCCGGACTCATCCGGATAGACTCTTGTTCCTTCAACGCGAATCTTCAAATCTTGGTAAATTCCCCCCCTAAAACCAAAATCTCAACTTTTCTAGTTCTAGCTAGTTTCCTTTGATTTCAAAAGGATGTACATTGCCTCAATAGATGTATTCCTACCACTTTCCTGCCCTTGAGTCCTTAGATAGGAGATTTGATTAAAATGAAACTTTAGGGTTCTTATGCTACGCCGGACTAGTCCGACGCTCAGTTGTGGACAAGTTCGGTCCACCGGACAAGTCCGCACTCTGAAACCGGACAAGTCCGGTCTCTGACAGTTGAACCCCTACATTCCCATTTGAAGTCGATAATGCGTCCATTTGCATCTAATCCTTAAACTCCTTATCAGGCATCATGTCTTCAGGCTCAGATGACGGCTCTTTTCACCTTGACGAAGAAGTTCAACGTGAAAGAGTGAGGAGAGCTAAGGAGGGAGTGATGAAGAAGAGACATGATGTCAATGCTCACTCTCCACCCTCCGACGACAATCCACCTAAGAAGAGGAAAGTCATTGTCAAAAGGCCTCAAAGGAAAGATGCTGCTGAGGGCCCGTCAGGGCCAAAAAGAGTTCTCAATAAAGGGAAGGTACTTGCTAGTGGCCCCATTGGGCCTCTGAAAATGAAAAATTCCGTTCATCGCAACAGGCAGCCTTCAAGTGAGGAATTCATTGGAAAAGGGGGTGAGCTAGCTGATAACTTCAGGAAGATTGAAGTGTATGACCGACCTAAACAATGTTCTGATCCAAGGTTCTGGAGCAACTTCCATGCAGACTACTACGAGCATGTGTACATGAAGATGTAGAATCCTGTAGTAGAGAGTCAATGGCTAAATGTTGAATACCTAAAGTCGAAGAGGTATCCTGCCTTTCGTGAGATGGTGGAGGCCTTAGAGAGGCACGGTCTGACGGACCTGCTATCTTTTGAGTATGACTGGAACAATGAAGTCATTATCCAGTTTTACTCCACTCTCTACTTTGCTCGTGGTGATCGAGACAGTCTTACTTGGATGACTCATGGTCCAAGGTATAGTGTCACTTATGATGAATTTGCTAGGATTCTTCACCTCCAACACACTTTGGATCATGAAATGATCATCCATAATCTGAAACCCCTGGAGAAGGAAGAGCTTTTGTTTTTTTATGACACAAGGATGCCATATGTTCCTCCCACCATCAAATATCTGAAGCCCTTCTTTGTGGTCCTCAATAGAGTCTTGAGAAAGACTATAGCTCCGAAGGATGGAGATGCGGGAACTATACAAGGGACCTTGAGGACTCTCATGAAGGTCATTAGTGGAAGGAGACCATTCAATGTTTTTGAGTATATCTACAACGACATTGTGAACATATCAATCACCCCCAATAGGTCCTGTGGATATGCACCGTATATCATGTACATGATTGAGAAAGTGACGGGACTCGAGTTCGTCAAGGATGTCAAGCATGCGGGGTTGAAGCCGCAAAAACCCACCGAGTACACTCTCCTCCTGGCTCCAACTGCCCCGTCCTCTCCATCAGTGGAGAGGAGATCAAAGCAAGCTCATGATGTCACTAGATCTGCAGCTGCTCCTCCTGGGTCTCCACCTGCCCAAGAATCATCCAGTGGCATCCTCAAGATGCTCTCCTCCATCTTTGCCTGCTGCCGCATGATCTAAGACAGGCAGCGCAAGGAAAAGCTTGCAAGGAAGAAACATCAACATTATGTCAATGCCAATATCAATTCTATCTGTGCAAAGCTTGAGATTGAGCCCATTGGATCACCGCCCGCCTCCGAGGACTCAGAGGAAGATCCTGCTCCCGTGGATGCTGAAGTTGGTGAAGATGAAGATCAGACTGAGAGTGAAGGAGGAGGCAGCGATGAGTGATTCCCCTCAATTTTTCCCTTTTTGGTGCCTTGATGCCAAAGGGGGAGAGATTGAGATTAGATTTGGACTCGAACTATCTAGTATTAGTTATTAAGCTCTTTTGTGATCAAGGACATGTACCTATTTTAAAATCTTGTAATGCACTATTTATTTTCTTATGTGTGATGCACTATGCTCTAATGCCTACTTATATGTTCACTATTGTTTGTCTTTAATTCATCACATTTTGTTTATCACACACCTGTTAGGCACCCCACCATAAGGTGTGTGCATATGTGAGAAGCTTTTTGTGAATTCTTTATTATTCTCATATGTGCACACCTTATGACAATCAACTTTTTATTCTCAATTGTGATATCTCAAATAGTTGTCATCAATCACCAAAAAGGGGGAGATTGTAAGTGCATCTAGGATATCCCTTGTGGGTTTTGGCTAATTGATGACAAGCATATGAGATCCTAACGAAATGATTGCAGGACAACCAAAGTGAACTAGCTCGTGCACACAAAAAGGTGAAAAATAAAGTGCTGCCCTAAAAGGAAGACTTTAGTGGAATTTAGAAGAGCAAAGTAGATGTAAATGTATAGGGTGTGTGTGAGAGACACATCCCAAGAGCTCATGACTTTGCGTAAGGGTAAGGGCTAATAATCAACTAAAATCCACTGAACACCGGACTAGTCCGTCCATGGACCGGACTAGTCCAGTCAGCATACTGGAACGCAACCGGACAAGTCCGGTTTTAGACCGGACTAGTCCGATCATTTTTCTGTTGTTCTCTTTAGAGGACTGCGGACTAGTCCATCCATGCGACAGGACTAGTCCGCTAAATTTTCTGGAACCCCACTTCACATAGCACCGGACAAGTCCGGTTTTAGACCGGACTAGTCCGGTTAACCCACTGGAAGTAGAACGGACAAGTCCGATCATATACCGGACTAGTCCGGTATTAGGTTTTACAACGATAACTTTTTGGAAACCATATAAATTGGTGATCCACGGCCTTCCAACAGAGAGACACGACTCATACTGCTAAAAACTCAAACCCTAGCGCCGCCACAAGTCCCAAGAGCCCAAAAAACACATCTCCCCACACATCTAAGGTGCAAAAAGGTGAAAATCAATCAAATACTTGGATTTGGGATTGGGAGATCGTCGTTCCTTTGTTGTGAGCTCTTGGGGTTTGATCTCTCTACACTCATATTCTGCATTGTAATCTTTTTGAGTGTATTTGATCGCTTTCTCATTGTAATTCTTGTGGGAGCCCTCAACGTGTGAGGTTGCCCCACAAACTCGTTGATTACCCGTGATAGTGGAGTCAAGTCGGCCTTTGTGGTGACTTAAGGAGGGAAAGGGTTGGGAACCCGGCTCTGTGTGAGCTTCCTCAACGAGGACGTAGATCTCTTGGTGAGATCGAACCTCGGTAAAAATTCGTGTTTTTTGTCTCTCATTTACTTTACATTTTGATACATTAGATCACTAGTTTGTTAATAATCATTTAAGTTTCTTATAAGTTTGCACGTGCACTTATACAATAAACTTAATTTATAAAAACTGTTGTTCTCATTCCGCTGCTGAAAGATTCAATTTCTGAAACACACTTAATTAACTCACATAATTCAGCACACCGGACTAGTCCGCCCACACAACCGGACTAGTCCAGTCCATCAAGTTTCTGATAACTCTATTAAGTGTGCAGGAATCTTTTAAAGGCCTATTCACCCCCCTCTAGGCCACATTCATTGAGAGGGCCAACGCCGATATTCTTAGGGGCCTCAAGACTCGCACATATGCCAGCCTGAAGAAACATGGTGCCAATTAGGTGGATGAGCTTCCGAGCACACTATGGGCTAACTGGACATCCCAGAGCCGGGCCACCGGAGAGACACCCTTCTTCATGGTGTATGGGGCCGAAGCTGTGCTTCCCCAGAGATCACCATGAAGTCTCACCATGTCCGAGCTTACGACGAAGCCGCGTAGGACAACCTCTGGCGTGGAGAAATCGACCTCGTCGACGAGGTCCGATTGCATGCAGCACTCCGTAACGCGCGGTACAGACAAGCGCTCCGCCGCTACCACCAGAGGTCTGTACGTGCCCGGGAGCTGCAGGAAGGCGACCTGGTGCTGCGGCGCATACTTTCTCGTGAAGGGACCCACAAACTCTCCCCTAGTTGGGAAGGTCCCTTCCGAGTCACAAAAGTATGCCGTCCCGGGTGCGTATGCCTTTCCACCGAGGATGGGGACCCGCTCCCGAACCCTTGGAACATAGAACACCTCCGTAAGTTCTACCCCTAGAGCAACAATAGGATAGACTCCTCTTTTTGTAATAGATTCCATAGAGTCCAGGAACAGTGCTCGGAGCAGCTAAGCCTCAGGGGACGGTCTACGACTACGTTCAGCTTTGCCTGGTTCCGACCCCAAGCGCGTAGAGTCTTGCTTCCCTTCTTAATGGGGCGGGTCGTGGCCTCCATGTTTAGCCTACCTTCCTCCTATGGAAATTTATACGAAAAGAAACCTGTCATACTTTGCTCTTCCTTGGTGCTCATTTAAATTACGTATTAGATTTTTATGACTGCACTTCTGGCGCATGCTCACCATGCGCTCAGCTCCCTCTTCTCATTCTCACCTCTAGTCGGCATTTGCTGCCCTACCAAAGGCGGTTGCGTTGGAGGTACCTGCCGATAGCCAAGGGGGCCCCGAGCTCCCGGCACTTCGCGCACGGTAGTCCCCAAGCACTGTATAAGTGGATGGGGACCGTAAGCCAAATAAGACTATGAGATAGAGGAGGGAGAGCCCCCAAGGAGAATTACGTTTCCCTTACTTGTGTGCAGGACCTCTTGGCCTCAGCTCCCCGCAGGAGTATGGTAGGTACATCCAACCAATGGGACACACCTACCAGGGGGCCGCTACGGGATCGCGCAAGACCGAAACTCCAAGGTAAGACCAAAGAACCCAGACCTCGCCACCTCTGCAGGGGCGAGACCCAAAGGTCCCACGTGTCCAGTGGGGCCAGACCTCCCTCTCCTCAGGGGGAGCTCCGGGCCCGCCACATGGCCTACAGAAGCCGGACCTCCCCCTTCACGGTGAGAGGTCCGAAGGCTCCACGTGTCTCGTGAGGCCGAACCTCCCTCTCCTCAGAGGAGAGCTCCGGGCCCGCCACGTGGCTAGCAGGCCCGGACCCCCCCATTCTCATGGGGCGGGTCCTGGAGACCTCCGGGGCCCTTAATACAGTAAGGACCCGGGGAAGGTGTCTGTGCAGAGCTTCGAGATTGGTCAAGGCCTCTGAGTACCTTGCGGAGCTTAGGACTTGGCCAGGTAAAACCAAGAAGAAGACTAAAGCACGCAGACACAGAAGAAAATAAGAGTCTGTTCATACAAGGCTCCATGAGCTGGGCTACAGACTCAACCAAAATAAAAAAGGAGGTACAGGGCCTTGTGGCCACGGGGGCAGATGCCTAAGAGTCCCTGGACTCCCGTTGGAACCTAGAGGCCACAAGGGCGGCCACGACCTCGACCTCGGCCCTGGCAGCTTCCTCACGCTCGGCAAAGGGTCCTAGGCGGACTGGCTCCAGAGAGAAGGAAGGGTCTTGGCTCCGGAAGCACGCCAGTACGTGCGTTGCGACCTCCTTCACCAGGTCCCATCCTTCCACCTCAAGCTCGTCGGCGATCACCGCTTCGAGCCGTCCCAGCTTGCCGCCGATGGACTCAAGTGCCGGGATTGCCTCGGACATCTCCTGCGCCGGAGCCTCCATCCGCACCGGGCTGAAACCAAGAGGAGCCAAGGCGGACCCCACCTCGGCAATAAAGCCCCAGACCGCCTAGGCCTCGGTAGACCGCGAAGACTGGAGCTTCTCTACCTCTTGGCGAGCCGCCAGCTCGCGATCCAACGCCGCCTGGTGCTCCTGGGAGAATTACTCCTCCCTCGCAGCAGCAGCCGACTCACGGAGCTCCAGCTCCTCGGTCCGAGCCCTCAGCTCACCCTCTTTGGCCTTCAGCCGTGCGGCGATCTTCTCCTCCTCGGCCGCTGCAGCATGTTCCCGATCGGCGACGGCGCACTCTTGACGAGCTACCTGCAGCTGCAACTCCTCCGCGGCGGCAGAGCGCGCCTCGGCCGTGGCTTCAACATGGGCCAGGGCCTCGCGGTAGGAAGCGCGAAGCCGTCGGGTCTCTGACTCCAGGCGCCTGATGGCTTTCTTCTGAGTGTCAAGCAGAGCACTCATGGCCTCAAGTCTTGACTGCCTCGAGTCAAGCTCCGCCCTAGCCTCCTAGGTCCGCTGCTGCAGGAGGTGCTCCCAGCTAAGAAGGCGTTCCCTCTCTCCAGCCAGCGCCCCCCGCTCCCGCTCGAAGGCGGCCTGGAACTGTCGGGCGCTGGTCTGGACACGCCCTAGGGCATCCCACATGGGCGCCGAGACAGAGGGGACAAGAGTCGCGCCCCTGACCCCCCTGTCGCATCTAAGACCGGTGGAGGTGCTGGTGCCTCAGCAACCGGAGCGAGACGCTGTCTTGAGGGAGCCAGGGGGCCAGCAGGTGCACCTACAGCGGCCCTTCCAGTCTCAGGACCGAACTTCCGGGCTGGTGAAAGAGGGCGGACAGGTGCGGCTGCGGCCACCGCGGAGGGTGAACTCGCCGGCACAGAGGAAGCCCCCGTCGACTTGGGGGCCATGGGAACCACCGCGGTTCCCAGATGTTGTGGCACGGAGCCTCCGCCAATTGGAGATGGCCGGGTAAGAGGCCCGCCCCCGGCAGCCGGTCGGTCCCTGCAAGTAAAGAAAGCTCTCAGGCTAAGAGAGGGGACGAGAACGCTGCTCCTACAAGCCAGAAGGAGCAACACTTACTGGGCGACATGAGCGCTCCAACGGGCTTGTAGCCCCAGCCTCTGGGCCGTAGTTGAACCGCCAGGACCTGCGGCTGGAAGGGTCGTGGGCTGTGGCGTCTAGACCCCCGGCACACTCCCCGGCATCGCCCCACCAGCGTCCGTCCTAGAAGCCCCTCCGCCTGAGGAAGGATGACGAGGCGCTTGGGGTTCTTCGGACTGCCGCTGTCCGGGAAGAGACCCGCTGGGGTGGGACACCCGGGGCCTCTTCGGGTCGCCACTCGATGGACCGGCGCCCCCGGGAGATGGGTGCAAGGGTGCTCCGGCTCCCTGACTTGGCGCAGGCAGCGCCCTCGGAGGAGACCGGGCGCGTTTCTTCTCTGGATGCCCGGGGGCCGGCTCCTTCCCCTTCCCCTTGTCGGCGGCTTGAGTTCCGCCGACTCTTGGGACGGGTTGGGCAGCGACAGACACCTCGCGCCCCAATCCGGAGCGCTCGGTTCCCGGGATCGAGATGCCCCGAAAGGCATCCCGAACCTGCCGGACGGCGATCCCGATGTCGTCGAGGTTCGACATCTTCCGCAGTAGCTCTGACCTCCTTTGCAGCTCTAAGAAGAGAGGAGTGGCAGAGGACGGAAGGGCGGGGTCGCCACTGGGAATGAAGTCGCCGCTCACCTTGCCCGGCATCTCGTACAGCTCCTCGTCGAAAGGATCAGAGCCGGGACCCCTCTCCAACCTGGTACAGTCCTGCTCGCCAGTGTAGTACCACGCTGGGTGACTGCGCTGCTGCAAGGGCGCAATACGGCGCGACATGAAGTCCATCAGCACCATCAGGGACGTTAGCCCCTCGTTGGCCAAGAACCGGATCCACTCCAAGACTGGTGCGTACTCCTGCTCCAACTCTGGGACCTCCTCCCAGAAGTGACGCTCGGTGGTTGGGCCAGCGGTCGGGAGCTGTAGGCGATCGTGCTCGTCGATCTGCACGACCACCCAGCTCTCCCTCCAGTTTTCCCACCTTGACGCACTGAAAGGCAGAAGGTACCCAGAGACCTTTGGGTCCTTGCAGCGATGCTGGAAATAGTACGCCCCCATTTGGGTCTTCGAGCCGCGCCGGGTCATCCGCAACACGAAGAAGTAGCGAAAGAGCGTCACCAAAGCGTGCACCCCCACAAACATCTCACAGAAGTGGACGAAGACAGCGGCCACTGCAAAGGAGTTGGGAGAGAGTTGGTGGAGCTGGAGACCATACGTCTCCAGCAATGTGACAAAGAAGGAGGAAATTGGCGGGACGAACCCCGCCAGGGCATAGGCAGTAAAGAAGACCATCTCCCCCTTTTCCAGGAGCAGGGGGAGAGATCCCCGGCGGAGCCGGTGTTTCTGTTCCTCCGTGTGCCAGCCCAGCAGCCTGCGCACTGGCCCGAGCTCGGCGGAACGAACGAGACGCGTCGGGAGCAAGTTGGAAGCCATGGCAGGGGAGAGCTCAAGGACAGGAAGACAAAGGCGCAAGAGTTCAAGGAAAGAGCGAGCGCTAGGAAGTGCGAAGGGAAGCCGCGATGCGGGTAAGATCCCCTTTTAAAACTTTCCAGGAACGATTCGAAGTGATTCGAAAACCTTCGAATACACCGCATCGGCGACCGCATCGGCTCCAAGACCGAGCGCCGATGACAGGTGGGCCCAAGCCGCCCAGCTGAAGCGGTGGGTCAAGGAGTCAGTCTCCCGAGAAGACGAGCCGGCAAGGCGCTTCGGCGGTCCCCGAAGAAAGCGCCGCAACATGCAGAAGTGGCAGCCTTGTGAACCGCCGCAATAAAAGCAACCATCAAGTGGGCGCACGCTCCCACGATCCCGCGACTGTTCGTGCTCCGGCAGCGGTCAATGCGGGACTTGGAGAAAGTGCGTGGAACAGAAGAGATGGAGGCTCCACCTCGGTCTCGCTATCTCCCCCGAGATGGGCCCGGGGGCCACTGTCGGTACCCGCGATATGAGGTACCCCCGCGCACAGGGGAAAATGCCTAAGGATCTCGCCCTTCTCCATAGGGAGAGCTTCGAAGGCGCCACGTGTCCAGCGGGGCCGAACCTCCCTCCCCTCAGAGGAGAGCTCCAGGCCCGCCACGTGGCCAACAGCAGCCAGACCTCCCCTCCGTGGGGAGGGCTCTGAAGGCGCCGCGTATCCCGCGGGGCCGGACCTCCCCCTCCTCATAGGAGAGCTCCGGGCCCGCCGCGTGGCCGACAGAAGCCGGACCCCCCCTCCGCGGGGAAAGGTCCAAAGGCTCCACGTGTCCTGCGGGGCCGGACCTCCCTCTCCTCAGAGGAGGGCTCCGGGCCCGCCACGTGTCCAGCAGAACGGCGCTGCCTGCCCCCGAGCGGTAGGCAGCGGGCGTAAAGACGCACCATACCTTGCCCGTACAAGGTATTCAAGGCCCGCGCCTTCCCAAGATGTGGAGACTCAGAGCACGCCTCTGTCAGGTGCCGTTGCGCCCAGTCGCATCACAGACGGGCGCGCGGTGTCAGAACCTGCCAGCCAATAAACACAGCGACAAGACAACCCCTGCCGCCCCCGCCGTCATCAACCACTACGACTAGCATACGGCATGGGCAGGGCGGCAAGACGAAGACTTGGAAGCCTTCGCCAGAGACAACTACCGACATAACTGCGGATACGATAGTCGGCAGGCAATTTCCCCGGGACCACCTGTCGGGTCCCGGGCCCCCCTTGTAAGCCACACGAGTCTTGGACTATAAAAGGCTCGGGTAGGCAACGTTAGCAAGGGTTCGCACTCCAGCAACTCACACCCCAGGCATAACTCATCCTCAAGCTCAGGACTCTGGTTCTGAGCAACAAGCAATACAGCGAGCGCCTCTACTCACCGTGGACGTAGGGTTTTACGCTCCGGCGGCCCGAACCACGTAAAACTCGCCGTGTCAAGCTCCTCTCTCACTCGTCCCTACGCTTAAGCTCTCCGCAAGCGACTAGCCCCTCCGAAAAAGAACCTCCGCGGGCTACCCAGAGCAGGTCCGGGGGAAGTGTCGTTCACACACTTCGACAATCGCTGACTGAGGCGCGTCCCCAGCAGGTGGATTGCGCAGTAGCGCTCTTGCTGCAGCTAGCGCGCCCCCGTGGGGGACGCTCAGAGCTGCAGAAGATCTGACGCTCGCTGGAGCCTATGTTGCCGGAGTCAGCTGCTGGCTTCCAGCTTGCGCCGACACACTCCGTCCAGAGTGTGTCGACACGTACTCGCCGCTAGTCACGGTCCGTCGTGAACGCGGGGGAGGAGAGCTTGCCGCTGAAGGAAGCTTCGTCATCTTCGTCGGCAGAAGCTCGTCGCGCAAGGGAAAAGCCCCCTACCTGGCGAATGTCGAAGTGTGTGGTCGACAATTCCATCGGACCTGCTCTGGGCAGCCCGCGAAGGTTCTTTTTCGGAGGGGCTAGACACTTGCGGAGAGCTTAAGCGTTAGGGACGAATGAGGGAGAAGCTTGACACGGCGAGTTTTACGTGGTTCGGGCCGCCGGAGCGTAAAACCCTACGTCCACTGTGAGCAGAGGTGCTCGCTGTATTGCTTGTTGCTCAGAACCGGAGTCCTGAGCTTGAGGGTGAGTGATGTCTAGGATGCGAGTTCTCAGGGTTCGAACCCTTGCTAACGTTGCCTACCCGAGCCTTTTATAGTCCAAGGCTCGAGTGGCTTACAAGGGGGGGCCCGGGACCCGACAGGTGGTCCCGAGGAGATTGCCTGCCGACTACCGTATCTGTAGTTATGCTGGTAGTTGTCTCTGGCGAAGGCTTCCGAGTCTTCGTTCTGCCGCCCTGCCCATGCCGCAAGCTAGTTGTAGTGGTTGATGTCGGCAGGGGCGGCAGGGGATGTCTTGTCGCTGTGTTTATTGGCGGACAGGCTCTGACACGGCGCGCCAGTCTGTGATGCGACTGGCCGCAACGGCACCTGACAGAGGCGTGCTCCGCGTCTTGGGAAGGCGCAGGCCTTGAATACCTTGTACGGGCAAGGTATGGTGCATCTTTACGCTCGCTGCCTACCCGCGGGGGCATGCAGTGTCGTCCCACAGGCCACGTGGCGGGCCCGGAGCTCTCTTTTTAGGAGAGGGAGGTCCGGCCCGCGGGACACATGGAGCCTTCGGAGCTCTCCCCGAGGAGGAGGAGGTCCGGCTTCTGCTAGTCACGTGGCGGGCCCGGAGCTCTCCTCTGAGGAGAGGGAGGTCCGGCCCCACGGGACACGTGGAGCCTTCGGAGCTCTCCCGGCGGAGGGGGAGGTCTGACTCAGTTGGCCACGTGGCGAGCCCGGAGCTCTCCTCTGAGGAGAGGGAGGTCCGGCCCCGCTAGACACGTGGCACCTTCAGAGCTCTCCCTGCGGAGAAGGGCGAGGTCCTTAGGTATTTCCCCCTGTGTGCGAGGGTACCCCGTATCGAGGGTACCGACAGCAACCATCAAGTGGGCGCACGCTCCCACGATCCCACGACTGTTCGTGCTCCGGGAACGGTCAATGTGGGACTTAGAGAAAGTGCACGGAACGGAAGAGACGGAGGCCCCACCTCGGGCTCGATATCTCCCCCGAGATGGGCCCGGGGGCCACTGTCGGTACCTTCGATACGGGGTACCCTCGCGCACAGGGGAAAATGCCTAAGGACCTCACCCTTCTCCGCAGGGAGAGCTCCGAAGGCGCCACATGTCCAGCAGGGTCGGACCTCCCTCTCCTCACAGGAGAGCTCCGGACTCGCCACATGGCCAACAGAAGCCGGACCTCCCCCCTCCGTGGGGGGAGCTCCGAATCCTCCACATGTCCCGCAGGGCCGGACCTCCCTCTTCTCAGAGGAGACCTCCGGGCCTGCCATGTGGCTAATAGAAGCCGGACCCCCCCTCCGTGGGGGGAGCTCCGAAGGCTCCACGTGTCCCGCGGGGCCGGACCTCCCTCTCCTCAGAGGAGAGCTCCGGGCCCGCCACGTGGCCAGCAGGACGACGCTGCCTGCCCCCGCGCGGTAGGCAGCGGGCGTAAAGACGCACCATACCTTGCCCGTACAAGGTATTCAAGGCTCGCGCCTTCCCAAGACGCGGAGACGCGGAGCACGCCTCTGTCAGGTGCCGTTGCGCCCAGTCACATCGCAGACTGGCGCGCCGTGTCAGAGCCTGCCAGCCAATAAACACAGCAACAAGACATCCCCTGCCGCCTCTGCCATCATCAACCACTACGACTAGCTTGCGGCATGGGAAGGGCGGCAGAACGAAGACTCAGAAGCCTTCGCCAGAGACAACTACCGACATAACTGCAGATACGGTAGTTGGCAAACAATCTCCCCGGGACCACCTGTTGGGTCTCGGGCCCACCTTGTAAGCCGCTCGAGCCTTGGGCTATAAAAGGCTCGGGTAGGCAATGTTAGCATGGGTTCGAACTCTGTGAACTCGCACCCTAGACATCACTCACCCTCAAGCTCAGGACTCCGATTCTGACAACAGGCAATACAGCGAGCACCTCTGCTCACCGTGGACGTAGGGTTTTACGCTCCGGCGGCCCGAACCACGTAAAACTCACCGTGTCAAGCTTCTCCCTCACTCGTCCCTATGCTAAAGCTCTCCGCAAGCATCTAGCCCCTCCGAAAAAGAACCTCCGCGGGCTGCCCAGAGCAGGTCCGAGGGAAGTGTCGACCACATACTTCGACAGGTGGTATCCGGATCCGAGATCAATCTTTGAAAACACACACGCTCCTCTTAACTGGTCAAGCAAGTCCTCTATGCGAGGCGGCGGGTACTTATTTGTGATGGTCACCTCATTGGGTTCGCGGTAGCCTAGGCACAACCTTTGAGTTCCATCCTTCTTCGGTACGAATACCACCGGAGCTCCCCAAGGTGAGGAACTAGGACGAATGTACCCCTTCTCTGTCAACTCCCGGATATGTTCTTTGAGTTCTTCTAGCTGCTTGGAATCCATCCTGTAGGGCATCTTATATATCGGGGTTGTCCCAAGCATTAATTCGATCGTGAATTTCACTTCTCGATCGGGGGGCATACCTGGTAACTCCTCGGGAAAGATATCTGGAAACTCCTTTGTCGGTACCCTCGATATGGCGTACCCTCGCGCACAGGGGAAAATGCCTAAGGACCTCACCCTTCTCCGCAGGGAGAGCTCCGAAGGCGCCACGTGTTCAGCGGGGCTGGATCTCCCTCTCCTCAGAGGAGAGCTCCGGACCCGCCACGTGGCCAGCAGCAGCCGGACCTCCCCCCTCCGCGGGGAGAGCTCCGAAGGCTCCTCCACGTGTCCCGCGGGGCCGGACCTCCCTCTCCTTAGAGGAGAGCTCTGGGTCCGCCACGTGGCCAGCAGCAGTCAGACCTCCCCCCTCTGCGAGGAGAGCTCCGAAGGCTCCACGTGTCCCACGGGGCCGGACCTCCCTCTCCTCACAGGAGAGCTCCGGGCCCGCCACATGGCCAGCAGAGCAACACTGCCAGCCCCCGCGCGGTAGGCAGCAGGCGTAAAGACGTGCCATACCTTGCCCGTACAAGGTATTCAAGGCCCGCGCCTTCCCAAGATGCGGAGACGCGGAGCACGCCTCTGTCAGGTGCCGTTGCGCCTAGTCACATCGCAGATTGGAGCGCCGCGTCAGAGCCTGCCCGCCAATAAACACGGCAACAAGACATCCCCTGCCGCCTCTGCCATCATCAACCACTACGACTAGCTTGCGGCATGGGCAGGGCGGCAGAATGAAGACTCGGAAGCCTTCACCAGAGACAACTACCGGCATAACTGCAGATACAGTAGATGGCATGCAATCTCCCCGGGACCACCTGTCGGGTCCCGGACCCACCTTGTAAGCCGCTCGAGCCTTGGACTATAAAAGGCTCAGGTAGGCAACGTTAGCAGGGGTTTGAACTCTGTGAACTCGCACTCTAGACATCACTCACCCTCAAGCTCAGGACTCCGGTTCTGAGCAGCAAGCAATACAGCGAGCACCTCTGCTCACCGTGGACGTAGGGTTTTACACTCCAGCGGCCTGAACCACGTAAAACTCCCCGTGTCAAGCTTCTCCCTCACTCGTCCCTAACGCTGAAGCTCTCCGCAAGTGTCTAGCCCCTCCGAAAAAGAACCTTCGCGGGCTGCCCAGAGCAGGTCCGGGGGAAGTGTCGACTACACGCGCCAGGAAGGGGGCTTTTCTCTTGCCCGACGAGCTTTTGCCGGCGAAGATGACCAAGCTTCCTTCAGCAGCAAGCTCTCCTCCCCCGCATTCACGACGGACCGTGACTAGCGGGGACTACGTCTCGACACACTCTGGACGGAGTGTGTCGGCGCAATCTGGAAGCCAGCAGCCGACTCCGGCAGCGCCGACTCCGGCAACGCAGGCTCCAGCGAGCCTTAGATCCTCTGCAGCGCTGAGCGTCCCCCACGGGGACGCGCTAGCTGCAGCAAGAGCGCTACTGTGCAATCCACCTGCTGGGGACGCGCCTCAGTCAGCGACCTAGCAGTGGATTCGAGAGGTAGACCGTCTCGTCGTCGCTGCCGCAAACCCTCGACTTCGGCGGGGACGACGTTCCGGCCAACCGGCTGTGTCGCTGGCGCACACGCCAACGGTTGATGGGCAGACTGCAGATTCCAGCTCCACCAGGCTCCCATCGACGGACCTGAGGACAGAGCTGGAACGATGCCACTTGGGCAAGGATGCCCGAGTGTTCATTGAGCGACGGCGAGAAAGGCGTCGCAACCAAGAGGCCGGCGACAGCATGACGTCTGCCTCGACCCTGCCTGAGGCGCAGACTTTCCCCACGCGATCTCTGCCCCAGGCATAAGCCACGCAGCATATGCCCCAGCCATATGCCCTGCAAACGGTGCCCCCGGTCTATGGTGCAGCCTTGCCCATACCGGGGTACACAGTGCCAGCAGCGAACCAAGCGTTCGTGGCACCAACGCCTGCAGCAACAGGAGCAGGATGTGCGGCCCTGGCGCCACACCTTCACTTCGGGAGGTGGCCGCGCAAGTTTTGGCCGCACCTGCCTGAGAAATACGACGGCAGCGTCAACCCGGCGGAGTTCCTCCAGATCTATTCCACCGCCGTCCTTGCTGCAGGAGGGGACGAGGCCGTCATGGCCAACTACTTCCCCGTCGCCTTGACCGGCCCAGCCCGGTCTTGGCTCATGAACCTCCCCCAGGGTTCCATAACCTCTTGGGGAGAACTCTGCCAGCAGTTCACTGCTAACTTCGGCAGCTCCTACACCCGGCCTGGCACGGAGCTCGACCTCCACGCTGTCCAGCAACAACCCGGGGAGACGCTGCACTCCTTCATCCAGCGGTTCTCCCAGGTACGGAACACCATCCCGCACATCCAAAATGCTTCTGTGGTGGTGGCGTTCCAGCAGGGTATCCGGGACAAGAAGATGCTTGAGAAGCTCGCGACCAGAGAGGTCCGTGACGTCTCAGAGCTCTTCAGCCTGGCGGACAAGTGCGCCAGAGCAGCAGAAGGGCGGATTTGGCACTCACTGCCAACCTCCGAGTCAGGAGGGCAGCCCGGATCTGGCGCCGCTTCCTATGGAAGCGGCAAGAAGATCAATAACCGGGGCGGTGGTAAGATGAAGCCACCGACCACGGCTCCCGTTGCTGCAGCAGCAGCACCCAGTGGAGCTCGGGGGCCACGCCCTGATAAACAGCAGCGACAGTCACCAGCTCCAGATGGTGACCAAAGCGATCTATGTCCCGTGCATGGCACCAGTTACCATACTGCTGCCGAGTGCCGGGAGATTCAGAAGCTCACGGAGCGCTTTCGCAAAGGGAAGCAGCTGCGAACTGATGCCCCACCCTTCCGTCAAAGGGAGGGCAAGCAGAAGGTCGACGCCCCAGACAACGCCGACCGTCAAGTGGAGTTCCAAGAGCTTCAGCGCGCCGTGAAGGCAGTGCGCAACCATGAGGACTCCAGATCCAGCGATGACGAGCGCCGGAAGATGCCCTACGTCATCTATGGCGGGTCTGCTGACCCCTCGCCCGAAGCGTGGTTAAAACTCTGCGCCGAGCGGTAGTGTCGGTGGCTCCCCTCCCAAGTGCCGCGCCGCACCTCAAGTGGATGGGAACCCCCATCAGCTTCGATGCCACCGACTGCCCCAGGAATATGGCTGGGGCCGGCCAACTACCGCTCTTGGTAGCGCCCACCATCGCCAACGTGAGGATGTACCACGTTCTGGTAGATGGCGGGGCTGGGCTGAACCTCATCAGCCGCGCAGCTTTCCAGAAGCTGCAGATCCCGATGGCCAAGCTCACCCCATCGAGCCCATTCTCAGGGGTAGGGCCGGGACAAGTCGTTCCCTACGGCAACATCAGCCTTCCGGTGACCTTTGGGGCACCGGACAGCTATCGGACAGAGTACATTCTGTTCGACGTGGCGGAGATCGACCTCCCCTTCAACGCCATAATCGGCAGGCCAGCACTGTGCCGATTCATGGCAGTAGCCCACTACGGCTACCTCGTCCTGAAGATGCCTACACCAACAGGCGTCCTCAGGATTCGTGGAGACCGCACTGCTGCAGTGTCAGCCTTGGAAAAGCTCCAGGCACTTGCGGCAGCTCGAGCACCAGCCCCTGGCAGTGCAGAATCGGACCGGCTCCACTCGATTGCACGCCACCGTGCCTCTACCGCAGCACCCCGTGTGCAACCCCTCGACGAGGGCGACGTCCCCTTGAAGGTCGTCCAAGTCGGCGCCGATGCTACCCAGACTACCCGGGGGCCTGGATAGCAAATAGGAAGGCGCACTCGTCACCTTCCTCCGGCACAACATCGACGTGTTTGCATGGCAGCCGTCACAGATGCCGGGGATCCCTAGGGAGGTGATCGAGCACCACTTGAAGGTCTTCCCCGACGCCCGTCCAGTCCAGCAGAAGCCTCGCAAGCAGTCCATCGAGCGGGCAAACTTCACCCGAGAAGAAATCAAGAAGCTGCTGGACGCTGGCTTCATACGGGAAGTCCACCACCCCCGATGGTTGGCGAACCCCGTCGTTGTCCCGAAGGCTGACGGGAAGCTTCGGATGTGCATCGACTACACCAGTCTCAATAAGGCATGTCCCAAAGATCCATTCCCTCTCCCTAGAATAGATCAAATAGTAGACTCGACATCAGGCTGTGACATGCTGTGCTTCCTAGACGCCTATTCGGGTTTCCATCAGATCCCTATGTCTAGATAAGATGAGGAGCACACCTCCTTCATCACAGTTGATGGCCTGTATTGTTATGTCTCTATGCCTTATGGCCTAAAGAATGCTCTTCCCACCTTTGTACGTGCAATGCACAAAACCTTTGGAGAGTTAATAAGAGACTTAGTCGAGGTGTATGTCGATGACATCGTTGTCAAGGTCAGGAAGAGTTCATCCTTGTTATATAACCTAGCCTTAGTCTTTGACAAACTGCGCTCCACGCGCACCAAGCTGAACCCCGACAAGTGTGTGTTCGGCGTATCCTCTGGAAAGCTCTTAGGATTCCTGGTCTCATACCGGGGAATTGAGGCCAACCCAGAGAAGATCAAGGCCATCGACCTGATGCGGCCTCCTGCCCGCATCAAGGAAGTCCAGAAACTCACGGGATGCCTAGCCACGCTGAGTCGGTTTATACCGAGGCTAGCAGAGCGAGCGCTCCCCTTCTTTAAGCTCCTGCGCAAATCCGGTCCATTTGTTTGGACCGACGAAGCAGAAAAAGCTTTCCAGGAGTTGAAGCAACTCCTAACGACCCTACCCCTGAGCCCGAAGAGCATTTGTTGCTCTACATCGCGGCAACAACCGAAGTGGTGAGCATGGTCCTCGTCGCAGAGCGGCCGGACCTCTCGCCACCACAGCCTGCTCCGATAGCAGAAGACAAGCACCAGGAGACTCCGGAGGTCCAATACGGCCTCCCGGACCTCCAAGACAACCTCCCGGAGGTCCAAGACGCCCCCCCGGACTTCCACGACAACCTCCCGTAGGTCCAACGGGACCTCCCGGAGCTCCCAGAAAACCAACAGGACCCCTCGGAGGCCCGAGGCGACCTAGGAGCTTTCGAGTCCCAGCTCCCGGAAGCTTCCCCGGACCCACCTACCTCCGGTAGGCCCGAGCCAATGGATGAAGACATCTCTGGCCCGGGAGGGAGGGTCCGGACCATCCAAAGGCCTATCTACTACATCAGCGAAGTCCTCCACGACGCCAAGACAAGGTATCTGGAGGTCCACAAGCTGCTGTATGCAGTGCTCGTAGCATCCAGGAAGCTCCGCCACTACTTTCAAGCCCACCGGATCTAGGTGGTCACCTCCTATCCGCCGAAGGCGATCCTTCACAGCCCTCATGTGACCGGCAATGTCGCTAAATGGGCAGCGGAACTGGCAGAATTTGAGTTGGACTTCCTTCCTCGCCATGCGGTCAAGAGCCAAGCGTTGGCTGACTTCCTGGCTGAGTGGACGCCAACGAAGGCTGACCTAGGGGGCCACGAAGACGGTGAACTGAAGCACCAAGCTCCGGTCTTCACCGGGTCTCACTGGACGCTCTTCTTCGACGGCTCCTCGCGAAAGCAGGGGGCCGGTGCCGGCGTACTGCTTCTCATGCCATCGGGGGAGCAGTTTGGGTACATGGTGCGTCTCAATTTCAAGGCAACCAACAACATGGCAGAGTATGAAGCACTCATCTTTGGCCTAAAGACAGCCCTGTCTCTGGGCGCTCGCCAGTTGTTGGCACAGGGCGACTCCCAGCTAGTTATCAAGCAAGTTAAGGGTGAATGCTCCTGCAATGACCCACAGCTAGCTACTTATCTGCTCCACGTGCAGATGTTGGAGAAAGACTTCCTCGCCTTGGACCTGCGCCATGTACCGCGCGCTGGCAATGCCGCAGCTGGCGACCTCTCAACGAAGGCCTCCATCGGAGCCCCTGTGCCCGAAGGAGTCTTCGAGAGGACATTGCTGCGGCCCACAGCCCGGCCTGCCGAGCCGGGCGAAGGGGGCTGGACCAGCACCTCGAAGCTGGTGGTCCCGGCGGCCCTGCAGCCATGGACGCCGCCAAGGATCGTAAGCGTCACTGGGGACTCCGTGCAACCCAGCGCTCAAGATCCAGAAGCTCAAGTCAGACCCGATGCATGGATCACGGAGATCCGGGACTACTTGAAAGACAACATCCTCCCTGATGAACGTGTATCCGCTGAACGGATCGTGCGCATGGCTAAGAGGTACGCGCTGGTAGAAGGGGATCTCTACCGGCGTGGTGCCAACCATGTCCTATTGCGGAGCATAACCCAGAGGAAGGCTGCGACTTGCTCGCTGAGATCCATGGAGGCGAATGTGGGAGTCACTCTTCCTCATGCACGCTTGTCGGTAAAGCCTTCCGGCATGGCTTCTACTGGCCGACAGCACTCCAGGATGCCATCAAGCTGGTCGAGAGCTGCAAGGGGTGCCAGTTCCACGCCAAGAAGATCCATACACCGGCTCAGGCGGTACAGATGATCCCACCCTCATGGCCGTTCGCCGTATGGGGGTTGGACATCCTGGGACCATTCCCCAGAACCGTCGGGGGATTCCGGTACCTCTACGTCGCCATCGACAAGTTCACCAAGTGGCCAGAAGCCACACCCGTCATCACCATCAACAAGCAATCCGCAGTAAAGTTCATCAAGTCGATCGTCTGCCGCTTCGGGGTCCCGAACAGAATCATCACTGACAACGGGACCCAGTTCACCAGCGCAGCGTTCCAAGAATACTGCGAAGACCTCGGAATCCAGGTGTGCTACGCCTCCATTGCTCACCCAAAGAGCAATGGACAGGTAGAGAGGGCCAACGCCGAGATTCTTCGGGGCCTCAAGACCCGCACCTATGCCGGTTTGAAGAAACATGGCGCCAAGTGGGTGGACGAGCTTCTGAGCACACTATGGGCTAACCGGACATCCCAGAGTCGGGCCACCGGAGAGACACCCTTCTTTATGGTGTATGGGGCCGAGGCTGTGCTCCCCCCAGAGATCACCATGAAGTCCCTCCGTGTCCGAGCTTACGACGAAGCCGCACAGGACAACCTCCGGCGTGAAGACATCGACCTTGTCGACGAGGCTCGATTACATGCAGCACTCCGCAACGCACGGTACCGACAAGCGCTCCGACGCTACCACCAAAGGTCTGTGCGTGTCCGGGAGCTGCAGGAAGGCGACCTGGTGTTGCGGCGCATACTTCCTCGTGAAGGGACCGACAAACTCTCCCCTAGCTGGGAAGGTCCTTTCCGAGTCACAAAAGTGTGCCGTCCCGGGTGCGTACGCCTTTCCACCGAGGATGGGGATCCGCTCCCGAACCCTTGGAACATAGAACACCTCCGTAAGTTCTACCCCTAGAGCAATAGTAGGACATTCTCTTCTTTTTGTAATAAGTTCCATAGAGTCCAGGAACAGTGCTCGGAGCAGCTAAGTCTCAGGGGAAGGTCCAGGACTACATCCAGCTTGGTCTGGTTCCGACCCTAAGCGCGTAGAGTCTTGCTTCCCCTCTTAATGGGGCGGGTCGTTGCCTCCATGTTTAGCCTGCCTTCCTCCTATGGAAATTTATATTGAAAGGAACCTGTCCTACTTTGCTCTTCCCTTGTGCTCATTTAAGTTATGCATTAATTTTATGACCGCACTTTCTGTGTATGCTCACCATGCACTCAGCTCCCTTTCCCATTCTCACCTCTAGTCGGCATTTGCTATCTTACCGAAGGCAGTCGCGTTTGAGGTACTTGCCGATGACCAGGGGGCCTCGAGCTCCTGGCACTTCGCACACTAAAGTCCCCAAGCACCGTACACCGGATCAGGATCGTAAGCCAAATAAGACTATGAGATCGGGAAGGGGGAGCCCTAAGGAGAATTATGTTTCCCTTTCTTATGTGCAGGACCTCCCGGCCTTAGCTCCCCGCAGGAGTATGATAGGAGCGCCCAAACAATTGGCCACACCTACAAGGGGGCCGCTACGGGACCGCGCAAGACCGGAGCTCCAATGCAAGACCGAAGGATCCGGAGCAGGGGCGTGCTCTGGAGGCGCCACGTGTCTGGCGGGGCCGGAGCTCCTCCTCCCCTTAGCAGGTAGCTCCGGGCCCGCCACGTGGCTGGCAGAGCCGAGCCTCGCCCCCTCCGCAGGGGTGAGCTCCGAAGGCCCCACGTGTCCCGCGGGGCCGGACCTCCGGCTTCTCAGTGGAATGCTCCGGGCCCGCCACGTGGTCGGCAGATCCGGACCTCCCCGTTCTCACAGGGCGAGTTCCAGAGACCTCCGGGGCCCTTGACACAATAAGGACCCGGGGAAGGTGTCTGTGAAGGGCTTCAAGACTGGTGAAGGCCTCTGAGTACCTTGCGGAGCTAAGGGCTCGGACATGCCAAGCCAAAAAAGAAGACGAAAAGCACACAGACGTAGGAAATAACAAGAGTCTATTTATTCAAGGCTCCATGAGTTGGACTACAAACTCAACAAAAGTAAAGAAAAAAGGGAAAGAGATACAGAGCCTTTTGGCCACGGGGCCGGCTTCCTAAGAGTCCCCGGACTCCCGCTGGAACCTAGAAGCCACAAGGGCGGCCATGTCCCTGACCTCAGCCCTGGCAGCTTCTTCCCGCTCGACGGCGGGCCCTAGTCGGACCGGCTCTAGAGAGAAGGAAGGGTCTTGGCTCCGGAAGCACGCCAGCACATGAGTGGCGACCTCCTTCGCCAGGCCTGGTCCCTCCACCTCAAGTTCGTCGGCAATCACCGCTTCGAGCCGACCCAGCTTGGCGCCGATGGACTCAAGCGCCGGGATTGCCCCAGACACCTCCTGCGCTGGAGCCTCCGTCCGCACCGGGCTAAAGCCAAGAGGAACCAAGGCGGACCCCGCTTCGGTAACGAAGCTACAGACTGGACGGGCCTCGACGGACCGCGAAGCCTGGAGTTTCTCTACCTCTTGGCAGGCCGCCAACTCGCGATACAACGCCACCTGGCGCTCCCGGGAGGATTGCTCCTCCCTCGCGGCAGCAGCTGACTCGCGGAGCTCCAGCTCCTCGGCCCGAGCCCTCAGCTCGCTCTCCCTGCCCACCAGCCGTGCAGCGGCCTTCTCCTCCTCGGCCGCCACGGCGCGCTCCCGGTCGGCGACGGCGCACTCTCGGTGAACTACCTGCAGCCGCAACTCCTCCACGGCAGCAGAGCGCGTTTCAGCCTGGGCCTGAGCTTCGCGGAAGGTAGCGCGGAGCCGCCGGGACTCTGAGTCCAGGCGGCCAACGGCTTTCTTCTGAGCGTCGAGCAGGGCACCCATGGCGTCGAGCCTCGACTGCCTCGAAACGAGCCCCGCCTTCGCCTCCTGGGTCCGCTGCTGCAGGAAATGCTCCCAGCTAAGGAGGCGCTCCCTCTCTCCAGCCAGCACCTCCCGCTCCCGCTCGAAGGCTGCCTGGATCTTACGGACGCCAACCTGAGCACGGCCCAAGGCATCCCATATGGGCACCGGGGCAGCAGGAGCGGGAGTCGCGCCCCTGACCTTCTCCGTCGCGTCCACAACCGGAGAAGATGCTGGTGCCTCAGCAGCTGAGGCAAGACGCTGACCCGGGGGAGCCAGGGAGCCAGCGCCTGCGCCCACAGCAGCCCCTCCAGCCTCAGCACCAGACTTCCGGCCTGGCGTTGCCGCAGGTGCTGCCGCGGCCACCGCGGAGGACGAACCCGCCGGCACAGAAGGAGCCCTCGATGACTTGGGGGCCGTCGGAAGCGCCGTCGTTCCCAGATGCTGCGGCGCAGAGCCTCCACTAACTGGAGATGGCCGGGGGATAGGCTCGCCGCCGGCAGCCGATGAGCCCTTGTAGGCAAAGGAAGCTCTCAGGCTAAGAGAGGAGAAGGGAACGCTACTTCTACAAGCCAGAAAGGGCGACACTTACTGGGCGGCTTGAGCACTCCAACGGGCTTGGAGCCCCGGCCTCTGGGCCGGGGCAGAACCGCCGGGACCTGCGGCTGGAACATCCGCCAGCTGGGGCGTCTGAGCTCCCGACACATTCCCGGGCGTCGTCCCACCGGTGTCCTTCCTGGAAACCCCCTCGCCTGAAGAACGGTGGCGGGACGCTTGGGGTTCCTCGGACCGCCATTGTCCGAGATGAGATCCGTCGGAGTGTGATACCCAGGGTCTCTTTGGGTCGCCACTCGATGAACCGGCGCCTCCGGGAGATGGGCGCAAGGGTGCTCCGGCCCCCTGGCTCGGCGCAAGCGATGCCCTCGGAGGAGACCAGGCACGTTTCTTCTCTGGTTGCCCGGGGGCCGGCTCCTTTCCCTTCCCCCTGTCGGTGGCCTGAGTCCCGCTGGCCCTCAGTGCGGATTGGGCAGCGACAGACGCCTCGCGCTCCGGTCTGGAGTGCTCGGTCCCGGGAATCGAGATGCCCCGGAAGGCATCCCCAACCTGACGAACGGCGATCCCAATGTCGTCGAGATTCGACATCTTCCGCAGCAGCTCCATCCTCCTCTGCGGCTCCAAAAAGAGGGGAGTGCCAGAGGCCAAGAGGCGAGGTCGCCGCCGGTGACGTAGTCGCTTCTCACCTTGGCCACCATCTCGTACAACTCGTCTTCAGAGGGATCGGAGCCGAGACCCCTCTCCAACCTGGTGCAGTCGAGCTCGCCGGTGTAGTACCATGCCGGGCAGTTGCGTTGCTGCAAGGGCGCGATGCGGCGTGACAAGAAGTCCACTAGCACCATCAGGGACGTCAGCCCCTCGTTGGCCAAGAACCGGATCCGCTCCAAGACCGGTGCGTACTCCTGCTCCAGCTCTGGGACCTCCTCCCAGAAGCGACGCTCGGTGGTTGGGCCGGCAGTTGGGAGCTGCAGGTCGTGCTCGTCGGTCTGCACAATCACCCAGTTCTCCCTCCAGTTCTCCCACCTCGATGCACCGAAAGGTAGAAGGTACCCGGAAGCCTTCGGATCCTTGCAGCGATGCTGGAAGTAGTACGCGCCCAGCTGAGTCTTCGAGCTGCGCCCGGTCGTCCGCAACATGAAGAAGTAGCGGAAGAGCGTCGTCGAAGCATGCACCCCCACGAACATCTCGCAGAAATGGACGAAGACGGCAGCCATCGCGAAGGAGTTGGGGGAAAGATGGTGGAGCTGGAGACCGTACGTCTCCAGCAGAGTCACGAAGAAGGAAGAAATTGGCGGGACAAACCCCGCCATGGCGTAGGCAGTGAAGAAGACCATCTCCCCCTTCTCCAGGAGCAGGGGGAGAGATCCCTGGCGGAGCTGGCATTTCTGCTCCTCCGCGTGCCAGCCCAGCAGCTTGTGCACTGGTCCGAGCTCGGCCGACCGGGTGAGACGTGACGGAAGCAGGTTGGAAGCCATGGAAGAGGAGAGCTCAAGAACAGGGAAGACAAAGGCGCAAGAGCTCAAGGAAGGTGCATGCGCTGGGAAGTGCGAAGGGAAGCCGCGATGCGGGTAAGATCCCCTTTTAAAACTTCCCAGGTGCGACTCAAAGCAATTCGAAACTCTTCGAATACGCAGCTTGGGCAACCGCTTTGGCTCCAAGACCAAGCATCGATGACAAGTGGACCCAAGTCATCCAGCTGAAGCGGTGGGCCAAGAAGTCAGTCTCCCAAGGAGACGAGCCGGCAAGGCGCTTCAGCGGTTCCCGAAAAAAGCGCCGCAACGTGCAGAAGTGGCAGCCTTGGGAACCGCCGCAGTAAAAGCAACCATCAAGTGGGCTCACGCTCCCACGATCCCACGACTGTTCGTGCTCCGGCAACGGTCAATGCGGGACTTAGAGAAGGTGCGCGGAATGAAAGAGACGAAGGCCCCACCTCGGGCTCGCTATCTCCCCCGAGATGGGCTCAGGGCCACTGTCGGTACCCTCGATATGGGGTACCCTCGCGCACAGGGGAAAATGCATAAGGACCTAACCCTTCTCCGCAGGGAGAGCTCCGAAGGCGCCACGTGTCCAGCGGGGCCGGACCTCCCACTCCTCAGAGGAGAGCTCCGGACCCGCCACATGGCCAGCAGAAGCCGGACCTCCCCCCTCCGCGGGGAGAGCTCCGAAGGCTCCACGTGTCCCGGGGGGCCGGACCTCCCTCTCCTCAGAGGAGAGCTCCGGGCCCGCCACGTGGCCAGCAGCAGCCGGACCCCCCCACCACGGGGAGAGCTCCGAAGGCTCCACGTGTCCCGCGGGGCAGGACCTCCCTCTACTCACAGGAGAGCTCCGGGCCCGCCACGTGGCCAGCAGAGCAACGCTGCCTGCCCCCGCGCGGTAGGCAGCAGGCGTAAAGACGCGCCATACCTTGCCCGTACAAGGTATTCAAGGCCCGCGCCTTCCCAAGACACGGAGACGTGGAGCACGCCTCTGTCAGGTGCCGTTGCACCCAGTCACTTCGCAGACTGGCGCGCCGTGTCAGAGCCTGCCCGCCAATAAACACAGCAACAAGACATCCCCTGCCGCCCCTGCCATCATCAACCACTACGACTAGCTTGCGGCATGGGCAGGGCGGCAGAACGAAGACTCGGAAGCCTTCGCCAGAGACAACTACCGGCATAACTGCAGATACGGTAGATGGCAGGCAATCTCCCCGGGACCACTTGTCGGATCCCGGACCCACCTTGTAAGCCGCTCGAGCCTTGGACTATAAAAGGCTCAGGTAGGCAACGTTAGCAGGGGTTCAAACTCTGTGAACTCACACTCTAGACATCACTCACCCTCAAGCTCAGGACTCCAGTTCTGAGCAGCAAGCAATACAGCGAGCACCTCTGCTCACCGTGGACGTAGGGTTTTATGCTCCGGTGGCCTGAACCACGTAAAACTCCCCGTGTCAAGCTTCTCCCTCACTCGTCCCTAACGCTGAAGCTCTCCGCAAGTGTCTAGCCCCTCCGAAAAAGAACCTCCGCGGGCTGCCCAGAGCAGGTCCGGGGGAAGTGCCGACTACACACTTCGACATCCTTTATCACTCCTATCTCTTCAATCATTGCTTCCACTTGATTGAGTTTAATGTCCTTCCTCGGTTCTTGGACGACTATGAACTTGACCTTGGTGCTACTCGTATGAGTTAACTCCACCGTTCTTCGTCGAACAATGGATAACACCCTCATGCTTGATCAGCCAGTCCATTCCCAAAATAATATCTATCCTTTATGAGTTTATCACTATGAGGTTTGCACAAAATACTACCCCATTAATCTCTAGTCTCACCCTAGGGCATACTTGTCTTATTCTTATTTATCCTCCTGAAGAGTTCATTGTTACATCATCGCCCGGATGTAGTGATAAGTGAGCAAGGGTCTTTGCATCTTACTCGACGGGTACAAAGCGTAAGGAAGCTAGCCGAGGAACATAGATTTCGGGTGGGTAGTTGGAGTGTAGGATCCTTGACGGGGAATCTACATGAGTTAGTAGATGTTGCCATTAGGAGACGAGTAAATAATCTTTGTGTACAAGATACTAGATGGGCGGGTCAAAAAGCGAGAGGAGTCAAGAATACCGGTTTCAAGCTTTGGTATTCTGGATCGGCTTGGATTAGGAATGGCGTAGGTGTTCTAATAGATAAGAGTCTTAAGGATGGAGTAGTGGATGTTCGAAGACGAGGAGATAGGATCATCTTAATCAAGATAGTAATTGGGGACATTGTCTTGAACGTCATTAGTGCTTATGCCCCACAAGTTGGGCTCAACATGAGTGCTAAGAGGCAATCTTGGGAGGACTTGGAGGATATGGTTAGTAGTGTACCGATAACCGAGAAACTTCTCATAGGGGGAGATCTCAATGGTCACGTGGGTGCATCTAACCAAGGATTTGAGGGAGTACATGGAGGCTTTGGATGCGGCGATAGAAATCAAGAGGGTAAGGACATCCTAGACTTTGCCGTAGCCTATGATCTGTTGGTAGCTAACACCCTCTTTAGGAAGAGGCAATCTCACCTAGTGACCTTTAGTAGTGCCCAACACTCTAGCCAAATTGACTTTGTCCTCACTAGGAGAAGGGATAGACGGGAGTGTCTAGATTGTAAGGTGATCCCCGGGGAGTGTGTTGTGACACAACATAAGCTCGTGGTAGTTGACTTTCGCTTCCATACATGTTCTTTGCGGGACAAAGGTGTCAAAATCACAAGAACAAGGTGGTGGAAGTTGAACGGAGAATCACAAGAATCCTTTAAAAATAGAGTGATCACAGAAGGACCATGGGCAGAAAATGGAGATGCAGATAGTATGTGGGTGAAGATGGCAACTTGCATTAGGAAGGTAGCTAGTGAGGTGTTCGGTGTGACAAAAGGAAAGAAACTTGTAGATAAAGACACTTGGTGGTGGAATGAGGATTTACAAAAGGCCATTAAGGAGGAGTGTTACAAGAGTTGGCATAATGATAGAAGCGCAAGCAACATGCTTAAGTACAAAGAGGCTAAGAAGAATGCAAGGCGGGCTGTGAGTAAGGCAAGAGGACAGGCCTATGATAAGTTATATGAGAGACTAGAGACAAAATAAGGTGAAAAGGACATATAAAGGTTAGCAAAAATCCGTGAGAGAAAGATGAGGGATTTCAATCAAGTTAAATACATCAAATATGAGACTGACCGCATTCTAGTGAAGGATGAAGAGATTAAGAATAGATGGCGTGATTACTTTAATGGGCTATTCAGTGATGGGAATGGGAGCACTATGGTTGAGTTGGATGACTCCTTTGATGACTCCAACATGCGGTTCGTGCGGAGGATACAAGAGTTTGAGGTTAAGGAGGCCTTAAAAATGATGAAAGGAGGAAAGGCCCTCGGCCCTGACGATGTCCCTATTGAGGTGTGGGATGCCTTGGGGACGTGGCAATAGTATGGCTCACAAAGCTATTCAACCACATTTTTCAGTCAAACAAGATGCCTGAAGAATGGAGGAAAAGTATATTAGTACCTATCTTCAAAAATAAAGGAGATCTTCAAAATTGTACTAATTGTCGAGGTATTAAGCTTATGAGTCATACTATGAAGCTTTGGGAGAGAGTGATTGAACACCGCCTGAGGAAAGTGACAAATGTCACTAAAAACCAGTTTGGTTTTATGCTTGGGAGGTCTACAATGGAGGCGATTTTCTTGCTTCGTCAGCTTATGGAGAGATATAGGGAGCAGAAGAAGGACTTGCATATGATGTTCATCGACTTGGAGAAGGCGTACGACAAGATACCAAGGTTATTCATGTGGTGGGCACTAGAGAAACATAAAGTGCCAACAAAGTACATTACCCTTATCAAGGACATGTACAATAATGTTAGAACAAGTGTGCGCGTAAGTGATAGTGAGATTGATGCATTTCCTATCACGGTAGGACTACATCAAGGATCAACTTTGAGACCATACATCTTTTCCTTGGTGATGGATGAGGTGTCGAAGGATATACAAGGGGATATCCCTTGGTGCATGCTCTTTGCCGATGATGTAGTGCTGGTAGATGAAACTAGAGATGGTGTTGATAAGAAATTAGAGTTATGGAGACAAACCTTAGAGTCCAAGGGGTTTAGACTTAGTAGGACCAAAACTGAGTATATGAGGTGTGACTTTAGTGGTGTTGGTCGTGAAGAGGGAAATGTTAGTCTACAAGGACAAATAATATCTAGAAGAGACTCTTTCCGATACTTAGGATCAATGTTACAAAGCAATGGCGATATTGATGAGGATGTTTGCCAGAGGATCAAGGTAGGGTGGATGAAATGGTGACAAGCCTCTGGAATCCTATGTAATAGGAAAGTCCCACAAAAGCTAAAAGGGAAGTTCTATAGGACGGTGATCAGACCCGCGAAGCTATATGGGGCGGAATGTTGGCCAACTAAACGGCAACATGTCCAACAAATGAGTGTCGCAAAGATTCGCATGCTACGGTGGATGTGCAGGCACACGAGAAGAGACCGAATAAGGAATGAGGCAATTCGTGATAGGGTAGGGGTGGCGCCGATTGAAGAGAAGTTAGTCCAACATTGACTTAGGTGGTTTGGACATATCCAACAGAGACCTCCAGAAGCACCGGTTAACAGTGGGATTTTAAGAGGTAGAGAAAATATTAGGAGGGTAGAGGATGACCAAGGTTGACCTGGGAGGAGGCGGTAAAACGAGATTTGAGAGATTGGAATGTATCTAAAGAATTAGCTCATGATAGGACCTCATGGAAAGTAGCAATTCATGTGCCAGAATCCTAGTCTTTTTTTTCTTTTTTTCTTTTTTTTCTTTTTGTTCTTTTTGTTCTTTTTCATTTTTTTTCTTTTTTTTCCTTGTTCTTATATCTCTTCCTCTCTTCTACTTCATTGATATTGGGTTTCATGTCTAGCCGACCCCAACATGCTTGGGATAAAGGCTTGGTTGTTGGTTGGTTGTGAGTTTATCACTATGAGGTTTGCACAAAATACTACCCCATTAATGTCTAGTCTCGCCCTAGGGCATACTTGTCTTATTCTTATTTCTCCTCCTGGAGAGTTCACTACTAGCATATGGTTCATTTGGGTTGTTGCTAGCTCATGTTTTCTAGCAAATTCTTGAGAAATTAATGAATGGGTAGCACCAGAATAAAAAAATTGTTGCAATGTGGGAATTTGTAGGGAACGTACCAATCACCACATCCGGTGCCTCCTGTGCTTCCTCCATAGTCATGTGATTCACCCTTCCATGCACAAGGTTCTGCTGTTGTGGATGTGTATGCTTCTTCTTCGGACTTTTGTGGGCATAGTGTCCCACTTCACCACAATTGAAACACTCCACCCCAACCTTAGGTGCCTGACCTTTGTTGCCTTGGGGTGGTTCTGTTGCCCTTATCCTGCCGGCCTAGGTGGAAAAGCAGGACGTGGCTGCTGCAGTTGCTGGCGCTACGGCTGGAGTTGCGATGGGGAAGGCCTGAAGTTAGGATTGTAACCCTTCTATGCTGGGTAGGGTACCATAGAACGGCTCACTTGTCCTGCAGGATGTGGTGCAAAATCTGGCCGAGTGTTGCTGCCCGAAGGTTGGCCTTGCCAGTTAATCTCCCTCTTACATTCATTCTCCAGGGCCCTCATCTTCCTCTCCACAATGAATGCCCTTTCCACCATCCTCTGGAAGCTAGCATATTCATCGGATGACATAGCGCACTGCATCTCCATGGTGAGTCCTTCCATGAAGAAGTCTTGCTTTTGCTCATCAGTGTCGATGTCTGTCGAAGTGTGTGGTCGACACTTCCCCCGGACCTGCTCTGGGCAGCCCGCGGAGGTTCTTTTCCGGAGGGGCTAGATGCTTGCGGAGATCTTCAGCGTTAGGGACGAGTGAGGGAGAAGCTTGACGCGGCGAGTTTTACGTGGTTCAGGCCGCCGAAGCGTAAAACCCTACATCCACGGTGAGCAGAGGTGCTCGCTGTATTGCTTGCTGCTCAGAACCGGAGTCCTGAGCTTGAGGGTGAGTAATGTCTAGCGTGCGAGTTCACAGGGTTCAAACCCTTGCTAACGTTGCCTACCCGAGCCCTTTATAGTCAAAGGCTCGAGTGGCTTACAAGGGGGGGCCCGGGACCCAATAGGTCGTCCTGGGGAGATTGCCTGCCGACTACCATATCTGCAGTTATGCTAGTAGTTGTCTCTGGCGAAGGCTTCCGAGTCTTCGTTCTGCCGCCCTGCCCATGCCGCAAGCTAGTCGTAGTGGTTGATGATGGCAGGGGCGGCATGGGATGTCTTGTTGCTGTGTTTATTGGCAGGCAGGCTCTGACACGGCGCGCTAGTCCATGATGTGACTGGGCACAATGGCACCTGACAGAGGCGTGCTCCGTGTCTCCGCGTCTTGGGAAGGCGCGGGCCTTGAATACCTTGTACGGGTAAGGTATGGCGCGTCTTTACGCCCGCTGCCTACCGCGCGGGGGCAGGCATCGTTGTTCTGCTGGCCACGTGGTGGGCCCGGAGCTCTCCTCTGAGGAGAGGGAGGTCCGGCCCTGCGGGACATGTGGAGTCCTCGGAGCTCTCCCCGCGGAGGGGGGAGGTCCGGCTTCTGCTGGCCACGTGGCGGGCCCGGAGCTCTCCTCTGAGGAGAGGAAGGTCCAGCCCACTGGACACGTGGCGCCTTCGGAGCTCTCCCTGCGGAGGGGGAGGTCCGGCTCAGTTGGCTACGTAGCAAGTCCGGAGCTCTCCTCTGAGGAGAGGGAGGTCCGGCCCTGCTGGCCACGTGGCGAGTCCGGAGCTCTCCTCTGTGGAGAGGGAGGTCCGGCCCCGCTGGACACATGGCGCCCTCGGAGCTCTCCCTGCGGAGAAGGGCGAGGTCCTTAGGCATTTTCCCCTGTGCGCGAGGGTACCCCGTATCGAGGGTACCGACAGTGGCCCCCGGGCCCATCTCGGGGGAGATAGCGAGCCCGAGGTGGGGCCTCCGTCTCGACTCTGGTCCCGACACTGGTGAGCAGGACTGCACCAGGTTGGAGAGGGGTCTCGACTCTGATCCTTCCGATGAGGAGCTGTTCGAGATGGTGGGCAAGGTGAGCGGCAACTACATCCCCAGTGGTGGCCCCGCCTTCCCAGCCTCTGCCACTCCCTTCTTCTTAGAGCCGCAGAGGAGGTCAGAGCTACTGCGGAAGATGCCAAACCTCGACGACATCGGGATCTCCGTCCGTCAGGTTGGGGATACTGTCGGTACCTGAGATATGGGGTACCCCCGCGCACAGGGTAAAATGCCTAAGGAACTCGCCCTTCTCCGCAGGGAGAGCTCCGAAGGCGCCACGCGTATGGCGGGGCCGGACCTCCCTCTCCTCAGAGGAGAGCTCCGGGCCAGTCACGTGGCATACAGAAGCCGGACCTCCCCCTCCGCGGGAGAGAGGTCCGAAGGCGCCACGCGTCCAGTGGGGCTGGACCTCCCTCTCCTCAGAGGAGAGCTCCGAGCCCGCCACGTGGCCAACAGAAGCCGAGCCTCTCCCTCCGCGGGGAGAGGTCCGGAGGCTCCACGTGCCCCGCGGAACTGACCCTCCTCTCCTCTGAGAAGGGCTCCGGGCCCGCCACGTGGCAGCAGAACAGCGCTGCCTTCCCCGAGCGGTAGGCAGCGGGCATAAAGACGCCCCATACCTTGCCCGTATAAGGTATTCAAGGCCCGCGTCTTCCCGAGACGCGGAGACGCGGAGCACGCGTCTGTCAGGTGCCGTTGCGCCCAGTCGCATCACAGACTGGCGCGCGGTGTCAGAACCTGCCAGCCAATAAACACCGCGACAAGACACCCCATGCCGCCTGCGCCGTCATCAACCACTACGGGTAGCATGCGGCATGGGCAGGGCGGCAAGATGAAGACTCAGAAGCCTTCGACCAGAGGCAACTACCGGCATAACTGCAGATACGGTAGATGATAGACAATCTTCCCGGGACCACCTGTCGGGTCCCGGCCCCCCTTGTAAGCTGCCGAGCCTTGGACTATAAAAGGCTCGGGTAGGCGTCGATAGCAAGGGTTCGCACTTTGCAACTCATACGCTAGCCATACACTCTCAAGCTGTAACTCTCCTCCGAGCTCAGGCCTCCGGTCCTGAGCAGCAAGCAATACAGCGAGCTCCATAGCTCGCCGTGGACGTAGGGTTTTACGCTCCGGCGGCCTGAACCACGTAAACCTCGCCGTGTCAAGCTCTTACTAACTCGTCCATCTGCGCAAGCTCTCCGCTAGAGACTAGCCCCACCGAAAAAAGAACCTCCGCGGGCTGCCCTGTGCAGGCCCGGGGGAAGTGTCGACTGAACACTTCGACATTTGGCGCGCCAGGTAGGGGGCCTTTCTCCTAGCGCGACGAGTTTCCGCCGACGAAGATGACCAAGCTTCCTTCAGCGGCAAACTCTCCCCCTCCGCGTTCACAGCGAACCGTGACCACTGGGGAGTACATGTCGACACACTCGGGACGGAGTGTGTCGGCACAAGCTGGTAGCCAGCAGCCGACTCCGGCAACGCCAACTCCGGCGATGCAGGCTCTGACCAGTGTGAGATCTTCTGCAGCGCTGAGCGTACACCATGGAGGTGTGCTAGCTGCGGCAAGAGCGCTGCTGCGCAACCCACCTGCTGGGGATGCGCCCCATTCAGCGACCCAACAGTGGGTCCGCGAAGTGGACCGCCTCGTCGTCGCCGCCGTGAACCCTCGGTTTCGGCGAGGGCGATGTCCCGGTCAACCGGCTGTGTCGCTGACGCGCACACCAACGGTTGACGGGCAAACGGCGGATTCCAGCTCCTCCAGGCTCCCGTCGCCGGACCTGAGAAGGGAGCTGGAACGGTGCCACTTGGGCCAGGACGCCCGGGTGTACCTCGAGCGACGCCGAGAAAGGCGTCGCAACCATGAGGCTGGCGGCAGCATGTCGTCGGCCTCGACACAACCTGAAGGGCAGGTCTTCGCCACGCGAGCCCTGCCTCAGGCATATGCCGCGCAGCATATGCCACAACCATATGCACCGCAAGCAGCGCCCCCGGTCTATGGTGCAGCCTTGCCCATGCCGGGATACACGGTGTCAAGTGCGAACCAAGCGTTCACACTGCCAATACCTGCGGCGGCAGGAGCAGGATGTGCGGCTCTCACACCCCACCTTCGCTTCGCGAGGTGGCCACGCAAGTTTCGCCCGCAACTGCCTGAGAAGTACGACGGTAGCGTCAACCCGGCAGAGTTCCTCCAGATCTACTCCACCGCCGTACTTGCCGCAGGAGGGGATGAGGCTGTCATGGCCAACTACTTCCCCGTCGCCTTGACCGGCCCAGCTCGGTCTTGGCTCATGAACCTACCTCAGGGGTCCATAACTTCCTGGGGAGAGCTCTGCCGACAGTTCGTCACCAACTTCGGCAGCTCCTACACCCGTCCCGGCACGGAGCTTGACCTCCACGCCGTCAAGCAACAGCCTGGGGAGTCGCTGCGCTCTTTCATCCAGCGGTTCTCCCAGGTACGCAACACCATCCCGCATATTCAAAGTGCTTCTGTGGTGGTGGCGTTCCGTCAGGGTGTCCGGGACGAGAAAATGCTTGAGAAGCTCGCGACCAGAGAGGTCCGCGACATCTCTGAGCTCTTCAGTCTGGTGGACAAATGCGCCAGAGCAGCTGAAGGGCGGAACTGGCACGCTCTGCCGGCCTCCGAGTCAGGAGGACAGCCCGGGTCCGGCGCTGCTGCCTATGGAGGTGGCAAGAAGGCCAAGAACCGGGGGAGTGGCAAGATGAAGTCACCGTTCACGGCCCCCGTCGCCGCAGCTGCGACGACTAGTGGAGCTCGGGGGCCACGCCCCGACAAAAGGCAGCGGCAATCACCGGCCCCAGACAGTGACCAGGGCGGGCTATGCCCCGTGCATGGCACCGGCAACCATACTGCTGCCGAGTGTTGGGATATCCAGAGGCTCGCAGAGCGCTTCCGCAAAGGAAGACAGCAGAGGGCTGAAGCACCGTCCTACCCTCAGAGGGATGGCAAACAGAAGGTCGATGCCCCAGCCACCGCTGCCCATCAGGTGGGGTTCCAGGAGCCTCAGCTTGTCATAAAGACAGTGCATAACGGTGAGGACTCCAGTTCCGACGGTGACGGGCCATGGCGTTAGCCAACTGCGGCGCGCCTCCGTGCCTCGAACATACCTCTCGGGAGCCGCCTAAGGTCTGTCAACCCCTTGAAGGCCTTGCCAGAAGGGGAAGACGCCTTAGGTCATCCAAGACGAGCCCGGGCCCACCTACCCCTTGAAGGCCTTAGCCAGAAGGGGAGAACTCCCCGGGGGCCCCCAGGAGAAGCCGCGCAGGACCTGATCCAGCGCGAAGATAACAACCTCGTCGACAAGACTCGGCTGTAGGGAACACCCCACAACGCGCGGTCTCGGCTGGTGCTCTAAGCACTACCGCCAAAGAACCGAACGCGTCGAGGGCCTGCAGGAGGGCAACCTGGTGTAGCGGCACACTCTATCCCAAGAAGGACCCATAAACTCTCCCCCAGCAGGGAAGGTCCCTTCAGAATCATGAAAGTTGCCGCCCCAGGTACACATGCCTTTCAACTGAGTGTGGGATCCATTCCCAAAAGACTATTGCCATGAAGCAACACTGTAAGTCCTACTTCCCGAGCATCAGTAGAACAGGGTTATTCCCTTCTGTAATGGATCCCATAGAATTTAGGAACAGAGCTTGGGGCAGCTAAGTCTCAGGGGACGGTACAGGACTACGTCCAATTTAGCCTGGTTCCGACCCTAAGCGCGTAGAGTCTTGCTTCCCTTGTAGACGAGGCGGAATATTGCCTCCATGTACAGCCAGAATTCCATCTATGGGCACGAATACATAGACCTGTTCTACTTAGCTCACTATCATGCGCTCATTTAAATTATGCATTAATTTTTATGATCGCACTATCTTTGTATGTTCATCGTACATCTAGCTCCCCCTCTCCTGCGCTCATCCATAGTCGGCATTCGCTATCCTGCCGAAGGCGGCTGCGCTTGAGGCACCTGCCGATGGCCGAGTGAGTCTCTCGGGCCTCCCCCAGTCAGGTGTTGCGGTGCCAGTTGGTTACCTCCAGGAAAGGCTTGCGTTGTGCATGGGGGGTCCAGGGTGCGTATCCAGCTTAGCAGGCCATGAGCCCAAAGCATGCGCATCCTGCCCTCCGGAGGTACAGGGGAGTACAACCGCTTTGCCTGGTCATGAACCCAAAGCACGTGCACTCTGCTTCCCCAGCGCATGGCCCGGTACTAGGGATCGGACGGCCGTACCCGGACCTCGGAGGGAGCCGGAGCTCCGGCGCCTCGTGCACAGAATTGCCCAAGCCCCGTATAGCGGATCAGGATCGTAAGACGGATAAGACTAGGAGACGGGAGGGGAGGACCCCCCGAGGAGAATTACGTTTCCTCTGCCTGTGTGCAGGACCTCCAGGTTACGGCAACAGGGACTGCATGAAGCAGGGAGAAAGGAGCTACCAACTACTCCGGCCTAGGACTGGAAGGACCGGGACCTGCCCCTCTAGCAGGGGCGGGGCCCGAGGGTCCCACGTGTCCAGCGGGCCCGGAGCTCTCGCCTCCCCTGAGGAGGGCTCCGGGCTCGCCACGTGGCAGGCGAAAACCGGACCTCCCTCCCCCCCCCCCCCCCGGTGGGAGGGCTCCGAAAGCCCTACGTGTCCCGCATGGCCGGAGCTCCAGCCTCTTAAGGAGGGGCTCCGGACCCGCCACATGGCAGGCAGATTTGGAGCTCCCCATGGGGCGAGATCCGGAGACCCCCGGGGGCCCCTAACACGGTTAGGACCCGGGGAAGGTGTCTATGCGGAGCTCCGAGATTTGAGATGGCCTCTGAGTACCTTGCGGAGCTAAGGACTCAGTCAGGCAAAGCCAAGAAGGAGAGAAAAAGCATCACAGACACAGATATCTAAAAGAGTCGAACTAAGCGAGGCTCCATGAGCTGGACTACAGACTCGATAAAAAGGGAGAAACAAGTCCTAAGGACCTCCCGGCTCCCGCCGGAACCTTGCGGCTACAAGGGCGGCCACATCCTCGACTTCTGCCCTGGCAGCTGGCTCCCGCTCTGCGGCTGGGCCCTCTCTCGCTGGTTCTAGCGAGAAAGAGGGGTCGCGGCTCTTAAAGCATGCCAGCACATGTGAGGCCACCTCTAAGGCTAGGCCGCGTCCCTCGGCCTCAAGCTCGCTGGCGACCACCGAGTCTAGCCTGTCCAGCTTGGCGCCGATCGACTCCAGCGCGGGGATCACCTCCAACGCAGGGGCCGCGGCCCTCACCGGACTGAAGCCAAGAGGGATCAGGGCGGAACCTGCTCGATCCACGAAGCTCGAGACCGCAAGGGCCTCGGAGGACCGCAAGGCCGAAAGCTCCTCCACCTCGCGGCGGGCCGCCTGCAGAGCCTCCAGGTTCCTCTCGGAGAATTCCTTCTCCTTGGCCGCCAGGGAGCTCTCCCGAAGATGGAGAGTCTTGGCGAGCCGCTCCAACTCAGCGGCCTTGAAGTCGGCGGTCAACTCCCGGTCCAAGACCGCCCGGGGATCACGGGAGACCTGTTCCTCCCTCAAGTCGAGGTCTGCCTTCAGGATCTCCAGCTCCTCGATCCGAGCTCGAAGGTCATCCTCGCCCGCTGCCAGCTGCGCGGTGACCCTCTCCGCCTCAGCTGCCATGGAACGCTCCCGTTCCTCAACAGCAAGTTCACGGTGCTCCAACCGCTGCCGTATCTCCACAGCAGCAGAGAGGCTCTCTTCGGCCCGGGCGTGTGCCTCCAGAGCCTCCCTGTTGATCCGCCGCAATTGGGTGTCCATGCGGTCGACAGCCCGCTTCATCCGGTCGAGGAGCACTTCCCTGAAGTCGAGCAACTCCCGCCTGGAGTTGAGCTCGCTCTTAACCTTCGCGGTCCTCTCCCGCAAAAGGTTCCCCCAGGTGAGGAGGCGATCCCATTCAACCGTATACTCCTCCCGCTCGCGACCTAGTGCAGCCAAGACCTGCCGAATGCTCATCTCGGCAAGCGCGAAGGCATCCGCCAGGGGCAATGGAGCAACTGAGGCCGGGGCAGTCCCCCCGACCTCCTCCATTACCTCATCCTCAAGAGGAATCGACGCACCAGCAACCGAGACGAGACGCCGATCAGGAGAAATTGGCTCCGAGGCTCCGGCAGCCAGGCCAGCCGGGCTCTCTTTAGCTTCTGGCTCCTTGATCTGAGGAGAGGGGCGAGCCGGGGAAGGCGGTGCTGGAGAAAAGGCCGGGCCGCCTAGTGCAGGGTCGACCTGCGCTGGCTTGGGGGCCGCGGTGGCCGTCTCGGCAGGAAGAGACGACGCAGCCGCGGAGTCCGGGCACACCGGAACAGGAGAAGTTTGCGCTGGCCTGGGGGCCGCGGCAGTTGACCCTGGCTCCGAGCGCAGCGGCACAGATTCCCCGCAAGTCGGGGATGGCCGGGAAGCGCGGACACTCCAGCGGGCTCTGAACCCCGACTTCCGAGCCGGGGTAGGACTCCCAGAGCCCGCTACCGTCACTGACGGCCGCTCCGCAGTCGCTTGAACTGGCGGAACAGGGGACGCCCCAGAAGCTTCCCCCAGCGCATCAGCCCGGGGCCTCTTCGAGTCGCCACCGGAGGGAGTGTCAGGCACCCCAGAATCCCGACTTGGCATAGACGCCGCTGCTGGAGGAGATCGAGCGCGCTTCTTCTCTGGTGGCGGGTTGGAAGCCATGGCGAGGGAGAACTCAAGGGCAACAGAGCAAAAGCACAAGAGTCCGAGAAGAAACGCAGAGAAGTGCGAAGGGAAGCTGCAATGTGAGTAAGACCCCCTCTAAAAACTTCCCAGGTGCAATCCCAAGCGATTCGGAACTCTTCGAATACCCCGCGTCGGCGACCGCTTCGGTTCCTAGGCCGAGTGCCGATGAAGGGTGGGCCCAAGCCGCCTAACTAAAGCGGTGGGGTCAAGGAGTCAGTCTCCTGAGAAGATGAGCCGGCAAGGCACTTCGGCGGTTCCCGAAGAAAGCGCCGCAACGTGCAGAAGCGGCAGTCTTGGGAACCGCCGCAGTAAAAGCAACCATCAAGTGAGCGCACGCTCCCATGACCCCGCGGCCGTTCGTGCTCCGGCAGCGGTCAATTCGGGACTTAGAGAAAGTGCTCGGATCGAAAGAGACGGAGGTCCCACCTCGGGCTCGCTGCCTCCCCCGAGATGGGCCCGGGGGCCACTGTCGGTACCTGAGATATGGGGTACCCCCGCGCACAGGGTAAAATGCCTAAGGAACTCGCCCTTCTCCGCAGGGAGAGCTCCGAAGGCGCCACGCGTATGGCGGGGCCGGACCTCCCTCTCCTCAGAGGAGAGCTCCGGGCCCGTCACGTGGCATACAGAAGACGGACCTCCCCCTCTGCGGGAGAGAGGTCCGAAGGCGCCACGCGTCCAGCGGGGCCGGACCTCCCTCTCCTCAGAGGAGAGCTCCGGGCCCGCCACGTGGCCAACAGAAGCCGAGCCTCTCCCTCCGCGGGGAGAGGTCCGGAGGCTCCACGTGCCCCACGGAACTGACCCTCCTCTCCTCTGAGAAGGGCTCCGCGCCCGCCACGTGGCAGCAGAACGGCGCTGCCTGCCCCGAGCGGTAGGCAGCGGGCGTAAAGACGCCCCATACCTTGCCCGTACAAGGTATTCAAGGCCCGCGTCTTCCCGAGACGCGGAGACGCGGAGCACGCATCTGTCAGGTGCCGTTGCGCCTAGTCGCATCACAGACTGGCGCGCGGTGTCAGAACCTGCCAGCCAATAAACACCGTGACAAGACACCCCATGCCGCCTGCGCCGTCATCAACCACTACTGCTAGCATGCGGCATGGGCAGGGCGGCAAGATGAAGACTCAGAAGCCTTCAACCAGAGGCAACTACCGGCATAACTGCAGATACGGTAGATGATAGACAATCTTCCCGGGACCACCTGTCGGGTCCCGGCCCCCCTTGTAAGCTGCCCGAGCCTTGGACTATAAAAGGCTCGGGTAGGTGTCGATAGCAAGGGTTCGCACTTTGCAACTCATACGCTAGCCATACACTCTCAAGCTGTAACTCTCCTCCGAGCTCAGGCCTCCAATCCTGAGCAGCAAGCAATACAGCGAGCTCCATAGCTCGCCGTGGACGTAGGGTTTTACGCTCCGGCGGCCTGAACCACGTAAACCTCGCCGTGTCAAGCTCTTACTAACTGGTCCATCTGCGCAAGCTCTCCGCTAGAGACTAGCCCCACCGAAAAAAGAACCTCCGCGGGCTGCCCAGTGCAGGCCCGGGGGAAGTGTCAACTGAACACTTCGACAGATACCCTCCGGGGCATCTCGATCCCGGGGACCGAGCGCTCCGGATCAGAGCACGAGGCGTCTGTCGCCGCCCAACCCACCCCGAGGGCCGACGGAACTCAAGCTGCCGACAAGGCAAATGGGAAGGAGCCGGCCCCCGGGCAGCCAGAGAAGAAACGTGCCCGGTCTCCTCCGAGGGCGTCGCTTGCGCTGAGTCAGGGGGCCGGTGCACCCTTGCACCCATCTCCGGGAGGCGCTGGTCCATCAAGTGGCAACCCAAAGATACCCCGGGTGTCCCACTCCGGCAGGTCTCTTCCTGGACAGCGGCAGTCCGAAGAACCCCAAGCGTCCCGTCACCCTTCCTCAGGCGGAGGGGCTTCTAGGATGGACGCCGGTGGGGCGACGCCGGGGAGCGTGCCGGGAGTCCAGACGCCACAGCCTGCGACGTCCCGGCCGCTGGTCCTGGCGGTTCTACTGCAGCCCAGAGGCCGGGGCTACAAGCCTGTTGGAGCACTCACGTCGCCCAGTAAGTGTTGCTCTTTCTAGCTTGTAAGAGTAGCGTTCCCTTCTCCTTTCTTAGCCTGAGAGCTTTCTTTTCCTGCAGGGACCCACCGGCTGCCAGGGGCGGACCCATTACCCGGCCATCTCCAGTTGGCGGAGGCTCCGCGCCGCAGCATCTGGGAACTGCGGTGGTTCCACCGGCCCCCAAGTCGGCAGGGGCTTCTTCTGTGCCGGCGGGCTCGCCCTCGGCGGTGGCTGCGGCAGCACCTGTTCGTCCTCCTTCACCAGCCTGGAAATCCGGTGCTGAGGCTGGAAGGGCTGCTGTAGGTGCAGTTGCTGGCTCCCTGGCTCCCCCGGGTCAGCGTCTTGCTTCAGTTGCTGAGGCACCAGCACCTTCGCCGGTCGTAGGCGCGACAGGGGAGGTCAGAGGCACGACTCCTGCCCCCGCCGACCCGGTGCCCATGTGGGATGCCTTGGGGCGTGTTCAGACTGGCGCCCGACAGTTCCAGGCCGCCTTTGAGCAGGAGCGGGGGGCGCTGGCTGGAGAGAGGGAGCGCCTTCTTAGTTGGGAGCACCTCCTGCAGCAGCGGACCCAGGAGGCTAAGGCAGAGCTTGACTCGAGGCAGTCAAGGCTTGAGGCCATGGGTGCTCTGCTCGACGCTCAGAAGAAAGCCGTCGGCCGCCTAGACTCAGAGACTCGGCGGCTCCGCGCTTCCTTCCGCGAAGCTCTGGCCCAGGTCGAAGCCAAGGCCGAGGCGCGCACTGCTGCCACGGACGAGTTGCGGCAGCAGGTAGTTCGTCGAGAGTGCGTCGTCGCCGATCGGAACGTGCCATGGCGGCCGAGGAGGAGAAGATTGCCGCGCGGCTGAAGGCCAGAGAGGGCGAGCTGAGGGCTCAGGCCGAGGAGCTAGAGCTCCGCGAGTCGGCTGCTGCTGCGAGGGAGGAGCAATCCTACCGGGAGCGCCAGGCGGCGCTGAATCGCGAGCTGGCGGCCCGTCAAGAGGTAGAGAAGCTCCAGGCTTCGCGGTCTATCGAGGCCTAGGCGGTCTGGAGCTTTGCTACCGAGGCGGGGTCCACCTTGGTTCCTCTTGGTTTCAGCCCGGTGCGGACGGAGGCTCCAGCGCAGGAGGTGTCTAAGGCAATCCCGGCGCTTGAGTCCATCGGCTGCAAGCTGGGCCGGCTAGAAGCGGTGATCGCTGACGAGCTTGAGGTGGAGGGACGAGGCCTGGTGAAGGAGGTCGCTACGCATGTGTTGGCGTTCTTCCGGAGCCAAGACCCTTCCTTCTCTCTGGAGCCAGTCCGACTAGGGCCCGCCGCCGAGCGGGAGGAAGCTGCCAGGGCCGAGGTCGAGGACATGGCCGCCATTGTGGCCTCTAGGTTCCAACGGGAGTCCGGGGACTCTTAGGCATCCGCCCCCGTGGCCAAAGGCCCTGTACCTTCTCTTCTTTTTTTATTTTCGTCGAGTCTGTATCCCAGCTCATGGAGCATTGAATGAATAGACTCTTGTTATCTTCTGTGTCTTGTGTGCTTTAGTCTTCTTTTTGGTTTTGTCTGGCCGAGCCCTTAGCTCCGCAAGGTACTCAGAGGCCTTCACCAATCTCGAAGCTCTGCACAGACACCTTCCCCGGGTCCTTACTGTATTAAGGGTCCCGGAGGTCTCCGGAACTCGCCCCATGAGAATGGGGAGGTACAGATCTGCTGGCCACGTGGCGGGCCCGGAGCTCCCTTCTGAGGAGAGGGAGGTCCGACCCCGTGGGACACGCGGAGCCTTTGGAGCTCTCCCCGTGGAGGGGGGAGGTCCGGCTTCTGCTGACCATGTGGCGGGCCCGGAGCTCTCCTCTGAGGAGAGGGAGGCCCGGCCCCGCGAGACACGTGGAGCCTTCGGAGCTCTCCCCATGGAGGGGGGAGGTCCGGATCCTTCGGTCTTGCCTTGGAGCTCCGGTCCTGCGCGATCCCGTAGCGCCCCTCTGGTAGGTGTGGCCCATTGGTTGGGGTGCTCCTACCATTCTCCTGCAGGGAGCTAGGGCCAAGAGGTCCTGCACACAAGTAAGGGAAACGTAATTCACCTTGGGGCTCCCCTTTCCCTATCTCATAGTCTTATTTGGCTTACAGTCCCTATCCATTTGTACGGTGCGTGGGAACTACCGTGCGCGAAGTGCCGGGAGCTCGGGGCCCCCTGGCCATCGGCAGTGTCGAAGTGTTCAGTCGACACTTCCCCCGGGCCTGCACTGGGCATCCCACGGAGGTTCTTTTTTCGGTGGGGCTAGTCTCTAGCAGAGAGCTTGCGCAGATGGACGAGTTAGTAAGAGCTTGACACGGCGAGGTTTACGTGGTTCAGGCCGCCGGAGCGTAAAACCCTAGGTCCACGGCGAGCTATGGAGCTCGCTGTATTGCTTGCTGCTCAGGACCGGAGGCCTGAGCTCGGAGGAGAGTTACAGCTTGAGAGTGTATGGCTAGCGTATGAGTTGCAAAGTGCGAACCCTTGCTATCGTCGCCTACCCGAGCCTTTTATAGTCCAAGACTCGGGCGGCTTACAAGGGGAGCCGGGACCCGACAGGTGGTCCCGGGAAGATTGTCTATTATCTACCGTATCTGCAGTTATGCCGGTAGTTGTCTCTGGTCGAAGGCTTCTGAGTCTTCATCTTGCCGCCCTGCCCATGCCGCATGCTAGTCGTAGTGGTTGATGACGGCACAGGTGGCATGGGATGTCTTGTCGCGGTGTTTATTGGCTGGCAGGTTCTGACACCGCGCGCCAGTCTGTGATGCGACTGGGCGCAACGGCACCTGACAGCGGCGTGCTCCGCGTTTCCGCGTCTTGGGAAGACGCGGGCCTTGAATACCTTGTACGGGCAAGGTATGGGGCGTCTTTATGCCTGCTGCCTATCTCTCGGGGGCAGGCAGCACCGTTCTTCTGACCACGTGGCAAGCCCAGAGCCCTTCTCAGAGGAGAGGAGGGTCCGGCCTGCGGGGCACGTGGAGCCTCCAGACCTCTCCCCGCAGAGGGGGAGGCTTGGCTTCTGTCGTCCACGTGGCAGGCCCGGAGCTCTCCTCTGAGGAGAGGGAGGTCCGGCCCCGCTGGATGCGTGGCGCCTTCGGACCTCTCTCCCGCGGAGGGGGAGGTCCGGCTTCTGTATGCCACGTGGCGGGCCCAGAGCTCTCCTCTGAGGAGAGGGAGGTCCGGCCCCGCCGGACGCGTGGCGCCTTCGGAGCTCTCCCTGCAGAGAAGGGCGAGTTCCTTAGGCATTTTCCCCTGTGCGCGGGGGTACCCCATATCGAGGATACCGACAGTGGCCCCCGGGCCCATCTCGGGGGAGATAGCGAGCCCGAGGTGGGACCTTCGTCTCTTCTGATCCGCGCACTTTCTTGTCTTGAGTACTCCCTGTGCTGGCAGGGTCTTGACGGCTTCGGTGTTCAGCCTCTTAGGAGAGGGTGAAGCCTGGCATCGGAGCTCGGCCCGGCTGTGGGGGCGGAGGTCCGGAAGTCATCAGAGCTCAGGCCAGCGAAGGGCGTGAGGTCCGGCATCAGCACTTGCCTCTGAAAGGAGGGCGAGGGCTGGCCTCGGAGCTCGGTCTGGCTGTGGAGGCGGAGTCCGGAAGTCATCGGAGCTCAGGCCAGCGAAGGGCGTGAGGTCCAGCGTCAGCGCTCGCCTCTGAAAGGAGGGTGAGGGCTGGCCTCAGAGCTCGGCCCAGCTATGGGGGCGGAGTCTGGAAGTCATCGGGGCTCAGGCCAGCGAAGGGCGTGAGGTCCGGAGGTCATCGGAGCTCAGGCCAGCGAAGGGCGTGAGGTCCGGCATCAGCGCTCGCCTCTCAAAGGAGGGCAAGGGCTGGCCTCGGAGCTCGGCCCAGCTATGGGGGCGGAGTCCGGAAGTCATCGGGGCTCAGGCCAGCGAAGGGCATGAGGTCCGGTGGTCATCGGAGCTCAGGCCAGCGAAGGGCGTGAGGTCCGGCATCAGCGCTCGCCTCTGAAAGGAGGGCGAGGGCTGGCCTCGGAGCTCGGCCTGGCTGTGGAGGCGGAGTCCGGAAGTCATCGGAGCTCAGGCCAGCGAAGGGCGTGAGGTCCGGCATCAGCGCTCACCTCTGAAAGGAGGGCGAGGGCTGGCCTCGGAGCTCAGCCTGGCTGTGGAGGCGGAGTCCGGAAGTCATCGGAGCTCAGGCCAGCGAAGGGCGTGAGGTCCGGCATCAGCACTCGCCTCTGAAAAGAGGGCGAGGGCTGGCCTCGGAGCTCGGCCTAGCTGTGGGGGCGGAGGTCCGGAACTGCTCAGTGGTCCCCCTTTCCTATCCCTTAGTCTCATTTGGCTTACTGTCCCAGGCCAGAATACGGGGCTTGGGTAATCCAGCGCACTTGGTCCCGGAGGTCTGGCCCCAGCCCTAGTTAGAGTGTAACCGCCCGGCCCCCTGGTACTCAGACCGTAGCGCCGGGAGGCAGAGTGCGCATGCTTTGGGTGCAAGACCGGGCAAAGCAAGGCTCCTGACCCCCCCGTTCTAGCGTAGGTCTTTTCTCGGAGGAGACCAACTGGCGGTGCAGTACCCTTATAGGGGGAGATCCAAAAGGCCACCGGGCCTCTGGCAGGTACCCCAAGCACTACCGCCTTCGGCAGGACGGCAAATATCGACTATGCATGAGAGCTGGAAAGAGGAGTCAAGTGTACAATGGACGCACACTATCTAGAGTGTGGGGAGGTGTTCATATAAATTAATGCGTAATTTAAATAAACACCTAAGTAAGTATGGTGAACTTACTGGGTAGCGTCGGAGCGCCTGTCTTCACGCAGAGCGGGTCATGCGTGGCTTCGTCGTACGCCGGACACGGGGGGACCCCCATGGCTATATCAGGGGGAAGCATGGCTTCGGCCCCGCATACCATGTGGAAGGGTAGTTCCCGTGACCCGGCCCTGGGAAGTCCGGCTAGCCCTCGACATGGAGGAGCCGGTATCCCCCGACGGCTCTAGGTGCGCGTCTGCACCGGTTGTGTGGGTCTGCTTGGCGTGGACCTGGCACGCATTGCATCCCTAACCGTTTGACGGCGTCCAGGTGGCTCTCGGTCAGTAGGAGCCATGCCGGGTGGCTTAACCGACCAACGTGCGGGACGATGAGCGTTCCCAGCACTCGCCTCCTTGGACTACTGCAAGCTAATCGCAGCCTTCCTCCTGGGTTATGCACCGCAATAGGATGTCGTGGCGCCACGCCAGTAAAGATACCAGCGCATAGCACTTAGCCATCCGCACCACCCGTTCAGCGGATGCACGTTCATCAGGAAGGATGTCCTTCAAGGAGTCCTGGACCTCCGTGGTCCATGCATCGGGACTACTTGAGCTTCTGGATCTTGAGCGCTGGGTTGCACGGAGTACCCAGTGACTCTTACGATCCTTTGGCGGCATCCAGGGCCGCCGGGACTGCCTAGCTTTGAGGCACTGGTTCAGCCCCCTTCGCCCGGCTCGGCGGGCCGGGCTGTGGACCGCAGCAACGTCCTCTCGAAGACTCCTTCATGCGCAGGGGCTCCGATGGAGGCTTTCGTTGAGAGGTCGTCAGCTGCGGCCGTGCAAGCGCGCGGTACATGGCGCAGGTCCAAGGCGGGGAATTCTTTATCCAACATCCGCACGTGAAGCAGATAAGCAGCTAGCTGTGGGTCATTGCAGGGGCATTCACCCTTAACTTGCTTGATAACTAGCTGGGAGTCGCCCCGCGCCAACAACTGGCGAGCGCCCAGAGACAGGACTGTCTTTTAGGCCAAAGATGAGTGCTTCATACTCTGCCAAGTTGTTGGTTGCCTTGGAATTGAGACGCACCATGTACCCAGACTGCTCCCCCGATGGCATGAGAAGCAGTACGCCGGCACCGGCCCCCTGCTTTCGCGAGGAGCCGTCGAAGAAGAGCGTCCAGTGAAGCCCGGTGAAGACCGGAGCTCGGTACTTTGGTTCACCGTCTTTGCGGCCCCCTGGGTCAGCCTTCGTTGGCGTCCACTCAGCCACGAAGTCAGCCAGTGCTTGGCTCTTGGCTGTCTGATGTGGTCGGGAGCTCAGCTTGAACTCCGCCGTCTTTGGGCTGTCTTCCGGCTTCGGAAGCTGGCAGTGAGTGCCAACTCCGCCCTCCGGCTGCTCTGGAGCACTTGTCCGCCAGGCTGAAGATCTCGAAGGCATCGCAGACCTCTCTGGTTGCAAGCCTCTCAAGCATCTTCTCGTCTCGGACACTGTCGAAGTGCCGCCACCACAGAAGCACTTTGAATATGCGGAATGGTGTTGCATACCTGGGAGAACCGCTGGATGAAGGAGCGCAGCGACTCCCCAGGTTGTTGCTTGATGGCATGGAGGTCAGTCTCCGTGCCAGGACGGGTGTAGGAGCTGCCGAAGTTGGCGATGAACTGCCGGCAGAGCTCTCCCCAGGAAGTTATGGAACCCTGAGGGAGGTTCATTAGCCAAGACCGGGCTGGGCCGGTCAAGGCGACGGGGAAGTAGTTTGGCCATGACGGCCTCATCCCCTCCTGCGGCAAGTACGACGGTGGAGTAGATCTGGAGGGACCCCGCCGGGTTGATGCTGCCGTCGTACTTCTCGGGCAGGTGCGGCCGAAACTTGCGCGGCCACCACGTGAAGCGGAGGTGGGGCTCCAGGGCCGTACATCTTGCCCCTGTTGCTGCAGGCGTTGGTGCCGCGAACGCTTGGTTCGCCGCTGGCACAGTGTACCCCGGTATGGGCAAGGCTGCGCCATAGACCGGGGGCGCCGTTTGCAGGACATATGGCTGTGGCATACGCTGCGTGGCGTATGTCTGGGGCAGAGTTCGCGTGGCGAAAGTCTGCGCCTCAGGCAGGGTTGAGGCAGTCGTCATGCTGACGCCGGCCTCTTGGCTGCGACGCCTTTCTCGTCGCCGCTCGAGGAACACTCGGGCGTCTTGGCCCAGGTGGCATCGTTCCAGCTCAGTCCTCAGGTCCGTCGACGGAAGCCTGGTGGAGCTGGAATCCGCCATCTGTCCGTCAACCGTCGGCGTGCGTGTCAGCGACACAGCCGGTTGGCCGGAGCGTCGTCCCCGCCGAAGTCAAGGGTTTGCGGCGGCGACAACAAGACGGTCTACCTCGCGAATCCACTGCTGGGTCGCTGCCTGAGGCGCGTCCCCAGTAGGCGGATTGTGCAGTAGCACTCTTGCTGCGGCTAGCGCACCCCCGCCGGGTACGCCCAGCGCTACTGAAGACCTGACGCTGGTTGGAGCCTGCATTGCCGGGGTCGGCGCTGCCAGAGCCGGCTGCTGGCTCCCAGTGCAGGTATTGGTGCCGCGAACGCTTGTTTCGCCGCTGGCACAGTGTACCCCGGTATGGGCAAGGCTGCTCCCTAGACCGGGGACGCCGTTTGCGGGGCATATGGTTGTGGCATATGCTGCGCGGCGTATGTCTGGGGCAGAGCTCGCGTGGCGAAGATCTGCCCTTCAGGCTGGGTCGAGGCTGACGTCATGCTGACGCCAGCCTCTTGGTTGCGACGCCTTTCTCGACGTTGCTCGAAGAACACTCGAGCATCTTGGCCCAAGTGGCATCGCTCCGGCTCTGCCCTCAGGTCCGTCGACGGAAGCCTGGTGGAGCTGGAGTCCGCCGTCTGCTCGCCAACCATTGGCGTGCGCATCAGCGACACAGCCGGTTGGCCGGTGCGTCGTCCCCGCCGAAGTCGAGGGTTTGCGGCGGCGACGACGAGACAGTCTATCTCGCGAATCCACTGCTGGGTCGCTGCCTGAGGCGCGTCCCCAGCAGGCGGATTGTGCAGTAACGCTCTTGTTGCGTCTAGCTCATCCCCGCCGGGTACGCCCCGCGCTACTGAAGACCTGGCGCTGGTTGGAGCCTGCATTGCCGGGGTCGGCGCTGCCAGAGCCGGTTGCTGGCTCCCAGTGCAGGTACTGGTGCCGTGAACGCTTGGTTGCGTCTGCACAGTGTACCCCGGTATGGGAAAGGTTGCGCCATAGGCCGGGGACGCCGCTTGCAGAGCACATGGTTGTGGCTTATGCTGTGCGGCGTACGCCTGGGGCAGAGCTCGCGTAGCGAAGGTCTGCCCTCTAGGCTGGGTCGAGGCCGACATCATGTTGTCGCCAGCCTCTTGAGTGCGACGCCTTTCTCGACGTCGCTCGAGGAACACTTGGGCATCTTGGCCCAAGTGGCACCGTTTCAGCTCTGTCCTCAGGTCCGTCGACGGAAGTTTGGTGGAGCTGGAACCCGCCGTCTGCCCGTCAACCGTTGGCGTGCGCGTCAGCGACACAGCCGGTTGGCCGGAGCGTCGTCCCCGCCGAAGTCAATGGTTTGCGGCGGCGACGACAAGACGGTCTACCTCGTGAATCCACTGCTGGGTCGCTGCCTGAGACGCGTCCCCAGCAGGCGGATTGTGCAGTAGTGCTCTTGCTGCTGCTAGCGCACCCCCACCGGGTACGCCCGGCGCTACTGAAGGCCTGACGCTGGTTGGAGCCTGCATTGCCGGGGTCGGCGCTGCCAGCACCGGTTGCTGGCTCCCAGCTTGCCCTAACACACTCCGTCCTGAGTGTGTCATCATGTACTCTCCCCTGGTCACGGTTTGCCGCGGACGCAGGGGGGGAGAGTTTGCCGCTGCAGGAAGCTTGGTCATCTTCGTCGGCGGAAACTCGTTACGCAAGGGGAAAAGCCCCCTACCCGACGCGCCAAATGTCGAAGTGTTCAGTCGACACTTCCCCCGGGCCTGGACTGGGCAGCCCGCGGAGGTTCTTTTTTCGGTGGGGCTAGTCTCTAGCGGAGAGCTTGCGCAGATGGACGAGTTAGTAAGAGCTTGACACGGCGAGGTTTACGTGGTTCAGGCCGCCGGAGCGTAAAACCCTACGTCCACGGCGAGCTATGGAGCTCGCTGTATTGCTTGCTGCTCAGGACCGGAGGCCTGAGCTCGGAGGAGAGTTACAGCTTGAGAGTGTATGGCTAGCGTATGAGTTGCAAAGTGTGAACCCTTGCTATAGTCGCCTACCCGAGCCTTTTATAGTCCAAGACTCGGGCGGCTTACAAGGGGAGCCGGGACCCGACAGGTGGTCCCGGGAAGATTGTCTATTATCTACCGTATCTGCAGTTATGCCGGTAGTTGTCTCTGGTCGAAGGCTTCTGAGTCTTCATCTTGCCGCCCTGCCCGTGCCGCATGCTAGTCGTAGTGGTTGATGACGGCACAGGCGGCATGGGATGTCTTGTCGCGGTGTTTATTGGCTGGCAGGTTCTGACACCGTGCGCCAGTCTGTGATGCGACTAGGCGCAACGGCACCTGACAGCGGCGTGCTCCGCGTTTCCGTGTATTGGGAAGACGCTGGCCTTGAATACCTTGTACGGGCAATGTATGGGGCGTCTTTACGCCTGCTGCCTATCTCTCGGGGGCAGGCAGCACCGTTCTTCTGGCCACGTGGCGGGCCCGGAGCCCTTCTCAGAGGAGAGGAGGGTCCGGCCTGCGGGGCACGTGGAGCCTCCGGACCTCTCCCCGCGGAGGGGGAGGCTTGGCTTCTGTCGGCCACGTGGCGGGCCCGGAGCTCTCCTCTGAGGAGAGGGAGGTCTGGCCCCGCTGGACGCGTGGCGCCTTCGGACCTCTCTCCCGCGGAGGGGGAGGTCCGGCTTCTGTATGCCACGTGGCGGGCCCGGAGCTCTCCTCTGAGGAGAGGGAGGTCCGGCCCCGCCGGACGCGTGGCGCCTTCGGAGCTCTCCCTGCGGAGAAGGGCGAGTTCCTTAGGCATTTTCCCCTGTGCGCGGGGGTACCCCATATCGAGGGTACCGACAGGCAGGTACCTCAAACGCAACCACCTTTGGTAGGGCAGCAAATGCTGACTAGAGGTGAGAATGAGAAAAAGGAGCTGAGTGCATGGTGAGCATACACCGGAAGTGTGGTCATAAAAATTGATACGTAATTTAAATGAGTACAAGGGATGAGCAAAGTAGGACAGGTTTCTTTTCATATAAATTTCCATAGGAGGAAGGCAGGCTAAACATGGAGGCAATGACCCGCCCCATTAAGAAGGGAAGCAAGACTCTACGCGCTTAGGGTCGGAACCAGGCCAAGCTGAACGTAGTCCTGGACCGTCCCCTGAGACTTAGCTGCTCCGAGCGCTGTTCCTGGACTCTATGGAATCTATTACAAAAGGAAGAGGCTGTCCTACTATTGCTCTAGGGGTAGAACTTATGGAGGTGTTCTATGTTCCAAGGGTGCGGGAGCGGATCCCCATCCTCGATGGAAAGGCGTACGCACCCGGGACGGCACACTTTTGTGACTCGGAAAGGACCTTCCCAGCTAGGGGAGAGTTTGTCGGTCCCTCCGCGAGAAAGTATGCGCCGCAACATCAGGTCGCCTTCCTGCAGCTCCCGGGCACGCACAGACCTTTGGTGGTAGCGTCGGAGCGCCTATCGGTACCGTGCGTTGCGGAGTGCCGCATGTAATCGAGCCTCGTCGACAAGGTCGATGTCTTCACGCCGGAGTTTGTCCTGCGCGGCTTCGTCGTAAGCTCGGACACGGAGGGACTTCATGGTGATCTCTGGGGGAAGCACGGCCTCGGCCCCGTACACCATGAAGAAGGGTGTCTCTCCGGTGGCCCGGCTCTAGGATGTCCGTTTAGCCCATAGTGTGCTCGGAAGCTCGTCCACCCACTTGGCGCCATGTTTCTTCAAACCGACATAGGTGCGGGTCTTGAGGCCTCGAAGTAAATCGACATTGGCCCTCTCAACTTGTCCATTGCTCATTGGATGAGCCACGGAGGCATAGCACACATGGATGCCAAGGTCTTTGCAGTATTCTTGGAACGTTGCGCTAGTGAACTGGGTCCCGTTGTCAGTAATGATTCTGTTCGGGACCCCGAACCGGCAGACGATCGACTTGATGAACTTTACTGTGGATTGCTTGTTGATGGTGACGACGGGTGTGGCTTCCGGCCACTTGGTGAACTTGTCGATGGCAACGTAGAGGTACCGGAATCCCCCGACGGTTCTGGGGAATGGTCCCAGGATGTCCAACCCCCATACGGCGAACGGCCATGAGGGCAGGATCATCTGTACCGCCTGAGCCGGTGTATGGATCTGCTTGGCGTGGAACCGGCATGCCTTGCAGCTCTTGACCAGCTTGACGGCATCCTGGAGTGCTGTCGGCCAGTAGAAGCCATGCCGGAAGGCTTTACCGACAAGCGTGCGTGAGGAAGAGTGACTCCCACATTCGCCTCCATGGATCTCAGCGAGCAAGTCGCAGCCTTCCCCCTGGGTTATGCAACGCAATAGGACGTGGTTGGCGCCACGCCGGTAGAGATCCCCTTCTACCAGCGTGTACCTTTTAGCCATGCGCATGATCCGTTCAGCGGATACACGTTCATCAGGGAGGATGTTATCTTTCAAGTAGTCCCGGATCTCCGTGATCCATGCATCAGGTCTGACTTGAGCTTCTGGATCTTGAGCGCTGGGTTGCACGGAGTCCCCAGTGACGCTTACGATCCTTGGCGGCATCCATGGCTGCAGGCCCGCCGGGACCGCCAGCTTCGAGGTGCTGGTCCAACCCCCTTCGCCCGGCTCGGCAGGCCGGGCTGTGGGCCACAGCAACGTCCTCTTGAAGACTCCTTCGGGCACAGGGGCTCCGGTGGAGGCCTTCGTTGAGAGGTCGTCAGCTGCGGCATTGCCAGCGCGCGGTACATTGCGCAGGTCCAAGGCGAGGAAGTCTTTCTCCAACATCTGCACGTGGAGCAGATAAGCAGCTAGTTGTGGGTCATTGCAGGAGCATTCACCCTTAACTTGCTTGATAACTAGCTGGGAGTCACCCTGTGCCAACAACTGGCGAGCGCCCAGAGACATGGCTGTCTTTATGCCAAAGATGAGTGCTTCATAATCTGCCATGTTGTTGGTTGCCTTGAAAGTGAGACGCACCATGTACCCAAACTGCTCCCCCGATGGCATGAGAAGCAGTACGCCGGCACCGGCCCCCTGCTTTCGCGAGGAGCCGTCGAAGAAGAGCGTCCAGTGAGGCCCGGTGAAGAACGGAGCTCGGTGCTTTGGTTCACCATCTTCGTGGCCCCCTGGGTCAGCCTTCGCTGGCGTCCACTCAGCCATGAAGTCAGCCAGTGCTTGGTTCTTGACTACATGGTGAGGAAGGAAGTTCAGCTCAAACTCCGCCAGCTCCGCTGCCCATTTAGCGACATTGCCAGTCGCGTGGGGGCTGTGAAGGATCGCCTTCAGCGGATAGGAGGTGACCACCGAGACCCGGTGGGCTTGGAAGTAGTGGCGGAGCTTCCTGGACGCCACGAGCACTGCATACAGCAGCTTGTGGACCTCCAGGTACCTTGTCTTGGCGTCATGGAGGACTTCGCTGATGTAGTAGACATGCCTCTGGATGGTCCGGACCCTCCTTCCCAGGCCAGAGATGTCTTCATCCATTGGCTCAGGTCTACCGGAGGTGGGTGGGTCCAGGGGGGCTTCCGGGAGCTGGGACTCGAAGGCTCCTAAGCCGCCTTGGACCTCCGGGAGGTTGTCGTGGAGGTCCGGGGGTCCGTCTTGGACCTCCGGGAGATTGTCTTGGAGGTCCGGGAGGCCGTCTTGGACCTCCGGGGTTTCCTGGTGCCTATCTCCTGCTACCGGAGCAGGCTATGGTGACGAGAGGGCCGGCCGCTCTGCGACAAGGACCATACTCACCACTTCAGTTGTCGCCGCGATGTAGAGCAACAAATGCTCTTTGGGCTCGGGGGCTACCATGATGGGTAGGGTCGTCAGGAGTTGCTTCAACTCCTAGAAAGCTTCTTCTGCTTCGTCGGTCCAAGCAAATGGACCGGATTTGCGCAGGAGCTTAAAGAAGGGGAGCGCTCACTCTGCTAACCTTGGTATAAACCTACTCAGCGCGGCTAGGCATCCCGTGAGTTTTTGGACTTCCTTGATGCGGGCGGGAGGCCGCATCAAGTCGATGGCCTTGATCTTCTCTGGGTTGGCCTCAATTCCTCGGTGTGAGACCAGGAATCCTAAGAGTTTTCCAGAGGATACGCCGAACACACACTTGTCGGGGTTCAGCTTGGTGCGCGTGGAGCGTAGTTTGTCAAAGACTAAGGCCAGGTTATCTAGCAAGGATGAACTCTGCCTGACCTTGACAACGATGTCATCGACATACACCTCAACTAAGTCTCTTATTAACTCTCCAAAGGTTTTGTGCATTGCACGTACAAAGGTGGGAAGAGCATTCTTTAGGCCATAAGGCATAGAGACATAACAGTACAGGCCGTCTACTGTGATGAAGGAGGTGTGCTCTTCATCTTCTCTAGACATAGGGATCTGATGAAAACCCAAGTAGGCATCTAGGAAGCACAACATATCGCAGCCTGATGTCGAGTCTACTATTTGATCTATTCTAGGGAGAGGGAATTGATATTTGGGACATGCCTTATTGAGACTGGTGTAGTCGATGCACATCCGGAGCTTCCCGCCGGCCTTCGGTACAACAACGGGGTTCGCCAACCACCGGGGATGGTGGACTTCCCGTATGAAGCCCTCGTCCAGCAGCTTCTTGATTTCTTCGCGGATGAAGTTTTGCCGCTCGATGGACTGCTTGCGAGGCTTCTGTTGGACTGGTCGGGCGTCAGGGGAGACCTTCAAGTGGTGCTCGATCACCTCCCTAGGGATCCCCGGCATCTGCGACGGCTTCCATGCAAACACGTCAACGTTGTGCCAAAGGAAGGTGACGAGCGCACCTTCCTATTTGCTATCCAGGCCCTTGGCTACCCGGGTGGTATGGGTAGCATCGGCGCCGACTTGGACGACCTTCAGGGGGACGTCGCCCTCATCAAGGGGTTGCACACGGGGTGCTGCGGTAGGGGCACGGTGGCGTGCACTCGGGTGGAGCCAGTCCGGTTCTGCACTGCCAGGGGCTGGTGCTCTAGCTGTTGCAAGTGCTTGGAGCTTTTCCAAGGCTGACACTGCAGCAGTGCGGTCTCCACGAATCCTAAGGACGCCTGTTGGTGTAGGCATCTTCAAGACGAGGTAGCCGTAGTGGGCTACTGCCATGAATCATTACAGGGCTGGCCTGCCAATTATGGCATTGAAGGGGAGGTCGATCTCCGCTACATCGAACAGAATGTACTCTGTCCAATAGCTGTCCGGTGCCCAAAGGTCACCGGAAGGCTGATGTTGCCGTAGGGAACGACCTGTCCCGGCCCTACCACTGAGAACGGGCTCGATGGGGTGAGCTTGGCCATCGGGATCTGCAACTTCTGGAAAGTTGTGCGACTGATGAGGTTCAGCCCAGCCCCGCCATCTACCAGAATGTGGTACATCCTCACATTGGCGATGGTGGGCGCTACCAAGAGCGGTAGTTGGCCGGCCCCAGCCATGTTCCTGGGGCAGTCGGTGGCATCGAAGTTGATGGGGGTTCCCATCCACTTGAGGTGCGGCGAGGCACTTGGGAGGGGGGCCACCGACGCTTCCGCTCGGCGCAGGGTCTTAACCGCGCTTCGGGACGAGGGGTCAGCGGACCCATCGTAGATGACGTAGAGCATCTTCCGGCACTCGTCATCACTGGAGCTAGAGTCCTCATGGTTGCGCACCACCTTCACGGCGCGTTGAGGCTCCTAGAACTCCACTTGGTGGTCGACGTTGTCTAGGGCATCGACCTTCTGCTTGCCCTCCCTTTGACGGAAGGTGGGGCATCAGTTCGAAGCTGCTTCCTTTTCCGGAAGCGCTCCGCGAGCTTCTGGATCTCCCGGCACTTGGCAGCGGTATGGTAACTGGTGCCTTGCACGGGGCATAGCTCGCCTTGGTCACCATCTGGAGCTGGTGACTGTCGCTGCCTTTTGTCGGGGCGCGGCCCCCGAGCTCCACTGGGTGTCGCTGCTGCGGCAACGGGAGCCGCGGCTGGTGGCCTCATCTTGCCACCACCCCGGTTCTTGATCTTCTTGCCGCTTCCATAGGAAGCAGCGCCAGATCTGGGCTGTCCTCCTGACTCGGAGGCTGGCAGGGAGTGCCAGTTCCGCCCTTCTGCTGCTCTGGCGCACTTGTCCGCCAGGCTGAAGAGCTCTGAGACGTCACGGACCTCTCTGGTCGCGAGCTTCTCAAGCATCTTCTTGTACCGGACGCCCTGCCGGAACGCCACCACCACAGAAGCATTTTGGATATGTGGAATGGTGTTCCGCACCTGGGAGAACCGCTGGATGAAGGAGCGCAGCGTCTCTCCAGGCTGTTGCTGGATGGCGTGGAGGTCGAGCTCCGTGCCAGGCCGGGTGTAGGAGCTGCCGAAGTTGGCGGTGAACTGCCGGCAGAGCTCTCCCCAGGAGGTTATGGAACCCTGGGGGAGGTTCATGAGCCAAGACCGGGCTGGGCCGGTCAAGGCGACGGGGAAGTAGTTGGCCATGACGGCCTCGTCCCCTCCTGCAGCAAGGACGGGTGGAGTAGATCTGGAGGAACTCCGCCGGGTTGACACTGCCATCGTACTTCTCGGGCAGGTGCGGCCGAAACTTGCGTGGCCACCTCGCGAAGTGAAGGTGGGGCGCCAGGGCCGCACATCCTGCTCCTGTTGCCGCAGGCGTTGGTGCCGCGAACGCTTGGTTCGCTGCTGGCACAGTGTACCCCGGTATGGGCAAGGCTGCGCCATAGACCGGGGGCGCCGTTTGCAGGGCATATGGCTTTGGCATATGCTGCGTGGCGTATGCCTGGGGCAGAGATCGCGTGGCGAAAGTCCGCGCCTCAGGCAAGGTTGAGGCATACGTCATGCTGTCGTCGGCCTCTTGGTTGCGACGCCTTTCTCGTTGTCGCTCGAGGAACACTCGGGCATCTTGGCCCAAGTGGCATCGTTCCAGCTCTGTCCTCAGGTCCGTCGATGGGAGCCTGGTGGAGCTGGAATCTGCCGTCTGCCCGTCAACCGTTGGCGTGCGCGTCAGCGACATAGCCGGTTGGCCGGAACGTCGCCCTCGCCGAAGTCGAGGGTTTGCGGCGGCGACGACGAGACGGTCTACCTCACGAATCCACTGCTGGGTCGCTGGCGCGTCCCCAGCAGGTGGATTGCGCAGTAGCGTTTTTGCTGCAGCTAGCACGCCCCCGTGGGGGACGCTCAACACTGCAGAGGATCTTACGCTCGCTGGAGCCTGCGTTGCCGGAGTCGGCGCTGCCGGAGTCGGCTGCTGGCTTACAGCTTGCGCCGACACACTCCATCCAGAGTGTGTCGAGACGTAGTCCCCACTAGTCACGGTCCGTCGTGAACGCAGGGGAGGAGAGCTTGCCGCTGAAGGAAGCTTGGTCATCTTCACCGGCGAAAGCTCGTCGCGCAAGGGAAAAGCCCCCTACCTGGCGCGCCAAATGTCGAAGTGTGTCGTCGACACTTCCCCTGGACCTGCTCTGGGCAGCCTGCGGAGGTTCTTTTTCGGAGGGGCTAGACGCTTGCGGAGAGCTTCAGCGTTAGGGCCGAGTGAGGGAGAAGCTTGACACGGCGAGTTTTACGTGGTTCAGGCCGCCGGAGCGTAAAACCCTACGTCCACGGTGAGCAGAGGTGCTCGCTGTATTGCTTGCTGCTCAGAACCGGAGTCCTAAGCTTGAGGGTGAGTAATGTCTAGCGTGCGAGTTCACAGGGTTCGAACCCTTGCTAACGTTGCCTACCCGAGCCTTTTATAGTCCAAGGCTCGAGTGGCTTACAAGGGGGGCCCAGGACCCAACAGGTGGTCCCGGGGAGATTGCCTGCCGACTACCGTATCTGCAGTTATGCTGGTAGTTGTCTCTGGCGAAGGCTTCCGAGTCTTCGTTCTGCCGCCCTGCCCATGCCGCAAGCTAGTCGTAGTGGTTGATGATGGCAGGGGCGGCAGGGGATGTCTTGTTGCTGTGTTTATTGGCGGGCAGGATCTGACACGGCGAGCCAATCCACGATGTGACTGGGCGCAACGGCACCTGACAGAGGTGTGCTCCGCGTCTCCGCGTATTGGGAAGGCGCGGGCCTTGAATACCTTGTACGGGCAAGGTATGGCACGTCTTTACGTCCGCTGCCTACCACGCGGGGGCAGGCAGCATTGTTCTGCTGGCCACGTGGCGGGCCCAGAGCTCTCCTCTGAGGATAGGGAGGTCCGGCCCCGTGGGACACGTGGAGTCCTCGGAGCTCTCCCCGCGGAGGGGGGAGGTCTGGCTTCTGCTGGCCACGTGGCGGGCCCGGAGCTCTCCTCTGAGGAGAGGAAGGTCCGGCCCGCTGGACACATGGCGCCTTCAGAGCTCTCCCCGCGGAGGGGGAGGTCCGGCTTAGCTGGCTACGTGGCAAGTCCGGAGCTCTCCTCTGAGGAGAGGGAGGTCCGGCCCTGCTGGCCACGTGGCGAGTCTGGAGCTATCCTCTGTGGAGAGGGAGGTCCGGCCCTGCTGAACACATGGCGCCCTCAGAGCTCTCCCTGCGGAGAAGGGTGAGGCCCTTACGCATTTTCCCCTGTGCGTGAGGGTACCCCGTATCGAGGGTACCGACAATGTCCCTTGGTGCATAACGAGACAACCGCATGAGCTTGGTGAGATATTCTCGCACCGTCATGCTACCTTGTTTGAGAGAGAGGAACTCCTTCTCTTTCTGTTGAGCTCTCCCACTGGGACATAGTGGTTGTGGAAGCTACGCTTGAACTCTTCCCAATATGTGTTCTCGGGTTCCTCGTGGGCTGCGATGTAGGCAGTCCAACAATCGTCTGCGGGTCCGTGCAGTTGGTGAGAGGCAAACGACACCCTCTCATGCCCTTGGCACTGAATGATCTTCATCTTGTTCTCTATAGTCTTCAACGAATCATCCACCTCAAGAGGTTCAACGACCCTTACAAACTTTGGAGGTTGAGTGCCCAGAAATTCACTCAACCTCGGCTGACGTGGTGCAGCCGGTGGGGGTGGAGCTTGATGCATGTTGGCCACCACTGTCGTTAGGTTCTGGATGAGTTGGTTCTGGGTGTTGATCATTTGGTGTATCGGGTAAACCGCTCCTCGACGACCACCCCTGCCATACAATCCAGGAATGGGGAAGTTCGCAGCCTCGTTGGTGTTGTTGTTGTTGGCACCACGACCTCTTCCTCTGCTGACCATCTATCATGATCAACCAAATACCAATATAATCATAACGCATCAACTTCCCTATGTAGTTTGCATAGTGTTATGCATAAATTTAAATTTGGATAGCAGAAATTTATATGGTTTGAAAAATCACACAAGGTTTCAATCAACTAACCATCACAAAACTCCATAAAGAAAGCAAATCCAAACATAACGACGAGGTTGTGGACAAGTGCCCATGGCTTCGACAACTCACGTCACACACCAATCATTAATAAGCAAACTAACACAAATGAGTTTATGATGCTACTACTCGATGGAATACTAAATTAAGGGAAACAATCTCTAAAATATTCATACTATATGTCAGAGTGTTTGCTACAACACTCCTCCCGACCTGCTACTGAAGCAGCCCGCGGAGGTTCTTTGATTGGAGGGGCTTGGCGCCGCTAGAGCAATCCAACTCGAGAGAGTGGGTAAACACTGAGATTTACGTGGTTCGGGCCGCCGGAGCGTAATACCCTACGTCCACGGTGTGATTGTTGTATTGCTTTCGCGTATGAGTGTGTGGGGTTGCAAGGTTGTGAACCCTTTGTCGGGTGGACACCCCGATCCTTTTATAGTCCAAGGCCGGGGTGGTACAATGAGGCTTGGGGCCCGACAGGTGGTCCTGAAGCTGTATGAACCCTATACATGATCTAGGGTTTACACTCTGAGTAGAATAGTCGGTGGGGGAGTTAACTCCCGCCGCCTAGCGCACTAAGCGCCCCTGTCTGTGTGGCAGGTAATGATGAAGATGTCATCTTGTCGCCGTGTCTTCTGGCTCTGCTGGGCGGCTCTGTGCCGTTGGGTGGCAATGTTCCGCTGTCATGCCTCGCCGCCCTGTCTTGTCACCGTAATGGCGAACGTACATCCTGAAGCTCCTGCTGGCAGTCCTGTAGTCTAGAGCTGAGGTTAGCTTCATCCTCCAAGCACATGTCCATCTGCTCACCCGTACACCCCTCTTGGACTGGCACATACTTGAACTCAGTCGTGCCACCCTCTCGCTGAATAGTGCACATGTACTTGGTCCTGTACAGGTGACCACGGTTGATGTATCTCTGACAAGCGATAGCCTCCCAGGTGGCATCTTTCTCTGCCTCTGTCATAGTCGCTCTCCAAGCTGGTGAGTGGTGTATCTTGATCGGTATCGTCGTAGATCCTAGCCTCCGAGCTCCATTCCTCGCGCTCTGCGCAAGTGACCTTAGTAGTGTTGTAGTGCACTACTAGCTTGCCGGTGTCACTAGCGGTGTGGAGACGTCGAAGATGCTGCAGCATGCTTCCTACAGTTACACCATGAGAGTGGTACGTCACAGGATTATCCACTTCTTTCCAAGCGGGCGCAGCTATAGGAACTCGTCCCTCGGTGGTCCTGCGAACCATCTAAAACATAAAACATTTAAAAATCAAGTGAGAATGAGATACAAAGCAATTAAATGCTCTATTTTGAACATAGATAAGATGAGATAACTAATAAATAAGAGAACAATCATTAATGACACATTTGTGACGGAACGAAATCCGTACAATCCATGATCACAGAGGGTGGTGCTGCACGATGCGACACCCGACAGCACACACGATAAGGAGAACATAGTATTACATTGAAACTTACTGAATTTATACAAAAGTAGTACAAACTTTCAGTTTACATCTAATTTACAGAGTCTACTGCAACGGAAAGTATTTGTACAACTCACGCCTACTCCTAACTAGCAAAAGTTGGTTGTCCAGCCCTACGGACAACCCACACTAGCTACACACAGCTTCATCGCGGCGTGTACGGCTCCGGCACAGTCGTAGTCCCTGTCGAAGGATAGCCCTCGCCGGTGGACTCGTACTCTGAGTCCATGGGGTATTCCTCACCTGCAAACACTCATAGAATCAACCGTGAGCATGATGGCTCAGCTAATCTTAACCGACTCCCCTACACATGAAATACTACATGCAATTCCTACTCGAATATGGGATGAAAGTTTTCAGCAAAAGGACACGCCTACAAGTTCATCCTTAATTCATCTTTTAGCCACAAGTTAACGGTTCACAAATCTAAAATTTAGTGAGCAATATTTGGTGACACACATGTAACAATACAAGTTAATCATATCAGCAGTATTGTATCACAATATTCAATATTTTTACCTACGTCACGACACAGTGAACAAGCGGTACTCATAACCATGAGAGACGATGAATCGACTATGAATACACCTGCAGTAATACCCAAATAGCACGTCACATACGCCCATCCTTGGAGCTGCAACTGTACACTCAACCGATGTCGTACGGGACAACCTTTCACCCAACAGCCCAAATGTTGAACCGGTCGCACTGAAACGAGCAGGAGGTTCACTACATGGAGCATCTCTCTATGCCCTTTAACAGATTTCCACCTTGCTGCCCTCAACCTACACCTATAAATCGGTGTGCTATGCCTCGGCGCCCAGAGGTTTAGGTTATATCAGTTTATCGGACCACATATATCCGATATGCCTTCAGTACATTCAAACTTGTTCAGCGGGGTTGCACATGGATCGGTCCTCGATCGACACGGACTGGGCTACGCACACAAGACTTCCTCTTGCTGCGTCCTAGCCCTTGCCTAGTATCATTTTCTTACTAAAGTTGTCCCCCATCTCGAACCAATCCCGTATGTGGCGAATCCTATACTCGCAGGTAGATTCCAACTGCTCGACTTGTACCAAAGTCTATAAACATTAAGCCAAGCATGATCTAATCGAGGACTTAGACACTACCCTTACTCTCTTTGGAATAATCTGGTTATGCAATTAGAGTTTCATCCATCCTAAACTTAATGCACATACATACCTTAAACTAAGTGAGTATAAAGCAAAACTTGATAAAACTTCTTAAATGCAAACCGGGGCTTTCCTTGTTGCTGCTTGTCAGGGGTGTCTCCTCCAGAGGTATGAAGTCCAAAATCTCCAGAGTTTCCTCGGGTTCAGCGACTCCACGTAATCAATTTTAACGATATGTCAAATTAAATGCAAATGTGTTGAATTTAGCATATAAAGACCATAACTCTAGCTATACATCTCTTTTGGCTCTGAAATTTTTACTGTGGCTTCGTAAGAACCTAACTAGATACTTGACCAAATTTCATTTGAAACAAAGCTCATTTGATCCCTACACAAATAAAGGTCTAAATGGGCATTACTAGAGCTTCTAAGGATTTGCAGGGATTTTCATGGATGAAACCATTACTTTCTGGAAACTAGAGTTTGATATGGTTCTAATAGAGTTGGTTTCATGTAATTTGAAGAATCCTAGAGAAAGTTATGCCCTAATCAAGATTTGAGAAAATTCTGAAAAATGTTTTTGTACATTTTTCTATTTTCTCAGGGAAGTTTACTTAATCACACCATTAGGTCGACTAAATGAACTCGGATGGATCTGAAATTTGGCATGAGACTGGAGGATATTACAATGAACATCCTAGCCAAATTTGAGAATTTTCCACAAAGTGGATCTCTAGGGAAAATTCCCAACAATTTAAATTTTAGGAATTAATTCTGGAAAACTAAAAACTTTCAAAGGATGAAACCTATTTTTCTGGAAAGTATTCAGAGAGTTGAATCCAACAAAATTTGGTTCACTAAATTTGGACACTTCAACACAAAGTTATGAATTTCTAAAGCTTGGGCTGATTTCTGATTTGTTTTCCTAAAGAAAATTCCTTCCCCGCCTAAACAGAGACTGACAGTGGGCCCCACATGTTTAATTTAAACTAACCCACCACGCACGCTCATCTCTGTGACTGACACGTAGGACCGGGGGTCTTTGTCTACCTTGCGACGCCGCCGCCCCGAGCCGTCGGAGCTCCGGTGAGGTCGGCGTTCCCGGCGACCTAGCTCGCCGGCGATGGTGAAACCTGCCGCCTCCACCTAACTTCGGACGCTGAACACGATGGACACCTCGCTGCCACCGGCTAATGGCCGTAGCTCGCCGGCGACGAGCGCTATGCCACTGCACCTCATCCGCACCGTGTTCCCGTCGCTCCGTCCACCCTCTTCGCGCGCTAATTGCGTCACCACATTCAGGGCAGCCTCGGGAAGCTTGGCATGACCTTGGTTTCGACCCAAACAGCCGGCAAACCGGACCTTACCGGCAACCCCCTCTTCCGTCGAACTGTTCCTCGGTGAAACTAGGGTTCCGGTGGGTCTTTCTCGCCGGTTTTTGATCGAGGAGGAGCACAAGGACCTCTAGATGCAATTTCTAAACTCTGTTTGACCTCCCACGCGATGATTCTCCTGAATTCTTCCTAGACCTAATCTGGTCCTGAAATAAGCTCTATGGACGTCGAGAGCAGAGACCGTTGAGTTCGGGCGTTCCACAACGGCGAGGTTCGAGCGGCTGTGCGGTGGTTTCGGGTGTGCGCGAAAAAGATGCCCGCCGGCCGACTCAGCCCCTTTTATAGCTAAATGGTGAGCATGGAGGGCGCAACACCTGGTGTACCACGTCTCCTTGTCGAAGATGGAGCTGGACACCAATTCTCGGAGGTGATCAACGTGAAGGCTGAGCACGTGAAAACGCCTAAGAGGCTGACCAGTGGGTCCCTCTGCCTCTAATTCTTTTTATTTGTGTCCACTGATAATATCTCAGCTACTCACAATTCAATTGTAGACTTTGCCACAAAGTCATGAGATGAATTTGAATTCTTCAAATTGGAGTTGGTCTGGCTAAATTTGATTGACGCTTGAATTTGAATTTCAAATTTAGTTTTGAATTAATTCAAATGTAGCTCCCGATAAGATCAACTCCAATGACGATGAAAATTGGTAGACTAACTCAGAAAAATGTGTTGAGATTGAATGTGAAGTCACCTTTTGAATCCAAGTGATCAAAGTAGCTGAAATTTGAATTTGCATTCAATTTAGCCCTTTGTACAATGGTATACAAAAGTGCCTCAAAATGGTTTGAATTTGCATGAAATGTGGCATGAGCATTTCTAAGAATGTTTAAGGCCTAATGGTGAGCTCAACCCCTCATGTTTACATGTGTGAAATCCTACTTTTGGATCTATGAGTTTTTCCTCTAATTAACCTATTGAGGGTGGTTACTTGCTCTTCACATGTGTTCATGAGATCTCCACAAAATGATCTATGCTGTGGTGATTTGATGAACACTCTAGCAAGTAAAATCTTGGGCTTTACAACATTTACCTCATACACATTTATAAAATAGTTTTTAAGAACATAATATCCTTAAATACGTCTGTTTCTAACTAGGTTCACGTTCTTACGGGCAACTTGGCTCTGATACCACTTTTGTCACACTCGATTTTTCCGAAAATCAACCGAGTGAATAAACACATGTATGCCAGGATCTGTTTGCTCATACATGTGATGACAAGAGTGAAACATCATTTAAATACAAGTCAAGTGTATGAATACATAAAAGTCTAATAATAATGTCTCAACAGACTATTAAATAATCACAATACATCGTAAGACAACACATCGGATATAAAGTCTTGTGGGGCTCCATTCACAGGCGCTGCCCGGGGGATTCCGCAAGCCTAGAATACTTCATCAGGATCAAAGTCGTCGTTGTTGTACTCCACGCCTTCACCATGGCCTGAGAATCAAATAAATCAAACAACAAGCAAGCTCGAGTACCTAGAGTACTCAACATGTGTGGAAAAGAAATGATATGCAAGCTAAGACAAGGAAAGGCTTAATACATGGTTGGAGCACTACACATTAATTCCTATCATCTTAGCTTATTAAGCACCTATATTACTACATAAGTGAGGTAGTCCCAATCCCATAATTGTGACACCCGGTTTCGTAGAAAAACCACGGAACGAACCGAACTGATGCATATGTGTGCCCAGGATGTTCATCACACAAATCCACAAACTGAATTCAGAATATATAACCACGAATGAATAGGGTTTTATTACAATGTCTCATGAGTCTCTAACTCATTCTAGCAGCGGAAGTCTTATTCTAGCAGCGGAAGTCTTCTAAACTATTGCAGAAGCAACTAAGCAACAGCAGCGGCTCCATCTCCTACTCCACAGGCAAGTTGACGGTGGATGACACGCCTAATACTCCACATGGTCTTCAAAGTATTCCTCTCCTGTTGCTGATGATGTATGATAATGCAAGGGTGAGTACTTGTCGTACTCAGCAAGTGCGGGAAGTATGACATGTAGCTTACAACAAGGTAGGTATAAAAAGGCTCATTGCAGGAAGCAAAGTTTATTTCACAAAACATGGTAAAAACAACAACTAGCTTTAAGTGAATGTAATCCCAACATATATTTAAGCATCAACATACCTCCATCATGATTCACCACTTTTCATATCCCATCCGAACATTTATCTTTCTCAACATTTCTCATGCTCATGAATACCATCTCGTATTCACTACCATCTCATCTCATATTCAATTCCGTCTCATAACTGAGACCAAAGCTCATTATCACGACTCAACAGTCATGAAACCTATCTCATCACTAAGACTCACGGTCTCGATACCAAACCTCAATGACCAAACCAAACCAATCCAATGACATCCCAATAACCAAAACCGAACCATCCCATCTAATCATGTGAGTTGTTCAGGCGCTTGTGACCGTAAGCTCGGCTATCATGATCGTTTTACACTCTGTAGAGGTGGCACCACTTTACCCACAAGTTTGTGATTTCGTCACCCGTCGGCGACTGCAGAACCTCCATTATATCAGTACACAACCGTCGGTGTATAGCCAAGAGATCACAAAATAGCATTTACAAAGGGGCTACTAGATGTATGGACTCACTAAGGTTTCACGAGCAGGTTAGAATCTCCAATTCTCCCACCTACGGGCCCCCTCTTGTGCCATGCAGTTCCCAGGGCAGTCCTTACTCAACTCCCATTCCCCGTGCCTTTCACGGTCCATAAAAATCTAGCAACTTATCTAATTAGTCAGCTAAGCCGCACCCATATTTGGCCTTGTGGTGGCACTGTTTTCCTGGCATGGCTGGCATGAACCGGTCCTTAGATCTACGGCAAGTAACCACCATATCATTCTACCACTTCCACGAACCAAGCTTGCCAAGATCTCCCCCGATTCATGTTCATTATCAACGTCAAGTTCTTATTATCATTATGAGTGCAGTAGCTAGACACATTCTATCTCGCTTCCCATATCCCGTGGACTCAGCGAAGCAAAAAGCAAAACAACCACACCCGACTCATCAACTTTCCCGGCGACAAGGGCGGTTAACCAAACTAGTAAACTCCTATAAAAGGGTTTCCCATCAAGTTGACTCAAGGACACACACCTTTTCGCAAACAAAACAGTTCCAAAAAACATGGGATCAATATGGTCAAGGGGCACTTGCCTTGTTCCTGTGGTTTCTGTTGCTCTGGGATCTCGAAGTCTTGGTTCTGTATTCCTTCGTAGATAGCTCACTGAGCTTGTCCTTCTAAGTACAATCACACACATACAAAATTTGCAGTAATCAAACATCATGCACAAACTTTACTCAAGATGCATATGCATGCTAATCCTATGACGCTGTTTTTATTAGATCGGTTTGTACGTGTTCTTGCATGTTTGCATGGGATTGCATGGGGTTTTACGATGAACAGAGGTGTAGGGATCAAATGTGGACGTGGCAATGATCTTGACTCTAGATCAAACCAATCAACACGTGATCTGTCCACATGAAAAGCTTCTGTTCGAAGGGATCGAAGGAAACAGATGCAAAGAAAACCGTGATCTCATCGTAAGGTGGTAATGGAGACCTACCTTACTTCCTTCGGGTCCTTCCTCTTAGCAAGAACAGATCGTTGGCTCTCCAGTGGTCAAACTCCGGCGAAGGGGTTTAGCTCGGCGAGTTTGGGGGCTAGGGCCTCTAAGTTGTCGGCTTAGAAAAGATGTTACGACCAAGGGGTGTTTCGGGTTCTATTTATAACCGGAAAAAGAAGAGTCCTTCTCCGATTGGATTTCAAATAAGAGTCTTATTTGATTTACGTTTGGATCTTAGCAACTTATCTCCAATCGATTTGGTTGCAGTATCAACATAGAAGGGTTCGTGTCGGTTTCCTCCGTGTCGGGTACTCGCGCACGGAAGAAAAACCGTTTCAGAATCGCGTCCTGCCGCGGGGATAAGCTCTGGAGGCTCCACGTGTCCATCGGGGGCCTGGGCTTCCCTTTTCCTCCGGGGCGAGCTCTGGTTGCGCCGCGTGTCAGGCGGGCGGGACCTCCCTCTCCCTCAGAGGCGAGCTCCATGTGTGCCATGTGTCCTGGTGGGTCGGGACCTCCCCTCTTTCCAGAGACGAGCTCCACGAACGCCACGTGTCAGTGTCGGACCTCCCCTCTCTTCGGAGGTGGCTCCGAATGCGCCACGTGTCAGTGCCGGACCTCCCCTCTCTTCGGAGGTGAGCTCTGGTAGTGCCACGTGTCCTAGCAGCGTCGGACTTTCTTTCTGCTCAGGGATGAGCTCCGAGGTCGACACGTGTCCATCAGTGTCGGACCTCCCTTCTTCCCGGAGGTGTGCTCCGAGGATGACACGTGTTCAACAGTGTTATACCTCCCTTTATCTTGGAGATGGGCTCCGAGGATGACACGTTTCAAGCAGGGCGGGACCTCTCGGAGGCGAGCTCCGAGGCTGACGCGTGTCCTGCAGTGTCTTCTCCTCGGAAGTGAGCTCCGAAGATGACATGTGTCCAGTAGGACCGGACCTACCGGAGGTGAGCTCCGAAGGTGACACGTGTCCAGTAGTGTCGGACCTCTTGGTGGTGAGCTCCGAGGGTGACACGTGTCTGGCGGGGCCGGACCTCTTGGAGGTGAGCTTCGAGAGTGACACGTATCCCGTGCGGCTCGTCCTCTCTTCTCCGCAGTGACTAGCTCCAAAGGCAACACGTGTCCTGGGGGGGCTGGCCTTGCTTCTCCGCAGAGGCTAGCTCCGGGGGCAACACGTGTCCCACGGGGTCGGACCTCGCCCCTTTCAGAGGCAAGCTCCGAGCCTGCCACGTAGCTAGTTAGCGGCGGACCTCTCCCCCTTTTGCGGGGATGAGCTCCGAAGGCGCCACGTGGCCAGCGGCAGCGGGAGTTGTCTTCGGCGCTCTCGATGAACTAGAATTTGCTGTTTTTGGCTATCTTTTTTATTCTTTCTCTGTTTCCACTTCTTTTAAAATGCTTTCTCTATATAAAATACGAATGCATGCAAAAATCAAAATGTCACAATAACCTCATTGCCCTTGTTAAGCTCCTAGCTTAACTTTCTCATCCTCTCACTTCACCATCCTCTAATCATGAAGAAGTCCAAGCCACTTTTGACCATGAGCATGTCTATCATGACAATTTCTAACTCTGCAGAGTGTGTACCTCTTTACCCACAAGTAGTGATTTCATCCCCGTTTTCAAATGTACTAAAGAACCTCCATTTTGTCGGTGGCCGCGTACCACATCTACACTTCCCAGGTGTGTACCGAGGAGATTACTACGAGGCCTTTACAAAGGTATTCCCGACGAGCATGAGCTCACTGAGGTTTCACCCCTAACGGTATCCAGGAGGCTCCAACCTCCGCTGCAGTGGCCCCCTCTTGATCCTTGCGGCTCCTGTGGTAGTCCAGCTGACACCTATTCCCCGCACCTTCCAAGTACCCACACTAGCCAAGATATCCCATCTCAGCATGTGGTGGCACGGTAAAGCTTGGTGAAATGCTCCATGAACCGGTCCTTAGAACCCAGTCAAGCACTAAACATGAACCCAAGTTCTCGTGCACACAACACCAATCAAAACATCCAGCTTGCCTAGATTCCTATCTCTACAACATTTCATCATATTCCATTCAATAGTAAATAGTCAAAGTTGTATCTCATAGCCCAAGTAATCCCAAATCTAAGCATGGCTAAGCATAAAGAGTATAAATAATAAGCATAATTGAGTAACCCCCAACCCAGGATACAAAGAATAAGACATGAAAAGCTAGGGGAAAACATCTTAACATGGGTTTTCATAATTCATAATTCAATGCAAATAACTTTAACTAATCATCCTAGCTTAGGTACAAAGTGGTCAAGTACACTTGCCTTCTTCTTGCTGCTCAAGAAACGGGAGGTCTTTCTGCTAGAAGTTTAGAACCGGCTCTTGGGCTGGTTCTACTCGTGCAAACATACACACAGCAAAAGCAACAACATTCCATAAGAACTCATCCACATACACACTCATGCAAGTCAAACATGCATAAAACATAGCTAAACTTTATGCTTTAAGCCTAAAATCACTAAAGTCTACATATATGTATTCATTTTGGTTCTCTCATGATGAAGTTCCCATTTTTAACCACATATAGCATCCCTACCAAACTTTGGTGTGTATATGTGCCTATATATTACATTTAAACTTCACTTTTAACCAAATTTTGCACTCGATGAGTTGTATTCATGCATACCAACACCTTTTGGACATATATTGTTCTTAAGTTGAAATTTAGAATTAAAACTCACTTATAAACCGAATTCTCAATTTAAATTAATTTCTATATTATATACTAAAATTTTAGCTACAAGATTTGCATAGAAGATATATTTTCAACCTAAACAGGATTCTTCTACCTTATTACTAAACTTTCTGTAACATTCTCAATTTTACTACCATGCATTGCATATATTTTTCATGTAGAGAAACATTTAAAAGGAAGAAGAAATAAAGAGAGGAATATAGAAGCAAATAAAACAATAAAAGGAAATAGAAATGGAAAATAATGAAAAGAAATAGAAAAGTAAAAGAAATAATAAATAAATAAATAAATAAAATAGCCAAATTGGGTCACCCCATTTTTCTCCAAATTCCCCAATTTTCCGGCAAATTCCCCTGTCCCCTAATTTTCCCAAAAAATTTCTAATTTTCCTGATTTTCCCCAAATTCCCCAACTGGGATTTCCCCCCACATTTGGGGGGATTATTCCCCCAAATTGGCTGCACCAAATTAGTGAGAGAACCCTAATTGGGTTCCACCCCCATGGTCGCAGCCCATTAGAGGGGAAACCCTAGTCGCCCCTCCTTTTGGACTCTTGTGGGCTTTTATTTTCTACTTAAATCCTAGCCAATGAAAATAAGTAATAAAATCTCAACCCCTATCTCCCACCTCTTTTAAAACTAAATCTCAGCCATTGAATATTTGATTTGCTAAAAATCTTAGCCACCCTAACTCTTTTCCCCCTTATAAATATAACTCTCCCCCCTAGCCGCCCCACCCCTCTCTTTTTTGGCAGCCGCCCTCTCCCCCCTGCTGCCAAGTCGCTGCCCCCTCTCCCTGCTGCCAAGTCGCTGCCCCCCCCCTTGCCGGAATTTGGCCACCCTCGAGCTCCGTCATGCCTCGCTGTCGCCGGAGAAAAAGGCCTTGACGTTCTGCCCCACCCGCAGCCTTATAATTCTCCACGAAAAATTCTCCGCTGCTGCCATTGCAAGGAGGGAGGCTCTGCCGCAAGAAAAAATTGAGATAGGTATTCGTTACCCCTCTTACAACGTTGCCGCTGTTTCTACGCATCCGTTTTCTCCACCCCCCTGCGAGCAGAAAATGTAGCGTGTGGACATACCATGTTTTGGTCAATTTTTGACGGTGGAATTGATCTACAAATTGTGTCAAGATCATCACCACATCCACACTTGATCTCAGCAACTTTGATCATCATGAAACCCCATGAAAGCCTACTAAAACATGCAAGAACACGTACAAACTGGTTTTATAATACTGCACCATAGGAATTGCATTCATTCACCTCATTGCATCTTGAGTAAAGTTTGTGCATAGTAATAGATTACTGTAAATTTTGTATGTGTGTGGTCGTGAGTAGAAGGACAAGCTCAAGAGGCCGTCTACGAGGAGCTACAGCACCAAGACTTCGAGACGCTTGAGCAACACGAACCACGGGAGCAAGGCAAGTGCCCCTTGACCATATTGATCCCATGTTTTGAAACTGTTTTGCTTGCGAAAACTCATACGCTTGTGTCAACTTGATGGGACACCTTTTTATAGAAGTTTACTAGTTTTATTAACCATCCCTGTTGTCGGGAAAGTTGACGAGTCGGGTATGGTCATTTTTTCTTTTTGCTTCACTTAAACTTACGGGATACAATAAGCTGAAATAAAACTTGTTTAGCTACTTCACTCATGAGATTAAAGATGATGATAACTTGGTGATGTTAATGAGCATGGAATCGGAGAGATCTAGGCGAGCTTGGTTCGTGGATGTTGCTGAATGAGATGGTGGTTGACTTACCATAGATCTAAGAACCGGTTCATGCAAGCACATGCCAGGAAAACAGTGTCATCACAAGACAAATATGGGTGCGGCTTAACTGACTAATTAGGTGTGTTGCTAGCTTGTTATGGACCGTTGGATAGCGCAGAGAATGAGAGTCGAGAAGGACTGCCCTGGGAACTGCATGGCACAAGAGAGGGTGTGTGGGTGGGAGAATGGAGATTCTAGACTGCCGACGAAACCTCAGTGGGTTCGTACATCCTAGTAGCCCCTTTGTAAAGGCTATTTTATGATCTGTTGGTCATACACCAACGGTTGTGTACTGGTATAATGGAGGTTCTCTCTAGTCGTCGACGGGTGACGAAATCACAAATTTGTGGGTAAAGTGGTGCCACCTCTGCAGTGTGTAAACTATCATGATAGTCATGCTTCTGGTTACAAGCACCTGGCCAACTTCCATGATTAGAGACAAAACTTGGGATGATTATTCGGGTATGGTCATTGGAATTGGTGTTGGGTTGTGACAATAAGTTTGGTTTCAGATATATAAAAATGAGATCGTTACTAATATTTATAAGTATGGGATGAACTTGAGAATGAGTAATGGCTGGTTGAGACTTGATAAATGGTGAATTATGGTGAAGGAATATTGCTGAATTACTTAGTTATGATGGGATTAAACGCACCTGTCGGTACCCTCAATACCGGGTACCCCCGCGCACAGGGTGAAACCGCCTAAGGACCTCGCCCCCTCCGCAGGGGCGAGCTCCAAAGGCGCCACGTGTCCAGTAGGACCGGAGCTCTCCTCTCCTCGGAGGATAGCTCCGGGCCTGCCACGTGGCCCAGAAGGCCGGACCTCGCCCCCTCCGCAAGGGCGAGCTCCGAAGGCGCCAAGTGTCCAGTAGGACCGGAGCTCCCCTCTCCTCAGAGGATAGCTCCGGGCCTGCCACGTGGCCCAGAAGGCCGGACGTCGCCCCCTCCACAGGGGCGAGCTCCGAAGGCGCCACGTGTGTAGTAAGGCCTGAGTTCCCCTCTCCTCAGAGGATAGCTTCGGGCCTGCCACGTGGCCTGAAGGCCGGACCTCGCCCCTCCACAGCGGCGAGCTCCGATGGCGCCACGTGTCCAGCAGGGCCGGAGCTCCCCTCTCCTCAGAGGATAGTTTCGGGCCTTCCACGTGCAGTGCTGCCCGCCCGACGCGGTAGGCAGCAGGAGTTAAGGCACGCCAAGCCTTGACCATACAAGATATTCAAGACCCACACCTTCCCAAGACGCAGAGGCGCCGCGCACACCTGTCAGGAGGCACTGTGACCAGTCACAGTCAAGACAGGCGCACAGTGTCAGTAGCTATAGACCAATGAATGCAGCGACAAGACATGCCCTGCCGTCCCTGCCATCATCAACCGCTACGCCTAGCTTGTGGCATGGGCAGGGCGACAGGACGAAGACCCAGAAGCCATCGCCAGAAGACTTCACGCAAGACTTGGTAGATGGCAGGAAATCACCACGGGGCCACCTATCGGGTCTCGGGGCCCACCTTGTAAGTCGCTCGAGTCTTGAACTATAAAAGGCTTGGGTAGGCAACGTTATAAGGGGTTCGGCATTTTGCTCAACTCCCTCTAGCGCCTGGGTTCGGCAGTTCGCCACCCATCTGCATACTCAAGGAAATAAGTGCTCCAAGCACTCCCGTGGACATAGGGTTTTACGCTCCGGCGGCCCGAACCACGTAAAATCCCTGTGTCAATCCACCTTCATCTCCTTCCTTCAACCAACACGAGACTCTCCGAGAGGACTAGCCCCTTCGAAAAAGAACCTCCGTGGGCTGCCCTGAGCAGGCCCGGGGGAAGTGTCGACCGCAGACGCTTCAACATTTGGCGCCAACGAATACGTCCAAGCTTCCTTCAGAGGCAAGCTTTTCGCGCCATCGTTCCCGGCGAACAACGACCTCAAGATCTGCTGTGGCGCAGAGTGCCACTCAAGCAAGTGCACTAGCCACCGCAGAAGCACTCCTGGACAATCCACCTGCTGAAGACGCTCCCCAGGGGGCCGCCCAACAGTGGATCCGCGACGTCAACTACCTCGTCGCTGCTGCCGTCAACCCTCCGCTGCGGTGGGGACGACGCCCTGCTCAACCAGGTGTCTCGCTGTCGCGCACACCAACGGTTGACAGGCATTCGACATACTCCAGTTCTACCAGGCTCTCAACGCAGACCTGAGGATAGAGCTGGAGCGACGTCACTTGGGAGAAGACGCTCGCGTAACCATCGAGCGACAACGACAAAGGCATCGCATCCAAGAGGCCGGCTACAGCATGTCGACTGCCTCAACTCAGCCTGGGCCGCAGACGTTCGCCATGTGACCTCTGCCCCAGGCGTACGCCATGCAACATATGCAGCAACCATATGTCCTGCAGTCGGCGCCCCCGGTATATGCCCCACCAATGCCCATGCCAGGGTACATTGTGCCAGCAGTCGTCTAAGGGTTCGCGGCACCAGGATTTGTAGCAGCAGGGACGGGGTGTGTGGCCCTGGTGCCACACCTCCACTTCGCAGTGTGGCCAAGCAAGTTCCGGCAACACCTGCCAGAGAAGTACGACGGAAGCATCAACCCGGCGGAGTTTCTGCAGGTCTACTCTACTGCCATCCTCGCGGCAGGAGGGGATGAGGTCCTCATGGCCAACTACTTCCCCGTCGCCTTGACCAGCCCGACGCGGTCATGGTTCATGAACCTGCCCATGGGTTCCATAACCTCCTAGGGGGAGCTATGCTGCCAGTTCATGGCGAACTTCAGCAGCTCCTACATGCGTCCCGGCACGGAGCTGGACCTCCACGCCGTCCGACAACAACCGGGGGAATCACTGTGCTCCTTCATCCAGCGATTCTCCCAAATACCGAACACCATCCCCCACATCCCGGATGCATCAGTGGTGGTCGCATTCCGACAGGGTGTGAGGTACAAGAAGATGCTCGAGAAGTTGGCCACCAGGGAGGTGCGAGACGTCTCGGAGCTGTTCAGCCTGGCGGACAAGTGCGCCAGAGCAGGAGAAGGGCATCACTTGCACTCACAGCAAGCCTCTGAAGCAGGAGGGCAGCCCGAAGAAGGCGGAGTTCAAGCTGGACTTCCAACCACGTCAAGCAGCCAAGAGCCAAGCACTAGCTGACTTCGTGGCCGGGTGGACACCACCACCAAGCAACCCAGGGGGCCCGAAGGTGAAGAACCGGAGCCCTAAGCACCGGCCTTCACCGAGCCTCACTGGACGTCCTACTCCGACGGCGTGCTGCTCCTCATGCCAGCGGGGGAGCGGTTTGGGTACCTTGGACCTCTGCCATGTACCGCGCGCCGACGACACCGTCGCCAACAACCTGTCAACGAAGGCCTCCACCGGAGCCCCGGAGCCCCATGGGGCCTTCGAAGAGACGTTGCCGCGATCCATAGCCCAGACTGCCGAACCGGGCGAAGGGGGCAAGACCAGCACCTCGAAGCTGGCGGTCCCGGCGGCCCTGCAACCATGGTGCCCCGCCAAGGATCGTATGCGCCTTGGGGACTCCGTGCTACCCAGCGCCCAAGATCCAAAAGCTCAAGTAGCCTCGATGCATGGACCATGGAGGTCCGGGACTTCTTGAAAGGCAACATCCTTCCTGATGAACGTGCATCCGCTGAACGGATTGTGCGGATGGCTAAGTGCTACACGCTGGTATCTTTACTGGTGTGGCGCCACAGCATCCTATTGCGGTGCATAACCCAGGAGGAAGGTTGCGACCTGCTCGCAGCAATCAACGGAGGCAAGTACTGGGAACGCTCATCGTCCCGCAGGTTGGTCGGTTAAGCCCTCCGGCATGGCTTCTACTAGACGAGAGCCACATGAACACCGTCAAGGCGGTTAGGAGATGCAAGGCGTGCCAGATTCATGCCAAGCAGACCCACACAACCGGTGCAGACGCTGCAGATGATCCCACCCTCGAGGTCGTTCACGGCATGGAGGTTGGACGTGCTGGAGCTCCCCTCTCCTCAGAGGCGAGCCCAGGAGCCGTCAAGGGATACCGGCTCCTCTACGTGGGGGGCCAGCCGGACATCCCCGAGCCGGGTCGTGGGAACTACCCTTCTTCATGGTATGCGGGGGCCGAAGCCGTGCTTCCCCCCGAGATCGCCATGGGGGCCCCCACGTGTCCGAGCGTACGACGAAGCCACGCAAGACCCGCTCCTGCGTGAAGACATCTACCTCATCAACGAGGCAAGATGGCAAGCAACGCTACGAAGCGCACGGCATCGGCGGGAGCTCCGGGGCTACCACCGCGGGTCCGTGCATGGGAGCTCAAGGCAGGCGCTCTGACCCTACCTCTGTAAGTTCTACCCTTAAAACAGTGGTAGGACAGGTCTATTCTTTATGTAACGAGATCCCATAGAGTCTAGGAGCAGCGCTCGGAGCAGCTAAGCCCCAGGGGGTGGTCCAGAACTACGTCCCGCTTAGCCTGGTCCTGTACCCTAAGTGTGTAGCCTCTGCCCCCCTTCACAACGGGGCGGGTCGTTGCCTCCATGTACGGCCTGTTTTCCTCCTATGGACTTACATGAATGAAAAGAACCCTGTCCTACCACACTTACTTAGGTGTTCATTTAAATTACGCATTAATTTATGTGATCGCCTCCCCTCGCTCTAGATAGTGTACGCCCACCGTACACTCGGGTCTCCTTTCCCACTCTCGTACCTAGTCAACATTTGTTATCCTATCGAAGGCGGTTGTGCTTGAGGTACCTGCCAGAGGCCCGGGGGCCTCTCGGACCTCCCCCACTTAAGGTACTATGACACCAGTTGGTCTCCTCCAGGAAAAGACCTATGCCAGAGTGGGAGGTCTAGGAGCCTTGCTTTGCCTGGTCTTGCACCCAAAGCATGCACACTCTGCCTCTCCAGTGCTACGGTCTGAGTACTAGGGGTCGGACGGTTACACCCTGACCTAGGCGGGAGCCGGACCTCCAGGACCGAGGGCACTGGATTGCCCAAGCCCCGTATATCAGCCAAGGACTGTAAGCCAAATTAGACTACGAGACAGGGAAGGGAGGACCTGTGAGCAGTGCCGGACTTCACCCCCTCCGCAGGGGTGAACTCTGAAGCCGGACCTCACCCCCTCCGCAGGGGTGAGCTCCGAAGGTGCCATGTGTCCAGTAGGGTCGGGGCTCCCCTCTCCTCAGAGGATAGCCCCGGGCCTGACACGTGGCCGGGGATGCCTTCCGGACCTCCGCCCCTACAGCAGGGCCGAGCTCCGATGCCACCCCTCGCCCTCTCCTCAGAGGCGAGCTCTGATGCCGGACCTCACCCCCTCCGCAGGGCAGAGCTCCGAAGAGGGCAAGACCCTACGAACACAGGGAATACTCAAGACAAGGAAGTGCGTGAGGTAGACAAGAGGAAGGACCCACCCCGGGCTCGTTATCTCCCCCGAGATGGGCCCGGGAGCCACTGTCGGTACCCTCAATACCGGGTACCCCCGCACACAGGGTGAAACCACCTAAGGACCTCGCCCCCTCCGCAGGGGCAAGCTACGAAGGCGCCACGTGTCCAGTAGGACCGGAGCTCCCGTCTCCTCAGAGGATAGCTCCGGGCCTGCCACGTGGACCAGAAGGCCGGACCTCGCCCCCTCCGTAGGGGCGAGCTCCGAAGGCGCCACGTGTCCAGTAGGACCGAAGCTCCCCTCTCCTCAGAGGATAGCTCCAGGCCTGCCACGTGACCTAGAAGGCCGGACCTCGCCCCCTCCGCAGGGGCGAGCTTCGAAGGCGCCACGTGTCCAGTAGGGCCTGATCTCCCCTCTCCTCAGAGGATAGCTCTGGGCCTGCCATGTGGCCTAAAGGCCGCACCTCGCCCCTCCGCAGGGGCGAGCTCTGATGGCGCCACGTGTCCAGCAGGGCCGAAGCTCCCCTCTCCTCAGAGGATAGCTCCGGGCCTGCCACGTGGCCACGTGCAGTGCTGCCTGCCCGGCGCAGTAGGCAGCAGGAGTTAAGGCAAGCCAAGCCTTGACCGTACAAGATATTCAAGACCCGCACCTTCACAAGACACAGAGGCGCGGCGCACTCCTGTCAGGAGGCACTGTGACCAGTCACAGTCAGTCAAGACAAGCGCACAGTGTCAGTAGCTGTAGACCAATGAATGCAACGACAAGACATGCCCTACCGCCCCTGCCATCATCAACCGCTACGCCTAGCTTGTGGCATGGACAGGGCGATAGGACGAAGACCCAGAAGCCATCGCCAGAAGATTTCACGGCAAGACTCGGTAGATGGCACGAAATCACCCCGGGGCCACCTGTCGGGTCCCGGGGCCCACCTTGTAAGCCGCCCGAGTCTTGAACTATAAAAGGCTCGGGTAGGCAACGTTACAAGGGGTTCGGCATTTTGCTCAACTCCCTCTAGCGCCTGGGTTCGGCAGTTCGCCACCCATCTGCATACTCAAGGAAACAAGTGCTCCAAGCACGCACTTCCGTGGACATAGGGTTTTACAATCCGGCGTCCCAAACCACGTAAAATCCCTATGTCAATCCACCTTCATCTCCTTCCTTCAACCAACGCGAGACCCTCCGAGAGGACTAGCCCCTCCGAAAAAGAACCTCTGCGGGCTGCCCTGAGCAGGCCCGGGGGAAGTGTCGACCGTAGACGCTTCGACGGCACCTAGAAATAGTTGTTGTTTTTACCATGGTTGTGAAATAAAATTTGTTTGTTGTAATAAACATCTTTATTTTCCTACCTTATTGTAAGCTACATGTCATACTTTTTCCGCACTTGCTGAATACGATATGTACTCACTCTTGGATTTCCACATATACATCAGCTACAGAAGAAGAGCATTTCAAGGAACATGTGGAGTACTAGGCATGCATACTGCCGTTAACATGCCTGTGGAGTTGAAGTTTGAGCCTACTGTCTTAGTATTTTTCCGCTGTCATTTAGAGTCTTCCGCTGCTAAATAAGTTGGATATTCATGAGTGAGACATTGAGTCAATGTAATAAAGTACTTAAACACTATTCGTACGTGGTTATATTCTGAATTTCAGTTTGTGGAATAATGTGTATGTGTGATGAACATTCTGGGCACACATATGCATTCACTTGGTTCATTTTCGAAACCAGGTGTCACACTTTCAGACCTTAATCTTGTACTCAAAACCTTCTATAAACATTTCCTAAAATATTCATTATTTTTCATGAATTCAGATTTATTTTTATGTTGAAAATGTTATTTTAACCATTAAACAGATATTAAATTGTGTTTTCAGCATTTGTTTATCATCTAAAATGCAAATACAGATTATTCTATTGGTTTCCTAAAAGTTACTTTGATTTAGAGTAATTTTTCAGAACTATTTGCTTTGCAATAAATTTAAATGAATTTCAAACCTTCACATACAAGAATTCTAGTTTTCCACAAGGGTTAAATCATAAATATCTATTACTGCAGGGTCAAAAATACATTTCCCATAAATTTCCGGGACCTAGACAAACTTTACAATGCCATTTTCCTAATTTGTAAATTTTCCAGGGGTTAAAACAAGTATTTAAACGTGTTTGCATAATTTCCAAAAAGTCCAGGGGTAGAACAGAAAGTCTTGGGGCTAGATCTCAATTTCCTACGGTGCTAGGGGGTAGCCTGCAAAATTCTCGACTATTATAACGTGGGATCAACGTGGGCCGTTGGATTTTAAACGGAGGGCCGAGATTAGATCGCGAAGGGGTACATGTGACTTCTATTCTCAGCCGTGCGATTTAAACGATCGGCCCATAGAGGGCCACGTCGCCCAGCCGGGGTGCAGGCGGCGCGATCCGACGGCTCGCGCCGGCGAGCTCGCTGGAGAACACGGATTTGCGCCTACACTCGTTAAAACTTAAGAGTTCTTTGCATGGATCGATTGTGGGGGAGTAGGGGAGCTCACCTAGGCTATTTTCTTGGACCCGAAGAGTTTGGAAGTCGGTCGGCGACGAGGACTGGCGGCGGCGACCTTCAGTGCTCGTCGGAGCGACTGTTGGGGTCAGAGATCCTTCGAATTTTCCTGTCGTGAGCTCCCCTGTGATCAGTGGATGGTATACCGAGGATCAGAACAGATCCAAACAGAGTTCGGCGACGTCAAGTTTCTCGGCAAAGAATCATCCCAATGTGGAGGCATACGAGTTGCACAAGTCACTGCGAAGGTGCGAGATCAGTTAGACAGAAGCAATCGGCAATGGTCGAGTAGAATTTTCTAAGCTAGTTTTTTTTCATTCCATTAATTGCCTAGTTTCACAAAAGCATACTTCAGGATTCCATTTCAGAAGATCAAGTAAAGTTACGCGCATCAACAGGTACAGGCTCAGCAGGTTCCAAATCTAGTGTGACAAGTCAGAACTGATGAGCAAGAAGAGGTAATCGATCTGAGAAGAACATCCAATCTCACTACAATGCTGGCGTTATCAATCCTATTATATAGGCTCTTAAAGTGTCCAAAAGTGTGGTTCTTGTTGATCAGAAGAGATTGAAGGAAACAAGGCGACCGGGTATTCTAGCACGAGCAAGTTCCTCATTGAGGACGACTGTGCCTCGTCAAAATGTCATCTAAGTTGGTGCTACAAAAATACGGTTCCATTAAAATTCGGCGGCACACGCTTGGCGTTACATCACAATTGGTGCACGGATGTACTAGCACGCATCAGCCTTGGGTGTAACTTGTGCCTCCCCATGAGTTATCTATTTGTGGTACAGGTACACAAACGAGAATATGAAGAAAGCTCCCATCTGCAATGAAAAAATAATATAAGAGCTGATGTGTAAAGCAAATATTTGTGAAAGCGTATAATTACTGCTAATGAGAACAAAGCTATGATATAGTCTACACAATAGACATCAATGAGGAAGCCCTTTCAAAGGGCAGCTTTCAAAGATGCAGAAAACATGGTAATGTATTTTAAGAGATCTTACAGTTGAGAATGAAGCAGCATAGTATGGATATGCAGATGTTATGAATCTCTCGTACTCATTATGTCTGTAAGGCCGAACTGGGATCTGCAGCAAGCAAAAACAGATTACCCCATGCAGCTTCATGGAAAGTCACAATAAAACACCATACAATGTATGTGCCAGATTGAGCTACTGAAAAAAATGCAGAAAGGAAAGAGTGCTATGAAACCAACCTGTTTTGTAAAGGAGAGACCAGTGTATCCAAGCCTTTGGTACTCAACTTTGAACTGGAAAACTCCATAGACATCCGGAACTTTGAAGGATGTCAAATATAGACCCTACATTACGAAAATGTGATACTTTAGCAGACACAGAAATAGCAATATGAAGCTTAGTAAAACATAATTTCATGATGGTGCACACCTTCTTGTCAGCCGAAAGAGTTTTCAATACATAAGGACTCATCATGTAAAACTGAAGTTGAACATCATCTGCAACGTATGGCTTCCAGCTTGTCCCAGACCATTCATAGATCTCAACCGAGTATTCCTTGAGGGGAACATTTATGTTAGCACATTTAACTTTTTCACTGCTCAATAGTCATGAATGAAAAAAAAAAAACTACCAGGTCATCGTTTATGCGGTACATGCCAGGTTCATTTGTTTCCCCAACCTTGTGGTGCTTGACATTCACTGCCTGTAAATTTGAACATTACAAAGGTCACTCCATCCCTTCACTGAAACAGCACATCACTTGATAACAAATAAAATGGGGAAGCATGTGGTGCAAGGAAAAATAAAACCTTCAGATGGCCCCTCTCATGGAAGACCCATTTACTTGTCTCAGTCACAAATTGCTCATTTCCCGCTCTCTCATGCCTGCAGTTATAAAGTATAATGAGCATGTAATAACTAAATCCTATAAATACACATTGCAAAAAAACTTCAGATGAAAAACAATTATATCCCTGTCCCAAGATATGCAGTAATACAACCAGCATATATCCAACAATCAAAGATTTTCACTATGCTGCAAGCTTATCCACAATCTGCGCTACAGCCTAAGGAGTACTCAGGTTTAGCATGCTCATAGATCCCTGAACATGTCATTATCTAAAATCTATGTTACCTATTTATCAAGAACCACTCCATTAAATTTAATTAACATTATCCACATCCACAATATAAATCTTTAAGCAGCTCAATGGAAGCATCCTGAGTGATGAATCTAGTGCCATCCTATGAGATTAGAACTACTGCGTTCATTACAGATGAAATATATACAATCGTAATAAAGCATGACAGAAGCTTCAAAACTAAGCTCACCTTGTCTTGCTGCCAGCCTTTTGTACACCAGACTTGAGAAACCTGAATTATCAAAACAAAATAAGCATTAATTTTAGGGAACACAGAGTTTCATGTATAGTAGCATACCTGTTGCTAAATATGTCCAGTGATCCAGATATCAGCACCCGAGCATTATTTCTTGCCTGCAGGAAAACAGACACAGCCTGTTAAGAGATTCTCAATGGCAACCATGTCAGTCAAGGTCATATAAAACCGATGTTTTGTGGCGTTGCGGCTTCCTATGGCCTTCCACACCCACTCACAGCGCATAGACGTTTTTGGCGGACACCTAGGCAACGCCATAACACATCCTAGGCTACTGCTAGTTGCTAGCTGCAGACGCACAAACATAAGCACAACAAGCTGCACATGCACACGCAGAAACACTAGTTGCTAGCTACAGACAGACAAATCACAACAAGCTGCACATGCACAGACAAGCACTATTTGCTAGCTGCACACATAAAAGCACAACAAGCTGCACATTGATGACCCACAAGCACAAAGCAGAAGAGGAAAGGAACTGAGAAAGGGAGGGGTGGCACGGGGGACGAGAATGGAGAGCCGACAGCTCAGCCGGAACAGGGGCAGGATGAAATCAGCGGCTCAGCGCAGATCTGCTCTTCCCTCTGCCATCTCTCTCTCTCTCTCTCTCTCTCTCTCTCTGAAAGTGGTACCTGCGTGCTCGATTGTGCGGGTATCAATGCAGGGCCCCCTCTATTTCCCGCTCTGCTCTCAATTTCCCACCTGCCACCAACTATTTTCACGCGCTCCCTCTTGATTCGATGCTGTGGCGTCCATTCCAGGCCGTCTGAAATATGTCCGACACCTAATCACGTCTTACCGATGCCATATGGCTTGAGGCGGACACCATACATGCCTTATGTTATGATGTGGCCACCACGACGGCCTAGTCGTCGCCTAGGCGACACAACAAAAACATGGCATAAAATGATAAAACTGATGATACATGGATGCTCCAGGCCTATGGTACATTGGTGAATGCATAAAGAATGGAATATGTAGCCTACTAATCTTGCTAAGCAAATAAAACAAATATAATTACCTGCATAACAGAAACCAGTGTTATAGCTGACCCAGTGAGAGATGGTGGAGATGCCAATTTAGTCTTTGGGTTTGCAGAATATGCTGACGGAGAGGCAGATAGAACTTTCATAACCTAGGAATGTCCAAAGATGGCAATGAGATCAAGGGTTATAGAAAAACCTTAAGAGCTTATGTCCCATAGCAATGATATAGTCATGCAAATCATATGGTTGACCTGCAAGTATATGTAAGATTAAACTACTTACCAAACTGTTTGATGGATTAGCCGCATGTCCAATTCCTCGGAACAATACAGGAGCCTAGTGAATGGAGAGAATAAGGCAATAAGTAGGCAACAAATTAGAAATTACATTCAAGTACTATAAGGAAATTTAAAATGAAATAACAAAGAACAATTTTTACTATGTCCTCATCAACATCTAACGTTAAGAAATATTACCAAATCTAAGGTTCGTAAGCTACTAAAGAGGTGCAGACATAAAAGTAGCTAAATAGGATTATAGGAACAGATGTAAATTATAGGAACAGATGTAAAGTATCTCACTATCAAATAAGAGCATACTTTCTAAATACATGTGAGCTAGAGCTAACACTGGAAAGTAGCAACTGGTTAACCAAGGACAGGATCGGTATTAGCTAGGACTGAATACAGATATACAACAACAATAACAACAACTTCGTCTTTGTCCCAAGCACGTTGGGGTAGGCTAGATATGAAATCCAATAGAAACATATAGAAGTAAGAGAGAGAGAGAGAGAGAGAGAGAGAGAGAGAGGGAGGGAGGGAGGGAGAGGGAGGGAGAGAGGGAGGGAGAGAGAGGGAGGGAGGGGGAGGGAGGTAGAGAGAGAGAGGGAGGGAGGGGGAGAGGGAGGGAGGGAGAGAGGGGGGAGAGAGAGGAGTAAACAAACTACGAGAAAACTAAGAATCCGACACATGAATTGCTGAATACAAAGATGTGAGACATAAATATGGAGCAGCAAAGCAGAGACATACTTTTTATGGGCATACTCGTGCTCACTATGAGCAACAAGGTTAGGCCAAGATTATCACTACTGTCATAGTAGAAGAACAAAAAACAACATCTGCTAACTGTGAATACAGGAAAACATGAATACCGTAACAACGTAAACCATTCAATAATTAAAGTAACATTCAAGTGACACACTGAGATTGGTGCATACATCAGTTTTAACCTTAACTTAGAAGGGTGTAAAAGGTCTGAAGTACCGAACTTTAAAGGATCTGGTAGATTTTTTTGCATTACTACTAACCTCAATCTTTTTTGACCCAAGTATCACATCCGACTGGATAAGATCATCACCAGCAATCAAGGTATGGTCGCCATCAACATCCGTGACAGCATAGTTGATGTGATCAATAACCATTGCCTCTGGATCCTGAAAACATTGAAACACGGGACCTTGGTTCACTAAGGTAAAAGAAAATGGAGACAGAGGGATGGATAAACCAAGGTATTGCCTACAGAAGTAACTTGCCTCATCAAAATCAACACCACACTCTGTTGCAATGCCCCGGATAAGATCAGAGGCAGACGAATCTGCTGCCAGGATCATATCATGGCCGGCATCGATGAATTCCAGGACTGAATTCTGGTCCACGGATCCACCAAAACCTGACATCAGAGATAGACGAGTGTGTCAAGCATTAGAACATCATGAGCAGAGATCATGTCATTCAGAGCTAGTTCAATAAGGTGCAGAGTTGAAACGTCACAATCTAATATGCAGCTTGAACTAGGAGCATCTGGTATCCTATCCTTAAGATCCTGTTTCCTCTCCAACGGAATCCAGAGAGGCAGAGACTATACACTAATTTTAAAATGAAAATTGTTGCTTGGATCCTCCGTTAGCACAAATAATACAAATTGAAATTCCTGGAAGCTGCAATTCAGCACAACAGATCTCTCACAGAATTCCACTGAAGGGTGACTCGACGTGCGCGGATCAGATGGAACAAGCAGCCGACGCGGCACCCTGATCCTCACTGAATCTAGCACCGGAATCGCGCCAAAACAGCAGATCGGATCTCTCCAATCGAGGGGAGAAAGGGAAGGAAGCGCGCTCACGCGTCGTGGAGGGGGCGAAGAGCACGAGGCCGTCGTAGAGGTACTGGCCGTAGCGGTGGAGCGAGAGCTTGGGGTCCTCGGCGAGGCGGAAGTCGAGATCGAACCCGCGCGCCTGGAGCGAGCCGAAGAAGGCCGAGTGCGAGGATCGCACGGCCAGGTCGTCCAGCAGCACCAGCAGCCGGCGGCCCCGGGGCCCCTCGTCCTCCCCAGACGCGGCGACGGTGAGGACGAGGAGGAGGAGGAGCACGGCGAGGTGGCGGGTCACCGCCATGGCTGCGCAGATCTCGCGGCGCGGGGGATTTTGATTCGTGGTGTGGTTAGAGTGGCGCAGCAGCGACGAAGACGACGACGACTCGAGGGGGGTGCTACCGCTATAGGTTCGCTTTGGAGGAAGCGGAGCATCTGGACCGTCCGATCGAAGCCCCGACGGCCCAGATCGATTCAAGATTTGATGCTGCTCGACTCTTTTTGTTTGATTGAGAATGGCCTTGTTTTTTTAAAACAAATTAATAATATTTCTCCGAAATCAAGAATTGATAAATTTGGCTATTTGTGTCTTGTACATGCGTGCTCTCTGAAATTTTATTGGCACAGCCACTTTATACTTAAATTAGCTTTGTAAAATAGAGTTTTTATGGTGTAAAGTATCGTTCAACATAAATCTACCATATGATTTTCACGTGTTCACGTTTTCAGTTTTAAAAAGATAACTTAATTAAAAAATTTGCACCAATGGGCAAGCTAGCACAAATTTGTTACTGCTGATTATTCCTTTTGTTAAAAGTGAAAAATGTCATATCAGTTCTTTCCTTGGCCCTGGTTCCGGTTTCCTTGGCTCAATCGTTGCCATTCCAGTCGCAGATTGTAGAATTACAACAGGAAAAGAAAGAAAAAAATAAAATAGATTGATCTTTAGTAAAAGAGCGAGGGTAATTTAGTCTTTTCGCATGGTTGAAAATAGAAAAGAAAAGAAAAATATTTTAAATTATGAAACAATCCTATATTTAACTGTGCGACAATGTTAAAAGTGATTTTTTAGAAAAATTCATCAAGTCCTATTCCGTAGAAGCCACATACCGGGAGTTTTAGAATAGTGAAAAACTCCATGAGTATGCTAGAAGGGTGTCTATTGGACATTTTTTTCTTACAAAACAAGCATGCTTGGATTAATGGATCTCCACAACAAGTCGGGATGAGGAAGGTGTACCGTAATCATCAAGAAGATGATTGTCGGGATCCTTCCAGGATCATCGATATTTGACTACACAAGAATTCCATCTACTGAGCTCACAAGTGTGTCCATTATGAATGCAACATACAAACCTCCGGATCCCCAATTGTTCTTTCAGACCATAAAAGTTGCTAACATTACTCTCTTATTTCAAAATAATAACGCTGGTTAGTTTAATTTTCAACTAATTAATATTATTTATTTTGAAACAGAGGGAGTACCACCAGCTGCACTAATGAGTCTTGACAAAGTGAAACCTATGTACACATCAGCCATATTTGTAGCTGCCAGCAATGGACAACTAGAGTGATGGTATTACAATAGCGGGCCTAAGACCATTTAGTGTTTTCATTCGTTCACCTCTAAAACGTTACTATAAAACAATATTCTCTCTTCAATGCAGTCTAAAAGATTTCTTTCTATATGATACAATATCTCACATTCATTTTATTTATATTCGTAGGATATTGAGTTATTGACTCACCTGTTAACCAATGCTACAACATTTTAGAGGATGAACAATATTACTCTAATTTTAGATTAGCACTGTACATCCCTCTATTTTAATGCAATAGATAAAGACTCTTGTACTCTAAATATATAAATATAGAAAGAATAATAGATATGGGGCAGCTGTTGGAGTGAGTTTATGCTCCCCACTAGGGATGAAAACGGACAAATATGGACGGATAAAATGCTTTTCCATATCCATATCCATATTAAAAATTCAGAAACGGATTGGATCGGATGTTGTCGGAAACGGATATGGTATCGGATATGTCGGATGTATCGGAAATGGATTCACCGGATCGGAAAAATATGGATATCGGACGGAATTCGGATATTTATTTCGGAAAAACAATTCACAAGTAACATATAATTCATAGTTCATACATTTAATTCAAAGTACATCCACATCAAATTCATACATGGTTCGTACATGAAACTTGAAACACATAAATAGTTCATACATAATACTTAATACGTATATGGTTCATACATAGTGCATATTTTCCAATCTTCATCACCGCTAGATAAAAAAATCAGCAACATTATTCATCTTATCGGGATCACTTTCTATGTTCTCGTTCTATGAAATAATGAAGCAATAAGTAAAATGATGCTAGGTAAAATGATGCTACCCATATCACATATGCAGAAAATAACACCTTAAAATCTTGGGATAGCAGAGTGCAAACATGAACTTGATTCGGACTTTCGGTGCAGCAGCGGCAGCTTGGCAGCCGGTCGTCGGCGCTCGGCGGCAAGGCGAGGGGGCGTCAGGGGCGGCACGTTGGGGACAAACTGCCGGCTGGGTGTCGGGGGTGGCAGACTGTCGGGGGCGAAGCGTTGGGGGATGAACTGGCGAAGCGTCAAGGGCTCGGAGGCTGGCTGGGCGTCGTGGGCGGCGGCCGGCGGCGCGTTGAGGAGGCGCCGCGGCTTGGCAGCGGGGGCTCGGAGGCCGGCTGGGTGTCGGGGCAGGCGGGCCGTCGGGGGCTCGGAGGCCAGCTGGGCGTCGGGGCAAGCGGGGAGGTGGCTGGCTGCAGGGTGGGGCCGCGGGGTAGGGTTTTGTTGGGTCGGATATATCTCGGATATTGTTCGGATATATCCGACCTAATATGGATATCCGATAAAACGGACGGATTCTGACGAAAACCATATCTGATCCGGTATCCGAATCCATATCCGTATCCGCAAAAAATCCGACCAAAATAGATATGGATCGAATATCTTCAAAAACGGCTGCGGACGGATCGGAAAATATCCGATCCGTTGACATCCCTACTCCCCTCAAGATCCAAAATAAGGATGGGCTTCCATTTAGAGCAGATGTTAGAGACAGCTTAATGGAAGCTAGATTGGTCAGGATGAGAGATACAGAGAAACCATGTATCTTTTCTGTTCTGCATGAAAAAAAGCTAACATGGTTACACTAGATAATGCAAAAGTGAGTTCTCTTCTATAGTTCATACAAAAATTTGATGCAATTGTCTTAAAACAGATAAATCAGAGCGCAATGGTATAAAACTTATTTTTGGTGTCCTCTGCCTTTTAGATAAAATATAATGCTTATTTAACAATATACAGACAAATCAATGTGTGCGAGTAAAGTGCATACAGAGTTACTACAAACTTCAGTTTTATTAAGAGATAACAGAGTTCCTGAAAAGTCTCAGCAGCCTTTGATTTAGACGTTTCCAATTGGACAGTCCAAGAAGCAACTCCAACCTAGATGTTATTTGCTTTGCTACCCTATTATTTAGCAAAAACATAGAAAAATATCCAACCGAATTGTTACTAGGTTTTTTATTTTTATCGTTTGCTATCCAACACACTCCATTTATTTTTATTGTTACTTTGCTATCAACCGACTCCGGCCACAACTTTTCTTGTACCCGCCTGCTCCCTCCATCGCGCGGGCTGTAGTCTGGCAGATTCCTTCGAGGCAGCGGAGGAAGGTGATGTCTACAGAGCTGGGCGAGCTGGGTCGGCCCGTGAGTTTTCTTCCGTTTCCTGTCGATTTCGCCTTCTGCTCGAGACGCTCTGCCTCTCGCGGAACCTGCTGCCACTGTCACGAGCTGCTGCTTGCCGGGCGCTTACCACCACCGCCGCCGCGAGCTGCTGCGAGACGGGCGCCTGCCGCCGCCGCGAGCCGGGCGCCTGCTCCATGTGCGCAGTCTCCAGCGTACTCAAGGAGAAGCAGGCAGCCCTCACCGCTTCCCATGAAGCTTGGCAAATATGTATTTGTTTAATAAAATTTTCGGTTTTTGCAGACAAAGATATCTGGTGTGTTCGCTGATTCACCAAATGGTACTGATTCTTTGAAGGAAGAGAGAACCCAATACTACCCAGGTTCATACTTATTTCTTACTATGTATTTGTGGGTTATTGTTATTCTCTACTACAGTGAAATGCATTCAGGAATAACTCTGGAATTGTTTGAATGACGCCTCTTCAGAAATGTTTATTTGTTTGATGGTTTGCACCTTGGTTTTTACAAATTATGCATTTTTAGTTACTTATTATTAGACGATAAGTATTCTGTTAGGCATACTTAGTCACGATCTGATGTAACCACCTCTGGCTTCGTAGCATCTGTAACCTGCGCCACGTTCTGGTGCACGTTGAGCTCCCACTCTTTGTAATCAGCCTATTTAAATGGCTGCTTGATCAATACAACAGCTCAGTGGTTCAGGTGCAAACTTACATGGTAATCAGAGCTTTGGTTCTTTCTTCCCACCTCGCCCTACCCAATGTCGTCCTCATCCTCCTCTTCGTAGCTGAGCAATACTGCTGCCTCTTTCAGTAGCGGTTCCACCACACCTGCAACCACTCCATCCAATGCTTCCTCCAGCATCTCCATTGCTACTCAGTCCGTAAACATCACGAGCTTGGTCACTGTGCGCATTGATATGCTTTCCACGTCGTACAGACGTTGGAAACGGCTTTTCCTCGTCGTGCTTGGCCGTTTTCATCTTCGTCACCATGTCGACGGATCCGAACCAAGGCATGAAGACCCGCTCTGGATCCAAGAGGATCTTACCGTTCTCATGTGGATCCATGCTACGCTTGCGGACGATCTCCTAGACTTCGTCATGGACGATGATATTACGGCATTGGGCGTCTGGAACAAGCTTGACAATTACTTTCTTGGCAACAAGTCCAGTCGTGCGGTTCAGTTCGAACAGGAGCTTCATCAACTCACTCAAGGTGATCTCTCTGCTTCCGCGTATTGTCACAAGCTCAAAAATCTCGCCGATGCCCTTGCAGATTGTGACCAACCCGTCTCTGAACGCGCTCTAGTTCATCAACTTATACGTGGTCTCAACCCTAAGTACCACGTTCTCCGTCAGATGCTACCTGCCCTGCCATCATTTCCCACATTTATGGAAGCTCGTGATCAGTTAATTGTCGCAGAAAATTCGCTTGCTTCTTCTTCCTCCATGGTGCAGCACGACACTGCCCTGAACACAACTTATGCCCCGCAAGAAAGCAATGGTCGCGGCAACAACAACAGTCGTGACGGCGATCAGACCAACTCTACACGTGGTCGTGGCCGTGGTGGCCACCGAAACCGTGGCCAGGGCCGCGGTGGATGGCAGAACAACTCCAACAGTGCGGGCCGTGGTAGTGGCAACTCCACTGCCTGGATGCAGAACATGCCACCCTGGGTCGCAGCTCTGCTCAACCAGGGATACATGTGGCGTGCACCGTGGACTGGATCTACCGGCCCAGGTGTACTTGGGTCGCGACCACAGGGCAATCAGGCTTTCAACACATTCATGAACCAGCCATCTACTCAGTCGGCGCCTTCTTCAACGTCGTCCTTCGACATGACTGGTCTTCTTCAAGCGCTTCATGCAGCGGCCAACTCACCCGACGCATCCAACGACTGGTATATGGATACGGGTGCCAACGGCCACATGGCAACCGATTCAGGTACTTTTACCAAGTATTGTAAGTCTTCTTTGCATAATTCCTCGAATGTCATGGTTGGCAATGGTTCCCAGATTCCTGTCCTTGGCACTGGTTTAGTCAGACTTCCCACTCCCTTTGCAACCTTTCAGTTAAACCGTGTCATGCATACTCCAAACCTGGTTCATAATCTTATTTCTGTTCGAAAATTTACAACTGACAATTGTTGTTCGGTGGAATTTGATCCTTTTGGATACACCATCAAGGATCTGTTCAACAGGGGCGTGATCATGAGATCCAATAGTCGGGGTGGCCTTTACCCCTTCTACTCAAGTTCAGTACCTGCTCGCACTAATGCTTCATCACCAATAAACGCAGCCTTCACTGCCATCTCTACAACAATCTGGCATCGGCGGTTAGGCCATCCCGGCCAGCGAAGTTTAGGCACCATTTTATCTCAGTTTTCAGTTCCACCCACAGATAAAAGACATCATATTTGTGATGCATGCCAAAAAGGACATCATGTTCGTTTGCCTTTTGGTCTTTCAGAGTCTGTCACTTATTTTCCTTTTCAACTTCTTCACTGTGATCTCTGGACCAGTCCAGTTTATAGTGTCACAGGTTTTAAATATTATCTTGTACTTCTTGATGATTACTCTCGCTATTTATGGACGTTTCCTCTTCGAAATAAATCTGAGTCCGTTCATGTCATTCATAATTTTCATATGTTTGTCATGAATCAGTTCAGAACGTCCATTCAAGCTTTTTAGTGTGACAATAGTAAGGAGTTTGACAACTCCGAACTGCGCTCATACTTTCTCAAAAATGGAATCACATTTCGTCTCTCATGCCCTTACACATCTTCTCAAAATGGCAAAGCCGAACGTTCTTTGGGCACTATTAATGATGTCCTTCGCACACTACTTTTTCAAGCATCACTGCCGGATCGTTTTTGGGTGGAAGCCTTGCATACTGCAACTTACCTACTGAACCGACGCCCCAATAAGCCTCTAAATTTTCGCACTCCTTATCATATGCTGTTTGGCCAAGAGCCAGACTACTCACATCTTCGGGTTTTCGGATGTTTGTGCTATCCTAACCTCAGTTCTACCACTTCTAACAAGCTTCAACCTCAGTCTGTAGCTTGTCTGTTCCTAGGTTATCCTGCTGAGCAAAAGGGTTACAAATGCCTGAATCTTTCTACTCACAAGGTGATAGTGTCTCGTCATGTGGTCTTTGATGAGTCCACATTCCCATTTGCTGCTCATGGCACCACCCAGACTACATCAACACATTCGACCAAAACACCTATTCTATCATTACCTGGACCCCCACAAGTTACTGAACCACACGAGCACTCACCACCACTCTGCCCACCTTCACCACCTCATTCAGGCTTGCCATCGTTTTCTGAAACTGTTAGTTCTAGTTCAGCATCAAAAGGGCCTTCCACACCCACATCTTCTACCCCTTTGCCTACAAACCATAACACAACCCTCCCAAGACATCAGATGACTACCCGAGCTCGAGATGGCATCTTCAAACCGAAACAAATTATGAACCTTAACACTATTGAAGCCATCTCTCCCATACCATCCACTTATCGGTCAGCCCTCAAAGACCCTCACTGGGAACAAGCCATGACAGAGGAATACAATGCACTGATTTCAAACAATACTTGGTCTCTTGTGCCTAAACCTGCAGGTGCCAATGTGGTGACTGGTAAATGGATATTTCGACACAAATATCGGCCTGATGGAAGTCTGCAGCGATATAAAGCAAGATGGGTGGTGAGAGGATTTACACAAGAGGAAGGTATTGATTACAAAGAGACTTTCAGTCCCGTTATTAAACCTGCCACTATAAGAACTGTGCTTAGCATTGCAACTTCGTCCCAATGGCCTGTGCATCAGTTAGATGTCAAAAATGCTTTTCTCAATGGCACACTATCTGAAACTGTGTATTGTTCTCAGCCATCTGGCTTTACTGCAAAGGACCATCCTTCTCATGTTTGCAAGCTCAACAAGTCTCTTTATGGACTAAAGCAAGCACCTAGAACATGGTTTCTACGGTTTCAAAAATTTATTAACTCGATTGGTTTTCTTGCTTCAAGGTTTGAAACATCCTTATTTATTTTCCACAATGGACTTCAAACTGCATATCTTTTGTTGTATGTCGACGACATCATCTTGACAGCTAGCTCCATCGAATTGTTGTCTTCCATCACCACAAAGCTCTGTGCAGAATTCTCCATGTCAGACCTTGGACCTTTAAGCCATTTCTTGGCATACATGTTCAACACAATGACAAAGGTCTTCTGCTGAGCCAAGAACAGTATGCTTCAGATATTTTAGCACGTGCCAACATGAGCAATTGCAACCCTGTCAGTACAGCTATTGACACGCGTTCAAAGATGTCAGCCTCTGAAGGGCAACTAATACAGAATGCATCTGAATATCGGAGTTTGGCTGGTGCTTTACAATACCTCACATTGACAAGGCCTGATATCACATATGCTGTCCAACAGCTTTGCTTGTTTATGCATGACCCCAGAGAATCTCACTTGATGCTCCTAAAAAGGATTCTGAGGTATGTGAAAGGGACTGCCAATCATGGTCTTCAAATTTTCAGATCTTCCTCTTCAACCATAACAGCGTACTCGGACGCTGATTGGGCCGGGTGCCCTGACACCCGGCGATCAACATCGGGATTCTGTGTGTTTTATGGTGACAACTTAGTCGCCTGGTCCTCAAAACGACAGACTACCGTATCCAGATCAAGTGCCGAGGCCGAATATCGTGCGGTGGCAAATGCTGTTGCAGAGACTGCATGGTTGCGTCAACTTCTCAGAGAGCTTCATCGATCGCCAAAGCAAGCTACGGTGGTATTTTGTGACAATATCAGTGCGATGTACCTCTCCAACAATCTAGTACAGCATCAAAGAACCAAACACATCGAGATCGATCTCCATTTCGTGAGAGACAAAGTCTCTCTAGGCGAAGTCAAGGTTCAGCACGTTCCTTCAGCATATCAGTTTGCTGATATTTTTACCAAGGGTCCGCCCTCTTCTCTGTTTTCTGAATTCAAAAACAGCCTGCACGTTTGGGACCGTCCAAGCTGAGGGGGGCTATTAGACGATAAGTATTCTGTTAGGCATACTTAGTCACGATCTGATGTAACCACCTCCGGCTTCGTAGCATCTGTAACCTGCGCCACGTTCTGGTGCACGTCGAGCTCCCACTCTCTGTAATCAGCCTATTTAAATGGCTGCTTGATCAATACAACAGCTCAGTGGTTCAGGTGCAAACTTACACTTATCATGGCCTTTTGTGTACATATCATTGTTGCTAATAAATGGAGACCTACATGGAACTTCTTGGTAGCAATACAAACCAATTTTGGAGAGAGAACAATCAATTTGTACCTGATAATGAATTTATTAAGTTCCTACGGAAGACACCACCCCACAACAGAGGTAAGAAGAGGACAATGAGCTTTTTGTTAATACTTCTGAGCGTCTTTTAATCATGTTTTTAGTTTATGCAAATAATTATAACAAGTGTGAGCCAAGGAGATGTCTTGTGCCGCCGTGGTCTTTCATGCAGCTGGACGCGGTCATCGTGCATGGCGCGCGCGTAGTGGTAGGAGATCGCTCGGGACCTCAGCGCCACGAACGTCATCCGTTGTGGAATGGAGGCTTGCATGGCAACGTCATTCGTTGCGGAATGGAGGCTTGCATGGCAGCGGGAAACGGGGCGTGTTTGTTATTCCTTTGTAATCCTTGCTACTTAACAGAATGAAAACCAGAGAGCACTTCAGCGCTGCTCAATACCGCTGTGCATTCCAGTCCCGTCGTGCGAGTTGTGTTCCACCAGCTCCGGGCGAGATTGTGAGTCAGGAGCGAAATTCCAACACTTTTGCTATCCGCATAGCTAGAAATAACCATGGATGCTACACAAGGAAATGAACAATAATCACGTGGAACATAATGGAAGAGAGTTCATGATTATTTTTGCAAGCACAAGACCTTAAATTCAGAGCGTTCTCCTATTTCTCTTACGAGCCGTTGGCAAACCATACCAGAGAGCATTATCTGATTTTGTGGATGCTATACTCAAATTGAAAACAAGAGACAAAGTGGGATGACCGATAAAGATAGGGTACATATTCTATATTGTATGGCGCTGGAGGCCCTCACCAAGGCCATGCTACCGAAGCTGGTTGAGACCATCACCGGGAAGGAGACTGCCAAGATCGCGGATGCGATCAAGTTGCGCAATGTTGGAGCGGATCGCGTGCGCGAGGCAAGAGCAAGCACACTTCGTCGGGAATTTGACGCACTCAAGTTCCACGACGGAGAGACTGGACGATTTCGGCGTTCACATCAGCCGCATCACATCTCAACTCGCGGTGCTCGGGAACAAGTGCTCAGAGGAGGAAACCCTTCGTAAATTTCTGCAGGCAGTCCCACCAAAGTTCGAGCAGGTAGCCACATCCATTGAAACTTTGCTCGACTTGAGTGAGGTGACAGTGGATGAGTTGATCGGCCGACTCAAGGCTACTGAAGAAAGGATGGGTACAAGCAGCAATGAGGCCGACGCTCAGGCGAAGCTGAACTTGACGGAAGACGAGCTGCTTACCCATCTCTCATCGCATCTCAAGTTGTCAGGCAACGGCGGCCCAGAACGTCCCAAGGACTCGTCAACACATAAGAAGGATCGTGGCCGAGGAAACCGCGGCAGCGGGAACGTTGGGCACGGCATGGCTAGTGACGAGTGCCGGTACTGCGGCAAGAAAGGGCACTGGGCAATAGAATGCAGAAAGAAAAAGAAGGATGAGGAGGTGAAAACGACTCAAGTCGACAACGAGTTTGAGTCCAGTCTGTTGGTAGCATGTGCTGATGCCAAGATCAAGCCGTCATCCACACAGGTACATCTTGATGAAAGCAAGTTGTTTGTACATCTAGGGGATAAAAATGAGGTGGTGCACGCGTTGTATACTTGATTCCGGTATTGCGAATCATATGACGGGCGAACGTGAGCCGTTCACCGAGCTTGACTGCAATATACACGGGAACGTCCGATTTGGAGACGGGTCCGTGACTGGAATTGAAGGTCGTGGGACAGTTTTGTTCCAATGCAAGAACGGCGGACATAAGGCCCTGTATGGAGTTTACCTCATCCCTCGGCTTAAGGCGAACATCGTGAGCCTAGGCCAGCTTGAAGAAGAAGGGCATCATATATTGATGGTTGATGGTTTCATCAAGATTCGGGACAAACAGGGAACACCCGTGGCAGTGATGAAGCGGGGTATCAATCGCCTGTACACTCTTGAACTCGTCGTCGTACACCCATCATGTCTGGCAACACAAGGACACAACACGGCTTGGAGGTGGCATGCAAGGATGGGGCATTTCAATTTCCGCAGTCTTACACAACTTGCAGAACAAAGGCTTGTGCTCGGTTTGTCTGCGATCACCAAAACCGACCAAGTCCGTGACAGCTACCTCGCCGGCAAGCAACGGCGTCAACCATTTCCAAGCATGGCAAACTATAGGGCCACAAACAAGTTGGGGCTGGTTCATGGGGATCTCTGTGGTCCAGTGACGTCGGCGACCCAAGTGACAAAAGTTTTTTTTTTCCTCCTTGTTGATGACTTAAGTCATTACATGTGGGTGACTTTGATCAGCACCAAAGACCATGCCATGGCAGTGTTTATGGCATTCCAAGTGCGCACAGAGGGCGAAGCTGGAAGGAAGGTCGGAACCCTCCGCACAGATCGTGGGGGAGAGTTCACAGCACGCGCATTCGTCGAACACTGCACCAAGGAAGGCATTCAACGCTATCTGACCGCTCCATACTCTCCAGAACAGAACGGGGTGGTGGAACGAAGGAACCAAACTATCATGGGGATGGAGAGGAGTATGCTCAAGGCAATGAAGATGCCCGGCTGGTTCTTGGGGGAGGCGGTGACTACTGTCGTCTACATACTGAATCGTTCACCTACTCAGAGTGTAGAAGGGAAAACTCCTTATGAGGGAAGCAAGCGTCTCGAAAAACTAGAAGACCACAATACCCTGATGGTTTTCATCGGATATGAACAAGGTAGTAAAGCTTGGCGATTCTACAACCCCAACACCGGGAGCGTGTGTGTGCCTCACGACGCCGTGTTCAAAGAAAATCGAGCCTGGAGGTGGAATGACGCCGAGCCGAATGCATTGGTCGGTGATGAAGACATCTTCAGGGAGGAATATACCATCCACAATGGACGCCCTGTAGGCAACGCTGAAAGGTGTTCGTCGTCCATGAATTCTACTCGTGGCGAAAGAACATTTGGGGGAAGAAATGCATCTGAGGGACTGGCAGACGCCACGTGCACCAGGCATGGTGGAGTTTGTATCGCCACTCAGTGTGACACCGGACTTGGACAATGAAGCCGATGATGCACCACGATGCTATCACACTCTGAAAAACATTCTAGAGATTGCACCTAGTTGTGAGTCCAGAACTGAAGACATAGAAGAACTGCTAGCTGCCATTGGTGAAGAACCTTGTGATGCAGAAGAAGCCTTGAAGACAAAGGAATGGCGGGAAACCATGATAGAAGAGCTGATAATCATTGAAGAGAACAAGACATGGACGCTGGTGCATTTACCAGAGGGACACCGCGCCATTGGCCTGAAATGGGTTTTCAAGCTAAAGAGGGACGAGTTTGGAAATATTCAGAAACAAGGCATTGATTTCGAAGAAGTGTTTGCACCCGTTGCGAGGATGAAATCCGTGCAGTTGTGTTGGTAGTTGTTGCTCATTTTGGGTGGCACGTGCATCACATGCACATTAAGTCCGCTTTCTTGAATGGTGATCTTGGAGAGGAAGTGTATGTTGCCCCACCACCAGGTTTCACAGCTGAGGGGAAAGGAGATATGGTGCTCAAGCTCCACAAGGCCCTATACGGATTTAGAAAAGCCCCTCGTGCCTGGAATTGCATGCTTGATGAAAACATGTGCAAGTTGGGTTTCAGCCGGTGCAGAACTGAACATGGCCTGTACACAAGACCTGGGGATGCAACAAGGCTTATTCTTGGAGTTTATGTCGATGATTTGCTGATCGTTGAAGAATCCATGGAGGTGATCAGAATTCAAGGAAGAAATGAAGAGTTTCCGAATGAGTGATCTGGACAGTTTGTCTTACTACCTCGGTATAGAAGTTAGACAAGGGAGGCATGGTATTGAACTTTGTCAAAGTGCGGATGCAGCGAAACTGCTTGATCGGAGTGGGATGGGAACTTGCAATGGATGTGCGATACCCATGGAGCCACGACTGAAGCTAACCAAGAAAGGTTCACCATCACCAGCAGATGCCACAACATACTAGAGTTTGATTGGTGGATTGAGGTACCTCCTACACACTCGACCGGATTTGAGCTTCGGTGTCGGATATTTAAACCGTTCATGGCAGAGCCGCAAGAAGAACACATGATGGCTCTTAAACACTTGCTTCCTTATGTGGCGGCAACGACGAGTTATGGTCTTCTCTACACTCGAGCTGAGGAAGGGTTCAGTCTGGTGGGATATAGCGCCAGTGATTTGGGAGGAGATCTAGATGATCATCGAAGTACTACAGGAGTCATTTTCTTTCTTGCTGGAAATCCAGTGAGCTGGATGTCTCACAAGCAGAAGGCAGTGGCGAAATCAACGTGTGAAGCTGAATACATGGCTAGTGCTGCGGCAGCCAACCAAGCTGTGTGGCTGCGGCGAGTGTTGATAGAGGTAACTGGGGTGCAGATACCAGCGCCAATCCTCGAAATGGATAACACGGTGGCATTAGCTTTTTGGCCAAAAATCCCGTGCTGCATGATGGAAGTAAACACATTGATATTAAGTTTCATTTCATTAGTGAATGTGTGGAGCGTGGGGACATCAACCTAGAGTGTGTCAACACTGATGAGGAGCTCGCGGACATCCTTACAAAGGCCCTGGGAAGAATGAAATTTCAAGAACTCGAGGAGAAGATAGGAGTAATGCAGATTAAGTCTCAGAAGTAGGGGGACATTGTTAATACTTCTGAGCGTCTTTTAATTATGTTTTTAGTTTCTGCAAATAATTGTAACGGGTGTGAGCCAAGGAGATGTCTTATGCCGCACGCCGTGGTCGTTAGTTCATGCAGCTGGACGCGGTCATCGTGCATGGCGCGCGCGTAGTGATAGGAGATCGCCCGGGACCTTAGCGCCATGAACGTCATCCGTTGTGGAATGGAGGCGTGCATGGCAGCGGGAGACTGGGTGTGTTTGTTTTCCTTTGTAATTCTTACTACTTAATAGAATGAAAAATAGAGAGCACTTCAGTGCTGCTCAACACCGCTGTGCATTCCAGTCCCGTCGTGCGAGTCGTGTTCCACCAGCTCCCAGCGAGATATTCCTAACACTTTTGCTATCCGCATGGCTAGAAATAACCATGGATGCTACACAAGGAAATGAACAATCACGTGAAACATAATGGAAGAGTTCATGATTGTTTTTGCAAGCACAAGACCTTAAATTCAGAGCGTTCTCCTGTTTCTCTCACGAGCCGTTGGTAAACTATACTAGAGAGCATTAACTGATTTTGTGGATGGTATACTCAAATTCAAAACAAGAGACAAAGTGGGATGACCGATAATGATAGGGTACATATTCTATATTGTTTTCCTTCTCTAAAATAGGGTACATATTGCATGCATGTTTAACCATCATTGCATTTGTGTAGATAATTCAAGCATGTGCGCTGTACAAGGAAAGGGACAGGAAGAAGAGATCATTTGTTTTATTACATTGCTGGAATATATTACGGCATGAGTAAAAATGGTTAGTAAGATGCTCTGATCAGAAACAAAAAGGAAGTAGCTCATGCAAATCTGGCAACCTCTACTCCTAGAACCAATGGAAGTCATAATGAGTGACGTACTTCACCACAAAAGGATGCAAGGCCTGATGGTAGAAAGGAGAAAAAACACAAAGAAGAGGTAAAAGTTATGTTTCAGAAACTCTTTGCATTGAGGCATACAAAAATGTGTTGGAGAAGAAGAAAGAGATGGAAGAAAGGAAAGCAATGAAGAGAAAAGAGCGTGATGACATGTTCTTTGCACTAGAACAGAAAAGGCTTGATGAGTAATGGCTATGGAGAGGAAGAAACATGAGGAGAGAATGGCTCTTGAGAAACAAAAATTTGAAGAGCAAATGACACGTGAGAACAAAAGGCTTAAATTACAGAAAAAAGAGCTAGAATGGAAACAAAAGGTTGGAGGATGACAAAGTGATGAACATGGACCCGAGTGCAATGAGTAAGTTGCAACGACAGTACTATAGGAGCATGCAACAAGAGATTATTGCAAGATGGTTTGGTGGTGGTTCAAGTTGAGTTCCATTGCGATATATTGCACAGATCATCTTTATCTTATATTCTATGGATCATCTTTGTTTTGTAATGTGTGAATCATCTTTATTTTGTAATCTGTAGGCCATCTTTCTTTTCTAATATATGGCCTACATATGCAAATAATATGTTTTTATATATATGGTCATGACTGAATAAAATACATTGATAATACATAGTACATCATTAAGAGAAATATAAACATAGCCATTAAAAATGTTAGAGATAGAAGGATACTTTGTATTTTCTATGATTGTAATCCTTCCTTTCCATATTTGTAATCCCTCCTGTACCTCTATATATTTGGGTCCTTTGCTCTCACAATAATACAACTCTCTCATTCATAACATGGTATAAAAGCCAAAATTAGGGTAGTTTTTTTTCACCAACCTGTTTTTGTCGACCTATCTCGCCGACTCATGCCGTTCTTCCCGACGTGCTCCTCTCCGCCGATGCCACATCTCTTCCCGGCGCTTCTCTGCCGCCACACCTTTGGATCCGTCGGTGCCTGTCTCTTCCTGTGCTTGTTTGGTGCGGCTTCTCTTCCTATGTGGCCTCTCCCTGCCTTAGTCCACCGGAGTTTTCCGTGTGCTGTATCCGGCTCTGCCTTCATCCGCCCGTGCGCCTACCCGTATGGCTCCGCCACGATTCTCCCTGCAGTCTTGGCCGCCGGTGCTAGATTGGTGCAGTCGGGCATGCGCGTCTGGATTCGCCTGGAGTCTTGGTCATCTGTGCTCGATTGGTGTGGATGGGGCTCGATCCAGAGGGTGCCTCTATCGGTCTTGCGCCACCGCCACTAGGATTTCTGTTAAGCCCGTTGTTAACGGTTGTTAAGTACCAACTTTGACTGTTAATATAACTCAATTATGTGAAGGAGTGAACATTTCTTACACGCATTATCTTTAGAAATAACGTAGTTCCATTTGTACTTGGAAAGAATTGTGCGTGTAGAGAATATATATAGAATTGAGGAGGATTTAGAGGAGCAATCCTAAATTGTACACTCCAGCCAATCAAAGCCTGACATGTGGCAGTCCATAGATCCAATGGTCACTTACAGGAGTATCTGAGGGATTTCAACAGCGTATCACACGGTAAACACTTGAAGGCCCACCTGGAAGCCACCTAGAGTAAAACCAAGGTAGAGAGGACCAAGCCAGGGTCGACTGAACCCCTGGTTTGGCCGACCTGGTAAGTCCTCCAAACCCGGTCATCTTCCACGTGTCAACTCCGTGTGGCTCCCTGAAGGCGGTTCTGACTAATTCGCGAGAATATTCTGGCGGGAAACGACCTCAACTTGTGTATAAATAGGACCCTGCATATGCTCAATTCTACACACATCACTTGAGTAATACTCTTTTGTATACACACTCTATCCAAGTCCTTAGTGGAGTTTAGGCTATAGGAAGGAGCCTCTAGTTCCCAATTCCACTTTGGGAAATGTATAACCCATGTATCTTTTTTCTTATTGGTGACTTTATTCTTATTTATAATATTAGTCTTCTTTTATTCATATGCTTCAGTGAAGCGTTTCTTGTTTGATTGTGAAATCCATGCATGTGGTAAGTTTAGTTGTTATTATGATAGTGTAGTAACCTTGTTATTATGTTACCATACACATCATAGGCCTCCACTATAGTCTAGTTAGGTATGCTATGCATATTTTGGTATTAATAACATAGTGCTCGGTTCCAACATTTATTCAATGATGTTTAGGTTAGTCATAGCCTTAGAATGGTACTTGTATCGTGTCTCTTAAGGTATTTACTTAGAATACAAGCGTGGTGCTTGGATAGTTAAGTAGCGTTGGATGTCTCGTAGACCCACGGATTGAAGGGGTGAGCGGAAGGTGGTGACAACCCTGTCCGTCTATCGTAACCCCCCATGTTCGGCTATGCCACAACCTCTTGGCAGGAGTCACCCTGGTGTTACCAGGGGTAAACCCGTGCCCGATATTTTTGACCAATAAGATCTAGTATTCACTACTAGCATATCCACATGTACACTATTATGCTATGCATATGTATACTAGAAGCACATTAGGAACAACCCCTTACCTTAGTCTAACTTTCACTAGGACCGTCTTACCTTTAGAGTAGATTGCTCAGTGTGTGTCACACTACCCCTTTGCTATCCTTTTACCCATTCTCTTTGGTTTTCTACTAGAATATCTTGTCCTACCCGTCATCTTGCCGCACTTCAACTTCCTTTGGGATTATACGATATCCTAGGGAATACTCTTGGGTGAAATGCTACAACGGTATCTTCTGTGCATTTTCGGAAATCATCTTGCTTTGGCCCTTGATTAGCCTAGTTGTCATAAGCGTTGCTGGCATACATTATCAGGATGACCCGTAGACGTAATAATTACAAACAAGCATTTTTGGCGCTGTTGCCGGGGAAGGCACATAAGTATTACAAGATTGCTTACGATAGATTAGCATTCTACTAGAGACCTAGTAGGATAACACTACTAATTTTCTCATTCCTTTGATACGAACAAGTAGTGTATGATCGGTTTCCACTTGCCGACAAACTTTGTTGAAAATCCCGAATCACTTCTGAGAGGAGTTCGACCTCGTGTCGTTCTCCCTCAAGTGATCCTTTCAGCTAGACAACCAGTCATCTCCGCACCATCAAATTCCACGCCAATGGCTTAGTAGACCCTTTGTAAGTTTTTGGCTCCCTCTACTGACAAAGTGTCTGTTGGACGCACTGTCAACACGGGAGGTGCAAACTTCAAAATCAAGATGAGTCTTTGAAAGCATCTAGGCCCCCGTGAGGTATGGTTTCGGTGATTAATGACAACCGTTCGTTATTACTAATGAGTTTGTGGATGCGAGGTTTCACGTATATCACATCAAACGTTAATGAACTATCTATTCACACCATCTACTGCTCATTGGATACAAATGGAGACCCCTCAACGATCTATTCTAAGGGGTTATTCGATACTCATGAAGACTAAATGAAGAACTCATACAACGACTCTATTCTATCAAAATTGGCAACACAAGAAGCTTACACTTCATCAAAATATCATTTCAAACAAGTGTCAAAGAGGTCACTCAAGAAGATTCCAAAAGATCAACTCAAAACAACTTGAAGCAAACAAAGTTGCACTCACCAGATCATCCGATGTCTTGCAAAATGACTACATCGGTCGAGTTTGAGTTGGCAGAAGAAGAAGACCTCAGAGCCCAGTACACACGGGATCATCCGATGTGAAGGAAGTGGCACATCGGTTGATTTCAACAGAAGGATGATTTCTGAGTTATTCTAAAGAAGTACACACCGGATCATCCGATGATGAAGTAAGTGTACATCGGTCAATTTCAACAGAGACATTATTTCTGAACCAATTCTGAAGATCAACTCACCGGATCATCCGATGATGAAGTTGAAGTAACATCGGTCGATTAAACAGTCAGATCCAACGGTTATATCCAACGGTCACATCTGACACATGACATCAGCTAATTTGGAATTCGACCGATGCTCAAATAAAGGGGTGCATCGGATGATCCGATGTTCACAGAAAAAGTCTGCCTACTTTTCCAACGGCTATCTCGTGTGGGCTGGCTATAAATACCCCTCCAACCGGCCATTTCAAAAAGTCTTGATGACCAGAGCCTCACTACACATCCTCAAGCATTCAAGACCAAGAGCTACCACTTCCACACCTCAAAACCTCTTGTACTCCAACTATAGGCTAGATCTAGCTAGAGAGAAGCTTGTGTGCGTCCATTCTTGGTGATTGGAATCTCTTGGCTAGTGAGAGACAGTGTCTTGGTGACTTCTCTCACCTTGTAAAAATTGGAGGAAGAAGAGATCGCTCCGGAGCTTACCAAGGCGTTTGTGGAAGCCCGGAGGATCACCATTGTACAAGGCTTGAGCTCCACCTTGCCGGAGATGGCGAACGGAGAAAGATAGTGGATTCCCTTGTCTTGGTGACTTGGGAGTGGCTATACCCTTTGGTGGGTGCCACAACATGGACGTAGGTAGATCTTTGTGATCTTACCGAACCACGGGAAAAATCGCCGTGTCTCCGAGTCTCCGCGGGAGTTTGCATCTCTCTCCTCACCCTCTTACTATTACGCATTTACTATTCCGCACTTAATACTCTTGCTTGCGTAGTTAGTTCGCATAGGGAATTGGGCTTCAACCATTAAGTTTTAAATTGCTCTAAAATTTGAAAAAGCCCAATTCACCCCCCCCTCTTGGGCGTTTCGATCCTTACAATTGGTATCAGAGCCAGGTTGCTCATTGGATCATTCTAGCTTCACCGCTAGAGAGCGAAAATGGCCAAGAATGGGGGTTCGGTTCCTACCTTCAAGGGCAAGAATTTTGCTTATTGGAAAGCACGCATGCGCGCTTACCTTGAGGCAATTGCTCCCGAAGTGTGGGAAGTGACCCATGCGGGGTTTGGAAATCTTGACTATGTTGGTGACCAATTAAAATGGGATGCTAAGGCTAGAAATGCCATATATGAATGCATTAGTCAAGATGTCTTTGCTAGGATTGCTAGTAAGGAAAAAGCATGTGAAATTTGGGCATGTCTAATTGAAATACATGAGGGCTCATCTCGTGTTAAAGAACTCAAATATCACATGCTTAAATCAAAATATGATGAATTTAAGATGTTTCCTCATGAGAATGTTAACCAAATGTTTTCTCGTTTAAATGTGCTCATTGAGGAAATTAACGCACTTGACATTGCTTCTCTTGGCAAGGGACTTATCAATCGCAAGATCCTCATGCTTCTACCCAAGCCCAAGTACAACATTATCAATTCAATGCTCCAAAAAGAGTCACTAGACAACATTGAAGTTTCGGAGCTCATTGGAGAAATCCATGCTCATGAGATGAGCGTACATGGAATGATGGAGGAGTCATCATCAAAAACCATTGCTCTCAAGGCTTCAACCAAGAAGACAACTCCCAATAAGAAGAAAGTGGTTGAGCCTAGCTCAAGTGAAGAAGAGCAAGAAACAAGCGAAGATGATGATGATGAGCTTGCTTTGATGATGAGGAAATTCTCACGCCTCAACTCCAAGATTGCAAAGAAAGGATACTCTTATGATCCCAAGAAGAAAGCCTTCTTGCCAAGAAAAGATGAAAACAAGACGTGCTACAATTGTGGTGATCTAGGCCACATATCATATGATTGTCCAAGACCGGACAAAAGGAAGGACAATGGCAAGCATCACAAGCTAGAAGAAAGTGATGATGAAGAGGAGGTCAAGCCCAAGCGCTCTTTTGGAAAGAAGAAATTTGACAAAGGCAAGAAAACCAAGCTCTTTCCAAAGAAGAGAAGAGGGCCTCAAAAGGTCTTCATGTGTGAAGCAAATGAGTGGATCACGGATGAAGAGTCAAGCGACGAAGATAGTGAAGATGAAGAAAACTTGGCGGGCCTCGCCATCGTCAACAAGGATGACTCACCTCTTCGTCCACCTCCTATGTGCCTAATGGCGAAAGGTAACTCAAAGGTATGTGAAGATTCTAGCGATGATGATGATGAGCTTTCACCCGATGAATTAGCATCTATGATTAATGAATATCATGCCATTATAAAAAGGGAAAAGGCTAAGGTTAAGGCTCTTGAGCTAGCTCGTGCTAAGCTTGAAAGTGCTAACATCGATTTGCATGACAAGTATGTAACCATACTTAAAGAGCATGACACGCTCAAATCAAATGTCAAGCAAATCGAGGAGGAGAATGCTCAAATCAAGCTTGAGTATCATGAGCTTGACTTAGCTAACTTAGCACACTTGGCAAAGCACAATGAGTTGGTTCAAGAACATGAAGTGCTTAACCTTGCTTATGAAGCGATTGAACTTAAATTGAAAAACACAAAGAAAGAAACCCTTGATGGCAAAATATCATCTAATTCACATGCCACTAATATTTTGGATAAGTCTTTGCCTTTGAAAGCAAGCCCTAGGGAGAAGGAGCTAATGGACGAAATTGAAAGTCTTCGCACTAGTGTGGCAAGACTCTCTAAGGGGGAGGACAAGCACAAGGAAATCCTCTACCAACAAGCTAAAGGCTTCAACAAGAGGGGACTTGGATCCTTCCCGGTGCCCAACAAAGGAAAGGTGCCCTCACCGGAGCTTAGGACAAGCTTCATCAAGGAAGTCGGTTCCTATTGCCAACATTGTGAGGTCACCGGACATCACACGAGGGAGTGTCCTCTTCCCAACCGTCCTTCTCCCAAATTGCCTCCTAACTACAAATCTACTTTCAATGATTATCACTATCTATTGAGCAAAGTAGGTGGAAAGGTGAAGGCAAGGTTCATCGGCAAAGACATCAAGGGCATGAAGGGGAAGCTCCACAAGCAACTTTGGGTCCCAAAATCACTTGTATCACACATACAAGGACCTAAGTTGGCTTGGGTTCCTAAACTCAAAAACTAACTTCATGTGTGTAGGTGAACTACAAAGCCGGAGGAAAGCATTGGGTACTCGATAGTGGGTGCACTCAACATATGACCGGCAATGATGGTATGTTCACCTCCATAGAGAACCCCGGCAATCATGAACAAGTCACCTTTGGTGATAACTCAAAGGGGAAGGTAATTGGTTTGGGTAAAATTGCTATTTCTCATGATTTGTCTATCTCTAATGTGCTTTACGTTAAGTCTCTTAGTTTCAATTTACTTTCTATTGCACAATTATGTGATCTTGGACTAACGTGCACATTTGACAAGAATGGTGTTGTGGTGACTAGTGAATCAAGCAAAGAACTAATATTCAAAGGTTTTCGGCATGGACATCTTTACTTGGTGGACTTCTCCAACAAGGATGCTAGCTTGACCACTTGTCTTTTCACCAAGACAAGTTTGGGATGGCTATGGCATCGGCGCATTGCTCACATTGGGATGAGCAAGCTCAAGAAGTCATTCAAGCTTGGGATGGTGACCGGCGTGAAGGATGTCACATTTGAGAAGAACAAGCTTTGTAGCGCGTGTCAAGCCGGGAAGCAAGTTGGCTCACACCATCCGATGAAGACAATGGTGTCAACCTCCAAGCCACTTGAACTACTTCACATGGACCTCTTCGGACCGTCCACATACCAAAGCCTTAGCGGTAACCTCTATTGTCTTGTTATTGTTGATGACTACTCTCGCTATGCTTGGACATTGTTTGTAGGTGACAAGGGTGAAACTCCGGAAATCTTCAAGACCTTCGCTAAACGAGCTCAAAGGGAATTTCAACTTCCCATCATCAAGGTCCGGAGTGACAACGGCACCGAGTTCAAGAACTACAACATTGGGGAGTGGTGTGATCGTGAAGGCGTGAAGCACGAGTTTTCGGCCACATACACCCCTCAACAAAATGGTGTCGTTGAAAGGAAGAACAAGACTCTCATCACCCTTGCAAGAGCAATGCTTGATGACTATGGCACGTCGGAGAAGTTTTGGGCCGAAGCAATCAACACGGCGTGCCATGCCGCAAATAGGGTCTATCTTCATCGACTACTTCAAAAGACCCCATATGAGCTCCTCATTGGGAGAAAGCCCAACATCTCCTACTTCCGAGTCTTCGGGTGCAAGTGCTACATCTACCGCAAGAAAAGGCTCGGTAAGTTTGAAAGAAGGTGTGATGTTGGTATCTTTCTTGGTTATGCGTCAAACTCAAAAGCATATCGAGTATTCAACCAAACCTCCGGGTTAGTTGAAGAAAGTTGTGATGTTGAGTTTGATGAGACTAATGGCTCCCAAGAGGAGAGTTTTGGTCATGATGATATAGATGATGAGCCTCTACGAGAAGCTATGAAGAACATGACCATAGGAGACATCAAGCCCGAAGTTGAGGAGAGCCATGATCAAGGGGGAGCCTCAAGTTCCAACATCAACACCTCCATGGCGCCTCAAATAGATGAAGAAGAAGAGAAAGATGATCCATTGCCAATGCAAGATTCACATGCCACACAACACCAAGAAGAAGAAGAAGTCCAAGGTCAAGTCCAACCACAAGACGAGCGAGATGCCTCACCATCGCCAAGTGCCTCACAACCTCTTATGAGGCATGGGCGCATCTCCAAGGCACATCCGATGGATCAAATCATCGGAAGTCTGTCACGGGGAGTAAGTACTCGTTCTCGCCATGTTGCTTCATTTTGTGAGCACTACTCTTTTGTTTCGTGTGTAGAACCCACAAATATTGAGGAAGCACTCCAAGATCCCAATTGGGTGATGGCTATGCAAGAAGAACTCAACAACTTCACCAGCAATGAAGTTTGGGTATTGGAGGAGCGACCTAAGGATAAGAACATCATCGGAACGAATTGGGTGTACCGCAACAAGCAAGACGAGAATGGCGTGGTGGTCCGCAACAAGGCAAGGCTTGTGGCCAAGGGTTTTTCACAAGTTGAAGGACTAGATTTTGGAGAGACATTCGCCCCGGTCGCACGGTTAGAAGCTATTCGCATACTCCTTGCTTTTGCTTCGCATCACAATATTATGCTTTATCAAATGGATGTTAAAAGTGCCTTCCTCAATGGTTATATTAACGAACTTGTTTTCGTTGAGCAACCTCCCGGGTTTGAAGATCCGAGGAATCCTAACCATGTGTATAGGTTACACAAGGCGCTCTACGGGCTCAAGCAAGCACCTAGGGCATGGTATGAACGTCTAAGGGATTTCCTAGTCATGCAAGGATTCAAGATCGGGAGGGTGGATACCACACTTTTCACCAAGGACATCAACGGGGATTTATTTCTTTGTCAAATTTACGTTGATGACATTATTTTTGGCTCAACTAACAAATCTCTTAGCCTTGAGTTTGGCACCATGATGTCTAGGGAGTTCGAGATGTCAATGATTGGAGAACTCAATTTCTTCCTAGGATTTCAAATCAAGCAACTTCAAGAGGGGACTTTCATCTACCAAGAGAAGTACACCAAGGACCTCTTGAAGAAGTTTGAAATGGAAGATTGTAGCTCAAGAAGTACTCCAATGGCGACAAATTGTCATCTCGACGCGGACATGGACGGTAAACCTATTGATCAATCTCATTACCGTTCCATGATTGGTTCATTGTTATATCTTACCGCATCTAGGCCCGATATCACGTTTAGTGTGTGCTTGTGTGCTCGCTTTCAAGCGGCACCTAAAGAATCGCATCGTAAGGCGGTCTTTAGGATACTTAGGTATCTCAAGCATACCCCAAGTGTAGGTTTGTGGTACCCCAAGAACGCTAGTTTCCATCTCTTGGGTTACTCGGATTCGGACTTTGCCGGATGCCGTGTGGATCGCAAGAGTACCTCCGGTGGGTGCCACTTACTTGGGCGTTCCCTAGTATCTTGGTCGAGCAAAAAGCAAAACTCCGTGGCTTTGTCCACCGCGGAGGCAGAGTATATAGCGGCCGGTGCATGTTGTGCCCAAATTCTATATATGAAGCAAACCCTTTTGGACTTTGGAATTAAATTTGATTGTGTGCCTCTCCTTTGTGACAATGAAAGTGCGGTTAAGATAGCTAGAAACCCCGTTCAACACTCCCGCACTAAGCACATTGATATTCGCCATCACTTCTTGCGGGACCATGAGGCTAAAGGAGACATCTCTTTGCAAGGTGTTAGGTCCGAAGAACAATTGGCGGATATCTTCACTAAACCACTTGATGAGAAAACTTTTTCTAGACTTAGAAGTGAATTAAATGTGCTAGATGCATCTAACGTCATGTAAGTTGCCATGTTCATGTAAGGTTGCATATCAAATAGGTCTTGTCCAACTCCCAAAGGATAGGGGCGAGCTAGAAATAGTTTTCCCTGAGGAAGCCTTTGGAAGGTTTAAACTTGGCAAGATAGATTTACATTATGCTTTGCATGATTCCTGCCATATAGACTTGCACTCATTTAATATCTTGCATTATTTTGTTTGGCATTGCATACGGTAGATTGTCACAAAGGGGAACCCACATCATGAGAAGGAGACTTGTTCAAAATGCAATATCTCAACTCATATGATGTGGATAGAGCAAAATTCTAAAGGTACATGCTTTAAAGAGATAGAAGTTTTCCATACTCTAGCTCACAAAGCATGGGCCTTACATTTTCGTGGTTTCCCTCCTAACCTTGTGTGTTCTCTTTGCTTAAGGGCTTAGCCAATATGTGGCACTATATTTGAAGCCTTCTATTAGAGGTTAGGAGTTGCCCAAAAAGTCCTAGGACCCATCCTTATCTTTGTGTGTTTAAGTCCAAGGACACATATGGGCAGTCTTAGGTTTTCTGTAGTCATCGGATTATCCGATGCTAGGGCCAGCAGATCATCGGATCAATTGGTGCTTCAGTTCAGTGCTCAGATCAAGTCAGATGTCACAAATCAACCGATGAGTTCATTTCAGAAGACATCGGAGCATCCGGTGTTCAGTTTTCTGGTGCCCTGCAGAAATCGACCGATGATCGACACCTCAACGTCGGCTCATCCGGTGTTCAAAGAGAGTTTTTGGAACAACTCTCTATTGAACTCGACCGATGCATCCTCCGATGATCATCGGTCCATCCGGTGTTTTGTGCGCGGCTAGGGTTTGCCCGTACGGTTTAAATAGCGGTTCGGCCGCCTCTTTTGTTTTTCTTCCCCGACCTCCGCCGCCGCCCGCTTCTCTCGCCGCCCGTCGCCCTCGCCGCCGTCCTCGCGCCCTCCGACCACCTCCGGTCGCCGCCGCCGTCGCCACCGCCCTTCGGTCGCCGCCGCCTAGGCGCCGCCCGTGCCCGCGCCGCCGCCTCTCCCGCGCGCGCCGCCGCCGTTCCACCGCGCCGCCGCAACTCCCTCCTCCGTCGCGCCTCCCTCGCCGTATCCCCTCCACCACCAGCCGCACCACCACTCGCCGCCGGCTTCCACCACCGCGCATCACCCTCTCCGCTAGGGTTTCGCCGTGCTTCGCCGTTCGTCGCTAAGATGGGTCGCGATCGCAAAGGAAAGGGCAAGGCTATTGAGGAGCCCGCCGCGAAGAAGCGCAAGATGTCCAAGGACGCTCGTCGTGCGGAGTTGGCCGCTCGCGCCGCCGAGGAGCGTGAGCGCGGCCATCGCGGTTCCTTACGGATCCGCGAGTCCCGGCAGAGGCAGGAGCAGCCTCCGGTCCAGCCGGTGCCTCCCGAGGGCTCCGACGAGGAGGAGACTGAGGTGCCGCCTCTCATCCGCCGGCGCACCCCGAGGACTCGTGGGGGTGGACAGACTCCTACGGCGAGTCGGCGCCCCTCTGCGGCTGACCGCGCCGAGGACAGAGAGGCCCAAAGGGTCATCCACCTGATGGACACAGCAGTTCGTGTTGCCGAGGATGTCAGACTCACCGACTACAGGAAGATGAAGGCAAGGCAACTGAAGAAGCTCTGATGGTCAGCGATGCCTGAGGAGTGGTTCCCGCGGCCTAGGGACGCTCGAGTTGACTCCCGCTTCTGGACCCTGACATAGGCGTCCCTGTACGAGACTTACAGGCGTCGGGGCCACAAGCTCTTCCAGCATAACAGCATCGACTGGGATCAGCTTGCAGTGGCAGCAGGACACGGGATCAGGCCACTCTTTGAGAGATACAGAGGACTTGTGGACTTGCTCTCGCACCAGAGGAGTGCCTACGTCGAGGAGTGGGTCAGGGTGTTCTACGCGACACTCTACGTCTCTGAGGGCCGTCGCTCGATTCACTTCATGTTCATGGGGCAGATCCACGACGTGTCTCGAGACTTGTTGGGAAGACTGCTTGGTGTGGAGCTCTCTACTACGTGCCTGCACCAGATAGTCTACGGAGACGCAGACCCGCCGAGGAGGCCACTGACTGGAGGAGTGGCACCGCCTTTCGAGGAGATCAGAGGTCTGTTCACTCAGCCGTTCACTCCTGACCAGCCGAGGGTGCCAACGCTTCTCACCCCAGCAGCTCGGACAGTTCACCACGTCCTCAGGCGTACCCTACTACCGAGGTCTGGCTACTTGGAGGGCTTCACGAGCCTTCAGCAGACCAATTAGCATTTTTCTTCCTTTAGAAAGAAAGCCCTTTTTCTTTTTAGCAAAATTCTTTCTATTTCTACTTCTACCTGCTCAAGGTATTCATCATTCCAGTACAACTGTTGCAGTAGAATGACAACAGACTCGTGTATAGGGAACTAGATTAACTTAGCTACCTATCTAATTTATTGTAGAAATTCCGGGATCCGCGATTGGACATGGAACGGGATGGAGTTCGACATCGTGGATATTCTGATCTGCGAGATGGAGGACGTGATCACCGACGGAGTTGGGATGCTTCGACAGTTGGTCTTCGGTCACTGGATCTGTCACCTTCTCCACCAGTTGGTTCCAGAGGACACTCCAGGAGTTTCTCAGCTGACGGAGATGCACGTGACCCGGTTCAGCCACTACCGAGTCCCCACTCCGGGAGACCGCCGCCTTGGCCGTCCCGTCGAGCGTGAGGTTTGAGCCAGACTGTCAGAGGAGGACTGGGCAGAGCTGACTCAGGAGGACGCAGAGCTGGCACAGGCAGAGGCTCAGGGAGGAGACCTACAGCATATATGGTCGGACAGCGACACCAGCGACAGTGTCAAGGAGTACTTCCCTCCTGCTCCTCCTTCACCGAGGCAGCACGACGCAGAGGCAGGAGGCTCAACAGCTCCACCACCTACACCTCCTCCAGTGTCAGAGGCTCAGGTGACTCAGCCGTCAGAGCTCACTGCTTTACTTCAGCGGATGGCTCAGCAGCAGGAGCAGCAGGCAGCTCGACAGGAGCAGCTTCAGAGGCAGCAGCAGGAGATGCAACTGGAGATCGCCCGTCAGAGGCGAGAGGACATCGACAGGTACACCAACCTTGTCGACCAGATGACGAGACGCACTCTGGACCAGCAGCAGCAGACTCAACAGATGTTGTTGGGCGTCCTGGGGTTGGTCACCAACCTCTACCAGCAGACGGGGGTCGCCCTTCCACCTCAGCACTCGGGACTCAGTCAGGCTCCAGGTGCACCCCCACTGGCACCAGCTCCAGCACCGTCCTCGTCGATCCCCAGCTTCAGTATACCACCTCTGCTCGCCTCGACAGCGCCCGTTCACTCGACAGTACTGCCGCCGATGTCGTTCCAGTCCTCACCTCTTCCGGCAGTACCTTCTCCACCGGCGCCAGCAGTCTCAGCGGATCCCCCAGCAGCTCCAGCTCCATCTCCAGCTCCCCCCGCTCCAGCTCCAGCGCCAGCGACCTCCACCTCCAGCAGCTCCGGTGACAGCACCGTCGACGCCGACCGCTTCACCATCGCCAGGAGCGCGCCTGAGTCGTAGGCACTCGACTTCCCTTTTTGGTGTCTTGATGCCAAAGGGGGAGAAGAGTTAGAGTCAGGGGGAGGGTTAGCTCAGTTCTAGGGGGAGTTCTTGGTTTTAGGGGGAGTGTCTATCCTTTTGCTACTTATTGTTATCTATTTGAGATTGCCTGTTATTATTATTTGCTATTATTGTACTCCGGGTGCTACTTTGTGCTCTTGCGCTTTATTGTTTATTATTTGAGCCTTCAAGCCACTTGTGTTGCAATTTGTACTTGTTATATTTCTTTTTTGAGCATTGCGTTTTAATTCCATTAATTCTATGCTCTACTCGTTGTGTTGTCATCAATCACCAAAAAGGGGGAGATTGAAAGCATCTAGGCCCCCGTGAGGTATGGTTTCGGTGATTAATGACAACCGTTCGTTATTACTAATGAGTTTGTGGATGCGAGGTTTCACGTATATCACATCAAACGTTAATGAACTATCTATTCACACCATCTACTGCTCATTGGATACAAATGGAGACCCCTCAACGATCTATTCTAAGGGGTTATTCGATACTCATGAAGACTAAATGAAGAACTCATACAACGACTCTATTCTATCAAAATTGGCAACACAAGAAGCTTACACTTCATCAAAATATCATTTCAAACAAGTGTCAAAGAGGTCACTCAAGAAGATTCCAAAAGATCAACTCAAAACAACTCGAAGCAAACAAAGTTGCACTCACCGGATCATCCGATGTCTTGCAAAATGACTACATCGGTCGAGTTTGAGTTGGCAGAAGAAGAAGACCTCAGAGCCCAGTACACACCGGATCATCCGATGTGAAGGAAGTGGCACATCGGTTGATTTCAACAGAAGGATGATTTCTGAGTTATTCTGAAGAAGTACACACTGGATCATCCGATGATGAAGTGTACATCGGTCAATTTCAACAGAGACATTATTTCTGAACCAATTCTGAAGATCAACTCACCGGATCATCCGATGATGAAGTTGAAGTAACATCGGTCGATTAAACAGTCAGATCCAACGGTTATATCCAACGGTCACATCTGACACATGACATCAGCTAATTTGGAATTCGACCGATGCTCAAATAAAGGGGTGCATCGGATGATCCGATGTTCACAGAAAAAGTCTGCCTACTTTTCCAACGGCTATCTCGTGTGGGCTGGCTATAAATACCCCTCCAACCGGCCATTTCAAAAAGTCTTGATGACCAGAGCCTCACTACACATCCTCAAGCATTCAAGACCAAGAGCTACCACTTCCACACCTCAAAACCTCTTGTACTCCAACTATAGGCTAGATCTAGATAGAGAGAAGCTTGTGTGCGTCCATTCTTGGTGATTGGAATCTCTAGCCTAGTGAGAGAGAGTGTCTTGGTGACTTCTCTCACCTTGTAAAAATTGGAGGAAGAAGAGATCGCTCCGGAGCTTACCAAGGCGTTTGTGGAAGCCCGGAGGATCACCATTGTACAAGGCTTGAGCTCCACCTTGCCGGAGATGGCGAACGGAGAAAGATAGTGGATTCCCTTGTCTTGGTGACTTGGGAGTGGCTATACCCTTTGGTGGGTGCCACAACGTGGACGTAGGTAGATCTTTGTGATCTTACCGAACCACGGGAAAAATCGCCGTGTCTCCGAGTCTCCGCGGGAGTTTGCATCTCTCTCCTCACCCTCTTACTATTACGCATTTACTATTCCGCACTTAATACTCTTGCTTGCGTAGTTAGTTCGCATAGGGAATTGGGCTTCAACCATTAAGTTTTAAATTGCTCTAAAATTTGAAAAAGCCCAATTCACCCCCCCCTCTTGGGCGTTTCGATCCTTACAGTCTTATCACTATGGTTCAGGCTAATACCTTTTGTGGGAAAGCCAACGAGGACGCAAGTGCTCAAATGCAAAAGTTGTTCAAGGAGTTCCTCGACAAATTCCTTCCGTTGGGCAACACCATTGCCTTTTTGCGGAGGAATTCCAGCTTCCAGCAGGGGCCAAAGACATCTATCCCCGAAGCTTGGGGAGGCTCCAAGATTGTATCTTGGTCTGCCTTCACCATGGGGTGTATAGTTGGCTCATCATCCAACACTCCTACAACGGGTTGACTACATCGACCCATGATCACATTCGTGATGAAGGTGTAGGAGATTTCATCTCATAGACCATGAGCAAAGTTAAAAATTTGGTATGAGAAGATGGTCACCAATCATGGGGTGGATCTATGAATGACTCCAGTTCCGTCAATTTTGCATGCACACCATTAACAAGGTGGACATGCTAACTATGAAACTAGATCTCCTTATGTAGTATCAATAGGATCAAGCCAACGGAGAAGTGTTGGGAGGATCCAAATCATGGATATGATGTGCGAAAGTCCGTGTCAACACGAGACACTTAGGGAATTATTTCCCTAAGACCCGTGAGGATCCTTTGTTCCTAAACAACAAATCCAATGGCCACCATCCACAAGGAGGTCAAGGGTGGAATCAACTTAAGGGATTCCACTTAAGCCAACCTACCTTGAAGTATCTTGTGCATAGCCAAGCAAAAATCAATGACAACACACCTAAGAAGCTATTGGCCAATGGCAAGACACTTGAAAACATTCAAGATCCAAGATTTCGCACAATCACCTGTCGGGACCCTACAGTTCAACCAAGCCCGTGCAACCTTGGGCAAGCGACATCGTGGATGAAAAGTGTTTCTTGTTTGATTGTGGATTCCACATATCGTCATGCCCAAGGGAATCCTTGATCTAAGATCAAGTATGAGCTGACTCAAATAAACATCAAGAAGGTTAAAGTGACACCCTAGAAGGAAAAGCCTCATCTAGCTCATGAAAGAGTATCTTCAATGTCGTCGCAACACCATCGAGTCTACATCACACGACAGAGAAGCTGCGGACACACCTGCCCCACTGTTCAGTTGACCGACAAAAGAGATTTAGTGTGTCAAGCAAGAGAAGTCATCTACACCTTTATCTCTGGGTATGGACGACACATCATCACGCTAAAGAGGACGGAGGTAAGTCCCTCTCATCGGACTTCAATTATTTGTGAGTCCTTGCCAATAGGTTAGTTGGTAGTTATCTCAGATTTATTTTTCTAATTGCATATTTCAGTTTTCACCAAATTTTACATTTACATTTAGCATGTTTGAATTTCCACATTTGCATGTTGGAAACTAAATTTTTCCAACTAACATAAAAAGAAAATTTTGTATTAGGACAGAAATTAATTTGGATATGAACTTTGGGCATAAACACTCGAATTTGTTTTCCTAACTCAAACCAAAAAGATTTCCCTTATTCCTCATTGCATTTACAAGATGTTTAAAGTTGGGCAAGACAATTTGACAGGGGGCTCGATTTGCTTTTGCTAACGTAATCAGTTTTCTAGTTGTTTTGTTTGTTTTTGATTGAGTTGCAGCCAGGATGAAAAATATGAAAAGATTGTTCGGCAAGAACAAGGAGAGCCTCATCAATATCAAGCCACCATCAGAAGGATTCAAGAGCATATCCCTCCACCAAGCTCATCTCAAGTCCGAGGTGGAGGAATGCTGAAGATAATGACCCGATCAAGCAGCAAGATGAAACTTCGGTCGCATCCATTGCCGACTCCAACCTTGACTTAGCAAGTGACACCGAACATCAAAGGTACACCCAAGGCCGTCTGTTTCTCACACAAGGGCCTTCGACCCTAAACTATGCTTCACAAGAGGTATGAATTTAGAATTTTCCATCATTTGGTTTACATTAGGATTTAATGAATTGCATGCATTGATAAGGAAGGATTCCACATCATCCTCATCCAATCCCTACGCACCCTCACGGAAGTAAGTGATGATAATATCTTTTGGCTTTCAAAAGGAATATCACCTCACTTGAAAGATACTAAAACAAGTACCATCCCATAAGCATTGTTTAATAGACTTAGTCAATTTATTTTTGTCTAGGTTTAGTAACAAAGCTTTTGGAATAACTTAACGGGTAAACTGTTATGTAGCAACTTAGTAATAAGTGATATCCATGATTTTAATCTCATGCACATGTGGAACACTAAATCTCAAATTCCTAGGAAGGGAATTAGCGATGTTCGGGAAGGATAACATTGAGAATCCTGTTTTGCCATGATCTAAAAGATAAAATTTGCTCTTATAAAAACTATGATGGTTAGAAAATTTCAAGATAAGGGACCCATAGGGTGTTATCCATCACTTGCATTGCTATGAGTATGAGCTTTGGAATATGTGCAAATTGATCTATTCATAAAGCTCCACTTTTATATCAATGAATAGTATATTGTTTATGGATGCACTCACACTCATATGAAATTGGGCCCAAGATCTTTGTTGTTTCTCTTCCCTGTATGTACAAATGAAATCTGATTACCTAACCCGGAAATTCATGTGTACAAGTACCAAGAGCTAACCATTCCTCTCTATCCAAGAGGGAAAGCTTGTAGGGGTAATATTTCTATACAGGCATACAAGAAATCGATCACTGAATGAAGCCCCAGAGGTTCTATGTCAACATGTCTTGGTCAAGGAGTAAACGAGCATGGTTCAAACCTATCGAAAAATAAGCCTGAGGGTCAATCATAGCTATACGAGGCCGGAGGTTTGTCATGGAAACCCTCCACAAGCGACCAATAGATTGCTATGAATAAGTGGGGTCAACATGCTCCCAACTATTCTAGCACCCGTTCAAGCTCAAGGGAGTTGCCTCCATCATTGGGTGCATGTTTTTCCTTTGTGGCTCAAGGTTATGATGACCTTAGCCAAGGAATCACGGATCACAACCAACGGGAGACCTTGATATGCGGACGAGCAACATCTACAAAATATGCTCTTCGACCACATTCATGGTAGCCATAGAATGAATCATAACATCGACACTCAATCTTCCATCGTCAAAGCCATGCTGCAACAAGGATAGTCCGACCTCATGGCCTACCTCCACTGTTAGGGAATCAACCCCTATCATGGACCTTGACCAAGAACAAGCTTGGGGGAGGACCCCCTCTTGTACTTAGAAAGAATTGTGCATGCGGAGAATATTGCAAAGAACCCATCTTTTGCTTGTTGAATTTCCATCAACTCACAACACCACAATTCAGTTTATGGAAATCAAATGAACACAATTGTAGAGCAAGTAACCACCATCAATATGACACATAAAGGAAGAAGCAACACGATCCAAATTTGTTGATTCAAATATGAAGTCTTTTACAGTCTTAGCTTTCTATCAAGTTCCAGACATAATGAGAAATACTCCTGCCAAGTTTCATACAAATCCAAGCATGTTTTAAGTACTTTTGGATACTGTCGGTACCCTGCAGACCGGGTACCCCCACGTGGAGGGTTAAATACATCCTAGACCCCGCCTCCCTGTTGAGGCGGGCGCTAGCATTGTCACGTGTCCTTGGCCCTAGGGTCGACCCCGGAGCTTCCACGTGCGCCAACACGTGCCCTTGGCTCAGGACCAAATCTCCCCGCTGAGGTGAGGTCCGGAGCTGCCACGTGTATGTGCGCTCTGAACCCCCTCCCCGCTAAGCATGGGTTCGGACCCGACACGTGCCCTTGGCCTTGGACCAAGCCTCCCTATTCAGGTGAGGTCCGGAGCTGCCACGTGTACCCGGGCTCGATACCTCCTCCCTGCTGAGGAGGGCTTCGGAGCTGACATGTGCCCTTGGCCCCGTACCAAGCCTCCCTGCTGAGGTGAGGTACAGAGCTGCCACGTCTATCCGAGCTCTGAACCTCCTCCCTACTAAGGAAGGCTCCGGAGCCTACACGCGCCCTTGGCTCCGGACCAAGCCTCCCTGCTAAGGAGAGGTCTGGAGCTGCCACGTGTATCCGGGCTCTGAGTCTCCTCTCCGCTGAGGAGGGCTCCAGAGTCGACTCGTGCCCTTGGCCCCGGACCAAGCCTCCCTGCTGAGGTGAGGTCCGGAGCTGCCACATGTATGTGGGCTCTGAAGCTCCTTCCTGCTGAGGAGGGCTCTAGAGCCGACATGTGCCCTTGGCCCCGGACCAAGCCTCCCCCGCTGAGGTGAGGTCCGGAGCTGCCACGTGTGCCCGGGCTCCGGAGCCGCCACATGTCCCAAGATTCTTCATAGGCCGTGGGTCGACGGAGTCAAGAATGAAGTGCGTTGTCAGGCCATGCATTCAAAGCTCGTGCTTTTCCTAGAAGCATGGCGCACGGCGCACGCCTCCGTTCTCCGCCTGTTCGCCATTACGGTGACAAGATAGGGCGGCGAGGCGTGATAGCGGCATAGTGCCGCCCTGCAGAGCGAGAACACACGGCGACAAGACGGCATCTTCATCATCACCTGCAACATGGTCAGAGGCGCTCAGCGCGCCAGGTGGCGCCTTAACTCCCCTACCAACCACTCTACCAGGGATGTAAAAACCCTAGATCATGTATAGGGTTCAGGCAGCTTCGGGGCCACCTGTCGAGCCCCAAGCCCTATTGTAACCACCCTGGCCTTGAACTATAAAAGGACCGGGGTGTCCACCCGACAAGGGGTTCGCAACCATTCGCAACCCACACACTCATACACACAAGCAATACAACAATAACCACCGTGGACATAGGGTATTACGCTCCGGCGGCCCGAACCACGTAAATCTCAGTGTTCACCCGCTCGCTCGAGTTGGACCGCCCTAGAGCCGTCAAGCCCCTGCTCGTCGAGACGAGACGTCGGAAGAGACAAGCCGTACATCACATAGTGTCGTGCTCTATGTGATGTACGAGGCTCTTCCGACGTCTCGTCTCAGCGAGCCGTCATGACCCTGCGCCGAGTAGTGGCAGCAGCTGCACCAACCCCAGGACCGACGCCACACCGCAAGTGAGTGGAGACACCGATCAGCTTTGACGCCTTTGACTGCCCCAAGAACATGGCATGCACTGGGAAGCTACCACTCCTTGTCGCCCCGACCATCTTAAACGTGAAGCTCTACCATGTTCCGATCGATGGCGGGGCGTCTCTCAGCGTCATCAGCCTTGCGGCTTTCAAGAAGCTGCGAATTCCAATGTCCCATCTTATCCCCTTGAGACCATTTTCGTGGGTAGGATGGGGTCCTATATTCCCGTGCAGTAGCATCTCCCTCCCGGTGACATTCGGGATGCCTGAGAATTACCGCACGGAGAGCGTCGTCTTCAACGTTGCGTAGGTCAGCCTCCCCTTCAATGACATAATTGGCAGGCCTGCCCTGTACCGGTTTAAGGTAGTAGCCCACTACGGTTACCTAGTCTTGAAGATGCCGACCCCGGGTGGTGTTCTCAAGATCCGTGGAGACCGCACTGCGGCTGTCTCAGCGCTGGAGAAGCTCTAGGCGTTGGCAGCCGCACAGGAGGCTGCTTCCGGTCATGTAGAAGCTAGCCGGCCGCCTCCAACCATGTGTCAGCGAGGGATGACATTTGCACCCTGTGGCAATCCTCTGATGGCGAAGACACGCTCGTCACCTTCCTCCGGGCTAATGTCGACGTGTTTGCATGGCAAACGTCGGAAATGCCCGGGTATCCCCAGGGAGGTCATTGAGCCCGACGTCCGGCCGGTTGAACAGAAGCCTTGCAAGCAATCCATCGAGTGGCAAGACTTTATCCGTGAAGAAATCAAGAAGCTACTCGATGTTGGCTTCATCTGAGAGGTCCACCGTCCACGATGGTTGGCCAATCCTGTTGTTGTCCCCAAGGCTGGTGGGAAGATTCAAATGTGCATCGACTACACCACCCTCAATAAGGCATGTCCAAAGGATCCGTTTCCTCTCCCCTGTTTAGACCAAATAGTGGATTCTACATCTGGCTGTGATCTACCATGTTTCCTAGACGCATATGCAGGTTTCTACCAAATACCAATGTATAGGGAAGATGAAGAGCATACTGCCATCATCACAGTAGATGGTCTATACTGCTATGTATTCATGACTTTTAGTCTCAAGAATGCCCTTCCCACTTTTGTGTGTGTCATGCATAAGACATTTGGGAATCTCATTCGTGACGTAGTAGAGGTGTATGTCGATGACATCGTAGTAAGGTTAAGTCGCAAGCATATCTGCTCAACAACCTAGCCCTAGTCTTCAACAGACTGTGTTCGACACGCACGAAGTTGAACCTAGACAAATGTGTCTTTGGGGTCTCTGTCGAAGCTGCTTGGTTTATTAGTCTCTCACCAAGGAATTGAAGCTAACCTAGAGAATATTATGGCAGTAGAACTGATGCGGCCCTCTGCCCGCATCAAGGACGTGCAAAAGCTTACCAGATGCTTGGCTGCGCTCAGTCGGTTTATCTCTAGACTGGCTAAGCGGGATCTTCCGTTCTTCAAGCTCCTACGCAAATTTGGACCATTGGTATGGATAGAGGAGGCGGATGAGACGTTCCACGAGCTAAAGAAGTTCCTCACGACGCTACCGATCATGGTGGCCCCGAAACAAGGCGAGCCTCTGCTCCTCTACATCACTGCAACAACTGAGGTCATGAGCATGGTTCTGGTTGCGGAGCGGCCAGATCTCCATCGACCTCAAGTCCCAGACAAGGCTGCTTCTGCCGTTGGTCAAGAGTCCTAGGACTCGGACTCCGCAGGAGACCCAAGGGACGAGGAAGTAGTTAGGTCCCAACAAGTCGAACGTGATAATCAGTGCATACCCGGGTCCGAGCTCCCAAGATGCTGTCCCGGACCTTGGGGCCTGGGGGCCTCAGGTCCTGGATCTCCCCAAGATATCAAGTCAAGTCTCAGCCAGCTAGACCTGACGGCCGGTGCACATCTGGGTCCCAGCTCCCAGAGTGTAGTTCCGGGCCCAGGGGCAAGGGGCTTCCGAGTCTCGGACCCGAACAAGAGGACGATCGGACCCCTCCAGGAGGGTCCGGACCGTCCAGCATCCAGTCTACTTCATCCGCGAGGTCCTCCATGATGCCATGACAAGATATCTGAAAGTGCACAAGCTGCTCTACGTAGTCCTTGTCGCATCAAGAAAGTTGCGCCACTACTTCCAAGATCACAAGATCTCAGTGGTCAGCTCGTACCCACTAAGGATCGTCCTCCACAGCCCCAATGCAACCAGGAACTTAGCCAAATGGGCTGCAGAGCTGGTGAAGTTCGAGCTGGACTTCATATCGTGCCACACGGTGACAAGTCAGATGCTAGCTGACTTCTTGGTAGAATGGACACCACCACCATGGAACCCAGGGGGTCAAGAGATCAATGGACCAGAGCCCAGAGCTCCGATCTTCATTGGGCCTCACTGGACTCTCTTCTTTGATGTCTCCTCGTGCAAGCAAGGTGCCAGAGAGGGGGTTCTGCTCCTTATACCAACCAGTGAGAAGTTCAAGTACAAGGTGCGACTTGACTTCAAGGCAACCAGCAACATGGTGGAGTATGAAGCTCTCATCTTCGGGTTAAAAACCACGCTGTCCCTCGACGTCTAGCAGTTGTTGGTCAAGGGTGATTCTCAACTAATCATCAAGCAAGTCAAGGGAGAGTGCTGCTGCAATGACCCACAGCTTGCAGCCTATCTCCTCCAAGTACAGAAGTTGGAGAAGGACTTCTTATCCTTGGATTTGTGCCATGTTCCCCACACCAACAACACGATAGCCGACGACCTGTCAACAAAGGCTTCCACCTAGGCTCCGGTGCCTAAGAGGGTCTTTGAAAGGAAGTTGCTGTGACCTACCGCCTGGCCGGCCAAACCAGGTGAACGGGGTAAGATCAGCACCTCGAAGCTGGCGGTCCTGGCGTCCCTGCTACCATGGTGCTTGCCAAGGATCGTAATCGTCACCGGGGACTCCGTGCAACCTAGCACTCAAGATCCAAATGCTCAAGTAGGTACTGACACGTGGATCACGGAGATCCATGACTACTTTAAAGACAATATCCTTCTCGATGAACGTGTATCCGCTGAACGGATCACTCAGTTAGCTAAGAGATACGCGCTTGTAGAAGGGGATCTCTACTGACGTGGCGCTAATGGCATCCTATTGCAGTGCATAACCCAAGAGGAGGGCTGCGACTTGCTCGCAGAGATCCATCGAGGCGAATGTGGGAACCATGCATCTTCCCGGACGCTGGTCGGTATAGCCTTCCGGCATGGCTTCTACCGTCTGACAGCTCTCTAGGATGCCGTCGACCTAGTCAAGAGATGTAAGGCTTCCCAGTTCCACGCCAAGCAGATCCACACACCGGTGCAGACGCTGCAGATGATCCCACCCTCATTTCCCTTCGTTGTGTGGGGGCTGGACATCCTCGGGCTGTTCCCCAGATCCGTCAGAGGGTACCGGTACCTCTACGTCGCCGTAGACAAGTTCACCAAGTGGCCGGAAGCTACCCCTGTAGTAACAATCAACAAGTAATCAGCAGTCAAGTTCATCAAGTCGATCATCTGCTTGTTCGGGGTCCCAAACAGAATCATCACCGATAACGGGACCCATTTCACCAGTACAGTGTTCCAAGACTACTGCGAAGACCTCGACATCCATGTTTGCTACGCTTCCATTGGTCACCCAGAGAGCAACGGTCAAGTCGAAAGAGCAAACACCGAGATACTCAGGGGACTCAAGATGCGCACCTACGACAGCTTGAAAAAGCATGGTGCCAATTGGGTCGAAGAGCTTCCGTGTGCACTGTGGGCTAGCCGGACGTCCCTTAGTCGCGCGCCAGAGGAAACACCCTTCTCCCGGGTGTATGGGGCCGAGGCCGTCCTCCCCCGGAAATCACCATGGCATCATCCCGTGTCCAAGCGTACGATGAAGCCACGCAGGACCATCTCCAGCGTGAAGATATCGACCTTGTCGATGAGTGAAGGTTGCAAGTAACTGCTCAAGACGCGCAGTACCGCCAAGCGCTCCGGCGCTATCGGCAGCGGTTCGTGTGAAGTATACAACTTGAGGTGGGCGACCTGGTGCTTCGGCGAATACTTTCTCAAGAAGGGTTGAAGAAACACTCTACAAGCTGGGAGGGTCCCTTCCAAGTGACACAAGTATGCCGCCCCGGGAGCGTCCGCTTAGCCACGGAGGATGGGGTACCTCTACCCAATCCATGGAACATAGAACACCTCCATAAGTTCTATCCTTAGCGCAGCGGTAGGGTTCTTTTTTCTCTATAAGGGTGTCATAGTGTCTAGGAACAGCGGTTAGAACAGCTAAGCTCCGGAGGAGTCCTGCTACTCTTTTCATCCGGAGCGGGTCGCTGCCTTCTTGTATGGCCTGCTTCCTCCTATGAAGGAAGCTTGAAACGAGAAAAAATTGTCTTATCCTGCGTGCTCTTTCTTTACAGTTTGTGCTCACTCATGCATATCAACTGTAAATGGCATGTCCAGAGCCTGTTGTACATACTTGCGCTAGGTCCCGTGGCACTGCAAGGTCTCCTAGCTGAAAGGTTAACGCCTGCGGGAGGTACAGGACGCACAGTCTGCTTAGCCTGGTTCCGTACCCTAAGCCTGCCGCACTGCCTCCCCTGCGCTACAACTGAGTACATGGGGGTCAGAAGGTACATACCTACGGACAGAAAAGTAACCAGACCCTGGACATTGCCCCTTTCTTTTTCTTGCTTTCTTTCCATACTGCTCCAGACATGTGGCCAGTCACTTTTTCCTATACCCATCCATAGTAGGAGTTGTGCTACCCTTCTGCAGGCGGGTCTGCTTGAGGTAGCTATGGTGAACCTGGGATCCTTTGGTTCTCTCATTGCCTGGGGGCCCTATGGCGCCGAATGGTCCCTCCCCTGAAAGGCTTATGCCAATGAGAGGTCCAGGGTGTGTAGCATGCTTAGTCTAGTTCCGTACCCTAAGCGTGCACACTCTGTCTCTCCAGTGCTACAGCTCAGTACCGGGGAACCGAATGGCTCATACCCCTGGGCAATGCCTTAATCATAGCCCGGATGACCTACATCGAATTACCCAAGCCCCATAGCTCAGCTGAGGACCATAAGCTACAACAAAACTAACAACAGGAAAGAGTGGTCAGAGAGCATCACTACTGCTTTTCTCTGCCATGCTTGTAGGTCCGAAAAGGTCCTTGGCATCCCGGTCCTCCCAGGAGGTCCGATGCTGACGTCCTGCCTCAACCGGTCTACTTGGTAGGTGCGCCCCAACTCAAGAGCCATACCTACCAGGGGCCATCACGGTGAACCGCGCGGGCAGGACGTCGGACCACTGCAGCAGCAAGCAGAAGACACTAGCCGAGGTCCCCTTGGGTCCTTGCGCTGCTAAGGACCTGGGAGGGCAAGATAGCCATACTGGCGGAGCACTTTGGGTCATTACACTGCTAGGTACCCATAGAGACAAGCTCATGACATCGGGAAAGAGCTATCCACCTTGACTAAGTAGCCCAAACATTTGCGCTGCCATGGGTCCGAAGTCTATATCAACAACTTAAGACACACAATGCTTGAAGCAAAAAAGTCTTTATTCATGGCAGAGCTCCGACATATAGAGGAGGATACAAGGCGAGCGGGAACCTAGCAGCTACAAGTTAGGCGACCTCCTCCATGGCAGACTTGGACTCCCCCGACAGCTTTGCATTATGACCCTGCGCCACAGGTTTCAAGGAGATGCTGGGTCGCAGCTCCAGAGGCAACAGAGCACATGCTGTGCCACCTCTTGCGCTAGAGCCTTGCCTTCGCCCTCCAGCTGCACCCCCATGATGATCTCCAGCGCCAGGAGCTTCTCCCTGACCGAGTCCAGGGCAGGGAGCATTTGGCTCACCTCTTAGGCCGGATCACCGGAGCGCAAGGGGCTTAAGATGAAGGGTTCCAGCGTCGCCTCCACTGCTGAGGAAGTCCTAGACCTTCTCTGCCTCAACGGCACGAGAAGCCCGGAGGTCTTCGACCATCTTGGCGGAAGAAGCCAGTTCCTTTGCCAAGTCCCTCCTCGCCAGCTCTTGCTCCCGGGTGGCCAGCTCCTGCTCCAGATAAGCCAGGGCCTGCTCCTTTGTGGCCAGCCACGCGGTCCGCTCGTCTAGGTTAGACAACCTAGTCGTAGCAGCGAGCTCCCGATCATAGACACCCTGAAGCCGCTTCTTCAGGCGCTCCCGCTACTCCTCGTGAGCGGCCAGGCGATCGGCGAGCTCCCTCTCCTTTGCCTCGGCCTCCTTCTCCCACCAAAGGAGCGTCTCTCGGACCTCCGCCAGATCCGCGAGACGTGCGTCGGTGAAGCCATGGAGATCCTTGGCCTCAGCAAGGAGGCTCACTGCATTCTTTTGGAGATCGGCGACGACAGACTCCTTCTGCTCAAGGACCTCCTCCCGCACCTCCTGCCGTTCCTTTCGCGCCTGCGGCTTCGCCCTGGCGGACTGAACCCGTGCCTTTAACAGGTCGTCCCAGTCCCAGAGGCACTCCCGCTCGGAAGTCAACTCGACCCACTCCTGCTCGAGCACACCTTGCATCTGGTCTAAACTCGAGCGGACTGCTCTCACGGCCCTAGGGAGCGGGATGGCCTTCGGCACCGCCAGGCGAGGAAGTTCCTCCACCTCTTGTGGCTCTTCATCTTTCGGTGAGGCCACCACCACGGCAGCCTGCGGAAGTGGGGGAGCAGGGCTGGTAACGGGCACAACAGAAGTAGCCGCGTCGCTACCAGAGGCGTCCGCACCCGCCAGTTGGCTGGCCTTGAGGGTCTGGGTGCCGACATCCGGAGTTGCCCCACGCATAGGCTCAGGCACTGCCACCGGCGTTGGAACTTCAGTGTAGAAGGATATCTAGCTCCTGGAATACTGCAGAGGAGGAGGATGAGGAGGAGGGGTGCTCTACTGAGGAACTCTGTAAGAAGGGGCACCAAAACTCAACCACACTATCCTGCGGCTCAGTACACAACCTAAATCAGAAGGTTGAGTCGTACCTGGAGGTCTGGAAGTTCCACCTCGCGCGGAGCTTCTTACTCTGAGGGCTAGAGCCACTCGCCCCTGCTGGCCTATGGGTTGGAGGCGTGCCCACCATCGGCGCCTCTAAGCCTTCGCCGTTGCATGTGGCACAACAACAGTCTTCCCTGTCGCCAGCCTAGACGCTGGAGACGGGCCCTGGGCTGGGACCGACGGTGCTGCAGGAGCCTTCATCGTCGCCGACGCCGCTTCACAGGTCTTCCCCGACGACGGCTTCCGAGCCAGTGATGCGCCCATGGACTTCTTCTGCATCGTAGGCACGTCAGGGGCCCTCCTTGAAGCTCCAGCAGCGCCAGACGTCCTCCCTGCCCCTACCGGGGTGCTAGTGGCCGAGCCCGTTGTGGGACCACGGGAAGCCTAGGAGCCCCCGCCTGTTGGCCAGAGACGAAGCTTCCTTCAGGACGTACCATCTTCCTCTTCGGCGCCATGCTCGACTCCAGGGGGTCCCTTGGCAGTGAACGAGGGTGCGCCGCAGGCGCAGGCCTGCTAGAAGACTCCTTCCCTCTGTTTGGGAGTGAGTTCGGTGCAGGCCCCGCCTGGCCAATGGCGCTTTCTGCTCTGGGGATCTCCACGCCCCGCGAGGCATCACCGACATGCCACACTACGACATCGATGTCGTCCAGTGTCGTCAGCTCCTTCAACAACCTCGACCTCGCCTACGGGGTGAGGTAGACATGCTGGCAGCTCGCCGGCGGGGTGATGGAGTCATCGGTGATCGGGTCGCATGAGAGCTTCTGCAGCATCATGCCCAACATCTCCCAATCCAGCGACGACCCAGCTTCACGCACCAGCCGGGTCATGTCGCCCTCTCCGGTGTACTGCCAGGTGTAACAGCCCTAACTTTTTTAAAGTTTTATTTCACATTGTGAAACAAAGTTAAGGCAAAGGAAAGTTTGAGTTGTGTCACATGAAATGATGAACACAAAAATGGACATGTGAGGGAGTTAAATATTTTCTGTGGCCTAAGCTTGACACATGTTAACCTAGGGAAAGAATTTCGCTCCCAAAAATCTAACTCATGTGCACATCCTCTATGAGTAGAGTGGAAGGAAATTTAAACACAATTTTGAATCATTTAAAAGGATTCATGATCATATTGTATAAATACGTCCAAGAGAATTGACCGATGCATTCCTCATATATTCAAGAGCTTAATTTTCAAATTTGGAGAATTTTAGGGTTATATACTATTTATTCCGAGGAAAAAATGAGGGAGAGTTCAATTTCAAATTTGAATTTGAAAACTGAACCAAACACGCTCAATTTTGAAATCTGAGTTTAGGTTGAAATTCCTCACATCATTTTTGGCCTGACCTCCAAGTTTGGTCAAAGTTGGACAACGTTTGTGTGGGAATCTAAAAGCACCGCGGAGAAAATCAAATGAAGGGGGGGGGGGGGTGGACCCGTTTGTCAGCCACACCACAGGCAAACCGACTTTGTTTTCTCCCGGTGCAACGCGCGCATGACAGCTCCCAGCGTCTGACCCCCGCCCAATGCTCTCTCGCGCCAGCTCCTGCTAGCTGGCCGATTGCTTCGCTCGTACCCCTCACCGTGAAGCAACACGCGAAGAGCCCCGTTGGAGCCACTTCTCTGTTCTTTTCCTCGCACGCGAAGAACATCCATTGCCTGCTCTCGGTGTTGCCGATCGCACACCGCAACCAAGCTCGGAGGGTCGAGCTCCCCACAGAAAAAAGCAGCACCCACTCATGCTTTAGCCGGCTAGCATCTTTCTTCCACGGTTCCGTGCCCGTTTGTGCACGGGAATTCGAAGTTTCTGTCGTGCGGCCGAGTGAAACCGAGCTCGGTCACCGTGGACAGCTCACACTGAGGAAGATCATGCCCAAGCAAGCCAACCCATCGGTGCACCCACAACCTGAGTTGATCATCCCCAAAGATCATCCCAAGCCGTGACTCGTCGGAGGAGAATTTTGAGATTTCCTTCCGGGCGGCGCAACTTGACCCCGAGGTAGGAAACGGTGAAATTCACGCTCAATCTTTGTTTCTAGCCTTGCAAACTTTGCACATAGGTTCTTTACTTGCTAGCGCACATCCTCCATCAAATTTAGACCGAGAGATGTGGTGCAGAGGGAGAAAATCCACGTTTTGTTTATGGCGCACCTTCGGACCCCGTCGGCCGCACGGTGCCGACATGGTTGGAGAGCTCCCCGGTCCGGTCGGTTACCATTTCCACGTTCCTCACAACTCCCTGGTGCTCTAGAGCCAAAAACCCGACGATTTGGTGAATAAATGAGCCTCCTGACCTCGCCGGAACCCTAGCAAGCGCTGTCACCGTCGTGCACGGGTTTCCGGTGATCGTCGGCCGCCCCTGACCTTACCAACGAGTTCAGGGGGCCAAATTAGGGGGGAGGCGGCGAGTATGAGGCCGGGAGGCGGCCGGGAAGGCCCTTCCAGCGACCCTCGCTGGAGGGCGCCGCCGCTCGGGCTGTTGGCGCGAGGTTGAAGAAGAGCGCTGACATGTGGGGCCGGCCGGCAGCGTTTAAACATTTTGAGGTTTTTTGCTATTTCGGTTCAAACTTTGAACAGCCACAACTTTGTGTAGGAGTGTCCAAAAATTCCCAAATAAATTTTGTTAGATTCCTCTTAGAGAGTACTATCTAGGGGTACAGCCCAATATTTATGAAAATCCCTGGATTTGGCTCATTAATTCATATAATGAAAATTTTGTAGGATTTATTCTAGGAGGTCTGTGTATTGGAAATTTCCCAAATTTGGGCAGGACATTGTTCAAAATATACTTGAAATCCAGTAAATTTTCATAGGCATTGGACCTCATTTGCTTGGTCAAATGATGTGTTAATTCTTCATGTCTCTGAAAAATAGGAAAATGAACAGAGCCCATTTTCAGAGATTTTATCCAAACTTGTAAAATCCATATCTCCATGTAGGAAACTCCAAAAATGGTAAAACCAATTCCTATGGACTCAGGACATTTTGTACTTCACAAAAAGTCTACTTTGCAGCATAGGAAAGCTTAAGATTTAGGAGGTAAAGGCAGATTAGTGAGAACCACATAAGGATTTGTTGTGATCACATTGAGCCATTTCATGAGCTCCATTTTTGCACACTGCCTAAATACTTTCCCTAGAAGCTGAGGTTAAATTTTCAGCTTCATTAGACCCTAAACTTTGAGCTACCATTATGTAGGTCTAAGTGTTCATATAATGAACTTAATCACATGGTGATTAATAGTACCTCCATTTCACTTAGCATCTTTTTCTCTAACGTTGTAGATCCATCAACAGAAACCTTGCTGTTGGTTTCCCCTCTTAGTTGTAATTAACTTGTAACACCCACTTTAAAGCATTTTCTAAGTTGCTTTGAAATCTATGTGCATCATCATCTCATTAGCACGTGACATCGACGCTCGACGGGGAAATCAGCTCTGAGGTGAGGATCTCCCTTTCGTGACGGACTTGGTGGATTCTCCGGGGAAGATTAACTTCATATACTAACAAAACCGTTGAGCAAGGCAAGCCTCGGTTTGCGTATAATTATCATTTTAAATTGCTTTACTTTCACCTAATGTTGTTAGACTTGATATTGTGCATTACGTTTAGGATGCTTGAAGGTCCAACTGCATTACCATGAAATCCCTTAGTAGATGGTTATCATAGGCTTTGCCTCATCGTAGATGCTAGGCTAATGTTGTAGCTAGCTCGGTAGAAGTCGGGTGGTAGAAAGCTACCCGCGAGAAGGGTCGGGTAACGGAGTTTACTTGTGAGAGGTTGATGATAAGAGCACTCTCATGAAAAATTAGATGGGGACAGGGGAGTTCCTGTAGGATGGAGCGCTCAAGTTTGTCTCGACCTGCGATGGGTGTGACAATGCTTGAGACCACATTGGGCCTGGGACGGGAGGGTAAGGGAAATGTGGAGGTTTGTTTGTAGCCCCGTCCGTGTCGGTTAAGGACTGTGCGTATGCGGCCCTGCTGGACAAGATTGAGTTGTACCAGATATATAGTGGGGTATGGGACCCATGAAACCGATATAACTCGATGGACCATGATATAGAAACTCATCCTTCGCATGGGAATGGCGTTGAGAAGGGTAGGTGTAAATCCTTTAGCAGACAACTTCGACGTGTCCGCGTAGAGAACCATCCTGCTCGCCGCGAAACGTTTTTCTATGTTGGGGTGTCATGTGGAAGGTTGCTGCATACAACGTAAGAAAGAGCTCTTGTATGAGTCTTTCGAGGAGGGTGTATGTGTCGTGTATTCCGGGTTGTTATTGATTCCAATCACCGTCACTCGCGGAAGAGGATTGAGCATACTTGCCCACTACGCCGTGACGTAGTAAGAAGAGGAACTAAGTCTCTTAACATATTGGTTTTATGGCTTAATCATTGTATTGGAACATTGACTGAAGTAGATATAGTGCCAACTAAATTTCTATTCCACCTTAGGCTAGTAACATCGGGATAAGCGTTTCTTGTTTGATTGTGGACTTCCGGTGTTGTGAGGCATGAGGACCACTAAAATGAATGCTATGAGAATCTGAATATAAGGATCGAGTTTAGTCAAGCTTCATTTTGCAAATTCATGTTCCTACTGTCTTACTACCCATGCATGTAGAGTTACATGTTTAGGATTGACGGTTAAGACTTGCTGAGCTTTAGTGCTCACGGTTGCTTCTTAGTTGTTTTTGCAGGTTGCAGGATGCCTGCTATTAAGAGGGTTGTTCGGTGAGATGACGAATCTCATGGTTCGTTTAACTCACCGGAAACCTAGCCGCTACCTTACTTTGGTGAAGCTAGTAGGAAGCGCTCATGGGCTGAACGACTTCTCTTCGGCGTAGTTAGGGTCGAGAGTGAGTAGATGTCCAGCTTTTAAATTCCACTGCGTGTGTACATCATGTTGTAAAAGAGCTTATGTTGAGTAACAAATCATTTCATTATTTTCTACCGTCTTTTCGTGCATGCTGTTGGGTGCCGCATCGTAAGGAACCACCCAGTGCGATTCCCGAGCGAGCGACACGACCCCATCGAGGGGCGGGCCATCACAACGTGGTATCAGAGCCGCATTAGGATAAGCACGCATGAAAAGAGCATATTTTCGAAAACTTAGAGGTATAGGAGTGAGGAACGTATAGTATTGCCCACATAAGGACTATTAATAGCATAGTTACTTAAGGTGGCAAGCTGACAGTGTGTTATTCTCCGGTATTTCAATTCTATAACGACACACCTACGTGGAGGTAAGCATGGTAAGGAACGCCACCGAAAGCGAATCAATTTTGGTTAGCTCCCCCATACGAGGAAAGTAGTGTGGGATGCCCCGTTCAGCAATAGACGGGAAGTGAATACGTTTTCTAAGACTCTTCATGTCTTAGAGACATATGAGATGCACTAGCATCCAGTGCGCAAACCAAGGGGCAAGAGGAGGAGTCCCCATTGTGTGGTTTGTAACACGAAGTATGTTCTCTAGGACTCTTCATGTCCTATGAGGCTTACAAAAGCGTTGTTCCACCGGTGTGCTTTATTGCAAAGGTGTGGAGCCCCTGTAGGTTGGTGAATAACCTGATCATGTACCTTGAGACGTGGCTTGACTCAATGACGACCGGTATGGCAATGATACGAGGCGTATGTTTTTACTATGATATGGACCTGCCTGAAATGACAAACCATTGTGTGCATCACTATTGAGTTATTTTCTGCAGGTACCTTAACCACGAGTAGAACATTGCGTGTAGAAAAATTTTGTGAGTGATCGTGTTAGTGCCACCACTTGAGACGTATATGCCGGTATAAAGGTGGTTAGCATTTTGATTTGGTGAGGAAATGTAGTACCGTGATATGTTTTGAACTGCATGAAAAAGGAGGTTTGCAAAGAAAATAGCAAATTTGGAATCTAGGATTCCATTAGGGGTTAATAAACTCCTATATTGAACTAAGAGTCAATTGGGAGTATAGATTCATTTCAAAAGACTTAGAAAAAAACTCCCCTGTTTTCGGCAGAATTTTTGCTGAAATTGAACAGGACAGAACTTTTGATTGGTTGAACCAATGGAGGTGTTTGATACATCTCTTGAAATATTTTGAAGTCTTCTACAACTTTTATGTAGAACTCCATATCAGAATCACCCTCCAAATGGATGAAATTCTCAGATGAGTGTGAACTGTTCAAAAACAGGGTAGACACAAAAATGCTCTCTGGAAATTTCTGTATTTCGACCATAACTTCTTGTAGAAAAATTTCTATGTTTTATGTAATACACCGTTGGGAATTTTATATATGTTCTACGACTTTGTAGTTCAAAGTTTCTCCAGATTTGGATTTGAATTGTATGAAATCTTGCGGACAAAACAGCCACTTTCAACGGAGGTGCTGTCAAAATTATTCCAGAATTATGTCAACTTTGAAATATCATAACTTTTTATCCAGAACTGATATGAAGGCAAATACATACTCGTTGGAAATATATTGAAGTTCACTATAACTTTGATATTCAACTTGAGACATGAAATTGCAATTTTCATATTCAAATTCTGGAGTTAAGATCAATTGGTCATTCTGAACAGAGTATTGCTTAACTATAACTTAGGACTTGTTGTGGACAGAGATGTTTTAGACTTCTCTAAGTTCCATAACATGTTCTTGAGTTATTTTTCAGTTTTTCCGACTGTTAGAATTAAGGGTTTGGATAAACTTGCTCAATTTTGGTAGATTTCAGAATTGTCGAAACCCTGGTTAGCTTGTGTAGTGCTGCAATATCTATGTGATGCTTTTACGGTTAATGTTTTTTGAATTCATGTTGCGTTTAAACTTTGAATTTTAACCGTAAAGTGCTCACTCTTGCAGTATGGATCACACTCATTCCAGGAGTGAGGTTGGTGAGTCGAGTCACGGCGGAAATAATTCGCCACGAAAACAAGTGCCGACATCATCAACCAGATTGGCGGAAATATTAGGAAAGATGGCTGAGTCTCTTGATCTCTTGGTGCAACAAAGCATCTGACAAGAGACACTACAGCGAAATCCCCCGCCAAGTACTTATCTAGATTTCCTAGCAAGACAACCACCGGTTTTCTTGGAAGCGAAAGAACCATGGAGTCGGCTCATTGGCTCCAATGTATTGAAGCCAAGTTTGATATGCTTGAGTGCGATAAATATCAGAAGACTCTATTTGCCGCTCAACAACTCCGCGGAGCTGCTGGAGCTTGGTGGGCGTAGTACATCGCTACTCTTCCTGAAGGTCATCGTGTGACGTGGGATGAATTCCGAGATGTTTTCCGGGCACATCACATTTGTTCGGGAATCTACGAACAAAGTATCAAGACTTTCTGGAATTAAAGCAAGGAGAATGGAGTACATACGAGTACTTCAAAGAGTTTGAAGATTTGATGCAATACGCCACTCATATGGTAGACTCGGAAGCGTTGAAGTGTGAGTATTTCTTCCGAGATTTGAATGTCGAACTTAAGGAACAAGTTACCTTGTTCAATAACGGTATTTACAATGAGTTGGTAAATACCTCTATTATTAAAGAAGACATGCATCTCCGTTGTGAAGCGGAGCTGAAGAGGAGTATCCGCCGGACAGCGATATCGAGGTCCCTCTGAACTATCGAGTATGGTATTACTCGCCAGTCAGGCAGGAAACTCAGTCTATGGTGCAACTCTCACAACCACAGCTGGAGCTACTCACTTATGAGCCTCCACCTCAATAGCAGCGTTCAGAAATTATTCGTGCAACCCTACCGCAACCAGCTATGCACGAATGATCTCCACCTCGTGTTAGTAGAGAGCTGAGGATTTCTATAGCATGAGATTGTCGTGGAGCTGAGCAGAGCCACACTCGTGTGCCTTCTCACAAATGCTCAGCTCAGCACCATGAACCTTCAAAGAATAATCTTTCAAAAGCTGGCAGGGTTAACTACACTGCTATTGAGGATATTGCAGAAGGCGAACCAACTTTGGCGGGCATGCTCACTTTACATGAACAACCCACTTTCGTGTTGTTTGATTCTGGGGCCACCCACAATTTTATTAGCAGATACTATGTGCTGAAGAACCATCTTCTATTTAGCACAGTCAAACATCCGTTTCATATCAGCTCACCCGGAGGCAAGATATCAACAGATGAAATGGTCTCTCGGGCACCATTATGTTTGGGTGGAAACATCTATCCTGCGAGCCTTATCATACTCAAAGGACAAAGGATTGATGTTATCTTGGGGATGTCATGGTTGACACATTATGGAGCTATCTTCGATATCTGCTCTTGGACTGTCCAACTGAATTCCCCAATACACGGTTGCAACACATTGAATCTTGTGGATCCATCACAACGAGTTGCAGCAGTGCATCAGATTGAAGCTCCTAAGCTTGAGGATATTCCAGTGGTATGTGAATATCCAGATGTATTTCCCGGTGATTTACCGGGCATGCCGCCCGAACGTGATGTAGAGTTTAAGATTGAACTAGCACCGGGAACAACACCTAGTTCTCGGCGACCATATAAAATGGCACCGAAGGAGCTAGCAGAATTGAAGGAGCAGCTGAATGACCTCATGGACAAATGTTTTAAACGCCCAAGTTCACCACCTTGGGGCTGTTCCGTACTCTTTGTGAAGAAGGACGAAACTTTGAGACTATGCGTAGATTATCGTCTACTGAATGTTGTCACTATCAAAAATAAGTATCCACTAACGCGCATCAATATTTTGTTTGATCAACTAGTGGGTGCTAAGATATTCTCCAATTTGGATCTTCGGTCCAGGTATCACCAGATAAAAATCCGGGCAGAAGATGTACCTAAGACGACGTTCTCGACAAGATATGGGCTGTATGAGTATCTTGTCACGTCCTTTGGGTTGATCAATGCTCCGGCTCATTTTATGTATCTCATGAACACCGTGTTCATGCCAGAGTTAGACAAGTTTGTCGTGGTTTTCATCGACGACATCTTTGTGACACCTGGTTCTGAAAATAGAACCAAGTGAATGCATATGTGTGCCCAGGATGTTCATCACACATACACATGTATTCCACAAACTGAATTCAGAATATAAACACGAATAAATAGGGTTTAAGTACTTTATTACAATGACTCAATGTCTCACTCATGAATATCTAACTTATTTAGCAGCGGAAGACTCTAAACGACAGCGGAAAGTGACTAAAGACAGCAGGCTCCATCTTCGACTCCACATGCATGTTGACGGTAGTTCGCACGTCTAGTACTCCACATGGTCCTTGAAGTACTCATCTCCTGTAGCTGATGTTTATGTGGTAATGCAAGGGTGAGTACATGTCGTACTCAGCAAGTGCGGGAAAAGTATGACATGTAGCTTTCAACAAGGTAGGAAATAAAAAGGCTCATTGCAACAAGCAAAATTTATTTCACAAACATGGTAAAAACAACAACTAAGTCTAGATGAATTAAATCCCAATATAACCAAGTAATCAGAAATATTCTTTCATCATAATTCACCATTTATCAAGTCTCATTAATATTTCTCAAGTTCATCTCATGCTTATAAATATTCATATCCATCTCATATTCATATAATCAAAACCAAACTCATTATCATGACTCAAAACAGTCCTAAAACCAATCCCAATGAGCATATCATAACCATACCGAATAACCATCCCAAGTTTTCCCTTCTAATCATGGAAGTTGGCCAGGTGCTTGTGACCGGAAGCACGGCTATCATGATAGTTTTACACTCTGCAGAGGTGGCACCACTTTACCCACAAGTTCGTGATTTCGTCACCCGTCGGCGACTGCAGAAACTCTATTATACCAGTACACAACCGTCGGTGTATGGCCAAGAGATCACAAAATAGCCTTTACAAAGGGGCTACTAGATGTATGGACTCACTGAGGTTTCACCGGCAGGCTCGAATCACCATTCTCCCACCCACGGGCCCCCTATTGTGCCATGCAGTTCCCAGGGCAGTCCTCCTCGACTCCCATTCCCCGCGCCATCCACGGTCCATAACAAGCTAGCAACACACCTAATTAATCAGCTAAGTTGCACCCATACTTGGCCTTGTGGTGGCACTGTTTTCCTGGCATATTCTTGCATGAACCGGTCCTTAGATCTACGGCAAGTAAACCACCATCTCATCCAGTAACATTCACGAACCAAGCTTGCCTAGATCTCCCCGATTCCATGCCCATTAATATCATCAAGATTTCATCATCATTATTCATATGAGTGCAATAGGTAGACATGTTTTATTTCAGCTTCCCGTATCCCGTGAATTAAGGCGAAGCAAAAAGGAAAAATGACCATATCCGACTCATCAAATTTCCCGGCGACAAGGATGGTTAACAAAACTAGTAAACTCCTATAAAAGGGTGTCCCATCAAGTTGACTCAAGCATACAAGTTTTCGCAAAAAAATAGTTTCAAAACATGGGATCAATATAGTCAAGGGGCACTTGCCTTGTTCCCGTGGTTCTTGTTGTTCAAGCGTCTCGAAGTCTTGGTGATGTAGGTCCTCGTAGATGGCCTCTTGAGCTTGTCCTTCTACTCACGACCACGGACATACAAAACTCACAGCAATCAATCATCATGCACAAACTTTACTCAAGATGCAATGGGGTAGATGAATGCAAATCCTATGGTGCTGTTTTATTAAACCAGTTTGTACATGTTCTTGCATGTTTTAATGGGCTTTAATGGGGTTTTATAATGAAGAAGTGTGGTGGGATGAAGTGTGGACGTGGTGATGATCTTGACTCAAGGTCTAGATCAATTCCACCGTCAAAAACCGATCAAAACGCGATCTGTCCACACGTAAAAGATTATGTTTGAAGGGGGCGAAGAAAACGGATGCGTAGAAACAGCGACGACGTCGTAAGATGGGTAACAAAGACCTACCTCACTTCCCTTTGGTGGCAGGGCCTTCCTCCTAGCAATGGCAGCAGCGGGGAATTTTTCTATGGAAGATTAGGGCAGGACAGATCGTCGGCTCGTTTCTGGCGACGGCGAGGCGTGACGGGGCTCGTCGGCAGGGCTCGACGACGGGGCTCGACGGCTGGGCTCGCCGGCGGGGCTCGTCGGCGGGGCTCACCGGTGGGGCTCACCGGCGACCGAACTCTGGCGGGGGGGGGGTGCCAACTCGGCGAGTTGGGGGCTAGGGCCTCCAAGTCGCCGACTTGGGAGGGGGGAGAGAGGAGGGGGGCTGCGGCCAAAAGGGGGGGGGTTGGGTTCTATTTATAAGGGGAGGGAGAGGGGAGAATTCTACTCCAATTGGAACTAAATCCTAACAAACTTTTCCCCTTTTAATTTGGTGTGGCAGCAATGGGGGAGGAAATCCCCCAAATGTGGGGAAAATTCCCCTATTTTGGGGATTTGGGGAATTTGGAGATTTGGGGAAAATTTTGGGGAAATTGGAATTGGCTCATTTCAGCTATCTTTTTCCAATAAACCACCATCTATATGTCATTTACTCCATTTCTACATTCCCCTCTCCATTTCTATGTCCTACTCTCCATTTCTACATTTCCTTTCTCCATTTCTATGCCCCATTCTCCATTTCTATATGCCCTTCTCCATTTCTATGGTTCCTTCCTCCATTTCTATGGTTCTTTCTCCATTTCTATAGTTTTTCTCCATTTCTATAGTTCTTTCTCCATTTCTATGGTTCCTTTCTCCATTTCCATGGTTCTTTCTCCATTTCTATAGTTCTTTCTCCATTTCTACTTCTTTTATAATGCTTCTCTACATGAAAAATGAGTGCAATGCATGGGAATGAATTTTGAGGGTGTTACAATCTTGGTCTATTCAAAGTCAGAAGAAGATTTGCGTATTGTACTCCAATGTTTGAGAGATCACAAACTCTATGCAAAGTTCAATAAATGTGAGTTTTGGATCAGCAAAGTGCCGTTCCTTGGGCATATTATTTCAGTGGAAGGCATCGCTGTAGAGCCAAGTAAAATCGAGCAAGTGCTGAATTGAAAATCTCCAACATCTGTTCATGAAGTGAGGAGTTTCCTAGGTTTAGCGGGTTATTATCGGAGATTCATTCCAAATTTCTCCAAAGTCGCTAAACCTATGATGGAGCTGTTGAAGAAAAGCACCAAGTATGATTGGAGCAATTCATGTGAACAATGTTTTCAAACTTTAGTGAATCATCTCACCACAGCCCCGGTTTTGGCCCAGCCGGACACAACAAAATCGTTTGATGTTTACTGTGATGCATCCGGCATTGGTTTGGCTTGTGTGTTGATGCAAGAAGGACACATGGTCGCGTATGGATCCCGACAACTCAGGGGTCATGAGCAGAATTACCCGACGCATGACCTTGAACTAGCTGCAGTGGTCCTTGCCTTAACATTATGGAGACATTTTGTTACTAGGCAATCTAGTACATCTCTACAGTGACCACAAAAGCTTGAAGTACATCTTCACACATAAGGAACTGAATATGAGGCAGCGAAGATGTCTAGAATTAATCAAGGATTATGAACTTAAAATTCAATACCATCCAGGCAAGGCGAATGTTGTTGCCGACACACTTAGTCGGAAAGCTCACGTTCACCATTTAGCCATGGCTGCACAGGAAGAAGGAGAACCAAGCCTGCGCTTAGTTCCCTACGGATTGCTGTTCAACCTCGCTCTCATTCCTACAATCCGAGATGAGATTGTAGAGGCTTAGAAGAGAGACAGGGGCATGTCTCACATCTGGAGAAGAGTGGACAGCGGTGAGTTGAAGATGTTCCGCAAGGATAAAGAGGGTACACTCTGGTTTAACAACCGCATAGTGGTACCCCGAAATATGAAATTGCGGAGGAATATACTGGATGAAGCTCATTTGTCCAAGTACTCCATTCATCCAGGAAGCAATAAGATGTACCAGGACTTGAAATCTAAGTTCTGGTGGACACGGATGAAAATAGAGATTGCATAATACGTATCCGAGTGTGATAGGTGTCGGCGGGTTAAAGCCGACCATATGCGGAAAGCCGGACCACTTCAACTACTGAATGTTCCAGCATGGAAGTGGGAAGACATAAGTATAAACTTCATCGTCGGTTTACCCATGACCAACAACAAGCATGATTCTATTTGGGTAATCGTCAATCGTTTGACCAATACAACTCATTTTATTCCAGTCCATACCAGATATGTGGCAAAGAAGTATGTGGAGCTGTTCATCTCGAGAATTGTGTGTTTGCACAGGGTTCCCTGCACCATCTTCTCTAACCGAGGTGCATTAGTCGTATCCAGATTTTGGGAGCAACTACATGCTTCACTGGGAACCAAGCTAATTCGGAGTTCGGTGTATCATCTGCAAACTGATGGTCAAACGGAGAGAGTAAATCAGATTCTGGAGGATATGCTACAGGCATGTGTCATCATCATGGGAAGAATTGGGATGACCATCTATCGTTAGCAGAATTCTCATATAATAACGGTTATCAATCCAGCATTAAGATGGCCCCGTATGAAGCTCTTTATGGACGGAAGTGTTGGACACCGCTGAATTGGTGTGAGTCCGGTGAGAGAGTGGTCTACGGGATTGATATTGTGAATGGAGCTGAGGAACGAGTGCAAGTGATTCAAGCCAACTTAAAGGCTGCTCAATCTCGGCAGAAAAGCTATGCAGATAAACGACGTCGACCTCCACTTCAACATCGGGGACCATGTTTATCTTCGTGTCTCTCCGATGAAAGGGGCGCATCGCTTTAGAGTGAAGGGCAAACTAGCTTCGCGATTCATCGGGCCATTTGCCGTTGTTGAAATATGCGGAGCCATAGATTATCGGCTAGAGTTATCGGTGCCACTTTTGGGTATTCACGATGTTTTCCACGTCTCTCAGCTGCGGAAATGTCTTAAGTACCCAACTGTAGTTCATATGGATAACATTGAGGATCTTCAACCGTATATCACTTATCTGGAGTATGCGATCCAGATTATCGACGAGAAGACTCACGCCACAAGAAATCAGACATTGCGATTTTACAAAGTATTTTGGAGCAACCACACCACTGATGAAGCCACGTGGGAAAGCGATGATTTTCTCCGTTTAAATTTTCCCGACTTGTTTGTACCATATGTCCAGTAATTTTTCTCCCTTCCTCTTTCTTTTTATAATCTCGGGACAAGATTCTTTTAAGGGGGGGATGTAAAAGCCCTAACTTTTGTAAAGTTTTATTTCATATTGTGAAACAAAGTTAAGGCAGAGGAAAGCTTGAGTTGTGTCACATGAAATGATGAACACAAAAATGCACATGTGAGAGAGTTAAATATTTTCTTTGGCCTAAGCTTGACACATGTTAACCTAGGGAAAGAATTTCACTCCCAAAAATCTAACTCATGTGCACATCCTCTATGAGTAGAGTGGAGGAAAATTTAAACACAATTTTGAATCATTTAAAAGGATTCATGATCAGATTGTATAAATGTGTCGAAGAGAATTCACTGATGCGTTCTTCATATATTCAAGAGCTTAAGTTTCAAATTTGAAAAATTTTAGGGTCATATACTATTTATTCCGAGGAATAAATGAGGGAGAGTTCAAATTCAAATTTGAATTTGAAAACTGAACCAAACATGCTCAATTTTGAAATCTGAGTTTAGGTTCAAATTCCTCACGTCATTTTCGGCCTAACCTCCAAGTTTGGTCAAAGTTGGACAACGTTTGTGTGGGAATCTCAAAGCACCGCGGAGAAAATCAAATGAAGGGGGGGGTGTGGACCCATTTGTCAGCCATACCACAGGCAAACCGACTCTGTTTTCTCCCGGTGCAATGCGTGCGCGACAGCTCCCGGTGTCCGACCCTTGCCCGATGCTCTCTTGTGCCAGCTCCTGCTAGCCGGCCGATTGCTTCGCTCGTACCCCTCACCGTGAAGCAACAGGCAAAGTTTGCTTTCTCTCCCCGCTGGAGCCGCTTCTCTTTTCTTTTCCTCGCACGCGAAGAACAGCCATTGCCCGCTCTCAGTGTTGCCGATCGCACACCGCAACTGAGATCGGAGGATCGAGCTCCCCACAGCAAAAAGCAGCACCCACTCGTTCTCTAGCCGGCTAGCATCTTTCTTCCATGGTCCCGTGCACGTTTGTGCGCGGGAATTCAAAGTTTCGGTCATGCGCCCGAGTGAAACCGAAGGAAACCGAGCTCCGTCACCGTGGACAGCTCACACCGAAGAAGATCACGCCCAAGCAAGCCAACCCATCGGTGCACTCACAACCTGAGTTGCTCATCCCCAAAGATCATCCCAAGCCGTGACTCGTCGGAGGAGAATTTCAAGATTTCCTTCCGGGCGGCGCAACTCGACCCCGAGGTAGTAAACGGTGAAATTCACGGTCAATCTTTATTTCTAGCCTTGCAAACTTCGCACATAGGTTCTTGACTTGCTAGCACACATCATCAAATTTAGACCAAGAGATGGGGTGTAGAGGGAGAAAATCCCCGTTTTGTGTATGGCGCATCTTCTGACCCCGTCGGCCGCACGGTGCCGACATGGTTGGAGAGCTCCTCGGTCCGGTTGTTTGCCATTTCCACGTTCCTCACAACTCTCTGGTGCTCTAGAGCCAAAAACCCGATGATTAGGTGAATAAATGAGCCTCCCCGACCTCGCCGGAACCCTAGCAAGCGCTGTCACCGTCTCGCACGGGTTTCCGGTGATCGTCGGCCGTCGCCGACCTTACCAACAAGTTCAGCGGGCCAAATTAGGGGGGGGGGGCGAGTATGAGGCCGGGAGGCAGCCGGGAAGGCCCTTCCTGTGACCCTCGCCGGAGGGAGCCGCCGCTCGGGCTGTTGGCGCGAGGTTGAAGAAGAGCACCGACGTGTGGGGCCCGTCGGCAGTGTTTAAACATTTTGAGGATTTTTGCAATTTCGGTTCAAACTTTGAACAACCACAACTTTGTGTAGGAGTGTCCAAAAATTACCAAATAATTTTTTTGGATTCCTCTCAGAGAGTACTATCCAGGGGCGCAGACCAATATTTATGAAAATCTCTGGATTTGGCTCATTAATTCATATAAGGAAAATCTTGTACGATTTATTCCAGGAGTTCTGTGTATTGGAAAATTCCCAAATTTGGGAAGGACATCCTTACAAATATACTTTAACTCCAGTAAAACTTTAAGAGGCATTGGACCTCATTTGCTTGGTCAAATGATGTGTTAATTCTTTATGTCTCTGAAAAATAGGAAAATGAACAGAGCCCATTTACAGAGATTTTATCCAAACTTGTAAAATCCATATCTCCATGTAGGAAACTCCAAAAATGGTAAAACCAATTCCTATGGACTCAGGACATTTTGTAATTCTCAAAAAGTCTACTTTGCATCATAGGAAAGCTTAAGATCTAGGAGGTAAAGGCAGATTAATGAAAACCACATAAGGATTTGTTGTGATCGCATTGAGCCATTTCATGAGCTCAATTATTGCACACTGCCTAAATACTTTCCCTAGAAGCCGAGGTTAAATTTTCAGCTTCATTGGACCCTGAACTTTGAGCTACCATTATGTAGGTCTAAGTGTTCATATAATGGACTTAATCACATGGTGATTAATAGTACCCCCATTTCACTTAGCATCTTTTTCTCTAAGGTTGTAGATCCTTCAACAGAATCCCATCTGTTAGTTTCCCCTCTTAGTTGTAATTAACTCGTAACCCCACTTTAAAGCATTTTCTAAGTTGCTTTTGAAATCCATGTGCATCATCATCTCATTAGCACGTGACGTCGACGCTCGACGAGGAGATCAGCTCCGAGGCGAGGATCTCCCTTTCATGACGGACATGGCGGATTCTCCGGAGGAAGATTAATTTCATTGACTAACAAAACCATTGAGCAAGGCAAGCCCCGGTTTGCGTATAATTACCATTTTAAGTTTTGCTTTAATTTCACCTAATGTTGTTAGACTTGATATTGTGCATTACGTTTAGGATGCTTGAAACTCCAAATGCATTACCATTAAATCCCTGTGTAGATGGTTATCATAGGCTTTGACTCGTCGTAGATGCTAGGCTAATATTGTAGCTAGCTCGGTAGAAGTCGGGTGGTAAAAAGCTACCCGCGAGAAAGGTCGAGTAACGGAGTTTCCTTGTGAGAGGTTGATGATAAGAGTACCCTCATGAAAAATGAGATGGGGACGGGGGAGTTCTTGTAGGATGGAGCGATCAAGGTTGTCTCGACCCGTGATGGTGTGATAATGCTTGAGACCACATTGGGCCTGGGCCGGGAGGGTAAGGCAAATGTTGAGGTTGGTTTGTAGCCCCGTCCGTGTCGGTTAAGGACCGCGCGTATGCGGCCCTGCTGGACAAGATTGGGCTGTACCTGATATATAGTGGGGTATGGGATCCATGAAACCGATGTAACTCGATGAAAGTTTGCTGCATACAATGTAAGAAAGAGCTCTTGTGTGAGTCTTTCGAGGCTGGTGTATGTATCGTGTATTCCGGGTTGTTATTGATTCGAATCACCGTCGCTCGCGGAAGAGGATTGAGCATACTTGCCCACTGCGCCATGACGTAGTAAGAAGAGGAACTAAGTCTCTTAACATGTTTGTTTTATGGCTTAATCATTGTATTGGAACCTTGACTGAAGTAGATATAGTGCTAGCTAAATTTCTATTCCACCTTAGGCTAGCAACATCGGGATAAGCGTTTCTTGTTCGATTGTGGACTTCCGGTGTTGTGAGGCATGAGGACCACTAAAATGAATGCTATGAGAATCTGAATATAAGGATCAAGTTTAGTCAAGCTTCATTTTGCAAATTCATGTTCCTGCTGTCTTACTACCCATGCATGTAGAGTTACATGTTTAGGATTGACGGTTAAGACTTGCTGATCCTTAGTGCTCACGGTTGCTTCTTAGTTGTTTTTGCAGGTAGCAGGATCCTGCTATGAAGAGGTTTGTTCGGTGAGATGACGAACCTCACGGTTCGTTTAACTCACCGGAAACCTAGCCACTGCCTTACTTTGGTGAAGCTAGTAGGATTTGTTCATGGGCTGAACGACTTCTCTTCAGCGTAGTTAGGGTCGAGAGTGAGTAGATGTCCAGTTTTTAATTCCGCTGCATGTGTACATTATGTTGTAAAAGATCTTATGTTGAGTAATAAAGCATTTCATTATGTTCTACCGTCTTTTCGTGCATATCGTCGGGTGCCGCATCGCACGGCACCACCCAGTGTGATTCCCGGGCGAGCGGCACAACCCCGTCGAGGGTCGGGCCGCCACACCAGGCAGGACGGATGCGCTGCTAGAGAGGGGCGATCCAGCAGGACAGGAAGTCGGCCAGGACCATCAGCGAGGTCAGGCCTTCCTCCGCCAAGTACGTGATCCTCTCCAGAACCAGCGTGTAGGCGTCCTGCAGGTTAGGGATCTCATCCCCCACAGCTTCATCGGCGATTGGCGGGCCACCCGGCAGCTCCAAGTGATCGTTGGCGTCGGTCTGGGCAATCACCCAGTCCTCCCTCTAATGCTCCCACTTCCCAGGAGAGAAAGGCGCGATGTATGGCGCGGAGTTCCTCCCTCGTTGCTGGATGTAGTAAGCCCCCAGGTGGCTTTTGCTTCTCCCCGAGGCCCTCAAGGAGAAGAACACCCTGAAGAGATGCCCCGAGGGCCTCACGCACACAAACATCTCGCAAAAGTGGACGAAGACGGCCACTAGTGAGATGGCGTGCGGCGTGAGGTGCTGGAGCTGGAGCCCATACACCTCCAACAATGTGAAGAGGAAGGACGACGCCAGGAGCGCGAACCCGGACATCACGTACGAGGTGAAGATAACCACCTCGCCAGGCTGCATGTCGGTTAGAGGGACCCTCCCGTGATGGATATTTCCGTCGAATGTGGCTGACTGCCAGCCGAACAAGCGCTTCACAAGCCCGGTGTCACCATTGGTGTGAAGCCGGGAGGAACGAAGGCCAGAAGCCATAGCAGCGAGAGAAGGTTGAGAGTGCTAGGGAGCGGAGGCTTCAAGCGTGAAAGAGCAAGACGAAGATCGCAAGAGACAGAAAGGAACCGCCATTCTCCGGAAGGCTTCCTTTTCTACGTCCGCAACCTTTGGCAGGGCAACGGGCACGACATTTGGGTTTCCACCGCCATGCTCTACCCGCCCCCCAATGACGGATGGGACCCAAGTCCACCTGTTAGACACTGGGGGCCAGGCGGTTGACTCCTCGGGAATATCCAGCGGTTCCTGATAAAAGCGGCATGGTGGAACTGCAGCGGTTGACCCGAGGACTGGTGCAGTAAATACCCTGAGGCAACACCTCGAGCACGTCGCCACGACCCACCAGTAAAAGGCGGACATGTGTCCAATACGCCGACGATGTGCTTCCGTTTCGACAGTCGAGTACACCCATTATGTCAGGGACGTGCATCCTTTTCGTCTCCTAGGTACAACTGCACACCCACTACACTAGAATCTCGCTGCAACTTCAGCTTCCAAAGTGCGGGTTCAAAGCTACCATGTGGGAAAGATGGAGGCCCCACCTGCGGGATCGTTGTCTCCCCCAAAATGGGCCTGGGGGGCACTGTCGGTACCCTGCAGACCAGGAACCCCCACGTGGAGGGTTAAAGACAGCCCAGACCCCGCCTCCCTGCTGAGGCGGGCGCTAGCGTGGCCACGTGTACTCGGCCCCAGGGTCGACCCCATAGCTGCCACAAGCGCCTAGGCTCTGGAGCCAACACGTGCCCTTGGCTTAGGACTAAACCTTGCCACTGAGGTGAGGTCCGGAGCTGCCACGTGTATGTGGGCTCTGAACCTCCTTCCCGCTAAGGAGGGATTCGGACCCTACACGCGCCCTTGGCTCCGGACCAAGCCTTCCGCTGAGGTGAGGTCCAGAGCTGCCACGTGTATCCGGGCTCTCCTCCCTGCTGAGGAGGGCTCCGGAGCCGACACGTGCCCTTGGCCTCGGATCAATCCTCCCTGCTGAGGTGAGGTCCGGAGCTGCCACGTGTATGTGAGCTCTGAACCTCCTCCCTGCTAAGGAGGGCTCTGGAGCTGACACGTGCCATTGGCCCCGGACCAAGCCTCCCTGCTGAGATGAGGTCCAGAGCTGCCACGTGTGCCCGGGCTCCGGAGCTGCCACATGTCCCACGATCCGTCGTGGGCCGTGGGTCGATAGAGTCAAGAATGAAGTGCACTGTCAGGCCATGCATTCAAGGCTCACACCTTCCCCAGAAGCATGACGCACGGCGCATGCCTCCGTCCTCCGCCCGTTCACCATTACGGTGACAAGACAGGGCGGCGAGGCGTGACAATGGCACAATGCTTCCCAACGGCACAGTGCCACCCTGAAGAGAGAGAAGAAGCGGAAAAGACGACGTCTTCATCATCACCTGCAGCGTGGTCAAAGGCGCTCAGGGCGCCAGGCGGCGCCTTAACTCCCATGCCAACCACTCTACCCAGGGATATAAAAACTCTAGATCATGTGTAGGGTTCAGGCAGCTTCGGGGCCATGTGTCGGGCCCCAGGCCCTATTGTAACCACCCTGGCCTTGAACTATAAAAGGACCAGGGTGTCCACCCAACAAGGGGTTGGCAACCATTCGTAACCCACACACTCATATGCGCAAGCAATACAACAATCACCACCGTGGACGTAGGGTATTACGCTCCGGCGGCCCGAACCACGTAAATCTTGGTGTTCACCCGCTCGCTCGAGTTGGATCGCCCTAGAGCCGTCAAGCCCCTCCAATCGAGTTGGATCGTCCTTAGCAGACAGGAGGAAGTGTCGTAGCTGCATTTCGACAGATACAATTATTAAAAGGAAAGATTGAATTCAAGTTTCATATTCAAACTACTTCCATCATATGAATTCAAAATATTTCTTCAGATTCAAACTCAGTACATTTTTCTAAGCTACTCCACCAAATTTCATCCAATTTGGAGTTAGTCTTGACAGTAGCTATTTTTGCATCCATTCAAACTGGCTTTGAATTCAGATTCAAATTCCATTCGAATTCAGCAAAATAAGTTTCCAATTTGGTTCATTCAAATTCCCAAATGCCAATTTAGTGGGTCAATCAAATCAGAGGGGCATTAGGGTCCACAGAAAGTTGGAACAGTAATTGGATGAGGATTAGAGGGGGTGGGTCCCACATGTAAGTGACTGCAATGCAGTCAAGCGCTCGTTTGGGAGCAGCGTCGCTGCTTCTCGATGAGAGCCATGGAGGCCGCCCCTGGACACCTCCTGCTTCGACATCAAGATGTGGAATCCAGCTGTGGACGTGCCCTGGCTTCCTCTCTCGGCTATAAACGGGCAGCAGCAGCACGACGACCGTGTTTTCTTCTCTCCCACAACCACCAAGACCACCGCACCGGGCTCCTCCACCGTAGACGGCCCGATCCAGCCGTTCTCTGTCCTCGACGCCAAAAGAAGCAACGTGTGCCATCCTCTCCTGCAACTCAAGGTGAAGACCGTTTCTCAACCTGAGCTGTGTAGTGCGAGTAATTTCGGTTCTTCTCAAAGTGTTCATTTTGGAACCGAGTTAGGGTTCAGGTTGAATTTCGATCTTTCACTGCATGTTCGGCTAAGACTTGTTTAGAGGTAGCTTCTACATGCCGTTGCGCATCTCCTTGATCAAACCCCATCAAGAACCATCAACCGAAACCCTAGAACCATCGATTTTCCTTCTTCTAGCAGCTCGGCACAAGGGGGTTGCTGGTGAGGTTGGTGTTCCCGAGCTTTCGGAGCAGAACCAAGGCTGTGCAGGGATTCCTTAGAGCTCACTGGTCGTGGTGACGCTCTTGTCGCGCGAGTTGGGTGGCCGAGTCGTCTAGAACGGCTCGCAGGAGTTGCGCGGTGGCACTGCTCTCATCGCCGGTGCACTACAGCCACCATCCGTCGTTGACACCTTGTCAGGCGAGTTTAGGGGTAAAAAAATATGTGGGGGCGGCGAGCCTCACCGTTGCCGACGAGCTAGGTCGTCGGGAACGTCAAGGTCGCCGGAGCTCCGATGTCGAGGGCGCGGCACCGGCCCGAGGAAGAAGAAGGCGTGGCCCCAGCTGTCAGCCTCAGCGCAGCGTGCGCAGGTTAGTTTAAATTAAACAGGCGGGCCCGACTATCAGTGAGGATTAGGCGCAGGAAGGGTTTTCCAGTAGAAAAATATTTCAGAAAACAGAGGGATCTTTAGAAATTCATAACTTCTAAAATAACCGTCCAAATTTAGTCAAATAAATTTTGATGGATTCATCTCTCCGATTACTATAAAGCAGTACCAGTTTCATTCTTTGAAAGTCCATATTTTCATAATTAAATCCTTAATGTTTAAACTGTTATAATTAATTACTGGAGACTACTTTATAAAAAATTCTCAAATTTGGTCAGGAACTTCCTTTTAATATCCTGGATTCAGATGCAAAATTTCAGATCAATCTGAGTTCATTAAGGCTACTTAATTGTGGCGTTTAGCAAACTGTACCAAGGAAAATGAGAAATGTCCAGAGACATTTTCAGCTTTTGTCACCCTCTTCAAAGATTCATATCTCTCCCTAGGATGCTTAGAAAAGCATGAAACCACTTCCATTAGACTCAGTATGAATTCTCGTTTCTAGAAAGTCTAAATTTACCTCATGAAAACCTCTCAACAATGACTAGAGGCTCTAAAAATGATTTTTCATACATGCAATTGTACACAGCTCAATTTATATTTGACTGAAATGATATTTGGTCAATCCCCTGTTTCTATCTTAACCAATTCACTGTAAAAATTTCAAAGTCAATACTGTTGTCTATCCTATGTTACGGTCTTCACATCTTCAATGAATCCAATTGCATTTAAATTGACATATGCATTGTTGATTCAATTGCGTGTAGTCGCCGAAGTCGAAGAAGCTCCGGAGATCCTCGAGACCATCCCTCTAGAAAGACTTGTTCATCGAGTCGCAGCAAGGCAAGCCCCAGTTTGCATTAACAACGCTTTTATAAAGTTTTCACCTTCATATCGTATATAGATTGTCTAGGAATTGTGCATTAGTTCTTTGGATTCAAACTCCAGTTGCATAGCCTATGTATGCCAGGGGGCTTTGTGTCCAGGTTAGAATTCTCGAGTAGACACTGCCATGCTCTAAACTGCATAGGTTTCGGTACAAGTCGAGTAGCCGGAACTACTCGCAATGGTTAGGGTTTTAAGGGGGACACCACTCGGGTTTATAGACAAAACATCAGAATCTGGTATAAACTTGAGACAAAGCAGAGAGTAGGAGCAGCAGGATTCTGGGGACTTGTGAGCCGTAGCTCTGCTTGTGTCAATTGAGGACCCAGCCGTGTGCGGCCCTGTTGAACAAGTTTGAATTGTACCGAAGACATAACAGGACTATGGGAACCGGTAGACGGATGTAACTCGGATAGCTGGGTGTTGAGGCATTGCATGCCGTGTTAAAGGAGTTGGTTGAGGGCAGCAAGGTGTAAATCCGCTAGCGGGCACGTAGTTGCTCCACGTAGGGACCTCCTGCTCGTAACGGTGTGACCGATTCAACACTTGGCTAATGGGTGAAAGGTTGTCTAGTACGACTCCCGTGATGAGTGCCGTCGTAGCATCGAGTGTGGGCGTAGGTGACGTTTCTCGGGTTAACCCTACAGGTGTAAATCGATTTAAATCGCCATCCCTCGCGGTCATGGAGTACCACTTGTTCTCTGTATCATGACGTAGATAAAGATACAATTTTTACTATATAAACTTGTTGTTTGATTAATTACTTGTGCTGTTAAGTATTTGCTGTAGAATAGAGTAATTAAATTTAGTTTCTGTATACTGAAGTTGCTGCTAAAGTCTGAAATTAAGGTTACAGTAATTATGTGAGTTTTTCTGCAAATCTTCCATCCCATTGTCCATTAATTCCAGCATATAGAGTTGCATGATTTAGCGGTGTCGGTTAAGTCTTGCTGAGCCATCGTGCTCACTGCTTGTTATCAAGTTGTTTCTGCATGTTCATACGTGGTGGAGGAGGGTCCCGATGATGAGACAGATCCCCCAAGGGCTCTACCGTCAAGTGGGAGCCGTGCACGCCGCCATAGTGACTTGTGTTGCGTGTTGCTAGTGGATCATGTTCACGGGCTGAACATGAAACTTTTGCTTAGCCTACGCTCGAGAGTGTAGACTATTATACTCTACGATATATTATTGTAAATTAATTTGCAGAAAATCATTGTGTAATAATAATAACGCTTCCACTGTGTTAAACCTTTTTTCCTTTATATGTGTGCTATTCAGTGTTGCACAAAACTACACCACTCAGCGAGATCCTGGTATGTCGGGAGCCCGGTCCTCACAAATATATACAAAATTGAGGAGGATCTAGAGTAGATTGCCCAGTGTGTGTCACACTACCATGCTATCCTTTTACCCATCATCCTTGGTTTCCTACTAGAATATCTTATCCTACCCATCATCTTGCCACACTACAACTTCCTTTGGGATTATACGATACCCTAGGGAATACTCTTGGGTGAAATGCTACGGCGGTATCTTCCGTGCTATTGCGTCTGGTGTGAGGGCCTGCCGTCCCGATCACTCATGGGAACGGGGCACCTCGCCCGGGAATCGCATTGGGTGGTGCCTTGCGATGCGGCACCCAACAGCACACATAATAAAGCATCATATTACATAAATCATGCGGAGGCTTACAAAGTGTAATTCTTACAAATACTTTCCAAAATACTCTACAGCGGAAGACTATTATAACTCACGGCTCATACCTATGCTAAGCAACAGAGAAAGTGTCCAGCCCGTGGACCCTTCTCACTAGCAACACTATCACAGTAGCAGCGGCAGGGGTTGCCATGAGTTCACCACTCGGAGAGCTCCGAGTCTCATCGGCCACCCATACTTATCAGCGTATCATTATTACCTGCAAAACAACTTATGCAGTATCCGTGAGCACGAAGCTCAGCAAGACTGACCCGTCACCCTAGTCATGAAACTCTACATGATGAAAATAGAGGGCCGATTATAGAAGTTTGCACAAACGATGAACCTGAGCTAAAGGAGAGTCCTTACTTCAAGTTTTAAGCAACTTTTATAGCCCTCGCGCAACTTACATCTAGACTCCACAATCAAACAAGAAACGCTTCATCTCGATGTCACTTGCCCGAGGTGAAAGTAACTTTAGTGAGCTACCCTAGACTCATACGGACCTTGTGCCATTAACGTCGGGACTCCACAATCAAACAAGAAACACTTTGCCTCGACGCTACTAGCCCAAAGTGGAAAATAAATTTAGTGATGTGTTGATCATTTCCTCATCTCCAATATGTGGATTTCTCACGAAGCATTATTAACTTTTCCCAATTTATTACTACGTCACTACGCAGAGAACAAGTATGCTCGGTCCATTCCGCGAGCGACGGTGATTGCAATAAAAAACACCCGGCTGACACGAAACGTACGCCCGTACTCGACGTTGCACACAGCAACCGTCACTGACGTCATACGTGGCAACCTTTCACACGACACCCAAATGTCGAACCGGTCCCACCGACTGGGATTAAGTCTCTCTACGGCAAACCCTCGTAGAGCCGACTTCTCTATCCTTTCAGCATCGACATCAGACGGTGAGGTATGCCTCGACATCCAGGTTAACATGTTACATCGGTTTCCTAGGTCCCATATAGCCAGTATGCATCCGGTACACAACTCAAACTTGTCCAACGGGCCGCAAAAGAGAACGGGCCTTAATCGACTCAGACATAGACTAGGTTCACAGGACCACGTCCTTGATCCTTTCATCCACTGCCCGGTCTCCATTCCCAACTATGAGGATCAATTCCCAACTCTTCCGATTGATCCCCCCCTTAACCCCGTTTCACGAGTAGGAAACTGCCCACTCGAGTTATGCCTCTTTTAATCCACTTCTGTTAGTTTGAGATCAGCAGTTATAATAAATAATAACCTATTCTACATTTAAACTCCATGTTTTTCTGGGTCATGCATTTGGGGCTTCATACCATCTAGACTTAATGCAATAAACAAATTACTAGACCAAGTAAAGTGAATACAAATAAAAGCTTGTAAATTTAGATGCAAACTGGGGCTTGCCTTTGTTTTGCAGGTGACTTATATATATATGAAGTTCAGTTAGTGAAGACCACTTGGTGCTTGATCAACTGCTTTCCTCCTTCCTTGATCTCTACTCCGATGACTTCAACTCCTCCATGTAGATACTACACGTAATGAATATGCATATGGATTTAATTGTAAAGATTTTGCTACAAGTTTCAACAACAAGTTTCAAAACTGGAACTCTGTTTAAGAATTTAAAATGACACTGGTGCTAGTGGTTTGGGTTTGGGTCTAAGTAACATGATCAAGTGCTAAGTGTTTTCCCCCTCTTCTCTATTGATCATCTTAAGAGGTTAAACTGAACAGGGGTGATCCAGAGCTCCAATGGAGCTGAGAATTTTCATGTGAGTTCCTTGTCACAAGAAAGTTCTCTGGAGCAAAAATTAGCACTTTTCCTTGAGTGGTTTGTTCAGAATAATTTTCTAAGCAATTAAGCAAAGAAGAATTAATTCTGAGATCATACCCATGTTCATGCCAAACTTAGTGAAATACAATTTCAATTACAGCTCATAGAGTTTGCATGAATTTTCCTAGCATTTTTGGAGCTAAGATCTGCCCAGAAATGAATTTCCAAACTCTGGAAATTCCCTGCAAATGTTTCTGTATTCAATTGAACCCAGCAACTTAAATCCTGACTTGCCCTGATCAAATCAACTCTAATTGAGCTGAAACTTTTACAGGGGTTCACTAACACCCTGAAGACTATTCTGGCAAAATTTGAGGACTTTGGATTAGCCAAACTCCCTCAAAAATTCTTTTGCTTAAAAGCTTTAAAGAATTTTCCAGAATTAAATAATGAGTTTCATACAAATTGGGTTTCATATTTGGACAGTACTCTGTTAGAGGAATCCAACAAAATTTGTTTCACAATTTTTGGATTCTCCTACACAAAGTTGTGGCTATTTAAACTTTGAACTGAAATCTGAAAATCCTAAAATGTTCAAATGCTGACTGTGGGTCCAGGGGACAGGTGTCACTCGCCGAGGCCAGCCACACGAGGCTAATGGACATTTCCCGCGCAGCCACACTAGATCCCAGCGCCACAGCCGATCAGAAATTTGATTCCCTGTTGCTGACACGTGGGACCCACTAGGTCATCTTCCACCTTCGGCCAAACAGAGGCCGCGGCGGCGCCCTCCGGCGAGCGTCGCCGGAACGGCCTTACCGGCCATCTCCCGACCCCCTGCTCGCCGCCCCACCATATCTTGACCTGCTGAACATGTTGAGAGGTTTGTCGGCGGCCATAGATCGCCGGAAAACCTTGCGCACCGGGGTCAGCAACGATTAGGGTTCCGGTGAGCTCGGAAGTCGCCTACACCACATCAAAACGGTCGGGAATGGCTCGGAGAGTACCGTGGGAGCTTGAGGGTGTTGGAAATGGGCGCCAAACCTCGTGAAAAGGCCGGCAGCATAGAGCTCCACGGCGACCCGAGACGATTTCTTCATGGCGGCAGGAAAAACAGCTATAACTCGGTCGATTCTAGGTGTTTTCGCTCGGTTCTTCTTCGAGGAGGACCGCTATGAGGTATAGAGGCCGTGTGCAAGCTCACCCGAGCCTGGGTGGACTGTGCCGCTAGAATTTTGGGTTAGACCGACCCCTAACCCCATGCACCGTTCTTCGGGAACTTTGGAAATTCTCTGAGCTCGGTCGATCAAACGCTACATGGGTTGCAGCTACACGAACTAGGGATCATGGCACACCTTTTTCGTGTTGAGAATGGATTGTGAGAAGAGCTGTAGCTCGCTGTCCACAGTGACCCGACTTGGCTCCCGCTGGTGAGCTCGCTTTATTGGCGCCAGTTGCTGAATTGCGCGTGCCACAGGCTAGGAACTTCGGCGTTGTGGGGCTGGCATGGTAGAGCAGGCGCAGGCGCTGCTTTTCTCTACTGCCAGCGCGAGCAACTGAGGCTTGGTTGGGGCTGGCGATCGGGAAGATGCCGCACGGCGGTGAGTCTGCCGTGTTTCTGTTCTTCACGAAGAGACCGCCGGAGAGGCTCGAGCGAGTGGAGAAGGCAACTTGCTTCGGTGTGCTCGGGTATAAGGATCAGGCCGGCACAATTGAAGCAGGAGGTGGAGCATCGGGGGGGGGGGGGGTGGTGGAGCAGCCGCTCGGTGTCGCCCCGGGGGTAAGCTTCGGTGGAGTGAGGAACAGAGAGAAAAGACTTAAGGGTTAAGTCTATTCATCCCTATGACATGTGGGCCCCACTAGTCTGTACCCCTTATCCTCAAAAGATCTCCAAAACTTGGCAAGTGATCCATTCAAATGTTTGGAGTTGGATAATGAGCTCCATATGGATAGTTGGTCAACTTTCATGCAAATTCAAATGCACATTTGAATTCTTTGCACACTCAACTCCATTTAGATAAATGGGTAGCAAACCTTTTCCAAATTAAATGAAACTTTGCCCAACCACTAATCTGGACCCAAGGAAGCCAAAGATGTAATTTGATTCTTGGGTTAGCTGCTGCAAACAAGAGTTTGAACACAACAGTTTTGAATTCCCATTGTGCCCTCCCCTCATTTGAAGTTTGAGTTTAACATTTAGTTCAAACTCTGATTTTTAAACCCTCCCATTGCACTTGAGTTCTTCACTTCTGTGGTTTTAATCCACTTGAGGTCCATCCATGCAGTAACCCTAAGTTTGTTTAGAAGAATCTCACCTATGATATCATATGTGGAAAAGTTTCAACTAAGCCCCTTTTTCATACACATGACGCCAACATTTGTGCAAACTCATGTTCCTTTGTATTCACATTTTTGGGACCTTACATCTGGGTTCCCTGCATGTGCCTGCATATGCAAGGTATACGTCTCTAGGATCTCACGGTTGATCTCAAATGCCCTCCTCATCCTACTGCTCCTGCACAGCCTATCATTCGAGACAATATTACTAATAATGAGAAGCAGAAGTTATTTGCAGATTATGAGGCTCGCCTGTCTAATAATGAGTCCGAGTTCAATATGTACAGGACATGGTTGGATGAGGATGCTCGGGCTGGTGCTATTCTTGCTGCTAGTATGGAGTATCGTTTGGCTGTTGATATAGTTGAGTTTGAGTATGCACACCAGATGTGGGATTTTCTACGTCATCGCTATGAGCCTACTGGTCAGTCCACTTATCTTGCTGTTATTCGTCAAGAGCAGTTGTTATGACAGGGAGGTGCTACAGTTGATGCGTTCTTTTCTCGGTTGTATGCAATTTAGTGTCAGCTTGACACTCTTGGTCCTCATCTATCTCAGGCTCGTCATTCTTCACAGGGTGCTTGTACTGGAGGATCTCAGGGGGTTCTGTTATTATAGATGACCAGTTGCTCACGCTTCTTCGTCGCCTTGATGCCTCTACATCTTCAGGAGCTGCTGGTTCCGTGACTCAGTATTCTTCACCTTCTGGTACTGTTGCTGCTTCTCAGTCTTCCACTGAGGGACCACCTTCCACTTCTGCTCCAGGTATCCATTCATGGATTCTTGATTCTGGTGATTTGTTCCATATGACTCCTTATCGTACTCATCTGTCTTCTTTGAGTCTTTCCTCTTGTTATCTCACTGTTCATATTGCCGATTGTCCTTCTCTTTCTGTTGTTGGACAGGGCAGTCTTTATGTGACTCTTTTGATGTTCCGGAAGTCTTTGATGTTCCTGGTCTAACCATGTAGCTTATATCCGCTGGCCAGCTCACTGATTATGACTGTCGAGTGATTCTTGATTCTGATCTTTGCTACGTTCAGGATCGTCAAACAGGCCATTTGGTTGGTATTGGCCCTCATCGTTGTCATTCCCAGTATCTCTGGGAACTTGACTGGCCCGTCTTCCTTCCGCTGCGCTTGCCAGTCTTGACGGCTCTGCTCTTGGCTGCTTCATCACTTCATCATTTGCTCAGTGGCATAATCGATTAGGTCATCTTTGTGGCTTTTGTCTATCCGTCTTAGTTCATCGAGGTCTTTTAGGATGGGTTTCAGATTTTGAGTCCTTATCTCAGTGTCAGGGTTGTCGATTGGGGAAGCAGACTCAACTTCCTTATTATTTCGGTGAGTCAGTTTCCCAGCGTCCATTTGATCTTGTTCACTCATATGTATGGGGTCCTACTCCTTTTGTTCCCAAAGGGGGACATCGATATTATATCATTTTTATAGATGATTTTTCTCGCCACGCATGGATTTACTATATGAAACATCGTAGAGAGGTTTTATCTATCTATAAAACTTTCTTGGCTATGATTCACACTTAGTTTGACACGTATATTCGTATTTCTTGTGCTGATTCTGCTGGTGAGTATCTTTCTGATGCTCTTCGTCACGTTCTTTTTGAGCAAGGTACTCTTGCTCAATTATCTTGTCGTGACGCTCATGCTTAGAATTGTGTTGCTGAGCGCAAGCATCGTCATCTCCTTGAGACTGCTCGTGCTCTTCTACTCGCTTCTTCTGTTTCTACTGCCACTTTTTTGATTAACACTCAGCAATCGAGAGCTCTTCAGGGGGGATTCCTTTTCAGCGTATCACTGGCAAGACGTCTGACTATGCCAGCCTTCGTCTTTTCGGTTGTGTATGCTATGTGTTGCTCGCATCTCATGAGTGCACTAAGCTCACTGCTTAGTCGGTCGAGTGTGTTTTTCTATGGTACAACGCTGAGCATAAAGGTATCGTAGTTCGGATCCGATGGGACCAAGAATGAGGACTTCACGAGATGTTGTCTTTGATGAGACACGTTTTTTATACCCTCGTCATTCTTCAGACACCTCTTCTGTATCTGTCATCAATCCTATTTCATTCTTATTTTTCCCTAAGAACCCGTTGCTAGTATGTATCCCTCACACACAGTTCCTCTTTCCACTGTGTCTTCTTCTAAGCCTTCTTCTTCGCTTTTTGATTATACTATGAAGCCTCCCGTGGCACAGGTCTATAGTCGATGATTTTTGCCTTATTCGGATGTGCCACCTTCCTCTAATGAACCATCTACTCCAGTTAAGCTATCTTCTTCTTATGACCCATCTTCTCCTGCCGAGCCTGTATCTCCTGGTGTACCCTCTTCTATTGAGGAGTCATCTCTTTTCAATGATTCTTCTCCTGAGCAACCTCTTGGACATGGTCATCGCACTTGTCGACATCCTGAGCGGTACTCACCTTCTAGTTTTGCTGCTACCGTTCTTTCTAAGCCGACTACGTATCATGATGCCATTCTTCATCCACAATGGCAACATGTGATGGCTGAGGAGATTGCTGCTCTTGAGCGCACTGACACGTGGGAGCTTGTGCCCTGTCCTCCATGTGTTTGCTCTATTACCTATAAGTGGGTTTATAAGGTTAAGACCCGCTCTGATGGTTCCCTTGAGCGGTATAAAGCTCGTTTAGTCGCCCGTGGTTTCCAACAGGAACATGTTCATGACTATGATGAGACTTTTGCTCCTATTGCTCACATGACCACTGTTCGTACTCTTCTTGTTGTGGCATCTATTCGTGAGGGGTCCATCTCTCAGCTCGATGTGAAGAATGCCTTTCTTAATGGTGAGTTGCGTGAGGAGTTTTATATGCAGCCACCACTGGGTATTCTGTTCTTGAGGGTATGGTTTGTCATATTCGTCGCTCCCTTTATGGCCTCAAACAGGCTCCTCGTGTTTGGTTTCAGCGGTTCGCGTCAATGATAAATGTTGCTGGCTTTTCGGCTGTGGGGACCGATGGTCCCGACATTCCAAGAATTGCATTGGGTGGTGTCGTGCGATGCGACACCCAACAACATACTTCAAAAGACATTCATATTACATCACATAAGCTTGAAGCAACAAGTTCAAGCAGATATATATTACATTTTAAATCATATCTATAGCAGAAGTCTTGTCTCTACTTACACACTACATACAATTACGCAAAATAATGAACAGTCCAGCCCTCGGACCGTTCACTCTAGCAGCAGCTCCCCAAGGCGGTGTGCAGGGCTCCCATTCAGCCGTATACCCCGACGGGGTTGTGGCCTCCCACTCGAGCCCTTCGTCAGACGAGGCCATAGATGGCTCCTCACTTGCAGCAACAACTTATATAGCAACCGTGAGCACGAAGGATCAACAAGTCTTAACCGACTCATCCTAAACAGGAATCTCTACATGAGTAAGAGAATCTAACGTAGGCAGGGAAGGATTGCATAAAAGACTCGCTTGAACCATAGGTTCTTAACTTCAACCTTTAGCACGGATTCAACCCCTATTGCTACACAACATCGGAATTCTACAATCAAACAAGAAACGCTTCATCTCGATGTCGCCTACCTTAGGGGAAATCAATTTAAGTTTAATTGGCACTAATCTTACTTCACACAAGGTAATAATGCAATATCAACTCATATTATCAAAGTTAATCCTACTCCAACTACTCTTTCTTACTACGTCACAACGCAGTGAACAAACAGTACTCAAATAACCGCGAGGGGTGGTGATTGCAATGAAAAGACACTTGGTAATACACGACATGTACGCCCATACTAGAAGCTGCCAGAGGGACACTCTCTTTCTGCCGTACACAACCACCTTTCATTAGGACACTCAATCAATGAACCAGTCCTAGCGTCCCGAGCAGGAGGTCCCTACACGGAGCAAGCGTCCTCGATGGAGCCCGTTAGTGGATTTACACCTTGCTGCCCTCAACCAACACCTTTAAGACGGCGAGCAATACCTCAAGAACCAAGTTAACCAAGCTACATCGGTTTCCTAGGGCCCATATACCCAGTATGCTACAAGTACAATTCAAACTTGCTCAGCAGGGCTGCACATGGACGGTCCTTGATCGACATAAGTAGAGCTACACAAACAAGCCCTCCACGCCTTGTTACACCCTACATCTCTGCCCCGTCTCATTATCAATTGAGTGGGACATGTTCAGAGATCCTCCGTGTGTCCTATTCTCTCTCTAGCGAGTAGATTCCAACTACTCGACTTCTACCAAATCCTTTCTATGACTTAAGCCTAGCAAGAGTCTACACGACAGGATACTAAGCTACCTTTAAAGAAAAAGGATAATTTGGTCATGCCATTGGGGTTTCAATCACCTTAACCTAATGCACATCATATAACTACTACTCACATGTTATAAAGCAAAATGTTATAAGAGTTTGTTAAATTTAAACTGGGACTTGCCTTGTTGCTGCTCGGATTTCTAGTCAGTCTCCAAAGGAAGACTTGTGAGTGGCTCCAGAGTCTCCTCGACTTAGGAAACTAAACCATATGAACAAATGCAATGTTGCATTAATTATATGAATGAAATTCATGTGTTCTATGGAATGTATCGAAAATTGACTCCAGTGCCCCTTAGATTACTATGGTAGCTAACATGGATCATCTCTGATGTGCTAGCCAAGTTTCATGATTTATCTCTTAAGTATGTTCATAATAATTCCCTACAGATTTAACCTTCCCTAAATTTCCAGAGAAGATTTTGGGCTTTGACATGCATCAAAGTATGTTATTCATACAGTACAAGTGATTAAGAGTCTAACAAAACTGGTTTCTTAATTTTTTAAGCTATCTACAGAAAGATATGGATTTTATAAGTTGCTAACAATTTCTGAAATTGTTTTTGGGAATTTCAGGGACATAGGGCAAAATGTTATTATTTACCCCACTTACCAATGTCCACTGAAGCTGAAATTTGGTCTGGTGATCAAAGGTATTACAGAGGCGGTTCTGGCCAAATTTGGGATTTTTCCTAGTATGGGAACTTCAGTAATTAATTCCCAAATATTTAAATTAAAGGAATTAATAAGCAAAATGCAGAGACTTACATACCAATTAAATGGTATAGCCAGAAAGTACTAGTCACAAGGATTCTAACAAAACCTTTTACAGGAATTTGGGACAAACCTACCGAATGATATGAATTTCCAAAGTTAGCCCTCAATCTGGAATTATTTTTCTACTGAAAATCCTTTAAACAGTTGCCCAGGCCCACCTATTTAAATCGGACCACTCAGAGCGAATCAACACGGGGCTACAAAGTAATACTCGCGTTGGCACACAGGATCCCAGCCACAACTGATCAGACCAGTCGCTGATATGCGGGACCCGTCGGGTCGTCTTCTACTTACCGACGCCCGACCTCTCCTGTGGTGGCGCACGATAGCGAGCTCGACACCAAGGTGTTCCCGGCTGTTCGGATACTCCAAACCTGCCACCAGGTCCTAACTTTGCACACTGAGCACGCTGGTGACCTCAGCCCACACTGGCGATGGCCGGAGCATGGCTGACCACGGCGACAACGGCTCAAAGCTCACTGGTGACGGTGTTCTAGCTCGGGAATGCCTCTTTTCGACCGGGTTTTGCTCCTACAGCATCGGCGGATCACGTGGAGCCTGAAAATGAACCAAGAAGCCGATGAAAACAGCCGGAACCTAGAGTTCACCAGTGAACCGAAAGGTTTTCGCCGCCAGGGGCAAAAACTTGGTGAACTTCTTGGTTTCTTATGCAAAATTTGCTCTACTTCTTCCTACAGCTCCGTGTGGATGTCTAGATCATATTCTTAAACGCGCACAATCGCTAATGGATTGTGTGAGGTGAATTTCACCTCAAAACCCATTGAGCTCAAATGAACACACCGAGGAAAAATTACAATTACTTGGCGAACAAGGAAGCAAACGATGAAAGGCTTTCACCGTGAGCACCAACACATGACGCCACACCTTATTGCTTTTGGAAGTACGCCGAGAGAGCGGCTGGATCACCAGGGCGACGAAGGTCCGAAGCAGAGGTGGAAGATGAGCTCGGCGGCTGAAAATGGGAAAGGGCAGTGAGATCAGATTCCACGGGGGTGTGACACGGCCCCACGGCCTCATCGAGCCAGGATCACGCTGAGGGGTACTGCGTTGCACAACACCGGATAACGCACATCAAAGATACAAAGTGGAAGCAAAGTTTTATTACATAAACCAGTTTATGAACATTTTTACAACAAAATAGTCCAGTCTACACTCACGGGCGTAGACTATGCATCGAGTTCACGTTCAGCCTGTGAACGTGTCCCCGCTAGCACGCACACACACTAACACGGCGGCGTGCACGACTCCCACTCGACGGGGTTCCTCTCCTGGGGTTCCGTCTCCTCCTCGGGAGTCCCTTCCTCACAAAACCCTGCAAAAGCTTCAAACACAAACAGTGAGCATGATGGCTCAGCAAGACTGACCCGTCTCTCCTATACATGAAACTTCTACATGAAGGGTGGTAGGTTACATGAGGTAAAATAAGTTGCAAAGGACTCGCCTAATTAGTGGAACCTTACTTTCAAGTTTTAGCAGCAGGTTGTGGAGAACCGTACGCTAAGGCACATGAGAGAGCCGCAATCAAACAAGAAACCCATTTCTCTCATGTACTTTGCCCAAAGATGAAAAGAACTTTAATTAGCTCTAAACTACAACAAGACATTAACAAGCAAAGTGTGTCTTTCAAATCAGCAAACTTTTAACATGTATCTAGCCTATTCTTTCTATGTCACGGTACAGTGAACAAGTGGTACTCACTGACCACGAGGGACAGCGATTATAATCAATTTACACCTGCAGGGTTACCCGAATAAACCGTCACGTACGCCCGTACTCGATATTGCCTACAACAACCATCACGGACGTCGTACGCAACCACCTTTCACCTGTCAGCCAAATATTGAACCGGTCCTATCGTCCCGAGCAAGAGGTCTCTGCGCGCGCATCCGCAGTGCCGCCAGCCGATTTACACCTCGAGCTCTCAACCTACCCTCTGAACGACAGGCAATGCCTCAATACCCAGCTACCCGAGTTACATCTGTTTCCCGGTTCCCATATAGCCGGTAGGTCTTTGGTACTGTTCTAGCTTGTTCAACAGGCCTGCACACGGCTCGGTCCTCAATCGACACAAGCGGAGCTATAGCACCCAGGCCCCAAAGTCCTGCTGCCCTTACTCTCCGCTCGGTCTCATTTTTCTTGCCATGTATTTCATTTGCTATCCTTACCCGAGTCGAGTTCCTCTAGCCTATCCTCGCGAGTAGTTCCAACTACTCGACTTGTATCAAATCATACACTATCTTAGCATTGCAGTAGCTAAACGGGGTTTTCAATCCTAATCCCGACCCATGGTTTTCTTGGCTATGCATTTGGGTTTCAAACAAGACTCTAATACAAGAAGTAAGTGGGTGCTCAAAGTAAGTTCTCAAAACAGTAAAAATTTGTAAAAAGGTTAATGCAAACCGGAGCTTGCCTTGCTGCTCTTGGTCGTAGGCTAGCTGCTCTTCCGGAGTGACGAAGTCTAAGACTTCGGGTTCCTCCTCAACCTTAGCGACTACATGAGATAACATGTATATGTATCAATTAAATGCATTTGCATTGAATTTAAACTTGTGAAGACTATAAGTCTTACTAGACAGACCCAATGACTCTTAAATTTTTACTGTGGTTTGGATACAACCTAAACAGAGACTTGGCCAAGTTTTATTTGCAGCACAGCTCATTTGAGCTCTCCACAAATAATTATGTACTTGACCTTAATTGGAGCTCCTAGGGTGTTCTAGGGATACTTTCTGAAAACTAGATTTTCAGAGGGTTCTAATGGAGTTGGTCTCACTTAATTTGAAGGTTCCTAGCTAAATATATGAGCTAAACAATTTAAAAGAAATTCTGAAAATGTTTCTGGACATTTTCTATTTTCTCTGGAACAGTTTTATTAATCACACCATTAGGTGGATCAAATGAGCCCAAATGGATCTGAAATTTCTATGGTAGCTCAGGGATATTTTGGTGAACATCCTAGCAAAATTACAGAATTTTCCTCCAAAGGGTTCTCCAGTTAAAATTCTAAACAGTTTAAATTTTGAAGAATTAATTCTGGTGAAATAAGGATTCTCAAGGGGAAACTTGATTTGCTGGAAAGTACTCAGAGAGCTGAATCCAACAAAATTTGGTTCACTCGATTTGGAGCTTCGTAGCCAAAGTTGTGTGGGTTTGACGTTTGAACTAAAACTGAAAATCGGGAAATGTTTAAAACACTGCACGTGGGTCCCATGCACAGTACCTTCGTCTACCTCCCATCAGCGCCTGAGCGCGCGACGTCCAGCGACGGTGGCGCGGTTCTTTCTCGGCCGCTACTGCCTAATTTTCGATATGGTTTCTTCCTACGTGACCCTTGGAGCACGGCGCACACGCCGGGCAACTTCTCGGACCTCGACATCGCCGAAAACCTAGTCGGCGACGGAGAAAGCGGAAGATGAGCTCGGGTCCGACGGCGCTAGCTCGTCTCGGCGGTGAACACGATCAACCAATGGGTCGCAAAGCACCACTGGGGCATGAGGAAGCTATCCCTGCCCTCCTCTTGGCCAGAGATCGCCGGGAAAGTAGACTTCACCGGTGACCCGAGCCGTTTTCACCGGCGATGGCCAAATTCCGGTGCTCTGCTCACTGGGTCAATTATCACCGCTAGGATTTGGCTGAAGTGACCATGAGGTGCTACTCTAGCTTCAGCCCGACCCGGTTTACCAGTGATCAAGTGATCACGATGAATTTTGAGTTTTGGTCCTCGGTGTTCTATACGGTGATCCTCGGGAAAAGTGGAAATTCCCGCTAACCGGCGCTAAGAGGGACCTAGGGGGTTCGGAGAGAGCTACTAGACCTCGATGCTAACCTCAGAGGCACGTTTGTCGTGCTGGAGAAGCTTTGCGCTGCTCGGGCGATGGCGTCGAGTCGGAGGAGCTCTCGGGTTGACAGAGCAATGGAAGATCGGCTCGGACAAGCTCCACCGAAGCTGATCACGAGCAGCTGAGGGCTGTAACACGTCGAGCAAAGGCCGGCGGTGCCGTTTGTGGCCTTAGCTCGCGGTGGAAGGGACTGTGTTTGCCGGTCGACGGCGAGGTGATGCGGTGGAGCTGTGCGGCGATCAGCTCAGTGTTCTCAGCGCTGGAAACGTCGAGGCAGTGGGAAAATGGTTCGCTGCTGGCGGCAGCTCGAAGATATATAACTTAGGACGTCGGTTTGGGGCGCTGATCAGTGACCAGGAGGTGGCAGCGGTGGGAAATCGTCGTGGCGCTCGCGCGGTCACACGCAAGACCTGAGCTGTGGCACCTTCAGTCGGGTGAGGCTGACATATGGGTCCCACCCCGTTTTTAATCTCTGAAATTGAATTTTCCCCACTGCTCTAAACTGTAGAGACCCAATTAACCTTGGTCATTTGAATTATCTACCCTTTGGCCATTTGAATTGGATAGAATTCAAATTGGGGTTTGTTTGAATATATTTTCAGGACATATGCAGTTTGAAATTCAAATAAAGTTTGAATTTGCTAAACTTAGCTCATGTCAAGATCAACTCCAAATGGAGTGAAAATTGGTGTGCGAGCTCACAAAAATGTGCTGAGTAAGAATATGCCTCACACTTTTGAATTCATGGGATGGACATAGTTTGAATTTGAATTTGAGTTCAAACCACCCTCTTTCTAGTTATACCCAAAAGGACTTCAAAAAAGTTTGAATTTGGGTGAAATTTGGCATGAGCATTTCTAGCAAGGTGTTGGAGTTTTTCACAAGCCCAGCCCCTAGATGATGCATGTGGGAAATGCCACTTTTGCATTTTGTGAGTTTATTCTCTAAGGAGCATGTTGATGGTGTTTACATGCTCTTCAAATGTGTCATCAAGTTTCTTCAAATGAAGTGTGTGTGTGGTGATGAACACTTTGAATATGTGCCAAAAACTTAGGCCCTTACAGGGTGCGTATGTGTAGCCGACGAGATGAGGTCGCATTAAACACATTTGGCCACCGAGATGCCTGTGTGTATTCTTCATCGATCGGTTAGAGCGCCGGTGACCCGCAGTGGAGAGAGAGGAAAACACAACACACTCAGTAGTGACATGTGGGTCCCACCTTCCTCTTATCCACTTTGTAAATTCAGTTTAAATAGTAAACTGACTCCAAAAATGGTAACAATTTGCATGTCGGCTAAACTGAATATGAGGAATCCAATTGTGCAATTCAATTTGAATTTGAATGAAGTTGAATTTGAAATCTGATGTTTTGAATTTAAATTTGGATTCCCACTTTACCTCATCCAGATAAATAGCAAACCTACTCCAATGTTAGTGGAAATTGGCAGAGATACTATTTAGACTACGGAAAACCTAATTCTGAAATCAGATCTCCATGTTTGGCAATATTGTAAGTAGAATTCAGAATTTAGTGTGGAACACTACTAAACAATACTTCCTCTTGTGCTAAAATATGTAGCTTCAAATTTAGGGAAATTCGGTAGCCTTCCTTGTTTGAACCTAATGATTTGAAATGTGAGACCATATGAAGATTTTTAGGTGCTATGTTCCTGTTTTTAGTCCCACCGTTGATCTCCCATCAATATAATAATGTTTTTTAATTTCTTCCATTTTTACTAAGTGTGCATGAGCCAAATTACACTTGTGGAAATATTGGGATTTCAAATCCCCTCCCCCCTTAAAAGAATCTCGTCCCGAGATTACAAAAGAAAAGGCGAAGTGGAGGAAATATCGGATGAAATCGGATAATAGTTCTGGATAGTTCACGCGGAGAAAATCTTCGCTTTCCCATGTCGCTTCATCAGCGGTATGGTTGCACCATAAAACCTAGTGGAACCACAAAGTCCGATTCCTTATGGTTCAAATCTTTTTATCTAGAATTTGAACTGAATATTCTTCATACGTGGGGTCCAGTTGCAACCCTTCAACATCTTCAGGTCGGACAATGGCGGTAAACTTGAGACATTTCTTTAGTTGAGATGCATGGAAAATGTCATGGATTCCCACTAATGACATCGGTAGCTCCAAACGATAAGCCACGGGTCCACATCTTTCCGTGATGACAAATGGACCAATGAAGTGTGGAACTAGTTTTCCCTTCAGCCCAAAACGATGAATGCCTTTCATTGGGGATACATGGAGATACACTTGATCTCCAACATCAAATTGCAGAGGCCGACGTCTTCTGTCCGCATAATTCTTTTGCCGAGATTGAGCGGCTTTGATACTAACTTGAATCAGCCTAACCCGCTCTTTGGCTTCACTTACGAGATCAATCCCGTAAATAACTCTCTCGCCGGACTGACTCCAGTTCAAGGGTGTGCGGCACTTATGACCGTAGAGAGCTTCATAAGGTGCCATCTTAATGCTCGCTTGATAACCATTGTTATAAGTGAATTTCGCCAATGGTAAATGATCATCCAAACTTTTACCGTAGTGTATGGCACATGCTCGAAGCCTATCTTCGAGAACTTGATTCACCCTCTCTGTTTGACCATCCGTTTGAGGGTGATATGCAGAGCTCCTAATCAAATTGGTCCCCAACAAGGCATGGAGCTGCTCCCAGAAACGAGCAACTAATAATGTGCCTCTATCTGAAATGATCGTAATGGGAACTCCATGCAAGCATAATATTCTTGCATTGTATAGCTCTTCATACTTCTTGGCATGAAACTTTGTATTCACTGGAATGAAATGTGCCGACTTGGTTAACCGATCCACGATCACCCAAATCGAATCATGCTTGTTGGCTGTGAGAGGCAATCCAAAAATAAAATCCATACTAATGTCCCCCCACTTCCATGCCGGAATACTAAGTGGTTTCAAAGTTCCTGCCTTCTTCATGTGGTCGGCTTTAACTCACCGACACATGTCACATTCGGACACATACTTTGCAATGTCGCATTTTATCTGGGTCCACCAAAATTTTGTCTTCAACTCTTGGTACATCTTGTTACTACCCGGATGAATAGAAAACTTGGATAAGTGAGCCTCATCCAAAATTTTCTTCTGCAGTCCCATATCAAGGGGTACAACTATCCGGTCTTTGATCCATAAGATTCCCTCATCACCTTTCTGGAAGCATTTCATTTCTTCATGCCCCATCCTCCTCCTAATATGAGACATGCCATTGTCTTGAGCTTGAGCATTCATAATCTCCTCTATTATTGGGGTTATGAGAGCAAGATTATACAAAGCTCCATACGGAACCAAATAAAAGCTTGGTTCTTCCTCTTCTATCAAGGTGATGGTTAGACTATGAACATGAGACTTCCGGCTCAATGCATCGACAACCACATTTGCCTTGCCCGGATGATAATGGATCTCAATCTCATAGGTCTTGATTAGTTCTAACCATATCCGTTATCACATATTCAACTCTTTCTGAGTGAATATGTACTTCAAACTCTTGTGGTCAGTGTAGAGATGTACTAGGTTCCCTAATAAGTAATGTCTCCACATCTTCAAGGCAAGGACCACCACAACGAGCTCAAGATCATGAGTTGGACAATACTGCTCATGATTTTTGAGTTGTCATAATCTGTATGTAACCACACAACCATCTTGCATCAATATGCAACTGATTCCAATACCGGATGCATAACAATATACGTCGAATGGCTTCGTCGTATCTAGTTGAGCTAAAATTGGAGCTGTTGTGAGATGCTTCACTAATGTTTGGAATGATTCTTCACATGTTGCATTCCAAACATATTTAATCCCCTTCTTTAGTAACTCTATCATTGGTTTAGCTATTTTTGAAAAGCTCGGAATGAAACTCCGATAATATCCAGCTAAACCCAAGAAGCTGCGGACTTCGTGGACAGACTTGGGGGACTTCCATTTCAGAACTTGCTCAATTTTGCTTGGATCAACAGTAATTCCTTCTGTTGAGATAATGTGCCCAAGAAATGGCACTTGCTTGATTCAAAACTTGCATTTGCTGAACTTGGCATAAAGCTTGTGGACTCTTAATCGTTGAACATGATATGTAAATGTTCAGCATGCTCTTCCTCTGACTTAGAATATGACAAAATGTCATTGATGAAGACCACCATAAACTTGTCCAACTATGGCATGAATACTGAATTAATGTGATACATGAAGTGAACTGGAGCATTGGTGAGATAAAAGGACTTGACGAGAAACTCATATAAGTCGTATCTCGTCGAAAGTGCCGTCTTCGGTACATCTTCCGCCCGGATTTTAATATGATGATATCCGGACCGAAGGTCCATCTTGGAGAACACCTTAGCACCCACTAGTTGATTGAATAAAATGTCGATGCGAGGTAGTGGATACTTGTTCTTGATAGTAACGACATTGAGAGGACGATAGTCTACACATAACCTCAACGTCTCGTCCTTCTTCTTCACGAACAGGGCCGAGCATCCCCATGGCGACAAACTCGGTCAAACGAAACCATTCTTTATAAGGTTATTCAGCTGCTCTTCAAACTCTGCAAGCTCATTCGGAGCCATTTTATACGGCCTCCGAGATATCGGTGTAGTACCCGGCGCGAGTTCAATCTTGAACTCCACATCCCGTTCGGGTGGCATGCCCGGTAAATCATCGGGAAACATATCCGAGTATTTACAAACTACCAGAATCTCTTCCAACTTAATGACTTCACCATGATATACTGTTGCATTTTCCTTAACATTGGTTTCAAGAACCAATAGATAGGGACCATGAATGGAAGAGTTGAGCTGTATGGTTCAAAGATCAATGTTGAGAATGGCATCATGGCGGTATAACCATGACATCACTAAGATAATATCTATCTTTTGATATTCTAAGATAATAAGAGAGGTGGGGTATATTTTTTCACCTAAATCAATTGGTGCCCTTTTACTGTAGTATGAGAAGATATGTTTCCACCTCGTGAGCAAATGGAGTATGAACTTTTTGCAGGTAGCACTGGTATTTGATACTTTCTAATATAAGATTTGCTTATGAAATTATGTGTAGCACCGGAATCAAATAATATCAAAGCAGGGTGGTTGTGGAGAATGAACGTACCCTCAAGTACGGTTTTGTCTTCCGGCACATCCTCGATAGCAAGATGGCGGATGTTGCCGGGTTCCGGGGCTGGTTTCTTGGATTGACCCCGGGACTGATTTGCACCTTGGTGCATTACTTTCCCGCTGCCCCGCCGCTTCTTCGGGCACTCCCTTGAGAAATGACCGGCTCGACCACACGTGAAGCACGTGTAATTGGTCGGTCCCCCCTGATTTGGGGATGGGATCTGGGTGCACGCTGTGGAGGTGGAAGTGCACGCGGAAACCCCCATTGCTGTTGTGGCAGAGGTGGTCAGAAGTTGGGCGCATTAAATTTCTGACCACAGAACATCGGCTGTCACGCTGGTGGTTGCCAACTCTGACCGGATGGTGAGTGGTACCCCATACTGTACCTTTGGAGATTGCCTCCCCCGGAGCCCTGTGGGGCACTCCTCTTCTGCTTCTCCGTGATCACGGGAAGCGTCCTCTTGCACAATGGAGGCGTTGACCATATCGTTGAAGGTGTCACAGTTGAACTGTGCAAGTTTGTCCTTCATTTGGGGGTTAAGACCCCGGTAGAAGCTCTCACGCTTCTTGTACTCCGTGTTGACATATTCTGATGCATACTACGCCATTTGGTTGAAGGCCCGAGAGTTCTCGTGAGCACTCCTCCCTCCTTGTCTCAGCTCCATAAAGTTTTGAAGCTTTCTCTTCATGAAAACGGGAGGTACGTGGTGTAAAAGTCCCAAAACTTGTAAATAGAAAACTTGAGCTATGAATAAAGTTGAGTTTATATGCAAGAAATGGGACTTACAAAAACTTTTGTATACTCATGAAAGTGTTGGCTTGTGCAATAAAACTTTGAATTCAGTTGGAACCAATATGGTCACTCCAAAAAGATGAAGGCCACTTTCAAAAGGAGAAATTCAAACTGTTGTTTAAAAAGTTGTATTTGTAATGGCCAACTCAAAGATCAGAGGATGTATTTGAATTCCTCAGGTCCAAATTATGAGGAAACCGAGTTTTGAGCAAATTTGGAGGGGCTTTGATGGGAATGTCAAAGGAACTTGTAAATTTCATCCAAATTTGAATTTAAACTCAAAACTGAGGAACAACTTGTCAAATTGCCAAATGACTTTTGGATTTGAGTTCCTCAGAGCTGAGTTTGCACTAGGCCAAAAATTGAAGATCTTTTGGGGCAGAGGGGAGTGGTGGGCCCCACTTGCCATAGAGAGGGGGGGGGGTGATGACTTACTGCTTAAGTATGCCTCTGTGTGTTGGTTTCCACCCAAGCTACCGAAGTCGCTCCCGGCGCCACTGAGCGCACGCTGTTGCCACCTCCTCACCGAAGCAGCATGCTGGAGAGCTGCCTGGACGCCTACCCTTCCTCCCGTGCGATCTTTTGCTTCATCACCGACGCCTCGGCCGCCTTTCCGCCCTCGCACAACAAAAGAACCGAGGACGCTGCCACCTCGGGTGATCGACCGGGAACTGAGGGAAACCGAGCGTGCAGAGGCCAGCCAAGCCAAGAAACCACGCGGTGAGCTCGTCCTCCACTTCCCAAGTACAGCATCCCACGAGTTGCTGCCTCCCTGACCCGAAATTGGCTCGTCGCCGCAGCGACTTCACTTCACCGAGGGTTGGGGCGCTCGTGGACAGCCTAACCCAGGCACTTCCACGCCCAAGCAAGGCCACCTCCGGACGCGCTGGTGAACCCTTCTGCTCACCCCCAAGCCTCAAGTCGAGCTGTGAATCACCGAGAGCCAATTCGGGAATTTTCATTCGGAGGACGCAATTCGACCTTCCAGTACGAGGTGATCAAATTCGATTGCAACTCGTGTTTGTAGTTCATCAAATCATGCACGAATAATCTAGACTGGCTAGCGGTCCGACCCCCTTCACAACCCTAGCTAGAAACCCCGTGTTAGCGACGAATTCCAAGCTTTCCGATCGATGGCTATGGCGGGAACGCGCGGGTGCACGGTGACAACCGAGTTGCCGCCATTTCCTAGCCAGCTTGAGGCCATGCCGAGCTTGCCTGACCTTCAATGGTGCTTTAGAGCAAATTCCCCGAGCTTTTGGCGGGCTAGGGTGCTCGGGCCACGGTGCCGAAGCCTCACCGAGGTGTGCGCACGTCGCCGACCGGTTTCCGGTCGTCGGCAGCCCGAATGCACCACACCGTTGAATTCCTCGTGGCTGAAAACCCCCAGGCGGCGAGTACCGAGCCAGGAGACAGCCGGGAAGCCGACTCCGGCGAGCCCCGATGAGTTGCCGGCGAGGGGGCGGCGCGGGAAAGGGGACGGGCCGAGGAGGAAGAAGGACCAGCGGGTCCCACGTGTCAGTAGCGGAAAAAAATCAAATCCCCGATCAGCTGTGGCCCGGGATCCTTTGCGACAGCGCGGGAAGTAGTCTGTGGCCCCGTGTGGCTTAGCTCCGGCAACCGACACGTGTAGGGTGGACTCACAGGCAGAGTTTGAACTTTTCCCGAATTAATTTGAATTCCAGATTTAGTTCAAACTTTAGAACTGCATAACTTTTGCTAGGAAGCTCCAAATTTAGTGATTCAAATTGGGTTGGATTCAGGGTGAAGAACTCTATCCAAATATGCAACCAAATTGGCATGAAAACCAATAGCAAATTCTGGAGAATTCTTTAAAGCATTTCAGCAAAAGAATTTTAGAGGGAGTTTGGTTCATCCAAAAATCCCCAAATTCTGCCAGGATATTCTTTAGGATATTAGGAGACTCCCTAAAAGTTTCAGCTCATTTGGAGTTGATTTAGTTAGGGTAATTCTGATTTGAAGTTTCTGTATTCAAATGAATACAGAAACATTTTCAGAGAATTTCCAAAACTTGGAAATTCAGTTCTGGCCATTCCTTAGCTCCAAAAATCCTAGAAAAATTCAGGCATAGTCCCTGAGCTATGTATGAAATTGTAGTTCACTTTAATTTGCATGAAAGTGCAAATTTATTCAGAATTAATTCCTCTTTGCCTAAATGCTTAGGGGATTGTTCTGGGTGATCCACTTAGTGAAATGTTCTGAATTTTGGTCCAGGAGACTTTCTTGTGACAAGGAACCCCAAGAAAATTTTCAGCTCCATTGGAGCCCTGGATCATTAGTGTTCTGTTCAACCATTAGTTGATCCCCACCCAAGTGATGAAATCCCACTCATCACTTGATGATAGTGCTTAAACACACACCCAAACCACCACCCCAGTGTCATTTTAAATTCTTAAACAGAGTTCCAGTTTTAAACTTGTCTTTAACACTTGTTAACAAAAGTTTTATAATTAAACATGTATGCATACTCATAACGTGTAGTGATTAAACATGGATAAATGAAGATTTGATCAAGGAGCAAGAAGGCAAGGATTAAGCTTCAAATCATCATCAGCAACTAACTTCATCTTATCTGACTTAAGTCACCTGGAAAACCAAGGCAAGCCCCGGTTTGCACTTAAGTTGTTTTTAAAGTTTTCCCTTTGTTCACTACTATTGGTCAAGGTTTGTATTTGCATTAGGTCAAGGATGTGTGATACTCCACTTGCATAACCAAACATGAACCCTGAGGTCAAGGGTAGAATTGTGTCATCGCTGTAGAATAAGGCCGTGCTAAATAGGCTAGGACATCCAGTAGAAGACGAGTAGTTGGAATCTACTCGAGAGCTTTGTTCCAGGACCACATAAGTGGGGTTGGAAAGGGGAGCAAACTAAAGTTTACGTTTCTAAAGATGAGACCGGGCAGAGGGGTTAGACAGCGACAAGACAAGGTCTTGGTCGAGTAGCTCTGCTCGTGTCGGTCAAGGACCGAAGCGTATGCGGCCCTGGGAGCAAGTATTGAGTTGTGTACCGGATGCTTACTGATATATGGGAACCAGGAAACCGATGTACCGGGTTCACTGGATTGTAGAGGCATACCACATCGTCTCGTTAGACCTATGAGCCCGAGACGGCGCGACCGGTTCTACAGTTTAGTGGCCTGAGAAAGGTTGCCACATACGACGTAATGAAGGACGCCAGAGTTGGGTCTTCAGAGGCGGGCGTATGTGTCGAGTTATCCGGGTAGTGTTTGATTCGAATCACCGTCCCTCGCGGTTATGAGTACCGCTTGCTCACTGCGCTGTGACGTAGTAATCAAGTTGTGTGGGAATAGTTTGCAAAGTTTTAAATGCTGTTATGCTAATTATAACTTGCATGAAAACCATGTTTGAAGTAGAGATAGAGCAAACTAAATTTATTGTTCACATTGGGACAAGTAACATTGGAATGAAGCGTTTCTTATTTGATTGTGGAGTTCCAATGTTGCTGGTGCAAGGTCACTACTATTATGGCTAAAATCTGAAAGTTAAGGATGAACTCGTAGGCGAGTCTTTTTGCAAATGACAGGCTTAAGTCTTAGGTTACTTTCATGTAGAGTTTCATGTCTTAGGAGAGACGGTTAAGTCTTGCTGAGCCTTTGTGCTCACTCTTACCATATAAGTGGTTTTGCAGGAAAACATCGATGCTATAAAGAAGATTGTCCGGTGAGACTCGGAAACTTCTGAGTCATGTCACACTTGGAGAACCTAGCCGCTGCCGTGTCTTCGTGTTGCTAGCGAGAGGAGTCCGCGGGCTGGACCCCTTCTCGAGTGCTTCTTATATAATCAATGTGAGCTGTTTATAGACTTCCGCTGTAGCTTTTTTATGTAAATTATTTACGAAGAACAATTGTAAGCTTCCGCTTTGATTTATGTAATACATTGTTCCTTATATGTGTGCTGTTGGGTGCCGCATAACACGGCACCACCCAATGCGATTCCCGGGCGAGGCGGCACGGCCCTGTGATCGGGGCCGGGCCCCCTCACGTGGTAGGCGCAAAACACCTCCTGGAATTCTGCTGACGTTAGGGCATAACCCGCCGGTAGTGAGGCGATGTGGTCCGTCCACCAAGCGCCGGCAGATCCTTGAAGTTGTTGCGCTGCGTACAGCACCATCTGGTGTTCAGAGCATTGTAGTAGTATGAACTTTGCCTCGATGGTGCGGAGCCAATTGTCCGCCTCGAGGGGTTCATCGGCCTCCGCGAAGACCGGTGGATGCGTCGCCAAGAAATCCGATATGATCTATTCGGAGGCTGGCAATGGCCTCCATCTTGACGTCCCCTTTGATGGAACGTATTCTGCACGAGCGTGCGTAGCACCTCGGTCCGCTCATCGCGTGAGCTTGTCATCACAGCAATTACATATGCCAACGTAATCGGAGGCGGAGGCGGTGGTTGCTTCTGCTGAGGTGTCTCCTGCTCATGCTGCTGGGAGCTTTCTCCCTGACTCGTCCCACCGACTTTGTGCGTGCAACTTGTGTGAGTCATTCTGCAGCCACCATAAAATTCCCACATGAGACACCATAGGAAATCTGATGCATTGCAAAAGTAGGAAGTGTAATGACGACAAACATCTTGTAAACAAACTCATATATTGATAAAGCATAACTTTATTCACAATATATCTCCTTGGGACCATTTGTTACAATAACACTCCAAAATGATGAACTCTAGCCTTCAGTTCATCTCTACTCTCATGGTTACCACAAGATGTTATACCACGCCGCCACTTATGCTACAACAACACTACTATTTATAATATGACACAAACATGGTCATCAAAATACAACGGGGTAGGTTCAACCCTCCTCGATGTCTATTCTACCCATGATGACTACTCTTCGTCGGACGTCGGTTCAGGCTCCTTCAGATCCTCCTCGGGTTTGGAGTCTAAAACTGGGGCGACAAGATCACGCTCACAATTGATTACCGTAGCTTCGGGTTCGGGTTCAGGTTCCCTCGGAGCTACCATCTCAACCTATTGAACAAGGACCCACTGCAAAATGGGTTGTACAACGTTCAACTCGTCCTGAGCAAACATCCAGTCTTGCTCCCAATTCTGTGCTGCCTCTATGACGTCATTTCTCTCTTTTGTGAGTACATTAATGTGGTGCAACTGTGCACCCACCATCTGCTGACTCACATTCAGCTCATCCCGGACTTGCTGCAACTCTTCCTAAGTGCGTTGCAGTTCATTTTCAGTCACCATGAACTGATGGATTGTTGGGGCCAGATGTGCACGTAGTGAATTCTTCTCATGTTGGAGCTGATCCTTGCGAGTGTTCGCCTGATTCAGCTCACCCATAAGTTCTTTGATGGTCCTGGCTTGACCATCAATCACTAACTTGCTGGCTGCGGCGTAAAAACTGGTAGTAGACAACCTCAAGTTGAAATTGGGATTGAATAAATTTTTTAGCTCGCCTTGTCGTCATTCCCACTCCTGCTGAGATAACCCCATAACAGCTAGGATTCTGCTCACCTTGTCGTCATTCCCACTCATCTGGGACTTTCACCGACTTAGGCCCCGTTTGGTACAGTTCCAGATTCTCTGAGAATCAGAAACGTTTCAGTTTCAACGTAGAAATGTTTCTCAACTGAAACAGAATCACTTTAGAAACTGTTTGTCTAGTTTTTTTATTTCAGCTTCAGTATAGAGAGGAGCGGGATTGAAATGACCTACTTATGCTTGGATAGACTATATTATTTTTGTCATAGTATAACATATAATAAATTCATATAATATACGTTATCTATAAGTGTCGTTGCAAAATCAATGTCATCATTCACATGCATGGATAAATCGTTTGTGCCACAACAGCGGCGACGAGTTGAGAATAAGGGTAGACGATGGCAAATCACTGTAAATAATTATAAAACTGAAGGGGAGGTACAATAATATGAAGTGATTCAGGTGTGGAACACCTTTTCAGGTGTTTCAGATTCGTAGGCAAAAAAACGTGAATCATTTCTCATGGATTCACTGCTGAAACGTTTCACTTTTTTGCTGTTTGATACCGTTTCAACTGATTCAACCTAGATTCTGAAATGTTTCTTCTTGCCAAACGCACCCTTAGTGTATGATTCTGCTCTGGAACTCTACAGAAAAGTTGTAGGGCCGTCCAAAACCTTTCCAGACATGTGTCACACATCTCCATTGATGAATCCTATCAGAATTTATACCCTATTAAAATCCAGCAATTTGTATGCCAGAACAGGGGAGGTGATCATATTCCTCTCTTCAAGTCCTTATGCTTCTTTTTGATACTTAGTTCAAGAAAGAACCTGAATAACTGAAGTTTTTCCCTTTGATTCATTTGCTAACCATCCTTAATCCATTTGTTTATGCAACAAGTCATTATGTCGGTACTACTTTTTCTCACCAAATAAAATCCTAACCGGATTACACTGGCATAAACGTGATATATGGTGGTGCTAAATCGTCACTCGCAAACTTATTCTAAACCCAATATGCTAACACGATCAGCACCTGCAGGAGATGACACAATGATGATGCACTCAAAGTTTTGTTATTTCAAGCAGGTCCGTATAGAAAGTAAATGCATACGCCCCGTATCATTGCCATACGATACATCCTCGAATTAAGTCATGTTTCGTGGTACATGATCGGGTTATTCACCACCTGAAGGGGGCTCCACACCTTTGCAATTAAGCACACCAGTGGACCAGCGTTTTCATATGCCTCATAGGACATGAAGAGTCCTACAAAACACATTTCATGTTATAAACCACATGATGGGGTCTCCTCCTCTTGCCCCTGGGTTTGCACACTGAAGGCTAGTGCAATGTATATGTCTCTAAGACATGAAAAGTTTTAGAAGACATATTCACTTTACGTTCATTGCTGAACGGAACATCTCATGCTATTTTACTATCATGAGGGAGCTAACCGAAATTGAACCGCTTTTGATGGCATTACTTACCAATTTTACCTACACATAGGTGCGTCGTTACTGAATTGAAATACTGAATTATAACACATAAGTTAGTTCCGCCACCTTAATAAATATGCTAATAGTACTCCTTATGTGGGCTTCCTACCGTTACGTCACCGTAATCCTAAATTTTCAGCAATATGACACTTTTCAATGTGTGTTATTCCCAATGTGGCTCTGATACCACGATGTTGGGACCGCGGGTCCTGACATTCCAGTAATCGCATTAGGTGGTGTCGTGCAATGCAACACCCAACAACACACTTCAAAAGACGTTCATATTACATCACATAAGCTTGAACCAATAAGTACAAGCAGAAATATATTAGATTTTAAAATATATCTGCAACAGAAGTCTTGTCTCTACTCACAAACTACGCAAAATAATGAACAGTCCAGCCAGCCCTCGGACCGTTCACTCTAGCAGCAGCTTCTCAAGGCGGTGTGCAGGGCTCCCATTCAGCCGTATACGCGGACTGGGGTGTGGCCTCCCAGTCAAGCCCTTCGTCAGACGAGGCCATAGATGGCCCCTCACCTGCAGCAACAACTTATATAGCAAACGCGAGCACAAAGGCTCAGCAAGTCTTAACCGAATCATCCTAAACAAAAACTCTACATGAGCAAGAGGTTCTAATATAGGCAAGGAATAATTGCATAAAAGACTCATATAAACCGTAGGTTCTTAATTTTAACTTTTAACACAAATTAAACCCCTAGTGCTACACAACATCGTGACTCCACAAGCAAACAAGAATCGCTTCATCCCAATGTTGCTTACATAAAGGGGAATGAGTTTAAGTGTAGTTTGCACTAATCTTACTTCACACAAGGTAGTAATGCAATATCAACTCATATTATCACAGTGAACAAGCGGTACTCAAATAACCGCGAGAGACGGTGTCGGTACCCTTCAAACCGGGTACCCCCGCGTATGTAGTGGGTAAAAAGATAGAATAGGCCCCGCCTCCCCACTGAGGCGGGCCCCAGCGTAAGCCACATGCCCTTGGCCCCAAGATCGGCCCTGGGGCTGCCACGAGTGCATAAGCTCCGGAGCTGAAACCCCTGGGCTCCGGCCCGAGCCTCCCCGCTGAGGTGAGGTCCAGGAATGACACGTGTCCTCTGGCTCCGAGCCGCCTCCCCACTGAGGATAGCTCCGGTGCAGACACGTGCCCTGGGCTCCGGTCCGAGCCTCCCTGCTGAGGTGAGGTCCGGGGCTGCCATGTGTCCCCTGGCTCCAAGCCACCTCTCTGCTGAGGACGGCTCCGGTGCTGACACGTGCCCTAGACTCCGGCTTGAGCCTCCCTGCTGAGGTGAGGTCCGGAGCTGCCGCGTGTCACATAGCACCAGGCCCATCAATAAGAGTTCTAGAGCCACCACGTGCCCCGCGATCCATCGTGGGCCATGGGTCGATGAAGTCAAGAAGGAAGTGCGCTGTCAAGGTTCGCATTCAAGGCTCGCGCCTTCCCCAGAAGCATGGCGCACTGCACACGCCTCCACCCCTTGCACGTTTGCCATTACGGTGACAAGACAGTATGGCAAGGCATGACAGCAGTACAGTGCCGCCAAACGGCACGAAGCCGCCCAAGCAAGGCGAGAAGACGCGTGACAAGACGGCGTCTTCATCATCACCGGACACGCGGTCAGGGGCACTCAGCGCGTCGGACGGCGAGACTTAACTCTCCCGCCGACCACTCTACTTAGGGGATGAAGCCCTAGATCGTGTATAGGGTTAACTTAGCTCTAGGACCACCAGTCGGGACCCAAGCCCCATTGTAACCACCCCGGCCTTGTGCTATAAAAGACCGGGGTGACCACCCTGCAGAGGGTTCCGCAATTTCGCACCCCAGATCCCACGATGCACAAGCACACACACTCAAGCAATAGAACAAGCACTCCAGTGGACGTAGGGTATTACGCTCCGGCGGCCCGAACCACGTCAAGCAATAGAACAAGCACTCTCGAGCCAAGGTCGCGTAGGGCGCCAAGCCCCCTCTAGAAAAAAAGAACCTCGCGGGCTACTTCGGAGCAGGCCGGGAGGAGTGTCGCAGCTCACACTCCGACATTTGGCGCGCTAGGTAGGGGGCTTTCCGCGTTCTCCATGCGACCATGGTGAACATCACTTCTCATGGTGAGCCTTCTTGCCCAGCTCACCGTCGTCTCCAGACAGGAGACGACGAGGCTACCTTCCGCTCCAGGCGGGTAGGTCTGGCCAGGCTGGCGGTCAGACGACCGGCGTGCCATCGGCGCCCCGAGCGCCTAAATTCGGTCGAACCGGCGACCAGAATGCTAGTGCCCCTGAGGCGCCCTGTAACACCCTGATTTCCATCATCATGCATTGCATCCATTATCATGTAGAGATCACTTAAAATGGGAAGAGAAATGAGATAAAACCCTAGCCGCACCTTAGAGATAACGCTTCTAGAAGAATTTAGAGATAAAACTTTTAGAAGAATTTTAGAGATAAAGCTTCTAGAAGAATCATGGAGATAAAGCTTCTATAAGAATTGGAGATAAATCTTCTAGAAGAATCTTGGAGATAAACATTAGAGATAAAGCTTCTAGAAGAATCTTGGAGATAAACCTTAGAGATAAAGCTTCTAGATAAACCTTAGAGATAAAGCTTCTATATAACCTTAGAGATAGAGCTTAGAGATAAAGTTTTGGAGATAAAACACCCTGCTGGTCGCACCTCTTAGGGATAGAGTCCTTCTCCTCCTCCAAACTGAGTAAGAGATTGCATCTCTTGGAGATAGAGTCCCTCTTCTCCTCCAAACTGAGTAGGAGATCTTCCCCCTTATAAATACAGCCTTCCTTGGCTGCCACCCCTGCCAAAACAAGCCTGTCGCCCCCTGCTGCCAAGCCCTGGTCGCCACCCCTTTGCTGCTGCCTTGGCCGCAGTCAAAGCTCTGCCCCGCCTCGCCGTCGCCGGAGAAGAAGACCCCTGCTGCCAAGCCCTGGCCACAGCCCTATTCTTCTCCAAAGTAAAACCCCAGCTGGTGCCATTGCAAGGGAAAAAGTCCAGCTGCAAGGAGGAGAGGAGGAAGAAGAGAGGTAGGTCCCCGTTACCCCTCTTATCACGTCGCCGCTGTTTCTACGCACCCATTTTCTCCACCCCCTGCGAGCATAAATTTCTACGTGTGGAAAGACCATGTTTTGGTCACTTTTTTGACTGTGGAATTGATCTACAAATTGCGTCAAGATCATAACCACGTCCACACTTGATCTTAGCAGCCTTGTTCATCATAAAACCCCATGGAACCCTACAAGAACTTGCGAGAACACGTGCAAACTGATATTTATAAACTGCACCATAGGAATTGCATTCATCCACCTCATTGTATCTTGAGTAAAGTTTGTGCATGATAATTGATTGCTGTAAATTTTGTATGTGTGTGGTCGTGAGTAGAAGAACAAGCTCAAGAGGCTGTCTATGAGGAACTACAGCACCAAGACTTCGAGACGCTTGAGCAACACAAACTGCGGGAGCAAGGCAAGTGCCCCTTGAGCATATTGAACCTAAGTTTTGAAATTGTTCTGTTTGTAAAAATTGCATGCTCGTGTCAACTTGATGGGACACCCTTTTCTAGGAGCTTACTAGTTTTGTTAGCCATCCTTGTCGCTAGGAAAATTGATGAGTCGGGTATGGTTGTTTTCCTTTTTGCTTTGCTTAACTTACGGGATACGGGAAGCTGAAATAAAACTTATTTAGCTACTGCACTCATGAGAATAAAGATAATGAGAACTTCATGATGTTAATGAGCATGGAATCAGGGAGATCTAGGTGAGCTTGGTTCGTCGATGCTGCTGAATGAGATGGTGGTTTGCTTGCCATAGATCTAAAGACCGGTTCATGCAAGCAAATGCCAGGAAAACAGTGCCACCACAAGGCCAAATATGGTTGCGGCTTAGCTGACTGATTAGGTGTGTTGCTTGCTTGTCATGGACCATTGGATAGCGCGGGGAATGGGTGTCGAGGAGGACTGCCCTGGGAACTGCATGGCACACGAGGGGGCTCGTGGGTGTGAGAATGGAGATTCGAGCCTGCCGGTGAAACCTCAGTGGGTCCGTACATTCTAGTAACCCCTTTCTAAAGGCTATTTTGTCATCTCTTGGTCATACACCGATGGTAGTGTAGTGGCATCATGGAGGTTTTCTCTAGTCGCCGACGGGTGACGAAATCACGAACTTGTGGGTAAAGTGGTTCCACCTCTGCAAAGTGTAAAACTATCATGATAGTTGTGCTTCCGGTTACAAGCACCTGGCCGACTTCCATGATAAGAGGCAAAACTTGGGATGGTTATTCGGGTATGATCATTGGGATTGGTTTTGGGATGGGTTGTGGTCATGAATATGAGATTGGATTCGATTATATGAATATGTGTTGATCATGAATATTTATGAGTATGAGATGAACTTGAGAAAGAGTATTGGCTGGTTGAGTATTGATAAATGGTGAAATATGACGAAGGAATGTTGATGGATTACTTGGTTATGTTTGTATTTAACTCACCTAGATATTGTTGTTGTTTTTACCATGTTGGTGAAATAAAATTTGCTTCCTGCAATGAACCTCTTTATTCCCTACCTTGTTGTAAGCTACATGTCATACTTTTTCCCGCACTTGCTGAGTACGACATGTTCTCACCCTTGCATTCCCACAAACAATTCAGCTACAGGCGAAGAGTACTTCGAGGAACACGTGGAGTACTAGGCATGCCCACTACCATCAACATGCCTGTGGAGTTGAAGTGGAGCCCCATCGTCTTTACTGATTTTTCGCTGTCGTTTAGAGTCTTCCGCTGCTGAATAAGTTAGACATTCATGATTGAATCATTGATTTATTGTAGTAAGGTACTTAAACACTATTCATACATGGTTATATTATGAATTCAGTTTGTGATAAAGCTTTATATGTGTGATGAACATCCTAGGCACACATATGCATTCACTTAGTTCATTTCCGGAACCGGATGTCACAAATTGGTATCAGAGCCACGTTGACCGTAGGACGCAAGCCTAGATAAAATGGACACTCTAAAACACATAGGAACACCCCTCTAAACTTCTATTTTCAAAATTTGCTTGCTTCTGCATTTTATTTGTCAACTCAGTCACAGCAAAGTGCTATTTTCAGCCCCTCTTTCTTCTTTTCTTGTGGATAGCCACACTTTATGTTTTCTTGCTTCATAGCTTCTGAAATTTTGGAGTTATTTCCTTCTTTTCTAAAGTTTCTCATGTCTTATTTATAGATGCCGGTGACTAGGAGCACAGCACGCATGAGAACCCGTCCACCGCCACGTGGGAGTGCACTTAACCCCATCAAGGTGTCCGATGGACTATATTGGGAGGAGGTAAAGATGGAAACTCATGATGAAGATGAAGTCAGTAGCTCTGTGCATGAGGAAGAGGATCCGGAAAGAGGTGGAACCATTCGAGGATGACATGGAAGATGATCCACAAGAACAGCAGCATTGGTACGCACCTCAGGAGGAATTTCAGCGGGCTTACACCCAGCAAAGCCTCATGAAGCTATGACGGAAGGAGATGAATTCAAAGAGGAGCCACCCCCTGCTGAGGCAGAGAATGAAGGTGATGAATGGTCCATCCATTCAGTTCAAGAATTCCGGTCCGACGGGGTGGAGGGAGGACAGATATCCAAGTAGCTTAGGGAGTTCCTTGACTGCTGCAGCTTATACCCGGAGTACATCCTCAAGAAAGTCCCTCGTCTAGTACATGAAGAGTGGAAGACTAAAATAATCATACTATCTAACGGTAGGGTTGTCACCTGACACTTCGCACCCACATGGAGAGCTACAAGGGCAGAAGCTCTTGATGATGCTGCATGGGATGCACTTAGCGGACTGTGCTACACTTTCCGTGGGCAGCTTGAGAACACTACCTTTGAGCTGCACCTGTATCGGAAGAGTGATACAAGGGGGATCATTGGACACCATGGAAGAGCTCTTTCTAACCTACAAGATGCTGACAAATCTTAGAGAATGCTCGTGGAGTTGGGAAACCGCTACGCAAGCGCACAAGAAGAGATTTGCTACCTCCGCAAGAAGTTGTACTTGCTGGAAAAACAAGAGGAGACTCGTGCCAACGTGGGAACAAATGGAGCACCAGTGTCATCTACTCCTACATGGACTGCCGACTCACTTTGGTGTGTGCCCATGTATGGACCACCCCCGCCACACGGTGAGAACAGCACCGGTTCTCACGATTAAGTTTAGGTTTCCTATTGAATAAAGTTGTAGTAGGAACGCTTAGACATAGTAGGCTGAAATAAGAGTGGTGTGCTGAATTTTTATGATGGTTGATGAGAGTTTAGGCCCGATCTTCCGAAAGGTAGGTCGATTGATGTGGAGATCTCGACGTTGATGATCCGAGGCACTCGAGCAGACCTGAATTACCCCTGCAATCACTACACCTCTGCTCCATTGGTTATCAACCGTGCTTCACACGCTTGACCTCGGCAAGAAGGCTATTCCTGCAGGTGCAACCGAGAACACAAGCAAGAACGATGAAGATGCAATCTGAAAATTGCGATATTGGGATCTCACAAACCGTAGAACGGCGAGATTATTCAATCAAAGTAAAACCCACGAATTTGGCCGGCGGCTACAGTATTTAAAGGCTAGGGTTCGGCCATAAGACCCTTAGAAGCATCCCTAATGGACTCATATGGGATACAAGGCCCAAAAGCCCAATACGGTGGTGCAGCACCGGACAGAACTCCGAATTTGACTTGTTTCGACAACTCCCAATGACTCCTGGCGAATTTTAATGTGGGACCAGAACCATTGGAAATTTTATCTTCTCATATTTCCATGCATATGTAGAACGTCGAAAATGGAGTCCGTATGCATCCTGAGCGTCCGTTTTAAAATGGACTGCTCTTGGACTGTGACTGTTTCCATCAACTTGTGGACGTCCCATCTGGTTCTCCACGTCCCCAAATCCTCCTCCCTTTACTTGTTGATCATGTCCATGGTTCCTAATAACAATTAAATCATTAAATAGCAATCCATTCTCAAAATCACATGGGTAGGAAGTTAGGAACGAGTTCACCTGCTGATTTAGTAACCGTGCTCGTGCTCTTGTGATTGGTCCTTGTATATCAATGTGAGTATCCACTGTTGTGATGTTCTCATCATCCTCCCCCTCTTGAATTGGAGTCGTCCTCGACTCAAGATCATCTTCTTCTCCCAAGTATGGTCGTAAATCTGAAATGTTAAATGTGGGACTAACCCCAGAATCGGGAGGCAACTCAAGCTTATATGCATTGTCATTGATCTTTTCAACAATCTTAAAAGGACCAGCAGCTCGTGGCATAAGTTTAGATTTTCTCAAGTGAGGGAATCGTTCTTTTCTCAAATGTAGCCATACCAAGTCCCCTGGTTCAAGTTTTACTTCTTTTCTACCTTTACTACCAGAAATTCTATACTTCTCATTCATCCTTTCAATATTTTTCTTTGTAGTCTCATGCATCTTAAGAATGAATTCAGATCATTGTGTAGCATCCAAATTTATAGTTTCAGAAGGAGGCAAAGGTAATAAATCAATAGGAGCACGGGGATTGAAACCATACACTACCTGGAATGGGCTTACCTTTGTAGTAGAGTGAACTGACCTGTTGTAAGCAAATTCTATATGTGGTAAACAATCCTCCCAACCCTTTAATTTGTTTTTTAAACAGCCCGCAACATAGTGGATAGAGTACGATTTACTACCTCAGTTTGTCCATCGGTTTGTGGGTGACATGTGGTTGAAAACAGCAGCTTGGTTCCCAATTTATACCATAAAGTTCTCCAAAAATGACTTAAAAATTTTGCATCACGATCAGAAACAATGGTATTTGGCACACCATGTAAACGAATAATTTCCGTCATAAACAAATCAGCAATGTATAAGGCATTATCATTCTTATGACAAGGTATAAAATGTGCCATTTTGAGGAAACGATCAACAACCACAAAAATACTATCCCTCCCTCTCTTAGTCCTAGGCAATCCCAAAACAAAATCCATGGAAATATCCTGCCAAGGTACACTAGAAACAGGAAGAGGCATATAAAGACCATGTGGGTTAAGTCGAGACTTAGCTTTATTGCAAGTAGTGCATCGTGACACGTAGCACTCGACATCACGTCTCATCTTTGGCCAAAAGAAGTGTGTGGTCAGCACGTACTCAGTTTTCTTTACTCCAAAATGTCCCATCAAACCTCCTCCATGTGCTTCCTGCAAAAGTAATAGGCGAACGGAACTAGCAGGAACACATAGCTTGTTAGCACGATAGAGGAGGCCCTCCCGTAGTACATATTTATTCCAAGTTCTTCCTTCTCTACAATTTTCAAAGGCATCTTTGAAGTCCAAATCAGTAGGATATAATCCTTTTATTGTTTCCAAACTAAATATTTTATGATCAAGTTGGGACAGCATGGTGTAACGTCTAGATAATGCATCTGCAATAACATTCTCCTTTCCTTTTTATGCTTAATGATGTATGGAAATGATTCTATGAACTCAATTCATTTAGCATGTCATTTATTCAGATTGGTTTGACACTTAAGATACTTCAAAGATTCGTGATCGGAATGTATGACGAACTCCTTAGACCACAGGTGATGTTGCCAAGTTTATAGAACTCGCACTAAGGCATACAATTCCTTATCATAAGTAGAATAATTCAGAGAAGAGCCATGCAATTTTTCACTAAAGAATTATCTCCTTGTATGAGAACACTTCCAATACCAATGCCGCTTGCATCACATTCTAGCTCAAATGTCTTGTCAAAATCAGTAAGTTGTAGCAATGGTGCTTGTGTAAGCTTTGATTTGAGAACATCAAAATCTTGTTGCTGCTGTTCGCCCCATCAAAACTGCACTCCCTTCTTCGTCAGTTCATGGAGAGGTGCTGCAATGGTGCTGAAATCCCGCACAAAGCATCGATAAAAACCTGCAAGACCAAGAAAACTACGCACCTGCGTGACGGTCGATGGAGTTGGCCAGCTAGTGATCGCCACAATTTTTGCCTCATCCATCTCAATTCCCTGCATGAAACAACATATCCAAGAAATGAAACTCGATTGGTGCAAAAGACGCACTTTTCGAGGTTACCAAACAAACGTGCATCTCTCAAGACACTGAAAACAGCACGTAAATGATTAAGATGTTCGTCATATGACTTGCTGTAAATGAGGATATCATTGAAGTAAACCACCACAAATTTTCCAATAAAAGCACGTAAAACCTCATTCATTAATCGCATAAAGGTGCTAGGTGCATTAGTTAAACTAAAAGGCATGACTAACCACTCATAAAGTCCAAAATTGGTTTTAAATGCAGTTTTCCATTCATCTCCTAGTGCCATTCTAATTTGGTGGTAACCACTACGCACGTCAATCTTTGTGAAAATAATAGCACCACTCAATTCATGAAGCATGTCATCTAAGTGAGGAATAGTATAACAATATCGAATGGAGATGTTATTAATCGCTCTACAATCAACACACATGCGCCAGCTACCATCTTTCTTAGGAACCAAAAGAACAGGAACAGAACAAGGACTAAGGCTTTCACGAATATACCCGCGGTTCAAAAGATCTTGAATTTGCCGCTGAATTTCCCTTGTCTCTTCCGGATTCGCTCTGTACACCGCACGATTTGGCAAACTTGCCCCTAGAATCAAGTCGATCTTATGTTCAATGCCCCTCATAGGTGGTAATCCAGGGGGTATCTCGGGGGAAACACATTCACAAAATCCTGCAAAAGGTTAGCAACAGCAGGGGGCAATGCAATGGACACTTTGTGAAGCGAAAACATGGCTTCTTTGCATACTAAAGCATAGTACATCCCCTTGGTATTAAATAAATCAGCAAGACCAGATTTAGTTGTGAGCAAAAAAGGTGATTTAACTTAATTACTTGCTGTTTTTCAGAGTCTAGTGATTTTATTGCCTTATCATCACGTGTTTTACTTTTCTCCAAATGCACAATTTCAGCAGAAGTCATAGGAAGCAAAGTGATTCTCTTTCCTTTATGCATCAGAGTATATTTATTAGTTCTACCATGATGAATAGCATCCGTATAAAATTCCCAAGGACGTCCCAATAAAAGAGAACAAGCATCCATAAGTACGACATCAAAATCGGCAAATCATGGTAAGAACAAATCGAAAAATGTACTCTCTCTGTTTGTGTTACCCTAACCTTACCGCTGTTGTTGAACCACTGAATGTGGTATGGATGAGGGTGTGCTCTTGTTTTCAACCCAATTTTCTTGACCACATCCATGTTCACCAAGTTGTTACAGCTGCCTCCATCAATTATAATGTGCACACGGCAGTCCTTGACGATGAGAAACATGTGAAAAAGATTGTGTCGTTGTAGCTTGTCATCCGCCTCAACTTTGGAGCTCAAAGCACGCTGCACAATTATGCTTCTATAATTTTCCGTTGCTGCAGTACCAAGTATCTCTTCATCCGTGCTATAGTGGTCATCTTTTGGTCCTGCAACGTTAGTAGCAAGAAAATATTCATCTTCAACATCCAAAGTACTATCATACCCACCATCATCTCGTGCTATGTATGCTCGTTTGCTAGGGAAATCTTTCATCACATGACCAACTCCCTGGCAGCGGTGACACTTAATGTCGGAAGTTCGACTCATGGAAGGAGTGGACGATGTAGTCTTGAATGGTGTCATCTTGCTGCCCTCCGGTGTGCAAGGAAATGGAGAAGTAGGTAAAGTTCGTTGGCCACCATTGGATGGTGTAGTGGCTGTACGAAAACTCAAAGATGATGCTGTTTTGGATGGTGTAGATGTCGAACACGGTGTGAAGGTGCTCCTCGTGCGTTGTTGCTGCTGCTGTTGGCGGCCCTACAATTCTTTTTCTGCCAATATAGCCAGCTGAAATAATCTGTTAACAATATCATATTCCTTATAATCAACAATGTCCTGAATTTCACGCCTCAACCCCCCATAAAAACGAGCTATTTTATCATCCATGTCCTCGACTACCCCACAGCGCAACATACCCTTTTGTAACTCTTGATAATACTCCTCTACGGACATGTTACCTTGGTCTAAGCGCTGCAATTTTTTGCGAAGGTCCCACAGAAAAGAAGGAGGAAAAAAATGAACACACATAGCTTCCTTTAATCTATCCCATGTTGGAGGATCAGTTCTAGTTTTAACAAGTTCATTCCACCATATGATAGCAAAATCTTTAAACTCACTGGTGGCTTGACGAACTCTATGTTGTTCGGGAACAAGGTGGGCATTAAATTTTTGCTCTACTGTCATCTCCCAATCAAGATATGCCTCAGCATCATAAGCACCAGAAAAAGAGGGTATAGTAAATTTGCCTTTAGCAAAAGGATCATCAAGAGGACGATTAAAATTGTTATGACGATCATTGTAATTATAACGATTATTACCTCCCATACCTCATAGATAAAGTGGAAGTCGTGGTTGATTGTTATGATCTTCCATATTATAAGCACCGTCTTCACGTTCTTCAGCGAGAGGCAGCCGCGCCTCAAGAGTATCAATCCAAACAACAAAATAAGCAAGTTGGCGATTCAACGTCGTCAATGACACCTCTGTTGATGCGTGGGTTTTGGTGAACATATCTGTCATTTCCCTCATCATGTCACGCAACTCAGCATGTTGAACATATTCATCATCCCTTTTATATTCTGCCATTGTCAGTAGTAAATAAAAGACAACAAAAAGATGTTATCCCTATCAACTACAAAGGATAGTGGCAATGTGAAAAGTGGAAGGAAGGAAACAATCTCTCTCTCTCTCTGTCAAGCATCTTACCACGTTCTTACAAGTGTTCTTACCGACAGCAGGTGGTAAACGGTAGACGGTGAGAACCAATAAAGCTTGGAGTTATTGCAAAGATACCTGTTCTGCTCAAGAGGAAAAGTGGAGTTCGGATGGCACAATATGGTGGCTAATAAGCAAAAATCGTTAACAGCAAAAACAAAGTTGAATAAGTATTCAATGTAGGAACTGTTGCTGGTTAACAAGCGTTCTAGGCCTAGCACAACACAAGGCAGTAGAAAGACAGATAGAAAATCAGGAAGATATAACTAACAAGTACAGCACAAGTGTATAGGCCAACTGTTTTCAAGTGTGTGCTGTCAATGCTTTAATATCTGTGCTCTCTGCACTATTTTTTTCTCCTTTTTAAAATTTTTTCTTATATTTTTTGTTTACTCAAAAGCACAAAAATAGAAAGCACACAACTTTGCAGCTCAATAGAATGTAAGATGTGGCCTATAGAAAATCAGTAAGATTCTTTAAAATCCGGGCTGAAACATCGGAGGCCGGGTAGTCTACCTTCCAAGGGGAATTTGGCCAAACAAATTTCGCCGAACACGGCAAAACGGTGGAAAATCGGTTGTGAAATTTTGAGTAGATCAATTTGAAAAAAATCGCCCAATTTCGAGTTTATATGCAAAAGTTATGGCTGTTTTAAGGTAGGCTACCTGAGTTACTGTTTTTTATGTTGATTCAAACTCGGTTTTGAAAAAGATCTCGCAATAGGATGTAAAAAACAATTAGAATTTAGCAACGATGACTGATGGGATGTTGTGTTATGTATTAAGGAAGACTGGCACAATGGTTTGTAACCTGTTCTAGGGCTGGCGATGCAGGAGTTCACGCAAAGCGGCTAGCTAGGGCAAACCGATGATCTTGGTGGCTCGGTTTGTTGTTTAGGGATTGTGGAATAGGTGAGCAGAAAGAAAAACAAGGAAGAAAAACGATAACTACGACCTGAAAACACAAAGATAAACCAGCAAAAAGACTCGACCACACGAATGCAAACTCAACAATGCAATCTGAAAAACGACACTTGCAGGCACTATGGTCTAGGAATAGGTAAACATGATATGTTTTTTTGTGGCTTTTTCTGTGGACTCTAGGTATGAAAAACAAAAACTAATCTAGTGGGAAATCAAAGTACCTCACGGGAAACCTGAAATCTGAGACCAATTGATGAGTGGTTTAGGCCCGATCTTCTAAAAGGTAGGTCAATTGACGTGGAGATCTCGACGTTGATGATCCGAGGCACTCGAGCAGACCAGAATTACCCCTGCAATCACTACACCTCTGCTCCGTTGGTTATCAACCATGCTTCACACGCTTGACCTCGCCAAGAAGGCTGTTCCTGCAGGTGCAACCAAGAACACAAGCAAGAACGATGAAGACGCAATCTGAAAATTGCGAAATTGGGGTCTCACAAACCGTAGAACGGCGAGATTGTTTAATATAAGCAAAACCCATGAATTTGGCTGGCGGCTACAGTATTTAAAGGCTAGGATTTAGCCATAAAACCCTTAGACGCGTCCCTAATGGACTCATACGGGATACAAGGCCCAAAAGCCCAATACGGTGGTGCAGCACCGGACAGAACTCTGAATTCGACTTGTTTCGACAACTCCCAATGACTCCTGGAGAATTTTAATATGGGACCAGAACCATTGGAAAGTTTATCTTCTCATACTTCCATGCATATGTAGAACGTCAAAAATGGAGTCCGTATGCTCCTGGGCGTCCGTTTTAAGATGGACTGCTCCTAGATGGCGACTGTTTCCATCAACTTGTGATCGTCCCATCTGGTTCTCCACGTCCCCAAATCCTCCTCCCTTTACTTGTTGATCATGTCCATGGTTCCTAATAACAATCCATTCTCAAAATCACATGGGTAGGAAGTTAGGAACGAGTTCACCTGCTGATTTAGTAACCGTGCTCGTGCTCTTGTGATTGGTCCTTATATATCAATGTGAGTATCCACTTTTTGTGATGTCCTCATCAATGATTGCTTGAGTTGTGTGCTTGGTGTGAGTTGTGGGACGCTTCGGCGAATGTCCACACCCACACATAGTGGAGAGATGTGAGATGCTTCGGCACTTGTTAAATCATTAAATAGCAATCCATTCTCAAAATCACATGGGTAGGAAGTTAGGAACGAGTTCACCTGCTGATTTAGTAACCGTGCTCGTGCTCTTGTGATTGGTCCTTATATATCAATGTGAGTATCCACTTTTTGTGATGTCCTCATCAATGATTGCTTGAGTTGTGTGCTTGGTGTGAGTTGTGGGACGCTTCGGCGAATGTCCACACCCACACATAGTGGAGAGATGTGAGATGCTTCGGCACTTGTTCACATCCTCATATAGGCTGATATTAATAAAGGAGTTGCTTAGTTCATACACCTTGATTCATATAGTTAGCTTCTTTCAAATCTGAGTTCTAGTATGAGAGTAAGCCTTAAAATAAGGGGGTAGACTTTCTCGCCAACCTTGTCATCTTGGATTCCCATGGGATTGATATAATACTTGGAATGGACTTGTTAAGCAAGTACAACGGAGTGATTCAATGTTCTAAGAGGATTGTGCAGTTGATGAGTGAGCACGGTACCCATATTGAGTTCGAGGCAGCCCAACCTGCAACCGAGAAGGCAGCGTTGAACCACATCAAAGAAATGACATTGGAAAGCATTCTGGTGGTTCAAGAATATTCAGATGTGTTCCCGGAGGAATTGCCAGCTATGCCACCTTATCAGACATCGATTTTTTCCATTGATTTAGTACCCGGAACAGCACCTATAGTTAGAGGACCTATAGGATGCCTGCTAATGAATTAGTGGAGATCAAGAAACAAATTCAGGAGCAGCTAGATAAGAGTTTTAGACGCCCAAGCTCGTCACCTTGGGGAGCCCCCGTGCTCTTTGTCGACAAGAAAGATGGGACCCAAAGGATGTGCATGGACTATAGGTCTATCAACAAAGTGACGATCAAGAATAAATACCCGTTGCCTTGCATAGAGGACCTATTCAATCAAATGAAAGGCACCCGGATTTTCTCCAAGATTGATCTTCGGTCGTGATACTTCCAACTGAAGATTAAGCCGTGAAATACCCAAGACAGCTTTAAGAACACGGTATGGTTCGTATGAATATACCGTAATGTCATTTCGGTTGATGAATGCACTTACATACTTTATGTACCTCATGAATAAGGTCTTCATGGAGTACTTGGACAAGTTCGTCGTGGTTTTCGTCTACGACATCATGGTGTATTCAAAAAGTGATGAAGAACATGAGTAACACTTGAGATTTGCATTGCAGAAACTACGAGAGCATCAATTGTATGCTAGTTCAGCAAGTGTCAGTTTTGGCTAAAGGAGATATCGTTCCTAGGCCACAACATCTCCGAAGGAGGAATATCGGTTGATCCCAGGAAACTGAGGGATGTTTTGAAGTGAAACCAACTGCAGAATGTGAGGCATATTCGGAGTTTCCTTGGGATGGCTGGATACTACCGCCGGTTCATCAAGGATTTCTCCAAAATAGCGAAGCCTATGACTGAATTGCTGATGAAAGGGAAAGCATTTCAGTGGACACAAGCGTGTCAAGACAGCTTTGAGGAATTAAAGAAGAGATTGACAACAGCACCGGTTTTAGTATATCCAGACGTAAGCAAGAGCTTCGATATATATTGTGACGCATCAGGACAAGTGCTTGGATGTGTCCTTATGCAAGAAGGCCAAGTGATAGCCTAAGCATCGAGGCAATTAAAGAAACATGAACTGAACTACCCTGCACACGATCTAGAACTTGCAGCCATGGTACATGCCTTGAAGATTTGGAGGCATTATATCCTCGGTCACCGATGTGAGATCTACACGGATCACAAAAGCCTCAAGTATATATTCATGCAAACGGATCAGAATTTGAGGCAACATCGATGGTTGGAACTCATCAAGGATTATAATGTTGGAATCAACTATCACCCCGGAAAGGCCAATGTAGTAACTGACACATTGAGCCGAAAGGGAGCATGTCACCAACTCACGGTTCGAGAGCTGCCACCTGAGCTGCGTAAGGAGTTCGAATGATTGCATCTCAGGTTCTTGAACGAGATGGAGGTGATAGAACTGAACTCAACACTGGAACAAGAGATACGAGATGGCCAAGCAACGGATGAGAAAATAAAGGAAATCAAGGAAAGAATCCGACAACGGATAGAGAAGGATTTCAAGGAAGACGAGAATGGCACGCTTTGGTTAGGGAAAAGGATTTGTGTGCCTAACGTGAAGCACATCCGCGACACGATACTAAAGGATGCACATGACTCGCCTTATTACGGCCCTGTTTGGCACGGCTTAAACTTGTTAAAAAAGCAGCTTGTCTGAAAAGCTGGTCAACAGCAGCTTAAACTTATATCCTGCTTTTAGTTCATTCTGAGAAGCAGCTGAACTAATAAGCTGCTGGAGAAGCTGACTGTTTGGTACACCCGCAGCTTATTTTTATAAAAAAGCTGGTTCAGAAGCTGTGCCAAACAGGGCGTACATACACCCCGGCTGTACAAAGATGTACAAGGACCTGAAAACTCGCTATTGGTGGGATGATATGAAAAGGGATATCGCTGAATATGTTGCCTTATGCGACACGTGCCAACGGGTGAAGGTTGAACATCGAAGACCCACTGGATTATTGCACCCATTGAAAGTACCCGATTGAAAGTGGGAAGACATCAGTATGGATTTCATAGTCGGGTTGCCAAGTACTCAGTCGGGCTACGACTTTATTTCGGTTATCGTGGACCAATTGATGAAATCAACCCACTTTATTCCTGTTAGGACTAAGTACACCGTGGCACATTTAGGCGAGCTGTATATGGAGCCAATCATGTGTCGTCATGGAGTTCTGAAGAGGATAGTTTCAGATCGAGGTTCTCAATGTACCTCTAGGTTCTGGAAGAAGCTGCATGAAGCCATGGGTACATGGTTGAATTTCAGCTCCGCATATCACCCACAAACCGACGGGCAAACTGAGAGGACAAATCAGATTTTGGAAGACATGCTGAGAGCTTGCGCCTTGAAACATAAGTGTAGTTGGGACAAAAGCTTGCCGTATGCTGAATTCTCAGACAACAATAGTTATCAAGCCAGCTTGAAAATGTCACCCTTTGAGGCACTATACGGTAGACGGTGTACAACACCGCTGTTCTGGAATGAGATCGGAGAAAGCCAAGTATTTGGACCCGAAGTGCTGCAAGACGCCGAAAAGCAAGTCCAAACAATACGTGAAAACTTGAAGGCCGCTCAGTCACGAGAAAAAGGCTATTTGTACAATCGGCAAAGGGGTTGGACCATCGAAGTTGGAGACTTCGTGTATCTTAAGGTGTCGCCTATCCGAGGCCAAAGACGGTTCAACGTCAAAGGCAAGTTAGCATCTCGCTACATCGGGCCATTCAGAATTTTGAGCAAGCGAGGAGAGGTAGCATATCAACTAGAGCTGCCAACGCACCTCTCCGACGTGCACGGCGTATTTCACGTATCTCAGCTCAAGAAGTGCCTAAGAGTGTCGGAAGAACAGGTGCCACTGGACGTGTTAGAACATCAAGAGGATTTGACCTACACGAAACACCCCATCAAAATCCTGGACATGAAGGAAAGAGTCACGAGGAACAAGGTAATCTGTTGGTGCAAAGTGCAATGGAGCCATCACACGGAAGACGAAGCTACATGGGAGCGTGAAGAAGAGCTCAAGACGGAATTCCCACATCTTTTATCCACTCTACCAAATTGACACGACCCCAACGGTCTTGTCGAGCCATGATCACGCTGAGGGGTGCTGCGTTGCACAGCACCGTATAACACACGTCAAAGGTACAAAGCGGAAGCGAAATTTTATTACATAAACAAGTCTATGAACATGTTTACATCAAAATAAGTCCAGTCTACACTCACGGGCGTAGACTACGCATCAAGTTCACGTTCAGCCCTTGAACGTGTCCTTGCTAGCACACACGCACACTAACTCTGCGGCATGCACGACTCCCACTCGACGGGGTTCCCCTCCTGGGGTTCCGTCTCCTCTTCGGGAGTCCCTTCCTCATAGAACCCTGCAAAAGCTTCAAACACAAGCAGTGAGCACGAAGGCTCAGCAAGTCTGACCCGTCTCACCTAAACATGGAACTTCTACATGAGGGGTGATGGGTTACATGAGGTAAAAATCATTTGCAAGGACTCGCCTAATTAGTGGAACCTTACTTTCAAGTTTTAGCAGCAGTTTGTGGAGAACCTTACGCTAAGGCACATGAGAGAGCCGCAATCAAACAAGAAACGCATTTCTCTCATGTACTTTGCCCAAAGTTGAAATGAACTTTAGTTAGCTCTAAACTACAGCAAATCATTAGCAATCAGAGTCCATCTTTCAATCAGCAACATTTTAACATGTAACTAGCCTGTTCTTTCTACGTCACGGTACAGTGAACAAGTGGTACTCACTGACCGCGAGGGACGGCGATTATAATCGATTTACACCTGCAGGGTTACCCGAACAACCCGTCACGTACGCCCGTACTCGATGTTGCCTACAACAATCATCACGGACGCCGTACGCAACCACCTTTCGCCCGTCAGCCAAATATTGAACCGGTCCCATCGTCCCGAGCAAGAGGTCTCCGCACACGCATCTCCGTGCCGCCAGCCGATTTACACCTCGAGCTCTCAACCTACCCTCTGAACGACGGGCAATGCCTCAATACCCAGCTACCCGAGTTACATCGGTTTCCCGGTTCCCATATAGCTGGTAGGTCTTCGGTACTGTTCTAGCTTGTTCAACAGGCCCGCACACGGCTCGGTCCTCAATCGACACAAGCGGAGCTACAGCACACAGGCCCCAAAGTCCTGCTGCCCTTACCCTCCGCTCGGTCTCATTTTCTTGCCATGTGTTTCATGTGCTATCACTACCCGAGTCGAGTGCCTCTAGCCTATGCTCGCGAGTAGTTCCAACTACTCGACTTGTACCGAATCCTACTCTATCATAGCAATGCAGTAGCTAACGGGGTTTGTAATCCTAAACCCAACCCATGGTTCTCTTGGCTATGCAGTGGGGCTTCCAAACAAGACCCTAATGCAAAGAATAAAGTAAACAAGTATGTGCTCAAAACAATAAAAATTTGTAAAAAGGTTAATGCAAACCGGAGCTTGCCTTGCTGCTCTTGGTCGTAGGCTAGCTGCTCCTCCGGAGTAACGAAGCCTAGGACTTCGGGTTCCTCCTCGACCTTAGCGACTACATGATAAGAGAGGTACATGTATTAATTTGAATGCATTTGTATTAAGTTTGAACTTGTGAAGCTTGTAAGTCCCACTAGACAGACTCAGTGACTGTGAAACTTTTACTGTGGCTTGGTTACAACCTAAATAGAGACTTGGTGAAGTTTTAGTTGCAGTCAAGCTCATTTGAGCCCTCCACAATTAATTATGTCCTTGACCTTAATTGGAACTCTTAGGGTGCTCTAAGGATTTTCATGAAACAAACTATGACTTTATGAAAACTAGATTTTCATAGGGTTCTAATGGAGTTGGTCTCACTTAATTTGAAGGTTCCTAGCTAAAATTATGAGCTAAACAATTTCAGAGAAAATTCTGAAAATGTTTCTGAACATTTTCTATTTTCTCTGGAACAGTTTCACTAATCACACCATTAGGTGGATTAAATGAGCTCCAGTGGGTCTGAAATTTTTATGGTAGTTCAGGGATGTTTTGGTGAATATCCCAGCAAAATTTCAGGATTTTCCTCCAAAGGATTCTCCAGTTAAAATTCCTAACAGTTTAAATTTTGAGGAATTAATTCTGGCGAATTTAGGGTTTTCATGAGTTGAAACTTGATTTGCTGGAAAGTTCTCAGAGAGCTGAATCCAACAAAATTTGTTTCACTCGATTTGGAGCTTTCTAGCCAAAGTTATGAGGATTTGAAGTTTGGAAGAATTCTGAAAATCGGGGGAAAAGTTTAAACTCGCGGGGGCCTGTGGGGACACGTGTCGAGCGCGGAGGTGTCCGGCACACCGGAGCTCACAGGGTATTTGCGCGCCAGCACAGCTGATCCCGGCCACACCCGATCCAGATTTAAATTCTTCAGTCGCTGACACGTGGGCCAGCCGGCTTCGTCTTCCTCCCGCCGTTCTCTCGCGCCCGCGCCGCCGACCTTGCCGGAGCAGACTCGGAGCTCGCCGGCTCGCCGCTGCGGGACCTCCCATGGTCTGAAACTCGCCACCAGGGGGTTGTCGACGTTGAGGAACACGTCGGTGGTGTCAGGTCAGGCTGGGGGTGACCGGAAATAGCTCGGCGACGTGCCGCGGCCTCGGTTGAGGTTCGGCGCCGTCGACCGTGGGTTCTAACCCGCCAACACCTCGAACAAATGGTCCTACAGCATCAGTGTACCTCTAGGAAGCTCGACAAGGTGTCAAAAGGGTTCAGGGATGGCGGCAAGTCGGTCGGCACCGTGTGACCGATCGTGCCCGCCATGACCGCCCTCTATCGAGCTCGAAATTCGTCACTCCTAGACAGTTTCACGCTACGGATGCAGAAAAGAACTTGATCGCCGGCTAGTCCAGCGTCTATGTGCAAGATTTGATGACCTCCGAAAGATCATAGAGCGAGAATTTAAAGAAACCGTACCGGAAGCTCGGTTTACGGTCGCCGGAGCAAAAACTGGAAATTCTCTGTGGATTCTTCACGGTTTGCTCCCAAACTTGGAGGAGAGCAGCACGGTGGTCGCGCGCTCCTGTTGCCTCTCTTGCTGGACCGTGAAAACGCCCGTGGAACGCTGTCCACGGGCGCCTGACCTTCGGCTGTGGTTGAGTCGCCGCTGTGGTGATCGCTCTCGGGCAAAGGAGGTCGGAACTCGGGGTTTCTGGTGTTGGGTAGGTGGAGTGCGATCTCAGGTGGCCGTCTAGCAGCTCGGGGAGGGAGAAGGCGAGCTGGTTTCGCGGTTCTCCGATCAAGCAGAGAGGCGGCAGGTTGGTGGCTCGGTGATCGCAGGAGAGGAGGAAATGATCGGTGCCTGCCCCCGTGGAGCGCCTTAAGAGGGCCCTGGAACCGCCCTAGGGCTCGCGTGTGGGCGCGGGAAGCAGCTGGTTGCGCTGCTGCTCCTCGGTGGCGAGCGCAGCTGCTCCCGAGCGTGGAGTCAGCAGCTGCTCGGTGGAAGTTCCCACCGAGACTCTGACTTTGGGTGCAAGTTTCTCCTTCTTCCCTCTATGACATGTGGGCCCCACCTGGGGTTTTAACCTCTGAAATTTACTCCTAATCACTGTTGTAAACAGTGAGCCCCATAGTACCCCTGGTAATTCAAATTATACACCCATGAGCCATTTGAATTGATCAAAGTTCAAATGAGGTTTGGTTTGAAGAATTTCAGCACAAGTTCAGTTTGAAATTCAAATAAAGTTTGAATTTCCCCCACTTAGCTCATGTCAAGATCAACTCCAAATGGAGTGAAAATTGGTGTGTGAGCTCACAAAAATGTGCTGAGCAAGAATATGCCTCCCACTTTTAAATTCATGGGCTAAAAACAGTTTGAATTTGAATATGGTTTCAAACTGCCCTCTTTCTAACTATACCCAAAATGACCTCAAAAAGGTTGTGAATTTGGGTGAAACTTGGCATGGACATCCTTAGCAATGTGTAGGAGTTTTCATATGTCCAGCCCACCTATATCACATGTGGGAAATACCACTTTTGTAATATGTGAGTTTGTTCTCTAATGAGCATGTTGATGGTGGTTACTTGCTCTTCATTTGTGTTCATCATCTTTCCTCAAATGAGGTGTGTGTGTGTGGGGTGATGAACACTTCAATTTTGTGTCAAAAACTGAGGCCCTTACATGAATCTTGAGGGTGAGATTCATGTTAAGGGGGTAGGTTGTAATACCCTCATTTCCATCATCATGCATTGAATCCATTATCATGTAGAGATCACATAAAAGGGGAAGAGAAAAATGGGATAAAACCCTGGCTGCACCTTAGAGATAACGCTTCTAGAAGAAATTTAGAGATAAAACTTCTAGAATAATTTTATAGATAAAGCTTCTAAAAGAATCTTGAGAATAAAGCTTCTAGAAGAATCTTGGAGATAAACCTTAGAGATAAAGCTTCTAGAAGAGTCTTGGAGATAAACCTTGGAGATAAAGCTTCTAGATGAACCTTAGAGGTAAAGCTTCTAGATAACCTTAGAGATAGAGCTTAGAGATAGAGTTTTGGAGATAAAACACCCTTCTGGTCGCACCTCTTAGAGATAGAGTCCTTCTCCTCCTCCAAACTGAGTAGGAGATTGCACCTCTGGAGATAGAGTCCCTCTCCTCCTCCAAACTGAGTAGGAGATCTCCCCCTTATAAATACAACCTTCCCTAGCCGCCACCCCTGCCAAAACAAGCCTGTCGCCCCTTGCTGCCAAGCCCTAGTCGCCACCCCTTTGCTGCTTCCTTCCTTGGCCGCCGTCGATGCCCTGCCCCACCTCGCCATCGCCGGAGAAGAAGACCCCTGCTGCCAAGCCCTGGCCACAGCCCTATTCTTCTCCAAAGTAAAACCCCAGCTTCTGCCATTGCAAGGGAAAAATCAAGCTGCAAGGAGGATAGGAGGAAGAAGAGAGGTAGGTCCCCGTTACCCCTCTTACCACGTCGCCGCTGTTTCTACGCAACCGTTTTCTCCACCCCTTGCGAGCAAAAATTTCTTCGTGTGGAAAGACCATGTTTTGGTCAATTTTTTGACTGTGGAATTAATCTACAAATTGTGTCAAGATCATAACCACGTCCACACTTGATCTCAGCAGCCTTGTTCATCATAAAACTCCATGGAACCCTACAAAAACTTGTGAGAACACGTGCAAACTGATATTTATAAACTGCACCATAGGAATTGCATTCATCCACCTCATTGTATCTTGAGTAAAGTTTGTGCATGATAATTGATTTCTGTAAATTTTGTATGTGCGTGGTCATGAGTAGAAGAACAAGCTCAAGAGGCTGTCTATGAGGAACTACAGCACCAAGACTTCGAGACGCTTGAGCAACACAAACCGCAGGAGCAAGGCAAGTGCCCCTTGACCATATTGAACCAAAGTTTTGAAATTGTTCTGTTTGTAAAAATTGCATGCTCGTGTCAACTTGATGGGACACTCTTTATAGGAGCTTACGATTTTTGTTAGCCATCCGTGTCACTAGCAAAATTGATGAGTCGGGTATCGTCATTTTCCTTTTTGCTTTGCTTAACTTACGGGATACGGGAAGCTGAAATAAAACTTGTTTAGCTACTGCACTCATGAGAATAAAGATAATGAGAACTTGATGATGTTAATGAGCATGGAATCGGGGAGATCTAGGTGAGCTTGGTTCGTCGATGCTGCGGAATGAGATGGTGGTTTGCTTGCCATAGATCAAAGGACCGGTTCATGCAAGCAAATGCCAGGAAAACAGTGCCACCACAAGTCCAAATATGGCTGCGGCTTAGCTGACTGATTAGGTGTGTTGCTTGCTTGTTTGGACCATTGGCTAGCGCGGGGAATGGGAGTTCAGGAGGACTGCCCTGGGAACTGCATGGCACATGAGGGGGCTCGTGGTTAGGAGAATGGAGATTCGAGCCTGCCAGTGAAACCTCAGTGGGTCTGTACATTCTAGTAACCCCTTTCTAAAGGCTATTTTGTGATCCCTTGGCTATACACCGACGGTAGTGTAGTGGCATCATGGAGGTTTTCTGTAGTCGTCGACGGGTGATGAAATCACGAACTTGTGGGTAAAGTGGTGCCACCTCTGCAGAGTGTAAAACTATCATAATAGTTGTGCTTCTGGTTACAAGCACCTGGCCAACTTCCATGATTAGAGGCAAAACTTGGGATGGTTATTCGGGTATGGCCATTGGGACTGGTTGTGGTCATGAATATGAGATTGGATTTGATTATATGAATATGTGTTGATCATGAATATTTATGAATATGAGATGAACTTGAGAAAGAGTATTGGCTGGTTGAGTCTTGACAAATGGTGAAATATGATGAAGGAATATTGATGGATTACTTGGTTGTGTTGGGATTTAACTCACCTAGAGATAGTTGCTGTTTTTACTATGTTTGTGAAATAAAATTTGCTTGCTGCAATGAACCTCTTTATTCCCTACCTTGTTGTAAGCTACATGTCACACTTTTCCCGCACTTGCTGAGTACGACAAGTACTCACCCATTGCATTCCCACAAACAATTCAGCTACAGGAGAAGAGTACTTTCGAGGAACAGGTGGAGTACTAGGCGTGCGCACTACCGTCAACATGTCTATGGAGTCGGAGTGGAGCCCCATCGTCTTTAGTGATTTTCCGTTGTCGTTTAGAGTGTTCTGCTGCTGAATAAGTTAGACATTCATGATTGGGTCATTGATTTATTGTAATAAGGTACTTAAACACTATTCTTATGTGGTTATATTCTGAATTCAGTTTGTGATAAAACTGTGTATGTGTGATGAACATCCTGGGCACACATATGCATTCTCTTGGTTTATTTTCGGAACCGGGTGTCACACGCCCGTGGTGTCCAGGTCAGGACGGGCTGACAACCGCACGGATGGTGCGCCGTCGGTGCTCACACCGCCAGCAGCCGCATCCTCCCGGCCACCCTCTACTTCGGCAGTGGCGATAGCACCGCCACGGCCGAGCCTGGAAAGCATGCTGGCTGCAGCACACGCTCTGCTCCACAACCCTGCGGGCAAGGGTGCCACCCCCGAGGCGGTAGAACAGTGGAGACACAATGTCGACCATCTTGTCACCGCGGCCATGAACTCTCCTGCCTACAGGAGGCAGCGGGCCGAACCCTCGCTGGCCCAGTTGCGTACGCCGACGGTGGCCCGTGACGTGTCAGCCCCACGCGCAGCGGCCACAGTCGACCTCAGGGTCGAGCTGAACCATCGCCTCGCAAGCGGAGATGGCCACACCACCATCGAGCGATGCTGCGAGAGGCGTCGCATCCTCAAATGAGAGTACCGCTCTCCGAGCGCCGTACCGGCGGGCCGCGCTCTGCCTACCCCTTCCTCTCTGGGGGCAGTAGGGGGCGCTCGCCCCGCACCTTCGTATGGTGGTCTTGCCACCCAAGTTTCGTCCCCACCTGCCGGAAAAATACGACGGGACAGTCACTCCCGCTGAGTTCCTGCAGATTTACTCCACCTCCATCCTAGCTGCATGAGGGGATGAGGCCGTTATGGCCAACTACTTCCCTGTGGCCCTGACCGGCACGGCCCGGTCATGACTTATGAACCTTCCCCCAGGATCCATCACGTCGTGGGAAGAGTTGTGTTGGAGATTCACGGCCAACATCGGGAGTTCCTACACGTGCCCCGACACCGATCTTGACCTCCACGCCGTGCGTCAGCATGATGGGGAGTCGCTGCGGTCCTTCATACAGCAGTTCTCCTAACTTACGAACACAATCCCCCGCATCTCCAATGCCTTCGTCGTCATCTCCTTCCTCAAGGCGTCTGCAACAAGAAGATACTCGAGAAGTTAGCCACGCACAATGTGCAAGACGTCTCCGAGCTCTTCAGACTGGCTCGACAAATGTGCCAGGGTGGCGGAAGGCCGAGACTGGCACTCACATCCTGCCTCCGTGGCAGGGAGTGCTGGAGAAGCTGCTGCTCCGTGCAGCAGCAAGAAGAACAAGTCCGGAGGCAGGAACAAGCCTCTGGCGGAGGCGTCCCCTGCTGCCCTAGCAGCGGCCAGTGGGGGTCGAGCCCCACATTCTGACAAGCCCCCACGACCATCGTCTGCCAGCGACAACGGCCAGTGGTGCCCGGTGCACAACACCGGCAGCCACAGCGCTAATGACTGCCGTGAGATCAAGAAGCTTGCGGAACGCTTCCGTGAGCTGCAACAACAGCGGCCGCGCCAAGACGGCGCACCCTTCCGCCAGTGGGAGGGCAAACAAAAGGCCAAACTCAAGTCCAACGCTGAGCAGGAGATGGAGTATCAAGACGTCCAAAGGGCGTTGAAAGATGTCTACAGCCACTCCGACTCCGACTCAAGCGCCGACAGCGAGCGATGCAAGGCGCTCCATGTCTAGCCAGACCTCCCCCCCCACCCCCACCCCCCGGTTATGCGACAAGGGAAACTCCATCTTACACTGGTGTAGGAGGTCGAGGCCGCCCTCCCCCCAGCACACTCCAAGGGCTCACCCGATGTCCAGACATACGACAAAGCCACGAAGGACCAGTTCCTGCTTGAAGAAATCAACCTCGTCGACGTGGCAACATGGCTAGAGGATGCTCGAAATGCGCTACACCGCAAAACACTCCAGCAGTGATACGCGTAGAGTAGACAGCCCAAGCTAGGGCCACTTGGTGCCTAAGCTAATACTTCCACGAGGAGGGGTGACAAACCCTCTCCCAGCCGGGAGGGTCCCTCCCGACCAGCACAAGTATGCCGCCCCAGGTGCACCCGCCTAGCCACAGGGGATGGGTGCCTCTACCCAGACCATGGGACATAGAACACCTCTGTAAGTTCTACCCTTAGTGTAGTGGTAGGGTATTTTTTATTTTTCTCTTTATTTGTAAAGGTGTCATAGCGTCCAGGAACAACGCTTAGAACAGCTAAGCCCAAGAGGGGTCCTGCTACTCTTGTGATCTGGGGTGGGTCGTTGCCTTCTTACACGGCATGTTTCCTCCTATCACCTGAAGGAAGCCAGAAATAAGAAAATTTTATTCTACCCTACGTACCTTATTTACAGTTTGTGCTAGCTCATGCATATCAACTGTAAATGGCATGTCCGGAGCCTGTCCTACACACTTGTCCTAAGTCCCGTGCCACTGGAAGGTCTCCTCGCTGAAAGGTTAACGCTCGCGGGAGGTCCAGGGTGTGTAGTCTGCTATGCCTGGTTCCGTACCCCTAGCGTGCACATCCTGCCTCCCCTGCGCTACAACTGAGTACTTGGGGGCCATAAAGGACACACCTACGGATAAGAGGAGTAATCGGACCCCGGACATTGCCCCCATTCTTTTCGTGGTTTCTTTCCATACCGCCCCAGCCTTGTGGCCAGTCACTTTTCCTTATGTCCAACCGTAGCAAGGATTGTGTTATCTTGTATGGGCGGGTCTGCTTGAAGTACCTGTGGTGTACCCGGGGTCTTGCAGTTGTCTCGTTGCTCGGGGGCCCTATGGTGCTGAATGGTCCCTCCGCCCGAAAAGCTTACGCCAGAGGGAGGTCCAGGGGCGCAGCCTGCTATGCTTGGTTCCGTACCCTTAGTGTGCGTACCCAGCCTCTCCAGCGCTACATCTCAGTACCGGAGAGCCGGAGAGCTCATACCCCCGAGCAAAGTCTTGACCGTAACATAGGGATCTTTGGTTGTCTCGTTGCCTGGGGTCCCTATGGCGTCTAATGGCCCTCCCTCAAAAAATTACGCCATGGCGAGGTCCAGGGGCGTAGCCTGCTATGCCTGGTTCCATACCCCTAGCGTGTATACCCTACCTCTCCAGCGCTACAGCTTGGTACCGGGGAACCAGATGGCTCATACCCCTGGGAAAGGCTTTAACCATAGCCCGGATGACCCACATCAAATTACCCAAGCCCCGCAGCCTAACTGAGGACCCTAAGCCACAGTAAAGCTACCAACAAAGAAGAGTGATCAGAGAGCATGACTACTCCTTCTTTCTGCCATGACTGCAGGTCCGCACAGGCACAGGTCCTTGGCGTTTTGGACCTCCCAGGGGGCCCAATGCTGAAGTCCTGCCTCATCCAGTGGTAGGTGCGCCCCAACACATAGGCCACACCTACCAGGGGGCCATCACGGTGAACCACGCGGGCAGGACGTCGGACCACTGCAGCAGCGAGCAGAAGACTCGGAGCACCAGCTACGACAAGCTGAAGACAAGGGTCGAACTTCCCTCGGGTCCTTACGCCGCCGAGGACCCAGAAGGAGTGGTAGCCGCACTACCGGAGCACCCTAGGTCCTTACGCTGCTAAGGACCCGGAAGAGCAAGCTCGAGACATTGGCAAAGAGCTATCCACGTCAGCTAAGTCATTCCGGACCTTTGCGCTACCAAGGGTCCGAAGTCTACATTAACAACTCAAGACAACATAAGACTTGAAACAAAAAGTCTTCGATAACAGCAGAGCTCCAGCATACACAGGAGGATACAAGGCAGGCATGAGACCTAGGAGCTATCCGCGCTGGAACCAGCAGCTACAAGTCGGGCGGCTTCCTCCACGGAAGTCTTCGCCGCCCCTGACAGCTCTGTGCTGTGGCCCTGCACCACAGGTTCCAGGGAGATGTTGGGGTCGCAGTTCTGAAGGCAAGTGAGCACATGCCCTGCCACCATCTGAGCCAGAGCTTTGCCTTCGGCCTCCAGATGCTTCCCCACGACATTCTCCAGCGTTAGGAGCTTCTCTCCGGTTGAGTCCAGGGCAGGGAGCACCTGACTCACCTCCTGGACCGGCCCTCCGGGGCGCAAGGGGCCGAAGCCGAAGGTTTCCAAGACCACCTCTGCACGACCGAGAAAGTCCCAGACCTTCTCTGCCTCAGCGACATGAGAAGCCCAGAGATCTTTGAACTTCTTGACGGAAGAAGCCAGCTCTCCCGCCGAACTCCTCCTCGCCAGCTCCTGTTCCCAAGCGGCTAGCCCCTGCTCCAGAGCAACCAGAGCCTGCTCCCTGGTGGCCAGCCACGCAGCCCGCTCCTCCAGGTCAGACTCCCTGGACGCAGCAGAGACCTCCTGGTCATGGATGCCCCGAAGCCGCTCCTCTAGGTGCATTCACTCCGCCTCGTAGGCAGCTAGACAGTCAGAGAGCTCCATCTCCCTAGCCTCCGCCGCCTCCTCCTGACGAACGAGTGTCTCTCGGAGCTCCGTCAGGGCTGCGAGACATGCATCGGCGGAGGCATGGAGGCTCTCGGCCTCAGCCTAGAGGTTCGCCGCATTCCTTTGGAGGGCCACGACAGAGGCCTCTGTCTCCTGCAGCACCTCCTCCCGAGCATCAAGCCGCTTCTCCCGAGACCGAGACTTCTCCCTAGCGGACTGGACACGTGTCTTCAGCAGGTTGTATCAGTCCTAGAGGCGCTTCCGCTCAGACCTCAGTTCGGCCCACTCTTGCTCGAGTGCGTCTTGCATCTGGTCCAGACTAGAGTGGATGGCCCTTGCAGCCCTAGGGACCGGGACATCCTTCGGCATTGTCAAGCGAGGTACTGCCTCAACACCCTCTACCTCTTCGCCCACTAGTGGGGTTACCATCATGGCAACTTGTGAAGGGAGAGGAGGAGGGCTAGCAGCCCACCCAGCAGCAGCCGCATTGCTACTAGAGGAGTCCGCGCCCGCTGGTTGGCCGGCCTCGGGGGCCCGGGTGCCGACATTCGGAGCTGCCCCAGGCACAGGCTCTGCCGCCGGTGTTGGAGCTTCAGCGGACAGGGAGCTCCAGCTCTCAAACTGCTGCGGCAGAGGAGGAGCAGAGGTGCACTGCTGAGGAGCCCTACAAAAATAAGCATCAAGCATCAACTACGCCATCCAGAGGCTCAGTGCACAGCCCTGTGAGGTTGAGCTGTACCTGGAGGACTGGAAATTCCACTCTGCACGGAGCTTCTTATGTGGGGGGCTCGGGCCACTCGCCCTCGCTGACGTCAAGGTCGCCTCCGCTGGCTTCAGAGCTGGCAGAGCCTCAGGGGTCTTCGTCGATAAAGACACCACATCGGGAGCCTTCCCTGCCGAGGACCTCGACGCCGAAAATGCGCCCTGAGCTAGGGCGGTCCCCGACGCCCTTCCCGTGGCCGTCAGGGCTGCTCCGTCAGCGGCGGCTCTAGAGCCACCCCCGACGCCAGTCGCCGATCCCAGTGCAGGACCACGGGAAGCCTGGGTACCCCTCGCTTGGGGGCCGGAGACGAAGCTTCTGTCAAGACGTACTAGCTTCCTCTTCGACGCCCTTCCTGGCTCTGGGGCATCCTTGGGTGGCGAACGAGGGTGCGCCGCACGTGCAGGCCTCCCTGCCGACTCACTCCCCCTGCTTGGGAGAGAGTTCGGTGCAGGCCGTGCCTGGCCACCGGCGCCTTCTGCTCCGGCGATCTTGATGCCCCGCGAGGGATCCCCAATCTGCTGCACTGTGACATCGATGTCGTCCAGCGTCGGAAGTTCCCCCAGCAGCCTCGACCATGCCTGGGGGTTGAGGTAGACGGGCTGGCATCTCGCCGGCAGGGTGATCGAGCCATCGGTAATCGGGTCACAGGAGGGCTTCTACAGCATCACCCTCAACATCTCCTGATCCAGCGACGACCCTGCTCCGCACTCTAATCAGGTCATGTCACCCTCCCCGGTGTACTGCCAAGCGGCCCGGACACGCTGCTGGAGAGGAGAGATCTGGCAGGACAGGAAGTCAGCCAGGACCATCAATGAGGTCAGGCCTTCCTATACCAAGTACCTGATCCTCCCCAACACCGGCGTGTAGGTGTCCTGCAGGTCGGGGATCTCATCCCCAACGGCCACCTCGGTCATTGGTGGGCCACTCGGCAGCTCCAGGCGGTCGTGGACGTCAGTCTGGGCAATTACCCAGTCCTCCCTATAGTGCTCCCATTTCCCGGGAGTGAAGGGCGCGATGTAGCGCACGGAGTGCCTCCCTCGGTGCTGCAAGTAATAAGCCCCCAGTTGGCTTGTGCTTCTCCCCAAGGCCCTGAAGGAGAAGAACACCCTGAAGAGCCGCACCGAAGGTCGTACACACACGAACATCTCGTAGAAGTGGACGAAGACGACCACTAGTGCGAGGGCGTGCGGCGTGAGGTGCTGCAGCTGGTGCCCATACACCTCCAGCAGGGTGAGAAGGAAGGAAAACGCCGGAAGCGTGAACCCGGACAACATGTACGAGGTGAGGAGTACCACCTCGCTGGGTCACAAGTCGGTCAGCGGGACCCTTCTGCGGCAAATCTTCCCGTCTAACGTGGCCGATTGCCAGCCGAGCAAGCGCCTCATGACAGCAATGTCACCATCGCTCCTGAGCCTGGATGAATGGAGGCCAGAAGACATGGTGGCGAGGAAAGGTTGTGAGCGTTGGGAAGCAGAGGCTTCGAGCGCGCAGGAGGAAGGCGAAGAATGCAAAAGGTGGAAGGGAATCGTCCCTCTCTAGAAGGATTCCCTTTATACATTCGCAACCTCTGGCAGGGCAATAGGCGCGACGTTTGGGTTTCCGACGTGCCACGCCGGGGGTTACCTGCCTTCCTCGATGATGAGTAGGACCTAGGTCCACCCGTCAGACACTGGGGGTTGAGTGGGTAACTTCTCGAGAACGTCCAGCGGTTCCTGGGAGAAGCGGCACGGTGGAACTGCAGTGGTCGACCCAAGGGCTGCTGCAGTAAATGCCCCGGGGCAACTCCTTGAGCACGTCGCCACGACCTGCCAGTTAAGAGCAAGCACGTGGCCACTACACCGTTGACATGCTGCTACTTCGACTCGCGAGTGCACCCACTACGCCAAGGACGTGCAGCCTTTTCATCTTGCAGGTACAACCACTCGCCCACTATATGAGGATCTCACCACCACATCAATTTCCAAAGTACAGGTTCAAAACCACCATGTGGGGGAGATGGGGGCCCCACCTAAAGGCTCGAGACCACCCTCGAGATGGGCCCCGGGGCCACTGTCGGTACCCTGCAAACCGGGTACCCCCTCGTAGTGGGTAAAAAGACAGCCTAGGCTCCGCCTCCCTGCTGAGGCGGCCCCAGCGTAAGCCACGTGCTCTTGGCCCCAAGATCAGCACTGGGGCTGCCACGTGCGCATAAGCTCTGGAGCTGACACGTGCCCTGGGCTCCGACCCAAGCCTCCCCGCTGAGGTGAGGTTCGGGGCTGACACGTGTCCTCTAGCTCCGAGCCGCCTCCCCACTGAGGATAGCTTCGGTGCAGACACGTGCCCTGGGCTCTGGCTTGAGCCTCCCTGCTGAGGTGAGGTCCGGAGCTGCCACGTGTCCCATAACACCAATCTCATCGATAAGAGCTCTAGAGCCGCCATGTGCCCCGTGATCCATCATGGGCTGTGGGTCGACGGAGTCAAGAAGGAAGTGCGCTGTCAGGGTTCGCATTCAAGGCTCGCGCCTTCCCTAGGAGCATGGTGCACTGCACATGCCTCCGTCCCTTGCCCATTCACCATTACGGTGACAAGACAAGATGGCAAGGCGTGACAACAGTACAGTGGCGCCCAACCGCACGAAGCCGCCCAAGCAGGGCAAGAAGACGCGGTGACAAGATGGTGTCTTCATCATCATCTGACACGCGGTCAGGGGCGCTCAACGCGCTGGACAGCAGGACTTAACTCTCCCGTTGGCCACTCTACTTAGAGGACGAAGCCCTAGATCGTGTATAGGGTTCACTTAGCTCTGGGGCCACCAGTCGGGCCCCAGGCCCCATTGTAACCACCCCGGCCTTGTGCTATGAAAGGACCGGGGTGACCACCCTACATAGGGTTCCACGATTTCGCACCCGAGATCCCACAATGCACAAGCACACACGCTAGAGCAATAGAACAACCACTCCGGTGGACGTAGGGTATTACGCTCCGGTGGCCCAAACCACGTAAATCCCGGTGTTCATCCGATCTCTCGAGCCCAGGTCACGTAGGGCACCAAGCCCCCTCTAGAAAAAAGAACCTCGCGGGCTACTTCCGAGCAGGCCGTGAGGAGTGTCGCAGCTCACGCTCCGACAGATGGTGATTGCAATTAAAAGATACCCGGTAATACACGACATGTACGCCCATACTGGGAGCTGCCAGAGGCATGCTCTCTTTCTGCCATACACGGCCACCTTTCACTAGGACACGCAATCGTTGAACCGGTCCTACCATCCCGAGCAGGTGGCCCGTACATGGAGCAAGAGTCCTCTACAGAGTCCGTTAGCAGATTTACACCTTGCTGCCCTCAACCAACACTTTTAAGACGGCAAGCAATGCCTCAACAACCAAGTTAACCAAGCTACATCGGTTTCCTCGGGACCATATATTCAGTATGCTACCGGTACTGTTCAAACTTGCTCAGCAGGGCTACATACGTACAGTCCTTGATCGACATAATCAAAGATACGCACACAAGACCTCCACGTCTTGCTGTACCCTACATCTCAGCCCCATCTCATTATCAATTGAGTGGGACATGTTCAGAAATTCTCCGTGTGCCCTATTCTTTCTCTCGCGAGTAGATTCCAACTACTCGACTTCTACCAAATTCTTTCTATGACCTAGGCCTACCAAGATTCTAGAGGACAAGATACTAAGCTACCCTTGTAGTAAAAAGGATTATTTCGTCATGCCATTGGGGTTTCAATCACCTTAACCTAATGCACACCCTATCACTACTACTCATATGTTATAAAGGAAAAGGTTATCAAAGCTTGTTAAATGTAAACTGGGGCTTGCCTTGTTGCTGCTCGGGTTCCCAGTCGGTCTTTGGAAGAAGACTTGAGAGTGGCTCGAGAGTCTCCTCGAGTTCGGAAACTAAACGATATGAAAAAATGCAATAAGTTGCATTAATTATATGAATGAAATTTATATGTTGTATGGAATGTATTGATAATTGTCTCCAGTGCCCCTCATATCTCTATAGTAGCTAACATGAATCATCTATGATGTTCTAGCCAAGTTTCATGATTTATTTCTTAAGTATGTGTTCATAATAATTCCCTAAAGCTTTAAAATTCTCTAAATTTCTAGAGAAGATTTGGGGCTTTGAAATGCATCAAAGTATGTTATTCCTACAACACAAGTCAGATCACTTGTGTATAACAGCTTCCATACATGGCATTTCTCAGTCCTTCCAGTTGTTTGAGCATAGCATCGTTTGTGATGGGCCGTCGCATGGCCTCTTCGATTAGTGTTGGGACCTGGGTCGTGATCGGCCGTTGCATGGCCTCTTCGATCAGTGTTGGGACTTGGGTCGTGTTGGGCCAGCACGGCCCAGCCCATTCATGCTTCGTGCATGTTTGGCCCACGGTCCGATAGCCCGTCGTGCCTTTTCGTGCTAGGACGATTGGCACGACGTTGTGAAAACGCGACCCAAGCACAACCCACGGCACAACGGGCTATGGTTGTGCTCGTGCCTGTATTTTTCAGGTGTTACATGCACAAAAGTTTTTTTAAAAAAACTTACTAAAATTATTGAAGTTTAAGTGGGTTATATTACTTGTACTTATCAAATTTGACTTCCAAAATCATCATATAATGATGGGTATAAAAATAAAAAACAATTAAAATGTTTTTTGTCTTTTTATCTCAGAAATTAAATTGAATTTTGAAATGAATTTTTTGTGGGACTTTACATGATAATACCCACCTCTATGATTTTTGTAAGATTTTTCAAATTTATTTGTGTCAATTTGTGTTTGAATTTTAGTAAATGCCACATATGTTATTAGCTTTTGAGACAAATGAATGGTTATGAGAACCTTCACAAGTCTAAAGGGTTTAAAAAAGTATATAAGATTCCTTCATGTAGATATACGTAATATGTACCATACACAATAAATTTGGGTTGAAGATTCTCATTTTTTGAAGATCTACAGAAATGTGAATAATATGTACATATGAATTGTTTAATGCTTTACCGAAAATATCAAATTGAACTTTGTAAGGTTGATGAAAATGCTTTCATGTGGTATAGCAGATTTTTTGAGGGATTTAGCAAAAAAAACATCGCATTCAGACCACATTTGTGAATTTTATACATGTTTTAATTTTTAACTTTGAATCAAAATAAAAAATAGAAGCTGGCACAAGAACAAGTGAATTTCATGCTGATTCCGTACCATCGGGCCAAATTCGGGTCGTGCTGGCCCGAGCACGGCCCATAGTACGTGTCGTACCACCCGTCAGGCCTAAACATTAGGCACGACTGGGCCCGAAAAGTCAGACCGGGAATCTGGTCGTGCCAAAATCTTGTGCTCTGGGCCGTCCAAAATTGGCCCGACCCAAAGTCCCAGGACTATTTTCTGTGGGACGCGCCCGCGGCCCGGGAATCGCAGTGGGTGGTGCCGTGCGATGCGGCACCCAACAGCATGCACGAAAAGAGGCGTAAGAAACATAACGAAACCATTTTTTTTCTCAAGATAAGATCTTTTACAACATAAGTACACGCGCAGCGGAAATTAAAATGTGCTGGACAAACTACTCACTCTCGACCCTAACTACGCCGAAGAGAAGTCGTTCAGCCCGTGAACGCTTCCTACTAGCTTCACCAAAGAAAGGCAGCGGCTAGGTTTCCGATGAGTTGAACAAACCGTGAGGTTCATCGTCTCACCGAACAACCCTCTTCATAGCAGGCATCCTGCTACCTGCAAAAACAACTCAGAAGCAACCGTGAGCACTAAGGCTCAACAAGACTTACCCGTCGCTCCTAAACATGCAACTCTAAATGCAGGGGTAGCAAGACAGTAGGAATAGGAATTTGCAAAATGCACCTCGACTAAACTTGATCCTTATATTCAGATTCTTTTAGCCTTCATTTTAGTGGTCCTCACGCCTCACAACATCGGAAGTCCACAATCAAACAAGAAACGCTTATCCCGATGTTGCTAGCCTAAGGTGGAAGTGAAATTTAGTTGGCTCTATATCTACTTCAGTCAAGGTTCCAATACAGTGATTAATCCACAAACAACAAGTTAAGAGACTTAGTTCATCTTTTTACTAAGTCACGGCGCAGTGGGCAAGTATGCTCAATCCTCTTCCGCGAGCGACGGTGATTCGAATCAATAACAACCCGGAATACACGACACATACACCCGCCTCGAAAGACTCTCTCAAGAGCTCTTTCTTACGTTGTATGCAGCAACCTTTCACATGACACCCCGACATAGAAAAACGCTTCACGTCGAGCAGGATGGTCCTCTACGCGGACACGTCGAAGTTGCCCGCTAAAGGATTTACACCTCCCGCCTTCTCAACGCCATTCCCATGCGAAGGATGAGTTTCTATATCACGGTCCATCGTGTTACATCGGTTTCATGGGTCCCATACCCCACTATATATCCGGTACAGCTCAATCTTGTCCAGCAGGGCCGCATACATACGGTCCTTAACCGACACGGACGGGGCTACAACCAACCTCCACATTTGCCTTACCATCCCAGTCCAGGCCAGATGTGGTCTCAAGCATTGTCACACCCATCGCAGGTCGAGACCAACCTTGAGCGCTCCATCCTACAGGAACATCCCCGTCCCCATCTCATATTCATGAGGGTGCTCTTATCATTTATCTCTCGCGAGTAACTCCATTACTCGAACTTTCTCGCGAGTAGCTTTTTACTACTCGACTTCTACCGAGCTAGCTACAACATTAGCCTAGCATCTACAACGAGGCAAAGCCTACACTAAACCTTCTAATAAGGGATGTAATAGGCATGCAAGTGGGTTTCAATCATCCTAGACATAATGCACTCAAGTCTAATAAACATGATGTGAAGTAAAGCAAAATTTGAAAACGGTAACGATATGCAAACCGGGGCTTGCCTTGCTCAACGGTTTTGTTAGAAGCTAGGAGTTAGTCTTCCTCCGGAGAATCCGCCAAACTCGTCACGAGATGGAGATCCTCGCTGTAGAGTCGGATCCTCGTCGAACGTCGACGTCACGTGAGCTATTATATTGCAATGCACATATATTTCAAAAGCAATTTAGAACTGTTTCAAAACTGTTGTACAGTTAACTCACACATAATAGAGGTAAACAACAGCAAGGTTTCTGTTGTTGGATCTAAACCTTAGAGAAGATGAAAGCTAGGGTGAAAAGGAGATACTAATAATCACCATGTGATTAAGTCCATTATATGAACACTTAAACCTAAAAGATGGTAGCTCAAGTCCCAGAGGTCCAATGAAGCTGAGAATTTTAACCACAGCCTCTATGGAAGGTATTCAGGCAGTGTGCAAAAATTGAGCTCATGAAATGGCTTCATGTGAGCACAACAAATCCTTATGTGGTTTTCACTAATCTGCCTTTACCCCCTAGATATTAAGCTTTCCTATGCTGAAAAGTAGACTTTTTGTGAAGTACAAAATGTCCTGAGTCCATAGGAAATGGGTTTTACCATTTTTGGAGTTTCCTACATGGAGATATGGATTTTTCAAAGAATGGTGAAAAGCTGAAATTGTCTCTGTTTATTTTCCTATTTTTTAGAGACATAAGGAATGAACACATTATTTGACCAAGAAAATTAGGTCCAATGCCTCTGAAATTTTTACTGGAGTTCAAGGAATTTTGTAAGAATGTTCTGTCAAAATTTGGGAATTTTCCAATAAGCAGAACTCCTGTAAAAATTCAGACAAGATTTTTCTTAAATGAATTAATGAGCCAAATCCAGGGATTTTCATAAACATTGGCCTGCACCCCTGGATAGTACTCTTTGCGAGGACTCCAACAAAATTTGTTTCACAATTTTTGGACACTCCTACACAAAGTTATGGCTCTCCCAAGTTTGAACTGAAATGGGAAAATCTGGAAAATGTTTAAATGCTGACAGTGGGTCCCACTCGTCATCCCTAACCTCCAGCCACGCGCCAAAACAGAGCAGTGGCGGCTGCCTCCGGTGAGGTCGCCGGAAATGAGCTTCCCGGCCACCTCCGGACCCCCTGCTGGCCGCCCCCCCATTTTCCACCCTGCTGAACTCATTGGTGAGGTCCCCGGCGGCTGAAACTCGCCGGAAAGCAGTGCGCACCGGCCACAGCTAACCCTAGAGCTCCGGCGATGTCTTGCACGGTGAATTCTCCACCAAATGGTCGGTTCTTGGGCTCTACAGCACCAGGGGATCATGTAGAAGACCGGCATGAGGTTTAAACCAGCTGGAGATGGCTCTAAACCTATCGGCACCGTGCACCCGATAGGGTCCAGCGGCATACCCTCTAAAAGAGCTCGGACTGCTCACTCTACACTCAATTTCTTGGTCTAAAATCGATGGAGGAGGCGTGATAGGCAGTTAACAACCTGTGTGTGAAGTTTGAGACCCAACAAACATGAATTGAGGACGAATTTTACAATTCTTTACCTCAAGGTCCGTTTCTGCCGCCCGGGAGAAAAACTTGAAATTCTCCCTCTGTGATCAATGGCTGGGGCTGAGCTTTGGAGGTGAGAAACTACACTTGATGGTGCACAGATGGGGTGGCTTGCTTGGGCGTGATCCCTTCTGGTTTGGGCTGTCCACGGCGTCCAGTTTTTGGTTGCCTGAGTTTGAACTCGGGAGCAGAGAAACTTTGCTGCTTCTAGGCGCCAGCAAGCATGGAACAGCGGAGGGAAGTTCACACCCGGCTAGAGCACTCAGGGGAGAAGGTTTTCTCTGTGGGGAGCTCGAGCAAAGATCACTTGGTTGATGGCTGGCGATCAGGAGAAACAGAGAACGCTGGCTCTGTTCTGCTCGGGAGAGAAGCACACGGGAGCAGGCAGAACGGGGAAGAAGCGAAGTGGCTCTGTTGTACTCGCTGTGGGGAAGATCAGGACGAGCAAAAGATCAATCCCAGCAGGAGGTGGCGTGGGAGGTGTCCAGCACCGAGCTGCTGCGTTTCTGGAGTCGGTTGAATTTCTGGTGAGACTGACCGGTGGGGTCCACAGCCACAATTCCCCTCTTTCCCCCCATTTCGATTTAAAATAGCAAATGAGCTCCAAATTTGTTCAAACTTGGAGGATAGGTCAAAAGAATTATGAGGAACTCAAATCTGAAATCAGATTTTGAAATTGAGTTTGTTTGGTTCAAAATTCAAATTCAAGTTTGAATTTGAACGTGCCCTCATTTAATTCTCGGAATAAATAGTATATGAAACCTAAAATTCTCCAAATTTGAAACTTAGGCTCTTGAATACATGAGAAATGCATCTATGCTCTCACATATGGGCTTTTGCACAATCTGAATAGGAATCCTTTTAAAAGGATTCAAATTGCATTTAAATTTCCTCCCCTCTACTCATAGAGAAGGTGCACATGAGTTAGAGTTTTTGGGAGTCTAATTCTTTCCCCTATGTTAACATGTGTTGAGCACGGGCTAGAGAAAATTTTTAACTCCCTCACATGTCCATATTTGTGTTCCTCATTTCATGTGACACAATTATAGTCTTTTATCGCCTTAACTTTGTTTCATATGTTGAAATAAAACTTTAACAAAGTTAGGGCTGTTACATTTTCCATGATGACCAGTGCCCGTAGCACAACTCTGCATGTTTGATCCTCCACAGCCAGCGCGTAACTTCTGCTGAGGAAATAATTTATGGATCTAGTGGTGAGCTCACCCAAAACAGCAGAAAGGAGAATCTCCATTTGCAGCTCTCTCCTCAGGAAGATGGCAGCTGGCGTAGGAGAGGATCTGTGGAATGGCACGGGATGGCTCTCAGTCAAGCAAGGATGTATTAAGTACTAGTGATGCAAACTTTAGGTTCTAGTCCAATAGTCCATGCACGTGTTGTTTCATGTTCGACTTTCATGACTCATTTAAGAGAAAAATATATTGACCAAGCACTACCAATATTGATACATAGTTCAATCTAAAGCTAAGAGAGTCAATCCTACAATTGGATAGAACACATGCTAGAGTAGCAATGCATTGTGATACTACACCATACCACCCTCTGATAGACCCAACAAACTTCCGGTGAACATAGCAACTGATTTAAGATGTCTCATTTCCATTTGTGTAAAAGTATTGGTTTCTAGATCACATATGAATAGTTGCCCTATCGGTGCATTATAAATGACTACCTCCCATCATCTAACAGAAACAGAGGCTTTGTATGGAAATCATAATGATACTGAATATTTTGAGTAATCCGTATGCTATATTGTTTCACCCAGATTCTATTCTCAATGTCTGTTAGAAACCAGAGATCCATGATATATGGGTCCTCATGGTAGCAAGCTACAACTAGAGAACCTTTCAGCTCAGCCAAATATTCATGTTGATTTTGCTTTGAACAATACTTATTCCAGCCTCACGGTGGCCACATATTGGCCCAATGAGACATCTCCTCCATTCCTCTCTTCCAAGGTTGAATGGAACAATAAAGTTTGGAGCAATGAAGTCTGGAGTGAAGAAGTCTGGATCAATGTTTGACACCAAGAAATACACCACTCCATCCACTGCAACACCAGTCGATGGCTTGATAAAGGGTACTGTTGGGTTTTGCACTGTCCTCCATCGTGCATGATCAGTGGCACTGTTGATGGTAAACACCTCAAAGAGTTGTTAACCAAGGCCCATGATTCCTGACTGGTTGAACATCTGGAACACCTTGTACACCCCAGTGGATGCGACCCGTCCTAGTGTGAAGAAGGTGTAAGTTTTTCTTAAGTTTACACGATTCACATGCTCTGGTGTCGGACCTTGAGGGAGAACCTGAACAGCCTCGGTAGCCAGGTTGAGCATGCAACACTCGTTCTAGACAAGTTAGGTTGAGGCGAGTAAACAACAGCTGGTTGAAAGCATTGATAATGGCCATCCGCTTGAGGACTCTGCCGTAAAGATCCACCACATGGATCTGGTCCCAATCACCCCTAAATGCGGCCAAGAAAAGTGGTCCTGGATGGCGGGCACCGTGCGCGCTGATGAACAGAGGATCGGTGGTGATGGAGAGCCATGAGTGGCATACAGTGCGGAGGCGGCAAAGGTCCTTGGCTGGGAGCCACAACAGGACGTCAAACAACATGTCTAGGGTGAGAACACTGTAGCTGGACATGCGGGGCACCGACATACCTTGATTGCTCGGTGGAGAGTACGGCTGTTGGGGTGCCATCGACAAAGGCTACAAGCAAATCAAAATGTTAAAAAAACGAAATTTATGGAGCGAAGTGAAGATGGAATTGGACCATGATAGGAAAACAAACTTATTGCGGTGATAAAGGGAGGTAATTGGAGGAGAGCCTACCAGGTCAATCTGGCTTGAGGAGTTGGAAGATGAAGCGTCGCTAGCCATGGGCGTCACGCGGCTATGCCTCTCCACCATCTATAGGAGATGATCCACCAGCAGAATTGCATCAATCAAGCGGCCAGTAGAGGAAGGGGAAATAGATGACGGTAAGGAGTCATTTTCCCGGATCGAGAATGGAAGGTGCAGGCTATAGCTTGAACTCGATGCTTGGGCGTGATCCCTTCTGGTTTGGGCTGTCCACGGCGTCCAGTTTTTGGTTGCCTGAGTTTGAACTCGGGAGCAGAGAAACTTTGCTGCTTCTAGGCGCCAGCAAGCATGGAACAGCGGAGGGAAGTTCACAGCCGGCTAGAGCACTCAGGGGAGAAGGTTTTCTCTGTGGGGAGCTCGAGCAAAGATCACTTGGTTGATGGCTGGCGATCAGGAGAAACAGAGAACGCTGGCTCTGTTCTGCTCGGGAGAGAAGCACACGGGAGCAGGCAGAACGGGGAAGAAGCGAAGTGGCTCTGTTGTACTCGCTGTGGGGAAGATCAGGACGAGCAAAAGATCAATCCCAGCAGGAGGTGGCGTGGGAGGTGTCCAGCACCGAGCTGCTGCGTTTCTGGAGTCGGTTGAATTTCTGGTGAGACTGACCGGTGGGGTCCACAGCCACAATTCCCCTCTTTCCCCCCATTTCGATTTAAAATAGCAAATGAGCTCCAAATTTGTTCAAACTTGGAGGATAGGTCAAAAGAATTATGAGGAACTCAAATCTGAAATCAGATTTTGAAATTGAGTTTGTTTGGTTCAAAATTCAAATTCAAGTTTGAATTTGAACGTGCCCTCATTTAATTCTCGGAATAAATAGTATATGAAACCTAAAATTCTCCAAATTTGAAACTTAGGCTCTTGAATACATGAGAAATGCATCTATGCTCTCACATATGGGCTTTTGCACAATCTGAATAGGAATCCTTTTAAAAGGATTCAAATTGCATTTAAATTTCCTCCCCTCTACTCATAGAGAAGGTGCACATGAGTTAGAGTTTTTGGGAGTCTAATTCTTTCCCCTATGTTAACATGTGTTGAGCACGGGCTAGAGAAAATTTTTAACTCCCTCACATGTCCATATTTGTGTTCATCATTTCATGTGACACAATTATAGTCTTTTATCACCTTAACTTTGTTTCATATGTTGAAATAAAACTTTAACAAAGTTAGGGTTGTTACATTCCTCCCCCCTTAAAAGAATCTCGTCCCGAGATTACAAAAAGAAAGAAGAAGGGAGAATGACTACTGGACATATGGTACAAACAAGTCGGGAAAAATTTAAACGGAGAAATTCCTCGCTTTCCCACGTAGCTTCATCAGCGGTGTGGTTGCTCCACAAGACTTTGTAAAATCGCAATGTCCGATTTCTTGTGGCGCGAGTCTTCTCGTCAATAATCTGCATCGGATACTCAGAATAGGTGAGATCCGGTTGAAGATCCTCAATGTTCTCCATATGAACTGCGGTTGGGTACTTAAGACATTTCCGCAGCTGAGAGACGTGGAAAACATTGTGAATACCCGAAAGTGACGCCGGTAGCTCCAGACGATAGGCCACGGGTCCGCATATCTCAGTGACAGCAAACGGCCCGATGAATCGCGGAGCAAGCTTTCCCTTCACTCCAAACCGATGAACCCCTTTCATCGGAGAGACACGAAGATACACATGGTCCCCGATGTCGAAGTGAAGGGGTCGACGTCGTTTGTCTGCATAACTCTTCTGCCGAGATTGAGCAGCCCTTAAATTGGCTTGAATCGCTCGCACTCGTTCCTTGGCTTCATTCACCAGATCAATCCCGTAGACCACTCTCTCGCCGGACTCACACCAATTTAGTGGTGTGCGGCACTTCCGGCCATAAAGAGCTTCGTACGGGGCCATCTTGATGCTGGATTGATAACCGTTATTATATGAGAATTCTGCTAACGGTAGATGGTCATCCCAATTCCTCCCATGATTGATGACACATGCCCGTAGCATATCCTCCAGAATCTGATTTATCCTCTCCGTTTGACCATCAGTTTGCGGATGATACGCTGAACTCCGAATTAACTTGGTTCCCAAGGAAGCATGCAGTTGCTCCCAAAATCTGGATACGAACAACGCACCCCGATCAGACACGATGGTGTGGGGAACCCCGTGTAAACACACGATTCTTGAGATGAACAGCTCCGCATACTTCTTTGCCACATATTTTGTATGGACTGGAATAAAATGTGCTGTCTTGGTCAAACGATCGACGATTACCCAAATAGAATCATGCTTGTCGCTGGTCATGGGTAAACCGACGATGAAGTCCATACTTATGTCTTCCCACTTCCATGCTGGAATCTTCAGCGGTTGAAGTGGTCCGGCTTTCCTCATATGGTCGGCTTTAACCCGCCGACACGTATCACACTCAGATACGTACTTCGCAATCTCTCTTTTCATCCGTGTCCACCAGAACTTAGATTTCAAGTCCTGGTACATCTTATTGCTTCCCGGATGAATGGAGTACTTGGATAAATGTGCTTCATCCAATATCTTCCTCCGCAATTTCATGTTTCGGGGGACCACTATGCGGTTGTTAAACCATATAGTACCCTCTTCATCCTTGCGGAACATCTTCAATTCACCGCTGTCCACTCTCCTCCGGATATGAGACATACCTCTGTCTCTCTTCTGAGCCTCTACAATCTCATCTCGGATTGTAGGAATAAGAGCGAGGTTGAACAACGACCCATAGGGAACTAAGCGCAGGCTTGGTTCTCCTTCTTCATGTGCAGCCATGGCTAAATGGTGAACGTGGGCTTTCCGACTAAGTGCGTCGGCAACCACATTCGCTTTGCCCGGATGGTAATGAATTTCAAGTTCATAGTCCTTGATCAATTCTAGCCATCTTCGCTGCCTCATATTCAGTTCCTTCTGTGTGAAGATGTACTTCAAGCTTTTGTGGTCAGTGTAGAGATGTACTAGATTGCCTAGTAGATAATGTCTCCACATTTTTAATGCTAAAACCACTGCAGCTAGTTCAAGGTCGTGCGTCGGGTAATTCTGCTCATGACCCCTGAGTTGTCGGGATCCATACGCGACCACACGTCCTTCTTGCATCAACACACAACCCAAACCGATGCCGGATGCATCACAATAAACATCAAACGGCTTCGTAGTGTCCGGCTGGGCCAAAACTGGAGCTGTAGTGAGATACTTCACTAAAGTTTGAAAAGCTTGTTCGCATGAATTGCTCCAATCATACTTGGTGCTTTTCTTCAACAGCTCCGTCATAGGTTTAGCGACTTTGGAGAAGTTTGGAATGAATCTCCGGTAATAGCCCGCTAAACCTAGGAAACTTCTCACTTCATGAACAGATGTTGGAGATTTCCAATTCAGCACTTGCTCGATTTTACTTGGGTCCACAGCGATGCCTTCCGCTGAAATAATATGCCCAAGAAACGGCACTTTGCTGATCCAAAACTCACATTTACTGAACTTTGCATATAGCTTGTGGTCCCTCAAGCGTTGGAGTACAATACGCAAATGTTCAGCATGTTCTTCTTCTGACTTTGAATAGACCAAAATGTCGTCGATGAAAACCACGACGAACTTGTCTAACTCCGGCATGAACACAGAGTTCATGAGATACATAAAATGAGCCGGAGCATTGGTCAATCCAAAGGACATGAAAAGATATTCATAAAGACCATATCTTGTTGAGAACGCCGTCTTAGGTACATCTTCTGCCCGGATCTTTATCTGGTGATACCCGGACCGAAGATCCATCTTGGAAAATACCTTAGCACCCACTAGTTGATCGAACAAAATGTCAATGCGTGGTAGTGGATACTTATTCTTGATAGTGACAGCATTCAGTGGACGATAATCTACGCATAGTCTCAAAGTCTCGTCCTTCTTCTTCACGAAGAGTGCGGAACAGCCCCAAGGTGATGAACTTGGGCGTATAAAACCTTTGTCCATGAGGTCATTAAGCTGCTCCTTCAATTCTGCTAGCTCCTTCGGTGCCATTTTATATGGTCGCCGAGAAATAGGTGTTGTTCCCGGTGCTAGTTCAATCTTGAACTCTACATCACGTTCGGGCGGCATGCCCGGCAAGTCTTCGGGAAACACATCTGGATATTCACATACTACTGGAATATCCTCAATTTTAGGAGCTTCAATCTGATGCACTGCTGCAACTTGTTGTGATGGATCCACAAGATTCAATGTGTTGCAACCGTGTATTGGGGAATTCAGTTGGACAGTTCGAGAGCTGATGTCAAAGATAGCTCCATAATGTGTCAACCATGACATCCCCAAGATAATAGCAATCCTTTGGCCTTTGAGTATGATAAGGCTCGCAGGATAGATGTTTCCACCCAAGCATAAAGGTGCCCGTGAGACCATTTCATCTGTTGATATCTTGCCTCCGGGTGAGCTGATATGAAACGGATGCTTAACTGTGCTAAATGGAAGATTATTCTTCAGCACATAGTCTCTGCTAATAAAATTGTGGGTGGCTCCGGAATCAAACAACACGAAAGTGGGCTTTTCATGTAAAGTGAACATGCCCGCCAAAACTGGTTCGCCTTTTGCAATGTCCTCAATAGCAGTATAATTAACCCTGCCAGCTTTTGAAAGATTCTTCTGTGAAGGTTCGCGATGCTGATCTGAGCATGGACGAGGCAACACACGAGTGTGACTCTGCTCAGCACCACGACGGTTTCGTGTTATAGAAATCTTCAGCTCTCTACTAACACGAGGTGGAGATAACTCGTGCGTAGCTGGTTGCGGTAGGGTTGCACGAATAATTTCTGTCCGCTGCTGTTGAGGTGGTGGCTCATACGTGATCAACTCCAGCCGTGGTTGTGAGAGTTGCACCACAGGCTGAATTTGTTGCCTAACTGGCGAGTAATACCGCACTCGATAGTTCGGACGAACCTCTATGTCACCATCCGGCGGTATACTTCTTTTCAGTTCCGCTTCACAACGAAGATGCATGTCTTCCTTAATGATAGCGGCATTTACCAACTCATTGTAAATACCGTTATTGAACAAGGTCACTTGTTCCTTAAGTTCGACATTCAAACCTCGGAAGAAATACTCGCACTTCAACGCTTCCGAGTCAACCATATGAGTTGCGTATTGCATCAAGTCTTCAAACTCTTTGAAGTACTCGTACGCACTCCTTTCGCCTTGCTTTAACTCCAGAAAGTCTTGATACTTTGTTCGTAGAATTCCCGAACAAACGTGACGTGCCCGGAAAACATTCCGGAATTCATCCCACGTCACTCGATGACCTTCTGGAAGAGTAGCGATGTACTCCGCCCACCAAGCTCCAGCAGCTCCGTGGAGTTGTTGAGCGGCAAATAGGGTCTTCTGATATTCATCGCACTCAAGCGTATCGAACTTGGCTTCAATACATTGAAGCCAATGAGCCGACTCCAACGGTTCTTTCGCTTCCGAGAAAACCGGTGGTTGTCTTGCTAGAAAATCCAGATAAGTGCTTGGCGGAGGATTTTGCTGTAGTGTCTCCTGTCGTATGCTTTGTCGCACCAACAGATCCAGAGACTCAGCCATCTTTGCCAAGATTTCCGCCAACCCGGTTGATGATGTCGGCACTTCTTGTCGTGGCAACTTACTTTCGCCGTGACTCGACTCACCAACCTCACTCCTGGAATGAGCACGATCCATGCTGCAAGAATGAGCAATTTACGGTTAAAATTCAAAGTTCAAACTCAACTTGAATTCAAAAACATTAACCGTCAAAGCATCATTTCAATAATGCAGCACACATACTCTAACCAGGGTTCCGACAATTCTGGAATCTATCAAACGTGAGAAAGTTTGTCCAAACCCTTAATTCCAACAGTAGGACAAACTGACAAATAACTCGAGGACATGTTACGGAGCTTAGAGAAGTCTAAGACATCCCTGTCCACAACAAGTCTCAAGCTAAATGACAATAAGTACTACCCTGTTCAGAATGACCAATAGGTCTTAATCCAAGAATTTGAATATGACAATGGCAATTTCATGTCTCAAGTTGAATATCAAAGTTATAGTTAACTTTAATATCTTTCCAACGAGTAGTCATTTGCCTTCATATCAGTTCTGGATCAAAAGTTGTGATATTTCAAAGTTAACAGAAATCTGGAAAAATTTTGACAGCACCTCCTTTGAAAGTGGCTGTTTTGTCCGCAAGATTTCATCACTTTAAACTCCAAATCTGGAAAAACTTTGAACTACAAAGTCATAGCATATATCACAAGCTTTCCCACGGTGTCTTACTTGACCCTTAGAAATTTTTCTAAAGAATGTTATGGTCGAAGTACAGAAATTTCCAGAGAGCAATTTGTGACTGCCCTGTTTTTGGGCAGTTCACACTCCCCTGAGAATTTCCTCCATTTGGAGGGTGATTCTGGTCTGGAGTTCTAATGAAGAGTTGTATAATACTTCAATAGCTTTCCAGAAATGTATCCCTCACCTCCATTGGTTCAACCAAACAAAAGTTATGTCCTGTTAAACTTCAGCAAAGATTCTGCCGGAAACAGGGGAGGTCTATTCCTAAGTCTTTGTGAAGAAATCTATACTCCCAATTGACTCTTAGTTCAATATAGGAGTTCATCACCCCTTAGTAGAATCCTAGACTCCAAATTTACTCTTTTTCTTTTCAAACCTTCATTTTCATGCAGTTCAAAACACATCACGGTACTACGTTGCCTCACCAAATTAAAATCCTAACCGGCTTTATACCAGCTTATACATCTCAAGTGGTGGCACTAAAACGATCACTCACAAACGTTTTCTACACGACATGTTCTAACGTGGTTAAGGTACCTGCAGAAAATCACTCAATAATGATGCACACATTGGTTTATCATTTCAGGCAGGTCCATATCATAGTAAAAACATACGCCCCGTATCATTGCCATACGGGCCGTCCTTGAGTCAAGCCACGTCTCAAGGTACATGATCGGGTTATTCACCACCCGACGGGGGCTCCACACCTTTGCAATAAAGCACACCGGTGGAACAGCGCTTTCGTATGCCTCATAGGACATGAAGAGTCCTAGAGAACATACTTCGTGTTACAAACCACACGATGGGGTCTCCTCCTCTTGCCCCTGGGTTTGCGCACTGGAGGCTAGTGCCATTCATATGTCTCTAAGACATGAAGAGTCTTAGAAAACATATTCACTTCCCGTCCATTGCTGAACGGAACATCCCACACTACTTTTCTCGTATGGGTGAGCTAACCGAAATTGATCCGCTTTCGGTGGCGTTCCTTACCATTCTTACCTCCACGTAGGTGCGTCGTTACTGAATTTAAATACTGAAGAGTAACACACTGTTAGCTTGCCACCTTAGATAACTATGCTAATAATACTCCTTATGTGGGCATACTATACGTTCCTCACTCGTATACCCCTAAGTTTTCAAAAATATGCTCTTTTCATGCGTGCTATTCCCAATGCGGCTCTGATACCACGCCTGTGGGACGCGCCCGCGGCCCGGGAATCGCAGTGGGTGGTGCCGTGCGATGCGGCACCCAACAGCATGCACGAAAAGAGGCGTAAGAAACATAACGAAACCATTTTTTTTCTCAAGATAAGATCTTTTACAACATAAGTACACGCGCAGCGGAAATTAAAATGTGCTGGACAAACTACTCACTCTCGACCCTAACTACACCGAAGAGAAGTCGTTCAGCCCGTGAACGCTTCCTACTAGCTTCACCAAAGAAAGGCAGCGGCTAGGTTTCCGATGAGTTGAACAAACCGTGAGGTTCATCGTCTCACCGAACAACCCTCTTCATAGCAGGCATCCTGCTACCTGCAAAAACAACTCAGAAGCAACCGTGAGCACTAAGGCTCAACAAGACTTACCCGTCGCTCCTAAACATGCAACTCTAAATGCAGGGGTAGCAAGACAGTAGGAATAGGAATTTGCAAAATGCACCTCGACTAAACTTGATCCTTATATTCAGATTCTTTTAGCCTTCATTTTAGTGGTCCTCACGCCTCACAACATCGGAAGTCCACAATCAAACAAGAAACGCTTATCCCGATGTTGCTAGCCTAAGGTGGAAGTGAAATTTAGTTGGCTCTATATCTACTTCAGTCAAGGTTCCAATACAGTGATTAATCCACAAACAACAAGTTAAGAGACTTAGTTCATCTTTTTACTAAGTCACGGCGCAGTGGGCAAGTATGCTCAATCCTCTTCCGCGAGCGACGGTGATTCGAATCAATAACAACCCGGAATACACGACACATACACCCGCCTCGAAAGACTCTCTCAAGAGCTCTTTCTTACGTTGTATGCAGCAACCTTTCACATGACACCCCGACATAGAAAAACGCTTCGCGTCGAGCAGGATGGTCCTCTACGCGGACACGTCGAAGTTGCCCGCTAAAGGATTTACACCTCCCGCCTTCTCAACGCCATTCCCACGCGAAGGATGAGTTTCTATATCACGGTCCATCGTGTTACATCGGTTTCATGGGTCCCATACCCCACTATATATCCGGTACAGCTCAATCTTGTCCAGCAGGGCCGCATACATACGGTCCTTAACCGACACGGACGGGGCTACAACCAACCTCCACATTTGCCTTACCATCCTAGTCCAGGCCAGATGTGGTCTCAAGCATTGTCACACCCATCGCAGGTCGAGACCAACCTTGAGCGCTCCATCCTACAGGAACATCCCCGTCCCCATCTCATATTCATGAGGGTGCTCTTATCATTTATCTCTCGCGAGTAACTCCATTACTCGAACTTTCTCGCGAGTAGCTTTTTACTACTCGACTTCTACCGAGCTAGCTACAACATTAGCCTGGCATCTACAACGAGGCAAAGCCTACACTAAACCTTCTAATAAGGGATGTAATAGGCATGCAAGTGGGTTTCAATCATCCTAGACATAATGCACTCAAGTCTAATAAACATGATGTGAAGTAAAGCAAAATTTGAAAACGGTAACGATATGCAAACCGGGGCTTGCCTTGCTCAACGGTTTTGTTAGAAGCTAGGAGTTAGTCTTCCTCCGGAGAATCCGCCAAACTCGTCACGAGATGGAGATCCTCGCTGTAGAGTCGGATCCTCGTCGAACGTCGACGTCACGTGAGCTATTATATTGCAATGCACATATATTTCAAAAGCAATTTAGAACTGTTTCAAAACTGTTGTACAGTTAACTCACACATAATAGAGGTAAACAACAGCAAGGTTTCTGTTGTTGGATCTAAACCTTAGAGAAGATGAAAGCTAGGGTGAAAAGGAGATACTAATAATCACCATGTGATTAAGTCCATTATATGAACACTTAAACCTAAAAGATGGTAGCTCAAGTCCCAGAGGTCCAATGAAGCTGAGAATTTTAACCACAGCCTCTATGGAAGGTATTCAGGCAGTGTGCAAAAATTGAGCTCATGAAATGGCTTCATGTGAGCACAACAAATCCTTATGTGGTTTTCACTAATCTGCCTTTACCCCCTAGATATTAAGCTTTCCTATGCTGAAAAGTAGACTTTTTGTGAAGTACAAAATGTCCTGAGTCCATAGGAAATGGGTTTTACCATTTTTGGAGTTTCCTACATGGAGATATGGATTTTTCAAAGAATGGTGAAAAGCTGAAATTGTCTCTGTTTATTTTCCTATTTTTTAGAGACATAAGGAATGAACACATTATTTGACCAAGAAAATTAGGTTCAATGCCTCTGAAATTTTTACTGGAGTTCAAGGAATTTTGTAAGAATGTTCTGTCAAAATTTGGGAATTTTCCAATAAGCAGAACTCCTGTAAAAATTCAGACAAGATTTTTCTTAAATGAATTAATGAGCCAAATCCAGGGATTTTCATAAACATTGGCCTGCACCCCTGGATAGTACTCTTTGAGAGGACTCCAACAAAATTTGTTTCACAATTTTTGGACACTCCTACACAAAGTTATGGCTCTCCCAAGTTTGAACTGAAATGGGAAAATCTGGAAAATGTTTAAATGCTGACAGTGGGTCCCACTCGTCATCCCTAACCTCCAGCCACGCGCCAAAACAGAGCAGTGGCGGCTGCCTCCGGTGAGGTCGCCGGAAATGAGCTTCCCGGCCACCTCCGGACCCCCTGCTGGCCGCCCCCCCATTTTCCACCCTGCTGAACTCATTGGTGAGGTCCCCGGCGGCTGAAACTCGCCGGAAAGCAGTGCGCACCGGCCACAGCTAACCCTAGAGCTCCGGCGATGTCTTGCACGGTGAATTCTCCACCAAATGGTCGGTTCTTGGGCTCTACAGCACCAGGGGATCATGTAGAAGACCGGCATGAGGTTTAAACCAGCTGGAGATGGCTCTAAACCTATCGGCACCGTGCACCCGATAGGGTCCAGCGGCATACCCTCTAAAAGAGCTCGGACTGCTCACTCTACACTCAATTTCTTGGTCTAAAATCGATGGAGGAGGCGTGATAGGCAGTTAACAACCTGTGTGTGAAGTTTGAGACCCAACAAACATGAATTGAGGACGAATTTTACAATTCTTTACCTCAAGGTCCGTTTCTGCCGCCCGGGAGAAAAACTTGAAATTCTCCCTCTGTGATCAATGGCTGGGGCTGAGCTTTGGAGGTGAGAAACTACACTTGATGGTGCACAGATGGGGTGGCTTGCTTGGGCGTGATCCCTTCTGGTTTGGGCTGTCCACGGCGTCCAGTTTTTGGTTGCCTGAGTTTGAACTCGGGAGCAGAGAAACTTTGCTGCTTCTAGGCGCCAGCAAGCATGGAACAGCGGAGGGAAGTTCACAGCCGGCTAGAGCACTCAGGGGAGAAGGTTTTCTCTGTGGGGAGCTCGAGCAAAGATCACTTGGTTGATGGCTGGCGATCAGGAGAAACAGAGAACGCTGGCTCTGTTCTGCTCGGGAGAGAAGCACACGGGAGCAGGCAGAACGGGGAAGAAGCGAAGTGGCTCTGTTGTACTCGCTGTGGGGAAGATCAGGACGAGCAAAAGATCAATCCCAGCAGGAGGTGGCGTGGGAGGTGTCCAGCACCGAGCTGCTGCGTTTCTGGAGTCGGTTGAATTTCTGGTGAGACTGACCGGTGGGGTCCACAGCCACAATTCCCCTCTTTCCCCCCATTTCGATTTAAAATAGCAAATGAGCTCCAAATTTGTTCAAACTTGGAGGATAGGTCAAAAGAATTATGAGGAACTCAAATCTGAAATCAGATTTTGAAATTGAGTTTGTTTGGTTCAAAATTCAAATTCAAGTTTGAATTTGAACGTGCCCTCATTTAATTCTCGGAATAAATAGTATATGAAACCTAAAATTCTCCAAATTTGAAACTTAGGCTCTTGAATACATGAGAAATGCATCTATGCTCTCACATATGGGCTTTTGCACAATCTGAATAGGAATCCTTTTAAAAGGATTCAAATTGCATTTAAATTTCCTCCCCTCTACTCATAGAGAAGGTGCACATGAGTTAGAGTTTTTGGGAGTCTAATTCTTTCCCCTATGTTAACATGTGTTGAGCACGGGCTAGAGAAAATTTTTAACTCCCTCACATGTCCATATTTGTGTTCCTCATTTCATGTGACACAATTATAGTCTTTTATCGCCTTAACTTTGTTTCATATGTTGAAATAAAACTTTAACAAAGTTAGGGCTGTTACATTTTCCATGATGACCAGTGCCCGTAGCACAACTCTGCATGTTTGATCCTCCACAGCCAGCGCGTAACTTCTGCTGAGGAAATAATTTATGGATCTAGTGGTGAGCTCACCCAAAACAGCAGAAAGGAGAATCTCCATTTGCAGCTCTCTCCTCAGGAAGATGGCAGCTGGCGTAGGAGAGGATCTGTGGAATGGCACGGGATGGCTCTCAGTCAAGCAAGGATGTATTAAGTACTAGTGATGCAAACTTTAGGTTCTAGTCCAATAGTCCATGCACGTGTTGTTTCATGTTCGACTTTCATGACTCATTTAAGAGAAAAATATATTGACCAAGCACTACCAATATTGATACATAGTTCAATCTAAAGCTAAGAGAGTCAATCCTACAATTGGATAGAACACATGCTAGAGTAGCAATGCATTGTGATACTACACCATACCACCCTCTGATAGACCCAACAAACTTCCGGTGAACATAGCAACTGATTTAAGATGTCTCATTTCCATTTGTGTAAAAGTATTGGTTTCTAGATCACATATGAATAGTTGCCCTATCGGTGCATTATAAATGACTACCTCCCATCATCTAACAGAAACAGAGGCTTTGTATGGAAATCATAATGATACTGAATATTTTGAGTAATCCGTATGCTATATTGTTTCACCCAGATTCTATTCTCAATGTCTGTTAGAAACCAGAGATCCATGATATATGGGTCCTCATGGTAGCAAGCTACAACTAGAGAACCTTTCAGCTCAGCCAAATATTCATGTTGATTTTGCTTTGAACAATACTTATTCCAGCCTCACGGTGGCCACATATTGGCCCAATGAGACATCTCCTCCATTCCTCTCTTCCAAGGTTGAATGGAACAATAAAGTTTGGAGCAATGAAGTCTGGAGTGAAGAAGTCTGGATCAATGTTTGACACCAAGAAATACACCACTCCATCCACTGCAACACCAGTCGATGGCTTGATAAAGGGTACTGTTGGGTTTTGCACTGTCCTCCATCGTGCATGATCAGTGGCACTGTTGATGGTAAACACCTCAAAGAGTTGTTAACCAAGGCCCATGATTCCTGACTGGTTGAACATCTGGAACACCTTGTACACCCCAGTGGATGCGACCCGTCCTAGTGTGAAGAAGGTGTAAGTTTTTCTTAAGTTTACACGATTCACATGCTCTGGTGTCGGACCTTGAGGGAGAACCTGAACAGCCTCGGTAGCCAGGTTGAGCATGCAACACTCGTTCTAGACAAGTTAGGTTGAGGCGAGTAAACAACAGCTGGTTGAAAGCATTGATAATGGCCATCCGCTTGAGGACTCTGCCGTAAAGATCCACCACATGGATCTGGTCCCAATCACCCCTAAATGCGGCCAAGAAAAGTGGTCCTGGATGGCGGGCACCGTGCGCGCTGATGAACAGAGGATCGGTGGTGATGGAGAGCCATGAGTGGCATACAGTGCGGAGGCGGCAAAGGTCCTTGGCTGGGAGCCACAACAGGACGTCAAACAACATGTCTAGGGTGAGAACACTGTAGCTGGACATGCGGGGCACCGACATACCTTGATTGCTCGGTGGAGAGTACGGCTGTTGGGGTGCCATCGACAAAGGCTACAAGCAAATCAAAATGTTAAAAAAACAAAATTTATGGAGCGAAGTGAAGATGGAATTGGACCATGATAGGAAAACAAACTTATTGCGGTGATAAAGGGAGGTAATTGGAGGAGAGCCTACCAGGTCAATCTGGCTTGAGGAGTTGGAAGATGAAGCGTCGCTAGCCATGGGCGTCACGCGGCTATGCCTCTCCACCATCTATAGGAGATGATCCACCAGCAGAATTGCATCAATCAAGCGGCCAGTAGAGGAAGGGGAAATAGATGACGGTAAGGAGTCATTTTCCCGGATCGAGAATGGAAGGTGCAGGCTATAGCTTGAACTCGATGCTTGGGCGTGATCCCTTCTGGTTTGGGCTGTCCACGGCGTCCAGTTTTTGGTTGCCTGAGTTTGAACTCGGGAGCAGAGAAACTTTGCTGCTTCTAGGCGCCAGCAAGCATGGAACAGCGGAGGGAAGTTCACAGCCGGCTAGAGCACTCAGGGGAGAAGGTTTTCTCTGTGGGGAGCTCGAGCAAAGATCACTTGGTTGATGGCTGGCGATCAGGAGAAACAGAGAACGCTGGCTCTGTTCTGCTCGGGAGAGAAGCACACGGGAGCAGGCAGAACGGGGAAGAAGCGAAGTGGCTCTGTTGTACTCGCTGTGGGGAAGATCAGGACGAGCAAAAGATCAATCCCAGCAGGAGGTGGCGTGGGAGGTGTCCAGCACCGAGCTGCTGCGTTTCTGGAGTCGGTTGAATTTCTGGTGAGACTGACCGGTGGGGTCCACAGCCACAATTCCCCTCTTTCCCCCCATTTCGATTTAAAATAGCAAATGAGCTCCAAATTTGTTCAAACTTGGAGGATAGGTCAAAAGAATTATGAGGAACTCAAATCTGAAATCAGATTTTGAAATTGAGTTTGTTTGGTTCAAAATTCAAATTCAAGTTTGAATTTGAACGTGCCCTCATTTAATTCTCGGAATAAATAGTATATGAAACCTAAAATTCTCCAAATTTGAAACTTAGGCTCTTGAATACATGAGAAATGCATCTATGCTCTCACATATGGGCTTTTGCACAATCTGAATAGGAATCCTTTTAAAAGGATTCAAATTGCATTTAAATTTCCTCCCCTCTACTCATAGAGAAGGTGCACATGAGTTAGAGTTTTTGGGAGTCTAATTCTTTCCCCTATGTTAACATGTGTTGAGCACGGGCTAGAGAAAATTTTTAACTCCCTCACATGTCCATATTTGTGTTCATCATTTCATGTGACACAATTATAGTCTTTTATCACCTTAACTTTGTTTCATATGTTGAAATAAAACTTTAACAAAGTTAGGGTTGTTACATTCCTCCCCCCTTAAAAGAATCTCGTCCCGAGATTACAAAAAGAAAGAAGAAGGGAGAATGACTACTGGACATATGGTACAAACAAGTCGGGAAAAATTTAAACGGAGAAATTCCTCGCTTTCCCACGTAGCTTCATCAGCGGTGTGGTTGCTCCACAAGACTTTGTAAAATCGCAATGTCCGATTTCTTGTGGCGCGAGTCTTCTCGTCAATAATCTGCATCGGATACTCAGAATAGGTGAGATCCGGTTGAAGATCCTCAATGTTCTCCATATGAACTGCGGTTGGGTACTTAAGACATTTCCGCAGCTGAGAGACGTGGAAAACATTGTGAATACCCGAAAGTGACGCCGGTAGCTCCAGACGATAGGCCACGGGTCCGCATATCTCAGTGACAGCAAACGGCCCGATGAATCGCGGAGCAAGCTTTCCCTTCACTCCAAACCGATGAACCCCTTTCATCGGAGAGACACGAAGATACACATGGTCCCCGATGTCGAAGTGAAGGGGTCGACGTCGTTTGTCTGCATAACTCTTCTGCCGAGATTGAGCAGCCCTTAAATTGGCTTGAATCGCTCGCACTCGTTCCTTGGCTTCATTCACCAGATCAATCCCGTAGACCACTCTCTCGCCGGACTCACACCAATTTAGTGGTGTGCGGCACTTCCGGCCATAAAGAGCTTCGTACGGGGCCATCTTGATGCTGGATTGATAACCGTTATTATATGAGAATTCTGCTAACGGTAGATGGTCATCCCAATTCCTCCCATGATTGATGACACATGCCCGTAGCATATCCTCCAGAATCTGATTTATCCTCTCCGTTTGACCATCAGTTTGCGGATGATACGCTGAACTCCGAATTAACTTGGTTCCCAAGGAAGCATGCAGTTGCTCCCAAAATCTGGATACGAACAACGCACCCCGATCAGACACGATGGTGTGGGGAACCCCGTGTAAACACACGATTCTTGAGATGAACAGCTCCGCATACTTCTTTGCCACATATTTTGTATGGACTGGAATAAAATGTGCTGTCTTGGTCAAACGATCGACGATTACCCAAATAGAATCATGCTTGTCGCTGGTCATGGGTAAACCGACGATGAAGTCCATACTTATGTCTTCCCACTTCCATGCTGGAATCTTCAGCGGTTGAAGTGGTCCGGCTTTCCTCATATGGTCGGCTTTAACCCGCCGACACGTATCACACTCAGATACGTACTTCGCAATCTCTCTTTTCATCCGTGTCCACCAGAACTTAGATTTCAAGTCCTGGTACATCTTATTGCTTCCCGGATGAATGGAGTACTTGGATAAATGTGCTTCATCCAATATCTTCCTCCGCAATTTCATGTTTCGGGGGACCACTATGCGGTTGTTAAACCATATAGTACCCTCTTCATCCTTGCGGAACATCTTCAATTCACCGCTGTCCACTCTCCTCCGGATATGAGACATACCTCTGTCTCTCTTCTGAGCCTCTACAATCTCATCTCGGATTGTAGGAATAAGAGCGAGGTTGAACAACGACCCATAGGGAACTAAGCGCAGGCTTGGTTCTCCTTCTTCATGTGCAGCCATGGCTAAATGGTGAACGTGGGCTTTCCGACTAAGTGCGTCGGCAACCACATTCGCTTTGCCCGGATGGTAATGAATTTCAAGTTCATAGTCCTTGATCAATTCTAGCCATCTTCGCTGCCTCATATTCAGTTCCTTCTGTGTGAAGATGTACTTCAAGCTTTTGTGGTCAGTGTAGAGATGTACTAGATTGCCTAGTAGATAATGTCTCCACATTTTTAATGCTAAAACCACTGCAGCTAGTTCAAGGTCGTGCGTCGGGTAATTCTGCTCATGACCCCTGAGTTGTCGGGATCCATACGCGACCACACGTCCTTCTTGCATCAACACACAACCCAAACCGATGCCGGATGCATCACAATAAACATCAAACGGCTTCGTAGTGTCCGGCTGGGCCAAAACTGGAGCTGTAGTGAGATACTTCACTAAAGTTTGAAAAGCTTGTTCGCATGAATTGCTCCAATCATACTTGGTGCTTTTCTTCAACAGCTCCGTCATAGGTTTAGCGACTTTGGAGAAGTTTGGAATGAATCTCCGGTAATAGCCCGCTAAACCTAGGAAACTTCTCACTTCATGAACAGATGTTGGAGATTTCCAATTCAGCACTTGCTCGATTTTACTTGGGTCCACAGCGATGCCTTCCGCTGAAATAATATGCCCAAGAAACGGCACTTTGCTGATCCAAAACTCACATTTACTGAACTTTGCATATAGCTTGTGGTCCCTCAAGCGTTGGAGTACAATACGCAAATGTTCAGCATGTTCTTCTTCTGACTTTGAATAGACCAAAATGTCGTCGATGAAAACCACGACGAACTTGTCTAACTCCGGCATGAACACAGAGTTCATGAGATACATAAAATGAGCCGGAGCATTGGTCAATCCAAAGGACATGAAAAGATATTCATAAAGACCATATCTTGTTGAGAACGCCGTCTTAGGTACATCTTCTGCCCGGATCTTTATCTGGTGATACCCGGACCGAAGATCCATCTTGGAAAATACCTTAGCACCCACTAGTTGATCGAACAAAATGTCAATGCGTGGTAGTGGATACTTATTCTTGATAGTGACAGCATTCAGTGGACGATAATCTACGCATAGTCTCAAAGTCTCGTCCTTCTTCTTCACGAAGAGTGCGGAACAGCCCCAAGGTGATGAACTTGGGCGTATAAAACCTTTGTCCATGAGGTCATTAAGCTGCTCCTTCAATTCTGCTAGCTCCTTCGGTGCCATTTTATATGGTCGCCGAGAAATAGGTGTTGTTCCCGGTGCTAGTTCAATCTTGAACTCTACATCACGTTCGGGCGGCATGCCCGGCAAGTCTTCGGGAAACACATCTGGATATTCACATACTACTGGAATATCCTCAATTTTAGGAGCTTCAATCTGATGCACTGCTGCAACTTGTTGTGATGGATCCACAAGATTCAATGTGTTGCAACCGTGTATTGGGGAATTCAGTTGGACAGTTCGAGAGCTGATGTCAAAGATAGCTCCATAATGTGTCAACCATGACATCCCCAAGATAATAGCAATCCTTTGGCCTTTGAGTATGATAAGGCTCGCAGGATAGATGTTTCCACCCAAGCATAAAGGTGCCCGTGAGACCATTTCATCTGTTGATATCTTGCCTCCGGGTGAGCTGATATGAAACGGATGCTTAACTGTGCTAAATGGAAGATTATTCTTCAGCACATAGTCTCTGCTAATAAAATTGTGGGTGGCTCCGGAATCAAACAACACGAAAGTGGGCTTTTCATGTAAAGTGAACATGCCCGCCAAAACTGGTTCGCCTTTTGCAATGTCCTCAATAGCAGTATAATTAACCCTGCCAGCTTTTGAAAGATTCTTCTGTGAAGGTTCGCGATGCTGATCTGAGCATGGACGAGGCAACACACGAGTGTGACTCTGCTCAGCACCACGACGGTTTCGTGTTATAGAAATCTTCAGCTCTCTACTAACACGAGGTGGAGATAACTCGTGCGTAGCTGGTTGCGGTAGGGTTGCACGAATAATTTCTGTCCGCTGCTGTTGAGGTGGTGGCTCATACGTGATCAACTCCAGCCGTGGTTGTGAGAGTTGCACCACAGGCTGAATTTGTTGCCTAACTGGCGAGTAATACCGCACTCGATAGTTCGGACGAACCTCTATGTCACCATCCGGCGGTATACTTCTTTTCAGTTCCGCTTCACAACGAAGATGCATGTCTTCCTTAATGATAGCGGCATTTACCAACTCATTGTAAATACCGTTATTGAACAAGGTCACTTGTTCCTTAAGTTCGACATTCAAACCTCGGAAGAAATACTCGCACTTCAACGCTTCCGAGTCAACCATATGAGTTGCGTATTGCATCAAGTCTTCAAACTCTTTGAAGTACTCGTACGCACTCCTTTCGCCTTGCTTTAACTCCAGAAAGTCTTGATACTTTGTTCGTAGAATTCCCGAACAAACGTGACGTGCCCGGAAAACATTCCGGAATTCATCCCACGTCACTCGATGACCTTCTGGAAGAGTAGCGATGTACTCCGCCCACCAAGCTCCAGCAGCTCCGTGGAGTTGTTGAGCGGCAAATAGGGTCTTCTGATATTCATCGCACTCAAGCGTATCGAACTTGGCTTCAATACATTGAAGCCAATGAGCCGACTCCAACGGTTCTTTCGCTTCCGAGAAAACCGGTGGTTGTCTTGCTAGAAAATCCAGATAAGTGCTTGGCGGAGGATTTTGCTGTAGTGTCTCCTGTCGTATGCTTTGTCGCACCAACAGATCCAGAGACTCAGCCATCTTTGCCAAGATTTCCGCCAACCCGGTTGATGATGTCGGCACTTCTTGTCGTGGCAACTTACTTTCGCCGTGACTCGACTCACCAACCTCACTCCTGGAATGAGCACGATCCATGCTGCAAGAATGAGCAATTTACGGTTAAAATTCAAAGTTCAAACTCAACTTGAATTCAAAAACATTAACCGTCAAAGCATCATTTCAATAATGCAGCACACATACTCTAACCAGGGTTCCGACAATTCTGGAATCTATCAAACGTGAGAAAGTTTGTCCAAACCCTTAATTCCAACAGTAGGACAAACTGACAAATAACTCGAGGACATGTTACGGAGCTTAGAGAAGTCTAAGACATCCCTGTCCACAACAAGTCTCAAGCTAAATGACAATAAGTACTACCCTGTTCAGAATGACCAATAGGTCTTAATCCAAGAATTTGAATATGACAATGGCAATTTCATGTCTCAAGTTGAATATCAAAGTTATAGTTAACTTTAATATCTTTCCAACGAGTAGTCATTTGCCTTCATATCAGTTCTGGATCAAAAGTTGTGATATTTCAAAGTTAACAGAAATCTGGAAAAATTTTGACAGCACCTCCTTTGAAAGTGGCTGTTTTGTCCGCAAGATTTCATCACTTTAAACTCCAAATCTGGAAAAACTTTGAACTACAAAGTCATAGCATATATCACAAGCTTTCCCACGGTGTCTTACTTGACCCTTAGAAATTTTTCTAAAGAATGTTATGGTCGAAGTACAGAAATTTCCAGAGAGCAATTTGTGACTGCCCTGTTTTTGGGCAGTTCACACTCCCCTGAGAATTTCCTCCATTTGGAGGGTGATTCTGGTCTGGAGTTCTAATGAAGAGTTGTATAATACTTCAATAGCTTTCCAGAAATGTATCCCTCACCTCCATTGGTTCAACCAAACAAAAGTTATGTCCTGTTAAACTTCAGCAAAGATTCTGCCGGAAACAGGGGAGGTCTATTCCTAAGTCTTTGTGAAGAAATCTATACTCCCAATTGACTCTTAGTTCAATATAGGAGTTCATCACCCCTTAGTAGAATCCTAGACTCCAAATTTACTCTTTTTCTTTTCAAACCTTCATTTTCATGCAGTTCAAAACACATCACGGTACTACGTTGCCTCACCAAATTAAAATCCTAACCGGCTTTATACCAGCTTATACATCTCAAGTGGTGGCACTAAAACGATCACTCACAAACGTTTTCTACACGACATGTTCTAACGTGGTTAAGGTACCTGCAGAAAATCACTCAATAATGATGCACACATTGGTTTATCATTTCAGGCAGGTCCATATCATAGTAAAAACATACGCCCCGTATCATTGCCATACGGGCCGTCCTTGAGTCAAGCCACGTCTCAAGGTACATGATCGGGTTATTCACCACCCGACGGGGGCTCCACACCTTTGCAATAAAGCACACCGGTGGAACAGCGCTTTCGTATGCCTCATAGGACATGAAGAGTCCTAGAGAACATACTTCGTGTTACAAACCACACGATGGGGTCTCCTCCTCTTGCCCCTGGGTTTGCGCACTGGAGGCTAGTGCCATTCATATGTCTCTAAGACATGAAGAGTCTTAGAAAACATATTCACTTCCCGTCCATTGCTGAACGGAACATCCCACACTACTTTTCTCGTATGGGTGAGCTAACCGAAATTGATCCGCTTTCGGTGGCGTTCCTTACCATTCTTACCTCCACGTAGGTGCGTCGTTACTGAATTTAAATACTGAAGAGTAACACACTGTTAGCTTGCCACCTTAGATAACTATGCTAATAATACTCCTTATGTGGGCATACTATACGTTCCTCACTCGTATACCCCTAAGTTTTCAAAAATATGCTCTTTTCATGCGTGCTATTCCCAATGCGGCTCTGATACCACGCCTGTGGGACGCGCCCGCGGCCCGGGAATCGCAGTGGGTGGTGCCGTGCGATGCGGCACCCAACAGCATGCACGAAAAGAGGCGTAAGAAACATAACGAAACCATTTTTTTTCTCAAGATAAGATCTTTTACAACATAAGTACACGCGCAGCGGAAATTAAAATGTGCTGGACAAACTACTCACTCTCGACCCTAACTACACCGAAGAGAAGTCGTTCAGCCCGTGAACGCTTCCTACTAGCTTCACCAAAGAAAGGCAGCGGCTAGGTTTCCGATGAGTTGAACAAACCGTGAGGTTCATCGTCTCACCGAACAACCCTCTTCATAGCAGGCATCCTGCTACCTGCAAAAACAACTCAGAAGCAACCGTGAGCACTAAGGCTCAACAAGACTTACCCGTCGCTCCTAAACATGCAACTCTAAATGCAGGGGTAGCAAGACAGTAGGAATAGGAATTTGCAAAATGCACCTCGACTAAACTTGATCCTTATATTCAGATTCTTTTAGCCTTCATTTTAGTGGTCCTCACGCCTCACAACATCGGAAGTCCACAATCAAACAAGAAACGCTTATCCCGATGTTGCTAGCCTAAGGTGGAAGTGAAATTTAGTTGGCTCTATATCTACTTCAGTCAAGGTTCCAATACAGTGATTAATCCACAAACAACAAGTTAAGAGACTTAGTTCATCTTTTTACTAAGTCACGGCGCAGTGGGCAAGTATGCTCAATCCTCTTCCGCGAGCGACGGTGATTCGAATCAATAACAACCCGGAATACACGACACATACACCCGCCTCGAAAGACTCTCTCAAGAGCTCTTTCTTACGTTGTATGCAGCAACCTTTCACATGACACCCCGACATAGAAAAACGCTTCGCGTCGAGCAGGATGGTCCTCTACGCGGACACGTCGAAGTTGCCCGCTAAAGGATTTACACCTCCCGCCTTCTCAACGCCATTCCCACGCGAAGGATGAGTTTCTATATCACGGTCCATCGTGTTACATCGGTTTCATGGGTCCCATACCCCACTATATATCCGGTACAGCTCAATCTTGTCCAGCAGGGCCGCATACATACGGTCCTTAACCGACACGGACGGGGCTACAACCAACCTCCACATTTGCCTTACCATCCTAGTCCAGGCCAGATGTGGTCTCAAGCATTGTCACACCCATCGCAGGTCGAGACCAACCTTGAGCGCTCCATCCTACAGGAACATCCCCGTCCCCATCTCATATTCATGAGGGTGCTCTTATCATTTATCTCTCGCGAGTAACTCCATTACTCGAACTTTCTCGCGAGTAGCTTTTTACTACTCGACTTCTACCGAGCTAGCTACAACATTAGCCTGGCATCTACAACGAGGCAAAGCCTACACTAAACCTTCTAATAAGGGATGTAATAGGCATGCAAGTGGGTTTCAATCATCCTAGACATAATGCACTCAAGTCTAATAAACATGATGTGAAGTAAAGCAAAATTTGAAAACGGTAACGATATGCAAACCGGGGCTTGCCTTGCTCAACGGTTTTGTTAGAAGCTAGGAGTTAGTCTTCCTCCGGAGAATCCGCCAAACTCGTCACGAGATGGAGATCCTCGCTGTAGAGTCGGATCCTCGTCGAACGTCGACGTCACGTGAGCTATTATATTGCAATGCACATATATTTCAAAAGCAATTTAGAACTGTTTCAAAACTGTTGTACAGTTAACTCACACATAATAGAGGTAAACAACAGCAAGGTTTCTGTTGTTGGATCTAAACCTTAGAGAAGATGAAAGCTAGGGTGAAAAGGAGATACTAATAATCACCATGTGATTAAGTCCATTATATGAACACTTAAACCTAAAAGATGGTAGCTCAAGTCCCAGAGGTCCAATGAAGCTGAGAATTTTAACCACAGCCTCTATGGAAGGTATTCAGGCAGTGTGCAAAAATTGAGCTCATGAAATGGCTTCATGTGAGCACAACAAATCCTTATGTGGTTTTCACTAATCTGCCTTTACCCCCTAGATATTAAGCTTTCCTATGCTGAAAAGTAGACTTTTTGTGAAGTACAAAATGTCCTGAGTCCATAGGAAATGGGTTTTACCATTTTTGGAGTTTCCTACATGGAGATATGGATTTTTCAAAGAATGGTGAAAAGCTGAAATTGTCTCTGTTTATTTTCCTATTTTTTAGAGACATAAGGAATGAACACATTATTTGACCAAGAAAATTAGGTTCAATGCCTCTGAAATTTTTACTGGAGTTCAAGGAATTTTGTAAGAATGTTCTGTCAAAATTTGGGAATTTTCCAATAAGCAGAACTCCTGTAAAAATTCAGACAAGATTTTTCTTAAATGAATTAATGAGCCAAATCCAGGGATTTTCATAAACATTGGCCTGCACCCCTGGATAGTACTCTTTGAGAGGACTCCAACAAAATTTGTTTCACAATTTTTGGACACTCCTACACAAAGTTATGGCTCTCCCAAGTTTGAACTGAAATGGGAAAATCTGGAAAATGTTTAAATGCTGACAGTGGGTCCCACTCGTCATCCCTAACCTCCAGCCACGCGCCAAAACAGAGCAGTGGCGGCTGCCTCCGGTGAGGTCGCCGGAAATGAGCTTCCCGGCCACCTCCGGACCCCCTGCTGGCCGCCCCCCCATTTTCCACCCTGCTGAACTCATTGGTGAGGTCCCCGGCGGCTGAAACTCGCCGGAAAGCAGTGCGCACCGGCCACAGCTAACCCTAGAGCTCCGGCGATGTCTTGCACGGTGAATTCTCCACCAAATGGTCGGTTCTTGGGCTCTACAGCACCAGGGGATCATGTAGAAGACCGGCATGAGGTTTAAACCAGCTGGAGATGGCTCTAAACCTATCGGCACCGTGCACCCGATAGGGTCCAGCGGCATACCCTCTAAAAGAGCTCGGACTGCTCACTCTACACTCAATTTCTTGGTCTAAAATCGATGGAGGAGGCGTGATAGGCAGTTAACAACCTGTGTGTGAAGTTTGAGACCCAACAAACATGAATTGAGGACGAATTTTACAATTCTTTACCTCAAGGTCCGTTTCTGCCGCCCGGGAGAAAAACTTGAAATTCTCCCTCTGTGATCAATGGCTGGGGCTGAGCTTTGGAGGTGAGAAACTACACTTGATGGTGCACAGATGGGGTGGCTTGCTTGGGCGTGATCCCTTCTGGTTTGGGCTGTCCACGGCGTCCAGTTTTTGGTTGCCTGAGTTTGAACTCGGGAGCAGAGAAACTTTGCTGCTTCTAGGCGCCAGCAAGCATGGAACAGCGGAGGGAAGTTCACAGCCGGCTAGAGCACTCAGGGGAGAAGGTTTTCTCTGTGGGGAGCTCGAGCAAAGATCACTTGGTTGATGGCTGGCGATCAGGAGAAACAGAGAACGCTGGCTCTGTTCTGCTCGGGAGAGAAGCACACGGGAGCAGGCAGAACGGGGAAGAAGCGAAGTGGCTCTGTTGTACTCGCTGTGGGGAAGATCAGGACGAGCAAAAGATCAATCCCAGCAGGAGGTGGCGTGGGAGGTGTCCAGCACCGAGCTGCTGCGTTTCTGGAGTCGGTTGAATTTCTGGTGAGACTGACCGGTGGGGTCCACAGCCACAATTCCCCTCTTTCCCCCCATTTCGATTTAAAATAGCAAATGAGCTCCAAATTTGTTCAAACTTGGAGGATAGGTCAAAAGAATTATGAGGAACTCAAATCTGAAATCAGATTTTGAAATTGAGTTTGTTTGGTTCAAAATTCAAATTCAAGTTTGAATTTGAACGTGCCCTCATTTAATTCTCGGAATAAATAGTATATGAAACCTAAAATTCTCCAAATTTGAAACTTAGGCTCTTGAATACATGAGAAATGCATCTATGCTCTCACATATGGGCTTTTGCACAATCTGAATAGGAATCCTTTTAAAAGGATTCAAATTGCATTTAAATTTCCTCCCCTCTACTCATAGAGAAGGTGCACATGAGTTAGAGTTTTTGGGAGTCTAATTCTTTCCCCTATGTTAACATGTGTTGAGCACGGGCTAGAGAAAATTTTTAACTCCCTCACATGTCCATATTTGTGTTCCTCATTTCATGTGACACAATTATAGTCTTTTATCGCCTTAACTTTGTTTCATATGTTGAAATAAAACTTTAACAAAGTTAGGGCTGTTACATTTTCCATGATGACCAGTGCCCGTAGCACAACTCTGCATGTTTGATCCTCCACAGCCAGCGCGTAACTTCTGCTGAGGAAATAATTTATGGATCTAGTGGTGAGCTCACCCAAAACAGCAGAAAGGAGAATCTCCATTTGCAGCTCTCTCCTCAGGAAGATGGCAGCTGGCGTAGGAGAGGATCTGTGGAATGGCACGGGATGGCTCTCAGTCAAGCAAGGATGTATTAAGTACTAGTGATGCAAACTTTAGGTTCTAGTCCAATAGTCCATGCACGTGTTGTTTCATGTTCGACTTTCATGACTCATTTAAGAGAAAAATATATTGACCAAGCACTACCAATATTGATACATAGTTCAATCTAAAGCTAAGAGAGTCAATCCTACAATTGGATAGAACACATGCTAGAGTAGCAATGCATTGTGATACTACACCATACCACCCTCTGATAGACCCAACAAACTTCCGGTGAACATAGCAACTGATTTAAGATGTCTCATTTCCATTTGTGTAAAAGTATTGGTTTCTAGATCACATATGAATAGTTGCCCTATCGGTGCATTATAAATGACTACCTCCCATCATCTAACAGAAACAGAGGCTTTGTATGGAAATCATAATGATACTGAATATTTTGAGTAATCCGTATGCTATATTGTTTCACCCAGATTCTATTCTCAATGTCTGTTAGAAACCAGAGATCCATGATATATGGGTCCTCATGGTAGCAAGCTACAACTAGAGAACCTTTCAGCTCAGCCAAATATTCATGTTGATTTTGCTTTGAACAATACTTATTCCAGCCTCACGGTGGCCACATATTGGCCCAATGAGACATCTCCTCCATTCCTCTCTTCCAAGGTTGAATGGAACAATAAAGTTTGGAGCAATGAAGTCTGGAGTGAAGAAGTCTGGATCAATGTTTGACACCAAGAAATACACCACTCCATCCACTGCAACACCAGTCGATGGCTTGATAAAGGGTACTGTTGGGTTTTGCACTGTCCTCCATCGTGCATGATCAGTGGCACTGTTGATGGTAAACACCTCAAAGAGTTGTTAACCAAGGCCCATGATTCCTGACTGGTTGAACATCTGGAACACCTTGTACACCCCAGTGGATGCGACCCGTCCTAGTGTGAAGAAGGTGTAAGTTTTTCTTAAGTTTACACGATTCACATGCTCTGGTGTCGGACCTTGAGGGAGAACCTGAACAGCCTCGGTAGCCAGGTTGAGCATGCAACACTCGTTCTAGACAAGTTAGGTTGAGGCGAGTAAACAACAGCTGGTTGAAAGCATTGATAATGGCCATCCGCTTGAGGACTCTGCCGTAAAGATCCACCACATGGATCTGGTCCCAATCACCCCTAAATGCGGCCAAGAAAAGTGGTCCTGGATGGCGGGCACCGTGCGCGCTGATGAACAGAGGATCGGTGGTGATGGAGAGCCATGAGTGGCATACAGTGCGGAGGCGGCAAAGGTCCTTGGCTGGGAGCCACAACAGGACGTCAAACAACATGTCTAGGGTGAGAACACTGTAGCTGGACATGCGGGGCACCGACATACCTTGATTGCTCGGTGGAGAGTACGGCTGTTGGGGTGCCATCGACAAAGGCTACAAGCAAATCAAAATGTTAAAAAAACGAAATTTATGGAGCGAAGTGAAGATGGAATTGGACCATGATAGGAAAACAAACTTATTGCGGTGATAAAGGGAGGTAATTGGAGGAGAGCCTACCAGGTCAATCTGGCTTGAGGAGTTGGAAGATGAAGCGTCGCTAGCCATGGGCGTCACGCGGCTATGCCTCTCCACCATCTATAGGAGATGATCCACCAGCAGAATTGCATCAATCAAGCGGCCAGTAGAGGAAGGGGAAATAGATGACGGTAAGGAGTCATTTTCCCGGATCGAGAATGGAAGGTGCAGGCTATAGCTTGAACTCGATGCAATGTTTTCTCTCCTCAGCAGAAAGACATGGCAGCTGGCGCAGGAGAGGATAAACAAACTTGTGGAATGGCACGGGATGGCTCTTAGTCAAGCAAGGACGTATTAAGTATTAGTGATGCAAACTTTGAGTTCTAGTCCAATAGTCCATGCACATGCTGTTTCATGTTCGACTTACATGACTCATTTTGCCGTTGAATGACTGTTGACCAACTTTCTCTCCATTAATTCCTTGTTTTCCCTGTGTTTTACTAGTATGCTCAAATTAAGAGGAGACTTGATAAAATACTAATTCAACATTTACGCTCCTCCCTTCTTAACTTCAGTTTTTACTATATACTTTAGAATTTACCACGATTACCCTGCTGTCATGATCAACAGATACTTGAAACTTGTCTTGTGTGTTTCATACTTCTGTACCTATTCTAATTGCATTTTAAATGAGTCCTCAGCCACTAACCTCTAAAAATACACTATGCCAGTCAAAATGTTAGCTACATATGATGCGTTAACTGGTCAGCAAACTGAAGGTTAAATTTGGACCACATCCATAATCATTATGCTACTTTATAATACTCAATCATGCGCGAGAGATTTAGTCAAAAGAAAGTAATACCGTGCACCACCCGAGAATGAGAGATTCTTCGGTGACAGTTCTTCGGAGACCTACTGAAACTACTCAATATTGTGCACTTGGAAATCATGATCAGATGTGACCCCACAGTGAAGAGGCTCCAAAAGAACTTTGATAGGACTATTTCAGGGAGTGGTGTTATTCGATTGATAGTTCAGAAAATCGTCATGTTCAGAGATGCTCTGTTACTGAAGAACCACTTACATACAGTTTTGATATCCAAGAAAGAATGAGCACAGCATCACTGTTTTCTCCTTTTTCTTCCTTACTGGTATGACGCATCACTGGCGCGCTTACTGCTCTGATATGTAACATTGGGTTACACAGGCAAAACGTGAAATTGTTGTCCATATTGGATTAGTGAGCACAGGCTGAAAATTCAGGAGGGAGAGCTCACCTGTGGTTTCCTTGGGGTGCAGAGCACTGGAGAGCGGCGGCCGAGCCTTAGAAGACAGGGGAGGAAGAGGAAAGCGACTGCGGTGACTGCATGAGTGCATGATGAAAGACATTTCCTTTGCTCTTGAGGCACTGTCGCGAGACGACTTTGGGTTTTGTGATGTCAATCATTTTCAGTATCACATACATATGATTTATCTTCGAACAGAGTTTGCTTAAATTGCACAATGCATATACAACTATGCAAGTCACATATCTATACTTGAGACACACATGCACCAAGTATGAAGTTACAACAAGTGACAAACTCATTAGTGTTAGAGAAACAGGTAGCATTGAAATACAATGTTATCAAATGTTCAAGTAATTATGCATAACCATTACATGCATATTAAGAGGAAAAAATATTTTGACCCAACATTACAAAGTGGTGGAAGTTGAAAGGAGAATCACAAGAATCCTTTAAAAATAGGGTGATCATAGAAGGACCCTGGGCAGAAAATGGAGATGCAGATAGTATGTGGGTGAAGATGGCAACTTGCATTAGGAAGGTAGCTAGTGAGGTGTTCGGTATGACAAAAGGAAAGAAACTAATAGGTAAAGACACTTGGTGGTGGAATGAGGATGTACAAAAGGCCATTAAGGAGAAGAAGGAGTTTTACAAGAGTTGGCATAGCGATAGAAGCGCAAGCAACATGCTTAAGTACAAAGAGGCCAAGAAAAATGCAAGGCGGGCTGTGAGTAAGACAAGAGGACAGGCCTATGATGAGTTATATGAGAGACTAGAGACAAAAGAAGGTGAAAAGGACATATACAAGATAGCGAAAAACCGCGAGAAAAAGATGAGGGATTTCAATTAAGTTAAATGCATCAAAGATGAGAATGACCGCATTCTAGTGAAGGATGAAGAGATTAAGAATAGACGGCGGGATTACTTTAATGGGCTATTCAATGATGGGAATGGGAGCACTATGGTTGAGTTGGATGACTCCTTTGATGACTCCAACAGGCGGTTCGTGCGGAGGATACAAGAGTTTGAGGTTAAGGGGGCCTTAAAAAGGATGAAAGGAGGAAAGGCCCTCAGCGCTGATGATGTTCCTATTGAGGTGTGGAGATGCCTTGGGGACGTGGCAATAGTATGGCTCACAAAGCTATTCAACCACATTTTTCAGTCAAACAAGATGCCTAAAGAATGGAGGAAAATTATATTAGTACGTATCTTCAAAAATAAAGGAGATATTCAAAGTTGTACTAATTATCGAGGGATTAAGCTTATGAGTCATACTATGCAGCTGCGGGAGAGAGTGATTGAACACCAAATGAGGAAAGTGACCAATGTCACTAAAAACCAGTTTGGTTTTATGCCTGGGAGGTCTACAATGGAGGCGATTTTCTTGCTTCGTCAGCTTCTGGAGAGATATAGGGAGCAGAAGAAGGACTTGCATATAGTGTTCATTGACTTGGAGAAGGCGTACGACAAGATACCAAGGTCAGTCATGTGGTGGGCACTAGAGAAAGATAAAGTGCCAACAAAGTACATTACCCTTATTAAGGATATGTACAATAATGTTAGGACAAGTGTGCGCGTAAGTGATAGTGAGACTTATGCATTTCCTATCACAGTAGGACTACATCAAGGATCATCTTTGAGTCCATACATCTTTTCCTTGATAATGGATGAGGTGTCAAAGGATATACAAGGGGATATCACTTGGTGCATGCTCTTTACCAATGTAGTGCTGGTAGATGAAACTAGGGATGGTGTTGATAAGAAATTAGAGTTATGGAGACAAACCTTAGAGTCCAAGGGGTTTAGACTTAGTAGGACCAAGACCGAGTATATGAGGTGTGACTTTAGTGGTGTTGGTCGTGAAGAGGGAAATGTTAGTCTACAAGGACAAATAGTACCTAGAAGGGACTCTTTCCGATACTTAGGATCAATGTTACAAAGCAATGGCGATATTGATGAGGATGTTTGCCACAGGATCAAGGTAGGGTGGATGAAATGGTGACAAGCCTCTGGAATCCTATGTGATAGGAAGGTCCCACAAAAGCTAAAAGTGAAGTTCTATAGGACGGTGATCAGACCCGCGATGCTTTATGGGGCGGAATGTTGGCCAACTAAACGGCAACATGTCCAACAAATGAGTGTCGCAGAGATGCGCATGTTACGATGGGTGTGCGAGCACATGAGAAGAGACCGAATAAGGAATGAGGCGATTCGTGATAGGGTAGGGGTGGCGCCGATTGAAGAGAAGTTAGTCCAACATCGACTAAGGTGGTTTGGACATATCCAGCGGAGACCTCCAGAAGCACCGGTTAACAATGGAATCTTAAGAGGTTGAGAAAATATTAGGAGGGGTAGAGGACGACCAAGGTTGACCTGGGAGGAGGCGGTAAAACAAGATTTGAGAGATTGGAATGTATCAGGAGACTTAGCTCATGATAGGACCGCATGGGAAGTAGCAATTCATGTGCTAGAATCTTAGTCTTGTTTTTTTTCTTTTTTTTTTCTTGTTGTTCTTATATCTCTTCCTCTCTTTTACTTCATATATATATATATATATATAATTGTTGGGTTTCAAGTCTAGCCGACCCCAACATGCTTGGGATAAAGGCTTGGTTGTTGTTGTTGTATTACCAATATTGATACATAGTTCTAAAAGTGCATCTTGGCATCCCTTGTGAGTTTTGGTTGATTTATGACAAACAAATGAGACCCTAACAAAATCGTTGAGATGATCGCAGATTTTTACAGAAATTAGGAAGAAAGCGTAAAAAGAAAGGAGAATAAGGATCTAAAATGATAAGAGCTCAGGAGCTGAAAAGATTAGATTAATTAGTATGGAGTGTGTTGGAGAAACACACCCCAAGAGCTCAAGTGAAAGAAATCACACTAACTGCACAAAAATCAGCATGTGCGGGCTAATCCGATATCAACCGGACTAGTCTTATTTCTCTCTGACAAGAAAACGGACAAGTCCTCCAAGTGCGGACATGTCCTCAGTCCTAACTTTCTCCACACAGCGGACTAGTCCGATATGGACCGGACTAGTCTGATATGTCTCTGACTAGAGAACGGACAAGTCCGCCAAGTCCGGACTTGTCCATAATCTATAAAGTTCTCACCACAGCGGACTAGTCCGATATGGACCGGACTAGTCCGATTTGTCTCTGAGTAGACAATGGACTAGTCCGCACTCTTACGGACTAGTATGTATCTCACAACACTTAGGGTTTTCCACGCGCCGCACACCGGACTAGTCCGGAGTCCACCACGGACTAGTCTGGACATCGCAAACCCTAACCGTAACCTTTGGAAACCCTAGTATAAATAGAGGTGTACAGCCATACTACAACCACGCTCAACCCCCTGCGCCGTCACACCTTCCAAGAGCCCAAAATTCACATCTCTCCACACATTCTAACCCTAAAAGGATCAAATCTTTGAGGATTAGCAATTGATCAAAGGAGAGACTTGTTCTACACATCTTGAGCTCTTGGGTTTGATCTCTCGCACACTCTTGTTCATTTATTTTACATATTTTGAGTGTGCTTGGTGGTATTCATTCATTGTAATTCTTGGGGGGGCCTCAACTTGTGAGAAGGCCCCTTGAACGATTTATTTGCCCTTTGTGATTAGTGGACGAGAATCGGCCTCCGTGGCGATTCGACGAGGGTAGGGTTGGTGAAGACCCGGTCCTTTGTGGACTCCTCAACGGGGACGTAGATTTCCTTCGTCGAATCGAACCTCGGGATAAAATCTTGTCTCTTGCTCTTGTATTTTATTGTTCATCATATTCTAGGGTTTACTTAATCTTGTGTAATTCACGTTGAAACATTGAAACTAAAGTTGATCTCTATCATTCATTGTTTCACTGTTGTAATACATCTAAGTTCCCAATTAATTTCCGCTCACAGGGTACTAGAAGTGAAAATATTGATCAACCTTGATCTTTCTAGTCCACGCATACCGGACTAGTCCGTACAGTACCGGACTATTCCGATTTCCCTGTATTTTATAAATCTATTAAGTGTTTCAGGGATTAACAAAGAATCGAAAAGCCTATTCACCCCCCTCTAGGCTACATTCAATTGGTATCAGAGCCGAACTCTTCAAAAGAGACTCACCGCTCGAAGAGACGATGTCGGACATCAAGTATGTACACAAGAAGATCGACGATGAAAAGGGTGATGATGAAAGGACTCAAAAGCTAAAGAAGCTATTGGACGCCATTCAAGACAGTGAGGACGATGATGAGGAGGTGCTCCAACTCAAGGCTCTTCTACGGAAGAAGGCACTCTCCCCAAAAGGGAAGAAGAAGATCGATGATGAAAAGAAGAAGAAAGGGGGTAGTCACACAGACTACTCCCGATATCCTTTTGACTATGAACGTTTGAATTCTAACAATAGTCATTACTTATCAATTCCTCTAGGGAAAGCACATGACTATTCAATGTGGAGACAAAACATGAAAATGCACCTTATATCTCTTAACCTAAGTTTGTGGCATATAGTGTGTACAGGGATCGATATCCCGGATGATAATCAAGAGCTGACTCCAAGCCAAGAACAAGCTATTCATCAGAATGCTCAAGCTGTAGCTGTGATCACATCATCACTGAGCCGAGACGAGTTCACCAAGGTGGATGGACTCGAAATTGCCAAGGAGATATGGGACACACTACAAACCGCACATGAAGGTGACCGTCATGTACGCGAAGCCAAGATAGAAATGATTGAAGGTGAATTGAGAAGATTCGTGATAGAAGAAGATGAATCACCACAAGATATGTACAATCGACTGAAGAATCTTATCAACAAAGTTCGAGCTTATGGCAGCAAAAAGTGGAATGATCATGAGATCGTGAAGTTGATTCTCAGAGCATTCATGCCTCACAACGTGACTCTTTGCTCTATGATTAGAGAAAGCCCCGGTTATCGGAAAACAACCCTAGACGAACTTCTTGGCAAGATCATCAACTTTGAAATGATGGAGAAGCAAGCCAAGCATGTCAAGGAAATTGCCGATCTCACCTCGGCAAAGAAGAAAGGAGTTGCTTTGAAGTCAACTTGTAAACCCGTATCAAAACAAGCTCGAGAAGCTCATGGAGAAGACGACAGTGATGATGAAAGTAGTGATATCGATGAACAAGACATGATCTTGTTCATGAACAAGTTCAAGAAAATGATGAGAAGAAGAAAGGGTAGCAGCTCAAACGAAGGAAGACAAAGAGACAAAAAAAAGATCCAAGATGAGACGGGTGTGCTACAACTGCGGAGAATATGATCACTTCATAGTAGATTGTCTATATGAAGAAAATAAGAGGAAGACTAAAGACAACAAGCCTCAACCAAAGAAAATGTTCAAGAAGAAGAAGCAATATGGCCAAGCGCATCTAGGGAAGGAGTGGGACTCCAATGATGAATCCTCATCCTAAGAAGAAGAGGAGATGCCACCATAGCCATAAAGAAGACTACCAAGAAATCCCCTCTCTTCCCAACCATTGGCGCATGGAAGGACACCGACAACACTTGTCTAATGGCAAAGGAAGGTAAAAGAAAGGTAACAACTAAATCTTCCTTCTCGCATTCTTTTACTAGTGATAGTGATAATTCTAGTGAGGATGATAGCAGTGATGAAAATGAATATATGCTTAGGGGTTTAGACAAAAAGACAACTGCTAAGATGAAATTTCTATTTGATAAGCTTGTTGATATGGAGAAGTTAGTCAATCGTCAGGAAGATATGATCATCTCCCAAAAGGAGGAATATCTTGAGATTGAAAAGCTTCTTGAACTTGAAAAGGAGCGAAGTAAATCACTAGAACTTGAGTTAGCTTCAAGCAAGGAAGATTGCTTGAAGTTAAAATACGCAAACGCCACCATCAAGGATGAACTTGCTAACTTAACCGAAGTTAACAAGATCCTTGAGGTACAAGTTGAGTCACTCAAGCAAAGTGGTTCTTCATCCACTTCAAGCTCACCTTCTCAATATATAAAATCTAAAACTAGTATTACTTGTGCTTGTGCCAAAAGTGACACTAACTTGAAGAAAAAGCCAAACTCGACAAACGACAAGCAATCTTCTCAAAGTGGCATATTTGACTAGGAGAAGATCAAGTATGCACGCAGGGCATACTCGGTCACAAGACCTCCTAATGTCAAATATGGCATTGGATATTCTTATGGTGAAAAGCAAAACGCTAGAAGCCACAAGAATAACAAGGGTTGCATTGCCTTTGTCAAGGGAAACTCTTCTCAAGTTAGAAAACTTAATAATGTTGATAAATTTAACACTGTGAACACATATGAACAACAACTTCTATTTAGAACTTTTGATGCTTCATATGTACTTATGAAAAGTAATCTTCGAAGAGTTTATGCTAAATATGTTGGGCCACACCATGGGAATACCAAGTCTCATGTGTGGGTGCCCAAATGACTTGTGACTAACCTCAAAGGACCCAAGCAAGCTTGGGTACCTAAGACCAAGGCATAATTTGTCTTTTACAGACTTATTCATCCGGTGGAGCAAAATGGGTGCTAGATAGTGGATGCACCAATCACATGACCGGAGAAAGAAGAATGTTCATGGAATATGAAGAAAATGAAGATCCAAGCGAATGCATTTACTTTGGTGATAATAGTCAAGGAAGAGTGCTTGGTACCGGTAAAATTGCAATTTCATCACAACATACTCTCTCTCATGTTTTACACGTTGACTCCTTGGATTATAACCTTTTGTCCATATCTTAATTATGACAAGGTTTATAATTGTTTATTCACTAATGAGGGTGTGACTGTCTCTAGAAGGAGTGATAACTCAATTGCATTCACGGGTGTGTTAAAGGGAAAACTTTATCTAGTTGACTTCAACAAAGATAAAGACGAACTTGACACATGCTTGATTGCAAATACGAACATGGGTTGGCTATGGCATAGACGGCTAGCACATGTTGGTATGAGGAATCTTCAAAAACTCCTTAAAGGCGATCACATCCGAGGTTTAAAGGATGTTATTTTTGAGAAAGACAGACCTTGTAGAGCGTGCCAAGCAGGGAAGCAAGTAGGAGCACCCCATCCCGCAATGAATGTCATGACTACAACAAGACCGCTTGAGCTCCTCCACATGGATCTATTCGGTCCAATTGCTTACATAAGCATCGGCGGTAATAAATACGGTCTAGTCATTGTTGATGATTTTTTATGCTTCACGTGGGTTTTCTTTTTGCATGATAAGACAGAAACTCAAGGAACCCTCAAGAAGTTCATCAAGCGTGCCCAAAATGAATTCTCATTGAAGATCAAGAACATACGAAGTGACAATGGGACAGAATTCAATAACACCCAAGTTGAGGAGTATCTAGACGAAGAAAAGATAAAGCATGAATTTTCAGCATCATATACTGCTCAACAAAACGGAGTAGCCGAAAGGAAGAACAAAACTCTCATTGAAATGACGAGGACAATGCTTGATGAATACAAGACTTCAGACAGGTTATGGGCTGAAGCGGTTAACACCGCTTGTCACGCCATAAACCGACTATATCTTCATCGGTTGCTCAAGAAAACTTCATATGAACTACTCACGGGTAACAAGCCGAATATTTCATATTTTCGAGTTTTTGGTTCAAAATGTTATATTTTAAACAATTAAGCCAAGGGCTTTGAAGTCCGATGAAGGTTTCTTACTTGGCTATGATTCAAACTCCTACGCTTATCGTGTCTTCAACAAAACCTCCGGACTTGTTGAAGTAGCACGGGCCGTAGTGTTAGATGAAACTAACGGCTCTCAAGAAGAGCAAGTTGATCAATGTGTGCTAGATCAAGAATAAGCTCCATGTAAAGCATTGAGAAGAATGGCATTGGGCGATGTTCGACCACAAGTGCCACCTTCAAATGCGAATGAAGAAAATGAACCACAGGTGGAGAAAAATAATCAAAGGGGAGCTTCCATACAAGATCAACCTCAAGAAAATCAAGAAGATCAAAACATCAATGAGGGCAACTATCCAGGGGGAGAAGAAGATGATAATGAAGATTCAAGACCACAAGTGCCACATCCAAGAGTACACCAAAGCATCCAAAGAGATCACCCCGTCGACAACATAATCGGTGACATCCAAAAGGGAGTAATAACTCAATCTTGCATAGCTAATTTTTGTGAACACTATTCTTTTGTATCTTCTTTGGAATCTTACAGGGTTGAGGATGCATTAAAAGATCCAGATTGGGTGATGGTGATGCAAGAAGAATTGAACAACTTCAAGAGGAACGAAGTGTGGGAGCTTGTTGAAAGACCCAAGTCCAACGTTGTCGGCACTAAATGGGTCTACCGCAACAAGCAAGACGAACATGGAGTGGTAACAAGGAACAAGGCACGACTTGTGGCAAAAGGGTACTCACAAGTCGAAGGTTTGGATTTTGACGAGACTTTTGCTCCTGTAGCTAGGCTTGAATCGATTCATATATTACTTGCATATGCTACTCACCATGATTTCAAGCTTTATCAAATGGACGTGAAAAGCGCCTTTATCAACGGACCGATTAAGGAGGAGGGGTACGTGGAGCAAACACCTGGTTTTGAAGATCAAGAGTACCCCGACTATGTGTTCAAACTGCGTAAGGCTCTCTATGGCCTCAAACAAGCTCCTAGAGCTTGGTATGAGTGCCTTAGAGATTTTTTGATTGAAAATGACTTCAAGATTGGAAAAGATGATTGTACTTTGTTTACTAAACACTTTGATGATGATCTCTTCATTTGCCAAATCTATGTTGACGATATTATATTTGGTTCAACTAAGAAATCCTTTTGTCAAGATTTTAGTAAGATTATGACAGATAGATTCGAGATGTCCATGATGGGAGAGTTGAGGTACTTTTGGGGATTCCAAGTGAAGCAACAAAAGGACGGGATGTAAGTGCATCTAGGATATCCCTTGTGGGTTTTTGCTAATTGATGACGAACATATGAGATCCTAATGAAACTATTAAGATGATTGCAGGATAAACAAAGTGAACTGGCTCGGCACACACAAAAAGGTGAAAAATAGAGTGGTGCCCGAAAAGGAAGACATTAGTGGAATTTAGAAGAGCAAAGTAGATATAAATGTATAGGTTGTGTGTGAGAGACACATCCCAAGAGCTCATGACTTTGCATAAGGGTAAGGGCTAATAATCAACTAAAATCCACTGAACACCGGACTAGTCCATCCATGGACCGGACTAGTCCGGTTAGCTTACTAGAACTCAACCGGACAAGTCCGGTTTTGGACCGGACTAGTCCGGTCATGTCTCTGTTGTCCTCTTTAGAGGACTGCGGACTAGTCCATCCAAGCGACAGGACTAGTCCGCTGAAGTTTCTGGAACCCCATTTCACATAGCACCGGACAAGTCCGGTTTGTGGACCGGACTAGTCCGGTTAACCCACTGGAAGTAGACCGGACAAGTCCGATCATATACCCGACTAGTCCGGTAGTAGGTTTAATAACGGTAACTTCTTTGGAAACCCTATAAAAAGAGGTCCTTCGTTGTTTCTAAAGAAGAACACGGCACATATTGTCAAAAACTCGAACCCTAGCGCCGCCACCTGTCCCAAGAGCCCAAAAACACATCTCCCCATACATCTAAGGTGCAAAAAAAAAGGTGAAGATTAACCAAATACTTGGATTTGGGATTGGGAGATCGTCGTTTCTTCGTTGTGAGCTCTTGGGGTTTGATTTCTCTACACTCATATTCTGCATTGTAATCTTTTTGAGTGTATTTGATCACCTTCTCTGTAATTCTTGTGGGAGCCCTCAACGTGTGAGGTTGCCCCACAAACACGGTGATTACACTTGATAGTGAAGTCAAGTCGGCCTGTGTGGTGACTTGAAGAGGGAAAGGGTTGGGAACCCGGCTCTGTGTGAGCTTCCTCAACGAGGACGTAGATCTCTTGGTGAGATCGAACCTCGGTAAAAATTCGTGTCTCTTGTCTCTCATTTGCTTTACATTTTGATACATTAGATTACTAATTTGCTAGTCATTGTTTTGAGTTCCTTATAAGTTTGCACGTGCATCCATACAATAAATTTAATTTATAAAACTGTTGTTCTCATTCCGCTGCTAAAAGATTAAATTTGTGAGACACACTTAATTAACTCAAATAATTCAGCACACCGGACTAGTCCGCCCACACAACCGGACTAGTCCGGTCAGTCAAGTTTTTGATAACTTTATTAAGTGTGCAGGAATCCTTTAAAGGCCTATTCACCCCCCTCTAGGCCACATTCAATTGGTATCAGAGCCAAGTTCTCCACCAACGAGACTCACATCTTGGAGAGATCAATGGCCTCTGAGAAGAACAACGATATCCCGAAGATGAACAACAACGATGAGGAGCAAGAAGCCAAAGCCTTCGATGTGCTAAAAGAAAGTCCACATGACGATGATGAAGTGAGACAGCTAAAGGCATTACTGAGAAAGAAATTAATGGCACAAAAGGGAAAAGAGGAAGAAAAGACTATGGGGAGTGGTCATCACGACTACTCCCGATATCCTTACAACTACAACCGTCTCAATTCAAATAATCATTATCTCTCTATTCCCATGGGAAGGCCCCCTCAGTTTGACGGAAGCGACTACACCATGTGGAAGTACAACATGAAAATGCATCTAATATCCTTGAACCCCAACCTTTGGCATATTGTCTGCACAGGAATAGATATCCCAGACACGGATGAAGAACTCACTCCGGAACAAGAACAAGAGATTCACAGGAATGCACAAGCCGTTGCAGTAATCACATCGTCACTGAGCAGAGAGGAATTCACCAAGATCGATGGACTAGAAAGTGCAAAAGAAATCTGGGATACACTCAAAACTGCTCATGAAGGAAATAAGTCTGTACGTGAAGCCAAAATTGAGATGCTAGAAGGAGAATTGGGGAGATTTGCTATTGAAGAAGGCGAATCACCTCAAGACATGTACAATCGGATAAAGGCACTCATCAACAAAATTCGTGCCTATGGAAGTAAGAAATGGACTGATCACGAGGTGGTCAAAAGGATGATAAGAGCCTTCATGCCAAGAAACGTCACACTTTGCTCAATGATTAGAGAAAGCCCCGGGTTTCACAAAATGACTCCCGATGAGTTATTGGGAAAGATCATAAATCATGAAATGATGGAGAAAGAAGCTCAATACGTCAAAGACTTAGCCGAGCTCACCTCTTCTAAAAAGAAAGAAGTTGCTCTCAAAGCAACGTGCAGACCCAAACTCAAAGAAACTCGTGAAGACCAATACGATGGAGATACAAGCGACGAGAGCACCGATCTTGATGACGAAGAAATGGTACTCTTCATCAAAAAGTTCAAACGCATGATGAAGAGAAGACACGGCAACAATTCACATGAAGGCAAAAGCAAGGATAAAGGAAAATCCAAGGCTCGACGCACTTGCTACAACTGCGGAGAGTATGGTCACTTCATTGTGGACTATACTTACGAAGAAAACAAAAGGAAGAAGGAAACAAGATCTCAAGAAAAGAAAATTTTCAGAAAAAGAAGACCAGCCCATAAAGCTCACATTGGGAAGGAGTGGGACTCAAACGATGAGTCCTCCTCCGATGAAGAAGAAGAGATGGCCACTATCACAGTCAAGAAACCAACTATGAGAGCCACACTCTTTCCGAACATGGTAGGACGGGACATGAACAACCACACTTGTCTTATGGCTAAGGAAGGCAAGAAAAAGGTTTGACTTACTCCTCCTGTGCTAAATTCCTCCATTGATAACTTTGATAGCTCTAGTGATAATGAAGAATTGTTTAGAGGGCTAAGTAAAATTGCTTTAAAGAAAATGGAAATGTTGTCAAACGAAATCTTTGAAAAGGAGGAACTTGTCAACCGACAAGAAGATATGCTCATCCGTGAGAGGAAGAGATATCAAGAAGTTGAAAAGCTTCTTGAGCTTGAAAGAGAAAAGAATGAGTCACTTGAGTTAGAGCTAGCCTTGAGTAAGGAAACTTACTCAAAGTTAGAAGACTCGCACATTGCAATCAACGAAGAACTTGCTAACTTGTCAAAAGTTAACAAAATCCTTGAGGTGCAAGTTGAGTCGCTCAAACAAAGTGACTCCTCTTTCTCCAAAAGCTCTTCCTCCAAAGACATGAGTTCGACAAAAATAAGAACCTGCACTTGCTCTAGTAAGAAAAATGTAATTTCTAATGCTTCAACCTCTCATGACATGCATTCTTCTCAAAACGGCATCTTTGATAAGGAGAAGATCAAATATGCACGAAGTGCATATATGATCACTAGACCTCCCAATGTCAAAGATGGTCTTGGCTTTGACGGGAACAAACACATGTCTACTTCTAATCATGCTAAGAATAGAATCATTTTTGTTAAAGAAAAATCCCATGAATCTGAGCTACAAACACTGTTCCATACGTTTGATACTTCTTATGTTCTCATGAAAAACAAGTATGGAAAAGTCATTGCTAAATATACAGGGCCACGCCACAAGAACTTAAAAACTTGTGTGTGGGTGCCCAAGACTCTTGTGACTAACCTGAGAGGACCCAAGCAAGCTTGGGTACCTAAAACCCAGAAATAATTCTATTTTGCAGGCTTACTCCTCCGGCGGATCTAAGTGGGTGCTAGATAGCGGATGCACAAATCATATGACCGGAGAGAGAGGTATGTTTGTGGAATACGAGTGCAACAAGGATCCAAGTGAAGGTATATACTTTGGAGACAACAGCCAAGGAAAGGTCCTTGGTAGTGGTAACATTGAAATATCCTCTCAACACACCTTATCTAATGTTTACACGTAGACTCTCTAGATTATAATCTTTTATCAATATCTCAACTATGCGACAAAGGTTACAACTGTTTATTCACTAATGAGGGTGTGACCGTCTTTAGAAGAAGCGATGGCTCGATTGCATTCAAGGGATTGTTGAAGGGAAAGCTTTATCTTGTTGACTTCAACAAAGATAAAGCCGAACTCAACACTTGCTTGGTTACAAAGACCAACATGGGATGGCTGTGGCATAGACGACTAGCCCATGTTGGAATGAGAAATCTGCAGAAACTTCTAAAAGGTGGTCACATCCGTGGTCTTAAGGATGTGGTTTTTGAAAAAGACAGGCCGTGCAGCGCTTGTCAAGCAGGAAAACAGGTTGGAGCACCACACCCCGCCAAGAATGTGATGACCACCACTAGACCGCTGGAACTTCTCCACATGGATCTCTTTGGTCCAATTGCGTACATCAGCATCGGCGGTAACAAATACGGTTTAGTAATTGTTGATGATTTTTCAAGATTTACCTGGGTATTTTTCTTGTATGATAAATCAGAAACTCAGGGAATCCTCAAGCAGTTCTTGAAAAGAGCTCAAAATGAATTCTCATCAACCGTAAAGAATATCAGAAGTGACAATGGGACAGAATTCAAGAACACCCACGTTGAAGAATATCTCAATGAAGAAGGTATAAAGCATGAATTCTCGGCACCCTACTCTCCTCAACAGAACGGGGTGGCCGAAAGGAAGAACAGAACATTAATCGAAATGGCGAGAACAATGTTGGATGAATACAAGACGTCAGACCGATTTTGGGCAGAAGCGGTGAACACCGCTTGTTATGCCACAAATCGGTTGTACCTTCATCGACTACTGAAGAAAACTCCATATGAGCTACTCACGGGTAAAAAGCCTAATGTTTCTTATTTCAAAGTTTTTGGTTGCAAATGTTTTATCCTGAACAAGAAACCAAGGGCCTCGAAGTTCGCTTCGAAGTTCGATGAAGGATTCTTTCTCGGATATGAATCGAATGCCTACGCCTATCGTGTCTTCAACAAGGTGTCCGACCTTGTTGAAGTAGCACGTGATGTAGTGTTCGATGAAACTAACGGCTCACAAGTGGAGCAAGTCGATAAGTCTATGCTAGATAAGGAGGAAGCCCCATGTGAAGCGCTGAAGAAAATGGCACTTGGTGATATCCTACCACGAGAGGAGACACAAGATGAATTTCAACAAGGAAGCAATGATCAAGGGGGAGCTCCTACACAAGATCAGGTTGAGGAAGATCAAGAAAATCAAGATGATCATGGAAGCAATGATCTAGGGGGAGACATAACACATGAAGACAATGAAGAACAAGCAACTATACAAATTCCACACCCAAGAGTACATCAGTGTGTGCAAAGAGACCATCCTGTCAACAATATCATTGGAGATATTGCTAAGGGAGTAACTACTAGATCTCAAATTGCAAATTTTTGTGAACACTATTCTTTTGTGTCTTTTCTGGAGCCATACAGGGTAGAAGAAGCCTTAAGGGATCCAGACTGGGTGATTGCGATGCAAGAGGAGCTGAACAACTTCAAAAAAATGAAGTGTGGGAGCTGGTGGAAAGACCAAGGGCGAACATCGTTGGAACCAAATGGGTCTTTCGGAACAAGCAAGAAGAACATGGAGTAGTGACAAGAAATAAACCGAGGTTGGTGGCCAAAGGTTATTCTCAGGTGGAAGGTTTGGACTTCGATGAAACTTTCGCTCCTGTAGCTAGACTTGAGTCCATTCGCATTTTATTGGCATATGCTACTCACCATAATTTTAAGTTGTATCAAATGGACGTCAAGAGTGCCTTCCTCAATGGTCCGATAAAGGAGGAAGTCTATGTGGAGCAGCCACCGGGGTTCGAATATCAGGAGTATCCCAACCATGTCTATAAACTGCGTAAGGCTCTCTATGGCCTCAAACAGGCTCCTCGAGCCTGGTATGAGTGCCTTAGAGACTTTCTGACTCAAAATGGATTCAAAATTGGTAAAGCTGACTATACACTCTTTACTAAACATTTTGATGATCATTTATTCATGTGTCAAATTTATGTTGATGACATTATCTTTGGATCCACTAACAAGTCCTTCTGTGAAGAATTTAGCAAAATAATGACAGACAGGTTCGAGATGTCAATGATGGGTGAATTGAAGTTCTTCTTGTGATTTCAAGTGAAGCAACTGAGAGAAGGTACATTTATAAGCCAAACTAAATATACACAAGACATTCTCAAGAAATTCAATATGGACAAAGCCAAGCCTATCAAGACACCCATGGCCATCCACGGACATCTCGACCTCAATGAAGACGGTCCAAATGTGGACCAAAAGGTATATCGGTCCATGATTGGCTCCTTACTTTATTTATGTGCATCTAGGCCAGATATTATGCTTAGTGTTTGCATGTGTGCAAGGTTTCAAGCCGCACCTAAAGAGTGTCACTTAATTGCTGTAAAAAGAATCCTAAGATACCTTGTGCACACACCCAACTTGGGCCTTTGGTATCCCAAAGGATCCAAGTTTAACTTGATAGGGTATTCCGACGCCGACTATGCAAGATGCAAAGTCGATAGAAAGAGCACGTCAGGGACTTGTCAATTTCTTGGTAGGTCCCTAGTTTCTTGGTCATCTAAAAAGCAAAACTCCATTGCTCTTTCCACAGTGGAAGCGGAGTATGTTGTAGCCGGTAGTTGCTGTGCGCAACTACTTTGGATGCGACAAACTCTTAGGGACTACGGCTACAATCTAAGTCATATCCCGCTTCTATGCGATAATGAAAGTGCTATAAAGATTGCACACAACCCTGTAGAGCACTCAAGAACTAAACACATAGATATCCGTCATCACTTTCTTAGAGATCATTCATTAAAAGGTGACATTGCTATTTCACATGTTAGGACTGAAAAACAACTTGCGGATATTTTTACCAAACCATTAGATGAGAAAAGGTTCTGTGAACTAAGAAATGAGCTAAACATTCTTGACTCTCGAAATGTGGCTTGAAACATTGCATACCTGGTTGCAACTCAAAATGTTCCTTTGTATTATCAAAATGCTCCTCTTCTCCTTTTCCACTCAGAAAACTATTTTAATGAAGAAATCTTGTGGATTATCACCATTGTTTGATTGCTGATTGCCTACTGGTCGTAATCACCAAGACTGCTTGCAAAATTATTGTCCTTGGATCACTATTAATTATCTATATATGTATCAAGTTTGTTGGAAACGGACTAGTCCGATTTCCAACCGGACTAGTCCGGATAGACCACAGTTAGGTTAATTCAGGGGCACCGAACTAGTCCGCCACCATGACCGGACTAGTCCGGTCAGTCGTATATAGAAGCACTTGGCCGGCCCAGATCTCTCCCTCACTCCTCATTAGGATTGCTCTCCCTCTCCTCTTCCAAACCCTAGCCCCCAAAGTGATTTTCTGGTTGAACCCTCAAAATCGAGTTTTTCTCCACGAAAAAGACTCCCCTTGACGAGTGGTCCCCCTCCTCCGGACTCATCCGGACTGATTTCCACCTCTTCGACGCGAATCTTCAAATCTTGGTGAATTTCCCCTTTTAAACCAAAATCTCAACTTTTCTAGTTCTAGCTAGTTTTCCTTGATTTCAAAAGGATGTACATTGCCTCAATAGATGTATTCCTACCATGTTCCTACCCTTATGCCCTTAGATAGGAGATTTGATTCAAATGAAACATTAGGATTCTTATGCCAGGCCGGACTAGTCCGGCGCACAGAGGCGGACAAGTCCGGTCCACCGGACAAGTCCGCTCTCTGAAACCGGACAAGTCCGGTCTCTGACAGTTGAACCCCTACGTTCCCATTTGAAGTCGATAATGAGTCCATTTGCATCTAATCCTTGAACTCCTTATCAGGCATAGTGTCTTCAGGCTCAGATGACAGCTCCTTTCACATTGATGAAGACGTTCAACGCGAGAAAGTGAGGAGGACCAAGGAGAGAGTTATGAAGAAGAGACATGATGTCAATGTCCACTCTCCACCCTCCGACGACAATCAACCAAAGAAGAGGAAAGTCATTGGCAAAAGGCCTCTAAGGAAAGATGCTGCTGAGGGCTCGTCAGGGCCAAAAAGAATTCTCAATAAAGGGAAGGGACTTGCTAGTGGTCCCCTTGTTCCCTTGAAGATGAAAAACCCTATTCACCGCAACAGGCAGCCTTCAAGTGAGGATTTCATTGGAAAAGGAAGTGAGCTAGCTGATAATTTCAGGAAGATTCAAGTGTATGACCGACCTAAGCAATGCTCTGACCCGAGGTTCTGGAGCAACTTCCATGCAGACTACTACGAGCATGTGTACATGAAGATGAAGAACCCTGTAGTAGAGAGTCAATGGCTAAATGTTGAATATCTGAAGTCAAAGAGGTATCCTGCCTTTCGTGAGATGGTGGAGGCGTTAGAGAGGCACAGTCTGACGGACCTGCTATCCTTTGAGTATGACTGGAACAATGAAGTAATTACCCAGTTTTACTCCACTCTCTACTTTGCTCGGGATGATGGAGACAGTCTTACTTGGATGACTCATGGTTCAAGGTATAGTGTCACGTATGATGAATTTGCTAGGATTCTTCACCTCCAACACACTTTGGATCATGAACTGGTCATTCATAATCTGAAACCCCTGGAGAAGGAGGAACTTGAATTTCTCTATGACACAAGGATGCCATATGTTCCTCCCACCATCAAATATCTAAAGCCCTTCTTTGTGGTCCTAAATAGAGTCTTGAGAAAGACGATAGCTCCGAAGGATGGAGATGCAGGAACTATACAAGGAACCTTGAGGACTCTCATGAAGGTCATTAGTGGGAGGAGACCATTTAATGTCTTTGAGTATATCTACAACGACATTGTGAACATCTCAATTACCCCCAATAGGTCATGTGGATGCGCACTGTATATCATGTACATGATTGAGAAAGTGACGGGACTCGAGTTTGTCAAGGATGTCAAGCATACGGGGTTGAAGCCGCAAAAACCCACCGAGTACACTCTCCCTCCGGCTCCAACTGCCCCGTCCTCTCCACCAGTGGAGAGGAGATCAAAGCAAGCTCATGATGACACTAGATCTGCAGCTGCTCCTCCTGGTTCTCCACTTGCCCAAGAATCATCTAGTGGCATCCTCAAGATGCTCTCCTCCATCTTTGCCTGCTGCCGTAAGATCGAAGACAGGCAGCGCAAAGAAAAGCTTGCAAGTAAGAAACATCAATAGTACGCCAATGCCAATATCAAGTCTATCTGTGCAAAGCTTGAGATTGAGCCCGTTGGATCACCGCCCGCCTCCGAGGACTCAGAGGAAGATCCTGCTCCCGTGGATGCTGAAGATGAAGATCCTGCTCCCGTGGATGCTGAAGATGAAGATCAGACTGAGACTGACGGAGGAGGCAGCGATGAGTGATTCCCCTCAATTTTTCCCTTTTTGGTGCCTTGATGCCAAAGGAGGAGAGATTGAGATTAGATTTGGACTATTTCTATCTAGTATTAGTTATTAATATCTTTTGTGATCAAGGACATGTACCTATTTTTAAAATCTTGTAATGCACTATTTCTTTTCTTATGTGTGATGTACTATGCTCTAATGCCCACTTACATGTTCACTACTGTTTGTCTTTAATTTATCACATTTTGTTTATCACACACCTGTGAGGCACCCCACCATAAGGTGTGTGCATATGTGAGAAGTTTTTTTTTTGAATTCTTTATTATTCTCATATGTGCACACTTTATGAAAATCAACTTTTTATTCTCAATTGTGATATCTCAAATAGTTGTCATCAATCACCAAAAAGGGGGAGATTGTAAGTGCATCTAGGATATCCCTTGTGGGTTTTGGCTAATTGATGACGAACATATGAGATCCTAATGAAACTATTAAGATGATTGCAGGATAAACAAAGTGAACTGGCTCGGCACACACAAAAAGGTGAAAAATAGAGTGTTGCCCAAAAAGGAAGACGTTAGTGGAATTTAGAAGAGCAAAGTAGAAATAAATGTATAGGTTGTGTGTGAGAGACACATCCCAAGAGCTCATGACTTTGCGTAAGGGTAAGGGCTAATAATCAACTAAAATCCACTGAACACCGGACTAGTCCGTCCATGGACCGGACTAGTCCGGTCAGCTTACTGGAACTCAACCGGACAAGTCCGGTTTTGGACCGGACTAGTCCGGTCATGTCTCTGTTGTCCTCTTTAGAGGACTGCGGACTAGTCCATCCAAGCGACAGAACTAGTCCGCTGAAGTTTCTGGAACCCCATTTCACATAGCACCGGACAAGTCCGGTTTGTGGACCGGACTAGTCCGGTTAACCCACTAGAAGTAGACCGGACAAGTCCGATCATATACCGGACTAGTCCGGTAGTAGGTTTAACAACGGTAACTTCTTTGGAAACCCTATTAAAAGAGGCCCTTCGTTGTTTCTAAAGAAGAACACGACACATATTGTCAAAAACTCGAACCCTAGCGCCGCCACCTGTCCCAAGAGCCCAAAAACACATCTCCCCATACATCTAAGATGCAAAAAAAGGTGAAGATCAATCAAATACTTGGATTTGGGATTGGGAGATCATCGTTTCTTCGTTGTGAGCTCTTGGGGTTTGATTTCTCTACACTCATATTCTGCATTGTAATCTTTTTGAGTGTATTTGATCACCTTCTCTGTAATTCTTGTGGGAGCCCTCAACGTTTGAGGTTGCCCCACAAACACGGTGATTACACTTGATAGTGAAGTCAATTCGGCCTGTGTGGTGACTTGAAGAGGGAAAGGGTTGGGAACCCGGCTCTGTGTGAGCTTCCTCAACGAGGACGTAGATCTCTTGGTGAGATCGAACCTCGGTAAAAATTCGTGTCTCTTGTCTCTCATTTGCTTTACATTTTGATACATTAGATTACTAGTTTGCTAGTCATTGTTTTGAGTTCCTTATAAGTTTGCACGTGCATCCATATAATAAATTTAATTTATAAAACTGTTGTTCTCATTCCGCTGCTAAAAGATTAAATTTGTGAGACACACTTAATTAACTCAAATAATTCAGCACACCGAACTAGTCCGGCCACACAATCGGACCAGTCCGGTCAGTCAAGTTTCTGATAACTTTATTAAGTGTGCAGGAATCCTTTAAAGGCCTATTCACCCCCCCTCTAGGCCACATTCACGGGACGTTCATAAGCCAAACAATGTACACTCAAGACATTCTCGAAGTTTGGAATGGACAAAGCAAAGCCCATAAAGACTCCCATGGCGACAAATGCACACTTGGATCTCAATGAAGACAGACCAAATGTGGATCAAAAGGTATATCGTTCCATGATTGGCTCCTTACTTTATTTATGTGCATCTAGGCCTGACATCATGTTGAGTGTATATTTGTGTGCAAGGTTTCAAGCCAATCCTAAGGAATGTCATTTGACAACCGTTAGCAGTATCTTGAGATATTTCGTTCATACATCCAACCTAGGCCTTTGGTATCCCAAAGGTTCAAAATTCAATCTCATTGGATACTCCGATGCGGAGTATGCCGGATGCAAGGTAGATAGAAAAAGTACTTCCGGTACTTGCCAATTCCTAGGTAGATCCTTAGTTTCTTGGTCCTCCAAGAAACAAAATTCAATTGCCTTATCCATGGCCGAAGCGGAGTATGTTGCAGTCGGGAGTTGTTGTGCACAACTCCTTTGGATGCGACAAACTCTAAGGGATTACGGTTACAATATGAGTCGTATTCCACTCCTTTATGACAATGAGAGTGCAATTAAAATTGCCCATAACCCTGTTGAGCACTCTAGAACCAAACACATAGATATCCGACATCATTTTTTGAGAGATCACTCAATGAAAAGAGACATAGCCATTTCCCATGTAAACACTGAAAAACAACTAGCCGATATCTTTACCAAGCCACTTGATGAAAAACGCTTTTGTGGGCTCCGAAATGAACTAAGTATCCTTGATGCTCAAAACGTGGCTTGAAAACTTGCATACCTGTATGCCATCCTCAAAATCATGTTAATTGTGTTGAAAAATCATCTATCTATTTTTCTCCTAAAAACTATGTTAGTTACTTGATCTTGATGAATTATGGTCATAGCTTGATTGTTGTTGTTTACTGATCATATTGATCAAGAATATCTATGTGTCTTTGTCCCCTATTCCTTATTAGGAACCATTGAATACATATTTTTAAGTGTTTTGTACTTTTCTGTACAAGGGACCACGGACTAGCCCGTGGTTACCCCGGACTAGTCCGCACTTGGTCCGCTAGTCCGGACTAGTCCGGTTTGACCACTGACTAGTCCGATATTTTGACTCCATAACCCTAGGGTCGGCTCAGACCTAATCTCCTTCAACCTCACAACTCCTCCCACCTTCTCTCTCCTCACTCAAGTGCTCCCAAGGCGGATTTGCGAGTTCTCCATCAAATCCACTCAAATCTCCATGGGAATCGATCTCGACTGCAAGGGGATCGAGGACCCCGGACTAGTCCGCATCAAGAACTCTTTCAACGCCTTGAATTGAAGGATTTGGTAAATTTCTCTCCAAACCCTAGAACCTTCGATTTTCCTTATTTTTGCTCAATTAGCTTAGCTCCTCTAGTCAATACATGCTCTATTAATGTATTCCATGTACCCTAGATCATATTTGCATTGAATAACCTCAAATTTTTACAAGTTAGGTTTTGAGCAGCCTCATGACGGACTAGTCCGTTCTTAGGGCGGACAAGTTCGGTACTCCGGACTAGTCCGACCCTGAACACCAGACAAGTCTGGTATGCCCTAATCAAAACCTTAGCTTATATCAATTCAATGCAATCCCTTGTCATCCTTGCTTATTCATATCCTTTATATCTTCATTGTCAGAATCATGTCGGGATCGAATGAGAATATCTCCGACTTTGAAGCTGAGATGGATCAAGATGTGATGTCTCGTATTCCGGAGTGTCGCTTCAACAAGAGACAAGAGCGTGCTGCCAAGCCTTCGCCCACCCCACCTAGGGTGCGTCGAAAGGTTACAGTCAAGAAACCAGCTTCAAAAGCAAAATATGGCTGGTTCTAGCTCGGCGGCTCAACGCCAAACCAAGGGCAAGGGAAAGGGACTTAGTTCCGGCCCGATTGGTCCCCTTAAGATGACAGCTCCAAGACAGGGGAATAGGGATCCCTCGGAGGAGAAGTTCAATGGCAAGGGGAGTGATGTGGCATGGAAGCTGAGGAAGATTGACGCCTATAGCACTGGCAAAAAGACAGCTGACATGAGATTTTGGAGCGACTTTCACTCGGTCTACTACAGTTCGGTGTACCTCCAAATGAAGACCCCAGTGGTCCGCAACCAATGGATCGACTGGACATATTTTGAAAGGAAGAGTTGTGAAGCCTTTGAGGAGGTAATAGAGGTTGCAGAGAGACACAGACTCAAGGACTTGCTCTCCTTCAGATACAGCTGGAATGATGATATCATCGCCCAGTTCTTTGCAAATTGCCACTTTGCCCACGATGAAGAAGAGAGAGTGACTTGGATGACACATGGGTCCAAGTACACAGCTCCCTATGTTGAGTTTGCCAGACTACTGCACCTTGAGGACCCAACAATAATGAGATTGTGATTCACAATCTTGGTGTTTTGGAGAAGGACAAGATGGAATTCCTCTATGATACTCGACTCCCATACAATCCTCCCTCAACCAAGAACATGAAGCACTTCTTCATTGTTCTCAACAGAGTGCTCCGGAAGATCATTGCTCCAAAGGATGGAGATGCCGGGAGCGTCCAAGGTTACTTGAGAACCTTGATGAAAGTAATCAGCAGGAGGAGAAAATTTGATATCTTCGATTACATTGGAATGACATGGTGAACATATCCTGCACACCAAACCATTCCTGTGGCTATGCACCATACTTGATGTTCATGATTGAAAAAGTCACAGGAATTGAGTTTGTGAAGGATGTGGAGCACACTGCTCTAAGGCCTCAGAAGCCTCCTCAAGCCTCTCTCCCAGCTGCTCCCTCACCTGGCTCACCTTAAGAACATACAGAGAGAGCTCAAGAAGATGCAAGGCCTTCATCCAAGACTAGGGGCCCTCCTCACAAAGGGTCCCCTAGTGGGATTATGAAGTATTTGGCTGCTATCTTTGGTTCTTGCCGCAAAACTGAGGTGAAGCTTCATAAGATGAACAAGGCAAGAAAATAAGAAATGAGATACTTGAAGGCCAATGTCAAAGCAATATGCCAAAAACTGGAGATTGAGCCCATTGGATCTCCAGTCATCTTAGAGGAATCTGCATCTGACTTCACAGAGCTTCCTCCTCTCTCTCTCCATCAGAGCGTGCCTACTTTGTCTCCCGGGGTACGACGAGTGGTTCTTCTCCTCCTCCTCCTCAGCCTGATGATGAAGATGAAGAAAGGACCGACAGCGAGGAGTGAGACGGCGGCGACAAGTAGATCCCTCCTCTCCTTTTTTTGGTGCCTTGCTGCCAAAGGGGGAGAGATTGAGGGGGAGTCTTAGGTCGTAAGTTCTTCTTTTTGTGTCCTAGTTTAAGAAGTGGGCTTTTGTAAGACTTATGTTATCATTATGCTTTTGGACATGTGCTGTGAAATGATGACAATATTATGCTTATGATTAATGATGTATGTTTAAAACTGCTATGTAGGCTTGACACTCTTGATGATATTATGATTATGCTTATTATGATATTCACATCAAAAGTATTGCTCACACACATAGTTTTGCACCCCACCATAAAGAGTGCACATATGTCTTATGTCTACATTGCCTATTTTGCTCAAAGCTCATATGTGCACACTTTATGAAAATCTGAATTTTTTATCATATTTATGTGATCTCAATTGGTTGTCATCAATCACCAAAAAGGGGGAGATTGAAAGTGCATCTAGGCATCCCTTGTGGGTTTTGGTTGATTTATGACAAACAAATGAGACCCTAACAAAATTGTTGAGATGAGCGCGGGATTTTAAAGAAATTAGGAAGAAAGCGCAAAAAGAAAGGAGAATGAGGATATAAAATGATAAGAGCTTAGGAGCTGAAAAGATTAGATTACTTAGTATGGAGTGTGTTGGAGAAACACACCCCAAGAGCTCAAGTGAAAGAAATCACACTAACTGCACAAAAATCGGCATGTGCGAACTAGTCCGGTATCAACCGGACTAGTACGATTTCTCTCTGACTAGAAAGCGGACAAGTCCTCCAAGTGCGGACTTGTCCTCAGTCCTCATTTCTCCACACAGCGGACTAGTCCGATATGGACCGGACAAGTCCGATATGTCTCTGACTAGAGAACGGACAAGTCCGCCAAGTCCGGACTTGTCCATAATCTACAAAGTTTTCACCACAACGGACTAGTCCGATTTGTCTCTGAGTAGACAACGGACTAGTACGCACTCTCACGGACTAGTCCGGTATCTCACAACACATAGGGTTTTCCACACGCCGCACACCGGACTAGTCAGGAGTCCACCACGGACTAGTCCGTACATCGCAAACCCTAACCGTAACCTTTGGAAACCCTAGTATAAATAGAGGTGTACGGCCATACTACAACCACGCTCGACCCCCTACGCCGTCACACCTTCCAAGAGCCCAAGATTCACATCTCTCCACACATTCTAACCCTAAAAGGATCAAATCTTTGAGGATTAGCAATTGATCAAAGGAGAGACTTGTTCTACACATCTTGAGCTCTTGGGTTTGATCTCTCGCACACTCTTGTTCATTTATTGTACATCTTTTGAGTGTGCTTGGTGGTATTCATTCATTGTAATTCTTGGGTAGCCCTCAACTTGTGAGAAGGCCCCTTGAACGATTTATTTGCCCTTTGTGATTAGTGGAAGAGAATCCGCCTCCGTGGCGATTCGACGAGGGTAGGGTTGGTGAAGACCCGGTCCTTCGTGGACTCCTCAACGGGGACGTAGATTTTCTTCATGGAATTGAACCTCGGGATAAAATTTTGTCTCTTGCTCTTGTGTTTTATTGTTCATCATATTCTAGGTTTACTTAATCTTGTGCAATTCACGTTGAAACATGGAAACTAAAGTTGATCTCTGTCATTCATTGTTTCAGTTGTAATACATCTAAGTTCCTAATTAATTTCCGCTGCATGGGGTGCTAGAAGTGAAAACATTGATCAACCTTGATCTTTCTAGTCCACGCATACCGGACTAGTCCGCATAGTACCGGGCTAGTCCGATTTCCGTGTATTTGATAAATCTATTAAGTGTTTCAGGGATTAACAAAGAACCGAAAAGCCTATTCACCCCCCCTCTAGGCTACATTCAAGTTCAATCTAAAGTTAAGGGAGTGAATCCTACAATTGGATAGAACACATGCTAGAGTAGCGGGTGTAACAGCCCTAACTTTTGTAAAGTTGTATTTTACCTTATGAAACAAAGTTGAGGCGAAGAAAGACTATATTTGTGTCACATAAAATGATAAACACAAAAATGGACACGTGAGGGAGTTAAAAAATTTCTTCAACTCCTAATTACCACATGCTAACATGAGGAGTGAACTTCACTCCAATTTAAACTCATGTGCACATTCGCTAGGAGTAGAGTGGGGGGATTTGAACACAATTTGAATCTTTTAAAAGGATTCATGATCAGATTGTCTAAATGCATCCAAGTGAATTCCCTAATGCATTTCCCATGTATAAATGAGCTCATAATCCAAATTTGGATTATTTTGGAGCTCATCTACCATTTATTCGAAGGAATATTTGAGAGCACATTCAAATTCAAATTTGAATTTGGAAACTAAACCAAATGTGCTCAATTTTGAAATCTGATTTCATATTCAAATTTCTCACATAATTTTTGTCCTAACCTCCAATTTTGGTCAAATTTGTACAACCCATGTGTGGGAATCTCAAAGCAAAGTGAAGGAAAGAAAATGAGGGGGGTGGACCCCAGTGGTCAGCCACACACTTCACAAACCGACTCTATTTTTCTCGCGGTGCAACGCGCGCGCGACAGCTCCCGGCGTCCGACCCCCAACCGATGTCTCACCGACGCCACCTCCTGTTTCCCGGTTTTCTTCCGCTCGGTCTGATCTCTCCCGCGGCCAGCGCACCGAAGAGACTTCTCCTCTCTCACGTACTCAGCTGCTCTCTCTGTTTCTCTCCCCGCAAGAAACCCTATGCCGCTCTCGGTGTTGCCCGATCACACCATAGCACCCGATCTCAGATGATAAAGCTCCCCACAGCAAAAAGGATCACCCACTCATGCTCTATCCGGCTAACCTCTTTCCTCCACGGTCCCGTGCTCGTTTGCGCGCGGAAATTCGGAGTTATAGCCGTGCGCCCGAGTGAAACCGAAGAAAACGCGTTCGGTCACCGTGGACAGCCCACACCAAAGAAGATCAAGCTCAAACAAGCCACTCCATCAGTGTACCGGCGACCCTAGCTGCTCCTCCCCGAAGCTCAGCCCTAGCAATTGATCATAGAGCAAGAATCTGGAGTTTTCATCCCGGGCGGCGCAAATCGACCCCGAGGTATGGATTTGTGAAATTCATCGTCAATTCGTGTTGTTAGTGTTTAAAACTTCACACAGAGATTCCTCACCAGCTAGCGCACCTTCTCCATCGATTCTAGGCCAAGAAATTAGGTGTAGAGGGAGAATTCCGAGTTCTTGCCGAGGGAAAACCGCCGGACCCCGTCGGCTGCACGGTGCTGACATGGTCGGAAAGTTCCCCGGCCCGTTTGATTGCCATTTCCATATTCCTCACAACTTCCTAGTGCTGTATATCCTGAGAACCGATCATTTGAGGTAGGAATGAGCCTAACCGACCTCGCCGGAACCCTAGCAGGCGCTGTGGCCGGTGCGCGCAGGTTTCAGATGATCGCCGGCCGCCGGCGACCCACCAAATGGGTTCAGCGGGCTGGATTAGGGGGGCGGCGAATATGGGGCTGGTAGGTGGCCTGTTCTGTTTGGCGCGAGGAAGAAGAAGGGCTGATGTGTGGGGCCCGCCAGCAGTGTTTAAACATTTTCAGGATTTAGCAGTTTTGGTTTAAACTTTGAAGGACCATAACTTTGTGTAGGAGTGTCCAAAAGTTCCCAAATAAATTGCGTTGGATTCCTCTCAGTGAGTACTATCCATGGGTGCATTCCAATATTTATGAAAATCCCTGGACTTAGCTAATTAATTCATTTAAGGAAAATCTTGTAGAATTAATTCCAGGAGTTCTGTGTATTGGAAAATTCCTAATTTTGGGCACAACCTTCCTATAAATATACTTGAACTCCAGTAAAATAATCAGAGGCATTGGAACTCATTTCCTTGGCCAAATGTGGTGTCAATCTTTATGTCTCTGAAAAATAGGAAAAAGGACAGAAACATTTTCAGACTTTTACGCAAATTTATAAAATTCATATATCCATGTAGGAAACTCCAAAAATGGTAAAACCAATTCCTATGGACTCAGGACATTTTTTAATTCACAAAAAGTCCACTTTTCAGCTTAGGAAAGCTTAAGATCTAAGAGGTAAAGGCAGATTAGTTAAAACCACATAAGGAATTGTTGTGACCACCTTGAGCCATTTCATATAGATCAATTTTTGCACACTGCCTAAATAACTTCCCTAGAAGCTGTGGTTAAATTTTCAGCTTCATTGGACCCCTAGAGCTTGAGCTACCATTATTTAGGCCTAAGTGTTCATATGAGGACTTAATCACATGGTGATTAATTTCACCTCCCTTTTCACCTAGCATTCTTCCTCTCTAAGGTTGTAGATCCAACAATAGAAACCTTGCTGTTGTTTGTCCCTCTTAAGTGTCAGTTAACTTGTGCAACAGTTTGTAAAGCATTTTCCAAGATCTTTTGAAATATATGTACATCGCATTTTAATAGCTCACATGACGTCGATGTTCGACGAGGATTCAACTCAGCAGCGAGTATCTCCATCTCGTTATGAGTTTGGCGGATTCTGCGGAGGGAGACTAACTCCTAGCCTCTAACAAAATCATTGAGCAAGGCAAGCCCCGGTTTGCACATAATTACCGTTTTAAATTTTGCTTTACTTTCACCTAATGTTGTTAGACTTGATATTGTGGATTACGTTTAGTATGCTTGAAACTCCAACTGTATTACCATGAAATCCCCGAGTAGTTTATTATCATAGGCTTTGCCTTGTCGTAGATGCTAGGCTAATGTTATAGCTAGCTCGGTAGAAGTCGAGTAGTAAAAAGCTACTCGCGAGAAAGGTCGAGTAATGGAGTTTACTCGCGATAAGTTGATGACAAGAGCACCCTCATGAAAAATGAGATGGGGACGGGGAGCTCCTGTAGGATGGAGCGCTCAAGATTGTCTCGACCGGCGATGGGTGTGACAATGCTTGAGACCACATTGGGCTTGGGCTGGGAGGATAAGGCAAATGTGGAGGTTGGTTATTAGCCCCGCCCGTGTCGGTTAAGGACCGTGCGTATGCAATCCTGCTGGACAAGTTTGAGCTGTATCGGATATATAGTGGGGTATGGGACCCATGAAACCGATGTAACTCGATGGACCGTTGTCGAAGTGTGTGGTCGACACTTCCCCCGGACCTGCTCTGGGCAGCCCGCGGAGGTTCTTTTTCGGAGGGGCTAGTCGCTTGCGGAGAGCTTAAGCGTAAGGGACGAGTGAGGGAGGAGCTTGACACGGCGAGTTTTAAGTGCTTCAGGCCGCCGGAGCGTAAAACCCTACGTCCACGGTGAGCAGAGGTGCTCGCTGTATTGCTTGTTGCTCAGAACCGGAGTCCTGAGCTTGAGGATGGGTTATGCCTAGAGTTCGAATGGCTAGAGTGCGAACCATTGCTAATGTTGCCTACCCGAGCCTTTTATAGTTCAAGGCTCGTGTGGCTTACAAGGGGGGGGGGGGGGGCGGGACCCGACAGGTGGTCCCGGGGAGATTTCCTACCGACTATCGTATCTGCAGTTACGTTGGTGGTTGTCTCTGGCGAAGGCTTCCGAGTCTTCGTTCTGCCGCCCTGCCCATGTCGCAAGCTAGCCGTAGTGGTTGATGACGGCGGGGGTGGCAGGGGATGTCTTGTCGCTGTGTTTATTGGCTGACAGGTTCTGACACTGCGCGCCAGTCTGTGATGCGACTGGGCGCAACGGCACCTTACAGAGGCGTGCTCCGCGTCTCCGCGTCTTGGGAAGGCGCGGGCCTTGAATACCTTGTAGGGGCAAGGTATGGTGCGCCTTTACGCCTACTGCCTACCGCGCGGGGGCAGGCAGCGCCGTCCCGCTGGACACATGGCGGGCCTGAAGCTCCCCTCTGAGGAGCAAGAGGTCCGGCCCCACGGGACACGTGGAGCCTTCGGACCTCTCCCCGCGGAGGGGGGAGGTCCGGCTTCGGTCGGCCACGTGGCGGGCCCGGAGCTCTCCTCTGTGGTGGGGGGAGGTCCGGCCCCGCTGGACACATGGCGCCTTCAGAGCTCTCCCCACGGAGGGGGGAGGTCCAGCTGCCGCTGGCCACATGGCGGGCCCAGAGCTCTCCTCTGAGGAGAGGGAGGTCCGAACCCGCTGGACACGTGGCGCCTTCGGAGCTCTTCCTGCGGAGAAGGGCGAGATCCTTAGGCATTTTCCCCTGTGCGCGGGGGTACCCCATATCGGGGGTACCGACAGTGGCCCCCGGGCCCATCTCGGGGGAGATAGCGAGCCTGAGGTGGGGCCTCCGTCTCTTCTGTTCCGTGCACTTTCTCTAAGTCCCGCATTGACCGCTGCCGGAGCACGAACAGTCACGGGATCGTGGGAGCGTGCGCCCACTTGATGGTTGCTTTTACTGCGGTTCTTCCCAAGGCTGTCACTCCTGCATGTTGCGGCGCTTTCTTCGGGAACAGCCGAGGCACCCTGCCGGCTCGTCTTATTGGGAGACTGACTCCTTGACCCACCGCTTCAGCTGGATGGCTTGGGTCCACCTGTCATCGGCGCTCGGTCTTGGAGCTGAAGCGGTTGCCGATGTGGCGTATTTGAAAAGTTTCAAATCGCTTGGAATCGCACCTGGGAAGTTTTAAGAGGGGATCTTACCGGCATTGCGGCTTCCCTTCGCACTTCCCAGCGCTTTTCCTTCGACCCTTGTGCCTTTGTCTTCCTGTCCTTGAGCCCTCTCTCGCCATGGCTTCCAATCCGCCCCCAGAGAAGAAGCGCGCTCGATCTCCTCCGGTGACGGCATCTGTGCCAAGTCGTGGATCCGGGGTGCCTGCACCTCCTGCTTCTGGAGATGGCACTCCATCCGGTGGCGACACCAAGAGGTCCTGAGCTGATCATTCCGACGGGACTCCCCTTAAGCGACGACAGGCCGAAGGTTCCCGGATGTCGCGTCCTCCTTCCTCAAGTGGTGGAGTCTCCGGGGAACCTGCTGATGTGTCAAGGGGAGCTTCTGGAGCGTCCCCTGCTCCGTCAGTCCAGGCGACTGCAGAGCGGCCGTCAGTGACGACAGCGGGCTCTGGGGATCCTACCCCAGCTTGGAAGTCGGGGTTCAGGGCCCATTGGAGTGTTCGCGCTTCTCGGCCGTCCCTGACTGATGGGGAATCTGCGCCGTTGCGCTCGGAAGCCGAGACAGCTGCCGCGGCCCCCAAGCCAGCGCGAGTTTCTCCTGTTCCGGTATGCCCGGATTCCACGGCAGCGTCATCTCCTCCTGCCGAGTTGGCTGCCGCGGCCCCCACGCCAGCGCAGGTCGGCCCTGTACCAGGCGGCCCGGCTTCTATTTCAGCGTCGACTTCCCCCACTCGTCCCTCTCCACGGGCTGAGGAGCCAGCTGTTAGTGAGAGTTCGGTGGGTCCGGCTGTCGAAGTCCCGGTGCCGGCTTCTCCTGACCGGCGTCTCGTCCCGGTCCCTGGCGCATCGCCTTTTCCTGAGGATGATGTGGAGGAGGTCGGGGGTGCCGCTCCGGCCTCTGCTGCCCCACAGCCCCTGGCGGATGCCTTCGTGCTCGCCCAAGCGAGCGTCCGGCAGGTCTTGGCCGCGCTTGGACGTGAGCGAGAAGAGCAAACGGTTGAGAGGGATCGCCTCCTCACCTGGGGGAACCTTTTGCGGGAGCGGACCACGGAGGTCAAGGGAGAGCTCGATTCCAAGCGGGAGTTGCTTGACTTCAGGGAAGCGCTCCTCAACCGGCAGAAGCGGGCTGTCGACCGTCTGGACGCCGAAATGCGGCGGCTCCACAGGGAGGCCCTTGAGGCTCATGCCCAGGCCGAGGAGAGCCTCTCTGCCGTGGAGGAGATACGGCAGAGGTTGGAGCGCCGTAAGCGCACCGTTGAGGACCAGGAGTGTTCCACGGCAGCCGAGGCGGAGAGGGTCACCGCGCGGCTGGCGGCGGACGAGGACGACCTGCGAGCTCGGGCCAGGGAGCTAGAGGCCCGGAAGGCAGACCTCGCCACGAGGGAGGAACAGGTCTCCCGCGAACGCCAGGCGATCCTGGATCGGGAGTTGGCTGCCGACTTCCGGGCTTCTGAGTTGGAGCGGCTCGCCCAGACTCTCCGCCTTCGGGAAAGCTCCCTGGCGGCCAGGGAGAAGGAATTCTCTGAGGGAAACCACGACGCCCTGCAGGCAGCCCGCCGCGAGGTAGAGGAGCTCTTGGCCTTGCGGTCATCCGAGGCACGTGCGTTATCGAGCTTCGTCGATCAGGCGGGATCCGCCTTGGTCCCTCTTGGCTTCAGCCCGGTGAAGGCAGCGGCTCCTGCACTGAAGGTGGCCAAGGTGATCCCCGCACTGGAGTCAATCGGCGCCAAGCTGAACAGGCTAGACTCGGTGGTCGCCAGCAAGCTTGAGGCATAGGGACGGGGCCTGGCCTTGGAGGTTGCCACGCATGTGTTGGCATGCTTCAGGAGCCGGGGCCCTTCTTTCTCCCAGGAGCCAGCAAGAGAGGGCCCTGACGCGGAGTGGGAGGAGGCTGCCAGGGACGAAGTCGGGGATGTGGCCGCCCTTGTAGCCTCCAGGTTCCGGCGTGAGCCAGGAGGACCCTAGGACTTGCTTCTTTCTTTTTATCAAGTCTGTAGTCCAGCTCATGGAGCCATGAATAAATAGACTCTCTTGAATGTTTGTGTCTGTGATGCTTTTTGTCTTCTTCATGGTTTTGCCTGGCCGAGCCCTTAGCTCCGCAAGGTACTCAGAGGCCTTCACCAATCTCGAAGCTCTGCACAGACACCTTCCCCGGGTCCTAACTGTATGAAGGGCCCCGGAGGTCTCCGGAGCTCGCCCCATGAGGATGTGGAGGTCCGGATCTGCCGGCCACGTGGCGGGCCCGGAGCTCCCTTCTAAGGAGAAGGAGGTTAGGCCCCGCGGGACACGTGGAGCCTTCTGAGCTCCCCCCCCCGGAGAGGGAGGTCTGGCTTCTGCCGACCACGTGGCGGGTCCGGAGCCCCTCTTGAGGAGGCGGGGAGCTCCGGCCCCGCTAGACACGTGGGGCCTTCGGAGCCCCCCCCAGAGGGGGAGGTCCGGCTTTTGCCGGCAACGCGGCGGGTCCGGAGCCCCCCCCCTTGGGGAGGCGGGAGCTCCGGCCCCGCTGGACACGTGGGGCCTTCGGGCCTCGCCCCTGTTGAAGGGGCGGAGCCCGGACCTTCCGGTCTTGTGCTAGAGTAGTCGGTAGCTCCTTGCCCCCTGCCTCATGCAGCCCCCGTTGCTGTAACCTGGAGGTCCTGCACACAGATAGAGGAAACGTAATTCTCCTCGGGGGGTCCTCCCTTCTCCGTCTCATAGTCTTATTCGGCTTACGGTCCTAGTCCGGTATACGGGGCTTGGGCAATTCTGTGCGCGAGGCACCGGGGCTCCGGCTCCCTCCAAGGTCCGGGTACGACCGTCCGGTCCCTAGTACCGGACCGTGCGCCGGGGAAGCAGAGTGCACAGGCTTTGGGTGTGGAACCAGGCAAAGCGGATGTACTCCCCTGGACCTCCGGAGGGCAGGGTGCGCACGCTTTGGGTACAGAGCCGGCTAAGCGGGATACGCACCCTGGACCCCCCATGCACGGCGCAGGCCTTTCCTGGAGGTGACCAACTGGCACCGCAACACCTGACTGGGGGAGGCCCGAGAGGCTCACTTGGCCATCGGCAGGTGCCTCAAGCGCAACCGCCTTCGGTAGGATAGTAAATGCTGACTATGGATAAGCGCGGGAGAGTGGGAGCTGAATGTACGGTGAGCATACATAGAGAGTGCGATCATAAAAATTAATGCGTAATTTAAATGAGCATATGAGAGAGAGAGCGAAGTAGAACAGGTTTCTGTGTAAATGTCCATAGGGGGAAGTCAGGCTGTACATGGAGGCAACGACCCGCCTCGTTAAGAAGGGAAGCAAGACTCTACGCGCTTAGGGTCGGAACCAGGCTAAGCTGGACGTAGTTCTGGACCGTCCCCTGAGACTTAGCTGCCCCAAGCGCTGTTCCTAGACTCTATGGGATTTATTACAGAAGGGTATGGTCCTGTTCTACTAACGCTCAGGGGGTAGGACTTACAGTGTTGTTCCATGCCAAGGGTTTGGGAACGGATCCCATACTCGGTTGAAAGGCATGTGTACCTTGGACAGCAACTTTCGTGACTCGGAAGGGACCTTCCTGGCTGAGGGAGAGTTTATAGGTCCTTCGCGGGAAAGTGTGTGCCGCGGCACCAGGTTGCCTTCCTGCAGGTCCCTGACGCGTTTGGTCCTTTGGCGGTAGTGCTAGAGCACCAGCCGAGACCGTGCGTTGTGGGGTGTCACCTGCAGCCGGGCCTCGTCGACGAGGTCGTCATCTTCACGCTGGATCAGGTCCTGCGTGGCTTCTCCTGGGCGCCCCGGGGTACCCTCTCCTTCTGGCTAAGGCCTTCTAGGGGTAGGAGATCCCGGACTCTTCTTGGGAGACCCAAGGCGTCTTTCCCCTACTGGCTAAGGCCTTCAAGAGGTTGACAGACCCTGGGCGGCCCCCAGGAGGTACGGCCGAGGCACAGAGGCGTGCTCTCGGGTGGAGCTGGCCCGGTTCTGCACCGTAGGGGCTGGTGCTTGGGCTGCTGCGACTACTTGGAGCTTCTCCAAGGTTGACGCCGCAGCAGTGCAGCCTCCACTGACTTTTCGGGGTAGCCACAGTCGGCTACCGCCCCGGCTCGTCATCATCGGAGCTGGAGTCCTCACCGTTGTGCACCGTCTTTATGACGCGCTGAGGCTCTTGAAATTCCACCTGGTGGCCGACGCTGACTGAGGCGACGACCTTCTGCTTGCCCTCCCTCTGAGGGAGGGGCGGAGCATCAGCTCTCAGCTGCCTCCCTTTGCGGAAGCGCTCTGCGAGCCTCTGGATGTCCCAGCACTCGGCAGCAGTATGATTGCTGGTGCCATGCACGGGGCATAGCTTGCCTTGGTCACCATCTGGGGCTGGTGACTGTCGCTGCCTTTGTCTGGGCGCGGCCCCCGAGCTCCACTGGGTGCCGCTGCTGCGGCAATGGGAGCCGCGGCCGATGACTTCATCTTGCCACTCCCCCGGTTCGTGGCCTTCTTGCCGCCTCCATAGGAAGCAGCGCCAGACCCGGGCTGTCCTCCTGACTCGGAGGCTGGCAGTAAGTGCCAGTTCCGCCCTTCGGCTGCTCTGGCGCACTTGTCCGCCAGGCTGAAGAGCTCGGAGACATCGCGGACCTCTCTGGTCGCGAGCTTCTCAAGCATCTTCTCGTCCCGGACACCCTGCCGGAACGCCACCACCACAGAAGCACTTTGAATGTGCGGGATGGTGTTGCGTACCTGGGAGAACCGCTGGATGAAGGAGCGCAGTGATTCCCCAGGTTGTTGTTTAATGGCGTGGAGGTCAAGCTCCATGCCTGGACGGGTGTAGGAACTGCCGAAGTTGGCAATGAACTGCCGGCAGAGCTCTCCCCAGGAAGTTATGGAACCCTGGGGGAGGTTCATGAGCCAAGACCGGGCTGGGCCGGTCAAGGCGACGGGGAAGTAGTTGGCCATGACGGCCTCGTCCCCTCCTGCAGCAAGGACGGCGGTGGAGTAGATCTGGAGGAACTCCGCCGGGTTGACGCTGCCGTCGTACTTCTCGGGCAGGTGCGGCCGAAACTTGCGCGGCCACCTCGCGAAGCGAAGGTGGGTGCCAGGGCCGCACATCCTGCCCCTGTTGCTGCAGGCGTTGGTGCCGCGTACGCTTGATTCGCTGCTGGCGCAGTGTACTCCCGTATGGGCAAGGCTGCGCCATAGACCGGGGGTGCCGTTTGCAGGGCATATGGCTGTGGCATATGCTGCGTGGCGTATGCCTGGGGCAGAGTTCGTGTGGCGAAAGTCTGTGCCTCAGGCAGGGTTGAGGCAGACGTCATGCTGACGCCGGCCTCTTGGCTGTGACGCCTTTCTCGTCGTCGCTCAAGGAACACTCGGGCGTCTTGGACCAAGTGGCATCGTTCCAGCTCAGTCCTCAGGTCCGTCGACGGAAGCCTGGTGGAGCTGGAATCCGCCGTCTGTCCGTCAACTGTCGGCGTGCGCGTCAGCGACACAGCCGGTTGGCCGGAGCGTCATCCCCGCCGAAGTCGAGGGTTTGCGGCGGCGACGACGAGACGGTCTACCTCACGAATCCACTGTTGGGTCGCTGAATGGGGCGCGTCCCCAGCAGGTGGATTGCGCAGTAGCTCTCTTGCTGCAGCCAGCGCACCCCCGTGGGGAACGCTCAGCGCTGCAGAAGATCTCACGCTAGTCGGAGCCTGCATTGCCGGAGTCGGTGTTGCCGGAGTTGGCTGCTGGCTTCCTGCTTGCGCCGACACACTCCGTCCTGAGTGTGTCGACACGTATTCCCCGCTAGTCACGGTCCGTCGTGAACGCGGGGGAGGAGAGCTTGCCGCTAAAGGAAGCTTCGTCATCTTCTCGGCAGAAACTCGTCGCGCAAGGGAAAAGCCCCCTACCTGGCGCGCCAAATGTCGAAGTGTGTGGTCGACACTTCCCTCGGACCTGCTCTGGGCAGCCCGCGGAGGTTCTTTTTCGGAGGGGCTAGTCGCTTGCGGAGAGCTTAAGCGTAAGGGACGAGTGAGGGAGGAGCTTGACACGGCGAGTTTTACGTGGTTCAGGCCGCCGGAGCGTAAAACCCTACGTCCACGGTGAGCAGAGGTGCTCGCTGTATTGCTTGTTGCTCAGAACCGGAGTCCTGAGCTTGAGGATGGGTTATGCCTAGAGTTTGAATGGCTAGAGTGCGAACCCTTGCTAACGTTGCCTACCCGAGCCTTTTATAGTCCAAGGCTCGTTTGGCTTACAAGGGGGGGGGGCGGGACCTGACAGGTGGTCCCGGGGAGATTTCCACTATCGTATCCGCAGTTATGTTGGTGGTTGTCTCTAGCGAAGGCTTACGAGTCTTCGTTCTGCCGCTCTGCCCATGCCGCAAGCTAGCCGTAGTGGTTGATGACGGCGGGGGCGGCAGGGGATGTCTTGTCGCTGTGTTTATTGGCTGGCAGGTTCTGACACTGCGCGCTAGTCTGTGATGCGACTGGGCGCAACGGCACCTGACAGAGGCGTGCTCCGCGTCTCCGTGTCTTGGGAAGGCGCGGGCCTTGAATACTTGTACGGGCAAGGTATGGTGCGCCTTTACGCCTGCTGCCTACCGCGCGGGGGCAGGCAGCGCCGTCCCGCTGGACACGTGGCGGGCCCGGAGCTCCCCTCTGAGGAGGGGGAGGTCCGGCCCCGCGGGACACGTGGAGCCTTCGGACCTCTCCCCGCGGAGGGGGGAGGTCCAGCTTCGGTCGGCCACATGGCGGGCCCGGAGCTCTCCTCTGTGGTGGGGGGAGGTCCGGCCCCGCTGGACACGTGGCGCCTTTGGAGCTCTCCCCACGGAGGGGGGAGATCCGGCTGCCGCTGGCCACGTGGCGGGCCCGGAGCTCTCCTCTGAGGAGAGGGAGGTCCGGCCCCGCTGGACACGTGGCGCCTTCGGAGCTCTCCCTGCGGAGAAGGGCGAGATCCTTAGGCATTTTCCCCTGCGCGCGGGGGTACCCCATATCGCGGGTACTGACAACCGTGATATCGAAACTCATCCTTCGCGTGGGAATGGCATTGAGAAGGAGGGAGGTGTAAATCCTTTAGCGGCCAACTTCGACGTGTCCGCGTAGAGGACCATCCTGCTCGGCGCGAAACATTTTTCTATGTCGGGGTGTCGTGTGAAAGGTTGCTGCATACAACGTAAGAAAGAGTGATTCTTTCGAGGCGGGTGTACGTGTTGTGTATTCCGGGTTGTTATTGATTCGAATCACCGTCGCTCACGGAAGAGGATTGAGCATACTTTCCCACTGTGCCATGATGTAGTAAGAAGAGGAACTAAGTCTCTTAACATGTTGTTTATGACTTAATCATTGTATTGGAACATTGGCTGAAGTAGATATAGTGCCAACTAAATTTCTATTCCACCTTAGGCTAGCAACATCGGGATAAGTGTTTCTTGTTTGATTGTGGACTTCCGTTGTTGTGAGGCATGAGGACCACTAAAATGAATGTTATGAGAATCTGAATATAAGGATCAAGTTTAGTCAAGCTTCTTTATGCAAAGTTCATATTCCTACTGTCTTACTACCCCTGCATGTAGAGTTACATGTTTAGGATTGACGGTTAAGACTTGTTGAGCCTTAGTGCTCACGGTTGCTTCGTAGTTGTTTTTGCAGGTAGCAGGATGCCTTCTATGAAGATGGTTGTTCGGTGAGACTTCGGATCTCACGGTTCATTCAACTCACCGGAAACCTAGCCGCTGCCTTACTTTGGTGAAGCTAGTAGGAAGCATTCACGGGCTGAACTGACTTCTCTTCGGCGTAGTTAGGGTCGAGAGTGAGTAGATGTCCAGCTTTTATATTCCGCTGCTTGTGTACAACTTGCGTACAATATGTTGTAAAAGATCTTATGTTGAGAAATAAATCGTTTCCTATGTTCTTACAGTCTTTTCGTGCATGCTGTTGGGTGCCGCACGGCACCACCCAATGCAATTCCTGGAGCGCGGACCTCGGGCGGGGCCGTGGCAGCGGGCGTGCGGCAATCGCTCTTCGTCCTTCTGCTCCTCCTCGCCCATGAATCCTAACCAGTGTTGCACTCATTGCCGAGGATGATGTCGGAGAAAGAAACAGGTGCATGGTGCTGCTCTGCTCCTTGTCTAGCTGAGCCGATCATGAGTGGCTTTAAGATTCGTACCTAGATAGGTGTCAAAAATCAGAGAGGCGATGCATAAGATCTGGTTTGCAACACGGATTCAGATATTATATTTCCTGATCCAGAGCTCATCAACGTGCTCACCCTATGGGTCCTATCTCTCAGAACCTTTTGCAACACTTTGGCATAGCGCGCGAGTACCATCACTTCCTCCTCCACCATCACCCGCCGCTCCATGGCGGGCGATGTCCTCCCCGCTGACTGACCCATCATGCTCATTCCTCGGCACCTCAACCCGACCTGCCGCTCCGCCACCAGCAGTGCAGTAATGCCTAAGCGGCGAACAATGGTAGCATCACGAGCGGGTGGCTGAACAGGAGGAGCGATCTCATCTCAGCGTGCGTCATGAGCATACCCCACCACGGTGTGCGCGAGCAGCATCGAGCTGCCATCTAGAAGCGTTCAATGTCGGAGGCGCCGGATGTGTCGGGCTGGCACGACGCCTGCACGATCCACTCAGCCTCATGGCAGCAGAACGCGACCGGTGAGGAGGTGGACGGGATCCAAGGCAGCAGCACCGTGAAGTCCTCGGCCGCCGTTTTGACGGGTGCATGCAGTTCAGTGCCTTCGGCCCGAGGAACGTCATGAAGGCCACCGAGAATTTCAGGAGTTCTGAGGAAGGCAACAAATGGGGCGGCGAGGTTGTCGAAGGCGACCTTGAGGATCTCGACCTTCTCCAGTGGGGTGTCGACCATTGGAACTCGGAAGTCAGCACCATGACTTGCCTGTAGTTTACGTTGTAATATATTAGCTTGAGCTGGGCTTCTCTTCGACTCCTCACTTTAAATTTCAGCTGTTTACTCTTTCTTTTGTGCAGTGTCCTTCCGGGCGATGACTGGTAACTGGTTCATGGATGTCGCACATGACGCTGTCAGCATGATCAGTGGAAGGGGTAGAGTTGCCAATGGGGATACAGAAATAAACATCCCAACCGCCTCATTCCATTTCATTGTTCAGATCCCACAGAAGCTCCTAATCGCTACTCGTTTTTTATAGGCAGACCATAATATAATAATGGGTAGTATATTCTCTGGCCTTGTTCCTCCATTTCTTTGTTTCTCTTCTGCTTCCATATTTCTTCTCTTTTAAATATGTGGTTGTCGGTACCCTCAATACCGGGTACCCCCGTGCACAGGGTAAAACTTCCTAAGGACCTCGCCCCCTCTGCAGGGGCGAGGTTTGAAGGCGCCACGTGTCCAGCGGGGCCGGAGCTCCCCTCCCCACGGAGGATAGCTCCGAGCCTGCCACGTGGCCCAGGAGGCCGGACCTCACCCCCTCTACAGGGGCGAGCTCCGAAGGCGCCACGTGTCCAGCGGGGCCGGAGCTCCCCTCCCCTCGGAGGATAGCTCCGGGCCTGCCATGTGGCCCAGGAGGCCGGACCTCGCCCCCTACGCAAGGGCGAGCTCCGAAGGCGCTACGTGTCCGGCAGGGCCGGGGCTCTCCTCTCCTCAAAGGATAGCTCCGAGCCTGCCATGTGGCCCAGAAGACCATACCTCGCCCCCTCCGCAGGGGTGAGCTCCGAAGGCTCCACGTGTCCAGCGGAGCCGGAGCTCCCCCTCTCCTCAGAGGAGAGCTCCGAGTCCAACACGTGGCCAGCAGAGCAGTGCTGCCGCCCGGCACGGTAGGGAGCGGGAGTAAAGGCGCGCCATGCCTTTACCGTACAAAGCATTCAAGACCCGCCCTTCCCGAGATGAAGAGGCGCAGCGCACGCCTGTCAGGAGGAGCTGTGACCAGTCACAGTCAGGACAGGTGTACAGTGTCTGAAGCTGCAGGCCATTGAAGGCAGCGACAAGACCGGACAAGACATGCCCTGCCGCCCCTGCCATCGCCAACGACTACACGCTACACTTAGCCTGCGGCATGGGCAGGGCGGCAGGACGAGGACTTCGACACCAGCGCCAAGACATAATAGCTGGTAGGACATCACCCCAGGGCCACCTGTCGGGTCCCGGGCCCATCTTGTAAGCCGCTCGAGCCTTGGACTATAAAAGGCTCGGGTAGGCAACGTTAGCAAGGGTTCGCACTCCAGCCATTCGCACCCTTAGGTTTGAACTTTGTGAACTCACATCCTAGGCATCACTCACCCTCAAGCTCAGGACTCCAGTTCTGAGCAACAAGCAATACAGCGAGCACCTCTGCTCACCGTGGACGTAGGGTTTTACGCTCCGGCGGCCTGAACCACGTAAAACTCACTGTGTCAAGCTTCTCCCTCACTCGTCCCTGACGCTGAAGCTCTCCGCAAGCGACTAGCCCCACCGAAAAAGAACCTCCGCGGGCTGCCCAGAGCAGGTCCGGGGGAAGTGTCGACCACACACTTCGACAGTGGTGCTAGTATTAGCGTAGATGTATGTAGATGGATGAATGCTTGCCCTAGGGAAAAAATCATGAGTTACTGTTTCAGCAAACTGAAACCTGCAAGTGTTGCATGGTGTCAGTCTGTATGATTCTTTTATTTGTTAGTGAGCACATCGCGCTGACTGACATGTAAGTTCTGATACCGTACAATATGAGAATTTGTGAATGCGATAATGACCAGAAAATCATGCAAACCATCTGGTTGGCTGAAGAATGAGTTTGTCGTATGATCTGTTGTAAAATGAGTTAATTTCCACAGGGTAGTTCACAATCATAAAATAAGCTCTTCAATCACCTGGAAATTAGAGAATCTCAGCTCTAGCAATACAACTCAAATAAGAGTACCTATTTTCTATTGTGAAGCCCTCCCATATTTTCGGCTATTCAAATTTTGTTACCAACTCCAGCAACACTACCTAAACCTGGCCCTCATGTTTCTCCTGACAAATGGGACCCCCTCGTCAGTGACCTAAAACATCTCTAGATGGTGTCACAACCACGGGGTAGGATATCGGTGTCACGGGGCCCCATGCCACAGCGGAAGAAGGGCCTTGCTCGGCCGGTGAGGCCCTCTTCCCTCGGGGAAGAGGCAGCAAGGTGAGGGAGGTGGCGTCCTGCCGAGAGCCGGTGACTACCCCAAGCCAGTAGATTTGAGTCGAGCCTCCCACTGTAATATCCAAATTTTAGACAAAGAAGAATATATAAAGTATGCATCATTTATGTGCACTTAGTGATGAATTCAAATATAAAAGAAGATATAGCACAAAAGAACAGAAATTCAAAAGAAACCAAAATCTAAACTTGAACACGTGAAATTGCAAAAAAAAAAAAAGAACAAACTTGTCTTTGGGCCAAAACCCAACACAGCCAGCCCAGCCCACCATCCCTTCCCTCTCTCTTCATCTCACTTACATGTGGGACCCACTGGTCAGCTTCTTCTTCCCCAAATCAACCGCAGCCCTCTCCTTATTTCATCTATTATCGCATGTAAGAAAAACCGATCAGATCCGTTCATTCCTTCGCGCCTCTTCTCCAATTGAAGCACCAGCAACCGCCGCCCTCTCCTCCCCTAACCCAACCGAAACCGACCAAATTCCCTCACAACTCATGCTTGTTTTCCCCTCGGTAAGAACCACCGACCTCGCCGTCGATTCTTCGGAATTGCGCGCCAATCTATACTTCTAACATCCCCTACATCGTTACAAGGTCGCAAGGAAGCTTCCCCAACAGAAAACACCGAAGAACCATGCCCGGAGAATGTTCCCGACTAAGATCGCCGCCGACCGCTGCCAAACGCCATCACCGACGCCCTACCGGCTAATTTGGGTCCAAAAGATTTCCGTAGGTGAGTTCCACGTGGCCTCCTCTTCGATTTGGAGCAAGAAAATCAAGAAACGGCGATGTGTGTGCGGAAATCGGGTTTTTCCGGCGACCAGCCTCCGCTCGCCGGTGAGAACACCACCACGCGCGCTCGGGTGGAAGAAAAGGGCGACGTGGTCCAATCTCAGCCCTTGATCTCTAGTGTACGGCTCGGATTATAAGGAGCGTACCCCTCCGCATGTTTTAAATCTGGGCCCTCCAGTTAGGATCCAATGGCCCACATTTAAAGTTGTTAAAACCGTTGGAACTTTAACAGTTAAGTCCCCGAAGTTTTAAAACAACACAAATTAGTCCCTACACTTTACAGAATGAACCCTAGACTTTACAAAAATTAGGGAAACTGTTATATATTAACCAAAAAGCCCCTGTCTTGTTTGAAAATTAAGAAAAAAAGTTCTATAACTTCAATTAAGTCCCTATATATACAAATAATTAGTAATATAGTTCTGTAATTCATTTTGAACCCTAGGTAAATTGTAGAACTCACATTTTGGCCCAGGATAGTTTATAACTTTTGTTTTTAATTCTGTAGATTGCCAAAATAGTATAAATAAATTCTAGAAAATCATAAAAATGCATGAAAATATTTTGTCTTTATATTTTAACACACACACACACATATATATATATATATATATATATATATATATATATATTCTGAAATTAGAATAAATATGTTTTAGGACTGAAAATACATTTTAATAATAAATTAATGCTGGAATACAAATAAAAACGATATGTACCTCAGAAAATTTATGGAAATTATCTAAAGTGCATATATAAATTCTGAAAATACAATAAAAACAATATATACTCTAGAAATAAAAATAATAAAACTTTTGGAACAATATTTAGATCTGAAATTATAATAAATTAGTATATATGCATATATACACTCTAAAAATTATTATAAATTGCTACAGTTAGAAAATAATTTTTTGTCATAACAAAAATGAAATATAAAGATATATATCATGTTATTGTCCATTTTACACTCAACACACATGTAAAATAATGTATATCATATGTAGAGAGAGAGACTACATGTAAATAAATGATAAATGAATATAATGTTATGTTCATAAGTTTGTGATGCATTGCTATGTTTCTTATTGCATGTTTTGCATTGTTTTGTGTGCATATACATGGATAGAATCATCACAAGAGACAATTCTCAATGTTCAAGAGCAAGAGTTTGACGTCACTGAGCAGCATTTTAAAGTCAAGTGTTCATTGACCACTTTGATCCTAATCTAGGAATATTAGTTAGATTATTTGCATGATGTATTTAATATGAAACCTAGTTTAGGATATATGACTAGTTTTCCATATCATTTCTTGAAACCATGGTGGGATTTAGTAAGAATATGTCATTGTCATTTTAAGTGCTTAACCATTCTTGGAACTTAGAAAATGAATGAAACATAGTCATTACTTGTCTTGTAGAATATATAAGAGACACGAGAGTGTGTCATAGTGATAGGAATTTAGACAGGCTAGATGTTTGGTATGGTGCTTCGTGCACGAGACTCGGGATAATGATAGTGCCTTTCTTAGATTATAAGGACCGGTTCATGGAACAGTTAACCCGGCTTTATAGTGCCATCACAAGACTGAGATGGGGCAGCTTGGCCAATTAATTAGGAGTTTGCCGGTATAGTATGGGTGTTTGGATGGTGCGGGGAATAGGAGTCATTTTGACTACCTTGGGAACTGCAAGGCTCAAGAGGGGGCTTCTGCAGAGGAGGGTTTACTCCTAGGAACTGGAGCGGTGAAACCTCAGTGGGCTTGTACTTGCCGGTATACCCTTTGTAAAGGTCATGTAGTGATCTCCTTATTGCACACCAAAGGAAGTGTGTAATGTGGCTTGCATCCACGGATATCAGGGAGGTTCTTAGTCCACCTGGCAATAGGGGATGAAATCACTACTTGTGGGTAAAGTGGCCCAATCTCTACAGAGAACCAAACTGTCATGACAGCGGTGCTCACGATCAAGAGCAGCTTGGACTTGTCCATGATTAGAGAAACATGTATATGAGTTGGAAAAAGGTTGTTAGGTGGTGTAACCAGACATTATTAGTTTATTTAAGAATATGGTGGGATTTAACATATAGTAATATAGGTTGCTAATTTAATCTAAGGACTAGGGTTAATGCGTAGTTCTTAACAGAGTCAGCCTTTCTTTGCTATTGGCCTACATATCATCTTTTCCTACACATGCTGGGTAGCATTTGGTACTCAAACTTGCTTTTGTTGGATGTCATATGCTACTCACGTGTAAATGAAGACATAGATTTCAACGAAGAAGACTTCGATCCCGATGAGTTGTTCTAGGCTGGCGAAACCCCTGGGCAACGCATGTGGAACCCTTAGTGTAATAGTATTTTTATGACATATGTTTGTAATATGTTGTTATACGTTAAACCTGGCTTGTAATATAATGATATTACACTATTGTCGGCACATGTATGATTTCAACTGATCCTGGCATACATGTGTGATATGCTCGATCGTTATGTACGGAAAATTGGGTGTGACGCCCACCGTGCAGGTCAGCGCATGACTAGGACATCGTGCTCAGGCTGGAGATCGCCGGAATACATTTTTCCTGGAGTTTCGAGCGACCAGCACCGGGCTGCTCCCGTACAGGTTCGAGGCTCGTGTACCGGGCGTAGCGTCATCGTGCACGTCATTTGGCAGGGAGGACATCGTCGTGTAACCGGTGATGGCTGATGAGGAAGGGATGATGCTCACGCGCAATGCCATAGTGATGCAAGAGCTCTAGAACAGGGAGATGCAGGAGAGGCTGCATTCGTAACCTTGTGGATCACTTATTTACTTGCTGCCACGCCAAACCTGAAATGCCTCCACTTATGTTTTCAATTCCTTTTGTGTGTTGATGATTTTTCATGCTTTTTTGAGATTCTATTTAGATTCCTTCTGTTTACCGATTGTATTATACATAATTTCTAGTTAGCCACTATTTTCTTGTGAGGGCCCAGCCCGGGAATCGCAGTGGGTGGTGCCGTGCGATGCGGCACCCAACAGCATGCACAAAAAGACGATAAGAACATAACGGAACCATTGTGTTACTCAAGATAATTTCTTTTACAACATAACGTACCCACGCAGCGGAAATTAAAATTTGCTGGACAAACTACTCACTCCCGACCCAAACTACGCCAAAGAGAAGTCGTTCAGCCCGTGAACGCTTCCTACTAGCTTCACCAAAGAAAGGCAGCGGCTAGGTTACCGATGAGTTGAACAAACCGTGAGGTTCATCGTCTCACTGAACAACCCTCTTCATAGCAGGCATCCTGCTACCTGCAAAAACAACTCAGAAGCAACCGTGAGCACTAAGGCTCAACAAGACTTACCCGTCAGTCCTAAACATGCAACTCTACATGCAGGGGTAGTAAGACAGTAGGCATAGGAATTTGCAAAATGCAGCTTGTCTAAACTTGATCCTTATATTCAGACTCTTTTAGCCTTCATTTTAGTGGTCCTCACGCCTCACAACATCGGAAGTCCACAATCAAACAAGAAACGCTTATCCCGATGTTGCTAGCCTAAGGCGGAAATGAAATTTAGTTGGCTCTATATCTACTTCAGTCGAGGTTCCAATACATTCGTTAATCCACAAACAAGTTAAGAGACTTAGTTCATCTTCTTACTAAGTCACGGCGCAGTTGGCAAGTATGCTCAATCCTCTTCCGCGAGCGACGGTGATTCGAATCAATAACAACCCGGAATACACGACACATACACCCGCCTCGAAAGACTCTCTCAAGATCTCTTTCTTACGTTGTATGCAGCAACCTTTCACACGACACCCCGACATAGAAAAACGCTTCGCGCCGAGCAGGATGGTCCTCTACACGGACACGTCGAAGTTGCCCGCTAAAGGATTTACACCTCCCGCCTTCTCAACGCCATTCCCACGCGAAGGATGAGTTTCTATATCACGGTCCATCAAGTTACATCGGTTTCATGGGTCCCATACCCCACTATATATCCGGTACAGCTCAATCTTGTCCAGCAGGGCCGCATACATACGGTCCTTAACCGACACGGACGGGGCTACAACCAACCTCCACATTTGCCTTACCATCCCGGTCCAGGCCAAATGTGGTCTCAAGCATTGTCATACCCATCGCAGGTCGAGACCAACCTTGAGCGCTCCATCCTACAGGAACATCCCCGTCCCTATCTCATATTCATGAGGGTGCTCTTATCATTTATCTCTCGCGAGTAACTCCATTACTCGAACTTTCTCGCGAGTAGCTTTTTGCTACTCGACTTCTACCGAGCTAGCTACAACATTAGCCTAGCATCTACAACGAGGCAAAGCCTACACTAAACCTTCTAATGAGGGATGCAATAGGCATGCAAGTGGGTTTCAATCATCCTAGACATAATGCACTCAAGTCTAATAAACATGATGTGAAGTAAAGCAAAATTTAAAACGGTAACGATATGCAAACCGGGGCTTGCCTTGCTCAACGGTTTTGTTAGAAGCTAGAAGTTAGTCTTCCTCCGGAGAATCCGCCAAACTCGTCACGAGATGGAGATCCTCGCTGTAGAGTCGAATTCTCGTCGAGCGTCGATGTCACGTGAGCTATTAAGATAATTTATGCACATGTATCAAAAGCGATTTAGAAAATGATTCAAAACTGTTGTTGTACAAGTTAACTCACGCATAAGAGAGATAAACAACAGCAAGGTTTCTGTTGTTGGATCTACAACCTTAGAGATGATGAAATCTAGGGTGAAAAGAGATACTAATAATCACCATGTGATTAAGTCCATTATATGAACACTTAAACCTAAAAGATGGTAGCTCAAGTTCCAGAGGTCCAATGAAGCTGAGAATTTAACCACAGCCTCTATGGAAGGTATTCAGGCAGTAAAAATTGAGCTCATGAAATGGCTTCATGTGAGCACAACAAATCCTTATGTGGTTTTCACTAATCTGCCTTTACCCCCTAGATATTAAGCTTTCCTATGCTGCAAAGTAGACTTTTTGTGAAGTACAAAATGTCCTGAGTCCATAGGAATTAGTTTTACCATTTTTGGAGTTTCCTACATGGAGATATGGATTTTACAAAGAATGGGGAAAAGCTGAAATTGTCTATGTTCATTTTCCCATTTTTCAGAGACATAAGGAATGAACACATCATTTGACCAAGCAAATGAGGTCCAATGCCTCTGAAATTTTTACTGAAGTTCAAGGAATTGTGGAACAATGTCCTTTCCAAATTTGGGAATTTTCCATGTAACAGAACTCCTGTAAAAATTCAGACACGATTTTTCTTAAATGAATTAATGAGCCAAATTCAGGGATTTTCATAAACATTGGTCTGCACCCCTGGATAGTACTCTTTGATAGGAATCCAACAAAATTTGTTTCACAATTTTTGGACATTCCTACACAAAGTTATGGCTCTCCAAAGTTTGAACTAGAGTGGGAAAATCTGGAAAATGTTTAAATGCTGACAGTGGGTCCCACCTGTCATCCCTAACCTCCAGACTCGCGCCAAACGCACCAGTGGCGGCTCCCTCCGGTGAGGTCGCCGGAAAACCAGTTCCCAGCCACCTCCAGACCCCCTGCTGGCCGCCCCCCTATATTTTCCCACGCTGAACACGTTGGTGAGGTCGCCGGTGGCTGAAACTCGCCGGAAAACAGGGCGCACCGGTCACAGCAAACCCTAGAGCTCCGGCGAGGTCTTGCACGGTGAATTCTCCGCCAAATGGTCAGTTCTTGGGCTCTACAGCACCAGGGGATCATGTAGAATACCGGCATGAGGTCTAAACCAGCTGGAGATGGCTCTAAACCTATCGGCACCGTGCACCCTATAGGGTCCAGCGGCATACCCTCTAAAAGAGCTCGGACTGCTCACTCTACACTCAATTTCTTGGTCTAAAATCGATGGAGGAGGCGTGCTAGGCAGTTAACAACCTATGTGTGAAGTTTGAGACCCAACAAACACGAATTGAGGACGAATTTTACAATTCCTTACCTCAAGGTCCGTTTCTGCCGCCTGAGAGAAAAACTTGAAATTCTCCCACTGTGATCAGTGGCTGGGGCTGAGCTTTGGAGGTGAGAAACTAGACTTGTTGGTGCACAGATGGGGTGGCTTGCTTGGGCGTGATCCCTTCTGGTTTGGGCTGTCCACGGCGTCCAGTTTTGGTTGCCTGAGTTTGAACTCGGGAGCAGAGGAAACCTCGCTGTTTCTAGGCGCCAGCAAGCATGGAACAGCGGAGGGAAGTTGACAGCCTGCTAGAGCACTCAGGGAACAACCTTTTTGCTGTTGAAGGCGCGAGCAAACGAGCTATGGTGGTGGCTGCGTGAGGGGAAGAAGAGCACAGCGGTGGTTCTGCTCTGCTTGGGAGAGGAACCCACGGGAGCAGACCGAGCACGGAAGAAAAGCAAATTGCTTTGTTGCACCAGCTGAGTGAAGATCCGGCTGAGCTCGTGGATAGAAGCAGGAGCTGGCGCTGGAGCACGTCGGTCGATGCCAGCTGAGGGAGGTGGCACACGTACAACAGTCGATGGAGTCGGTTGCAATTTTGTGAGACTGACCAGTGGGGTCCACAGCCACAATTCTCCCTCTTATCCCCCATTTCAATTTAAAATAGCAAATGAGCTCCAAATTTGTTCAAACTTGGAGGATAGGTCAAAGGAATTATGAGGAACTCAAATCTGGAATCAGATTTTTAAATTGAGTTTGTTTGGTTCAAAATTCAAATTCAAGTTTGAATTTAAATGTGCCCTTATTTAATCCTCGGAATAAATAGTATATGAAACCAAAAATTCTCCAAATTTGAAACTTAGGCTCTTGAATACATGAGAGATGTATCTATGATCTCACATATAGGCCTTTGGACAATCTGAATAGAAATCCTTTCAAAAGATTCAAATTGTGTTTAAATTCCCCCCCACTCTACCCATCGAGGAGGTGCACATGAGTTAGAGTTTTAGGAGTGTAATTATTTCCCCTAGGTTAACATGTGTTGAGCATGGGCTAGAGAAATTTTTTTAACTCCTCACATGTCCATTTGTGTGTTCATCATTTCATGTGACACAATTATAGTCTCTTATCGCCTTAACTTTGTTTCCTATGTTGAAATAAAACTTCACAAAAGTTAGGGCTGTTACATTCCTCCCCCCTTAAAAGAATCTCGTCCCGAGATTACAAAAAGAAAGAAGAAGGGAGAATGACTACCGGACATATGGTACAAACAAGTCGGGAAAATTTAAACGGAGAAAATCCTCGGTTTCCCACGTGGCTTCATCAGCGGTGTGGTTGCTCCACAAGACTTTGTAAAAATCGCATTGTCCGATTTCTTGTGGCGCGAGTCTTCTCGTCGATAATCTGTATCGGATACTCAGAATAAGTGAGATCCGGTTGAAGATCCTCAATGTTCTCCATATGAACTGCGGTTGGGTACTTAAGACATTTCCGCAGCTGAGAGACGTGGAAAACATTGTGAATACCCGAAAGTGACGTCTGTAACTCCAGACGATAGGCCATGGGTCCGCATATCTCAGTGACAGCAAACGGCCCGATGAATCGTGGAGCAAGCTTTCCCTTCACTCCGAAACTATGAACTCCTTTCAGCGGAGAGACACGAAGATAAACGTGGTCACCGATGTCAAAGTGAAGAGGTCGACGTCTTTTGTCTGCATAGCTTTTCTGCTGAGATTGAGCAGCCTTTAAATTGGCTTGGATCACTCGCACTCGTTCCTCGGCTTCATTCACAAGATCAATCCCGTAGACCACTCTCTCGCTGGACTCACACCAATTCAGTGGTGTGCGGCACTTCCGGCCATAAAGAGCTTCATACGGGGCCATCTTGATGCTAGATTGATAACCGTTATTATATGAGAATTCTGCTAACGGTAGATGGTCATCCCAATTCTTTCCATGACTGATGACACATGCCCGTAGCATATCCTCCAGAATCTAATTGACTCTCTCCGTTTGACCATCAGTTTGCGGATGATACGCTGAATTCCGAATTAATTTGGTTCCCAAGGAAGCATGCAGTTGCTCCCAAAATCTGGATACGAACAACGCACCTCGGTCAGACACGATGGTGCGGGGAACCCCGTGTAAACACACGATTCTCGAGATGAACAGCTCCGCATACTTCTTTGCCACATATTTAGTATGGACTGGAATAAAATGAGCGGTCTTGGTCAAACGATCGACGATTACCCAAATAGAATCATGCTTGTTGCTGGTCATGGGTAAACCGATGATGAAGTCCATACTTATGTCTTCCCACTTCCATGCTGGAACCTTCAGCAGATGAAGTGGTCCGGCTTTCCGCATATGGTCGGCTTTAACCCGCCGACACGTATCACACTCGGATACGTACTTCGCAATCTCTCTTTTCATCCGTGTCCACCAGAACTTAGATTTCAAGTCCTGGTACATCTTATTGCTTCCCGGATGAATGGAGTACTTGGATAAATGTGCTTCATCCAATATCTTCCTCCGCAATTTCATGTTTCGGGGTACCACTATGCGGTTGTTAAACCATATAGTACCCTCTTCATCTTTGCGGAACATCTTCAATTCACCGCTGTCCAATCTCCTCCGGATATGAGACATACCTCTGTCTCTCTTCTGAGCCTCTACAATCTCATCTCGGATTGTAGGAATAAGAGCGAGGTTGAACAGCGATCCGTAGGGAACTAAGCGCAGTCTTGGTTCTCCTTCTTCATGTGCAGCCATGGCTAAATGGTGAACGTGAGCTTTCCGACTAAGTGCGTCGGCAACCACATTCGCTTTACCCGGATGGTAATGAATTTCAAGTTCATAGTCCTTGATCAATTCGAGCCATCTTCGCTGCCTCATATTCAGTTCCTTCTGTGTGAAGATGTACTTCAAGCTTTTGTGGTCAGTGTAGAGATGTACTAGATTGCCTAGTAGATAATGTCTCCACATTTTCAATGCTAAGACCACTGCAGCTAGTTCAAGGTCGTGCGTCGGGTAATTCTGCTCATGACCCCTGAGTTTTCGGGATCCATACGCGACCACACGTCCTTCTTGCATCAACACACAACCCAAACCAATGCCGGATGCATCACAATAGACATCAAAAGGCTTCGTGGTGTCCGGCTGGGCCAAAACTGAGCTGTAGTGAGATGCTTCACTAAAGTTTGAAAAGCTTGTTCACATGAATCGCTCCAATCATATTTGGTGTTTTTCTTCAACAGCTCCGTCATAGGTTTAGCGACTTTGGAGAAGTTGGGAATGAATCTCCGGTAATAACCCGCTAAACCAAGGAAACTCCTCACTTCATGAACAGATGTTGGAGATTTCCAATTCAGCACTTGCTCGATTTTACTTGGGTCCACAGCGATGCCTTCCGCTGAAATAATATGCCCAAGAAACGGCACTTTGCTGATCCAAAACTCACATTTACTGAACTTTGCATATAGCTTGTGATCCCTCAAGCGTTGGAGTACAATACGTAAATGTTCAACATGTTCTTCTTCTGACTTTGAATAGACCAAAATGTCGTCGATGAAAACCACGACAAACTTGTCTAACTCCGGCATGAACACAGAGTTCATGAGATACATAAAATGAGCCGGAGCATTGGTCAATCCAAAGGACATGACAAGATATTCATAAAGACCATATCTTGTCGAGAACGCCGTCTTAGGTACGTCTTCTGCCCAGATTTTTATCTGGTGATACCCGGACCGAAGATCCATCTTGGAGAATACCTTAGCACCCACTAGTTGATCGAACAAAATATCGATGCGCGGTAGTGGATACTTATTCTTGATAGTGACAGCATTCAGTGGACGATAATCTACGCATAGTCTCAAAGTCTCGTCCTTCTTCTTCACGAAGAGTGCGGAACAGCCCCAAGGTGATGAACTTGGGCGTATAAAACCTTTGTCCATGAGGTCATTAAGCTGCTCCTTCAATTCTGCTAGCTCCTTCGGTGCCATTTTATATGGTCGCCGAGAAATAGGTGTTGTTCCCGGTGCTAGTTCAATCTTGAACTCTACATCACGTTCGGGCGGCATGCCCGGCAAGTCTTCGGGAAACACATCTGGATATTCACATACCACTGGAATATCCTCAATCTTAGGAGCTTCAATCTGATGCACTGCTGCAACTTGTTGTGATGGGTCCACAAGGTTCAATGTGCTGCAACCATGTATTGGGGAATTCAGTTGGACAGTCCGAGAGCTGATGTCAAAGATAGCTCCATAATGTGTCAACCATGACATCCCCAAGATAATATCAATCCTTTGGCCTTTGAGTATGATAAGGCTCGCAGGATAGATATTTCCACCCAAACATAACGGTGCCCGAGAGACCATCTCATCTGTTGATATCTTGCCTCCGGGTGAGCTGATATGAAACGGATACTTAACTGTGCTGAATGGAAGATTATTCTTCAGCACATAGTCTCTGCTAATAAAATTGTGGGTGGCTCCGGAATCAAACAAAATGAAAGTGGGCTGTTCATGTAACGTGAACATGCCCGCCAAAACTGGTTCGCCTTTAGCAATATCCTCAATAGCAGTGTAATTAACCCTGCCAGCTTTTGAAAGATTCTTCTGTGAAGGTTCACGGTGCTGATCTGAGCATTGCTGAGACAACACACGAGTGTGACTCTGCTCAGCACCACGACGGTTTCGTGTTGTAGAAATCCTCAGCTCTCTACTAACACGAGGTGGAGATAATTCGTGCGTAGCTGGTTGCGGTAGGGTTGCACGAATAATTTCTGTCCGCTGCTGTTGAGGTGGAGGCTCATAAGTGATCAACTCCAGCCGTGGTTGTGAGAGTTGCACCACCGGCTGAATTTGTTGCCTAACTGGCGAGTAATACCGCACTCGATAGTTCGGACGAACCTCGATGTCACTGTCCATCGGTATACTTCTTTTCAGTTCCGCTTCGCAACGAAGATGCATGTCTTCCTTAATGATAGCGGCATTTACCAACTCATTGTAAATACCGTTATTGAACAAGGTCACTTGTTCCTTAAGTTCGACATTCAAACCTCGGAAGAAATACTCGCACTTCAACGCTTCCGAGTCAACCATATGAGTTGCGTATTGCATCAAGTCCTCAAACTCCTTGAAGTACTCGTACGCACTCCTTTCTCCTTGCTTTAATTCCAGAAAGTCTTGATACTTTGTTCGAAGAATTCCCGAACAAACGTGACGTGCCCGAAAAACATTCCGGAATTCATCCCACGTCACTCGATGACCTTCAGGAAGAGTAGCGATGTACTCCGCCCACCAAGCTCCAGCAGCTCCGTGGAGTTGTTGAGCGGCAAATAGAGTCTTCTGATATTCATCGCACTCAAGCGTATCAAACATGGCTTCAATACATTGGAGCCAATGAGCCGACTCCAACGGTTCTTTCGCTTCCGAGAAGACCGGTTGTTGTCTTGCTAGAAAATCCAGATAAATGCTTGGCGGGGGATTTTGCTGTAGTGTCTCCTGTCGTATGCTTTGTCGCACCAACAGATCCAGAGACTCAGCCATCTTTGCCAAGATTCCTGCCAATCCGGTTGATGATGTCGGCACTTCTTGTCGTGGCGAATTACTTTCGCCGTGACTCGACTCACCAACCTCACTCCTGGAATGAGCACGATCCATGCTGCAAGAGTGAGCAATTTACAGTTAAAATTCAAAGTTTAAACTCAACTTGAATTGAAAATATAACCGTAAAAGCATCACATCAATATTGCAACATTACACAAGCTAACTAGGGTTTCGACAATTCTGAAATCTACCAAACTTGAGCAAGTTTGTCCAAACCCTTAATTCCAACAGTAGGACAAACTGGAAAAATAACTCAAGAACATGCTATAGAACTTAGAGAAGTCTAAGACATTCCTGTCCACAACAAGTCTCAAGTTAAATGACAATAAGTACTACTCTGTTCAGAATGACCAATAGGTCTTAATCCCAGAATTTGAATATGACAATGGCAATTTCATGTCTCAAGTTGAATATCCAAGTTATAGTTAACTTTAATATCTTTCCAACGAGTAGTCATTTGCCTTCATATCAGTTCTGGATCAAAAGTTGTGATATTTCAAAGTTAACAGAAATCTGAAACAATTTTGACAGCACCTCCTTTGAAAGTGGCTGTTTTGTCCGCAAGATTTCATACAACTAAACTCCAAATCTGGAGAAACTTTGAACTACAAAGTCATAGCATATACCACAAGCTTTCCCACGGTGTATTACATGACCCTTAGAAATTTTTCTATAGAAAGTTATGGTTGAAATACAGAAATTTCCAGAGAGCATTTTGTGACTGCCCTGTTTTTGGGCAGTTCACACTCCTCTGAGCATTTCATTCATTTGGAGGGTTATTCTGATCTGGAGTTCTACTGAAGAGTTGTAGAACACTTCAATCGCTTTCCAGAAATGTATCACTCACCTCCATTGGTTCAACCAAAACAAATGTTATGTCCTGTTCAAGTTCAGCAATTATTCAGCCGAAAACAGGGGAGGTTTCTCCTAAGTCTTTGTGAATAAATCTATACTCCCAATTGACTCTTAGTTCAATATAGGAGTTCATTACCCCCTTAATAAAATCCTAGACTCCAAATTTCCTCTTTTTCTTTTCAAACCTTCATTTTCTTGCAGTTCAAAACACATCACGGTACTATGTTGCCTCACCAAATTAAAATCCTATCCGGCTTTATACCGGCTTATACGTCTCAAGTGGTGGCACTAAAACGATCACTCACAAACGTTTTCTACACGACATGTTCTAACGTGGTTAAGGTACCTGCAGAAAATCACTCAATAATGATGCACACATTGGTTTATCATTTCAGGCAGGTCCATATCATAGTAAAAACATACGCCCCGTATCATTGCCATACGGGCCGTCCTTGAGTCAAGCCACGTCTCAAGGTACATGATCGGGTTATTCACCACCCGACGGGGGCTCCACACCTTTGCAATAAAGCACACCGGTGGAACAGCGCTTTCGTATGCCTCATAGGACATGAAGAGTCCTAAAGAACACACTTCGTGTTACAAACCACACGATGGGGTCTCCTCCTCTTGCCCCTGGGTTTGCGCACTGGAGGCTAGTGCCATTCATATGTCTCTAAGACATGAAGAGTCTTAGAAAACATATTCACTTCCTGTCCATTGCTGAATGGGACATCCCACACTACTTTCCTCGTATGGGTGAGCTAACCAAAATTGATCCGCTTTCGGTGGCGTTCCTTACCATTCTTACCTCCACGTAGGTGCGTCGTTACAGAATTGAAATACTGAATGATAACACACTGTTAGCTTGCCACCTTAAGTAACTATGCTAATAATACTCCTTATGTGGGCATACTATACGTTCCTCACTCGTATACTCCTAAGTTTTCAAAAATAGACTGTTTTCATGCGTGCTATTCCCAATGCGGCTCTGATACCACGCCTGTGAGGGCCCGGCCCGGGAATCGCAGTGGGTGGTGCCGTGCGATGCGGCACCCAACAGCATGCACGAAAAGACGATAAGAACATAACGGAACCATTTTGTTACTCAAGATAATTTCTTTTACAACATAATGTACTCACGCAGCGTAAATTAAAATTTGCTGGACAAACTACTCACTCCTGACCCTAACTACGTCAAAGAGAAGTCGTTCAGCCCGTGAACGCTTCCTACTAGCTTCACCAAAGAAAGGCAGCGGCTAGGTTACCGATGAGTTGAACAAACCGTGAGGTTCATCGTCTCACCGAACAACCCTCTTCATAGCAGGCATCCTGCTACCTGCAAAAACAACTCAGAAGCAACCGTGAGCACTAAGACTCAACAAGACTTACCCGTCAATCCTAAACATGCAACTCTACATGCAGGGGTAGTAAGACAGTAGGCATAAGAATTTGCAAAATGCAGCTTGTCTAAACTTGATCCTTATATTCAGACTCTTTTAGCCTTCATTTTAGTGGTCCTCACGCCTCACAACATCGGAAGTCCACAATCAAACAAGAAACGCTTATCCCGATGTTGCTAGCCTAAGGCGGAAATGAAATTTAGTTGGCTCTATATCTACTTCAGTCGAGGTTCCAATACATTCGTTAATCCATAAACAACAAGTTAAGAGACTTAGTTCATCTTCTTACTAAGTCACGGCGCAGTGGGCAAGTATGCTCAATCCTCTTCCGCGAGCGACGGTGATTCGAATCAATAACAACCCGGAATACACGACACATACACCCGCCTCGAAAGACTCTCTCAAGAGCTCTTTCTTACGTTATATGCAGCAACTTTTCACACGACACCCCGACATAGAAAAACGCTTCGCGCCGAGCAGGATGGTCCTCTACACGGACACGTCGAAGTTGCCCGCTAAAGGATTTACACCTCCCGCCTTCTCAACGCCATTCCCACGCGAAGGATGAGTTTCTATATCACGGTCCATCGAGTTACATCGGTTTCATGGGTCCCATACCACACTATATATCCGGTACAGCTCAATCTTGTCCAGCAGGGCCGCATACATACGGTCCTTAACCGACACGGACGGGGCTACAACCAACCTCCACATTTGCCTTACCATCCCGGTCCAGGCCAAATGTGGTCTCAAGCATTGTCACACCCATCGCAGGTCGAGACCAACCTTGAGCGCTCCATCCTACAGGAACATCCCCGTCCCTATCTCATATTCATGAGGGTGTTCTTATCATTTATCTCTCGCGAGTAACTCCATTACTCGAACTTTCTCGCGAGTAGCTTTTTGCTACTCGACTTCTACCGAGCTAGCTACAAAATTAGCCTAGCATCTACAACGAGGCAAAGCCTACACTAAACCTTCTAATGAGGGATGTAATAGGCATGCAAGTGGGTTTCAATCATCCTAGACATAATGCACTCAAGTCTAATAAACATGATGTGAAGTAAAGCAAAATTTAAAATGGTAACGATATGCAAACCGGGGCTTGCCTTGCTCAACGGTTTTGTTAGAAGCTAGAAGTTAGTCTTCCTCCGGAGAATCCGCCAAACTCGTCACGAGATGGAGATCCTCACTGTAGAGTCGAATCCTCGTCGAACGTCGACGTCACGTGAGCTATTAAGATAATTTATGCACATGTATTCAAAAGCAATTTAGAAAATGATTCAAAACTTTTGTTGTACAAGTTAACTCACGCATAAGAGAGATAAACAACAGCAAGGTTTCTGTTGTTGGATCTACAACCTTAGAGATGATGAAAGCTAGGGTGAAAAGAGATACTAATAATCACCATGTGATTAAGTCCATTATATGAACACTTAAACCTAAAAGATGGTATCTCAAGTTCCAGAGGTCCAATGAAGCTGAGAATTTAACCACAGCCTCTATGGACGGTATTCAGGCAGTGTGCATAAATTGAGCTCATGAAATGGCTTCATGTGAGCACAACAAATCCTTATGTGGTTTTCACTAATCTGCCTTTACCCCCTAGATATTAAGCTTTCCTATGCTGCAAAGTAGACTTTTTGTGAAGTACAAAATGTCCTGAGTCCATAGGAATTGGTTTTACCATTTTTGGAGTTTCCTACATGGAGATATGGATTTTACAAAGAATGGGGAAAAGCTGAAATTGTCTCTGTTCATTTTCCCATTTTTCAGAGACATAAGGAATGAACACATCATTTGACCAAGCAAATGAGGTCCAATGCCTCTGAAAATTTTACTGAAGTTCAAGGAATTTTGGAACAATGTACTGTCCAAATTTGGGAATTTTCCAATAAACAGAACTCCTGTAAAAATTCAGACAAGATTTTTTTAAATGAATTAATGAGCCAAATTCAGAGATTTTCATAAACATTGGTCTGCACCCCTGGATAGTACTCTTTGAGAGGAATCCAACAAATTTTGTTTCACAATTTTTGGACATTCCTACACAAAGTTATGGCTCTCCAAAGTTTGAACTAGAGTGGGAAAATCTGGAAAATGTTTAAATGCTGACAGTGGGTCCCACCTGTCATCCCTAACCTCCAGACTCGCGCCAAACGCACCAGTGGCGGCTCCCTCCGGTGAGGTCGCCGGAAAACTAGTTCCCAGCCACCTCCAGAACCCCTGCTGGCCGCCCCCCTATATTTCCCCACGCTGAACACGTTGGTGAGGTCGCCGGCGGCTGAAACTCGCCGGAAAACAGGGCGCACCGGTCACAGCAAACCCTAGAGCTCCGGCGAGGTCTTGCACGGTGAATTCTCCACCAAATGGTCGGTTCTTGGGCTCTACAGCACCAGGGGATCATGTAGAAGACCGGCATGAGGTCTAAACCAGCTGGAGATGGCTCTAAACCTATCGGCACCGTGCACCCGATAGGGTCCAGCGGCATACCCTCTAAAAGAGCTCGGACTGCTCACTCTACACTCAATTTCTTGGTCTAAAATCGATGGAGGAGGCGTGCTAGGCAGTTAACAACATGTGTGTGAAGTTTGAGACCCAACAAACACGAATTGAGGACGAATTTTACAATTCCTTACCTCAAGGTCCGTTTCTGCCGCCCGGGAGAAAAACTTGAAATTCTCCCACTGTGATCAGTGGCTGGGGCTGAGCTTTGGAGGTGAGAAACTAGACTTGTTGGTGCACAGATGGGGTGGCTTGCTTGGGCATGATCCCTTCTGGTTTGGGCTGTCCACGGCGTCCAGTTTTGGTTGCCTGAGTTTGAACTCGGGAGCAGAGGAAACCTCGCTGTTTCTAGGCGCCAGCAAGCATGGAACAGCGGAGGGAAGTTGACAGCCTGCTAGAGCACTCAGGGAACAACCTTTTTGCTGTTGAAGGCGCGAGCAAACGAGCTATGGTGGTGGCTGCGTGAGGGGAAGAAGAGCACAGCGGTGGTTCTGCTCTGCTTGGGAGAGGAACCCACAGGAGCAGACCGAGCAGGGAAGAAAAGCAAATTGCTTTGTTGCACCAGCTGAGTGAAGATCAGGCTGAGCTCGTGGATAGAAGCAGGAGCTGGCGCTGGAGCACGTCGGTCGACGCCAGCTGAGGGAGGTGGCACAAGTACAACAGTCGATGGAGTCGGTTGCAATTTTGTGAGACTGACCAGTGGGGTCCAGAGCCACAATTCTCCCTCTTATCCCCCATTTCGATTTAAAATAGCAAATGAGCTCCAAATTTGTTCAAACCTGGAGGATAGGTCAAAGGAATTATGAGGAACTCAAATCTGGAATCAGATTTTTAAATTGAGTTTGTTTGGTTCAAAACTCAAATTCAAGTTTGAATTTAAATGTGCCCTCATTTAATCCTCGGAATAAATAGTATATGAAACCAAAAATTCTCCAAATTTGAAACTTAGGCTCTTGAATACATGAGAGATGTATCTATGATCTCACATATAGGCCTTTGGACAATCTGAATAGAAATCCTTTCAAAAGATTCAAATTGTGTTTAAATCCCCCCCCCCCACTCTACCCATAGAGGAGGTGCACATGAGTTAGAGTTTTAGGAGTGTAATTATTTCCCCTAGGTTAACATGTGTTGAGCATGGGCTAGAGAAATTTTTTTAACTCCTCACATGTCCATTTGTGTGTTCATCATTTCATGTGACACAATTATAGTCTCTTATCGCCTTAACTTTGTTTCCTATGTTGAAATAAAACTTTAAAAAGTTAGGGCTGTTACATTTCTATTGGAAGGTCAGAAGAAAAAAATGACAAAGGCTTGTGGCTTGCCCGTGTGCCATTGGGTAAGATACCTGTTAGGGGAAGGTGTGGACATGAAACCAAATCCAATACGCATGGCTAAAACGGTCAAGAAGAAGGTTTGGTCATGCCCATAACCCACATACTTCATACTCTGACATATGGACTCAAACGGCTACTGCACATATCTTACTATATATAAACTCAAAATAGGTTTTTCATCTCAATTCTGATCTCCCTTTCCATCCGCCGCCATCACCACTACACCTTCCACCATCCAGATCTCGCACCATAGCCACTCCCCCTTCCTCCCTCTAGATCTCGCTGAGCAACCCGTACCATCCAAAATCCCTCCTCCCCTGTGTGGAGGTTATTGATGCCAACGGCCCCCTTCTCCCCGACGTGAAGGACGATGCCTTCCTGATGAACCCTCTTCCTACCCCCAAACGAACACCGTCAGAGGCCCTCCTCATCTCTTGTATGAAAAACACCGGTAGGGCCATCTTCCTCTCATATGATTTTTTTGTAGAAATACAACATATCGTAACAATTGTGGGATCTGTTTTCATAATTTCTGAAAATTTTAGGTGGGGCCTTCAAACAAAAAATTAAGATATGTCCTAAAATACTCTAGAAAGGCAAATTACAAAAGCACTGTATCACACCTGCCATTTTTTATCCAGGCCAAAAGATGCCTCGCTGTCATCATTTCCCCTTCCCCGAGTGGCCACTCGATTAATGCAATTCCCCATCGCCGCTGGATCATCTCCTACATATGGCGGAGGGGCATAGACACATATCACCCACTGCTGGTGACGCCTCATCGTCTGATTCTTCACGACAGATCGAGCTAGTAAGATCTCCTCTTGTTACCTCCCTTCATCACCACAAAAACTTTCTTTGTTCATTGCGGTTCGATTCTATCTATGACCTGCTCAGCAAATTATAAATTTTTTTAACAAATATTTTGACCTACTTGTAGGATTCGTTGATGGAATCCCGACATCCGTACTCCCCGCAGAGCAAACGAGGCAGACTGGCGCCAGACATGTCTAGTTGTGGCGTGCTCAACCTAGACATGTTGTTTGATATCTTGTTGCGGCTCTCGACCAAGGACCTATGCCGCCTCCGCGCTGTCTGCCGATCATGGCGCTCCATCACCATCGATCCCCACTTCATCAGAGCACACGCCGCCCTCAATCCCGGGCCACTTTTCTTGGCCAAATTTATGGGTGATCCGGGGCATATTGATGTGGTGGATCTTTCGGGCAGAGTCCTCAAGCGGGTGGCCTATACCTTTGGTCCCCGAAACTGTTGTTTACTCGTCTCAACCTAGCTTGTCTTGCTACAGAGTGGAACATGAGTTGCATGCTCAACCCGGCTACAGGAGATGTCCGTGTCCTCCCTCAGGTTTCAGCACCAGAGAATGTGAATCATGTAAGCAACCCTCACACCTTCTTCGTGCTAGGACGGGTCACATCAAGCAGGGTGTACAAGGTGCTCCGGATGTTCAACCGAAATGGATTCATAACCGTTGGATCCACTGCCGTTGGTCAACAGCGCTTTGAGGTATTTACCATCAATGGTGGTACTGATCATGCACAATGGAGATCCTTGTGGCGCCCGGTAGTACCCTATGTCAAGCTATCAAGTGGTGTTGTAGTTGCTGGAGTGGTGTATTTCCTAGCGATGGATAATATACGAAATGGCATCGGTCAAGACCTTATTGTTTTGTTTGACATTGGAAGAGAGGAATGGGGGAGATGTCTCACTGTGCCAAAAAGGGGCAATGCTCAGGCTCGGAAGAAATACAGTTCAAAGAATAATGAACATGATAATTTGGTTGAGCTAAAAGGTTCTCTAGTTCTAGCTTACTACTATGAGGACCCATTTATCATGGACCTTTGGTTTCTAAGAGACTTTGAGAATGAAATTTGGGTAAAAGAATATAGCATATCGATTACCCAAATTATTCGGTATCGTTTTGAGTACTATGTAAAGCCATTGATTCTGTTAGATGATGGGAGGTTGGTCATTTATGATGCACGGATGGGGAGGCTGTTCATATGTGATCCAGAAACCAACATTTTTACACAAGTGGAAACAGGACATCTTGAATCAGTTGGTATGTTTACAGGCAGTTTGTTGGGTCTACTAGAGGATGATACGATATAGTATGGTAATGTCAATTTAGCTTGTGTTCTATCCAATTGCAGGATTCACTCTTCTAGGTTTAAATTGAACTCTATCGATAATTGTGATGTTTGGTCCAGACATTTATATCCCTCTCTGTATGTGTACCTCTATGTATGTGTATTATTCTTATGGACAATTATTTGAATATGTAACAATGTTGCGGTGCAATGCTACCTGTTTGGGTATGGGCAAAGAGTTGTTCACCATGTGTTGTGTTGTAGCTTCATACTTGGTGCGCGTGTGTATCGAGTGTTGGCATGTGACTTGCGAAGTTGTAGAAACCTCATATGGTTTATGCAAACTCGGTATGATGTTTATTCATATGTTTGTGGTGGTGAAAGTGATTGACATCATATAGAAAACGAGGTATTTGAGACCAGTGACGGACTGCTCGCGGACAGGTTTCGGGACCACGTTGGCGCCACATGTGCATGTGCCAGTGCACGTCAGGATGAGCTCACTCCTACATAGCCTCGTGTTTGGCCAGCCGCTCCCGCTGTTCGCCAACCAGGGCCTCAGCGGGTCAGGCTAGAGGTGCCATGGGACGAGCACGACGGCTCAATCAGCAAGGACGACGTCGCAGACACAGTGTGGTGGGTCAAGGCGCAGAGGAGTAAGGCACGGTGTTCTGTGAGGCACGGATAACTGTTGAAGCAGGAGCAGCACATTTGCTATCGCAATTTAGGAACGGTGTTCCACCTTTTTCTGAATGCTTCATGGTGCAGCAACTCTGGAGGCAAACCAGCAACTGGATTTAGCAGGCAAGCCTTCACCCAGCAAGCTGGAACATAAATGACTCCATTGAAATTGGTTTGAAAAGCTATCAATAAACTCAAGTATGAGCCATCATAAGGGTATTTGATCTCTCGTTATCCTAGTAATCTGGATCATCTGGAGAGAACGAAATGCACAGATATTTCAAGCAAGAGAGTGAACAGCGGAAATCCTCATTGCAATAATCTAAGAAGTCCGACTTTGGTGTATCGCAGGTTGCAACACTTGAGCTCAGTAGCGATGTACTCCTCGTACATATACACACCCTTCCCTACTTATAAATAAATGCCAGATCTGTGACTTCTCAAAAAAAAAAGGAGCGGCACATTGACGAGCTAGTGGGGCACCTGCTGCAACCCAGCGTGGTCGTGTGGCAAGTTGCAACTGTGGGCAACGCGAGCCGGTGAGTTTAGTAACGATTTCTCTATTCTGTAGACTGTAGCAAATAAAAGCTAGGAAAATCTGCGGTACTTGGCATTGCAAAATCATGCTCTGCTCATTGAATTCTAGCCAGTGCATTCGTGCCTGACTGATTTTGGTGCATTACTGCAGTAGGGGGTGGTCAACATCCACAACTAGGTCGACCTGCAGGGAAACAGGAGAAAACAAGAACTTTGCTGGGTGCATTTCCTTGAGCTGCCTAGAATTAAGTCTCCGTCTCCTTGAGCGAAACTAGCCAAAACAGTGAACCGATGCACTACTTCATTCCTACTTCCTAATAAACCTGCCCTTCAGAGTTGCTAAAGGTGTCGCCGAACCTCCTCAACAACTTGAACAGGGGACAGAGAGGATTGTGAGGATGATGAGCATTCTCAGGATCAATCAGGTACAAGCATGAGTGATTGACATAGAAGCTGCAAAAGCAGACAACATTAAGTGTCGATCAGTACAGACCAACATAATTAGCGCGTTAGATGTAGCATGGTGTGAAAAAATCAAACAGCGAACGTAGAGAAATATTCAGTTATGAACATTACCTGACATGTAGCAAAACTTCCTCATCAGCCTGAGTTTTACCATCGGAAACACCATCTTCTCCTGGATCAAAATCTTGGACGAACTCACCAACGGGGCAAGGCACTTTGCCCACACTGGAGATAGCTTCCCAATCTTGAATCAACAATCAAATAGTCAAAAAAAAGAGACATTACTCTGCAAAACAAATATATCCATCCCTGTTCAATGATGTGCATCTTGAGATCGCAGTAAGAGGAATTGCATGAACCTCTCCAGATCAATTCATTGAGAAGCGCACGATCTCCACCAGAGCAGTTGCCTGCCTGGCCGACACCCTGGCCCAGCCGTAGAGCCAGTCGTACGATGGGAACACAAAGTGGACGACCTCACCGGCATCCAGCAGCTTCCTCCCGCGGCACATCGACAGCCCAGTGGCATAGGATTTCTTGAAGAGAAACTACTCGCGGCTGTCCGGCGGGTATTGGTCCAGTTCCGGCAGCGGCGGCACCACCACCATCCTCCACTCGTTCACCGGCACGGTCCACGGCGGCGACACCGCGCGGATGGGCCTCGCGCTAAGGTATGGCACCGGGTGAGACGTCGTGAGGTTGATGAAATCCGCGCCATCATCTTCGAGGCGCAGCTTTTTCTTGGGCCTCGGCAGGGGGTCGATGATGTCTACCTCGTCTTCGCTGATGCCACTCTCCTCCTCCTCCTCCTCCTCCTTGTCAGCGACCTCATCAGCTTCCTTCTCCTCCTTCACATTGACCTCGTCAGCTTACTCCTCCTCCTCCTTCACATCGACATCGTCGGCTTCCTCCTCCTTGACATTGACCTCGTCGACTTCCACCGTGACATCGACCTCTTCAGCTTCTTCCCCTTCCTTCACATTGACTTCGTCGGCTTCCCCATCCTGCATCACCCGGCGACCAGCTTGCTCCTGGAAGGGACCGTCAGCTTCGATTGGAGCGCGTGTGAGCGGCGATGGCAGAGGGAATCAGGATGGGGATCGGCCTCGGGGAAGGGGAGTCTTTTGGCGGGGGATATGAGAGGGAAGGGAAAAAGTTCTTTCTTCGATCTCGGCAGGACAAAGCAGATGGAGGGAAAAAGGAAACTTTTGGCAGTCGGCACCACGTTGCGTGGCTTTGCTCGTCGTCGGCTATGCATTTCCCAATCCTCCTCAACAACTGCATGTTTGGTCACCACATATGGAAGCTGAACTTACCATTAAACTCGTGTTGCATACACGGCCTCCATGGTTCTGAAGTACAGGTTCTTCCATTAGTCGGTCCAGGCAGAGTTGGCAAGAGCACCCTTGTATCTCACATCTGCAAGGATAAAAGAGTTGACCATTTCTCAGAAATCCAGTTCTTACAATACCATGATTTTATAGACTACAAGTTAGCGACTTTCAGAACTACCCAGCGCCCAAGATGCAGAAGCTCAAGTAAGCCCCGATGCATGGATCACGGAGGTCCGGGACTACTTGAAAGACAACATCCTTCCTGATGATCATGCATCCGCTGAATGGATTGTGCGGATTGCTAAGAGATACACGCTGGTAGAAGGGGATCTCTACAGGCGTGGCGCCAACGGCATCCTATTGTGGTGCATAACCGAGGAGGAAGGCTGTGACCTGCTCACAGAAATCCACGGAGGCGAGTGCGGGAACCACGCATCTTCCCGCACGCTGGTCGGTAAAGCCTTCCGACATGGCTTCTACTGGCCGACAGCCCCTCTGGATGCCGTCAAGCTGGTTAAGAGATGCAAGGCGTGCCAGTTCCATGCCAAGCGGATTCACACACCGGCGCAGACGCTGCAGATGATCCCACCCTCGTGGCCGTTCGAGGTATGGGGGTTGGACATCCTAGGACCCTTCCCCAGAGCCGTCGGGGGATACCTGTTCCTCTACGTCGCCATTGACAAGTCCACCAAGTGGCCGGAAGTTGCACCAGTCATCACCATCAACAAGCAATCCGCAGTCAAGTTCATCAAGTCAATCGTCTGCAGGTTCGGGGTCCCGAACAGGATCATCACCGACAACGGGACCCAGTTCACCAGTGCAGCATTTCAAGAGTACTGCGAAGACCTTGGCATCCAGGTGTGCTATGCATCCGTTGCTCGTCTAAAGAGCAACGGGAAAGTCGAGAGAGCCAACGCAGAGATCCTTCGGGGCCTCAAGACTCGCACCTATGTCAGCTTGGAGAAGCATGGTGCCAAGTGGGTGGACGAGCTTTCGTGCGCACTGTGGGCCAGCCGGACATCCCAAAGCTAGGCCACAGGGGAAACACCCTTCTTCATGGTATACTGGGCCGAAGCCGTGCTTCCCCCGAAGATCACCATGTGGTCCCCCCGTGTCCGAGCTTATGACGAAGCCACGCAGGACCAACTCCAGCGTGAGGACATCGACCTCGTCGACGAGGCAAGATGGCAAGCAACGCTCCGAAATGCACGGTATCGGCAGACGCTCCGGCGCTACCACCAGAGGTTCGTGCATGCTCGGGAGCTCAAGGAAGGCGACCTGGTGCTGCGGCGCATACTTTCTCGAGAACGGGCCAACAAACTCTCCCCCAGCTGCGAAGGTCCCTTCTGAGTCATGAAAGTCTGCCGCCCCGGGTGCGTGCACGTTGCTACCGAGGACGGGGACCCGCTCCCAAACCCTTGGAACATAGAACACCTCCATAAGTTCTACCCATATAGCAGTGGTAGGACAGGTTTTTCTTTTTTCTATAACAGATCCCATAGAGCCCAGGAGCAGCGCTCGGAGCAACTAAGCACCAGGGGGTGGTCCAGGACTACGTCCGGCTTAGCCTGGTCATGTACCCTAAGCGCGTAGGCCCTGCCCCCCTTCACAATGGGGTGGGTCGTTGCCTCCATGTACAGCCTGTTTTCCTCCTATGGACTTATATGAATGAAAAGAACCTTGTCTTACCACGCTCACTTATGTGTTCATTTAAATTACGCATTAATTTTTATGATCACCTCCCCATGCTCAAAACAGTGTACGTTCACCGTATACTCGGCTCTCCTTTCCCACTCTCATGCCTAGTCGGCATTTGCCATCCTGCTGAAGGCGGTTGTGCTTGAGGTACCTGCCAAAGGCCCGGGGGCCTCTCGGACCTCCCCCTGTTAGGGTACTGTGACACCAGTTAGTCTCCTCCAGGAAAGACCTATGCCAGAGCGGGAGGTCTAGGGTATGCAGTCTGCTTTGCCTGTTCCTGCACCCAAAGCGTGCACACTCTGCCTCCCTAGCGCTACGGTCAAGTACTAGGGGCCGAACGGTTACACCCTCACCAAGGAGGGAGCCGGACCTCCGGTACCGGGTGCACTAAATTACCCAAGCCCCGTATACCGGCCCAGGACCATAAGCCAAATAAGACTAAGAGGCAGGGAAGGGAGGACCTCCGAGCAGAATTACCATTTCCCTACTCGTGTGCAGGACCTTCTGAGAGACCTCCCGGACCTCCGGCGCTGGAGCTCCAACACCGGCATGCTCCAGACGGTCAGGGGCCCTGGACTTGGTTCCCCCGCACGAATGTGGTAGGTGTGCCCAATACATTTGCCAGACCTACCAGGGGGCCACTACGGGGACTACACAAGGGAAGGCCGGAGCACCCGGTTGTATTGAAGTCCCAAGACTTCTCAAGACTAGAGCTCCAGACTCCAACTCAAGACCCCTTGGGTCCTTATGGGAACAAGGGCCCAAGGGATGTGTCTGTGCTAAAAAAGCTTCGGGGTCGGTGGAGACCTCCCGAGGTACTTACCGAGCTAAGGGCTCGAACAGGGCAAGCCAAGAAAAATAAGAAAAAAAGCACAGGCACATGAAACAACAAGCTTATTCGTTGAAGAGCTCCATGAGCCGGTCTACAGACACGAGACAAAAGGAAAGATACAAAAGCCCTCCAGCTACAAGGGCAAGCGCCTAAGAGTCCCCGACCTCCAACTCCGGCCCTGGCGATCTCCTCCTGCTTGACGACGGGGCCCTGCACCACCTCGAGCTCGTCGGCGATCACAGCTTCCAGCCTCTCCAGCTTGGCCGCGATGGACTCGAGTGCCGGGAGCGCCTGGGCCACCTCTTGCGCCGGTGCCCCCGTCCTCACGGGGGCTGAAGTCGAGAGGCACTAGAGCAGACTCCGCCTGGTCAACAAAGTCCCAGACTCCTTGAGCCTCAACGTCCGTGAAGCCCGGAGCTACTCCACCTCCTGACGAGTCACCAGCACGGCGCCAGGTCCTTCCTCGGTGAACTCCTCTCCTTGGCCGATAGGTCCTTCTCCCGGAGCTGGAGGTCCCGGGTAACGTGCTCCAATTCCGACGCCTGGAAGTCGGCAGCAAGCTTCCGGTTCAGCACCGTCTGGCGGTCCTTGGCGACCTGCTCCTCCCTTTCAGCCAAGGCTGCCTCCCGGAGTTCCAGCTCCACGGCCCTGGCCCTCAGGTCGCCTTCTCCCGCCCGCAGCTGCTCGGCGACCTCCTTCTCCTTGTCTGCTGCGGCGCGCTCCCGCTCCGCGACGGCACACTCGCGCTGCGCCAGCTGATACCGGAGCTCCTCGTTGGCGGCGAAGCGGGCCCGAACATCGTCATAGGCCTCGCGAGCCTCCTGCATGATCTTCTGGGTCTCGGTGTCCAGGCGGTCGACGGTGCTCTTCTGCGCAAGGAGGAGTTCGTCCTCAGCGTTGAGCCTCGTCCTCTTAGCGTCGAGCTCCTCCTCCACCTCCGTCTGTCCGTAACTTCAAGAGCTCCTCCCAACCACGGAGGCGGTCCCTCTCGTCCGCCAAGTCCTCCCACTCGCGCTCGAGCGCAGCCTGAACCTGTCGGACACTAGACTGGGCAAGTTCCATGGTGTCCGATAGGGACGGTAGAGCAGCAGAGGCCGGAGCTGCGCCGCGAACCTCCTCCATGGCGTCATCATCTGATGGAGGAGACGTCGGCGCCACAAAACCCGGGGGAGCCACGACGATGCGTCGATCAGGAGAAAACAACGCTGAGGCAGGGCTAGTCCCGATGCGCTCCTGGTCTCCACCCACTTGGGGACCCGCGTTAGCTCCTCCTACGTCAGCACCCGAAGGCTGGTCACTGCCAGCCTGCTCTACCGACTCTTCACCAGCTGCTAGCTCCCGAGCTGGCAAAGGAGGAGGAACAGGCGCCGCCGTCGTCGCAGAGGCCGGCTCTGCCGGGCCAGAAGGAGAAGAGGTTGGACTTGCACAGGGGCCGGTGAAGCTGCCGTGGCGTCCGTACGCTGCGGCACTGGGTTGCTACCAGCTAAAGTTGGCTGAGGGACCGGCGCGTCACCCTCAGCCGACGAGACCCTGCAAGCACAGGGAACACACAAGACTAGAATGAAAGAAGACCTAGAGTACGCAAGTACTAAGGCTCAGTAAGTACAATTTACCGAGAGGCACGGACATTCTAGCGGGCATGAAGCCCTGGCTTGCGAGGCGGGGCAGGGCCGCCAGAGCCTGCTGTCGCCGCCGGGGCCTGCGTCGAAGGCACCTGGACAGGCGGAACAGGGGGCACACCCGGAGCCCCCCTGGGAGCTGGAGCAGTAGAGCTCCCACCGGCAGCACCGCTGGCGCCGCTCACCATGCCTGTCCCTGTAGCATTTGAAGGCCGGGGCGCCTGTGCCCCCGGTTGAGTCCCGGCTGCGCTCCCTCCAGCACCGCCGCTTGCCGAGCCTGCAGTGGGGACTCTCAACGACCGGGGCACCTGAGCCCCTGGGTGTGCCCCAGACACCGTGACACCGACGTCCCTCCTTAGAGCTCCACCTGTGGAAGGAGTGTTGGACGCCCGGGGCTCCTCCGACCGCCGCTGACCGAAGGGAGTTCCGTCGGCATGGAAGACCCGAGGTCTCTTTGGGTCGCTGCTTGACGGACTGGTGGAGAGCGCGAGGATACTCCGGTCCCCTGACTCGGCGCGAACGATGCCCTAGGTGGAGACCGGGAGCTCTTCCTCGTCGGTGGGCTGGGGCCGGCACCTTGCCCTTCCTCGGCGGGCTGGGGGCCGGCACCTCGCCCTTCCCCTTATCGACAGTCGGCGCCCTGTCGCTCCTCGGCATGGGTTGGGCGTCGGGCGACGCCTCGCGCTGCGCTCTGGAGCTGTCGACCTCAGTGATCGAGATCCCTCGGGAAGCATCACTGATCTGGCGCACGGCGACGAAGATACCGTCCAAGGTTGGCATCTCCCGGAGCATCCTCGACCTCTGCGTTGGCTCCATGAAGAGGGGAAGGCAGGAAGCAGGAATTGACAGAGAGCGGTCGTCGAAGATGTCACTGCTTACCCGCATCACCATCTGCTTCAGCATCTTCACAGACAGGTCGGAGTCTATGCCCGTCTCCAGCCTAGTGCAGTCATGCACGCTAGTGTAGTACCACGTCGGGCGGTTGCGCTGCTACAGAGGCGCAAGGTGGCACGACACGAAGTCCGCCAACACCATCAGGGATGTCAGCCCCTGCTTCGCCAGGAACTGGATCCGCTCTAGGACTGGCGTGTACTCTGGCTCCAGCTCCGGGCACTCCTCCCAGAAGCGGCGTCCGGTGGATGGGGCCTCGGTCGGCAGCTAAAGACAACCGTGCTCATCAGTCTTCACGATCACCCAGTCCTCCCTCCAGTTCTCCCACCTCGAGGCACTGAAGGGTTGAAGGTACTTGGAGACCTTCAGATCCTTGTTACGGTGCTGGAAGTAGTATGCTCTGAGCTGGTTATTCGAGCCGCGCCCGGTTGCCCGCAGCAAGAAGAAGTGACGAAAAAGCGTCACTGAGGAGCGGACCCCCACGAACATCTCGCAGAGGTGCACGAAGACAGCAGCCAAAGCGAAAGAGTTTGGGGAAAGGTGGTGGAGCTGGAGACCATAAGTCTCCAGGAGAGTCACAAAGAAGAAAGAAATCGGGGGGACGAACCCAGCCAAGGTGTAGGCGAGGAAGAGGACAGTCTCTCCTCTTCCCAGACGCAAGGGAAGAGATCCCCACCGAAGACAAAGCTTCTGATCCTCGGAGTGCCATCCAAGAAGCCTGCGGACCGGCCCAAGGTCCTTCATCCGGGCAATGTGCGGCGAGGGCAGGTTGGAAGCCATCGGAGGCGAAGGAGTAGGAACATGGAAAGCAAAGGAGGCTTGGGAAGGCTCAGGCGTAGGGAGATGTGTGAAGGGAAGCCTATGATGCAGAAGGGGTTCACTTTAAACCTCCTAGAGGCAATTCGAATCTCCCAGAGGCAATTCAAAACGCCTCCTATGCGCCGCTCGGGGCGGACGCCACAGGTCCAAGCCCAAGCGACAATGACAAGATGGCCCAAGCCGCCCTGCGGAAGCAGTGGTCCAAGAAGCCAGTCCCTCAAGCGGACAAACCGGAGGTTCCCGATAAGGTGCTGCGACGTGCAGTAGTAGCAGCGTTGGGAACCGCCACAGTTAAAGCGACTATCAAGCAGGGGTCACGTTCCCACGACCCTCCTTCTAGAATTAAATGCGTGGCCACGTGCCAGGGGGGTGCTATGGGCCCGCGCGGTTGGGTCGTGCTGCTCTTGCAACGGCCTAAAGGAGTTTTCAAGAAAGTGTGCGGGGTAGAAAAGGTGAAGGCCCCACCCCGAGATCGTTATCTCCCGCGAGGTGGGCCTAGGGGCCACTGTCAGTACCCTCAATACCGGGTACCCCCACGCACAGGAGAAAACCGCCTAAGGACCTCGCCCCCTCCGCAGGGGTGAGCTCCGAAGGCGCCATGTGTCCAGCAGGGCCGGGCCTCCCCTCTCCTCAGAGGCGAGCCCTGGGCCTGCCACGTGGCCAGCAGAGCCGGCCCTCGCCCCCTCCGCAGGGGCGAGCTCCGAAGGCGCCACGTGTCCAGCAGGGCCAGGCCTCCCCTCTCCTCATAGGCGAGCCCCGGGCCTGCCACGTGGCCAGCAGAGCCAGACCTCGCCCTCTCCGCAGGGGTGAGCTTCGAAGGCGCCACGTGGCCAGCAGGGCCGGGCCTCCCCTCTCCTCATAGGCGAGCCCCGGGCCTGCCACATGGCCAGCAGAGCCAGACCTCACCCCCTCCGCAGGGGTGACCTCTGAAGGTGCCACGTGGCCAGCAGGGCCGGGCCTCCCCTCTCCTCAGAGGCGAGCCCCGGGCCTGCCACGTGGCCAGCAGAGTCGGACCTCACCCCCTCCGCAGGGGTGAGTTCCGAGGGCGCCATGTGTCCAGCAGGGCTGGGCCTCCCCTCTCCTCAGAGGCGAGCCCCAGGCCTGCCACATGGCCAGCAGAGCCGAACCTCGCCCCCTCCGCAGGGGCGAGCTCCGAAGGTGCCACGTGTCCTGTAGGGTCAGGCACCCTCTCCTCAGAGGCGAGCCCCGGGTCTGCCACGTGGCCAGCAGAGTCGGACCTTGCCCCCTCCGCAGGGGTGAGCTCCGAAGGCGCCGCGTGTCGTGCTGCCCACCCCGGCTCGGTAGGCAGCAGGAGTAAAGGCACGCCATGCCTTGTACGATCAAGACATTCAAGACCCGCGCCTTCCCAAGACGCGGAGACGCGGCGCACGCCCCTGTCAGGTGGCACTATGACCAGTCGCGTCACAGTTAAGACAAACACACCATGTCAGAAGCTGTTGGCCAATAGCTACGGCGACAAGACATTCCCTACCGTCCCTGCCATTATCAACCACTACGCCTAGCTTGCGGCACGGGCAGGACGACGACTAAGAAGCCACTGCCAGAGACAACTACCAGCTTCACTGCAAGATATGGTAGATGGCAGGAAATCTCCCCGGGGCCTCCTGTCGGGCCCCGAGACCCACCTTGTAAGCCGCCCGAGCCTTGAAGTATAAAAGGCTTGGGTTGGCAACGTTGCAAAGGGTTCGAACTCCTGTGGGTTCGGCTCTAGCGCCATTAGACGGTTCGCAAGTTCGCGACCCAGCCAACTCATCCTCATACGCGAGCAAGCAACACACTGAGCAATACAGCTCCCGTGGACGTAGGGTATTACGCTCCGGCGGCCCGAACCACGTAAAAATCCTTGTGTCAATCCTCTCACAACCAACGTGACCTTCCGAGAGAACTAGCCCCTCCAAAAAAGAACCTCCGCGGGTCGCTCCTGAAGCAGGCCCGGGGGAATTGTTGACGGAACACTTCGACAACCACCAACCCTTTCTTAAAGAGAAGTACAACCATAAAATCTGATCCATAGCACTAATAATTGGTTGTAAACAGGTATCGATGCTAACCACTCACCCTGACATTACTCTGGATTCATCAAACAGGTCTGAGCTAGCTCCTATTTATTTACTGACGAACAATATTTAGTATGTGTTTGCCTAGAAGAAACCTTTCAGTTTGTAGCTTAAATTACTTGAAACGGTAAAAAACGAAACCTTCCAGCAGTGAATACATGAGAAATGATTCACCTTTTTGCCTACGAGCGTGGTGTTCCACACCTTGAAACACTTCATATTATTGTACTCCCCTCCAACTTCAATATTATTTATAGGGATTCGCCCCGTCTACCCTTATTCTCAACTCGCTGCCGCCGAAGCCATGTAATAGTGACTTGTCCGTACATGTGGATAATGACATATATTTTCCAATGGCACTTATAAATAATATATATTATAAAACTTTCTTAACATTATATTGTGATAAAAACAATATAGTTTATCCAAGGGTAAATAGGTCATTTTAATCCTTCTCCTTTCTATACTGAAACTGAAACCAAAAAACTAGTTAAAAGGTTTTTAAAGTGATTCTGTTTTAGATTGAGAAACATTTTTGGATTAAAACTGAAATGTTTCTGGTACCGGAGAATTTGGAACCATACCAAACGTGGCTTTAATTACAACCCTTCTTAAGTTATGGAAAGTGCTCTACAAAATCAAAATTACAAGGGTGATGTTTTGATGCTTCGAGTAAAACATACTCCAGTAAATAGTTTGATCTGTGATTATAATGCCCCGTTCCGCGTCAAGGAAGGGAAGCACCTTGTAACCAATCTTCATTTGCCACTTTAGACAAAATGATACGCTGTTAGAGCAACTCCATCTGAGTTTCTATTTTTCGTTACTATTCTACTAAATAGCAAATGTCCTACCTATATTTAGCAATTCATTGTATATGACACTTCAATCGATTTGCTGAAATTGGTATCCAATATCCTACTTTCCATATTTTATTAGTATCCTATAACTATTTTAAAATCCAAACCATATTGTTGCAACGGCTAAATTTGTAATTGTTGTATTTTTTGTTATGAATGAGAGAGTTGTATTATTGTGAGGGCAAATAGCCCAAATATACAGAGTTACAACCATAGTAAATGCAAAGTATCCTTATATCTCTAACACCCCCTCTCAAACTCAAGGTGAATCATGAACACTAAGTTTGGAGAGATAAAACCTATGCTAAATTTGGGTTTGTCACTTCGTGAAGAAATCAGCCCTGAAGCTCTTAAGGCACATATTGAAGATCAACAACACCATCGTGTACATGTACTCATGTATAAGAAGCATCACAATATGTTTGGTAAGCTCATGCTTGACCAGATCACGAGCAATACTGATAGCACCTATATTGTCAGAAAAAAAGGAGTCGACGTAGAAACAAAAACACCAAAATCATCAAGTAACCATTGTAACTAAGTAACCTCTGCAGTCACAAAAGCCATAGCATGCAACTCACCTCTGCACTCGAACGAGAAATTGCTACCTGCTTCTTAGTCTTCCAAGCAATGAGGGAACCACCAAGAAAAACACAATAAGCAGAAAGAGATCAACGATCAAAGTAATCACTAGCCCAAGTGGCATCACAGTACGCCTTGAGCTGTAAAGAGCTAGAGCGTGGAAAGAACAAGCGTCTAGAGAGAGTCCCACGAAGATAACACAAGACACGAAGCACGTGGATGTAGTGGATCTAAGTCGGAGCTAAAACAAACTAACTCAGAATATGAACGGAGTACGAGATGTCAGGACGAAGGACACCGAGATAGACTAGACTTCCTACAATATGACGATAATGAGTAGGATCATCAAGCGGATCACCTTCAGTGGGTCGAAGGTGAATGTTGAGCTCCATGGGAGTCTCAATAGTGTGGTGATCAGTAAGAGAAGCCCGATCAAAAAGATCCTGAATGTACTTATTTTGAGATAAATAAATTCCCTCAGAGGTAGAGGAAACCTCAATCCCAAGAAAGTAGCAAAGAGGACCAAGATCTGACATAAAAAACTGATCACTAAGACGAGCCTTCATGAAGCCCCCTACCTGGCGCGCCAAATGTCGAAGTGTGTGGTCGACACTTCCCCCGGACCTGCTCTGGGCAGCCCGCGGAGGTTCTTTTTTGGAGGGGCTAGTCGCTTGCGGAGAGCTTAAGCGTAAGGGACGAGTGAGGGAGGATCTTGACATGACGAGTTTTACGTGGTTCAGGCCGCCGGAGCGTAAAATCCTACGTCCACGGTGAGCAGAGGTGCTCGCTGTATTGCTTGTTGCTCAGAACCGGAGTCCTGAGCTTGAGGATGGGTTATGCCTAGAGTTCGAATGGCTAGAGTGCGAACCCTTGCTAACGTTGCCTACCAGAGCCTTTTATAGTCCAAGGCTCGTGTGGCTTACAAGGGGGGGGGGGGGCAGGACCCGACAGGTTGTCCCGGGGAGATTTCCTGCCGACTATCGTATCCGCAGTTATGTTGGTGGTTGTCTCTGGCGAAGGCTTCCGAGTCTTCGTTCTGCCGCCCTGCCCATGCCTCAAGCTAGCCGTAGGTGTTGATGACGGCGGGGGCGGCAGGGGATGTCTTGTCGCTGTGTTTATTGGCTGGCAGGTTCTGACACTGCGCGCCAGTCTGTGATGCGACTGGGCGCAATGGCACCTGACAGAGGCGTGCTCCACGTCTCCGTGTCTTGGGAAGGCGCGGGCCTTGAATACCTTGTACGGGCAAGGTATGGTGCGCCTTTACACCTGCTGCATACCGCGCGGGGGCAGGCAGCGCCGTCCCGCTGGACACATGGCAGGCCCGGAGCTCCCCTCTGAGGAGGGGAGGTCCGGCCCCACGGGACACGTGGAGCCTTCGGACCTCTCCCCGCGAAGGGGGGAGGTCCGGCTTCGGTCGGCCACATGGCGGGCCCGGAGCTCTCCTCTATGGTGGGGGGAGGTCCGGCCCCGCTAGACACGTGGCGCCTTCGGAGCTCTCCCCACGGAGGGGGGAGGTCCGGCTGCCGCTGGCCATGTGGCGGGCCCGGAGCTCTCCTCTGAGGAGAGGGAGGTCCGGCCCCGCTGGACACGTGGCACCTTCGGAGCTCCCCCTGCGGAGAAGGGCGAGATCCTTAGGCATTTTCCCCTGTGCGCGGGGGTACCCTATATCGCGGGTACCGACAACCATGATATCGAAACTCATCCTTCGCGTGGGAATGGCATTGAGAAGGAGGGAGGTGTAAATCCTTTAGCGGCCAACTTCGACGTGTCCGCGTAGAGGACCATCCTGCTCGGTGCGAAACATTTTTCTATGTTGGGGTGTCGTGTGAAAGGTTGCTGCATACAACGTAAGAAAGAGTCATTCTTTCGAGGCGGGTGTACGTGTTGTGTATTCTGGGTAGTTATTGATTCGAATCACCGTCGCTCATGGAAGAGGATTGAGCATACTTGCCCACTGTGCCATGACGTAGTAAGAAGAGGAACTAAGTCTCTTAACATGTTGTTTATAACTTAATCATTGTATTGGAACATTGGCTGAAGTAGATATAGTGCCAACTAAATTTCTATTCTACCTTAGGCTAGCAACATCGGGATAAGCGTTTCTTGTTTGATTGTGGACTTCTGTTGTTGTGAGGCATGAGGACCACTAAAATGAATGCTATGAGAATCTGAATATACGGATCAAGTTTAGTCAAGCTTCTTTATGCAAAGTTCATATTCCTACTGTCTTACTACCCCTGCATGTAGAGTTACATGTTTACTATTGACGGTTAAGACTTGTTGAGCCTTAGTGCTCACGGTTGCTTCGTAGTAGTTTTTGAAGGTAGCAGGATGCCTGGTATGAAGATGGTTGTTCGGTGAGACTTCGTATCTCACGGTTCGTTCAACTCACCGGAAACCTAGCCGCTGCCTTTGGTGAAGCTAGTAGGAAGCATTCACGGGCTGAACTGACTTCTCTTCGGCGTAGTTAGGGTCGAGAGTGAGTAGATGTCCAGCTTTTATATTCCGCTGCTTGTGTACAACTTGCGTACAATATGTTGTAAAAGATCTTATGTTGAGAAATAAATCGTTTCCTATGTTCTTACAGTCTTTTCGTGCATGCTGTTGGGTGCCGCACGGCACCACCCAGGGCAATTCCTGGAGCGCGGACCCCAGGCGGGGCCGTGGCAGCGGGCGTGCGGCAATCGCTCTTCGTCCTTCTGCTCCTCCTCGCCCATGAATCCTAACCAGTGTTGCACTCATTGCCGAGGATGATGTCGGAGAAAGAAACAGGTGCATGGCGCTGCTCTGCTCCTTGTCTAGCCGAGCCGATCATGAGTGGCTTTAAGATTCGTACCTAGATAGGTGTCAAAAATCAGAGAGGTGATGCATAAGATCTGGTTTGCAACACGGATTCAGATATTATATTTCCTGATCCAGAGCTCATCAACGTGCTCACCCTATGGGTCCTATCTCTCAGAACCTTTTGCAACACTTTGGCATAGCGCGCGAGTACCATCACTTCCTCCTCCACCATCACCCGCCGCTCCATGGCGAGCGATGTCCTCCCCGCTGACCGACCCATCATGCTCATTCCTCGGCACCTCAACCCGACCTGCCGCTCCGCCACCAGCAGTGCAGTAATGCCTGAGCGGCGAACAACGGTAGCATCACGAGCGGGTGGCTGAACAGGAGGAGTTATCTCATCTCAGCGTGCGTCATGAGCATACCCCACCACGGTGTGCGCGAGCAGCGTCGAGCTGCCATCTAGAAGTGTTCGATGTCGGAGGCGCCGGATGTGTCGGGCTGGCACGATGCCTGCACGATCCACTCAGCCTCATGGCAGCAGAACACGACCGGCGAGGAGGTGGACGGGATCCACGGCAGCAGCACCGTGAAGTCCTCGGCCACCATCCGCGAGTGCACGCAGTTCAGTGCCTTCGGCCCGAGGAACGTCATGAAGGCCACCGAGAATTTCAGGAGTTCTGAGGAATGCAACAAATGGGGCGGCGAGGTTGTCGAAGGCGACCTTGAGGATCTCGACCTTCTCCAGTGGGGTGTCGACCATTGGAACTCGGAAGTCAGCACCATGACTTGCCTGTAGTTTACGTTGTAATATATTATCTTGAGCTGGGCTTCTCTTCGACTCCTCACTTTAAATTTCAGCTGTTTACTCTTTCTTTTGTGCAGTGTCCTTCCGGGCGATGACTGGTAACTGGTTCATGGATGTCGCACATGACGCTGTCAGCATGATCAGTGGAAGGGGTAGAGTTGCCAATGGGGATAGAGAAATAAACATCCCAACCGCCTCATTCCATTTCATTGTTCAGATCCCACAGAAGCTCCTAACTTTGAATGCTACTTGTTTTTCATAGGCAGACCATAATATAATAATGGGTAGTATATTCTCTGGCGTTGTTCCTCCATTTCTTTGTTTCTCTTCTGCTTCCATATTTCTTCTCTTTTAAATATGTGGTTGTCGGTACCCTCAATACCGGGTACCCCCGTGCACAGGGTAAAACTTCCTAAGGACCTCGCCCCCTCTGCAGGGGCGAGGTTTGAAGGTGCCACGTGTCCAGCAGGGCCAGAGCTCCCCTCCCCACGGAGGATAGCTCCGAGCCTGCCACGTGGCCCAGGAGGCCGGACCTCACCCCCTCTGCAGGGGCGAGCTCCGAAGGCGCCACGTGTCCAGCGGGGCCGGAGCTCCCCTCCCCTCGGAGGATAGCTCCGGGCCTGCCACGTGGTCCAGGAGGCCGGACCTCGCCCCCTCCGCAAGGGCGAGTTCCGAAGGCGCCACGTGTCCGGCAGGGCCGGGGCTCTCCTCTCCTCAAAGGATAGCTCCGAGCCTGCCACGTGGCCCAGAAAACCGGACCTCGCCCCCTCCGCAGGGGTGAGCTCCGAAGGCTCCACGTGTCCAGTGGAGCCGGAGCTCCCCCTCTCCTCAGAGGAGAGCTCCGGGTCCGACGCGTGGCCAGCAGAGCAGTGCTGCCGCCCGGCGCGGTAGGCAGCGGGAGTAAAGGCGCGCCATGCCTTTACCGTACAAAGCATTCAAGACCCGCGCCTTCCCGAGACGAAGAGGCTCAGCGCACGCCTGTCAGGAGGAGCTGTGACCAGTCACAGTCAGGACAGGCGTACATTGTCTGAAGTTGCAGGCCATTGAAGGCAGCGACAAGACCGGACAAGACATGCCCTGCCGCCCCTGCCATCGCCAACGACTACACGCTACACTTAGCCTGCGGCATGGGCAGGGCGGCAAGACGAGGACTTCGACGCCAGCGCCAAGACATAATAGCTGGTAGGACATCACCCCGGGGCCACTTGTCGGGTCCCGGGCCCACCTTGTAAGCCGCTCGAGCCTTGGACTATAAAAGGCTCGGGTAGGCAACGTTAGCAAGGGTTCGCACTCCAGCCATTCGCACCCTTAGGTTCGAACTCTGTGAACTCGCATCCTAGGCATCACTCACCCTCAAGCTTAGGACTCCGGTTCTGAGCAACAAGCAATACAGCGAGCACCTCTGCTCACCGTGGACGTAGGGTTTTACGCTCCGGCAGCCTGAACCACGTAAAACTCGCCGTGTCAAGCTTCTCCCTCACTCGTCCCTAACGCTGAAGCTCTCCGCAAGCGACTAGCCCCACCGGAAAAGAACCTCCGCGGGCTGCCCAGAGCAGGTCAGAGGGAAGTGTCGACCACACACTTCGACAGTGGTGCTAGTATTAGCGTAGATGTATGTAGATAGATGGATGAATGCTTGCCCTAGGGAAAAAATCATGAGTTACTGTTTCAGCGAACTGAAACCTGCAAGTGTTGCATGGCGTCAGTCTGTATGATTCTTTTATTTGTTAGTGAGCACATCTCGCTGACTGACATGTAAGTTCTGAAACCGTACAATATGAGAATTAGTGAATGCGATAATGACCAGAAAATCATGCAAACCATCTGGTTGGCTGAAGAATGAGTTTGTCGTATGATCTGTTGTAAAATGAGTTAATTTCCACAGGGTAGTTCACAATCATAAAATAAGCTCTTCAGTTGCATGCAGATGTCACCTGGAAATTAGAGAATCTCAGCTCTAGCAATACAACTCAAATAAGAGTACCTATTTTCTATTGTGAAGCCCTCTCATATTTTCGGCTATTCAAATTTTGTTACCAACTCCAGCAACACTACCTAAACCTGGCCCTCATGTTTCTCCTGACAAATGGGACCCCCTCGTCAGTGACCTAAAACATCTCTGGATGGCGTGACAACCACGGGGTAGGACATCGGTGTCGCGGGGCCCCATGCCACAGCGGAAGAAGGGCCTTACTCGGCCGGTGAGGCCCTCTTCCCTCAGGGAAGAGGCAGCAGGGTGAGGGAGGTGGCGTCCTGCCGAGGGCCGGTGACTACCCCAAGCCAGTAGATTTGAGTCGAGCCTCCCACTGTAATATCCAAATTTTAGACAAAGAAGAATATATAAAGTATGCATCATTTATGTGCACTTAGTGATGAATTCAAATATAAAAGAAGATATAGCACAAAAGAACAGAAATTCAAAAGAAACCAAAATCTAAACTTGAACACGTGAAATTGCAAAAAAAAAAGAACAAACTTGTCTTTGGGCCAAAACCCAACACAACCAGCCCAGCCCACCATCCCTTCCCTCTCTCTTCATCTCACTTACATGTGGGACCCACTGGTCAGCTTCTTCTTCCCCAAATCAACCGCAGCCCTCTCCTTCTTTCATATATTATCGCATGTAAGAAAAACCGATCAGATCCGCTCATTCCTTCGCGCCTCTTCTCCAATCGAAGCACCAGCAACCGCCGCCCTCTCCTCCCCTAACCCAAACGAAACCGACCAAATTCCCTCACAACTCATGCTTGTTTTCCCCTCGGTAAGAACCACCGACCTCGCCGTCGATTCTTCGGAATTGCGCGCCAATCTATACTTCTAACATCCCCTACGTCGTTACAAGGTCGCAAGGAAGCTTCCCCAACAGAAAACACCGAAGAACCGTGCCCGGAGAATGTTCCCGACTAAGATCGCCGTCGACCGCCGCCAAACGCCATCACCGACGCCCTACCGGCTAATTTGGGTCCAAAAGATTTCCGTAGGTGAGTTCCACGTGGTCTCCTCTTCGATTAGGAGCAAGAAAATCAAGAAACGGCGATGTGTGTGCGGAAATCGGGTTTTTCCGGCGACCAGCCTCCGCTCGCCGGTGAGAGCACCACCATGCGCGCTCGGGTGGAAGAAAAGGGCGACGTGGTCCAATCTCAGCCCTTGATCTCTAGTGTACGGCTGAGATTATAAGGAGCGTACCCCTCCACATTTGAAGTCGTTAAAAGTCGTTAAAACCGTTGGAACTTTCACAGTTAAGTCCCTGAAGTTTTAAAACAACACAAATTAGTCCCTGCACTTTACAGAATGAACCCTAGACTTTACAAAAATTAGGGAAACTGTTATATATTAACCAAAAAGCCCCTGTCTTGTTTGAAAATTAAGAAAAAAGTTCTATAACTTCAATTAAGTCCCTGTATATAGAAATAATTAGTAATATAGTTTTGTAATTCATTTTGAACCCTAGGTAAATTGTAGAAATCACATTTTGGCCCAGGATTGTTTATAACTTTTGTTTTTAATTCTGTAGATTGCCAAAATAGTATAAATAAATTCTAGAAAATCATAAAAATGCATGAAAATATTTTGTCTTTATATTTTAACATATATATATATATATTCTGAAATTAGGAATAAATATGTTTTAGGACTGAAAATACATTTTTAATAATAAATTAATGCTGGAATCCAAATAAAAACGATATGTACCTCAGAAAATTTATGGAAATTATCTAAAGTGCATATATAAATTCTGAAAATACAATAAAAACAATATATACTCTAGAAATAAATATAATAAAACTTTTGGAACAATATTTAGATTTGAAATTATAATAAATTAGTATATATATGCATATATACACTCTAAAAATTATTATAAATGGCTACAGTTAGAAAATAAATCTTTTGTCATAACAAAAATGAAATATAAAGATATATATCAAGTATTGTCCATTTTACACTCAACACACATGTAAAATAATGTATATCATATGTAGAGAGAGAGACTACATGTAAATAAATGATAAATGAATATAATGTTATGTTTATAAGTTTGTGATGCATTGATATGTTTCTTATTGCATGTTTTGCATTGTTTTGTGTGCATATACATGGATAGAATCATCACAAGAGACAATTCTCAACGTTCAAGAGCAAGAGTTTGACGTCACTGAGCAGCATTTTGAAGTCAAGTGTTCATTGACCACTTTGATCCTAATCTAGGAATATTAGTTAGATTATTTGCATGATGTATTTAATATGAAACCTAGTTTAGGATATATGACTAGTTTTCCATATCATTTCTTGAAACCATGGTGGGATTTAGTAAGGATATTTCATTGTCATTTTAAGTGCTTAGCCATTCTTGGAACTTAGAAAATGAATGAAACATAGTCATTACTTGTCTTGTTGAATATATAAGAGACACGAGAGTGTGTCATAGTGATAGGAATTTAGACAGGCTGGATGTTTGGTATGGTGCTTCGTGCACGAGACTCGGGATAGTGATAGTGCCTTTCTTAGATTATAAGGACCGGTTCATGGAACAGTTAACCCGGCTTTATAGTGCCATCACAAGACTGAGATGGGGCAGCTTGGCCAATTAATTAAGAGTTTGCCGGTATAGTATGGGTGTTTGGATGGTGCGGGGAATAGGAGTCATTTTGACTACCTTGGGAACTGCAAGGCTCAAGAGGGGGCTTCTGCAGAGGAGGGTTTACTCCTAGGAACTGCAGCGGTGAAACCTCAGTGGGCTTGTACTTGCCGGTAGACCCTTTGTAAAGGTCATGTAGTGATCTCCTTATTGCACACCAAAGGAAGTGTGTAATGTAGCTTGCATCCACGCATATCAGGGAGGTTCTTAGTCCACCTGGCAACAGGGGATGAAATCACTACTTGTGGGTAAAGTGGTCCAATCTCTACAGAGAACCAAACTGTCATGACAGCGGTGCTCACGATCAAGAGCAGCTTGGACTTGTCCATGATTAGAGAAACATGGATATGAGTTGGAAAAAGGTTGTTAGGTGGTGTAACCTGACATTATTAGTTTATTTATGAATATGGTGGGATTTAACATATAGTAATATAGGTTGCTAATTTAATCTAAGGACTAGGGTTAATGTGTAGTGCTTAATAGAGTCAGCCTTTCTTTGCTATTGGCCTACATATCATCTTTTCCTACACATGCTGGGTAGCATTTGGTACTCAAACTTGCTTTTGTTGGATGTCATATGCTACTCACGTGTAAATGAAGACATAGATTTCAACGAAGAAGACTTCGATCCCGATGAGTTGTTCTAGGCTGGCGAAACCCCTGGGCAACGCATGTGGATTGGAGTTTCACGTTGATGTCTTCCGCTGATTATACTCTTAGTGTAATAGTATTTTTATGACATATATTTGTAATATGCTGTTATACGTTAAACCTGGCTTGTAATATAATGATATTACACTCTTGTCGGCACATGTATGATTTCAACTGATCCTGGCATACATGTGTGTTACGCTCGATTGTTATGTACGGAAAATCGGGTGTGACACCCACCGCGCAGGTCAGCGCATGACTAGGACATCGTGCTCAGGCTGGAGATCGCCGGAATACACTTTTCCTGGAGTTTCGAGCGACCAGCACCGGGCTGCTCCCGTACAGGTTCGAGGCTCATGTACCGGGCGTAGCGTCATCGTGGCCGTCATTTGGCAGGGAGGACATCGTCGTGTAACCGGTGATGGCTGATGTGGAAGGGATGGTGCTCACGCGCAATGCCATAGTGATGCAAGAGCTCTAGAACAGGGAGATGCAGGAGAGGCTGCATTCATAACCTTGTGGATCACTTATTTACTTGCTGCCACGCCAAACCTGAAATGCCTCCACTTATGTTTTCAATTCCTTTTGTGGGTTGATGATTTTTCATGCTTTTTTGAGATTCTATTTAGATTCCTTCTGTTTACCGATTGTATTATACATAATTTCTAGTTAGCCACTATTTTCTATTGGAAGGTCAGAAGAAAAAAATGACAAAGGCTTGTGGCTTGCCCCTGTGCCATTAGGTAAGAAACCTGTTAGGGGAAGGTGTGGACATGAAACCAAATCCAATACGCATGGCTAAAACGGTCAAGAAGAAGGTTTGGTCATGCCCGCAACCCACATACTTCATACTCTGACATGTGGACTCAAACTGCTACTGCACATATCTTACTATATATAAACTCAAAATAGGTTTTTCATCTCAATTCTGATCTCCCTTTCCATCCGCCGTCATCACCACTACACCTTCCACCATCCACATCTCGCACCATAGCCACTCCCCCTTCCTCCCTCTAGATCTCGCTGAGCAACCCGTACCATCCAAAATCCCTCCTCCCCTGTGTGGAGGTTATTGATGCCAACGGCCCCCTTCTCCCCGACGTGAAGGACGATGCCTTCCTGATGAACCCTCTTCCTACCCCCAAACGAACACCGTCAGAGGCCCTCCTCATCTCTTGTATGAAAAACACCGGTAGGGCCATCTTCCTCTCATATGATTTTTTTGTAGAAATACAACATATCGTAACAATTGGTGGGATCTGTTTTCATAATTTCTGAAATTTTTTGTGACGCACTCAATTCTGTGGAAAACCACGGAACCGACAACTAATGCATATGTGTGCCCAGGATGTTCATCACACATACACATACGTTCCACAAACTGAATTCAAATTATATATTACCATGAATAACAGAGTTTATTACAGCACCTCATGAGTCTTGGACTCATGCTCACAGCGGAAGTCCTTATTTCTACGCAGCGGAAATCTTATTTAAATGCGGAAGCAAAAACTAATGCGGAAGCAAAACTAAGCAGAAGTGGCTCCATCTCTACTCCCTCCACAGGCAAGGTTGAGAACAGATCACATGCCATAATGCTCTACTCGGTCTTCATAGTAGTCTTCTCTTGCTGTTGATGAAGAAATAATAATGCAAGTTTGAGTACAATGATGTACTCAGCAAGTGCGGGAATAACACATGACATGCAGCTCATAAACAAGGTAGGTATAAAAGGCTTATTTGCAGAAAAGCAGATTTATAAAACCGTGATAAAACAGCAACTTAACTTTAGATGAATGTAGTCCCAGCATGTATGAAATTACCAACATACCTCCATCACTTCCCGTGTTCCATCCAAACATTAGCCAATCCTTTACCCATACTCACGAATACCTCCTCGTATTCGCTATCATCTCACCTCATGAAACAACCTTGTCTCGCACCGAGACCAATCTCATATCATGACCCACCAGTCATGCAACCCTTTCATCATCCAGACTTAACAATTTCCAAACCAAACCATAACCAAGAACCTTCCCAATAACCATTCCATTAACCATCCCATCTAATCATGGCAGTTTAGCCAGGTGCTCGTGACCGTAACATCGGCTATCATGATAGTTTTAATAACTCTGCAGAGTTTGCACCTCTTTACCCACAAGTTTGTGATTTCGTCACCCGTCGGCGACTGCAAAACCTCCATTATACCAGTACACATCCGTCGGTGTATGGTCAAGAGATCACAAAATAGCCTTTACAAAGGGGTTACTAGATGTATGGACTCACTAAGGTTTCACCGGCAGGCTAGAATCTCCAATTCTCCCACCCACGGGCCCCCTCTTGTGCCATGCAGTTCCCAGGGCAGTCCTCACTCGACTCCCATTCCCCGCGCCTTTCACAGTCCATAACACTCTAGCAACTTACCTAATTACTCAGCTAAGCCGCACCCATATTTGGCCTTGTGGTGGCACTGTTATCCTGGCATGTGCATGCATGAACCGGTCCTTAGATCTAAGGCAAGTAAAACCACCATCTCATGCTACCTCATTCACAAACCCAGACTTGCCTAGATCTCCCTCCGATCCATGTTCATTAACCTCATCAGTTACTTATCATCAGTACGAGTGCAGTTAGCTAGACACATCTATTTCGCTTCCCAATCCCATGGACTCAGCGAAGCATAAGGCAAAAACCATACCCGACTCATAAACTTCCCTGGCGACAAGGGTGGTTTAACCAAAACTAGTAAACTCATATAAAAAGGGTTTCCCATCATGTTTGACTCAGCACACACACCTTTTCACAAAACAAAATAGTTTTCCCCAAAACATAGGGTCAATATGGTCAAGGGGCACGTGCCTTGTTCTTGTGGTTCCGGTTGTTCTTGATTCTCAAAATCTTGTCGCTGCAGTTCGTCGTAGACAGCTCCCTAAGCTTGTCCTGCTAGGTAGGATCACGTGCATACAGGATTCATAGCACTCAATATTTATGCACAAACCTTAAACTAGGTGCGATGATGCACATGCATGCTATCCTATAATTGTTATTAGATTGTTGTGCTCTTGCATGGCTTGCATGGACAGAGGTGTTCGGATCAAAGGTGGACATGGCGATGATCTTGTCTTGTAGATCAAACTGATCATCGAGTGATCTGCCCACGAGAAGGCTTCTGTTCGAAAGGAATTGAAAAACAGATGCAAGAGACAAACACAATGATGTCGTAAGGTGGTATGGAAGTCCTACCTCACGCTCTTCTTGTCTTCGAGGTCCTCCTCGGTCCGCTCGGTTCTTCTCCGATGATCTCCCTTGTTGTGCTTCGGCGATGTTTTGCTCGGCGAGTTAGGGCTAGGGCTCTAAGTCGTCGGCTCAGGATTTGAAAGAGAAGTTTGTGGTTTCGGCCAGAGGTTTTGGGTTCTATTTATAATCGGGAAGAGAAGAGTCCTAATCTGATTGGATCCCGAATAAGAGTCTTATTCAGATCTTTTTTGGATCCTAACGTCTTATCTTTGGTAACATCGTGGAATTTAGATCGGTTTCTGTTGCGTACCGGTATCTTTACGCGGAAAAACCGCTCCAAAACTCGCTACCTCCGTGATGATGAGCACCGGAAGCTCCACGTGTTCTCCGGGCCTGGTATCTCCTCATCCGCAGAGACGAGCTCCGGTTGTGCCGTGTGTTAATCGATCGAGACCTCCCTCTTCTTCGGAGACAAGCTCCGCGCACGCCACGTGTGGGTGCCGGTCTTTCCGCCTTTCCTTACCTCAGGGACATGCCCCGAGGTCGACACGTGTCCAGCAGCGACGGACCTCCGGAGATAAGCTCCGGTGGCGACACGTGTTCAATAGATCCGGACTTCTCGGAGATGGGTTCCGAGATCAACACGTATCCCGTGCGACTGGTCCCCTGACTTCCGCAAGGACTAGCTCCGAAGGTGACATGTGTCCCATGAAAAATGCCTTTGCTTCTTCCGCAGAGGCTAGCTCCACGGGCAACACGCGTCCCACAGGGTCGAACCTCTTTCCAATTGCGGAGGTGACCCCCGAGCCTGCCACGTATCCAGTTTAGCGTCGGACCTCTCCCTATCTCTCGGGAATGAGTTCCGAACACGCCACGTGGTCTGCTGGTCGTGGAAGTTGCCTTCGGCGTTCTCAGAGAGCTTTACTGGCTATCCTTTTGATACTTGCTTCTGTTCCCTCTTTTCTAAAAATGTTTTTCTTCTTCATAAAACATGAACATATGCTGACACCCGAGATGAGGGTGTCACAAATCTACCCCCCTTAAATTGAATCTCGCCCTCGAGATTCGTTAGTAGAAAATAGATAGGGAAATTCAGCCTTAATATCCTCTTCACGCTCCCATGTGGCTTCAGCTTCAGTATGATGACTCCATTGTACCTTGCACCATCGAATCACTTTGTTTCGGGTAACCCTTTCCTTTACGTCCAAGATTTGGACAGGGTCTTCTGCGTAGGTCAGGTCTTCTTGAAGTTCAAGTTCTCCCATTGACACTTGTTCCTCTGGTACTCTCAAGCACTTCTTGAGCTGGGATACATGAAATATGTCATGTACGTCGCAGAGGTGGTTTGGGAGCTCTAGTTGATAGACTACTTCTCCTCGCTTGTCCAAAATCTTAAATGGTCCGATGTAGCGAGGCGCTAGTTTGCCTTTGACGTTAAAACGTCGTTGGCCTCGGATAGGCGATACCTTAAGGTATACGAAGTCTCCTACTTCGAAGGTCAACTTCCTACGCCTATTGTCCGCATAGCCTTTCTGTCGTGACTGAGCAGCCTTTAAGTTCTCCCGTATCGTTTGGACTTGCTTTTCAGCCTCTTGTAGTACTTCGGGTCCAAACACCTGGTTCTCTCCAGTCTCGTTCCAGAACAGTGGCGTTCTACACCGTCTACCATATAAGGCTTTGAAAGGCGACATCTTCAAGCTAGCTTGATAGCTGTTGTTATAGGAGAACTCGACATACGGTAAACTCCTATCCCAACTACGCCCACGTTTCAAGGCGCAAGCTCTCAGCATGTCCTCCAAAATTTGGTTCGTCCTCTCGGTTTGCCCATCTGTTTGTGGGTGATAGGCGGAGCTAAAATCTAGTCGTGTACCCATGGCTTTCTGCAGCTTCCTCCAGAATCTAGAGGTAAACTGAGAACCTCGATCTGAGACTATCCTCTTCGGAACACCATGACGGCACACGATCTGCTCCATGTACAACTCTGCCAACTGTGTAACGTTGTAACTGGTCTTTACCGGAAGAAAATGGGTGGTTTTCGTCAACCGGTCCACAATGACCCAGATGGAGTCGTATCCTGACTGAGTTCTTGGCAATCCGACAATAAAGTCCAGACTGATGTCCTCCCATTTCCATTCAGGTATTTTCAAAGGTTGCAACAATCCAGCGGGTTTTTGATGTTCGGCCTTTACCCGTTGGCATGTGTCGCATAGGGCAACGTATTCGGCTACATCCCTCTTCATACCATCCCACCAATAGCAGGTTTTCAAGTCCTTGTACATTTTGGTGCTCCCTGGATGTATGGAATAGGGTGAATCATGTGCCTCCTTCAATATCATGTCGCGAAGGTGTCTTATGTTTGGCACACAAATCCTTTTTCCTAGCCAAAGCGTACCCTTTTCATCCTCCTTGAAATCCCTTTCTATCCCTTGTCGGATTCTTTCCTTGATCTCCTTGATCCCCTCGTCCGTTGCTTGGCCCTCTCTTATTTCTTGCTCCAATGAGGAGTGGATCTTCATTATTTCCATGTTATTCAAGAATCCGAGGTGTAACCGTTCGAACTCCTTTTGAAGTTCGGGTGGTAGCTCCCGAACCGTGAGTTGGTGGCATGCTCCCTTTCTGCTCAGTGCGTCAGCGACCACATTGGCCTTCCCGGGGTGGTAGTTGATTCCCACATCATAATCCTTGATGAGTTCTAACCATCGACGTTGCCTCGAATTCATGTCCATTTGTGTAAATATGTACTTGAGGCTTTTATGATCTGTATAGATCTCACATCGATGACCAAGGATATAGTGTCTCCAAATCTTCAATGCGTGCACCACTGCTGCTAACTCTAAATCATGAGTAGGATAGTTAAGCTCATGCTTCTTTAATTGTCGTGAGGCATAGGCTACCACTTGTCCTTCCTGCATGAGTACACACCCGAGCCCTTGTCTGGATGCGTCACAATATATGTCAAAGCTCTTGCGTACGTCTGGCAATACCAGAACTGGTGTTGTGGTTAGCCTTTCCTTGAGTTCCTCAAAACTTTCTTGGCAGGCTTGTGTCCATTGAAAGATTTTTCCCTTCGTTAGCAACTCCGTCATAGGTTTTGCTATCTTGGAGAAGTCTTTAATGAAGCGCCGATAGTATCCTGCCATCCCAAGGAAACTCCGAATATCCCTCACGCTCTCCGGTTGGTCCCACTTCAGAACATCTCTCACCTTTCCAGGACCAACCGACACCCCTTCCTTGGAGATGATGTGGCCTAGGAAGGATATTTCTTTTAGCCAAAATTGACATTTGTTGAGCTTAGCATACAACTGATGCTCTCGCAACTTCTGCAAGGTCAATCTCAGATGTTCTTCATGCTCCTCCTCACTTTTTGAATACACCATAATGTCGTCGATGAAAACCACGACGAACTTGTCCAAGTACTCCATGAAAACCTTATTCATAAGGTACATGAAGTATGCGGGTGCATTCGTCAATCCAAAAGACATAACGGTATATTCATATGAACCATACCGTGTCCGAAAGGCTGTCTTAGGTATATCGGAGGGCTTAATCTTCAGCTGGAAATATCCCGGCCGAAGATCAATCTTGGAGAACACTTGGGCTCCTTTCATTTGATCGAACAGGTCCTCTATACGGGGCAGAGGGTATTTATTCTTGATTGTTACCTCGTTGAGAGACCTGTAGTCCACGCACATTCTTTGGGTTCCGTCCTTCTTGTCCACGAAAAGCACCAGGGCTCCCCATGGTGACGAACTTGGACGGATAAAACCTTTCTCCAACTGTTCTTGAATTTGCTTTTTTAGTTCAACTAACTCGTTGACGGGCATCCTATATGGTCTCTTAGCTATGGGTGCAGTTCCAGGTACCAAATCTATGGCAAACTCAATGTCCCGGTCAGGTGGCATACCTAGAAGTTCTTTCGGGAACACATCCGAAAATTCCTGAACCACTAAAATGTTGTCCAATGCTACTCCTTCAACATGGTTCAGATCCGCCCGTTCGGTCGCTTGCTGGGCTGACTCAAACTCGACATGGATACCGTGTTCGTTTGTCAACTGCACGCTTCTCTCAGCGCATTGGATCACTCCATTGTGCTTGCTTAACCAGTCCATTCCGAGTATGATGTCAATTCCGTGGGAGTCCAAGACAATAAGGTTGGCAAGGAAGTCTACCCCCCTTATTTTAAGGCTTACCTTAGGACATACTATACTAGTCCTCATTTCTCCTCCGGGAGAATTAACTAACATGGCACATTCTAAGTGGGATACGGGTAGATGATGTTTGGTAACATATTCGGATGATATGAAGGAATGTGATGCTCCAGAATCAAATAAAATGGTGGCTGGGTTGGAGTTGGCAAGGAACATACCTATTGCGACGTCCTCAGCCTGTTGTGCTTCCTCAGCAGTGACATGGTTAACGTGGCCACGAGCATAGTTCTGCGGTCCACGGTTCCCTTGGTTGTCTCCTCCGTTTGGTCGCTGGTTCTGCTTGGGCACGTTACCTTGCTGTCCAGGGCCTCTCTTCGGGCACTGGTTAGCAAAGTGGCCTACTTCCCCACATGCAAAGCATGCCCTGTTGCCTATGGCAGCAGGTACGTTGGGGCGGGGGTTTTGAACAGGAGCGCCATTGTTAGGCCGGGGTGCAGGAGGCATGGGCACTCGAGGTGCCGGTGCAACAAACCGTTGCTGTGGTGGCTGACCAGGGCGGTACGTAGGAGTGGTTGGTCCATACTGCGGTGCAGGGGGCGTGTACCTAGGTCGTACGTTGCTCCCTTGGGGCTGGTATGACACCTTCCTTTTGCACTCGCGCTCAATCTCTCGGATCTTGTTTTCCACCACAATAGCCTTATCAACCAGCTTCTGGAAGCTTACGTAGTCATTGTTGAGGAGCTGAACTTGGATCTCATTGTTCAACCCTCTCATGAACAGGTACTGCTTCTTCTGATCCACGTTGACATCTTCGGGGGCATACCGGGACAGTTGTATGAACTTGTTGAGATATTCGTTCACACTTTTCTGCCCTTGGCGGAGACCTTCAAACTCCTGCCTCTTGAGCATCATTACGCCAACAGGGATGTAGTGGGAGCGGAAATTTTTCCTTGAACTCAGTCCAAGTGATTGTCTCCAGGTTGGCATGGGCGTTGCTCAAGGCATCCCACCAGTCAGCAGCTGCTCCCATCAGTTGGTGCGACGCAAAGAGAACCTTCTCTCGGTCGTTGCACTGAACAATGGCAAGCTTCTTCTCCATGGATTTCAACCAATCTTCGGCCTCCATTGGATCGCTTGCTTGAGAAAAGGTGGGTGGTCGAGTCCTCATGAACTCTCCCAACCTGTTATGAGCCTGTGGTGGTGGTGGCGGTGGAACGGAGTTTTGGTTGGCCTGCAACTGACCCAAAGTTTGGATCATGGTTTGCATAAGCTGGTTTTGCATGGCCATCAACCTTTCTAGGTTGTTTTCGCCAGCTCCAGGGTTGGCAGGAACTTCCTCGTGGTCATCTTCCTGGACGTTCCTTCGGCTGGCGTTTCCTCTCACCATCTGTGAGAGAGAACGAAATAGTAATAGAAGGTTAGAAAGTTAGGTAGGTCCTTTCAACTATATGCATCAAAGTGAGTTGGACTATATATATTAGCCCTTATGAGTATGTGAGCAAGTGCCGAAACATCTCACACCTCCTTCTTCTTATGTGTGGATATGGACAACGTTTTTGAAACGTCCCACAACTCACACTAAGCACATATTCACAAATAATCATCACAAGGGCCCACTCAACTCCTATTCAAGGATGGTTTCCTTATGTCAAGGTGGTTTCAAGGCCAATCTAAGCTATTCACCCTAGGACGCTTCCTTTGGTCCACGTGGCTTAGCTATCTGTGATTTCTATTTAGGGGTGTAACTTGTCGTTAACCCGTGACTCTAATATCAATCCAAGGTTTCTATCTAGGCGTGTAACCTACTGTCAACCCGTGGCTCTGATACCAATCTGTGACGCTCTCAATTCTGTGGAAAACCACGGAACCGAGAACTAATGCATATGTGTGCCCAGGATGTTCATCACACATACACATACGTTCCACAAACTGAATTCAGATTATATATTACCACGAATAACAGAGTTTATTACAGCACCTCATGAGTCTTGGACTCATGCTCACAGCGGAAGTCCTTATTTCTACGCAACGGAAATCTTATTTAAATGCGGAAGCAAAAACTAATGCAGAAGCAAAACTAAGCAGAAGTGGCTCCATCTCTACTCCCTCCACAGGCAAGGTTGAGAACAGATCACACGCCATAATGCTCTACTCAGTCTTCATAGTAGTCTTCTCTTGCTGTTGATGAAGAAATAATAATGCAAGTTTGAGTACAATGATGTACTCAGCAAGTGCGGGAAAAACACATGACATGCAGCTCATAAACAAGGTAGGTATAAAAGGCTTATTTGTAGAAAAGCAGATTTATAAAACCGTGATAAAACAGCAACTTAACTTTAGATGAATGTAGTCCCAGCATGTATGAAATTACCAACATACCTCCATCACTTCCCGTGTTCCATCCAAACATTAACCAATCCTTTACCCATACTCACGAATACCTCCTCGTATTCGCTATCATCTCACCTCATGAAACAACCTTGTCTCGCACCGAGACCAATCTCATATCATGACCCACCAGTCATGCAACCCTTTCATCATCCAGACTTAACAATTTCCAAACCAAACCATAACCAAGAACCTTCCCAATAACCATTCCAGTAACCATCCCATCTAATCATGGCAGTTTAGCCAGGTGCTTGTGACCGTAAGCTCGACTATCATGATAGTTTTAATAACTCTGCAGAGTTTGCACCTCTTTACCCATAAGTTTGTGATTTCGTCACCCGTCGGCGACTGCAAAACCTCCATTATACCAGTACACATCCGTCGGTGTATGGTCAAGAGATCACAAAATAGCCTTTACAAAGGGGTTACTAGATGTATGGACTCACTAAGGTTTCACCGGCAGGCTAGAATCTCCAATTCTCCCACCCACGGGCCCCCTCTTGTGCCATGCAGTTCCCAGGGCAGTCCTCACTCGACTCCCATTCCCCGCGCCTTCCACAGTCCATAACACTCTAGCAACTTACCTAATTACTCAGCTAAGCCGCACCCATATTTGGCCTTGTGGTGGCACTGTTATCCTGGTATGTGCATGCATGAACCGGTCCTTAGATCTAAGGCAAGTAAAACCACCTTCTCATGCTACCTCATTCACAAACCCAGACTTGCCTAGATCTCCCTCCGATCCATGTTCATTAACCTCATCAGTTACTTATCATCAGTACGAGTGCAGTTAGCTAGACACATCTATCTCGCTTCCCAATCCCATGGACTCAGCGAAGCATAAGGCAAAAACCATACCCGACTCATAAACTTCCCTGGCGACAAGGGTGGTTTAACCAAAACTAGTAAACTCATATACAAAGGGTTTCCCATCATGTTTGACTCAGCACACACACCTTTTCGCAAAACAAAATAGTTTTCCCCAAAACATAGGGTCAATATGGTCAAGGGGCACTTGCCTTGTTCCTGTGGTTCCGGTTGTTCTTGAATCTCAAAATCTTGTCGCTGCAGTTCGTCGTAGACAGCTCCCTGAGCTTGTCCTGCTAGGTAGGATCACGTGCATACAGGATTCACAACAATCAATATTTATGCACAAAACTTAAACTAGGTGCGATGATGCACATGCATGCTATCCTATAATTGTTATTAGATTGTTGTGCTCTTGCATGGCTTGCATGGACAGAGGTGTTCGGATCAAAGGTGGACGTGGCGATGATATTGTCTTGTAGATCAAACTGATCATCGAGTGATCTGCCCACGAGAAGGCTTCTGTTCGAAAGGAATTGAAAAACAGATGCAAGGGATGAACACAATGATGTCGTAAGGTGGTATTGAAGTCCTACCTCACGCTCTTCTTGTCTTCGAGGTCCTCCTCGGTCCGCTCGGTTCTTCTCCGATGATCTCCCTTGTTGTGCTTCGGCGATGTTTTGCTCGGCGAGTTAGGGCTAGGGCTCTAAGTCGTCGGCTCAGGATTTGAAAGAGAAGTTTGTGGTTTCGGCCAGAGGTCTTGGGTTCTATTTATAATCGGGTAGAGAAGAGTCCTAATCTGATTGGATCCCGAATAAGAGTCTTATTCAGATCTTTGTTGGATCCTAACGTCTTATCTTTGGTAACATCGTGGAATTTAGATCGGTTTCTGTTGCGTACCGGTATCTTTACGCGTAAAAACCGCTCCAGAACTCGCTACCTCCGTGATGATGAGCTCCGGAAGCTCCACGTGTTCTCCGGGCCTGGTATCTCCTCATCCGCAGAGACGAGCTCCGGTTGTGCCGTGTGTTAATCGATCGAGACCTCCCTCTTCTTCGGAGACGAGCTCCGCGCACGCCACGTGTGGGTGCCGGTCTTTCCGCCTGTCCTTCCCTCAGGGACATGCCCCGAGGTCGACATGTATCCAGCAGCGATGGACCTCCAGAGATAAGCTCCGGTGGCGACACGTGTTCAATAGATCCGGACTTCTCGGAGATGGGTTCCGAGATCAACACGTATCCCGTGCGACTGGTCCCCTGACTTCCGCGAGGACTAGCTCCGAAGGTGACATGTGTCCCATGAAAAATGCCTTTGCTTCTTCCGCAGAGGCTAGCTCCACGAGCAACACGCGTCCCACAGGGTCGGACCTCTTTCCAATTGCGGAGGTGACCCCCGAACCTGCCACGTATCCAGTTTAGCGTCGGACCTCTCCCTATCTCTCGGGAATGAGTTCCGAACACGCCACGTGGTCTGCTGGTCGTGGAAGTTGCCTTCGGCGTTCTCAGAGAGCTTTACTGGCTATCCTTTTGATACTTGTTTCTGTTCCCTCTTTTCTAAAAATGTTTTTCTTCTTCATGAAACATGAACATATGCTGACACCCGAGATGAGGGTGTCACATTTTTAGGTGGGGCCTTCAAACAAAAAATTAAGATATGTCCTAAAATACTCTAGAAAGGCAAATTACAAAAGCACTGTATCACACCTGCCATTTTTTATCCAGGCCAAAAGATGCCTCGCTGTCATCATTTCCCCTTCCCCGAGTGGCCACTTGATTAATGCAATTCCCCATCGCCGCTGGATCATCTCCTACATATGGCGGAGGGGCATAGACACATGTCACCCACTGCTGGTGATGCCTCATCGTCTGATCCTTCACGACAGATCGAGCTAGTAAGATCTCCTCTTGTTACCTCCCTTCATCACCACAAAAACTTTCTTTGTTCATTGCGGTTCGATTCTATCTATGACCTGCTCAGCAAATTTTAAATTTTTTTAAAAAATATTTTGATCTACTTGTAGGATTCGTTGATGGAATCCCGACATCCATACTCCCCGCAGAGCAAACGAGGCAGACTGGCGCCAGACATGTCTAGTTGTGGTGTGCTCAACCTAGACATGTTGTTTGATATCTTGTTGTGGCTCTCGACCAAGGACCTATGCCGCCTCCGCGCTGTCTGCCGATCATGGCGCTCCATCACCATCGATCCCCACTTCATCAGAGCACACGCCGCCCTCAATCCCGGGCCACTTTTCTTGGCCAAATTTATGGGTGATCCAGGGCATATTGATGTGGTGGATCTTTCGGGCAGAGTCCTCAAGCGGGTGGCCTATACCTTTGGTCCCCGAAAACTGTTGTTTACTCGTCTCAACCTAGCTTGTCTTGCTACAGAGTGGAACATGAGTTGCGTGCTCAACCCGGCTACAGGAGATGTTCGTGTCCTCCCTCAGGTTTCAGCACCAGAGAATGTGAATCATGTAAGCAACCCTCACACCTTCTTCGTGCTAGGACGGGTCACATCAAGCAGGGTGTACAAGGTGCTCCGGATGTTCAACCGAAATGGATTCATAACTGTTGGATCCACTGCCGTTGGTCAACAGCGCTTTGAGGTATTTACCATCAATGGTGGTACTGATCATGCACAATGGAGATCCTTGTGGCGCCCGGTAGTACCCTATGTCAAGCTATCAAGTGGTGTTGTAGTTGCTGGAGTGGTGTATTTCCTAGCGGATAATATACGAAATGGCATCGGTCAAGACCTTATTGTTTCGTTTGACCTTGGAAGAGAGGAATGGGGGAGATGTCTCACTATGCCAAAAAGGGGCAATGCTCAGGCTCGGAAGAAATACAGTTCAAAGAATAATGAACATGATAATTTGGTTGAGCTAAAAGGTTCTCTAGTTCTAGCTTACTACTATGAGGACCCATTTATCATGGACCTTTGGTTTCTAAGAGACTTTGAGAATGAAATTTGGGTAAAAGAATATAGCATATCGATTACCCAAATTATTCGGTATCGTTTTGAGTACTATGTAAAGCCATTGATTCTGTTAGATGATGGGAGATTGGTCATTTATGATGCACGGATGGGGAGGCTGTTCATATGTGATCCAGAAACCAACATTTTTACACAAGTGGAAACAGGACATCTTGAATCAGTTGGTATGTTTACAGGCAGTTTGTTGGGTCTACTAGAGGATGATACGATATAGTATGGTAATGTCAATTTAGCTTGTGTTCTATCCAATTGCAAGATTCACTCTTCTAGGTTTAAATTGAACTCTATCGATAATTGTGATGTTTGGTCCAGATATTTATATCCCTCTCTGTATGTGTACCTCTCTGTATGTGTATTATTCTTATGGACAATTATTTGAATATGTAACAATGTTGCGGTGCAATGCTACCTGTTTGGGTATGGGCAAAGAGTTGTTCACCATGTGTTGTGTTGTAGCTTCATACTTGGTGCGCGTGTGTATCGAGTGTTGGCATGTGACTTGCGAAGTTGTAGAAACCTCATATGGTTTATGCAAACTCGGTATGATGTTTATTCATATGTTTGTGGTGATGAAAGTGATTGACATCATAGAAAACGAGGTATTTGAGACCAGTGACGGACTGCTCGCGGACGGGTTTCGGGACCACGTTGGCGCCACATGTGCATGTGCCAGTGCACGTCAGGATGAGCTCACTCCTACATAGCCTCGTGTTTGGCCAGCCGCTCCCGCTGTTCGTCAACCAGGGCCTCAGCGGGTCAGGCTAGAGGTGCCACGGGATGAGCACGACGGCTCAATCAGCAAGGACGACGTTGCAGACACAGTATGGTGGGTCAAGGCGCAGAGGAGTAAGGCACGGTGTTCTGTGAGGCACGGATAACTGTTGAAGCAGGAGCAGCACATTTGCTATCGCAATTTAGGAACGGTGTTCCACCTTTTTTCTGAATGCTTCATGGTGCAGCAACTCTGGAGGCAAACCAGCAACTGGATTAGCAGGCAAGCCTTCACCCAGCAAGCTGGAACATCAATGACTCCGTTGAAATTGGTTTGAAAAGCTATCAATAAACTCAAGTATGAGCCATCATAAGGGCATTTGATCTCTTGTTATCCTAGTAATCTGGATCATCTGGAGAGAACGAAATGCACGGATATTTCAAGCAAGAGAGTGAACAGCGGAAATCCTCATTGCAATAATCCAAGAAGTCCGACTTTGGTGTATCGCAGGTTGCAACACTTGAGCTCAGTAGCGATGTACTCCTCGTACATATACACACCCTTCCCTACTTATAAATAAATGCCAGATCTGTGACTTCTCAAAAAAAAGGAGCGGCACATTGACGAGCTAGTGGGGCACCTGCTGCAACCCAGCGTGGTCGTGTGGCAAGTTGCAACTGTGGGCAACGCGTGATCTGTGACATTCTGTAGGCTGTAGCAAATAAAAGCTAGGAAAATCTGCAGTACTTGGCATTGCAAAATCACGCTCTGCTCATTGAATTCTAGCCAGTGCATTCGTGCCTGACTGATTTTGGTGCATTACTGCAGTAGGGGGTGGTCAACATCCACAACTAGGTCAACCTGCAGGGAAACAGGAGAAAACAAGAACTTTGCTGGGTGCATTTCCTTGAGCTGCCTAGAATTAAGTCTCCGTCTCCTTGAGCGAAACTAGCCAAAACAGTGAACCGATGCACTACTTCATTCCTACTTCCTAATAAACCTGCCCTTCAGAGTTGCTAAAGGTATCGCGGAACCTCCTCAACAACTTGAACAGGGGACAGAGAGGATTGTCAGGATGACGAGCATTCTCAGGATCAATCAGGTACAAGCATGAGTGATTGACATAGAAGCTGCAAAAGCAGACAACATTAAGTGTCGATCAGTACAGACCAACATAATTAGCGCGTTAGATGTAGCATGGTGTGAAAAAATCAAACAGCGAACGTAGAGAAATATTCAGTTCTGAACATTACCTGACATGTAGCAAAACTTCCTCATCAGCCTGAGTTCTACCATTGGAAACACCATCTTCTCCTGGATCAAAATCTTGGACGAACTCACCAACGGGGCAAGGCACTTTGCCCCTACTGGAGATAGCTTCCCAATCTTGAATCAACAATCAAATAGTAAAAAAAAGAGACATTACTCTGCAAAACAAATATATCCATCCCTATTCAATGATGTGCATCTTGAGATCGCAGTAAGAGGAATTGCATGAACCTCTCCAGATCAATTCGTTGAGAAGCTCACGATCTCAACCAGAGCAGTCGCCTGCCTGGCCGACACCCTGGCCCAGCCGTAGAGCCAGTCGTACGATGGGAACACGAAGTGGACGACCTCGCCGGCATCCAGCAGCTTCCTCCCGCGGCACATCGACAGCCTAGTGGCATAGGATTTCTTGAAGAGAAACTACTCGCGGCCGTCCAGCGGGTATTGGTCCAGTTCCGGCAGCGGCGGCACCGCCACCATCCTCCACTCGTTCACCAGCATGGTCCACGGCGGCGACACCGCGCGGATGGGCCTCGCGCTAAGGTATGGCACCGGGTGAGACGTCGTGAGGTCGATGAAATTCGCGCCGTCATCTTCGAGGCGCACATTCTTCTTGGGCCTCGGCAGGGGGTCGATGATCTCTACCTCGTCTTCGCTGATGCCACTCTCCTCCTCCTCCTCCTCCTCCTCCTTGTCAGCGACCTCATCAGCTTCCTTCTCCTCCTTCACATTGACCTCGTCAGCTTACTTCTCCTCCTCCTTCACATCGACATCGTCGGCTTCCTCCTCCTTGACATTGACCTCGTCGACTTCCACCATGACATCGACCTCTTCAGCTTCTTCCCCTTCCTTCACATTGACTTCGTCGGCTTCCCCATCCTGCATCACCCGGCGACCAGCTTGCTTCTGGAAGGGTCCGTCAGCTTCGATTGGAGCGCGTGTGAGCGGCGATGGCAGAGGGAATCAGGATGGGGATCGGCCTCAGGGAAGGGAAGTCTTTTGGCGGGGGATATGAGAGGGAAGGGAAAAAGTTCTTTCTTCGATCTCGGTGGGACAAAGCAGATGGAGGGATCACGGAGGTCCGGGACTACTTGAAAGACAACATCCTTCCTGATGATCATGCATCCGCTGAATGGATTGTGCGGATTGCTAAGAGATACACGCTGGTAGAAGGGGATCTCTACCGGCGTGGCGCCAACGGCATCCTATTGTGGTGCATAACCCAGGAGGAAGGCTGTGACCTGCTCACAGAAATCCACGGAGGCGAGTGCGGGAACCACGCATCTTCCCGCACGCTGGTCGGTAAAGCCTTCCGGCATGGCTTCTACTGGCCGACAGCCCTTCTGGATGCCGTCAAGCTGGTTAAGAGAAGCAAGGTGTGCCAGTTCTATGCCAAGCAGATTCACACACCGGCGCAGACGCTGCAGATGATCCCACCCTCGTGGCCGTTCGAGGTATGGGGGTTGGACATCCTAGGACCCTTCCCCAGAGCCGTCGGGGGATACTGCTTCCTCTACGTCGCCATCGACAAGTCCACCAAGTGGCCGGAAGTTGCACCAGTCATCACCATCAACAAGCAATACGCAGTCAAGTTCATCAAGTCAATCGTCTGCAGGTTCGGGGTCCCGAACAGGATCATCACCGACAATGGGACCCAGTTCACCAGTGCAGCATTTCAAGAGTACTGCGAAGACCTTGGCATCCAGGTGTGCTATGCATCCGTTGCTCGTCCAAAGAGCAACGGGCAAGTCGAGAGAGCCAACGCATAGATCCTTCGGGGCCTCAAGACTCGCACCTATGTCAGCTTGGAGGAGCATGGTGCCAAGTGGGTGGACGAGCTTTCGTGCGCACTGTGGGCCAGCCGGACATCCCAAAGCTAGGCCACAGGGGAAACACCCTTCTTTATGGTATACTGGACCGAAGCCGTGCTTCCCCCGAAGATCACCATGGGGTCCCCTCGTGTCCGAGCTTACGACGAAGCCACGCAGGACCAACTCCAGCGTGAGGACATCGACCTCGTCGACGAGGCAAGATGGCAAGCAACACTCTGAAATGCACGGTATCGGCAAACGCTCCGGCGCTACCACCAGAGGTCCGTGCATGCTCGGGAGCTCAAGGAAGGCGACCTGGTGCTGCGGCGCATACTTTCTCGAGAACGGGCCAACAAACTCTCCCCCAGCTGCGAAGGTACCTTCTGAGTCACGAAAGTTTGCCGCCCCGGGTGCGTGCACGTTGCTACCGAGGACGGGGACCCGCTCCCAAACCCTTGGAACATAGAACACCTCCGTAAGTTCTACCCATAGAGCAGTGGTAGGACAGGTTTTTCTTTTTTCTATAACAGATCCCATAGAGCCCAGGAGCAGCGCTCGGAGCAACTAAGCACCAGGGGGTGGTCCAGGACTACGTCCGGCTTAGCCTGGTCATGTACCCTAAGCGCGTAGGCCCTGCCCCCCTTCACAATGGGGTGGGTTGTTGCCTCCATGTACAGCCTGTTTTCCTCCTATGGACTTATATGAATGAAAAGAACCTTGTCTTACCACGCTCACTTATGTGTTCATTTAAATTTCGCATTAATTTTTATGATCACCTCCCCATGCTGAAAAGAGTGTACGTTCACCATATACTCGGCTCTCCTTTCCCACTCTCATACCTAGTCGGCATTTGCCATCCTGCCGAAGGCGGTTGTGCTTGAGGTACCTGCCAAAGGCCCGGGGGCCTCTCGGACCTCCCCCTGTTAGGGTACTGTGACACCAGTTGGTCTCCTCCAGGAAAGACCTACGCAAGAGCGGGAGCTCCAGGGTGTGCAGTCTGCTTTGCCTGGTCCTGCACCCAAAGCGTGCGCACTCTGCCTCCCCAGCGCTACGGTCAAGTACTAGGGGCCGAACGGTTACACCCTCACCAAGGAGGGAGCCGGACCTCCGGTACCGGGTGCACTAAATTACCCGAGCCCCGTATACCGGCCCAGGACCGTAAGCCAAATAAGACTAAGAGGCAGGGAAGGGAGGACCTTCGAGCAGAATTACTGTTTCCCTACTCGTGTGCAGGACCTTCTGAAAGACCTCCCGGACCTCCGGCGCTGGAGCTCCAACACCGGCGTGCTCCGGACGGTCAGGGGCCCTGGACTTGGTTCCCCCGCACGAATGTGGTAGGTGTTCCCAATACATTTGCCACACCTACCAGGGGGCCACTACGGGGACTACACAAGGGAAGGCCAGAGCACCCGGTTGTATTGAAGTCCCAAGACTTCTCAAGACTAGAGCTCCAGACTCCAACTCAAGACCCTTTGGGTCCTTATGGGAACAAGGGCCCAAGGGATGTATCTGTGCTAAAAAAGCTTCGGGATCGGTGGAGACCTCCCGGGGTACTTACGGAGCTAAGGGCTCGGGCAGGGCAAGCCAAGAAAAATAAGAAAAAAAGCATAGGCACATAGAACAACAAGCTTATTCGTTGAAGAGCTCCATGAGCCGGTCTACAGACACGAGACAAAAGGAAAGATACAAAAGCCCTCCAGCTACAAGGGCAAGCGCCTAAGAGTCCCCGACCTCCGACTCCGGCCCTAGCGATCTCCTCCTGCTTGACGACGGGGTCCTGCACCACCTGCTCCAGAGAGATGGAGGAGTCCCACCTGCGGAAGCATGTAAGCACGTGCGCGGTGACCTCCTTCGCCAAGCCCCTCCCCTCGACCTCGAGCTCGTCGGCGATCACAGCTTCCAGCCTCTCCAGCTTGGCGCCGATGGACTCGAGTGCCGGGAGCGCCTGGGCCACCTCTTGCACCGGTGCCCCCGTCCTCAGGGGGGCTGAAGTCGAGAGGCACTAGAGCAGACTCCGCCTGGTCAACAAAGTCCCAGATTCCTTGAGCCTCGACGGTCCGTGAAGCCCAGAGCTACTCCACCTCCTGACGAGTCGCCAGCAGGGCGCCAGGTCCTTCCTCGGTGAACTCCTCTCCTTGGCCGATAGGTCGTTCTCCCGGAGCTGGAGGTCCCGGGTAATGCGCTCCAATTCCGATGCCCGGAAGTCGGCAGCAAGCTTCCGGTTCAGCACCGTCTGGCGGTCCTTGGCGACCTGCTCCTCCCTTTCGGCCAAGGCTGCCTCCCGGAGTTCCAGCTCCCCGGCCCTGGCCCTCAGGTCGCCTTCTCCCGCCTGCAGCTGCTCGGCGACCTCCTTCTCCTTGTCCGCTGCGGCGCGCTCCCGCTCCGCGACGGCACACTCGCGCTGCGCCAGCTGATACCGGAGCTCCTCGTTGGCGGCGGCGCGCTCCCGCTCCGCGACGGCACACTCACGCTGCGCCAGCTGATACCGGAGCTCCTCGTTGGCGGCGACACGGGCCCGAACATCGTCATAGGCCTCGTGAGCCTCCTGCATGATCTTCTGGGTCTCGGTGTCCAGGCGGTCGACGGCGTTCTTCTGCGCAAGGAGGAGTTCGTCCTCAGCGTTGAGCCTCGTCCTCTTAGCGTCGAGTTCCTCCTCCACCTCCGTGGTCCATAGCTTCAAGAGATCCTCCCAGCCGCGGAGGCGGTCCCTCTCGTCCGCCAAGTCCTCCCACTCGCGCTCGAGCGCAGCCTGAACCTGGCGGACACTAGACTGGGCAAGTTCCATGGCGTCCGATAGGGACAGTAGAGCAGCAGAGGCCGGAGCTGGCATCGATCAGGCGAAAACGACGCTGAGGCAGGGCTAGTACCGATGCGCTCCTGGTCTCCGCCCACTTGGGGACCCGCGTTAGCTCCTCCTACGTCAGCACCCAAATGCTGGTCACTGCCAGCCTGCTCTACCGACTCTTCACCAGCTGCTAGCTCCCGAGCTGGCAAAGGAGGAGGAACAGGCGCCGCCGTCGTCGCAGAGGCCGGCTCTGCCGGGCCAGAAGGAAAAGAGGTTGGAATTGCACGGGGGCCGGTGAAGCTGCCGTGGCGTCCGGACGCTGCGGCACTGGGTTGCTACCAGCTAAAGTTGGCTGAGGGACCGGCGCGTCACCCTCAGCCGACGAGACCCTGCAAGCACAGGGAACACACAAGACTAGAATGAAAGAAGACCTAGAGTACGCAAGTACTAAGACTCGGTAAGTACAACTTACCGAGAGGCACGGACATTCTAGCGGGCATGAAGCCCTGCCTTGCGAGGCGGGACAGGGCCGCCAGAGCCTGCTGTCGCCGCCGGGCCTGCGTCGAAGGCACCTGGACTGACAGAACAGGGGGCACACCCGGAGCCCCCCTGGGAGCTGGAGCAGTAGAGCTCTAACCGGCAGCACCGCTGGCGCCGCTCACCATGCCTGTCCCAGTAGCATTTGAAGGCCGGGGCGCCTGCGCCCCCGGTTGAGTCCCGGCTGTGCTCCCTCCAGCACCGCCGCTTGCCGAGCCTGCAGTGGGGACTCTCAACGACCGGGGCACCTGAGCCCCTGGGTGTGCCCCAGACACCGTGACACCGGCGTCCCTCCTCAGAGCTCCACCTGTGGAAGGAGTGTTGGACGCCCGGGGCTCCTTCGACCGCCGCTGACCGAAGGGAGTTCCGTCGGCATGGAAGACCCGAGGTCTCTTTGGGTCGCTGCTTGACGGACCGGTGGAGAGCGCGAGGATACTCCGGTACCCTGACTCAGCGCGAACGATGCCCTAGGTGGAGACCGGGAGCTCTTCCTCGTCGGTGGGCTGGGGCCGGCACCTTGCCCTTCCTCGGCGGGCTGGGGGCCGGCACCTCGCCCTTCCCCTTATCGACAGTCGGCGCCCTGTCGCTCCTCGGCATGGGTTGGGCGTCGGGCGATGCCTCGCGCTGCGCTCTGGAGCTGTCGACCTCAGTGATCGAGATCCCTCGGGAAGCATCACTGATCTGGCGCACGGCGACGAAGATACCGTCCAAGGTTGGCATCTCCCGGAGCATCCTCGACCTCCGCGTTGGCTCCATGAAGAGGGGAAGGCAGGAAGCAGGAATTGACAGAGAGCGGTCGTCGAAGATGTCACTGCTTACCCGCATCACCATCTGCTTCAGCATCTTCACAGACAGGTCGGAGTCTATGCCCGTCTCCAGCCTAGTGCAGTCATGCACGCCAGTGTAGTACCACGTCGGGCGGTTGCGCTGCTACAGAGGCACAAGGTGGCGCGACACGAAGTCCGCCAACACCATCAGGGATGTCAGCCCCTGCTTCCCCAGGAACTGGATCCGCTCCAGGACTGGCGTGTACTCCGGCTCCAGCTCCGGGCACTCCTCCCAGAAGCGGCGTCCGGTGGATGGGGCCTCGGTCGGCAGCTAAAGACAACCGTGCTCATCAGTCTTCACGATCACCCAGTCCTCCCTCCAGTTCTCCCACCTCGAGGCACTGAAGGGTTGAAGGTACTTGGAGACCTTCAGATCCTTGTTGTGGTGCTGGAAGTAGTATGCTCCGAGCTGGTTCTTCGAGCCGCGCCCGGTTGCCCGCAGCAAGAAGAAGTGACGAAAAAGCGTCACTTAGGCGCGGACCCCCACGAACATCTCGCAGAGGTGCACGAAGACAGCAGCCAAAGCGAAAGAGTTTGGGGAAAGGTGGTGGAGCTATAATGATAACAAGGAACTAAAATGACCAAGTTTAAACATTTAGGACCCTGGTTGGGTAGAAAAATTTAATAGTTGATCAGTTTAGCTCAAAGGGATTGAAAAACAGAGTGCTCTGTTTTGACAGCAAGTCCTCTGAACTTTAACAGAGCATAACTCGCAGAGCCTTTATCCAATGGAGGTGTGGGATATAGTTATGGAAAGGTGAATAAGTTCTCTACATCTTTGTTGTAGATTTACATAGCTTAATCACAACTTAAACTGGCTGAAATTTCAGATGATTGTAAACTGTCCAGAACCAGGACAGATTCAAAACACTCTCTGAACTGTTCTGTTTTTCAAGCATAACTTCCTGTAGAAAAATCTAAAATTATTATATGATACATTTTTTAAAAGTATAGGAGATGTGTTACATCTTTGTAATTCAAAGTTTCTGTAATTTCAGCACAGAACTCAGTGGAAATTGGAGTTAAAAACAGCAACTTCCAAAGGAGGTGCTGTTGAAATTCTTCCAGAAACTCTCTTCACTTTGAATTATCATAACTTTTTAGCCACAACTGATCTGAGGGCAAATAAATACTCGTTGGAAAGATACTGAAGTTAACTTTAACTTTGGTATTCAGCTTGAGTCATGAAAATGCACAGAACCAGATCAAAATCTGGAATATGTAGAAACTGGTCATTCTGGCAGAGGGATGACAGTTGAACTCATTTGAGAGATTGTTGTACCCTAGGGATTGAGTACTTCTGTAAGGGCCTAAGTTTTTGGCACATATTCAAAGTGTTCATCACCACACACACACTTCATTTGATGAAACTTTGTGAATACATTTGAAGAGCAAGTAAAAACCATCAACATGCTCATTAGAGAATAAACTCACAAAATGCAATATGCGGCACCCAACAGCACACATAATAAAGCATCATATTACATAAAACAAGCGGAAGCTTACAAAGTGTTGATTTTACAAATACTTCTCAAAATAAACTACAGCGGAAGACTATTACAACTCACGTCTAAGCAACAGAGAAGGTGTCCAGCCCGCGGACCCTTCTCGCTAGCAACACTGTCATAATAGCAGCGGCAGGGGTTACCATGAGTTCACCACTCGGGGAGTTCCGAGTCTCATCGGGCACCCGTACATCTCAGCGTACAGTTATTACCTGCAAAACAACTTGTGCAGTATCTGTGAGCACGAAGCTCAGGAAGACTAACCCGTCACCCGAGCCATTGTATAATCTTGCTCTCGTCCCTACAATACGAGAGGAAATTATGGAAGCGCAGAAGAAAGACGTGGGAATGTCGCACATTCAGAGGAGGATGAAGAATGGCGAAATGAAATGCTTCCGAAGAGATGATAACGGCACACTATGGTTTAAAGACCGTATAGTGGTACCCCGTGACATGAATCTTCGGAAGAAGATCTTGGACGAGGCTCATTTGTCCAAGTATTCCATTCATCCGGGCAGCAACAAGATGTACCAGGATCTGAAGACCAGATTTTGGTGGACACGGATGAAAAGAGAAATCGCAAAGTATGTATCCGAATGTGATACGTGTCGGCGGGTGAAAGCCGACCATATGCGAAAAGCCAGACAGCTGCAACCATTAAACATTCCGGCATGGAAGTGGGAGGATATCAGCATGGACTTCATAGTTGGATTACCTCTCACGTCTCACAAACATGACTCGATTTGGGTGATAGTCGATCTAGTAACAAAGTCGGCTCATTTTATTCCCGTACATACGGGCTACGTGGCCATGAAATATGCGGAGCTGTACATTGCAAGGATCTTGTGCTTGCACGGTGTTCCCTGCTCCATTATTTCAGATCGTGGTGCACTGTTCGTTTCTCGGTTTTGGGAACAGTTGCACGCATCCTTGGGGACCAAACTGATCCGACGTTCCGCGTATCACCCGCAGACGGATGGTCAAACCGAACGGGTGAACCAAGTGTTGGAAGACATGCTATGCGCTTGTACCATCCACCACGGCAAGAATTGGGACGATCATTTGCCGTTGGTGGAGTTTTCTTACAACAATGGCTATCAAGCTAGCATCAAGATGCCGCCGTATGAAGCTCTCTACGGCCGGAAATGTCGCACACCTCTCAACTGGTGCGAGTACGGCGAGCGAGTCATCTACGGCATTGAACTCGTGAATGAAGCTGAAGAACGAGTCCGAATAATACAAGCCAGTCTCAAGGCTGCTCAATCTCGTCAGAAAAGCTATGCGGATAAAAGACGCTGTCCTCTCCACTTCGACATCGGGGACCATGTTTATGTCCGTGTGTCTCCGATGAAGGGAGTTCACCGTTTTGGAGTGAAGGGCAAACTTGCGCCGCGATTCATTGGTCCGTTCGCCGTTATTGAAAAATGCGGACCCGTGGGCTATCGCTTGGAGTTACCAGCGTCGCTCGCGGGCATTCACAACGTCTTCCACATCTCTCAGCTGAGGAAATGCCTCAAACCTTCAGCTGAAATCTGCACTGAAGACATAGAATTTCTTCAACGGGACCTCACAGACACGGAACATCCGATCCGGATCATCGATGAAAAGACTCATGCCACAAGAAACCGAACCTTATGGTTCTACAAGGTCTTGTGGAGAAACCATACCGCTGATGAGGCGACATGGGAAAGCAAGGATTATCTACGAACGTATTATCCGGACGTGCTATCATCATATACCCGGTAAAGTTTTTCCCACTTTGCTTTTCCTTTGGAATCTCGGGATGAGGTTCTTTTTAAGGGGGGAGGGATGTAAAATCCCCAAAAGTGGTAGCAAGAAAATTCAGCTCATGTACACTTATGAAAAATGAGGGGAATTAAAACTTTGTATCATAAGGGTGTAAGTTCAAAGTGAGGGTTTAGACTTTCCAAAACTTCCAAACATGGAGATCTAATTTCATAACTTGGATCTTCATAGCCCAAATATTCACCCTTCCAAATTTCAGCTCATTTGGAGGAGTTTTCATATTTGTTTGGGATTAAAAGGAAAAGCCCTCTAATCTGAATTTCAAATTCAGTTTCAAATTCCAATCTCCTCAATTTCAAAATTTGGGTTCACAAATGTGTTCTCCACCTTTTAATATGCAGCCATGCCAAAAATTGGAAACTTTGAAGCTGGTTTGCTATATTTTTTGAGGCAATACAAAGTGGAGAATTCAAACTCCTTTTCAAATTCAAATGATCAAACCACATCCAAATTTCACACCAGAATTCAAACTATTTGAATTCAGCAAATTCAAACAATGACTTTGGGGTGAAGTCAAGTCTTTAATGTTGAGTTGCTGGTGGGAAAATATCAGAAAAGTTTGACTAAACAAAGGCGGAGGTGGGGCCCAATTGTCAGCCACCCAAAACAAACCAACCGACTGTTTCCCTCTCTCTCTCTGTTCTCCCGAGCTGACCACCGCGCGCCAGCTCCCAGCATGACCCTCTCCCGAGGACAGCACCACGCCAGCTACTGCTTCTCGGCCGCGTGATCACCTCCGCGCCCCCCCCCCCCCATCTGAAGCACCGAAACGTTCTTTTGCCCCCTCACGCGCTCACCGCTGCTCTGTTTCTTCTGCAAGGGAACCACCCGGCGCCATTGCTGTTCCTCCCTCGCCCACGCTCACCCGAGCTCGGATGATCGAGCCCCAAACAGCAAAAAGAAGCGCAAGAGAGTGCTCCAGCCTCCACCTTTCTTTCCCCTAAGCTTCCTAGCTCGTGCTACGCGCAAACCAGAGATTGGCGCCGGCGATCGGAGGTGCTCGGCGGAACCCCGTTCGGTTCACCGTGGACAGCGCGCTACGGCCAGCTTCACCGCCCCTTCCCTGCACAAGAAAGGTGCGTTGTTGTCCGTAGATCGTGTTACCAAAAGCCTCAGGATGATTGATCAACCGGGTAGTGAGAATTTCGGGTTTTACCAAACCCTAGTTCATAGCAACACTTCTCGGTCTACAATCAAATTCTTTGTGCTGCGATAGCTAGAGCTCATCCTGGTCTAGGAGAAGCTTTGTTAGATCCCTGCGACCCTTCTCGCTCAAACGGCGCCGAAAACCATCAAGAACTGAAGGAGTTTTTCGAGTTTTTGTTGCCGCCGGCGTTTTGCGGGCTCGGGTCGCCGGTGAGGTCCCCTCTCCGGTGGTTTTCATGGAGAGCAAGCTATGGATCGATGTTGTCCATGGGACACTGGTGCTTTTGGAGCAAACCCTAGCCTGAAAGACCCACTGTTGAGGGAGAGCGAGGTCGCCGAAGTAAGGTTCGACATGGTCGCCGGTGCAAGCACCTTTCCGCCCGTTGTCATCGGCTCCCGACCCCACCATCGTGTTCAGCACGGTGTAGAACTCACAGGCGGCAAGTTTGACGAAGTTTGGACCACGGGAACCCCATCCCGGCGAGCCTCGCCGCCGTGCGCCGCCGCGGGAGGCGCGGGCAGCACGAGGAAGACGAAGGAGGGCCGGGTCCCACCGGTCAGCCTCCGTATACGCACGGGGATCGGTTTGTGGCGCCGGATCCGGTGCGGATGCGCGGGAATAACCCCGTAGCCCCCGGTGTTGCCGAGATTTCACTGGTCCGATTTAAAACAGTGGGCCCACCCAATTATTTGAAGTTTCTATTAGAGAAATAATTCCAGTAATTAGCTGATCTTTACAAGCCCATAACTTTGTGTAGAAAACTCCAAAAAGGGTGAGACCAATTTTGTTGGATTCCTCATGAGGAGTACTTCACAGAGAAACAAATTGCTTGCTATGAAAGTGCCCAGGAATTTCTGTAGAATTGTTTTTAGTAAATCTTTTAGGGATTTATTACAGGAGCAATTCTTTATGAAATATTGTCAAATTTGGGCAGCAAATCCTCTTCATAGATACTGATCTCCAGTAAAAATTGGGGCTTCATTGGAGTTAATTTGCTAGGTCAAATTACCTTCCCAAGTTCAGCCTTTATTTGGAAATTCAAATTTAAACAGAAACTGTTCAGCACTCCTGTCCAAACTTCAAAAATTCATATCTCTCTGATGGTAGCTCCAAAAATGGTGAAACAAATTTTGTTAGAACCGTGGAGACTTACCCTAATCAGATCTTCCACTATTAGCTATGTCAAAGCTCCTGAATTGGGATCAAAATTCAGAGAATCATTGTACTTGTAGGAATTTTAAATACTACATTGTGCAATGAAATATCTCCAAATTTGGCTCAAATCATCCTCAGAGAGTCTAGTATCCACTGTAAAAGTCCCAAAGCCAATTAAGGATCCTAAATAGCAGTAGCTATGAATAGAAGTTCAATTCTTATAAATTCTTAATACTTACACATGTATTTTATTACATTTCATATTAGTGACCGAAGTTGAGGACGCACCGGAGCCCTTGGACGTCCTCCCACCAAAAGCTAACTTCTTCTCTGACTCGCAACCAGGCAAGCCCCGGTTTGCACTTAAGTACCTTTTATAAATCCTTTCATTTGTATCACTTATGTCTAAGTTGAATTGTATGCATTAGAGTTAGGGAGATTGAAACCCCACTTGCATAGCCTTTTAAACCCTATAAAGGGTTGGGTAGTTTACAAACTCGACGAGTAGAGAATGCCATTCTAATGCTTAGAACCTCGGTAGAAGTCGAGTAGTTGGAATCTACTCGCGAGGTAAGGTTTATCACACGGTTTGGTCAGAATAGAAAATGGCTTAAGAGTGGTGAAAAATGAGACCCAGCAGGGAGATAGGAAGCAGTGTGCGGAGGTCTCACGTGCGTAGCCCTGTTGGTGTCGGTTGAGGACCGAGTCGTGTGCGGGCCTGATGAACAAGTATCGAACAGTACCGGATGGCATACTGACATAAGCAGGAAACTGATGTAAATTGTTAACCTGGGTGCCGAGGCTTACCCAACCGTAAACAGGAGTGGGTTGAGGGTAGCAAGGTGTAAATCTGCCGGTGGGCACAGTCACGCTCCACGCGGTGACCTCCTGCCCGTTACGGATGGACCGGTTCGGCATTTGGGTTGCCTTTGAAAGGTTGTTGCATACAACAGAGTAGGAAGGGGTGTGGAATCACGCTTCTGAAAGTGGGTGTATGCAACATGTTGTCCGGGTGTCTCCTGATTACAATCACCGTCCCTCGCGGTTATTTGAGTACCGCTTGTTCACTGTTTCGTGACGTAGTAAGAAGTAAAGTAAGCCAGTTGAATGATAATATGCTGTGATGATAGAATAATGTTTTGGAAACCATGTATGCTGTAGATGTATAGCTAATTAAGTTTACTTTCCGCTTTGGGCATCACCACATCGGAGGAAAGCATTTCTTGTTTGATTGTGGACTTCCGATGTGAGGGCTGCCTAAGGCACATGAACTTGCTGCTATAAAACTGAATGTAAGGATCAACTTATAGGCGTGTATTTGTCACAAATTCCTTTTCCTATCATACACCTGCCTGCATGTAGAGTTCCATGCCTAGGTCAGACAGTTAAGCCTTGCTGAGCCATCGTGCTCACGGTTGCAATATTTGAGCTGTATGCAGGTGAGAGCTATGACGAGGGTTCCGAGGACGAGGCGATGCCCCCGTCAGGGTACATGGCCGAGATGGAGCCCTGCACGCCGCCGTGAGTTCTCCGGTTTCATGCTGCTAGGGTGTAGCGTCCCCGGGCTGGACGGCTGCACTTTTGCATAGTTAGGATGAGAGGCTACTAATGCACATTACTTCCACTGTATAGTTATATTTTGTAAAAGACTTCCGCTGTTTTATATCAAATCAAAGTCTGTATGTTGTTCTTTATACTTTTCGTATGTGCTGTTGGGTGCCGCATCGTACGGCACCACCCTATGCGATCCTAGAGTGGGTGAACCACGAGGTGATCCCCCACACAGAACATCTCCTAGCTCTTTAGCCCGGCTGACAAATGCGCCAGGGCGGCGGAAGGCGACACTAGCACTCGTGACCTGCCTCCACGGCGCAGAGTGCCGGAGAAGCTGCTGCTCCGTGCAGCAGCAAGAAGAACAAGATTGGAGGCAGGAAAAAGCCTCTGGCCGGGGCATCCACCGCCGCCATGGCAGCAGCCGGTGGGGGCTGGGCCCCGCGCTCTGACAAGCGCCCATGACTGTCGTCTGCCAGCGACGACGGCCAGTGGTGCCCGGTGCACAACACCGGCAGCCACGGCGCTAACGACAACCGCGAGATCAAGAAGCTTGCGGAACGCTTCCGTGAGCTGCATCAACAGCGGCTGCGCCAAGACAGTGCACCCTCCCGCCAGCGGGAGGGCAAATAAAAGGTCAAACTCGAGGCCAACGCTGAGCAAGAGATGGAGTATCAAGACGCCCAAAGGGCATTGAAAGTCGTCTACGGCCACTCCGACTCTGACTCAAGCATCGACAGCAAGCAATGCAAGACTTTCCACGTCTAGCCAGACGTTCCCCCTCCCCCCCCCCCCCCCCCCCCCCCCACGTTGTGTGACAAGGGAAACACCCTCTTACACTGGTGTAGGGGGTCGAGGCCGCCCTCCCCCCAGAACACACCAAGGGATCACCTGACGTCCAGACATACGAGGAAGCGCGCAGGACCAGTTCCAGCGTGAAGAAAACAACCTCGTCGATGAGGCAACATGGCTAGAGGCTACTTGAAATGCGCTACATCACAAAACATTCCGACAATTGTACGCGCAGAGTAGACAGCCCAAGGTAGGGCCACCTGGTGTCTCGGCTAATACATTTTCGAGGAGGGGTGACAAACCCTCCCCCAGCTGGGAGGGTCCCTCCCAACCAGCACAAGTATGCTGCTCCAGGTGCACCCACCTAGCCGCAGGGGATGGGTACCTCTACCCATACCACGGGACATAAAACACCTCTGTAAGTCCTGCCCTTAGCGCAGTGGTAGGGTATTTTTTTCTTTTTCTCTTTCTTTGTAAAGGTGTCATAGTGTCTAGGAACAACACTTAGAACAGCTAAGCCCCGGAGGGGTCCTGCTACTCTTGTGATCCAGGGTGGGTCGCTGCCTTCTTACACGGCCTGTTTCCTCCTATCACCCGAAGGAAGCCAGAAATAGGGAAAATTTATTCTACTCTGCGTACCTTATTTACATATTGTGCTAGCAAATGCATATCAACTGTAAACAGCATGCCCGGAGCCTGTCCAACACACTTGTCCTAGGTCCCGTGCCACTGGAAGATCTCCTCACCGAAAGGTTAACGCCCGTGGGAGGTCTAGGGTGTGTAGACTGCTATGCCTGGTTCCGTACCCCTAGCATGCACATCCTGCCTCCCCTGCGCTACAACTGATTACTTGGGGGGCCAAAAAGGACACACCTACATGGACAAGAGAAGTAAACGGACCCCGGGCATTACCCCCATACTTATCGTTCTTTCTTTCCATACTGCTCCTACCGTGTGGCCAGTCACTTTTCCTTGTGTCCAACCGTAGCAAGAGCGATTCCATCCTTGTACAGGAGGGTCTGCTTGAAGTACCTGTGGCGTGCCCAGAGTCCTGCGGTTGTCTCGTTGCTCGGGGGCCCTATGGCGCAGGATGGTCCCTCCCCCAAAAACCTTACGCCAGCGGGAGGTCCAGGGGCGTAGCCTGCTATGCCTGGTTCCGTACCCTTAGCGTGCATACCATGCCTCTCTAGCGCTACAGCTCAGTACCGGGGAGCCGGACGGCTCGTACCCTCGAGCAAAGTCTTGACCATAATATAGGGATCATTGGTTGTCTCATTTCCTGGGGGCTTTATGGCGCCTAACGGCCCTCCCCCTAAAAGCTTACGCTAGAGGGAGGTCAAGGGGCGTAGCCTGCTATGCCTTGTTCCATACCCTTAGCATGTGTATTCTGCCTCTCCAGCGCTACAGCTCGGTATCGGGGAACCGGATGGCTCATATCCCTCGACAAGGCTTTAACCATATCCCGGATGACCCACATCGAATTACCCAAGCCCCGCAGCTTAACTAAGGACCATAAGCCACAACAAAGCTACCAAACAAGGAAGAGTGACCAGAGAGCACAACTACTCCCTCTTTCTGCCATGATTACAGGACCGCACAGGTCCTTGGCGTTTCGGACCTCCCAGGGGGCCCGATGCTGACGCCTTGCCTCATCTAGTTGTAGGTGCGCCCCAACACAAGGGCCACACCTACCAGGGGGCCATCACGGTGAACCACGCGGGCAGGACATCAGACCACTACAGCAGCGAGCAGAAGACTCGGAGCACCAGCTACGACAAGCTGAAGTCAAGGGCCGAACTTCCCTAGGGTCCTCACACCGCCGAGGACCCGGAAGGAGTGGTAGCCACACTGCTGGATCGCTTTGGGTCCTTACGCTGCTAAGGACCCAAAGGAGCAAGCTCGAGACATCGGCAAAGAGCTATCCACATCGGCTAAGTCATTCCGGACCTTTGCACCGCCAAGGCTCCAAAGTCTACATCAACAACATAAGACTTGAAACAAAAAGTCTTTGATAACAGCAGAGCTCCGACATACACAGGAGGATACAAGGCAAGCGGGAGACCTAGGAGCTATCCGCGCTGGAACCTAGCAGCTACAATTCAGGCGACTTCATCCATGGAAGACTTCTCCGCCCTCGACAGCTCTGCGCTGTGGCCCTGCACCACATGTTCCAGAGAGATGTTGGGGTCGCAGCTCCGAAGGCAGGTCAGCACTTGCCCTGCCACCATCTGAGCCAGAGCTTTGCCTTCGGCCTCCAGATGCTCCCCCACGACATTCTCCAGCGTCAGGAGCTTCTCTCCGGCTGAGTCCAGGGCAAGGAGCATCTGGCTCACTTCCTGGACCGGCCCTCCGGGGCGCAAGGGGCCAAAGCCGAAGGGTTCTAGAGCCGCTCTGCACGGCCAAGGAAGTCCCAGACTTTCTCTGCCTCAGCGGCATGAGAAGCCCGGAGATCTTCGACCTCCTTGACAGAAGAAGCCAGCTCCCCTACCAAACTCCTCCTCGCTAGCTCCTGTTCCTGAGTGGCTAGCTCGTGCTCCAGAGCAACAAGGGCCTGCTCCCAAGTGGCCATCCACGCAGCCCGCTCCTCCAGGTCAGACTCCCTGGACGCAGCGGAGACCTCCCGGCCATGGACGCCCTGAAGCCACTCCTCCAGGCGCATCTGCTCCGTCTCAAAGGCAGCTAGACGGTTGGAGAGCTCCCTCTCCCTCGCCTCTGCCGCCTCGTCCCGATGAATGAGTGTCTCTCGGAGCTCCGTCAGGGCTGCGAGACATGCATCGGCGGAGGCATGGAGGCTCTCGTCAATGCCTTACCTGGCTTTGGAGCATCCTTGGTGGCGAGCGAGGGTGCACCGAAGGCTCAGGCCTCCCCGCCGACTCCCTCCCCCTGCTTGGGAGTGAGTCTGGTGCAGGCCCTGCCTGACCACCGGCGCCGTCTGCTCCAGGGATCTCGATGCCCCAGGAGGGATCCACAATGTGGCGGACCGGAATCCGCTCATCCAGGATCGCAGAGGGTGGTGTCGCGCGATGCGACACCCGACAGCACACGTCATAAGAACACATTATATTACATGGGAAAAACAAACTGAATGTACAAAGTAGTACACTTATCAGTTACAAACTAGGGTCTTTATTACACAGCGGAAGTTTCTTTTGTACAACTCACGTCCGCCTATCTAGCAAAAGTCGGTTGCCCAGCCCTAGGGCAACCCACACTAGCTGCACGTCTCAGCTCAGCGCGGCGTGTATGGCTCCCACTCAGCCGTGGTCCCCGACGGAGGGTAACCCTCGCCGGTGGACTCGTACTCCGAGTCCGTGGGTGGCTCCTCACCTGAAAAACACTTAAGCAGCAACCGTGAGCACGAAGGCTCAGCAAGGCTTAACCGACTCATCTAAGCATGAAACTCTACATGAGGGTACCATGACATAGGATAGCAATGTTGCAGCAAATGGACACGCCTACAAGTTTAACCTTAGTTCATCTTTTAGCAACAAGTTAACGGTTCATGAAGATGAAATTTAGTGAGCAATATTTGGTGGCACACAGGTAACCATACAATTATATCATAACATCAATATTGAATCATAACATTTCATTCATTAGTCTACGTTACGACGCAGTGAACAAGCGGTACTCGTCACCGCGAGGGACAGCGAATCGACTCGATATACACCTGTAGGGAAACCCAAAGAGCACGTCACGTACGCCCACCCGTGGAGCTGCACAGCACGCTCACTCGATGTCGTAGGGGACAACCTTTCACCCAACAGCCCAAACGTCGAACCAGTCGTACCGAAACGAGCAGGAGGCTCCCCACACGGAGCATCTCTCTATGCCCGTTGGCAGATTTTCACCTTGCTGCCCTCAGCCTACACCTATAAATCGGTGCGTTATGCCTCGACGCCCGGAGGTTTAGGCTACATCAGTTTATCGGGGCCCATATATCCGATATGCCTTCGGTACGTTCAATACTTGTTCAGCAAGGCCGCACACGGCTCGGTCCTCAATCGACCCGGACAGGGCTGCGCACACAAGACTTCCTCTTGCTGCGCCCTAGCCCCTGCCTAGTCTCATGTTCATTACTAAAGTGATCTCACATCACTCAACCGAACCCGTGTGTCCCAAGCCTAACTCGCGAGTAGATTCCCACTACTCGACTTGTACCGAAGTCCTATGAAACATTAAGCATAGCCTGTCTACTCGAGGTCTTAGACACTACCCTCACTCTTTTAGGAGCCTTTGGTTATGCAAGTGGGGTTGCAATCATCCTATACCTAATGCACATACATACTTCACCCTAGGTATGTAAACAAAGTAAAAACTTTATAAAAGAGTTAATGCAAACCGGGGCTTGCCTTGTTGCTGCTGGTCAGTAGTTAGCTCTTCTTCCGGAAGGAGGAAGTCCAGCACTTCCGGAGTCTCTTCTTCAATGGCTACACGTTATTGAAAGACTACATGTAAATTTAAAAGTAAAGTGCATAGAAGTTTGTTGTAAGGTTACTGCTATTAGTTCTAATAACCAGTCTCTAACACCTGGAACTCTGTTTAAGAATTTAAAGATGAACTGGGGTTGGTGGTTTGGCTTAGACTTAATCACATGGTAAAATGCTAAGTAGTTTTTCCCCCCTTTTCCATATTATTCCCTCAAGTGGTTAAACGGGACAGGGGTGATCCAGAGCTCCAATAGAGCTGAGAATTTTTGTGTGAGTTTCTTATCACAAGGAAACCCTCTGGACCAAACACTAGCACTTTTCATGGAGTGGTTTGCTCAGAATAATTCTCTTAGCAAATAAGCAAAGAAGAATTAATTCTGAGGTAATACCCCTGTTCATGCCCAACTTAGGGAACTACAATTTCAATTGTAGCTCATAGAGTCTGCATGAATTTTCCTAGTATTTTTGGAGCTAAGATTTGCCCAGAACTGAATTTCCAAGTTTTGGAAATTCTCTGGAAATGTTTCAGTATTCAAATGAACACAGCACCTTCAAATTTGAATTGCTCTGACCAAATTAACACCAAATGGTCTGAAACTTCTACAGGGGTTCACTAATGTCTTAAAGAACATTCTGGCAAAATTTGGGGATTTTTGGATGCACCAAACTCCCTCTAAAATTCTTTTGCTGAAAAGCTTTAAAGAATTTTCCAGATTTAAATAATAGGTTTCATACAAATTGGATTGTATATTTGGATATAGCTATGCAAGATGAATCCAACCCAATTTGAATCACTAAATTTGGAGTTTCCTAGCAAAAGTTATGGGGTTCTAAAGTTTGAACTAAATCTGGAATTCTAAATAATCCGGAGAAAATTTTAAACTCTGACCGTGGGCCCGGCCCACACGTGTCACCGCTGGAGCTGAGCCACACGGGGCTACAGACCCCATCCCGCACAGTCACACTTGATCCCGGGGCCGCAGTAGATCTGGGTTTTAAACTTTCCGTCGCTGACACGTGGGGCCCGCGGGTCGTCTTCCTCCTCGCGTTCCCACGCCTGCGCGCCGCCGGGCTCGCCGGAGACACGCTGTTACCTGCCGCGCGGCCGACTCTCGAGCTCTCCCTCGCCGGCAGGGCCTAGTTTTGTGTGCTGAACACGATGGCACCGACTGCTCCGGCCGGCGGTGGCCTTAACCTAGCCGGCGACGGTGCTGCGGCTCGGCAACCCTTCGGTCACGTCGCCCGGACAGTTTAGCCCGCCAAAACATCGGTGGATCGGCGCTATAGCACCAGTGGGTGCTAGGGAAGCTCGTCATAGTGGTGAAACCGCCCGGAGAGGGCTCTACCCTAGGTCTCATCGTGAGCCCGAGCCTCCGTGCCTCAATTACCGTAATAAAACCTAGAAATACCCGGCTTACGTGCGGTTTCAAGACAGGGCCGTGAGGGGCTAACGAGCGTTGATGAGTGACGGTCCTGTGTGCCAGCTTTCATGACCTAAGAACAAAGGTGGCGAGTGAATTCGGCGTTACCGTGACGGAATGTCGGTTCGTGCCCGCCGGGGAACTTTCTCCAAATTCGAGCTCTATGGTCCAGGTCACGGTCTGAGCTTCGGATATGAGCACCACCGGTCCCTGACGCGTCCGAGACCGTCCTTGCTCAGCCGTGAAAGGCCCTCTGTTGGGCTGTCACCGTGAGCCGAGTTGTGGCGGTTTCCCGGGCGTTGCTCGGAATCGTGGAGCTAGGGTTGGGGAAGGACCGAGCTCGACCGTTCTCGTGCCGAGGAGGTCGAGGACGAGTAGCTGGTGTGGTCTTTGTGGCTAGGAAAGGTGCTGCACGCGAGAGCTCGGCCGAATTCTCACAGGAAGTCGATCGGCGGCAGTCGGTCGGTTCAGCGCGAGGCAATGGAAAACAGTGCCGATCTTCACGTGGCCGCGCGTGGTATCACCGCTGCAGTCGGTCTTCCCCTGGCGCGCTGGCTCGTGCGGTGTCCCTCCCTCTCGGGCGCGGGAGCAGGAGCTGGCGTGAGGTGTTCGACCGGCGTCGGGGAGAAACAGGCCACGCTCGGTTTGGGGCACAGTTCTCTCACTGACTTGTGGGTCCACTCTCCCCCTAATCCTCCTTTTCCCAATTCTTCTGTAAATATCTCAGCTACTCTCCATTTAATGAGAGACTTAGCCCCCAAGTATTGGTTTGAATTTGAGTTCCAAATTTTGAAATTTGTTTGGCTAAATTTGCCTCACATTTGAACTGAAATTCAAATTCAGTTTTGAATTCTTGCAAATTTAGCTCTTGACAAAATGAACTCCAATGAGGATGAAAATTGGTGGGTTTACTCAGAAAAATGTGCTGAGTCTGAATATGAAGCTAACTTTTGAATTTGAGTGATGAAAGTTGCTGCAATTTGAATTTACATTCAAATTGGTCTCCTTTTCAAATACCTCCAAAAGTGCCTCAAAAAGTGTTGGGTTTGCATGAAACTTGGCTTGAACCCTCCCAAGACTTTTTAAGTCCTAGGGGTGAGCTCAACCTCTCATGTTCATGTGTAGAAATCCTACTTTGTGAAAGTGAAGGCTTTCCCCTCTAATTACCCTTTTGATGGAGGTTACTTGCTCTTCACACTTTTTCTTAAGATATCCACAATAAAAACTGTGGTGTTGTGAAGTGAAGAAAAGTTTTTGCAAGTCCCTTTTCTTGGGCTTTTACATCCCTCCCCCTTAAAAGAATCTCGTCCCGAGATTACAAAAGAAGAGACTATGATGTAATAGGGACTTACCCGTGTTGAGAAGTCATGAATTCCGGGTAATTTGAGCGAAGGAATTCCTCACTCTCCCACGTCGCTTCTTCAGCGGTGTGGTTGCTCCAGAGTATTTTGTAGAACCATAACGTTCTGCTACGCGTGGTCCTGGCTTTTTCATCAAGAATGGCGACCGGATACTCATCATATGTTAAATCCGGTTTCAGCTCGCCGATGTCTTCGGTAGGAACAACAGCTGTATACTTCAAACATTTTCGCAGTTGCGAAACATGGAAAACATCATGGACACCAGCAAGGGATGCCGGTAACTCCAATCGATACGCCGCTGGTCCACACTTCTCTGTGGTGGCATAGGGTCCAATAAAACGGGGAGCGAGCTTCCCCTTCACACCGAACCGGTGCACACCCTTCATCGGAGACACGCGTAGGTATACGTGTTCACCGACGTCGAAGTGCAACGGTCTACGCCTCTTATCAGCGTAGCTCTTCTGCCGGGATTAAGCGGCCTTCAAGTTAGCTTGAATCGCCCGAACGCGCTCTTCGGCATTGTTCACCACATCAACCCCGAATGTGACCCTTTCACCGGACTCGCACCAATTTAATGGGGTGCGGCATTTGCGACCGTAGAGAGCTTCGTAGGGTGCCATCTTGATACTCGCCTGATAGCCATTGTTGTACGAGAATTCCGCCAATGGTAGGTGATCATCCCAGTTCCTACCATGGTGGATGGCACATGCTCTCAACATGTCTTCTAGTACTTGGTTCACCCTCTCGGTTTGCCCATCTGTTTGAGGGTGATAGGCGGAGCTCCTGATCAACTTAGTACCTAATGCAGCGTGTAGCTGCTCCCAAAAGCGAGATACAAATAATGCACCTCGATCTGAGACGATGGTCTTGGGTACCCCGTATAGGCATAGAATCTTCACTATGTACAGCTCCGCATATTTGCCGGCATTGTAACGCGTATTCACCGGGATGAAGTGAGCCGTCTTGGTTAACCGATCAACGATTACCCATATGGAATCATGCTTGTTGGATGTTAGGGGTAATCCTACAATGAAATCCATGCTCACATCTTCCCATTTCCATGCCGGAATCTTCAGGGGTTGTAACAGCCCTGATTTCTTCATATGATCAGCCTTCACTCGTCGGCACGTATCACACTCGGATACGTACTTCGCTACCTCCCGCTTCATCCGTGTCCAAATCTTGGTACATCTTGTTTCTGCCCGGATGAATGGAGTACTTGGACAAGTGAGCTTCATCGAGGATCTTTTTCCTCAACTCCATGTCCTGGGGTACGACTATGCGGTCGTTGAACCACAGCGTCCCCTCATAATCCTTCCGGAAACATTTGATCTCCCCTTTGTCTATCCGTCTCCGGAGGTGTGCCATGCCTTTATCCGTCTTCTGATCTGCAATGATGTCTTCCCTAATGGTAGGGATGAGGGCAAGGTTGTACAGCGATCCATAAGGAACCAAGTATAAACTTGGCTCTTCCTCCACCGGTGTAATGGTGAGGTGATGGACATGTGATTTCTGACTCAGCGCGTCGGCGACCACATTCGCCTTGCCGGGGTGGTAGTGAATCTCAATTTCATAGTCCTTGATTAATTCTAACCACCTCCTTTGCCTCATATTCAGCTCCTTCTGGGTGAAAATGTATTTCAAGCTCTTGTGGTCGGTGTAGAGGTGCACCAGATTCCCCAGGAGATAGTGCCTCCACATTTTCAGCGCCAAAACCACTGCAGCAAGCTCGAGATCATGAGTAGGATAATGCTGCTCATGGTTCTGAAATTGGCGTGAGCCATATGCGACCACACGTCCCTCCTGCATCAACACGCAGCCGAGCCCAATACCGGACGCGTCACAGTACACGTCGAAGGGCTTTGTTGTATCCGGCTGAGCTAAGACCGGGGCTGTTGTGAGATGCTTCACCAATGCTTGGAACGCTCCTTCACACGCCGTGTTCCAAACATACTTTGTCCCCTTCTTCAGCAATTCTGTCATCGGCTTAGCGAGCTTGGAGAAGCTTGGAATGAATCTCCTATAGTATCCCGCTAACCCGAGGAAGCTTCTGACTTCATGAACTGAAGTGGGAGCTTTCCATTTCAGCACTTGCTCTATTTTGCTTGGGTCAACCGCAATGCCTTCTGCTGAGATGATATGTCCCAAGAATGGCACTTGGCTGATCCAAAACTCGCATTTACTGAACTTGGCGTAGAGCTTATGGTCTCGCAATCGTTGAAGAACGATCTGCAAGTGTTCGGCATGTTCGGCTTCTCTCTTGGAGTAAACCAAGATATCGTCGATGAACACTACCACGAACTTGTCCAGCTCCGGCATGAACACCGAGTTCATGAGATACATGAAATGGGCTGGAGCATTTGTGAGACCAAAGGACATGACGAGATATTCATATAACCCATATCTCGTCGAGAAGGCCGTCTTTGGAATATCCTCCGCCCGGGTCTTGATCTGGTGATATCCAGAGCGAAGGTCCATCTTGGAGAACACACTTGCACCCACAAGTTGATCAAACAATATGTCAATGCGGGCATTGGGTACTTATTCTTGAGGGTGACGGCGTTGAGCGGCCGGTAATCCACACACAGCCTCAGGGTTTCATCCTTCTTCTTTACAAACAGCGCCGAGCATCCCCAAGGCGAGGAACTCGGCCTAATGAAACCCTTGCTCAACAGATCATTGAGCTGTTCTTTCAGTTCAGCCAGCTCATTTGGAGCGATCTTGTATGGTCTCCGTGATATGGGTGTAGTCCCGGGTGCAAGTTCAATCTTGAACTCGACATCCCGCTCAGGTGGCATGCCCGGAAGATCATCCGGGAATACGTCAGGATACTCCCGGACTACGGGGATGTCTTCTAACTTGAGAGCTTCAGTATTATTAATCACTGAAACTTCCCGGACTGGATTATCTAATAAGAGGGATTGCGGACGGTGTAATGGGGAGTTGAGGTGAACCGTCCGTGATAGTGTTTCCAGGACAGCGCCATGGTAGCTTAGCCATGACATTCCCAAGATTGCATCAATCTTCTGTCCCCCTAGGATAATCATAGTGGTGGGATATATCTCCCCACCTAAGCACAGTGGTGCTTTCGGAACCATCATCGTTGCTGAAATCTTTCCTCCCGGTGATCAGATCATATACGAACACTCGGTTGGAAAGGTTTCCAGCTGATGCTTAACCACATATGATGCGCTTATAAAGTTGTGGGTTGCACCAGAATCAAAAAGTATGATGATGGCTTGATTGTTGAGAGTGAACGTACCCGCCAGCACGTTGTCTCCCTCTGGGGCGTCCTCATTGCCGAGGTTGCGGACGCCCCCAGTCCGCTGACCAACCTTCTTCACCGGAGGTCGGCCTCGAGCACCGCCCTGAAACTGGGCTTGCCCGCTGCTCTGCTGCCCCTGGGGACAGTCCTTCGCGAAGTGACCCGCCTGGCCACACGTGAAGCAGGTGAAACGGGGCGGTCCCCCGCTGATTGGTGGACGGAATCCAGGGGCGCGTTGTGGCGGTGGAAATGCCCGGGGTACCGTCTGCTGCTGCTGTTGCTGCTGCTGTCTTGGTGGTGGCATCGGCGGTCGGAACAGGGGTGACTGGAAAGGACGTCCCCCGAACCGTTGAGGTCGCGCCGGTGGATGCCACTGCTGCCCGGATGGTGTCCGATACACCATGCGGTACTTCTGGGGAGCACCACTTCCACCACTGGGTGTAGCGCTGCGCTTCCGCAGCTCAGCTGCCAACTCCCGCTGAGCATCCTCTTGCATAATCGCGGCATTGACTAAGTCGTTGAATGTGCCGCGATTCCACTGCATGAGATGTGTCTTCATCTCGGGGTGTAACCCCCGATAGAAGTGCTCCCGCTTTTTCTCCTCGGTGGAGATGTAGTCTGACGCATATTGCACCAGATGGTTGAAGGTACGGGAGTAGTCGTGGGCACTCCTCCCGCCCTGCTTCAGCTCCAAGAATTCTTGGAACATCCTCTTCATTATTCCGGGAGGGATGTGGTAGGCGCGGAATGCCTCCCGGAATTCTTGCCATTCCACAGCATGGCCAGCCGGACGTGAGGCGACACAATTCGCCCACCACGCACCAGCGGCACCGTGGAGTTGCTGCGCTGCGAACAGAGTCTTCTGCCGCTCCGTACATTGGAGCAGCCCGAACTTGGACTCGATGGTCCGCAGCCAGTTGTCCGCCTCCAGTGGTTCTTCGGCTTCGGTGAACACTGGAGGGTGCGTACTCATGAAATCCGAGTACGACACATCACGGGGCTCCCGAGGCCCTCTATCTTGACGTCCCCCCGCCTGGGACGTATTCTGCACGATCGTGTGGAGCGGGTCGGTCTGCTCCTCACGACCTCCCACCAGTGCCGCTATCACATCCGCTAGAGTAAGCGGAGGCGGCGGTGGTGGCTGCTGCTGCGGGGTGCTGTCGTAGGCCGGTGGCCGGGATTCATCGCCTCCCCCTTGGCTAGAGCCACCAACCTCGTGCGTGGTCCTCGTGCGAACCATCTGCAACCATACGACAATAACATCAGTCCCGCAACAGATTGCATGCAGTCCAATAAAATAGGCGTATCAACATAATGACAATAAACATGCGATACATCTCATAAGTAGATAATGTAATAACTTTGCACAAGCTACACCATTACCAGACCAAACACAAGTTAGTTTAATCCAACTTGATGAACCTCCACTTTGGAAGCTCACCATAACTAGGTTTGGTCACTACGAGACATTACTATCGCGTTGTCACCACGTATACCCCCTTAGGGTACCACACCCTCTCCAATGAGTTCAACTGTAATTCTTCTGTCAGAATGACCAGTTTCTACCTAATCCAAATTTTATCTGGTTCTGTGCATTTTCATGACTCAAGCCGATTACCAAAGTTAAAGTTAACTTCAGTATCTTTCCAACGAGTACTCATTTGCCCTCAGATCAGCTCTGGTTAAAACGTTATGCTAATTCAAAGTCAGCAGAATTTCTGGAAGAATTTTAACAGCACCTCCCTTGGAAGTGGCTGTTTTCATCCCTGGTTTCCACTGAAATCTATGCTGAAATTTCAGAAACTATGAATTGCCAAGATGTAACACATATTCTACCCTTGCTAAGGATGTATCACATGAAAATTTTTGGTTTTGCTACTGGGAGTTATCATTGAAAAACAGAACAGTCCAGAGAATGTTTCACTCTGTCCTGGTTCTGGACAGTTTACATTTCTCTGGGTTTTAAGCCATCTTAAGGTGGGTTTCAGCTCTGAAAACCTACAAGAAAGTTGTAGGGTACTCCACTACCTTTCCAGAACTATATACCACACCTCCCTGGGCTAAAAGACCTGTGAGTTATGCCCTGTCGAAGATCAGCAACTTGCTGTCCAAAACAGAGCACTCTGTTTTTCAGTCTTTTGGAACTACACTCCAACACTAACCAATTTGTCCACCCAACCAGGGTCCTAAATGTTGAACCTAATGATTTTAATTCCTTGTTATAATTATTCTCATGCATATGCCTACCATATCTCGGTACTATGATCCTCACCAAAGAAAATCCTAACCGGATTATACCGGCATATACGTCTCAAATGTGGCACTAAACGGTCTCTCGCACACGTTTTCTACACGGATACATACATGGTTAGTACCTGCAGAAGACCACACAATAGTGATGCACTCAAAGGTTGTTCATTTTAGGCATTTCCATATTTAAAAGTAAATACAAACGCCCGTATCATTGTCATACGGCCGTCCTTGAGTTAAGTCACGTCTCAAGGTACGTGATCGTGTTTCAACACCACACGATGGGGAACCCGAGTATGTCATGAACGGGTCGTCACGGTTGGGAATGTTATCAACCCAACAGATACCACCTACTGCCCTGCAGGGCACGCCGATGGCAAGCTCTGCGTATGTCCCCCTGGGCTACTTCCAGACGAACACACTTTCGCGTTACTGACCACGCGATGGGGTCTCCACTTACTTTCCTAATGCACGCTAGGGATCAGCGTTTCATATGAACTCAGGAACATGGAGAGTCCAAGAGATTCATATTGACGTCTCACACCAAGCTGTGAGATCAATCCCTGAACCACGTTCCTCGTCAGGGAGAGCTAACCGAAATTGAACCGCTTTCGGTGACGTTCCTTACCATACTTACCAGAGCGTAGGTGCGCCGTTACATAATTAAAATTCAGAAATATAACACATAGGTCAGTCTTTGGCACTTTAAGTAACTATGCTATTATAGTCCTTACTTGGGCAACTACTGAATCGTCACCGTAATCCTAAGTTTTCCCATAATATAGTTCTTAAGTACTGTGCTATCCCCAATGCAGCTCTGATACCAGGCTGTGGCGGACCGGAATCCGCTCATCCAGGATCGCAGAGGGTGGTTCCACGCGATGCGACACCCGACAGCACACGTCATAAGAACACATTATATTACATGGGAAAAACAAACTGAATGTACAAAGTAGTACACTTCTCAGTTACAAACTAGGGTCTTTATTACACAGCGGAAGTTTCTTTTGTACAACTCACGCCCGCCTATCTAGCAAAAGTCGGTTGCCCAGCCCTAGGGCAACCCACACTAGCTGCACGTCTCAGCTCAGCGCGGCGTGTATGGCTCCCACTCAGCCGTGGTCCCCGACGGAGGGTAACCCTCGCCGGTGGACTCGTACTCCGAGTCCGTCGGTGGCTCCTCACCTGAAAAACACTTAAGCAGCAACCGTGAGCACGAAGGCTCAGCAAGGCTTAACCGACTCATCTAAGCATGAAACTCTACATGAGGGTACCATGACATAGGATAGCAATGTTGCAGCAAATGGACACGCCTACAAGTTTAACCTTAGTTCATCTTTTAGCAACAAGTTAACGGTTCATGAAGATGAAATTTAGTGAGCAATATTTGGTGGCACACAGGTAACCATACAATTATATCATAACATCAATATTGAATCATAACATTTCATTCATTAGTCTACGTTACGACGCAGTGAACAAGCGGTACTCGTCACCGCGAGGGACGGCGAATCGACTCGATATACACCTGTAGGGAAACCCAAAGAGCACGTCACGTACGCCCACCCGTGGAGCTGCACAGCACGCTCACTCGATGTCGTAGGGGACAACCTTTCACCCAACAGCCCAAACGTCGAAACGGTCGTACCGAAACGAGCAGGAGGTTCCCCACACGGAGCATCTCTCTATGCCCGTTGGCAGATTTTCACCTTGCTGCCCTCAGCCTACACCTATAAATCGGTGCGTTATGCCTCGACGCCCATAGGTTTAGGCTACATCAGTTTATCGGGGCCCATATATCCGATATGCCTTCGGTACGTTCAATACTTGTTCAGCAAGGCCGCACACGGCTCGGTCCTCAATCGACCCGGACAGGGCTGCGCACACAAGACTTCCTCTTGCTGCGCCCTAGCCCCTGCCTAGTCTCATGTTCGTTACTAAAGTGATCTCACATCACTCAACCGAACCCGTGTGTCCCAAGCCTAACTCGCGAGTAGATTCCCACTACTCGACTTGTACCGAAGTCCTATGAAACATTAAGCATAGCCTGTCTACTCGAGGTCTTAGACACTACCCTCACTCTTTTAGGAGCCTTTGGTTATGCAAGTGGGGTTGCAATCATCCTATACCTAATGCACATACATACTTCACCCTAGGTATGTAAACAAAGTAAAAACTTTATAAAAGAGTTAATGCAAACCGGGGCTTGCCTTGTTGCTGCTGGTCAGTAGTTAGCTCTTCTTCCGGAAGGAGGAAGTCCAGCACTTCCGGAGTCTCTTCTTCAATGGCTACACGTTATTGAAAGACTACATGTAAATTTAAAAGTAAAGTGCATAGAAGTTTGTTGTAAGGTTACTGCTATTAGTTCTAATAACCAGTCTCTAACATCTGGAACTCTGTTTAAGAATTTAAAGATGAACTGGGGTTGGTGGTTTTGCTTAGACTTAATCACATGGTAAAATGCTAAGTAGTTTTTCCCCCCTTTTCCATATTAATCCCTCAAGTGGTTAAACGGGACAGGGGTGATCCAGAGATCCAATAGAGCTGAGAATTTTTGTGTGAGTTTCTTATCACAAGGAAATCCTCTGGACCAAACACTAGCACTTTTCATGGAGTGGTTTGCTCAGAATAATTCTCTTAGCAAATAAGCAAAGAAGAATTAATTCTGAGGTAATACCCCTGTTCATGCCCAACTTAGGGAACTACAATTTCAATTGTAGCTCATAGAGTCTGCATGAATTTTCCTAGTATTTTTGGAGCTAAGATTTGCCCAGAACTGAATTTCCAAGTTTTGGAAATTCTCTGGAAATGTTTCAGTATTCAAATGAACACAGCACCTTCAAATTTGAATTGCTCTGACCAAATTAACACCAAATGGTCTGAAACTTCTACAGGGGTTCACTAATATCTTAAAGAACATTCTGGCAAAATTTGGGGATTTTTGGATGCACCAAACTCCCTCTAAAATTCTTTTGCTGAAAAGCTTTAAAGAATTTTCCAGAATTAAATAATAGGTTTCATACAAATTGGATTTTATATTTGGATAGAGCTATGCAATATGAATCCAACCCAATTTGAATCACTAAATTTGGAGTTTCCTAGCAAAAGTTATGGGGTTCTAAAGTTTGAACTAAATCTGGAATTCTAAATAATCCGGAGAAAATTTTAAACTCTGACCGTGGGCCCGGCCGAGCCACACGGGGCTACAGACCCCATCCTGCACAGTCACACTTGATCCCGGGGCCGCAGTAGATCTAGGTTTTAAACTTTCCGTCACTGACACGTGGGGCCCGCGGGTCGTCTTCCTCCTCGCGTTCCCGCGCCCGCGCGCCGCCGGGCTCGCCGGAGACAAGCTGTTACCTGCCGCTCGGCTGACTCTCGAGCTCTCCCTCGCCGCCAGGGCCTAGTTTCGTGTGCTGAACACGATGGCACCGACTGCTCCGGCTGGTGGTGGCCTTAACCTAGCCGGCGACGGTGCTGCGGCTCGGCAACCCTTCGGTCACGTCGCCCGGACAGATTAGCCCGCCAAAACATCGGTGGATCGGCGCTATAGCACCAGTGGGTGCTAGGGAAGCTCGTCGTAGTGGTGAAACCGCCCGGAGAGGGCTCTACCCTAGGTCTCATCGTGAGCCCGAGCCTCCGTGCCTCAATTACTGTAATAAAACCTAGAAATACCCGGCTTACGTGCGGTTTCAAGCCAGGGCCGTGAGGGGCTAACGAGCGTTGATGAGTGACGGTCCTGTGTGCCAGCTTTCATGACCTAAGAACAAAGGTGGCGAGTGAATTCGGCATTACCGTGCCGGAAGGTCCGTTCGTGCCCGCCGGGGAACTTTCTCCAAATTCGAGCTCTATGGTCCAGGTCACGGTCTGAGCTTTGGATATGAGCACCACCGGTCCCTGACGCGTCCGAGACCGTCCTTGCTCAGCCGTGAAAGGCCCTCTGTTGGGCTGTCACCGTGAGCCGAGTTGTGGCGGTTTCCAGGGCGTTGCTCGGAATCGTGGAGCTAGGGTTGGGGAAGGACCGAGCTCGACCGTTCTCGTGCCGAGGAGGTCGAGGACGAGTAGCTGGTGTGGTCTTTGTGGCTAGGAAAGGTGCTGCATGCGAGAGCTCGGCCGAATTCTCACGGGAAGTCGATCGGCGGCAGTCGGTCGGTTCAGCGCGAGGCAATGGAAAACAGTGCCGATCTTCACGTGGCCGCGCGTGGTATCACCGCTGCAGTCGGTCTTCCCCCGGCACACTGGCTCGTGCGGTGTCCCTCCCTCTCGGGCGTGGGAGCAGGAGCTGGCGCGAGGTGTTCGACCGGCGTCGGGGAAAAACAGGCCACGCTCGGTTTGGGGCACAGTTCTCCCACTGACTTGTGGGCCCACTCTCCCCCTAATCCTCCTTTTCCCAATTCTTCTGTAAATATCTCAGCTACTCTCCATTTAATGAGAGACTTAGCCCCCAAGTATTGGTTTGAATTTGAGTTCCAAATTTTGAAATTTGTTTGGCTAATTTTGCCTCACATTTGAACTGAAATTCAAATTCAGTTTTGAATTCTTGCAAATTTAGCTCTTGACAAGATGAACTCCAACGAGGATGAAAATTGGTGGGTTTACTCAGAAAAATGTGCTGAGTCTGAATATGAAGCTAACTTTTGAATTTGAGTGAAAGTTGCTGCAATTTGAATTTACATTCAAATTGGTCTCCTTTTCAAATACCTCCAAAAGTGCCTCAAAAAGTGTTGGGTTTGCATGAAACTTGGCTTGAACCCTCCCAAGACTTTTTAAGTCCTAGGGGTGAGCTCAACCTCTCATGTTCATGTGTAGAAATCCTACTTTGTGAAAGTGAAGGCTTTCCCCTCTAATTACCCTTTTGATGGAGGTTACTTGCTCTTCACACTTTTTCTTAAGATATCCACAATAAAAACTGTGGTGTTGTGAAGTGAAGAAAAGTTTTGGCAAGTCCCTTTTCTTGGGCTTTTACACCCAATCTGCCGCACTGTGACATCGATGTCGTCCAGCGTCGGCAGTTCCCTCAGCAGTCTTGATCGCGCCTGCCGGTTGAGGTAGACGTGCTGGCAGCTCGCCGGCGGGGTGATGGAATCGTCGGTAATCGGGTCACGGGAGAGCTTCTGCAGCATCACCTCCAACATCTCCCGATCCGGTGATGACCCTGCTCCGCGCTCTAATCGGGTCATGTCGCCCTCCCCGGTGTACTGCCAAGCGGCCTGGACACGCTGCTGGAGAGGAGCAATCCGGCGGGACAGGAAGTCAGCCAGGACCATCAGCGAGGTCAAGCCTTCCTCTGCCAAGAACCTGATCCTCTCCAGCACCAGTGTGTAGGCGTCCTACAGGTCGGGGATCTCATTCCCAACGGCCACCTCGGTCATTGGTGGGTCACTCGGCAGCTCCAGGCGCTCGTGGACATCGGTCTGGGCATCACCCAGTCCTCCCTCCAGTGCTCCCACTTCCCGGGAATGAAGGGTGTGATGTAGGTCACGGAGTGCCTCCCACGGTACTAGAAGTAATAAGCCCCCAGCTGGCTTGTGCTTCCCTCGAGGCCGCAAGGAGAAGAACACCCTGAAGAGCCGCACCGAAGGACGTACGCACATGAACATCTTGTAGAAGTAGACGAAGACGACCACTAGCGCGAGGGCGTGCGGAGTGAGGTGCTGCAGCTGGAGCCCATACACCTCCAGTAGGGTGAGGAGGAAGGACAACGCTGGAAGCGCAAACCTGGACAACACGTACAAGGTGAAGAGTACCACCTCGCCGGGTTGCATGTCGGTCAGCGGGACCCTCCCGCGGCGGATCTTCCCGTCGAACGTGGCTGACTGCCAGCCGAGCAAGTGCCTCACGATAGCGATGTCGCCATCGCTCCTGAACCTGGATGAACGGAGGCCTGAAGACATGGTGGCGAGGAAAGGTTGTGAGCGCTGGGGAGCAGAGGTTTTGAGCGTGCAGGAGCAAGGCGAAGATTGCAAAAGGCGGAAGGGAATCGTCCTTCTCTAGAAGGATTCCCTTTATACGTCCGCAACCTCTGGCAGGGCAGTCGGCTCGATGTTTGGGTTTCCACTGTGCCACACCGTGGATTACCTGCCTCCCCCGACGATGAGTAGAACCCAGGTCCACCCGTCAGATACCGGGGGCTAGGTGGGTAACTTCTCGGGAACGTCCGGCGGTTCCCAGGAGAAGCGGCGTGGTGGAACTGCAGCGGCCGACCCAAAGTCTGCAACAACAACTGCCCCGGGGCAACTCCTCGAGCAGGTCGCCACGACCCACCAGTTAAGAGCAAGCACGTGTCCACTACGCCAACGACGTGCTGCTGCTTCGGCTGGCAAGTGCGCCCACTACACCAAGGATGTGTAGTCTTTTCGTCTCCTAGGTACAACCACTCGCTCACTATGCGAGGATCTCGCCGCCACATCGGTTTCCAAAGTACAGGCACAAAACCACAACAAGGGAGAGATGGGGCCCCACCTACGGGCTCGATGACTCCCCCGAGATGGGCCCGGGGGCCTCTGTCGGTACCCTGCAAACCCGGTACCCCCGCGTAGTGCATAAAAAGACAGCGTGGGCCCCGCCTCTGCGCTGAGGCAGGCCCCAGCGTAAGCCACATGCCCTAGGCCCCATGGTCAACCATGGAGCTGACATGTGCACATGAGCATCGGAGATGACATGTGCCCTGGGCTTCGGCCAGAGCCTCCCTGTTGAGGTGAGGTCTGGGGCTGACACATGTCCCCTGGCTCAAAACCGCCTCCCCGCTGAGGACAGCTCTGGTGCAGATGCGTGCCCTGGGCTCCAGCCCGAGCCTCCCCTCTAAGGTGAGGTATGGGGCTGACACGGGTCCCCTGGCTCCGAGCCGCCTCCCCGCTGAGGTGAGGTTTGGAGATGACACTTGTCCCCTAGCTCCGAGCCGCCTCCTCGCTAAGGACAGCTCTGGTACAGACACGTGCCATGGGCTCTGGCCCAAGGCTCCCCGCTGAGGTGAGGTCCGGAACTGCCACATGTCCCCTAAGACCAAGCTCATCGATAAGAGCTCCAGAGCCGCCACATGCCCCATGATCCGTCATGGGCCGTGGGTCGACGGAGTCAAGAAGAAAGTGTGATGTCAGGCTTCACATTCAAGGCTTGCGCCTTCCCTAGAAGCATGGCGCACTTCACACACGTCCGTCCCTTGCCCGTTCGCCATTACGGTGACAAGACAGGGCGGCAAGGCGTGACAGTAGCACAGTGCCGCCCAACGACACGAAGCCGGCCAAGCAGGGCGAGAAGACGTGGCGACAAGACGGCGTCTTCATCATCACCTGGCATGCGGTCAGGGCCACTCAGCGCGCCGGACGGCAGGATTTAACTCTCCCACCGACCACTCTACTCAGAGGACGAAGCCCTAGATTGTGTATAGGGTTCACTTAGCTCTAGGGCCACCTGTCGGGCCCCAAGCCCCATTGTAACCACCCCGGCCTTGTGCTATAAAAGGACCAGGGTGACCACCCTGCAGAGGGTTCCCGATTTCACATCCCAGATCACGCAACGCACAAGAGCACACGCTCAAGCAATAGAACAAGCACTCCCGTGAACGTTGGGTACTACGCTCCGGCGGCCCAAACCACGTAAATCTCGGTGTCCATCAGCTCTCTTGAGCCCAGGTCACGTAGGGCGCCAAGCCCCCTCCGGAAAAAAAGAACCTCGCGGGCTGCTTCTGAGCGGGCCAGGAGGAGTGTCGCAGCTCACACTCCGACAGAGTCGTAAAGAGAGGGCGAGGGAGAAAGTGAGAGTGCAGGGGATGGAGAGGGAGGGAGTGAGAGTAGGGGGGAGAGAGTCGTACAAGCTCAAACTCACTTTATCTATTTATTTGCATTGCAGAGATCAGCAATGGAGGCTCAAACTCCACCGCCATAGCTACCGGCACCGGGAGGAGGTCGCGGAGACAGATTCTTCGGCTCCGGAGCGAGTGGAAGGGGTAGTGTTTAGCGAGTGGATCTGTTTTTTGTTTAATGTTTTGGATGTTTTATATTTTTGATGTGTATATAAACTGTTCTCTGAGCTGACCATCGTGTTAGGTTATCCTAATTCTTTTTTAAAAAAACCTTATTTACAATGGCCAGCTATACAGGGCCGTCGTAAGTTAACCTACTTAACTTACGATGGTCAGTTAACTTACGACGGCCAGGGTCCAGGCCGTCGTAAGTAAGGCGCCGAGCCTACCACGTGGCACGGCCATGGGCGACAGCCCATTGTTTATGACGGCTAGGAACAGCCGTCGTAAGTTAGTTATTTACAACGGTGACCGTAGTAAATAATTTTATTTACGACCAATAACTGGAAACGGCCAGAAATTGTCGTAAATAACTGAATACCGTCATAAGTTAGTTATTTACGATGGTTTTCCCTAATTTATGGCGGTTACTGGCCATTGTAAATTTGATGCATTCCTGTAGTGTAACTCTTGTGACCGCGTCCAAAGAATTTTAGGTGGTTAGGATTCTGATCTATGTGTAAATAGATAGAGTCCAAGTAGGTTAGGAGGTGTCCTAGTTGATCAAGACTCCTATGGTGGTGTCCTAGTTGGTTTTGTTGCCGTGAGCGCTGTGGATATAAATAGAGGGGAGTTGGCTGCGAGGGAGGTATCTCTGTAGCTTTCTCTTGTGCGCTTTTCCAAGTAAAAATCATGGTTTGTGCCGAGCTTTTCCATTGTGACCATTTGGGTTGTTTTCTTCAAGTTTTGTCCGTCGGTTTTGATCAGATTGACGTTGCTTCACTATTTTGGCCCTATTTTTTGTTCTACCCATCCAATTGACGTGATTCTTTCTGTGTTATCTTTAAGACCGAATTTCATATCATCTGTGATTTCACAATCATTGGAGTTATGGTTATTGCGTCACACGAGAGTTTTTGCAGCATTAAAGATTGCATCTTTGATCGGGTATATCATACTGAACTTTGATCACGTTTTTCACCATAACTTCAATTTTACTCCATATATTGACGTGTTTCTTGTTGCATTGGCTTGTGACTTGTTTCTCTACTTTCTCTAGAGTTTTAACTATGTTTGAGGTCAGAGAACTTACTCGCACACACGTGTTTTTGATACAGATCAGTGTTTTTGAGCGATTAAGTCTTCCGGAAAACTTTTATTTCATCTACCATTCACCCCACCCCCTCTGGTAGCTGATCTTGTATCCTTTGTTCCTACATCCTTGAATCAGGTGGATTCGAATGTGAGTTAATTAGAAAATCAGGATGTTTTGCCCGGAAAATAGCTTATTCCGAGTTGTTGCGAGTTCGGACTGTAAAGTCCATGTTAGTGTTGAATTTTGAGTAGTGTGTGTCCATAACTATTGTGGTTGTGTCCAAAGAGTTTTGTAAGGTTAGTACTCTGATTTATATGCCAACCGATAGAGTCCAAGTAGGTTAATATGTGTGCTAGTTGAACTGTACTCTAGTTAGTTTTAGTAGCCTCAGTGTTGTGGATATAAATAGAGTGAACTTGGCGACGAGGGAGGCATCACTTGCAGCTGTCTTTCATGTGTTTTGGAGTAAAAGTTATCATATATGCCAATATTTTGCATAGTGATCCGAAAACTTCGTGTCTCGCCATTCGGACGCTGTTTTTTCTTTATACGTATTCTTTTTCTCACGTCTGTTTAATTTCAGCCGACCTCTAATTACATTTTGAGTCATAACATTTGTTCCACCCATCCAATTTACTTGATTCTTTTTGTGTTGGTTTCACAACTCAATTTTCTATCTTCTATGAAGATTTGAAGGTCATTGGAGTCACGGTACAAGTCACACACGAGTTTTTACAACTTATCAGATTGATTATTCGCTCGAGTAGATCAGACTGACCTTTGCTCACTTTTTTATCATAACTTGGGTATTACTCAATCTATTAATCTGAGTTGGATTTCTTATCGTTTATATACAATTTACAGAGTTTTGACCATGTTTTCTTTTGAAGAATCTAATTGCACACACGTGTTTTTCAGACATATCAGTTTTTGTTGAGGGGTTATGTCTTTCACTTAATTTATAGTTTTTTGCACCATTCACCCCCCCTCTCTGGTAGTTGATCTTGTATCCTTTTATTCTACAGTATGCACAACTTAAATCTATAATATTTATGAATTTGTTGTTTATTTGTGTGCCTGTGATGTGTGCGATGTTGTGGACCGACATGTGGTGATACTAGCATGATTAAGAACATATAGAGGGACTGCCGGAGTTTGAATTTTTGTTAGTCAGATTTGAAGTTCATGTGTAGTTGATGGACAGCGGGCTAATGTGTCTAATATGGATTTAACTTGAATGTTTCCTCACAATAAGTGCCCTGGTTAGGTGATATCCTTCAATTTGGGGGTTTACTACCAAGGCATGAGACCTGATCGGGTACTCGTGGTGGGTGGTTGGCTCGACTCCAAGAGATGTCCATCTCAGACCACTTGAGTCATTTTGCGGTGGCGCTCGACTGGCCAGGTTCACCTCTCGCAGGAGCATTGTAACCTGGTGGCACTATCGGGTCAAGTGACCTGCGTTCTACTTGTCCTCCAAGTCTTCGATTTGATAGAAGATGCAGGACACATTCATCATCTCTTTGACGGATGGTCCTTGCTGATTGTTACCTTCATGGGGTATTTAGTTGCACCCCTGATCGTTCCTACATTTCCCCTTGAAACCTGACCGCAACAAGATCGGATCTGCTAACTCCATCGGGCGAACGGTTCTTGCGCTTCCTATTCTGGTCACGCTGATTGTTCTTTATTTCTCCTGACCTGTTTTTCGGAGAGTCATCCCCTTTCTTGAATAGGTCTCATACAATAGGTATTCTTTGCCATCAGCGTACTTATTGGCAATTTCCACAAGCCGTGTCCTAGTGGTTGGTTTGGAGCGGGCTAATTTTATCTTTAGCGCTTCATAATCAACTCCTGGACTGAAGGCAAGGATAGTTTGTTCAACCAAGCACATGCTAATCCCTACAGATGTAGCTGAATGATTTGCTTGACAAAAAAATTTGTCTCCACCAGTGACTTGGACGGCAGTCAAGTAGTCATCAAGTCAGGTCTCTAGTCTGGCCTCACAATTGTATTTTTGAGTGGAGGCCGGTAGTCGTCGGAATTTTGGTGGAAACTCGGTGCTTGGAATCAGGGGCTGAAACACATACATCCCAAGGACTTGGACCGACATTGGTACTCGACAAGTCTTTCTTGCCCTCGATCAACTCGTCTTTGAGTAATTGTGTTATGAGCATCGCGGGGGAGTCATCTCGATCTAGGGGCGAATTGTCTTCGCACCGAGATTAGTGCCTATGTTGTATGGATGGATCATAATGCAATGGACTATTGTTCTGTCCTGGCAACTAGTTGAATTACTCTGTTGGTTGGGTCGAGATACAATTAGTTTGATGATGCTAGTCGACCGGGAGTCTGTTGGCTTCTCCTGTTGGTTTTTTTCAAGTGTTTCCTTTATGGTGGGAATTGCGTTGGGTTTTTGCGGTAGGGTTATGATCCATGATCTGCAGATTTTCTAGCAAGGTTTTGCAGATCTGACATCCCTCCAGGTCGACGTTGTGTAGATTTATGTGCCACATCTCACCTGACCGACCCGGTGATATGTCTTCGCATTTCACGATGGTGGTTATATTCTGATCGGCAATTATGGTCGCCACCGAAGATTACTTTTAAGTTTATCTTCCCGGGTGGTTTCAAAGATCTGCCAAGCACTATGCCATGAAAATTGTATCTATCAACTCAAGGTTTTCTATGGAACGTTTCACCCCCCTTCATGTGTCGGCATAAATAATGTTTGTCACTTTTCCGTCTATAAGTGCCCTGCTTAGGTGATATGCTCCAATTTGGAATTATGGTCAGATTGGCCAGATCTTTGTCTGCTTGCTCTTTCCGCCAAGTCTCCAAGCAGACTATATGCTCATTGAGAGCCTGACGGTAGGCCTCCATATGCTCGTGAGCCATATGTTCTGTGATTGGGGTTCTCAGGATCTCCATATGCGGATCTTCATCTTGTGGTACAGTTGTCTTATCTATGTTTGGATTTTCTAGATTTTGGTAAGAATCGTTAGCGGTGTCATCATTGTGATCGATCATAAAGACCTAAAAGATAGAACCCTGACTGGCGTTGCTTTTTTTCAGAATCAGACTCAGGCAGGACAATGTCTGATTCGACCTAGATCATGCAGATTAAGCAAGAATCATCATCCGAGTTTGACGGATTCATCAGCTCCTCAGTGTCGGGAGTCGGCTTAGACATGAGAGGATACAAACCTGGTTGACATGGAGATTTAATCTTACAATCTTAAGGTTCATGTCTTCAGTGAAGGCGAATGTCAGGCATAAGGCTGACTGATGAGCTACGAAGTCGAGTGAGCAAAAACGGATGGCTGCAGTCGTCAATCGGTGAGTCAAAAGTCATCGAGATCGTATCTGTTAAAACCATTATAATGCATGAATTCCCTAGCTGGTGCTTTAATTGTCACAGGTATTTCATGCAATAGAGTTTTGGTACAATCATATTACTTCCAAAGTGTGTGGAGGCAACTAAAATACATCAATATAGACCAATTTGCCTTCTCAATGTTAGTTTGAAGATCTTTACTAAAGTTATGACGAATAGGATACAGACAGTGGCACAGAAAGTTATCAGTCCGACGCAGACGACCTTACTACCTGGTAGGAACATTATGGAAGGAGTGGTAATTCTTCATGAAACTATACATGAGATACATAAGAAAAAACACAATGGGGTTATTGTGAAATTAGACTTTGAGGAAGCATATGACAAAGTAGACTGGCGATTTGTAAGACAGGTGTTGAGAATCAAAGGATTTTCATTTCTTTGGTGTGATTGGATTGATGCTTTTATGATTGGTGGACACATAGGTATTAATGTTAATGATCGTATTAGTGAGAACTTTCAGACAAAAAAGGGTCTACGGCAAGGCGACTCGTTATCTCCCATTTTATTTAGCATTGTAGCTGATATGTGTAAAAGGCCAAGATTTCACTTGCTAGAGTGTTCATCACATCACCAAACCACAGCTCATCTTGTGAAAACTTATGAACACATGTTAAAAGCAAGTAACTACCTTCAATAGGTTGGTTAGAGGAAAAACTCAAAAATCCCAAAAGTAGAAATTCACACATGTAACATAAGGGGCTGAGCTTACCATTAGGCCTTAAACATTCTTACGAATGCTCATACCAAGTTTTATGCAAATTCAAACCATTTTGAGGCACTTTTGTATACAATTGTAAAAAAGGCTAAATTGAATGCAAATTCAAATTTCAGCTACTTTCATCACTTGGATTCAGAAGGTGACTTCACATTCAAACTCAACACATTTTTCTAAGTTAGTCCACCAATTTTCATCCTCATTGGAGTTTATCTTGTTGGGAGCTATATTTGAATTAATTCAAAACTAAATTTGAAATTTAAATTCAAGTGTCAATCAAATTGAGCCAAACCAACTCCAATTTGAAGAATTCAAATTCATCTCATGACTTGGTGGCTATTTAATTTTGAGTAGCTGATATATTATCAGTGAAAACAAAGGAAAAGAATTAGAGGGGAAGAGGGGCCCACCGGTCAGTGACTGAAGATAGAGTGAACCGACTCACTCGGGTGCAGTCTCATGGGCGACCACCGAGTGACCACGTCTGATCAGCGCACCCGCTAAACCCTCCACCTCACCTCGTCGTGGTAAAGTACGGCACGACGCACAGCTGCGCTGGTCTCACCGTTTCCGAGCTGAACCGAGCCTCTCACGAGTTGTTCTTCGTGTTCTGCTTGCCAACTTTTCGCTGCTTCCTCTGCTCACCGGCGACCGGCCGATCCCGGCTGTTTCACGCACCGCCACCGTAGAAGAAAAGGTGCGCCTAGTCATGCTGCAGCTGTAGGAGAAAACTGTTCGCTGTTTCATGTTGTGTAGAGCATGTATTTGTCAATTCACTCCACGGTGTGTATTAGGGTTAGCGATCGGTCAACGGCAAAATTCGTTGCACAGAGGCAACTGCCACTCGAGCTGCACACCACGCACGTCCTAGAGGTCCTTGCGTTCCTCCTCAATCAAAAACTGGCATGAAAGACCCACCGGAACCCTAGTTTCACCGAGGAACAGTTCGGCGGAAGAGGGGGTCGCCGGTGAGGTCCGGTTTGCCGGCTCCTTGGGTCGAAATCAAGGTCATGCCAAGCTTCCCGAGGCTGCCCTGAACGTGGTGACGCGATTAGCGCGCGAAGAGGGTGGCCGGAGCGACGGGAACACGATGCCGATGAGGTCCAGTGGTATAGTGCTCGTCGCCGGCGAGCTACGGCGGCTAGTCAGTGGCAGCGAGGTGTCCATCGTGTTCAGCATCCGAAGTTAGGTGGGGGCGGCAAGTTTCACCGTCACTGGCGAGCTAGGTCGTTGGGGACGCCGACCTCGCCGGGGCTCCGACGGCTCGAGGCAGCGGCGTGGCGAGGTAGACGAAGACTCCGGCCCCATGTGTCAGTGACCTGGGAAAGCGTGCACGGTGGGTTAGTTTAAATTAGACACGCGGGGCCTGCTGTCAGTCACTGTTTAGGCACGGGAAGGAATTTTCCTTAGGAAAATAAATCAGGAAACAGCCCAAGCTTTAGAAATTCGTAACTTTGTGTAGAATTGTCCAAAATTAGTGAACCAAATTTTGTTGGATTCAGCTCTTTGAGTACTTTCCAGCAAATCATCCTTTGAAAGTATTTAGTTTTCCAGAATTAATTCCCTAAATTTAAAATGTTGGGAATTCTCCCTAGAGATCCACTTTGTGGATAATTCTCAAATTTGGCTAGGATGTTCATTGTAATATCCTTGAGTCTCATGCCAAATTTCAGATCCATCCGAGTTCATTTAGTTCCCCTAATGGTGTGATTAAATAAACTGCCCTGAGAAATAGAAAAATGTACAGAAACATTTTTTGGAATTTTCTTAGATCTTGATTAGGGCATAAATATCTCTAGGATTCTTCAAATTACATGAAACCAACTCCATTAGAACCATCTCAAACTCTAGTTTCCATAAAGTAATGGTTTGATCCATGAAAATCTCTGGAAATCCATAGAAGCTATAGTAATGGCCATTTAGAATTTTATCTGTGCAGGGCTCAATTGAGCTTTGTTTTAAATGAAATTTTTCCAAGTCTCTGGTTAGGTTCTTACCAAGCCACAGTAAAAATTTCAGAGCCAGAAGGGATGTCTATCTAGAGTTATGATCTTTATATGCTAAATTCAACACGTTTGCATATAATTTGACACATATCGTTAATTTGATTACGTGTAGTCGCTGAACGGGAGGAAACTGTAAAATCCCCAAAAGTGGTAGCAAGAAAATTCTGTTCATGTGCACTTATGAAAAATGAGGGGAATTAAAACTATGAATTATAATGGTATAAGTTCAAAGTGAGGGTTTAGACTTTCCAAAACTTCCAAACATGGAGATCTAAATTCATATCTTGGATCTTCATAGCCCAAATATTCACCCTTTCAAATTTCTGCTCATTTGGAGGAGTTTTCATATTTGTTTGGGATTAAAAGGAAGAGCCCACTAATCTGAATTTCAAATTCAGTTTCAAATTCCAATTCCCTCAATTTGAAAATTGGGTTTCACAAATGTGTTCTCCACCTTTGAATGAGCAGCCATGCTAAAAATTGGAAATTTTGGAGCTGATTTGCCATACTTTTGAGGCAATATAAAGTGGAGGATTCAAACTCTTTTTCAAATTCAAATGATCAATACACATCCAATTTTCACACCCGAATTCAAACTATTTGAATTCAGCAAATTCAAACTATGACTTGGGGTTGAAGTCAAGTCTTTAATGTTGAGTTGCTTGGGTAAAATATCAGAGAAAATTGGATAAGAATTAGAAATAGTGGGGCCCAATTGTCAGCCACCCAAAGCAAACCAACCGACTGTTTTTCCTCCTCGGGTGATCACCACGCGCCAGCTCCCGAGCAGCCCGTCGCCCGACGTTGTCCACCGAGCTGCTTCCCCCGACGTCGGTTCACGCGCGTGGCCGGTTATAGCGGCAGCCGAGTGCCGTATCTGCCCTCATCCTCATTACCCCGCAGCCTCTCCACGCTCTGCTCGAGCCTCGTGAACCCAAACCCCCGCCCGGCGGAAGAAACCTTCGGCTCATCGGCACCCGGCGAGCTCGGCGTGCCTCTCGCGCGGCTGAGCCGCGGGATCGTTGCGCCAGGTCTCTCTCCTGCTCCCCGAAGCCTCAAGTGAACACCAGCACCGGTGGTTGGCGCCTACGAGCTGGAATTCCCTTCGGAGCTCCGGTGTTGATCGCCTGTACGCCACACCGTCGCCCGACGGATTTGCGGCCTCTTCCGATCAACAGAAAGGTCCCTGAGGTGCGTGAGGAACCCTTCCTCCTTCCTTTCCACCAGTTCCTGCTTTCTTAGCTCCGGTACCGAGTATTTTGAAGTTTGGCGCCGGCGGTTCTTTAGGAACCCGAGGACTCTTCGAAGAAATTCGTTGTGCTCGGGGTAGCTCCGCTCTAGATAAGCTTACAGTAGCTCCAGGACAGACTTGCGCATCTCCCCGAAGTTCTAGCAGCTCAAATGAGCAAGTAGAGATGCCGGGTATCGAGTTTTTGTCGCCGCCGGAGTTTTGCGGGCTCAGGTCGCCGGTGAGGTCCCATCTCCGGTGGGTTTCCGGGAGAGCGAGCTATGGGTCGAGGATGTCCATGGGACACTGGTGCTTTTGGAGCCAACCCTAGCCCGAAAGACCCACTGTTGAGGGAGAGCGAGGTCGCCGAAGTAAGGTTCGACATGGTCGCCGGTGCAAGCACCTTTCCGGCCGTTATCATCGGCTCCCGACCCCACCATCGTGTTCAGCACGGTGTAGAACTCACAGGCGGCGAGTTTGACGAAGTTCGGACCACAGGAACCCTGTCCCGGCGAGCCTCGCCGGCGTGCGCCGCCGCAGGAGGCGCGGGCAGCGCGAGGAAGACGAAGGAGGGCCGGTCCCACCGGTCAGCCTCCGGGTTCGCGCGAGGATCGGCTTGTGGCGCCGGATCTGGTGCGGCTGCGCGGGAATAACCCCGTAGCCCCCGGTGTTGCTAAAATCTGACTGGTCCGAATTAAAACAGTGGGCCCAGCCCAATTATTTGAAGTTTCTATTAGAGAAATAATTCCAGAATTTAGCTGATCTTTACAAGGCCATAACTTTGTGTAGAAAACTCCAAAAAGAGTGAGAACAATTTGGTTGGGTTTCTCATGAGGATTACTTCACAGAGAAACCAAATTTTGGCTATGAAAATGCCCAGGAATTTCTGTAGAATTGTTTTTAGTAAATCCTTTAGGGATTTATTACAGGAGCAATGCTTTATGAAATATTCCCAAATTTGGTCAGAAAATCCTTCTCGTAGTTACTGATCTCCAGTAAAAATTTGGGCTTCATTGGAGGTCATTTGCTAGGTCAAATTACCTTCTCAAGTTCAGCCTTTATTTGAAAATTCAAATATAAACAGAAACTGTTCAGCACTTCTGTCCAAACTTCAAAAATTCATATCTCTCTGATGGTAGGTCCAAAAATGGTGAAACAAATTCTGTTAGAACCATGGAGACTTACCCTAATCAGATCTTCCACCATTAGCTATATCAAAGCTCCTGAATTGGGCTCAAAATTCAGATAAGCATTGTACTTGTAGGAATTTTAAAGACTACATTATGCAATGACATGTCTCCAAATTTGGCTCAAATCATCCTTAGAAAGTCTAGTATCCACTGTAAAAATCCCAAAGCCAATTAAGGATTTTAAGTAGCAGTAGCTATGGGTAGAAGTCCAATTCTTATAAATCCTTAATACTTATACATGTATTTTATTACATTTCATAATAGTGACCCAAGTTGAGGACACACCGGAGCCGTTGGACGTCCTCCCACCAGAAGCTGACTTTCCGTTTAACTCGCAACCAGGCAAGCCCCGGTTTGCACTTAACTACCTTTTATAAAGTTTTCATTTGTATCATTTATGTCTAGGTTGAATGTTTGCATTAGAGTTAGGGTGATTGAAACCCCACTTGCATAGCCTCTTAAAATCCTATGGTGGGTTGGGTAGTTTACAGACTCGACGAGTAGAGAATGCCATGCTAATGTTTAGGATTTTGGTAGAAGTCGAGTGGTTGGAAGCTACTCGCGAGATAGTACTTATTGCACGGGATGAAAAGAGGTAGATAATGGCTTGAGTTGTATGAAAATGAGACCCAGCAGGGGGATAGGATGCAATGAGCAGAGGTCTCACGTGCTTAGCCCTGTTGGTGTTGGTTGAGGACCGTCCGTGTGCGGCCCTGCTGGACAAGTATCGAACAGTACCGGATGCATACTGGCATATGGGAACCAGGAAACCGATGTAATTGGTTAACCTGGGTGTCGAGGCTTACCCAACCGTAAATAGGAGTGGGTTGAGGGTAGCAAGGTGTAAATCTGCCGGTGGGCACAGTCACGCTCCACGCGGGGACCTCCTACCCGCTACGGATGGACCGGTTCGGCATTTGGGTTGCCTTTGAAAGGTTGTCGCATACAACAGAGTTGGAAGGGGTGTGGAATCACGCTTCTGAAAGTGGGTGTATGTGACGTGTTATCCGGGTGTGTCTTGATTGCAATCACCGTCCCTCGCGGTTATTTGAGTACCCGCTTGTTCACTGCACTGTGACGTAGTAAGAAGTGAAATAAGCCAACTGAAAATGCTGTATTGATCTTAATGTCTTGCATACCTTGATTGCTGTAGATATAGAGCTAATTAAGTTTACATTCCACTTTAGGCGTCACCACACGGAGGAAAGCGTTTCTTGTTTAATTGTGGACTTCCGATGTGAGGTCTGCCTAAGGCACATGAATCTGCTGCTATAAAACTGAAAATAAGGACCAACTTATAGGCGTGTCTTTATTGCAAAATCCTTTCCTATCTTACATACCCTTGCACGTAGAGTTCCATGCCCAGGGTTGACGGTTAAGACTTGCTGAGCCTTCGTGCTCACGGTTGCAATATTTGAGTTGTTTGCAGGTGAGAGTTATGAGGAAGGTTCCGAGGACGAGGCGATGCCCCCGTCGGGGTACACGGCCGAGCTGGAGCCATGCACGCCGCCGTGATCTCCGGTTCCATGCTGCTAGTGTGTAGCGTCCCCGGGCTGGACGGCTGCACTTTTGCTTAGTTAGGGTTTGAGAGCAACTATATATATAACTTCCGCTGTTAATTAGGTTTTGTAAAAGACTTCCGCTGTTTTATATCAAATAAAAGTTTATATGTTGTTCTTTATTCTTTTCTTGTGTGCTGTTGGGTGCCGCATCGCATGGCACCACCCTATGCGATCTTGGAGTGGGTGAACCACGGGGTGGTCCCCACAGCTGTGGTATCAGAGCCGCATTGGGAATAGCACGCTCGAAAAGAGCCTATTTTTGAAAACTTAGAAGTAGTGGAGTGAGGATTAGTCATTAAGCCCACATAAGGTCTATGATAGTAGTAGTTACTAAGGTGGAAAAGCTAACTTATGTGTTATACATTCTGTAACGACGCTCCGACGTCAGGTAAGAGGTAAGGTACGCCACCGTAGGCGGATCAATTACGGTAACTTGCCATACGAGTAATGGTATGGAAGGTTATACCGTGGCTTGGCACGGTAGTTAATATGAGTCTCTGAACCTCTTAATGGTTCTGAGTGCATATGAAAACGCTGATCTCCAGCGTGCTTTAGGCAAAAGTGAGAATACCCCATCGTGTGGTAAGCAACACGATAGTATGCAACTCTTGAACGTTCGATGTTCAAAGGGCCATACGCAGCGCTCGCCATCGGTGTGCCTCAACGGTCATGAGGCAGTAGGTGGTATCCGTTGGGTTGATAAAATTCCCAACCGTGACGACCCGTTCGCGCTCTACTCGGGTTCCCCGTCGTGTGGTGTGAAAACACGACCATGTACTTTGAGACGTGGCTTGACTCAAGGACGATCCATATGGCAATGATACGGACCGTATGTTTTTAATATGATATGGAACTGCCTGTAATGTTAAAAACCTTTGTGTGCACCATTATTGTGTGTTCTTCTGCAGGTACATTAACCACGTTAGTGCATGACGTGTAGAAACCGTTTGCGAGTGACGTCTTTAGTTCCACCATTTGACACGTATATGCCAGAATACCGGTTTAGGATTTTTCTTTGGTGAGGAAACGTAGTACCGACTGCATAAAAGTTTATTTTCAAAGAAAAGAATCACAATGAAGTATAGGAATTCATTTAGGGGTTAGTAAACTCCTATATTGAACTAAGAGTCAATTGGGAGTATAGGTTCAATTTCAAAAGTTTAGGAACAATCTCCCCTGTTTTTGGCAGAAATTTTTCTGAAATTGAACAGGGCATAACTTAAGATTGGTTGAACCAATGGAGGTGTGGAATACCATTCTAGAAAGGTTTAGAAGTCCTCTACAACTTTTCTGTAGAGTTCCAGAACAAAATCTCCCTCCAAAGGGGTTAAAGTCTCAGATGAATAGTTACTGTCCAAAAACAGGGCAGACCAAATGCTTTCTGGAATTTTCTGTATTTCAACCAAAACACTTAGTTTCACCGTTCGACGTCCAGTGGCTGTTGTAAAACAGCGAGTTGGAGTCGAAGGGTTTATGCATTTTACATATCACTTCGAGTTAGTACATGTTTGGGTCCAATACAATAGCGAGGAAGTACGCATGCTAACACACTTAACATCCCGTGGTGACCCCGATGGTCGAAATGAACTTTTAACCCATAAAGTTCAATACTTTGGAACTCGATCGTATGACACGGTCCAGGGATGTATATGGTGCATAAAGTATATACTTTATCCATATGTGTGATTGTTATGCACGTTGTTTATCCCATTCTTGCATTACTATTGTATAGACTGGATGAGCTAAACCCACATGTGCTGATCATTTGAGTGGTATGAATGCAGAATGGTGCGGACACGTTCAACGCAAGAGGAGGGAGGTCCGAGTCAAGTTCGTGGTGATGAGTCTCCACCTCCGGAACAGACCACGACGCAGCAGCAACCACCTCCTCCACCGCCAGAACTTCCAAGGAATCTTGCAGAGGTTCTCGCCGCAGTGCTCGGCTCGCGCGACGAGCAAACCGAGTTACTGCGGATGTTGGTGCAGCAGAATGCGTCCCATCAGGGAGGACGCCAAGACAATGGGCAACGCCAGCCCCAACAAAGCTCGTATTCGGAATTCTTGGCGACCCATCCACCGGTCTTCACGGAGGCCGAAGAACCTTTGGAGGCGGACAGCTTTATCCGCACTCTAGAGGCAAAGTTCGGGCTGCTACGATGCACCGAACATCAGAAGGCGCTGTACGCAGCGCAACAGCTTCAAGGAGAAGCTGGTACCTGGTGGGCGAACTATACCGCCTCCTTACCGGCTGGCCATGCCGTCACATGGACGGAGTTCCGGGAGGCGTTCCGCGCCTATCACATACCTCCCGGTGTGATGGAGATGAAGCTCCAGGAGTTCCTGGCGCTACGGCAAGGCGAGAGGAGTGCTCATGAGTACTCCAGATTATTCAACCGGCTGACGCAGTATGCGCCAGGATTTGTGGGCACGGAAGACAACAAGCGCAATGCGTTCTTCCGGGGCCTGAACTCCAAGATGAAGGTCCATCTCGCCCAGAGCAATCACGGCACATTCAACGACCTAGTTAATGCCGCGATTCTACAGGAGAATGCTCAGCGCGAGCGCGGTTCTGACAAGAGGAAACGCAGCGCGATGACGAGCAGCAGTGGTGGAACGCCACAGAAATACCGCGTGGTGTATCGCTCACCATCCGGTCAGAGATGGCACCCACCGGCGCGAGCGCCTCAGTTTCGCGGTCGGCAATATAATGCGCCGGGCTTTCGACCGACGTATCCCCCACAGCAGCAGCAAAGGATGGTTCCGCGTGCGCCCCAGTTTCAACAGCGTGCACCGGGATTCCGTCCTCAAGTCGGCGGGACCCCGACTCCTTACACGTGCTATACGTGTGGCCGTGTCGGGCACATTTCGAGCGACTGCCCAGAGCCGCGACAGGGAAGGGGTGCAGCACCATATCAGGGTGCTAATCAGCCCCGCAACCAGCCCAAGAAACCAGCACCAAAACCCGGCAACGTCCACCACTTAGCCATCGAAGACGTGGCGGAAGGCGAACCCGTCCTCGCGGGTACGTTCTCTTACCTAGATCACCCCGTAGCCATACTTTTTGACTCCGGTGCCACCCATAATTTCATAAGTCAGTCTTATGTTATTAAATATCAACTGCCTATCATTCCCACAAATAATTCATACTTGATATGTTCTCCGGGTGGGAAAATAACAGCTGATAGAATGGTCTATAGAGCACCATTACAATTGGGTGGGAATCTATATCCCACTTCTCTGATCATTTTAGGAATGTCATGGCTACATCGCCATGGTGCTGTTCTTGACATCATTCCACGTGTGGTTCGTTTAAACTCTCCACTTCATGAACCACATGTTCTTATTCTTGACCATTCGGTTCAAGAAGCTTCAGCCACCTATAACATGGAAGCCACGAAACTTGAGGATATTCGTGTGGTCCGTGAATACCCGGATGTCTTTCCGGATGATCTTCCGGGTATGCCACCCGAAAGAGATGTCAAGTTCAAGATTGAACTCGTACCTGGGACGACGCCGATATCACGGAGACCATACAAGATGGCTCCCAACGAGCTGGCTGAACTGAAGGAGTAGCTCAACGATTTGATGAAGAAGGGTTTCATTCGACCGAGTTCCTCACCATGGGGATGCTCGGCGCTGTTTGTGAAGAAGATGGATGAAACCTTGAGGTTGTGTGTGGACTACCGACCTCTCAACGCCGTCACCATCAAGAATAAATATCCACTGCCCCGCATCGATATTCTCTTCGATCAACTTGTGGGTGCGAGTGTATTTTCCAAAATGGATCTTCGCTCCGGATATCATCAAATCAAGATCCGAGCGGAAGATATTCCGAAGACGGCCTTCTCGACGAGATATGGGTTGTATGAATACCTCGTCATGTCCTTTGGTCTCACCAACGCCCCGGCACACTTCATGTATCTCATGAACTCAGTGTTCATGCCGGAGTTGGACAAGTTTGTGGTGGTGTTCATAGATGATATCTTGGTCTACTCCATGTCTGAAGAAGAACACGCCAAACACTTGCATATCGTGCTTCAACGATTAAGAGACCATAAGCTTTATGCCAAGTTCAGCAAGTGCGAGTTTTGGATCAGCCAAGTGCCATTCCTTGGTCATATCATTTCTGCAGAAGGCATTGCAGTTGATCCAAGCAAGATCGAACAAGTGCTGAAATGGAAGTCCCCCACATCAGTCCATGAAGCCAGGAGTTTCCTCGGGTTAGCAGGATATTATCGGAGATTCATACCAAATTTCTCCAAGCTTGCTAAGCCGATGACTGAACTGTTGAAGAAGGGGATCAAATATGTTTGGAGCCCAGCTTGTGAAGAAGCTTTCCAAGCATTAGTGAAGCATCTTACAACAGCCCCGGTGTTAGCTCAACCGGATATGACCAAGCCCTTCGACGTATATTGTGATGCGTCTGGCATCGGGCTTGGCTGTGTATTGATGCAAGGAGGCAGAGTGGTCGCCTATGGCTCACGTCAACTTCGTAACCACGAGCAGCACTATCCGACTCATGATCTTGAGCTCGCTGCTGTGGTATTGGCCTTGAAGATGTGGAGGCACTATTTGCTTGGGAACTTAGTGCACCTCTACACTGACCACAAGAGTTTGAAGTATATCTTCACTCAAAAAGAGTTGAATATGCGGCAACGGAGATGGCTAGAACTGATTAAAGACTATGAGATCGAGATTCACTACCATCCCGGGAAGGCAAACGTAGTTGCCGATGCCTTAAGCCGCAAATCCCATGTCAACAATCTATCCATCACCCCACTTGAAGAGGAGCCGAGTCTGTACTTGGTTCCATATGGGGCATTATATAATCTTGCTCTCATCCCAACCATAAGAGAGGAGATTATGAAGGCTCAGAAGAAGGACATGGGAATGTCGCACATTCGGAGAAGAATGGAGAATGGCGAAATGAAATGCTTCCGAAGAGATGAACACGACACTCTATGGTTTAAAGACCATATAGTGGTACCCCGTGACATGAAGCTTCGGAAGAAAATCTTGGACGAGGCTCATTTGTCCAAGTATTCTATTCATCCGGGCAGCAACAAGATGTACCAGGATCTGAAAACCAGATTTTGGTGGACACGGATGAAAAGAGAAATCGCGAAATACATATCCGAATGTGATACGTGTCGGCGTGTGAAAGCCGACCATATGCGTAAAGCCGGACAGCTGCAACCATTGAACATTCTGGCATGGAAGTGGGAGGATATCAGCATGGACTTCATAGTCGGGTTATCTCTCACGTCTCACAAGCATGACTCAATTTGGGTGATAGTCGATCGACTAACCAAGTCGGCTCATTTTATCCCCGTACATACAAAGTACGTGGCCAAGCAATATGCGGAGTTGTATATTGCAAGGATCTTGTGTTTGCACGGTGTTCCCCACTCCATCATTTCAGATCGCGGTGCGCTGTTCGTCTCTCGATTTTGGGAACAGCTGCACGCATCACTGGGAACCAAACTGATCCGAAGCTCCGCGTATCACCCACAGACAGATGGTCAAACTGAACGGGTGAATCAAGTGCTTGAAGACATGCTACACGCTTGTGCCATCCACCACGGCAAGAATTGGGACGATCATTTGCCATTCGCGGAGTTTTCTTACAACAATGGCTATCAAGCTAGCATCAAGATGGCGCCATATGAAGCTCTCTACGGACGGAAATGTCGCACGCCTCTCAACTGGTGCGAGTCCGGCGAGCGAGTCATCTATGGCATTGAACTTGTGAATGAAGCTGAAGAACGAGTGCGAGTAATACAAGCCAATCTCAAGGCTGCTCAATCTCGTCAGAAGAGCTATGCGGATAAGAGACGCCGCCCTCTCCACTTCGACATCGGGGACCATGTTTATGTCTGTGTGTCTCCGATGAAGGGAGTTCATCGTTTCGGAGTGAAGGGTAAACTTGCGCCGCGGTTCATTGGTCCGTTCGCCGTCATTGAAAGATGCGGACCCGTGGCCTATCGCCTAGAGTTACCAGCGTCGCTCGCAGGCGTTCACAACGTCTTCCACATTTCTCAGCTGAGGAAGTGCCTCAAACGCTCCGCTGAAATCCGCATGGAAGACATAGAAGTTCTTCAACCGGACCTCACGTACACGGGGTATCCAATCCGAATTATCGATGAAAAGACTCGTGCCACAAGAAACCGGACCTTATGGTTCTACAAGGTCTTGTGGAGTAACCATACCGCTGATGAGGCGACATGGGAAAGTGAGGATTATCTACGTACGTATTATCCGGACTTGCTATCATCATACACCCGGTAAAGTTTTCCCCACTTTGCTTTTCCTTTGGAATCTCGGGACGAGATTCTTTTTAAGGGGGGAGGGATGTAAAATCCCCAAAAGTGGTAGCAAGAAAATTCTGTTCATGTGCACTTATGAAAAATGAGGGGAATTAAAACTTTGAATTATAATGGTATAAGTTCAAAGTGAGGGTTTAGACTTTCCAAAACTTCCAAACATGGAGATCTAAATTCATAACTTGGATCTTCATAGCCCAAATATTCACCCTTTCAAATTTCTGCTCATTTGGAGGAGTTTTCATATTTGTTTGGGATTAAAAGGAAGAGCCCTCTAATCTGAATTTCAAATTCAGTTTCAAATTCCAATTCCCTCAATTTGAAAATTGGGTTTCACAAATGTGTTCTCCACCTTTGAATGAGCAGCCATGCCAAAAATTGGAAATTTTGGAGCTGGTTTGCCATACTTTTGAGGCAATATAAAGTGGAGGATTCAAACTCTTTTTCAAATTCAAATGATCAATCCACATCCAATTTTCACACCCGAATTCAAACTATTTGAATTCAGCAAATTCAAACTATGACTTGGGGTTGAAGTCAAGTCTTTAATGTTGAGTTGCTAGGGTAAAATATCAGAGAAAATTGGATAAGAATTAGAAATAGTGGGGCCCAATTGTCAGCCACCCTAAGCAAACCAACCGACTGTTTTTCCTCCTCGGGTGATCACCGCGCGCCAGCTCCCGAGCAGCCCGTCGCCCGACGTTGTCCACCGAGCTGCTTCCCCCGACGTCGGTTCACGCGCGTGGCTGGTTATAGCGGCAGCCGAGTGCTGTATCTGCCCTCATCCTCATTACCCCGCAGCCTCTCCACGCTCTGCTCGAGCCTCGTGAACCCAAACCCCCGCCCGGCGGAAGAAACCTTCGGCTCATCGGCACCCGGTGAGCTCGGCGTGCCTCTCACGCGGCTGAGCCACGGGATCGTTGCGCCAGGTCTCTCTCCTGCTCCCCGAAGCCTCAAGTGAACACCAGCACCGGTGGTTGGCGCCTACGAGCTGGAATTCCCTTCGGAGCTCCGGTGTTGATCGCCTGTACGCCACACCGTCGCCCGATGGATTTGTGGCCTCTTCCGATCAACAGAAAGGTCCCTGAGGTGCGTGAGGAACCCTTCCTCCTTCCTTTCCACCAGTTCCTGCTTTCTTAGCTCCGGTACCGAGTATTTTGAAGTTTGGCGCCAGCGGTTCTTTAGAAACCCGAGGACTCTTCGAAGAAATTCGTTGTGCTCGGGGTAGCTCCGCTCTAGATAAGCTTACAGTAGCTCCAGCACAGACTTGCGCATCTCCCCGAAGTTCTAGCAGCTCAAATGAGCAAGTAGAGATGCCGGGTATCGAGTTTTTGTCGCCGCCGGAGTTTTGCGGGCTCAGGTCGCCGGTGAGGTCCCATCTCCGGTGGGTTTCCGGGAGAGCGAGCTATGGGTCGAGGATGTCCATGGGACACTGGTGCTTTTGGAGCCAACCCTAGCCCGAAAGACCCACTGTTGAGGGAGAGCGAGGTCGCCGAAGTAAGGTTCGACATGGTCGCCGGTGCAAGCACCTTTCCGGCCGTTGTCATCGGCTCCCGACCCCACCATCATGTTCAGCACGGTGTAGAACTCACAGGCGGCGAGTTTGACGAAGTTCGGACCACAGGAACCCTGTCCCGGTGAGCCTCGCCGGCGTGCGCCGCCGCAGGAGGCGCGGGCAGCGCGAGGAAGACGAAGGAGGGCCGGTCCCACCGGTCAGCCTCCGGGTTCGCGCGAGGATCGGCTTGTGGCGCCGGATCTGGTGCGGCTGCGCTGGAATAACCCCGTAGCCCCCGGTGTTGCTAAAATCTGACTGGTCCGAATTAAAACAGTGGGCCCAGCCCAATTTTTGAAGTTTCTATTAGAGAAATAATTCCATAATTTAGCTGATCTTTACAAGGCCATAACTTTGTGTAGAAAACTCTAAAAAGAGTGAGACCAATTTTGTTGGGTTTCTCATGAGGAGTACTTCACAGAGAAACTAAATTTTGGCTATGAAAATGCCCAGGAATTTCTGTAGAATTGTTTTTAGTAAATCCTTTAGGGATTTATTACAGGAGCAATTCTTTATGAAATACTCCCAAATTTGGTCAGAAAATCCTTCTCATAGTTACTGATCTCCAGTAAAAATTTGGGCTTCATTGGAGGTAATTTGCTAGGTCAAATTACCTTCTCAAGTTCAGCCTTTATTTGAAAATTCAAATATAAACAGAAACTGTTCAGCACTTCTGTCCAAACTTCAAAAATTCATATCTCTCTGATGGTAGCTCCAAAAATGGTGAAACAAATTCTGTTAGAACCATGGAGACTTACCCTAATCAGATCTTCCACCATTAGCTATATCAAAGCTCCTTAATTGGGCTCAAAATTCAGATAAGCATTGTACTTGTAGGAATTTTAAAGACTACATTATGCAATGACATGTCTCCAAATTTGGCTCAAATCATCCTTAGAAAGTCTAGTATCCACTGTAAAAATCCCAAAGCCAATTAAGGATTTTAAATAGCAGTAGCTATGGGTAGAAGTCCAATTCTTATAAATCCTTAATACTTATACATGTATTTTATTACATTTCATAATAGTGACCCAAGTTGAGGACGCACCGGAGCCGTTGGACGTCCTCCTACCAGAAGCTGACTTTCCGTTTAACTCGCAACCAGGCAAGCCCCGGTTTGCACTTAACTACCTTCTATAAAGTTTTCATTTGTATCATTTATGTCTAGGTTGAATGTTTGCATTAGAGTTAGGGTGATTGAAACCCCACTTGCATAGCCTCTTAAAATCCTATGGTGGGTTGGGTAGTTTACAGACTCGACGAGTAGAGAATGCCATGCTAATGTTTAGGATCTCGGTAGAAGTCGAGTGGTTGGAAGCTACTCGCGAGATAGTACTTATTGCACGGGATGAAAAGAGGTAGATAATGGCTTGAGTTGTATGAAAATGAGACACAGCAGGGGAGATAGGTTGCAGTGAGCAGAGGTCTCATGTGCTTAGCCCTGTTGGTGTCGGTTGAGGACCGTCCGTGTGCGGCCCTGCTGGACAAGTATCGAACAGTACCGGATGCATACTGGCATATGGGAACCAGGAAACCGATGTAATTGGTTAACCTGGGTGTCGAGGCTTACCCAACCGTAAATAGGAGTGGGCTGAGGGTAGCAAGGTGTAAATCTGCCGGTGGGCACAGTCACGCTCCACGCGGGGACCTCCTACCCGTTACGGATGGACCGGTTCGGCATTTGGGTTGCCTTTGAAAGGTTGTCGCATACAGCATAGTAGGAAGGGGTGTGGAATCACGCTTCTGAAAGTGGGTGTATGTGACGTGTTATCCGGGTGTGTCTTGATTGCAATCACCGTCCCTCGCGGTTATTTGAGTACCCGCTTGTTCACTGTGCTGTGACGTAGTAAGAAGTGAAATAAGCCAACTGAAAATGCTGTATTGATCTTAATGTCTTGCATACCTTGATTGCTGTAGATATAGAGCTAATTAAGTTTACATTCCACTTTGGGCATCACCACATCGGAGGAAAGCGTTTCTTGTTTGATTGTGGACTTCCGATGTGAGGGCTGCCTAAGGCACATGAATCTGCTGCTATAAAACTGAAAATAAGGACCAACTTATAGGCGTGTCTTTATTGCAAAATCCTTTCCTATCTTACATACCCTTGCACGTAGAGTTCCATGCCTAGGGTTGATGGTTAAGACTTGCTGAGCCTTCGTGCTCACGGTTGCAATATTTGAGCTGTTTGCAGGTGAGAGTTATGAGGAAGGTTCCGAGGACGAGGCGATGCCCCCGTCGGGGTACACGGCCGAGCTGGAGCCATGCACGCCGCCGTGATCTCCGGTTCCATGCTGCTAGTGTGTAGCGTCCCCGGGCTGGACGGCTGCACTTTTGCTTAGTTAGGGTTTGAGAGCAACTATGTATATAACTTCCGCTGTTAATTAGGTTTTGTAAAAGACTTCCGCTGTTTTATATCAAATAAAAGTTTATATGTTGTTCTTTATTCTTTTCGTGTGTGCTGTTGGGTGCCGCATCACACGGCACCACCCTATGCGATCTTGGAGTGGGTGAACCACGGGGTGGTCCCCACAGAAACCCCGTGGATCTTGGAATTCATACCTCCAGAGGAGACTTTAACTACTGACCAACAGCAACAAGGCAAGCCCCGGTTTGCATTTAACAAAGTTTATCAAGTTTTGCTTTATATTCACTTAGCTTGAGGTATGTATGTGCATTAAGTTTAGGATGGATGAAACTCCAATTGCATAATCAGTTTATTCCAAAGAGAGTGAGGGTAGTGTCTAGTCCTCGAGTAGAACATGCTTGCTTAATTTTTATAGACTTCGGTACAAGTTGAGTAGATGGAATCTACTCGCGGGTATAGGATTCGCCACATACGGGATTGGTTCAATATGTGAGATCACTTTAGTAAGAAAAATAAGACTAGGAAGGGGCGTAGGACACAGCAAGAGGAAGTCTTGCGCGTGTAGCCCTGCCCGTGTTGTTTGAGGACCGATCCATGTGCAGCCCCGCTGAACAAGTTTAAATGTATCGACGCATATTGGATATATGGGGTCCGATAAACTGATGTAACCTATACCTCCGGGCGTCGAGGTATAACGCACCAATTTATAGGTGTAGGTTGAGGGCAGCAAGGTGGAAATCCGCTAACGGGCATAGAGAGATGCTACGTGTAGGGAACCTCCTGTCCATTTGGGTGCGACCGGTTCGACGTTTGGGCTGTTTGGTGAAAGGTTGTTCCGTACGACGTCGGATGAGCGCGCTGTGTGCAGCTCTGAGTACGGGCGTACGTGACGTGCTATTCGGGTATCCCTGCAGGTGTGTATCGAGTCGATTTGCCGTCTCTCACGGTTATGAGTACCGCTTGTTCACTGTGTCGTGATGTAGTAAACCGATGGAATGATTTTGATACATTACTGCTGTAATGAATAACTTGTATTGCTACATGTGTGCCACAAAATGTTGCTCACTAAATTTCAGATTTGTGAACCGTTAACTTGTGGCTAAAAGATGAATTAAGGATGAAATTGTAGGCGTGTCCTTTGCTGCAAACTGCCATCCTATTTTTGAGTATGACTCGCATGTAGAGTTTCATGTGTAGGAGAGTCGGATAAGACTTGCTGAGTCATCGTGCTCATGGTTGCTGCTATGAGTGTTTGCAGGTGAGGAGTACCCCACGGACTCGAAGTACGGTTCACCGGCAAGGGCTATCCTGCGCCGGGGACAACGGCTGTGTGGGAGCCGTACACGCTGCAGTGATGCTGAGTGGAGCTAGTGTGAGTTGTCCGTAGGACCGGACAACCAACTTTTGCTAGTTAGAAGTACGCGTGAGTTGTATAAATACTTTCTGCTGCAGTAAACTCTGTACAAGAGTTGTAAACTGAAGGTTGTACTACTTTTGTACTAATTCAGTAAGTTTAAATGTAATGCTATGTTTCCTTATCGTATGTGCTGTCGGGTGTCGCATCGTGCGGCATCACCTTCTGTAATCCTGGAATGTACAGATTTCCATCACAGGCTGGTATCAGAGCTGCTTAGGGGATAGCATGCTAAATAAGGACGGTATTACAGAGAAAACTTAGGATTACGGTGAGAAATCGCTAGTATGCCCAAATAAGGATTATATTAGTATAGTTACCTAAAGTGGCATGACTAACTTATTTGTTATAATTCTGAAATTTGATTACGTAACAACGCACCTACGCTCAGGTAAGCATGGTAAGGAACGTCATAGAAAGCGGATCAATTTTGGTTAGCTCACTCATGCGAGGAATGTGGCATGGGATGTTCCGTTCGGCAACGAGCAGAAAGTGAATATATTTTCTTAGAGACATATGAACAGCACTAGCCTCCAGTGCGCAAACCCAGGGGCAAGAGGAGGAGAGCCCATCGTGTGGTTTGTAACACGAAGTATGTGCTCTAGGATTTGTTATGTTCTATAGGGCATACAAAAATGTTGGTCCACCGGTGTGCTTAATTGCAAAGGTGTGGAGCCCTCCGTCGAGTGGTGAATAACCCGGCCATGTACCTTGAGACGTGGCTTCACTCAAGGACGGTCGTATGGCAATGATACGGGCGTATGTTTTTACTTTCAAATGTGGACTTGCCTGAAATGACAAACCCTTTGAGTGAATCATTATTGAGTGTTCTTATGCAGGTGCTAACCACGTACGTATCTCGTGTAGAGCACGTTTGCGAGAGACCGTTTTAGTGCCACGGTTGAGTCATATAAGCCGGTATAATCCGGTTAGAATTTTTCATTTTGTTAGGAACATAGTACCGACATATAAGAATCTTGACTGCATTAAAAAAAACTTTGAAAAGGAACTAAGATAACCAAGTTTACTTCTTAGGATTCTGGTTTGAAGAGGAAGTCCAATGATTTAGTAGTGCAGCTTAAAGAACTTGAAAACAGAGTGCTCTGTTTTTTGCAGCAAGTTTGCTGAACTTTAATAGACCATAACTCACATGTTACGTAGCCAATGGAGGTGTGGGATATAGTTCATGAAATATGAGGAAGTTCTCTACAACTTTGTTGTAGACTCTTAGAACAGAATCACACATCAAACTGGTTGAAATTCCATAGGAGTGTAAAAACTGTTCAGAACCAGGACAGACTTAGAAACTCTCTCTGGACTGTTCTGTTTTTCAATCATAACTTTCTGTAAAAAAATCAAAAATTGGCATAGGGTACCTTTTTGGAAATTTTATGAGATGTTTTACATCTTTGTAATTCAAAGTTTGTACAGCTGAAGTACCGAATTCAGTGGAATTTTGAGTTGAAAACAGCTACTTTCAAAGGAGGTGCTGTTGAAATTCTTCCAGAAATTCTGTCAATTTTGAATTATCATAAATTTTATCCAGAGCTGATATGGAGGCAAATAAATACTCGTTGGAAACATAATGAGGTTAACTTTAATTTTGGTATTGAACTTGAGTTGTGAAAATGCCAAGTACCAGGTCAAAATCTGGGATAAGTAGAAACTGGTCATTCTGGACAAAGGGGTGAACAGTTGAACTCATTGGAGGGATTGTTGTACTTATTGGGGTTTTATTACTCCCAATGGGGTAGGACATACTCATGAGTCAAATAGTGAAGAATTTGAGTATATTACCTACTCAAGTTCTTTTTACTAGAGACCATGTTTGTGTCGTATTGGAGATAAAAGGGTAGTATACGTGATGACAAAGCGATATTAACGTCTCGTAGTGACCAAATCTAGTTGAGATGAACTTTCAAAGATGAAGTCCATCAATTTTGATTTCACTAATTTGTATTTGGCCTGGTAATGATGTAGCTTGTGCAAAGATATTACATTATCCATGTACGAGATGTATCGCATGTTTACCGTCATTATGCTTTACTACTGAATTTTGGAATGCATGGAGAATGCTGTTTGGCTGATGTTACTGCCGTTATGGTTGCAGATGGTTCATACCCGGGCCACGCACGAGGTCGGGGGGTTCGAGTCAGCAAGGGGGTGATGACTCCCAGCCACCTGCCTACGACAACACCCTACAGCAACAACCACCGCCGCCGCCTCCGCTTATGCTAGCGGATGTGATCTCGGCGCTGGTTGGCTCTCGTGAGGAGTAGACCGACCTGCTCGGCACGATTGTGCAGAATACGTCCCTGGCGGGGACACATCAAGAAAGGGGTGTGAGAGCCCAGACCCAATCACGGGGCCGTGCCACTCGCCCGGGAATCGCATTGGGTGGTGCCGTGCGATGCAGCACCCAACAGCACACATAATAAAGCATCATATTACATAAATCAAGCGGGAGCTTACAAAGTGTAATTTTTTACAAATACTTCTCAAAATAGTCTACAGAAGAAGATTTATACAACTCACGTCACATCTCTATACTAAGCAACAGAGAAGATGTCCAGCCTGCGGACCCTTCTCACTAGAAACACGATCACAATCGCAGTGGCAGGGGTTGCCATGAGTTCACCACTTGGAGAGTTCCGAGTCTCATCGGACAACCGTACATTTCAGCGTAGGGTTATTACCTGCAAAACAACTCATGCAGTATCCGTGAGCATGAAGCTCAGCAAGACTTAACCGTCACCCTAGTCCTGAAACTCTACATGCTGAAAAAAAAGAGGGCTGAATATAGAAGTTTGCACAAAAGATGAACTTGAGCTAAAGGAGAGTCCTTACTTCAAGTTTTAAACAACTTTTATATCCCTCGCACAATTTACATCGAGACTCCACAATCAAACAAGAAACGCTTCATCTCGATGTCACTTGCCCGAGGTGAAAGTAACTTTAGTGAGCTAACCTAGACCAATACAGACCTTGCGCCATCAGCGTCGAGACTCCACAATCAAACAAGAAATGCTTTGCCTCGACGCTACTACCCAAGGTGGAAAATAAATTTAGTGAAGGTGTTGATCATTCCTCATCTCCATTATGAGGATCACTTACGAAGCATATTAACTTTTCCCAGTTTATTACTACGTCACGACACAGAGAACAAGTACGCTCACTACCGCGAGCGATGGTGATTGCAATCAAAAATACCTGGCTGACACGACACATACGCCCGTACGAGACCGGTGATCAACCAATCCCATCAACGTCATATGTGGCAACCTTTCACACGACACCCAAATGTCGAACCGGTCCCACCAACTTGGATTAAGTCTCACTACAGCAAACCCTCGTAGAGCCGACTTCTCTATCCTTTCAGCATCTGCATAAGACGGTGGGGATTGCCTCGACACCCAGGTTAACATGTTACATCGCTTTCCTGGGTCCCATATTGCCAGTATGCATCCGGTACACAACTCAAACTTGTCCCACAGGGCCGCACACGAGAACGGGCCTTAATCGACTCAGACATAGACTAGGTTCACAGGACCACGTCCTTGAGCCTTCCATCCACTGCCCGGTCTCCATTCCCAACTATAAGGATCAATTCCCAAATCTTTTGATTGATCCCCCTTAATCCCGGTTCACGAGTAGGAAACTGCCTACTCGAGTTATGCCTCTTGTAATCCACTTTTGTTAACTTGAGATCAGCAGTTATAATCAATTGATAACCTACTCTACATTAAACTCCAGGGTTTTCTGTGTCATGCATTTGGAGTTTCATACCATCTATACTTAATGCACTAAACAAAATGCTAGACATTATAAAGTGAATACAAATAAAAACATGTAAATTTTGATGCAAACCGGGGCTTGCCTTTGTTTTGCAGGGGACTAATATATAAGGTTCAGTTAGTGAACACCACTTGAGGCTTGATTACTCGCTTTTCTCCTCCTTTGATCTCCACTCCGATTGTTTCAAAATCTCCACGTAGATGCTACACATGATGAAAATGCATATGGATTTAATTGTAAAGATTTTGCTTACAAGTTCTAGTGACAAGTTTAAAAACTGGAACTCTGTTTAAGAGTTTAAAATGACATTGGTGCTAGTGGTTTGGGTTTGGGTTTAAGCAACATGATTAAGTGCTAAGTGTTTTCCCCCTCTTCTATGTTGATCACCTTAAAAGGTTAAACAGAACAGGGGTGATCCAAAGCTCCAATGGAGCTAAAAATTTTCATGTGAGTTCCTTGTCACAAGAAAGTCATCTCGACTAGCACTTTTCTGTAAAAGTCCCAAAAACTTGTAAATGGAAAACTTGAGCTATGAATAAAGTTGAGTTTAATTCCAAGAAATGGGACTTGCAAAAAAATTTTTGTTTAATCATAAAGTGTTGGCATGAGCAACATGACTCTAAATTCAGTTTGAATTAAGAGGGTCACTTCAAAAAGAAGAAGGACATTTTCAAAAGAGGAAATTCAAACTGTTGTTTAAGAAGTTATATTTGCAATGGACAACTGAAGCATCAGAGGGCATAATTGAATTCTTCAGGTTCAAATTATGGGGAAGGCAAACTTTGGGCAAATTTGGAAGGGCTTTGATATGAATATCAAAGGAACATGTAAATTTCTGTAAAAGCCCAAGAAAAGAGACTTACAAAAACTTTTCTCCACCTCACAACACCACAGTTTTTGTTGTGGATATCTTAGGAAATATTGTGAAGAGCAAGTAATCTCCATCAAAAGAGTGATTAGAGGGGAAAGCCTTCACTTTCACAAAGTGGAATTTTTACACATGAACATGAGAGGTTGAGCTCACCCAACTTAAAAAGTCTTGGGAAAGTTCAGTCCAAGTTTCATGTAAATCCAACTCTTTTTGAGGCACTTTTGGAGGTATTTGAATAAGAGGCCTATTTGAATGTAAATTCAAATTGCAGCAACTTCCATCACTCAAATTCAAAAGTTAGCTTCATATTCAAACTCAGCACATTTTTCTGAGTAGGCCCACCAATTTTCATCCTCATTGGAGTTCATCTTGTCAAGAGCTAAATTTGCAAAGAATTCAAAACTGAATTTGAATTTCATTTTAAACATGCAGCAAATTTAGCCAAACACAGTTCAAATTTGAGAATTCAAATTCAAACTAAGACTTGGTGACTAAGTCTCACATTAAATTGTGAGTAGCTGAGGATATTTTGGCACAACAGAATTGAGAAAATTAAAAATGGAATTAGAGGGGAGGCCCACTGGTCAGTAGACTTAGCACAGAAGTCTCCTCAGCCGACTTCCTCTACCGAGCGCGCTCGCCAGCTGCGGCCAGCGTCGGCGCCCGACCACCTCGGCCGGCCAGCTCCTGCTTCGGCGTAGGAGGTGGCACAGCAGGTGTCGCACTCTCCACTGGCCTCAGGGGCCTATAAAAGGCCGAGACCGCCGGCGAGTTGCTGTTTTTCGCGAGTCCCGCAACCAGCAGCCTAGTCGCCCGAGCTCCGATCGTGTGCCACCCAAGCTGTGATCATCTTCTGGCCTTGACCTCCATAGGAAAGTGAAGCGCTAGCTCGTCCTCAAGACCACCGCGCAAACCGCTCCAAGGTTCGACCTTTGTGTGCGGAGAATTTTCCAGTTTAGGGCGGGGAGCTCATTTCGGGACCCGATTAGGTTTAGGAGAAATTCGGGAAGCTTGGTGGGTGGGAGGTCGAACGGAGCTGTGAGAGAGCATCTAGAGGTTCTGACGACCCCTCTCGATCGAAAACCGGAAGGAAATCACCGCCGGAACCCTAGTTCACCATAGAACAGTGTGGCAGAGGAGGGGGTCGCCGGTGAGGTCTGGGTTGCCGGCCGTTTAAGGCCCGATGGAGATCATGTCAAGCTTCCCGAGGTTCCCCTGAGTGTGGCGACGCGATTAGCGCGCGAAGGACATGGTCAGAAGGGCGGGAACACGTTGCTGAGGTAGCACAAAGGCATAGGGCTCGTTGCCGGTGAGCTACGGTGGTTAGCCGGCGGCGACATGGTGTGCAGCGTGTTCAGCACCCGAGGTTACGTGGGGGCGGCGAGTCTTGTCGGGGCCGGCGAGCTAGATCGCCGGGAATGCCGACCTCGCCGGAGCTCCGGCGGCTCGGGGCGGCGGCGTCGGGAGGTAGACGAAGGGCGTGGCCCCACCTGTCAGCCCCTGTGCTAATCGCGCGCGAGCGCGCGGTTAGTTCAGTTTAAACAGGCGGGCCCCGCGGTCAGCCTCTGGTTTAGCGCGGGAAGTGATTCTCTGTAGGAAAATAATTCAGGGATCAGCTCAAACTTTAGAAATTCATAACTTTGTGTAGGAAGCTCCAAATTCAGTGAACCAAATTTTGCTGAACTCAGGATTCTGAGTACTTTCCAGGAATACCAAGTTCAGCTCATGAAACTTAATAGTTTTCTAGAATTAAATACCTAAAGTTTAAACTGTGGGGAATTTTATCTGGAGTACTACTTTATGAAAAATTCTGAAATTTGGCTGAGAGGTTCATTGGAAAATCCCTGAACCCCAGTGAAATTTTCAGACCCATCCAAGTTCATTTAGTTACCCTAATGGGGTGATTAAGAGAACTGCCCTGAGAAAATAGAAAAATGTACAGAAACAATTTTCAGATTTTTCTCAAATCTTAATTAGGGCATAACTTTCAGTAGAATTCTTCAAATGACATGAAACCAATGCCATAAGAACCATCTTGACTTCTAGTTTCCAAAAAGTAATGTTGGAGCCATGAAAACCCCTGGAATTACTTAGAGGCTCAAATATTGACCAAATGAGCTTTTATTTGTACAAGGTTCAAAGGAACTTTGTTTCAAATGAAACTTGGTCGAGACTCTGGTTAGGACCCTACCAAGCCACCAAAAAAAATTCAGAACCAAAGGGGAGGGCTAGCTAGAGTTATTAGTAATTTAGTATTCAAGTTCATGCATTGCATTTAAATTGACATGTAGTATCTCATTAACGTGTAGGCGAGGAAGATCCGGAGGTACTCGACTTCCTACTTCCGGAAGAAGAACTAACCCCTGACCAGCAGCAACAAGGCAAGCCCCGGTTTGCATTAAGGTCTTTTATAAAGTTTTACTTTGTTCACATGTCTAGAATGAAGTATAAATGTGCATTAGGTGTAGGATGGATGGAACCCCACTTGCATGACCAGAAATTGTCCATAAGAGTGAGGGTAGTGTCTAAGACCTCGAGTAGACAGGCTATGCTTAATGATTCATAGGACTTCGGTACAAGTCGAGTAGTTGGAATCTACTCGTGAGATAGGCTAGGGACACACGTGGTCGGTTGAGTGATGAGAGATCACCTTAGTAATAAAAATGAGACTAGGCAGGGGCTAGGGCGCAGCAAGAGGATGTCTTGTGTGCGCAGCCCTTTCCGGGTCGATTGAGGACCGATCCGTGTGCGGCCCTGCTGAACAAGTATTGAACGTACCGAAGGTATATCGGATATATGGGCCCCGATAAACCGATGTAGCCTAAACCTCCGGGCGTCGAGGCATAGCACACCGATTTATAGGTGTAGGTTGAGGGCAGCAAGGTGGAAATCTGCCAACGGGCATAGAGAGATGCTCCGTGTGGGGAACCTCCTGCTCGTTTCGGTGCGACCGGTTCGACGTTTGGGCTGTTGGGTGAAAGGTTGTCCCGTACGACATCGAGTGAGCGTGCTGTGCAGATCCACGGGTGGCCGTACGTGACGTGCTCTTTGGGTTTCCCTGCAGGTGTATATCGAGTCGATTCGCCGTCCCTCGCGGTGACGAGTACCGCTTGTTCACTGTGTCGTAACATAGATAAATTATGGAATGTTATGATTCAATACTGCTGTTATGATATAATTGCATTGCTACATGTGTTCCAACAAATATTGCTTACTAAATTTCAGATTTCCGAACTGTTAACTTGTGGCTAAAAGAGGAACTAAGGATGAACTTGTAGGCGTGTCCATTGATGCATTGTTACTCTCCTATGTTCATTGTATCCCTCATGTAGAGTTCCATGCTTAGGTGAGTCGGTTAAGTCTTGTTGAGCCATCATGCTCACGGTTGCTGCTTAAGTGTTTTTCAGGTGAGGAGCCACCCACGGACTCGGAGTACGAGTCCACCGGCGAGGGTTACCCTCCGTCGGGGACCACGGCTGAGTGGGAGCCGTACACGCCACGCTGAGCTGAGACGTGCAGCTAGTGTGGGTTGCCCTAGGGCTGGGCAACCGACTTTTGCTAGATAGGCGGGCGTGAGTGTAGAAAAGTAGACTTCCGCTGTGTAATAAAGACAATAGTTTGTAACTGAGTATTGTACCTGTTTGTACAGTTCAGTTGTTTTCCCATGTAATATATTGTGTTCTTATGACGTGTGCTGTTGGGTGTCGCATCGTGCGGCACCACCCTCTGCGATCCTGGATGATCGGATTCCGGTCCGCCACAGCCTAGTATTAGAGCTGCATTGGGGATAGCACAGTACTTAAGAACTGTATTACGGGAAAACTTAGGTATACGGTGAGGATTCGGTAGTTGCCCAAGTAAGGACTATATTAGTAGAGTTACTTAAAGTGGCAAAGACTAACCTATGTGTTATAATTCTGAATTTTAATTATGTAACGACGCACCTACGCTCTGGTAAGATTGGTAAGGAACGCCACCGAAAGCGGTTCAATTTCGGTTAGCTCCCCTGACGAGGAACGTGGTTCAGGGATTGGTCTCACAGCTTGGTGTGAGACGTCAATATGAAACTCTTGGACTCTTCATGTTCCTGAGTTCATATGAAACGCTGATCCCTAGCGTGCATTAGGCAAGTAAGTGGAGACCCCATCGCGTGGTCAGTAACGCGAGAGTGTGTTCGTCTGGAAGTAGCCCAGGGGGACATACGCAGCGCTTGCCATCGGCGTGCCCTGCAGGGCAGTAGGTGGTATCTGTTGGGTTGATAACATTCCCAACCGTGACGACCCGTTCATGACCTACTCGGGTTCCCCGTCATGTGGTGTTAAAACACGATCACGTGCCTTGAGACGTGACTTAGCTCAAGGACGGTCGTATGACAATGATACTGGCGTTTGTATTTACTTTTAAATATGATCCTGCCTGAAATGAAAACAACCATTGAGTGCATCATTATTGTGTGGTCTTCTGCAGGTACTAACCACGTATGTATCCGTGTAGCAAACGTGTGCGAGAGACCGTTTAGTGCCACACTTGAGACGTATATGCCAGTATAATCCGGTTAGGATTTTCTTTTGTGAGGAACGTAGTACTGAGGTATCATAGGCATATGCATGAAAAATAATGATAACAAGGAATTAAAATCACTAGGTTCAACATTTAGGACCCTGGTTGGGTAGACAAATTGGAAAGGGATGAGTGTAGTTCCAAAAGACTGAAAAACAGAGTGCTCTGTTTTGGGCAGCAAGTTTGCTGATCTTCAACAGGGCATAACTCACAGGTCTTTTAGCCCAGTTAGGTGTGGTATATAGTTCTGGAAAGGTATTTAAGTACTCTACAACTTTGTTGTAGACTTCAAGAGCTGAAACGCACCTTGATATGGCTTAAACCCCAGAGGAATGTAAACTGTCCAGAATCAGGACAGAGTTAAACACTCTCTGGACTGTTCTGTTTTTCAAACATAACTCCCAGTAGAAAAATCTAAAATTTTCATATGATACATTTTTAGAAAGGGTAGAAGATGTGTTATATCTTTGCAATTCGAAGTTTCTGAAATTTCAGCACAGAATTCAGTGGAAATCACAGTTGAAAACAGCAACTTCCCAGAGGAGGTGCTGTTGAAATTGTTCCAGAAATTCTGTGGACTTTGAATTACCATAACCTTTTAACCAGAGCTGATCTGAGGGAAAATAATTACTCGTTGGAAAGATACTTTAGTTAACTTTAACTTTGGTATTAAGCTTGCGTCATGAAAATGCCCAGAACCAGATCAAAATCTTGGATATGTAGAAACTGGTCATTCTGACAGAGGAATGACAGTTGAACTCATGTGAGAGATTGTTGTACCCTAGAGGGAGTTTGAATACTTCCAATGGGGTAGAACATACTCATGAGAGGTTATCGTCAACTACTGAAAGATTTGAGTATAGGTCTCACTCAAGTTTCTTTTACTAGAGACCATGTTTGTGTCGTATTGAAGATAAAAGGGTGGTTTACGTGAGGACAACGCGATAGTAATGTCTCGTAGTGACCAAACCTAGTTATGGTGAGCTTCCAAAGAGGAGGTTCATCACGTTAGATTAAACTAGCTTGTATTTGGTCTGGTAATGGTGTAGCTTGTGCAAAATTATTACATTATCTACATACGAGGTGTATCGCATGTTTCATTGTCATTATGTTTTTACGCCTATTTCAATTGACTGCATTGCAATATGTTGCGGGACTGATGTTTATTATCGTATGGTTGCAGATGGTTCGCACTAGGACCACGCACGAGGTTGGTGGCTCTAGCCAACAGGGAGGCGATGACTCCCAGCCACCGGCCTACGACAGCACCCCGCAGCAGCAGCCACCACCGCCGCCTCCGCTTACTCTAGCGGATGTGATAGCGGCACTGGTGGGTGGTCGTGAGGAGCAGACCGACCTGCTCCGCACGATCATGCAGAATACATCCCAGGTGGGGGGGCGGGGGGGGGGGGCGTCAAGACAGAGGGCCCCGGGAGCCCCGTGAGGTGTCGTACTCGGATTTCATGAGTACGCACCCTCCAGTGTTCACTGAAGCTGAAGAACCACTGGAGGCCGACAACTGGCTGCGGACCATCGAGTCCAAGTTTGGGCTGCTCCAATGCACGGAGCGGCAAAAGACCTTGTTCGCAGCGCAGAAACTTCACGGTGCCGCTGGTGCATGGTGGGTGAATTATGTCGCCTCATGTCCGGCTGGCCATGCCGTGGAGTGGGGAGAGTTCCGGGAGGCGTTCCGCGCCTATCATATTCCTCCCGGGATCATGAAGAGGAAGTTCCAAGAATTTTTGGAACTGAAGCAGGGCGGGAGGAGTGCCCATGACTACTCCCGTGCCTTCAACCATCTGGCGCAATATGCGTCAGACTATATATCCACTGAAGAGAAGAAGTGGGAACATTTCTATCGGGGGTTACACCCCGAAATGAAGACACATCTCGTTCAGTGGAATCGCGGCACCTTCAACGACCTAGTCAATGCCGCGATTATGCAAGAGGATGCTCAGCGGGAGTTGGCAGCTGAGCAGAGGAAGCGCAGCGCTCCACCTAGCAGTGGGGGTGGCGCTCCCCAGAAGTACCGGATGGTGTATCGGACGCCATCCGGCCAGCAGTGGCACCCACCGGCGCGACCTCAACGGTTCGGGGGACGTCCTTTGCAGTCACCTCCGTTCCATCTGCCGATGCCACCACCAAGACAGCAGCAGCAGCAGCAGACGGCACGCCGGGCATTTCCACCGCCACAACGCGCCCCGGGTTTCCGTCCACCGGTCAGCGGGGGACCGCCCCGTTTCACCTGCTTCACGTGTGGCCAGGCGGGCCACTTCGTGAAGGACTGTCCCCAGGGGCAGCAGAGCAGTGGGCAAGCCCAGTTCCAGGGCGATGCTCGAGGCCGACCTCCGGTGAAGAAGGTTGGTCAGCGGACTGGGGGCGTCCGAAACCTCGACAATGAGGACGCCCCAGAGGGAGAGAACGTGCTGGCGGGTACGTTCACTCTCAATGATAAAGCCATCATCATACTTTTTGATTCTGGTGCAATCCACAGCTTTATAAGTGCATCCTATGTGGCTAAGCATCAAATGCAAGTCTTCCCAACCGACTGCACCTATATGATCTGCTCACCGGGAGGGAAGATTTCAGCAAATATGATGATCCCAAAGGCACCTCTGTGCTTAGGTGGGAAACTATATCCCACCACCTTGATAATCCTTATGGGGCAAAAGATTGATGCAATCTTAGGGATGTCATGGCTACAATACCATGGCGCTGTCCTGGAGACTCGGACACGGACGGTTCATTTAAACTCTCCATTTCACCGTCCACATTCCATGGTGTTAGACACGCCAGTACGGGAAATTTCAGCAATTAATAATACTGAAGCTCTCAAGTTAGGGGACATCCCCGTAGTCCGGCAGTACCCCGACGTGTTCCCGGATGATCTTCCGGGCATGCCACCTGAGCGGAATGTCGAGTTCAAGATCGAGCTTGCACCCGGGACTACGCCCATATCATGGAGACCATATAAAATGGCTCCGAATGAGCTGGCTGAACTGAAAGAACAGCTCAATGATCTGTTGAGCAAGGGTTTCATCAGGCCGAGTTCATCGCCTTGGGGATGCTCGGCGCTGTTCGTGAAGAAGAAGGATGAAACCTTGAGGCTGTGTGTGGATTACCGGCTGCTCAACGCCGTCACCATCAAGAATAAATACCCACTGCCCCGTATTGACATTCTGTTCGATCAACTGGTGGGGGCAAGAGTGTTCTCAAAGATGGACCTTCGCTCTGGATATCATCAGATAAAGATCCGGGCGGAGGATATCCCGAAGACGGCCTTCTCGTTGAGATATGGATTATATGAATATCTCGTCATGTCCTTTGGTCTCACAAATGCTCCAGCCCATTTCATGTATCTCATGAACTCGGTGTTCTTGCTGGAGCTGGACAAGTTCGTGGTAGTGTTCATCGATGATATCTTGGTTTACTCCAAGACAGAAGCCGAACATGCCGAACACTTGAGGATCGTTCTTCAACGATTGCGAGACCACAAGCTCTACGCCAAGTTCAGCAAATACGAGTTTTGGATCAGCCAAGTGCCATTCTTGGGACATATCATCTCAGCAGAAGGCATTGCGGTTGACCCAAGCAAGATAGAGAAAGTGCTGAAATGGAAAGCTCCCACTTCAGTTCATGAAGTCAGAAGTTTCCTCGGGTTAGCGGGATACTATCGGAGATTCATTCCAAGCTTCTCCAAGCTCGCTAAACCGATGACAGAATTGCTGAAGAAGGGGACGAAGTATGTTTGGAACACGGCGTGTGAAGGAGCATTCCAAACATTGGTGAAGCATCTCACCACAGCCCCGGTCTTAGCTCAGCCGGATACAACAAAGCCCTTCGACGTGTATTGTGACGCGTCCGGTATTGGGCTCAGCTGCGTGTTGATGCAGGAAGGACGTGTGGTCGCATATGGCTCACGCCAACTTCGGAACCATGAGCAGCATTATCCCACTCATGATCTTGAGCTTGCTGCAGTGGTTTTGGCGCTGAAAATGTGGAGGCACTATCTCCTGGGGAATCTGGTACATCTCTACACCGACCACAAGAGCTTGAAATACATTTTCACCCAGAAGGAGATGAACATGAGGCAAAGGAGGTGGTTAGAATTGATCAAAGATTATGAAATTGAGATTCATTACCACCCCAGAAAGGTGAATGTGGTTGCCGACGTGCTGAGTTGGAAGTCACATGTCCATCACCTCACCATTACACCGGTGGAGGAGGAAGAGCTGAGTTTATACTTGGTTCCTTATGGATCGCTTTACAACCTTGCCCTCATCCCTACTATTAGGGAGGACATCATGGCAGCTCGGAAGACTGATAAAGGCATGTCACATCTCCGGAGACGGATAGACAACGGGGAGATCAAGTGTTTCCGGAAGGATGAAGAGGGGACGCTATGGTTCGATGACCCCATAGTCGTACCCCGGGATATGGAGCTGAGGAAGAAGATCCTCGATGAAGCTCACTTGTCTAAGTACTCCATTCATCCGGGAAGCAACAAAATGCACCAAGATTTGAAAAAGAAATTTTGGTGGACACGGATGAAGCGGGAGGTAGCTAAGTACGTATCCGAGTGCGATACGTGTAGACGAGTGAAAGCTGATCACATGAAGAAATCAGGGCTGTTGCAACCCCTGAAGATCCCGGCATGGAAATGGGAAGATGTGAGCATGGATTTCATTGTGGGATTGCCCCTAACTTCCAACAAACATGATTCCATTTGGGTAATCGTCGATTGGTTAACCAAGACAGCTCACTTCATCCCGGTAAATACACGATACAATGCCGGTAAATATGCGGAGCTGTACATAGCAAAGATTCTATGCTTATATGGGGTACCCAAGACCATCGTCTCGGATCGAGGTGCATTATTTGTATCTCGCTTTTGGGAGCAGCTACACGCTGCATTGGGTACCAAGCTGATTAGGAGCTCCGCCTATCACCCTCAAACAGATGGGCAAACGGAGAGGGTGAACCAAGTATTAGAAGACATGTTGAGAGCATGTGCCATCCACCACGGCGGGAACTGGGATAATCACCTGCCATTGGCGGAATTCTCGTACAACAATGGCTATCAGGCGAGTATCAAGATGGCACCCTACGAAGCTCTCTACAGTCGAAAATGCCGCACCCCATTAAACTGGTGCGAGTCCGGTGAGAGGGTCACATTCGGGGTTGATGTGGTGAACGACGCCGAAGAGCGCGTTCGGACGATTCAAGCAACCTTGAAGGCCGCTCAATCCCGGCAGAAGAGCTACGCTGATAAAAGGCGTAGACCGTTGCACTTTGATGTCGGTGAACACGTGTATCTCCGCGTGTCTCCGATGAAGGGCGTGCACCGGTTCGGTGTGAAGGGGAAGCTTGCCCCCCGTTTCATTGGACCCTATGCCATCACCGAGAAGTGCGGACCAGCGGCGTATCGATTGGATCTGCCGGCATCCCTTGCTGGTGTCCATGACGTTTTCCATGTTTCGCAACTGCGAAAATGTTTAAAGCATACAGCTGCTGTTCCTACCGAAGACATCGGCGAGCTGAAATCGGATTTAACTTATGATGAATATCTGGTGGCAATTCTTGATGAGAAAGCCCGGACCACGCGTAGCAGAACGTTGTGGTTCTACAAAATACTCTGGAGCAACCACACCGCCGAAGAAGCAACATGGGAGAGCGAGGAATTCCTTCGCTCAAATTACCCGGAGTTCATGGCCTCTCAGCACGGGTAAGTCCCTACTACATCGCTATCTCTTCTTTTATAATCTCGGGATGAGATTCTTTTAAGGGGGGAGGGATGTAAAAGCACAAGAAAAGAGACTTACAAAAACTTTTCTCCACCTCACAACACCACAGTTTTTGTTGTGGATATCTTAGGAAATATTGTGAAGAGCAAGTAATCTCCATCAAAAGAGTGATTAGAGGGGAAAGCCTTCACTTTCACAAAGTGGGATTTTAACACATGAACATGAGAGGTTGAGCTCACCCCTAGAACTTAAAAAGTCTTGGGAAATTCAGTCCAAGTTTCATGTAAATCCAACACTTTTTCAGGCACTAGAATTCAAAACTGAATTTGAATTTCATTTTAAACATGCAGCAAATTTAGCCAAACACAGTCCAAATTTGAGAATTCAAATTCAAACTAAGACTTGGTGACTAAGTCTCACATTAAATTGTGAGTAGCTGAAGATATTTTGGCACAACAGAATTGAGAAAATTAAAAATGGAATTAGAGGGGAGGCCCACTGGTCAGTAGACTTAGCACAGAAGTATCCTCAGCCGACTTCCTCTACCGAGCGCGCTCGCTAGCTGCGGCCAGCGTCGGCGCCCGACCACCTCGGCCGGAAAGCTCCTGCTTCGGCGTAGGAGGTGGCACAGCAGGTGTCGCACTCTCCACTGGCCTCAGGGGCCTATAAAAGGCCGAGACCGCCGGCGAGTTGCTGTTTTTCGCGAGTCCCGCAACCAGCAGCCTAGTCGCCCGAGCTCCGATCGTGTGCCACCCAAGCTGTGATCATCTTCCGGCCTTGACCTCCATAGGAAAGTGAAGCGCTAGCTCGTCCTCAAGACCACCGCACAAACCGCTCCAAGGTTCGACCATTGTGCGTGGAGAATTTTCCAGTTTAGGGTGGGGAGCTCATTTCGGGACCCGATTAGGTTTAGGAGAAATTCGGGAAGCTTGGTGGGTGGGAGGTCGAACGGAGCTGTGAGACAGCATCTAGAGGTTCTGGCGACCCCTCTCGATCGAAAACCGGAAGGAAATCACCGCCGGAACCCTAGTTCACCATAGAACAGTGTGGCGAAGGAGGGGGTCGCCGGTGAGGTCTGGGTTGCCGGCCGTTTAAGGCCCGATGGATATCATGTCGAGCTTCCCGAGGTTCCCCTGAGTGTGGCGACGCGATTAGCGCGCGAAGGAGATGGTCAGAAGGCGGGAACACGTTGCCGAGGTAGCACAGAGGCATAGGGCTCGTCGCCGGCGAGCTACGGTGGTTAGCCGGCGGTGACATGGTGTCCAGCGTGTTCAGCACCCGAGGTTACGTGGGGGCGGCGAGTCTTGTCGGCGCCGGCGAGCTAGATCGCCGGGAACGCCGACCTCGCCGGAGCTCCGGCGGCTCGGGGCGGCGGCGTCGGGAGGTAGACGAAGGGTGCGGCCCCACCTGTCAGCCCCTGTGCTAATTGCGCGCGAGCGCGCGGTTAGTTCAATTTAAACTGGCGGGCCCCGCTGTCAGCCTCTGTTTAGCGCGGGAGGTGATTCTCTGTAGGAAAATAATTCAGGGATCAGCTCAAACTTTAGAAATTCATAACTTTGTGTAGGAAGCTCCAAATTCAGTGAACCAAATTTTTCTGAACTCAGGATTCTGAGTACGTTCCAGCAATATCAAGTTCAGCTCATGAAACTTAATAGTTTTCCAGAATTAAATCCCTAAATTTAAACTGTGGGGAATTTTATCTGGAGAACTACTTTATGAAAAATTCTGAAATTTGGCTGAGAGGTTCATTGGAAAGTCCCGGAATCCCAGTAAAATTTTCAGACCCATCCATGTTAATTTAGTTACCCTAATGGTGTGATTAAGAGAACTGCCCTGAGAAAATAGAAAAATGTACAGAAACAATTTTCAGATTTTTCTCAAATCTTAATTAGGGCATAACTTTCAGTAGAATTCTTCAAATGACATGAAACCAATGCCATAAGAACCAACTTGACTTTTAGTTTCCAAAAAGTAATGGTTGGAGCCATGAAAACCCCTGGAATTACTTAGAAGCTCAAATATTGACCAAATGAGCTTTTATTTGTACAAGGTTCAAAGGAACTTTGTTTCAAATGAAACATGGTCGAGACTCTGGTTAGGACCCTACCAAGCCACCAAAAAAATTTCAGAACCAAAGGGGAGGGCTAGCTAGAGTTATTAGTAATTAAGTATTCAAGTTCATGCATTGCATTTAAATTGACATGTAGTATCTCATTAACGTGTAGTCGCTGAAGGCGAGGAAGATCCGGAGGTACTCGACTTCCTACTTCCGGAAGAAGAACTAACCCCTGACCAGCAGCAACAAGGCAAGCCCCGGTTTGCATTAAGGTCTTTTATAAAGTTTTACTTTGTTCACATGTCTAGTATGAAGTATAAATGTGCATTAGGTGTAGGATGGATGGAACCCCACTTGCATGACCAGAAATTGTCCATAAGAGTGAGGGTAGTGTCTAAGACCTCGAGTAGACAGGCTATGCTTAATGATTCATAGGACTTCGGTACAAGTCGATGTAAAAGCCCAAGAAAAGGGACTTGCAAAAAAACTTTTCTTCACCTCACAACACCACAGTTTTTATTGTGGATATCCTAGGAAATATTGTGAAGAGCAAGTAACCTCCATTAAAAGAGTGATTAGAGGGGAAAGCCTTCACTTTCACAAAGTGGGATTTGTACACATGAACATGAGAGGTTGAGCTCACCCCAAAAACCTAAAAAGTCTTGGGAAGGTTCAGTCCAAGTTTCATGTAAATCCAACACTTTTTGAGGCACTTTTGGAAGGATTTGAAAAAGAGGCCAATTTGAATGAAAAATCAAATTGCAGCAGCTTTCATCACTCAAACTCAAAAGTTAGCTTCATATTCAAACTCAGCACATTTTTCTGAGTTAGGTCACCAATTTTCATCCCTATTGGAGTTCATCTTGTCGGGAGCTAAATTTGCAATAATTCAAAACTGAATTTGAATTTCAGTTAAACATGAAGCAAATTTCACCCAACAAAGTTTGAATTTGATAACTCAAATTCAAACCAATACTTGGGGGCTAAGTCTATTATTCAATGTTCAGTAGCTGGGATATTTACAAAAGAAAGGGGGAGAAAGAATTAGAGGGGAGAAGAGGGCCCACTGGTCAGCCACCCCGGGGAGCAAACCGACTCGGGCACGCGGTCGAACGCCCTACGGCCGACAGCGCACGGGGTCGACCCCATCCCAACGCGGCCACCGCGCCACCTCCTGCTCGGGGGATGAGGGCGCCGGCTACAAAGCGTGCGGTTGCACTGCTGGGCTGCGTGAAACCCCCCGTATCCTCTCTGTTCAACAGCCCACAAACCCGGCCACACACTCGGTGTTTCGCCACCCACTGATCGCCGGCATCCGAGAAAACCAGGCGCCCTCGTGCCCAACGCTCAACACAAGAAACAACCGCCATAAGGTGCTGGTTCTGCTTGTCCTTACCGTTCGGCATTTCATGCACCGTCGGGGGAGAATTTCTTCCGGGAACGCTACGGTGTTCTTAAGGCCGAGCTCCACCAAATCCAAAAAATTCACGGGTGTTGGCTTATCACCGGGCGTACTGAGCTAAACACACGATCTACACCCTGCCACGACCACCTAGGATCAAAAAACAGCAAGAACCATGGGCTAGGGTTACGGTTCTTTGAAGTTTTCTGAGAACAGCCGATATCCGGCCTAGGTCACCGGTGAGGTCGTAGTTGCAGCTGTTTTCACGGGGATTGGGGCCCATGTCCGCGATCAGCAGGTTTAAGCGGAGCTCCCTGAGCAAACTGCATCGAAAAAGGTGCAGAGGATGCCGAGTTTGACGTCGCCGGTGAGCTCCCGACCGCTGTTACCGGCGGGAGCACTGTTCCGGCCGTTGTCATGCTCTGGTGACGGCCCCACCGTGTTCCCCAGGCTGAGATAGGCACAGGCCGCGAGAATCGGCAAGTTCCGAGGGCTGGAACCCCTCTTCGGCGAGAGCTCAGGCGAGCTCGGCGGCGGGATCGCGCGGGCGTCGGGAGGAGGAAGATGACTGGGGGCCCCGAATGTCAGTGGCGATATTTTAAATCGTCGGATCCGCTGCGGCCCGGGATCCAGTGTGGTGACATGGGAAGGGTCCTGTGGCCCCGTGTGGCGTGATTCCAGCCGCCAACACGTGTAGGAGGGACCCGCAGTCAGAGTTTGAATGTTTCCCGAATTAATTTGAATTTCCAGATGTAGTTCCAACTTTAGAACCCCATAACTTTTGCTAGGAAGCTCAAACTTTAGTGATTAAAATTTGTTTGGATTCATCTTGCATAGCTATATCCAAATATGCAACCCAATTGGTATGAAACCTATTAGTTAATTCTGGAAAATTCTTTAAAGCTTTTCAGCAAAAGAATTTTAGAGGGAGTTTGGTTCATCCAAAAATCTCCAAGTTTTGCCAGGGTGTTCTCTAGTATGTTAGTGAACCCCTATAAAAGTTTCAGACCATTTGGAGTTGATTTGATCAGAGCAATTCGAATTTGCAGGTGCTGTGTTCATTTGAATACAGAAACATTTTCAGAGAATTTCCAAAACTTGGAAATTAAGTTCTGGGCAAATCTTAGCTCCAAAAATGCTAGGAAAATTCATGCAAACTCTATGAGCTATAATTGAAATTGTAGTTCACTAAGTTGAACATGAACAGGGGTGTTACCTCAGAATTAATTCTTCTTTGCTTAGGTGCTAAAAGAATTATTCTGAACAAACCACTCAATGAAAAGTGCTAAATTTGGATCCAGAGAGTTGTCTTGTGACAAGGAACTCACATAAAAATTCTCAGCTCCATTGGAGCTCTGGATCACCCCTGTCCTGTTTAACCACTTGAGGGATTAATATGGAAAAGTGGGAAAACCACTTAGCACTTAACCATGTGCTTAGGTCTAAGCCCAAACCACCAACACCAAGTTCGTTTTTAAATTCTTAAACAGAGTTCCAGTTGTTAGAGACTGGTTATCAGAACTAATAGCAGAAGTATTACCCTAAACTCATGTGCATATTCATTAACATGTAGTATTGTATTAACGTGTAGTCGCTGAAGGCGAGGAGGCTCTGGAGGTACTCGACTTCCTGCTTCCAGAAGAGGAACTAACCCCTGACCAGCAGCAACAAGGCAAGCCCCGGTTTGCATTAAGCCTTTTATAAAGTTTTTACTTTGTTTACATACGTAGAGTGAAGTGTGTATGTGCATTAGGTGTAGGATGGATGAATACCCCACTTGCATAACCAGAATTTTTCCACAAGAGTGAGGGTAGTGTCTAAGACCTCGAGTAGACAAGCTATGCTTAATGATTCATGGGTCTTCGGTACAAGTCGAGTAGTTGGAATCTACTCGCGAGATAGGCTTGGGACACACGGGTTCGGTTGAGTGTTGTGAGATCACTTTAGTAATAAAAATGAGACTAGGCAGGGGCTAGGGTGCAGCAAGAGGAAGTCTTGTGTGCGCAGCCCTGTCCGTGTCGATTGAGGACCGATCCGTGTGCGGCCCTGCTGAACAAGTATTGAACGTACCGAAGGCATATCGGATATATGGGCCCCGATAAACCGATGTAGCCTAAACCTCCAGGCGTCGAGGCATAGCACACCGATTTATAGGTGTAGGTTGAGGGCAGCAAGGTGGAAATCTGCCAACGGGAATAGAGAGATGCTCCGTGTGGGGAACCTCCTGCTCATTTTGGTGCGACCGGTTCGACGTTTGGGCTGTTGGGTGAAAGGTTGTTCCGTACGACATCGAGTGAGCGTGCTGTGCAGCTCCACGGGTGGGCATACGTGACATGCTCTTTGGGTTTCCCTGCAGGTGTATATCGAGTCGATTCGCCGTCCCTCGCGGTGACGAGTACCGCTTGTTCACTGCGACGTAACGTAGATAATTTATGGAATGTTATGAATCAATATTGCTGTTATGATATAATTGTATGGCTACATGTGTGCCACCAAATATTGCTTACTAAATTTTAGATTCATGAACTGTTAACTTGCTGCTAAAAGATTAACTAAGGATGAACTTGTAGGCGTGTCCATTTGCTGCATTATTACTCTTCTATGCTCATTGTATCCCTCATATAGAGTTCCATGCTTAGGTGAGTCGGTTAAGTCTTGTTGAGCCATCGTGCTCACGGTTGCTGCTTAAGTGTTTTTCAGGTGAGGAGCCACCCACGGACTCGGAGTACGAGTCCACCGGCGAGGGTTATCCTCCGTCGGGGACTACGGCTGAGTGGGAGCCGTACACGCAGCGCTTAGCTGAAGAGTGCAGCTAGTGTGGGTTGCCCTAGGGCGGGGCAGCCAACTTTTGCTAGATAGGCGGGCGTGAGTTGTATAGTGTAGACTTCCGCTGTGTAAGATAAACAATAGTTTGTAACTAGAGTTTGTACTACTTGTACAGTTCAGTTGTTTTCCCCATGTAATATATTGTGTTCTTATGACGTGTGCTGTCGGGTGTCGCATCGCACGGCACAACCCTCTGCGATCCTGGATGAGCGGATCTTGGTCCGCCACAGCCTGGTATCGGAGCTGCATTGGGGATAGCACAGTACTTAAGGACGGTATTACGGGAAAACTTAGGTATACGGTGAGGATTCGGTAGTAGCCCAAGTAAGGACTATACTAGCCTAGTTACTTAAAGTGGCAAAGACTAACTTATGTGTTATAATTCTGAATTTCAATTATGTAACGACGCACCTACGACATGGTAAGAATGGTAAGGAACGCCACCGAAAGCGGTTCAATTTCGGTTAGCTCCCCTGACGAGGAACGTGGTTCAGGGATAGGTCTCACAGCTTGGTGTGAGACGTTAATATGAAACTCTTGGACTCTTCATGTTCCTGAATTCATATGAAACGCTGATCCCTAGCGTGCATTAGGCAAGTAAGTGGAGACCTCATCGCGTGGTCAATAACGCGAGAGTGTGTTCGTCTGGAAGTAGCCCAGGGGGGCATACGCAGCGCTTGCCATCGGCGTGCCCTGCAGGGCAGTAGGTGGTATCTGTAGGGTTGATAACATTCCCAACCGCGACGACCCGTTCATGACATACTCGGGTTCCCCGTTGTGTGGTGTTGAAACACGATCACGTACCTTGAGACGTGACCTAACTCAAGGACGGCCGTATGGCAATGATACGGGCGTTTGTATTTACTTTTAATATGATCCTGCCTGAAATGAAAACAACCATTGAGTGCACCATTATTGTGTGGTCTTCTGCAGGTACTAACCACGTATGTATCCGTGTAGCAAACGTGTGCGAGAGACCGTTTAGTGCCACACTTGAGACGTATATGCCGGTATAATCCGGTTAGGATTTTGCTTTTGTGAGGAACGTAGTACCGAGATGTCATAGACATATGCATGAAAAATCATGATAATAAGGAATTAAAATCACTAGGTTCAACATTTAGGGCCTAGTTGGGCAGAAAAATTGGAGGATGATTGGTGTAGTTCTCCAAGACTGAAAAACAGAGTGCTCTGTTTTGGGCAGCAAGTTTGCTGAACTTCAACAGAGCACAACTCACAGGTATTTTAGCCCAGGGAGGTGTGATATATAGTTCTGGAAAGGTATGTTAGTACTCTGCAATTTTTTTGTAGATTTCCAGAGCTGAAACACACCTTAGGATGGCTTAAATCCCAGAGGAATGTAAACTGTCCAGAATCAGGACAGAGTTAAACACTCTCTGGACTGTTCTGTTTTTCAAACATAACTCCCAGTAGAAAAATCTAAAATTGTCATATGATACAGATTTAGAAAGGGTAGAAGATGTGTGACATCTTTTCAATTCAAAGTTTCTGAAATTTCAGCACAGATTTCAGTGGAAACTCGAATGGAAAACAGAAACTTCCAAATGAGGTGCTGTTGAAATTCTTCCAGAAATTCTGTGGACTTTGAATTACCATAACTTTTTATCCAGAGCTGATCTGTGGGCAAATGAGTACTCGTTGGAAATATACTGAAGTTAACTTTAACTTTGGTTTTCAGCTTGAGTCATCAAAATGCCGAGAACCATATCAAAATTTTGAATATGTAGAAACTGGTCATTCTGACAGAGGAATGACAGTTGAACTCATTTGAGAAGTTGTTGTACCCTAGAGGGGGTTTGAGTACTCCCAATGGGGTGGAACATACTCATGAGAGGCTATCTTCAACTAGTAAAAGATTTGAGTATAGGTCTCACTCAAGTTCTTCTACTAGAGACCATGTTTGCGTCGTATTGAAGATGAAAGCGTAGTATACGTGATGACAACGCGATAGTAATGTCTCGTGGTGACCAAACCTAGTTGTGGTGAGCTTCCAAAGAGGAGGTTCATCAAGTTGGATTAAACTAGCTTGTATTTGGTCTGGTAATGGTGTAGCTTGTGCAAAGTTATTATATTATCTACATACGAGATGTATCGCATGTTTCATTGTCATTATGCTTTTACGCCTATTTCAATTGACTGCATTGCAATATGTTGCGGGACTGATGTTTGTTGTCGTATGGTTGCAGATGGTTCGCACTAGGACCACGCACGAGGTTGGTGGCTCTAGCCAACAGGGAGGTGATGACTCCCAGCCACCGGCCTACGACAGCACTCCGCAGCAGCAGCCACCACCGCCGCCACCGCTTACTCTAGCGGATGTGATAGCGGCACTGGTGGGTGGTCGTGAGGAGCAGACCGACCTGCTCCGCACGATCACACAGAATACGTCCCAGGCGGGGGGACGTCAAGATAGAGGGCCTCGTGAGCCCCGGGAAGTGTCGTACTCGGATTTCATGAGTACGCACCCTCCAGTGTTCACAGAAGCTGAAGAACCACTGGAGGCGGACAACTGGCTGCGGACCATCGAGTCCAAGTTCGGGCTGCTCCAATGCACGGAGCGGCAGAAGATTATGTTTGCAGCGCAGCAACTCCACGGTGCCGCTGGTGCATGGTGGGTGAACTATGTCGCCTCACGTCCGGCTGGCCATGCCGTAGAATGGGAAGAGTTCCGGGAGGCGTTCCGCGCCTATCACATTCCTCCCGGGATCATGAAGAGGAAGTTCCAAGAATTTTTGGAACTGAAGAAGGGCGGGAGGAGTGCCCATGACTACTCCCGTGCCTTCAACCATCTGGCGCAATATGCGTCAGACTACATCTCCACCGAGGAGAAAAAGCGGGAGCACTTCTATCGGGGGTTACACCCCGAAATGAAGACGCATCTCGTGCAATGGAATCGCGGCACTTTCAACGACCTCGTCAATGCCGCGATCATGCAGGAGGACGCTCAGCGAGAGTTGGCAGCTGAGCAGCGGAAGCGCAGCGCTCCACCCAGCAGTGGTGGTGGTGCTCCTCAGAAGTACCGTATGGTGTATCGGACACCATCCGGGCAGCAGTGGCATCCACCGGCGCGACCTCAGCGGTTCGGGGGACATTCGTTTCAGTCACCTCCGCTCCGTCTGCCGATGCCACCACCAAGACAGCAGCAGCAGCAGACGGCACCCCGGGCGTTTCCACCGCCACAACGCGCCCCGGGATTCCGTCCACCGATCAGCGGGGGACCACCCCGTTTCACCTGCTTCACGTGTGGCCAGGCGAGCCACTTCGCGAAGGACTGTCCCCAGGGACAGCAGAGTAGCGGGCAAGCCTAGTTCCAGGGCGGTGCTTGAGGCCGACCTCCGGTGAAGAAGGTAGGTCAGTGGACTGGGTGCGTCCGCAACCTCGACAATGAGGACGCCCCAGAGGGAGACAACGTGCTGGCGGGTACGTTTACTCTCAACAATCAAGCCATCATCATACTTTTTGATTCTGGTGCAACCCACAGCTTTATAAGTGCATCCTATGTGGCTAAGCATCAAATGCAAGTCTTCCCAACCAACTGCACTTATATGATCTGCTCACCGGAAGGGAAGATCTCAGCTAATATGATGATTCCAAAAGCACCTCTGTGTTTAGGTGGGAAACTATATCCCACTACCTTGATAATCCTTATGGGGCAAAAGATTGATGCAATCTTAGGGATGTCATGGCTGCAATACCATGGCGCTGTCCTGGAGACTCGGACACGGACGGTTCATCTAAACTCTCCATTTCACCGTCCACATTCCATGGTGTTAGACACGCCAGTCCGGGAAATTTCAGCAATTAATAATGCTGAAGCTCTCAAGTTAGAGGACATCCCCGTAGTCCGGGAGTACCCCGACGTGTTCCCAGATGATCTTCCGGGCATGCCACCTGAGCGGGATGTCGAGTTCAAGATTGAGCTTGCACCCGGGACTACACCCATATCACGGAGACCATATAAAATGGCTCCGAATGAGCTGGCTGAACTGAAAGAACAGCTCAATTATCTGTTGAGCAAGGGTTTCATCAGGCCGAATTCATCGCCTTGGGGATGCTCGGCGCTGTTCGTGAAGAAGAAGGATGAAACCTTGAGGATGTGTCTGGATTACCGTCCGCTCAACGCCGTCACCATCAAGAACAAGTACCCACTGCCCCGTATTGACATTTTGTTTGATCAACTTGTGGGGTCAAGTGTGTTCCCAAAGATGGACCTTCGCTCTGGATATCACCAGATCAAGATCCGGGCGGAGGATATCCCGAAGACGGCCTTCTCGACGAGATACGGATTATATGAATATCTCGTCACATCCTTTGGTCTCACAAATGCTCCAGCCCATTTCATGTATCTCATGAACTCAGTGTTCATGCCGGAGCTGGACAAGTTCGTGGTAGTGTTCATCGACGATATCTTGGTTTACTCCAAGACAGAAGCGGAACATGCCGAACACTTGCGGATCGTTCTTCAACGATTGCGAGACCACAAGCTCTATGCCAAGTTCAGTAAATGTGAGTTTTGGATCAGCCAAGTGCCATTCTTGGGACATATCATCTCCGCAGAAGGCATTGCAGTTGACCCAAGCAAAATAGAGCAAGTGCTGAAATGGAAAGCTCCCACTTCAGTTCATGAAGTCAGAAGCTTCCTCGGGTTAGCGGGATACTATCGGAGATTCATTCCAAGCTTCTCCAAGCTCGCTAAGCCGATGACAGAATTGCTGAAGAAAGGGACGAAGTATGTTTTGAACACGGCGTGTGAAGGAGCGTTCCAAGCATTGGTGAAGCATCTCACCACAGCCCCGGTTTTAGCTCAGCCGGATACAACAAAGCCCTTCGACGTGTATTGTGACACGTCTGGTATTGGGCTCGGCTGCGTGTTGATGCAGGAAGGACGTGTGGTCGCTTATGGCTCACACCAACTTCGGAACCATGAGCAGCACTATCCGACTCATGATCTTGAACTTGCTGCAGTGGTGTTGGCGCTGAAAATGTGGAGGCACTATCTCCTGGGGAATCTGGTGCATCTCTACACCGACCACAAGAGCTTGAAATATATTTTCACCCAGAAGGAGCTGAACATGAGGCAAAGGAGGTGGTTAGAACTGATCAAGGATTATGAGATCGAGATTCATTACCACCCCGGCAAGGCGAATGTGGTTGCCGACGCACTAAGTCAGAAATCACATGTCCATCACCTCACCATTACACCGGTAGAGGAGGAAGAGCCGAGTTTATACTTGGTTCCTTATGGGTCACTGTACAACCTTGCCCTCATCCCTACTATTAGGGAGGACATCATGACAGCTCAGAAGACTGATAAAGGCATGGAACATCTCCGGAGACGTATCGACAACGGGGAGATCAAATGTTTCCGGAAAGATGATGAGGGGACGCTGTGGTTCAACGACCGCATAGTCGTACCCCGGGATATGGAGTTGAGAAAGAAGATTCTCGATGAAGCTCACTTGTCTAAATACTCCATTCATCCGGGCAGCAACAAAGTGTACCAAGATTTGAAAAAAAATTTGGTGGACACGGATGAAGCGGGAGGTAGCGAAGTACGTATCCGAGTGCGATATGTGTAGACGAGTGAAGGCTGATCATATGAGGAAATCAGGGCTGTTGTAATCCCTGAAGATACCGGCATGAAAATGGGAAGATGTGAGCATGGATTTCATTGTGGGATTACCCCTAACATCCAACAAGCATGATTCCATTTGGGTAATCGTTGACCGGTTAACCAAGACGTTACAATGCCGGCAAATATGCGGAGCTGTACATAGCGAAGATTCTATGCCTATACGGGGTAACCCAAGACCATCGTCTCAGATCGAGGTGCATTATTTGTATCTCGCTTTTGGGAGCAGCTACACGCTGCATTGGGTACTAAGTTGATCAGGAGCTCCGCCTATCACCCTCAGACAGATGGCCAGACAGAGAGGTTGAATCAAGTTCTGGAAGACATGTTGAGAGCATGTGCCATCCACCACGGCAGGAACTGGGATGATCACCTACCGTTGGCGGAATTCTCGTACAACAACGGCTATCAGGCGAGTATCAAAATGGCACCCTACGAAGCTCTCTATGGTTGCAAATGCCGCACCCCATTAAACTGGTGCGATACCGGTGAAAGGGTCACATTCGGGGTTGATGTGGTGAACGACGCCGAAGAGCGCGTTCGGACGATTCAAGCTAACTTGAAGGCCGCTCAATCCCGGCAGAAGAGCTACGCTGATAAGAGGCGTAGACCGCTGCACTTTGACGTCGGTGAACACGTGTACCTCCACGTGTCTCCGATGAAGGGCTTGCACCGGTTCGGTGTGAAGGGGAAGCTCGCTCCCTGTTTCATTGGACCCTACGCTATCACTGAGAAGTGTGGACCAGCAGCGTATAGACTGGAGCTACCGGCATCCCTTGCTGGTGTCCATGATGTTTTCCATGTTTCGCAACTGTGAAAATGTTTAAAGCATACAGCTGCTGTTCCTACCGAAGACATCGGCGAGCTGAAACCGGATTTGACCTATGATGAGTATCCGGTGGAAATTCTTGATGATAAAGCCCGAACCACGCGTAGCAGAACGTTGTGGTTCTACAAGATCCTCTGGAGCAACCACACCACCGAAGAAGCAACGTGGGAGAGCGAGGAATTCCTTCGCTCGAATTATCCAGAGTTCATGGCGTCTCAACACGGGTAAGTCCCCATTACATCGCTATCTCTTCTTTTGTAATCTCGGGACGAGATTCTTTTAAGGGGGAGGGATGTAAAAGCCCAAGAAAAGGGACTTGCAAAAAAAACTTTTCTTCACCTCACAACACCACAGTTTTTATTGTGGATATCCTAGGAAATATTGTGAAGAGCAAGTAACCTCCATCAAAAGAGTGATTAGAGGGGAAAGCCTTCACTTTCACAAAGTGGGATTTGTACACATGAACATGAGAGGTTGAGCTCACCCCCAAAAACCTAAAAAGTCTTGGGAAGGTTCAGTCCAAGTTTCATGTAAATCCAACACTTTTTGAGGCACTTTTGGAAGGATTTGAAAAAGAGGCCAATTCGAATGAAAAATCAAATTGCAGCAACTTTCATCACTCAAACTCAAAAGTTAGCTTCATATTCAAACTCAGCACATTTTTCTGAGTTAGCACACCAATTTTCATCCCTATTGGAGTTCATCTTGTTGGGAGCTAAATTTGCAATAATTCAAAACTGAATTTGAATTTCAGTTAAACATGAAGCAAATTTAACCCAACAAAGTATGAATTTGATAACTCAAATTCAAAACAATACTTGGGGGCTAAGTCTCTTATTCAATGTTCAGTAGCTGGGATATTTACAAAATAAAGGGGGAGAAAGAATTAGAGGGGAGAAGAGGGCCCACTGGTCAGCCACCCCGGAGAGCAAACCGACTCGGGCACGCGGTCGAACACCCTACGGCCGACAGCGCACGGGGTCGACCCCGTCCCAACGCGGCCACCGCGCCACCTCCTGCTCGGGGGATGAGGGCGCCGGCTACAAAGCGTGCGGTTGCACTGCTGGGCTGCGTGAAACCCCCCATATCCTCTCTGTTCCACCGCTCACAAACCCGGCCACACACTCGGTGTTTCGCCACCCACTGATCACCGGCGTCCGAGCAAACCAGGCGCACTCGTGCCCGACGCTCAACACAAGAAACGACCGCCATAAGGTGCTGGTTCTGCTTGTCCTTACCATTCGGCATTTCATGCACCGTCGGGGGAGAATTTCTTCCGGGAACGCTACGGTGTTCTTAAGGCCGAGCTCCACCAAATCCAAAAAATTCACGGGTGTTGGCTTATCACCGGGCGTACCGAGCTAAACACAGGATCTACACCCTTCCACGACCACCTAGGATCAAAAACCAGCAAGAACCATGGGCTAGGGTTACGGTTCTTTGAAGTTTTCTGAGAACAGCCGATATCCGGCCTAGGTCACCGGTAAGGTCGTAGTTGCAGCTGTTTTCACGGGGATTGGGGCCCATGTCCGCGATCAGCAGGTGTCAGCGGAGCTCCCCGAGCAAACCGCATCGAAAAAGGTGCAGGGGATGCCGAGTTCGACGTCGCCGGTGAGCTCCCGGCCGCTGTTACCGGCGGGAGCACTGTTCCGGCCGTTGTCACGCTCTGGTGACGGCCCCACCGTGTTCCCCAGGCCGAGATAGGCACAGGCGGCGAGAATCGGCAAGTTCCAAGGGCCGGAACCACTCTCCGCGAGAGCTCCGGCGAGCTCGGCGGCGGAATCGCGCGGGCGTCGGGAGGAGGAAGATGACTGGGGGCCCCGCATGTCAGTGGCGATATTTTAGATCGTCGGATCCGCTGCGGACCAGGATCCAGTGTTGTGATGCGGGAAGGGACCTGTGGCCCCGTGTGGCATGATTCCAGCAGCCAACACGTGTAGGAGGGACCCGCAGTCAGAGTTTGAATATTTCCTGAATTAATTTGAATTTCCAGATTTAGTTCAAAATTTAGAACCCCATAACTTTTGCTAGGAAGCTCAAACTTTAGTGATTCAAATTGGGTTGGATTCATCTTGCATAGCTATATCCAAATATGCAACCCAATTGGTACGAAACCTATTAGTTAATTCTGGAAAATTCTTTAAAGCTTTTCAGCAAAAGAATTTTAGAGGGAGTTTGGTTCATCCAAAAATCCCCAAATTTTGCCAGAGTGTTCTCTAGGATGTTAGTGAACCCCTTTAAAAGTTTCAGACCATTTGGAGTTGATTTGATCAGAGCAATTCGAATTTGAAGGTGCTGTGTTCATTTGAATACAGAAACATTTTCAGAGAATTTCCAAAACTTGGAAATTCAGTTCTGGGCAAATCTTAGCTCCAAAAATGGTAGGAAAATTCATGCAAACTCTATGAGCTATAATTGAAATTGTACTTCACTAAGTTGGGCATGAACAGGGGTGTTACCTCAGAATTAATTCTTCTTTGCTTAGGTGTTAAAAGAATTATTCTGAACAAACCACCCAATGACAAGTGCTAAATTTGGATCCAGAGAGTTGTCTTGTGACAAGGAACTCACATAAAAATTCTCAGCTCCATTGGAGATCTGGATCACCCCTGTCCTGTTTAACCACTTGAGGGATTAATATGGAAAAGTGGGAAACCACTTAGTACTTAACCATGTGCTTAGGTCTAAGCCCAAACCACCAACACTCAGTTCATCTTTAAATTCTTAAACAGAGTTCCAGTTGTTAGAGACTGGTTATCAGAACTAATAGCAGAAGTATTACCCTAAACTCATGTGCATATTCATTAACATGTAGTATTGTATTAACGTGTAGTCGCTGAAGGCGAGGAGGCTCCGGAGGTACTCGACTTCCTGCTTCCAGAAGAGGAACTAACCCCTGACCAGCAGCAACAAGGCAAGGCCTGGTTTGCATTAAGCCTTTTATAAAGTTTTTACTTTGTTTACATACGTAGAGTGTAGTGTGTATGTGCATTAGGTGTAGGATGGATGAATACCCACTTGCATAACCAGAATTTTTCCACAAGAGTGAGGGTAGTGTCTAAGACCTCGAGTAGACAAGCTATGCTTAATGGTTCATAGGTCTTCGGTACAAGTCGAGTAGTTGGAATCTACTCACGAGATAGGCTTGGGACACACAGGTTCGGTTGAGTGATGTGAGATCACTTTAGTAATAAAAATGAGACTAGGCAGGGGCTAGGGCGCAGCAAGAGGAAGTCTTGTGTGCGCAGCCTTGTCCGTGTCGATTGAGGACCGATCCGTGTGCGGCCCTGCTGAACAAGTATTGAACGTACCGAAGGCATATCGGATATATGGGCCCCGATAAACCGATGTAGCCTAAACCTCCGGGCATCGAGGCATAGCACACCGATTTATAGGTGTAGGTTGAGGGCAGCAAGGTGGAAATCTGCCAACGGGCATAGAGAGATGCTCCGTGTGGGGAACCTCCTGCTCGTTTCGGTGCGACCGGTTCGACGTTTGGGCTGTTGGATGAAAGGTTGTCCCGTACGACCTCGAGTGAGCGTGCTGTGCAGCTCCACGGGTGGGTGTACGTGACGTGCTCTTTGGGTTTCCCTGCAGGTGTATATCGAGTCGATTCGCCGTCCCTCGCGGTGACGAGTACCGCTTGTTCACTGCGACGTAACGTAGATAATTTATGGAATGTTATGAATCAATATTGCTGTTATGATATAATTGTATGGCTACATGTGTGCCACCAAATATTGCTTACTAAATTTTAGATTCATGAACTGTTAACTTGCTGCTAAAAGATGAACTAAGGATGAACTTGTAGGCGTGTCCATTTGCTGCATTATTACTCTCCTATGCTCATTGTATCCCTCATATAGAGTTCCATGCTTAGGTGAGTCGGTTAAGTCTTGTTGAGCCATCGTGCTCACGGTTGCTGCTTAAGTGTTTTTCAGGTGAGGAGCCACCCACGGACTCGGAGTACGAGTCCACCGGCGAGGGTTACCCTCCGTCAGGGACTACGGCTGAGTGGGAGCCGTACACGCCGCGCTGAGCTGAAGAGTGCAGCTTGTGTGGGTTGCCCTAGGGCGGGGCAGCCAACTTTTGCTAGATAGGCGGGCGTGAGTTGTATAGTGTAGACTTCCGCTGTGTAAGATAAACAATAGTTTATAACTGGAGTTTGTACTACTTGTACAGTTCAGTTGTTTTCCCCATGTAATATATTGTGTTCTTATGACGTGTGCTGTCGGGTGTCGCATCGCGCGGCACCACCCTCTGCGATCCTGGATGAGCGGATCCCGGTCCGCCACAGTCGAGTAGTTGGACTCTACTCGCGAGATAGGCTTGGGACACACGGGGTCAGTTGAGTGATGAGAGATCACCTTAGTAATAAAAATGAGACTAGGCAGGGGCTAGGGCGCAGCAAGAGGATGTCTTGTGTGTGCAGCACTGTCCGGGTCGATTGAGGACCGATCCGTGTGCGGCCCTTCTGAACAAGTATTGAACGTACCGAAGGCATATCGGATATATGGGCCCCGATAAACCGATGTAGCCTAAACCTCCGGGCGTCGAGGCATAGCACACCGATTTATAGGTGTAGGTTGAGGGCAGCAAGGTGGAAATCTGCCAACGGGCATAGAGAGATACTCCGTGTGGGGAACCTCCTGCTCGTTTCGGTGCGACCTGTTCGACGTTTGGGCTGTTGGGTGAAAGGTTGTCCCGTACGACATCGAGTGAGCGTGCTGTGCAGCTCCACGGGTGGGCGTACGTGACATGCTCTTTGGGTTTCCCTGCAGGTGTATATCGAGTCGATTCGCCGTCCCTCGTGGTGACGAGTACCGCTTGTTCACTGCGACGTAACGTAGATAATTTATGGAATGTTATGAATCAATATTGCTGTTATGATATAATTGTATGGCTACATGTGTGCCAACAAATATTGCTTAATAAATTTCAGATTTCCAAACTGTTAACTTGTGGCTAAAAGAGTAACTAAGGATGAACTTGTAGGTGTGTCCATTGATGCATTGTTACTCTCCTATGTTCATTGTATCCCTCATGTAGAGTTCCATGCTTAGGCGATTCGGTTAAGTCTTGTTGAGCCATCGTGCTGACGGTTGCTGCTTAAGTGTTTTTCAGGTGAGGAGCCACCCACGGACTCGGAGTACGAGTCCACCGGCGAGGGTTACCCTCCATCGGGGACCACGGCTGAGTGGGAGCCGTACACGCCGCGCTGAGCTGAGACGTGCAGCTAGTGTGGGTTGCCCTAGGGCTAGGCAACCGACTTTTGCTAGATAGGCGGGCGTGAGTGTAGAAAAGTAGACTTCCGCTGTGTAATAAAGACAATAGTTTGTAACTGAGTATTGTACATGTTTGTACAGTTCAGTTGTTTTCCCATGTAATATATTGTGTTCTTATGACGTGTGCTGTCGGGTGTCGCATCGTGCAGCACCACCCTCTGCGATCCTGGATGAGCGGATTCCGGTCCGCCACAATTTCATCCAAATTTGAATTTAAATTTGAAACTGTGGCACAAATTGTCAAATGGCAAATTGACTTTTGAATTTGGATCCCTCATAGCCGAATTTACAATGTGTCAAAATTTGGAGATCTTTTGGGGGCAGAGAGGAGCTGTGGGACCCACATGTCATGGACTGAAAATGGAGGAGACTTTCAACCGAAGCAAACATTTTGCTCTGTTCAGACCAAGCCCGAAGCAGACATGCCGCAGCGCGCCACCGAGCTGCTCGGCAAACCGACGTCTCGCGGTTTTCACGATCAGGGCGCCGAGTGGAGAAAAGATCATCGGGTGCACCCCCCTCTCAGTGGATAAACACTCCCGGTCCTTTCTGTCTTTGTTGCACCAAGTCCTGTGACTGTTTTTGCCGCCGCCGCGTGCTCACGCTCGGCTTCCCGTCGGCCATCGTCTCCCCGAGCTGTGACAACGGGGCAAACTCGGAAGCCGCGTCGCCCACGCTCCTTGAAGCCTGTCAGAGCCAGTTCCGAGGGTACAACGGGCTACAATCGCCTCGGCAAGCCGTTTCATCCCCGGCGGACTGACCTCGGCAGCTTCACTCCGAGCCAAGTCTCTCCGGTGTTTCACGCCCAACAAAGCCACGAATAAGGTTGGTTACCACCTCCCCTTGCTGTCCACCGAGTTTGGGATCATTTCATAGGACCACCTGGCCGGAATTTGAGGTTTCTCACCGGCGGGTTCTTCGGGCCGCCATGCCAAAAATCCAAAAATTAGGTTCCTATGGTTAGGCGTTTCCAGTCATGAGCTTCGGGCATGTTCTGTAGACTCCGACGGTCCTCCTTGTCCAACCGGTGCTGGTTTTCATCAACCCTAGCCGTAGAACGCCGTGTTCTTCACTGCCGTCGGAAAATCCACATCAGACGCACGGTGGGGACCTATTTAGAGCCATTTTCGCTCCAAACCGAGTCCCTGTAAAGCATGCCCATGACTCACTGGTGCTTTAGGAGCAAACGGCGCAGCGTTTTGTGTGGCACCGCGCCCTAGCGACGTCGCCGGAGTTGCCGCGGTCACTGTCACCGTCGCGCCTAGGGTTCCGGCCATCTTCGGTCGGAGGTAAGGCCGGCAACGTGTTCCTCGCGCGAAAATATGCAGTGGCGGCGAAAATCAGCAAGTTCCGAGGAACGGAACCCCTTCCCGGCGAGAGCTCCGGCGAGCTCGGCGGCGGGGTCGCGCGGGAGCCGGAGGAAGACGAAGGAGGGGTCGGCCCCACTCGTCAGCGGCTAGGTTTAAGCGTGCGGGATTTTCTGTGGCCTCGGATCGGTCTGTGACAACGCGGGAAAGGGTCTGTGGCCCCGTGTGGCTCAGTTCCAGCAGCTGACACGTGTAGGAGGGACCCACAGTCAGAGTTTGAATGTTTCTCGATTTAATTTGAATTCCAGATTTAGTTCAAACTTTGGAACCTCATAACTTTTGCTAGGAAGCTCCAAATTTAGTAATCCAAATTGGGTTGGATTCAGGATGCAAAACTCTATCCAAACATGCAACCAAATTTGCATGAAAACTAATATAAAATTCTGGAAAATTCTTTAAAACTTTTCAGCAAAAGAATTTTAGAGGGAGTTTGGATCATCCAAAAATCCTCAAATTTTGCCAGGATATTCTATAGGATGATAGGGAACTCCTGTAAAAGTTTCAGCCCATTTGGAGTTAATTTATTTAGGTTAATTCTGATTTAAAGGTTCTGTATTCAAATGAATAGAGAAACATTTTCAGAGAATTTCTAAAACTTGGAAATTCAGTTCTGAGCATTCCTTATATCCAAAAATCCTAGGAACATTCATGAATGCTCCCCGAGGTATGTTTGAAATTGTAGTTCACTTGAATTTGCATGAAGTGCAAATTTATTCAGAATTAATTCCTTTTCGCCTAAATGCTTAGGGAATTGTTCTGAGTGATCTACTCCTGGAAATATTCTGAATTTTGGTTCAGAGGACTTTATTGTTACAAGGAACTCACAAGAAAATTTCTAGCTCCATTGGAGCCCTGGATCAGTAGTGTTCTATTCAACCCATTAGGTGATCACCACCCAAGTGATGAAACCCCACTCATCCCTTGATCGTAGTGCTCAAACACACACCCAAACCACCAGCCCCAGTGTCATTTTAAATTCTTAAACAGAGTTCCAGTTTTAAACTTGTCTTTAACACTTGTTAGCAAAAGTTTTATAATTAAACATGTATGCATATCCATAACGTGTAGTGATAAAACGTGGAAAGTGAAGAAGGAGAAGTTGAGCTTGGATCAAGGAGTAAGAAGTGCAGGAATTGAACTTCAAGTCATCAGTAACTAACCCCATATCATCTGACTTTAGTCATCTGCAAAACCAAGGCAAGCCCTGGTTTGCATTTAAGTTTTTTTACAAAGCTTTTCATTTGTTCACTACTATGGGTCAAAGTTTGTATGTGCATTAGGTCAAGGATGTTTATACTCCACTTGCATGACCAAAAAGAAACCTGGGATCAAGGGTAGAATGGTTCCATCGCTGTAGAATAAGGCCATGCTAAATAGGCTAGGACATCCGGTAGAAAACGAGTAGTTGGAATCTACTCGCGAGCTTTGTTTTAGGACCACATAAGTGTGGTTGGAAAGAGAGGCAAACTAAAGTTTACATTTCTAAAGATGAGACCGGGCAGGAGGGTTAAGTAGCGACAAGACAAGGTCTTGGTCGAGTAGCTCTGCCTATGTCGGTTAAGGACCGAAGCGTATGCGGCCCTGGGAGCAAGTATTGAGTTGTGTACCGGATGCTTACTGATATATGGGAACCAGGAAACCGATGTACCGGGTTCACTGGATTGTAGAGGCATACCACATCGTCTCGTTAGACCTATGAGCCCGAGACGGCGCGACCGGTTCTACAGTCTAGTTTCCTGAGAAAGGTTGCCACATACGACGTAATGAAGGACGCCAGAGTTGGGTCTTCAGAGGCGGGCGTATGTGTCGAGTTATCCGGGTAGTGTTTGATTCGAATCACCGTCCCTCGCGGTTATGAGTACCGCTTGCTCACTGCGCTGTGACGTAGTAATCAAGTTGTGTGGGAATAGTTTGCAAAGTTGTAAATGCTTTTATGCTAATTATAAATTGCATGAAAACCATGTTTGAAGTAGAGATAGAGCAAACTAAAGTTATTTTCCACCTTGGGACAAGTAACATTGGAATGAAGCGTTTCTTGTTTGATTGTGGAGTTCCAATGTTGCTAGGCGCAAGGTCACTACTATTATGGCTAAAATCTGAAAGTTAAGGATAAGCTCGTAGGCAAGTCTTTTCACAAATCACAGGTTTAAGTCTTAGGTTACTTTCATGTAGAGTTTCATGTCTTAGGAGAGACGGTTAAGTCTTGCTGAGCCTTTGTGCTCACTTTTGCTATATAAGTGGTTTTGCAGGTAAACCTCGACGCTATAAAGAAGGTTGTCCGGTGAGACTCGGGAACTCCCGAGTCATGTCACACTTGGAGAACCTAGGCGCTGCCATGTCTTCGTGTTGCTAGCGAGAGGAGTCCGCGGGCTGGACCTCTTCTCAGGTGCTTCTTAGTTACTCGACGTGAGCTGTTTATAGACTTCCGCTGTAGCTATTTTATGTAAATTATTTACCAAGAACAATTGTAAGCTTCCGCTTTGATTTATGTAATACATTGTTCCTTATTTGTGTGTTCTTGGGTGCCGCATAACACGGCACCACCCAATGCGTTTCCCGGGCAAGGTGCCCCGTCCCTGTGAACGTGATCGAGACGGCGGGGTCCCGTCATTTTCATTGAGTGGTTTGTTCAGAACAATTCTCTAAGCAATTAAGCAAAAAGGAATAAATTCTGATGTAACTCACATGTTCATGCCAAACTTAGTGAACTACAATTTCAATTATAGTTCATAGGGCATGCATGAATTTTCCTAGGATTTTTGGAGCTAAGAACTACCCAAAACTGAATAATTCTCTGAAAATGTTTCTGTATCCAATTGAACACAACAACTTAAAATCTGAATTCCCCTAATCAAATCAACTCCAAATGATCTTAAATTTTTAAAGGAGTTCTCTAAAATCCTAAAGAATATTCTGGCAAAACTTGAGGATTTTTGGATGAACCAAACTCCCTCTAAAATTTGTTTGCTGAAAAGATTTAAAGAATTTTCCAGAATTAAATAATGACTTTCATGGTTGCTTATTTGGATAGAGTTATTCAACCCGAATTCAACCCAATTTGAATCACTAAATTTGAATCTTCCTACACCATGATATGACCTTTACAAGAATTGGGGAAAATCTGAAAATGAGCTCTGTTCTATTTTCCAATTTTCAGAGACATAAGGAATTAACACAACATTTGGCCAAGCAAATTAGGTCCAATTCCTATGAAATTTCTACTGGATTTCAAGTGTTTTTGTAAGAATCTCCTGCCCAAATTTGGGAATTTTCCAATACACAGAACTCCTGGAAAAATTCCTACAATATTTTCATTATATAAATTAATGAGCCAAATCCAGGGATTTTCATAATTATTGGGCTGTACCCCCGGATACTACTCTCTGACAGTAATCCAACAAAATTTATTTGACAATTTTTGGACATTTTTACACAAAGTTGTGGCTCTCCAAAGTTTAAAATGAAAACTGGAAATTCTAAAAATGTTTAAACGCTGACTGTGGGTCCCACCCGTCAGCCATCTTCTTCAGCCTCGCGCCAGAGACCCGAGCGGCGGCGCCATCCGGCGAGGGTCACCATAACCCACTTTCTGGCCACCTCCCGACCTCAAACTCGTCGCCCCCCCTTAATTTGTGGTGCTGAACTCAGCTAGAGGGTCGCTGGCGGCCGAGGTTCACCGGTAAATAGCGCGCATCGGTCACAGCGAGAGTTAAGACTCCGGCGAGGTCGGGTTCCTTCATTTCTCCACCAAATTATTGGCTCTCTGGCTATAGACAACCAGGGAAAGGTGTATATGCTAGACATGGCCACCAAATCCATCGGGGAGCACTCCAACCCCGTCGGCACCGTGCGGCCGACTTGGCCCGAAAGCTTTCCCGTGGCAAGAACGTGGAATTCTCGCCCTACCCTTAATTTCTCGACCTAGGATAGAGGGAAGAGGTGCTCTAGCTAATGAGGAACTGGTGTGCGAAGTTTGAACCACAACCATCAAGAATTGACACCAAATTTCGCAAACTCATACCTCGGGGTCGGTTTGTGCCGCCCAGGAGGAATTCTTGAAATTCTCCTCTGAGGAGTAACGGCTTGGGCTGAGCTTCGTAGAGGAGTAGCTAGGGTCGCCGTTGCACCGACAAGTAAGCTCGCTTGGGCTTTACCTGCCTTGGTGTGGGCTGTCCACGGTGACCGAGCTCGTGTTCATCGATGTTCAACACGGGACCAGCGGCACTTTGCCGGTTCTAGGTGAAAACGAGCATGGGACCATGGGGAGAAGCTGCTAGCCATCTAGAGCATGCTTGGACAAAGCTTTTTTCTGTGGAGATCGTGATCATACGACGATCGGCGGGTGGTGTGCGATCGAGAGAACCGAGCGCGGCACCGTTGCTTGCGGGGAGAGAAAGAACAGAGCGAGGTGAGCTACGAGTGAAGGAAGCAAACTGCCTTCTGTGCACCCTATGTGGAGTCGATCAGACCGAGCAAAAGATCGGGGCAAGCAGGAGCTGGCGCTGGATGGAAGTCGGCAACGGAAAACGCTGGCGCGCTGTCGGGCGCACGCTCAACCGAGAGAAAACAGAGGCGGTGCTCTGCGTTGAGTAGCTGACAGATGGGGTCCACCCCTCTCAAATTTTTCTCTCACTGTGCTTTGAGATTCCCCCACAAACATTTTCCAAATTGGACCAAATTTGAAGATTAGGCCAAACAAAATATGGTAGACTCAAATCTGAACTCAGATTTTAAATTGAGCAAGTTTGGTTCCGTTTCCAAATTCAAATTTGAATTTGAACTCCCCCACATTTATTCATCGGAATTAATAGTATATGAACCCTAAAATTCTCCAAGTTCGAACCTTGGGCTCTCGAATACATGGGAAATGCATCGGTGAATTCACTCGAATGCATTCAGACAATCTGACTATGAATCCCTTCAAAAGATTCAGATTGTTGTTTAAATTTCCCTCATCTTCTCCTCACAAAGGATGTGCACATGAGTTAGATTGGTGGAGTGAATTTATTTCCTCATGTAAACCTGTGTTAAGCATGGGCTAAAGAAAATTTTTAACTCCCTCACATGACCACTTTTGGATTCATTATTTCATGTGACAACACATGATCAAGCAATACCTTTGCCTTAACTTTGGTTTGTAAGTTGAAATCAAACTCTACAAAAGTTAGAGCTGTTACAGGGAGCCTCGTGACCCCACGTCACTATGTACTCGGATTTCATGAGTATGCATCCTCCGGTGTTCACCGAAGCGGCGGAACCACTGGAGGCCGACAACTGGCTGCGGATGATCGAGTCCAAGTTCGGGCTGCTCCAATGCACGGAGTGGCAGAAGACTCTCATCGCATCACAACAGCTTCACGGTGCCGCCAGTGCGTGGTGGGCAAATTATCTTGCCTCACTACCTGCTGGCCACGCCGTTGAATGGCAAGAATTCCAGGAGGCGTTCCGCACCTATCACATACCTCCAGGGATGATGAATAGGAAGTTCCAAGAGTTCTTGGAACTGAAGCAAGGTGGGAGGAGTTCCCATGACTACTCCCGCGTTTTCAATCATTTGGTGCAGTACACGTCGGACTACATCTCCACTGAGGAGAGGAAGCGCAAGCATTTGTATCGGGGTTTAAATCCCGAGATGAAGACTCATCTCGCGCAATACAATCGCAGCACCTTCAACGACCTCGTCAATGCCGCGATTCTTCAAGAGGATGCTCAGCGGGAATTTGCGGCTGAGCAGAGGAAACGCAGCGCTCCACCGAGCAGCAGGGTGGAGCTCCTCAAAAATACTGAATGGTGTATCTGACACCTGTAAAATCCCCCAAAAGTGGTAGCAAGAAATTCAGCACATTTATACTTAGGAAAAATGAGGGGAATTAAAACATTGAATTATAATGGTGTGAGTTCAAAGTGATGATTCAAACGTCCTGAAAACTTCCAAACATGGAGACCTAAATTCATAACTTTAGTCTCCATAATCCAAATATTAGGCCTCTCAAATTTCAGCTCATTGGAAGGGGTTCTACTATTTGTTTGGGATTAAAAGAGGAAGTCCTCGAATCTGAATTTAAATTTTAGTTTCAAATCCCAACTTCCTCAAACTGTAAGGGCCTAAGTTTTTGCACACATCCAAAGTGTTCATCACACCACACACACCTCATTTGAGGAAACTTTATGAACACCTTTGAAGAGCAAGTAAACACCATCAACAAGGTCATTAGAGAATAAAGTCACAAAATGCAAAAGTGGCATTTCCCACATGCATCTTATAGGGGCTGAGCATATGGAAAACTCCAACACCTTGCTAGGAATGCTCATGCCAAATTCCACCCAAATCCAAAACCTTTTTGAGGTATTTTTGGGTATAACAAGAAAGAGGCTAGTTTGAACTCAAATTTAAATTTAAATTACTTTTGTCCCATGACTTCAAAAGTGGGAGGCATATTCATACTCAGCACATTTTTGTGAGCTCACACACCAATTTTCACTCCATTTAGAGTTGATCCTGACATGAGCTAACTTTAGCAAATTCAAACTCAATTTGAATTTCAAACTGCATGTGTGCTGAAAATGTATTCAAACACTCCACAATTTGAATTCTATCCAATTCAAATGGCCAGTTGGTAGATAATTCAAATGTCAAAGGATATTTGGGTCTCTACTGTTTAGAGCAGTGGGGAAAATTGAATTTCAGAGGTTAAAAGAGAAGTGGGTCCCACATGTCAGCCTTACTAGCATTTTAACCGACTGAAGACAGAGCACTCGGTTTCTCGGGCTTCAGACGAGCGCGCCACCAAGCTGATCGCTGGTTTCAGCTCCTGCTCGGTCTGAGCTGTGTCAACCGACGTCGCCCCCTCCCTCTTATCCCCGCAGCCGAGCCGTTCAGAGGCAGAACCGATCAGTTCTTTGCTCCCTCCCGCAAGAAACTGACTAGAGCCGCTGCTACTCCTCCGATCCTTGGCAACCCGCCAAGCTTGCGTGTGAGCCTCGGTTGAGCAGCCAGACGGCACCACAGGAGTGAGCTCGTGATCCCTACACCGAGAACCACTCTTTTCCGCGGCGGCCGATACAAAGCCGAGAGGAGGTGCTCTCGTGGGCAACCTCACCCCGGGCTTGTCACGGCCAAGAAAAGCTACTTATGGACGCGCAAGGACCTCCTACAGCTCACCTCCGAAGCTTGAGCTGAGAGGTTGAGCGTCGACGGTGAATTTTGCAGTTTGCTTCCAGCCGGTGCAAAGTCACCTTCGGGTAAGGAACTTTAAAATTCCCATTTGGTTTCCGTTTAGATTCCACAAAACTTCACACACAGGAACTAGACTCACAAAGCCCAGCAAGAAAACCCCTGTGCACGGCGTATTTCCAAGTTTTCCGATGGCGGCGTTAGCGGGAAGCATCGGGCGCACGGTGAGACCCACCTTGGAGCTATTCCCGGGCCTGTCCACCACCATGCCGTGCTTCCCGAGCCACCACTGGTGCTGTAGAGCCACTCCACCGAGCTTTTGGAAGGCTAGCACATCGGAGCGACATCGCCGAACTCTTCCCGAGCCGCCGCACCGTCGCGGGCTCGGTTAGAGCCAACGTCGAGATGGGAAAACCCTCCCAACGTGTTCAACACACAAAATTAGGGGTTGGCGGCGAGTTAGAGCACGGGATCTGACCGGACGATCAAGTTCGGCGGTGCTCCGGCGACCTCGGCGGCGCTACCGCGTGGGAGGCGCGAGGTAGACGACGACCGGGGCTGGGCCCGCTGTCAGTGGGAGGAAATCGGTAACCGGATCTCCTGTGGGCGCGGATCAGCTGTGACAGCATGGGAATTAAGTCTGTGGTCCCGTGTGGCGATGTCCCGACACTAGAAACGTGTCCCCTGGACCCACTGTCAGTGTTTAGAATTTTTCCACAATTAATTCAAATTCCAGATTTTCCCCAAACTTTAGAAGAGCATAACTTTTGCTAGAAAACTCCAAATCGAGTGAACCAGATTTTGTTGGATTCAGCTCTCTGAGTATTTTCCAACAAATCAAATTTCACTTCATGAAAATCCTTAGTTCTCCAGAATTAATCCTTCAAATTTTAAACTGTTTAGAATTTTAATTGGACAACCCTTTGAAGGAAAATTCTGATATTTTGCTAGGATGTTCACCAAAATATTCCTTAGCTATCATAAAAATTTCAGATCCATTTGAGCTCCTTTGATCCACCTAATGGTGTGATTAATAAAACTGTTCCAGAGAAAATGAAAAATGTCCAGAAACATTTTTTCAGAAATTCTCTGAACTTGTTTAGCTCATATCTTTGGCTAGGAACCTTCAAATTGAGTGAAACCAACTCCATTAGAGCCCTCTTAAAATCTAGTTTTCAGAAAAGCATGGCTTGCTCCATGAAAATCCCTAGAACACCCTAAGAGCTCCAATTAAGGCCAAGTACATAATTATTTGTGGAGAGCTTAAATGAGCTTTGCTGCAAATGAAACCTAGCCAAGTGTCTGTTTAGGTTGTATCCAAACAACAGTAAAAATTTCAGAGTCATTGGATCTGTCTAGCAAGACTTATAGCTCTCACAAGTTTAACTTCCATTCAAATGCATCTAAATTGACACATATTTGTATTTATCACATGTAGTCGCTAAGGTTGAGGAGGAACCCGAAGTCTTAGACTTCGTCACTCCAGAGGAAGAGCTAGCCTACGACCAAGAGCAGCAAGGCAAGCTCCAGTTTGCATTAACCATTTTTACAAATTTTACTGTTTTGAGGACTTACTTTGAGCACCCACTTAATTTTTGCATTAGAGTCTTGTTTGAAAACCCAAATGCATAGCCAAGAAAACCCTGGGTTGGGATTAGGTTTGTAAATCTCGTTTAGCTACTGCAATGCTAAGATAGTGTAGGATTCGGTACAAGTCGAGTAGTTGAAACTACTCACAAGAATAGGCTATAGGCACACTACTCAGGTAAAGATAGCAAATGAAACACATGGCAAGAAAAATGAGACCGAGTGGGGAGTAAGGGCAGCAGGACTTTGGGGCCTGGGTGCCATAGCTCCGCTTGTGTTGGTTGTGGACCAAGCCGTGTGCGGGCCTGTTGAACAAGCTAGAACAGTACCGAAGACCTTCCGGATATATGGGAACCGGGAAACCGATGTAACTCGGGTAGCTGGGTATTGAGGCATTGCTTGTCGTCCAGAGGGTATGTTGAGAGCTTGAGGTGTAAATTGTCTGGAGGCACTGCGGATGAGCACGTAGAGATCTCTTGCTCGGGACGATAGGACCGGTTCAATATTTGTCTGACGGGTGAAAGGTGGTTGCGTATGACGTCCGTGATGGTTGCTGTAGGCAACATCGAGTACGGGCGTATGTGACGGGTTATTCAGGTAACCCTGCAGGTGTAAATCGATTATAATCGACGTCCCTCACGATCAGTGAGTACCACTTGTTCACTGTACCGTGACGTCAAAAGAACAGGCCAGCTACATGTTAAAAGTTTGCTGGTTTGAAAGATATACATTGATTGTTAATGATTTGTTGTAGTTTAGAGCTAATTAAAGTTCTTTTCAACTTTGGGCAAAGTACATGACAGAAATGCGTTTCTTGTTTGATTGCAGCTCTCTCATGTGCCTTAGCGTGAGGTTCTCCACAACCTGCAACTAAAACTTGAAAGTAAGGTTCAAATAATTAGGCGAGTCCTTTGCAACTTATTTACCTCATGTACTCTAAAACCCTTCATGTAGAAGTTTCATGTATAGGAGAGACGGGTCAGACTTGCTGAGCCATCATGCTCACTGCTTGTGTTTGAATCTTTTGCAGGGGTTTATGAGGAAGGGACTCCCGAGGAGGAGACGGAATCCCAAGAGGGAAACCCCGTCGAATGGAAGTCGTGCACGCCGCCGTGTTAGTGTGCGTGTGTGCTAGCGGGGACACGTTCACGGGCTGAACGTGAACTCGATGCGTAGTCCACGCCCGTGAGTGTAGACTGAACATATTTTGTTGTACAAATGTTCATAAACTTATTTATGTAATAAAACTTTGCTTCCGCTTTGTATCTTTGATGTGCGTTATCCGGTGTTGTGCAACGCAGTACCCCTCAGCGTGATCCTGGCTCGATGAGGCCGTGGGGCCGTATCACAAACTTGCAAAGTTACTTCCACAAATGTGTTCTCCACATTTGAATTAGCATCCATACAAAAATTTGACACGACCCCACGGTCTTGTCGAGCCAGGATCACGCTGAGGGGTGCTGCGTTGCACAGCACCGGATAACACACGTCAAAGGTACAAAGCGGAAGCGAAATTTTATTACATAAACAAGTTTATGACCATGTTTACATCAAAATAAGTTCAGTCTACACTCACGGGCGTAGACTATGCATCAAGTCCACGTTCAGCCCTTGAACGTGTCCTTGCTAGCACACACTCACACTAACTCTGCGGCGTGCACGACTCCCACTCGATGGGGTTTCCCTCCTGGGGTTCCGTCTCCACTTCGGGAGTCCCTTCCTCATAGAACCCTGCAAAAGCTTCAAACACAAGCAGTGAGCACGAAGGCTCAGCAAGTCTGACCCGTCTCACCTAAACATGGAACTTCTACATGAGGGTAATGGGTTACATGAGGGAAAACAAATCATTTGCGAGGACTCGCCTAATTAGTAGAACCTTACTTTCAAGTTTTAGCAGCAGGTTGTGGAGAACCTTACGCTAAGGCACATGAGAGCCGCAATCAAACAAGAAACGCATTTCTCTCATGTACTTTGCCCAAAGTTGAAATGAACTTTAGTTAGCTCTAAGCTACAGCAAGTCATTAGCAATCAAGTCCATCTTTCAATCAGCAACATTTTAACATGTAACTAGCCTGTTCTTTCTACGTCACGGTACAGTGAACAAGTGGTACTCACTGACCGCGAGGGACGGCGATTATAATCGATTTACACCTGCAGGGTTACCCGAACAACCCGTCACATACGCCCGTACTCGATGTTGCCTACAACAACCATCACGGACGCCGTACGCGACTACCTTTCACCCGTTAGCCAAATGTTGAACCGGTCCAATCGTCCCGAGCAAGAGGTCTCTGCACGCGCATCTCCGTGCCGCCAGCCGATTTACACCTCGAGCTCTCAACCTACCCTCTGAACGACCAGCTATGCCTCAACACCCAGCTACCTGAGTTACATCAGTTTCCCGGTTCCCATATAGCCGGTAGGTCTTCGGTACTGTTCTAGCTTGTTCAACAGGCCCGCACACAGCTCGGTCCTCAATCGACACAAGCGGAGCTACAGCGCACAGGCCCCAAAGTCCTGTTGCCCTTACCCTCCGCTTGGTCTCATTTTCTTGCCATGTGTTTCATGTGCTATCACTACCCGAGTCGAGTGCCTCTAGCCTATGCTCACGAGTAGTTCCAACTACTCGACTTGTACCGAATCCTACACTAACTTAGCATGGCAGCAGCTAACGGGGTTTGAAATCCTAAAACCAACCCAAGGTTTTCTTGGCTATGCAATTGGGTTTCCAAACAAGACTCTAATGCAAAGAATAATAGTATTCAAAGATGTGCTCAAAACAATAAACATTTATAAAAAGGTTAATGCAAACTGGAGCTTGCCTTGCTGCTCTTGGTCATAGGCTAGCTGTTCCTCCGGAGTAACGAAGTCTAGGAATTCGAGTTCCTCCTCGACCTTAGCGACTACATGATAAGAGAGGTACATGTATTAATTTGAATGCATTTGTATTAAGTTTGAACTTGTGAAGCTTATAAGTCCCACTAGACAGACTTCGGGTTCATCCTTGACCTTAGCGACTACATGATAGAAGCAATACATGTATTAATTTAAATGCAGTTGTATTTACTTTTAATCTTGTGAAGTCTCTAACTCTTACTAGACAATCTCAATGACTGTGAAACTTTTACTGTGGCTTGGTTACAACCTAAACAGAGACTTGGTCAAGTTTTAGTTGCAGCAAAGCTCATTTGAGCCCTCCACAATTAATTATGTCCTTGACCTTAATTGGAACTCTTAGGGTGCTCTAAGGATTTTCATGAAACAAACTATGACTTTCTGAAAACTAGATTTTCATATGGTTCTAATGGAGTTGGTCTCACTTAATTTGAAGGTTCCTAGCTAAAGATATGAGCTAAACAATTTCAGAGAAAATTCTGAAAATGTTTCTGAACATTTTCTATTTTCACTGGAACAGTTTCACTAATCACACCATTAGGTGGATCAAATTAGATCAAATGGGTCTGAAATTTTTATGGTAGTTCAAGGATATTTTGGTGAACATCCCAGCAAAATTTCAGGATTTTCCTTCAAAGGATTCTCCAGTTAAAATTCCAAACATTTTAAAATTGGAGGAATTAATTCTGGAAAAATAAGGAATTTCATGAAGTGAAACTTGATTTGCTGGAAATTACTCAGAGAGCTGAATCCAGCAAAATTTTGTTCACTCAATTTGGAGCTTTCTAGCCAAAGTTATGAGGATTTGAAGTTTGAAGGGAATCTGAAAATCGAGGAAAAAGTTTAAACTTGCGGGTGGGCCCCGGGGACACGCGTCGCACGCCGAGGCGACAGCACACCACGGCCCACAAGGATTTTGCGCGCCAGCACACCCGATCCCAGCCGCAGCCCGATCCCGATTCAAAATATCGGCCGCTGACAGCTGGGGTCCACCCCCTTCTTCAACCTCGCGACACCCGCGCTCCGCCGCCGAGGGACCTCGCCGGAGAGCTCGCCACCGGCTTCTGTACAGCTTCAAACTTTACGATTTTGGCCGCCCCTTCCTACTTTCACTCGGAGAACAGGATTCTGGGGTCAGCTACTCATGACAATGGCCGGTGCATGGTCGGCGACGAGCCGCCACCTCGGAAAGACTTCGGCCATGTCGGCTGACTTCCCTAGCGTCTCAACTACTCGAGGAACCGGTCGGGAAGCATCAGTGGACCTCAGGGAAGATCGACATGAGCTTGAGGCAGCTCGGGGAAGGCCCGAAGTAGGTCCTCACCGTGCGCCCGATGCCTCCCGTTTGTTCCGCCGTTGGTAAACCTCGAATTACGCCGGGTACAGAGGTTCTTCGGCCAAGGGTTGTGAAGGAAACTTGTGCGTTACCGTGTCTAGTTTGTGTGAGAGCGGATTGAGGCCCTCTAATCCTTTCTATAGCATGAATTCGACGAGATCGCACCCGAAGGTCGTTCTGCACACAGAAAGGGGAAAACTAGAAATTCGCCGCCGGTGAGCAATCACTCGGGCTGTGGCTCGGGGGTGAGCAGCACCGGCCACCAGCGCGTCCAAGGGTGCCTTGGCTCAGGCGTGGCAACGCCCTGGTTGGGCTGTCCACGGGAGCCCGAGGTGCGGCGGTTCTAACTCACCGAATTGATCTTTCGGCATAACCGATTTCAATCGGTCTCAACTGAATTCTAGCAGCGGGGAAAACGGAGGAAGGTCTCTAGTACCTTGCCGTGGCTCTGGAGGGGACGGAGGAAGCTGTGATCGGCGCTCTCCGATCGATTCCGAGCTGCGGAAAGTGTTTGCCGGCGCTGAGTTCTTGCGGGGGAAGAAACGGGTGAGGCTTCGGCCGAGGAGGGGGAAAGGCGCCTTAAGAAGGCTCTGCACCGCCTCACGCCCGCGCGTGGGCAAGCAGCTGCTAGCGCGGCGGCTCCCCTCGGTGGCGATCGCAGCGGCGGCTCGGCTAACCTAGTGAGAAAGTCTCAGTCGGTTGATTTGGAGTAGTGGCCATATCACTATTGTAAAAAGTGAGCCCCATAATACCCCTGGTAATTCAAATTATTCACCCATGAGCCATTTGAATTAGTTAGAATTCAAATGGGGTTTGGTTTGAATGAATTTCAGCACAAGTTCAGTTTGAAATTCAAATAAAGTTTGAATTTCCCCCACTTAGCTCATGTCAAGATCAACTCCAAATGGAGTGAAAATTGGTGTGTGGGCTCACAAAAATGTGCTGAGTAAGAATATGCCTCCCACTTTTGAATTCATGGGATAAAAACAGTTTGAATTTGAATATGGTTTCAAACTGCCCTCTTTCTAACTATACCCCAAAATGACCTCAAAAAGGTTTTGAATTTGGGTGAAACTTGGCATGGACATCCTTAGCAATGTGTAGGAGTTTTCATATGTCCAGCCCACCTATATCACATGTGGGAAATACCACTTTTGCAATATGTGAGTTTGTTCTCTAAAGAGCATGTTGATGGTGGTTACTTGCTCTTCATTTGTGTTCATCAACTTTCCTCAAATGAGGTGTGTGGTGTGGTGATGAACACTTCAATTATGTGTCAAAAACTGAGGCCCTTACAAAATTCAGATTATTTGAGTGTGGTTTGCTATGCTTTTGGGACAATGCAAAGGAAAGATTCAAATTCGAATTCCAATTCAAATTCAAATAACCACACTCAGTTCAAATTCCACACTAGACTTCAAATGAATTCAGTGAATTCAACATTTCAAACAATGACTTTGGGAGCAAGCAAAGGATTTAATTTGGAGGAAAATATCAGAGCTATTAGGCGGGGTGGGACCTACATGGCAGTGACACATGAACTACAGTGGCAAATTTGCTTCTGTGGGAATTGAACACCGTAGCCACCGAGCTGTGCCCTGCCTCCACCGAGCAGCTTGCAGCAACTTGCTACAGAAGGAAGCCCGTCATGCGTGGTTGATTGCTATCCACAGCAGCTGCCCAAATCAAATTCTACTCTCTGTCTCCACGTTACACCAAAGCGTCCTCAGCCGCCTTGCTCGAGCCCTCACCAAGAACAACACTGTGCCACCTCCGTGCTCATCGTTCAGCAGACTCCGGTCACCCTAGCGCCGGTTGATCCCTCTAGAAGCTGCGCTGGTGACTCCTCGACGATTTCCACCGCTCCTCAGCTCGTACCCGGCCTTCTCCGATCGGTGCCAACAATTTTCTCCTCCGGCAAAACAGAGCCGACGTTGCCCTCACTGCTCCTCGTCTTCCATCTGGTGCGCCATGGTGTGTAGATCATGTTCCTGAACCCTCCTTGCACGTCCCTGCTGCCGGTGCGCCGGAATTTGAGTTTTGGCGCCGGTGGATGTAAGAAACCGGCACTGTCCAATTCGCTAAATTTGTTCAAACCGTGTGATCATTGTTCATGCGATTCAAACCACAGATACTAGATACTCTAGCGCCCTCCCATGCCGAATCCCAAAGAAAACCAGCCACCACACGACCCGGGTGACGACAGATCGCCGCTGCCGGCGAAAACACGTCAGTCCACCGTCAAGCTTATGTTTGCCGCCGTTTGCTGCAAGAATTGAGCTTCGTTCCGCATTCCCCGACCACTAGGGATGCTTTAGGGAAACATAGCTCACCGGGAGAAGCTTGGGATACGCCGGAACGCGTTGATGCCGCGCTGCAGAGCACTGCCGCCAATGCCGACCCACTTCCGGCTATTTTCAAGCGGTGAGACCTTGCCCGGCAGCTGCGCAACGTTCCAACGGTCGTGTAGGGCAAAACCGGAGCTGATTTTGTTGAGAAACGAGAGAGAACGGCGCGCGCCATGATCCAGCTTTCTGTGCGCGCAAGTGCCTGTTGGCAGGTTGAAGAAGAGCCCGACAGGAGGGGCCCACGTTTGAATTTTCTTTGGAGAGATTAAATCCAGAAAACGGCCAATCTTTGAAATCCCATAACTTGGTGTAGAAAACTCCAAAAAGGGTAAGACAAATTTTGTTGGAATCCTCATAAGGAGTACTTGGCAGAGAAACAAAGTTCTTGCTATGAAAATGCCCAGGAATTTCTGTAGAATTGTTTTCACTAAATCCTTTAGGAATGAATTCTAGGAACGATTCTCTATGAAAAATTCCCAACTTTGGGCAGCCAATCCTATTCATATTTAATGATCTCCATTAAAAATTTGAGCTTCATTGGAGTTCATTTGCTAGGCTAAATTGTCTTCCACCTTAATTTGGAATTTCAAATTCTAAACAGAAACTTCTCAGCAATTCTGTCCAACTTCAAAAATTCATATCTCCCTGTAGGTAGCTCCAAAAATTGTGAAACAAATTTTGTTAGAACCCTAGAAACCTCCTCTAATTAGATATTCCACTGTTAGCCATGTCAAAACTTCAGATTTGGGATCAAAATTCAGAGAAGACTTGTACTTGTGGGAATTTTGGAGACTACAAGCTTTCATGAAATTTCTCCAAATTTTGCTCAGATCATCTTTATAGAGTCTTGTATCCCCTGGAAAAATGCCAAAGCCAATTAAGGAACCTAAATAGCAGTAGCTATGAATAGAAGTTAATTCTTATACGTCATCAGCACTTATGCTTATATTTTGCTACATTTCATATAGTGATCAAAGTTGAAGACACACCGGAGCCGTTGGATGTCCTCCTGCCAGACGTGACTTGCAACCAGGCAAGCCCCGGTTTGCATTTAAATACCTTGTGCAAAGTTTTCATTTGTATCACTTATGTCTAGGTTGAAATTCTTGCATTAGAGTTAAGGTGATTGAAACCCCACTTGCATTACTTTTAAATCCTATGGAGGGCTGGATAGTTTACAAACTCGACGAGTAGAGAATGCCATGCTAATGTTCTTAGGATCTCGGTAGAAGTCGAGTGGTTGGAAGCTACTCGCGAGATAGGACTTTATCACATGGGATGAAAAGAGGTAGAGAATGGCTTAAGAATGTGAAACTGAGACCCAGCAGGGGGGATAGGATGTAGTAAGCAGAGGTCTCACCTGCGTAGCTCTGTTGGTGTCGATTGAGGACCGAGCCGTGTGCGGCCCTGCTGGACAAGTTTGAATAGTACTGGATGCATACTGGCATATGGGAACCAGGAAACCGATGTAATTGGTTAACCTGGGTGCCGAGGCTTACCCAACCATTTTATAGGAGTGGATTGAGGGTAGCAAGGTGTAAATCTACCGGTGGGCACAGACACGCTCCACGCAGGGACCTCCTGCCCATTATGGATGGACCAGTTCGGCATCTGGGTTTCCTTTGAAAGGTTGATGCATACAACAGAGTAGGAAGGTATGAAGCACCACACTTCTGAAAGTGGGTGTATGTGACGTGTTATCCGGATGTCTATTGATTGCAATCACCGTCCCTCGCAGTTATTTGAGTACCGCTTGTTCACTGTGCTATGACATAGTAAGAAGTGAAAGAAGCCAGATTAATATGCAGCATTGAACTATTAATGTCTTGAAACCATGTATGCTGTAGCTGTAGAGCTAATTAAGTTTATCTTCCACTTTGGGCATCACCACATCGGAGGAAAACACTTCTTGTTTGATTGTGGACTTCTGATGTGAGGGCTGCCTAAGGCTCATTAATCAGCTGCTATAAAAATGAAAGTAAGGATTAACCTGTAGGTGTGTCTTTATCGCAAATGTCATTCCTTTATTACTAATCCCTGCATGTAGAGTTTCATGATTAGGAGTGTCGGTTAAGCCTTGCTGATCCATCGTGCTCAGGGTTGCAATATTTGAGCTGTGTGCAGGTGAGAGTTATGAAGAAGGGTCCGAGGATGAGGTGATGCCCCCGTCGGGGTACACGGCCGAGCTGGAGCCCTTCACGCCGCCGTGATGGTTCTGTGAGTGTTGCTAGTGTGTAGCGTCCCCAGGATGGACGGCTACACTTTTGCTTAGTTAGTAGGAGAGTGTAGTTAAGAATAATACCTCCGCTGTATAATTAAGTTTGTAAAAGACTTCCGCTGTTTCTATGTAAAATAAAAGTTTGTATGTTGTTCTTAATCTTTTCTTGTGTGATGTTGGGTGTCGCATCACACAGCACCACCCTCTGTGATCCCGGAGTGGGTAAACCACAAGGTGGTCCCCGCAGGCGTGGTATCAGAGCCGCATTGGGAATAGAACGCTCGAAAAGAGCCTATTTTGAAAATTTAGAAGTAGTCGAGTGAGGATTAGTCACTATGCCTACATAAGGTTTATGATCGTAGTAGATAGTATGGTGGAAAAACTAACCTATGTGTTATACATTCTGTAACAACGCTCTGATGTCAGGTAAGAGGTAAGGTACGCCACCGCAGGCGGATCAATTGCGGTAAGCTCGCCATACGAGCCATAGTATGGAACGGTTCACCGTGGCTTGGCACGGTAGTTAATATGACTCTCTGAACCTTCTCATGGTTCTGAGAGCATATGAAAACGCTGATCTCCAGGGTGCTTTAGGTAAAAGTGAAAAATACCCCATCGTGTGATAAGCAACATGATAGTATGCAACTCTTGAACGATCAATGTTCAAAGGGCCATACGCAGCGCTCGCCATCAGCGTGCCTCAACGGTCATGAGGCAGTAGGTGGTATCCGTTGGGTTGATAAAATTCCCAACCTTGACGACCCGTTCGCGCTCTACTCGGGTTCCCCGTCGTGTGGTGTAAAAACACGACCATGTACCTTGAGACGTGGCTTGACTCAAGGACGATACATATGGCAATGATACGGATCGTATGATTTTACTATGATATGGACCTGCCTGAAATGTCAAAACCTTTGTGTGCATCATTATTGTGTGGTCTTCTGCAGGTACATTAACCACGTTAGTGCATGACGTTTATAAATCATTTGTGAGCGACGTTCTTAGTTCCACCATTTGACACGTATATACCAGAATACCGGCTTAGGATTTTTCTTTGGTGAGGAAACATAGTACCGAGATAAGTTATTAGTTGCATAAAAAGAATATTTGCAAAGAAAAGAGTCAAATTAGGTTTAGGATTCCATCTAGGGGTTATTGAACTCCCATGTTGAACTACGATTCAATTGGGAGTATAGATTCATTTCCAAAGACTTAGGAACAACCTCCCCTGTTTCGGCAGAATTTTTGCTGAACTTAAACAGGGTATAACTTATGATTGGTTGAACCAATGGAGGTGTGTGATAATATAATGCAAAGGTTTTGAAGTCTTGTACAACTTTTCTGTAGAACTCCAGAACAAAATCTCCCTCCAAATGGATGAAAATATCAGATGAGTATGCACTGTCCAGAAACAGGGCAGACCAAAAAAATGCTCTCTGGAATTTTCTGAAATTCGATCACAACTTCTTGTAGAAATATTTATATGGGTCAAGTAAGACACCATTGGAAAGGATAGGAAATGTGCTATAACTTTGTAGTTCAGTGTTTTCCTAGATTGGGGGCAGAAATAATTGGAATTTTCTGAACAAAACAGCCACTTGCAAAGGTGCTGTCAAAATTCCTGAAAAAAATCTGTCAACTTGTAAAAATCATAACTCATAAACTAGGAAGGATATGGAGGCAAATAAATACAATCTGGATTCCTTTGTGAGTCTACTACAATTTTGTTGTTGAATTCCAGTCCAGGTGTTGCTTCCAAGGTGGCCAAAACAGTTAAATTCTTCAAACTGGTCTGCTGGACCAGAAGCTGGACAGAGAAGACCATGGTTGAAGTTTTCAATCAAAACATTTGGTTTCACATTTCAATATCCAGCGGCTGTTGTAAAACAATGAGTTGGAGTCGAAACGTTTATGCATTTAACATATCACTTCAAGCGAGGACATGTTTGGGTCCAGTACAGTAGCGAGGAATTACGCATGCTAACGCACTTAACATCCTGTGGCGACCCACGTTGGTCGAAATGAACTTAAAATCCATGAAGTTCATTACCTTGGAACTCGATTCTGGTGACATGGTCCAGGGATGTATATGTTGTATAAAGTTTATACTTTATCCATATGTGTGAATGTTATGCGTATTATTTGTTCTACTCTCGCACTACTATTGTATAGACTGGATGAAGTAAACAAACATGTGCTGATCATTTGAATGGTATGAATGCAGAATGGTGCGTACACGGTCTACGCAAGAGGTGGGAGGTCCAAGTCAAGTTCGTGGCGATGAGTATCCCCCTCTGGAGCAAACCACGACGCAGCAGCAACCACCTCCTCTACCGCCAGAACTTCCAAGAAATCTTGCGGAGGTTCTCGCCGTATTACTCGGCTCGCGCGACGAGCAAACCGAGTTGCTGCGGATGCTAGTGCAGCAGAATGCGTCCCATCAGAGAGGGCAAGACAATGGGCAACGCCAGCCCCAACAGAGTTCATATTCGGACTTCCTGGCAATCCATCCACCGGTCTTTACAGAGGCCGAAGAGCCTTTGGAGGCGGACAGCTTCATCCGCACTCTTGAGGAAAAGTTCGATTTACTTCGGTGCACCGAACACCAGAAGGCGCTGTACGCAGCGCAACAGCTTCAAGGGGAAGCCGGTACATGGTAGGCGAACTACATCGCCTCATTACCGGCTGGCCATGCCGTCACATGGACGGAGTTCCGGGAGGCATTACGCGCCTATCATATACCTCCCGGGGTTATGGAGAGGAAGCTCCAGGAGTTTCTGGAGCTGAAATAAGGCGAGAGGGGTGCTCATGAGTACTCCAGATCATTCAACCGGCTGGCGCAGTATGTGCCAGGATTTGTGGGAATGGAGGAACAGAAACAAAACGCGTCCTTCCGAGGCCTGAATTCCAAAATGAAGGTCCATCTCGCCCAAAGCAACTGCGGCACATTCAACGATCTTGTCAATGCCGCAAATTTACAAGAAAATGCTCAGCGCGAGCGCGGTTCTGATAAGAGGAAACGCAGCGCGCTGGCAAGCAGCAGTGGTGGGGCACCACAAAAATACCGCGTGGTGTATCGCTCACCATCCGGTCAGAGATGGCAGCCACCGGCGGGACCGCCTCTATTCCGCGGTCGTCAATTTAATGCTCCAGGCTTCCGACCGTCGTATCCACCATAGCAACAGCAGCAGCAAAGGTTGCTCCCTCATGTGCTCAGTTTCAACCGCGTGCAACGGGACTCCGTCCTCAATTCGGAGGGACCCCGACACCCTACACGTGCTTCACGTGTGGCCGTGTCGGGCATATTGCCAAAGACTGCCCCGAGCAGCGACAGGGCAGGGGTGCAGCACCGTACCAGGGTGCAAATCAGCCCCGCAACCAGCCCAAGAAACCAGCACCAAAACCCAGCAACGTCCACCACTTAGCCATCGAAGACGTGCCGGAAGGCGAACCCGTCCTCGCGGGTACGTTTTCTTATTTAGATCATCCCGTGGTCATACTTTTTGACTCTGGTGCCACCCATAATTTCATAAGTCAATCTTATGTTATTAACTATCAATTGCCTATCATTCCAACAAATAGTTCATACTTGATATGCTCTCCGGGTGGGAAAATAACAGATGATAGGATGGTCCATAGAGCACCATTACAATTGGGTGGAAATCTGTACCCGACTTCTCTAATTATGTTAGCGAGTCAAAAACTCGATGTCATTTTAGGAATGTCATGGCTACATCGCCATGGTGCTGTTCTTTACATCATTCCACGTGTGGTTCATTTAAACTCTCCACTTCAAGAACCACATGTTCTCATTCTTGACCGTTCGGTTCAAGAAGTTCCAACCACATATAACACGGAAGCCACCAAACTTGAGGATATTCGAGTGGTCCGTGAATACCCGGACGTATTTCCGGATGATCTCCCGGGCATGCCACCCGAAAGGGATGTAAGTTTAAGATCGAACTTGTACCCGGGATGACCCCCATATCACGGAGACCATACAAGATGGCTCCGAATGAACTAGCTGAACTGAAGGAGCAGCTCAATGATCTGATGAACAAGGGTTTCATTCGACCAAGTTCCTCACCATGGGGATGCTCAGCGCTGTTTGTGAAAAAGAAGGATGAAACCTTGAGGTTGTGTGTGGATTACCGACCTCTCAACGCCGTCACCATCAAGAATAAATATCCACTGCCCTGCATCGATATTCTCTTCGATCAACTTGTGGGTGCAAGTATATTTTCGAAAATGGATCTTCGCTCCGGATATCATCAAATCAAGATCCGAGCGGAGGATATTCCGAAGACGGCCTTCTCGACGAGATATGGGTTGTATGAATATCTCGTCATGTATTTTGGTCTCACCAACACCCCGGCACACTTCATGTATCTCATGAACTCAGTGTTCATGCCGGAGTTGGACGAGTTCTGGTGGTGTTAATCGACGACATCTTGGTTTATTCCAAGTCTGAAGAAGAACACGCTGAACACTTGCATATCATGTTTCAACGATTGCGAGATCATAAGCTTTATGCCAAGTTCAGCAAGTGCGAGTGTTGGATCAGACAAGTGCCATTTCTTGGTCATATTATTTCTGCGAAAGGCATTGCAGTTGATCCAAGCAAAATCGAACAAGTGATGAAATGGAAGTCCCCCACATCTGTTCATGAAGTCAGAAGTTTCCTCGGTTTAGCGGGATACCATTGGAGATTCATCCCAAGCTTCTCCAAGCTTGCTAAGCCGATGACTGTATTGTTGAAGAAGGGGATCAAATATGTTTGGATCTCAGAATGTGAAGGAGCTTTCCAAGCATTGGTGAAGCATCTTACAACATCTCCAGTGTTATCTCAACCGGATACGACCAAGCCCTTCAACGTATATTGTGATGCGTCCGGTATCGGGCTTGGCGGTGTATTGATGCAAGGGGGAAGAGTGGTCACCTATGGCTCACGTCAACTTCGTAACCATGGGCAGCACTATCCGACTCATGATCTTGAGCTCACTGCTGTGGTGTTGGCATTGAAAATGTGGAGGTACTATTTACTTGGGAACTTAGTGCACCTCTACACCGACCACCAGAGTCTAAAATATATATTCACTCAAAAGGAGTTGAATATTCGGCAACGGAGATGGCTAGTGCTGATCAAATGCTATGAGATCGACATTCACTACCATCCCGGTAAGGCAAACGTGGTTGCCGATGCTTTAAGCCGCAAATCTGTGACACCTGGTTCCAAAAATAGAACCAAATGAATGCATATGTGTGCCCAGGATGTTCATCACACATACACATGTAATACACAAACTGAATTCAGAATATAACCACGAATAAATAGTGTTTAAGTACTTTATTACAATGACTCAATGTCTCACTCATGAATATCTAACTTATTCTTGCAGCGGAAGTCTCTAAACGACACCAGAAATAACTAAACAGCAGGCTCCAACTTTAACTCCACAGGCATGTTGACGGTAGTCCGCACGCCTAGTCCTCCAAATGGTCCTCGAAGTACTCATCTCCTGTAGCTGATGTATATGTGGTAATGCAAGGGTGAGTACATGTAGTACTCAGCAAGTGCGGGAAAAGTATGACATGTAGCTTACAACAAGGTAGGCAATAAAAAGGCTCATTGCAGCAAGCAAATTTTATTTCATAAACATGGTAAAAACAGCAACTATTTCTAGGTGAGTTTAATCCCAACATAACCAAGTAATTCAGCAACATTATTTCATCATAATTCACATTTATCAAGTCTCAACCAGCCATTAATCTTTCTCATGTTCATCTCATACTCATAAATATTCATAACCATCTCATATTCATGTAACCGAAACCAAACTCATTGTCATGACTCAAAACAGTCCCAAAACCAATCCCAATGACCATACCCAAATGTCCATCCCAAGTTTTCCTCTAATCATGGAAGATGGCCAGGTTCTTGTTACCGGAAGCACGGCTATCATGATAGTTTTACGCTCTGTAGAGGTGGCACCACTTTACCCACAAGTTTGTGATTTCATCATCCGTCGGCGACTAAAAAGATCCTCCATTATACCAGTACACAACCTTCGGTGTATGTCCAAGAGATCACAAAATAGCCTTTACAAAGGGACTACTAGGATGTACGGACCCACTGAGGTCTCACCGGCGGGCTCGAATCACCATTCTCCCACCCACGGGCCCCCTCTTGTGCCATGCAGTTCCCAGGGCAGTCCTCCTCGACTCCCATTCCCCGTGCCGTCCAACGGTCCATAACAATCTAGCAACACACCTAATTAATCAGCTAAGCTGCACCAATACTTGGCTTTTGGTGGCACTGTTTTCCTAGCATATTCTCGCATGAACCGGTCCTTAGATCTACGGTAAGTAAACCACCATCTCATCCAGCAACATTCACGAACCAATCTTGCCTAGATCTCCCCCGATTCCATGCCCATTATCATCTTTAAGTTCTCATCATCATTATTCATATGAGTGCAGTAGCTAAACATATTTTTAATTCAGCTTCCTGTATCCCGTAAATTAAGCAAAGCAAAAAGGAAAAGCGACTATACCCGACTCATCAACTTTCCCGGCGACAAGGATGGTTAACAAAACTAGTAAACTCCTATAAAAGGGTGTCCCATCAAGTTGACTCAAGCATACACGTTTTCGCAAACAAAACATTTTCAAAACAAGGGATCAATATGGTCAAGGGGCACTTGCCTTGCTCCCATGACTCTTGTTGCTCGAGCGTCTCGAAGTCTTGGTGCTGTAATTCCTCGTAGATGGCCTCTTGAACTTGTCCTTCTACTCACGACCATGCACATAAAAAATTTACAGCAATCAATCGTTATGCACAAACTTTCCTCAAGATGCAACGGGGTAGATGAATGCAAATCCTGTGGCGCTGTTTTATTAAACCAGTTTGTACGTGTTCTTGTATATTTTAATAGGGTTTTATGGTGAACAAGGGTGTATGGATCAAGTGTGGACGTGGTGATGATCTTGACTCAAAATCTACGTCAATTCCACCGTCAAAAATCGATCAAAATGTGATCTGTCCACACGCAAAAGTTTCTGCTCGAAGGGGGTGAAGAAAACGGGCGCGTAGAAATAGCGGCGATGTCGTAAGATGGGTAATGGATACCTACCTCACTTCCTCCTTGTGGCAGGGACTTTCTCCTAGCAACGGTAGCAGCGGGAATTTTTCTATGGAAGATTAGGGTAGGACAGATCATCAGGCTTCTTTACCGGCGACGGCAAGGCGTGACGGGGCTCGTCGGCAGGTCTCGACGACGGGGCTCAACGACGGGGCTCGACGGTGGGGCTCGATGGTGGGGCTCGACGACGGGGCTCGATGGTGGGGCTCCACAGCGGGGCTCATCGGCGGGGCTCACCGGCGACCGAACTCCGGTAGGGGGGTGGCCAACTCGGTGACTTGGAGGGGGGCTCCAACTCGGCGACTTGGGGAGGGGAGGACTGCGGCCAAGGAGGGGCTGGGCATTGTATTTATAATAGGCAGAAAAGAGGAGTCCTACTCCAATTGGAACTCAACCAAGAGTCCTAGTCAATTTGGAAATCAACCAAAGAGTCCTAGGGACTTTTCCCCCTTTTTGGCTGCGGCAGCATTGGGGATTAAATTCCCCCAAATGTGGGGAAATTTTACCTTTTGTGGAATTGGGGAATTTGGATATTTGGGGAAATTTTGGGGGAAATTTGGGAATGGCTCATTTCAGCTATCTTTTTCCATTTCTCACCATTTCTATGTCCCTTTTTCCATTTCTACATTCCCCTCTTCATTTCTACGTCCCATTCTCCATTTCTATGTCCCATTCTCCATTTCTATATTTCGTTCTCCGTTTCTATGGTTCTTCCTCCATTTCTGTGGTTTTTTCTCCATTTCTATGGTTCTTTCTCCATTTCTATAGTTCATTCTCCATTTCTATAGTTCTTTCTCCATTTCTAGGGTTCTTTCTCCATTTCTACTTCTTTTATAATGCTTCTCTACATGAAAAATGTATGTAATGCATGGTAATGAATTTGAGAGTGTTACAAATCTACCCCCCTTAAACTGAATCTCGCCCTCAAGATTCGATAGAGTGGAGAATAGATGAGGGAATTCCACCTTGAGATCTTCCTCACGCTCCCATGTAGTTTTGGCTTCCGTGTGATGGCTCCATTGTACATTGCACCAACGGATCACTTTGTTCCTCGTGACCCTTTCCTTCACATCCAAGATTTTGACGGGGTGTTCTGTGTAGGTCAGATCCTCTTGAAGCTCGAGCTCATCCATCGGTACTTGTTCTTCCAGTACTCTTAAGCACTTCTTGAGTTCGGATACGTGAAATACGTCGTGCACGTCGGAGAGGTGCGTTGGCAGCTCTAGTTGATAGGCTACTTCTCCTCGCTTGACCAAAATCTTGCCTTTGACGTTGAACCATCATTGGCCTCGGATAGGCGGTACCTTAAGATACACGAAGTCTCCCACTTCGAAGGTCAATCTTCTTTGCCTATTGTCCGCATAACCTTTTTGTCGTGACTGAGCAGCCTTCAAGTTTTCTCGTATCGTTTGGACTTGTTTTTCGGCGTCTTGCAGCACTTCGGGTCCAAACACTTGGCTTTCTCCGGTCTCATTCCAGAACAGCGGCATTCTACACCATCTACCATACAATGCTTCGAAAGGTGACATCTTCAAGCTAGCTTGGTAGCTATTGTTATATGAGAATTTAGCATACGGCAAGCTCCTATCCCAACTACGCCCATGCTTCAAGGCGCAAGCTCTCAACATGTCTTCGAAAATCTGATTTGTCCTCTCAGTTTGCCCGTCGGTTTGCGGGTGATAAGCGGAGCTGAAATTCAGCCGTGTACCCATGGCTTCATGCAGCTTCTTACAGAACCTAGAGGTAAATTGAGAACCCCGATCTGAAACTATCCTCTTCGGAACTCCATGGCGACACACGATTTGCTCCATATACAGCTCGGCTAGTTGTGCAGCGCTGTACTCGGTTCTAACAGGAAGGAAGTGGGCTGTTTTCGTTAATCAGTCTACAATAACCCAAATAGAGTCGTAACCCGACTGAGTACATGGCAATCCGACTATGAAATCCATACTGATGTCTTCCCACTTCCACTCGGGTACTTTCAATGGCTGCAACAATCCAGCAGGTCTTTGATGTTCGGCCTTCACTCGTTGGCATGTGTCGCATAAGGCAACATATTCAGCTGTATCCCTTTTCATACCATCCCACCAATAGCAAGTTTTCAGGTCCTTCTACATATTTGTACAGCCGGGATGTATGGAATAAGGTGAGTCATGTGCCTCCTTTAATATTGTGTCACGGATGTGCTTCACGTTAGGCACACAAATCCTCTTCCCTAACCAAAGTGTGCCTTTCTCATCTTCCTTGAAATCCTTTTCTATGTCTTGTTGGATTCTTCCTCGATTTCCTCATCCGTTGCTTGGCCATCCCGTATCTCTTGTTCCAGCGAGGAGTTCAGTTCTATCACTTCCATCTCATTCAAGAACCCGAGATGTAACCGTTCGAACTCCTTGCGCAGCTCGGGTGGCAGCTCCCGAACCGTGAGTTGATGACATGCTCCCTTTCGGCTCAACGCATCAGCTACTACATTGGCCTTTCCGGGGTGATAGTTGATTCCAACATCATAATCCTTGATGACTTCCAACCATCGACGTTGCCTCAAATTCAGATCCGTTTGCGTGAATATATACTTGAGGCTTTTGTGATCCGTATAGATCTCACATCGGTGGCCAAGGATATAATGCCTCCAAATCTTTAAGGCATGTACCACGGCTGCAAGTTCCAAGTCATGTGTGGGGTAATTCAGCTCATGTTTCTTTAGTTGCCTCGATGCATAGGCTACCACTTGTCCTTCTTGCATGAGCACACATCCAAGCTCTTGTCTTGATGCGTCACAATATATGTCGAAGCTCTTGCTCACGTCCGGCAATACCAAAACCAGCGCTGTGGTTAATCTCTTCTTTAGCTCCTCAAAGCTTTCTTGACACGCTGGTGTCCACTGAAACGCTTTCCCCTTCATTAGCAATTCAGTCATAGGCTTCGCTATTTTGGAGAAATCCTAGATGAACCTGCGGTTGTATCCAGCCATCTCAAGGAAACTCCGAATATCTCTCACATTCTGCGGTTGGTTCCACTTCAAAACATCTCCCACTTTTCCGGGATCAACCGATACTCCTCCTTGGGATATGATGTGGCCTAGGAACGATATCTCCTTAGCCAAAATTGACACTTGCTGAACTTAGCATACAATTGGTGCTCTCACAGTTTCTGCAATGTTAACCTCAAGTGTTCTTCGTGTTCTTCCTCGCTTTTCGAATACACCATGATATTGTCGATGAAAACTACGATGAACTTGTCCAAGTACTCCATGAAGACCTTATTCATGAGGTACATAAAGTATGCGGGTGCATTCGTTAACCCACAAGACATAACGGTTATTCATATGAACCATACCGTGTTCAAAATGCAGTCTTGGGTATGTCGGAGGGCTTAATCTTCAGCTGGAAGTATCCCGACCGAAGATCAATCATGGAGAAAATTTGGGCACCTTTCATTTGGTAGAACAGGTCCTCTATATGGGGCAGCGGGTATTTATTCTTGATTGTCACCTCATTGAGAGACCTATAATTCACCCACATCCTTTGGGTCCCATCCTTCTTGTCTACGAAGAGCACGGGGGCTCCCCATGGTGACGAGCTTGAGCGTATAAAACCCTTTTCACTAGCTGCTCCTGAATTTTCTTCTTGAGCTCCACTAGTTCATTAGCGGACATCCTATACGGCCTCTTCGCTATAGGTGCAGTTCCGGGTACTAAATCAATGGCAAATTCAATGTCCCAGTCAGGTGGTATACCTAGAAGTTCTTTCAAGAACACATCTGAATATTCTTGAACCACCGGACTGCTTTCCGATGTCGCTTATTCGACGTGGTTCAGCGCTGCCTTCTCGGTTGCCGGTTGGGCTGCCTCAAACTCAATACGAGTACCGTGCTCACTTGTCAACTGCACGATCCTCTCAGCACATTGAATCACTCCGTTGTGCTTGCTTAACCAGTCCATTCCAAGTATTATGTCAATCCCTTGGGAATCCAAGACGATAAGGTTGGCAAGAAAGTCTACCCTCCTTATTTTAATGCTTACTTTTAGACATAGTATATTTGTAGGAGCTAGAATTCAAATTTTAGAGAAATGATTTCCCAACTATATGCATCAAGGCGTATGAACTAAGCAACTTCTTTTATTAATTTCAGCCTGTGTGAGGATGTGAACAAATGCCGAAGCATCTCACATCTCTCTACTATGTGTGTATGTGGGCATTCGCTGAAGTGTCCCACAACTCACACCAAGCACACAAACACAAGCAATCATCATGAAAGTTCAGCACACCACTTTTATTCAAGCTACTACGATCTAAGCGTTCTTGTTACAACTTTATTCAATGGAGAACCTAAACTTAATCGTAAGAACCGGTGCTGTTCTCGCCGTGTGACGGGGGTGGTCTATACATGGGCGCACACCATGGTGAGTCGGCAGTCCATGTAGGGATAGATGACGCTGGTGCTCCATTTGCTCCTGTGTTGGCATGAGTCTCCTCTTGTTTCTCCAGCAAATACAACTTCTTGCGGAGGTAACGGATCTCTTCTTGTGCGCTTGCATAGCGGTTTCCTAACTCCACGAGCAACCTCTGAGACTTGTCAGCAGCTTGTGGGTTGGAAAGAGCTCCTCCATGGGGTTCAATGATCTCCCTTGTACCACTCTTCCGATATGGGTGCAGCCCAAAAGTAGTGTTCTCAAGCTGCTCACGGAAGGCGTAGCACAGTCCGGTGAGTGCATCCGATGCGGCATCATCAATAGTTTCTGCCCTTGTAGCTCTCCATGTGGGTGCGAAGTGCCGGGTGACAACCCTACCGTTATATAGGATGGTTACTTCAGCCTTCCACTCTTCATGTCCGAGACTAGGGACTTTCTTGAGAAGATATTCCGAGTATAAGCTGCAGCAATCCAGAAATTCTTTGAGCTTCTTGGATATATGTTCCTCCTTCCATTCCGTCGGACCGAAATTCTTGAGCTGAATGGTTGGCCATCACCTTCATTATTGGTCTCAGCAAGGGGTAGCTCCTCCTCGGGTTCATCTCCTCCCGTCATAGCTTCATGAGACTCCATGGGGTGTAAGCCCGCGTGAAACTCCTCTTGAGGTGCGTACCAATGCCGTTCTTGTGGATCATCCTCCATATCGTCTTCGAATGGTTCCACCTCTTCCGGGTCCTCTTCCTCATGCATAGAGCTATTGACTTCCTCTTCATCATGAGGTTCCGTCTTCACCTCCTCCCAATATGGTCCATCGGACACCTCAATGGGGTTAAGAGCACTCCAACGTGGTGGTGGACGAGTTCTTATGCGTGCTGTGTTCCTCATCACTGGCATCTATAAATAAGACATGAGAAAATTTAGAGAAGGAAGAAATGACTCCAAAACTTCAGAATCTATGGAGCAAGAAAGCAAAAAGTGTTGATGTCCAAAAGAAGAGAAAAGAGGGGCCAAAAATAGCACTTTGCGGTGGCTGAATTGACAAGTAAAGTGCAGCAGCAAGCAATTTTCGAAAATAGCAGTTTAGAGGGGTGTTCCTATGTGTTTTAGAGTGTCCATTCTACCTAGGCTTGCGTCCTACGGTCAACGTGGCTCTGGTACCAATTTGTGACAACCGGTTTCGAAAATAGAACCAAGTGAATGCATATGTGTGCCCAGGATGTTCATCACACATACACATGTAATCCACAAACTGAATTCAGAATATAACCACGAATAAATAGTGTTTAAGTACTTTATTACAATGACTCAATGTCTCACTCATGAATATCTAACTTATTCTTACACCGGAAGTCTCTAAACGACACCAGAAATAACTAAACAGCAGGCTCCAACTTCAACTCCACAGGCATGTTGACGGTAGTTCGCATGCCTAGTACTCCACATGGTCCTGAAAGTACTCATCTCCTGTAGCTGATGTATATGTGGTAATGCAAGGGTGAGTACATGTCGTACTCAGCAAGTGCGGGGAAAGTATGACACGTAGCTTACAACAAGGTAGGCAACAAAAAGGCTCATTGCAGCAAGCAAATTTTATTTCATAAACATGGTAAAAACAGCAACTATTTCTAGGTGAATTTAATCTCAACATAACCAAGCAATTCAGCAACATTCTTTCATCATAATTCACCATTTATCAAGTCTAAAGCATCCATTAATCTTTCTCAAGTTCATCTCATACTCATAAATATTCATAACCATCTCATATTCATATAACCGAAACCAAACTCATTGTCATGACTCAAAACAGTCCCAAAACCAATCCCAATGACCATACCCAAATGTCCATCCCAAGTTTTGCCTCTAATCATGGAAGTTGGCCAGGTGCTTGTGACCGGAAGCACGGCTATCATGATAGTTTTACGCTCTGCAGAGGTGGCAGCACTTTACCCATAAGTTCGTGATTTTGTCACCCATAAGCGACTAAAAAGAACCTCCATTATACCAGTACACAACCGTCGGTGTATGGCCAAGAGATCACAAAATAGCCTTTACAAAGGGGCAACTAGGATGTACGGACCCACTGAGGTTTCACCGGTAGGCTCGAATCACCATTCTCCCACCCACGGGTCCCCTCTTGTGCCATTCAGTTCCCAGGGCAGTCCTCCTCGACTTCCATTCCCCGTGCCATCCAACGGTCCATAACAAGCTAGCAACACACCTAATTAATCAGCTAAGACGCACCCATACTTGGCCTTGTGGTGGCACTATTTTCCTAGCATATTCTCGCATGAACCGGTCCTTAGATCTACGGCGACTTGGGGAGGGGAGGGCTGCGGCCAAGGAGGGGCTGGGCGTTGTATTTATAATAGGCAGAAAAGAGGAGTCCTACTCCAATTGGAACTCAACCAAGAGTCCTAGTCAATTTGGAACTCAACCAAAGAGTCCTAGGGACTTTTCCCCCTTTTTGGCTGTGGCAGCACTGGGGATTAAATTCCCCAAATGTGGGGGAAATTCCCCTTTTGTTGAATTGGGGAATTTGAAATTTTGGGGAAATTTTGGGAGAAATTTGGGAATGGCTCATTTCAGCTACATTTTTCCATTTCTCACCATTTCTATGTCCCTTTTTCCATTTCTACATTCACCTCTTCATTTCTATGTCCCATTCTCCATTTCTATGTCCCATTCTCCATTTCTATATTCCCTTCTCCATTTCTATGGTTCTTCCTCCATTTCTATGGTTCTTTCTCCATTTCTATGGTTCTTTCTCCATTTCTATGGTTCATTCTCCATTTCTATAGTTCTTTCTCCATTTTTAGGGTTCTCTCTCCATTTCTACTTCTTTTACAATGCTTCTCTACATGGAAATTGTATGCAATGCATGGTAATGAATTTGAGGGTGTTACAAAATCTCACGTCAACAATCTGTCCATCACCCCAATTGAAGAGGAGGATCCAATTTTATACTTGGTTCCATATGGGGCCTTATATAATCTTGGTCTCGTCCCTACCATACGAGAGGAGATTATGGAAGCTCAGGAGAAAGAGTGGGAATGTCGTACATTCGGAGAAGATTAAAGAATGGTGAAATGAAATGCTTCCGAAAGGGTGAACACGGGACTCTATGGTTTAAAGATTGTATAGTGATACCCCGTGACATGAAGCTTTGGAAGAAAATCTTGGACAAAGCTCACTTGTCCAAGTATTCTATTCATCCGAGAAGCAACAAGATGTACCAAGATCTGAAAACCAGGTTTTGGTGGACACGGATGAAAAGAGAAATCACAAAGTACGTATCTGAATGCGATGCGTGTCGGCGGGTGAAAGCCGACCATATGCGTAAAGCCGGACAGCTACAACCATTGAACATTCAGGCGTGGAAGTGGGAGGATATCAGCATGGATTTCATAGTTGGTTTACCTCTCACCTCCCACAAGCATGACTCGATTTGGGTCATAGTCGATCGACTAACCAAGTCGGCTCATTTTATCCCCGTACATACAAAGTACGTGGCCAAGCAATATGTTGAGTTGTATATCGCAAGGATCTTGTGCTTGCACGGTGTTCCCCGCACAATTATTTCAGATCACGGTGCGCTGTTCGTCGCTCGGTTTTAGGAACAGCTGCACGTGTCATTGGGGACCAAACTGATTCGATGCTCCGCATATCACCCTCATACGGATGGTCAAACTGAATGGGTGAATCAAGTGTTTGAAGACATGCTACGCGCTTGTGCCATCCACCCCGGTAAAAACTGGGATGATCATTTCCGTTGGCGGAGTTTTCATATAACAATGGTTATCAAGCTAGCATCAATATGGCGCTGTATGAAGCTCTCTACGGCCGGAAATGTCGCACACCACTCAACTGGTGTGAGTCCAGCGAGCGAGTTATCTACGGCATTGAACTTGTGAATGAGGCTGAAGAACGAGTACGAGTAATACAAGCCAACCTCAAGGCTGCTCAATCTCGTCAGAAGAGCTATGCGGATAAAAGACGCCATCCTCTCCACTTCGACATCGGGGACCATGTTTATGTCCGTGTATCTCCGATGAAAGGAGTTCATCGTTTCGGAGTGAAGGGCAAACTTGCGCTGTGATTCATTTGTTCGTTCGCCGTCATTGGAAAATGTGGACCCGTGGCCTATCAATTGGAGTTACCGGCATCGCTCGCGGGAATTCACAACGTCTTCCACATCTCTCAGCTTTGGAAATGTCTCGAACCCTCGGCTGAAATCCGCACCGAAGTCATAGAAGTTCTTCAACCGTACCTCACGTACTCGGAGTATCCGATCCGGATTATTGATGAGAAGACTCACGCCATAAGAAACCGGACCTTATGGTTTTACAAGGTCTTGTGGAGTAACCATACCACTGATGAGACGACATGGGAAAGCGAGGACTATCTTCAAGCAAATTATCCGGAATTGCTATCATCGTATACCCGGTAAAGTTTTCCCACTTTGCTTTTCTTTTGGAATCTCGGGACTAGATTCTTTTTAAGGGGGGAGGGATGTAAAATCCCCCAAAAGTGGTAACAAGAAATTCAGCACTTTTATACTTAGGAAAAATGAGGGGAATTAAAACTTTAAATTATAACGGTCTGAGTTCAAAGTGATGATTCAAACGTCCCGAAAACTTCCAAACATGAAGACCTAAACTCCAAAAAGGGTGATACAAATTTTGTTTGAATCCTCATAAGGAGTACTTTGCTTTCAAACAAAGTGCTTGCTTTGAAAATGCCCAGGAATTTCTGTAGAATTGCTTTTAGTAAATCCTTTAGGGATTAATTCCAGGAAGGATTCTCTATGAAAAATTCCCAATTTTGGGCAGCCAATTCTTTTCATAGTTAATGATATACAGTAAAAATTTGAGCTTCATTGGAGTTCATTTGCTAGGCTAAATTGTCTTCCCGAATTCAGCCTTTATTTGGAAATTCAAATTTTAAATAGAAACTTTTCAGCAATTCTGTCCAACTTCAAAAATTCATATCTCCCTGTAGGTAGGTCCAAAAATTTTGAAACAAATTTTATTAGAACCCTAGAAACCTCCTATAATTAGATCTTTCACTGTTAGCCATGTCAAAACTTCAGATTTGGGATCAAAATTCAGAGAAGCCTTTTATTTGTGGGAATTTCGGAGACCACAAGCTTCAATGAAATCAGGCAAGCCCCGGTTTGCATTTAAATACCTTGTGCAAAGTTTTCATTTGTATCACTTATGTCTAGGTTGAAATTCTTGAATTAGATTTAAGGTGATTGAAACCCCACTTGCCTTACTTTTAAATCCTATGGAGGGTTGGGTAGTTTACAAACTCGACGAGTAGAGAATACCATGCTAATGTTCTTAGGATCTCGGTAGAAGTCGAGTAGTTGGAAGCTACTTGCGAGATAGGACTTTATCACACGGGATGAAAAGAGGTAGAGAATGGCTTAAGAATGTGAAACTGAGACCCAGCAGGGGGGATAGGATGCAGTGAGCTGAGGTCTCACGTGCGTAGCCCTGTTGGTATCGATTGAGGACCGAGCTGTGTGCGGCCCTGCTGGACAAGTTTGAACAGTACCGGATGCATACTGGCATATGGGAACCAGGAAACTGATGTAACCTGGATGCATACAGACACGCTCCACGCGGTGACCTCCTGCCCGTTACGGATGGACGAGTTCGGCATTTGGGTTGCCTTTGGGAGGTTGCTGCATTCAACAGAGTAGGAAGGTGTGAAGCACCACACGTTTGAAAGTGGGTGTATGTGACATGTTATCCGGGTGTCTATTGATTGCAATCACCGTCCCTCGCGGTTATTTGAGTACCGCTTGTTCACTGCGCTGTGACGTAGTAAGAAGTGAAAGAAGCCAGATAAATATGCTGCATTGAATTATTAATATCTTGAAACCATGTATTTTGTAGCTGTAGAGCTAATTAAGTTTATCTTCCACTTTGGGCATCACCACATCGGAGGAAAGCGGTTCTTGTTTGATTGTGGACTTCTGATGTGAGGGCTGCCTAAGGCTCTTTAATGTGCTGCTATAAAAATGAAAGTAAGGATTAACCTGTAGGTATGTCTTTATCGCAAATGTCATTCCTTTATTACTAATCCCTGCATGTAGAGTTTCGCGATTAGGACTGTCGGTTAAGCCTTGCTGAGCCATCATGATCACGGTTGCAATATTTGAGTTGTGTGCAGGTGAGAGTTATGAGGAAGGGTCCGAGGACGAGACGATGCCCCCGTCAGGGTACACGGCGAGCTGGAGCCCTGCACGCCGCCGTGATGGTTGTGTGAGTGTTGCTAGTGTGTAGCATTTCCGGGCTGGACGGCTGCACTTTTGCTTAGTTAGTAGGAGAGTGTAGTTAAGAAGAATACTTCCGATGTATAATTAAGTTTGTAAAAGACTTCCGCTGTTTCTATGTAAAATAAAAGTTCGTATGTTGTTCTTAATGTTTTCTTGTGTGTTGTTGGGTGCCGCATCGCACGGCACCACCCTCTGCGATCTCGGAGTGGGTGAACCACGAGGTGGTCCCCATAACACCATCCTGTCAGCTGTGGCATCCACCAACACGACCTCAACAGTTTGGGGGTCGTCCTTATCAATCAGCCCCATTCCAACCACCAATGCCACCACCGCGACCGCAACAGCAGCAGATGGTACCCCGGGCGTTTACACAGACACAGCGCGCCACGGGATGTCCACCGGTCAGCAGAGGACCGCCTCGCTACACATGCTATACGTGTGGCCAGGCTGGTCATTTCTCGAAGGACTGCCCACAGGGGCAGCAAAGCAGCGGGCAAGCCCAATATCAAGGCGCTGCTCGAGGCTGACCACCAGCTAAGAAGGGAGGTCAGCGACCCGGGGGCGTTCGTTACCTCGACAATGAGGACGCCTCGGAAGGAGAGAACGTGCTGGAAGATACGTTCACTCTCAACGATCGTGCAATAATCATTTTATTTGATTCTTGTGCAACCCACAACTTCATAAGTGCATCATATATGGTCAGGCATCAACTGCAAGTCTTTCCAACCGAGTGCTCATATATGGCTTGCTCACCGGGAGGGAAGATTTCAGCAAATGTGATGATTCCCAAAGCACCACTGTGCTTGGTTGGGAGAATATATCCCAATACTATGATTATTCTTGAGGGGCAAAAGATTGATGCAATCTTAGGAATGCCATGGCTAAGTTACCATGGCGCTGTCCTAGAAACTTTATCACGGACGGTTCACCTCAACTCTCAACTTCACCGTCCGCATTCACTCGTATTAGACAACCCTCTCCTGGAAGTTTCAGCAGCCTATCATACTGAAGCTCCCAAGTTAGAGGACATCCCCGTAGTCCGAGAATACCCCGATGTGTTCCCGGATGATCTCCCGGGTATGCCACCTGAACGGGATGTTGAGTTCAAGATTGAACTTGCACCCGGGAATACACCAATCTCATGGAGACCATATAAGATGGCTTCAAATAAGCTGTATGAGTTGAAGGAACAGCTCAATGACTTGTTGAGCAAGGGTTTCATTAGACCGAGTTCCTCGCCATGGGGATGCTCGGCTTTGTTCGTCAAGAAGAAAGATGAAACCTTGAGGTTGTGTGTGGACTACCGACCGCTCAACGCCTTCACCATCAAGAACAAATATCCACTGTCCCGCATTGATATCCTGTTCGATCAGCTTGTGGGTGCAAGTGTGTTGTAAAGGTACCAAAAATATCAATACAAAAAAACTTAAGTTTGCACAAACATTGGTTTCATGTGTATGAAGAAATGGGACTTGTTTAAACTTTTCCACATGTGATGACACACATGAGTGTCCCACCACTCTAGCCGAGGATCATTTGAGTGTTTGGGGGACAAAGTTAATTGAAACCCATGTGTAAGCTCTCATGTGCAAGGGGGAGTAAAATTCAGAGTTTGAACTCAAATTGTTCAACTCAAATTTCAAATGAGGGCAACCAATAGGAATGCAAACTGTTGTGCTCAAAACCTCATTTGCAGCAGTCAAACCAAAAATCAGGTTTCATATTTGAATTCCTTAGGTCCAAATTAGTGGGGAGGCAAAGTCTCATGAATTTTGGATATTGTTTTGCTATCCGTTTTACAAATGGACTTTAAATTGCATAGGAATTCAAATTCAAATTTGAATTTGTATGAAACTTGTCCAAATATCCAAATACAGTACAGATTCAAACTTCCCACAATTGAATTGAGTCATTTTACAACTTTGAGGAAATTTGAGAGGATAAGAGGGACAGTGGGGCCCACTGGTCAACCTGCCCAAATATCTGAAGAAATGAGTCGGTGACTGTTTCTCCACTCGAACAACCGAGGCAACAGAGGGCGCCACCGAGCTTCCACGCAACAGCTGCTCTCCTGAAGTTTTCATCATGCTGGCGAGTTGCTTGTGTGATTCCTTAGCCCCGAAGTGATCCTCTCCCTCACAAACTGAACCCCCACTGCCTTTGCTTCGTGCTCACGCCAAAGAACAGCGCCGCTCGCTGCCGCCACCACCGATCAATCGGGAGCCGGTGTTTCATCGTGTGCAAGCCTCGGCAGAGTGGCAAAACGGCACCAGGGCATCTCCCTCTCCCTCCTCGACGTGCCACCAACCGGTGTTCAGCCTCTCTACCCCAGGAACGCCGTATCCGTGCGACGGCCGAACAAGAACCGATGACGAGGCTCCCGTGGACAGCTCAACCTAGAGCTTGTCATGGCCAAGTAACGGCGCCCTTGGACGCGCCAAGGCACCGTGCCACTCTCCTCCCAAGCTCAAGCCATGCCGTGGACGAACGAGAACGAATTCAGGAATTTTTCTCCGGTATGCTCAAACCGACCTTCCGGTACGGTACTCTCAAATTTGATCTCAGTTCTTGTTCTTAGGTCGCCAAATCTTGCACACGGGACCTAAAGTAGTCGGCGATCATTTGCTCTTTGCATCCCTAGCTTGGAACTGCACGTAGGCCGAGTATTTCAAGAATTTCCAACGGCGACCGAGGCGGGGGACCACGGGCGCACGGTGAAACCCCATTTGCCATCGTTCCCGAGCAGTTTTGAGACCATGTCGAGCTTCCTATTAGTCCCCTGGTGCTCTAGAGCCCGAGAGCCGATCATTTGGTGAAGAAATGAGCCTCCACGACCTCGCCGGAACCCTAGCAAGTGTTGTGACCGGTGCGCGATAGTTTCCGGTGGTCGCCGGCCGCCGGAGACCTTGCCAACGTGTTCAACATCTCAAATTAAGGGGCGGCGGCGAGTGTGAGGTCGGGTGGTGGCCGGGAAGGCCTTTCCAGCGACCCTCGCCGGAGGGTGCCGCTGCTCAGCTGTTGGCGCGAGGTTGAAGAAGCACACTGTCGTGTGGGACCCACTGGCAGGTGTTTAAACATTTCAGAATTTCCAGATTTCAGTTTGAACTTCGGAGAGCCATAACTTTGTGTAGGAGTGTCCAAAAATTGTCAAACAAATTTTGTTGGATTCCTCTCAGAGATTACTATTCACGGGTGCAGCCCAATATTTATAAAAATTCCTGGATTTGGCTCATTAATTAAATAAAAGAAAATATTGTAGGATTTGTTCCAGGAGTTCTGTGTATTGGAAAATTCCCAAATTTGGGAAGGAGATCCTCCAAAATATACTTGAACTCCAGTAAAAATTTCATAGGCATTGGACCTAATTTTATTGACCAAATGTGGTGTTAATTCTTTATGTCTCTGAAAATTGGAAAATAGAACAGAGCTCATTTTCAGTTTTTCCCCAATTATTGTAAAAATCATATCTTTGTGTAGGAACCTCCAAATTTAGTGCTTCAAATTGGGTTAGATTGAGATTGAAATACTATATCCAAATATGCAACCCAATTTGTATGAAAGTCAATAATTAATTCTGGAAAATGCTTTGAAGCTTATCAGTAAAAGAATTTTAGCGGGAGTTTGTTTTATCCAAAAATCCTCAAATTTTGCCAGAATAATCCTTAGGATGTTATTGAACTCCTGTACAATTGTCAGCTCATTTGGAGTTGATTTGTGCGGGATAATTCAGATTTCAATGTGCTATGTTCAAATGAATACAGAGACTTTTCAGAAAAAGTCCTAGAGTTGGAAAATTCAGTTCTGGGCAATTCATAGCTCCAAAAATCATAGGAAAATTCATGCAGTCTCTATGAACTATAATTGAAATTTTAGTTCACTAAGTTTGACATGAACATGTGAGTTACTTAAGAATTAATTTATTTTTTCTTAATTGCTTAGGGAATTGTTCTGAATAAAACACTGCATGAAAAGTGTTCAATTTTGGTCCAGAACACTTTCATGTGACCAGGAATTCACATGCAAATTTTCAGCTCAAATTGGGCCTTGGATATTCCTGTCCTTGTTCTCCATTCTATTGTATGTGAGAACAACATGGGGGTTAGTGTGGGAATTATAGAGGACCTAATTTCCTTCCACTTGAGCTGCAATTTGGCATGCTAAGTCCCTGTGTAGTGTATGACTTCATGTAAAAAATTCGAAGTCATTGGAGATCAGGATCTTTAGTCATGTCCAAATCATTGGAGCTCATATTATATGCCATTAGAAACTTAGCTAGGGATGTAATTAAACCTCTAAGGCAGATTTAGTTTCCTTGAGTTCTTTGCACAACAGAGGCAACATCATCATCCTAGAATCTCCACACGGCCTCTGTCTTAAGAAGTTTTAATCTCTTAAGTATTTAAATTGCATTATAAAAGATTATGCATATTCATGTCGACAGTGTTCACGACTGTAGGATCGAAGAGCACGTGAAAAGCTACCAGAGGGGGTGAATGGTAGATTAAAACTTTTCGCGGCGGAAACAACAAAACCCCCTCAGCAAAAAATCAATCGGTTAAATAAACCGTGTGTGCAAGTGTTTTCAAACGTGTTCAACTGTGACAAATCAAGTAGAGAGGTAGAGAATCAAGTCACGGATCTAATGCAACAAGAATCACTTGAAAACACGAAGTAAAACTTGAGATACGATCAAAACATTAAACGAAGATCAATATGTTCTACCCGATATAAAACAGATCTGCAACGCTGCAAAGAAACTCGTGTATATCAAAAACTACAGATCCGAAGCTCGTGAAAATTTCAAAGATGATAGATAATTGAGTTGTGAAGACAACCCAAAAAGAATCACGTCAATCGGATCTGTAAAACTCGAGTTATGAACGAAACACCGAAGCAACGTCGGTCTGTCCAGAAACTCGGCGAGAAAGACTTGACGAAAAACAAGTCGGACGAACAAGGCACAAAAGCTTCTCGAAACTATGAACTTTATTCAATAGAAACACAAGAGGAACAGCCCAAAGTTCTCTACCCACGAGAGCTCTGGCCTCCCTTGGTTTTATAGCCAGCCCTCAGGCTAAACAATCCAATCTAGGACTCCTACTCCTAATTGGACTCGTATCCTAACTTACCATAACTGCTCAGGACTCTCCTATTCGCAGATAGAAGCAATCGTGAGACTTCCAAACACCTTAGGAACGTCCTAAACATTCCTAAAACAACTCAACTTCGTGCCTAGCATGAAATCCTATCATAACCAACTCAAATCTTCCATATTTTAGCCATATCCGACTCAGCCTCAGCCTGAGTACACAATCCAGCCGGTTGGACCTTTCCGACCAATTCTTTACGTCCACTTCTCTTCATCACGCCTTAGAACAATGTTGCCACGTCCATGCACTCATTGCACACATGCAAACACCTTCCAAGGACGTACACGCAACCTTCATATGCACTGCCCTTGATCCAAACATGTTGTGCGACCTCCCGATCAACTCAACCACAGCTCCTCCCGAACTTGGTTGTTGGAACCTCATCTCCTCCCTGAGACTAGTCCAAGGATCCCATCACCGGCCATGTCTTGAACTTAAGCAACACCTGCACATGAATAAACAACCAATTCTTCCGAGCACAAGTCCTCGACTTCACTCACGTTAGTTCGAAAACCACAACACCTTACATGAGCACGTCACATAAGCATGTTGCAAACCATATCAAATGATAACAGCCATAACCACCAAAGCCTATGTCATTTGACAATCAGAAGCTTAAGGACATGGTTTTAGTCATACACAATTCCTTCCAAGTTCATATCTTAGTGCAATGATAAGCAATCTCAAAAGAAGAAGTGTGATGCATGCATATTCTCTTGATCTTTTCTCAATTTTTTATTTGAAAACTCAACATGTGAGCTGATCACTTGATTAATTTTTTATGATTAAAAGCACTTGTGAGCACGCAACAAGTTCAAAACAGCAAGAAAGTTTGATCATGACCAGATTTAGTGTAAGTAATTATTCCAATTACTAGTCATGGCAAAAACTACTAAATGTATAACATGAGTAATGTAGTAAGAACTTTCAGCCTGTAAAAGGAATCACAAAGTCATATATGTATGAAATACTATGCTCATATTATTTTAGTTTCAGATTGACACATAGACTTTCAAAGTTTCAAAAACTCCCCCTCAATTTAAGCCATGAGGATGCATAACCCCTATTTCACTACGAATGAAACAAAAACGAGTGAAATCCAAAGGTTTTGTAAAAATATCAGCCAATTGTTGTTCGGTATCGACATGGTGAAGCACAATGTTTCCTTTTTCAACATTATCACGAAGAAAGTGATACCTAATGTCAATGTGCTTAGTTCTAGAGTGTTTCACAGGGTTTTTAGCAATACAAATTGCACTAGTGTTATCACAAAACAGTGGAACACTGTCTAAATCAACCCCATAGTCCTTAAGTGTTTGAACAATCCAAAGAATTTGTGAGCAAGCGCTAGCCGCAGCTACATATTCAGATTCGGCCGTGGATTGTGCAACTGAACTTTGTTTTCTAGAGGACTAAGCAACAAGTAAATTACCAAGAAAATGACAAGCACCAGAAGTACTGATCTTATCAATCCTACAACTCCCAAAATCAGCATCCGAAAAAGCTTTCAAAGAAACGGTTGAGGAAGAAGGAAGAAAATACCAAATTCTTGAGTTCCATGTAGGTACCTGAGAATCCTTTTAATGGCTTGGCGATGTGAAGCACGTGGAGAAGCTTGAAAACGTGCACAAAGACATACGCTGAATTGTATGTCCGGTCTTGACGCCGTGAGATATAAAAGTGATCCAATCATACTTCTGTATTCTTTTTTATCGACCGGGTCACCATCTTCGTCAAGTTCAAGTGTTGTTGCTGTTCCCATTGGTGTCCGAAGAGGCTTGCATTTGTCCATGTTGAAGCGCTTAAGAAGGTCCTTTGTATACTTAGTTTGATGCACAAAAGTTCCTTCTTTTGTTTGCTTGATTTACAGCCCCAAAAAGTATGTGAGTTCTCCCATCATACTCATATCAAATTCTGAACTCATCATAGCTGAAAACTTGGACACAAGATCATGAGAAGCACAACCAAAGATAATATCATCCACATACACTTGAACGAATAATGAGTCATTGCCATGCTTATGTACAAAAAGAGTTTTATCAACCTTGCCCATGGTAAACCCCTTTTCAAGTAAGAATATTTTTAACCTATCATACCATGCTCTAGGGGCTTGTTTTAGACCGTACAAGGCTTTGGACAGTTTGTAAACATGATTAGGAAAATTTGGATTTTCAAAACCCAGTGGCTGCTTAACATAAACCTCCTCCTCTATGTAGCCATTAAGAAAAACACTTTTAACATCCATTTGATATAACTTGAAACCTTTAGATGCAGCAAATGCTAATAAAATTCTTATAGCTTCTAATCTAGCAACAGAAGCAAATGTTTCATCAAAATCTAGACCTTCAATTTGAGTGAAACCTTGAGCAACCAACCTAGCTTTATTCCTAACCACAACCCCATCCTCACTTTGCTTATTTTTAAATACCCATTTAGTTCCAATTAATGTGTGACCTTGAGGTGGAGGTACAAGTTTCCAAACATTATTTCTTTCAAAATTTTCTAACTCTTCTTGCATGGCATTAATCCAAGATTCATTAGTGAGTGCGTGTGATATATCCTTGGGTTCAAAAGAAGCAACAAAAGAAGAATGAGCATGAGAGTTTGGATCACAAAACCTGGACCGAGTGACTCGTTCATGCAAGCTTCCAATGATTTGTTGTGGAGGATGACTTTTGAGTACTCGGAGGGGAGTAGACACTTCACAAGCACCTTCTTCTTCATGTTCGGACCTTTGATTAGGAGAGCTTGTTGATTGAGGAAGGTCCGAACCAGCAGTAGTGACTGTTGGTGCTGGTTGTGGTGCAAAATCAGCAGCTTGATCGTTATTTACTTCCGAGTTTTCGGGCAGCAGCACCACTTCTTCATCTTCTTCAATAAAAATACTCTCCCCCTGCGGATATGGACCCGGACCTGCAGTATCGGAGCTAGTACTTGGGCTAGCTTCATCAAAAGAAACCTCGCAAGTATCCACGATTTTGTTAGTGTCAAGTAAAAGCACACGGTAGCCTCTAGTATGAGATGGATAACCAAGAAACATGCCATCAACAGATCTAGCTTCAAATTTATCAAGATTACCATGTTTCTTAACAAAGCATTTGCAAACAAAAACCCTAAAGTGTGTAACACTAGGCCTATGTCCAAACTGGAGCTCATATGGGGTTTTTCCAAGCTTAGCACGCAAGAAAACACGATTTGAGACATAACAAGCGGTTGCAATTGCATCAGCCCAAAATTTCCTAGGAGTTTGATATTCATCAAGCATAGTCCTAGCCATCTCAACTAAGGTCCTGTTCTTTCTTTCTACGACACCATTTTGTTGTGGTACATAGGGTGAAGAGTATTGATGATCTATTCCATTTTCAGCACAAAAGTGATCAAAGGATTGGTTTTTAAATTCAGTTCCGTTATCACTTTAATTGCTTTTAATGATCCTGGGTGATCAATAGATAATCTAAGAAATAAAGTTCTAAAATGACTAAAAGCTTCATTCTTAGATGACATAAAATAAACCCAAGAATATCTGGAATAATCATCAACAATCACAAGCACATACCATTTACCTCCGAAGGATTGAACACGTGTCGGACCTACTGTGTCAAGATGTAAAAGTTGTCCCGGTTCAGCTGTCATGGTCATTGTGAGAGGAGCATGTGAACCTGCAACAAACTTAGCATGTCTACAAGAATAGAACACAATATCATTGTCCTTTTTAAGCTTCGGCAGCCCACGTATGCAATCGAGAGCACTAACACGAGTGAGATGATCAAAGCCTATGTGACGAAGTCTATGATGCCAAAAATATAGATTCTTTGTATCATAAGCAACTAGACACCGATGCTTAGAAGTTGACAAATCAAAATCAGCTTTAAAAACTCTTCCAAACCTAGACATGTTAAACAAAAGCTCACCTTTTGAATCTACAACCTTGCAGCAATTTTTAGCAAAGCTAACCTCTAGATTTTCATCTAGCAATTGTGAAACCGAAAGCAAGTTGTATTTCAAATTTTTAACAAGTGCCACATCTTTCAAAGTGTAGAGATTGTTTACTCTAACCAAACCTTTAGCAATTATGGGAGTAGAAGAGTTATCGGCGAAAGTAACATTTTCTACACGTGACACAAAAGAGAGAGAGGAGAACCATTCTTTGTTACCGGTCATGTGGCGTGAGCAACCTGAATCCACAATCCAAATGTTCTCCTTCCTCAAACGTGAAACCTACACAGCAGCACAATACGTCGATGACTCAATACTGGGGTTAGTTAAAAGACTTTTAGGAATCCAGTACTGAGTCACACGACGTCCAGCAGGAATAACACGCGAAAGCTGAGAAGGTACAGCAGGTTTATGAGCCAAACATCGAAAATTTTTGTTCCCAACTACTGACTTAGAAGATGTGTTATATGTAGCACAAAAAACAGTAGGTCCGGGAGCAAGTTTTTGACTCATTACAGCAGGTTGCAAGCTCCGAACATTCGGTCTAGCAGATTTTGCTTGGTTGTTATGTGATCTAGCAAGTATTCTTTGTTTCTTATCATGTTTAGCTAGTCTATAACAAAAATCCATGACATGACCATCTCTACCACAGTAGGTACAATGAAAAATAACCTTATTATCATGTCTAGATGAGCAAGCAACACGTTTATTAGAACCCGAATGGGACAGTACTCCTGCAGATTTGAAAATCACCTCTTTTTGTCTAGGAGCTGTTTGAATCAAACCGCTTCCTAATGACTTTACAACTTTAGATGGGTGTGCCTTAGCATGAGCATGAGAATTAAAACCTAAACTAGTTTTATCATTACAAAACTTGGAAGAATTCAGCAGCAAGTTTAGGTTCTTATTTGCATTAGAAAACCGATCTAGTGTCCTATGCATGTCATCAAGTTTATTGGACAGATCAAAGCAGTTTTCACATGAAGTTTTTCCTTTTAGTTTGCAATTTGAACAATATTTAACTTCATGCACACGTAAAGCATTGTTCAAAATAGAAATCTCATTCATAGCATAATTTAGTTTCTTATTCAGATCATCACATGAAGAACAATGCAAATCAATTGTAGAACAACAAGCATCTATCAAATTCTTATCATTAAGTGCAGAAAGCTCTTTGTTCTTTTCAATTTCAAGTTCAAGTTTATCAAGTGTAGATGCGTGTGCACTTCTTAAAGAGGATAATTGTTCATAAATCAAATCACATGAGGAACAAGAATCATCACTAGGAATCAAAGTTTTTAAACGATTAATTTCAGATTCTAGTGATTCAATTTTAACACCATTGTTCCTAAGTTTTTTATCCTTTTTCTTTAATATAACAGTGGCACGAGAAATAGCATCACACATTTCTTCGCAAGTGGGACATACCTCTTCATCGTCGCTGTTGTGTTCTGCCTCCTCGGAGCTTGAACTTGACTTGCTCGCCATGCAGCACATATTTGCCATAGCTTCTTCATCACTACCGGTGTCCACATCACTTGAGCCAAAATCTTGAAGTGCAGAGATCATACTATGCACTATGTTGCGCATTGATAAATCTTTCTTCTTCTTATTCTTTGCAAACGATTTCTTCGGCCTTGTTTGCTTTTCTTCACATGAAGTCGGACCTGAAAGGTCAGGGCACTCCGTACGAAAATGTCCTGTCTTACCACATTCAAAACATCGTTGAGGTCCGGAGCTTCCTCTCCTTCTAGTTCTCACATTTTGCAATGCTTTTGAGAACCGAGTAGAGATGAGTGCAAGCTCCTCCTCTGGAAACTCTTCAATCTATTCAAGGGTTAGAGAGGACAGCAAAGAGAGTGCACCACTAGATGATGATTGACTAGTACTAAACATGTCACGTTGTGAAACAAATGCAATAGACTTGTTGGGGTTTTTACGTGAGATGATGTCAATTTCATGAGTTTTCAATTTAGAATAAAGCACGTCTAAAGTAAGAGAACTCATGACAGTAGATTCACGAATAGATGTAACTTTCATCTCCCAAATTGACATATCTAATGCTCCTAACAATTGTCTAGCATTTTTAGCATCTGAAAAGTTAACATTGACACTACGCAAGTTGCTGAGAATTTTATTAAAGCGAGCAAAAAAGTCATCAATTGACTCACCGGGTTGCATCTCAAAACGCATGTATTCTTTCTTGAACATATCTTGCCTTACCTCCTTGATCGTATTGGATCCTTCATGGTAGTCACAAAGAGCTTTTCAAACATCATATGCAAATCGGAGGTGTGCAACACGGTCGAAGTCGCTTTGAGTCAATCCTTGGATGATCAAGTTGCGAGCCTTGTTGTTGTTGTCAACATCTCTCATGTTCGCAGCCGTAACTTGATCGTTGGGTGGTACATCGAAGTTCCGGTAGACCTTTTCCCATATGGCGAAGCCTTGCGCCTGTATGTAGGCCTCCATTCGCGCCTTCCAAACCTGAAAATCGATGCCATTGAACACACAAGGTTTTGCGGAGTACTTCTCCATGATGGTTAGTCAAAACATGTGCAAATCACAAAGATTAGAGCACCTTGGCTCTGATACCAATTGTAGGATCGAAGAGCATGTGAAAAGCTACCAGAGGGCGGGTGAATGGTAGATTAAAACTTTTCACAGCGGAAACAACAAAAACCCCTCAGCAAAAAATCAATCGGTTAAAGAAACCATGTGTGCAAGTGTTTTCAAACGTGTTCAACCGTGACAAATCAAGTAGAGAGGTAGATAATCAAGTCACGGATCTAATGCAACAAGAATCACTTGAAAACACGAAGTAAAACTTGAGATACGATCAAAACATTAAACGAAGATCAACCTGTTCTACCCGATATAAAACAGATCTGCAACGCTGCAAAGAAACTCGTGTATCTCAAAAACTAAAGATCCGAAGCTCGTGCAAATTTCACAGATGATAGATAATTGAGTTGTGAAGACAACCCAAAAAGAATCACATCAATCGGATCTGTAAAACTCGAGTTATGAATGAAACACCGAAGCAACGTCGGTCTGTCCAGAAACTCGGCGAGAAAGACTTGACGAAAAACAAGTCGGACGAACAAGGCACAAAAGCTCCTCGAAACTATGAACTTTATTCAATAGAAACACAAGAGGAACAGCCCAAAGTTCTCTACCCACGAGAGCTCTGGCCTCCCTTGCTTTTATAGCCAGCCCTCAGGCTAAACAATCCAATCTAGGACTCCTACTCCTAATTGGACTCGTATCCTAACTTATCATAACTGCTCAGGACTCTCCTATTCGCAGATAGAAGCAATCGTGAGACTTCCAAACACCTTAGGAACGTCCTAAACATTCCTAAAACAACTCAACTTCGTGCCTAGCAAGAAATCCTATCATAACCAACTCAAATCTTCCATATTTGAGCCATATCCGACTCAGCCTCAGCCTGAGTACGCAATCCAGCCGGTTGGACCTTTCCGACCAATTCTTTACGTCCACTTCTCTTCATCACGCCTTGGAACAATGTTGCCACGTCCATGCACTCCTTGCACATGTGCAAACACCTTCCAACGATGTACACGCAACCTTCATATGCACTGCCCTTGATCCAAACATGCTGCGCGACCTCCCGATCAACTCAACCACAGCTCCTCCCGGACTTGGTTGTTGGAACCTCATCTCCTCCCTGAGACTAGTCCAAGGATCCCGTCACCAGCCATGTCTTGAACTCAAGTAACACCTGCACATGAATAAACAACCAATTCTTCCGAGCACAAGTCCTCGACTTGACTCACGTTAGTTCAAAAACCACAACACCTTACATGAGCACGTCACATAAGCATGTTGCAAACCATATCAAATGATAACATCCATAACCACCAAAATACACCAAAACTTAGCAAATTAATACTAAGCAAACCTTCCCATAAAGCAAGTTTGAAACATTGCGAGTTAAAAGCAAAAACAAGACGCTGCAGTTCTACGAGTTGAACTTCACGGGAGCTCCCTAAAAACAAGCTCCGGACCTCATAGAAGCTCTCCGGACCTTGCAGGAGCTCTCCGAACCTTGCGTCCGACCTTGCCAACACTTGGCGGACCTAACAAAGAACTTGTCAGACCTTGCCACAGAATAATGTTTTGGCAATATTCAAAACTTTGAATGTTAACGCTAACTTTTATCCTAATTGCCAATGTATTCAACACACATAGGTCTCACAACGACGAAGGACTTCGACGGAGCCATCCCTTGACGTGTGGATCAATTGAGCTCAGAAGGATCAAGGGATCGAAGATCACTAACTGCTATTATATACGACTACCCTGCAAAACAGGCAAGCTCCGGTTTGCATTAGCAATTTTATAAAGTCTTTTGCTTTGAGAACTTACTTTATGTATCCACTTCAATTGTGCATTAGAGTCTTGTTTGAAAACCTAAATGCATAGCCAAGAAAACCCTGGTTTGGGTTTAGGTTTTTAAACCTCGATTAGCTACTGCAATGCTAAGATAGTGTAGAATTCGGTACAAGTCGAGTAGTTGGAACTGCTCGCAAGAATAGGCTAGAGGCACACTACTCGGGTAAAGATAGCAAATGGAACACATGGCAAGAAAAATGAGACCGAGCGGAGAGTAAGGGCAGCAGGACGTTGGGGCCTGGGTGCCATAGCTCCACTTGTGTCGATTGAGGACTGAGCCATATGCGGGCCTGTTGAACAAGCTAGAACAGTACCGAAGACCTACCGGATATATGGGAACCGGGAAACCGATGTAATTCAGGTAGCTGGGTGTTGAGGCATAGCTGGTCGTTCAGAGGGTAGGTTGAGAGTTTGAGGTGTAAATCGGCTGGCGGCACTGCGGATGCGCACACAGAGACCTCTTGCTCGAGACGATTGGACCGGCTCAACATTTGGCTGACGGATGAAAGGTGGTTGCGTACGACGTCCTTGATGGTTGTTGTAGGCAACATCGAGTATGGGCGTACATGACGGATTATTCGGATAACCCTGCAGGTGTAAATCGATTATAATCGCCGTCCCTCATGGTCAGTGAGTATCACTTGTTCATTGTACCGTGATGTAGAAAGAACAGGCTAGATTCATGTTAAACGTTTGCTGATTTGAAGGATGTACCTTGATTGCTAATGAAATGCTATAGTTTAGAGCTAATTAAAGTTCTTTTCAACCTTGGGCAAAGCACATGAGGGAAATGCGTTTCTTGTTTGATTGCAGCTCTCTTATGTGCCTTAGCATGAGGTTCTCCACAACTTTCTGCTAAAACTTGAAAGTAAGGTTCAACTTAGTAGGCGTGTCCTTTGCAACTTACTTTCCTATTACATACTGCAATTCTAGCATGTAGAGTTACATGTTTAGGTGAGACGGGTCAGACTTGCTGAGCCTATGTGCTCACGCTTGCTATATGAGTATTTTTGCAGGTTAACTTCGGTGCTTATGAGAAGGTTGTCCGATGAGACTCGGAGACTTCCGAGTCATTTTACACATGGAGAACCCGGTCGCTGCCGTATGACTTCGTGTTGCTAGCGAGAAGAGTCCGTGGGCTGAACATCTTCTCGAGTGCTTAGTAGATATGAAACATGAGAATAATTAGTCTTCCGCTGTAGTTATTTGATGTAAATTATTTACAAAGAACATTTGTAAGCTTTCGCTTTTGATTTATGTAATACATGTTTCCTTATATATGTGTTGTTGGGTGTCGCGTATCACGGCACCACCCAATGCGAATCCCGGGCGAGCGGCACGACCCCATGATCGGGTCGGGCCCCTGTCATGTGTTTTCAAAGATGGACCTTCGCTCCGGGTATCATCAAATAAAGATCCGGACGGAGGATATTCCGAAGATGGCATTCTCGACGAGATATGGACTATATAAATATCTTGTCATGTCTTTTGGTCTCACCAACGCCCCGGCACATTTCATGTACCTCATGAACTCAGTGTTCATGCCAGAGTTGGACAAGTTCGTGGTGGTATTCATTGATGATATCTTGGTTTACTCTAAGTCGGAATAAGAACACGCCAAACACCTGCGTATCGTCCTTCAACGATTGCGGGACCATAAGCTCTATGCCAAGTTCAGCAAATGCAAGTTTTGGATCAGTCAAGTGTCATTTTTGGGACATATCATCTCAGCGGAAGGCATTGCGGTTGATCCAAGCAAAATTGAACAGGTGCTGAAATGGAAAGCTCCCACTTCTGTCCATGAAGTCAGAAGCTTCCTCGGTATAGCGGGACATTACTGGAGGTTCATCCCGAGCTTCTCTAAGCTTGCTAAGCTGATGACTGAATTATTGAAGAAGGGGACGAAATATATTTGGAACTCAGCATGTGAAGGAGCGTTCCAAGCATTGGTGAAGCATCTCACAACAGCCCCGGTCTTAGCTCAACCAGATATGACCAAGCCTTTCGACGTATATTGTGATGCGTCCGGTATCGGGCTTGGTTGCGTATTAATGAAGAAGGATGGGTGGTCGCGTATGGCTCACGCCAACTTCAAAACCATGAGCAGCATTATCCGACTCATGATCTTGAGCTCGCTGTTGTGGTATTAGCGTTGAAAATATGGAGGCACTATCTTCTTGGTAATTTGGTGCATCTCTACACCGACCACAAGAGTTTAAAGTATATCTTCACCCAAAAGGAGCTGAACATGAGACAAAGGAGGTGGTTAGAATTAATCAAAGACTATGAGATTGAAATTCATTACCACCCCGGCAAGGAGAATGTGGTTGCCGACGCGCTGAGTCAGAAATCACATGTCCATAACCTTACCATTACATCAAAGGAAGAGGAAGAACCGAGTGTATACTTGGTTCCATATGGATCACTCTACAACCTTGCTCTCATCCCTACTATTAGGGAGGATATTATTGCAGCTCAGGAGATTGACAAAGGCATGGCACATCTCCGGAAATGGATAGACAGCGGTGATATCAAATGTTTCTGGAAGGATGAAGAGGGGACGCTATGGTTCAATGATCGCATAGTCATACCCCGGAATATGGAGCTGAGGAAGAAAATAATAGATGAAGCGCACTTGTCTAAGTTCTCCATTCATCCGGGCAGCAACAAAATGTACCAAGATTTAAAGAGAAATTTTTGGTGGACACGGATGAAGTGGGAAATTGCAAAATATGTATCCGAGCGTGATACGTGTAGACGAGTGAAGGAGGATCACATGAGGAAATCAGGGCTGTTGCAACCCCTGAAAATTCCAGCATGGAAGTGGGAAGATGTGAGCATGGACTTCATTGTGGGGTTACCCATGACTTTTTACAAGCATGATTCCATTTGAGTAATCGTTGACCGGTTAACCAAGTCGGCTCATTTCATTCCTGTGCGTACAAATTACCATGCTAGCAAGTATGCGGAGTTGTACATTGCAAAAATTATGTGCTTGCACAGGATACCCAAGACCATAATCTCAGATCGAGGTGCACTGTTCGTGGCCTGTTTCTGAGAGCACTTGCACGATTCTTTGGGTACCAAGTTGATCAGAAGATCCGCATATAACCCTCAAACAGATGGGCAAACTGAGAGGGTGAATCAAGTGTTAGAAGACGTGCTGAGAGTGTGTGCCATCCACCACGGTAACAATTGAGATGATCATCTACCTTTGGCGGAATTCTCTTATAATAACGGCTACCAAGCGAGTATCAAGAGGGCACCCTATGAGGCTCTCTATGGTCGCAAATGTTGCACCCCATTGAATTGGTGCCAATCCGGTGAAAGGGTAACGTTTGGGATTGATCTAGTGAACAACGCTGAAGAGCGAGTTTGGGTGATTCAAACAAACTTGAAAGCCGCTCAATCCTGACAGAAAAGTTACGATGATAAGAGGCGTAGGCCGCTGCACTTCGACGTCAGTGAACACGTTTGTCTCCGTGTGTCTTTGATGAAGGGCGTGCACCGATTCGGCGTGAAGGGGAAACTCGTTCCTCGATTTATTGGACCCTATGCAGTCACCGAGAAATGTGGACCAGTGGCGTATAGACTGGAACTACCGGTATCTCTCACTGGTGTTCATGGCATTTTCCACGTCTCACAACTCCGGAAATGTCTAAAGTATACATCTGATGTTTGCAGTGAAGTCATTGGCGAGTTGCAACCGGATTTAACCTATGCAGAGTATCCAGTTGAAATTATTGATGAGAAGACTAGGACCACGAGTAACCGAACGCTATGGTTCTACAAGATCTTATCTAGAAACCATACCGCTGAGGAAGTGACATGGGAGGGCGAAGATTTCCTTCGCTCAAACTACCCAGATTTCCTGGCGTCTCATCTCGGGTAATTCCTCTTACATCTTCATCTCTTCTTTTTGTAATCTCGGGAAAAGATTCTTTTAAGTAGGGAGGGATGTAAAAGGCAAAGATTTCACTTGCTAGAGTGTTCATCACATCACCACACCACAGCTCATCTTGTGAGAGCTTATGAACACATGTTAAAAGCAAGTAACTACCTTCAACAGGTTGATTAGAGGAAAAACTCACAAATCCCAAAAGTAGGATTTCACACATGTAAACATAAGGGGATGAGCTCACCATTAGGCCTTAAACATTCTTAGGAATGCTCATGCCAAGTTTCATGCAAATTCAAACCATTTTGAGGCACTTTTGTATACAATTGTAAAAAAGGCTAAATTGAATGCAAATTCAAATTTCAGCTACTTTCATCACTTCGATTCAAAAGGTGACTTCACATTCAAACTCAGAACATTTTTCTGAGTTAGTACACCAATTTTCATCCGCATTGGAATTCATCTTGTCGGGAGCTATATTTGAATGAATTCAAAACTGAATTTGAAATTCAAATTCAAGTGTGAATCAAATTTAGACAAACCAACTCCAATTTGAAGGATTAAAATCATCTCATGACTTGGTGGCTAAGTATACAATTTAATTTTGAGTAGCTGAGATATTATCAGTGAAAACAAAGGAAAATAATTAGAGGGGAAGAGGGGCCCACTGGTCAGTGACTGAAGACAGAGTGAACTGACTCACTCGGGTGCAGTCTCGTGGGCGACCACCGAGCGGCCACGTCCGATTAGCGCACGCGCTAAACCCTCGACCTCACGGTGATTTCGTCGTGGTAAAGTCCAGCACGACGCACAGCTGCGCTGGTCTCACCGTTTCCGAGATGAACCCAGCCTCTCACGAGTTATTCTTCATGTTCCGCTCACCAACTTTTCGCCGCTACCTCTGATCACTGGCGACCAGCTGATCCCGGCTGCTTCACGCACTGCCACCGTAGAAGAAAAGGTGCGCCTAGTCATGCTGCAGCTGTAGGAGAAAACCATTCACCGTTTCATGCGGTATAGAGCGAGTATTTGTCAATTCACTCCATGATGTGTATTAGGGTTAGCGATCGGTCGATGGTCAAATTCGTTGCACAGAGGCAACTGCCGCTCGAGCTGCACACCACACACGTCCTAGAGGTCCTTGCGCTCCTCCTCGATCAAAAACTGGCGAGAAAGACCCACCGGAACCCTAGTTTCACCGAGGAACAGTTCGGCGGAAGAGTGGGTCGCCGGTGAGGTCCGGTTTGCTGGCTGTTTGGGTATCGAGGTCATGCCAAGCTTCCCGAGGCTGCCCTGAACGTGGTGACGCGATTAGCGCGCGAAGAGGGTGGCCGGAGCGATGGGAACACGGTGCCGATGAGGTGTAGTGGCATAGCGCTCATCACCGGCGAGCTACGGCGGTTAGCCGGTGGCAGCGAGGTGTCCATCGTGTTCAGCGTCCGAAGTTAGGTGGGGGCGGCAAGTTTCACCGTCGCCGGCAAGCTAGGTCGCTGGGAACGCCGACCTCGCCGGAGCTCCGGTGACTCGGGGCGGCGGCGTCGCGAGGTAGACGAAGACCCCTGCCCCACGTGTCAGCGACCTGGCAAAGCGCACGCGCACGGTGGGTTAGTTTAAATTAAACACACGGGGCCCACTGTCAGTCTCAGTTTAGGTGGGGGAATGGATTTTCCTTAGGGAAATAAATCAGAAATAAACCCAAGCTTTCGAAATTCATAACTTTGTGTAGAATTGTCCAAATTTAGTGAACCAAATTTTGTTGGATTCAGATATCTGAGTACTTTACATCAAAACAGGTTTCATTCTTTTAAAGTCTTTAGTTTTTCAGAATTAATTCCCTAAAGTTTAAACTGTTGGGAATTTTCCCCTGGAGATCCACTTTGTGAAAAATTCTCAAATTTGTCTAGGATGTTCATTGTAATATACTTGAGTCTCATGCCAAATTTCAGATCCATCCGAGTTTATTTAGTTCCCCTAATGGTGTGATTAAATAAACTGCCCTGAGAAAATAGAAAAATATGCAGAAACATTTTTCAGAATTTTCCAAAATCTTGATTAGGGCATAACTATCTCTAAGATTATTCAAAATACATGAAACTAAATCCATTAGAACCATCTCAAACTCTAGTTTCCAGAAAGTAATGGTTTGATCAATGAAAATCTCTGGAAATCCTTAGAAGCTCTAGTAATGGCCATTTAGACTTTTATCTGTGCAGGGCTCAATTGAGCATTGTTTCAAATTAAATTTGGCCAAGTCTCTGGTTAGGTTCTTACCAAGACACAGTAAAAAATTCAGAGCCAAAAGGGATGTATAGCTAGAGTTAGGTCTAAATATGCTAAATTCAACACGTTTGCATTTAATTTGATACATATCATTAATTTGATTACGTGTAGTCGCTGAACGCTAGGAAAGCCCGGAGATCTTGGACTTCATACCTCCAGAGGAGACTTTAACTACTGACCAGCAGCAACAAGGCAAGCCTTGGTTTACATTTAACAAAGTTTATCAAGTTTTGCTTTATATTCACTTAGCTTGAGGTATGTATGTGCATTAAGTTTAGGATGGATGGAAATCCAATTGCATAACCAGATTATTCCAAAGAGAGTGAGGGTAGTGTCTAGTCCTCGAGTAGAACATGCGTGCTTAATGTTTATAGACTTTGGTACAAGTCGAGTAGTTGGAATCTACTCACAAGTATAGGATTCGTCACATACGGGATTGGTTCGAGATGTGAGATCACTTTAGTAAGAAAAATGGGACTAGGCAGGAGTGTAGGACGCAGCAAGAGAAAGTCTTGTGCGCGTAGTCCTGCCCGTGTCAATTGAGGACCGATCCATGTGTGGCCCCGCTAAACAAGTTTGAATGTACCGAAGGCATATCGGATATATGGGGTCCAATGAACTGATGTAACCTATACCTCTGGACGTCGAGGCATAACACACCGATTTATAGGTGTAGGTTGAGGTCAGCAAGGTGGAAATCCGCTAAAGGCATAGAGAGATGCTCTGTGTAGGGAACCTCCTGTCTGTTTGGGTGCGACCGATTCGACATTTGGGCTGTTTGGTGAAAGGTTGTTTCGTACGACGTCGGATGAGCGTGTTGTGTGCAGCTCCGAGTACAGGCGTACGTGATGTGCTATTCGGGTATCCCTGCAGGTGTATATCGAGTCAATTCACCGTCCCTCGCGGCAAATATTGCTCACTAAATTTCAGATTTGTGAACCGTTAACTTGTGGCTAAAAGATGAATTAAGGATGAACTTGTAGGCGTGTCCTTTGCTGCAAACTGTCATCCTATTTTTGAGTATGACTCGCATGTAGAGTTTCATGTGTAGGAGAGTCAGTTAAGACTTGCTGAGCCATCGTGCTCATGGTTGCTGCTATGAGTGTTTGCAGGTGAGGAGTACCCCACGGACTCGGAGATACGGGTTCACCGGTGAGGGCTATCCTCCGTCGGGGACTACGGCTTTGTGGGAGCCGTACACGCCGCATTGATGCTGAGTGAGCTAGTGTGGGTTGTCCGTAGGATCGGACAACCAACTTTTGCTAGTTGGGAGTAGGCGTGAATTGTATAAATACTTTCCGCTGCAGTAAACTCTGTAAAGGAGTTGTAAACTGAAGGTTGTACTACTTTTGTACAAATTCGGTAAGTTTAAATGTAATACTATGTTTTCTTATCGTGTGTGATGTTGGGTGTCGCATTGTGCGGCATCACCCTCTATGATCCTAGAATGTACGGATTTTGGTCCGTCACAATATGTTAGCTATTATCATTAATAGAGCTAAGGAGAATGGGATGGTTGCTGGAGTAGTCCCATACCTGATCTATGGCGGTTTATCCATATTGCAGTATGCAGATGATATTGTAATATTCATAGACCATAACTTACGGCAAGCCACCAATCTAAAACTGATTCTTTGTGCTTTCGAGCAACTATCCGGACTAAAGATTTATTTTCAGAAAAGTGAGATTTTCTGTTTCGGAGAGGATAGACAGGCAGAACGTGAATACTCTAAACTATTTGGGTGTCAAACAGGGACATACCCTTTTAAATATTTAGGTGTTCCGATACATTTTAAGAAATTAAGTAATAATGACTGGAAAATTATTGAAGATAGATTTGAAAAGAAACTCTGCAGTTGGAAAGGAAAACATTTATCAGTGGGCGGCCGATTAGTGTTGATTAATTCAATTCTAACTAACTTAACAATGTTCATGTTATTGTTTTTTAAAGTCCTGAGAGGGGTCTTTGAAAAACTTGATTATTTTATGTAAAAGCCCAAGAATGGACTTGCAAAAGTGTTCATTTCATCGCCATACCACAGCTCATTTGGTGGGTAGCTTATGAACAATTGTGAAGAGCAAGTAAACACAATTAAGAGGGTGATTAGAGGGGAAAACCATAACTCCAAAAGGTAGGAGTTCATACACATAAACATGAGAGACTGACCTCACCCCTAGACCTTAAATATTCTTGGGAAGGCTCAGGCCAAGTTTCATGCAAATCCAAGCCTTTTTGAGGCACTTTTGGAGACATTTGGAAAAGGGGCTATTTGAATGCAAATTCAAATTTCAGTTAGTTTTCATCACTTGATTTCAAAAGTTGACTTCATATTCAAAATCATCACATTTTTCTGAGTTAGTCTACCAATTTTCATCCTCATCGGAGTTCATCTTGTCGGGAGCTATATTTGGATCAATTCAAACTGAATTTGAATTTTCAAATTCAAATGTGAACCAAATGTTGCCAAACCAATTTTATTTTTGGTGAATTCAAATTTACTCTCCGACTAGGTGGCTAAGGTTACCATTTAAGTGTGAGTAGATGGGATATTTGCAGCAAAAATTGGAAAGGAATTAGAGGGGAGAAGGGGACCCACAAGTCGGTCAAGTCACTTAGGGAAGCAATACACGCGCACGCTCTGTTTCTCCGGGTCTCCGCAGCGGTCGACACCGAGCTGCTCGGGCTGCCACCTCCTCAGCGCATGACGGGCTGGCGCACCGCGCGGATGCTTGCTCACGAAGGCTCCCCGAATGCTGCAAACCACGAACTCGTGCCTTGTTTCGCCGCTCGACAAGAAACACAGTCGCTCGCCGCCATCTCCGAAATCCGACCGTGAGACAACCAAACTCATGCCCCCGAGCTCCCCGAGCTGCACAAACAGCACTGAGGGGTCCTCTACTATCTTCTCCACACACCATGGGGCTAGCCAAGCTTCCCTACACCGAGAACACAACGTCCTTCGCGGTGACCTAAACAAACCGGCGACTGGACGTCCGTGGACAGCTCTCCACGAAGGTTTTCACGACTGAGCCAGCACGGCCACGGCAGCGCCCTTCCTTGGTGCTGCTTCCATCCAAACTTGGAGCAAGCCGTGAACCCTAGCGGCTGAATTTGCCGTTCTTCTCCCGGAGCATCTCCACGGACCTCACGGTAGGGAATTCAAAAATTAGCACTCAATTCTCGCTTAGAGTTCAGCAAATTGTGCACAAAGGAGCTAGAGTAATCGGCGACCAACTTTTCTTCACAACCCTAGCCTTAAACGCCATGTAGACCGATCAATTTCCATATTTCTGAGCTCAACCATGGCGGCACCAATCGGGCACACGGTGCGAACCCATTTAGAGGTGTTTTCACGCGCCGGTTCGTACTTGCTGAGCTTCCCTAACATCCAATGATGCTCTCAAGCCGATCACTACAGCATTTGGCAGGTTAGAACCACCGGCCGACGGTGCCGGACCGCTCCCGAGGCTGCCACACGTCGCCGGCACGTTTCCGGTTCCCTAGCACCCACGCCGACCCCACCAAACAATTCCCCATAGATGCAAACCCATAGGCGGCGAGCCTCAGGCCGAGAGGCGGCCAGAAATGCAGGTCCGGCGAGCTCCGGTGCAGGTCCGGCGAGGCAGCAGCGCGAGAGCGGGAAATAACCTGAGGAGGAAGAAGACTCAGGTGGGTCCCGCGTGTCAGTGACCGATAGTTTAAATATCGGATCGGATGCGGCTCGGGATTTTATGTGACTGCATGGGAGACTCTGCGGACCCCCATGTGGTTTGGCTGTAGAGCTGACACGTAGCCCTGGGACCCACCAGCCGGTTTGAACTTTTATTTGAATTTTAGAATTTGGTTCAAACTTCAACTAGCTATAACATTTGCTAGGAAACTCCAAATTTAGTGAACCAAATTTTTTTAAATTCATCTTCTGGAGTACTTTCCAGCAAAACAAATTTCAGCTCATGAAACTTATTATTTTCCAGAATTAATTCCCTAAATTTTAGACTGTTGGGAATTTTATCTGGAGAATTGTTTTATGGAAAATTCTGAAATTTGGCTGGGATATTCATTTGAAAATCCTTGAGTCACAGGAAAAATTTCAGATCCATGCAAGTTCATTTAGTCCCCCTAATGGTGTGATTAAGTGAACTGCCCTGAGAAAATGGAAAAATGTACAGAAACATTTTTCAGATTTTCTCAAATCTTGTTTAGGGCATAACTTCGTCTAGGATTCTTCAAATGAAATGAAACCAATTCCATTAGAACCATATCAAATTCTAGTTCCATAAAGTAATGGGTTGAACCATGAAAATCCCTGGAAATCCTTGGAGGCTCTAGTAATAACCAAATAGGCTTTTATTTGTGCAAAGCTCAAATGAACTTTGTTTCAAATGAAACTTGGTCAAGTTTCTGGCTAGGACCCTACCAAGCCACCAAAAAATTTCAGAGCCAAAGGGGAGGGCTATCTATAGTTATGGGCTTTACATTTTCAATTCAACTCATTGCATTTAAATTGACATAGTATATTGCTTACGTGTAATCGCTGAAGTCGAGGAAACCCCGGAAGTGCTGGACTTTCTCCTTCTGGACGAAGCACTAACCTCTGACCAGCAGCAACAAGGCAAGCCCCGGTTTGCACTATGGTTGAGTTGGATGACTCCTTTGATGACTCCAACAGGCGGTTCGTGCGGAGAATACAAGAGTTTGAGGTTAAGGAGGCCTTAAAAATTATGAAAGGAGGAAAGGCCCTTGGCCCTGATGATGTCCCTATTGAGGTGTGGAGATTCCTTGGGTATGTGTCAATAGTATGGCTCACAAAGCTCTTCAACCACATTTTCCAGTCAAACAAGATGCCTGAAGAATGGAGGAAAAGTATATTAGTACCTATCGTCAAAAATAAAGGAGATATTCAAAGTTGTACTAATTATCGAGGGATTAAGCTTATGAGTCATACTATGAAGCTTTGGAAGAGAGGGATTGAACACCGCCTGAGGAAAGTGACCAATGTCACTAAAAACCAGTTTGGTTTTATGCCTGGGAGGTCTATAATGGAGGCAATTTTCTTGTTTCGTCAGCTTATGGAGAGATATAGGGAGCAAAAGAAGGACTTGCATATGGTGTTCATTGACTTGGAGAAGGCGTATGACAAGATACCAAGGTCATTCATGTGGTGGGCACTAGAGAAACATGAAGTGCCAACAAAGTACATTACCCTTATCAAGGATATGTACAATAATGTTAGGACAAGTGGGCGCGTAAGTGATAGTGAGACTGATGCATTTCCTATCACGGTAGGACTACATCAAGGATCAGCTTTGAGCCCGTACATCTTTTCCTTGGTGATGGATGAGGTGTCGAAGGATATACAAGGGGATATCCCTTGGTGCATGCTCTTTGCCGATGATGTAGTGCTGTTAGATGAAACTAGGGATGGTGTTGATAAGAAATTAGAGTTGTGGAGACAAACCTTAGAGTCCAAGGGGTTTAGACTTAGTAGGACCAAGACCGAGCATATGAGGTGTGACTTTAGTGGTGTTGGTCGTGAAGAGGGAGACGTTAGTCTACAAGAACAAATAGTACCTAGAAGGGACTCTTTCCGATACTTAGGATCAATGTTACAAAACAATGGCGATACTGATGAGGATGTTTGCCACAGAATCAAGGTAGGGTGGATGAAATGGCGACAAGCCTCTGGAATCCTATGTGATAGGAAGGTACCACAAAAACTAAAAGGGAAGTTCTATAGGACGGTGATCAGACCCGCGATGCTTTATGAGGCGGAATGTTGGCCAACGAAACGGCAACATGTCTAACAAATGACTGTTGCAGAGATGCGCATGCTACGGTGGATGTGCAGGAACACGAGAAGAGACCGAATAAGGAATAAGGCGATTCGTGATAGGGTAGGGGTGGCGCCGATTGAAGAGAAGTTAGTCCAACATCGACTAAGGTGGTTTGGACATATCCAGCGGAGACCTCCAGAAGCACCGGTTAACAGCGGAGACCTCCAGAAGCACCGGATAAGGGGATTTTAAGATGTAGAGAAAATATTAGGAGGGGTAGAGGACGACCAAGGTTGAACTAGGAGGAGACGGAAAATCGAGATTTGAGAGATTGGAATGTATCCAGAGACTTAGCAAATGATAGGACCACATGGAAAGTAACAATTCATGTGCAAGGATCTTAGTCTTGTTTTTTCCTTTTTTCTCTTTTTTTTTCTTTTTTCCTTGTTATTCTTATATCTCTTCCTCTCTTTTACTTCATTGATATATATATATATATATATATATATAATTATTGGGTTCCATGTCTAGCCGACCCCAACATGCTTGGGATAAAGGCTTGGATGTTGTTGTTGTTGTTGCTTTATGTATACTTAGCATGAGGTATGTGTGTGCATTAGGTGTAGGATGGATGAAACCCCAAGTGCATAACCAGAATTTTCCTACAAGAGTGAGGGTAGTATCTAGGTCCTCGAGTAGTCAGGCTATGCTTAATAATCATAGAACTTCGGTACAAGTCGAGTAGTTGGAATCTACTCGTGAGTATAGGAGTCGGGACACACGGGATTGGTTCGAGTGATGTGAGATCACTTTAGTAAGAAAATGAGACTAGGCAGGGGATAGGGCGCAGCAAGAGGAAGTCTTGTGGGTGCAGCCCTGTCCGTGTCGATTGAGGACCGGTCCGTGTGCGGCCCTGCTGAACAAGTATTGAACGTACCGAAGGCATATCGGATATATGGGCCCTGATAAACTGATGTAACCTAAACCTCCGGGCGTCGAGGCATAGCACACCGATTTATAGGTGTAGGTTGAGGGCAGCCAGGTGGAAATCTGCTAACGGGCATAGAGAGATGCTCCGTGTAGAGAACCTCCTGCTCATTTCGGTGTGACCAGTTTGACGTTTGGGCTGTTGGGTGAAAGGTTGTCCCGTACGACACGGGATGAGCGTGCTGTGTGCAGCTCTGCGTGTGGGCGTACGTGACGTGCTATTCGGGTATCCCTGCAGGTGTATATCGAGTCGATTCGCCGTCCCTCACAGTTATGAGTACCGCTTGTTCACTGAGTCGTGACGTAGGTTAATATATGAAATGTATGATTCAATCTTGCTGTTATGAATAAATTGTATGGTTACATGTATGCCACCAAATATTGCTCACAAAATTTCAGATTCCATGAACTGTTAACTTGTGGCTAAAAGATGAATTAAGAATGAACTTGTAGGCGTGTCTTTTGCTGCAACGTGCCATCCTATATTGTTATGACCTGCATACAGAGTTTCATGTGTAGGTGAGTCGGTTAAGCCTTGTTGAGCCATCGTGCTCACGGTTGCTGCTATGAGTGTTTTTCAGGTGAGGACTACCCCACGGACTCGGGTTACCAGTCCACCAGCGAGGGCTACCCTCCGTCGGGGACCGCGGCTGAGTAGGAGCCGTACACACCGCGCTGAGCTGAGGAGTGCAGCTAGTGTGGGTTGTCCATAGGGATGGGTAACCGACTTTTGCTAGATAGATGGGAGTGAGTTGTATAAACTTATCTTCCGCAGTTGTAACCTCAATACTTAGTTTGTAACTGAAGTCTTGTACTACTTTGTATATATTCGGTTGGTTTTCTATGTAATGCAATGTCTTCCTTATGATGTGTGCTGCCGGGTGTCACATCGTGTCGCACCACCCTCTGAGATCCTGAGAGAGTGGATTTCCTTCCGCCACAGGCTGGTATCAGAGCTGCTTAGGGGATAGCACACTAATTAAGAACTGTATTACGGGAAAACTTAGGAGTACAGTGAGGATTCGCTAGTATGCCCAAGTAAGGACTATATTAGCATAGTTACTTAAAGTGGCATGACTAACATATGTGTTATAATTCTGAATTTTGATTATGTAACGACGCACCTACGCTCAGGTAAGAATGGTAAGGAATGTCACCGAAAGCGGTTCAATTTCGGTTAGCTCCGATAGATCTCACAGCTTGGTGTGAGACGTCAATATAAAACTCTTGGACTCTTCATGTTCCTGAGTTCATATGAAACGCTGATCCCTAGTGTGCATTAGGCAAGAAAGTGGAGACCCCATCGTGTGGTCAGTAACGCGAGAGTGTGTTCTTCTGGAAATAGCCTAGGAGGACATACGCAGCGCTTGCCATCGACGTGCCCTGCAGGGCAGTAGGTAGTATCAGTTGGGGTGATAAAATTCCCAACCATGATGACCCATTCGCGCTCTACTCAGGTTCCCCGTCGTGTGGTGTGAAAACATGATCACGTACCTTGAGACGTGGCTTAACTCAAGGACGGTCGTATGGCAATGATACGGGCGTATGTATTTACTTTCAAATATGGACCTGCCTGAAATGACAAAAACCTCTGAGTGCATCACTATTGAGTGTTCTTCTGCAGGTACTAACCACGTATGTATCCCGTGTAGTATACGTGTGTGAGAGACTGTTTAGTTCCACAATTGAGATGTATATGCCGGTATAATCCGGTTAGGATTTTCCTTTTTGTGAGGAACGTAGTACCGACATATAATAGACATTTGCATTAAAGATAATGGTGCAAGGAACTAAAATAACCAAGTTTCAATATTTAGGACCCTGGTTGGGTAGAAAAGTTCAACAGTTGATTGGTTTAGCTAAAAGGGATTGAAAAACAGAGTGCTCTGTTTGGCAGCAAGTTTGCTGAGCTTTAACAGACCATAATTCACAGGTTAATTAGCCAAGGAAGATGTGGGATATGGTTATGAAAAGTAGTTTAAGTGCTCTACAACTTTGTTGTAGACTTCCAGAGCTCACACCTTAAATTGGTTGAAATTCCAGAGGATTGTAAACTGTCCAGAACCAGGACAGGTTCAAAAACTCTCTGGACTGTTCTGTTTTTCAAGCATAACTTCCCGTAGAAAAATCAAAAATTATCATATGACACATTTTTGGAAAGGGTATGAGATGTGTTACATCTTTGTAATTCAAAGTTTCTGCTATTGCAGCACGGAATTCAGTGGAATTTAGATTTGAAAACAGCAACTTCCCAAAGGAGGTGCTGTTGAAATTCTTCCAGAAATTCTGTTGACTTTGAAGTATCATAACTTATTAACCAGAGCCGATCTGAGGGCAAATAAATACTCGTTGGAAATATAATGAAGTTAACTTTAAATTGGTATTCAACTTGATTTATGAAAATGCAATGTACCAGGTCAAAATCTGGAATATGTAGAAACTGGTCATTCTGGCAAAGGGATGACAGTGAACTCAAGTGAGAGATTGTTGTACCCTAAGGTGTTTGAGTACTTCCAATGGGGTAGAACATACTCATGAGTGGTTATCTTCACCTAGTGAAAGATTTTAGTAGGTTTCTTACTCATTTTTCTTTTGCTAGAGGCCATGTTTGTGTCGTATTGAAGATAAAAGGGTAGTAGACGTGATGACAAAGCGATGTTAACGTCTCGTAGTGACCAAATCTAGTTGAGATGAACTTCCAAAGAGGAAGTACATCAAGTTGGATTTAACTTTTGTATTTGGTCTGGTAATGGTGTATCTTTTGCAAAGTTATTACATTATCTATTGCGAGAGGTATTGCATGTTTATTGTCATTATGTTTTTACGCCTATTTTGCTGGACTGCATGAAGTATGTTGCGGGTATGATTTTTATTGTCGTATGGTTGCAGATGGTTCGTACACGGGCCACGCATGAGGTCGGTGGCTCTAGCCAGCAGAGGGGTGATGACTCCCAGCCACCTGCCTAAGACAGTACCCCGCAGCAACAACCACCACCGCCGCCTCCGCTTACCCTAGCGGATGTGATTGCGGCACTGGTGGGTAATCGTGAGGAGCAGACCGATCTGCTCCGCACGATCATGCAGAATACATCCCAGGCGGGAGGGCGTCAAGAGAGGGGACCTCGTGAGCCCCACACTGTGACGTACTCAGACTTCATGAGTACGCACCCTCCGGTGTTCACCGAAGCGGCAGAACCCCTGGAGGCCGACAACTGGCTGCGGACGATCGAGTCCAAGTTCGGGCTGCTCCAATGCACGGAGCGGAAGAAGACTCTCTTCGGGGCGCAGCAGCTTCGCGGTGCCGCTGGTGCGTGGTGGGCGAACTATGTTGCCTCACTGCCGGCTGTCCATGCCGTGGAGTGGAAAGAATTCCGGGAGGCGTTCCGCGCCTACCATATCCCTCCCGGGATAATGAAGAGGAAGTTCCAAGAGTTCTGGGAGCTGAAGCAGGGCAGGAGGAGTGCCCACGACTACTCCTGTGCCTTCAACCATCTGGCACAGTATGCGTCGGATTATGTCTCCACTGAGGTGAAGAAGCGAGAGCAGTTCTATCGGAGGTTAAATCCCGAGATGAAGACGCATCTCGTACAATGCAATCGTGGCACGTTCAACGATCTAGTCAATGCCGCGATCATGCAAGAGGATGCTCAGTGAGAATTGGTGGCTGAGCAGCGAAAGCGAAGCGCTCCACCAAGCAGCGAGGGTGGAGCTCCTCAAAAATACCGCATGGTGTATCGGACACCATCCGGGCAGCAGTGGCATCCACCGGCACGACCTCAGCAGTTTGGGGGGTCGTTCTTTCCAGCCACCTCCGTTTCGACCGCCGATGCCACCACGACCGCAACAGCAGAAGAAGATGGTACCTCGGGTGTTCCCACCGCCACAACGCGCCCCGGGTTTCTGACCACCGATCAGCGGAGGACCGCCTCGCTACACTTGCTACACATGTGGCCAGGTGGGCCATTTCTCGAAGGACTGTCCTCAGGGGCAGCAGAGCAGCGGGTAAGCCCAATATCAGGGCGGTGCTCGAGACCGACCTCCGGTCAAGAAGGTTGGTCAGCGAACCGGGGGCGTTCGCAACCTCGACAATGAGGACGCCCCAAAGGGAGAAAACGTGCTGGCGGGTACGTTCACTCTCAACGACCAAGCAATCATCATTTTATTCGATTTGGGTGCAACCCACAGTTTCATAAGTGCATCCTATGTGGCTAAGCATCAACTGCAAGTCGCCCCAACCGACTGCTCATATATGATCTGCTCACCGGGAGGGAAGATTTCAGCAAATATGATGGTTCCAAAAGCACCACTGTGCTTAGGTGGGAAGATATATCCCACCACCTTGATAATCCTTACGGGACAGAAGATTGATGCAATCTTAGGGATGTCATGGTTACGCTACCATGGCGCTGTCCTGGAAACTTTATCATGGACGGTTCATTTGAATTCTCCATTCCACCGTCTACATTCCATGGTGTTAGACAACCCTGTCCCAGAAGTTTCAGCAACTTATAACACTGAAGCTCTCAAGTTAGAGGACATCCCCGTAGTCCGGAAATACCCCGACGTGCTTCCGGACGATCTTCCTTGCATGCCACCTGAGCGGGATGTGGAGTTCAAGATAGAACTTGCACCCGGGACTACTCCCATATCACGGAGACCGTACAAAATGGCTCCGAACGAGCTGGCTGAGTTGAAAGAACAGCTCAATGATTTGTTGAGCAAAGGTTTCATTAGGACGAGTTCCTCGCCTTGGGGATGCTCTGCGCTGTTCGTCAAGAAGAAGGATGAAACCTTGAGGCTGTGTGTTGATTACCGGCCGCTCAACACCATCACCATCAAGAACAAATATCCGCTGCCCCGCATTGACATACTGTTTGATCAGCTTGTGGGTGCAAGTGTGTTCTCCAAGATGGACCTTCGCTCCGGATATCATCAAATAAAAATCCGGGTGGAGGATATTCCGAAGACGGCCTTCTCGACGAGATATGGCTTATACGAATATCTCATCATGTCTTTTGGTCTCACTAACTCTCCGGCACATTTCATGTATCTCATGAACTCGGTGTTTATGCCGGAGCTGAACAAGTTCGTGGTGCTGTTCATTGATGATATTTTGGTTTACTCCAAGACGGAAGCAGAACACACCAAACACTTGAGAATCGTTCTTCAACGATTGCGGGACCATAAGCTCTATGCAAAGTTCAGAAAATGCGAATTTTGGATCAGCCAAATGCCATTTTTGGGACATATCATCTCAGCGGAAGGCATTGCGGTTGACCAAGCAAAATTGAATAAGTGCTGAAATGGAAAGCTCCCACTTCTGTCGATGAAGTCAGAATCTTCCTCGGTTTAGCAGGATATTATCAGAGATTCATTCTAAACTTCTCCAAGCTTGCTAAGCGATGACAAAATTATTGAAGAATGGAACAAAATATGTTTGGAACTGTAAGTGCATCTAGGATATCCCTTGTGGGTTTTGGCTAATTGATGACAAGCATATGAGATCCTAACGAAATGATTGCAGGACAACCAAAGTGAACTAGCTCGTGCACACAAAAAGGTGAAAAATAAAGTGCTGCCCTAAAAGGAAGACTTTAGTGGAATTTAGAAGAGCAAAGTAGATGTAAATGTATAGGGTGTGTGTGAGAGACACATCCCAAGAGCTCATGACTTTGCGTAAGGGTAAGGGCTAATAATCAACTAAAATCCACTGAACACCGGACTAGTCCGTCCATGGACCGGACTAGTCCGGTCAGCATACTGAAACGCAACCGGACAAGTCCGGTTTTAGACCTGACTAGTCCGATCATGTTTCTGTTGTTCTCTTTAGAGGACTGCGGACTAGTCCATCCATGCGACAGGACTAGTCCGCTAAACTTTCTGGAACCCCACTTCACATAGCACCGGACAAGTCTGGTTTTAGACCGGACTAGTCCAGTTAACCCACTGGAAGTAGACCGGACAAGTCCGATCATATACCGGACTAGTCCGGTATTAGGTTTTACAACGATAACTTTTTGGAAACCATATAAATTGGTGATCCACGGCCTTCCAACAGAGAGACACGACTCATACTGCTAAAAACTCAAACCCTAGCGCCGCCACAAGTCCCAAGAGCCCAAAAACACATCTCCCCACACATCTAAGGTGCAAAAAGGTGAAAATCAATCAAATACTTGGATTTGGGATTGGGAGATCGTCGTTCCTTCGTTGTAAGCTCTTGGGGTTTGATCTCTCTACACTCATATTCTGCATTGTAATCTTTTTTAGTGTATTTGATCGCTTTCTCATTGTAATAATTGTGGGAGCCCTCAACGTGTGAGGTTGCCCCACAAACTCGTTGATTACCCGTGATAGTGGAGTCAAGTCGGCCTTTGTGGTGACTTAAAGAGGGAAAGGGTTGGGAACCCGGCTCTGTGTGAGCTTCCTCAACGAGGACGTAGATCTCTTGGTGAGATCGAACCTCGGTAAAAATTCGTGTTTTTTGTCTCTCATTTACTTTACATTTTGATACATTAGATCACTAGTTTGTTAATCATCATTTAAGTTTCTTATAAGTTTGCACGTGCACTTATACAATAAACTTAATTTATAAAAACTATTGTTCTCATTACGCTGCTGAAAGATTCAATTTCTGAAACACACTTAATTAACTCACATAATTCAGCACACCGGACTAGTCCGCCCACACAACCGGACTAGTCCGGTTCATCAAGTTTCTGATAACTCTATTAAGTGTGCAGGAATCTTTTAAAGGCCTATTCACCCCCCCTCTAGGCCACATTCAATTGGTATCAGAGCCAAGTTCTCCATCAACGAGACTCACATCTCGGAGAGATCAATGGCCTCTGAGAAGAACAACGATATCCCGAAGATGAACAACAACGATGAGGAGCAAGAAGCCAAAGCCTTCGATGTGCTGAAAGAAAGTCCACATGACGATGATGAAGTGAGACAGCTAAAGGCATTACTGAGAAAGAAATTAATGGCACAAAAGGGAAAAGAGGAAGAAAAGACGATGGGGAGTGGTCATCACGACTACTCCCGATATCCTTACAACTACAACCGTCTCAATTCAAATAATCATTATCTCTCCATTCCTATGGGAAGGCCCCCGTAGTTTGACGGAAGTGACTATACCATGTGGAAGTACAACATGAAAATGCACCTAATATCCTTGAATCCCAGCCTTTGGCATATTGTCTGCACAGGAATAGATATCCCAGACACGGATGAAGAACTCACTCCGGAACAAGAACAAGAGATTCACAGAAATGCACAAGCCGTTGCAGTAATCACATCATCACTGAGCAGAGAAGAATTTACCAAGATCGATGGACTATAGAGTGCAAAAGAAATCTGGGATACACTCAAAACAGCTCATGAAGGAAATAGGTCTGTACGTGAAGCCAAAATTGAGATGCTTGAAGGAGAGTTGGGGAGATTTGCTATTGAAGAAGGTGAATCACCTCAAGACATGTACAATCGGATGAAGGCACTCATTAATAAAATCCGTGCCTATGGAAGTAAGAAATGGACTGATCACGAGGTGGTCAAAAGGATGATAAGAGCTTTCATGCCAAGAAACGTCACACTTTGCTCAATGATTAGGGAAAGCCCCGGGTTTCACAAAATGACTCCCGATGAGTTATTGGGGAAGATCATAAATCATGAAATGATGGAGAAAGAGGCTCAATACGTCAAAGACTTAGCCGACCTCACCTATTCTAAAAAGAAAAGTTGCTCTCAAAGCAACGTGCAGACCCAAACTCAAAGAAACTCGTGAAGACCAAGACGATGGAGATACAAGCGACGAGAGCACCGATCTTGATGACGAAGAAATGGTACTCTTCATCAAAAAGTTCAAACGCATGATGAAGAGAAGACACGGCAACAATTCACATGAAGGCAAAAGCAAGGATAAAGGAAAATCCAAGGCTCGACACACTTGCTACAACTACGGAGAGTATGGTCACTTCATGGTGGACTGTACTTATGAAGAGAACAAAAAGAAGAAGGAAACAAGATCTCAAGAAAAGAAAACTTTCAGAAAAATAAGACAAGTCCATCAAGCTCACATTGGGAAGGAGTGGGACTCAAACGACGAGTCCTCCTCCGATGAAGAAGAAGAGATGGCCACTATCGCAGTCAAGAAACCAACTATGAGAGCCACACTCTTTCCGAACATGGGAGGACGGAGCACGAACAACCACACTTGTCTTATGGCTAAGGAAGGCAAGAAAAAGGTTCGACTTACTCCTCCTGTACTAAATTCCTCCATTGATGACTTTGATAGCTCTAGTGATAATGAAGAAATGTTTAGAGGGCTAAGTAAAATTGCTTTAAAGAAAATGGAAATGTTGTCGAACGAAATCTTTGAAAAGGAGTAACTTGTCAACCGACAAGAAGATATGCTCATCCGTGAGAGGAAGAGATATCAAGAAGTTGAAAAGCTTCTTGAGCTTGAAAGAGAGAAGAATGAGTCACTTGAGTTAGAGCTAGCCTTGAGTAAGGAAACTTACTCAAAGTTAGAGGACTCGCACATTGCAATCAAGGAAGAACTTGCTAACTTGTCAAAAGTTAACAAAATCCTTGAGGTGCAAGTTGAGTCGCTCAAACAAAGTGACTCCTCTTCCTCCAAGAGCTCTTCCTCCAAAGACATGAGTTCGACAACAATAAGATCCTGCACTTGCTCTAGTAAGAAGAATGTAATTTCTAATGCTTCAACCTCTCATGACATGCATTCTTCTCAAAACGGCATCTTTGATAAGGAGAAGATCAAATATGCACGAAGTGCATATATGATCACTAGACCTCCCAATGTCAAAGATGGTCTTGGTTTTGACAGGAACAAACACATGTCTACTCCTAATCATGCTAAGAATAGAATCACTTTTGTTAAAGAAAAATCCCATGAATCTGAGTTACAAACACTGTTCCGTACATTTGATGCTTCTTATGTTCTCATGAAAAACAAGTATGGAAAAGTCATTGCTAAATATACAGGGCCACGCCACAAGAACTTAAAAACTTGTGTGTGGGTGCCCAAGACTCTTGTGACTAACCTGAGAGGACCCAAGCAAGCTTGGATACCTAAAACCAAGGAATAGTTTTATTTTGTAGGCTTACTCCTCCGGCGGATCTAAGTGGGTGCTAGATAGCGGATGCACAAATCATATGACCGGAGAGAGAGGTATGTTTGTGGAGTACGAGTGCAACAAGGATCCAAGTGAAGGTATATACTTTGGAGACAACAGCCAAGGAAAGGTCCTTGGTAGTGGTAACATTGAAATATCCTCTCAACACACCTTATCTAATGTTTTACACGTAGACTCTCTAGATTATAATCTTTTATCAATATCTCAACTATGCGACAAAGGTTACAACTGTTTATTCACTAATGAGGGTGTGACCGTCTTTAGAAGAAGCGATGGCTCGATTGCATTCAAGGGATTGTTGAAGGGAAAGCTTTATCTTGTTGACTTCAACAAAGATAAAGCCGAACTCAACACTTGCTTGGTTGCTAAGACCAACATGGGATGGCTGTGGCATAGACGGCTAGCCCATGTTGGAATGAGAAATCTGCAGAAACTTCTAAAAGGTGTTCACATTCGTGGTCTTAAGGATGTGGTTTTTGAAAAAGACAAGTCGTGCAGCGCTTGTCAAGCAGGAAAACAGGTTGGAGCACCACACCCCGCCAAGAATGTGATGACCACCGCTAGACCGCTGGAACTTCTCCACATGGATCTCTTTGGTCCAATTACGTACATCAGCATCGGCGGTAACAAATACGGTTTAGTAATTGTTGATGATTTTTCAAGATTTACCTGGGTATTTTTCTTGTATGATAAATCAGAAACTCAGGGAATCCTCAAGAAGTTCTTGAAAAGAGCAAAGAATAAATTCACATCAACCGTAAAGAATATCATAAGTGACAATGGGACAGAATTCAAGAACACCCAAGTTGAAGAATATCTCAATGAAGAAGGTATAAAGCATGAATTCTCGGCACCCTACTCTCCTCAACAGAACGGGGTGGCCGAAAGGAAGAATAGAACATTGATCGAAATGGCGAGAACAATGTTGGATGAATACAAGACGTCAGACCAATTTTGGGCAGAAGCGGTGAACACCGCTTGTCATGCCACAAATCGGTTGTACCTTCATCGACTACTGAAGAAAACTTCATATGAGCTTCTCACGGGTAAAAAGCCTAATGTTTCTTATTTCAAAGTTTTTGGTTGCAAATGTTTTATTCTGAACAAGAAACCAAGGGCCTCGAAGTTCGCTTTGAAGTCCGATGAAGGATTCTTGCTCGGATATGAATCGAATGCCTACGCCTATCGTGTCTTCAACAAGGTGTCCGGCCTTGTTGAAGTAGCACGTGACGTAGTGTTCGATGAAACTAACAGCTCACAAGTGGAGCAAGTCGATAAGTTTATGCTAGATAAGGAGGAAGCTCCATGTGAAGCGCTGAAGAAAATGGCACTTGGTGATATCCTACCACGAGAGGAAACACAAGACGAATTTCAACAAGGAAGCAATGATCAAGGGGGAGCTCCTACACAAGATCAGGTTGAGGAAGGTCAAGAAGATCAAGATGATCATGGAAGCAATGATCTAGGGGGAGACATGACACATGAAGACAATGAAGAACAAGCAACTATACAAATTCCACTTCCAAGAGTACATCGGTGTGTGCAAAGAGACCATCCTGTCAATAATATCATTGGAGATATTGCTAAGGGAGTAACTACTAGATCTCAAATTGCAAATTTTTGTGAACACTATTCTTTTGTGTCTTTTCTGGAGCCATACAGGGTAGAAGAAGCCTTAAGGGATCCAGACTGGGTGATTGCGATGCAAGAGGAGCTGAACAACTTCAAAAGAAACGAAGTGTGGGAGCTGGTGGAAAGACCAAGGGCGAACATCGTTGGAACCAAATGGGTCTTTCGGAACAAGCAAGATGAACATGGAGTAGTGACAAGAAATAAAGCGAGGTTGGTGGCCAAAGGTTATTCTCAGGTGGAAGGTTTGGACTTCGATGAAACTTTCACTCCTGTAGCTAGACTTGAGTCCATTCGCATTATATTGGCATATGCTACTCACCATAATTTTAAGTTGTATCAAATGGACGTCAAGAGTGCCTTCCTCAATGGTCCGATAAAGGAGGAAGTCTATGTGGAGCAGCCACCGGGGTTCGTAGATCAGGAGTATCCCAACCATGTCTATAAACTGCGTAAGGCTCTCTATGGCCTCAAACAGGCTCCTCGAGCCTGGTATGAGTGCCTTAGAGATTTTCTGACTCAAAATGGATTCAAAATTGGTAAAGCTGACTATACACTCTTTACTAAACATTTTGATGATCATTTATTCGTATGTCAAATTTATGTTGATGACATTATCTTTGGATCCACTAACAAGTCCTTCTGTGAAGAATTTAGCAAAATAATGACAGACAGGTTCGAGATGTCAATGATGGGTGAATTGAAGTTCTTCTTGGGATTTCAAGTGAAGCAACTGAGAGAAGGTACATTTATAAGCCAAACTAAATATACACAAGACATTCTCAAGAAATTCAATATGGACAAAGCCAAGCCCATCAAGACACCCATGGCCATCAACGGACATCTCGACCTCAATGAAGATGGTCCAAATGTGGACCAAAAGGTATATCGGTCCATGATTGGCTCCTTACTTTATTTATGTGCATCTAGGCTAGATATTATGCTTAGTGTTTGCATGTATGCAAGGTTTCAAGCCGCACCTAAAGAGTGTCACTTAATTGCTGTAAAAAGAATCCTAAGGTACCTTGTGCACACACCCAACTTGGGCCTTTGGTATCCCAAAGGATCCAAGTTTAACTTGATAGGGTATTCCGACGCCGACTATGCAGGATGCAAAGTCGATAGAAAGAGCACGTCAGGGACTTGTCAATTTCTTGGTAGGTCCCTAGTTTCTTGGTCATCTAAAAAGCAGAACTCCATTGCTCTTTCCACAGCGGAAGCGGAGTATGTTGCAGCCGGTAGTTGTTGTGCGCAACTACTTTGGATGCGACAGACTCTTAGGGACTACGGCTACAATCTAAGTCATATCCTGCTTCTATGCGATAATGAAAGTGCTATAAGAATTGCACACAACCCTGTAGAGCACTCAAGAACTAAGCACATAGATATCCGTCATCACTTTCTTAGAGATCATTCATTAAAAGGTGACATTGCTATTTCACATGTTAGGACTGAAAAACAACTTGCGGATATTTTTACCAAACCATTAGATGAGAAAAGGTTTTGTGAACTAAGAAATGAGCTAAACATTCTTGACTCTCGAAATGTGGCTTGAAACATTGCATACCTGGTTGCAACTTAAAATGTTCCTTTGTATTGTTAAAAATGCTCCTCTTCTCCTTTTCTACTCAGAAAACTATTTTAATGAAGAAATCTTGTGGATTATGACCATTGTTTGATTGCTGATTGCCTACTGGTCGTAATCACCAAGACTATTTGCAAAATTATTGTCCTTGGATCACTATTAATCATCTATATATGTATCAGGTCTGTTGGAAACGGACTAGTCCGATTTTCAACCGGACTAGTCCAGACAGACGACAATTAGGTTAATTCAGGGGTACCGGACTAGTCCGCTACCACGACCGGACTAGTCCGGTCAGTCGCATATAGAAGGAGTTGGCCGGACCAAACCCCTCCCTCTCCACTCATAAGCACTTTGTCTCACCCCCTCTCCTAAACCCTAGCTCCCAAAGTGATTTTCAAGTTGAGCCCTCAAACTCAGAGTTTTCTCCGTGAAAAAGCCTCTCCTCGACGAGTGGATTCTACTCTCCAGACTCATCCGGATAGACTCTTGTTCCTTCAACGCGAATCTTCAAATCTTGGTAAATTCCCCCCTAAAACCAAAATCTCAACTTTTCTAGTTCTAGCTAGTTTCCTTTGATTTCAAAAGGATGTACATTGCCTCAATAGATGTATTCCTACCACTTTCCTGCCCTTGAGTCCTTAGATAGGAGATTTGATTAAAATGAAACCTTAGGGTTCTTATGCTAGGTCGGACTAGTCCAGCGCTCAGATGCGGACAAGTCCGGTCCACCGGACAAGTCCGCACTCTGAAACGACAAGTCCGGTCTCTGACAGTTGAACCCCTACATTCCCATTTGAAGTCGATAATGCGTCCATTTGCATCTAATCCTTAAACTCCTTATCAGGCATCATGTCTTCAGGCTCAGATGACGGCTCTTTTCACCTTGACGAAGAAGTTCAACGTGAAAGAGTGAGGAGAGCTAAGGAGGGAGTGATGAAGTAGAGACATGATGTCAATGCTCACTCTCCACCCTCCGACGACAATCTACCTAAGAAGAGAAAAGTCATTGTCAAAAGGTCTCAAAGGAAAGATGCTGCTGAGGGCTCGTCAGGGCCAAAAAGAGTTCTCAATAAAGGGAAGGGACTTGCTAGTGGCCCCATTGGGCCTCTGAAAATGAAAAATCCCATTCATCGCAACAGGCAGCCTTCAAGTGAGGATTTCACTGGAAAAGGGGGTGAGCTAGCTGATAACTTCAGGAAGATTGAAGTGTATGACCGACCTAAACAATGTTCTGATCCAAGGTTCTGGAGCAACTTCCATGCAGACTACTACGAGCATGTGTACATGAAGATGAAGAATCCTGTAGTAGAGAGTCAATGGCTAAATGTTGAATACCTGAAATCGAAGAGGTATCCTGCCTTTCGTGAGATGGTGGAGGCCTTAGAGAGGCACGGTCTGATGGACCTGCTATCTTTTGAGTATGACTGGAACAATGAAGTCATTACCCAGTTTTACTCCACTCTCTACTTTGCTCGTGGTGATGGAGGCAGTCTTACTTGGATGACTCATGGTTCAAGGTATAGTGTCACTTATGATGAATTTGCTAGGATTCTTCACCTCCAACACACTTTGGATCATGAACTGATCATCCATAATCTGAAACCCCTGGAGAAGGAAGAGCTTGAGTTTCTCTATGACACAAGGATGCCATATGTTCCTCCCACCATCAAATATCTGAAGCCCTTCTTTGTGGTCCTCAATAGAGTCTTGAGAAAGACTATAGCTCCGAAGGATGGAGATGCGGGAACTATACAAGGGACCTTGAGGACTCTCATGAAGGTCATTAGTGGAAGGAGACCATTCAATGTTTTTGAGTATATCTACAACGACATTGTGAACATCTCAATCACCCCCAATAGGTCCTGTGGATATGCACCGTATATCATGTACATGATTGAGAAAGTGACGGGACTCGAGTTCGTCAAGGATGTCAAGCATGCGGGGTTGAAGCCGCAAAAACCCATCGAATACACTCTCCCCCCGGCTCCAACTGCCCCGTCCTCTCCATCAGTGGAGAGGAGATCAAAGCAAGCTCATGATGTCACTAGATCTGCAGCTGCTCCTCCTGGGTCTCCACCTGCCCAAGAATCATCCAGTGGCATCCTCAAGATGCTCACCTCCATCTTTGCCTGTTGCCGCAAGATCGAAGACAGGCAGCGCAAGGAAAAGCTTACAAGAAAGAAACATCAACAGTATGTCAATGCCAATATCAAGTCTATCTGTGCAAAGCTTGAGATTGAGCCTGTTGGATCACCGCCCGCCTCCGAGGACTCAGAGGAAGATCCTGCTCCCGTGGATGCCGAAGTTGGTGAAGATGAAGATCAGACTGAGAGTGAAGGAGGAGGCACCGATGAGTGATTCCCCTCAATTTTTCCCTTTTTGGTGCCTTGATGCCAAAGGGGGAGAGATTGAGATTAGATTTGAACTCGAACTATCTAGTATTAGTTATTAAGCTCTTTTGTGATCAAGGACATGTACCTATTTTAGAATCTTGTAATGCACTATTTCTTTTCTTATGTGTGATGCACTATGCTCTAATGCCTACTTATATGTTCACTATTGTTTGTCTTTAATTTATCACATTTTGTTTATCACACACCTGTTAGGCACCCCACCATAAGGTGTGTGCATATGTGAGAAGCTTTTTGTGAATTCTTTATTATTCTCATATGTGCACACCTTATGAAAATCAACTTTTTATTCTCAATTATGATATCTCAAATAGTTGTCATCAATCACCAAAAAGGGGGAGATTGTAAGTGCATCTAGGATATCCCTTGTGGGTTTTGGCTAATTGATGACAAGCATATGAGATCCTAACGAAATGATTGCAGGACAACCAAAGTGAACTAGCTCGTGCACACAAAAAGGTGAAAAATAAAGTGCTGCCCTAAAAGGAAGACTTTAGTGGAATTTAGAAGAGCAAAGTAGATGTAAATGTATAGGGTGTGTGTGAGAGACACATCCCAAGAGCTCATGACTTTGCGTAAGGGTAAGGGCTAATAATCAACTAAAATCCACTGAACACCGGACTAGTCCGTCCATGGACCGGACTAGTCCGGTCAGCATACTGGAACGCAACCGGACAAGTCCGGTTTTAGACCTGACTAGTCCGATCATATTTCTGTTGTTCTCTTTAGAGGACTGCGGACTAGTCCATCCATGCGACAAGACTAGTCCGCTAAACTTTCTGGAACCCCACTTCACATAGCATCGGACAAGTCCGGTTTTAGACCGGACTAGTCCGGTTAACCCACTGGAAGTAGACCGGACAAGTCCGATCATATACCGGACTAGTCCAGTATTAGGTTTTACAACGATAACTTTTTGGAAACCATATAAATTGGTGATCCACGGCCTTCCAACGGAGAGACACGACTCATACTGCTAAAAACTCAAACCCTAGCGCTGTCACAAGTCCCAAGAGCCCAAAAACACATCTCCCCACACATCTAAGGTGCAAAAAGGTGAAAATCAATCAAATACTTGGATTTGGGATTGGGAGATCGTCGTTCCTTCGTTGTGAGCTCTTGGGGTTTGATCTCTCTACACTCATATTCTGCATTGTAATCTTTTTGAGTGTATTTGATCGCTTTCTCATTGTAATTCTTGTGGGAGCCCTCAACGTGTGAGGTTGCCCCACAAACTCGTTGATTACCCGTGATAGTGGAGTCAAGTCGGCCTTTGTGGTGACTTAAAGAGGGAAAGGGTTGGGAACCCGGCTCTGTGTGAGCTTCCTCAACGAGGACGTAGATCTCTTGGTGAGATCGAACCTCGGTAAAAATTTGTGTTTTTTGTCTCTCATTTACTTTACATTTTGATACATTAGATCACTAGTTTGTTAATCATCATTTAAGTTTCTTATAAGTTTGCACGTGCACTTATACAATAAATTTAATTTATAAAAACTGTTGTTCTCATTCCGTTGCTGAAAGATTCAATTTCTGAAACACACTTAATTAACTCACATAATTCAGCACACCGGACTAGTCCGCCCACACAACCGGACTAGTCCGGTCCATCAAGTTTCTGATAACTCTATTAAGTGTGCAGGAATCTTTTAAAGGCCTATTCACCCCCCCTCTAGGCCACATTCAGGAACGCAGCAAGTGAAGGAGCGTTCCAAGCATTGGTGGAGCATCTCACAACAGCCCGGGTCTTAGCTCAACCGGATACAACCAAGCCCTTCGACATGTATTGTGATGCGTCCGGCATCGGGCTCGTCTGTGTGTTGATGCAAGAAGGACGTGTAATCGCATATGGCTCACGCCAACTTCGAAACCATGAGCAGCACTATCCGACTCATGATCTTGAGCTCGCTACTGTGGTTTTGGCGCTGAAAATGTGGAGGCACTATCTCCTGGGGAATTTGGTGCATCTCTACACCGACCACAAGAGCTTGAAGTATATATTCACCCAAAAGGAGCTGAACATGAGACAAAGGAGGTGGTTAGAATTAATCAAATACTATGAGATTGAAATTCATTACCACCCCGGCAAGGCGAATGTGGTTGCCGACGCGCTGAGTCAGAAATCACATGTCCATAACCTTACCATTACACCAATGGAAGAGGAAGAACCGAGTGTATACTTGGTTCCATATGGATCACTCTACATCCTTGCTCTCATCCCTACTATTAGGGAGGATATTATTGCAGCTCAGGAAGTTGACAAGAGCATGGCACATCTCCAGAGACGGATAGACAATGGGGAAATCAAATGTTTCCGGAAAGATGATGAGGGGACGCTATGGTTCAATGACCGCATAGTCGTACCCCGAGATATGAAGCTGAGGAAGAAAATCCTGGATGAAGCTCACTTGTATAAATTCTCCATTCATCCGGGCAGCAACAAAATGTACCAGGATTTCAAGAGAAAATTTTGGTAGACACGGATGAAGCGGGAAGTGGCTAAATACGTATCCGAGTGTGATACGTGTAGACGAGTGAAAGCGGATCACATGAGAAAATCAGGGCTTTTGCGACCCCTGAAAATCCCGGCATGGAAGTGGGAAGATGTGAGCATGGATTTCATTGTGGGATTACCCATGAGTTCCAACAAGCATGATTCCATTTGGGTAATCGTTGACCGGTTAACCAAATCGGCTCACTTCATTCCCGTGCATACACATTGCCATGCCAGCAAGTATGTGGAGTTGTACATTGCAAGAATCCTATGCTTGCATGGGGTACCCAAGACCATAATCTCAGATCGAGGGGCACTATTTGTATCTCGTTTCTGAGAGCAGTTGCACGCTTCTTTGGGTACCAAACTGATTCTAAGCTCTGCCTATCACCCTCAGACAGATGGGCAAACTGAAAGGGTGAATCAAGTGTTAGAAGACATGTTGAGAGCGGGTACCATCCACCACGGTTGAAACTGGGATGATCATCTACCGTTGGCGGAATTCTCGTACAACAATGACTATCAAGCGAGTATCAAGATGGCACCATATGAGGCTCTCTATGGTCGCAAATGCCGCACCCCATTGAACTGGTGCGGGTCCGGTGAAAGGGTCACGTTCGGGGTTGATGTGGTGAACGACGCCGAAGAGCGCGTTCGGATTATTCAATCCAACTTGAAGGCCGCTCAATCCCGGCAGAAATGTTACGCTGATAAGAGGCGTAGGCCGCTACACTTCGATGTCGGGGAACCCGTGTAACTCTGTGTATCTCCGATGAAAGGCGTACACCGGTTCGGCGTGAAGGGGAGACTCGCTCCCCGATTCATTGGACCCTACGCTATCACCGAGAATTGTGGACCAGTGGCGTATAGACTGGAGCTACCGGCATCTCTCGCTGGTGTTCATGACGTTTTCCATGTTTCATAACTACGGAAATGTCTAAAGTATACGGTGGCGGTTCCCACTGAAGACACTGGCGAGCTGCAACCGGATTTGGCGTATGTTGAATATCCGGTGGAAATTATTGATGAGAAGGCTCGGACCACGCGTAACCGAACGCTGTGGTTCTACAAGGTATGTGGAGCAACCACACTGCTGAAGAAGCGACGTGAGAGAGTGAGGAGTTCCTTCGCTCAAACTACCCGGACTTCATGGCGTCTCATCACGGGTAATCTCCTCTTACATTGTCGTCTCTTCTTTTGTAATCTCAGGACGAGATTCTTTTAAGGGGGGAGGGATGTAAAAGTCCAAGAATGGACTTGCAAAAGTGTTCATTTCATCACCATACTACAGCTCATTTGGTGGGTAGCTTATGAACAATTGTGAAGAGCAAGTAAACACAATTAAGAGGGTGATTAGAGGGGAAAACCATAACTCCAAAAAGTAGGAGTTCATACACATAAACATGAGAGGCTTACCTCACCCCTAGACCTTAAATATTCTTGGGAAGGCTCAGGCCAAGTTTCATGCAAATCCAAGCCTTTTTTAGGCACTTTTGGAGACATTTGGAAAAGGGGCTATTTGAATGCAAATTCAAATTTCAGCTAGTTTTCATCACTTGAATTCAAAAGTTGACTTCATATTCAAACTCAGCACATTTTTCTGAGTTAGTCTACCAATTTTCATCCTCATCGGAGTTCATCTTGTTGGGATCTATATTTGGATCAATTCAAACTGAATTTGAATTTTTGGATTCAAATGTGAACCAAATGTAGCCAAACCAATTTCCTTTTTGAATTCAAATTTACTCTCTGACTTTGTGGCTAAGGTTACTATTTAAGTGTGAGTAGATGGGATATTGCAGCAAAAATTGGAAAGGAATTAGAGGGGAGAAGGGGACCCATAAGTCAGTTAAGTCACTGAGGGAAGCAATACACGTGCGCGCTCTGTTTCTCCGGTCTCCACAGCGTCGCCACCCAAGCTGCTCGGGCTGCCACCTCCTCAACGCATGACGGGCTGGCGCACCGCGCATCTGCTTGCTCACGAAGGCTCCCCGAACACTGCAAACCACGAACCCGTGCCTCGTTTCGCCGCTCGACAAGAAACAACACAGCCGCTTGCCGCCATCTCCGAAATCCGACCGGGAGACAACCAAACTCATGCCCCCGAGCTCCCCGAGCTGCACAAACAGCACTGAGGGGTCCTCTACTATCTTCTCCACACACCACGGGGCTAGCCAAGCTTCCCTACACCGAGAACACAACATCCTCCGCGGCGACCTAAACAAACCGGCGACTGGACGTCCGTGAACAGCTCTCCACAGAGGTTTTCACGGCCGATCCAGCACGGGGCAGCGCCCTTCCTTGGTGATGCTTCCATCCAAAACTTGGAGCAAGCCGTGAACCCTAGTGGCTGAATTTGCCGTTCTTCACCCGGAGCATCTCCACGGACCTTTCGTATGGAATTCAAAAATTAGCACTCAATTCTCGCTTAGAGTTCAGCAAATCGTGCACAAAGGAGCTAGAGTAATCGGCAACCAACTTTTCTTCACAACCCTAGCCTTAAATGCCATGTAGACCGATCAATTTCCATTTTTCCGAGCTCAACCATGGCGGCACCAATCGGGCGCACGGTGCGAACCCATTTAGAGGTGTTTTCACGCGCCGGTTCGTACTTGCCGAGCTTCTCTAACATCCAAGGATGATCTCAAGCCAATCACTCGAGCGTTTGGCGGGTTAAAACCACCGGCCGATGGCGCCAGACCGCTCCCGAGGCCGCCACACGTCGCCGGCACGTTTCCGGTTCCCTAGCACCCACGCCGACCCCACCAAACGATTCCCCGTAGCTGCAAACCCATAGGCGGCGAGCCTCAGGCCGAGAGGCGGCCAGAAACGCCGGTCCGGCGAGCTCCGGTGGATGTCCGGCGAGGGAGCAGCGCGGGAGCGGGAAATAACCCGAGGAGGAAGAAGACGGGTGGGTCCCGCATGTCAGCGACCGAAAGTTTAAATATCGGATCGGATGTGGCTCAAGATTTCGTGTGACTACGCGGGAGACTCTGCGGACCCCCGTGTGGTTTGGCTGTAGAGCTGACACGTAGCCCCGGGACCCACCAGCCGATTTGAACTTTTATTTGAATTTTAGAATTTGGTTCAAACTTCAACTAGCTATAACTTTTGCTAGGAAGATCTAAATTTAGTGAACCAAAATTTGTTAGATTAAGCTTTTCGAGTACTTTCCAGGAAACAAATTTCAGCTCATGAAACTTATTATTTTTCCAGAATTAATTCCCTAAAATTTAAACTGTTGCGAATTTTATCTGGAGAATTGTTTAATGGAAAATTCTGAAATTTGGCTGGGATACTCATTTGAAAATCCTTGAGTCACAGGACAAATTTCAGATCCATCCAAGTTCATTTATTCCCCCTAATTGTGTGATTAAGTGAACTATCCTGAGAAAATGGAAAAATGTTTAGAAACATTTTTCAGATTTTCTCGAATCTTGTTTAGGGCATAACTTCGTGTAGGATTCTTAAAATGACATGAAACCAATTCCATTAGAACCATCTCAAATTCTAGTTTCCAGAAAGTAATGGGTTGAACCATGAAAATTCCTGGAAATCCTTGGAGGATCTAGTAATGACCAAATAGGCTTTTATTTGTGCAAAGCTCAAATGAACTTTGTTTCAAATGAAACTTGGTAAAGTTTCTGTCTAGGACCCTACCAAGACACTATAAAAATTTCAGAGCCAAAGGGGAGGTCTAGCTAGAGTTATGATCTTTACATCTTCAATTTAACTCATTGCATTTAAATTGACATATAGTATATTGCTTACATGCAGTCGCTGAAGGCGAGGAAACCCTGGAAGTGCTGGACTTTCCTTCCAGACGAAGTACTAACCTCTGACCAGAAGCAACAAGGCAAGCCACGGTTTGTATTAACAAGTTTTACAAAGTTTTGCTTTATGTATACTTAGCATGAGGTATGTGTGTGCATTAGATTTAGGATGGATGAAACCCCAAGTGCATAACCAAAATTTTCCTACAAGAGTGAGGGTAGTATCTAGGTCCTCGAGTAGTCAGGCTATGCTTAATATTCATACAACTTCGGTACAAGTCGAGTAGTTGGAATCTACTCGCGAGTATAGGAGTCGGGACACACGGGATTGGTTCGAGTGATGTGAGATCACTTTAGTAAGAAAATGAGACTAGGCAGGGGCTAGGGCGCAGCAAGAGGAAGTCTTGTGGGCGCAGCCCTGTCCGTGTCGGTTGAGGACCGATCCGTGTGCGTCCCCGCTGAACAAGTATTGAATGTACAGAAGGCATATCAGATATATGGGCCCCAATAAACCGATGTAACCTAAACCTCCGGGCGTCGAGGCATAGCACACCGATTTATAGGTGTAAGTTCAGGGGCAGCCAGGTGGAAATCTGCTAACGGGCATAGAGAGATGCTCCGTGTAGGGAACCTCTTGCTCGTTTCGGTGCGACCGGTTTGATGTTTGGGCTGTTGGGTGAAAGGTTGTCCCGTACGGCACGGGTTGAGCGTGCAGTGTGCAGCTCCGCGTGTGGGCGTATGTGACATGCTATTCGGGTATCCCTGCAGGTGTATATCGAGTCGATTCGCCGTCCCTCGCGGTTATGAGTACCGCTTGTTCACTGAGTTGTGACGTAGGTTAATATATGAAATGTATGATTCAATCTTACTGTTATGAATAAATTGTATGGTTACATGTGTGCCACCAAATATTGGTCACTACATTTCAGATTTCATGAACTGTTAACTTGTGGCTAAAAGATGAATTAAGGATGAACTTGTAGGCGTGTCTTTTGCTGCAATGTGCCATACTATATTGTTATGACCTGCATACAGAGTTTCATGTGTAGGTGAGTCAGTTAAGCCTTGTTGAGCCATCGTGCTCATGGTTGCTGCTATGCGTGTTTTTCAGGTGAGGACTATCCCACGGACTCGGGTTACGAGTCCACCGGCAAGGGCTACCCTCTGTCGGGGACCACGGCTGAGTGGGAGCCGTACACGCCGCGCTGAGCTGAGGAGTACAGCTAGTGTGGGTTTTCCATAGGGCTGGGCAACCGACTTTTGCTAGATAGATGGGCGTGAGTTGTATAAACTTAGCTTCCACTGTTGTAACCTTAATATTTAGTTCGTAACTGAAGTCTTGTACTACTTTGTACATATTCGGTTGGTTTTCTATGTAATGCAATGTCTTCCTTATGATGTGTGCTGTCGGATGTCGCATCATGCGGCACCACCCTCTGAGATCCTGGGAGAGCAGATTTCGTTCTGCCACATTTTAGGTCCAGATTCTTTTAGCAGGCGGACAACCACAAAAAAATATTGATTGACAAGATGGAGCATAGTTTGCCAGCCAAAAGAGCAAGGTGCCCTGTATATTGATATGCAGAATTATTGCTTATTGAGTAAGTGGCTTCTCAAATTGATTAATGAGGGCAGGATGTGGCAAACACTATTAAAACGTAAGTACTTTCGCAATAAGACGATTAGACAGATACAAAGAAGGCTAGGGGACTCACATTTTTGGTCCAGTCTAATGAAAGTGAAAGAGAATTTCATGAGTTTTGGACAATTTCAAGTGAATAATGGCTGATCCACTAGATTCTGAGAGGATAAGTGGTTAGGTAATTTTACATTGAAAGATAGATTCACAACTTTATATAATATTGTAAGACAGAAACATTCTACTGTCGCTCATGTGTTTAATTCCATTCCGCTAAATATTTCTTTCCGAAGAGGATTGGTAGATAATAATTTAGTTAGATGGAATGGACTGATAATGATGATTCCACATATCAGCCTTAATCACACTAATGACGTTTTTAGGTGGACTCTACACCAAAATAGAATGTTTTCTGTTAATTCTATGTACAGAGCTATGATCTAAGGGCAATGTGAGAATAAATAGGATGTTATGGACATCTAAATTACCACTAAAAATTAAAATTATTTTTATGGTATTTAAGTCGTGGGGTAATATTAACCAAGGACAATCTAGTGAGACGAAATTGAAAAGGAGATAGAAAATGTGTCTTTTGTATGCATGAAGAAGATATTCACCATCTATTTTTCGATTGTCACTATGCTAGACTTTTATGGAGAATTGTTAATATTACATTTTCTATTAATACCCCGGAATTTATTCCTCACTTGTTCAATGTATGGCTGACATCCTTTCTTTCCAATTTAAGAACTTTCATTTTAGTTGCAGCTCCGTCAATCATATGGGCAATATGGATATGCAGAAATGACATTGTTTTTGATAATGCTCCAATGAAAACTTTTACGCAGGTACTTTTCAGGGCCATGTACTGGTGTCGTACATGAGCGCCACTACAAAGGCATGAAGAAAGATCAAAAAAACTGATCGAAGCTTGCTGTGAATTTGAAGTATCAGCCATTAGAGTGTTTAGTAGTTTTGGTTGGAGCTTTAGATACAGGCTATCACATTAATATTAATTGTAATAGGTGATCATATTTATACCTATTCGCTATGTCATTTCTGTGTAAATAATTTTATATGTAATAAAAGGCCATAACCTCTTCTGAGGGGGAGGCCGGGAATATCCCATTATCTAAAAAATAGAATTTATAAACAGAATTGTGGGGAATTCAGCGTGTTACCTGCATGTCGCTGATAAAAACAGTAATAGAGGACAAAGATTATCCAGGTTTGGGCCCTCTACGGGGAGGTAGTACCCTACTCCTTCTTGATTTTTTCACCTTCATATCGAGATTAAAATAATGTATTTGTGTTGCTTATCGACTAAGGGTTGAGTATTTGATGATTGATTTGACGTCTGACTCGTTGCTTTTTTTCATGCTTTTTTATATGGTTTAGGGGCCACGACGGCATTGACCCGAGTTAGTTAATCTAGACTATACTTATAACTTGCTAGAACTAATCTTTGAGACGATAACTTATTTCCTTATCTAGGCAAAATTCATGTCATATCTCCACTCGAACTACGCCATCCATATGAAAACAGGGCTTGAGTCTTGTGGTTGTAGCCGTTCGTAAACACTAAGTTATGTGGGCCTTCATGAGCTTTATCTTCTTCAATCCCCCAGGCTTGTCCTATAGGATAGCCATCCCCTCCTCAGTCCGTTTTTCTGGCATCTTTTAGTGTTGACATGAATGTAAATTGTGGTGCAAAATAATCAACTTCTCATATAATTTTATTTACTGTACCGATTTATTTGTCAGCGTGACTAATGTGCATCTACTACTTTTAACATTACCAAATATTGCTTTAACAATCTAAATAACATCTGAAGCAGCATTTTTTAGGTTTTCTACATTTACCTTGTTTACCTTTGGTAGGTATGGTTCTTCAGCATGAGAATATGATGTGGGAGATTTACGTTTGCGTGGATCTCAGAGGATCAAAGAAGAGGCACAAAATTAGGCGACGGCAATGATCTCAGAGGATCACATGTACTGAGCATCTACCCGCAAAGAGAGAAACGTACTCTGGTGGTGTAGGGGTGCCGCGAAGTGCGCTTAAGGTTTTCAACTACAATATAAAATAGGGACGCCAAAAAACATATAAATCTGTTGTAGTCAGTTTATTAGGATACTCGGAAGACCCGGATTTGAGTCCTGGCAAAAAAAATATTTTTCCTCTACCTGCAACTACACAAAAAATCCATTTTACTACCCTTAAGTTATATATTTTTCCACTTAACCCACTAAACAAAATTTTATTCAATTTACTCACTCAAAATATTAGATTTGTTCAATTTACCTAGAGATTTTTCTTTCTTTTTCTCTTTGTATGGGTATGTTTGTAGTTATAATTTTGTATCATGGTATATGACATCATACACAATGCTAATATAATCCTTTTGAATTTTTTCATAAATATTTCTTTGTATTATTTCATCTCGTATGTCGAATCTGTATTACATGCTTTCAACATAAAAAATGAAAAAATCTAATTATTTTTTAACATACGGTATGACGTAGATAAACAAAAAAGCAAAATCTCACAAGGTGATATGTCGAGTCAATCCAAATAGTTCAAGAAAGTAAAATAAACTAATTTTTTGTTTAGAGGGTTAAGTGAGTAAAGAAGATACTTGAGTATGTAAAATGAACTTTTTCCCAAAAAATAATTTTCAATTTCCATAAAAGACAAATTTTGTTCGCCATCATTAATTGCAGTTTTGCACGTTGAGCCTCCAGAAACGGATTCTCAGCTACATCTCTTTTCCAGCAAGGCTGCACAACGCAGTTGTAATCATACAATCCTTTAATTTTTGGATAGAGAATCAAAACATTTGAATGACCGAAGCCTTCTACAGCAGCAGAGAAGCAGGTCTTACTGCAGGCCTCAAAGGCTAACATTTGAATGACCGAAGCCTTCTACAGCAGCAGAGAAGCAGGTCTTATTGCAGGCCTCAAAGGCTCAAACATTCTGGCGGCCAATCTTCACCTCATGTTTCGAAAACTTTAAAAGCCCCGTTACTTGGACACAATAAAAACCGTCCAAGTTCAGAGGCCCAAGCAACATGAATTCCTACCGTTTAAGATAGTGCCTAGCAAGGAGAATTTGTTTAGAATGAATCCTACGATAGTAATATGCTCATATATTTTGAATACAGAATGATATGCAGCACCATATGAGTTTGTAGTAATTGTATTTTAAAGTGAGGTGAATAGTAAAAAGGGTAACATATCAAACACATCGGACTTCAATGAATTCTGTTGATCTTTGGAAGAACACCGTATTAAAAGTCAAATTTAGTTGTAGGGTTGAATGTGTGTGCAACCATCTTATTGGATCAGATTGTAGTACAACCACCTTGTTGGAGCAGCCATGCAATCCAATTTATGTTCGAAACCAGTGTTTCTAGCCAGCTAGCGATGGCGCCTAGCAGGTCAGTGGCACAGGCCTGGGAGGCCACGGTGGCTAGAGAGGCGGCCGCCTGGGAGGTGGGGGTGGCTAGGCGCCGAACAGGGTCAACGCCTAAGCAAAGCCCTTGTTCCAACCACGTTGGGATAGGCTAGATATAAAATTTAACAATATTTAAAAAATAAAAGTAAAAATAAGAGATAGAGTAAATAATACAACAACAATCAAGCTTTTGTCTCAAACAAGTTGGGGTAGCCTAAGGTAAAAAATTAAGAGTAAATTAAGTTCTGGCAAGATCAAGGTAAAAAATTTCAGACATAAATGTAGAAACAATGTTTCTGTGATGTAGCCTGCGTGCACATCGGATCCAGTAGCTGCATGTGTGTTGTATGGCTCGGTCACGTCCGCATCACAGGCATGCACCTAGTCTGTTACGTGCATGCAGGTTCCTCTGATCGGACGTTATGATTTTGGGTCATCACCAGCACTATATGTACGACACCCTCTCCGATGAATGAGATCGATCGTATTATCTCCCTATATGGTATCAGATTAGAGCGACCCTCTCTCGCTTCCGCCCCGCCACCGCCATGGCAACGCATACACCTCCTTCTACTCTCGGTTCCTCTTCCACCAGCAACCCCTTTGTCGAGCCTCTTACTCCCACGGTGGCAGCGTCTGTCATTCAGCACGTAAACATTCGCTCGCACGTCCCCATCGTGCTCGACTACAGGGACTCCAACTTCTCCATCTGGACCTCGTTCTTCGATGCCACATTCCGCAAATTCGGGCTGGTCGATCACATCGACGGCACCGTCGACGCCCAATCCATGTGGCACAACGCCGAGTGGCTTCAGATCGATCAGTGCATCGTCTCGTGGCTTTACAATTCGGTCACCCCCAACCTCATGAAGATGATCCAGACGCAGCACCCCTCGGCGTACTATCTTTGGGCGGCCATCCGCGGGCTCTTCCTCGACAACGCCGACCAGCGCGCAGTCTATGCGCTGCAAGAGTTCCATGGCCTTTTCCAGGGAGACCTCACGGTCTCTGCATGCTTCGGACGCCTCAAGGAGCTAGCCGATCTCCTGCGCGACGTCGGCCATCCCGTCTCCGATGCGTCTCTGGTGCTAAATGCACTACGTGGGTTGGGCTCCAAATTTAGTCATGCCATATCTGTGCTGACTGCTACCCACCCACTGCCCTCGTTCCTCTTCGTGCGCGATTATATCATGCAAGATGAGGCACGACAGACACATACAGCAAAGATGGAGGCTAACATGGCATTGCTTGCCACTGGCAATTCTTCTTCCGTGATGGCATCCACGGCGTCGACGCTTCACACCGGCTCCGCTCCGCAATCCATTCCGTCCAATGCCAGTGGCGCAAAGCCTAACTCGGGTGATGATCGCCGGAAACGCGACAAAAAGAATGGAGGTAAACAGCAGCAACAGCCGCCGTCTTCTGGTCAATCCGGCAACCCCAACCCTGGTGGAGCCAGACCGAACTGGAATGCCTCGTACAACCCATGGACGGGGGTTGTACAAGCCTGGCAGATGCCCTTGTGGCGTGCGCCACACCCGAGCATTCTTGGCCCTCGTCCGGCGACCTACAATCAGCAGGCGCTCCATGTTGTTACTTCACCGATATACTTTGACACGTCGGCGCATGGCGTTCATCAGGCTGCTCCGCCGCAGGGACTTCTGCATGCTCTTCAAGGAGTGCCATCGCCTAGCCAGTACTCGGGTACCGACTGGGTCATGGACACAGGAGCAAGTTCTCACATGACAAACACACCTGGTATCCTATCCTCTCTCTGCACACGTGCTCAACCATCTAACATAATCATGGGCAATGGGTCTCTGCTGCCGGTGCACACAGCTGGCCATGCTATTCTACCCACAGCCACATCCACTTTACATCTCAAGAATGTTCTGATCTCACCAAACCTGCTTAAAAACCTGATTTCTGTCCGTGCACTAACCCGTGACAATTCTGTTTCTGTGGTTTTTGACCCGTTTGGTTTTTCCATCAAGGACTACCGCATGGGGACGATTCTGCTCCGCTGTGATTCTTCGGGCGATCTCTACCCTCTGCATCAGCACCATAGCAATAAGCGCCATCATCGGAGCCTCCTGGCGATGCTTGACACTGTGTTGTGGCATGCGCGGCTTCGGCACCCAGGTCAAGGACAACTCCAGCGCCTCCTCTCCAATTTCCAGTTTCCGGTCACCAAAACCGACAATCACTATTGTGATTCTTGTCAAGTCGGCAAACATGTCCGCCTGCCTTTCCCTCATTCGGATTCGGTTTCTATTTTTCCATTCCAGTTGTTACATTGTGATCTGTGGACATCCCCAATTCCTAGCAATTTGGGTTTTAAATTTTATCTCATCGTGCTGGATGATTTCACTCATTATGCCTGGTATTTTCCACTTCGCAATAAATCTGATGTGCTGGCCACTATTATATCTTTCCATGCCTTTGTGCTCACCCAGTTCCACCGACCAATTTTCTGCATCCGCACGGACAATGGTAAAGAATTTGATAATCATGCCATGCACTCATTACTGAAGTCACATGGCGTTGTCATGCAACTCACGTGTCCTTATACTTCTTCCCAAAATGGTCACACCGAATGTGTCATCCGCACTCTGAATGACAGCATGCGCACTATGCTTCTTCATGCTTCGGCACCACCCTCCTTTTGGCCCGATGCTCTATCCACGGCCACATATCTGCTCAATCGGCGCCCATGCCGCGTACGCTCGAACCTTACACCGTATGAACTTGCTTCTTGGACAACAACCAAACTATGCTCATTTGCGCGTTTTCGGCTGCCTGTGCTATCCAAACTCCTCGACCACTATGGCACACAAACTGGCACCACGTGCATCTCGCTGCATCTTCATCGGTTATCCTGTTGCTTCCAAAGGGTATCGCTGTTTTGACCCGGTGACCAAGCGTGTAATCACTTCGAGACACGTCACCTTTGACGAGGATACTTTTCCGTTTCGATCCGTGCCACTTTTCAACCAACCTGTGCACGAAACGCGCTTTGCACCTGAGCCGTTTTTTGTTCCTGCCCCGCACGTCCAGAACAGACCACCCGATCTGCATGGTCCTGTAGATAGTGGTCCCACCAAGCATGACTCTGCCACACCGCGAGAGCCGCGCTGCTCCCCTTCCCAGTCAACTGGACCTGCTACTCCGGCCATTCAGGGCACTAATACCGGTTCACAACTTGTCCATCCCATGCAGGAATCTCCTTCTGTTACGGTGCACGACTTTTCGGACTCAGCCGGGCGTTCCGGTACTGCACCGAACACCAGCGTTCCCCACCATACAATCTCTGGCCCGATCACTTTAGCGTCGCGAGATACGGACACTTCCATCTCTGCATCGCATGTTCAACCACACCACCCTATGGTTACGCGCTCCAAATCCGGTATACACCTTCCCAATCCAAAATATGTCCGAGCAGCCCTTCGCGACCCGCAATGGTTCGCAGCCATGAAAGAGGAGTTTGATGCTCTCCGCGCTAACAGCACATGGACTCTTGTGCCTCGTCCTGCAGGTGTGAATATCATTACAGGCAAACTGCTGTTCAAGAACAAAGTGCGCTATGATGGGAGTCTAGAACGGCGCAAGACGCGGTGGGTCGTTCGCGGGTTCAAGCAACGCCAGGAGATTGATTTTGATCAAACCTTTTCCCCTGTCGTCAAGCCTGCAACGATACGCACCGTACTACATCTAGTTGCATCCAGGGGTGGCCGGTGCATCAATTAGATGTCAAGAATGCATTTCTCCATGGCGAACTTCACGAGCGCGTCTACTGCTCTCAACCAACGGGCTTTGTCGATGCTGAACATCCGGAATATGTCTGCCTCTTGTCTAAGTCCTTGTATGGACTTAAACAAGCGCCGCGGGCGTGGTTCACTACCTTCGCCACCAAGCTGCGGACCCTCGACTTCACTTCCGCCGTTTCAGACTCATCATTGTTCATCCACAGGAATGGTGACTCAATGGCGTTCCTGCTGCTCTATGTCGACAATATAGTATTGACAGCATCGTCCATGCCCCTCCTTCAACAAATAGTCGACAGTCTGCGATCGGCGTTTGCAATGAAGGATTTGGGACCGCTGCACTATTTCCTCGGCATCCATGTGCGTCGCACGTCTGCTGGCTTCTTCCTGACGCAGACAGCGTATGCTGAAGATATACTGCAACGTGTTGGAATGCCTAACGGCCTCCACTCCAGTCGACACCAAGCCAAAGACATCATCAACCGAAGGCAACCTTGCAGCAGATGCTTCCTTTTATCGAAGCATCACAGGAGCGCTACAGTACCTGACTTTGACTCGGCCTACATCACGTACGCCGTCAACCAAGTCTGCCTCCACATGCATGCTCTAGAGACGTAAACTGGAATCTTGTCAAAAGGATCTTTCGGTATGTGAAAGGCACTACCCACTACGGCCTCCAGCTACGCTCCTCGCCGTCTGCATCACTTACAGGCTATTCAGACGCAGACTGGGTCGGGTGTCCCGACACTCGTCGTTCTACTTCGGGCTACTGCATATTTCTTGGCGACTCACTTGTCTCCTTGTCCTCAAAGAGACAAAGCACGATTTCTCGATCAAGCGCCGAAGCGGAATATCGTGCTGTCGCCAATGCAACTGCCGAGTGTTGTTGGCTGCGCCAGCTGCTGCAAGAACTGCACTTCGGACATCAAAAAGAGCACGGTGATGTACTGTGGCAATATATCAGCTGTGTATCTCACTCAAAACCCAGTGCATCACCGATGTACAAAACATGTGGAGCTCGACATTCATTTTGTCAAGGAGAAGGTGGCCATTGGTGATCTTCGTGTTCTACATGTTCTTACCTCCATGCAATTTGCAGATATTATGACAAAAGGGCTTCCAACGGCATTGTTTGAAGATTTTCGTCACAGTTTAAGTGTCGTGTGTCAAGATGCTCAAATTGAGGGGGTGTAAAAACAATGTTTCTGTGATGCAGCCTGCGTGCACATCGGATCCAGTAGCTGCATGTGTGTTGCATGGCTCAGTCACGTCCGCATCACAGGCATGCACCTAGTCTGTTACGTGCATGCAAGTTCCTCTGATCGGACGTTATGGTTCTGAGTCATCACCAGCACTATATGTACGACACCCTCTCCGATGAATGAGATCGATCGTATTATCTCCCTATAATAAATGATGTGTTCAATCGAATGCTAAAGAACCCTGTAAATCAACTTCAAAATAAAAATGCTGTGGAAATTGAAGAAGCAAAATGAGAAAAAATTATCCTGAAGGCCAGAACTTTCTAAATTTTGTTACTTTAAAATAAAATATATTTAAACTTCAAATATGCATGGTTGAGTAAATTATGGCTTGAAGGCCCAAACCGGATGGTAGGCATTGTGACACAAAGATATTTATGGCCATGGAGATGCTCATGCCTCACGTGATCAAACACAAGATATGCCTATACTGAACAAGAGACAAAATTATTTCTGTAATTCTACATTTGGTAAGTTCATCTGAGGCGCCAGGAAACTTCTGGTTAGCTAGTTACCCATCTCAGTTTTTATCATCACGTACTGACGCAAACTTCAACTCTAGTTTTCTCATCTGGGTGTTTGGGAATGAGGAAAATTTCACCAAGGGACCCAACAAGAATGACACTTGGAGGAGCACATCATAATAGGATTTGGCTAAGTTCCATCATTTCATCAGGTTGAGAAAAATTACTGATCATTCCTCGTAAAATAAAAATAAAATTTAACAAGGTAATGACAAAACATATGAGGTGACAATCTTATTAGCAGGCTTGTGAATCACCGCCCGGACGAGGGCAAGGGGAGGAGGAGGCGGCGGCGAGGGGAGGAGGACCCGACAGCTTCTGCGGCAAGGCAAGGGGAGGAGGCGGTGGTGGCGCGGGGGGGGGGGGGGAGGGGGGGAGGAAGACCGACGGGAAGCGACGGCGGCGAGGCGAGGATGTCCGATGGGAAGGCGGCGGCGGGCCGGGCCGAGCTGGGAATAGGCCCGACACGTTTGGACCGCCCGATCCTTATCCAACGGTCCCAGATCACAAATATAACTCCACCTCCACTTCACCCTAACCCTAAAAAATCACTCCTTCCCTTCTCCCCTTCTCCCCTTCTCCTCCCAATCGGCGGCGGCTGAGGCAGCGCGACCCAGCGGCAGCTCGACCCGGCGGCAGCGGCTCCAGGCGAGGCGGCCGGCCATGGCATCCAGGCCGGAGCGCCTGGACGCCTAGGCAGCAACTAGGCGACGCCTTTTAAACCCTGCTTATTGGGAATGATGTTTGGCAGCAATCAGCAAGGAAAAATTATCACAGCAATAATTAAAGTGGGAAAACCAAAGGTTATCCTAGAAAGCAGTATTCAGAGACATCTCAAACTGTTCCTACAGTTCTGAACTGAATGTGAAGCATTTACAAGAAAGGATATTAAATGACCAAAACTCTGGTCAGAAAGCTACCAATCTCAAATTTTATCATCAATGGTGTAAACTTCAACTCTAGTCTATAACATCATGTGCTTGGTATTTCAAAGAAAAACTTGAACGAGAGCACTGATAATGATTAGCCTAGAGGAGCACACCATGTTCTGATTTGGCTAACTTTCCTCATTCCAGGTGGCTAAATGTTTGAACATAGTCCAGAACCAAAAGAAAAAACAAGACATTGAATAACGAAATAAAATAACAGAAAAAATATAGAATGGGGAATAAAACCTATAGTTCATGCAGTTAATACGCAACAACAACAACAACAACAACCAAGCCTTTATCTCAAGCCTGTTGGGGTCGGCTAGACATGAAACCCAATATCAATGAAAAGAAGTAAAAGAGAGGAAGAGTTATAAGAACAAGGAAAAAAAGAAAAAGAAAGGAAAAAAAAGAAAAAAAGAGAAAAAGAAGAAAAAAGAAAAAGAGAAAAGAAAAAAGAAAAAAGAAAAAAAAAGAAAAGAGAAAAGAAAAAAGAAAAAAACAAGACTACGATTCTGTCACATGGATTGCTACTTTCCATGCGGTCCTATCATGCAGTTAATACGCCCAAGAGATAAAGAACCAAGTGTGTCAGCATGAACAGAAATTTTTGAACAAGTTGAATACAAGTTCTTATGACGGAATTTGACTTAATTTACCTGTGTAGAAGTTTGACTTAAGCTTATGACGAACACGCTGAACCAGGAGTACTTGACTTCCATAGAAAAGAATTTTCAGTTGGCAAATTTTAAATTACCAAGAAGCAATACAATGCGACCTCTGAGACCTCTGAGATTTTTCTCCTTGATACCTAGGATTTGGAGATTCAAATGTTTTATCCACTCAGCATTGGGAGAGAGGCCTGCCAAAGCACTCACAAATTTACAGAACTCTATTTGCCAACCCAAAGGAATGTCAAATCTTTTTAGCACACCGATAGCATAAAGTTCTATAGAAGCGAGATCAGTGCAGTTGGTGTCCTGTGACAATTCAAGCATTATAAATTCATAATGCAAATTTTGTAGCACGCTCGCACATCCAGTAAGCAAGCATCATAAATTCATAATGCAAAATTTGTAGCATGTTGATGCATTCAGTGACAAAGGCTTTGGTCAACCCACCTACCCCAACATGCTTGGGACGTATGCTTTGTTATTGTTGTTGTTGTTGGTGGTGGTGGTGCATCCAGTGAGTTTGAACTTTAAAAGGATCTAGAAGCATGTTGAGACTTGGCAATCTCTCTCAAAACTGCACCGACAACAGCAGCCTGCTCAAGACATTCAGCTCTGTTCAAAGCATCTAGAAGACTGATGCATGCCTTAACATTAACTCTACATCCACATAACCGAGTTTCTTCAAAAACCTGATATGCTTCAATTGCTCTATTTGCATTACTCATTCCCTCTATAAGAGCATTGAAACTTGCAGCATCAGGGATTCCACCATTTGCCTTAAACCTCTCAAAGAGGCTGCAAGCATCTGTTAGGTTCCCTACCTTTGCAAGCCCAGAAATCATGGTTGTGTAAGTCACAACATTAGGGACCAACCCCTGTTTCTGCATTTCTTGCCAGAACACAAAGGCTTTATTGTATTTCTGTGCTCGGCAAAGGCCATTTATCAGAATGCTGTATGTGTAAGTGTTTGGTGAACATTTTATTTCCTTCATTGACTGGAAACAGATAAGGGCTTCATTGATTTCTTCAGCTTTCACTAAAGCATCCATAAGGCTGTTCCATGTATAAACATTTGGTGTCAAACCCTTCTTTATCATCTCTTCTAAGATTAAATAAGCTTCATCTACCCTACCAACCTTTCCAAACCCATCGATCAGGGAGCTGTACACAATAACATTCAATTCTATTCCTTTAGATTTTGCTTCCTCAAAAAGCATGTAAGCTTCATCCAACCTATCAATTTTAGCCAAACCATCAATGATTGATCCATATGTAGCAACTGTAGGAAGCACACGTTTTGCTTTCATCTCCTCAAGAACTTCATAGGCCTTGTCCACCTTTCCAGATTTGCAGAATCCATCAACTACAGTATTGTAAGCCCGGACATCAAGAATGAAAGCTTGCTGCTTCATGGCATGGAAAATGTTGGAAGTTTCTCTAGCCTGACCAGCTTTTGTGAGACCATGGATCAGAATAGAATAGCTTCGGACATCAGGAAGGAAGCCATAACCCTTCATGTCCTCAAATATCGCTCTTCCCTTTTCAACATCACCCGCTTTAAAAATACAGTCCATGTATGTATTGAGTAGGGTAAGATCAGGCTGGCATCCTCGACGCTTCATCTCTTTGAAGATTTTGTGCCCATCTTCTTTCCTTCCATGCATGAAAAAGTTTCGTATCAAGGATGTATATACAACAGGATTAGCACTATGCCCTGCATCTAACATTTTCTCAAACAAGCTATAAGCATCATCAACTTTCCCTTTCTTTCCTAATCCATCAATAAGGGAGCAATATGTCACAGAATCAGGATTACATCCTCTTTGACTAGCACTTTCAAACATCATATAGGCCTCCTCAAGCTTCCTTGCCTTGCACAATCTATCAACCATTATATTGACTGTTAACAAGTTTGGAAAAAGACCAGCACTTTCCATATCATCCTGTATCTTATAGGCCTCCTCGACCCTTCCAGCAATGCAAAGCATATCAATAATAATGTTATATGTTGAGGAATTTGGCTCTGCATCCTTCTTCATGGCATCAAACAAGCTCAGTGCCTCATCAATCTTCCTCTTCTTCCCAAGGCAAGTCAGAATCGAATTGAATGACACGACAGATGGAATACAACCCCTCTCCCTTAATCGCTCAAGCAGCTTATAAGCATCCTCAAACTGCCCGGCAGACCCATACCCCATGATCATAGTATTGTATGCATATGCACAAGGCACTGATCTTTCTGCCTCCATTTGATTGAACAGCTCCTCGGCCTCGCAGAGCCTCCCTGCCTTGCAGAGCACCCAAATCATGCTCGTGTATGACACGTCATCCGGCCTAAGCCCTTGCACCTTTAACTCGTGGAAGAACTTCCAGGCCATGTCCACATTCCCAGCCTTCCCAAAACAATCGACGCACACATTGTACAACACAATGTCAGGCTCGAGACAGCTCCCTTTCACCTCATCCACCAGCGCCAGTGCGGCCTCCACACGCCCTTCCCGGGCCAGCGCCCGCACCAGCGTCGTGAAAAGCGGCACGCCCACCTCGTACCCGACCTCCTGCATCTGCCGCAGCAGCTCCAGCGCGCGCTCCGGGCGCCGCGCCTCCGCCAGCGCACCGATCAGCACTGTGTAGGCCGAGAATGGCGGGCAGAACTTGAGCCGCCGCATGACGCTGATAGCATGTTGGGCATCGTCGAGGCGGCGGGCGCGGACGAGGGACGCGACGAGGTCGGCGCAGGCGGGGTTGGGGAGGCCGTACCCAAGGAGGCTCATCTCCTCGAGCACCTTATCGAGGGCCGCAAGATCGTGCCAGAGGAACGGGAGGACGGCGTTGTAGGCGTTGGCGGGGAGCGGCTGTGGGAATGAGGCTGAGGAGGCGATGAGGAAGAAGGGGGCTGCGAGGTAGGGGTTCTTGAGGGCGCGAAGGACGGGGATGACGGCGTCGGGAGCAGAGTACGGGGCAGCGGAAAGGGACGAGGAGACGGCGCCAGCGAGGTCGGGAGTCCAGGAAGGGGCGGCGGAGAGGAGTTGAAGGAGCTCGGCAGCGAGCGGGTTAGGATGGTGCGGTGGTGCGGTAGCAGTGGAGAGGTGACGGGCGAAGGAAGAGGCGGCCAGGATCGGGTGGCGAGCCGCCGGCGTGCGGAGCGCCGCCGCCGCCATGAGAGGAGAGACTGGTAATACCCTAGCTGGGTTCAGAGCTGGACTGCCCGGTTTGGGCTCTCGCGGGAACTGGAGATGGGGCCATCTTCTTCGCGGACCGTTTTCGCTGCGATTCGGCTGTGTTTCTACAAAAAGTGAACGTCTATAATGCAAACGGTGCAATTGTTTAAAAATCTCTACTAAAGTGATTGTATTTTTAAACTACAGCGATCGTATTCCGACAACATAAGTTGAAAAAAGTAGTGTGTAAAGTGGCATAGATTAAGTGTAAAAGTACGAAGATCATGTGATTTAGAAGAGGTTTTTACACGATTACACAATAGTGTTGTTTTCCCACTAGAAAAGGAAAAATTTAGAATGCAAATAGGCATCTGATGCAATCGTGTAAAAATCTCTCCTAATTGTATTTTTACACTTCAACACTTCCACCTGGTAATATAAGTTGAAAAACGTAAAATACGAAAGAGGGTTTAATTGTAAAATACAGTAATCGTAGTATGAAAATCGTATGATTTAGAAGAGATTTTTTGCAAGATTGCACCAGAGTGTTGTTTGCATTCTAGTAGCTCTACTAGAAAAGGAAACGTTTAAAATGCAAACAGGCTTCTCATGCAATCGTGCAAAAATCTCTACTGGATAACACGATCTTCATACTACTGGGATTATATTTTTACACTTAAATCCTTCCATCTAATAATATAAGTTGAAAAAAAGTAAATTGTGAAGGTAAAAGAGTTTAAGTATAAAAATACAGTTACCGTGGTATGAAGATATTGCATTCTAGTCGTTCCAATAGAAAAGTGTAGGTATAAAATACAAACAGCCTTCTGGTGCAGTCATTCTTCTACGGTGGTAGACATTGCATTCTAATTGTTCCCATAGAAAAAATGAAATCGCATAGCATTCTAATTGTTATCCTAGAAAAAATGGAATCGCATACGTTTCTTTAGGTTCTGATCATCCACAAAATGCATCACGGTCTTGGGTTTGGATTTAAAATATTGCTTCAATATGGTTTTAAGCTGGTTTCTAAATGCAGTAAAGTTAAGAACCTGTTAAAGTCAAAACAAAGTTTGTAGAACAATTTTAGCATTTTTTTACAAATAGACACGAAGACATATGAAGAAATTAAAGCACACCCGTAGAAAAGGCTTTTAGTACCTCTACGAAACTAATGATAAAATAAAAAACAGAAAAAAATAAATAAAAAAACTAGTTTCCTCGCAATCAAATCTATCCACGTTCCATACTCCCACAATTTTGTCCTAGCCCAATGTCCTACAAGATTAGTTTAATTGATGTCCCTAAATCGTTACTTGTTGTATAAATGCAACTGCATAACTGCAACCATGAAGGTTTAGCCTGCCCTCATTGTCGGTGTTTTTACCACCGGCTAGTAATTGAGTGTTTCGTGTTCTATAACTGGATAGCTAACTAATAAAGACAAGGATTTATACTAATCGGACAATGTGTCCTACGTCCAGTCTGGGATGTTTGTCGGCCTTGTATTTGCTCAAACGGTTCGAGGAACCGTAGTTACAGGCGAGACTTCCTCGCTTGCGAGAATGAAGAGAAAGTCTAAGTGTAGTTGTTTCCCCGTACGAGGGGAGATTCCGGGCCTCCTCTTTTATAGCCCGGACGCCTATACCTGTCCACCGGCTCCTCATAATTGGGCAGTGGTTTACATGGTGTGTCAGCGCCTAAGGCGGCCCAAAGCGGCACCGGAGTGATGAGTACACATGCTCCCCGTCTAGTCTACGTCTACTTTCCGTCCATGTACACCCGCGCCGAGCGAGATGGGACGGGAGATGATGATGGCCTGGTGTCGTGCTTGTCACATCCGTCTTAAACTCTTCTGTCGTTCTGTCACGTCGGCATTTAAATCTTCCGCCTACCTCTGATCCGGGTTCTGAGCCTGGATGGTTTTGCTCTCCCGGTCTCATTGTCTAGGCCTAGAGGTCGGTCGCTGCTTCCGCTCCCGGGGGTCGGGCTTCGTGGTGATGTCGCCCCGCGTTCGCGCCTTGGGAAGCGGCTTCGTTGATCCATGTGTCATGTCGTGGTTGGTCGGTCAGTCGTCCCTCGGCTACCCGGGGTACGATATCCCGTCAGCAGCCCCGGGGCCTTCGCTCAAGCTTCTTCGGAACCGGCCGGAGGCATATCCCCTTGCGTGGTGGAGGACCTGAAAGGACAAGAGAAAAAAATGAAAGATTCGTGAGATTGTTGTTTTGTTTCAGTTCGTGGCTAAGTTCGAGCTCAAAGCCTCAAGCGCTGAGCCTTTCGTGACTTTGAGTCATCAAATAGCCCCCTGAGCCCCCCTCCGCGGGTCGGGCTTGGTTTAATCAGCGAATCCACTTCGCTCCCCGTCCTCAAACCGTCCGTGGGTTTGGAGTGGTTGAGCTAATCGAGAAGTTACCGCCATGGCCAAAATTCCTGAGCTCGGTGACGCCCGTTCCTTAGCCGAGGCGGTCACGCCGGATTCTGTCCTGAGGCACGTTGGCAGGAGTTAGTCTCCTTGTATATTTTCCGTTTCTTACCCTGTAACGCGGATGTTATGGTCCTTCTCGGTCCCTTTCGATATATATATATATATATATATATATATATATATATATATATATATATATATATATATATATATATACCGTGTTGCGCCTTGATCTAGAATCGATTCTCAATCAAAGGCGACGAGCAAAACGTCTTAGCTTGGAAGCGCGGGGAAGCCTTTCAAGAAGAAGGTCTTGCTGACGCTTTGAGGGTCTCAGTAGTTCCAATTATAGCGGGTGAGTAGCCCCCGAGTGTCGCGCGGCGTTCGGGTCGGCCGGCACGCCGCGCGGCACTTGAGACACGTGGATCCGTCCGGGTTCTGATCATTCAGGTCGACCTACTTCTCCTGGGGGAGTTTCCAACCTTCCTCTTTGCTCGTTGGCGCCTCCTAGAAGGCGAGCGCCGGTCCTCTAAAGATTGTGAGACAGCCGTTAGGCTCTAGGAACACGTGCACTTCTTCGAGCACGATGGACTCTTGTGCTGGCCTCTTGCCTTTGTTGTTTTGGGAGCACTGCTCCTTTTCCCAAAGAACGTTTGAGGAGAGCGCAGTATTTGAGGGCGTGTCTGACTGGGAAGTTATAATTGGTGCACGGTTTCTCCAACAGCTTCTCAAAGTGATCGGTCTGCGCCTGGGCCAGTCTCTTGCCTTCTCGGTGCTCGGCTGTCAGATCAGATTCTTTCTCTACTTGATGCCGCTGTTTATCTGCACCAAACTTTCTTCCCCTCTCGTCCTTCTGTCGCGGTGCGGTGTCCTTTCTTGTGTCAAGCATCCTTGGCGTCGTGTGGTTGAAGATTGCCCCGACTGCCTCATCTCCTAAGGTGTGGTTTGGTGGCAACATCGAGTAATTCCTTGGTGGTCCTTGGCCTGATGCAGCCGAGCTTGTGTATCAGGGATTTACGGGTCATTCGGGAGAGGAAAGCTCTGAAGACATCTGCATCGACGAAGTCAGGCAGCTCGTTGCATTTCTTGGAGAAATGCCTGATGTATTGTATCAAGGTTTTGTCGGGCTTCTGTCGGCATGCCTTGAGGTCCCACAACTTTCCGAGACACATGTAGGTGCCTTGAAAGTTGTCGATGAAGATGTCCTTCAGCTCGGACCAACTTCGAATGCTGCCCGCCAGGAGGTATTCGATCCAGGCTCGGGTGGAGTCCGCCAAGTAGGTGGGAAGGTATTGGATGATGAAGCGGTCATCCGTCACTCCACCGGCTCTGCAGGCCACGCGGTAGTCCTCAGGCCAGACGTTTGGTTCGACTCGCCGTCGTACTTCGTGACGTTTGTCAGGGGGCAAAACTTGACGGGATGCCTTATGTATCCCCCTTCCGAAGGCCCGGGGTTCGAGAGCGTTGGGGCTTGGGCTCCGGCCTTCACCGCCATCGTAGCGCCTGCCCCAACACAACTGATGTCGACGCTTGGGCCATTGCTTCGCAACCTCGTCCCTGGTTCCCTTAGGAGCCCTGAGGGCCCTATGCGGGTCGATCAACCCAATACGTTCGTGCAACGAGCAATGCAACTGATTGGACAAACCGACTTTCTCAGCTCAGCTTGGTGCACAGGCGTGGGGTGTCCCTGTTGTGCTCTGAACATGCCCACAGGAGCCAGTTCGGATGGACGTCACTCGCCTACAAGCAAGCGAGCTCTCGGTGTGTTGAGTCATGGCCTTTTCCAGCAGCAAGCAGAGGTTTGGATACATGTGTCTAGCCTTTGGCTCTTCGGGCTCCGGCAGGTTGCGCACTATGGCGGCGGCTGCCACATTCTGGCTTGGTTGCTCGAAGCGTGGCAGGTCGCGTGGGCTAGCGCCAATACTTGTCCACACCTGGCGACCACGCGCTTGTGCTTCACTAGAGTCGGGGTACCGGCTTTGTGATGCCTCTAACACAGCTCTCTCAGCGTCCAATTGTGCCCTTTCTGCCTCGAGCGCCATGCGAGGCGCTTCAAGTTGCTCGGCCACCTCCTGCGCGGCCACCGCCTCCTCGTCGTGGTTGTGACGCATTGCCTCCCGCTGCATAAGCATCAGAAAGAGCAGGGTTTCGACGGGAGGATCGGATGGGGAGGCGTTACCCGTTTCCTCGACGTAGCACTTGCGGGAGGGGAGACAGCCTCCGCGAGGCCTGGTGTCAAAGCCGCTTGCATCCTTCAGGGAGAGATAAAGGGGCGACGACGCTTCGTCGGTCATGCCTACGAAGTCCTCCCCTTTGGCGTGGTTGACGGTGTCGATGGTCGCGTCGTCCATTAAGCGTAGGACGCTGTCATCGTCAGTGAAGAACTCTAGGCTTATGAAATGGAAAGTCTGACGGGGCGTGAAGGTGGGGTTGACCTCGATTTTGTTGTTGGGGACGACAGTGAACTCAAGGCTGCCGAAACAGAGCTTCTCACCTACACAGAAGTTCGAGCTCACGAAAACCATCACAGCAGAAAAATGAAAACACGAAGCGCCCCCCTACTTGGTGCGCCAATTGTCGGTGTTTTTACCATCGGCTAGTAATCAAATGTTTTGTGTTCTATAACTGGATGGCTAGCTAATAAAGACAAGGATTTATATTGGTTCAGGCAACGTGTACTACGTCCAGTCTAGGATGTTCATCGACCTTGTATTAGCTCAGGCGGTTCGAGGAACCGTAGTTACAGGCGAAACTTCCTCGCATGCGAGAACGAAGAGAAAGTCTAAGTGTCGCGTGTATACTTGAGTTGTTTTGCCGTGCGAGGGGAGGTTCTGGGCCTCCCCTTTTATAGCTCGGATGCCTATACCTGCCCAACGGCTCCTCATAAATGGGGCAGGGGTTTACATGGTGTGTAAGCACCTAAGGTGGCCAAAGTGGCATAGGAGTTGTCGGTACCCGCGATATGGGGTACCCCCGCGCAGAGGGGCAAATGCCTAAAGATCTCGCCCTTCTCCGCAGGGAGAGCTCCGAAGACGCCACGTGTCCAGCGGGGCTGGACCTCCCACTCCTCAGAGAAGAGCTCCGGGCTCGCCACGTGGCCTGCAGAAGCCGGACCTCCCCCTCCGCGGGGGAGAGGTCCGAAGGCGCCACGTGTCCAGCGGGGCCGGACCTCCCTCTCCTCAGAGGAGAGCTCCGGGCCCGCCACGTGGCCGACAAAAGCCGGACCTCCCCCTCCGCTGGGAGAGGTCCGAAGGCTCCACGTGTCCTGCGGGGCCGGACCCCCTCTCCTCTGAGGAGGGCTCCGGGCCCGCCACGTGTCCAGCAGAACAGCGCTGCCAGCCCCCGAGCGGTAGGCAGCGGGCGTAAAGACGCCCCATACCTTGCCCGTACAAGGTATTCAAGGCCCACGCCTTCCCAAGACGCGGAGACGCGAAGCACACCTCTTTTAGGTGCCGTTGTGCCCAGTCGCATCACAGACTGGCGCGCGGTGTCAGAACCTGCCAGCCAATAAACACAGCGACAAGACATCCCCTGCCGCACCTGCCGTCATCAACCACTACGACTAGCATGCGGCATGGGCAGGGCGGCAAGATGAAGACTCAGAAGCCTTCGCCAGAGACAACTACCGACATAACTGCAGATACGATAGTCGGCAGGCAATCTCCCCGGGACCACCTGTCGGGTCCCGGGCCCCCCTTGTAAGCCACACGAGCCATGGACTATAAAAGGCTCGGGTAGGCGACGTTAGCAAGGGTTCGCACTCCAGCAACTCACACTGTCGGTACCCTCAATACCAGGTACCCCCGCGCGCAGCGTAAAACTTCCTAAGGACCTCGCTCCCTCTGTAGGGGTGAGGTTTGAAGGCGCCACGTGTCCAGCGGGGCCGGAGCTCCCCTCCCCACGGAGGATAGCTTCGAGCCTGCCACGTGGCCTCAGAGGTCGGACCTCGCCCCCTCTGCAGGGGCGAGCTCCGGAGGCGCCACGTGTCCGGCAGGGCCGGGGCTCTCCTCTCCTCAAAGGATAGCTCCGGGCCTGCCACGTGGCCCGAAAGACCGGACCTCGCCCCCCTCCGCGGGGGTGAGCTCCGAAGGCTCCACGTGACCATTGGAGCCGAAGCTCCCTCTCTCCTCAGAGGAGAGCTCCGGGTCCGACACGTGGCCAGCAGAGCAATGCTGCCGCCCGGCGCGGTAGGCAGCACGAGTAAAGGCGCGCCATGCCTTTACCGTACAAGGTATTCAAGACCCGTGCCTTCCCAAGACGCGGAGCACGCCTCTGTCAGGTGTCGTTGCGTCCAGTTGAAAGCATCTAGGCCCCCGTGAGGTATGGTTTCGGTGATTAATGACAACCGTTCGTTATTACTAATGAGTTTGTGGATGCAAGGTCTCACGTATATCATATCAAACGTTAATGAACTATTTATTCACACCATCTACTGCTCATTGGATACAAATGGAGACCCCTCAACGATCTATTCTAAGGGGTTATTCGATACTCATGAAAACTAAATAAAGAACTCATACAACAACTCTATCAAAATTGGCAACACAAGAAGCTTACACTTCATCATAATATCATTACAAACAAGTGTCAAAGAGGTCACTCAAGAAGATTCCAAAAGATCAACTCACAACAACTCGAAGCAAACAAGTTGCACTCACCGGATCATCCGATGTCTTGCAAAATGACTACATCGGTCAAGTTTGAGTTGGCAGAAGAAGAAGACCTCAGAGTCCAGTACACACCGGATCATCCGATGTGAAGGAAGTGGCACATCGGTTGATTTCACCCGAAGGATGATATCTGAGTTATTCTGAAGAAGTACACACCGGATCATCCGATGATGAAGTAAGTGTACATCGGTCAATTTCAACCGAGACATTATTTCTGAACCAATTCTGAAGATCAACTCACCAGATCATCCGATGAAGAATTGAAGTAACATCGGTCGATTAAAAGATCCAACGGTTATATCCAACGGTCACATCTGACACATGACATCAGCTAATTTGGAATTCGACCGATGCTCATATAAAGGGGTGCATCGGAGGATCCGATGTTCACTGAAAAAGAGTCTGCCCACTTTTCCAACGGCTATCTCGTGTGGACTGGCTATAAATACCCCTCCAACCGGCCATTTCGACAAGTCTTGATCACTAGAGCCTTACTACACATTCTCAAGCATTCAAGACCAAGAGCTACCACTTCCACACTTGAAAACCTCTTGTACTCCAACTATAGGTTATATCTAGCTAGAGAGAAGCTTGTGTGCATCCATTCTTGGTGATTGGAATCTCTAGGCTAGTGAGAGAGAGTGTCTTGGTGACTTCTCTCACTTTGTAAACGTTGGAGGAAGAAGAGATCGCTCCGGAGCTTACCAAGGCGTTTGTGGAAGCCCGGAGGATCACCATTGTACAAGGCTTGAGCTCCACCTTGCCGGAGAAGGCGAACGGAGAAAGATAGTGGATTCCCCTGTCTTGGTGACTTGGGAGTGGCTATACCCTTTGGTGGGTGCCACAACGTGGACGTAGGTAGATTTTTGTGATCTTACCGAACCACGGGAAAAATCGCCGTGTCTCCGAGTCTCCGTGGGAGTTTGCATTTCTCTCCTCACCCCCTTACTATTACGCATTTACTATTCCGCACTTAACACTCTTGCTTGCGTAGTTAGTTCGCATAGGGAATTGGGCTTCAACCATTAAGTTTTAAATTGCTCTAAAATTTGAAAAAGCCCAATTCACCCCCCCTTGGGCGTTTCAATCCTTACAATTGGTATCAGAGAAAGGTTGCTCATTGGATCATTCTAGCTTCACCGCTAGAGAGCGAAAATGGCCAAGAATGGGGGTTCGGTTCCTACCTTCGAGGGCAAGAATTTTGCTTATTGGAAAGCACGCATGCGCGCTTACCTTGAGGCAATTGCTCCCGAAGTGTGGGAAGCAACCTATGCGGGGTTTGGAAATCTTGACTATGTTGGTGACCAACTAAAATGGGATGCTAAGGCTAGAAATGCCATATATGAATGCATTAGTCAAGATGTCTTTGCTAGGATTGCTAGTAAGGAAAAAGCATGTGAAATTTGGGCATGCCTAATTGAAATACATGAGGGCTCATCTCGTGTTAAAGAACTCAAATATCACATGCTTAAATCAAAATATGATGAATTTAAGATGTTTCCTCATGAGAATGTTATCCAAATGTTTTCTCGTTTGAATGTGCTCATTGAGGAAATTAACGCACTTGACATTGCTTCTCTTGGCAAGGGACTTATCAATCGCAAGATCCTCATGCTTCTACCCAAGCCCAAGTACAACATTATCAATTCAATGCTCCAAAAAGAGTCTCTTGACAACATTGAAGTTTCGGAGCTCATTGGAGAGATCCATGCTCATGAGATGAGCGTACTTGGAATGATGGAGGAGTCATCATCAAAAACCATTGCTCTCAAGGCTTCAACCAAGAAGACAACTCCCAAGAAGAAGAAAGTGGTTGAGCCTAGCTCAAGTGAAGAAGAGCAAGAAACAAGCGAAGATGATGATGATGAGCTTGCTTTGATGATGAGGAAATTCTCACGCCTCAACTCCAAGATTGCAAAGAAGGGATACTCTTATGATCCCAAGAAGAAAGCCTTCTTGCCAAGAAAAGATGAAAACAAGACGTGCTACAATTGTGGTGATCTAGGCCACATATCATATGATTGTCCAAGACCGGACAAAAGGAAGGACAATGGCAAGCATCACAAGCTAGAAGAAAGTGATGATGAAGAGGAAGTCAAGCCCAAGCGCTCTTTTGGAAAGAAGAAATTTGACAAAGGCAAGAAAACCAAGCTCTTTCCAAAGAAAAGAAGAGGGCCTCAAAAGGTCTTCATGTGTGAAGCCAATGAGTGGATCAAGGATGAAGAGTCAAGCGACAAAGATAGTGAAGATGAAGAAAACTTGGCGGGCCTCGCCGTCGTCAACAAGGATGACTCACCTCTTCGTCCACCTCCTATGTGCCTAATGGCGAAAGGTAACTCAAAGGTATGTGAAGACTCTAGCGATGATGATGATGAGCTTTCACCCGATGAATTAGCATCTATGATTAATGAATATCATGCCATTATAAAAAGGGAAAAGGCTAAGGTTAAGGCTCTTGAGCTAGCTCATGCTAAGCTTGAAAGTGCTAACCTCGATTTGCATGACAAGTATGTAACCATACTTAAAGAGCATGTCACGCTCAAATCAAATGTCAAGCAAATCGAGGAGGAGAATGCTCAAATCAAGCTTAAGTATCATGAGCTTGACTTAGCTAACTTAGCACTCTTGGCAAAGCACAATGAGTTGGTTCAAGAACATGAAGTGCTTAACCTTGCTTATGAAGCGATTGAACTTAAATTGAAAAACACAAAGAAAGAAACCCTTGATGGCAAAATATCATCTAATTCACATGCCACTAATATTTTGGATAAGTCTTTGCCTTTGAAAGCAAGCCCTAGGGAGAAGGAGCTAATGGACGAAATTGAAAGTCTTCGCACTAGTGTGGCAAGACTCTCTAAGGGGGAGGACAAGCACAAGGAAATCCTCTACCAACAAGCTAAAAGCTTCAACAAGAGGGGACTTGGATCCTTCCCGGTGCCCAACAAAGGAAAGGTGCCCTCACCGGAGCTTAGGACAAGCTTCATCAAGGAAGTTGGTTCCTATTGCCAACATTGTGAGGTCACCGGACATCACACGAGGGAGTGTCCTCTTCCCAACCGTCCTTCTCCAAAATTGCCTCCTAACTACAAATCTACTTTCAATGATTATCACTATCTATTGAGCAAAGTAGGTGGAAAGGTGAAGGCAAGGTTCATCGGCAAAGACATCAAGGGCATGAAGGGGAAGCTCCCCAAGCAAATTTGGGTCCCAAAATCACTTGTATCACACATACAAGGACCTAAGTTGGCTTGGGTTCCTAAACTCAAAAACTAACTTCATGTGTGTAGGTGAACTACAAAGCCGGAGGAAAGCATTGGGTACTCGATAGTGGGTGCACTCAACATATGACCGGCAATGATGGTATGTTCACCTCCATAGAGAACCCCGGCAATCATGAACAAGTCACCTTTGGTGATAACTCAAAGGGGAAGGTAATTGGTTTGGGTAAAATTGCTATTTCTCATGATTTGTCTATCTCTAATGTGCTTTACGTTAAGTCTCTTAGTTTCAATTTACTTTCTATTGCACAATTATGTGATCTTGGACTAACGTGCACATTTGACAAGAATGGTGTTGTGGTGACTAGTGAATCAAGCAAAGAACTAATATTCAAAGGTTTTCGGCATGGACATCTTTACTTGGTGGACTTCTCCAACAAGGATGCTAGCTTGACCACTTGTCTTTTCACCAAGACTAGTTTGGGATGGCTATGGCATCGGCGCATTGCTCACATTGGGATGAGCAAGCTCAAGAAGTCATTCAAGCTTGGGATGGTGACCGGCGTGAAGGATGTCACTTTTGAGAAGAACAAGCTTTGTAGCGCGTGTCAAGCCGGAAAGCAAGTTGCCTCACACCATCCGATGAAGACAATGGTGTCAACCTCCAAGCCACTTGAACTACTTCACATGGACCTCTTCGGACCATCCACATACCAAAGTCTTGGCGGTAACCTCTATTGTCTTGTTATTGTTGATGACTACTCTCGCTATGCTTGGACATTGTTTTTAGGTGACAAGGGTGAAACTCCGGAAATCTTTAAGACCTTCGCTAAACGAGCTCAAAGGGAATTTCAACTTTCCATCATCAAGGTCCGGAGTGACAACGGCACCGAGTTCAAGAACTACAACATTGGGGAGTGGTGTGATCGTGAAGGCGTGAAGCACGAATTTTCGGCCACATACACCCCTCAACAAAATGGTGTCGTTGAAAGGAAGAACAAGACTCTCATCACCCTTGCAAGAGCAATGCTTGATGACTATGGCACGTCGGAGAAGTTTTGGGCCGAAGCAATCAACACGGCGTGCCATGCCGCAAATAGGGTCTATCTTCATCGACTACTTCAAAAGACCCCATATGAGCTCCTCATTGGGAGAAAGCCCAACATCTCCTACTTCCGAGTTTTCGGGTGCAAGTGCTACATCTACCGCAAGAGAAGGCTCGGTAAGTTTGAAAGAAGGTGTGATGTTGGTATCTTTCTTGGTTATGCGTCAAACTCAAAAGCATATCGAGTATTCAACCAAACCTCCGGGTTAGTTGAAGAAAGTTGTGATGTTGAGTTTGATGAGACTAATGGCTCCCAAGAGGAGAGTTTTGGTCATGATGATATAGATGATGAGCCTCTACGAGAAGCTATGAAGAACATGACCATAGGAGACATCAAGCCCGAAGTTGAGGAGAGCCATGATCAAGGGGGAGCCTCAAGTTCCAACATCAACACCTCCATGGCGCCTCAAATTGATGAAGAAGAAGAGAAAGATGATCCATTGCCAATGCAAGATTCACATGCCACACAACACCAAGAAGAAGAAGAAGTCCAAGGTCAAGTCCAACCACAAGACGAGCAAGATGCCTCACCACCACCAAGTGCCTCACAACCTCTTATGAGGCATGGGCGCATCTCCAAGGCACATCCGATGGATCAAATCATCGGAAGTCCGTCACGGGGAGTAAGTACTCGTTCTCGCCATGTTGCTTCATTTTGTGAGCACTACTCTTTTGTTTCGTGTGTAGAACCCACAAATATTGAGGAAGCACTCCAAGATCCCAATTGGGTGATGGCTATGCAAGAAGAACTCAACAACTTCACCCGCAATGAAGTTTGGGTATTGGAGGAGCGACCTAAGGACAAGAACGTCATCGGAACGAAGTGGGTGTACCGCAACAAGCAAGACGAGAATGGCGTGGTGGTCCGCAACAAGGCAAGGCTTGTGGCCAAGGGTTTTTCACAAGTTGAGGGACTAGATTTTGGAGAGACATTTGCCCCGGTCGCACGGTTAGAAGCTATTCGAATACTCCTTGCTTTTGCTTCACATCACAATATTATGCTTTACCAAATGGATGTGAAAAGTGCCTTCCTCAATGGTTATATTAACGAGCTTGTTTTCGTTGAGCAACCTCCTGGGTTTGAAGATCCGAGGAATCCTAACCATGTGTATAGGTTACACAAGGCGCTCTACGGGCTCAAGCAAGCACATAGGGCATGGTATGAACGTCTAAGGGATTTCCTAGTCATGCAAGGATTCAAGATCGGGAGGGTGGATACCACACTTTTCACCAAGGACATCAACGGGGATTTATTTCTTTGTCAAATTTACGTTGATGACATTATTTTTGGCTCAACTAACAAATCTCTTAGCCTTGAGTTTGGCACCATGATGTCTAGTGAGTTCGAGATGTCAATGATTGGAGAACTCAATTTCTTCCTAGGATTTCAAATCAAGCAACTTCAAGAGGGGACTTTCATCTACCAAGAGAAGTACACCAAAGACCTCTTGAAGAAGTTTGAAATGAAAGATTGTAGCTCAAGAAGTACTCCAATGGCGACAAATTGTCATCTCGACGTGGACATGGACGGTAAACCTATTGATCAATCTCATTACCGTTCCATGATTGGTTCATTGTTATATCTTACCGCATCTAGGCCCGATATCATGTTTAGTGTGTGCTTGTGTGCTCGCTTTCAAGCGGCACCTAAAGAATCGCATCGTAAGGCAGTCTTTAGGATACTTAGGTATCTCAAGCATACCCCAAGTGTAGGTTTGTGGTACCCCAAGAACGCTAGTTTCCATCTCTTGGGTTACTCGGATTCGGACTTTGCCGGATGCCGTGTGGATCGCAAGAGTACCTCCGGTGGGTGCCACTTACTTGGGCGTTCCCTAGTATCTTGGTCGAGCAAAAAGCAAAACTCTGTGGCTTTGTCCACCGCGGAGGCAGAGTATATAGCGGCCGGTGCATGTTGTGCCCAAATTCTATATATGAAGCAAACCCTTTTGGACTTTGGAATTAAATTGGATTGTGTGCCTCTCCTTTGTGACAATGAAAGTGCGGTTAAGATAGCTAGAAACCCCGTTCAACACTCCCGCACTAAGCACATAGATATTCGCCATCACTTCTTGCGGGACCATGAGGCTAAAGGAGACATCTCTTTGCAAGGTGTTAGGTCTGAAGAACAATTGGCGGATATCTTCACTAAACCACTTGATGAGAAAACTTTTTCTAGACTTAGAAGTGAATTAAATGTGCTAGATGCATCTAACGTCATGTAAGTTGCCATGTTCATGTAAGGTTGCATATCAAATAGGTCTTGTCTAACTCCCAAAGGATAGGGGCAAGCTAGAAATAGTTTTCCCTGAGGAAGCCTTTGGCAGGTTTAAACTTGGTAAGATAGATTTACATTACGCCTTGCATGATTCCTGCCATATAGACTTGCACTCATTTAATATCTTGCATTATTTTGTTTGGCATTGCATACGGTAGATTGTCACAAAGGGGAACCCACATCATGAGAAGGAGACTTGTTCAAAATGCAATATCTCAACTCATATGATGTGGATAGAGCAAAATTCTAAAGGTACATGCTTTAAAGAGGTAGAAGTTTTCCATACTCTAGCTCACAAAGCATGGGCCTTACATTTTCGTGGTTTCCCTCCTAACCTTGTGTGTTCTCTTTGCTTAAGGGCTTAGCCAATATGTGGCACTATATTTGAAGCCTTCTATTAGAGGTTAGGAGTTGCCCAAAAAGTCCTAGGACCCATCCTTATCTTTGTGTGTTTAAGTCCAAGGACACATATGGGCAGTCTTAGGTTTTCTGTAGTCATCAGATTATCCGATGCTAGGGCCAGCAGATCATCGGATCAATTGATGCTTCAGTTCAGTGCTCAGATCAAGTCAGATGTCACAAATCAACCGATGAGTTCATTTCAGATGACATCGGAGCATCCGGTGTTTAGTTTTCTGGTGCCCTGCAGAAATAGACCGATGACCGCCACTTCAGCATCGGTCCATCCGATGCTCAAAGAGAGTTTTTGGAACAACTCTCTGTTGAACTCGACCGATGTATCCTCCGATGATCATCGGTCCATCCGGTGTTCTGTGCGCGGCTAGGGTTTGCCCGTACGGTTTAAAAACGGCTCGACCGCCTTCCTCTTTTTCTTTTCTTCTCTTCCCCGACCTCCGCCGCCGCCCGTCGCCCTCGCCGCCTCTCCCACGTGCGCCGTCTCCCAGTCGTCGCCGCCGACTCCAGGCGCCACCGCCGCCGGCTCTCCCACGCGCGCCGCCTCCCAGCCGCCACCGCCGACTCCAGGCGCCGCCGCCGCCGCCTCTCCCACGTGCGCCACCCCCCAGGCGCCGCCGCCGCCTCCTAGGCGCCGCCCGTGCCCGCGCCACCACCTCTCCCGCGAGCGCCGCCGCCGTTCCACCGCGCCGCCGCAGTTCCCTCCTCCGCCGTGCCTCCCTCGCCGTCTCCCTTCCACCACCGCGCATCACCCTCTTCACTAGGGTTTCGCCGAGTTTCGCCGTCCGTCGCTAAGATGGGTCGCGATAGCAAAGGAAAGGGAAAGGCAATTGAGGAGCCCGCCGCGAAGAAGCGCAAGATGTCCAAGGACGCTCGTCGTGCGGAGTTGGCCGCTCGCGCCGCCGAGGAGCGTGAGCGCGGCCATCGCGGTTCCTTACGGATCCGCGAGTCCCGGCAGAGGCAGGAGCAGCCTCCGATCCAGCCGGTGCCTCCCGAGGGCTCCGACGAGGAGGAGACCGAGGTGCCACCTCTCATCCGCCGGCGCACCCCGAGGACTCGTGGGGGTGGACAGACTCCTACGACGAGTCGGCGCCCCTCTGCGGCTGACCGCGCCGAGGACAGAGAGGCCGAAAGGGCCATCCACCTGATGGACACAGCAGTCCGAGTTGCCGAAGATGTCAGACTCACTGACTACAGGAAGATGAAGGCAAGGCAACTAAAGAAGCTCAGATGGACAGCGTTGATTGAGGAGTGGTTCCCGCGGCCTAGGGACGCTCGAGTCGACTCCCGCTTCTGGACCCTGACACAGGCGTCCCTGTACGAGACTTACAGGCGTCGGGGCCACAAGCTCTTCCATCATAACAGCATCGACTGGGATCAGCTTGCAGTGGCAGCAGGACACGGGATCAGGCCACTTTTTGAGAGATACAGAGGACTTGTGGACCTGCTCTCGCACCAGAGGAGTGCCTACGTCGAGGAGTGGGTCAGGGTGTTCTACGCGACACTCTACGTCTCTGAGGGCCGTCGCTCGATTCACTTCATGTTCATGGGGCGGATCCACGACGTATCTCGAGACCTGTTGGGCAGACTGCTTGGTGTGGAGCTCTCCACTACGTGCCTGCACCAGATAGTCTACGGAGACGCAGACCCACCGAGGAGGCCACTGACTGGAGGAGTGGCACCGCCCTTCGAGGAGATCAGAGGTCTGTTCACTCAGCCGTACACTCCTGACCAGCCGAGGGTGCCAGCGCTTCTCACCCCAGCAGCTCGGACAGTTCACCACGTCCTCAGGCGTACTCTACTACCGAGGTTTGGCTACTTGGAGGGCTTCACGAGCCTTCAGCAGACCATCTTGTTCTATGTGATGAACGGGATGGAGTTCGACATCGTAGATATTCTAATCTGCGAGATGGAGGACGTGATCACCGACGGAGTTGGGATGCTACGACAATTGGTCTTCGGTCACTGGATCTGTCACCTCCTCCACCAGTTGGTTCCAGAGGACACTCCAGGAGTCTCTCAGCTGACGGAGATGCACGTGACGCGGTTCAGCCACTACCGAGTCCCCACTCCAGGAGACCGCCGCCTTGGCCGTCCAGTCGAGCGTGAGGTTCGAGCCAGACTGTCAGAGGAGGACTGGGCAGAGCTGACTCAGGAGGACGCAGAGCTGGCACAGGCAGAGGCTCAGGGAGGAGACCTACAACACATATGGTCGGACAGCGACACCAGCGACAGTGTCGAGGAGTACCTCCCTCCTGCTCCTCCTTCACCGAGGCAGCACGACGCAGAGGCAGGAGGCTCAGCAGCTCCACCACCTACACCTCCTCCAGTGTCAGAGGCTCAGGTGACTCAGCCGTCAGAGCTCACTGTCTTACTTCAGCGGATGGCTCAGCAGCAGGAGCAGCAGGCAGCTCGACAGGAGCAGCTTCAGAGGCAGCAGCAGGAGATGCAGCTGGAGATCGCTCGTCAGAGGCGAGAGGACACCGACAGGTTCACCAACCTTGTCGACCAGATGACACGACGCACCCTGGACCAGCAGCAGCAGACTCAGCAGATGCTGTTGGGCATCCTGGGGTTGGTCACCAACCTCTACCAGCAGACAGGAGTCGCCCTTCCACCTCAGCACTTGGGACTCAGTCAGGCTCCAGGTGCACCCCCACTGGCACCAGGTCCAGTACTGCCGCCGACGTCGCTCCAGTCCTCACCTCTTCTGGCAGTACCCTCTCCATCGGCGCCAGCAGTCTCAGCGGATCCCCCAGCAGCTCCAGCTCCCCCCGCTCCAGCTCCAGCTCCCACAGCAGCTCTAGCTCCAGCTCCAGCTCCCTCCGCTCCAGCTCCAGCTCCAGCTCCCCCCGCTCCAGCTCCAGCACCAGCGACCTCCACCTCCAGCAGCTCCGACGACAGCACCGTCGACGCCGACCGCTTCACCATCGCCAGGAGCGCGCCTGAGTCGTAGGCACTCGACTTCCCTTTTTGGTGTCTTGATGCCAAAGGGGGAGAAGAGTTAGAGTCAGGGGGAGGTTAGCTCAGTTATAGGGGGAGTTCTTGGTTTTAGGGGGAGTGTCTATCCCTTTGCTACTCATTGTTATCTTATTATTTGCTATTATTGTACTCTGGGTACTACTTTGTGCTTTTACGCTTTATTGTTTATTATTTGAGCCTTCGAGCCACTTGTGTTGCAATTTGTACGTGTTATATTCCTTTTTGAGCATTGCGTTTTAATTCCATTAATTCCACGCTCTATTCGTTGTGTTGTCATCAGTCACCAAAAAGGGGGAGATTGAAAGCATCTAGGCCCCCGTGAGGTATGGTTTCGGTGATTAATGACAACCGTTCGTTATTACTAATGAATTTGTGGATGCAAGGTCTCACGTATATCATATCAAACGTTAATGAACTATTTATTCACACCATCTACTGCTCATTGGATACAAATGGAGACCCCTCAACGATCTATTCTAAGGGGTTATTCGATACTCATGAAAACTAAATAAAGAACTCATACAACAACTCTATCAAAATTGGCAACACAAGAAGCTTACACTTCATCATAATATCATTACAAACAAGTGTCAAAGAGGTCACTCAAGAAGATTCCAAAAGATCAACTCACAACAACTCGAAGCAAACAAGTTGCACTCACCGGATCATCCGATGTCTTGCAAAATGACTACATTGGTCAAGTTTGAGTTGGCAGAAGAAGAAGACCTCAGAGTCCAGTACACACCGGATCATCCGATGTGAAGGAAGTGGCACATCGGTTGATTTCACCCGAAGGATGATATCTGAGTTATTCTGAAGAAGTACACACCGGATCATCTGATGATGAAGTAAGTGTACATCGGTCAATTTCAACCGAGACATTATTTCTGAACCAATTCTGAAGATCAACTCACCAGATCATCCGATGAAGAATTGAAGTAACATCGGTCGATTAAAAGATCCAACGGTCACATCTGACACATGACATCAGCTAATTTGGAATTCGACCGATGCTCATATAAAGGGGTGCATCGGAGGATCCGATGTTCACTGAAAAAGAGTCTGCCCACTTTTCCAACGGCTATCTCGTGTGGGCTGGCTATAAATACCCCTCCAACCGGCCATTTCGACAAGTCTTGATCACTAGAGCCTTACTACACATTCTCAAGCATTCAAGACCAAGAGCTACCACTTCCACACTTCAAAACCTCTTGTACTCCAACTATAGGTTATATCTAGCTAGAGAGAAGCTTGTGTGCATCCATTCTTGGTGATTGGAATCTCTAGGCTAGTGAGAGAGAGTGTCTTGGTGACTTCTCTCACCTTGTAAACGTTGGAGGAAGAAGAGATCGCTCCGGAGCTTACCAAGGCATTTGTGGAAGCCCGGAGGATCACCATTGTACAAGGCTTGAGCTCCACCTTGCCGGAGAAGGCGAACGGAGAAAGATAGTGGATTCCCCTGTCTTGGTGACTTGGGAGTGGCTATACCCTTTGGTGGGTGCCACAACGTGGACGTAGGTAGATTTTTGTGATCTTACCGGACCACGGGAAAAATCGCCGTGTCTCCGAGTCTCCGCGGGAGTTTGCATTTCTCTCCTCACCCCCTTACTATTACGCATTTACTATTCCGCACTTAACACTCTTGCTTGCGTAGTTAGTTCGCATAGGGAATTGGGCTTCAACCATTAGGTTTTAAATTGCTCTAAAATTTGAAAAAGCCCAATTCACCCCCCCTCTTGGGCGTTTCGATCCTTACACCAGTCGCATCATAGACTGGTGCACCGTGTAAGAACCTGCCAGCCAATAAACACAGCGACAAGACATCCCCTGCCGCCCCTGCCGTCATCAACCACTACGACTAGCTTGCGGCATGGGCAGGGCGGCATAACAAAGACTCAGAAGCCTTCGCCAGAGACATCTACCGGCATAACTGCAGTTACGATAGTCGGCAGGCAATCTCCCCGGGACCACCTGTCGGGTCCCGGGCCCCCCTTGTAAGCCACACGAGCCTTGGACTATAAAAGGCTCGGGTAGGCAACGTTAGCGAGGGTTCGCACTCTAGCCATTTGCACCCTCAGGACTCCGGTTCTGGGCAATAAGCAATACAGTGAGCACCCCAGCTCGCCGTGGACGTAGGGTTTTACGCTCCGGCGGCCCGAACCACGTAAAACTCGCCGTGTCAAGCTCCTCCCTAACTTGTCCCTATGCTCAAGCTCTCCGCAAGTGACTAGCCCCTCCGAAAAAGAACCTCCGCGGGCTGCCCAGTGCAGGTCCGGGGGAAGTGTCGACCACACACTTTGACACACACCCTAGGCATAACTCGTCCTCAAGCTCAGGACTCCGGTTCTGAGCATCAAGCAATACAACGAGCACCTCAGCTCACCGTGGACGTAGGGTTTTACGCTCCGGCGGCCCGAACCACGTAAAACTCGCCGTGTCAAGCTCCTCCCTAACTCGTCCCTACGCTTAAGCTCTCCGCAAGCGACTAGCCCCTCCAAAAAAGAACCTTCGCGGGCTGCCCAGAGCAGGTCCGGGGGAAGTGTCGACCACACACTTCGACATTTGGCGCGCTAGGTAGGGGCTTTTCCCTTGCGCGACGAGTTTCTGCCGACGAAGATGACCAAGCTTCCTTCAGCGGCAAGCTACCCTCCCCGCGTTCACGACGAACCGTGACCAGCGGGGAATACGTGTCGACACACTCAGGACGGAGTGTGTCGGCGCAAGTTGGAAGCCAGCAGCCGACTCCGGCAACCCTGACTCCGGTAATGCAGGCTCCAACCAGCCTGAGATCTTCTGCAGCGCTGAGCGTTCCCCACGGGGATGCGCTAGCTGCAGCAAGAGCGCTACTGCGCAATCCGCCTGCTGGGGACGCGCCTCAGGCAGCAACCCAGCAGTGGATTCACGAGGTAGACCGCCTCGTCGTCGCCGCCGCAAACCCTCGACTTCGGCGGGGACGATGCTCCGGCCAACCGGCTGTGTCGCTGACGCGCACACCAACGGTTGACGGGCAGACGGCGGATTCCAGTTCCACCAGGCTTCAGTCGAAAGACCTGAGGACAGAGCTGGAACGGTGCCACTTGGGCCAGGATGCCAGGGTGTACCTCGAGCGACGTCGAGAAAGGCGCCGCAAGCAAGAGGCTGGCGACAGCATGACGTCAGCCTCGACCCAGCCTGAGGCGCAAACCTTCGCCACACGATCTCTGCCCCAGGCGTACGCTGCGCAGCATATGCCACAGCCATATGCCCTGCAAACGGCGTCCCCGGTCTATGGCGCAGCCTTGCCCATACCGGGGTACACTGTGCCAGCGGCGAACCAAGCGTTTGCGGCACCAACGCCTGCAGCAGCAGGGGCAGGGTGTGCGGCCCTGGCGCCCCACCTTCGCTTCGCGAGGTGGCCGCGCAAGTTTCGGCCGCACCTGCCCGAGAAGTACGACGACAGCGTCAACCCGGTGGAGTTTCTCCAGATCTACTCCACCGCCGTACTTGCCCCAGGAGGGGACGAGGCCGTCATGGCCAACTACTTCCCCATCGCCTTGACCGGCCCAGCCCGGTCTTGGCTCATGAACCTCCCCCAGGGTTCCATAACTTCCTGGGGAGAGCTCTGCCGGCAGTTCACCGCCAACTTCGGCAGTTCCTACACCCGGCCTGGCACGGAGCTCGACCTCCACGCCATCCAGCAACAACCTGGGGAGTCGCTGCGCTCCTTCATCCAGCGGTTCTCCTAGGTGCGGAACACCATCCCACAGATCCAAAACGCTTCTGTGGTGGTGGCGTTCTGGCAAGGCGTTTGGGACAAGAAGATGCTTGAGAAGCTCGCGACCAGAGAGGTCCGCTATGTCTCCGAGCTCTTCAGCCTGGCAGACAAGTGCGCCAGAGCAGTCGAAGGGCGGAACTGGCACTCACTGCCGACCTCCGAGTCAGGAGGACAGCCCGGGTCTGGCGCTGCTTCCTATGGAGGCAGCAAGAAGGCGAAGAACCAGGGCAGAGGCAAGATGGAATCGCCGGCCGCGGCCCCCGTCGCCGCAGCAGCGACACCCAGTGGAGCTCGGGGGCCACGCCCCGACAAGAGGCAGCGACAGTCACCAGCCCCAGAAGGTGACCAAGACAAGCTATGCCCCGTGCACGGCAGCTGTCGCCATACTACTGCCGCGTGCCGGGAGATCCAGAAGCTCCCGGAGCGCTTCCGCAAAGGGAAGCAGCAGCGGACTGATGCTCCACCCTTCCGCCAACGGGAGGGCAAGCAGAAGGTCGATGCCCCAGACAGCGTCGACCACCAAGTGGGGTTCCAGGAGCCTCAGCGCGCCGTGAAGGCGGTGCGCAACCATGAGGACTCCAGCTCCAGTGATGATGAGCGTCGAAAGAAGCTCTACGTCATATATGGCGGGTCCGCCGACCCCTCGTCCCGAAGCGCAGTTAAGACTCTTTGCCGAGCGGTAGCGTCGGTGGCTCCACTCCCAAGTGCCGCACCGTACCTCAAGTGGATGGGAACCCCCATCAGCTTTGACGCCACCGACTGCCCCAGGAACATGGCTGGGGCCGGCCAACTACCGCTCTTGGTAGCACCCACCATCGCCAACGTGAGGATGTACCACGTTTTGGTAGATGGCGGAGCTGGGTTGAACCTCATCAGACGTGCAGCTTTCCAGAAGCTGCAGATCCCGATGGCCAAGCTCAACCTGTCGAGCCCGTTCTCAGGGGTAGGGCCAGGACAGGTCGTTCCCTACGGCAACATCAGCCTCCCGGGGACCTTCGGAGCTCCGGACAGCTATCGGACAGAATACATTCTGTTCGACTTGGCGGAGATCGACCTCCCCTTCAACGCCATAATTGGTAGGCCAGCCCTGTACCGATTCATGGAAGTAGCCACTATGTCTACCTCGTCCTGAATATGCCTACACCAACAGGCGTCCTCAGGATTCGTGGAGACCGCACTGCTGCAGTGTCGTCCTTGAAAAAACTCCAAGCGCTTGCAACAGCTAGAGCACCAGCCCCTGGCAGTGCAAAACCAGACCAGCTCCACCCGAGTGCACGCCACCGTGCCTCCACCGCAGCACCCCGTGTGCAACCCCTCGACGAGGGCGACGTCCCCTTAAAGGTCGTCCAAGTCGGCGCCGAAGCCACCCAGACCACCTGGGTAGCCGGGGGCCTGGATAGCAAATAGGAAGGCGCGCTCGTCACCTTCCTCCGGCACAACGTTGACGTGTTTGCATGGCAGCCGTCACAGATGCCGGGGATCCCTAGGGAGGTGATCGAGCACCACTTAAAGGTCTTCCCCGACGCCCGACCAGTTCAACAGAAGCCCCGCAAGCAGTCTATCGAGCGGCAAAACTTCATTCGCGAAGAAATCAAGAAGCTGCTGGACGCTGGCTTCATACGGGAAGTCCACCACCCCCGGTGGTTGGCGAACCCTGTCCTTGTCCCGAAGGCCGGTGGGAAGCTCCGGATGTGCATCGACTACACCAGTCTCAATAAGGCATGTCCCAAAGATCCATTCCCTCTCCCTAGAATAGATCAAATAGTAGACTCGACATCAGGCTGCAATATGCTGTGCTTCCTAGACGCCTACTCGGGTTTCCAGCAGATCCCCATGTCTAGAGAAGATGAAGAGCACACCTCCTTCATCACAGTAGATGGCCTGTATTGTTATGTCTCTATGCCTTATGGCCTAAAGAATGCTCTCCCCACCTTTGTACGTGCAATGCACAAAACCTTTGGAGAGTTAATAAGAGACTTAGTTGAGGTGTACGTCGATGACATCATTGTCAAGGTCAGGCAGAGTTCATCTTTGTTAGATAACCTAGCCTTAGTTTTTGACAAATTGCGCTCCACGCGCACCAAGCTGAACCCCGACAAATGTGTGTTCGGTGTATCCTCTGGGAACCTCTTAGGATTCCTGGTCTTGCACCGGGGAATTGAGGCCAACCCAGAGAAGATCAAGGCCATCGACTTGATGCGGCCTCCTGCCTGCGTCAAAGATGTCCAGAAACTCACGGGATGCCTAGCCGCGCTGAGTCGGTTTATACCGAGACTAGCAGAGCGGGCACTTCCCTTCTTTAAGCTCCTGCGCAAATCCAGTCCATTTGCTTGGACTGACGAAGCAGAGGAGGCTTTCCAGGAGTTGAAGCGACTCCTGATGACCCTACCTATCATGGTAGCCCCTGAGCCCGGAGAGCATCTGTTGCTCTACATCACGGCGACAACTGAAGTGGTGAGTATGGTCCTCGTCGCAGAGCGGCCGGACCTCTCATCTTCACAGCCTGCTCCGGCAGCAGAAGACAGACGCCAGGAAACCCCGCAGGTCCAAGACGGTCTCCCGGACCTCCAAGACGACCTCCCGGAGGTCCAGGGCGGCCTCCCGGACCCTCAAGACAACCTCCCGAGGTTCCGGTGGGACCCCCCAGGGGCCCAGCGGGACCTCCCGGAGATCCAGCAGAACCCTCCGGAGCTCCCGGAGAACCAGCGGGGCCCCCCGGAGGGCTAAGATGGCTTAAGAGCCTCCGGGTTCCAATTCCCGGAAGCCCCCCTGGACCCACTCATCTCCAGCGGGCCAGGGCCAATGGATGAAGACCTCTCAGACCTAAGAGAGAGGGTTCGAACCATCCAGAGGCCTGTCTACTACATCAGCGAGGTCCTTCACGATGCCAAGACAAGGTACCTAGAAGTCCACAAGCTGCTGTATGCAGTGCTCGTGGCGTCCAGGAAGCTCCGCCACTACTTTCAGGCTCACCGGGTCTCGGTAGTCACCTCCTATCCGCTGAAGGCGATCCTTCACAGCCCCCATGCGACTGGCAACGTTGCTAAATGGGCAGCGGAGCTGGCGGAGTTCGAGCTAGACTTCCTTCCTCGCCATGCAGTTAAAAGCCAAGCGCTGGCTGACTTTGTGGTAGAGTGGACACCAACGAAGGCTGACCCAGGGGGCCACGAAGGCGGTGAACCAGAGCACCGAGCTCCGGTCTTCACCGAGCCCCACTGGACGCTCTTCTTCGACGGCTCCTCGCGAAAGCAGGGGGCCGGTGCCGGCGTACTGCTTCTCATGCCATCGGGGGAGCAGTTTGGGTACATGGTGCGTCTCAATTTCAAGGTAACCAACAACATGGCAGAGTATGAAGCACTCATCTTTGGCCTACAGACAGCCCTGTCTCTAGGCGCTCGCCAGTTGTTGGCACAGGGCGACTCCCAGCTGGTTATCAAGCAAGTTAAGGGCGAATGCTCCTGCAGTGACCCACAGCTAGCTGCTTATCTGCTTCACGTGCAGATGTTGGAGAAAGACTTCCTCGCCTTGGACCTGCGCCACGTACCTCGCACTGGCAATGCCGCAGCTGACGACCTTTCAACGAAGGCTTCCACCGGAGCCCCTATGCCCGAAGGAGTCTTCGAGAGGACGTTGCTGCGGCCCACAGCCCGGCCCGCCAAGCCGGGCGAAGGGGGCTGGACCAGCACCTCGAAGCTGGCGGTCCCGGCGGCCCTGCAACCATGGATGCCGCCAAGGATCGTAAGCGTCACTGGGGACTCCGTGCAACCCAGCGCTCAAGATCCAGAAGCTCAAGTCAGACCCGATGCATGGATCACGGAGATCCGGGACTACTTGAAAGACAACATGCTCCCTGATGAACATGCAACCGCTGAACGGATCGTGCGTATGGCTAAGAGATACGCGCTGGTAGAAGGGGATCTCTACCGGCGTGGCGCCAACCACGTCCTATTGCGGTGCATAACCCAGGGGGAAGGCTGCGACTTGCTCGTTGATATCCATGGAGGCGAATGTGGGAGTCACTCTTCCTCACGCACGCTTGTCGGTAAAGCCTTCCGGCATGGCCTCTACTGGCCGACAACACTCCAGGATGCCGTCAAGCTGGTCGAGAGCTGCAAGGCATGCCAGTTCCATGCCAAGCAGATCCATACACCGGCTCAGGCGGTACAGATGATCCCACCCTCGTGGCCGTTTGCCGTGTGGGGGTTGGACATCCTGGGACCATTCCCTAGAGCCGTCGGGGGATTCCGGTACCTCTATGTCGCCATCGACAAGTTCACCAAGTGGCCGGAAGCCACACCAGTTGTCACCATCAACAAGCAATTAGCAGTAAAGTTCATCAAGTCGATTGTCTGCCGGTTCGGGGTCCCGAACAGAATCATCACCGACAACGGGACCTAGTTCACCAGCGCAGCCTTCCAAGACTACCGCGAAGACCTCGGCATCCAGGTGTGCTATGCCTCAGTTGCTCACCCAAAGAGCAATGGGATAGTCGAGAGGGCCAACACCGAGATTCTCCGGGGCCTCAAGACCCGCACCTATGCCAGCCTTAAGAAACATGGTGCCAATTGGGTAGATGAGCTTCCGAGCACACTATGGGCTAACCAGACATCCTAGAGCCGGGCCACCGGAGAGACACCCTTCTTCATGGTGTATGGGGCCGAAGCAGTGCTTCCCCCAGAGATCACCATGAAGTCTCACTGCGTCCGAGCTTATGACGAAGCCGCGCAGGACAACCTTCGGCGCGGAGACATCGACCTCATCGACGAGGTCCGATTGCATGCAGCACTCTGTAACGCACGGTACAGACAAGCGCTCCGCCGCTACCACCAGAGGTCTGTGCATGCCCGGGAGCTGCAGGAAGGCGACCTGGTGCTGCGGCGCATACTTTCTCGAGAAGGTACCCACAAACTCTCCCCTAGTTGGGAAGGTCCCTTCCGAGTCGCAAAAGTATGCCGCCCCGGATGCGTACGCCTTTCCATCGAGGGTGGGGATCCGCTCCCGAACCCCTGGAACATCGAACACCTCCGTAAGTTCTACCCCTAGAACAGTAGCAGGACAATTTCTTCTTGCTAATAGATCCCATAGAGTCCCAGAGCAGCGCTCGGAGCAGCTAAGTATCAGGGGACGGTCCAGGACTACGTTCAGCTTTGCCTGGTTCCGACTCCAAGCGCGTAGAGTCTTGCTTCCCTTTTTAATGGGACGGGTCGTGGCCTCCATGTTTAGCCTGTTTTCCGCCTATGGAAATTTATGGGAAAAGAACCTGTCCTGCTTTGCTCTTCCTTTATGCTCATTCAAATTATGTATTAATTTTTATGGCCACGCTTCCTGGGTATGTTCTCCATACACCCAGTCCCCTTTTCCCCATTCTCAACTCTAGTCGGCATTTGCTATCCTGCCCGGGGCGGTTGCGATTGGGGGACCTGCCGATGGCCAGGGGGCCCTGAGCTCCCGGCACGTCGTGCACTGGAATTCCCAAGCACCGTGCACTGAATCAGGATTGTAAGCCAAATAAGACTATGAGATCAGAAAGGGGGGAGCCCCAAGGAGAATTACGTTTCCCTTGTTTGTGTGCAGGACCCTCCGGCCTTGGCTTTCCGCTGGAGTAGGGTAGGAGTACCCAGACAGTTGGCCACGCCTACTAGGGGGCCGCTACGGACCGCGCAAAACTGGGAGATCCGGACTCCGCCCCCCCAGCAGGGGTGAGCCCCGGAGGCCCCACGTGTCCAGCGGGGCCGGGGCTCTCGCCTCCTCAGGAGGGGCTCTGGGCCCGCCACGTGGCAGGCAGAAGCCGGACCTCCCCCCTCCGCGGGGAGAGGTCCGAAGGCTCCACGTGTCCTGCGGGGCCGGACCTCCCTCTCCTCAGAGGAGAGCTCCGAACCTGCCACGTGGCCAGCGGATCCGGACTTCCCCGTCCTCGTGGGGCGGCTCCGGAGACCTCCGGGGCCCTTAATACAGTAAGGACCCGGGGAAGGTGCCTGTGCAGACCCTCGAGATTGGTGAAGGCCTATGAGTACCTTACGGAGCTAGGGGCTTGGCCAGGAGAAGCCAAGAAGAAGACAAGGGCATCACAGGCACAAGGGGTCATAAGAGTCTATGTATTCATGGCTCCATGAGCTGGACTACAGACTCGATAAAAAAGAAAGAAACAGGCCCTAGGGCTCCCCTGGTACGTCCAGAGCCTAGAAGCTGCGAGAACGGCCACGTCCCCAACTTCAGCCCTGGCGGCGTTCTCCTGCTCCGTGACCCGAGCACAGGGACCATCTCGGCCATCACCGGGCGCTAGAAGGAGGGCTTGAACCTCCGACCTTGTGGTTAACAGCCCCCCAAGGGCCGGTGTCATCAAGGATGCTTCTGAAGCCGGTGTCATCAAGCTGCCCAGCTGAAGCGGTGGGTCAAGGAGTCAGCCTCCCAAGAAGACGAGCCGGCAAGGCGCTCCGACAGTTCCCGAAGAAAGCGCCGCAACGTGCAGAAGTGGCAGTCTTGGGAACCGCCGCTGTCGGTACCCGCAATATGGGGTACCCCCGCGCACAGGGGAAAATGCCTAAGGAACTCGCCCTTCTCCGCAGGGAGAGCTCCGAAGGCGCCACGCGTCCGGCGGGGCCGGACCTCCCTCTCCTCAGAGGAAAGCTCCAGGCCCGCCACGTGGCATACAGAAGCCGGACCTCCCCCTCCGCGGGAGAGAGGTCCGAAGGCGCCACGTGTCCAGCAAGGCCGGACCTCCCTCTCCTCAGAGGAGAGCTCCGGGCTTGCCACGTGGCCGACAGAAGCCGGACCCCCCCTCCGCGGGGAGAGGTCCGAAGGCTCCACGTGTCCTGCGGGGCCGGACCTCCCTCTCCTCTGAGAAGGGTTCCGGGCCCGCCACGTGTCCAGCAGAAGAGCGCTGCCTGCCCCCGAGTGGTAGGCGGCGGGCGTAAAGACGCCCCATACCTTGCCCGTACAAGGTATTCAAGGCCCGCACCTTCCCAAGACGCGGAGACACGGAGCACGCCTCTGTCAGGTGCCGTTGCGCCTAGTCACATCACAGACTGGCGCACACTGTCATAGCCTGTCAGCCAATAAACGCAGCGACAAGACATCCCATGCCGCCCCCACCGTCATCAACCACTACGACTAGCATGCGGCATGGGCAGGGCTGCAAGACGAAGACTCAGAAGCCTTCGCCAGAGACAACTACCGGCATAACTGCAGATACGGTAGATAACAGTCAATCTCCCCGGGACCACCTGTCGGGTCCCGGGCCCCCCTTGTAAGCCACCCGAGTCTTGGGCTATAAAAGGCTCGGGTAGGCGACGTTAGTAAGGATTCGCACTCTAGCCATTCGCACCCTGTGTTCGCACTCCCGCAACTCATACGCTAGACTTCAGTCATCCCCAAGCTCAGGACCCCGGTTCTGAGCAACAAGCAATACAGCAAGCTCCATAGCTCGCCGTGGACGTAGGGTTTTACGCTCCGGCGGCCTGAACCACGAAAAACTCGCCGTGTCAAGCTCTTCCTAACTCGTCCATACGCTCAAGCTCTCCGCAAGCGACTATCCCCACCGAAAAAAGAACCTCCGCGGGCTGCCCAGTGCAGGCCTGGGGGAAGTGTCGACCGAACACTTCGACATTTGGCGCGCCAGGTAGGGGGGCTTTTCCCTTGCGCGACGAGTTTCCGCCGACGAAGATGACCAAGCTTCCTTCAGCGGCAAACTCTCCTCCTCCGCGTTCACGGCGTACCGTGACCAGCGGGGAGTACATGTCGACGCATTCAGGACGGAGTGTGTCGGCACAAGCTGGTAGCCAGCAGCCGACTTCGGCAACGCCGACTCTGGCAATGCAGGCACCAACCAGCGTCAGATCTTCTACAGCGCTGAGCGTACACCACGGGGGTGCACTAGCTGTGGCAAGAGTGCTACTGCGCAACCCACCTGCTGGGGACGCGCCCCATTCAGCGACCCAACAGTGGGTTGGCGAGGTGGACCGCCTCGTCGTCGCCGCCGCAAACCCTCGGTTTCGGCGAGGGCGACGCCCCGGCCAACCGGCTGTGTCGCTGACGCGCACGCCAACGGTTGACGGGCAGACGGCGGATTCCAGCTCCTCTAGGCTCCCGTCGACGGACCTGAGGACAGAGCTGGAACGGTGCCACTTGGGCCAGGATGCCCGGGTGTACCTCGAGCGACTCGAGAAAGGCGTCGCAACCTAGAGGCTGGCGACAGCATGACGTCGGCCTCGACCCAGCCTGGAGGGCAGATCTTCGCCACGCGAGCCCTGCCCCAGGCATACGCCGCACAACATATGCCACAACCATATGCCCTACAAACGACGTCCCCGGTCTATGGATCAGCCTGGCCCATACCGGGGTACACTGTGCCAGGTGCGAACCAAGCGTTCGCGGCACCAATACCTGCGGCAACAGGAGCAGGATGTGCGGCCCTTGCACCCCACCTTCGCTTCACAAGGTGGCCACGCAAGTTTCGGCTGCACCTGCCCGAAAAGTACGACGGCAGCGTTAACCCGGCGGAGTTTCACCAGATCTACTCCACCGCCGTGCTTGCCGCAGGAGGGGACGAGGCTGTCATGGCCAACTACTTCCCCGTCGCCTTGACCGGGCCAGCCCGGTCTTGGCTCATGAACCTCCCTCAGGGTTCCATAACTTCCTGGGGAGAGCTCTGCCGGCAGTTCATCGCCAACTTCGGCAGCTCATACACCCGTCCCGGCACGGAGCTTGACCTCCACGCCATCAAGCAACAACCTGGGGAGTCGCTGCGCTCCTTCATCCAGCGATTCTCCCAGGTACGCAACACCATCCCGCATATTCAAAGTGCTTCTGTGGTGGTGGCGTTCCGGCAGGTTGTCCGGGACGAGAAAATGCTGGAAAAGCTCCCGACCAGAGAGGTCCGCGACGTCTCTGAGCTCTTCAGCCTGGCGGACAAGTGCGCCAGAGCCGCAGAAGGGCGGAACTGGCACTCTCTGCCGACCTCCGAGTCGGGGGGACACCCCAGGTCCGGCGCTGCTTCCTATGGAAGTGGCAAGAAGGCCAAGAACAGGGGGAGTGGCAAGATGAAGTCATCATCCGCGGCTCCCGTCGCCGCAGCAGCGACGGCTAGTGGAGCTCGGGGGCCACGCCCCGACAAAAGGCAGCGGCAGTCGCCAGCCCCAAATGGTGACCAGGGCGGGCTATGCCCCGTGCATGGCGCTGGCAACCATACTGCTGCCGAGTGCTGGGATATCCAGAGGCTCGCAGAGCGCTTCCGCAAAGGAAGGCAGCAGAGCTAATGCGCCGCTCCACCCTCAGAGGGATGGCAAGCAGAAAGTCGACGCTTCAGTCAGCGCCGGCCACCAGGTGGGGTTTCAGGAGCCTCAGCGTGTCATGAAGACAGTGCATAATGGTGAGGACTCCAGCTCTGATGGTGACGGGCCGGGGTGGTAGCCGACTGTGGCTGCCGTCCCAGGTCAGTGGAGGCTGCACTGCTGCGGCGTCAACCTTGGAGAAGCTCCAAGTGGTCGCAGCAGCCCAAGCACCAATCACAATGGTGCAAGATCGGGCCGGCCCCTCCCGACAGCATGCCTCCGTGCCTCGGTCATACCTCCTGGGGGCCGCCCAAGGTCTGTCAACCCCTTGAAGGCTTTGCCAGAAGGGGAAGACGCCTTGGGTCCCCAAGACGAGCCCAGGTCCACCTACCCCTTGAAGGCCTTAGCCAGAAGGGGGGAACTCCCCGGGGGCGCCCAGGAGAAGCCGCGCAGGACTTGATCCAGCGTGAAGATAACAACCTCGACGACGAGGCTCGGCTGCAGGTAACACCCCACAACGCACGGTCTCGGCTGCTGCTCTAGCACTACCGCCAAAGAACCAAACGCGTCAGGGACCTGCAGAAAGGCGACCTGGTGCCGCGGCACGCACTTTCCCGAGAAGGACTATAAACTCTCCCCCAGCCGGGAAGGTCCCTTCCGATTCATGAAAGTTTCCGTCCCAGGTACACATGCCTTTCAACCGAGTGTGGGATCCGTTCCCAAAACCCTTTGGCATGGAACAACACTGTAAGTCCTATCCCCCGAGCATTAGTAGAACAGGGTCATTCCCTTCTGTAATAAATCGCATAGAGTTTAGGAACAGCGCTTGGGGCAGCTAAGTCTCAAGGGACGGTCCAGGACTACGTCCAGCTTAGCCTGGTTCCGACCCTAAGCGCGTAGAGTCTTACTTCCCTTGTAGACGAGGCAGGTCATTGCCTCCATGTACAGCCAGACTTCCACCTATAGGCATTAACACAGAAACTTGTTCTACTTCGCTCTCTCTCATGTGCTCATTTAAATTACGCATTAATTTTTATGATCACACTATCTATGTATGTTCATCGTACATCTAGCTCCCTCTCTCCCGCGCTCATCCATAGTTAGCATTCGCTATCCTACCGAGGGCGGTTGCGCTTGAGGCACCTGCCGATGGCCAAGTGAGTCTCTCGGGCCTCCCCCAGTCAGGTGTTGCGGTGCCAGTTGGTCACCTCCAGGAAAGGCCTGCGTTGTGCATGGGGGGGGTCCAGGGTGCGTATCCCGCTTAGCCGGCTCCGTGCCCAAAGCGTGTGCATCCTGCCCTCCGGAGGTACAGGGGAGTACAACCGCTTTGCCTGGTCATGAACCCAAAGCACGTGCACTCTGCTTCCCCGGCGCACGGCCCGGTACTAGGGATCGGACGGCCGTACCCGGACCTTGGAGGGAGTCGGAGCTCCGGCGCCTCGCGCATAGAATTGCCCAAGCCCCGTATAATGGATCAGGATCGTAAGCCGAATAAGACTAGGAGATAGGAGGGGAGGACCCCCCGAGGAGAATTACGTTTCCTCTTCCTGTGTGCAGGACCTCCAGGTTACAGCAACGGGGACTGCACGAAGCGGGGGGAAAGGAGCTACCAACTACTCCAGCATAGGACTGGAAGGACCGGGTCCCACCCCTTCAGCAGGGGCGAGGCCCGAAGGCCCCACGTGTACAACGGGCCCGGAGCTCCCGCCTCCCCTGAGGGGGGCTTCGGACTCGCCATGTGGCAGGCAGAAACCGGACCTCCCCCTCGGCGGGGGGGGGGGGGGGGGGAGGCTCCGAAAGCCCCACGTGTCCAGCAGGACCAGAGCCCCCGCCTCCTCAGGAGGGGCTCCGGACCCGCCACGTGGCCGGCAGATCTGGACCTCCCCATAGGGCAAGATCCGGAGACCCCCGGGGGCCCCTAATACAGTTAGGACCCGGGGAAGGTGTCTGTGCAGAGCTCCGAGATTGGTGAAGGCCTCTGAGTACCTTGCGGAGCTAAGGACTCAGTCAGGCAAAGCCAAGAAGGAGAGAAAGGGCATCACAGACACAAACATTCAAGAGAGTCTATTTATGCGAGGCTCCATGAGCTGGACTACAGACTCGATAAAAAGGGAGAAACAAGTCCTAGGGTCCTCCCGGCTCACGCCGAAACCTAGCGGCTACAAGGGCGGTCACGTCCTCGTCTTCAGCCCTGGCAGCTTCCTCCCGCTCCGCGGCTGGGCCCTCTCTCGCTGGCTCCAGGGAGAAAGAAGGGTCGCGGCTCTTGAAGCATGCCAGCACATGTGAGGCGACCTCTAAGGCCAGGCCACGTCCCTCGGCCTCAAGCTCGCTGGCGACCACAGAGTCTAGCCTGTCCAGCTTGGCGTCGATCGACTCCAGCGTGGGGATCACCTCCGCCACCTTCAATGCAGGAGCCGCTGCCCTCACCGGGCTGAAGCCAAGAGGGATCAGGGCGGACCCCGCTCGATTAACGAAGCTTGAGACCGCATGCGCCTCGGAGGACCGCAAGGCCGAGAGCTCCTCCACCTCGCGGCGGGCTGCCTGCAGGGCCTCCTGGTTTCTCTCGGAGAATTCCTTCTCCTTGGCCGCCAGGGAGCTTTCCCGAAGGCGAAGAGTCTCGGTGAGCCGCTCCAACTCAGAAGCCTTGAAGTCGGCGGTCAACTCCCGATCCAGGACCGCCCGGCGTTCACGGGAGACCTGTTCCTCCCTCAAGTCAAGGTCTGCCTTCTGAACCTCTAGCTCCTCGATTCGAGCTCGTAGGTCATCCTCGCCCGCCGCCAGCAGCACAGCAACCCTCTCTGCCTCGGCTGCCAGGGAACGCTCCCGTTTCTCAACGACGAGTTTACGGCGCTCCAACAGCTGTTGTATCTCCTCCGCGGCAGAGAGGCTCTCCTCGGCCCAAGCGTGTGCCTCCAGGGCCTCCCTGTTGATCCGCCGCGATTCGGCGTCCATGCGGTCGACAGACCGCTTCAGCCGATCGAGGAGCACTTCCCTGAAGTCAAGCAACTCCTGCCTGGAGTCGAGCTCGCTCTTGACCTTCGCGGTCCGCTCCCGCAAAAGGTTCCCCCCGGTGAGGAGGCGATCCCGTTCAACCGTGTGCTCCTCCCGCTCGCGACCAAGTGCGGCCAAGACCTGCCGAACACTTGTTTCGGCAAGCGTGAAGGCATCCGCCAGGGGCAATGGAGCAGCAGAGGCCGGGGAAGCTCCCCCGACCTCCTCCATCACCTCATCCTCAAAAGGAGTCGATGCACCAGCGACCGAGACGAGACGCCGGTCAGGAGAAGCTGGCGCCGGGGCTTCGGCAGCCGGGCCTGCCAGACTCTCTCTAGCTTCTGGCTTCTTGACCTGTGGAGAGGGACAAGCCGGGGAAGGCGGCGCTGGAATAGAGGCCGGGCTGCCTGGTGCAGGATCGACCTGCGCTGGCCTGGGGGCCGCGGCGGCCGTCTCGGCAGGAAGAGATGACGCCGTCGCGGAGTCCGGGCACACCGGAACAGGAGAAGCTTGCGCTGACTTGGGGGCCGCGGCAGCTGTCCCGGTTTCCGAGCGCAACGGCGCAGACTCCCCGCCAGTCAGGGATGGCCGGGAAGCCCGAACACTCCAGCGGGCTCTGAACCCCGACTTCCGAGCCGGGGTAGGACTCCCAGAGCCCGCCGCCGTCACTGATGGCCGCTCCGCAGTCGCCTGAACTGGCGGAACAGGGGACGCCCCAGGAGCTCCCCTCAACACATCAGCCCGGGGCCTCTTTGAGTCGCCACCGGAAGGAGTGCCATCTCCATAAGCAGGAGATGCAGGCACCCCAGGTCCCCGACTTGGCACAGACGCCGCCACTGGAGGAGATCGAGCGCGCTTCTTCTCTGGTGGCGGGTTGGAGGCCATGGCGAGGGAGGACTCAAAGGCAAGAAGACAAAGGCACAAGAGTCCAAGAAAAAGCACTGGGAAGTGCAAAGGGAAGCCGCAATGTGGGTAAGATCCCCTCTTAAAACTTCCCAGGTGCAATTCCAAGCGATTCGGAACTCTTCGAATACGCCGCATCGGCAACCGCTTCGGCTCCAAGACCGAGCGCCAATGACAGGTGGACCCAAGCCGCCCAACTGAAGCTGTGGGTCAAGGAGTCAGTCTCCTAAGAAGACAAGCCGGCAAGGCACTCCGGCGGTTCCCGAAGAAAGCGCCGCAACATGCAGAAGTGGCAGTCTTGGGAACTGCCGCAGTAAAAGCAACCATCAAGTGGGCGCACGCTCCCACGATCCCGCGGTTGTTCGTACTCCGACAGCGGTCAATGCGGGACTTAGAGAAAGTGCGCGGATCAGAAGAGACGGAGGTCCCACCTCGGGCTCGCTATCTCCCCCAAGATGGGCCCGGGGGCCACTGTCGGTACCCGCGATATGGGGTACCCCCGCGCACAGGGGAAAATGCCTAAGGAACTCGCCCTTCTCCGCAGGGAGAGCTCCGAAGGCGCCACGCGTCCGGTGGGGCCGGACCTCCCTCTCCTCAGAGGAAAGCTCCGGGCCCGCCACGTGGCATACAGAAGCCGGACCTCCCCCTCTGCGGGAGAGAGGTCCGAAGGCGCCACGTGTCCAGCAAGGCCCGACCTCCCTCTCCTCAGAGGAGAGCTCCGGGCTTGCCACGTGGCCGACAGAAGCCGGACCTCCCCCTCCGCGGGGAGAGGTCCGAAGGCTCCACGTGTCCTGCGGGACCGGACCTCCCTCTCCTCTGAGGAGGGTTCCGGGCCCGCCACATGTCCAGCAGAAGAGCGCTGCCTGCCCCCGAGTGGTAGGCGGCGGGTGTAAAGACGCCCCATACCTTGCCCGTACAAGGTATTCAAGGCCCGCGCCTTCCCAAGACGCGGAGACGCGGAGCATGCCTCTGTCAGGTGCCGTTGCGCCCAGTCGCATCACAGACTGGCGCGCCCAGTCAGAGCCTGCCAGCCAATAAACGCAGCGACAAGACATCCCATGCCGCCCCCGCCGTCATCAACCACTACGACTAGCATGCGGCATGGGCAGGGCTGCAAGACGAAGACTCAGAAGCCTTCGCCAGAGACAACTATCGGCATAACTGCAGATACGGTAGATAACATTCAATCTCCCCGAGACCACCTGTCGGGTCCCGGGCCCCCCTTGTAAGCCACCCGAGTCTTGGGCTATAAAAGGCTCGGGTAGGCGACGTTAGCAAGGGTTCGCACTCTAGCCATTCGCACCATGGGTTCCCACTCCCGCAACTCATACGCTAGACTTCAGTCATCCCCAAGCTCAGGACCCTGGTTCTAAGCAACAAGCAATACAGCGAGCTCCATAGCTCACCGTGGACGTAGGGTTTTACGCTCCGGCGGCCTGAACCACGAAAAACTCGCCGTGTCAAGCTCTTCCTAACTCGTCCATACGCTCAAGCTCTCCGCAAGCGACTAGCCCCACCGAAAAAAGAACCTCCGCGGGCTGCCCAGTGCAGGCCCGGGGGAAGTGTCAACCGAACACTTCGACAGCCGCAGTAAAAGCAACCATCAAGTGGGCACACGCTCCCACGATCCCACGACTGTTCGTACTCCGGCAACGGTCAATGCGGGGCTTAGAGAAAGTGCGCGGAACAGAAGAGACGGAGGTCCCACCTCGGGCTCGCTATCTCCCCCGAGATGGGCCCGGGGGCCACTGTCGGTACCCGCGATATGGGGTACCCCCGCGCACAGGGGAAAATGCCTGAAGATCTCACCCTTCTCCGCAGGGAGAGCTCCGAAGGCGCCACACGTCCAGCGGGGCCGGACCTCCCTCTCCTCAGAGGAGAGCTTCCGGCTCGCCACGTGGCCTGCAGAAGCCGGACCTCCCCCCTCCGCGGGGGAGAGGTCCAAAGGCGCCACGTGTCCAGCGGGGCCGGACCTCCCTCTCCTCAGAGGAGAGCTCCGGGCCCGCCACGTGGCCGATAGAAGCCGGACCTCCCCCTCCGCGAGGAGAGGTCCGAAGGCTCCACGTGTCCTGCGGGGCCGGACCCCCCTCTCCTCTGAGGAGGGCTCCGGGCCCGCCACGTGTCCAGCAGAACAGCGCTGCCAGCCCCCGAGCGGTAGGCAGCGGGCGTAAAGACGCCGCGTACCTTGCCCGTACAAGGTATTCAAGGCCCCCGCCTTCCCAAGACGCGGAGACATGGAGAATGCCTCTGTCAGGTGCCGTTGCGCCCAGTCGCATCACAGACTGGCACGCGGTGTCAGAACCTGTCAGCCAATAAACACAGCGACAAGACATCCCCTGCCGCACCCGCCGTCATCAACCACTACGACTAGCATGCGGCATGGGCAGGGCGGCAAGACGAAGACTCAGAAGCCTTCGCCAGAGACAACTACTGACATAACTGCAGATACGATAGTCGGCAGGCAATCTCCCCGAGACCACCTGTCGGGTCCCGGGCCCCCCTTGTAAGCCACACGAGCCTTGGACTATAAAAGGCTCGGGTAGGCGATGTTAGCAAGGGTTCGCACTCCAGCAACTCACACCCTTGGCATAACTCGTCCTCAAGCTCAGGACTCCGGTTCTGAGCATCAAGCAATACAGCGAGCACCTCAGCTCACCGTGGACGTAGGGTTTTACGCTCCGGCGGCCCGAACCACGTAAAACTCGCCGTGTCAAGCTCCTCCCTAACTCGTCCCTACGCTTAAGCTCTCCGCAAGCGACTAGCCCCTCCGAAAAAGAACCTCCGCGGGCTGCCCAGAGCAGGTCCGAGGGAAGTGTCGACCACACACTTTGACAGGAGTGATGAGTACACATGCTCCCTTCTAGTCTACGGCCTACATCTACTTTATGTCCCTGTACACCCACGCCAAGCGGGATGGGACGGGAGATGATGGTGGCCCGATGTCGTGCTTGTCCCGTCGCACGTGGCCTACCACTCCATCTTAAATTTGTTGTTTCATCATGTCGGCATTTAAATCTTTCATCTGCCTCTGATCCGGGCTCCAATCCCGGATGGTTTCGCTCTCCCGGTCTCATTGATCGGGCCTGGAGGTCGGCCGCTGCTTCGCTCGTAGGGGTCAGGCTTCGTGGTGATGTTGGCTCGCGTTCGTGCCTTGGCAGCGGCTTCGTGGATCCACGTTACTGCGCCCCCGTCCAGGGTCCGCACTCCAGGAATCACACTGAGTGGTGTCGTGCTATACGGCACCCAACAGCATGCACAAAAAGACGGTAAGAACATAGGAAATGCTTTATTTCTCAACATAAGATCTTTTACAACATAATGTACACATGCAGCGGAAAATAAAAGCTGGACATATACTCACTCTTGACCCTAACTACGCCGAAGAGAAGTCGTTCAACATGTGAACGCTTCCTACTAGCTTCACCAAAGTAAGGCAATGGCTAGGTTTTCGATGAGTTAAATGAACCGTGAGGTTCGACATCTCACCGAACAACCATCTTCATAGCAGGCATCCTGCTACCTGCAAAAACAACTACGAAGCAACCGTGAGCACTAAGGCTCAACAAGTCTTAACCGTCAATCCTAAACATGTAACTCTACATGCAGGGATAGTAAGAAGATAGGAATATGAACTTTTCAAAAAGATGCTTGACTAAACTTGATCCTAATATTCAGATTCTCATAGCATTAATTTTAGTGGTCCTCATGCCTCACAACACCAATGTCAAAGTGTGTCATCCACACTTCCCCCAGGCCTGCTCTGGGCAGCCCGCGGAGGTTCTTTTTCGGAGGGGTTAGTCACTCACGGAGAGCTTATGCGTTGGGGACGATGGAAGGAGAAAGCTTGACATAGAGATTTTTACGTGGTTCAGGCCGCCGGAGCGTAAAACCCTACGTCCATGGTGAGCAGAGGTGCTCGTTGTATTGCTTGGTGCTCAGAATCGGGGTTCTGAGCTTGAGGATGAGTTGAGTGCTAGAATGTTAGAGAGTATGTGTGCAAGGAGCCGAACCATTGCTAACGTTGCCTACCCGAACCTTTTATAGTCCAAGGCTCGGGCGGCTTACAAGGTGGGCCTGAGACCCGACACGTGGTCCCGGGGAGATTGCCTGCCATCTACCGTATCCCGCTGTTACGCCGGTAGTTGTCACTGACGAGGGCTTCTGAGTCTTCGTCTTGCCGCCCTGCCCATGCCACAAGCTAACCGTAGTGGTTGGTGATGGCAGGGGCGGTAGGGGATGTCTTGTCGCTGTGTTTATTAGTGTAGAGCCTCTTATGCGGCGTGCCAGTCTTCACTGTGATGCGACTGGGCACAACGGCACCTGACAGCGGCGTGCTTCGCGTCTCCGCGCCTTGGGAAGCCGCGGGTCGTGAATACCTTGTACTGACAAGGTATGGTGTGTATTTACTCTTGCTGCCTACCGCGCGGGGGCAGGTAGCGATGTTCTGCTGGCCACGTGGCGGGCCCGGAGCTCTCCTCTGAGGAGAGGGAGGTCCGGCCCCGCTGGACACGTGGAGCCTTCGGAGCTCTCCCTGCAGAGGGGGGGGGGAGGTCCGGCTCTTCTGGCCATGTGGCGGGCCCGGAGCTCTCCTCTGAGGAGAGGGAGGTCCGGCCCCGCTGGACACGTGGAGCCTTTGGAGCTCTCCCTGCGGAGAAGGGAGGTCCGACTCTACTGGCCATGTGGTGGGCCCGGAGCTTTCCTCTGAGGAGAAGGAGGTCCGGCCCCGCTTGGACACGTGGAGCCTTTGGAGCTCTCCCTGCGGAGAAGGGAGGTCCGGCTCTGCCGGCCACGTGGCGGGCCCGGAGCCCTCCTCTGAGGAGATGGAGGGCCGGCCCCGTAGGACACGTGGGGCTTTCAAAGCTCTCCCCGCGGAGGGGGGAGGTCCGGCTCTGTTGGCCATGTGGCGGGCCCGGGGCTCTCCTCTGTGGAGAGGGAGGTCCGGCCTCGCGGTACACGTGGTGCCCTCGGAGCTCTCCCCGCGGAGAGGGGCGAGGTCGTTAGGCAGTTTCCCCTGTGCGCGGGGATACCCCATATTGAGTGTACCGACAGTTGCCCCCAGGCCCATCTCGGGGAAGATAATGAGCCCGAGGTGGGGCCCCCATCTCTTCCACTCCGCGCACCTTCTCTAAGACCCGCTTTGACCGTTGCCGGAGCATGAACAGTCGTGGGATCGTGGGAACGTGTGCCCTGCTTGATGGCTGCTTTTACTGCCACGGTTCCCAAGGCTGCCACTTCTGCACGTTGCATCGCCTTTTTGGGAACCGCTGAAGCGTCCCGCCGGCTCGACTTCTTGGGAGACTGACTTCTTGGCCCACCGCTTCTGCTGGACAGCTCGGGTCCACCTGTCATTGACGCTTGGTCTTGGAGCTAAAGCGGTTGTCCAAGCAGTGCATTCAAAGAGTTTTGAATCGATTTGAATTGAGTATGGGAAGTTTAAAAGGGGATCTTATCTGCATCGCAGGCTTCCCTTCGCACTTCACCGAGCTTGAACCCTCCAGATTCCCCTGAGTTCTTGCGCCCTTGTCTTCCAAGTTCTTGAGCTCCTGTTGTCCATGGCTTTCAACCTACCTCCGAAGACTGACGGAGCTCGGATCACCGATAGGGGAGGGGCAGGGAGCCGGCCTCCAGCCTTCCAGAGAAGAAACGCGCCCGGTCCCCTCCGACGGCGTTGTTCGCACCAAGCCAGGGGACCCGGGTATCTTCGCATCCTCCTTCTGGAGGTTTTAGTTCGTCGGGTGGCAGCCCCAAGAGGTCTGGGGCCTTCCATTCAGATCGGACTCCCCTCGGACAGCGGTGGTCTGAGGGGCCCCGGGCACCCCGCCCTCTTTCTTCAGGCGGTGGAGCTTCGAGGGGGGATGCCGGTGCGGCGATGCTCGGGGTTGTGCATAGAGCTCAGGCGCCCCGGCCAACGCACGCCCCGGCGGCAGGCTCCGGTGGCTCTACCCCAGCTCGAAAGCCGGGGCTCCATGCCTGTTGGAGCGTCCGCGTCCCTCGGGATTCATCGGCTACCGGGGGCGAGTCTGTTCCCCGATCATCCCCGGCTGGCGGAGGATCCGCGCTGCAGCGTCCGGAAGCTGCAGCGGCTTCGCCGGCCCCTAGGCCAGTGCAGGCCTCATCTGTGCCGGCTGGAACAACTCCTGTGATGGTGGCGGTAGCTCCCGTCCGTCCTCCGTTGGAGGGCTCGGCGGGGCCGACTGGCGGCGCCCAGCCCTCCGGTGCTGAGGAGGTGGTGGGAGCGGCTGCTGGCCCTCTGGCGGGCAGCAAGCAGGGGCACGTCGAAAGCGGCCCTGCTCCGGCGCCTGTTTCTCCAGATCAGCGCCTTATCGCGGTCCCTGTGGACGCTGCAGCGCCATCGTCTCCTTCTGAGGACGATGCGATGGACGAAGTCAGGGGTGCGGCTTCGGCCTCTACCGCCCCGCTGCCCCTGGCAGACGCCTTGGACCTTGCTCAGACGAGCGTCAGGCAGGTCCTGGCCACGCTTGAGCATGAGCGGGAGGCAAAGGCAGGGGAGAGGGACCGCCTCCTCAACTGGGGGCACCTTTTGAGGCAGCGGACTCAAGAGGTCAAGGCGAAGCTCGACTCGAGGCGGGTAAATCTTGATGCCATAGAGGTGCTCCTCGACGCTCAGAAGAGGTCGACCGCCTGGACTCTGAAACCCGGCGGCTCCACTAGGAGACTCGCGATGCTTATGCCAAGGCAGAGGCGCACTCCTCTACCCTGGAGGAGCTGCGACTGAAGCTGGTGTGCCGCGATCGCGTCGTCGCGGACCCGGATCGCGCCTTGGCAGCTGAGGCGAAGAAGGTCACCGCACAGCTAGTTGCTGGCGAGGGCGACATGAGGGCCCGAGCTAAGGAGCTGGAGACTCGGAGGCCGCTCTGGTCGCGAGGGAAGAGCAGGTCTTCTGGGAGCGCCAGGCAGTGCTGGATCGGGAGCTGGCAGCCGACTTCTGGGCATTGGAGTTGGAGCGGCTCGCCCAGGGTCTCCAGCTTCGGGAAGGTTCTCTGGCGGCTAAGGAGAAGAAGTTCTCCGAGGAGGGTCCTGACGCCCTGCTGGCAATCCGCCAAGAGATGGAGGAGCTCCAGGCTTCACGGTCCGTCGAGGCCCGTGCGGTCTGGAGCTTTGTCGACCAGGAAGGGTCCGCCCTGGTTCCCCTTGCTTCAGCCCGGTGAGGACAGAGGCTCCGGCGCAGAAGGTGGCCGAGGCGATCCCGGCGCTCAAGTCCATCGGTGCCAAACTGGACGGGCTCGAAGCGGTGATCGCTGGCGAGCTCGAAGCGGAGGGACGGGGTCTGGCGAAGGAGGTTGCCACACACGTGCTGGCGTGCTTCCGGAGCCGGGATCCCTCCCTTTCTCTAGAGCCGGTGAGGCAGGGCCCTGTCGCGGAGCGGGAGGGAGTCGCCAGGGATGAAGTCGGGGATGTGGCCGCCCTCGTGGCCTCTAGGTTCCGGCGCGAGTCCGGGGACTCCTAGGGCTTGTACCTTTTCTTTTTCTCTTTTTTTGAGTCTGTAGTCCAGCTCATGGAGCTTTGATGAATGAACAGGCTCTTTGTTTCTTGTGTCCGTGCTTATCTTCTTCTTGGCTTGGCCTGGCCAAGTCCTTAGCTCCGCAAGGACCTCGGAGGTCTTCACCATCTTGAAGTCTTGCACAGCACCTTCCTCGGGTCTCTGTTGCGTTAAGGGCCCAAGGGGTCTTCGTAGCTCGCGCCGTGAGGGCGGGGAGGTCCGGATCTGCTGGCCACGTGGCGGGCCTGGAGCTCTCCTCTAAGGAGAGGGAGGTCCGGCCCCGTGGGACACGTGGAGCCTTCGGAGCTCGCCCCTGCGGAGGGGGCGAGGTCCGGCTCCTCCAGTCTTGCCTTGGAGTAGTCTGGAGCTCCGGTCTTTCCCTGTGCGGTCCCCACAGCTAAAGCCTGGAGGTCCTGCATACAAGTAGAGGAAACGTAATTCTCCTCAGGGGCTCTCCCTCCCCTGTCTCTTAGTCTTATTTGGCTTACGGTCCTGGTCCGGTATACGGGGCTTGGGAAATTCTGTGCGCCCGGCGCCGGGGGTCCGGCTCCCTCCGAGAGCAGGGTACGACCGTGCGGCCCCTAGTACCGGACCGCAACGCCGGGGAGGCAGAGTGCACAGGTTTTCGGTACGGAACCAGGCAAAGCAGGTTGTGCTCCCCTAGACCTCCGAAGGGCAGGGCGCGCACGCTTTGGGTTGGAACCAGGCAAAGCAGGCTACGCACCTTGGACCCCCCATGCACAGGCGGGCCTTTCCTGGAGGTGACCAACTGACATCGCAGTACCTAACTGGGGGAGGCCCGAAAGGCCCCCTGGCCATCGGCAGGTACCTCAAGCGCAACCGTCTTCGGTAGGATAGCAAATGCCGACTAGGGATGAGAGTGGGAAAGGAGAGCTAAATGTACGGTGAGCATACATGGAAAGTGCGGTCATAAAAATTAATGCGTAATTTAAATGAGCACAAAAGGAAGAGCGTGGTAGATCAGGTTTCTCCTTGTATGAACGTCCATAGGAGGAAATCAGGCTAAACATGGAGGCAACGACCACCCCATTATGAGGGGAAGCAAGATACTACACGCTTAGGGTCGGAACCAGGCCAAGCTGGACGTAGTCCTGGACCGTCCCCTAGGGGTTAGTTGCTCCGAGCGCTGCTCCTAGACTCTATGGGATCTATTACAGAAAGGAAAAAACCTGTGCTACCAATGCTCTGAGGATAGAACTTACAATGATGTTCTATGTTCCAAGGGCTCAGGAGCGGACCCCCATCCTTGGTGGGGAGGCGTGCGCACCCGAGGCGGCAAACTTTTGTGGCTCGGAAGGGACCTTCCAGGCTGGGGGAGAGTTTGTCGGTCCCTTCATGAGAAAGTATGCGCCGTGGCATCAGGTCGCCTCCCTGGAGCTCCCGGACACGCTTGGTCCTTTGGGGGTAGCACCGGAGCGCCAGCCGAGACCGTGCGTTGCGGAGCGTTGCTTGTAATCGTGCCTCGTCGACGAGGTCGATATCTTCACGCCAGAGCTGGTCCTGCGTGGCTTCTCCTGGGAGCCCCGGTGTCGAAGTGTGCGATCGACACTTCCCCCGGGCCTGCACTGGGCAGCACGCGGAGGTTCTTTTTTCGGCGGGGCTAGTCTCCTAGCAGAAAGCTTGCGCGGATGGACGAGTTAGCGAGAGCTTGACACGGCGAGTTTTACGTGGTTCAGGCCGCCGGAGCGTAAAACCCTACGTCCACAGCGAGCTACGGAGCTCGCTGTATTGCTTGCTGCTCAGGGCCGGAGGCCTGAGCTTGGGGGTGAGTTACACCTTGAGAGTGTATGGCTAGCGTATGAGTTGCAAAGTGCAAACCCCTGCTATCGACGCCTGCCCGAGCCTTTTATAGTCCAAGACTCGGGCGGCTTACAAGGGGAGCCGGGACCCGACAGGTGGTCCCGGGAAGATTGCTTGTTATCTACCGTATCTGTAGTTACGCCGGTAGCTGCCTCTAGTCGAAGGCTTCTGAGTCTTCATCTTGCCGCCTTGCCCATGCCGCGTGCTAGTCGTAGTGGTTGATGACGGCGCAGGCGGCATGGGATGTCTTGTCGCAGCGTTTATTGGCTGGCAGGTTCTGACACCGCGCGCCAGTCTGTGATGCGACTAGGCGCAACGGCACCTGACAGACGCGTGCTCCGCGTTTCCGCGTCTTGGGAAGATGCGGGCCTTGAATACCTTGTACGGGCAAGGTGAGGAGCGCCTTTACGCCCGCCGCCTACCGCTCGGGGGCAGGCAGCACCGTTCTTCTGGCCATGTGGCGGGTCCGGAGCCCTTCTCTGAGGTGAGTAGGGTCCGGCCTGCAGGGCACGTGGAGCCTCCGGACCTCTACCCGTGGAGGGGGAGGTCCGGCCTATGTATGCCATGTGGCAGGCCCGGAGCTCTCCTCTGCAGAGAGGGAGGTCCGGCCCCGCTGGACGCGTGGCGTCTTCGGACCTCTCTCCCGCGGAGGGGGAGGTCCGGCTTCTTTATGCCACATGGCGGGCCCGGAGCTCTCCTCTGAGGAGAGGGAGGTCCGGCCCCGCCGGACGCGTGGCGCCTTCGGAGCTCTCCCTGCGGAGAAGGGCGAGTACCTTAGGCATTTTACCCTGTGCGCGGGGGTACCCCATATCTCAGGTACCGACAGTGGCCCCCGGGCCCATCTCGGGGGAGATAGCGAGCCCGAGGTGGGACCTCCGTCTCTTCCGATCCGCGCACTTTCTTTAAGTCCCGAATTGGCCGCTGCCGGAGCACGAACGGCCGCGGGGTCGTGAGAGCGTGCGCTCACTTGATGATTGCTTTTACTGCGGCGGTTCCCAAGGCTGCCATTTCTGCACGTTGCGGCGCTTTCTTTGGGAACCGCCGAAGTGCCTTGCCGGCTCATCTTCTCAGGAGGCTGACTCCTTGACCCCACCGCTTTAGCTAAGCGGTTTGGGCCCACCCATCATCGGCATTCGGTCTAGGAACCGAAGCGGTTGCCGGTGCGGGATATTCGAAGAGTTCCGAATCGCTTGGAATTGCACCGGGAAGCTTTTTAGAGGAGGTCTTACCCCCATTGCAGCTTCCCTTCGCACTTCTCAGCATTTCTTCCCGGACTCTTGTGCTTTTGAGTTCTCCCTTGCCATGGCTTCAAACCCGCTGCTAGAGAAGAAACGCGCTCGATCTCCTCCAGCAACGGCGTCGGTGCCAAGTCGGGATTCCGGGGTGCCCGACACCCCCTCCGGTGGTGACTCGAAGAGGCCCCGGGTTGATGCGCTGGGGGAAGCCTCTGGGGCGTCCCCTGTTCCGCCAGTCCAAGCGACTGCGGAGCGGTCGTCAGCGACGGTTGCGGGCTCTGGAAGTCCTACCCCGGCTCGGAAGTCGGGGTTCAGAGCCCGCTGGAGTGTCCGCGCTTCCCGGCCTTCCCCGTCTTGCGGGGAATCTGCGCCGATGCGCTTGGAGCCAGGGGCAACTGCCGCGGCCCCCAGGCCAGCGCGGACTTCTCCTGTTCCGGTGTGCCCGGACTCCGCGGCAGCGTCGTCTCTTCCTGCCGAGACGGCAACCGCGGCCCCCGAGCCAGCACAGGTTGATCCTGCACTAGGCGGTCTGGCTTCTTCTCCAGCACCGCCTTCCCCGGCTCGTCCCTCTGCTCAGGTCAAGGAGCCAGAAGCTGAAAAGAGCCCGGCTGGCCTGGCTGCCAGAGCCATGGAGCCAGCTTCTCCTGATCGGCGTCTCGTCTCAGCTGCTGGTGCGTCGGCTCTTCCTGAGGACGAGGTAATGGAGGAGGTCGGAGGGACTGCCCCAGCCTCTGTTGCTCCATTGCCTCTGGCGGACGCCTTCACGCTTGCCGAGTCGAGCGTCCAGCAGGTCTTGGCTGCACTAGGGCGCGAGCGGGAGGAGCACACGGTTGAACAGGACCGCCTCCTCATCTGGGGGAACCTTTTGCGGGAGAGGACCACGAAGGTTAAGAGCGAACTCGACTCCAGGCGGGAGTTGCTCGACTTTAGGGAAGCGCTCGTCGACCGGATGAAGCGGGCTGTCGACCGCATGGACACCCAGTCCTGGCGGATCAACAGGGAGGCCCTGGAGGCACACGCCCGGGCCGAAGAGAGCCTCTCTGCTGCTGTGGAAATACGGCAGCGGTTGGAGCGCCGCGAACTCGCCGTTGAGGAGCGGGAGCGTTCCGTGGCAGCTGAGGCAGAGAGGGTCGCCGCGCAGCTGGCCACGGGCGAGGATGACCTCCGAGCTCGGATGGAGGAGCTGGAGATTCTGAAGGCAGACCTTGACTTGAGGGAGGAACAGGTCTCCCATGATCGCCGGGCGGTCTTTAGGACTTGTTTCTCCCTTTTTTATCGAGTCTGTAGTCCAGCTCATGGAGCCTTGCTTAATTTGACTCTCTTGGATACTTGTGTCTGTGATGCTTTTTCTCTCCTTCTTGGCTTTGCCTGGCTGAGTCCTTAGCTCCGCAAGGTACTCAGAGGCCATTTCCAATCTCGGAGCTTCGCACAGACACCCTCCCCGGGTCCTAACCGTGTTAGGGGCCCCCAGAGGTCTCCGAACCTCGCCCTATGGGGGGCTCCAAGTCTGCCTGCCATGTGGCGGGTCCGGAGCTCCTCCTCAAGAGACGGGAGCTCCGGCCATGTTGTACACGTAGGGCTTTCGGAGCCTTCCCACTGAGGGGGGGAGGTCCGGTTCCTGCCTGCCACGTGGCGAGCCCGGAGCCCTCCTCAAGGAAGGAGAGAGTTCTGGGCCCGCTGGACACGTGGGGCCCCCGGGCCCTGCCCCTGCTGGAGGGGCAGGTCCCGGTCCTTCCAGTCCCATGCCGGAGTAGCTGGTAGCTTCTTTCCCCCCGCTTCATGCAGTCCCTGTTGCCATAACCTGGAGGTCCTGCACACAGGTAGAGGAAACGTAATTCTCCTCGGGGGGTCCTCCCCTCCTGTCTCTTAGTCTTATTCGTCTTATGGTCCTGACCCGCTATACGGGGCTTGGGCAATTCTGTGCACGAGGCGCCGGAGCTCTGGCTCCCTCTGAGGTCCGGGTACGGCCGTCCGATCCCTAGTACCGGGCCATGCGCTGGGGAAGCAGAGTGCACGCGCTTTGGATTCATGACCAGGCAAAGCGGACGTACTCCCCTGGACCTCCGGAGGGCAGGATGCGCATGCTTTGGGCTCTGGGCCGGCTAAGCTGGATACGCACCCTGGACCCCCCATGCACAACGCTGGCCTTTCCTGGAGGTGACCAACTGGCACCGCAACACCTGACTGGGGGAGGCCCGAGAGACTCACTCGGCCATCGGCAGGTGCCTCAAGCGCAGCCGCCTTCGGTAGGATAGCAAATGCCGACTATGGATGAGCGCAGGAGAGGGGGAGCTAGATGTACGATGAACATACATAGATAGTGCGATCATAAAAATTAATGCATAATTTAAATGAGCGCATGAGAGAGAGCTAAGTAGAACAGGTCTCTGTATTCATACCCATAGGTGGAATTCTGGCTGTACATGGGGGCAATGTTCCGCCTCGTCTACAAGGGAAGCAAGACTCTACGCGCTTAGGGTCGGAACCAGGCTAAACTGGACGTAGTCCTGTACCGTCCCTTGAGACTTAGCTACCCCAAGCTCTGTTCCTAAATTCTATGGGGTCTATTACAGAAGTGGATAACCCTATTCTACCGATGCTCAGTAAGTAGGACTTACAGTGTTGCTTCATGGCAAGGATTTTTTGGGAATGGATCCCACTCTCGGTTGAAAGGCATGTGTACCTGGGGCGGCAGCTTTCATGATTCGAAAGGAACCTTCCCTGCTGGGGGACAGCTTATGGGTCCTTCTTGGAATATAGCGTGCCGCTTCACCAGGTTGCCTTCTTGCGGGCCCCCGTCGCGTTTGGTTCTTTGGCGGTAGTGCTTAGAGCATTAGCCGAGACCGTGCGTTGTGGGGTGTTCCCTGCAAGCCGAGTCTTGTCGAGGTTGTTATCGTCACGCTGGATCAGGCCCTGCGCGGCTTCCCTCGGGGGCCCCCGGGGAGTTCTCCCCTTCTGGCTAAGGCCTTCAAGGGGTAGGTGGACCCGGGCTCACCTTGGATGACCTAAGGCGTCTTCCCCTTCTCGCAAGGCCTTCAAGGGGTTGACGAACCTTAGGCGGCTCCCGAGAGGTATGTTCGAGGCACGGAGGCGTGCTGTAGTTGGCTAACGCCCAGGCCCGTCACCGCCGGAACTGGAGTCCTCACTGCCATGCACTGTCTTTATGACACGCTGAGGCTCCTGGAACCCCACCTGGTGGGCAGCGGTGACTGGGGCGCCGGCCTCCTGTTTGCCATCCCTCTGAGGGTAGGGCAGCGCTTCAGCCCTCTGCTGTCTTCCTTTGCGGAAGCGCTCTGCGAGCCTCTGGATCTCCCAGCACTCGGCAGCAATATGGTTGCAGGTGCCATGCACGGGGCATAGCCCGCCTTGGTCACTGTCTGGGGCCGGTGACTGCCGCTGCCTTTTGTCAGGGCGTGGCCCCCGAGCTCCACTGGTCGTCGCAGCTGCGGCGACGGGGGCCGTGAATGGTGACTTCATCTTGCCACCCCCCCGGTTCTTGGTCTTCTTGCCACCCCCATAGGCAGCAGCACCGGACCCGGGCTGCCCTCCTGACTCGGAGGTCGGCAGCGCGTGCCAGTTCCGCCCTTCAGCTGCTCTGGCGCACTTGTCCGCCAGGCTGAAGAGCTCCGAGACGTCGCGGACCTCTCTGGTCGTGAGCTTCTCGAGCATTTTCTCGTACCGGAAACCTTGTCGGAACGCCACCACCACAGAGGCGCTTTGGATATGTGGGATGGTGTTGCGCACCTGAGAGAACCGCTGGATGAAAGAGCGCAGCGACTCCCCAGGTTGTTGCTTGACGGCGTGGAGGTCAAGCTCCGTGCCGGGACGGGTGTAGGAGCTGCCGAAGTTGGCGACGAACTGCCGACAGAGCTCACCCCAGGAGGTTATGGACCCCTGAGGTAGATTCATGAGCCAAGACCGGGCTGGGCCGGTCAAGGCGACGGGGAAGTAGTTGGCCATGACAGCCTCGTCCCCTCCTGCGGCAAGTACGGCGGTGGAGTAGATCTGGAGGAACTCCGCTGGGTTGACGCTGCCGTCGTACTTCTCGGGCAGGTGCGGGCGGAACTTGCGTGGCCACCTTGCGAAGCGAAGATGGGGTGCAAGGGCCGCACATCCTGCACCCGCTGCGGCAGGTATAGGCGCTGCGAACACTTGGTTCGCACCTGGCGCTGCGTATCCCAGCATGGGCAAGGCTGCACCATAGACCGGGGCCGCTACTTGCGGCGCATATGGTTGTGGCATATGCTGCGCAGCATATGCCTGTGGCGGGGCTCCATGACGAAGACATGCCCTTCTGGTTGTGTCGAGGCCGACGACATGCTGTCGCCTGCCTCCTGGTTGCGACACCTTTCTCGGCGTCGCTCGAGGTACACCCGGGCGTCCTGCCCCAAGTGGCACCGTTCCAGTTCCCTTCGCAGGTCCGTCGACAGGAGCCTGGAGGAGCTGGAATCCGCCGTTAGCCCGTCAACCGTGGGTGCGCGTCAGCGACACAGCCGGTTGCCCTGTGCGTCGTCCTCGCCGAAAGCGAGGGTTCGCGGCGGCGACGACGAGGCGGTCCACCTCGCGGACCCATTGCTGGGTCACTGAATGGGGCGCATCCCCCGCAGGCGGGTTGCGCAGCAGCGCTCTTGCTGCAGCTAACGCACCTCCATGGTGTACGCTCAGCGCTGCAGAGGACCTCACGCTGGTCGGGGCCTGCATAGCCGGAGTCGGCGTTGCCGGAGTCGGCTGCTGGCTGCCCGCTTGTGCCAACACACTCCGTCCTGAGTGTGTCGACATGTACTCCCCAGTGGTCACGGTTCGCCGTGAACGCGGAGGGGGAGAGTTTGCCGTTGAAGGAAGCTTGGTCATCTTCGTCGGCGGAAACTCGTCGCGCTAGGGGAAAAGCCCCCTACCTAGCGCGCCAAATGTCGAAGTGTGCGATCGACACTTCCCCCGGGCCTGCACTGGGCAGCCCGCGGAGGTTCTTTTTTCGGCGGGGCTAGTCTCCTAGCGGAAAGCTTGCGCAGATGGACGAGTTAGCGAGATCTTGACACGGCGAGTTTTACGTGGTTCAGGCCGCCGGAGCGTAAAACTCTACGTCCACGGCGAGCTACGGAGCTCGCTGTATTGCTTGCTGCTCAGGGCCGGAGGCCTGAGCTTGGGGGTGAGTTACAGCTTGAGAGTGTATGGCTAGCGTATTAGTTGCAAAGTGCGAACCCCTGCTATCGACGCCTGCCCGAGCCTTTTATAGTCCAAGACTCGGGCGGCTTACAAGGGGAGCCGGGACCCGACAGGTGGTCCCGGGAAGATTGCTTGTTATCTACCGTATCTGTAGTTACACCGGTAGCTGCCTCTGGTCGAAGGCTTCTGAGTCTTCATCTTGAGTTCGACACTTCCCCCGGGCCTGCACTGGGCAGCCCGCGGAGGTTCTTTTTTCGGCGGGGCTAGTCTCCTAGCGGAAAGATTGCGCGGATGGACGAGTTAGCGAGAGCTTGACACGGCGAGTTTTACGTGGTTCAGGCCACCGGAGCGTAAAACCCTACGTCCACGGCGAGCTACGGAGCTCGCTGTATTGCTTGCTGCTCAGGGCCGGAGGCCTGAGCTTGGGGGTGAGTTACAGCTTGAGAGTGTATGGCTAGCGTATGAGTTGCAAAGTGCGAACCCCTGCTATCGACGCCTGCCCGAGCCTTTTATAGTCCAAGACTCGGGCGGCTTACAAGGGGAGCCGGGACCCGACAGGTGGTCCCGGGAAGATTGCTTGTTATCTACCGTATCTGTAGTTACGCCGGTAGCTGCCTCTGGTCGAAGGCTTCTGAGTCTTCATCTTGCCGCCCTGCCCATGCCGCGTGCTAGTCGTAGTGGTTGATGACGGCGCAGGCGGCATGGGATGTCTTGTCGCAGCGTTTATTGGCTGGCAGGTTCTGACACCGCGCGCCAGTCTGTGATGTGACTGGGCGCAACGGCGCCTGACAGATGCGTGCTCCGCGTTTCCGCGTCTTGGGAAGACGCGGGCCTTGAATACCTTGTACGGGCAAGGTGAGGAGTGCCTTTACGCCCGCCGCCTACCGCTCGGGGGCAGGCAGCACCGTTCTTCTGGCCACGTGGCGGGTCCGGAGCCCTTCTCTGAGGTGAGAAGGGTCCGGCCTGCGGGGCACGTGGAGCCTCCGGACCTCTCCCCGCGGAGGGGGAGGTCCGGCCTCTGTATGCCATGTGGCGGGCCCGGAGCTCTCCTCTGCGGAGAGGGAGGTCCGGCCCCGCTGGACGCGTGGCGTCTTCGGACCTCTCTCCCGCGGAGGGGGAGGTCCGGCTTCTGTATGCCACATGGCGGGCCCAGAGCTCTCCTCTGAGGAGAGGGAGGTCCGGCCCCGCCGGACGCGTGGCACCTTCAGAGCTCTCCCTGCGGAGAAGGGCGAGTACCTTAGGCATTTTACCCTGTGCGCGGGGGTACCCCATATCTCAGGTACCGACACCCGGGGTACCTTCCTCCATTGGCTCATGCTGACAAGAGGTAAATAGGCCCGGACCCTTCTTGGGGGACCCATGATGTCTTCCTCCATTGGCTCAGGCCGACATGGGGTTGACAGATCTAGGGCGGCTCCTGGGAGGTGAGGCCGAGGCACGGAGGCGTGCGCTCGGGCGGAGCTGGCCCGGTTCTGCACCGTCGGGGGCTGGTGCTCGGGCTGCTGCAGATGCTTGGAGATTTTCCAAGGCTGACACAGCAGCAGTGCAGTCTCCACAGATCTTGAAGACTCCTGTTGGTGTAGGCACCTTCAAGACGAAGTAGCCGTAGTGGGCTACACGAATTGTCGTCGCTGGAGCCAGAGTCCTCGTGGTTGCGCACAGCCTTCACGGCGTGCTGGGGCTCCTGGAAATCCATGTGCTGGACGACATTGTTATGTGCGTCGACCCTCTGCTTGCCCTCCCTCTGACGGAAGGGAGGGGCGTCCGCACGTGGCAGCTTCCCCTTGCGGAAGCGTTCCGCGAGCTTCTGAATCTCCCGGCACTCAGCAGCAGTATGGCTGCCGGTGTTGTGCACGGGGAACGGCTCGCCTTGGTCACGTCTGGAGCTGGCGACTGTCGCGGCCTCTTGTCGGGGCGTGGCCCCCGAGCTCCAGTGGGTGCTGCGGATGCAGCAACGGGAGCTGCGGTCGGCGGCTTCATCTTGCCACCGCCCCTGTTCTTGATCTCCTTGCTGCTTCCATGGGAAGCAGCGCCAGATCCGGGCTGTCCTTCGGCTTCGGAGGCTAGCGGTGAGTGCCAGTTGCGCCCTTCTGCTGCCCTGGCGCACTTGTCCGCCAGGCTAAAGAGCTCTGAGATATCGCGCACTTCTCTGGTCGTGAGCTTCTCGAGCATTTTCTTGTCCCGTACAGCCTGTTGGAATGCCACCACCACTGAAGCATTTTGGATATGGGGGATGGTGTTCCGTACCTGGGAGAACCGCTGGATGAAGGAGAGCAGCGTCTCTCCAGGTTGTTGTTGGATGGTGTGGAGGTCGAGCTCCGTGCTAGGCCGGGTGTAGGAGCTGCCGAAGTTTGCAGTAAACTGCCGGCAGAGCTCTCCCCAGGAGGTTATGGAACCCTGGGGGAGATTCATGAGCCAAGAACGTGCTGGTCCGGTCAAGGCGACGGGGAAGTAGTTGGCCATGACGGCCTCATCCCCTCCTGCAGCAAGGATGGCAGTGGAGTAGATTTGGAGGAACTCCGCCGGGTTGACGCTGCCATCGTACTTCTCAGGCAGGTGCGGCCGGAACTTGCGTGGCCACTTCTCGAAGTGAAGGTGTGGCGCCAGGGCCGCACATCCTGCTCCTGTTGCTGCAGGTGTTGGTGTCGCAAACGCTTGGTTCGCCGTCGGCGTCGCGTACCCCGATATGGGCAAGGCTACGCCATAGACCGGGGGTGCCACTTGCACGGCATATGGCTGAGGCATATGCTGCGTGGCGTATGCCTAGGGCAGAGATCGCGTAGCCAATGCCTGTAGTCCAGGTTGAGTCGAGGCGGTCGACATGCTGTTGCCGACCTCGCGGTTGCGACGCCTCTCTCAGCGTCGCTCGATGGTCAGGCGGGCATCTTCGCCCAGGTGACATCGCTCCAGCTCCAACCTCAGGTCCGCAGATGGGAGCCTGGTGGAGCGGGAGCCTGCCGTCTGCCCGTCAACCATTGGCGTGCGCGTCAGCGACACACCTGGTTGACCAGGACGTTGTCCCCGCCGAAGTCGAGGGTTGGCGGCGGCGACGACGAGACGGTCGACGTCGCGAATCCACTGCTGGGTCGCTGCCTGAAGCGCGTCCCCAGTGGGTGGATTGCGCTGAAGCGCTCGTGCTGCGGCTAGTGCGCTCCCATGGGAGACACTCAGCGCTGCAGTAGATCTTGGGCTTGCTGGAGTCTGCGCTACCGGAATTGGCTGCTGGCTTCCAGCTTGCACCGACACACTCCGTCCTGAGTGTGTCGAGACGTAGTCCCCGTTTGTCACCGTTCGTCGTGAACGTGGGCGGGGAGAGCTTGCCGCTGAAGGAGGCTTCTTCATCTTCGCTGGTGAAAGCTCGTCGTGCAAGGGAAAAGCCCCCTACCTGGCGCGCCAAATGTCGAAATGTGCCGTCAACACTTCCCCCGAGCCTGCTCTGGGCAGCCCGCGGAGGTTCTTTTTCGGAGGGGTTAGTCACTCGCGGAGATCTTACGCGTTGGGGACGATGGAAGGAGAAAGCTTGACACAGAGATTTTTATGTGGTTCAGGCCGCCGGAGCATAAAACCCTACGTCCACGATGAGCAGAGGTGCTCGTTGTATTGCTTGGTGCTCAGAACCGGGGTTCTGAGTTTGAGGATGAGTTGAGTGCTAGAATGCTCGAGAGTATGTGTTCAAGGAGCCGAACCGTTGCTAACGTTGCCTACTCGAGCCTTTTATAGTCCAAGGCTCGGGCGCCTTACAAGGTGGGCCCGGCAATATCGAAGTGTGCCGTCGACACTTCCCTCGGGCCTGCTCTGGGCAACCCGTGGAGGTTCTTTTTCGGAGGGGTTAGTCACTCGCGGAGAGCTTACGTGTTGGGGACGATGGAAGGAGAAAGCTTGACACAGAGATTTTTACGTGGTTCAGGCCGCCGGAGCGTAAAACCCTATGTCCACAGTGAGCAGAGGTGCTCGTTGTATTGCTTGGTGCTTAGAATCGGGGTTCTGAGATTGAGGATGAGTTGAGTGCTAGAATGCTCGAGAGTATGTGTGCAAGGAGCTGAACCCTTGCTAACGTTGCCTACCCGAGCCTTTTATAGTCCAAGGCTCGGGAGGCTTACAAGGTGGGCCCAGGACCCGACAGGTGGTCCGGGGGAGATTGCCTGCCATCTACCATATACTGCAGTTACACCGGTAGTTATCTCTGGCGAAGGCTTTTGAGTCTTCGTCTTGCCGCCCTGCCCACGCCGCAAGCTAGGCGTAGTGGTTGATGATGGCAGGGGCGGCAGGGGATGTCTTGTCGCTTTATTTATTGGCGTACAGCCTCTGACGCGGCGTGCCAGTCTTCACTACGATGTGACTGGGCGCAACGGCACCTGACAGAGGTGTGCTCTACGTCTCCGCGTCTTGGGAAGGCACGGGTCTTGAATACCTTGTACGGACAAGGTATGGCGCGTCTTTACTCTTTCTGCCTACCGCGCGGGGGCAGGTAGCGCGGCTCTGCTGGCCATGTGGCGGGCCCGGAGCTCTCCTCTAAGGAGAGGGTGGTCTGGCCCCGCTGGACACGTGGAGCCTTTGGAGCTCTCCCCGCGGTGGGGGGAGGTCCGGCTCTGCTGGCCACATGGCGGGCCCGGAGCTCTCCTCTGAGGAGAGGGAGGTCCGTCCCCGCTAGACACGTGGAGCCTTCGGAGCTCTCCCCGCGGAGGGGGGAGGTCCGACTCTGTTGGCCACGTGGCGGGCCCGGAGCTTTCCTCTGAGGAGAGGGAGGTCCGGCCCCGCCGAACACGTGGCGCTCTCGGAGCTCTCACCACGGAGGGGGAGGTCCGGCTCTGTTGGCCACGTGGTGGGCCCGGAGCTCTCCTCTGAGGAGAGGGAGGTCCGGCCCCGCGGGACACGTGGCACCCTCGGAGCTCTCCCCGCGGAGGGGGTAGGTCCGGCTCTGTTGGCAACGTGGCAGGCCCGGGGCTCTCCTCTATGGAGAGGGAGGTCCGGCCTTGCGGGACACATGGCGCCCTCGGAGCTCTCCCCACGGAGAGGGGCGAGGTCCTTAGGCAGTTTCCCCTGTGCGCGGGGGTACCCCATATTGAGGGTACCAACAACCGGAAGTCCACAATCAAACAAGAAACCCTTATCCCGATGTTACTAGCCTAAGGTGGAATAGAAATTTAGTTGACACAATATCTACTACAATCAAGGTTCCAATACAATTATTAATCCATAAACAACATGTTAAGAGACTTGTCCCATACCCCACTATATATCCAGTACAGCTCAAACTTGTCCAGCAGGGCCGCATACGCGTGGTCCTTAACCGATACGGACGAGCTAATAACCAACCTCCACATTCGCCTTACCCTCCCAGCCCAGTCCCAATGTGGTCCCAAGCATTTTCACACCCATCACAGGTCGAGACAACCTTGAACGCTCCATCCTACAGGAACTCCCTATCTGTGAGACCTATGTGTGCTGAATACAATGGCTATGACGATAAAAGTTTTGAATTCTGCCAAAACACTCTTTTTGTCAAGGTCCGACTCTAGGTCCAAGCTCCGACAAGATCCGACTTGCTATGGCTAGGTCCGACATGTGTTTGGTTAGCTCCGGCGGTAGGTCTGACTAGCTTTGGTAAGTTCCGGTGCTAGGTTCTGCTAGCTTTAGTAAGCTCCAGCTCAAGGTCCGGTTAGCTTTGCTAAGGTCCGGAGCTAAATCGCAATGGTTCTGTTTTCACCATGCAAATGTTTCGAACTTGCTTTACATCTAAGGAAAGTTTGATTAGTATTCTTTTACTAAGTTTTTGAAGTGTTATGACTGTTTACGGTTGTCGGTACCCTCAATATGGGGTACCCCCGCGCACAGGGGAAACTGCCTAAGAACCTCGCCCTTCTCGGCAGGGAGAGCTCCGAAGGCGCCACGTGACCAGCGGGGCCGGACCTCCCTCTCCTTAGAGGAGAGCTCCGGGCCCGCCACGTGGCCAACAAAGCCGGACCTCCCTCCTCCGTGGGGAGAGCTCCGAGAGCGCCACGTGTCCAACGGGGCCGGACCTCCCTCTCCTCAGAGGAGAGCTCTGGGCCCGCCACGTGGCCAGCAGAGTCGGACCTCCCCCCTCCGCGGGGAGAGCTCCGAAGGCTCCACGTGTCCAGTGGGGCCGGACCCCCTCTCCTCATAGGAGAGCTCCGGGCCCGCCACATGGCCAGCAGAGCCGAACCTCCCCCTCCGCGGGGAGAGCTCCGAAGGCTCCACGTGTCCAGCGGGGCCGGACCTCCCTCTCCTCAGAGGAGAGCTCCGGGCCTGCCACGTGGCCAGCAGAACAGCGCTGCCTGCCCCCCCGCGGTAGGCAGCAAGAGTAAAGATGCGCCATACCTTGCCCGTACAAGGTATTCAAGGCCCGCGCCTTACCAAGGCGCGGAGACGCGGAGCACGCCTCTGTCAGGTGCCGTTGCGCCCAATCACATCGCAGTAAAGACTGGCACGCCGCGTCAGAGGCTGTGCGCCAATAAACACAGCGACAAGACATCCCCTGCCGCCCCTGCCATCATCAACCACTACGACTAGCTTGCGGCATGGGCAGGGCGGCAGAACGAAGACTTAAAAGCCCTCGCCAGAGACAACTGCCGGCGTAACTGCAGATACGGTAGATGGCAGGAAACCTCCCCGGGACCACCTGTCGGGTCCTGGGCCCACCTTGTAAGCCGCCCGAGCCTTGGACTATAAAAGGCTTGGGTAGGCGACGTTAGCAGGGGTTCGACTCTTTGCACACTTATGCTCCATCATCAGAGCACCCAACTCATCCTCAAGCTCAGAACTCCGGTTCTGAGCGCTAAGCAATACAACGAGCATCTCTTCTCACCGTGGACGTAGGGTTTTACGCTCCGGCGGCCTGAACCACGTAAAAATCCCTGTGTCAAGCTACTCCCTCCATCGTCCCTAACGCATGAGCTCTCCGTGAGTAACTAGCCCCTCCTAAAAAGAACCTCCACGGGCTACCCAGAGCAGGCCCGGGGGAAGTGTCGACAACACACTTCGACATTTGGCATGCCAGGTAGGGGGCATTTCCCTTGCGCGACAAGCTTTCACCGATGAAGATGACGAAGCTTCCTTCAGCGGCAAGCTCTCCCCACCCACGTTCATGACGAACGGTGACCAGCGGGGACTATGTCTCGACACACTCAGGATGGAGTGTGTCAGTGCAAGCTGGAAGACAGCAGCCGACTCTGGCAACGCCGACTCCAGCGAGCCCAAGATCCACTGCAGCGCTGAGCGTCTCCCACGGGAGTGCACTAGCTGCAGCACGAGCACTACTGCGCAATCCACCTGCTGGGTACGCGCCTCAGTCAGCGACCCAACAGTGGATTCGTGACATAGACCGTCTCGTCGTCGCCGCCGCCAACCCTCAACTTCGTTGGGGACGATGTCCCAGTCAACCGGCTGTGTCGCTGACCCGCACGCCAACGGTTGACGGGCAGACGGCAGACTCTCGCTCCACCAGGCTCCCATCGGCGGACCTGAGGTCGGAGCTAGAACGACGCCACCTGGGCAAGGATGCCCGAGTGGTCATCGAGCGACGCTGAGAAAGGCGTCGCAACCAAGAGGCCGGTGACAGCATGTCAACCGCCTCGACCCAGCCTGAGCTGCAGACGTTTGCTACGCGATCTTTGCCCCAGGCATACGCCACGCAGCATATGCCCCAGCCATATGCCCTGCAAATGGTGCCCCAGGTCTATGGCGCAGCCCTGCCCATACCGGGGTACACAGTGCCGACAGTGAACCAAGCGTTCACGGCACCAACACCTGCAGCAATAGGAGAAGGATGTGCGGCCCTGGCGCCACACCTTCGCTTCGCGAATTGGTCGCGCAAGTTCCGGCCGCACCTGCCCGAGAAGTACGATGGCAGCGTCAACCCGGCGGAGTTCCTCCAGATCTACTCCACCGCCATCCTTGCTGCAGGATGGGATGAGGCCGTCATGGCCAACTACTTCCCCGTCGCCTTGACCGGCCCAGCTCGGTCTTGGCTCATGAATCTCCCCCAGGGTTCCATAACCTCCTGTGGAGAGCTCTGCCGACAGTTCACTGTGAACTTCAGCAGCTCCTACACCCGGCCTGGCACGGAGCTTGACCTCCACGCCATCCAACAACAACCTGGAGAGACGCTGCGCTCCTTCATCCAGCGGTTCTCCTAGGTGCGGAACACCATCCCGCATATCCAAAATGCTTCTGTGGTGGTGGCGTTCCAGCAGGGTGTACGGGATACGAAGATACTCGAGAAGCTCGTGACCAGAGAAGTGCGCGATGTCTCAGAGCTCTTCAGCCTGGCGGACAAGTGCGCCAGGGCAGCAGAAGGGCGGAACTGGCACTCACAGCCAGCCTCCGTTAGGAGGACAACCCGGATCTGGCACTGCTTCCCATGGAAGTAGCAAGAAGATCAAGAACCGGGGCGGTGGCAAGATGAAGCCACCGACCGCAGCTCCCATTGCTGCAGCAGCAGCGCCCAGTGGAGCTTGGGGGCCACGCCCCAACAAGAGGCAGCAACAGTCACCAGCTCCAGATGGTGACCAAGGCGAGCCATGCCCCATGCACAACACCAGTAGCCATACTGCTGCTGAGTACCGGGAGATTCAGAAGCTCGCGGAACGCTTCCGCAAGGGGAAGCAACTGCGTGCTGACACCCCACCCTTCTGTCAAAGGGAGGGCAAGCAGAAGATCGACACCCAAGACAACATCGACCACCAGGCGGAGTTCCAGGAGCCTCAGCGTGCCGTGAAGGTGATACACAACCATGCGGACTCCAGCTCCAGCGACGACGAGCGCTGGAGGACGCTCTACGTCATCTACGGCGGGTCCGCTGACACCTCGTCCCGAAGCGCAGTCAAGACTCTGCGCTGAGCGGTAGTGTCGGTGGCTCCTCTCCCAAGTGCTGCGCCGCACCTCAAGTGGATGGGAACCCCCATCAGCTTCGACGCCACCGACTGCCCCAGGAACATGGCTGGGGCCGGCCAACTACCGCTCTTGGTAGCTCCCACCATCGCCAACGTGAGGATGTACCACGTTCTGGTAGACGGCGGGGCTAGGCTGAACCTCATCAGCCGCACAGCTTTCCAGAAGCTGCAGATCCCGATGGCCAAGCTCACCCCATCGAGCCCGTTCTCAGAGATAGGGCCAGGACAAGTCGTCCCCTACGGTAACATTAGCCTACCAGTGACCTTTGGGGAACCGGACAGCTATCAAACAGAGTACATTCTGTTCGACGTAGCGGAGATCGACCTCCCCTTCAACGCCATAATCGGCAGGCCAGCCCGGTACCAATTTATGGCGGTAGCCCACTACGGCTACCTCGTCTTGAAGATGCCCACACCAACAGGCGTCCTCAAGATTCATGGAGACCGCACTGCTGCAGTATCAGCCTTGGAGAAGTTCCAGGCACTTGCATTAGCCCGAGCACCATCCCCTGGCGGTGCAGAACCAGGCCAGCTCCACCCGAGTGCACGCCACCGTGCCTCGACCTCAGCACCCCGCGTGCAACCCCTTGACGAGGGCGACGTCCCCCTGAAGGTCGTCCAAGTCGGCGCCGATGCGGCCCAGACCACCCGGGTAGCGGGGGGCCTGGACAGCAAATAGGAAGGCACGCTCATCACCTTCCTCCGGCACAACGTCGACGTGTTTGCATGGCAGCCGTCGCAGATGCCGGGGATCCCTAGGGAGGTGATCGAGCACCATCTGAAGATCTTCCCTGACGCTCGGCCAGTCCAACAGAAGCCCTGCAAGCAGTCCATCGAGCGGCAGAACTTTATCCGAGAAGAAATCAAGAAGCTGCTGGACGCTGGCTTCATACGAGAAGTCCACCACCCCCGGTGGTTGGCGGACCCCGTCGTTGTCCCGAAGGCCAGCGGGAAGCTCCGGATGTGCATCGACTACACCAGTCTCAATAAGGCATGTTCCAAAGATCCATTCCCCCTCCCTAGAATAGATCAAATAGTAGACTCTACATCACGCTGTGATATGCTATGCTTCCTAGACGCCTACTCGGGCTTACATCAGATCCCTATGTCTAGAGAAGATGAAGAACACACTTCTTTCATCACAGTAGACGGCCTGTATTGTTACGTCTCTATGCCTTATGGTCTAAAGAATGCTCTTCCCACCTTTGTACGTGCTATGCAAAAAACCTTTGGAGAGCTAATAAGAGACTTAGTCGAGGTGTATGTCAATGACATCATTGTCAAAGTCAGGCAGAGCTCATCCTTGTTAGATAACCTAGCCCTAGTCTTTGACAAATTGCGCTCCACGCGCACTAAGCTGAACCCCGACAAGTGTGTGTTCGGCGTATCCTCTGGGAAGCTCCTAGGATTCCTGGTCTCACACCGAGGAATTGAGGCCAACCCAGAGAAGATCAAGGCCATCGACCTGATGCGGCCCCCTCGCCCGCATCAAAGATGTCCAGAGACTCACGGGATGCCTAGCCGCGTTGAGTTGGTTTATACCGAGGCTAGCAGAGCGGGCGCTCCCCTTCTTTAAGCTCCTACGCAAATCCGGGCCATTTGCTTGGACCGATGAAGCAGAAGAAGCTTTCCAGCAGTTGAAGCAGCTCCTGGCGACCCTACCCATCATGGTAGCCCCCGAGCCCGAAGAGCACTTGCTGCTCTACATCGGGGCAACAACTGTGGTGGTGAGCATGGTTCTCGTTGTAGAGCGGCCGGACCCCTCGTCACCGCAGCCTGCTCCGGTAGCAGAAGACAAGCACTTGGAGACCCCGAAGGCTCAAGACGACCTCCCGGAACTCCAAGACAACCTCCCGGAGGTCCATCGAGACCTCCCGGAGCTCCAGGTTAACCCCCCGGAGGCCCAAAGGAACTTCCTAGGAGAACAAGACATCCTCCCGAGGGTCCAGGATGACCACCCGGAAGACCAGCGGGACCCCCCGGTGGTCCAAGACGGCCTAGAAGCCTTCGAGTCCCAGCTACCGGAGGCTCCCCCGGACCCGTCTACCTCCAGTTGGCCTGAGCCAATGGAGGAGGACATCTCAGGCCCAGGGGGGAGGGTCCGGACCATCCAGAGGCCTGTCTACTACATCAGCGAAGTCCTCCACGACGCCAAGACAAGGTACCTGGAGGTCCACAAGCTGCTGTATGCAGTACTCATGGCATCTAGGAAGCTCCACCACTACTTTCAAGCCCACCGAATCTCGGTGGTCACCTCATACCTGCTGAAGGCCATTCTTCACAGCCCCAACGCGACCGACAATGTCACTAAATGGGCAGCGGAATTGGCGGAGTTTGAGCTGGACTTCCTTCCTCGCCATGCAGTTAAGAGCCAAGCACTGGCTGACTTCGTGGCCGAGTGCACGCCAACAACAACTAACCCAGGGGGCCACAAAGACGGTGAACCAAAGTCCCGAGCTCTGATCTTCACCGGGCCTCACTGGACGCTCTTCTTTGACGGCTCCTCGCGAAAGCAGGGGGCCGGTGCTGGCGTACTGCTTCTCATGCCATTGGGGGAGCAGTTTGGGTACATGGTGCGTCTCAATTTCAAGGCAACCAACAACATGGTAGAGTATGAAGCACTCATCTTTGGCCTAAAGACAGCCCTGTCTCTGGGCGCTCGCCAGTTGTTGGCACAGGGCGACTCCCAGCTAGTCATCAAGCAAGTCAAGGGTGAATGTTCCTGTAATGACCTGCAACTAGCTGCTTATCTGCTCCACGTGCATATGCTGGAGAAAGACTTCCTCGCCTTGGACCTGCGCCATGTACCGCGCGCTGGCAATGCCGCGGCTGGCGACCTTTCAACGACGGCCTCCACCGGAGCCCCGATGCCCGAAGGAGTCTTCGAGCAGATGTTGCTGCGGCCCACAGCCCGGCCTGCCGAGCCGGGCGAAGGGGGCTGGACCAGCACCTCGAAGCTGGCGGTCCCGGCGGCCCTGCAGCCATGGACGCCGCCAAGGATCGTAAGCATCACTGGGGACTCCGTGCAACCCAGCGCTCAAGATCCAGAAGCTCAAGTCAGACCCGATGCATGGATCACGGAGATTCGGGACTACTTGAAAGACAACATCCTCCCTGATGAACATGTATCCGCTGAACGGATCGTGCGCATGGCTAAAAGATACGCGCTGGTAGAAGGGGATCTCTACCTGCGTGGCGCCAACCACGTCTGTCGGTACCCTCAATACCGGGTACCCCCGCGCACAGGATAAAACTTCCTAAGGACCTCGCTCCCTCTGCAGGGGCGAGGTTTGAAGGCGCCATGTGTCCAGCGGGGCCGGAGCTCCCGTCCCCACGGAGGATAGCTCCGAGCCTGCCACATGGCCCAGGAGGCCGGACCTCACCCCCTCTGCAGGGGCGAGCTCCGAAGGTGCCACGTGTCCAGCGGGGCTGGAGCTCCCCTCCCCTCGGAGGATAGCTCCGGGCCTGCCGCATGGCCTAGGAGGCCGGACCTCGCCCCCTCCGCAAGGGCGAGCTCCGAAGGCGCCACGTGTTTGGCAGGGCCGGGGCTCTCCTCTCCTCAAAGGATAGCTCCGAGCCTGCCACGTGGCTCGGAAGACCGGACCATGCCCCCTCCGCGGGGGTGAGCTCCGAAAGCTCCACGTGTCCAGCGGAGCCGGAGCTCCCCCTCTCCTCAGAGGAGAGCTCCGGGTCCGACACGTGGCCAGCAGAGCAGTGCTGCCGCCCGGCGCGGTAGGCAGCGGGAGTAAAGGTGCGCCATGCCTTTACCGTACAAAGCATTCAAGACCCACGCCTTCCCGAGACGAAGAGGCGCAGCGCATGCCTGTCAGGAGGCGCTGTGACCAGTCACAGTCAGGACAGGCGTACAGTGTCTGAAGCTACAGGCCATTGAAGGCAGCGACAAGACCGGACAAGACATGCCCTGTCGCCCCTGCCATCACCAACGACTGCATGCTACACTTAGCCTGCGGCATGGGCAGGGCGGCAGGATGAGGACTTCAACGCCAGCGCCAAGACATAATAGCTGGTAGGAAATCACCCCGGGGCCACCTATCGGGCCCTGGGCCCACCTTGTAAGCCGCTTGAGCCTTGGACTATAAAAGGCTCGGGTAGGCAACGTTAGCAAGGGTGGGCACTCCAGCCATCCAAACCCTTGGGTTCGCACTCCAGCAACTCGCACCCTAGACATCATTCACCCACAAGCTCAGAACTCCGGTTCTGAGCAACAAGCAATATAACGAGCACCTCTGCTCACCGTGGACGTAGGTTTTTATGCTCCGGCAGCCTGAACCACGTAAAACTCGCCGTGTCAAGCTTCTCCCTCACTCCTCCCTTACGCTGAAGCTCTCCGCAAGCGACTAGCCCTCCGAAAAAGAACCTCCGCGGGCTGCCCAGAGCAGGTCCGGGGGAAGTGTCGACCACACACTTCAACATTTGGCGCGCCAGGTAGGCGTTTTTCCCTTGCGTGGCGAGCTTCTGCCGACGAAGATGACGAAGCTTCCTTCAGCGGCAAGCTCTCCTCCCCCGCGTTCACGACGGACCGTGACTAGCAGGGTATACGTGTTGACACACTCTGGACAGAGTGTGTCGGCGCAAGCTGGAAGCCAGCAGCCGACTCCGGCAACGTAGGCTCCAGCGAGCGTCAGATCTTCTGCAGCGCTGAGCGTCCCCCACGGGGGCGCGCTAGCTGCAGCAAGAGCGCTAATGCACAATCCACCTGCTGGATTCGCGAAGTAGACTGTCTCATCGTCGCCGCCGCAAACCCTCGACTTCAGCGGGGACGACGTTCCGGCCAACCGGCTGTGTCGCTGACGCGCACGCCAACGGTTGACGGACAAACGGCGGATTCCAGTTCCACCAGGCTCCCATCGACGGACCTGAGGACAGAGCTGGAACGATGCCACTTGGGCCAAGATGCCCAAGTGTTCCTCAAGCGGCAACGAGAAAGGCGTCGCAGCCAAGAGGCCGGCGACAGCATGACGTCTGCCTTGACCCTGCCTGTGGCGCAGACTTTCACCACGCGAACTCTGCCCCAGGCATACGCCACGCAGCATATGCCACAGCCATATGCCATGCAAACGGTGCCCCTGGTCTATGGCACAGCCTTGCCCATACCGGGGTACACAGTGCCAGCAGCGAACCAAGCGTTCATGGCACCAACGCCTGCAGCAACAGGAGCAGGATGTGCGGCCCTGGCGCCCCACCTTCGCTTCACGAGGTGGCCACGCAAGTTTTGGCCGCACCTGCCTGAGAAGTACGACGGCAGCGTCAACCCGGCGGAGTTCCTCCAGATCTACTCCACCGCCGTCCTAGCTGCAGGAGGGGACGAGGCCGTCATGGCCAACTACTTCCCCGTCGCCTTGACCGGCCCAGCCCGGTCCTGGCTCATGAACCTCCCCCAGGGTTCCATAACCTCCTGGGGAGAGCTCTTCCGGCAGTTCACCGCCAACTTCGGCAGCTCCTACACCCTGCCCAGCACGGAGCTGGACCTCCACGCCGTGCAGCAACAACCGGGAGAATCTCTGCGCTCCTTCATCCAGCGGTTCTCCCAAGTACGCAACGCCATCCCCCACATCCCGAATGCATCAGCGGTGGTCGCGTTCCGACAAGGTGTGAGGGACAAGAAGATGCTCGAGAAGTTGGCCACCAGGGAGGTGCAAGACATCTCGGAGCTCTTCAGCCTGGTGGACAAGTGCGCCAGAGAAGAAGACGGGCGTCATTGGCACTCACTGCCAGCCTCCGAAGCCGGAACACAGCCCGAAGATGGCAGAGTTCAAGCTAAGCTCCCGACCACGTCAGACAGTCAAGAGCCAAGCACCGACTGACTTCGTGGTCAGGTGGACGCCACCACCAAGCATCCCAGGGGGGCCCCAGCTTCACCGAGCCCCACTGAACGTTCTACCTCGACGGCGTGCTGCTCCTCATGCCAACGGGGGAGCGGTTTGGGTACCCTGGACCTGTGCCATGTACCGCGTGCCGATGACACCGTCGCCGACAACCTGACAGCGAAGGTCTCCACCGGAGCCCCGGAGCTCCAAGGAGCCTTCGAAGGGATGTTGTTGCAACTCACAGCCCGGAGTGCCGACCGGGCGAAGGGGGCGAGACCAGCACCTCGAAGCTGGTGGTCCCGGTGGCCATGCAGCCATGGAGACAGCCAAAGGATCGTATGCGCCTTGGGGACTCCGTGCTACCCAGCGCCCAAGATCCAGAAGCTCAAGTAGTCCCGATGCATGGACCACGGAGGTCCGGGACTCCTTGAAGGACATCCTTCCTGATGAACGTGCATTCGCTGAACGGATTGTGCGGATGGCTAAGTGTTACGCGCTGGTATCTTTACTGGCGTGGCGCCACGGCATCCTATTGCGGTGCATAACCCAGGAGGAAGGCTGCGACCAGCTCGCAGTAGTCCACGGAGGCGAGTGTTGGGAACGCTCATCATCCTGCACGCTGGTCGGTTAAGCCATCCGGCATGGCTCCTACTGACCGAGAGCCACCTGGACGCCGTCAAACCGGTTAGGAGATGCAATGCGTGCCAGGTCCACGCCGAGCAGACCCACACAACCGGTGCAGACGCCGCACCTAGAGCCGTCGGGGGATACTGGCTCCTCTATGTCGAGGGCCAGCCGGACTTCCTAGGGCCGGGTCACGGGAATTACCCTTCTACATGGTATGCGGGGCCGAAGCCATGCTTCCCCCTGAGATCACCATGGGGGTCCCCCCGTGTCCGAGCGTACGATGAAGCCACGCATGACCCGCTCTGCGTGAGGACATCTACTTCGTCGTCGAGGCAAGATGGCAAGCCACGCTCCGGATCGCACGGAACCTGCGGGCCCCAGCGCTACCACCGCCGTTCCATGCATGGGAGCCCAGGACAGGCGCTCTGACGCTACCCCAGTAAGTTTACCATGCTTACTTAGGTGTTTATTTAAATTACGTATTAATTTATATGATCACCTCCCCATGCTCTAGACAGTGTACATCCATTGTACACTCGGTTCCCCTTTCCTGCTCTCATGCATAGTCGATATTTGTCATCCTGCCGAAGGCGGTAGTGCTTGGGGTACCTGCCAGAGGCCCGGGGGCCTTTCGGACCTCCCCCTGTAAGGGTACTGTACCGCCAGTTGGTCTTCTCCAAGAAAAGACCTACACTAGACCGGGGGGTCAGGAGCCTTGCTTTGCCCGGTCCTGCACCCAAAGCATGCGCACTCTGCCCCCCAGCGCTACGGTCTGGGTACTAGGGGGCCGGACGGTTACACCCTGACTAGGGCTGGGAGCTAGACCTCTGGGACCAAGTGCACTGGATTGCCCAAGCCCCGTATTCCGGCCCGGGACAGTAAGCCAAATGAGACTAAGGGACAGGAAAGGGAGGACCTCTGAGCAGTACAGGACCCCACCCCCTCAGCAGGGGTGAGCTCCGAAGCCGGACCTCGTCTCCCTCTTCTCAGAGACGAGCTCTGATGACCTCCGGACCTCACGCCCTTCGTGGGCCTGAGCTCCGATGACTTCCGGACCTCCGCCCCCACAGCTGGGCCGAGCTCCGATGCCAGCCCCCGCCCTCCTTTCAGAGGCGATCCCTGATGCCGGACCTCACGCCCTTCTGGGCCTGAGCTCCGATGACTTCCGGACCTCCGCCCCCACAGCTGGGCCGAGCTCTGATGCCATCCCTCGCCCTCCTTTCAGAGGCGAGCCCTGATGCCGGACCTCACGCCCTTCGTGGGCTTGAGCTCCGATGACTTCCGGACCTCCGCCCCAACAGCTGGGCCGAGCTTCGATGCCAGCCCTCACCCTCCTTTCAGAGGCGAGCCCTGATGCTGGACCTCACGCCCTTCGTGGGCCTGAGCTCCGATGACTTCCGGACCTCCGCCCCCACAGCTGGGCCGAGCTCCGATGCCAGCCCTCACCCTCCTTTCAGAGGCGAGCCCTGATGCTGGACCTCACGCCCTTCGTGGGCCTGAGCTCCGATGACTTCCGGACCTCCGCCCCCACAGCTGGGCCGAGCTCCGATGCCAGCCCTCGCCCTCCTTTCAGAGGCGAGCCCTGATGCCGGACCTCACGCCCTTCGTGGGCCTAAGCTCCGATGACTTCCGGACCTCCGCCCCCACAGCTGGGCCGAGCTCCGATGCCAGCCCTCGCCCTCCTTTCAGAGGCGAGCCCTGATGCCGGACCTCACGCCCTTCGTGGGCCTGAGCTCCAATGACTTCCCGGACCACCCCTCTTCTCAGAGGCGAGCTCCGAAGCCGGACCTCCCCCTTTCACAAGGGCTGAGCTCCGATGCCAGGCTTCACCTCTCCTCAGAGGCTAAACTCCGAAGCCGTCAAGACCCTGCCAGCACAGGGAGTACTCATGACAAGAAAGTGTGCGGGTAGGAGAAGGCCCAACCTCGGGCTCGTTACCTCCCCCGAGGTGAGCCCGGGAGGCCACTGTCGGTACCCTCAATACCGGGTACCCCCGCGCACAGGATAAAACTTCCTAAGGACCTCGCTCCCTCTGCAGGGGCGAGGTTTGAAGGCGCTACGTGTCCAGCGGGGCCGGAGCTCCCCTCCCCACGGAGGATAGCTCCGAGCCTGCCACGTGGCCCAGGAGGCCGGACCTCACACCGTCTGCAAGGGCGAGCTCCGAAGGCGCCACGTGTCTAGCGGGGCCGGAGCTCTCCTCCCCTCGGAGGATAGCTCCGGGCCCGCCGCGGGGGATGGTCCCGCCGGCACAGAAGAAGCCCCTGCCGACTTGGGGGCCGTCGGAGCCGCCGCAGCTCCCGGACGCTGCGGCGCAGAACCCCCGCTAGCCGGAGATGGCCGGGGAACAGACTTGCCCCTGGTAGCCGATGAGTCCCTGCCGACATAAGAAGCTCTCAGGCTAAGAAAGGAGAAAAGAACGCTAGTTCTAAAATCCAGAAAGAGCAACACTTACCGAAGGACATGAGCGCTCCAACGGGCATGGAGCCCTGGCTTCCGAGCTGGGATAGAACCACCGGAGCCTGCGGCCGGCGCCTGCGCCTGCGCCGCGGGTACCCGGACTAGCGGTGTGGGAGGCAGAGCAGTAGGGCCCCCGTCGGTGGTGCCCCTAGCACTGCTCGCCGATTCGGCTCCTGAGGCCCGGGGCACCTGCGCCCCCGGATGAGTCCTAGCGCTGCTCCTTCCGGCGACGCTACTTGCCGAGCCTGCAGCCGGGACGCTCGCTGGCTGTGGTGCCTGAGCCCTCAGCTCACCCCCGGGCATCGCCCCACCGGCATCCCTCCTAGAAGCTCCTCTGCCTGAAGAAGGAAGGCGGGACGCCAGTAGCTCCTCGGACTGCCGCTGTCCCAGAGGAGCCCCGCCGAAGCTGGAGACCCGAGGTCTCTTTGGGTCGCCGCCCGACGAACCAGCGCCTCCGGGAGATGGGCGCAAGGGTACCCCGACCCCTTGACTCGGTGCAAACGACGCCCTCGGAGGGGACCAGGCACGTTTCTTCTCCAGCTGCCTGGGGGCCGGCTCCTTACCCTTCTCCTTGTCGACGGTCCGAGCTCCGTTGACCCTTGGTGCGGGGTGGGAAGCAGCTGACGCCTCGCGCTCCGCCCCGGAGCGCTCGACCCCGGGGATCAAGATCCCCCGGAAGGCATCCCCAACCTGACGCACGGTGATCCTGATGTCGTCAGGGTTTGGCATCTTCCACAGCAACTCCGCCCTCCACTGCAGCTCCAAGAAGAGGGGAGTGCAGGAGGCCGGGAAAGTGAGGTCACCGCCGGTGACGAAGTCGCCACTCACCCTGGCCACCATCTCGTACAACACCTCCTCAGGTGGGTCGGAGCCGAGACCCGTCTCCAGCCTGGTGCAGTCGTGCTTGCCGGTGTAGTACCATGCCGGGCTGTTGCGCTGTTGCAAGGGCGCAATACGGCGTGACAGGAAGTCTATCAGCACATCAGGGATGTCAGCCCCTCGTTGGCCAGGAACCGGATCCGCTCCAAGACCGGCGCGTACTCCGGCTCCAGCTCCGGGATCTCCTCCCAGAAGCAACGCTCGGTGGTCGGGCCGGCAGTTGGCAGCTGCAGGCGATCATGCTCGTTGGTCTGCACGATCACCCAGTTCTCCCTCCAGTTTTCCCACCTCGCCGCACCGAAAGGTAGAAGGTACCCAGAGGCCTTCGGATCCTTGCAGCGATGCTGGAAGTAGTACGCCCCCAGCTGATTTTTTGAGCTGCGCCCGGTCGTCCGCAACACGAAGTAGCGGAAGAGTGTCACTGAAGCGCGCACCCCCACGAACATCTCGCAGAAGTGCACAAAGACGACGGCCATCACGATGGAGTTGGGGGAGAGGTGATGGAGCTGGAGACCGTACGTCTCCAGCAGCGTCACGAAAAAGGAAGAAATCGGCGGGACAAACCCCGCCATGGCGTAGGCGGTGAAGAAGACTATCTCCCCTTCTCCAGGAGCAGGGGGGGAGATCCCTGCCGGAGCCAGTGCTTCTGCTCCTCCGCGTGCCAGCCCAGCAGCCTGCGCACTGTCCCGAGCTCGGCCGACCGAGCAAGACGCGGCGGAGGCAAGTTGGAAGCCATGGCAGATGGAAGCTCAAGAACAGGGAAGACAAGGGCGCAAGAGCTCAAGGAAACAAGAAAGATTCAAGCGTAGGGAAGTGCGAAGGGAAGCCGCGATGCGGGTGAGATCCCCTTTTGAACTTCCCAGGCGTGATTTAAAGCATTTCAAAACTCTTCGAATACGCCGCTTAGGACAACCGCTTCAGCTTCAAGACCGAGCATCAATGACAAGTGGACCCAAGCCGTCCAGCATAAGCGGTGGACCAAGAAGTCAGTCTCTCAAGAAGATGAGCCGGCAGGACGCTTCGGCGGTTTCCGAAAAGGCGCTGCGACGTGCAGAAGTGGCAGCCTTGGGAATCGCCGCAGTAAAAGCAGCCATCAAGTGGAGCACACACTCCCACGATCCCGAGACTGTTCGTGCTCCGGCAACGGTCAATGCGGGTCTTCGAGAAGGTGCGCGGAGTGGAAGAGATGGGGGCCCCACCTCGGACTCGTTATCTCCCCCGAGATGGGCCCGGGGGCCACTGTCGGTACCCTCAATATGGGGTACCCCCGCGCACAGGGGAAACTGCCTAAGGACCTCGCCCTTCTCCGCAGGGAGAGCTCCGAAGGCGCCACGTGACCAGCGGGGCCAGACGTCCCGCTCCTCAACGTAAAGCTCCGGGCCCGCCACGTGGCCAACAGAGCCGGACCCGCCCCCTCCGCGGGGAGAGCTCCGAAGGCTCCACGTGTCCAGTGGGGCCGGACCTCCATCTCCTCAGAGGAGAGCTCCGGGCCTGCCACGTGGATAACAGAGCCGGACCTCCCCCCTCCGCGGGTAGAGCTCCGAAGGCTCCACGTGTCCAGCGGGGCCGGACCCTCTCTCAACAAAGGAGAGCTCCGGCCCCGCCACGTGGCTAGCAGAGCCGGACCTCCCCCCTCCGCGGGGAGAGCTCCGAAGGCTCCACTTGTCCAGTGGGGCCGGACCTCCCTCTCCTCAGAGGAGAGCTCCGGGCCTGCCACGTGGCCAGCAGAACAGCGCTGCCTGCCCCCGCGCGGTAGGCAGCAAGAGTAAAGACGCGCCATACCTTGCCCGTACAAGGTATTCAAGGCCCGCGCCTTCCCAAGGCACGGAGACGCGGAGCATGCCTCTGTCAGGTGCCGTTGCACCCAATCACATCGCAGTAAAGACTGGCATGCTGCATCAGAGGCTGTGCCCAATAAACACATCGACAAGACATCCTTTGCCGCCCCTGCCATCATCAACCACTACGACTAGCTTGCGGCATGGGCAGGGCGGCAGAATGAAGACTTAGAAGCCCTCGCCAGAGACAACTGCCGGCGTAACTGCAGATACGGTAGATGGCAGGCAATCTCCCCGGGACCACCTGTCGGGTCCCGGGCCCACCTTGTAAGCCGCCTGAGCCTTGGACTATAAAAGGCTCGGGTAGGCGACGTTAGCAGGGGTTCGACTCTTTGCACACTTACGCTCCAGCATCCGAGCACCCAACTCATCCTCAAGCTCAGAACTCCGGTTCTGAGCGCTAAGCAATACAACGAGCATCTCTGCTCACCGTGGACGTAGGGTTTTATGCTCCGGCGGCCTGAACCACGTAAAAATCCCTGTGTCAAGCTACTCCCTCCATCGTCCCTAACGCGTGAGCTCTCCGTGAGTGACTAGCCCCCCGAAAAAGAACCTCTGCGGGCTGCCTTGAGCAGGCCCGGGGGAAGTGTCGACAACACACTTCGACAACGGTGGTTAACATTTTGCTATGGTTTGCAACATTCTTATGTGAGGTGTTCACGTAAGGTGTTGTAGTTTTCGGAACTAACGTGAGTCAAGTCGCGGACTTGTGCTCGAAAGTATTGGTTGTTTATTCATTTGCAGGTGTTGCTTGAGTTCAAGATATGGCTGGTGATGGGATCCATTGAACTAGTCTTAGGGAGAAGATGAGGTTCAACAACCAGGTTCGGGAGGAATTGTGGTTGAGTTGATCGGGAGGTCGCGCAGCATGTTTGGATCAAGAACAATGCATATGAAGGTATCGTGGACGTCGTTTAAAGGTGTTTGCACGTGTGCAAGAAGTGCATGGATGTGGCAACATGGTTCCAAGGCGTGATGGAGAGATGTGGACATAAAGAATTGGTAGGAAAGGCCCTCCCGGCTGGATTATGGACTCAAGCTGCGGCTCAAATACGTTATGGCTCAAATATGGAAACATTTGAGTTGGTTATGAAAGAATTTGGTGTGGGACACAAAGTTGAGTTGTTTTAGGAATGTGGGATACGTTCCTAAGGTGTTTGGAAGTCTTAAGATATCTTCTATCTGCGTATAGAAGAGTCTTGAGTAGTTATGGAAAGTTTCGATTCAGAAACTGAGTAGGATTAGAGTCCTAGTTTGGATTGGGTTGGCCTCCGGGCTGGTTATATAAGCAAGGGAGGCCAGAGCTCATGATAAGATGACTTTGGGCTGTTCCTCTTATGTTCTGATCAATAAAATTCGTAATTTAGAGGTGCTTTTGTGCATTGTTCATCCGACTTATTTTTGTCAAGTCTTTCTCGTCGAGTTTCTGGACAGCACGACAGTGCTTCGGTGTTTTGATCATAACTCGAGTTTTACAGATCCAATTGACGTGATTCTTTTTGTGTTGTCTTGAAAACTTGATTATATATCATCCATGAAAATTTCACGGTCATTGGATTTGTAGTTTCTGATATAAACGAGTTTCTTTGCATTGTTGCAGATCTGGTTTTTACTCGAGTAGAATAGATTGACCCTCGTTTGATCTTTCGATCATAACTTGAGTTATTTTTTATGGATTTCCATGATTCTTGTTATCGTGTCTTTGCGACTTGATTCTCTATAATATATACCACTTTTTGTAATGGTTGAACATGTTTAGATCAGTTGCATACACGGTTTCTTTAACAGAACAATTTTTGCCAAGGGGTTTTTTGTTGCTTCCGCTAAAAAGTTTAAATCTACCATTCACCCCCTCTGGTAGCTTTTCACGTGCTCTTCTATCCTACAATTGGTATCAGAGCCACGGTGCTCTAATGTTTATGATTTGCATGTGTTTTGACTAATCATCATGGAGAAATACTCCGCAAAACCTTGTGTATTCAGTGGCATTGATTTTCAGGTTTGGAAGACACGTATGGAGGCTTTCATCCAGGCACAAGGCTTCGCAATATGAAAAAAGATGTTACAAGCCTTATGACGTGCCACCAAACGATCAAGTCACGGCTACGAATATGAGAGATGTAGACAACAACAACAAAGCACAGATGTTGATCATACAAGGATTAACTCATAGTGACTTCGACCGTGTTGCACACCTCCAATCTGTATACGATGTGTGGAAAGCACTTTGTGACTACCACAAAGAATCCAACACGATCAAGGAGGTAAGACAAGATATGTTCAAGAAAGAATACATGCGCTTCGAGATGCAACCCGGTGAGTCAATCGATGACCTCTTTGCTCGCTTCAAAAAATTCTCAGCAACTTGCATAGTGTCAACGTTAATTTTTCAGATGCTGAAAATGCTAGGCAATTACTAAGTGCATTAGACATGTCAATTTCGGAGATGAAAGTTACATCTATTTGTGAATCTACAGTCATGAGTACACTTACATTAGATGTGCTATATTCTAAGTTAAAAACTCATGAAATTGACATAATATCACATAAGAACCCCAACAAGTCTCTTGCATTTGTTTTACAACGTGACATGCCTATCTCTAGTCAATCTCCATCTTGTGGTACACTTTTTTTGTTGTCCTCTCTAACCCTTGAACATATTGAAGAGTTTCGAGAGGAAGAACTTGCACTCATCTGTACTCGGTTCTCAAAAGCATTGCAAAATATGAGAACTAGAAGGAGAGGAAGTGTCGGACCTCAACGATACTTCGAATGTGGTAAGACAGGACATTTTCATACGGATTACCCTAACCTTTCAGGTCCTACTTCCCGTGATGAAAAGCAAACTAGGACGAAGCACTCCTCTGCAAATGATAAGAAAAAGAAGAAGGGTTTTATAGGGCGCCAATTGATAAATAGTTTTATCTCCGCACTTCAAGAACTTGGCTCGAGCGATGTGGACATCAGAAGTGACGAAGATGAAGATGATTTGGCAAACTTATGCTTCATGGCGGGCAAGTCAAGTTCAAGTATGGAGGAGAAAGAACACAACAGCGACAATGGTGCGGGGAACCCCGTGTAAACACATGATCCTCGAGATGAACTGCTCGGCGTATTTGTTTTCCACATATTTCGTATGGACCGGAATAAAATGAGCTATCTTGGTTAAATGATCGACGATTACCCAAATAGAATCATGTTTGCTGGTCATGGGTAATCCAACGATGAAGTGCATACTTATGTCTTCCCACTTCCATGCTGGAGCCTTCAGCGGTTGAAGTGGTCTAGCTTTCCGTATATGGTCAGTTTTAACCCGCCGACACGTATCACACTCGGATACATATTTCTCAATCTCTCTTTTCATCTATGTCCACCAGAACTTAGATTTCAAGTCTTGGTACATCTTATTGCTTCCGGGATGAATGGAGTACTTGGACAAATGAGCTTCATCCAGTATTTTCCTCCGCAATTTCATATTCCGGGGTACAACTATGCGATTGTTAAATCAAAGAGTACCCTCCTCATCTTTGCAGAACATCTTCAATTCACCACTGTCCACTCTTCTCCGGATATGAGACATACCTTTGTCTCTCTTCTAACCCTCTACAATCTCATCTCGGATTGTAGGAATGAGAGCAATATTGAACAGCGATCCGTAGGGAACTAAACGTAGGCTTGGTTCTCCTTTTTCATCTGCAACCATGGCTAAATGGTGAACATGGGCTTTCTGACTGAGTGCATTGGCAACAACATTTGCCTTGCCCGGATGGTAATGAATTTCATGTTCATAGTCCTTGATTAATTCTAGCCATCTTCGCTGCCTCATATTCAGTTCTTTCTGTGTGGATATGTACTTTAAGCTTTTGTGGTCAGTGTAGAGATGTACTAGATTGCCTAGTAGATAATGTCTCCACATTTTCAAAGCAAGGACCACTGCAGCTAGTTTAAGATCGTGTGTCGGGTAATTCTGCTCATGACCCCTGAGTTGTTGGAATCCATACATGACCATTCGTCCTTCTTGCATCAACACACAACAAAGGCCAATGCCGGATGCATTACAATAAACATCAAATGGTTTTGTTGTGTCTGGCTAGGCTAAAACTGGAGCTGTGGTGAGATGCTTCACTAAAGTTTGAAAAGCTTGTTCACATGAGTGGCTCCAATCATATTTGGTGCTTTTGTTCAACAGCTCCGTCATATCTTTAGCAACTTTGGAAAAGTTTGTAATGAATCTCCGGTAATAACTCGCTAAACCTAGGAAACTCCTCACTTCATGAATAGATGTTCGAGATTTCCAATTCAGAACTTGCCCGATTTTACTTGGGTCCACAGTGATGCCTTCCACTGAAATAATATGCCCGAGAAACGGCACTTTGCTGATCCAAAACTCACATTTACTAAACTTTGCATAGAGTTTGTGATCTCTCAAGCGTTGGAGTACAATACACAAATGTTCAACGTGTTCTTCTTCTGACTTTTAATAGACCAAGATGTTGTCGATAAAAACCAAAATGAACTTGTCTAACTCCGGCATGAACACAGAGTTCATGAGATACATAAAATGAGCCGGAGCATTGGTCAACCCAAAAGACATGACAAGATATTCATAAAGACCATATATTATCGAGAACGCCGTCTTAGGTACACCTTCTGCCCGGATTTTTATCTGGTGATATCCGGACCGAAGATTCATCTTGGAGAATACATTAGCACCCACTAGTTGATCAAACACAATATCGATGTGTGCTAGTCGATACTTATTCTTGATAGTGACAGCATTCAATGGACAATAATCTACGCATGATCTAAAAGTTTCGTCCTTCTTCTTCACGAAGTGTGACGCTCTCAATTCTGTGGGAAAACCACGGAACCGAGAACTAATGCAAATGTGTGCCCAGGATGTTCATCACACATACACATACGTTCCACAAACTGAATTCAGATTATATATTACCACGAATAACAGAGTTTATTACAATACCTCACGAGTCTTGGACTCATGCTCACAGCGGAAGTCTTTATTCTAAAGCGGAAGCAATTTAGCTAATGCGGAAGCAAATCTAAGCAGAAGTGGCTCCATCTCTAATCCCTCCACAGGCAAGGTTGATAACAGATCACATGCCGTAATGCTCCACTCGGTCTTCATAGTAGGCTTCTCCCGATGCTGATGATGAAAATAATAATGCAAGTTTGAGTACAATGATGTACTCAGCAAGTGCGGGAAAAACACATGATATGCAGCTCATAAACAAGGTAGGTATAAAAGGGCTTATTTGCAGAAAAGCAGATTTATAAAACCAGGATAAAACAGCAACTTAACTTTAGATGAATGCAATCCCAGCATGTATTAAATTACCAACATACCTCCATCGCTTTCCATGTTCCACCCGAACATTAACCAACCTCATTCTTACTCACGAATACCTCCTCGTATTCGCTACCATCTCACGAATACCCTCACGTATTGTGACGCCCTCAATTCTGTGGAAAACCACGGAACTGAGAACTAATGCATATGTGTGCCCAGGATGTTCATCACACATACACATACGTTCCACAAACTGAATTCAGATTATATATTACCACGAATAACAGAGTTTCTTACAACACCTTATGAGTCTTGGACTCATGCTCACAGTGGAAGTCTTAATTCTGTGTAGCGGAAGTCCTTATTTAACTCAGCACACACACCTTTTCGCAAAACAAAACAGTTTTATCCAAAACATAGGATCAATATGGTCAAGGAGCACTTGCCTTGTTCTTGCGGTGCCGGTTGTTCTTGATTTTCAAAACCTGGTTGCTGCAGTTCGTCGTAGACAGCTCCCTGAGCTTGTCCTGCTAGGTAGGATCACGTGCATACAGGATTCACAGCAATCAATATTTATGCACAAACCTTAAACTAGATGCGATGATGCATATGCATGGTATCTCATGATTGGTTTTATTAGATTGACCTGTACGTGCTTTTGCATGGCCTTGTATGGACAGGGGTGTTCGGATCAAAGGTGGACGTGGCGATGATCTTGTCTTTAGATCAAACTGATCATCAAGTGATCTGCCCACGAGAAGGCTTCTGTTCGAAAGGAATTGAAGAACAGATGCAAAGAGATGAACACAATGATATTGAAGTCCTACCTTACGTTCTTCCTGACTTCGAGGTCCTCCTCAGACCGCTCGGTTCTTCTCCGATGATCTCCCTTGTTGCGCTTCAGCGATGGGTTGCTCGGCGAGTTAGGGCTAGGGCTCTAAGTTGTCGGTTCAGGAGTTGAAAGAGAAGTTTGTGGTTTCGGCCAGAGGTTTTGGGTTCTATTTATAATCGGGAAGAGAAGAGTCCTAATCTGATTGTCTCCCGAATAAGAGTCTTATTCAGATCTTTGTTGGATCCTAACGTCTTATCTTTAGTAACATCGTGGAATTTAGGTTGGTTTCTGTTGTGTACCGGTATCTTTACGCGTAAAACCTGCTCCAGAACTCGTTACCTCCGTGATGATGAGCTCCGGAAGCTCCACGTGTCCTCCGGGGCCTGGTATCTCCTCGTCCGCAGAGACGAGCTCCGGTTGTGCCGCGTGTCACGAGCGAAACTTCCCCTTTCTTTGGAGGTGAGCTCCGCGCACGCCACGTGTTGGCACCGATCTTCCCTCTCTTCCTTCCTCAGGAACATGTCCCGAGGTCGACATGTGTCCAGCAACGACAGACCTCCCGGAGATAAGCTCCGGTGGCGACACGTGTTCGATAGATCCGGACTTCTCTGAGATGGGCTGCGAGATCGACACGTACCCCGCGCGACTGGTCCTTTGATTTCCGCGAGGACTAGCTCCGAGGATGACACGTGTCTTGCGGAAATGCCTTTGCTTCCTCTGCAGAGGCTAGCTCCGTGGGCAACACGTGTCCCACAGGATCGGACCTCTCCCCTTTGTGGCGACGAGCCCCGAACCTGCCTCATAGCTCTTTCAGCAGCGGACTTCTCCCCATCCCGCAGGGACGAGCTCCAAACACGCCACGTGGCCAGCGGCCGTGGCAAGTTGTCTTCGGCGCTCTCGGAGGGCTTTATTAGCTATTCCTTTGATAATTCTCTCAGTTCCCCCTTTTTTTCATTAGAATGTTTCCTCTTCATAGAACATGAACATATGCTGACACCCGAGGCGAGGATGTCACAAATCTACCCCCTTAAATTGAATCTCGCCCTCGAGATTCGTTAGTAGGAAATAGATCGGGAAATTCCGCCTTGATATCCTCTTCACGCTCCCATGTGGCCTCAGCTTCGGTGTGATGGCTCCATTGTACCTTGCACCATCGAATCACCTTGTTTCGGGTGACCCTTTCCTTTTCGTCCAAGATTCGGACAGGGTGTTCTGCGTAAGTCAGGTCCTCTTGAAGTTCAAGTTCCTCCATTGACACTTGTTCCTCTGGCACTCTCAAGCACTTCTTGAGCTGGGATACATGAAACACGTCATGTACGTCGGAGAGATGGTTTGGGAGCTCTAGTTGGTAGGCTACTTCTCCTCGCTTGTCCAAAATCTTAAATGGTCCAATGTAGCGAGGTGCTAGCTTGCCTTTGACGTTGAAGCGTCGTTGGCCTCGGATAGGCGATACTTTAAGGTATACGAAGTCTCCCACTTCAAAGGTCAACTTCCTACGCCTATTGTCCGCATAGCCTTTCTGTCGTGACTGGGCAGCCTTTAAGTTCTCCCGTATCGTTTGGACTTGCTTTTCGGCTTCTTGTAGTACTTCGGGTCCAAACACCTGGTTCTCTCCAGTCTCGTTCCAGAATAGTGGCGTTCTACACCGTCTACCATATAAGGCTTCGAAAGGCGACATCTTTAAGCTAGCTTGATAGCTGTTGTTATAGGAGAACTCGGCATACGGTAAACTCCTATCCCAACTACGCCCACGTTTCAAGGCGCAAGATCTCAACATGTCCTCCAAAATTTGGTTCGTCCTTTCGGTTTGTCCATATGTTTGTGGGTGGTAGGCGGAGCTAAAATCCAGTCGTGTACCCATGGTTTTCTGCAGCTTCCTCCAGAATCTAGAGGTAAACTGAGAACCTCGATCTGAGACTATCCTCTTCGGAACTCCGTGACGGCACACGATCTGCTCCATGTACAACTCTGCCAATTGTGCAACGTTATAACCGGTCTTTACCGGAAGAAAATGGGCAGTTTTCGTCAATCGGTCCACAATGACCCAGATGGAGTCGCATCCTGACTGAGTACGTGGTAATCCGATGATGAAGTCCATACTGATGTCCTCCCATTTCCATTTGGGTATTCTCAAAGGTTGCAAAAATCCAGCGGGTTTTTGATGTTCGGCCTTTACCCGTTGGCATGTGTCGCATAGGGCAACGTATTCGGCTACATCCCTCTTCATACCATCCCACCAATAACAAGTTTTCAAGTCCTTGTACATTTTTGTGCTTCCTGGATGTATGGAATAGGGTGAATCATGTCCCTCCTTCAATATCATGTCGTGGAGGTGTCTTATGTTCGGCACACAAATCCTTTTCCCTAGCCAAAGCGTACCCTTTTCATCCTCCTTGAAATCCTTCTCTATTCCTTGTCGGATTCTTTCCTTGATCTCCTTGATCTTCTCGTCCGTTGTTTGGCCCTCTCTTATTTCTTGCTCCAATGGGGAGTGGATCTCCATTATCTCCATGTTATTCAAGAATCCGAGGTGTAACCGTTCGAACTCCTTCCGTAGTTCGGGTGGTAGCTCCCGAACCGTGAGTTGGTGACATGCTCCCTTTCTGCTCAATGCGTCCGCTACTACATTGGCCCTCCCGGGGTGGTAGTTGATTCCCACATCATAATCCTTGATGAGTTCTAACCATCGACGTTGCCTCAAATTCAAGTCCGTTTGTGTAAATATGTACTTGAGGCTTTTATGATCCGTATAGATCTCACATCGATGTCCAAGGATATAATGTCTCCAAATCTTCAATGCATTCACCACTGCTGCTAGCTCCAAGTCGTGCGTAGGATAGTTAAGCTCGTGCTTCTTTAATTGTCGTGAGGCATAGGCTACCACTTGTCCCTCCTGCATGAGTACACACCCGAGCCCTTGTCTGGATGCGTCACAATATATGTCAAAGCTCTTGCTTACGTCTGGCAATACCAGAACTGGTGCTGTGGTTAGCCTTTTCTTGAGTTCCTCAAAACTTTCTTGGCAGGCTTGTGTCCATTGAAAGATTTTTCCTTTCATTAGCAACTCCGTCATAGGTTTTGCTATCTTAGAGAAGTCTTAAATGAAGCGCCGATAGTATCCTGCCATCCCAAGGAAACTCCGAATATCCATCACGCTCTTCGGTTGGTCCCACTTCAGAACATCTCTCACCTTTCCAGGATCAACCGATACCCCTTCCTTGGAGATAATGTGGCCTAGGAAAGATATTTCCTTTAGCCAAAATTGACACTTGTTGAGCTTGGCATACAATTGATGCTCACGCAACTTCTGCAGGGTCAATCTCAGATGTTCTTCATGCTTCTCCTCACTTTTTGAATACACCATAATGTCGTCGATAAAAACCACGACGAACTTGTCCAAGTACTCCATGAAAACCTTGTTCATCAGGTACATGAAGTATGCGGGTGCATTCGTCAACCCAAAAGACATAACGGTATATTCATATGAACCATACCGTGTCCGATAGGCTGTCTTAGGTATATCAGAGGGCTTAATCTTCAGCTGGAAGTATCCCGACCGAAGATCAATCTTGGAGAATACTCGGGCTCCTTTCATTTGATCGAACAGGTCCTCTATACGGGGCAGAGGGTATTTATTCTTGATTGTCACCTCGTCGAGAGACCTGTAGTCCACGCACATTCTTTGGGTTCCATCCTTCTTGTCCACGAAGAGTACCGGACCTCCCCATGGTGACGAGCTTGGACGGATAAAACCCTTCTCCAACTGTTCTTGAATTTGCTTCTTGAGTTCAACTAGCTCGTTGACGGGCATCCTATATGGTCTCTTAGCTATAGGTGCAGTTCCGGGTACCAAATCTATGGCAAACTCGATGTCCCGATCAGGTGGCATTCCTGGAAGCTCTTTCGGGAACACGTCCAAAAATTCCTGAACCACTGGAATGCTGTCCAATGTTGTTCCTTCGACGTGGTTCAAATTTGCCCGTTCGGTTGTTTGCTGATCTGACTCAAACTCGACACGAATACCGTGTTCGTTTGTCAACTGCACGCTCCTTTCAGCACATTGGATTACTCCATTGTGCTTGCTTAACCAATCCATTCCGAGTATGATGTCAATCCCGTGGGAGTCCAAGACAATAAGGTTGGCAAGGAAGTCTACCCCCCTTATTTTAAGGCTTACTTTAGGACATACTATATTAGTCTTCATTTCTCCTCCGGGAGAATTAACTAACATAGCACATTCTAAGTAGGATACGGGTAGTTGATGTTTGGCAACATATTTGGATGATATGAAGGAATGCGATGCTCCGGAATCAAATAAAATGGTGGCTGGGTTGGAGTTGGCAAGGAACATACCAATTGCGACGCCCTCAGCCTGTTGTGCTTCTTCAGCAGTGACATGGTTCACGTGGCCACGAGCATAGTTCTGCGGTCCACGTTTCCCTTGGTTGTCCCCTCTGTTTGGTTGCTGGTTCTGCTTGGGCACGTTACCTTGCTGTCCAGGGCCTCTCCTCGGGCACTGGTTAGCGAAGTGGCCTACTTCCCCGCATGCAAAGCATGCCCTGTTGCCTACGGCAGCAGGTACGTTGGGGCGGGGGTTTTGAACAGGGGCGCCATTGTTAGGTCGGGGCGCTAGAGGCATGGGCACACAAGGTGTCGGTGCAACGAATTGTTGCTGTGGTGGCTGACCAGGGCGGTACGCAGGAGTGGTCGATCCATACTGCGGGGCAGGGGGCATGTACCTAGGTCGTACGTTGCTCCCTTGGGGCTGGTAGGGCATCTTCCTCTTGCACTCTCGCTCGATCTCTCGGATCTTGTTTTCAACCACAATAGCCTTGTCAACCAGCTTCTGGAAGCTTACGTAGTCATTGTTGAGGAGCTGAACCTGGATCTCATTGTTCAACCCTCTCATGAACAGGTACTGCTTCCTCTGGTCTGAGTTGACATCTTCGGGGGCGTACCGGGACAGTTGTATGAACTTGTTGAGATACTCGTTCACACTCTTCTGTCCTTGACGGAGACCTTCAAACTCCTGCCTCTTGAGCATCATTACACCAGCAGGGATGTAGTGAGAGCGGAAACTTTCCTTGAACTCAGTCCAAGTGATTGTCTCTGGGTTGGCATGGGCGTTGCTCAAGGCATCCCACCAGTCAGCAGCGGCTCCCGTAAGTTGGTGCGATGCGAAGAGAACCTTCTCTCGGTCGTTGCACTAAACAATGGCGAGCTTCTTCTCCATGGATTTCAACCAATCACCGGCCTCCATTGGATCGCTTGCTTGAGCAAAGGCGGGTGGTCGAGTCCTCATGAACTCTCCCAACCTGTTATGAGCCGGCGGTGGTGGTGGCGGTGGTGCCGGAACGGGGTTTTGGTTGGCCTGCAACTGACCCAAAGTTTGGATCATGGTTTGCATAAGCTGGTTTTGCATGGCCATCAACCTTTCCAGATGGTTTTCACCAGCTCCGGGGTTAGCAGGAGCTCCCTCCTGGTCATCCTCCTGGACGTTCCTTCGGCTGGCGTTTCCTCTCACCATCTGTGAGAGAGAATGAAATAGAATAGAAGGTTAGAAGGTTAGGTAGGTCCCTTCAACTATATGCATCAAGGTGAGTTAGACTATATATATTAGCCCTTATGAGGATGTGATCAAGTGCCGAAGCATTTCACACCTCTTTCTTCTTACGTATGGATATGGACAACGTTTTTGAGACGTCCCACAACTCACATTAAGCACATAATCACACATAATCATCACCAGGGCCCACACAACTCCTATTCAAGGATGGTTTCCTATACCAAGGTGGTTTCAAGGCCAGTGTAAGCTATTCACCCTAGGATGCTTCCTTTGGTCAGCGTGGCTTAGCTACCTGTGACTTCTATTTAGGGGTGTAACTTGCTGTTAACCCGTGGCTCTAATATCAATCTAAGGTTTCTATCCAGGCGTGTAACCTACTGTCAACCCGTGGCTCTGATACCAATCTGTGACGCTCTCAATTCTGTGGGAAAACCACGGAACCGAGAACTAATGCATATGTGTGCCCAGGATGTTCATCACACATACACATACGTTCCACAAACTGAATTCAGATTATATATTACCACGAATAACAGAGTTTATTACAATACCTCATGAGTCTTGGACTCATGCTCACAGCGGAAGTCTTTATTCTAAAGCGGAAGCAATTTAGCTAATGCGGAAGCAAATCTAAGCAGAAGTGGCTCCATCTCTAATCCCTCCACAGGCAAGGTTGAGAACAGATCACACGCCGTAATGCTCCACTCGGTCTTCATAGTAGGCTTCTCCCGATGCTGATGATGAAAATAATAATGCAAGTTTGAGTACAATGATGTACTCAGCAAGTGCGGGAAAAACACATGATATGCAGCTCATAAACAAGGTAGGTATAAAAGGGCTTATTTGCAGAAAAGCAGATTTATAAAACCATGATAAAACAGCAACTTAACTTTAGATGAATGCAATCCCAGCATGTATTAAATTACCAACATACCTCCATCGCTTTCCATGTTCCACCCGAACATTAACCAACCTCATTCTTACTCACGAATACCTCCTCGTATTCGCTACCATCTCACGAATACCCTCACGTATTGTGACGCCCTCAATTCTGTGGAAAACCACGGAACCGAGAACTAATGCATATGTGTGCCCAGGATGTTCATCACACATACACATACGTTCCACAAACTGAATTCATATTATATATTACCACGAATAACAGAGTTTATTACAACACCTTATGAGTCTTGGACTCATGCTCACAGCGGAAGTCTTAATTCTGTGTAGCGGAAGTCCTTATTTCAATGCGGAAGCAAAAACTAATGCGGAAGCAAAACTAAGCAGAAGTGGCTCCATCTCTACTCCTTCCACAGGCAAGGTTGAGAATAGATCACACGCCATAATGTTCCACTTGATCTTCATAGTAGGCTTCTCTTTCTGTTGATGAAGAAATAATAATGCAAGTTTGAGCACAATGATATACTCAGCAAGTGCGGGAATAACACATGATATGCAGCTCATAAACAAGGTAGGTATAAAAGGTTTATTTGCAGAAAAGCAGATTTATGAAACCATGACAAAACAGCAACTTAACTTTAGATGAATGTAATCCCAGCATGTATTAAATTACCAACATACCTTCATCACTTCCCATGTTCCATCCGAACATTAACCAATCTTTTATGCATATTCACGAATACCTCCTCGTATTCGCTACCATCTTACCTCATAAAACAACCTCGTCTCGCACCGAGACCAATCTCATGTCATGACCCATCAGTCATGCAACCATCTCATCTCCCGGACTCCACAGTTCCAAACCAAACCATAACCAAACCAATAACCATAACCAAGAACCTTCCCAATAACCATTCGAATAACCATCCCATCAATCATTTCATCTAATCATGGCAGTTTAGCCAGGTGCTCGTAACCGTAAGCTCGGCTATCATGATAGTTTCAGTAACTCTGCAGAGTTTGTACCTCTTTACCGACAAGTTTGTGATTTCGTCACCCGTCAGCGACTGCAGAACCTCCATTATACCAGTACACAACCGTCGGTGTATGGTCAAGAGATCACAAAATAGCTTTTACAAAGGGGTTACTAGATGTATGGACTCACTGAGGTTTCACCGGCAGGCTAGAATCTCTAATTCTCCCACCCACGGGCCCCCTCTTGTGCCATGCAGTTCCCAGGGCAGTCCTCACTCGACTCCCATTCCCCGCGCCTTCCACAGTCCATAACACTCTAGCAACTTACCTAATTACTCAGCTAAGCCGCACCCATATTTGGCCTTGTGGTGGCACTGTTATCCTGGCATGTGCATGCATGAACCGGTCCTTAGATCTACGGCAAGCAAAACCACCATCTCATGCTACCTCATTCACAAACCCAGGCTTGCCTAGATCTCCCTCCGATCCATGTCCATTATTAACATCAGTTTCTCATTATCATTACGAGTGCAGTTAGCTAGACACATCTATCTCGCTTTCCAATCCCATGGACTCAGCGAAGCATAAACAAAAACCATACCCGACTCATAAACTTCCCAGGCGACAAGGGTGGTTTAATCAAAACTAGTAAACTCCTATAAAAGGGTTTCCCATCATGTTTGACTCAGTACGCACACCTTTTCGCAAATCAAAACAGTTTTACCCAAAACATAGGATCAACATGGTCAAGGAGCACTTGCCTTGTTCTTGCGGTTCCGGTTGTTCTTGATTCTCAAAACCTTGTTGCTGCAGCTCGTCGTAGACAGCTTCCTGGATCTGTCCTGCTATGTAGGATTTACGTGCATACAAGATTCACAGCAATCAATATCATGTTCAAACCTTAAACTAGATGCGATGATGCACATGCATGCTATCCTATGATTGTTATTAGATTGTCGTGCTCTTGCATGGTTTGCATGGGCAGAGGTGTTCAGATCAAAAGTGGACGTAGCGATGATCTTGTCTTTAGATCAAACTGATCATCGAGTGTTCTGCCCACGAGAAAGCTTCTGTTCGAAAGAAATTGAAGAACAGATGCAAGAGATGAACACCATGATGTCGTAAGGTGGTATTGAAGTCCTACCTCACGCTCTTCTTGTCTTTGAGGTCCTCCTCAGACCGCTTGGTTCTCCTCCGATGACCTCCCTTGTTGTGCTTCGGCGATGTTTTGCTCGGCGAGTTAGGGCTAGGGCTCTAAGTCGTCGGCTCAGGAGTTGAAAGAGAAGTTCGTGGTTTCGGCCAGAGGTTTCGGGTTCTATTTATAATCGAGAAGAGAAGAGTCCTAATCTAATTGGATCCCGAATAAAAGTCTTATTCAGATCTTGTTGGATCCTGACGTCTTATCTTTGGTAACATCGTGGAGTTTAGATCGGTTTCTGTTGCGTACCGGTATTTTTACGCGTAAAAACCGCTCCAGACTAGTTACCTTCGTGATGATGAGTTCCGGAAGCTCCACGTGTCCTCCGGGCCTGGTATCTCCTCATCCGCAGAAACGAGCTCCGGTTGTGCCGCGTGTCAATCGATCGAGACCTTCCTCTTCTTCGGAGACGAGCTCCGCGCACGCCACGTGTGGGTGCCGGTCTTTCCGCTCTCCTTTCCTCAGGGACATGCCCCGAGGTCGACACGTGTTTAGCTGCGACGGACCTTCCGGTGATAAGCTCCGGTGGCGACACGTGTTCGATAGATCCGGACTTCTCTGAGATGAGCTCCGAGATTGACACGTATCCCGCGCGGATGGTCCTCTGATTTCCGTGAGGACTAGCTCCGTGGACAACACGTGTCCTATGAAAAATGCCTTTGCTTCTTCCGCAGAGGCTATCTCCGCGGGCAGCACGTGTCCCACAGGGTCGGACCTCTTTTCAATTGCGGAGGTGACCCCCGAGCCTGCCACGTAGCTAGTTTAATGGCGGACCTCTCCCAAATTTCTCGGGGATGAGCTCCGAACGCGCCACGTGGTCTGCTGGCCGTGGAAGTTTCCTTCGATGCTTTCGGAGAGCATTATTGGCTATCCTTTTGATACTTGTCTCTGTTCCTTCTTTTCTTAAAATGTTTTTTTCTTCATAAAACATGAGCATATGCTGACACCCGAGATGAGGGTGTCACAAATCTACCCCCCTTAAGTTGAATCTCGCCCTCGAGATTCGTTAGTAGAAAATAGATGGGGAAATTCTGCCTTGATATCCTCTTCACGTTCCCATGTGGCTTCAGCTTCAGTGTGATGGCTCCATTGTACCTTGCACCATCGAATCACTTTGTTTCGGGTGACCCTTTCCTTTACGTCCAAGATTCGGATAGGGTGTTCTGCATAAGTCAGGTCCTCTTGAAGTTTAAGTCCTCCCATTGACACTTGTTCCTCTGGTATTCTCAAGCACTTCTTGAGCTGGGATACATGAAACACGTCATGTACGTCGGAGAGATGGTTTGGGAGCTCTAGTTGATAGGCTACTTCTCCTCGCTTGTCCAAAATCTTAAATGGTCCGATGTAGCGAGGCGCTAGTTTGCCTTTGACGTTAAAACGTCGTTGGCCTCGGGTACGTGATACCTTAAGGTATACGAAGTCTCCTACTTCAAAGGTCAACTTCCTACGCCTATTGTCCGCATATCCTTTCTGTCGTGACTGAGCAGCCTTTAAGTTTTCCCGTATCGTTTGGACTTGCTTTTCAGCCTCTTGTAGTACTTCGGGTCCAAACACCTGGTTCTCTCCAGTCTCGTTCCAGAACAGTGGCGTTCTACACCGTCTACCATATAAGGCTTCGAAAGGCGACATATTAAAGCTAGCTTGGTAGCTGTTGTTATAGGAGAACTCGGCATACGGTAAACTCCTATCCCAACTACGCCCACGTTTCAAGGCGCAAGCTCTCAGCATGTCCTCCAAAATTTGGTTCGTCCTCTCGGGCCCATCTGTTTGTGGGTTATAGGCAGAGCTAAAATCTAGTCGTGTACCCATGGCTTTCTGCAGCTTCCTCCAGAATCTAGAGGTAAACTGAGAACCTCGATCTGAGACTATCCTCTTCGGAACTCCATGACGGCACACGATCTGCTCCAAGTACAACTCTGCCAACTGTGTAACGTTGTAACTGGTCTTTACCGGAAGAAAATGGGCAGTTTTCGTCAACCGGTCCACAATGACCCAGATGGAGTCGTATCCTGACTGAGTTCCTGGCAATCCGACGATGAAGTCCATACTGATGTCTTCCCATTTCCATTCAGGTATTTTCAAAGGTTGCAACAACCTAGCGGGTTTTTGATGTTCGGCTTTTACCCGTTGGCATGTGTCGCATAGGGCAACGTATTCGGCTATATCCCTTTTCATACCATCCCACCAATAGCAAGTTTTCAAGTCCTTGTTCATTTTGGTGCTCCCTGGATGTATGGAATAGGGTGAATCATGTGCCTCCCTTAATATCATGTCGCGAAGGTGTCTTAGGTTTGGTACACAAATCCTTTTTCCTAGCCAAAGCGTACCCTTTTCATCCTCCTTGAAATCCTTCTCTACCCCTTGTCGAATTCTTTCCTTGATCTCCTTGATCCCCTCGTCCATTGCTTGGCCCTTTCTTATTTCTTGCTCCAATAGGGAGTGGATCTCTATTATCTCCACGTTATTCAAGAACCCGAGGTGTAACCGTTCGAACTCCTTTCGTAGTTCGGGTGGTAGCTCCCGAATCGTGAGTTGGTGGCATGCTCCCTTTCTGCTCAATGCGTCAGCGACTACATTGGCCTTCCCGGGATGGTAGTTAATTCCGACATCATAATCCTTGATGAGTTCTAACCATCGACGTTGCCTCAAATTCAAGTCCGTTTGTGTAAATATGTACTTGAGGCTTTTATGATCCATATAGATCTCACATCGATGACCAAGGATATAATGTCTCCAAATCTTCAATGCATGCACCACTGCTGCTAACTCCAAATCATGCGTAGGATAATTAAGCTCATGCTTCTTTAATTGTCGTGAGGCATAGGCTACCACTTGTCCTTCCTGCATGAGTACACACCCGAGCCCTTGTCTAGATGCGTCACAATATATGTCGAAGCTCTTGCTTGCATCTGGCAATACCAGAACTGGTGCCGTGGTTAGCCTTTTCTTGAGCTCCTCAAAACTTTCTCGGCAGGCTTGTGTCCATTGAAAGACCTTTCCCTTCATTAACAACCCCGTCATAGGTTTTGCTATCTTGGAGAAGTCTTTAATGAAGCGCCTATAGTATCCTGCCATTCCAAGGAAACTTCGAATATCCCTCATGCTCCTCGGTTGGTCCCACTTTAGAACATCTCTCACCTTTCCAGGATCAACCGATACCCCTTCCTTGGAGATGATGTGGCCTAGGAAAGATATTTCCTTTAGCCAAAATTGACACTTGTTGAGCTTGGCATACAATTGATGCTCGCGCAGCTTCTGCAAGGTCAATCTCAGATGTTCTTCATGCTCCTCCTCACTTTTTGAATACACCATAATGTCGTCGATGAAAACCACGACGAACTTGTCCAAGTACTCCATGAAAACCTTATTCATAAGGTACATGAAGTATGCGGGTGCATTCGTCAATCCAAAAGACATAACGGTATATTCATATGAACCATACCGCGTCCGAAAGGCTGTCTTAGGTATATCGGAGGGCTTAATCTTCAGCTGGAAATATCCCGACCGAAGATCAATCTTGGAGAACACTTGGGCTCCTTTCATTTGATCGAACAGGTCCTCTATACGGGGCAGAGGGTATTTATTCTTGATTGTTACCTCGTTGAGAGACCTGTAGTCCACGCACATTCTTTGGGTTCCGTCCTTCTTGTCTACGAAGAGTACCGGGGTTCCCCATGGTGACGAACTTGGACGGATAAAACCCTTCTCCAACTGTTCTTGAATTTGCTTCTTGAGTTCTACTAACTCATTGACGGGCATCCTATATGGTCTCTTAGCTATGAGTGCAGTTCCAGGTACCAAATCTATGGAAAACTCAATGTCCCGGTCAGGTGGCATACCTGGAAGTTCTTCCGGGAACACATCTGAAAATTTCTGAACCACTGGAATGTTGTCCAATGCTACTCCTTCAACATGGTTCAAATCCGCCCGTTCGGTTGCTTGCTGGGCTGACTCAAACTCGACACGGATACCGTGTTCGTTTGTCAACTGCACGCTTCTCTCAGCGCATTGGATTACTCCATTGTGCTTGCTTAACCAGTCCATTCCGAGTATGATGTCAATTCTGTGGGAGTCCAATACAATAAGGTTGGCAAGGAAGTCTACCCCCTTATTTTAAGGCTTACTTTAGGACATACTATATTAGTCCTCATTTCTCCTCCGGGAGAATTAACTAACATAGCACATTCTAGGTGGGATACGGGTAGATGATGTTTGGCAACATATTCGGACGATATGAAGGAATGTGATGCTCCAGAATCAAATAAAATGGTGGCTGGGTTGGAGTTGGCAAGGAACATACCAATTGCGACGTCCTCAGCCTGTTGTGCTTCCTCAGCAGTGACATGGTTAACGTGGCCACGAGCATAGTTCTGCGGTCCACGGTTTCCTTGGTTGTCCCCTCCGTTTGGTCGCTGGTTCTGCTTGGGCACGTTACCTTGCTGTCCAGGGCCTCACTTCGGGCACTGGTTAGCAAAGTGGCCTACTTCCCCGCATGCAAAGCATGCCCTGTTGCCTACGGCAGCAGGTACATTGGGGCGGGGGTTTTGAACAGGAGCGCCATTGTTAGGCCGGGGCGCAGGAGGCATGGGCACACGAGGTGCCGGTGCAACGAACCGTTGCTGTGGTGGCTGACCAGGGCGGTTCGTAGGAGTGGTCGATCCATACTGCGGCGCAGGGGGCATGTACCTAGGTCGTACGTTGCTCCCTTGGGGCTGGTACGGCATCTTCCTTTTGCACTCTCGCTCGATCTCTCGGATCTTGTTTTCTACCACAATAGCCTTATCAACCAGCTTCTGGAAGCTTACGTAGTCATTGTTGAGGAGCTGAACTTGGATCTCACTATTCAACCCTCTCATGAACAGGTATTGCTTCCTCTGATCTGAGTTGACATCTTCGGGGGCATACCGGGACAGTTGTATGAACTTGTTGAGATATTCGTTCACACTTTTCTGTCCTTGGCGGAGACCTTCAAACTCCTGCCTCTTGAGCATCATTACGCCAACACGGATGTAGTGGGAGCGGAAACTTTCCTTGAACTCAGTCCAAGTGATTGTCTCCAGGTTGGCATGGGCGTTGCTCAAGGCATCCCACCAGTCAGCAGCTGCTCCCATCAGTTGGTGCGACGCAAAGAGAACCTTCTCTCGGTCGTTGCACTGTACAATGGCAAGCTTCTTCTCCATGGATTTCAACCAGTCATCGGCCTCCATTGGATCGCTTGCTTGAGCAAAGGTGGGTGGTCGAGTCCTCATGAACTCTCCCAGCCTGTTATGAGCCGGCGGTGGTGGTGGCGGTGGTGCAGGAACGGGGAGTTGGTTGGCCTGCAACTGACCCAAAGTTTGGATTATGGTTTGCATAAGCTGGTTTTGCATGGCCATCAACCTTTCTAGGTTGTTTTCGCCAGCTCCGGGGTTGGCAGAAATTTCCTCGTGGTCATCTTCCTGGACGTTCCTTCGGCTGGCGTTTCCTCTCACCATCTGTGAGAGAGAACGAAGTAGAATAGAAGGTTAGAAGGTTAGATAGGTCCTTTCAACTATATGCATCAAGGTGGGTTGGACTATATATATTAGCCCTTATGAGGATGTGAGCAAGTGCCGAAACATCTCACACCTCCTTCTTCTTATGTGTGGATATGGACAATGTTTTTGAGACGTCCCACCACTCACACTAAGCACATATTCACAAATAATCATCACAAGGGCCCACTCAACTCCTATTCAAGGATGGTTTCCTATGTCAAGGTGGTTTTAAAGGTCAATCTAGGCTATTCACCTTAGGATGCTTCCTTGGGTCAGCGTGGCTTAGCTACCTGTGACCCTTATTTAGGGTGTAACTTGCTGTTAACCCGTGGCTCTAATATCAATCTAAGGTTTCTATCTAGGCGTGTAACCTGCTGTCAACCCGTGGCTCTGATACCAATCTGTGACGCCCTCAATTCTGTGGAAAACCACGGAACCGAGAACTAATGCATATGTGTGCCCAGGATGTTCATCACACATACACATACGTTCCACAAACTGAATTCAGATTATATATTACCACGAATAACAGAGTTTATTACAACACCTTATGAGTCTTGGACTCATGCTCACAGCGGAAGTCTTAATTCTGTGTAGCGGAAGTCCTTATTTAAATGCGGAAGCAAAAACTAATGCGGAAGCAAAACTAAGCAGAAGTGGCTCCATCTCTACTCCTTCCACAGGCAAGGTTGAGAATAGATCACACGCCATAATGTTCCACTTGATCTTCATAGTAGGCTTCTCTTTCTGTTGATGAAGAAATAATAATGCAAGTTTGAGCACAATGATGTACTCAGCAAGTGCGGGAATAACACATGATATGCAGCTCATAAACAAGGTAGGTATAAAAGGTTTATTTGCAGAAAAGCAGATTTATGAAACCATGACAAAACAGCAACTTAACTTTAGATGAATGTAATCCCAGCATGTATTAAATTACCAACATACCTTCATCACTTCCCGTGTTCCATCCAAACATTAACCAATCTTTTATGCATATTCACGAATACATCCTCGTATTCGCTACCATCTTACCTCATAAAACAACCTCGTCTCGCACCGAGACCAATCTCATGTCATGACCCATCAGTCATGCAACCATCTCATCTCCCGGACTCCACAGTTCCAAACCAAACCATAACCAAACCAATAACCATAACCAAGAACCTTCCCAATAACCATTCGAATAACCATCCCATCAATCATCCCATCTAATCATGGAAGTTTAGCCAGGTGCTCGTAACCGTAAGCTCAGCTATCATGATAGTTTTAGTAACTCTGCAGAGTTTGTACCTCTTTACCCACAAGTTTGTGATTTCGTCACCCGTCGGTGACTGCAGAACCTCCATTATACCAGTACACAACCGTCGGTGTATGGTCAAGAGATCACAAAATAGCTTTTACAAAGGGGTTACTAGATGTATGGACTCACTGAGGTTTCACCGGCAGGCTAGAATCTCCAATTCTCCCACCCACGGGCCCCCTCTTGTGCCATGCAGTTCCCAGGGCAGTCCTCACTCGACTCCCATTCCCCGCGCCTTCCACAGTCCATAACACTCTAGCAACTTACCTAATTACTCAGCTAAGCCGCACCCATATTTGGCCTTGTGGTGGCACTGTTATCCTGGCATGTGCATGCATGAACCGGTCCTTAGATCTACGGCAAGCAAAACCACCATCTCATGCTACCTCATTCACAAACCCAGGCTTGCCTAGATCTCCCTCCAATCCATGTCCATTATTAACATCAGTTTCTCATTATCATTACGAGTGCAGTTAGCTAGACACATCTATCTCGCTTTCCAATCCCATGGACTCAGCGAAGCATAAACAAAAACCATACCCGACTCATAAACTTCCCAGGCGACAAGGGTGGTTTAATCAAAACTAGTAAACTCCTATAAAAGGGTTTCCCATCATGTTTGACTCAGTACGCACACCTTTTCGCAAATCAAAACAGTTTTACCCAAAACATAGGATCAACATGGTCAAGGAGCACTTGCCTTGTTCTTGCGGTTCCGGTTGTTCTTGATTCTCAAAACCTTGTTGCTGCAGCTCATCGTAGACAGCTTCCTGGATCTGTCCTGCTATGTAGGATTTACGTGCATACAAGATTCACAGCAATCAATATCATGTTCAAACCTTAAACTAGATGCGATGATGCACATGCATGCTATCCTATGATTGTTATTAGATTGTCGTGCTCTTGCATGGTTTGCATGGGCAGAGGTGTTCGGATCAAAAGTGGACGTAGCGATGATCTTGTCTTTAGATCAAACTGATCATCGAGTGTTCTGCCCACGAGAAAGCTTCTGTTCGAAAGGAATTGAAGAACAGATGCAAGAGATGAACACCATGATGTCGTAAGGTGGTATTGAAGTCCTACCTCACGCTCTTCTTGTCTTCGAGGTCCTCCTCAGACCGCTTGGTTCTCCTCCGATGATCTCCCTTGTTGTGCTTCGGCGATGTTTTGCTCGGCGAGTTAGGGCTAGGGCTCTAAGTCGTCGGCTCAGGAGTTGAAAGAGAAGTTCGTGGTTTCGGCCAGAGGTTTCGGGTTCTATTTATAATCGAGAAGAGAAGAGTCCTAATCTAACTGGATCCCGAATAAAAGTCTTATTCAGATCTTGTTGGATCCTGACGTCTTATCTTTGGTAACATCGTGGAGTTTAGATCGGTTTCTGTTGCGTACCGGTATTTTTACGCGTAAAAACCGCTCCAGACTAGTTACCTTCGTGATGATGAGTTCCGGAAGCTCCACGTGTCCTCCGGGCCTGGTATCTCCTCATCCGCAGAAACGAGCTCCGGTTGTGCCGCGTGTCAATCGATCGAGACCTCCCTCTTCTTCGGAGACGAGCTCCGCGCACGCCACGTGTGGGTGCCGGTCTTTCCGCTCTCCTTTCCTCAGGGACATGCCCCGAGGTCGACACGTGTTTAGCTGCGACGGACCTTCCGGTGATAAGCTCCGGTGGCGACACGTGTTCGATAGATCCGGACTTCTCTGAGATGAGCTCCGAGATTGACACGTATCCCGCGCGGATGGTCCTCTGATTTCCGCGAGGACTAGCTCCTGGACAACATGTGTCCTATGAAAAATGCCTTTGCTTCTTCCGCAGAGGCTATCTCCGCGGGCAGCACGTGTCCCACAGGGTCGGACCTCTTTTCAATTGCGGAGGTGACCCCCGAGCCTGCCACGTAGCTAGTTTAACGGCGGACCTCTCCCAAATTTCTCGGGGATGAGCTCCGAACGCGCGACGTGGTCTGCTGGCCGTGGAAGTTTCCTTCGATGCTTTCGGAGAGCATTATTGGCTATCCTTTTGATACTTGTCTCTGTTCCTTCTTTTCTTAAAATGTTTTTTTTCTTCATAAAACATGAGCATATGCTGACACCCGAGATGAGGGTGTCACACGTATTCGCTACCATCTTATCTCATAAACAACTTTGTCTCACACCGAGATCAATTTCGCTGCCATGACTCAACAGTCATGCAACCATCTTATCACCCAGACTCCACAGTCCCAACAACCAAACCATAACAAACTCATTAACCATAACCAAGAACCTTCCCAATAACCATCCCAACTAATCATGGCAGTTTAGCCAGGCGCTCGTGACCGTAAGCTCGGCTATCATGATAGTTTTTGGACTCTGCAGAGTTTGCACCTCTTTACCACAAGTTTGTGATTTCGTCACCCGTCGGCGACTGCAGAATCTCCATTATACCAGTACACAACCGTCGGTGTATGGTCAAGAGATCACAAAATAGCCTTTACAAAGGGGTTACTAGATGTATGGACTCACTAAAGTTTCACCGGCAGGCTAGAATCTCCAATTCTCCCACCCACGGGCCCCCTCTTGTGCCATGCAGTTTCCAGGGCAGTCCTCACTCGACTCCCATTCCAGACGCCTTCCACAGTCCATAACACTCTAGCAACTTACCTAATTACTCAGCTAAGCCGCACCCATACTTGGCCTTGTGGTGGCACTGTTATCCTGGCATGTGCATGCATGAACCGGTCCTTAGATCTATGGCAAGTAAAACCACCATGTCATGCTACCTCATTCACAAACCCAGGCTTGCCTAGATCTCGCTCCGATCCATATTCATTAACCTCATCAGTTACTTATTATCAGTACGAGTGCAGTTAGCTAGACACATCTATTCTGCTTCCCAATCCCATAGACTCAGCGAAGCATAAAGAAAAAACCATACCCGACTCATAAACTTCCCAGGCGACAAGGGTGGTTTAATCAAAACTAGTAAACTCCTATAAAAAGGGTTTCCCATCACGTTTGACTCAGCACACACACCTTTTCGCAAAACAAAACAGTTTTATCCAAAACATAGGATCAATATGGTCAAGGAGCACTTGCCTTGTTCTTGCGGTTCCGGTTGTTCTTGATTTTCAAAACCTGGTTGCTGCAGTTCGTCGTAGACAGCTCCCTGAGCTTGTCTTGCTAGGTAGGATCACGTGCATACAGGATTCACAGCAATCAATATTTATGCACAAACCTTAAACTAGATGCGATGATGCATATGCATGGTATCTCATGATTAGTTTTATTAGATTGATCTATACGTGCTTTTGCATGGCCTTGTATGGACAGGGGTGTTCGGATGAAAGGTGGACGTGGCGATGATCTTGTCTTTAGATCAAACTGATCATCAAGTGATCTGCCCACGAGAAGGCTTCTGTTTGAAAGGAATTGAAGAACAGATGCAAAGAGATGAACACAATGATATTGAAGTCCTACCTTACGTTCTTCCTGACTTCGAGGTCCTCCTCAGACCGCTCGGTTCTTCTCCGATGATCTCCCTTGTTGCGCTTCAGCGATGGGTTGCTCGGCGAGTTAGGGCTAGGGCTCTAAGTCGTCGGTTCAGGAGTCAAAAGAGAAGTTTGTGGTTTCGGCCAGAGGTTTTGGGTTCTATTTATAATCGGGAAGAGAAGAGTCCTAATCTGATTGTATCCCGAATAAGAGTCTTATTCAGATCTTTGTTGGATCCTAACGTCTTATCTTTAGTAACATCGTGGAATTTAGGTCGGTTTCTGTTGTGTACCGGTATCTTTACGTGTAAAACCTGCTCCAGAACTCGTTACCTCGGTGATGATGAGCTCCGGAAGCTCCACGTGTCCTCCGGGGCCTGGTATCTCCTCGTCCGCAGAGACGAGCTCTGGTTGTGCCGCGTGTCACGAGCGAGACTTCCCCTTTCTTTGGAGGTGAGCTCCGCGCACGCCATGTGTTGGCGCCGATCTTCCCTCTCTTCCTTCCTCAGGAACATGCCCCGAGGTCGACACGTGTCCAGCAATGACAGACCTCCCGGAGATAAGCTCCGGTGGCGACACGTGTTCGATAGATCCGAACTTCTCTGAGATGGGCTCCGAGATCGACACGTACCCCGCGCGACTGGTCCTCTGATTTCCGCGAGGACTAGCTCCGAGGATGACACGTGTCTTGCGGAAATGCCTTTGCTTCCTCTGCAGAGGCTAGCTCCGTGGGCAACACATGTCCCACAGGATCGTACCTCTCCCCTTTGTGGCGACGAGCCCCGAACCTGCCACGTAGCTCTTTCAGCGGCGGACTTCTCCCCATCTCGCAGGGACGAGCTCCGAACATGCCACGTGGCCAGCGGCCGTGGTAAGTTGTCTTCGGCGCTCTCGGAGGGCTTTATTGGCTATTCCTTTGATAATTCTCTCTGTTCCCTTTTTTTTTTCATTAGAATGTTTCCTCTTCATAGGACATGAACATATGCTGACACCCGAGGCGAGGGTGTCACACGAAGAGTGCGGAACAGTCCCAAGGTGATGAACTTGGGCGTATAAAACCTTTGTCCATGAGGTCATTCAATGCTCTTCAATTCTGCGAGCTCCTTTGATGCCATTTTATATGGTCGCCGAGAAATAGGTGTGGTTCCATGTGCTAGTTCTATCTTGAACTCTACATCATGTTCCGGACACATCTGGATATTCACATACCACTGGAATATCCTCAAGCTTAGGAGCTTCAATCTGATGCACTGCTGCAACGCGTTGTGATGGGTCCACAAGATTCAAGGTGTTGCAACCGTGTATTGGGGAATTCAATTGAACAGTTCGAGAGCTGATGTCAAAGATAGCTCCATAATGTTTAAACCATGACATCCCCAAGATAATATCAATCTTGTGGCCTTTGAGTACGATAAGGCTCGCAGGATAGATGTTTCCACCCAAACATAAAGGTGTCCGAGAGACCATCTCATCTATTGATATCTTGCCTCCGGGTGAGCTGATATGAAACGGATGCTTGACTAAGTCTCTGCTAATAAAATTGTGGGTGGCTCCGAAATCAAACAAAATGAAAGTGGGCTATTCATGTAAAGTGAACATTCCCGCAAAAACTGGTTTGCCTTTGGCAATGTCCTCAATAGCAGTGTAGTTAACCCTGCCAGCTTTAAAAGACTCTTCTTTGAAGGTTTATGGTGCTGATACGAGCATTGATGAGACGACACACGAGGGTGTCTCTGCTCAGCTCCACGATGGTTTCATGCTACAGAAATCCTCATCTTTCTAGTAACACGAGGTGAAGATAATCCCTGCACCGCTGGTTGTGGTAGGGTTGCACGAATAACTTCTGATCGCTGCTGTTGAGGTGGAGTCTCATAAGTGATTAACTCCAGCGGTGGTTGTGAGAGTTGCACCATAGACTGAGTTTCTGGCCTGTCTGGTGAGTAATACCGCACTCGATAGTTCGGAGGAACCTCGATATCACTGTTTGGCGGTATACTCCTTTTCAGCTCCGCTTCAAAACGGAGATGCATTCTTCTTTAATGATAGCAGCATTTACCAACTCATTGTAAATATCATTATTGAACAAAGCCACTTGTTCCTTAAGTTCGACATTCAAACCTCAAAAGAAAAAAATCATACTTCAACGCTTCCGAGTCTATAATATGAGTGGCTTATTGCATCAAGTCTTAAAACTCTTTGAAGTACTCGTACGCATTCCTTTCTCCTTGCTTTAACTCCAGAAAGTCTTGATACTTTGTTCGAAGAATCCCCGAACAAATGTGACGTGCACGGAAAACGTTCCAGAATTCATCCCACGTCACATGATGACCTTCAGGACGAGTTGCGATATACTCCGCCCACCGAGCTCCAGCGGGTCCGTGGAGTTGTTGAGCGGTAAATAGCGTCTTTTGAAATTCATCGCACTCAAGCATATCGAACTTGGCTTCAATACTGTCGGTACCCTCGATACGGGGTACCCTTGCACACAGGGGGAAATGCCTAAGGACCTTACCCTTCTCCGCAGGGAGAGCTCCGAAGACGCCACGTGTCTAGCGGGGCCGGACCTCCCTCTTCACAGAGGAGAGCTCCGGACTCGCCACGTGGCCAACTGAGCTGGACCTCCCCCCTCCGCGGGGAGAGCTCCGAAGGCTCCACATGTCCCGCGGGGCCGGACCTCCCCCTCCTCAGAGGAGAGCTCCGGGCCCGCCACGTGGCCGGCACGGACCTCCCCCCTCCTCGGGGAGAGCTCCAAAGGCTCCACGTGTCCCGCGGGGCCGGACCTCCCTCTCCTCAGAGGAGAGCTCCGAGCCCGCCACGTGGCCAGTAGGACAACGCTGCCTGCCCCCGCGCGGTAGGCGGCGGGCGTAAAGACGCGCCATACCATGCCCGTACATGGTATTCAAGGCCCGCGCCTTCCCAAGACACGGAGACGCGGAGCACGCCTCTGTCAGGTGCCGTTGCGCCCAGTCACGTCGCAGACTGGCGCGCCGTGTCAGAGCCTGCCCGCCAATAAACGCAGCGACAAGACATCCCCTGCCGCCCCTGCCGTCATCAACCACTACGACTAGCTTGCGGCATGGGCAGGGTGGCAGAACGAAGACTCGGAAGCCTTCCCCAGAGACAACTACCGGCATAACTGCAGATACGGTAGTCGGCAAGCAATCTCCACGGGACCACCTGTCAGGTCCCAGGCCCCCCTTGTAAGCCACTCGAGCCTTGGACTATAAAAGGCTCGAGTAGGCAACGTTAGCGCGGGTTCGAACCCTGAGAACTCGCATCCTAGACATCACTCACCCTCAAGCTCAGGACTCGGGTTCTGAGCAACAAGCAATACAGCGAGCACCTCTGCTCACCGTGGACGTAGGGTTTTACGCTCCGGCGGCCCGAACCACGTAAAACTCGCCGTGTCAAGCTTCTCCCTCACTCGTCCCAGACGTTGCAGCTCTCCGCAAGCGTCTAGCCCCTCCGAAAAAGAACCTCCGCGGGCTTCCCAGAGCAGGTCCGGGGGAAGTGTCGACCACACACTTCGACATTTGGCGCGCCAGGTAGGGGGCTTTTCCCTTGCGCGACGAGCTTTCGCCGGCGAAGATGACCAAGCTTCCTTCAGCGGCAAGCTCTCCTCCCCCGCGTTCACGACGGACCGTGACTAGCGGGGAATACGTGTCGACACACTCTGGATGGAGTGTGTCGGCGCAAGCTGGAAGCCAGCAGCCGACTCCGGCACGCAGGCTCCAGCTAGCGTGAGATCTTCTGCAGCGCTGAGCGTCCCCCACGGGGGCGTGCTAGCTGCAGCAAGAGCGCTACTGCGCAATCCACCTGCTGGGGACGTGCCTCAGTCAGCGACCCAGCAGTGGATTTGCGAGGTAGACCGTCTCGTCGTCGCCGCCGCAAACCCACGACCTCGGCGGGGACGACGCTCCGGCCAACCGGCTGTGTCGCTGACGCGCACGCCAACGGTTGACGGGCAGACGGCGGATTCCAGCTCCACCAGGCTCCCATCGACAGACCTGAGGACAGAGCTGGAACGATGCCACTTGGGCCAAGATGCCCGAGTGTTCCTCGAGCGACGACGAGAAAGGTGTCGCAGCCAAGAGGCCAGCGACAGCATGACGTCTGCCTCGACCCTGCCTGAGGCGCAGACTTTCGCCACACGATCTCTGCCCCAGGCATACGCCACGCAGCATATGCCACAGCCATATGCCCTGCAAACGGCGCCCCCGGTCTATGGGCGCAGCCTTGCCCATATCGGGGTACACAGTGCCAGCAGCGAACCAAGCGTTCGCGACACCAACGCCTGCAGCAACAGGAGCAGGATGTGCGGCCCTGGCGCCCCACCTTCGCTTTGCGAGGTGGCCGCGCAAGTTTCGGCCGCACCTGCCCGAGAAGTACGACGGCAGCGTCAACCCGGCGGAGTTCCTCCAGATCTACTCCACCGCCATCCTTGCCGCAGGAGGGGATGAGGCCGTCATGGCCAACTACTTCCCCGTCGCCTTGACCGGCCCAGCCCGGTCTTGGCTCATGAACCTCCCCCAGGGTTCCATAACCTCCTGGGGAGAGCTCTGCCAGCAGTTCACCGCCAACTTCGGCAGCTCCTACACCCGGCCTGGCACGGAGCTCGACCTCCACGCCGTCCAGCAACAACCTGGAGAATCGCTACGCTCCTTCATCCAGCGGTTCTCCCAGGTACACAACACCATCCCGCACATTCAAAGTGCTTCGGTGGTGGTGGCGTTCCGGCAGGGTGTCCATGACGAGAAGATGCTTGAGAAGCTCGCGACCAGAGAGGTTCGCGACGTCTCAGAGCTCTTCAGCCTGGCGGACAAATGCGCCAGGGCAGCAAAAGGGCGGAACTGGCACTCTCTGCCAGCCTCCGAGTCAGAAGGACAGCCCAGATCTGGCGCTGCTTCCTATGGAAGCGGCAAGAAGACCAAGAACCGGGGCGGTGGCAAGATGAAGTCACCGGCCGCGGCTCTCGTTGCCGCAGCAGTGGCATCTAGTGGAGCTCGGGGGCCGCGCCCCGACAAAAGGCAGCGACAGTCACCAGCTCCAGATGGTGACCAAGGCGAGCTATGCCCCGTGCATGGCACCAGCCAGCATACTGCCGCCGAGTGCTGGGACATCTAGAGGCTCGCGGAGCGCTTCTGCAAAGGGAGGCAGCTACGAGCTGATGCTCCGCCCTTCCGTCAAAGGGAGGGCAAGCAGAAGGTCGAAGACTCAGTCAGCGCCGGCCACCAGGTGGGGTTTCAAGAGCCTCAGCGCGTCATAAAGACAGTGCACAACGGTGAGGACCACAGCTCCGGTGATGATGAGCCGGGGTAGTAGCCGACTACGGCTGCCCCGAAAAGTCAGTGGAGACTGCACTGCTGCGATATCAACCTTGGAGAAGCTCCAAGTAGTTGCAGAAGCCCAAGCACCGGCCCCGACGGTGCAGAACCGGGCCAGCTCCACCCGAATGCACGTCTTTGTGCCTCGGCCTTACCTCCTGGGGGCCGCCCAGGGTCTGTCAACATCTTGACGGCCTTAGCCAGAAGGGGAAAGACGCCTTGGGTCTCCCAAGAAGAGTCCGGGACCTCCCACCTCTTGAAGGCCTTAGCCAGAAGGGGAGGGTGCCCCGGGGCTCCCGGGAGAAGCCGCGCAGGACCCGCTCCAGCGTGAAGATAACGACCTCACCCGAGTGCACGTCTCTGTGCCTCGGCCTTATGTGAGACCTATGTGTGCTGAATACATTGGCAATTAGGATAAAAGTTAGCATTAACATTCAAAGTTTTGAATATTGCCAAAACATTCTTCTGTAGAAAGGTCCGACAAGTTCTTTGTTAGGTCCGCCAAGTGTTGGCAAGGTCCGACGCAAGGTCCGGAGAGCTCCTGCAAGGTCCGAAGAGCTTCTGTGAGGTCCGGAGCTTGTTTTTAGGGAGCTCCCGTGAAGTTCAACTCGTGGAACTGCAGCGTCTTGTTTTTGCTTTTAACTCGCAATGTTTCGAACTTGCTTTATGGGAAGGTTTGCTTAGTATTAATTTGCTAAGTTTTTGGTGTGTTTTGGTGGTTATGGCTGTTATCATTTGATATGGTTTGCAACATGCTTATGTGACATGCTCATGTAAGGTGTTGTGGTTTTCAAACTAACGTGAGTCAAGTCGAGGACTTGTGCTCAGAAGAATTGGTTGTTTATTCATGTGCAGGTGTTGCTTGAGTTCAAGACATGGCTGGTGACGGGATCCTTGGACTAGTCTCAGGGAGGATATGAGGTTCCAACAACCAAGTTCGGGAGGAGCTGTGGTTGAGTTGATCGGGAGGTCGCGCAGCATGTTTGAATCAAGGGCAGTGCATATGAAGGTTGTGTGTACGTCGTTGGAAGGTGTTTGCACGTGTGCAAGGAGTGCATGGACGTGGCAACATTGTTCCAAGGCGTGATGAAGAGAAGTGGACATAAAGAATTGGTCGGAAAGGTCCAATCGGCTGGATTGTGTACTCAGGCTGAGGCTGAGTCGGATATGGCTCAAATATGGAAGATTTGAGTTGGTTATGATAGGATTTCATGCTAGGCACGAAGTTGAGTTGTTTTAGGAATGTTTAGGACGTTCCTAAGGTGTTTGGAAGTCTCACGATTGCTTCTATCTGCGAATAGGAGAGTCCTGAGCAGTTATGGTAAGTTAGGATACGAGTCCAATTAGTAGTACGAGTCCTAGATTGGATCGTTTAGCCTGAGGGCTGGCTATAAAAGCAAGGGAGGCCAGAGCTCTCGTGGGAAGAGAACTTTGGGCTGTTCCTCTTGTGTTTCTATTGAATAAAGTTCATAGTTTCGAGGAGCTTTTGTGCCTTGTTCATCCGACTTGTTTTTCGTCAAGTTTTTCTCGCCGAGTTTCTGGACAGACCGACGTTGCTTTGGTGTTTCGTTCATAACTCGTGTTTTACAGATCCGATTGACGTGATTCTTTTTGGGTTGTCTTCACAACTCAATTATCTATCGTCTTCGAAATTCTAACGAGCTTCGGATCTGTAGTTTGTGAGATACACGAGTTTCTTTGCAGCGTTGCAGATCTGTTTTATATCGGGTAGAACAGATTGATCTTCGTTTAATGTTTTGATCGTATCTCAAGTTTTACTTCGTATTTTCAAGTGATTCTTGTTGCATTAGATCTGTGACTTGATTATCTACCTCTCTACTTGATTTGTCACGGTTAAACACGTTTGAAAACACTTGCACACACGGTTTCTTTAACCAATTGATTTTTTCTGAGGGGTTTTTGTTGTTTCCGCTGCGAAAAGTTTTAATCTACCATTCACCCCCCCTCTGGTAGCTTTTCACGTGCTCTTCGATCCTACAATTGGTATCAGAGACAAGGTGCTCTAATATTTGTGATTTGCACATGTTTTAACTAACCATCATGGAGAAGTACTCCGCAAAACTTTGTGTGTTCAATGGCATCGATTTTCAGGTTTGGAAGGCGCGGATGGAGGCCTACATACAGGCGCAAGGCTTCGCCATATGGGAAAAGGTCTACCGGAACTTCGATGTACCACCCAATGATCAAGTTACGTCTGCAAACATGAGAGATGTTGACAACAACAACAAGGCTCGCAACTTGATCATCCAAGGATTGACTCAAAGCGACTTCGACCGTGTTGCACACCTCCGATCTGCATATGATGTTTGGAAAGCTCTTTGTGACTACCATGAAGGATCCAATACGATCAAGGAGGTAAGGCAAGATATGTTCAAGAAAGAATACATGCGTTTTGAGATGCAACCCGGTGAGTCAATTGACGACCTTTTTGCTCGCTTTAATAAAATTCTCAGCAACTTGCGTAGTGTCAATGTTAACTTTTCAGATGCTGAAAATGCTAGACAATTGTTAGGAGGATTAGATATGTCAATTTGGGAGATGAAAGTTACATCTATTCGTGAATCTACTGTCATGAGTTCTCTTACTTTAGACGTGCTTTATTCTAAATTGAACACTCATGAAATTGACATCATCTCACGTAAAAACCCCAACAAGTCTATTGCATTTGTTTCGCAACGTGACATGTCTAGTTCTAGTCAATCATCATCTAGTGGTGCACTCTCTTTGCTGTCCTCTCTAACCCTTGAACAGATTGAAGAGTTTCCAGAGGAGGAGCTTGCACTCATCTCTACTCGGTTCTCAAAAGCATTGCAAAATGTGAGAACTAGAAGGAGAGGAAGCTCCGGACCTCAACGATGTTTTGAATGTTGTAAGACAGGACATTTTCGTACGGAGTGCCCTAACCTTTTAGGTCCGACTTCATGTGAAGAAAAGCAAACAAGGCCGAAGAAATCATTTGCAAAGAATAAGAAGAAGAAAGATTTATCAATGCGCAACATAGTGCATAGTATGATCTCTGCACTTCAAGATTTCGGCTCAAGTGATGTGGACACCGGTAGTGATGAAGATGAAGAAGCTAAGGCAAATATGTGCTGCATGGTGAGCAAGTCAAGTTCAAGCTCCGACGAGGCAGAATACAACAGCAACGATGAAGAGGTATGTCCCACTTGCGAAGAAATGTGTGATGCTATTTCTCGTGCCACTGTTATATTAAAGAAAAAGGATAAAAAACTTAGGAACAATGCTGTTAAAATTGAATCACTAGAATCTGAAATTAATCGTTTAAAAACTTTGATTCCTAGTGATGATTCTTGTTCCTCATGTGATTTGATTTATGAACAATTATCCTCTTTAAGAAGTGCACACGCATCTACACTTGATAAACTTGAACTTGAAATTGAAAAGAACAAAGAGCTTGCTGCACTTAATGATAAAAATTTGAAAGATGCTTGTTGTTCTACAATTGATTTGCATTGTTCTTCATGTGATGATCTGAATAAGAAACTAAATGATGCTATGAATGAGATTTCTATTTTGAACAATGCTTTACATGTGCATGAAGTTAAATATTGTTCAAATTGCAAACTAAAAGGAAAAACTTCATGTGAAAACTGCTTTGATCTGTCCAATAAACTTGATGACATGCATAGGACACTAGATCGGTTTTCTAATGCAAATAAGAACCTAAACTTGCTGCTGAATTCTTCCATGTCTTGTAATGATAAAACTGGTTTAGGTTTTAATTCTCATGCTCATGCTAAGGCACACCCACCTAAAGTTGTAAAGTCATTAGGAAGCGATTTGATTCAAACAGCTCCTAGACAAAAAGAGGTGATTTTCAAATCTGCAGGAGTACTGTCCCATTCGGGTTCTAATAAACGTGTTGCTTGCTCATCTAGACATGATAATAAGGTTATTTTTCATTGTACCTACTGTGGTAGAGATGGTCATGTCATGGATTTTTGTTATAGACTAAACACGATAAGAAACAAAGAATACTTGCTAGATCACATAACAACCAAGCAAAATCTGCTAGACCGAATGTTCGGAGCTTGCAACCTGCTGTAATGAGTCAAAAACTTGCTCCCGGACCTACTGTTTTTTGTGCTACATATAACACATCTTCTAAGTCAGTAGTTGGGAACAAAAATTTTTGATGTTTGTCTCATAAACCTGCTGTACCTTCTCAGCTTTCGCGTGTTATTCCTGCTGGATGTCGTGTGACTCAGTACTGGATTCCTAAAAGTCTTTTAAATAACCCCAGTATTGAGTCATCGACGTATTGTGCTGCTGTGTAGGTTTCACGTTTGAGGAAGGAGAACATTTGGATTGTGGATTCAGGTTGCTCACGCCACATGACCGGTAACAAAGAATGGTTATCCTCTCTCTCTTTTGTGTCACGTGTAGAAAATGTTACTTTCACCGATAACTCTTCTACTCCCATAATTGCTAAAGGTTCGGTTAGAGTAAACAATCTCTACACTTTGAAAGATGTGGCACTTGTTAAAAATTTGAAATACAACTTGCTTTCGGTTTCACAATTGCTAGATGAAAATCTAGAGGTTAGCTTTGCTAAAAATTGCTGCAAGGTTGTAGATTCAAAAGGTGAGCTTTTGTTTAACATGTCTAGGTTTGGAAGAGTTTTTAAAGCTGATTTTGATTTGTCAACTTCTAAGCATCGGTGTCTAGTTGCTAATGATACAAATGATCTATATTTTTGGCATCGTAGACTTGGTCACATAGGCTTTGATCATCTCACTCGTGTTAGTGCTCTCGATCGCATACGTGGGCTGCCGAAGCTTAAAAAGGACAATGATATTGTGTGCTCTTCTTGTAGACATGCTAAGTTTGTTGCAGGTTCACATGCTCCTCTCACAATGACCATGACAGCTGAACCGGGACAACTTTTACATCTTGACACAGTAGGTTCGACCACGTGTTCAATCCTTCGGAGGTAAATGGTATGTGTAAGGGCCTCAGTTTTTGACACAATTTTGCAGTGTTCATCACCACACCACACACCTCATTTGAGGAAGAATGATGAACACAAATGAAGAGCAAGTAACAATTATCAACATGCTCATTAGAGAACAAACTTACACATTGCAAAAGTGGTATTTCCCACATGTGATATAGATGGGCTGGACATATGAAAACTCCTACACTTTGCTAATGATGTCCATGCCAAGTTTCACCCAAATTCAAAACCTTTTTGAGGTCATTTTGGGTATAGATAGGAAGAGGGCAGTTTGAAACCATATTCAAATTCAAACTGTTTTTATCCCATGAATTTAAAAGTGGAAGGCATATTCTTACTCAGCACATTTTTGTGAGCTCACACACCAATTTTCACTCCATTTGGAGTTGATCTTGACATGAGCTAAGGGGGAGAGATTCAAACTTTATTTGAATTTCAAACTGAACTTGTGCTGAAATTCATTCAAACCAAACCTCATTTGAACTTTGATCTATTCAAATGGCTCATGGGTGAATAATTTGAATTGCCAAGGGTAGTATGGGGTTCACTGTTTACAACAGTGATTAGGAGTAAATTTCAGAGGTTAAAACTGGAGGTGGGACCCACATGTCAGCCACTGCTCAGATCAAACCGACTGAGACTTTTTCACTCGGGTCGCCGAGCCGCAGCGGTGATCGCCACCGAGGCCAGCCGCCGCGCCACCAGCTGCTTGCCCACGCGCGGGCGTGAAGCGGTGCAGAGCCTTCTTAAGGCGCCTGCCCCCTCCTCGGCCGAGGTACCGCCGTTCTTCCCCGCAAGAACTCAGCGCCGGCCGAAAACTTCTGCAGCTCGGACTTGATCGGAGAACGCCGATCGCAGCTTCCTCCGTCCACTCCAGAGCCCCAGCAAGGTACTAGAGACCTTCCTCCGTCCTTCCCGTTGCTAGGATCGGTTGAAACCGATTGATATCGGCTGTGCCGAAAGATCAAACTCGGAACTTGGAACCGCCGCACCTCGGGCTCTCGTGGACAGCCCAACCAGGGCGTTGTCACGCCCGAGCCAAGGCACCCTTGGACGCGCGGGTGACCGGTGCTGCTCATCCCCGAGCCACAGCTCGAGTGGTTGCTCACCGGCGGCGAATTTCCACTTTTCCCCTTTCTGTGTGCAGAACGACCTTCGGGTACGATTCTGTTTAATTCGTGCTCTAGAAAGGATTAGAGGGCCTCAGGCCGCTCTCACACGAGCTAGACACGGTAACGCACAAGTTGCCTTCACAACTCTGGGCCGGAGAACCTCTGTGCCCGGCGTAATTTGAGGTCTACTAATGGCGGAACGAACGGGCGGCATCGGGCGCACGGTGAGGACCTATTTCGGGCCTTCCCCGAGCTGCCTCGAGCTCATGTCGACCTTCTCTGAGGTCCACTGATGCTCCACGACCAATTTCTCAAGTAGCTGAGGTGCTAGAGAAGTCAGTCGACATGGCCGAAGTCATTCCGAGGTGGCGGCTCGTCGCCGACCATGCTCCAGCCGTTGTCATGAGCAGCTGACCCTCGGATCCTATTCCCCGAGTAAAAGTAGGCAGGGGCGGCCAGAATCGAGAAGTTTGGAGCTGTACAGCAGCCGGCGGCGAGCTCTCCGGCGAGATCCCTCGGCGGCGGAGCGCGGGTGTCGCGAGGTTGAAGAAGGGGGTGGACCCCAGCTGTCAGCGGGAGATATTTTGAATCGGGATCCGGCTGCGGCCGGGATCGGGTGTGCTGGCGCGCAAAATCCTTGTGGGCCGCGATGTGCCATCGCCTAGGCGTGCGACGCGTGTCCCCTGGGCCCACGCGCGAGTTTAAACTTTTCCCCGATTTTCAGATTTCCTTCAAACTTCAAATCCTCATAACTTTGGCTAGAAAGCTCCAAATTGAGTGAACCAAATTTTGCTGGATTCAGCTCTCTGAGTACTTTCCAGAAAATCAAGTTTCACTTCATGAAATTCCTTATTTCTCCAGAATTAATTCCTCAAAGTCTAAACTGTTAGGAATTTTAACTGGAGAATCCTTTGGACGAAAATCCTGAAATTTTACTGAGATGTTCACCAAAATATCCTTGAGCTACCATAAAAATTTCAGATCCATTTGAGCTCATTTAATCCACCTAATGGTGTGATTAGTGAAACTGTTCCAAAGAAAATAGAAAATGTTCAGAAATATTTTCAGAATTTTCTCTGAAATTGTTTGGCTCATATCTTTAGTTAGGAACCCCCAAATTAAGTGAGACCAACTCCATTAGAACCCTCTAAAAATCTAGTTTTCAGAAAGTCATAGTTTGTTTCATGAAAGTCCTTAGAACACCCTAAAAGCCTTTAATTAAGGTCAAGGACATAATTAATTGTGGAGGGCTCAATTGAGCTTTGCTGCAACTAAAACTTGACCAAGTCTCTGTTTAGTTTGTAACCAAGCCACAGTAAAAGTTTCACAGTCATTAGGTCTGTCTAGCAAAGGTTATAAGCTTCACAAGTTCAAACTTAATAAATGCATTTTAAATTAATACATGTATGTCTTATATCATGTAGTCGCTAAGGTCGAGGAGGAACCCGAAGTCCAAGACTTCATTACTCCGGAGGAGCAGCTAGCCTACGACCAAGAGCAGCAAGGCAAGCTCCGGTTTGCATTAACCTTTTTACAAATGTTTATTGTTTTGAGCACATCTTTGAATATTGTGGTGATTCTTTGCATTAGAGTCTTGATTGGAAACCCAACTGCATAGCCAAGAAAACCATGGGTTGGGGTTAGGATTGAAAACCTCGTTAGCCACTGCATTGCTAAGATAGAGTAGGATTCGGTACAAGTCGAGTAGTTGGAACTACTCGCGAGCATAGACTAGAGGCACTCGACTCGGGTAGTGATAGCACATGAAACACATGGCAAGAAAATGAGACCAAGCGGAGGTTAAGGGCAGCAGGACTTTGGGGCCTGTGTGCTATAGCTCCACTTGTGTCAATTGAGGACCGAGCCGTGTGCGGGCCTGTTGAACAAGCTAGAACAGTACCGAAGACCTACCGGCTATATGGGAACCGGGAAACTGATGTAACTCGGGTAGCTGGGTATTGAGGCATTGCCCGTCGTTCAGAGGGTAGGTTGAGAGCTCGAGGTGTAAATCGGCTGGCGGCACAGAGATGCGCGTGCAGAGACCTCTTGCTCGGGACGATGGGACCGGTTCAATATTTGGCTGACGGGTGAAAGGTAGTTGCGTACGGCGTCCGTGATGGTTGTTGTAGGCAACATCGAGTACGGGCGTACGTGACGGGTTGTTCGGGTAACCCTGCAGGTGTAAATCGATTATAATCGCCGTCCCTCGCGGTCAGTGAGTACCACTTGTTCACTGTACCGTGACGTAGAATGAACAGGCTAGTTACATGTTAAAATGTTGCTGATTGAAAGATGGACATTGATTGTTAATGATATGCTGTAGCTTAGAGTTAACTAAAGTTCTTTTCAACTTTGGGCAAAGTACATGAGAGAAAGGCGTTTCTTGTTTGATTGCGGCTCTCTCATGTACCTTCGCGTAAGGTTCTCCACAACCTGCTGCTAAAACTTGAAAGTAAGGTTCTACTAATTAGGCGAGTCCTTGCAAATGATTTTTACCTCATGTAACCCATTACCCTCATGTAGAAGTTCCATGTTTAGGTGAGACGGGTCAGACTTGCTGAGCCTTCGTGCTCACTGCTTGTGTTTGAAGCTTTTGCAGGGTTCTATGAGGAAGGGACTCCCGAAGAGGAGACGGAACCCCAGGAGGGGAACCCCATCGAGTGGGAGTCGTGCACGCCACAGAGTTAGTGTGCGCGTGTGCTAGCAAGGACACGTTCAAGGGCTGAACGTGCACTTGATGCTTAGTCTACGCCCGCGAGTGTGGACTAAACTTATTTTGATGTAAACATGTTCATAAACTTGTTTATGTAATAAAATTTCCGCTTCCTCTTTGTACCTTTGACGTGTGTTATACGGTGCTGTGCAACGCAGCACCCCTCAGCGTGATCCTGGCTCGACAGGACCTTGGGGTCGTGTCAGCGTTGGTATCAGAGCTCGCTTGAGGTTTAACACAGTACAAAGGTCTTCTTTTTCAAAAATCCAGTGAGGAACGAGTTAGTAGCCCGTATAAAGATGTTATTAGTATATAGAAAGTGGCTTATTAACCTATTTGTTATGTCGGAAAATCGTGCATCTCGGGACATTCATGTCTTGGGGGGTGCACGTAAGCGCTGTCCACCAGTGCGCACAAGCTGAAGGGTGGAGCCCCACGGGTGGCAGGTAACCCGACCCGCTTTAGTATCCTCTACGACTCTTCATGTCGTTTGGGGTATTCGAGCAACGTCTGTCCCTGGCGTGCGTGGTGCAACATGGGAGACCCCGTCACGTGGTCTGAGACGTGAACACGTAACTCAAGGCGTGTTTGGCTTGAGAACATCCGGGCGAGTGATGACGGCCGGGTGTACGAACTGTATGGATTCCGGGCTCGGTGTGCAGCCGAGTCTGACGATTGATTGAGTTTCTGCAGGTAGCCTGAACACGAAATGGTAGACGTGTAGCATCCGTGTGCGAGTGACGAGTAGTGCCACTGAAATAACGAAGCCGGCTAAGTCCGGTATAGGTTTTTTCTTTGTGAGGACGTAGTACCGACATAATCTGGTGATGCATCGACGTCACACCCAACTAAATGAACAAATTCATTTAAAACTTGAAAGTTTTGCTCCAAAGTAGTAAAACTTGATGTAACTCCTTCCCTTGAACAGGATATTCAAAGTTAACAAGTTTTCAACTTATAGGTTGTTAAGGACAGAGCACTCTGTTTTCAGCTGAATCAAGGCTGAAGTTAATCAGAGGTTAGAGGTTGAGTTCTTTCGAAATTGGGGTCGTATGATACATTTCTGGAAAGCTTTGGAAGAGCTTTACAACTTTTCTGTTGAGGTCCAGAGGTGTTTCATCCCTTAACCACTCAAAAAATGCAGTAGAGTTGGAACTGTCCAGAAAACAGGACAGGGTAAAGACTCTCTGTAGACTCTCTGTAAATTAAGCATAACTTCCTGCATAAAAATCCAAAAATAGGAAATGAGGTACTTCTGGAAAGCTTATGAGATGGGTTACGACTTTGTAACAGAAAGTTTTGTCAGATTGGGAACAGAATTAACTGGGATTCTTGGATCAATTCAGTACCTAAAGCAGGGAGGTGCTGTCCAATTGTTTCCAGAAATTCTGTTAACTTTGACATCTCATAACTTTTGAACCAGGACAGATCTTAGGCCAAGCAAATACTTTATGGAAAGCTATTGAAGTTAGCTTTAACTTTAATGTCAATCTCCAGTATTAGTTTTGCCTTTAACATGGCCTAAATCAGGTTGAAATGGAAACTGGTCAGAGCTGTCATGGGAACAGCAGATCAGCAGTCAAATTTGTTTAAAATTTGAACTATGTTTCCAAGTTTTATGGGTTCAATGACATGTTTTATGTTATAACTCAGAGGTTTACTGTTTAAATAAATATTTGACATTGCTCAAATATATTTTTACAGATGACAGCAGATAAACAGTTGGAGAACGGGTGGGTGGTTTCCCACTGCTCTCACCGTAACGGCTACCCGGAAGCATTGTGGCAAATGCTCCAATATTTCGGGTACAACCAGATGCCGCAATACTTCGCCAAGGAAGAAGGCGAAGAAGGGAACAAGACGTGGACGATCCATGTCGAGGTTCCTGCAGGACCTACGCCACCCGGTTGGGTGCCATTCACCGTCACGGTGAGGGGAAGACAACCGGAAGGGATGTGGCAAGTGGCAGCCCGTGACACTATGTCACGTTTCTGCCAACTACACGTGCAGGCTATGAAGGGCACTCCATACGCACTCGTTCCGGTGGAGGGACGAGCTCAGCATGTGTGGGAAGAGAGGTACCTGGAGGCAACAGACCCGAATTGCCCAAGGTACAACCCCGCGGAGGCAAACCTCAGCCTCCAAATGAGGGCGGGAAACGCTGTGATGGACAGCCAAGCTGTTCATACGGAGCATCTCGCCACCAAGCTCAAGGAGAGCACAAGCCATGGAGATCATTTCGAGAGTGCTCACAGTGCACTCCGCAATGTGCTCCTTCCGACGATCAAGCGACTAAATGAACAACACAATCAGTTGCGTCGTCTGAAGAAGGCAAAGAAGAAGAGCCGTGTTGACATCGCGGCGTTGCAAGAGCTGGTGCAGACCCTAACCCAGCAGAATGAGGACCTTTCTCAAGAGCGGGAAGACGCTATTGAGGAAGGACAAGGCTGGGAAGAGGACTACAACCAGGCTATGGACGAGGTGCATGCATTGCAGGACCTCGTGCCCTCGGTGTTAGGCATACCGGTGGTCTTGGGTCTTCCAGCAATGGGAGAACCCGGAATGGGAGAAGAGGTGGTAGATCCAGAGCCACCAGAAGAAGTACCGGAGGAGGACGACCCACAGGAGGTCGAGTTCTACTCCGAGTAGGGGGTTACGGTTGCCAAGTAGGGCAGCTAGGGTAGTGTAACCCAACTTTTGTAATCGGTGACATGTCGTGTAGACAGTAGCGTATGTATAGGTAGTGACGACATGAGCACGACTTCTCGGAGACCCGAGAATAATGTATCTTGTATAAAGTTTATGCTTTATCAATATATGTGAATGTTGTGCAAATTAATCATGTGTCACTTCAATACCTACTGTTGCTTATGGAATTTTAAGTAAGACATGTGCTAATCGCTACTGTTTCGAATTTCAGAATGACGCGTACTCGTGCCAACCCTGACGTTGGGGGTACCAGCCAAGGGGGAGAGACCTCCCAACCACCTCCCGAGGACTCCTCGGGACAGCAGCAGCAACAGCAACAGCAAACACCGCCACCGCCACTGCCAACGGTTGCATTGGCCGACATTGTCGCGGCAATGGCGGGCTCGCATCAGCAGCACACAGAGTTGCTGCAGACTCTCATCGCCAATACGTCTCGCCCAGAGAGACGTCAAGATCGTGAGGAGCGCCAACATAGCTCCTACTCCGACTTCCTGGCAACTCATCCCCCTGTATTCTCAAGGGCGGATGAACCACTTGACGCGGACAACTGGCTCCGCGCCATAGAGATGAAGTTCGGGCTGCTCCAGATCAGCGAGCAGCGCAAGACTCAGTTCGCGGTCCAGCAGCTCCAAGGATCCGCGAGCGCGTGGTGGGCCAACTTCTGTGCTTCACAGCCCACCGACCGAGTGATGACCTGGGCGGAGTTCCGGACGGCCTTCAGGGCCTATCATATACCGCCAGGTCTGATGAAGAGGAAGACGCAGGAGTTCTTACACCTGCAACAAGGGATCCGGAACGCGCTGGAATACTCCAGGGCATTTAACGATCTCGCGCTATATGCGTCGTATCATGCTGATACCGACGAGAAGCGGCGAGACCACTTTTACCAGGGGCTTAACCCGCTCCTGAAGGACAAATTGGCGATGTTCAATAGCGGCAGCCTCAACAACATCATTGATGCTGCGATTGTTCAGGAGGACTCCGGCAAGGAGTTAGCGGCGGCGGAGAGAAAGCGAAGCGCGCCGCAGAGCAGTGGAGAAGGAGGCGGTCCTTCTCAGAAGTTTCGGATGGTGAATCGCCCACCATCAGGTCCACGCTGGCAACCACCACAGCGGTCGATGCCGTTCCGCAGTCGGCCGTACTCTTCACCGGCATTCCGGCCGGCACTGCCAGCACCACCGCAACAACAACAGCAGCAGCGGGCGATGCCGCGTGCGTTTGCACCTCCGCAACGCATGCCGGGCTTTCATCCACCGAGTACTCCACCAGCAGCGGCCACATGTTACAAGTGTGGTCATCCAGGACACTTCACGAGCAGTTGCCCGGAGAGGCAAGGCGGCGGAGTGGCACCACAGTTTCTGGGGAGGAATCAACCCCGGAACCCTACTAATGAGCGGCGGGCAAACCCTAGACCCGGCACTGTCCACCAGCTTGCCATTGAGGACGTGCCGGAGGGCGAGCCAATCCTTGCGGGTATGTTCCAACTCCACCAGCATCCCACTATAGTACTGTTTGATTCAGGCGCCACGCATAATTTTATTAGCCAAGCTTTCATTGCTAAACACAGTTTGCCAATACTACCCACCGATAGTCCATATTTAATTTGTTCACCGGGTGGGAAGATTTCAGCAAGCGTAATGGTCTCCAAAGCACCATTATGCTTAGCGGATAGAGTGTACCCCACGTCTCTCATTATCTTAGAGGGACAGAAGGTCGATGTCATCCTAGGGATGTCGTGGTTAACCCGCCACGGCGCTGTTTTAGACACCGTCCTTCGAGTCGTGCACTTAAACTCAGAAGTGCACGGTTCTCACTCATTATTTCTGGACAGTCCAGAAATAAAACTTCCAAGTGTCTATCAAGCCACAACCATCAGATTGGAAGACATTCCAGTGGTCCGAGAGTTCCCTGATGTATTCCCGGACGATTTGCCGGGGATGCCACCCGATAGAGAGGTGGAGTTCAAAATTGAACTTGCACCGGGAACCATGCCAATATCCCGAAGGCCGTACAAGATGGCGCCCAAGGAGTTGGCTGAACTGAAGACTCAGCTCACGGATCTTCTGGAGAAGGGTTTTATTAGGCTGAGCTCCTCACCATGGGGCTGTTCGGCATTATTTGTCAAGAAGAAGGATGAGACGTTGCGGCTTTGCATGGACTATCGTCCATTAAATGCCGTAACCATCAAGAACAAGTACCCGTTGCCACGGATCGACATGTTGTTTGATCAGTTGGTCGAAGCAAAGATCTTTTCCAAGATGGATTTAAGATCCGGGTACCATCAGATTAAGATAAGGGCTGAGGACATTCCGAAGACGGCTTTCTCGATGAGGTACGGACTTTATGAGTACCTAGTTATGTCCTTCAGCCTCACCAATGCTCCAGCTCACTTCATGTACTTGATGAACTCGGTATTCATGCTGGAGCTGGACAAGTTTGTCGTGGTCTTCATCGACGACATCCTGGTATATTCCAAGTCGGAGGAAGATCACAAGAAACATCTGCGTATAGTCTTGCAACGGCTGCGGGATCACAAGTTATACGCAAAATTCAGCAAATGCGAGTTTTGGATATCGCAGGTGCCTTTCCTCGGGCATATCATCTCAGCGGAAGGTATCGCTGTGGACCCGAGCAAGATCACTCAAGTGCTGAATTGGAAGTCCCCGAGAACTGTTCACGAGGTACGGAGTTTCCTCGGACTCGCGGGGTATTATCGGAGGTTCATTCCGAACTTCTCGAAGATTGCCAAGCCAATGACAGAGCTGCTGAAGAAGGCTACCAAATATGTTTGGAGTCCAACATGTGAAGCAGCATTCAAGGCTTTAGTCAAGCACCTGACATCAGCACCGGTTTTGGCACAGCCAGACACAACAAAACCGTTCGATGTGTACTGCGATGCATCCGGCATTGGGCTCGGATGTGTGCTGATGCAAGACCGAAGAGTGGTCGCGTATGGATCACGGCAGCTTAGGAACCATGAGCAGAATTATCCAACTCACGACTTGGAGCTCGCTGCCGTGGTACTCGCACTAAAAATGTGGAGGCACTACCTACTCGGTAACCTCGTACATTTATATACCGACCACAAAAGCCTCAAGTACATATTCACTCAGAAGGAGCTGAACATGAGGCAACGAAGATGGTTAGAACTGATAAAGGATTACGAGATAGAAAACCATTATCATCCGGGCAAGGCAAACGTAGTGGCAGATGCGCTGAGCCGCAAGTCACACGTCAATAATCTGACCATCACACCATTGGTAGAGAGCGAACCACCATTACATGTGATTCCACACGGAGCTCTCTACAACCTAGCTTTGATCCCCACCATCCGTGAAGAGATAGCGGCATCCCAGAAGAATGACAAGGGCATGTCACATTTACGGAGACGTGTAGATAGTGGGGAGTTAAAATGTTTCCGGAAGGACGGAGACGGCGTTCTGTGGTTCAAGGACCGGATCGTCGTACCCCGTAAACCGGAATTTCGGAAGAAAATCTTTGATGAGGCTCACTCATCAAAGTTTTCTATTCACCCCGGCAGCAACAAGATGTATCAAGAACTCAGAAGAAAGTTTTGGTGGACACGGATGAAGCGCGAGGTAGCAAAATACGTGTCCGAGTGTGATACATGCCGAAGGGTGAAGGCAGATCATATGCGGAAACCGGGACTGCTGCAACCACTGGGCATTCCTGCCTGGAAGTGGGAGGACGTGAGCATGGATTTCGTCGTCGGTTTACCCACCACCTTACAGAAACATGATTCGGTGTGGGTGATCGTCGATCGGCTCACCAAAGTTGCCCATTTCATCCCAGTCAACACCAACTACAACGCCAAGAAGTACGCTGAACTGTACATCTCACGGATCCTATGCTTGTACGGCGTACCCCGTACTATCATATCGGATCGGGGTCCCGTTTTTGGGAGCAGCTACACGCTGCCTTGGGAATGAAGCTGATCCGTAGTTCAGCCTACCACCCGCAGACGGATGGGCAAACGGAGCGGGTAAACCAAATTTTAGAAGACATGCTATGAGCTTGCGCTATCGACCACTGCAAGAATTGGGATGATCACTTGCCGTTAGCTGAATTCTCGTACAATAATGGGTACCAAGCCAGCATCAAGATGGCACCTTACGAGGCGCTATACGGTAGGAAATGCCGCACACCATTGAACTGGTGTGAGTCTGGCGAAAGGGTTACCTTCGGGATTGACTTTGTCAACAACACGGAAGAAAAGGTTCGACTAATTCAAGCGAACCTAAAAGCTGCTCAATCCCGTCAGAAACAGTATGCGGACCGGAGAAGGCGCCCATTACAATTCGAAGTTGGAGATCACGTATATCTACGAGTGTCTCCAATGAAGGGCGTAAACAGATTTGGGGTGAGAGGAAAGTTGGCACCCCGATTCATCGGTCCATTCCAGATTACCGAAAGATGTGGATCAGTGGCATACCGGTTGAAATTACCAGAAGCACTTTCCGGTGTACACAACATCTTTCATATTTCCCAGCTGAGGAAGTGTCTCAAGCTATCAACTACCGTTCAGCTGGAAGACATTGAAGAACTGCAACCGGATCTCACCTATCGGGAGGAACCGGTGCAGATTATTGATGAAAAGGCCCGAACCACACGCAACCGTATGTTGTGGTTCTACAAGGTTCTATGGAGTAATCACTCCATGGACGAAGCGACATGGGAGAGCGAAGAATTCCTTCGCACTAACTACCCTGAATTTTTCACGTCGCATATCCGGTAATTTTCCACCGTCCTCTCTCTCATTTTCACCTTATAATCTCGGGACGAGATTCTTTTAAGGGGGGAGGAATGTAAGGGCCTCAGTTTTTGACACACATTTGCAGTGTTCATCACCACACCTCATTTGAGGAAGAATGATGAACACAAATGAAGAGCAAGTAACAATTATCAACATGCTCATTAGAGAACAAACTTACACATTGCAAAAGTGGTATTTCCCACATGTGATATAGATGGGCTGGACATATGAAAACTCCTACACTTTGCTAAGGATGTCCATGCCCAGTTTCACCCAAATTCAAAACCTTTTTGAGGTCATTTTGGGTATAGATAGGAAGAGGGCAGTTTGAAACCATATTCAAATTCAAACTGTTTTTATCCCATGAATTTAAAAGTGGAAGGCATATTCTTACTCAGCACATTTTTGTGAGCTCACACACCAATTTTCACTCCATTTGGAGTTGATCTTGACATGAGCTAAGGGGGAGAGATTCAAACTTTATTTGAATTTGAAACTGAACTTGTGCTGAAATTCATTCAAACCAAACCTCATTTGAACTTTGATCTATTCAAATGGCTCATGGGTGAATAATTTGAATTGCCAAGGGTAGTATGGGGTTCACTGTTTACAACAGTGATTAGGAGTAAATTTCAGAGGTTAAAACTGGAGGTGGGACCCACATGTCAGCCACTGCTCAGATCAAACCGACTGAGACTTTTTCACTCGGGTCGCCGAGCCGCAGCGGTGATCGCCACCGAGGCCAGCCGCCGCGCCACCAGCTGCTTGCCCACGCGCGGGCGTGAGGCGGTGCAGAGCCTTCTTAAGGCGCCTGCCCCCTCCTCGGCCGAGGTACCGCCGTTCTTCCCCGCAAGAACTCAGCGCCGGCCGAAAACTTCTGCAGCTCGGACTTGATCGGAGAACGCCGATCGCAGCTTCCTCCGTCCACTCCAGAGCCCCAGCAAGGTACTAGAGACCTTCCTCCGTCCTTCCCGTTGCTAGGATTCGGTTGAAACCGATTGATATCGGCTGTGCCGAAAGATCAAACTCGGAACTTGGAACCACTGCACCTCGGGCTCTCGTGGACAGCCCAACCAGGGCGTTGTCACGCCCGAGCCAAGGCACCCTTGGACGCGCGGGTGACCGGTGCTGCTCATCCCCGAGCCACAGCTCGAGTGGTTGCTCACCGGCGACGAATTTCCACTTTTCCCCTTTCTGTGTGCAGAACGACCTTCGGGTACGATTCTGTTTAATTCGTGCTCTAGAAAGGATTAGAGGGCCTCAGGCCGCTCTCACACGAGCTAGACACGGTAACGCACAAGTTGCCTTCACAACTCTGGGCCGGAGAACCTCTGTGCCCGGTGTAATTTGAGGTCTACTAATGGCGGAACGAACGGGCGGCATCGGGCGCACGGTGAGGACCTATTTCGGGCCTTCCCCGAGCTGCCTCGAGCTCATGTCGACCTTCTCTGAGGTCCACTGATGCTCCCCGACCAATTTCCCAAGTAGCTGAGGTGCTAGAGAAGTCAGTCGACATGGCCGAAGTCATTCCGAGGTGGCGGCTCGTCGCCGACCATGCTCCGGCCGTTGTCATGAGCAGCTGACCCTCGGATCCTATTCCCCGAGTAAAAGTAGGCAGGGGCGGCCAGAATCGAGAAGTTTGGAGCTGTACAGCAGCCGGCGGCGAGCTCTCCGGCGAGATCCCTCGGCGGCGGAGCGCGGGTGTCGCGAGGTTGAAGAAGGGGGTGGACCCCAGCTGTCAGCGGGAGATATTTTGAATCGGGATCCGGCTGCGGCCGGGATCGTGTGTGCTGGCGCGCAAAATCCTTGTGGGCCGCGATGTGCCATCGCCTAGGCGTGCGACGTGTGTCCCCTGGGCCCACGCGCGAGTTTAAACTTTTCCCCGATTTTCAGATTTCCTTCAAACTTCAAATCCTCATAACTTTGGCTAGAAAGCTCCAAATTGAGTGAACCAAATTTTGATGGACTCAGCTCTCTGAGTACTTTCCATAAAATCAAGTTTCACTTCATGAAATTCCTTATTTCTCCAGAATTAATTCCTCAAAGTTTAAACTGTTAGGAATTTTAACTGGAGAATCCTTTGGAGGAAAATCCTGAAATTTTACTGAGATGTTCACCAAAATATCCTTGAGCTACCATAAAAATTTCAGATCCATTTGAGCTCATTTAATCCAACTAATGGTGTGATTAGTGAAACTGTTCCAAAGAAAATAGAAAATGTTCAGAAACATTTTCAGAATTTTCTCTGAAATTGTTTGGCTCATATCTTTAGTTAGGAACCCCCAAATTAAGTGAGACCAACTCCATTAGAACCCTCTAAAAATCTAGTTTTCAGAAAGTCATAGTTTGTTTCATGAAAGTCCTTAGAACACCCTAAAAGCCTTTAATTAAGGTCAAGGACATAATTAATTGTGGAGGGCTCAATTGAGCTTTGCTGCAACTAAAACTTGACCAAGTCTCTGTTTAGGTTGTAACCAAGCCACAGTAAAAGTTTCACAGTCATTAGGTCTGTCTAGCAAAGGTTATAAGCTTCACAAGTTCAAACTTAATAAATGCATTTAAATTAATACATGTATGTCTTATATCATGTAGTCGCTAAGGTCGAGGAGGAACCCGAAGTCCTAGACTTCGTTACTCCGGAGGAGCAGCTAGCCTACGACCAAGAGCAGCAAGGCAAGCTCCGGTTTGCATTAACCTTTTTACAAATGTTTATTGTTTTGAGCACATCTTTGAATATTGTGGTGATTCTTTGCATTAGAGTCTTGATTGGAAACCCAACTGCATAGCCAAGAAAACCATGGGTTGGGGTTAGGATTGAAAACCTCGTTAGCCACTGCATTGCTAAGATAGAGTAGGATTCGGTACAAGTTGAGTAGTTGGAACTACTCGCGAGCATAGACTAGAGGCACTCGACTCGGGTACTGATAGCACATGAAACACATGGCAAGAAAATGAGACCAAGTGGAGGTTAAGGGCAGCAGGAGTTTGGGGCCTGTGTGCTATAGCTCCGCTTGTGTCAATTGAGGACCGAGCCGTGTGCGGGCCTGTTGAACAAGCTAGAACAGTACCGAAGACCTACCGGCTATATGGGAACCGGGAAACTGATGTAACTCGGGTAGCTGGGTATTGAGGCATTGCCCGTCGTTCAGAGTGTAGGTTGAGAGCTCGAGGTGTAAATCGGCTGGCGGCACAGAGATGCGCGTGCAGAGACCTCTTGCTCGGGATGATGGGACCGGTTCAATATTTGGCTGACGGGTGAAAGGTAGTTGCGTACGGCGTCCGTGATGGTTGTTGTAGGCAACATCGAGTACGGGCGTACGTGACGGGTTGTTCGGGTAACCCTGCAGGTGTAAATCGATTATAATCGCCGTCCCTCGCGGTCAGTGAGTACCACTTGTTCACTGTACCGTGACGTAGAATGAACAGGCTAGTTACATGTTAAAATGTTGCTGATTGAAAGATGGACATTGATTGTTAATGATATGCTGTAGCTTAGAGCTAACTAAAGTTCTTTTCAACTTTGGGCAAAGTACATGAGAGAAAGGCGTTTCTTGTTTGATTGCGGCTCTCTCATGTACCTTCGCGTAAGGTTCTCCACAACCTGCTGCTAAAACTTGAAAGCAAGGTTCTACTAATTAGGCGAGTCCTTGCAAATGATTTTTACCTCATGTAACCCATTACCCTCATGTAGAAGTTCCATGTTTAGGTGAGACGGGTCAGACTTGCTGAGCCTTCGTGCTCACTGCTTGTGTTTGAAGCTTTTGCAGGGTTCTATGAGGAAGGGACTCCCGAAGAGGAGACGGAACCCCAGGAGGGGAACCCCGTCGAGTGGGAGTCGTGCACGCCGCAGAGTTAGTGTGCGTGTGTGCTAGCAAGGACACGTTCAAGGGCTGAACGTGCACTTGATGCTTAGTCTACGCCCGCGAGTGTGGACTAAACTTATTTTGATGTAAACATGTTCATAAACTTGTTTATGTAATAAAATTTCCGCTTCCACTTTGTACCTTTGACGTGTGTTATACGGTGCTGTGCAACGCAGCACCCCTCAGCGTGATCCTGGCTCGACAGGACCTTGGGGTCGTGTCAGTATGTACTTGTGATTGTTGATGATTATTCCAGATATTCATGGGTTTATTTTATGGCATCTAAGAATGAAGCTTTTAGTCATTTTAGAACTTTATTTCTTAGATTATCTATTGATCACCCAGGATCATTAAAAGCAATTAGAAGTGGTAATGGAACTGAATTTAAAAACCAATCCTTTGATCACTTTTGTGCTGAAAATGGAATAGATCATCAATACTCTTCATCCTATGTACCACAACAAAATGGTGTCGTAGAAAGAAAGAACAGGACCTTAGTTGAGATGGCTAGGACTATGCTTGATGAATATCAAACTCCTAGGAAATTTTGGGCTGATGCAATTGCAACCGCTTGTTATGTCTCAAATCGTGTTTTCTTGCGTGCTAAGCTTGGAAAAACCCCATATGAGCTCCGGTTTGGACATAGGCCTAGTGTTACACAATTTAGGGTTTTTGGTTGCAAATGCTTTGTTAAGAAACATGGTAATCTTGATAAATTTGAAGCTAGATCTGTTGATGGCATGTTTCTTGGTCATCCATCTCATACTAGAGGCTACCGTGTGCTTTTACTTGACACTAACAAAATTGTGGAGACTTGCGAGGTTTCTTTTGATGAAGCTAGCCCAAGTACTAGCTCTGATATTGCAGGTCCGGATCCATATCCGCAGGGGGAGAGTATTTTTATTAAAGAAGATGAAGACGTGGTGCTGCTGCCCCAAAACTCGGAAGTAAATAACGATCAAGCTGCTGATTTTGCACCACAACCAGCACCAACAGTCACTACTGCTGGTTCGGACCTTCCTCAATCAACAAGCTCTCCTAATCAAAGGTCCGAACATGAAGAAGAAGATGATTGTGAAGTGTCTACTCCCCTCCGAGTACTCAAAAGTCATCCTCCACAACAAATCATTGGAAGCTTGCATGAACGAGTCACTCGGTCCAGGTTTTGCGATCCAAACTCTCATGCTCATTCTGCTTTTGTTGCTTCTTTTGAACCTAAGGATATATCACACGCACTCACTAATGAATTTTGGATTAATGCCATGTAAGAAAAGTTAGAAAATTTTGAAAGAAATAATGTTTGGAAACTTGTACCTCCACCTCAAGGTCACACATTAATTGGAACTAAATGGGTATTTAAAAATAAGCAAAGTGAGGATGGGGTTGTGGTTAGGAATAAAGCTAGGTTGGTTGCTCAAGGTTTCACTCGAATTGAAGGTCTAGATTTTGATGAAACATTTGCTTCTGTTGCTAGATTAGAAGCTATAAGAATTTTACTAGCATTTGCTGCATCTAAAGGTTTCAAGTTATATCAAATGGATGTTAAAAGTGCTTTTCTTAATGGCTACATAGGGGAGGAGGTTTATGTTAAGAAGCCACCGGGTTTTGAAAATCCAAATTTTCCTAATCATGTTTACAAACTGTCCAAAGCCTTGTACGGTCTAAAACAAGCCCCTAGAGCATGGTATGATAGGTTAAAAACACTCTTACTTGAAAAGGGGTTTACCATGGGCAAGGTTGATAAAACTCTTTTTATACTTAAGCATGGCAATGACTCATTATTCGTTCAAGTGTATGTGGATGATATTATCTTTGATTGTGCTTCTCATGATCTCGTGTCCAAGTTTTGAGCTATGATGAGTTCAGAATTTGAGATGAGTATGATGGGAGAACTCACATACTTTTTGGGGCCGCAAATCAAGCAAACAAAAGAAGGAACTTTTGTGCATCAAACTAAGTATACAAAGGACCTTCTTAAGCGCTTCAACATGGACAAATGCAAGCCTCTTCGGACACCAATGGGAACAGCAACAACACTTGAACTTGACGAAGATGGTGACCCGGTCGATAAAAAGGAATATAGAAGTATGATTGGATCACTTTTGTATCTCACGGCGTCAAGACCGGACATACAATTCAGCGTATGTCTTTGTGCACGTTTTCTAGCTTCTCCACGTGCTTCACATCGCCAAGCCATCAAAAGGATTCTCAGGTACCTACATGGAACTCAAGAATTTGGCATTTTTCTTCCTTCTTCCTCAACCGTTTCTTTGAAAGCTTTTTCGGATGCTGATTTTGGGGGTTGTAGGATTGATAGGAAAAGTACTTCGGGTGCTTGTCATTTTCTTGGTAATTCACTTGTTGCTTGGTCCTCTAGAAAACAAAGTTCAGTTGCACAATCCACGGCCGAATCTGAATATGTAGCTGCGGCTAGCGCTTGCTCACAAATTCTTTGGATTCTTCAAACACTTAAGGACTATGGGGTTGATTTAGATAGTGTTCCACTGTTTTGTGATAACACTAGTGCAATTTGTATTGCTAAAAACCCCGTGAAACACTCTAGAACTAAGCACATTGACATTAGGTATCACTTTCTTCGTGATAATGTTGAAAAAGGAAACATTGTGCTTCACCATGTCGATACCGAACAACAATTGGCTGATATTTTTACAAAACCTTTGGATTTCACTCGTTTTTGTTTCATTCGTAGTGAAATAGGGGTTATGCATCCTCATGGCTTAAATTGAGGGGGAGTTTTTGAAACTTTGAAAGTCTATATGTGAATCTGAAACTAAAATAATATGAGCATAGTATTTCATACATATATGACTTTGTGATTCCTTTTACAGGCTGAAAGTTCTTACTACATTACTCATGTTATACATTTTGTAGTTTTTGCCATGACTAGTAATTTGAATAATTACTTACACTAAATCTGGTCATGATCAAACTTTCTTGCTGTTTTGAACTTGTTGCGTGCTCACAAGTGCTTTTAATCATAAAAAAATTAATCATGTGATCAGCTCACATGTTGAGTTTTCAAATAAAAAATTGAGAAAAGATCAAGAGAATATGCCTTCTCTGATTTTAAAAAATGGGGAGAAATTAATAAAGGGGGGGGAAATGAGTTTTCAAAGCTTTTCAAAACTTTTCATAAGCCAATGTTCGGATTTTAATTGGTGTTGCCAATGCATTCATCAAGGGGGAGATTGTGAGACCTATGTGTGCTGAATACATTGGCAATTAGGTTAAAAGTTAGCATTTACATTCAAAGTTTTGAATATTGCCAAAACATTCTTCTGCGGCAAGGTCCGACAAGTTCTTTGTTAGGTCCGCCAAGTGTTGGCAAGGTCCGACGCAAGGTCCGGAGAGCTCCTGCAAGGTCCGAAGAGCTTCTGTGAGGTCGGGAGCTTGTTTTTAGGGAGCTCCCATGAAGTTCAACTCATAGAACTGCAGCGTCTTGTTTTTGCTTTTAACTCGCAATGTTTCAAACTTGCTTTATGGGAAGGTTTGCTTAGTATTAATTTGCTAAGTTTTTGGTGTGTTTTGGTGGTTATGGCTGTTATCATTTGATATGGTTTGCAACATGCTTATGTGACGTGCTCATGTAAGGTGTTGTGGTTTTCAAACTAACGTGAGTCAAGTCGAGGACTTGTGCTTGGAAGAATTGGTTGTTTATTCATGTGCAGGTGTTGCTTGAGTTCAAGACATGGCTGGTGACGGGATCCTTGGACTAGTCTCAGGGAGGAGATGAGGTTCCAACAACCAAGTTCGGGAGGAGCTGTGGTTGAGTTGATCGGGAGGTCGCGCAGCATGTTTGGATCAAGGGCAGTGCATATGAAGGTTGCGTGTACGTCGTTGGAAGGTGTTTGCACGTGTGCATGGACGTGGCAACATTTTTCCAAGGCGTGATGAAGAGAAGTGGACGTAAAGAATTGGTCGGAAAGGTCCAACCGGCTGGATTGCATACTCAGGCTGAGGCTGAGTCGGATATGGCTCAAATATGGAAGATTTGAGTTGGTTATGATAGGATTTCGTGCTAGGCACGAAGTTGAGTTGTTTTAGTAATGTTTAGGACGTTCCTAAGGTGTTTGGAAGTCTCATGATTGCTTCTATTTGCGAATAGGAGAGTCCTGAGCAGTTATGGTAAGTTAGGATACGAGTCCAATTAGGAGTAGGAGTCCTAGATTGGATTGTTTAGCATGAGGGCTGGCTATAAAAGCAAGGGAGGCCAGAGCTCTCGTGGGAAGAGAACTTTGGGCTGTTCCTCTTGTGTTTCTATTGAATAAAGTTCATAGTTTCGAGGAGCTTTTATGCCTTGTTCGTCCGACTTGTTTTTCGTCAAGTTTTTCTCGCCGAGTTTCTGGACAGACTGACGTTGCTTCGGTGTTTCGTTCATAACTCGAGTTTTATAGATCCGATTGACATGATTCTTTTTGGGTTGTCTTCACAACTCTATTATATATTATCTGTGAAATTTTCACGAGCTTCGGATCTGTAGTTTTTGAGATACACGAGTTTCTTTGCAGCGTCGCAGATCTGTTTTATATTGGGTAGAACAGATTGATCTTCGTTTAATGTTTTGATCGTATCTCAAGTTTTACTTCGTGTTTTCAAGTGATTCTTGTTGCATTAGATCTGTGACTTGATTATCTACCTCTCTACTTGATTTGTCACGGTTAAACATGTTTGAAAACACTTGCACACACGGTTTCTTTAACCAATTGATTTTTGCTGAGGGGTTTTTGTTGTTTCCGCTGCGAAAAGTTTTAATCTACCATTCACCCCCCTCTGGTAGTTTTTCACGTGCTCTTTGATCCTACACCTTACCTCCTGGGGGCCGTCCAAGTTCTGTCAACCCCTTGAAGGCCTTAGCCAAAAGGGGAAAGACGCCTTGGGTCTCCCAAGAAGAGTCCGGGTCCTCCTACCCCTTGAAGGCCTTAGCCAGAAGAGGAGGGTACCCGGGGCTCCCGGGAGAAGCCGCGCAGGACCCGCTCCAGCGTGAAGATAATGACCTCATCGACGAGGCCCGGCTGCAGGTGACACCCCACAATGCACGGCCTCGGTTGGCGCTCTAGCACTACTGCCAAAGGACCAAGCGCGTCAGGGACCTGCAAGAAGGAAACCTGGTGCTGCGGCACACACTTTCCTGCGAAGGACCTATAAACGCTCCCCCAGACGGGAAGGTCCCTTCTGAGTCATGAAAGTTGCCGTCCCAGGTACACATGCCTTTCAGCTAAGGATGGGACCCGTTCCCGACCTCTCAGCATGGAACAGCCCAGTAAGTTCTACCTCCTGAGCATTAGTAGAACAGGGCTATACCCTTCTGTAATAAATTCGATAGAATCTAGGAACAGCGCTCGGAGCAGCTAAGTCTCAGTGGACGGTCCAGGACTACGTCCAGCTTGGCCTGGTTCCGACCCTAAGCGCGTAGAGTCTTGCTTCCCTTTTTAATGAGGCGGGTCGTTGCCTCCATGTACAGCCTGATTTCCCCCTATGGGCATTTACACAAAAACCTGTTCTACTTCGCTCTATCTCTTGTGCTCATTTAAATTACGCATTAGTTTTTATGACCGCACTTTCTATGTATGCTCACCCTACATTTAGCCCCCCTTTTCCCGCGCTCATCCATAGTCAGCATTTGCTATCCTACTGAAGACGCTTGCACTTGAGGCACCTGCCGATGGCCGGGGGGCCTCTCGGGCCTCCCCCAGTCAGGTGTTGCGGTGCCAGTTGGTCACCTCCAGGAAAGGCCAGCGCCGTGCATGGGGGGTCCATGGTGCGTATCCCGCTTAGCCGGCTCTGTACCAAAAGCGTGCGCACCCTGCCCTCCGGAGGTCCAGGGGAGTACAGCCGCTTTGCCTGGTTCCGTACCAAGAGCCTGTGCACTCTGCTTCCCCGGCCTACGGTCCAGTACTAGGTGCCGGACGGTCGTACCCGGACCTTGGAGGGAGCCGGAGCCCCGGTGCCTCGTGCACAGAAATGCCCAATCCCCGTATACCGGACTAGGACCATAAGCCGAATAAGACTAAGAGACGGGAAAGGGAGGACCCCCCGAGGAGAATTACGTTTCCTCTACCTGTGTGCAGGACCTCCAGGTTATAGCTACGGGGGCTGCATGAGGTGGGGGGCAAGGAGCCATCGACTACTCCAGCGCAGGACCGGAAGGTCCGGGTTTCGCCCCTTCAACAGGGACGAGGCCTGAAGGCCCCACGTGTCCAGCGGGGCCGGAGCTCCCGCCTCCTCAGGAGGAGCTCCGGACCCGCCACGTGGCCGGCAGAATCCAGACCTCCCCCCTCCGGGGGGGAGCTCCAAAGGCTCCACGTATTCCACGGGGCCGAACCTCCCTCTCCTCAGAGGGGAGCTCCGGTCCCACCACGTGTCCGGCAGATCCGGACCTCCCCACCCTCATGGGGAGAGCTCCGGAGACCTCCGGGGCCCTTAATACCATAAGGACCCGGGGAGGGTGTCTGTGCAGAGCTTCGAGATTGGTGAAGGCCTCCGAGTACCTTGCGGAGCTAAGGACTCGCCCAGGCGAAACCAAGAAGAAGACAAAAGCATCACAGGCACAAAAGGTCACAAGAGTCTATTTATTCATGGCTCCATGAGCTGGACTACAAACTCGATAAAAAGAAAGAAACAAGCCCTAGGGCCCCCCTGGCTCGCGCCGGAACCTGGAGGCTACAAGGGCGGCCACACCCCCGACTTCAGCCCTGCAGTCTCCTCCCGCTCCGCGGCAAGGCCCTCTCTCACTGGCTCCAGTGAGACAGAAGGGTCCCGGCTCCTGAAGCATGTCAACACATGCGTAGCAACCTCCAAGGCCAGGCCCCATCCCTCTGCCTCAAGCTCGCTGGTGACCACCGCGTCTAGCCTGCTCAGCTTGGCGCCGATTGACTCCAGTGTGGGGATCACTTCAGCCACCTTCAGCGCAGGAGCCGCCACCTTCACCGGGCTGAAGCCAAGAGGGACCAAGGTGGACCCCACCTGCTCGACGAAGCTCGAGACCACACGGGCCTCGGAGGACCGCGAGGCCAAGAGCTCCTCTACCTCGCGGCGGGCTGCCCGCAGGGCGTTGCGACTTCCCTCGGAGGATTCCTTCTCCTTGGCCGCCAGGGAGCTTTCCCGAAGGCGGAGAGTCTGGGCAAGCTGCTCCAACTTTGAAGCCCGGAAGTCGACAGCCAGCTCCCGATCCAGGATCGCCTGACGTTCCCGGGAGACCTGCTCTTCCCTCATGACAAGGTCTGCCCTCCGGGCCTCTAGCTCCCTGGCCCGAGCTCGCAGGTCACCCTCGCCTGCCGCCAGCCGCGCAGCGACCCTCTTTGCCTCGGCTGCCGCGGAGCGCTCCTGGTCCTCAACGGCGCGCTTACGACGCTCCAACCTCTTCCGTACCTCCTCTACGGAAGAGAGGCTTTCCTCGGCCTGGGCATGCGCCTCAAGGGCCACCCGGTGGAGCCGCCGCGTCTCGGAGTCCAAACGGTCGATAGCCCGCTTCTGCCGGTCGAGGAGCGCCTCCATGATGTCAAGCGACTCCCGCCTGGAGTTGAGCTCGCCCCAGGTGAGGAGGCGATCCCTCTCAACCACCTGCTCCTCTCGCTCACGACCGAGCGCGGCCAAGACCTGCCGGACACTCGCCTGGGCGAGCACGAGGGCATCCACTAGGGGCAGTGGGGCAGCAGAGGCCGGAGCGGTGCCCCCGACCTCCTCCATCACATCGTCCTCAAGAGAATACGGCGCACCGGCAACCGGGATGAGACGCCGGTCAGGAGAAGCTGGCACCGGGACTTCGACAGCCGGATCCCTCGAACCCTCACTGACGGCTGGCTCCTCAGCCGGTGGAGAGGGACGAATGGAGGGAGTTGACGCTGAAATAGAAGCTGGGCCAACTGGTACAGGGCGAACCTGCGCTGGCTTGGGGGCCGCGGCAGCCGTCCCTGTTTCTGAGCACTGCGGCGCATACTCCCCATCAGTCGGGGACGGCCGAGAAACGCGAGAACTCCAACGGGCTCTGAACCCCGACTTTCGAGCCGAGGTTGGACCACTAGAGCCCGCCGTCTCCGCCGACAGCCGCCCCGCAGTCGCCCGGACTGACGGAGCAGGGGATGCTCCTGAAGCTCCCCTCGACACATCAGCAGTCTCCTTGGAGACTCCACCCCTGAGGAGGGAGGACGCGACGCCTGGGAACCTTCAGCCTGTCGTTGCTCAAGAGGAGTCCCGTCGGGATGATGAGCCCGAGACCTCTTGGGGTCGCCACCGGATGGAGTGCCATCTCCAGATGCAGGGCGTGCAGGCGCCCTGGATCCCCGACTCGGCGCAGACGCCGTCACCGGAGGAGATCGAGTGCGTTTCTTCTCTGGAGGCGGGTCGGAAGCCATGGCAAAAGACAAAGGCGCAAGAACCCAAGGAAGATGCAAGCGCTGGGAAGTGCGAAGGGAAGCCGCAATGCGGGTAAGATCCCCTTTTAAAAACTTCCCAGGTGCGATTCAAAGTGATTCGAAACTCTTCGAATACGCCGCATGGGCAACCGCTTCGGTTCCAAGACCGAGCGCCGATGACAAGTGGACCCAAGTCGTCCAGCTAAAGCGGTGGGCCAAGAAGTCAGTCTCCCAAGGAGACGAGGTGGCAAGACGCTTCGGCGGATCCCGAAAAAAGCGTGGCAACGTGCAGGAGTGGCAGCCTTGGGAACCGCCGCAGTAAAAGCAACCATCAAGTGGGCGCACGCTCCCACGATCCCGCGACCATTCGTGCTCCGGCAGCGGTCAACGCGGGACTTAGAGAAGTGCACGGAACAGAAGAGACGGAGGCCCTACCTCGGGCTCGCTATCTCCCCTGAGATGGGCCCGGGGGCCACTGTCGGTACCCTCGATACGGGGTACCCTCGCGCACAGGGGGAAATGCCTAAGGACCTCGCCCATCTCCGCAGGGAGAGCTTCGAAGGCACCACGTGTCTAGCGGGGCCGGACCTCCCTCTTCACAGAGGAGAGCTCCGCACTCGCCACGTGGCCAACTGAGCCGGACCTCCCCCCCTCCGCGGGGAGAGCTCCGAAGGCTCCACGTGTCCCGCGGGGCCGGACCTCCCCCTCCTCAAAGGAGAGCTCCGGGCCCACCACGTGGCCGGCAGAAGCCGGACCTCCCCCTCCTCAGGGAGAGCTCCGAAGGCTCCACGTGTCCCACAGGGCCAGACCTCCCTCTCCTCAGAGTAGAGCTCCGGGCCCGCCACATGGCCAGCAGGACAATGCTGCCTGCCCCCGCGCGGTAGGCGGCAGGCGTAAAGATGCGCCATACCATGCCCGTACATGGTATTCAAGGCCTGCGCCTTCCCAAGACGCGGAGACGCGGAGCACGCCTCTGTCAGGTGCCGGTGCACCCAGTCACGTCGCAGACTGGCGCGCCGTGTCAGAGCCTGCCCGCCAATAAACACAGCGACAAGACATCCCCTGCCGCCCCTGCCGTCATCAACCACTACGACTAGCTTGCGGCATGGGCAGGGCGGCAGAACGAAGACTCGGAAGCCTTCGCCAGAGACAACTACCGGCATAACTGCAGATATGGTAGTCGGCAGGCAATCTCCGTGGGACCACCTGTCGGGTCCCGGGCCCCCCTTGTAAGCCACTCGAGCCTTGGACTATAAAAGGCTCGGGTAGGCAACGTGAGGGGGCCCGGCCTCCGATCACGGGGCCGTGCCGCCTTGCCCGAGGAATCGCATTGGGTGGTGCCGTGTTATGCGGCACCCAACAGCACACATATAAGGAACACAGTATTACATAAATCAAAAGCGGAAGCTTACAATTATTCCTTGTAAATAATTTACACAAAATAGCTACAGCGGAAGTCTATAAACAGCTCACGATGAATATCTAAGAAGCACTCGAGAAGAGATCCAGCCCGCGGTCTCCTCTCGCTAGCAACACGAAGACACGGCAGCGGCTAGGTTCTCCAAGTGTGACATGACTCGGAAGTTTCCGAGTCTCACCGGACAACCTTCTTTATAGCGTCGATGCTTACCTGCAAAACCACTTATATAGCAAGAGTGAGCACAAAGGCTCAGCAAGACTTAACCGTCTCTCCTAAGACATGAAACTCTACATGAAAGTAACCTAAGACTTAAGCCTGTCATTTGCGAAAAGACTCGCCTACGAGTTCATCCTTAACTTTCAGATTTTAGCCATAATAGTCGTGACCTTGCGCCCAGCAACATTGGAACTCCACAATCAAACAAGAAACGCTTCATTCCAATGTTACTTGTCCCAAGGTGAAAAATAAATTTAGTTTGCTCTATCTCTACTTCAAACAAGGTTCTCATGCAGTTTAACATAATCATAGCAGCAATTATACTTTTACAAACTGTTCTCACACAACTTGCTTACTACGTCACAACACAGTGAGCAAGCGGTACTCATAACCGTGAGGGACGGTGATTCGAATCAAACACTACCCGGATAACTCGACACATACGCCCGTCTCTGAAGACCCAACTCTGGCGTCCTTCATTACGTCGTATGTGGCAACCTTTCTCAAGACACTAAACTGTAGAGCCGGTCGCGCCGTCTCGGGCTCATAGGTCTAACGAGACGATGTGGTATGCCTCTACAGTCCAGTGAACCTGGTACATCGGTTTCCTGGTTCCCATATATCAGTAAGCATCCGGTACACAACTCAATACTTGCTCAGCGGGGCTGCATACGCTTCGGTCCTTGACCGACACGGGCAGAGCTACTCGACCAAGACCTCGTCTTGTCGCTATCTAACTCTCCTGCCCGGTCTCATCTTTAGAAACGTAAACTTTAGTTTGCCTCTCTTTCCAACCCCACTTATGTGATCCTACAACAAAGCTCGCGAGTAGATTCCAACTACTCGTCTTCTACCGGATGTCCTAGCCTAATTAGCATTGCCTTATTTTACAGCGATGACACCTTTCTACCCTTGACCTCAGGGTTCATGTTTGGTTATGCAAGTGGAGTATCACACATCCTCGACCTAATGCACATACAAACCTTGACCAAATGTAGTGAACAAAGAGAAAACTTTAAAAACAACTTAAGTGCAAACCGGGGCTTGCCTTGGTTTTGCAGGTGACTAAAGTCAGATGATATGGGGTTAGTTGTTGATGTCTTGAAGTTCCACTTCTACCCTTCTTGTTCCTTGATCCAAGTTCACCTTCTCCTTCACTCTTCCACGTTTAAACACTACACGTTATGAACATGCATACATGTTTAATTGTAAAACTTTTTGCTAACAAATGCTAAAGCCAAGTTTGAAACTGGAACTTTGTTTAAGAATTTGAAATGAAACTGGTGCTAGTGGTTTGGGTTTGTGTTTAAGCACTATCATCAAGTGATGAGTGGGGTTTCATCACTTGGGTGGGGATCAACTAATAAGGTTGAACTGGACATAATGATCCAGGGCTCCAATGGAGCTGGAAAATTTTCTTGTGAGTTCCTTGTCACAAGAAAGTTCTCTGGACCAAAATTCAGAACATTTCACTAATTGGATCACCCAGAACAGTTCCCTAAGCATTTAAGCAAAAAGGAATTAATTCTGATTAAATTTGCACTTTCATGCAAATTCAAGTGAACTATAGTTTCATACATAGCTCAGGGAGTATGCATGAATTTTCCTAGGATTTTTGGAGCTAAGGAATGCCCAGAACTGAATTTCCAAGTTTTGGAAATCCTCTGAAAATGTTTCTGTATTTATTTGAATACAGAAACTTGGAATTAGAATTACCCTAACTAAATCAACTCCAAATGGGCTGAAACTTTTACAGGAGTCTCCTAATATCCTAAAGAATATCCTGGCAAAATTTGGAGAATTTTGGATGAACCAAACTCCCTCTAAAATTCTTTTGCTGAAAAGTTTTAAGAATTCTCCAGAATTTTCTTTTGCTTTTCATGCAAATTGGGTGGCATATTTGGATAGAGTTTTACCTCCTGAATCCAACCCAATTTGAATCACTAATTTTGGAGCTCCCTAGCAAAAGTTATGCAGTTCCAAAGTTTGAGCTGAATTTGTAATTTAAATTCAATTGGAAACAGTTTAAACTCTGACCGGCACACGTGTCAGTCCCTCGCTGTAGCCACACCACGGTCCACAGCTGCCCAGTCTGTAGCCGCAGCAGATCGGGTGGCCGCAGCAAATCCCAGTCGACCGCCACGGCCACTGACCAGTGGGGCCAGCAGCTTCTTCTTCCTCCCGCCTCCCTTTTTCCCGCGCGCTCCACCCCCCTCGCCGGCGCAGCGCTGACCTCGCTGAACTTGACTTTCCGGCCATCCCACGGCCTGCTACTCACCGCCTGGGGGTTTTCGAGGGTGGGAAAGCCATTCCCGGGATCTGCGTGGGCTGTAGGGGACCGCAAGGGGTCGGGCGACGGGCAGCGGCCTCGGCCCTTGTCCGGCGACGTCGGCCGGCCTCCCTACTGACCCAAATCCGCGGATTTCTTGCTCCAGAGCACCAGTGACTCATGGCCGAGGTCGTCATGCAAGCAACCGAGCTCGGAAACGCCCCCAACTATCAAGTCATCGTGCGCCCTAGCTTAAAAACAGGTGTCCGACGCTAAAACTCGAAGAACACCATCGAGGCTCTACTTTTCTTCCGGATTTTTGATGTCAGCGATGCACCAGGATGTCTCTAGCCTATACCATGATCAGAATGAGCAAAGAACTGCTGTTGATCACAAATTTTGAGAAATCCCCCCACCACGGCTTATAGACACCTCGTCGGTTTTTCTAGAAATTCCCGGGCTACCGTGGATGAATTGCCTAGGGTGTTTGGCAGTGTGAAGAGGAGGGAGTGGCGCACCTTTTCGCTGTTCAACCCGGGTTGTGACACGGCCTGTATCGCCGGGGCGTCGAGGAGGCGCGGCGGCGACTCCCACTGAACTCCGATGAAAATAATTCAGCTGTGCACCGCTCACAGAGGCTGTTGGGTCGGCTGAGCCTGCTCGGGGAGTGTCCGTGGATTCTTGCGCCCGTTCCCACGCTCTCTGATGGTCACGCAAGGGATGAGCGGCACCGGGAAAAGATCAGTCCGAGGATCGGTCGAGCGGCAGGAAACTCGGCCCGTGTGTACTCCTCTCGGGGAAATAGGGAAGGGACCGAGGTTGAGGCCGAAGTGTAACGTTTGCCTTGCTCTGCTGAGGTGTTACACGCGGGAGACATCGACCACGGGGGCTGCACGTTGACTCCTCGGTGGCGCCTCGAGCCCGCTCGGCCACTCGGGTGAGAGCCGATACACAGAAGCAGACTTAAGCAGTAAGTAATACTCCCCCCTCTTTCAATGACAAGTGGGGCCCTCCTCTTTTTTTTGGAAGTGACCCTCTTATTTCAAACTGAATTCAAAGTTCTATAGAACATGCCAACATTTTTATGAGTAAACAAAAGTTTTTGTAAGTCCCATTTCTTGTATTCAAACTCAACTTTATGCATAGCTCAAGTTTTCTATTCACAAGTTTTTGGGACTTTTACATTCCTCCCCCCTTAAAAAGAATCTCGTCCCGAGATTCATGATTAAGGACAGTGTGGATAGGACAGTTACTCAACATACGCCTCTAACAACTCCGGATGATTGCGTTGCAAATACTCCTAGCTTTCCCATGTAGCTTCGTCGGACGTGTGATTTTCCCATAGCACCTTGAAAAATCGCAGCGTCCGATTCCTGGTTTCGCGAGTCTTTTCATCAATTATCCGGGTTGGTCGCTCAACATACGTGAGGTCCGGCTTCAAATTTTCTATGTCTCCCATGAGAATCTCCGTTGGAACTTTTAAACACTTCCGCAATCCGGCTAAGGTTGCCGGCAGCTCCAAACGGCATGCCACGGGTCCACATCTTTCAATGATGACGAAGGGACCGATAAAGCGCGGAGCTAATTTCCCTTTCACTCCGAATCGGTGAATGCCCTTCATAGGAGATACGCGGAGGTATACGTGGTCCCCAACATGGAAATCCAGAGGACGATGTCTCCTATCCGCATAGCTTTTTTGTCTGGACTGAGCGGCTTTCAGATTTGTTTGAATAAGACTTACCCGCTCTTCAGCTTTATTTACGAGGTCAACCCCGTAAATCACTCTCTCGCCAGATTCACACCAGTTCAACGGTGTGCGGCACTTCCGGCCATAGAGAGCTTCATATGGTGCCATTTTGATGCTCGCTTGATACCCATTGTTATAAGCAAATTCCGCCAACGGTAGATGATCGTCCCATCCTTTACCGTGGTGAATGGCACATGCTCGAAGCATATCTTTGAGAACTTGATTCACCCTCTCCGTTTTCCCATCGGTTTGAGGGTGATATGCAGAGCTTCTAATCAATTTGGTCCCCAGTGAGGCATGCAGCTGCTCCCAGAAACGAGCAACGAACAGCGCACCTCGATCGGAGATGATCGTCCGGGGAACTCCATGTAGGCATAGTATTCTTGTAATATATAGCTCCGCATACTTCTTGGCATGGTATCCCGTATGTACCGGGATGAAATGGGCTGACTTGGTTAAACGATCCACGATTACCCAAATCGAATCATGGTGGTGGGAGGTCATCGGCAACCCAACGATGAAATCCATACTCAAGTCTTCCCACTTCCATGCCGGTATTTGTAGCGGTTGCAACAGGCCCGACTTCTTCACATGGTTGCCTTAACTCTTCGACACGTGTCACATTCTGAAACATATTTTGCAACTTCACGTTTCATACGTGTCCACCAAAACTTCTTCCGGAGGTCTTGGTACATTTTATTGCTGCCTGGATGAATAGAAAATTTGGATACATGAGCCTCATCCAAAATTTTCTTCCGCAGCCTCATATCACGGGGTACGACTATCCGGTCCTTGAACCATAGAGTGTCTTCATCATCTAACCGGAAACATTTCATTTCCCCGTTCTTCAATCTCCTTCTGATATGAGCCATGCCCTTGTCTTTCTTTTGAGCTGCCATAACCTCTCCTTTTATTGTGGGTATGAGGGCTAGGTTATGCAGAGCTCCAAATGGAAGCAAGTAAAGACTTGGTTCTTCCTCTTCTAGCGGCGTAATGGTCAGGTTATGAATATGAGACTTCCGGCTGAGTGCATCGGCAACCACATTTGCCTTGCCCGGATGATAATGAATTTCAATCTCGTAGTCCTTGATCAGCTCCAACCATCGCCGTTGCCGCATATTCAACTCTTTCTGAGTGAATATGTACTTCAAACTCTTGTGGTCGGTGTAGAGATGAACCAGATTTCCCAATAGGTAATGTCTCTACATCTTCAAAGCTAGTAACACGGCAGCAAGCTCGAGATCATGAGTTGGATAATGTTGCTCATGATTCCGTAATTGCCATGATCCATATGCGACCACCCATCCTCCTTGCATAAGTACACAACCAAGCCCGACACCGGATGCATCACAGTAAACATCAAAAGGCTTGGTTGTATCCGGTTGAGCTAGAACCGGGGCTGTTGTGAGGTGTTTCACCAACGCTTGAAAAGCTTCCTCACATGGCTTGCTCCAATCATATTTGACGCCCTTCTTCAGTAGCTCCGTCATAGGTTTGGAGATTTTTGAGAAGCTCGGGATGAACCTCCGATAATATCCCGCCAAACCTAAGAAGCTACGAACTTCATGGACTGATGTTGGAGACTTCCATTTCAGCACTTGATCAATCTTGCTTGGATCAACAGCAATGCCTTCCGCTGAAATAATATGTCCAAGAAACGGCACTTGGTTGATCCAGAATTCACATTTACTAAACTTTACATAGAGCTTGTGATCTCTCAAGCGTTGAAGCACGATATGCAAATGTTTAGCGTGTTCCTCTTCAGATTTGGAATAGACCAAGATGTCGTCGATGAATACCACGACGAACTGATCCAGCTCCGGCATGAACACTGAGTTCATATGATACATAAAGTGAGCCGGAGCATTGGTCAACCCAAATGACATGACAAGATACTCATAGAGTCCATATCTTGTCGAGAATGCTGTTTTCGGGATATCTTCCGCTCGGATCTTGATTTGATGATATCCCGACCTTAAGTCCATTTTGGAGAAGACTTTAGCACCCACTAGCTGATCAAAGAGGATATCAATTCTTGGTAGTGGATACTTGTTCTTTATGGTCACAGCATTTAAATGACGATAGTCGACGCATAGCCTCAGCGTCTCATCCTTCTTCTTCACAAACAAAGCTGAGCAACCCCATGGTGATGAACTTGGACGAATACATCCCTTGTCCATCAGATCTTTGAGTTGCTCCTTCAATTCTGCTAATTCATTCGGAGCCATTTTGTATGGTCTCCGAGAGATCGGCGTGGTTCCTGGTATCAACTCTATTTTGAATTCCACCTCGCGCTCAGGTGGTAAGCCTGGAAGATCTTCGGGAAACGCGTCCGGATATTCACAGACTACCGGAATGTCTTCTAACTTGCACACCTCGGCATTACATACTTCCGGGCCTTTAGAAATCGCTTCGCCGAGATACAAAGTTTGACGTCCGTGAAGTGCAGAGTCCAAGTGAACACTCCTGTTCTCGATGTCCAGGACAGCCTTATGGAAGGTCAACCATGATATTCCCAATATGGCATTGATTCCCTGGTCTTCGAGAATGATGAGGGTGGTAGGATAAATTTTTCCACCCAAACAAAGTGGTGCTCGAGAGACGACTTCATTAGTGGATATGTCTCCACCTGGCGAATGAATAAGGTATGAACCTTTTGTGACAGTGGTGGAGATCTGATCCCGGATTACCGTTGCCCTGCTAATGAAGTTATGTGTTGCACCAGAGTCGAATAAAATGACAACTGGCTTGCCATTTAAGGTGAACCTGCCGGCAAGAACAGGTCCTCCCTTTGGCAGATCATCGACTGACACATAATTGACTGTTCCCACTTTGGACATAGCTTTTCTTGGCTGTCCAAGATCACTCTGTGGAACTGGACCCGCAGACACATTGTTGCTGCTCGGTTCAGTAGCTTCATTGACATTGTGAAGTGGGACAGCACTTGGTTTAGCTGAGAAATCACCTTGTCCATCTTCAACCTCTGGAGGGTAATAATATTCTAGTGCACCTTGTTGATACTGAGGTGCATAAGAAATAATTTGCTGCTGTGGTGGAGGTGAATATGACCTCTGTGGAGTAGAAGAGTCGTCACACTCCCAGAATGATTGCACCTCTTGTGGAATCTCTCTACCGGAAGGTGAACGGATTACCAACCGATACTTCTGAGGCAGACGATTGTCTTCATCTTGTGATGAGTCCCTCTCCCTATTTTCTTTGAGGTAGAGATTGGAATAATATTCCTGAGCGATAGCACAGCTCACAAACTCATCAAAATTCTCTTGGCCAACTTGAGCCAATTCACATCGCAGCCTAGCAGTCAGCCCTCGGGAAAAGTGATAACCCTTCATGGATGGTGATTTCACATAGTCAGGGACATATTGAGCTAAGCGATTGAATTCCTTCACATACTCAATAACGCTCATGTCCCCTTGCTTCAGACTCCAGAATTCATCCAGACTGGTTTGCATTATGCCAGCAGGAATGAAACGAGCACGAAATGCAGCCTGGAACTCCGCCCATGTGACACGATGCCCTGCTGGTTGGACAGCTAGGTAGTCTGCCCACCATGCTCCAGCAAAGCCGTGAAGCTGCTGAGCGGCATATAGAGTCTTCGAGAATTCATCGCATCGGATCAACCCAAACTTGGACTCAATGACACATAACCAGTGATTTGCTTCACAATGGTCAGCCGCCTCGGAGAATACCGGCGGTTGTGTCGCCAAGAAATCCAGATACGTGCTCTGGGTTGGCATGTGACGTTGAGCTTCTCGATCTATGCCTTGCTGAACTAGGGTTTGGAGGGTTTCATTTATCTTCGCCATAATTTCAGCTAATCTGGTTGGCGATGGCTCTTGTGATGAAGTCGAGTCATTCCCACCTCGACTTGAACCTCCAAGCTCCATTAGAGAATGTGTACGTACCATACTGCACGAAACAAAATTTTGAGTCAATCAAAATTCTATCTCAGTAGTAAGTAAAGATAAGTAAAACATGAACATGTCATGAACTTTATGAAAGCATAACCACATTCATGTTTAAACAAATCTTATGTACGCTAAGCTAATCAGCGGGACTACCCTGACCAGCTCACACAAACTCCAAATTTTACTCAAGTTATCAACAGATTCTTGACTTGAGTTCAATACCAAAGTTTTAGTAAACTTCAGTAGCTTTCCAACAAGTACTTATGTGCTCCTTAAGGATTTTTCTACAGGAAGTTGTGGCTTAAAAACAGAAAGGTCCAGAGAGGTTTTTGCTACTGTCCTGGTTCTGAACAGTTTGCCTTCAACTGGACTTTTCACCAACTTAACGTGTGATTTTGCTCTGGAGGTCTACAAAGAAGTTGTAGAGCACTTGAAAATCTTTCCAGAACTGTATCATACACCTTAATTGGTTAAAGCTACTCAGAGTTATGCTCCGTTAAAGTCCAGCAAGAATTTCCTGCCAGAAACAGAGCACTCTGTTTTTTGAAAACTTTGACACCTAGTTATACTCTCATTTGAATCTTAGCTCAAAATAAGAGTTCAGTAGCTAATACTTGTTTCAAACTTCCATTTTTAGTTGAAAGTTAGTTCATGAATCATTTCTTCATAGGGACGAGGTTAGTATGTGTAGTACGGTGTCGATGCACCGTAAGAACATGTCGGTACTACGTTGCCTCACCAAAAGAAAATCCTAAACCGGAATATACCGGCATATCCGTTTTATCAGTGGCACTAAGACGGTCTCTCGCACACGTGTACTACACGGGATAAGTATGTGGTTAGTACCTGCAGAAGATCACTCAATAGTGGTGCACTCAAAGGTTATTTCATTTCAGGCAGTTCCATAATTGAAAGTAAATACAAACGCCCGTATCATTGTCATACGGCCGTCCTTGAGTTAAGCCACGTCTCAAGGTACGTGATCGTGTTTCAACACCACACGAAGGGGAACCCGAGTATGTCATGAACGGGTCGTCACGGTTGGGAATGTTATCAGCCCAGAGGATACCACCTACTGCCCTGCAGGGCACGCCGATGGCAAGCGCTGTGTATGTCCTCCTGGGCTATTTCCAGACGAACACACTATCGCGTTACTGACCACATGATGGGGTCTCCACTTACTTGCCTAATGCACGCTAGGGATTAGCGTTTCATATGAACTCAGGAACATGGAGAGTCCAAGAGTTTCATATTAACGTCTCACACCAAGCTGTGAGACCTATCCCTGAACCACTTTCCTCGTCAGGGGAGCTAACCGAAATTGAACCGCTTTCGGTGGCGTTCCTTACCATTCTTACCAGAACGTAGGTGCGTCGTTACATAATGAAAGTTCAGAATTAAAACACATATGTTAGTCTTGCCACTTTAAGTAACTATGCTACTATAGTCCTTATGTGGGCCTAATATCGTTTCCTCACCGTATCCTAAGTTTTTGTTGTAATACGCTCCTTATTCCGTGCGCTATTACCAATGCGGCTCTGATACCACGCTGAGGGGGCCCGGCCTCCGATCACGGGGCCGTGCCGCCTTGCCCGAGGAATTGCATTGGGTGGTGCCGTGTTATGCGGCACCCAACAGCACACATATAAGGAACACAATATTACATAAATCAAAAGTGGAAGCTTACAATTATTCCTTGTAAATAATTTACACAAAATAGCTACAGCGGAAGTCTATAAACAGCTCACGATGAATATCTAAGAAGCACTCGAGAAGAGATCCAGCCCGCGGTCTCCTCTCGCTAGCAACACGAAGACACGGCAGCGGCTAGGTTCTCCAAGTGTGACATGACTCGGAAGTTTCCGAGTCTCACCGGACAACCTTCTTTATAGCGTTGATGCTTACCTGCAAAACCACTTATATAGCAAGAGTGAGCACAAAGGCTCAGCAAGACTTAACCGTCTCTCCTAAGACATGAAACTCTACATGAAAGTAACCTAAGACTTAAGCCTGTCATTTGCGAAAAAACTCGCCTACGAGTTCATCCTTAACTTTCAGATTTTAGCCATAATAGTCGTGACCTTGCGCCCAGCAACATTGGAACTCCACAATCAAACAAGAAACGCTTCATTCCAATGTTACTTGTCCCAAGGTGAAAAATAAATTTAGTTTGCTCTATCTCTACTTCAAACAAGGTTCTCATGCAGTTTAACATTATCATAGCAGCAATTATACTTTTTCAAACTGTTCTCACACAACTTGCTTACTACGTCACAACACAGTGAGCAAGCGGTACTCATAACCGCGAGGGACGGTGATTCGAATCAAACACTACCCGGATAACTCGACACATACGCCCGCCTCTGAAGACCTAACTCTGGCGTCCTTCATTACGTCGTATGTGGCAACCTTTCTCAGGACACTAAACTGTAGAGCCGGTCGCGCCGTCTCAGGCTCATAGGTCTAACGAGACGATGTGGTATGCCTCTACAATCCAGTGAACCTGGTACATCGGTTTCCTGGTTCCCATATATCAGTAAGCATCCGGTACACAACTCAATACTTGCTCAGCGGGGCTGCATACGCTTCGGTCCTTGACCGACACGGGCAGAGCTACTCGACCAAGACCTCGTCTTGTCGCTATCTAACTCTCCTGCCCGGTCTCATCTTTAGAAACGTAAACTTTAGTTTGCCTCTCTTTCCAACCCCACTTATGTGATCCTAAAACAAAGCTCGCGAGTAGATTCCAACTACTCGTCTTCTACCGGATGTCCTAGCCTAATTAGCATTGCCTTATTTTACAGCGATGACACCTTTCTACCCTTGACCTCAGGGTTCATGTTTGGTTATGCAAGTGGAGTATCACACATCCTCGACCTAATGCACATACAAACCTTGACCAAATGTAGTGAACAAAGAGAAAACTTTAAAAACAACTTAAGTGCAAACCGGGGCTTGCCTTGGTTTTGCAGGTGACTAAAGTCAGATGATATGGGGTTAGTTGTTGATGTCTTGAAGTTCCACTTCTACCCTTCTTGTTCCTTGATCCAAGTTCACCTTCTCCTTCACTCTTCCACGTTTAAACACTACACGTTATGAACATGCATACATGTTTAATTGTAAAACTTTTTGCTAACAAATGCTAAAGCCAAGTTTGAAACTGGAACTTTGTTTAAGAATTTAAAATGAAACTGGTGCTAGTGGTTTGGGTTTGTGTTTAAGCACTATCATCAAGTGATGAGTGGGGTTTCATCACTTGGGTGGGGATCAACTAATAAGGTTGAACAGGACATAATGATCCATGGCTCCAATGGAGCTGGAAATTTTCTTGTGAGTTCCGTGTCACAAGAAAGTTCTCTGGACCAAAATTCAGAACATTTCACTAATTGGATCACCCAGAACAATTCCCTAAGCATTTAAGCAAAAAGGAATTAATTCTGATTAAATTTGCACTTTCATGCAAATTCAAGTGAACTATAATTTCATATATAGCTCAGGGAGTATGCATGAATTTTCCTAGGATTTTTGGAGCTAAGGAATGCCAAGAACTGAATTTCCATGTTTTGGAAATCCTCTGAAAATGTTTCTGTATTTATTTGAATACAGAAACTTGGAATTAGAATTACCCTAACTAAATCAAATCCAAATGGGCTAAAACTTTTACAGGAGTCTCCTAATATCCTAAAGAATATCCTGGCAAAATTTGGAGAATTTTGGATGAACCAAACTCCCTCTAAAATTCTTTTGCTGAAAAGTTTTAAGAATTCTCCAGAATTTTCTATTGATTTTCATGCAAATTGGGTGGCATATTTGGATAGAGTTGTACCTCCTGAATCCAACCCAATTTGAATCACTAATTTTGGAGCTCCCTAGCAAAAGTTATGCAGTTCCAAAGTTTGAGCTGAATTTGTAATTCAAATTCAATTGGAAACAGTTTAAACTCTGACCGGCACACGTGTCAGTCCCTCGCTGTAGCCACACCACGGTCCACAGCTGCCCAGTCTGTAGCCGCAGCAGATCGGGTGGCCGCAGCAAATCCCAGTCGACCGCCACGGCCGCTGACCAGTGGGGCCAGCAGCTTCTTCTTCCTCCCGCCTCCCTTTTTCCCGCGCGCTCCACCCCCCTCGCCGGCGCAGCGCTGACCTCGCTGAACTTGACTTTCCGGCCATCCCACGGCCTGCTACTCACCGCCTGGGGGTTTTCGAGGGTGGGAAAGCCATTCCCGGGATCTGCATGGGCTGTAGGGGACCGCAAGGGGTCGGGCGACGGGCAGCGGCCTCGGCCCTTGTCCGGCAACGTCGGCCGGCCTCCCTACTGACCCAAATCCGCGGATTTCTTGCTCCAGAGCACCAGTGACTCATGGCCGAGGTCGTCATGCAAGCAACCGAGCTCGGAAACACCCCCAACTATCAAGTCATCGTGCGCCCTAGTTTAAAAACGGGTGTCCGACGCTAAAACTCGAAGAACACCGTCGAGGCTCTACTTTTTTTCCGGATTTTTGATGTCAGCGACGCACCAGGATGTCTCTAGCCTATACCGTGATCAGAATGAGCAAAGAACTGCTGTTGATCACAAATTTTGAGAAATCCCCCCACCACGGCTTATAGACACCTCATCGGTTTTTCTAGAAATTCCCAGGCTACCGTGGATGAATTGCCTAGGGTCTTTGGCAGTGTGAAGAGGAGGGAGTGGCGCACCTTTTCGCTGTTCAACCCGGGTTGTGACCTGTATCGCCGGGGCGTCGAGGAGGCGCGGTGGCGACTCCCACTGAACTCCGATGAAAATAATTCGGCTGTGCACCGCTCACAGAGGCTGTTGGGTCGGCTGAGCCCGCTCGGGGAGTGTCCGTGGATTCTTGCACCCGTTCCCATGCTCTCTGATGGTCACGCAAGGGACGAGCGGCACCGGGCGAAGATCAGTCCGAGGATCGGTCGAGCGGCAGGAAACTCGGCCCGTGTGTACTCCTCTCGGGGAAATAGGGAAGGGACCGAGGTTGAGGCCGAAGTGTAACGTTTGCCTTGCTCTGCTGAGGTGTTACACGCGGGAGACATCGACCACTGGGGCTGCACGTCGACTCCTCGGTGGCGCCTCAAGCCCGCTCGGCCACTCGGGTGAGAGCCGATACACAGAAGCAGACTTAAGCAGTAAGTAATACTCCCCCCCTCTCAATGAAAGTGGGGCCCATCACTCCCCTCTGCCCCAAAAGATCTTCAATTTCTGACCTAGTGCAAACTCAGCTCTGAGGAACTCAAATCCAAGAGTCATTTTGCAATTTGACATGTTGTTCCTCAGATTCAAGTTTTAAATTCAAATTTGGATGAAAGTTGCAAGTTCCTTTGATATTCATATCAAAGCCTCTCCAAATTTGCTCAAAACTTGGCTCCCTCATAATTTGGATCTGAGGAATTCAAATATGTCCTCTGATCTTTGAGTTGGCTGTTGCAAATACACTTTTCAAACCACAGTTTGAATTTTCTCTTTTTAAGATGGCCCTCCTCTTTTTTTGGAAGTGACCCTCTTATTTCAAACTGAATTCAAAGTTTTATAGCACATGCCAACATTTTTATGAGTAAACAAAAGTTTTTGTAAGTCCCATTTCTTGTATTCAAACTCAACTTTATGCATAGCTCAAGTTTTCTATTCACAAGTTTTTGGGACTTTTACACAACGTTAGCGCGGGTTCTAACCCTGAGAACTCGCATCCTAGACATCACTCACCCTCAAGCTCAGGACTTGGGTTCTGAGCAACAAGCAATACAGTGAGCACCTCTGCTCACCGTGGACGTAGGGTTTTACGCTCCGGTGGCCCGAACCATGTAAAACTCGCCGTGTCAAGCTTCTCCCTCACTCGTCCCTAACGTTGAAGCTCTCGGCAAGCGTCTAGCCCCTCCGAAAAAGAACCTCCGCGGGCTGCCCAGAGCAGGTCCGGGGGAAGTGTCGACCACACACTTCGACAAATACATTGGAGCCAATGAGCCGACTCCAACGGTTCTTTCACTTCTGAGAAAACCGGTGGTTGTCTTGCTAGAAAGTCCAAATAAGTACTTGGCGGGGGATTGCATTGTAGTGTCTCTTGTCGTACGCTTTGTTGCACCAACAGATCGAGAGACTCATCCATCTTTCCTAAAACTTCCACCAACCCGGTTGATGATGTCGGCACTTGGGGTGGTGGCAATTTGTTTCCACCGTGACTCGACTCACCAACCTCACCCCTGGAATGAGGGTGATCCATACTGTTAGAGTTAGCAATTTACGGTTAAAATTCAAAGTTAAACTCAACTTGAATTCAAAAATCTTATCCTTAAAAGCATCACGTAAACATTGCAGCACTCCAAGCTAATAAGGTTTTTGGACAATTCTGATATCTATCAAACTTTGGCAAGTTTGTCAAACTCCTAATGCCAATAGCCAGTAAAATTACAGATAACTAAAAACATGTTATGGAACTTATAGCCAGTAAATAAGGTTTTTGGACAATTCTGATATCCTATTGCTTGCTGCTCAGAACCGGAGTCCTGAGCTTGAGGGTGAGTGATGTCTAGGGTGCAAGTTCACAGAGTTCGAACCCTTGCTAACATTGCCTACCCGAGCCTTTTATAGTCCAAGGCTCAAGTGGCTTACAAGGGGGGCCCGGGACGCGACAGGTGGTCCCGGGGAGATTGCCTTCCGTCTACCGTATCTGCAGTTATGCCGGTAGTTGTCTCTGGTGAAGGCTTCCGAGTCTTCGTTCTGCCGCCCTGCCCATGCCGCAAGCTAGTTGTAGTGGTTGATGATGGCAGGGGCAGCAGTGGATGTCTTGTTGCTGTGTTTATTGGCAGGCAGGCTCTGACACGGCGCACCAGTCTGTGATGTGACTGGGTGCAACGACACCTGACAGAGGCGTGCTCTGCGTCTCCGCGTCTTGGGAAGGCGCGGGCCTTGAATACCTCGTACGGGCAAGGCATGGCGTGTCTTTACGCCCGCTGCCTACCGCGCGGGGGCAGGCAGCGTTGTCCATCTGGCCATGTGGCGGGTCCGGAGCTCTGCTCTGTTGAGGGGGAGGTCCGGCCCCGTGGGACACGTGGAGTCCTCGGAGCTCTCCCCGCGGAGGGGGGAGGTCCGGCTTCTGCTGGCCACGTGGCGGTCCCGGAGGTCTCCTCTGAGAAGAGGGAGGTCCGGCCCCGCGGGACACGTGGAGCCTTCGGAGCTCCCCCCTCGGAGGGGGGAGGTCCGGCTTCTGCTGGCCATGTGGCAGGCCCGGAGCTCTCCTCTGAGGAGAGGGAGGTCCGGCCCCGCCAGACACGTGGCGCCTTTGGAGCTCTCCCTGCGGAGAAGGGCGAGGTCCTTAGGCATTTTCCCCTGTTCGCAAGGGTACCCCGTATCGAGGGTACCGACAGTGGCCCCCGGGTTCATCTCGGGGGAGATAGCGAGCCTGAGGTGGGGCCTCCGTCTCTTCTGTTCTGCGCACTTTCTCTAAGTCCCGCGTTGACCGTTGCCGGAGCACGAACAGTCGCGGGATCGTGGGAGCGTGCACCCACTTGATGGTTGCTTTTACTGTGGCGGTTCCCAAGGCTGCCACTTCTGCACGTTGCGGCGCTTTTTTCGGGAACCGTCGAAGCACCTTGCCGGCTCGTCTCCTTGGGAGACTGACCTCTTGGCCCACCACTTCAGCTGGACGACTTGGGTCCACTTGACATCAGCGCTCGGTTTTGGAGCCAAAGCGGTTGCCCATGCGGCGTATTTGAAGAGTTTCGAATCGCTTTGAATCGTACCTGGAAAGTTTTAAAAGGGGATCTTACCCGCATCGCGGCTTCCCTTCGCACTTCCTAGCACTTGCACCTTCCTTGAACTCTTGCGCCTTTGTCTTCCTGTCCTTGAGCTCTCCCCCGCCATGGATTCCAACCTGCTCCCGTCGCGTCTCGTTCGTTCCGCCGAGCTTGGGCCAGTGCGCAGGCTGCTGGGCTGGCACATGGAGGAGCATAAACGCCGGCTCTGCCAGGGATCTCTCCCCCTGCTCCTGGAAAAGGGGGAGATGGTCTTCTTTACTGCCTACGCCCTGGCGGGTTTCGTCCCACCAATTTCTTCCTTCTTCGTCACATTGCTGGAGATGTATGGTCTCCAGCTCCACCACCTTTCCCCAACTCCTTCGCGATGGCCGCTGTCTTCATCCATTTCTGCAAGATGTTTGTGGGGGTGCATGCTTCAGTGACGCTCTTCCACTACTTCTTCGTGTTGCGGACGACCGGGCGTGGCTCGAAGACCCAGATGGGAGCGTACTATTTCCAGCATCGCTGCAAGGACCCAAAGGTCTGTGGGTACCTTCTACCTTTCAGTGCGTCGAGGTGGGAAAACTGGAGGGAGAGCTGGGTGATCGTGCAGACCGACGAGAACGATCGCCTGCAGCTCCCAACCGCCGGTCCAACCACCGAGTGTCGCTTCTGGGAGGAGGTCCCAGAGCTAGAGCGGGAGTACGCACCGGTCTTGGAGCGGATCCGGTTCTTGGCCAACGAGGGACTAACGTCCCTGATGGTGCTAATGGATTTCATGTCGCGCCGTATTGCGCCCTTGCAGCAGCGCAACCGCCCGGCATGGTACTACACTGGTGAGCAGGACTGTACCAGGTTGGAGAGGGGTCTCGGCTCTGATCCTTCCGATGAGGAGCTGTACGAGATGGTGGGCAAGGTGAGCGGCGACTTCATCCCCAGTGGCGACCCCGCCTTCCCGTCCTCTGCCACTCCCCTCTTCTTAGAGCCGCAGGGGAGGTCAGAGCTACTGCGGAAGATGCCGAACCTCGACGACATCGGGATCGCGTTCGTCAGGTTGGGGATACCCTCCCGGGCATCTCGATCCCGGGGACCGAGCGCTCCGCATCGGAGCGCGAGGCATCTGTCGCTGCCCAACCCGCCCTGGGGGCCGGCGGAACTCAAGCCACCGACAAGGGGAAGGGGAAGGAGCCGGCCCCCGGGCAGCCGGAGAAGAAACGTGCCCGGTCTCCTCCGAGGGCGTCGCCTGCGCCGAGTCAGGGGGCCGGTGCACCCTTGCACCCATCTCCCGGAGGCGCTGGTCCATCGAGTGGCGACACAAAGAGACCCCGGGTGTCCCACTCCAATGGGTCTCTTCCCGGACAGCGGCAGTCCAAAGAACCCCAAGCGTCCCGCCACCCTTCCTCAGGTGGAGGGGCTTCTAGGATGGACGCCGGTGGGGCGACGCCGGGGAGTGTGCCGGGGGTCCAGACGCCACAGCCCGCGAACGTCCCGGCCGCAGGTCCTGGCGGTTCAACTGTGGCCCAGAGGCCGGGGCTACAAGCCCGTTGGAGCGCTCACGTCGCCCAGTAAGTGTTGCTCTTTCTGGCTTGTAGGAGTAGCGTTCTCTTCTCCTCTCTTAGCCTGAGAGCTTTCTTTCCCTGCAGGGACCGACCGGCTGCCGGGGGCAGGCCTATTACTTGGCCATCTCCAATTGGCGGAGGCTCCGCGCCGCAGCATCTGGGAACTGCGGTGGTTCCAACAGCCCCCAAGTCGGCGGGGGCTTCTTCTGCGGTGGCTGTGGCAGCACCTGTTCGTCCTTCTTCACCATCCCGGAAGTCCGGTGCTGAGACTGGAAGGGCCGCTGTAGGTGCAGTTGCTGGCTCCCTGGCTCCCCTGGGTCAGCGTCTTTCTTCAGTTGCTGAGGCACCAGCACCTTCGCCGGTCGTAGACGCAACAGGGGAGGTCAGGGGCAGACTCCTGCCCCCGCCGTCCCGGTGCCCATGTGGGATGCCTTGGGGCGTGTTCAGACTGGCGCCCGACAGTTCCAGGCCGCCTTTGAGCGGGAGCGGGGGGCGCTGGCTGGAGAGAGGGAGCGCCTTCTTAGTTGGGAGCACCTCCTGCTGCAGCGGACCCAGGAGGCTAAGGCAGAGCTCTACTCGAGGAAGTCAAGGCTTGAGTCTATGGGTGCTCTGCTTGATGCTCAGAAGAAAGCCGTCGGCCGCCTGGAATCAGAGACCTGGCAGCTCCACGCTTCCTTCTGCGAAGCTCTGGCCCAGGCCGAAGCCAAGGCCGAGGCGCGCTCTGCTGCCACGGAGGAGTTGCGGCTGCAGGTAGCTCATCGAGAGTGCGCCGTCGCTGACCGGGAACGTGCCATGGCGGCCGAGGAGGAGAAGCTTGCCGCACGGCTGAAGGCCAGAGAGGGCGAGCTGAGGGCCCGGGCCGAGGAGCTGGAGCTCCGCGAGTCGGCTGCTGCTGCGAGGGAGGAGCAATCATCCCGGGAGCTCCAGGCGGCGCTGGATCGCGAGCTGGCGGCCCGTCAAGAGGTAGAGAAGCTCCAGGCTTCGCGGTCTGTCGAGGCCCGGGCGGTCTGGAGCTTTTTTACCGAGGCAGGGTCCGCCTTGGTTCCTCTTGGTTTCAGCCCGGTGCGGACGGGGGCTCCAGCGCAGGAGGTGTCTGAGGCAATCCCATCGCTTGAGTCCATCAGCGGCAAGCTGGGCCGGCTAGAAGCGGTGATCACCGACGAGCTTGAGGTGGAGGGCCGAGGCCTGGTGAAGGAGGTCGCTACGCATGTGTTGGCGTGCTTCCGGAGCCAAGACCCTTCCTTCTCCTTGGAGCCAGTTCATCTAGGGCCCGCCGCCGAGCGGGAGGAAGCCGCCAGGGCCGAGGTCGAGGACGTGGCCGCCCTTGTGGCCTCTAGGTTCCAACGAGAGTCCGGGGACTCTTAGGCATCCGCCCCCGTGTCCAAAAGGCCCTGTACCTTCTCCTTTTTTTCTTTTTTGTTGAGTCTGTATCCCAGCTCATGGAGCCTCGAATGAATAGACTCTTGTTATCTTCTGTGTCTTGTGTGCTTTAGTCTTCTTCTTGGTTTTGCCTGGCCGAGCCCTTAGCTCCGCAAGGTACTCAGAGGCCTTCACCAATCCCGAAGCTCTGCACAGACACCTTCCCCGGGTCCTTACTGTATTAAGGGTCCCGGAGGTCTCCGAAACTCGCCCCATGAGAATGGGGAGGTCCGGATCGGCTGGCCACGTGGCGGGCCCGGAGCTCCCTTCTAAGAAGAGGGAGGCCCGGCCCCGTGGGACACGTGGAGGCTTCGGAGCTCTCCCCTCGGAAGGGGAGGTCCGGCCTCTGCCGGCCACGTGGTGGGCCCGGAGCCCCCCCCCCTAAGGGGAGGGGAGCTCCGGCCCCGCTGGACACGTGGGGCCTTCGGGGCTCGCCCTTGCGGAGGGGGCGAGGTCCGGATCCTTCGGTCTTGCCTTGGAGCTCCGGTCTTGTGTGATCCCGTAGCGGCCCCCCTGGTAGGTGTGGCCCATTGGTGGGGTGCTCCTACCATACTCCTGCGGGGAGCTAGGGCCGAGAGGTCCTGCACACAAGTAAGGGAAACATAATTCTCCTTGGGGCTCCCCTTCCCTATCTCATAGTCTTATTTGTCTTACGGTCCCTATCCATTTGCACGGTGCATGGGAACTACCGTGCGCGAAGTGCCGGGAGCTCGCGGCCCCCTGGCCATCGGCAGGTACCTCAAACGCAACCGCCTTTGGTAGGGCAGCAAATGCCGACTAGAGGTGAGAATGAGAAAAGGGAGCTGAGTGCATGGTGAGCATACACCGGAAGTGCGGTCATAAAAATTGATACGTAATTTAAATGAGCAAAGGGGAAGAGCAAAGTAGGACAGGTTTCTTTTCATATAAATTTCCATAGGAGGGAGGCAGGCTAAACATGGAGGCAACGACCCATCCCATTAAGAAGGGAAGCAAGACTCTACGCGCTTAGGGTCGGAACCAGGCAAAGCTGAACGTAGTCCTGGACCGTCCCCTGAGACTTAGTTGCTCCGAGCACTGTTCCTGGACTCTATGGAATCTATTACAAAAGGAAGAGGCTATCCTACTATTGCTCTAGGGGTAGAACTTACGGAGGTGTTCTATGTTCCAAGGGTGCGGGAGCAGATCCCCATCCTCGGTGGAAAGGCATACGCACCCGGGATGACACACTTTGGTTACTCGGAAAGGACCTTCCCAGCTAGGGCAGAGTTTGTCGGTCCCTTCGCGAGAAATTATGCGCCGCAACACCAGGTCGCCTTCCTGCAGCTCCCGGGCACGCACAGACCTTTGGTGGTAGCATCGGAGCGCCTGTCGGTACCATGTGTTGCGGAGTGCCGCATGTAATCGAGCCTCGTCAACAAGGTCGATGTATTCACGCCGGAGGTTGTCCTGCGCGGCTTCGTCGTAAGCTCGGACACGGAGGGACTTCATGGTGATCTCTGGGGGAAGCATGGCCTCGGCCCCATACACCATGAAGAAGGGTGTCTCTCCGGTGGCCCGGCTCTGGGATGTCCGGTTTGCCCATAGTGTGCTCGGAAGCTCGTCCACCCACTTGGCGCCATGTTTCTTCAAGCCGGCATAGGTGCGGGTCTTGAGGCCTCGAAGAATCTCGGCATTGGCCCTCTCAACTTGTCCATTGCTCTTTGGATGAGCCACGGAGGCATAGCACACCTAGATGCCGAGGTCTATGCAGTATTCTTGGAACGCTGCGCTAGTGAACTGGGTCCCGTTGTCAGTAATGATTCTGTTCGGGACCCCAAACCGGCAGACGATGGACTTGATGAACTTTACTGCAGATTGCTTGTTGATGGTGACGACGGGTGTGGCTTCCGGCCACTTGGTGAACTTGTCGATGGCGACGTAGAGGTACCGGAATCCCCTGACGGCTCTGGGGAATGGTCCCAGGATGTCCAGCCCCCATACGGCGAATGGCCATGAGGGCGGGATCATCTGTACCGCCTGAGCCGGTGTATGGATCTGCTTGGCGTGGAACTAGCACGCCTTGCAGCTCTCGACCAGCTTGACGGCATCCTGGAGTGCTGTCGGCCAGTAGAAGCCATGCCAGAAGGCTTTACCAACAAGCGTGCGTGAGGAAGAGTGACTCCCACATTCGCCTCCATGGATCTCAGCGAGCAAGTCACAGCCTTCCCCCTGGGTTATGCACCGCAATTGGACGTGGTTGGCGCCACGCCGGTAGAGATCCCCTTCTACCAGCGCGTACCTCTTAGCCATGCACAAGATCCATTCAGCGGATACACGTTCATCAGGGAGGATGTTATCTTTCAAGTAGTCCCGGATCTCCGTGATCCATGCATCGGGTCTGACTTGAGCTCCTGGATCTTGAGCGCTGGGTTGCATGGAGTCCCCAGTGACGCTTATGATCCTTGGCTGCATCCATGGCTGCAGGGCCGCCGGGACCGCCAGCTTCGAGGTGCTGGTCCAGCCCCCTTCGCCCGGCTCGGCAGGCCGGGCTGTGGGCCACAGCAACATCCTCTCGAAGACCCCTTCAGGCACAGGGGCTCCGGTGGAGGCCTTCGTTGAGAGGTCGTCAGCTGCGGCATTGCCAGCGCGCGGTACATGGCGCAGGTCCAAGGCGAGGAAGTCTTTCTCCAACATCTACACGTGGAGCAGATAAGCAGCTAGTTGTGGGTCATTACAGGAGCATTCACCCTTAACTTGCTTGATAACTAGCTGGGAGTCGCCCTGTGCCAACAACTGGCAAGCGCCCAGAGACGGCTATCTTTAGGCCAAAGATGAGTGCTTCATACTCTGCCATGTTGTTGGTTGCCTTGAAATTGAGACGCACCATGTACCCAAACTGCTCCCCCGATGGCATGAGAAGCAGTATGCCGGTACCGGCCCCCTGCTTTCGCGAGGAGCCGTCGAAGAAGAGCGTCCAGTGAGGCCCGGTGAAGACCGGAGCTCGGTGCTTTGGTTCACCGTCTTTGTGGCCCCCTGGGTCAGCCTTCGTTGGCGTCCACTCAGCCACGAAGTCAGCCAGTGCTTGGCTCTTGACTGCATGATGAGGAAGGAAGTCCAGCTCAAACTCCGCCAGCTCCGCTGCCCATTTAGCGACATTGCCAGTCGCGTGGGGGCTGTGAAGGATTGCCTTCAGCGGATAGGAGGTGACCACCGAGACCCGGTGGGCTTGGAAGTAATGGCAGAGCTTCCTGGACGCCACGAGCACTGCATACAGCAGCTTGTGGACCTCCAGGTACCTTGTCTTGGCGTCATGGAGGACTTCGCTGATGTAGTAGACAGGCCTCTGGATGGTCCAGACCCTCCCTCCCAGGCCAGAGATGTCTTCATCCATTGGCTCAGGCCTACCGGAGGTGGGTGGGTCCAGGGGGGCTTCCGGGAGCTGGGACTCGGAGGCTCCTAAGCCGCCTTGGGCCTCCGGGAGGTCCCGCTGGCTTCTCGGGAGCTCCGGGCCTTGGACCTCCGGGAGGTCCCACTGGTTTTCCGGGAGCTCCGGGAGGTCCCGTTGGACCTCCGGGAGGTTGTCGTGGAGGTCCGGGGGTCCGTCTTGGACCTCCGGGAGATTGTCTTGGAGGTCAGGGAGGCCGTCTTGGACCTCCGGGGTTTCCTGGTGCCTGTCTCCTACTACCGGAGCAGGCTGTGGTGACGAGAGGTCCGGCCGCTCTGCGACGAGGACCATACTCACCACTTCAGTTGTCACCGCGATGTAGAGCAACAAATGCTCTTCGGGCTCGGGGGCTACCATGATGGGTAGGGTCGTCAGGAGTTCCTTCAACTCCTGGAAAGCTTCTTCTGCTTCGTCGGTCCAAGCAAATGGACCGGATTTGCGCAGGAGCTTAAAGAAGGGGAGCGCTCGCTCTGCTAGCCTCGGTATAAACCAACTCAGCACGGCTAGGCATCCCGTGAGTTTCTGGACTTCTTTGATGCGGGCGGGAGGCCACATCGAGTCGATGGCCTTGATCTTCTCTGGGTTGGCCTCAATTCCTTGGTGTGAGACCAGGAATCCTAAGAGTTTTCCAGAGGATACGCCGAACACACACTTGTCGAGTTTCAGCTTGGTGCGCGTGGAGCGCAGCTTGTCAAAGACTAAGGCCAGGTTACCTAACAAGGATGAACTCTGCCTGACCTTGACAACGATGTCATCGACATACACCTCAACTAAGTCTCTTATTAACTCTCCAAAGGTTTTGTGCATTGCACGTACAAAGGTGGGAAGAGCATTCTTTAGGCCATAAGGCATAGAGACATAACAATACAGGCTGTCTACTGTGATGAAGGAGGTGTGCTCTTCATCTTCTCTAGACATAGGGATCTGATGGAAACCCGAGTAGGCGTCTAGGAAACACAGCATATCACAGCCTGATGTCGAGTCTACTATTTGATCTATTCTAGGGAGAGGGAATGGATCTTTGGGACATGCCTTATTGAGACTGGTGTAGTCGATGCACATCCGGAGCTTCCCGCCGGCCTTCGGGACAATAACGGGGTTCACCAACCACCGGGGGTGGTGGACTTCCCGTATGAAGCCAGTGTCCAGCAGCTTCTTGATTTCTTCCCGGATGAAGTTTTGCCGCTCGATGGACTGCTTGTGAGGCTTCTGTTGGACTGGCCGGGCGTTGGGGAAGACCTTCAAGTGGTGCTCAATCACCTCCCTAGGGATCCCCGGCATCTGCGACGGCTGTCATGCAAACACGTCGACGTTGTGCCGGAGGAAGGTGACGAGCGCGCCTTCCTATTTGCTATCCAGGCCCCCGGCTACCCGGGTGGTCTTGGTAGCATCGGCGCCGACTTGGACGACCTTCAGGGGGACGTCGCCCTCGTCGAGGGGTTGCACATGGGGTGCTGCGGTAGAGGCACGGTGGCATGCACTCGGGTGGAGCCGGTCCGGTTCTGCACTGCCAGGGGCTGGTGCTCGAGCTGTTGCAAGTGCCTAGAGCTTTTCCAAGGCTGACACTGCAGCAGTGCGGTCTCCACGAATCCTGAGGACGCCTGTCGGTGTAGGCATCTTCAATATGAGGTAGCCGTAGTGGGCTACTGCCATGAATCGGTACAGGGCTGGCCTGCCAATTATGGCGTTGAAGGGGAGGTCGATCTCCGCCACATCGAACAGAATGTACTCTGTTCGATAGCTGTCCGGTGCCCCAAAGGTCACCGGAAGGCTGATGTTGCCGTAGGGAACGACCTGTCCCGGCCCTACCCCTGAGAATGGGCTCAATGGGGTGAGCTTGGCCATCGGGATCTGCAGCTTCTGGAAAGCTGCGCGGCTGATGAGGTTCAGCCCAGCCCCGCCATCTACCAGAACGTGGTACATCCTCACGTTGGCGATGGTGGGCGCTACTAAGAGCGGTAGTTGGCCGGCCCCAGCCATGTTCCTGGGGCAGTCAGTGGCATCGAAGCTGATGAGAGTTCCCATCCACTTGAGGTGCGGCGCGGCACTCGGGAGGGGGGCCACCGACGCTACCGCTCGGCGCAGGGTCTTAACTGTGCTTCGGGACGAGGGGTCAGCGGACCCACCGTAGATGACGTAGAGCATCTTCCGGCGTTTGTCATCACTGGAGCTGGAGTCCTCATGGTTGCGCACCGCCTTCACGGCGCGCTGAGGCTCCGGAAACTCCACTTGGTGGTTGATGTTGTCTGGGGCGTCGACCTTCTGCTTGCCCTCCCTTTGACGGAAGGGTGGGGCATCAGTTCAAAGCTGCCTCCCTTTCCGGAAGCGCTCCACGAGCTTCTGGATCTCCCGGCACTCGGCAGCAGTATGGTAACTGGTGCCGTGCACGGGGCATAGCTGGCCTTGGTCACCATCTGGAGCTGGTGACTGTCGCTGCCTTTTGTCGGGGCGCGACCCCCGAGCTCCACTGGGTGCCGCTGCTGCGGCAACGGGGGCCACGGCCGGTGGCTTCATCTTGCCACCGCCCCGGTTCTTGATCTTCTTGCTGCCTCCATAGGAAGCAGCGTCAGATCCGGGCTGTCCTCCTGACTCGGAGGATGGCAGGGAGTGCCAGTTCCACCCTTCTGCTGCCCTGGCGCACTTGTCCGCCAGGCTGAAGAGCTCTGAGACGTCGCGAACCTCTCTGGTCGCGAGCTTCTCAAGCATCTTCTTGTCCGGTACACCCTGCCGGAACGCCACCACCACAGAAGCGTTTTGGATATGCGGGATGGTGTTCCGCACCTGGGAGAACCGCTGGATGAAGGAGCACAGCGTCTCTCCAGGTTGTTGCTGGATGGCGTGGAGGTCGAGCTCCATGCCAGGCCGGGTGTAGGAGCTGCCAAAGTTAGCAGTGAACTGCCAGCAGAGCTCTCCCCAGGAGGTTATGGAACCCTGAGGGAGGTTCATGAGCCAAGACCGGGCTGGGCCGGTCAAGGCGACGGGGAAGTAGTTGGCCATGACGGCCTCATCCCCTCCTGCGGCAAGGACAGCGGTGGAGTAGATCTGGAGGAACTCCGCCGGGTTGACGCTGCCGTCGTACTTCTCGGGCAGGTGCGGCCGAAACTTGTATTCTGATCTATTTGGAAGGTTATTCTGATCTAGATTTCTACAGAAAAGTTGTAGAAGGTTTCAAAAGATTTTCAGAAATGTATCAGACACATCCATTGGTTCAACCAAACAAAAGTTATGTCCTGTTTAAATTCAGCAAAAATTCTGCCGAAAACAGGGGAGGTTGTTCCTAAGTCTTTTAGAAGAAACCTATACTCCCAATTGACTCTTAGTTCAATATAGGAGTTTGTTAACCCCTAATGGAATCCTAGACTCCAAGTTTACTCTTTTCTTGAAAACTTCCTTTTCCATGCAGTTAAGAACATATCACGGTACTACGTTTCCTCACCAAATTAAAATCCTAACCGGCGTTATACTGGCGTATACGTCTCAAGTGGTGGCACTAAAACGATCACTCACACACGTTTTCTAAACGCAATGTTCTACTCGTGGTTAAGGTACCTGCAGAAAACCACTCAATAGTGAAGCACACAAGAGGTTTGTCATTTCAGGCAGGTCCATATCATAGTAAGAACATACGTCCAATATCATTGCCATACGTGTCGTCCTTGAGTCAAGCCATGTCTCAAGGTACATGATCAGGTTATTCAACACCTGACCGGGGCTCCACACCTTTGCAATTAAGCACACCGGTGGAACAGCGCTTTTGTAATCCTCGTAGAACATGAAGAGTCCTAGAGAACTTACTTCGTGTTACAAACCACACGATGGGGTCTCCTCCTCTTGCCCCTGGGTTTGCGCACTGGAGGCTAGTGCATTTCATATGTCTCTAAGACATGAAGAGTCTTAGAAAACATATTCACTTCCTGTCCATTTCTGAATGGGACATCCCACACTACTTTCCTCGTATGGGGGAGCTAACCAAAATTGATCTACTTTAGGTGACGTTCCTTACCATGCTTACCTCCACCTAGGTGTGTCATTACAGAATTAAAATACGGAAGAGTAACACAAGGTTAGCTTGCCACCTTAAGTAACTATGCTAATAATAGTTCTTATGTGGGCATACTATAGGTTCCTCACTCGTATACTTCTAGTTTTTGAAAATAGGCACTTTTCATGTGTGCTATTCCTAACCTGGCTCTGATACCACGCTGCTGCGCCCCCGTCCAGGGTCCGCGCTTCTGGAACCGCACTGGGTGGTGCCGTGCTATACGACACCTAACAACATGCACGAAAATATGGTAAGAACATCGGAATTGCTTTATTTCTCAACATAATATCTTTTACAATATAATGTACACATGCAGCGGAAAATAAAAGCTGGACATCTACTCACTCTCGACCCAAACTACGCCTAAGAGAAGTCATTCAGCCCGTGAACGCTTCGTACTAGCTTCACCAAAGTAAGGAAACGGCTAGGTTTCTGGTGAGTTAAACGAACCATGAGGTTTGACGTCTCACTGAACAACCATCTTCATAGCAAGCATCCTGCTACCTGCAAAAACAACTACGAATCAACCGTGAGCACCAAGGCTCAACAAGTCTTAACCGTCAATCCTTAACATGTAACTCTACATGCAGGGGTAGTAAGAAGATAGGAATATGAACTTTGCAAAAAGAAGCTTGACTAAACTTGATACTTATATTCAGATTCTCATTGCATTCATTTTAGTGGTCCTCATGCCTCACAACACCGGAAGTCCACAATCAAACAAGAAACGCTTATCTCGATGTTGCTAGCCTAAGGTGGAATAGAAATTTAGTTGGCACTATATCTACTTCATTCAAGATTCCAATACAATGATTAAGTCATAAAAACATGTTAAGAGACTTAGTTCCTCTTCTTACTACGTCACAGCGCAGTGGCCATGTATGCTCAATCCTCTTCCATGAGCGACGGTGATTCAAATAAATAAGAACCCGTAATACACGACACATACACCCGCCTCGAAAGAATTACTCTTTCTTACGTGGTATGCAGCAACCTTTCACACGACACCCCGACATAGAAAAATGTTTCACGCTGAGCAGTATGGTCCTCTACGCAGACACATCAAAGTTTCCCGCTAAAGGATTTACACCTCCCGCCTTCTCAACACCGTTCCCACGCGAAGGATGAGTTTCTATATCACGGTCCATCGAGTTACATCAGTTTCATGGATCCCATACCCCACTATATATACGGTACAACTCAAACTTGTCCAGCAGTGCCGCATACGTGCGGTCCTTAACCGACACGGATGTGGCTAATAACCAACCTCCACATTTGCCTTACCCTCCCGGCCTAGGCCCAATGTGGTCCCAAGCATTGTCACACCCATCGCAGGTCAAGACAACCTTGAGCACTCTATCCTACAGGAACCCCTCGTCCCCATATCACTTTTCATGAGGGTGCTCTTATCATCAACTTATCGCGAGTAAACTCCGCTACTCGACCTTTCTCGCGAGTAGCTTCTTACTACTCGAGTTCTACCGAGCTAGCTACAACATTAGCCTAGCCATCTACGACGAGCCAAATCCTACACTAAACCTTCTACAGGGATTTAATAGCCATGCATGTGGGTTTCAAGCATCCTAGACATAATGCACAATATCAAGTCTAATAAACATGAGATGAAGGTAAAGCAAAATTTAAAAATGGTAATTATATGCAAACCGGGGCTTGCCTTGCTCAACGGTTTTGTTAGAATCTATGAGTTAGTATTCCTCTGGAGAATCCACCAAACTCGTCACGAGATGGAGATCCTCGCTGCTGAGTTGAATCCTCATCGAATGTCGACGTTACGAGCTATTGAGATGCAATGCACATATATTCAAAAGTTACTTAGAAAATGCTTTAAGAACTGTTATACAAGTTAACTCACACTTAAGAAGGGAAAACAACAGAAAAGTTTCTGTTGTTGGATCTACATCCTTAGCGAAGAAAGTGCTAAGCGAAATGGAGGTAATATTAATCACCATGTGATTAAGTCCTTATATGAACACTTAGACCTAAAGAATGGTAGCTCAAGTTCCAGGAGCCCAATGAAGATGAAAATTTAACCATGGCTTCAAGGGAAGGTATGTAGGCAGTGTGCACAATTCGAGCTCATTAAATGGCTCCATGTGATCACAATAATTCCTTATTTGGGTTTAGCTAATCTCCTTTTACCTCCTAGATCTTAAGCTTTCCTATGCTTAAAATAGACTTCTTGTGAAGTACAAAATGTCTTGAGTCCATAGGAATTGGTTTTACAATTTTTTGGAGTTTTCTACATGGAGATATGGATTTTACAAGTTTGGGCAAAAGTCTGAAAATGTTTCTGTCCCTTTTCCTATTTTTCAGAGACATAAAAGATTGACACCACATTTGGCCAAGCAATGGAGGTCCAATGCCTCTGAAATTTTTACTGGAGTTCAAGTATATTTAGAGGAATACCCAAAATTGGGAATTTTTCAATAAACAGAACTCCTGCAATAAATTTCCTAACTTTTTCTTAAATGAATTAACGAGCAAAATCCAGGGATTTTCATACATATTGGGCTGCACCCCTGTTTAGTACTCTCTGAGAGGAATCCAAGGCAATTTATTTGGTAATTTTTGGACACTTAAATACCAAGCTGTGGTCCTTCAAAGTTAAAACCGAAACTGCAAAATCATAGAAATGTTTAAACACTGCCAGCTAGCCCCACACGTCAGCGCCTCTTCTTCCTCGCGCCAAACAGAACAGAGCGGCGGTAGTCTTTGGCGAGGATCACTGGGACCGAGTTTCTGGCCGCCTCTCGAGCCAGGACTCGCCTCACCCTCCGCCCTAATTTGACCCGCTAAACTCATTTGAAGGGTCGCCAGCGACCGACGATGCTCAGAAATGCGTGTGCACCGGCGACAACGCCCGCTAAGGTTCCGGTGAGGTCGCCCGAGCTCAATTCTTCATCAAATCATCGAGTTTTTGGTTCTAGAGCACCATGGAGTTGTGAGGAAGGTCGAAATGGCAACCAGCACCGGTGAAACGGCCGGCAAAACCGAGCTCCACGGTGACCCGAGGCTGTTTTTCCATGGCGGCGTGAAAAACAGCAAGAACTCGATCAATTATGGATGGTTTTTCTCGGTTCTTCTTCGAGGAGGGGCGCTAGGGAGTGTAGAACTTACTTGCATGCTAGCTCGACCCTTGGTTGCTCATGGAACTTGAATTTGAGTCTAACCCGAAGCTTAAGAGGATGAACTAGGGTTCGGGTTTTTTTGGAAATTCTCACTAGAGGATGGATCATTTGCTAAGCGGATTTCAGCTACACGATCTATGGAGGATAGCACACCTTTCTTGTGCAGCAAGTTGGAGGCGACGATGTCCGTGGCGTGCTGTCCACGATGTGACAAGTTCGGTTCCGCCGGAACACCTTGGCAGTTCGGCGTTGTTCATCAATTTGTGGCCAACAGCAGCCAGCAACGCTGGAGTGGGGGAGGTAGCACTCAAAAGCACGCAGCTGCGATCATTTTCAGGGCTTGGAGCTTGATCATCCGAGGCTCGGTGGCTGTGGTGATCGGGAGGAAACATAGAAGCGGACGCCGGCCGTTCTTTGCGGGAGAAAAACCATCGAGGGAGCTCGAGTTGGTTAGGGTAGACAAATTTGTTTGTGCCTCGGGGTGGAGGATAAGAGTGAAGCAATCGGCCGACTAGCAGGAGCTGGCACCGGCAAAACATCGGGAGCGGGTTCGACCGGCCGCTGTCGAGCTCTCACGCAAAGTGAGAAGGAACAGAGTCGGTTCTTTGTGCAGGGTGACTGACATGTGGGCCACAGCACCCCTAAAACCCTCTCCCCTCTGTGCTTTAAGATTCCCACACCGCCTTTGTCCGAATCCCACCAAAATTGGATAGTAGACCAAATAAAATATGAGGAATTTGAATCTGTAATCAGATTTAAAAATTGAGCAAGTTTGATTCAGAATTCAAATTCAAATTCAAATTTGAATGTGCTCTCAAATATTCCTTCGAATAAATGGTAGATGAGTTCCAAAAATATCCAAATTTGGACTCTACTCTGTTTGATACATGGGAAATGCATCGGTGAATTCATTTGGATGCATTTAGACAATCTGAACATGAATCCTTTCAAAAGAATTCAAATCGTGTTTAAATTTCCCTCCATCCTCTTCAGAGTGAGGGTTGACATGAATTCAAAATTAGGGAGTGAAGTTCTATGCTCATGTTAACATGTGCTAATCATGAGTTGAAGGAAATTTTTAACTCACTCACATATACATTTTTGGGTTCATTATTTCATGTGACACATAATGCCTCTTTGCTTCTCCTTAACTTTGCTTCATAAGTTGAAATCAACTTTACAAAAGTTAGGGCTGTTACACACGTGTCCTGTCATGGTTGGTAGGTCGGTCGTCCCTCGAGTACCCGGGGTACGATACCCTGCCACTCATGGATTGTAAATGTAACACCGTGTTATGCAAAAATAATAAAAAAACAAAAATTTGTAGAATTAGTAATTAGATAAAAGATCAAAATATTTTTATTAGAAATAAAAATCAAACTCAGCCTATATTGTAATTACATAGTCGGTACTAAGATCGGATAAAGGAGAAGAAATTATTATATACTTGTCGAGCCAACAAATATACTTCACCATTCTTATAAAAATGAAACTCAATATAAATTTGTCAGGGTATTACCCTCTTGGCGACACACTATATCAAAATCCAAGTAAGGTGTTAAGTGGGTAAGGGTTCAGTTATCACTGTCTTAGTGGCACACTATATTGGAACCGGATGTGGTTTTAAGTGACAAGGGTTGGATCGTCAACATCTTAGTGGCGCTCTAAATCATCGTCTGAATATAGTGACAAGTGAGCATGTGTCTTTAGGTCTTACTCGAGGACTTAAAAATGTAAGTAAGTTAGCCGAGAAAAATAGGTTGCATACCAGTAGATGGAATATAGGATCATTGACGGGGAAGCTATATGAGTCAGTGAATGTTATGATTAGAATGCGAGTAAACCTTCTCTGTATAGAGGAGACTAGATGGGTGAGTCAAAAGGAGAGAGAAGTCGAGAATACTAGTTTTAAGGTTTGGTATTCTTGCTCATTTACGACTATAAATGGTGTAGGCATTCTAATATATAAGAGCCTTGAGCATGGAATAGTGGATGTCCGAAAGCGATTAGATGGGATAATCATAGTCAAGATAGTCATTGGAGACTTAGTGGACGTCATTAGTGGTTATGCCACACAAGTTGGGCTCGACATGAACGCTAAGAGGTAATCATATGAGGGCTTGAAGGATATGGTTAGTAGTGTACCGATAACTAAGAAACTTTTTATAGGAGATCTCGATTGCCATGAGGGTACAACTAATATAAGGTTTAAAGGGTTACATGGAGGTAGCTAACACCTAGACTTTGTCCTGGCCTATGATCTGTTGGTAGCTAACACTTTTTGTAAGAGACGATCTCATCTTGTAACCATTAGTAGAGCCCAACACTCTAGACAAATTTTGTCTTTATTAGGAGAAGGGATAGGGGTGTTTATTGTAAAGTGGTTCCTCATAAGTGTGTTGTGAAACAATATAAGCTTTTAGTAGCTGTCTTTCACTTTTCACACGCGTGTTTTACGATACGAATGTGTCAAAATCATAAAAACAAAGTGGTGAAAGATGAAAGGACAAACATATCAATCCTATAAAGAGAGGATGATCACAAAGAACCTTAGGGTGAAAAGGGGGGTGCAGATAGCATGTGAGTGAAGATGACAACGTGCATTAGAAGGTAGCTAGCGATGTACTTTTAATAACGAAAGAAAATAAATAGGTAGATAAAGACTCCTGATGATAGAATGAGGATGTAAAAAATCTATTAAGGAGAAGAAAAAGTGTTACAAGTGTTGACATCATGATAGAAGCACATACAATATGGTGAAGTATAAATATGTTAAGAAAAATGCAAGGCGAGTTGTGAGTAAAGCAAGTGGACAAGACTATGATGAGTTGTATAGGAGATTAGTGACAAAGGAGGGCGAAAAGGATATATACAAAATGGAAAAAAATCACAAGAGTAAGATGAGATACCTCAATCAAGTTAAATGCATCAAGGACAATATCGAACGGATTCTAGTGAAGGATGAAGATATTAATAACATATGATGAGATACTTTAATGGCATATTCAACTATGGGAATGAGGAAAGCACTATGATTGAGTTGGATGACTCTTTTGATGACTCTAACAGGCGGTTTGTGTGGACTATAGAAGATTTGAGGTTAATGAGTTCTTAAAAAGGATGAAAAGAGGAAGATGCTCGACCCCGATAGTGTTCCTATTGACTTGAGTAGATGCCTTGGAGACGTGACAATACTATGACTCACTAAGCTATTCAAACACATCTTTCAGTCCAAAAGATGCTTTAAGAGTGGAGGAAAAGTATATTAGTATATATCTTTAAAAATAAAGGAGCTATTTAAAGTTGTACTAATTATCGAAAAAATAAACTTAAAAGCCATTGTCAAAGTGTAGCTATCGACACTTCCCCCGGGCCTGCACTGGGCAGCCCGCGGAGGTTCTTTTTCGGAGGGGCTAGTCCCTCACGGAGAGCTTGAGCGTTAGGGACGAAGGAAGGAGAAGGTTGACACAGGGCTTTTTTACGTGGTTCATGCCGCCGGAGCGTAAAACCCTACGTCCACGGTGAGCAGAGGTGCTTGTTGTATTGCTTGGTGCTCAAAACCGGAGTCCTAAGCTTGAGGATGAGGTAAGTGCTAGAGTCAGGGTGTTGAGCCAAAATTACAAACCCCTTGCAACGTTGCCTACCCGAGCCTTTTATAGTCCAAGGCTCGGGCGGCTTACAAGGTGGGCCCGGGACCCGAAAGGTGGTCCGGGGAAGATTGCCTGCCATCTACCGTATCCTGCTGTTACACCGGTAGTTGTCGCTGGCGAGGGCTTCTGGGTCTTCGTCTTGCCGCCCTGCCCATGCCGCAAGCTAGGCATAGTGGTTGATGACGGCAAGGGCGGCAGGGGATGTCTTGTCGCTGTGTTTATTGGTGTAGAGCCTCTGACGCGGCATGCCAGTCTTCACTGCGATGCGACTGGGCACAACGGCACCTGACAGCGGCGTGCTCCGCGTCTCCGTGCCTTGGGAAGGCGTGGGTCTTGAATATCTTGTACGGACAAGGTATGGCATGTCTTTACTCTTGCTGCCTACCGCGCGGGGGCAGGTAGCGCTGTTCTGCTGGCCACTTGGCGGGCCGGGAGCTCTCCTCTGAGGAGAGGGAGGTCCGGCCCCGCTGGACACGTGGAGTCTTCGGAGCTCTCCCCACGGAGGGGGGAGGTCCGGCTCTGCTGGCCACGTGGCGGGCCCGGAGCTCTCCTCTGAGGAGAGGGAGGTCCGGCCCCGCTGGACACGTGGAGCCTTCGGAGCTCTCCCAGTGGAGAAGGGAGGTCTGGCTCTGCTGGCCACGTGGCGGGCCCGGAGATATCCTTTGAGGAGAGGGAGGTCTGGCCCCGCTTGGACACGTGGAGCCTTCCTTGCGGAGAAGGGAGGTCCGGCTCTGCCGGCCACGTGGTGGGCCCGGAGCCCTCCTCTGAGAAGAGGGAGGTCCGGCCCTGTAGGACACGTGGGGCTTTCGGAGCTTGCGCCTGCGGAAGGGGCAAAGTCCTTAGGCGATTTCCCTTGTGCGTGGGGGTACCCCATATTTTAGGGTACCGACAGTGGCCCCCGGGCCAATCTCGGGGGAGATAACGAGCCCGAGGTGGGGCCCCCATCTCTTCTACTTCGCGCACCTTCTCGAAGACCCGCTTTGACCGTCGCTGGAGCATGAACAGTCGTGGGATCGTGGGGGCGTGAGCCCTGCTTGATGGCTGCTTTTACTGCGGCGGTTCCCAAGGCTGGCACTACTGCACGTCACAGCGCACATCGCAGCGTCTTGTCAGGAACCGCCGGGTTCTCCGCCTGGGGGCTGACAACCCGGTCCACCACTTCTGTAGGATGGCCTGGGCCTACTTGTCATCGACTCCAGGGCTTGGAGCTGAAGCGGTTTTCCCAAGCAGCGTATTCGAAGAGTTTCGAATCGCTTTGAATCGAGTATGGGAAGTTTAAAATGGGATCTCATCTGCATCGTAGGCTTCCCTTCACACTTTCCCATGCCTGAGCCCTCCTAGTTTCTCTGAGCTCTTGCGCCTTTGTCTTCCATGGCTTCCAATCTCCCTCTGCCGAGCTTCACCCAGTCAGAAGAACTTAGACGGGTGCGTAAGTTGCTGGGGTGGCATTCAGTAGAGCAGCGGCGCTGCCTCCAGCGAGGGATTCTCCCCCTGTGTCTGAGGGCGGGGGAGATTGTCTTTTTTACCGCCTATGACTTGGCAGGGTTCATCCCACCAATCTCTTCGTTCTTCGTGACGTTACTGGAGACGTATGGTCTCCAGCTTCATCACCTCTCCCCCAACTCCGTTGCCATGGCTGCCATCTTCGTGCACTTCTGCGAAATGTTCATAGGAGTGCGCGCCTCGGTGACGCTCTTCCACCACTTCTTTGTGCTGCCGTCGACCGGTCGCGGATCGAGGAACCAGCTGGGGGCATACTGATGAGGACATCTCTCCTTTGCATACAATGCAAGGACTGATCACTAGAGCACGTGCACGACAATTGGATCTCCAGGTACGTTCTAACCTTGTCAATTGTTTTTCAGAACTTACGCTTGTTTCCATGCATGTTTTATTGATTAGGAACAAGGGAGAGAACCAGCAAGGGCTGGGAGGAGTCCAAGGAGTCAAGGAGGAGGAGATAGGACGTGCAAACCAAGGAGGAGCCCAAGTACAACTCGACTTCGACTCCACCTCGGGTTCCAGGAGCTGCCTTCACCAAAACTGATGTCCCGGACACATACGGAGTCGGATTTGGACATTCTATATATGGTTGGAATCGTGATTTCATAAAGATTCCAATGGAACCAGCCCCACCTCAAAATTCCTTCTAAGTTGACAGGAATCAGCGAAACAAGTGGGCGTCCAGAATCTGTCCGGTGCTGCGCCACCGCCTTTTGGGCTGCTGGCCCGTGTATCATGTGGAAGCCCATTAGGGTTGCGTCCAGGGGTCTTGCACGCCCCTAAACTCCTTTTTATACAGCAGCCGCCACCACATTAGGGTTGGGTTTTGCTTAGTTACAATCTGTCATTGAACAGTGTCGCCGATCATCGGTTGTGAGACCCCAAATTCGTGATCAATTCAGTTTTGATTGCAACTTCTCTGTTCTTGCTTGTGTTCTTGATTGCGCTTGCAGGGATAAGTCTTCGTGGCGAGGTCATTCGTGTGACACGGGTGATAACCAACGGAGCAGTGGTGTAGTGATTGTGGGGTTTCGTTCGTTCGGAGCCTTGAATCATCAACGTCGAGATCTCCACCCAATCAACTTTACCCTACCTCTCGGAAGATCGGGACTCATCCTCCTATCAATTGGTATCAGATTTCCAGGTTCACCGTGAGGTATACTTGTGTGCCCTTTAGATTTATTTTGTTTCAGTCCTATCGTCCACAAAAAGCCACAAAAAAAAATTTTAGTTTCCCTGACCTACAACCCCCGCTCAACCTTTTGCACAATTTAGTTTTGGAGTCCGTAGTTCTGAGTTTGTGTCCTAGGTTGAGTCTGGTTGCTGGTTCAGATTTGTTTTGGTTCAGTTTTGTTTCTTCCATCCGCTGCCATCTACAAAAAACCAATCTACAAAAAAAATTTCATCCACCGATTCGTTTCTGTTGCAGTTTCCACCACCACCAAAACCTGATTCGGGGTATCCTCCTTAAAACGGGCATAACTTTTCGCTCGTAACTCCGATTGAGGCGCATTTTTTCCCGGAAAGGTCTCGAAAAAGTCCACATACGGTGTTTTCAAAAAAAAATTAAGAAGGCCCTCGTTTCGAACTCCAAAGTTCCAGCACCAGTTTTTCCAATCGCTCCTGAATTTGTGCCGATCTCATCTTTCATCAGTTTGAGCTAATACTTGGTGCTGTTTCTATTCTTGTGCCCCTGGTTGAGAAATATCAAAAAAATAAAGAGAGAAAAAAAAGATTTTGATTTCTACTAGTGCTTCAAGACAAAAACAGGAGGCTAAGGGGTTTTCTAGTTGTGCTATTTATGTGTGAGTGCTGGATACTTCCTGATATTATACTTGTTGTTCATCATCATTCATCCTTGTTCTTGCTTGTTGCCACAACTGTTCTAATACATTCTTAGGCCAGCAACTAGGTGAAATTCTTTGGACACTTATTCAGCATTGCTATCTGTTACTAACTTGTGTGCCACATACATATACTGCATTTGAGCCTTCCAAGCTCCACCTTCTCTCGAGCAGAACAGGTAACCTTTGCAATCACACCCACTCTGCTTGCTTCACACCAGTCACCATTGGCCACCTGCAGTGCTGGTAAGAAACTTGTAAGAGCGGGGTAAGACGCATCTTACTGATCGATTTTCCACCCACTTCGGAGAGCGTAGTAATAGGGTTCTTCACGATCTTTTTGTCTTCGTTTCTGTTTTGTACTAACAATGACAGGAAAGAAGCCTATGGATAAGACCTCTGGTTCTACACCTCCGGATGATGATGAGTGCGTGTCCCATATGGAACTAAAGGACATGATGCGGGCAATGACCGAAGCTTTCAACAATTACCAGACCACTACAACAGCCACCTTTCAGAGGCTCCATACAAGTGTTGCTGGTCTGACCACACGGTTGGACGAGATGGAGACTCGTCTTCCCCAACAAGCTACACCCTATATCATCCTTGATGGTGATGCACATGCTCACTACGACACAGAGGATGACTTCAATAACGATGAGGTTGATGCATAGCAGCGCCGTCGCCCTCGACGAAATCGTCAAGGTATGGGAGGTAGACCTCGTCCTCATGCTCCTGAACAAGATAATGATCCTTATGCTAAGATTAAGTTTTCTATTCCAATATTTTATGGATCTTATGATTCTGAGACTTACTTGGATTGGGAGATGACAGTAGAACAAAAATTTAGCTCTCATCTTGTTCCTGAGCGACATAGAGTTAGACAAGCCACTAGTGAGTTTAAAGATTTTGATATAATTTGGTGGAATGAACTTGTCAATACACGTAATGCACCACAGACATGGGCTGCATTAAAAGAAGAGATGCACGCTAGGTTTGTTCCTCCTTCATATAGACGTGATCTTCTTAAGAAATTGCAACGGTTTGATCAGGGTGACATGACTGTCCAAGAGTACTACCAAGAGTTGCAGAAAGGTATGCTTCGTTGTGGGGTAGTTGAGGATCAGGAAGACCAAATTGTTAGGTTTTATGAGGGCTTGCGGCGTGAGATCCAGGACATAGTTGACTACAAGGAATATCATTCTATTCAACGTTTATTTCAACTTGCTATGTGTCGGTACCCTCAATACCGGGTACCCCCGCGTGCAGCGTAAAACTTCCTAAGGACCTCGCTCCCTCTGCAGGGGCGAGGTTTGAAGGCGCCACGTGTCCAGCGGGGCCGGAGCTCCCCTCCACACGGACGATAGCTCCGAGCCTGCCACGTGGCCCAGGAGGTCGGACCTCGCCCCCTCTGCAGGGGCGAGCTCCGGAGGCGCCACGTGTCCGGCAGGGCCGGGGCTCTCCTCTCCTCAAAGGATAGCTCCGGGCCTGCCACGTGGCCCGGAAGACCGGACCTCGCCCCCCTCCGCGGGGGTGAGCTCCGAAGGCTCCGCGTGTCCAGTGGAGCCGAAGCTCCCCCTCTCCTCAGAGGAGAGCTCCGGGTCCGACACGTGGCCAGCAGAGCAGTGCTGCCGCCCGGCGCGGTAGGCAGCAGGAGTAAAGGCGCGCCATGCCTTTACCGTACAAGGTATTCAAGGCCCGCGCCTTCCCAAGATGCGGAGACGCGGAGCACGCCTCTGTCAGGTGCCGTTGCGTCCAGTCATATCACAGACTGGCGCACCGTGTCAGAACCTGCCAGCCAATAAACACAGCGACAAGACCTCCCCTGCCGCCCCTGCCGTCATCAACCACTACGACTAGCTTGCGGCATGGGCAGGGCGGCAGAACGAAGACTCGGAAGCCTTCACCAGAGACAACTACCGGCATAACTGTAGATACGATAGTCGGCAGGCAATCTCCCTGGGACCACCTGTCGGGTCCCGGGCCCCCCTTGTAAGCCACACGAACCTTGAACTATAAAAGGCTCCGGTAGGCAACGTTAGCGAGGGTTCGCACTCCAGCAACTCTGACACTAGGCATAACTCATCCTCAAGCTCAGGACTCCGGTTCTGAGCATCAAGAAATACAGCGAGCACCTCAGCTCACCGTGGACGTAGGGTTTTATGCTCCGGCGGCCTGAACCACGTAAAACTCGCCGTGTCAAGCTCCTCCCTAACTCGTCCCTACGCTTAAGCTCTCCGCAAGCGACTAGCCCCTCCGAAAAAGAACCTCCGCGGGCTGCCCAGAGCAGGTCCGGGGGAAGTGTCGACCATACACTTCGACACTATGTTAGCAGAAAAAGAAGTGCAGGGTTGCCAACAGCAACGACGGAACAACACCTTCACGCCACGACAATTTCCGGTGCCATACAAAGCAGCGCTATCGAAGTGTGCGGTCGACACTTCCCCCGGACCTGCACTGGGCAGCCCGCGGAGGTTATTTTTTCGGTGGGGCTAGTCGCTTGCGGAGAGCTTGAGCGTATGGACGAATTAGGAAGAGCTTGACACGGTGAGTTTTACGTGGTTCAGGCCGCCGGAGCGTAAAACCCTATGTCCACGGCGAGCTACGGAGCTTGCTGTATTGCTTGTTGCTCAGAACCGGAGTCCTGAGCTTGGGGATGACTGATGCCTAGCGTATGAGTTGCGGGAGTGCGAACCCAGGGTGCGAATGGCTAGAGTGCAAACCCTTGCTAACGTTGCCTATCCGAGCCTTTTATAGTCCAAGGCTCGTGTGGCTTACAAGGGGGGCCCGGGACCCGACAGGTGGTCCCGGGGAGATTGCCTGCAGACTATCGTATCCGCGATTATGTCTGTAGTTGTCTCTGGCGAAGGCTTCTGAGTCTTCATCTTGTCGCCCTGCCCATGCCGCATGCTAATCATAGTGGTTGATGACGGCGGGAGCGGCATGGGATGTCTTGTCGCAGCGTTTATTGGCTGGCAGGCTCTGACACCGCGCGCCAGTCTGCGATGTGACTGGGCGCAACGGCACCTGACAGAGGCGTGCTCCGCGTCTCCGCGTCTTGGGAAGGCGCGGGCCTTGAATACCTTGTACGGGCAAGGCATGGGGCGACTTTACGCCCGCTGCCTACCGCTCGGGGGCAGGCAGCGCTCTTCTGCTAGACACGTGGCGGGCCCGGAGCCCTCCTCAGAGGAGAGGGGGGTCCGGCCGCGCAGGACACGTGGAGCCTTCGGACCTCTCCCCGTGGAGGGGGAGGTCCGGCTTCTGTCGGCCACGTGGCAAGCCCGGAGCTTTCCTCTGAGAAGAGGGAGGTCCGGCCCTGCTGGACACGTGGCGCCTTCGGACCTCTCTCCCGCGGAGGGGGGAGGTCCGGCTTCTGTATGCCACGTGGCGGACCCGGAGCTTTCCTCTGAGGAGAGGGAGGTCCGGCCCCACCGGACGCGTGGCGCCTTCGGAGCTCTCCCTGCGGAGAAGGGCGAGTTCCTTAGGCATTTTCCCCTGTGCGCGGGGGTACCCCATATCGCGGGTACCGACAGTGGCGCCCGGGCCCATCTCGGGGGAGATAGCGAGCCCGAGGTGGGACCTCCGTCTCTTCTGATCCGCGCACTTTTTCTCAGTCCCGCATTGACCGCTGCCGGAGCACGAACAGTCGCGGGATCATGGGAGCGTGCGTCCACTTGATGGTTGCTTTTACTGTGGCGGTTCCCAAGACTGTCACTTCTGCACGTTGCGGCTCTTTCTTCGGGAACCGCCGGAGTTCCTTGCCTGCTCGTCTTCTTAGGAGACTGACTCCTTGACCCACCGCTTCAGTTGGGCGGCTTGGGTCCACCTGTCATCGGCGATCGGTCTTGGAGCCGAAGCGGTTGCCGATGCGGCGTATTCGAAGAGTTTCGAATCGCTTGGAATTGCACCTGGGAAGTTTTAAGAGGGGATCTTACCCACATTGCGGCTTCCCTTCGCACTTCCCAGGTGCTTTTTCTTGGACTCTTGTGCCTTTTTCTTCTTGCCTTTGAGTCCTCGTCATGGCCTCCAACCCGCCACCAGAGAAGAAGCGCGCTCGATCTCCTCCAGTGGCGGCGTCTGTGCCAAGTCGGGGACCTGGGGTGCCTGCATCTCCTACTTCTGGAGATGGAACTCCTTCCGGTGGCGACTCAAAGAGGCCCCGGGCTGATGCGTTAAGGGGAGCTTCTGGGGCGTCCCCTGTTCCGCCAGTTCAAGCGACTGCGGAGCGGCCGCCAGTGACGGTGGCGGGCTCTGGGAGTCCTACCCCGGCTCGGAAGTCGGGGTTCAGAGCCCGCTGGAGTGTTCGCGCTTCCCGGCCATCCCCAACTGGCGGGGAGTCTGCGCCGTTGCGCTCGGAAACCGGGACAGCTGCCGCGGCCCCCAAGTCAGCGTGAGCTTCTCCTGTTCCGGTGTGCCCGGACTTCGCGGTGGCGTCATCTCTTCCTGCCGAGACGGCCGCCGCGGCCCCCAGGCCAGCGCAGGTTGACCCTGCACCAGGCGGCCCGGCCTCTACTCCAGCGCCGCCTTCCCCGGCTCGTCCTTCTCCACAGGTCCGGCTGCCAGAGCCCCAGCGCCAGCTTCTCCTGACCGGTGTCTCGTCTCGGTCGCTGGTGCATCGACTCCTCTTGAGGACGAGGTGATGGAGGAGGTCGGGGGAGCTGCCCCGGCCTCTGCTGCTCGATTGCCCCTGGCAGATGCCTTCGCGCTTGTCGAAACGAGCGTCCGGCATGTCTTGGCCGCACTTGGTCACGAGCGGGAGGAGCACACGGTTGAAAGGAATTGACTGCTCACCTGGGGGAACCTTTTGCGGGAGTGGACCGCGAAGGTCAAGAGCGAGCTCGACTCCAGGCAGGAGTTGCTTGACTTAAGGGAAGTGCTCCTCGACCGGCTGAAGCGGTCTGTCGACCGCATGGACGCCGAATCGCGGCGGATCAACAGGGAGGCCCTGGAGGCACACGCCCGGGCCGAGGAGAGCCTCTCTGCCGCGGAGGAGATACGGCAGCTGTTGGAGCGCCGTAAACTCGTCGTTGAGGAACGGGAGCGTTCCACGGCAGCCGAGGCGGAGAGGGTCGCTGCGCAGCTGGCGACGGGCGAGGATGACCTGCGAGCTCGGGCCAGGGAGCTAGAGGCTCAGAAGGCAGAGCTCGCCATGAGGGAGGAACAGGTCTCCCGTGAACGCAGTCGATTCTGGATCGAGAGTTGGCTGCCAACTTCAGGGCTTCTGAATTGGAGCGGCTCACCAAGACTCTCCGCCTTCGGGAAAGCTCCCTGGCGGCCAAGGAGAAAGAGTTCTCCGAGAGAAACGAAGACGCCCTGCAGGCAGCCCGCCGCGAGGTAGAGGAGCTCTCGGCCTTGCGGTCCTCCGAGGCGCTTGCGGTCTCGAGCTTCATTAATCGGGCGGGGTCCGCCCTGATCCCCCTGGGCTTCAGTCCGGTGAGGGCAGAGGCTCCTGCGTTGAAGGTGGCGGAGGTGATCCCCGCGCTGGAGTCGATCGGCGCCAAGCTGGACAGGCTAGACTCGGTGGTCGCCAGCGAGCTTGAGGCCGAGGGACGCGGCCTGGCTTTAGAGGTCGCCTCACATGTGCTGGCATGCTTCAGGAGCCGGGACCCTTCTTTCTCCCTGGAGCCAGCGAGAGAGGGCCCAGCCGCGGAGCGGGAGGAAGCTGCCAGGGCTGAAGTCGAGAACGTGGCCGCCCTTGTGGCCGCTAGGTTCCGGCGTGAGCTGGGAGGACCCTAGGACTTGCTTCTCCCTTTTTATCGAGTCTGTAGTCCAGCTCATGGAGCCTCGCATAAATAGACTCTCTTGAATGTTTGTGTCTGTGATGCCTTTTTTCTCCTTCTTTGCTTTGCCTCACTGAGTCCTAAGCTCCGCAAGGTACTCAGAGGCCTTCACCAATCTCTGAGCTCTGCACAGACACCTTCCCCGGGTCCTAACTGTATTAGGAGCCCCCGGGGGTCTCTGGACCTCGCCCCATGGGGAGGTCCAGATCTGCCGGCCACGTGGCTGGTCCGGAGCTCCTCCTGAGGAGGCGGGAGCTCCTGCCCCGCTGGACACGTGGGGCTTTTGGAGCCCTCCCCCCAGAGGGGGAGGTCCGATTTCCGCCTGCCACGTGGCGAGTCCGGAGCCCCCCTCTGGGGAGGCGGGAGCTCCGGGCCTGCTGGACACGTGGGGCCTTCGGGCCTTGCCCCTGCTGAAGGGGCGGGACCCAGTCCTTCCTGTCCTATGTCGAAGTAGCTGGTAGCTCCTTCCCCCCTGCTTTGTGCAGTCCCCGTTGCTGTAACCTAGAGGTCCTGCACACAGGCAGAGGAAACGTAATTCTCCTCGGGGGGATCCTCCCCTCCCGTCTCCTAGTCTTATTCGGCTTACGCTCCCAATCCGTTATACGGGGCTTGGGTAATTCGGTGCGCGAGGCGCCGGAGCTCCGGCTCCCTCCGAGGTCCGGGTACGACCGTCCGATCCCTAGTACCGGGCCGTGCGCCAGGGAAGCAGAGTGCACAGGCTTTAGGTTCATGACCAGGCAAAGCGGTTGTACTCCCCTGTACCTCCAGAGGGCAGGATGCGCACGCTTTGGGCACGGAGCCGGCTAAGCGGGATACGCACCCTGGACCCCCCATGCACAACGCAGGCCTTTCCTGGAGGTGACCAACTGGCACCGCAACACCTGACTGGGGGAGGCCCGAGAGACTCTCTTGGCCATCGGCAGGTGCCTCAAGCGCAACCGCCCTCGGTAGGATAGCAAATGCTGACTATGGATGAGCGCGGGAAAGAGGGAGCTAGATGTACGATGAGCATACATAGAAAGTGCAATCATAAAAATTAATGCATAATTTAAATGAGTGCATGAGAGAGAGGGAAGTAGAACAAGTTTCTGTGTTAATGCCCATAGGTGGAAGTCTGGCTGTACATGGAGGCAATGACCCGCCTCGTCTACAAGGGAAGCAAGACTCTACGCGCTTAGGGTCGGAACCAGGCTAAGCTGGACATAGTCCTGGACCGTCCCTTGAGACTTAGCTGCCCCAAGCGCTGTTCCTATACTCTATGGGATTTATTACAGAAGGAAATGACCCTGTTCTACTAATGCTCGGTGGGTAGGACTTACAGTGTTGTTCCACGCCAAAGGGTTTTGGAAACGGATCCCACACTCGGTTGAAAGGCATGTGTACCTGGGACGGCAACTTTCATGGATCGGATGGGACCTTCCCGGCTGGGGGAGAGTTTATAGGTCCTTCTCGGGAAAGTGTGTGCCGCGGCACCAGGTTGCCTTTCTGCAGGTCCCTGACGCGTTTGGTTCTTTGGCGGTAGTGCTAGAGCAGAAGCCGAGACCGTGCGTTGTGGGGTGTTACCTGCAGCCGAGCCTCGTCGACGGGGTTGTCATCTTCACGCTGGATCAGGTCCTCCGCGGCTTCTCCTGGGCGCCCCCGCGGAGTTCTCCCCTTCTGGCTAAGGCCTTCAAGGGGTAGGTGGACCCGGGCTCATCTTGGGAGACCCAAGGCGTCTTCCCCTTCTGGCAAGGCCTTCAAGGGGTTGACAGACCTTGGGCGGCCCCCAGGAGGTATGACCGAGGCACGGAGGCGTGCTCTCGGGAGGGGCTGGCCCGATCTTGCACCATTGTGATTGGTGCTTGGGCTGCTACGACTACTTGGAGCTTCTCCAAGGTTGACGCCGCAGCAGTGCAGCCTCCACTGACCTGGTACAGCAGCCACAGTCGGCTACCGCCCCGGCCCGTCACCATCGGAGCTGGAGTCCTCACCGTTATGTACTGTCTTCATGACACGCTGAGGCTCCTGAAACCCCACCTGGTGGCCGGCGCTGACTGAAGCGTCGACTTTCTGCTTGCCATCCCTCTGAGGGAGGAGCGGTGCCTCAGCTCTCTGCTGCCTTCCTTTGCGGAAGCGCTCTGCGAGCCTCTGGATATCCCAGCACTCGGCAGCAGTATGATTGCCTGCGCCATGCACAGGGCATAGCCCGCCCTGGTCACCATCTGGGGCTGGCGACTGCCGCTGCCTTTTGTCGGGGCGTGGCCCCCGAGCTCCACTAGCCGTCGCTGCTGCGGCGACGGGAGCCGCGGACGATGACTTCATCTTGCCACTCCCCCGGTTCTTGGGCTTCTTGCCACCTCCATAGGAAGCAGCGCCGGACCCGGGCTGTCCTCCTGACTCGCAGGTCGGCAAAGAGTGCCAGTTCCGCCCTTCAGCTGTTCTGGCGCATTTGTCCGCCAGGCTGAAGAGCTCAGAGACGTCACGGACCTTTCTGGTCGCGAGATTCTCAAGCTTTCTCTTGTCCCGGACACCCTGCCGGAACGCCACCACCACAGAAGCACTTTGAATATGTGGGATGGTGTTGCGTACCTGGGAGAACCGCTGGATGAAGGAGCGCAGTGACTCCTCAGGTTGTTGCTCGATGGCGTGGATGTCAAGCTCCGTGCCGGGACGGGTGTAGGAGCTGCCGAAGTTGGCGATGAACTGCCGGCAGAGCTCTCCCCAGGAAGTTATGGAACCCTGAGGGAGATTCATGAGCTAAGACCGGGCTGGGCCGGTCAAGGCGACGGGGAAGTAGTTGGCCATGATGGCCTCATCCCCTCCTGCGGCAAGTATGGCGGTGGAGTAGATCTGGAGGAACTCCGCCGGGTTGACGCTGCCGTCGTACTTCTCGGGCAGGTGCGGCCGAAACTTGCGCGGCCACCTCGCGAAGCGAAGGTGGGGTGCAAGGGCCGCACATCCCGCTCCTGTTGCCGCAGGTATTGGTGCCGCGAACGCTTGGTTCGCACCTGGCACAGTGTACCCTGCTATGGGCAAGGCTGCGCCAAAGACCGGGGATGCCGTCTGCAAAGCATATGGCTGTGGCATATGCTGCGCGGCGTATGCCTGGGGCAGAGTCCGCGTGGCGAAGATCTGCCCTCCAGGCTGGGTCGAGGCCGACGTCATGCTGTCGCCCGCCTCTTGGTTGCGACGCCTTTCTCGACGTCGCTCGAGGTACACCCGGGCATCCTGGCCCAAGTGGCACCGTTCCAGCTCTGTCCTCAGGTCCGTCAACGGGAGCCTGGAGGAGCTGGAATCCGCCGTCTGCCCGTCAACTGTTGGCGTGCGCGTCAGCGACACAGCCGGTTGGCCGGGGCGTCGCCCTCGCCGAAACCGAGGGTTTGCGGCGGCGACGACAAGACGGTCCACTTCGCGAACCCACTGTTGGGTCGCTGAATGAGGCGCGTCCCCAGCAGGTGGGTTGCGCAGTAGCGCTCTTGCTGCAGCTAGTGCACCCTCGTGGTGTACGCTCAGCGCTTCAGAAGATCTGACGCTGGTTGGAGCCTGCGTTGCCGGAGTCGGCGTTGCCGGAGTCGGCTGCTGGCTCCCTGCTCGCGCCGACACACTCCGTCCAGAGTGCGTCGACATGTACTCCCCGCTGGTCACGGTTCGCCGTGAATGCGGGGGAGGAGAATTTGCCGCTGAAGGAAGCTTCGTCATCTTCGTCGGCGGAAACTCGTCGCGCAAGGGAAAAGCCCCCTACCTGGCGCACCAAATGTCGAAGTGTGCGGTCGACACTTCCCCCGGACCTGCACTGGGCAGCCCGCGGAGGTTCTTTTTTCGGTGGGGCTAGTTGCTTGTGGAGAGCTTGAGCGTATGGACGAATTAGGAAGAGCTTGACACGGCGAGTTTTACGTGGTTCAGGCCGCCGGAGCGTAAAACCCTACGTCCACGGCGAGCTATGGAGCTCGCTGTATTGCTTGTTGCTCAGAACCGGAGTCCTGAGCTTGGGGATGACTGATGCCTAGCGTATGAGTTGCGGGAGTGCGAACCCAGGGTGCGAATGGCTAGAGTGCGAACCCTTGCTAACGTTGCCTACCCGAGCCTTTTATAGTCCAAGGCTCGTGTGGCTTACAAGGGGGGCCCGGGACCCGACAGGTGGTCCCGGGGAGATTGCCTGCAGACTATCGTATCCGTAGTTATGTCGGTAGTTGTCTCTGGCGAAGGTTTCTGAGTCTTTGTCTTGCCACCCTGCCCATGCCGCATGCTAGTCGTAGTGGTTGATAACGGCGGGAGCGGCATGGGATGTCTTGTCGCAGCGTTTATTGGCTGGCAGGCTCTGACACCGCGCGCCAGTCTGCGATGTGACTGGGCGCAACGGCACCTGACGGAGGCGTGCTCCGCATCTCCCCGTCTTGGGAAGGCGCGGGCCTTGAATACCTTGTACGGGCAAGGCATGGGGCGACTTTACGCCCGCTGCCTACCGCTCGGGGGCAGGCAGCGCTCTTCTGCTAGACACGTGGCGGGCCCGGAGCCCTCCTCAGAGGAGAGGGGGGTCTGGCCCCGCAGGACACGTGGAGCCTTCGGACCTCTCCCCGCGGAGGGGGAGGTCCGGCTTCTGTCGGCCACATGGCAAGCTCGGAGCTTTCCTCTGAGAAGAGGGAGGTCCGGCCCTGCTGGACACGTGGCGTCTTCGGACCTCTCTCCCGCGGAGGGGGGAGGTCCGACTTCTGTATGCCACGTGGCGGGCCCGGAGCTTTCTTCTGAGGAGAGGGAGGTCCGGCCCCGCCGGACGCGTGGTGCCTTCAGAGCTCTCCCTGCGGAGAAGGGCGAGTTCCTTAGGCATTTTCCCCTATGCGCGGGGGTACCCCATATCACGGGTACCGACAAGCGCCCTCCTCGAGCGTACGTGCTTCTACACCACCCTCCACGCGTGTTGTATGCAGCAGCATCGCACCTTCTACATCACGGGGATAAGGTAACAGAAAGTCCCAGATGCCTCCAGATGTTGCAGCAAAGGCGGCTGCACCCAACACTTCGACAAGTCGCAGCTCCGACATCAAGTGCCACCGCTGCCAGGGACTTGGCCATATGCAACGAGATTGTCCCAGCAAACGGGCGATCATTGCCACTGCTGATGGTGGGTATGTTAGTGCTTCTGATATTGAAGATGAAAATATTATTGCAACTAATATTTCAGGTTCGGATGATGGTGCTGAGGAGGTTCTTGGTACATCTGCGACAAACAACTATAGGACTTTTATTGTGCAGCGAGCTTTGAGTGCCACGGTTCGAGAGGATGACAACCGCCAACATCACAACCTTTTCAACATGTTTCTCGTCGTCAAGGACTGCCGTGTACATACCATCATTGATGGTGGTAGCTGCAACAATTTGGTGAATGTTGAGGTGGTCAAGAAGCTTGGCTTGACCACACGGGAGCATCCCCACCCTTATCACATTCAATGGTTTAACAACAATGGTAAGGTTAAGGTAACACAAACAGCAAGGATACATTTTTCAATTGGTTCTTATCACGATTTTGCTGATTTTGATGTGGTACCTATGGATGCTTGTTCTCTTTTGTTGGGACGTTCTTGGGAGTTTGATACCGATGCTATTCATCATGGTCGATCTAATAAGTATACTCTCATGCATAAGGGCAAGAAAATTGTGTTGCTTCCTATGAGTCCCACTGAAATTGTACAATTTGAGCAGGAGAAAAAGAATAATGCTAAGCAAAAGGGTGTTTTTAATTCTGAAATTCAGCAACCTATTAAGTTGAAAAATCCTATTTTGCTTGCAACTAAATCTGATCTTGATGATTTATATGCCTCTAATGGAACTTGATATGCTTTAGTGTGCAAACATGCTTTATATTCCATTGAGGATACATCCATTGTATTTGCCACCTGCTGTTGCTAACCTTTTGCAGGAATATATGGATGTTTTTCCATCAGAGATACCCCCTGAATTACCACCTGTGCGAGGCATTGAGCACAAGATTGATTTGGTTCCAGGGGCGAGCTTGCCAAACCGTGCTGCCTACAAGATCAACCCTGACGAGACTAAGGAAATTTAGCGACAAGTCCAAGATCTTCTGGACCGCGGGTACATTGGTGAGAGCCTTAGTCCTTGTTCTGTTCCTGTTCTTTTGGTTCCAAAAAAAGATGGCACTTGGCGCATGTGTGTTGATTGTAGAGCCATCAATAACATTACCATTCGTTATCGCTATCCTATTCCTAGATTGGATGACATGCTTGATGAGTTGAGTGGTTCTGTTATTTTCTCCAAGATTGATTTGCGTAGTGGGTATCATCAGATTCGTATGGCTTTAGGTGATGAATGGAAACTGCTTTTAAAACTAAATTCGGACTTTATGAATGGTTAGTCATGCCATTTTGTTTAACTAATGCACCCAGCACTTTCATGAGGTTGATGAATGAGGTTTTACGTGCTTTCATTGGTAAATTTGTGGTGGTTTACTTTGATGATATCCTTATTTACAGCAAGTCATATGATGAGCATCTTGAACATTTGCATGCTGTTTTTAATGTCTTGCGCGATGCACGTTTATATGGTAACCTTGAGAAGTGCACCTTTAGCACCGATCATATGTCTTTTCTTGGGTATGTTGTTACTTCGCAGGGCATTGAGGTGGACGAGGCAAAGATTGTTGCCATCACGAGCTGGCCACTTCCGACTACGGTCACACAGGTTCGGAGTTTTCTTGGTCTCGCAGGTTTCTACCGGCGTTTCGTGCGGGATTTCAGCACCATTGTGGCACCTATCCACGAGTTGACAAAGCATGGAGTGCCGTTTCGATGGGGACCAGCACAACAACAAGCTTTTGATGTTCTCAAGTCGAAGCTCACACAAGCACCATTGCTGCAACTTCCTGATTTTGAGAAGACCTTCAAGCTTGAATGTGACGCAAGCGGCATTGGCATTGGAGGGGTGCTAATTCAAGGAGGTAAACCTGTTGCCTTCTTTAGTGAAAAATTGCATGGGCCTTCGCTGAATTATTCTACATATGACAAAGAACTTTATGCTTTAGTCCGTGTCTTGCAAACTTGGCAACATTACCTATGGTCTAAAGAATTTGTCATACATTCAGATCATGAGTCTTTGAAGTATCTCAAAGGACAAGCTAATCTGAACAAACGTCATGCTAAATGGATTGAGTTCATAGAATCATTTCCTTACATCATTAAACATAAGAAAGGGAAAGACAATGTGATTGCCGATGCTTTATCTAGACTTTATACCATGCTGTCCCAACTTTCTCATAAAATCTTTGGTTTGGAAACCATAAAGAGGTTATATGCTACTGATTTGGACTTCAAAGATGCCTTTGAAAATTGTAGAGAGGGAAGAACGTGGCAAAAATTCCTGCTGCGTGAAGGCCTTCTCTACCGTGCTAACAAGCTGTGTGTTCCAGCTAGCTCTGTTCGTCTTTTGTTGTTGCAGGAAGCGCATGAAGGTGGTTTGATGGGACATTTTTGGTGTTAAAAAGACAGAGGATGTGCTGGCCGCTCACTTCTTTTGGCCATGAATGAGGCGTGATGTGGAGCGCTACGTTTCATGTTGCACGACGTGCAACAAAGCTAAGTCTCGACTTAACCCACATGGTCTTTATATGCCTCTTCCGGTTCCTAGTGCACCTTGGAGGATATTTCTATTGACTTTGTTTTAGGATTGCCTAGAACAAAGAGGGGGAGGGATAGTGTCTTTGTGGTTTTTGATCGTTTCTCTAAAATGGCTCATTTTATACCCTGCCACAAGACCGATAATGCTTCACATGTTGCTGATTTGTTCTTTAATGAGGTTGTGCGTTTGCATGGTGTTCCCAATACTATTGTTTATGATAGGGATGCTAAGTTTCTGAGTCACTTTTGGAGAACTTTATGGTATAAATTGGAAACAAAGTTGCTGTTTTCTACTACTTGTCATCCACAAACTGATGGGCAAACGGAGGTAGTTAATCGTACCTTATCTACTATGTTGCAGGCTGTTTTGAAAGACAATTTGAGGTTGTGGGAGGAGTGTTTGCCACATATTGAGTTTGCTTATAACAGGTCTATTCACTCCACAACCAAGTTAAGTCCATTTATGGTAGTCTATGGTTTCAATCCTCGTGCTCCAATTGATTTGCTACCTTTACCACATACTGAAATTGTGAACTTAGATGCTACACAACGTTCTGAATTTATTCTTAAGTTGCATGAAACTACTAAATTACAAATTGAAAAAATGAATGAAAAGTATCACATTGCTGCTAGTAAAGGTAGGAAGGAGGTAAAATTGGAACCTGGTGATTTGGTGTGTGTTCATTTGAGAAAAGATAGGTTCCCAGATTTGAGAAAGTACAAACTCATGCCACGTGCTGCTAGACCTTTTAAGGTTCTTGAGAAGATAAATGACAATGCATATAAACTTGAGTTGCCTACCGAGTTTGGGGTTAGTCCCACATTTAACATTTCAGATTTGAAGCCATACTTGGGTGAGGAAGATGAGCTTGAGTCGAGGACGACTCCAATTCAAGAGGGGGAGGATGATGAGGACATCTCTCCTTTGCATACAATGCAAAGACCAATCACTAGAGCACATGCACAACAATTGGATCTCCAGGTACGTTCTAACCTTGTCAATTGTTTTTCAGAACTTACGCTTGTTTCCATGCATGTTTTATTGATTAGGAACAAGGGAGAGGACCAGCAAGGGCTGGGAGGAGTCCAAGGAGTCAAGGAGGAGGAGATAGGACGTGCACACCAAGGAGGAGCCCAAGTACAACTCGACTTCGACTCCACCTCGGGTTCCAGGAGCTGCCTTCACCAAAACTGACGTCCCGGACACATACGGAGTCGGATTTGGACGTTCTATATATGGCTGGAATCATGATTTCATAAGTCTTCCAATGGAACCAGCCCCACCTCAAAATTCCTTCTAAGTTGACAGGAATCAGCGAAACATGTGGCCGTCCAGAATCTGTCCGGTGCTGCGCCACCGCCTTATGGGCTTCTGGCCCGTGTATCATGTGGAAGCCCATTAGGGTTGCGTCCAGGGATCTTGCACGCCCCTAAACTCCTTTTTATACAGCAGCCGCCACCACATTAGGGTTAGGTTTTGCTTAGTTACAATCTGTCATTGAACAGTGTCGCCGATCATCGGTTGTGAGACCCCAAATTCGTGATCAATTCAGTTTTGATTGCAACTTCTCTGTTCTTGCTTGTGTTCTTGATTGCGCTTGCAGGGATAAGTCTTCGTGGCGAGGTCATTCGTGTGACATGGGTGATAACCAACAGAGCAGTGGTGTAGTGATTGCCGGGTTTCGTTTGTTCGGAGCCTTGGATCATCAACGTCAAGATCTCCACCCAATCAAGTTTACCCTACCTCACGGAAGATCGGGACTCATCCTCCTATCACATACTACTTCCAGCATCGCTGCAAGGACCTGAAGGTCTCCGGGTACCTTCTGCCCTTCAGTGCGGCGAGATGGGAAAGCTGGAGGGACCACTGGGTGATCGTGAAGACTGATGAGCACGATTGCCTCCAGTTGCCAACCGGCGCTCCAACCACTGAGCGTTGCCTCTGGGAAGAGAGCCCAGTGATGGAGCCCGAATACGCGCCAATCTTAACGCGGGTCCGGTCCCTGGCGGACAAGGGATTGACGTCTCTGATGGTGCTGGAAAACTTCCTGCCACGGCGCATTGCCGAGCTGCAGCAGCGCATCCGCCCGGCGTGGTACTTCAGCGGCATCCACGGCGGCATTAGGGTGGAGAGGGGCTTGGACTCAGTTCCTTCCGAGGAAGAACTGAGGGAGATATTGTCGTTCGTTAGCAGCGACCTCCTCAACGTCAATTCTCTTATGTTGCCAGCTTCCTGCCCCCCTCTCTCCATGGAGCCGTTGTTGAGGGTGAGGCTGCTGCAGGAGCTGCCGACGCTGGACGATATTGGCATCGCCGTTCGTCAGGTCGGGGACACCTTCCGGGGAATCTCGATCCCCGGGATTGATCGCTCCAGAGCGGAGCACGAGGCGTCAGCCGACGCCCAACCCACGCCGAAGGTCGATGGAGCCCGGACCGCCGACGAGGGGAAGGGGAAGGACCCAGCCTCTGTGTTGCCAGAGAAGAAGTGTGCACAGTCCCCTCCGAGGGCGCCACATGCACCAAGCTAGGGGAGCAGAGTTCCCCGGGCTCGCCTTCAGGAGGCATTGGTTCGTCGGGCGGCGACCCTAAGATGCCTCGGGTCTTCCGCTCTGACGGGACTCCCCTCGGACGGCGGCGGTCTGAGGATCCCCAGGCAGAGGGTCCGGATGCACCCTCTGTTTCACCAGCCCGGGTACCTCCGGTGCAGGTCCCGTCGGCGCCAGGCCCCGGCGGTCCTACCCCGGCTCGGAAGCCGGGGCTTCATGCCCGTTGGAGTGTCCGAGTTCCTCGGTAAGCTCGTACTCACCGGACCTCGACACTTGCTGATTTCTTTTTCTCTTGTCCTGAGGGGCCCCACGCTTGCTGAGGCTCACCGGCTGCCAGGAACACGTCTGTTCCCCGGCCTTCTTCGGCTAGCGGAGGTGTTGGGCCGCAGCATCCACAGGCTGTGGTGGCTTTTCCAGCCCCCGAGTCAGTGCGAGTGCCTCCATCTCCTGTGCCGGTTGGACACGGCAACGGCGGCGCCTGCTCCTCCTCCTTCATCTGAAGGCCCGGGCCGAAGAGCTGGAGCTTCGGGAGACAGCTCTGGCCGAGAGGGAGGAGCAGGCCTCCCGGGAGCGCCAGATGGTGGAGGAACTCAAGGCTTCACGGTCCGTCAAGGCTAAGGTGGTCTGGATCTTTGTTGGCAAAGCGGAGTCCGCTCTGGTGCCCCTCGGTTTCAGTCCTGTGAGGCCGGGGGCTCCGAAGCAGGGGGTGACCGATGCGCTCCCGGCGCTCAAGGCTATTGGCGCTAAGCTGGGGTGGCTCGAGAATGTGGTTGCCGACGAGCTCGAGGCCGACGGGAGGAACATGGCGAAGGAGGTCACCACGCACGTGCTGGCGTGCTTCCGGGGCCGGGACCCTTCCCTCTCTATGGAGCCGGTAAGACTGAGTCCCGTCGCCGAACAGGAGGAAGCTGCCAGGGTCAAAGTTGGGGACGTGCCGCCCTTGTAGACTCCAGGTTCTAGCGGGAGTCCGGGGACTCCTAAGTAGTTGCCCCTGCGGCCGGAAGGCCTTGTATCTTTCCTTTTTTGTTTTTGTTGAGTCTGTAGTCCAGCTCATGGAGCTTTGATGAATGAAAAGACTCTGGTTGTTTTTTTGTGTTTGTGTTCTTTTATCTTCTTCATGGCTTGGCCCGCCCGAGTCCTTAGCTCCGCAAGGACTTCAGGAGGTCTTCACCGATCTTGAAGCCTTGCACAGACACCCCCGCCCCGTGAGGACGGGGGAGGTCCAGATCTGCTGGCCACGTGGCGGGCCCAGAGCTCCTCTGAGGAGAGGGTGGTCCGGCCCCGCTGGACACGTGGAGCCTTCGGAGCTCGCCCCTGCGGAGGGGGCGAGGTCCGGCTCTGCCGACCACGTGGTGGGCCCGGGGCTATCCTCTGAGAAGAGGGAGCTCCGGCCCCGCCGGACACGTGGGGCCTTCGGAGCCCGCCCCTGCAGAGGGGGCGGGGGCCGGTTCCTCCGGTCTTGAGTTAGAGTAGCCAGGAGCTCCGGTCTCTCTTCGCGCGGCCCCCGTAGTGGCCCCCGGTACGTGTGGCCAATGGATTGGGCACACCTACCATACTCCTACGGGGGAGCTAAGGCCAGGAGGTCCTGCACACAAGTAAGGGAACCGTAATTCTCCTTGGGGGGCTCTCCCCTCCCTATCTCGTAGTCTTATTTGGCTTACGGTCCTGATACGGTATACGGGGCTTGGGCAATTTAGTGTGCCCGGCGCGGGGGGTCCAGCTCCCTCCGAGGTCAGGGTACGACCGTCCGGCCCCTAGTACTGGACCATAACGTTGGGGAGGTAGAGTGCACAGGCTTTTGGTACGGAACCAGGCAAAGCAGACTGTACTCCCCTGGACCTCCGAACGGCAGGGCACGCACGCTTTGGGTCGGAACCAGACAAAGCAGGCTACGCACCCTAGACCCCCCATGCACAGCGCAGGCTTTTCCTGGAGGTGACCAACTGGCATCGCAACACCTGACTGGGGGAGGCCCGAGAGGCCCCCTGGCCATTGGCAGGTACCTCAAGCGCGACCGTCTTCGGCAGGATAGTAAATACTGACTAGGGATGAGACTGGGAAAGGAGAGCTAAATGTACGGTGAGCATACATGGAAAGTGCAGTCATAAAAATTAATGCGTAATTTAAATGAGAACAAGGGTAAGAGCGTGGCAGGACAGGTTTCTTTCCATATAAATATCCATAGGAGGAAGGCAGGCTAAACATGGAGACCACGACCCGCCCCATTAAGAAGGGAAGCAAGACTCTACGCGCTTAGGGTTGGAACCAGGCCAAGCTGAAATGTAGTCCTGGACCGTCCCCTGGGACTTAGCTGCTCCGAGCGCTGTTCCTGGACTCTATGGAATTTATTATAGGAAGAAAAAGAACTGTCCTACTACTGCTCTAGGGATAGAACTTACGGAAGTGTTCTATGTTCCAAGGGTTGGGGAGCGGATCCCCATCCTCGGTGGAAAGGCGTACGCAGCCGGGGCGGTAAACTTTTGTGACTCGGAAGGGACCTTCCCAGCTGGGGGAGAGTTTGTCGGTCCCTTCGCGAGAAAGTATGCGTCGCAGCACCAGGTCTCCTTCTTGGAGCTCCCAAAGATGCACGGTCCTTTGGTGGTAGCGCAGAAGCGCCTGCCGGTACCGTGCGTTGCGGAGCGCTGCGTGCAATCGAGCCTCGTCGATGAGGTCTATGTCTTCACGCCGGAGGTTGTCCTGCGTGGCTTCGTCGTAAGCTTGGACATGGAGAGACCCCATGGTGACTTCTGGGGAAGCACAGCTTCGGCCCTGTACACCATGAAGAAGGGTGTCTCCCCGGTGGCCCACCTTTGGGATGTCCGGTTAGCCCACAGTGTGCTCAGAAGCTCATCCCTACTTGGCACCATGTTTCTTCAAGCCGGCATAGGTGCGAGTCTTGAGGCCCCGAAGAATCTCGGCGTTGGCCCTCTCGACTTGCCCATTGCTCTTTGGGTGAGCAACGGAGGCATAGCACACCTGGATGCCGAGGTCTTTGCAGTAGTCTTGGAACGCTGCGCTGGTGAACTTGGTCCCGTTGTCGGTGTTGATTCTGTTCGGGACCCCGAACCTGCAGACGATCGACTTGATGAACTTGACTGCGGATTGCTTGTTGATGGTGATGACGGGTGTAGCTTCCGGCCACTTGGTGAACTTGTCGATGGCGATGTATAGGTACCAGAATCCCCCTACGGCTTTGGGGAATGGCCCCAGGATGTCCAACCCCCATATCGCGAACGACCACGAGGGCAGGATCATCTGTACCGCCTGAGCCGGTGTGTGGATCCGCTTGGCATGAAACTGGCACGCCTTGCAGCTCTTGACCAGCTTGACGGCATCCCGGAGTGCTGCCAGCCAGTAGAAGCCATGCCGGAAGGCTTTGCCGACGAGCGTGCGTGAGGAAGAGTGACTCCCACATTCGCCTCCATGGATCTCAGCGAGCAAGTCGCAGCCTTCCCCCTGGGTTATGCACCGCAATAGGACGTGGTTGGCGCCACGCCGGTAGAGATCCCCTTCTACCAGCGCGTATCTTTTAGCCATGTGCACGATCCGTTCAGCAGATACACGTTCATCAGGGAGGATATTGTCTTTCAAGTAGTCCCGGATCTCCGTGATCCATGCATCGGGTCTGACTTGAGCTTCTGGATCTTGAGCGCTGGGTAGCACGGAGTCCCCAGTGATGCTTACGATCCTTGGCGGCGTCCATGGTAGCAGGGCCGCCAGCTTCGAGGTGCTGGTCCCGCCCCCTTCGCCTGGCTCGGCAGGCCGGGCTGTGGGCCGCAGCAACGTCTTCTCGAAGACTCCTTCGGGCACCAGGGCTCCGGTGGAGGCCTTCATCGAGAGGCTGTCGGCCGCGGCATTGTCGGCGCGCGGTACATGGCGCAGGTCCAAGGCGAGGAAGTCTTTCTCCAGCATCTACACATGGAGCAGATAGGCAGCTAGTTGCGGGTCATTGCAGGAGCATTCACCCTTGACTTGCTTGATGACTAGTTGGTAGTCGCCTTGTGCCAACAACTGGCGAGCGCCAAGAGACAGACCTGTCTTTAGGCCAAAGATGAGGGCTTAATACTCTGCCATGTTGTTGGTTGCCTTGAAATTGAGACGCACCATGTACCCAAACTACTCCCCTGATGGCATGAGAAGCAGTACGCCGGCACCGGCCCCCTGCTTTTGCGAGGAGCCATCGAAGAAGAGCATCCAGTGAGGCCCGATGAAGACCGGAGTGACACGACCCCACGGTCTTGTCGAGCCAGGATCACGCTGAGGGGTGCTGCGTTGCACAGCACCGTATAACACACGTCAAAGGTACAAAGCGGAAGCGAAATTTTATTACATAAACAAGTTTATGAACATGTTTACAACAAAATAAGTTCAGTCTACACTCACGGGCGTAGACTACGCATCAAGTGCACGTTCAGCCCTTGAACGTGTCCTTGCTAGCACACACGCACACTAACTCTGCGGCGTGCACGACTCCCACTCGACGGGGTTCCCCTCCTGGGGTTCCGTCTCCTCTTCGGGAGTCCCTTCCTCATAGAACCCTGCAAAAGCTTCAAACACAAGCAGTGAGCACGAAGGCTCAGCAAGTCTGACCCGTCTCACCTAAACATGGAACTTCTACATGAGGGGTAATGGGTTACATGAGGTAAAAATCATTTTTGCAAGGACTCGCCTAATTAGTAGAACCTTATTTTCAAGTTTTAGCAGCAGGTTGTGGAGAACCTTATGCGAAGGCACATGAGAGAGCCGCAATCAAACAAGAAACACATTTCTCTCATGTACTTTGCCCAAAGTTGAAATGAACTTTAGTTAGCGCTAAACTACAGCAAATCATTAGCAATCAGAGTCCATCTTTCAATCAGCAACATTTTAACATGCAACTAGCCTGTTATTTCACCGTCACGGTACAGTGAACAAGTGGTACTCACTGACCACGAGGGATGGCGATTATAATCGATTTACACCTGCAGGGTTACCCGAACAACCCGTCACGTACGCCCCTACTCAATGTTGCCTACAACAACCATCACGGACGCCGTACGCAACTACCTTTCACCCGTTAGCCAAATGTTGAACCGGTCCAATCGTCCCGAGCAAGAGGTCTCTGCACGCGCATCTCAGTGCCTCCAGCTGATTTACACCTCGAGCTCTCAACCTACCCTCTGAACGACCAGCTATGCCTCAACACCCAGCTACCCGAGTTACATCGGTTTCCCGGTTCCCATATAGCCGGTAGGTCTTCGGTACTGTTCTAGCTTGTTCAACAGACCCGCACATGGCTCGGTCCTCAATCGACGCAAGCGGAGCTACAGCACACAGGCCCCAAAGTCCTGTTGCCCTTACCCTCCGCTTGGTCTCATTTTCTTTCCATGTGTTTCATGTGCTATCACTACCCGAGTCGAGTGCCTCTAGCCTATGCTCGCGAGTAGTTCCAACTACTCGACTTGTACCGAATCCTACTCTATCTTAGCAATGCAGTGGCTAATGAGGTTTTCAATCCTAATCCCAACCCATGGCTTTCTTGGCTATGCACCTGGGTTTTCAAACAAGACTCTAATGCAAGGAACTATAATACTCAAGTAAGTGCTCAAAACAATAAAAATTTGTAAAAAGGTTAATGCAAACCGGAGCTTGCCTTGCTGCTCTTGGTCGTAGGCTAGCCGTTCCTCCGGAGTAACGAAGTCTAGGACTTCGGGTTCCTCCTCAACCTTAGCGACTACATGATAGAAGCAATACATGTATTAATTTAAATGCAGTTGTATTAACCTTTAAACTTGTGAAGTCTATAACTCTTACTAGACAGACCCAACGACTGTGAAACTTTTACTGTGGCTGGGTTACAACCTAAACAGAGACTTGGTCAAGTTTTAATTGCAGCAAAGCTCATTTGAGCCCTCCACAATTAATCATGTACTTGACCTTAATTGAAGGCTTTTAGGGTGTTCTAAGGATTTTCATGAAAGAAACTATGACTTTCTGAAAACTAAATTTTCAGAGGGTTCTAATGGAGTTGGTCTCACTTAATTTGAAGGTTCCTAACTAAAGATATGAGCTAAACAATTTCAGAGGAAATTCTGAAAATGTTTCTGAACATTTTCTATTTTCTCTGGAACAGTTTCACTAATCACACCATTAGGGGGACCAAATGAGCTCAAATGAATCTGAAATTTTTATGGTAGTTCAGGAATATTTTGGTGAATATTGCAGCAAAATTTCAGGATTTCCCTCCAAAGGATTCTCCAGTTAAAATTCCAAACAGTTTAAAATTTGAGGAATTAATTCTGGAGAAATAAGGCTTTTCATGAAGTGAAACATGATTTGCTGGAAAGTGCTCAGAGAGCTGAATCCAACAAAATTTGGTTCACTCGATTTGGAGCTTTCTAGCCAAAGTTATGAGGATTTGAAGTTTGGAAGAAATCTGAAAATCGGGGGAAAAGTTTAAATCTGCCGGGGCCCGCAGGGACACGTGTTGAGCGCCGAGGCGACAGAACACGGCGGCCCACAAGGTTTTTGCGTGCCAGAACACCAGATCCCGGCCGCAGCCCGATCCCGATTCAAAATATCTCCCGCTGACAGCTGAGGTCCACCCCCTTCGTCAACCTCTCGCCGCCCGCGCCCGCCGCCGAGGGACCACGCCGGAGAGCTCGCCGGCAGCTTCTGTAAAACTCCAAACATCACAATCTTGGCCGCCCCTGGCTATTTCCACTCGGGGAACAGGATTCTGGGGTCAGCTTGTCATGACAACGGCCGGTACATGGTCGGCGACGGGCCGCCGCCTCGGAAAAACTTTGGCCGTGTCGGCTGACTCCCCTAGCATCTCAACTACTCGAGGAACCGGTCGGGAAGCATCAGTGGACCTCAGGGAAGGTCGACATGAGCTTGAGGCAGCTCGGGGGAGGCCCGAAGTGGGCCCTCATCGTGCGCCCGATGCCTCCCATTTGTTCCGCCGTCGGTATACATCGAATTACGCCGGGTACAGAGGTTCTCCGGCCAAAGGTTGTGAAGGCAACTTGTGCGTTACCGTGTCTAGTTTGTGTGAGAGCGGATTGAGGCCCTCTAATCCTTTCTAGAGTACGAATTCGCCGGAACCGCACCCGAAGGTCGTTCTGCACACAGAAAGGGGAAAACTGGAAATTCGCCGCCGGTGAGCAAACACTCGGGCTGTGGCTCGGGGGTGAGCAGCACCGGTCACCAGCGCGTCCAAGGGTGCCTTGGCTCGGGTGTGACAACGCCCCGGTTGGGCTGTCCACGGGAGCCCGAGGTGCGGTGGTTTTAAGTCACCGAAGTGATCTTTCGGCATAGCCGATATCAATCGGTTTTAGCTGAATTCTAGCAGCGGGGAAGACGGAGGAAGGTTTCTAGTACCTTGCCGTGGCTCTGGAGGGGACGGAGGGGCGGTGATCAAGCTTCCCTGATCAGCTCTGAGTGATCGGCAGCGATGGCGCGGTTCTGATGCGAGGAGGCAGCAGAGTGGGCGGTGATCGCTCCGATCAGGGCGGTGGCGTAGATAAGGGGGCTGTGAGGCGGTTTCAGCACGTCGGGGCGGCAAGCAGGTGGTGTTCCGGTCGCCTCTTCGCCGTGGAAGCTGCTCAGTCCGGCGCAAGAACCCGAGCTGGGTTTTCAGTCGGTTTGAGTTGGAGTAGTGGCTGATATGTGGGTCCCACTTCCAATTTTAACCTCTGAAATTTACTCCTAATCCCTGTTGTAAACAGTGAGCCCCATACTACCCCTGGTAATTCAAATTATTCACCCATGAGCCATTTGAATTGAGTAGAATTCAACTTGGATTTGATTTGAATGAATTTCAGCACAAGTTCAGTTTTGAATTCAAATAAAGTTTGAATTTGTCCCACTTAGCTCATGTCAAGATCAACTCCAAATGGAGTGAAAATTGGTGTGTGAGCTCACAAAAATGTGCTGAATAAGAATATGCCTCCCACTTTTAAATCCATGGGATAAAAACAGTTTGAATTTGAATATGGTTTCAAACTGCCCTCTTTCTAACTATACCCAAAATGACCTCAAAAAGGTTTTGAATTTGGGTGAAACTTGGCATGGATATCCTTAGCAATGTGTAGGAGTTTTCATATGTCCAGCCCACCTATATCACATGTGGAAAATGCCACTTTTGCAATATGTGAGTTTGTTCTCTAATGAGCATGTTGATGGTGGTTACTTGCCCTTCATTTGTGTTCATCATCTTTTCTCAAATGAGGTGTGTGTGTATGGTGATGAACACTTCAAATATGTGTCAAAAACTGAGGCCCTTACATTCCTCCCCCCTTAAAAGAATCTCGTCCCGAGATTATAAGGTGAAAATGAGAGAGAGGATGGTGGAAAATTACCGTATATGCGACGTGAAAAAGTTGGGGTAGTTGGTGCGAAGAAATCCTTCGCTCTCCCATGTCGCTTCGTCCACAGAGTGATTACTCCATAGAACCTTGTAGAACCACAACGTACGGTTGCGTGTGGTTCGGGCCTTTTCATCAATAATCTGCTCCGGTTCCTCCCGATAGGTGAGATCCGGTTGCAGTTCTTCAATATCTTCCAGCTGAACTGTACTTGATAGCTTGAGACACTTCCTCAGCTGGGAAATGTGAAAGACGTCGTGCACACCAGAAAGTGCTTCTTGTAATTCCAGCCGGTATGCCACTGATCCACATCTTTCGGTAATCTGGAATGGACCGATGAATCGGGGTGCCAACTTTCCTCTCACCCCAAATCTATTTACGCCCTTCATTGGAGATACCCGTAGATATACGTGATCTCCAACTTCAAATTGTAATGGGCCCCTTCTCCGGTCCGCATACTGTTTCTGACGGGATTGAGCGGCTTTTAGGTTCGCCTGAATCAGCCGAACCTTTTCTTCCGCGTTGTTGACGAGGTCAATCCCGAAGGTAACCCTTTCGCCAGATTCACACCAATTCAGTGGTGTGCGGCATTTCTGCCCGTATAGCGCCTCGTAAGGTGCCATCTTGATGCTGGCTTGGTACCCATTATTGTACGAGAACTCGGCTAACGGCAAGTGATCATCCCAATTCTTGTCGTGGTTTATCGCGCAAGCTCGTAGCATGTCTTCTAGGATCTGATTTACCCGCTCCATTTGCCCATCAGTCTGCGGGTGGTATGCTGAACTACGGATCAGCTTCGTCCCCAAGGCAGCGTGCAGCTGCTCCCAAAAACGGGACACAAATAAAGTGCCCCGATCCGATATAATGGTACGGGGTACGCCGTACAAGCATAGGATCCGTGAGATGTACAGTTCAGCGTACTTCTTGGCGTTGTAGTTGGTGTTGACCGGGATGAAATGGGCAACTTTGGTGAGCCGATCGATGATCACCCACACAGAATCATGTTTTTGCAAGGTGGTGGTTAAACCGACGATGAAATCCATGCTCACATCCTCCAATTTCCAGGCAGGAATGCCCAGTGGTTGCAGCAGTCCTGGTTTCCGCATATGGTCTGCCTTCACCCTTCGACATGTATCATACTCGGACACGTATTTTGCAGTCTCCCATTTCATCCGTGTCCACCAAAACTTGCTTCTGAGTTCTTGATACATCTTGTTGCTGCCAGGGTGAATAGAAAATTTTGATAAGTGAGCCTCATCAAAAATTTTCTTCCGTAATTCCGGGTTACGGGGTACGACGATCCGGTCCTTGAACCATAGGACGCCGTCTCCATCCTTCCGGAAACATTTCAGCTCCCCACTATCTACACGTCTCCGCAAATGTGGCATGCCCTTGTCATGTTTCTGAGCTGCTGCTATCTCTTCACGGATGGTGGGGATCAAAGCTAGGTTGTAGAGAGCTCCATGTGGAATCACATGTAGTGGTGGTTCGCTCTCTTCCAACGGTGTGATGGTCAGATTGTTGACGTGTGACTTGCGGCTCAGCGCATCAGCCACTACGTTTGCCTTGCCCGGATGATAATGGATCTCTATTTCGTAATCCTTTATCAGTTCTAACCATCTTCGTTGCCTCATGTTCAGCTCCTTCTGAGTGAATATGTACTTGAGGCTTTTGTGATCGGTATATAGATGTACGAGGTTACCGAGTAGGTAGTGCCTCCACATCTTCAGTGCAAGTACCACGGCAGCGAGCTCCAAGTCGTGGGTTGGATAATTCTGCTCATGGTTTCTAAGCTGCCGTGATCCATACGCGACCACTCTTCGGTCTTCCATCAGCACACATCCGAGCCCAATGCCGGATGCATTGCAGTACACATCGAACGGTTTTGTTGTGTCTGGCTGCACCAAAACCGGTGCTGATGTTAGGTGCTTGACTAAAGCCTTGAATGCTGCTTCACAAGCTGGACTCCAAACGTATTTGGTAGCCTTCTTCAGCAGCTCTGTCATTGGCTTGGCAATCTTCGAGAAGTTCGGAATGAACCTCCGATAATATCCCGCGAGTCCGAGGAAACTCCGTACCTCATGAACAGTTATCGGGGATTTCCAATTCAGCACTTGAGTGATCTTGCTCGGGTCTACAGCGATACCCTCCGCTGAGATGATATGCCCGAGAAAAGGCACTTGCGATATCCAGAATTCGCATTTGCTGAATTTCGCGTATAGCTTGTGATCCCGCAGCCGTTGCAAGACTATACGCAGATGCTTCTTGTGATCTTCCTCCGACTTGGAATATACCAGTATGTCGTCGATGAAGACCACGACAAACTTGTCCAGCTCCGGCATGAATACCGAGTTCATCAAGTACATGAAGTGAGCTGGAGCATTGGTGAGGCCGAAGGACATGACCAGGTACTCATAAAGTCCGTACCTTGTCGAGAAAGCTGTCTTTGGAATGTCCTCAGCCCTTATCTTAATCTGATGGTACCCGGATCTTAAATACATCTTGGAAAAGATCTTTGCTTCGACCAACTGATCAAACAACATGTCGATCCATGGCAACGGGTACTTGTTCTTGATGGTTACGGCATTTAATGGACGATAGTCCACGTAAAGCCGCAACGTCTCATCCTTCTTCTTGACAAATAATGCCGAACAGCCCCATGGCGAGGAGCTCGGCCTAATAAAACCCTTTTCCAGCAGGTCCGTGAGCTGAGTCTTCAGTTCATCCAACTCCTTGGGCGCCATCTTATACGGCCTTCGGGATATCGGCATGGTTCCCGGTGCAAGTTCAATCTTGAACTCCACCTCTCTATCGGGTGGCATCCCCGGCAAATCATCCGGAAATACGTCAGGGAACTCTCGGACCACTGGAATATCTTCCAATCTGATGGTTGTGACTTGATAGACACTTGGAAGTTTTATTTCTGGACTGTCCAGAAATAAAGAGTGAGATTCATGCACTTCTGAGTTCAAGTGCACAACTCGGAGGACGGTGTCTAAAACAGCGCCGTGGCGGGTTAACCACGACATCCCTAAGATGACATCGACCTTTTGTCCCTCCAAAATTATGAGAGACGTAGGGTAAACTCTACCCTCTAAGCACAATGGCACTTTTGGGACCATCATGCTTGCTGAAATTTTCCCACCCGGTGAACAGATCACATAAGGACTATCGGTGGGTAGTATTTGCAAGCTATGTTTATCAATGAAAGCTTGGCTAATGAAGCTATGCGTGGCGCCTGAATCAAATAATATTATAGCGGGATGCTGGTGGAGTTGGAACATACCCGCAAGGATTGGCTCGCCCTCCGGCACGTCCTCTATGGCAAGCTGGTGGACAGTGCCGGGCCTAGGGTTTGCCCGCCGCGCATTAGTAGGGTTCCGGGGTTGATTCCTCCCCGGAAACTGCGGTTCCACTCCGCCGCCTTGCCTCTCCGGGAACTGCTCGCGAAGTGTCCTGGACGACCACACTTGTAACATGTGGCCGCTGCTGGTGTAGTGCTCGGGGGACGAAAGCCCGTCATGCGCTGCTGAGGTGCATACGCACGCGGCATCACCCGCTGCTGCTGTTGTTGCGGAGGTGGTACTGGTAGTGCCGGCCTGAATGCCGGTGAAGAGTACGGCCGACTGCGGAACGGCATCGACCGCTGTGGTGGCTGCCAGCGTGGACCTGATGGTGGGCGATTCACCATCCGAAACTTCTGAGAAGGACCACCTCCTTCTCCGCTGCTCTGCGGCGCGCTTCGCTTTCTCTCCACCGCCGCTAACTCCTTGCCGGAGTCCTCCTGAACAATCACAGCATCAATGATGTCGTTGAGGCTGCCGCGATTGAACATCGCCAATTTGTCCTTCAGGAGCGGGTTAAGCCCCTGGTAGAAATGGTCCCGCCGCTTCTCATCGGTATCGGCATGATACGACGCATATAGCGCGAGATCGTTAAACGCCCTGGAGTATTCCAGCGTGTTCCGGCTCCCTTGTTGCAGGTGTAAGAACTCCTGCGTCTTCCTCTTCATCAAACCTGGCAGTATATGATAGGCCCTGAAGGCCGTCCGGAACTCCGTCCAGGTCATCACTCGGTCGGTGGGCTGTGAAGCACAGAAGTTGGCCCACCACGCGCTCGCGGATCCTTGGAGCTGCTGGACCGTGAACTGAGTCTTGCGCTGCTCACTTATCTGGAGCAGCCCGAACTTCATCTCCATGGCGCGGAGCCAGTTGTCCGCGTCAAGAGGTTCATCCGCCCTTGAGAATACCGGAGGATGAGTTGCCAGGAAGTCGGAGTAGGAGCTCTGTTGACGCTCCTAACGGTCCTGACGTCTCTCTGGGCGAGACATATTTGTGATTAGAGTCTGCAGCAACTCCGTCTGCTGCTGATGTGAACCCGCCATTGCCGCGACGATGTCGGCCAATGTAACCGTTGGCAGTGGCGGTGGCGGTGTTTGCTGTTGCTGTTGCTGTCGTTGATGCTGCGGTCCCGAGGAGTCCTCGGGAGGCTGTTGGGAGGTCTCTCCCCCTTGACTGGTACTCCCAACATCAGTGTTGGCACGAGTACGCGTCATTCTGAAATTCAAAACAGCAGCGATTAGCACATGTCTTACTTAAAAATTTCCATATGCAACAGTAGGTATTGAAGTGACACATGAATAATTTGCACAACATTCACATATATTGATAAAGCATAAACTTTATACAAGATACATTATTCTCGGGTCTCCGAGAAGTCGTGCTCATGTCGTCACTACTTATACATACGCTACTGTCTACACGACATGTCACCGCTTACAAAATTTGGGCTACACTACCCTAGCTGCCCTACTTGGCAACTGTAACCCCCTACTCGGAGTAGAACTTGACCTCCTGCGGGTCGTCCTCCTCCAGTACCTCTGCTGGTGGCTCTGGATCTACCACCTCTTCTCCCATCCCGGGTTCTCCCATTGCTGGAAGACCCAAGACCACCGGTATACCCAACACCGGAGGTACGAGGTCTTGCAAAGCATGCACCTCGTCCATAGCCTGGTTGTAATCTTCTTCCCAGCCTTGCCCTTCCTCAATAGCATCGTCCCGCTCTTGAGCAAGGTCCTCGTTCTGCTGGGTCAGATTTTGTACCAGTTCTTGCAACGCTGCGATGTCGACACGGCTCTTCTTCTTTGCCTTTTTCAGACGACGCAACTGATTGTGTTGTTCATTCAGTCGCTTGATTGTTGGAAGGAGCACATTGCGGAGTGCGCTGTGGGCACTCTCGAAATGGTCTCCACGGCTCGTGCTCTCTTTGAGCTTCGTGGCGACATGCTCCGTATGAACAGCTTGGCTGTCTATCACGGCGTTTCCCGCCCTCATCTGGAGGCTGAGATTTGCCTCCGCGGGGTTGTACCTTGGGCAACTCGGGTCTGTTGCCTCCAAGTACCTCTCTTCCCACACATGCTGAGCCTGTCCCTCCACCGGAACGAGCGCGTATGGAGTGCCCTCCATAGCTTGCACGTGTAGTTGGCAGAAACGTGATATAGTGTCACGGGCTGCCACTTGCCACATCGCTTCCGGTTGTCTCCCTCTCACCATAACGGTGAAGGGCACCCAACCGAGTGGCGTAGGTCCTGCGGGGACTTCGACATGGATTGTCCACGTCTTGTTCCCCTCTTCGCCTTCTTCCTTGGCGAAGTACTGTGGCATTTGGTTATATACGAAATATTGAAGCATACGCCTCAATGCTTCTGGATAGCCGCTACGGTGAGAACAGTGGGATACCACCCACTCGTTCTCCAACTGTTTGTCTGCCGTCATCTGTAAAAATATATTTGAAAAATGTCAAATATTTATTTAAACAGTAAACCACTGAGTTATAACATAAGACATGTCATTGAACCCATAAAACTTGGAAACATAGTTCAAATTTTAAACAAATTTGACTACTGATCTGCTGTTCCCATGACAGCCCTGACCAGTTTCCATTTCAACCTGATTTAGGTCATGTTAAAACAAAATCAATTCTGGAGCTCAACATCAAAGTTAAAGCTAACTTCAATAGCTTTCCAGAAAGTATTTGCTTGGCCTAAGATCTGTCCGGATTCAAAAGTTATGAGATGTCAAAGTTAACAGAATTTCTGGAAACAATTGTACAGCACCTCCCTGCTATGGGTACTGATTTGATCCAAGAATTCCAGTTAATTCTGTTCCTAATTTGACAAAACTTTCTGTTACAAACTTGTAACCCCTCTCATAATATTTCCAGAAATACCTCATTTTCTATTTTTGGATTTTTATGCAGGAAGTTATACTCAATTTACAGAGAGTCTTTGCTCTGTCCTGTTTTCTGGACAGTTTCAACTCCACTGCATTTTTCGATTGGTTAAGTGATAAAACACCTCTGGACCTCAACAGAAAAGTTGTAAAGCTCTTCCAAAGCTTTCCATAAATGTATCATATGACCACAACCTCGAATGAACTCAACCTCTAACCTCTGATTAACTCCAGCCTTAATTCAGCTGAAAACAGAGTGCTCTGTCCTTAGTAACCTATAAGTTGAAAACTTGTTAACTTGGAATGTCCTGATTAAGGGAAGGAGTTATATCAAGTTTTACTGCTTTGGATCAAAACCTTCAAGTTTTACAATGAAGTTGTTCATTTAGTTGGGTGTGACGTCGATGCGTCACCAGATCATGTCGGTACTACGTCCTCACAAAGAAAATCCTATACCGGACTTAGCCGGCTTCGTTATTTCAGTGGCACTAAACGTCACTCGCACACGGATGCTACACGTCTACCGTTTCGTGGTCGGACTACCTGCAGAAACTCAAACAATCGTCAGACTCGGCTGCACACCGAGCCCGGAATCCATACAGTTCGTACACCCGGCCGTCATCACTCGCCCGGATGTTCTCAAGCCAAACACGCCTTGAGTTACGTATTCACGTTTCAGACCATGTGACGGGGTCTCCCAAGTTGCACCACGCACGCCCGGGATAGACGTTGCTCGAATACCCCAAACGACATGAAGAGTCGTAGAGGATATTTAAGCGAGTCGGGTTACCTGCCACCCGTGGGGCTCCACCCTTCAGCTTGTGCGCACTGGTGGACAGCGCTTACGTGTACCCCAAGACATAAACGTCCTGAGATACACGATTTTCTGACATAAACAAATAGGTTAGTATGCCACTTTCTATATGCTAATAACATCCTTATACGGGCTACTAACTCGTTCCTCACTGGATTTTTGAAAAAGATGACCTTTGTAGTGCGTTAAACCTCAAGCGAGCTCTGATAGCAACGCTGACACGACCCCACGGTCTTATCGAGCCAGGATCACGCTGAGGGGTGCTGCGTTCCACAGCACCATATAACACACGTCAAAGGTACAAAGCGGAAGCGAAATTTTATTACATAAACAAGTTTATGAACATGTTTACAACAAAATAAGTTCAGTCTACACTCACGGGCGTAGACTACGCATCAAGTGCATGTTCAGCCCTTGAACGTGTCCTTGCTAGCACACAACGCACACTAACTCTGCGGCGTGCACGACTCCCACTCGACGGGGTTCCCCTCCTGGGGTTCCGTCTCCTCTTCGGGAGTCCCTTCCTCATAGAACCCTGCAAAAGCTTCAAACACAAGCAGTGAGCACGAAGGCTCAGCAAGTCTGACCCGTCTCACCTAAACATGGAACTTCTACATTAGGGGTAATGGGTTACATGAGGTAAAAATCATTTTTGCAAGGACTCGCCTAATTAGTAGAACCTTATTTTCAAGTTTTAGCAGCAGGTTGTGGAGAACCTTACGTGAAGGCACATGAGAGAGCAGCAATCAAACAAGAAACGCATTTCTCTCATGTACTTTGCCCAAAGTTGAAATGAACTTTAGTTAGCGCTAAACTACAGCAAATCATTAGCAATCAGAGTCCATCTTTCAATCAGCAACATTTTAACATGCAACTAGCCTGTTATTTCTACGTCACGGTACAGTGAACAAGTGGTACTCACTGACCGCAAGGGACGGCGATTATAATCGATTTACACCTGCAGGGTTACCCGAACAACCCGTCATGTACGCCCGTACTCGATGTTGCCTACAACGACCATCACGGACGCCGTACGCAACTACCTTTCACCCGTTAGCCAAATGTTGCACCGGTCCAATCGTCCTGAGCAAGAGGTCTCTGCACGCGCATCTCAGTGTCGCCAGCCGATTTACACCTCGAGCTCTCAACCTACCCTCTGGACGACCAGCTATGCCTCAACACCCAGCTACCCGAGTTACATCGGTTTCCCGGTTCCCATATAGCCGGTAGGTCTTCGGTACTGTTCTAGCTTGTTCAACAGGCCCGCACACGGCTCGGTCCTCAATCGACACAAGCGGAGCTACAGCACACAGGCCCCAAAGTCCTGTTGCCCTTACCCTCCGCTTGGTCTCATTTTCTTGCCATGTGTTTCATGTGCTATCACTACCCGAGTCGAGTGCCTCTAGCCTATGCTCGCGAGTAGTTCCAACTACTCAACTTGTACCGAATCCTACTCTATCTTAGCAATGCAGTGGCTAACGAGGTTTTCAATCCTAATCCCAACCCATGGTTTTCTTGGCTATGCACCTGGGTTTTCAAACAAGACTCTAATGCAAGGAACTATAATACTCAAGTAAGTGCTCAAAACAATAAAAATTTGTAAAAAGGTTAATGCAAACCAAAGCTTGCCTTGCTGCTCTTGGTCGTAAGCTAGCTGTTCCTCCGGAGTAACAAAGTCTAGGACTTTGGGTTCCTCCTCAACCTTAGCGACTACATGATAGAAGCAATACATGTATTAATTTAAATGCAGTTGTATTAACCTTTAAACTTGTGAAGTCTATAACTCTTACTAGACAGACCCAACGACTGTCAAACTTTTACTGTGGCTGGGTTACAACCTAAACAGAGACTTGGTCAAGTTTTAATTGCAGCAAAGCTCATTTGAGCCCTCCACAATTAATCATGTACTTGACCTTAATTGAAGGCTTTTAGGGTGTTCTAAGGATTTTCATGAAACAAACTATGACTTTCTGAAAACTAGATTTTCAGGGGTTCTAATGGAGTTGGTCTCACTTAATTTGAAGGTTCCTAACTAAAGATATGAGCTAAACAATTTCAGAGAAAATTCTGAAAATGTTTCTGAACATTTTCTATTTTCTCTGGAACAGTTTCACTAATCACACCATTAGGTGGACCAAATAAGCTCAAATGAATCTGAAATTTTTATGGTAGTTCAGGGATATTTTGGTGAACATTCCAGCAAAATTTCAGGATTTCCCTCCAAAGGATTCTCCAGTTAAAATTCTAAACATTTTATACTTTGAGGAATTAATTCTGGATAAATAAGGATTTTCATGAAGTGAAACTTGATTTGCTGGAATGTCCTCAGAGAGCTGAATCCAACAAAATTTGGTTCACTCGATTTGGAGCTTTCTAGCCAAAGTTATGAGGATTTGAAGTTTGGAAGAAATCTGAAAATCGGGGGAAAAGTTTAAATCTGCCGGGGCCCACAGGGACACGCGTTGAGCGCCGAGGCGACAGCACACGGCGGCCCACAAGGTTTTTGCGTGCCAGCACACCCGATCCCGGCCGCAGCCCGATCCTGATTCAAAATATCTCCTGCTGACAGCTGGGGTCCACCCCCTTCGTCAACCTCTCGCCGCCCGCGCTCCGCCGCCGAGGGACCTCGCCGGAGAGCTCGCCGGCAGCTTCTGTAAAGCTCCAAACTTCACGATCTTGGCCGCCCCTGCCTACTTTCACTCGGGGAACAGGATTCTGGGGTCAACTTGTCATGACAACGGCCGGTACATGGTCGGCGACGGGCCGCCGCCTCGGAAAAACTTCGGCCGTGTCGGCTGACTCCCCTAGCATCTAAACTACTCGAGGAACCGGTCGGGAAGCATCAGTGGACCTCAGGTAAGGTCGACATGAGCTTGAGACAGCTCGGGGTAGGCCGAAGTAGGTCCTCACCGTGCGCCCGATGCCTCCCGTTTGTTCCGCCGTCGGTAAACCTCGAATTACGCCGGGTACAGAGGTTCTCCGGCCAAAGGTTGTGAAGGCAACTTGTGCATTACCATGTCTAGTTTGTGTGAGAGCGGATTGAGGCCCTCTAATCCTTTCTAGAGTACAAATTCACCGGAACCGCACCCGAAGGTCGTTCTGCACACAGAAAGGGGAAAACTGGAAATTCGCCGCCGGTGAGCAAACACTCGGGCTGTGGCTCGGGGGTGAGCAGCACCGGTCACCAGCGCGTCCAAGGGTGCCTTGGCTCGGGTGTGACAACGCCCCGGTTTGGCTGTCCACGGGAGCCCGAGGTGCGGTGGTTTTAAGTCACTGAAGTGATCTTTCAGCATAGCCGATATCAATCGGTTTCAGCTAAATTCTAGCAGTGGGGAAGACGGAGGAAGGTTTCTAGTACCTTGCCGTGGCTCTGGAGGGGACGGAGGGGCGGTGATCAAGCTTCCCTGATCAGCTCCGAGTGATCGGCAGCGATGGCGCGGTTCTGATGCGAGGAGGCAGCAGAGTGGGCAGTGATCGCTCCGATCAGGGCGGTGGCGTAGATAAGGGGGCTGTGAGGCGGTTTCAGCACGTCGGGGCGGCAAGCAGGTGGTGTCCCGGTCGCCTATTCGCCGTGGCGGCTGCTCAGTCCGGCGCAAGAACCCGAGCTGGGTTTTCAGTCGGTTTGAGTTGGAGTAGTGGCTGACATGTGGGTCCCACTTCCAATTTTAACCTCTGAAATTTACTCCTAATCCCTGATGTAAACAGTGAGCCCCATACTACCCCTGGTAATTCAAATTATGCACCCATGAGCCACTTGAATTGAGTAGAATTCAACTTGGGTTTGATTTGAATGAATTTCAGCACAAGTTCAGTTTTGAATTCAAAAAGAGTTTGAATTTGTCCCACTTAGCTCATGTCAAGATCAACTCCAAATGGAGTGAAAATTGGTGTGTGAGCTCACAAAAATGTGCTGAATAAGAATATGCCTCCCACTTTTAAATTCATTGGATAAAAACAGTTTGAATTTGAATATGGTTTCAAACTGCCCTCTTTCTAACTATACCCAAAATGACCTCAGAAAGGTTTTGAATTTGGGTGAAACTTGGCATGGACATCCTTAGCAATGTGTAGGAGTTTTCATATGTCCAGCCCACCTATATCACATGTGGAAAATGCCACTTTTGCAATATGTGAGTTTGTTCTCTAATGAGCATGTTGATGGTGGTTACTTGCTCTTCATTTGTGTTCATCATCTTTCCTCAAAAGAGGTGTGTGTGTGTATGGTGATGAACACTTCAAATATGTGTCAAAAACTGAGGCCCTTACACGGAGCTCAGGGCTTTGGTTCACCGTCTTCGTGGCCCCCTGGGTTGGTTGGCGATGGCGTCCACTCGGCCACTGTCGAAGTGTGTTGTCGACACTTCCCCCGGGCCTGCTCTGGGCAGCCCGCAGAGGTTCTTTTTCGGAGGGGCTAGACACTCACGGAGAGCTTACGCGTTAGGGACGATGTAAGGAGAAGCTTGACACAGAGATTTTTACATGGTTCAGGCTGCCGGAGCGTAAAACCCTACGTCTACGGTGAGCAGAGGTACTCGTTTTATTGCTTGGTGCTCAGAACCGGGGTTCTGAGCTTGAGGATGACCTGAGTGCTAGAATGTCTAGGGAGCAAGTTTGCAAAGAGTCGAACCCTCAGGTGCGAATGGCTGAGGTGAGAACCCTTGCTAACGTCGCCTACCCGAGCCTTTTATAGTCCAAGGCTTGGGAGGCTTACAAGGTGGGCCCGGGACCCGACAGGTGGTCCCGGGGAGATTGCCTGCCATCTACCGTATATTGCAGTTACGCCGGTAGTTGTCTCTGGCGAAGGCTTCTGAGTCTTTGTTCTGCTGCCCTGCCCATGCCGGAAGCTAGTCGTAGTGGTTGATGATGGCAGGGGCGGCAGGGGATGTCTTGTCGCTATGTTTATTGGCCTACAGCCTCTGACGCGGCGTGTCAGTCTTCACTGCGACATGACTGGGTGCAACGGCACCTGACAGAGGCGTGCTCCGCGTCTCCGCGCCTTGGGAAGGCGCGGGTCCTGAATACCTTGTACGGGCAAGGTATGGCGCGTCTTTACTCTTGCTGCCTACCGCGCTAGGGAAGGTAGCGCGGCTCTGCTGGCCATGTGGCGGGCCCGGAGCTCTCCTCTGAGGAGAGGGTGGTGCAGCCCCGCTGGACACGTGGAGCCTTCGGAGCTCTCCCTGCGGTGGAGGGAGGTCCGGCTCTGCTGGCCACGTGGCGGGCCCAGAGCTCTCCTCTGAGGAGAGGGAGGTCCGGCCCCGCTGGACACGTGGAGCCTTTGGAGCTCTTCCCGCGGAGGGGGGAGGTCCGTCTCTGCTGGCCATGTGGCGGGCCCAGAGCTTTCCTCTGAGGAGAGGGAGGTCCGGCCCCACGGGACACGTGGAGCCTTCGGAGCTCTCCCCACGGAGGGGGGTGGTCCGGCTCTGTTGGCCACGTGGCGGGCCCGGAGCTTTCCTCTGAGGAGAGGGAGGTCCGACCCTGCGGGACATGTGGCGCCTTTCGAACACTCCCTACAGGGAAGGGCGAGGTCCTTAGGCAGTTTCCCCTGTGCACGGGGTACCCCATATTGAGGGTATCGACAGTGGCCCTCGAGCCCATCTTGGAGGAGATAGCGAGCCCGAGGTGGGGCCCCCGTCTCTTCAACTTCGCGCACCTTCTCGAAGACCCGCTTTGACTGCTGCCGGAGCACGAATAGTCTTGGGGTCGTGGGGGCGTGAGCCCTGCTTGATGGCTGCTTTTACCGCGGCAGTTCCCAAGGCTGCCACTTCTGCACGTCGCAGCGCCTTTTCGGGAACCGCCAAAGCGTCCCGCCGGATTGACTTCTTGGGAGACTGACTTCTTGGTCCACTGCTTCTGCTGGACGGCCCGGGTCCACTTGTCATTGATGCTTGGTCTTGGAGCTGAAGCGGTTGTCCAAGCAGTGCATTCGAAGAGTTTTGAATCAATTTGAATCAAGTATGGGAAGTATAAAAGGGGATCTTATCTGCATCGCAGGCTTCCCTTCGCACTTCCCCGAGCTTGAACCTTCTTTGTTCTCTGAGTTCTTGCGCCCTTGTCTTCCAAGTTCTTGAGCTTCTGTTGGCCATGGCTTCCAACCTGCCTCCGCCACGCCTCACCCGATCGGCCGAGCTCGTGACAGTGCGCAAGCTGCTGGGCTGGCACGCGGAGGAGCAGAAACACTGGCTCCGGTGGGGATCTCTCCCCTGTTCCTGGAGAAGGGGGAGATAGTTTTCTTCACCGCCTACGACTTGGCGGGGTTCGTTCCGCCGATTTCTTCCTTCTTCGTGACACTGCTGGAGACGTACGGTCTACAACTTCATCATCTCTCCCCCAATCCTTCGCGATGGCCGCCGTCTTCGTACACTTCTGTGAGATGTTCGTGGGAGTGTGCGCTTCGGTCACGCTCTTCCTCTACTTCTTCGTGTTGCGGACGACTGGGCGCAGCTCGAAGAATCAGCTGGGGGCGTACTACTTCCAGCATCACTGCAAGGATCCGAAGGCCTCTGGGTACCTTCTACCTTTCGGCGCGGCGAGGTGGGAAAACTGGAGAGAGAACTGGGTGATCATGCAGACCGATGAGCATGATCGCCTTCAGCTGCCAACTGCCGGCCCGACCACCGAGCGTCGCTTCTGGGAGGAGATCCCGGAGCTGGAGCCAGAGTACGCGCCGGTCTTGGAGTGGATCCGGTTCCTGGGCAACGAGGGGCTGACGTCCCTGATGGTGCTAATAGACTTCCTGTCATGCCGCATTGCGCCCTTGCAACAGCGCAACCACCCGGCGTGGTACTACACCGGCAAGCACGACTGCACCAGGCTGGAGACGGGTCTCGGCTCCAACCCATGTGAGGATATGTTGTACGAGATGGTTGCAAGGGTGAGCAGCGACTTCATCAACGGCGGGGACCTTACTTTCCCGGCCTCCTGCACTCCCCTCTTCTTGGAGCCGCAGTGGAGGGCGGAGTTGCTGTGGAAGATGCCGAACCTGGACGACATCGGAATCGCCGTGCGTCAGGTTGGAGATGTCTTCCAGGGAATCTCAATCCCCAGGGTCGAGCGCTCCGGAGCGGAGCGCGAGGCGTTGGCCGACGCCCAAACCGCACCGAGGGTCGACGGAGCTCGGACCGTCGACAAGGGGAAGGGGAAGGAGCCGTCCTCCGGGCAGCCGGAGAAGAAGCGTGCCCGGTCCCCTCCGAGGGCGCCGTTCGCGCCGAGCCAGGGGACCGGGGTACCCTTGCACCCATCTTCGGGAGGCGCCGGTTCGTCGGGCGGCGACCCCAAGAGGCCTTGGGTCTTCCACTCCGACGGGGCTCCTCTCGGACAGCAGTGGTCCGAGGGGCCCCGGGCGTCCCGCCCTCCTTCCTCAGGCGGAGGATCTCTAAGGGGGGACGCCGGTGCAGCGATGCCCGGGGGTGAGCCGAGAGCTCAGGCGCCCCAGCCAATGAACGTCCCGGCCGCAGGCTCGGCGGGCGACGGCGTCAGAGGGAGCAGCGCCAAGACACAACCGGGGACGCAGGTGCCCCAGGATTTGGGGACTGGATCGGCGAGCTGTGCCAGGGTCTCTGCCGGTGGGAGCCCTACTGCTCCGCCTCCCAAGGGGGCTCCGGGTGCGTCTCCTGCCCCGCCGGTCCGGGTACCTGCGGCGCAGGCACAGGCGTCGATGGTAGGCTCTGGTGGTCCTGCCCCTGCTTGGAAGCCGGGGCTTTATGCCCGTTGGAGCGTTCGTGTCACTCGGTAAGCTTTGTTCTTTCTGGATTTTAGAACCTGTGTTCCTTTCTCATTTTCTTAGCCTGAGTCCCATGTTGGCAGGGACTCATCGGCTGCCGGGGGTGAGTCTGTTCCCCGGCCATCTCCGGCTGGCGGAGGTTCTGCACCGCAGCGTCCGGAAGCTGCAGCGGCTCCGACGGCCCCCAAGTTGGCGCAGGCTTCTTCTGTTCCGGTGGGATCATCCCCAGCGTGGTGGCGGCAACACCCGCTCGTCCCCCTTCACCGGCTCGGAAGCCGGCAGTTGCCGGGGGCTCGGTGAAGCCGGCTGGCGGTGCCCGACCCTCCAGTGTTGAGGCTGGAGGAGCAGCTGCAGGAGCAGCTGCAGGTCCTCCAGCTTCCCTAGATCAGCGCCTCATCTCGGTTGCCGATATGCCAGCATCTCCTCCGGAGGACGACGTGATGGAGGAGGTCGAGGGGCGCGGCTTCGGCCTCTGCTGCCCCGCTGCCCCTGGCGGACGCCTTGGAGCTTGCCCAGGCGAGCGTCCGGCAGGTCCAGGCCGCCCTAGAGAGAGAGCAGGAGGTGCTGGCCGGGGAGAGGGACCGCCTCCTCAGCTGGGGGCATCTCCTGAAGCAGCGGACTCAGGAGGTCAGGGCGGAGCTTGACTCAAGGCAGTCGAGGCTTGATGCCATGGAGGCGCTGCTCGGTGCTCAGAAGAGGGCCATCGACCTCCTGGACTCCGAGACCCGGCGGCTCCACCAGGAGACCCGCGAGGCTCACGCCAGGGCCGAGGCGCGTTCCACCGCTGTGGAGGAGCTGCGGCTGCAGGTAGCTCGCCGTGATTGCGCCGTCGCGGATCAGGAGCGCACTGTGGCAGCCGAGGAGAAGAAGGTCGCCGCACGGCTGGAGGCCAGCGAGGGCGAGCTGAGGGCTCGGGCCGAGGAGCTGGGGCTTCGGGAGTCGGTTGTTGCTGCGATGGAGGATCAGACCTCCCAGGAGCGCCAGGCGGCGCTGGATCGTGAGCTGGCGGCCCGCTGAGTGGTGGAGAAGCTCCAGGCTTCACGGTCTGTCAAGGCCCGAGCGGTCTGGAGCTTTGTCGGTGAGGCGGGGTCCGCCCTGGTTCCCCCCGGTTTCAGCCTGAGGACGGAGGCTCCGGCACAGTAGGTGTTTGAGGCAATCCCGGCGCTTGAGTCCATCGGCGCCAAGCTGGGAAGGCTTGAAGCAGTGATCGCCAACGAGCTTGAGGCGGAGGGACGGGGCCTGGCGAAGGAGGTCGCCACGCACGTGCTGGCGTGCTTCCGGAGTCAAGACCCTTCCTTCTCTCTGGAGCCGGTGAGACTAGGCCCCGTCGTCGAGCGGGAGGAAGCTGCCAGGGCCGAAGTCGGGGACATGGCCGCCCTTGTGGCCTCTAGGTTCTAGCGGGAGTCCGGGGACTCCTAGGCAGTTGCCCCTGCGGCCAGAAGGCCCTGTATCTTTTCTTTTTCTTTGTTTGTTTTTGTCGAGTCTGTAGCCCAGCTCGTGGAGCTTTTGATGAATGAACAGGCTCTTTGTTTCTTGTGTCCGTGCTTATCTTCTTCCTGGCTTTGCCTGGCCAAGTCCTTAGCTCCGCAAGGACCTCGGAGGCCTTCACCGATCTTGAAGTCTTGCCCAGACACTTTACTCAGGTCCATGTTGCGTTAAGGGCCCAAGGGGTCTTCGGAGCTCGCGCTATAAGGACGGGGAGGTTCGGATCTGCTGGCCATGTGGCGGGCCCGGAGCTATTCTTATGTGGAGAGGGAGGTCCGGCCCCTCGGGGCACGTGGAGCCTTGGGAGCTCGCCCCTACGGAGGGGGCAAGGTCCGGCTCCTCCGGTCTTGCCTTGGAGTAGTCTGGAGCTCTGGTCTTTCCCTGCGCGGTCCCTGTAGTGGCCCCCTGGTAGGTGTGGCCAATGCTTTGGGCACACCTACCATACTCCTGTGGGGGAGCTAAAGCCGGGAGGTCCTGCACACAAGTAGGGGAAACGTAATTCTCCTCGGGAGCTCTCCCTTCCCTTTCTCATAGTCTTATTTGGCTTACGGTCCTAGTCCGGTATACGGAAGGATAGCAAATGCCGACTAGGGATGAGAGTGGGAAAGGAGAGCTAGATGTACGGTGAGCATACATGGAAAGTGCGGTCATAAAAATTAATGCGTAACGTAAATGAGCACAAGGGTAAGAGCATGGAAGGACAGGTTTCTTTCCATATAAATATCCATAGGAGGAAGGCAGGCTAAACATGGAGACGACGACCCGCCCCATTAAGAATGGAAGCAAGACTCTACGCGCTTAGGGTCGGAACCAGGCCAAGCTAAAACGTAGTCCTGGACCGTCCCCTGGGACTTAACCGCTTCGAGCGCTGTTCCTGGACTCTATGGGATTTATTACAGAAAGAAAAAGAATTGTCCTACTACTGCTCTAGGGATAGAACTTACGGAGGAGTTCTATGTTCCAAGGGTTCGGGAGCGGATCCCCATCCTCTGTGGGAAGGCGTACGCACCCGCGGCGGCAAACTTTCGTGACCCGGAAGGGACCATCCCAGCTAGAGGAGAGTTTGTTGGTCCCTTCGCGAGAATGTATGCGCTGCAGTACCAGGTCGCCTTCTTGCAGCTCCCGGACACGTACGGACCTTTGGTGGTAGCGCCGGAGCGTCTGCCGGTACCGTGCATTGCGGAGCGCTGCGTGTAATCGAGCCTCGTCGATGAGGTCGATGTCTTCACGCCGGAGGTTGTCTTGCGCGGCTTCGTCGTAAGCTCGGACACGGAGAGACTTCATGGTGATCTCTGGGGGAAGCACAGCTTCGGCCCCGTACACCATAAAGAAGGGTGTCTCCCCAGTGGCCCGGCTTTGGGATGTCCGGTTAGCCCACAGGGTGCTCGGAAGCTCATCCACCCACTTGGCACCATGTTTCTTCAAGCCGTCATAGGTGCGAGTCTTAAGGCCCGAAGGATCTCAATGTTGGCCCTCTCGACTTGCCCATTGCTCTTTGGGTGAGCAACGGAGGCATAGCACACCTGGATGCCAAGGTCTTCGCAGTAGTCTTGGAATGCTGCGCTGGTGAACTAGGTCCCATTGTCGGTGATGATTCTGTTCCGGACCCCGAACCGATAGACGATTGACTTGATGAACTTGACTGCAGATTGCTTGTTGATGGTTGTTGGTACCCTCAATACGGGGTACCCCCGCGCACAGGGAAAAAACGCCAAAGGACCTCGCCCTTCTCCGCAGGGAGAGCTCCAAAGGCGCCATGTGTCCAGCGGGGCCGGACCTCTCTCTCCTCAGAGGAGAGCTCCGGACCCGCCACGTGGCCAACTGAGTCGGGCCTCCCCCTCCGCGGGGAGAGCTCTGGAGGCTCCACGTGTCCCATGGGGCCGGACCTCCCTCTCCTAAGAGGAAAGCTCCGGGCCCGCCACGTGGCTAGCAGAAGCCGGACCTCCCCCCTCCGCGGGGAGAGCTCCGAAGGCTCCACGTGTCCCGCGGGGCCGGACCTCCCTCTCCTCAGAGGAGAGCTCCGGGCCCGCCACGTGGCCAGCAGAGCAGCGCTGCCTGCCCCCGCGTGGTAGGCAGCAAGAGTAAAGACGCGCCATACCTTGCCCGTACAAGGTATTCAAGACCCGCGCCTTCCCAAGGCGCGGAGACGCGGAGCATGCCTCTGTCAGGTGCCGTTGCGCCCAGTCACATCGCAGTCTGGCGCGCCGCGTCAGAGCCTGCCCGCCAATAAACACAGCGACAAGAGATCCTCTGCCGCCCCTGCCATCATCAACCACTAGGACTAGCTTGCGGCATGGGCAGGGCGGCAGAGCGAAGACTCGGAAGCCTTCGCCAGAGACAACTACCAGCGTAACTGCAGATACGGTAGATGGCAGACAATCTCCCCGGGACCACCTGTCGGGTCCCGGGCCCACCTTGTAAGCCACTCGAGCCTTGGACTATAAAAGGCTCGGTTAGGCAACGTTAGCAAGGGTTTGACTCTTTGCACACATACTCTCCAGCGTCTGAGCACTTAGGTCATCCTCAAGCTCAGGACTCCGGTTCTGAGCAGCAAGCAATACAACGAGCAACTCTGCTCACCGTGGACGTAGGGTTTTACACTCCGGCAGCCTGAACCACGTAAAAATCCCCGTGTCAAGCTTCTCCTTCAATTGTCCCTAACGCTGAAGCTCTCCGTGAGTGACTAGCCCCTCCAAAAAAGAACCTCCGCAGGCTGCCCAGAGCAGGTCCGGGGGAAGTGTCGGCTACACGCTTCGACATTTGGCACGCCAGTAAGGGGGTTTTTACCTTGCGCAACGAGCTTCTGCCAATGAAGATGACGAAGATCCCTTCAGCGGCAAGCTCTCCCCGCCCACGTTCACGATGAACGGTGACCAGCGGAGACTGCGTCTCGACACACTCAGGACAAAGTGTGTCGGCGCAAGCTGGAAGCCAGCAGCCAACTCCGGCAGCGCAGGCTCCAGCAAGCGTGAGATCCTATGCAGCGCTGAGCGTCTCCCACGGGGGCGCACCAGCTGCAGCAAGAGCACTACTGCACAATCCACCTGCTGGGGACGCGCCTCAGTCAGTGACCCAGCAGTGGATTCGTGACATAGACCGTCTCGTCATCACCGCTGCCAACCCTCGACTTCGGCGGGGATGACGTCCCGGTTAACCGGCTGTGTCGCTGACGCGCACGCCAATGGTTGACGGGCAGACGGCAGATTCCCGCTCCACCAGGCTCCCGTCGGCGGACCTGAGGTCAGAGCTGGAACGACGCAACTTGGGCGACGATGCCCGAGTGGCCATCGAGAGACGACGAGAAAGGCGTCGCAACCAAGAGGCCGGCGACAGCATGTCGACCGCCTCAACCCAGCCTGGGCCGCAGACGTTCGCCACGCGATCTCTGCCCCAGGCGTACGCCACGCAGCATATGCCCCAGCCATATGCCGTGCAAATGGTGCCCCTAGTCTATGGCGCAGCCTTGCCCATACCGGGGTACACGGTGCCTGCAGCGAACCAAGTGTTTGTGGCACCAACACCTGCAGCAACAGGAGCAGGATGTGCGGCACTGGCGCCACACCTTCGCTTCGTGAAGTGGCCGCGCAAGTTCCTGCCGCACCTGCCCGAGAAGTACAACGACAGCGTCAACCTGGCGGAGTTCCTTCAGATCTACTCCACCGCCATCCTTGCTGCAGGAGGGGACGAGGCCGTCATGGCCAACTACTTCCCCGCCGCCTTGATCTGCCCAGCCCGGTCTTGGCTCATGAATCTTCCCCAGGGGTCCATAACCTCCTGGGGGGAGCTCTGCCGGCAGTTCACTGCAAACTTTGGCAGCTCCTACACCCGGCCTGGCACGGAGCTCGACCTCCACGCCATCCAGCAACAACCTGGAGAGACACTGCACTCCTTCATCCAGCGGTTCTCCCAGGTACGGAACACCATCCGGCATATCCAAAATGCTTCTGTGGTGGTGGCGTTCCGGCAGGGTGTACGGGACAAGAAGATGCTTGAGAAGCTCGCGACCAGAGAGGTTCGCGACGTCTCAGAGCTCTTCAGCCTGGCGGACAAGTGCGGCAGGGCAGCAGAAGGGCGGAACTGGCACTCACTGCCAGCCTCCGAGTCAGGAGGACAGCCCGGATCTGGCGCTGCTTCCCATGGAAGCGGCAAGAAGATCAAGAACCGGGGCGGTGGCAAGATGAAGCCACCGACTGCAGCTCCCGTCGCTGCAGCAGTAGCACCCAGTGGGACTCGAGAGCCACGCCCCGACAAGAGGCAGCGACAGTCACCAGCTCCAGAAGGTGACCAAGGCGAGCCGTGCCCCGTGCACAACACCAGCAGCCATACTGCTGCTGAGTGCCGGTAGATTCAGAAGCTCGCGGAGCGCTTCCACAAGGGGAAGCAACCGCGTGCTGACCCCCCTCCCTTCCGTCAAAGGGAGGGCAAGCAGAAGGTCGATGCTCAAGACAGTGCCGACCACCGAGTGGAGTTCAAGGAGCCTCAGTGCGCCGTGAAGGCGGTGCACAACCATGAGGACTCCAGCTCCAGCGAAGACGAGTGCCGGAAGATGCTCTACGTCATCTACGGTGGGTCCGCTGACCCCTCGTCCCGAAGCGCAGTTAAGACTCTGCGTCGAGCGGTAGCGTCGGTGGCTCCTCTCCCAAGTGCCGCGCCGCACCTCAAGTGGATGGGAACCCCCATCAGCTTCGATGCCACCGACTGCCCCAGGAACATGGCTGGGGCCGGCCAACTACCGCTCTTGGTAGCACCCACCATCGCCAACGTGAGGATGTACCACGTTCTGGTAGATGGCGGGGCTGGGCTGAACCTCATCAGCCGCGCAGCCTTCGAGAAGCTGCAGATCCCGATGGCCAAGCTCACCGCATCGAGCCCGTTCTCAGGGGTAGGGTCGGGACAAGTCGTTCCCTACGGCAACATCAGCCTTCCGGTGACCTTTGGGGCACCGGACAGCTATCGGACAGAGTACATCCTGTTCGACGTGGCGGAGATCGATCTCCCCTTCAACGCCATAATCGGCAGGCCAGCCCTGTATCGATTCATGGCAGTAGCCCACTACGGCTACCTTGTCTTGAAGATGCCTACACCAACAGGCGTCCTCAAGATTTGTGGAGACCGCACTACCGCAGTGTCAGCCTTGGAGAAGCTCCAGGCACTTGTAACAGCTCGAGCACTAGCCCCTGGCAGTGCAGAACCGGACCGGCTCCACCCGAGTGCACGCCACCGTGCCTCTACCGCAGCACCCCGCGTGCAACCCCTCGGCGAGGGCGACGCCCCCCTGAAGGTCGTCCAAGTCGGCACCGATGCTGCCCAGACCACCCGGGTAGCTGGGGGCCTGGAGAGCAAATAGGAAGGCGCCCTCATCACCTTCCTCCGGCACAACGTCGACGTGTTTGCATGGCAGCCGTCGCAGATGCCGGGGATCCCTAGGGAGGTTATTGAGCACCACCTGAAAATCTTCCCCGACGCCCGGCCAGTCCAACAGAAGCCTCGCAAGCAGTCCATCGAGCGGCAGAACTTCATCCGAGAAGAAATCAAGAAGCTGCTGGACGCTGGCTTCATACGGGAGGTCCACCACCCCCGGTGGTTGGTGAACCCCGTCGTCGTCCCGAAGGCCGGCGGGAAGCTCCGGACGTGCATCGACTACACCAGTCTCAATAAGGCATGTCCCAAAGATCCATTCCCTCTCCCTAGAATAGATCAAATAGTAGACTCGACATCAGGCTATGATATGCTATGCTTCCTAGACGCCTACTCGGGTTTCCACCAGATCCCTATGTCTAGAGAAGATGAAGAGCACACTTCCTTCATCACAGTAGACGGCCTGTATTGTTATGTCTCTATGCCTTATGGCTCAAAGAATGCTCTTCCTACCTTTGTACGTGCAATGCACAAAACCTTTGGAGAGCTAATAAGAGACTTAGTCGAGGTGTATGTCGGTGACATCATTGTCAAGGTCAGGCAGAGTTCATCTGTCGAATGTGTAGCCGACACTTCCCCCGGGCCTGCTCTGGGCAGCCCGCGGAGGTTCTTTTTCGGAGGGGCTAGTCACTCACGGAGAGCTTCAGCATTAGGGACGATTGAGGGAGAACCTTGACACGGGGAGTTTTACATGGTTCAGGCCGCCGGAGCATAAAACCCTACGTCCACGGTGAGCAGAGCTGCTCGCTGTATTGCTTGCTGCTCAGAACCGGAGTCCTGAGCTTGAGGGTGTAAGATGTCGATGGGTAAAGTGCGAGGGTGCATATGAGCCGAACCCCTGCTAACGTTGCCTACCCGAGCCTTCTATAGTCCAAGGCTCGAGCGGCTTATAAGGTGGGCCCGGGACCCGACAGGTGGTCCCGGGGAGATTGCCTGCCATCTACCGTATCTGCAGTTATGCTGGTAGTTGTCTCTGGTGAGGGCTTCCGAGTCTTCGTTCTGTCGCCCTGCCCATGCCGCAAGCCGGTCGTAGTGGTTTATGATGGCAGGGGCGGCAGGGGATGTCTTGTCGCTGTGTTTATTGGCGATCAGGCTCTGACACAGCGCGCCAGTCTGCAATGTGACTGGGCGCAACGGTACCTGACAGAGGCGTACTCCGCGTCTCCGCTTCTTGGGAAGGCGCAGGTCTTATATACCTTGTACGAGCAAGGTATGGCGCGTCTTTACTCTTGCTGCCTACTGCGTGAGGGCAGACAGCGCCGCTCTGTTGGCCACGTGGCGGGCCCAGAGCTCTCCTCTAAGGAGAGGGAGGTCTGGCCCCGCGGGACACGTGGAGCCTTCGGAGCTCTCCCAGCGGAGGGGGGGGGGGAAGTCCGGATGCTGCTGGCCACATGGTGGGCTCGGAGCTCTCCTCTGAGGAGAGGGAGGTCCGGCCCCGCAGGACACATGGAGCCTCCGGAGCTCTCCCCGCGGAGGGGGGAGGTCCGGCTCAGTTGGCCACGTGGCGAGTCCGGAGCTCTCCTTTGAGGAGAGGGAGGTCCGGCCCCGCTGGACACATGGCGCCTTTGGAGCTCTCCCTGTGGAGAAGGGCGAGGTCCTTAGGCATTTACCCCTGTGTGCGGGGGTACCGCGTATTGAGGGTAGCGACAGTGGCCCCCGGGCCCATCTCGGGGGAGATAGCGAGCCCGAGGTGGGGCCTCCGTCTCTTCCATTCCGCGCACCTTCTCTAAGACCCGCATTGACCCTTGCCGGAGCACAAACAGTCATGGGATCGTGGGAGCGTGTGCCCAACTTGATGGCTGCTTTTACTGCGGCGGTTCCCAAGGCTGCCACTTCTGCACGTCGTGGCGCTTTTTCGGGAACCGCCGAAGCGTCTTGCCGGCTCGTCTCCTTGGGAGACTGACTCCTTGGCCCACCGCTTCAGATGGATGACTTGGGTCCACTTGTCATCGACGCTTGGTCTTGGAGCCGAAGCGGTTGCCCAAGCGGCGTATTCGAAGAGTTTTGAATCGCTTTGAATCACACCTGGGAAGTTTAAAAGGGGATCTTACCCGCATCGGGGCTTCCCTTCGCACTTCCCAGCGCTTGCACCTTCCTTGAGTTCTTGCGCCTTTGTCTTCCCTGTTCTTGAGCTCTCTCCTGCCATGGCTTCCAACCCGCCTCCGGAGAAGAAGCGCGCCCGGTCTCCTCCGGCGGCGGCAATTGCGCTAGGTCAGGGATCCAGGGCGCCTGCGTGCCCTGCTTCTGGAGATGGCGCCCCGTCCGGTGGCGACTCCAAGAGGCCTCGGGCCCATCATCCCGACGGGACTCCTCTTGAGCGACGTCGGGCTGAAAGTTCCCAGGCGTCGCTTCCTCCCTCCTCAGGCGGTGGAGGCTCAAGGGAAACTGCTGGCGCGTCGATGCCTAGGGGCGAGCCAAGAGCTCAAGCGCTCCGGGTCTCAGGAGCCGGGCCGGCGTCCAGAGGGGCTTCAGAAGCATCCCCTGCTCCGCCAGCCCGGGCGACTGCGGGGCAGCCGTCGGCGGCGACGGCGGGCTCTAGTGGACCTCCCTCGTCTCGGAAGCCGGGGTTCAGAGCCCGTTGGAGCGCTCATTTCTCTTGGTAAGCGACGCCTACCGGATTCTAGAGCCTGTGTTGTCTTCATCTTTTCTTAACTCAGGAGTTTCCCATGTTTGTAGGGACTCCCCGAGTGCCGGTAACGCTCCCGTTTCCCGGCCATCCCCGACAGACGGGGGGTCCGCGCCGCAGCGCTCGGAAGCCGAGATGGTCGCCACGGCACCCAAGCCAGTGCAAGTTCCTTCTGCACCGGTCAGCCCGGCTCCTGTGGCAGCGGCGACTCCTCCCACTCGTCCCTCTTCACCGGCTCGGGAGCCGGCTGTTGGTGAGGGTTCGGCGGGTCTGGCTGTCAGAGTCCTGCCTCCTGTTGCTGGAGCGGGAGGATCTGCCACGGGCCTTACGATGGGCAGCGAACCAGGGCGCAATGGGAGCGAGTCCATCCCAGCACCGGCTTCTCCTGACCGGCGCCTTATCCCGGTTGCCAGAGCGCCGACTTCTCCCAAAGACGACGTGATGGAGGAGGTCGGGGCGCCGCTCCGGCCTCTACTGCCCCGCTGCCCCTGGCATACGCCCTCGTGCTCGCCTAGACGAGCGCCTGGCAGGTCTTGGCCGCGCTCGGTCGCGAGCGGGAGGAGCAGGTGGTTGAGAGGGATCGCCTCCTCACCTGGGGGCGCCTTTTGAGGGAACGGACCGAGGAGGTCAAGGGGGAGCTCGACTGCAGGCGGGAGTCGCTTGATGTCATGGAGGCGAACCTCGACCGACAGAAGCGGGCCGTCGACCGTCTGGACTCTGAGACGCGGCGGCTCCACAAGGAGGCCCTTGAGGCGCATGCCCGGGCCGAGGAGAACTTCTCTGCCTTGGAGGAGGTGCGGCAGAGGCTGGCGCGTCGTGAGCGCGGCGTTGCGGATTAGGAGCGTTCCATGGCGGCCGAGCCGGAGAAAGTCGCTGCGGCGGCTGGCGGCGGGCGAGGGCAACCTGCGAGCCCGGGCTATAGAGCTAGAGACCCAGAAGGCAGACCTTGCCACAAGGGAGGAGCAGGTCTCCCGGGAGCGGCAGGCGATCCTGGATCGGGAGCTGGCTGCTGACTTCCGGGCTTCAGAGTTGGAGCGGCTTGCCCAGACTCTCCACCTTCGGGAAAGCTCTCTGGCAGCCAAGGAGAAGGAATTCTCCGAGGGGAGCCTTGACGCCTTGCTGGCCACTCGCCGCGAGGTAGAAGAGCTCCTGGCCTCGCGGTCCACCGAGGCCCGTGCGGTCTCGAGCTTCGTCGACCAGGCAGGGTCCGCCCTGGTCCCCCTTGGCTTCAGCCCGGTGAAGACAGCGGCCCCTGCGGTGAAGGTGGCCGAGGTGATCCCCGCGCTCGAGTCTATCGGCGCCAAGCTGAGCATACTAGATGCGGTGGTCGCTGGCGAGCTTGAGGCAGAGGGACGGGGCCTGGCCATGGAGGCTGCCACGCACGTGTTGGCATGCTTCCGGAGCCGGGATCCTTCCTTCTCACTAGAGCCAGCGAGACAGGGCCCCGCCGGGGAGCGGGAGGAAGCCGCCAGGGCTAAAGTCGGGGATGTGGCTGCCCTTGTAGCCTCTAGGTTCCGGCGCGAGCCAGGGGAACCCTAGGACTTGTATCTTTTCCTCCTTTTTTTGTGTTGAGTCTGTAGTCCAGCTCATAGAGCCTTGAATGAAAATAGACTCTTGTTATTTTCTGCGTCTGTGTGCTTTCGTCTTCTTCTTGGTCTGGCCTGACCAAGCCCTTAGCTCCGCAAGGAACTCAGAGTCCTTCGCCAATCTTGAAGCCCTGCATAGACACCTTCCCGGGGTCCTTATTGTGTTAAGGGCCCCGGAGGTCTCCGGATCTTGCCCCGTGAGAACGGGGAGGTCCGGATCTGCCGGCCACTTGGCGGGCCCGGAGCTCCCTTCTGAGGAGAGGGAGGTCCGGCCCCATGGGACACGTGGAGCCTTCGGAGCTTTCCCCGCGGAGGGGGGAGGTCTGGCTTCTGCCGGCCACATGGCGGGCCCGGAGTTCCTCCATAGGAGAGGGGAGCTCTGGCCCCGCTGGACACGTGGTGCCTTCGGGGCTCGCCCCTGTTGAAAGGGCGAAACCCGGATCCTCCGGTCTTGCGCTGGAGTAGTCGATAGCTCTTTGCCCCCCCTTCATGCGGTCCCTGTAGCTAAAACCTGGAGATCCTGCACAGAGGTAGAGGAAGCGTAATTCTCTTCAGGGGGTTCTCCCCTCCTTGTCTCTTAGTCTTATTTGGCTTACGGTCCTAGTCCTGTATACGGGGCTTGGGCAATTCTGTGCACGAGGCGCTGGGGCTCCGGCTCCCTCCGAGGTCAGGGTACGACCGTCCGGCCCCTAGTACCAGACCGTACGCCGGGGAGGCAGAGTGCACAGGCTTTGGGTACGGAACCAGGCAAAGCGGCTGTACTCCCCTGGACCTCCGAAGGGCAGGGCGCGCACGCTTTGGGTCGGAACCGGCAAAGCAGGCTACGCACCGTGGACCCCCCATGCACAGCGCAGGCCTTTCCTAGAGGTGACCAACTAGCACCGCAACACCTGACTGGGGGAGGCCCGAAAGGCCCCCTGGCCATCGGCACGTGCCTCAAGCGCAACCACCTTTGGTACGATAGCAAATGCTGACTATGGATGAGAGTGGGAAAGGGGAGCTAAATGTACGGTGAGCATACATAGAAAGTGCGGTCAAAGAAATTAATGCATAATTTAAATGAGCACATAAGTGGGAGCGTGGTAGAACAGGTTTATCGGTACCTGCGATATGGGGTACCCCCGCGCACAGGGGAAATGCCTAAGGAACTCGCCCTTCTCCGCAGGGAGAGCTCTGAAGGCGCCACGCGTCCGGCGGGGCGGGACCTCCCTCTCCTCAGAGGAGAGCTCCGGGCCCACCACGTGGCATACAGAGGCCGGACCTCCCCCTTCGCGGGAGAGAGGTCCGAAGGTGCCACGTATCTGGTGGGGCCGGACCTCCCTCTCCTCAGAGAGGAGCTCCGGACCCGCCACGTGGCCAACAGAAGCCGAACCTCCCCCTCCGCGGGGAGAGGTCCAGAGGCTCCACATGCCCCGCGGGCCGGACCCTCCTCTCCTCTGAGAAGGGCTCCGGGCCAGCCACGTGGCCAGCAGAACGGCGCTGCCTGCCCCCGAGCGATAGGCAGCGGGCGTAAAGACGCCCCATACCTTGCCCGTACAAGGTATTCAAGGCCCGCGTCTTCCCAAGACGCGGAGACACGGAGCACGCCTCTGTCAGGTGCCGTTGCACCCAGTCACATCACAGACTGGCGCGCGGTGTCAGAACCTGCCAGCCAATAAACACCGCGACAAGACATCCCATGCCGCCTGCGCCGTCATCAACCACTACGGCTAGCGTGCGGCATGGGCAGGGCGGCAAGACGGAGACTCGGAAGCCTTCGCCAGAGACAACTACCGGCATAACTACAGATACGGTAGATAACAGTCAATCTCCCCGGGACCACCTATCAAGTCCCGGGCACCCCTTGGAAGCCACCCGAGTCTTGGACTATAAAAGGCTCGGGTAGGCGACGATAGCAAGGGTTCGCATCTCTGCAACTCATACGCTAGCCATTCACACCCAAGCTGTAACTCACCCCCAAGCTCAGGACTCCGGCCTGAGCAGCAAGCAATACAGCGAGCTCCATAGCTTGCCGTGGACGTAGGGTTTTACGCTCCGGCGGCCTGAACCACGTAAAACTCACAGTGTCAAGCTCTTACTAACTCGTCCATCCGCGCATGCTCTCCGCAAGGGACTAGCCCCACCGAAAAAAGAACCTCCGCGGGCTTCCCAGTGCAGGCCCGGGGGAAGTGTCGACCGAACACTTCGACATTTGGCCAGCCTGGTAGGGGACTTTTCCCCTTGCGCGACGAGTTTCCGCCGACGAAGATGACCAAGCTCCCTTCAGCGGCAAACTCTCCCCCTCCGCGTTTACGGCGAACCGTGACCAGCGGGGAGTACATGTTGACACGCTCAGGGCGGAGTGTGTCGAAACGAGCTGGGAGCCAGCAACCGGCTCTGGCAGCGCCGACCCCAGCAATGCAGGCTCCAACCAGCATCAGGTCTTCAGTAGCGCTAGGCGTACCCAGTGGGGGTGCGCTAGCCGCAGCAAGAGCCTACTGCACAATCCGCCTGCTGGGGACGCGACTCAGGCAGCGACCCAGCAGTGGATTCGCGAGGTAGACCGTCTCGTCGTCGCCGCCGCAAACCCTCGACTTCGGCGGGGACGACGCTCCAGTCAACCGGCAGTGTCGCTGACGCGCACGCCCACGGTTGACGAGCAAACGGCGGATTCCAGCTCCTCCAGGCTCCCGTTGACGGACCTGAGAAGGGAGCTGGAATGGGTGCCACTTGGGCCAGGATGCCCGGGTGTACCTCGAGCGACGTCGAGAAAGGCGTCGCAACCATGAGGCTGGCGACAGCATGTTGTCGGCCTCGACACAACCTGGAGGGCAGATCTTCGCCACGCGAGTCCTGCCTCAGGCACACGCCGCGCAGCATATGCCACAACCATATGCGCCGCAAGCAGCGCCCCCGGTCTATGGTGCAGCCTTGCCCATGCCGGGATACACGGTGCCAAGTGCGAACCGGGCGTTCGCAGCGCCAATACCTGTGGCAGCAGGAGCAGGATGTGCAGCTCTTGCACCTCATCTTCGCTTCGCGAAGTGGCTGCGCAAGTTTCGGCCGCACCTACCCGAAAAGTACGACGGCAGTGTCAACCCGGCGGAGTTCCTCCAGATCTACTCCACTGCCATACTCGCCGCAGGAGGGGATGAGGCTGTCATGGTCAACTATTTCCCCGTCACCTTAACCGGCCCTGCCCGGTCTTGGCTCATGAACATACCCCAGGATTCCATAACCTCCTGGGGAGAGCTCTGCCGGCAGTTCGTCTCCAACTTCGGCAGTTCCTACACCCGGCCTGGCACGGAGCTCGACCTCCACGCCATCTAGCAACAACCAGGGGAGTCGCTGTGCTCCTTCATCCAGCGGTTCTCCCAGGTGCGGAACACCATCCCACATGTCCAGAACGCTTCTGTGGTGGTGGCGTTCGGGCAAGGCGTTCGGGACAAGAAGATGCTCGAGAAGCTCGCGACTAGGGAGGTCCGCGATGTCTCAGAACTCTTCAGCCAGGACAAGTGTGCCAGAGCAGCCGAAGGGCGGAACTGGCACTCTCTGCCGGCCTCCGAGCCAGGGGGTCAGCCGGGATCCGGCGACGCTTCATACGGAAGCGGCAGGAAGATCAAGAACGGAGGCAGAAGCAAGATAAAGTCGTCAGCCGCGGTCCCCGTTACCACAACGGCGGCGCCCAGTGGAGCTCGGGGGCCGCGCCCCGACAAGAGGCCGCGACAATCACCGGCCCCAGACGGGGGCCAGGATGAATTATGCCCTGTGCATGGCACCAGTTATCATACCGCTGCCGAATGCCGGGAAATCCAGAAGCTCGCGGAGCGCTTCCGGAAAGGGAAGCAGCCCCTGACTGATGCCCCACCCTACCGTTAAAGGGAGGGCAAGCAGAAGGTCGAAACCCTAGACGGTGTCGACCGCCAGGTGGAGTTCCAGGAGCTTCAGCGCGCCGTAAAGGCAGTGCGCAATCATGGGAGCTCCAGCTCCAGTGATGACGAGCACCGGAAGATGCTCTATGTCATCTTCGGCGGGTCCGCTGACCCCCCGTCCCGAAGCGCCGCTAAGGCCTTGCGCCGAGCGGTAGCGTCGGTGGCTCCCCTCCCAGGTGCGGCACCGCACCTCAGGTGGATGGGAACCCCATCAGCTTCGATGACACCGACTGCCCCAGGAACATGGCTGGGGCTGGCCAACTACCGCTCGTGGTGGCCAATGTGAAGATGTACCTCGTTTTGGTGGATGGCGGGGCTGGACTGAACCTCATCAGTCGCGCAGCCTTCCTCGAGCTCACCCCATCGAGCCCGTTCTCAGGGGTAGGGCCGGGAAGGGTCGTTCCCTACGCCACACCAGCCTCCCGGTGACCTTTGGGGCACCAGACAGCTATCGGACAGAGTACATTCTGTTCGACGTGGCCGAGATTGACCTCCCGTTCAACGCCGTAATTGGCAGGCTAGCCCTGTACCGATTCATGGCAGTAGCCCACTACGGCTACCTTGTCTTGAAGATGCCAACACCAACAGGCGTCCTCAAGGTTTGTGGAGACCGTGCTGCAGCAGTGTTAGCCTTGAAAAAGCTCCAGGCACTTACAGCAGCTGGAGCACCAACCCCGGACGGTACTGAACCAAACCGGCTCCACCCAAGTGCACGCCACCGTGCCACTACCACAGCACCCCATGTGCAACCCCTCGACGAGGACGATGTCCCCTTGAGGCTCGTCCGAATCAGCGCCGATGCCACCCAGACCACCCGGGTAGCCGGGGGTCTGGATAGCAGATAGGAAGGCGCGCTCGTTACCTCCCTCCGGCACAATGCCGATGTGCTGCATGACAGCCGTCGCGGATGCCAGAGATCCCTAGGGAGGTGATTGGGCACTAACTAAAGGTCTCCCCCAACGCCTGGACAGTCCGACAGGAGCCCCTCAGGCAGCCCACCGAGCAGTAAAAAGTTTCATTCGGGAAGAAACCAAGAAGCTGCTGAGCGCTGGCTCCATACGGAAAGTCCGCCACCCCCGGTGCTTCGTTGATTGCTCCAAAGGCCGGCGGGAAGCTCCGGAAGTGCATCGACTACACCAGTCTCGATAAGGCATGTCCCAAAGATCTATTTTCTCTCTCTATGATAGATCAAATACTAGGCTTGACGTCAGGCTGCGATATACTGTGCTTCCTAGATGCTTGCTCGGGTTTCCACCAGACCCCTATGTCTAGAGAAGTTGAAGGGCACCCTTTACCACAGTAGTCGGCCTGCACTGTTATGCCTCTATGCCTTATGGCCTAAGGAACGCTCTCCCTACCTTCGTACGTGCAATGCACAAGACCTTAGGAGAGCTAATGAGAGACTCAGTTGAGGTGTGTGTCGAAGACATTGTTGTCAAGATCAGGCAGGGTTCATCCCTACTAGATAACCTGGCCTTAGTCTTCGTCCGTCCGACAAATGTGAGCTCGGTATACCCTCTGGAAAACCCTTAGAATACCTGGCCTCACACCGAGGGACTGAGGCTAACCCAGAGAGGGTCAAAGCCATTGGCTCGAAGACCAGAAATTCACGGGATGCCTAGCTGCGCTGAGTCGGTTTATACCAAGGTTAGCAAAGCGAAGCTTCTCTAAAGCTCCTACGTAAATCCGGCCCATTCGCTTAGGCCGACGAAGCGGAGGAAGCTCCCCTGGAGCTGAACCAGCTCCTGATGACCCTACCCGTAATAGGAGTCCCCAAGCCCGAATAGCATCTGCTGCTCTACATCGCGGCGATGGCTGCAGAAGTGAGTATGGTCCTCACCGTAGCATGGCTGGACCCCATGCCACCGTAACCTGTTTCGCTGTCAAGAAACAAGTGCCAAGAAACCCCGGAGGCCCAAAACGGACCCCGGATCCCCGACACGACCTCCCGGAGGACCAGCAGGACCTCCCGGAGGTGCAACGGGACCCCCCCGGAGGCCCAACAGAACCCCCCGGACGTCCAACGGGACCCCCCGGAGCTCCCGGGAAATCAGTGGGGCTCCCCGGAGGTCCAAGACAGCCTGGGGGACCTCCGAGTATCAGCACCCGGCGGTCTCCCCAGGCTGAAAGCTATCCTCCAAAGCCCCCACGTGACGGACAATGTCGCCAAAGGGGCGGCGGAGCTACTGGAGTTTGAGCTAGGCTTCCTTCCCCGTCATGCAGACAACAGCCAAGCACTAGATGACTTCGTGGCTGAAGTAGACGCCAACGCAGGCTAACTCAGGGGGCCATGGAGACGGTGAACCAGGACCCTGAGCCCTGGCCTTCACCAGGCCTTACTGAATGCTGTTCGTAGACGGCTCCTTGAGAAAGCAGGGGGGCGGTGCTAGCGTACTGTTCCTCACACCATCGGGAGGGCAGTCTGGGTATGTGGTGCGTTTCAATTCCAAGGCAACCAACAACATAGCAGAGTATGAAGCACTCATCCTTGGCCTAAAGACAGCCCTGTCTCTAGGCGCTCGCCAGTCGTTGGCTCAGGGCGACTCCCAGCTGGTTATCAAACAAGATGGTGGAGACAGACTTCCTCGCCTTGGACCTGCACCACGTACCGCGCGCTAGCAAGGCCGCAGCTGACGACCTCTCAACGAAGACCCCCACCAGAGCCCTTGTGCCTGAAGGGGGCTTCGAGAGGATGTTGCCGCGGCCCACAGCCCGGCCCGCCGAGCCGGGCGAAGGGGGCTAGACAAGCACCTCGAAGCTGGCGGTCCCGGCGGCCATGGACGCCGCCAAGGATCATAAGCGTCACTGGGGACTCCGTGCAACCCAGCGCTCAAGATCCAGATGCTCAAGTCAGACCCGATGCATGGATCACGGAGGTCCGGGACTACTTGAAAGACAATATCCTCCCTGATGAACGTGTATCCGCTGAACGGATCGTGCGTATGGCTAAGAGACACATGGCGGTAGAGGGGGATCTCTACCGACGCGGCGCCAACCACATCCGATTGCGGTGCATAACCCAGGGGGAAGGCTGTGACTTGTTCGCTGAGATCCATGGAGGCGAATGTGGGAGTCCTCTTCCTCACGCACGCTTGTCGGTAAAGCCTTTCGGCATGGCTTCTACTAGCCGGCAGCACTCCAGGATGCCGTCAAGCTGGTCGAGAGCTGCAAGGCGTGTCTGTTCCACGCCAAGCAGATCCATACACCGGCTTGGACGGTACAGATGATCCAGCTCACATGGCCATTTGCCACACTAGGGGCTGGACATCCTGGGCCTGGGACCATTCTCCAGAACCAAGGATGGGGACCCGCTCCCGAACCTTCGGAACACAGAACACCGCTGTAAGTTCTACCCCTAGAGCAACAATAGGACAGACCCTTCTTTTTATAATAAATTCCATAAAGTCCAGGAACAGTGCTTGGTGCAGCTAAGCCTCAGGAGACGGTCCAGGACTACGTTCAGCTTCGCCTGGTTCCGACCCCAAGCGCGTAGAGTCTTGCTTCCTATGAGGTGGGTCGTGGCCTCCATATTCAGCCTGCCTTCCCCCTATGGAAATTTATATGAAAAGAAACCTGTCCTACGTTGCTCTTCTTTAGTGCTCATTTAGTTTACTTATTAAATTTTTATGATTGCCCTGCTAGCGCGTGCTCACCATGCGTTCAGCTCCCTCTTCTCATTCTCATATTTAGTCGGCATTTGCTGCCCTACCAAAGGTGGTTGCATGGGAGGTATTGGCCGATAGCCAGGGGGGCCCCGAGCCCCCGGCACTTCGCGCACGGTAGTTCCCAAGCACCGTATAGGTGGACGGGGACCGTAAGCCAAATAAGACTAAGAGATAGAGGGAGGGGAGCCCCCAAGGAGAATTACGTTTCCCTTACTTATGTGCAGGACCTCTCGGCCTCAGCTCCCTGCAGGAATATTGTAGGCACATCCATCCAATGGAACGCACCTACCAGGGGGCCGCTACGGGATCGCGCAAGACCGAAACCCCAAGGTAAGATCAAAGAACTAGACCTCACAGGGGCGAGGCCCGAAGGTCCCACGTGTCCAGCGGGGCCAGACCTTCCACCCCCTTGAGGGGGAGCTCCGGGCCCGCCGCGTGGTCAACAGAAGACGGACCCCCCCTCCGCGGGGAGAGGTCCGAGGACTCCACGTGCCCCACAAGCCCGGACCTCCCCTCAGAGGGGAGCTCCGGGCCCGCCACGTGGCCAACAGGCCCGAACCCCCTCCGATCTCGTGAGGCGGGTCCTGGAGACCTCCGGAGCCCTTAGTATACAGTGAGGACCCGGAGAAGGTGTCTATGCATAGCTTAGAGATTGGTCAAGGCCTCCGAGTACCTTGCGGAGCTAAGGACTCGGCCAGGAAAAAGCCAGGAAGAAGACTAGGACATGCAGACACAGAAAGAAACAGGAGTCCGTTCATACAAAGGCTCCATGAGCTGGGCTACAGACTCAACAAAAATAAAAAAGGAAGTACAGGGCCCTGTGGCCACGGGGGCAGATGTCTAAGAGTCCCCGGACTCCCGATGAAACCTGGAGGCCACGAGGGCGGCCAAGTCCTCGGCCTCGGCCCTGGCAGCTTCCTCCCGATCGGCGACGGGTCCTAAACGGACTGGCCCCAGAGAAAAGGAAGGGTCTCGGCTCAGGAAGCACGACAGAACGTGCATAGCAACCTCCTTCACAAGGCCCCGACCTTCCGCTTCAAGCTCATCAGCGATCACTGTTTCGAGCCGACCCAGCTCGCCGCCAATGGACTCAAGTGCCGGGATTGCTTCGGACATCGGCCTCGCCGGAGCCTCCACCTGCACAAGGCTGAAGCCAAGAGGAGCCAAGGCAGACCCCGCCTTGGCAATAAAGTCCCACACTGCCTGGGCCTCAGCAGACCGCAAGGACTGGAGCTTCTCCACCTCTTGGCGAGCCGCCAGCTCGCGATCCATCACCGCCTGGCGCTCCTGGGAGAACTGCTCCTCCCTCGCGGCAACAGACAACTCACGGAGCTCCATCTCCTCGGTCCGAGCCCTTAGCTCCTCCACTTTGGTCCTCAGCCGAGCGGTGGTCTTCTCCTCCTTGGCCGCGACAGCGCGTTCCCGATCGGCGACGGCGCACTCCCGACGGACTGCCTGTAGCTGCAACTCCTCCGCGGCGGCGGAACGCTCCTTGGCTTTGGCTTCAGCGTGGGCCAGAGCCTCGTGGTAGGTGGCACGAACCCGCCGGGACTCTGACTCCAAGCGGCTAATGGCCTTCTTCAGAGTGCCAAGCAGAGCACTCATGGCCTCAAGCCTTGACTGCCTCGAATCAAGGTCCGCCTTAGCCTCCTGGGCCCTCTGCTGCCAGCTGAGAAGACGTTCCTTCTCGCCGGCCAGCGCCCCCCGCTCCTGCTCAAAGGCGGATTGGAGCTGTCGGGCGCTGGTCTGGACACGCCCCAGGGCGTCCCACACGGGCACCGGGGCAGGGGGGACAGGAGTCACGCCACTGGACCCCCCTGTCGAGTCTAAGACCGGCGGAGGCGCCGGCGCCTCAGCAACCAGGGTGGGGCGCTGCCCTAGGGAGGTCAGGGGGCCAGCAGGCGCACCTACAGTGGCCCCCCCAGTCTCAGGAACGGACTTCTGGACCGGTGAAGGAGGGCGGATAGGAGCAGATGCGGCCACCACGAAGGGCGAACTCGCCGGCGCAGAGGGAGCCCCCGTCGATCTGGGGACCATGGGAGCCACCACGGTCCCCAGGTGCTGAGGCACGGAGCCTCCGTCGGTTGAAGGCGGCCGGGTAAGAGGCCCGCCCCTAGCAGCAGGTCGGTCCCTGCAAGAAGAGAGAACCCTCAGGCAAAGAAGAGGGGACAAGAGCTCTGCTCCTACAAGCCAGAAAGAGCAACACTTACTGGGCGGCATGAGCGCTCCAACGGGCTTGCAGCACTGGCCTCTAGGCTTGTCGAAGTGTTCAGTCGACACTTCCCCCGGGCCTGCACTAGGCAGCCCGCGGAGGTTCTTTTTTCGGTGGGGCTAGTCTCTAGCGGAGAGCTTGCGCAGATGGACGAGTTAGTAATAGCTTGACACGGCGAGTTTTACGTGGTTCAGGCCGCCGGAGCGTAAAACCCTACGTCCACGGCGAGCTATGGAGCTCGCTGTATTTCTTGCTGCCCGGGGCCGGAGGCCTGAGCTTGGGGGTGAGTTACAGCTTGAGAGCGTATGGCTAGCGTATGAGTTGCAAAGTGCGAACCCTTGCTATCGTTGCCTACCCGAGCCTTTTATAGTCCAAGACTCGGGCGGCTTACAAGGGGAGCCGGGACCCGACAGGTGGTCCCGGGAAGATTGTCTATTATCTACCGTATCTGCAGTTATGCCGGTAGTTGTCTCTGGTCGAAGGCTTCTGAGTCTTCATCTTGCCGCCCTGCCCATGCCGCATGCTAGTCGTAGTGATTGATGACGGCGCAGGCGGCATGGTTTGTCTTGTCGCGGTGTTTATTGGCTGGCAGGTTCTGACACCGCGCGCCAGTCTGTGATGCGACTGGGCGCAACGGCACCTGACACAGGCGTGCTCCGCGTCTTGGGAAGACACGGGCCTTGAATACCTTGTACGGGCAAGGTATGGGGCGTCTTTACGCCCGCTGCCTATCTCTCGGGGGCAGGCAGCGCCGTTCTGCTGCCACGTGGCGGGCCCGGAGCCCTTCTCAGAGGAGAGGAGGGCTCGGTCCGCGGGGCACGTGGAGCCTCCGGACCTCTCCCCGCGCAGGGGGAGGCTTGGCTTCTGTCGGCCACGTGGTGGGCCCGGAGCTCTCCTCTGAGGAGAGGGAGGTCCGGCCCCGCTGGACGCGTGGCGCCTTCGGACCTCTCTCCCACGGAGGGGGAGGTCCGGCTTCTGTATGCCACGTGGCGGGCCCGGAGCTCTCCTCTCAGGAGAGGGAGGTCCGGCCCCGCCGGACGCGTGGCGCCTTCGGAGCTCTCCCTGCGGAGAAGGGCGAGATCCTTAGGCATTTTCCCCTGTGCGCGGGGGTATCCCATATCGAGGGTACCGACAGTGGCCCCCGGGCCCATCTCGGGGGAGATAGCAAGCCCGAGGTGGGACCTTCGTCTCTTCTGATCCGCACACTTTTTTGTCTTGAGTACTCCCTGTGCTGGCAGGGTCTTGACGGCTTCGGTGTTCAGCCTCTTAGGAGAGGGTGAAGCCTTGCATCGGAGCTCAGCCCGGCTGTGGGGGCGGAGGTCCGGAAGTCATCGGAGCTCAGGCCAGCGAAGGGCGTGAGGTCCGGCATCAGCGCTCGCCTCTGAAAGGAGGGCGAGGGCTGGCCTCGGAGCTCGGTCTGGCTGTGGAGGCGGAGTCCGGAAGTCATCGGAGCTCAGGCCAGCGAAGGGCGTGAGGTCCGGCATCAGCGCTCGCTTCTGAAAGGAGGGTGAGGGCTGGCCTCGGAGCTCGACCCAGCTATGGGGGCGGAGTCCGGAAGTCATCGGAGCTCAGGCCAGCGAAGGGCGTGAGGTCCGGCATCAGCGCTCGCCTCTGAAAGGAGGGCGAGGGCTGGCCTCGGAGCTCGGCCTGGCTGTGGAGGCGGAGTCCGGAAGTCATCGGAGCTCAGGCCAGCGAAGGGCGTGAGGTCCGGCATCAGCGCTCGCCTCTGAAAGGAGGGCGAGGGCTGGCCTTGGAGCTCGGCCTGGCTGTGGAGGCGGAGTCCGGAAATCATCAGAGCTCAGGCCAGCGAAGGGCGTGAGGTCCGGCATCAGCGCTCGCCTCTGAAAGGAGGGCGAGGGCTGGCCTCGGAGCTCGGCCCAGCTGTGGGGGCGGAGGTCCGGAACTGCTCAGTGGTCCCCCCTTTCCTATACCTTAGTCTCATTTTGGCTTACTGTCCCAGGCCGGAATACGGGGCTTGGGTAATCCAGTGCACTTGGTCCCGGAGGTCTGGCCCCAGCCCCAGTCAGGGTGTAACCGCCCGGCCTCCTGGTACTCAGACCGTAGCGCCGGGAGGCAGAGTGCGCATGCTTTGGGTGCAAGACCGGGCAAAGCAAGGCTCCTGACCCCCCGTTCTAGCGTAGGTCTTTTCTCGGAGCAGACCAACTGGCGGTGAAGTACCCTTATAGGGGGAGATCCAAAAGGCCACCGGGCCTCTGGCAGGTATCCCAAGCACTACCGCCTTTGGTAGGACGGCAAATATCGACTATGCATGAGAGCCGGAAAGAGGAGCCGAGTGTACAATGGACGCACACTGTATAGAGCGTGGGGAGGTGTTCATATAAATTAATGCGTAATTTAAATAAACACCTAAGTAAGCATGGTGAACTTACTGGGTAGCGTCGGAGCGCCTGTCTTCACGCAGAGCTGGTCATGCGTGGCTTCGTCGTACGCCGGACACGGGGGGACCCCCATGGATATATCAGGGGGAAGCATGGCTTCGGCCCCACATACCATGTGGAAGGGTAGTTCCCGTGACCCGGCCCTGGGAAGTCCGGCTGGCCCTCGACATGGAGGAGCCGGTATCCCCCGACGGCTCTGGGTGCGCGTCTGCACCGGTTGTGTGGGTCTGCTTGGCGTGGACCTTTCACGCATTGCATCCCTAACCGGTTTGACGGCGTCCAGGTGGCTCTCGGTCAGTAGGAGCCATGCCGGGTGGCTTAACCGACCAACGTGCGGGACGATGAGCGTTCCCAGCACTCGCCTCCTTGGACTACTGCAAGCTAATCGCAGCCTTCCTCCTGGGTTATGCACCGCAATAGGATGTCGTGGCGCCACGCCAGTAAAGATACCAGCGCGTAGCACTTAGCTATCCGCACCACCCGTTCAACGGATGCACGTTCATCAGGAAGGATGTCGTTCAAGGAGCCCCGAACCTCCGTGGTCCATGCATCGGGACTACTTGAGCTTCTGGATCTTGAGCGCTGGGTTGCATGGAGTCCCCAGTGACTCTTACGATCCTTTGGCGGCATCTAGGGCCACCGGGACTGCCTAGCTTCGAGGCACTGGTTCAGCCCCCTTCGCCCGGCTCGGCGGGCCGGGCTGTGGACCGCAGCAACGTCCTCTCGAAGACTCCTTCATGCGCAGGGGCTCCGATGGAGGCTTTCGTTGAGAGGTCGTCAGCTGCGGCCGTGCAAGCGCGCGGTACATGGCGCAGGTCCAAGGCGAGGAATTCTTTCTCCAACATCCGCACGTGAAGCAGATAAGCAGCTAGCTGTGGGTCATTGCAGGGGCATTCACCCTTAACTTGCTTGATAACTAGCTGGGAGTCACCCTGCGCCAACAACTGGCGAGCGCCCAGAGACAGGACTGTCTTTTAGGCCACAGATGAGTGCTTCATACTCTTCCAAGTTGTTGGTTGCCTTGGAATTGAGACGCACCATGTACCCAGACTGCTCCCCCGAAGGCATGAGAAGCGGTACGCCGGCACCGGCCCCCTGCTTTCGCGAGGAGCCGTCGAAGAAGAGCATCCAGTGAGGCCTGGTGAAGACCGGAGCTCGGTACTTTGGTTCACCGTCTTCGCGGCCCCCTGGGTCAGCCTTCGTTGGCGTCCACTCAGCCACGAAGCCAGCCAGTGCTTGGCTCTCGGCTGTCTGACGTGGTCGGGAGCTCAGCTTGAACTCCGCCGTCTTTGGGCTGTCTTCCGGCTTCGGAAGCTGGCAGTGAGTGCCAGCTCCGCCCTCCGGCTGCTCTGGCGCACTTGTCCGCCAGGCTGAAGGGCTCGGAGGCATCGCAGACCTCTCTGGTTGCAAGCCTCCCAAGCATCTTCTTGTCCTGGACACTGTCGAAGTGCCGCCACCACAGAAGCACTTTGGATATGCGGAATGGTGTTGCGTACCTGGGAGAACCACTGGATGAAGGAGCGCAGTGACTCCCCAGGTTGTTGCTTGATGGCTTGGAGGTCAAGCTCCGTGCCTGGACGGGTGTAGGAGCTGCCGAAGTTGGCGATGAACTGCCGGTAGAGCTCTCCCCAGGAAGTTATGGAACCCTGAGGGAGGTTCATTAGTCAAGACCGGGCTGGGCCGGTCAAGGCGACGGGGAAGTAGCTTGGCCATGACGGCCTCATCCCCTCCTGCGGCAAGTATGGCGGTGGAGTAGATCTGGAGGGACCCCGCCGGGTTGACGCTGCCGTCGTACTTCTCGGTCAGGTGCGGCCGAAACTTGTGCGGCCACCTCGTGAAGCGGAGGTGGGGCTCCAGGGCCGTACATCCTGCCCCTGTTGCTGCAGGTGTTGGTGCAGCGAACGCTTGGTTCACCGCTGGCACAGTGTACCCCGGTATGGGCAAGGCTGCGCCATAGACCGGGGGCGCCGTTTGCAGGACATATGGCCGTGACATATGCTGCGTGGCGTATGTCTGGGGCAGAGTTCGCGTGGCGAAAGTCTGCGCCTCAGGCAGGGTTGAGGCAGTCGTCATGCTGACGCCGGCCTATTGGCTGCGACGCCTTTCTCGTCGCCGCTCGAGGAACATTCGGGCGTCTTGGCCCAGGTGGCATCGTTCCAGCTCAGTCCTCAGGTCTGTCAACGGAAGCCTGGTGGAGCTGGAATCCGCCGTCTGTCCGTCAACCATTGGCGTGCGCATCAGCGACACAGCCGGTTGGCCGGAGCGTCGTCCCCGCCAAAGTCGAGGGTTTGCGGAGGCGACGACGAGACGGTCTATCTCGCGAATCCACTGCTGGGTCGCTGCCTCAGGTGCGTCCCCAACAGGCGGATTGTGCGGTAGCGCTCTTGCTGCGGCTGACACACCCCCGCCGGGTACGCCCAGCGCTACTGAAGACCTGACGCTGGTTGGAGCCTGCATTGCCGGGGTCGGCGCTGCCAGAGCCGGTTGCTGGCTCCCAGTGCAGGTACTGGCGGCGCGAACGCTTGGTTGCGCCTGACACAGTGTACCCCAGTATGGGCAAGGCTGCACCATAGGCCGGGGACGCCGCTTGCAGAGCACATGGTTGTGGCTTATGCTGCACGGCGTACGCCTGGGGCAGAGCTCGCGTGGCGAAGGTCCGCCCTTCAGGCTGGGTTGAGGCCGACGTCATGTTGTCGCCAGCCTCTTGAGTGCGACGCCTTTCTCGACGTCGCTCGAGGTACACCCGGGCATCCTGGCCCAAGTGACACCGTTCCAGCTCTGTCCTCAGATCCGTCGACTGGAGCCTGGTGGAGCTGGAATCTGCCATCTGCTCGTCAACCATTGGTGTGCGCATCAGCGACACAGCCGGTTGGCCGGAGCGTCGTCCCCGCTGAAGTCGAGGGGTTGCGGCGGCGACGACGAGACGGCCTACCTCGCGAATCCACTGCTGGGTCGCTGCCTGAGGCGCGTCCCCAGCAGGCGGATTGTGCAGTAGCGCTCTTGTTGCAGCTAGCGCACCCCCGCCGGGTACGCCGAGCGCTACTGAAGACCTGACGCTGGTTGGAGCCTGCATTGCCGGGGTCGGCGCTGCCAGAGCCGGTTGCTGGCTCCCAGTGCAGGTACTGGTGCCGCGAACGCTTGGTTGCGCCTGGCACAGTGTACCCCGGTATGGGCAAGGTTGTACCATAGGCCGGGGACGCCGCATGCAGAGCACATGGTTGTGGCTTATGCTGTGCAGCGTACGCCTGGGGCAGAGCTCGCGTAGCGAAGGTATGCCCTCCAGGCTGGGTCGAGGCCGACGTCATGTTGTTGCCAGCCTCTTGAGTGCGACGCCTTTCTCGACGTCGCTCGAGGAACACTCGGGCAAGTTTGGTGGAGCTGGAACCCGCCGTCTGCCCGTCAACCGTTGGCGTGCGCGTCAGCGACACAGCCGGTTGGCCGGAGCTTCGTCCCCGCCGAAGTCAATGGTTTGCGGCGGCAACGACAAGACGGTCTACCTCGTGAATCCACTGCTGGGTCGCTGCCTGAGGCGCGTCCCCAGCAGGCGGATTGTGCAGTAGCGCACTTGCTGCTGCTAGCGCATCCCCACCGGGTACGCCCAGCGCTACTGAAGGCCTGACGCTGGATGGAGCCTGCATTGCCGGGGTCGGCGCTGCCAGAGCCGGTTGCTGGCTCCCAGCTTGCCCTGACACACTCCGTCCTGAGTGTGTCATCGTGTACTCTCCCCTGGTCACGGTTTTCCGCGGACGCAGGGGTGGAGAGTTTGCCGCTGAAGGAAGCTTGGTCATCTTCGTCGGCGGAAACTCGTCGCGCAAGGGGAAAAGCCCCCTACCTGGCACTCCAAATGTCGAAGTGTTCAGTCGACACTTCCCCCGGGCCTGCACTGGGCAGCCCGCGGAGGTTCTTTTTTCGGTGGGGCTAGTCTCTAGCGGAGAGCTTGCACAGATGGACGAGTTAGTAAGAGCTTGACTCGGCGAGTTTTACGTGGTTCAGGCCGCCGGAGCGTAAAACCCTACGTCCACGGCGAGCTATGGAGCTCGCTGTATTTCTTGCTGCCCGGGGCCGGAGGCCTGAGCTTGGGGGTGAGTTACAGCTTGAGAGCGTATGGCTAGCGTATGAGTTGCAAAGTGCGAACCCTTGCTATCGTCGCCTACCCGAGCCTTTTATAGTCCAAGACTCGGCCGGCTTACAAGGGGAGCCGGGACCCGACAGGTGGTCCCGGGAAGATTGTCTATTATCTACCGTATCTGCAGTTATGCCGGTAGTTGTCTCTGGTCGAAGGCTTCTGAGTCTTCATCTTGCCGCCCTGCCCATGCCACATGCTAGTCGTAGTGGTTGATGACGGCGCAGACGGCATGGGATGTCTTGTCGCGGTGTTTATTGGCTGGCAGGTTCTGACACCACGCGCCAGTCTGTGATGCGACTGGGCGCAACGGCACCTGACAGAGGCGTGCTCCGCGTCTCCGCGTCTTGGGAAGACGCGGGCCTTGAATACCTTGTACGGGCAAGGTATGGGGCGTCTTTACGCCCGCTGCCTATCTCTCGGGGGCAGGCAGCGCCGTTCTGCTGCCACGTGGCGGGCCCGGAGCCCTTCTCAGAGGAGAGGAGGGCCCGGTCCGCGGGGCACGTGGAGCCTCCGGACCTCTCCCCGCGGAGGGGGAGGCTTGGCTTCTGTCGGCCACGTGGCGGGCCCGGAGCTCTCCTCTGAGGAGAGGGAGGTCCGGCCCCGCTGGATGCGTGGCGCCTTCGGACCTCTCTCCCACGGAGGGGGAGGTCCGGCTTCTGTATGCCACGTGGCGGGCCCGGAGCTCTCCTCTCAGGAGAGGGAGGTCCGGCCCCGCCAGACGCGTGGCGCCTTTGGAGCTCTCCCTGCGGAGAAGGGCGAGATCCTTAGGCATTTTCTCCTGTGCGCGGGGGTACCCCATATCGAGGGTACCGACAGGGCTGTAGCTGAACCACCGGGACCGGCGGCTGGAACGGTCGCGGAGCGTGACGCCTGGGTCCCCGGCACACTCGCCGGCGTGGCCCCACCAGCATCCGTCCTGGAGACCCCTCCGCTTGAGGAAGGGTGACGAGGTACTTGGGCTGACTCGGATGGCCGCTGTCTCGGGAGAGACCCGCCGAGGGGGGACACCCGGGGCCTCTTTGGGTCACCACCCGATGGGCCAGCACCCCCGGGAGATGGGAGCAAGGTAGGTCCAGCACCATGACTCGGGGCAGGCGGTGCCCTCGGAGGAGACAGGCCGCGTTTCTTCTCTGGATGCCCGGGGGCCGGCTCCTTTCCCTTCCCTTTGTCGGCGGCTTGAGTTCCGTCGGCTCTGGGGGAGGGTTTGATAGCCGAAGACGCCCCGAGCCCTGACCCGGAGTGCTCGGTTCCTGGGATGGTGATACCACGGAAGGCATCCCCGACCTGCCGGACGGCGATCCCGATGTCATCAAGGTTCGGCATCTTCCGCAGAAGCTCTGACCTCCTCTGTGGCTCCAAGAAGAGGGGAGTGGCACAAGGCAGAAGGTCGGGGTCGCCACTGGGGATGTAGTCACCGCTCACCTTGCCCACCATCTCGTTCAGCTCCTCGTCGGAAGGGTCAGAGCCGGGGCCCCTCTCCAGCCTGGTACAGTCCTGCTCGCCGGTGTAGTACCACGCCGGGCGACTACGCTGCTGCAAGGGTGCAATACGGCGCGACATAAAGTCCATCAGCACCATCAGAGACGTCAGCCCCCCGTTGGCCAGGAACCGGATCCGCTCCAAGACCGGGGAGTACTCCTGCTCCAGCTCAGGGATCTCCTCCCAGAAGCGACGATCGGTGGTTGGGCTGGCGGTTGGGAGTTGTAGGCGATCGTGCTCGTCGGTCTGCACTACCACCCAGCTCTCCCTCCAGTTTTCCCACCTTGATGCATTGAAGGGCAGAAGGTATCCAGAGACCTTGGGGTCCTTGCAGCGATGCTGAAAGTAGTATGCCCCCATCTAAGTCTTCGAGCCGCGCCCAGTCGTCCGCAACACAAAGAAGTAGCGGAAGAGCGTCACGGAAGCATGCACCCCCACGAACATCTCGCAGAAGTGCACAAAAACAGCAGCCATTGCGAAAGAGTTGGGGGAAAGATGGTGGAGCTGGAGGCCATATGTCTCCAGCAGGGTGACAAAGAAGGAAGAAATCGGCGGGACGAACCCCGCCAGAGCATAAGCCGTGAAGAAAATTATCTCCCCCTTTTCCAGGATCAGGGGGAGAGATCCTCGGCGAAGCCGGTGTTTCTGGTCTTCTGAGCGCCAGCCCAGCAGCCTGCGCACTGGCCCAAGCTAGGAAGAACGAACGAGGCGCGTCGGGAGCAAGTTGGAAGCCATGGCGAAAGAGGGCACAAGGGCAGGAAATCCGGGGCGCGAGAGTTCAAGGGAAGTACGAGTACCAGGAAAGGCGAAGGGAAGCCGCGATGCGGGTGAGATCCCCTTTTAAAACTTTCCAGGGATGATTCGAGGTGACTCGGAAACCTTCGAGAACATCGCACCGGTGACCGCATTGGCTCCGGGACCGGGCGCCGATGACAAGTGGACCCAAGCCGCCCAACTGAAGTGGTGGGTCGAGGGGTCAGTCGCCCCAGAATACAAACCGGCAAGGCGCTTCGTCGGTTCCAGAAGAAAGCACCGTAGCGTGCAGAAGTGGCAGCCTTGGGAACCGCCGCAGTAAAAGCAACCATCAAGTGGGCGCACGCTCCCACGATCCCGCGGCCGTTCGCGCTCCGGCTGCGGTCGATGCGAGACTTAGAGAAAGTGCGCGGATCAGAAGAAACGGAGGTCCCACCTCAGGCTCACTAACTCCCCCGAGATGGGCCCGGGGGCCACTGTCGGTACCTGCAATATGGGGTACCCCCGAGCAAAGGGGAAAATGCCTAAGGAACTCGCCCTTCTCCGCAGGGAGAGCTCCAAAGGCTCCACGCGTCCGGCGGGGCCGGATCTCCCTCTCCTCAGAGGAGAGCTCCGGGCCTGCCACGTGGCATACAGAGGCCGGACCTCCCCCTCCGCGGGAGAGAGGTCCGAAGGTGCCACGTATCTGGCGGGGCCGGACCTCCCTCTCCTCAGAGAGGAGCTCCGGACCCGCCACGTGGCCGACAGAAGCCGAACCTCCCCCTCCGCGGGGAGAGGTCCAGAGGCTCCACGTGCCCCGCGGGCCGGAGCCTCCTCTCCTCTGAGAAGGGCTCCGGGCCAGCCACGTGGCCAGCAGAACGGCGCTGCCTGCCCCCGAGCGATAGGCAGCGGGCGTAAAGACGCCCCATACCTTGCCCGTACAAGGTATTCAAGGCCCGCGTCTTCCCAAGACGCGGAGACGCGGAGCACGCCTCTGTCAGGTGCCGTTGCGCCCAGTCACATCACAGACTGGCGTGCGGTGTCAGAACCTGCCAGCCAATAAACACCACGACAAGACATCCCATGCCGCCTGCGCCGTCATCAACCACTACGGCTAGCGTGCGGCATGGGCAGGGCGGCAAGACGGAGACTCGGAAGCCTTCGCCAGAGAAAACTACCGGCATAACTACAGATACGGTAGATAATAGTCAATCTCCCCGGGACCACCTGTCGGGTCCCGGGCCCCCTTGTAAGCCACCCGAGTCTTGGACTATAAAAGGCTCGGGTAGGCGACGATAGCAAGGGTTCGCATCTCTGCAACTCATACGCTACCCATTCACACCCAAGCTGTAACTCACCCCCAAGCTCAGGACTCCGGCCTGAGCAGCAAGCAATACTGCGAGCTCCATAGCTCGCCGTGGACGTAGGGTTTTATGCTCCGGCGGCCTGAACCACGTAAAACTCACAATGTCAAGCTCTTACTAACTCGTCCATCCATGCAAGCTCTCCGCAAGGGACTAGCCCCACCGAAAAAAGAACCTCCACGGGCTGCCCAGTGCAGGCCCGGGGGAAGTGTCTACTGAACACTTCGACAAGGTTTCTGTTTAAATGCCCATAGGAGGAAGACAGGCTGAACGTGGAGGCAACGACCCACCCCATTAAGAAGGGAAGCAAGACTCTACGCGCTTGGGGTCGGAACCAGGCCAAGCTGGATGTAGTCCTGGACCATCCCCTGAGGCTTAGCTGCTCCGAGCGCTGTTCCTGAAGCCTATGGGATCTATTACAGAAAGGTAAAGGCCTGTTCTACTAATGCTCAGGAGGTAGAACTTACTGTGATGTTCCGTGCTCCAAGAGTTCGGGAGAGCATCCCATCTTTGGTGGAGAGGCGTGTGTACCTGTGTCGAAGTGTGTGGTCGATACTTCCCCCGGACCTGCTCAGGGCAGCCCGCGGAGGTTCTTTCTCGGAGGGGCTAGTCGCTTGCGGAGAGCTTAAGCATAGGGACGAGTAAGGGAGGAGCTTGACACGGCGAGTTTTACGTGGTTCGGGCCGCCGGAGTGTAAAACCCTACGTCCACGGTGAGCTGAGGGGCTCGCTGTATTGCTTGTTGCTCAGAACCGGAGTCCTGAGCTTGAGGATGAGTTATGCCTAGGGTATGAGTTGCTGGAGTGCGAACCCTTGCTAACGTCGCCTACCCGAGCCTTTTATAGTCCAAGGCTCGTGTGGCTTACAAGGGGGGCCCGGGACCCGACAGGTGGTCCCGGGGAGATTGCCTGCCGACTATCGTATCCGCAGTTATGTCGGTAGTTGTCTCTGGTGAAGGCTTCCGAGTCTTCTTCTTGCCGCCTTGCCCATGCCGCATGCTAGTCGTAGTGGTTGATGACGGCGGGAGCGGCAGGGGATGTCTTGTCGCCGTGTTTATTGGCTGGCAGGTTCTGACACCGTGCGCCAGTCTGTGATGTGACTGGGTGCAACGGCACGTGACAGAGGCGTGGTCCGCGTCTCCGCGTCTTGGGAAGGCACGGGTCTTGAATATCTTGTACGGCAAGGTATGGAGCTTCTTTACGCCCGCTGCCTACCATTCAGGGGCAGGCAGCACTGTTCTGCTGGACACGTGGAGGGCCCGGAGCTCTCCTCTGAGGAGAGGGAGGTCCGGCCCCGGAGGACACGTGGAGCCTTCGGACCTCTCCCCACGAAGGGCGAGGTCCGGCTTCTGTCGGCCACGTGGCGAGTCCGGAGCTCTCCTCCGAGGAGAGGGAGGTCCGGCCCCGCTGGACACGTGGCGCCTTTGGACCTCTCCCCCGCGGAGGGGGGAGGTCCGACTTCTGTAGGCCATGTGGCGAGCCCGGAGCTCTCCTCTGAGGAGAGGGAGGTCCGGCCCCGCTGGACACGTGCACCTTCGGAGCTCTCCCTACGGAGAAGGGCGAGATCCTCAGGCATTTTCCCCTGTGCGCGGGGGTACCCCATATCGCGGGTACCGACAGTGGCCCCCGGGCCCATCTCGGCGGAGATAGCGAGCCCGAGGTGGGACCTCCGTCTCTCCTGTTCCGCGCACTTTCTCTAAGTCCCGCATTGACCGCTGCCGGAGCACGAACAGTCACGGGATCGTGGGAGCGTGCGCCCACTTGATGGTTGCCTTTACTGCGGCGGTTCCCAAGGCTGCCACTTCTGTACGACGCGGCGCTTTCTTCGAGGACCGCCGAAGCGCCTTGCCGGCTCGTCTTCTTGGGAGACTGACTCCTTGACCCACCGCTTCAGCTGGGCGGCTTGGGTCCACCTGTCATCGGCGCTCGGCCTCGGAGCCAATGCGGTTGCCGATGCGGTGTACTCTAAGGTTTTCGAATCACCTCGAATCGTTCCTGGAAAGTTTTAAAAGGGGATCTTACCCGTATCGCGGCTTCCCTTCGCATTTCCTAGCGCTCGCTCTTTCCTTGAACTCTTGCACCTTGGTCTTCCTGTCCTTGAGCTCTCCCCTGCCATGGCTTCCAACTTGCTCCCGACACGCCTCGTTCGTTCCGCCGAGCTTGGGCCAGTGCACAGGCTGCTGGGCTGGCACACGGAGGAACAGAAACGCCGGCTCCGCCGGGGATCTCTCCCCCTGCTCCTGGAAAAGGGGGAGATGGTCTTCTTTACTGCCTATGCTCTGGCGGGGTTCATCCTGCCAATTTCTTCCTTCTTTGTCACATTGCTGGAGACGTATGGGCTCCAGCTCCACCACCTCTCTCCCAACTCCTTCGCAATACCCGCTGTCTTCGTCCACTTCTGTGAGATGTTTGTGGGGGTGCACGCTTCTGTGACACTCTTTCGCTACTTCTTCGTGTTGCGGACGACTGGACGCGGCTCGAAGACCCAGATGGGGGCGTACTACTTCCAGCATCGCTGCAAGGACCCAAAGGTCTCTGGGTACCTTCTTCCTTTCAGCGCGTCAAGGTGGGAAAACTGGAGGGAGAGCTGGGTGGTCGTGCAGACCGACGAGCACGATCGCCTACAGCTCCCGACCGCTGGCCCAACCACTGAGCGTCGCTTCTGGGAGGAGGTCCCAGAGTTGGAGAAGGAGTACGCACCAGTCTTGGAGCGGATCCGGTTCTTGGCCAACCAGGGGCTAACGTCCCTGATGGTGCTGATGGACTTCATGTCGCGCCGTATTGCGCCCTTGCAGCAGCGCAGTCGCCCAGCGTGGTACTACACTGGCGAGCAGGACTGTACCAGGCTGGAGAGGGGCCCCGGCTCTGATCCTTCCGACGAGGAGCTGTACGAGATGGTGGGCAAGGTGAGCGGCAACTTCATTCCCAGTGGCGACCCCGCCCTTCCGTCCTCTGCCACTCCCCTCTTCTTGGAGCCACAGAGGAGGTCAGAGCTACTGCGGAAGATGCCGAACCTCGACGACATCGGGATCACCGTCCGGCAGGTTGGGGATGCCTTCCGGGGTATCTCGATCCCAGGAACCGAGCGCTCCAGGTCGTGGCGCGAGGCGTCTGTCGCTGCCCAACCCGTCCCAAGAGCCGGCGGAACTCAAGCCGCCGACAAGGGGAAGGGGAAGGAGCCGGCCCCCGGGCATCCAGAGAAGAAACGTGCCCGGTCTCCTCCGAGGGCGCCGCCTGCGCCGAGTCAGGGAGCCGGAGCACCCTTGCACCCATCTCCCGGGGGTGCTGGTCCATCGGGTGGCGACCCGAAGAGGCCCCGGGTGTCCCACCCCAGCGGGTCTCTTCCCGGACAGCGGCAGTCCGAAGAACCCCAAGCGCCTCGTCATCCTTCCTCAAGTGGAGGGGCTTCTAGGACGGACGCTGGTGGGGCGACGCCGGGGAGTGTGCCGGGGGTCCAGACGCCACGACCCACGACCGTTCCAGCCGCAGGTCCTGGCCGTTCGACTACGGCCCAGAGGCCGGGGCTACAAGCCCGTTGGAGCGCTCATGTCGCCCAGTAAGTGTTGCTCCTTCTGTCTTGTAGGAGCAGCGTTCTCGTCCCCTCTCTTAGTCTGAGAGCTTTCTTTTCTTGCAGGGACCGACGGGCTGCCGGGGGCGGGCCTCTTACCCGGCCATCTCCAACTGGTGGAGGCTCCACGCCACAACATCTGGGAACCGCGGTGGTTCCCATGGCCCCCAAGTCGGCGGGGGCTTCCTCTGTTCCGGCGAGTTCACCCTCCGCGGTGGCCGCATCCGTACCTGTCCGCCCTCCTTCACCAGCCCAGAAATCCGGTCCTGAGACTGGAAAGGCCGCTGTAGGTGCACCTGCTGGCCCCCTGGCTCCCTCAGGACAGCGTCCCGCTCCGGTTGCTGAGGCACCGGCACCTCCGCCGGTCTTAGACTCGACTGGGGGGGTCAGGGGCGTGACTCCTGTCCCCTCTGTCCCGGCGCCCATGTGGGATGCCCTGGGGCGTGTCCAGACCAGCGCCCGACAGTTCCAGTCCACCTTCGAGCGGGAGCGGGGGGCGCTGGCCGGAGAGAGGGAATGCCTTCTTAGCTGGCAGCAGCGGACCCAGGAGGCTAGGGTGGAGCTTGACTCGAGGCAGTCAAGACTTGAGGCCATGAGTGCTCTGCTTGACACTCAGAAGAAAGCCATCAGCCGCCTGGAGTCAGAGACCTGGCGGCTTCGCGCTTCCTACCGCGAGGCCCTGACCCATGTTGAAGCCAAAGCCGAGGCGCGTTCTGCCGCCGCGGAGGAGTTGCAGCTGCAGGTAGCTCGTCGAGAGTGCGCCGTCGCCGATCGGGAACGTGCTGCAGCGGCCGAGGAGGAGAAGATTGCCGCACGGCTGAAGGCCAAAGAGGGTGAGCTGAGGGCTCGGGCCGAGGAGCTGGAGCTCCTTGAGTCGGCTGCTGCCGCGAGGGAGGAGAAATTCTCCCAGGAGCGCCAGGCGGCGTTGGATCGCGAGCTGGCGGCTCGCCAAGAGGTAGGGAAGATCCAGTCTTCGCGGTCTGCCGAGGCCCAGGCGGTCTGGGGCTTTATTGCCAAGGCGGGGTCCGCCTTGGCTCCTCTTGGTTTCAGCCCGGTGCGGATGGAGGCTCTGGCGCAGGAGATGTCCGAGGCAATCCCGGCACTTGAGTCCATCGGCGGCAAGCTGGGCCGGCTCGAAGCGGTGATCGCCGACGAGCTTGAGGTGGAAGGGCGGGGCCTGGTGAAGGAGGTCGCTATGCACGTATTGGCGTGCTTCCGGAGCCAAGACCCTTCCTTCTCTCTGGAGCCAGTCCGTCTAGGACCCGTTGCCGAGCGGGAGGAAGCTGCCAGGGCCGAGGTCGAGGACGTGGCCACCATTGTGGCCTCTAGGTTCCAACGGGAGTCCGGGGACTCTTAGGCATCTGCCCCCGTGGCCACAAGGCCCTGTACCTCCTTTTTTATTTTTGTTGAGTCTGTAGCCCAGCTCATGGAGCCTTGTATGAACAGACTCTTGTTTTCTTCTGTGTCTGCATGCTTTAGTCTTCTTCCTGGTTTTACCTGGCCGAGTCCTTAGCTCCGCAAGGTACTCGGAGGCCTTGACCAATCTCGAAGCTCTGCACAGACACCTTCCCCGGGTCCTTACTATATTAAGGGCCCCGGAGGTCTCCAGGACCCGCCCCATGAGAATGGGGGGGGGGGGGTCCGGGCCTGCTAGCCACGTGGCGAGCCCGGAGCTTCCCTCTTAGGAGAGGGAGGTCCGGGCTTGCGGGGCACGTGGAGCCTTCGGACCTCTCCCCGCAGAGGGAGGAGGTCCGGCTTCTGTAGGCCACGTGGCGGGCCCAGAGCTCCCCCCCAAGGAGAGGGAGGTCCGGTCCCGCTGGACACGTGGGACCTTCGGGTCTCGCCCCTGCGGAAGTGGTGAGGTCTGGGTTCTTTGGTCTTACCTTGGAGTTTCGGTCTTGCGCGATCCCGTAGCGGCCCCCTGGTAGGTGCTGTCGAAGTGTTCAGTCGACCCTTCCCCCGGGCCTGCACTGGGCAGCCCGCGGAGGTTCTTTTTTCGGTGGGGCTAGTCTCTAGCGGAGAGCTTGCGCAGATGGACGAGTTAGTAAGAGCTTGACTCGGCGAGTTTTACGTGGTTCAGGCCACCGGAGCGTAAAACCCTACGTCCACGGCGAGCTATGGAGCTCGCTGTATTTCTTGCTGCTCGGGGCCGGAGGCCTGAGCTTGGGGGGTGAGTTACAGCTTGAGAGCGTATGGCTAGCGTATGAGTCGCAAAGTGCGAACCCTTGCTAACGTCGCCTACCTGAGCCTTTTATAGTCCAAGACTCGGGTGGCTTACAAGGGGGGCCCGGGACCCGACAGGTGGTCCCGGGGAGATTGACTGTTATCTACCGTATCTGCAGTTATGCTGGTAGTTGTCTCTGGCGAAGGCTTCTGAGTCTTCGTCTTGCAGCCCTGCCCATGCCGCATGCTAGTTGTAGTTGTTGATGACGGCGGGGGCGGCATGGGATGTCTTGTCGCTGCGTTTATTGGTTGGCAGGCTCTGACACTGCACGCCAGTCTATGATGCGACTGGGCGCAACAGCACCTGACAGAGGCGTGCTCCGCGTTTCCGCGTCTTGGGAAGACGCGGGCCTTGAATACCTTGTACGGGCAAGGTATGGGGCGTCTTTATGCCCGCTGCCTACCCCTCAGGAGCAGGCAACACTCTTCGGCTGGACACATGGCGGGCCTGGAGCCCTCCTCAGAGAAGAGGGAGGTCTGGCCCGCAGGACACGTGGAGCCTTCGGACCTCTCCCCGCGGAGGGGGAGGTCCGGCTTCTGTCGGCCACGTGGAGGGCCCGGAGCTCTCCTCTTTGGAGAAGGAGGCCCGGCCCCCTGGACACGTGGCGCCTTCGGACCTCTCCCCCACGGAGGTGGGAGGTCCGGCTTCTGCAGGCCACGTGGCAAACCCGGAGCTCTCCTCTGAGGAGAGGGAGGTCCGGCCCCGCTGGATGCGTGGCGCCTTCGGAGCTCTCCCTGCGGAGAAGGGCGAGTTCCTTAGGCATTTTCCCCTGTGTGCGGGGGTACCCCATATCGCGGGTACCGACAGTGGCCCCCGGGCCCATCTCGGGGGAGATAGCGAGCCCGATGTGGGACCTCCGTCTCTTCCGTTCCGCGCACTTTCTCGTCTTGAGTACTCCCTGTGCTGGCAGGGTCTTGATGGCTTCGGAGTTCAGCCTCTTAGGAGAGGGTGAAGCCTGGCATCGGAGCTCGGCCCGGCTGTTGGGGCGGAGGTCCGGGAGTCATCGGAGCTCAGGTCCACGAAGGGCGTGAGGTCTGGCATCAGGGCTCGCCTCTGAAAGGAGCGCGAGGGCTGGCATCGGAGCTCGGCCCAGCTTTGGGGGCGGAGGTCCGGAAGTCATCGGAACTCAGGCCAGCGAAGGACGTGAGGTCCGGCATCAGTGCTCGCTTCTAAAAGGAGGGCGAGGGCTGGCCTCGGAGCTCGGCCCAGCTGTGGGGGTGGAGGTCCAGAAGTCATCGGAACTCAGGCCAGCGAAGGGCGTGAGGTCCGGCATCAGCGCTCGCCTCTGAAAGGAGGGCGAGGGCTAGCCTCGGAGCTCGGCCTGGCTGTGGAGGCGGAGTCCAGAAGTCATCGGAGCTCAGGCCAGCGAAAGGCGTGAGGTCCGGCATCAGCGCTCACCTCTGAAAGGAGGACGAAGGCTGGCCTCGGAGCTCGCCCTGGCTGTGGAGGCGGAGTCCGGCAGTCATCGGAGCTCAGGCCAATGAAGGGCGTGAGGTCCGGCATCAGCGCTCGCCTTTGAAAGGAGGGCGAGGGCTGGCATCGGAGCTTGGCCCAGCTGTGGGAGCAGAGGTCCGGAACTGCTCAGCGGTCCCCCCTTTCCTGTCCCTTAGTCTCATTTGGCTTACTGTCCCAGGCCGGAACACGGGGCTTGGGTAATCCAGTGCACTTGGTCCCGGAGGTCTGGCCCCAGCCCTAGTTAGGGTGTAACCGTCCGGCCCCCTGGTGCAGACCGCAGCGCCGGGGGGCAGAGTGCGCATGCTTTGGGTGCAAGACCGGGCAAAACAAGGCTCCTAACCCCCCGGTCTAGCATAGGTCTTTTCTCGGAGGAGACCAACTGGCGGTACAGTACCCTTACAGGGGGAGATCCAAAAGGCCACCGGGCCTCTGGCAGGTACCCCAAGCACTACCGCCTTCGGCAGGACGGCAAATATCGACTATGCATGAGAGCAGGAAAGGGGAACCGAGTGTACAATGGACGCACACTGTCTAGAGCGTGGGGAGGTGTTCATATAAATTAATGCGTAATTTAAATAAACCCCTAAGTAAGCATGGTGAACTTACTGGGTAGCGTCGGAGCGCCTGTCTTCATGCAGAGCGGGTCATGCGTCGCTTCGTCGTACGCCGGGCACGGGGGGACCCCCATGGCTATATCAGGGGGAAGCATGGCTTCAGCCCCACATACCATGTGGAAGGGTAGTTCCCGTGACCCGGCCTTGGGAAGTCCGGCTGGCCCTCGACATGGAGGAGCCGGTATCCCCCGACGGCTCTGGGTGCGCGTCTGCACCGGTTGTGTGGGTCTGCTTGGCGTGGACCTGGCACGCATTGCATCCCTAACCTATTTGATGGCGTCCAGGTGGCTCTCGGTCGGTAGGAGCCATGTCGGGTGGCTTAACCGACCAACGTGCGGGACGCTGAGCGTTCCCAGCACTCGCCTCCTTGGACTACTGCGAGCTAATCGCAGCCTTCCTCCTGGGTTATGCACCGCAATAGGATGTCGTGGCGCCACGCCAGTAAAGATACCAGCGCGTAGCACTTAGCCATTGTCGGTACCTGAGATATGGGGTACCCCCGCGCACAGGGTAAAATGCCTAAGGTACTCGCCCTTCTCCGCAGGCAGAGCTCCGAAGGCGCCACGCATCCGGCGGGGCCGGACCTCCCTCTCCTCAGAGGAGAGCTCCGGGCCTGCCACGTGGCATACAGAAGCCGGACCTCCCCCTCCGCGGGAGAGAGGTCCGAAGACGCCACGCGTCCAGCGGGGCCGGACCCCCCTCTCCGCAGAGGAGAGCTCCGGGCCCGCCACGTGGCATACAGAGGCCGGACCTCCCCCTCCACGGGGAGAGGTCCGGAGGCTCCACGTGCCCCGCAGGCCGGACCCTTCTCACCTCAGAGAAGGGCTCCGGACCCGCCACGTGGCCAGAAGAACGGTGCTGCCTGCCCCCGAGCGGTAGGCGGCGGGCGTAAAGGCGCTCCTCACATTGCCCGTACAAGGTATTCAAGGCCCGCGTCTTCCCAAGATGTGGAAACGCGGAGCACACGTCTGTCAGGTGCCGTTGCGCCCAGTCGCATCACAGACTGGCGCGCGGTGTCAGAACCTGCCAGCCAATAAACGTCGCGACAAGACATCCCACGCCGCCTGCGCCGTCATCAACCACTACGACTAGCATGCGGCATGGGCAGGGCGGAAAGATGAAGACTCAGAAGCCTTCGACCAGAGGTAACTACCGGCGTAACTACAGATACGGTAGATAATAGACAATCTTCCCGGGACCACCTGTCGGGTCCCGGCTTCCCTTGTAAGCCGCCCGAGCCTTGGACTATAAAAGGCTCGGGCAGGCGTCGATAGCAGGGGTTCGCACTTTGCAACTCATACGCTAGCCATACACTCTCAAGCTGTAACTCACCCCCAAGCTCAGGCCTCCGGCCCTGAGCAGCAAGCAATACAGCGAGCTCCGTAGCTCGCCGTGGACGTAGGGTTTTACGCTCCGGCGGCCTGAACCACGTAAAACTCGCCGTGTCAAGCTCTCGCTAACTCGTCCATCCGCGCAAGCTTTCCGCTAGGAGACTAGCCCCGCCGAAAAAATAACCTCCGCGGGCTGCCCAGTGCAGGCCCGGGGGAAGTGTCGATCGCACACTTCGACATCTGGCGCGCCAGGTAGGGGGCTTTTCCCCTAGCGCGACGAGTTTCCGCCGACGAAGATGACCAAGCTTCCTTCAGCGGCAAACTCTCCCCCTCCGCGGTCACGGCGAACCGTGACCACAGGGGAAAGTACATGATGACACACTCAGGACGGAGTGTGACAGGGCAATCTGGGAGCCAGCAACCGGCTCTGGCAGCGCCGACCCCGACAATGCAGGCTCCATCCAGCGTCAGGCCTTCAGTAGTGCCGGGCATACCCGGTGGGGGTGCGCTAGCCGCAGCAAGGGCGCTACTGCGCAATCCGCCTGCTGGGGACGCGCCTCAGGCAGCGACCCAGCAGTGGATTCGCGAGGTAGACCGTCTTGTCGTTGCCGACGCAAACCATTGACTTCGACGGGGATGACGCTCCGACCAACTGGCTGTGTCGCTGACGTGCACGCCAACGGTTGACGGCCAGACGGGGGAGTTCCAGCTCCACCAAGCTTCCGTCGACGGACCTGAGGACAGAGCTGGAACGGTGTCACTTAGGCCAAGATGCCCGAGTGTTCCTCGAGCGACGTCAAGAAGGGCGTCGCACTCAAGAGGCTGGCGACAACATGACGTCGGCCTCGACCCAGCCTGAAGGGCAGATCTTCGCTACGCGAGCTCTGCCCCAGGCATACGTCGCGCAGCATATGCCACAACTATATGCCCTGCAAACGACGTCCCCGGTCTATAGAGCCGCCTTGCCCATACCGGGGCATACTGTGCCAGCGGAGAACCAGGCTTTCGCGGCGCCGATACCTGCACTGGGAGCCAGCAACCGGCTCTGGCAGCGCCGACCCCGGCAATGCAGGCTCCGACCAGCGTCAGGTTTTCAGTAGCGCTGGGTGTACCTAGTGAGGGTGCGCTAGCCGCAGCAAAGAGCGCTGCTACTCAATATGCCACAGTCGTATGTACTACGTATGGCGGCCGGAGCATGCGGTGCTCAGCGCGAACCAAGCATTCGCGGCATCTGAACCTGCGGCGACAGAAGCAGGGTGAGTGCCCCTCGCGCCCCGCCTTCGCTTCACAAAATGGCCGCGCAAGTTTCGGCCGCTCTTGCCTGAGAAGTATGACGACGGCATCAACCCGGCGGAATTCCTCCAGAGGCCGGGAAATCCAGAAGCTCGCGGGGCGCTTCCGGAAGGGGAAGCAGCCCCTAGCTGATGCCCCATCCTATAGTAAGGGAGGGCAACCAGAAGGTCGAGGCCCGAGACGGCGACGACCGCCAGGTGGATTTCCAGGAGCTCCGGCGCGCCGCAAAGGCAGGGCGCAATCATGGGAGCTCCATCTCCAGTGACGACGAGCAATGGAAGATGCCCTGTGACATCTTCGGCTGGTCCGCTGACCCCCCTGTCCAGAAGCATGGCTAAGGCCTTGCGCCGAGCGGTAGCGTCGGTGGCTCCCCTCCCAGGTGCAGTACCGCACCTCAGGTGGATGGGAACCCCCATCAGCTTCAATGACACCGACTGTCCCAGGAACATGGCTGGGGCCGGCCAACTACTGCTCGTGGTGGCCCTTACCATCGCCAACGTGAAGATATACCACGTTTTGGTGGATGGTGGGGCTGGACTGAACCTCATCAGTCACGCAGCCTTCCAGAAGCTGCAGATCCCGATGGCCAAGCTCGCCTCATCAAGCCCGTTCTCAGGGGTAGGGCCGGGACAGGTTGTTCCCTACGGCCGCATCAGCCTCCCGGTGACCTTTGGGGCACCAGACAGCTACCGGACGGAGTACATTCTGTTCGACGTGGCCGAGATTGCCATGATCGGTAGGCCAGCCCTGTACCGATTCATGGCAGTAGCCCACTATGGCTATCTTGTCCTGAAGATGCCTACACCAACAGGCGTCCTCAAGGTTTGTGGAGACTGTGCTGCCGCAGTATTAGCCTTGGAAAGGATTCAGGCACTTACAGCAACTAGAGCGCCAGCCCTCAGCAGTACAGAACCAAACCAGCTCCACCTAAGTGCACGCCATCATGCCTCTACCACCGCACCCCGCGTGCAACCCCTTGATGAGGACGACGTCCCCACAAGGCTCGTCCGAATCAGCGCCGATGCCACCCAGACCACCCGGGTAGCCGGGGGCCTGGGTAGCATATAGGAAGGCGCGCTCGTTGCCCCCCTCCGGCATGAGGTCGATGTGCTGCATGACAGCCATCACCGAGGCCAGAGATCCCTAGGGAGGTGATCGAGCACTACTTAAAGGTCTTTCCCGACGTCCAGCCGTCCGACGAGACGGAGAGTCCGCCGTTCCCGGCGCTTGGCAAACCGTGTTATTACCCCGAAGGCCAGCGAGAAGTTCCGGAAGCGCATCCACTACACCAGTCTCAATAAGGCATGCCCTAAAGACCTATTTTTTCTTCCTATGATAGAGCAAATAGTAGACTCGATACCAGGCTGTGATATGCTGCGCTTCCCAAATGCTTGTTAGGACTCCCATCAGACCCCTGGGTCTGAAGTAGTTGGAGGGCGCCCTTTACCTTCTAATCCCAGCGTAAACCGACTCGGCATAGCTAGGGGTCCCGCAAATTTCCGGTCTTCGCGCAATGGCTTTAACCCCATACCACAGTAACCTGTTTCGCTACCAAGAAGCAAGCACCAGAAGACCAGACCTCGGATCCCCGACACAACCTCCCGGAGGACCAGAAGGACCTCCCGGAGCTCCCGGGACGTCAGCGGAGCTTCCCGCGAGGTCCAAAGCAGCCTGAGGACCCCCGAGTGTCAGGCACCCAGCGATCCCCCTAGGCTAAAAGCTACCCCCCACAGCTCCACGCGGTGGGCGATGCCGCCAAATGGGTGGCGGAACTACTGAAGTTTGATCTAGGTTCCCTTTCCCGTCATACAGACATTAACAAAGCATTAGTTCACTTATGGCTGAAGTAGATGCACGCTCAGGGGGCCACGGAGACGATGAAACAGTACCCTGAGCCCAGACCTTCACCAGGCCTTATCGAATGATGTTCGTCGACGGCTCCTTGCGAAAGCAGGGGGCCGATGCTAGTGTACTGTTCCTCATGCCATCGGGGGAGCAGTCTGGGTATGTGGCGCGTTTCAATTCCAAGGCAATCAACAACATAGCAAAGTATGGAGTGCCCATCCTTCTCGCTAGTCGTTGGCTCAGGGCAATCCCCAGTCTGGTTAACAACCAAGACAGCGGAGACAGACCCCCTCGCCTTGGACCTGCACCACGTACCGCGCGCTAGCAAGGCCGCAGCTGACGACCTTTCAACGAGGGCCCCCTCTGCCACCGGAGCCACTGTGCCTGGAGGGGGCCTCGAGAGGACGTTGCCGCGACCCACAGCCCGGCCCGCCGAGCCGGGCGAAGGGGGCTATACCAGCACCTCGAAGCTGGTGGTCCCGGCGGCCATGAGCGCCGCCAAGGATCATAAGCGTCACTGGGGACTCCGTGCAACCCAGCGCTCAAGATCCAGATGCTCAAGTCAGACCCGATGCATGGATCACGGAGGTCCGGGACTGCTTGAAAGACAATATCCTCCCTTATGAACGTGTATCCGCTGAACGGATTGCGCGTGTGGCTAAGAGACACATGGCGGTAGAGGGGGATCTCTACCGACGTGGCGCCAACCACATCCTATTGCGGTGCATAACCCAGGGGGAAGGCTGCGACTTGTTCGCTGAGATCCATGGAGGCGAATGTGGGAGTCATTCTTCCTCACGCACGCTTGTCGGTAAAGCCTTTCGGCATGGCTTCTACTAGCCGGCAACACTCCAGGATGCCGTTGAGCTGGTCGAGAGCTGCTAAGCGTGCCTGTTCCACGCCAAGCAGATCCATACACTGGCTTGGACGGTACAGATGATCCAGCCCGCATGGCCATTTGCCGTACTGGGGCTGGACATCCCGGGCCTGGGACCATTCCCCAGAACCGAAGACAGGGACCCGCTCCCGAACATTTGAAACACGGAACACCGCTGTAAGTTCTACCCCTAGAGCAACAATAGGGCAGGCCTTTCTTTTTGTAGTAATTTCCATAAATGTCCGTGAACAGGTCTTGGAGCAACTAAGCCTCAAGGGACGGTCCAGGACTACGTTCAGCTTCGCCTGGTTCCAACCCCAAGCGCGTAGAGTCTTGCTTCCCTTGAGGTGGGTCGTGGCCTACATACGTGGTCCGCCTTCCCCCGTATGGAAATTTATATGAAAAGAAACCTACCCTACGTTGCTCTACTTTGGTACTCATTTAATTTACTTATTAAGTTTTTATGATTACCCAACTAACGCGTGCTCACTATGCGTTCAACTCCCTCTTCCCATTCTCATCTTTAGTCAGAATTTGCTGCAGATACGACTAAGGAATAGAGGGGGGGGGGCCAAGGAGAATTACTTTTTCCTTACTTGTGTGCAGGACTTCTCAGCCTCAGCTCCCCGCAGGAGTATGGTAGGCGCATCCACCCAATAGAACGCACCTACCAGGGGGCCGCTACGGGATCACGGTAGGCCGAAAGCCCCAAGGTAAGATCAAAAGGGCTAGCCCTCACAGGGGCGAGGTCCGAAGGCCCCACGTGTCCAGCAAGGCCGGACCTCCCACCTTTTTGAGGGGAGCTCCGGGGCCGCCGCGTGGTCTACAGAAGTCGGACCTCCCCCCCCTCTGCGAGGGGAGGCCCGGGGCCTCCACGTGCCCTGCAAGCCCGGACCTCCTCTCAGGCAGGAGCTCCGGGCCCGCCACGTGGCCAACAGGCTCGGACCCCCTCCGGTCTCGTAAGGCGGGTCCTGGAGACCTCCGAAACCCTTACTATACAGTGGGGACCCGGACAAGGTGTCTATGCAGAGCTTCGAGATCGGTCAAGGCCCCCGAGTCCTTACGGAGCTAAGGGCTCGGTCAGGAAAGGCCAAGAAGAAGACTAGGGCATGCAGACACGGAAAGAAACAAGAGTCTGTCCATACAAAGGCTCCACGAGCTGGGCTACAAACTCAACAAAAATAAAAAAGGAAGTACAGGGCCTTGTGGACACGAGGGCAGATGCTTAGGGGTCCCCGGACTCCCGATGAAACCTAGAGGCCACAAGGGCAGCTAAGTCCTCGACTTCGGCCCTGGCAGCTTCCTCCCGGTCGGCGATGGGTCCTAAACGGACCGGCCCCAGAGAAAAGGAAGGGTCTCGGCTAACGAAGCACGACAGAACATGCATTGCAACCTCCTTCGCAAGGCCCCGACCTTCCGCTTCCAGCTCGTCGGCGATCACTGATTCGAGCCGACCTAGCTCGTCGCCGAGAGACTCAAGGGCTGGGACCGCTTCGGACACCGGCCGTGCTGGGGTCTCCACCTGCACAGGGCTAAAACCAAGAGGAGCCAAGGCGGATCCCGCCTTAGCAATGAAGCACCAGACCGTCTGGGCCTCGGCAGTCCGCAAGGACTGGAGCCTCTCTACCTCTTGGCGAGCCGCTAGCTCGCGATCCATCGCCGCCTGAAGCTCCTTGGAAGACTGTTCCTCCCTCGCGGCGACAGCCGACTCACGGAGCTCCAGCTTCTCAGTCCGAGCCCTTAGCTCCTCCACCTTGACCCTCAGCCGAGCGGTGGTCTTCTCCTCCTCGGCCGCAGCAGCGCGTTCCCGCTCAGCGACGGCGTGTTCCCGACGGGCTACCTGCAGCTGCAACTCCTCTGCGGCGGTGGAGCACTGCTTGGCTTTGGCCAGAGCCTCGCGGCAGGAGGCACGAACCCGTTGGGCCTCTAACTCCAAGCGGCTAATGGCCTTCTTCTGGGTGCTAAGCAGAGCACTCATAGCCTCAAGCCTTGACTGCCTTGAGTCGAGGTCCGCTCGGGCCCGCTGCTGCCAGCTGAGAAGGCGTTCCCTCTCGCCGGCCAATGCCTTCCGCTCCTGCTCAAAGGCAGATTGGAGCTGCCGGGTGCTGGTCTGGGCACGCTCCATGGCGTCCCACACGGGCACCGGAGCAGGGGGAGCAAGAGTTGCGCCGCTGGACCCCCCGGACGAGTCCATGGCCGGCGGGAGCGCCGGCGCCTCAGCAGCTACGGTGGGGCGCTGTCCTAAGCAGGCCAGGGGGCCAGCAGGCACACCTACAGCAGCCCTCCCGGTCTCAAGACCTGGCTTCTTGGCTGGTGAAGGAGGGCGGGTAGGAGCAGATGCGGCCACTGCCCCCGCCGATTCGGGAGCTATGGGGGCCGCCGCGGTCCCCAGGTGCCGAGGCGCGGAGCCCCTGCTGGTTGAAGGCGGCCGGATAAGAGGCCCGCCCCTGGCAGCCGGTCGGTCCCTGCAAAGAAGAAGAAGCCCTCAGAATAAGAGAAGAGGCAGGAGCTCTGCTCCTATAAGTTAGAAAGGATAACACTTACTGGGCGGCATGAGCGCTCCAGCGAGCTTGCAGCACTGGCCTCTGGGCTGTAGCTGAACTGCCAGGACCAGCGGCTGGAACGGTCGCGGAGTGGGACGCCTGGACCTCCGGCGCGCTCGTCGGCGCCGCCCCACCAACATCCGTCCTGGGAGCCCCGCCGCTCGAGGGAAGATGGCGAGATACTTGGGCTGATTCGGACGGCAGCTGTCTGGGGAGAGACCCGCCGGGGGGGGGGGGGGACACTCGGGACCTCTTTGGGTTGCCACCCGATGGACCAGCACCTCCGAGAGATGGAAGCAAAGTAGCTCCGGCACCCTGGCTTGGCACAGGCGGCACCCTCGGAGGAGACCGAGCGCGTTTCTTCTCTGAATGCCCGGGGGCCGGCTCTTTCCCTTTCCCTTTGTCGGCGGCTTGGGTTCCGTCGGCTTTGGGGGAGGGATTGGCGGCAGAGGATGCCTCATGCCCTGATCCGGGGTGCTCGGCTCCTGGAATGGTGATACCCCGGAAGGCATCCCCGACCTGACGAACGGCAATCCCGATATCATCAAGATTCGGCATCTTCCGCAGGAGCTCTGACCTCCTCTGAGGCTCCAAGAAGAGGGGGGTGGCAGAAGGCGGAAAGGCGGGGACGCCGCTGGGAATGTAGTCACCGCTCACCTTGCTCACCATCTCCTCCATCTCCTCGTCGGAAGGGACAGAGCCGGGGCCTCTCTCCAGCCTGGTACAGTCCTGCTCACCGGTATAGTACCACGCTGGGCGGGTGCGTTGCTGCAAGGGAGCAATGCGGCGAGAGACAAAGTCCATCAGCACCATTAGAGACGTCAGCCCCTCGTTGGCCAAGAACCGGATCCGCTCCAAGACCGGAGTATACTCCTGCTCCAGCTCAGGGATCTCCTCCCAGAAGCGGCGATCGGTGGTCGGGCTGGCAGTTGGGAGTAGGCGGTCGTGCTCGTCGGTCTGCACTACCACCCAGCTCTCCCTCCAGTTCTCCCACCTTGATGCGCTGAAGGGCAGGAGGTATCCGGAAACCTTGGGGTCTTTGCAGCGATGCTGGAAGTAATATGCCCCCATCTGAGTCTTTGAGCCGCGTCCAATCGTCCGCAGCACAAAGAAGTGGCAGAAGAGCGTCACGGAGGCGTGCACCCCCACGAACATCTCGCAGAAGTGGACGAAAACGGCCGCCATTGCGAAGGAGTTGGGGGAGAGATGATGGAGCTGGAGACCGTATGTCTCCAGCAGGGTGACGAAGAAGGAAGAAATCGGCGGAACGAACCCCGCCAGAGCATAAGCGGTGAAGAAGACTATCTCCCCCTTTTCCAGGACCAGGGGAGAGATCCTCGGCGGAGCCGATGCTTCTGCTCTTCCGAGCGCCAACCCAGCAGCCTGCGCACTGGCCCGAGCTCGGAGGAGCGAACGAGACGCGTCAGAAGCAAGTTGGAAGCCATAGCGAAAGAAGGCGCAAGGGCAGGAGAGCCGGGGCGCAAGAGTTCAAGGGAAGTACGAGCGCAATGCGAAGGGAAGCCGCGATGCGGGTGAGATCCCCTTTTAAAACTTTCCAGGGATGGTTCGAGGTAATTTGAAAACCTCCGGAAACATCGCATCGGCGACCTCGTCGGCTCCGAGACTGGGCGCCGATGAAAGCTGGGCCCAAACCGCTTAGCTAAAGCGGTGGGGTCAGGGAGTCAGCCTCCTGAGAAGATGAGCCGGCAAGGCACTTCGGCGGTTCCCGAAGAAAGCGCCGCGACGTGCAGGAGTGGCAGCCTTGGGAACCGCCGCAGTAAAAGCAATCATCAAGTGAGTGCACGCTCTCACGACCCCGCGGCCGTTCGTGCTCCGGCAGCGGCCAATTTGGGACTTAAAGAAAGTGCGTGGATCGGAAGAGACGGAGGTCCCACCTCGGGCTCGCTATCTCCCCCGAGATGGGCACGGGGGCCACTGTCGGTACCTGAGATATGGGGTACCCCCGCGCACAGGGTAAAATGCCTAAGGTACTCGCCCTTCTCCGCAGGGAGAGCTCCGAAGGCGCCACCCGTCCGGCGGGGCCGGACCTCCCTCTCCTCAGAGGAGAGCTCCGGGCCTGCCACGTGGCATACAGAAGCCGGACCTCCCCCTCCGCGGGAGAGAGGTCCGAATACGCCACGCGTCCACCGGGGCCGGACCCCCCTCTCCGCAGAGGAGAGCTCCGGGCCTGCCACGTGGCATACAGAGGCCGGACCTCCCCCTCCGCGGGGAGTGGTCCGGAGGCTCCACGTGCCCCGCAGGCCGGACCCTTCTCACCTCAGAGAAGGGCTCCGGACCCGCCACGTCGCCAGAAGAACGGTGCTGCCTGCCCCCGAGCGGTAGGCGGCGGGCGTAAAGGCGCTCCTCACCTTGCCCGTACAAGGTATTCAAGGCCCGCGTCTTCCCAAGACGCGGAAACGCGGAGCACACGTCTGTCAGGTGCCGTTGCGCCCAGTCGCATCACAGACTGGCGCGCGGTGTCAGAACCTGCCAGCCAATAAACGTCGCGACAAGACATCCCACGCCGCCTGCACCGTCATCAACCACTACGACTAGCATGTGGCATGGGCAGGGCAGAAAGATGAAGACTCAGAAGCCTTCGACCAGAGGTAACTACCGGCGTAACTACAGATACGGTAGATAATAGACAATCTTCCCGGGACCACCTGTCGGGTCCCGGCTTCCCTTGTAAGCCGCCCGAGCCTTGGACTATAAAAGGCTCGGGCAGGCGTCGATAGCTGGGGTTCGCACTTTGCAACTCATACGCTAGCCATACACTCTCAAGCTGTAACTCACCCCCAAGCTCAGGCCTCCGGCCCTGAGCAGCAAGCAATACAGCGAGCTCCGTAGCTCGCCGTGGACGTAGGGTTTTACGCTCCGGCGGCCTGAACCACGTAAAACTCGCCGTGTCAAGCTCTCGCTAACTCGTCCATCCGCGCAAGCTTTCCGCTAGGAGACTAGCCCCGCCGAAAAAAGAACCTCCGCGGGCTGCCCAGTGCAGGCCCGGGGGAAGTGTCGATCGCACACTTCGACAGCCATCCGCACCACCCGTTCAGCAGATGCACGTTCATCAGGATAGATGTCCTTCAAGGAGTCCTGGACCTCCGTGGTCCATGCATCGGGACTACTTGAGCTTCTGGATCTTGAGCGCTGGGTTGCACGGAGTCCCCAGTGACTCTTACGATCCTTTGGCGGCATACAGGGCCGCCGGGACTGCCTAGCTTCGAGGCACTGGTTCAGCCCCCTTCGCCCAGCTCGGCAGGCCGGGCTGTGGACCGCAGCAACGTCCTCTCGAAGACTCCTTCGTGCGCAGGGGCTCTGATGGAGGCTTTCGTTGAGAGGTCGTCAGCTGCGGCCGTGCCAGCGCGCGGTACATGGCGCAGGTCCAAGGCGAGGATGTCTTTCTCCAACATCCGCACGTGGAGCAGATAAGCAGCTAGCTGTGGCTCATTGCAGGGGCATTCACCCTTAACTTGCTTGATAACTAGCTGGGAGTCACCCTGCGCCAACAACTGGCGAGCGCCCAGAGACAGGACTGTCTTTTAGGCCAAAGATGAGTGCTTCATACTCTGCCAAGTTGTTGGTTGCCTTGGAATTGAGACGCACCATGTACCCAGACTGCTCCCCCGATGGCATGAGGAGCAGTACGCCGGCACCGGCCCCCTGCTTTCGCGAGGAGCCATCGAAGAAGAGCGTCCAGTGAGGCCTGGTGAAGACCAGAGCTTGGTACTTTGGTTCACCGTCTTCGCGGCCCCCTGGGTCAGCCTTCGTTGGCGTCCACTCAGCCACGAAGTCAGCCAGTGCTTGGCACTTGGCTGTCTGATGTGGTCGGGAGCTCAGCTTGAACTCCGCCGTCTTCGGGCTGTCTTCCGGCTTCGGAAGCTGGCAGTGAGTGCCAACTCCACCCTCCGGCTGCTCTGGCGCACTTGTCCGCCAGGCTGAAGATCTCGGAGGCATCGCAGACCTCTCTGGTTGCAAGCCTCTCAAGCATCTACTCGTCCCGGACACTGTCGAAGTGCCGCCACCACAGAAGCACTTTGAATATGCGGAATGGTGTTGCGTACCTGGGAGAACCGCTGGATGAAGGAGCGCAGTGACTCCCCAGGTTGTTGCTTGATGGCGTGGAGGTCAGGCTCCATGCCGGGACGGGTGTAGGAGCTGCCGAAGTTGGCGATGAACTGCCGGCAGAGCTCTCCCCAGGGAGTTATGGAACCCTGAGGGAGGTTCATTAGCCAAGACCGGGCTGGGCCGGTCAAGGCGACGGGGAAGTAGTTTGGCCATGACGGCCTCATCCCCTCCTGCGGCAAGTACGGCGGTGGAGTGGATCTGGAGGAAACCCGCCGGGTTGACGCTGCCGTCGTACTTCTCGGGCAGGTGCGGCCGAAACTTGCGCGGCCACCTCGTGAAGCGGAGGTGGGGCTCCAGGGCCGTACATCCTGCCCCTGTTGCTGCAGGCATTGGTGCCGTGAACACTTGGTTCGCCGCTGGCACAGTGTACCCCGGTATGGGCAAGGCTGCGCCATAGACCGGGGGCGCCGTTTGCAGGACATATGGCTGTGGCATATGCTGCGTGACGTATGTCTGGGGCAGAGTTCGCGTGGCGAAAGTCTGCGCCTCAGGCAGGGTTGAGGCAGTCGTCATGATGACGCCGGCCTCTTGGCTGCAACGTCTTTCTCGTCGCCGCTCGAGGAACACTCGGGCGTCTTGGCCCAGGTGGCATCATTCCAGCTCAGTCCTCAGGTCCGTCGACGGAAGCCTGGTGGAGCTGGAATCCGCCGTCTGTCCGTCAACCGTCGGCATGCGCGTCAGCGACACAGCCGGTTGGCCGGAGCGTCGTCCCCGCCGAAGTCAAGGGTTTGCGGCAGCGACGACAAGACGGTCTACTTCGCGAATCCACTGCTGGGTCGCTGCCTGAGGCGCGTCCCCAGCAGGCGGATTGTGCAGTAGCACTCTTGCTGTGGCTAGCGCACCCCCGCCGGGTACGCCCAGCGCTACTGAAGTCCTGACGCTGGTTGGAGCCTGCATTGCCGGGGTCGGCACTGCCAGAGCCGGCTGCTGGCTCCCAGTGCAGGTATTGGTGCCGCGGACGCTTGGTTCGCCGCTGGCACAGTGTACCCCGGTATGGGCAAGGCTGCTCCCTAGACCGGGGACGCCGTTTGCAGGGCATATGGTTGTGGCATATGCTGCGTGGCGTATGCCTTGGGCAGAGCTCGCGTGGCCAAGATCTGCCCCTCAGGCTGGGTCGAGGCCGACGTCATGCTGACGCCAGCATCTTGGTTGCGACGCCTTTCTCGACGTCGCTCGAAGAACACTCGGGCATCTTGGCCCAAGTGGCATCGCGCCGGCTCAGCCCTCAGGTCCGTCGACAGAAGCCTGGTGGAGCTGGAGTCCGCCGTCTGCTCGGCAACCATTGGAGCGTACATCAGCGACACAGCCGGTTGGCCGGAGCGCCGTCCCCGCCGAAGTCGAGGGTTTGCGGCGGCGACGACGAGACGGTCTATCTCGCGAATCCACTGCTGGGTCGCTGCCTGAGGCGCGTCCTCAGCAGGCGGATTGTGCAGTAGCGCTCTTGCTGCAGCTAGCGCACCCCCACCGGGTACGCCCAGCGCTACTGCAGACCTGACGCTGGTTGGAGCCTGCATTGCCGGGGTCGGCGCTGCCAGAGCCGGTTGCTGGCTCCCAGCTTGTACCGACACACTCCGTCCTGAGTGTGTTGACATGTACTCCCCCCTGGTCGCGGTTCGCCGCGGACGCGGGGGAGGAGAGTTTGCCGCTGAAGGAAGCTTGGTCATTTTCGTCGGCGGAAACTCGTCGCGCAAGGGAAAAGCCCCCTACCTGGCGCGCCAAATGTCGAAGTGTTCAGTCGACACTTCCCGCGGGCCTGCACAGGGCAGCCCGCGGAGGTTCTTTTTTCGGTGGGGCTAGTCTCTAGCGGAGAGCTTGCGCAGATGGACGAGTTAGTAAGAGCTTGACTCGGCGAGTTTTACGTGGTTCAGGCCGCCGTAGCGTAAAACCCTACGTCCACGGCGAGCTATGGAGCTCGCTGTATTTCTTGTTGCTCGGGGCCGGAGGCCTGAGCTTGGGGGGTGAGTTACAGCTTAAGAGCGTATGGCTAGCGTATGAGTCGCAAAGTGCGAACCCTTGCTAACGTCGCCTACCCGAGCCTTTTATAGTCCAAGACTCGGGTGGCTTACAAGGAGGGCCCGGGACCCGACAGGTGGTCCCGGGGAGATTGACTGTTATCTACTGTATCTGCAGTTATGCCGGTAGTTGTCTCTGGCGAAGGCTTCTGAGTCTTCGTCTTGCAGCCCTGCCCATGCCGCATGCTAGTTGTAGTGGTTGATGACGGCGGGGGCGGCATGGGATGTCTTGTCGCTGCGTTTATTGGCTTGCAGGCTCTGACACTGCGCGCCAGTCTGTGATGCGACTGGGCGCAACGGCACCTGACAGAGGCGTGCTCCACGTTTCCGCGTCTTGGGAAGACGCGGGCCTTGAATACCTTGTACGGGCAAGGTATGGGGCATCTTTACGCCCGCTGCCTACCGCTCGGGAGCAGGCAGCACTCTTCGGCTGGACACGTGGCGGGCCTGGAGCCCTCCTCAGAGAAGAGGGAGGTCCGGCCCGCAGGACACATGGAGCCTTCGGACCTCTCCCCACGGAGGGGGAGGTCCGGCTTCTGTCGGCCACGTGGAGGGCCGGAGCTCTCCTCTTTGGAGAAGGAGGCCCGGCCCCCTGGACACGTGGCGCCTTCGGACCTCTCCCCCACGGAGGTGGGAGGTCCGGCTTCTGCAGGCCACGTGGCGAACCCAGAGCTCTCCTCTGAGGAGAGGGAGGTCCGGCCCCGCTGGATGCGTGGCGCCTTCGGAGCTCTCCCTGCGGAGAAGGGCGAGTTCCTTAGGCATTTTCCCCTGTGCGCGGGGGTACCCCATATCGCGGGTACCGACAGGTGCGTTCCATTGGATGGATGTACCTACCATACTCCTGCGGGGAGCTGAGGCCGAGAGGTCCTGCACACAAGTAAGGGAAACGTAATTCTCCTTGGGGGCTCCCCCTCCTCTATCTCATAGTATTATTTGGCTTACGGTCCCCATCAACTTATACGGTGCTTGGGGACTACCGTGCGCGAAGTGTCGGGAGCTCGGTGTCCCCCTGGCTATCGGCAGGTACCTCCAACGCAACCGCCTTTGGTAGGGCAGCAAATGCCGACTAAAGGTGAGAATGAGAAGAGGGAGCTGAGCGCATGGTGAGCATGCGCCATAAGTGCAGTCATAAAAATTTAATACGTAAATTAAATGAGCAGCAAGGAAGAGCAACGTAGGACAGGTTTCTTTTCATATAAATTTCCATAGGAGGAAGGCAGGCTAAACATGGAGGCCACGACCCGCCCCATTAAGAAGGGAAGCAAGACTCTACGCGCTTGGGGTCGGAACCAGGCGAAGTTGAACGTAGTCCTGGACCGTCCCCTGAGGCTTAGCTGCTCCGAGAACTGTTCCTGGACTTTATGGAATCTATTACAAAAAGAAGAGTCTGTCCTATTGTTGCTCTAGGGGTAGAACTTACGGAGGTGTTCTATGTTCCAAGGGTTCGGGAGCGGGTCCCCATCCTCGGTGGAAAGGTGTACGCACCCGGGACGGCACACTTTTGTGACTCGGGAGGGACCTTCCCAACTAGGGGAGAGTTTGTGGGTTCCTTCGCGAGAAAGTATGCGCCGCAGCACCAGGTCGCCTTCCTACAGCTCGCGAGCATGTACAGACCTCTGTTGGTAGCGGCGGAGCGCTTGTCTGTACCGTGCGTTACGGAGTGCTGCATGCAATCGGACCTCGTCGACGAGGTCGATTTCTCCACGCCGGAGGTTGTCCCGCGCGGCTTCGTCGTAAGCCCGGACACGGTGAGACTTCATGGTGATCTCTGGGGGAAGCACGGCTTCGGCCCCATACACCATGAAGAAGGGTGTCTCTCCGGTGGCCCGGTGTAAGGGGCCTCAGTTTTTGACACCCATTTGCAGTGTTCATCACCACACCACACACCTCATTTGAGGAAGAATGATGAACACAAATGAAGAGCAAGTAACAATTATCAACATGCTCATTAGAGAACAAACTCACACATTGCAAAAGTGGTATTTCCCACATGTGATATAGATGGGTTGGACATATGAAAACTCCTACACTTTACTAAGGATGTCCATGCCAAGTTTCACCCAAATTCAAAACCTTTTTGAGGTCAGTTTGGGTATAGTTAGGAAGAGGGCAGTTTGAAACCATATTCAAATTCAAACTGTTTTTATCCAATGAATTTAAAAGTGGGGGGCATATTCTTACTCAGCACATTTTTGTGAGCTCACACACCAATTTTCACTCCATTTGGAGTTGATCTTGACATGAGCTAAGTGGGAGAAATTCAAACTTTATTTGAATTTCAAACTGAACTTGTGCTGAAATTCATTCAAACCAAACCTCATTTGAACTTTGATCAATTCAAATGGCTCATGGGTGAATAATTTGAATTGCCAAGGGTAGTATGGGGTTCACTGTTTACAACAGTGATTAGGAGTAAATTTCAGAGGTTAAAATGGGGAGTGGGACCCACATGTCAGCCTCTACCTCAACACAAACCGACTGAAACACAGTTCAGTCGGTTCCCGGGTGCAGTGTGCGCGCGCCACCGAGGGGGGGGGGGCAGCCGGCGCCAGCTCCTGCTGCGCGCCCCAAGCCGGAGACCAGCCGCCGGGCTATTTATTCCCTCCCCGGCGTGCTTCAGTCGCCATTCCCCGAGCTGCCGACGTGCACGACCTGTTCTTCCACTGAGCATCGCCGCCGCTCGAGCTCACGCTTGATCAAGCCCGATCACTCGCGAGCACAGCCTCTTCCACAGCAAAACGGCACCAAGAGATCGTGAGCAACCTCCCAGACTCCGTGTTGGCCAGTGAGCAAGCTTCCTCGAGCTGTACGAGCCATTTCTCCGGCGAGCCGAACATCGCCGCCGATCGGGCTCCCGTGGACAGCACGGCACAGCCGTTGTCACGTCCTCTTCTCTACACAAGAAAGGTGCGTGATTGTATGTAGATGGAGTAGCCGAAAGCCGTTTGGCGATTGATCGACCCTCGGCCGAGAATTTCCAAATTTACTCTTGATCAGTTCATAAGGACCGAGCTCACCTTCGGGTAAAATTCGTGCTCTATGCACGAGGGTTGGGCGAGCTCGTTACCTAGTAGCTTCTATGCACGATAGCGCCCACGCTCGAACTGGAATTAGAGAAAACCATCGAGAATCAGCCATGATATGGCTGTTTTCCCCGCCGCCATGGCTGAACACCTCGGCTCACCATCGAGAGCCTAGTTGCCGGTATTTCTAGCTTCCACCCAGCCCTGGTTCGGGTTTCCCATGCTCTACTGATGCTCTCCGACCGATTTCCGGTCGATTTGGTGCACGGGAGAGCGGGACCGACCTCACCGGAACCCTAGCAGGTGCTGTAACCGGTGCGCACGGGTTTCCGGTCATCGCCGGCGGCCGGCGACCCCACCAGTGAGTCCAGGGGGTCAGTAAAGGGGCAGGCGGCGAGTTTCGGGCCGGGGGTTGGCCGGGAACTCAGTTCTGGCGAGGGTCGCCGGAGAACGCCGCCGCCGCGCAGTTGGCGCGAGGAGGGAGATGACGCACTGTGCGCGGGGCCCACAAGCCAGAGTTTAAACTTTTTCCAGAATTTCAGTTTCAGTTCAAACTTCAAATCCTTATAACTTTTGCTAGAGAGCTCCAAATTGAGTGAACCAAATTTTTCTGGATTCAGCTCTCTGAGTACTTTCCAGAAAATCAAGTTTCACTTCATGAAATTCCTTAATTCTCCAGAATTAATTCCTTAAATTTTAAACTGTCAGGAATTTTAACTGGAGCATCCTTTGAAGGAAAATCCTGAAATTTTGCTGAGACGTTCACCAAAATATCCTTGAACTACCATAAAAATTTCAGATCCATTTGAGCTCATTTAATCCACCTAATGGTGTGATTAGTGAAACTGTCCCAGAGAAAATAGAAAATGTTCAGAAACATTTTCAGAATTTTCTCTGAAATTGTTTAGCTCATATCTTTAGTTAGAGACTTCCAAATTAAGTGGGACCAACTCCATTACAACCCTATGAAAATCTAGTTTTCAGAAAATCATAGTTTGTCTCATGAAAAATTCTTAGAACACCCTAAGAGTTCCAATTAAGGTCAAGGACATAATTATTTGTGGAGGGCTCAAATGAGCTTTGCTGCAACTAAAACTTGACCAAGTCTCTGTTTAGGTTGTAACCAAGCCACAGAAAAAGTTTCACAGTCATTAGGTCTATCTAGCAAAGGTTATAGACTTCACAACTTCAAAGTTAATACAAATGCATTTAAATTGATACATATGTTTCTTATATCATGTAGTCGCTAAGGTCGAGGAGGAACCCGAAGTCCTAGACTTCGTTACTCCGGAGGAACAGCTAGCCTACGACCAAGAGCAGCAAGGCAAGCCCCGGTTTGCATTAACCTTTTTACAAATGTTTATTGTTTTGAGCACATCTTTGAATATTGTTCTTTGCATTAGAGTTTTGATTGGAAACCCAACTGCACAGCCAAGAAAACCATGGGTTGGGTTTAGGATTGAAAACCTCGTTAGCCACTGCATTGCTAGGATAGAGTAGGATTCGGTACAAGTCGAGTAGTTGGAACTACTCGCGAGAATAGGCTAGAGGCACATTGCTCGGGTAGAGATAGCACATGATACACATGGCAAGAAAATGAGACCGAGCGGAGAGTAAGGGCAACAGGACTTTGGGGCCTGTGTGCTGTAGCTCCGCTTGTGTCGATTGAGGACCGAGCCGTGTGCGGGCCTGTTGAACAAGCTAGAACAGTACCGAAGACCTACCGGCTATATGGGAACCGGGAAACTGATGTAACTCGGGTAGCTGGGTATTGAGGCATTGCCCGTCGTTCAGAGGGTAGGTTGAGAGCTCGAGGTGTAAATCGGCTGGCGGCACGGAGATGCGCGTGCAGAGACCTCTTGCTCGGGACGATGGGACCGGTTCAATATTTGGCTAACGGGTGAAAGGTAGTCGCGTACGGCGTCCGTGATGGTTGTTGTAGGCAACATCGAGTACGGGCGTACGTGACGGGTTGTTCGGGTAACCCTGCAGGTGTAAATCGATTATAATCGCTGTCCCTCGCGGTCAGTGAGTACCACTTGTTCACTGTACCGTGACGTAGAAAGAACAGGCTAGTTACATGTTAAAATGTTGCTGATTGAAAGCTGAACATTGATTGTTAATGATATGCTGTAGCTTAGAGCTAATTAAAGTTCTTTTCAACTTTGGGCAAAGTACATGAGAGAAATGCGTTTCTTGTTTGATTGCGGCTCTCTCATGTGCCTTAGCGTAAGGTTCTCCACAACCTGCTGCTAAAACTTGAAAGTAAGGTTCTACTAATTAGGCGAGTCCTTGCAAATGATTTTTACCTCATGTCACCCATTACCCTCATGTAGAAGTTCCATGTTTAGGTGAGACGGGTCAGACTTGCTGAGCCTTCGTGCTCACTGCTTGTGTTTGAAGCTTTTGCAGGGTTCTATGAGGAAGGGACTCCCGAAGAGGAGACGGAACCCCAGGAGGGGAACCCCGTCAAATGGGAGTCGTGCACGCCGCAGAGTTAGTGTGCGTGTGTGCTAGCAAGGGCACGTACAAGGGCTGAACGTGCACTTGATGCTTAGTCTACGCCCGCAAGTGTAGATTAAACTTATTTTGATGTAAACATGTTCATAACTTGTTTATGTAATAAAATTTCGCTTCCGCTTTGTACCTTTGACGTGTGTTATACGGTGCTGTGCAACGCAGCACCCCTCAGCGTGATCCTGGCTTGACAGGACCAATGGGGTCGTGTCAGCGTGGTATCAGAGCTCGTTGGAGGTTTAACACAGTACAAAGGTCTTCTTTTTCAAAAATCCAGTGAGGAACGAGTTAGTAGCCCGTATAAGGATGTTATTAGTATATAGAAAGTGGCTTATTAACCTATTTGTTATGTCGGAAAATCGTGCATCTCGGGACGTTCATGTCTTGGGGGGTGCACGTAAGCGCTGTCCACCAGTGCGCACAAGCTGAAGGGTGGAGCCCCACGGGTGGCAGGTAACCCGACCCGCTTTAGTATCCTCTACGACTCTTCATGTCGTTTGGGGTATTCGAGCAACGTCTGTCCCTGGCGTGCGTGGTGCAACCTGGGAGACCCCGTCACGTGGTCTAAAACGTGAACACGTAACTCAAGGCATGTTTGGCTTGAGAACATCCGGGCGAGTGATGACGGCCGGGTGTACTAACTGTATGGATTCCGGGCTCGGTGTGCAGCCGAGTCTGATGATTGTTTGAGTTTCTGCAGGTAGCCTGACCACGAAACGGTAGACGTGTAGCATCCGTGTGCGAGTGACGTTTAGTGCCACTGGAATAACGAAGCCGGCTAAGTCCGGTATAGGTTTTTCTTTGTGAGGACGTAGTACCGACAAAATCTGGTGACGCATCGACGTCACACCCAACTAAATAAACAACTTCCTTGTAAAAAAAAACTGGAAGGTCTTAATCCAAAGTAGTAAAACTTGATGTAACTCCTTCCCTTGTACAGGATATTCAAAGTCAAGTTTTCAACTTATAGGATGTTAAGGACAGAGCACTCTGTTTTCAGCTGAATCAAGGCTGGAGTTAATCAGAGGTTGGAGGTTGAGTTCTTTCGAGGTTGGGGTCGTATGATACATTTCTGGAAAGCTTTGGAAGAGCTTTACAACTTTTCTGTTGAGTTCCAGAGGTGTTTCATCCCTTAACCGCTCGAAAAATGCAGTGGAGTTGAAACTGTCCAGAAAACAGGACGGAGTAAAGACTCTCTGTAGACTCTCTGTAAAATTAAGCATAACTTCCTGCTTAAAAATCCAAAAATAGGAAATGAGGTAGTTCTGGAAAGCTTATGAGATGGGTTACAACTTTGTAACATAAAGTTTTGTCAGATTGGGAACAGAATTACCTGGGATTCTTGGATCAAATCAGTACCTAAAGCAGGGAGGTGCTGTCCAATTGATTCCAGAAATTCTGTTAACTTTGACATCTCATAACTTTTGAACCAGGACAGATCTTAGGCCAACCAAATACGTTCTGGAAAGCTATTGAAGTTAACTTTAACTTTGATGTTGAGCTCAAGAATTGGTTTGCCTTTAACATGGCCTAAATCAGGTTGATATGGAAACTGGTCAAGGCTGTCATGGGAACAGCAGATCAGCAGTCAAATTTGTTTAAAATTTGAACTATGTTTCCATGTTTTATGGGTTCAATGACATATCTTATGTTATAACTCAATGGTTTACTGTTTAAATAAATATTTGACATTTCTCAAATATATTTTTACAGATGGCAGCAGATAAACAGTTGGAGAACGGGTGGGTAGTTTCCCACTGTTCTGACCGTAGCGGCTACCCGGAAGCATTGTGGCAAATGCTCCAATATTTCGGGTACAACCAGATGCCGCAATACTTCGCCAAGGAAGAAGGCGAAGGGGGGAACAAGACATGGATGATCCATGTCGAGGTTCCCGCAGGACCTATGCCACCCGGTTGGGTGCCATTCACCGTCACGGTGAGAGAAAGACAACCGGAAGGGATGTGGCAAGTGGCAGCCCGTGACACTATGTCACGTTTCTGCCAACTACATGTGCAGGCTATGGAGGGTACTCCATACGCACTCGTTCCGGTGGAGGGACGAGCTCAGCATGTGTGGGGAGAGAGGTACCTGGAGGCAACAGACCCGAATTGCCCAAGGTACAACCCCGCGGAGGCAAACCTCAGCCTCCAAATAAGGGCGGGAAACGCTGTGATGGACAGCCAAGCTGTTCATACGGAGCATCTCACCACCAAGCTCAAGGAGAGCACAAGCCGTGGAGATCATTTCGAGAGTGCTCACAGCGCACTCCGCAATGTGCTCCTTCCGACGATCAAGCGACTGAATGAACAACACAATCAGTTGCGTCGTCTGAAGAAGGCAAAGAAGAAGAGCCGTGTTGACAACGCGGCGTTGCAAGAGCTGGTGCAGACCCTAACCCAGCAGAATGAGGACCTTGCTCAAGAGCGGGACGACGCTATTGAGGAAGGACAAGGCTGGGAAGAGGACTACAACCAGGCTATGGACGAGGTGCATGCATTGCAGGACCTCGTGCCCCCGGTATTGGGCGTACCGGTAGTCTTGGGTCTTCCAGCCATGGGAGAACCCTGAATGGGAGAAGAGGTGGTAGACCCCGAGCCACCAGCAGAGGTACCGGAGGAGGACGACCCACAGGAGGTCGAGTTCTACTCCGAGTAGGGGGTTACGGTTGCCAAGTAGGGCAGCTAGGGTAGCGTAACCCAACTTTTGTAATCGGTGACATGTCGTGTAGATAGTAGCGTATGTATAGGTAGTGACGACATGAGCACGACTTCTCGGAGATCCGAGAATAATGTATCTTGTATAAAGTTTATGCTTTATCAATATATGTGAATGTTGTGCAAGTTAATCATGCGTCGCTTCAATACCTACTGCTGTTATGGAATTTGGAGTAAGACATGTGCTAATTGCTGCTGTGTTGAATTTCAGAATGACGCGTACTCGTGCCAACCCTGATGTTGGAGGTACTAGCCAAGGGGGAGAGACCTCCCAACTACCTCCCGAGGACTCCTCGGGACAGCAGCAGCAACAGCAACAGCAAACACCGCCACCGCCACTGCCAACGGTTACATTGGCCGACATTGTCGCGGCAATGGCGGGCTCGCATCAGCAGCACACAGAGTTGCTGCAGACTCTCATCGCCAATACGTCTCGCCCAGAGAGACGTCAAGATCGTGAGGAGCGCCAACAGAGCTCCTACTCCGACTTCCTGGCGACTCATCCCCCTGTATTCTCAAGGGCGGATGAACCACTTGACGCGGACAACTGGCTCCGCGCCATAGAGATGAAGTTCGGGCTGCTCCAAATCAGCGAGCAGCGCAAGACTCAGTTCGCGGTCCAGCAGCTCCAAGGATCCGCGAGCGCGTGGTGGGCCAACTTTTGTGCTTCACAACCCACCGACCGAGTGATGACCTGGGCGGAGTTCCAGACGGCCTTCCGGGCCTATAATATACTGCCAGGTCTGATGAAGAGGAAGACGCAGGAGTTCCTACACCTGCAACAAGGGAGCCGGAACGCGCTGGAATACTCCAGAGCGTTTAACGATCTCGCGCTCTACGCGTCGTATCACGCAGATACGGACGAGAAGCGGCGGGACCATTTTTACCAGGGGCTTAACCCGCTCCTGAAGGACAAGTTGGCGATGTTCAATCGCGGCAGCCTCAACGACATCATTGATGCTGCGATTGTTCAGGAGGACTCCGGCAAGGAGTTGGCGGCGGCAGAGCGAAAGCGAAGCGCGCCGCAGAGCAGCGGAGAAGGAGGCGGTCCTTCTCAGAAGTTTCGGATGGTGAATCGCCCACCATCAGGTCCACGCTGGCAGCCACCACAGCGGTCGATGCCGTTCCGCAGTCGGCCGTACTCTTCACCGGCATTCCGGCCGGCACTGCCAGCACCACCGCAACAACAACAGCAGCAGCGGGCGATGCCGCGTGCGTTTGCACCTCCGCAACGCATGCCGGGCTTTCGTCCACCAAGTACTCCACCAGCAGCGGCCACATGTTACAAGTGTGGTCGTCCAGGACACTTCGCGAGCAGTTGCCCGGAGAGGCAAGGCGGCGAAGTGGCACCGCAATTTCCGGGGAGGAATCAACCCCGGAACCCTACTAATGCGCGGCGGGCAAACCCTAGGCCCGGCACTGTCCACCAGCTTGCCATTGAGGACGTGCCGGAGGGCGAGCCAATCCTTGCGGGTATGTTCCAACTCCACCAGCATCCCGCTATAGTACTGTTTGATTCAGGCGCCACGCATAATTTTATTAGCCAAGCTTTCATTGCTAAACACAGTTTGCCAATACTACCCACCGATAGTCCATATTTAATTTGTTCACCGGGTGGGAAGATTTCAGCAAGCGTAATGGTCTCCAAAGCACCATTATGCTTAGCGGGTAGAGTGTACCCCACGTCTCTCATTATCTTAGAGGGACAGAAGGTCGATGTCATCCTAGGGATGTCGTGGTTAACCCGCCACGGCGCTGTTTTAGACACCGTCCTTCGAGTCGTGCACTTAAACTCAGAGGTGCACGGTTCTCACTCATTATTTCTGGACAGTCCAGAAATAAAACTTCCAAGTGTCTACCAAGCCACAACCATCAGATTGGAAGACATTCCAGTGGTCCGAGAGTTCCCTGATGTATTCCCGGACGATTTGCCGGGGATGCCACCCAATAGAGAGGTGGAGTTCAAGATTGAACTCGCACCAGGAACCATGACAATATCCCGAAGGCCGTACAAGATGGCGCCCAAGGAGTTGGCTGAACTGAAGACTCAGCTCACGGACCTTCTGGACAAGGGTTTTATTAGGCCGAGCTCCTCCCCATGGGGCTGTTCGGCATTATTTGTCAAAAAGACGGATGAGACGTTGCGGCTTTGCGTGGACTACCGTCCATTAAATGCCGTAACCATCAAGAACAAGTACCCGTTGCCACGGATCGACATGTTGTTTGATCAGTTGGTCGAAGCAAAGATCTTTTCCAAGATGGATTTAAGATCCGGGTACCATCAGATTAAGATAAGGGCAGAGGACATTCCAAAGACAGCTTTCTCGACAAGGTACGGACTTTACGAGTACCTGGTCATGTCCTTCGGCCTCACCAATGCTCCCGCTCACTTCATGTACTTAATGAACTCGGTGTTCATGCCAGAGCTGGACAAATTTGTCGTGGTCTTCATCGACGACATCCTGGTATATTCCAAGTCGGAGGAAGATCACAAGAAACATCTGCGTATAGTCTTGCAACGGCTGCGGGATCACAAGTTATACGCCAAATTCAGCAAATGCGAGTTTTGGATATCGCAAGTGCCTTTCCTCGGGCATATCATCTCAGCGGAGGGTATCGCTGTGGACCCGAGCAAGATCACGCAAGTGCTGAATTGGAAGTCCCCGAGAACTGTTCATGAGGTGCGGAGTTTCCTCGGACTCGCGGGATATTATCGGAGGTTCATTCCGAACTTCTCGAAGGTTGCCAAGCCAATGACAGAGCTGCTGAAGAAGGCTACCAAATATGTTTGGAGTCCAGCATGTGAAGCAGCATTCAAGGCTTTAGTCAAGCACCTGACATCAGCACCGGTTTTGGCGCAGCCAGACACAACAAAACCGTTCGATGTGTACTGCGATGCATCCGGCATTGGGCTCGGATGTGTGCTGATGCAAGACCGAAGAGTGGTCGCGTATGGATCACGGCAGCTTAGGAACCATGAGCAGAATTACCCAACTCACGACTTGGAGCTCGCTGCCGTGGTACTTGCACTGAAGATGTGGAGGCACTACCTACTCGGTAACCTCGTACATTTATATACCGACCACAAAAGCCTCAAGTACATATTCACTCAGAAGGAGCTGAACATGAGGCAACGAAGATGGTTAGAACTGATAAAGGATTACGAGATAGAGATCCATTATCATCCGAGCAAGGCAAACGTTGTGGCAGATGCGCTGAGCCGCAAGTCACACGTCAATACTCTGACCATCACACCGTTGAAAGAAAGCGAACCACCACTACATGTGATTCCACACGGAGCTCTCTACAACCTAGCTTTGATCCCCACCATCCGTGAAGAGATAGCGGCAGCCCAGAAGAATGACAAGGGCATGTCACATTTACGGAGACGTGTAGGCAGTGGGGAGTTGAAATGTTTCCGGAAGGACGGAGACGGCGTCCTATGGTTCAAGGACCGGATCGTCGTACCCCGAAACCCGGAGTTACGAAAGAAAATATTTGATGAGGCTCACTTATCAAAATTTTCTATTCACCCCGGCAGCAACAAAATGTATCAAGAACTCAGAAGAAAGTTTTGGTGGACACGGATGAAGCGAGAGACTGCAAAATACGTGTCCGAGTGTGATACATGTCGAAGGGTGAAGGCAGACCACATGCGGAAACCGGGACTGCTGCAACCACTGGGCATTCCTGCCTGGAAGTGGGAGGACGTGAGCATGGATTTCGTCGTCGGTTTACCCACCACCTTACAGAAACATGATTCGGTGTGGGTAATCGTCGATCGGCTCACCAAAGTTGCCCATTTCATCCCGGTCAACACCAACTACAACGCCAAGAAGTACGCTGAACTGTACATCTCACGGATCCTATGCTTATACGGCGTACCCCGTACCATCATATCGGACCGGGGCACTTTATTTGTGTCCCGTTTTTGGGAGCAGCTACACGCTGCCTTGGGGACGAAGCTGATCCGTAGTTCAGCCTACCACCCGCAGACGGATGGACAAACCGAGCGGGTAAATCAAATCCTAGAAGACATGCTACGAGCTTGCGCTATCGACCACGGCAAGAATTGGGACGATCACTTGCCGTTAGCCGAGTTCTCGTACAACAATGGGTACCAAGCCAGCATCAAGATGGCGCCCTACGAGGCGCTATACGGGAGAAAATGCCGCACACCATTGAACTGGTGTGAGTCTGGCGAAAGGGTTACCTTCGGGATTGACCTTGTCAACAACACGGAAGAAAAAGTTCGACTAATTCAAGCGAACCTAAAAGCCGCTCAATCCCGTCAGAAACAGTATGCGGACCGGGGAAGGCGCCCATTACAATTCGAAGTTGGGGATCACGTATATCTTCGGGTGTCTCCAATGAAGGGCGTAAACAGATTTGGGGTGAGGGGAAAGTTAGCACCCCGCTTCATCGGTCCATTCCAGGTTACCGAAAGATGTGGATCGGTGGCATACCGGCTGAATTTACCAGAAGCACTTTCTGGTGTGCACGACGTATTTCACATTTCCCAGCTGAGGAAGTGTCTCAAGCTATCAACTACCGTTCAGCTGGAAGACATTGAAGAACTGCAACCGGATCTCACCTATCGGGAGGAACCGGTGCAGATTATTGATGAAAAGGCCCGAACCACACGCAACCGTACGTTGTGGTTCTACAAGGTTCTATGGAGTAATCACTCCATGGACGAAGCGACATGGGAGAGCGAAGAATTCCTTCGCGCTAACTACCCCGACTTTTTCACGTCGCATATCCGGTAATTTTCCACCGTCCTCTCTCTCATTTTCACCTTATAATCTCGGGACGAGATTCTTTTAAGGGGGGAGGAATGTAAGGGGCCTCAGTTTTTGACACCCATTTGCAGTGTTCATCACCACACCACACACCTCATTTGAGGAAGAATGATGAACACAAATGAAGAGCATGTAACAATTATCAACATGCTCATTAGAGAACAAACTCACACATTGCAAAAGTGGTATTTCCCACATGTGATATAGATGGGTTGGACATATGAAAACTCCTACACTTTACTAAGGATGTCCATGCCAAGTTTCACCCAAATTCAAAACCTTTTTGAGGTCAGTTTGGGTATAGTTAGGAAGAGGGCAGTTTGAAACCATATTCAAATTCAAACTGTTTTTATCCAATGAATTTAAAAGTGGGGGGCATATTCTTACTCAGCACATTTTTGTGAGCTCACACACCAATTTTCACTCCATTTGGAGTTGATCTTGACATGAGCTAAGTGGGAGAAATTCAAACTTTATTTGAATTTCAAACTGAACTTGTGCTGAAATTCATTCAAACCAAACCTCATTTGAACTTTGATCAATTCAAATGGCTCATGGGTGAATAATTTGAATTTCCAAGGGTAGTATGGGGTTCACTGTTTACAACAGTGATTAGGAGTAAATTTCAGAGGTTAAAATGGGGAGTGGGACCCACATGTCAGCCTCTACCTCAACACAAACCGACTGAAACACAGTTCAGTCGGTTCCCGGGTGCAGTGTGCGCGCGCCACCGAGGGGGGGGGGGCAGCCGGCGCCAGCTCCTGCTGTGCGCCCCAAGCCGGAGACCAGCCGCCGGGCTATTTATTCCCTCCCCGGCATGCTTCAGTCGCCATTCCCCGAGCTGCCGACGTGCACGACCTGTTCTTCCACTGCCATCGCCGCCGCTCGAGCTCACGCTTGATCAAGCCCGATCACTCGCGAGCACAGCCTCTTCCACAGCAAAACGGCACCAAGAGATCGTGAGCAACCTCCCAGACTCCGTGTTGGCCAGTGAGCAAGCTTCCTCGAGCTGTACGAGCCATTTCTCCGGCGAGCCGAACATCGCCGCCGATCGGGCTCCCGTGGACAGCACGGCACAGCCGTTGTCACGTCCTCTTCTCTACACAAGAAAGGTGCGTGATTGTATGTAGATGGAGTAGCCGAAAGCCGTTTGGCGATTGATCGACCCTTGGCCGAGAATTTCCAAATTTACTCTTGATCAGTTCATAAGGACCAAGCTCACCTTCGGGTAAAATTCGTGCTCTATGCACGAGGGTTGGGCGAGCTCGTTACCTAGTAGCTTCTACGCACGATAGCGCCCACGCTCGAACTGGAATTAGAGAAAACCATCGAGAATCGGCCATGATATGGCTGTTTTCCCCGCCGCCATGGCTGAACACCTCGGCTCACCGTCGAGAGCCTAGTTGCCAGTATTTCTAGCTTCCACCCAGCCCTGGTTCGGGTTTCCCATGCTCTACTGATGCTCTCCGACCGATTTCCGGTCGATTTGGTGCACGGGAGAGCGGGACCGACCTCACCGGAACCATAGCAGGTGCTGTCACCGGTGCGCACGGGTTTCCGGTCATCGCCGGCGGCCGGCGACCCCACCAGTGAGTCCAGGGGGTCAGTAAAGGGGCAGGCGGCGAGTTTCGGGCCGGGGGTTGGCCGGGAACTCAGTTCCGGTGAGGGTCGCCGGAGAACGCCGCCGCCGCACAGTTGGCGCGAGGAGGGAGACGACGCACTGTGTGCGGGGCCCACAAGCCAGAGTTTAAACTTTTTCCCGAATTTCAGTTTCAGTTCAAACTTCAAATCCTTATAACTTTGGCTAGAGAGCTCCAAATTGAGTGAACCAAATTTTGCTGGATTCAGCTCTCTGAGTACTTTCCAGAAAATCAAGTTTCACTTCATGAAATTCCTTAATTTTCCAGAATTAATTCCTTAAAGTTTAAACTGTCAGGAATTTTAACTGGAGCATCCTTTGAAGGAAAATCCTGAAATTTTGCTGAGATGTTCACCAAAATATCCTTGAACTACCATAAAAATTTCAGATCCATTTGAGCTCATTTAATCCACCTAATGGTGTGATTAGTGAAACTGTCCCAGAGAAAATAGAAAATGTTCAGAAACATTTTCAGAATTTTCTCTGAAATTGTTTAGCTCATATCTTTAGTTAGAGACTTCCAAATTAAGTGGGACCAACTCCATTAGAACCCTCTGAAAATCTAGTTTTCAGAAAATCATAGTTTGTCTCATGAAAATTCCTAGAACACCCTAAGAGTTCCAATTAAGGTCAAGGACATAATTATTTGTGGAGGGCTCAAATGAGCTTTGCTGCAACTAAAACTTGACCAAGTCTCTGTTTAGGTTGTAACCAAGCCACAGCAAAAGTTTCACAGTCATTAGGTCTATCTAGCAAAGGTTATAGACTTCACAACTTCAAAGTTAATACAAATGCATTTAAATTGATACATATGTTTCTTATATCATGTAGTCGCTAAGGTCGAGGAGGAACCCGAAGTCCTAGACTTCGTTACTCTGGAGGAACAGCTAGCCTACGACCAAGAGCAGCAAGGCAAGCCCCGGTTTGCATTAACCTTTTTACAAATGTTTATTGTTTTGAGCACATCTTTGAATATTGTTCTTTGCATTAGAGTCTTGATTGGAAACCCAACTGCACAGCCAAGAAAACCATGGGTTGGGTTTAGGATTGAAAACCTCGTTAGCCACTGCATTGCTAGGATAGAGTAGGATTCGGTACAAGTCGAGTAGTTGGAACTACTCGCGAGAATAGGCTAGAGGCACATTGCTCGGGTAGAGATAGCACATGATACACATGGCAAGAAAATGAGACCGAGCGGAGAGTAAGGGCAACAGGACTTTGGGGCCTGTGTGCTGTAGCTCCGCTTGTGTCGATTGAGGACCGAGCCGTGTGCGGGCCTGTTGAACAAGCTAGAAGAGTACCGAAGACCTACCGGCTATATGGGAACCGGGAAACTGATGTAACTCGGGTAGCTGGGTATTGAGGCATTGGCCGTCGTTCAGAGGGTAGGTTGAGAGCTCGAGGTGTAAATCGGCTGGCGGCACGGAGATGCGCGTGCAGAGACCTCTTGCTCGGGACGATGGGACCGGTTCATTATTTGGCTAACGGGTGAAAGGTAGTCGCGTACGGCGTCCGTGATGGTTGTTGTAGGCAACATCGAGTACGGGCGTACGTGACAGGTTGTTCGGGTAACCCTGCAGGTGTAAATCGATTATAATCGCCGTCCCTCGCGGTCAGTGAGTACCACTTGTTCACTGTACCGTGACGTAGAAAGAACAGGCTAGTTACATGTTAAAATTTTGCTGATTGAAAGCTGGACATTGATTGTTAATGATATGCTGTAGCTTAGAGCTAATTAAAGTTCTTTTCAACTTTGGGCAAAGTACATGAGAGAAATGCGTTTCTTGTTTGATTGCGGCTCTCTCATGTGCCTTAGCGTAAGGTTCTCCACAACCTGCTGCTAAAACTTGAAAGTAAGGTTCTACTAATTAGGCGAGTCCTTGCAAATGATTTTTACCTCATGTAACCCATTACCCTCATGTAGAAGTTCCATGTTTAGGTGAGACGGGTCAGACTTGCTGAGCCTTCGTGCTCACTGCTTGTGTTTGAAGCTTTTGCAGGGTTCTATGAGGAAGGGACTCCCGAAGAGGAGACGGAACCCCAGGAGGGGAACCCCGTCGAATGGGAGTCGTGCACGCCGCAGAGTTAGTGTGCGTGTGTGCTAGCAAGGGCACGTACAAGGGCTGAACGTGCACTTGATGCTTAGTCTACGCCCGCGAGTGTAGATTAAACTTATTTTGATGTAAACATGTTCATAACTTGTTTATGTAATAAAATTTCGCTTCCGCTTTGTACCTTTGACGTGTGTTATACGGTGCTGTGTAACGCAGCACCCCTCAGCGTGATCCTGGCTTGACAGGACCAATGGGGTCGTGTCACCCGGCTCTGGGATGTCCGGTTAGCCCATAGTGTGTTCGGAAGCTCATCCACCCAATTGGCACCATGTTTCTTCAGGTTGGCATATGTGCGAATCTTGAGGCCCCTAAGAATCTCGGCGTTGGCCCTCTCAACTTGCCCATTGCTCTTTGGGTGAGCAACAGAGGCATAGAACACCTGGATGCCGAGGTCTCTGCAGTAGTATTGGAACGCTGCACTGGTGAATTGGGTCCCATTGTCGGTGATGATCCTGTTTGGGACCCCGAACCGGCAGACAATCGACTTGATGAACTTTACTGTGGATTGCTTGTTGATGGTGGTGACTGGTGTGGCTTCTGGCCACTTGGTGAACTTGTCGATGGCGACATAGAGGTACCGGAATCCCCCGATGGCTCTGGGGAATGGTCCCAGGATGTCCAGCCCCCATACGGCAAACGGCCATGAGGGCAGGATCATCTGTACCGTCAGAGCCGGTGTATGGATCTGCTTGGCGTGGAACTGGCACGCCTTGCAGCTCTCGACCAGCTTGACGGCATCCTGGAGTGCTGTCGGCCAGTAGAAGCCATGCCGGAATGCTTTACCGACAAGCGTGCGTGAAGAAGAGTGACTCCCACATTCGCCTCCATGGATCTCAGCGAGCAAGTCGCAGCTTTCCCCCTGGGTTATGCACCGCAATAGGACGTGGTTGGCGCCACGTTGGTAGAGATCCCCTTCTACCAACACGTATCTCTTAGCCATGTGCATGATCCGTTCAGCGGATACACGTTCATCAGGGAGGATATTGTCTTTCAAGTAGTCCCGGATCTCCGTGATCCATGCATCGGGTCTGACTTGAGCGTCTGGATCTTGAGCGCTGGGTTGCACGGAGTCCCCAGTGACACTTATGATCCTTGGCGGCGTCCATGGCTGCAGGGCCGCTGGGACCGCCAGCTTCGAGGTGATGGTCAAGCCCCCTTCGCCCGGCTCGGCGGGCCGGGCTGTGGGCCGCAGCAACGTCCTCCCGAAGACTCGTTCAGGCACAGGGGCTCCGGTGGAGGCCTTCGTTGAGAGGTCGTGAGCTGCGGCATTGCCAGCGCGCGGTACGTGGCGCAGGTCCAAGGCGAGGAAGTCTTTCTCCAACATCTGCACATGGAGCAGATAAGCAGCTAGCTGTGGGTCATTGCAGGAGCATTCACCCTTAACTTGGTTGATAACTAGCTGGGAGTCGCCCTGTGCCAACAACTGGTGAGCGCCTAGAGACAGGGCTGTTGTCGAAGTGTTCAGTCGACACTTCCCCCGGGTCTGCACTGGGCAGCCCGCGGAGGTTCTTTTTTCGGTGGGGCTAGTTCCTAGCGGAGAGCTTGCGCAGATGGACGAGTTAATAAGAGCTTGACACGGCGAGTTTTACGTGGTTCAGGCCGCCGGAGCGTAAAACCCTACGTCCACGGCGAGCTATGGAGCTCGCTGTATTGCTTGCTGCTCAGGGCCGGAGTCCTGAGCTTGGGGGTGAGTTACAGCTTGAGAGTGTATGGCTAGCGTATGAATTGCAAAGTGCGAACCCTTGCTATCGTCGCCTACCCGAGCCTTTTATAGTCGAAGACTCGGGCGGCTTACAAGGGGAGCCGGGACCCGACAGGTGGTCCCGGGAAGATTGTCTATTATCTACCGTATCTGCAGTTATGCCGGTAGTTGTCTCTGGTCGAAGGCTTCTGAGTCTTCATCTTGCCGCCCTGCCCATGCCGCATGCCAGTCGTAGTGGTTGATGACGGCGCAGGCGACATGGGATGTCTTGTCGCGGAGTTTATTGGCTGGCAGGTTCTGACACCGCGCGCCAGTCTGTGATGCGACTGGGCGCAACGGCACCTGACAGAAGCGTGCTCCGCATCTCCGCGTCTTGGGAAGACGCGGGCCTTGAATACCTTGTACGGGCAAGGTATGGGGCGTCTTTACGCCCGCTGCCTATCTCTCGGGGGCAGGCAGCACCGTTATTCTGGCCACGTGGCGGGCCTGGAGCCCTTCTCTGAGGAGAGAAGGGTCCGGCCTGCGGGGCACATGGAGCCTCCGGATCTCTCCCCGCGGAGGGGGAGGCTCGGCTTCTGTCGGCCACGCGGCGGGCCCGGAGCTCTCCTCTGAGGAGAGGGAGGTCCGGCCCCGCTGGACGTGTGGCGCCTTCGGACCTCTCTCCCGCGGAGGGGGAGGTCCGGCTTCTGTATGCCACGTGGCGGGCCCGGAGCTCTCCTCTGAGGAGAGGGAGGTCCGGCCCCGCCGGACGCGTGGCGCCTTCGGAGCTCTCCCTGCGGAGAAGGGCGAGTTCCTTAGGCATTTTCCCCTGTGCGCGGGGGTACCCCATATCTCAGGTACCGACAGTGGCCCCCGGGCCCATCTCGGGGGAGATAGCGAGCCCGAGGTGGGACCTCCGTCTCTTCCGATCCGCACACATTCTCTAAGTCCCGTATTGACCGCTGCCGGAGCACGAACAGTCGCGGGATCGTGGGAGCGTGCGCCCACTTGATGGTTACCTTTACTGTGGCGGTTCCCAAGGCTGCCACTTCTGCATGATGCGGCGCTTTCTTCGGGAACCACCGAAGAGCCTTGCCGGCTTGTCTTCTTAGGAGACCGACTCCTTGGCCCACCGCTCCGGTCGGGCGGCTTGGGCCCACCTGTCATTGGTGCTCGGTCTAGGAGCCGAAGCGGTTGCCGACGCGGTGTATTCGAAGAGTTCCGAATCGCTTGGGATTGCTCCCGGGAAGGTGTGAAATGAAACCCCCATGCGGGTACCCTCCCCTTATAAGGCTTCCAGCCCCTGCGCCTCCCTCGAATCTCTGCAGTCTTGTCTTCTCCCATGGCTCTTAACCCACCTTATGGGGGGAGAATCGCTCTCGGTTCCTTCCAGCGATGGCGTCTGCACCAAGTCTGGGACTCAGGGAGCCTTCCTGCCCTGCCTCTGAAGGTGGCGCCACCAAGGGGTCTCTGGTTTGTCCTCCCAACGGAGCACTTCCTTGGCGACGGCAGGCAGAAAGCTCCTTGGCGTTGCATCCCTTCCCAGGTGGTGGAGTCTTCAAAGAAACCGCTGAAGCACCGAGGAGAATCCCAGGCGGCAGAGTCTCTGAGAAGACCGCTGAAGCTGCGGAGGGGGGCCTCAGGAGCACCCTTGATGACACCAGCTTTTGCGCAGGTGATGAGGGAAGGAGGCTCCAGGGGCACCATTGACGACACCGGCTTTTGCGCCGATGATGAGGGAACTTCAGGAGAAGGAAGCCGCCGATGCACCATGGAGGATCCCAGACGGCAGAGTCTCCAGGAAGACCGCTGAATACTGCGGAGGGGGCCTCATGTGCTCCCTTGGCGTCACCGGCTTTTGCGCCGGTGGTGAGGGAGGCGATTCCTGCGCTTGGGTCATAGAGCGAGAGAGTTCTGCCAGGGCTGAAGCCTGGTGATGCGGCTGTTCTTGTAACTTCTGGATTCTGGTCGTGTCAGGAGACCCTTGGGACTTGTTTCTTTCTTTTTATCGAGTCTGTAGTCCAGCTCATGGAGCCTCGCTTAGTTCGACTCTTTTAGATATCTGTGTCTGTGATGCTTTTTCTCTCCTTCTTGGCTTTGCCTGACTGAGTCCTTAGCTCCGCAAGGTACTCAAAGGCCATCTCCAATCTCGGAGCTCCGCATAGACACCTTCCCCGGGTCCTAACCGTGTTAGGGGCCCCCGGGGGTCTCCGGATCTCGCCCCATGGGGAGCTCCAAATCTGCCTGCCACGTGGCGGGTCCGGAGCCCCTCCTTAAGAGGCTAGAGCTCCGGCCATGCTGGACACGTAGGGCTTTTGGAGCCCTCCCACCGGGGGGGGGGGGGGGAGGTCCGGTTTCCGCCTGCCACGTGGCGAGCCCGGAGCCCTCCTCAGGGGAGGCGAGAGCTCCGGGCCCGCTGGACACGTGGGGCCCTCGGGCCCCGCCCCTGCTGGAGGGGCAGGTCCCGGTCCTTCCAGTCCTAGGCCGGAGTAGTTGGTAGCTCCTTTCCCCCTGCTTCATGCAGTCCCTGTTGCCGTAACCTGGAGATCCTGCACACAGGCAGAGGAAACGTAATTCTCCTTGGGGGGTCCTCCCCTCCCGTCTCCTAGTCTTATCCGTCTTACGATCCTGATCCGTTATACGGGGCTTGGGCAATTCTGTGCACGAGGCGCCGGAGCTCCGGCTCCCTCCGAGGTCCAGGTACGGCCGTCCGATCCCTAGTACCGGGCCATGCGCTGGGGAAGCAGAGTGCACGTGCTTTGGGTTCATGACCAGGCAAAGCGGTTGTACTCCCCTATACCTCCGGGGGGCAGGATGCGCATGCTTTGGGCTCATGGCCTGCTAAGCTGGATACGCACCCTGGACCCCCCATGCACAACGTAGGCCTTTCCTGGAGGTAACCAACTGGCACCGCAACACCTGACTGGGGGAGGCCCGAGAGACTCACTCGGCCATCGGCAGGTGCCTCAAGTGCAGCCGCCTTCGGTAGGATAGCGAATGCCGACTATAGATGAGCGCAGGAGAGGGGGAGCTAGATGTACGATGAACATACAAAGATAGTGCGATCATAAAAATTAATGCATAATTTAAATGAGCGCATGAGAGAGAGAGCTAAGTAGAACAGGTCTCTGTATTCGTGCCCATAGATAGAATTCTGGCTGTACATGGAGGCAATATTCCGCCTTGTCTACAAGGGAAGCAAGACTCTACGCGCTTAGGGTCAGAACCAGGCTAAACTGGACATAGTCCTGTACCGTCCCTTGAGATTTAGCTGCCCCAAGCTCTGTTCCCAAATCCTATGGGATTCATTACAGAAGAGAATAACCCTGTTCTACTGATGCTCGGGAAGTAGGACTTACAGTGTTGCTTCATGGCAATAGTCTTTTGGGAACGGATCCCACACTCGGTTGAAAGGCATGTGTACCTGGGGCGGCAGCTTTCGTGATTCAGAAGGGACCTTCCCTGCTGGGGGAGAGCTTATGGGTCCTTCTTGGAATAGAGCGTGCCGCGACACCGGGTTGCCCTCCTGCAGGCCCCCGATGCGTTCGGTTCTTTGGCGGTAGAGCTTAGAGCATCAGCCGAGACCGCGCGTTGTGGGGTGTTACTGTGACACCCTCATCTCGGGTGTCAGCATATGTTCATGTTTTATGAAGAAGAAAAACATTTTAAGAAAAGAAGGAACAGAGACAAGTATCAAAAGGATGGCCAATAAAGCTCTCCGAGAACACCGAAACGCAACTTCCACGGCCAGCAAACCACGTGGCGCGTTCGGAGCTCATCCCCGAGAGATTGGGAGAGGTCCGACGCTAAACTAGGCTACGTGGCAGGCTCGGGGGGTCACCTCCGCAATTGGAAAGAGGTCCGACCCTGTGGGACACGTGCTGCCGTGGAGCTAGCCTCTGCGGAAGAAGCAAAGGCATTTTTTTATAGGACACGTGTCAATCTCGGAGCTCATCTCAGAGAGAAGTCCGGGTCCATCGAACACGTGTCACCACCGGAGCTTATCACCGGAAGGTCCGTCGCAAAACACGTGGCGTGTGCGGAGCTCGTCTCCGAAGAAGAGGGAGGTCTCGCTTGTGACACGTGGCACAACCGGAGCTCGTCTCTGCGGGAGAAGAGATACCAGGCCCGGAAGGACACGTGGAGTTTCCGGAGCTCATCACCGCGGAGGTAGAGTCTGGAGCGGTTTTTACACATGAAGATATCGGTACGCAACGGAAACCGATCTAAACTCCACGATGTTACCGAAGATAAGACGTCAGGATCTAACAAAGATCTGAATAAGACTCTCATTCAGGATCCAATCAGATTAGGACTCTTCTCTTCCCGATTATAAATAGAACCCGAAACCTCTGGCCGAAACTACGAACTTCTCTTTCAACTCCTGAGCCGACGACTTAGCACCCTAGCCCTAACTTGCCGAGCAAAACATCGCCGAAGCGCAACAAGGGAGATCGTCGGAGAAGAACCGAGTGGTCTGAGGAGGACCTCGAAGTCAAGTAAAGCGTGAGGTAGGACTTCAATACCACCTTACGACATCATGGTGTCCATCTCTTGCATCTGTTCTTCAATTCCTTTCGAACAGAAGCTTTCTTGTGGGCAGATCACTCGATGATCAGTTTGATCTAAAGACAAGATCATCACCACGACCACCTTTGATCCGAACACCTCTGTCCATGCAAGGGCACACCAATCTAATAAAAATCATAGGATAGCATGCATGTGCATCATCACATCTAGTTTAGGGTTTGTGCATGATCTTGATTGCTGTGAATTTGCATGCACGTGAATCCTACAAAGCAGGACAAACTCAGGAAGCTGTCTACGACGAGCTGCAGCAACAAGGTTTTGAGAATCAAGAACAACCGGAACCGCAAGAACAAGGCAAGTGCTCCTTGACCATGTTGACCCTATGTTTTGGGTAAAACTATTTTGTTTTGCGAAAAGGTGTGTGTGCTGAGTCAAACATGATGGGAAACCCTTTTTATAGGAGTTTACTAGTTTTGATTAAACCATCCTTGTCGCCAGGGAAGTTTATGAGTCGGGTATGGTTTTTGCTTTATGCTTCGCTGAGTTTATGGGATTGGGAAGCGAGATAGATGTGTCTAGCTAACTGCACTCGTACTGATAATAAGTAATTGATGAGGTTAATGAACATGGATCGGAGGGAAGATCTAGGCAAGCCTGGGTTTGTGAATGAGGTAGCATGAGATGGTGGTTTTACTTGCCATAGATCTAAGGACCGGTTCATGCATGCACATGCCAGGATAACAGTGCCACCACAAGGCCAAGTATGGGTGCGGCTTAGCTGAGTAATTAGGTAAGTTGCTAGGATGTTATGGACTGTGGAAGGCGCGGGGAATGGGAGTCGAGTGAGGACTGCCCTGGGAACTGCATGGCACAAGAGGGGGCCCGTGGGTGGGAGAATTGGAGATTCTAGCCTGCCGGTGAAACCTTAGTGAGTCCATACATCTAGTAACCCCTTTGTAAAGGCTATTTTGTGATCTCTTGACCATACACCGACGGTTGTGTACTGGTATAATGGAGGTTCTGCAGTCGCCGACGGGTGACGAAATCACAAACTTGTGGGTAAAGAGGTGCACACTCTGCAGAGTTATTAAAACTATCATGATAGCCGAGCTTACGGTCACGAGCACCTGGCTAAACTGCCATGATTAGATGGGATGGTTATTGGGATGGTTATTGGAATGGTTATTGGAATGGTTATTGGAATGGTTATTGGAATGGTTACGGGAATGGTTATTGGGAAGGTTCTTGGTTATGATTATTGGTTATGGTTATTGGTTTGGAACTGTTGAGTCCGGGAGATAAGATGGTTGCATGACTGATGGGTCATGACATGAGATTGGTCTCGGCGTGAGATGTGGTTGTTTTATGAGGTAAGATGGTAGCGAATACGAGGAGGTATTCGTGAGTATGAATAAAAGATTGGTTAATGTTCGGATGGAACATGGAAAGCGATGGAGGTAATTTAATACATGCTGGGATTACATTCATCTAAAGTTAAGTTGCTGTTTTATCACGTTTTTATAAATCTGCTTTTCTGCAAATAAGCCTTTTATCACCTACCTTGTTTATGAGCTGCATGTCATGTGTTATTCCCGCACTTGCTGAGTACATCATTGTGCTCAAACTTGCATTATTATTTCTTCATCAACAGCAAGAGAAGCCTACTATGAAGATCAAGTGGAACATTATGGCGTGTGATCTGTTCTCAACCTTGCCTGTGGAAGGATTAAAGATGGAGCCACTTCTGCTTAGTTTTGCTTCCGCATTAGTTTTTGCTTCCGCATTTAAACAAGATTTCCGCTGCATAGAAATAAGACTTCCGCTGTGAGCATGAGTCCAAGACTCATGAGGAATTGTAATAAACTCTGTTATTCGTGGTAATATATAATCTGAATTCAGTTTGTGGAACGTATGTGTATGTGTGATGAACATCCTGGGCACACATATGCATTAGTTCTCGGTTCCGTGGTTTTCCACAGAATTGAGGGCGTCACAGTTACCTGCAGCCGAGTCTCGTCGACGAGGTTGTCATCTTCACGCTGGATCAGGTCCTGCGCGGCTTCTCCTGGGGGCCCCCGGGGAGTTCTCCCCTTCTGGCTAAGGCCTTCAAGGGGTAGGTGGACCCGGGCTCGTCTTGGATGGCCTAAGGCGTCTTCCCCTTCTGGCAAGGCCTTCAAGGGGTTGACGGACCTTGGGCGGCCCCCGGGAGGTATGTCCAAGGCACGGAGGCGTGCCGCAGTTGACTACCGCCCAGGCCCGTCACCATTAGAGCTGGAGTCCTCGCCGTTATGCACTGTCTTTATGACGCGCTGAGGCTCCTGGAACCCCACCTGATGGGCGGCAGTGACTGGGGCATCGACCTTCTGTTTGCCATCCCTCTGAGGGTAAGGCGGTGCTTCAGCTCTCTGCTGTCTTCCTTTGCGGAAGCGCTCTGCGAGTCTCTGGATGTCCCAGCACTCGGCAGCAGTATGGTTGCCGGCGCCATGCACGGGGCATAGCCCGCCCTGGTCACTGTCTGGGGCCGGTGATTGCCGCTGCCTTTTGTCGGGGCGTGGCCCCCGAGCTCCACTAGTCGTCGCAGCTGCGACGACGGGGGCCGTGAACGGTGACTTCATCTTGCCACTCCCCCGATTCTTAGCCTTCTTGCCACCCCCATAGGCAGCAGCGCCGGACCCGGGCTGTCCTCCTGACTCGGAGGTCGGCAGAGCGTGCCAGTTCCGCCCTTCAGCTGCTCTGGCGCATTTGTCCGCCAGGCTGAAGAGCTCAGAGACGTCGCGGACCTCTCTGGTTGCGAGCTTCTCAAGCATTTTCTCGTCCCGGACACCCTGACGGAATGCCACCACCACAGAAGCACTTTGAATATGCGGGATGGTGTTGCGTACCTGGGAGAACCGCTGGATGAAAGAGCGCAGCGACTCCCCAGGCTGTTGCTTGACAGCGTGGAGGTCAAGCTCCGTGCCGGGACGGGTGTAGGAGCTGCTGAAGTTGGCGACGAACTGTCGGCAGAGCTCTCCCCAGGAAGTTATGGACCCCTGAGGTAGATTCATGAGCCAAGACCGAGCTGGGCCGGTCAAGGCGACGGGGAAGTAGTTGGCCATGACAGCCTCATCCCCTCCTGCGGCAAGTACGGCGGTGGAGTAGATCTGGAGGAACTCCGCCGGGTTGATGCTACCGTCGTACTTCTCAGGCAGGTGCGGGCGAAACTTGCGTGGCCACCTCGCGAAGCGAAGGTGGGGTGCAAGAGCTGCACATCCTGCTCCTGCCGCCGCAGGTATTGGCAGTGCGAACGCTTGGTTCGCACTTGGCACCGTGTATCCCGGCATGGGCAAGGCTGCACCATAGACCGGGGGCGCTGCTTGCGGCGCATATGGTTGTGGCATATGCTGCGCGGCATATGCCTGCGGCAGGGCTCGCGTGGCGAAGGCCTGCCCTCCAGGTTGTGTCGAGGCCGACGACATGCTGTCGCCAGCCTCATGGTTGCGGCGCCTTTCTCGGCGTCGCTCGAGGTACACTCGGGCATCCTGGCCCAAGTGGCACCGTTCCAGCTCCCTTCTCAGGTCCGTCGACGGGAGCCTGGAGGAGCTGGAATCCGCCGTTTGCCCGTCAACCGTTGGCGTGCGCGTCAGCGACACAGCCGGTTGACCGGGGCATCGCCCTCGCCGAAACCGAGGGTTCGCGGCGGCGACGACGAGGCGGTCCACTTCGCGGACCCACTGTTGGGTCGCTGAATGGGGCGCATCCCCAGCAGGTGGGTTGCGCAGCAGCACTCTTGCTGCAGCTAGCGCACCTCCATGGTGTACGCTCAGCGCTGCAGAAGATCTAACACTGGTCGGAGCCTGCATCGCCGGAGTTGGCGTTGCCGGAGTCGGCTGCTGGCTACCAGCTTGTGCCGACACACTCCGTCCCGAGTGTGTCGACATGTACTCCCCAGTGGTCACGGTTCGCCGCGAACGTGGAGGGGGAGAGTTTGCCGCTGAAGGAAGCCTGGTCATCTTCGTCGGCGGAAACTCGTCGCGCTAGGAGAAAAGCCCCCTACCTGGCGTGCCAAATGTCGAAGTGTTCAGTCGACACTTCCCCCGGGTCTGCACTGGGCAGCCCGCGGAGGTTCTTTTTTCGGTGGGGCTAGTTCCTAGCGGAGAGCTTGCGCAGATGGACGAGTTAGTAAGAGCTTGACACGGCGAGTATTACGTGGTTCAGGCCGCCGGAGCGTAAAACCCTACGTCCACGGCGAGCTATGGAGCTCGCTGTATTGCTTGCTGCTCAGGGCCGGAGTGCTGAGCTTGGGGGTGAGTTACAGCTTGAGAGTGTATGGCTAGCGTATGAGTTGCAAAGTGTGAACCCTTGCTATCGTCGCCTACCCGAGCCTTTAATAGTCCAAGACTCGGGCGGCTTACAAGGGGAGCCGGGACCCGACAGGTGTTCCCGGGAAGATTGTCTATTATCTACCGTATCTGCAGTTATGCCGGTAGATGTTACTGGTCGAAGGCTTCTGATTCTTCATCTTGCCGCCCTGCCCATGCCGCATGCCAGTCGTAGTGGTTGATGACGGCGCAGGCAGCATGGGATGTCTTGTCGCGGAGTTTACTGGCTGGCAGGTTGTGACACCGCGCGCCAGTCTGTGATGCGACAGGGCGCAACGGCACCTGACAGAAGCGTGCTCCGCGTCTCCGCGTCTTGGGAAGTCGTGGGCCTTGAATACCTTGTACGGGCAAGGTATGGGGCGTCTTTACGCCCGCTGCCTATCTCTCGGGGGCGGGCAGCACCGTTCTTCTGGCCACGTGGCAGGCCCGGAGCCCTTCTCTGAGGAGAGAAGGGTCCGGCCTGCGGGGCACGTGGAGCCTCCGGACCTCTCCCCGCAGAGGGGGAGGCTCGGCTTCTGTCGGCCACGCGGCGGGCCCGAAGCTCTCCTCTGAGGAGAGGGAGGTCTGGCCCCGCTGGACACGTGGCGCCTTCGGACCTCTCTCCCGCGGAGGGGGAGGTCCGGCTTCTGTATGCCACGTGGCAGGCCCGGAGCTCTCCTCTGAGGAGAGGGAGGTCCGGCCCCGCCGGACGCGTGGCGCCTTCGGAGCTCTCCCTGCGGAGAAGGGCGAGTTCCTTAGGCATTTTCCCCTGTGCGCGGGGGTACCCCATATCTCAGGTACCAACAGCTGTCTTTTAGGCCAAAGATGAGTGCTTCATACTCTGCCATGTTGTTGGTTGCCTTGAAATTGAGACGCACCATATACCCAAACTGCTCCCCCGATGGCATGAGAAGCAGTACGCCAGAACCGGCCCCCTGCTTTCGCGAGGAGCCGTCGAAGAAGAGCGTCCAGTAAGGCCCGGTGAAGGCCGGAGCTCGGGGCCCTGGTTCACCGTCTTCATGGCCCCCTGGGTCAGCCTTCGTTGGCGTCCACTCAGCCACGAAGTCAGCCAGTGCTTGGCTCTTGACTGTGTGACGAGGAAGGAAGTCCAGCTCAAACTCCGCCAGCTCCGTGCCCATTTTGGCGACATTGCCAGTCGCGTGGGGGATGTGGAGGACAGCCTTCAGCGGATAGGAGGTGACCACCGAGACCCGGTGGGCTTGGAAGTAGTGGCGGAGCTTCCTGGACGCCACGAGCACTGCATACAGCAGCTTATGGACCTCCAGGTACCTTGTCTTGGCGTCATGGAGGACCTCGCTGATGTAATAGACAGGCCTCTGGATGGTCCGGACCCTCCCTCCCAGGTCAGAGATATCTTCATCCATTGGATCAGGCCTGCGGGAGGTGGGTGGGCCCAGGGAGGCTGCCGGGAGCTGATACTCGAAGGCTCCCAAGCCGTCTTGGACCTCCGGGAGGTCCCGCTGATTTACCGGGAGCTCCGGGAGGTCCCGTTGGTCATCCGTGAGGTTCTGTTGGACCTCCGGGGGGTCACGTTGCACCTCCGGGAGGTCCTGCTGGTCCTCCGGGAGGTTGTTTTGGGGGTCGTCTTGGACCTCCGGGGTTTCCTGGCGCCTGTCTCCCGCTACCGGAGCAGGCTGTGGCAATGAGGTGTCCGGCCGCTCTGCAACGAGGACCATACTCACCACTTCAGCCGTCGCCGCGATGTAGAGCAACAGATGCTCTTCAGGCTCGGGGGCTACCATTACGGGTAGGGTCGTCAGGAGTTGCTTCAGCTCCTGGAAAGCTTCTTCTACTTCGTCGGTCCAAGCAAATGGGCCGGATTTGCGCAGGAGCTTAAAGAAGAGGAGCGCTCGCTCTGCTAACCTCGGTATAAACCGACTCAGCGCGGATAGGCATCCTGTGAGTTTCTGGACTTCTTTGATGCGGGCGGGCGGCCGCATCAAGTCGATGGCTTTGATCTTCTCTGGGTTAGCCTCGATTCCTCGGTGTGAGACCAGGAATCCTAAGAGTTTTCCAGAGGATACGCCGAACACACACTTGTCGGGGTTCAGCTTGGTACGCGTAGAGCGCAGTTTATCGAAGACTAAGGCCAGGTTATCTAGTAGGGGTGAACTCTGCCTGACCTTAACAATGATGTTGTCGGTACCCGCGATATGGGGTACCCCCGTGCACAGGGGAAAATGCCTAAGGATCTCGCCCTTCTCTTCAGGGAGAGCTCTGAAGGCGCCACGCGTCTGGCAGGGCCGGACCTCCTTCACCTCAGAGGGGAGCTCCGGGCTCGCCAGGTGGCCTGCAGAAGCTGGACATCCCCCTCCGTGGGAGAGAGGTCCGAAGGCGCCACATGTCCAGCGGGGCCGGACCTCCCTCTCCTTAGAGGAGAGCTCCGGGCCCGCCACGTGGCCGACAGAAGCCGGACCTCACCCTCCGCGGGGAGAGGTCCGAAGGCTCCACGTGTCCTACGGGGCCGGACTTCCCTCTTCTCTGAGGGGGCTCCGGGCCCGCCACGTGTCCAGCAGAAGAGCGCTGCCTGCCCCCGAGCGGTAGGCAGCGGGCTTAAAGATGCCCCATACCTTGCCCGTACAAGGTATTCAAGGCCTGTGCCTTCCCAAGATGCGGAGATGCGGAACACGCCTCTGTCAGGTGCCGTTGCGCCCAGTCACATCACAGACTGGCGCGCAGTGTCAGAACCTGCCAGCCAATAAACGCAGCGACAAGACATCCCCTGTCGCCTCCGCCGTCATCAACCACTACGACTAGCATGTGGCATGGGCAGGGCGGCAAGACGAGGACTCAGAAGCCTTCGCCAGAGACAACTACCGACATAACTACGGATAGGATAATCTGCAGACAATCTCCCTGGGACCACCTGTCGGTTCCCGGGCCCCCCTTGTAAGCCACCCGAGCCTTGGACTATAAAAGGCTCGGGTAGGCAACGTTAGCAAGGGTTCGCACTCCCGCAACTCATACGCTAGGCATAACTCATCCTCAAGCTCAGGACTCCGGTTCTGAGCAACAAGCAATACAGCGAGCTCCTCAACTCACCGTGGACGTAGGGTTTTACGCTCCGGCGGCCCGAACCACGTAAAACTCGCCGTGTCAAGCTCTCCCTAAACTCGTCCATACGCTTAAGCTCTCCGCAAGTGACTAGCCTCTCCGAAAAAGAACCTCCGCGGGCTGCCCGGTGCAGGTCCAGGGGAAGTGTCGACCACACACTTCGACAGATGTCATCGACATACACCTCGACTATGTCTCTTATCAGCTCCCCGAAGGTTTTGTGCATTGCACGTACGAAGTTAGGGAGAGCGTTTGTCGAAGTGTTCGGTCGACACTTCCCCCGGGCCTGCACTGGGCAGCCCGTGGAGGTTCTTTTTTCGGTGGGGCTAGTCCCTTGCGGAGAGCTTGCGTGGATGGACGAGTTAGTAAGAGCTTGACGTGGTGAGTTTTACGTGGTTCAGGCCGCCGGAGCGTAAAACCCTACGTCCACGGCGAGCTATGGAGCTCGTTGTATTGCTTGCTGCTCAGGGACGGAGTCCTGAGCTTGGGGGTGAGTTACAGCTTGGGAGTGTATGTCTAGCATATGAGTTGCAAAGTGCGAACCCAAGGTGTGAATGGCTAGAGTGCGAACCCTTGCTATCGTCGCCTACCCGAGCCTTTTATAGTCCAAGACTCGGGCGGCTTACAAGGGGAGTCGGGATCCGACAGGTGGTCCCGGTAAGATTGTCTATTATCTACCATATCTGCAGTTATGCCGGTAGTTGTCTCTGGTCGAAGGCTTCTGAGTCTTCATCTTGCCGCCCTGCACATGCCGCATGCTAGTCGTAGTGGTTCATGACGGCGCAGGCGGCATGGGATGTCTTGTCGCGGTGTTTATTGGCTGGCAGGTTCTGACACCGCGCGCCAGTCTGTGATGTGACTGGGCGCAACGGCACCTGACAGAGGCGTGCTCCGCGTCTCCGCGTCTTGGGAAGACGCGGGCCTTGAATACCTTGTACGGGCAAGGTATGGGGCGTCTTTACGCCCGCTGCCTATCGCTCGGGGGCAGGCAGCGCCGTTCTGCTGCCACGTGGCGGGCTCGGAGCCCTTCTCAGAGGAGAGGAGGGTCCGGCCTGCGGGGCACGTGGAGCCTCCGGACCTCTCCCTGCGAAGGGGGAGGCTCGGCTTATGTCGGCCACGTGGCGGGCCCGGAGTTCTCCTCTGAGGAGAGGGAGGTCCGGCCCCGCGGGACGCGTGGCGCCTTCGGACCTCTCTCCCGCGGAGGGGGAGGTCCGGCTTCTGTATGCCACGGGTGGGCCTGGAGCTCTCCTCTGAGGAGAGGGAGGTCCGGCCCCGCCGGACGTGTGGCGCCTTCGGAGCTCTCCCTGCGGAGAAGGGCGAGTTCCTTAGGCATTTTCCCCTATGCGCGGGGGTACCCCATATCTCAGGTACCGACAGTGGCCCCCGGGCCCATCTCGGGGGAGATAGCGAGCCCGAGGTGGGACCTCCGTCTCTTCCGATCCACGCACTTTCTCTAAGTCCCGAATTGACCGCTGCTGGAGCACGAACGGCCGCGGGATCGTGGGAGCATGCGCTCACTTGATGGTTGCTTTTACTGCGGCGGTTCTCAAGACTGCCACTTCTGCACGTTGCGGCGCTTTCTTCGGGAACCGCCGAAGTGCCTTGCCGGCTCATCTTCTTAGGAGACTGACTCCTTGACCCACCGCTTCAGTTGGGCGGCTTGGGTCCACCCGTCATCGGCATTCGGTCTAGGAGCCGAAGCGGTTGCCGATGCAGTGTATTCGAAGAGTTCCGAATCGCTTGGAATTGCACCCGAGAAGTTTTTAGAGGGGATATTACCCATATTGCGGCTTCCCTTCGCACTTCTCTGCGTTTCTTCTTGGACTCCTGTGCTTTTGCTCCCTTGCCCTTGAGTTCTCCCTCGCCATGGCCTCCAACCCGCCACCAGAGAAGAAGCGCGCTCGATCTCCTCCAGTGACAGCGTCGGCGCCAAGTCGGGAATCTGGGGTGCCTGGCACTCCCTCCGGTGGGGACTCGAAGAGGCCCCGGGCTGATGCGTTGAGGGAAGCTTCTGGGGCATCCTCTGTTCCGCCAGTTCAAGCGACTGTGGAGCGGCCGTCAGTGACGGTAGCGGGCTCTGGGAGTCCTACCCCGGCTCGGAAGTCGGGGTTCAGAGCCCGCTGGAGTGTCCGCGCTTCCCGGCCATCCCCGACTTGCGGGGAGTCTGTGCCGTTGCGCTCGGAGCCAGGGGCAACTGCCGCGGCCCCCAGGCCAGCGCGAACTTCTCCTGTTCCGATGTGCTCGGACTCCACGGCGGTGTCGTCTCTTCCTGCCGAGACGGCCACCGCGGCCCCCAAGCCAGCGCAGGTCGACCCTGCACCAGGCGGCCCGGCCTTTACTCCAGCACCGCCTTCCCCAGCTCGCCCCTCTCCACAGGTCAAGGAGCCAGAAGCTGAAGAGAGCCCGGCAGGTCTGGCTGCCAGAGCCTCGGAGCCAGCTTCTCCTGATCGGCGTCTCGTCTCGGTTGCTGGTGCGTCGACTCCTCTTGAGGATGAGGTAATGGAGGAGGTCGGGGGGACTGCCCCGGCCTCTGTTGCTCCATTGCCCCTGGCGGATGCCTTCGCGCTTGCCGAGACGAGCGTTCGGCAGGTCTTGGCTGCACTAGGTCGCGAGCGGGAGGAGTATACGGTTGAACGGGATCGCCTCCTCACCTGGGGGAACCTTTTGCGGGAGAGGACCACGAAGGTTAAGAGCGAGCTCGACTCCAGGCGGGAGTTGCTCGACTTCAGGGAAGTGCTCCTAGACCGGATGAAGCAGGCTGTCGACCACATGGACACCCAATCGCGGCGGATCAACAGGGAGGCCCTGGAGGCACACGCCCAGGCCGAGGAGAGCCTCTCTACTGCTGTGGAGATACGGCAGCAGTTGGAGCGCCGTGAACTCGCCGTTGAGGAACGGGAGCGTTCCACGGCAGCTGAGGCGGAGAGGGTCGCCGCGCAGCTGGCGGCGGGCGAGGATGACCTTCGAGCTCGGATCGAGGAGCTGGAGATCCTGAAGGCAGACCTTGACTTGAGGGAGGAACAGGTCTCCCGTGATCGCCGGGCGGTCTTGGACCGGGAGTTGGCCGCCGACTTCAAGGCTGCTGAGTTGGAGCGGCTCACCAAGACTCTCCATCTTCGGGAGAGCTCCCTGGCGGCCAAGGAGAAGGAATTCTCCGAGAGGAACCTGGAGGCTCTGCAGGCGGCCCGCCGCGAGGTGGAGGAGCTTTCGGCCTTGCGGTCCTCCGAGGCTCTTGCGGTCTCGAGCTTCGTGGATCAAGCGGGGTCCACCCTGATCCCTCTTGGCTTCAGTCTGGTGAGGGCCGTGGCCCCTGCGTTGAAGGTGGCGGAGGTGATCCCCGCGCTGGAGTCGATCGGCGCCAAGCTGGACAGGCTAGACTCGGTGGTCACCAGCGAGCTTGAGGCCGAGGGACGCGGCCTAGCCTTAGAGGTCGCCTCACATGTGCTGGCATGTTTTAAGAGCCGCGACCCCTCTTTCTCGCTAGAACCAGCGAGAGAGGGCCCAGCCGCAGAGCGGGAGCAAGCTGCCAGGGCAGAAGTCGAGGATGTGGCCGCCCTTGTAGCCGCAAGGTTCCGGCGGGAGCCGGGAGGTCCTTAGGACTTGTTTCCCCCTTTTTATCGAGTCTGTAGTCCAGCTCATGGAGCCTCGCTTAGTCCGACTCTTTTAGATATTTGTGTCTGTGATGCTTTTTCTCTCCTTCTTGGCTTTGCCTGACTGAGTCCTTAGCTCCGCAAGGTACTCAGAGGCCATCTCCAATCTCGGAGCTCCGCATAGACACCTTCCCCGGGTCCTAACCGTGTTAGGGGCCCCCGGGGGTCTCCGGATCTCGCCCCATGGGGAGCTCCAAATCTGCCTGCCACGTGGCGGGTCCGGAGCCCCTCCTTAAGAGGCGGGAGCTCCGGCCATGCTGGACACGTAGGGCTTTTGGAGCCCTCCCACCGGGGGGGAGGTCCGGTTTCCGCCTGCCACGTGGCAAGCCCGGAGCCCTCCTCAGGGGAGGCGAGAGCTCCGGGCCCGCTGGACACGTGGGGCCCTCGGGTCCCGCCCCTGCTGAAGGGGCAGGACCTGGTCCTTCCAGTCCTAGGCCGGAGTAGTTGGTAGCTCCTTTCCCCCTGCTTCAGGCAGTCCCTGTTGCCGTAACCTGGAGGTCCTGCACACAGGTAGAGGAAACGTAATTCTCCTCGGGGCGTCCTCCCCTCCCGTCTCCTAGTCTTATCCGTATTACGATCCTGATCCGTTATGCGGGGCTTGGGCAATTCTGTGCACGAGGCGCCGGAGCTCCGGCTCCCTCCGAGGTCCGGGTACGGCCGTCCGATCCCTAGTACCGGGCCATGCGCTGGGGAAGCAGAGTGCACGTGCTTTGGGTTCATGACCAGGCAAAGCGGTTGTACTCCCCTGTACCTCCGGAGGGCAGGATGCGCATGCTTTGGGCTCATGGCCTGTTAAGCTGGATACGCACCCTGGACCCCCCATGCACAACGCAGGCCTTTCCTGGAGGTAACCAACTGGCACCGCAACACATGACTGGGGGAGGCCCGAGAGACTCACTCGGCCATCGGCAGGTGCCTCAAGCGCAGCCGCCTTCGGTAGGATAGCGAATGCCGACTATGGATGAGCGCAGGAGAGGGGGAGCTAGATTTACGATGAACATACAAAGATAGTGCGGTCATAAAAATTAATGCATAATTTAAATGAGCGCATGAGAGGGAGCTAAGTAGAACAGGTTTCTGTATTCATGCCCATAGGTGGAATTCTGGCTGTACATGGAGGCAATATTCCGCCTCGTCTTCAAGGCAAGCAAGACTCTACGCGCTTAGGGTCGGAACCAGGCTAAACTGGACGTAGTCCTGTACCGTCCCTTGAGACTTAGCTGCCCCAAGCTCTGTTCCTAAATTCTATGGGATTCATTACAGAAGGGAATAACCCTGTTCTACTTATGCTCGGGAAGTAGGACTTACAGTGTTGCTTCATGGCAAGGGTTTTTGGGAACGGATCCCACACTCGGTTGAAAGGCATGTGTACCTGGGGCGGCAGCTTTCATGATTTGGAAGCGACCTTCCCTGCTGGGGGAGAGCTTATGGGTCCTTCTTGGAATAGAGCGTGCCGCGACACCAGGTTGCCCTCCTGCAGGCCCCCGATGCGTTCGGTTCTTTGGCGGTAGTGCTTAGAGCATCAGCCGAGACCGCGCGTTGTGGGGTGTTACCTGCAGCCGAGTCTCATCGACGAGGTTGTCATCTTCGCGCTGGATCAGGTCCTGCGCGGCTTCTCCTGGGGGCCCCTGGGGAGTTCTCCCCTTCTGGCTAAGGCCTTCAAGGGGTAGGTGGACCCGGGCTCGTCTTGAATGACCCAAGGCGTCTTCCCCTTCTGGCAAGGCTTTCAAGGGGTTGACAGATCTTGGGCGGCCCCCGGGAGGTACGTCCGAAGCACGGAGGCATGCCCCAGTTGGCTACCGCCCTGGCCCGTCACCGTCGGAGCTGGAGTCCTCGCCGTTATGCACTGTCTTCATGACACGCTGAGGCTCCTGGAACCCCACCTGATGAGCAGCGGTGACTGGGGCATCGACCTTCTGCTTGCCATCCCTCTGAGGGTAGGGCGGTGCTTCAGCTCTCTGCTGTCTTCCTTTGCGGAAGCGCTCTGCGAGCCTCTGGATATCCCAGCACTCAGCAGCAGTATGGTTGCCGGCGCCATGCACGGGGCATAGCCCGCCCTGGTCACTATCTGGGGCCAGTGACTGCCGCTGCCTTTTGTCGGGACGTGGCCCCCGAGCTCCACTAGCCGTCGCTGCTGCGGCGACGGGAGCCGTGAACGATGACTTCATCTTGCCACTCCTCCGGTTCTTGGCCTTCTTGCCACCCCCATAGGCAGCAGCGCCGGACCCGGGTTGTCCACCTGGCTCGGAGGTCGGCAGAGCGTGCCAGTTCCGTCCTTCAGCTGCTCTGGTGCATTTGTCCGCCAGGCAGAAGAGCTCAGAGACGTCGCGGACCTCTCTGGTCGCGAGCTTCTCAAGCATTTTCTCGTCCCGGACACCCTGTCGGAACGCCACCACCACAGAAGCACTTTGAATATGCGGGATGGTGTTGCGTACCTGGGAGAACCGCTGGATGAAAGAGCGCAGCGACTCCCCAGGTTGTTGCTTGACGGCGTGGAGGTCAAGCTCCATGCCGGGACGGGTGTAGGAGCTGCCGAAGTTGGCAACGAACTGCCGGCAGAGCTCTCCCCAGGAAGTTATGGACCCCTGAGGTAGGTTCATGAGCCAAGACCGAGCTGGGCCGGTCAGGGCGACGGGGAAGTAGTTGGCCATGACAGCCTCGTCCCCTCCTGCGGCAAGTACGGCGGTGGAGTAGATCTGGAGGAACTCCGCCGGGTTGACGCTACCATCGTACTTCTCAGGCAGGTGCGGGCGAAACTTGCGTGGCCACCTCGCGAAGCGAAGGTGGGGTGCAAGAGCTGCACATCCTGCTCCTGCTGCCGCAGGTATTGGCACTGCGAACGCTTGGTTCGCACTTGGGACCGCGTATCCCGGCATGGGCAAGGCTGCTCCATAGACCGGGGGCGCTGCTTGCGGCATATACGGTTGTGGCATATGTTGCGTGGCGAATGCCTGAGGCAGGACTCGCGTGGCGAAGACCTGCCCTACAGGTTGTGTCGAGGCCGACGTCATGCTGTCGCCAGCCTCATGGTTGCGGCGCCTTTCTCGACGTCGCTCGAGGTACACCCGGGCATCCTGGCCCAAGTGGCACCGCTCCAGCTCCCTTCTCAGGTCCGTCGACGGGAGACTGGAGGAGCTGGAATCCGCCGTTTGTCTGTCAACCGTGGGCGTGCGCGTCAGCGACACAGCTGGTTGTCCAGGGCGCCGCCCTCGCCGAAACCGAGGGTTCGCGGCGGCGACGACGAGGCGTCAACCTCGCGGACCCACTGTTGGGTCGCAGAATGGGGCGCATCCCCAGCAGGTGGGTTGCGCAGCAGTGCTCTTGCTGCAGCTAGCGCACCCCCATGGTGTATGCTCAGCGCTGCAGAAGATCTCACACTGGTCGGAGCCTGCATCGCCGGAGTCCGCGTTGCCGGAGTCGGCTGCTGGCTACCAGCTTGTGCCGACACACTCCGTCCTGAGTGTGTCGACATGTACTCCCCACTGGTCACGGTTCGTTGTGAACGCGGGGGAGGAGAGTTTGCCGCTGAAGGAAGCTTGGTCATCTTCGTCGGCGGAAACTCGTCGCGCTAGGAGAAAAGCCCCCTACCTGGCGCGCCAAATGTCAAAGTGTTCGGTCGACACTTCCCCCGGGCCTGCACTGGGCAGCCCGCAGAGGTTCTTTTTTCGGTGGGGCTAGTCACTTGTGGAGAGCTTGCGCGGATGGACGAGTTAGTAAGAGCTTGACGCGGTGAGTTACGTGGTTCAGGCCGCCGGAGCATAAAACCCTACGTCCACGGCGAGCTATGGAGCTCGCTGTATTGCTTGCTGCTCAGGGCCGGAGTCATGAGCTTGGGGGTGAGTTACAGCTTGGGAGTGTATGGCTAGCGTATGAGTTGCAAAGTGCGAACCCAGGGTGTGAATGGCTAGAGTGCGAACCCTTGCTATCGTCGCCTACCCGAGCCTTTTATAGTCCAAGACTTGGGCGGCTTACAAGGGGAGCCGGGACCCGACAGGTGGTCCTGGGAAGATTGTCTATTATCTACCGTATCTGCAGTTATGCCGGTAGTTGTCTCTGGTCGAAGGCTTCTGAGTCTTCATCTTGCCGCCCTGCCCATGCCGCATGCTAGTCGTAGTGGTTGATGACGGCGCAGGAGGCATGGGATGTCTTGTCGCGGTGTTTATTGGCTGGCAGGTTCTGACACCGCGCGCCAGTCTGTGATGTGACTGGGCGCAACGGCACCTGACAGAGGCGTGCTCCGCATCTCCGCGTCTTGGGAAGACGCGGGCCTTGAATACCTTGTACGGGCAAGGTATGGGGCGTCTTTACGCCCGCTTCCTATCGCTCGGGGGCAGGCAGCGCCGTTTTGCTGCCACGTGGTGGGCCCGGAGCCCTTCTCAGAGGAGAGGAGGGTCCGGCCTGCGGGGCACGTGGAGCCTCCGGACCTCTCCCAGCAGAGGGGGAGGCTCGGCTTCTGTTGGCCACGTGGCAGGCCCAGAGCCCTCCTCTGAGAAGAGGGAGGTCCGGCCCCGCGGGACGCGTGGCGCCTTCAGACCTCTCTCCCGCGGAGGGGGAGGTCCGGCTTCTGTATGCCACGTGGCGGGCCCGGAGCTCTCCTCTGAGGAGAGGGAGGTCCGGCCCCGCCGGACGCATGGCGCCTTCGGAGCTCTCCCTGCGGAGAAGGGCTAGTTCCTTAGGCATTTTCCCCTGTGCACGGGGGTACCCCATATCTCAGGTACCGACAGCGTTCTTTAGGCCATAAGGCATAGAGACATAACAGTACAGACCGTCTACTGTGATGAAGGAAGTGTGCTCTTCATCTTCTCTAGACATAGGGATCTGATGGAAACCCGAGTAAGCGTCTAGGAAGCACAGCATATCGCAGCCTGATGTCGAGTCTACTATTTGATCTATTCTAGGGAGAGGGAATGGATCTTTAGGACATGCCTTATTGAGACTGGTGTAGTCGATGCACATCCGGAGCTTCCCGCTGGCCTTCGGGACAACAACAGGGTTCGCCAACCACCGGGGGTGGTGGACTTCCCGTATGAAGCCAGCGTCCAGCAGCTTCTTGATTTCTTCGCGGATGAAGTTTTGCCGCTCGATGGACTGCTTGCGGGGCTTCTGTTGGACTGGCCGGGCATCAGGGAAGACCTTTAGGTGGTGCTAGATCACCTCCATAGGGATCCCCGGCATCTGCGACGGCTGCCATGCAAACACGTCGATGTTGTGCCAGAGGAAGGTGACGAGCGCGCCTTCCTATTTGCTATCCAGGCCCCCGGCTACCCGGGTGGTCTGGGTGGCATCGGCGCCGATTTGGACGAGCCTCAGGGGGATGTCGCCCTCATCGAGTGGTTGCACACGGGGTGCTTTGGTAGAGGCACGGTGGCGTGCACTCGGTTGGAGCCGGTTTGGTTCTGCACTGCCGGGGGTTGGTGCCCTAGCTGTAGTGAGCGCTTGGAGCTTTTCCAAGGCTGACACTGCGGCAGTGCGGTCTCCACGAATCCTGAGGACGCCTGTTGGTGTAGGCATCTTCAAGACGAGGTAGCCGTAGTGGGCTACTGCCATGAATCGGTACAGGGCTGGCCTGCCAATTATGGCGTTGAAGGGGAGGTCGATCTCCACCACGTCGAACAGGATGTACTTTGTCCGATAGCTGTCCGGTGCCCCAAAGGTCACTGGGAGGCTGATGTGGCCGTAGGGAATGACCTGTCCCGGCCCTACCCCTGAGAACGGGCTCGATAGGGTGAGCTTGGCCATCGGGATCTGCAGCTTCTGGAAAGCTGCGCGACTGATGAGGTTCAGTCCAGCCCCGCCATCCACCAAAATGTGGTACATCCTCACGTTGGCGATGGTGGGGGCCACCAAGAGCAGTAGTTGGCCGGCCCCAGCCATGTTCCTGGGGCAGTCGGTGGCATCGAAGCTGATGGGGGTTCCCATCCACCTGAGGTGCGGTGCGGCACTCGGGAGGGGAGCCACCGACGCTACTGCTCGGCGCAAGGTCTTAACCGCGCTTCGGGACGAGGGGTCAGCGGACCCACCATAGATGACGTAGAGCATCTTCCGGCGCTCATCATCACTGGAGCTGGAGCTCTCATGATTGCACACTGCCTTCATGGCGCGCTGAGGCTCCTGGAACTCCACCTGGTGGTCGACGTCGTCTGGGGCGTCGACCTTCTGCTTGCCCTCCCTTTGACGGTAGGGTGGGGCATCAGTTAGAAGCTGCTTCCCTTTCCGGAAGCGCTCCGCGAGCTTCTGGATTTCCCGGCACTCGGCAGCAGTATGGTAACTGGTGCCGTGCATGGGGCATAGCTCGCCCTGGCCCCCGTCTGGAGCCGGTGACTGTCGCGGCCTTTTGTCGGGGCGCGGCCCCCGAGCTCTACTCGGTGCTGCTGCTGCGGCAACGGGGGCGACGGCCGGTGGTTTCATCTTGCCACCGCCCCTGTTCTTGATCTTCCTGCCGCTTCCATACGAAGCGGTGCCAGATCCTGGCTGCCCTCCTGACCCGGAGGCTGGCAGTGAGTGCCAGTTCCGCCCTTCGGCTGTTCTGGCGCACTTGTCCGAAAGGCTGAAGAGCTCTGAGACGTTGCGGACCTCCCTGGTCGCGAGCTTCTCGAGCATCTTCTTGTCCCGAACGCCTTGCCGGAACATCACCACCACAGAAGCATTTTGGATGTGTGGGATGGTGTTCCGCACCTGGGAGAACCGCTGGATGAAGGAGCGCTGCGACTCCCAAGGTTGTTTCTGGATGGCGTGGAGGTCGAGCTCCGTGCCAGGCCGGGTGTAGGAACTGCCGAAGTTGGCGGTGAACTGCCGGAAGAGCTCTCCCCAGGAAGTTATGGACCCCTGGGGGAGGTTCATGAGCCAAGACCGGGATGGGCCGGTCAAGGCGACGGGGAAGTAGTTGGCCATGACGGCCTCATCCCCTCCTACGGCAAGTACGGCGGTGTAGTAGATCTGGAGAAACTCCGCCGGGTTGACGCTGCCGTCGTACTTCTCGGGCAGGTGCGGCCGAAACTTGCGCGGCCACCTCGCGAAGCGAAGATGGGACGCCAGGGCCACGCACCCTGCCCCTGTTGCTGCAGGCGTTGGTGCCGCGAACGCTTGGATCGCCGCGGGCACAGTGTACCCCGGTATGGGCAAGGTTGCGCCATAGCCCGGGGGCGCCGTTTGCAGGGCATATGGCTGTGGCATATGCTGCACGGCGTATGCCTGGGGCAGAGATCGCGTGGCGAACGTCTGCGCCTCTGGCTGGGTTGAGGCTGACGTCATTGTGTCGCTAGCCTCTTGGTTGCGACGCCTTTCTCGACTCCGCTCGAGGTACACACGGGCATCCTGGCCCAAGTGGCACCGTTCTAGCTCTGTCCTCAGGTCTGTCGACTGAGACCTGGAGGAGCTGGAATCCGCCGTCTGCCCGTCAACCGTTGGCGTGCGCATCAGCGACAATGCCGGTTGGCCGGAGCGTCGTCCCCGCCGAAGTCGAGGGTTTGCGGCGGCGACAACGAGACGGTCTACCTCGCGGATCCACTGCTGGGTCGCTGCCTGAGGCGCGTCCCCAGAAGGCGGATTGTGCAGTAGCGCTCTTGCTGCAGCTAGCGCATCCCGGCGGGGAACGCTCAGCGCTGCAGAAGATCTCACGCTGGCTGGAGCCTGCATTGCCGGAGTCGGCGTTGCCGGAGTCAGCTGCTGGCTTCCATCTTGCGCCAACACACTCCGTCCTGAGTGCGTCGACACGTATTCCCCGCTGGTCACGGTTTGCCGTGAACGCGGGGGAGGAGAGCTTGCCGCTGAAGGAAGCTTGGTCATCTCCGTCGGCAGAAACTCGTCACGCAAGGGAAAAGCCCCCTACCTGGCGCGCCAAATGTCGAAGTGTGTGGTCGACACTTCCCCCGGACCTGCTCTGGGCAGCCCGCGGAGGTTCTTTTTCGGAGGGGCTAGTCGCTTGCGGAGAGCTTAAGCGTAGGGACGAGTTAGGGAGGAGCTTGACACGGCGAGTTTTACGTGGTTCGGGCCGCCGGAGCGTAAAACCCTACGTCCACGGTGAGCTGAGGTGCTCGCTGTATTGCTTGTTGCTCAGGACCGGAGTCCTGAGCTTGAGGATGAGTTATGCCTAGGGTATGAGTTGCTGGAGTGCAAACCCTTGCTAACGTCGCCTACCCGAGCCTTTTATAGTCCAAGGCTCGTGTGGCTTACAAGGGGGGCCCGGGACCCGATAGGTGGTCCCGGGGAGATTGCCTGCCGACTATCATATCCGCAGTTATGTCGGTAGTTGTCTCTGGCGAAGGCTTCCGAGTCTTCGTCTTGCCGCCCTGCCCATGCCGCATGCTAGTCGTAGTGGTTGATGATGGCGGGAGCGGCAGGGGATGTCTTGTCGCCGTGTTTATTGGCTGGCAGGTTCTGACACCGCGCGCCAGTCTGTGATGTGACTGGGCGCAACGGCACCTGACAGAGGCGTGCTCCGCGTCTCCGTGTCTTGGGAAGGCGCGGGTCTTGAATACCTTGTACGGGCAAGGTATGGAGCGTCTTTACGCCCGCTGCCTACCACTCGGGGGCAGGCAGCGCTGTTCTGCTGTACACGTGGCGGGCCCGGAGCTCTCCTCTGAGGAGAGGGAGGTCCGGCCCCGGAGGACACGTGGAGCCTTCGGACCTCTCCCCGCGGAGGGGGAGGTCCGGCTTCTGTTGGCCACGTGGCGGGCCCGGAGCTCTCCTCCGAGGAGAGGGAGGTCCGGCCCCTCTGGACACGTAGCGCCTTCGGACCTCTCCCCCGCTGCGGGGGGAGGTCTGGCTTCTGTAGGCCACGTGGCGAGCCCGGAGCTCTACTCTGAGGAGAGGGAGGTCCGGCCCTGCTGGACGCGTGGCGCCTTCGGAGCTCTCCCTGCGGAGAAGGGCAAGGTACTCAGGCATTTTCCTCTGTGCGAGGGGGTACCCCATATCGCGGGTACCGACAACCTGGGACGACAACTTTCGTAACTCGGAAGGGACCTTCCCGGCTGGGGGAGAGTTTATAGGTCCTTCACGGGAAAGTGTGCGCCGCGGCACCAGGTCGCCTTCTTGTAGCTCCCAGACGCGCTTGGTCCTTTGGCGGTAGTGCCGGAGCACCAGCCGGGGCCATGCGTTGTGGGGTGTTGCCTGCAATCGTGCCTCGCCGACGAGGTTGATATCTTCACACTGGAGCGGGTCCTGCACGGCTTCTCCTGGGAGCCCCGGGGTACCTTCCCCTATCGGCTCAGGGCTACAAGAGGTAGGAGGACCCGGACTCTTCTTGGGAGACCCAGGATGTCTTCCTCCATTGGCTCAGGCCGACAGGAGGTTGACGGATCCTGAGCGGCCCCCGGGAGGTGAGGCCGAGGCACAGAGACGTGCACTCGGGTGGAGCTGGCCGGTTCTGCACCGCCGGGGGCTGGTGCTTGGGCTGCTGCAACTGCTTGGAGCTTCTCCAAGGCTGTTACCTCAGCAGTGCAGTCTCCACAGATCTTTTGGGGCAGCCGTAGTCGGTTACCGCCCTGACTCGTCGTCACTGGAGCTGGAGTCCTCGTAGTTGTGTACCGTCTTTATGGCGTGCTGGGGCTCCTGAAACCCCACCTGGTGGCCGACGTTGTCTGGGGCGTCGACCTTCTGCTTGCCCTCCCTTTGACAGAAGGGAGGGGCATCAGCTCGCAGCTGCTTCCCTTTGCGGAAGCGCTCCGCGAGTTTCTGAATCTCCTGGCACTCGGCAGCAGTATGGTAACTGGTGCCGTGCACGGGGCATGGCTCGCCTTGGTCACCATCTGGAGCTGGTGACTGTCGCTGCCTTTTGTCGGGGCGTGGCCTCCGAGCTCCACTGGGTGCTGCTGCTGCAGCAACAGGAGCTGCGGTCGGTGGCGTCATCTTGCCACCGTCCTGGTTCTTGATCTTCTTGTCGCTTCCATGGGAAGCAACACCAGATCCAGGCTGTTCTCCTGACGCGGAGGCTGGCAGTGAGTGCCAGTTCTGCCCTTCTGCTGCCCTGGCGCACTTGTCCGCCAGGCTGAAGAGCTCTGAGACATCGCGAACCTCTCTGGTCGCGAGCTTCTCGAGCATCTTCTTGTCCCGTACACCCTGCTGGAACGCCACCACCACAGAAGCATTTTGGATATGCAGGATGGTGTTCCGTACCTGGGAGAACCGATGGATGAAGGAGCGCACCGTCTCTCCAGGTTGTTGCTGGATGGCATGGAGGTCGAGCTCCGTGCCAGGCCGGGTGTAGGAGCTGCCGAAGTTGGCATTGAACTGCCGGCAGAGCTCTCCCCAGGAGGTTATGGAACCCTGGGGGAGGTTCATGAGCCAAGACCGGGCTGGGCCGGTCAAGGCGACGGGGAAGTAGTTGGCCATGACGGCCTCGTCCCCTCCTGCAGCAAGGATGGCGGTGGAGTAGATCTGGAGGAACTCTGCCGGGTTGACACTGCCATCGTACTTCTCGGGCAGGTGCAGCCGGAACTTGCGCGGCCACTTCGCGAAGCGAAGGTGTGGCGCTAGGGCCGCACATCCTGCCCCTGTTGCTGCAGGCGTTGGTGCCGCGAACGCTTGGTTTGCTGCTGGCACTGTGCACCCCGGTATGGGCAAGGCTGCGCCATAGACCGGGGGCACCATTTGCAGGGCATATGGCTGTGGCATATGCTGCGTGGTGTATGCCTGGGGCAGAGATCGCGTGGCGAACGTCTGCGCCTCAGGCTGGGTTGAGGCAGTCGACATGCTGTCGCCAGCCTCCTGGTTGTGACGCCTTTCTCGTCGTCGCTCAATGAACACTCGGGCATCTTTGCCCAAGTGGCATCGTTCCAGCTCCGTCCTCAGTTCCGTCGATGGGAGCCTGGTGGAGCGGGAATCTGCCGTCTGCCCATAAACCGTTGGTGTGCGCGTCAGCGACACAGCCGGTTGGCCGGGACGTCGTCCCTGCCGAAGTCGAGGGTTTGCGGCGGCGACGACGAGACGGTCTACCTCACGAATTCACTGCTGGGTCGCTGACTGAGGCGCGTCCCCAGCAGGTGAATTGTGCAGTAGTGCTCTTGCTGCAGCTAGCGTGCCCCGTGGGAGACGCTCAACGCTGCAGAGGATCTCACGCTCGCTGGAGCCTGTGCTGCCGGAGTCGGCGCTGCCGGAGTCGGCTGCTGGCTTCCAGATTGCGCCGACACACTCCGTCTAGAGTGTGTCGAGACGTAGTCCCTGCTAGTCACCGTTCGTCGTGAACATGGGCGGGGAGAGCTTGCCGCTGAAGGAAGCTTTGTCATCTTCGCCGGCAGAAGCTCGTCGCGCAAGGGAAAAGCCCCCCTTTCTGGCGTGCCAAATGTCGAAGTGTGTAGCCGACACTTCCCCCGGGCCTGCTCTGGGCAGCCCGCGGAGGTTCTTTTTCAGAGGGGCTAGTCACTCACGGAGAGCTTCAGCGTTAGGGACGATTGAGGGAGAAGCTTGACACGGGGAGTTTTACGTGGTTCAGGCCGCCTGAGCGTAAAACCCTACGTCCACGGTGAGCAGAGCTGCTTGTTGTATTGCTTGCTGCTCAGAACCGGAGTCCTGAGCTTGAGGGTGTAAGATGTCGAATGGCTAGAGTGCGAGGATGCGTATGAGGCGAACCCCTGCTAACGTTGCCTACCTGAGCCTTTTATAGTCCAAGGCTCGAGCGGCTTACAAGGTGGGCCCGAGACCCGACAGGTGGTCCCAGGGAGATTGCCTGCCATCTACCGTATCTGCAGTTACGCCGGTAGTTGTCTCTGGCGAGGGCTTCCGAGTCTTCGTTCTGCCGCCCTGCCCATGCCGCAAGCTAGTCGTAGTGGTTGATGATGGCAGGGGTGGCAGGGGATGTCTTGTCGCTGTGTTTATTGGCGGTCAGGCTCTGACACGGCGCGCCAGTCTGCGATGTGACTGGTCACAACGGCACCTGACAGAGGCGTGCTCCGCGTCTCCATGTCTTGGGAAGGCGCGGGTCTTGAATACCTTGTACGGGCAAGGTATGGCGCGTCTTTACTCTTGCTGACTACCGCGTGGGGGCAGGCAGCGCCGCTCTGCTGGCCACGTGGCAGGCTCGGAGCTCTCCTCTGAGGAGAGGGAGGTCCGGCCCCGCGGGACACGTGGAGCCTTCGGAGCTCTCCCTGCGGAGGGGTGGGGGGGAAGTCCGGCTGCTGCTGGCCACGTGGCGGGCCCGGAGCTCTCCTTTGAGGAGAGGGAGGTCCAGCCCCGCAGGACACGTGGAGCCTCCGGAGCTCTCCCCGCGGAGGGGGGAGGTCCGGCTCAGTTGGCCACGTGGCGGGTCCGGAGCTCTCCTCCGAGGAGAGGGAGGTCTGGCCCCGCTGTACACATGGCGCCTTCGGAGCTCTCCTTGCGGAGAAGGGCGAGGTCCTTAGGCATTTTCCCCTGTGCGCGGGGGTACCCCGTATTGAGGGTACCGACATCATCCTTGTTAGATAACCTGGCCCTAGTTTTTGACAAACTGCACTCCACGTGCACCAAGCTGAACCCCGACAAGTGTGTGTTCGGCGTACCCTCTGGGAAACTCCTAGGATTCCTGGTCTCACACCGAGGAATTGAGGCCAACCCAGAGAAGATCAAGGCCATCGACCTGATGCGACCCCCCGCCTGCATCAAAGAAGTACAGAAACTCACGGGATGCCTAGCCGCGCTGAGTCGGTTCATACCGAGGCTAGCAGAGCGAGCGATCCCCTTCTTTAGGCTCCTGCACAAATCCAGTCCGTTTGTTTGGACCGACGAAGCAGAAGAAGCTTTCCAGGAGTTGAAGCAACTCCTGACGACCCAACCCATCATGTTAGCCCCCGAGCCCGAAGAGCACTTGTTGCTCTACATCGCGGCAACAACTGAAGTGGTGAGCATGGTCCTCGTCGCAGAGCGGCCGGACCTCTCGTCACCGCAGCCTGCTCCGATAGCAGAAGACAAGCACCAGGCGACCCCGGAGGCCCAAGATGACCTCCCGGACCTCCAAGACAACCTCCCGGAGGTCCAACGGGACCTCCCGGAGCTGCGGGGTAACCCCCCGGAAACCAAAAGGAACCTCCTAGGAGGACAATACGTCCTCCCGAGGGTCCAGGATGACCACCTGTGGAACCAGCGGGATCTCCCGGAGGTCCAAGACGGCCTAGGAGCCTTCGAGTCCCAGCTCCCGGAGGCTCCCCTGGACCCAACTACCTCAGGTCGGCCTGAGCCAATGGATGAGGACATCTCAGGCCCGGGAGGGAGGGCCCGGACCATCCAGAGGCCCGTTTACTACATCAGTGAAGTCCTCCACGACGCCAAGACAAGGTATATGGAGGTCCACAAGCTGCTGTATGCAGTGCTCGTGGCATCCAGGAAGCTCCGCCACTACTTTCAAGCCCACCGGATCTCGGTGGTCACCTCTTACCCACTGAAGGCGATCCTTCACAGCCCCCACGCGACCGGCAATGTCGCCAAATGGGCAGCGGAATTGGCGGAGTTTGAGCTGGACTTTCTTCCTCGCTATGCAGTCAAGAGCCAAGCACTGGCTGACTTCGTGGCCGAGTGGACGCCTACGAAGGCTAACCCAGGGGGCGACTGTCGGTACCTGAGATATGGGGTACCCCCGCGCACAGGGTAAAATGCCTAAGGAACTCGCCCTTCTCCACAGGGAGAGCTCCGAAGGCGCCACGCGTCCGGCGGGGCCGGACCTCCCTCTCCTCAGAGGAGAGCTCCGGGCCCGCCGCGTGGCAAACAGAAGCCGGACCTCCCCCTCCGCAGGAGAGAGGCCCAAAGGCGCCGCGTGTCCAGCGGGGCCGGACCTCCCTCTCCTCAGAGGAGAGCTCCAGGCCCGCCATGTGGCATACAGAGGCCGGACCTCCCCCTCCGCGGGGAGAGGTCCGGAGGCTCCACGTGCCCCGCGGGGCTGACGCTCCTCTTCTCTGAGGAGGGCTCCGGGCCCGCCATGTGGCAGCAGAGCGACGCTGCCTGCCCCGAGCGATAGGCAGCGGGCGTAAATACGCTCCATACCTTGCCCGTACAAGGTATTCAAGGCTCGCGTCTTCCCAAGACGCGGAGATGCGGAGCACTCTTCTGTCAGGCGCCGTTGCGCCCAGTCGCATCACAGACTGGCGCGCGGTGTCAGAACCTGTCAGCCAATAAACACCGCGACAAGACATCCCGTGCCTCCTGCGCCGTCATCAACCACTACGACTAGCATGCGGCATGGGCAGAGCGGCAAGATGAAGACTCAGAAGCCTTCGACCAGAGACAACTACTGGCATAACTGCTGATACGGTAGATAATAGACAATCTTCTCGGGACCACCTGTCGAGTTCCGGCTTCCCTTGTAAGCCGCCCGAGTCTTGGACTATAAAAGGCTCGGGTAGGCGTCGATAGCAAGGGTTCGTACTTTGCAACTCATACGCTAGCCATACACTCTCAAGCTGTAACTCACCCCCAAGCTCAGGCCTCCGGCCCTGAGCAGCAAGCAATACAGCGAGCTCCATAGCAAGCCGTGGACGTAGGGTTTTACGCTCCGGCGGCCTGAACCACGTAAAACTCGCCGTGTCAAGCTCTTACTAACTCGCCCATCTGCGCAAGCTCTCCGCTAGGGACTAGCCCCTCCGAAAAAAGAACCTCCGCGGGCTGCCCAGTGCAGGCCCGGGGGAAGTGTCGATCGCACACTTTGACATTTGGCGCGCCAGGTAGGGGGCTTTTCCCCTAGCGCGACGAGTTCCCGCCGACGAAGATGACCAAGCTTCCTTCAGCAGCGAACTCTCCCCCCTCGCCTCCGCGGCAGACCACGACCAGGGGGGAGTACATGTCGACACACTCGGGACGGAGTGTGTCGGTACGAGCTTGGAGCCAGCAACCGGCTCTGACAGCGCCGACCCCGACAATGCAGGCTCCAACCAGCTTCAAGTCTCCAGTAGCGCTCGGCGCGCCCAGTGGGGGTGCGTTAGCTGCGGCGAGAGCGCTACTGTACATCCGCCCGCTGGGGACGCGCCTCAGGCAGCGACCCGGCAGTGGATCCGAGAGGTAGACCGTCTCGTCGTCGCCGCTGCAAGCCCTCGACCTCGGCGGGAACGACGCTCTCGCCAATCGGTCGCATCGCTGATGCGCGCACCATTGAATGGTGAGCAGACGGCAGACTCCAGCTCTACCAGCCCCCAGTCAACAGATCTGAGGACAGAGCTGGAACAGTGTCACCTGGGTCAAGATGCCCGGATATACCTCGAGCGGCGCCGAGAAAGGCGTCGCCACCAAGAGGCTGACGACAGCCTGACGTCGGCCTCGACCCAGCCTGAAGAGCAGACCGTCGCCACGCGATCTCTGCCCCAGGCCTGTGCCATGCAGAATATGCCAGTCGTATGTCCTGCATATGGCGCCCCCGGCCTATGGTGCAGCCTTGCCCATGCCGGGGCATGCGGTGCTCAGTGCGAACCAAGCGTTCGCGGCACCAGAACCTGCGGCGACAGAAGCAGGGTGTGCGGCCCTCGCGCCCCACCTTCGCTTCGCAAAGTGGCCGTGCAAGTTTCGGCCGCCCCTGCCCGAGAAGTACGATGGCAGCATCAACCCGTCGGAATTCCTCCAGATCTACTCCACCGCCGTACTTGCCGCAGGAGGGAATGAAGCCGTCATGGCCAATTACTTCCCTGTCGCATTGACTGGCCCAGCTCGGTCTTGGCTCATGAACCTCCCCCAGGGTTCCGTAACTTCCTGGGGAGAGCTTTGCCGATAGTTCATAGCCAACTTCGGCAGTTCCTACACCCGGCCTGGCACGGAGCTCGACCTCCACGCCATCCAACAACAACCTGGGGAGTCGTTGCGCTCTTTCATCCAGCGGTTCTCCCAGGTGTGGAACACCATCCCACACATTCAAAATGCTTCTGTGGTGGTGGCGTTCCGGCAAGGCGTCCGAGACAAGAATATGCTCAAGAAACTCGCGACCAGGGAGGTCCGCGATGCCTCGGAGCTCTTCAGCTTGGTGGACAAGTGCGCCAGAGCAGCCGAAGGACGGAACTGGCACTCACAGCCATCCTCCGAGTCAGGAGGGCTGCCCGGATCTGGTACTACTCCCTTTGGAGGTAGCAGGAAGACCAAGAGCCGGGGCAGAAGCAAGATAAGACCGCTGGCCGCGACCCAAGTCGTCACTACGGCGACGTTCAGTGGGGCTCGAGGGACGCGCCCTGACAAGAGGCAGTGAAAGTCACCGACCCCGGAAGATAGCCAGGACAACATGTGCCCCGTGCACGGCAGCTGTCGCCACACTACTGTCGAGTGCCGGGAGATACGAAGGCTCGCAGAGCGCTTCCGCAAGGGGAAGCGGCAGCGGGCTGATGCCCTGCCCTTCCGTCCAAAGGAGGATGAGCAGGGGGTGGATGTCCCAGGCAACATCGACCACCCAGAGGAGATCCAGGAGTCTCAGCGTGTCGTGAAGGCGGCATGCAATCGTGAGGACTCCGGCTCCAGCGACGACGAGCGTCGGAAGAAGCTCTACGTCATATACGGCGGGTCCTCCGACCCCTCGTCCCGAAGCACAGTCAAGACTCTGCGCCGAGCGGTAGCATCGGTGGCGCCACTCCCGAGTGCTGCACCACACCTTAAGTGGATGGGGACCCCCATCAGCTTTGACGCCACCGACTGCCCCAGGAACATGGCTGGGGCCGGCCAACTACCGCTCCTGGTGGCCCCTACCATCGCCAACGTGAGAATGTACAACGTTTTGGTAGATGGAGGGGCTGGGCTGAACCTCATCAGCCGTGCGGCTTTCCAGAAGCTGCAGGTCCCGATGGCCAAGCTCACCCCGTCGAGCCCCGGGACAGGTTATCCCCTACGGCAACATTAGTCTCCCGGTGACCTTCGGGGCTCCGGACAACTATCAAACAGAGTACATTCTGTTCGACGTAGTGGAGATAGACCTCCCCTTCAACGCCATAATCGGCAGGCCAGCCCTGTACCGGTTCATGGCTGTAGCCCACTACGGCTACCTCGTCCTGAAGATGCCAACACCGACGGGCGTTCTCAGGATTCGTGGGGACCGCACTGCTGCAGTGTCGGCCCTGGAGAAGCTCCAAGCACTCGCAACAGCTGGGGCATCAGCCCCCGGCAATACGGAGCCGGACCAGCTCCGCCCAAGCGCACGTCACCGTGCTTCCACCACAGCACCCCGGGTGCAACCTCTCGACGTGGACGGCGTCCCCTTAAAGGTCGTCCAAGTCGGCGCCGAAGCTACCCAGACCACCCGGGTAGCCGGGGGCCTGGATAGCAAATAGGAAGGCGCGCTCGTCACCTTCCTCCGGCACAATGTCAACGTGTTTGCATGGCAGCCGTCGCAGATGCCGGGGATCCACAGGGAGGTGATCGAGCACCACTTGAAAGTCTTCCCCGACGCCCGGCCTGTTCAACAGAAGCCCCGTAAGCAGTCCATCGAGCGGCAAAACTTCATCCGTGAAGAAGTCAAGAAACTGCTGGACGCTGGCTTCATACGGGAGGTCCACCACCCACGATGGTTGGCGAACCCCGTCGTTGTCCCGAAGGCCGGCGGGAAGCTCCAGATGTGCATCGACTACACCAGTCTCAATAAGGCATGTCCTAAAGATCCATTCCCTCTCCCTAGAATAGATCAAATAGTAGACTCAACGTCAGGCTGTGATATGCTGTGCTTCCTAGACGCCTACTCGGGTTTCCATCAGATCCCCATGTCTAGAGAAGACGAGGAGCACACCTCCTTCATCACAATAGACGGCCTTTATTGCTATGTGTCTATGCCTTACGGCCTAAAGAATGCACTCCCCACCTTTGTGCGGGCGATGCACAAAACCTTTGGGGAGTTAATAAGAGACCTGGTTGAGGTGTATGTCGATGACATAGTTGTCAAGGTCAAGCAGGGGTCATCCCTACTAGATAACCTAGCTTTAGTCTTTGGCAAGTTGCGCTCTACGCGCACCAAGCTGAACCCAGATAAATGTGTGTTCGGCGTGTCCTCTGGGAAGCTCTTAGGGTTCCTGGTCTCCCACCGAGGAATTGAGGCCAACCCAGAGAAGATCAAGGCCATCGACTTGATGCGGCCCCCTGCCCGTGTCAAGGATGTCCAGAAACTCACGGGATGTCTAGCCGCGCTGAGTCGGTTTATACCGAGGCTAGCAGAGCGGGCACTCCCTTTCTTTAAGCTCCTGCGCAAGTCAGGCCCCTTTGCCTGGACTAACGAAGCAGAAGAGGCTTTCCAGGAGTTGAAGCGACTCCTGACGACCCTGCCTATCATGGTAGCCCCTGAGCCCGGAGAGCACCTGCTGCTCTACATCGCGGCGATAACTGAAGTGGTGAGTATGGTCCTCGTCACAGAGCGGCCAGACCTCTCGCCCTCGCAACCTGCTCCGGTAGCAGAAGTCAAACACCAAGGGGGCCCGCAGGGCCAAGACGGTCTCCAGGACCCCCTGGAGGTCCAAGATGACCACCCGGAGGCCCAGGACGGCCTCCCGGACCCCCAAGGTAAATCTCAAGGGTCCGATTGGGATCTCCCGGAGGTCCCTCAAGACCCCCCGGAGCTCCCGGATGATCAAGAAAGCTTAAGGGCCTCCGGGTCCCAGCTCCCGGAGGCCCCCGTGGGTCCACCCACCTCCGGCGGGCCAGGGCCAATGGACGAGGAGCTCCCAATCCTAAGAGAGAGGGTCCGAACCATACAAAGGCCTGTCTACTACATCAGTGAGGTACTTCATGAGGCCAAGACAAGGTGCCTAGAAGTCCACAAGCTGCTGTATGCGGTGCTTGTGGCCTCCAGGAAGCTCTGCCACTACTTCCAGGCCCACCAGGTCTCGGTAGTCACCTCGTATCCGCTGAAGACGATTCTTCACAGCCCCCATGCGACTGGCAACGTTGCCAAATGGGCGGCGGAACTGGTGGAGTTTGAGCTGGACTTCCTCCCACGTCATGCAGTCAAGAGCCAAACTGGCTGACTTTGTGGCGGAGTGGACACCAACGAAGACTGACCCAGGGGGCCATGAAAGCGGTGAGCCAGAGCCCAAAGCTCCGGTCTTCACCGAACCCCACTGGACACTCTTCTTCGACGGCTCCTCGCGAAAGCAGGGGGCCGGTGCCGGCGTACTGCTCCTCATGCCATCGGGGGAGCAGTTTGGGTATATGGTGCGTCTCAATTTCAAGGCAACCAACAACATGGCGGAGTATGAAGCACTCATCTTTGGCCTGCAGACAGCCCTGTCTTTAGGCGCTCGCCAGCTGTTGGCACAGGGCGACTCCCAGCTGGTCATCAAGCAAGTCAAGGGCGAATGCTCCTGCAATGACCCACAGCTAGCTGCGTATCTGCTTCACGTGCAGATGTTGGAGAAAGAATTCCTCGCCTTGGACCTGCACCACGTACCGCGCGCTGGTAATGCCGCAGCCGACAACCTTTCAACAAAGGCTTCCACCGGAGCCCCTGCGCCGGAAGGAGTTTTCGAGAGGACGTTGCTGCGGCCCACAGCCCGGCCCGCCGAGCCGGGCGAAGGGGGCTTGCCCAGCACCTCGAAGCTGGCGGTCCCGGCGGCCCTACAGCCATGGATGCCGCCAAGGATCGTAAGCGTCACTGGGGACTCCGTGCAACCCAGCGCTCAAGATCCAGACGCTCAAGTCAGACCCGATGCATGGATCACGGAGATCCGGGACTACTTGAAAGACAACATCCTCCCTGATGAATGTGTAACCGCTGAACGGATTGTGCGTATGGCTAAGAGGTACGCGCTGGTAGAGGGGGATCTCTACCGGCGTGGCGCCAACCACATCCTATTGCGGTGCATAACCCAGGGGGAAGGCTGCGACTTGCTCACTGAGATCCATGGAGGCGAATGTGGAAGTCATTCTTCCTCACGCACGCTTGTCAGTAAAGCCTTCCGGCATGGCTTCTACTGGCCGACAGCACTCCAGGATGCCGTCAAGCTGGTCGAGAGCTGCAAGGCGTGCCAGTTCCACGCCAAGCAGATCCATACACCGGCTCAGGCGGTACAGATGATCCCGCCCTCATGGCCGTTTGCCGTATGGAGGCTGGACATCCTGGGACCATTCCCCAGAACCGTCGGGGGATTCCGGTACCTCTATGTCGCTATCGACAAGTTCACCAAGTGGCCGGAAGCTACACCAGTTGTCACCATCAACAAACAATCTGCAGTAAAATTCATCAAGTCTTTTGTCTGCCGGTTCGGGGTCCCAAACAGGATCATCACTGACAACGGGACCCAGTTCACCAGCGCAGCATTCCAAGACTACTGCGAGGACCTTGGCATTCAGATATGCTATGCCTCAGTCGCCCACCCGAGGAGCAATGGGCAAGTTGAGAGGGCCAACGCGGAGATTCTCAGGGGCCTCAAGACTCGCACCTTCGCCAACCTGAAGAAACATGGTGCCAATTGGGTGGATGAGCTTCCGAGCACACTATGGGCTAACCGGACATCTCAGAGCCGGGCCACCGGGGAGACACCCTTCTTCATGGTGTACGGGGCTGAAGCTGTACTTCCCCCAGAAATCACCATGAAGTCTCACCGTGTCTGGGCTTACGACGAAGCCACGCAGGACAACCTCCGGCGTGGAGAAATCGACCTCATCGACGAGGTCCAATTACATGCGGCACTCCGTAACGCGCGGTACAGACAAGCGCTTCGGCGCTACCACCAGAGGTCTGTGCGTGCCCGGGAGCTGCAGGAAGGTGACCTGGTGTTGCGACGTATACTTTCTCATGAAGGGGCCCACAAACTCTCCCCTAGTTGGGAAGGCCCCTTCCGAGTCGAGAAAGTATGCCGCCCCGGGTGTGTGCGCCTTTCCACCGAGGATGGGGACCTGCTCCCAAATCCTTGGAACATAGAACACCTCCGTAAGTTCTACCCCTAGAGCAAAAATAGGACAGTACTTTCTTTTCGTAATAAACTCCATAGAGTCTAGGAGCAGCGCTCGGAGCAGCTAAATCCCAGGGGACGGTCCAGGACTACGTTCAGCTTTGCCTGGTTCCGACTCCAAGCGCGTAGAGTCTTGCTTCCCCTCTTAATGGGGTGGGTCGTGGCCTCCATGTTTAGCCTGCCTTCCTCCTATAGGAAGTTGTACGAAAAGAAATCTGCTCTACTTTGCTCTTTCTTTGTACTCATTTAAATTGCGAATTAAGTTTTTTCACCCTTGCAGTGCATGGTTGCCATGTACTCAGCTCCCCCTCTCTACAAGTCCCTAAGCACCAAGCATATGGTTAGGGGCTATAAGTCAAATAAGACTATGAAATAAGGGAGGGGGAGCCCCCAAGGAGAATTACGTTTCCTCTACCTATGTGCAGGGCCTCCAGGTTGCGGCAACAGGGACTGCATGAAGCAGGAGGAAAGGAGCTACCAGCTACTCCGGCCTGGGACTGGAAGGACCGGGACCAGCCCCTCCAGCAGGGGCGGGGCCCGGGGGCCCCACGTGTCCAGCGGGCCCGGAACTCTCTCCTCCCTTGAGGAGGGCTCTGAGCTCGCCACGTGGCGGGTGGAAGCCGGACCTCCCCCTCAGAGGGAGGGCTCCGAAAGCCCTACGTGTCCAACATGGCCGGTGCTCCCGCCTCTTAGGAAGGAGCTCCGGACCCGCCACGTGGCAGGCAGATCTGGAGCCCCCCATAGGGCGAGATCCGGAGACCTCCGGGGGCCACTAACACGGTTAGGACCCGGGGAGGGTGTCTGTGCAAAGCTCCGAGATTGGAAATGGCCTCTGAGTACCTTGCGGAGCTAAGGACTCAGCCAGGCAAAGCCAAGAAGGAGAGAAAAAGCATCGCAGACACAAGTATCCAAAAGAGTCAAATTAAGCGAGGCTCCATGAGCTGGACTACAGACTCGATAAAAAGAAAGAAACAAGCCCCAAGGGTCTCCCGACACGACCAGAATCCAGAAGTTGCAACAACGGCCGCATCACCAGGCTTCAGCCCTGGCGGAACTCTCTCGCTCTATGACCAGAGCGCAGGAATCGCCTTCCTCCTCACCGGCACAAAAACCAGTGACACCACGGGAGCTCCTGAGGCCCCCTCCGCAGTATTCAGCGGCCTTCTTGGAGACTCTACCGCCCGGGATTCTCCACGGTGCATCGGCGGTTTCCTTCTCCTGAAGTTCCCTCATCACCTGCGCAAAAGCCGGTGTCGACAAGGGTGCCCCTGGAGCCCCCAACCTTCATCACCTGCGCAAAAGCCGGAGTCAACAAGGGTGCTCCCGTGAGGGCAAGGAGTCAGTCTCCTGAGAAGATGAGCCGGCAAGGTACTTCAGCGGTTCCCGAAAAAAGCGCCGCAAAGGCGGCAGTCTTGGGAACCGCCGCCGTAAAAGCAACCATCAAGTGAGCGCACGCTCCCACGATCCCGTGGCCGTTCGTGCTCCGGCAGCGGTCAATTCGGGACTTAGAGGAAGTGCGCGGATCGGAAGAGACGGAGGTCCCACCTCGGGCTCGATATCTCCCCCGAGATGGGCCCGGGGGCCACTGTCGGTACCTGAGATATGGGGTACCCCCGCGCACAGGGTAAAACGCCTAAGGAACTCGCCCTTCTCCGCAGGGAGAGCTCCGAAGGTGCCACGCGTCCGGCGGGGCCGGACCTCCCTCTCCTCAGAGGAGAGCTCCGGGCCCGCCGCGTGGCAAACAGAAGCCGGACCTCCCCCTCCGCGGGAGGGAGGCCTGAAGGCGCCGCGTGTCCAGCGGGGCCGGACCTCCCTCTCCTTAGAGGAGAGCTCCAGGCCCGCCACGTGGCATACAGAGGCCGGACCTCCCCCTCCGCGGGGAGAGGTCCGGAGGCTCCACGTGCCCCGCGGGGCTGACCCTCCTCTTCTCTGAGGAGGGCTCCGGGCCCGCCACATGGCAGCAGAGCGACGCTGCCTGCCCCGAGCGATAGGCAGCGGGCATAAATACGCTCCATACCTTGCCCGTACAAGGTATTCAAGGCCCGCGTCTTCCCAAGACACGGAGACGCGGAGCACGCTTCTGTCAGGCGCCTTTGCGCCCAGTCGCATCACAGACTGGCGCGCGGTGTCAGAACCTGTCAGCCAATAAACACCGCGACAAGACATCCCGTGCCGCCTGCGCCGTCATCAACCACTACGACTAGCATGCGGCATGAGCAGAGCGGCAAGATGAAGACTCAGAAGCCTTCGACCAGAGACAACTACCGGCATAACTGCAGATACGGTAGATAATAGACAATCTTCCTGGGACCACCTGTCGGGTTCCGGCTTCCCTTGTAAGCCGCCCGAGTCTTGGACTATAAAAGGCTCGGGTAGGCGTCGATAGCAAGGGTTTGCACTTTGCAACTCATACGCTAGCCATACACTCTCAAGCTGTAACTCACCCCCAAGCTCAGGCCTCCGGCCCTGAGCAGCAAGTAATACAGGGAGCTCCATAGCTCGCCGTGGACGTAGGGTTTTACGCTCCGGCGGCCTGAACCACGTAAAACTCGCCGTGTCAAGCTCTTACTAACTCGTCCATCTGCGCAAGCTCTCCGCTAGGGACTAGCCCATCCGAAAAAAGAACCTCCGCGGGCTGCCCAGTGCAGGCCCGGGGGAAGTGTCGATCGCACACTTCGACAGCCACGAAGACGGTGAACCAAAGCCCTGAGCTCTGGTCTTCACCGGGCCTCACTGGACGCTCTTCTTCGACGGCTCCTCACGAAAGCAGGGGGCCGGTGCTGGCGTACTTCTTCTCATGCCATCGGGGGAGCAGTTTGGGTACATGGTGCATCTCAATTTCAAGGCAACCAACAACATGGCAGAGTATGAAGCACTCATCTTTGGCCTAAAGGCAGCCCTATCTCTGGGCGCTTGCCAGTTGTTGGCACAGGGCGACTCCCAGCTAGTCATCAAGCAAGTTAAGGGTGAATGCTCCTGCAATGACCCACAGCTAGCTGCTTACCTGCTCCACGTGCAGATGTTGGAGAAAGACTTCCTCGCCTTGGACCTGCGCCATGTACCGCGCGCTGGCAATGACGCAGCTAACGACCTCTCAACGAAGGCCTCCACCGGAGCCCCTGTGCCCGAAGGAGTCTTCGAGAGGACATTGCTGCGGCCCACAGCCCGGCCTGCCAAGCCAGGCGAAGGGGGCTGGAGCAGCACCTCTAAGCTGGCGGTCCCGGCGGCCCTGCAGCCATGGACGCTGCCAAGGATCGTAAGCGTCACTGGGGACTCCGTGCAACCCAGCGCTCAAGATCCAGAAGCTCAGGTCAGACCCGATGCATGGATCACGGAGATCCGGGACTACTTGAAAGACAACATCCTCCCTGATGAACGTGTATCCGCTGAACGGATCGTGTGCATGGCTAAGAGGTATGCGCTGGTAGAAGGGGATCTCTACCAGCGTGGCGCCAACCACGTCCTATTGCAGTGCATAACCCAGGGGGAAGGCTGCGACTTGCTCGCTGAGATCCATGGAGGCGAATGTGGGAGTCACTCTTCCTCACGCACGCTCGTCGGTAAAGCCTCCGGCATGACTTCTACTGGCCGACAGCACTCCAGGATGCCGTCAAGCTGGTTGAGAGCTGCAAGGTGTGCCAGTTCCACGCCAAGCAGATCCACACACCGGCTCAGGCGGTTCAGATGATCCCGCCCTCGTGGCCGTTCGCCGTATGGGGGTTGGACATCCTGGGACCATTCCCCAAAGCCGCCGGGGGATTCTGGTACCTCTACGTCACCGTCGACAAGTTCACCAAGTGGCAGGAAGACACACCCGTCGTCACCATCAACAAGCAATCCGCAGTAAAGTTCATCAAGTCGATCGTCTGCCGGTTCGGGGTCCCGAATAGAATCATCACCGACAACGGGACCCAGTTCAGCAGCGCAGCGTTCCAAGAGTACTGCGATGACCTCGGCATCGAGGTGTGCTATGCCTCCGTTGCTCACCCAAAGGGCAATGGGCAAGTCGAGAGGGCCAACACTGAGATTCTTCGGGGCCTCAAGACTCGCACTTATGCTGGCTTGAAGAAACATGGCGCCAAGTGGGTGGACGAGCTTCCGAGCACACTATGGGCTAACCGGACATCCCAGAGCCGGGCCACCAGAGAGACACCCTTCTTCATGGTGTACGGGGCCGAAGCTGTGCTTCCCCCAGAGATTACCATGGGGTCTCTCCGTGTCCGAGCTTACGACGAAGCCGCGTAGGACGACCTCCGGCGTAAAGACATTGACCTCGTCGACGAGGCCCGATTACATGCAGCACTCCGCAACGCACATTACTGGCAAACGCTCGGACGCTACCACCAAAGGATTGTGCGTGTTCGAGAGCTGCAGGAAGGCGACCTGGTGTTGCGGCGCATACTTTCTCGTGAAGGGACCGACAAACTGTCCCCCAACTGGGAAGGTCCCTTCCGAGTCACGAAAGTTTGCCACCCCGGGTGCGTACGCCTTTGCACCGAGGATGGGGATCCGCTCCCGAACCCTTGGAACATAGAACACCTCCGTAAGTTCTACCCCTAGAGCAATAGTTGGACAGTTTTTTCTTTCTGTAATAGATTCCATAGAGTCCAGGAACAGCGCTCGGAGCAGCTAAGTCTCAGGGGACGGTGCAGGACTACGTTCAGATTGGCCTGGTTCCGACCCTAAGCGCGTAGAGTCTTGCTTCCCTTCTTAATGGGGCGGGTCGTTTCCTCTATGTTTAGCCTGCCTCCCTCCTATGGAAATTTATATGGAAAGAAACCTGTCCAGCTTTGCTCTTCCCTTGTGTTCATTTAAATTACGTATTAATTTTTATGACCGCACTTCCTGTGTATGCTCACCATGCACTAAGCTTCCTTTTCCCATTCTCACCCCTAGTCGGCATTTGCTATCCTACCAAAGACGGTCGCGTTTGAGGCACCTGTCGATGGCCAGGGGGCCTCGAGCCCCTGGCACTTTGCGCACTGAAGTACCCAAGCCCCGTATACCGGATCAGGATCGTAAGAAAAATAAGACTATGAGATAGGGAAGGGGGATCCCCAAGGAGAATTACGTTTCCCTTACTTGTGTGCAGGACCTCCCAGCCTTAGCTTCCCCGCAGAAGTATGGTAGGTGCGCCCAAACAATTGGCCACACCTACTAGGGGGCCACTACGGGACCGCAAGAATGGAGCTCCAGTCTCTTACCGAAGGATCTGGACCTCGCCCCCTCCGTAGGGGCAGGCTCTGGAGGCCCCACGTGTTCGGCGGGGCCGGAGCCCCCCTTCCTCAGAGGGTAGATCCGGGCCCGCCACGTGGCCGGCAGAGCCGGGCCTCGCCCCTCCGCGGGGAGAGCTCCGGAGGCTCCACGTGTCCCGCGGGGCCGGACCTCCCTCTCCTCAGAGGAGAGCTCCGGGCCCGGCAAGTGGCCAGCAGAAGCGGGACCTCCCCCCCTCCGCGGGGTGAGTTCCGAAGGCCCCACGTGTCCCACGGGATCGGTCCTCCATCTTCTCAGAGGAGAGCACCGGGCCCGCCAGGTGGCCGGCGGATCTGGACATTCCCGTTCTCACGGGGCGAGCTCCGAAGATCCCTTGGGCCCTTAATACAATAAGGACCCGGGAAGGTGTCTGTACAAGACTTCAAGGTTGGTGAAGACCTCTGAGTACCTTGCGGAGCTAAGGACTCGGACAGGCCAAGCCAAGGAGAAGATAAAAATATACAGGCACGGAAAAAACGAGAGTATATTCATTCAAGGCTCCACGAGCTGGACTACAGACTCAATGAAAGAAAAAGAAAAGATACAAGCCCTAGGATTCCCCTGGCTCTCGCCGGAACCTAGAGGCTACGAGGGCGGCCACATCCCCGACTTCAGCCCTGGCGGCTTCCTCCCGTCCCGCGGCGGGGCCCTGACTCACTGGCTCCAGTGAGAAGGAGGGATCTCGGCTCCGGAAGCACGCCAACACGTGCGTAGCAACCTCCATTGCAAGGCCCCGTCCCTCTGCCTCGAGCTCGCCGACGACCACCGCCTCAAGCCTATTCAGCTTGGCGCTGATAGACTCAAGCGCGGGGATCACCTCGGACACCTTCTGCGCCGGGGCCGCTGCCTTCACCGGGCTAAAGCCAAGAGAGACCAGAGCGGATCCCGCCTGGTCGATGAAGTTCGAGACCGCCGGGCCTCGGAGGACCGTGAGGCCAAGAGCTCCTCCACCTCGCGGCGGTCTGCTAGGAAGGCGTCAAGGCTCCCCTCGGAGAATTCCTTCTCCTTGGTGGCCAGCGAACTCTCCCAAAGCTGGAAGCGCTGGGCAAGCTGGTCCAACTCCGAAGCCCGGAAGTCAGCTGCCAGCTCCCTGTCCAGGGCCGCCTGGTGCTTCCGGGAGACCTGCTCATCCCTTGTGACCAGGTCTGCCTTCTGGGTCTCCAACTCCTTGGCACGAGCCCTCATGTCGCCTTTGCCAGCCGCCAGCCGTGCGGCGATATTCTCCGTGTCGGCCACCGCAGAGCGCTCCTGGTCCGTGACGGCGCGCTCACGGTGCTCCAGCTTCAGACGCAGATCCTCCAAAGCGAAGAGACGCTCATCGGCCTTAGTGTGAGACTCGTGGGCCTCCTAGTGGAGCCGCCGAGTCTCGGAGTCCAGACGGTCAACGGCCCTCTTCTGATGGTCAAGGAGCGCCTCCATGACGTCGAGCGATGCCCGCCTTGAGTCAAGCTCCTCCCTGACCTCCTCAGTTCGCTCGCTCAAAAGGCGCCCCTAGGTGAGGAGGCGATCCCTCTCACCTACCTTCTCCTCCCGCTCGCTACCGAGCGCGGCCAAAACCTGCCGGACGCTCGTCTGGGTGAGCACGAGGGCGTCTGCCAGGGGCAGCGGGGCGGTAGAGGCCGGAGCGGCACCCCCGACCTCCTCCATCACGTCGTCTTCGGGAGAAGTCGACGCTGCGGCAACCGGGATAAGGCGCCGATCAGGAGAAGCTGGCACTGGGACAGGCTCGCTCCCGGTGTGCCCTGGTTCGCTGCCCGCTGTAAGGCCCGTGGCAGCTTCTCCCGCTCCGGCAACAGGGGGCAGGACATCGACAGCCGGTCCCGCCGAACCCTCAGCAACAGCCGGATCCTGAGCCGGTGAAGGGGGATGAATGGGAGGAGTCGCCACTGCCGCAGGAGTCGGGCTTACCGGCGCAGAAGGAACTTGCGCTGGCTTGGGGCCGCTGTGATTATTTCGGCTTCCGATCGCTGTGGCGCGTGTCGAAGTGGTCAGTCGACACTTCCCCTGGGCCTGCACTGGGCAGCCCACGGAGGTTCTTTTTTCGGTGGGGCTAGTCGCTTGCGGAGAGCTTGAGCGTATGGACGAGTTAGGAAGAGCTTGACACGGCAAGTTTTACGTGGTTCAGGCTGCCAGAGCGTAAAACCCTACGTCCACGGCGAGCTATGGAGCTCTCTGTATTGCTTGTTGCTCAGAACCGGAGTTCTGAGCTTGGGGATGACTGAAGTCTAGAGTATGAGTTGCGGGAGTGCGAACTCAGGGTGCAGATGGCTCGAGTGTGAACCCTTGCTAACGTTGCCTACCCGAGCCTTTTATAGTCCAAGGCTTGTGTGGCTTACAAGGGGGGCCCGGGATCCGACAGGTGGTCTCGGGAAGATTGACTGTTATCTACCGTATCAGCGGTTATGCCGGTAGTTGTCTCTGGCGAAGGCTTCTGAGTCTTCGTCTTGTCGCCCTGCCCATGCCGCATGCTAGTCGTAGTGGTTGATGACGGCGGGGGCGGCATGGGATGTCTTGTCGCTGCGTTTATTGGCTGGCAGGCTCTGACACCGTGCGCCAGTCTGTGATGCGACTGGGCGAAACGGCACCTGACAGAGGCATGCTCCGCGTCTCCGCGTCTTGGGAAGGCGCGGGCCTTGAATACCTTGTACGGGCAAGGTATGGGGCGTCTTTACGGCCACTGCCTACTGCTCGGGGGCAGGCAGCGTTATTCTGCTGGCCATATGGCGGGCCCGGAGCCCTCCTAAGTGAAGAGGGAGGTCCGGCCCTGCAGGACACGTGGAGCCTTCGGACCTCTCCCGGCGGAGGGGGAGGTCCGGCTTCTGTTGGCCACGTGGCGAGCCCGGAGCTCCTCTCTGAGGAGAGCGAGGTCCGGCCCCGCTGGACACGTGGCGCCTTCGGACCTCTCCCCGCGGAGGGGGGAGGTCCGGCTTCTGCTGGCCACGTGGCGAGCCCGGAGCTCTTCTCTGAGGAGAGGGAGGTCCGGCCCTGCCGGACGCGTGGCGCCTTCGGAGCTCTCCCTGCGGAGAAGGGCGAGTACCTTAGGCATTTTCCCCTGTGCGCGGGGTACCCCATATCGCGGGTACCGACAGTGGCCCCCGGGCCCATCTCGGGGGAGATAGCGTGCCCGAGGTGGGACCTCCGTATCTTCTGATCCGCGCACTTTCTATAAGTCCCGCATTGATCGCTGTCGGAGCACGAACAGTCGCGGGATCGTGGGAGTGTGCGCCCACTTGATGGTTATCTTTACTGCGGCGGTTCCCAAGGCTGCCATCCCTGTACGTCGCAGCGCTTTTATCCGGAACCGCCGAAGCGCCTTGCCGGCTTGTCTTCTAGGGAGACTGACTCCTTGACCCACCGCTTCAGTTGGGCGGCTCGGGTCCACTTGTCATCGGCGCCGGTCTCGGAGCCAATGCGGTCGCCGATGCGATGTACTCGAAGATTTTTGAATCACCTCGAATCGTTCCTTGAAAGTTTTAAAAGGGGATCTTACCCGCAACGCGGCTTCCCTTCGCATTTCCTAGCACTCGTTCTTCCCTTGAACTCTTGCGCCTCGGCTTTCCTGTCCTTGTGCTCTCTTTCGCCATGGCTTCCAACTTGCTCCCGACGCGCCTCGTTCATTCCTCCGAGCTTGGGCTAGTGCGCAGGCTGCTGGGCTGGCGCACGGAAGAACAGAAACACCGGCTTCGCCGGGGATCTCTCCCCCTGATCCTGGAAAAGGGGGAGATGGTCTTCTTCACTGCTTATGCTCTGGCGGGTTCGTTCCGCCGATTTCTTCCTTCTTTGTCACACTGCTGGAGACATATGGGCTCCAGCTCCACCATCTTTCTCCCAACTCCTTCGCAATGGCTGCTGTCTTCGTCCACTTCTGCAAGATGTTTGTGGGGGTGCACGCTTCTATGACGCTCTTCCGCTATTTCTTTGTGTTGCGGACGACTGGGCGCGGCTCGAAGACTCAGATGGGGGCATACTACTTCCAGCACCGCTGCAAGGACCCAAAGGTCTCTGGGTACCTTCTGCCCTTCAGCGCATCAAGGTGGGAAAACTGGAGGGAGAGCTGGGTGGTAGTGCAGACCGACGAGCACGATCGCCTACAACTCCCGACCGCCAGCCCAACCACCGATCGTCGCTTCTGGGAGGAGATCCCTGAGCTGGAGCAGGAGTACGCCCCGGTCTTGGAGCAGATCCGGTTCTTGGCCAACGAGGGGCTGACGTCTCTGATGGTGCTGATGGACTTCATGTCGCGTCGTATTGCACCCTTGCAGCAGCGCAGTCGCCCAGCATGGTACTATACTGGCGAGCAGGACTGTACCAGGATGGAGAGGGGCCACGGCTCTGACCCTTCCGACGAGGAGCTGTACGAGATGGTGGGCAAGGTGAGCGGCGACTACATTCCCAGTGGCGACCCCGCCCTTCTGCCCTCTGCCACCCCCCTCTTCTTGGAGCCACAGAGGAGGTCGGAGCTCCTGCAGAAGATGCCGAACCTTGACGACATCGGGATCGCCGTTCGGCAGGTCGGGGATGCCTTCCGGGGTATTACGATTCCAGGAACCGAGCGCTCCGGATCAAAGCACGAGGCGTCTTCTGCTGCCCAACCCTTCCCAAGAGCCGACGGAACTCAGGCCGCCGACAAAGGGAAGGGGAAGGAGCCGGCCCCCGGGCATCCAGAGAAGAAACGCGCCCGGTCTCCTCCGAGGGCGCCGCCTGCACCAAGTCAGGGTGCCGGAGCACCCTCGCACCCATCTCCCAGGGGTGCTGGTCCATCAGGTGGCGACCCGAAGAGGCCCCGGGTGTCCCTTCCCAGCGGGTCTCTCCCTGGACAGCGGCAGTCCGAAGTAACCCAAGCACCTCGTCATCCTCCCTCAAGCGGAGGGGTTTCTAGGACGGATGCTGGTGGGGCGACACCGGCGAGTGTGCCGGGGATCCAGGTGTTACATCCTGCGACTATTCCAATCGCAGGTCCCGGCGGTTCAACTATAGCCCAGAGGCCGGTGCTGCAAGCCCGTTGGAGCGCTCATGCCGCCCAGTAAGTGTTGCTCCTTCTGGCTTGTAGGAGCAGTGTTCTCGTCTCCTCTCTTAGCCTGAGAGCTTTCTTTTCTTGCAGGGACCGACCAGCTGCCGGGGGCGGGCCTCTTACCCAGCCGTCTTCAACCGACAGAGGCTCCGTGCCTCAGCGTCTGGGAACCGTGGTGGCTCCCATGGTCCCCAAATCGACGGGGGCCTCCTCTGTGCCGGCGAGTTCACCCTCCGTTGTGGCTGCCCCCGCTCCTATCCGCCCTCCTTCACCAGCCTAGAAATCCGGTCCTGAGACCGGGAGGGCCGCTGTAGGTGCGCCTGCTGGCCCCCTGGCCTCCTTAGGACAGCGCCCAACTCTGGTTGCTGAGGCCCCGGCGCCTCCGCCGGTCTTAGACTCGACGGGGGGTGGGGGGGTCAGGGGCGTGACTCCTGTTCCCTCTGTCCCAGCGCCCGTGTGGGATGCCCTGGGGCGTGTCCAGGCCAGTGCCCGGCAGATCCAATCCGCCTTCGAGCAGGAGCGGGGGGCGCTGGCCGGCGAGAGGGAACGCCTTCTCAGCTGGCAGCAGCGAGCCCAGGAGGCTAAGGCAGACCTTGACTCGAGGCAGTCAAGGCTCGAGGCCATGAGTGCTCTGCTTGTCACTCAAAAGAAGGCCATTAGCCGCTAGGAGTCAGAGACCCGGCGGCTCCGTGCCTCCTACCGCGAGGCTCTGGCCCACGTTGAAGCCAAAGCCGAGGAGCGTTGCGGCTGCAGGTAGCTCGCCGAGAGTGCGCTGTCACCGATCGGGAACACGCTGCAGCGGCCGACGAGGAGAAGACCACCGCCTGGTTGAGGACCAAGGTGGGGGAGCTAAGGGCTCGGACCGAGGAGCTGGAGCTCCGTGAGTTGGCTGTTGCCGCGAGGGAGGAGCAGTTCTCCCAGGAGGGCCAGGCGGCGATGGACCGCGAGCTGGCGGCTCACCAAGAGGTAGAGAAACTCCAGTCCTTGCGGTCTGCCGAGGCCCAGGCAGTCTGGGGCTTTATTGCCAAGGCGAGGTCCGCCTTGGCTCCTCTTGGTTTCAGCCCTGTGCAGATGGAGGCTCCGGCGCGGCCGATGTCCGAAGCGATCCCGGCACTTGAGTCCATCGGCGACAAACTGGGTCAGCTCGAAGCGGTGATCGCCGACGAGCTTGAAGTGGAAGGTCGGGGCCTCGCAAAGGAGGTCGCTATGCACGTATTGGCGTGCTTCCGGAGCCGAGACCCTTCCTTTTCTCTGGGGCCATTCCATCTAGGACCCGCTGCCGATCGGGAGGAAGCTGCCAGGGCCGAGGTCGAGGACGTGGCTGCCCTCGTGGCCTCTAGGTTTCATCGGGAGTCCGGGGACTCTTAGGCATCTGCCCCCGTGGCCACAAGGCCCTGTACCTGCTTTTTTATTTTTGTTGAGTCTGTAGCCCAGCTCGTGGAGCCTTGTATGAACAGACTCTTTTTTCTTTCTCTGTCTGCATGTCCTAGTCTTCTTCCTGGTTTTTCCTGGCCGAGTCCTTAGCTCCGCAAGGTACTCGGAGGCCTTGACCAATCTCGAAGCTCTACATAGACACCTTCTCCGGGTCCTCACTGTATACTAAGGGCCCCGGAGGTCTCCAGGACCTGCCTCACGAGAATGGGGGGGGTCCGGGCCTGTTGGCCACGTGCCGGGCCCGGAGCTCCCCTCCGAGGGGAGGTCCGGGCTTGCGGGGCACGTGGAGCCCTTGGACCTCTCCCCGCGGAGGGGGGAGGTCCGGCTTCTGTAGGACACGTGGCGGGCCCGGAGCTCCCCCTCAAGGAGGTGGGTGATCTGGCCCCGCTGGACACATGGGACCTTCGGGCCTCGCCCCTGCGGAAGCGGTGAGTTCTAGTTTTTTAATCTTACCTTGGGGTTTCGGTCTTGCGCGATCCCGTAGCGGCCCCCTGGTAGGCGCGTTCCATTGGATGGATGTGCCTACCGTACTCCTGCGGGGAGCTGAGGCCGAGAGGTCCTGCACACAAGTAAGGGAAACGTAATTCTCCTTGGGGGCTCCCCCTCCTCTGTCTCATAGTCTTATTTGGCTTACGGTCCCCGTCCACTTATACAGTGCTTGGGAACTACCGTGCGCGAAGTGCCGGGAGCTCGGGGCCCCCTGGCTATCGGCCGGTACCTCCAACGCAACCGCCTTTGGTAGGGCAGCAAATGCCGACTAAAGGTGAGAATGAGAAGAGGAAGCTGAGCGCATGGTGAGCACGAGCTAGTAGTGCAGTCAAAAAATTTAATAAGTAAATTAAATGAGCACCAAAGAAGAGCAACGTAGGACAGGTTTCTTTTCATATAAATTTTCATAGGAGGAAGGCAGGCTAAGTATGGAGGCCACGACCCGCCTCAAGGGAAGCAAGACTCTACGCGCTTGGGGTCGGAACCAGGCGAAGCTGAACGTAGTCCTGGACTGTCCCCTGAGGCTTAGCTGCTCTGAGCACTGTTCCTGGACTTTATGGAATTTATTATGAAAAGAAAAGTCTGTCCTATTGTTGCTCTAGGGGTAGAACTTACGGGGGTGTTCTGTGTTCCGAGGATTCGGGAGCGGGTCCCCATCCTCGGTTCTGGGGAATGATCCCAGGTCCCAGGATGTCCAGCCCCCGTACGGCAAATGGCCATGCGGGCGGGATCATCTGTACCGCCCAAGCCGGTGTATGGATCTGCTTGGCGTGGAACAGGCACGCCTTGCGGTTCGCGACCAGCTTGACGGCATCCTGGAGTGTTGTCGGCTAGTAGAAGTGTCGAAGTGTTCAGTCGACACTTCCCCCGGGCCTGCACTGGGCAGCCCGTGGAGGTTCTTTTTTCGGTGGGGCTAGTTCCTAGCGGAGAGCTTGCGCAGATGGATGAGTTAGTAAGAGCTTGACACGGCGAGTTTTACGTGGTTCAGGCCGCCGGAGCATAAAACCCTACGTCCACGGCGAGCTATGGAGCTCGCTGTATTGCTTGCTGCTCAGGGCCGGAGTCCTGAGCTTGGGGGTGAGTTACAGCTTGAGAGTGTATGGCTAGCGTATGAGTTGCAAAGTGCGAACCCTCGCTGTCGGTAGCTGAGATATGGGGTACCCCCGCGCATAGGGTAAAATGCCTAAGGAACTCGCCCTTCTCCGCAGGGAGAGCTCCGAAGGCGCCACGCGTCCGGCGGGGCCGGACCTCCCTCTCCTCAGAGGAGAGCTCCGGGCCCGCCATGTGGCAAACAGAAGCCGGACCTCCCCCTCCGCGGGAGAGAGGCCCGAAGGCGCCGCGTGTCCAGTGGGGCCAGACCTCCCTCTCCTCAGAGGAGAGCTCCGGGCCCGCCACGTGGCATACAGAGGCCGGACCGCCCCCTCCGCAGGGAGAGGTCCGGAGGCTCCACGTGCCCCGCGGGGCTGACCCTCCTCTTCTCTGAGAAGGGCTCCGGGCCCGCCACGTGGCAGCAGAGCAACGCTACCTGCCCCGAGCGATAGGCAGCGGGCGTAAATACGCTCCATACCTTGCCCGTACAAGGTATTCAAGGCCCACGTCTTCCCAAGACGCGGAGACGCGGAGCACGCTTCTGTCAGGTGCCGTTGCGCCCAGTCGCATCACAGACTGGCGCGCGGTGTCAGAACCTGTCAGCCAATAAACACCGCGACAAGACATCCCATGCCGCCTGCGCCGTCATCAACCACTACGACTAGCATGCGGCATGGGCAGGGCGGCAAGATGAAGACTCAGAAACCTTCGACCAGAGACAACCACCGGCATAACTGCAGATACGGTAGATAATAGACAATCTTCCCGGGGCCACCTGTCGGGCCCCGGCTCCCCTTGTAATGCTCCCGAGTCTTGGACTATAAAAGGCTCGGGTAGGCGTCGATAGCAAGGGTTCGCACTTTGCAACTCATACGCCAGCCATACACTCTCAAGCTGTAGCTCACCCCCAAGCTCAGGCCTCCGGCCCTGAGCAGCAAGCAATACAGCGAGCTCCATAGCTCGCCGTGGACGTAGGGTTTTATGCTCCGGCGGCCTGAACCACGTAAAACTCGCCGTGTCAAGCTCTTACTAACTCGTCCATCTGCGCAAGCTCTCCGCTAGGGACTAGCCCCTACGAAAAAAGAACCTCCGCGGGCTGCCCAGTGCAGGCCCGGGGGAAGTGTCGATCGCACACTTCGACATTTGGCGCGCCAGGTAGGGGGCTGTCGAAGTGTGCGATCGACACTTCCCCCGGGCCTGCACTGGGCAGCCCGCGGAGGTTCTTTTTTCGGAGGGGCTAGTTCCTAGCGGAGAGCTTGCGCGAATGGACGAGTTAGTGAGAGCTTGACACGGGAAGTTTTATGTGGTTCAGGACGCCGGAGCGTAAAACCCTACGTCCACGGCGAGCTATGGAGCTCGCTGTATTGCTTGCTGCTCAGGGCCGGGGGCCTGAGCTTGGGGGTGAGTTACAGCTTGAGAGTGTATGGCTAGCGTATGAGTTGCAGAATGCGAACCCTCGCTATCGACGCCTACTCGAGCCTTTTATAGTCCAAGGCTCGGGCGGCTTACAAGGGAAGCCGGGACCCGACAGGTGGTCCCGGGAAGATTGTCTTCTATCTACCGTATCTGTAGTTATGCCGGTGGTTGCCTCCGGTTGAAGGCTTCTGAGTCTTCATTTTGCCGCCCTGCCCATGCCGCGCACTAGTCATAGTGGTTGATGACGGCGCAGGCGGCATGGGATGTCTTGTCGCGGCGTTTATTTCCTGGCAGGTTCTGACACCGCGCGCCAGTCTGTGATGCGACTGGGCGCAACGGCACCTGACAGACGCGTGCTCCGCGCCTCCGTGTATTGGGAAGACGCGGGCCTTGAATACCTTGTACGGGCAAGGTGAGGGGCGCCTTTACGCCCGCTGCCTACCGCCCGGGGGCAGGCAGCACCGTTCCTCCAGCCACGTGGCAGGTCCGGAGCTCTTCTCTGAGGAGAGGGAGGTCCGGCCCCGCTGGACGCGTGGCGCCTTCGGACCTCTTTCCCGCGGAGGGGGAGGTCCGGCTTCTGCATGCCACGCGGCGGGCTCGGAGCTCACCTCTGAGGAGAGGGAGGTCCGGCCTCGCTGGACACGTGGCGTCTTCGGACCTCTCTCCCACGGAGGGGGAGGTCCGGCTTCCGTATGCCATGTGTCGGGCCCGGAACTCTCCTCTGAGGAGAGGGAGGTCCGGCCCCGCCAGACGCGTGGCGCCTTCGGAGCTCTCCCTGCGGAGAAGGGCGAGCACCTTAGGCATTTTACCCTGTGCGCGGGGGTACCCCGTATCTCAGGTACCAACAGTGGCCCCCAGGCCCATCTTGGGGGAGATAGCGAGCCTGAGGTGGGACCTCCGTCTCTTCCGATCCGCGCACTTTCTCTAAGTCCCCACATGACCGCTGCCGGAGCACGAACGGCTGCGGGGTCGTGAGAGCGTACGCCCACTTGATGATTGCTCTTACTACGGGGACGGGAGCCCCGGCCATGTCGAGCACGCAGGGCTTTCGGAGCTCTTCCACCGCGGGGGGAGGTCCGACTTCCGTCTGCCACGTGGCGAGCCCGGAGCCCCTCTCAAGGAAGGGGAGCGTTCCGGGCTTGCTGGACTCGTGGGACCCCTGGGTCCCGCCCCCTCTAGCCCTGGGTCGAAGTAGTTGGTAGCTCCTTTCCCCCTATCTCACGCAGTCCCCGTTGCCGCAATCCTGGAAGTCCTGCACACAGGTAGAGGAAACGTAATTCTCCTTGGGGCCCCCCCTCCCTTGTTTTACAGTCTTATTTGACTTACAGCCCCCAACCATTCGCTTGATGCTTGGGGGTTTGTAGAGAGGGGAAGCTGAGCACATGGCAGCCATGTACTGCAAGGGTGATAAAAAAGTAACTCAATTCACAATTCAAATGAGTACAAGGAAAGAGCAAAGTAGGGCAGACTTCTTTTCGCACAACCTCCCATAGGAGGAAGGCAGGCTAAACATGGAGGCCACGACCCACCCCATTAAGAGGGGAAGCAAGACTCTACGCGCTTGGAGTCGGAACCAGGCAAAGCTGAACGTAGTCCTGGACCGTCCCCTGGGGTTTAGCTGCTCCGAGCGCTGCTCCTGGACTCTATGGGATTCATTACGAAAAGAATGTACTGACCTATTTTTGCTCTTAGGGGTAGAACTTACGGAGGTGTTCTATGTTCCAAGGATTCGGGAGCAGGTCCCCATCCTCGGTGGAAAGGCGCACACACCCGGGGCGGCATACTTTCGTGACTCGGAAGGGGCCTTCCCAATTATGGGAGAGTTTGTGGGCCCCTTCGTGAGAAAGTATGCGCCGCAACACCAGGTCACCTTCTTGCAGCTCCCGGGCACGCACAGACCTCTGGTGGTAGCGCCGAAGCGCCTGTCTGTACCGTGCGTTACGGAGTGCCGCATGTAATCGGACCTCGTCGACGAGGTCGATTTCTCCACGCCGGAGGTTGTCCTGCGCGGCTTCGTCGTAAGCCCGGACACGGTGAGACTTCATGGTGATTTCCGGAGGAAGTACAGCTTCGGCCCCGTACACCATGAAGAAGGGTGTCTCCCCGGTGGCCCGGCTCTGGGATGTCCGGTTAGCCCATAGCATGCTCGGAAGTTCATCTACCCAATTGGCACCATGTTTCTTCAGGCTGGCGAAGGTACGAGTCTTGAGGCCCCGGAGAATCTCCGCATTGGCCCTCTCGACTTGCCCATTGCTCTTCGGGTGAGCGACCGAGGCATAGCATACCTGAATGCCAAGGTGCTCGCAGTAGTCTTGAAATGCTGCGCTGGTGAACTGGGTCCCATTGTCAGTGATGATCCTGTTTGGGACCCCGAACCGGCAGACAATGGATCTGATGAATTTTACTGCTGATTGTTTATTAATGGTGACAACTGGTGTAGCTTCCGGCCACTTGGTGAACTTGTCGATGGCGACATAGAGGTACCGGAACCCCCCGACGGTTCTGGGGAATGGCCCCAGGATGTCCAGCCCCCACACGGCAAACGGCCACGAGGGCGGGATCATCTGTACTGCCTGAGCCGGTGTATGGATCTGCTTGGCGTGGAACTGGCACGCCTTGCAGCTCTCGGCCAGCTTGACGGCATCCTGGAGTGCTGTCGGCCAGTAGAAGCCATGCCGGAAGGCTTTACTGACGAGCATGCGTGAGGAAGAATGACTTCCACATTCGCCTCCATGGATCTCAGCGAGCAAGTCGCTGCCTTCCCCCTGGGTTATACACCGCAATAGGATGTGGTTGGCGCCACGCCGGTAGAGATCCCCCTCTACCAGCGCGTACCTCTTAGCCATACGCACAATCCGTTCAGCGGTTGCATGTTCATCAGGGAGGATATTGTCCTTCAAGTAGTCCCGGATCTCTGTGATCCATGCATCGGGTCTGACTTGAGCTTCTGGATCTTGAGCGCTGGGTTGCACGGAGTCCCCAGTGACGCTTACAATCCTTGGCGGCGCCCACGGTTGTAGGACCACAGGGACCGCCAGCTTCGAGGTGCTGGTCAAGCCCCCTTCGCCCGGCTCGGCGGGCCGGGCTGTGGGCCGCAGCAACGTCCTCTCAAAGACTCCTTCGGGCGCAGGGGCTCCGGTGGAAGCCTTCGTTGAAAGGTCGTCGGCTGCGGTATTACCGGCGCGCGGTACGTGGTGTAGGTCCAAGGCAAGGAATTCTTTCTCCAACATCTGTACGTGAAGCAGATATGCAGCTAGCTGGGGGTCATTGCAGGAGCATTCGCCCTTGACCTGCTTGATGACCAGCTGGGAGTCGTCCTGTGCCAACAACTGGCGAGCGCCTAAAGACAGGGCTGTCTGCAGGCCAAAGATGAGTGCTTCATACTCCGCCATGTTGTTGGTTGCCTTGAAATTGAGACGCACCATATACCCAAACTGTTCCTCCGATGGCATGAGGAGCAGTACGCCGGCACCGGCCCCCTGCTTTCGCGAGGAGCCGTCGAAAAAGAGTGTCCAGTGGGGTTCGGTGAAGACCGGAGCTTGGTGCTCCGGTTCTCCGCCCCCATGGCCCCCTGAGTCAGCCTCCGTTGGTGTCCACTCCACCACAAAGTCAGCCAGTGCTTGGCTCTTGACTGCATGGCGTGGGAGGAAGTCCAGCTCAAACTCCGCTAGCTCCGCCGCCCATTTAGCAACGTTGCCCGTCGCATGGGTGCTGTGAAGAATTGTCTTCAGTGGATACGAGGTGACTACCGAGACCCGGTGGGCCTGGAAGTAATGGCGGAGCTTCCTGGAGGCAACGAGCACCGCATACAGCAGCTTGTGGACTTCCAGGTACCTTGTCTTGGCATCATGGAGTACTTCGCTGACGTAGTAGACAGGCCTCTGTACGGTTCGAACCCTCTTTCTCAGGTCTGGGGGGTCCTCGTCCATTGGCCCTCTGGAGGTGGGCGGACCCACGGGGACCTCCGGGAGCTGGGACCCGGAGGCCCTTAGGCTATCTTGATTGTTCGGGAGCTCCGGGGGGTCTTGGGGGACCTCTGGGAGGTCCCATTTGGCCCCCGGGGGGTCCTGCGGGGCCCCCGGGGGTTTATCTTGGAGGTCCGGGAGACTGCCCGGGACCTCCGGGAGGCTGACCTGGACCTCTGGGAGGTTGCCTTGGAGGCCCGGGAGACCGTCTTGGTCCTGCGGGGCCTCCTGGCGTCTGTCTTCTGCTACCGGAGCAGGTTGTGAAGATGAGGGGTCCGGCCGCTCTGCGACGAGGACCATACTCACTACTTCAGTTGTCGCCGCGATGTAGAGCAACAGGTGCTCTCCGGGCTCAGGGGCTACCATTACTGGTAGGGTCGTCAGGAGTCGCTTCAACTCCTGGAAAGCCTCTTCCGCTTCGTCAGTCCAGGCAAAGGGGCCCGACTTGCGCAGGAGCTTAAAGAAAGGGAGTGCCCGCTCTGCTAGCCTCGGTATAAACCGACTCAGCGCGGCTAGACATCCTGTGAGTTTCTGGACATCTTTGACGCGGGCTGGGGGCCGCATCAAGTCGATGGCCTTGATCTTCTCTGGGTTGGCCTCAATCCCCCGGTGCGAGACAAGGAACCCTAAGAGCTTCCCAGAGGACACGCCGAACACACATTTATCTGGGTTCAGCTTGGTGCGTGTAGAGCGCAACTTGTCAAAAACTAGGGCTAGGTTATCTAGCAGGGACGGACCCTGCTTGACCTTGACAACTATGTCATCGACATACACCTCAACCAGGTCTCTTATTAACTCCCCAAAGGTTTTGTGCATTGCCCGCACAAAGGTGGAGAGTGCATTCTTTAGGCCGTAAGGCATAGACACATAGCAATAAAGGCCGTCTACTGTGATGAAGGAGGTGTGCTCCTCGTCCTCCCTAGACATGGGGATCTGATGGAAACCCGAATAGGCGTCTAGGAAGCACAGCATATCACAGCCTGACGTTGAGTCTACTATTTGGTCTATTCTAGGGAGAGGGAATGGATCTTTAGGACATGCCTTATTGAGACTGGTGTAGTCGATGCACATCCGGAGCTTCCCGCCGGCCTTCGGGACAACGACGGGGTTCGCCAACCATCGTGGGTGGTGGACCTCCCGTATGAAGCCAGCGTCCAGCAGCTTCTTGACTTCCTCACGGATGAAGTTCTGCCGCTCAATGGACTGCTTGCGGGGCTTCTGTTGCGGCCGGGCGTCGGGAAAGACTTTCAAGTGATGCTCGATCACCTTCCTGGGGATCCCCGGCATCTGTGACGGCTGCCATGCAAACACATCGACGTTGTGCCGGAGGAAGGTGACGAGCGTGCCTTCCTATTTACTATCCAGGCCCCCGGCCACCCGGGTGGTCTGGGTAGCTTCGGCGCCGACTTGGACGACCTTTAAGGGGACGCCGCCCTCGTCGAGAGGTTGCACCCGGGGTGCTGTGGTGGAAGCACGGCGACATGCACACGGGCAGAGCTGGTCCGATTCCATATTGCCGGGGGCTGAGGCCCCAGCTGTCGCGAGTGCTTGGAGCTTCTCCAGGGCCGACACTGCAGCAGTGCGGTCCCCACGAATCCTGAGAACACCTGTCGGCGTTGGCATCTTCAGGACAAGGTAGCCATAATGGGCTACAGCCATGAACCGGTACAGGGCTGGCCTGCCGATTATGGCGTTGAAGGGGAGGTCTATCTCCGCTACGTCGAACTGGATGTACTCTGTTCGATAGCTGTCCGGAGCCCCGAAGGTCACCGGGAGACTAATGCTGCCGTAGGGGATAACCTGTCCCGGCCCTACCCCTGAGAACGGACTCGACGGGGTGAGCTTGGCCATCGGGATCTGCAGCTTCTGGAAAGCTGCACGGCTGATGAGGTTCAGCCCAGCCCCTCCATCCACCAAAACATGGTACATTCTCACGTTGGCGATGGTAGGGGCCACCAGGAGCAGCAGCTGGCCGGCCCCAGCCATGTTCCTGGGGCAGTCGGTGGCATCAAATCTGATGGGGGTCCCCATCCACTTTAGGTGCGGTGCCGCACTTGGGAGTGGCGCCACCGACGCTACCGCTCGGCGCAGAGTCTTGACTGCGCTTCAGGACGAGGGGTCGGCGGACCCGCCGTATATGACGTAGAGCTTCTTCCGACGCTCATCGCCGCTGGAGTCGGAATCCTCGTGATTGCGTGCCTCCTTCACGACACGCGGAGGCTCCCGGATCTCCTCTGGGTGGTCGATGTTATCTGGAACATCCACCCTCTGCTCACCTTCCTTTGGACGGAAGGGCAGGTCATCAGCCTGCTGCCGCTTCTCCTTGCGGAAACGCTCTGCGAGCCTTCGGATCTCCCGGCACTCGGCAGCAGTGTGGCGACAGCTGCCGTGCACGGGGCACATACTGCCTTTATCACCTTCTGGAATTGGTGACCTTCGCTGCTTCTTGTCGGGGCGCGGCCCCTGAGCCCCACCGAGCGTCGCTGCAGTGACGACTGGGACTGCGGTCGGTGACTCTATCTTGCTTCTGCCTCGGCCCTTGGCCTTCCTGCTGCTTCCACAGGGAGTAGGACTGGATCCGGGCAGTCCCCCTGACTCGGAGGATGGCAGCGAGTGCCAGTTCCGTCCTTCGGCAGCTCTGGCGCATTTGTCCGCCAAGCTGAAGAGCTCTGAGACGTCGCGGACCTCCCTGGTCGCGAGCTTCTCGAGCATCTTCTTGTCACGGACGCCTTGCCGGAACGCCACCACCACAGAAGCATTTTGAATGTGTGGGATGGTGTTCCGCACCTGGGAGAACCGCTGGATGAAAGAGCGCAGCGACTCCCCAGGCTGCTGCTGGACGGCGTGGAGGTCGAGCTCCGTGCCAGGCCGGGTGTAGGAGCTGCCGAAGTTGGCTACGAACTGTCGGCAAAGCTCTCCCCAGGAGGTGACGGAACCTTGGGGGAGGTTCATGAGCCAAGACCGGGCTGGACCGGTCAAGGCGACAGGGAAGTAATTGGCCATGACGGCTTCATTCCCTCCTGCGGCAAGTACGGCGGTGGAGTAGATCTAGAGAAACTCCGCCGGGTTGACGCTGCCGTCGTACTTCTCGGGCAGGTGTGGCCGAAACTTGCGCGGCCACTTCGCAAAGCGAAGATGCGGCGCGAGGGCTGCACATCCTGCTTCCGTCACCGCAGGTTCTGGTGCCGCGAACGCTGTGTTCGCACCAGGCACAGTGTACCACGGTACGGGCAAAGCTGCACCGTAGGCCGGGGGCGCCGTCTGCAGTACATATGACTGTGGCATATTCTGCACAGCGCAGGCCTGGGGCAGAGGTCGCATGGCGAAGGTCTGCTATTCAGGCTGGGTCGAGGCCGACGTCATGCTGTCGTCAGCTCCTTGGTAGCGACGCCTTTCTCGGCGTTGCTCGAGGTATACCCGGGCATCTTGACCCGAGCGACACCGCTCCAGCTCTGTCCTCAGATCCATCGATTGAGGGCTGGCAGAGCTGGAATCTGCCGTCTGTTCATCAGCCATCGGCGTGCGTATCAGCGACACGGCCGGCTGGTTGGAGTGTCGTCTCCGCCGGAGTCGTGGGCTTGCGGTCTACCTCGAGAATCCACCGCTGGGTCGCTGCCTGAGGCGCGTCTCCAGCGGGCGGATTGTGCAGTAGCGCTCTTGCTGCAGCTAGCGCGCCCCTTCCGGGTACGCCCCGCGCTACTGGAGATATGACGCTGGTTGGAGCCTGCATTGCCGGGGTCGGCGCTGCCAGAGCCGGTTGCTGGCTCCCAGCTTGTACTGACACACTCCGTCCTGAGTGTGTTGGCTTGTACTCCCCCCTATCCGCGGCTTGCCGCGGAGGCGGGGGAGGTGAGCTTGCCGCCGAAGGGAGCTTGGTCATCTTCGTTGGCGGAAACTCGTCGCGCTAGGGGAAAAGTCCCCCTACCTGGCGCGCCAAATGTCGAAGTGTGCGATCGACACTTCCCCCGGGCCTGCACTGGGCAGCCCGCGGAGGTTCTTTTTTCGGAGGGGCTAGTTCCTAGCGGAGAGCTTGCGTGAATGGACGAGTTAGTGAGAGCTTGACACGGGAAGTTTTACGTGGTTCAGGCCACCGGAGCGTAAAACCCTACGTCCACGGCGAGCTATGGAGCTCGCTGTATTGCTTGCTGCTCAGGGCCGGGGGCCTGAGCTTGGGGGTGAGTTACAGCTTGAGAGTGTATGGCTAGCGTATGAGTTGCAGAATGCGAACCCTCGCTATCGACGCCTACCCGAGCCTTTTATAGTCCAAGGCTCGGGCGGCTTACAAGGGAAGCTGGGACCCGACAGGTGGTCCCGGGAAGATTGTCTTCTATCTACTGTATCTGTAGTTATGCCGGTGGTTGCCTCTGGTCGAAGGCTTCTGAGTCTTAATTTTGCTGCCCTGCCCATGCCGCGCACTAGTCATAGTGGTTGATGACGGCGCAGGCGGCATGGGATGTCTTGTCGCGGCGTTTATTTCCTGGCAGGTTCTGACACCGCGCGCCAGTCTGTGATGCGACTGGGCGCAACGGCACCTGACAGACGCGTGCTCTGCGCCTCCGCGTCTTGGGAAGACGCGGGCCTTGAATACCTTTGTACGGGCAAGGTGAGGGGCGCCTTTACGCCCGCTGCCTACCGCCCGGGGGCAGGCAGCACCGTTCCTCCAGCCACGTGGCAGGTCCGGAGCTCTTCTCTGAGGAGAGGGAGGTCCGGCCCCGCTGGACGCGTGGCGCCTTCGGACCTCTTTCCCACGGAGGGGGAGGTCCGGCTTCTGCATGCCACGCGGCGGGCTCGCAGCTCACCTCTGAGGAGAGGGAGGTCCGGCCTCGCTGGACATGTGGCGTCTTCGGACCTCTCTCCCACGGAGGGGGAGGTTCGGCTTCCGTATGCCACGTGTCGGGCCCGGAACTCTCCTCTGAGGAGAGGAAGGTCCGGCCCCGCCAGACGCGTGGCGCCTTCGGAGCTCTCCCTGCGGAGAAGGGCGAGCACCTTAGGCATTTTACCCTGTGCGCGGGGGTACCCCATATCTCAGGTACCGACAGGGGCTTTTCCCCTAGCGCAACGAGTTCCCGCCGACGAAGATGACCAAGCTTCCTTCAGCGGCGAACTCTCCCCCCTCGCCTCTGCGGCAGACTGCGACCAGGGGGGAGTACATGTCGACACACTCGGGACGGAGTGTGTCGGTACGAGCTGGGAGCCAGCAACCGGCTCTGGCAGCGCCGACCCCGGCAATGCAGGCTCCAACCAGCTTCAAGTCTCCAGTAGCGCTCGGCGCGCCCAGTGGGGGTGCGTTAGCTGCGGCGAGAGCGCTACTGTACAATCCGCCCGCTGGGGACGCGCCTCAGGCAGCGACCTGGCAGTGGATCTGAGAGGTAGACCGTCTCGTCGTCGCCGCCGCAAGCCCTCGACCTCGGCGGGGACGACGCTCTCGCCAATCGGTCGCGTCGCTGATGCGCGCACCATTGAATGGCGAGCAGATGGCAGACTCCAGCTCTACCAGCCCCCAGTCAACAGATCTGAGGACAGAGCTGGAACAGTGTCACCTGGGTCAAGATGCCCGGATATACCTCGAGCGGCGCCGAGAAAGGCGTCGCCACCAAGAGGCTGACGACAGCCTGACGTCGGCCTCGACCCAGCCTGAAGAGCAGACCGTCGCCACGCGATCTCTGCCCCAGGCCTGTGCCATGCAGAATATGCCACAGTCGTATGTCCTGCATATGGCGCCCCCGGCCTATGGTGCAGCCTTGCCCATGCCGGGGCATGCGGTGCTCAGTGCGAACCAAGCGTTTGCGGCACCAGAACCTGCGGCGACAGAAGCAGGGTGTGCGGCCCTCGCGCCCCACCTACGCTTCGCAAAATGGCCGCGCAAGTTTCGGCCGCTCCTGCCCGAGAAGTATGACGGCAGCATCAACCCGGCAGAATTCCTCCAGATCTACTCCACCGCCGTGCTTGCCGCAGGAGGGAATGAAGCTGTCATGGCCAATTACTTCCCTGTCGCCTTGACTGGCCCAGCTCGGTCTTGGCTCATGAACCTCCCCCAGAGTTCCGTAACTTCCTGGGGAGAGCTTTGCCGACAGTTCATAGCCAACTTCAGCAGTTCCTACACCCGGCCTGGCACGGAGCTCGACCTCCACGCCATCCAACAACAACCTGGGGAGTCGCTGCGCTCCTTCATCCAGTGGTTCTCCCAGGTGCGGAACACCATCCCACACATTCAAAATGCTTCTGTGGTGGTGGCGTTCCGACAAGGCGTCCGAGACAAGAAGATGCTTGAGAAACTCGTGACCAGGGAGGTCCGTGATGCCTCTGAGCTCTTCAGCTTGGCGGACAAGTGCGCCAGAGCAGCCGAGGGACGGAACTGGCACTCACAGCCATCCTCCGAGTCAGGAGGGCTGCCCGGATCTGGTCCTACTCCCGATGGAGGTAGCAGGAAGACCAAGAGCCAGGGCAGAAGCAAGATAAGACCGCCGGCCGCGACCCAAGTCGTCACCGCGGCGGCGTTCAGTGGGGCTCGAGGGCCGCGCCCTGACAAGAGGCAGCGAAAGTCACCGACCCTGGAAGATAGCCAGGACAACATGTGCCCCGTGCATGGCAGCTGTCGCCACACTACTGCCGAGTGCCGGGAGATCCGAAGGCTCGCAGAGCGCTTCCGCAAGGGGAAGCGGCAGCGGGCTGATGCCCTGCCCTTCCGTCCAAAGGAGGATGAGCAGGGGGTGGATGTTCCAGACAACATCGACCACCCAGAGGAGATCCAGGGGTCTCAGCGTGTCGTGAAGGCGGCATACAATCGTGAGGACTCCAGCTCCAGCGACGACGAGCATCGGAAGAAGCTCTACGTCATATACGGCGGGTCCGCCGACCCCTTGTCCCAAAGCGCAGTCAAGACTCTGCGCCGAGCGGTAGCGTCGGTGGCGCCACTCCCGAGTGCTGCACCGCACCTTAAGTGGATGGGGACCCCCATCAGCTTTGACGCCACCGACTGCCCCAGGAACATGGCTGGGGCCGGCCAACTACCGCTCCTGGTGGCCCCTACCATCGCCAACGTGAGAATGTACCACGTTTTGGTAGATGGAGGGGCTGGGCTGAACCTCATCAGCCGTGCAGCTTTCCAGAAGCTGCAGGTCCCGATGGCCAAGCTCACCCCGTCGAGCCCGTTCTCAGGGGTAGGGCTGGGACAGGTTATCCCCTACGGCAACATTAGTCTCCCGGTGACCTTCGGGGCTCCGGACAGCTATCGAACAGAGTACATTCTGTTCGACGTAGCGGAGATAGACCTCCCCTTCAACGCCATAATCGGCAGGCCAGCCCTGTACCGGTTCATGGCTGTAGCCCATTATGGCTACCTTGTCCTGAAGATGCCAACGCCGACAGGTGTTCTCAGGATTCGTGGGGACCGCACTGCTGCAGTGTCGGCCCTGGAGAAGCTCCAAGCACTCGCGACAGCTGGGGCCTCAGCCCCCGGCAATATGGAATCGGACCAGCTCTGCCCGTGTGCATGTCGCCGTGCTTCCACCACAGCACCCCGGGTGCAACCTCTCGACGAGGGCGGCGTCCCCTTAAAGGTCGTCCAAGTCGGCGCCGAAGCTACCCAGACCACCCGGGTAGCTGGGGGCCTTGATAGCAAATAGGAAGGCGCGCTCGTCACCTTCCTCCGGCACAACGTCGACGTGTTTGCATGGAAGCCGTCGCAGATGACGGGGATCCCCAGGGAGGTGATCGAGCACCACTTGAAAGTCTTCCCCGACGCCCGGCCGGTTCAACAGAAGCCCCGCAAGCAGTCCATCGAGCAGCAAAACTTCATCCGTGAAGAAGTCAAGAAACTGCTGGACGCTGGCTTCATACGGGAGGTCCACCACCCACGATGGTTGGCGAACCCCGTCGTTGTCCCGAAGGCCGGCGGGAAGCTCTGTATGTGCATCGACTACACCAGTCTCAATAAGGCATGTCCTAAAGATCCTTTCCCTCTCCCTAGAATAGATCAAATAGTAGACTCAACGTCAGGCTGTGATATGCTGTGCTTCCTAGATGCCTATTCGGGTTTCCATCAGATCCCCATGTCTACAGAAGACGAGGAGCACACCTCCTTCATCACAGTAGACGGCCTTTATTGCTATATGTCTATGCCTTACGGCCTAAAGAATGCACTCCCCACCTTTGTGCGGGCGATGCACAAAACCTTTGGGGAGTTAATAAGAGACCTGGTTGAGGTGTATGTCGATGACATAGTTGTCAAGGTCAAGCAGGGGTCATCCCTACTAGATAACCTAGCTTTAGTCTTTGGCAAGTTGCGCTCTACGCGCACCAAGCTGAACCCAGATAAATGTGTGTTCGGCGTGTCCTCTGGGAAGCTCTTAGGGTTCCTGGTCTCCCACCGAGGAATTGAGGCCAACCCAGAGAAGATCAAGGCCATCGACTTGATGTGGCCCCCTGCCCGCGTCAAGGATGTCCAGAAACTCACGGGATGTCTAGCCGCGCTGAGTCGGTTTATACCGAGGCTAGCAGAGCGGGCACTTCCTTTCTTTAAGCTCCTGCGCAAGTCAGGCCCCTTTGCCTGGACTAACGAAGCAGAAGAGGCTTTCCAGGAGTTGAAGCGACTCCTGACGACCCTGCCTATCATGGTAGCCCCTGAGCCCGGCGAGCACCTGCTGCTCTACATCGCGGCGACAACTGAAGTGGTGAGTATGGTCCTCGTCGCAGAGCGGCCAGACCTCTCGCCCTCGCAACCTGCTCCGGTAGCAGAAGTCAAACACCAGGGGGGCCCGCAGGGCCAAGACGGTCTCCCGGACCCCCTGGAGGTCCAAGACGACCACCCGGAGGCCCAGGACGGCCTCCCGGACCCCCAAGATAAATCTCTAGGGTCCAATTGGGATCTCCCGGAGGTCCCTAAAGACCCCCCGGAGCTCCCGGATGATCAAGAAAGCTTAAAGGCCTCCGGGTCCCAGCTCCCGGAGGCCCCCGTGGGTCCACCCACCTCCGGCGGGCCGGGGCCAATGGACGAGGAGTTCCCAAGCCTAAGAGAGAGGGTCCGAACCATACAGAGGCCTGTCTACTACATCAGTGAGGTACTTCATGAGGCCAAGACAAGGTACCTAGAAGTCCACAAGCTGTTGTATGTGGTGCTCGTGGCCTCCAGGAAGCTCCGCCACTACTTCCAGGCCCACCAGGTCTCGGTAGTCACCTCGTATCCGCTGAAGACGATTATTCACAGCCCCCATGCGACTGGCAACGTTGCTAAATGGGCGGCGGAACTGGCGGAGTTTGAGCTGGACTTCCTCCCACGTCATGCAGTCAAGAGCCAAGCACTGGATGACTTTGTGGCGGAGTGGACACCAACGAAGACTGACCCAGGGGGCCATGGAGGCGGTGAGCCAGAGCCTAAAGCTCCGGTCTTCACCGAACCCCACTGGACACTCTTCTTCGACGGCTCCTCGCGAAAGCAGGGGGCCGGTGCTGGCGTACTGCTCCTCATGCCATCGGGGGAGCAGTTTGGGTATATGGTGCGTCTCAATTTCAAGGCAACCAACAACATGGCGGAGTATGAAGCACTCATCTTTGGCCTGCAGACAGCCCTGTCTTTAGGCGCTCGCCAGCTGTTGGCACAGGGCGACTCCCAGCTGGTCATCAAGCAAGTCAAGGGCGAATGCTCCTGCAATGACCCACAGCTAGCTGCGTATCTGCTTCACGTGCAGATGTTGGAGAAAGAATTCCTCGCCTTGGACCTGCACCACATACCGCGCGCTGGTAATGCCGCAGCCGAAAACCTTTCAACGAAGGCTTCCACCGGAGCCCCTGCACCCGAAGGAGATTTCGAGAGGATGTTGCTGCGGCCCACAGCCCGTCCCGCCGAGCCGGGCGAAGGGGGCTTGCCCAGCACCTCGAAGCTGGCGGTCCCGGCGGCCCTACAGCCATGGATGCCGCCAAGGATCGTAAGCGTCACTGGGGACTCCGTGCAACCCAGCGCTCAAGATCCAGACGCTCAAGTCAGACCCGATGCATGGATCACGGAGATCCGGGACTACTTGAAAGACAACATCCTCCCTGATGAATGTGTAACCGCTGAACGGATTGTGCGTATGGCTAAGAGGTACGCGCTGGTAGAGGGGGATCTCTACCGGCGTGGCGCCAACCACATCCTATTGCGGTGCATAACCCATGGGGAAGGCTGTGACTTGCTCGCTGAGATCCATGGAGGCGAATGTGGAAGTCATTCTTCCTCACGCACGCTCGTCGGTAAAGCCTTCCGGCATGGCTTCTACTGGCCAACAGCACTCTAGGATGCCGTCAAGCTGGTCGAGAGCTGCAAGGCGTGCCAGTTCCACGCCAAGCAGATCCATACACCGGCTCAGGCGGTACAGATGATCCCTCCCTCATGGCCGTTTGCCGTATGGGGGCTGGACATCCTGGGACCATTCCCCAGAACCGTCGGGGGATTCCGGTACCTCTATGTCGCTATCGACAAGTTCACCAAGTGGCCGGAAGCTACACCAGTTGTCACCATCAACAAACAATCCGCAGTAAAATTCATCAAGTCTATTGTCTGCCGGTTTGGGGTCCCAAACAGGATCATCACTGACAACGGGACCCAGTTCACCAGCGCAGCATTCCAAGACTACTGCGAGGACCTTGGCATTCAGATATGCTATGCCTCTGTCGCCCACCCGAGGAGCAATGGGCAAGTTGAGAGGGCCAACGCGGAGATTCTCCGGGGCCTTAAGACTCGCATCTTCGCCAACCTGAAGAAACATGGTTCCAATTGGGTAGATGAGCTTCCGAGCACACTATGGGCTAACCGGACATCCCAGAGCCGGGCCACCGGGGAGACACCCTTCTTCATGGTGTACGGGGCTGAAGCTGTACTTCCCCCAGAAATCACCATGAAGTCTCACCGTGTCCGGGCTTACGACGAAGCCACGCAGGACAACCTCCGGCGTGGAGAAATCGACCTCGTCGATGAGGTCCGATTACATGCGGCACTCCGTAACGCGCGGTACAGACAAGCGCTTCAGCGCTACCACCAGAGGTCTGTGCGTGCCCGGGAGCTGCAGGAAGGTGACCTGGTGTTGCGACGTATACTTTCTCGCAAAGGGGCCCACAAACTCTCCCCTAGTTGGGAAGGCCCCTTCCGAGTCGCGAAAGTATGCCGCCCCAGGTGTGTGCGCCTTTCCACCGAGGATGGGGACCTGCTCCCAAACCCTTGGAACATAGAACACCTCCGTAAGTTCTACCCCTAGAGCAAAAATAGGACAGTACTTTCTTTTCGTAATAAACTCCATAGAGTCCAGGAGCAGCGCTCGGAGCAGCTAAACCCCAGGGGACGGTCCAGGACTACGTTCAGCTTTGCCTGGTTCCGACTCCAAGCGCGTAGAGTCTTGCTTCCCCTCTTAATGGGGTGGGTCGTGGCCTCCATGTTTAGCCTGCCTTCCTCCTATAGGAAGTTGTACGAAAAGAAATCTGCTCTACTTTGCTCTTTCTTTGTACTCATTTAAATTGTGAATTAAGTTTTTTTTCACCCTTGCAGTGCATGGTTGCCATGTACTCAGCTCCCCCTCTCTACAAGTCCCCAAGCACCAAGCATATGGTTAGGGGCTATAAGTCAAATAAGACTATGAAATAAGGGAGGGGGAGCCCCCAAGGAGAATTACGTTTCCTCTACCTATGTGCAGGGCCTCCAGGTTGCGGCAACAGGGACTGCATGAAGCAGGAGGAAAGGAGCTACCAGCTACTCCGGCCTGGGACTGGAAGGACCGGGACCTGCCCCTCCAGCAGGGGCGGGGCCCGGGGGCCCCACGTGTCCAGCGGGCCCGGAACTCTCTCCTCCCTTGAGGAGGGCTCCGAGCTCGCCACGTGGTGGGCGGAAGCCGGACCTCCCCCTCGGAGGGAGGGCTCCGAAAGCCCTACGTGTCCAACATGGCCGGAGCTCCCGCCTCTTAGGAAGGAGCTCCGGACCCGCCATGTGGCAGGCAGATCTGGAGCCCCCCCATAGGGCGAGATCCGGAGACCCCCGGGGGGCCACTAACACGGTTAGGACCCGGGGAGGGTGTCTGTGCAAAGCTCCGAGATTGGAAATGGCCTCTGAGTACCTTGCGGAGCTAAGGACTCGGCCAGGCAAAGCCAAGAAGGAGAGAAAAAGCATCGCAGACACAAGTATCCAAAAGAGTCAAATTAAGCGAGGCTCCATGAGCTGGACCAGAGACTCGATAAAAAGAAAGGAACAAGCCCCAAGGGTCTCCCGACACGGCCAGAATCCAGAAGTTGCAACAACGGCCGCATCACCAGGCTTCAGCCCTGGCGGAACTCTCTCGCTCTATGACCAGAGCGCAGGAATCGCCTTCCTCCTCACCGGCGCAAAAACCAGTGACACCACGGGAGCTCCTGAGGCCCCCTCCGCAGTATTCAGCGGCCTTCTTGGAGACTCTACCGCTCGGGATTCTCCACGGTGCATCGGCGGTTTCCTTCTCCTGAAGTTCCCTCATCACCTGCGCAATAGCCAGTGTCGACAAAGGTGCCCCTGGAGCCCCCAACCTTCATCACCTGCGCAAAAGCCGGAGTCAACAAGGGTGCTCCTGAGGCCCTCTCCGCAGTATTCAGCGGTGTTCTTGGAGACCCTGCCGCCTGGGATTCTCTTCGATGCTTCAGCGGTTCTTTTGAAGGCTCCACTACCCTCAGGGGCAGGGCAGGCAGGCTCCCTGAGTCCTAGGCTTGGGGCAGACGCGACCGCTGGAGGGAACCAAGAGCAATTCTTCCCCCATAAGGCAGGTTGGGAGCCATGGAAGAAGACAAGGCTGCAGGGACCTGAGGGAGGCGCAGGGGTTGGAAGCCTTATAAGAGGAATGAACCCAGATGGAGGTTTAATTTAACACCTTCCCGGGTGCGATCCCAAGCGATTCGGAACTCTTCGGATACCCCGCGTCGGCGACCGCTTCGGTTCCTAAACCGAGTGCCGATGACGGGTGGGCCCAAGCCGCCTGACTGAAGCGGTGGGGGCAAGGAGTCAGTCTCCTGAGAAGATGAGCCGGCAAGGCACTTCGGCGGTTCCCGAAGAAAGCGCCGCAACGTGCAGAAGTGGCAGTCTTGGGAACCACCGCAGTAAAAGCAACCATCAAGTGAGTGCACGCTCCCGCGATCCCGTGGCCGTTCGTGCTCCGGCAGCGGTCAATTCGGGACTTAGAGGAAGTGCGCGGATCGGAAGAGACGGATGTCGAAGTGTGCGATCGACACTTCCCCCGGGCCTGCACTGGGCAGCCCGCGGAGGTTCTTTTTTCGGCGGGGCTAGTCTCCTAGCGGAAATCTTGCGCGGATGGACGAGTTAGCAAGAGCTTGACACGGCGAGTTTTACGTGGTTCAGGCCGCCGGAGCGTAAAACCCTACGTCCATGGCGAGCTATGGAGCTCGCTGTATTGCTTGCTGCTCAGGGCCGGAGGCCTGAGCTTGGGGGTGAGTTACAGCTTGAGAGTGTATGGCTAGCGTATGAGTTGCAAAATGCGAACCCTTGCTATCGACGCCTACCCGAGCCTTTTATAGTCCAAGGCTCGGGCGGCTTACAAGGGAAGCCGGGACCCGACAGGTGGTCCCGGGAAGATTGTCTATTATCTACCGTATCTGTAGTTACGCCGGTGGTTGCCTCTGGTCGAAGGCTTCTGAGTCTTCATCTTGCCGCCCTGCCCATGCCGTGTGCTTGTCGTAGTGGTTGATGACGGCGCAGGCGGCATGGAATGTCTTGTCGCGGCGTTTATTGGCTGGCAGGTTCTGACACCGCGCGCCAGTCTGTGATGCGACTGGGCGCAACGGCACCTGACAGACGCGTGCTCCACGTTTCCGCATCTTGGGAAGACGCGGCCCTTGAATACCTTGTATGGGCAAGGTGAGGAGCGCCTTTACGCCCGCCGCCTACCGCTCTGGGGCAGGCAGCACCGTTCTTCTGGCCACGTGGCGGGTCCGGAGCCCTTCTCTGAGGTGAGAAGGGTCCGGCCTACGTGGCACGTGGAGCCTCTGGACCTCTCCCCGCGGAGGGGGAGGTCCGGCCTCTGTATGCCACGTGGCGGACCCGGAGCTCTCCTCTGCGGAGAGGGAGGTCCGGCCCCACTGGACGCGTGGCGTCTTTGGACCTCTCTCCCGCAGAGGGGGAGGTCCGGCTTCTGTATGCCACGTGGCGGGCCCGGAGCTCTCCTCTGAGGAGAGGGAGGTCCGGCCCCGCCGGACGCGTGGCGCCTTCGGAGCTCTCCCTGCGGAGAAGGGCGAGTACCTTAGGCATTTTACCCTGTGCGCGGGGGTACCCCATATCTCAGGTACCGACAGTGGCCCCCGGGCCCATCTCGGGGGAGATAGCGAGCCCGAGGTGGGACCTCCGTCTCTTCCGATCCGCGCACTTTCTTTAAGTCCCGAATTGGCCGCTGCCGGAGCATGAATGGCCGCGGGGTCGTGAGAGCGTGCGCTCACTTGATGATTGCTTTTACTGCGGCGGTTCCCAAGGCTGCCACTTCTGCATGTTGCGGCGCTTTCTTCGGGAAACGCCGAAGTGCCTTGCCGGCTCATCTTCTCAGGAGGCTGACTCCTTGACCCCACTGCTTTAGCTAAGCGGTTTGGGCCCACCCGTCATCGGCATTCGGTCTAGGAACCGAAGCGGTTGCCGGTGCGGGATATTCGAAGAGTTCCGAATCGCTTGGAATTGCACCGGGAAGCTTTTTAGAGGAGGTCTTACCCCCATTGCAGCTTCCCTTCGCACTTCTCAGCATTTCTTCTCGGACTCTTGTGCTTTTGAGTTCTCCCTTGCCATGGCTTCCAACCCGCTGCCAGAGAAGAAACGCGCTCGATCTCCTCCAGCAACGGCGTCGGTGCCAAGTCGGGATTCCGGGGTGCCTGACACCCCCTCCGGTGGCGACTCGAAGAGGCCCCGGGTTGATGCGCTGGGGGAAGCCTCTGGGGCGTCCCCTGTTCCACCAGTCCAAGCGACTGCGGATCGGTCGTCGGCGACGGTTGCGGGCTCTGGAACTCCTACCCCGGCTCGGAAGTCGGGGTTCAGAGCCCGCTGGAGTGTCCGCGCTTCCCGGCCTTCCCCGTCTTGCGGGGAATCTGTGCCGCAGTGTCCGGAGCCAGGGGCAACTGCCGCGGCCCCCAGGCCAGCGCGAACTTCTCCTGTTCCGGTGTGCCCGGACTCCGCGGCGGCGTCGTCTCTTCCTGCCGAGACGGCAACCGTGGCCCCCGAGCAAGCACAGGTTGATCCTGCACTAGGCGGTCTGGCTTCTTCTCCAGCACCGCCTTCCCCGGCTCGTCCCTCTCCTCAGGTCAAGGAGCCGGAAGCTGAAAAGAGCCCGGCTGGCCTGGCTGCCAGAGCCGCGGAGCCGGCTTCTCCTGATCGGCGTCTCGTCTCGGCTGCTGGTGCGTCGGCTCTTCCTGAGGACGAGGTAATGGAGGAGGTCGGAGGGACTGCCCCAGCCTCTGTTGCTCCATTGCCTCTGGCGGACGCCTTCGTGCTTGCCGAGTCGAGCGTCCGGCAGGTCTTGGCTGCGCTAGGGCGTGAGCGTGAGGAGTATACGGTTGAATGGGACCGCCTCCTCATCTGGGGGAACCTTTTGCGGGAGAGGACCGCGAAGGTTAAGAGCGAGCTCGACTCCAGGCGGGAGTTGCTCGACTTCAGGGAAGCGCTCGTCGACCGGATGAAGCGGGCTGTTGACCGCATGGACACCCAGTCGAGGCGGATCAACAGGGAGGCCCTGGAGGCACACGCCCGGGCCGAAGAGAGCCTCTCTGCTGCTGTGGAAATACGGCAGCGGTTGGAGCGCCGCGAACTCGCCGTTGAGGAGCGGGAGCGTTCTGTGGCAGCCGAGTCAGAGAGGGTCGCCGCGCAGCTGGCCGCGGGCGAGGATGACCTCCGAGCTCGGATGGAGGAGCTGGAGATTCTGAAGGCAGACCTTGACTTGAGGGAGAAACAGGTCTCCCATGATCGCCGGGCGGTCTTGGACCGGGAGTTGACTGCCGGCTTCAAGGCCGCTGAGTTGGAGCGGCTAGCCAAGACTCTCCACCTTTGGGAGAGTTCCCTGGCGGCCAAGGAGAAGGAATTCTCCGAGAGGAACCTGGAGGCTCTGCAGGCAGCCCGCCGCGAGGTGGAGGAGCTCTCAGCCTTGCGATCCTCCGAGGCTCTTGCGGTCTCAAGCTTCGTGGATCGAGCGGGGTCCGCCCTGATCCCTCTTGGCTTCAGTCCGGTGAGGGCCGCGACTCCCGCGCTGAAGGTGGCAGAGGCGATCCCTGCGTTGGAGTCGATCGGCGCCAAGCTGGACAGACTAGACTCGGTGGTCGCCAGCGAGCTTGAGGCCGAGGGCCGCTGCTTAGCTTTAGAGGTCGCTTCGCATGTGCTGGCCTGCTTCAAGAGCCGCGACCCCTCTTTTTCGCTAGAGCCAGCGAGAGAGGGCCCAGCCGCGGAGCGGGAGGAAGCTGCCAGGGCTGAAGTTGAGGATGTGGCCGCCCTTGTAGCCTCAAGGTTCCGGCGAGAGCCGGGAGGTCCTTAGGACTTGTTTCTCCCTTTTTTATCGAGTGTGTATTCCAGCTCATGGAGCCTTGTTTAATTTGACTCTCTTGGATACTTGTGTATGTGATGCTTTTTCTCTCCTTCTTGGCTTTGCCTGGCTGAGTCCTTAGCTCTGCAAGGTACTCAGAGGCCATTTCCAATCTCGGAGCTTCGCACAGACACCCTCCCCGGGTCCTAACCGCGTTAGGGGCCCCCAGAGGTCTCCGAACCTCGCCCTATGGGGGGCTCCAAGTCTGCCTGCCACGTGGCGGGTCCGGAGCTCCTCCTCAAGAGACGGGAGCTCCGGCCATGTTGGCACGTAGGGCTTTCGGAGCCCTCCCACTGAGGGGGGGGAGGTCCGGTTCCTGCCTGCCACATGGCGAGCCCGGAGCCCTCCTCAAGGAAGGAGAGAGTTCCGGACCTGCTGGACACGTGGGGCTCCCGGGCCCCGCCCCTGCTGGAGGGGCTGGTCCCGGTCCTTCCAGTCCCACGCCGGAGTATCTGGTAGCTCCTTTCCCCCCGCTTCATGCAGTCCCTGTTGCCATAACCTGGAGGTCCTGCACACAGGTAGAGGAAACGTAATTCTCCTCGGGGGGTCATCCCTTCCTGTCTCTTAGTCTTATTCGTCTTATGGTCCTGACCCGCTATACGGGGCTTGGGCAATTCTGTGCACGAGGCGCCGGAGCTCCGGCTCCCTCCGAGGTCCGGGTACGGCCGTCCGATCCCTAGTACCGGGCCATGCGCTGGGGAAGCAGAGTGCACGCGCTTTGGGTTCATGACCAGGCAAAGCGGACGTACTCCCCTGGACCTCCGGAGGGCAGGATGCGCATGCTTTGGGCTCTGGGCCGGCTAAGCTGGATACGCACCCTGGACCCCCCATGCACAACGCTGGCCTTTCCTGGAGGTGACCAACTGGCACCGCAACACCTGACTGGGGGAGGCCCGAGAGACTCACTCGGCCATCGGCAGGTGCCTCAAGCGCAGCCGCCTTCGGTAGGATAGCAAATGCCGACTACGGATGAGCGTAGGAGAGGGGGAGCTAGATGTACGATGAACATACAGAGATAGTGCGATCATAAAAATTAATGCATAATTTAAATGAACGCATGAGAGAGAGCTAAGTAGAACAGGTCTCTGTATTCATACCCATAGGTGGAAATCTGGCTGTACATGGGGGCAATGTTCCGCCTCGTCTACAAGGGAAGCAAGACTCTACGCGCTTAGGGTCAGAACCAGGCTAAACTGGACGTAGTCCTGTACCGTCCCTTGAGACTTAGCTACCCCAAGCTCTGTTCCTAAATTCTATGAGGTCTATTACAGAAGTGGATAACCCTGTTCTACCGATGCTCAGTAAGTAGGACTTACAGTGTTGCTTCATGGCAAGGATTTTTTGGGAATGGATCCCACTCTCGGTTGAAAGGCATGTGTACCTGGGGCGGCAGCTTTCATGATTCGGAAGGGACCTTCCCTGCTGGGGGAGAGCTTATGGGTCCTTCTTGGAATATAGCGTGCCGCTTCACCAGGTTGCCTTCTTGCGGGCCCCCGTCGCGTTTGGTTCTTTGGCGGTAGTGCTTAGAGCATTAGCCGAGACCGTGCGTTGTGGGGTGTTCCCTGCAAGCCGAGTCTTGTCGAAGTTGTTGTCTTCACGCTGGATCAGGCCCTGCGCGGCTTCCCTCGGGGGCCCCCGGGGAGTTCTCCCCTTCTGGCTAAGGCCTTCAAGGGGTAGGTGGACCCGGGCTCGCCTTGGATGACCTAAGGCGTCTTCCCCTTCTGGCAAGGCCTTCAAGGGGTTGACGGACCTTAGGTGGCTCCCGAGAGGTATGTTCGAGGCACGGAGGCGTGCTGTAGTTGGCTAACGCCCAGGCCCGTCACCGTCAAAACTGGAGTCCTCACCGCCATGCACTGTCTTTATGACACGCTGAGGCTCCTAGAACCCCACCTGGTGGGCAGCGGTGACTGGGGCGTCGGCCTTCTGTTTGCCATCCCTCTGAGGGTAGGGCGGTGCTTCAGCCCTCTGCTGTCTTCCTTTGCGGAAGCGCTCTGCGAGCCTCTGGATCTCCCAGCACTTGGCAGCAGTATGGTTGCAGGCGCCATGCACGGGGCATAGCCTGCCTTGGTCACTGTCTGGGGCCGGTGACTGCCGCTGCCTTTTGTCAGGGCGTGGCCCCCGAGCTCCACTGGTCGTCGCAGCTGCGGCGACGGGGGCCGTGAATGGTGACTTCATCTTGCCACCCCCCCCCCCCCGGTTCTTGGTCTTCTTGCCACCCCCATAGGCAGCAGCACCAGACCCGGGCTGCCCTCCTGACTCGGAGGTCGGCAGTGCGTGCCAGTTCCGCCCTTCAGCCGCTCTGGCGCACTTGTCCGCCAGGCTGAAGAGCTCCGAGACGTCGCGGACCTCTCTGGTCGCGAGCTTCTCGAGCATTTTCTCGTCCCGGACACCCTGTCGGAACGCCAGCACCACAGAGGCGCTTTGGATATGTGGGATGGTGTTGCGCACCTGAGAGAACCGCTGGATGAAAGAGCGCAGCGACTCCCCAGGTTGTTGTTTGACGGCGTGGAGGTCGAGCTCCGTGCCGGGACGGGTGTATGAGCTGCCGAAGTTGGCGACGAACTGCCGGCAGAGCTCACCCCAGGAGGTTATGGACCCCTGAGGTAGATTCATGAGCCAAGACCGGGCTGGGCCGGTCAAGGCGACGGGGAAGTAGTTGGCCAGGACAGCCTCGTCCCCTCCTGCGGCAAGTACGGCGGTGGAGTAGATCTGGAGGAACTCCGCCGGGTTGACGCTGCCATCGTACTTCTCGGGCAGGTGCGGGCGGAACTTGCGTGGCCACCTTGCGAAGCGAAGATGGGGTGCCAGGGCCGCACATCCTGCACCTGTTGCGGCAGGTATAGGCGCTGCGAACACTTGGTTCGCACCTGGCGCTGCGTATCCCGGCATGGGCAAGGCTGCACCATAGACCGGGGCCGCTACTTGCGGCGCATATGGTTGTGGCATATGCTGCGCAGCATATGCCTGTGGCGGGGCTCGCATGGCGAAGGTCTGCTCTTCAGGCTGGGTCGAGGCCGACGTCATGCTGTCGTCAGCCTCTTGGTAGCGATGCCTTTCTCGGCGTTGCTCGAGGTATACCCGGGCATCTTGACCCGAGCGACACCGCTCCAGCTCTGTCCTCAGATCCATCGATTGAGGGCTGGCAGAGCTGGAATCTGCCGTCTGTTCGTCAACCATCGGCGTGCGTATCAGCGACACGGCCGGCTGGTCAGAGTGTCATCTCCGCCGGAGTCGCGGGCTTGCGGCAGCGACGACAAGACGGTCTACCTCGAGAATCCACCGCTGGGTCGCTGCCTGAGGCGCGTCCCCAGCGGGCGGATTGTGCAGTAGCGCTCTTGCTGCAGCTAGCGCACCCCCTCCGGGTACGCCGGGCGCTACTGAAGATCTGACGCTGGTTGGAGCCTGCATTGCCGGGGTCGGCGCTGCCAGAGCCGGTTGCTGGCTCCCAGCTTGTACTGACACACTCCGTCCCGAGTGTGTTGGCTTGTACTCCCCCCTGGTCGCGGTTCGCCGCGGAGGCGGGGGAGGTGAGCTTGCCGCCGAAGGGAGCTTGGTCATCTTCGTCGGCGGAAACTCGTCGCGCTAGGGGAAAAGCCCCCTACCTGGCGCGCCAAATGTCGAAGTGTGCGATCGACACTTCCCCCGTACCTGCACTGGGCAGCCCGCGGAGGTTCTTTTTTCGGCGGGGCTAGTCTCCTAGCGGAAAGCTTGCGCGGATGGACGAGTTAGCGAGAGCTTGACACGGCGAGTTTTACGTGGTTCAGGCCGCCGGAGCGTAAAACCCTACGTCCACGGCGAGCTATGGAGCTCGCTGTATTGCTTGCTGCTCAGGGCCGGAGGCCTGAGCTTGGGGGTGAGTTACAGCTTGAGAGTGTATGGCTAGCGTATGAGTTGCAAAATGCGAACCCTTGCTATCGACGCCTACCAGAGCCTTTTATAGTCCAAGGCTCGGGCGGCTTACAAGGGAAGCCGGGACGCGACAGGTGGTCCCTGGAAGATTGTCTATTATCTACCGTATCTGTAGTTACGCCGGTGGTTGCCTCTGGTCAAAGGCTTCTGAGTCTTCATCTTGCCGCCCTGCCCATGCCGTGTGCTAGTCGTAGTGGTTGATGACGGCGCAGGCGGCATGGGATGTCTTGTCGCGGCGTTTATTGGCTGGCAGGTTCTGACACCGCGCGCCAGTCTGTGATGCGACTGGGCGCAACGGCACCTGACAGACGCGTGCTCCGCGTTTCCACGTCTTGGGAAGACGCGGGCCTTGAATACCTTGTACGGGCAAGGTGAGGAGCGCCTTTACGCCCGCCGCCTACCGCTCGGGGGCAGGCAGCACCGTTCTTCTGGCCACGTGGCGGGTCCGGAGCCCTTCTCTGAGGTGAGAAGGGTCCGGCCTGCGTGGCACGTGGATCCTCCGGACCTCTCCCCGCGGAGGGGGAGGTCCGGCCTCTGTATGCCATGTGGCAGGCCCGGAGCTCTCCTCTGCGGAGAGGGAGGTCCGGCCCCGCTGGACGCGTGGCGTCTTCGGACCTCTCTCCCGCCGAGGGGGAGGTCCGGCTTCTGTATGCCACGTGGCGGGCCCGGAGCTCTCCTCTGAGGAGAGGGAGGTCCGGCCCCGCCGGACGCGTGGCGCCTTCGGAGCTCTCCCTGCGGAGAAGGGCGAGTACCTTAGGCATTTTACCCTGTGCGCGGGGGTACCCCATATCTCAGGTACCGACAACGGAGGTCCCACCTCGGGCTCGCTATCTCCCCCGAGATGGGCCCGGGGGCCACTGTCGGTACCTGAGATATGGGGTACCCCCGCGTCGCGTTTGGTTCTTTGGCGGTAGTGCTTAGAGCATTAGCCGAGACCGTGGGTTGTGGGGTGTTCCCTGCAAGCCGAGTCTTGTCGAGGTTGTTATCGTCACGCTGGATCAGGCCCTGCGCGGCTTCCCTCGGGGGCCCCCGGGGAGTTCTCACCTTCTGGCTAAGGCCTTCAAGGGGTAGGTGAACCCAGGCTCATCTTGGATGACCTAAGGCGTCTTCCCCTTCTGGCAAGGCCTTCAAGGGGTTGACGGACCTTAGGCGGCTCCCGAGAGGTATGTTCGAGGCACGGAGGCGTGCTGTAGTTGGATAACGCCCAGGCCCGTCACTGCCGGAACTGGAGTCCTCACCGCCATGCACTGTCTTTATGACACGCTGAGGCTCCTGGAACCCCACCTGGTGGGCAGCGGTGACTGGGGCGCCGGCCTCCTGTTTGCCATCCCTCTGAGGGTAGGGAGGTGCTTCAGCCCTCTGCTGTCTTCCTTTGCGGAAGCGCTCTGCGAGCCTCTGGATCTCCCAGCACTCGGCAGCAGTATAGTTGCAGGTGCCATGCACGGGGCATAGCCCGCCTTGGTCACTGTCTGGGGCCGGTGACTGCCGCTGCCTTTTGTCAGGGCGTGGCCCCCGAGCTCCACTGGTCGTCGCAGCTGCGGCGACGGGGGCCGTGAATGGTGACTTCATCTTGCCACCCCCCGGTTCTTGGTCTTCTTGCCACCCCCATAGGCAGCAGCACCGGACCCGGGCTGCCCTCCTGACTCGGAGGTCGGCAGCGCGTGCCAGTTCCACCCTTCAGCTGCTCTGGCGCACTTGTCCGCCAGGCTGAAGAGCTCCGAGACGTCGCGGACCTCTCTGGTCGCGAGCTTCTCGAGCATTTTCTCGTCCCGGACACCTTGTCGGAACGCCACCACCACAGAGGCGCTTTGGATATGTGGGATGGTGTTGCGCACCTGAGAGAACCGCTGGATGAAAGAGCGCAGCGACTCCCCAGGTTGTTGCTTGACGGCGTGGAGGTCAAGCTCCGTGCCGGGACGGGTGTAGGAGCTGCCGAAGTTGGCGACGAACTGCCGGCAGAGCTCACCCCAGGAGGTTATGGACCCCTGAGGTAGATTCATGAGCCAAGACCGGGCTGGGCCGGTCAAGGCGACGGGGAAGTAGTTGGCCATGACAGCCTCGTCCCCTCCTGCGGCAAGTACAACGGTGGAGTAGATCTGGAGGAACTCCGCTGGGTTGACGCTGCCGTCGTACTTCTCGGGCTGGTGCGGGCGGAACTTGCGTGGCCACCTTGCGAAGCGAAGATGGGGTGCAAGGGCCGCACATCCTGCACCTGCTGCGGCAGGTATAGGCGCTGCGAACACTTGGTTCGCACCTGGCGCTGCGTATCCCGGCATGGGCAAGGCTGCACCATAGACCGGGGCCGCTACTTGTGGCGCATATGGTTGTGGCATATGCTGCGCAGCATATGCCTGTGGCGGGGCTCGCATGGCGAAGACCTGCCCTTCTGGTTGTGTCGAGGCCGACGACATGCTGTCGCCTGCCTCCTGGTTGTGACGCCTTTCTCGGCGTCGCTCGAGGTACACCCGGGCGTCCTGCCCCAAGTGGCACCATTCCAGTTCCCTTCGCAGGTCCGTCGACAGGAGCCTGGAGGAGCTGGAATCCGCCGTTAGCCTGTCAACCGTGGGTGTGCGCGTCAGCGACACAGCCGGTTGCCCTGTGCATCGTCCTCGCCGAAAGCGAGGGTTCGCGGCGGCGACGACGAGGCGGTCCACCTCGCGGACCCATTGCTGGGTCGCTGAATGGGGCGCATCCCCCGCAGGCGGGTTCCGCAGCAGCGCTCTTGTTGCAGCTAACGCACCTCCATGGTGTACGCTCAGCGCTGCAGAGGACCTCACGCTGGTCGGGGCCTGCATAGCTGGAGTCGGCGTTGCCGGAGTCGGCTGCTGGCTGCCCGCTTGTGCCGACACACTCCGTCCTGAGTGTGTCGACATGTACTCCCCAGTGGTCATGGTTCGCCGTGAACGCGGAGGGGGAGAGTTTGCCGTTGAAGGAAGCTTGGTCATCTTCGTCGGCGGAAACTCGTCGCGCTAGGGGAAAAGCCCCCTACCTGGCGCGCCAAATGTCGAAGTGTGCGATCGACACTTCCCCCGGGCCTGCACTGGGCAGCCCGTGGAGGTTCTTTTTTCGGCGGGGCTAGTCTCCTAGCGGAAAGCTTGCGCGGATGGACGAGTTAGCTAGAGCTTGACACGGCGAGTTTTACGTGGTTTAGGCCGCCGGAGCATAAAACCCTACATCCACGGCGAGCTACGGAACTCGCTGTATTGCTTGCTGCTCAGGGCCAGAGGCCTGAGCTTGGGGGTGAGTTACAGCTTGAGAGTGTATGGCTAGCGTATGAGTTGCAAAATGCGAACCCTTGCTATCGACGCCTGCCCGAGCCTTTTATAGTCCAAGACTCGGGCGGCTTACAAGGGGAGCCGGGACCCGACAGGTGGTCCCGGGAAGATTGATTGTTATCTACCGTCTCTGTAGTTACGCCGGTAGTTGCCTCTGGTCGAAGGCTTCTGAGTCTTCATCTTGCCGCCCTGCCCATGCCGCGTGCGAGTCGTAGTGGTTGATGACGGCGCAGGCGGCATGGGATGTCTTGTCGCAGCGTTTATTGGCTGGCAGGTTCTGACACCGCGCGCCAGTCTGTGATGCGACTGGGCGCAACGGCACCTGACAGACGCGTGCTCCGCGTTTCCGCGTCTTGGGAAGACGCGGGCCTTGAATACCTTGTACGGGCAAGGTGAGGAGCGCCTTTACGCCCGCCGCCTACCGCTCGGGGGCAGGCAGCACCGTTCTTCTGGCCATGTGGCGGGTCCGGAGCCCTTCTCTGAGGTGAGAAGGGTCCGGCCTGCGGGGCACGTGGAGCCTCCGGACCTCTCCCCGCGGAGGGGGAGGTCCGGCCTCTGTATGCCACGTGGCGGGCCCGGAGCTCTCCTCTGCGGAGAGGGAGGTCCGGCCCTGCTGGACGCGTGGCGTCTTCGGACCTCTCTCCCGCGGAGGGGGAGGTCCGGCTTCTGTATGCCATGTGGCGGGCCCGGAGCTCTCCTCTGAGGAGAGGGAGGTCCGGCCCCGCCGGACGCGTGGCGCCTTCGGAGCTCTCCCTGCGGAGAAGGGCGAGTACCTTAGGCATTTTACCCTGTGCGCGGGGGTACCCCATATCTCAGGTACCGACAGGCGGCTTGGGTCCACCCGTCATCGGCACTCGGTTTAGGAGCCGAAGCGGTTACCAATGCGGTGTATTTGAAGAGTTCCGAATCGCTTGGGATTGCACCCGGGAAGGTGTGAAATGAAACCCCCATGTGGGTACACTCCCCTTATAAGGCTTCCAGCCCCTGCGCCTCCCTCGAATCTCTGCAGTCTTGTCTTCTTCCATGGCTCTTAACCCGCCTTATGGGGGGAGAATCGCTCTCGGTTCCCTCCAGCGATGGCGTCTGCACCAAGCCTGGGACTCAGGGAGCCTTCGTGCCCTGCCTCTTAGGGTGGCGCCGCCAAGGGGTTTCTGGTTTGTCCTCCCGACGGAGCCCTTCCCTGGTGACAGCAGGCAGAAAGCTCCTTGGCGTTGCATCCCCTCCCAGGTGGTGGAGTCTTCAAAGAAACCGCTGAAGCACCGAGGAGAATCCCAGGCGGCAGAGTCTCCGAGAAGGCCGCTGAAGCTGCGGAGGGGGGGGGCCTCAGGAGCACCCTTGATGACTCCAGCTTTTGCGCAGGTGATGAGGGAAGGGGGCTCCAGGGGCACCCTTGACGACACCGGCTTTTGCGCCGATGATGAGGGAACTTCAGGAGAAGGAAACCGCCGATGCACCATGGAGGATCCCAGACGGCAGAGTCTCCAGGAAGACCGCTGAATGCTGTGGAGGGGGCCTCAGGAGCTCCCTTGGTGTCACCGGCTTTTGCGCCGGTGATGAGGGAGGCGATTTCTGCGCTCGGGTCATAGAGCGAGAGAGTTCCGCCAGGGCTGAAGCCTGGTGATGCGGCCGTTCTTGCAACTTCTGGATTCTGGTCGTGTCAGGAGGCCCTTGGGACTTGTTTCTTTCTTTTTATCGAGTCTGTAGTCCAGCTCATGGAGCCTTGCATAGTTTGACTCTTTAAGATATTTGTGACCGTGATGCTCCTTCTCGGCTTTGCCTGACTGAGTCCTTAGCTCCGCAAGGTACTTCAGAGGCCATCTCCAATCTCGGAGCTCTGCATAGACACCCTCCCCGGGTCCTAACCATGTTAGGGAGCCCCCGGGGGTCTCCGGATCTCGCCCTTTGGGGAGCTCCAATCTGCCTGCCACGTGGCGGGTCCGGACCCCCTCCTTAATAGGTGGGAGCTCCGGCCATGTTCGACACGTAGGGCTTTCGGAGCCTTCCCACCGAGGGAGGAGGTCCGGTTTCCGCCTGCCACGTGGCGAGCCCGGAGCCCTCCTCAGGGGAGGCGAGAGCTCCGGACCCGCTGGACACGTGGGGTCTTCGGGCCTCGCCCCTGCTGAAGGGGCGGGACCCGGTCCTTCCAGTCCTGGGCCGGTGCTGCCGATAGCTCTTTTCCCCCCGCTTTATGTAGTCCCTGTCGCTATAGCCTGGAAGCCCTGCACACAGGTAGAGGAAACGTAATTCTCCTTGGGCCCCCCCTCCCTTATCTCATAGTCTTATTTGACTTATAGCCCCCAACCATATGCTTGGTGCTTGGGGACTGTAGAGAGGGGGAGCTGGGCACATGGCAACCATGCACTGCAAGGGTGGTTAAAGAATTTAATACACAATTTAAATGAGTATGAGGAAAGAGCAAAGTAGAGCAGATTTCTTTTCGCACAACTTTCTACAGGAGTAAGGCAGGCTACACATGGAGGCCACGACCCGCCCCATTAAGAGGGGAAGCAAGACTCTACACGCTTGGAGTCGGAACCAGGCAAAGCTGAACGTAGTCCTGTACCGTCCCCTGGGGCTTAGCTGCTCCGAGCGCTGCTCCTGGACTCTATGGAGTTTATTACAAAAAGAAAGTGCTGTCCTATTTTTGCTCTAGGGGTAGAACTTACGGAGGTGTTCTATGTTCCAAGGGTTCGGGAGCAGGTCCCCATCCTCGGTGGAAAGGCGCACACACCCGGGGCGGCATACTTTCACGACTCGGAAGGGGCCTTCCCATCTAGGGGAGAGTTTGTGGGCCCCTTCGCGAGAAAGTATGCGCCGCAACACCAGGTCACCTTCCTGCAGCTCCCGGGCACGCACAGACCTCTGGTGGTAGCGCCGAAGCGCTTGTCTGTACCGCGCATTACGAAGTGCCGCATGTAATCGGACCTCGTCGACGAGGTCGATTTCTCCACGCCGGAGGTTGTCCTGCGTGGCTTCGTCGTAAGCCCGGACACGGTGAGACTTCATGGTGATTTCTGGGGGAAGTACAGCTTCGGCCCCATACACCATGAAGAAGGGTGTGTCCCCGGTGGCCCGGCTCTGGGATGTCCGGTTAGCCCATAGTGTGCTCGGAAGCTCATCTACCCAATTGGCACCATGTTTCTTCAGGCTGGCGAAGGTGCGAGTCTTAAGGCCCCGGAGAATCTCCGCGTTGGCCCTCTCAACTTGCCCATTGCTCCTTGGGTGGGCGACAGAGGCATAGCACACCTGAATACCAACGTCCTCGCAGTAGTCTTGGAATGCTGCGCTGGTGAACTGGGTCCCGTTGTTGGTGATGATTCTGTTCGGGACCCCGAACCGGCAGATAATAGACTTGATGAACTTTACTGCGGATTGTTTGTTGATGGTGACAACTGGTGTAGCTTCCGGCCACTTGGTGAACTTGTCGATGGCGACATAGAGGTACCGGAATCCCCCGACGGTTCTGGGAAATGGTCCCAGGATGTCCAGCCCCCGTACGGCAAATGGCCACGAGGGCGGGATCATCTGTACTGCCTGAGCCGGTGTATGGATCTGCTTGGCGTGGAACTGGCACGCCTTGCAGCTCTCGACCAGCTTGACGGCATCCTGGAGTGCTGTCGGCCAGTAGAAGCCATGCCAGAAGGCTTTACCGACAAGCGTGCGTGAGGAAGAGTGACTTCCACATTCGCCTCCCTGGATCTCAGCGAGAAAGTCGCAGCCTTCCCCCTGGGTTATGCACCGCAATAGGATGTGGTTGGCGCCACGCCGGTAGAGATCCCCCTCTACCAGCGTGTACCTCTTAGCCATACGCACAATCCGTTCAGCGGTTGCATGTTCATCAGGGAGGATATTGTCCTTCAAGTAGTCCCGGATCTCCGTGATCCATGCATCGGGTCTGACTTGAGCTTCTAGATCTTGAGCGCTGGGTTGCACGGAGTCCCCAGTGACGCTTACGATCCTTGGCGGCATCCATGGCTGTAGGGCCGCCGGGACCGCCAGCTTCGAGGTGCTGGTCAAGCCCCCTTCGCCCGGCTCGGCGGGCCGGGCTGTAGGCCGCAGCAACGTCCTCTCGAAAACTCCTTCGGGCGCGGGGGCTCCGGTGGAAGCCTTCGTTGAAAGGTTGTCAGCTGCGGCATTACCAGCGCGCGGTACGTGATGCAGGTCCAAGGCGAGGAATTCTTTCTCCAACATCTGCACGTGAAGCAGATATGCAGCTAGCTGCGGGTCATTGCAGGAGCATTCGCCCTTGACTTGGTTGATGACCAGTTGGGAGTCGCCCTGTGCCAACAACTGGCGAGCGCCTAAAGACAGGGCTGTCTGCAGGCCAAAGATGAGTGCTTCATACTCCGCCATGTTGTTGGTTGCCTTGAAATTTAGACGCACCATATACCCAAACTGTTCCCCCGATGGCATGAGGAGCAGTACGCCGGCACCGGCCCCCTGCTTTCGCGAGGAGCCGTCGAAGAAAAGTGTCCAGTGGGGTTTGGTGAAGACCGGAGCTTGGTGCTGTGGCTCACCGCCTTCATGGCCCTCTGGATCAGTCTTCGTTGGTGTCCACTCTGCCACAAAGTCAGCCAGTGCTTGGCTCTTGACTGCATGGCGTGGGAGAAAGTCCAGCTCAAACTCCGCCAGCTCCGCCGCCGATTTAGCAACGTTGCCAGTCGCATGGGGGCTGTGAAGAATTGTCTTCAGCGGATACGAGGTGACTACCGAGACCCGGTGGGCCTGGAAGTAATGGTGGAGCTTCCTGGAGGCCACGAGCACCGCATACAGCAGCTTGTGGACTTCTAGGTACCTTGTCTTGGCATCATTAAGTACTTCGCTGATGTAGTAGACAGGCTTCTGTATGGTTCGAACCTTCTCTCTTAGGCTCGGGAGGTCCTCGTCCATTGGCCCCGGCCCGCTGGAGGTGAGTGGACCCACGGGGGCCTCCGGGAACTGGGACCCGGAGGCCCTTAAGCTATCTTGATTATCCGGGAGCTCCGGGGGGTCTTGAGGGACCTCCGGGAGGTCCCAATTGGCCCTCGGAGATTTATCTTGGGGGTCCAGGAGACCGTCCTGGACCTCCGGGAGGTCAACCTGGACCTCCGGGGGGTCCGGGAGACCGTCTTGGCCCTGCGGGGCCTCCTGGCGTCTGTCTTCTGCTACCGGAGCAGGTTGCGGAGGTGAGGGGTCTGGCCGCTCCGCGACGAGGACCATACTCACCACTTCTGTTGCCGCCGCAATGTAGAGCAGCAGGTGCTCCCCGGGCTCAGGGGCTACCATGATAGGTAGGGTCGTCAGGAGTCGCTTCAACTCCTGGAAAGCCTCTTCTGCTTCGTCAGTCCAGGCAAAAGGGCCTGACTTGCGCAGGAGCTTAAAGAAAGGGAGTGCCCGCTCTGCTAGCCTTGGTATAAACCGACTCAGCGCGGCTAGACATCCCGTGAGTCTCTGAACATCCTTGACGCGGGCAGGGGGCCGCATCAAGTCGATGGCCTTGATCTTCTCTGGGTTGGCCTCAATCCCTCGGTGCGAGACCAGGAACCCTAAGAGCTTCCCAGAGGACACGCCGAACACACATTTATCTGGGTTCAGCTTGGTGCGCAAAGACTAAGGCTAGGTTATCTAGTAAAGATGAACCCTGCTTGACCTTGACAACTATGTCATCGACGTACACCTCAACTAGGTCTCTTATTAACTCCCCAAAGGTTTTGTGCATCGCCCGCACAAAGGTGCGGAGTGCATTCTTTAGGCCGTAATGCATAGACACATAGCAATAAAGGCCGTCTACTGTGATGAAGGAGGTGTGCTCCTCGTCCTCCCTAGACATGGGGATCTGATGGAAACCCGAGTAGGCGTCTAGGAAGCACAGCATATCACAGCCTGACATTGAGTCTACTATTTGATCTATTCTAGGGAGAGGGAATGGATCTTTGGGACATGCCTTATTGAGACTGGTGTAGTCGATGCACATCCGGAGCTTCCCGCCGGCCTTCGGGACAACGACGGGGTTCGCCAACCACCGGGGGTGGTGGACTTCCCGTATGAAGCCAGCGTCCAGCAGCTTCTTGACTTCTTCACGGATGAAGTTTTGCCGCTCAATGGACTGCTTGCGGGGCTTCTGTTGAACCGGCCAGGCGTCGGGGAAGACTTTCAAGTGGTGCTCGATCACCTCCCTGGGGATCCCCGGCATCTGTGACGGCTGCCATGCAAACACGTCGACGTTGTGCCGGAGGAAGGTGACGAGCGCGCCTTCCTATTTGCTATCCAGGCCCCCGGCTACCCGGGTAGTCTGGGTAGCTTCGACGCCGACTTGGACGACCTTTAAGGGGACGCCGCCCTCGTCGAGAGGTTGCACGCGGGGTGCTGTGGCGGAAGCACGGTGACGTGCGCTCGGGTGGAGCTGGTCCGGCTCCGTATTGCCGGGGGCTGATGCCCCAGCTGTTGCGAGCGCTTGGAGCTTCTCTAGGGCCGACACTGCAGCAGTTCGGTCCCCACGAATCCTGAGGACGCCCGTCGGTGTTGGCATCTTCAGGACGAGGTAGCCGTAGTGGGCTACAGCCATGAACCGGTACAGGGCTGGCCTGCTGATTATGGCGTTGAAGGGGAGGTCTATCTCCGCTACGTCGAACAGAATGTACTCTGTCCGATAGCTGTCCGGAGCCCCGAAGGTCACCGGGAGGCTAATGTTGCCGTAGGGGATGACCTGTCCCGGCCCTACCCCTGAGAACGGGCTCGACGGGGTGAGCTTGGCCATCGGGACCTGCAGCTTCTGGAAAGCTGCTCGGCTGATGAGGTTCAGCCCAGCTCCTCCATCTACCAAAACGTGGTACATCCTCACGTTGGCGATGGTAGGGGCTACCAGGAGCGGTAGTTGGCCGGCCCCAGCCATGTTCCTGGGGCAGTCGGTGGCGTCAAAGCTGATGGGGGGTCCCCATCCACTTAAGGTGCGGTGCAGCACTTGGGAGTGGCGCCACCGACGCTACCGCTCGGCGCAGAGTCTTAACTGCGCTTCGGGACGAGGGGTCGGCGGACCCGCCATATATGACGTAGAGCTTCTTCCGACGCTCATCGTCGCTGGAGCTGGAGTCCTCATGATTGCGTGCCGCCTTCACGACACGCTGAGGCTCCTGGATCTCCTCTGGGTGGTCGATGTTGTCTGGAACAACCACCCTCTGTTCGTCTTCCTTTGGACGGAAGGGCAGGGCATCAGCCCGCTGCCGCTTCCCCCTGCGGAAGCGCTCTGCGAGCCTTCGGATCTCCCGGCACTCGGCAGTAGTGTGGCGACAGCTGCCGTGCACGGGGCACATATTTTCGTGATTACCTTCTGGGATCGGTGACCTTCGCTGCCTCTTGTCGGGGCGCGGCCCCCGAGCCCCACTGAGCGTCGCTGCAGTGACGACGGGCTGCGGCCGGTGATCTTATCTTGCTTCTGCCTCGGCTCTTGGTCTTCCTGCTGTCTCCATAGGGAGTAGAACCAGATCCGGGCAGTCCTCCTGACTCGGAGGACGGCTGTGACTGCCAGTTCCGTCCTTCGGCTGCTCTGGCGCACTTGTCCGCCAAGCTGAAGAGCTCTGAGGCGTCGCGGACCTCCCTGGTCACGAGTTTCTCAAGCATCTTCTTGTCTCGGACGCCTTGCCGGAACGCCACCACCACAGAAGCATTTTGAATGTGTGGGATGGTGTTCCGCACCTGGGAGAACCGCTGGATGAAAGAGCGCAGCGACTCCCCAGGTTGTTGCTGGATGGCGTGGAGGTCGAGCTCCGTGCCAGGCCGGGTGTAGGAACTGCCGAAGTTGGCTATGAGCTGCCGGCAAAGCTCTCCCCAGGAAGTCACGGAACCCTGGGGGAGGTTCATGAGCCAAGACCGGGCTGGGCCAGTCAAGGCGACAGGGAAGTAATTAGCCATGATGGCTTCATTCCCTCCTGCGGCGAGTACGGTGGTGGAGTAGATCTGGAGGAACTCCGCCGGGTTGACGCTGCTGTCGTACTTCTCGGGCAGGTGCGGCCGAAACTTGCGTGGCCACTTTGCGAAGCGAATGTGGGGCGCGAGGGCCGCACACCCTGCTTCCGTCGCCGCAGGTTCTGGTGCCGCGAACGCTTGGTTCGCACTGAGCACCGCGTGTCCCGGTATGGACAAGGCTGCACCATAGGCCGGGGGTGCCATCTGCAGGACATATGACTGTGGTATATTCTGCACGGCGCAGGCCTGGGGCAGAGATCGCGTGGCGAAGGTCTGCTCTTCAGGCTGGGTCGAGGCCGACGTCATGCTGTCGTCAGTCTCTTGGTAGCGACGCCTTTCTCGGCGCTGCTCGAGGTATATCCAGGCATCTTGACCCAGGCGACACCGCTCCAGCTCTGTCCTCAGATCTGTCGATTGGGGCCTGGTAGAGCTGGAGTCTGCCGTCTGCTCGTCAACCGATTGTGCGCGCATCAGCGACATGACCGGTTGGCCAGAGCGTCGTCCCCGCCGAAGTCGAGGGTTTGCGGCGGCGACGACGAGACGGTCTACCTCGCGGATCCACTGCCGGGTCGCTGCCTGAGGCGCGTCCCCAGCGGGCGGATTGTACAGCAGCGCTCTCGCTGCAGCTAGCGCACCCCCACTGGGTACGGCCAGCGCTACTGAAGACTTGATGCTGGTTGGAGCCTGCATTGCCGGGGTCGGCGCTGCCAGAGCCGGTTGCTGGCTCCCAGCTTGTACCAACACACTCCGTCCCGACTGTGTCGACATGTACTCCCCCCTGGTCGCGGTTTGCCACAGAGGCGAGGGGGGAGAGTTCGCCGCTGAAGGAAGCTTGGTCATCTTCGTCAGTGGGAACTCGTCGCGCTAAGGGAAAAGCCCCCTACCTGGCGCGCCAAATGTCGAAGTGTTCAGTCGACACTTCCCCCGGGCCTGCACTGGGCAGCCCGCGGAGGTTCTTTTTTCGGTGGGGCTAGTTCCTAGCGGAGAGCTTGTGCAGATGGACGAGTTAGTAAGAGCTAGACACGGCGAGTTTTACGTGGTTCAGGCCGCCGGAGGGTAAAACCCTACGTCCACGGTGAGCTATGGAGCTCGCTGTATTGCTTGCTGCTCAGGGCCGGAGTCCTGAGCTTGGGGGTGAGTTACAGCTTGAGAGTGTATGGCTAGCGTATGAGTTGCAAAGTGCGAACCCTCGCTACCGTCGCCTGCCCGAGCCTTTTATAGTCCAAGACTCGGGCGGCTTACAAGGGGAGCCGGGACCCGACAGGTGGTCCCGGGAAGATTGTCTATTATCTACCGTATCTGCAGTTATGCCGGTAGTTGTCTCTGGTCGAAGGCTTCTGAGTCTTCATCTTGCCGCCCTGCCCATGCCGCATGCTAGTCGTAGTGGTTGATGACAGCGCAGGCGGCATGGGATGTCTTGTCGAGGTGTTTATTAGCTGGCAGGTTCTGACACCGCGCGCCAGTCTGTGATGCGACTGGGCGCAACGGCACCTGACAGAGGCGTGCTCCGCGTCTTGGGAAGACGTGGGCCTTGAATACCTTGTACAGGCAAGGTATGGGGCGTCTTTACGCCCGCTGCCTATCGCTCAGGGGCAGGCAGCGCCGTTCTGCTGCCACGTGGCGGGCCCAGAGCCCTTCTCAGAGGAGAGGAGGGCCCGGTCCGCGGGGCACGTGGAGCCTCCGGACCTCTCCCCGCGGAGGGGGAGGCTCGGCTTCAGTTGGCCACGTGGCAGGCCCGGAGCTCTCCTCTGAGGAGAGGGAGGTCCGGCCCCGCTGGACGCGTGGCGCCTTCGGACCTCTCTGCCACGGAGGGGGAGGTCCGGCTTCTGTATGCCACGTGGCGGGCCCGGAGCTCTCCTCTGAGGAGAGGGAGGTCCGGCCCCGCCGGACGCGTGGCACCTTCGGAGCTCTCCCTGCGGAGAAGGGCGAGTTCCTTAGGCATTTTACCCTGTGCGCGGGGGTACCCCATATCTCAGGTACCGACAAGAAGCCATGCCGGAAGGCTTTACCGACAAGCGTGCGTGAGGAAGAGTGACTCCCCCATTCGACTCCATGAATCTCAGCGAGCAAGTCGCAGCCTTCCCCCTGGGTTATGCACCGCAATAGGATGCGGTTGGCGCCGCGTCGGTAGAGATCCCCTTCTACCATCACGTGTCTCTTAGCCATACGCACGATCCGTTCAGCGGATACACGTTCATCAGGGAGGATATTGTCTTTCAAGTAGTCCTGGATCTCCGTGATCCATGCATCGGGCCTGACTTGAGCGTCTGGATCTTGAGCGCTGGGTTGCACGGAGTCACCAGTGACGCTTACAATCCTTGGCGGCGTTCATGGCCGCCGGGACCGCCAGCTTCGAGGTGCTGGTCTAGCCCCATTCGCCCGGCTCGGTGGGCCGGGCTGTGGGCCACGGCAACGTCCTCTCGAAGCCTCCTTCGGGCACAGAGGCTCCGGTGGGGGTCTTCGTTGAGAGGTCGTCAGCTGTGGCCTTGCCAGCGCGCGGTACGTGGCGCAGGTCCAAGGCGAGGAAGTCTTTCTCCACCATCTTGTGCCAACAACTGGCAAGCGCCTAGAGACAGGACTGTCTTTAGGCCAAGGATGAGTGCTTCATACTCTGCCATGCTGTTGGTTGCCTTGGAATTGAGACGCACCATATACCCAGACTCCTCCCCCGATGGCATGAGGAGCAGTACGCCAGCACCGGCCCCCTGCTTTCGCAAGGAGCCGTCGAAGAAGAGCGTCCAGTAAGGCCCGGTGAAGGCCAGAGCTCGGGGTCCTTGTTCACCGTCTTCATGGCCCCCTGGGTTTCAGCCACGAAGTCAGCTAGTGCTTGGCTGTTGACTGCATGACGAGGGCGCAGTGTGCTTGGCAGCAGTGTCGGAGGTTCCTGGACACCACGAGCACTGCATACAGCAGCTTATGTACCTCCAGGTACCTTGTCTTAGCGTCACGGAGGACCTCGCTGATGAAGTAGACAGAACCTCCCGCGGGCCCAGGGAGGCCACCGGGAGCTGATACTCGAAGGCCCCCAGGCCGTTTTTGGACCTCCGGGAGGTCTCGCTGATTTCCCGGGAGCTCCGGGGGGTCCCGTTGGACATCCGGGAGGTTCTGTTGGACCTCCGGGGGGTCCCGTTGCACCTCCGGGGGTCCTGCTGGTCCTCCGGGGGGTTGTGCCAGGGGTCCGGGGTCCGTTTTGGACCTCCGGGGGGTTGCCTCGGAGACCCGGGGGGTCGTCGCGGACCTCCGGGGTTTCCTTGGCGCCTGTTTCCCTATACCGGAGCAGGTTGCGGCGATGAGGGGTCCGGCTGCTCTGCGGCGAGGACCATACTCACCACTGCAGCCGTCGCCGTGATGTAGAGCAACAGATGCTCTTCAGGCTCGGGGGCTACCATTACGGGTAGGGTCATCAGGAGCTGCTTCAGCTCCTGGGGGGCTTCCTACGCTTCGTCGGTCCAAGTGAATGGGCCGGATTTGCGTAGGAGCTTAGAGAAGGGGAGCTGTCGAAGTGTTCGGTCAACACTTCCCCTGGGCCTGCACTGGGCAGCCCGCGGAGGTTCTTTTTTCAGTGGGGCTAGTCCCTTGCGGAGAGCTTGCGCGGATGGACGAGTTAGTAAGAGCTTGACGCGGTGAGTTTTACGTGGTTCAGGCCGCCGGAGCGTAAAACCCTACGTCCACGGCGAGCTATGGAGCTTGCTGTATTGCTTGCTGCTCAGGGCCGGAGTCCTGAGCTTGGGGGTGAGTTACAGCTTGGGAGTGTATGGATAGCATATGAGTTGCCGAGTGCGAACCCTTGCTATCATCGCCTACCCGAGCCTTTTATAGTCCAAGACTCGGGCGGCTTACAAGGGGAGCCGGGACCCGACAGGTGGTCCCGGGAAGATTGTCTATTATCTACCGTATCTGCAGTTATGCCGGTAGTTGTCTCTGGTCGAAGGCTTCTGAGTCTTCATATTGCCGCTCTGCCCATGCCGCATGCTAGTCGTAGTGGTTGATGACGGTGCAGGCGGCATGGAATGTCTTGTCGCGGTGTTTATTGGCTGGCAGGTTCTGACACCGCGCGCCAGTCTGTGATGCGACTGGGCGCAACGACACCTGACAGAGGCGTGCTCCGCGTTTCCGAGTCTTGGGAGGACGCGGGCCTTGAATACCTTGTACAGGCAAGGTATGGGGCGTCTTTACGCCCGCTGCCTATCTCTCGGGGGCAGGCAGCACCGTTCTTCTAGCCACGTGGCGGGCCCGGAGCCCTTCTCAGAGGAGAGGAGGGTCCGGCCTGCGGGGCACGTGGAGCCTCCGGACCTCTCCCCGTGGAGGGGGAGCCTCGGCTTCTGTCGGCCACGTGGCGGGCCCGGAGCTCTCCTCTGAGGAGAGGGAGGTCCGGCCCCGCTGGACGCGTGGCGCCTTCGGACCTCTCTCCCGCGGAGGGGGAGGTCCGGCTTCTGTATGCCACGTGGCGGGCCCGGAGCTCTCCTCTGAGGAGAGAGAGGTCCGGCCCCGCCGGACGCGTGACGCCTTCGGAGCTCTCCCTACGGAGAAGGGCGAGTTCCTTAGGCATTTTCCCCTGTGCGCGGGGGTACCCCATATCTTAGGTACCGACAGTGGCCCCCGGGCCCATCTCGGGGGAGATAGCGAGCCCGAGGTGGGACCTCCGTCTCTTCCGATCCACGCACTTTCTCTAAGTCCCGAATTGACCGCTGCCGGAGCACGAACGGCCGCGGGATCGTGGGAGCGTGCGCTCACTTGATGGTTGCTTTTACTGCGGCGGTTCCCAAGACTGCCACTTCTGCACGTTGCGGCACTTTCTTCGGGAACCGCCAAAGTGCCTTGCTGGCTCATCTTCTCAGGAGACTGACTCCTTGACCCACCGCTTTAGTTGGGCGGCTTGGGTCCACCCGTCATCGGCACTCGGTTTAGGAGCCGAAGCGGTTGCCGATGCAGTGTATCCGAAGAGTTCCAAATCGCTTGGGATTGCACCTGGGGAGGTGTGAAATGAAACCCCCATGTGGGTACGCTCCCCTTATAAGGCTTCCAGCCCCTGTGCTTCCCTTGAGTCTCTGCAGTCTTGTCTTCTTCCATGGCTCTTAACCTGCCTTATGGGGGTAGAATCGCTCTCGATTTCCTCCAGCGATGGCGTCTGCACCAAGCCTGGGACTCAGGGAGCCTGCCTGCCTTGCCTCTGAGGGTACTTCTAGATTCTGGTCATGTCAGGAGACCCTTGGGGCTTGTTTCTTTCTTTTTATCGAGTCTGTAGTCCAGCTCAAGGAGCCTCGCATAGTTTGACTCTTTTAGATATTTGTGTCTGTGACGCTCTTTCTCTCCTTCTTGGCTTTGCCTGTCTGAGTCCTTAGCTCCGCAAGGTACTCAGAGGCCATCTCCAATCTCGGAGCTCTGCGTAGACACCTTCCCCGGGTCCTAACCGTGTTAGGGGTCCCCGGGGGTCTCCGGATCTCGCCCTATGGGGAGCTCCAAATCTGCCTGCCACGTGGCGGGTCCGGAGCCCCTCCTCAGGACGCGGGAGCTCCAGCCATGCTGGACACGTAGGGCTTTCGGAGCCCTCCCACCGGGGGGGGGGGAGGTCCGGTTTCTGCCTGCCACGTGGCGAGCCCGGAGCCCCTCTCATGGGAGGTGGGAGCTCCGGACCTGCTAGACGCGTAGGGCCTTCTGGCCTCGCCCCTGCTGAAGGGGCGGGGCCCGGTCCTTCCAGTCCTGGGCCGGTGCTGTTGATAGCTCCTTTCCCCCTGCTTTATGTAGTCCCTGTTGCCATAACCTGGAGGTCCTGCACACAGGCAGAGGAAACGTAATTCTCCTTGGGGGCTCCCCCTCCCTTATCTCATAGCCTTATTTGACTTATAGCCCCTAACCATATGCTTGGTGCTTGGGGACTGTAAGGAGGGGGAGCTGAGCACATGGCAACCATGCACTGCAAGGGTGGCTAAAAAACTCAATACATAATTTAAATGAGTACGAGGAAAGAGCAAAGTAGAGCAGGTTTCTTTTCGTACAACTTTCCACAGGAGGAAGGCAGGCTAAACATGGAGGCCACGACCCGCCCCATTAAGTGGGGAAGCAAGACTCTACGCACTTGGAGTCGGAACCAGGCAAAGCTGAACGTAGTCCTGTACCGTCCCCTGGGGCTTAGCTGCTCCTGGACTCTATGGAGTTTATTACGAAAAGAAAGTACTGTCCTATTTTTGCTCTAGGGGTAAAACTTACGGAGGTGTTCTATGTTCCAAGGGATTGGGAGCAGGTCCCCATCCTCGGTGGAAAGGCGCACACACCCGGGGCGGCATACTTTCGCGACTCGGAAGGGGCCTTCCCATCTAGGGGAAAGTTTGTGGGCCCCTTCGCGAGAAAGTATGCGCCGCAACACCAGGTCACCTTCCTGCAGCTCCCGGGCACGCACAGATCTCTGGTGGTAGCGCCGAAGCGCTTGTCTGTACCGCGCGTTACGGAGTGCTGCATGTAATCGGACCTCGTCGACGAGGTCGATTTCTCCACGCCGGAGGTTGTCCTGCGCAGCTTCGTCGTAAGCCCGGACACATTGAGACTTCATGGTGATTTCTGGGGGAAGTACAGCTTCGGCCCCATACAGCATGAAGAAGGGTGTCTCCCCGGTGGCCCGGCTCTGGGATGTCCGGTTAGCCCATAGTGTGCTCGGAAGCTCATCCACCCAGTTGGCACCATGTTTCTTCAGGCTGGCGAAGGTGCGAGTCTTAAGACCCCGGAGAATCTCCGCGTTGGCCCTCTGTAACACCCCAAATTTTGATTCAAAACCCTAAACCATGTTCAGAGGGGAATTTAAAAATTTTTGGACGTGTTGCATGTTTTGCAAAAATTCAAATTCAAACTGGAATTCAAATTAAACTCAAATCAGAAAAGAAATGGAAAAAGAAAAAGAGAAAACAGGAAAAAAAACCGGCCAGTGGGCCGAAACCCGCCAGCCGGCCCAGTTTCCCCGCGCCAGCCCGCAGCCGCGCGCCCGCGCTATCCCTCACAGACAGGTGGGACCCACCTGTCATCCCTAACCCCGCGACCCCGGACTCTCCCGCGCGCGCGCGATCTTAACCGATCGGAATACCTCGTCCCTCAGCCCGAATTCCGGTCCCAGAAGAATCAAACTCGATCACAACTGACCCACCGCCTTCCCCGGCTATAAAAACCCCGGCCCCGATCAGTTTTTCCCACGCGATCGCCGATTTTTACTCCGGTGAGCACCGAGACTTCGCCGGTGAATTCTGGCCGATCTAAGCTCGGAAACTCTGATCTAACTCGCTGGTCTTGATCCACCGCCTCCGGGGAGCTTTGCAGGTGCAGAAAACTCGGAGAATTACGGTGTAAACACAGCGCCGACGAGCTTCGCCGTGGTTTTGCCTCGGACCTCGCCGCCGAGCACTTTCCAGGACCCCCGAGCTCGAGAAAACCCCCGAGGTGAGATCCCTGACCGCCCCTCTACCGATCTAGGCCATAAGATCACAGTTCTAGGCAGAATTTCCGAGGATCCGAAACTTTCCGGCGAGATCGCCGCTTCCCGCCGCCGTGCGCCGCCGGCAGCGCCGCCCGCGCTCGATCAGAGCGACGTGGCCGCTTGTGCGCCGTTTATTTTAAATCGCACGGTAGACATTAAAACCCCGCGTACCGGTTCGATGTTATAATCTCAGCCGTCGGTTTAAAATCGGACGGTCCACGTCAGCCCCGCATTATAAAGACTGGAATTCTTACGTGCTACCCCCTGGGGTTCTCTGGAATTGAGAGCTAGCCCCGGAAACTTCAGATCTAACCCCTGGAACTCCAGAAAATCATGTAAATTCATTTAAAAATCAGTTTTAGCCCCTGGACTTAATAAAAATTAGGAAAAACACCTCTGATAAGTGTAGCTAGACCCCTGGAAATTATGAAAATAATATTATAGACCCTGTAATGGGGTGAGTTCATTATTTTAGCCCTGTTTAGTATTTAATTTAAAACATTGAATATGTAACTAGTGTTTAAAAATTAAAAAGGGGGACAAACATAATTGTCAAAATTAATTAAAAACTTTCTCAGTACTTAGAAAACTTTGGGGTGAGATAAAAATATATTTTTGGGCTGAAATGAATCTGTTTCATTTATTAATCACATTATTTAGTATAGGGACACATTTTTAAGTAAAGAATAGCTATAGAAAAATAGGGAGAATAATTATGAAATAGTTTACATCAGAGGCCAAGGTCAAAATATGTTATTCAATTATTTAGGACCAAAACCTATACTGTTTAGATGATGTGTATTACTAATTTCATAATAAAATACACAATTATGCATAGGAATATAAATCTGAAAATATAGCAACTAGTAAATGATAAATGGAGTTTTTAAAATTCAAAGAGTTCAGTTTAGGGTTGATAGAAATTATGAAGGCACATATGGAGAAGAAAAATACTTTTCTTACATACTTAGTAGTTTAATATAAGGAATTTATTTAAAACTGAAACACACACACATATATATATATAGTATGTAAGTATAAATATGAACACCAAAGTAGGAATCATACACATATAAATAAAAGTGTGTGCAAGCCACAGATCAACACACAAAGTAACCACAACACATATAATGGTGAATGAATTTCATAAATATGAATGTGTGGTTTGTATGAAGTAAGAAGTGTGAACTATGTCTTATGATTGTTGTTTTTCTTTTGCTATGTGTGATGGTATGAAGTAGAACCTGTTCAAGAGCAAGTTATTCCTTTCCAAGATCAGGACTACCCATTTCAAGAGCAGCAAGAAGGAGGCAAGTGTCCTTGACCACTTTGAACCTATGCTAGGATGTGTAGATAGAATTATTTGCATTGTCAAATGAAAGATGAAACCCATGCTAGGATGTTTCCCTAGAATTGCATTACCTTGTTTCCTTGTAGCTTGGGTTGGGATTTATTTTGTCATGTCATTTATTTACATGCATATGCTTAGCCAGGCTTAGAATGGGATATTTGGGATATGAGATCATCAGTTTATTTTACCATACTCTTGAATGAGCTATTGTGAGTTACGTAGAGGTAGGGATCAAGGCAAGTTGGATGTTTTGGTTGTGTGCTGGGTGCACGAGACTTGGGTTTGTGTTTAGTACTTGCCTGGATCCTAAGGACCGGTTCATGGAGCATGTAACCCGGCTTTACAGTGCCAACCACATGCTGAGATGGGGCAGCTTGGCCAATTAATTAGGTGTATCCCCGGCGTAGTATGGGTGTGTTGGATGGTGCGGGAATAGGTGTCAGCTGGACTACCATATGAACCGCAAGGCTCAAGAGGGGGCCACTGCAGCGGGGTTGGAGCCTCTTGTATGCTGTTAGGGGTGAAACCTCAGTGGGCCCACGCTCGTCGGGAATCCCTTTGTAAAGGCTTCGTAGTGATCTCCTGGCTGCACACCTGGGAAGTGTGAATGTGGATCGTAGCCACTGGCATAATGGAGGTTCTTTTAGTCCACCCGGCAACGGGGGATGAAATCACTACATGTGGGTACAGTGGTACAAACTCTGCAGAGTAAAAACTGTCTTGACAGCCGTGCTCACGGTCAAGAGCGGCCTGGACTTATTCATGATTAGAGGAGTGATGGTTTTTGGAAGTTGTGGATGTTAAGCGGGGAGCTTAACATTGGAAATGATGTTATGGTTATTGGATTATGATGATGGGATGGGAGATTGGGACCATTTCACCTGTGTAGTAATGTAGGTGCTTAATAAGCTAAGGTGATAGGTATTAATTGCGTAGTGCTTTAACCATGAGTTCAACCTCTCCTTGTTCTAGCCATGCATGATATAATTTTTCCACACTTGCTGAGTACCATTGGTACTCAACCTTGCATATTTGTTGGCTTATATTGCTGCTCAGGTCAAGATAATGAGGTGGTGTATAATGACCAAGATTTTGGACCCGAGGAAGGTTTTTAGGTTCATGAAGACCCCCGGGCAACGCCTGTGATGGAGCCCTAAAGAATAATATTCCGCTGCTAGTTTATTTACTTGTGATGAACTTATTATTGTCCATCGAGACATTTACTATGTAAGACTTACTTATATTCGACACCTGGCTTGTAATAAATGATGCTTCACTATTTGTCATCACATGTATGAGAAAATGATCCTGGCATACGTGTGATATTCACTTGGTTGTTCTTCGGAAAAACCTGGTGTGACAGAGGTGGTATCAGAGCCAGGTTGCCCGTAGGAACGTGGACCTAGGTAGAAATGGACGTATTTAAGGGCCCTTTTTTCTTAAAAACTATTTTCCAAGGTGTGGGTGGAAAAGTGTTATTAAAGGAGTCATTTTCTTCATCTTACCCCAACTTTCATTCAAAATAGGATTTTTGTTTGAGAATTTATCTAACCTAATTTTAAATTCTTTTGTTTTAGATGGTTCGCATGATTCGCACCGCTCGCAAGTCCACAGGAGGGAGAGTTCCCGTAGTTGCCCTTGCCGAAAGAGAGGAGAGTCGTCCCGTGACGTACCTTTCCTACGGATTGTCAGTAGGAGACTTGTTGCGCCGTCTTCGGCGTATGCTCGAAGCCGCCGGCAATACGGGCAAGCTAATCATCCACTATAACTCCACCAGGACCATCCGTGAGAAGAGGGAAGAATGGAGTTCGGAGATGAGGATTATACACGAGAATCAGCTGCTTAAGATTCACCACTCTCCAGCTTGTCGAGCAACACAAGTTGACACGGAGAAAGATGTCACCTGGGAGGCCATCACCTGCCAGAGTCACATCTATCGTCGCCACTTGGACAAAACTGAGTACATGTATGTCCTCCACCGTGAGAGTGGTACCACGGAGTACAAGTACCCACCGGTGCAGCAAGGGACTTCCCATGAGCATATGGACTTGTGCTTGGGGGATGCTGCTATGCTCAGCACTCGACTGCAGGAGTGTCAACAAGAGCTTCAGGATGTCCGAGACACCCTGAAGGAAACGGAGGCATTGCTGCGAGCTTGCTTAAAGGCGAGAGAAAGAGGAGATGGGAATGAACTGTGTGTCACCGTGAATGATACATGGACTCCTGACTCCCCGGATCGCCGAGCAATCAGGCGTCGTCGCACTTCTCCACCAGCAGCCTCCCCACCCAAAGCAGAGTCAGAAGGTAGCCGAAATGAGGAGGAAGATCCCGAGGAGCCAGCTCAAGAGGACGAGTAGTGTAGAGTCTTTCCCCTAGCTAGCAGGAGGTCGAGTAGTCGAGTCGTGACGTAGTTAATGGTGTGATAATGCGTGGTGTGTGACGTGAGTTGTGGAAGCCATGAGCAATTGTCCACAGCCTCGTCTTCAGATTGTTTTACTTTGGTGTGTGAACCCACAGGAAATAATAGTGCATTTATTTGGTGTGAGATATAAACCCTCGTAAAATTTTAACAAAGCCTTAACACCTCAAAGTACCAACAAATGAAAGTAGTGAGATGATACTAAATGGTATCAAATTAACATTTGTTGATTCTGCCAGATGGCCGGAAGAGGAAAAGGACGTGCTGCCAACCCCGCCAACAACAATGATGAGGCATGCAACCCTCATCTTTCTGGAGGCCAGGACAGGGGTGGTCGCCGTGAAGAAGTTGATCCTCTCAACCAAATGCTGGAGAATCAAAATCAGCTCATCCAGAACTTGACTCAAGTGGTGGCCAACTTGCATCAAGTTCCACCTCCACAAGCGGCACCACGCCAACCAAGGTTGAGTGAGTTTCTAGGAACTCAACCTCCAAAGTTTGCAAGTGCTGCTGAACCTATGGAGGCAGATGATTGGCTGAAGACCATTGAAAGTAAGATGAGGATTATACAATGCCAAGGGTATGAGAGGGTGCTGTTTGCCTCTCATCAATTGCATGGACCTGCTGCTGATTGGTGGACCGCCTACGTTGCCGCCCATCATGACCCTGAGAACATCACTTGGGAAGAGTTCAAGCGTAGCTTCCGCAACCACTACATCCCAAGAGGTGAACTCAAAAACAAGAGGAAGGAGTTTTTGGGACTGCAGCAGGGAAACATGACGGTGAGGGAATACCTCACTAAATTTACTCAACTATCCCGTTATGCTCCACGAGACATAGAGACTGATGAGCAGAAACAAGATTGTTTCGTGGAAGGACTTACCGCAGAGATGCAGTGTGCAATGTCCTCCAATGAGTATGAAAGCTTTCAAAAGATGGTGGACAGAGCATTTGTGGTGGAAAGGAAGCTAAAGGCCCTGGAAAATGAGAATAAGAGGAAGGCGGGGTGGTCACATCAGGCCTCAGGGAGCAACACCCGCCCACGTATGATGCAACAACCTACGGGGCAGACGAGCCGTGATGCGGTACCCTATTCAGCACCAAGAGGGTACAACCCAAACTACAGGCCTCCCGCAGCGCCAGCACAGCCGCCACGTCAGTTTGTGCAGCAGCCTCGCCCCGCATATCCACCTCGACCAGCAGTGCAAGGACCCCCAAACCAATCCCAAGACAACAAGGGCCAAGCATCTAAGATTGGGGTGCAATGTTTCAGCTGTGGTGAAGTGGGGCACTACGCCCATAAATGCCCAAAGAAGAAGCCTGCGCCGCCGCAACAGCAGAATGTATTGAGAGGACGGGTGAACCATGTCACTATGGAGGAAGCACAAGAGGCACCCGACGTGGTAGTTGGTAAGTTTCCTGCCAATTTACACCTTGCAACTCTGCTGTTTGATTCTGGTGCTACCCACTCGTTCATTGCTCAAGGGTTTGTTAAGAAGCATGACCTAGCAACCACACAAATGAACCATATGCTAGCCGTAAATTCTCCAGGTGGAGAAATAAGGACAAGACAAGTGTGTCCCAAAGTGAGCCTAGACATTAATGGGGTAGTATTTACTGCTAACCTCATAGTGATAGATTCACAAGGGATAGATATTATTTTGGGTATGGATTGGTTGACCAAACATAAAGGAATCATCCATTGTTCGACCAGAACGGTGGAACTAACTCACCCCAGTGGTACCATAGTAAAGTTCATAACAATACACGAGCCTAGGAGGGACATTAAATTAAATCAAGTGGAGGTGAAAGTTGAGGAAATCAGGACCATCAGGGAATATCCAGATGTTTTTCCAGAGGAATTGCCAGGTATGCCTCCCGACCAACAACAACAACAACAACCAAGCCTTTATCCCAAGCCTGTTGGGGTCGGCTAGACATGAAACCCAATATCAATGAAGTAAAACAGAGGAAGAGATATGAGAACAAGGGGGAAAAAAGGAAAAAACGAAAAAAAAAGGAAAAAAGAAAAAGGAGAAAAGAGAAAAGAAATAAGAAAAAAGGAAAAGAAAAAGAGAAAAGAAAAAAAGAAAAAAACAAGACTACGATTCTGGCACATGAATTGCTACTTTCCATGCGGTCCTATCATGAGCTAAGTCTCTGGATACATTCCAATCTCTCAAATCTCGTTTTACCGCCTCCTCCCAGGTCAACCTTGGTCGTCCTCTACCCCTCCTAATATTTTCTCTACCTCTTAAAATCCCACTGTTAACCGGTGCTTCTGGAGGTCTCCGTTGGATATGTCCAAACTACCTAAGCCGATGTTGGACTAACTTCTCTTCAATCGGCGCCACCCCTACCTTATCACGAATCGTCTCATTCCTTATTCGGTCTCTTCTCGTGTGCCCACACATCCACCGTAGCATGCGCATCTCTGCGACACTCATTTGTTGGACATGTTGCCGTTTAGTTGGCCAACATTCCGCCCCATAGAGCATCGCGGGTCTGATCACCGTCCTATAGAACTTCCCTTTTAGCTTTTGTGGGACTTTCCTATCACATAGGATTCCAGAGGCTTGTCGCCATTTCATCCACCCTACCTTGATCCTGTGGCAAACATCCTCATCAATATCGCCATTGCTTTGTAACATTGATCCTAAGTATCGGAAAGAGTCCCTTCTAGGTACTATTTGTCCTTGTAGACTAACATTTCCCTCTTCACGGCCAACACCACTAAAGTCGCACCTCATATACTCGGTTTTGGTCCTACTAAGTCTAAACCCCTTGGACTCTAAGGTTTGTCTCCATAACTCTAATTTCTTATCAACACCATCTCTAGTTTCATCTACCAGCACTACATCATCAGCAAAGAGCATGCACCAAGGGATATCCCCTTGTATATCCTTCGACACCTCATCCATGACCAAGGAAAAGATGTATGGGCTCAAAGCTGATCCTTGATGTAATCCTACCGTGATAGGAAATGCATCAGTCTCACTATCACTTACGCGCACACTTGTCCTAACATTATTGTACATATCCTTGATAAGGGTAATGTACTTTGTTGGCACTTTATGTTTCTCTAGTGCCCACCACATGACTGACCTTGGTATCTTGTCGTACGCCTTCTCCAAGTCGATGAACACCATATGCAAGTCCTTCTTCTGCTCCCTATATCTCTCCATAAGCTGACGAAGCATGAAAATCGCCTCCATTGTAGACCTCCCAGGCATAAAACCAAACTGGTTTTTAGTGACATTGGTCACTTTCCTCAGGCGGTGTTCAATCACTCTCTCCCAAAGCTTCATAGTATGACTCATAAGCTTAATACCTCGATAATTAGTACAATTTTGAATATCTCCTTTATTTTTGAAGATAGGTACTAATATACTTTTCCTCCATTCTTCAGGCATCTTGTTTGACCGAAAAATGTGGTTGAATAGCTTTGTGAGCCATACTATTGCGACGTCCCCAAGACATCTCCACACCTCAATAGGGACATCGTCAGGGCCGAGGGCCTTTCCTCCTTTCGTCCTTTTTAAGGCCTCCTTAACCTCAAACTCTTGTATCCTCCGCACGAACCGCCTGTTGGAGTCATCAAAGGAGTCATCCAACTCAACCATAGTGCTCTCATTCCCATCATTGAATAGCCCATTAAAGTAATCACGCCATCTATTCTTAATCTCTTCATCCTTCACTAGAATGCGGTCAGACTCATCTTTGATGCATTTAACTTGATTGAGATCCCTCATCTTTCTCTCGCGGATTTTTGCTACCTTGTATATGTCTTTTTCACCTTCTTTTGTCCCTAGTCTCTCATATAACTTATCATAGGTTTGTCCTCTTGCCTTACTCACAACCCGCCTTGCATTCTTCTTAGCCTCTTTGTACTTAAGCATGTTGCTTGCGTTTCTATCATTATGCCATCTCTTGTAACACTCCTTCTTCTCCTTAATGGCCTTTTGTACATCCTCATTCCACCACCAAGTGTCTTTATCTATAAGTTTCTTTCCCTTTGTCACACCGAGCACCTCACTAGCTACCTTCCTAATGCAAGTTGCCATCTTTATCCACATACTATCTGCATCTCCATTTTCTGCCCAGGGTCCTTCTGTGATCACCCTATTTTTAAAGAATTCTTGTGATTCTCCCTTCAACTTCCACCACTTTGTTCTTGTGATTTTGACACCTTTGTCCCGCAAAGAACATGTATGGAAGCGAAAGTCAGCTACCACAAGCTTATGTTGTGTCACAACACACTCCCCCGGGATCACCTTACAATCTAGACACTCCCGTCTATCCTTTCTCCTAGTGAGGACAAAGTCAATCTTGCTAGAGTGTTGGGCACTACTAAAGGTCACTAGGTGAGATTGCCTCTTCCTAAAGAGGGTGTTAGCTATCAACAGATCATAGGCTACGGCAAAGTCTAGGATGTCCTTACCCTCTTGATTTCTATCGCCGCATCCAAAACCTCCATGTACTCCTTCAAATCCTAGGTTAGTTGCACCCACATGACCATTGAGATCTCCCCCTATGAGGAGTTTCTCGGTTATCAGTACACTACTAACCATATCCTCCAAGTCCTCCCAAAATTGCCTCTTAGCACTCATGTTGAGCCCAACTTGTGGGGCATAAGCACTAATGACGTTCAAGACAATGTCCCCAATTACTATCTTGATTAAGATGATCCTATCCCCTCGTCTTCGAACATCCACTACTCCATCCTTAAGACTCTTATCTATTAGAACACCTACGCCATTCCTAGTCCCAGCCGAACCAGAATACCAAAGCTTGAAACCGGTATTCTCGACTTCTCTCGCCTTTTGACCCGCCCATCTAGTCTCTTGTACACAAAGGATATTTACTCGTCTCCTAATGGCAACATCTACTAACTCACGTAGCTTCCCCGTCAAGGATCCTACATTCCAACTACCCACCCGAAATCTATGTTCCTCGACTAGCTTCCTTACGCTTTGCACCCGTCGAGTAAGATGCAAAGACCCTTGCTCACTTATCACTACATCCGGGCGATGATGTATGCCTCCCGACCGTGATGTGGAATTCGCAATTGAGCTAGTACCGGGAACAGCCCCGATATACAAGAGACCTTATCGAATGGACTCCAAGCAGCTAGAAGAGCTCAAGGATCATTTGAGAGAATTGACGGAGAAGGGGTATGTTCGCCCTAGTTCCTCACCATGGGGAGCTCCGGTGATATTTGTGCCTAAGAAAGATGGAACTCAAAGGTTATGCGTGGATTACCGTGCCTTGAATGAGGTAACCATCAAGAACAAGTACCCATTACCCCGCATTGAAGACTTGTTTGATCAGTTGAGGGGAGCTTGTGTGTTCTCGAAAATTGATCTCAGGTCGGGATACCACCAACTCAAGATAAGGCAATCTAATATTCCCAAGACAGCTTTCGTATCTCGGTACGGACTGTATGAATACATTGTCATGCCTTTCGGGCTAACCAATGCCCCGGCATATTTCATGTACCTCATGAACAAGGTATTCATGGAATATCTGGACAAATTTGTGGTGGTTTTCATAAATGATATTCTCGTCTTCTCCAAAGATGAAGAAGAACATGAGAAACATCTAAGGTTGGTGTTACAGAGGCTGAGAGAACACCAACTATATGCCAAGTTGAGCAAGTGTGAGTTTTGGCTGAAGAGAGTTCCCTTTTTAGGACATATAATCTCGGAGGGAGGAATCTCCGTAGATCCCGCCAAAATCGAGGATATCCAGAAGTGGAAGACCCCTGAAAATGTCGGGGAAGTTCGAAGCTTTTTGGGATTGGCTGGATACTATCGACGGTTTATTGAGGGATTCTCCAAGATCTCGAGACCTCTCACCAAATTGTTGGAAAAGGGAATCATATTCACCTGGACGCCACAGTGTGATACAAGCTTTCAGGAGCTAAAGAAGAGATTGACAACAGCCCCAGTGCTGGTTATGCCAGATATGCAGAAGAATTTCACAGTGTACTGCGATGCCTCTGGAAATGGGTTGGGATGTGTTCTCATGCAAGAAGGACATGTCATGGCATATGCATCCCGGCAGCTTCGGAAGCACGAGAAGAACTATCCTACACATGACCTTGAACTAGCCGCAGTGGTACACGCGTTGAAAATTTGGCGGCACTATTTGATGGGGAAGAGGACAGAGATATATACGGATCATAAGAGTTTGAAGTACATATTCACCCAGCCAGATCTCAACCTTAGACAAAGGAGATGGTTAGAGCTAATCAATGACTTTGATGTGGGCATCAACTATCATCCCGGGAAAGCAAACGTCGTGGCCGATGCTTTGAGTCGGAAAGTGCAGGTCAATAAGTTGAGCTTGAAGGACATGCCCGCAGAATTGAAGGACGGGGTTATAAGGCTCAATCTATGTCTAGTAAATAGTGGTGAAGCCATCGACATGGAAGTGGACTCCACACTCGAGCAAGACATGCGCGAGGGCCAAAAGAATGATGAGAAGATACAAGAGATCAGACAGCTCATCAAGGAAAATAAAGCTCCTGGTTTTAGAGAGGATGAACAAGGAACGGTGTGGCACGGGAAAAGGATCTGTGTGCCAAAAGTAAAGGAGATCCGTGAATTAATTTTGAAGGAGGCTCACGATTCCGACTATTCCATTCATCCTGGGAGTACGAAGATGTACCAGGACCTCAAGAGCAGGTATTGGTGGTATGGCATGAAGCGAGATGTCGCGGAACATGTTGCCCTATGTGACACATGTCAGTTGGTGAAAGCAGAACATCAACGACCCGCGGGATTGCTGCAACCACTCAAAGTGCCTGAATGGAAGTGGGAAGAAATCAGCATGGATTTTGTCGTGGGATTGCCTAGGACCCAATCCGGGTATGATTCAATATGGGTCATTATTGATAGGCTAACCAAGGTAGCTCATTTCATCCCTGTGAAAGAAAGCTACAGCGGATCCAAATTGGCAGAATTGTACATGTCAAGGATTGTGTGTTACCATGGAGTGCCAAAGAAGATAGTGTCGGACCGAGGGACACAGTTCACCTCGAGGTTTTGGCAGAAGTTGCATGAAACCATGGGAACCCATCTGAACTTCAGCTCTGCCTATCATCCCCAAACTGACGGGCAGACGGAGAGAACCAATCAGATCCTTGAAGATATGTTAAGGGCATGTGCACTCAAAAACAATAGGAGTTGGGACAAGAACTTACCGTATGCGGAGTTTTCCTATAACAACAGCTATCAAGCTAGAATGAAAATGTCACCGTTTGAAGCTTTGTATGGAAGGAAGTGCAGAACTCCCCTATTTTGGAACCAAACAGGAGAAAGTAAAGTATTTGGTCCAGAAGTGCTACAAGAAGCCGAGGCAAAGGTTAGGGAGATTCGCAACAATTTGAGGATGGCACAAACACGCCAAAAGAGCTATGCCGATGTACGAAGAAGAGAGCTCATTTTCAACGTGGGAGACTATGTTTATCTCAAGGTGTCCCCTATCAGAGGGCTTCGTCGGTTCAAGGTGAAAGGGAAGTTGTCACCTCGATACATCGGACCCTTTCAAGTTTTGGAAAGAAAAGGCGAAGTGGCGTACCAACTAGAGTTACCGGTTCATCTATCGGATGTACACGATGTATTCCATGTGTCACAACTCAAGAAATGTCTGAGGACGCCTGAGGAGGTGTTACCCATGAATGAAGTGGATGTAGCTGAGGATTTGTCTTATGCTGAGCAACCATACAAGATTTTGGAGACGATGGAACGCCTCACCAGAAACAAGAGAATCCGGATGTACAAGGTGCAGTGGAAGCATCACTCAGAAGAAGAAGCCACCTGGGAACGGGAAGATGAGCTCAAGGCACAATTTCCGGAATTGTTTTCTTAGAAACACCAATCTCGAGGACGAGATTTCTTTTAAGGGGGGTAGAGCTGTAACACCCCAAATTTTGATTCAAAACCCTAAACCATGTTCAGAGGGGAATTTAAAAATTTTTGGACGTGTTGCATGTTTTGCAAAAATTCAAATTCAAACTGGAATTCAAATTAAACTCAAATCAGAAAAGAAATGGAAAAAGAAAAAGAGAAAACGGGAAAAAAAACCGGCCAGTGGGCCGAAACCCGCCAGCCGGCCCAGTTTCCCCGCGCCAGCCCGCAGCCGCGCGCCCGCGCTATCCCTCACAGACAGGTGGGACCCACCTGTCATCCCTAACCCCGCGACCCCGGACTCTCCCGCACGCGCGCGATCTTAACCGATCGGAATACCGCGTCCCTCAGCCCGAATTCCGGTCCCAGAAGAATCAAACTCGATCACAACTGACCCACCGCCCTTCCCCGGCTATAAAAACCCCGGCCCCGATCAGTTTTTCCCACGTGATCGCCGATTTTTACTCCGGTGAGCACCGAGACTTCGCCGGTGAATTCTGGCCGATCTAAGCTCGGAAACTCTGATCTAACTCGCTGGTCTTGATCCACCGCCTCCGGGGAGCTTTGCAGGTGCAGAAAACTCGGAGAATTACGGTGTAAACACAGCGCCAACGAGCTTCACCGTGGTTTTGCCTCGGACCTCGCCGCCGAGCACTTTCCAGGACCCCCGAGCTCGAGAAAACCCCTGAGGTGAGATCCCTGACCTCCCCTCTACCGATCTAGGCCATAAGATCACAGTTCTAGGCAGAATTCTCGAGGATCCGAAACTTTCCGGCGAGATCGCCGCTTCCTGCCGCCGTGCGCCGCCGGCAGCGCCGCCCGCGCTCGATCAGAGCGACGTGGCCGCTTGTGCGCCGTTTATTTTAAATCGCACGGTAGACTTTAAAACCCCGCGTACCGGTTCGATGTTATAATCTCAGCCGTCGGTTTAAAATCGGACGGTCCACGTCAGCCCCGCATTATAAAGACTGGAATTCTTACGTGCTACCCCCTGGGGTTCTCTGGAATTGAGAGCTAGCCCCGGAAACTTCAGATCTAACCCCTGGAACTCCAGAAAATCATGTAAATTCATTTAAAAATCAGTTTTAGCCCCTGGACTTAATAAAAATTAGGAAAAACACCTCTGATAAGTGTAGCTAGACCCCTGGAAATTATGAAAATAATATTATAGACCCTGTAATGGGGTGAGTTCATTATTTTAGCCCTGTTTAGTATTTAATTTAAAACATTGAATATGTAACTAGTGTTTAAAAATTAAAAAGGGGGACAAACATAATTGTCAAAATTAATTAAAAACTTTCTCAGTACTTAGAAAACTTTGGAGTGAGATAAAAATATATTTTTGGGCTGAAATGAATCTGTTTCATTTATTAATCACATTATTTAGTATAGGGACACATTTTTAAGTAAAGAATAGCTATAGAAAAATAGGGAGAATAATTATGAAATAGTTTACATCAGAGGCCAAGGTCAAAATATGTTATTCAATTATTTAGGACCAAAACCTATACTGTTTAGATGATGTGTATTACTAATTTCATAATAAAATACACAATTATGCATAGGAATATAAATCTGAAAATATAGCAACTAGTAAATGATAAATGGAGTTTTTAAAATTCAAAGAGTTCAGTTTAGGGTTGATAGAAATTATGAAGGCACATATGGAGAAGAAAAATACTTTTCTTACATACTTAGTAGTTTAATATAAGGAATTTATTTAAAACTGAAACACACACATATATATATATATAGTATGTAAGTAGCATGTTCAATCTACGTCACGGTACAGTGAACAAGTGGTACTCACTGACCGCGAGGGATGGCGATTATAATCGATTTACACCTGCAGGGTTACCCGAACAACCCGTCACGTACGCCCGTACTCGATGTTGCCTACAACAACCATCACGGACGCCGTACGCGAATACCTTTCACCCGTCAGCCAAATATTGAACCGGTCCCATCGTCCCGAGCAAGAGGTCTCTGCACGCGCATCAACGTGCCGCCAGCCGATTTACACCTCGAGCTCTCAACCTACCCTCTGAACGACGGGCAATGCCTCAATACCCAGCTACCCGAGTTACATAAGTTTCCCGGTTCCCATATAGCCGGTAGGTCTTCGGTACTGTTCTAGCTTGTTCAACAGGCCCGCACACGGCTCGGTCCTCAATCGACACAAGCGGAGCTACAGCACACAGGCCCCAAAGTCCTGCTGCCCTTACTCTCCGCTCGGTCTCATTTTCTTGCCATGTATATCATGTGCTATCTCTACCCGAGCAATGTGCCTCTAGCCTATTCTCGCGAGTAGTTCCAGCTACTCGACTTGTACCGAATCCTACTCTACCTTAGCATTGCGGTAGCTAACGGGGTTTGCAATCCTACACCCAACCCGTGGTTTTCTTGGCTATGCAATTGGATTTCCAAACAAGACTCTAATGCACAGAACAAAGGGAAACAAGTATGTGCTCAAAACAATAAAAACTTGTAAAAAGGTTAATGCAAACCTTGCCTTGCTGCTCTTGGTCGTAGGCTAGCTGTTCCTCCGGAGTAACGAAGTCTAGGACTTCGGGTTCCTCCTCGACCTTAGCGACTACATGATAAGAGCAATATATGTATCAATTTAAATGCATTGGTATTAACTTTGAAGTTGTGAAGTCTCTAACTTTTGCTAGACAGACCTAATGACTGTGAAATTTTTACTGTGACTTGGTTACAACCTAAGCAAAGACTTGGTCAAGTTTTAGTTGCAGCAAAGCTCAATTGAGCCCTCCACAATTAATTATGTCCTTGACCTTAATTAAAGGCTTTTAGGGTGTTCTAAGGATTTTTCATGAAACAAACTATGACTTTCTGAAAACTAGATTTTCAGAGGGTTCTAATGGATTTGGTCTCACTTAATTTGGGGGTTCCTAACTAAAGATATGGGCCAAACAATTTCAGAGAAAATTCTGAAAATGTTTCTGAACATTTTCTATTTTCTCTGGAACAGTTTCACGAATCACACCATTAGGTGGATTAAATAAGCTCAAATGGATCTGAAATTTTTATGGTAGTTCAGAGATATTTTGGTGAACATCCCAGCAAAATTTCAGGATTTTCCTCCACAGGATTCTCCAGTTAAAATTCCTAACAGTTTAAACTTTGAGGACTTAATTCTGGAGAATTAAGGGTTTTTATGAAGTGAAACTTGATTTGCTGAAAAGTGCTCAAAGAGATGGATTCAACAAAATTTGGTTCACTCGATTTAGAGCTTTCTAGCCAAAGTTATGAGGATTTGAAGTTTGGAAGAATCCTGAAAATCGGGGGAAAAGTTTAAACTCTCGGGGCCCGCGGGGACACGTGTCGAGCGCGGAGGTGTCCGGCACACCGGAGCTCACAGGGTATTTGCGCGCCAGCACAACCGATCCCCGGCCACACCCGATCCCGATTTGAATTCTGCAGCTGCTGACTCGTGGGCCAGCCGACTTCGTCTTCCTCCCGCCGTTCTCTCGCGCCCGTGCCGCCGACCTCGCCGGAGCAGACTCGGAGCTCGCCGGCTCACCGCCGCCGGACCTCCGATGGGCTGAAACTCGCCGCCAGGGGGTTGTCGACGTCGAGGAACACGTCGGTGGTGTCAGGTCGAGCTGGGGGTGACCGGAAATAGCTCGGCGACGTGCCGCGGCCTCGGTTGAGGTTCGGCGCTGTCGACCATGGGTCCTAACCCGCCAACACCCCGAACAAACGGTCCTACAGCATCAGTGTACCTCTAGGAAGCTCGACAAGGTGTCAAAAGGGTTCAGGGATGGCGGTAAGTCGGTCGGCACCGTGTGACCGATCGTGCCCGCCATGACCGCCCTCGATCGAGCTCGAAATTCGTCACTCCTAGACAGTTTCACGCTACGGATGCAGAAAAGAACTTGATCGCCGGCTAGTCCAGCGTCTATGTGCAGGATTCGATGACCTCCGAAAGATCATAGAACGTGAATTTAAAGAAACCGTACCGGAAGCTCAGTTTAAGGTTGCCGGAGCAAAACTGAGAATTCGCTGGCGAGAGTTCACGGCGTGGCTTGAGCTTCAGGTGGAAGCAGTGTGGAGTCCGTGCGCTCCTGTTGCCGCCCTTGCTCGGCCGTGGAAGTGGTTGCAGCGTGCTGCCCGTGTGAGACCGATCGCCGTCCTTCAGCTAAACTGCGGCGGTCGTCGTTGGTCACGGGAACAGGGGCCGAAACTCGGTGGTTCAGGCGTTGGGAGGGTGGTGCGCGACCTCCGGTGGCTGTCTAGCAGCTAAAGGAGATTATTTTGCTGGTTTCTCCCGATTGAGCAGAGAGCTGCGGTAAGAAACAATACCGCTGCTCGGGTTTGCCCGCGGGAAGATAAAGCCGGCCGACTCCTGCTCAGTGGAGGCGGTGCCGGTCGCATGGGGGCGCGAGCAAGCCGCCCTGGGCGCCAGCGCGCGAAGAGGGAAGCAGCTGGTGGCGCCGGTAGCTGCTCGGTGGCACAGCCGACAGCTGCTCGGTGGAATTTCCCACCGAGACTCTGACTTTGGTTGCAAGTTTCTCCTTCTTCCCTCTATGACATGTGGGTCCCACCCGGGGTTTTAACCTCTGAAATTTACTCCCAATCACTGTAGTGAACAGTGAACCCCATAATACCCCTGGTGATTCAAATTATTCACCCTTGATCCATCCGAATTGAATAGGATTCGAATTGGGTTTGGTTTGAGTGAATTCCAGCACAAGTTCAGTTTTGAATTCAAATAAAGTTTGAACTCATTCCACTTAGCTCATGTCAAGATCAACTCCAAATGGAGTGAAAATTGGTGTGTGCGCTCACAAAAATGTGCTGAATAAGAATATGCCTCCCACTTTTAAATTCAGGGGATAAAAACAGTTTGAATTTGAATGTGGTTTCAAACTGCCCTCTTTCTATCTATACCCAAAATGACCTAAAAAGGGTTTTGAATTTGGGTGAAACTTGGCATGGACATCCTTAGTAAAGTGTAGGAGTTTTCATATGTCCAGCCCATCTATATCACATGTGGGAAATACCACTTTTGCATTGTGTGAGTTTGTTGTCTAATGAGCATGTTGATAATTGTTACTTGCTCTACATTTGTGTTCATCATCCTTCCTCAAATGAGGTGTGTGGTGTGGTGATGGACACTGCAAATGTGTGTCAAAAACTGAGGCCCTTACAAGTCGCTTCAACTCCTGGAAAGCCTCTTCTGCTTCGTCAGTCCAGGCAAAGGGGCCTGACTTGCGCAGGAGCTTAAAGAAAGGGAGTGCCCGCTCTGCTAGCCTCGGTATAAACCGACTCAGCGCGGCTAGACATCCCGTGAGTTTCTGAACATCCTTGACGTGGGCAGGGGGCCGCATCAAGTCGATGGCCTTGATCTTCTCTGGGTTGGCCTCAATCCCTCGGTGCGAGACCAGGAACCCTAAGAGCTTCCCAGAGGACACACCGAACACACATTTATCTGGGTTCAGTTTGGTGCGCGTAGAGCGCAACTTGTCAAAGACTAAGGCTAGGTTATCTAGCAAAGATGAACCCTGCTTGACCTTGACAACTATGTCATCGACGTACACCTCAACTAGGTCTCTTATTAACTCCCCAAAGGTTTTGTGCATCGCTCGCACAAAGGTGGGGAGTGCATTCTTTAGGCTATAAGGCATAGACACATAGAAATAAAGGCCGTCTACTATGATGAAGGAGGTGTGCTCCTCGTCCTCCCTAGACATGGGGATCTGATGGAAACCCGAGTAGGCGTCTAGGAAGCACAGCATATCACAGCTAGACGTTGAGTCTACTATTTGATCTATTCTAGGGAGAGGGAATGGATCTTTGGGACATGCCTTATTGAGACTGGTGTAGTCGATGCACATCCGGAGCTTCCCGCCGGCCTTCGGGACAACGACGGGGTTCGCCAACCACCGGGGGTGGTGGACCTCCCGTATGAAGCCAGCGTCCAGCAGCTTCTTGACTTCTTCACGGATGAAGTTTTGCCGCTCGATGGACTGCTTGCGGGGCTTCTGTTGAACCGGCCGGGCGTCGGGGAAGACTTTCAAGTGGTGCTCGATCACCTCCCTTGGGATCCCCGGCATCTGTGACGGCTGCCATGCAAACACGTCGACATTGTGCCGGAGGAAGGTGACGAGCGCGCCTTCCTATTTGCTATCCAGGCCCCCGGCTACCCGTGTGGTCTGGGTGGCTTCGGCGCCGACTTGGACGACCTTTAAGGGGACGCCGCCCTCGTCGAGAGGTTGCACGCGGGGTGCTGTGGCGGAAGCACGGTGACGTGCGCTCGGGCGGAGCTGGTCCTGCTCTGTATTACCGGGGGCTGATGCCCCAGCTGTTACGAGCGCTTGGAGCTTCTCTAGGGCCGACACTGCAGCAGTGCGGTCCCCACGAATCCTGAGGACGCCCGTCGGTGTTGGCATCTTCAGGACGAGGTAGCCGTAGTGGGCTATTGCCATGAACCGGTATAGGGCTGGCCTGCCGATTATGGCGTTGAAGGGGAGGTCTATCTCCGCTACGTCGAACAGAATGTACTCTGTCCAATAGCTGTCCGGGGCCCCGAAGGTCACCGGGAGGCTGATGTTGCCGTAGGGAATGACCTGTCCCGGCCCTACCCCTGAGAACGGGCTCGACGGGGTGAGCTTGGCCATCGGGATCTGCAGCTTCTGGAAAGCTGCACGGCTGATGAGCTTCAGCCCAGCTCCTCCATCTACCAAAATGTGGTACATTCTCACGTTGGCGATGGTAGGGGCTACCAAGAGCGGTAGTTGGCCGGCCCCAGCCATGTTCCTGGGGCAGTCGGTGGCGTCAAAGCTGATGGGGGTCCCCATCCACTTAAGGTGCGGTGCAGCACTTGGGAGTGGCGCCACCGACGCTACCGCTCAGCGCAGAGTCTTGACTGCGCTTCGGGACGAGGGGTCGGCGGACCCGTTGTATATGACGTAGAGCTTCTTTCGACGCTCATCGTCACTGGAGCTGGAGTCCTCATGATTGCGTGCCGCCTTCACGACATGCTGAGGCTCCTGGATCTCCTCTTGGTGGTCGATGCTGTCTGGAACATCCACCCTCTGTTCGTCTTCCTTTGGACGGAAGGGCAGGGCATCAGCCCGCTGCCGCTTCCCCTTGCGGAAGCGCTCTGCGAGCCTTCGGATCTCCCGGCACTCGGCAGTAGTGTGGCGACAGTTGCCGTGCACGGGGCACATTTTGTCTTGATTTTCTTCTGGGATTGGTGATCTTCGCTGCCTCTTGTGGGGCGCGGCCCCCGAGCCCCACTGAGCGTCGCTGCAGTGATGACTGGGGCTGCGGCCAGTGATCTTATCTTGTTTCTGCCTCGGCTCTTGGTCTTCCTGCTGCCTCCATAGGGAGTAGACAAAGATCCGGGCAGTCCTCCTGATTCGGAGGACGGCTGTGAGTGCCAGTTCCGTCCTTCGGCTGCTCTGGCGCACTTGTCTGCCAAGCTGAAGAGGTCTGAGGCATCGCGGACCTCCCTGGTCGTGAGCTTCTCGAGCATCTTCTTGTCCCGGACGCCTTGCCGGAACGCCACCACCACAGAAGCATTTTGAATGTGTGGGATGGTGTTCCGCACCTGGGAGAACCGCTGGATGAAAGAGCGCAGCGACTCCCCAGGTTATTGCTGGATGGCGTGGAGGTCGAGCTCCGTGCCAGGCCGGGTGTAGGAACTGCCGAAGTTGGCTATGAACTGCCGGCAAAGCTCTCCCCAGGAAGTTACGGAACCCTGGGGGAGGTTCATGAGCCAAGATCGGGCTGGGCCAGTCAAGGCGACAGGGAAGTAATTGGCCATGACGGCTTCATTCCCTCCTGCGGCAAGTACGGCGGTGGAGTAGATCTGGAGGAACTCCGCTGGGTTGACGCTGCCGTCGTACTTCTCGGGCAGGTGCGGCCGAAACTTGCGCGGCCACTTCGCGAAGCGAAGGTGGGGCGCGAGGGCCGCACACCCTGCCTCTGTCGCCGCAGGTTCTGGTGCCGCGAACGCTTGGTTCGCACTGAGCACCGCGTACCCCGTTACGGGCAAGGCTGCACCATAGGCCGGGGGCGCCATCTGCAGGACATATGACTGTGGCATATTCTGCACGGCGCGGGCCTGGGGCAGAGATCGCGTGGCGAAGGTATGCTCTTCAGGCAGGGTCGAGGCCGACGTCATGCTGTGGTCAGCCTCTTGGTAGCGACGCCTTTCTCGGCGCTGCTCGAGGTATACCCGGGCATCTTGACCCAGGTGACACCGCTCCAGCTCTGTCCTCCGATCTGTCGATTGGAGCCTGGTAGAGCTGGAGTCTGTCGTCTGCTCGTCAACCAATGGTGCGCGCATCAGCGACACGACCGGTTGGCCAGAGCGTCGCCCCCGCCGAAGTCGAGGGTTTGCGGCGGCGATGACGAGACGGTCTACCTCGCGGGTCCACTGCTGGGTCGCTGCCTGAGGCGCGTCCCCAGCGGGCGGATTGTACAGTAGCACTCTCGCTGCAGCTAGCGCACCCCCACTGGGTACGCCCAGAGCTACCGAAGACTTGATGCTGGTCAGAGCCTGCATTGCCGGGGTCGGCGCTGCCAGAGCCGGTTGCTGGCTCCCAGCTTGTACCGACACACTCCGTCCCAAGAGTGTCGACATGTACTCCCCCCTGGTCGCGGTTTGCCGCAGAGGCGAGGGGGGAGAGTTCGCTGCTGAAGGAAGCTTGGTCATCTTCGTCGGCGGAAACTCGTCGCGCTAGGGGAAAAGCCCCCTTCCTGGCGCGCCAAATGTCGAAGTGTTCGGTCGACACTTCCCCCGGGCCTGCACTGGGCAGCCCGCGGAGGTTCTTTTTTCGGTGGGGCTAGTCCCTTGCGGAGAGCTTGCGCGGATGGACGAGTTAGTAAGAGCTTGACGCGGTGAGTTTTACGTGGTTCAGGCCGCCGGAGCGTAAAACCCTACGTCCACGGCGAGCTATGGAGCTCGCTGTATTGCTTGCTGCTCAGGGCCGGAGTCCTGAGCTTTGGGGTGAGTTACAGCTTGGGAGTGTATGGCTAGCGTATGAGTTGCCGAGTACGAACCCTTGCTATCGTCGCCTACCCGAGCCTTTTATAGTCCAAGACTCGGGCGGCTTACAAGGGGAGCCGGGACCCGACAGGTGGTCCCTGGAAGATTGTCTATTATCTACCGTATCTGCAGTTATGCCGGTAGTTGTCTCTGGTCGAAGGCTTCTGAGTCTTCATCTTGCCGCCCTGTCCATGCCGCGTGCTAGTCATAGTGGTTGATGACGGCGCAGGCGGCATGGAATGTCTTGTCGCGGTGTTTATTGGCTGGCAGGTTCTGACACCGCGCGCCAGTCTGTGATGCAACTGGGCGCAACGGCACCTGACAGAGGCGTGCTCCGTGTTTCCGCGTCTTGGGAAGACGTGGGCCTTGAATACCTTGTACGGGCAAGGTATGGGGTGTCTTTACGCCCGCTGCCTATCTCTCGGGGGCAGGCAGCACCGTTCTTCTGGCCACGTGGCGGGCCCGGAGCCCTTCTCAGAGGAGAGGAGGGTCCGGCCTGCGGGGCACGTGGAGCCTCCGGACCTCTCCCCGTGGAGGGGGAGGCTCGGCTTCTGTCGGCCACGTGGCGGGCCCGGAGCTCTCCTCTGAGGAGAGGGAGGTCCGGCCCCGCTGGACGCGTGGCGCCTTCGGACCTCTCTCCCGCGGAGGGGGAGGTCCGGCTTCTGTATGCCACGAGGCGGGCCCGGAGCTCTCCTTTGAGGAGAGGGAGGTCCGGCCCCGCCAGACGCGTGGCGCCTTCGGAGCTCTCCCTGCGGAGAAGGGCGAGTTCCTTAGGCATTTTCCCCTGTGCGCGGGGGTACCCCATATCTTAGGTACCGACAGGAGCGTTCGCCTTGCTAACCTCGGTATAAACCGACTCAGCGCAGCTAGGCATCCCGTGAGTTTCTGGACTTCTTTGAATCTTCTCTGGGTTAGCCTCAGTTCCTCGGTGCGAGGCCAGGAATTCTAAGGGTTTTCCAGAGGATACACCGAATCACACTTGTCGGAAAGACGAAGACTAAGGCCAGGTTATCTAGCAGGTATGAACTCTGCCTGACTTTAACAACAATGTCATCGACATACACCTCAACTGAGTCTCTCGTTAGCTCTCCGAAGGTCTTGTGCATTGCACGTACGAAGGTAAGGAGAGCATCTGTCGAAGTGTTCGGTCGACACTTCCCCCGGGTCTGCACTGGGCAGCCCGTGGAGGTTCTTTTTTCGGTGGGGCTAGTCCCTTGCGGAGAGCTTGCGCGGATGGACGAGTTAGTAAGAGCTTGACGCGGTGAGTTTTACGTGGTTTAGGCCGCCGGAGCGTAAAACCCTATGTCCACGGCGAGCTATGGAGCTCGCTGTATTGCTTGCTGCTCAGGGCCGGAGTCCTGAGCTTGGGGGTGAGTTACAGCTTGGGAGTGTATGGCTAGCGTATGAGTTGCAAAGTGTGAACCCTTGCTATCGTCGCCTACCCGAGCCTTTTATAGTCCAAGACTAGGGTGGCTTACAAGGGGGCCCGGGACCCGACAGGTGGTCCCGGGGAGATTGTCTATCATCTACCATATCTGCAGTTATGCCGGTAGTTGTCTCTGGCGAAGGCTTCTGAGTCTTCGTCTTGCAGCCCTGCCCAGGCCGCATGCTAGTCGTAGTGGATGATGACGGCGGGGGCGGCATGGGATGTCTTGTCGCTGCGTTTATTGGCTGGCAGGCTCTGACACCGCGCGCCAGTCTGTGATGCGACTGGGCGCAACGGCACCTGACAGAGGCGTGCTCCGTGTCTCCGCGTCTTGGGAAGACACGGGCCTTGAACACCTTGTACGGGCAAGGTATGGGGCGTCTTTATGCCCGCTGCCTATCGCTCGGGGGCAGGCAGCGCCGTTCTGCTGGCCACGTGGCGGGCCCGGAGCCCCCCTCAGAGGAGAGGGGGGTACGGCCCCGCGGGACACGTGGAGCCTTCGGACCTCTCCCCGCGGAGGGGGAGGTTCGGCTCCTGCTGGCCACATGGCGGGCCCGGAGCTCTCCTTAGAAGAGAGGGGGGCCGGCCCCGTAGGACATGTGGAGCCTTCGGACCTCTCCCCGCAGAGGGGGAGGTTCGGCTTCTGTTGGCCACGTGGCGAGCCCGGAGCTCCTCTCTGAGGAGGGGCAGGTCCGGCCTCTCTGGACACGCGGCACCTTTGGACCTCTCTCCCGCGGAGGGGGAGGTCCGGCTTCTGTATGCCATGTGGTGGGCCCGGAGCTCTCCTCTGAGGAGAGGGAGGTCCGGCCCCGCTGGACGCGTGGCGCCTTCGGAGCTCTCCCTGCGGAGAAGGGCGATATCCTTAGGCATTTTCCCCTGTGCACAGGGGTACCCTATATCGAGGGTACCGACAGCATCCCTTAGGCCATAAAGCATAGAGGCATAACAGTACAGACCGACTACTGTGATGAAGGCGGTGTGTTCTTTATCTTCTCTAGACATAGGGAACTGGTGGAAACCCGAGTAAGCGTCTAGGAAGCACAGCATATCACAGCCTGACGTCGAGTCTACTATTTGATCTATTATAGGGAGAGGAAATAGATCTTTAGGACATGCCTTATTGAGACTGGTGTAGTCGACGCACATCCGGAGCTTCCCGCCGGCCTTTGGGACAACCACAGGGTTCGCCAAGCACCGGGGGTGGCGGACTTCCCGTATTAAGCCAGCGTCCAGCAGCTTCTTGATTTCTTTGCGGATGAGGCTTTACTGCTCGGTGGACTGCTTAAGGGACTTCTGCTGGACTGGCCGGGCGTTGGGGAAGACCTTTAGGTAGTGCCCAATCACCTCCCTAGGGATCTCTGGCATCTGCGATGGCTGTCATGCAAACACATCGACATTGTGCCGGAGGGAGGTAACGAGCGCGCCTTCCTATTTGCTATCCAGGCCCCCGGCTACCCGGGTGGTCTGGGTGGCATCGGTGCTGATTCGGACGAGCCTCAAGGGGACGTTGTCCTTGTCGAGGGGTTGCACACGGGGTGCTGTGGTAGAGGCACGGTGGCGTGCACCCGGGTGGAGCCGGCCTGGTTCTGCACTCCCTGGGGTTGGTGCTCTAGCTGTTGTAAGCGCTTGGAGCTTTTCCAAGGTTAACACTGCGGCAGTGCGGTCTCCACGAACCTTGAGGACGCCTGTTGGTGTAGGCATCTTCAAGACAAGGTAGCCGTAGTGGGCTACTGCCATGAATCGGTACAGGGCTGGCCTGCCAATTATGGCGTTGAAGGGAAGTTCGATCTCGGCCACGTCAAACAGAATGTACTCTGTCCGATAGCTGTTCGGTGCCCCAAAGGTCACCGGGAGGCTGATGTGGCCGTAGGGAACGACCTGTCCCGGCCCTACCCCTGAGAACGGGCTCGATGGGGTGAGCTTGGCCATCGGGATCTGCAGCTTCTGGAAAGCTGCGCGACTGATGAGGTTCAGTCCAGCCCTGCCATCCACCAAAACGTGGTACATCCTCACGTTGGCGATGGTGGGGGCCACCAAGAGCGGTAGTTGGCTGGCTCCAGCCATGTTCCTGGGGCAGTCGGTGGCATCGAAGCTGATGGGGGTTCCCATCCACCTGAGGTGCGGTGCTGCACTCGGGAGGGGAGCCACTGACGCTACCGCTCGGCGCAAGGCCTTAGCCACGCTTCGGGACGAGGGGTCAGCGGACCCACCGTAGATGACGTAGAGCATCTTCCGGTGCTCGTCATCACTGGAGCTGGAGCTCTCATGATTGCGCACCGCCTTCACGGCGCGCTGAAGCCCCTGGAACTCTGCCTGGTGGCCGACGTTGTCTGGGGCGTCGACCTTCTGCTTGCCCTCCCTTTGACGGTAGGGTGGGGCATCAGTTAGAAGCTGCTTCCCTTTCTGGAAGCGCTCCGCGAGCTTCTGGATTTCCCGGCACTCGGCGGCAGTGTGGTAACTGGTGCCGTGCACGGGGCATAGCTCGCCCTGGCCTCCGTCCGGAGCCGGTGACTGTCGCGGCCTTTTGTCGGGGCGTGGCCCCCGAGCTCCACTGGGCACCGCTGCTGCGGCAACGGGGGCCGCGGCTGGCGGTTTCATCTTGCTACCGCCCCTTTTCTTGATCTTCCTGCCGCTTCCATAAGAAGCGGCGCCAGATCCTGGCTGGCCCCCTGGCTCGGAGGCTGGCAGTGAGTGCCAGCTCCGCCCTTCGGCTGCTCTGGCACACTTGTCCGCTAGGCTGAAGAGCTCCGAGACGTCGCGGACCTCCCTAGTCGCGAGCTTCTCGAGCATCTTCTTGTCCCGAGCGCCTTGTCGGAACGCCACTACCACAGAAGCGTTCTGGATGTGTGGGATGGTGTTCCGCACCTGGGAGAACCACTGGATGAAGGAGCGCAGCGACTCCCCTGGTTGTTGCCGGATGGCGTGGAGGTCGAGCTCCGTGCCAGGCCGGGTGTAGGAACTGCCAAAGTTGGCGACGAACTGCCGGCAGAGTTCTCCCCAGGATGTTATGGAATCCTGGGGTAGGTTCATGAGCCAAGACCAGGCTGGGCCGGTCAAGGCAACGGGGAAATAGTTGGCCATGACGGCCTCATCCCCTCCTGCGGCAAGTGACACGACCCCAAGGTCCTGTCGAGCCAGGATCACGCTGAGGGGTGCTGCGTTGCACAGCACCGTATAACACACGTCAAAGGTACAAAGCGGAAGCGGAAATTTTATTACATAAACAAGTTTATGAACATATTTACATCAAAATAAGTTTAGTCCACACTCACGGGCGTAGACTAAGCATCAAGTGCACGTTCAGCCCTTGAACGTGTCCTTGCTAGCACACACGCACACTAACTCTGCGGCGTGCACGACTCCCACTCGACGGGGTTCCCCTCCTGGGGTTCCGTCTCCTCTTCGGGAGTCCCTTCCTCATAGAACCCTGCAAAAGCTTCAAACACAAGCAGTGAGCACGAAGGCTCAGCAAGTCTGACCCGTCTCACCTAAACATGGAACTTCTACATGAGGGTAATGGGTTACATGAGGTAAAAATCATTTGCAAGGACTCGCCTAATTAGTAGAACCTTACTTTCAAGTTTTAGCAGCAGGTTGTGGAGAACCTTACGCGAAGGTACATGAGAGAGCCGCAATCAAACAAGAAACGCCTTTCTCTCATGTACTTTGCCCAAAGTTGAAAAGAACTTTAGTTAGCTCTAAGCTACAGCATATCATTAACAATCAATGTCCATCTTTCAATCAGCAACATTTTAACATGTAACTAGCCTGTTCATTCTACGTCACGGTACAGTGAACAAGTGGTACTCACTGACCGCGAGGGACGGCGATTATAATCGATTTACACCTGCAGGGTTACCCGAACAACCCGTCACGTACGCCCGTACTCAATGTTGCCTACAACAACCATCACGGACGCCGTACGCAACTACCTTTCACCCGTCAGCCAAATATTGAACCGGTCCCATCGTCCCGAGCAAGAGGTCTCTGCACGCGCATCTCTGTGCCGCCAGCCGATTTACACCTCGAGCTCTCAACCTACCCTCTGAACGACGGGTAATGCCTCAATACCCAGCTACCCGAGTTACATCAGTTTCCCGGTTCCCATATAGCCGGTAGGTCTTCGGTACTGTTCTAGCTTGTTCAAAAGGCCCGCACACGGCTCGGTCCTCAATCGACACAAGCGGAGCTATAGCACACAGGCCCCAAAGTCCTGCTGCCCTTCACCTCCGCTTGGTCTCATTTTCTTGCCATGTGTTTCATGTGCTATCACTACCCGAGTCGAGTGCCTCTAGTCTATGCTCGCGAGTAGTTCCAACTACTCGACTTGTACCGAATCCTACTCTATCTTAGCAATGCAATGGCTAACGAGGTTTTCAATCCTAACCCCAACCCATGGTTTTCTTGGCTATGCAGTTGGGTTTCCAATAAAGACTCTAATGCAAAGAATCACCACAATATTCAAAGATGTGCTCAAAACAATTAACATTTGTAAAAAGGTTAATGCAAACCGGAGCTTGCCTTGCTGCTCTTGGTCGTAGGCTAGCTGCTCCTCCGGAGTAACGAAGTCTAGGACTTCGGGTTCCTCCTCGACCTTAGCGACTACATGATATAAGACATACATGTATTAATTTAAATGCATTTATTAAGTTTGAACTTGTGAAGCTTATAACCTTTGCTAGACAGACCTAATGACTGTGAAACTTTTACTGTGGCTTGGTTACAACCTAAACAGAGACTTGGTCAAGTTTTAGTTGCAGCAAAGCTCAATTGAGCCCTCCACAATTAATTATGTCCTTGACCTTAATTAAAGGCTTTTAGGGTGTTCTAAGGACTTTCATGAAACAAACTATGACTTTCTGAAAACTAGATTTTTAGAGGGTTCTAATGGAGTTGGTCTCACTTAATTTGGGGGTTCCTAACTAAAGATATGAGCCAAACAATTTCAGAGAAAATTCTGAAAATGTTTCTGAACATTTTATATTTTCTTTGGAACAGTTTCACTAATCACACCATTAGGTGGAATAAATGAGCTCAAATGGATCTGAAATTTTTATGGTAGCTCAAGGATATTTTGGTGAACATCTCAGTAAAATTTCAGGATTTTCCTCCAAAGGATTCTCCAGTTAAAATTCCTAACAGTTTAAACTTTGAGGAATTAATTCTGGAGAAATAAGGAATTTCATGAAGTGAAACTTGATTTTCTGGAAAGTACTCAGAGAGCTGAATCCAGAAAAATTTGGTTCACTCAATTTGGAGCTTTCTAGCCAAAGTTATGAGGATTTGAAGTTTGAAGGAAATCTGAAAATCGGGGAAAAGTTTAAACTCGCGCGTGGGCCCGGGGGACACGCGTCGCACGCCTAGGCGATGGCACATCGCGGCCCACAAGGATTTTGCGCGCTAGCACACCCGATCCCGGCCGCAGCCGGATCCCGATTCAAAATATCTCCCGCTGACAGCTGGGGTCCACCCCCTTCTTCAACCTCGCGACACCCTCGCTCCACCGCCGAGGGATCTCGCCGGAGAGCTCGCCGCCGGCTGCTGTACAGCTCCAAACTTCTCGATTCTGGCCGCCCCTGCCTACTTTTACTTGGGGAATAGGATCCGAGGGTCAGCTGCTCATGACAACGGCCGGAGCATGGTCGGCGACGAGCCGCCACCTCGGAATGACTTTGGCCATGTCGACTGACTTCTCTAGCACCTCAGCTACTTGGGAAATCGGTCGGGGAGCATCAGTGGACCTCAGAGAAGGTCGACATGAGCTCGAGGCAGCTCGGGGAAGGCCCGAAATAGGTCCTCACCATGCGCCCGATGCCGCCCGTTCGTTCCGCCATTAGTAGACCTCAAATTACACCGGGCACAGAGGTTCTCCGACCCAGAGTTGTGAAGGCAACTTGTGCGTTACCGTGTCTAGCTCGTGTGAGAGCGGCCTGAGGCCCTCTAATCCTTTCTAGAGCATGAATTAAACAGAATCGTACCCGAAGGTCGTTCTGCACACAGAAAGGGGAAAAGTGGAAATTCGCCGCCGGTGAGCAACCACTCAAGCTGTGGCTCGGGGATGAGCAGCACCGGTCACCCGCGCGTCCAAGGGTTCCTTGGCTCGGGCGTGACAACGCCCTGGTTGGGCTGTCCACGAGAGCCCGAGGTGCGGCGGTTCCAAGTTCCGAGTTTGATCTTTCGGAACAGCCGATATCAATCGGTTTCAACCGAATCCTAGCAACGGGAAGGACGGAGGAAGGTCTCTAGTACCTTGCTGGGGCTCTGGAGTGGACGGAGGAAGCTGCGATCGGCGTTCTCCGATCAAGTCCGAGCTGCGGAAGTTTTCGGCCGGCGCTGAGTTCTTGCGGGGAAGAATGGCGGTACCTCGGCCGAGGAGGGGACAGGCGCCTTAAGAAGGCTCTGCACCGCCTCACGCCCGCGCGTGGGCAAGCAGCTGGTGGCGCGGCGGCTGGCCTCGGTGGCGATCACCGCTGCGGCTCGGCGACCCGAGTGAAAAAGTCTCAGTCGGTTTGATCTGAGCAGTGGCTGACATGTGGGTCCCACCTCCAGTTTTAACCTCTGAAATTTACAACTAATCACTGTTGTAAACAGTGAACCCCATACTACCCTTGGCAATTCAAATTATTCACCCCTGAGCCATTTGAATAGATCAAAGTTCAAATGAGGTTTGGTTTGAATGAATTTCAGCACAAGTTCAGTTTGAAATTCAAATAAAGTTTGAATCTCTCCCCCTTAGCTCATGTCAAGATCAACTCCAAATGGAGTGAAAATTGGTGTGTGAGCTCACAAAAATGTGCTGAGTAAGAATATGCCTTCCACTTTTAAATTCATGGGATAAAAACAGTTTGAATTTGAATATGGTTTCAAACTGCCCTCTTCCTATCTATACCCAAAATGACCTCAAAAAGGTTTTGAATTTGGGTGAAACTTGGCATGGACATGACACGACCCCATTGGTCCTGTCGAGCCAGGATCACGCTGAGGGGTGCTGCGTTGCACAGCACCGTATAACACACGTCAAAGGTACAAAGCGGAAGCGGAAGTTTATTACATAAACAGTTTTATGACCTGTTTACATCAAAATACATTTAGTCCACACTCGCGGGCGTAGACTAAGCATCAAGTGCACGTTCAGCCCTCGAACGTGTCCTTGCTAGCACACACGCACACTAACTCTGCGGCGTGCATGACTCCCACTTGACGGGGTTCCCCTCCTGGGGTTCCGTCTCCTCTTCGGGAGTCCCTTCCTCATAGAACCCTGCAAAAGCTTCAAACACAAGCAGTGAGCACGAAGGCTCAGCAAGTCTGACCCGTCTCACCTAAACATGGAACTTCTACATGAGGGTAATGGGTTGCATGAGGTAAAAATCATTTGCAAGGACTCGCCTAATTAGTAGAACCTTACTTTCAAGTTTTAGCAGCAGGTTGTGGAGAACCTTACGCTAAGGCACATGAGAGAGCCGCAATCAAACAAGAAACGCATTTCTCTCATGTACTTTGCCCAAGGTTGAAAAGAACTTTAATTAGCTCTAAGCTACAGCATATCATTAACAATCAATGTCCAGCTTTCAATCAGCAACATTTTAACATGTAACTAGCCTGTTCTTTCTACGTCACGGTACAGTGAACAAGTGGTACTCACTGACCGCGAGGGACGGCGATTATAATCGATTTACACCTGCAGGGTTGCCCGAACAACCCGTCACGTACGCCCGTACTCGATGTTGCCTACAACAACCATCACGGACGCCGTACGCGACTACCTTTCACCCGTTAGCCAAATATTGAACCGGTCCCATCGTCCCGAGCAAGAGGTCTCTGCACGCGCATCTCTGTGCCGCCAGCCGATTTACACCTCGAGCTCTCAACCTACCCTCTGAACGACGGGCAATGCCTCAATACCCAGCTACCCGAGTTACATCAGTTTCCCGGTTCCCATATAGCCGGTAGGTCTTCGGTACTGTTCTAGCTTGTTCAACAGGCCCGCACACGGCTCGGTCCTCAATCGACACAAGCGGAGCTACAGCACACAGGCCCCAAAGTCCTGCTGCCCTTACTCTCCGCTCGGTGTCATTTTCTTGCCATGTGTATCATGTGCTATCTCTACCCGAGCAATGTGCCTCTAGCCTATTCTCGCGAGTAGCTCCAACTACTCGACTTGTACCGAATCCTACTCTATCCTAGCAATGCAGTGGCTAACGGGGTTTGCAATCCTAAACCCCAACCCCTGGTTTTCTTGGCTATGCAGTGGGGTTTCCAAACAAGACTCTAATGCACAGAACAAAGGAAACAGGTATGTGCTCAAAACAATAAAACTTTGTAAAAAGGTTAATGCAAACCGGAGCTTGCCTTGCTGCTCTTGGTCGTAGGCTAGCTGTTCCTCCGGAGTAACGAAGTCTAGGACTTCGGGTTCCTCCTCGACCTTAGCGACTACATGATATAAGAAACATATGTATCAATTTAAATGCATTTGTATTAACTTTGAAGTTGTGAAGTCTATAACCTTTGCTAGATAGACCTAATGACTGTGAAACTTTTACTGTGGCTTGGTTACAACCTAAACAGAGACCTGTCAAGTTTTAGTTGCAGCAAAGCTCATTTGAGCCCTCCACAAATAATTATGTCCTTGACCTTAATTGGAACTCTTAGGGTGTTCTAGGACTTTTCATGAGACAAACTATGACTTTCTGAAAACTAGATTTTCAGAGGGTTCTAATGGAGTTGGTCTCACTTAATTTGGAAGTCTCTAACTAAAGATATGAGCTAAACAATTTCAGAGAAAATTCTGAAAATGTTTCTGAACATTTTCTATTTTCTCTGGAACAGTTTCACTAATCACACCATTAGGTGGATTAAATGAGCTCAAATGGATCTGAAATTTTATGGTAGTTCAGGGATATTTTGGTGAATATCCCAGCAAAATTTCATGATTTTCCTCCACAGGATTCTCCAGTTAAAATTCCTAACAGTTTAAACTTTGAGGAATTAATTCTGGAAAATTAAGGGTTTTCATGAAGTGAAACTTGATTTGCTGGAAAGTACTCGGAGAGCTGAATCCAGCAAAATTTGGTTCACTCAATTTGGAGCTTTCTAGCCAAAGTTATAAGGATTTGAAGTTTGAACTGAAACTAAAATTCGGGAAAAAGTTTAAACTCTGGCTGGTGGGCCCCGCACACAGTGCGTCGTCTCCCTCCTCGCGCCAACTGCGCGGCGGCGGCGTTCTCCGGCGACCTTCGCCGGAACTGAGTTCCCGGCCACCCCCCGGCCCGAAACTTGCCGCCTGCCCCTTTACTGACCCCCTGGACTCGATGGTGGGGTCGCCGGCCGCCGGTGATGGCCGGAAACCCGTGCGCACCGATGACAGCACCTGCTAGGGTTTCGGTGAGGTCGGTCCCGCTCTCCCGTGCACCAAATCGACCGGAAATCGGTCGGAGAGCATCAGTAGAGCATGGGAAACCCGAACCAGGGCGGGGTGGAAGCTAGAAACGCCGGCAACTAGGCTCTCGACGGTGAGCCGAGGTGTTCAGCCATGGCGGCGAGGAAAACAGCCATATCATGGCCGATTCTCGATGGTTTTCTCTAATTCCAGTGCGAGCGTGGGCGCTATCGTGCGTAGAAGCTACTAGGTAACGAGCTCGTCCAACCCTCGTGCATAGAGCACGAATTTCACCCGAAGGTGAGCTCGGTCCTTATGAACTGATCAAGAGTAAATTTGGAAATTCTCGGCCGAGGGTTGATCAATCGCCAAACGGCTTTCGGCTACTCGATCTACATACAATCACGCACCTTTCTTGTGTAGAGAAGAGGACGTGACAACGGCTGTGCCGTGCTGTCCACGGGAGCCCGATCGGCGGCGATGTTCGGCTCGCCGGGGAAATGGCTCGTACAGCTCGAGGACGCTTGCTCACTGGACAACACGGAGTCTAGGAGGTTGCTCACGATCTCTTGGTGCCGTTTTGCTGTGGAGGAGGCTGTGCTCGCGAGTGATCGGGCTTGATCAAGCGTGAGCTCGAGCGGCGGCGATGGCAGTGGAAGAACAGGTCGTGCACGTCGGCAGCTCGGGGAATGGGCGACTGAAGCACGCCGGGGAGGGAATAAATAGCCCGGCGGCTGGTCTCCGGCTTGGGGCGCGCAGCAGGAGCTGGCGCCGGCTGCCCCCCCCCCCCCCCCCTCGGTGGCGCGCGCACACTGCACCCGGGAACCGACTGAACTGTGTTTCAGTCGGTTTGTGTTGAAGTAGAGGCTGACATGTGGGTCCCACCCCCATTTTAACCTCTGAAATTTACTCCTAATCACTGTTGTAAACAGTGAACCCCATACTACCCTTGGCAATTCAAATTATTCACCCATGAGCCATTTGAATTGATCAAAGTTCAAATGAGGTTTGGTTTGAATGAATTTCAGCACAAGTTCAGTTTGAAATTCAAATAAAGTTTGAATTTCTCCCACTTAGCTCAATTCAAGACCAACTCCAAATGGAGTGAAAATTGGTGTGTGAGCTCACAAAAATGTGCTGAGTAAGAATATGCCTTCCACTTTTAAATTCATGGGATAAAAACAGTTTGAATTTGAATATGGTTTCAAACTGCCCTCTTCCTAACTATACCCAAACTGACCTCAAAAAGGTTTTGAATTTGGGTGAAACTTGGCATGGACATCCTTAGCAAAGTGTAGGAGTTTTCCTATGTCCAGCCCATCTATATCACATGTGGGAAATACCACTTTTGCAATGTGTGAGTTTGTTCTCTAATGAGCATGTTGATAATTGTTACTTGCTCTTCATTTGTGTTCATCATTCTTGCTCAAATGAGGTGTGTGGTGTGGTGATGAACACTGCAAATGGGTGTCAAAAACTGAGGCCCTTACATTCCTCCCCCCTTAAGAGAATCTCGTCCCGAGATTATAAGGTGAAAATGAGAGAGAGGACGGTGGAAAATTACCGGATATGCGACGTGAAAAAGTCGGGGTAGTTAGTGCGAAGGAATTCTTCGCTCTCCCATGTCGCTTCGTCCATGGAGTGATTACTCCATAGAACCTTGTAGAACCACAACGTACGGTTGCGTGTGGTTCGGGCCTTTTCATCAATAATCTGCACCGGTTCCTCCCGATAGGTGAGATCCGGTTGCAGTTCTTCAATGTCTTCCAGCTGAACGGTAGTTGATAGCTTAAGACACTTCCTCAGCTGGGAAATGTGAAAGACGTCGTGCACACCGGAAAGTGCTTCTGGTAATTTCAGCCGGTATGCCACCGATCCACATCTTTCGGTAATCCGGAATGGACCGATGAATCGGGGTGCCAACTTTCCTCTCACCCCAAATCTGTTTACGCCCTTCATTGGAGACACCCGTAGATATACGTGATCTCCAACTTCGAATTGTAATGGGCGCCTTCTCCGGTCCGCATACTGTTTCTGACGGGATTGAGCGGCTTTTAGGTTCGCCTGAATCAGTCGAACCTTTTCTTCCGCGTTGTTGACAAGGTCAATCCCGAAGGTAACCCTTTCGCCAGACTCACACCAGTTCAATGGTGTGCGGCATTTCCTTCCGTATAGCGCCTCGTAGGGCGCCATCTTGATGCTGGCTTGGTACCCATTGTTGTACGAGAACTCGGCTAACGGCAAGTGATCATCCCAATTCTTGCCGTGGTTGATAGCGCAAGCTCGTAGCATGTCTTCTAGGATTTGATTTACCCGCTCGGTTTGCCCATCCGTCTGCGGGTGGTAGGCTGAACTACGGATCAGCTTCGTCCCCAAGGCAGCGTGTAGCTGCTCCCAAAAACGGGACACAAATAAAGTGCCCCGGTCTGATATGATGGTACGGGGTACGCCGTATAAGCATAGGATCCGTGAGATGTACAGTTCAGCGTACTTCTTGGCATTGTAGTTGGTGTTGACCGGGATGAAATGGGCAACTTTGGTGAGCCGATCGACGATCACCCACACCGAATCATGTTTCTGTAAGGTGGTGGGTAAACCGACGACGAAATCCATGCTCACGTCCTCCCACTTCCAGGCAGGAATGCCCAGTGGTTGCAGCAGTCCCGGTTTCCGCATATGATCTGCCTTCACCCTTCGACATGTATCACACTCGGACACGTATTTTGCAATCTCGCGCTTCGTTCGTGTCCACCAAAACTTGCTTCTGAGTTCTTGATACATTTTGTGGCTGCCGGGGTGAATAGAAAACTTTGATAAGTGAGCCTCATCAAAGATTTTCTTCCGTAACTCCGGGTTTCGGGGTACGACGATCCGGTCCTTGAACCATAGGACGCCGTCTCCGTCCTTCCGGAAACATTTCAACTCCCCACTGTCTATGCGTCTCCGCAAATGTGACATGCCCTTGTCATTCTTCTGGGCTGCTGCTATCTCTTCACGGATGGTGGGGATCAAAGCTAGGTTGTAGAGAGCTCTGTGTGGAATCACATGGAGTGGTGGTTCGCTCTCTCCCAACGGTGTGATGGTCAGATTATTGACGTGTGACTTGCGGCTCAGCGCATCTGCCACTACGTTTGCCTTGCCCGGATGATAATGGATCTCTATCTCGTAATCCTTTATCAGTTCTAACCATCTTCGTTGCCTCATGTTCAGCTCCTTCTGAGTGAATATGTACTTGAGGCTTTTGTGGTCGGTATATAAATGTACGAGGTTACCGAGTAGGTAGTGCCTCCACATCTTCAGTGCAAGTACCACGGCAGCGAGCTCCAAATCATGAGTTGGATAATTCTGCTCATGGTTCCTAAGCTGCCTTGATCCATACGCGACCACTCTTCGGTCTTGCATCAGCACACATCCGAGCCCAATGCCGGATGCATCGCAGTACACATCGAACGGTTTTGTTGTGTCTGGCTGCGCCAAAACCGGTGCTGATGTCAGGTGCTTGACTAAAGCCTTGAATTCTGCTTCACAAGCTGGACTCCAAACATATTTGGTAGCCTTCTTCAGCAGCTCTTTCATTGGCTTGGCAATCTTCGAGAAGTTCGGAATGAACCTCCGATAATATCCCGCGAGTCCGAGGAAACTCCGTACCTCATGAACAGTTCTCGGGGATTTCCAATTCAGCACTTGCGTGATCTTGCTCGGGTCCACAGCGATACCCTCTGCTGAGATGATATGCCCGAGGAAAGGCACTTGCGATATCCAAAACTCGCATTTGCTGAATTTTGCGTATAACTTGTGATCCCGCAGCCGTTGCAAGACTATACGCAGATGTTTCTTGTGATCTTCCTCCGACTTGGAGTATACCAGGATGTCGTCGATAAAGACCACGACAAACTTGTCCAGCTCCGGCATGAACACCGAGTTCATTAAGTACATGAAGTGAGCTGGAGCATTGGTGAGGCCAAAGCACATGACCAGGTACTCATAAAGTCCGTACCTTGTCGAGAAAGCTGTCTTTGGAATGTCCTCCGCACTTATCTTAATCTGATGGTACCCGGATCTTAAATCCATCTTGGAAAAGATCTTTGCTTCGACCAACTGATCAAACAACATGTCGATCCGTGGCAACGGGTACTTGTTCTTGATGGTTACGGCATTTAATGGACGGTAGTCCACGCAAAGCCGCAACGTCTCATCCTTCTTTTTGACAAATAATGCCGAACAGCCCCATGGGGAGGAGCTCGGCCTAATAAAACCCTTCTCCAGAAGGTCCGTGAGCTGAGTCTTCAGTTCAGCCAACTCCTTGGGCGCCATCTTGTACGGCCTTCGGGATATTGGCATGGTTCCTGGTGCGAGTTCAATCTTGAACTCCACCTCTCTATTCGGGTGGCATCCCCGGCAAATCATCCGGGAATACATCAGGGAACTCTCGGACCACTGGAATGTCTTCCAATCTGATTGTTGTGGCTTGATAGACACTTGGAAGTTTTATTTCTGGACTGTCCAGAAATAATGAGTGAGAACCGTGCACTTCTGAGTTTAAGTGCACGACTCGAAGGACGGTGTCTAAAACAGCGCCGTGGCGGGTTAACCACGACATCCCTAGGATGACATCGACCATCTGTCCCTCTAAGATAATGAGAGACGTGGGGTACACTCTACCCGCTAAGCATAATGGTGCTTTGGAGACCATTACGCTTGCTGAAATCTTCCCACCCGGTGAACAAATTAAATATGGACTATCGGTGGGTAGTATTGGCAAACTGTGTTTAGCAATGAAAGCTTGGCTAATAAAATTATGCGTGGCACCTGAATCAAACAGTACTATAGCGGGATGCTGGTGGAGTTGGAACATACCCGCAAGGATTGGCTCGCCCTCCGGCACATCCTCAATGGCAAGCTGGTGGACAGTGCCGGGCCTAGGGTTTGCCCGCCGCGCATTAGTAGGGTTCCGGGGTTGATTCCTCCCCGGAAACTGTGGTGCCACTCCGCCGCCTTGCCTCTCCGGGCAACTGCTCGCGAAGTGTCCTAGACGACCACACTTGTAACATGTGGCCGCTGTTGGTGGAGTACTTGGTGGACGAAAGCCCGGCATGCGTTGCGGAGGTGCAAACGCACGCGGCATCGCCCGCTGCTGCTGTTGTTGTTGCGGTGGTACTGGCAGTGCCGGCCGGAATGCCGGTGAAGAGTACGGCCGACTGTGGAACGGCATCGACCGCTGTGGTGGCTGCCAGCGTGGGCCTGATGGTGGGCGATTCACCATCCAAAACTTCTGAGAAGGACCGCCTCCTTCTCCGCTGCTCTGCGGCGCGCTTCGCTTTCGCTCCGCCGCCGCCAACTCCTTGCCGGAGTCTTCCTGAACAATCGCAGCATCAATGATGTCGTTGAGGCTGCCGCGATTGAACATCGCCAGCTTGTCCTTTAGGAGCGGGTTAAGCCCCTGGTAGAAATGGTCCCGCCGCTTCTCATCGGTATCAGCATGATACGACGCATATAGCGCGAGATCGTTAAACACCCTGGAGTATTCCAGCGCGTTCCGGCTCCCTTGTTGCAGGTGTAAGAACTCCTGCGTCTTCCTCTTCATCAAACCGGGCGGTATATGATAGGCCCTGAAGGCCGTCCGGAACTCCGCCCAGGTCATCACTCGGTCGGTGGGTTGTGAAGCACAAAAGTTGGCCCACCACGCGCTCGCGGATCCTTGGAGCTGCTGGACCGCGAACTGAGTCTTGCGCTGCTCGCTAATTTGGAGCAGCCCGAACTTCATTTCTATGGCGCGGAGCCAGTTGTCCGCGTCAAGTGGTTCATCCGCCCTCGAGAATACAGGGGGATGAGTCGCCAGGAAGTCGGAGTAGGAGCTCTGTTGGCGCTCCTCACGATCTTGACGTCTCTCTGGGCGAGACGTATTGGCGATGAGAGTCTGCAGCAACTCTGTGTGCTGCTGATGCGAGCCCGCCATTGCCGCGACAATGTCGGCCAATGTAACCGTTGGCAGTGGCGGTGGCGGTGTTTGCTGTTGCTGTTGCTGCTGCTGTCCCGAGGAGTCCTTGGGAGGTGGTTGGGAGGTCTGTCCCCCTTGGCTAGTACCTCCAACATCAGGGTTGGCACGAGTACGCGTCATTCTGAAATTCAACACAGCAGCAATTAGCACATGTCTTACTCAAAATTCCATAAACAGCAGTAAGTATTGAAGCGACGCATGATTAACTTGCACAACATTCACATATATTGATAAAGCATAAACTTTATACAAGATACATTATTCTCGGATCTCCGAGAAGTCGTGCTCATGTCGTCACTACCTATACATATGCTACCGTCTACACGACATGTTACCGATTACAAAAGTTGGGTTACGCTACCCTAGCTGCCCTACTCGGCAACCGTAACCCCCTACTCGGAGTAGAACTCGACCTCCTGTGGGTCGTCCTCCTCCGGTACCTCTGCTGGTGGCTCGGGGTCTACCACCTCTTCTCCCATTCCGGGTTCTCCCATGGCTGGAAGACCCAAGACTACCGGTACGCCCAATACCGGGGGCGGCATGCACCTCGTCCATAGCTTGGTTGTAGTCCTCTTCCCAGCCTTGACCTTCCTCGATAGCGTCGTCCCGCTCCTGAGCAAGGTCCTCATTCTGCTGGGTTAGGGTCTGCACCAGCTCTTGTAACGCCGCGATGTCAACACGGCTCTTCTTCTTTGCCTTCTTCAGACGACGCAACTGATTGTGTTGTTCATTCAGTCGCTTGATCGTCGGAAGGAGCACATTGCGGAGTGCGCTGTGAGCACTCTCGAAATGATCTCCACGGCTTGTGCTCTCCTTGAGCTTGGTGGCGAGATGCTCCGTATGACCAGCTTGGCTGTCCATCACAGCGTTTCCCGCCCTCATTTGGAGGCTGAGATTTGCCTCCGCGGGGTTGTACCTTGGGCAACTCGGGTCTGTTGCCTCCAGGTACCTCTCTTCCCACACATGCTGAGCTCGTCCCTCCACCGGAACGAGTGCGTATGGAGTTCCCTCCATAGCCTGCACGTGTAGTTGGCAGAAACGTGACATAGTGTCACGGGCTGCCATTTGCCACATCCCTTCCGGTTGTCTTCCTCTCACCGTGACGGTGAATGGCACCCAACCGGGTGGCATAGGTCCTGCGGGAACCTCGACATGGATCGTCCATGTCTTGTTCCTCTCTTCGCCTTCTTCCTTGGCGAAGTATTGCGGCATCTGGTTGTACCCGAAATATTGGAGCATTTGCCACAATGCTTCCGGGTAGCCGCTACGGTCAGAACAGTGGGAAACTACCCACCCGTTCTCCAACCGTTTATCTGCTGCCATCTGTAAAAATATATTTGAGAAATGTCAAATATTTATTTAAACAGTAAACCATGGAGTTATAACATCAGATATGTCATTGAACCCATAACACTTGGAAACATAGTTCAAATTTTTAAACAAATTTGACTGCTGATCTGCTGTTACCATGACAGCCGTGACCAGTTTCCATATCCACCTGATTTAGGCCATGTTAAAAGCAAAACCAATTCTGGAGCTCAACATCAAAGTTAAATTTAACTTCAATAGCTTTCCAGAAAGTATTTGGTTGGCCTAAGATCTGTCCTGGTTCAGAAGTTATGAGATGTCAAAGTTAACAGAATTTCTGGAATCAATAGGACAGCACCTCCCTGCTTTAGGTACCGAATTGATCCAAGAATCCCAGTTAATTCTGTTCTCAATCTGACAAAACTTGCTGTTACAAAGTCGTAACCTACCTCATAAGCTTTCCAGAAGTACCTCATTTCCTATTTTTGGATTTTTAAGCAGGAAGTTATGCTTAACTTACAGAGAGTTTACAGAGAGTCTTTGCTCTGTCCTGTTTTCTGGACAGTTTCAACTCTACTGCATTTTTCGAGTGGTTAAGGGATGAAACACCTCTGGACCTCAACAGAAGAGTTGTAAATCTCTTCCAAAGCTTTCCAGAAATGTATCATACGACCCCAACCTCGAAAGAACTCAACCTCTAACCTATGATTAACTCCAGCCTTGATTCAGCTGAAAACAGAGTGCTCTGTCCTTAACATCCTATAAGTTGAAAACTTGTTAACTTTGAATATCCTGTACAAGGGAAGGAGTTACATCAAGTTTTACTACTTTGGATCAAAACCTTCAAGTTTTTAAATGAAGTTGTTCATTTAATGGGGTGTGACGTCGATACGTCACCAGATTATGTCGGTACTACGTCCTCACAAAGGAAAAACCTATACCGGACTTAGCCGGCTTCGTTAGTTCAGTGGAACTACTCGTCACTCGCACACGGATGCTACATGTCTACCGTTTTGTGGTCAGGCTACCTGCAGAAACTCAAACAATCATCAGACTCGGCTGCACACCGGGCCCGGAATCCATACAGTTCGTACACCCGGCCGTCATCACTCGCCCGGATGTTCTCAAGCCAACCACGCCTTGAGTTACGTGTTCACGTTTCGGACCACGTGACGGGGTCTCCCAATTTGCACCACGCACGCCAGGGACAGACGTTGCTCGAATACCCCAAACGACATGAAGAGTCGTAGAGGATATCAAAGCGGGTCGGGTTACCTGCCACCCGTGGGGCTCCACCCTTCAGCTTGTGCGCACTGGTGGACAGCGCTTACGTGCACCCCCCAAGACATGAACGTCCCGAGATGCACGATTTTCCGACATCACAAATAGGTGAATAAGCCACTTTCTATATACTAATAACATCCTTATACCGGCTACTAACTCGTTCCTCACTGGATTTTTGAAAAAGAAGACCTTTGTACTGTGTTAAACCTCAAGCGAGCTCTGATACCAACGCTGACACGACCCCATTGGTCCTGTCGAGCCAGGATCACGTTGAGGGGTGCTGCGTTGCACAGCACCGTATAACACACGTCAAAGGTACAAAGCGGAAGCGGAAGTTTATTACATAAACAGTTTTATGACCTGTTTACATCAAAATACGTTTAGTCCACACTCACGGGCGTAGACTAAGCATCAAGTGCACGTTCAGCCCTCGAACGTGTCCTTGCTAGCACACACGCACACTAACTCTGCGGCGTGCACGACTCCCACTCGACGGGGTTCCCCTCCTGGGGTTCCGTCTCCTCTTCGGGAGTCCCTTCCTCATAGAACCTCGCAAAAGCTTCAAACACAAGCAGTGAGCACGAAGGCTCAGCAAGTCTGACCCGTCTCACCTAAACATGGAACTTCTACATGAGGGTAATGGGTTGCATGAGGTAAAAATCATTTGCAAGGACTCGCCTAATTAGTAGAACCTTACTTTCAAGTTTTAGCAGCAGGTTGTGGAGAACCTTACGCTAAGGCACATGAGAGAGCCGCAATCAAACAAGAAACGCATTTCTCTCATGTACTTTGCCCAAGGTTGAAAAGAACTTTAATTAGCTCTAAGCTACAGCATATCATTAACAATCAATGTCCAGCTTTCAATCAGCAACATTTTAACATGTAACTAGCCTGTTCTTTCTACGTCACGGTACAGTGAACAAGTGGTACTCACTGACCGCGAGGGACGGCGATTATAATCAATTTACACCTGCAGGGTTACCCGAACAACCCGTCACGTACGCCCGTACTCGATGTTGCCTACAACAACCATCACGGACGCCGTACGCGACTACCTTTCACCCGTTAGCCAAATATTGAACCAGTCCCATCGTCCCGAGCAAGAGGTCTCTGCACGCGCATCTCTGTGCCGCCAGCCGATTTACACCTCGAGCTCTCAACCTACCCTCTGAACGACGGGCAATGCCTCAATACCCAGCTACCCGAGTTACATCAGTTTCCCGGTTCCCATATAGCCGGTAGGTCTTCGGTACTGTTCTAGCTTGTTCAACAGGCCCTCACACGGCTCGGTCCTCAATCGACACAAGCGGAGCTACAGCACACAGGCCCCAAAGTCCTGCTGCCCTTACTCTCCGCTCGGTCTCATTTTCTTGCCATGTGTATCATGTGCTATCTCTACCCGAGCAATGTGCCTCTAGCCTATTCTCGCGAGTAGCTCCAACTACTCGACTTGTACCGAATCCTACTCTATCCTAGCAATGCAGTGGCTAACGGGGTTTGCAATCCTAAACCCCAACCCCTGGTTTTCTTGACTATGCAGTGGGGTTTCCAAACAAGACTCTAATGCACAGAACAAAGGAAACAGGTATGTGCTCAAAACAATAAAACTTTGTAAAAAGGTTAATGCAAACCGGAGCTTGCCTTGCTGCTCTTGGTCGTAGGCTAGCTGTTCCTCCGGAGTAACGAAGTCTAGGACTTCGGGTTCCTCCTCGACCTTAGCGACTACATGATATAAGAAACATATGTATCAATTTAAATGCATTTGTATTAACTTTGAAGTTGTGAAGTCTATAACCTTTGCTAGATAGACCTAATGACTGTGAAACTTTTACTGTGGCTTGGTTACAACCTAAACAGAGACCTGGTCAAGTTTTAGTTGCAGCAAAGCTCATTTGAGCCCTCCACAAATAATTATGTCCTTGAACTTAATTGGAACTCTTAGGATGTTCTAGGACTTTTCATGAGACAAACTATGACTTTCTGAAAACTAGATTTTCAGAGGGTTCTAATGGAGTTGGTCTCACTTAATTTGGAAGTCTCTAACTAAAGATATGAGCTAAACAATTTCAGAGAAAATTCTGAAAATGTTTCTGAACATTTTCTATTTTCTCTGGAACAGTTTCACTAATCACACCATTAGGTGGATTAAATGAGCTCAAATGGATCTGAAATTTTTATGGTAGTTCAGGGATATTTTGGTGAATATCCCAGCAAAATTTCATAATTTTCCTCCACAGGATTCTCCAGTTAAAATTCCTAACAGTTTAAACTTTGAGGAATTAATTCTGGAAAATTAAGGGTTTTCATGAAGTGAAACTTGATTTGCTGGAAAGTACTCGGAGAGCTGAATCCAGAAAAATTTGGTTCACTCAATTTGGAGCTTTCTAGCCAAAGTTATAAGGATTTGAAGTTTGAACTGAAACTAAAATTCGGGAAAAAGTTTAAACTCTGGCTGGTGGGCCCCGCACACAGTGCGTCGTCTCCCTCCTCGCGCAAACTGCGCGGCGGCGGCGTTCTCCGGCGACCTTCGCCGGAACTGAGTTCCCGGCCACCCCCCGGCCTGAAACTTGCCGCCTGCCCCTTTACTGACCCCCTGGACTCGATGGTGGGGTCGCCGGCCGCAGGTGATGGCCGGAAACCCGTGCGCACCAATGACAGCACCTGCTAGGGTTCCGGTGAGGTCGGTCCCGCTCTCCCGTGCACCAAATCGACCGGAAATCGTTCGGAGAGCATCAGTAGAGCATGGGAAACCCGAACCAGGGCGGGGTGGAAGCTAGAAACGCCGGCAACTAGGCTCTCGACGGTGAGCCGAGGTGTTCAGCCATGGCGGCGAGGAAAACAGCCATATCATGGCAGATTCTCGATGGTTTTCTCTAATTCCAGTGTGAGCGTGGGCGCTATCGTGTGTAGAAGCTACTAGGTAACGAGCTCGTCCAACCCTCGTGCATAGAGCACGAATTTCACCCGAAGGTGAGCTCGGTCCTTATGAACTGATCAAGAGTAAATTTGGAAATTCTCGGCCGAGGGTTGATCAATCGCCAAACGGCTTTCGGCTACTCCATCTACATACAATCACGCACCTTTCTTGTGTAGATAAGAGGACGTGACAACGGCTGTGCCGTGCTGTCCACGGGAGCCCGATCGGCGGCGATGTTCGGCTCGCCGGAGAAATGGCTCGTACAGCTCGAGGACGCTTGCTCACTGGACAACACGGAGTCTAGGAGGTTGCTCACGATCTCTTGGTGCCGTTTTGCTGTGGAGGAGGCTGTGCTCGCGAGTGATCGGGCTTGATCAAGCGTGAGCTCGAGCGGCGGCGATGGCAGTGGAAGAACAGGTCGTGCACGTCGGCAGCTCGGGGAATGGGCGACTGAAGCACGCCGGGGAGGGAATAAATAGCCCGGCGGCTGGTCTCCGGCTTGGGGCGCGCAGCAGGAGCTGGCGCCGGCTGCCCCCCCCCTCGGTGGCGCGCGCACACTGCACCCGGGAACCGACTGAACTGTGTTTCAGTCGGTTTGTGTTGAGGTAGAGGCTGACATGTGGGTCCCACCCCCCATTTTAACCTCTGAAATTTACTCCTAATCACTGTTGTAAACAGTGAACCCCATACTACCCTTGGCAATTCAAATTATTCACCCATGAGCCATTTGAATTGATCAAAGTTCAAATGAGGTTTGGTTTGAATGAATTTCAGCACAAGTTCAGTTTGAAATTCAAATAAAATTTGAATTTCTCCCACTTAGCTCATGTCAAGATCAACTCCAAATGGAGTGAAAATTGGTGTGTGAGCTCACAAAAATGTGCTGAGTAAGAATATGCCTTCCACTTTTAAATTCATGGGATAAAAACAGTTTGAATTTGAATATGGTTTCAAACTGCCCTCTTCCTAACTATACCCAAACTGACCTCAAAAAGGTTTTGAATTTGGGTGAAACTCGGCATGGACATCCTTAGCAAAGTGTAGGAGTTTTCCTATGTCCAGCCCATCTATATCACATGTGGGAAATACCACTTTTGCAATGTGTGAGTTTGTTCTCTAATGAGCATGTTGATAATTGTTACTTGCTCTTCATTTGTGTTCATCATTCTTGCTCAAATGAGGTGTGTGGTGTGGTGATGAACACTGCAAATGGGTGTCAAAAACTGAGGCCCTTACAGGACATCCTTAGCAAAGTGTAGGAGTTTTCATATGTCCAGCCCATCTATATCACATGTGGGAAATACCACTTTTGCAATGTGTAAATTTGTTCTCTAATGAGCATGTTGATAATTGTTACTTGCTCTTCATTTGTGTTCACCATTCTTCCTCAAATGAGGTGTGTGGTGTGGTGATGAACACTGCAAATGTGTGTCAAATACTGAGGCCCTTACATTCCTCCCCCCTTAAAAGAATCTCGTCCCAAGATTATAAGGTTAAAATGAGAGAGAGGACGGTGGAAAATTACCGGATATGCCACGTGAAAAATTCAGGGTAGTTAGTGCGAAGGAATTCTTCGCTCTCCCATGTCGCTTCGTCCATGGAGTGATTACTCCATAGAACCTTGTAGAACCACAACGTACGGTTGCGTGTGGTTCGGGCCTTTTCATCAATAATCTGCACCGGTTCCACCCGATAGGTGAGATCCGGTTGCAGTTCTTCAATGTCTTCCAGCTGAACGGTAGTTGATAGCTTGAGACACTTCCTCAGCTGGGAAATATGAAAGATGTTGTGTACACCGGAAAGTGCTTCTGGTAATTTCAACCGGTATGCCACTGATCCACATCTTTCGGTAATCTGGAATGGACCGATGAATCGGGGTGCCAACTTTCCTCTCACCCCAAATCTGTTTACGCCCTTCATTGGAGACACTCGTAGATATACGTGATCTCCAACTTCGAATTGTAATGGGCGCCTTCTCCGGTCCGCATACTGTTTCTGACGGGATTGAGCGGCTTTTAGGTTCGCTTGAATTAGTCGAACCTTTTCTTCCGCGTTGTTGACAAAGTCAATCCCGAAGGTAACCCTTTCGCCAGACTCACACCAGTTCAATGGTGTGCGGCATTTCCTACCGTATAGCGCCTCGTAAGGTGCCATCTTGATGCTGGCTTGGTACCCATTATTGTACGAGAATTCAGCTAACGGCAAGTGATCATCCCAATTCTTGCCGTGGTCGATAGCGCAAGCTCGGAGCATGTCTTCTAAAATTTGGTTTACCCGCTCCGTTTGCCCATCCGTCTGCGGGTGGTAGGCTGAACTACGGATCAGCTTCGTCCCCAAGGCAGCGTGTAGCTGCTCCCAAAAACGGGACACAAATAAAGTGCCCCGATCCGATATGATAGTACGGGGTACGCCGTACAAGCATAGGATCCGTGAGATGTACAGTTCAGCGTACTTCTTGGCGTTGTAGTTGGTGTTGACCGGGATGAAATGGGCAACTTTGGTGAGCCGATCGACGATCACCCACACCGAATCATGTTTCTGTAAGGTGGTGGGTAAACCGACGATGAAATCCATGCTCACGTCCTCCCACTTCCAGGCAGGAATGCCCAGTGGTTGCAGCAGTCCCGGTTTCCGCATATGATCTGCCTTCACCCTTCGGCATGTATCACACTCGGACACGTATTTTGCAACCTCGCGCTTCATCCGTGTCCACCAAAATTTCTTCTGAGTTCTTGATACATCTTGTTGCTGCCGGGGTGAATAGAAAACTTTGATGAGTGAGCCTCATCAAAGATTTTCTTCCGAAATTCCGGTTTACGGGGTACGACCGATCCGGTCCTTGAACCACAGACACGCCGTCTCCGTCCTTCCGGAAACATTTTAACTCCCCACTGTCTACACGTCTCCGTAAATGTGACATGCCCTTGTCATTCTTCTGGGCTGCCGCTATCTCTTCACGGATGGTGGGGATCAAAGCTAGGTTGTAGAGAGCTCCGTGTGGAATCACATGTAATGGTGGTTCGCTCTCTTCCAACGGTGTGATGGTCAGATTATTGACGTGTGACTTGCGGCTCAGCGCATCTGCCACTATGTTTGCCTTGCCCGGATGATAATGGATTTCTATCTCGTAATCCTTTATCAGTTCTAACCATCTTCATTGCCTCATGTTCAGCTCCTTCTGAGTGAATATGTACTTGAGGCTTTTGTGGTCGGTATATAAATGTACGAGGTTACCGAGTAGGTAGTGCCTCCACATTTTGAGTGCGAGTACCACGGCAGCGAGCTCCAAGTCGTGAGTTGGATAATTCTGCTCATGGTTCCTAAGCTGCCATGATCCATACGTGACCACTCTTCGGTCTTGCATCAGCACACATCCGAGCCCAATGCCGGATGCATCGCAGTACACATCGAACGGTTTTGTTGTGCCTGGCTGTGCCAAAACCGGTGCTGATGTCAGGTGCTTGACTAAAGCCTTGAATGCTGCTTCACATGTTGGACTCCAGACATATTTGGTAGCCTTCTTCAGCAGCTCTGTCATTGGCTTGGCAATCTTCGAGAAGTTCGGAATGAACCTCCGATAATACCCAGCGAGTCCGAGGAAACTCCGTACCTCATGAACAGTTCTCGGGGACTTCCAATTCAGCACTTGAGTGATCTTGCTCGGGTCCACAGCGATACCTTCCGCTGAGATGATATGCCCGAGGAAAGGCACCTGCGATATCCAAAACTCGCATTTGCTGAATTTTGCGTATAACTTGTGATCCCGCAGCCGTTGCAAGACTATACGCAGATGTTTCTTGTGATCTTCCTCCGACTTGGAATATACCAGGATGTCGTCGATGAAGACCACGACAAACTTGTCCAGCTCCGGCATTAATACCGAGTTCATCAAGTACATGAAGTGAGCTGGAGCATTGGTGAGGCCGAAGGACATAACTAGGTACTCATAAAGTCCGTACCTCGTCGAGAAAGCCGTCTTCGGAATGTCCTCAGCCCTTATCTTAATCTGATGGTACCCGGATCTTAAATCCATCTTGGAAAAGATCTTTGCTTCGACCAACTGATCAAACAACATGTCGATCCGTGGCAACGGGTACTTGTTCTTGATGGTTACGGCATTTAATGGACGATAGTCCACGCAAAGCCGCAACGTCTCATCCTTCTTCTTGACAAATAATGCCGAACAGCCCCATGGTGAGGAGCTCGGCCTAATAAAACCCTTCTCCAGAAGATCCGTGAGCTGAGTCTTCAGTTCAGCCAACTCCTTGGGCGCCATCTTGTACGGCCTTCGGGATATTGGCATGGTTCCCGGTGCAAGTTCAATTTTGAACTCCACCTCTCTATCGGGTGGCATCCCCGGCAAATCGTCCGGGAATACATCAGGGAACTCTCGGACCACTGGAATGTCTTCCAATCTGATGGTTGTGGCTTGATAGACACTTGGAAGTTTTATTTCTGGACTGTCCAGAAATAATGAGTGAGAACCGTGCACTTCTGAGTTTAAGTGCACGACTCGAAGGACGGTGTCTAAAACCGCGCCGTGGCGGGTTAACCACGACATCCCTAGGATGACATCGACCTTCTGTCCCTCTAAGATAATGAGAGACGTGGGGTACACTCTACCCGCTAAGCATAATGGTGCTTTGGAGACCATTACGCTTGCTGAAATCTTCCCACCCGGTGAACAAATTAAATATGGACTATCGGTGGGTAGTATTGGCAAACTGTGTTTAGCAATGAAAGCTTGGCTAATAAAATTATGCGTGGCGCCTGAATCAAACAGTACTATAGCGGGATGCTGGTGGAGTTGGAACATACCCGCAAGGATTGGCTCGCCCTCCGGCACGTCCTCAATGGCAAGCTGGTGGACAGTGCCGGGTCTATGGTTTGCCCGCCGCGCATTAGTAGGGTTCCGGGGTTGATTTCTCCCCGGAAACTGTGGTGCCACTCCGCCGCCTTGCCTCTCCGGGCAACTGCTCGCGAAATGTCCTGGACGACCACACTTGTAACATGTGGCCGCTGCTGGTGGAGTACTCGGTGGACGAAAGCCCGGCATGCGTTGCGGAGGTGCAAACGCACGCGGCATCACCCGCTGCTGCTGTTGTTGTTGCGGTGGTGCTGGCAGTGCCGGCCAGAATGCCGGTGAAGAGTACGGCCGACTGCGGAACGGCATCGACCGCTGTGGTGGTTGCCAGCATGGACCTGATGGTGGGCGATTCACCATCCGAAACTTCTGAGAAGGACCGCCTCCTTCTCCACTGCTCTGCGGCGCGCTTCGCTTTCTCTCCGCCGCCGCTAACTCCTTGCCGGAGTCCTCCTGAACAATCGCAGCATCAATGATGTCGTTGAGGCTGCCGCGATTGAACATCGCCAATTTGTCCTTTAGGAGCGGGTTAAGCCCCTGGTAAAAGTGGTCTCGCCGCTTCTCGTCGGTATCAGCATGATACGACGCATATAGCGCGAGATCGTTAAACGCCCTGGAGTATTCCTGCGCGTTCCGGCTCCCTTGTTGCAGGTGTAAGAACTCATGCGTCTTCCTCTTCATCAGACCTGGCGGTATATGATAGGCCCTGAAGGCCGTCCGGAACTCCGCCCAGGTCATCACTCGGTCGGTGGGCTGTGAAGCACAGAAGTTGGCCCACCACGCGCTCGCGGATCCTTGGAGCTGCTGGACCGCGAACTGAGTCTTGCGCTGCTCGCTGATCTGGAGCAGCCCGAACTTCATCTCTATGGCGCGGAGCCAGTTGTCCGCGTCAAGTGGTTCATCCGCCCTTGAGAATACAGGGGGATGAGTTGCCAGGAAGTCGGAGTAGGAGCTCTGTTGGCGCTCCTCACGATCTTGACGTCTCTCTGGGCGAGACGTATTGGCGATGAGAGTCTGCAGCAACTCTGTGTGCTGCTGATGCGAGCCCGCCATTGCCGCGACAATGTCGGCCAATGCAACCGTTGGCAGTGGCGGTGGCGGTGTTTGCTGTTGCTGTTGCTGCTGCTGTCCCGAGGAGTCCTCGGGAGGTGGTTGGGAGGTCTCTCCCCCTTGGCTGGTACCCCCAACGTCAGGGTTGGCACGAGTACGCGTCATTCTGAAATTCGAAACAGTAGCGATTAGCACATGTCTTACTTAAAATTCCATAAGCAACAGTAGATATTGAAGTGACACATGATTAATTTGCACAACATTCACATATATTGATAAAGCATAAACTTTATACAAGATACATTATTCTCGGGTCTCCGAGAAGTCGTGCTCATGTCGTCACTACCTATACATACGCTACTGTCTACACGACATGTCACCGATTACAAAAGTTGGGTTACGCTACCCTAGCTGCCCTACTTGGCAACCGTAACCCCCTACTCGGAGTAGAACTCGACCTCCTGTGGGTCGTCCTCCTCCGGTACTTCTGCTGGTGGCTCTGGATCTACCACCTCTTCTCCCATTCCGGGTTCTCCCATTGCTGGAAGACCCAAGACCACCGGTATGCCTAACACCGGGGGCACGAGGTCCTGCAATGCATGCACCTCGTCCATAGCCTGGTTGTAGTCCTCTTCCCAGCCTTGTCCTTCCTCAATAGCGTCGTCCCGCTCTTGAGCAAGGTCCTCATTCTGCTGGGTTAGGGTCTGCACCAGCTCTTGCAACGCCGCGATGTCAACACGGCTCTTCTTCTTTGCCTTCTTCAGACGACGCAGCTGATTGTGTTGTTCATTTAGTCGCTTGATCGTCGGAAGGAGCACATTGCGGAGTGCACTGTGAGCACTCTCGAAATGATCTCCACGGCTTGTGCTCTCCTTGAGCTTGGTGGCGAGATGCTCCGTATGAACAGCTTGGCTGTCCATCACAGTGTTTCCCGCCCTCATTTGGAGGCTGAGGTTTGCCTCCGCGGGGTTGTACCTTGGGCAATTCGGGTCTGTTGCCTCCAGGTACCTCTCTTCCCACACATGCTGAGCTCGTCCCTCCACCGGAACGAGTGCGTATGGAGTGCCCTCCATAGCCTGCACGTGTAGTTGGCAGAAACGTGACATAGTGTCACGGGCTGCCACTTGCCACATCCCTTCCGGTTGTCTTCCCCTCACCGTGACGGTGAATGGCACCCAACTGGGTGGCGTAGGTCCTGCAGGAACCTCGACATGGATCGTCCACGTCTTGTTCCCTTCTTCGCCTTCTTCCTTGGCGAAGTATTGCGGCATCTGGTTGTACCCGAAATATTGGAGCATTTGCCACAATGCTTCTGGGTAGCCGTTACGGTGAGAGCAGTGGGAAACCACCCACCCGTTCTCCAACTGTTTATCTGCTGTCATCTGTAAAAATATATTTGAGCAATGTCAAATATTTATTTAAACAGTAAACCTCTGATTTATAACATAAAACATGTCATTGAACCCATAAAACTTGGAAACATAGTTCAAATTTTAAACAAATTTGACTGCTGATCTGCTGTTCCCATGACAGCTCTGACCAGTTTCCATTTCAACCTGATTTAGTCCATGTTAAAGCAAAACTAATTCTGGAGCTCAACATCAATGTTAAAGCTAACTTCAATAGCTTTCCAGAAAGTATTTGCTTGGCCTAAGATCTGTCCTGGTTCAAAAGTTATGAGATGTCAAAGTTAACAGAATTTCTGGAAACAATTGGACAGCACCTCCCTGCTTTAGGTACTGAATTGATCCAAGAATCCCAGTTAATTCTGTTCCCAATCTGACAAAACTTTCTGTTACAAAGTCGTAACCCATCTCATAAGCTTTGCAGAAGTACCTCATTTCCTATTTTTGGATTTTTATGCAGGAAGTTATGCTTAGTCTACAGAGAGTCTTTACCCTGTCCTGTTTTCTGGACAGTTCCAACTCTACTGCATTTTTCGAGTGGTTAAGTGATGAAACACCTCTGTACCTCAACATAAAGGTTTTAAAGCTCTTCCAAAGCTTTCCAGAAATGTATCATACGACCCCAATTTCGAAAGAACTCAACCTCTAACCTCTGATTAACTTCAGCCTTGATTCAGCTGAAAACAGAGTGCTCTGTCCTTAACAACCTATAAGTTGAAAACTTGTTAACTTTGAATATCCTGTTCAAGGGAAGGAGTCACATCAAGTTTTACTTCTTTGGAGCAAAACTTTCATGTTTTAAATGAATTTGTTCATTTAGTTGGGTGTGACGTCGATGCATCACCAGATTATGTCGGTACTACGTCCTCACAAAGAAAAAAACCTATACCGGACTTAGCCGGCTTCGTTATTTCAGTGGCACTACTCATCACTCGCACACGGATGCTACACGTCTACCGTTTCGTGGTTAGGCTACCTGCAGAAACTCAATCAATCTTCAGACTCGGCTGCACACCGAGCCCGGAATCCATACAGTTCGTACACCCGGCCGTCATCACTCGCCCGGATGTTCTCAAGCCAAACACGCCTTGAGTTACGTGTTCACGTCTCAGACCACATGACGGGGTCTCCCATGTTGCACCACGCACGCCAGGGACAGACGTTGCTCGAATACCCCAAACAACATGAAGAGTCGTAGAGGATACTAAAGCGGGTCGGGTTACCTGCCACCCGTGGGGCTCCACCCTTCAGCTTGTGCGCACTGGTGGACAGCGCTTACGTGCACCCCCCAAGACATGAACGTCCCGAGATGCATGATTTTCCGACATAACAAATAGGTTAATAAGCCACTTTCTATATACTAATAACATCCTTATACGGGCTACTAACTCGTTCCTCACTGGATTTTTGAAAAAGAAGACCTTTGTACTGTGTTAAACCTCAAGCGAGCTCTGATACCATCGCTGACACGACCCCAAGGTCCTGTCGAGCCAGGATCACGCTGAGGGGTGCTGCGTTGCACAGCACCGTATAACACACGTCAAAGGTACAAAGCGGAAGCGGAAATTTTATTACATAAACAAGTTTATGAACATGTTTACATCAAAATAAGTTTAGTCCACACTCGCGGGCGTAGACTAAGCATCAAGTGCACGTTCAGCCCTTGAATGTGTCCTTGCTAGCACACACGCACACTAACTCTGCGGCGTGCACGACTCCCACTCGACGGGGTTCCCCTCCTGGGGTTCCGTCTCCTCTTCGGGAGTCCCTTCCTCATAGAACCCTGCAAAAGCTTCAAACACAAGCAGTGAGCACGAAGGCTCAGCAAGTCTGACCCATCTCACCTAAACATGGAACTTCTACATGAGGGTAATGGGTTACATGAGGTAAAAATCATTTGCAAGGACTCGCCTAATTAGTAGAACCTTACTTTCAAGTTTTAGCAGCAGGTTGTGGAGAACCTTACGCGAAGGTACATGAGAGAGCCGCAATCAAACAAGAAACGCCTTTCTCTCATGTACTTTGCCCAAAGTTGAAAAGAACATTAGTTAGCTCTAAGCTACAGCATATCATTAACAATCAATGTCCATCTTTCAATCAGCAACATTTTAACATGTAACTAGCCTGTTCATTCTACGTCACGGTACAGTGAACAAGTGGTACTCACTGACCGCGAGGGACGGCGATTATAATCGATTTACACCTGCAGGGTTACCCGAACAACCCGTCACGTACGCCCGTACTCGATGTTGCCTACAACAACCATCACGGACGCCGTACGCAACTATCTTTCACCCGTCAGCCAAATATTGAACCGGTCCCATCGTCCCGAGCAAGAGGTCTCTGCACGCGCATCTCTGTGCCGCCAGCCGATTTACACCTCGAGCTCTCAACCTACCCTCTGAATGATGGGCAATGCCTCAATACCCAGCTACCCGAGTTACATCAGTTTCCCGGTTCCCATATAGCCGGTAGGTCTTCGGTACTGTTCTAGCTTGTTCAACAGGCCCGCACACGGCTCGGTCCTCAATCGACACAAGCGGAGCTATAGCACACAGGCCCCAAAGTCCTGCTGCCCTTCACCTCCGCTTGGTCTCATTTTCTTGCCATGTGTTTCATGTGCTATCACTACCCGAGTCGAGTGCCTCTAGTCTATGCTCGCGAGTAGTTCCAACTACTCGACTTGTACCGAATCCTACTCTATCTTAGCAATGCAGTGGCTAACGAGGTTTTCAATCCTAACCCCAACCCATGGTATTCTTGGCTATGCAGTTGGGTTTCCAATCAAGACTCTAATGCAAAGAATCACCACAATATTCAAAGATGTGCTCAAAACAATAAACATTTGTAAAAAGGTTAATGCAAACCGGAGCTTGCCTTGCTGCTCTTGGTCGTAGGCTAGCTGCTCCTCCGGAGTAACGAAGTCTAGGACTTCGGGTTCCTCCTCGATCTTAGCGACTACATGATATAAGACATACATGTATTAATTTAAATGCATTTATTAAGTTTGAACTTGTGAAGCTTATAACCTTTGCTAGACAGACCTAATGACTGTGAAACTTTTACTGTGGCTTGGTTACAACCTAAACAGAGACTTGGTCAAGTTTTAGTTGCAGCAAAGCTCAATTGAGCCCTCCACAATTAATTATGTCCTTGACCTTAATTAAAGGCTTTTAGGGTGTTCTAAGGACTTTCATGAAACAAACTATGACTTTCTGAAAACTAGATTTTTAGAGGGTTCTAATGGAGTTGGTCTCACTTAATTTGGGGGTTCCTAACTAAAGATATGAGCCAAACTATTTCAGAGAAAATTCTGAAAATGTTTCTGAACATTTTCTATTTTCTTTGGAACAGTTTCACTAATCACACCATTAGGTGGATTAAATGAGCTCAAATGGATCTGAAATTTTTATGGTAGCTCAAGGATATTTTGGTGAACATCTCAGTAAAATTTCAGGATTTATTTCCAAAGGATTCTCCAGTTAAAATTCCTAACAGTTTAAACATTGAGGAATTAATTCTGGAGAAATAAGGAATTTCATGAAGTGAAACTTGATTTTCTGGAAAGTACTCAGAGAGATGAATCCAGCAAAATTTGGTTCACTCAATTTGGAGCTTTCTAGCCAAAGTTATGAGGATTTGAAGTTTGAAGGAAATCTGAAAATTGGGGAAAAGTTTAAACTCGCGCGTGGGCCCGGGGGACACGCGTCGCACGCCTAGGCGATGGCACATCGCGGCCCACAAGGATTTTGCTCGCCAGCACACCCGATCCCGGCTGCAGCCGGATCCCGATTCAAAATATCTCCCGCTGACAGCTGGGGTCCACCCCCTTCTTCAACCTCGCGACACCCGCGCTCCGCCGCCGAGGGATCTCGCCGGAGAGCTCGCCGCCGGCTGCTGTACAGCTCCAAACTTCTCGATTCTGGCCGCCCCTGCCTACTTTTACTCGGGGAATAGGATCTGAGGGTCAGTTGCTCATGACAACGGCCGGAGCATGGTCGGCGACGAGCCGCCACCTCGGAATGACTTCGGCCATGTCGACTGACTTCTCTAGCACCTCAGCTACTTGGGAAATCGGTCGGGGAGCATCAGTGGACCTCAGAGAAGGTCGACATGAGCTCGAGGCAGCTCGGGGAAGGCCCGAAATAGGTCCTCACCGTGCGCCCGATGCCGCCCGTTCGTTCCACCATTAGTAGACCTCAAATTACGCCGGGCACAGAGGTTCTCCGGCCCAGAGTTGTGAAGGCAACTTGTGCGTTACCATGTCTAGATCGTGTGAGAGCGGCCTGAGGCCCTCTAATTCTTTCTAGAGCACGAATTAAACAGAATTGTACCCGAAGGTCGTTCTGCACACAGAAAGGGGAAAAGTGGAAATTCGCCGCCGGTGAGCAACCACTCGAGCTGTGGCTCGGGGATGAGCAGCACCGGTCACCCGCGCGTCCAAGGGTGCCTTGGCTCGGGCGTGACAACGCCCTGGTTGGGCTGTCCACGAGAGCCCGAGGTGCGGCGGTTCCAAGTTCCGAGTTTGATCTTTCGGCACAGCCGATATCAATCGGTTTCAACCGAATCCTAGCAACGGGAAGGACGGAGGAAGGTCTCTAGTACCTTGCTGGGGCTCTGGAGTGTACGGAGGAAGCTGCGATCTGCGTTCTCCGATCAAGTCCGAGCTGCGGAAGTTTTCGGCCGGCGCTGAGTTCTTGCGGGGAAGAACGGCGGTACCTCGGCCGAGGAGGGGGCAGGCGCCTTAAGAAGGCTCTGCACCGCCTCACACCCGCGCGTGGGCAAGCAGCTGGTGGCACGACGGCTGGCCTCGGTGGCGATCACCGCTGCGGCTCGGCGACCCGAGTGAAAAAGTCTAAGTCGATTTGATCTGAGCAGTGGCTGACATGTGGGTCCCACCTCCAGTTTTAACCTCTGAAATTTACTCCTAATCACTGTTGTAAACAGTGAACCCCATACTACCCTTGGCAATTCAAATTATTCACCCCTGAGCCATTTGAATAGATCAAAGTTCAAATGAGGTTTGGTTTGAATGAATTTCAGCACAAGTTCAGTTTGAAATTCAAATAAAGTTTGAATCTCTCCCCCTTAGCTCATGTCAAGATCAACTCCAAATGGAGTGAAAATTGGTGTGTGAGCTCACAAAAATGTGCTGAGTAAGAATATGCCTTCCACTTTTAAATTCATGGGATAAAAACAGTTTGAATTTGAATATGGTTTCAAACTGCCCTCTTCCTATCTATACCCAAAATGACCTCAAAAAGGTTTTCAATTTGGGTGAAACTTGGCATGGACATCCTTAGCAAAGTGTAGGAGTTTTCATATGTCCAGCCCATCTATATCACATGTGGGAAATACCACTTTTGCAATGTGTAAGTTTGTTCTCTAATGAGCATGTTGATAATTGTTACTTGCTCTTCATTTGTGTTCATCATTCTTCCTCAAATGAGGTGTGTGGTGTGGTGATGAACACTGCAAATGTGTGTCAAAAACTGAGGCCCTTACAGCAAGTACGGCGGTGGAGTAGATCTGGAGAAACTCCGCTGGGTTGACGCTGCCGTCGTACTTCTCGGGCAGGTGCGGACGAAACTTGCGCGGCCACCTCGCGAAGCGAGGGTGGGGTGCAAGGGCCGCACATCCTGCTCCTGTTGCCGCAGGTATTGGTGCCGCGAACGTTTGGTTCGCACCTGGCACAGTGTACCCCGGTATGGGCAAGGCTGCGCCCAAGACCGGGGATGCCGTTTGCAAAGCATATGGCTGTGGCATATGCTGCGCGGCGTATGCCTGGGGCAGAGTCCGCGTGGCGAAGATCTGCTCTTCAGGTTGGGTCGAGGCCGACATCATGCTGTCGCCAGCCCCTTGGATGCGACGCCTTTCTCGACGTCGCTCGAGGAACACCCGGGCATCTTGGCCCAAGTGGCATCGCTCCAGCTCTGCCCTCAGGTCCGTTGACAGAAGCCTAGTGGAGCTGGAGTCCGCCGTCTGCCCGTCAACAGTTGGCGTGCACGTCAGCGACACAGCCGGATGACCGGAGTGTCGTCGCCGCCGAAGTCGAGGGTTTGCGGCGGCGACGACGAGGCGGTCTACCTCGCGTATCCACTGTTGGGTTGCTGAATGAGGTGCGTCCCCAGCAGGTGGATTGTGCAGTAGCGCTCTGGCTGCAGCTAGCACACCCCCGTGGTGTACGCTCAGCGCTGCAGAAGATCTGACGCTGGTTGGAGCCTGCATTGCCGGGGTCGGCGCTGCCAGAGCCGGCTGCTGGCTCCCAGCTTGCGCCGACACACTCCGTCCTGAGTGTGTCGACATGTACTCCCCCCTGGTCACGGTTCGCTGCGGACGCGGGGGAGAAGAGTTTTCCGCTGAAGGAAACTTGGTCATCTTCGTCGGCGGAAACTCGTCGCGCAAGGGAAAAGCCCCCCTTCCTGGCGCGCCAAATGTCGAAGTGTTCAGTCGACACTTCCCCCGGCCTGCACTGGGCAGCCCGTGGAGGTTCTTTTTTCAGTGGGGCTTGTCGCTTGCGGAGAGCTTGAGCGTATGGACGAGTTAGGAAGAGCTTGACACGGCGAGTTTTACGTGGTTCAGGCCGCCGGAGCGTAAAACCCTACGTCCACGGCGAGCTATGGAGCTCGTTGTATTGCTTGTTGCTCAGAACCAGAGTCCTGAGCTTGGGGATGACTGAAGTCTAGAGTATGAGTTGCGGGAGTGCGAACTCAGTGTGCAGATGGCTCGAGTGCGAACCCTTGCTAACGTTGCCTACCCGAGCCTTTTATAGTCTAAGGCTTGTGTGGCTTACAAGGGGGGCCCGGGACCCGACAGGTGGTCCCAGGAAGATTGACTGTTATCTACCGTATATGCAGTTATGCTGGTAGTTGTCTCTGGCGAAGGCTTCTGAGTCTTCATCTTGTCGCCCTGCCCATGCCACATGCTAGTCGTAGTGGTTGATGACGGCGGGGGCGGCATGGAATGTCTTGTCGCTACGTTTATTGGCTGGCAGGCTCTGACACCGCGCGCCAGTCTGTGATGCGACTGGGCGCAACGGCACCTGACAGAGGCGTGCTCCGCGTCTTGGGAATGCGCGGGCCTTAAATACCTTGTACGGGCAAGGTAAGGGGCGTCTTTACGCCCGCTGCCTACTGCTCGGGGGCAGGCAGCGCTGTTCTGCTGGCCACGTGGCAGGCCCAGAGCCCTCCTTAGTGAAGAGGGAGGTCTGGCCCCGCAGGACACGTGGAGCCTTCGGACCTCTCCCGGCGGAGGGGGAGGTCCGGCTTCTGTTGGCCACGTGGCGAGCCTGGAGCTCCTCTCTGAGGAGAGGGAGGTCCGGCCCCACTGGACATGTGGTGCCTTCGGACCTCTCCCCGCGGAGGGGGGAGGTCCGGCTTCTGCAGGCCACGTGGAGAGCCCGGAGCTCTTCTCTGAGGAGAGGGAGGTCCGGCCCTGCCGGACGCGTGGCGCCTTCGGAGCTCTCCCTGCGGAGAAGGGCGAGTACCTTAGGCATTTTCCCCTGTGCGCGGGGGTACCCCATATCGCGGGTACCGACAGCGCGGATCCCCCGTAAGTCTAGGATGGCTGGGAAACGGGAGCGTTACCAGCACTCAGGGAGTCCCTGCAAACATGGGAAACTCCTGGGTTAGGAAAAGAAGAAGACAATACAGCCTCTAGAATCCGGTAGGCATTGCTTACCGAGAGACACGAGCGCTCCAAAGGGCTCTGAACCCCGGCTTCCGAGCCGGGGTAGGTCCACTAGAGCCCGCCGTCGCCGCCGACGGCTGCCCCGCAGTCGCCCAGACTGGCGGAGCAGGGGATGCTTCTGAAGCCCCCCTGGACACCGATCCGCCTCACGAGGCCTGGGGCGCCTGAGTTCTTGACTCGCCCCTGGGCATCGACGCACCAGCACTCCTCCTCGAGGCTCCACCTCCTGAGGAAGGAGGACGCGACGTCCGGGAACTATCAGCCCGTCGACGCTCGAGAGGAGTCCCATCGGGATGGTGACCCCGAGGCCTCTTGGAGTCACCGCCGGACGGGGCACCATCTCCAGAAGACGGACGCGCAGACGCCCTGGATCCTTGACTTGGCGCGAACGCTGCCCCCGGAGGAGACCGACCACGCTTCCTCTCTGGAGGCAGGTTGGAGGCCATGGCAGGAAAAAGCTCAAGGACAGGGAAGACAAGGGTGCAAGAACTCAAGGAAGATGCAAGCGCAGGGAAGTGCGAAGGGAAGCCGCGATGCGGGTAAGATCCCCTTTTAAACTTCCCAGGCACGATTCAAAGCGATTCGAAACTCTTCAAATACGCCGCTTGGACAACCGCTTCGGCTCCAAGACCAAGCGTCGATGACAAGTGGACCCAAGAAGTCAGTCTCCCAAGGAGACGAGCCAGCAAGGCACTTCGGCGGTTCCTGAAAAGGCGCTGCGACATGCAGGAGTGGCAGCCTTGGGAACCGCCGCAGTAAAAGCAGCCATCAAGTGGGGCACACGCTCCCACGATCCCGCGACTGTTCTTGCTCCGGCAACGGTCAATGCGGGTCTTAGAGAAGGCGCGTGGAGGGGAAGAGACGGGGGCCCCACCTCGGGCTCGCTATCTCCCCCGAGATGGGCCTAGGGGCCACTGTCGGTACCCTCAATACGGGGTACCCCCGCGCACAGGGGAAAAACGCCTAAGGACCTCGCCCTTCTCTGCAGGGAAAGCTCCGAAGGCGCCATGTGTCCAGCGGTGCTGGACCTCCCTCTCCTCAGAGGAGGGCTCCGGACCTGCCACGTGGCCAACTGAGCCGGGCCTCCCCCTCCACGGGGAGAGCTCCGGAGGCTCCACGTGTCCCACGGGGCCGGACCTCCCTCTGCTCAGAGGAAAGCTCCAGGCCCGCCACGTGGATAGCAGAAGCCGGACCTCCCCCCTCCGCGGGTAGAGCTCCGAAGGCTCCACGTGTCCCGCGGGGCCGGACCTCCCTCTCCTCAGAGGAGAGCTCCGGGCCCGCCACGTGGCCAGCAGAGCAGCGCTGCCTGCCCCCACGCGGTAGGCAGCAAGAGTAAAGACGCGCCATACCTTGCCCGTACAAGGTATTCAAGTCCCGCGCCTTCCCAAGGCGCGGAGACGCGGAGCACGCCTCTGTCAGGTGCCATTGCGTCCAGTCACATCGCAGTCTGGCGCGCCGCGTCAGATCCTGCCCGCCAATAAACACAGCGACAAGACATCCCCTGCCGCCCCTGCCATCATCAGCCACTACGACTAGCTTGCGGCTTGGGCAGGGCGGCAGAACGAAGACTCAGAAGCCTTCGCCAGAGACAACTACCGGCGTAACTGTAGATACGGTAGATGACAGACAATCTCCCCGGGACCACCTGTCTGGTCCCGGGCCCACCTTGTAAGCCACTCGAGCCTTGGACTATAAAAGGCTCGGGTAGGCAACTGTCGGTACCCTCAATACCGGGTACCCCCGCGCACAGGGTAAAACCGCCTAAGGACCTCGCCCCCTCCGCAGGGGCAAGCTCCGAAGGCACCATGTGTCCGGCAGGGCCGGAGCTCTCCTCTCCTCAGAGGATAGCTCCGGGCCTGCCACGTGGCCCATAAGGCCGGACCTCGCCCCCTCTGCCGGGGCGAGCTCCAAAGGAGCCACGTGTCCAGTAGGGCCGGAGCTTCCCTCCCCTCGGAGGATAGCTCCGGGCCTGCCACGTGGCCCAGAAGGCCGGACCTCGCCCCCTCTGAGGGGGCCCGACCTCCATCACGGGTGTCGAAGTGTGCGATCGACACTTCCCCCGGGCCTGCACTGGGCAGCCCGCGGAGGTTCTTTTTTCGGAGGGGCTAGTTCCTAGCGGAGAGCTTGCGCGAATGGACGAGTTAGTGAGAGCTTGACACGGGAAGTTTTACGTGGTTCAGGCCGCCAGAGCGTAAAACCCTACGTCCACGGCGAGCTATGGAGCTCGCTGTATTGCTTGCTGCTCAGGGCCGGGGGCCTGAGCTTGGGGGTGAGTTACAGCTTGAGAGTGTATGGCTAGCGTATGAGTTGCAGAATGCGAACCCCTGCTATCGACGCCTACCCGAGCCTTTTATAGTCCAAGGCTCGGGCGGCTTACAAGGGAAGCCGGGACCCGACAGGTGGTCCCGGGAAGATTGTCTATTATCTACCGTATCTGTAGTTATGCCGGTGGTTGCCTCTGATCGAAGGCTTCTGAGTCTTCCTTTTGCCGCCCTGCCCATGCCGTGCGCTAGTCGTAGTGGTTGATGACGGCGCAGGCGGCATGGGATGTCTTGTCGCGGCGTTTATTACTTGTCAGGTTCTGACACCACGCGCCAGTCTGTGATGCGACTGGACGCAACGGCACCTGACAGGCGCGTGCTCCACGTTTGCGCGTCTTGGGAAGACGCGGGCCTTGAATTCCTTGTACGGGCAAGGTGAGGGGCGCCTTTACGCCCGCTGCCCACCGCTCGGGGGCAGGCAGCACCGTTCTTCCAGCCACGTGGCGGGTCCGGAGCTCTTCTCTGAGGGGAGGGAGGTCCGGCCCCGCTGGACGCGTGGCGCCCTCGGACCTCTCTCCCGAGGAGGGGGAGGTCCGACTTCTGCATGCCACGTGGCGGGCCCGGAGCTCACCTCTGAGGAGAGGGAGGTCCGGCCTCGCTGGACGCGTGGCGTCTTCGGACCTCTCTCCCGCGGAGGGGGAGGTCCGGCTTCTGTGTGCCACGTGGCGGGCCCGGAGCTCTCCTCTGAGGAGAGGGAGGTCCGGCCCCGCCAGACGCGTGGCGCCTTCGGAGCTCTCCCTGCGGAGAAGGGCGAGCACCTTAGGCATTTTACCCTGTGCGCGGGGGTACCCCATATCTCAGGTACCGACAGTGGCCCCCGGGCCCATCTCGGGGGAGATAGCGAGCCCGAGGTGGGACATCCGTCTCTTCCGATCCACGCACTTTCTCTAAGTCCCGACTTAACCGCTGCTGGAGCACGAACGGCCACGGGGTCGTAAGAGCGTGCGCCCACTTGATGATTGCTTTTACTGCGCTGGTTCCCAAGGCTGCCACTTCTGCACGTTGCGACGCTTTCTTCGGGAACCGCCGAAGGGCCTTGCTGGCTCATCTTCTTAGGAGACTGACTCCTTGTCCCCACCGCTTCAGTTAAGCGGCTTGGGCCCACCCGTCATCGGCACTCGGTCTAGGAACCGAAGCGGTTGCGGGTGCGGGGTATCCGAAGAGTTCCGAATCGTTTGGAACTGCACCGGGAAGCTTTTTAGAGGGGGTCTCACCCACGTTGTAGCTTCCCTTCGCACTTCTCTGCGTTTCTTCTTGGACTCTTGCGCTTTTGCTTTCTTGCCTTTGAGCTCTCCCTTGCCATGGCTTCCAACCCGCTGCCAGAGAAGAAACGCGCCCGATCTCCTCCAGCAACGGCGCCGGTGCCAAGTCAGGATTCTGGGGTGCCTGACACTCCCTCCGGTGGCGACTTGAAGAGGCCCCGGGCTGATGTGCTAGGGGAAGCCCCTGTGGCGTCCCCTGTTCCACCAGTCCAAGCGACTGCGGAGCGGTCGTCGGAGACGGTAGCGGGCTCTGGAAATCCTACCCCGGCTCGGAAGTCGGGGTTCAGAGCCCGCTGGAGTGTCCGCGTTTCCCGGCCTTCCCCATCTTGCGGGGAATCTGTGCCGACGCGCTCGGAGCCAGGGGCGACCGCTGCGGCTGCCAGGCCAGCGCGGACTTCTCCTGTTCCGGTGTGCCCGGACTCCGTGGCGGCGCCGTCTCTTCCTGCCGAGACGGTTACCGCGGCCCCCGAGCCAGCACAGGTTGATCCTGCACTAGGCGGCCTGGCTTCTTCTCCAGCTCCGTCTTCCCCGGCTCGTCCCCCTCCTCAGGTCAAGGAGCCGGAAGCTGAAGAAAGTCTGGCTGGCCCGGCTGCTAGGGCCGCTGGGCCAGTTTCTCCTGATCGGCGTCTCGTCTCGGCGGCTGGCGCGCCGGCTCTTCCCGAGGACGAGGTAATGGAGGAGGTCGGAGGGACTGCCCCAGCTTCTGTTGCTCTATTGCCTCTGGCGGACGCCTTCGCGCTCGCCGAGTCGAGCGTCCGGCAGGTCTTGGCTGCGCTAGGGCGCGAGCGGGAGGAGTATACGGTTGAACGGGACCGCCTCCTCACCTGGGGGAACCTTTTGCGGGAGAGGACCGCAAAGGTTAAGAGCGAGCTCGACTCCAGGCGGGAGTTGCTCGACTTCCGGGAAACGCTCGTCGACCGGATGAAGCGGGCTGTTGACCGCATGGACACCCAGTCGCGGCGGATCAACAGGGAGGCCCTGGAGGCTCACGCCCGGGCCGAAGAGAGCCTCTCTTCTGCTGTGGAAATACGGCAGCGGTTGGAGCGCTGCGAACTCGCCGTTGAGGAGCGGGAGCGTTCCATGGCAGCTGAGGCAGAGAGGGTCGCCGCGCAGCTGGCCGCGGGCGAGGATGACCTCCGAGCTCGGATGGAGGAGCTGGAGATTCTGAAGGCAGACCTTGACTTGAGGGATGAACAGGTCTCCCATGATCGTCGGGCGGTCTTGGACCGCGAGCTGACTGCCGGCTTCAGGGCCGCTGAGTTGGAGCGGCTAGCCGAGACCCTCCGCCTTCGGGAGAGTTCCCTGGCGGCCCAGGAGAAGGAATTCTCCGAGAGGAACCTGGAGGCTCTGTGGGCGGCCCGCCGTGAGGTGGAGGAACTCTCAGCCCTATGGTCCTCCGAGGCCCTTGCGGTCTCAGGCTTCGTGGATCGGGCGAGGTCCGCCCTGATCCCCCTTGGTTTCAGTCCGGTGAGGGCCGCAACTCCCGCATTGCAGGTGGCAGAGGTGATCACTGCATTGGAGTCGATCGGCGCCAAGCTGGACAGACTCGACTCGGTGGTCGCCAGCGAGCTTGAAGCCGAGGGCCGCGGCTTGGCTTTAGAGGTCGCCTCGCATGTGCTGGCATGCTTCAAGAGCCGCGACCCCTCTTTCTCACTGGAGCCAGCAAGAGAGGGCCCAGCCACGGAGCGGGAGGAAGCTGCCAGGGCTGAAGTCGCGGATGTGGCCGCCCTTGTAGCAGCAAGGTTCCGGCGAGAGCCGGGTGATCCTTAGGACTTGCTTTTCCCTTTTTTATCGAGTCTGTAGTCCAGCTCAAGGAGCCTTGCTTAATTTGACTCTCTTGGATACTTGTGTCTGTGGTGCTTTTCTCTCCTTCTTGGCTTTGCCTGGCTGAGTCCTTAGCTCCGCAAGGTACTCAGAGTTCATTTCCAATCTCGGAGCTTCGCACAGACACCCCCCCGGGTCCTAACCGTGTTAGGGGCCCCCGGAGGTCTCCGAACCTCGCCCTATGGGGGGCTCCAAATCTGCCGGCCACGTGGTGGGTCCGGAGCTCCTCCTCAAGAGACGGGAGCTCCGGTCATATTGGACACGTAGGGCTTTCGGAGCCCTCCCGCTGAGGGGGGAGGTCCGGTTCCTGCCTGCCACGTGGCGAGCCCGGAGCCCTCCTCAAGGAAGGAGAGAGTTCCAGGCCTGCTGGACACGTGGGGCCCCCGGGCCCCGCCCCTGCTGGAGGGGCAGGTCCCGGTCCTTCCAGTCCCAGGCCGGTGTAGCTGGTAGCTCCTTTCCCCCCGCTTCATGCAGTCCCTGTTGCCGTAACCTGAAGGTCCTGCACAAAGGTAGAGGAAACATAATTCTCCTCGGGGGGTCCTCCCCTCCTGTCTCCTAGTCTTATCTATCTTATGGTCCTGGCCCGCTATACGGGGCTTGGGCAATTCTGTGCACGAGGCGCCGGAGCTCCGGCTCCCTCCAGGGTCCAGGTACGGCCGTCCGATCCCTAGTACCGGGCCATGCGTTGGGGAAGCAGGGTGCACGCGCTTTGGGTTCATGACCAGGCAAAGCGGACGTACTCCCCTGGACCTCCGGAGAGCAGGATGCGCATGCTTTGGGCTCTGGGCCGGCTAAGCTGGATACGCACCCTGGACCCCCCATGCACAACGCTGGCCTTTCCTGGAGGTGACCAACTGACACCGCAACACCTGACTGGGGGAGGCCCGAGAGGCTCACTCGGCCATCGGCAGGTGCCTCAAGCACAGCCGCCTTCGGGAGGATAGCAAATGCCGACTATGGATGAGCGCAGGAGAGGGGGAGCTAGACGTATGATGGACATACAGAGATAGTGCGATCATAAAAATTAATGCATAATTTAAATGAGCGCATGAGAAGGGGCTAAGTAGAACAGGTCTCTGTATTCGCGCCCATAGGTGGAATTCTGGCTGTTCGTGGGGGCAATGTTCCGCCTCGTCTACAAGGGAAGCAAGACTCTACGCGCTTAGGGTCGGAACCAGGCTAAACTGGACGTAGTCTTGTACCGTCCCTTGAGACTTAGCTACCCCAAGCTCTGTTCCTAAGTTCTATGGGGTCTATTACAGAAGTGAATAACCCTGTTCCACCGATGCTCAGTAAGTAGGACTTACAGTGTTGCTCCATGGCAAGGATTTTTGGGAATGGATCCCACTCTCGGTTGAAAGGCATGTGTACCTGGGGCGGCAGCTTTCATGATTCGGAAGGGACCTTCCCTGCTGGGGGAGAGCTTATGGGTCCTTCTTGGAATATAGCGTGCCGCTTTACCAGGCCGCCTTCTTGCGGGCCCCCGTCGCGTCTGGTTCTTTGGCGGTAGTGCTTAGAGCATTAGCCGAGACCGTGCGTTGTGGGGTGTTCCCTGCAAGCCGAGTCTTGTCGAAGTTGTCTTCACGCTGGATCAGGTCCTGCGTGGCTTCTCTCCGGGGCCCCCGGGGAGTTCTCCCCTTCTGGCTAAGGCCTTCAAGGGGTAGGTGGACCCGGGCTCGCCTTGGATGACCTAAGGCGTCTCCCCCTTCTGGCAAGGCCTTCAAGGGGTTGACGGACCCTAAGCAGCCCCCGAGAGGTATGTTCAAGGCACGGAGGCGTGCCGCAGCTGGCTAACACCTTGGCCCGTCACCGTCAGAACTGGAGTCCTCACCGTCATGCACTGTCTTTATGACACGCTGAGGCTCGCAGCACGTATCCCGGCATGGGCAAGGCTGCACCATAGGCCGGGGCCGCTACTTGCGGCGCATATGGTGGTGGCATATGTTGCGCAGCATATGCCAGAGGCGGGGCTCGCATGGCGAAGGCCTGCCCTTCCGGTTGTGTCGAGACCGATGACATGCTGTCGCCTGCCTCATGGTTGCGACGCCTCTCTCGACGTCGCTCGAGGTACACTCGGGCGTCCTGCCCCAGGTGGCACCGCTCCAGTTCGCTTCGCAGGTCCGTCGACAGGAGCCTGGAGGAGCTGGAATCCGCCGTTAGCCCGTCAACCGTGGGTGTGCGCATCAGCGACACAGTTGGTTGCCCTGGGCGCCACCCTCGCCGAAACCGAGGGTTCGCGGCGGCGACGACGAGGCGGTCCACCTCACGGACCCATTGCTGTGTTGCTGAATGGGGTGCATCCCCTGCAGGTGGGTTGCGCAGCAGCGCCCTTGCTGCAGCTAGCGCACCTCCATGGTGTACGCTCAGCGCTGCAGAAGACCTTACGCTGGTCGGGGCCTGCATAGCCGGAGTCGCCGTTGCCGGAGTCGGCTGCTGGCTACCCGCTTGTGCCGACACACTCCGTCCTGAGTGCGTCGACATGTACTCTCCGCTGGTCACGGTTCGCCGTGAATGCGGAGGAGGAGAGCTTGCCGCTGAAGGGAGCTTGGTCATCTTCGTTGGCGGAAACTCGTCGCGCTAGGGGAAAAGCCCCCTACCTGGCGCGCCAAATGTCGAAGTGTGCGATCGACACTTCCCCCGGGCCTGCACTGGGCAGCCCGTGGAGGTTCTTTTTTCGGAGGGTCTAGTTCCTAGCGGAGAGCTTGCGCGAATGGACGAGTTAGTGAGAGCTTGACACAGGAAGTTTTACGTGGTTCAGGCCGCCGGAGCGTAAAACCCTACGTCCACGGCGAGCTATGGAGCTCGCTGTATTGCTTGCTTCTCAGGGCCGGGGGCCTGAGCTTGGGGGTGAGTTACAGCTTGAGAGTGTATGGCTAGCGTATGAGTTGCAGAATGCGAACCTCTGCTATCGACGCCTACCCGAGCCTTTTATAGTCCAAGGCTCGGGCGGCTTACAAGGGAAGCCGGGACCCGACAGGTGGTCCCGGGAAGATTGTCTATTATCTACCGTTTCTGTAGTTATGCCGGTGGTTGCCTCCGGTCGAAGGCTTCTGAGTCTTCCTTTTTCCGCCCTGCCCATGCCGTGCGCTAGTCGTAGTGGTTGATGACGGCGCAGGCGGCATGGGATGTCTTGTCGCGGCGTTTATTACCTGTCAGGTTCTGACACCACGCGCCAGTCTGTGATGCGACTGGACGCAACGGCACCTGACAGGCGCGTGCTCCGCGTTTCCGCGTCTTGGGAAGACGCGGGCCTTGAATTCCTTGTACGGGCAAGGTGAGGGGCGCCTTTACGCCCGCTGTCCACCGCTCGGGGGCAGGCAGCACCGTTCTTCCAGCCACGTGGCGGGTCCGGAGCTCTTCTCTGAGGGGAGGGAGGTCCGGCCCCGCTGGACGCGTGGCGCCCTCGGACCTCTCTCCCGAGGAGGGGGAGGTCCGACTTCTGCATGCCACATGGCGGGCCCGGAGCTCACCTCTGAGGAGAGGGAGGTCCGGCCTCGCTGGACGCGTGGCGTCTTCGGACCTCTCTCCCGCGGAGGGGGAGGTCCGGCTTCTGTATGCCACGTGGCGGGCCCGGAGCTCTCCTCTGAGGAGAGGGAGGTCCGGCCCCGCCAGACGCGTGGCGCCTTCGGAGCTCTCCCTGCGGAGAAGGGCGAGCACCTTAGGCATTTTACCCTGTGCGCGGGGGTACCCCATATCTCAGGTACCGACAACGGGGCCGTGCCGCCTCGCCCGAGGAATCGCATTGGGTGGTGCCGTGTTATGCGGCACCCAACAGCACACATATAAGGAACACAGTATTACATAAATCCAAAGCGGAAGCTTACAATTATTCTTTGTAAATAATTTACATAAAATAGCTACAGCGGAAGTCTATAAACAGCTCAAGATGAATATCTAAGAAGCACTCGAGAAGAGATCCAGCCCGCGGACTCCTCTCGCTAGCAACACGAAGACATGGCAGCGGCTAGGTTCTCCACGTGTGACATGACTCGGAAGTTCCCGAGTCTCACCGGACAACCTTCTTTATAGCGTCGATGTTTTCCTGCAAAACCACTTATATAGCAAAAGTGAGCACAAAGGCTCAGCAAGACTTAACCGTCTCTTCTAAAGCTTGCAACACTATATGAGGGTAACTTAAGACCTAATCCTGTAATTTGCGAAAAGACTCGCCTACGAATTCATCCTTAACTTTCAGATTTTAGCCATAATAGTAGTGACCTTGCGCCCAGCAACATTGGAATTCCACAATCAAACAAGAAATGCTTCATTCCTATTTCACTTGTCCCAAGGTGGAAAATTAACTTTAGTTTGCTCTATTCTCTACTTCAAACAAGGTTTTCATGCAACTTTAACATAATCTTAGCAGCAATTATACTTTTGCAAACTGTTTCCACACAAGTTGATTACTACGTCACAACATGGGAGCAAGCGGTACTCAATAACCGCGAGGGACGGTGATTCGAATCAAACACTACCCGGATAACTCGACACATACGCCCGCCTCTGAAGACCCGATTCTGGCGTCCTTCATTACGTCGTATGTGGCAACCTTTCTCAGGACACTAGACTGTAGAACCGGTCGCGCCGTCTCGGGCTCATAGGTCTAACGAGACGATGTGGTATGCCTCTACAATCCAGTGAACCTGGTACATCGGTTTCCTGGTTCCCATATATCAGTAAGCATCCGGTACACAACTCAATACTTGCTCCTGGACGCGGCACATGCATCGGTCCTTAACCGACACAGGCAGAGCTACTCGACCAAGACCTCGTCTTGTCGCTGCCTAACCCCTCTGCCCGGTCTCATCTTTAGAAATGTAAACTTTAGTTTGCTTCCTTTCCCAACCACACTTATGATATTCTAGAGTATAGCTCGAGAGTAGATTCCAACTACTCGTCTTCTACCGGATGCCCTAGCCTATTTAGCACGGCCTTATTCTACAGCGATGGAACCATTCTACCCTTGATCCCAGGGTTCTTTTTGGTCATGCAAGTGGAGTATAAAACATCCTTGACCTAATGCACATACAAACTTTGACCCATAGTAGTGAACAAAGTAAAAACTTTAGAAAACAACTTAAATGCAAACCGGGGCTTGCCTTGGTTTTGCAGGTGACTAAAGTCAGATGATTATGAAGTTAGTTGCTGCTGCCTTGAAGCTGGATCACTGCCTTCTTGCTTCTTGATTCAAGCTCAACTCTTCCTTCTTCACTTTCCACGTCTAAGCACTACACGTTATGAATATGTATACATGTTTAATTATAAAGCTTTTGCTAACAATGCTAAAGACAAGTTTGAAACTGGAACTTTGTTTAAGAATTTAAAATGACACTGGGGTGGTGGTTTGGATGTGTGTCTAAGCATTATCCTCAAGTGAGAAGTGAGGTTCATCACTTGGGTGGGGAGATCAACTAATGGTTGAACAGAACACTAATGATCCAGGGCTCCAATGGAGCTGGGAATTTTCTTGGGAGTTCCTTGTCACAAGAAAGTCCTCTGGACCAAAATTCAGAACATTTCACTAAGTGGATCACCCAGAACAATTCCCTAAGCATTTAAGCAAAAAGGAATTAATTCTGATTAAATTTGCACTTTCATGCAAATTAAAGTGAACTATAATTTCATACATAGCTCAGGGAGTATGCATGAATTTTCCTAGGATTTTTGGAGCTATGGAATGCCCAGAACTGAATTTCCAAGTTTTGGAAATTCTCAGAAAATGTTTCTGTATTTATTTGAATACAGAAATTTGGAATTAGAATTACCCTAACTCAATCAACTCCAAATGAGCTTAAACTTTTACAGGAGTCTCCTAATATCCTAAAGAATATCCTGGCAAAATTTGGGTAATTTTGGATGAACCAAACTCCCTATAAAATTCTTTTGCTGAAAAGATTTAAAGAATTCTCCAGAATTTTCTATTGCTTTTCCTGCAAATTGGGTTGCATATTTGGATAGAGCTCTTCATCCTGAATCCAACCCAATTTGAATCACTAATTTTGGAGCTTCCTAGCAAAAGTTATGAGGTTCTAAAGTTTGAACTAAATCTGGAATTCAAACTAAATTCGGGAAAAGTTCAAACTCTGCCTGTGGGTCCACCCCACACGTGTCAGCCGCCGGAATCACGCCACACGGGGCCACAGGACCCTTCCCGCGCCACCACACCAGATCCCGGGGCCGCAGCGGATCGAAGATTTAAAATATCACCACTGACAGGTGGGACCGGCCGGTCGTCTTCAACCTCGGGCCGTTCTCTTTTTCCCGCGCCGCCCCCACGCTGGAAGTTCGTCGGGGCTCGCCGGAGTTGGCTTCCCGGCCATCTCCCGGCTCGGTACTCGCCGCCTGGGGGTTTTCAGGGGCGAGCAACTCATCTATGGGGTCAGCACAAGCTAACGGCGCTCGGAACTAGGTCGGCGACGTGCGCACCCTTCGGTGAAGCTTCGGCGCCATGGTCCGAGCATCCTAGCCCGCCAAAGGGTCGGAGAATTTGCTCTAAAGCATCAGGGAGTCATGGGGGTTCTCGGCTTTGGCTCAAACTGGATCGGTAATGGCTCGAGATGGGGTCTCACTGCGCCCGAGGGTTCCCGCCATGATCGCCGCTCGAAAAGCTCAAAATTAGCTGTAACCACGGGGTTTCCAGCTAGGGTTGTGAAGGGGATCGGACCGCCGTTAAGCCTAGACCCTTTTTGCCCGAGTTGGTGATCTCTAAGTGCAAATTAAGCGTGAATTTGAGAAACCCTTACCAGAGGGTCCGAGGTCGTGCTCCCGAAGAAAAACTTCAAATTCTGTCCCTGAGAATCACCGTTCGAGCTGAGTTCCGGGGAGAAGCACCGCGGTGGTACGGCGCACCTCTGAGCGTTGCTGCTTGATCATGAAACCCACGGTGGTGAGCTGCCCACGAGAGCCCGACGTCGATTTCCAACGTTTACCCCTCGGCTTCGGCGCTGATCCTCAGATTACGGCCAACAGCAGCCCCGAACGGCGGAGCTGAGCTGGGGAAACTCTTGTGCACACGCTGGCGCTCCTCTTTCGTGTTGCTAGCTCGGCAGCCGGGGAACGACGCTGGCTCCCGATCGGAACAAACAGGCGCGGCGTCGGCGGCTTGTTTTCTCGGGAGGAAGCAGAACAGGGCTCGTGGGGGCGGTTTGCGACCGACAGAGCGTTGCGTGGGGGCGATAAGGGCGCGGTGAGACGTCGAGCTGGCCTCCCTGCAAGCTGGACAACAGGAGGTGGCCTCCCCGTGCGTCTCGGTGTCGGCCTGCCGTCGGCTGCTTCGGGCTCAGTCTGAACTGAAGAACTGGTTTGCTTCAGTGGTAAGTCTCCTCCCACTGACCTGTGGGTCCCACAGCTCCTTTCTCTCAAAAGATCTCCAATTTTTGGCACAGTGCAAAGTTAAATCATGTGGAGCTCAGATTCAAAAGCCATTTGACAATTTGACAGGTTTTGCCTCAATTTCAAATTTGAATTCAAATTTCAAGGAAATTTACAAGTCCCTTTGATATACATATCAAAGCACCTCCAAATTTGCTCAAAATTTGCCTTCCTCATAATTTGGACCTGGAGAGTTTGAATATGCCCTCTGATCTTTGAGTTGGCCACTGCAAATACAAATTTTCAAACAACAGTTTGAATTTCCTCTTTGGAAATGGTCTTCTTCTCTTTGAAGTAAATCCTTTGATTCAAACTGAATTTTTAAGTCTTCTTTTGTGATGACCCATCTGAATTTGGATGAAACACTTTGGTTTGCTCCTAGCCCATGCTTGATCAACCTTGGTCCCAAACTGAACCTCACAAGTTCAGTTTGGCTATGCCCCCCAAATTTGAATTCGAGATGATCTCAAACAAGGCTTTGAACAATTTGTATATGAGCTCAAACACTCTCCAATTTTGGAACTTAAGCTCTTTAATACCAGAGGACTGCAATGGTCATCTCATATATATGCTTTTGGACCATCTGAACATGAATGCTTTGCAAGGGTTCAAAAATGGGGTTTAAACTTCCCTCCCCTCTACTCATAGAGAATGTGCATATGAGTTAGCTTTTTGGGAGTGAAATCCTTTACCGGGTTAACATGTGTTCAACAAGAGTTAAAGAAGATTTTAGCTCTTTCCACATGTCCATGTTTGAGTTTATCATTTTATGTGACATAACTCAAGTCATTCCCTTGTCCTAAGATGTTTGAATTCAGCATGAACTCAACATGATCATAGTCCATTCCCTTTTGGCTCACCATCAAATCAGAAGGTTGCCACCACATTCTCCTCAATTCAAATGTATGAGGCTCCATGTGTATATAATAGTTTGGCAGCAATTTGAGCTGAGCCTTTGAGACTAAAGACCTTATTTTTGTTCTTCCTCATGTACATGTATGGTTACACATGAGTTTAACTCCACCTTGGTCCAACACATTCAAAGGCATGCTTGAACCCATGTGGTTGCACCTCATGTATACCATCCCATGTAAGAAAGTTTTTGTAAGTCCCATTTTTCATGAACAGAAACACAATGACGTTCAATCATCCGTTCTTTTGCATTCATGTTTTTGGGACTTTTACATTCCTCCCCCCTTAAAAAGAATCTCGTCCCGAGATTCCAATAGGAGAACGAGATGGGAGAAGTAATGCCAAGTGGTAGGACGATAAAACTCCGGATAGTTCATGCGGAGGTAATCTTTGCTCTCCACGTTGTTCCTGCCATGGTATGATTACCCCACAGCACCTGGTAAAATCTTAATATCTGATTCCAGGTGTTCTGGATTCTTCTCATCGATAGTCTGAACCGGTCGCTCGGTGTAGGTACGATCCGGCTTCAACTAGTCAAGTTCTTCGGTGTGGACGGCAATGGTAGCTTTAAACCACTTCCATAGCTGTGACATATGAAATATGTCGTGAACACCAACAAGGCTTGCCGGTAGTTCCAGCTGGTAAGCTACGGTTCTACACATCTCCGTGATTAGCAAGTGGGTCTAAGGCTCGGGGAGCAAAATCTCCCCTTTACATCGGACCGGTGAATTCCTTTCATCGGAGACACGCAAAGACAACGTGTTCTACGCCGTCGAAATGCAACGGTCGATGCCTTTGACCAGCGTGATTTTGCTGTCGGGATTGAACAGCCTCCAAGTTCGCTTCTACCGTTCGAACTCCGCCATCGGCTTTGTTGACAAATCAACCCCGAACCGTACTATTTCACCGTACTCACACCACTTCCACGGTGTGCGACATTTCCGACTGTAGAGCTTCATCTTACGAGGTATAACTATATGGTCTTTAAACCATAGAGTACCCTCATTGCCCTTTATAGGGACGGTATTGAGTGAACGAAGATCAACACTTAATCTTAGTGTCTCATCATTCTTCTTAACGAACAGCGCAGAGCAACCCCATAGTGATGAGCTTGGTTGTGTAAAACCGTTGCTCATAAGTGCACTTAATTGCTCCTTCAACTTCGCTAGTTCATTGGGTGCCATCTTATACGGCCTTCGTGAAATCGATGTTGCTTCCAGCGTCAGTTCAATCTTGAACTTGACGTCCCGTTAGCCTGCATTGCCCGGTAACTCATCGGAAACACAGTGGATATTCACGTCCCAACGGAAAATCCTCGAATTTAATCCCTTCCGTGGGATAGGCCTAACCCGTTCTCTGTGCTGTACAGAACGGACTCTTCTGCCTTCATCCATATGCTTGATCCGTTGAACAGCATTTTCATAACTCAAGTTGAATACAAAAGTTAGAGTTAACTTTAGTATCTTTTCAACGAGTATTTATACATTTTCAGATCATCTCTGGATCAAAAGTTATGATTTCTCAAAGTTGACAGAATTCCTGGATAAAACTTGCCAGCATCTCCTTTGTATGTGGCTACTTTATCACAGTTGTATATGAAATACAATAAGAATTTGAGCAAACTCTGAACTACAACAATGTTGCAAATTTCATAAACTTTCCAACGGTGTATCATGGGCTCCTTAAGGATTTTTCTACAGGAAGTTATGGTTTAAAAACAGAAAGGTCCAGAGAGGTTTGTGGTACTGTCTTGGTTCTGAACAGTTCGCCTTCAACTGGACTTTTCACCAACTTAAAGTGTGATTTTGCTCTGGAGGTCTACAAATAAGTTGTAGAGCGCTTGAAAATCTTTCCAGAACTGTATCATACACCTTAATTGGTTAAAGCTACTCAGAGTTATGCTCTGTCAAAGTCCAGCAAGAATTTCTGCCAGAAACAGAGCACTCTGTTTTTGAAAACTTTGATACCTAGTTATACTCTCATTTGAATCTTAGCTCAAAATAAGAGTTCAGTAGCTACTACTTGTTTCAAACTTCCATTTTTAGTTGAAAGTTAGTTCATGAATCATTTCTTCATAGGGACAAGGTTATTATGTGTAGTACGGTGTCGATGCACCGTAAGAACATGTCGGTACTACGTTGCCTCACCAAAAGAAAATCCTAAACCGGATTATACCGGCATATCCATTTTATCAGTGGCACTAAGACGGTCTCCCGCACACGTGTACTACACGGGATAAGTACGTGGTTAGTACCTGCAGAAGATCACTCAAAGGTTATTTCATTTCAGGCAGTTCCATAATTTGAAAGTAAATACAAACACCCATATCATTGTCATACGGCCGTCCTTGAGTTATGTCACGTCTCAAGGTACGTGATCGTGTTTCAACACCACACGACGGGGAACCCGAGTATGTCATAAACGGGTCGTCACGGTTGGGAATGTTATCAACCCAACGGATACCACCTACTGCCCTGCAGGGCACACCGATGGCAAGCGCTGTGTATGTCCTCCTGGGCTATTTCCAGACGAACACACTCTCGCGTTACTGACCACGCGATGGGGTCTCCACTTACTTGCCTAATGCACGCTAGGGATCAGCGTTTCATATGAACTCAGGAACATGGAGAGTCCAAGAGTTCATATTGACGTCTCACACCAAGCTGTGAGATCTTTCCCTGAACCACATTCCTCGTCAGGGGAGCTAACCGAAATTGAACCGCTTTCGGTGGCGTTCCTTACCATTCTTACCCAGACATAGGTGCGTCGTTACATAATCAAAATTCAGAATTATAACACATATGTAGTGCTGCCACTTTAAGTAACTATACTACTATAGTCCTTATGTGGGCCTAATATCGTTTCCTCACCGTATCCTAAGTTTTTGTCGTAATACGATCCTTATTCTGTGCGCTATTACCAATGCGGCTCTGATACCACGCTGAGGGGGCCTGACCTCCATCACGGGGCCGTGCCGCCTCGCCCGAGGAATCGCATTGGGTGGTGCCGTGTTATGCGGCACCCAACAGCACACATATAAGGAATACAGTATTACATAAATCCAAAGCGGAAGCTTACAATTATTCTTTGTAAATAATTTACATAAAATAGCTACAGCGGAAGTCTATAAACAGCTCACGATGAATATCTAAGAAGCACTCGAGAAGAGATCCAGCCCGCGGACTCCTCTCGCTAGCAACACAAAGACATGGCAGCGGCTAGGTTCTCCACGTGTGACATGACTCGGAAGTTCCCGAGTCTCACCGGACAACCTTCTTTATAGCGTCGATGTTTTCCTGCAATACCACTTATATAGCAAGAGTGAGCACAAAGGCTCAGCAAGACTTAACCGTCTCTCTTAAAGCATGCAACTCTACATGAGGGTAACTTAATACCTAATCCTGTAATTTGCAAAAAGACTCGCCTACGAGTTCATCCTTAACTTTCAGATTTTAGCCATAATAGTAGTGACCTTGCACCCAGCAACATTGGAATTCCACAATCAAACAAGAAACGCTTCATTCCAATGTCACTTGTCCCAAGGTGGAAAATTAACTTTAGTTTGCTCTATTCTCTACTTCAAACAAGGTTTTCATGCAACTTTAACATAATCATAGCAGGAATTATACTTTTGCAAACTGTTTCCATACAAGTTGATTACTACGTCACAACATGGGAGCAAGCGGTACTCAATAACCGCGAGGGACGGTGATTCGAATCAAACACTACCCGGATAACTCGACACATACGCCCGCCTCTGAAGACCCAACTCTGGCGTCCTTCATTACGTCGTATGTGGCAACCTTTCTCAGGATACTAGACTGTAGAACCGGTCACGTCGTCTCGGGCTCATAGGTCTAACGAGACGATGTGGTATGCCTCTACAATCCAGTGAACCTGGTACATCGGTTTCCTGGTTCCCATATATCAGTAAGCATCCGGTACACAACTCAATACTTGCTCCTGGACGCGGCACACGCATCGGTCCTTAACCGACACGGGCAGAGCTACTCGACCAAGACCTCATCTTGTCGCTGCCTAACCCCTCTGCCCGGTCTCATCTTTAGAAATGTAAACTTTAGTTTGCTTCCTTTCCCAACCACACTTATGATATTCTAGAGTATAGCTCGCGAGTAGATTCCAACTACTCGTCTTCTACCGGATGCCCTAGCCTATTTAGCACGGCCTTATTCTACAGCGATGGAACCATTCTACCCTTGATCCCAGGGTTCTTTTTGGTCATGCAAGTGGAGTATAAAACATCTTTGACCTAATGCACATACAAACTTTGACCCATAGTAGTGAACAAAGTAAAAACTTTAGAAAACAACTTAAATGCAAACCGGGGCTTGCCTTGGTTTTGCAGGTGACTAAAGTCAGATGATTATGAAGTTAGTTGCTGCTGCCTTGAAGCTGAATCACTGCCTTCTTGCTTCTTGATTCAAGCTCAACTCTTCCTTCTTCACTTTCCACGTCTAAGCACTACACTTTATGAATATGTATACATGTTTAATTATAAAGCTTTTGCTAACAATGCTAAAGACAAGTTTGAAACTGGAACTTTGTTTAAGAATTTAAAATGACACTGGGGTGGTGGTTTGGATGTGTGTCTAAGCATTATCCTCAAGTGAGAAGTGAGGTTCATCACTTGGGTGGGGAGATCAACTAATGGTTGAACAGAACACTAATGATCCAGGGCTCCAATGGAGCTTGGAATTTTCTTGGGAGTTCCTTGTCACAAGAAAATCCTCTGGACCAAAATTCAGAACATTTCACTAAGTGGATCACCCAGAACAATTCCCTAAGCATTTAAGCAAAAAGGAATTAATTCTGATTAAATTTGCAGTTTCATGCAAATTAAAGTGAACTGTAATTTCATACATAGCTCAGGGAGTATGCATGAATTTTCCTAGGATTGTTGGAGCTATGGAATGCCCAGAACTGAATTTCCAAGTTTTGGAAATTCTCAGAAAATGTTTCTGTATTTATTTGAATACAGAAATTTGGAATTAGAATTACCCTAACTAAATCAACCCCAAATGAGCTGAAACTTTTACAGGAGTCTCTAATACCCTAAAGAATATTGTGGCAAAATTTGGGGAATTTTGGATGAACCAAACTCCCTATAAAATTCTTTTGCTGAAAAGCTTTAAAGAATTCTCCAGAATTTTCTATTGGTTTTCATGCAAATTGGGTTGCATATTTGGATAGAGCTCTTCATCCTGAATCCAACCCAATTTGAATCACTAATTTTGGATCTTACTAGCAAAAGTTATGAGGTTCAAAAGTTTGAACTAAATCTGGAATTCAAACTAAATTCGGGAAAAGTTCAAACTCTGCCTGTGGGTCCACCCCACACGTGTCAGCCGCCGGAATCACGCCACACGGGGCCACAGGACCCTTCCCGCGCCACCACACCGGATCCCGGGGCCGCAGCGGATCAAAGATTTAAAATATCGCCACTGACAGGTGGGACCGGCCGGTCGTCTTCAACCTCGGGCCGTTCTCTTTTTCCCGCGCCGCCCCCTCGCCGGAAGTTCGTCGGGGCTCGCCGGAGTCGGCTTCCCGGCCGTCTCCCGGCTCGGTACTCGCCGCCTGGGGGTTTTCAGGGGCGAGAAACTCATCTACGGGGTCAGCACAAGCTAACGGCGCTCGGAACTAGGTCGGCGACGTGCGCACCCTTCGGTGAAGCTTCGGCGCCGTGGTCCGAGCATCCTAGCCCGCTGTGATGCCCTCAATTCTGTGGAAAACCACGGAACCGAGAACTAATGCATATGTGTGCCCAGGATGTTCATCACACATACACATACGTTCCACAAACTGAATTCAGATTATATATTACCACGAATAACAGAGTTTATTACAACACCTCATGAGTCTTGGACTCATGCTCACAGCAGAAGTCTTTATTTCTACGCAGCGGAAATCTTTATTTAAATGCGGAAGCAAAAACTAATGCGGAAGCAAAACTAAGCAGAAGTGGCTCCATCTCTACTCCCTCCACAGGCAAGGTTGAGAACAGATCACACGCCATAATGCTCTACTCAATTTTCATATTAGTCTTCTCTTGCTGCTGATGAAGAAATAATAATGCAAGGTTGAGTACAATGATGTACTCAGCAAGTGCGGGAATAACACATGATATGCAGCTCATAAACAAGGTAGGTAATAAAAGGCTTATTTGCAGAAAAGCAGATTTATAAAACCGTGATAAAACAGCAACTTAAGTTTAAATGTGATCCCAACATGTATTAAATTACCAACATACCTCCATCGCTTTCCATGTTCCATCCGAACATTAACCAATCTTTTATTCATACTCACGAATACCTCCTCGTATTCGCTACCATCTCACCTCATAAAACAACCACGTCTCACACCGAGACCAATCTCATGTCATGACCCATCAGTCATGCAACCATCTTATCTCCCGGACTCAACAGTTCCAAACCAATAACCATAACCGATAACCATAACCAAGAACCTTCCCAATAACCATTCAATAACCATCCCAATCTAATCATGGCAGTTTAGCCAGGTGCTCGTGACCGTAAGCTCGGCTATCATGATAGTTTTAATAACTCTGCAGAGTTTGCACCTCTTTACCCACAAGTTTGTGATTTCGTCACCCATCGGCGACTGCAGAACCTCCATTATACCAGTACACGTCCGTCGGTGTATGGTCAAGAGATCACAAAATAGCCTTTACAAAGGGGTTACTGTAACACCCCAAAATTTTGATTCAAAACACTAAATCATGTTAAGAGGGGAATTTAAAAATTTTTGGACGTGTTGCATGTTTTGCAAAAATTCAAATTCAAACTGGAATTCAAATTAAACTCAAATCAGAAAAGAAATAGAAAAAGAAAAAGAGAAAACAGAAAAAAACCGGCCAGTGGGCCAAAACCCACCAGCCGGCCCAACTTACCCCGCGCCAGCCCGCAGCCGCGCGCCCGCGCTTTCTCACGCTGACAGGCGGGACCCACCCGGGCTTCGTCTTCCACCTCGCGCCGCGCCGGACTCTCTCTCACCGAATCCAAACCGATCGGAACTGCTGCGGATCACAGCCGAATTTCGCTCGAGGAGGAAACGGACATGATCTAAACCACCTCGCCGCCCTCCCCCGTCTATAAAAACCCCGGCCTCGTTCTGTTTTTCCCACGCGATTGCCGATTTTTACTCCGGTGAGAACCGAGACTTCTCCGGTGAATTCTGGCCGATCTAAGCTCGGAAACTCCGATCTAACTCGCTGGTCTTGATCCACCGCCTCCGGGGAACCTTGCAGGTGCAGAAAACTCGGTGACTTGCGGTGTAAACACAGCACCGACGTGCTTCGCCGTGGTTTTGCCTCGGACCTCGCCGCCGATCACCTTCCAGGACCTCCGAGCTCAAGAAAACCCCCGAGGTGAGATCCCCGACCTCCCCTCTACCGATCTATGCCATAAGATCACAGTTCTAGGCAGAATTCTCGAGGATCCGAAAGTTTCCGGCGAGATCGCCGCTTCCCGCCGCCGTGCGCCGCCGGCAGCGCCGCCCTCGCTCGATCAGAGCGACGTGGCCGCTTGTGCGCCGTTTATTTTAAATCGCATGGTAGGGTTTAAATCCCCGCGTACCGGTTCGATGTTATAATCTCAGCCGTGAGTTTAAAATCGGACGGTCCACGTCAGCCCCGCGTTATAAAGACTGGAATTCTTACGTGCTACCCCCTGGGGTTCTCGGGAAATAAGAGCTAGCCCCGGAAACTTTTGGTCTAGCCCCTGGAACTCCAGAAAATCATGTAAATTCATTTAAAAATCAGTTTTAGCCCCTGGACTTAATAAAAATTAGGAAAAACACCTCTGATAAGTGTAGCTGGACCCCTGGAAATTCTGAAAATAATATTATAGACCCTGTAATGGGGTGAGTTCATCATTTTAGCCCTGTTTAGTATTTAATTTAGAAAATTGAATATGTAACTAGTGTTTAAAAATTAAAAAGTGGGACAAACATATTGTCAAAATTAAGTTAAGGATTTTCTCAGTGTTTAGGAAATTTTGGAGTGAGATAAAAACATATTTTGAACTGAATTGAATCTGTTTAATTTATTATTCACATTTAGGGACACATTTTTAAGTAAAGAATAGTTATAGAAAATAGGAAAATAATTATGAGATGGTTTCCATCAGAGGCAAAGGTCAAAATATGTTATTAAATTATTTAGGACCAGAACCTATTCTGTTAGATGATGAGTATTACTAATTTCATAATAAAGTACACAATTATGCATAGGAATATAAATCTGAAAATATAGCAACTAGTAAATGATAAATGGAGTTTTTAAAATCCAAAGAGTTCAGTTTAGGGTTGGTAGAAGTTATGAAGGCACATATGGGGAAGAAAAATACTTTTCATACACACTTGGTAGTAAAAAGGTGTAGTAGTTGAATATAAGGAATTTATTGGAAACTCATATATATAGTATGTAAGTATAAATGTGGACACAAAAGTAGGAATCATATACACATGGTTAAAAGTGCATGCAAGCCACAACTCAACACACATAAAGTAACCACAACACATATAAGGGTGAATGACTTTCATAAATATGAATGTGTGGTTTGTATGAAGTGGAAGTGTGAACTATGTCTTATGGATTGTTGTTTTTCTTTTGCTATGTGTGATGGTATGATGTAGAACCTGCTCAAAAGCAAGTTATTCCTTTCCAAGACCAGGACTACCCATATCAAGAGCAGCAAGAAGGAGGCAAGTGTCCTTGACCACTTTGATCCTATGCTAGGATGTGTAGCTAGAATTATTTGCATTGTCAATTGAAAATATGAAACCCATGTTAGGATGTTTCCCTAGAATTGCATTACCTTGTTTCCTTGTAGCTTGGGTTGGGATTTACTTTATCATGTTATTCATTATTATGCATATGCTTAGCCATGCTTAGAATGGGATATTTGGGATATGAGATCATCATTTTATTTTACCATACTCTTGAATGAGATATTGTGAGTTACGTAGAGGTAGGGATCAAGGCAAGTTGGATGTTTTGGTTGTGTGCTGGGTGCACGAGACTCGGGTTTGTGTTTAGTACTTGCCTGGATCCTAAGGACCGGTTCATGGAGCATGTAACCTGGCTTTACCGTGCCAACCACATGCTGAGATGGGGCAGCTTGGCCAATTAATTAGGTGTATCCCCGGCGTAGTATGGGTGTGTTGGATGGTGCGGGGAATAGGAGTCAGCTGGACTACCATATGAACCGCAAGGCTCAATAGGGGGCCACTGCAGCGGGGTTGGAGCCTCTTGTATGCTGTTAGGGGTGAAACCTCAGTGGGCCCACGCTCGTCGGGAATCCCTTTGTAAAGGCTTCGTAGTGATCTCCTGGCTACACACCTGGGAAGTGTGAATGTGGTTCGTGGCCACTGGCATAATGGAGGTTCTTTTAGTCCACCCGGCAACGGGGGATGAAATCACTACATGTGGGTACAGTGGTACAAACTCTGCAGAGTCAAAACTGTCATGACAGCCGTGCTCACGGTCAAGAGCGGCTTGGACTTATTCATGATTAGAGGATTGATGGTTTTGGAAGTTGTGAATGTTAAGCGGGGAGCTTAACATCGGAAATGATGTTATGGTTATTTGATTATGATGAGGGTATGGGAGCTTGGGACCATTTCATCTATGTAGTAATGTAGGTGCTTAAAAAGCTAAGGTGATAGGAATTAATTGCATAGTGCTTTAACCATGAGTTCAACCTCTCCTTGTTATAGCCATGCATGATATAATTTTCCCACACTTGCTGAGTACCCTTGGTACTCAACCTTGCATATTTGTTGGTTTATATTGCTGCTCAGGTCAAGACAATGAGGTGCGGTATAATGACCAAGACTTTGGACCCGAGGAAGGTTTCTAGGTTCATGTAGACCCCGGGCAACTCCTGTGATGGAGCCCTCAAGAAATAATATTTCGCTGCTAGTTTATTTACTTGTGATGAACTTATTATTGTCCATTGAGACATTTGTGATGTAAGACTTATTTATATTCGACACCTGGCTTGTAATAAATGATGCTTCACTATTTGTCATCACATGTATGAGAAAATGATCCTGGCATACATGTGATATTCACTTGGTTGTTCTTCGGAAAAACCGGGTGTGACAGAGGTGGTATCAGAGCCAAGGTTGCCCGTAGGAACGTGGACCTAGGTAGAAATGGACGTATTTAAGGGCCCTATTTTCTTAAAAACTATTTTCCAAGGTGTGGGTTGAAAAGTGTTATTTAAGGAGTCATTTTCTTCATCTTACCCCAACTTTCATTCAAAATAGGATTTTTGTTTGAGAGTTTATCTAACCTAATTTTTAAATTCTTTTTGTTTTAGATGGTTCGCATGATTCGCACTGCTCGCAGGTCCACAGGAGGGAGAGTTCCCATAGTAGCCCTTGCCGAAAGAGAGGAGAGCCGTCCGGTGACGTACCTTTCCTACGGATTGGCAGTAGGAGGCTTATTGCGCCGTCTTCGGCGTATGCTCGAAGCCGCCGGCAATACGGGCAAGCTAATTATCCACTATAACTCCACCAGGACCATCCGTGAGAAGAGGGAAGAATGGAGCTCAGAGATGAGGATTATACACGAAAATCAGCTGCTTAAGATTCACCACTCCCCAGCTTGTCGGGCAACACAGGTCGATGCGGAGAAAGATGTCACCTGGGAGGCCATCACCTGCCAGAGTCACATCTATCGTCGCCACTTGGAAAAAACTGAGTACATGTATGTCCTCCAACATGAGAGTGGTACCACGGAGTACAAGTACCCGCCAGTGCAGCAAGGGACTTCCCATGAGCACATGGACTTGTGCTTGGAGGATGCCGCTATGCTCAGCACTCGACTGCAAGAGTGTCAACAAGAGCTTCAGGATGTCCGGGACACCCTGAAGGAAACGGAGGCGTTGCTGCGAGCCTGCTTAAAGGCGAGAGAAAGAGGAGATAGGAATGAACTGTGTGTCACCGTGAATGATACATGGACTCCTGACTCCCCGGATCACCGAGCGATCAGGCGTCGTCGCACTTCTCCACCAGCAGCCTCCCCACCCAAAGCAGAGTCAGAAGGTAGCCGAAATGAGGAGGAAGATCCCGAGGAGCCAGCTCAAGAGAACGAGTAGTGTAGAGTCTTCCCCTTAGCTAGCAAGAGGTCGAGTAGTCGAGTCGTTACGTAGTTAATGGTTTGATAATGCTTGGTGTGTGACGTGAGTTGTGGAAGCCATGAGCAATTGTCCACAGCCTCGTCTTCAGATTGTTTTGCTTTGGTGTGTGAACCCACATGAAAAAAAATAGTGCATTTATTTGGTGTGAGATATGAACCCTCGTAAAAGTATAACAAAGCCTCAACACTTCAAAGTACAAACAAATGAAAGTAGTAAGATGATACTAAATGCTTTCAAATTAACATTGGTTGATTCTGCCAGATGGCCGGAAGAGGAAAAGGACGTGCTGCCAACCCCGCCAACAACAACGATGAGGCATGCAACCCTCATCTTTCTGGAGGCCAGGACCGGGGTGGTCGCCGTGAAGAAGTTGATCCTCTCCACCAAATGCTGGAGAATCAAAATCAGCTCATCCAGAACTTGACTCAAGTGGTGGCCAACTTGCATCAAGTTCCACCTCCACAAGCTGCACCACGCCAACCAAGGTTGAGTGAGTTTCTAGGAACTTAACCTCCAAAGTTTGCAAGTGCTGCTGAAGCTCTGGAGGCAGATGATTGGTTGAAGACCATTGAAAGTAAGATGAGGATTATACAATGCCAAGGGTATGAGAGGGTGCTGTTTGCCTCTCATCAATTGCATGGACCTGCTGCTGATTGGTGGACCGCCTACATGGCCGCCCATCATGACCCTGAGAACATCACTTGGGAAGAGTTCAAGCGTAGCTTCCGCAACCATTACATCCCAAGAGGTGAACTCAAAAACAGGAGGAAGGAGTTTTTGGGACTGCAGCAGGGAAACATGACGGTGAGGGAATACCTCACTAAATTTACTGAACTATCCCGTTATGCCCCACAAGACATAGAGACTGATGAGCAGAAACAAGATTGTTTCGTGGAAGGGCTTACCGCAGAGATGCAGTGTGCAATGTCCTCAAATGAGTATGAAAGCTTTCAAAAGATGGTGGACAGAGCATTTGTGGTAGAAAGGAAGCTAAAGGCCCTGGAAAATGAGAATAAGAGGAAGGCCGGGTGGTCACATCAAGCCTCAGGGAGCAACACCCGCCCACGTATGATGCAGCAACCTACGGGGCAGACGAGCCGTGCTGCGGTACCCTATTCAGCACCAAGAGGGTACAACCTAAACTACAGGCCTTCCGCAGCACCAGCACAGCCGCAACGTCAGTTTGTGCAGCAGCCTCGCCCCGCATATCCACCTCGACCCGCAGTGCAAGGACCCCCAAACCAACCCCAAGACAACAAAGGCCAGGCATCTAAGATTGTGGTGCAATGTTTTAGCTGTGGTGAAGTGGGGCACTACGCCCATAAATGCCCAAAGAAGAAGCCTGCGCAGCCACAACAGCAGAATGTAATGAGAGGACGGGTGAACCACGTCACTATGGAGGAAGCACAAGATGCACCCGACGTGGTAGTTGGTAAGTTTCCTGCCAATTTACACCTTGCAACCCTGCTGTTTGATTCTGGTGCCACCCACTCGTTTATTGCTCAAGGGTTTGTTAAGAAGTATGACCTAGCAACAACACAAATGAACCATATGCTAGCCGTAAACTCTCCAGGTGGAGAAATAAGGACAAGACAAGTGTGTCCCAAGGTGAATCTAGACATTAATGGGGTAGTGTTTACTGCTAACCTCATAGTGATAGATTCACAAGGGATAGATATTATTTTGGGTATGGATTGGTTGACCAAACATAAAGGAATCATCCATTGTTCGACCAGAACGGTGGAACTAACTCACCCTAGTGGCACAAGAGTAAAGTTCATAACGATACACGAGCCTAGGAGGGACATTAAATTAAATCAAGTGGAGGTGAAAGTTGAGGAAATCAGGACTATCAGGGAATATCCAGATGTTTTTACGGAGGAGTTGCCAGGTATGCCTCCCGACCATGAAGTGGAATTCGCAATTGAGCTAGTACCGGGAACAGCCCCGATATACAAGAGACCTTATCGGATGGACTCCAAGCAGCTAGAAGAGCTCAAGGATCATTTGAGAGAATTGATGGAGAAGGGGTATATTCGCCCCAGTTCCTCACCATGGGGAGCTCCGGTGATATTTGTGCCCAAGAAAGACGGAACCCAAAGGTTATGCGTGGATTACCGTGCTTTGAATGAGGTAACCATCAAGAACAAGTACCCATTGCCTCGCATTGAAGACTTGTTTGATCAGTTGAGGGGAGCTTGTGTGTTCTCGAAAATTGATCTCAGGTCGGGATACCACCAACTCAAGATAAGGCGATCTGATATTCCCAAGACAGCTTTCGTATCTCGGTACGGACTGTATGAATACACTGTCATGCCTTTCGGGCTAACCAATGCCCCGGTATACTTCATGTATCTCATGAACAAGGTATTCATGGAATATATGGATAAATTTGTGGTGGTTTTCATAGATGACATTCTCGTCTTCTCCAAAGATGAAGAGGAACATGAGAAACATCTAAGGTTGGTGTTGCAGAGGCTGAGAGAACACCAACTATATGCCAAGTTGAGCAAGTGTGAGTTTTGGCTGAAGAGAGTTCCCTTTTTAGGACATATAATCTCGGAGGGAGGAATCTCCGTAGATCCCGCCAAAATCGAGGATATACAGAAGTGGAAGACCCCTGAAAATGTCGGGGAAGTTCGAAGCTTTTTGGGATTGGCTGGATACTATCGACGGTTTATTGAGGGATTCTCCAAGATCTCGAGCCCTCTCACCAAACTGTTGGAGAAGGGAATTACATTCACCTGGACGCCACAGTGCGAGACGAGCTTTCAGGAGCTAAAGAAGAGATTGACAACAGCCCCAGTGTTGGTTATGCCAGATATGCAGAAGAATTTCACAGTGTACTGCGATGCCTCTGGAAATGGGTTGGGATGTGTTCTCATGCAAGAAGGACATGTCGTGGCATATGCATCCCGGCAGCTTCGGAAGCACGAGAAGAACTATCCTACACATGACCTAGAACTAGCCGCAGTGGTACATGCGTTGAAAATTTGGCGGCACTATTTGATGGGGAAGAGGACCGAGATATATACGGATCATAAGAGTTTGAAGTACATATTCACACAGCCAGATCTCAACCTCAGACAAAGGAGATGGTTAGAGCTAATCAATGACTTTGATGTGGGCATCAACTATCATCCCGGAAAAGCAAACGTCGTGGCCGATGCTTTGAGTCGGAAAGTGCAGGTCCATAACTTGAGCTTGAAGGACATGCCTGCAGAATTGAAGGACGAGGTTATAAGGCTCAATCTATGTCTAGTAAATAGTAGTGAAGCCATCGCCTTGGAAGTGGACTCCACACTCGAGCGAGACATACGCGAGGGCCAAAAGAATGATGAGAAGATACAGGAAATCAGGCAACTCATCAAGGAAAATAAAGCTCAAGGTTTCAGAGAGGATGAACAAGGTACGGTGTGGCACGGGAAAAGGATCTGTGTGCCAGAAGTAAAGGAGATCCGTGAATTAATTTTGAAGGAGGCTTACGATTCCGACTATTCCATTCATCCTGGGAGTACGAAGATGTACCAGGACCTCAAGAGCAGGTATTCGTGGTATGGCATGAAGCGAGATGTCGCGGAACATGTTGCCCTATGTGACACATGTCAGTTGGTGAAAGCAGAACATCAACGACCCGCGGGATTATTGCAACCACTCAAAGTGCCTGAATGGAAATGGGAAGAAATCAGCATGGATTTTGTCGTGGGATTGCCTAGGACCCAATCCGGGTATGATTCAATATGGGTCATCATTGATAGGCTAACCAAGGTAGCTCATTTCATCCCCGTGAAAGAAAGCTACAGCGGATCCAAATTGGCAGAATTGTACATGTCAAGGATCGTGTGTTACCATGGAGTGCCAAAGAAGATAGTGTCGGACCGAGGGACACAGTTCACCTCGAGGTTTTGGCAGAAGTTGCATGAAACCATGGGAACCCATCTGAACTTCAGCTCTGCCTATCATCCCCAAACTGACGGGCAGACGGAGAGAACCAATCAGATCCTTGAAGATATGTTAAGGGCATGTGCACTCAAAAACAATAGGAGTTGGGACAAGAACTTACCGTATGCGGAGTTTTCCTATAACAACAGCTATCAAGCTAGTATGAAGATGTCACCGTTTGAAGCTTTGTATGGAAGGAAGTGCAGAACTCCCCTATTTTGGAACCAAACAGGAGAAAGTAAAGTGTTTGGTCCAGAAGTGCTACAAGAAGCCGAGGCAAAGGTGAGGGAGATTCGCAACAACTTGAGGATAGCACAGACACGCCAAAAGAGCTATGCCGATGTACGAAGAAGAGAGCTCGTTTTCAACGTGGGAGACTATGTTTATCTCTAGGTGTCCCCTATCAGAGGACTTCGTCGGTTCAAGGTGAAAGGGAAGTTGTCACCTCGATACATCGGACCCTTTCAAGTTTTGGAAAGGAAAGGCGAAGTGGCATATCAACTAGAGTTACCGGTTCATCTATCGGATGTGCATGATGTATTCCATGCGTCACAACTCAAGAAATGTCTGAGGACGCCTGAAGAGGTGTTACCCATGAATGAAGTGGATGTAGCTGAGGATTTGTCTTATGCCGAGCAACCATACAAGATTTTGGAGACAATGGAACGCCTCACCAGAAATAAAAGAACCCGGATGTGCAAGGTGCAGTGGAAGCATCACTCAGAAGAGGAAGCCACCTGGGAACGGGAAGATGAGCTCAAGGCACAATTTCCGGAATTGTTTTCTTAGAAACACCAATCTCGAGGACGAGATTTCTTTTAAGGGGGGTAGAGCTGTAACACCCCAAAATTTTGATTCAAAACACTAAATCATGTTAAGAGGGGAATTTAAAATTTTTTGGACGTGTTGCATGTTTTGCAAAAATTCAAATTCAAACTGGAATTCAAATTAAACTCAAATCAGAAAAGAAATGGAAAAAGAAAAAGAGAAAACAGAAAAAAACCGGCCAGTGGGCCGAAACCCACCAGCGGGCCCAACTTACCCCACGCCAGCCTGCAGCCGCGCGCCCGCGCTTTCTCACGCTGACAGGCGGGACCCACCCGGGCTTCGTCTTCCACCTCGCGCCGCACCGGACTCTCTCTCACCGAATCCAAACCGATCGGAACTGCTGCGGATCACAGCCGAATTTCGCTCGAGGAGGAAACGGACATGATCTAAACCACCTCGCCGCCCTCCCCCGTCTATAAAAACCCCGGCCTCGTTTTGTTTTTCCCACGCGATCGCCGATTTTTACTCCGGTGAGAACCGAGACTTCTCCGGTGAATTCTGGCCGATCTAAGCTCGGAAACTCCGATCTAACTCGCTGGTCTTGATCCACCGCCTCCGGGGAACCTTGCAGGTGCAGAAAACTCGGTGACTTGCGGTGTAAACACAGCACCGACGTGCTTCGCCGTGGTTTTGCCTCGGACCTCGCCGCCGATCACCTTCCAGGACCTCCGAGCTCAAGAAAACCCCCGAGGTGAGATCCCCGACCTCCCCTCTACCGATCTATGCCATAAGATCACAGTTCTAGGCAGAATTCTCGAGGATCCGAAAGTTTCCGGCGAGATCGCCGCTTCCCACCGCCGTGCGCCGCCGGCAGCGCCGCCCGCGCTCGATCAGAGCGACGTGGCCGCTTGTGCGTCGTTTATTTTAAATCGCACGGTAGGGTTTAAATCCCCGCGTACCGGTTCGATGTTATAATCTCAGCCGTCGGTTTAAAATCAGACGGTCCACGTCAGCCCCGCGTTATAAAGACTGGAATTCTTACGTGCTACCCCCTGGGGTTCTCGGGAAATAAGAGCTAGCCCCGGAAACTTCTGATCTAGCCCCTGGAACTCCAGAAAATCATGTAAATTCATTTAAAAATCAGTTTTAGCCCCTGGACTTAATAAAAATTAGGAAAAACACCTCTGATAAGTGTAGCTGGACCCCTGGAAATTCTGAAAATAATATTGTAGACCCTGTAATGGGGTGAGTTCATCATTTTAGCCCTGTTTAGTATTTAATTTAGAAAATTGAATATGTAACTAGTGTTTAAAAATTAAAAAGTGGGACAAACATATTGTCAAAATTAAGTTATGGATTTTCTCAGTGTTTAGGAAATTTTGGTGTGAGATAAAAACATATTTTGAACTGAATTGAATCTGTTTAATTTATTATTCACATTTAGGGAACATTTTTAAGTAAAGAATAGTTATAGAAAATAGGGAAAATAATTATGAGATGGTTTCCATCAGAGGCAAAGGTCAAAATATGTTATTAAATTATTTAGGACCAGAACCTATTCTGTTAGATGATGAGTATTACTAATTTCATAATAAAGTACACAATTATGCATAGGAATATAAATCTGAAAATATAGCAACTAGTAAATGATAAATGGAGTTTTTAAAATCCAAAGAGTTCAGTTTAGGTTGGTAGAAGTTATGAAGGCACATATGGGGAAGAAAAATACTTTTCATACACACTTGGTAGTAAAAAGGTGTAGTAGTTGAATATAAGGAATTTATTGGAAACTCATATATATAGTATGTAAGTATAAATGTGGACACAAAAGTAGGAATCATATACACATGGTTAAAAGTGCATGCAAGCCACAACTCAACACACATAAAGTAACCACAACACATATAAGGGTGAATGACTTTCATAAATATGAATGTGTGGTTTGTATGAAGTGGAAGTGTGAACTATGTCTTATGGATTGTTGTTTTTCTTTTGCTATGTGTGATGGTATGATGTAGAACCTGCTCAAGAGCAAGTTATTCCTTTCCAAGACCAGGACTACCCATATCAAGAGCAGCAAGGAGGCAAGTGTCCTTGACCACTTTGATCCTATGCTCGGATGTGTAGCTAGAATTATTTGCATTGTCAATTGAAAATATGAAACCCATGTTAGGATGTTTCCCTAGAATTGCATTACCTTGTTTCCTTGTAGCTTGGGTTGGGATTTACTTTATCATGTTATTCATTATTATGCATATGCTTAGCCATGCTTAGAATGGGATATTTGGGATATGAGATCATCATTTTATTTTACCATACTCTTGAATGAGATATTGTGAGTTACGTAGAGGTAGGGATCAAGGCAAGTTGGATGTTTTGGTTGTGTGCTAGGTGCACGAGACTCGGGTTTGTGTTTAGTACTTGCCTGGATCCTAAGGACCGGTTCATGGAGCATGTAACCTGGCTTTACCGTGCCAACCACATGCTGAGATGGGGCAGCTTGGCCAATTAATTAGGTGTATCCCCGGCGTAGTATGGGTGTGTTGGATGGTGCGGGGAATAGGAGTCAGCTGGACTACCATATGAACCGCAAGGCTCAAGAGGGGGCCACTGCAGCGGGGTTGGAGCCTCTTGTATGCTGTTAGGGGTGAAACCTCAGTGGGCCCACGCTCGTCGGGAATCCCTTTATAAAGGCTTCGTAGTGATCTCCTGGCTACACACCTGGGAAGTGTGAATGTGGTTCGTGGCCACTGGCATAATGGAGGTTCTTTTAGTCCACCCGGCAACGGGGGATGAAATCACTACATGTGGGTACAGTGGTACAAACTCTGCAGAGTCAAAACTGTCATGACAGCCGTGCTCACGGTCAAGAGCGGCTTGGACTTATTCATGATTAGAGGATTGATGGTTTTGGAAGTTGTGAATGTTAAGCGGGGAGCTTAACATCGGAAATGATGTTATGGTTATTTGATTATGATGAGGGTATGGGAGCTTGGGACCATTTCATCTATGTAGTAATGTAGGTGCTTAAAAAGCTAAGGTGATAGGAATTAATTGCATAGTGCTTTAACCATGAGTTCAACCTCTCCTTGTTATAGCCATGCATGATATAATTTTCCCACACTTGCTGAGTACCCTTGGTACTCAACCTTGCATATTTGTTGGTTTATATTGCTGCTCAGGTCAAGACAATGAGGTGGGGTATAATGACCAAGACTTTGGACCCGAGGAAGGTTTCTAGGTTCATGTAGACCCCGGGCAACTCCTGTGATGGAGCCCTCAAGAAATACTAGCTTGCGGCGTGGGTAGAGCGGCAGGTCGGAGGCTCAGAAGCCCTCGCCAGAGACAACTACCGGCGTTATTGCAGATACGGTAGATGGCAGAGATCACCCCGGGACCACCTGTCAGGTCCCGGGGCCCACTTTGTCAGTCGCCCGAGCCTTGGACTATAAAAGGCTCGGGTAGGCAACGTTACAAGGGGTTCGCTCTCACGCGGGTTCGAACTCTGTTCGGTTCGGCTCTTTGCACTCTCACACTCTAGCACTCAGCTCATCCTCAAGCTCTGAACTCCGGTTTAGAGCACCAAGCAATACAATGAGCACCTCTGCTCACCGTGGACGTAGGGTATTACGCTCCGGCAGCCCGAACCACGTAAAAAACCCTTGTGTTCATCTGTTTCCTTCGTCCAGAACAGCGAGACTCACGCAGGGGGACTAGCCCCTTCGAAAAAGAACCTCTGCGGGCTGCCCAGTGCAGGCCCGAGGGAAGTGTCGATAGCTACACTTCGACACCGATCAACCTCACCACTAAATCGTTGGGCTATAGTACTTCACTACTTATCAAAGATCAGTAAAAACTTGTGAGGATCTCCACTTTTGGGTTAAATTTCCTTGTGGCCGGACTAGTTCACCCCAATGACGAACTAGTCTGCACTTGGTGAACTAATTTGTTTTTATTAAGCCGAATTTCAGGTATTCCGCCTATTCAACCTCTCTTTAAGCAACTTTCATCAAACAGACCATGAGGGGGTGGGGGCACACGACAACTCGTGAAGAGTGGGGGGGGGGGGGGGGGGGGTAGGACGGCAATGACTGAGAAAAAAGCTCCGGTTTACTAACCCTAATGTCTCTCTTGTCTTATATAGAATAAGTAATCACTCCATGGACGAAGCGACATGGGAGAGCGAAGAATTCCTTCGCACTAACTACCCTGAATTTTTCACGTCGCATATCCGGTAATTTTCCACCGTCCTCTCTCTCATTTTCACCTTATAATCTCGGGACGAGATTCTTTTAAGGGGGGAGGAATGTAAGGGCTTCAGTTTTGACACACATTTGCAGTGTTCATCACCACACCACACACCTCGTTTGAGGAAGAATGATGAACACAAATGAAGAGCAAGTAACAATTATCAACATGCTCATTAGAGAACAAACTTACACATTGCAAAACTGGTATTTCCCACATGTGATATAGATGGGCTTGACATATGAAAACTCCTACACTTTACTAAGGATGTCCATGCCAAGTTTCGCCCAAATTCAAAACCCTTTTGAGGTCATTTTGGATATAGTTAGGAAGAGGGCAGTTTGAAACCATATTCAAATTCAAACTGTTTTTATCCCATGAATTTAAAAGTGGGAGGCAAATTCTTACTCAGCACATTTTTGTGAGCTCACACACCAATTTTTACTCCATCTGGAGTTGATCTTGACATGAGCTAAGTGGGATGAATTCAAACTTTGTTTGAATTCAAAACTGAACTTGTGCTGGAATTCACTCAAACCAAACCCAATTCGAATCCTATTCAATTCGAATGGCTCAAGGGTGAATAATTTGAATCACCAGGGGTATTATGGGGTTCACTGTTCACTACAGTGATTAGGAGTAAATTTCAGAGGTTAAAACCCCGGGTGGGACCCACATGTCATAGAGGGAAGAAGGAGAAACTTGCAACCAAAGTCAGAGTCTCGGTGGGAAATTCCACCGAGCAGCTGTCGGCTGTGCCACCGAGCAGCTACCGGCGCCACCAGCTGCTTACCTCTCCGTGCGCTGGCGCCCAGGGCGGCTTGCTCGCGCCCCCACGCGACCGGCACCGCCTCAGCCGAGCAGGAGTCGGCCGGCTTTATCTTCTCGCGGGCAAACCCGAGCAGCGGCATTGTTCCTCGCCGCAGCTCTCTGCTCAATCGGGAAAACCAGCAAAACAAGCTCCTTCGTTCCTAAGCTGCTAGACAGCCACCGGAGGTCGCGCACCACCCTCCCAACGCCTGGACCACCGGGTTTCGGCCCCTGTTCCCGTGACCAACGACGACCGCCGCAGTTTAGCTGAAGGACAGCGATCGGTCTCACGCGGGCAGCACGCTGCAACCACTTCCACGGCCGAGCAAGGGCGGCAACAGGAGCGCACGGACTCCACGCTGCTTCCACCTGAAGCTCAAGCCACGCCGTGAACTCTCGCCGGCGAATTCTCAGTTTTTGCTCCGGCAACCTTAAACTGAGCTTCCGGTACGGTTTCTTTAAATTGTCGCTCTATGATCTTTCGGAGGTCATCAAATCTTGCACATAGACGCTGAACTAGCCGGCGATCAAGTTCTTTTCTGCATCCGTGGCGTAAAACTGTCTAGGAGTAACGAATTTCGAGCTCGATCGAGGGCGGCCATGGCGGGCACGATCGGTCACACGGTGCCGACCGACTTGCCGCCATCCCTAAACCCTTTAGACACCTTGTCGAGCTTCCTAGAGGTACACTGATGCTGTAGGATCGTTTGTTCGAGGTGTTGGCGGGTTAGAACCCACGGTCGACAGCGCCGAACCTCAACCGAGGTCGCGGCACGTCGCCGAGCTATTTCTGGTCACCCCCAGCCCGACCTGACACCACCGACGTGTTCCTCGACGTCGACAACCCCCTGGCGGCGAGTTCGAGGCCATGGGAGGTCCGGCAGCGGCGAGCCGGCGAGCCCCGAGTCTGCTCCGGCGAGGTCGGCAGCACGGGCGAGAGAGAACGGCGGGAGGAAGAAGAAGCCGGCTGGCCCACGTGTCAGCGGCTGAAGAATTTAAATCGGGATCGGGTGTGGCCGGGGATCGGCTGTGCTGGCGCGCAAATACCCTGCGAGCCCCGGTGTGCCGGACACCTCCGCGCTCGACACGTGTGGTATCTCCGGTGAGCCGGACACCTCCACGATCGGCACGTGTCCCCACGGCCCCGAGAGTTTAAACTTTTCCCCGATTTTCAGAATTCATCCAAACTTCAAGTCCTCATAACTTTGGCTAGAAAGCTCCAAATTGAGTGAACCAAATTTTGCTGGATTCAGCTCTCCGAGTAATTTCCAGCAAATCCAGTTTCACTTCATGAAAACCCTTAATTCTCCAGAATTAATTCCTCAAAATTTAAACTTTTGGGAATTTTAACTGGAGAATCCTTTGGAGGAAAATCCTGAAATTTTGCTGGGATGTTCACCAAAATATCCCTGAACTACCATAAAAATTTCAGATCCATTTGAGCTCATCTGATCCACCTAATGGTGTGATTAGTGAAACTTTTTCAGAGAAAATAGAAAATGTTCAGAAACATTTTCAGAAATTTCTCTGGAATTGTTTGGCTCATAACTTTAGTTAGGAACCTTCAAATTAAGTGAGACCAACTCCATTAGAACCCTCTGAAAATCTAGTTTTCAGAAAGTCATAGTTTGTTTCATGAAAATTCCTAGAACACCCTAAGAGTTCCAATTAAGGTCAAGGACATAATTAATTGTGGAGGGCTCAAATGAGCTTTGCTGCAAATAAAACTTGACCAATTCTTTGTTTAGGTTGTAACCAAGCCACAATAAAAGTTTCACAGTCATTAGGTCTGTCTAGCAAAAAGTATTGACTTCACAACTTCAAACCTAATACAAATGCATTAAATTAATACATGTATTGTTTCTATCATGTAGTCGCTAAGGTCGAGGAGGAACCCGAAGTCCTAGACTTCGTTACTCCGGAGGAACAGCTAGCCTACGACCAAGAGCAGCAAGGCAAGCTCCGGTTTGCATTAACCTTTTTACAAATGTTTATTGTTTTGAGCACATCTTTGAATATTGTGGTGATTCTTTGCATTAGAGTATTGATTGGAAACCCAACTGCATAGCCAAGAAAACCATGGGTTGGGGTTAGGATTGAAAACCTCGTTAGCCACTGCATTGCTAAGATAGAGTAGGATTTGGTACAAGTCGAGTAGTTGGAACTACTCGCGAGCATAGGCTAGAGGCACTCGACTCGGGTAGTGATAGCACATGAAACACATGGCAAAAAATGAGACCAAGCGGAGGTTAAGGGCAGCAGGACTTTGGGGCCTGTGTGCTGTAGCTCTGCTTGTGTCGATTGAGGACCGAGCCGTGTGCGGGCCTGTTGAACAAGCTAGAACAGTACCGAAGACCTACCGGCTATATGGGAACCGGGAAACTGATGTAACTCGGGTAGCTGGGTGTTGAGGCATAGCTGGTCGTTCAGAGGGTAGGTTGAGAGCTCGAGGTGTAAATCGGCTGGCGGCACTGAGATGCACGTGCAGAGACCTCTTGCTCGGGACGATTGGACCGGTTCAACATTTGGCTAACGGGTGAAAGGTAGTCGCGTACGGCGTCCGTGATGGTTGTTGTAGGCAACATCGAGTACGGGCGTACGTGACGGGTTGTTCGGGTAACCATGCAGGTGTAAATCGATTATAATCGCCGTCCCTCGCGGTCAGTGAGTACCACTTGTTCACTGTACCGTGACGTAGAAAGAACAGGCTAGTTACATGTTAAAATGCTGCTGATTGAAAGATGGACTTTGCTTGTTAATGGTTTGTTGTAGTTTAGAGCTAATTAAAGTTCATTTCGACTTTGGGCAAAGTACATGAGAGAAATGCGTTTCTTGTTTGATTGCGGCTCTCTCATGTACCTTCGCGTAAGGTTCTCCACAACCTGCTGCTAAAACTTGAAAGTAAGGTTCTACTAATTAGGCGAGTCCTTGCAAATGATTTTTACCTCATGTAACCCATTACCCTCATGTAGAAGTTCCATGTTTAGGTGAGACGAGTCAGACTTGCTGAGCCTTCGTGCTCACTGCTTGTGTTTGAAGCTTTTGCAGGGTTCTATGAGGAAGGGACTCCTGAAGAGGAGACGGAACCCCAGGAGGGGAACCCCGTCGAGTGGGAGTCGTGCACGCCGCAGAGTTAGTGTGCGTGTGTGCTAGCAATGACACGTTCAAGGGCTGAACGTGCACTTGATGCTTAGTCTATGCCCGCGAGTGTAGACTAAACTTATTTTGATGTAAACATGTTCATAAACTTGTTTATGTAATAAAAATTCCGCTTCCGCTTTGTACCTTTGACGTGTGTTATACGTTGTTGTGCAACGCAGCACCCCTCAGCGTGATCCTGGCTCGACAGGACCAATGGGGTCGTGTCAGCGTTGGTATCAGAGCTCGCTTGAGGTTTAACACAGTACAAAGGTCTTTTTTTTCAAAAATCCAGTGAGGAACGAGTTAGTAGCCCGTATAAGGATGTTATTAGTATATAGAAAGTGGCATATTAACCTATTTGTTATGTCGGAAAATCGTGCATCTCGGGACGGTCATGTCTTGGGGGTGCACGTAAGCGCTGTCCACCAGTGCGCACAAGCTGAAGGGTGGAGCCCCACGGGTGGCAGGTAACCCGACCCGCTTTGATATTCTCTACGACTCTTCATGTCGTTTGGGGTATTCGAGCAACGTCTGTCCCTGGTGTGCGTGGTGCAACTTGGGAGACCCTGTCACGTGGTCTAAAACGTGAACACGTAACTCAAGGCGTGGTTGTCTTGAGAACATCCGGGCGAGTGATGACGGCCGGGTGTACTAACTGTATGGATTCCGGGCTCGGTGTGCAGCCGAGTCTGATGATTGTTTGAGTTTCTGCAGGTAGCCTGACCACGAAATGGTAGACGTGTAGCATCCGTGTGCGAGTGACATTTAGTGCCACTGAAATAACGAAGCCGGCTAAGTCCGGTATAGGTTTTTCTTTGTGAGGACGTAGTACCAACATGATCTGGTGACGCATCGACGTCACACACAACTAAATGAACAAATTCAATTAAAACTTGAAAGTTTTGATCCAAAGTAGTAAAACTTGATGTAACTCCTTCCCTTCAACAGGATATTCAAAGTTAATCAGAGGTTAGAGGTTGGGTTCTTTCGAAGTTGGGGTCGTATGATACATTTCTGGAAATCTTTGGAAGAACTTTACAACGTTTCTGTTGAGGTCCAGAGGTGTTTCATCCCTTAACCACTCGAAAAATGCAGTAGAGTTGAAACTGTCCAGAAAACAGGACAGAGTAAAGACTCTCTGTAGACTCTCTGTAAATTAAGCATAACTTCCTGCATAGAAATCCAAAAATAGAAAATGAGGTAGCTCTGGAAAGCTTATGAGATGGGTTACAACTTTGTAACAGAAAGTTTTGTCAGATTAGGAACAGAAGTAACTGGGATTCTTGGATCGAATCAGTACCTAAGGCAGGGAGGTGCTGTCCAATTGTTTCCAGAAATTCTGTTAACTTCGACATCTCATAACTTTTGAACCAGGACAGATTTTAGGCCAAGCAAATACTTTCTGGAAAGCTATTGGAGTTATCTTTAACTTTGATGTTGAGCTCCAGAACTGGTTTTGCTTTTAACATGGCCTAAAGCAGGTTGAAATGGAAACTGGTCAGAGCTGTCATGGGAACAGCAGATCAGCAGTCAAATTTGTTTAAAAATTTGAACTATGTTTCCAAGTTTTATGGGTTCAATGACATGTCTTATGTTATAACTCAATGGTTACTGTTTAAATAAATATTTGACATTTCTCAAATATATTTTTACAGATGGCAGCAGATAAACAGTTGGAGAACGGGTGGGTAGTTTCCCATTGTTCTGACCGTAGCGGCTACCCGGAAGCATTGTGGCAAATACTCCAATATTTCGGGTACAACCAGATGCCGCAATACTTCGCCAAGGAAGAAGGCGAAGAAGGGAACAAGACGAGGATGATCCATGTCGAGGTTCCTGCAGGACCTACGCCACCCGGTTGGGTGCCATTCACCGTCACGGTGAGAGGAAGACGCAGGAGTTCCTACACCTGCAACAAGGGAGCCGGAACGCGCTGGAATACTCCAGGGCGTTTAACGATCTCGCGCTATATGCGTCGTATCATGCTGATACCGACGAGAAGCGGCGAGACCATTTTTACCAGGGGCTTAACCCGCTCCTGAAGGACAAGTTGGCGATGTTCAATCGCGGCAGCCTCAACGACATCATTGATGCTGCGATTGTTCAGGAGGACTCCGGCAAGGAGTTGGCGGCGGCAGAGCGAAAGCGAAGCACGCCGCAGAGCAGCGGAGAAGGAGGCGGTCCTTCTCAGAAGTTTCGGATGGTGAATCGCCCACCATCAGGTCCACGCTGGCAGCCACCACAGCGGTCGATGCCGTTCCGCAGTCGGCCGTATTCTTCACCGGCATTCCGGCCGGCACTGCCAGTACCACCGCAACAACAACAGCAGCAGCGGGCGATGCCGCGTGCGTTTGCACCTCCGCAACGCATGCCGGTCTTTCATCCACCGAGCACTCCACCAGCAGTGGCCACATGTTACAAGTGTGGTCGTCCAGGACACTTCGCGAGTAGTTGCCCGGAGAGGCAAGGCGGCGGGGTGGCACCACAGTTTCCGGGGAGGAGTCAACCCCGGAACCCTACTAATGCGCGGCGGGCAAACCCTAGGCCCGGCACCGTCCACCAGCTTGCCATTGAGGACGTGCCGGAGGGCGAGCCAATCCTTGCGGGTATGTTCCAACTCCACCAGCATCCCGCTATAGTACTATTTGATTCAGGCGCCACGCATAGCTTCACTAGCCAAGCTTTCATTGATAAGTATAGCTTGCAAATACTACCCACCGATAGTCCTTATGTGATCTGTTCACCGGGTGGGAAGATTTCAGCAAGCATGATGGTCCCAAAAGCGCCATTGTGCTTAGAGGGTAGAGTTTACCCTACGTCTCTCATAATTTTAGAGGGACAAAAGGTCGATGTCATCTTAGGGATGTCGTGGTTAACCCGCCACGGCGCTGTTTTAGACACCGTCCTCCGAGTTGTGCACTTGAACTCCGAAGTGCACGAGTCTCACTCATTATTTCTGGACAGTCCAGAAATAAAACTTCCAAGTGTCTATCAAGCCACAACCATCAGATTGGAAGATATTCTGGTGGTCCGAGAGTTCCCTGATGTATTCCCGGTAGGCAGAAGGAGTAAAGGTGCGCCATGCCTTTACCGTACAAGGCATTGACGACCCGCGCCTTCCCAAGACGCGGAGGCGCAGCGCACGCCAGGCAGGCGCCACTGTGACCAGTCACAGTCAAGACAGGCACACAGTGTTAGAAGCTGCAGTCCATTGAAGGCAGCGACAAGACACGGACAAGACATGCCCTACCGTCCCTGCCATCACCAACGGCTGCACGCTACACCTAGCCTGCAGCATGGACAGGGTGGCAGGACGAGGACCTCGACGCCAGCGCCAAGACATAGAAGCTGGTAGGAAATCACCCCGGGACCACCTGTCGCGTCCCCGGGGCCCACCTTGTAAGCCGCCCAAGCCTTGGACTATAAAAGGCTCGGGTAGGCAACGTTAGCGGGGGTTCGCACTCCGTCCATTCGCACCCTTGGGTTCACACTCCAGCAACTCACACCCTAGGCATAACTCATCCTCAAGCTCAGGACTCCGGTTCTGAGCAACAAGCAATACAGCGAGCACCTCTGCTCACCGTGGACGTAGGGTTTTTCGCTCCGGCGGCCCGAACCACGTAAAACTCGCCGTGTCAAGCTTCTCCCTCACTCGTCCCTTACGCTTAAGCTCTCCGCAAGTGACTAGCCCCTCCGAAAAAGAACCTCCGTGGGCTGCCCAGAGCAGGTCCGGGGGAAGTGTCGACCACACACTTCGACAGCAACGTTAGCAAGGGTTCGACTCTTTGCACACATACGCTCCAACATCCGAGCACTTAGGTCATCCTCAAGCTCAGGACTCCAGTTCTGAGCAGCAAGCAATACAACGAGCAACTCTTCTCACCGTGGACGTAGGGATTTACGCTCCGGCGGCCTGAACCACATAAAAATCGCCGTGTCAAGCTTCTCCTTCAATCGTCCCAAATGCTGAAGCTCTCCGTGAGTGACTAGCCCCTCCATAAAAGAACCTCCGCAGGCTGCCCAGAGCAGGTCCGGGGGAAGTGTCGGCTACACACTTCGACAGTGGTGATGATGGGTGTAGCTTCCGGCCACTTGGTGAACTTGTCGATGGCGACGTAGAGGTACCGGAATGCCCCGACGGCTTTGGGGAATGGCCCCAGGATGTCCAACCCCCACACCGCGAACGGCCATGAGGGCGGGATCATCTGTACCGCCTGAGCCGGTGTGTGGATCTGCTTGGTGTGGAACTGGCACGCCTTGCAGCTCTTGACCAGCTTGACGGCATCCCGTAGTGCTGTCGGCCAGTAGAAGCCATGCCGGAAGGCTTTACCGACAAGCGTGCATGAGGAAGAGTGACTCCCACATTCGCCTCCATGGATCTCAGCGAGCAAGTCACAGCCTTCCCCCTGGGTTATGCACCGCTATAGGACATGGTTGGTGCCACGCCAGTAGAGATCCCCTTCTACCAGAGCGTATCTTTTAGCCATGCGCACGATCCGTTCGGCGGATACACGTACATCATGGAGGATATTGTCTTTCAAGTAGTCCCGGATCTCCGTGATCCATGCATCGGGTCTGACTTGAGCTTCTGGATCTTGAGCGCTGGGTAGCACAGAATCCCCAGTGACGCTTACGATCCTTGGCGGCATCCATGATAGAAGGGCCGCCGGGACTGCCAGCTTCAAGGTGCTGGTCCAGCCCTGTCGAAGTGTGCGGTCGACACTTCCCCTGGGCCTGCACTGGGCAGCCCGCGGAGGTTCTTTTTTCGGAGGGGCTAGTCACTTGCGGAGAGCTTAAGCGTATGGACGAATTAAGGAGGAGCTTGACATGGTGAGTTTTACGTGGTTCAGGCCGCCGGAGCGTAAAACCCTACGTCCACGGCGAGCTATGGAGCTCGCTGTATTGCTTGTTGCTCAGAACCGGAGTCCTGAGCTTGGGGGAAAGTTACACCTTGGGTGCGAATGGCTAGAGTGCGAACCCTTGCTAACGTCGCCTACCCGAGCCTTTTATAGTCCAAGACTCGGGTGGCTTACAAGGGGGGCCCGGGACCCGACAGGTGGTCCCGGGGAGATTGCCTGCAGACTATCGTATCCGCAGTTATGTCGGTTGTTGCCTCTGGCGAAGGCTTCTGAGTCTTCGTCTTGCAGCCCTGCCCATGCCGCATGCTAGTCGTAGTGGTTGATGATGGCGGAGGCGGCATGGGATGTCTTGTCGCTGCATTTATTGGCTGACAGGCTCTGACACCGCGTGCCAGTCTGTGATGCGACTGGGCGCAACAGCACCTAACAGAGGCGTGCTCCGCGTTTCCTCGTCTTGGGAAGACGCGGGCCTTGAATACCTTGTACGGGCAAGGTATGGGGCGCCTTTACGCCCGCTTCCTACCGCTCGGGGGCAGGCAGCGCTCTTCTGCTGGACACGTGGCGGGTCCGAAGCCCTCCTCAAAGGAGAGGGGGTCCGGCCCCGCGGGGCACGTGGAACCTTCGTACCTCTCCTCCGGAGGGGGAGGTCCGGCTTTTGTCGGCCACGTGGTGGGCCCAGAGCTCTCCTCTGAGGAGAGGGAGGTCCGGCCCCGCTGGGCACGTGGCGCCTTCGGACCTCTCTCCCGCGGAGGGGGGAGGTCCGGCTTCTGCAGGCCACGTGGTGAGCCCGGAGCTCTCCTCTGGGAAGAGGGAGGTCCGGCCCCGCCGGACGCGTGGCGCCCTCGGAGCTCTCCCTGCGGAGAAGGGCGAGTTCCTTAGGCATTTTCCCCTGTGCACGGGGGTACCCCATATCGCGGGTACCGACACCTCTGGATGGTTCGAACCCTCTCTCTCAGGTCTGGGAGGTCTTCATCCATTGGCCCTGGCCCGCTGGAGATGAGTGGACCCACGGGGGCCTCCGGGAGTTGGAACCCGGAGGCCCTTAAGCTATCTTGGCTCTCCGGGGGGCCCCGCTGGTTCTCCGGGGGCTCCGGAGGGTCTTGAGGGATCTTCGGGAGGCCCCGTTGGGCCCCCGGGGGTCCCACAGGACCCCCGGGGGTTTATCTTGGGGGTCCGGAAGACCGCCCTGGACCTCCGGGAGGCCGACCTGGACCTCCGGGAGGTTGCCTTGGAGGTCCGAGAGACCGTCTCGGTCCTGCGGGGCCTGCTGGCGTCTGTCTTCTGCTGCCGGAGCAGGTCGTGAAGATGAGAGGTCCGGCCGCTCTGCGACGAGGACCATACTCACCACCTCGGTTGTTGCCGCGATGTAGAGCAACAGGTGCTCTCCGGGCTCTGGGGCTACCATGATAGGTAGGGTCGTCAGGAGCCGCTTCAACTCCTGGAAAGCCTCTTCTGCTTCGTCAGTCCTGGCGAATGGGCAAGACTTGCGCAGGAGCTTAAAGAAAGGGAGTGCCCGCTCTGCTATCCTCGGTATAAACCGACTCAGCGCGGCTAGGCATCCCGTGAGTTTCTGGACATCTTTGACGCGGGCAGGAGGCCGCATCAAGTCGATGGCCTTGATCTTCTCTGGGTTGGCCTCAATCCCCCGGTGCGAGACCAGGAATCCTAGGAGCTTCCCAGAGGACACACCGAACACACATTTGTCAGGGTTCAGCTTGGTGCGCGTAGAGCACAATTTGTCAAAAACTAAGGCTAGGTTATCTAACAAAGATGAACCCTGCTTGACCTTGACAACGATGTCATCGACGTACACCTCAACTAAGTCTCTTATTAACTCTCCAAAGGTTTTGTGCATTGCTCGCACAAAGGTGGGGAGAGCATTCTTTCGGCCGTAAGGCATAGAGACATAACAATAAAGGCCATCTACTGTGATGAAGGAGGTGTGCTCATCATCCTCCCTAGACATGGGGATCTGATGGAAACCCGAGTAGGCGTCTAGGAAGCACAGCATATCACAGTCTGATGTTGAGTCTACTATTTGATCTATTCTAGGGAGAGGGAATGGATCTTTGGGACATGCCTTATTGAGACTGGTGTAGTCGATGCACATCCGGAGCTTCCCGCCGGCCTTCGGGACAACGACGGGGTTCGCCAACCACCGGGGGTGGTGGACTTCCCGTATGAAGCCAGCGTCCAGCAGCATCTTGATTTCTTCACGAATGAAGTTTTGCCGCTCGATGGACTGCTTGCGGGGCTTCTGTTGAACTGGCCGGGCGTCGGGGAAGACTTTTAAGTGGTGCTCGATCACCTCCCTGGGGATCCCCGGCATCTGTGACGGCTGCCATGCAAACACGTCAACGTTGTGCCGGAGGAAGGTGACAAGCGCGCCTTCCTATTTGCTATCCAGGCCCCCGGCTACCCGGGTGGTCTGGGTGGCTTCGGCGCCGACTTGGACGACCTTTAAGGGGACGCCGCCCTCGTCAAGGGGTTGCACCCGGGGTGCTGTGGCGGAGGCACAGTGGCGTGCACTCGGGTGGAGCTGGTCCGGCTCTGCACTGCCAGGGGCCGGTGCCCCAGCTGTTGCGAGCGCTTGGAGTTTCTCTAAGGCCGACACTGCAGCAGTGCGGTCTCCACGAATCCTGAGGACGCCCGTTGGTGTAGGCATCTTTAGGACGAGGTAGCCGTAGTGGGCTACTGCTATGAATCGGTACAGGGCTGGCCTGCCAATTATGGTGTTGAAGGGGAGGTCGATCTCCGCTACGTCGAACAGAATGTATTCTGTCCGATAGCTGTCCGGAGCTCCGAAGGTCACCGGGAGGCTGATGTTGCCGTAGGGAACGACCTGTCCCGGCCCTACCCCTGAGAACGGGCTCGACGGGGTGAGCTTGGCCATCGGGATCTGCAGCTTCTGGAAATCTGCACGGCTGATGAGGTTCAGCCCAGCTCCACCATCTACCAAAACGTGGTACATCCTCACGTTGGCGATGGTAGGAGCTACCAAGAGCGGTAGTTGGCCGTCCCCAGCCATGTTCCTGGGGCAGTCGGTGGTGTCAAAGCTTATGGGGATTCCCATCCACTTGAGTTGCGGTGCGGCACTTGGGAGTGGAGCCACCGACGCTACCGCTCGGCGCAGAGTCTTGACTGCGCTTCGAGACGAGGGGTCGGCGGGCCCGCCATATATGACGTAGAGCTTCTTTCGACGCTCATCGTCGCTGGAGCTTGAGTCCTCATGGTTGCGTACCGCCTTCACGGCGCGCTGAGGCTCCTGGAACTCCACTTGGTGGTCGACGCTGTTTGGGACGTCGACCTTCTGCTTGCCCTCCCTTTGACGGAAGGGTGGGGCATCAGTCCGCTGCTGCTTCCCTTTGCAGAAGTGATCTGCGAGCTTCCGGATCTCCCGGCACTCGGCAGTAGTATGGAGACAGCTGCCGTGCACGGGGCATTGCTTGTCTTGATCACCTTCTGGGGTTGGTGACCTTCGCTGCCTCTTGTCAAGGCGCGGCCCCGAGCCCCACTGTTTGCCGCTGCTGCGGCGACAGGAGCTGCGGTCGGTGATTCTATCTTGCCTCTGCCTCGGTTCTTGGCCTTCTTGCTGCCTCCATGGGAAGTAGGGCCAGATCCGGGCTGTCCTCCTGACTCGGAGGACGGCAGTGAGTGCCAGTTTCGCCCTTCGGCTGCTCTGGCACACTTGTCTGCCAGGCTGAAGAGCTCGGAGACATCGCGGACCTCTCTGGTCACGAGCTTCTCGAGCATCTTCTTGTCCCGGACGCCTTGCCAGAACGCCACCACCACAGAAGCGTTTTGGATGTGTGGGATGGTGTTCCGCACCTGGGAGAACCGCTGGATAAAGGAGCGCAGCGACTCCCCAGGTTGTTGCTGGATGGCATGGAGGTCGAGCTCCGTGCCAGGCTGGGTGTAGGAACTGCCGAAGTTGGCGATGAACTGCCGGCAGAGCTCTCTCCAGGAAGTTATGGACCCCTGGGGGAGGTTCATGAGCCAAGACCGAGCTGGACCGGTCAAGGCGACAGGGAAGTAATTGGCCATGACGGCCTCATCCCCTCCTGCGGCAAGTACGGCGGTGGAGTAGATCTGGAGGAACTCCGCTGGGTTGACGCTGCCGTCGTACTTCTCGGGCAGGTGCGGCCGAAACTTGCGCGGCCACCTTGCGAAGCGAAGGTGGGGTGCAAGGGCCGCACATCCTGCTCCAGTTGCCGCAGGTATTGGTGCCGCGAACGCTTGGTTAACACCTGGCACAGTGTACCCCAGTATGGGCAAGGCTGCGGCATAGGCCGGGGGCGCCGTTTGCAGGACATATGGCTGTGGCATATTCTGCGCGGTGTAACCCTGGGGCAGAGATCGCGTGGCAAAAGTCTGCTCTTCAGGCTGGGTCAAGGCCGACGTCCCGCTGTCGCCAGCCTCTTGGTTGCGACGCCTTTCTCAACGTCGCTCAAGGTATACCCGGGCATCCTGGCCCAAGTGACACCGTTCCAGCTCTGTCCTCAGATCCGTCTACTGGAGCCTGGTGGAGCTGGAATCTGCCGTCTGCTCGCCAACCATTGGCGTGCGCATCAGCGACATGTGGCGGACCGGAATCCGCTCATCCAGGATCACAGAGGGTGGTGCCGCGCGATGCGACACCCGACAGCACACGTCATAAGAACACATTATATTACATGGGAAAAACAAACTGAAGGCACACAGTAGTACACTTCTCAGTTACAAACTAGGGTCTTTATTACACAGCGGAAGTTTCTTTTGTACAACTCACGCCCGCCTATCTAGCGAAAGTCGGTTGCCCAGCCCTAGGGCAACCCACACTAGCTGCACGTCTCAGCTCAGCGCGGCGTGTACGGCTCCCACTCAGCCGTGGTCCCCGACGGAGGGTAACCCTCGCCGGTGGACTCGTACTCCGAGTCCGTGGGTGGCTCCTCACCTGAAAAACACTTAAGCAGCAACCGTGAGCACGAAGGCTCAGCAAGGCTTAACCGACTCACCTAAGCATGAAACTCTACATGAGGTGTACCATGACACAGGATAGCAATGTTGCAGCAAATGGACACGCCTACAAGTTCATCCTTAATTCATCTTTTAGCAACAAGTTAACAGTTCATGAAGCTGAAATTTAGTAAGCAATATTTGGTGGCACACATGTAGCGATACAATTATATCATAGCAGCAATATTGAATCATAACATTTCATTCGTTAGTCTACGTTACGACGCAGTGAACAAGCGGTACTCGTCACCGCGAGGGACGGCGAATCGACTCGATATACACCTGCAGGGAAACCCAAAGAGCACGTCACGTACGCCCACCCGTGGAGCTGCACAGCACGCTCACTCGATGTCGTACGGGACAACCTTTCACCCAACAGCCCAAACGTCGAACCGGTCACACCGAAACGAGCAGGAGGTTCCCCACACGGAGCATCTCTCTATGCCCGTTGGCAGATTTCCACCTTGCTGCCCTCAACCTACACCTATAAATCGGTGTGGTATGCCTCGACGCCCGGAGGTTTAGGCTACATCGGTTTATCGGGGCCCATATATCCGATATGCCTTCGGTACATTCAATACTTGTTCAGCAGGCCCGCACACGGATCGGTCCTCAATCGACACGGACAGGGCCGCGCACACAAGACTCTCTCTTGCTGCGCCCTAGCCCCTGCCTAGTCTCATTTTCATTACTAAAGTGATCTCACATCACTCCACCGAACCCGTGTGTCCCAAGCCTATCTCGCGAGTAGATTCCAACTACTCGACTTGTACCGAAGTCCTATGACTCATTAAGCCTAGCCTGTCTACTCGAGGTCTTAGACACTACCCCCACTCTTTTAGGAACCTTTGGTTATGCAAGTGGGGTTCCATTCCTTCTACACCTAATGCACAATCATACTTCACATGACTCATGTAAACAAAAGAAAACTTATAAAAAGGTTAATGCAAACCGGGGCTTGCCTTGTTGCTGCTGGTCAGGAGTTAAGTCTTCATCCGGAAGGAGGAAGTCCAGCACCTCCGGAGTCTCTTCTTCAACGGCTACACGTTAATGAAATACTACATGTTAATTTAGATGCAAATGTGAGTTTTAGAGTAAGACTTCTACTATTAGTTATAATAACCAGCCTCTAACACCTGGAACTTTGTTTAAGAATTTAAATATGAACTGGTGTTGGTGGTTTGGCTTGGACTTAATCACATGGTTAAATGCTAAGTGGTTTTCCCCCTTTTCCATATTAATCCCTTAAGTGGTTAAACAGGGTAGGGGTGATCTAGAGCTCCAATGGAGCTGAGAATTTTTGTGTGAGTTCCTTGTCACAAGAAAACTCTCTGGACCAAACATTAGCACTTTTCATGGAGTGGTTTGCTCAGAATAATTCTCTTGGCAAATCAGCAAGTAAGAATTTATTCTGAGGTAATACCCCTGTTCATGCTCAACTTAATGAACTACAATTTCAATTATAGCTAATAGAGTTTGCATGAATTTTCCTAACATTTTTGGGGTTAAGATTTGCCCAGAACTGAATTGCCAAGTTTTGGAAATTCTCTGAAAATGTTTCTGTATTCAAATGAACACAGCACCTTCCAATTTGAATTGCTCTGACCAAATCAACTCCAAATAGTCTGAAACTTTTACAGGGGTTTACTAATGTCCTGAAGAACATTCTGGCAAAATTTGGGGATTTTTGGATGAACCAAACTCCCTCAAAAATTCTTTTGCTGAAAAGCTTTAAAGAATTTTCCAGAATTAATTAATGGGTTTCATACAAATTGGGTTTCAGATTTGGATTGTACTCTGCTAGAGGAATCCAACAAAATTTGTTTCATGATTTTTGGATTCTCCTAACCCAAGTTGTGGTCCTCCAAAGTTTGAACTACAAACTGGACATTTCAAAATGTTTAAATGTCTGCCGGTGGGTCCCACCCGGCAGTCTTCACCTTCCTCACGCCAAACAGGGGCCCGCGGCGGCGCACTCCGGCGAGCGTCGCCGGAACTGCTTTCCCGGCCGTCTCCCGGCCCCAAACTTGCCGCCTCGCCCTAACTCACGACGCTGAACTCGTCGGTGGTGTCGCCGGCGGCCGTAGCTCACCGGAACAGGGCTCCCGACGGTGACAGCGGCGGTTAGGGTTTCGGTGTGGTCGGGAATGCGTCACAACGCATCAAAATGATCGGCAAAGGGTCGGAGAGCACCGTGGAAGCTCGAGGGTGATGGAAATGGCCGCCAAACCCCATGAAAAGGTCGGCAACCTAGAGCTCCACGGTGAACCGAGCTGTTATTCTATGGCGGCCCGAAAAACAACCTAAACCCGGCCATTTCTGGGTCATTTCCCTTGATTCTTGGTCGAGGAGGGCCGCTAGGGAGTGAGGAAGGTATTGGCCAGCCTGCGCGGCCAATAGCTAAACGAGTAGCAGGAATTTTGGGGTAGACCGCGCTCTACCCGAATGCACTACGTTTCGGAAGAACTGGAAGTACTCTTCATCCGGTGGTTCAACCGCTATTCGGCTTGCATCTACACGATCTAGAGAGCACAGCGCACCTTTTTCGTGTAGGAGTCCGGCGGTGAAACTGGCCGTGGCGTGCTGTCCGCGGGGAGCAGTTCACGGCTTTCCGCCGGTGCTCTGTTCCTCGGCGATCGTTGCCGAATTGCACGCGCCACAGGCTAGGAGTCTCGGATTTGCGGGGCTGTCGTGATAGAGCATGCACGGGCGCTGCTTTTTGGTGCTGCTGGCACGAGCAACCGGGGCTCGGTTGCTGCAGGTGATTGGGAAAGGAGAGCGCGGGGTGAGCTCCGGTTTAGTGCGGGGTGAGGGAAACAGCGAGCGTGCGATCAATGAAGAAGGCAACGTGCTGCTGTTTGCTTCCGGGTTAACGATCGGGTTGAGGCGGCGGAGCCGGCAAGCTGGTCGCCAGCGCGTGCGGAGGGGGGGGCGAGGTGGCTGATCGGTCGGCTCGGTGTCGAGCTCTGCCGAGGCCCGGTAAACCGAGTTCGCTCGGTGTTGACTTAGGGCCGAAGTCTAGCTGACTGGTGGGCCCTCTCCTCCCCCCTAATCTTCTCTGTTGTGCAAATATCCCACCTACTCAGACTTGAAAAGGGAATTTAGCAACCAATTCAGAGGTAGAATTTGAATTCATCAACTTCAAACTGGTTTGGCCACATTCCCTTCATATTTAAATTTGAAAATTCAAACTCAGCTTGAATTGTTACTAATTCGGCTCCCGATGAGATGAAGTCCAATGGGACTGAAAATTGGTGGGACTACTCAGGAAAATATGCTGAGTTTAGATATGGAGCTAACTTTTGAATTTTGGTGATGAAAGTTGCTGCAATTTGAATTTACATTCAAATTGGCCTCTTTTTGAAATAACCCACAAGTGCCTCAAAAATTGTTGAATTTGCATGAGCTTTGGACTGAACCTTACCAAGACTTTTTAAATTCTAGGGGTGAGCTCAACCTCTCATGTTCAAGTGTAGAAACCATACTTTGTGAAAGTGAAGGCTTTCCCCTCTAATCATTCTTTTGATGGAGGTTACTTGCTCTTCACAACATTTCCTAAGGTGTCCACAATAAAAACTGTGGTGTTGTGCGGTGAAGAAAAAGTTTTTGCAAGTCCCTTTTCTTGGGCTTTTACATCCCTCCCCCCTTAAAAGAATCTCGTCCCGAGATTATAAAAGAAGAGATAGCGATGTAATGGGGACTTACCCGTGTTGAGAAGCCATGAACTCCGGGTAGCTTGAGCGAAGGAACTCCTCGCTCTCCCACGTCGCTTCTTCGGCGGTGTGGTTACTCCAGAGTATTTTGTAGAACCACAACGTTCTGCTACGCGTGGTTCGGGCTTTCTCATCAATAATTTCCACCGGATACTCATCATATGTTAAATCCGGTATCAACTCGCCAACGTCTTCGATAGGGACAGCAGCTGTATGCTTCAAGCATTTTCGCAGTTGTGAAACATGAAAAACATCGTGAACACCAGCCAGAGATGCCGGTAGTTCCAATCGATACGCCACTGGTCCACACTTCTCGGTGATAGCGTAGGGTCCAATAAAACGGGGAGCGAGCTTCCCCTTCACACCGAACCGGTGCACGCCCTTCATTGGAGACACGCGGAGGTACACGTGTTCCCCGACGTCAAAGTGCAACGGCCTACGCCTCTTGTCAGCGTAGCTCTTCTGTCGGGATTGAGCGGCCTTCAAATTGGCTTGAATGGTACGAACGCGCTCTTCGGCGTCGTTCACCACATCAACCCCGAATGTGACCCTTTCACCGGACTCGCACCAATTTAGTGGGGTGCGGCATTTACGACCGTAGAGAGCTTCGTAGGGTGCCATCTTGATACTCGCCTGATAGCCGTTGTTGTACGAGAATTCCGCCAATGGTAGGTGATTATCCCAGTTCCTACCATGGTGGATGGCACATGCTCTCAACATGTCCTCCAGAACTTGATTCACCCTCTCTGTCTGGCCATCTGTCTGAGGGTGATAAGCGGAGCTCCTGATCAACTTAGTACCCAATGCAGCGTGTAGCTGCTCCCAAAAGCGAGATACAAATAATGCACCTCGATCTGAGACAATGGTCTTGGGTACCCCGTATAGGCATAGAATCTTCGCGATGTATAGCTCCGCATATTTGCCGGCACTGTAACGTGTATTTACCGGAATGAAGTGAGCCGTCTTGGTTAACCGATCAACGATTACCCATATGGAATCATGCTTGTTGGCTGTTAGGGGTAATCCCACAATGAAATCCATGCTCACATCTTCCCACTTCCATGCCGGGATCTTCAGGGGTTGCAACAGCCCTGATTTCTTCATGTGATCAGCCTTCACTCGTCGGCACGTATCACATTCGGATACGTACTTCGCTACCTCCCGCTTCATCCGTGTCCACCAAAATTTCTTTTTCAAATCTTGGTACATTTTGTTGCTGCCTGGATGAATGGAGTATTTAGACAAGTGGGCTTCGTCGAGGATTTTCTTCCTCAGTTCCATGTCCCGGGGTACGACTATGCGGTCGTTGAACCATAGCGTCCCCTCATCATCTTTCCGGAAACATTTGATCTCCCCATTGTCAATCCGCCTCCGGAGATGTACCATTCCTTTATCATCCTTCTGAGCTGCAATGATGTCCTCCCTAATAGTAGGGACAAGGGCAAGGTTATACAACGATCCATAAGGAACCAAGTATAAACTTGGCTCTTCCTCCTCCACCGGTGTAATGGTGAAGTGATGGACATGTGATTTCCGACTCAGCGCGTCGGCAACCACATTCGCCTTGCCGGGGTGGTAATGGATCTCAATCTCATAATCTTTGATCAGTTCTAACCACCTCCTCTGCCTCATGTTCAGCTCCTTCTGGGTGAAAATGTATTTCAAGCTCTTGTGGTCGGTGTAGAGATGCACCAAGTTCCCCAGGAGATAGTGCCTCCACATTTTCAGCGCCAACACCACGGCAGCAAGTTCAAGATCGTGAGTCGGGTAGTGCTGCTCATGGTTCCGAAGCTGGCGTGAGCCATAAGCGACCACACGTCCTTCCTGCATCAACACGCAGCCAAGCCCAATACCGGACGCGTCACAATACACGTCGAAGGGCTTTGTTGTATCCGGCTGAGCTAACACCGGGGCTGTTGTGAGATGCTTCACCAATGTTCGGAACGCTCCTTCACACGCCGTGTTCCAAACGTATTTCGTCCCTTTCTTCAGCAACTCTGTCATCGGCTTAGCGAGCTTGGAGAAGCTTGGAATGAACCTCCGGTAGTATCCCGCTAACCCGAGGAAACTTCTGACTTCATGGACTGAAGTGGGAGCTTTCCATTTCAGCACTTGCTCTATTTTGCTTGGGTCAACCGCAATGCCTTCAGCTGAGATGATATGTCCCAAGAATGGCACTTGGCTGATCCAAAATTCGCATTTACTGAACTTAGCGTAGAGTTTATGGTCTCGCAATCATTGAAGAACGATCCGCAAGTGTTCGGCATGTTCGGCTTCCGTCTTGGAGTAAACCAAGATATCGTCGATGAACACTACCACGAACTTGTCCAGCTCCGGCATGAACACCGAGTTCATGAGATACATGAAATGGGCTGGAGCATTTGTGAGACCAAATGACATGACGAGATATTCATATAGTCCATATCTCGTCGAGAATGCCGTCTTCGGAATATCCTCCGCCCGGATTTTTATCTGGTGATATCCAGAGCGAAGGTCCATCTTGGAGAACACACTGGCACCCACAAGTTGGTCAAACAATCTGTCGATGCGGGGCAGTGGGTACTTATTCTTGATGGTGACGGCATTGAGCGGCCGGTAATCCACACACAGCCTCAGGGTCTCATCCTTCTTCTTCACGAATAGCGCCGAGCATCCCCAAGGCGAGGAACTCGGCCTAATGAAACCCTTGCTCAACAGATCATTGAGCTGTTCTTTCAGTTCCGCCAGCTCATTTGGAGCCATTTTGTATGGTCTCCGTGCTATGGGTGTAGTCCCGGGTGCAAGTTCAATCTTGAACTCAACATCCCGCTCAGGTGGCATGCCCGGAAGATCATCCGGGAACACATCAGGATACTCCCGGACTACGGGGATGTCTTCTAACTTGAGAGCTTCAGCATTATTAATTGCTAAAACTTCCCGGACTGGCGTGTCTAACACCATGGAATGCGGACGGTGGAATGGAGAATTTAAGTGAACCGTCCGTGTCCGAGCCTCTAGGACAGCGCCATGGTATTGTAGCCATGACATCCCTAAGATTGCATCAATCTTTTGTCCCATAAGGATTATCAAGGTGGTGGGATATAGTTTCCCACCTAAGCACAGAGGTGCCTTTGGAATAATCATATTAGCTGAAATCTTCCCTCCCGGTGAGCATATCATATAAGTGCAGTCGGTTGGGAAGACTTGCAATTGATGTTTAGCCACATAGGATGCACTTATAAAGCTGTGGGTTGCACCAGAATCAAATAATATGACAATGGCTTGATTGTTGAGAGTAAACGTACCCGCCAGCACGTTGTCTCCCTCTGGGGCGTCCCCATTGTCGAGGTTGCGGACGCCTCCAGTCCGCTGACCAACCTTCTTCACCGGAGGTCGGCCTCGAGCACCGCTCTGGAGCTGGGCTTGCCCGCTGCTCTGCTGCCCCTGGGGACAGTCCTTCACAAAGTGGCCCGCCTGGCCACACGTGAAGCAGGTGAAACGGGGCGGTCCCCTGCTAATCGGTGGACGGAAACCCGGGGCTCGTTGCGGCGGTTGAAACGCCCGGGGTACCGTCTGCTGCTGCTGCTGTCTTGGTGGTGGCATCGGCGGACGGAACGGGGGTGCTTGGAACGAACATCCCCCGAACTGTTGAGGTCGCGCCGGTGGACGCCACTGCTGCCCGGATGGTGTCCGATACACCATACGGTACTTCTGGGGAGCGCCACTCCCACCGCTGGGTGGAGCGCTGCGCTTCCGCTGCTCAGCTGCCAACTCCCGCTGATCATCCTCTTGCATGATCGTGGCATTGACTAAGTTGTTGAATGTGCCGCGGTTCCACTGTACGAGGTGGGTCTTCATTTCGGGGTGTAACCCCCGATAGAAGTGCTCCCTCTTCTTCTCCTCCGTGGAGATGTAGTCTGACGCATACTGCGCCAGATGGTTGAAGGCACGGGAGTAGTCGTGGGCACTCCTCCCGCCCTGCTTCAGTTCCAAAAATTCTTGGAACTTCCTCTTCATTATTCCGGGAGGGATGTGATAGGCGCGGAACGCCTCCCGGAACTCATGCCATTCCACGGCATGGCCAGCAGGACGTGAGGCGACATAATTCGCCCACCACGCACCAGCGGCACCGTGGAGCTGCTGTGCTGCGAACAGGGTCTTCTGCCGCTCCGTACACTGGAGCAGCCCAAACTTGGACTCGATGGTCCGCAGCCAGTTGTCAGCCTCCAGTGGTTCTTCAGCTTCGGTGAACACTGGAGGGTGCGTACTCATGAAATCTGAGTACGACACATCACGGGGCTCCCAAGGCCCTCTATCTTGACGTCCTCCCGCCTGGGACGTATTCTGCACGATCGTGCGGAGCAGGTCGGTCTGCTCCTCACGACCTCCCACCAATGCCGCTATCACATCCGCTAGAGTAAGCGGAGGCGGCGGTGGTGGCTGCTGCTGCGGGGTGCTGTCGTAGGCCGGTGGCTGGGAGTCATCACCTCCCTGTTGGCTAGAGCCACCAACCTCGTGCGTGGTCCTAGTACGAACCATCTGCAACCACACGACATTACACATCAGTCCCGCAACATTTTGCATGCAGTCCAATAGAAATGGGCGTAAAAACATTATGACAACAAAACATGCGAAATATCTCGTAAATAGATAATGTAATAACTTTGCACAAGCTACACCATTACCAGACCAAACTCAAGTTAGTTTAATCCAACATGATGAACCCCCTCTTTGGAAGCTCACCATAACTGGGTTTGGTCTCTACGAGACATTATTATCGCGTTGTCATCACATATACCACCCTTAGGGTACGACACCCTCTCCAATGAGTTCAACTGTCATTCTTCCGTCAGAATGACCAGTTTCTACCTATTCCAAGTTTTGATCCGGTTATGGGCATTTTCATGACTCAAGTTGAATACCAAAGTTAAAGTTAACTTCAGTATATTTCCAACGAGTACTCATTTGCCCCCAGATCAGCTTTGGTTAAAAAGTTATGCTAATTCAAAGTCAGCAGAATTTCTGGAAGAATTTTAGCAGCACCTCCCTTGGAAGTGGCTGTTTTCAACCCTGGTTTCCACTGAAATCCGTGCTGAAATTTCAGAAACTTTGAATTGCAAAGATGTCACATGACACGACCCCACTGGTCCTGTCGAGCCAGGATCACGCTGAGGGGTGCTGCGTTGCACAACACCGTATAACACACGTCAAAGGTACAAAGCGGAAGCGGAAGCTTTATTACATAAACAAGTTTATTAACATGTTTACATCAAAATAAGTTTAGTCCACACTCGCGGGCGTAGACTAAGCATCAAGTGCACGTTCAGCCCTCGAACGTGTCCTTGCTAGCACACTCGCACACTAACTCTGCGGCGTGCACGACTCCCACTCGACGGGGTTCCCCTCCTGGGGTTCCGTCTCCTCTTCGGGAGTCCCTTCCTCATAGAACCCTGCAAAAGCTTCAAACACAAGCAGTGAGCACGAAGGCTCAGCAAGTCTGACCCGTCTCACCTAAACATGAAACTTCTACATGAGGGTGATGGGTTGCATGAGGTAAAAATCATTTGCAAGGACTCGCCTAATTAGTAGAACCTTACTTTCAAGTTTTAGCAGCAGGTTGTGGAGAACTTTACGCTAAGGCACATGAGAGAGCCGCAATCAAACAAGAAACGCATTTCTCTCATGTACTTTGCCCAAAGTTGAAAAGAACTTTAGTTAGCACTAAGCTACAACATATCATTAACAATCAATATCCAACTTTCAATCAGCAACATTTTAACATGTAACTAGCCTGTTCTTTCTACGTCACGGTACAGTGAACAAGTGGTACTCACTGACCGCGAGGGACGGCGATTATAATCGATTTACACCTGCAGGGTTACCCGAACAACCCGTCACGTACGCCCGTACTCGATGTTGCCTACAACAACCATCACGGACGCCGTACGCGACTACCTTTCACCCGTTAGCCAAATATTGAACCGGTCCCATCGTCCCGAGCAAGAGGTCCCTGCACGCGCATCTCTGTGCCGCCAGCTGATTTACACCTCGAGCTCTCAACCTACCCTCTGAACGACGGGCAATGCCTCAATACCCAGCTACCCGAGTTACATCAGTTTCCCGGTTCCCATATAGCCGGTAGGTTTTCGGTACTGTTCTAGCTTGTTCAACAGGCCCGCACACGGCTCGGTCCTCAATCGACACAAGCGGAGCTACAGCACACAGGCCCCAAAGTCCTGCTGCCCTTACTCTCCGCTCGGTCTCATTTTCTTGCCATGTGTATCATGTGCTATCTCTACCCGAGCAATGTGCCTCTAGCCTATTCTCGCGAGTAGTTCCAACTACTCGACTTGTACCGAATCCTACTCTATCCTAGCAATGCAGTGGCTAACGGGGTTTGCAATCCTAAACCCCAACCCATGGTTTTCTTGGCTATGCAGTGGGGTTTCCAAACAAGACTCTGATGCACAACATAAAGAAAACAAGTATGTGCTCAAAACAATAAAAATTTATAAAATGGTTAATGCAAACCGGGGCTTGCCTTGCTGCTCTTGGTCGTAGGCTAGCTGTTCCTCCGGAGTAACGAAGTCTAGGACTTCGGGTTCCTCCTCGACCTTAGCGACTACATGATAAGAACAATGTATGTATTAATTAAATGCTTCTGTATTAACTTTGAAGTTGTGAAGTCTATAACCTTTACTAGATAGACCTAATGACTGTGAAACTTTTACTGTGGCTTGGTTACAACCTAAACAGAGACTTGGTCAAGTTTTAGTTGCAGCAAAGCTCATTTGAGCCCTCCACAAATAATTATGTCCTTGACCTTAATTAAAGGCTTTTAGGGTGTTCTAGGTATTTTCATGAAACAAACTATGACTTTCTGAAAACTAGATTTTCAGAGGGTTCTAATGGAATTGGTCTCACTTAATTTGGAAGTCTCTAACTAAAGATATGAGCTAAACAATTTCAGAGAAAATTCTGAAAATGTTTCTGAACATTTTCTATTTTCTCTGGAACAGTTTTACTAATCACACCATTAGGTGGACTAAATGAGCTCAAATGGATCTGAAATTTTTATGGTAGTTCAAGGATATTTTGGTGAACATCTCAGCAAAATTTCAGGATTTTCCTCCAAATGATTCTCCAGTTAAAATTCCTAACAGTTTAAACTTTAAGGAATTAATTCTGGAGAATTAAGGAATCTCATGAAGTGACACTTGATTTTCTGGAAAGTACTCAAAGAGCTGAATCCAGCAAAATTTGGTTCACTCAATTTGGAGCTTTCTAGCCAAAGTTATAAGGATTTGAAGTTTGAAGGAAATCTGAAAATCGGGGAAAAGTTTAAACTCGCGCGTGGGCCCAGGAGACACGCGTCGCACGCCGAAGCGACAGCACACCGCGGCCCACAAGGCTTTTGCGCGCCAGCACACCCGATCCCGGCCGCAGCCGGATCCCGATTCAAAATATCGGCCGCTGACAGCTGGGGTCCACCCCCTTCTTCAACCTCGCGACACCCGCGCTCCGCCGCCGAGGGACCTCGCCGGAGAGCTCGCCGCCGGCTGCTGTACAGCTTCAAACTTCTTGATTCTGGCCGCCCCTGCCTACTTTTACTTGGGGAACATGATCCGAGGGTCAGCTGCTCATGACAACGGCCGGAGCATGGTCGGCGACGAGCCGCCATATCGGAACGACTTCGGCCATGTCGGCTGATGCTCCTAGTGCCTCAGCTACTTGGGAAACCGGTCGGGGAGCATCAGTGGACCTCAGAGAAGGTCGACATGAACTCGGGGCAGCTCGGGGAAGGCCCGAAATAGGTCCTCACCGTGCGCCCGATACCCCCCGTGCGTTCCGCCATTAGTAGACCTTGAATTACGCCGGGCACAGAAGTTCTCCGGCCCAGAGTTGTGAAGGCAACTTGTGCGTCACCGTGTCTAGTTCGTGTGGGAGTGGCCTGAGGCCCTCTAATCCTTTCTAGAGCACGAATTAAACAGAATCGTACCCGAGGGTCGTTCTGCACACAGAAAGGGGAAAAGTGGAAATTCGCCGCCGGTGAGCAACCACTCGAGCTGTGGCTCGGGGATGAGCAGCACCGATCACTTGCGCGTCCAAGGGTGCCTTGGCTCGGGCGTGACAACGCCCAGGTTGGGCTGTCCACGAGAGCCCGAGGTGCGGCGGTTTCCAGTTCCGAGTTTGATCTTTCGGCACAGCCGATATCACTCGGTTTCAATCGATTTCTATCAATGGGAAGGATGGAGGATGGTTGCTAGTACCTTGCTGGGACCTTGGAATGGAAAGAGGGAGCTGCGATCGGCTGGATCAAGCAGGAACTCGAGCGGCGGCGATGGCAGTGGGAAAAGCAGTCGCGCACGTCGGTAGCTCGGGGAAATGGTGACTGAGGCACGCCGGGGAGGGAATAAATAGCTCGGCCGGCTGGCCTCCGGCTTGGGGCACGCAGCAGGAGCTGGCGCCGGCCGGCCCCTTCGGTGGCGCGCGCGCACAACAGCCGGGAACCGACTGAACTGTGGTTCAGTCGGTTTGCTTTGAGGCTGAGGCTGACATGTGGGTCCCACTCCTCTTTTAACCTCTGAAATTTATTCCTAACAGCTGTGGTAAACAGTGAACCCTATTCTACCCTTGGCAACTCAAATTATTCACCCAAGAGCCATTTGAATTGATCAAAGTTCAAATGAGGTTTGGTTTGAATGAATTTCAGCACAAGTGCAGTTTGAAATTCAAATAAAGTTTGAATTTCTCCCCCTTAGCTCATGTCAAGATCAACTCCAAATGGAGTGAAAATTGGTGTGTGAGCTCACAAAAATGTGCTGAGCAAGAATATGCCTTCCACTTTTAAATTCAGTGGGTGAAAACAGTTTGAATTTGAATATGTTTTCAAACTGCCCCTTTCCTATCTACACCCAAGATGACCTCAAAAATGTTTTGAATTTGGCTGAAACTTGGCATGGACATCCTTGGCAAAGTGTAGGAGTTTTCATATGTCCAGCCCATCTATATCACATGTGGGAAGTACCACTTTTGCAATGTGTGAGTTTGTTCCCTAATGAGCATGTTGATAATTGTTACTTGCTCTTTATTTGTGTTCATCATTTTTCCTCAAATGAGGTGTGTGGTGTGGGGATGAACACTGCAAATGGGTGTCAAAAACTGAGGCCCTTACATTCCTCCCCCCTTAAAAGAATCTCGTCCCGAGATTATAAGGTGAAAATGAGAGAGAGGACGGTGGAAAAATTACCGGATATGCGACGTGAGAAAGTCGGGGTAGTTAGTGCGAAGGAATTCTTCGCTCTCCCATGTCGCTTCATCCATGGAGTGATTACTCCACAGAACCTTGTAGAACCACAACGTACGGTTGCGTGTGGTTCGGGCCTTTTCATCAATAATCTGCACCGGTTCCTCCCGATAGGTGAGATCCGGTTGCAGTTCTTCAATGTCTTCCAGCTGAACGGTAGTTGATAGCTTGAGACACTTCCTCAGCTGGGAAATGTGAAAGACGTCGTGCACACCGGAAAGTGCTTCTGGTAATCTTAGCCGGTATGCCACCGATCCACATCTTTCGGTAATCTGGAATGGACCGATGAATCGGGGTGCTAACTTTCCTCTCACCCCAAATCTGTTTACGCCCTTCATTGGAGACACTCGTAGATATACGTGGTCTCCAGCTTCGAATTGTAACGGACGCCTTCTCCGGTCCGCATACTGTTTCTGTCGGGATTGAGCGGCTTTTAGGTTCGCTTGAATTACTCGAACCTTTTCTTCCGCGTTGTTGACAAGATCAATCCCGAAGGTAACCCTCTCGCCAGACTCACACCAATTCAATGGTGTGCGGCATTTTCTCCCGTATAGCGCCTCGTAGGGCGCCATCTTGATGCTGGCTTGGTACCCATTGTTGTACGAGAACTCGGCTAACGGCAAGTGATCATCCCAGTTCTTGCCGTGGTCGATAGCGCAAGCTCGTAGCATGTCTTCTAAGATTTGATTTACCCGCTCCGTTTGCCCATCCGTCTGCGGGTGGTAGGCTGAACTACGGATCAGCTTCGTCCCCAAGGCAGCGTGGAGCTGCTCCCAAAAACGGGACACAAATAAAGTGCCCCGGTCCGATACGATAGTACGGGGTACGCCGTATAAGCATAGGATCCGTGAGATGTACAGTTCAGCGTACTTCTTGGCGTTGTAGTTGGTGTTGACCGGGATGAAATGGGCAACTTTGGTGAGCCGATCGACGATCACCCACACAGAATCATGTTTCTGTAAGGTGGTGGGTAAACCGACGACGAAATCCATGCTCACGTCCTCCCACTTCCAGGCAGGAATGCCCAGTGGTTGCAGCAGTCCCGGTTTCCGCATGTGGTCTGCCTTCACCCGTCGACATGTATCACACTCGGACACGTATTTTGCAGTCTCTCGCTTCATCCGTGTCCACCAAAACTTGCTTCTGAGTTCTTGATACATCTTGTTGCTGCCGGGGTGAATAGAAAACTTTGATAAGTGAGCCTCATCAAAGATTTTCTTCCGTAACTCCGGGTTTCGGGGTACGACGATCCGGTCCTTGAACCATAGGACGCCGTCTCCGTCCTTCCGGAAACATTTCAACTCCCCACTGTCTACACGTCTCCGCAAATGTGATATGCCCTTGTCATTCTTCTGGGCTGCCGCTATCTCTTCACGGATGGTGGGGATCAAAGCTAGGTTGTAGAGAGCTCCATGTGGAATCACATGTAGTGGTGGTTCGCTCTCTTCCAACGGTGTGATGGTCAGATTATTGACGTGTGACTTGCGGCTTAGCGCGTCTGCCACAACGTTTGCCTTGCCCGGATGATAATGGATCTCTATCTCGTAATCCTTTATCAGTTCTAACCATCTTCGTTGCCTCATGTTCAGCTCCTTCTGAGTGAATATGTACTTGAGGCTTTTGTGGTCGGTATATAAATGTACGAGGTTACCGAGTAGGTAGTGCCTCCACATTTTCAGTGCAAGTACCACGGCAGCGAGCTCCAAGTCGTGAGTTGGATAATTTTGCTCATGATTCCTAAGCTGCCGTGACCCATACGCGACCACCCTTCGGTCTTGCATCAACACACATCCGAGCCCAATGCCGGATGCATCGCAGTACACATCGAACGGTTTTGTTGTGTCTGGCTGCGCCAAAACCGGTGCTGATGTCAGGTGCTTGACTAAAGCCTTGAATGCTGCTTCACATGCTGGACTCCAAACATATTTGGTAGCCTTCTTCAGCAGCTCTGTCATTGGCTTGGCAATCTTCGAGAAGTTCGGAATGAACCTCCGATAATATCCCGCGAGTCCGAGGAAACTCCGTACCTCATGAACAGTTCTCGGGGATTTCCAATTCAGCACTTGCGTGATTTTGCTCGGGTCCACAGCGATACCCTCCGCTGAGATGATATGCCCGAGGAAAGGCACTTGCGATATCCAAAACTCGCATTTGCTGAACTTTGCGTATAACTTGTGATCCCGCAGCCGTTGCAAGACTATACGCAGATGTTTCTTGTGATCTTCCTCCGACTTGGAATATACCAGGATGTCGTCGATGAAGACCACGACAAACTTGTCCAGCTCCGGCATGAACACCGAGTTCATTAAGTACATGAAGTGAGCTGGAGCATTGGTGAGGCCAAAGGACATGACCAGGTACTCATAAAGTCCGTACCTTGTCGAAAAAGCTGTCTTTGGAATGTCCTCAGCCCTGATCTTAATCTGATGGTACCCGGATCTTAAATCCATCTTGGAAAAGACCTTTGCTTCGACCAACTGATCAAACAACATGTCGATCCGTGGCAACGGGTACTTGTTCTTGATGGTTACGGCATTTAATGGACGGTAGTCCACGCAAAGCCGCAACGTTTCATCCTTCTTTTTGACAAATAATGCCGAACAGCCCCATGGCGAGGAGCTCGGCCTAATAAAACCCTTCTCCAGAAGGTCCGTGAGCTGAGTCTTCAGTTCAGCCAACTCCTTGGGCGCCATCTTGTACGGCCTTCGGGATATTGGCATGGTTCCCGGTGCAAGTTCAATCTTGAACTCCACCTCTCTATCGGGTGGCATCCCCGGCAAATCATCCGGGAATACATCAGGGAATTCTCGGACCACTGGAATGTCTTCCTCTCACCGTGACGGTGAATGGCACCCAACCGGGTGGCGTAGGCCCTGCAGGAACCTCGACATGGATCGTCCACGTCTTGTTCCCCTCTTCGCCTTCTTCCTTGGCGAAGTATTGCGGCATCTGGTTGTACCCGAAATATTGGAGCATTAGCCACAATGCTCCCGGGTAGCCGCTACGGTCAGAGCAGTGGGAAACTACCCACCCGTTCTCCAACCGTTTATCTGCTGCCATCTGTAAAAATATATTTGAGAAATGTCAAATATTTATTTAAACAGTAAACCATTGAGTTATAACATAAGATATGTCATTGAACCCCTAACACTTGGAAACATAGTTCAAATTTTTAAACAAATTTGACTGCTGATCTGCTGTTCCCATGACAGCCCTGACCAGTTTCCATATCAATCTGATTTAGGCCAGGTTAAAAGCAAAACCAGTCCTGGAGCTCAACATCAAAGTTAAAGTTAACTTCAATATCTTTCCAGAAAGTATTTGGTTGGCCTAAGATCTGCTCTGGTTCAAAAGTTATGAGATGTCAAAGTTAACAGAATTTCTGGGAACAATTGGACAGCACCTCCCTGCCTTAGATACTGATTTGATCCAAGAATTCCAGTTAATTCTGTTCCTAATCTGACAAAACTTTCTGTTACAAAGTTGTAACCCATCTCATAAGCTTCCCAGAACCACCTCATTTTCTATTTTTGGATTTTTATGCAGGAAGTTATGCTTAATTTACAGAGAGTCTACAGAGAGTCTTTGCTCCGTCCTGTTTTCTGGACAGTTTCAACTCTACTGCATTTTTCGAGTGGTTAAGGGATGAAACACCTCTGGAACTCAACAGAAAAGTTGTAAAGATCCTCCAAAGCTTTCCAGAAATGTATCATACGACCCCAACCTCGAAAGAACTCAACCTCTAACCTCTGATTAACTTCAGCCTTGATTTAGCTGAAAACAGAGTGCTCTGTCCTTAACATCCTATAAGTTGAAAATTTATTAACTTTGAATATCCTGTTCAAGGGAAGGAGTTACATCAAGTTTTACTACTTTGGATCAAAACCTTCAAGTTTTTAAATGAAGTTGTTCATTTAGTTGGGTGTGACGTCGAGGCGTCACCAGATTATGTCGGTACTACGTCCTCACAAAGGAAAAACCTATACCGGATTTAGCCGGCTTCGTTAGTTCAGTGGCACTACTCGTCACTCGCACACGGATGCTACACGTCTACCGTTTCGTGGTAAGGCTACCTGCAGAAACTCAAACAATCATCAGACTCGGCTGCACACCGAGCCCGGAATCCATACAGTTTGTACACCCGGCCGTCATCACTCGCCCGGATGTTCTCAAGCCAAACACGCCTTGAGTTACGTGTTCACGTTTCAGACCACGTGACGGGGTCTCCCATGTTGCACCACGCACGCCAGGGACAGACGTTGCTCGAATACCCCAAACGACATGAAGAGTCGTAGAGGATATCAAAGCGGGTCGGGTTACCTGCCACCCGTGGGGCTCCACCCTTCAGCTTGTGCGCACTGGTGGACAGCGCTTACGTGCACCCCCCAAGACATGAACGTCCCGAGATGCACGATTTTCCGACATAACAAATAAGTTAATAAGCCACTTTCTATATACTAATAACATCCTTATACGGGCTACTAACTCGTTCCTCACTGGATTTTTGAAAAAGAAGACCTTTGTACTGTGTTAAACCTCAAGCGAGCTCTGATACCACGCTGACACGACCCCACTGGTCCTGTCGAGCCAGGATCACGCTGAGGGGTGCTGCGTTGCACAACACCGTATAACACACGTCAAAGGTACAAAGCGGAAGCGGAAGCTTTATTACATAAACAAGTTTATTAACATGTTTACATCAAAATAAGTTTAGTCCACACTCGCGGGCGTAGACTAAGCATCAAGTGCACGTTCAGCCCTCGAACGTGTCCTTGCTAGCACACTCGCACACTAACTCTGCGGCGTGCACGACTCCCACTCGACGGGGTTCCCCTCCTGGGGTTCCGTCTCCTCTTCGGGAGTCCCTTCCTCATAGAACCCTGCAAAAGCTTCAAACACAAGCAGTGAGCACGAAGGCTCAGCAAGTCTGACCCGTCTCACCTAAACATGAAACTTCTACATGAGGGTGATGGGTTGCATGAGGTAAAAATCATTTGCAAGGACTCGCCTAATTAGTAGAACCTTACTTTCAAGTTTTAGCAGCAGGTTGTGGAGAACTTTACGCTAAGGCACATGAGAGAGCCGCAATCAAACAAGAAACGCATTTCTCTCATGTACTTTGCCCAAAGTTGAAAAGAACTTTAGTTAGCACTAAGCTACAACATATCATTAACAATCAATATCCAACTTTCAATCAGCAACATTTTAACATGTAACTAGCCTGTTCTTTCTACGTCACGGTACAGTGAACAAGTGGTACTCACTGACCGCGAGGGACGGCGATTATAATCGATTTACACCTGCAGGGTTACCCGAACAACCCGTCACGTACGCCCGTACTCGATGTTGCCTACAACAACCATCACGGACGCCGTACGCGACTACCTTTCACCCGTTAGCCAAATATTGAACCGGTCCCATCGTCCCGAGCAAGAGGTCCCTGCACGCGCATCTCTGTGCCGCCAGCTGATTTACACCTCGAGCTCTCAACCTACCCTCTGAACGACGGGCAATGCCTCAATACCCAGCTACCCGAGTTACATCAGTTTCCCGGTTCCCATATAGCCGGTAGGTCTTCGGTACTGTTCTAGCTTGTTCAACAGGCCCGCACACGGCTCGGTCCTCAATCGACACAAGCGGAGCTACAGCACACAGGCCCCAAAGTCCTGCTGCCCTTACTCTCCGCTCGGTCTCATTTTCTTGCCATGTGTATCATGTGCTATCTCTACCCGAGCAATGTGCCTCTAGCCTATTCTCGCGAGTAGTTCCAACTACTCGACTTGTACCGAATCCTACTCTATCCTAGCAATGCAGTGGCTAACGGGGTTTGCAATCCTAAACCCCAACCCATGGTTTTCTTGGCTATGCAGTGGGGTTTCCAAACAAGACTCTGATGCACAACATAAAGAAAACAAGTATGTGCTCAAAACAATAAAAATTTATAAAATGGTTAATGCAAACCGGGGCTTGCCTTGCTGCTCTTGGTCGTAGGCTAGCTGTTCCTCCGGAGTAACGAAGTCTAGGACTTCGGGTTCCTCCTCGACCTTAGCGACTACATGATAAGAACAATGTATGTATTAATTAAATGCTTCTGTATTAACTTTGAAGTTGTGAAGTCTATAACCTTTACTAGATAGACCTAATGACTGTGAAACTTTTACTGTGGCTTGGTTACAACCTAAACAGAGACTTGGTCAAGTTTTAGTTGCAGCAAAGCTCATTTGAGCCCTCCACAAATAATTATGTCCTTGACCTTAATTAAAGGCTTTTAGGGTGTTCTAGGTATTTTCATGAAACAAACTATGACTTTCTTAAAACTAGATTTTCAGAGGGTTCTAATGGAATTGGTCTCACTTAATTTGGAAGTCTCTAACTAAAGATATGAGCTAAACAATTTCAGAGAAAATTCTGAAAATGTTTCTGAACATTTTCTATTTTCTCTGGAACAGTTTTACTAATCACACCATTAGGTGGACTAAATGAGCTCAAATGGATCTGAAATTTTTATGGTAGTTCAAGGATATTTTGGTGAACATCTCAGCAAAATTTCAGGATTTTCCTCCAAATGATTCTCCAGTTAAAATTCCTAACAGTTTAAACTTTAAGGAATTAATTCTGGAGAATTAAGGAATCTCATGAAGTGACACTTGATTTTCTGGAAAGTACTCAAAGAGCTGAATCCAGCAAAATTTGGTTCACTCAATTTGGAGCTTTCTAGCCAAAGTTATAAGGATTTGAAGTTTGAAGGAAATCTGAAAATCGGGGAAAAGTTTAAACTCGCGCGTGGGCCCAGGAGACACGCGTCGCACGCCGAAGCGACAGCACACCGCGGCCCACAAGGCTTTTGCGCGCCAGCACACCCGATCCCGGCCGCAGCCGGATCCCGATTCAAAATATCGGCCGCTGACAGCTGGGGTCCACCCCCTTCTTCAACCTCGCGACACCCGCGCTCCGCCGCCGAGGGACCTCGCCGGAGAGCTCGCCGCCGGCTGCTGTACAGCTTCAAACTTCTTGATTCTGGCCGCCCCTGCCTACTTTTACTTGGGGAACATGATCCGAGGGTCAGCTGCTCATGACAACGGCCGGAGCATGGTCGGCGACGAGCCGCCATATCGGAACGACTTCGGCCATGTCGGCTGATGCTCCTAGTGCCTCAGCTACTTGGGAAACCGGTCGGGGAGCATCAGTGGACCTCAGAGAAGGTCGACATGAACTCGGGGCAGCTCGGGGAAGGCCCGAAATAGGTCCTCACCGTGCGCCCGATACCCCCCGTGCGTTCCGCCATTAGTAGACCTTGAATTACGCCGGGCACAGAAGTTCTCCGGCCCAGAGTTGTGAAGGCAACTTGTGCGTCACCGTGTCTAGTTCGTGTGGGAGTGGCCTGAGGCCCTCTAATCCTTTCTAGAGCACGAATTAAACAGAATCGTACCCGAGGGTCGTTCTGCACACAGAAAGGGGAAAAGTGGAAATTCGCCGCCGGTGAGCAACCACTCGAGCTGTGGCTCGGGGATGAGCAGCACCGATCACTTGCGCGTCCAAGGGTGCCTTGGCTCGGGCGTGACAACGCCCAGGTTGGGCTGTCCACGAGAGCCCGAGGTGCGGCGGTTTCCAGTTCCGAGTTTGATCTTTCGGCACAGCCGATATCACTCGGTTTCAATCGATTTCTATCAATGGGAAGGATGGAGGATGGTTGCTAGTACCTTGCTGGGACCTTGGAATGGAAAGAGGGAGCTGCGATCGGCTTGATCAAGCAGGAACTCGAGCGGCGGCGATGGCAGTGGGAAAAGCAGTCGCGCACGTCGGTAGCTCGGGGAAATGGTGACTGAGGCACGCCGGGGAGGGAATAAATAGCTCGGCCGGCTGGCCTCCGGCTTGGGGCACGCAGCAGGAGCTGGCGCCGGCCGGCCCCTTCGGTGGCGCGCGCGCACAACAGCCGGGAACCGACTGAACTGTGGTTCAGTCGGTTTGCTTTGAGGCTGAGGCTGACATGTGGGTCCCACTCCTCTTTTAACCTCTGAAATTTATTCCTAACAGCTGTGGTAAACAGTGAACCCTATTCTACCCTTGGCAACTCAAATTATTCACCCAAGAGCCATTTGAATTGATCAAGGTTCAAATGAGGTTTGGTTTGAATGAATTTCAGCACAAGTGCAGTTTGAAATTCAAATAAAGTTTGAATTTCTCCCCCTTAGCTCATGTCAAGATCAACTCCAAATGGAGTGAAAATTGGTGTGTGAGCTCACAAAAATGTGCTGAGCAAGAATATGCCTTCCACTTTTAAATTCAGTGGGTGAAAACAGTTTGAATTTGAATATGTTTTCAAACTGCCCCTTTCCTATCTACACCCAAGATGACCTCAAAAATGTTTTGAATTTGGCTGAAACTTGGCATGGACATCCTTGGCAAAGTGTAGGAGTTTTCATATGTCCAGCCCATCTATATCACATGTGGGAAGTACCACTTTTGCAATGTGTGAGTTTGTTCCCTAATGAGCATGTTGATAATTGTTACTTGCTCTTTATTTGTGTTCATCATTTTTCCTCAAATGAGGTGTGTGGTGTGGGGATGAACACTGCAAATGGGTGTCAAAAACTGAGGCCCTTACATCACACATCTTCTACTCTTTCTAAGGATGTATTATATGACAATTTTAGATTTTTCTACTGGGAGTTATGTTTGAAAAACCGAAAAGTCCAGAGAATGTTTAACTCTGTCCTGGTTCTGGACAGTTTACATTCCTCGGGGATTTAAGCCATCTTACGGTGAGTTTCAGCTCTGGAAGTCTACAACAATACCTTCCCAGAACCATATAGCACACCTCTTTGGGCTAAAGGACCCGTGAGTTATGCCCTGTTGAAGATCAGCAAACTTGCTGTCCAAAACAGAGCACTCTGTTTTTCATCCATTTGGCTATCCTACTTCACTATCCCATTTTTATATCCAACCAGGGTCCTAAATGTTGAACCTATAGATTTTAATTCTTTGTTATCATTATTCTCATGCATATGCCTACAATATCTCGGTACTACGTTCCTCACAAAAGAAATTCCTAACCGGATTTTTCCGGCATATACGTCTCAAATGTGGCACTAAACAGTCTCTCGCACACGTTTACTACACGGATACTTACGTGGTTAGTACCTGCAGAAGGCCACACAATAATGGTGCACTCAATGGTTATTCATTTCAGGCAGTTCCATATTTAGAAGTAAATACAAACGCCTGTATCATTGTCATACGGCCATCCCTGAGTTAGGTCACGTCTCAAGGTACGTGATCGTGTTTCAACACCACACGACGGGGAACCCGAGTATGTCATGAACGGGTCGTCACGGTTGGGAATGTTATCAACCCAACAGATACCACCTACTGCCCTGCAGGGCACGCCGATGGCAAGCGGTGCGTATGTCCTCCTGGGCTATTTCCAGACGAACACACTCTCGCGTTACTGACCACGCGATGGGGTCTCCACTTACTTGCCTAATGCACGCTAGGGATCAGCGTTTCATATGAACTCAGGAACATGAAGAGTTCAAGAGGTTCGTATTGACGTCTCACACCAAGCTATGAGACAAATCCCTGAACCACGTTCCTCGTCAGGGAGAGCTAACCGAAATTGAACCGCTTTCGGTGGCGTTCCTTACCATACTTACCAGAGCGTAGGTGCGTCGTTACATAATTGAAATTCAGAATTATAACACATAGGTTAGTCTTTGCCACTTTAAGTAACTATGCTAATATAGTCCTTACTTGGGCAGCTACCGATTCCTCACCGTATACCTAAGTTTTTCCCATAATGCAGTCCTTTAGTACTGTGCTATCCCCACTGCAGCTCTGATACCAGGCTGTGGCGGACCGGAATCCGCTCACCCAGGATCGCAGAGGGTGGTGCCGCGCGATGCGACACCCGACAGCACACGTCATAAGAACACATTATATTACATGGGAAAAACAAACTGAAGGCACAAAGTAGTACACTTCTCAGTTACAAACTAGGGTCTTTATTACACAGCGGAAGTTTCTTTTGTACAACTCACGCCCGCCTATCTAGCAAAAGTCGGTTGCCCAGCCCTAGGGCAACCCACACTAGCTGCACGTATCAGCTCAGCGCGGCGTGTACGGCTCCCACTCAGCCGTGGTCCCCGACGGAGGGTAACCCTCACCGGTGGACTCGTACTCCGAGTCCGTGGGTGGCTCCTCACCTGAAAAACACTTAAGCAGCAACCGTGAGCACGAAGGCTCAGCAAGGCTTAACCGACTCACCTAAGCATGAAACTCTACATGAGGTGTACCATGACACAGGATAGCAATGTTGCAGCAAATGGACACGCCTACAAGTTCATCCTTAATTCATCTTTTAGCAACAAGTTAACAGTTCATGAAGCTGAAATTTAGTAAGCAATATTTGGTGGCACACATGTAGCAATACAATTATATCATAGCAGCAATATTGAATCATAACATTTCATTCGTTAGTCTACGTTACGACACAGTGAACAAGCGGTACCCGTCACCGCGAGGGATGGCGAATCGACTCGATATACACCTGCAGGGAAACCCAAAGAGCACGTCACGTACGCCCACCTGTGGAGCTGCACAGCACGCTCACTCGATGTCGTACGGGACAACCTTTCACCCAACAGCCCAAACGTCGAACCGGTCGCACTGAAACGAGCAGGAGGTTCCCCACACGGAGCATCTCTCTATGCCCGTTGGCAGATTTCCACCTTGCTGCCCTCAACCTACACCTATAAATCGGTGTGCTATGCCTCGATGCCCGGAGGTTTAGGCTACATCGGTTTATCGGGGCCCATATATCCGATATGCCTTCGGTACGTTCAATACTTGTTCAGCAGGCCCGCACACGGATCGGTCCTCAATCGACATGGACAGGGCCGCGCACACAAGACTCTCTCTTGCTGCGCCCTAGCCCCTGCCTAGTCTCATTTTCATTACTAAAGTGATCTCACATCACTCCACCGAACCCGTGTGTCCCAAGCCTATCTCGCGAGTAGATTCCAACTACTCGACTTGTACCGAAGTCCTATGACTCATTAAGCCTAGCCTGTCTACTCGAGGTCTTAGACACTACCCCCACTCTTTTAGGAACCTTTGGTTATGCAAGTGGGGTTCCATTCCTTCTACACCTAATGCACAATCATACTTCACATGACTCATGTAAACAAAAGAAAACTTATAAAAAGGTTAATGCAAACCGGGGCTTGCCTTGTTGCTGCTGGTCAGGAGTTAAGTCTTCGTCCGGAAAGAGGAAGTCCAGCACCTCCGGAGTCTCTTCTTCAACGGCTACACGTTAATGAAATACTACATGTTAATTTAGATGCAAATGTGAGTTTTAGAGTAAGACTTCTACTATTAGTTATAATAAACAGCCTCTAACACCTGGAACTTTGTTTAAGAATTTAAATATGAACTGGTGTTGGTGGTTTGGCTTGGACTTAATCACATGGTTAAATGCTAAGTGGTTTTCCCCCTTTTCCATATTAATCCCTTAAGTGGTTAAACAGGGCAGGGGTGATCTAGAGCTCCTATGGAGCTGAGAATTTTTGTGTGAGTTCCTTGTCACAAGAAAACTCTCTGGACTAAACATTAGCACTTTTCATGGAGTGGTTTGCTCAGAATAATTCTCTTGGCAAATCAGCAAGTAAGAATTTATTCTGAGGTAATACCCCTGTTCATGCTCAACTTAATGAACTACAATTTCAATTATAGCTCATAGAGTTTGCATGAATTTTCCTAACATTTTTGGGGTTAAGATTTGCCCAGAACTGAATTGCCAAGTTTTGGAAATTCTCTGAAAATGTTTCTGTATTCAAATGAACACAGCACCTTCCAATTTGAATTGCTCTGACCAAATCAACTCCAAATGGTCTGAAACTTTTACAGGGGTTTACTAATGTCCTAAAGAACATTCTGGCAAAATTTGGGGATTTTTGGATGAACCAAACTCCCTCAAAAATTCTTTTGCTGAAAAGCTTTAAAGAATTTTCCAGAATTAATTAATGGGTTTCATACAAATTGGGTTTCAGATTTGGATTGTACTCTGTTAGAGGAATCCAACAAAATTTGTTTCATGATTTTTGGATTCTCCTAACCCAAGTTGTGGTCCTCCAAAGTTTGAACTACAAACTGGACATTTCAAAATGTTTAAATGTCTGCCGGTGGGTCCCACCCGGCAGTCTTCTCCTTCCTCGCGCCAAACAGGGGCCCGCGGCGGCGCACTCCGGCGAGCGTCGCCGGAACTGCTTTCCCGGCCGTCTTCCGGCCCCAAACTTGCCGCCTCGCCCTAACTCACGACGCTGAACTCGTCGGTGGTGTCGCCGGCGGCCGTAGCTCACCGGAACAGGGCTCCCGACGGTGACAGCGGCGGTTACGGTTTCGGTGTGGTCGGGAATGCGTCACAACGCATCAAAATGATCGGCAAAGGGTCAGAGAGCACCGTGGAAGCTCGAGGGTGATGGAAATGGCCGCCAAACCCCATGAAAAGGTCGGCAACCTAGAGCTCCACGGTGAACCGAGCTGTTATTCTATGGCGGCCCAAAAAACAACCTAAACCCGGCCATTTCTGGGTCATTTCCCTTGATTCTTGGTTGAGGAGGGCCGCTAGGGAGTGAGGAAGGTATTGGCCAGCCTGCGCGGCCAATAGCTAAACGAGTAGCAGGAATTTTGGGGTAGACCGCGCTTTACCCGAATGCACTACGTTTCGGAAGAACTGGAAATACTCTTCATCCGGTGGTTCAACCGCTATTCGGCTTGCATCTACACGATCTAGAGAGCACAGCGCACCTTTTTTGTGTAGGAGTCCGGCGGTGAAACTGGCCGTGGCGTGCTGTCCGCGGGGAGCAGTTCGCGGCTTTCCGCCGGTGCTCTGTTCCTCGGCGTCGTTGCCGAATTGCACGCGCCACAGGCTAGGAGTCTCGGATTTGCGGGGCTGTCGTGATAGAGCACGCACGGGCGCTGCTTTTTGGTGCTGCTGGCACGAGCAACCGGGGCTCGGTTGCTGCCGGCGATCGGGAAAGGAGAGTGCGGGGTGAGCTCCGGTTTAGTGCGGGGTGAGGGAAACAGCGAGCGTGCGATCAATGAAGAAGGCAACGTGCTGCTGTTTGCTCCCGGGTTAACGATCGGGTTGAGGCGGCGGAGCCGGCAAGCTGGTCGCCAGCGCGTGCGGAGGGGGGGCGAGGTGGCTGCTCAGTCGGCTCGGTGTCGAGCTCTGCCGAGGCCCGGTAAACCGAGTTCGCTCGGTGTTGACTTAGGGCCGAAGTCTAGCTGACTGGTGGGCCCTCTCCTCCCCCCTAATCTTCTCTGTTGTGCAAATATCCCACCTACTCAGACTTGAAAAGGGAATTTAGCAACCAATTCAGAGGTAGAATTTGAATTCATCAACTTCAAACTGGTTTGGCCACATTCCCTTCATATTTAAATTTGAAAATTCAAACTCAGTTTGAATTGTTACTAATTCGGCTCCCGATGAGATGAAGTCCAATGGGACTGAAAATTGGTGGGACTACTCAGGAAAATATGCTGAGTTTAGATATGGAGCTAACTTTTGAATTTGGGTGATGAAAGTTGCTGCAATTTGAATTTACATTCAAATTGGCCTCTTTTTGAAATAACCCACAAGTGCCTCAAAAAGTGTTGAATTTGCATGAGCTTTGGACTGAACCTTCCCAAGACTTTTTAAATTCTAGGGGTGAGCTCAACCTCTCATGTTCAAGTGTAGAAACCATACTTTGTGAAAGTGAAGGCTTTCCCCTCTAATCATTCTTTTGATGGAGGTTACTTGCTCTTTACAACATTTCCTAAGGTGTCCACAATAAAAACTGTGGTGTTGTGCGGTGAAGAAAAAAATTTTGCAAGTCCCTTTTCTTGGCCTTTTACACGACACAGCCGGTTGGCCGGAGCGTCGTCCCCGCCGAAGTCGAGGGTTTGCGGCGGCGACGACGATACGGTCTACCTCGTGAATCCACTGCTGGGTCGCTGCCTGAGGCGCGTCCCCAGCAGGCGGATTGTGCAGTAGCGCTCTTGCTGCAGCTAGCGCAACCCCGCGGGGTACGCCCAGCGCTGCTGAAGACCTGACGCTGGTTGGAGTCTGCATTGCCGGGGTCGGCGCTGCCAGAGCCGGCTGCTGGCTCCCAGCTTGCGGCGACACACTCCGTCCTGAGCGTGTCGACATGTACTCCCCCCTGGTCACGGTTCGCCGTGAACGCGGGGGAGGAGAGTTTGCCGCTGAAGGAAGCTTGGTCATCTTCGTCGAAGGAAACTCGTCGCGCAAGGGAAAAGCCCCCTACCTGGCGCGCCAAATGTCGAAGTGTGCGGTCGACACTTCCCCCGGGCCTGCACTGGGTAGCCCGTGGAGGTTCTTTTTTCGGAGGGGCTAGTCACTTGCGGAGAGCTCAAGTGTATGGACGAATTAAGGAGGAGCTTGACACGGTGAGTTTTACGTGGTTCAGGCCGCCGGAGCGTAAAACCCTACGTCCACGGCGAGCTATGGAGCTCGCTGTATTGCTTGTTGCTCAGAACCGGAGTCCTGAGCTTGGGGGAGAGTTACACCTTGGGTGCGAATGGCTAGAGTGTGAACCCTTGCTAACGTCGCCTACCCGAGCCTTTTATAGTCCAAGACTCGGGTGGCTTACAAGGGGGGGCCCGGGACCCGACAGGTGGTCCCGGGGAGATTGTCTGTTATCTACCGTATCTGCAGTTATGCCGGTAGTTGTCTCTGGCGAAGGCTTCTGAGTCTTCGTCTTGCCGCCCTGCCCATGCCACATGCTAGTCGTAGTGGTTGATGACCGCGGGGGCGGCATGGGATGTCTTGTCGCAGCGTTTATTGGCTGGCAGGCTCTGACACGGCGCGCCAGTCTGTGATGTGACTGGGTGCAACGGCACCTGACAGAGGCGTGCTCCGTGTCTCCGCGTCTTGGGAAGGCGCAGGCCTTGAATACCTTGTACGGGCAAGGTATGGGGCGTCTTTACGCCTGCTGCCTACCGCTCGGGGGCAGGCAGCGCTCTCCTGCTGGACACGTGGCGGTCCCGGAGCCCTCCTCAGAGAAGAGGGAGGTCCGGCCTCGCAGGACACGTGGAGCCTTTGGACCTCTCCCCGCGGAGGGGGAGGACCGGCTTTTGACGGCCACGTGGCGGGCCCAGAGCTCTCCTCTGAGGAGAGGGGGGTCTGGCCCCGCTGGACACGTGGCGCCTTCGGACCTTTCCCTCGCGGAGGGGGAGGTCCGGCTTCTGCAGGCCACGTGGCGAGCCCGGAGCTCTCCTCTGAGGAGAGGGAGGTCCGGCCCCACCGAACGCGTGGCGCCTTCGGAGCTCTCCCTGCGGAGAAGGGCGAGTTCCTTAGGCATTTTCCCCTGTGCGCGGGGGTACCCCATATCGCGGGTACCGACAAGCCCCCTTTGCCCGGCTCGGCAGGTCGGGATGTGGGTCGCAGCAACGTCCTCTCGAAGACTCCTTCGGGCACGGGGGCTCCGGTGGAGGCCTTCGTTGAGAGGTCGTCAGCCACGGCATTGCCAGGGCGCGGTACATGGCGCAGGTCCAAGGCGAGGAAGTCTTTCTCCAGCATCTGCACGTGGAGCAGATAAGCTGCTAGTTGCGGGTCATTGCAGGAACATTCACCCTTGACTTGCTTGATGACTAGATGGGTGTCGAAGTGTTCGGTCGACACTTCCCTCGGGCCTGCACTGGGCAGCCCGCGGAGGTTCTTTTTTCAGTGGGGCTAGTCGCTTGCGGAGAGCTTGAGCATATGGACGAGTTAGAAAGAGCTTGACACGGCGAGTTTTACGTGGTTCAGGCCGCCGGAGCGTAAAACCCTACGTCCACGGCGAGCTACGGAGCTCGCTGTATTGCTTGTTGCTCAGAACCGGAGTCCTGAGCTTGGGGATGACTGAAGTCTAGCGTACGAGTTGTGGGAGTGCGAACCCTTGCTAACGTTGCCTACCCGAGCCTTTTATAGTCCAAGGCTCGTGCGGCCTACAAGGTGGGCCCGGGACCCGACAGGTGGTCCCGGGGAGATTGTTTGCTATCTACCGGATCTGTAGTTATGCCGGTAGTTGTCTCTGGCGAAGGCTTCTGAGTCTTCGTCTTGTTGCCCTGCCCATGCCGCATGCTAGTCGTAGTGGATGATGACGGCGGAGGCGGCATGGGATGTCTTGTCGCTGCGTTTATTGGCTGGCAGGCTCTGACACCGTGCGCCAATCTGTGATGCGACTAGGCGCAACGGCACCTGACAGAGGCGTGCTCCGCGTCTCCGCGTCTTGGGAAGGCGCTGGCCTTGAATACCTTGTACGGGCAAGGTATGGGGCGTCTTTACGCCCGCTGCCTACCGCTTGGGGGCAGGCAGCGCTGTTCTGCTGGCCACGTGGCGGGCCCGGAGCCCTCCTCAGAGGAGAGGGGGGTCCGGCCCCGCAGGACACGTGGAACCTTCGGACCTCTCCCCGCGGAGGGGGAGGTCCGGCTTCTGTCGGCCACGTGGCAAGCCCGGAGCTCTCCTCTGAGGAGAGGGAGGTCCGGCCCTGCTGGACACGCGGCGCCTTCGGACCTCTCTCCCACGGAGGGGGGGAGGTCCGGCTTCTGTATGCCACGTGGCAGGCCCGGAGCTTTCCTCTGAGGAGAGGGAGGTCCGGCCCCGCCGAACGCGTGGCGCCCTCGGAGCTCTCCCTGCGGAGAACGGCGAGTTCCTTAGGCATTTTCCCCTGTGCGCAGGGGTACCCCATATCGCGGGTACCGACAGTGGCCCCCGGGCCCATCTCGGGGGAGATAGCGAGCCCGAGGTGGGACCTTCGTCTCTTCTGATCCGCGCACTTTCTATAAGTCTCGCATTGACCACTGCCGGAGCACGAACAGCCGCGGGATTGTGGGAGCGTGCGCCCACTTGATGGTTGCTTTTACTGCGGCGGTTCCGAAGACTGCCACTTCTGCACGTTGTGGCGCTTTCTCCGGGAACCGCCGGAGTGTCTTGCCAGCTCGCCTTCTTCTTGGCTTTGCCTGGCCTAGACCTTAGCTCCGCTACGTGCTCAGAGGTCTTCTCCACTCCCGACGCTCTGCTCCGACGCCTTCCCCAGGTCCTTACTGTACTAAGGGCCCCGGAGGTCTCCGGGGCTCGCCTCGTGAGGATGGGGAGGCCCGGATCTTCCGGCCACATGGCGGGCCCGGAGCTCTTCTTTAAGGAGAGGGAGGTCCGTTCCCGCCGGACACGTGAGCCCTTCGGTCTTGCCTTGGAGTTCCGGTCTTGCGCGATCCCGTTGTGGCCCCCTGGTAGGGGCATACTCCTGCAGGGAGTTAAGGCCGAGAGGTCCTGCACACAAGTAAGGGAAACGTAATTCTCCTTGGGGGCTCCCCCTCCTTTATCTCATAGTCTTATTTGGCTTACGGTCCCTAACCACATGCACGGTGCTTGGGGACCATAGTGCGCGAAGCGCCGGGGGCCCGGGGCTCCTTTGGTTATCGGCAGGTACCTCCAATGCTACCGCCTCTGGTAGGGCAGCAAATGCCGACTAGGGGTGAGAACGAGAAGAGGGAGCCGAGTGCATGGCTGGCATACGCCGGAAGTGTAATCATAAGAAATTTAAAACATAATTTTAAATGAGTACGAGGAAAGAGCAAAGTAGAACAGGTTTCTTTTCATATAACTTTCCACAGGAGGAAGGCGGGCTAAACATGGAGGCCACGACCCGCCCAATTAAGAAGGGAAGCAAGACTCTACGCGCTTGGAGTCGGAACCAGGCAAAGCTGAACGTAGTCCTGTACCGTCCCCTGGGGCTTAGCTGCTCCGAGCGCTGTTCCTGGACTCTGTAGAATTTATTATGAAAAGAAGAGACTGACCTATCTTTGCTCTAAGGGTAGAACTTACGGAGGTGTTCTATGTTCCAAGGGTTCGGGAGCAGGTCCCTATCTTCGGTGGAAAGGCGTACGCACCCGGGGCGGCACACTTTTGCGACTCAAAAGGGACCTTCCCAACTAGGGGAGAGTTTGTGGGTCCCTTCGCGAGAAAGTATGCGCCGCAGCACCAGGTCACCTTCCTGCAGCTCCCGGGCACGCACAGACCTCTGGTGGTAGCGACGGAGCGCTTGTCTATACCGTGCGTTACGGAGAGCTGCCTGCAATCGGACCTCGTCGACGAGGTCGATTTCTCCACGCCGGAGGTTGTCCTGCGCGGCTTCGTCATAAGCCCGGACACGGTGAGACTTCATGGTGATCTCTGGGGGAAGTACGGCTTCGGCCCCATACACCATGAAGAAGGGTGTCTCTCCTGTGGCCCGGCTCTGGGATGTCCGGTTAGCCCATAGTGTGCTCGGAAGCTCATCCACCCAATTGGCACCATGTTTCTTCAGACTGGCGTAGGTGAGGGTCTTAAGGCCCCGGAGAATCTCCGCGTTGGCCCTCTCGACTTGCCCATTGCTCTTTGGATGAGTAACAGAGGCATAGCACACCTGAATGCCGAGGTCTTCGCAGTAGTCTTGGAAGGCTGCGCTGGTGAACTGGGTCCCGTTGTCAGTGATGATTCTGTTCGGGACCCCGAACCGGCAGACAATCAACTTGATAAACTTCACTGCAGATTGCTTGTTGATGGTGACAACTGGTGTGGATTCCAGCCACTTGGTGAACTTGTCGATGGCGACATAGAGGTACCGGAATCCCCCGACGGTTCTGGGGAATGGTCCCAGGATGTCCAGCCCCCATACGACAAACGGCCACGAGGGCGGGATCATCTGTACCGCCTGGGCCGGTGTATGGACCTGCTTGGCGTGGAACTGGCACGCCTCGCAGCTCTCGACCAGCCTGACGGCATCCTGGAGTGCTGTCGGCCAGTAGAAGCCATGCCGGAAGGCTTTACCGACGAGCGTGCGTGAGGAAGAGTGACTCCCACATTCGCCTCCATGGATCTCAGCGAGCAAGTCGCAGCCTTCCCCCTGGGTTATGCACCGCAATAAGACGTGGTTGGCGCCACGCCGGTAGAGATCCCCCTCTACCAGCGCGTATCTCTTAGCCATACGCACGATCCGTTCAGCGGTTGCATGTTCATCAGGGAGGATGTTGTCTTTCAAGTAGTCCCGGATCTCCATGATCCATGCATCGGTTCTGACTTGAGCTTCTGGATCTTGAGCGCTGGGTTGCACGGAGTCCCCAGTGACGCTTACGATCCTTGGTGGCATCCATGGCTGCAGGGCCGCAGGGACCGCCAGCTTCGAGGTGCTGGTCAAGCCCCCTTCGTCCGGCTCGGCGGGCCGGGCTGTGGGCCGCAGCAACGTCCTCTCGAAGACTCCTTCGGGCACGGGAGCTCCGGTGGAAGCCTTTGTTAAGTGGTCGTCAGCTGCGGCATTGCCAGCGCGTGGTACGTGGCGCAGGTCCAAGGCGAGGAAGCCTTTCTCCAACATCTGCACGTGAAGCAGATAAGCAGCTAGCTGTGGGTCATTGCAGGAGCATTCACTCTTGACTTGTTTGATAACCAGCTGGGAGTCGCCCTGTGCCAACAACTGGCGAGTGCCTAGAGACAGGGCTGTCTGTAGGCCAAAGATGAGCGCTTCATACTATGCCATGTTGTTGGTTGCCTTGAAATTGAGACGCTCCATGTACCCAAACTGTTCCCCCGATGGCATGAGGAGCATGTGACACCCTCACCTCGGGTGTCAGCATATGTTCATATTTTATGAAGAAGAAAAACATTTTTAGAAGAGTAGAAACAGAGACAAGTACCAAAAGGATAGCCAATAAAGCTCTCCGAGAGCACCGAAGGCAATTTCCATGGCCAGCAGACCACGTGGCATGTTCGGAGCTCATTCCCGAGAAATTGGGAGAGGTCCGCCGCTAAACTAGCTACGTGGCAGGCTCGGGGGTCACCTCCGCAATTGGAAAGAGGTCCGACCCTATGGGACATGTGCTACCGCGGAACTAGCCGCTGCGGAAGAAGCAAAGGCATTTTTATAGGGCACGTGTCATCCTCGGAGCTAGTCCTCGCGGAAATCAGAGGACCATTCGCGGGGGATACGTGTCAATCCCGGAGCTCATTTTAGAGAAGTCCGGATCTATCGGATACGTGTCGCCATCGGAGCTTATCACCGGAAGGTCCGTCGCAGCTAAACACGTGTCGACCGCGGGGCATGTCCCTGAGGAAAGAAGAAGAGGAAAGACCGGCGCCAACACGTGGCGTGCGTAGAGCTCACCTCCGAAGAAGAGGGAGGTCTCGCTCGTGACACGTGGCACAACCGGAGCTCGTCTCTGTGGGAGAAGAAATACCAGGCTCCGAAGGACACGTGGAGTTTCCGGAGCTCATCACCGCGGAGATAACGAGTCTGAAGCGGTTCTTACGTGTAAAGATACCGGTGCGCAACGGAACCCGATCTAAACCCCACGATGGTTACCGAAGATAAGACGTCGGGATCTAACAAAGATCTGAACGAGACTCTTATTCGGGATCCAATCAGATTAGGACTCTTCTCTTCCCGATTATAAATAGAACCCAAAACCTCTGGCCGAAACCACAAACTTCTCTTTCAACTCCTGAGCCGACGACTTAGAGCCCTAGCCCTAACTCGCCAAGCAAACCATCGCTGAAGCGCAACAAGGGAGATCATTGGAGGAGAACCAAGCGGTCTGAGGAGGACCCTGAAGACAAGAAGAGCGTGAGGTAGGACTTCAATACCACCTTACGACATCATGTTGTTCATCTCTTTGCATCTGTTCTTCGATTCCTTTCGAACAGAAGCTTTCTCGTGGGCAGATCACTGATGATCAGTTTGATCTAAAGACAAGATCGTCGCCACGTCCACCTTTGATCCGAACACCTCTGTCCATGCAAGCCATGCAATAATACGTACAGATCAATCTAATAAAAACTAATCGTAGTATAGCATGCATGTGCATCATCGCATCTAGTTTAAGGATTACGCATGATATTGATTGCTGTGAATCTCGTATGCACGTGAATCCTACATAGCAGGACAAGCTCAGGAAGCTGTCTACGACGAGCTGCAGCAACCAGATTTTGAGAATCAAGAACAACCGGAACCGCAAGTACAAGGCAAGTGCTCCTTGACCATGTTGATCCTATGTTTTGGGTAAAACTATTTTGTTTTGCAAAAAGGTGTGTGTGATGGGAAAACCCTTTTTATAGGAGTTTACTAGTTTTGATTAAACCATCCTTGTCGCCTAGGAAGTTTATGAGTCGGGTATGGTTTTTGCTTTATGCTTCGCTGAGTCCATGGGATTGGGAAGCGAGATAGATGTGTCTAGCTAACTGCACTCGTACTGATAATAAGTAATTGATGAGGTTAATGAACATGGATCGGAGGGAAGATCTAGGCAAGACTGGGTTTGTGAATGAGGTAGCATGAGATGGTGGTTTTACTTGCCGTAGATCTAAGGACCGGTTCATGCATGCACATGCCAGGACAACAGTGCCACCACAAGGCCAAGTATGGGTGCGGCTTAGCTGAGTAATTAGGTAAGTTGCTAGAGTGTTATGGACTGTGGAAGGCGCAGGGAATGGGAGTCGAGTGAGGACTGCCCTGGGAACTGCATGGCACAAGAGGGGGCCCGTGGGTGGGAGAATTGGAGATTCTAGCCTGCTGGTGAAACCTTAGTGAGTCCATACATCTAGTAACCCCTTTGTAAAGGCTATTTTGTGATCTCTTGACCATACACCAACGGACGTGTACTGGTATAATGGAGGTTCTGCAGTCGCCGACGGGTGACGAAATCACAAACTTGTGGGTAAAGAGGTGCAAACTCTGCAGAGTTATTAAAACTATCATGATAGCCGAGCTTACGGTCACGAGCACCTGGCTAAACTGCCATGATTAGATTGGGATGGTTATTGAATGGTTATTGGGAAGGTTCTTGGTTATGGTTATCGGTTATGGTTATTGGTTTGGAACTGTTGAGTCCGGGAGATAAGATGGTTGCATGACTGATGGGTCATGACATGAGATTGGTCTCGGTGTGAGACGTGGTTGTTTTATGAGGTGAGATGGTAGCAAATACGAGGAGGTATTCGTGAGTATGAATAAAAGATTGGTTAATGTTTGGATGGAACATGGAAAGCGATGGAGGTATGTTGGTAATTTAATACATGTTGGGATTACATCTAAACTTAAGTTGCTGTTTTATCACGGTTTTATAATCTGCTTTTCTGCAAATAAGCCTTTTATTACCTACCTTGTTTATGAGCTGCATATCATGTGTTATTCCCGCACTTTCTGAGTACATCATTGTACTCAACCTTGCATTATTATTTCTTCATCAGCAGCAAGAGAAGACTACTATGAAGACTGAGTAGAGCATTATGGTGTGTGATCTGTTCTCAACCTTGCCTGTGGAGGGAGTAGAGATGGAGCCACTTCTGCTTAGTTTTGCTTCCGCATTAGTTTTTGCTTCCGCATTTAAATAAAGATTTCCGCTGCGTAGAAATAAAGACTTCCGCTGTGAGCATGAGTCCAAGACTCATGAGGTGTTGTAATAAACTCTGTTATTCGTGGTAATATATAATCTGAATTCAGTTTGTGAAACGTATGTGTATGTGTGATGAACATCCTGGGCACACATATGCATTAGTTCTCGGTTCCGTGGTTTTCCACAGAATTGAGGGCGTCACAGAGCAGTAGGCCGGCACCGGCCCCCTGCTTTCGCGAGGAGCCGTCGAAGAAAAGCGTCCAGTGGGGCTCGGTGAAGACCGGAGCTTGGTGCTCTGGTTCACCGTCTTCGTGGCCCCCTGGGTCAGTCTTTGTTGGTGTCCACTCTGCCACAAAGTCAGCCAGTGCTTGGCTTTTGACTGCATGGCGGGGAAGGAAGTCCAGCTCAAACTCCGCCAGTTCCGCCGCCCACTTAGCGACGTTGCCAGTCGCATGGGGGCTGTGAAGAATCGTCTTCAGCGGATAGGAGGTGACTACCGAGACCCGGTGGGCCTGGAAGTAATGGCGGAGCTTCCTGGAGGCCACGAGCACCGCATACAGCAGCTTGTGGACTTCTAGGTACCTTGTCTTGGCATCATGAAATACTTCGCTGATGTAGTAGACAGGCCTCTGGATGGTTCGAACCCTCTCTCTTAGGTCTGGGGGGTCTTCATCCATTGGCCCTGGCCCGCTGGAGATGAGTGGGTCCAAGGGGACCTCCGGGAGTTGGGACCCGGAGGCCCCGCCGGTTCTCCGGGAGCTCCGGAGTGTCTTGCGGGATCTTTGGGAGGTCCCATTGGCCCCCGGGGGGTCCCACAGGACCCCTGGGGGTTTATCTTGGGGGTCAGGGAGATCGCCCTGGACCTCCGGGAGGTTGCCTTGGAGGTCCGAGAGACCGTCTCGGTCCTGCGGGGCCTCCTGGCGTCTGTCTTCTGCTGCTGGAGCAGGTCGTGAAGATGAGAGGTCCGGCCACTCTGCGACGAGGACCATACTCACCACCTCGGTTGTTGCCGCGATGTAGAGCAACAGGTGCTCTCCGGGCTCTGGGGCTACCATGATAGGTAGGGTCGTCAGGAGCCGCTTCAACTCCTAGAAAGCCTCTTCTGCTTCGTCAGTCCAGGCGAATGGGCCAGACTTGCGCAGGAGCTTAAAGAAAGGGAGTGCCCGCTCTGCTAGCCTTGGTATAAACCGACTCAGCGCGGCTAGGCATCCCGTGAGTTTCTGGACATCATTGACGTGGGCAGGAGGACGCATCAAGTCGATGGCCTTGATCTTCTCTGGGTTGGCCTCAATCCCTCGGTGCGAGACCAGGAATCCTAAGAGCTTCCCAGAGGACACACCGAACACACATTTGTCGGGGTTCAGCTTGGTGCACGTAGAGCGCAATTTGTCAAAAACTAAGGCTAGGTTATCTAACAAAGATGAACCCTGCTTGACCTTGACAACAATGTCATCGACGTACACCTCAACTAAGTCTCTTATTAACTCTCCAAAGGTTTTGTGCATTGCTCGCACAAAGGTGGGGAGAGCATTCTTTAGGCCGTAAGGCATAGAGACATAACAATAAATGCCATCTACTGTGATGAAGGAGGTGTGCTCTTCATCCTCCCTAGACATGGGGATCTGATGGAAACCCGAGTAGGCGTCTAGGAAGCACAGCATATCACAGCCTGATGTTGAGTCTACTATTTGATCTATTCTAGGGAGAGGGAATGGATCTTTGGGACATGCCTTATTGAGATTAGTGTAGTCGATGCACATTCGGAGCTTCCCGCCGGCCTTCGGGACAACGACGGGGTTTGCCAACCACCGGGGGTGGTGGACTTCCCGTATGAAGCCAGCGTCCAGCAGCTTCTTGACTTCTTCACGAATGAAGTTTTGCCGCTCGATGGACTGCTTGCGGGGCTTCTGTTAAACTGGCCGGGCGTCGGGGAAGACTTTTAAGTGGTGCTTGATCACCTCCCTGGGGATCCCCGGCATCTGTGACGGCTTCCATGCAAACACGTCAACATTGTGTCGGAGGAAGGTGACGAGCGCGCCTTCCTATTTGCTATCCAGGCCCCCGGCTACCCGGGTGGTCTGGGTGGCTTCGGCACTGACTTGGACGACCTTCAAGGGGACGCCGCCCTCGTCGAGGGGTTGCACCCGGGGTGCTGTGGCGGAGGCACAGTGGCGTGCACTCGGGTGGAGCTGGTCCGGCTCTGCACTGCCAGGGGCCGGTGCCCCAGCTGTTGCGAGCGCTTGGAGCTTCTCTAAGGCCGACACTGCAGCAGTGCGGTCTCCACGAATCCTGAGGACGCCCGTTGGTGTAGGCATCTTTAGGACGAGGTAGCCGTAGTGGGCTACTGCCATGAATCGGTACAGGGCTGGCCTGCCAATTATGGCGTTGAAGGGGAGGTCAATCTCCGCTACGTCGAACAGAATGTATTCTGTCCGATAGCTGTCCGGAGCTCCGAAGGTCACCGGGAGGCTGATGTTGCCGTAGGGGACGACCTGTCCCGGCCCTACCCCTGAGAACGGGCTTGACGGGGTGAGCTTGGCCATCGGGATCTGCAGCTTCTGGAAAGCTGCACGGCTGATGAGGTTCAGCCCAGCTCCACCATCTACCAAAACGTGGTACATCCTCACGTTGGCGATGGTAGGAGCTACCAAGAGCGGTAGTTGGCCGGCCCCAGCCATGTTCCTGGGGCAGTCAGTGGCGTCAAAGCTGATGGGGGTTCCCATCCACTTGAGGTGCGGTGCGGCACTTGGGAGTGGAGCCACCGACGCTACCGCTCGGCGCAGAGTCTTGACTGCGCTTCGAGACGAGGGGTCGGCAGACCCGCCGTATATGACGTAGAGCTTCTTTCGACGCTCATCGTTGCTGGAGCTGGAGTCCTCATGGTTGCGTACCGCCTTCACGGCACGCTGAGGCTCCTGGAACTCCACTTGGTGGTCGACGCTGTTCGGGACGTCGACCTTCTGCTTGCCCTCCCTTTGACGGAAGGGTGGGGCATCAGTCCGCTGCTGCTTCCCTTTGCGGAAGCGCTCTGCGAGCTTCCGGATCTCCCTGCACTCGGCAGTAGTGTGGTGACAGCTGCCGTGCACGGGGCATTGCTTGTCTTGATCACCTTCTGGGGTTGGTAACCTTCGCTGCCTCTTGTCGGGGCGCGGCCCCCGAGCCCCACTGAGTGCTACTGCTGCGGCGACAGAAGCTACGGTCGGTGAATCTATCTTGCCTCTGCCTCGGTTCTTGGCCTTCTTGCTGCCTCCATGGGAAGTAGGGCCAGATCCGGGCTGTCCTCCTGACTCGGAGGTCGGCAGTGAGTGCTAGTTTCGCCCTTCGGCTGCTCTGGCGCACTTGTCTGCCAGGCTGAAGAGCTCGGAGACATCGCGGACCTCTCTGGTCGCGAGCTTCTCGAGCATCTTCTTGTCCCGGACGCCTTGCCGGAACACCACCACCACAGAAGCGTTTGGATGTGTGGGATGGTGTTCCGCACCTGGGAGAACCGCTGGATGAAGGAGCGCAGCGACTCCCCAGGTTGTTGCTGGATGGCGTGGAGGTCGAGCTCCATGCCAGGCCGGGTGTAGGAACTGCCGAAGTTGGCGATGAACTGCCGGCAGAGCTCTTCCCAGGAAGTTATGGACCCCTGGGGGAGGTTCATGAGCCAAGACCGAGCTGGACCAGTCAAGGCGACAGGGAAGTAATTGGCCATGACGGCCTCATCCCCTCCTGCGGCAAGTACGGCGGTGGAGTAGGTCTGGAGGAACTCCGCCGGGTTGACGCTGCCGTCGTACTTCTCGGGCAGGTGCGGCCGAAACTTGCGCGGCCACCTCGCGAAGCGAAGGTGGGGTGCAAGGTCCGCACATCCTGCCCCTGTTGCCGCAGGTATTGGTGCCGTGAACGCTTGGTTCGCACCTGGCATAGTGTACCCCGGTATGGGCAAGGCCGCGCCATAGACCGGAGGCACCATTTTCAGGACATATGGCTGTGGCATATTCTGCGCGGCGTAAGCCTGGGGCAGAGATCGCATGGCGAAAGTCTGCTCTTCAGGCTGGGTCGAGGCCGACATCACGCTGTCGCCAGCCTCTCGGTTGCGACGCCTTTCTCGACGTCACTCAAGGTATACCTGGGCATCCTGGCCCAAGTGACACCGTTCCAGCTCTGTCCTCAGATCCTTCGACTGGAACCTGGTGGAGCTGGAATCTGCCGTCTGCTCGCCAACCATTGGCGTGCGCATCAGAGACAGCCGGTTGGCCGGAGCGTCGTCCCCGCCAAAGTCGAGGGTTTGCAGCGGCGACGACGAGACGGTCTACCTTGCGAATCCACTGCTGGGTCGCTGCCTGAGGCGCGTCCCCAGCAGGCGGATTGCGCAGTAGCGCTCTTGCTGCAGCTAGCGCACCCCCGCGGGGTACGCCCAGCGCTGCTGAAGACCTGATGCTGGTCGGAGCCTGCATTGCCGGGGTCGGCGCTGCCAGAGCCGGTTGCTGGCTCCCCAGCTTGCACCGACACACTCTGTCCTGAGTGTGTTGACATGTACTCCCCCCTGGTCACGGTTCGCCACTAACGCGGGGGAGGAGAGTTTGCCGCTGAAGGAAGCTTGGTCATCTTTGTCGGCGGAAACTCGTTGCGCAAGGGAAAAGCCCCCTACCTGGCGCGCCAAATGTCGAAGTGTTCGGTCGACACTTCCCCCGGGCCTGCACTGGGCAGCCCGCGGAGGTTCTTTTTTCGGTGGGGCTAGTCGCTTGCGGAGAGCTTGAGCGTATGGACGAGTTAGGAAGAGCTTGACACGGCGAGTTTTACGTGGTTCAGGCCGCCGGAGCGTAAAACCCTACGTCCACGGCGAGCTACGGAGCTCGCTGTATTGCTTGTTGCTTAGAACCGGAGTCCTGAGCTTGGGGATGACTGAAGTCTAGCGTATGAGTTGTTGGAGTGTGAACCCTTGCTAACGTCGCCTACCCGAGCCTTTTATAGTCCAAGACTCGTGCGGCTTACAAGGGGGGCCCGGGACCCGACAGGTGGTCCCGGGGAGATTGTCTGCTATCTACCGTGTCTGTAGTTATGCCGGTAGTTGTCTCTGGCGAAGGCTTCTGAGCCTTCGTCTTGTCACCCTGCCCATGCCGCATGCTAGTCGTAGTGGATGATGACGGCGGAGGTGGCATGGGATGTCTTGTCGCTGCGTTTATTGGCTGGCAGGCTCTAACACCGCGCGCCAGTCTGTGATGCGACTGGGCGCAACGGCACCTGACAGAGGCGTGCTCCGTGTCTCCGCGTCTTGGGAAGGCGCGGGCCTTGAATACCTTGTACGGGCAAGGTATGGGGCGTCTTTACGCCCGCTGCCTACCGCTCGGGGGCAGGCAGCGCTGTTCTGTTGGCCACATGGCGGGCCCGGAGCCCTCCTCAGAGGAGAGGGGGGTCCGGCCCCGCAGGACACGTGGAACCTTCGGACCTCTCCCCGCGGAGGGGGAGGTCCGGCTTCTGTCGGCCACGTGGCAAGCCCGGAGCTCTCCTCTGAGGAGACGGAGGTCCGGCCCTGCTGGACACGCGGCGCCTTCGGACCTCTCTCCCGTGGAGGGGGGAGGTCCGGCTTCTGTATGCCATGTGGCGGGCCCGGATCTTTCCTCTGAGGAGAGGGAGGTCTGGCCCCGCCGAACGCGTGGCGCCCTCGGAGCTCTCCCTGCGGAGAAGGGCGAGTTCCTTAGGCATTTTACCCTGTGCGTGGGGGTACCCCATATCGCGGGTACCGACAATGGGAGTCGCTCTGTGCCAACAACTGGCGAGCGCCCAAAGACAAGGTTGTCTTCAGGCCAAAGATGAGTTCTTCATACTCTGCCATGTTGTTGGTTGCCTTGAAATTGAGACGCACCATGTACCCAAACTGCTCCCCCGATGGCATGAGAAGCAGCACGCCGGCACCGGCCCCCTGCTTTTGCGAGGAGCCATCGAAGAAAAGCGTCCAGTGAGGCTCGGTGAAGACAAAGCTCGGGGCTTTGGTTCACCGTCTTCGTGGCCCCCTGGGTTGGTCGTTGTTGGCGTCCATTCGGCCACGAAGTCAGCCAGTGCTTGGCTCTTGACCGTGTGGAGAGGAAGGAAGTCCAGCTCGAACTCCGCCAACTCCGCTGCCCATTTAGCGACATTGCTGGTCGCGTTGGGGCTGTGAAGAAAGGCCTTCAGCGGGTCTGAGGTGACCACCGAGATCCGGTGGGCTTGGAAGTAGTGACGGAGCTTCCTGGACGCCACGAGTACTGCATACAACAGCTTGTGGACCTCCAGGTACCTTGTCTTGGCGTTGTGGAGGACTTTGCTGATGTAGTAGACAGGCCTCTGGATGGTCCGGACCCTCCCCACTGGGCCTGAGATGTCTTCCTTCATTGACTCAGGCCGACAGGAGGTAGACGGATCCGGGGGAGCCTCCGGGAGCTGGAACCCGTGGGCTTCTAGGCCGTCTTGGACCTTCGGGAGGTCGTCTTGTTCTCCTAGGAGGTCCCTCTGGACCTCTGGGGGGTTATCTTGGAGCTCCGGGAGGTCCAGTTGGACCTTTGGGAGTTGTCTTGGAGCTCCGGGAGGTCACCTTGGATCTCTGGGAGGTCGTCTTGAGTCCCCGGGGTCTCCTGGTGCTTGTCTTCTGCTACCGGAGCAGGCTGCGGTGATGAGGGGTCCGGCCGCTCTGCGATGAGGACCATGCTCACCACCTCTGTTGTTGCCGCGATGTAGAGCAGCAAGTGCTCTTCGGGCTCGGGGGCTACCATGATGGGTAGGGTCGTTAGGAGCTGCTTCAACTCCTGGAATGCTTCCTCTGCTTTGTCGGTCCAAGCAAAAGGACCGGATTTGTGCAGGAGCTTAAAGAAGGGAAGTGCCCGCTCTGCTAGCCTCGGTATAAACCGACTCAGCGTGGCTAGGCATCCCGTGAGTTTCTGGACATCCTTGATGCGGGCAGGGGGCCGCATCAGGTCGATGGCCTTGATCTTCTCTGGGTTGGCCTCAATCCCTCGGTGTGAGACCAGGAATCCTAGGAGCTTCCCAGAGGATACGCCGAACACATATTTGTCGGGGTTCAGCTTAGTGCGCGTGGAGCGCAGTTTGTCAAAGACTAGAGCTAGGTTATCTAACAAGAATGAGCTCTGTTTGACCTTGACAACGATGTCATCGACATACACCTCAACTAAGTCTCTTATTAGCTCTCCAAAGGTTTTGTGCATAGAACGTACAAAGGTGGGGAGAGCATTTTTTAGACCATAAGGCATAGAGACATAACAATACAGGCCGTCTACTGTGATGAAAGAAGTGTGTTCTTCATCTTCTCTAGACATAGGGATTTGATGAAAGCCCGAGTAGGCGTCTAGGAAACATAGCATATCACAGCCTGATGTAGAGTCTACTATTTGGTCTATTCTAGGGAGAGGGAATGGATCTTTAGGACATGCCTTATTGAGACTGGTGTAGTAGATGCACATCCGGAGCTTCCCGCCGGCCTTCGGGATGACGACGGGGTTCGCCAACCACCGGGGGTGGTCGATGTGACACCCTCATCTCGGGTATCAGCATATGTTCATGTTTTATGAAGAGAAAACATTTTAAGAAAAGTAGGAACAGAGAAAAATATCAAAAGGATAGCCAATAAGAGCCGAATCCAGGTCTCAGAGAGCGCCGAAGACAACTTCCGCAGCCCGCTGGCCACGTGGCGTGTTCGGAGCTCATCCCTGCGAAGTGGGGAGAGGTCCGCCGCTAAAGTAGGCTACGTGGCAGGCTCGGGGCTCATCTCCGCAAAAGGGGAGAGGTCTAACCCTATGGGACACGTGTTGCCCCCGGAGCTAGTCATCATGGAAATCAGAGGATTGGTCGCGCGGGATACGTGTCGATCTCAGAGCTCACCTCCGAGAGGTCCGGTGCTATCAAACATGTTTCACCTCCGGAGCTTATCTCCGGGAGGCCCGTCACTGTTGGACACGTGTTAACCTCGGAGCTCGTCTCTGAGGAAAGAAGAAAGGAAAGATCCGGCACTGACACGTGGCGTGCGTGGAGCCACCTCCGAGTAAGAGAGGAGGTCCCGACCACCAGGAGACGTGGCGCACGCGGAGCTCACCTCCGAAGAAGAGGGAAGTCTTGCTCGTTTGACACACGACATAACCAGAGCCCGTCTCTGCGGAAAGGAAGAGACCAGGCTGGTGGACGCGTGGAACTTCCGGAGCTCATCACCGCGAAGGTGACGGGTTCTGAAGCGATTTTGGAATCTGTGCGCGTAGAAATACCGGAACGGAAACCGACCTGAATTCCACGATGATACCACACCAAATCAACTAAAGATAAGTTGTAAGATTCAAACAGGACTCATATTCGGGATACAATCAGATTAGGATTCTTCTCTTCCTGATTATAAATAGAACCCAAAACCTCTGGCCGAAACCACAAACTTCTTTTCCAACTCCTGAGCCAATGACTTAGACCCTTAGCCCCAACTCGCCGAGAAAGCCATCGCCGGAGCGCGGCAAGGAAGATCGCCGGAGGAAAGCCCAGCGGTCTGAGGAGGACCTCAAAGACCGAAAGGAACATAAGGTAGGCCCCCAATACGACCTTACGACATCGTTGTGTTTTCTTTGCATATGTTCTTTGATTCCTTTCGAACAGAAGCCTTCTCGTGGACAGATCACTTGATGATCAGGTTGGTCTAAAGACAAGATCATTGCCACGTCCACCTTTGATCCGAACACCTCTATCGGTACCCGCGATATGGGGTACCCCCGCGCACAGGGGAAAATGCCTAAGTATCTCGCCCTTCTCCGCAAGGAGAGCTCAAAAGGCGCCACGTGTCCAGCGGGGCCGGACCTCCCTCTCCTCAGAGGAGAGCTCCAGGCCCGCCATGTGGCCAACAGCAGACAGACCTCCCCCCTCTGTGGGGAGAGCTCCGAAAGCGCCACGTGTCCAGCGGGGCCGGACCTCCCTCTCCTCAGAGGAGAGCTCCGGGCCCGCCACGTGGCCAGCGGCAGCCGGACCTCCCCCATCTGTGGGGAGAGCTCCGGAGGCGCCATGTGTCCCGCGGGGCCAGACCTCCCCCTCCACAGAGGAGAGCTCCAGGCCCGCCACGTGGTCAACAGAAGCCGGACCTCCCCCCCCCTTCCGCGGGTAGAGGTCCGAAGGCTCCACGTGTCCTGCAGGGCCGGACCTTCCTCTCCTCAGAGGAGAGCTCCGGGCCTGCCACGTGTCTAGCAGAACAGCGCTGCCTGCCCCCGCGCGGTAGGCAGCGGGCGTAAAGACGCACCATACCTTGCCCGTACAAGGTATTCAAGGCCCGCGCCTTCCCAAGACGCGGAGACGCGGAGCATGCCTCTGTCAGGTGCCGTTGCGCCCAGTCGCATCGCAGACTGGCGCGCAGTGTCAGAATCTCCCATCCAATAAACACAGCGACAAGACATCCTCTGCCGCCTCCGCCGTCATCAACCACTACGACTAGCATGCGGCATGGGCAGGGCGGCAGGACGAAGATCGGAAGCCTTCGCCAGAGACAACTACCGGCATAACTGTGGATACGATAGTCGGCAGGAAATCTCCCTGGGACCACCTGTCGGGTCCCGGGCCCCCCTTGTAAGCCACGCGAGCCTTGGACTATAAAAGGCTCGGGTAGGCAACGTTAGCAAGGGTTCGCACTCCAGCAACTCACACCCTAGGCATAACTCACCCTCAAGCTCAGGACTCCGGTTCTGAGCAACAAGCAATACAGCGAGCATCTCAGCTCACCGTGGACGTAGGGTTTTACGCTCCGGCGGCCCGAACCACGTAAAACTCGCCGTGTCAAGCTCCTCCCTCACTCGTCCCTACGCTTAAGCTCTCCGCAAGCGACTAGCCCCTCCGAAAAAGAACCTCCGCGGGCTGCCCAGTGCAGGTCCGGGGGAAGTGTTGACCACACACTTCGACATTTGGCGCACCAGGTAGGGGGCTTTTCCCTTGCGCGACGAGTTTCTGCCGACGAGGATGATGAAGCTTCCTTCAGCGGCAAGCTCTCCTCCCCCGCGTTCACGACGGACTGTGACTAGCGGGGAATACGTGTCGACACACTCAGGACGGAGTGTGTCGGTGCAGGATGGAAGCCAGCAGCCAACTCCGGCAACGCCGACTCCGGCAATGCAGGCTCCGACTAGCGTGAGATCTTCTGCGGCTCCGAGCGTTCCCCACGGGGGTGCGCTGGCTGCAGCAAGAGCGCTACTGCACAATCCACCTGCTGGGGACGCGCCTCATTCAGCGACCCAGCAGTGGATCCGCGAGGTAGACCGTCTCGTCGTCGCCGCTGCAAACCCACAACTTCGGCGGGGACGACGCTCCGGCCAACCGGCTGTGTCGCTGACGCGCACGCCGACGGTTGACGGACAGACGGCGGATTCCAGCTCCACCAGGCTTCCGTCGATTGACCTGAGGACTGAGCTGGAACGATGCCACTTGGGCCAAGATGCCCGAGTGTTCCTTGAGCGACGACGAGAAAGGCGTCGCAGCCAAGAGGCCGGCGTCAGCATGACGTCTGCCTCAACCCTGCCTGAGGCGCAGACTTTCGCCACGCGAACTCTGCCCCAGGCATACGCCACGCAGCATATGCCACAGCCATATGCCCTGCAAACGGCGCCCCCGGTCTATGGCGCAGCCTTGCCCATACCGGGGTACACTGCGCCAGCAGCGAACCAAGCGTTCGCGGCACCAACGCCTGCAGCAACAGGAGCAGGATGTGCGGCCCTGGCGCCCCACCTTCGCTTCGCGAGGTGGCCGCGCAAGTTTCGGCCGCACCTGCCCGAGAAGTACGATGGCAGCGTCAACCCGGCGGAGTTCCTCCAGATCTACTCCACCGCCGTACTTGCCACAGGAGGGGATGAGGCCGTCATGGCCAACTACTTCCCCGTCACCTTGACCGGCCCAGCCCGGTCTTGGCTCATGAACCTCCCCCAGGGTTCGATAACTTCCTGGGGAGAGCTCTGCCAGCAGTTCACCGCCAACTTCGGCAGTTCCTACACCCGGCCTGGCACGGAGCTCGACCTCCATGCCATCCAGCAACAACCTGGAGAATCGCTGTGCTCCTTCATCCAGCGGTTCTCCCAGGTACGCAACACCATCCCGCACATTCAAAGTGCTTCTGTGGTGGTGGCGTTCCGGCAGGGTGTCCGGGACGAGAAGATGCTTGAGAAGCTCGCGACCAGAGAGGTCCGCGATGTCTCCGAGCTCTTCAGCCTGGCGGACAAGTGCGCCAGAGCAGCCGAAGGGCGGAACTGGCACTCACTGCCAGCCTCCGAGTCAGGAGGGCAGCCCGGGTCTAGCGCTGCTTCCTATGGATGCGGCAAGAAGGCCAAGAACCGGGGGAGTGGCAAGATGAAGTCATTGGCCGCGGCTCCCGTTGCCACAGCAGCGGCACCCAGTGGAGCTCGGGGGCCGTGCCCAGACAAAAGGCAGCGACAGTCACCAGTCCCAGATGGTGACCAAGGCGAGCTATGCCCCGTGCATGGCACCAGCAATCATACTGCTGCCGAGTGCTGGGACATCCAGAGGCTTGCAGAGCGCTTCCGCAAAGGGAGGCAGCTGAGAGCTGATGCTCCGCCCCTCCCTCAGAGGGAGGGAAAGCAGAAGGTCGACGCCTCAGTCAGCGTCGGCCACCAGGTGGGGTTTCAGGAGCCTCAGCGCATCATAAAGATGGTGCATAACGGTGAGGATTTCAGCTCCGATGATGATGAGCCGGGGCGGTAGCCGACTGTGGCTACCCCGAAAAGTCAGTGGAGGCTGCACTGCTGCGGCGTCAACCTTGGAGAAGCTCCAAGTAGTCGCAGCAGCCCAAGCACCAGCCCCTACGGTGCAGAACCGGGCCAGCTCCACCCGAGAGCACGCCTCTGTGCCTCGGCCATACCTCCTGGGGGCCGCCCAGGGTCTGTCAACCTCTTGAAGGCCTTAGCCAGAAGGGGAAAGACGCCTTGGGTCTCCCAAGAAGAGTCCGGGTTCTCCTACCCCTTGAAGGCCTTAGCCAGAAGGGGAGGGTACCCCGGGGCGCCCAGGAAAAGCCGCGCAGGACCTGATCCAGCGTGAAGATGATGACCTCGTCGACGAGGCCCGGCTGCAGGTGACACCCCACAACGCACGGTCTCTGCTGGTGCTCTAGCACTACCACCAAAGGACCAAACGTGTCAGGGACCTGCAGGAAGGCAACCTGGTGCCGCGGCACACACTTTCCCGCGAAGGACCTATAAACTCTCCCCCAGTCGGGAAGGTCCCTTCCGAGTCATGAAAGTTGCCGTCCCAGGTACACATGCCTTTCAACCGAGTATGGGATCCGTTACCAAACCCTTGGCATGGAACAACACTGTAAGTCCTACCCCCTGAGCGTTAGTAGAACAGGGCCATATCTTTCTAGATTAAATCCCATAGAGTCTAGGAACAGCGCTTGGGGCAGCTAAGTCTCAGGGGACGGTCCAGGACTACGTTCAGCTTGGCCTGGTTCCAACCCTAAGCGCGTAGAGTCTTGCTTCCCTTCTTAATGAGGCGGGTTGTTGCCTCCATGTACAGCCTGACTTCCCCCTATGGGCATTTACACAGAAACCTGTTCTACTTCGCTCTCTCTCATGTGCTCATTTAAATTACGCATTAGTTTTTATGATCGCACTCTCTATGTATGCACACCGTACATTTAGCTCCCTCTCTCCCGCGCTCATCCATAGTCAGCATTTGCTATCCTACCGAAGGCGGTTGCGCTTGAGGCACCTGCCGATGGCCAGGTGGGCCTCTCGGGCCTCCCCCAGTCAGGTGTTGCGGTGCCAGTTGGTCACCTCCAGGAAAGGCCTGCGCCGTCCATGGGGGGTCCAGGGTGAGTATCCCTCTTAGCCAGCTTTGAACCCAAAAGCGTGCGCACCCTGCCCTCCGGAGGTTCAGGGGAGTACAGCCCCTTTGCTTGGTTCTGGACCCAAAGCCTGTGCACTCTGCTTCCCTGGCGCACGGTCCGGTACTAGGGATCGGACGGTCGTACCCGGGCCTTGGAGGGAGCCGGAGCCCCGTTGCCTAGCGCACAGAATTGCCCAAGCCCCGTATACCGGACTAGGACCGTAAGCCGAATAAGACTAAGAGACGGGGAGGGGAGGACCCCCGAGGAGAATTACGTTTCCTCTATCTGTGTGCAGGACCTCCAGGTTACAGCAACAGGGGCTGCATGAGGCGGGGGGCAAGGAGCTATCGACTACTCCAGCACAGGACCGGAAGGTCCGGGTCCCGCCCCTTCAACAGGGGCGAGGCCCGAAGGCCCCACGTGTCCAGCGGGGCGGGAGCTCCCGCCTCCTCAGGGGGGCTCCGGACCCGCCACGTGTCCGACAGAAGTCGGACCTCCTCCTCTGGGGGGGGGAGCTCCGAAGGCCCCACGTGTCCAGCGGGGCCGGAGCTCCCGCTTCCTCAGAAGGTGCTCCGGACCCACCGCATGGCCGACAGAAGCCGGACCTCCTTCTCCTTAGAGGGGAGCTCCGGGCTCGCCACGTCGCCGGCAGATCCAGACCTCCCCATCCGTATGGGGCGAGCTCCGGAGACCTCCGGGGCCCTTAATACAGTAAGGACCCGGGGAAGGTGCCTGTGCAGAGCTTCGAGATTGGTCAAGGCCTCTGAGTACTTTGTGGAGCTAAGGACTCAGCCAGGCTAAACCAAGAAGAAGACAGAAAACATCACAGGCACAAACACGCATAAGAGTCTATGTATTCATGGCTCCATGAGCTGGACTACAGACTCGATAAAAAAGAAAGAAACAAGCCTTAGGGTTCCCCTGGCACGTCCAGAACTTAGAAGCTGCAAGAACGGCCACGTCCCCAACTTCAGCCCTGGCGGCGTTCTCCCGCTCCGTGACCCGAGCGGAGGGATCACCTCGGCCATCACCAACGCAGGGGCCGGTGTCATCAAGGATGCTTCTGAAGCCCCCTCCGCCGCTTCAGCAGTTTCCTTGGAGACTCTGCCACCTGGAGTCCTCCTCAGCGTGTCAGTAGTTTCTTTGGAGACTCCACCGCCTGAGGAGAGAGGACGCAGCTTCCTTGAAGACTCCTCTGACCCGAGCACAGGGATCATCTCGGCCATCACCAGTGCAAGGGCCGGTGTCATCAAGGATGCTTCTGAAGCCCCCTCTGCCGCTTGAGCAGTTTCCTTGGAGACTCTGCCACCTGGAGTCCTCCTTGGTGCTTCAGCAGCTTCCTTGGAGACTCCTCCGCCTGAAGCCTCCTCGACGTGTCAGCAGTTTCTTTGGAGACTCCACCGTCTGAGGAGAAAGGACGCAATGTCCGGGAACCCTCAGCCAGTCATCGCTCAAGAAGAGTCCCGTCGGGATGATAAACTCGGGGCCTCTTGGAGGCGTCACCTCCAGAGGCAAGGCATGCAGGCTCCCTGGATCCCTGACTTGGTGCAGAAGCCGCCGCCGGAGGAAATCGAGAGCGATCCTCCTCCGAAGGCGGGTTAGAAGCCATCGGAGAAGACAAGGTCGCAGAGACTCAACGAAGGTGCAAGTGCTGGAAGCCTTATAAAGGGAACCTACCCACGTTGTGGCTTCCTTTCACACTTCCCAGGTGCGATTCCAAACGACTCGAAACTCTTTGAATACACCCCATGGATAACCGCTTCGGCTCCAAGACCGAGCGCCGATTTCAGGTGGGCCCAAGCTGCCCAGCTGAAGAGGTGGGTCAAGGAGTCAGTCTCCCAAGAAGACGAGCAGGCAAGGCGCTTCGGCGGTTCCCGAAGAAAGCGCTGCAACGTGCAGAAGTGGCAGCCTTGGGAACCGCCGCGGTAAAAGCAACCATCAAGTGGGCGCACGCTCCCATGATCCCGCGACTGTTTGTGCTCCGGCAGCGGTCAATGCGGGACTTAGAGGAAGTGCGCGGAACAGAAGAGACGGAGGCCCCACCTCGGGCTCGCTATCTCCCCCGAGATGGGCCCGGGGGCCACTGTCGGTACCCGCGATATGGGGTACCCCCGCGCACAGGGCAAAATGCCTAAGGATCTCGCCCTTCTCCGCAGGGAGAGCTCCGAAGGCGCCACGTGTCCAGCGGGGCCGGACCTCCCTCTCCTCAGAGGAGAGCTCCGGGCCTGCCATGTGGCCAACAGAAGCCAGACCTCCCCCATCCGTGGGGAGAGCTCAGGAGGCGCCACGTGTCCCGCGGGGCCGGACCTCCCCCTCCACAGAGGAGAGCTCCGGGCCCGCCACGTGGTCGACAGAAGCCGGACCTCCCCCCCTCCGTGGGGAGAGGTCCGAAGGCTCCACGTGTCCTGCGGGGCCGGACCTCCCTCTCCTCAGAGGAGAGCTCCGGGCCCGCCACGTGTCTAGCAGAACAGCGCTGCCTGCCCCCGCGCGGTAGGCAGCGGGCGTAAAGACGCACCATACCTTGCCCGTACAAGGTATTCAAGGCCCGCGCCTTCCCAAGATGCGGAGACGCGGAGAACGCCTCTGTCAGGTGCCATTGCCTTCAGTCGCATCGCAGACTGGCGCGCAGTGTCAGAACCTGCCAGCCAATAAACAAAGCGACAAAACATCCCCTGTCGCCCCCGCCGTCATCAACCACTACGACTAGCATGCGGCATGGGCAGGGCGGCAGGACGAAGACTCGGAAGCCTTCGCCAGAGACAACTACCGACATAACTGCGGATACGATAGTCGGCAGGAAATCTCCCAGGGACCACCTGTCGGGTCCCGGCCCCCCTTGTAAGCCACGTGAGCCTTGGACTATAAAAGGCTCGGGTAGGCAACGATAGCAAGGGTTCGCACTCCAGCAACTCACACCCTAGGCATAACTCACCCTCAAGCTCAGGACTCCGGTTCTGAGCAACAAGCAATACAGCGAGCACCTCAGCTCACCGTGGACATAGGGTTTTACGCTCCGGCGGCCCGAACCACGTAAAATTCGCCGTGTTAAGCTCCTCCCTCACTCGTCCCTACGCTTAAGCTCTCCGCAAGCGACTAGCCCCTCCGAAAAAGAACCTCCGCGGGCTGCCCAGTGCAGGTCCGGGGGAAGTGTCGACCACACACTTCGACAACCTCTATCCATGCAAGTCATGCAAGAACACACCAATCTAATAAAAATCATAGGATAGCATGCATATGCATCATCGCATCTAGTTTAATGTTTGTGCATGATATTGATTGCTGTGAATCTTGTATGCACTTGATCCTACCTAGCAGGACAAGCTCGGGGAGCTGTCTACGACAAACTGCAGCAACAAGGTTTTGAGATCCAAGAACAACCATAACCGCAAGAACAAGGCATGTGCTCCTTGACCATATTGATCCTATGTTTTGGGTGAAACTGTTTTGTTTTGCGAAAAGGTGTGCGTACTGAGTCAAACATGATGGGAAACCCTTTTATAGGAGTTGACTAGTTTTGGTTAAACCACCCTTGTCGCCAGGGAAGTTTATGAGTCGGGTATGGTTTTTGCTTTTTGCTTCGCTGAGTCCATGGGATTGGGAAGCGAGATAGATGTGTCTAGCTAACTGCACTCGTAATGATGATGAGAAACTGATGATGTTAATGAACATGGAATGGAGGGAGATCTAGGCAAGACTAGGTTTGTGAATGAGGTAGCATGAGATGGTGGTTTACTTGCCGTAGATCTAAGGACCGGTTCATGCATGCACATGCCAGGATAACAGTGCCACCACAAGGCCAAGTATGGGTGCGGCTTAGATGAGTAATTAGGTAAGTTGCTAGAGTGTTATGGACTGTGGAAGGCGCGGGGAATGGGAGTCGAGTGAGGACTGCCCTGGGAACTGCATGGCACAAGAGGGGGCCCGTGGGTGGGAGAATTGGAGATTCTAGCCTGCCGGTGAAACCTTAGTGAGTCCATACATCTAGTAGCCCCTTTGTAAAGGCTATTTTGTGATCTCTTTACCATACACCGACGGTTGTGTACTGGTATAATGGAGGTTCTGCAGTCGCCTACGGGTGACGAAATCACAAACTTGTGGGTAAAGAGGTGCAAACTCTACAGAGTCTAAAACTATCATGATAGCCGAGCTTACGGTCACGAGCACCTGGCTAAACTGCCATGATTAGTTGGGATGGTTATTGGTTATGGTTATTGTTTTTGGTTGTGGTTTGGTTTTGGGACTATTGAGTCCGGGTGATAAGATGGTTACATGACTGTTGAGTCATGGTAACGAGATTGGTCTCGGTGTGAGACAAAGTTGTTTATGAGATAAGATGGTAGTGAATACGTGAAGGTATTCGTGAGATGGTAGCGAATACGAGGAGGTATTCGTGAGTAAGAATGAGGTTGGTTAATGTTCGGGTGGAACATGGAAAGTGATGGAGGTATGTCGGTAATTTAATACATGTTGGGATTACATTCATCTAAAGTTAAGTTGCTGTTTTATCATGGTTTTATAAATCTGCTTTTCTGCAAATAAGCCTTTTATACCTACCTTGTTATGAGCTGCATATCATGTTTTTTCCGCACTTGCTGAGTACATCATTGTACTCAAACTTGCATTATTATTTCATCAGCAGCAGCAGGAGAAGCTTACTATGAAGACCAAGTGGAGCATTAGGGTGTGTGATCTGTTCTCAACCTTGCCTGTGGAGGGTGTAGAGATGGAGCCACTTCTGCTTAGATTTGCTTCCGCATTAGAATAAAGACTTCCGCTGCGTAGAAATAAAGACTTCCGCTGTGAACATGAGTCCAAGACTCATGAGGTATTGTAATAAACTCTCTTATTCGTGGTAATATATATAATCTGAATTCAGTTTGTGGAACGTATGTGTATGTGTGATGGACATCCTGGGCACACATATGCATTAGTTCTCGGTTCCGTGGTTTTCCACAGAATTGAGGGCGTCACAGATTGGTATCAGAGCCACGGGTTGACAGTAGGTTACACGCCTAGATAGAAACCTTAGATTGTCATTAGAGCCACAGGTTAACAGTAGGTTACACCCTTAAATAGGAGTCACAGATCGGTATTAAAACACAGATTGGTAGTTAAGCCACGTTGACCCAAGGAAGCACCCTAGGACGCTTAGATTGGCTTTAAACCCACCTTGACATAGGAAACCATCCTTGAATAGGAGTTGTATGAGCCCTTGTGATGATTATTTGTGATTATGTGCTTAGTGTGAGTTGTGGGACGTCTCAAAACGTTGTCCATATCCACACGTAAGTAGAAAGAGGTGTGAGATGCTTCGGCACTTGTTCACATCCTCATATGGGCTAGAATATATATATAGTCCAACTCACCTTGATGCATATAGTTGAGGGAATCTACCTAACCTTCTAACATTCTATTCTATTTCGATCTCTCTCACAGATGGTGAGAGGAAACGCCGGCCAAAGGAACGTCCGTGACAACCAATAGGATGATCACGAGGAAGTTCCTGTTAACCTCGGAGCTGGCGAGAACAACCTAGAAAGGTTGATGGCCATGCAAAACCAGCTTATGGAAACCATGATCCAAACTTTGGGTCAGTTGCAGGCCAACAACAACCCTGTTCCGGCACCACCTCCACCACCACCGCCGGCTCACAACAGACTGGGAGAGTTCATGAGGACTCGACCACCCACCTTTGCTCAAGCTAGTGATCCCATGGAGGCCGATGACTGATTGAAATCCATGGAGAAGAAGCTTGCCACTGTTCAGTGCAATGACCCAGAGATGGTTCTCTTTGTGTCGCACCAACTTATGGGAGCTGCCGCTGACCGGAGACAATCACTTGGACTGAGTTCAAGGAAAGTTTCCGCTCTCATTACATCCCTGCTGGTGTAATGATGCTCAAGAGGCAGGAGTTCGAAGGTCTCCGCCAAGGACAGAAAAGTGTGAACGAGTACCTCAACAAGTTCATACAACTGTCCCGGTATGCCCCCGAAGATGTCAAGTCAGATCCTAGGAAGCAGTACCTGTTCATGAGAGGGTTGAACAATGAGATTCAGGTTCAACTCCTCGACAATGACTACGTGAGCTTCCAGAAGCTGGTTGACAAGGCCATAGTGGTTGAAAACAAGATCCGAGAGATCGAGCGAGAGTGCAAGAGGAAGATGCCATACCAGCCTCAAGGGAGCAACGTACGACCTCGGTACATGTCCCCTGCACCGCAGTATGGATCGACCACTCCTGCATACCGCCCTGGTCAGCCACCACAGCAAGAATTCGTTGCACCGGCACCTCGTGTGCCCATGCCTCCTGCGCTCCGACCTAACAATGGCGCTCCTGTTCAAAACCCCCGCCCCAACATACCTGCTGCCGTGGGCAACAGGGCATGCTTTGCATGCGGGGAGATAGGACACTTCACGAACCAGTGCCCGAGGAGAGGCCCTGGTCAGCAAGGCAACGCGCCCAAGCAGAACCCGAAACCGAACGGAGGGGACAAACAAGGAAATCGGGGACAGCAGAACTATGCTCGTGGCAATGTGAACCATGTCTCTGCTGAGGAAGCACAACAGGCTGAGGACGTCGTAATTGGTATGTTCCTTGCCAACTCCAACCAGGCCACCATCTTGTTTGATTCTGGAGCATCACATTCCTTCATATCATCCAAATATGTTGCCAAACATCACCTACCCATATCCCACTTAAAATATGCTATGTTAGTTAATTCTCCCGGTGGAGAGATGAGGACTAATATAGTATGTCCGAAAGTAAGCCTTAAAATAAGGGGGGTAGACTTCCTTGCCAACCTTATTGTCTTGGACTCCCAAGGGATTGACATAATACTCCGGATGGATTGGTTAAGCAAGCACAACAGGGTAATCCAATGTGCTGAAAGAAGCGTGCAGTTGACAAATGAGCACGGCATCCGTGTCGAGTTTGAGTCAGCCCAACAAACCACTGAAAGGGAAAATTTGAACCACGTTGAAGGAGTAACATTGGACAGCATTCCGGTGGTTCAGGAATTTTCGGACGTATTCCCAGAAGAGCTTCCAGGTATGCCCCCTGATCGGGACATTGAGTTTGCCATTGATTTGGTACCCGGAACTGCACCCATAGCCAAGAGACCCTATAGGATGCCCGTCAATGAACTGGTAGAACTCAAGAAGCAAATTCAAGAACAGTTGGAGAAGGGTTTTATACGTCCAAGCTCGTCACCATGGGGAGCCCCCGTGCTCTTCGTAGACAAGAAGGATGGAACCCAAAGGATGTGCGTGGACTATAGGTCTCTCAACGAGGTGACAATCAAGAACAAATATCCTCTGCCCCGTATAGAGGACCTGTTCGACCAAATGAAAGGAGCCCGAGTGTTCTCCAAAATTGATCTTCGGTCGGGATATTTCCAGCTGAAGATTAAGCCCTCCAATATACCCAAGACTGTCTTCCGAACACGGTATGGTTCGTATGAATATACCGTCATGCCTTTTGGGTTAACAAATGCACCCGCATACTTCATGTAACTTATGAACAAGGTTTTCATGGAGTACTTGGACAAGTTCATCATGGTTTTCATCGACGACATTATGGTGTATTCAAAAAGTGAGGTGGAGCATGAAGAACATTTGAAATTGACCTTGCAGAAATTGCGAGAGCATCAATTGTATGCCAAGCTTAACAAGTGTCAATTTTGGCTAAAGGAAATATCTTTCCTAGGCCACATTATCTCCAAGGAAGGGGTATCGGTTGATCCCGGAAAAGTAAGAGATGTCCTAAAGTGGGACCAACCGCAGAGCGTGAGGGATATTCGGAGTTTTCTTTTGATGGCTGGATACTATCGACGCTTCATTAAAGACTTCTCTAAGATAGCAAAGCCTATGATGGAGTTGCTAATGAAGGGAAAAGTCTTCCAATGGACACCAGCCTGCCAAGGAAGTTTTGAGGAACTCAAGAAAAGGCTAACCACAGCACCGGTTCTTGTATTGCCAGACGTAAGCAAGAGCTTTGACATATATTGTGACGCATCCAGACAGGGGCTTGGATGTGTGCTCCTGCAAGAAGGACAAGTGGTAGCCTATGCCTCATGACAATTAAAGAAGCACGAGCTTAATTATCCTACACATGACTTGGAGCTAGCAGCAGTAGTGCATGCATTGAAGATTTGGAGACATTATATCCTTGGTCATCGATGTGAGATCTATACGGATCATAAAAGCCTCAAGTACATATTTACACAAACGGACTTGAATTTGAGGCAACGTCGATGGTTGGAACTTGTCGGTACCTGAGATATGGGGTACCCCCGCGCACAGGGTAAAATGCCTAAGGAACTCACCCTTCTCCGCAGGGAGAGCTCCGAAGGCGCCACGCGTCCGGCGGGGCCGGACCTCCCTCTCCTCAGAGGAGAGCTCCGGGCCCGCCACGTGGCATACAGAAGCCGGACCTCCCCCTCCGCGGGAGAGAGGCCCGAAGGCGCCGCGTGTCCAGCGGGGCCGGACCTCCCTCTCCTCAGAGGAGAGCTCTGGGCCCGCCGCGTGGCCAACAGAAGCCGGACCTCCCCCTCCGCGGGGAGAGGTCCGGAGGCTCCACGTGCCCCGCGGGGCTGACCCTCCTCTTCTCTGAGGAGGGCTCCGGGCCCGCCACGTGGCAGCAGAGCGACGCTGCCTGGCCGAGCGATAGGCAGCGGGCGTAAATACACCCCATACCTTGCTCGTACAAGGTATTCAAGGCCCGCGTCTTCCCAAGACGCGGAGCACGCTTCTGTCAGGTGCCGTTGCGCCCAGTCGCATCACAGACTGGCGCGCGGTGTCAGAACCTGTCAGCCAATAAACACCGCGACAAGACATCCCATGCCGCCTGCGCCGTCATCAACCACTACGACTAGCATGCGGCATGGGCAGGGCGGCAAGATGAAGACTCAGAAGCCTTCGACCAGAGACAACTACCGGCATAACTGCAGATACGGTAGATAATAGACAATTTTCCCGGGACCACCTGTCGGGTCCCGGCTTCCCTTGTAAGCCGCCCGAGTCTTGGACTATAAAAGGCTCGGGCAGGCGTCGATAGCGGAGGTTCGCACTTTGCAACTCATACGCTAGCCATACACTCTCAAGCTGTAACTCACCCCCAAGCTCAGGCCTCCGGCCCTGAGCGCCAAGCAATACAGCGAGCTCCATAGCTCGGCGTGGACGTAGGGTTTTACGCTCCGGCGGCCTGAACCACGTAAAACTCGCCGTGTCAAGCTCTCCCTAACTCGTCCATCTGCGCAAGCTCTCCGCTAGGGACTAGCCCCTCCGAAAAAAGAACCTCCGCGGGCTGCCCAGTGCAGGCCCGGGGGAAGTGTCGACCGCACACTTCGACATTTGGCGCGCCAGGTAGGGGGCTTTTCTCCTAGCGCGACGAGTTTCCGCCGACGAAGATGACCAAGCTTCCTTCAGCGGCAAACTCTCCCCCTCCGCGTTCACGGCAAACCGTGACCACTGGGGAGTACATGTCGTCACACTCAGGACGGAGTGTGTCGGCACAAGCTGGTAGCCAGCAGCCGACTCCAGCAACGCCGACTCCGGCTATGCAGGCCCCGACCAGTGTGAGATCTTCTGCAGCGCTGAGCGTACACCATGGAGGTGCGCTAGCTGCAGCAAGAGCGCTGCTGCGCAACCCACCTGCGGGGGATCCGCCCCATTCAGCGACCCAGCAATGGGTCCACGAGGTGGACCGCCTCGTCGTCGCCGCCGCGAACCCTCGGTTTCGGCGAGGACAGCGCCCAGGACAACCGGCAGTGTCGCTGACGCGCACACCCACGGTTGACGGGCTAACGGTGGATTCCAGCTCCTCCAGGCTCCTGTCGACGGACCTGCGAAGGGAACTGGAACGGTGCCACTTGGGCCAGGACGCCCGGGTGTACCTCGAGCGACGCCGAGAGAGGCGTCGCAACCATGAGGCAGGCGACAGCATGTCGTCGGCCTCGACACAACCAGAAGGGCAGGCCTTCACCACGCGAGCCCTGCCTCAGGCATATGCTGCGCAGCATATGCCACAGCTGTATGCGCCGCAAGTAGCGGCCCCGGTCTATGGTGCAGCCTTGCCCATGCCGGGATACGCGGTGCCAGGTGCGAACCAAACGTTCGCAGCGCCAGTACCTGCAGCAGCAGGTGCAGGATGTGCGGCCCTTGCACCCCACCTTCGCTTCGCAAGGTGGCCACGCAAGTTTCGCCCGCATCTGCCCGAGAAGTACGACGGTAGCGTCAACCCAGCGGAGTTCCTCCAGATCTACTCCACCGCCGTACTTGCCGCAGGAGGGGACGAGGCTGTCATGGCCAACTACTTCCCCGTTGCCTTGACCGGCCCAGCTCGGTCTTGGCTCATGAATCTACCTCAGGGGTCCATAACCTCCTGGGGAGAGCTCTGCCGGCAGTTCGTCGCCAACTTCGGCAGCTCGTACACCCGTCCCGGCACGGAGCTTGACCTCCACGCCGTCAAGCAACAGCCTGGGGAGTCGCTGCGCTCTTTCATCCAGCGGTTCTCCCAGGTACGCAACACCATCCCGCATATTCAGAACGCTTCGGTGGTGGTGGCGTTCCGGCAAGGCGTTCGGGACAGGAAGATGCTCGAGAAGCTCGCGACCAGGGAGGTCCGCGATGCCTCAGAACTCTTCAACCTGGCGGACAAGTGTGCCAGAGCAGCCGAAGGGCGGAACTGGCACTCTCTGTCGGCCCCCAGGCCAGGGGGTCAGCCGGGATCCGGCGGCGCTTCGTACGGAAGTAGTGTAAAAGCATCAGCCGCGGTCCCTGTTGCCGCAACGGCGGCGCCCAGTGGAGCTCGGGGGCCGCGCCCTGACAAGAGGCCGCGACAACCACCGGCCCCAGACGGGGGCCAGGATGAGCTATGCCCTGTGCATGGCACCAGCTATCATACCGCTGCCGAATGCCGAGAAATCCAGAAGCTCGCGGAGCGCTTCCGGAAAAGGAAGCAGCCTCTAACTGATGCCCGACCCAACGATCAAAGGGGCGGCAAGCAGGAGGTCGAGGCCCGAGACGGCGTTGACCGTCGGGCGGAGTCCCAGGAGCTTCAGCACGCCGTAAAGGCAGTGCGCAGTCATGGGAGCTCCAGTTCCAGTGATGACGAGCACCGGAAGATGCTCTATGTCATCTTCGGCGGGTCCGCTGACCCCCCGTCCCGGAGCACGGCTAAGGCCTTGCGTCGAGCGGTAGCGTCGGTGGCTCCCCTCCCAGGTGTAGCACCGCACCTCAGGTGGATGGGAACCCCCATCAGCTTCGATGACACCGACTGCCCCAGGAACATGGCTGGGGCCGGCCAACTACCGCTCGTGGTGGCCCCCATGATCGCCAACGTGAAGATGTACCACGTCTTGGTGGATGGCGGGGCTGGGCTGAACCTCATCAGTCGCGCAGCCTTCCAGAAGCTGCAGATCCCGATGGCCAAGCTCGCCCCATCGATCCCGTTCTCAGGGGTGGGACCGGGACAGGTCGTCCCCTACGGCCACATCAGCCTCCCGGTGACCTTTGGGGCACCGAACAGCTATCGGACAGAGTACGTTCTGTTCGACGTGGCCGAGATTGACCTCCCTTTCAATGCCATAATCGGCAGACCAGCCCTGTACCGATTCATGGCAGTGGCCCACTACGGCTACCTCGTCCTGAAGATGCCTACACCAACTGGCGTCCTCAAGGTTTGTGGAGACCGTTCTGCCGCAGTGTTAGCCTTGGAAAAGCTTCAGGCGCTTACAGCGACTAGAGCGCCAACCCTCGACAGCGCAGAACCAAACCAGCTCCACCCAAGTGCACGCCACCGTGCCTCTACCGCAGCACCCCGCGTGCAACCCCTCGATGAGGACGACGTCCCCACAAGGCTCGTCCGAGTCAGCGCCGATGCCACCCAGACCACCCGGGTAGCCGGGGGCCTGGGTAGCAAATAGGAAGGCGCGCTCGTTGCCCTCCTCCGGCACAAGGTCGACGTGCTGCGTGACAGCCGTCGCCGAGGCCAGAGATCCCTAGGGAGGTGATTGAGCACTACTTAAAGGTCTTTCCCGACGTCCAGCCGTCCCACAAGACGGAGAGTCTGCCGCTCCCGGCGCTTGGCAAATCGTGTTGATATCCCGAAGACCAGCGAGAAGCTCCGGAAGCGCATCCACTACACCAGTCCCAATAAGGCATGCCCTTAAGACCTATTTTCTCTCCCTATGATAAACCAAATAGTAGACTCAATGCCAAGCTGTGATATGCTGCGCTTCCCAAATGCTTGCTAGGACTCCCATCAGACCCCTTGGCCTGGAGTAATTGTAGGGCACCCTTTACCTGCTAATCCTGGCATAGCTAGCGAATTTCTAGTCTTCGCGCCAATAGCTTTAACCCCATACCACCGTAACCTGTTTCGCTATCAAGAAGCAAGCAAAAAAAAAACCGGAGGCCCAAACCGGACCTCGGATCCCCGACATGGCCTCCCGGAGGACCAGCGGGACCTCCCGGAGGTGCAATGGGACCCCTCCCCGGAGCTCCCGGGACATCAGCGGAGCTTCCCGGAAGGTCCGAAGCAGCCTGGGGACTCCCGAGTATCGAGCACCCGGCAGTCTCCCCAGGCTAAAAGCCATCCTCCACAGCCCCCACGAGGCGGACAATGCCGCCGAATGGGCGGCGGAACTACTGAAGTTTGACCTAGGCTCCCTTTCCCGTCATACAGACATTAGCCGAGCACTAGTTGACTTGTGGCTGAAGTAGACGCACGCTCAGGGGGCCACAAAGACGATGAAACAGGACCCTGGGCCCTGACCTTCAACGAGCCTTACCGAATGGTGTTCCTCGACGGCTTCTTGCGAAAGCAGGGGGCCGATGCTAGCGTACTATTCCTCACGCCATCGGGGGGGGGGGGGTAGTCTGGGTATGTGGCGCGTTTCAATTTCAAGGCAGCCAACAACACAGCAAAGTATGAAGTGCTCATCCTCCTTGCTAGTCGTTGGCTCAGGGCAGCTCCCAGTCTGGTTATCAACCAAGACGGTGGAGACAGACCTCCTCGCCTTGGACCTGCACCACGTACCGCTCGCTAGCAAGGCCGCAGCTGACGACCTTTCAACGAAGACCCCCACCGGAGCCACTGTGCCTGAAGGGGGCCTCGAGAGGACGTTGCCGCGGCCCACAGCCCGGCCCGCCGAGCCGTGCGAAGGGGGCTAGACAAGCACCTCGAAGCTGGCGGTCCCGGCGGCCATGAACGCCGCCAAGGATCATAAGCGTCACTGGGGACTCCGTGCAACCCAGCGCTCAAGATCCAGATGCTCAAGTCAGACCCGATGCATGGATCACGGAGGTCCGGGACTACTTGAAAGACAATATCCTCCCTGATGAACGTGTATCCGCTGAACGGATTGTGCGTATGGCTAAGAGACACATGGCGGTGGAGGGGGATCTCTACCGACGTGGTGCCAACCACATACTATTGCGGAGCATAACCCAGGGGGAAGGCTGCGACTTGTTCGCTGAGATCCATGGAAGCGAATGTGGAAGTCACTCTTCCTCACGCACGCTTGTCGGTAAAGCCTTTCGGCATGGCTTCTACTAGCCGGCAACACTCCAGGATGCCGTCGAGCTGGTCGAGAGCTGCTAGGCATGCCTGTTCCACGCCAAGCAGATCCATACACCGGCTTGGACGGTACAGATGATCCAGCCCACATGGCCATTTGCCATACTGGGGCTGGACATCCCGGGCCTGGGACCATTCCCCAGAACCAAGGACGGGGACCCGCTCCTGAACCTTCGGAACACGGAACACCGCTGTAAGTTCTACCCCTAGAGCAACAATAGGACAGGCCCTTCTTTTTATAATAAATTCCATAAAAGTCCAAAAATAGGGCTTGGAGCAACTAAGCCTCAGGGGACAGTCCAGGACTACGTTCAGCTTCGCCTGGTTCCGACCCCAAGCGCGTAGAGTCTTGCTTCCCTTGAGGTGGGTCGTGGCCTACATATTCGGCCCGCCTTCCCCCGTATGGAAATTTATATGAAAAGAAACCTATACTATGTTGCTCTTCTTTGGTACTCATTTAATTTACTTATTAAATTTTTATGATTACCCTACTAACGCGTGCTCACTATGCGTTCAACTCCCTCTTCTCATTCTCATCTTTAGTCGGAATCTGCTGCCCTGCCAAAGGTGGTTGCGCGGGAGGTACCGGCCGAAAGCCAGGGGGGCCCCAATCCCCCTGCACTTCGCGCACAGTAGTTCCCAAGCACCATATAAAGTGGACGGGGACCATAAGCCAGATAAGACTAAGAGATAGAGGGGGGGAGCCCCCAAGGAGAATCACTTTTTCCTTACTTGTGTGCAGGACCTCTCAGCCTCAGCTCCCCGCAGGAGTATGGTAGGCGCATCCATCCAATAGAACGCACCTACCAGGGGGCCGCTACGGGATCGCGCAAGGCCAAAAAACCCCAAGGTAAGATCAAAGAGCTAGACCCCACAGGGGCGAGGCCCGAAGGTCCCACGTGTCCAGCAGGGCCAGACCTCACACCTCCTTGAGAGTGGGAGCTCCGGGACCGCCGCGTGGTCTACAGGAGTCGGACCCCCCTCCTCTGCGGGGAGGGGCCCGAGGACTCCACGTGCCCTGCAAGCCCGGACCTCCCCTCAGGCGGGAGCTCCGGGCCCGCCACGTGACCAACAGGCCCGGACCCCCCTCCGATCTTGAGAGGCGGGCCCTGGAGACCTCCGGAACCCTTAGTATACAGTGAGGACCCGGAGAAGGTGTCTATGCAGAGCTTCGAGATTGGTCAAGGCCTCCGAGTCCTTGCGGAGCTAAGGACTCGGTCAGGAAAGGCCAAGAAGAAGACTAGGACATGCAGACACAGAAAGAAACAGGAGTCTGTTCATACGAAGGCTCCACGAGCTGGGCTACAGACTCAACAAAAATAAAAAAGAAAGTACAGGGCTTTGTGGACACAAGGGCAGATGCCTAGGGGTCCCCGGACTCCCGATGAAACCTAGAGGCCACGAGGGCAGCTAAGTCCTCGACTTCGGCCCTGGCAGCTTCCTCCCGATCGGCGACGGGTCCTAGACGAACCAGCCCCAGAGAAAAGGAAGGGTCTCGGCTAACGAAGCACGACAGAACGTGCATCGCGACCTCCTTCGCGAGGCCCCGACCTTCCGCTTCCAGCTCGTCGGCGATCACTGATTCGAGCCGACCTAGCTCATCGCCAAGAGACTCAAGGGCCGGGGCCGCTTCGGACATCGGCTGCGCTGGGGTCTCCACCTGCACAGGGCTGAAACCAAGAGGAGCCAAGGCGTACCCTGCCTTGGCAATGAAGCACCAGACCGCCTGGGCCTCGGCAGTCCGCAAGGACTGGAGCCTCTCTACCTCTTGGCGAGCCGCTAGCTCGCGATCCATCGCCGCCTGGCGCTCCTTGGAGAACTGCTCCTCCCTCGCGGCGACAGCCGACTCGCGGAGCTCCAGTTCCTCGGACCGAGCCCTTAGCTCCTCCACCTTGGCCCTCAGCCGGGCGGTGGTCTTCTCCTCCTCGGCCGCAGGGGCGCGTTCCCGATCAGCGACGGCGTGCTCCCGACGGGCTACCTGCAGCTGCAACTCCTCCGCGGCGGCGGAACACTCCTTGGCTTTGGCTTCAGCTTGGGCCAGAGCCTCGCGGTAGGTGGCACGAACCCGCTGGGCCTCTGACTCCAAGCGGCTAATGGCCTTCTTCTGAGTGCCAAGCAGAGCACTCATGGCCTCAAGCATTGACTGCCTTGAGTCAAGGTCCGCCCGAGCCCGCTGCTGCCAGCTAAGAAGGCGTTCCCTCTCGCCGGCCAATGCCTTCCGCTCCTGCTCAAAGGCAGATTGGAGCTGCCGGGCGCTGGTCTGGACGCGCCCCAGGGCGTCCCACACGGGCGCCGGAGCAGGGGGGATAGGAGTTGCGCCGCTGGACCCCCCTGACGAGTCTAAGACCGGCGGGGGCGCCGGCGCCTCAGCAGCCACGGTGGGGCGCTGTCCTAAGCAGGCCAGGGGGCCAGCAGGCGCACCTACAGCAGCCCTCCAGGTCTCAAGACCTGGCCTCTGGACTGGTGAAGGAGGGCGGGTAGGAGCAGATGCGGCCACCGCGGAAGATGAACCCTCTGGTGCAGAGGGTGCCCCCGTTGATTTGGGAGCCATGGGGGCCGCCACGGTCCCCAGGTGCTGAGGCGCGGAGCTCCCGCTGGTTGAAGGCGGCCGGATAAGAGGCCCGCCCCTGGCAACCGGTCGGTCCCTGCAAAGAAGAAGAAGCCCTCAGAATAAGAGAAGAGGCAAGAGCTCAGCTCCTATAAGCCAGAAAGAATAACACTTACTGGGCGGTATGAGCGCTCCAGCGAGCTTGCAGCCCTGGCCTCTGGGCTGTAGCTGAACCACCAGGACCAGCGACTGGAACGGTCGCGGGATGGGAGGCCTGGATCCCTGGGAGCCCCTCAGCTTGAGGAAGGATGGCGAGGTACTTGGGCTGATTCGGACGGCTGCTGCCTGGGGAGAGACCCGCCGGGGAGGGACACTCGGGACCTCTTCGGGTCGCCACCCGACGGACCAGCGCTTCCGGAAGATGGAAGAAAAGTAGCTCCAGCACCCTGACTCGGCACAGGCGGCACCATCGGAGGAGACCGGGCGCGTTTCTTCTCTAGAGGCCCGGGGGCCGGCTCTTTTCCTTTCCCTTTGTCGGCGGCTTGGGTTCCGTCGGCTCTGGGGGAGGGTTTGACAGCAGCGGGTGCCTCATGCCCTGATTCGGTGTGCTCGGTTCCTGGAATGGTGATACCCCGGAAGGCATCCCCGACCTGCCGGACGGCGATCCCGATATCATCAAGGTTCGGCATCTTCCGCAGCAGCTCCGACCTCCTCTGAGGCTCCAAGAAGAGGGGGGTGGCAGAGGGCGGAAGGGCGGGGTCGCCACCGGGAATATAATCACCGCTCACCTTGCTCACCATCTCGTTCAGCTCCTCATCAGAAGGGTCAGAGCCGGGACCTCTCTCCAGCCTGGTACAGTCCTGCTCGCCGGTGTAGTACCACGCTGGGCGGCTACGCTGCTGCAAGGGAGCAATGCGGCGCGACACAAAGTCCATCAGCACCATTAGAGACGTCAGCCCCTCGTTGGCCAAGAACTGGATCCGCTCCAAGACCGGGGTGTACTCCTGCTCCAGCTCAGGGATCTCCTCCCAGAAGCGGCGATCAGTGGTTGGGCTGGCGGTTGGGAGTTGAAGGCGATCGTGCTCGTCGGTCTGCACCACCACCCAGCTCTCCCTCCAGTTTTCCCACCTCGATGCGCTGAAGGGCAGGAGGTATCCAGAGATCTTGGGGTCTTTGCAGCGATGCTGGAAGTAGTATGCCCCCATCTGGGTCTTTGAGCCGCACCCAGTCGTCCGCAGCACAAAGAAGTGGCGGAAGAGCGTCACGGAGGCGTGCACCCCCACGAACATCTCGCAAAAGTGGACAAAAACGGCAGACATTGCGACGGAATTGGGGGAAAGATGGTGGAGCTGGAGACCGTATGTCTCCAGCAGGGTGACAAAGAAGGAAGAAATCGGTGGAACGAACCCCGCCAGAGCATAAGCGGTGAAGAAGACTATCTCCCCCTTTTCCAGGACCAGGGGGAGAGATCCTCAACGAAGCCGATGTTTCTGCTCTTCTGAGCGCCAGACCAGCAGCCTGCGCACTGGCCCGAGCTCGGAAGAGCGGACGAGGCGCGTCGGGAGCAAGTTGGAAGCCATGGCGAAAGAGGGCGCAAGGACAGAAGAGCCGGGGCGCAAGAGTTCAAGGGAAGTACGAGCGCAATGCGAAGGGAAGCCACGATGTGGGTGGGATCCCCTTTTAAAACTTTCCAAGGATGGTTCGGTGTAATTCGAAAACCTCCGGAAACATCGCGTCGGCGACCTCGTTGGCTCCGAGACCGGGCGCCGATGAAAGGTGGACCCAAGCCGCCCAACTGAAGCGGTGGGTCAAGGAGTCAGTCTCCCGAGGAGATGAGCCGGCAAGGCACTTCGGCAGTTCACGAAGAAAGCGCCGCAACGTGTAGAAGTGGCAGTCTTGGGAACCGCCGCAATAAAAGAAACCATCAAGTGAGCGCACGCTCCCACGATCCCGTAGCCGTTCGTGCTCCGGCAGCGGTCAATTCGGGACTTAGAAGAGGTGCGCGGATTGGAAGAGACGGAGGTCCCACCTCGGGCTCGCTATCTCCCCCGAGATGGGCCCGGGGGCCACTGTCGGTACCTGAGATATGGGGTACCCCCGCGCACAGGGTAAAATGCCTAAGGAACTCGCCCTTCTCCGCAGGGAGAGCTCCAAAGGCGCCACGCGTCCGGCGGGGCCGGACCTCCCTCTCCTCAGAGGAGAGCTCCGGGCCCGCCACGTGGCATACAGAAGCCGGACCTCCCCCTCCGTGGGAGAGAGGCCCGAAGGCGCCGCGTGTCCAGCGGGGCCGGACCTCCCTCTCCTCAGAGGAGAGCTCCGGGCCCGCCGCGTGGCCAACAGAAGCCGGACCTCCCCCTCCGCGGGGAGAGGTCCGGAGGCTCCACGTGCCCCGCGGGGCTGACCCTCCTCTTCTCTGAGGAGGGCTCCGGGCCCGCCACATGGCAGCAGAGCGACGCTGCCTGGCCGAGCGATAGGCAGCGGGCGTAAATACGCCCCATACCTTGCCCGTACAAGGTATTCAAGGCCCACGTCTTCCCAAGACGCGGAGACGCGGAGCACGCTTCTGTCAGGTGCCGTTGCACCCAGTCGCATCACAGACTGGCGCGCGGTGTCAGAACCTGTCAGCCAATAAACACCGCGACAAGACATCCCATGCCGCCTGCGCCGTCATCAACCACTACGACTAGCATGCGGCATGGGCAGGGCGGCAAGATGAAGACACAGAAGCCTTCGACCAGAGACAACTACCGGCATAACTGCAGATACGGTAGATGAATGTGGCCTAGAGGGGGGGTGAATAGGCCTTTAAAGAATTCCTGCACACTTAATAAAGTTGTCAGAAACTTGACTGACCGGACTAGTCCGGTTGTGTGGGCGGACTAGTCCGGTGTGCTGAATTATTTGAGTTGATTAAGTGTGTATCACAAATTTTATCTTATAGCAGCGGAATAAGAACAACAGTTTTTATAGCTTAAATTTATTGTATGGATGCACGTGCAAAATTGTAAGGAACTCAAACAATGACTAGCAAACTAGTGATCTAATGTGTCAAGATGTAAAACAAATGAGAGACAAAAGACACGAATTTTTACCGAGGTTCGATCTCACCAAGAGATCTACGTCCTCGTTGAGGAAGCTCACACAGATCCGGGTTCCCAACCCTTTCCCTCTTCAAGTCACCACACAGGCCGACTTGACTTCACTATCAAGTGTAATCACCGTTTTTATGGGGCAACCTCACACGTTGAGGGCTCCCACAAGAATTACAATGAGAAGTTGATCAAATACACTCAAAAAGATTACAATGCAGAATATGAGTGTAGAGAGATCAAACCCCAAGAGCTCACAACGAAGGAACGACGATCTCCCAATCCCAAATCCAAGTATTTTATTGATCTTCACCTTTTTGCACCTTAGATGTGTGGGGAGACGTGTTTTTGGGCTCTTGGGACAGGTGGCGGCGCTAGGGTTTCAGTTTTTGACAGTATGAGTCATGTCTTGTTGGGGAAAAGACGAAGGACCTCTTTTTATAGGCTTTCCCAAAAAGTTACCGTTGTTAAACCTACTACCGGACTAGTCCGGTATATGATCGGACTTGTCCGGCCTACTTCCAGTGGGTTAACCGGACTAGTCCGGTCCACAAACCAGACTTGTCCGGTGCTATGTGAGATGAGGTTTCAGAAACTTTAGCGGACTAGTCCTGTCGCTTGGATGGACTAGTCTGTAGTCCTCTAAAGAGGACAACAGAGACATGACCGGACTAGTCCGATCTAAAACCGGACTTGTCCGGTTGCATTCCAGTGAGCTGACCGGACTAGTCCGGTTCAAAAGGTGGACTAGTCCGGTGCACTATGTTTGCGTCTTTTAGAGAGTTAAACAGACTAGTCCGGTCCATGAACGGACTAGTCCGGTTTTCAGTGGATTTTAGTTGATTTTTAAACCCCTTACCCTTACGCAAAGTCATGAGCTCTTGGGATGTGTCTCTCTCACACACAACCTATACATTTATATCTACTTTGCTCCTCTAAGTTCCACTAACGTCTTCCTTTTCGGGCACCACTCTATTTTTCACCTTTTTGTGTTTGCCGAGCCAGTTCACTTTGTTTATCCTGCAATTATCTTAATAGTTTCATTAGGATCTCATATGTTCGTCATCAATTAACCAAAACCCACAAGGGATATCCTAGATGCACTTAGAATCTCCCCCTTTTTGGTGATTGATGACAATCATTTGAGATATCACAATTGAGAATAAACGGTTGATTTTCATAAGGTGTGTACATATGAGAATAATAAAGAATTCACAAAAAGCTTCTCACATATGTACACACCTTATGGTGGGGTGCCTCATAGGTGTGTGATAAACAAAATGTGATAAATTAACGACAAACAGTAGTGAACATGTAAGTGGGCATTAGAGCATAGTACATCACACATAACAAAAGAAATAGTGCAGTACAAGATTTTAAAATAGATACATGTCCTTGATCACAAAAGATCTTAATGACTAATACTAGATGGAAAAAGTCCAAGTATAATCTCAATCTTCCATCTCAATCTCTCCCCCTTTGGCATCAAGACACCAAAAAGGGAAAAATTGAGGGGAATCACTCATCGCTGCCTCCTCCGTCAGTCTCAGTCTGATCTTCATCTTCAGCATCCACGGGAGCAGGATCTTCCTCTGAGTCCTCGGAGGCGGGCAGTGATCCAACAGGCTCAATCTCAAGCTTTGCACAGATAGACTTGATATTTGCATTGACGTACTGTTGATGTCTCTTCCTTGCAAGCTTTTCTTTGCGTTGCCTGTCTTCGATCTTACGGCAGCAGGCAAAGATAGAGGAGAGCATCTTGAGGATGCCGCTAGATGATTCTTGGGCAGGTGGAGAACCAGGAGGAGCAGCTGCAGACCTAGTGTCATCATGAGCTTGCTTTGATCTCCTCTCCACTGGTGGAGAGGACGGGGCAGTTGGAGCCGGAGGGAGAGTGTACTCGGTGGGTTTTTGCGGCTTCAACCCCGTATGCTTGACATCCTTGACAAACTCGAGTCCCGTCACCTTCTCAATCATGTACATGATATACGGTGCGTATCCACAGGACCTATTGGGGGTAATTGAGATGTTCACAATATCGTTGTAGATATACTCAAAGACATTGAATGGTCTCCTCCCACTAATGACCTTCATGAGAGTCCTCAAGGTTCCTTGTATAGTTCCTGCATCTCCATCCTTCGGAGCTATCGTCTTTCTCAAGACTCTATTTAGGACCACAAAGAAGGGCTTTAGATATTTGATGGTGGGGGGGGACATATGGCATCCTTGTGTCATAGAGAAACTCAAGCTCTTCCTTCTCCAGGGGTTTCAGATTATGGATGACCAGTTCATGATCCAAAGTGTTTTGTAGGTGAAGAATCCTAGCAAATTCATCATACGTGACACTATACCTTGAACCATGAGTCATCCAAGTAAGACTGTCTCCATCATCCCGAGCAAAGTAGAGAGTGGAGTAAAACTGGGTAATGACTTCATTGTTCCAGTCATACTCAAAGGATAGCAGGTCCGTCAGACCGTGCCTCTCTAAGGCCTCCACCATCTCACGAAAGGTGGGATACTTCTTCGACTTCAGGTAGTCAACATTTAGCAATTGACTCTCTACTACGGGATTCTTCATCTTCATGTACACGTGCTCGTAGTAGTCTGCATGGAAGTTGCTCCAGAACCTAGGATCAGAACATTGTTTAGGTCGGCCATACACTTCAATCTTCCTTAAGTTATCAGCTAGCTCATTCCCTTTTCCAGTGAAATCCTCACTTGAAGGCTGCCTGTTGCGGTGAGCGGGATTTTTCAATTTCAGAGGCCCAATGGGGCCACTAGCAAGTCCCTTCCCTTTATTGAGAACTCTTCTTGGCCCTGACGAGCCCTTAGCAGCATCTTTCCTTTGAGGCCTTTTGATAATGACTTTTCTCTTCTTAGGTAGATTGTCGTCAAAGGGTGGAGAGTGAGCATTGACATCATGTCTCTTCTTCATCACTCCCTCCTTAGCTCTCCTCACTCTTTCACGTTGAACTTCTTCGTCAATGTGAAAAGAGCTGTCATCTGATCCTGAAGACATGATGCCTGATAAGGAGTTTAAGGATTAGATGCAAACGGACACATTATCGACTTCAAATGGGAATGTAGGAGTTCAGCTGTCAGAGACCGGACTTGTCCGGTTTCAGAGTGCGGACTAGTCCGGTGAACCGGACTTGTCCGCATCTGGACGCCGGACTAGTCTGGTCTAGCATAAGAACCCTAACTTGAGTGTTTCATTTGAAGCAAATCTCCTATCTAAGGACACAAGGGTAGGAAAGTGGTAGGAATACATCTATTTATGCAATGTACATCCTTTTGAAATCAAAGGAAACTAGCTAGAGCTAGAAAAATTGAGATTTTGGTTTTGGGGGGATTTACCAAGATTTGAAGATTCGCGTTGAAGGAGTGGAAATCAGTCCGGATGAGTCCGGAAAGTAGGATCCCCTCGTCGAGAAGAGGCTTTTTCACGGAGAAAACTCCGAGTTTGAGGGCTCAACTCGGAAATCACTTTGAGAGGTAGGGTTTAGGAGAGAGGGTGAGACAAAATGCTTATGAGTGGAGAGGGAGGCGTTTGGTCCGGCTGACTGCTTCTATATGCGACTGACCGGACTAGTCCGGTCATGGTAGCGGACTAGTCCGGTACCCCTGAGTTAACCTAATTGTTGTCTGTCCGGACTAGTCCGGTTGGAAATTGAACTAGTCCGTTTCCAACAGACTTGATATATATATAGATAACTAATAGTGATCCAAGGACAACAATTTTGCAAGTAGTCTTGGTGATTACGACCAGTAGGCAATCAACAATCAAACAATGGTCATAATCCACAAGATTTATTCATTAAGAATAGTTTTCTGAGTACAAAGTAGAGGAGGAGCATTTTTGACAATACGGAGGAACAATTTAAGTTGCAACCAGGTATGCAATGTTTCAAGCCACATTTCGAGAGTCAAGAATGTTTAGCTCATTTCTTAGTTTATAGAACCTTTTCTCATCTAATGGTTTGGTAAAAATATCTGCAAGTTGTTTTTCAGTCCTAACATGTGAAATAGCTATGTCACCTTTTAATGAATGATCTCTAAGAAAGTGATGACGGATGTCTATGTGCTTAGTTCTTGAGTGCTCTACCGGGTTGTGTGCAATCTTTATAGCACTTTCATTATCGCATAGAAGCGGGATATGACTTAGATTGTAGCCGTAGTCCCTAAGATTTTGTTGCATCCAAAGCAGTTGCGCACAGCAACTACCGGCTGCAACATACTCTGCTTCCGCTGTGGAAAGAGCAATTGAGTTTTGCTTTTTAGATGACCAAGAAACTAGGGACCTACCAAGAAATTGACAAGTCCCTGACGTGCTCTTTCTATCGACTTTGCATCCTGCATAGTCAGCGTCGGAGTACCCTATCAAGTTAAACTTGGATCCTTTGGGATACCAAAGGCCCAAGTTGGGTGTGTGCACAAGATACCTTAGGATTCTTTTTACAGCAATTAAGTGACACTCTTTAGGTGCGGCTTGAAACCTTGCACACATGCAAACACTAAGCATAATATCTGGCCTAGATGCACATAAGTATAGTAAGGAACCAATCATGGACCGATATACCTTTTGGTCCACATTTGGACCGTCTTCATTGAGGTCTAGATGTCCGTTGATGGCCATGGGTGTCTTGATGGGCTTGGCTTTGTCCATATTGAATTTCTTGAGAATGTCTTGTGTATATTTAGTTTGGCTTATAAATGTACCTTCTCTCAGTTGCTTCACTTGAAATCCCAAGAAGAACTTCAATTCACCCATCATTGACATCTCGAACCTGTCTGTCATTATTTTGCTAAATTCTTCACAGAAGGACTTGTTAGTGGATCCAAAGATAATGTCATCAACATAAATTTGACATACGAATAAATGATCATCAAAATGTTTAGTAAAGAGTGTATAGTCTGCTTTACCAATTTTGAATCCATTTTGAATCAGAAAATCTCTAAGGCACTCATACCAGGCTCGAGGAGCCTGTTTGAGGCCATAGAGAGCCTTACGCAGTTTATAGACATGGTTGGGATACTTCTGATCTTCAAACCCCGGTGGCTGCTCTACATAGACTTCCTCCTTTATCGGACCATTCAGAAAGGCACTCTTGACGTCCATTTGATACAACTTAAAATTATGGTGAGTAGCATATGCCAATAAAATGCGAATGGACTCAAGTCTAGCTACAGGAGCGAAGGTTTCATCGAAATCCAAACCTTCCACTTGAGAATAACCTTTGGCCACCAACCTTGCTTTATTTCTTGTCACTACTCCATGTTCATCTTGCTTATTCCGAAAGACCCATTTGGTTCCAACGATGTTCGCCCTTGGTCTTTCCACCAGCTCCCACACTTCATTTCTTTTGAAGTTGTTCAGCTCCTCTTGCATCGCAATCACCCAGTCTGGATCCCTTAAGGCTTCTTCTACCCTGTATGGCTCCAAAAAAGACACAAAAGAATAATGTTCACAAAAATTTGCAATTTGAGATCTAGTAGTTACTCCCTTAGCAATATCTCCAATGATATTGTTGACAGGATGGTCCCTTTGCACACACTGATGTACTCTAGGGTGTGGAATTTGTATAGTTGTTTGTTCTTCATTGTCTTCATGTGTCATGTCTCCCCCTAGATCATTGCTTCCATGATCATCTTGATTTTCTTGATCTTCCTCAACTTGATCTTGTGTAGAAGCTCCCCCTTGATCATTGCTTCCTTGTTGAAATTCATCTTGTGTCTCCTCTCGTGGTAGGATATCACCAAGTGTCATTTTCTTCAGCGCTTCACATGGGGCTTCCTCCTTATCTAGCATAGACTTATCGACTTGCTCCACTTGTGAGCCGTTAGTTTCATCGAACACTACGTCACGTGCTACTTCAACAAGGCCGGACACCTTATTGAAGACACGATAAGCGTAGGCATTCGATTCATATCCGAGCAAGAATCCTTCATCGGACTTCGAAGCAAACTTCGAGGCCCTTGGTTTCTTGTTCAGAATAAAACATTTGCAACCAAAAACTTTGAAATAGGAAACGTTAGGCTTTTTACCCGTGAGAAGCTCATATGGAGTTTTCTTCAGAAGTCGATGAAGGTACAACCGATTTATGGCATGACAAGCGGTGTTCACCGCTTCTGCCCAAAACCGGTCTGACGTCTTGTATTCATCCAACATTGTTCTCGCCATTTCGATCAATGTTCTGTTCTTCCTTTCGTCCACCCCGTTTTGTTGAGGAGAATAGGGTGCCGAGAATTCAGGCTTTATACCTTCTTCATTGAGATATTCTTCAACTTGGGTGTTCTTGAATTATGTCCCATTGTCACTTCTGATATTCTTTACGGTTGATGAAATTCATTTTGAGCTCTTTTCAAGAACTTCTTGAGGATTCCTTGAGTTTCTGATTTATCATACAAGAAAAATACCCAGGTAAATCTTGAAAAATCATCAACAATTACTAAACCGTATTTGTTACCGCCGATGCTGATGTATGCAATTGGACCAAAGAGATCCATGTGGAGAAGTTCCAGCGGTTTAGCGGTGGTCATCACATTCTTGGCGGGGTGTGGTGCTCCAACCTGTTTTCCTGCTTGACAAGCGCTGCACGGCCTGTCTTTTTCAAAAACCACATCCTTAAGACCACGTATGTGACCACCTTTTAGAAGATTCTGCAGATTTCTCATTCCAACATGGGCTAGCTGTCTATGCCACAGCCATCCCATGTTGGTCTTAGCAACCAAGCAAGCGTTGAGTTCGGCTTTATCTTTGTTGAAGTCAACAAGATAAAGCTTTCCCTTCAACAATCCCTTGAATGCAATCGAGCCATCGCTTCTTCTAAAGATGGTCACACCCTCATTAGTGAATAAATAGTTGTAACCTTTGTCGCATAGTTGAGATATTGATAAAAGATTATAATCTAGAGAGTCTACATGTAAAACATTAGATAGGGTGTGTTGAGAGGATATTTCAATGTTACCACTACCAAGGACCTTTCCTTGGCTGTTATCTCTAAAGTATATACCTTCACTTGGATCCTTGTTGCACTCGTATTCCACAAACATACTTCTCTCTCCGGTCATATGATTTGTGCATCCGCTATCTAGCACCCACTTAGATCCACCGGAGGAGTAAGCCTGCAAAATAGAATTATTTCTGGGTTTTAGGTACCCAAGCTTGCTTGGGTCCTCTAAGGTTAGTCACAAGAGTCTTGGGCACCCACACACAAGTTTTTAAGTTCTTGCGGCGTGGCCCTGTATATTTAGCAATGACTTTTCCATACTTGTCTTTCATGAGAACATAAGAAGCATCAAATGTATGGAATAGTGTTTGTAGTTCAGATTCATGGGATTTTTCTTTAACAAAAATGATTCTATTCTTAGCATGATTAGAGGTAGACATGTGTCTATTCCTGTCGAAGCCAAGTCCATCTTTGACATTGGAAGGTCTAGTGATCATATATGCACTTCTTGCATATTTGATCTTCTCCTTATCAAAGATGCCATTTTGAGAAGAATGCATGTCATGTGGGGTTAAAGCATTAGAAATTACATTCTTCTTACTAGAGCAAGTGCAGGTTCTTACTGTTGTCGAGCGCATATCTTTGGAGGAAGAGCTCTTGGAGGAAGAGGAGTCACTTTGTTTGAGCGACTCAACTTGCACCTCAAGGATTTTGTTAACTTTTGACAAGTTAGCAAGTTCTTCCTTGATTGCAATGTGCGAGTCCTCTAACTTTGAGTAAGTTTCCTTACTCAAGGTTAGCTCTAACTCAAGTGACTCATTCTTCTCTCTTTCAAGCTCAAGAAGCTTTTCAACTTCTTGATATCTCTTCCTCTCACGGATGAGTATATCTTCTTGTCGGTTGACAAGTTCTTCCTTTTCAAAGATTTCGTTCGACAACATTTCCATTTTCTTTAAAGCAATTTTACTTAGCCCTCTAAATAATTCTTCATTATCACTAGAGCTATCAAAGTCATCAATGGAGGAATTTAGTATAGGAGAAGTAAGTCTAACCTTTTTCTTGCCTTCCTTAGCCATAAGACAAGTGTGGATGTTCATGTCCCGTCCTCCCATGTTCGGAAAGAGTGTGGCTCTCATAGTTGGTTTCTTGACTGCGATAGTGGCCATCTCTTCTTCTTCATCGGAGGAGGACTCGTCGTTTGAGTCCCACTCCTTCCCAATGTGAGCTTGATGGGCTTGTCTTCTTTTTCTGAAAAATTTCTTTTCTTGAGATCTTGTTTCCTTCTTCTTTTTGTTTTCCTCATAAGTACAGTCCACCATGAAGTGACCATACTCTCCGCAGTTGTAGCAAGTGCGTCGAGCCTTGGATTTTTCCTTTATCCTTGCTTTTGCCTTCATGTGAATTGTTGTCGTGTCTTCTCTTCATCATGCGTTTGAACTTTTTGATGAAGAGTACCATTTCTTCGTCATCAAGATCGGTGCTTTCATCGCTTGTATCTCCATCGTCTTGGTCTTCACGAGTTTCTTTGAGTTTGGGTCTGCACGTTGCTTTGAGGGCAACTTCTTTCTTTTTAGAAGAGGTGAGCTCGGCTAAGTCTTTGACGTATTGAGCCTCTTTCTCCATCATTTCATGATTTATGATCTTTCCCAATAATTCATCGGGAGTCATTTTGTGAAACCCAGGGCTTTCTCTAATCATTGAGCAAAGTGTGACGTTTCTTGGCATGAAGGCTCTAATCATTCTTTTGACCACTTCGTGATCTGTCCATTTCTTACTTCCATAAGCACGAATTCTGTTGATGAGTGCTTTCATCCGGTTGTACATCTCTTGAGGTGATTCGCCTTCTTCAATAGCAAATCTTCCTAACTCTCCTTCAAGCATTTCGATTTTGGCTTCACGAACTGACCTATTTCCTTCGTGAGCTGTCTTGAGGGTATCCCAGATTTCTTTTGCACTTTCTAACCCATCGATCTTGATGAATTCCTCTCTGCTTAGTGATGATGTGATCACGGCGACGGCTTGTGCGTTTCTGTGAATCTCCTATTCTTGTTCTGGGGTGAGTTCATCATCCGTGTCTGGAATATCGATGCATGTGCAAACAATGTGCCATAGACTAGGGTTCAGGGATATCAGATGCATCTTCATGTTGTACTTCCACAAACGATAATGATTATTTGAATTGAGTCGGTTGTAGTTGTAAGGATACTGGGAGTAGTCGTGATGACCACTCCCCATCGTCTTTTCTTCCTCTTTTCCTTTTTGTGCCAGCAGTTTCTTTCTCAGGAGTGCTTTTAGCTGCCTCACTTCTTCATCGTCATGTGGGTTTTCTTTCAGCACATCGAAGGCTTTGGCTTCTTGCTCCTCATCGTTGTTGCTCGTCTTCGGGATATCGTTGTTCTTCTCAGAGGCCATTGATCTCTCCGAGATGTGAGTGATGGAGAACTTGACTCTGATACCAATTGAATGTGGACTAGAGGGGGGGTGAATAGGCCTTTAAAGAATTCCTGCACACTTAATAAAGTTGTCAGAAACTTGACCGACCGGACTAGTCCGGTTGTGTGGGCTGACTAGTCCGGTGTGCTGAATTATTTGAGTTGATTAAGTGTGTCTCACAAATTTTATCTTATAGCAGCGGAATAAGAACAACAGTTTTTATAACTTAAATTTATTGTATGGATGCACGTGCAAAATTGTAAGGAACTCAAACGATGACTAGCAAACTAGTGATCTAATGTGTCAAGATGTAAAACAAATGAGAGACAAAAGACACGAATTTTTACCGAGGTTCGATCTCACCAAGAGATCTACGTCCTCGTTGAGGAAGCTCACACAGAGCCGGGTTCCCAACCCTTTCCCTCTTCAAGTCACCACACAGGCCGACTTGACTTCACTATCAAGTGTAATCACCGTTTTTATGGGGCAACCTCACACGTTGAGGGCTCCCACAAGAATTACAATGAGAAGTTGATCAAATACACTCAAAAAGATTACAATGCAGAATATGAGTGTAGAGAGATCAAACCCCAAGAGCTCACAACGAAGGAACGACGATCTCCCAATCCCAAATCCAAGTATTTTATTGATCTTCACCTTTTTGCACCTTAGATGTGTGGGGAGACGTGTTTTGGGCTCTTGGGACAGTTGGCGGCGCTAGGGTTTCAGTTTTTGACAGTATGAGTCATGTCTTGTTGGGGAAAAGACGAAGGACCTCTTTTTATAGGCTTTCCCAAAAAGTTACCGTTGTTAAACCTACTACCGGACTAGTCCGGTATATGATCGGACTTGTCCGGCCTACTTCCAGTGGGTTAACCGGACTAGTCCGGTCCACAAACCGGACTTGTCCGGTGCTATGTGAGATGAGGTTTCAGAAACTTTAGCGGACTAGTCCTGTCGCTTGGATGGACTAGTCCGTAGTCCTCTAAAGAGGACAACAGAGACATGACCGGACTAGTCCGGTCTAAAACCGGACTTGTCCGGTTGCATTCCAGTGAGCTGACCGGACTAGTCCGGTTCAAAAGGCGGACTAGTCCGGTGCACTATGTTTGCGTCTTTTAGAGAGTTAAACGGACTAGTCCGGTCCATGAACGGACTAGTCCGGTTTTCAGTGGATTTTAGTTGATTTTTAAACCCCTTACCCTTACGCAAAGTCATGAGCTCTTGGGATGTGTCTCTCTCACACACAACCTATACATTTATATCTACTTTGCTCCTCTAAGTTCCACTAACGTCTTCCTTTTCGGGCACCACTCTATTTTTCACCTTTTTGTGTGTGCCGAGCCAGTTCACTTTGTTTATCCTGCAATTATCTTAATAGTTTCATTAGGATCTCATATGTTCGTCATCAATTAACCAAAACCCACAAGGGATATCCTAGATGCACTTACAGTAGATAATAGACAATCTTCCCGGGACCACCTGTCGGGTCCCGGCTTCCCTTGTAAGCCGCCCGAGTCTTGGTCTATAAAAGGCTCGGGCAGGCGTCGATAGCGGAGGTTCGCACTTTGCAACTCATACGCTAGCCATACACTCTTAAGCTGTAACTCACCCCCAAGCTCAGGCCTCCGGCCTTGAGCGCCAAGCAATACAGCGAGCTCCATAGCTCGCCGTGGACGTAGGGTTTTACGCTCCGGCGGCCTGAACCACGTAAAACTCGCCGTGTCAAGCTCTCCCTAACTCGTCCATCTGCGCAAGCTCTCCGCTAGGGACTAGTCCCTCTGAAAAAAGAACCTCCGCGGGCTGCCCAATGCAGGCCCGGGGGAAGTGTCGACCGCACACTTCGACAGAACTCATCAAGGATTATGATGTGGGAATCAACTACCACCCTGTCAAGGGCAGCGATCCCGAGGGCCGGAGGACCTCGGCTGCGTAGGTCGTAGCCGCTATCCGTGATGGCTGGCCGGGTTATACCCCCTTGCCGCCGTTCTTCGCCGGAGGGTTATTCCCCCTGCCGCCAGCTTGGTAGAAGAGGAGAGGGAACAGATGGTAATATCTTCCTTATTCCTCAATTGTTTGATTACATGCCTTTCTATAGCCTCCGGCTCAACCAAAAGGAGTAACAAACTCCACTAATTATTGATTACCAAAAATAGCTAAAGTATCTTCTACTTTCCCTCCTAGCCACGGTTGGAGATCGTGGCCTGCGTGCTTGCCGTGCGCGCAGCAGCGCGTTCGTTGGCTCGGCGCACGTCACGGGTCCTATGGCGCCTGGTGTAAACTTGTTTGAACATGACATCTCCCTCCCCGTCGAGGGCCAGCTCGTCCTCGAGCTGGAATTGGGGAAACTTGGCGCGGAAAGGCGCGACGTCTTCCCAGGTCGCTGAAGCTGCCGACGTGCCTTTCCACTGGATGAGCACCTGATGTACGCCGCGAGCCAGTCGGTACCGCACCGCGCGTTCAGGTTCTGGGCTAATGGCGCCATGATGCATGAGCGGCAATGGTGGAGGCGCTGTTGGTGGCGACCCCTGGAACTTCTTGAGTAGTCCCACATGGAACACATTGTGGATGCGGGCGCGGGGTGGAAGCTCCAGCCGGACGGCGACCTCGTTGATGAGTTTGACGACGCGGTACGGACCGACGAAGCGTGGCTTCAGTTTGCCGCCCACAGCCTGAGGAAGAGATGACGCCGCGCGCTGCCGTAGTCGAAGCAGCGCCCAATCACCGACCTGATAGGTGACCGCACGGTGCATACGGTCGTAGCGGCGCTTCTGGTACTCCTGTGCCTGCTCCAGGCGGTGACGGATGTCGGCCAAGAACTCCACGCGCTCCTCCATGCTCTTGGCGACGGCCGGCACCATGGTGTCCCCGGGTTCATAGGACCGGATGGAGGGAGGATCATGCCCATAGACCACGCGGAAGGGGGTGTCCCGCAGGGACGTCTGGTACGCCGTGTTGAAGAGGAACTCCGCCCAGGGAAGCGACCGGAGCCACTCGCGCGGCCTGTCTCCTGTCAAGCACCGCAGGTACATGAGGATGACACGGTTGACCGACTCGGACTGCCCGTCGGACTGGGGGTGAAACGCCGTGGTCATCTGCAGCTTGGTCCCCATCAGCCGCATCAACTCCTGCCAGAACGTCGACGTGAACACCGTGTCCCGGTCGGAGACCATGGACTGTGGAATCCCGTGGAGGCAGACAATGTCGTTGAAGAAGGCCTGAGCGACAGATTCAGCGGAGTACGGGTGTGCCAGTGGGATGAAATGGCAGTACTTGCTGAACCGATCCACAACCGTGAGGATCACTGACTTGCCGCGGACCCGTGGTAGCGCCTCCACAAAGTCTAGCGCGACATCAGTCCACACGCCCTGGGGCGTCGGCAGCGGAAGAAGGAGACCCGCCGGGTGCAGGTGCTCGGACTTGTAGCGTTGGCAGACTTCACACGTACGCACGCGTTCCTGCACAACTTGTTTCATGTTATGAAAATGGAAGTAACGGCGCAGCCTGTGGAGCGTCCGCTGTACGCCTTCGTGTCCGTCCTCATGGATGGCCCCTACGATCTCTTGGAGCAGCGGGGAGTCGGCTGGAATGTACAGCCGCCCGGAAAATTGCACCACGCCGTCCACCAGCGCCCAGGGAGCCAGTCGGGTGCCCGCCGTGATCTCACCTCGGAGTGCGACAAGGGCTGGGTGGTCCAGCTGGGCCTGCCGGAGCTTGTCGATGAAGTCGAAGCACGGAGCAGAGAGGGCAAGGAGCTCTCCCTCCACGGTGTCGCGCTGGGACAGCGCGTCAGCGACGGCGTTCGTCGCGCCCGGCTTGTACTCAACGGAGAAGTCGAAGCCCAGCAACTTGCCAACCCAGTGGTGCTGTGGAATGGTGGCCAAGCGCTGATCCAGCAGATACTTCAAGCTGTAGTGATCCGTCTTGACGGTGAAGCGGCGCCCCCAGAGGTATGGCCGCCAGTGGCGCACTGTCTGGACCAAGCCAATGAGCTCACGCTCCTAGGCTGCCAGGGCGTGATGTCGAGGCTCCAACGGCCGACTGAAGAAGGCGATCGGATGCCCCTCCTGGATGAGGACAGCACCAAACCCATGGGACAACGCGTCGCACTCGACTACAAAGGGCTTGTTGAAATCTGGCATAGTGAGCACCAGCGCCGAGGTGACCGCCTCCTTGAGGGCGAGGAACGCCGAGGCAGCCTCAGGACCCCACGCGAAACCCTCCTTCTTGAGCAGCGCGGTGAGTGGTGCAGCGATGGAGCCGTAGTTGTGGATGAACTTGCGATAGTATCCCGCGAGCCTGAGGAAGCCACGCACCGCCCGCGCCGAGCGGGGTTCCGGCCAGTCGTGAATGGCCTGCACCTTGGCGGAGTCCATGGCCACCACTGCCTCCGAGATCGTGTGGCCGAGGTAGGCGACTGAGGAGACCCCGAACGCGCACTTGGAGCGCTTGACGAAGAGGGTGTGTCGACGAAGATCGCTAAGGACAGCTCGAAGGTGACGCAGGTGGTCGGCCCATGACTTGCTGTAGATCAAGATGTCGTCAAAGAAAACAAGTACAAACCGGCAAAGGAACGGGCACAAGACGTCGTTCATGAGCGCCTGAAATGTGTCCGGGGCGTTGCAGAGTCCAAACGGCATCACCAGGAATTCATAGAGGCCGTCATGTGTACAGAACGCCGTCTTGTGAACATCCTCCGGCCTCATGCGCACTTGGTGGTACCCCGAGCGCAAGTCCAGTTTGGTGAAGTACTTGGCGCCATGGAGCTCATCCAAGATCTCGTCGACGACGGGGATCGGGAACGCGTCCTTGACCGTCACCGCGTTGAGGGCGCGGTAGTCGACGCAGAAACGCCACGAGGCATCCGGCTTCTTGACGAGAAGGACCGGCGAGGAGAATGCGGAGTCGCTGCGCCGGACGATGCCGTTCGCGAGCATGTTCTCGCACTGCTTCTCCAGCTCCGTCTTGTGGGCGGCCGGATATCTGTAGGGCCGCACTGCCACCGGCGCGGTGTCCGGCTTCAGGATGATGCGGTGCGTCCGACCACGCGCAGGCGGCAGGCCCGTCGGCTTGGCAAACACGTCAGCGAAGGATGCAAGCAGCTCATCGAGGAGGGGTTCCATCACCGAGGCAGAGTGGATGCGCGGCGGTGTCGGCGACGCGATGCTGCGCCAGCAGACCTGCTGGTCCTCCATCGTGAACTCCATGGTTCCGGTGGCCACGTTCCAGATAATCTTACCCAATGTAGCTAGCCATTGTGTGCCGAGCACCAGATCATAGCCGGCCAGCGGCATGATGTACAAGTCAACCATGAACCACAGGTTGTCGATGACGACGGGCGCCTGGCGCAGAACGCCTAGGCAGGTGATCCGTTCGCTGTTGGCCACGGTCGCTGTTAGTCGAGGCCGAGGCGCGACGGGCAGGCCGGCCCACTGTGCTGCCACCTCGCTGATGAAGCAGTGGGTGGAGCCCGTGTCGATGAGGGCGATCAACGTGGCCCCGCCCACCTGTACTTCAAGTTGGATAGTACCGCACACTGGAATGCCAGCGACGGCGTGGAGGGAATAGACGGGTGCCTCCTCCACGGGCTCGTCCTCGGCCAGTTCGACGCCGGCGATGTAGAAGATGCGGCGGCAGACTCTGTTGTGTCCGCGTGAGTATGGGTCGTTGCAATTATAGCAGAGGCCGAGGCGGCGCCGTTCCGCCTGCTCCTCCGTCAAGAGGCGCTTGCTCCCGCCGCGTTGTGGTGGTGGCGCCGGCAGTGCCAGGGGCGGCGCCTGGGGTGCGGGCAGCGTCTGAACCGCAGGCGCCGGTTGAGCAGTTGTAGGGAGGACCGGCAGGACGCCTGGACGTGGCGCGAGCGGTGGTCCGAGCGCACGCAGCGCAGCCCTGCCGTGGGCAGAGTTGAGACGGTCCAGCTTGACCAGTTCCAACGCCCGTGCCAGGCTCATGGCCGCTGCGAGGGACTCCGGGCCGTGGATGCGCACCTGGTGGCTGAGCGGTGGCAACAACCCGCCGGTGTAGAGTTGCACCCGTTGGCCTTCCTGGAGCCGGCCAGCGCGAGGAAGAAGCACCTGGAAGCGGTTGGAGTATTCCTCGACCGTCCCCGTGCGGCGGCACTCGGTAAGCTCGAACAGGGGGGCGGATCGCAGCGCCGGACCGAAACGCAGGTTCAGAAGTTCCTTGAAATGCCCTCATGGCGGCATGCCCTCGTCCTCCTGGAGCTGGACAAACCAGAGTTGAGCCACATCTTCCAGGTTGTACGACGCCATCCACACTTTCTCCTCTGGCATGGTGCGTTGCTGGCGGAAATACGATTCGCACCGATTGATGAAAATCGGTGGGTCGGACTTGCCGTCGTAGCGCGGAAAGTCCATCTTCTGGAACCGCGGGGGGCGATCCATGTGGTGTTGTCCGTCATGGTTGGTGCTGGAGTCGGTCGACGAGCCGACCTTTTCCTTCATGCCCGCCATGTCGGTCTGCATCTTTGACATCTCGGTGGTTAGGGACTGGAGCATCTTCATCACATCGGCCATGGTGGGTTGATCGTCATCGCCCATGACGGACGGTGCGGGCGTTGCCGTGGCCGTCGAGGGGGGGAATGGAGGCGGCGGCTGGGATGGTGGTGGGGCTGCGGTGGAAGTCTGGATGGAGGTGGTGGAAGAGAATCGACGAGGCTCTGATACCAGGTTGTCAAGGGCAGCGATCCCGAGGGCCGGAGGACCTCGGCTGCGTAGGTTGTAGCCGCTATCCGTGATGGCTGGCCGGGTTATACCCCCTTGCCGCCGTTCTTCGCCGGAGGGTTATTCCCCCTGCCGCCGGCTTGGTAGAAGAGGAGAGGGAATAGATGGTAATATCTTCCTTATTCCTCAATTGTTTGATTACATGCCTTTCTATAGCCTCCGGCTCAAGCAAAAGGAGTAACAAACTCCGCTAATTATTGATTACCAAAAACAGCTAAAGTATCTTCTACTTTCCCTCCTAGCCACGGTTGGAGATCGTGGCCTGCGTGCTTGCCGCGCGCGCAGCAGCGCGTTCGTTGGCTCGGCGGACGTCACGGGTCCTATGGCGCCTGGTATAAACACGGTTCGGGAGCTACCACCCGAACTAAGTAAGGAGTTCAAACGGGTACACCTCGGATTCTTGAACAACATGGAAATAATGGAGATCCACTCTTCATTGGAGCAAGAAATAAGAGATGGCCAAGCAACGGATGAGGAGATCAAGGAGATCAAGGAAAGAATCCGACAAGGAATAGAGAAGGATTTCAAAGAAGATGAGACAGGTACGCTTTGGCTAGGAAAAAGGATTTGTGTGCCTAACATAAAACACCTCCGCGACATGATATTGAAGGAGGCACATGATTCCCCCTATTCTATACATCCCGGAAGCACCAAAATGTACAAGGACTTGAAAACTTGTTATTGGTGGGATGGTATGAAGAGAGATATAGCCGAATACGTTGCCCTATGCGACACATGCCAAGGGTGAAGGCCGAACATCAAAAACCTGCTGGATTGTTGCAACCTTTGAAGGTACCCGAATGGAAGTGGGAGGACATCAGTATGGATTTCATTGTCGGATTGCCACGTACTCAGTTGGGTTACGACTCCATCTGGGTCATCGTGGACCGATTGACGAAAACCGCCCATTTTCTCCCTGTAAGGGCCAATTACAACGTGGCACAATTAGCCGAGTTGTACATGGAGCAGATCGTGTGCCGTCACGGAGTTCCAAGGAGGATAGTCTCAGATCGAGGTTCTTAGTTTACCTCTAGATTCTGGAGGAAGCTGCAGAAAGCCATGGGTACACGACTGGATTTTAGCTCCGCCTATCACCCACAAACTGATGGACAAACCGAAAGGACAAACCAAATTTTGGAAGACATGTTGAGAGCTTGCACCTTGAAACGTGGGCGTAGTTGGGATAGGAGTTTACCGTATGCCGAATTCTCTTATAACAACAGCTATCAAGCTAGCTTGAAGATGTCGCCTTTCGAAGCATTATATGGTAGACGGTGTAGAACGCCACTGTTCTGGAACAAAACCGGGGAGAACCAGGTGTTTGGACCCGAAGTTCTACAAGAAGCCGAAAGGCAAGTCCAAACGGTACGGGAGAACTTAAAAACTGCTCAGTCACGACAGAAAGGCTATGCGGACAATAGGCGTAGGAAGTTGACCTTCGAAGTAGGAGACTTCGTATATCTTAAAGTGTCGCCTATCCGAGGCCAACGATGTTTTAACGTCGAAGGCAAGCTAGCACCTCGCTACATCGGACCATTTAAGATTTTGGACAAGCGAGGAGAAGTAGCCTATCGACTAGAGCTCCCAAACCACCTCTCCGATGTACATGACGTGTTTCATGTATCCCAGCTCAAGAAGTGCTTGAGAGTACCAGAGGAACAAGTATCAATGGGAGAGCTTGAACTTCAAGAGGACCTGACTTATGCGGAACACCCTGTCTGAATCTTGGACATAAAGGAAAGGGTCACCCGGAACAAGGTGATTCGATGGTGCAAGGTACAATGGAGCCATCACACCGAAGCTGAAGCCACATGGGAGCGAGAAGAGGATATCAAGGCAGAATTTCCCCATCTATTCTCTACTGACGAATCTCGAGGGCGAGATTCAATTTAAGGGGGGTAGATTTGTGACACCCTCATCTCGGGTATCAGCATATGTTCATGTTTTATGAAGAGAAAACATTTTAAGAAAAGTAGGAACAGAGAAAAATATCAAAAGGATAGCCAATAAGAGCCGAATCCAGCTCTCAGAGAGCGCCGAAGACAACTTCCGCAGCCCGCTGGCCATGTGGCGTGTTCGGAACTCATCCCTGCGAAGTGGGGAGAGGTCCACCGCTAAAGTAGGCTACGTGGCAGGCTCGGAACTCATCTCCGCAAAAGGGGAGAGGTCCGACCCTATGGGACACGTGTTGCCCCCGGAGCTAGTCATCATGGAAATCAGAGGACTGGTCGCGCGGGATACTTGTCGATCTTAGAGCTCACCTCCGAGAGGCCCGTCACTGTTGGACACGTGTTAACCTCGGAGCTCGTCTCTGAGGAAAGAAGAGAGGAAAGGTACGGCACTGACATGTGGTGTGCGAGGAGCCACCTCCGAGTAAGAGAGGAGGTCCCGACCACCAGGATACGTGGCGCACGCGGAGCTCACCTCCGAAGAAGAGGGAAGTCTTGCTCGTTTGACACGCGGCACAATCGAAGCCCGTCTCTGCGGAAAGGAAGAGACCAGGCCGGTGGACACGTGGAACTTCTGGAGCTCATCACCGCGAAGGTGACGGGTTCTGAAGCGATTTTGGAATCTGTACGCGTAGAAATACCGGAAAAGAAACCGACCTGAATTCCACGATGGTACTGCACCAAATCAACTAAAGATAAGTTGTAAGATTGAAGCGACATGGGAAAGCGAAGGATTTCTTCGCACCAATTATTCTAACTCTTGACGTCGCATGTTAGTTAAGTTTCTACCATCCTTCCTCTCATTTTTACCCTGTAATCTCAGGACGAGATTCTTTTAAGGGGGGAGGATTGTAAAGGTCCCAAAATATGCATACAAAGAAACTCTTGTGTGTACAGAGTTGGTTTCACATGTATGAAAAATGGGACTTGTTAAAACTTTTTCCACATGTGATAATACACATGAAAGCCTTCTTCACACAAGTTCAAATATTTATTTGAACACTTGGAACCCAATAGGGATCTAAAACTAAGGTGGGAAGTTCCCATGTGGGTGAGGAAGCTAAAGTTAGAATTTGAGAACAGATTGTTCCACTCAAAAATTCAAATGAGTAACACAATGGTTTTCAAACTGTTGTATTAAAAACCTCATTTGCAGCAGCTAAATCAAATATCAGAGTTCATATTTGAATTTCTTAGGTCCAAATTAGGGGGTAGGCAAAGTCTCATGAATTTTGGAAGATATTTGCTATCCATTTTCCAAATGGACTTAAATTGCAATGAATTCAAATATACATTTAAATTTGGATGAAACTTGTCCAAATGCCCACAAACATTTCAAATTTGAATTCTCACCATCTTATTTCCAGCATTTGCCAAAGTGTGGAGATAATTGTGAGAAAAATGAGAGGGGATAAGAAGGAGGCAGTGGGACCCACATGTCATAGGGCCATTTAGACTTGGACACTAAGTTTCCTCTCTGTTCCTCACTCCACCGAGAGAGACTCGCCGTGTGCCACCGCGGGAGCAGCCCGACGCCACCTCCTGCTCGTCCCTTTCGCGCTGGCTAGCTGCTTTTCTCTACTTCTTATCACCTCAGCCCGTGCTTCTTGATCACAACACCCAGAACCAGTTCAGCTTCATCGCTCCCTCACGCACGCAACCGAGAAAACGTCGCACGGCGTTCTGCTCTCAGCTACTTGACGCAGATCACCCTCCAGCCGCGTTGGTGCCAGCGGGAACCGCCCAGGAGATGCACCGTCCTCTCCTCAACGTGTTACACCGATCCCCAGCTCATCTCCGGCCTTCCTCTGCTGTGACCGATCCAGTTTCTTCCCGGCAAGACAGAGCCACACCACTTTCACGTATCCTCGTCTCCCGGCCAGTTCAGCGCTTCTCCGGCATGCTCAAGAGGCCACAGAGGTGCGCCAGGAGGTACTCGTCCTCATCCCGTCGTCCCCCTGCTCTCCCCCGACGCTGGTTCGCCGGAATTTGAATTTTGGTACCGGCGCACGTATAGAACAGACCTTGATTAATTCTTGAAATTCGCCCAAACCGGTTGATCATCCCTCCTACAATTCAAACCACAGCAACTAGATGCCCCAGCGCCCTCCCACGCCGAAGCACGAAGCAAACCGAACCTCCTATGCCCCGGGCGACGAAAAATCGCCGGCGGCGGCCAAAACTGCCACGGTCGACGGTGACGACTAGGTTGCAGCCATGTTCTGCATGATTTGATCTCCGTTCCATGCTCCTAGACCCATAGGGATGCTGTAGGACATCGTAGCTCGCCGGGAGATGCCTTGGACACGCAGGAACGCGTCCGTGTCGAGCTCCCGAGCCGCCCCGCCGGTGCCGACCCACCTACAGCCGTTTTCACGCGGGGGAACCTTGCCCGGCAGCTGCACCGCGTTCCCAGGAGCATGTAGGGCGAAACCGGAGCTCATTTGGTGGAGAAATGAGAGAGAACGAGCCATGCCAAGTTTTCTGCCGGTGTGCACCCGCGGGCTCTGGCGGGAGGTTGAAGAAGCACCTGACCCGTGGGCCCCACGTGTGACTGTGCTGTTTAAAAATCAAATAGAGAGTTGTTCAAACTTGTAAAATGCATAACTTGGTGTATGAAGCTCCAAAAATAGTGAGATAAATTTTTTTGGATTCCTCTAAGAGATTACTATCCATAGGTACAACCCAATAATTATGAAAACCCCTGGTTTTGGCTCATTAATTCATATAAAGAAAATTTTGTGGGAATTTTTCCAGGAGTTCTATGTATTGGAAAATCCCCAAATTTGGGCAGGAGAGTCTCCCAAAAATACTTGAACTCCAGTAAAATTTTCAGAAACATTGGACCTAATTTGCTAGGCCAAATGTGGTGTTAATTCCTTATGTCTCTGAAAATGGGAAAATAAACAGAGGTCAATTTCAGAATTTTCCCCAAACTTTAGAACCTCATAACTCTTGCTAGGAATCCCGAAATTTAATGATTCAAATTGGGTTGGATTCATATTGAATAGCTATGTCCAAATCTACAACCCAATTTGTATTAAACTCATTATTTAATTCTGGAATATTCTTTAAAGCTTTTCAGAAAAAGAATTTTTGAGGGAGTTTGGCTAATCCAAAAATCCTCAAATTTCTCCAGAATAGTATTTAGGTTGTTAGTGAACCCCTGTAAAAGTTTCAGCTCAATTGGAGTTGATTTGTTCAGGGAAATTCAGTTTTGAAGTTGCTGTGTTCAATTGAATACAGAAACTTTTTCAGAATTTCCAAAAACTAGGAAATTCAGTTCTGGACAGATCTTAACTCCAAAAAGGCTAGAAAAATTCATGCAAACTCTATGAGCTATAATTGAAATTGTAGTTCACTAAGTCTGGCATGAACATGGGTGTGATCTCAGAATTAATTCTTCTTTGCTTAATTGCTTAGAAAATTATTCTGAACAAACCACTCAATGAAAAGTGCTAAGTTTTGGTCCAGAGGACTCTCTTGTGGCAAGGAGCTCACATGAAAATTCTCAGCCCCATTGGAACTCTGGATCACCCTTGCTCTGTTTAACCTCTTAAGGTGATCAATATAGAAGAGGGGGAAAACCACTTAGCATTAATCATGTGCTTAGATCCAAACCCAAACCACTATCACCAGTGTCATTTTAAATTCTTAAACAGAGTTCCAGTTTTTGAAAACTTGTTATTAGAACGTGTAGCAAAGTATTTACAATTAAACAATTGTGCATATACATTACGTGTAGCATCTACGTGAAGGAGTTGAAGTCATCGGAGTAGAGATCAAAGAAGGAGGAAAGCAGTTGATCAAGCACCAAGTGGTCTTCACTAACTGCACTGCATATATATATAAGTCACCTGCAAAACTAAGGCAAGCCCCGGTTTGCATCAAGTTTACAAGTTTTTATTTGTATTCACTTCATACGTCTAGCATTTTATTTATTGCATTATGTCTAGATGGTATGAAACTCCAAATGCATGACCCAGAAAACCCTGGAGTATAATGTAGAGTAGGTTAACACTTGTTTAAAACTGCTGATCGCAAGTCAACGAAAGTGGATTAAAAGAAGCAAAACTCGAGTGGGCAGTTTCCTACTCGTGAACCGGGATTAAGGGGGATCAATCAGAAGAGTTGGGAATTGATCCTCATAGTTGGGAATGGAGACCGGGCAGTGGATGGATGGTCAAGGACGTGGTCCTGTGAGCCTAGTCTATGTCTGAGTCGATTAAGGCCCGTTCTTGTGTGCGGCTCGTTGGGCAAGTTTGAGTTGTGTACCGGATGCATACTGGCTATATGGGACCCAGGAAACCGATGTAACATGTTAACCTGGGTGTCGAGGCATACCTCACCGTCTGATGCCGATGCTGAAAGGATAGAGAAGTCAGCTCTACGAGGGTTTGCCGTAGAGAGACTACTGGGACCGGTTCGACATTTGGGTGTCGTGTGAAAGGTTGCCACGTACGACGTCAGTGACGGTTGCTGTGTGCAACGTCGAGTACGGGCGTATGTGTCGTGTCAGCCGGGTGTTTTTGATTGCAATCACCGTCGCTCGCGGTAGTGAGCATACTTGTTCTCTGCGTCGTGACGTAGTAATAAACTGGGAAAAGCTAATAATGCTTCGTGAGTAATCCTCATAATGGAGATGAGGAAAGATCAATACTTCACTAAATTTACTTTACACCTTGGGCTAGTAGCGTCGAGGCAAAGCGTTTCTTGTTTCATTGTGGAGTCTCGACGTTGATGGCGCAAAGTCTGTATGAGTCTAGGATAGCTCACTAAAGTTACTTTCACCTCGGGCAAGTGACATCGAGATGAAGCGTTTCTTGTTTGATTGTGGAGTCTCGATGTAAGTTGCGCGAGGACAATAAAAGTTGCCTAAAACTTGAAGTAAGGACTCTCCTTTAGCTCAAACTCATTGAACTTAAAATCACACCACTAATGTATTTTTATCAGAAAATTTATTGGATACGTGCAAAGTCTTGTACAACATAACATTCCAGATTGACAATAAAGAAAGCATAACCATAGACTCCAATATACTATCCCGTGTAAGACCCATCGAAATATGTTATTCTCTCTAATCTCATACAGGCTGGGAGTTGCAATTCCATGGCTATTTACGCTGGTGGCGGGGTCGATGTCACGGGAGCTTCCCTCAAAACAGTGAAGTCATCCGTGCTCATGTAGGTCGATGGAAGTGGCGGCGGATCGCTGGTAATAGTGTCTGGTCCTGTAGTAACCTTCCTCAGCACCGAGAACTCCCCCTTGGAACATTGAAGTCATCCGTACTCACATAAGTCGATGGAGGCGGCGGCGGATCGCTGGTAATAGGGTCTCGTCCTGTAGGAACCTTCCTCAGCACCGAGAAGGCCCCCCTCAGGACAGCGAGGTCATCCGTACTCACATGACCCGATGGAGGGTGGAGGCGGATCGCTGGTAAGGGTCTGGTCCATTGGGAACCTTCCTCAGCACTGAGAAGGCCCCCATGTTCAGCAGTGGTGGTGGTGAGCGGCGAGCTGACGACATGGATGGGAGCATGAGCTGCAGCAGGAACAGAGCCAAGAGCAACACAATAGTTTTTTTGTTTGACCCCATAACAATTTTGGCTAGGTTATGCTTTCTGTACTGCTGCTGCCACACTCTCCTGTATTGAGGGGGATTCTTAGCAGCAACTAGGGATTTTTCTACAACAGGTTAGGGCTTAAAAACAGAAAGGTCCAGAGAGGTTTTTCTGCTGTCCTGGTTCTGGACAGTTTGCCTGCAACTGGACTGTTCACCCAATTAAATTGTGATTTTGCTCTGGAGGTCTACAGGAGAGTTGTAGAGCACTTGAAAATTTTTCCAGAACTGTATCACACACCTTAATTGGATCAAGCTACTCAGAGTTATGCTCTGTTAAAGTCCAGCAAGAATTCCTGCCAGAAACAGAGCACTCTGTTTTTGAAATCTTTGAAACCTAGACATTCTCTCATTTGAATCTTAGTTCAAAATAAGAGTTCAATAACTGATATTTGTTTAAAACTTCCCTTTTTAGTTGAAAGTTATCCCATGAATCATTTCTTCATAGGGAAGAGGTTATTAAGTGTGGTACGGTGTCGATGCACCGTAAGAAACATGTCGGTACTACGTTGCCTCTCCAAAAGAAAATCCTAAACCGGATTATACCGGCATATCCGTTTTATCAGTGGCACTAAACGGTCTCTCGCACACGTGTACTACACGGGATACGTACGTGGTTGGTACCTGCAGAAGAACACTCAATAGTGGTGCACTCAAAGGTTGTTTCATTTCAGGCAGTTCCATATTTGAAAGTAAATACAAACGCCCGTATCATTTCCATACGGCCGTCCTTGAGTTAAGTCACGTCTCAAGGTACGTGATCATGTTTCAACACCACACGATGGGGAACCCGAGTATGTCATGAACGGGTCATCACGGTTGGGAATGTTATCAACCCAACGGATACCACCTACTTCCCTGCAGGGCACGCCGATGGCAAGCGTTGCGTATGTCCTCCTAGGCTACTTCCAGAAGAACACACTATCGCGTTACTGACCACACGATGGGGTCTCCACTTACTTGCCTAATGCACACTAGGGATCAGCGTTTCATATGAACTCAGGAACATGAAGAGTCCAAGAGTTTCATATTAACGTCTCACACCAAGCTGTGAGACCAAGCCCTGAACCACTTTCCTCGTCAGGGAGCTAACCGAAATTGAACCGCTTTCGGTGGCGTTCCTTACCATGCTTACCTGAACGTAGGTGCGTCGTTACATCATTAAAATTTCAGAATTATAACAAGTATGTTAGTACTGCCACTTTAAGTAACTATACTACTATAGTCCTTATGTGGGCCTAATACTGTTTCCTCACTGAATCCTAAGTTTTTGTCGTAATACGATCCTTATACCATGTGCTATTACCAATGCGGCTCTGATACCACGCTGTGAGGACCCCCGTCCCGATCACTCACGGGGACGTGACACCTCGCCCGGGAATCGCATTGGGTGGTGCTGTGACAAAGGTTCTGCTCCTCGGAGTGCCATCCAAGGAGCCTGCGCACCGGCCCAAGGTCCTTCGTCCGGGCAATGTGCGGCGAGGGCAGGTTGGAAGCCATCGGAGGCGAAGGAGCAGGAACATGGAAAGCAAAGGAGGCTTGGGAAGGCTCAGGCGTAGGGAGATGTGTGAAGGGAAGCCTATGATGCAGAAGGGGTTCCCTTTAAACCTCCTAGAGGCAATTCGAATCTCCCAGAGGCAATTCAAAATGCCTCCTATGCGCCGCTCGGGGCGGACGCCCCAGGTCCAAGCCCAAGCGACAATGACAAGATGGCCCAAGCCACCCTGCGGAAGCAGTGGTCGCCAGTCCCTCAAGCGGACAACCCGAAGGTTCCCGATAAGGTACTGCGACGTGCAGTAGTAGCAGCGTTGGGAACCGCCACAGTTAAAGCGACTATCAAGCAGGGGTCACGTTCCCACAACCCTCCTTCTAGAATTAAACGTGCGGCCACGCGCCAGGGGGGTGCTATGGGCCCGCGCGGTTGGGTCGTGCTGCTCTTGCAACGGCCTAAAGGAGTTTCCAAGAAAGTGCGCGGGGTAGAAAAGGTGAAGGCCCCACCCCGAGATCGTTATCTCCCGCGAGGTGGGCCTAGGGGCCACTGTCGGTACCCTCAATACCGGGTACCCCCACGCACAGGAGAAAACCGCCTAAGGACCTCGCCCCCTCCGCAGGGGTGAGCTCCGAAGGCGCCATGTGTCCAGCAGGGCCGGGCCTCCCCTCTCCTCACAGGCGAGCCCTGGGCCTGCCACGTGGCCAGCAGAGCCGGGCCTCGCCCCCTCCGCAGGGGCGAGCTCCGAAGGCGCCACGTGTCCAGCACGGCCAGGCCTCCACTCTCCTCATAGGCGAGCCCCGGGCCTACCACGTGGCCAGCAGAGCCAGACCTCGCCCTCTCCGCAGGGGTGAGCTCCGAAGGCGCCACGTGGCCAGCAGGGCCGGGCCTCCCCTCTCCTCAGAGGCGAGCCCCGGGCCTGCCACATGGCCAGCAGAGCCGGACCTCACCCCCTCCGCAGGGGTGAGCTCCGAAGGCGCCATGTGTCCAGCAGGGCCGGGCCTCCCCTCTCCGCAGGGGTGAGTTCCGAGGGCGCCACGTGTCCAGCAGGGCTGGGCCTCCCCTCTCCTCAGAGGCGAGCCCCGGGCCTACCACGTGGCCAGCAGAGCTGAACCTCGCCCCCTCCGCAGGGGCGAGCTCCGAAGGCGCCACGTGTCCTGTAGGGTCGGGCCCCCTCTCCTCAGAGGCGAGCCTCGGGCCTGCCACGTGGCCAGCAGAGTCGGACCTTGCCCCCTCCGCAGGGGCGAGCTCCGAAGGCGCCACATGTCGTGCTGCCCACCCCGGCTCGGTAGGCAGCAGGAGTAAAATCACGTCATGCCTTGTACGATCAAGACATTCAAGACCCGCGCCTTCCCAAGATGTGGAGACGCGGCCGCACGCCCCTGTCAGGTGGCACTATGACCAGTCGCGTCACAGTTAAGACAAGCACACCATGTCAGAAGCTGTTGGCCAATAGCTACGGCAACAAGACATTCCCTACCGTCCCTGCCATTATCAACCACTACGCCTAGCTTGCGGCACGGGCAGGACGACGACTAAGAAGCCACTGCCATAGACAACTACCAGCTTCACTGCAAGATATGGTAGATGGCAGGAAATCTCCCCGGGGCCTCCTGTCGGGCCCTGGGACCCACCTTGTAAACCGCCCGATCCTTGAAGTATAAAAGGCTCGGGTTGGCAACGTTGCAAAGGGTTCGAACTCCTGTGGGTTCGGCTCTAGCGCCATTAGACAGTTCGCAAGTTCGCGACCCAGCCAACTGATCCTCATACGCGAGCAAGCAATACACTGAGCAATACAGCTCCCGTGGACGTAGGGTATTACGCTCCGGCGGCCCCAACCACGTAAAAATCCTTGTGTCAATCCTCTCACAACCAACGCGACCTTCCGAGAGAACTAGCCCCTCCAAAAAAGAACCTCCGCGGGTTGCTCCTGAAGCAGGCCCGGGGGAATTGTTGACGGAACACTTCGACAACCACCAACCCTTTCTTAAAGAGAAGTACAACCATAAAATCTGATCCATAGCTCAAATAATTGGTTGTAAACAGGTATCGATGCTAACCACTCACCCTGACATTACTCTGGATTCATCAAACAGGTCTGAGCTAGCTCCTATTTATTTACTGACGAACAATATTTAGTATGTGTTTGCCTAGAAGAAACCTTTCAGTTTGTAGCTTAAATTACTTGAAAGGGTAAAAAACAAAACCTTCCAGCGGTGAATACATGAGAAATGATTCACCTTTTTGCCTACGAGCGTGGTGTTCCACACCTTGAAACACTTCATATTGTTGTACTCCCCTCCAACTTCAATATTATTTATAGGGATTCGCCCCGTCTACCCTTATTCTCAACTCGCTGCCGCCGAAGCCATGTAATAGTGACTTGTCCGTACATGTGGATAATGACATATATTTTCCAATGGCACTTATAAATAATATATATTATAAAACTTTCTTAACGTTATATCGTGATAAAAACAATATAGTTTATCCAAGGGTAAATAGGTCATTTTAATCCTTCTCCTTTCTATACTGAAACTGAAACCAAAAAACTAGTTAAAAGGTTTTTAAAGTGATTCTGTTTTAGATTGAGAAACATTTTTGGATTAAAACTGAAATGTTTCTGGTACCGGAGAATTTGGAACCGTACCAAACGTGGCTTTAATTACAACCCTTCTTAAGTTATGGAAAGTGCTCTATAAAATCAAAATTACAAGGGTGATGTTTTGATGCTTCGAGTAAAACATACTCCAGTAAATAGTTTGATCTCTGATTATAATGCCCCGTTCTGCGTCAAGGAAGGGAAGCACCTTGTAACCAATCTTCAGTTGCCACTTTAGACAAAATGATACGCTGTTAGAGCAACTCAATCTGAGTTTCTATTTTTCGTTACTATTCTACTAAATAGCAAATGTCCTACCTAGATTTAGCGATTCATTGTATATGACACTTCAATCGATTTGCTAAAATTGGTATCCAATATCCTACTTTCCATATTTTATTAGTATCCTATAACTATTTTAAAATCCAAACCACATTGTTGCAACGGCTAAATTTGTAATTGTTGTATTTTTTGTTATGAATGAGAGAGTTGTATTATTGTGAGGGCAAATGGCCCAAATATATAGAGTTACAACCATAGTAAATACAAAGTATCCTTATATCTCTAACACCCCCTCTCAAACTCAAGGTGAATCATGAACACTAAGTTTGGAGAGATAAAACCTATGCTAAATTTGGGTTTGTCACTTCGTGAAGAAATCAGCCCTGAAGCTCTTAAGGCACATATTGAAGATCAACAACACCATCGTGTACATGTACTCATGTATAAGAAGCATCACAATATGTTTGGTAAGCTCATGCTTGACCAGATCACGAGCAATACTGATAGCACCTATATTGTCAGAAAAAAAGGAGTCGGCGTAGAAACAGAAACACCAAAATCATCAAGTAACCACTGTAACTAAGTAACCTCTACAGTCACAAAAGCCATAGCACGCAACTCACCTCTGCACTCGAACGAGAAATTGCTACCTGCTTCTTAGTCTTCCAAGCAATGAGGGAACCACCAAGAAAAACACAATAAGCAGAAAGAGATCAACGATCAAAGTAATCACTAGCCCAAGTGGCATCACAGCACGCCTTGAGCTGTAAAGAGCTAGAGCGTGGAAAGAACAAGCATCTAGAGAGAGTCCCACGAAGATAACACAAGACACGAAGCACGTGGCTGTAGTGGATCTAAGTCGGAGCTAAAACAAACTAACTCAGAATATGAACGGAGTACGAGATGTTAGGACGAAGGACACTGAGATAGACTAGACTTCCTACAATATGACGATAACGAGTAGGATCATCAAGCGGATCACCTTCAGTGGGTCGAAGGTGAACGTTGAGCTCCATGGGAGTCTCAACAGTGTGGTGATCAGTAAGAGAAGCCCGATCAAGAAGATCCTGAATGTACTTATTTTGAGATAAATAAATTCCCTCAGAGGTAGAGGAAACCTCAATCCCAAGAAAGTAGCAAAGAGGACCAAGATCTGACATAAAAAACTGATCACTAAGACGAGCCTTCATGAAGGCTACGTACTCAGGGTCATCTCCAGTGATGATCATATCATCAACATAGAGAAGAAGATGAGTACGATCACAAGACGAGGTATGCACAAAGAGCACGGGATCATGAGCACTGGAAGATGTGAAATCCCAAGATTTTCTCAGGTGTAATTCAGCCCATGCACACTTAGTAAAAATGGGAGGAATTAAAATTTTTTGAATACAATGATGGGAGTTTAAAGGTGGGACAAAAATCCAAAACATAGCACCTAAAAATATTCATATGGTCTCACATTTCAAATCATTAGGTTCACACTAGGCAGGCTACCAAATTTCCCTAATTTTGAAGCTAAGTATTTTAGCACAAGATGAAGTATTGTTTAGTAGAGTTCCACACTAAATTCTGAATTCTACCTACAATATTATCAAACATGGAATCCAAATTTAAATTCAAAACATCAGATTTCAAATTCAACTTCATTAAAATTCAAACTGAGTTGAACCATTGGATTCCTCATATTCAGTTTAGCCGACATGCAAATTTTTACCATTTTTGGATTCGGTTTACTATTTTAAACTGAATTTACAAAGTGGATAAGAGGGAGGTGGGCCCACATGTCAGTACTGAGTGTGTTGTGTTTTTCTCTCTCGCGCGCGCGCGACACCGCGGCTCACCGGTGTTCTAACTGATCGGTGAAGCACCCACACAGGCAGCTCGGGGGAGAAATGTGTTTAATGCGACCTCATGTCGTCGGCTACACATACACACCCCCGTGGAACCGACTGAGCTCACCACCCTTTCCCATTTTTGTCTTCCTAGCTCATCTTTCCGCCGCCGCATCGGACCTCCATCGCCCCGGCGATCCAGCAGCTCTCTCACCGCACTTCCAAAAGCAAAAAGGTGCGCCATCGTGTGCTGGTGCTCATAGTGAAAGTCGTTCGTCGTTTGCTTCATTGTGTGCCGAGTAATTCTAGTTTTTCTCTCGGTGTGTTCATTTGTGCCGAATGGGTTTCAAGGTGAAATTCACCTCACATGATCCATTAGCGATCGTGCACGTTTAAGGATATGATATAGACATCCATACGGATCTGTAGAAAGAAGTAGAGCATTACCCAAGAAATCGAGGAGTTCACCAATTTTTTATCCCAGGTGGAGAAAACTTTTCGGTTCACCGGTGAACTCTAGGTTCCGGCCGTTTTCATCCGGTTTGTTCATTTTCATGCTCCACGTTATCCGGCAATGCTGTAGGAGCAAAACCCGATAGAAAAGAGGTCTTCCCGAGCTAGAACACCGTCGCCGGTGAGCTTTGAGTCGTTGTCGCCGTGATCAGTCGTGCTCCGGCCATCGCCAGGGTGGGCTGAGGTCACCAGCGTGCTCAGTGTGCAAAGTTAGGCCCTGGCGGCGAGTTTGGAGTATCTGAATGGTCGGGAACACTTCGGAGGTGAGCTCGCCGTCGTGCGCCACCGCGAGACAGGTCGGGCGTCGGGAGGTAGAAGACGACCCGGTAGGTCCCGCATGTCAGTGACTGGTCTAATCAGTTGTGGCTGGGATCTGGTGTGGCAGCGCGGGTATTACTCTGTAGCCCCGTGTTGCTTCGCTTTGAGTGGTCCTATTTAAATAGGTGGGCCCGGGCGACCGTTTAAAGGATTTTCAAAAGGAAAATAATTCCAGTTTGAGGGCAAACTTTGGAAATTCATATCTTTCGGTAGGATTGTCCGAAATTCCTCAAATAAATTTTATTAGAATCCGTGTGACCAGTACTTTCTGGCAATACCATTAAGTTGTTATGAAAGTCTCTAGATTTTGCTTATTAATTCCTTTAAGTTAAATTTTAGGAATTAATCACAGCAGATCCCATATTAGAAATAATCCCAAAATTGGCCAGAGCCTCCTTTATAATACCTTTAATCATCAAGCCAAATTTCAGCTTCACTGGACATTGCTAAGTGGGATAAATAATAACATTTTGCCCTATGTCCCTGAAAATTGCCAAAAACAATTCCAGAAATTATTAGCAACTTATAAAATCCATATCTTTCTGTAGATAGCTTAGAAAATAGGGAGATCAACGGAGTCCCCAGTGGCGCATACGATCCTTGGCGGGCACCATGGCTGCAGGGCCGCCGGGACCGCCAGCTTCGAGGTGCTGGTCTCGCCCCCTTTGCCCGGTTCGGCAAGCCGGGCTATGGGTCGCGACAACGTCCTTTCGAAGGCTCCTTCGGGCACCGGGGCTCCGGTGGAGGCCTACGTTGATAGGTCATCGGCGACGGTGTTGTCGGCGCGTGGTACATGGCACAGGTCCAAGGCTTCAAAGTCCTTCTCCAGCATCTGCACGTAGAGCAGATAGGAAGCTAATTGTGGGTCGTTGCAGGAGCATTCACCCTTGACTTGCTTGATGATTAGCTGGGAGTCGCCCTTGACCAACAACTGACGAACACCGAGAGACAGCGCCGTCTTCAGGCCGAAGATAAGAGCTTCTGTCGGTACCTGAGATATGGGGTACCCCCGCGCACAGGGTAAAATGCCTAAGGTACTCGCCCTTCTCCGCAGGGAGAGCTCCGAAGGCGCCACGCGTTCGGCGGGGCCGGACCTCCCTCTCCTCAGAGGAGAGCTCCGGGCCCGCCACGTGGCATACAGAAGCCGGACCTCCCCCTCCGCGGGAGAGAGGTCCAAAGACGCCACGCGTCCAGCGGGGCCGGACCTCCCTCTCCGCAGAGGAGAGCTTCGGGGCCGCCACATGGCATACAGAGGCCGGACCTCCCCCTCCGCGGGGAGAGGTCCGGAGGCTCCACGTGCCCCGCAGGCCGGACCCTTCTCACCTCAGAGAAGGGCTCCGGACCCGCCACGTGGCCAGAAGAACGGTGCTGCCTGCCCCCGAGCGGTAGGCGGCGGGCGTAAAGGCGCTCCTCACCTTGCCCGTACAAGGTATTCAAGGCCCGCGTCTTCCCAAGACGCGGAAACGCGGAGCACGCGTCTGTCAGGTGCCGTTGCGCCTAGTCGCATCACAGACTGGCGCGCGGTGTCAGAACCTGCCAGCCAATAAACGCTGCGACAAGACATCCCATGCCGCCTGCGCCGTCATCAACCACTACGACTAGCACGCGGCATGGGCAGGGCGGCAAGATGAAGACTCAGAAGCCTTCGACAAGAGGCAGCTACCGGCGTAACTACAGATACGGTAGATAACAAGCAATCTTCCCGGGACCACCTGTCGGGTCCCGGCTCCCCTTGTAAGCCGCCCGAGTCTTGGACTATAAAAGGCTCGGGCAGGCGTCGATAGCAAGGGTTCGCACTTTGCAACTCATACGCTAGCCATACACTCTCAAGCTGTAACTCACCCCCAAGCTCAGGCCTCCGGCCCTGAGCAGCAAGCAATACAGCGAGCTCCATAGCTCGCCGTGGACGTAGGATTTTACGCTCCGGCGGCCTGAACCACGTAAAACTCGCCGTGTCAAGCTCTCGCTAACTCGTCCATCCGCGCAAGCTTTCCGCTAGGAGACTAGCCCCGCCGAAAAAAGAACCTCCGTGGGCTGCCTAGTGCAGGCCCGGGGGAAGTGTCGATCGCACACTTCGACATTTGGCGCGCTAGGTAGGGGGCTTTTCCCCTAGCGCGACGAGTTTCCGCCGACGAAGATGACCAAGCTTCCTTCAACGGCAAACTCTCCCCCTCCGCGTTCACAGCGAACCGTGACCACTGGGGAGTACATGTCGACACACTCAGGACGGAGTGTGTCGGCACAAGCGGGCAGCCAGCAGCCGACTCCGGCAGCGCCGACTCCGGCTATGCAGGCCCCGACCAACGTGAGGTCTTCTGCACCGCTGAGCGTACACCATGTAGGTGCGCTGGCTGCAGCAAGAGCGCTGCTGCGCAACCCGCCTGCGGGGGATGCGCCCCATTCAGCGACCCAGCAATGGGTCCGCGAGGTGGACCGCCTCGTCGTCGCTGCCGCGAACCCTCGGTTTCGGCGGGGACGACGCCCAGGGCAACCGGCTGTGTCGCTGACGCGCACACCCACGGTTGACGGGCTAACGGCGGATTCCAGCTCCTCCAGGCTCCTGCCGACGGACCTGCGAAGGGAACTGGAACGGTACCACTTGGGGCAGGACGCCCGGGTGTACCTCGAGCGACGCCGAGAAAGGCGTCGCAACCAGGAGGCAGGCGACAGTATGTCGTCGGCCTCGACACAACCAGAAGGGCAGGTCTTCGCCATGCGAGCCCCGCCACAGGCATATGCTGCGCAGCATATGCCACAACCATATGCGCCGCAAGTGGCGGCCCCGGTCTATGGTGCAGCCTTGCCCATGCCAGCATACGCAGCGCCAGGTGCGAACCAAGTGTTCGCAGCGCCTATACCTGCCACAGCAGGTGCAGGATGTGCGGCCCTTGCACCCCATCTTCGCTTCGCAAGGTGGCCACGCAAGTTCCGCCCGCACCTGCCCGAGAAGTACGACGGCAGCGTCAACCCGGCGGAGTTCCTCCAGATCTACTCCACCGCCGTACTTGCCGCAGGAGGGGACGAGGCTGTCATGGCCAACTACTTCCCCGTCGCCTTGACCGGCCCAGCCCGGTCTTGGCTCATGAATCTACCTCAGGGGTCCATAACCTCCTGGGGTGAGCTCTGTCGGCAGTTCGTCGCCAACTTCGGCAGCTCATACACCCGTCCCGGCACGGAGCTCGACCTCCACGCCGTCAAACAACAACCTGGGGAGTCGCTGCACTCTTTCATCCAGCGGTTCTCTCAGGTGCGCAACACCATCCCACATATCCAAAGCGCCTCTGTGGTGGTGGCATTCCGACAGGGTGTCCGGGACGAGAAAATGCTCAAGAAGCTCGCGACCAGAGAGGTCCGCGACGTCTCGGAGCTCTTCAGCCTGGCGGACAAGTGCGCCAGAGCAGCTGAAGGGCGGAACTGGCACGCACTGCTGACCTCCGAGTCAGGAGGGCAGCCCGGGTCCGGTGCTGCTGCCTATGGGGGTGGCAAGAAGACCAAGAACCGGGGGGGTGGCAAGATGAAGTCACCATTCACGGCCCCCGTCGCCGCAGCTGCGACGACCAGTGGAGCTCGGGGGCCACGCCCTGACAAAAGGCAGCGGCAGTCACCGGCCCCAGACAGTGACCAAGGCGGGCTATGCCCCATGCATGGCGCCTGCAACCATACTGCTGCCGAGTGCTGGGAGATCCAGAGGCTCGCAGAGCGCTTCCGCAAAGGAAGACAGCAGAGGGCTGAAGCACCGCCCTACCCTCAGAGGGATGGCAAACAGAAGGCTGACGCCCCAGTCACCGCTGCCCACCTGGTGGGGTTCCAGGAGCCTCAGCGTGTCATAAAGACAGTGCATGGCGGTGAGGACTCCAGTTCCGACGGTGACGGGCCTGGGCGTTAGCCAACTACAGCACGCCTCCGTGCCTCGAACATACCTCTCGGGAGCCGCCTAAGGTCCGTTAACCCCTTGAAGGCCTTGCCAGAAGGGGAAGACGCCTTAGGTCATCCAAGGTGAGCCCGGGTTCACCTACCCCTTGAAGGCCTTAGCCAGAAGGGGAGAACTCCCCGGGGGCCCCCGAGAGAAGCCGCTCAGGGCCTGATCCAGCGTGAAGATAACAACCTCGATAAGACTCGGCTTGCAGGGAACACCCCACAACGCACGGTCATGGCTAATGCTCTAAGCACTACCGCCAAAGAACCAAACGCGACGGGGGCCTGCAAGAAGGCAACCTGGTGAAGCGGCACGCTATATTCCAAGAAGGACCCATAAGCGCTCCCCCAGCAGGGAAGGTCCATTCCGAATCATGAAAGCTGCCGCCCCAGGTACACATGCTTTTCAACCGAGAGTGGGATCCATTCCCAAAAAATCCTTGCCATGAAGCAACACTGTAAGTCCTACTTACTGAGCATCGGTAGAACAGGGTTATCCACTTCTGTAATAGACCCCATAGAATTTAGGAACAGAGCTTGGGGTAGCTAAGTCTCAAGGGACGGTACAGGACTACGTCCAGTTTAGTCTGGTTCCGACCCTAAGCGCGTAGAGTCTTGCTTCCCTTGTAGACGAGGCGGAACATTGCCCCCATGTACAGCCAGAATTCCACCTATGGGTACGAATACAGAGATCTGTTCTACTTAGCTCTCTCTCATGCGTTCATTTAAATTATGCATTAATTTTTATGATCGCACTATCTCTGTATGTTCATCGTACATCTAGCTCCCCCTCTCCTGCGCTCATCCATAGTCGGCATTTGCTATCCTACCGAAGGCGGCTGCGCTTGAGGCACCTGCCGATGGCCGAGTGAGTCTCTCGGGCCTCCCCCAGTCAGGTGTTGCGGTGCCAGTTGGTCACCTCCAGGAAAGGCCAGCGTTGTGCATGGGGGGTCCAGGGTGCGTATCCAGCTTAGCCGGCCCAGAGCCCAAAGCATGCGCATCCTGCCCTCCGGAGGTCCAGGGGAGTACGTCCGCTTTGCCTGGTCATGAACCCAAAGCGCGTGCACTCTGCTTCCCCAGCGCATGGCCCGGTACTAGGGATCGGACGGCCGTACCCGGACCTCGGAGGGAGCCGGAGCTCCGGCGCCTCGTGCACAGAATTGCCCAAGCCCCGTATAGCAGGTTAGGACCATAAGACGAATAATACTAAGAGACAGGAGGGGAGGACCCCCCAAGGAGAATTCCGTTTCCTCTACCTGTGTGCAGGACCTCCAGGTTATGGCAACAGGGACTGCATGAAGCGGGGGGAAAGGAGCTACCAGCTACTCCGGCCTGGGACTGGAAGGACCGGGACCTGCCCCTCCAGCAGGGGCGGGGCCCGGGGGCCCCACGTGTCCAGCGGGCCCGGAACTCTCTCCTTCCTTGAGGAGGGCTCCGGGCTCGCCACGTGGCAGGCAGGAACCGGATCCCCCCCCTCAGTGGGAGGGCTCCGAAAGCCCTACGTGTCCAACATGGCCGGAGCTCCCGTCTCTTGAGGAGGAGCTCCGGACCCACCACGTGGCAGGCAGATTTGGAGCCCCCCATAGGGCGAGGTTCGGAGACCTCCGGGGGCCCCTAACACGGTTAGGACCCGGGGAGGGTGTCTGTGCGAAGCTCCGAGATTGGAAATGGCCTCTGAGTACCTTGCGGAGCTAAGGACTCAGCCAGGCAAAGCCAAGAAGGAGAGAAAAAGCATCACAGACACAAGTATCCAAGAGAGTCAAATTAAACAAGGCTCCATGGGCTGGACTACAGACTCGATAAAAAAGGGAGAAACAAGTCCTAAGGACCTCCCGGCTCTCGCCGGAACCTTGCGGCTACAAGGGCGACCACATCCACAACTTCAGCCCTGGCAGCTTCCTCCCGCTCCGCGGCTGGGCCCTCTCTCGCTGGCTCTAGCGAAAAAGAGGGGTCGCGGCTCTTGAAGCATGCTAGCACATGCGAAGCTACCTCTAAAGCTAAGCTACGGCCCTTGGCCTCAAGCTCGCTGGCGACCACCGAGTCGAGTCTGTCCAGCTTGGCGCCGATCGACTCCAACGCAGGGATCACCTCTGCCACCTTCAGTGCGGGAGTCGCGGCCCTCACCGGACTGAAGCCAAGAGGAATCAGGGCGGACCCCGCTCGATCCACGAAGCTTGAGACCGCAAGAGCCTCGGAGGACCGCAAGGCTGAGAGCTCCTCCACCTCGCGGCGGGCCGCCTGCCGAGCCTCCAGGTTCCTCTCGGAGAATTCCTTCTCCTTGGCCACCAGGGAACTCTCCCGAAGGTGGAGAGTCTTGGCTAGCCGCTCCAACTCAGCGGCCTTGAAGCCGGCAGTCAACTCCCGGACGAAAGACCGCCCAGCGATCATGGGAGACCTGTTCCTCCCTCAAGTCAAGGTCTGCCTTCAGAATCTCCAGCTCCTCCATCCGAACTCGGAGGTCATCCTCGCCCGCGGCCAGCTGCGCGGCGACCCTCTCTGCCTCAGCTGCCACGGAACGCTCCCGCTCCCCAACGGCGAGTTCGCGGCGCTCCAACCGCTACTGTATTTCCACAGCAGCAAAGAGGATCTCTTCGGCCCGGGCGTGTGCCTCCAGGGCCTCCCTGTTGATCCGCCGCGACTGGGTGTCCATGCGGTCGACAGCCCGCTTCATCCGGTCGACGAGCGCTTCCCTGAAGTCGAGCAACTCCTGCCTGGAGTCGAGCTCGCTCTTAACCTTCGCGGTCCTCTCCCGCAAAAGGTTCCCCCAGATGAGGAGGTGGTCCCGTTCAATCGTATACTCCTCCCGCTCGCGCCGTAGCGCAGCCAAGACCTGCCGGACGCTCGACTCGGCAAGCGCGAAGGCGTCCGCCAGAGGCAATGGAGCAACAGAGGCTGGGGCAGTCCCTCCGACCTCCTCCGTTACCTCGTTCTCAGGAAGAGCCGACGCACCAGCAGCTGAGACGAGACACCGATCAGGAGAAGCTGGCTCCGCGGCTCTGGCAGCCAGGCCAGCCGGGCTCTTTTCAGCTTCTGGCTCCTTGACCTGAGGAGAGGGACGAGCCGGGGAAGGCGGTGCTGGAGAAGAAGCCAGACCGCCTAGTGCAGGATCAACCTGTGCTGGCTCGGGGGCCGCGGTTGCCGTCTCGGCAGGAAGAGACGACGCCGCCGCGGAGTCCGGGCACACCGGAACAGGAGAAGTCCGTGCTGGCCTGGGGGCCGCGGCAGTTGCCCCTGGCTCCGAGCGCATCGGCGCAGATTCCCCGCAAGACGGGGAAGGCCAGGAAGCGCGGACACTCCAGCGGGCTCTGAACCCCGACTTCCGAGCCGGGGTAGGACTTCTAGAGCCTGCAACCGTCGTCGACGACCGCTCCGCAGTCGCTTGGACTGGCGGAACAGGGGACGCCCCAGAGGCTTCCCCCAGCGCATCAACCCGGGGCCTCTTCGAGTCGCCACCGGAGGGGGTGTCAGGCACCCCGGAATCCCGACTTGGCACCGACACCGTTGCTGGAGGAGATCGAGCGCGTTTCTTCTCTGGCAGCGGGTTGGAAGCCATGGCAAGGGAGAACTCAAAAGCACAAGAGTCCGAGAAGAAATGCTGAGAAGTGCAAAGGGAAGCTGCAATGGGGGTAATACCTCCTCTAAAAAGCTTCCCGGTGCAATTCCAAGCGATTCGGAACTCTTCGAATATCCCGCACCGGCAACCGCTTCGGTTCCTAGACCGAATGCCGATGACGGGTGGGCCCAAATCGCTTAGCTAAAGCGGTGGGGTCAAGGAGTCAACCTCTTGAGAAGATGAGCCGGCAAGGCACTTCGGCGGTTCCCGAAGAAAGCGCGGCAACGTGCAGAAGTGGCAGCCTTGGGAACCGCCGCAGTAAAAGCAATCATCAAGTGAGCGCACGCTCTCATGACCCCGCGGCCGTTCGTGCTCCGGCAGCGGCCAATTCGGGACTTAAAGAAAGTGCGCGGATCGGAAGAGACGGAGGTCCCACCTCGGGCTCGCTATCTCCCCCGAGATGGGCCCGGGGGTCACTGTCGGTACCTGAGATATGGGGTACCCCCGTGCACAGGGTAAAATGCCTAAGGTACTCGCCCTTCTCCGCAGGGAGAGCTCCGAAGGCGCCACGCGTCCGGCAGGGCCGGACCTCCCTCTCCTCAGAGGAGAGCTCCGGGCCCGCCACGTGGCATACAGAAGCCGGACCTCCCCCTCCGTGGGAGAGAGGTCCGAAGACGCCATGCGTCCAGCGGGGCCGGACCTCCCTCTCCGCAGAGGAGAGCTCCGGGCCCGCCACGTGGCATACAGAGGCCGGACCTCCCCCTCCGCGGGGAGAAGTCCGGAGGCTCCACGTGCCCCGCAGGCCGGACCCTTCTAACCTCAAAGAAGGGCTCCGGACCCGCCACGTGGCCAGAAGAACGGTGCTGCCTGCCCCCGAGCGGTAGGCGGCGGGCGTAAAGGCGCTCCTCACCTTGCCCGTACAAGGTATTCAAGGCCCGCGTCTTCCCAAGACGCGGAAACACGGAGCACGCGTCTGTCAGGTGCCGTTGCGCCCAGTCGCATCACAGACTAGCGCGCGGTGTCAGAACCTGCCAGCCAATAAACGCTGCGACAAGACATCCCATGCCGCCTGCGCCGTCATCAACCACTACGACTAGCACGCGGCATGGGCAGGGCGGCAAGATGAAGACTCAGAAGCCTTCGACCAGAGGCAGCTACCGGCGTAACTACAGATACGGTAGATAACAAGCAATCTTCCCGGGACCACCTGTTGGGTCTCGGCTCCCCTTGTAAGCCGCCCGAGTCTTGGACTATAAAAGGCTCGGGCAGGCGTCGATAGCAAGGGTTCGCACTTTGCAACTCATACGCTAGCCATACACTCTCAAGCTGTAACTCACCCCCAAGCTCAGGCCTCCGGCCCTGAGCAGCAAGCAATACAGCGAGCTCCATAGCTCGCCGTGGACGTAGGGTTTTACGCTCCGGCGGCCTGAACCACGTAAAACTCGCCGTGTCAAGCTCTCGCTAACTCGTCCATCCGCGCAAGCTTTCCGCTAGGAGACTAGCCCCGCCGAAAAAAGAACCTTCACGGGCTGCCCAGTGCAGGCCCGGGGGAAGTGTCGATCGCACACTTCGACAGCTTCATACTCGGCTATGTTGTTGGTTGCCTTGAAGTTGAGGCGCACCATGTACTTGAACTGCTCCCCCGTCGGCGTGAGGAGCAGTACACCGGCTCCGGCCCCCTGCTTCCACGAGGAGCCATTGAAGTGGAGCGTCCAGTGAGGCTCGGTGAAGACTGGTGCCCAGGGCTCCGGTTCTCCACCTTCAGGGCCCCCTGGGTTGCTTGGTGATGGTGTCCACTCGGCCACGAAGTCAGCCAGTGCTTGGCTCTTGACTGCATGACGTGGTAGGAAGTCCAGCTCGAACTCTGCCAGCTCCGCTGCCCACTTGGCGAGGTTGCCGGTCGCATTAGGGCTGTGGAGGATGGTCCTCAACGGATAGGAGGTGACCACCGAGATCCTGTGGGCTTGGAAGTAGTGCCGGAGCTTCCTAGATACCACGAGTACTGCATACAACAGTTTATGTACCTCTAGGTACCTGGTTTTGGTATCACGGAGGACTCCACTGATGTAGTAGACGGGCCTTTGGACGGTCCGTACCCTCCCTGGGGGATCCGGGACGTCTTCCTCCATTGGCACCGGACCCTGGGACCTCCTGTCCTCTAGGTCCGGGGCAACCTCCGGGGGCTGGGCCCCGGGGACTTTTCAGTCGTCTTGGACCTCCGAGAGGTCGACTGTGGTCTCTGGGGGCTTGGACTCAGAGATCTCCTGGATGTCGGGGCCCCCCATGGGGTCTGGACAGCCTTGGTGCTTGACTTCTGCAGCAGGAGCAGGTTGTAGTGGCGAGGGGTCCGGCCGCTCTGCGACTAGGACCATGCTCACCACTTCTATCATCGCCGCGATGTAGAGCAGTAGATGCTCACCGGGCTCAGGGGCAACCATGATGGCAGCGTCGATAGGTGCTGCTTCAACCCCTGGAATGCTTCTTCTGCTTCTTTGGTCCAAACAAATGGACCGGCTTTGCGCAGGAGCTTGAAGAAGGGAAGAGCCCGCTGAGCTAGCCTAGGTATAAACCGACTAAGCGTAGCTAGACATCCCGTGAGCTTCTGGACGTCCTTGATGCGAGCCGGGGGCCGCATCAGCTCGATGGCCTTGATTTTCTCTGGGTTGGCCTCGATCCCTCGGTGTGAGACCAGGAATCCAAGGAGCTTTCCAGAGGAGGCACCAAACACACATTTGTCTGGGTTTAGCTTGGTGCGCGTGGAGCGCAATTTGTCAAAGACTAGAGCTAGGTTATCTAACAAGGATGTGCTCTTTCTGACTTTGACAACGATGTCATCGACATACACCTCTACTAAGTCTCGGATTAGCTCTCCAAACGTTTTATGCATAGCACGTACAAAGGTAGGAAGAGCATTTTTCAAACCATAAGGCACGGAGACATAATAATACAGGCCATCTACTGTTATGAAAGCAGTGTGTTCCTCATCTTCTCTAGACATTGGTATTTGGGGGAAGCCTGAGTAGGCGTCTAGGAAGCATAATAAATCATAGCCTGATGTAGAGTCTACAATTTGATCTATTATAGGGAGAGGGAATGGATCCTTAGGGCATGTCTTATTGAGACTGGAGTAGTCAATGCACATCCGGAGCTTCCCGTTGACCTTCGGGACGACAACAGGATTTGCCAACCACCGGGGGTGGTGGACCTCCCGTATGAAGCCAGTATCGAGTAGCTTCTTTATCTCTTCACGGATGAAGTTCTGCCGCTCGATGGACTGCTTCCGGGGCTTCTGCTGGATCGGTAGAGCATCGGGGTAGATCTTTAGATGGTACTCAATCACCTCCCTAGGGATCCCGGGCATCTGTGATGGTTTCCATGCAAACACGTCGACGTTGTCTCAGAGGAAGGTGATGAGCGCACATTCCTATTTGTTGTCCAGGCCCCCGGCTATGCGGGTGGTCTGGGCAGCCTCGAAGCCGACTTGGACGATCTTCAGGGGGATGTCGTCTTCGTCGAAGGGTTGCACTCAGGGTGCAGAGGTCGAGGCACGATGGCGTGCACTCGGGTGGACCCGGCCTGGTTCCGCACCGCAAGGGGCTGGTGCTCGGGCCGCCGCAAGTGCTTGGAGCTTCTCCAAGGCTGACACTGCGGCGGTGCGGTCTCCACGGATCTTGAGGACACCGGTGGGTGTAGGCATCTTCAGGACCAGGTAGCCATAGTGGGCTACCGCCACAAACCGGTACAAGGTCGGTCTGCCAATGATGGCGTTGAAGGGGAGGTCGACCTCCGCGACGTCGAACAGAACATATTATGTCCGATAGTTGCCCAGAGCTCCGAAGGTCACTGGGAGACTTATGTTCCCATATGGGACGACCTGTCCTAGCCCTACCCCTGAGAACGTGCTCGACAGGGTGAGCTTGGCCATGGGAATCTGTAGCTTCTGGAAAGCTGCATGGCTGATGAGGTTGAGGCCGGCCTCGCCATCCACCAGTACGTGGTACATCTTCATGTTGGCTATGATCGGGGCTACCAAGAGAGGTAGCTATCCAGCCCCAGCCATGTTCTTGGGGCAGTCGGAGGCGTCGAAGCTGATGGGGGTCCCTACCCACTTGAGGTGTGGCGCTGCGCTTGGGGTAGGAGCCACCGACGCCACTGCTCGACACAGGGTCTTGACTGCGTTCCGCGACGAGGGGTCCGAGGACCCTCCGTAGATGACATGGAGCGCCTTCCGGTGCTCGTCTTCACCGGAGCTAGAGTCCTCATGGTTGTGGACCGCCTTCACGGTGCGTTGAGGCTCCTGGTACTCCATTTCTTGGTCGCCATTGTCTCGAGGGTCGACCTTCTGCTTGCCCTCCCTCTGGTGGAAGGGAGCACCATCTGTGCGCGGTTGCTTCCCCTCGCGGAAGCGCTCCGCGAGCTTCTTGATCTCCCGGCACTCATCAACAGTGTGGCCCCTGGTGTTGTGTACCGGGCACGGCTCACTACGGTCACCACCGTCAGGTGACTACCGTGGTCTCTTGTCGAGGCGCGGCCCTCGAGCTCCGCCGGGTGCTGCACTAGCTCCGGGCTGCCCTCCTGCTTCAGAGGCTGGCTGTGAGTGCCAGTTACGCCCTTCTGTTGTTCTGGCGCACTTGTCCGCCAGACTGAAGAGCTCCGAGACGTCTTGCACCTCCCTAGTGGCCAACTTCTCGAGCATCTTCTTGTCCCTAACACCCTGTCGAAATGCAACCACAACCAATGCATTCTAGATGTGGGGATGGTGTTCCGTACCTGGGAGAATCGCTCGATGAAGGAGCGCAGTGATTCCCCCGGTTGTTGTCGCACGGCGTGGAGGTCCAGCTCCGTGCCGGGATGCGTGTAGGAGCTGCCGAAGTTCGCCGTGAACTGTCGGCATAGCTCTCCCCAGGAAGTTATGGAACCCTGGGGCAGGTTCATGAGCCATGACCGTGCCGGGCCAGTCAAGGCGACGGGGAAGTAGTTTGCCATGATGGCTTCATCCCCTCCTGCCGCGAGGATGGTGGTAGAGTAGATCTGCAGGAACTCTGCAGGGTTGACGCTTTCGTCGTACTTCTCCGGCAGGTGTGGCCGGAACTTGCGTGGCCACACTACGAAGCATAGGTGTGGCGCTAGGGCCGCACACCCCGTCTCTGCTGCTGCAGATCCTGGTGCCGCGAACCCTTGGTCCGCTGCTGGCACGGTGTACCCGGGCATGGGCAATGGTGCACCATATACCAGGGGCGCCGACTGCAAGGCATATGGCTACTGCATATGCTGCGTGGCGTACACCTGGGGAAGAGGTCTTATGGCAAACGTCTGACGCCCAGGCTGAGTCAAGGCAGTCGACATGCTGTAGTCGGCCTCGTGGTTGTGACGCCTTTCCCGCTGTCACTCGATGGTCACGCGACCATCTTCCCCCAAGCGATGTTGCTCCAGCTCTGTCCTCAGGTCCGCCATTGAGAGCCTGGTAGAACGGGAGTCTGCCGTCTGCATGTCAATCGTTGGTGTGCGCGACAGCGACACATCTGGTTGACCGGGGCGTCATCCCCGTCGCAGCGGAGGGTTGAAGGCAGAAGCGACAAGGCGGTCGACGTCGCGGATCCACTGCAGGGTGGCCCCCTGGGGAGCGTCCACAGCAGGCGGATTGTGCAGGAGCGCTCGTGCGGCAGCCAGTGCACTTGCTTGAGTAGCACTCTGCGCCGCAGCAGATCTTGAGGTTGTAGGAGTCCACATTGTTGGAGTTCGACGCGGACTCCCAACCTGTCCTGACACACTCCTCCCTGAGCGTGTCGAGGCATGATCCTCACTGGTCATCGTTCGTCGGGAACGAGAGCGCGAAGAGCTAGCCGCTGAAGGAAGTTTGGTCATCTTCGTTGGCGCAGACCTATCTCGAGAGAGAAAGAAGCCCCCTACCTGGCGCGTTAAATGTTGAAGTGTTCCATCGATACTTCCTCCGGGCCTACTTCAGGAGCAATCCGTGGAGGTTCTTTTTCGGAGGGGCTAGTTCTCTCGGAAGGTCGCGTTGGTTGTGAGAGGATTGACACAAGGATTTTTACGTGGTTCGGGCCGCCGGAGCGTAATACCCTACATCCACGGGAGCTGTATTGCTCAGTGTATTGCTTGCTCGCGTATGAGGATGAGTTGGCTGGGTCGCGAACTTGTGAACCGTCTAATGGCGCTAGAGCCGAACCCACGGGTGTTTGAACCCTTTGCAATGTTGCCAACCCAAGCCTTTTATACTTCAAGACTCGGGCGGCTTACAAGGTGGGTCCCGGGGCCCGACAGGTGGCCCCGGGGAGATTTCCTGCCATCTACCATATCTTGCAGTGAATGCTGGTAGTTGTCTCTGGCAATGGCGTCTTAGTCGTCGTCCTGTCGTCCTGCCCGTGCCGCAAGCTAGGCGTAGTGGTTGATGATGGTAGGGACGACAGGGAATGTCTTGTCGCCGTAGCTATTGGCCAACAACTTCTAACATGGTGTGCTTGTCTTAACTGTGACGCGACTGGTCACAGTGCCACCTGACAGGGGCGTGCGCCACGTCTCCATGTCTTGGGAAGGCGCGGGTCTTGAATGTCCTGATCGGACAAGGCATGGTGTGCCTTTACTCCCGCTACCTACCGAGCCGGGGTGGGCAGCACGGTACGTGGCGCCTTCGGAGCTCGCCCCTGCGGAGGGGGCGAGGTCCGTCTGTGCTGGCCACGTGGCAGGCCCGGGGCTCGCCTCTCAGGAGAGGGGGGGCCGACCCTGCTGGACACGTGGCGCCTTCGGAGCTCGCCCCTGCGGAGGGGGCGAGGTCCGGCTCTGCTGGCCACGTGGCAGGACCGGGGCTCGCCTCTGAGGAGAAGGGAGGCCGGGTTCTGCTGGACACTTGGCGCCTTCGGAGTTCGCCCCTGTGGAGGGGATGAGGCCCGACTCTACTGGCCACGTGGTAGACTCGGGGCTCGCCTCTGAGGAGAGGGGAGGCCCGGCCCTGCTGGACACGTGACGCATTCGGAGCTTACCTCTGCGGAGGGGGCGAGGTCCTTAGGCGGTTTTCTCCTGTGCGCGGGGATACCCGGTATTGAGGGTACCGATAGTGGTCACCAAGAAATGAAATGGAGGTATCCGCAAGCCTGTGCAATTGTCTCGAATTAGTACTCACTTCATTTCAAAATAATAAAACTAAACAACATCAAATATTTTCTATAAACGGAGGGAGTATCGGCAAGACGCCCATCAGCTTGCGCAATTGAGGAAACGAAAGACTTGCAGCATCAGCTCTCGCATGTTTCATACGATGAGGAGCATCTGATTGTTTAGGACAGCTAGGCCCAACGGGCTGAATGTACTGGTGCCCGTGATCACGGAGATCAAAGCCCACGTTGACTTGTCTGGTCCCTTCCACTCGCCGCCCCGCCGCGCTGTCCTCCTCCGCCCTTTTCCCCGACCGGGCCAGCGTACGGATCCCATCGCGTCCGACTCATCGCCCACGTCCCGCACCATCTCCCCACCCGCTGACGCGTGGGCCCCATACCCACCCCCACCCACCGGTCGACAACTCCTGCGCAGCAAGCCAGCAACCCTGCCCGTCCACCGAATGGCTACCTGTCGCATGTTACTCTGGTACGCACCGCCGGTAATGCAAACTCCTACGCGTACCCCGTTCCGGCACCGCGATCCGCAGACTGTCGGACCGACGCGTGGGTCCGGTTCCTGCATCCGGTCCACGTGCCGGCACAGAACCCCGGCGTTGAATGACGCCACGTCAGGGAGGACGCGCTACGGGCACGCGGGAGTCGTACACGCGGGCGACGGAAGGGCACCCAACCCTAGCGAGCCGCGCCTTTATGCTCCCCGTCCTCGCGCGCCGCTTCCCCACACCGCCCCCCCGGTAGCCTCACCGCCGGCGGACGCGCGGCCGTGTCCATACCCACCGCCACGGACACCGCTTCCCTCCCCTCCCCCTCCTCCTGTTTCGGGGCCGTGGGGATCTTCAGATCCGGGCTGCTGCTTCCATCTCCCGGGACCGCTCATGGCGTCGTCCTCCGACGAACAGCCCAAGCCGCCGGAGCCGCCCGCCGCGGCCACGGCGGCCGCGCCGCAGACGCACGCCGAGTGGGCGGCCTCGCTGCAGGCGTACTACGCAGCCGCGGGGCACCCATACGCCTGGCCCGCGCAGGTAAGGTTCGCGTTTGGGGCGCGGTGGCGGCGCCGGTGAGTTCTGACCAGGTTTTCTTGCTTTGCGCTCGGATGCAGCACCTGATGGCGGCGGCCGCGGCGGGAGCCGCGTACGGCGCGCCGGTGCCGTTCCCCGTGTACCACCCGGGCGCCGCGGCGGCGTACTACGCGCACGCGTCCATGGCCGCGGTGAGTGCGCTTCTCCTGCTTCAATGCTCCCCCATGCCGAATTGGGGAAGATTGGGTTCCGATTTGTGGGGGTCGTGGTCTGAATTTGCTGCGGCCGTGCAGGGTGTTCCGTACCCGACGGCAGAAGCTGCTGCGGCAGCAGCTGCCGTGGCGGCCGAAGGGAAGGGCAAGGGGAAAGGCAGGGGAGCGTCGCCTGAGAAGGGCAGCTCCGGCGCGCTCTCCGGTGAGGACGCCTCCCGGAGGTACCAGCTCTCGCGGTTTCAGTGTCCATCTGATTTATTTGTCTTTCTCTTCCGTTTTCTTGTTTTGGTTAAGTTGAGTTTGAATTTTGTTGCCTGCGCAGTGGTGACAGCGGCAGCGATGAGTCGTCAGACACAAGAGACGATGACACTGACCATAAGGTACCAATCAAGTTGCTGTACGCAAGGGACTATTTTTAAATTGAATTGTTTATCCCATAGCTGGTATGGTTATGTATTTGTGTGGTTCATGTTTGTTTACCTCAGGATTCCTCTGCGGCCAAGAAGAGGAAGTCTGGTAATACCTCAGCTGAAGGTTGGTTTTGTTTTGAGCTGAGTCCTTTGAAAGGTATGTGTGATTAAAGACTTGTGTTTGCCAGGTGAACCATCTCAGGCTGCTGTTGTGCGGTATCCTGCTATCGAGTCACCCTTTCCAGTGAAGGGAAGATCTGCCTCGAAGCTTCCAGTGTCTGCACCTGGACGAGCAGCGCTTCCCAGTGCCACCCCAAATTTAAACATTGGGATGGATCTTTGGAGCGCATCACCAGCCTTAGCTGTTCCTGCAGTGCAGGCAGAAGGAAATCCTGGGTTGGCTCTTGCTCGGCGTGATGGTGTTACTCAATTGGTATGTCTGGCTCTTGTTAAATCTCTTGAGTTGTTTGAAATTCATTTTAATGTGTGTACCTCAGTGCTTAAGAATGACGACGAATCATGAATGTTGTCTTTTTCTTCAAATTAAAGATCATGTATGCTTTATTTATGATTATATGATTGAATATTTTTTCAGGATGAGCGTGAATTGAAGATGGAGAGGAGAAAACAATCTAACAGGGAATCTGCAAGGAGGTCAAGGTTACGCAAGCAGGTATTATTGCTATTGGAACCAATAGTCCAATACATTCCTATTTTCTGCATATTGTCTTAATGTCTTAGAGAGAATTAGTTCACCATAGTTTTTTTTGTCTTTCTCTGTGTTTTCTGAGCATACCCAATAGTTCCATTGAATTAGGCTATCAACCCCTTATGACTTTTATTCCTACAGTTATGTTTCTTTATTATGTGTTGCTTTTCACGTTCTTTCAATTTATTTTCCTTTATTTTTGCTTCCCTTTTAAGTTATAGATTTGGTTTTCATCTCTAGAGTACCCCAACTTGTTTGCAATGTTATCCTAAACGGTAAACTGTAGATAGTCAGTGGGGGCCTGTTTACTGTTTAGACGTTTTAGACGTGTTTAAACTGATTAAACGATATATACTGTAGCAGCAAGAAAAAAACATTTTTTACCGCACTGCTCTGCCACAGATGTTCAAATCAAGTCCAGACCCATGTCTGGAAACAATTTAACTTGAACATCATATAAAGATTAAAGAGATAATCACAATCAGTGTTATCCTAAACAATGCTTTGTTTATGTTGAACGTAAAAGAATGGTGGTTGCTCTGGTATCATAAAATTCAGACACTGAAGAACAGGGCATCTAACATTCTAAACAAATATTTAACCTTCAGCTGCTGATGGTTGTATTATTATATTTTTCTAAAATACAAGTATCGTGGAAAATACTGTTTCATATGTGTTTAAGTGAACCTCAGAGAAAATGCTTTTAGTGGGGTCAGAATTTGTAACAATACTCGATGCATAGATCAATCCAATATACTAAAAGAACATGGAGGATTGTAGACACTTGCCTTGTCCCTCGGTGCAGCCGTGCAGGACAGCTCCGTGGCAGACTGCGGCGCACAGATAATTGCTCAGTGGTGGAAGAGCAAAGAGGATAACATCTAATTTCTAACCCTAGGTCCCTAGCTGGTTTATATACTTCACGAAATGGGCCAAAACGACGTTTAAACCCGACCCAGAACTGTTTCATTCAGTCCGTTTAAAGCATTTAGACGCCCCCATTTACGCCCTAAACTATGCAGTAGCAACCCGTTTGTGACTAAAAGGCTTTGTTCTATTGAATCTGGCTCCAGAAAACATTATCGTAGAACAAATGCTACAGACCCTGGTAGTGCTTTGATCTAACATATTAGGCTGGAAACCATTTGGTTATACGGAGCAACCTCATCTCTAGGTATATTCTAATCTATCAAATCTCGCTTTACCGCCTTCTTCTATGTCAACATAGGTCGTCCGCTGCCCCTCCTAATATTTTTCCTACCATCTAGTATCTCATTTTTAACCAATGCTTCTGGAGGTCCCTATTTCATATGTCCAAACCACCTTAGTCGGTGTTGGACTAGCTTCTCTTAAACTGGTGCCACCCCTACCCTATCACGTATCGTTCCTAATTCGGTCTTTTCTTGTGTGACCGCACATTCACCATAGCACACACATCTCTGTGATACTCTTTTTTCGGACATGTTGTCTTTTACTTGGACAACATTCTGTCTCGTATAGCATCTTAGGTCTAATCACCATCCTATTAAACTTACCTTTTAGCTTCGTGGAGCCTTCTTTCACATTTTGTGGAACCTTCTTGTCACATAGGATTCTAGATGCTTGCCGCCATTTCATCTACCATGCCTTGATCTTGTGGCAAACATCCTCGTCGATATTGCACCAAGCTAGCAAATCTTGTGAACTTATCATGCGAAATTTTCAATCATGTGATATGGCACCAAAGTGGGCCTAGATATTTAAAGCTCCTTTGGATCAACGAATTTTCATAGGAGAAATGTAGGAATTGAATTGTGCCAGAATCTTAGTCTTTTTTCTTGTTACTCTTATATCTCTTCCTATATATATATATAATTATTGGGTTTCATGTCTAGCCTACCCCAACATGCCCCAACATGCTTGGGATAAAGGCTTGGTTGTTATTGTTGTAAATGTAGGAATTGAATCTAAAGGAAAAAAAATCCTATTTGTGCACTTTGGATGGTAGGATTGCTCCATGGGAACTTTGGAGGATAGGGATGTTTCCTCTATATTTTGGAGGAATTCTAGCATGAGGTCTAACCTCATGTTTCCAATTCCTTTGAAAGTTTCACGGCATAGTCTCTCTTTCTCTCTCCTTGCTCCCTCTTGCTAATGAGTATCTAATCTTAAATACCTGTGTTTTTCCTGTGTAGCATCCAAACACCTCAGGAGAGCGATTCCTGTGTTTTTATGTGTTTTCCCTATTCTTATGTTTTGAGAATCCTACGTTCCTGAGATGTTTATGTAATGTTAGCTGCATAGCCTAATGTGCTTGTATTTTAGCAGCTACTTGTTATGCAATAGGACATGGCAGTATATAGGGAATGGGGCTCATATGTTTGATAAATATGGAAATATTGATTTCTTGTGACAGAAATAGTGCTTGTTGCTTTACAAACCTTGCAGGGAGTAGTCTCTCTCACATTAGGAAAACAAATGTTTGTACTTGTAAACAATTTTCACATTTATCGTGTTTTATTTTTCAGCAAGAGTGTGAGGAATTAGGCAGGAAGGTAGCTGAGTTGACAACTGAGAACAATGCTCTTAGAGCAGAACTTGACAAGCTTAAGAAGGCCTGTCAAGACATGGAAGCAGAGAATTCACGCTTGATGGTGAGCATACAGAACCTCACCGCTCTCTAATTATATGATTCTTTTACAGCATTTGTCATTATGTCAACACTATCTAACCTAAAAGCTGAAACTTGTGAAGGGTGGAATGGTTCACTCTGAGGGACCATGTGTTACGACAACTTTGGGCATGAGCATAGAAGCACCAAAGGCACAGCATCATGATGACGAGGGCCAGCTTCGAAAGAACACTAATAATAACAGCAACGGAAACTATGTAGGTGGCAGCCACAAACTGGAGGCTAACACTAGGTGAGAGGTCATGAGGAAATGACAAAGATGAGATGAGGTGTTTCTTATCTAACCACAACACCCATCATCAAGCAGTGTGTTTTTTTAGCAAAGCTGTTGTTTTAGTACTCAGAGCCTACCCCGACATGCTGACAAACTTTGTTATGAAGTTGCTTTAGTCCTCACAGCTCACTGGGGCCCTGTAGAGTCAGTCCCCACTGCAGCCATGTATTATTTATGGCTCGTTGCTGTGTGCGTTCATGTGTGTTTTTGTGTAAACCTATTGATGTAGCTATTGTAACAAACATAGAGCCTAGAATTTTTATGTTTGCTAACTTCCGATGAGGAATGTAACAGGCCAATTTGTTGCCTGATCTTTAGATGAAATGCCAGCCAATAACCTTTATAATCTGTTTTACCTTGTTTGGATTGGACCATTTCCATGGGAGATTTTTAATATAGTGTTAATGGAAGTTTGAGGGTTTGTATTCTTGTGGTGTAGACTTGTGGTAAATATTTAGCATACTTGCCTGCCAGGCCGTGATCTTAATGAAGCAATTTGCTTGATTGGGATGACGTTCAGCACGTGCTTGGTTGCTCTGCATTCTGGAACCCTTGAAGCATTTTTCTTTCTGTTTTTCTTTCCAGAAGCCTAATGGCTTGAAAAGTTCCCCCTCCAGATGCGCACTAGCTTTGCCTGTCCTAATGACAAGCCTTTGCATCTCGAGGGAGTTGACTTGAGAGGTCAGAGCCCGACGCTTTGAAATACTACCACTACAACAATACGTTCTATTTTCGTGGGCCGGGAACCCATGAAAATAAGGTTCAAATCCACGAAAATATATTTTTTTGTGGGTTTGGACCTTATTTTCGTGGGTTCCCGGCCCACGACAATAAACCGACGAAAATAAACTTAATTTCGTGGGTGGCTCACGAAAATACATTTATTTTCGTCGGCCAGGTTGAGCTCACGACACTACATATTTTCGTGGGCCACAAACAAACCCATGAAAATAAGTGACATTATTGTCGTGGGTTTTCAGACGGCCCACGAAAATATTGAGGATTTATTTTCGTCGGCCACTTGAAAACCCATGAAAATAAGGCTCTTTATTTTCATGGGTTCCTGGAAACCCACGAAAATAAGAGCAATTATTTTCGTGGGCCACCTGGAAACCCACGAAAATAAGGCTAGTTATTTTCATGGGTTCCTGTAAACCCACGAAAATTATTAGGTCTTATTTTCGTGGGTTATCTGAAAACCCACGAAAATAAGACCTAATTATTTTTGAGTGCCTTTGAAACCCACGAAAATATTGCTATACAGTTGAGGAATATAACCTATTTAATTACTTCCAGCACATAAATAACATCTCAAATCAAAATATCAACAACACAATCAATTCACAACTGTTTTCAATTCACATGAAAACATTTATAACATAATCAAAACAAGTTTAGCGCATAAAGACATTACATATTCACATTACAACTCACAACGAGTTCAACTCAAATTTAAACGTTACTACACGGCTCACAATAATTGCAACTCACAACTCATCAGTCCATCCCGCTCGCCGTTCTTCCTGTATAACCGATTTATACATTAGAAACAATTTGATAAGATTAAATAAAAAATAGCATCATATCGTTTTGAAAAACGAAAGCGGAAACAGATATATGACAAAAGGACTTTAAATGCATTTTAGTTTGTTTTAAATTTACCTAGTTGCTACCACCCGGAGCGAACAACTGATCGACGAAGTCTTCTCCCCCACACCGTTCTCCTATAGATGATGTGGGCAAATTTGCAACAGGACTCTGAAAATTTTGCGTTCTTGAGGATGATCCCTTATGAATAATAACGATACATGTTATAAATATATTAATCGTATAAAAGTAAAAAGAACATTAGGAGTATATATTATTACCTGTGTTCCAATAGCAGGAAGTTGCGGAATTACCGGTATCGATGGAGATGTCGGTAGCTGTGGGGGCGTCGGTAGAGGTGGCATAGCGGCAGGCAATCCAAGTTGTGAAAAATATCCCTAAATTTATTTTGAAATTTTTAGCATACTTATTCTTTAAATGTTAACACAAATTATAAAACTATTATAATAATTTACCTGCATCGATTGTTGCCATGCTGTCAGGTTTGCAAAGTAGTCATTTTGTGCTTTTATGCACTCTTTCTGTCGTCTCATGCGATCTTCCTGTCGTCTCATATGTTCTCTTCCTCTGTGGCGCGCGCGCGGCGCGGCCAGCTGCTCGGTGGCGCGCGGCGCGGCCGGCGCACCGGAGCCGTCCGGGGCGCGGTGTGGCCCGGGGCTCAGCCGGGGCAGCCTCCTCTGGCGGCAACGGCGCGGCGGCGCTCACGGCGGTGGGTGCGGGTGCGCGCGGAGCGGCGCTGCTGTGTCGAGGAAACTGCTGGCGGCGCGGCTAGGTCGAGAAAAACTCCTTTATTTTCGTGAGCTCCGACAGAACCCACGAAAATTTCGTTTATTTTCGTGCGCCCGCTTCAAACCCACGAAAGTACGTCCATTATTTCCGTGCGCTTTAAAGAACCCACGACAATAGCGTATAATTCCGTGCGCTGCACAGAAACCCACGACAATGGATTCCATCATTTTCGTGAGCCCCGAGGAAACCCACGAAAGTAGTTCCACTGTTTGTGTATTGTCGTGAACTAACATCAAACCCACGAAATTAAGACAATATTTTCGTGAGCTAACATTTAACCCACGAAAATAGGGTAATTATTTTCGTGAGCTAGCTTCTAACCCACGAAAATACTTCAGTTTCGTGTGCCACCCCCCTAACTCACGAAAATAATTTTCATTTTCGTGTGCCTACTACGTAACCCACGAAAATATGTCTCATATTCGTGAGCTACATGCCAGCCCACGAAAATAAACTTGTTTTCGTGAGGGCCGACGAAAATGTATTTGACACACGAAAATAGTTCAGTTTCCTGTAGTGTACGAATGGCAGATTTTACTTCCGAATCCACAAAGATGTATTTTTGGATGCAGCACGCATTTAAAGGGGACAAATATGGCAACGGCATGTTAAAAATCTATGATTTCCCATTGAAAGAAAAGTCTCCATTGTTTTGCACAGTGGCGCGGAAGCAGTGAACTGTGGCATCGTGCCAAAAGGAAAAAAAACTATTTGTCAATCACATGTGTAGCTTTGAACTAAGAAACTCTGCTCCCACATTAGCTCTACAAGTTAAATTTAGTCTGGCACCCTCTTTCTTGTATCCATGTTGATAGTTGGATTGGCCTACCTGTACCAACCTTGTCCGAATACAACATCCGGCGATAAAACTAGAATGGAGTACTAGTGATGTGATGGGAGGGGACACTCCATGAAAGTGCAAAGTGTATCTGCATACCTCAAAAGCCTGCAATTTTCGTGTTTCCTCCCTAGTGCATTTCGCGTGAGTTCATTCAGATGGAATCAGTTGGTAGTAGACCCGTCGTGTGCAGATTTCGGCTAGAGCCACACTTTCGGCACGTGTTACGCCTACTTTACTTCCTGTTCTGAAGTACATCTGAACGTTGCTTGATCCGAACCTATCAAAGGAAGTATCTAGTGTTGAAATATCTCACACGTTATAAGGTCTGAAAAGGAGTTATTTTTAAACAATCTTATCTATTTTCTACGGAGAGGCTGGTCCAAAGTTTCCAACTGTCAAATAATCTGTTTGAGAGAAATTTGGCTGAAGATTTCTGTCGAAGTTTTAAAAAATGAGACCCAAAACCTAGAAGAAACTAGGTGGTTTTCACTTTTCATTAAGAAGCTATTAAAGTTTCAAACAGCAGCAGCAACAACAACGAACTTGCAGAGAATGCTGGCTTCAGGAAGAGCCCACATAGAAACAAGTAAAGCATTTGTGGACGCACTTCACATTATTTTAAGGGCAGCCGTCTATGCTCCCGTTAATTTGAACACGGCGCCACGAACCTTTGTTTTTTTCAGTGGTTCCGCGGTGTTTGTTCAGTCGAGACAGTCGGGTGAAGAGGCTGAAATGGCAGCGGCGAGGAGATGGTTTTACGTAAGAAGATCGCCGATGACGATTCGACATCGACACGGAGGGTTGGTGGGTTGGTTGCTTACGTGCTGCTACGACTAGATCGGCATCGAGTCGGGAGAAGACGCCCCCCTCGTTGAGCTGAACCAAACAACTGGGCCTGGAGAAACCAATCTTAATGTTGCTCTCATGTGAGTGACATCTCAAACACTCCCCCCCCCCCCCCCCCCCCTCCACAAGTTTCTGCAGAGCTTTACGTCATCCAGCCATAGCCATGGGTACACTTAACCCGAAATAAATAAATAAACTAAAAGATAAAAAGAAACAAATATGTAGATGGTGATAAAGCAAGCATATCTGGGACGATTCTTGTGTCGTCCCCGTCAGCCCTCACTTTCGGTTCCCAGTGCCAGTGCCGCGTAGTAGGTGAAGTACAGAGTACTGAGTACAACAGCACATCATCTCCCGTGCCGGCTGCCACGCAGTGAGCGGGTTGGTGGGTGGCCGGCTGGCGGGGCCCGCCCGACTTTTGGCGGCCCGGCGCAGGAGATCCTGGCGCGGGGCCCGCCGCGTGGTGGTGCGAAGTGGTTACACCAAAACACGACGCATCGTCGCCAGCCTGCTCCGAACACACCCATCCCTTTCCCCGCCTCCCCTCCGCGCTCCCGGCGCCCTCCGCCGCCGTCCGGTATGGCGCCTACGGCGCCGTCGTCCTCGGAATGGCCGGGCCGGGACGCGGAGTACGCCAAGACGGCGCGGGCCGAGGCGCGCCCACCGCCGGAGCGGGCGGCGGCGGCCAGTGACGGCGGGGACGTGCCGTGGTCCGCGGGGCTGGCGGAGGCGCTGGCCGGGGCGCTGCTCTCGACGGAGGGCGGGGGCGGGCCTGCCGCGTGGAAGTACGCCGAGGCCGCCCTCGCCGCGCGCCTCGCGTCGCCGGCGCTCCTCATCGCGCTCCTCTCCACCAGGTACGGTCTCCCTCCCCCGGCTTCCGCGGTGACGGGAGCCCCGTGTACGCGGTCTCAGGTCCGGCGAGTGGTGGGACGGGAGAGGCGAATGCGCACGCGCGATCCGGGCGTCGTCTGTGCCAATGCCTGCTTCGCACCTGATGACGTGACTCGTCACCAAAAAGTTCAGAGAACAAATTGCTCAAAGTGCTGTGCAAGTCGGTGCGCAAAGCTGGTAGTTTAACTGCGGCTAACAGTTCCCTGCTACTACTCGCGTGGGTACTCGACTGTCCATTACACAGCAGTCATCATCATCTGTTCTTTTTTCTTCTCGAGAAGGAAGCAGAGTCGTTGCGTAGAATGATGGTTGTCGACATATTTTAGCTCGGTGTTAGTTTCGTGATTGGAAAATTAATTAGATAACCTAGCGGCAAAACAGGACACATGCTAATTAATTTTAATTCAGTGCCGCTGTTTAATTGTATGGACTGTGTGGTACGATGGAGTTTAACCTTTCACAATGTTGTTTTCTTGGCTTTTGTTTATGGCACCTTGCAGGGTCATTCCTCAGCGGTTTTCCAGGCCTGCAGCATATAGGCTCTACTTGGAGCTCTTGAGGAGACATGGATTCAACTTCCATTACCAGATGAAGGCTTCAAATTTCAGAAAGTACGTTTTCACCCCCTCATTGCTTCCTGTAGTTTTATCGTGCATTCTATGTTCCTGTTAGAAGTTTGGAATTAAGTGGAAGAGTCACAGGTGCAAGTTCTAGAGGATTGAACATTGTTCTAATCATCAATGAAAATAGTCGTTTGTAATTATAATATGGTGAAAGTATGACACCTTGAGTCTGAGTACCACAATTATCTGACGGAAAGGTCCAGGTGTCTTGCAGTAATGCATATATTTACTCTGTTGAACTAGTGAAGGTATCATTTGTTTCAGAGGAAATAACCCTTCCCTAGACCCCACGATATGTGGGCACTCCCTTTTTTTCCTGTCCGTTTCTTATAGCCTGTTCTTCAATTCCTTTATGTGGTGATTGTTAAAAAATCCACCCAAGGAGCGAGACGTCCTGACGGCATTGCATTTAAGGTCAAGAATTAGGCCCTGAAGACGCGTATTAAACCTTACCTTAGGAGAACACATGGCGAGGGGCCTTCTGTTTTGGTGAGAACCAGGACTTGGACCTTTGTTGGTAGCCTCATGACTGGAGGACTTGCCACCATACTATGAGCACTTTATCTTGCCTTGATTGTTCACTGTTGCATGTAATTTACCATGTCTTTGTGAAAACGATAGTCTGTAGTGCCCACTTTGTAGGGTTGAGCCTTTGCTGGGGCAATAAGATTTAGAGGTTCTTGCTAAATCCTTCTCTACTTTTTGCAGGATCATGGGTTTAGTAGATGAGAACTTAAATCTCTCCAAGATATTTGGCATTTCAACAAATCAACCAGGAGTCTTTGTTGTCTGTTATGTCCTTTGTATCATATGGCAGTTGATTGATGCTGTTTTGGATGAGGAGGGCCTGTTAGAGTTAACTCCAGAGAAGAAAAGTCAATGGCCAACCAGGCCTGATAATTTGAACGCATTTGAAGGAGCTTCTACAGAACAAAGAACTGAGAAGATTGAGAACTTACAGAAGAGGAACAGTGTGATAACTATAGAGCTCATCGAGCATCTTCTTCTTGATAAAGTAATTACTTGTATCCTATCATTGGCACGCGAAAACATGTATGACTTTTCAACTCCCCTTTCTATTTGGAAACAATGAATTCATCTTTTCAGTGATTGGTTATTAGAAAGCAGTATGAATTTGTCTCCATTAAATTATTTAAATAATTGTACTGGATCTGCAACCCATGAGCCATGTAGCCCTTAAGCTCCTAAATGAACCCTAGGTTTAAACTTGTGCAGATTTCAGCTTTTGGGAACAAGTAATTGCTCAAATGGTGCTAGAAGATATCAGTATTTATGGAATAAGCTACGAGTTATTCTAACGATGAAAATGCAAACATATGAACAAGTACTTTATAGGGTGGCGTAAAGTGCCGAAGGCTCCCACACATCATGGGGTCTAGGGAAGGGTTATTTATGGACAGCCTAACCCCTACTTTTGCAGAGAGACTGGTTTGAACCCATGACCTCAAGATACAAGTAGAGACACACTACCATTGCGCTAGGTCTGCCCTTCGTATGAACATGTACTCTGCAAGATAAAAAAGGGAAGCTAACATTGCTACACTTGTGATATCTTGGCTAGTTTTATAATTTAAATAACAAAAAAATCTTGATAGCAACCGTGGCCAACCGACTCAAGTTTTTTATTGGCTGACGAGTGGGTACTAGTGTTAAGCAGGTAGGAATTTGTTGAAGGAACCACACTCCTTAGATGTCAGGGGTTGATTGATGAAAAGGCACCAGGAAAGCTTGAACCCAAATCCTACAATGATGAATAAGTTCATGATTGAAACCTTGTAGTCATTTCCTATTCATATTTAACTGAAAGTGGGAAAAAGGATGTTCTTTATGAAGACGACAGATTCAAATACACTTGCATTTTTTTTCTTTTTTTAATAACTTCGTTTTTCTAATTAATTACGATGTCATTGATCTCAAATGTTTCAGGCAATCTCATTGGCTGGCATTTATTAACCGGTTGCATTTGCTTGCAACAAACTCATCTACCTTTCAAAATTCAGCAGTATCCTTGGAACCATTTCAACAGTTGCTTCGAGGTGATTGCAATGTATATGGAGGGACTAAACATAATTTGCGTAAAAGATTCCATCCACTAGTGTTTTCTAGCCCTCTATCTTCTCCAAATGGACGATGCCTTGGGGCTAGCTATTCTGCACTGTGGATTCCTATCGATATGTATCTTGAGGACTGCCTTGATGGCTCGATCACTGCGACGAATTCCATTGAGACTTTAAGCGGTAATTTCATCCATCAATACAAACGACTTCCATGGCTATCATGGCGAGGTTCTTTTCTCCTATTTTTGATTTGGGCTGCTGCAATTCTTAACTGAGTGGAAATTCCAGGTTTGGTCAAGGCTCTTCAAGCAATCAATAGCTCCACTTGGCATGATGCATTCTTGGCCCTTTGGGTAGCATCACTTCGCCTTGTACAAAGAGTAAGTCTTCACTATTCATTATGGTTACCATGAAATCATCATTATCTTCCATGTTCTAATATTGAACCTTGTATATAAGCAGGAAAGAGAACCAATTGAAGGTCCTGTACCTCACCTAGACACACGACTATGCATGCTGTTGTCTATCACGACCCTTGCTGTTGCTAACATTATTGGGGAAGCAGATTCACTTTACAATGAAACAGAACTCAACAGTCATGTAAAGGAAAAGGAAGCAGCTGGTAGTATACGCAAGGAATTGATGTTAAGCTTACAGACACTTGGCGATTATGAAAGTTTGCTTATCCCTCCTCCATTTATCATCCCAGCAGCTGATCAGGCTGTGACCAAAGCTGCAATGTTCATTTCGGGACTCAACATCAGCAGTGACTACACGGAAAATGTCAACAGGATAAATTACTGTATGACCTGCTCTCCAAACAGTTTGATTTGAAGTACATATATGCTCCCTCCGTTTTTTGTTGATGAAGTCAGCTAAACGTGTTGTTCTAACACCATCTGCTTAACATGTTTTCCTAATGTCATCAATAAAGGGCAGAGGGAGTAATTGATAGTCTGGTTAACTTTGTAGTTATGGATGTACACTAGTCTGAATATAATCTTGTCTTAATTCTGCTCAGCTGGAAATATGCGGCATTTGATTGTGGAGTCATGTATCTCACGGAACTTGTTGGATACATCAGCTTACTACTGGCCTGGTTATATTAGTGGTCATGACAGCTCCATATCTCAAACTCTTCCTAGTCAACTTGCTGGGTGGTCATCTCTCATGAAGGGTGCACCATTGACTCAGTCATTGGTTAACATGTTGATATCAACTCCCGCCCCGAGGTGTATACCTTTTCCCCATTAAAAAAGATTTTCATTAATTTACCAAGATTTGGAATTCTCATTGATAGGAAATTCATGTTTTTTGAATATTGAATGTTACCTTTCTGTTTCATAATCATCATGTACGTATCATGCCTGCTTTCTCATAAAAAAGAGCAAATAAACAAGCAGTTGCATTTTAGAAGGATGCACGTTTAGAGCACCGCACTAGGCCTCAACTATGTCCGCTATCTTTTATGTCTTGGAGCGTTAATTATATCCTCTATTTCTCAATGGTTTTATTAGTTAATTCTCATGCTTTTTCTGGTAATAATTACTGAATGAAGCTCATAAAATTGATGGAAGCTTGGCAGAGGTTGAGAAGTTATTTGAAGTTGCAGTTGATGGCTCGGATGATGACAAGGTCTATGCTGCAACGGTTCTATGTGGAGCCACACTTTTACGGGGCTGGAATTTTCAGGTTAGTGTTCTGTGATTTCCATAGTATGGCTACTTTTTGTTGGTCATACCTTTGATAAAAATCTTTGTACATTGAAGCAGCATGCATTGCCTCCATTTTGTTTTCTAAAAAGTCAGTAACTTCTGGTAAGTTCGTTAAAAAACCTCTAGTTGTGTTGATGTTATTAATTTTAAAGCATGTGGTCTTTTGTCTTGTAGGAGCACACGGTTCGGTTAGTTGTCAAGCTGCTCTCACCCTCTGATCCAGTCGATTGTTCTGGACGAGAGAGCCAGTTGATAAAGCTTGGTCCAATGCTCAATGTTATTCTCACTGGAATATCGCCTGTCGACTACCCACCTATCTTCTCATTCCATGGCCTGGTATGGTTAATATGGTCACCTCTCTTGACTTCCATTCACTTTCATGGTATATATTTATCTTTTGATTCTGAAATGGTCCCCTAAAAATTCATCAGATTCCAGAGCTTGCTGCTGCTCTTATGGCAATATGTGAAGTTTTTGGATGTCTTTCACCAAGTGTTTCCTGGACGCCGAGAACAGGAGAGGAAATATCTGCTCATGCAGTCTTCTCGAATGCATTCATTCTTCTGTTGAGACTATGGAAGTTTAACCATCCTCCACTTGAGTACTGCATAATGGGAGATGGTGCTCCAGTTGGCTCACAGCTAACTCCTGAGTATCTCTTGTTATTGCGTAATTCCCAGGCCCTGTCTCTCAGCAACTTGGCAAAACAAAAAAACGAACAAAAGCAATTGCTAGATACTTCAATCCCATCTGAGCATCCTATTTTTATGGATTTGTTCCCAAAGTTGAAGTTATGGTACCGACAACACCAAGCTTGCCTGGCCTCAACTCTCTCTGGGCTTGCTCCTGGGACACCTGTACATAACAATGTAGACAGCCTTCTCAACCTGATGTTCAGAAAGGCCAATAAAGGAGGCACGTCTATAGGTTCTTTATCTGGAAGTAGCAGCTTAAGTAACTCATCTGGACCTGGTGGCAATGATTTGCATCTTTGGCCTCAGTTGCCTGCTTGGGAGATACTGGAGGCTGTTCCTTTTGTGGTTGATGCTGCTCTTACTGCTTGTGCGCATGGAAGGCTGTTTCCTCGTGAACTAGCTACAGGTCCATTGGGTTCAGTTTAAGCTAATTGACAAAGTGGTTGAACCTTTATTCGAGACTTGATAGTAGTGAGGACTGAACCTCTGCATCTAGATATTTGACTATGTCTTTACATTCTTCAGGTCTCAAGGATCTGGCTGATTTTCTGCCTGCATCTCTTGCCACAATTGTCAGCTACTTTTCAGCTGAGGTAACGCGGGGTGTTTGGAAACCAGCATTCATGAATGGAACGGATTGGCCTAGCCCATCTGCCAACCTATCCATGGTCGAAGAACACATCAAGAAAATTGTAGCTGCTACTGGTGTTGATGTTCCAAGGCTTGTAACAGGTGCTTGATTATCTTACCATTCGATCCATATATTAGTTCTTGCCACAAGAATGCCAGACAAACTTTGAAATTTTCTTATAAGAGTATGTGTTCTGTATTGCAGGATTAAGTTCCTTGGCTACACTTCCGTTGCCATTAGCTGCTTTTGTGAGCCTCACAATTACATACAAACTTGACAAGGCATCAGAACGTTTCCTTAACCTGGCTGGTCCAGCTTTGGAGAACCTTGCTGCAAGCTGCCCATGGCCAAGCATGGCAATTGTTGCTGCGCTGTGGACCCAAAAGGTGAAGCGATGGAGTGATTTCCTTGTGTTTTCAGCTTCACGCACGGTGTTCCACCACAACAACGATGCAGTGTTCCAACTCCTCAGAAGCTGTTTCACTGCTATTCTAGGCATGTCATCTGCATCAGTATGCAGCTGTGGAGGTGTTGCCAGCCTTCTGGGCCACGGGTTCGGCTCTCATTGTTCTGGTGGCCTCTCGCCCGTTGCACCTGGAATCCTCTATCTTCGGATTTTCCGCTGCATCAAGGACTGTTCCATACTGGCCGAAGACATTCTCTCCCTCCTGATGCTTTCGGTGAAAGAAATAGCTGAAACCACCATGCCTAGACAACGTTCAGACAAACTAAAGAAGACCAAGTACGGAATGAGGCACGGTCAGGTATCTCTTGCCGCTGCAATGACGCAAGTGAAGGTGGCGGCATCGCTGGGAGCTATACTGGTGTGGTTATCCGGCGGAACAGCCCTTGTCCAGTCTCTGGTCCAAGAGATGCTGCCGTCCTGGTTCCTGTCCGCGCAGAACCTGGACCAAGGCGGAGCCAGTGGAGGAATGGTGTACAAACTTGGCGGCCACGCCCTCGCCTACTTCGCAGTGTACTCAGGGATGTTCGCCTGGGGCATTGACCCGGCACCGGTCTCTCGGCGCCGAGAAAGGGTCATGCGGTCGCAGTTCGAGTTCCTCGCGAGCGCACTGGACGGGAAGATCTCCCTCGGCTGCGACCTGTCCCTGTGGCGCGCCTACGTCTCAGGGTTCCTGGGGCTGGTGGTGGAGTGCGCCCCGTGCTGGGTGCAGGAGGTGGACCTGAAGGTGGTCGAGAGGCTGAGCAGCGGCCTGCTGCGGCGGTGGAACGAGAACGAGCTCGCCGTCACGCTCCTACGCAGGGCCGGACCGGAGGCTATGGGCGCTGCTGCTGAGCTGATCCTGGCCAATGAGTGAGTGGTGACCCCTGTCCTTTGGCATCGATGTTGCCATCTGTACATAACCTGAAGTCGGTGTGTTGTAATTGATCAGTGCGTAAAACTGTTAAGACTCGTTGCTAATAGTACCTACCTCCGATCTGTAGCAGAAAGCGTAAAGTTCAGACAGAGAAGCAGAAAGTAAGCATGCCTTAAACCGTCACGTATCAGATTTCGAGCCATCGCCTTTAAGCATCCTGTACGACACCTTTCACTTGGGAATAAAAAATCGTCATGTAAATAAGATAGCGGTGATTTTCAGATTATGAATAGGCCTTGATACGCGTCGCACGCACGTTTGATGTTCGCATGAATGCGAAAGAGAATGCACGGGTGACTGAGCTGATCGTTTTGGCGCTTCTGTTCCGAGCCTCGTGTCTATTCGCATCGTTCCCCGGAGATTCTGGCCGAAACTAAAGCAAAATTTAAAAATAAAATCGAATTCAGATAAGAGCGACGGGCGAAGCGGTGCTGCTGCAGCTGATGACTGTCCTGGCCACGCACTCGAGTAGCTGACCTGTGTACGTTTGGGATTATCTAAAATTTTGGATCGGAAAATTCAGGATTTAAAAACTTTGGCTTTTCAAAATCATTACCGATACCCGAGAAATCGGGTACCTAAAAATTCGGGTTTGGATTACCCATATTAACCAAACAGTGGCAAAAACAACAAAAAAGCTAAAAATGCAGCAGCCTAAACAGAAATAAAGTTGACATTTCAGCAGCAAAATAACTGAAAGTTTACAAGGATAATTGAAGGACATTAGCGTGATTGTATAACAGTACAATTACATACAAGCCACGGCCAAATCTCAAAGCGCGTTGGGCCAAACGTGGAAAAGCTACACCCCAAACTAGAGATTAGGTATTTTTGGATATTTCGAGTACCGGACATCGTTACCTAAAAATACTCGAAATGTTATTAGGTTTTGTAAATCTCTATACGAAAAACGATTTCGGGTTTTGACTTTCGGGTTCGGGTTCCGATTTTTTTTATACAGTTTGGTTTCCGTTTGTATGCGCACCTCTACCGATGACTATGACACGATGTCCATTCAGCTGGGGTGGGTGGGGCTGGTCAGTCGCGGTGGGCCCGGCGGTTGGTTGGTTCCATGCGGTTGTCCAACCTGCCAAACCATAGCCTGTGTGAATTCATGTTTATATAAACCAGCCCACTAATTTATGTGTCTAAACTGAGCCGGACCAGACTATACAAGAAACCAGCCCAACTCAAACCAGTACACCGCCCACAATTAAAACCGGTTTGAACCTATTAGTAGAGAACAGTTCCGAGGCCAGCAAGTCAGCTAGCGACCGGTCTCGTCGATTTTCCCGCACACGTTCGACCGCTCTCCGTGATGGACTGGATCGTCTCCGTGATGGACTAGATCCGCTCGCACACGTCCCAGCGTTCGGCCTGGTGGGCTGGTGCTGTGGTCGGTTTGCTCCAAAATCTCGCTCTTCCTTCCTTCTTTTTTCAAGATTTTAAACTTAGACTTTTGAGACTTTAAAAATTATGAAACATATTATGATTACTGAACAATGCAAGAACAGCTAATCTTAACTAAAAAGACCTATGTACAAGTTTATTGGACAGTCACAACACCCATAATATACATAACAACATATCGCTGCACAAGTTCAATATGTTTTTCATGGTTCCATTCCTATGTATACAGACCACCTGAGCAGAAAATTTCAGAAAAAAGAGTGTGACCAAATTCGATCCATTATGTTCATATCTCCAGTACAAGAAAAAAAGGTATTCATGAGTATTTAACTCAACCATTGTGCGTAAATGGAAGCAAAAAATAAACTTCCCCTCGCCTCTGATCCTTCCCAGTTTACAACGCTAGCCATAACTGACCACCCAAACAAAGATAGCGGTACTAGCTGACTGCTGACGACACTGAAGAACCGTAAACGGGCCCTATTTAGTGACCAGAGAAACATGCACGCTCATTCCTTCACACCATTTTGGTAGGTTCTTGAATGAGGGGTTGCTGAAAGAAAGCTATAAATATCCTGAAAAATACTAACACATAAGGATAGTAGATGGCGCCCTGTTCTTGCTTGATGGTTTTCATGAAAAAATAAACTGATAAGAGAGTAAATGGGAAAGAAAAAAATAAGCGACTAAATGGGAAAGAACAAAGAAATAGTACTGTGAAACTCTATTGCTTTTGCTCTTGCTGCCAACATATCTTTCAGGGATAAATCATTAAATAAACTGATACCATTTGGCGGGAACGGGACGTGAGAGTTTTTCAAAGAGAAAAGAAGTCGCCTGGCCAACTGTGTTGGGAGATTAGAGAGCAAGCTTGGATCTGGGCGCAAGCAGGACCTAGGAAATTAGCTAGGATCGTACATGTCGAATAGGCGGTAGTACCGGGGTTCACCCGGCAGGTATTGCATCTCTTGTGCATGTAACGTGGAAAACGTTTTAACTGTAATTTCTAAATTTTCTTATTAATATAAAGAACCCTCGGCGCTGCCTAGGGGGATTTCTAAAAAAAGTGCCCACCCCGCTCATTCGACCGGACACACCACAGACAGCGTCCCATCAGGCGGCGGCGGCCTCGGCCGGAGCCGGATCCTGGCGGCGACGCATCTGACGGCGCCGCGAGCCAGGGACGCCGGCTGCAAGTCCACGACTCGCGAGTCGCAACTACGTACTTTGCTGCCTTCCTCCTCATTTCGACCGCCGGCCGCCCACCTTCGCCGGACCGTGCTCCAGCTCTGCCGCCTACCAGTCAGTACGCCCTTCTCGAAAATTGGGTTGAGAATCCCGTGGAGAGTCGGATAGTACTGATTCAGTCGGGGCTTTCTCGCTTCAATTTTGATTCCAGGGTCGGATTCAGCTGTGCTTCGGATTCCTCTTCACCTACTCCGATACGGGCTCCGGGCCTCCGGCTGGTGCTCCATATAAAAATCGCAACCTTGGTTTACGTACTCCGTCCAAGGTTAAAGCTTTGCATGTTCACCTGACATGCAGTAGCAATTCGCTTTCCCTGAGGGATTCAGCTTATCTGCTCCATGGGGACTTGTGGCGGAGCTGCGATTCTGAGCAGCGTATGTGGTGTTGTACTAGCTACAGAACCCAAAGACCTGTGGTCTCGACTCCTTCGAGTCTTACCCAAGCTGCTGCTCGTCCCTCCCAGTCTGCTGAAGAGATTCTGGACGAACGAGCATGTTCATCGTCCCCGAATCACGGAAAGGGAGGCTGCGACGACGACCACACTGCCGGTGCTGCCTCAGGACATGCTGATGGCCATCTTCGCAACCCTTGAAATCCCTGACCTTGTACGCGCCGGCAGTGTCTGCTCCTCCTGGCACTCTGCTTACACAAGCCCGCGTGACACGGGCAAAGTACAGACAGTCTCAGACACCGTGCTTGCTCTACACGTCCGAATCTGCTGGTGAGAACGTCGCGTGTCTTTACAGCCTCGCGGAAGACAGGTCCTACAAGTTAACGCTCCTTAATCCACCCATCCGCAGCAGGTTTCTGGTTGGGTCCTCTTCGGGCTGGCTAGTTACTGCAGATGACCGGTCTGAGCTGCACCTTTTCAATCCGATCACTGGTGAACAGATTGCGCTCCCGTCGGTGACCATGATAGAGCATGTGAACGCTCCCGTCGATGAATCAGGTGCTATACGCAGTTACGAGTTATCAATCTACACTGGAAAGAAGGTCTCCTGGGTGCCCGAGATGTACGCTCTTCATGACCTACGTGAGCACCTCTACCTCAAGGCTTTCGTGTTCCCTGCTGACCCGCCCACTGAAGGCTACATCGTGGTGATCACCCACCATCCATACTATCAGCTTTCATTTGCAAGAGCAGGGGATGATAAGTGGACCTGGCTGCCACCCAACGGACACTACAGAGATTGCCTGTACGCGGGTGGTCTGTTGTATGCACTGAGCGCGCTTGGAGAAATCCGTGCTTTTGATCTTAGCGCTTCCTCTGTCACGATGACAGTAATTATACCCCGTGAAGCAGTTTATCTCCGAGAGCATATACATTATCCAAGCTCCGTGGGGTGATCTGCTGCAAATCTGGAGAAAGGTAGATATCCCTGAGCGGGGAGGCCGTAATGGCGATCCTCCGGAGGTACGCACCATGAAAATAACAGTATACAAGGTGGACATGGAAGCCAAAGAGCTTGTGGAAATAAACGGCTTGCCATACCATACGCTATTTCTTGGACATAGCAATTCGCTTTGCCTCAGTGTTCAAGAACACCCAGAATTGAAGGCCAATCATGCTTACTGTACTGATGATTTGGATGAATTAATTATGACGACAAAGGATAGTGCTCGTGATATTGGCTTCATTGACATGGAAAATAGCAGGAGGAAGGAAATTGTGTCTCAGATTTGGTCCAGCTGGCCTAATACCACATGGATTACGCCCCATCTTATAAATATGAATTTGACATTTAGCAAATAAAGCATATGAATTTATATTTTTTATTTCAGTTTAGAAAAAATTGTTAAGAACTCCGTATATGTTGTAATGATATAGTCGGTCCTAAACCCGGGTAAAGGACGAGGGGTTGTAATAGGCTCGGCATATATTATTGGGTTTCATGTCTAGCCGACCCCAACATGCTTGGAAAAAGGTTTGGTTGTTGTTGTTGTTTGGAAAAATCATTGAGCTCTCGTTGGTATTATTAGTTTTCTATCGAAAACAAAAAGGATGTATGTAACACCGGAAAATTCAAAAGAAAAGAAAGAGAAAAAGATAAAAATGATTCTTATATCTATGACTGGATTCACCACAACAAACCACATTTACGACGGTCTAAACCATCATAATTAAGCCCATAACTGTCGTAATTAACTTATTTACGATGGTAATTACTTATTTACAACGACAACTGAACGTCACAAGTAAGTGGTCACAAATAAGCTTATTTAAGACGACCGCCATGATAAATATGTTATTTACGACGGTCTAAACTAGCCGTCGTAACTTACTGAGAGGGTGCCAGATTTCATCCTCTGGAATCTTATTTACGACGGCTAGGATCTAGCCGTCATAAATAACAAAGGCTTATTTACGATGGCTAGTGTCGGTACCCTCCAGATGCGGGTACCCCCACGTAGTGGGTAAAAGACAGTTTGAGCCCCGCCTCCATGCTGAGGCAGGCCCCAGCGTAAGCCACGTGCCCTTGGCCCCATGGTCAGCCCTGGGGCTGCCACGTGCACTTGAGCTCCGGAGCTGTCACGTGAATTGGGCTCCGGTCCAAGCCTCCCCGCTGAGGTGAGGTCCGGGGCTGCCACGTGTCCCCTAGCTCCGAGCCACCTCCCTGCTGAGGACAGCACCGGGGCCGACACGTGCCCTGGGCTTCGGTGCGAGCCTCCCCGCTGAGGTGAGGTCCAGTGCTGCCACGTGTCCCCTGGCTCCGAGCCACCTCCCCGCTGAGGACAGCTCCGGTGCAAACATGTGACGTGGGCTCCGGTTCGAGCCTCCCCACTAAGGTGAGGTCTGGGGATGCCACGTGTCCCCTGGCACTAAACCCGTCGATGAGAGCTTCAGAGCCGTCACGTGCCCCACGATCCGTCGTGGGCCGTGGGTCGACAAAGTCAAGAAGGAAGTGCGCTGCCAGGCTTCGCATTCAAGGCTCACGCCTTCCCCAGAAGTATGACGCACACGCCTTCGTCCTCTGCCCGTTCACTATTACGGTGACAAGACATGACAACAAGGCGTGACAGCAGTACAGTGCCGCTCAACGGCACGAAGCCGCCCAAGCAGGGTGAGAAGACGCGACGACAAGATGGCGTCTTCATCATCACCTGACACATGGTCAGGGGCGCTCAACGCGCCGTATGACAGGACTTAACTCCCCTGCCGACCACTCTACTCAGAGGATGAAGCACTAAATTGTGTATAGGGTTCACATAGCTCTACGGCCACCTGTCGGGCCCCAAGCCTCATTGTAACCACCCCGGCCTTGAACTATAAAAGGACCGGGGTAACCACCCGACAGAGGGTTCCCGGTTCGCATCCATATCCCGCAACACACAAGCACTCATGCTCAAGGAATAGAACAAACACTCCTGTTGACGTAGGGTTTTACTCTTCGGCAGCCCGAACCACGTAAATCTCGGTGTTGATCCACTCCCTCGAGCCCAGGCCGCGTAGGGCGCCAAGCCCCCCTCCGGAAAAAGAATCTCGCGGGCTGCTTCCGAGCAGGCTAGGAGGAGTGTCGCAGCTCACACACTCCGACATTTGGTTTGCCAGGTAGGGAGGCTTTCTGCGCTCCCCGAGCAACCATGGTGTTCATCACCTCCCATGGTGATCCTTTTCGCCTAGCTCGCCATTGTCTCCAGGCGGGAGACGATGAAGCTACCCCCACTCTAGAGCAGGCAGGTCTGGCCAAGCCGTGTGATATACGGGGGTTCTTCCGATGTCTCGTCCATGCGAGCCGTCAAGACCCTCCGTCGAGCAGTGGCAGCAGCCGCCCCAGTCCCGAGGGATGGATGGATACGCTGATCAGCTTTGACGCCTCTGACCGCCCCAAGAACATGGCATGTGCCGGGCAGCTGCCTCTCCTCATCGCCCCGACCATCTCCAAGGTGAAGCTCTACCATGTGTTGATCGATGCGGGGCGGCCCTCAGCGTTATCAGTCTTGCATCTTTCAAGAAGGTGTAAATCCCTATGTCCCAGCTTACCCCCTCGAGACCATTCGTGGGGGTAGGTTGGGACCCAATCTTCCAGTGCAGTAGCATCTCCCTCCTGGTGACATTCGAGACGTCTGAGAACTACCGTACGGAGAGCATCATCTTCGACGTTGCGGAGGTCAGCCTCCCCTTCAATGCCATAATCGGTAGACCAACTTTGTACCTCTTCATGGCGGTAGCCCACTACGCTACTTGGTCTTGAATATGCCAACCCCGAGTGGCATCCTCAAGATCCGCAGTGACCACACTGCGACTGTCTTAGCGCTGGAAAAGCTCCAAGCGCTGGCAGCAGCACAGGAGGCCGCTTCCGGTCACGCTGAAGCTAGCTGGCCGCCTCCAAGCATGCGTCAGCGAGGGGTGACATCTGCACCCCTTGTACAGCCCTCGGACGGCGAGGACGTACCAGTCAAGGTCGTCCAAGTTGGTCCTGATGTCGCCCAGATCACCCGAATCGCCGGGGACCTGGGAGGCAAATAGGAAGACGCGCTCGTCACCTTCCTCTGGTCCAATGTCGACGTGTTTGCTTGGAAACCGTCGAAAATGCCCGGGATCCCCAGGGAGGTGATTGAGCACCAACTAAAGATCTATCCAGACGCCAGGCCGGTCCAACAGAAGCCTCGAAAGCAATCCATCGAGCGGCAAGACTTCATCCGTGAAGAAATCAAGAAGCTGCTCGACGCTGGCTTCATCTGAGAGGTCCACCATCCATGATGGTTGGCTAACCCTGTTGTCGTCCCCAAGGCTGGCGGGAAGCTACGTATGTGCATCGACTACACCACCCTCAATAAGGCATGTCCGAAGGATCCGTTCCCTCTTTCGTGTATAGACCAAATAGTCGACTCTACGTCCGGCTGTGATCTACTGTGTTTTCTAGATGCATATTCAGGTTTCCACCAGATACCTATGTATAGGGAAGATTTAGAACATACCGCCTTCATCATAGTAGATGGTCTATACTGCTATGTGTCCATGCCTTATGGTATTAAGAATGCCCTTCCCACTTTTGTGCGTGCAATGCACAAGACGTTTGGGAACCTCATTCGGAACCTGGTCGAGGTTTATGTCGATGACATCGTAGTGAAGGTTAAGTCGCAAGAATCTCTTCTTGACGACCTAGCCCTAGTCTTCGACAGACTGTGTTCTACATGCACGAAGTTGAACCCAGACAAATGTGTCTTCTGGGTCTCTGCCGGGAAGCTGCTCAGTTTCTTGGTCTCACACCGAGGGATCAAAGCTAACCCAGAGAAGATTAAGGCGATAGAACTGATGCGGTCCCTTGCCTGCATCAAGGACGTGCAGAAGTTTACCGGATGCTTGGCTGCACTCAATCGATTTATATCTAGACTGGCCGAGCGAGCTCTTTCGTTCTTCAAGCTTCTGCGCAAAACTGGTCCATTCGTATGGACCGAGGAGGTGGATGAGGCGTTCCAAAAGATGAAGAAGTTCCTCACAACGCTGCCAATCATGGTGGCCCCTGAACAAGGCGAGCCACTACTCCTATACATTGCTTCCACAACGAGGTCGTGAGCATGGTTCTGGTTGCGGAGCAGCCAGAACACCATCGACCTCAAGTCCCAGAAAAGGCTCCTGCCGCCGTTAGTATAAAGCCCTAGGGCTCAGACTCTGCAGGAAACCCTTGGGATGGGCAAGTAATCAGGTCCCAAAAAGACGGGCCTGATGATCAATGCATATCCGGGTCCAAGCTCCCAGAATGCAGTCTCGGACCAGGGGGCATGGGGGCCTCGAGTCCCGAACCTCCCCAAGAAGAACTAGTCAGGTATCAGCCATCTAGACCCGACAACCAGTGTGCATCTGGGTCCGAGCTCCCGGAGTGCAGTCCCGGATGTGGGAGCCGGGGGCCCCTGAGTCCCGGACCTCTACAAGAAGATGCTTCAGACCCCTCCGGGAGGGTCCGAACCATCCAACGTCTGGTCTACATCATCAGCGATGTCCTCCATGATGCCAATACAAGATCTCTAGAGGTACACAAACTTCTCTATGCAGTCCTCGTTGCATCAAGGAAGTTGCGCCATTACTTTCAAGTTCACAAGATCTCGGTGGTTACCTCATATCCGATGAGAACCATCCTCCACAGTCCCAATGCCACTGAGAACATAGCTAAATGGGTTGTGGAGTTGGCAGAGTTCGATCTGGGCTTCTTACCGCGCCATGCGGTGAAAAGCTAGGCATTAGCTGACTTTGTGGCAGAGTGGACTCCACCACCATGAAAGCCAGGGGGCCAGGACATTGGTGAGCCAAATCCTAGAGCTCCGGTCTTCACTAGGCTCTACTAGACTATCTTCTTTGACGGCTCCTCACGGAAGCAGGGTGCCGGAGCGGGGGTTCTGCTCATTACACCAACCGGAGAGCAGTTCAAGTACATCGTGTGACTTGACTTCAAGGCGACCAACAACATGACAGAGTATGAGGCTCTCATCTTCGGGTTGAAGACCGCGCTGTCCCTTGGCGTCTAGCACTTGTTGGTCAAGGGTGAGTCTCAGTTGATCAACAAGAAAGTCAAGGGAGAGTGCTGCTGCAATGACCCATAGCTTGCAGCGTATCTCCTCCAAGTACAAAAGTTGGAGAAGGACTTCTTATCCTTGTACTTGTGCCATGTTCCCGTGCCAATAATACAATAGTCGCCGACCTATCAACAAAGGCTTCCACTTGGGCTTTGGTGCCTGAGGGGGTCTTTGAAAGGATGGTTCTGCGACCTACCGCCAGGTCAGCCAAACCAGACGAAGGGGGCGGGACCAACACCTCGAAGCTGGCGGTACCGACGGCAATGTTACCGTGGCGCCCGCCAAGGATCGTAAGCGTCACCAGGGACTCCGTGCAACCCGACGCTCAAGATCCAAGTGCTCAAGTAGGTCCCAACGCATGGATCACGGAGATCCGGGACTACTTGAAAGACAATTTCCTTCCCGATGAACGTGTACCCACTGAACGGATCGCTCGGTTGGCTAAGAGATAAACGCTGGTAGAAGGGGATCTCTACCAGCGTGGCACTAATGGCGTCTATTGCAGTGCATAACATGGGAGGAGGGCTGCGACCTGCTGGCAGAGATCCATGGAGGCGAGTGTGGGAATCATGCATCTTCTCGCACGCTGGTTGGTAAGGCCTTTCGACATGGCTTTTACTGGCCGACAACTCTCTAGGATGCCGTCGATCTGGGTAAGAGATGCAAGGTGTGCCGGTTCCACGCTAAGCTGATCCACACACAAGCGCACACGCTGCAGATGATCCCGCCCTCATGGCCCTTCGTTGTGTGGGGGCTGGACATCCTGGGACCATTCTCTAGATTCGTCAGAGGGTACCGGTACCTCTACGTTGCTATAGAAAAGTTCGCCAAGTGGCCTGAAGCTACCCCTGTAGTAACTATCAACAAGCAGTCAGCAATCAAGTTCATCAAGTCAATCATTTGCTGGTTCGGGGTCCCGAACAGAATCATCACCAACAACGGGACCTAGTTCACCAGTGCAGTATTGCAAGACTACTACGAAGATCTTGGCATCAAAGTTTGCTATGCTTCTATTGCTCACCCAGAGAGTAACGGCCAAGCCGAAAGAGCAAACGTCGAGATTCTCAGGGGACTCAAGACGCGCACCTACAACAATTTGAAGAAGCACGGTGCCAATTGGGTTGAAGAGCTTCCGTGTACACTGTGGGCTAGCCGAACGCCCCTCAATCGTTCCACATGGGAAACACCCTTCTTCATGGTGTATGGGGCTGCAACTGTCTTCCCCCCGGAAATCATCATGGGCTCATCCCGTGTCCTAGCGTACGACGAAGCCATGCAGGACCAGCTCCGGCGTGAAGATATCGACCTTGTCGATGAGCGAAGGTGGCAAGCAGCTATCCGAAACACGAATACCGTCAAGCGCTCCGGTGTTATCAGCAGCGGTTCGTGCAGAGTAGACAGCTCGAGGTGGGTGACCTGGTGGTACGACGAATACTTTCTCGAGAAGGAAGGAACAAACTCTCCCCCAGCTAAGAGGGCCCCTTCAGAGTGACACAAGTATGCCGCCCCGGGTGCGTGCGCCTAGCCATAGAGGATGGGGTACCTCTACCCAATCCATGGAACATAGAACACCTCCATAAGTTCTATTTTAGTGCAGCGGTAGGGTTTTATTTTATCTGAAAGGGTGTCTGTGTCTAGGAACAGTGCTTAGAACAGCTAAGTCCCGGAGGAGTCCTTTCACTCTCAACATCTAGGATGGGTCTTGCTTTCTAGTACGACCTGTTTTCTTGTGACGCCCTCAATTCTGTGGAAAAACCACGGAACCGAGAACTAATGCATATGTGTGCCCAGGATGTTCATCACACATACACATATGATCCACAAACTGAATTCAGAATATATATTACCACGAATAACAGAGTTTATTACAATGTCTCATGAGTCCTGGACTCATGCTCACAGCGGAAGTCTTATTTTTATGCAGCGGAAGTCTTTATTCTAATGCGGAAGCAATCTAACTAATGCGGAAGCAAATCTAAGCAGAAGTAGCTCTATCTCTACTCCCTCCACAGGCAAGGTTGAGAACAGATTACGCGCCTAATGCTCCACTTGGTCTCCATAGAAATCTCCTTCTGCTGCTGATGATGAAATAATAATGCAAGTTTGAGTACAATGATGTACTCAGCAAGTGCGGGAAAACATGATATGTAGCTCATAACAAGGTAGGTATAAATGGTTCATTGCAGAAAGCAAAGTTATTTATCAAAACCATAATAAAACAACAACTAAACCTTTAGGTGAATGCAATCCCAACATTTGTATTAAATTACCAACATACCTCCATCACTTTCCATGTTCCACCCGATCATTAACCAACTTCATTCTTGCTCACAAATACCTCCTCGTATTCGCTACCATCTCACGAATACCATCTTGTATTCGCTACCATCTCACCTCATGAATAACTTCGTCTCACACCGAGACTAATCTCGTTGCCATGACCCAACAGTCATGCAACCCATCTTACCACCCAGACTCAACAGTCCCGAAAACCAAAACCATAATCAAACCATAACCAATAACCATAACCAAGAACCATCCCAATAACCATCCCAACTAATCATGGCAGTTGGCCAGGCGCTCATGATCGTAAGCTCGGCTATCATGATAGTTTTAAGAACCCTGCAGAGTTTGTACCTCTTTACCCACAAGTTTGTGATTTTGTCACCCGTCGATGACTGCAAAACCTCCATTATACCAGTACACAACCATCGGTGTATGGCCAAGAGATCACAAAATAGCCTTTACAAAGGGGCTACTAGATGTATGGACTCACTAAGGTTTCACCGGCAGGCTAGAATCTCCAATTCTCCCACCCACGGGCCCCCTCTTGTGCCATGCAGTTCCGAGGGCAGTCCTCACTCGACTCCCATTCCCCGTGCCTTCCACAGTCCACAACAATCTAGCAACTTACCTAATTAGTCAGCTAAGCCACACCCATACTTGGCCTTGTGGTGGCACTGTTATCCTGGCATGTGCATGCATGAACCGGTCCTTAGATCTACGACAAGTAAACCACCATCTCATGCTACCTCATTCACAAACCCAGGCTTGCCTAGATCTCCCTCCGATCCATGTTCATTAACAACATCAATTTCTCATTTATCATTACGAGTGCAGTTAGCTAGACACATCTATCTCGCTTCCCAATCCCATGGACTAAGCGAAGCATAAAACAAAAACCATTCCCGACTCATAAACTTCCCTGGCGACAAGGGTGGTTTAACCAAAACTAGTAAACTCCTATAAAAGGGTTTCCCATTATGTTTGACTCAGCACACACACCTTTAAGCAAAACAAAACAGTTTTTCCCAAAACATAGGATCAATATGGTCAAGGAGCACTTGCCTTGTTCTTGCGGTTCCGGTTGTTCTTGTATATCGAAACTTTGTTGTTGCAGCTCGTTGTAGACAGCTCCCTGAGCTTGTCCTGCTATGTAGGATCACGTGCATACAAGATTCACAACAATCAATATCATGCACAAACCTTAAACTAGAAGCGATGATGCATATGCATGCTATCCTATGATTAGTATTAGATCGGTTCGTACATGTTCTTGCATGGCTTGCATGGATTTTATGATGAACAGAGGTGTTCGGATCAAAGGTGGACGTGGCGATGATCTTGTCTTTAGATCAACCCGATCATCATGTGATCTGTCCACGAGAAAGCTTCTGTTCGAAAGGAATCGAAGAACAGATGCAAGGAAAACATGGCGATGTCGCAAGGTGATATTGGAGACCTACCTCACGTTCTTCTTGGTCTCGAGGTCCTCCTCTGACCAGACAGATCGTTGGGGCTCTCTTCCGGCAATCTTCCTCGCTGAACTCCGGCGATGGGCTTACTCGACGAGTTAGGGCTAGGGCTCTAAGTTGTCGGCTCAGGAGTTAGAAAAGAAGTTTGTGGTTTTGGCCAGAGGTTCTGGGTTCTATTTATAATTGGGAAGAGAAGGGTATTAATCTGATTGGACTTCGAATAGGAGTCCTATTCAATTTGTCGTTGAATCTTAACAACTTATCTTTAGTTGATTTGGTGCGGTATCATTGTGGAATTCAGGTCGGTTTCTGTTCCGGTATTTCTACGCGTACAGAATCCAAAACCCGCTCCAGAACTCGTTACCTCCTCGGTGATGAGCTCCGGAAGCTCCACGTATCCACCGGGTCCTGGTCTTTCCCTTTCCGCAGGGACGAGCTCCGGTTGTGCCACGTGTCAAGCGAGACCTCCCTCCCCTTCGGAGGTGAGCTCCTGGTGCGCCACGTATCCTGGCGGTCGAGACCTCCTCTCTTATTCGGAGGTGGCTCCGCGCACGCCACGTGTCCTAACAGCGCCAGACTTCCTTTCTTCTCAGAGATGAGCTTCGAGGTTAACACGTGTCCAATAGAACCGGACCCCTCGGAGGTGAGCTTCGAGATCGACACGTATCTCGCGTGACTGGTTCTCTGATTTCCGCAGTGACTAGCCCCAAAGGTGACATGTGTCCTATGAAAATGCCTTTGCTTCTTCCGTAGAGGCTAGCTCCGGGGGCAACATGTGTCCCGCAGGGTCGGACCTCTCCCCCTTTGCGGAGGTGAGCCCCGAGCCTGCCACGTAGCCAGTTTAGCGACGGACCTCTCCCCACTTTGCAGAGATAAGCTCCGGTCACGCCATGTGGCCAGCGGGCCGCGTAAGTTGTCTTTGGTGCTTTTCTGGAAACTGGATTCGACTCTTATTGGCTATCCTTTTGATGGTGTTCCTACTTCTCTTAAAATTTTTTCTCTTCATAAAACATGAATATATGCTGAAACCAAAAATGAGGGTGTCACAAATCTACCCCCCTTAAATTGAATCTCGCCCTCGAGATTCATTAGTAGAGAAAAGATGGGGAAATTCTGCCTTGATGTCTTCTTCAGCTCCCACGTGGCTTCAGCTTCGGTGTCATGGCTCCATTGTACTTTGCACCATCGGATCACTTTGTTCCTGGTGACCCTTTCTTTTACGTCCAAAATTTGGACAGGGTGCTCCGCATAAGTCAGGTCCTCTTGAAGTTCAAGCTCTTCCATTGGTATTTGCTCCTCTGGTACTCTTAAGCACTTCTTGAGCTGAGATACATGAAACACGTCATGTACGTCGGAGAGGTGCGTTGGGAGCTCTAGTTGATAGGCTACTTCTCCTCGCATGTCCAAAATCTTAAATGGTCCGATGTAGCGAGGTGCTAACTTGGCTTTGAAGTTGAAACGCCGTTGGCCTCGGATAGGCGATACCTTAAGGTATACGAAGTCTCCTATTTCGAAAGTTAACTTCCTTCGCCTATTGTCCACATAGCCTTTCTGTCGTGACTGAGCAGCCTTTAAGTTCTCCCGTATTGTTTGGACTTGCTTTTCAGCTTCTTGTAGCACTTCTGGTCCAAACACCTGGTTTTCTCCGATTTCGTTCCAGAACAGCGGTGTTCTACACCGTCTACCATACAATGCTTCGAAAGGCGACATCTTCAAGCTAGCTTGATAGCTGTTGTTATAGGAGAATTCGGCATACGGTAAACTCCTATCCCAACTAAGCCCACGTTTCAAGGCGCAAGCTCTCAACATGTCCTCCAAAATTTGGTTTGTCCTTTCGGTTTGTCCATCAGTTTGTGGGTGATAGGCGGAGCTAAAATCCAGTCGTGTACCCATAGCTTTCTGCAGCTTCCTCCAGAATCTAGAGGTAAACTGAGAACCTCGATCTGAGACTATCCTCCTCGGGACTCCATGATGGCACACGATCTGCTCCATGTACAACTCGGCTAATTGTGCAACGTTGTAATTGGCCCTTATAGGGAGAAAATGGGCTGTTTTCGTCAATCGGTCCTCGATTATCCAGATGGAGTCATAACCCGACTGGGTACGTGGCAATCCGACGATGAAATCCATGCTGATGTCTTCCCACTTCCACTCGGGTACCTTCAAAGGTTGCAACAATCCAGCGGGTCTTTGATGTTCATCCTTCACCCGTTGGCATGTGTTGCATAGGGCAACGTATTCGGCTATGTCCTTTTCATACCATCCCACCAATAACAAGACTTCAAGTCCTTGTACATTTTGGTACTTCCGGGATGTATGCAATAGGGTGAATCATGTGCCTCCTTCAATATCATGTCGCGGAGGTGCTTCACGTTAGGCACACAAATCTTTTTTCCTAGCCAAAGCGTACCCTTCTCATCTTCATTGAAATCCTTCTCTGTCCCTTGTCGGATCCTTTCCTTGATCTCCTTGATTTCCTGATCCGTTGCTTGGCCATCTCTTATCTCTTGCTCCCATGAAGAGTGGGTCTCCATTATTTCCATGTTATTCAAGAATCCGAGGTGTAACCGTTCGAACTCCTTACATAGTTCGGGTGGTAGCTCCTGAACCATGAGTTGGTGACATGCTCCCTTTCGGCTCAATGCATCAGCTACTACATTGGCCTTCCCGGGGTGGTAGTTGATTCCAACATCGTAATCCTTGATGAGTTCCAACCATCGACGTTGCCTCAAATTTAAGTCCGTTTGGGTAAATATGTACTTGAGACTTTTATGATCCGTATAGATCTCACATCGATGACCAAGGATATAATGTCTCCAAATCTTCAATGCATGCACTACTGCTGCTAGCTCCAAGTCATGTGTAGGATAATTGAGCTCATGCTTCTTTAATTTTCGTGAGGCATAGGCTACCACTTGTCCTTCTTGCATGAGCACACATCCGAGCCCCTGTCTGGATGCGTCACAATATATGTCAAAGCTCTTGCTTACGTCCGGCAATACCAAAACCGGCGCTGTGGTTAGCCTTTTCTTGAGCTCCTCAAAACTTTCTTAGCACGCTGGTGTCCATCGAAAGCCTTTTCCCTTCGTTAGCAACTCTGTCATAGGCTTTGCTATCTTAGAGAAGTTTTTGATGAATCTTCGATAGTATCCCGCCATCCCAAGAAAACTTCGAATATCCCTCACGTTTTGCGTCTGGTCCCACTTCAGAACATCTCTCACTTTTCCGGGATCAACCGATATCCCTTCTTCGGAGATAATGTGGCCTAGGAACAATATTTCCTTTAGCCAAAATTGACACTTGTTAAGCTTGGCATACAATCGATGCTCACGCATTTTCTGCAAGGTCAATTTCAAATGTTCTTCATGCTCCTCGTCACTTTTTGAATATACCATAATATCGTCGATGAAAAACCACGACGAACTTATCCAAGTACTCCATGAAAACCTTGTTCATGAGGTACATGAAGTATGCGGGTGCATTTGTTAACCCAAAAGACATGACGGTATATTCATGCGAACCATACCGTGTGCGAAAGGCAGTCTTGGGTATATCGGAGGTCTTAATCTTCAGCTGGAAATATCCCGACCGAAGATCAATCTTGGAGAACACTCGGGCTCGTTTCATTTGGTCGAATAGGTCCTCTATACGGGGCAGATGGTATTTGTTCTTGATTGTTACCTCATTGAGAGACCTATAGTCCATGCACATCCTTTGGGTCCCATCCTTCTTGTCTACGAAGAGCACGGGGGCTCCCCATGGCGACGAGCTTGGACGTATAAAACCTTTCTCCAACTGCTCTTGAATTTGCTTCTTGAGTTCTACTAGTTCATTGACAGGCATCCTATAGGGTCTCTTTGCTATGGGTGCAGTTCCAGGTACCAAATCAATGGCAAACTCAATGTCCCGATCAGGGGGCATACCGGGAAGCTCTTCTGGAAACACGTCCGGGAATTCTTGAACCACTGGAATGCTGTCCAATGTTGTTCCTTCGACGTGGGTCAAGATTGCCTTTTTGGTTGTTTGTTGGGCTGACTCAAACTCAACACGAATACCGTGCTCATTTGTCAACAGCATGCTCCTTTGAGCACATTGGATTACCCCGTTGTGCTTGTTTAACCAATCCATTCCGAGTATTATGTCAATCCCTTGGGAATCCAAGATAATAAGGTTGGCAAGGAAGTCTACCCCCTTATTTTAAGGCTTACTTTTGGACATACTATATTAGTCCTCATTTCTCCTCCGGGACAATTAACTAACATATCACATTTTAGGTGTGATATGGGTAGATTATACTTGGCAACGTACTTGGATGATATGAAGGAATGCGATGCTCCAGAATCAAATAAGATGGTGGTCGGGTTGGAGTTGACAAGGAACATACCAATTACGACGTCCTCAGCCTGTTGTGCTTCCTCAGCAGAGACATGGTTCACGTTGCCGCGAGCATAGTTCTGCTGTCCACGGTTTCCTTGATTGTCCCCTCCGTTCAGTCGCGGGTTCTGCTTGGGCACACTGCCTTGCTGTTCAGGACCTCTCCTTGGGCACTGGTTCGCAAAGTGTCCTAGTTCCCCGCAGGCAAAGCATGCCCTTTGCCCACGGCAGCAGGTACATTGGGACAGGGGTTTTGAGCAGGGGCGCCCAGGTTGGGACGGGGCGCAGGAGGCAAGGGCACACGAGGTGCTGGTGCAATGGGTCGTTGCTGTGGTGGCTGACCAGGGCAGTATGCAGGGGTGGTCGATCTATACTGTGGTGTGGCTGGGGGCATGTACCGAGGTTGTACGTTGCTCCCTTCGGGCTGGTACTGCATCTTCCTCTTGCCCTCTCGCTCGATCTCTTTGATCTTGCTTTTGACCACTATAGCCTTGTCTACCAGCTTCTGGAAGCTCACGTAGTCATTGTTAAGGAGCTGAACCTGGATCTCATTGTTCAACCCTCTCATGAACAGGTACTGCTTCCTCTGGTCTGAGTTGACATCTTCGGTGGCATACTGGGACAGTTGCGTGAACTTGTTGAGATACTCATTCACGCTTTTCTGTCCTTGGCGGAGACCTTCAAACTCCTATCTTTTGAGCATCATTACACCAGCAGAGATGTAATGAGAGCGGAAACACTTCTTGAACACAGTCCAAGTGATTGTCTCCGGGTCGACATGGGCGTTGCATAGGGCATCCCACCAGTCAGCGGCAGCTCCCATAAGTTGATGCGACGCAAAGAGAACCTTCTCTCGGTCATTGCACTGAACAATGGCAAGCTTCTTCTCCATGGATTTTAACCAATCATCGGCCTCCATGGGATCACTAGCTTGAGCAAAGGTGGGTGGTCGAGTCCTTATGAACTCTCCCAGTCTGTTGTGAACCGGCGGTGGTGGTGGCGGTGGTGCCGGAACGGGATTGTTGTTGGCCTGCAACTGACCCAAAGTTTGGATCATGGTTTGCATAAGCTGATTCTGCATGGCCATCAACCGTTCCAGGATGTTCTCACCAGCTCCGGGGTTAACAGGAACTTCATCGTGGTCATCCTCTTGGTTATCACGGACGTTCCTTTGGCCGGCATTTCCCCTCACCATCTGTGGGAGAGAACGAAATAGAATAGAAGGTTAGGTAGGTCCCTTCAACTATATGCATCAAGGTGGGTTGGACTATATATATATAATATATATAATATATATATATATATATTTATATATATATATTAGCCCATATGAGGATGTGAACAAGTGCCGAAGCATCTCACACCTCTTTCTACTTACGTGTGGATATGGACAACGTTTTGAGACGTCCCACGACTCATACTAAGCACACAATTCACAAACAATCATTACAAGGGCTCATACAACTCCTATTCAAGGCTGGTTTCCTATGTCAAGGTAGTTTTAAGGCCAATCTATGCATCCTAGGGTGCTTCCTTTGGTCAGCGTGGCTTAGCTACCAATCTGTATTTCCTATTTAGGCATGTAACTCACTATCAACCGTGACTCTAATATCAATCTGTGATTTCTATCTAGGCGTGTAACCTACTGTCAACCCGTGGCTCTGATACCAATCTGTGACGCCCTCAATTCTGTGGAAAAACCATGGAACCGAGAACTAATGCATATGTGTGCCCAGGATGTTCATCACACATACACATATGATCCACAAACTGAATTCAGAATATATATTACCACAAATAACAGAGTTTATTACAATGTCTCATGAGTCCTGGACTCATGCTCACAGCGGAAGTCTTATTTTTATGCAGCGGAAGTCTTTATTCTAATGTGGAAGCAATCTAACTAATGCGGAAGAAAATCTAAGCAGAAGTGGATCTATCTCTACTCCCTCCACAGGCAAGGTTGAGAACAGATTACGAGCCTAATGCTCCACTTGGTATCCATAGAAATCTCCTTCTGCCGCTGATGATGAAATAATAATGCAAGTTTGAGTACAATGATGTACTCAGCAAGTGCGGGAAAACATGATATGTAGCTCATAACAAGGTAGGTATAAATGGTTCATTGCAGAAAGCAAAGTTATTTATCAAAACCATAATAAAACAACAACTAAACCTTTAGGTGAATGTAATCCCAGCATTTGTATTAAATTACCAACATACCTCCATCACTTTCCATGTTCCACCTGATCATTAACCAACTTCATTCTTGCTCACAAATACCTCCTCGTATTTGCTACCATCTCACGAATACCATCTTGTATTCGCTACCATCTCACCTCATGAATAACTTCGTCTCACACCGAGACTAATCTCGTTGCCATGACCCAACAGTCATGCAACCCATCCTACCGCGCAGACTCAACAGTCCCGAAAACCAAAACCATAATCAAACCATAACCAATAACCATAACCAAGAACCATCCCAATAACCATCCCAACTAATCATGGCAGTTGGCCAGGCGCTCGTGACCGTAAGCTCGGCTATCATGATAGTTTTAAGAACCCTGCATAGTTTGTACCTCTTTACCCACAAGTTTGTGATTTCGTCACCCGTCGGCGACTGCAGAACCTCCATTATACCAGTACACAACCGTCGGTGTATGGCCAAGATATCACAAAATAGCCTTTACAAAGGGGCTACTAGATGTATGGACTCACTAAGGTTTCACCGGCAGGCTAGAATCTCCAATTCTCCCACCCACGGGCCCCCTCTTGTGCCATGCAGTTCCGAGGGCAGTCCTCACCCGACTCTCATTCCCCGCGCCTTCCACAGTCCATAACAATCTAGCAACTTATCTAATTAGTCAGCTAAGACGCACCCATACTTGTCCTTGTGGTGGCACTGTTATCCTGGCATGTGCATGCATGAACCGGTCCTTAGATCTACGGCAAGTAAACCACCATCTCATGCTACCACATTCACAAACCCAGGCTTGCCTAGACCTCCGTCCGATCGATGTTCACTAACAACATCAGTTTCTCATTTATCATTACGAGTGCATTTAGCTAGACACATCTACCTCGCTTCCCAATCCCATGGACCCAGCGAAGCATAAAACAAAAACCATTCCCGACTCATAAATTTCCCTAGCGACAAGGGTGGTTTAACCAAAACTAGTAAACTCCTATAAAAGGGTTTCCCATTATGTTTGACTCAGCACACACACCTTTTCGCAAAACAAAACAGTTTTTCCCAAAACATAGGATCAATATGGTCAAGGAGCACTTGCCTTGTTCTTGCGGTTCCGGTTGTTCTTGTATCTCGAAACCTTGTTGTTGCAGCTCGCTGTAGACAGCTCCCTGAGCTTGTCCTGCTATGTAGGATCACGTGCATACAAGATTCAAAGCAATCAATATCATGCACAAACCTTAAACTAGAATAGATGATGCATATGCATGCTATCCTATGATTAGTTTTATTAGATTGGTTCGTACGTGTTCTTGCATGGCTTGCATGGATTTTATGATGAACAGAGGTGTTCAGATCGAAGGTGGACGTGGCGATGATCTTGTCTTTAGATCAACCCGATCATCAAGTGATTTGTCCACGAGAAAGCTTCTGTTCGAAAGGAATCGAAGAACAGATGCAAGGAAAACATGGTGATGTCGCAAGGTGATATTGGAGACCTACCTCACGTTCTTCTCGGTCTCGAGGTCCTCCTCTAACAAGACAGATCGTTGGGGCTCTCTTCCGGCGATCTTCCTCGCTGAACTCCGGCGATGGGCTTACTCGGCGAGTTAGGGCTAGGGCTCTAAGTCGTCGGCTCAGGAGTTAGAAAAGAAGTTTGTGGTTTCGGCCAGAGGTTCTGGGTTCTATTTATAATTAAGAAGAGAAGAGTCCTAATCTGATTGGACTTTGAATAAGAGTCCTATTCAATTTGTCGTTGAATCTTAACAACTTATCTTTAGTTGATTTGGTGCGGTATCATTGTGGAATTCAGGTCAGTTTCTGTTCCGGTATTTCTACGCGTACAGAATCCAAAACCCGCTCCAGAACTTGTTACCTCCTCGGTGATGAGCTTCGGAAGCTCCACGTGTCCACCGGGTCCTGGTCTCTCCCTTTCCGCAGGGACGAGCTCCGGTTGTGCCACGTGTCGAGCGAGCGAGACCTCCCTCCCCTTCGGAGGTGAGCTCCGGGTGCGCCACGTATCCTGGCGGTTGGGACCTCCTCTCTTATTCGGAGGTGGCTCCGCGCACGCCACGTGTCCTAACAGCGCCAGACTTCCTTTCTTCTCAGAGACGAGCTCCGAGGTTAACACGTGTCCAATAGAACCGGACCTCTCGGAGGTGAGCTCTGAGATCGACACGTATCCCGCGCGACCGGTTCTCTGATTTCCGCGGTGACTAGCCCCGAAGGTGACATGTGTCCTGTGAAAATGGCTTTGCTTCTTCTGCAGAGGCTAGCTCCGGGGGAAACATGTGTCCCGCAGGGTCAGACCTCTCCCCCTTTGCGGAGATGAGCCCCGAGCCTGCCACGTAGCCAGTTTAGCGACGAACCTCTCCCCACTTTGCAGAGATGAGCTCCGGACACTCCACGTGGCCAACGGGCCGCGGAAGTTGTCTTTGGTGCTTTCTGGAAACTGGATTCGGCTCTTATTGGCTATCCTTTTGATGGTGTTCCTACTTCTCTTAAAATGTTTTCTCTTCATAAAACATGAATATATGCTGAAACCAAAAATGAGGGTGTCACATTTCTCCTATGAGAAAGAGCCTGGAGTGAGAAAGTTTTGCCTTGTCCTGTGCATTCTCCCTTTACAGTTTGTGCTCCCTCAAGCATATCAACTGTAAACGGGCAAGCCACGTGCCCTTGGCCCAAAGGTCAGCCCTGGGGCTGCCACATGCGCTTCAGTTCCGTAGCCGACGCATGCCCTAGTCTCCGGTCTGAAGCCTCCCTGCTGAGGTGGAACCCGGAGCTGCCACGCATCACCTGGCTTAGAGCTTCCTCCCCGCTGAGGGTAGCTTTGGAGCTCACACGTGCCCTGTGCATTCTCCCTTTACAGTTTGTGCTTCCTCAAGCATATCAACTGTAAGCGGGCAAGCCACGTGCCCTTGGCTCTAAGGTCAGTCCTAGGGCTGCCACGTGAGCTTGAGTTCCGGAGCCGACGCGTGCCCTGGGCTCCGGTCCGAAGCCTCCCTGCTGAGGTGGAACCCGGAGCTGCCACACATCACCTGGCTTAGAGCCTCCTCCCTGCTGAGGATAGCTCCGGAGCTCACACGTGCCTTGTGCATTCTCCCTTTACAGTTTGTGCTTCCTAAAGCATATCAACTGTAAATGGGCAAGCCACTTGCCCTTGGCCCTAAGGTAAGCCATGGGGCTGCCACGTGCGCTTGAGTTCCGAAGCCGACGCATGCCCTGGGCTCCAGTGCGAAGCCTCCCTGCTGAGGTGGAACCCGGAGCTGCCACGCATCACCTGGCTCAAAGCCTCCTCCGCGCTGAGGATAGCTCCGGAGCTCACACGTGCCTTGTGCATTCTCCCTTTACAGTTTGTGCTTCCTCAAGCATATCAACTGTAAATGGGTAAGCCACGTGCCCTTGGCCCTAAGGTCAGCCCTGGGGCTGCCACGTGCGCTTGAGTTCCGGAGCCGATACGTGCCCTGGGCTCTAGTCCGAAGCCTCCCTGCTTAGGTGGAACCCGGAGCTGCCACACATCACTTAGCTCAGAGCCTCCTCCCTGTTGAGGAAAGCTCTAGAGTTCACACGTGCCCTAGGCTCCGGTCCAAAGCCTCCCCGGTGAGGTGAGGTCTGAAGCTACCACGTGTCACCTGGCTTCAGAGCCTACACCCTACAGGAAGAGTTCCGGAGCTGACATGTGTTCCGGGCTCCGGTCCAGAGCCTCCCTGTAGAGGAGAAGTTCGGAGCTGCCACGTGTCTCCCTGGGACAATTTGAAGACAAGGGCCAAACTTCCCTTAGGTCCTTACGCTGGCGAGGACCCAGAAGGAGTGGTAGCCACACTACCGGAGTGCCATGGGTCCTTACGCTGCTAAGGACCCGGAGGAACAAGCTAGAGACATCGGCAAAGAGCTATCCACGTTGACTAAGTCGTTCTGGACCCTTGCGCTGCTAAGGGTCCAAAGTCTACATCAACAATTCAAGACAATACAAGACTTGAAACAAAGAGCTTCCATGAGTGACAGAGTTCTAGCATACAAAAGGGGATACAAGGCAACTAAGGAACTCAACAGCTACAAGTCGAGCAATCTACTGCTCCATGGCATACATGGTTGTCCCCCAAGCCAATCTCTGCGCAAAGAGACGGTCACCTGCAATAAGACCGAGGACGGCAGCAACTCATGCTGGACCGAGGCAACGGTGACATCCAGTGTCGTGTGGGCAAAGCGCCATCTATGGCGGATTTGGTTGTCCACAAAAGTACCTGGAGGAAGGCTTGATCATTCTGGACTTAACCTTCCTCCGGTGCCGGCAGGTAGACCTTCTTTGGCAAGGCGCCTAGAGGACATGTACCACACAACACTGGAGTAGGTACTCCCTACGAGTCGAGGATCCTGTCCCCTATGGCCTCCCTTATCATCGGCATGCCATCAGGATGGATTGTGCTTTTATTCGGAACCGTCAAGAAGAGGGACGCCTCAGTGAGCCGCACTGAAGGCCGCACACAAACGAACATCTCGCAAAAGTGGATGAAGATGGATACCGATGTAAGAGCATCTAGTTGGTGAGAGTGCCGAGAAGCGGAAGCTTCCAGCGTGCAAGAGGAGAACAAAGGCCACATGGTGAGGGAGGGTGCCATCCAACATCGGAAGGCCCCCTTTTATACACAACTGCGACCTCTGGCAGGGCAACAGGTGTGACAATTGGGCTTCCACCTCTGCACGCCGTGGTTTATTCGCCCCCCCCCCCCAACAATGGGTTAGGCCCAGGTCCATCCATTGGACACTGGGCGCTGAGCGAGTAACATCTCGAGAACATCCGGCGGTTGCCGAGAAGAGCGGTGCAGTGGAACTATGGCCACCGACCCATTGGATGCTGCAGTAAGTGCCCCAAGGCAACTCCTCCAGCACATCACCGCGAGTTTTTCGCCTCCCCCAATGATGGGTAGGGTCCAGGTCTACCCGTCAGACACTGGGGTCCAGGAGAGTAACGTCTCAAGAACGTCTGACGGTCCTGAGAAGAGCGGCGCGGTGGAACTGTGGCGACCAACCCGTTGGTTGCCGCAGTAAGTGCCTCGAGGCAACCCCTCGAGTGCGTCGTCGTGACCTGTCAATCAAGAGTAGACGCGACGATATGCTACTGCTTTTACTGACTGTTATGCCCACTACGACAAGGACGTGTATCCTTTTTGTCTCCTAGGTGTGACTGCTCATCCACTATGCGGAAGTCTCACCACCGCTTCGGTTTCCAAAGTACAGGTTCAAAACCACCACGCGGGAGAGATGGAGGCCCCACCTACGGGATCGATGCCTCCCCCGAGATGGGCCCGGAGGCCACTGTTGGTACTGTCCAGACCAGGTACCCCCCGTAGTGGGTAAAAGACAGCCTGGGCCTCGCCTCCCTGCTGAGGCGGGCCCCAGTGTAAGCCACGTGCCCTTGGCCCCATGGTCAGCCCTGGGGCTGCCACGTGCGGTTGAGCTCTGGAGCTGACACGTGCCCTGGGTTCTGGTCCGAACCTCCCCGCTGAGGTGAGGTCCGGGGCTGCCACATGTCCCCTGGCTTCGAGCCACCTCCCTGCCGAGGACAGCACCAGGGCTGACACGTTCCCTGGGCTCCGCTGCGAGCCTCTCCACTGAGGTGAGGTCCGGGGCTGCCACATGTCCCTTGGCTCCGAGCCACCTCCCCGCTAAGGACAGCTCCGGTGCAGACACATGCCCTGGGCTCCGGTCCAAGCCTCCCCACTGAGGTGAGGTCTGGGGCTGCCACATGTCCCTTGGCACCAAACCCGTCGATGAGAGCTCTAGAGCCGCCACGTGCCCCACGATCCATCGTGGGCCGTGGGTTGACAAAGTCAAGAAGGAAGTGCGCTGTCAGACTTCGCATTCAAGGCTCTCACCTTCCCCAGAAGCATGGCGCACTGCACACGCCTTCATCCTCTGCCAGTTTGCCATTATGGTGACAAGACAGCACGGCAAGGCGTTACAGCAGTACAGTGCCGCTCAACGGCACGAAGCCGCCCAAGTAGGGTGAGAAGACGATGCGACAAGACGATGTCTTTATCATCACCTGACACATGGTCAGGGGCGCTCAACGCCCCAGACGGCAGGAGTTAACTTCCCCGCCAGCCACTATACTCAAAGCATGAAGTCCTAGATCATGTATAGGGTTCACATAGCTCTGGGGCCACCTGTCGGGCCCCAAGCCTCACTGTAACCACCCCGGCCTTGAACTACAAAAGGACTGGGGTGACCACCCGACAGAGGGCTCTCAGTTTGCATTCCAGATCCCGCAACACACAGGCACTCACGCTCAAGCAATAGAACAAGCACTCCCGTGGACGTAGGGTTTTACGCTCTAGCGACCCGAACCACGTAAATCTCGGTGTTCATCCGCTCCCTCAAGCCCAGGTCGGGTAGGTCGCCGAGCCCCCTCTAAAAAAAGAACCTCGCGGGCTGCTTCCGAGCAGGCTAGCAGTAGTGTCGTAGTTCACACACTCCGACGGGTATCCCAAGGCCGTCGTAAATAAGGAATATAATTTTTTAAAAAATAGAAAAATGCTAACCTCGCACGATGGTCTGCTCATAGGCAGATACCAATATATATATATATATATATATATATATATATATATATATATATATATATATATATATATATATATATATATATATTGTCGAAGTGTTCTGTCGACACTTCCCCCGGGCCTGCACTGAGCAGCCCGCGGAGGTTCTTTTTTCAGTGGGGCTAGTTCCTAGCGGAGAGCTTGCGCAGATGGACGAGTTAGTAAGAGCTTGACACGGTGAGTTTTACGTGGTTCAGGCCGCCAGAGCGTAAAACCCTACGTCCACGGCGAGCTATGGAGCTCCCTGTATTGCTTGCTGCTCAGGGCCGGAGTCCTGAGCTTGAGTTACAGCTTGAGAGTGTATGGCTAGCGTATGAGTTGCAAAGTCCGAACCCTTGCTATCGTCGCCTACCCGAGCCTTTTATAGTCCAAGACTCGGGCGGCTTACAAGGGGAGCCGGGACCCGACAGGTGGTCCCGGGAAGATTGTCTACTATCTACCGTATCTGCAGTTATGCCGGTAGTTGTCTCTGGTCAAAGGCTTCTGAGTCTTCATCTTGCCGCCCTGCCCATGCCGCATGCCAGTCGTAGTGGTTGATGACGGCGCAGGCGGCATGGGATGTCTTGTCACGGAGTTTATTGGCTGGCAGGTTCTGACACCGCGCGCCAGTCTGTGATGCGACTGGTCGCAACGGCACCTGACAGAGGCGTGCTCCGCGTCTCCGCATCTTGGGAAGACGTGGGCCTTGAATACCTTGTACGGGCAAGGTATGGGGCGTCTTTACGCCCGCTGCCTATCTCTCGGGGGCAGGCAGCACCGTTCTTCTGGCCACGTGGTGGGCCCGGAGCCCTTCTCTGAGGAGAGAAGGGTCCGGCCTGCGGGGCACGTGGAGCCTCCGGACCTCTCCCCGCGGAGGTGGAGGCTCGGCTTCTGTCGGCCACGCGGCGGGCCCAGAGCTCTCCTCTGAGGAGAGGGAGGTCCGGCCCCGCTGGACGCGTGGCGCCTTCGGACCTCTCTCCCACGGAGGGGGAGGTACGGCTTCTGTATGCCACATGGCGGGCCCGGACCTCTCCTATGAGGAGAGGGAGGTCCGGCCCCGCCGGACGCGTGGCGCCTTCGGAGCTCTCCCTGCGGAGAAGGGTGAGTTCCTTAGGCATTTCTTCCTGTGCGCGGGGGTACCCCATATCTCAGGTACCGACAGTGGCCCCCAGGCCCATCTCGGGGGAGATAGCGAGCCCGAGGTGGGACCTCCGTCTCTTCCGATCCGCGCACTTTCTCTAAGTCCCGTATTGACCGCTGCCGGGGCACGAACAGTCGCGGGATCGTGGGAGCGTGCGCCCATTTGATGGTTACCTTTACTGTGGCGGTTCCCAAGGCTGCCACTTCTGCATGATGCGGCGCTTTCTTCGGGAACCGCCGAAGAGCCTTGCCGACTTGTCTTTTTAGGAGACTGACTCCTTGGCCCACCGCTCCGGTCGGGCGGCTTGGGCCCACCTGTCATTGGCGCTCGATCTAGGAGCCGAAGCGGTTGCCGACGCGGTGTATTCGAAGAGTTCCGAATCGCTTTGGATTGCACCCGGGAAGGTCTTTAGAGGGTATCTTACTCGCATTGCGGTTTCCCTTCGCACCTCCCCGCGTTTCTTCTCGGACTCTTGTGCTTTTGTCCTCCCTAGCCATGGCCTCCAACCCGCCACCAGAGAAGAAGCGCGCTCGATCTCCTCCAGCGACAGCGTCGGCGCCAAGTCAGGAATCTGGGGTGCCTGGCACTCCCTCCGGTGGCGACTCGAAGAGGCCCTGGGCTGATGCGTTGAGGGAAGCTTCTGGGGCGTCCTCTGTTCCGCCAGTTCAGGCGACTGCGGAGCGGCCGTCAGTGACGGTAGCGGGCTCTGGGAGTCCTACCCCGGATTGGAAGTCGGGGTTCAGAGCCCGCTGGAGTGTCCGCGCTTCCCGGCCATCCCCGACTTGCGGGGAGTCCGTGCCATTGCGCTCGGAGCCAGGGGCAACTGCCGCGGCCCCCTGGCCAGCACGAACTTCTCCTGTTCCGGTGTGCCCGGATTCCACGGCGGCGGCGTCTCTTCCTGCCGAGACGGCCACCGCGGCCCCCAAGCCAGCGCAGGTCGACCCTGCACCAGGCGACCCGGCCTTTACTCCAGCAGCACCTTCCCTAGCTCGCCCCTCTCCACAGGTCAAGGAGCCAGAAGCTGAAGAGAGCCCGGTAGGTCCGGCCACCAGAGCCTCGGAGCCAGCTTCTCCTGATCGGCGTCTCGTCTCGGTTACCGGTGCGTCGACTCCTCTTAAGGACGAGGTAATGGAGGAGGTCGGGGGGACTGCCCCGGCCTCTGTTGCTCCATTGCCCCTGGCGGATGCCTTCGCGCTTGCCGAGACGAGCATTCGGCAGGTCTTGGCTGCACTAGGTCGCGAGCGGGAGGAGTATACGGTTGAACTGGATCACCTCCTCACCTGGGGGAACCTTTTGCGGGAGAGGACCGCGAAGGTTAAGAGCGAGCTCGACTCCAGGCGGGAGTTGCTCGACTTCAGGGAAGTGCTCCTCGACCGGATGAAGCGGGCTGTCGACCGCATGGACACCCAATGACCGCATGGACACCCAATCACGGCGGATCAACAGGGAGGCTCTGGAGGCACACGCCCGGGCCGAAGAGAGCCTCTCTGCTGCTGTGGAGATACGGCAGCAGCTGGAGCGCCGTGAGCTCGCCGTTGAGGAACGGGAGCGTTCCATGGCAGCTGAGGCGGAGAGGGTCGCCGCGCAGCTGGCGGCGGGCGAGGATGACCTTCGAGCTCGGATCGAGGAGCCGGAGATCCTGAAGGCAGACCTCGACTTGAGGGAGGAACAGGTCTCCCGTGATCGCCGGGCGGTCTTGGATCGGGAGTTGACCGTCGACTTCAAGGCTGCTGAGTTGGAGCGGCTCGCCAAGACTCTCCATCTTCGGGAGAGTTCCCTGGCGGCCAAGGAGAAGGAATTCTCCGAGAGGAACCTGGAGGCTCTGCAGGCAGCCTGCCGCGAGGTGGAGGAGCTTTCGGCCTTGCGGTCCTCCGAGGCTCTTGCGGTCTCGAGCTTCGTGGATCGAGCGGGGTCCGCTCTGATCCCTCTTGGCTTCAGCCCGGTGAGGGCCGCGGCCCCTGCGTTGAAGGTGGCGGAGGTGATCCCCGCGCTGGAGTCGATCGGCGCCAAGCTGGACAGGCTAGACTCGGTGGTCGCCAGCGAGCTTGAGGCCGAGGGGCGCGACCTAGCCTTAGAGGTCGCCTCACATGTGCTGGCATGCTTTAAGAGCCGCGACCCCTCTTTCTCGCTAGAACCAGCGAGAGAGGGCCCAGCCGCAGTGCGGGAACAAGCTGCCAGGGCAGAAGTCGAGGATGTGGCCGCCCTTGTAGCCGCAAGATTCCGGCGGGAGCCAGGAGGTCCTTAGGACTTGTTTCTCCCTTTTTATCGAGTCTGTAGTCCAGCTCATGGAGCCTCGCTTAGTTCGACTCTTTTAGATATCTGTGTCTGTGATGCTTTTTCTCTCCTTCTTGGCTTTGCCTGACTGAGTCCTTAGCTCCGCAAGGTACTCAGAGGCCATCTCCAATCTCGGAGCTCCGCATAGACACCTTCCCCGGGTCCTAACCGTGTTAGGGGCCCCCGAGGGTCTCCGGATCTCGCCCTATGGGGAGCTCCAAATCTGCCTGCCACGTGGCGGGTCCGGAGCCCCTCCTCAAGGGGCGGGAGCTCCGGCCATGCTGGACACGTAGGGCTTTCGGAGCCCTCCCACCGGGGGGAAGGTCCGGTTTCCGCCTGCCACGTGGCGAGCCCGGAGCCCTCCTCAGGGGAGGCGAGAGCTCCGGCCCTGCTGGACACGTGGGGCCCTCGGGTCCTGCCCCTGCTCAAGGGGCAGGGCCCGGTCCTTCCAGTCCTAGGCCGGAGTAGTTGGTAGCTCCATTCCCCCCGCTTCATGCAGTCCCTGCTGTCATAACCTAGAGGTCCTGCACACAGGTAGAGGAAATGTAATTCTCCTCGGGGGGTCCTCCCCTCCCGTCTCCTAGTCTTATTCGTCTTACGATCCTGATCTGTTATACGGGGCTTGGGCAATTCTGTGCTCGAGGCGCCGGAGCTCCGGCTCCCTCCGAGGTCCGGGTACGGTCATCCGATCCCTAGTACCGGGCCATGCGCTGGGGAAGCAGGGTGCACGTGCTTTGGGTTCATGACCAGGCAAAGCGGTTGTACTCCCCTGTACCTCCGGTGGGCAGGATGCGCATGCTTTGGGCTCATGGCCTGCTAAGCTGGATACGCACCCTGGACCCCCCATGCACAACGCAGGCCTTTCCTGGAGGTGACCAACTGACACCGCAACACCTGACTGGGGGAGGCCCGAGAGACTCACTCGGCCATCGGCAGGTGCCTCAAGCGCGGCCGCCTTCGGTAGGATAGCGAATGCCGACTATGGATGAGCGCGGGAGAGGGGGAGCTAGATGTACGATGAACATACATAGGTAGTGCGATCATAAAAATTAATGCATAATTTAAATGAGCGCATGAGAGGGAGCTAAGTAGAACAGGTTTCTGTATTCATGCCCATAGGTGGAATTCTGGCTGTACATGGAGGCAATATTCCGCCTCGTCTGCAAGGGAAGCAAGACTCTACGCGCTTAGGGTCGGAACCAGGCTAAACTGGACGGAGTCCTGTACCGTCCCTTGAGACTTAGCTGCCCCAAGCTCTGTTCCTAAATTCTATGGGATCCATTACAGAAGGGAATAACCCTGTTCTACTGATGCTCGGGAAGTAGGACTTACAGTGTTGCTTCATGACAAGAATTTTTGGGAACGGATCCCACTCTCGGTTGAAAGGCATGTGTACCTGGGGCGGCAGCTTTCATGATTCAGAAGGGACCTTCCCTGCTGGGGGAGAGCTTATGGGTCCTTCTTGGAATAGAGCGTGCCGCTACACCAGGTTGCCCTCCTGCAGGCCCCCGACGCGTTCGGTTCTTTGGCGGTAGTGCTTAGAGCATCAGCCGAGACCGCGCGTTGTGGGGTGTTACCTGCAGCCGAGTCTTGTCGACGAGGTTGTTATCTTCGCGCTGGATCAGGTCCTGCGTGGCTTCTCCTAGGGGCCCCCGGGGAGTTCTCCCCTTCTGGCTAAGGCCTTCAAGGGGTAGGTGGGCCTGGGCTCTCTTGGATGACCTAAGGCATCTTCCCCTTCTGGCAAGGCCTTCAAGGGGTTGACAGACCTTGGGCAGCTCCCGAGAGGTATGTTCGAGGCACGGAGGCGCGCCGCAGTTGGCTAACGCCCTGGCCCGTCACCGTCGGAACTGGAGTCCTCACTGTTATGCACTGTCTTTATGACACGCTGAGGCTCCTGGAACCCCACCTGATGGGCAGCGGTGACTGGGGCATCGACCTTCTGTTTGCCATCCCTCTGAGGGTAGGACGGTGCTTCAGCCCTCTGCTGTCTTCCTTTGCGGAAGCGCTCTGCGGGCCTCTGGATATCCCAGCACTCGGCAGCAGTATGGTTGCCGGTGCCATGCACGGGGCATAGCCCGCCCTGGTCACTGTCTGGGGCCAGTGATTGCCACTGCCTTTTGTCGGGGCGTGGCCCCCGAGCTCCACTAGTCGTCGTAGCTGCGGTGACGGGGGCCGTGAACGGTGACTTCATCTAGCCACTCCCCCGGTTCTTGGCCTTCTTGCCACCCCCATAGGCAGCAGCGTCGGACCCGGGCTGTCCTCCTGACTTGGAGGTCGGCAGAGCGTGCCAGTTCCGCCCTTCAGCTGCTCTGGCGCATTTGTCCGCCAGGCTGAAGAGCTCAGAGACGTCGCGGACCTCTCTGGTCGCGAGCTTCTCAAGCATTTTCTCGTCCCGGACACCCTGACGGAACGCCACCACCACAGAGGCACCTTGAATATGCGGGATGGTGTTGCGTACCTGGGAGAACCGCTGGATGAAAGAGCGCAGCGACTCCCCAGGCTGTTGCTTGACGGCGTGGAGGTCAAGCTCCGTGCCGGGACGGGTGTAGGAGCTGCCGAAGTTGGCGACGAACTGCCGGCAGAGCTCTCCCCAGGAAGTTATGGACCCCTGAGGTAGATTCATGAGCCAAGACCGAGCTGGGCCGGTCAAGGCGACGGGGAAGTAGTTGGCCATGACAGCCTCATCCCCTCCTGCGGCAAGTACGGCGGTGGAGTAGATCTGTAGGAACTCCGCCGGGTTGACGCTACCGTCGTACTTCTCGGGCAGGTGCGGCCGGAACTTGCGCGGCCACCTCGCGAAGCGAAGGTGGGGTGCAAGGGCCGCACATCCTGCACCTGCTGCTGCAGGTATTGGCGCTGCGAACGCTTGGTTCACACTCGGCACCGCGTATCCCGGCATGGGCAAGGCTGCACCATAGACCGGGGGCGCCGCTTGCGGCGCATATGGTTGTGGCATATGTTGTGCGGCATATGCCTGAGGCAGGGCTCGCGTGGCGAAGACCTTCCCTCCAGGTTGTGTCGAGGCCGACGTCATGCTGTCGCCAGCCTCATGGTTGCGGCACCTTTCTCGGCGTCGCTCGAGGTACACTCGGGTGTGGCGGACCGGAATCCGCTCATCCAGGATCCCAGAGGGTGGTGCCACGTGATGCGACACCCGACAGCACACGTCATAAGAACATAATATATTACATGGGAAAAACAACTGAAACTGTACAAACAGGTACAAACTTCAGTTACAACTATTGTTTATATTACACAGCGGAAGTCTACACTATACAACTCACGCCCGCCTATTTAGCAAAAGTTGGTTGCCCAGCCCTAGGGCAACCCACACTAGCTGCACTCCTCAGCTCAGCGCGGCGTGTACGGCTCCCACTCAGCCGTGGTCCCCGACGGAGGGTAACCCTCGCCGGTGGACTCGTACTCCGAGTCCGTGGGTGGCTCCTCACCTGAAAGACACTTAAGCAGCAACCGTGAGCACGAAGGCTCAGCAAGGCTTAACCGACTCACCTAAGCATGAAACTCTACATGAGGGGTACCATGGACATAGGATAGTAACATTTCAGCAAAAGGACACGCCTACAAGTTCATCCTTAGTTCATCTTTTAGCAACAAGTTAACAGTTCATGAAATCTGAAATTTAGTAAGCAGTATTTGGTGGCACCCATGTAACAATACAATTATATCAATCAGCAACATTGAATCAACATATTTCATCCATTAATCTACGTCACGACTTAGTGACCAAGTGGTACTCTTCACCGCGAGGGACGGCGAATCGACTCGATATACACCTGCAGGGAAACCCAAAGAGCACGTCACGTACGCCCACCCGTGGAGCTGCACAGCATGCTCACTCGATGTCGTACGGGACAACCTTTCACCCAACAGCCCAAACGTCGAACCGGTCGCACCGAAACGAGCAGGAGGTTCCCCACACGGAGCATCTCTCTATGCCCGTTGGCAGATTTCCACCTTGCTGCCCTTAGCCTACACCTATAAATCGGTGCGTTATGCCTCGACGCCCGGAGGTTTAGGCTACATCGGTTTATCGGGGCCCATATATCCGATATGCCTTCGGTACGTTCAAACTTGATCAGCATGGGCCGCACACGGCTCGGTCCTCAATCGGCACGGACAGGGCTGCGCACACAAGATTCCCTCTTGCCGCGCCCTAGCCCCTGCCTAGCCTCATTTTCATTACTAATGTGATCTCACATCGCTCAACCAAACCCGTGCGTCCCAAGCTTATCTCGCGAGTAGATTCCAACTACTCGACTTATACCGAAACCCTATGAATCTTTAAGCATAGCCTATCTACTCGAGGTCTTAGACACTACCCTCACTCTTTAAGGAACCTTTGGTTATGCAAGTGGGGTTTCATTCATCCTATAACTAATGCACATACATACTTCATATGACACATGTAAACAAAGGAAAAACTTATAAAAAGGTTAATGCAAACCGGGGCTTGCCTTGTTGCTGCTGGTCAGGGGTTAAGTCTTCGTCCAGAAGAAGGAAGTCCAGCACTTCCGGAGTCTCTTCTTCAACGGCTACACGTTAATGAAATACTACATGTTAATTTAGATGCAAATGTGAGTTTTAGAGTAAGACTTCTACTATTAGTTCTAATAACCAGCCTCTAACACCTGGAACTTTGTTTAAGAATTTAAAGATGAACTGGTGTTGGTGGTTTGGCTTGGACTTAATCACATGGTTAAATGCTAAGTGGTTTTCCCCCTTTTCCATATTAATCCCTTAAGTGGTTAAACAGGACAGGGGTGATCTAGAGCTCCAATGGAGCTGAGAATTTTTGTGTGAGTTCCTTGTCACAAGAAAACTCTCTGGACCAAACATTAGCACTTTTCATGGAGTGGTTTGCTCAGAATAATTCTCTTGGCAAATCAGCAAGGAAGAATTTATTCTGAGGTAATACCCCTGTTCATGCTCAACTTAATGAACTACAATTTCAATTATAGCTCATAGAGTTTGCATGAATTTTCCTAACATTTTTGGGGTTAAGATTTGCCCAGAACTGAATTTCCAAGTTTTGGAAATTCTCTGAAAATGTTTCTGTATTCAAATGAACACAGCACCTTCCAATTTGAATGGCTCTGACCAAATCAACTCCAAATGGTCTGAAACTTTTACAGGGGTTTACTAATGTCCTAAAGAACATTCTGGCAAAATTTGGGGATTTTTGAATGAACCAAACTCCCTCTAAAATTCTTTTGCTGAAAAGCTTTAAAGAATTTTCCAGAATTAATTAATGGGTTTCGTACAAATTGGGTTGTATATCTGGACAGAGCTAGGCAAGATGAATCCAACCCAATTTGAATCACTAAATTTGGAGCTTCCTAGCAAAAGTTATGGAGCTCTAAAGTTGGGGAATTTCTGGAATTCGAATTAACCAGGAAAAGTTCAAATTTCTGACAGCGGGCCCGGCTCCCACGTGTCATCACCTCGGCTGCACCACACAGGGCCACAGGATTATCTTCCGCGTGTTCACAGCCGATCCGGTGTAACAGAAGATCCCCACACTGTGCCGCGAGGGACTGACGAGCGGGCCCGGCCGGCTCGTCTTCTTCCTCGCGCCAGCCCTTTTTCCTGCGCCGCCCCCTTGCCGGCACACCTCGGCAGCTCGCCGGAACTGGCTTCCCGACCGCCTCCCGGCCGGAAACTCGCCGCCTGGGCCTATTTTCGCGCGCTGAACACGCTGGTACCGCCTGCTCCGGTCGGCGGTGGCCCTAACCTAGCTGGCGACGGTGCAGCGGCTCGGACTCCCTTCAGTTATGGCGCCCGGCCATCGTAGCCCACCAAAACCTCGGTGGAAAGGCTCTACAGCACCGGGGGATCTCATGGAAGGTCGACAAGGCCATGCTAGGGCTCGGGGAGAGCTCTAACCTAGTCGTCACCGTGAGCCCGACCTTTCCCGCTATAACCGCGGCTGGAAAACCGGGAAATACGCCGGCTACAGCCAAAATTAAGCTAGGGTTGCGGAGCAAACTTGGGCGCCATCAAGTCTAGCTCCTGTGTGTGCAGTTTGATAAACTCTAAGCAATCATACGTCGGGAATTTGTGGGTTTCTTACCCGAGGGTAGTTCTGCACCGGTTGGAGATGTTTTGCGAAATTCGCCGGCGATGATCGGTCCCTGGTTCTAGGCTTCGGGGTCGAGCAGCGTGGAGTCTAGGCGCGTCCAAAACTGCTCCTTCTTGGTCGTGACAAGTCTTCTGCCGAGCTGCCCACGGGAGCACCTTTGCTCGGTTCTTCCCGGCGGCCACGAAAACGTTGTTTTGCTCGGTTTGTAGTGGCTCAACTCGACCGGAAATGATGCGGGGAGTGCGTGGGAGGTCTGGGAATGCTGGTTTGCTGCACTGCCGATGCTTTCGCGCGAGCTGCGATCGCTCCGAGCGAGTTTTTGCGATGGCGGCGGCGTCTCGGTTCTTTGACGATGAGAGGGAAGGGTCGGCGTCTCGTGATGCCGTGGCTCGCTGAGCGCGGCTGGGAGTTAAGGCACCCCCACGAGGAGCTCGCCAGCGCATGAAATCCAGCAGGAGGTGGCGTCCGGCTCCCCCCCCTGCGGTGTCGCTCGGTGCTTCTCCCGGTGGAGTGCAACCCGATCACATTGCTTAGGGATTAAGCCAACTAAGTCCTATGACATGTGGGCCCCACTGGCCAGTGCCCTACCACTTCTCAAAAGATCTCCAAAACTTGATAAATGATGAATTCAAATGTTGGAAATGTCAATGTGAGCTAAATTGGTATGGTTTGGCAAATCTCCCTCAAATTCAAATGTATATTTGAATTCTTGGCATATTTGGATCCTTTTGGGAAAAATGGGTAGCAAATCTTTTCAAAAATTATTGAAACTTTGTCTCCCCACTAAATTGAACCCAAGGAATCCAATTATGCCCTTTGCTCCTTGTTTTAGCTGCTGCAATCATGAATTTGAATGCAACAGTTTGAAATTTCCCTCCCATGTGTGATCATATGTGTATAAACCCTACTTTGTGAAAGTGAAGACTTTCCCCTCTAATCACTCCTTTGATGGAGGTTACTTGCTCTTCACAATATTTCACAATCTATCCACAACAAAACTGTGGTGTTGTGAGGTGCAGAAAAGTTTTTGCAAGTCCCTTTTCTTGGGCTTTTACATCGGGCATCCTGGCCCAAGTGGCATCGTTCCAGCTCCCTTCTCAGGTCCGTCGACGGGAGCCTGGAGGAGCTGGAATTAGCCGTTTGCCCGTCAACCGTTGGCGTGCGCGTCAGCGACACAGCCGGTTGACCGGGGCGTCGCCCTCGCCAAAACCGAGGGTTCGCGGCGGCGACGACGAGGCGGTCCACTTCGCGGACCCACTGTTGGGTCGCTGAATGGGGCGCATCCCCAGCAGTTGGGTTGCGCAGCAGTGCTCTTACTGCAGCTAGCGCACCCCCATGGTGTACGCTCAGCGCTGCAGAAGATCTCACACTGGTCTGAGCCTGCATCGCCGGAGTCGGCTGCTGGCTACCAGCTTGTGCCGACACACTCCGTCCTGAGTGTGTCGACATGTACTCCCCACTGGTCACGGTTCGCCGTGAACGCGGAGGGGGAGAGTTTGCCGCTGAAGGAAGCTTGGTCATCTTCGTCGGCGGAAACTCGTCGCGCTAGGAGAAAAGCCCCCTACCTGGCGTGCCAAATGTCGAAGTGTTCTGTCGACACTTCCCCCGGGCCTGCACTGAGCAGCCCGCGGAGGTTCTTTTTTCGGTGGGGCTAGTTCCTAGCGGAGAGCTTGCGCAGATGGACGAGTTAGTAAGAGCTTGACACGGCGAGTTTTACGTGGTTCAGGCCGCCGGAGCGTAAAACCCTACGTCCACGGCGAGCTATGGAGCTCGCTGTATTGCTTGCTGCTCAGGGCCGGAGTCCTGAGCTTGGGGGTGAGTTACAGCTTGAGAGTGTATGGCTAGCGTATGAGTTGCAAAGTCCGAACCCTTGCTATCGTCGCCTACCCAAGCCTTTTATAGTCCAAGACTCGGGCGGCTTACAAGGGGAGCCGGGACCCGACAGGTGGTCCCGGGAAGATTGTCTACTATCTACCGTATCTGCAGTTATGCCGGTAGTTGTCTCTGGTCGAAGGCTTCTGAGTCTTCATCTTGCCGCCCTGCCCATGCCGCATGCCAGTCGTAGTGGTTGATGACGGTGCAGGCGGCATGGGATGTCTTGTCGCGGAGTTTATTGGCTGGCAGGTTCTGACACCGCGCGCCAGTCTGTGATGCGACTGGTCGCAACGGCACCTGAAAGAGGCGTGCTCCGCGTCTTGGGAAGACGCGGGCCTTGAATACCTTGTACAGGCAAGGTATGGGGCGTCTTTACGCCCGCTGCCTATCTCTCGGGGGCAGGCAGCACCGTTCTTCTGGCCACATGGCGGGCCCGGAGCCCTTCTCTGAGGAGAGAAGGGTCCGGCCTGCGGGGCACGTGGAGCCTCCGGACCTCTCCCCGCGGAGGGGGAGGCTCGGCTTCTGTCGGCCACGTGGCGGGCCCGGAGCTCTCCTCTGAGGAGAGGGAGGTCCGGCCCCGCTGGACGCGTGGTGCCTTCGGACCTCTCTCCCACGGAGGGGGAGGTCCGGCTTCTGTATGCCACATGGCGGGCCCGGACCTCTCCTCTGAGGAGAGGGAGGTCCGGCCCCGCCGGACGCGTGGCGCCTTCGGAGCTCTCCCTGCGGAGAAGGGTGAGTTCCTTAGGCATTTCTTCCTGTGCGCGGGGGTACCCCATATCTCAGGTACCGACATATATATATATATCAAAACACAGAAATTCATGATACAATAATATCAAATATAACCCACGACACTACACACTACCACGTACGCTACCTCCGGAGCCCGGAATGTCGTCCTTGAGTTGTGTTCCAGGTCCTGGCAGCACAGACGATAGAGTGTGAATCTTCGCCGCCGATCCTTGTAAAATGTAAGAGCAATTATTTGGCTATGTTTGAGCAATTATGGCTAAGTTTGACTATGTTTGAGAAATTGTAGCTGTCGGTACCCTCAATATGGGGTACCCCCGCACACAGGGGAAATTTCCTAAGGACTTTGCCCCTTCCGTAGGGGCAAGCTCCGAAAGCCCCACGTGTCCTGTGGGGCCGGACCTCCCTCTCCTCAGAGGAGGGCTTCGGGCGCGCCACGTGGCCGGCAGAGCCGGACCTCCCTTCTCCACAGGGAGAGCTCCGAAGGCTCCACGTGTCCAGTGGGGCCGGACCTTCCTCTCCTCATAGGGAAGCTCTGAGTCGCCACGTGGCCAACAGAGCCGGTCCTCCCCCCTCCACGGGGAGAGCTCCGAAGGCTCCACGTGTCCAGCGGGGCCGGACCTCCCTCTCCTTAGAGGAGAGCTCCGGGCCCGCCACGTGGCCAGCAGAGCCGGACCTCCCCCTCCGCGGGGAGAGCTCCGAAGGCTCCACGTGTCCAGCGGGGCTAGACCTCCCTCTCCTTAGAGGAGAGCTCCGGGCCCGACACGTGGCCAGCAGAGCCGGACCTCCCCCCTCCGCTGGGAGAGCTCCGAAGGCTCCACGTGTCCAACGGGGCCAGACCTCCCTCTCCTCGGAGGAGAGCTCCGGGCCCGCCACGAGGCCAGCAGAACAGCGCTACCTGCCCCCGTGCGGTAGATAGCAGGAGTAAAGACACACCATACCTTGTACGTACAAGGTATTCAAGATCCGCGCCTTCCCAAGGCGCGGAGACGCGGAGCACGCCGCTGTCAGGTGCCGTTGTGCCCAGTTGCATCGCAGTGAAGACTGGCACGCCACGTCAGAGGCTCTATACCAATAAACACAGAGACAAGACATCCCCTGCCGCCCCTGCCGTCATCAACCACTACGCCTAGCTTGCGGCGTGGGCAGGACGGCAAGACGAAGACTCAGAAGCCCTCGCCAGAGACAACTACCGGCGTAACTGCAGGATATGGTAGATGGCAGGCAATCTCCCTAGGACCACCTGTTGGGTCCCGGGCCCACTTTGTAAGGCACCCGAGCCTTGGACTATAAAAGGCTCGGGTAGGCAACGTTACAAAGGGTTCGCACTCTAGTGGTTCAAACTCGGTTCAGCTTCTTGCACACACACACGCTCAACACTCAGGCAATACAACGAGCACCTTTGCTCACCGTGGACGTAGGGTTTTATGCTCCGGCGCCCTGAACCACGTAAAAAATCTCGGTGTCAACCTTCTCCTTCCATCGTCCCTAACGCATAAGCTCTCCGTGAGTGACTGCCCCCTCCGAAAAAGAACCTCCGCGGGCTGCCCAGTGCAGGCCCGGGGGAAGTGTCGACGACACACTTCGACATTTGGCGCGCCAGGTAGGGGGCTTTTCCCTTGCACGACGAGCTTACGCCGACGAAGATGACGAAGCTTCCTTCAGCGGCAAGCTCTCCTCGCCCACGTTCCCAACGAACGGTGACCAGTGGGGACTACGTCTCGACACACTCGGGATGGAGTGTGTCAGGGCAAGCTGGAAGTCAGCAGCCGACTCTGGCAGCGCAGACTCCAGCAAGCCCAAGATCCACTGCAGCGCTGAGTGTCTCCCATGGGAGCGCACTAGCCGCAGCACGAGCGTTTCTACGCAATCCACCTGCTGGGGACGCGCCTCAGACAGCGACCCAGCAGCGGATTCGCGACGTAGACCGTCTCATCGTCGCCATCGCCAACCCTCAGCTTTGGCGGGGACCATGTCCCAGTCAACCGGCCGTGTCGCTGTCGCGCACGCCAGCGGTTGACGGGCAGACAACAGATTCTCGCTCCACCAGGCTCCCATCGGCAGATCTGAGGTCGGAGCTGGAACGACGTCACCTGGGCAAAGATGCCCGTGTGGTCATCGAGCGACGGCGAGAAAGGCGTCGCAACCAAGAGGCTGGCGACAGCATGTCGACCGCCTCGACCCATCCTGGGCCGCAGACGTTCGCTACGCGATCTCTGCCCCAGGCATACGCCACGCAGCATATGCCCTGCAAATGGCACCCCCGGTTTATGGCGCACCTTTGCCCATGCCAGGGTACATGGTGCCAATAGCGGACCAAGCGTTCACGGCACCAACACCTGCAGCAACAGGAGCAGGATGTGCGGCCCTGGCGCCACACCTTCGCTTCGTGAAGTGGCTGTGCAAGTTCAGGCCGCACCTGCCCGAGAAATATGACGGCAGCGTCAACCCGGCGGAGTTCCTCCAGATCTACTCCACCGCCATCCTTGCTGCAGGAGGGGATGAGGCTGTTATGGCCAACTACTTCCCCGTCGCCTTGACCGGCCCAGCACGGTCTTGGCTCATGAATCTCCCCCAGGGTTCCATAACCTCCTGGGGAGAGCTCTGCCGGCAGTTTACTGCAAACTTCAGCAGCTCCTACACCCGACCTAGCACGGAGCTCGACCTCCATGCCATCCAACAACAACCTCGAGAGTCGCTGTGCTCCTTCATCCAGTGGTTCTTCCAGGTACGGAACACCATCCCCCATATCCAGAATGCTTCTGTGGTGGTGGCGTTCCGACAGGGTGTAAGGGACAAGAAGATGCTCCAGAAGCTCGCGACCAGAGAAGTGCGCGACGTCTCAGAGCTCTTTAGCCCGGCGGATAAGTGCGCCAGGGCAGCAGAAGGGCGCAACTGGCACTCACAGCCAGTCTCCGAAGCCGGAGAACAGCCAAGACCGAGTGCTGCTCCCCATGGGAGCGGCAGGAAGGTCAAGAAGGCCGGCGGCAAGATCATGCTACCGACCGAAGCTCCAGTTGCTGCAGCTGCAGCACCCACAGGAGCTCGGGGGCCACGCCCCGACAAAAGGCCGCGACAGTCACCAGCCCCTAGCGGTGACCACGGCGAGCCGTGCCCCGTGCACAACACCAGCAGCCACACTGCTGCTGAGTGCCGAGAGATCCAGAAGCTCGCGGAGCGCTTCCGCAAGGGGAAACAACTGCATGCAGACGCCCCTCCCTTCCGTCAGAGGGAGGGCAAGCAGAAGGTCGACGCCCGCGACAACGTCGACCAGCAGATGGAGTTCCAGGAGCCCCAGCGCGCCGTAAAGGTGGTCCGCGACCACGAGGGCTCCAGCTCCAGCGACGACGAGCGCCGGAAGGCGCTCTACGTCATCTACGGCGGGTCCTCTGACCTCTCGTCTCGGAGCGCAGTCAAGACTCTACGCCGAGCAGTGGCGTCGGTGACTCCTGTTCCAAGTGCAGCACCGCACCTCAAGTGGATGGGGACCCCCATCAGCTTCGACGCCACTGACTGCCCCAAGAACATGGTTGGGGCCGGGAAGCTACCGCTCTTGGTACCCCCCACCATTGCCAACGTGAAGATGTACCATGTTCTGGTAGATGGCGGAGCCGGCCTGAACCTCATCAGTCGCGCAGCTTTCTAGAAGCTGCAAATCCCAATGGCCAAGCTCATCCCCTCGGGCCCGTTCTCAGGGGTAGGGCCGGGACAAGTCGTCCCCTACGGCAACATCAGCCTTCCGGTCACCTTCGGAGCACCGGATAGCCACCGGACAGAATACATTCTGTTCGATGTGGCGGGGATCAATCTCTCCTTTAACGCCATCATCGGCAGGCCAGCCCTGTACCGGTTCATGGCGGTAGCCCACTACAGCTATCTCGTCTTGAAGATGCCTACACCAACAGGCGTCCTCAAGATCCGTGGAGACCGCACTGCTGCGGTGTCAGCCTTGGAGAAGCTCCAAGCACTTGCAGCAGCTCGAGCACCAGCCCCCCGGCGGTGCAGAACCGGGCCAGCTCCACCCGAGTGCACGCCACCGTGCCTAGACCTCAGCACCCCGCGCGCAACCCCTCGACGAGGGCGACGTCCCCCTGAAGGTCGTCCAAGTCGGCGCCGATGCTGCCCAGACCACCCGGGTAGCCGGGGGCCTGGACAGCAAATAGGAAGGTGCACTCATCACCTTCCTCCGGCACAACGTCGACGTGTTTGCATGACAACCGTCGCAGATGCTGGGGATCCCAAGGGAGGTGATCGAGCACCATCTGAAGATCTTCCCCGACGCCCGGCCAATCAAATAGAAGCCCCGCAAGCAGTCCATCGAGCGGCAGAACTTCATCCGTGAAGAAATCAAGAAGCTGCTGGACGTTGGCTTCATACGGGAAGTCCACCACTGTCGAAGTGTGTAGCCGACACTTCCCCCGGGCCTGCTCTGGGTAGCCCGCGGAGGTTCTTTTTCAGAGGGGCTAGTCACTCACGGAGAGCTTACGTGTTAGGGACGATGGAGGGAGAAGCTTGACACAGGGATTTTTACGTGGTTCAGGCCGACGGAGCGTAATACCCTACGTCTACGGTAAGCTGAGTTGCTCGTTGTATTGCTTGTTGCTCAGAACCGGAGTCCTGAGCTTGAGGATGACCTAAGTGCTCGGATGCTGGAGTGTAAGTGTGCAATGAGTCGAACCCTTGCTAACGTTGCCTACCCGAGCCTTTTATAGTCCAAGGCTCGGGTGGCTTACAAGGTGGGCCCAGGACCCGACAGATGGTCCTGGGGAGATTGCCTGCCATCTACCGTATCTGCAGTTACGCCGGTAGTTGTCTCTGGTGAGGGCTTCCGAGTCTTCGTTCTGCCGCCCTGCCCATGCCGCAAGCTAGTCGTAGTGGTTGATGATGGCAGGGGCGGTAGGGGATGTCTTGTTGCTGTGTTTATTGGCGTGCAGCCTCTGACGCAGCGCGCCAGCCTTCACTGCGATGTGATTGCGCGCAACGGCACCTGACAGAGGCGTGCTCCGCGTCTCCGCGCCTCGGGAAGGCACGGGTCTTGAATACCTTGTACGGGCAAGGTATGGCGCGTCTTTACTCTTGCCGCCTACCGCGCGGGGGCAGGTAGCGCTGCTCTGCTGGCCACGTGGCGGGCCCGGAGCTCTCTTCTGACAAGAGGGAGGTCAGGCCCCGCTGGACACGTGGAGCCTTTGGAGCTCTCCCCGCGGAGGGGGAGGTCCGGCTCTGCTGGCCACGTGGCGGGCCCGGAGCTCTCCTCTGAGGAGAGGGAGGTCCGGCCCCGCTGGTCATGTGGAGCCTCCGGAGCTCTCCCTGCGGAGGGTGGAGGTCCGACTCAGTTGGCCACGTGGCGGGCCTGGAGCTCTCCTCTGAGGAGAGGGAGGTCCGGCCCCGCTGGACACGTGGAGCCTCCGGAGCTCTCCCCGCGGAGGGGGGAGGTCCGGCTCAGTTGGCCACGTGGCGGGCCCGAATCTCACCTCTGAGGAGAGGGATGTCCGGCCCCGCTGGACACATGGTGCCTTCGGAGCTCTCCCTGCGGAGAAGGGCGAGGTCCTTAGGCAGTTTCCCCTGTGCGCGGGGGTACCCCATATTGAGGGTACCGACAGTGGCCCCCGGGCCCATCTCGGGGGAGATAGCAAGCCCGAGGTGGGGCCCCGTCTCTTCCACTCCGCGCACCTTCTCGAAGACCCGCATTGACCGTTGCCGGAGCACGAACAGTCGCGGGATCGTGGGAGCGTGTGCCCCACTTGATGGCTGCTTTTACTGCGGCGGTTCCCAAGGCTTCCACTTCTGCATGTAGCAGTGCCTTTTCGGGAACCGCTGAAGCGCCTTGCCGGCTCGTCTCCTTGGGAGACTGACTTCTTGGCCCATCTCTTCAGCTGGACGGCTTGGGTCCACTTGTCATCGACGCTTGGTCTTGGAGCTGAAGTGGTTGTCCAAGCGGCGTATTTGAAGAGTTTCGAATCGCTTTGAATCGTGCTTGGGAAGTTTAAAAGGGGATCTCACCCGCATCGCGGCTTCCCTTCGCACTTCCTAGCGCTTGCATCTTCCTTGAGCTCTTGCACCCTTGTCTTCCCTGTTCTTGAGCTTCCATCTGCCATGGCTTCCAACTTGCCTCTGGACAAGAAACGCGCCCGGTCTCCTCCGGCGGCAGCATTTGCGCCAAGTCAGGGATCCAGGGCGCCTGCGCGTCCTGCTTCTGGAGATGGCGTCTCGTCCGGTGGCGACTCCAAGAGGCCTCGGGCTCATCATCCCGATGGGACTCCACTCGAGCGGCGACGGACTGAAGGTCCCCGGGCGTCGCGTCCTCCTTCCTTTGGAGGTGGAGCTTCGAGGGGGAGTGCTGGTGTGACGATGCCCAGGGGCGAGTCAAGAACTCAGGCGCCCCGGGCCTCGGGAGCCGGATCGGCGTCTAGGGGGGCTTCAGAAGCATCCCTTGCTCCGCCAGTCCGGGCTACTGCGGGGCAGCCCTCTGCGGCAACGGCGGGCTCTAGTGGACCTACCCCGGCTCGGAAGCCGGGGTTCAGAGCCCGTTGGAGCGCTCGTGTCCCTCGGTAAGTGTCATCCTTACCGGTTTCTAGAGCCTGCATCCTTTCCTTCTTTTCTTAACTCGGGAGCCTCCCATGTTTGCAGGGACCCCTCGAGTGCCGGTAATGTTTCCGTTTCCCGGCCATCCCTGACTGACGGGGGATCTGCGCCGCAGCGCCTGGAAGCTGAAACGGTCGCAGCGGCCCCCAAACCGGCACAGGCTCCTTCTGCGCCAGTCGGCTCGGCTCCTGCGGCAGTGGCGACACCTCCCGTTCATCCCCCTTCACCGGCTCGGGAGCCGGCTGTTGCTGAAGGTTCGGTGGGACCGGCTGGTGGTGTCCCTCCTCCTGTTGTCAAAGCGGGAGAAACTGCCACGGGCCCTACGACGGGCAGTGAACCGGGGTGCACTGGGAGCGAGCCTGCTCCAGTGCCGGCTTCCCCTGATCAGTGCCTTATCCAGGTCGACGAAGCGTCAACTTCTCCTGAAGACGACGTGATGGAGGAAGTCGGGGGCCCGGCTTCGGCCTCTGCCGCCCCGCTGCCCTTGGCGGACGCCGTCGAGCTCGCCCAGACGAGCGTTCGGCAGGTTCAGGCCGCGCTCAGTCGCGAGCGGGAGGAGCAGGTAGGTGAGAGGGATCGCCTCCTCACCTGGGGGCGTCTCTTGAAGGAGCAGACCGAGGAGGTCAGGGAGGAGCTTGACTCGAGGCGGGCGTCGCTCGATGTCATGGAGGCGCTCCTTGACCGTCAGAAGAGGGCCATCGACCGCCTGGACTCCGAGACGCAGCGCCTCCACAAGGAGCCCCTCGACGCGCATGCCCGGACCGAGGCAAACTTATCTGCTTTGGAGGAGGTGCGGCTGAAGCTGGCGCGCCGCGAGCGCGTCATTGCTGACCGAGAGCAGGCCGTGGCGGCTGAGGCAGAGAAGGTCGCCGCGCAGCTGGCGGCTGGCGAGGGCGATCTGAGGGCCCGAGCTATGGAGATGGAGACCCAGAAGGTAGATCTGACCGCGAGGGAGGAGCAAGTCTCCCGGGAGCGCCAGGCGGTCCTGGATCGGGAGCTGGCTGCCGATTTTGGGCTTCGGAGTTGAAGCGGCTTGCCCAGAGTCTTCAGCTCCGGGAAGACTCTCTAGCGGCCAAGGAGAAGGAATTCTTTGAGGAGGGCCTCGATGCGTTGCTGGCCGCCCTCCGCGAGATGGAGGAGCTCCTGGCCTCGCGGTCCTCCGAGGCCCGGGCGTTCTCGAGCTTCGTCGACCAGGCAGGGTCCGCCCTGGTCCCCCTTGGCTTCAGCCCAGTGAGGGCAGCTGCCCCGGCGCAGAAGGTGGCCGAGGTGATCCCCGCGCTTGAGTCTATCGGCGCCAAACTGAACAGGCTTGAAGCGGTGGTCGCCGGTGAGCTCGAGGCAGAGGGACGGGGCCTGGCAATGGAGGTTGCTACGCACATGCTGACGTGCTTCCGGAGCCGGGTTCCCTCCCTCTCTCTGTAGCCAGTGAGGCAGGGCCCCACCGCGGAGCGGGAGGAAGCCTCCAGGGCTGAAGTCAGGGACGTGGCCACCCTTGTAGCCTCTAGGTTCAGGCGTGATCCAGGGGAATCCTAGGGCTTGTATCTTTTCTTTTTCTTTTTTGTTTTTGTTGAGTCTGTAGTCCAGCTCATGGAGCCTCGAATGAATAGACTCATGTTGTTTTCTGTGTCTGCATACTTTTATCTTCTTCTTGGTTTGGCCTGCCCGAGCCCTTAGCTCCGCAAGGTACTCGGAGGTCTTCACCAATCTTGATGTCTTACACAGACACCTTCCTCGGTCCTTATTAAGTTAAGGGCCCCAGGGGTCTTCGGAGCTCGCCCCGTAAGAACGGGGAGGTCCGGATCTGCCAACCACGTGGCGGGCCCGGAGCTCTCCTCTGAGAAGATGGAGGTCTGACCCCGCAGGACACGTGGAGCCTTCGGAGCTCACCCCTGCGGAGGGGGCGAGGCTCAGCTCTGCCGGCCATGTCGCGAGCCCGGAGCTTCCCTCTGAGGAGGGGGGAGCTCCGGCCCTGCTGGACACGTGGGGCCTTCGGGGCTCGCCCCTGCGGAAGGGGTGAGACCCGGATCCTCCGGTCTTGCGCTGGAGTAGTTGATAGCTCCGGCCCTCCCCTGTGTGGTTCCTGTAGCTAAAACCTGAAGGCCCTGCACATAGGTAGAGGAAGCGTAATTCTCCTCGGGGGCTTCCCCTTCCCCGCCTCTTAGTCTTATTTGGCTTACGGTCCTGGTCCGGTATACGGGGCTTGGGCAATTCTGTGCGCGAGGCGCCGGGGGTCCAGCTCCCTCCGAGGTCAGGGTACGATCGTCCGACCCCTAGTACCGGACCTAACGATGGGGAGGCAGAGTGCACAGGCTTTTGGTACGGAACCATGCAAAGCGGCTGTACTCCCCTGGACCTCCAAAGGACAGGGCGCGCACGCTTTGGGTCGGAACCGGCAAAGCAGGCTACGCACCCTGGATCCCCCATGCACAGCGCAGGCCTTTTCTGGAGGTGACCAACTGGCACCGCAACACCTGACTGGGGGAGGCCCGAAAGGCCCCCTGGCCATCGGCAGGTGCCTCAAGCGCAACTACCTTCGGTAGATAGCAAATGCTAACTATGGATGAGAGCGGGAAAGGGGAGCTAAATGTACGGTGAGCATACATGGAAAGTGCAAACATAGAAATTAATGTGTAATTTAAATGAGCACATAAGTAAGAGCGTGGTAGAACAGGTTTCTCTGTAAATGCCCATAGGAGGAAGGCAGGCTGAACATGGAGGCAACGACCCGTCCCATTAAGAAGGGAAGCAAGACTCTACGCGCTTGGGGTCGGAACCAGGCCAAGCTGAACGTAGTCAGGACCGTCCCCTGAGGCTTAGCTGCTCCGAGCGCTGTTCCTGGAGCCTATGGGATCTATTACAGAAAGTAAAAGGCCTGTTCTACTAATGCTCTGGGGATAGAACCTACTGTGATGTTCCATGTTCCAAGGGTTCGGGAGTGGATCCCATCCTTGGTGGAGATGCGTATGTACCTGGGGCGGCAAATTTCGTGACTCGGAAGGGACCTTCCCGGCTGGGGGAGAGTTTATAGGTCCTTCGCGGGAAAGTGTGCGCCGCGGCACCAGGTCGCCTTCTTGTAGCTCCCAGACGCGCTTGGTCCTTTGGCGGTAGCGCCGGAGCGCCAGCCGGGACCGTGCGTTGTGGAGTGTTGCTTGTAATCGTGCCTCGTCGACGAGGTCGATATCTTCACGCTGGAGCTAGTCCTGCGTGGCTTCTCCTGGGAGCCTCGGGGTACCTTCCTCTATTCGCTCAGGTCGACAAGAGGTAGGCAAACCCGGACTCTTCTTGGGGGACCCAAGATGTCTTCTTCCGTTGGCTCAGGCCGACAGGAGGTTGACGAATCCTGGGCGGCCCACGGGAGGTGAGGCCGAGGCACAGAGACGTGCGCTCGGGTGGAGCTGGCCCGGTCCTGCACCACCGAGGGCTGGTGCTTGGGCTGCTGCAATTGCTTGGAGATTTTCCAAGGCTGATATCGCAGCAGTGCAGTCTCCACAGATCTTTGGGGCAGTCGTAGTGGGCTACCGCCCTAACTCTTCATTGCTGGAGCTGGAGTCCTCATAGTTGTGTACCGCCTTCACGGCGCGCTGAGGCTCCTGGAACCCCACCTGGTGGTCGACGTTGTCTTGGGTGTCGACCTTCTGCTTGCCCTCCCTTTGACGGAAGGGAGGGGCGTCAGCACGTGGTTGCTTCCCCTTGCGGAAGCGCTCCACGAGCTTCTGAATCTCCCGGCACTCAGCAGCAGTATGGCTGCTGGTGTTGTGCACGGGGCACGGCTCGCCTTGGTCACCATCTAGGGCTGGTGACTGTCGCTGCCTCTTGTCGGGGTGTGGCCACCGAGCTCCACAGGGTGCTGCTTCTGCAGCAACGGGAGCTGCGGTTGGTGGCTTCATATTGCCACCGCCCTGGTTCTTGATCTTCTTACTGCTTCCATTGGAAGCAGCGCCAGATCCGGGCTGTCCTCCTGATTCGGAGGCTGGCTGTGAATGCCAGTTCCGCCCTTCTGCTGCCCTGGCACTCTTGTCCGCCAGGCTGAAGAGCTCATAGACGTCGGGAACCTCTCTGGTCGCGAGCTTCTCAAGCATCTTCTTGTCCCGTACACCCTGCCAGAACGCCACCACCACAGAAGCATTTTGGATATGCGGGATGGTGTTCCGTACCTGGGAGAACCGCTGGATGAAGGAGCGCATCGTCTCTCCAGGTTGTTGCTGGATGGCGTGGAGGTCGAGCTCCGTGCCAGGCCGGGTGTAGGAGCTGCCGAAGTTAGCAGAGAACTGCCGGCAGAGCTCTCCCCAGAAGATTATGGAACCCTGGGGGAGATTCATGAGCCAAGACCGGGCTGGGCCGGTCAAGGCGACGGGGAAGTGGTTGGCCATGACAGCCTCGTTCCCTCCTGCAGCAAGGATGGCGGTGGAGTAGATCTGCAGGAACTCCGCCGGGTTGATGCTGCCGTCGTACTTCTCGGGCAGGTGCGGCCGGAACTTGCACGACCACTTCACGAAGCGAAGGTGTGGCGCCAGGGCCGCACATCCTGCTCCTGTTGCTGCAGGTGTTAGTGCCGCAAACGCTTGGTTCGGTGCCGGCACCGTATACCCCGGTACGGGCAAGGCTGCGCCATAGACCGGGGGCACCATTTGCAGTGCATATGGCTGGGGCATATGCTGCATGGCGTATGCCTGGGGCAGAGATCGTGTGGCGAACATCTGTGGCTCAGGCTGGGTCGAGGCGGTTGACATGCTGTCACCGGCCTCTTGGTTGCGACGCCTTTCTCGCCGTCGCTCGATGACCACTCCGGCATCTTTGCCCAAGTGGCGTCGTTCCAGCTCCGTCCTCAGGTCCACTGATGGGAGCCTGGTGGAGCAGGAATCTTCCGTCTGCCCGTCAACCGTTGGTGTGCGCGTCAGCGACACAGCCGGTTGACTGGGACGTCGTCCCCGCCGAAGTTGAGGGTTGGCGGCGGCGACGACAAGACGGTCTACATCGCGAATCCACTGCTAGGTCGCTGACTGAGGCGCGTCCCCAGCAGGTGGATTGTGCAGTAGCGCTCGTGCTGCAGCTAGTGCGCCCCCGTGGGAGACACTCAGCGCTGCAGTGGATCTTGCGCTCGCTGGAGCCTGCGCTGCCGGAGTCGGCGCTGCCAGAGTCGGCTGCTGGCTCCCAGCTTCCGCTGACACACTCCGTCCTGAGTGTGTCGAGACGTAGTCCCCGCTGGTCACCGTTCGTCGGGAACATGGGCAGGGAGAGCTTGCCACTGAAGGAAGCTTCGTCATCTTCGTCGGAGGAAGCTCGTCGCGCAAGGGAAAAGCCCCCTTCCTGGCGCGCCAAATGTCGAAGTGTGTAGCCGACACTTTCCCCGGGCCTGCTCTGGGCAGCCCGCAGAGGTTCTTTTTTGGAGGGGCTAGTCACTCACGGAGAGCTTACGCATTAGGGACGATGGAGGGAGAAGCTTGACACAGGGAATTTTACGTGGTTCAGGCCGCCGGAGCGTAATACCCTACGTCCACGGTAAGCTGAGTTGCTCGTTGTATTGCTTGTTGCTCAGAAACGGAGTCCTGAGCTTGAGGATGACCTAAGTGCTCGGATGCTGGAGCGTAAGTGTGCAATGAGTCGAAACCTTGCTAACGTTGCCTACCCGAGCCTTTTATAGTCCAAGGCTTGGGCGGCTTACAAGGTGGGCCCGGGACTCGACAGGTGATCCCGGGGTAATTGCCTGCCATCTACCGTATCTGCAGTTACGCCGGTAGTTGTCTCTGGCAAGGGCTTCCGAGTCCTCGTTCTGCCACCCTGCCCATGCCGCAAGCTAGTCGTAGTGGTTGATGATGGCAGGGGCGGCAGGAGATGTCTTGTCGCTGTATTTATTAGCATGCAGCCTCTGACACGGCGCGCCAGCCTTCACTGCGATGTGATTGGGTGCAACGGCACCTGACAGAGGCGTGCTCCGCGTCTCCGCGCCTTGGGAAGGCGCGGGTCTTGAATACTGTTGAAGTGTTCGGTCGACACTTACCCCGGGCCTGCACTGGGCAGCCCGCGGAGGTTCTTTTTTCGGTGGGGCTAGTCCCTTGCGGAGAGCTTGCGCGGATGGACGAGTTAGTAAGAGCTTGACACGGTGAGTTTTTACGTGGTTCAGGCCACCGGAGCGTAAAACCCTACGTCCACGGCGAGCTATGGAGCTCGCTGTATAGCTTGCTGCTCAGAACCGGAGTCCTGAGCTTGGGGGTGAGTTACAGCTTGGGTGTGAATGGCTAGCGTATGAGTTGCAGAGGTGCGAACCCTTGCTATCGTCGCCTACCCGAGCCTTTTATAGTCCAAGACTCGGGTGGCTTACAAGGGGGCCCGGGACCCGACAGGTGGTCCCAGGGAGATTGCCTATCATCTACCGTATCTGCAGTTATGCCGGTAGTTGTCTCTGGTGAAGACTTCTGAGTCTCCGTCTTGCAGCCCTGCCCATGCCGCATGCTAGTCGTAGTGGTTGATGACGGCGCGGGCGGCATGGGATGTCTTGTCGCTGCGTTTATTGGCTGGCAGGCTCTGACACCGCGCGCCAGTCTGTGATGCGACTGGGCGCAATGGCACCTGACAGAGGCGTGCTTCGTGTCTTCGCGTCTTGGGAAGACGCGGGCCTTGAATACCTTGTACGGGCAAGGTATGGGGCGTCTTTACGCCCGCTGCCTATCGCTCGGGGGCAGGCAGCGCCGTTCTGCTGGCCACGTGGCGGGCTCGGAGCCCTTCTCAGGGGAGAGGAGGGTCCGGCCCCGCGGGGCACGTGGAGCCTTCGGACCTCTCCCCGCGGAGGGGGAGGTTCGGCTTCTGTCGGCCACGTGGCGGGCCCGGAGCTTCTCTCTGAGGAGAGGGAGGTCCGGCCCCGCCGGATACGTGGCACCTTCGGACCCCTCTCCCGCGGAGGGGGAGGTCCGGCCTCTGTATGCCACGTGGCGGGCCTGGAGCTCTCCTCTGAGGAGAGGGAGGTCCGGCCCCGCCGGACGCGTGGCGCCTTCGGAGCTCTCCCTGCGGAGAAGGGCGAGTTCCTTAGGCATTTTCCCCTGTGCGCGGGGGTACCCCATATCACAGGTACCGACAAATACCTTGTACGGGCAAGGTATGGCGCGTCTTTACTCTTGTCGCCTACCATGCGGGGCAGGTAGCGCTGCTCTGCTGGCCATGTGGCGGGCCCGAAGCTCTCCTCTGAGGAGAGGGAGGTCCGGCCCCACTTGACACATGGAGCCTTCGGAGCTCTCCCCGCGGAGGGGGAAGGTCCAGTTCTGCTGGCCACGTGGTGGGCTCGGAGCTCTCCTCTGAGGAGAGGGAGGTCCGGCCCTGCTGGTCACGTGGAGCCTCCGGAGCTTTCCCCGCGGAGGGGGGAGGTCAGGCTCATTTGGCCACGTGGCGGCCCCGGAGCTCTCCTCTGAGGAGAGGGAGGTCCAGCCCCGCTAGACATGTGGAGACTCCGGAGCTCTCCCCGCGGAGGGGGGAGGTCCGGCTCATTTGGCCACGTGGCGGGCAGGGACCTCACCTCTGAGGAGAGGGATGTCTGGCCCCGCTGGACACATGGCGCCTTCGGATCTCTCCCTGCGGAGATGGGCGAGGTCCTTAGGCAATTTCCCCTGTGCGCGGGGGTACCCCATATTGAGTGTACCGACAACCACCCCCGGTGGTTGGCGAACCCCGTCGTCGTCCCAAAGGCCGGCGGGAAGCTCCGGATGTGCATCGACTACACCAGTCTCAGTAAGGCATGTCCCAACGATCCATTCCCTCTCCCTAGAATAGATCAAATAGTATACTCTATGTCGAAGTGTGCGATCGACACTTCCCCCGGGCCTGCACTGGGCAGCCCGCGGAGGTTCTTTTTTCGGCGGGGCTAGTCTCCTAGCGGAAAGCTTGCGCGGATGGACGAGTTAGCGAGAGCTTGACACGGCGAGTTTTACGTGGTTCAGGCCGCCGGAGCGTAAAACCCTACGTCCACGGCGAGCTATGGAGCTCGCTGTATTGCTTTCTGCTCAGGGCCGGAGGCCTGAGCTCGGGGGTGAGTTACAGCTTGAGAGTGTATGGCTAGCGTATGAGTTGCAAAGTGCGAACCCTTGCTATCGACGCCTGCCCGAGCCTTTCATAGTCCAAGACTCGGGCGGCTTACAAGGGGAGCCGGGACCCGACAGGTGGTCCCGGGAAGATTGCTTGTTATCTACCGTATCTGTAGTTACGCCGGTAGCTGCCTCTGGTCGAAGGCTTCTGAGACTTCATCTTGCCGCCCTGCCCATGCCGCGTGCTAGTCGTAGTGGTTGATGACGGCGCAGGCGGCATGGGATGTCTTGTCGCAGCGTTTATTGGCTGGCAGGTTCTGACACCGCGCGCCAGTTTGTGATGCGACTGGGCGCAATGGCACCTGACAGACGCGTGCTCCGCGTTTCCGCGTCTTGGGAAGACGCGGGCCTTGAATACCTTGTACGGGCAAGGTGAGGAGCGCCTTTACGCCCGCCGCCTACCGCTCGGGGGCAGGCAGCACCGTTCTTCTGGCCACGTGGCGGGTCCGGAGCCCTTCTCTGAGGTGAGAAGGGTCCGGCCTGCGGGGCACGTGGAGCCTCCGGACCTCTCCCCGCGGAGGGGGAGGTCCAGCCTCTGTATGCCACGTGGCGGGCCCGGAGCTCTCCTCTGCGGAGAGGGAGGTCCGGCCCCGCTGGATGTGTGGTGTCTTCGGACCTCTCTCCCACGAAGGGGGAGGTCCGGCTTCTGTATGCCACGTGGCGGGCCCGGAGCTCTCCTCTGCGGAGAGGGAGGTCCGGCCCTGCTGGACGCGTGGCGCCTTCGGACCTCTCTCCCGCGGAGGGGGAGGTCCGGTTTCTGTATGCCACGTGGCGGGCCCGGAGCTCTCCTCGGAGGAGAGGGAGGCCCGGCCCCACCGGACGCGTGGCGCCTTCGGAGCTCTCCCTGCGGAGAAGGGCGAGTACCTTAGGCATTTTACCCTGTGCGCGGGGGTACCCCATATCTCAGGTACCGACAGTGGCCCCCGGGCCCATCTCGGGGGAGATAACGAGCCCGAGGTGGGACCTCCGTCTCTTCCGATCCGCGCACTTTCTCTAAGTCCCGAATTGGCCGCTGCCGGAGCACGAACGGCCGCGGGGTCGTGAGAGCGTGCGCTCACTTGATGACTGCTTTTACTGCGGAGACGGGGGCCCCGGCCACGTTGAACACGCAGGGCTTTCGGAGCTCTCCCACCGCGGGGGCAGGTCCGGTTTCCGCCTGCCACGTGGCGAGCCCGGAGCCCTTCTCAAGGGAGGAGAGAGTTTCGGGCCTGCTGGACACGTGGGGCCCCCAGGTCCCGCCCCCTCTAGCCCTGGGTCGAGGTAGTTGGTAGCTCCTTTCCCCCTACTTCATGCAGTCCCCGTTGCCGCAACCTGGAAGTCCTGCACACAGGTAGAGGAAACGTAATTCTCCTTGGGGGCTCCCCCTCCCCTATCTCATAGTCTTATTTGACTTACAGCCCCAACCATATGCTTGATGCTTGGGGACTTGTAGAGAGGGGGAGCTGAGCACATGACAACCATGTACTGCAATGGCGATAAAAAAGAACTCAATTCACAATTTAAATGAGTACAAGGAAAGAGCAAAGTAGGGCAGACTTCTTTTCGTACAACCTTCCATAGGAGGAAGGCAGGCTAAACATGGAGGCCACGACCCACCCCATTAAGAGGGGAAGCAAGACTCTACGCGCTTGGAGTCGGAACCAGGCAAAGCTGAACGTAGTCCTGGACCGTCCCCTGGGGTTTAGCTGCTCCGAGCGCTGCTCCTGGACTCTATGGGGTTCATTACGAAAAGAAAGTACTGACCTATTTTTGCTCTTAGGGGTAGAACTTACGGAGGTGTTCTATGTTCCAAGGATTCGGGAGCAGGTCCCCATCCTCGGTGGAAAGGCGCACACACCCGGGGCGGCATACTTTCGCGACTCGGAAGGGGCCTTCCCAACTAGGGGAGAGTTTGTGGGCCCCTTCGTGAGAAAGTATGCGCCGCAACACCAGGTCACCTTCCTGCAGCTCCCGGGCACGCACAGACCTCTGGTGGTAGCGCTGAAGCGCCTGTCTGTACCGCGCGCCGCATGTAATCGGACCTCGTCGACGAGGTCGTTTTCTCCACGCCGGAGGTTGTCCTGCATGGCTTCGTCGTAAGCTCGGACACGGTGAGACTTCATGGTGATTTCTGGAGGGAGTACAGCTTCAGCCCCGTACACCATGAAGAAGGGTGTCTCCCCGGTGGCCCGGCTCTGGGATGTCCGGTTAGCCCATAGTGTGCTCAGAAGTTCATCTACCCAATTGGCACCATGTTTCTTCAGGCTGGCGAAGGTACAAGTCTTGAGGCCCCGGAGAATCTCCGCATTAGCCCTCTCGACTTGCCCATTGCTCTTCGGGTGGGCGACAGAGGCATAGCATACCTGAATGCCAAGGTCCTCGCAGTAGTCTTGGAACGCTGCGCTGGTGAACTGGGTCCCATTGTCAGTGATGATCCTGTTTGGGACCCCGAACCGGCAGACAATAGACCTGATGAATTTTACTGCTGATTGTTTATTGATGGTGACAACTGGTGTAGCTTCCGGCCACTTGGTGAACTTGTCGATAGCGACATAGAGGTACCGGAACCCCCCGACGGTTCTGGGAAATGGTCCCAGGATGTCCAGCCCCCACACGGCAAACGGCCACGAGGGCGGGATCATCTGTACCGCCTGAGCCGGTGTATGGATCTGCTTGGAGTGGAACTGGCACGCCTTGCAGCTCTCGACCAGCTTGACGGCATCCTGGAGTGCTGTCGGCCAGTAGAAGCCATGCCGGAAGGCTTTACCGACAAGCGTGCGTGAGGAAGAATGACTTCCACATTCGCCTCCATGGATCTCAGCGAGCAAGTCGCAGCCTTCCCCCTGGGTTATACACCGCAATAGGATGTGGTTGGCGCCACGTCGGTAGAGATCCCCCTCTACCAGCGCGTACCTCTTAGCCATACGCACAATCCGTTCAGCGGTTGCATGTTCATCAGGGAGGATATTGTCCTTCAAGTAGTCCCGGATCTCCGTGATCCATGCATCGGGTCTGACTTGAGCTTCTGGATCTTGAGCGCTGGGTTGCACGGAGTCCCCAGTGACGCTTACGATCCTTGGCGGCGCCTACGGTTGTAGGGCCGCCGGGACCGCCAGCTTCGAGGTGCTGGTCAAGCCCCCTTCGCCCGGCTCGGCGGGCCGGGCTGTGGGCCACAGCAACGTCCTCTCGAAGACTCCTTCGGGCGCAGGGGCTCCGGTGGAAGCCTTCATTGAAAGGTCGTCAACTGCGGTATTACCGGCGCACGGTACGTGGTGCAGGTCCAAGGCGAGGAATTCTTTCTCCAACATCTGCACGTGAAGCAGATATGCAGCTAGCTGGGTGTCATTGCAGGAGCATTCGCCCTTGACTTGCTTGATGACCAGCTGGGAGTCGCCCTGTGCCAACAACTGGCGAGCGCCTAAAGACAGGGCTGTCTGCAGGCCAAAGATGAGTGCTTCATACTCCGCCATGTTGTTGGTTGCCTTGAAATTGAGACGCACCATATACCCGAACTGTTCCCCCGATGGCATGAGGAGCAGTACGCCGGCACCGGCCCCCTGCTTTCGCGAGGAGCCGTCGAAGAAGAGTGTCCAGTGGGGTTCGGTGAAGACCGGAGCTTGATGCTCCGGTTCTCCGCCCCCATGGCCCCCTGGGTCAGTCTCCGTTGGTGTCCACTCCGCCACAAAGTCAGCCAGTGCTTGGCTCTTGACTGCATGGCGTGGGAGGAAGTCCAGCTCAAACTCCGCCAGCTCCGCCACCCATTTAGCAACGTTGCCAGTCGCATGGGGGCTGTGAAGAATTGTCTTCAGTGGATACGAGGTGACTACCGAGACCCGGTGGGCCTGGAAGTAATGGCGGAGCTTTCTGGAGGCCACGAGCACCGCATACAGCAGCTTGTGGACTTCCAGGTACCTTGTCTTGGCATCATGAAGTACTTCGCTGATGTAGTAGACAGGCCTCTGGACGGTTCGAACCCTCTTTCTCAGGCCTGGGAGGTCCTCGTCCATTGGCCCTGGCCCACTGGAGGTGGGTGGACCCACGGGGGCCTCCGGGAGCTGGGACCCGGAGGCCCTTAAGCTATCTTGATTGTCCGGGAGCTCCGGGGGGTCTTGGGGGACCTCTGGGAGGTCCCATTTGGCCCCCGGGGGGTCTCGCGGGGCCCCCAGGGGTTTATCTTGGAGGTCCGGGAGACTGCCCAGGACCTCCGGGAGGCCGACCTGGACCTCCGGGAGGTTGCCTTGGAGGCCCGGGAGACCGTCTTGGTCCTGCGGGGCCTCCTGGCGTCTGTCTTCTGCTACCGGAGCAGGTTGTGAAGATGAGGGGTCCGGCCGCTCTGCGACGAGGACCATACTCACTACTTCAGTTGTCGCCGCGATGTAGAGCATCAGGTGCTCTCCGGGCTCAGGGGCTACCATGATTGGTAGGGTCGTAAGGAGTCGCTTCAACTCCTGGAAAGCCTCTTCTGCTTCGTCAGTCCAGGCAAAAGGGCCTGACTTGCGCAGGAGCTTAAAGAAAGGGAGTGCCCGCTCTGCTAGCCTCGGTATAAACCGACTCAGTGCGGCTAGACATCCTGTGAGTTTCTGGACATCCTTGACGCGGGCAGGGGGCCGCATCAAGTCGATGGCCTTGATCTTCTCTGGGTTGGCCTCAATCCCTCGGTGCGAGACCAGGAACCCTAAGAGCTTCCCAGAGGACACGCCGAACACACATTTATCTGGGTTCAGCTTGGTGCGCATAGAGCGCAACTTGTCAAAGACTAAAGCTAGGTTATCTAGAAGGGACGGACCCTGCTTGACCTTGACAACTATGTCATCGACATACACCTCAACCAGGTCTCTTATTAACTCCCCAAAGGTTTTGTGCATTGCCTGCACAAAGGTGGGGAGTGCATTCTTTAGGCCGTAAGGCATAGACACATAGCAATAAAGGCCGTCTACTGTGATGAAGGAGGTGTGCTCCTCGTCCTCCCTAGACATGGGGATCTGATGGAAACCCGAGTAGGCGCCTAGGAAGCACAGCATATCACAGCCTGACGTTGAGTCTACTATTTGATCTATTCTAGGGAGAGGGAATGGATCTTTAGGACATGCCTTATTGAGACTGGTGTAGTCGATGCACATCCGTAGCTTCCCGCCAGCCTTCGGGACAACGACGGGGTTCGCCAACCATCGTGGGTGGTGGACTTCCCGTATGAAGCCAGCGTCCAGCAGCTTCTTGACTTCTTCACGGATGAAGTTTTGCCGCTCGATGGACTGCTTGCGGGGCTTCTGTTGAACCGGCCGGGCGTCGGGAAAGACTTTCAAGTGGTGCTCGATCACCTTTCTGGGGATCCCCGGCATCTGTGACGGCTGCCATGCAAACACGTCGACGTTGTGCCGGAGGAAGGTGACGAGCGCGCCTTCCTATTTACTATCCAGGCCCCCGGCTACCCGGGTGGTCTGGTTAGCTTCGGCACCGACTTGGACGACCTTTAAGGGGACGCCGCCCTCATCGAGAGGTTGCACCCGGGGTGCTGTGGTGGAAGCACGGTGACGTGCGTTCGGGCGGAGCTGGTCCGACTCCGTATTGCCGGGGGTTGATGCCCCAGCTGCTGCGAGTGCTTGGATCTTCTCCAGGGCCGACACCGCAGAAGTGCGGTCCCCTCGAATCCTGAGAACACCTGTCGGTGTCGGCATCTTCAGGACAAGGTAGCCGTAATGGGCTACATCCATGAACCGGTACAGGGCTGGCCTGCCGATTATGGCGTTGAAGGGGAGGTCTATCTCCGCTACATCGAACAGAATGTACTCTGTTCGATAGCTGTCCGGAGCCCTGAAGGTCACCGGGAGACTAATGTTGCCGTAGGGGATAACCTGTCCCGGCCCTACCCCTGAGAACGGGCTCGACGGGGTGAGCTTGGCCATCGGGATTTGCAGCTTCTGGAAAGCTGCACGGCTGATGAGTTTCAGCCCAGCCCCTCCATCCACCAAAACATGGTACATTCTCACGTTGGCGATGGTAGGGGCCACCAGGAGCGGTAGTTGGCCGGCCCCAGCCATGTTCCTGGGGCAGTCGGTGGCATCAAAGCTGATGGGGGTCCCCATCCACTTTAGGTGTGGTGCAGCACTTGGGAGTGGCGCCACCGACGCTACCGCTCGGCACAGAGTCTTGACTGCGCTTCGGGACGAGGGGTCGGCGGACCCGCCGTATATGACGTAGAGCTTCTTCCGACGCTCATCGTCGCTGGAGCCGGAATCCTCGTGATTGCGTGCCGCCTTCACGACACACAGAGGCTCCTGGATCTCCTCTGGGTGGTCGATGTTGTCTGGAACATCCACCCTCTGCTCATCTTCCTTTGGACGGAAGGGCAGGTCATCAGCCCGCTGCCGCTTCTCCTTGCGGAAGCGCTCTGCGAGCCTTCGGATCTCCCGGCACTCGGCAGCAGTGTGGCGACAGCTGCCGTGCACGGGGCACATATTGTCTTTATCACCTTCTGGGATTGGTGATCTTCGCTGCTTCTTGTCGGGGCGCGGCCCCCGAGCCCCACTGATCGTCGCTGCAGTGACGACTGGGGCTGCGGTCGGTGACTCTATCTTGCTTCTGCCTCGGTTCTTGGCCTTCCAGCTGCCTCCACAGGGAGTAGGACTAGATCCGGGCAGTCCCCCTGACTCGGAGGATGGCAGCGAGTGCCAGTTCCGTCCTTCGGCAGCTCTGGCGCATTTGTCTGCCAAGCTGAAGAGCTCTGAGACGTCGCGGACCTCCCTGGTCGCGAGCTTCTCGAGCATCTTCCTGTCCAGGACGCCTTGCCGGAACGCCACCACCACAGAAGCATTTTGAATGTGTGGGATGGTGTTCCGCACCTGGGAGAACCGCTGGATGAAAGAGCGCAGCGACTCGCCAGGTTGCTGCTGGACGGCGTGGAGGTCAAGCTCCGTGCCAGGCCGGGTGTAGGAGCTGCCGGAGTTGGCTACGAACTGTCGGCAAAGCTCTCCCCAGGAGGTGACAGAACCCTGGGGGAGGTTCATGAGCCAAGACCGGGCTGGACCGGTCAAGGCGACAGGGAAGTAATTGGCCACGACGGCTTCATTCCCTCCTGTGGCAAGTACGGCGGTGGAGTAGATCTGGAGGAACTCCGCCGGGTTGACGCTGCCGTCGTACTTCTCGGGCAGGTGTGTCCGAAACTTGCGCGGCCACTTCGCAAAGCGAAGATGGGGCGCGAGGGCTGCACACCCTGATTCTGTCACCGCAGGTTCTGGTGCCGCGAACGCTGGGTTCGCACTAGGCACAGTGTACCCTGGTACGGGCAAAGCTGCACCATAGGCCGGGGGCGCCATTTGCAGTACATATGACTGTGGCATATTCTGCACGGCGCAGGCCTGGGGCAGAGATCGCATGGCGAAGGTCTGCTCTTCAGGCTGGGTCGAGGCCGACGTCATGCTGTCGTCAGCCTCTTGGTAGCGACGCCTTTCTCGGCGTTGCTCGAGGTATACCCGGGCATCTTGACCCGAGCAACACCGCTCCAGCTCTGTCCTCAGATCCATCGATTGAGGGCTGGCAGAGCTGGAATCTGCCGTCTGTTCGTCAACCATCGGCGTGTGTATCAGCGACACGGCCGGCTGGTCAGAGTGTCGTCTCCGCCGGAGTCGCGGGCTTGCGGCAGCGACGACAAGACGATCTGCCTCGAGAATCCACCGCTGGGTCGCTGCCTGAGGCGCGTCCCCAGCGGGCGGATTGTGCAGTAGCGCTCTTGCTGCAGCTAGCGCACCCCCTCCGGGTACGCCCGGTGCTACTGAAGATCTGACGCTGGTTGGAGCCTGCATTGCCAGGGTCGGCGCTGCCAGAGCCGGTTGCTGGCTCCCAGCTTGTACTGACACACTCCGTCTCGAGTGTGTTGGCTTGTACTCCCCCCTGGTCGCGGTTCGCCGCGGAGGCGGGGGAGGTGAGCTTGCCGCCGAAGGGAGCTTGGTCATCTTCGTCGGCGGAAACTCGTCGCGCTAGGGGAAAAGCCTCCTACCTGGTGCGCCAAATGTCGAAGTGTGCGATCGACACTTCCCCCGGGCCTGCACTGGGCAGCCCGCGGAGGTTCTTTTTTCAGCGGGGCTAGTCTCCTAGCGGAAAGCTTGCGCGGATGGACGAGTTAGCGAGAGCTTGACACGGCGAGTTTTACGTGGTTCAGGCCACCGGAGCGTAAAACCCTACGTCCACGGCGAGCTATGGAGCTCGCTGTATTGCTTGCTGCTCAGGGCCGGAGGCCTGAGCTCGGGGGTGAGTTACAGCTTGAGAGTGTATGGCTAGCGTATGAGTTGCAAAGTGCGAACCCTTGCTATCGACGCCTGCCCGAGCCTTTTATAGTCCAAGACTCGGGCGGCTTACAAGGGGAGCCGGGACCCGACAGGTGGTCCCGGGAAGATTGCTTGTTATCTACCGTATCTGTAGTTACGCCGGTAGCTGCCTCTGGTCGAAGGCTTCTGAGTCTTCATCTTGCCGCCCTGCCCATGCCGCGTGCTAGTCGTAGTGGTTGATGACGGCGCAGGCGGCATGGGATGTCTTGTTGCAGCGTTTATTGGCTGGCAGGTTCTGACACCGCGCGCCAGTCTGTGATGCGACTGGGCGCAACGGCACCTGACAGACGCGTGCTCCGCGTTTCCGCGTCTTGGGAAGACGCGGGCCTTGAATACCTTGTACGGGCAAGGTGAGGAGCGCCTTTACGCCCGCCGCCTACCGCTCGGGGGCAGGCAGCACCGTTCTTCTGGCCACGTGGCGGGTCCGGAGCCCTTCTCTGAGGTGAGAAGGGTCCGGCCTGCGGGGCACGTGGAGCCTCCGGACCTCTCCCCGCGGAGGGGGAGGTCCAGCCTCTGTATGCCATGTGGCGGGCCCGGAGCTCTCCTCTGCGGAGAGGGAGGTCCGGCCCTGCTGGATGTGTGGTGTCTTCAGACCTCTCTCCCGCGGAGGGGGAGGTCCGGCTTCTGTATGCCACGTGGCAGGCCCGGAGCTCTCCTCTGCGGAGAGAGAGGTCCGGCCCTGCTGGACGCGTGGCGCCTTCGGACCTCTCTCCCGCGGAGGGGGAGGTCCGGCTTCTGTATGCCACATGGCAGGCCCGGAGCTCTCCTCGGAGGAGAGGGAGGCCCGGCCCCGCTGGACGCGTGGCGCCTTCGGAGCTCTCCCTGCGGAGAAGGGCAAATACCTTAGGCATTTTACCCTGTGCGCTGGGGTACCCCATATCTCAGGTACCGACACTCTACATCAGGCTGTGATATGCTATGCTTCCTAGATGCCTACTCGAGCTTTCACCAAATCCCTATGTCTAGAGAAGATGAAGAGCATACTGCTTTTATCACAGTAGATGGCCTGTATTGTTATGTCTCTATGCCTTATGGCCTGAAGAATGCTCTCCCCACCTTTGTTCGTTCTATGCACAAAACCTTTGGAGAGCTAATAAGATACTTAGTTGAGGTGTACGTCGATGACATCGTTGTCAAAGTCAGGCAGAGCTCATCCTTGTTAGATAACCTAGCTGTAGTCTTCGACAAACTGCGCTCCACGTGCACTAAGCTAAACCCAGATAAATGTGTGTTCGGTGTATCCTCTGGGAAGCTTTTAGGGTTCCTGGTCTCACACCGAGGGATCGAAGCAAACCCAGAGATAATCAAGGCCATCGACCTGATGCGCCCCCCCCCCCCCCCCCCCGCCCGCATCAAGGATGTCCAGAAACTCACGGGATGCCTAGCCGCTCTGAGTCGGTTTATACCGAGGCTAGCAGAGCGGCCACTTCCTTCTTTAAGCTCCTGCACAAATCCGACCCTTTTGCTTGGACCGACGAAGCAGAAGAAGCATTCCAAGAGTTCAAGCAGCTCCTGACGACCCTACCCATCATTGTAGCCCCCGAGCCCGGAGAGAACTTGCTGCTCTACATCGCGGCCACAATAGAGGTGGTGAGCATGGTCCTCGTCGCGGAGCGGCCGGACCCCTCATCACCGCAGCCTGCTCCGGTAGCAGAAGACAAGCACCTGGAGACCCCGGAGGCTCAGGATGACCTCCCGGAGCTCCAAGGTGACCTCCCGGAGGCCCAGCGGGACCTCCTGGAGCTCCAATATAACCTCCCGGAGGTCCAAAGGGACCTCCCAAGAGAGCAAGACGACCCCTCGAAGGTCCAGGACGACCACCCGAAAGTCCAACAGGACCTCCCGGAGGTCCAGGACGACCTAGAATCCCCCGGGTCCCAGCTCCCGGAGGCTCCGCCAGACCCACCTACCTCCTGCCGGCCTGAGCCAATGGAGGAAGACGTCTCAGGCCCAGGGGGAAGGGTCCGGACCATCCAGAGGCCTGTCTACTACATCAGCGAAGTCCTCCATGACGCCAAGACTAGGTACCTGGAGGTCCACAAGCTGTTGTATGCAGTACTCGTGGCGTCCAGGAATCTCCGCCACTACTTCCAGGTCCACCGGATCTCGGTGGTCACCTCCTACCCGCTGAAGGATATACTCCACAGCTCCAACGCGACCGGCAACGTCGCTAAGTTGGCAGCGGAATTTGCGAAGTTCGAGCTATACTTCCTACCTCGGCATGCGGTCAAGAGCCAAGCACTGGCTGACTTCGTGGCCGAGTGGATGCCATCGCCAACCAACCCAGGGGGCCACGAAGACGGTGAACCAAAGTCCCGAGCTCCGGTCTTCACAGGGCCTCACTGGACGCTCTTCTTTGACGGATCCTCTTGAAAGCAGGGGGCCGGGGCCGGCGTACTGCTTCTCATGCCATCGGCGGAGCAGTTTGGGTACATGGTGCGTCTCAATTTCAAGGCAACCACCAACATTGCAGAGTATGAAGCCCTCATCTTTGGCCTAAAAGACAACCCTGTCTGTTGGCGCTCGCCAGTTGTTGGCACAGGGCGACTCCCAGCTAGTCATCAAGCAAGTCAAGGGTGAATGCTCCTGCAATGACCCGCAACTAGCTGCCTATCTGCTTCATGTGCAGATGCTGGAGAAAGACTTCCTCGCCTTGGACCTGCACCATGTACTGCGCGCCGACAATGCCGCGGCCGACGACCTCTCAACGAAGGCCTCCACCGGAGCCCTGGTGCCCGAAGGAGTCTTCGAGAGGACGTTGCTGCGGCCCACAGCCCGGCGTGCCGAGCCGGGCGAAGGAGGCGGGACCAGCACCTCGAAGCTGGCGCTCCCGGCGGCCCTGCTACCATGGACGCTGTCGAAGTGTTCGGTCGACACTTCCCCCGGGCCTGCACTGGGCAGCCCGCGGAGGTTCTTTTTTTGGTGGGGCTAGTCCCTTGCGGAGAGCTTGCACGGATGGACGAGTTAGTAAGAGCTTGACGCGGTGAGTTTTACGTGGTTCAGGCCGCCGGAGCGTATAACCCTACGTCCACAACGAGCTATGGAGCTCGCTGTATTGCTTGCTGCTCAGGGCCGGAGTCCTGAGCTTGGGGTGAGTTACAGCTTGGGAGTGTATGGCTAGCGTATGAGTTGCAGAGTGTGAACCCTTGCTATCGTCGCCTACCCGAGCCTTTTATAGTCCAAGACTCGGGCGGCTTACAAGGGGAGCCGGGACCCGACAGGTGGTCCCGGGAAGATTGTCTATTATCTACCGTATCTGCAGTTATGCCGGTAGTTGTCTCTGGTCGAAGGCTTCTGAGTCTTCATCTTGCCGCCCTGCCCATGCCGCATGCTAGTCGTAGTGGTTGATGACGGCGCAGGCGGCATGGGATGTCTTGTCGCGGTGTTTATGGTAACACCCCAAATTTTGATTCAAAACTCTAAACCATGTTCAGAGGGGAATTTAAAAATTTTTGGACGTGTTGCATGTTTTGCAAAAATTCAAATTCAAACTGGAATTCAAATTATACTCAAAACAGAAAAGAAATGGAAAAAGAAAAAGAGAAACGGGAAAAAAACCGGCCAGTGGGCCGAAACCCGCCAGCCGGCCCAGTTTCCCCGCGCCAGCCCGCCCCCGCGCGCGCCGCGCTGTCTCTCACAGACGGGTGGGACCCGCCTGTCATCCCTAACCCCGCGACCCCGGACTCTCTCCCGCGCGCGCGATCGCAACCGACCGGACTTCCGCGTCCCGCCGTCCGAATTCTGGTCCCAAACGACTCAAACTCGATCGCAACAGACCCACCGCCCTCCCCCGGCTATAAAAACCCCAGCCCCGATCGGTTTTTCCCACGCGATCGCCGATTTTTACTCCGGTGAGCACCGAGACTTCGCCGGTGAATTCTGGCCGATCTAAGCTCGGAAACTCTGATCTAACTCGCTGGTCTTGATCCACCGCCTCCGGGGAACTTTGCAGGTGCAGAAAACTCGGAGACTTACGGTGAAAACCCAGCGCCGACGAGCTTCGCCGTGGTTTTGCCTCGGACCTCGCCGCCGAGCACTTTCCAGGACCCCCGAGCTCGAGAAAACCCCCGAGGTGAGATCCCTGACCTCCCCTCTACCGATCTATGCCATGAGATCACAGTTTTAGGCAGAATTCTCGAGGATCCGAAACTTTCCGGCGAGATCGCCGCTTCCCGCCGCCGTGCGCCGCCGGCAGCGCCGCCCGCGCTCGATCAGAGCGACGTGGCCGCTTGTGCGCCGTTTATTTTAAATCGCACGGTAGACTTTAAAACCCCGCGTACCGGTTCGATGTTATAATCTCAGCCGTCGGTTTAAAATCGGACGGTCCACGTCAGCCCCGCGTTATAAAGACTGGAATTCTTACGTGCTACCCCCTGGGGTTCTCGGGAAATAAGAGCTAGCCCCGGAAACTTCTGATCTAGCCCCTGGAACTCCAGAAAATCATGTAAATTCATTTAAAAATCAGTTTTAGCCCCTGTACTTAATAAAAATTAGGAAAAACACCTCTGATAAGTGTAGCTAGACCCCTGGAAATTATGAAAATAATATTATAGACCCTGTAATGGGGTGAATTCATTATTTTAACCCTGTTTAGTATTTAATTTAGAAAATTGAATATGTGACTAGTATTTAAAAATTAAAAAGTGGGACAAACATAATTGTCAAGATTAATTAAAAACTTTCTCAGTACTTAGAAAACCTTGGAGTGAGATAAAACTATATTTTGGGCTGAAATGAATCTGTTTTATTTGTTATTCACATTTAATTGTATAGGGACACATTTTTAAGTAAAGAATAGCTATAGAAAAATAGGGAAAATAATTATGAAATAGTTTACATCAGAGGCCAAGGTCAAAATATGTTATTAAATTATTTAGGACCAAAACCTATACTGTTTAGATGATGTGTATTACTAATTTCATACACAATTATGCATAGGAATATAAATCTGAAAATATAGCAACTAGTAAATGATAAATGGAGTTTTTAAAATCCAAAGAGTTCAGTTTAGGGTTGATAGAAATTAATAAGGCACATATGGAGAAGAAAAATACTTTTCATACATACTTGGTAGTTTAATATAAGGAATTTATTTAAAACTGAAACACATATATATATATATATATATATAGTATGTAAGTATAAATGTGGACACAAAAGTAGGAATCATATACACATGGTTAAAAGTGCATGCAAGCCACAACTCAACACACATAAAGTAACCACAACACATATAATGGTAAATAACTTTTATAAATGTGACTGTGTGGTTTGTATGAAGTAGAAGTGTGAACTATGTCTTATGATTGTTGTTTTTCTTTTGCTATGTGTGATGGTATGAAGTAGAACCTGTTCAAGAGCAAGTTATCCCTTTCCAAGATCAGGACTACCCATTTCAAGAGCAGCAAGAAGGAGGCAAGTGTCCTTGACCACTTTGATCCTATGCTAGGATGTGTAGATAGAATTATTTGCATTGTCAAATGAAATATGAAACCCATGTTAGGATGTTTCCCTAGAATTGCATTACCTTGTTTCCTTGTAGCTTGGGTTGGGATTTATTTTGTCATGTCATTTATTTACATGCATATGCTTAGCCATGCTTAGAATGGGATATTTGGGATATGAGATCATCAGTTTATTATACCATACTCTTGAATGAGCTATTGTGAGTTATGTAGAGGTAGGGATCAAGGCAAGTTGGATGTTTTGGTTGTGTGCTGGGTGCACGAGACTTGGGTTTGTGTTTAGTACTTGCATGGATCCTAAGGACCGGTTCATGGAGCATGTAACCTGGCTTTACAGTGCCAACCACATGCTGAGATGGGGCAGCTTGACCAATTAATTAGGTGTATCCCCGGCGTAGTATGGGTGTGTTGGATGGTGCGGGGAGTAGGTGTCAGCTGGACTACCATATGAACCGCAAGGCTCAAGAGGGGGCCACTGCAGCGGGGTTGGAGCCTCTTGTATGCTGTTAGGGGTGAAACCTCAGTGGGCCCACGCTCGTCGGGAACCCCTTTGTAAAGGCTTCGTAGTGATCTCCTGGCTACACACCTGGGAAGTGTGAATGTGGATCGTAGCCACTGGCATAATGGAGGTTCTTTTAGTCCACCCGGCAACGGGGGATGAAATCACTACATGTGGGTACAGTGGTACAAACTCTGCAGAGTCAAAACTGTCTTGACAGCCGTGCTCACGGTCAAGAGCGGCCTGGACTTATTCATGATTAGGGGATTGATGGTTTTGGAAGTTAAGCGGGGAGCTTAACATTGGAAATGATGTTATGATTATTAGATTATGATGATGGGATGGGAGATTGGGACCATTTCACCTGTGTAGTAATGTAGGTGCTTAATAAGCTAAGGTGATAGGTATTAATTGCGTAGTGCTTTAACCATGAGTTCAACCTCCCCTTGTTCTAGCCATGCATGATATAATTTTCCCACACTTGCTGAGTACCATTGGTACTCAACCTTGCATATTTGTTGGTTTATATTGCTGCTCAGGTCAAGATAATGAGGTGGTGTATAATGACCAAGATTTTGGACCCGAGGAAGGCTTTTAGGTTCATGAAGACCCCCGGGCAACGCCTGTGATGGAGCCCTAAAGAATAATATTCCGCTGCTAGTTTATTTACTTGTGATGAACTTATTATTGTCCATCGAGATATTTATTATGTAAGACTTACTTATATTCGACACCTGGCTTGTATTAAATGATGCTTCACTATTTGTCATCACATGTATGAGAAAATGATCCTGGCATACATGTGATATTCACTTGGTTGTTCTTCGGAAAAACCGGGTGTGACAGAGGTGGTATCAGAGCCAAGGTTGCCCGTAGGAACGTGGACCTAGGTAGAAATGGACGTCTTTAAGGGCCCTATTTTCTTAAAAACTATTTTCCAAGGTGTGGGTGGAAGAGTGTTATCTAAGGAGTCATTTTCCTCATCTTATCCCAAAATTTGCATTCAAAATGGGATTTTTGTTTAAAAAGAGTTTATCTAACCTAATTTTAAATTCTTTTTGTTTTAGATGGTTCGCATGATTCGCACCGCTCGCAAGTCCACAGGAGGGAGAGTTCCCGTAGTTGCCCTTGCCGAAAGAGAGGAGAGTCGTCCAGTGACGTACCTTTCCTACGGATTGGCAGTAGGAGACTTGTTGCGCCGTCTTCGACGTAGGCTCGAAGCCGCCGGCAATACGGGCAAGCTAATCATCCACTATAACTCCACCAGGACCATTCGTGAGAAGAGGGAAGAATGGAGTTCGGAGATGAGGATTATACACGAGAATCAGCTGCTTAAGATTCACCACTCCCCAGCTTGTCGAGCAACACAAGTTGATGCGGAGAAAGATGTCACCTGGGAGGCCATCACCTGCCAGAGTCACATCTATCGTCGCCACTTGGACAAAACTGAGTACATGTATGTCCTCCAACGTGAGAGTGGTACCACGGAGTACAAGTACCCACCGGTGCAGCAAGGGACTTCCCATGAGCACATGGACTTGTGCTTGGAGGATGTTGCTATGCTCAGCACTCGACTGCAGGAGTGTCAACAAGAGCTTCAGGATGTCCGAGACACCCTGAAGGAAACGGAGGCGTTGCTGCGAGCTTGTTTAAAGGCGAGAGAAAGAGGAGATGGGAATGAACTGTGTGTCACCGTGAGTGATCCATGGACTCCTGACTCCCCGGATCACCGAGCGATCAGGCGTCGTCGCACTTCTCCACCAGCAGCCTCCCCACCCAAAGCAGAGTCGGAAGGTAGCCGAAATGAGGAGGAAGATCCCGAGGAGCCAGCTCAAGAGGACGAGTAGTGTAGAGTCTTTCCCCTAGCTAGCAAGAGGTCGAGTAGTCGAGTCGTTACATAGTGAATGGTGTGATAATGCTTGGTGTGTGACGTGAGTTGTGGAAGCCATGAGCAATTGTCCACAGCCTCGTCTTCAGATTGTTTTGCTTTGGTGTGTGAACCCACATGAAATAATATTACATTTGTTTCGTGTGAGAAATGAACCCTCAGAAAAGTATAACCAAGCCTCAACACTTCAAAGTACAAACAAGTGAAAGTAGTAAGATGATACTAAATGCTTTCAAATTAACATTGGTTGATTCTGCCAGATGGCCGCAAGAGGAAAAGGACGTGCTGCCAACCCCGCCAACAACAACGATGAGACGTGCAACCCTCATCTTTCTGGAGGCCAGGACCGGGGTGGTCGCCGTGAAGAAGTTGATCCTATCCACCAAATGCTGGAGAATCAAAATCAGCTCATCCAGAACTTGACTCAAGTGGTGGCCAACTTGCATCAAGTTCCACCTCCACAAGCTGCACCACGCCAACCAAGGTTGAGTGAGTTTCTAGGAACTCAACCTCCAAAGTTTGCAAGTGCTGCTGAACCTCTGGAGGCAGATGATTGGCTGAAGACCATTGAAAGTAAGATGAGGATCATACAGTGCCAAGGGTATGAGAGGGTGCTGTTTGCCTCTCATCAATTCCATGGACCTGCTGCTGATTGGTGGACCGCCTACGTGGCCGCCCATCATGACCCTGAGAGCATCACTTGGGAAGAGTTCAAGCGTAGCTTCCGCAACCATTACATCCCAAGAGGTGAACTCAAAAACAAGAGGAAGGAGTTTTTGGGACTGCAGCAGGGAAACATGACGGTGAGGGAATACCTCACTAAATTCACTCAACTATCCCGTTATGCCCCACGGGACATAGAGACTGATGAGCAGAAACAAGATTGTTTCATGGAAGGGCTTACCGTAGAAATGCAGTGTGCAATGTCCTCAAATGAGTATGAGAGCTTTCAAAAGATGGTGGACAGAGCATTTGTGGTGGAAAGGAAGCTGAAGGCCCTGGAAAATGAGAATAAGAGGAAGGCTGGGTGGTCACATCAAGCCTCAGGGAGCAACACCCGCCCACGTATGATGCAGCAACCTACGGGGCAGACGAGCCGTGCTGCGGTACCCTATTCAGCACCAAGAGGGTACAACCCAAACTACAGGCCTACCGCAGCACCAGCACAGCCGCAGCGTCAGTTTGTGCAGCAGCCTCGCCCCGCATATCCACCTCGACCAGCAGGGCAAGGACCCCCAAACCAACCCCAAGACAACAAGGGCCAAGCATCTAAGATTGGGGTGCAATGTTTCAGCTGTGGTGAAGTGGGGCACTACGCCCATAAATGCCCAAAGAAGAAGCCTGCGCAGCCACAGCAGCAGAATGGAATGAGAGGACGGGTGAACCATGTCACTATGGAGGAAGCACAAGAGGCACCCGATGTGGTAGTTGGTAAGTTTCCTGCCAATTTACATCTTGCAACTCTGCTGTTTGATTCTGGTGCTACCCACTCGTTCATTGCTCAAGGGTTTGTTAAGAAGCATGACCTAGCAACCACACAAATGAACCATATGCTAGCCGTAAACTCTCTAGGTGGAGAAATAAGGACAAGACAAGTGTGTCCCAAAGTGAACCTAGACATTAATGGGGTAGTATTTACGGCTAACCTCATAGTGATAGATTCACAAGGGATAGATATTATTTTGGGTATGGATTGGTTGACCAAACATAAAGGAATCATCCATTATTCGACCAGAACGGTGGAATTAACTCACCCCAGTGGCACCAGAGTAAAGTTCATAACAATACACGAGCCTAGGAGGGACATTAAATTAAATCAAGTGGAGGTGAAAGTTGAGGAAATCAGGACTATCAGGGAATATCCAGATGTTTTTCCGGAGGAGTTGCCAGGTATGCCCCCTGACCGTGACGTGGAATTCGCAATTGAGCTAGTACCGGGAACAGCCCCGATATACAAGAGACCTTATCGAATGGACTCCAAGCAGCTAGAAGAGCTCAAGGATCATTTGAGAGAATTGACGGAGAAGGGGTATGTTCGCCCTAGTTCCTCACCATGGGGAGCTCCGGTGATATTTGTGCCTAAGAAAGATGGAACTCAAAGGTTATGCGTGGATTACCGTGCCTTGAATGAGGTAACCATCAAAAACAAGTACCCATTACCCCGCATTGAAGACTTGTTTGATCAGTTGAAGGGAGCTTGTGTGTTCTCGAAAATTGATCTCAGGTCGGGATACCACCAACTCAAGATAAGGCAATCTGATATTCCCAAGACAGCTTTCGTATCTCGGTACGGACTGTATGAATACACTGTCATGCCTTTCGGGCTAACTAATGCCCCGGCATATTTCATGTACCTCATGAACAAGGTATTCATGGAATATCTGGACAAATTTGTGGTGGTTTTCATAGATGATATTCTCGTCTTCTCCAAAGATGAAGAAGAACATGAGAAACATCTAAGGTTGGTGTTACAGAGGCTGAGAGAACACCAACTATATGCCAAGTTGAGCAAGTGTGAGTTTTGGCTGAAGAGAGTTCCCTTTTTAGGACATATAATCTCGGAGGGAGGAATCTCCGTAGATCCCGCCAAAATCGAGGATATCCAGAAGTGGAAGACCCCTGAAAATGTCGGGGAAGTTCGAAGCTTTTTGGGATTGGCTGGATACTATCGACGGTTTATTGAAGGATTCTCCAAGATCTCGAGACCTCTCACCAAACTGTTGGAAAAGGGAATCACATTCACCTGGACGCCACAATGCGATACGAGCTTTCAGGAGCTAAAGAAGAGATTGACAACAGCCCCAGTGTTGGTTATGCCAGATATGCAGAAGAATTTCACAGTGTACTGCGATGCCTCTGGAAACGGGTTGGGATGTGTTCTCATGCAAGAAGGACATGTCGTGGCATATGCATCCCGGCAGCTTCGGAAGCACGAGAAGAACTATCCTACACATGACCTAGAACTAGCCGCAGTGGTACACGCGTTGAAAATTTGGCGGCACTATTTGATGGGGAAGAGGACAGAGATATATACGGATCATAAGAGTTTGAAGTACATATTCACACAGCCAGATCTCAACCTCAGACAAAGGATATGGTTAGAGCTAATCAATGACTTTGATGTGGGCATCAACTATCATCCTGGGAAAGCAAACGTCGTGGCTGATGCTTTGAGTCGGAAAGTGCAGGTCAATAAGTTGAGTTTGAAGGACATGCCTGCAGAATTGAAGGACGAGGTTATAAGGCTCAATCTATGTCTAGTAAATAGTGGTGAAGCCATCGCCATGGAAGTGGACTCCACACTCGAGCAAGACATACGCGAGGGCCAAAAGAATGATGAGAAGATACAAGAGATCAGACAGCTCATCAAGGAAAATAAAGCTCCTGGTTTTAGAGAGGATGAACAAGGAACGGTGTGGCACGGGAAAAGGATCTGTGTGCCAGAAGTAAAGGAGATCCGTGAATTAATTTTGAAGGAGGCTCACGATTCTGACTATTCCATTCATCCTGGGAGTACGAAGATGTACCAGGACCTCAAGAGCAGGTATTGGTGGTATGGCATGAAGCGAGATGTCGCGGAACATGTTGCCCTATGTGACACATGTCAGTTGGTGAAAGCAGAACATCAACGACCCGCGGGATTGCTGCAACCACTCAAAGTGCCTGAATGGAAGTGGGAAGAAATCAGCATGGATTTTGTTGTGGGATTGTCTAGGACCCAATCCGGGTATGATTCAATATGGGTCATTATTGATAGGCTAACCAAGGTAGCTCATTTCATTCCTGTGAAAGAAAGCTACAGCGGATCCAAATTGGCAGAATTGTACATGTCAAGGATTGTGTGTTACCATGGAGTGCCAAAGAAGATAGTGTCGGATCAAGGAACACAGTTCACCTCGAGGTTTTGGCAAAAGTTGCATGAAACCATGGGAACCCATCTGAATTTCAGCTCTGCCTATCATCGTCAAACTGACGGGCAGACGGAGAGAACCAATCAGATCCTTGAAGATATGTTAAGGGCATGTGCACTCAAAAACAATAGGAGTTGGGACAAGAACTTACCGTATGCGGAGTTTTCCTATAACAACAGTTATCAAGCTAGTATGAAGATGTCACCATTTGAAGCTTTGTATGGAAGGAAGTGCAGAACTCCCCTATTTTGGAACCAAACAGGAGAAAGTAAAGTGTTTGGTCCAGAAGTGCTACAAGAAGCCGAGGCGAAGGTGAGGGAGATTCGCAACAACTTGAGGATAGCACAAACACGCCAGAAGAGTTATGCTGATGTACGAAGAAGAGAGCTCGTTTTCAACGTGGGAGACTATGTTTATCTCAAGGTGTCCCCTATCAGAGGACTTCGTCGGTTCAAGGTAAAAGGGAAGTTGTCACCTCGATACATCGGACCCTTTCAAGTTTTGGAAAGAAAAGGCGAAGTGGCGTACCAACTAGAGTTACCGGTTCATCTATCGGACGTGCACGATGTATTCCATGTGTCACAACTCAAGAAATGCCTGAGGACGCCTGAGGAGGTGTTACCCATGAATGAAGTGGATGTAGCTGAAGATTTGTCTTATGCCGAGCAGCCATACAAGATTTTGGAGACAATGGAACGCCTCACCAGAAATAAAAGAATCCGGATGTGCAAGGTGCAGTGGAAGCATCACTCAGAAGAGGAAGCCACCTGGGAACGGGAAGATGAGCTCAAGGCACAATTTCCGGAATTGTTTTCTTAGAAACACCAATCTCGAGGACGAGATTTCTTTTAAGGGGGGTAGAGCTGTAACACCCCAAATTTTGATTCAAAACTCTAAACCATGTTCAGAGGGGAATTTAAAAATTTTTGGACGTGTTGCATGTTTTGCAAAAATTCAAATTCAAACTGGAATTCAAATTATACCCAAAACAGAAAAGAAATGGAAAAAGAAAAAGAGAAACGGGAAAAAAACCGGCCAGTGGGCCGAAACCCGCCAGCCGGCCCAGTTTCCCCGCGCCAGCCCGCCCCCGCGCGCGCCGCGCTGTCTCTCACAGACGGGTGGGACCCGCCTGTCATCCCTAACCCCGCGACCCCGGACTCTCTCCCGCGCGCGCGATCGCAACCGACCGGACTTCCGCGTCCCGCCGTCCGAATTCTGGTCCCAAACGACTCAAACTCGATCGCAACAGACCCACCGCCCTCCCCCGGCTATAAAAACCCCAGCCCCGATCGGTTTTTCCCACGCGATCGCCGATTTTTACTCCGGTGAGCACCGAGACTTCGCCGGTGAATTCTGGCCGATCTAAGCTCGGAAACTCTGATCTAACTCGCTGGTCTTGATCCACCGCCTCCGGGGAACTTTGCAGGTGCAGAAAACTCGGAGACTTACGGTGAAAACCCAGCGCCGACGAGCTTCGCCGTGGTTTTGCCTCGGACCTCGCCGCCGAGCACTTTCCAGGACCCCCGAGCTCGAGAAAACCCCCGAGGTGAGATCCCTGACCCCCCCTCTACCGATCTATGCCATGAGATCACAGTTTTAGGCAGAATTCTCGAGGATCCGAAACTTTCAGGCGAGATCGCCGCTTCCCGCCGCCGTGCGCCGCCGGCAGCGCCGCCCGCGCTCGATCAGAGCGACGTGGCCGCTTGTACGCCGTTTATTTTAAATCGCACGGTAGACTTTAAAACCCCGCGTACCGGTTCGATGTTATAATCTCAGCCGTCGGTTTAAAATCGGACGGTCCACGTCAGCCCCGCGTTATAAAGACTGGAATTCTTACGTGCTACCCCCTGGGGTTCTCGGGAAATAAGAGCTAGCCCCGGAAACTTCTGATCTAGCTCCTGGAACTCCAGAAAATCATGTAAATTCATTTAAAAATCAGTTTTAGCCCCTGGACTTAATAAAAATTAGGAAAAACACCTCTGATAAGTGTAGCTAGACCCCTGGAAATTATGAAAATAATATTATAGACCCTGTAATGGGGTGAATTCATTATTTTAGCCCTGTTTAGTATTTAATTTAGAAAATTGAATATGTGACTAGTATTTAAAAATTAAAAAGTGGGACAAACATAATTGTCAAGATTAATTAAAAACTTTCTCAGTACTTAGAAAACCTTGGAGTGAGATAAAACTATATTTTGGGCTGAAATGAATCTGTTTTATTTGTTATTCACATTTAATTGTATAGGGACACATTTTTAAGTAAAGAATAGCTATAGAAAAATAGGGAAAATAATTATGAAATAGTTTACATCAGAGGCCAAGGTCAAAATATGTTATTAAATTATTTAGGACCAAAACCTATACTGTTTAGATGATGTGTATTACTAATTTCATACACAATTATGCATAGGAATATAAATCTGAAAATATAGCAAATAGTAAATGATAAATGGAGTTTTTAAAATCCAAAGAGTTCAGTTTAGGGTTGATAGAAATTAATAAGGCACATATGGAGAAGAAAAATACTTTTCATACATACTTGGTAGTTTAATATAAGGAATTTATTTAAAACTGAAACACACACACATATATATATATATAGTATGTAAGTATAAATGTGGACACAAAAGTAGGAATCATATACACATGGTTAAAAGTGCATGCAAGCCACAACTCAACACACATAAAGTAACCACAACACATATAATGGTAAATAACTTTTATAAATGTGACTGTGTGGTTTGTATGAAGTAGAAGTGTGAACTATGTCTTATGATTGTTGTTTTTCTTTTGCTATGTGTGATGGTATGAAGTAGAACCTGTTCAAGAGCAAGTTATCCCTTTCCAAGATCAGGACTACCCATTTCAAGAGCAGCAAGAAGGAGGCAAGTGTCCTTGACCACTTTGATCCTATGCTAGGATGTGTAGATAGAATTATTTGCATTGTCAAATGAAATATGAAACCCATGTTAGGATGTTTCCCTAGAATTGCATTACCTTGTTTCCTTGTAGCTTGGGTTGGGATTTATTTTGTCATGTCATTTATTTACATGCATATGCTTAGCCATGCTTAGAATGGGATATTTGGGATATGAGATCATCAGTTTATTATACCATACTCTTGAATGAGCTATTGTGAGTTATGTAGAGGTAGGGATCAAGGCAAGTTGGATGTTTTGGTTGTGTGCTGGGTGCACGAGACTTGGGTTTGTGTTTAGTACTTGCATGGATCCTAAGGACCGGTTCATGGAGCATGTAACCTGGCTTTACAGTGCCAACCACATGCTGAGATGGGGCAGCTTGACCAATTAATTAGGTGTATCCCCGGCGTAGTATGGGTGTGTTGGATGGTGCGGGGAGTAGGTGTCAGCTGGACTACCATATGAACCGCAAGGCTCAAGAGGGGGCCACTGCAGCGGGGTTGGAGCCTCTTGTATGCTGTTAGGGGTGAAACCTCAGTGGGCCCACGCTCGTCGGGAACCCCTTTGTAAAGGCTTCGTAGTGATCTCCTGGCTACACACCTGGGAAGTGTGAATGTGGATCGTAGCCACTGGCATAATGGAGGTTCTTTTAGTCCACCCGGCAACGGGGGATGAAATCACTACATGTGGGTACAGTGGTACAAACTCTGCAGAGTCAAAACTGTCTTGACAGCCGTGCTCACGGTCAAGAGCGGCCTGGACTTATTCATGATTAGGGGATTGATGGTTTTGGAAGTTAAGCGGGGAGCTTAACATTGGAAATGATGTTATGATTATTGGATTATGATGATGGGATGGGAGATTGGGACCATTTCACCTGTGTAGTAATGTAGGTGCTTAATAAGCTAAGGTGATAGGTATTAATTGCGTAGTGCTTTAACCATGAGTTCAACCTCCCCTTGTTCTAGCCATGCATGATATAATTTTCCCACACTTGCTGAGTACCATTGGTACTCAACCTTGCATATTTGTTGGTTTATATTGCTGCTCAGGTCAAGATAATGAGGTGGTGTATAATGACCAAGATTTTGGACCCGAGGAAGGCTTTTAGGTTCATGAAGACCCCCGGGCAACGCCTGTGATGGAGCCCTAAAGAATAATATTCCGCTGCTAGTTTATTTACTTGTGATGAACTTATTATTGTCCATCGAGACATTTATTATGTAAGACTTACTTATATTCGACACCTGGCTTGTATTAAATGATGCTTCACTATTTGTCATCACATGTATGAGAAAATGATCCTGGCATACATGTGATATTCACTTGGTTGTTCTTCAGAAAAACCGGGTGTGACATTTATTGGCTGGCAGGTTCTGACACCGCGCGCCAGTCTATGATGCGACCGGGCGCAACGGCACCTGACAGAGGCGTGCTCCGCGTCTTGGGAAGACGCGGGCCTTGAATACCTTGTACGGGCAAGGTATGTGTAAAAGCCCAAGAAAAGGGACTTGCAAAAACTTTTCTGCACCTCACAACACAACAGTTTTGTTGTGGGTAGATTGTGAAATATTGTGAAGAGCAAGTGACCTCCATCAAAGGAGTGATTAGAAGGGAAAGCCTTCACTTTCACAAAGTAGGGTTTCTACACATGAACATGAGAGGTTGAGCTCACCCCTAGAATTTTAAAAAGTCTTGGGAAGGTTCAGCCCAAAGCTCATGCAAATTCAACACTTTTTGAGGCACTTTTGGGTTATTTCAAAAGGAGGCCAATTTGAATGTAAATTCAAATTGCAGCAACTTTCATCACCCAAATTCAAAAGTTAGCTCCATATCTATACTCAGCACATTTTTCTGAGTAAACCCACCAAGTTTCATCCCCATTGGAGTTCATCTTGTTGGGAGCCAAATTTGCAATAATTCAAAACTGAATATGAATTTCAGATTAAACATGAAGCAAATTTAACCAAACAAAGTTTGAATTTGAGGACTCAAATTCAAACCAAGACTTGGGGTCTAAGTCTCTCATTCAATGTGTAGTTGCTGGGATATTTACAAAAGAAATGGAGAAGAGAGGATTAGGGGGAGAGTGGGCCCACAAGTCAGTGGGGGACACTTGTTTCCCAAACCGAGCGTGGCTGTTTTCTCCCGACGTCGGTCGAACACCTCGCGCCAGCTGCGGACAGCACCGGCATCCGACCGCCTCACCTCGCCACCTCCTGCTCGGCGACCGAGCGCACGCGTGCCCGACGCGGTTTAAGTTCCCAGCCCACGTGAGCCAGCCTCATCTCCTCCGCTCTGCCAGTTCCTACCCGAAACGGAAAATGACACCCGCCGCTCCCCTCGGCTCCTCGTCGCGCCGTTGATCCAGGCGACCTCGCGACCGGAGTTCAACAGCAAAGACACGCGCCGGGGACTGCTCGAGCTCACGGTGAAGACCCTACTCTCTTCCATGTTTTGTAGGGGGAGTATTTCCCCGTCTAGTCCTCGGTGCTCAACAAAAACGAGTGAGCAGAAATGCCGAAATTCGCGGCGATCGGTCCTGCACAGCGTAAACCCAGCTGAGCATAGGTTCTACACGCCCCCACGGCCACCTAGGATCCAAATCATCGAAAACCATCGAGCCTTTGCGCTGATATCCAAGTTTTTCGAGCAACAGTCGATATCGGGCCTAGGTCGACGGTGAGGTCCCAGTTCCGGCTATTTCCATGGCCAACCGAGCTCATATTCGTGCGCAGCATGCCACGGTGGAGCTGTAGGAGCAAACCGCTTGAGAAATAAGGCCCGGAGTAGCCCAGACGACGTCACCGGAGCAGAGGGAGGCTCTGTCGCCGTCGCGGGCATAGTTTCGGCCATTGCCGAGCTCCGGTGAGGGCACCAGCGTGTTCTCCGAGTCGAGTTAGGCACAGGCGGCAAGTTTTGTCAAAGGTCGGGCGGGGAAACGCCCGGCGGAGAGCGCTCCGGCGAAGCGCCGCCGCGGGAACTGCGGGAGAGCGCGAGGTAGACGAAGGGGGGGCCGGGTCCACCGGTCAGCCTCTGATCTCGCGCGGGGATCGGGTTTGCGGCCGGGATTCGGTGCGGCAGCGCGGGTAAAACCCCGTGGGCCGCGGTGTGGCCGCTTTCTGAGTGGGCCGGCTCGAGGAGTGGGTCCCACCCGCAGGATTTAAACATTTTTGGAATTTCCAGTTTTAGTGCAAACTTTAGAACCCCATAACTTTGGCTAGGAAGCTCCAAATTTAGTGATTCAAATTGGGTTGGAATCATCTTGCCTAGCTCTGTCCAGATATACAACCCAATTTGTATGAAACCCATTAATTAATTCTGGAAAATTCTTTAAAGCTTTTCATAAAAAGAATTTTAGAGGGAGTTTGGTTCATCCAAAAATCCCCAAATTTTGCCAGAATGTTCTGTAGGACATTAGTAAACCCCTGTAAAAGTTTCAGACCATTTGGAGTTGATTTGGTCAGCGAAATCCAAATTGGAAGGTGCTGTGTTCATTTGAATACAGAAACATTTTCAGAGAATTTCCAAAACTTGGAAATTCAATTCTGGGCAAACCTTGACTCCAAAAATGCTAGGAAAATTCATGAAAACCCTATGAGCTATAATTGAAATTGTAGTTCATTAAGTTGAGCATGAACAGGGGTATTACCTCAGAATAAATTCTTCCTTGCTGATTTGCCAAGACAATTATTCTGAGCAAACCACTCCATGAAAAGTGCTAATGTTTGGTCCAGAGAGTTTTCTTGTGACAAGGAATTCACACAAAAATTCTCAGCTCCATTGGAGCTCTAGATCACCCCTGTCCTGTTTAACCACTTAAGGGAATTAATATGGAAAAGGGGGGAAAACCACTTAGCATTTAACCATGTGATTAAGTTCAAGCCAAACCACCAACACCAGTTCATCTTTAAATTCTTAAACAAAGTTACAGGTGTTAGAGGCTGGTTATTAGAACTAATAGCAGAAGTTTTACTCTAAAACTCACATTTGCATCTAAATTAACATGTAGTATTTCATTAACGTGTAGCCGTTGAAGAAGAGACTCCGGAAGTGCTGGACTTCCTCCTTCCGGACGAAGAACTAACTCCTGACCAGCAGCAACAAGGCAAGCCCCGGTTTGCATTAACCCTTTTTAAAAGCTTTACTTTGTTTACATGTGTCATATGAAGTATGTATGTGCATTAGGTATAGGATGAATGAAACCCCACTTGCATAACCAAAGGTCCCTAAAAGAGTGAGGGTAGTGTCAAGGACCTCGAGTAGACAGGCTATGCTTAATGAGTCATAGGACTTCGGTACAAGTCGAGTAGTTGGAATCTACTCGCGAGATAGGCTTGGGACACACGGGTTCGGTTGAGTGATGTGAGATCACTTTAGTAATGAAAATGAGACTAGGCAGGGGCTAGGGCGCAGCAAGAGAGAGTCTTGTGTGCGCAGCCCTGCCCGTGTCGATTGAGGACCGATCCGTGTGCGGCCCTGCTGAACAAGTGTTGAACGTACCGAAGGCATATCGGATATATGGGCCCCGATAAACCGATGTAGCCTAAACCTCCAGGCGTCGAGGCATAGCACACCGATTTATAGGTGTAGGTTGAGGGCAGCAAGGTGGAAATCTGCCAACGGGCATAGAGAGATGCTCCGTGTGGGGAACCTCCTGCTCGTTTCGGTGCGACCGGTTCGACGTTTGGGCTGTTGGGTGAAAGGTTGTCCCGTACGACATCGAGTGAGCGTGCTGTGCAGCTCCACAGGTGGGCGTACGTGACGTGCTCTTTGGATTTCCCTGCAGGTGTATATCGAGTCGATTCGCCGTCCCTCGCGGTGACGAGTACTGCTTGTTCACTGCATCGTAACGTAGACTAATGGATGAAATATGTTGATGCAATGATGCTGATTGATATAATTGTATTGCTACATGTGTGCCACCAAATACTGCTTACTAAATTTCAGATTTCATGAACTGTTAACTTGTTGCTAAAAGATGAACTAAGGATGAACTTGTAGGCGTGTCGTTTTGCTGAAATGTTACTATCCTATGTCCATTGTACACCTCATGTAGAGTTTCATGCTTAGGTGAGTCGGTTAAGCCTTGCTGAGCCTTTGTGCTCACGGTTGCTGCTTAAGTGTTTTTCAGGTGAGGAGCCACCCACGGACTCGAAGTACGAGTCCACCGGCGAGGGTTACCCTCCGTCGGGGACCACGGCTGAGTGGGAGCCGTACACGCCGCGCTGAGCTGAGACGTGCAGCTAGTGTGGGTTGCCCTAGGGCTGGGCAACCGACTTTTGCTAAATAGGCGGGCGTGAGTTGTATAGTGTAGTCTTCCGCTGTGTAATAGAACAATAGTTGTAACTGAAGTTTGTACCTGTTTGTACAGTTTCAGCTGTTTTTCCCATGTAATATATCATGTTCTTATGACGTGTGCTGTCGGGTGTCGCATCGCGCGGCACCACCCTCTGCGATCCTGGATGAGCGGATTCCGGTCCGCCACAGCCTGGTATCAGAGCTGCAGTGGGGATAGCACAGTACTAAAGGACTGCATTATGGGAAAAACTTAGGTATACGGTGAGGATTCGGTAGTTGCCCAAGTAAGGACTATATTAGCATAGTTACTTAAAGTGGCAAAGACTAACTTATGTGTTATAATTCTGAATTTCAATTATGTAACGACGCACCTACGCTCTGGTAAGTATGGTAAGGAACGCCACCGAAAGCGGTTGAATTTCGGTTAGCTCTCCCTGACGAGGAACGTGGCTCAGGGATAGAGTCTCACAGCTTGGTGTGAGATGTCAATATGAATCTCTTGGACTCTTCATGTCCCTGAGTTCATATGAAACGCTGATCCCTAGCGTGCATTAGGCAAGTAAGCGGAGACCCCATCACGTGGTCAGTAACGCGAGAGTGTGTTCGTCTGGAAATAGCCCAGGGGGACATACGCAGCGCTTGCCATCGGCGTGCCCTGCAGGGCAGTAGGTGGTATCTGTTGGGTTGATAACATTTCCAACCGTGACGACCCGTTCATGACATACTCGGGTTCCCCGTCGTGTGGTGTTGAAACACGATCACGTGCCTTGAGACGTGACTTAGCTCAAGGACGGCCGTATGACAATGATACGGGCGTTTGTATTTACTTTTAAATATGGAACTGCCTGAAATGAACAAACTTTGAGTGCACCATCATTGTGTGGTCTTCTGCAGGTACTAACCACGTATTGTATCCGTGTAGAAAACGTGTGCGAGAGACCGTTTAGTGCCACACTCGAGACGTATATGCCGGTATGATCCGGTTAGGATTTTCTTTTGTGAGGAACGTAGTACCGAGATATTGTAGGCATATGCATGAGTATAATGATAACGAAGAATTAAAATCTATAGGTTCAACAGTTAGGACCCTGGTTGGGTATAAGAATGAGATAGGGATGAGTGTAGTTCCAAAAAGACTGAAAAACAGAGTGCTCGGTTTTGGGACAGCAAGTTTGCTGATCTTCAACAGGGCGTAACTCACAGGTCTTTTAGCCGAGAGAGGTGTGCTACATAGCTCTGGAAAGGTATTCAAGTACTCTACAACTTTGTTGTAGACTTCCAGAGCTGAAACTCGCCTTGAGATGGCTGAAATCCCAGAGGAATGTAAACTGTCCAGAACCAGGGCAGAGTAAAACATCCTCTGAACTGATCTGTTTTTCAAACATAACTCCCAGTAGAAAAATCTAAAATTGTCATATAATACATCCTTAGAAAGAGTAGAAGATGTGCGACACCTTTGCAATTCAAAGTTCCTGAAATTTCAGCACAGAATTTAGTGGAAATCAGGGTTGGAAACAGCCACTTCCAAGGGAGGTGCTGTTAAAATTCTTCCAGAAATTCTGCTAACTTTGAATTAACATAACTTTTTAATCAAAGCTGATCTGGGGGCAAATGAGTACTCGTTGGAAAGATACTGAAGTTAACTTTAACTTTGGTATTCAACTTGAGTCATGAAAATGCCCATAAAGGGATCAAAACTTGGAATGGGTATAAACTGGTCATTCTGACGGAAGAATGACAGATGAACTCAGTGGAGAGGGTGTCGTACCCTAAGGGTGGTATATGTGATGACAACGCGATAATAATGTCTCGTAGAGACCAAACCCAGTTATGGTAAGCTTCCAAAGAAGGGGTTTATCAAGTTGGATTAAACTAACTTGTGTTTGGTCTGGTAATGGTGTAGCTTGTGCAAAGTTATTACATTATCTGCTTACGAGATATATCGCATGTTTTTGTTGTCATAATATTTTTACGCCCATTGTAATGGAACTGCATGCAAGTGTTGCGGGACTGATGTTATTGTCGTATGGTTGCATATGGTTCGCACTAGGACCACGCACGAGGTAGGTGGCTCTAGCCAACAGGGAGGTGATGACTCCCAGCCACCGGCCTACGACAGCACCCCGCAGCAGCAGCCACCACCGCCGCCTCCGCTTACTCTAGCGGATGTGATAGCGGCATTGGTGGGAGGTCATGAGGAGCAGACCGACCTGCTCCGCACGATTGTGCAGAATACGTCCCAGGCGGGAGGACGTCAAGAGCGAGGGCCTCGCGAGCCCCGCGAAGTGTCGTACTCGGATTTCATGAGTACGCACCCTCCAGTGTTCACCGAAGCCGAAGAACCACTGGAGGCGGACAACTGGCTGCGGACTATCGAGTCCAAGTTCGGGCTGCTCCAGTGTACGGAGCGGCAGAAGACGCTGTTCGCAGCACAGCAGCTCCACGGTGCCGCTGGTGCGTGGTGGGCGAATTATGTCGCCTCACGTCCGGTTGGCCATGCCGTGGAATGGCAAGAGTTCCGGGAGGCGTTCCGCGCCTATCACATCCCTCCCGGAATAATGAAGAGGAAGTTCCAAGAATTTTTGGAACTGAAGCAGGGCGGGAGGAGTGCCCACGACTACTCCCGTGCCTTCAACCATCTGGCGCAGTATGCGTCAGACTACGTCTCCACGGAGGAGAAGAAGAGGGAGCACTTCTATCAGGGGTTGCACCCCGAAATGAAGACCCACCTCGTACAATGGAACCGCGGCACATTCAATGACCTAGTCAATGCCGCCATCATGCAAGAGGACGCTCAGCGGGAGTTAGCAGCTGAGCAGAGGAAGCGCAGCGCTCCACCTAGCAGCGGTGGGAGTGGCGCTCCCCAGAAGTACTGTATGGTGTATCGGACACCATCCGGGCAGCAGTGGCAACCACCGGCGCGACCGCAACGGTTCGGGGGACGTCCCTTTCAGGCACCTCCGTTCCGTCCGCCGATGCCACCACCAAGACAGCAACAGCAGACGGTACCCCGGGCGTTTCCACCGCCACAACGCGCCCCGGGTTTCCGTCCACCGATTAGCGGGGGACAGCCCCGTTTCACCTGCTTCACGTGTGGCCAGGCGGGCCACTTCGCGAAGGACTGTCCCCAGGGGCAGCAGAGCAGCGGGCAAGCCCAGCTCCAAGGCGGTGCTCGAGGCCGACCTCCGGTGAAGAAGGTTGGTTAGCGGACTGGAGGCGTCCGCAACCTCGACAATGAGGACGCCCCAGAGGGAGACAACGTGCTGGCGGGTACGTTTACTCTCAACCATCAAGCCATAGTCATATTATTTGATTCGGGTGCAACCCACAGCTTTATAAGTGCATCCTATGTGGCTAAACATCAATTGCAAGTCTTCCCAACAGACTGCACTTATATGATCTGCTCACCGGGAGGGAAGATTTCAGCTAATATGATGATTCCAATGGCACCTCTGTGCTTGGGTGGGAAACTATATCCCACCACCTTGATAATCCTTATGGGACAAAAGATTGATGCAATCTTAGGGATGTCATGGCTGCAATACCATGGTGCTGTCCTAGAGACTCGGACACGGACGGTTCACTTAAATTCTCCATTCCACCGTCCGCATTCCATGGTGTTAGACACGCCAGTCCGGGAAGTTTTAGCAATTAATAATGCTGAAGTTCTCAAGTTAGAAGACATCCCCGTAGTCCGGGAGTATCCCGACGTGTTCCCGGACGATCTTCCGGGCATGCCACCTGAGCGGGATGTCGAGTTCAAGATTGAACTTGCACCCGGGACTACGCCCATATCACGGAGACCATACAAGATGGCTCCAAATGAGCTGGCGGAACTGAAAGAACAGCTCAATGATCTGTTGAGCAAGGGTTTCATTAGGCCGAGTTCCTCGCCTTGGGGATGCTCGGCGCTATTTGTAAAGAAGAAGGATGAAACCCTGAGGCTGTGTGTGGATTACCGGCCGCTCAACGCCGTCACCATCAAGAATAAGTACCCACTGCCCCGTATTGACATCTTGTTTGATCAACTGGTGGGGGCAAGTGTATTCTCAAAGATGGACCTTCGCTCTGGATATCACCAGATCAAGATCCGGACGGAGGATATCCCGAAGACGGCGTTCTCGACGAGATACGGCTTATACGAATATCTCGTCATGTCATTTGGTCTCACAAATGCTCCAGCCCATTTCATGTATCTCATGAACTCGGTGTTCATGCCGGAGCTGGACAAGTTCGTGGTAGTGTTCATCGACGATATCTTGGTTTACTCCAAGACAGAAGCCGAGCATGCCGAACACTTACGGATCGTTCTTCAACGATTGCGAGACCACAAGCTCTATGCCAAGTTCAGTAAATGCGAATTTTGGATCAGCCAAGTGCCATTCTTGGGACATATCATCTCAGCTGAAGGCATTGCGGTTGACCCAAGCAAAATAGAGCAAGTGCTGAAAGGAAAGCTCCCATTTCAGTCCATGAAGTCAGAAGCTTCCTCGGGTTAGCGGGATACTACCGGAGGTTCATTCCGAGTTTCTCCAAGCTCGCTAAGCCGATGACAGAGTTGCTGAAAAAAGGGAAGAAATATGTTTGGAACACGGCGTGTGAAGGAGCGTTCCGAACATTGGTGAAGCATCTCACAACAGCCCCGGTCTTAGCTCAACCGGATACAACAAAGCCCTTCGACGTGTATTGTGACGCGTCCGGTATTGGGCTTGGCTGCGTGTTGATGCAGGAAGGACGTGTGATCGCTTATGGCTCACGCCAACTTCGGAACCATGAGCAGCACTACCCGACTCACGATCTTGAACTTGCTGCCGTGGTGTTGGCGCTAAAAATGTGGAGGCACTATCTCCTGGGGAACTTGGTGCATCTCTACACCGACCACAAGAGCTTGAAATACATTTTCACCCAGAAGGAGCTGAACATGAGGCAGAGGAGGTGGTTAGAACTGATCAAAGATTATGAGATTGAGATCCATTACCACCCCGGCAAGGCGAATGTGGTTGCCGACGCGCTGAGTCGGAAATCACATGTCCATCACCTCACCATTACACCGGTGGAGGAGGAAGAGCCAAGTTTATACTTGGTTCCTTATGGATCGCTGTACAACCTTGCCCTCGTCCCTACTATTAGGGAGGACATCATTGAAGCTCAGAAAAATGATAAAGGCATGGCACATCTCCGGAGACGAATTGACAATGGGGAGATCAAATGTTTCCGGAAAGATGGTGAGGGGACGTTGTGGTTCAATGACCGCATAGTCGTACCCCGAGATATGGAGTTGAGGAAAAAGATCCTCGATGAAGCTCACTTGTCCAAATACTCCATTCATCCGGGCAGCAACAAAATGTACCAAGATTTGAAAAAGAAATTTTGGTGGACACGGATGAAGCGGGAGGTAGCTAAGTACGTATCCGAGTGCGATACGTGTAGACGAGTGAAAGCTGATCACATGAAGAAATCAGGGCTGCTGCAACCCCTGAAGATCCCGGCATGGAAATGGGAAGATGTGAGCATGGATTTCATTGTGGGATTACCCCTAACAGCCAACAAGCATGATTCCATATGGGTAATCGTTGATCGGTTAACCAAGACGGCTCACTTCATTCCGGTGAATACACGTTACAATGCCGGCAAATATGCGGAGCTATACATAGCGAAGATTCTATGCCTATACGGGGTACCCAAGACCATTGTCTCAGATCGAGGTGCATTATTTGTATCTCGCTTTTGGGAGCAGCTACACGCTGCATTGGGTACTAAGTTGATCAGGAGCTCCGCCTATCACCCTCAGACAAATGGCCAGACAGAGAGGGTGAATCAAGTTCTGGAAGACATGTTGAGAGCATGTGCCATCCACCATGGTAGGAACTGGGATGATCACCTACCATTGGCGGAATTCTCGTACAACAACGGTTATCAGGCGAGTATCAAAATGGCACCTTACGAAGCTCTCTATGGTCGTAAATGCCGCACCCCATTAAATTGGTGCGAGTCCGGTGAAAGGGTCACATTCGGGGTTGATGTGGTGAACGACGCCGAGGAACGCGTTCGGACAATTCAAGCCAATTTGAAGGCCGCTCAATCCCGACAGAAGAGCTACGCTGATAAGAGGCGTAGGCCGTTGCACTTTGACGTTGGAGAACACTTGTACCTCCGCGTGTCTCCAATGAAGGGCGTGCACCGATTCGGTGTGAAGGGGAAGCTCGCTCCCCATTTTATTGGACCCTATGCTATCACCGAGAAGTGTGGACCAGCGGCGTATCGATTGGAGCTACCGGCATCTCTGACTGGTGTCCATGATATTTTCCATGTTTCGCAACTGCGAAAATGCTTGAAGCATACAGCTGCTGTTCCTACCGAAGACATCGGCGAGCTGCAACCGGATTTAACGTATGATGAATATCCGGTGGGAATTCTTGATGAGAAAGCCAGGACCACACGCAGCAGAACGTTGTGGTTCTACAAAATACTCTGGAGCAACCACACCGCCGAAGAAGCGACGTGGGAGAGCGAGGAGTTCCTTCGCTCAAATTACCCGGAGTTCATGGCTTCTCAACACGGGTAAGTCCCTATTACATCGCTATCTCTTCTTTTATAATCTCGGGACGAGATTCTTTTAAGGGGGGAGGGATGTAAAAGCCCAAGAAAAGGGACTTGCAAAAACTTTTCTGCACCTCACAACACAACAGTTTTGTTGTGGGTAGATTGTGAAATATTGTGAAGAGCAAGTGACCTCCATCAAAGGAGTGATTAGAAGGGAAAGCCTTCACTTTCACAAAGTAGGGTTTCTACACATGAACATGAGAGGTTGAGCTCACCCCTAGAATTTTAAAAAGTCTTGGGAAGGTTCAGCCCAAAGCTCATGCAAATTCAAAACTTTTTGAGGCACTTTTGGGTTATTTCAAAAGGAGGCCAATTTGAATGTAAATTCAAATTGCAGCAACTTTCATCACCCAAATTCAAAAGTTAGCTCCATATCTATACTCAGCACATTTTTCTGAGTAAACCCACCAAGTTTCATCCCCATTGGAGTTCATCTTGTCGGGAGCCAAATTTGCAATAATTCAAAACTGAATTTGAATTTCAGTTTAAACATGAAGCAAATTTAACCAAACAAAGTTTGAATTTGAGGACTCAAATTCAAACCAAGACTTGGGGTCTAAGTCTCTCATTCAATGTGTAGTTGCTGGGATATTTACAAAAGAAATGGAGAAGAGAGGATTAGGGGGAGAGTGGACCCACAAGTCAGTGGGGGAAACTTGTTTCCCAAACCGAGCGTGGCTGTTTTCTCCCGACGTCGGTCGAACACCTCGCGCCAGCTGCGGACAGCACCGGCGTCCGACCGCCTCACCTCGCCACCTCCTGCTCGGCGACCGAGCGCACGCGTGCCCGACGCGGTTTAAGTTCCCAGCCCACGTGAGCCAGCCTCATCTCCTCCGCTCTGCCCGTTCCTACCCGAAACGGAAAACGACACCCGCCGCTCCCCTCGGCTCCTCGTCGCGCCGTTGATCCAGGTGACCTCGCGACCGGAGTTCAACAGCAAAGACACGCGCCGGGGACTGCTCGAGCTCACGGTGAAGACCCTACCCTCTTCCATGTTTTGTAGGGGGAGTATTTCCCCGTCTAGTCCTCGGTGCTCAACAAAAACGAGTGAGCAGAAATGCCAAAATTCACGGCGATCGGTCCTGCACAGCGTAAACCCAGCTGAGCATAGGTTCTAAACGCCCCCACGGCCACCTAGGATCCAAAACCATCGAAAACCATCGAGCCTTTGCGCTGATATCCAAGTTTTTCGAGCAACAGTCGATATCGGGCCTAGGTCGACGGTGAGGTCCCAGTTCCGGCTATTTCCATGGCCAACCGAGCTCATATTCGTGCGCAGCATGCCATGGTGGAGCTGTAGGAGCAAACCGCTTGAGAAATAAGGCCCGGAGTAGCCCAGACGACGTCACCGGAGCAGAGGGAGGCTCTGTCGCCGTCGCGGGCATAGTTCCGGCCATTGCCGAGCTCCGGTGAGGGCACCAGCGTGTTCTCCGAGTCGAGTTAGGCACAGGCGGCAAGTTTTGTCAAAGGTCGGGCGGGGAAACACCCGGCGGCGAGCGCTCCGGCGAAGCGCCGCCGCGGGAACTGCGGGAGAGCGCGAGGTAGACGAAGGGGGGCCGGGTCCACCGGTCAGCCTCTGATCTCGCGCGGGGATCGGGTTTGCGGCCGGGATTCGGTGCAGCAGCGCGAGTAAAACCCCGTGGGCCGCGGTGTGGCCGCTTTCTGAGTGGGCCGGCTCGAGGAGTGGGTCCCACCCGCAGGATTTAAACATTTTTGGAATTTCCAGTTTTAGTGCAAACTTTAGAACCCCATAACTTTGGCTAGGAAGCTCCAAATTTAGTGATTCAAATTGGGTTGGAATCATCTTGCCTAGATCTGTCCAGATATACAACCCAATTTGTATGAAACCCATTAATTAATTCTGGAAAATTCTTTAAAGCTTCTCAGAAAAAGAATTTTAGAGGGAGTTTGGTTCATCCAAAAATCCCCAAATTTTGCCAGAGTGTTCTGTAGGACATTAGTAAACCCCTGTAAAAGTTTCAGACCATTTGGAGTTGATTTGGTCAGAGCAATTCAAATTGGAAGGTGCTGTGTTCATTTGAATACAGAAACATTTTCAGAGAATTTCCAAAACTTGGAAATTCAATTCTGGGCAAACCTTGACTCCAAAAATGCTAGGAAAATTCATGCAAACCCTATGAGCTATAATTGAAATTGTAGTTCATTAAGTTGAGCATGAACAGGGGTATTACCTCAGAATAAATTCTTCCTTGCTGATTTGCCAAGAGAATTATTCTGAGCAAACCACTCCATGAAAAGTGCTAATGTTTGGTCCAGAGAGTTTTCTTGTGACAAGGAACTCACACAAAAATTCTCAGCTCCATTGGAGCTCTAGATCACCCCTGTCCTGTTTAACCACTTAAGGGAATTAATATGGAAAAGGGGGAAAACCACTTAGCATTTAACCATGTGATTAAGTTCAAGCCAAACCACCAACACCAGTTCATCTTTAAATTCTTAAACAAAGTTCCAGGTGTTAGAGGCTGGTTATTAGAACTAATAGCAGAAGTCTTACTCTAAAACTCACATTTGCATCTAAATTAACATGTAGTATTTCATTAACGTGTAGCCGTTGAAGAAGAGACTCCGGAAGTGCTGGACTTCCTCCTTCCGGACGAAGAACTAACTCCTGACCAGCAGCAACAAGGCAAGCCCCGGTTTGCATTAACCCTTTTTAAAAGCTTTACTTTGTTTACATGTGTCATATGAAGTATGTATGTGCATTAGGTATAGGATGAATGAAACCCCACTTGCATAACCAAAGGTCCCTAAAAGAGTGAGGGTAGTGTCAAGGACCTCGAGTAGACAGGCTATGCTTAATGAGTCATAGGACTTCGGTACAAGTCGAGTAGTTGGAATCTACTCGCGAGATAGGCTTGGGACACACGGGTTCGGTTGAGTGATGTGAGATCACTTTAGTAATGAAAATGAGACTAGGCAGGGGCTAGGGCGCAGCAAGAGAGAGTCTTGTGTGCGCAGCCCTGCCCGTGTCGATTGAGGACCGATCCGTGTGCGGCCCTGCTGAAAAAGTGTTGAACGTACCAAAGGCATATCGGATATATGGGCCCCGATAAACCGATGTAGCCTAAACCTCCGGGCGTCGAGGCATAGTACACCGATTTATAGGTGTAGGTTGAGGGCAGCAAGGTGGAAATCTGCCAACGGGCATAGAGAGATGCTCCGTGTGGGGAACCTCCTGCTCGTTTCGGTGCGACCGGTTCGACGTTTGGGCTGTTGGGTGAAAGGTTGTCCCGTACGACATCGAGTGAGCGTGCTGTGCAGCTCCACGGGTGGGCGTACGTGACGTGCTCTTTGGATTTCCCTGCAGGTGTATATCGAGTCGATTCGCCATCCCTCGCGGTGACGAGTACTGCTTGTTCACTGTGTCGTAACGTAGACTAATGGATGAAATATGTTGATGCAATGATGCTGATTGATATAATTGTATTGCTACATGTGTGCCACCAAATACTGCTTACTAAATTTCAGATTTCATGAACTGTTAATGTAAAGGTCCCAAAAATGTGAATACAAAGAAACATGAGTTTACACAAATGTTGGAGTCATGTGTATGAATAAGGGGCTTAGTTGAAACTTTTTCCCACATATGATAACATTGGTGAGAATTCTTCTAAACAAACTTAGGGTTGCTGCATGGGTGGACCTCATGTAGATTAAAACCCCAGAGATGAAGAGCTCAAGTGCAAGGGAAGGGTTTAAAAATCAGAGATGGACTAAAGTTAAATTCAAACTTCAAGTGAGAGAAGGACACAATGAGAAATTCAAAACTGTTGTGTCCAAACTATTGTTTGCAGCAGCTAACACAAGGATCAAGTGGTATATTTGGATTCCTTAGGTCCAAATTAGTGGGAAGGCAAAGTTTCATTGATTGTTGAAAAGAGTTGCTGCCCATTTTTCCAAAGGGAGTCAAATGTGCAAAGAATTCAAATGAACATTTGAATTTGCATGGGATTTGTCCAAACTTGTCAAATGAACTCAGTTTCCAATTTTCAAACAATTGGGTTGGATAATTGTCAAACTTTGGAGATATTTTGAGGAAAGAGGTACTGAATTGTGGGGCCCACATGTCATTGGGAGAGATGAGTGTGCAAAAGATCTTCATCTCAGGAGGTGCACGGTCTCTGTTTTTTCTCCTCCTCACGAAGTCATCGCGCCACCGAACCGCCTCGGTCCTTCTCACCGTGCGACACCGGGGCAAAGCCGATGCCACCTCTCCCTCGCGACCTCTGTGCTGGCGAGCTGGTTTTCCCTCTCCTTATCACGCAGCTCGTGCGTGGTCCTCGTTTTCCCACTCTCGCGCGCACAACCGGAACATCCCGGCGCCGTTTCTCGTTCTGCCTGTTGCAAACCGCGTCGCCCCCTCCACTGCCCGAGTGATCCACGGAAGAAGTGAGCGCCAGCGTGTGCTCTAGCGACCCATCGCTCTACTCCGTGGCGTTGCCGCATCGTTTGAGCACAATTCGACGAATTTCACCGGGCACCGAGGCTCACCATCAGGAAACCGAGCGGGTCTCACGTGGACAGCCCCACCGAGAGCTTCTCAGGCCCGAGCTAGAGCGCCATCGGATGCGCTGGGAGTCCCTGATGCTCATCCCCGAAGCTCAAGCCATGAGATGAGCTACCGGGCTCGAATTTGGAAAAAGATCGCCGTCGGGCACCATCCGACCTTCTGATACGGTAATACCAAATTCGATTGTCCCTCTCATTCTTAGGCCATCAAATCTTGCACACACGAGCTGGGCTAGCCGGCGATCTTTTGCCCTTTTTCAACCAATGTCTGAAAACCATTGTGCACGACGTATTTCATACTTTTTCCACGGCGGCTATGGTGGGGCGGTTCGGGCTCCCGATGAGAGCTAGGTTAGGGCCCTTTGCAGGCTGCTTCACCACCCGGACGATCCTCCCTGGCGTCCACTGGTGCTGTAGCGCCGTTCCACCGAGGTCTGGGCAGGCTAGGATGACCGGGCGACGTTGCCGAACCGGTCTAGAGCCGCCACGCCGTGGCCAGCTAGGTTAGAGCCATCGCCGGCCGGGGAAGAGGGTTCCATCGTGTTCAGCACGTGAAATAAGGCCCTAGCGGTGAGGGAGATCTCGGGGGATGGCCGGGAGGCTGGGATCCGTCGAACTCCGGCGAGCACGGCGGCGCGCGGGCGCGGGGGCCGGAGGTAGAAGACGACCCGGTGGGTCCCGCCCGTCAGCGACGGTTTTTCAAATATTTGATCGGCTGTGGCGCAGGGATCTGGTGTGGTGGCGCGGGAAATACCCTGTAGCCTCGTGTGGCTTGTCCCGACGCGTGACACCTGTCCCCGGACCCACAGCCAGTATTTGAACATTTTGGGAAATTTCAGTTTTTAGTTCAAACTTTGAATAGCTACAACTTTGGGTAGGAGAATCCAAAAATTGTGAAACAAATTTTGTTGGATTCCTCTGATAGAGTACTATCCAAATGTAGAACCCAATTTGTATGAAACCCTTTATTAAATTCTGTAAAATTCTTTAAAACTTTCTAGCAAAAGAATTTTAGAGGGAGTTTGGTTAATCCAAAAATCCTCAAATTTTGCCAGAATAGTCTTTAGGGTATTAGTGAACACATGTAAAATTCCCAAATCATTTAGAGTTGATTTAGTTAGGTTAATTCTGATTTTAAGTTTCTGTATTCAAATGAATACAGAAAACAATTTCAGGGAATTTCCAAAACTTGGAAATTCAGTTCTAGCTATTCCTTAGCTCCAAAAATACTAGGAAAATTCATGCAAACTCTAGGAGCTATAATGGAAATTGTAGTTCACCAAATTTTGCATGAACATGGGTGTGATCTCAGAATTAATTCTTCATTGCTTAGTTGCTTGGAAAATTGTTCTGAACAAACCACTCAATGAAAAGTGCTAATTTTTGGGCCAGATGACTTTCTTGTGACAAGGAACTCACATGAAAATTCTCAGCCCCATTGGGGCCCTGGGTCACCCCTGTTCTTTTTAACCTCCTTAAGTGATCAATATAGAAGAGGGGGGAAACCACTTAGCCTTTAATCATATGCTTGGATCCAAACCTAAACCACTAGCACCAGCGTCATTGTAAATTCTTAAACAGAGTTCCAGTTTTGAAAAACTTGTTATTAGGACTTGTAGCAAAGTCTTTACAATTAAACGATATGCATATTCATCACGTGTAGTATCTACGTGGAGGAGTTGAAGTCATCGGAGTAGAAGTCAAGGAAAGAGGGAAGAGGTTGATCAAGCACCAAGTGGTCTTCACTAACTGCATATATATATATATAAGTCACCTGCAAAACAAAGGCAAGCCCCGGTTTGCATCAAATTTACAAGTTTTTATTTGTATTCACTTCATACGTCTAGTATTATATTTATTGCATTACGTCTAGATGGTATGAAACCCCAAATGCATGACCCCGAAAACCCTGGAGTTTAATGTAGGATATGTTATCAATTCATGAAAACTGCTGATCTCAACAAAAGTGGATTAAAAGAAGCAAACCTCGAGTGGGCAGATTCCTACTCGTGAACAGGGATTTAGGGGGATCAATCGGAAGAGTTGGGAATTGATCCTCCTAGTGGGAATGGAGACCGGGCAGTGGATGGAAGGTCAAGGACGTGGTCCTGTGAGCCTAGTCTATGTCTGAGTCGATTAAGGCCCGTTCTCGTGTGCGGCCCGTTGGGCAAGTTTGAGTTGTGTACCGGATGCATACTGGCTATATGGGACCCAGGAAACCGATGTAACATGTTAACCTGGGTGTCGAGGCATACCTCACCGTCTGATGCCGATGCTGAAAGGATAGAGAAGTCTGCTCTACGAGGGTTTGCCGTAGAGAGACTTAATCCCAGTCGGTGGGACCGGTTCGACATGTGGGTGTCGTGTGAAAGGTGGCCACGTACGACGTCAGTGACAGTTGCTGTGTGCAACGTCGAGTACGGGCGTACGTGTCGTGTCAGCCGGGTGTTTTTGATTGCAATCACCGTCGCTCGCGGTAGTGAGCATACTTGTCCTCTGCGTCGTGACGTAGTAATACACCGGGAAATATTTAACATGCTTCGTGGGTAATCCTCATAATGGAGATGAGGAATGATCAACACTTCACTAAATTTAATTTCCACCTTGGGCTAGAAGCGTCGAGGCAAAGCGTTTCTTGTTTGATTGTGGAGTCTCGACGTTGATGGCGCAAGGTCCGTATGAGTCTAGGGTAGCTCACTAAAGTTACTTTCACCTCGGGCAAGTGACATCGAGATGAAGCGTTTCTTGTTTGATTGTGGAGTCTCGATGTAAATTGCGCGAGGGCTATAAAAGTTGCTTAAAACTTGAAGTAAGGACTCCCCTTTAGCTCAAGTTCATCGTTTATGAAAAATGCTATAATCAGCCCTCTATTTCCATCACATAGAGTTTCATGACTAGGGTGACGGGTCAGTCTTGCTGAGCTTCGTGCTCACAGATACTGCACAAGTTGTTTTGCAGGAAATAACTATACGCTGAGATGTACGGGTGCCTAAGGAGGTTCGGAACTCTCCGAGTGGTGAACTCAGGGCAACCCCTGCCTCTGCTACTGTGATAGTGTTGCTAGTGAGAAGGTTCCGCGGGCTGGACACCTTCCCTGTTGCTTAGCATAGATATGAGTCGTGAGTTGTAATAATCTTCCGCTGTAGTTTATTTTGAGAAGTATTTGTAAACTCAAAACTTTGTAAGTTTCCGCTCGATTTATGTAATATGATGCTTTATTATGTGTGCTGTTGGGTGCCGCATCGCACGGCACCACCCAATGCGATTCCCGGGCGAGGTATCCCGTCCCCGTGAGTGATCGGGACGGCGGGGTCCTCACAGCGTGGTATCAGAGCCGCATTGGTAATAGCACACGGAATAAGGATTGTATTACGACAAAAACTTAGGATACGGTGAGGAAACGATAGTAGGCCCACATAAGGACTATAGTAGTATAGTTACTTAAAGTGGCATAACTAACTTATGTGTTATAATTCTGAATTTTGATTCTGTAACGACGCACCTACGTTCTGGTAAGAATGGTAAGGAACGCCACCGAAAGCGGTTCAATTTCGGTTAGCTCCCCTGACGAGGAAAGTGGTTCAGGGATAGGTCTCACAGCTTGGTGTGAGATGTTAATATGAAACTCTTGAACTCTTCATGTTCCTGAGCTCATATGAAACGCTGATCCCTAGCGTGCATTAGGCAAGTAAGTGGAGACCCCATCGTGTGGTCAGTAACGCGATAGTATGGTCTGCTGGAAATAGCCCAGAAGGACATACGCAGCGCTTGCCATCGGCGTGCCCTGCAGGGCAGTAGGTGGTATCCGTTGGGTTGATAACATTCCCAACCGTGACGACCCGTTCATGACATACTCGGGTTCCCCGTCGTGTGGTGTTGAAACACGATCACGTACCTTGAGACGTGACTTAACTCAAGGACGGCCGTATGACAATGATACGGGCGTTTGTATTTACTTTCAATTATAGAACTGCCTGAAATGAGAAAAACTTTGAGTGCACCACTATTGAGTGATCTTCTGCAGGTACTAACCACGTACGTATCCCGTGTAGTACACGTGTGCGAGAGACTGTCTTAGTGCCACTGATAAAACGGATATGCCGGTATAATCCGGATTAGGATTTTCTTTTGGGGAGGCAACGTAGTACCGACATGTTCTTACGGTGCATCGACACCGTACTACACATAATAACCTCTTCCCTATGAAGAAATGATTCATGAGTTAACTTTCAACTAAAAATGGAAGTTTGAAACGAATATTAGTTACCGAACTCTTCTTTTGAACTAAGATTCAAATGAGAGAGTGTCTAGGTTTCAAAGATTTCAAAAACAGAGTGCTCTGTTTCTAGCAGAAATTCTTGCTGGATTTTTACAGAGTATAACTCTGAGTAGCTTTAACCAATTAATGTGTATGATGCAGTTCTGGAAAGGTTTTCATGGGCTCTACAACTTTCTTGTAGACCTCCAGAGCAAAATCACAGATTAAGTTGGTGAAAAGTTCAGTTGAAGGCAAACTGTTCAGAACCAGGACAGTAACAAAGCCTCTCTGAACCTTTCTGTTTTTAAGCCATGACTGCCGGTAGAAAAATCCCTACGAGGCCTTTGGATACTCGTTGGAAAGATATTAAAGTTAACTTCAACTTTGATATTCAACTGGAGTTACGAAGGTGCTTTTAACTGGATCAGGATCTGATCTGTTTGAAGACCAATCAGTCGGCTTGTAAATCCTTGCTGTTGGATACATCAGTTTGCGCTTAAACCATTTTGCTTGCATGTTGAGGTTTCATTATCAGTGTTGCACTACTTTGTTTATGGAATAAATCAAGTGATAGTGTTGAACTGATAATGAACTCTTGCACTTTCAGAATGGTGCGAACTCGGTCCATGAGTGAGGTGGGTGGTTCCAGTGGTGGTGGTGGTGATAACTCTCCACAGCGGGAGCAGCGAGCTCCGCAACAGCAGCCTTCACCAGGACCTTCACCCACGGTCACAATGGCGGACATTCTGGCCGCCATGACGGGTGCAAACGATGAGCGAACCGACTTGCTCCGCACCCTAGTGATGAATACATCCCGTCCAGGGGGATGTCAAGACGAAGACTTGCGCCAACCGCAACTGAATTCCTATGTTGAGTTCTTGGCAACTCAACCACCGGTTTTCATGGAATCTGAGGATCCTCTGGTGGCGGATAGCTGGATCCGTACCATTGAATCTAAGTTCGGGTTGCTTCAATGCACCGAACATCAGAAGGTTTTATACGCGGCGCAACAACTTCACGGGTCCGCCAGTGCATGGTGGGCAAATCAACTCGCCTCCTTACCAGCTGGACATGACTGTACATGGGCAGAATTCCGGAAGGCATTTCTCGCGTATCATGTTCCGTACGGGATAATTCAGCGGAAACTCGAGGAGTTCCTGGCCTTAAAACAAGGAGGGAGGGGTGCATACGAGCATTCACGAGTGTTCAACAAACTGGCGCAGTATGCGCCTCAACATGTGAACACCGAAGCACAAAAATGTGAATGGTTTTTCCGCAGCCTAAATCCCAAGCTAAAGGAGAGACTCGTTTTAACTGATCGAAAGAACTTCAACGAATTGATGAGTGCTGCCATCATGGTCGAAGATGCTCAGCGGGAAGTTCAGGCTGAGAAAAGAAAGAACCATGTACCACCGGAGAGTAGCAGTAGTGCTCCTCAGAAATACCGGATGGTAGACAGTACCTTGAACTGTCAGCTGATGCATCCGGCTCGACGACTCCAGCAATATTCCAGTCGATCATCCCAATACTCTGATTTCGGACAGCTGCAACAACGGTATAGGCAGCCACGTTATTCTGCTCCTCAAGTGTTCTTGCCGCAGCAGAATACCACCAATGTCCATGCACAGAGCAACCAGGAACCGGCTGAGAAACCGTGCTTCACGTGCGGGTACTTGGGTCACATCAGCAGAAAGTGTCCAGAAAGGATACGCCATAAAGAAACTACACCAAAGCGGGGTATGAATCAACCCCGTGCTCAGCTTCAAGGAACAGCACCAAAACCCGGGTGCATTTATCATACAGCTCTAGAGGATGTGCCAGATGGGGCACCTGTACTAGCGGGAATGTTCACCCTCAATGGACTGCCCGTATTAATTCTGTTTGACTCTGGAGCTACACACAATTTCATCAGCAGGATGTTTGTGTGCAAAGCTGAGCTCTCCACCTCTACACCGAAGGATCACTACCTTATCCGCTCACCGGGTGGAAATATAGCTGCTAATGAAGTAGTGATCAAAGCACCCTTGTGCTTAGGTGGAAACTTATACCCCACCACCCTCATTGTGTTAGAGGGGCAGAAGATCGACGTGATTCTAGGAATGGCGTGGATGAACTATCACGGGGCTGTTCTTGATATTGGTCCACGGATTGTTAGTTTGGACTCTCCAATCTACGGTATCCAAACGCTCATACTTGAAGCCGTGGATTCTAAAAATCCAGTGGTATACCACAGTGTGACCACGAAACTGGAGGATATTCCAGTGGTCCGTGAGTACCCAGATGTGTTTCCCGACGATCTTCCAGGGATGCCGCCCGAGAGGGATGTGGTATTCAAGATCGAGTTAGCACCGGGAACCACACCAATATCTCGGAGGCCGTACAAAATGTCTCCAAAGGAATTAGCTGAACTAAAAGAACAGCTAAAGGACTTAATGGACAAAGGGTTCATCCGACCAAGCTCATCGCCATGGGGCTGTTCAGCCCTTTTTGTGAAGAAAAAGGATGAGTCACTTCGATTATGTGTGGATTATCGGCCGCTGAATGCAGTGACGATCAAAAATAAATATCCGTTGCCGCGGATCGATATATTATTTGATCAGTTAGTGGGTGCCAAGGTATTCTCCAAGATGGACTTACGGTCTGGTTATCATCAAATAAAGATCAGAGCGGAGGATATACCGAAGACGGCCTTCTCGACTAGATACGGGCTCTATGAGTATCTAGTCATGTCTTTCGGGCTAACAAATGCACCCGCACATTTCATGTATCTCATGAATTCTGTATTCATGCCAGAGTTGGATCAGTTCGTCGTGGTTTTCATCGACGACATTCTCGTTTACTCCAAATCGGAGGAGGAGCACACCAAACATCTCCATATTGTGCTCCAACGCCTACGAGAACATAAGCTGTATGCCAAATTCAGCAAGTGTGAATTTTGGATCAGCAAAGTACCATTTTTAGGCCACATTATTTCAGCAGAGGGTGTGGCCGTGGATCCAACAAAAATTGAGCAAGTCTTGCAGTGGGAGTCTCCGACATCGGTTCATCAAATCCGCAGTTTCTTAGGACTAGCGGGTTATTACCGGAGATTTATTCCCAGCTTCTCGAAGGTGGCTAAACCAATGACGGAGTTATTAAAGAAGAGCAGCAAGTATGTGTGGACAGAGGCCTGTGAAGAGGCATTTCAAACATTGAAGAAACATCTCACAACGGCACCGGTGTTAGCCCAACCGGATACAACAAAGCCATTTGATGTTTATTGCGATGCCTCAGGCATTGGACTTGGCTGCGTCTTAATGCAAGATAGACGCGTGATCGCGTATGGGTCTCGTCAACTCCGCAACCATGAGCAGCACTACCCCACTCATGACCTAGAACTTGCTGCGGTGGTGCTTGCGTTGAAGATGTGGAGGCACTATTTACTTGGAAATTTAGTGCACCTCTACACCGACCACAAGAGCCTCAAATATATATTCACTCAGAAAGATATTAATATGAGGCAGCGGAGATGGCTGGAATTAATTAAAGACTATGAGCTCGAGATCCATTACCATCCGGGCAAAGCTAACGTGGTGGCTGATGCACTCAGTCGTAAGTCCCACGTTAATAATTTGGCAGTTGTTCCCGAGGAGGAGGAAGAACCAAGCTTGCGAGTGATTCCGTATGGGGCGTTGTATAACCTTGCTCTTGTGCCTACCATCAGAGAGGAGATTGTACAGGCCCAGAAGAGAGATAGAGGAATGCGGAATATACGAGCAAGGATTAAAGAGGATAAGATGAAATGTTTCCGGGAAGATGATCAAGGCGTGTTATGGTTTAACAACCGTATTGTGGTACCCCGGGACCTGAATCTAAGGAAGAAAATCCTCGATGAAGCGCATATGTCCAAGTACTCGATACATCCAGGGAGCAATAAGATGTATCAAGACCTGAAGACAAAATTTTGGTGGACTAGGATGAAGCGAGAAATTGCCAAGTATGTATCCGAGTGTGATACATGTCGGCGAGTCAAAGCTGACCACATAAAGAAGGCAGGAATGCTACAACCCTTAAGCATTCCGGCATGGAAGTGGGAGGACATCAGCATGGACTTTATTGTTGGACTACCTCTCACATCCAGAAGGCATGACTCCATTTGGGTGATTGTTGATCGCTTAACAAAATCAGCCCACTTCATCCCAGTGAGTACAAGATATTCAACTAAGCAATATGCAGAGTTGTATCTTTCAAGGATTGTGTGCTTACATGGAGTCCCCAAGACCATTATATCAGACCGAGGTTCAATATTTGTTGCTCGTTTCTGGGAACAACTACATGAATCTCTGGGAACGAAATTAATCAGAAGCTCAGCATACCACCCCCAGACCGACGGTCAAACAGAGAGGGTGAATCAAATTTTGGAAGATATGCTGAGGGCGTGTGCCATAGATCATGGAAAGAACTGGGATAACCATTTGCCATTAGCAGAGTTCTCTTACAACAATGGTTACCAATCCAGCATTAAAATGGCACCATACGAAGCACTTTATGGCAGGAAGTGCCGCACACCACTCAATTGGTGTGAATCTGGCGAGAGAGTGATTTTCGGCATTGATCTTGTAAAAGATGCCGAAGAGCGAGTCCAGCTAATTCAAGAGAACCTCAGGGCCGCTCAATCTCGCCAGAAGAGCTATGCGGACCAGCGACGCCGACCCTTGAGTTTTGAAGTCGGAGGTCACGTCTATCTCCGAGTGTCCCCGATGAAAGGGATTCATCGATTCGGGGTCAAGGGAAAGCTAGCTCCTCGCTTTGTGGGTCCGTTCCTTATTACAGAACGGTGTGGGCCGGTAGCCTACCGTTTGGAGCTGCCGCCATCCTTATCGGGCATCCACGATATCTTCCATGTCTCACACTTGAGAAAGTGTTTGAAGAAACCGACGGACATCCTTTCGGAAGACATGGAAGTATTGCAACCGGACCTCACCTATGCCGAGAAGCCCATCAAGATCATCGACGAGAAGAGACGGATCACTCGAAATCGGGCTTTGAAATTTTACAAGGTCCTGTGGAGTAATCACACACCGGAAGAAGCGACTTAGGAGAGTGAAGATTTCCTCCACAAGAACTATCCGGAACTTTTGTCGTAGTTGTTGTAATTACCTTCCGCCTCATCTTTCTTTTGTAATCTCGGGACGAGATTCTTTTAAGGGGGGAGGATTGTAAAGGTCCCAAAAATGTGAATACAAAGAAACATGAGTTTACACAAATGTTGGAGTCATGTGTATGAATAAGGGGCTTAGTTGAAACTTTTTCCCACATATGATAACATTGGTGAGAATTCTTCTAAACAAACTTAGGGTTGCTGCATGGGTGGACCTCATGTAGATTAAAACCCCAGAGATGAAGAGCTCAAGTGCAAGGGAAGGGTTTAAAAATCAGAGATGGACTAAAGTTAAATTCAAACTTCAAGTGAGAGAAGGACACAATGAGAAATTCAAAACTGTTGTGTCCAAACTATTGTTTGCAGCAGCTAACACAAGGATCAAGTGGTATATTTGGATTCCTTAGGTCCAAATTAGTGGGAAGGCAAAGTTTCATTGATTGTTGAAAAGAGTTGCTGCCCATTTTTCCAAAGGGAGTCAAATGTGCAAAGAATTCAAATGAACATTTGAATTTGCATGGGATTTGTCCAAACTTGTCAAATGAACTCAGTTTCCAATTTTCAAACAATTGGGTTGGATAATTGTCAAACTTTGGAGATATTTTGAGGAAAGAGGTACTGAATTGTGGGGCCCACATGTCATTGGGAGAGATGAGTGTGCAAAAGATCTTCATCTCAGGAGGTGCACGGTCTCTGTTTTTTCTCCTCCTCACGAAGTCATCGCGCCACCGAACCGCCTCGGTCCTTCTCACCGTGCGACACCGGGGCAAAGCCGATGCCACCTCTCCCTCGCGACCTCTGTGCTGGCGAGCTGGTTTTCCCTCTCCTTATCACGCAGCTCGTGCGTGGTCCTCGTTTTCCCACTCTCGCGCGCACAACCGGAACATCCCGGCGCCGTTTCTCGTTCTGCCTGTTGCAAACCGCGTCGCCCCCTCCACTGCCCGAGTGATCCACGGAAGAAGTGAGCGCCAGCGTGTGCTCTAGCGACCCATCGCTCTACTCCGTGGCGTTGCCGCATCGTTTGAGCACAATTCGACGAATTTCACCGGGCACCGAGGCTCACCATCAGGAAACCGAGCGGGTCTCACGTGGACAGCCCCACCGAGAGCTTCTCAGGCCCGAGCTAGAGCGCCATCGGATGCGCTGGGAGTCCCTGATGCTCATCCCCGAAGCTCAAGCCATGAGATGAGCTACCGGGCTCGAATTTGGAAAAAGATCGCCGTCGGGCACCATCCGACCTTCTGATACGGTAATACCAAATTCGATTGTCCCTCTCATTCTTAGGCCATCAAATCTTGCACACACGAGCTGGGCTAGCCGGCGATCTTTTGCCCTTTTTCAACCAATGTCTGAAAACCATTGTGCACGACGTATTTCATACTTTTTCCACGGCGGCTATGGTGGGGCGGTTCGGGCTCCCGATGAGAGCTAGGTTAGGGCCCTTTGCAGGCTGCTTCACCACCCGGACGATCCTCCCTGGCGTCCACTGGTGCTGTAGCGCCGTTCCACCGAGGTCTGGGCAGGCTAGGATGACCGGGCGACGTTGCCGAACCGGTCTAGAGCCGCCACGCCGTGGCCAGCTAGGTTAGAGCCATCGCCGGCCGGGGAAGAGGGTTCCATCGTGTTCAGCACGTGAAATAAGGCCCTAGCGGTGAGGGAGATCTCGGGGGATGGCCGGGAGGCTGGGATCCGTCGAACTCCGGCGAGCACGGCGGCGCGCGGGCGCGGGGGCCGGAGGTAGAAGACGACCCGGTGGGTCCCGCCCGTCAGCGACGGTTTTTCAAATATTTGATCGGCTGTGGCGCAGGGATCTGGTGTGGTGGCGCGGGAAATACCCTGTAGCCTCGTGTGGCTTGTCCCGACGCGTGACACCTGTCCCCGGACCCACAGCCAGTATTTGAACATTTTGGGAAATTTCAGTTTTTAGTTCAAACTTTGAATAGCTACAACTTTGGGTAGGAGAATCCAAAAATTGTGAAACAAATTTTGTTGGATTCCTCTGATAGAGTACTATCCAAATGTAGAACCCAATTTGTATGAAACCCTTTATTAAATTCTGTAAAATTCTTTAAAACTTTCTAGCAAAAGAATTTTAGAGGGAGTTTGGTTAATCCAAAAATCCTCAAATTTTGCCAGAATAGTCTTTAGGGTATTAGTGAACACATGTAAAATTCCCAAATCATTTAGAGTTGATTTAGTTAGGTTAATTCTGATTTTAAGTTTCTGTATTCAAATGAATACAGAAAACAATTTCAGGGAATTTCCAAAACTTGGAAATTCAGTTCTAGCTATTCCTTAGCTCCAAAAATACTAGGAAAATTCATGCAAACTCTAGGAGCTATAATGGAAATTGTAGTTCACCAAATTTTGCATGAACATGGGTGTGATCTCAGAATTAATTCTTCATTGCTTAGTTGCTTGGAAAATTGTTCTGAACAAACCACTCAATGAAAAGTGCTAATTTTTGGGCCAGATGACTTTCTTGTGACAAGGAACTCACATGAAAATTCTCAGCCCCATTGGGGCCCTGGGTCACCCCTGTTCTTTTTAACCTCCTTAAGTGATCAATATAGAAGAGGGGGGAAACCACTTAGCCTTTAATCATATGCTTGGATCCAAACCTAAACCACTAGCACCAGCGTCATTGTAAATTCTTAAACAGAGTTCCAGTTTTGAAAAACTTGTTATTAGGACTTGTAGCAAAGTCTTTACAATTAAACGATATGCATATTCATCACGTGTAGTATCTACGTGGAGGAGTTGAAGTCATCGGAGTAGAAGTCAAGGAAAGAGGGAAGAGGTTGATCAAGCACCAAGTGGTCTTCACTAACTGCATATATATATATATAAGTCACCTGCAAAACAAAGGCAAGCCCCGGTTTGCATCAAATTTACAAGTTTTTATTTGTATTCACTTCATACGTCTAGTATTATATTTATTGCATTACGTCTAGATGGTATGAAACCCCAAATGCATGACCCCGAAAACCCTGGAGTTTAATGTAGGATATGTTATCAATTCATGAAAACTGCTGATCTCAACAAAAGTGGATTAAAAGAAGCAAACCTCGAGTGGGCAGATTCCTACTCGTGAACAGGGATTTAGGGGGATCAATCGGAAGAGTTGGGAATTGATCCTCCTAGTGGGAATGGAGACCGGGCAGTGGATGGAAGGTCAAGGACGTGGTCCTGTGAGCCTAGTCTATGTCTGAGTCGATTAAGGCCCGTTCTCGTGTGCGGCCCGTTGGGCAAGTTTGAGTTGTGTACCGGATGCATACTGGCTATATGGGACCCAGGAAACCGATGTAACATGTTAACCTGGGTGTCGAGGCATACCTCACCGTCTGATGCCGATGCTGAAAGGATAGAGAAGTCTGCTCTACGAGGGTTTGCCGTAGAGAGACTTAATCCCAGTCGGTGGGACCGGTTCGACATGTGGGTGTCGTGTGAAAGGTGGCCACGTACGACGTCAGTGACAGTTGCTGTGTGCAACGTCGAGTACGGGCGTACGTGTCGTGTCAGCCGGGTGTTTTTGATTGCAATCACCGTCGCTCGCGGTAGTGAGCATACTTGTCCTCTGCGTCGTGACGTAGTAATACACCGGGAAATATTTAACATGCTTCGTGGGTAATCCTCATAATGGAGATGAGGAATGATCAACACTTCACTAAATTTAATTTCCACCTTGGGCTAGAAGCGTCGAGGCAAAGCGTTTCTTGTTTGATTGTGGAGTCTCGACGTTGATGGCGCAAGGTCCGTATGAGTCTAGGGTAGCTCACTAAAGTTACTTTCACCTCGGGCAAGTGACATCGAGATGAAGCGTTTCTTGTTTGATTGTGGAGTCTCGATGTAAATTGCGCGAGGGCTATAAAAGTTGCTTAAAACTTGAAGTAAGGACTCCCCTTTAGCTCAAGTTCATCGTTTATGAAAAATGCTATAATCAGCCCTCTATTTCCATCACATAGAGTTTCATGACTAGGGTGACGGGTCAGTCTTGCTGAGCTTCGTGCTCACAGATACTGCACAAGTTGTTTTGCAGGAAATAACTATACGCTGAGATGTACGGGTGCCTAAGGAGGTTCGGAACTCTCCGAGTGGTGAACTCAGGGCAACCCCTGCCTCTGCTACTGTGATAGTGTTGCTAGTGAGAAGGTTCCGCGGGCTGGACACCTTCCCTGTTGCTTAGCATAGATATGAGTCGTGAGTTGTAATAATCTTCCGCTGTAGTTTATTTTGAGAAGTATTTGTAAACTCAAAACTTTGTAAGTTTCCGCTCGATTTATGTAATATGATGCTTTATTATGTGTGCTGTTGGGTGCCGCATCGCACGGCACCACCCAATGCGATTCCCGGGCGAGGTATCCCGTCCCCGTGAGTGATCGGGACGGCGGGGTCCTCACAGCTAACTTGTTGCTAAAAGATGAACTAAGGATGAACTTGTAGGCGTGTCGTTTTGCTGAAATGTTACTATCCTATGTCCATTGTACACCTCATGTAGAGTTTCATGCTTAGGTGAGTCGGTTAAGCCTTGCTGAGCCTTTGTGCTCACGGTTGCTGCTTAAGTGTTTTTCAGGTGAGGAGCCACCCACGGACTCGGAGTACGAGTCCACCGGCGAGGGTTACCCTCCGTCGGGGACCACGGCTGAGTGGGAGCCGTACACGCCGCGCTGAGCTGAGACGTGCAGCTAGTGTGGGTTGCCCTAGGGCTGGGCAACCGACTTTAGCTAAATAGGCGGGCGTGAGTTGTATAGTGTAGTCTTCCGCTGTGTAATAGAACAATAGTTGTAACTGAAGTTTGTACCTGTTTGTACAGTTTCAGCTGTTTTTCCCATGTAATATATCGTGTTCTTATGACGTGTGCTGTCGGGTGTCGCATCGCGCGGCACCACCCTCTGCGATCCATGATGAGCGGATTCCGGTCCGCCACAGTATGGGGCGTCTTTACGCCCGCTGTCTATCTCTCGGGGGCAGGCAGCACCGTTCTCCTGGCCACATGGCGGGCCCGGAGCCCTTCTCAGAGGAGAGGAGGGTCCGGCCTGCGGGGCGCGTGGAGCCTCCGGACCTCTCCCTGCGGAGGGGGAGGCTCGGCTTCTGTCGGCCACGTGGCGGGCCCGGAGCTCTCCTCTGAGGAGAGGGAGGTCCGGCCCCGCTGGACGCATGGCGCCTTCAGACCTCTCTCCCACGGAGGGGGAGGTCCGGCTTCTGCATGCCACATGGCAGGCCCGGAGCTCTCCTCTGAGGAGAGGGAGGTCCGGCCCCGCCGGACGCATGGCGCCTTCGGAGCTCTCCCTGTGGAGAAGGGTGAGTTCCTTAGGCATTTTCCCCTGTGCGCGGGGGTACCCCATATATCAGGTACCGACAGTGGCCCCCGGGCCAATCTCGGGGGAGATAGCGAGCCCGGGGTGGGACCTCCGTCTCTTCCGATCCGCGCACTTTCTCTAAGTCCCGAATTGACCGCTGCCGGAGCACGAACGACCGCGGGATCGTGGGAGCGTGCGCTCACTTGATGGTTGCTTTTACTGTGGCGGTTCCCAAGACTGCCACTTCTGCACGTTGCGGCGCTTTCTTCGGGAACCGCCGAAGTGCCTTGCCGGCTCATCTTCTCAGGAGACTGACTCCTTGACCCACCACTTCAGTTGGGCGGCTTGGGTCCACCCGTCATCGGCACTCGGTTTAGGAGCCGAAGCGGTTGCCGATGCAGTGCATCCGAAGAGTTCCGAATCGCTTGGGATTGCACCCGGGGAGGTGTGAAATGAAACCCCCATGTGGGTACGCTCCCCTTATAAGGCTTCCAGCCCCTGTGCTTCCCTCGAGTCTCTGCAGTCTTGTCTTCTTCCATGGCTCTTAACCCGCCTTATGGGGGGAGAATCGCTCTCGATTTCCTCCAGCGATGGCGTCTGCACCAAGCCTGGGACTCAGGGAGCCTGCCTGCCTTGCCTCTGAGGGTGGCGCCACCAAGGGGTCCCTGGTTCGTCCTCCCGACGGGGCCCTTCCTTGGTGACGGCAGGCAGAAAGCTCCTTGGCGTTGCGTCCCTCCTCAGGTGGTGGAGTCTTCAAAGAAACCGCTGAAGCACCGAGGAGAATCCCAGGCGGCAGAGTCCCCGAGAAGGCAACTGAAGCTGCGGAGAGGGGGTGTCAGGAGCACCCTTGATGACACCGGCTTTTGCGCAGGTGATGAGGGAACGAGGCTCCATGGGCACCCTTGATGACACCGGCTTTTGCGCTGGTGATGAGGGAACTTCAGGAGAAGGAAGCCGCCGATGCACCATGGAGGATCCCAGACGGCAGAGTCTCCAGGAAGACCGCCGAATACTGTGGAGGGGGCCCCAGAAGCTCCCTTGGTGACACCGGCTTTTGCGCCGGTGATGAGGGAGGCGATTCCTGCGCTTCGGGTCATGGAGCGGGAGAGTGCCACCAGGGCTGAAGCCTGGTAACGCGGCCGTCCTTGCAACTTCTAGATTCTGGTCATGTCAGGAGACCCTTGGGGCTTGTTTCTTTCTTTTTATTGAGTCTGTAGTTCAGCTCAAGGAGCCTCGCATAGTTTGACTCTTTTAGATATTTGTGTCTGTGACGCTCTTTCTCTCCTTCTTGGCTTTGCCCGTCTGAGTCCTTAGCTCCGCAAGGTACTCAGAGGCCATCTCCAATCTCGGAGCTCTGCGTAGACACCTTCCCCGGGTCCTAACCGTGTTAGGGGTCCGGGGGTCTCCGGATCTCGCCCTATGGGGAGCTCCAAATCTGCCTGCCACATGGCGGGTCCGGAGCCCCTCCTCAGGAGGCGGGAGCTCCGGCCATGCTGGACACATAGGGCTTTCGGAGCCCTCCCACCGGGGGGGGGGGGGGGGGGGGGAGGTCCGGTTTCTGCCTGCCACATGGCGAGCCCGGAGCCCCTCTCATGGGAGGCGGGAGCTCCGGACCTACTGGACGCGTGGGGCCTTCGGGCCTCGCCCCTGCTGAAGGGGCGGGGCCCGGTCCTTCCAGTCCTGGGCCGGTGCTGTTGATAGCTCCTTTCCCCCCGCTTTATGTAGTACCTGTTGCGATAACCTGGAGGTCCTGCACACAGGTAGAGGAAACTTAATTCTCCTTGTGGGCTCCCCCTCCCTTATCTCATAGTCTTATTTGACTTATAGCCCCTAACCATATGCTTGGTGCTTGGGGACTGTAAGGAGGGGGAGCTGAGCACATGGCAACCATGCACTGCAAGGGTGGCTAAAAAACTTAATACACAATTTAAATGAGTACGAGGAAAGAGCAAAGTAGAGCAGGTTTCTTTTTCGTACAACTTTTCACAGGAGGAAGGCAGGCTAAACATGGAGGCCACGACCCGCCCCATTAAGAGGGGAAGCAAGACTCTACGCGCTTGGAGTCGGAACCAGGCAAAGCTGAACATAGTCCTGTACCGTCCCCTGGGCCTTAGCTGCTCCGAGCGCTGCTCCTGGACTCTATGGAGTTTATTACGAAAAGAAAGTACTGTCCTATTTTTGCTCTAGGGGTAGAACTTACGGAGGTGTTCTATGTTCCAAGGGTTTGGGAGCAGGTCCCCATCCTCGGTGGAAAGGCGCACACACCCGGGGCGGCATACTTTGGCGACTCGGAAGGGGCCTTCCCAACTAGGGGAAAGTTTGTGGGCCCCTTCGCGAGAAAGTATGCGCCGCAATACCAGGTCACCTTCCTGCAGCTCCCGGGCACGCACAGATCTCTGGTGGTAGCGCCGAAGCGCTTGTCTGTACCGTGCGTTACGGAGTACTGCATGTAATCGGACCTCGTCGACGAGGTCGATTTCTCCACGCCGGAGGTTGTCCTGCGCGGCTTCGTCGTAAGCCCGGACACGGTGAGATTTCATGGTGATTTCTGGGGGAAGTACAGCTTCGGCCCCATATACCATGAAGAAGGGTGTCTCCCCGGTGGCCCGGCTCTGGGATGTCCGGTTAGCCCATAGTGTGCTTGGAAGCTCATCTACCCAGTTAGCACCATGTTTCTTCAGGCTGGCGAAGGTGCGAGTCTTAAGACCCCGGAGAATCTCCGCGTTGGCCCTCTCAACTTGCCCATTGCTCCTTGGGTGGGCGACAGAGGCGTAGCACACCTGAATACCAAGGTCCTCGCAGTAGTCTTGGAATGCTGCGCTGGTGAACTGGGTCCCGTTGTCGGTGATGATTCTGTTCGGGACCCCGAACCGGCAGACAATAGACTTGATGAACTTTACTGCGGATTGTTTGTTGATGGTGACAACTGGTGTAGCTTCCGGCCACTTGGTGAACTTGTCGATGGCGACATAGAGGTACCGGAATCCCCCGACGGTTCTGGGAAATGGTCCCAAGATGTCAAGCCCCCATACGGCAAATGGCCACGAGGGCGGGATCATCTGTACCGCCTGAGCCGGTGTATGGATCTGCTTGGCGTGGAACTGGCAAGCCTTGCAGCTCTCGACCAGCTTGATGGCATCCTGGAGTGCTGTCGGCCAGTAGAAGCCATGCCGGAAGGCTTTACTGACAAGCGTGCGTGAGGAAGAGTGACTTCCACATTCGCCTCCATGGATCTCAGCGAGCAAGTCGCAGCCTTCCCCCTGGGTTATGCACCGCAATAGGATGTGGTTGGCGCCACGCCGGTAGAGATCCCCCTCTACCAGCGCGTATCTCTTATTCATACGCACAATCCGTTCAGCGGTTGCATGTTCATCAGGGAGGATATTGTCCTTCAAGTAGTCCCGGATCTCCGTGATCCATGCATCGGGTCTGACTTGAGCTTCTGGATCTTGAGCGCTGGGTTGCACGGAGTCCCCAGTGACGCTTACGATCCTTGTAGGCATCCATGGCTGTAGGGCCGCCGGGACCGCCAGCTTCGAGGTGCTGGTCAAGCCCCCTTCGCCCGGCTCAGCGGGCCGGGCTGTAGGCCGCAGCAACGTCCTCTCGAAAACTCCTTCGGGCGCAGGGGCTCCGGTGGAAGCCTTCGTTGAAAGGTTGTCAGCTACGGCATTATCAGCGCGCGGTATGTGATGCAGGTCGAAGGCGAGGAATTCTTTCTCCAACATCTGCACGTGAAGCAGATACGCAGCTAGCTGTGGGTCATTGCAGGAGCATTCGCCCTTGACTTGCTTGATGACCAGTTGGGAGTCGCCCTGTGCCAACAACTGGCGAGTGCCTAAAGACAGGGCTGTCTGCAGGCCAAAGAAGAGTGCTTCATACTCCGCCATGTTGTTGGTTGCCTTGAAATTGAGACGCACCATATATCCAAACTGTTCCCCCGATGGCATGAGGAGCAGTACGCCGGCACCGGCCCCCTGCTTTCGCGAGGAGCCGTCGAAGAAAAGTGTCCAGTGGGGTTCGGTGAAGACCGGAGCTTGGTGCTCTGGCTCACCGCCTTCATGGCCCCCTGGGTCAGTCTTCGTTGGTGTCCACTCCGCCACAAAGTCAGCCAGTGTCTGGCTCTTGACTGCATGGCGTGGGAGGAAGTCCAGCTCAAACTCCGCCAGCTCCGCCACCCATTTAGCAACGTTGCCAGTTGCATGGGGGCTGTGAAGAATTGTCTTCAGCGGATACGAGGTGACTACCGAGACCCGGTGGGCCTGGAAGTAATGGCGGAGCTTCCTGGAGGCCACGAGCACCGCATACAGCAGCTTGTGGACTTCTAGGTACCTTGTCTTGGCATCATGAAGTACTTCGCTGATGTAGTAGACAGGCCTCTGTATGGTTCGAACCCTCTCTCTTAGGCTTGGGAGGTCCTCGTCCATTGGCCCTGGCCCGTTGGAGGTGAGTGGACCCACGGGGGCCTCTGGGAGCTGGGACCCGGAGGCCCTTAAGCTATCTTGATTATCCGGGAGCTCCGGGGGGTCTTGAGGGACCTCCGGGAGGTCCCAATTGGCCCCCGAGGATTTATCTTGGGGGTCCGGGAGACCGCCCTGGACCTCCGGGAGGTCGACCTGGACCTCCGGGGGGTCTGGGAGACCGCCTTGGCCTTGCGGGGCCCCCTGGCGTCTGTCTTCTGCTACCGGAGCAGGTTGCGAAGGTGAGGGGTCTGGCCGCTTTGCGACGAGGACCATACTCACCACTTCAGTCGTTGCCGCGATGTAGAGCAGCAGGTGCTCCCCGGGCTCAGGGGCTACCATGATAGGTAGGGTCGTCAGGAATCGCTTCAACTCCTGGAAAGCCTCTTCTGCTTCGTCAGTCCAGGCAAAGGGGCCTGAATTGCGCAGGAGCTTAAAGAAAGGGAGTGCCCGCTCTGCTAGCCTCGGTATAAACCGACTCAGCGCGGCTAGACATCCCGTGAGTTTCTGAACATCCTTGACGCGGGCAGGGGGCCGCATCAAGTCGATGGCCTTGATCTTCTCTGGGTTGGCCTCAATCCCTCAGTGCGAGACCAGGAACCCTAAGAGCTTCCCAGAGGACACACCGAACACACATTTATCTGGGTTCAGTTTGGTGCGCGTAGAGCGCAACTTGTCAAAGACTAAGGCTAGGTTATCTAGCAAAGATGAACCCTGCTTGACCTTGACAACTATGTCATCGACGTACACCTCAACTAGGCCTCTTATTAACTCCCCAAAGGTTTTGTGCATCGCTCGCACAAAGGTGGGGAGTGCATTCTTTAGGCCGTAAGGCATAGACACATAGCAATAAAGGCCGTCTACTGTGATGAAGGAGGTGTGCTCCTCGTCCTCCCTAGACATGGGGATCTGATGGAAACCCGAGTAGGCGTCTAGGAAGCACAGCATATCACAGCCTGACGTTGAGTCTACTATTTGATCTATTCTAGGGAGAGGGAATGGATCTTTGGGACATGCCTTATTGAGACTGGTGTAGTCGATGCACATCCGGAGCTTCCCGCTGGCCTTCGAGACAACGACGGGGTTCGCCAACCACCGGGGGTGGTGGACCTCCCGTATGAAGCCAGCGTCCAGCAGCTTCTTGACTTCTTCACGGATGAAGTTTTGCCACTCGATGGGCTGCTTGCGGGGCTTCTGTTGAACCGGACGGGCGTCGGGGAAGACTTTCAAGTGGTGCTCGATCACCTCCCTGGGGATCCCCGGCATCTGCGACGGCTGCCATGCAAACACGTCGATGTTGTGCCGGAGGAAGGTGACGAGCGCGCCTTCCTATTTGCTATCCAGGCCCCCCGCTACCCGGTTGGTCTGGGTTGCTTCGGCGCCGACTTGGACGACCTTTAAGGGGACGCCGCCCTCGTCGAGAGGTTGCACGCGGGGTGCTATGGCGGAAGCACGGTGACGTGCGCTCGGGCGGAGCTCGTCCGGCTCTGTATTGCCGGGGGCTGATGCCTCAGCTGTTGCGAGCGCTTGGAGCTTCTCTAGGGCCGACACTGCAGCAGTGCGGTCCCCACGAATCCTGAGGACACCCGTCGGTGTTGGCATCTTCAGGACGAGGTAGCCGTAGTGGGCTACTGCCATGAACCGGTACAGGGCTGGCCTGCTGATTATGGTGCTGAAGGGGAGGTCTATCTCCGCTACGTCGAACAGAATGTACTCTGTCCGATAGCTGTCCGGGGCCCCGAAGGTCACCGGGAGGCTGATGTTGCCGTAGGGAATGACCTGTCCCGGCCCTACCCCTGAGAACGGGCTCGACGGGGTGAGCTTGGCCATCGGGATCTGCAGCTTCTGGAAAGCTGCACGGCTGATGAGGTTCAGCCCAGCTCCTCCATCTACCAAAACGTGATACATTCTCACGTTGGCGATGGTAGGGGCTACCAAGAGCGGTAGTTGGCCAGCCCCAGCCATGTTCCTGGGGCAGTCGGTGGCGTCAAAGCCGATGGGGGTCCCCATCCACTTAAGGTGCGGTGCAGCACTTGGGAGTGGCGCCACCGACGCTACCGCTCGGCGCAGAGTCTTGACCGTGCTTCGGGACGAGGGGTCGGCAGACCCACCGTATATGACGTAGAGCTTCTTTCGATGCTCATCGTCACTGTAGCTGGAGTCCTCATGATTGCGTGCCGCCTTTACGACACGCTGAGGCTCCTGGATCTCCTCTGGGTGGTCGATGCTGTCTGGAACATCCACCCTCTGTTCGTCTTCCTTTGGACGGAAGGGCAGGGCATCAGCCCGCTGCCGCTTCCCCATGCGGAAGCACTCTGCGAGCCTTCGGATCTCCCGGCACTCGGCAGTAGTGTGGCAACAGTTGCCATGCACGGGGCACATATTGTCTTGATTACCTTCTGGGATTGGTGATCTTCGCTGCCTCTTGTCGGGGCGCGGCCCCCGAGCCCCACTGAGCGTCGCTGCAGTGACGACTGGGGCTGCGGCCGGTGATCTTATCTTGTTTCTGCCTCGGCTATTGGTCTTCCTGCTGCCTCCATAGGGAGTAGGACCAGATCCGGGCAGTCCTCCTGATTCGGAGGACGGCTGTGAGTGCTAGTTCCGTCCTTCGGCTGCTCTGGCGCACTTGTCTGCCAAGCTGAAGAGCTCTGAGGCATCGCGGACCTCCCTGGTCGCGAGCTTCTCGAGCATCTTCTTGTCCCGGACGCCTTGCCGGAACGCTACCACCACAGAAGCATTTTGAATGTGTGGGATGGTGTTCCGCACCTGGGAGAACCGCTGGATGAAAGAGCGCAGCGACTCCCCAGGTTGTTGCTGGATGGTGTGGAGGTCGAGCTCCGTGCCAGGCCGGGTGTAGGAACTGCCGAAGTTGGCTATGAACTGCCGGCAAAGCTCTCCCCAGGAAGTTACGGAACCCTAGGGGAGGTTCATGAGCCAAAACCGGGCTGGGCCAGTCAAGGCAACAGGGAAGTAATTGGCCATGACGGCTTCATTCCCTCCTGCGGCAAGTACGGCGGTGGAGTAGATCTGGAGGAACTCCGCCGGGTTGACGCTGCCATCGTACTTCTCGGGCAGGTGCGGCCGAAACTTGCGCGGCCACTTCGCGAAGCGAAGGTGGGGCGCGAGGGCCGCACACCCTGCTTCTGCCGCCGCAGGTTCTAGTGCCGCGAACGCTTGGTTCGCTCTGAGCACCGCGTACCCCGGTACGGGCAAGGCTGCACCATAGGCCGGGGGCGCCATCTGCAGGACATATGACTGTGGCATATTCTGCACGGCGCGGGCCTGGGGCAGAGATCGCGTGGCGAAGGTCTGCTCTTCAGGCTGGGTCGAGGCCGATGTCATGCTGTCGTCAGCCTCTTGGTAGCGACGCCTTTCTCGGCGCTGCTCGAGGTATACCCGGGCATCTTGACCCAGGCGACACCGCTCCAGCTCTGTCCTCAGATCTGTCGATTGGAGCCTGGTAGAGCTGGAGTCTGCCATCTGCTCGTCAACCAATGGTGCGCGCATCAGCGACACGACCGGTTGGCCAGAGCGTCGTCCCGGCCGAAGTCGAGGGTTTGCGGCGGCGACGATGAGACGGTCTACCTCGCGGATCCACTGCTGGGTCGCTGCCTGAGGCGCGTCCCCAGCGGGCGGATTGTACAGTAGCGCTCTCGCTGCAGCTAGCGCACCCCCACTGGGTACGCCCAGCGCTACTGAAGACTTGATGCTGGTCGGAGCCTGCATTGCCGGGGTCGGCGCTGCCAGAGCCGGTTGCTGGCTCCCAGCTTGTACCGACACACTCCGTCCCGAGTGTGTCGACATGTACTCCCCCCTGGTCGCGGTTTGCCGCAGAGGCGAGGGGGGAGAGTTCGCCGCTGAAGGAAGCTTGGTCATCTTCGTCGGCGGAAACTCGTCGCGCTAGGAGAAAAGCCCCCTACCTGGCGCGCCAAATGTCGAAGTGTTCGGTCGACACTTCCCCCGGGCCTGCACTGGGCAGCCCGCGGAGGTTCTTTTTTCGGTGGGGCTAGTCCCTTGTGGAGAGCTTGCGCGGATGGACGAGTTAGTAAGAGCTTGACGCGGTGAGTTTTACGTGGTTCAGGCCGCCGGAGCGTATAACCCTATGTCCACGGCGAGCTATGGAGCTCGCTGTATTGCTTGCTGCTCAGGGCCGGAGTCCTGAGCTTGGGGGTGAGTTACAGCTTGGGAGTGTATGACTAGCGTATGGGTTGCAGAGTGCGAACCCTTGCTATCGTCGCCTACCCGAGCCTTTTATAGTCCAAGACTCGGGCGGCTTACAAGGGGAGCCGGGACCCGACAGGTGGTCCCGGGAAGATTGTCTATTATCTACCGTATCTGCAGTTATGCCTGTAGTTGTCTCTGGTCGAAGTCTTCTGAGTCTTCATCTTGCCGCCCTGCCCATGCCGCATGCTAGTCGTAGTGGTTGATGACGGTGCAGGCGGCATGGGATGTCTTGTCGCGGTGTTTATTGGCTGGCAGGTTCTGACACCGCGCGCCAGTCTGTGATGCGACCGGACGCAACGGCACCTGACAGAGGCGTGCTCCGCGTCTCCGCGTCTTGGGAAGACGCGGGCCTTGAATACCTTGTACGGGCAAGGTAAGGGGCGTCTTTACGCCCGCTGCCTATCTCTCGGGGGCAGGCAACACTGTTCTCCTGGCCACGTGGCGGGCCCGGAGCCCTTCTCAGAGGAGAGGAGGGTCCGGCCTGCGGGGCGCGTGGAGCCTCCGGACCTCTCCCTGCGGAAGGGGAGGCTCGGCTTCTGTCGGCCACGTGGCGGGCCCGGAGCTCTCCTCTGAGGAGAGGGAGGTCCGGCCCCGCTGGACGCGTGGCGCCTTTGGACCTCTCTCCCACGGAGGGGGAGGTCCGGCTTCTGTATGCCACGTGGCAGGCCCGGAGCTCTCCTCTGAGGAGAGGGAGGTCCGGCCCCGCCGGACGCGTGGCGCCTTCGGAGCTCTCCCTGCCGAGAAGGGCGAGTTCCTTAGGCATTTTCCCCTGTGCGCGGGGGTACCCCATATCTCAGGTACCGACAGACGCCGCCAAGGATCGTAAGAGTCACTGGGGATTCCGTGCTACCCAGTGCTCAAGATCCAGAAGCTCAAGTCAGACCCGATGCATGGATCATGGAGATCCGGGACTACTTGAAAGACAATATCCTCCCTAATGAACGTGTATCCGCTGAACGGATCATGCGCATGGCCAAAAGATACGCACTGGTAGAAGGGGATCTCTACCGGCGTGGCGCCAACCACGTCCTATTGCGGTGCATAACCCAGGGGGAAGGCTGCGACTTGCTCGCTGAGATCCATGGAGGCGAATGTGGGAGTCACTCTTCCTCACGCACGCTCGTCGGCAAAGCCTTCCGGCATGGCTTCTACTGGCCGACAGCACTCCGGGATGCCATCAAGCTGGTCAAGAGCTGCAAGGCGTGCCAGTTTCATGCCAAGCAGATCCACACACCGGCTCAGGCGGTACAGATGATCCCGCCCTCGTGGCCGTTCGCGGTATGGGGGTTGGACATCCTGGGGCCATTCCCCAAAGCCGTCGGGGGATTCCGGTACCTCTACGTCGCCATCGACAAGTTCACCAAGTGGCCGGAAGCTACACCGATCATCACCATCAACAAGCAATCCGCAGTCAAGTTCATCAAGTCGATCGTCTGCAGGTTCGGGGTCCCGAACAGAATCATCACCGATAATGGGACCCAGTTCACCAGGGCAGCGTTCCAAGACTACTGCGAAGACCTCGGCATCCAGGTGTGCTATGCCTCCGTTGCTCACCCAAGAGCAATGGGCAAGTCGAGAGGGCCAACGCCGAGATTCTTCGGGGCCTCAAGACTCGCACCTATGCCGACTTGAAAAACATGGTGCCAAGTGGGTGGATGAGCTTCCAAGCACACTGTGGGCTAACCGGACATCCCAAAGCCGGGCCACCGGGGAGACACCCTTCTTCATGGTGTACGGGGCCGAAGCTGTGCTTCCCCTAGAAATCACCATGGGGTCTCTCTGTGTCTGAGCTTACTACGAAGTCACGCAGGACAACCTCTGGCATGAAGACATCGACCTCGTTGACGAGGCTTGATTACACGCAGCGCTCCTCAACGCACGGTACCGGCAGGCGCTCTGTCGCTACCGCCAAAGGACCGTGCGTGTTCAGGAGCTCCAAGAAGGCTACCTGGTGCTGCGACGCATACTTTCTCCTGAAGGGACCAACAAACTTTCCCCCAGCTGGGAAGGTCCCTTCCGAGTCAAAAAAGTTTGCCGCACCGGGTGCGTACGCCTTTCCACCGAGGATGGGGATCCGCTCCCGAACCCTTGGAACATAGAACACCTCCGTAAGTTCTATCCCTAGAGCAGTCGTAGGACAATTTTTTTTCTTTCTGTAATAAATTCCATTGAGTCCAGGAACAGCTCTCGGAGCAGCTAAGTCCCAGGGGACGGTCCAGGACTACGTTTCAGCTTGGCCTGGTTCCGACCCTAAGTGTGTAGAGTCTTGCTTCCCTTCTTAATGGGGCGGGTCGTGGTCTCCATGTTTAGCCTGCCTTCCTCCTATGGATATTTACATAGAAAGAAACCTGTCCTGCCACGCTCTTACCCTTGTGCTCATTTAAATTACGCATTAATTTTTACGACCGCACTTTCCATGTATGCTCACCGTACATTTAGCTCTCCTTTCGTACTCTCATTCCTAGTCGACATTTGCTATCATACCGAAGACGGTCGTGCTTGAGGTACGTGCCAATGGCCAGGGGGCCTCTCGGGCCTCCCCTAGTCAGGTGCTGTGATGCCAGCTGGTCACCTCTAGGAAAATCCTGCGCTATGCATGGGGGGTCTAGGTTGCGTATCCTGCTTTGTCTGGTTCCGACCCAAAGCGTGCGTGCCCTGCCCTTCGGAGGTCCAGGGGAGTACAGCCTGCTTTGCCTGGTTCCGTACCGAAAGCCTGTGCACTCTGCCTCCCCAGCGTTACGGTCCAGTACTAGGGGCCAGACGGTCGTACCCTGACCTCGAAGGGAGACGGACCCCTGGCGCCGGGTGCACTGAATTGCCCAAGCCCCGTATACTGGACCAGGACCGTAAGACAAATAAGACTATGAGATAGGGAGGGGAGAGCCCCCAAGGAGAATTACAGTTCCCTTACTTGTGTGCAGGACCTTCTGGCCTTAGCTCCCCCGCAGGAGTATGGTAGGTGTGCCCAATCCATTGGCCACACCTACCAGGGGGCCACTACGGGGACCGTGCGAAGAGAGACTGGAGCTCCTGACTACTCCAACTCAAGACCGGAGGAACCGGACCCTGCCCCCCTCTGCATGGGTGGGCTCCAAAGGCCCCACGTGTCCGGTGGGGCCTGAGCTCCCCTCTCCTCAGAGGATAGCCCCGGGCCCGCCACGTGGTCGGTAGAGCCGGACCTCGCCCCCTCGGAAGGGGCGAGCTCCGAAGACCCCATGTGTCCCGCGGGACCGGACCACCCTCTCCTCAGATGAGCTCCGGGCCCGCCATGTGGCCAGCAGAGCCGGACCTCCCCCCGTCCTTACGGGGTGAGCTCCGAAGACCCCTTGGGCCCTTAACACAACAAGGACCTGAGGAAGGTGTCGGTGCAAGACTTCAAGATTGGTGAAGACCTCCGAGTTCCTTGAGGAGCTAAGGACTCGGGCAGGCCAAGAAGAAGATAAGGAACAGACACAATAATCAAGAGTCTATTCATTCAAGGCTCCATGAGCTGGACTACAGACTCAACAAAAGCAAAAAAGAAAATATACAGGGCCTTCTAGCCGCAGGGGCGACTGCCTAGGAGTCCCCGGACTCTCGCTGGAACCTAGAGGCTACAAGGGCGGCTATGTCCCCGACTTCGGCCCTGGCAGCTTCCTCCTGCTCGACAACGGGGCCCAGTCTTATCGGCTCCAGAGAGAGGGAAGGATCCCGGCTCCGAAGCACGCCAGCACGTGCGTGGCGACCTCCTTCGCCAAGCCCCATCCCTCTGCCTCAAGCTCGTCGGCGATCGCGGCTTCGAGCCTGTCCATCTTGGCGCCGATGTACTCGAGCGCCGGAATCACCTCAGTCACCTCCTGCGCCGGAGTCCCCGTTCTCACGGGGCTGAAGCCAAGGGGCACCAGGGCAGACCTCGCCTCGCCGATGAAGTTCCATACCGCTCGGGCCTCGACGGACCGCGAAGCCTGGAGTTTCTCCACTTCTTGGCAAGCAGCCAAGAGGGCATCGGGCCCCTCCTCGGAGAACTTCTTCTCCTTGGCCGAAAGGGAATTCTCCTGGAGCTCGAGGTCCCTGGCGAGTCGCTCCAGCTCTGACGCCCGAAGTCGGCCGCCAGCTCCCGCTCCAGCGCTGCCTGACGCTCCCGGGAGGCCTGCTCCTCCCTCTCGGCCAGAGCTGTCTCCCGAAGCTCCAGCTCCTCAGCCCGGGCCTTCAGGTCGCCCTCGCCGGCCTCCAGCCATGTGGCGACCTTCTTCTCCTCGGTCGTCACAGCGCGCTCCCGATCCACGATGGCGCACTCACGGCGCGCCAGCCACAGCCGCAACTCCTCCATGGCAGTGGAGCGCGCCTCGATCCTGGCATGAGCCTCGCGGGTCTCCTGGTGGAGCTGCCGGGTCTCGAAGTCCAGGCGGTCGACGGCCCTCTTCTGAGCGTCGAGGAGCACCTTCATGGCATCAAGCTTCGACTGCCTTGAGTCGAGCTCCACCCTAGCTTCCTGAGTCTTCTGCCTCAGGAGGTGCCCCCAGCTGAGGAGGCGGTTCCTCTCCCCAGACAGCACCTCCCGCTCTCGCTCCAAGGCGGCCTGGACCTGCCGGACGCTCGCTTGGGCATGCTCCAAGGCGTCCGTCAGGGGCAGCGGGGCGGCAGAGGACGAAGCCGCGCTCCCGACCTCCTCCATCATGTTGCCGTTTGGAGGAGGAGGTGCCGGCATCTTGGGGACCGGGATAAGGTGCCGATCTGGAGAAGCCGGAGGGCCTGCGGCTGCTCCTACAGCTGCTCCTCCCGCCTCAGCACCGAAGGGTCGGACGCCACCAGCCGGCTCCGCCGAGCCCTCAACAACCGCCGGCTTCCGAGCTGGCAAAAGGGGATGAACAGGTGCATCCGCCGCCGCCGCTGGGGTCGATCCCGCCGACACAGAAGAAGCCTGCGCCGACTTGGGGGCCGGCGAAGCTGTCGCAGCTTCCGGACGCTGCGGCACAAATCCTCCGCAACCCGGAGATGGCTGGGGAACAGACTCGCCCCCGGCAGCCGATGAGTCCCTGCCAACATGGGAAGCTCTCAGGCTAAGAAAAGGAGAAAAGAACGCTAGTTATAAAATCCGGAAAGAACAACACTTACCGAGGGACGCGAGTGCTCCAACGGGCATGGAGCCCCGGCTTTCGAGCCGGGACAGAACCACCGGAGCCTGCCGCCGCCTGCGCCTACGCCGCAGGTACCCGAACCGGCGGAGTAGGAGGCACACCTGGAGCCCCTCTAAGAGGCGGAGTAGTAGGGCCCCCGTCGACGGCGCCTCTAGCGCTACTCGCCGATCCAGCTCCTGAGGCCCGGGGCACCTGCGCCTCCGGGTGAGTCTCAGCGCTGCTCCTTCCAGCACCGCCGCCTGCGGAACCTGCAGCTGGGACGCTTGCTGGCCAAGGCGCCTGAGCCCTCGGCTCACCCCCGGGCATCGCTCCACTGGCGTCCCTCCTTGAAGCTCCTCCGCCTGAGGAATTAAGGCGGGACGCCCGGAGCTCTTTGGACTGCCGCTGTCAGAGAGGAGCCCCGTCAGAGCGGAAGACCCGAGGCCTCTTGGGGTCACCGCCCGATGAACCAGCGCCTCCTGAAGATGGCGCAAGGGTACCCCCAGTCCCCTAGCTCGGCGCAAACGGCGCCCTCGGAGGGGACCGGGGCACGCTTCTTCTCCGACTGCCCGGAGGCCGGCTCCTTCCCTTTCCCCTTGTTGACGGTCCGAGCTCCGTCAACCCTCGGTGCGGGTTGGTCAGCAGCCGGCGCCTCGCGCTCCGCTCTGGAGCGCTCGACCCCGGGGATCGAGATCCCCCAGAAGGCATCCCCAACCTGACGCATGGTAATCCCGATGTCGTCCAGGTTCGGCATCTTCCGTAGCAACTCCGCCCTCCACTGCGGCTCCAAGAAGAGGGGAGTGCAGGAGATCAGGAAAGTGAGGTCGCCGCCCTTGATGAAGTCACCGCTCACCCTTGCCACCATCTCGTACAACATCTCCTCAGATGGGTCGGAGCCGAGACCCGTATCCAACCTGGTGCAGTCGTGCTCGCCGGTGTAGTTCCACGCCGGGCGGCTGTGTAAGGGCCTCAGTTTTTGACACATATTTGAAGTGTTCATCACCACACCACACACCTCATTTGAGGAAAGATGATGAACACAAATGAAGAGCAAGTAACCACCATCAACATGCTCATTAGAAAACAAACTCACACATTGCAAAAGTGGTATTTCCCACATGTGATATAGGTGGGCTGGACATATGAAAACTCCTACACATTGCTAAGGATGTCCATGCCAAGTTTCACCCAAAATCCAAACCTTTTTGAGGTCATTTTTGGTATAGCTAGAAAGAGGGCAGTTTGAAACCATATTCAAATTCAAACTGTTTTTATCCCATGAATTTAAAAGTGGGAGGCATATTCTTACTCAGCACATTTTTGTGAGCCCACACACCAAGTTTCACTCTATTTGGAGTTGATCTTGACATGAGCTAAGTGGGAAAAATTCAAAATTTATTTGAATTCAAAACTGCACTTGTGCTGAAATTCACTCACACCAAACCCAATTTGAACTTTGATCAATTCAAATGGCTCATGGGTGAATAATATGAATTACCAGGGGTACTATGGGGTTCACTGTTTACAAAAGTGATTAGGAGTAAATTTCAGAGGTTAAAACTGGAAGTGGGTCCCACATGTCAGCCACTGCTCAGATCAAACCGACTGAGACTTTTCTCACTCGGGTCGCCGAGCCGCCGCTGCGATCGCCACCGAGGGCAGCCGCCGCGCCAGCAGCTGCTTGCCCACGCGCGGGCGTGAGGCGGTGCAGAGCCTTCTTAAGGCGCCTGCCCCCCTCCTCGGCCGAGGCATCGCCGTTCTTCCCCGCAAGAACTCAGCGCCGGCCGAAGTTTTTCCGCAGCTCGGAATCGATCTGAGAACGCCGATCACAGCTCCCTCCGTCCACTCCAGAGCCCCAGCAAGGTACTAGAGACCTCCTCCGTCCTCCCCGCTGCTAGAATTCAGTAGAAACCGATTGATATCGGCTGTGACGAAAGATCAAATTCGGGACATGGAACCACCGCACCTCGGGCTCCCGTGGACAGCCCAACCAGGGCGTTGTCACGCCCGAGCCAAGGCACCCTTGGACGCGCTGACGACCGGTGCTGCTCACCCCCGAGCCACAGCTCGAGTGGTTGCTCACCGGCGGCGAATTTCCATTTTCCCCTTTCTATGTACAGAACGACCTTCGGGTGCGATTCTGTTAAATTCGTGCTCTAGAAAGGATTAGAGGGCCTCAATCCGCTCTCACACAAGCTAGACACGGTAACGCACAAGTTGCCTTCACAACTATTGGCCGGAGAACCTCTGTACCCAGCGTAATTCGAGGTCTACCAATGGCGGAATGAACGGGCGGCATCGGGTGCACGGTGAGGACCTACTTCGGGCCTTCCCCGAGCTGTCTCGAGCTCATGTCGACCTTCTCTGAGGTCCACTGATGCTTCCTGACTGATTCCTCGAATAGTTGAGGTGCTAGGGTAGTCGCCCGACATGGCCGAAGTCATTCCGAGGTGGCGGCTCGTCGCCGACCATGCTCCGGCCATTGTCATGAGCAGCTGACCCTAGAATCCTGTTCCCCGAGTAAAAGTAGGCAGGGGCGGCCAGAATCGAGAAGTTTGGAGCTGTACAGAAGCCGGCGGCGAGCTCTCCGGCGAGGTCCCTCGGCGGCGGAGCGCGGGCGTCGCGAGGTTGAAGAAGGGGGTGGACCCCAGCTGTCAGCGGGAGATATTTTGAATCGGGATCCGGCTGCGGCCGGGATCGGGTGTGCTGGCGCGCAGAATCCTTGTGGGCCGCGGTGTGCTGTCGCCTCGGCGTGCGACGCGTGTCCCCTGGGCCCACGCGCGAGTTTAAACTTTTCCCCGATTTTCAGATTTCCTTCAAACTTCAAATCCTCATAACTTTGGCTAGAGAGCTCCAAATTGAGTGAACCAAATTTTGCTGGATTCAGCTCTCTGAGCACTTTCCAGCAAATCAAGTTTCACTTCATGAAATTCCTTAATTCTCCAGAATTAAATCCTCAAAATTTAAACTGTTTGTAATTTCAACAGGAGAATCCTGTGGATGAAAATCCTGAAATTTTGCTGGGATGTTCACCAAAATATCCCTGAACTACCACAAAAATTTCAGACCCATTGGAGCTTATTTGATCCACCTAATGGTGTGATTAGTGAAACTGTTCCAGAGAAAATAGAAAATGTTTCAGAAACATTTTCAGAATTTTCTCTGAAATTGTTTAGCTCATATCTTTAGTTAGGAACTTCCAAATTGAGTGAGACCAACTCCATTAGAACCCTCTGAAAATCTAGTTTTCAGAAAGTCATAGTTTGTTTCATGAAAATCCCTAGAACACCCTAAGAGTTCCAATTAAGGTCAAGGACATAATTAATTGTGGAGGGCTCAAATGAGCTTTACTGCAATGAAAACTTGACCAAATCTCTGTTTAGGTTGTAGCCAAGCCCCAGTAAAAGTTTCACAGTCATTTGGTCTGTCTAGCAAGGATTATAGACTTCACAACTTCAAAACTTAATACAAATGCATTTAAATTGATACATGTATTCCTTCCATCATGTAGTCGCTAAGGTCGAGGAGGAACCCGAAGTCCTAGACTTCGTAACTCCGGAGGAGCAACTAGCCTACGACCAAGAGCAGCAAGGCAAGCCCCGGTTTGCATTAACCTTTTTACAAATTTTTATTGTTTTGAGCACATACTTGTTTCCTTTATTCTTTGCATTAGAGTCTTGTTTGGAAATCCAATTGCATAGCCAAGAAAACCACGGGTTGGGTTTAGGATTGCAAACCCCTTTAGCTACTGCAATGCTAAGGTAGAGTAGGATTCGGTACAAGTCGAGTAGTTGGAACTACTCGCGAGCATAGGCTAGAGGCACTCGACTCGGGTAGTGATAGCACATGAAACACATGGCAAGAAAATGAGACCGAGCGGAGGGTAAGGGCAGCAGGACTTTGGGGCCTGTGTGCTGTAGCTCCGCTTGTGTCGATTGAGGACCGAGCCGTGTGCGGGCCTGTTGAACAAGCTAGAACAGTACCGAAGACCTACCGGCTATATGGGAACCGGGAAACCGATGTAACTCGGGTAGCTCGGTATTGAGGCATTGCCCGTCATTCAGAGGGTAGGTTGAGAGCTTGAGGTGTAAATCGGCTGGCGGCACTGAGATGCGCGTGCAGAGACCTCTTGCTCGGGACGATGGGACCGGTTCAATATTTGGCTGACGGGTGAAAGGTGGTTGCGTACGGTGTCAGTGATGGTTGCTGTAGGCAACATCGAGTACGGGCGTACATGACGGTTTGTTCGGGTAACACTGCAGGTGTAAATCGATTATAATCGCCGTCCCTCGCGGTAAGTGAGTACCACTTGTTCACTGTACCGTGACGTAGAAAGAACAGGTTAGTTACATGTTAAAATGTTGCTGATTGAAAGATGGACTTGATTGCTAATGATTTGTTGTAGTTTAGAGATAACTAAAGTTCTTTTCAACTTTGGGCAAAGTACATGAGAGAAATGCGTTTCTTGTTTGATTGCGGCTCTCTCATGTGCCTTAGCGTAAGGTTCTCCACAACCTGCTGCTAAAACTTGAAAGTAAGGTTCTACTAATTAGGCGAGTCCTTGCAAATGATTTTTACCTCATGTAACCCATCACCGCTCATGTAGAAGTTCCATGTTTAGGTGAGACGGGTCAGTCTTGCTGAGCCTTCGTGCTCACTGCTTGTGTTTGAAGCTTTTGCAGGGTTCTATTAGGAAGGGACTCCCGAGGAAGAGACGGAACCCCAGGAGGGGAACCCCGTCAAGTGGGAGTCGTGCACGCCGCAGAGTTAGTGTGCGTGTCTGCTAGCAAGGACACGTTCAAGGGCTGAACGTGCACTTGATGCTTAGTCTACGCCCGTGAGTGTGGACTGAACTTATTTTGATGTAAACGTGTTCATAAACTTGTTTATGTAATAAAATTTCGCTTCCGCTTTGTACCTTTGACGTGTGTTATCCGGTGCTGTGCAACGCAGCACCCCTCAGCGTGATCCTGGCTCGACAAGACCGTGGGGTCGTGTCAGCGTTGGTATCAGAGCTCGCTTGAGGTTTAACACAGTACAAAGGTCATCTTTTTCAAAAGTCCAGTGAGGAACGAGTTAGTAGCCCGTATAAGGATGCTATTAGCATATAGAAAGTGGCATATTAACCTATTTGTTATGTCGGAAAATCGTGCATCTCGGGACGTTCATGTCTTGGGGGGTGCACGTAAGCGCTGTCCACCAGTGCGCACAAGCTGAAGGGTGGAGCCCCACGGGTGGCAGGTAACCCAACTCGCTTTGATATCCTCTACGACTCTTCATGTCGTTTGGGGTATTCGAGCAACGTCTATCCCTGGCGTGTGTGGTGCAACTTGGGAGACCCCGTCACGTGGTCTGAAACATGAACATGTAACTCAAGGCATGTTTGGCTTGAGAACATCCGGGCGAGTGATGACGGCCGGTTGTACGAACTGTATGGATTCCGGGCTCGGTGTGCAGCCGAGTCTGATGATTGTTTGAGTTTCTGCAGGTAGCCTGACCACGGAACGGTAGACGTGTAGCATCCGTGTGCGAGTGACGAGTAGTGCCACTGAACTAACGAAGCCGACTAAGTCCGGTATAGGTTTTTCCTTTGTGAGGACGTAATACCGACATAATCTGGTGACGCATCGACGTCACACCCCATTAAATGAACAACTTCATTTAAAAACTTGAAGTTTTGATCCAAAGTAGTAAAACTTGATGTAACTCCTTCCCTTGAACAGGATATTCAAAGTTAACAAGTTTTCAACTTATAGGTTGTTAAGGACAGAGCACTCTGTTTTCAGCTGAATCAAGGCTGAAGTTAATCAGAGGTTAGAGGTTGAGTTCTTTCGAGGTTGGGGTTATATGATACATTTCTGGAAAACTTTGGAAGAGTTTTACAACTTTTCTGTTGAGGTCCAGAGGTGTTTCATCCCTTAACCAATTGAAAAAATGCAGTAGAGTGGAAACTGTCCAGAAAACAGGACAGAGTAAAGACTTTCTTTAGACTCTTTGTAAATTAAGCATAACTTCCTGCATAAAAATCCAAAAATAGAAAATGAGGTAGTTCTGGAAAGCTTATGAGATGGGTTACAACTTTGTGACAGAAAGTTTTGTCAGATTAGGAACAGAATTAACTGGGATTCTTGGATCAAATCAGTACCTAAAGCAGGGAGGTGCTGTCCAATTTTCTCCAGAAATTCTGTTAACTTTGACATCTCATAACTTTTGAACCAGGACAGATATTAGGCCAAGCAAATACTTTCTGGAAATCTATTGAAGTTAGCTTTAACTTTGGTGTTGAGCTCCAGAACTGGTTTTGCCTTTAGAATGGCCTAAATCAGGTTGATATTGAAACTGGTCAGGGCTGTCATGAGAACAGCAGATCAGCAGTCAAGTTTTTCAAAAATTTGAACTATGTTTCCAAATTTTATGGGTTCAATGACACGTTTTATGTTATAACTCAGCAGTTTACTGTTTAAATTAATATTTGACATTTCTCAAATATATTTTTACAGATGACAGCAGATAAGCAACTGGAGAACGGGTGGGTGATGTCCCACTGTTCTCACTGTAACGGCTACCCGGAAGCATTGTGGCAAATGCTCCAATATTTCGGGTACAACCAGATGCCGCAATACTTCACCAAGGAAGAAGGCAAAGAGGGGAACAAGATGTGGATGATCCATGTCGAAGTCCCTGCAGGACCTACGCCACCCGGTTGGGTGCCGTTCACCGTCACGGTGAGAGGAAGACAACCGGAAGGGATGTGGCAAGTGGCAGCCCGTGACACTATGTCACGTTTCTGCCAACTACACGTGCAGGCTATGGAGGGCACTCCATACACGCTCGTTCTGGTGGAGGGACGTCCTCAGCATGCATGGGAAGAGAGGTATCTAGAGGCAACGGATCCGAGTTGCCCAAGGTACAACCCCGCGGAGGCAAATCTCAGCCTCCAGATGAGGGCGGGAAACGCCGTGATGGACAGCCAAGCTGTTCATACGGAGCATCTCGCCACGAAGCTCAAAGAGAGCACGAGCCGTGGAGACCATTTCGAGAGTGCTCACAGCGCACTCCGCAATGTGCTCCTTCCGACGATCAAGCGACTGAATGAACAGCACAATCAGTTGCATCGTCTGAAGAAGGCGAAGAGAAAAAGCCGTGTCGACATCGCGGCGTTACAAGAACTGGTGAAGACCCTAACCCAGCAGAATGAGGACCTTGCTCAAGAGCGGGACGACGCTATTGAGGAAGGACAAGGCTGGGAAGAGGACTACAACCAAGCTATGGACGAGGTGCATGCATTGCAGGACCTCGTACCTCCGGTGTTGGGTATACCGGTGGTCTTGGGCCTTCCAGCAATGGGAGAACCCGGGATGGGAGAAGAGGTGGTAGATCCAGAGCCACCAGCAGAGGTACCGGAGGAGGACGACCCACAGGAGGTCGAGTTCTACTCCAAGTAGGGGGTTACAGTTTCCATGTAGGGCAGCCAGGGTAGTGTAGACCAAATTTTGTAATCGGTGACATGTCGTGTAGACAGTAGCGTATGTATAGGTAGTGACGACATGAGCATGACTTCTCGGAGACTCGAGAATAATGTATCTTGTATAAAGTTTATGCTTTATCAATATATGTGAATGTTGTGCAAATTAATCATGTGTCACTTCAATACCTACTGTTGCATATGGAATTTTAAGTAAGACATGTGCTAATTGCGGCTGTTTTGCATTTCAGAATGACGCGTACTCGTGCCAACCCGGATGTTGGGGGTACCATTCAAGGGGGAGAGACCTCCCAATAGCCTCCCAAGGACTCCTCGGGACAACAACAACAACAGCAAACACCGCCACCGCCACTACCGACCGTTACATTGGCCGACATCGTCGCGGCAATGGCGGGTTCGCATCAGCAGCACACGGAGCTGCTGCAAACTTTAATTGTGAATACGTCTCGCCCAGAGAGACGTCAAGACCGGGAGGAGCGTCAACAGAGCTCCTACTCCGACTTCCTGGCTACTCATCCCCCGGTATTCTCAAGGGCGGATGAACCACTTGACGCAGACAACTGGCTCCGCGCCATAGAGATGAAGTTCGGGCTGCTCCAGATAACCGAGCAGCGCAAAACTCAGTTCGCGGTCCAGCAGCTCCAAGGATCCGCGAGCGCGTGGTGGGCCAACTTTTGTGCTTCACAGCCCACCGACCGAGTGATGACCTGGACGGAGTTCCGGACGGCCTTCAGGGCCTATCATATACCGCCAGGTCTGATGAAAAGAAAGACGCAGGAGTTCTTACACCTGAAGCAAGGGAGCCGGAACGTGCTGGAATACTCCAGAGCGTTCAACGATCTCGCGCTCTATGCGTTGTATCACGCAGATACCGACGGGAAGCGGCGGGACCACTTTTACCAGGGGCTTAACCCGCTCCTGAAGGACAAGTTGGCGATGTTCAATCGCAGCAGCCTCAACGACATCATTGATGCTGCGATTGTTCAGGAGGACTCCGGCAAGGAGTTAGCGGCGGCAGAGCGAAAGCGAAGTGCACCGCAAAGCAGCGGAGAAGGAGGCGGTCCTTCTCAGAAGTTTCGGATGGTGAATCGCTCACCATCAGGTCCACGCTGGCAACCACCACAGCGGTCGATGCCATTCCGCAGTCGGCTGTACTCTTCACCGGCATTCTGGCCGGCACTGCCAGCGCCACCGCAACAACAACAGCAGCAGCGGGCGATGCCGCGTGCGTTTGCACCTCAGCAACGCATGTCGGGCTTTCGTCCACCGAGCACTCCACCAGCAGCGGCTACATGTTACAAGTGTGGTCGTCCAGGACACATCGCGAGCAGTTGCCCGGAGAGGCAAGGCGGCGGAGTGGCACCGCAGTTTCTGGGGAGGAATCAACCCCGGAACCCTACTAATGCGTGGCGGGCAAACCCTAGGCCCGGCACCGTCCACCAGCTTGCCATTGAGGACGTGCCGGAGGGTGAGCCAATCCTTGCGGGTATGTTCCAACTCCACCAGCATCCCGCTATAGTACTGTTTGATTCAGGCGCCACGCATAATTTTATTAGCCAAGCTTTCATTGCTAAACACAGCTTGCCAATACTACCCACTGATAGTCCATATTTAATTTGTTCACCGGTGGGAAGATTTCAGCAAGCTTAATGGTTTCCAAAGCACCATTATGCTTAGCAGGTAGAGTGTACCCCACGTCTCTCATTATCCTAGAGGGACAGAAGGTCGATGTCATCCTAGGGATGTCGTGGTTAACCCGCCACGGCGCTATTTTAGACACCGTCCTTCGAGTCGTGCACTTAAACTCAGAAGTGCACGGGTCGCACTCCTTATTTCTGGACAGTCCAGAAATAAAACTTCCAAATGTCTATCAGTCCACAACTATCAAATTGGAAGATATTCCAGTGGTCCAAGAGTTCCCTGATGTATTCCCGGACGATTTGCCGGGGATGCCACCCGATAGAGAGGTGGAGTTCAAGATTGAACTTGCACCGGGAACCATGCCAATATCCCGAAGGCCGTACAAGATGGCGCCTAAGGAGTTGGCTGAACTGAAGACTCAGCTCACGGACCTTCCAGAGAAGGGTTTTATTAGGCCGAGCTCCTCGCCATGGGGCTGTTCGGCATTGTTTGTCAAGAAGAAGGATGAGACGTTACGGCTTTGCGTGGACTATCGTCCATTAAATGCTGCAACCATCAAGAACAAGTACCCGTTGCCACGGATCGACATGTTGTTTGATCAGTTGGTCGAAGCAAAGATATTTTCCAAGATGGACTTAAGATCCGGGCACCATCAGATTAAGATAAGGGCGGAGGACATTCCAAAGACAGCTTTCTTGATGAGGTACGAACTTTATGAGTACCTGGTCATGTCCTTCGGCCTCACCAATGCTCCAGCTCACTTCATGTACTTGATGAACTCGGTATTCATGCCGGAGCTGGACAAGTTTGTCGTGGTCTTCATCGACGACATCCTGGTGTATTCCAAGTCGGAGGAAGATCACAAGAAGCATCTGCGTATAGTCTTGCAACGGCTGCGGGATCACAAGTTATACGCGAAATTCAGCAAATGCGAGTTTTGGATATCGCAAGTGCCTTTTCTCGGGCATATCATCTCAGCGGAGGGTATCGCTGTAGACCCGAGCAAGATCACTCAAGTGCTGAATTGGAAATCCCCGAGAACTGTTCACGAGGTACGGAGTTTCCTCGGACTCGCGGGATATTATCGGAGGTTCATTCCGAACTTCTCGAAGATTGCCAAGCCAATGACAGAGCTGCTGAAGAAGGCTACCAAATATGTTTGGAGTCCAACATGTGAAGCAGCATTCAAGGCTTTAGTCAAACACCTGACATCGGCACCGGTTTTGGCGCAGCCAGACACAACAAAACCGTTCGATGTGTACTGCGATGCATCCGGCATTGGGCTCGGATGTGTGCTGATGCAAGACCGAAGAGTGGTCGCGTATGGATCACGGCAGCTTAGAAACCATGAGCAAAATTTTCCAACTCACGACTTGGAGCTCGCTGCCGTGGTACTTGCACTGAAAATGTGGAGGCACTACCTACTCGGTAACCTCGTACATTTATATACCGACCACAAAAGCCTCAAGTACATATTCACTCAGAAGGAGCTGAACATGAGGCAACGAAGATGGTTAGAACTGATAAAGGATTACGAAATAGAGATCCATTATCATCCGGGCAAGACAAACGCAGTGGCAGATGCGCTGAGCCGCAAGTCATACGTCAACAATCTGACCATCACACCGTTGGAAGAGAGCGAACCACCACTACATGTGATTCCACACGGAGCTCTCTACAACCTAGCTTTGATCCCCACCATCCGTGAAGAAATAGCGGCAGCCCAGAAGAATGACAAGGGCATGTCACATTTGCGGAGACGTGTAGACAGTGGGGAGCTGAAATGTTTCCGGAAGGACGGAGACGGCGTCCTATGGTTCAAGGACCGGATCGTCGTACCCCGTAACCCGGAATTACGGAAGAAAATCTTTGATGAGGCTCACTTGTCAAAGTTCTCTATTCACCCCGGCAGCAACAAGATGTATCAAGAACTCAGAAGCAAGTTTTGGTGGATACGGATGAAGCGAGAGACTGCAAAATACGCGTCCGAGTGTGATACATGTCGAAGGGTGAAGGCAGATCATATGCGGAAACCGGGACTGCTGCAACCACTGGGCATTCCTGCCTGGAAATGGGAGGATGTGAGCATGGACTTCATCGTCGGTTTACCCACCACCTTGCAGAAACATGATTCTGTGTGGGTGATCGTCCATCGGCTCAACAAAGTTGCCCATTTCATCCCGGTCAATACCAATTACAACGCCAAGAAGTACGCTGAACTGTACATCTCACGGATCCTACGCTTGTACGGCGTACCCCGTACCATCATATCGGATCGGGGCACTTTATTTGTGTCCCGTTTTTGGGAGCAGCTGCACGCTGCCTTGGGGACGAAACTGATCCGTAGTTCAGCATACCACTCACAGACGGATGGGCAAACGGAGCGGGTAAATCAGATCCTAGAAGACATGCTACGAGCTTGCGCTATCAACCACGGCAAGAATTGCGATGATCACTTGCCGTTAGCCGAGTTCTTGTACAATAATGGGTACCAAGCCAGCATCAAGATGGCGCCTTATGAGGTGCTATACGGAAGAAAATGCCGCACACCATTGAACTGGTGTGAGTCTGGCGAAAGGGTTACCTTCGGGATTGCCTCATCAACAACGCGGAAGAAAAGGTTTGACTGATTCAGGCGAACCTAAAAGACGCCCAATCCCGTCAAAAACAGTATGGAGACCGGAGAGGGCGCCCGTTACAATTCGAAGTTGGAGATCACGTATACCTACGGGTGTCTCCAATGAAGGGCGTAAACAGATTCGGGGTGAGAGGAAAGTTAGCACCCCGATTCATCGGTCCATTCCAGATTACGGGAAGATGTGGATCAGTGGCATACCGGCTGAAATTACCAGAAGCACTTTCCGGTGTGCACGACGTCTTTCACATTTCCCAGCTGAGGAAGTGTCTTAAGCTATCAACTACCGTTCAGCTGGAAGACATTGAAGAACTGCAACCGGATCTCACCTATCGGGAGGAACCGGTGCAGATTATTGATGAAAAGGCCCGAACCACACGCAACCGTACGTTGTGGTTCTACAAGGTTCTATGGAGTAATCACTCCATGGAAGAAGCAACATGGGAGAGCGAAGAATTTCTTCGCACCAATTACCCCGACTTTTTCACGTCGCATATCCGGTAAATTTTCCACCGTCCTCTCTCTCATTTTCACCTTATAATCTCGGGACGAGATTCTTTTAAGGGGGGAGGAATGTAAGGGACTCAGTTTTTTACACATATTTGAAGTGTTCATCACCACACCACACACCTCATTTGAGGAAAGATGATGAACACAAATGAAGAGCAAGTAACCACCATCAACATGCTCATTAGAAAACAAACTCACACATTGCAAAAGTGGTATTTCCCACATGTGATATAGGTGGGCTGGACATATGAAAACTCCTACACATTGCTAAGGATGTCCATGCCAAGTTTCACCCAAAATCCAAACCTTTTTGAGGTCATTTTGGGTATAGCTAGAAAGAGGGCAGTTTGAAACCATATTCAAATTCAAACTGTTTTTATCCCATGAATTTAAAAGTGGGAGGCATATTCTTACTCAGCACATTTTTGTGAGCCCACACACCAAGTTTCACTCCATTTGGAGTTGATCTTGACATGAGCTAAGTGGGACAAATTCAAAATTTATTTGAATTCAAAACTGCACTTGTGCTGAAATTCACTCACACCAAACCCAATTTGAACTTTGATCAATTCAAATGGCTCATGGGTGAATAATTTGAATTACCAGGGGTACTATGGGTTTCACTGTTTACAACAGTGATTAGGAGTAAATTTCAGAGGTTAAAACTGGAAGTGGGTCCCACATGTCAGCCACTGCTCAGATCAAACCGACTGAGACTTTTCTCACTCGGGTCGCCGAGCCGCCGCTGCGATCGCCACCGAGGGCAGCCGCCGCGCCAGCAGCTGCTTGCCCACGCGCGGGCGTGAGGCGGTGCAGAGCCTTCTTAAGGCGCCTGCCCCCCTCCTGGGCCGAGGCATCGCCGTTCTTCCCCGCAAGAACTCAGCGCCGGCCGAAGTTTTTCCGCAGCTCGGAATCGATCGGAGAACGCCAATCACAGCTCCCTCCGTCCACTCCAGAGCCCCAGCAAGGTACTAGAGACCTCCTCCGTCCTCCCCGCTGCTAGAATTCAGTAGAAACCGATTGATATCGGCTGTGCCGAAAAATCAAATTCGGGACTTGGAACCGCCGCATCTCGGGCTCCCGTGGACAGCCCAACCAGGGCGTTGTCATGCCCGAGCCAAGGCACCCTTGGACGTGCTGACGACCGGTTCTGCTCACCCCAGAGCCACAGCTCGAGTGGTTGCTCACCGGCGGCGAATTTCCATTTTCCCCTTTCTGTGTGCAGAACGACCTTCGGGTGCGATTCTGTTAAATTCGTGCTCTAGAAAGGATTAGAGGGCCTCAATCTGCTCTCACACAAGCTAGACACAGTAACGCACAAGTTGCCTTCACAACTATTGGCCGGAGAACCTCTGTACCCGGCGTAATTCGAGGTCTACCAATGGCGGAATGAACGGGCGGCATCGGGTGCACGGTGAGGACCTACTTCGGGCATTCCCCGAGCTGTCTCGAGCTCATGTCGACCTTCTCTGAGGTCCACTGATGCTTCCCGACCGATTCCTCGAGTAGTTGAGGTGCTAGGGTAGTCGGCCGACATGGCCGAAGTCGTTCCGAGGTGGCGGCTCGTCGCCGACCATGCTCCGGCCATTGTCATGAGCAGCTGACCCTAGAATCCTGTTCCCCGAGTAAAAGTAGGCAGGGGCGGCCAGAATAGAGAAGTTTGGAGCTGTACAGAAGCCGGCGGCGAGCTCTCCGGCGAGGTCCCTCGGCGGCGGAGCGCGGGCGTCGCGAGGTTGAAGAAGGGGGTGGACCCCAGCTGTCAGCGGGAGATATTTTGAATCGGGATCCGGCTGCGGCCGGGATCGGGTGTGCTGGCACGCAGAATCCTTGTGGGCCGCGGTGTGCTGTTGCCTCGGCGTGCGACGCGTGTCCCCTGGGCCCACGCGCGAGTTTAAACTTTTCCCCGATTTTCAGATTTCCTTCAAACTTCAAATCCTCATAACTTTGGCTAGAAAGCTCCAAATTGAGTGAACCAAATTTTGCTGGATTCAGCTCTCTGAGCAATTTCCAGAAAATCAAGTTTCAATTCATGAAATTCCTTAATTCTCCATAATTAAATCCTAAAATTTTAAACTGTTTGGAATTTTAACTGGAGAATCCTGTGGAGGAAAATCCTGAAATTTTGTTGGGATGTTCACCAAAATATCCCTGAACTACCATATAATTTTCAGACCCATTGGAGCTCATTTGATCCATCTAATGATGTGATTAGTGAAACTGTTCCAGAGAAAATAGAAAATGTTCAGAAACATTTTCAGAATTTTTTCTGAAATTGTTTAGCTCATATCTTTAGTTAGGAACTTCCAAATTGAGTGAGACCAACTCCATTAGAACCCTCTAAAAATCTAGTTTTCAGAAAGTCATAGTTTGTTTCATAAAAATCCCTAGAACACCCTAAGAGTTCCAATTAAGGTCAAGGACATAATTAATTGTGGAGGGCTCAAATGAGCTTTACTGCAACTAAAACTTGACCAAATCTCTGTTTAGGTTGTAGCCAAGCCCCAGTAAAAGTTTCACAGTCATTGGGTCTGTCTAGCAAGGATTATAGACTTCACAACTTCAAAACTTAATACAAATGCATTTAAATTGATAAATGTATTCCTTCCATCATGTAGTCGCTAAGGTCGAGGAGGAACCCGACGTCCTAGACTTCGTAACTCCGGAGGAGCAACTAGCCTACGACCAAGAGCAGCAAGGCAAGCCCCGGTTTGCATTAACCTTTTTACAGATTTTTATTATTTTGAGCACATACTTGTTTCCTTTATTCTTTGCATTAGAGTCTTGTTTGGAAATCCAATTGCATAGCCAAGAAAACCACGGGTTGGGTTTAGGATTGCAAACCCCGTTACCTACTGCAATGCTAAGGTAGAGTAGGATTCGGTAGAAGTCGAGTAGTTAGAACTACTCGCGAGCATAGGCTAGAGGCACTCGACTCGGGTAGTGATAGCACATGAAACACATGGCAAGAAAATGAGACTGAGCGGAGGGTAAGGGCAGCAGGACTTGGGGCCTGTATGCTGTAGCTCCGCTTGTGTCGATTGAGGACCGAGCCGTGTGCGGGCCTATTGAACAAGCTAGAACAGTACCGAAGACCTACCGGCTATATGGGAACCGGGAAACCAATGTAACTCGGGTAGCTCGGTATTGAGGCATTGCCCGTCGTTCAGAGGGTAGGTTGAGAGCTTGAGGTGTAAATCGGCTGGCGGCACTGAGATGCGCGTGCAGAGACCTCTTGCTCGGGACGATGGGACCGGTTCAATATTTGGCTGACGGGTGAAAGGTGGTTGCGTACGGTGTCAGTGATGGTTGCTGTAGGCAACATCGAGTACGGGCGTACGTGACGGGTTGTTCGGATAACCCTGCAGGTGTAAATCGATTATAATCGCCGTCCATCACGGTCAGTGAGTACCACTTGTTCATTGTACCGTGACGTAGAAAGAACAGGTTAGTTACATGTTAAAATGTTGCTGATTGAAAGATGGACTTGATTGCTAATGATTTGTTGTAGTTTAGAGTTAACTGAAGTTCTTTTCAACTTTGGGCAAAGTACATGAGAGAAATGCGTTTCTTGTTTGATTGCGGCTCTCTCATGTGCCTTAGCGTAAGGTTCTCCACAACCTGCTGCTAAAACTTGAAAGTAAGGTTCCACTAATTAGGCGAGTCCTTGCAAATGATTTTTACCTCATGTAACCCATCACCCCTCATGTAGAAGTTCCATGTTTAGGTGAGACGGGTCAGTCTTGCTGAGCCTTCGTGCTCACTGCTTGTGTTTGAAGCTTTTGCAGGGTTCTATGAGGAAGGGACTCCCGAGGAAGAGACGGAACCCCAGGAGAAGAACCCCGTCGAGTGGGAGTCGTGCACGCCGCAGAGTTAGTGTGCGTGTGTGCTAGCAAGGACACGTTCAAGGGCTGAACGTGCACTTGATGCTTAGTCTATGCCCGTGAGTGTGGACTGAACTTATTTTGATGTAAACATGTTCATAAACTTGTTTATGTAATAAAATTTCGCTTCCGCTTGGTATCTTTGACGTGTGTTATCCAGTGCTGTGCAACGCAGCACCCCTCAGCGTGATCCTGGCTCGACAAGACCGTGGGGTCGTGTCAGGCTGCGCTGTTGCAAGGGTGCAATGCAGCGTGACAGGAATTCTATCAGCACCATCAGGGACGTCATACCCTCGTTGGCCAGAAACCGGATCCGCTGCAAGACAGGCGCGTACTCCGGCTCCAGCTCCGGGATCTCCTCCCAAAAGCGACGCTCGGTGGTCGGGCTGACAGTTGACAGCTGAAGGCGATCATGCTCGTTGGTCTGCACGATCTCCCAGTTCCCCCTCCAGCTTTCCCACCTTGCCGCGCCGAAAGGTAGAAGGTACCCAGAGATCTTCGGATCCTTGCAGCAATGCTGGAAGTAGTACGCCCCCAGCTGATTCTTCGAGCCGCGCCCAGTCGTCCACATCACGAAGAAGTAGCGGAAGAGCGTCATCGAAGTGCGCACTTCCACGAACATCTCGCAGAAGTGCACGAAGACGGCGGCCATCGTGAAGGAGTTCTGGGAGAGGTGATGAAGCTGGAGACCGTACGTCTCCAGCAGCGTCACGAAGAAGGAAGAAATTGGCGGGACGAACCCCACCAAGGCGTAGGCGGTGAAGAAAACAATCTCCCCCCTGTCCAGACACAGGGGGAGAGATCCTCGCTGGAGCCAGCACTTCTGCTCCTCCGCGTGCCAACCCAGCAGCTTGCGTACTACCCCAAGCTCAGCCGGCAGGGTGGGACGCGGCAGAGGCAGGTTGGAAGCCATGGAAGATGAAGGTGCAAGAGCTCGAAGAAACAAGGAGGACTCAGGTGAAGGGAAGTGCGAAGGGAAGCCTCCGATGCAGATAAGATCCCCTTTTAAACTTCCCATACTCGATTCAAAGCGATTTGAAACTCTTCGAATACGCTGCTTCGGATAACAGCTTCAACTCCAAGCCCAGGAGTCCATGACAAGCGGGCCCAGGCCGTCCTACAGAAGTGGTGGACCGGGTTGTCAGCTCCCAGGCGGAGAACCCGGCGGTTCCTAACAAGACTCTGCGACGTGCGCTGCGACGTGCAGTAGTGGCAGCCTTGGGAACCACCGCAGTAAAAGCAGCCATCAAGCAGGGCTCACGCCCCCACGATCCCACGACTGTTCGTGCTCCAGCGACGGTCAAAGCGGGTCTTCGAGAAGGTGCGCGAAGTAGAAGATACAGGGGCCCCACCTCGGGCTCGTTATCTCCCCCGAGATGGGCCCAGGGGCCACTGTCGGTACCCTCAATATCGGGTACCCCCGCGCACAGGGGAAATCGCCTAAGGACTTTGCCCCTTCCGTAGGGGCAAGCTCCGAAAGCCCCACGTGTCCTGCGGGGCCGAACCTCTCTCTCCTCAGAGGAGGGCTCCGGGCCTGCCACGTGGCAGGCAGAGCCGGACCTCCCTTCTCCGCAGGGAGAGCTCCGAAGGCTCCACATGTCCAGCGGGGCCGGACCTCCCTCTCCTCAGAGGGAAGCTCCGGGCCCGCCATGTGGCCAGCAGAGCCGGTCCTGCCCCCTCCACAGGGAGAGCTCTGAAGGCTCCACGTGTCCAGCGGGGCCGGACCTCCCTCTCCTCAGAGGAGAGCTTCGGGCCCGCCACATGGCCAGCAGAGCCGGACCTCCCCCCTCCGTGGGGAGAGCTCCGAAGGCTCCACGTGTCCAGCAGGGCTGGACCTCCCTCTCCTCAGAGGAGAGCTCCGGGCCCGGCACGTGGTCAGCAGAGCCGGACCTCCCCCCTCCACTGGGAGAGCTCCGAAGGCTCCACGTGTCCAGCAGGGCCGGACCTCCCTCTCCTCAGAGGAGAGTTCCGGGCCCGCCACGTGGCCAGCAGAACAACGCTACCTGCCCCCGCGCGGTAGGTAGCAGGAGTAAAGACACGCCATACCTTGTTCGTACAAGGTATTGAAGACCCGCGCCTTCCCAAGGCGCGGAGACGCGGAGCACGCCGCCGTCAGGTGCCGTTGTGCTCAGTCGCATCGCAGTGAAGACTGACACGCCGCGTCATAGGATCTACACCAATAAACACAGTGAAAAGACATCCCCTGCCGCCCTATTGTCATCAACCACTACGCCTAGCTTGTGGCGTGGGCAGGACGGCAAGACGAAGACTCAGAAGCCCTCGCCAGAGACAACTACCAGCGTAACTGCAGGATACGGTAGATGGCAGGCAATCTCCCCGGGACCACCTGTCGGGTCCCGGGCCCACTTTGTAAGCCGCCCGAGCCTTGGACTATAAATGGCTCGGGTAGGCAACATTACAAAGGGTTCGCACTCTAGTGATTCGAACTCAGTTCGGCTTCTTGCACACACACATGCTCAACACTCAGGCAATACAACGAGCACCTCTTCTCACCGTGGACGTAGGGTTTTACGCTCCGGCGGCCTGAACCACATAAAAAATTTCGGTGTCAACCTTCTCCTTCCATCGTCCCTAACACATAAGCTCTCCGTGAGTGACTAGCCCCTCCGAAAAAGAACCTCCGTGGGTTGCCCAGTGCAGGACCGGGGGAAGTGTCGACGGCCCACTTCGACAGTAGCTAATTTTGACTATGTTTGAGTAATTATGTCTAAATTTTGTTATGTTTGAGCAATTATGGATATATTTGGCTACGTTTGTGCAATTATGACTAAGTTTTGCTATGGTTGACTAATTTTGTCCCGGTTTGCTATAGTAATCTAATGTACGATGTTATAAAGAAATGGTGCTTACCTGTGCCACAGAATAAGGCACCTGTGCCTTCGGCATTGGCGACGACCATATGGGAATGGTAATGTGATGTCCGTGCTGCTGTGCTAAAGCCTATGATAGAAAAGCATTAGAACATGAATAGTAATGAAATGATATAATTGCTTTATATTTTAAGCTATTACCTTTACCGCCGCTTGTATATGTGCGTTGTAGGTGGCTTGAGAGTCATGAGTGGCCTTCAATAAGGCTGCTTGCTCCTGGAGCTCCTTGTGTGTTCGGCGTAGCTCCTCTTGGACACTTAGAAGCTCCAACTCTCTCGCTGACATCCGCCGGCTGGGTCTAGCGGACGAAGACTGTGAGGAGAAGCCCCTCGAAAGCGTTGCCCCCCTCGAGTCAACCAGTCCATCAAAAATAGCAAAACTATGCAAAAAAATGTTAAGAGTAAAATAATGTAGCTCGAATTGACACAAGGAGAAATAGCTAGCATCTTACCGTCCATGCACTTTACCGCCACCGCTTAGATACACGGAGTTGACGTCAATTGGTGCGTTCTGCCAATCGTAGTATTCGTCGTGAATCTTTACCGTCTCCTCCCCATACTTCTCCTACAACAAATAAAAGCAATACACAAAATAGTGTCAATAGCAATCTTTGTTACAAAAAACGTAAAGCAACTCGAGTACTCACCAGTCGAGCTGTCACCACCGGAGAGCACAATTGGTCGGGCTGTGAAGAGTCACTTGCCCTATGACCTCTTTTATACAGCTGAACATCGCTCGGTCGTTCACCCAGCTCGTTTTCCTGTAAGTACAAGTCAGTAGCATAAATATACTATAAATATAGTTTTGTATGTATTTTACTAACCATTCATCTAGCTAGACGTAGATGGCCATCCGGACCATACATATGGCCTCCCGTAGAGCCTCTGCACCGTTGGACCCTCTTGGATTTGGCGACGAAGTCCTCGCTACACCACAGGCGACAAAGGGTCCGGTAATCCTCCGAACGGTCCTCTAACCAAGAAATCCCCACCTGCATGCATTTTGTAGTTGATTGAAATAACGTTGACATTACAAAATCAGACTCCTAATTAAAACACTACTAGTTTACCTTGGCGCACTGCTCCTTATGCGTCAGTACCGTCTCTGAACGCCGCAAGCTCCTGCCCTTGATGTCACCTCAAGTAATCGTTAGTTGCTTGAATACGGGCATAGGAGATTGCCTGCGTAACAAGCTTCCTAGTGTTCTTGTAAAAGATGGCTCTCATGTGGTCGGCATCTGCTGGATCCGCCAAACGGTATCATCTCTACAAGAAGACAGAAACATAAGTGTTAAACACTGTAGCTATTGAAGAACTAAATTTAGAACATGTATTAAACATAATTATCTAGAAGTCGGCCCAAACTACACCCCGAGCAGTCCCATACGTCAGGTGAGTAGCACAAGCGTAATCATCCCATGACTTGGCAGGCATACGCTTGTTAAGTCAAATTACCTCGGTCCGCTGAAAGGCAACAGGTCCCCCTGAAATCTCTGAGGGCACGTGTCTCAATAACTGAGACCATCCGCTCTCCCTAGCCTTTGATTTTTCACAAAAATGGCAATTTTCAACAAAATTCGTCGTAAATTCATTTTTCTCGCCCATGAAGCTTCTTATCTTTGTCAGATACGTGCTATATTGTCATACCTAAATTTTGAAGCATTTCAGAAAAAAAAAATCAAAATTTCACAAAAAAATCCAAAGGGAGCCTTTGCTTTTCTACCAAAAACGACAATTTTCATTAACACTCGCCATAAATTTATTTTTCTCGTCCGTGAATAAAAACTCGTCGTAAATTTATTTTTCTCGCCTGTGAAGCTTCTTATCTTTGTCAGTTATGTGTTATATTGTCATACCTAAATTTTGAAGCATTTCGGAAAAATCAAAATTTCACAAAAAAATCCAAAGGGGTTAGCCTTTGCTTTTCTACCAAAAACGACAATTTTCATCAACACTCGCCATAAATTCATTTTTCTCACCCGTGAATTAAAACTCGCTGCAAATTCATTTTTCTTGACCGCGAAGCTTCTTATCTTTGTCAGATAAGCATTATACTTTCATACCTAAATTTTGAAGCATTTCAAAAAAAATAAAAAATTCACAAAAAATCCTAAGGGGTTAGCCTTTGTTTTTCTACCAAAAACGACAAGTTCCATCAAAACTCCTCGTAAATTCATTTTCTTGCCCGTGAAGCTTCTTATCTTTGTCAGATATGCGTTATATTGCCATACCAAAATTTTTAAGCATTTCAGAAAAAATAAAAATTTCACAAAAAATACAAAGGGGTTAGCCTTTGTTTTTTTTAAAACGGCAATTTTCAACAAAATTCGTCCTAAATTCATTTTTCTCGCCCGTGAAGCTTCTTATCTTTGTCAGTTACATTTTATATTGTCATACCTAAATTTTGAAGCATTTCAGAAAAAATCAAAATTTCACAAAAAATCCAAAGGGGTTAGCCTTTGCTTTTCTACCAAAAACAACAATTTTCATCAACACTCGCCATAAATTCATTTTTCTCACCCGTGAATAAAAACTCGTCGTGAATTCATTTTTCTCGCACGTGAAGCTTCATATCTTTGTCAGTTACGTGTTATATTGTCATACCTAAATTTTGAAGCATTTTGCAAAAAATCAAAATTTCACAAAAAAATCCAAAGGGGTTAGCCTTTGCTTTTCTACCAAAAACGACAATTTTCATCAACACTCGCCATAAATTCATTTTGTTCACCCGTGAATCAAAACTCACTGTAAATTCATTTTTCTTGACCGTGAAGCATTCTTATCTTTGTCAGATAAGCGTTATACTTTCATACCTAAATTTTGAAGCATTTCAGAAAAAATCAAAATTTCACAAAAAATCCAAAGGGGTTAGCCTTTGTTTTTCTACCAAAAACGACAAGTTCCATCAAAACTCGTCTTAAATTCGTTTTTATCGCCCATGAAGCTTCTTATCTTTGTCAGATACACGTTATATTGTCATACCAAAATTTTTAAGCAAAACCAAGTTCAAACTATGACTTGGTGCTTAAGTCTCACAGTTAATTGTGAGTAGCTGGGGATATTTTCAGCAAAAACAGCAAATGAAGAATTGGAAAAGGAATTAGAGGGGAGGTCCACTGGTCAGTGACCGTGATCAGCAGGGAACCGACTCGGTGGTCGTCGGTCAGCCGCCGGGACTGGTTGCCGCCTCATGGCCTCACCAGCGCGCGCCTGGATTAGCTTTTTCCCCCTCCTGATCACCACGTACACAGCACAAACCGAGTTCGCTGCCTCCCTCGCCTGCGCTGCTCTGCCCAGCGTCCGTGCGCGCGAAAAACCTGCCGCAGCGTCCGCGCCTCCGAGCCCCGGCGTGCACCCGTGATGATCATCGAGCACCCGCGGTGCCTGCAGCAAAAAGAAGCGCCAAGGAATGCTCTAGCTGTTCCCCGTGCTGCTCCAGCAAGCTGCACTCGATTGTGAGCGGTGTAAGCCGTCGAAGTCGAGAAACCGGGAGGAACCGGCGGAGCCGTGCTTCGGCTCACCGGTGACAGCCCCATCCGACCATCTTCGTCGACCGCGTTCTACACAAGAAAGGTGTATGGGGATCCCTAGATGGTGTAGCCGTGAACCATTCAGCAAATAACCCATCGGGTAGCAAGAATTTTAGAAAGTCCCGAACCCTAGTGCAACTGACCGAGCTCGGCAAAAACCCAAAATTCGGCGTACACGCTGAGTCAATGATCAAGCTAGCTCGCAAGTAGCTCCTACACCTCCTAGCGCCCCTCCTCGAGGAAGAACTGAGCAAAACCGTCCATGAATGGCCGAGTTATAGCAGTTTCCATAGCCGCCGGTGCAAACACGGCTCGGGTCACCGTCGAGAGTGGGTTTGCAGACATTTTTAGCTTCCAAGGCTGCTCACGTCGGGTTCCTCGTGACCCGCTGGTGCTCCCCGAGCAAACCGTAAACCTTTTCATGCCTCAGAGTGCAAGAACGACCTTGCCGGAGCCCTAACCTCTGCGGTGGACGTCGCACGGCCGTTTCCGGTCACCGCCGGCGAGCTCCGACCCCCGAGGCAAGTTCCACATGGCGAGATAAGGCTAGGCGGCCAGTTCTAGCGCTGGGGGCGGTCGGGAAGGCAGTTCCGATGAACCTCGCCGGAGTACACCGCCGCTGAAATCGCGGGCGCGCGCGAGGAGGAAGAAGGCAGGTGGTGGGACCCACCCGCAGAGTTTAAACATTTTGGGGATTTTCCAGTTTTAGTGCAAACTTCAAATGCATAGAACTTGTGCTAGGGAGCTCCAAATTCAGTGAAACAAATTTTTCTGAACTCAGAATTTTGAGTAATTTCAAGAAATATAAATTTCAGCTAATGAAATTTAATAGCTTTCCAGAATCAAATCCCTAAAATTTAAACTGTTAGGAATTTTATCTGGAGAATTACTTTATGAAAAATTCTGAAATTTGGCTGGAAGGTTCACTGGAAAATCCTTGAGTCACAGTAAAATTTTCAGACCCATCCGAGTTAATTTAGTTCCCCTAATGGGGTGATTAAATGAACTGCCCTGAGAAAATAGAAAAATGTACAGAAACATTTTTCAGATTTTCTCAAATCTTGTTTAGGGCATAATTTCCTCTAGAATTCTTCAAATGACATGAAACCAATTCCATTAGAACCATCTCAAATTCTAGTTTCCAGAAAGTAATGGTTGGAGCCATGAAAACCCCTGGAATTCTTTAGAGGCTCTAATATTGACCAAATAGGCTTTTATTTGTACAAGGCTCAAATGAACTTTGTTTCAAATGAAACTTGGTCACGACTATGGTTAAGACCTTACCAAGCCACCATAAAAATTTCAGAGCCAAAGGGGAGGGCTAGCTAGAATTATAGTAATTACTCATTCAATTCTAAACATTGCATTTGAATTGACATGTAGTATCTCGTTAACGTGTAGTCACTGAAGGCGAGGAGACTCCGGAAGTGCTCGACTTCCTTCTTCCGGATGAATCCCTAACCACTGACCAGCAGCAACAAGGCAAGCCCCGGTTTGCATTAACCTATTTTAAAGTTTTGCTTTATAAATACTTAGTCTGTGGTATGGATGTGCATTAGGTGTAGGATGGATGAACACCCATCTGCATAACCAGAATTTTCCCCCAAGAGTGAGGATAGTGTCTAAGACCTCGAATAGACAGGCTATGCTTAATGATTCCTAGAACTTTGGTACAAGTCGAGTAGTTGGAATCTACTCGCGAGTTTAGGCTTGGGACACACGGGATTGGTTCGAGTGATGTGAGATCACTTTAGTAATGAAAATGAGACTAGGCAGGGGCTAGGGCGCAGCAAGAGGAAGTCTTGTGTGCGCAGCCCTGTCTGTGTCGATTGAGGACCGATCCGTGTGCGGCCCACGCTGATCAAGTTTGAACGTACCGAAGGCATATCAGATATATGGGCCTCGATAAACCGATGTAACCTAAACCTCCGGGCGTCGAGGCGTAGCACACCGATTTATAGGTGTAGGTTGAGGACAGCAAGGTGGAAATCTGCTAACAGGCATATAGAGATGCTCCGTGTAGGGAACCTCCTGTCCGTTTCGGTGTGACCGTTTCGACGTTTGAGCTGTTGGGTGAAAGGTTGTCCCGTACGACATCGAGTGAGCGTGCTGTGCAGCTCCACGGGTGGGCGTACGTGACGTGCTCTTCGGGTATCCCTGCAGGTGTATATCGAGTCGATTCGCCGTCCCTCGTGGTGAAGAGTACCACTTGGTCACTGAGTCGTGACGTAGGCTAATATATAAAACATGATGATTCAATATTGCTGTTATGATATAATTGTATTGCTACTTGTATGCCCCCAAATATTGCTTACTACATTTCCGATTCATGAACTGTTAACTTGCGGCTAAAAGATGAACTAAGGATGAATTTGTAGGCGTGTCCGTTTGCTGAAATTTTACCGTCCCATGTTCGTTGTACCCTACATGTAGAGTTTCATGCCTAGGTGAGTCGGTTAAGTCTTGTTGAGCCATCGTGCTCATGGTTGCTGCTTAAGTGTTTTTCAGGTGAGGAACCACCCACGGACTCAGGTTACGACTCCACCGGCGAGGGTTATCCTCCATCGGGGACCACGGCTGAGTGGGAGCCGTACACGCCGTGCTAAGCTGAGGAATGCATCTAGTGTGGGTTGCCCTAGGGCTGGGCAACCAACTTTTGCTAGATAGGCGGGCGTGAGTTGTACAAATTTAACTTCCACTGTGTAATGTAAACATTAGTTTGTAACTGAGCAGTGTACTACATTGTACAGTTTCAGTTTGTTTTCTATGTAACACAACGTACCCTTATGATGTGTGCTGTCGGATGTCGCATCATGCGGCACCACCCTCCGCGATCCTGGATGAGCGGATTCCGGTCCGCCACACCATAGAGTTACTACCCTGAAAAAGGGTGTCCGCCACGTCTCATGTGCGAGCCATCATGCTCGTGCTGCTGAGAAACCTCCTCGCGGTCCTCTTTATGCCCTTACCCTTGTCCGACGACATCCTATTACAACGATGCTTTGATAAGTATAGTTATTATAAAATATACAACATGAAACAATAAATCAAGAAAGCATTACTTGTATTCATGACACGACCCCGTTGGGGCCTTGTCGAGCCAGGATCACGCTGAGGGGTGATGCGTTGCACAGCACCGGATAACACACATCAAAGGTACAAAGCGGAAGCAAAGTTTTATTACATAAACCAGTTTCTGAAAATGTTTCTGGACATTTTCTATTTTCTCTCGAACAGTTTCATTAATCACCCCATTCGGGGGACCAAATGAGCTCACATGGATCTGACATTTTTATGGTAGCTCAGGTATATTTTGGTAAACATCATAGCAAAATTTCAGAATTTTCCTCCTGAGGGTTCTCCAGTTAAAATTCTAGACCATTTAAACTTTGCAGAATAAATTCTGGAGAAATAAAGATTTTCATAGAGTGAAACTTGATTTGTTGGAAATTACTCAGAGAGCTGAATCCAAAAAAATTTGGTTCACTCGATTTGGAGCTTCCTAGCCAAAGTTATGTGTGTTTGAAGTTTCAAATAAATCTGAATCAGGGAAATATTTAAATCTGCCTGTGGGTCCAAGGGAACACGTGTCGTGCGCTGAACCGACGACACACGGGGCTACAGGTTTAATTCCGGCGCTGCCACAGCTGATCCGTGCCCACAGGAGATCCAGTCGCCGTCTACCTCGCGCCTCCCGCGCGGTAGCGCCGCCGAGGTCGCCGGAGCACCGCCGAACTCGATCGTCCCGTCAGCTCCCGTGTCCTAACTCACCGCCAGCCCCTAGTTTGGTGCGCTGAACATGTTGGGAGGGTTTCCCCATCTCGACGTTGGCTCTAACCGAGCCCGCGACGGTGCGGCGGCCCGGGAAAAGTTCGGCGACGTCGCTCCGACGTGCTAGCCTGCCAAAAGCTTGGTGGAGTGGCTCCACAGCACCAGTGGTGGCTCAGGAAGCTTGGCATGGTGGTGGACAGGACCGGGAATAGTTCCAAGGTGGGTCTCACCGTGCGCCCGATGCTTCCCGATAAAGCCGCCGTCGGAAAACATGGAAATACGCCGAGCACAGGGGTTTTCATGCTAGGTTTCGTGAAGCTAACTTATGCGTCACTGAGTCTAGTTTTTGTGTGTGAAGTTTCGTGAAATCTAAACGAGAATCAAACGGGTATTTTAAAGTTCCTTACCCGAAGGTCAGTTAGCACCGATCGGAAGAGGATCTCAAAATTCGCCGTAGACGCTCGACCTCTCAGCTCAAGCTTTGGAGGTGAGCTGTAGGAGGTCCTTGCACGTCCAGAAGTAGCTTTGCTTGGCCGTGACAAGCCCGGGGTGAGGCTGCCCACGAGAGCACCTCCTCTCGGCTTTGTATCGGCCGCCGCGGGAGAGAGTGTTTCTCGGTGTAGGGAGCGCGAGCTCACTCAGTGATGGTTTGAGGAGGTTGTGGGGAGTTCTGTGGTGCCATTTTGCTGCTCAGCCGAGGCTCACACGCAAGCTTGGCGGGTGGCCGAGGATCGGAGGAGTAGAGGCGGCTCTGGTCAGTTTCTTGCGCGAGGGAGCAAAGAACTGATCGGTTCTGTGTGACGCCCTCAATTCTGTGGAAAACCACAGAACCAAGAACTAATGCATATGTGTGCCCAGGATGTTCATCACACATACACATACGTTCCACAAACTGAATTCAGATTATATATTACCACGAATAACAGAGTTTATTACAATACCTCATGAGTCTTGGACTCATGCTCACAGCGGAAGTCTTAATTCTGTGCAGCGGAAGTCCTTATTTAAATGCGGAAGCAAAAACTAATGCGGAAGCAAAACTAAGCAGAAGTGGCTCCATCTCTACTCCTTCCACAGGCAAGGTTGAGAATAGATCACACGCCATAATGTTCCACTTGATCTTCATAGTAGGCTTCTCTTGCTGCTGATGAAGAAATAATAATGCAAGTTTGAGCACAATGATGTACTCAGCAAATGCGGGAATAACACATGATATGCAGCTCATAAAACAAGGTGGGTACAAAAGGTTTATTTGCAGAAAAGCAGATTTATAAAACCATGACAAAACAGCAACTTAACTTTAGATGAATGTAATCCCAGCATGTATTAAATTACCAACATACCTTCATATCTTCCCGTGTTCCATCCGAACATTAACCAATCTTTTATGCATATTCACGAATACCTCCTCGTATTCGCTACCATCTCACCTCATAAAACAACCTCGTCTCGCACCGAGACCAATCTCATGTCATGACCCATCAGTCATGCAACCATCTCATCTCCCGGACTCCACAGCTCCAAACCAAACCATAACCAAACAAATAACCATAACCAAGAACCTTCCCAATAACCATTCGAATAACCATCCCATCAATCATCCCATCTAATCATGGCAGTTTAGCCAGGTGCTCGTAACCGTAAGCTCGGCTATCATGATAGTTTTAGTAACTCTGCAGAGTTTGTACCTCTTTACCCACAAGTTTGTGATTTCGTCACCCGTCGGCGACTGCAGAACCTCCATTATACCAGTACACAACCGTCGGTGTATGGTTAAGAGATCACAAAATAGCCTTTACAAAGGGGTTACTAGATGTATGGACTCACTGAGGTTTCACCGGCAGGCTAGAATCTCCAATTCTCCCACCCACGGGCCCCCTCTTGTGCCATGCAGTTCCCAGGGCAGTCCTCACTCGACTCCCATTCCCCGCGCCTTCCACAGTCCATAACACTCTAGCAACTTACCTAATTACTCAGCTAAGCCGCACCCATATTTGGCCTTGTGGTGGCACTGTTATCCTGGCATGTGCATGCATGAACCGGTCCTTAGATCTACGGCAAGCAAAACCACCATCTCATGCTACCTCATTCACAAACCCAGGCTTGCCTAGATCTCCCTCCGATCCATGTCCATTATTAACATCAGTTTCTCATTATCATTACGAGTGCAGTTAGCTAGACACATCTATCTCGCTTTCCAATCCCATGGACTCAGCGAAGCATAAACAAAAACCATACCCGACTCATAAACTTCCCAGGCGACAAGGGTGGTTTAATCAAAACTAGTAAACTCCTATAAAAGGTTTTCCCATCATGTTTGACTCAGTACGCACACCTTTTCGCAAATCAAAACAGTTTTACCCAAAACATAGGATCAACATGGTCAAGGAGCACTTGCCTTGTTCTTGCGGTTCCGGTTGTTCTTGATTTTCAAAACCTTGTTGCTGCAGCTCGTCGTAGACAGCTTCCTGGATCTGTCCTGCAATGTAGGATTTACGTGCATACAAGATTCACAGCAATCAATATCATGTTCAAACCTTAAACTAGATGCGATGATGCACATGCATTCTATCCTATGATTGTTATTAGATTGTCGTGCTCTTGCATGGTTTGCATGGGCAGAGGTGTTCGGATCAAAAGTGGACGTAGCGATGATCTTGTCTTTAGATCAAACTGATCATCGAGTGTTCTGCCCACGAGAAAGCTTCTGTTCGAAAGGAATTGAAGAACAGATGCAAGAGATGAACACCATGATGTCGTAAGGTGGTATTGAAGTCCTACCTCACGCTCTTATTGTCTTCGAGGTCCTCCTCAGACCGCTTGGTTCTCCTCCGATGATCTCCCTTGTTGTGCTTCGGCGATGTTTTGCTCGGCGAGTTAGGGCTAGGGCTCTAAGTCGTCGGCTCAGGAGTTGAAAGAGAAGTTCGTGGTTTCGGCCAGAGGTTTCGGGTTCTATTTATAATCGAGAAGAGAAGAGTCCTAATCTAATTGGGTCCCGAATAAAAGTCTTATTCAGATCTTGTTTGATCCTGACGTCTTATCTTTGGTAACATCGTGGAGTTTAGATCGGTTTCTGTTGCGTACCGGTATTTTTACGCGTAAAAACTGCTCTAGACTAGTTACCTTCGTGATGATGAGTTCCGGAAGCTCCACGTGTCCTCCGGGCCTGGTATCCCCTCATCCGCAGAAACGAGCTCCGGTTGTGCCGCGTGTCAATCGAACGAGACCTCCCTCTTCTTCGGAGACGAGCTCCGCGCACGCCACGTGTGGGTGCCGGTCTTTCCGCTCTCCTTTCCTTAGGGACATGCCCCGAGGTCGACACGTGTTTAGCTGCGACGGACCTTCCGGTGATAAGCTCCGGTGGTGACACGTGTTCGATAGATCCAGACTTCTCTGAGATGAGCTCCGAGATTGACACGTATCCCGTGCGACCGGTCCCCTGACTTCCGCGAGGACTAGCTCCTTGGACGACACGTGTCCTATGAAAAATGCCTTTGCTTCTTCCGCAGAGGCTATCTCCGCAGGCAGCACGTGTCCCACAGGGTCGGACCTCTTTTCAATTGCGGAGGTGACCCCCGAGCCTGCCACGTAGCTAGTTTAACGGCGGACCTCTCCCAAATTTCTCGGGGATGAGCTCCGAACGCGCCACGTGGTCTGCTGGCCGTGGAAGTTTCCTTCGATGCTTTCGGAGAGCATTATTGGCTATCCTTTTGATACTTGTCTCTGTTCCTTCTTTTCTTAAAATGTTTTTTTTCTTCTTCATAAGCATATGCTGACACCCGAGATGAGGGTGTCACAAATCTACCCCCCTTAAATTGAATCTCGCCCTCGAGATTCGTTAGTAGAAAATAGATGGGGAAATTCTGCCTTGATATCCTCTTCACGTTCCCATGTGGCTTCAGCTTCAGTGTGATGGCTCCATTGTACCTTGCACCATCGAATCACTTTGTTTCGGGTGACCCTTTCCTTTACGTCCAAGATTCGGATAGGGTGTTCTGCGTAAGTCAGGTCCTCTTGAAGTTTAAGTCCTCCCATTGACACTTGTTCCTCTGGTATTCTCAAGCACTTCTTGAGCTGGGATACATGAAACACGTCATGTACGTCGGAGAGATGGTTTGGGAGCTCTAGTTGATAGGCTACTTCTCCTTGCTTGTCCAAAATCTTAAATGGTCCGATGTAGCGAGGCGCTAGTTTGCCTTTGACGTTAAAACGTCGTTGGCCTCGGATAGGTGATACCTTAAGGTATACGAAGTCTCCTACTTCAAAGGTCAACTTCCTACTCCTATTGTCCGCATATCCTTTCTGTCGTGACTGAGCAGCCTTTAAGTTTTCCCGTATCGTTTGGACTTGCTTTTCAGCCTCTTGTAGTACTTCGGGTCCAAACACCTGGTTCTCTCCAGTCTCGTTCCAGAACAGTGGCGTTCTACACCGTCTACCATATAAGGCTTCGAAAGGCGACATATTCAAGCTAGCTTGATAGCTGTTGTTATAGGAGAACTCGGCATACGGTAAACTCCTATCCCAACTATGCCCACGTTTTAAGGCGCAAGCTCTCAGCATGTCCTCCAAAATTTGGTTCGTCCTCTCGGTTTGCCCATCTGTTTGTGGGTGATAGGCGGAGCTAAAATCTAGTCGCGTACCCATGGCTTTCTGCAGCTTCCTCCAGAATCTAGAGGTAAACTGAGAACCTCGATCTGAGACTATCCTCTTCGGAACTCCATGACGGCACACGATCTGCTCCATGTACAACTCTGCCAACTGTGTAACGTTGTAACTGGTCTTTACCGGAAGAAAATGGGCGGTTTTCGTCAACCGGTCCACAATGACCCAGATGGAGTCGTATCCTGACTGAGTTCTTGGCAATCCGACGATGAAGTCCATACTGATGTCTTCCCATTTCCATTCAGGTATTTTCAAAGGTTGCAACAACCCAGCGGGTTTTTGATGTTCGGCCTTTACCCGTTGGCATGTGTCGCATAGGGCAACGTATTCGGCTACATCCCTCTTCATACCATCCCACAAATAGCAAGTTTTCAAATCCTTGTACATTTTGGTGCTCCCTGGATGTATGGAATAGGGTGAATCATGTGCCTCCTTCAATATCATGTCGTGGAGGTATCTTATTTTTGGCACACAGATCCTTTTTCCTAGCCAAAGCGTACCCTTTTCATCCTCCCTGAAATCCTTCTCTATCCCTTGTCGAATTCTTTCCTTGATCTCCTTGATCCCCTCGTCCATTGCTTGGCCCTTTCTTATTTCTTGCTCCAATGGGGAGTGGATCTCTATTATCTCCATGTTATTCAAGAATCCGAGGTGTAACCGTTCGAACTCCTTTCGTAGTTCGGGTGGTAGCTCCCGAATCGTGAGTTGGCGGCATGCTCCCTTTCTGCTCAATGCGTCAGCGACTACATTGGCCTTCCCGGGATGGTAGTTGATTCCCACATCATAATCCTTGATGAGTTCTAACCGTCGACGTTGCCTCAAATTCAAGTCTGTTTGTGTAAATATGTACTTGAGGCTTTTATGATCCGCATAGATCTCACATCGATGACCAAGGATATAATGTCTCCAAATCTTCAATGCATGCACCACTGCTGCTAACTCCAAATCATGTGTAGGATAGTTAAGCTCATGCTTCTTTAATTGTCGTGAGGCATAGGCTACCACTTGTCCTTCCTGCATGAGCACACATCCGAGCCCTTGTCTGGATGCGTCACAATATATGTCAAAGCTCTTGCTTACGTCTGGCAATACCAGAACTGGTGCTGTGGTTAGCCTTCTCTTGAGTTTCTCAAAACTGTCTTGGCAGGCTTGTGTCCATTGAAAGACTTTTCCCTTCATTAATAGCTCTATCATAGGTTTTGCTATCTTAGAGAAGTCTTTAATGAAGCGCCGATAGTATCCTGCCATTCCAAAGAAACTTCGAATATCCCTCACGCTCCTCGGTTGGTCCCACTTTAGAACATCTCTCACCTTTCCAGGATCAACCGATACCCCTTCCTTGGAGATGATGTGGCCTAGGAAAGATATTTCCTTTAGCCAAAATTGACACTTGTTGAGCTTGGCATACAATTGATGCTCACGCAACTTCTGCAAGGTCAATTTCAGATGTTCTTCATGCTCCTCCTCACTTTTTGAATACACCATAATGTCGTCGATGAAAACCACGACGAACTTGTCCAAGTACTCCATGAAAACCTTATTCATAAGGTACATGAAGTATGCGGGTGCATTCGTCAATCCAAAAGACATAACGGTATATTCATATGAACCATACCGTGTCCGAAAGGCTGTCTTAGGTATATCGGAGGGCTTAATCTTCAGCTGGAAATATCCCGACCGAAGATCAATCTTGGAGAATACTTGGGCTCCTTTCATTTGATCGAACAGGTCCTCTATACGGGGCAGAGGGTATTTATTCTTGATTGTTACCTCGTTGAGAGACCTGTAGTCCACGCACATTCTTTGGGTTCCGTCCTTCTTGTCCACGAAGAGTACCGGGGCTCCCCATGGTGACGAGCTTGGCCGGATAAAACCCTTCTCCAACTATTCTTGAATTTGCTTCTTGAGTTCTACTAACTCGTTGACGGGCATCCTATAAGGTCTCTTAGCTATGGGTGCAGTTCCAGGTACCAAATCTATGGCAAACTCGATGTCCCGGTCAGGTGGCATACCTGGAAGTTCTTCCGGGAACACATCCAAAAATTCCTGAACCACTGGAATGTTGTCTAATGCTACTCCTTCAACATGGTTCAAATCCACCCGTTCGGTTGCTTGCTGGGCTGGCATAAACTCGACACGGATACCGTGTTCGTTTGTCAACTGCACGCTTCTCTCAGCGCATTGGATTACTCCATTGTGCTTGCTTAACCAGTCCATTCCGAGTATGATGTCAATTCCGTGGGAGTCCAAGACAATAAGGTTGGCAAGGAAGTCTACCCCCCTTATTTTAAGGCTTACTTTAGGACATACTATATTAGTCCTCATTTCTCCTCCGGGAGAATTAACTAAAATAGCACATTCTAGGTGGGATACGGGTAGATGATGTTTGGCAACATATTCGGACGATATGAAGGAATGTGATGCTCCAGAATCAAATAAAATGGTGGCTGGGTTGGAGTTGGCAAGGAACATACCAATTGCGACATCCTCAGCCTGTTGTGCTTCCTCAGCAGTGACATGGTTAATGTGGCCATGAGCATAGTTCTGCAGTCCACGGTTCCCTTGGTTGTCCCCTCCGTTTGGTCGCTGGTTCTGCTTGGGCACGTTACCTTGCTGTCCAGGGCCTCTCTTCGGGCACTGGTTAGTGAAGTGGCCTACTTCCCCGCATGCAAAGCATGCCCTGTTTCCTACGGCAGCAGGTACGTTGGGGCGGGGGTTTTGAACAGGAGCGCCATTGTTAGGCCGGGGCGCAGGAAGCATGGGCACACGAGGTGCCGGTGCAACGAACCGTTGCTGTGGTGGCTGACCAGGGCGGTTCATAGGAGTGATCGATCCATACTGCGGCGCAGGGGGCATGTACCTAGGTCGTATGTTGCTCCCTTGGGGCTGGTACGGCATCTTCCTTTTGCACTCTCGCTCGATCTCTCGGATCTTGTTTTCTACCACAATAGCCTTATCAACCAGCTTCTGGAAGCTTACGTAGTCATTGTTGAGGAGCTGAACTTGGATCTCACTATTCAACCCTCTCATGAACAGGTATTGCTTCCTCTGATCTGAGTTGACATCTTCGGGGGCATACCGGGACAGTTGTATGAACTTGTTGAGATATTCGTTCACACTTTTCTGTCCTTGGCGGAGACCTTCAAACTCCTGCCTCTTGAGCATCATTACGCCAACAAGGATGTAGTGGGAGCGGAAACTTTCCTTGAACTCAGTCCAAGTGATTGTCTCCGGGTTGGCATGGGCGTTGCTCAAGGCATCCCACCAGTCAGCAGCTGCTCCCATCAGTTGGTGCGACACAAAGAGAACCTTCTCTCGGTCGTTGCACTGTACAATGGCAAGCTTCTTCTCCATGGATTTCAACCAGTCATCGGCCTCCATTGGATCGCTTGCTTGAGCAAAGGTGGGTGGTCGAGTCCTCATGAACTCTCCCAGCCTGTTATGAGCCGGCGGTGGTGGTGGCGGTGGTGCCGGAACGGGGTGTTGGTTGGCCTGCAACTGACCCAAAGTTTGGATCATGGTTTGCATAAGCTGGTTTTGCATGGCCATCAACCTTTCTAGGTTGTTTTCGCCAGCTCCGGGGTTGGCAGGAATTTCCTCGTGGTCATCTTCCTGGACGTTCCTTCGGCTGTCGTTTCCTCTCACCATCTGTGAGAGAGAACGAAGTAGAATAGAAGGTTAGATAGGTCCTTTCAACTATATGCATCAAGGTGGGTTGGACTATATATATTAGCCCTTATGAGGATGTGAGCAAGTGCCGAAACATCTCACACCTCCTTCTTCTTATGTGTGGATATGGACAACGTTTTTGAGACGTCCCACCACTCACACTAAGCACATATTCACAAATACTCATCACAAGGGCCCACTCAACTCCTATTCAAGGATGGTTTCCTATGTCAAGGTGGTTTTAAAGGTCAATCTAGTCTATTCACCTTAGGATGCTTCCTTAGGTCAGCGTGGCTTAGCTACCTGTGACCCTTATTTAGGGTGTAACTTGCTGTTAACCCGTGGCTCTAATATCAATCTAAGGTTTCTATCTAGGCGTGTAACCTGCTGTCAACCCGTGGCTCTGATACCAATCTGTGACGCCCTCAATTCTGTGGAAAACCACGGAACCGAGAACTAATGCATATGTGTGCCCAGGATGTTCATCACACATACACATACGTTCCACAAACTGAATTCAGATTATATATTACCACGAATAACAGAGTTTATTACAATACCTCATGAGTCTTGGACTCATGCTCACAGCGGAAGTCTTAATTCTGTGCAGTAGAAGTCCTTATTTAAATGCGGAAGCAAAAACTAATGCGGAAGCAAAACTAAGCAGAAGTGGCTCCATCTCTACTCCTTCCACAGGCAAGGTTGAGAATAGATCACACGCCATAATGTTCCACTTGATCTTCATAGTAGGATTCTCTTGCTGTTGATGAAGAAATAATAATGCAAGTTTGAGCACAATGATGTACTCAGCAAATGCGGGAATAACACATGATATGCAGCTCATAAAAAACAAGGTGGGTACAAAAGGTTTATTTGCAGAAAAGCAGATTTATGAAACCATGACAAAACAGCAACTTAACTTTAGATGAATGTAATCCCAGCATGTATTAAATTACCAACATACCTTCATCTCTTCCCGTGTTCCATCCGAACATTAACCAATCTTTTATGCATATTCACGAATACCTCCTCGTATTCGCTACCATCTCACCTCATAAAACAACCTCGTCTCGCACCGAGACCAATCTCATGTCATGACCCATCAGTCATGCAACCATCTCATCTCCCGGACTCCACAGTTCCAAACCAAACCATAACCAAACCAATAACCATAACCAAGAACCTTCCCAATAACCATTCGAATAACCATCCCATCAATCATCCCATATAATCATGGCAGTTTAGCCAGGTGCTCGTAACCGTAAGCTCGGCTATCATGATAGTTTTAGTAACTCTGCAGAGTTTGTACCTCTTTACCCACAAGTTTGTGATTTCGTCACCCGTCGGTGACTGCAGAACCTCCATTATACCAGTACACAACCGTCGGTGTATGGTTAAGAGATCACAAAATAGCCTTTACAAAAGGGGTTACTAGATGTATGGACTCACTGAGGTTTCACCGGCAGGCTAGAATCTCCAATTCTCCCACCCACGGGCCCCCTCTTGTGCCATGCAGTTCCCAGGGCAGTCCTCACTCGACTCCCATTCCCCACGCCTTCCACAGTCCATAACACTCTAGCAACTTACCTAATTACTCAGCTAAGCCGCACCCATATTTGGCCTTGTGGTGGCACTGTTATCCTGGCATGTGCATGCATGAACCGGTCCTTAGATCTACGGCAAGCAAAACCACCATCTCATGCTACCTCATTCACAAACCCAGGCTTGCCTAGATCTCCCTCCGATCCATGTCCATTATTAACATCAGTTTCTCATTATCATTACGAGTGCAGTTAGCTAGACACATCTATCTCGCTTTCCAATCCCATGGACTCAGCGAAGCATAAACAAAAACCATACCCGACTCATAAACTTCCCAGGCGACAAGGGTGGTTTAATCAAAATTAGTAAACTCCTATAAAAGGGTTTCTCATCATGTTTGACTCAGTACGCACACCTTTTCGCAAATCAAAACAGTTTTACCCAAAACATAGGATCAACATGGTCAAGGAGCACTTGCCTTGTTCTTGCGGTTCCGGTTGTTCTTGATTTTCAAAACCTTGTTGCTGCAGCTCATCGTAGACAGCTTCCTGGATCTGTCCTGCTATGTAGGATTTACGTGCATACAAGATTCACAGCAATCAATATCATGTTCAAACCTTAAACTAGATGCGATGATGCACATGCATGCTATCCTATGATTGTTATTAGATTGTCGTGCTCTTGCATGGTTTGCATGGGCAGAGGTGTTCGGATCAAAAGTGGACGTAGCGATGATCTTGTCTTTAGATCAAACTGATCATCGAGTGCTGCCCACGAGAAAGCTTCTGTTCAAAAGGAATTGAGGAACAGATGCAAGAGATGAACACCATGATGTCGTAAGGTGGTATTGACGTCCTACCTCACGCTCTTCTTGTCTTCGAGGTCCTCCTCAGACCGCTTGGTTCTCCTCCGATGATCTCCCTTGTTGTGCTTCGGCGATGTTTTGCTCGGCGAGTTAGGGCTAGGGCTCTAAGTCGTCGGCTCAGGAGTTGAAAGAGAAGTTCGTGGTTTCGGCCAGAGGTTTCGGGTTCTATTTATAATCGAGAAGAGAAGAGTCCTAATCTAATTGGATCCCGAATAAAAGTCTTATTCAGATCTTGTTGGATCCTGACGTCTTATCTTTGGTAACATCGTGGAGTTTAGATCGGTTTCTGTTGCGTACCGGTATTTTTACGCGTAAAAACCGCTCCAGACTAGTTACCTTCGTGTTGATGAGTTCCGGAAGCTCCACGTGTCCTCCAGGCCTGGTATCCCCTCATCCGCAGAAACGAGCTCCGGTTGTGCCGCGTGTCAATCGATCGAGACCTCCCTCATCTTCGGAGACGAGCTCCGCGCACGCCACGTGTGGGTGCCGGTCTTCCCGCTCTCCTTTCCTCAGGGACATGCCCCGAGGTCGACATGTGTTTAGCTGCGACGGACCTTCCGGTGATAAGCTCCGGTGGTGACACGTGGTCGATAGATCCGGACTTCTCTGAGATGAGCTCCGAGATTGACACGTATCCCGTGCGACCGGTCCCCTGACTTCCGCGAGGACTAGCTCCGTGGACGACACGTGTCCTATGAAAAATGCCTTTGCTTCTTCCGCAGAGGCTATCTCCGCGGGCAGCACGTGTCCCACAGGGTCGGACCTCTTTTCAATTGCGGAGGTGACCCCCGAGCCTGCCACGTAGCTAGTTTAACGGCGGACCTCTCCCAAATTTCTCGGGGATGAGCTCCGAACGCGCCACGTGGTCTGCTGGCCGTGGAAGTTTCCTTCGATGCTTTCGGAGAGCATTATTGGCTATCCTTTTGATACTTTTCTCTGTTCCTTCTTTTCTTAAAATGTTTTTTCTTCTTCATGAGCATATGCTGACACCCGAGATGAGGGTGTCACATTCTGCCTCCGGCCGGCTCGGCTGCGGGGATAAGAGGGAGGGAAGCGTCGGTTGACACGGCTCAGGCCGAGCAGGAGCTGGAACCGGCGATCAGCTCGGTGGCGCGCTCGGATGAAGCCCGAGAAACCGAGTGCCCTGTCTTTCAGTCGGTTGAAATTACTAGTGAGGCTGACATATGGGACCCACTGCCCTTTTAACCTCTGAAATTCACTTCCTCTCACTGCTACACACATTAATCCCCCTAATACCCTTGGTCATTTGAATTATCTACCAACTGGCCATTTGAATTGGATAGAATTCAAATTGTGGAGTATTTGAATGTATTTTCAGCACATATGCAGTTTGAAATTCAAATTGAGTTTGAATTTGCTATACTTAGCTCATGTCAAGATCAACTCCAAATGGAGTGAAATTTGGTGTGTGAGCTCACAAAAATGTGCTGAGTAAGAATATGCCTCCCACTTTTGAATTCATGGGATGGAAGTAGTTTGAATTTGAATTTGAGTTCAAACCACCCTCTTTCTAGTTATACCTAAAAAGACCTCAAAAGGTTTTGGATTTGGGTGAATTTTGGCATGAGCCTTCCTAGCAAGGTGTTGGAGTTTTTCATATGCTCAGCCCCTAGATGGTGCATGTGGGAAATGCCACCTTTGCATTTTGTGAGTTTATTCTCTAATGAGCATGTTGATGGTGGTTACTTGCTCTTCAAATGTGTTCATCAAGTTTTTTCAAATGAAGGGTGTGAGTGGTGATGAACACATTGAATATGTGCCAACAACTTAGTCCCTTACAATTCATCTATAAAAGTCATCAGAATCTCACTTATTTACTCTACTCCTTAAACCAGACCATCGAACTGTTTTAGTGACTGATTTTCGTTTGCGCTTCTCGCGAGTCTATACATCATTGACGTCTCCAACTAAGTCATCGAGCTCTTGACCAGGCTCAACGACAAATGAGGCTGGGAGATCTTCTTCTTCATAAACATTATCAAACTTACCAACGGACGTCAGAGTATCATGGTATCCAGTATCGCTTGGTGTATATAACCGTTCACGAGGATTGACCTTGTGTACGACCTACCAAGCACTCATCTCCTGGCATGGATAAGGTAGATAATACACTTGCTCAACTTGGTCTTCAAGGACAAAAGAGTCGTACCCTCGCAGTCTTTCATTGTGTTTCACTTCAACCATGCTAAATTGGTTTTCACGGGTTCCATTATGGTTATCAAACTAGTCACAATCGAAGAAAACTACTTTAAGTTTCTTATTACCGGAAAATTTGAATTCGAGGATTTTGTTAATGATCCCATAGTAATTTGTTTCCCATCCTTCAACATCGATTGCTCTCATCACAACTCTGATATTAGTCGTTGCCGCAAGAGGACGAAGAGCTTCAAATTGAGTCGAACAAAATCAGAATCCATTGACGTCGTACCGACCGTACATTCTAACTTTGAATATTCCGTAAGATAGTTGTTGTAAGTCTTGATGAACGTCGGCATCTTTTACACACTGTCCATAATATGAACTTGTAGGAATATTTTTTTACGTAGTACTATATAATTCAGGATAGAGAAGTGATAAGAAAATGTTACTTGATCTCGAAACCAAGATAAAAAATTAGGCCCTCCATTAATTCCATCTCGTCGCATCGTTTCTACCAGCTTGCTTCTCGGTTGATGTCTAAGTGTCCAATTTTCCTTATGAAATGCGCTATCCGAAAAACATGAATATTAGCATTAAGGTATAGTAAAGAATGCTACATAGTATAGAAGTAGAACAAATACTTACTCAAAATATTTGTCCATCTCATCTATATTAGCATACATGTACTGCAAAGCAATCTTCCTTTCTTCTGTGGTATAATTGTAGCTCGTGGTACTACTGATAGGGGTGCCCCTCGTCGCAAAAATGGATAGGTCACTACAAGGAGGATCTTCATCCATATTGTACCGCATCATAGAAGCATTGACATTGTTTTCCTCTACAAAGTAAACACTTGAAAAGTACCCTACCACCTTAAGAGTAAATGCTTCAGCGATACACCCTTCAACTCTAGCCCTATTGCCAACCATTGGTTTAAGATATCTTAGAGCTCTTTCAATGTGATACATCTACCTATATTGCACAGGGTCGCCCACTTTAGCTTCATACGGCAGATGAATAAGAAGATGTTGCATTGGATTGAAAAACCCTAGAGAAAATATTTTTTCCATCTTACATAAAAGGGGCTATTGTGTTTATACCCTTTGATGGAAGTCCAATTATGATTTTACCCTCCAAAATTAGAGTTTGTGATTTTACCCCTGTTTTTTCGAAACAAAGCCAAAGTATACCCCTATTCTGTTATGTATTGTTAACGGTGTTAAATTTTGATGAAAAAAGACAGAAATGCCCTTATGATTTTACCCCTACTTTTAATATGTGTTTATGATTTTACCCTTATTGTAATATAGTTATTGATTATTTTGTGTTTCTTCAAAATAGTGGTAAAATCACAAGCATGGATCAAATTAGGGTAAAACCACAGGGCATTTTTGTCTTTTTTTCATCATATTTAGCACCGTTAACAGTACATAACGGAGTAGGGGAATATTTTGACTTCGTTTTGAAAAAGCAGGGTAAAATCACAAACTCTAATTTTGGAGGGTAAAGTCACAATTGGACTTTCATCCAAGAGTATAAACACAATAAACCCTACATAAAATAATTGGTATCTCCTTCAACTTCTCCATCATCTGTATCGTGATTTCTTAAGCACATAGGTGACTATAAAAATAGTTAAGATCGGCTAACACTTTCCAAACTACATCATCAAGATACCCCCAAAATATAAGGGGCAGGAGTCTTTCCATGATTATGTGATAATAATGACTCTTTAACCCAGTTAGTTTTCCCGTACTGACATTAACGGCTCGTCTCAAGCTAGCAGCATAGCCATTGAGGAATTTTAACCCTTTCAACCAACTCAGAACTTCTTCCTTCTGCTTAGCTTTAAGATAGAAAGAAGCATGTGGTTTACCACCACTTTCAGAGAGCTCAAGCATTGGACGATTACAAAGCTCTCCCAAATCCTTTCGAGCCTTAATATTATCTTTTTTTTGCCAGGCATATCCATGCACGTGCTTATGATGCATTCGCCCATGTTACGCTCCTATGCATGACATCAATATTGTGCATTAAAATCAACGACTTGACATACGTCAGGTCCCATAGGCCTATCTGTGTGTACAATTGTGTACCTCTCCGTAACCTATAAAAAATCCCGGACGACCTTTATCTACCACAAGTTTCCCCAACATATTAGCAATTTTTGACCCACTTAAACGCTTTGGCGGTCTCTTCGTCACAATAGTGTTCTTTTTGAAAGCATTCTTCTGTTCTCTAAACACGTGATGCTAGGGCAACCAACGTCTATGACAATCAAAGTTGCAGATCTTGCCACCATGAGTAATACGAAAACAATCTGTGTATGAAGCACATACTAGACATGTCAAACGATCGTGGACACTCTAGCCAGCAAACATGTCGTATGCTGGGAAATCATGGACGGGCCACAAGTATGCAACTCGAAGGTTGAATTTCTGTTTTTGTAACAGTCGTACGCTTCAACTCGTATCCACAATTGTTCCAACTCTTCGATTAAGGTTGCAACATCACGTTCAGGCATGAACTATGATGACCTGGTCCAGGTAGAATGAGACAAAGGAACATGAACTCATATTTCATACAGAGAGCAGGTGGTAGGTTGTACGAAATAGCAAAAACCGGCCAACATGAGTAAGGTGTGGCATCTGTATTGAAAGGTGAGAATCCATCTGTCGCTAACCCGATGCGAACATTTCAAGCATCACTAGCGAGGTCTACATCGAAGCTGCCTAGCGCCTTCCATGTATCACCATCGGACGGGTGCACCATTACTCGATCATTGTCACGCACACCTTCTTTATACCACCTCATGTGTCTGGCACTACTTTTAGAGAGGAAAAATTGTTTTAACCGAGGTATGACGGGGAAGTAACGGAGTTGCTTATGTGTGACTTTTGTCATCACCTTGTCACCGTCTTCGTTAATGACTTCGACAAACCTCAATTTACCACACTTTAAACACTTGTTCTCTTTGTCATACTCTTTTCAGAAAAGCATGCTGTTGTCTGGGCACACATCAATCTTCTCATATTTCATACCCAGATCAGAAAGCATTTTCTTTGACTGGTACATGTGTTTAGGCACTTTATGAGGCTTTGGTCGAATATCGCTAATCAATTTGGCGGATCGTTGTAGCAATTATTTGAGAAAAAATACTTAAACTTAATTGTCATAAGTCGTGTCATGAAAGAAAGAGTGTCACTTTTGTGTGCTCATGTAGCTGTTCTTCTGAGGCTCTGAGAAGATTGAAGAACGCTTCAACCACCGGTGTAGGAGAGTCTTTGTTAAAGTCTAGTTGTAAAGATTCAACCATCTCATCCATCCTATAAACCCCCATGCTATAAGCATTCTCTTCCTCTTCTTCTATGGGTCTAGGCGTTGATTCTTCGTGAAAAACCCACACCTCATAATGTGTCACAAAACCATATCGGCACAAGTCTAGTGTAAGTGTTCTCTTGTCCGAACACCTCATATTCTAGCATCTGCTACATGGACACCACTCCTTATTTATCTTGGGTAACAAAAAAGCACGGTCCACAAAAGCCGTAGTCTTGTTCACCCATGTAAGGGCCTCAGTTTTTGACACACATTTGCAGTGTTCATCACCACACCACACACCTCATTTGAGGAAGAATGATGAACACAAATGAAGAGCAAGTAACAATTATCAACATGCTCCTTAGAGAACAAACTTACACATTGCAAAAGTGCTATTTCCCACATGTGATATAGATGGGCTGGACATATGAAAACTCCTACACTTTACTAAGGATGTCCATGCCAAGTTTCACCCAAATTCAAAACCTTTTTGAGGTCAGTTTGGGTATAGTTAGGAAGAGGGCAGTTTGAAACCATATTCAAATTCAAACTGTTTTTATCCAATGAATTTAAAAGTGGGGGGCATATTCTTACTCAGCACATTTTTGTGAGCTCACACACCAATTTTCACTCCATTTGGAGTTGATCTTGACATGAGCTAAGTGGGAGAAATTCAAACTTTATTTGAATTTCAAACTGAACTTGTGCTGAAATTCATTCAAACCAAACCTCATTTGAACTTTGATCAATTCAAATGGCTCATGGGTGAATAATTTGAATTGCCAAGGGTAGTATGGGGTTCACTGTTTACAACAGTGATTAGGAGTAAATTTCAGAGATTAAAATGGGGAGTGGGACCCACATGTCAGCCTCTACCTCAACACAAACCGACTGAAACACAGTTCAGTCGGTTCCCAGGTGCAGTGTGCGCGCGCCACCGAGGGGGGGCAGCCGGCGCCAGCTCCTGCTGCGCGCCCCAAGCCGGAGACCAGCCACCGGGCTATTTATTCCCTCCCCGGCGTGCTTCAGTCGCCATTCCCCGAGCTGCCGACGTGCACGACCTGTTCTTCCACTGCCATCGCCGCCGCTCGAGCTCACGCTTGATCAAGCCCGATCGCTCGCGAGCACAGCCTCCTCCACAGCAAAACGGCACCAAGAGATCGTGAGCAACCTCCTAGACTCCGTGTTGGCCAGTGAGCAAGCTTCCTCGAGCTGTATGAGCCATTTCTCCGGCGAGCCGAACATCGCCGCCGATCGGGCTCCCGTGGACAGCACGGCACAGCCGTTGTCACGTCCTCTTCTCTACACAAGAAAGGTGCATGATTGTATGTAGATGGAGTAGCCGAAAGCCGTTTGGCGATTGATCAACCCTCGGCCGAGAATTTCCAAATTTACTCTTGATCAGTTCATAAGGACCGAGCTCACCTTCGGGTGAAATTCGTGCTCTATGCACGAGGGTTGGACGAGCTCGTTACCTAGTAGCTTCTACGCACGATAGCGCCCACGCTCGAACTGGAATTAGAGAAAACCATCGAGAATCGGCCATGATATGGCTGTTTTCCCCGCCGCCATGGCTGAACACCTCGGCTCACCGTCGAGAGCCTAGTTGCCGGTATTTCTAGCTTCCACCCAGCCCTGGTTCGGGTTTCCCATGCTCTACTGATGCTCTCCGACCGATTTCCGGTCGATTTGGTGCACGGGAGAGCGGGACCGACCTCACCGGAACCCTAGCAGGTGCTGTCACCGGTGCGCACGGGTTTTCGGTCATCGCCGGCGGCCGGCGACCCCACCAGTGAGTCCAGGGGGTCAGTAAAGGGGCAGGCGGCGAGTTTCGGGCCGGGGGTTGGCTGGGAACTCAGTTCCGGCGAGGGTCGCCGGAGAACGCCGCCGCCGCGCAGTTGGCGCGAGCAGGGAGACGACACACTGTGTGCGGGGCCCACAAGCCAGAGTTTAAACTTTTTCCCGAATTTCAGTTTCAGTTCAAACTTCAAATCCTTATAACTTTGGCTAGAGAGCTCCAAATTGAGTGAACCAAATTTTGCTGGATTCATCTCTCTGTGTACTTTCCAGAAAATCAAGTTTCACTTCATGAAATTCTTTAATTTTCCAGAATTAATTCCTTAAATTTTAAACTGTCAGGAATTTTAACTGGAGAATCCTCTGAAGGAAAATCCTGAAATTTTGCTGAGATATTCACCAAAATATCCTTGAACTACCATAAAAATTTCAGATCCATTTGAGCTCATTTAATCCACCTAATGGTGTCATTAGTGAAACTGTCCCAGAGAAAATAGAAAATGTTCAGAAACATTTTCAGAATTTTCTCTGAAATTGTTTAGCTCATATCTTTAGTTAGAGACTTCCAAATTAAGTGAGACCAACTCCATTAGAACCCTCTGAAAATCTAGTTTTCAGAAAGTCATAGTTTGTCTCATGAAAATTCCTAGAACGCCCTAAGAGTTCCAATTAAGGTCAAGGACATAATTATTTGTGGAGGGCTCAAATGAGCTTTGCTGCAACTAAAACTTGACCAGGTCTCTTTTTAGGTTGTAACAAAGCCACAGTAAAAGTTTCACAGTCATTAGGTCTATCTAGCAAAGGTTATAGACTTCACAACTTCAAAGTTAATACAAATGCATTTAAATTGATACATATGTTTCTTATATCATGTAGTCGCTAAGGTCGAGGAGGAACCCGAAGTCCTAGACTTCGTTACTCCGGAGGAACAGCTAGCCTACGACCAAGAGCAGCAAGGCAAGCCCCGGTTTGCATTAACCATTTTACAAATTTTTATTGTTTTGAGCACATACTTGTTTCCTTTATTCTGTGCATTAACGTCTTGTTTGGAAACCCCACTGCATAGCCAAGAAAACCATGGGTTGGGGTTTAGGATTGAGAACCTTGTTAGCCACTGCATTGCTAGGATAGAGTAGGATTCGGTACAAGTCCAGTAGTTGGAACTACTCGCGAGAATAGGCTAGAGGCACATTGCTCGGGTAGAGATAGCACATGATACACATGGCAAGAAAATGAGACCGAGCGGAGAGTAAGGGCAGCAGGACTTTGGGGCCTGTGTGCTGTAGCTCTGCTAGTGTCTATTGAGGACCGAGCCGTGTGCGGGCCTGTTGAACAAGCTAGAACAGTACCGAAGACCTACCGGCTATATGGGAACCGGGAAATTGATGTAACTCGGGTAGCTGGGTATTGAGGCATTGCCCGTCGTTCAGAGGGTAGGTTGAGAGCTCGAGGTGTAAATCGGCTGGCGGCACGGAGATGCGCGTGCAGAGACCTCTTGCTCGGGACGATGGGACCGGTTCAATATTTGGCTAACGGGTGAAAGGTAGTCGCGTACGGCGTCCGTGATGGTTGTTGTAGGCAACATCGAGTACGGGCGTACGTGACGGGTTGTTCGGGTAACCCTGCAGGTGTAAATCGATTATAATCGCCGTCCCTCGCGGTCAGTGAGTACCACTTGTTCACTGTACCGTGACGTAGAAAGAACAGGCTAGTTACATGTTAAAATGTTGCTGATTGAAAGCTGGACATTGATTGTTAATGATATGCTGTAGCTTAGAGCTAATTAAAGTTCTTTTCAACTTTGGGCAAAGTACATGAGAGAAATGCGTTTCTTGTTTGATTGCGGCTCTCTCATGTGCCTTAGCGTAAGGTTCTCCCCAACCTGCTGCTAAAACTTGAAAGTAAGGTTCTACTAATTAGGCGAGTCCTTGCAAATGATTTTTACCTCATGCAACCCATTACCCTCATGTAGAAGTTCCATGTTTAGGTGAGACGGGTCAGACTTGCTGAGCCTTCGTGCTCACTGCTTGTGTTTGAAGCTTTTGCAGGGTTCTATGAGGAAGGGACTCCCGAAGAGGAGACGGAACCCCAGGAGGGGAACCCCGTCGAGTGGGAGTCGCGCACGCCGCAGAGTTAGTGTGCGTGTGTGCTAGCAAGGACACGTTCGAGGGCTGAACGTGCACTTGATGCTTAGTCTACGCCCGCGAGTGTGGACTAAACGTATTTTGATGTAAACAGGTCATAAAACTGTTTATGTAATAAACTTACGCTTCCGCTTTGTACCTTTGACGTGTGTTATACGGTGCTGTGCAACGCAGCACCCCTCAGCGTGATCCTGGCTCGACAGGACCAAATGGGGTCGTGTCAGCGTTGGTATCAGAGCTCGCTTGAGGTTTAACACAGTACAAGGGTCTTCTTTTCCAAAAATCCAGTGAGGAATGAGTTAGTAGCCCGTATAAGGATGTTATTAGTATATAGAAAGTGGCTTATTAACCTATTTGTTATGTCGGAAAATCGTGCATCTCGGGACGTTCATGTCTTGGGGGGTGCACGTAAGCGCTGTCCACCAGTACGCACAAGCTGAAGGGTGGAGCCCCACGGGTGGCAGGTAACCCGACCCGCTTTAGTATCCTCTACGACTCTTCATGTCGTTTGGGGTATTCGAGCAACGTCTGTCCCTGGCGTGCGTGGTGCAACATGGGAGACCCCGTCACGTGGTCTGAAATGTGAACACGTAACTCAAGGCGTGTTTGGCTTGAGAACATCCGGGCGAGTGATGACGGCCGGGTGTACAAACTGTATGGATTCCGGGCTCGGTGTGCAGCCGAGTCTGATGATTGTTTGAGTTTCTGCAGGTAGCCTGACCACGAAACGGTAGACGTGTAGCATCCGTGTGCGAGTGACGTTTAGTGCCACTGAAATAACGAAGCCGGCTAAGTCCGGTATAGGTTTTTCTTTGTGAGGACGTAGTACCGACAAAATCTGGTGACGCATCGACGTCACACCCAACTAAATAAACAACTTCATTGTAAAAACTGGAAGGTTTTAATCCAAAGTAGTAAAACTTGATGTAACTCCTTCCCTTGAACAGGATATTCAAAGTTAACAAGCTTTCAACTTATAGGATGTTAAGGACAGAGCACTCTGTTTTCAGCTGAATCAAGGCTGAAGTTAATCAGAGGTTAGAGGTTGAGTTCTTTCGAGGTTGGGGTCGTATGATACATTTCTGGAAAGCGTTGGAAGAGCTTTACAACTCTTCTGTTGAGGTCCAGAGGTGTTTCATCCCTTAACCACTCGAAAAATGCAGTAGAGTTGAAACTGTCCAGAAAACAGGACAGAGCAAAGACTCTCTGTAAATTAAGCATAACTTCCTGCTTAAAAATCCAAAAATAGGAAATGAGATACTTCTGGAAAGCTTGTGAGATGGGTTACGACTTTGTAACAGAAAGTTTTGTCAGATTGGGAACAGGATTAACTGGGATTCTTGGATCAATTCAGTACCTAAAGCAGGGGGGTGCTGTCCAATTGATTCCAGAAATTCTGTTAACTTTGACATCTCATAACTTTTGAACCAGGACAGATCTTAGGTCAACCAAATACTTTCTGGAAAGCTATTGAAGTTAACTTTGATGTTGAGCTCCAGGACTGGTTTTGCTTTTAATCTGGCCTAAATCAGATTGATATTGAAACTGGTCAGGGCTGTCATGGTAACAGCAGATCAGCAGTCAAATTTGTTTAAAAATTTGAACTATGTTTCCAAGTGTTATGGGTTCAATGACATATCTTATGTTATAACTCAATGGTTTACTGTTCAAATAAATATTTGACATTTCTCAAATATATTTTTACAGATGGCAGCAGATAAACGGTTGGAGAACGGGTGGGTAGTTTCCCACTGCTCTGACCGTAGCGGCTACCCGGAAGCATTGTGGCAAATGCTCCAATATTTCGGGTACAACCAGATGCCGCAATACTTCGCCAAGGAAGAAGGCGAAGAGAGGAACAAGACGTGGACGATCCATGTCGAAGTTTCCGCAGGACCTACGCCACCCGGTTGGGTGCCATTCACCGTCACGGTGAGAGGAAGACAACCGGAAGGGATGTGGCAAGTGGCAGCCCGTGACACTATGTCACGTTTCTGCCAACTACATGTGCAGGCTATGGAGGGTACTCCATACGCACTCGTTCCGGTGGAGGGACGAGCTCAGCATGTGTGGGAAGAAAGGTACCTGGAGGAAACAGACCCGACTTGCCCAAGGTACAACCCCGCGGAGGCAAACCTCAGCCTCCAAATGAGGGCGGGAAACGCTGTGATGGACAGCCAAGCTGTTCATACGGAGCATCTCGCCACCAAGCTCAAGGAGAGCACAAGCCGTGGAGATCATTTCGAGGGTGCTCACAGCGCACTCCGCAATGTGCTCCTTCCGACGATCAAGCGACTGAATGAACAACACAATCAGTTGCGTCGTCTGAAGAAGGCAAAGAAGAAGAGCCGTGTTGACATCGCGGCGTTGCAAGAGCTGGTGCAGACCCTAACCCAGCAGAATGAGGACCTTTCTCAAGAGCGGGACGACACTATTGAGGAAGGACAAGGCTGGGAAGAGGACTACAACCAGGCTATGGACGAGGTGCATGCATTGCAGGACCTCGTGCCCCCGGTATTGGGCGTACTGGTAGTCTTGGGTCTTCCAGCCATGGGAGAACCCGGAATGGGAGAAGAGGTGGTAGACCCCGAGCCACCAGCAGAGGTACCGGAGGAGGACGACCCACAGGAGGTCAAGTTCTACTCCGAGTAGGGGGTTATGGTTGCCAAGTAGGGCACCTAGGGTAGCGTAACCCAACTTTTGTAATCGGTGACATGTCGTGTAGACAGTAGCGTATGTGTAGGTAGTGACGACATGAGCACGACTTCTCGGAGATCCGAGAATAATGTATCTTGTATAAAGTTTATGCTTTATCAATATATGTGAATGTTGTGCAAGTTAATCATGCGTCGCTTCAACACCTACTGCTGTTTATGGAATTTTGAGTAAGACATGTGCTAATTGCTGCTGTGTTGAATTTCAGAATGACGCGTACTCGTGCCAACCCTGATGTTGGAGGTACCAGTCAAGGGGGAGAGACCTCCCAACCACCTCCCGAGGACTCCTCGGGACAGCAGCAGCAACAGCAACAGCAAACACCGCCACCGCCACTGCCAACGGTGACATTGGCCGACATTGTCGCGGCAATGACGGGCTCGCATCAGCAGCACACGGAGTTGCTGCAGACTCTCATCGCCAATACGTCTCGCCCAGAGAGACGTCAAGATCGTGAGGAGCGCCAACAGAGCTCCTACTCCGACTTCCTGGCGACTCATCCCCCTGTATTCTCAAGGGCGGATGAACCACTTGACGCGGACAACTGGCTCCGCGCCATAGAGATGAAGTTCGGGCTGCTCCAAATCAGCGAGCAGCGCAAGACTCAGTTCGCGGTCCAGCAGCTCCAAGGATCCGCGAGCGCGTGGTGGGCCAACTTTTGTGCTTCACAACCCACCGACCGAGTGATGACCTGGGCGGAGTTCCGGACGGCCTTCCGGGCCTATCATATACCGCCAGGTCTGATGAAGAGGAAGACGCAGGAGTTCCTACACCTGCAACAAGGGAGCCGGAACGCGCTGGAATACTCCAGAGCGTTTAACGATCTCGCGCTCTACGCGTCGTATCACGCAGATACGGACGAGAAGCGGCGGGACCATTTTTACCAGGGGCTTAACCCGCTCCTGAAGGACAAGTTGGCGATGTTCAATCGCGGCAGCCTCAACGACATCATTGATGCTGCGATTGTTCAGGAGGACTCCGGCAAGGAGTTGGCGGCGGCAGAGCGAAAGCGAAGCGCGCCGCAGAGCAGCGGAGAAGGAGGTGGTCCTTCTCAGAAGTTTCGGATGGTGAATCGCCCACCATCAGGACCACGCTGGCAGCCACCACAGCGGTCGATGCCGTTCCGCAGTCGGCCGTACTCTTCACCGGCATTCCGGCCGGCACTGCCAGTACCACCGCAACAACAACAGCAGCAGCGGGCGATGCCGCGTGCGTTTGCACCTCCGCAACGCATGCCGGGCTTTCGTCCACCAAGTACTCCACCAGCAGCGGCCACATGTTACAAGTGTGGTCGTCCAGGACACTTCGCGAGCAGTTGCCCGGAGAGGCAAGGCGGCGAAGTGGCACCGCAATTTCCGGGGAGGAATCAACCCCGGAACCCTACTAATGCGCGGCGGGCAAACCCTAGGCCCGGCACTGTCCACCAACTTGCCATTGAGGATGTGCCGGAGGGCGAGCCAATCCTTGCGGGTATGTTCCAACTCCACCAGCATCCCACTATAGTACTGTTTGATTCAGGCGCCACGCATAATTTTATTAGCCAAGCTTTCATTGCTAAACACAGTTTGCCAATACTACCCACCGATAGTCCATATTTAATTTGTTCACCGGGTGGGAAGATTTCAGAAAGCGTAATGGTCTCCAAAGCACCATTATGCTTAGCGGGTAGAGTGTACCCCACGTCTCTCATTATCTTGGAGGGACAGAAGGTCGATGTCATCCTAGGAATGTCGTGGTTAACCCGCCACGGCGCTGTTTTAGACACCGTCCTTCGAGTCGTGCACTTAAACTCAGAGGTGCACGGTTCTCACTCATTATTTCTGGACAGTCCAGAAATAAAACTTCCAAGTGTCTACCAAGCCACAACCATCAGATTGGAAGACATTCCAGTGGTCCGAGAGTTCCCTGATGTATTCCCGGACGATTTGTCGGGGATGCCACCCGATAGAGAGGTGGAGTTCAAGATTGAACTCGCACCAGGAACCATGCCAATATCCCGAAGGCCGTACAAGATGGCGCCAAAGGAGTTGGCTGAACTGAAGACTCAGCTCACGGACCTTCTGGAGAAGGGTTTTATTAGGCCGAGCTCCTCCCCATGGGGCTGTTCGGCATTATTTGTCAAAAAGAAGGATGAGACGTTGCGGCTTTGCGTGGACTACCGTCCATTAAATGCCGTAACCATCAAGAACAAGTACCCGTTGCCACGGATCGACATGTTGTTCGATCAGTTGGTCGAAGCAAAGATCTTTTCCAAGATGGATTTAAGATCCGGGTACCATCAGATTAAGATAAGGGCGGAGGACATTCCAAAGACAGCTTTCTCGACAAGGTACGGACTTTACGAGTACCTGGTCATGTCCTTCGGCCTTACCAATGCTCCAGCTCACTTCATGTACTTAATGAACTCGGTGTTTATGCCGGAGCTGGACAAGTTTGTCGTGGTCTTCATCGACGACATCCTGGTATATTCCAAGTCGGAGGAAGATCACAAGAAACATCTGCGTATAGTCTTGCAACGGCTGCGGGATCACAAGTTATACGCAAAATTCAGCAAATGCGAGTTTTGGATATCGCAAGTGCCTTTCCTCGGGCATATCATCTCAGCAGAGGGTATCGCTGTGGACCCGAGCAAGATCACGCAAGTGCTGAATTGGAAATCCCCGAGAACTGTTCATGAGGTACGGAGTTTCCTCGGACTCGCGGGATATTATCGGAGGTTCATTCCGAACTTCTCGAAGATTGCCAAGCCAATGACAGAGCTGCTGAAGAAGGCTACCAAATATGTTTGGAGTCCAGCATGTGAAGCGGCATTCAAGGCTTTAGTCAAGCACCTGACATCAGCACCGGTTTTGGCGCAGCCAGACACAACAAAACCGTTCGATGTGTACTGCGATGCATCCGGCATTGGGCTCGGATGTGTGCTGATGCAAGACCGAAGAGTGGTCACGTATGGATCACGGCAGCTTAGGAACCATGAGCAAAATTATCCAACTCACGACTTGGAGCTCGCTGCCGTGGTACTTGCACTAAAAATGTGGAGGCACTACCTACTCGGTAACCTCGTACATTTATATACCGACCACAAAAGCCTCAAGTACATATTCACTCAGAAGGAGCTGAACATGAGGCAACGAAGATGGTTAGAACTGATAAAGGATTACGAGATAGAGATCCATTATCATCCGGGCAAGGCAAACGTTGTGGCAGATGCGCTGAGCCGCAAGTCACACGTCAATACTCTGACCATCACACCGTTGAAAGAGAGCGAACCACCACTACATGTGATTCCACACGGAGCTCTCTACAACCTAGCCTTGATCCCCACCATCCGTGAAGAGATAGCGGCAGCCCAGAAGAATGACAAGGGCATGTCACATTTACGGAGACGTGTAGGCAGTGGGGAGTTGAAATGTTTCCGGAAGGACGGAGACGGCGTCCTATGGTTCAAGGACCGGATCGTCGTACCCCGAAACCCGGAGTTACGAAAGAAAATATTTGATGAGGCTCACTTATCAAAATTTTCTATTCACCCCGGCAGCAACAAAATGTATCAAGAACTCAGAAGAAAGTTTTGGTGGACACGGATGAAGCGAGAGACTGCAAAATACGTGTCCGAGTGTGATACATGTCGAAGGGTGAAGGCAGACCACATGCGGAAACCGGGACTGCTGCAACCACTGGGCATTCCTGCCTGGAAGTGGAAGGACGTGAGCATGGACTTCGTCGTCGGTTTACCCACCACCTTACAGAAACATGATTCGGTGTGGGTAATCGTCGATCGGCTCACCAAAGTTGCCCATTTCATCCCGGTCAACACCAACTACAACGCCAAGAAGTACGCTGAACTGTACATCTCACGGATCCTATGCTTATACGGCGTACCCCGTACCATCATATCGGACCGGGGCACTTTATTTGTGTCCCGTTTTTGGGAGCAGCTACACGCTGCCTTGGGAACGAAGCTGATCCGTAGTTCAGCCTACCACCCGCAGACGGATGGACAAACCGAGCGGGTAAATCAAATTCTAGAAGACATGCTACGAGCTTGCGCTATCGACCACGGCAAGAATTGGGACGATCACTTGCCGTTAGCCGAGTTCTCGTACAACAATGGGTACCAAGCCAGCATCAAGATGGCGCCCTACGAGGCGCTATACGGGAGAAAATGCCGCACACCATTGAACTGGTGTGAGTCAGGCGAAAGGGTTACCTTCGGGATTGACCTTGTCAACAATGCGGAAGAAAAAGTTCGACTAATTCAAGCGAACCTAAAAGCCGCTCAATCCTGTCAGAAACAGTATGCGGACCGGAGAAGGCGCCCATTACAATTCGAAGTTGGGGATCACGTATATCTACGGGTGTCTCCAATGAAGGGCGTAAACAGATTTGGGGTGAGGGGAAAGTTAGCACCCCGCTTCATCGGTCCATTCCAGATTACCGAAAGATGTGGATCGGTGGCATACCGGCTGAAATTACCAGAAGCACTTTCCGGTGTGCACGACGTCTTTCACATTTCCCAGCTGAGGAAGTGTCTGTCACACCCGGTTTTTCCGAAGAAACAACCAAGTGAATACCACATGTATGCCAGGATCATTTTCTCATACATGTGATGACAAATAGTGAAGCATCATTTATTACAAGCCAGGTGTCGAATATAAGTAAGTCTTACATAGTAAATGTCTCGATGGACAATAATAAGTTCATCACAAGTAAATAAACTAGCAGCGGAATATTATTCTTTAGGGCTCCATCACAGGCGTTGCCCGGGGGTCTTCATGAACCTAAAAACCTTCTTCGGGTCCAAAGTCTTGGTCATTATACACCACCTCATTATCTTGACCTGAGCAGCAATATAAACCAACAAATATGCAAGGTTGAGTACCAATGGTACTCAGCAAGTGTGGGAAAATTATATCATGCATGGCTAGAACAAGGAGAGGTTGAACTCATGGTTAAAGCACTACGCAATTAATACCTATCACCTTAGCTTATTAAGCACCTACATTACTACACAGGTGAAATGGTCCCAATCTCCCAACCCATTATCATAATCCAATAACCATAACATCATTTCCCATGTTAAGCTCCCCGCTTAACTTCCAAAACCATCAATTCTCTAATCATGAATAAGTCCAGGCCGCTCTTAACCGTGAGCACGGCTGTCAAGACAGTTTTGACTCTGCAGAGTTTGTACCACTGTACCCACAAGTAGTGATTTCATCCCCCGTTGCCGGGTGGACTAAAAGAACCTCCATTATGCCAGTGGCTACGAACCACATTCACACTTCCCAGGTGTGTGGCCAAGAGATCACTACGAAGCCTTTACAAAGGGATTCCCGACGAGCGTGGGCCCACTGAGGTTTCACCCCTAACAGCATACAAGAGGCTCCAACCCCGCTGCAGTGGCCCCCTCTTGAGCCTTGCGGTTCATATGGTAGTCCAGCTGACACCTACTCCCCGCACCATCCAACACACCCATACTACGCCGGGGATACACCTAATTAATTGGCCAAGCTGCCCCATCTCAGCATGTGGTTGGCACTGTAAAGCCGGGTTACATGCTCCATGAACCGGTCCTTAGGATCCAGGCAAGTACTAAACACAAACCCAAGTCTCGTGCACCCAGCACACAACCAAAACATTCAACTTGCCTTGATCCCTACCTCTACATAACTCACAATATCTCATTCAAGAGTATGGTAATATAAACTGATGATTTCATATCCCAAATATCCCATTCTAAGCATGGCTAAGCATATGCATAATAATAAATGACATGATAAAATAAATCCCAACCCAAGCTTCAAGGAAACAAGGTAATGCAATTCTAGGGAAACTTCCTAGCATGGGTTTCATATTTCATTTGACAATGCAAATAATTCTATCTACATATCCTAGCATAGGATCAAAGTGGTCAAGGACACTTGCCTCCTTCTTGCTGCTCTTGAAATGGGTAGTCTTGGTCTTGGAATTGAATAACTTGTTCTTGAGCAGGTTCTACTTCATACCATCACACATAGCAAAAGAAAAACAACAATCATAAGACATAGTTCACACTTCCACTTCATACAAACCACACATTCATATTTATGAAAGTTCTTTACCATTATATGTGTTGTGGTTACTTTATGTGTGTTGATTTGGGGCTTGCATACACTTTTATTTATATGTGTATGATTCCTACTTTGGTGTTCATATTTATACTCACATACTATATATATATATATATACATATATGTATATATGTGTGTTTCAGTTTTAAATAAATTCCTTATATATTAAACTACCAAGTATGTATGAAAAGTATTTTTCTTCTCCATATATGCCTTCATAATTTCTATCAGCCCTAAACTGAATTCTTTGTATTTTAGAAACTCCATTTATCATTTACTAGTTTCTATATTTTCAGATTTATATTCTCATGCATAATTGTGCAATTTATTATTAAATTAGTAATACACACTACCTAAACAGATTAGGTTCTGGTCCTAAATAATTTAGGATCATATTTTGACCTTGGCTTCTGATGTATACTATTTCATAATTATTTTCCCTATTTTTCTTTAACTATTCTTTACTTAAAAATGTGTCCCTATACTATTAAATGTGAATAATAAATGAAACAGATTTATTTCAGCCCAAAAATATATTTTTATCTCACTCCAAAGTTTTCTAAGTACTGAGAAAGTTTTTAATAAATTTGACAATTATGTTTGTCCCCCTTTTTAATATTTAAACAATAGTTACATATTCAATTTTCTAAATTAAATACTAAACAGAGCTAAAATAATGAATTCACCCCATTACAGGGTCTATAATATCATTTTCATAATTTCCAGGGGTCTAGCTACACTTTTCAGAGGTGTTTTTCTTAATTTCTATTAAGTCCAGGGGCTAAAACTGATTTTTAAATGAATTTACATGATTTTCTGGAGTTCCAGGGGCTAGATCTGAAGTTTCCGGGGCTAGCTCTCAATTCCAGAGAACCCCAGGGGGTAGCACGTAAGAATTCCAGTCTTTATAACGCGGGGCTGACGTGGACCGTCTGATTTTAAACCGACGGCTGAGATTATAACATCGAACCGGTACGCGGGGTTTTAAAGTCTACCGTGCGATTTAAAATAAACGGCGCACAAGCGGCCACGTCGCTCTGATCGAGCGCGGGCGGCGCTGCCGGCGGCGCACGGCGGCGGGAAGCGGCGATCTCGCCGGAAAGTTTCGGATCCTCGAGAATTCTGCCTAAAACTGTGATCTCATGGCATAGATCGGTAGAGGGGAGGTCAGGGATCTCACCTCGGGGGTTTTCTCGAGCTCGGGGGTCCTGGAAAGTGCTCTGCGGCGAGGTCCGAGGCAAAACCACGGCGAAGCTCGTCGGAGCTGGATTTGCACCGTAAGTCTTCGGGTTTTCTGCACCTGCAAAGTTCCCCGGAGGCGGTGGATCAAGACCAACGAGTTAGATCAGAGTTTCCGAGCTTAGATCGGCCAGAATTCACCGGCGAAGTCTCGGTGCTCACCGGAGTGAAAATCGGCGATCGCGTGCGAAAAACTGATCGGATCGGTTGTTTTTATAGCCGGGGAAGGGCGGTGGTTCTGTTGTGATCGAGTTAGAGTCCTCAGGTTCCAGAATTCGGCTGCGGGACGCGGTTTCCCGATCGGTTGCGATCGCGCGCGCGCGGGGAGAAGTCCGGGGTCGCGGGGTTAGGGATGACAGGCGGGTCCCACCCGTCAGCGAGGGGCAGCGCGGCGCGCGCGGGGCGGGCTGCGCGGGGGTTAGCTGGGCCGGCTGAGGTTTCGGCCCACTGGCCAGTTTTTTTCCGGTTTTCCTTTTTCTTTTTCCATTTCTTTTCTGTTTTGAGTCTAATTTGAATTCCAGTTTGAATTTGAATTTTTGCAAAACATGCAACACGTCCAAAAATTTTTAAATCCCCCTCTGAACATGGTTTATGGTTCTAAATCCAAAATTTGAATCTTGACTAAAAATTTGGGGTGTTACAGCTCTACCCCCCTTAAAAGAAATCTCGTCCTCGAGATTGGTGTTTCTAAGAAAATAATTCCGGAAATTGTGCCTTAAGCTCATCTTCCCGTTCCCAGGTGGCTTCCTCCTCTGAGTGATGCTTCCACTGTACCTTGCACATTCTGATTCTCTTATTTCTGGTGATACGTTCCATTGTCTCCAAAATCTTGTATGGTTGCTCAGCATAAGACAAATCCTCAGCTACATCCACTTCATTCATGGGTAACACCTCCTCAGGCGTCCTCAGACATTTCTTGAGTTGCGACACATGGAACACATCGTGCACGTCCGACAGATGAACCGGCAACTCTAGTTGGTACGCCACTTCGCCTTTTCTTTCCAAAACTTGAAAGGGTCCGATGTATCGAGGTGACAACTTCCCTTTCACCTTGAACCGACGAAGTCCTCTGATAGGGGACACCTTGAGATAAACATAGTCTCCCACGTTGAAAACGAGCTCTCTTCTTCGTACATCAGCATAACTCTTCTGGCGTGTCTGTGCTATCCTCAAGTTGTTGCGAATCTCCCTCACCTTTGCCTCGGCTTCTTGTAGCACTTCTGGACCAAACACCTTACTTTCTCCTGTTTGGTTCCAAAATAGGGGAGTTCTGCATTTCCTTCCATACAAAGCTTCAAACGGTGACATCTTCATACTAGCTTGATAACTGTTGTTATAGGAAAACTCCGCATACGGTAAGTTCTTGTCCCAACTCCTATTGTTTTTGAGTGCACATGCCCTTAACATATCTTCAAGGATCTGATTGGTTCTCTCCGTCTGCCCGTCAGTTTAGGGATGATAGGCAGAGCTGAAATTCAGATGGGTTCCCATGGTTTCATGCAACTTTTGCCAAAACCTCGAGGTGAACTGTGTCCCTCGGTCCGACACTATCTTCTTTGGCACTCCATGGTAACACACAATCCTTGACATGTACAATTCTGCCAATTTGGTTCCGCTGTAGCTTTCCTTCACCGGAATGAAATGAGCTACCTTGGTTAGCCTATCAATAATAACCCATATTGAATCATACCCGGACTGGGTCCTAGGCAATCCCACGACAAAATCCATGCTGATCTCTTCCCACTTCCATTCAGGCACTTTGAGTGGTTGCAGTAATCCCGCGGGTCGTTGATGTTCTGCTTTCACCAACTGACATGTGTCACATAGGGCAACATGTTCCGCGACATCTCGCTTCATGCCATACCACCAATACCTGCTTTTGAGGTCCTGATACATCTTCGTACTCCCAGGATGAATGGAATAGTCGGAATCGTGAGCCTCCTTCAAAATTAATTTACGAATCTCCTTTACTTCTGGCACACAGATCCTTTTCCCGTGCCACACCGTTCCTTGTTCATCCTCTCTAAAACCAGGAGCTTTATTTTCCTTGATGAGCTGTCTGATCTCTTGTATCTTCTCATCATTCTTTTGTCCCTCGCGTATGTCTCGCTCAAGTGTGGAGTCCACTTCCATGGCGATGGCTTCACCACTATTTACTAGACATAGATTGAGCCTTATAACCTCGTCCTTCAATTCTGCAGGCATATCCTTCAAGCTCAACTTATTGACCTGCGCTTTCCGACTCAAGGCATCGGCCACGACGTTTGCTTTCCCGGGATGATAGTTGATGCCTACATCAAAGTCATTGATTAGCTCTAACCATCTCCTTTGTCTAAGGTTGAGATCTGGCTGTGTGAATATGTACTTCAAACTCTTATGATCCGTATATATCTCTGTCCTCTTCCCCATCAAATAGTGCCGCCAAATTTTCAACGCGTGTACCACTGCAGCTAGTTCTAAATCATGTGTAGGATAGTTCTTCTCGTGCTTCCGAAGCTGCCGGGATGCATATGCCACGACATGTCCCTCTTGCATGAGAACACATCCCAACCCGTTTCCAGAGGCATCGCAGTACACCGTGAAATTCTTCTGCATATCTGGCATAACCAACACTGGGGCTGTTGTCAATCTCTTCTTTAGCTCCTGAAAGCTCGTATCGCACTGTGGCGTCCAGGTGAATGTGATTCCTTTTTCCAACAGTTTGGTGAGAGGTCTCGAGATCTTGGAGAATCCCTCAATAAACCGTCGATAGTATCCAGCCAATCCCAAAAAGCTTCGAACTTCTCCGACATTTTCAGGGGTTTTCCATTTCTGGATATCTTCGATTTTGGCGGGATCTACGGAGATTCCTCCCTCCGAGATTATATGCCCTAAAAAGGGAACTCTCTTTAGCCAAAACTCACACTTGCTCAACTTGGCATATAGTTGGTGTTCTCTCAGCCTCTGTAACACCAACCTTAGATGTTTCTCATGTTCTTCTTCATCTTTGGAGAAGACGAGAATATCATCTATGAAAACCACCACAAATTTGTCCAGATATTCCATGAATACCTTGTTCATGAGGTACATGAAATATGCCGGGGCATTGGTTAGCCCGAAAGGCATGACAGTGTATTCATACAGTCCGTACCGAGATACGAAAGCTGTCTTGGGAATATCAGATTGCCTTATCTTGAGTTGGTGGTATCCCGACCTGAGATCAATTTTCGAGAACACGCAAGCTCCCCTCAACTGATCAAACAAGTCTTCAATGCGGGGTAATGGGTACTTGTTCTTGATGGTTACCTCATTCAAGGCACGGTAATCCACGCATAACCTTTGGGTTCCGTCTTTCTTGGGCACAAATATTACCGGAGCTCCCCATGGTGAGGAACTAGGGCGAATATACCCCTTCTCCGTCAATTCTCTCAAATGGTCCTTGAGCTCTTCTAGCTGCTTGGAGTCCATTCGATAAGGTCTCTTGTATATCGGGGCTGTTCCCGGTACTAGCTCAATTGCGAATTCCACGTCACGGTCGGGAGGCATTCCTGGCAACTCCTCCGGAAAAACATCTGGATATTCCCTGATAGTCCTGATTTCCTCAACTTTCACCTCCACTTGATTTAATTTAATGTCCCTCCTAGGCTCGTGTATCGTTATGAACTTTACTCTTGTGCCACTAGGGTGAGTTAGTTCCACCGTTCTGGTCGAACAATGGATGATTCCTTTATGTTTGGTCAACCAATCCATACCCAAAATAATATCTATCCCTTGTGAATCGATCACTATGAGGTTAGCGGTAAATACTACCCCATTAATGTCTAGGTTCACTTTGGGACACACTTGTCTTGTCCTTATTTCTCCACCTGGAGAATTTACCGCTAGCATATGGTTCATTTGTGTGGTTGCTAGGTCATGCTTCTTAACAAACCCTTGAGCAATGAACGAATGGGTAGCACCAGAATCAAACAGTAGAGTTGCAAGGTGTAAATTTGCAGGAAACTTACCAACTACCACGTCGGGTGCCTCTTGTGCTTCCTCCATAGTGACGTGGTTCACCCGTCCTCTCATTACGTTCTGCTGCTGTGGCTGCGTGGGCTTCTTCTTTGGACACTTATGGGCGTAGTGCCCCACTTCACCACAGCTGAAACATTGCACCCCAATCTTAGATGCTTGGCCCTTGTTGTCTTGGGGTTGGTTTGGGGGTCCTTGCACTGCTGGTCGAGGTGGATATGCAGGGCGAGGCTGCTGCATAAACTGACGTTGCGGCTGTGCTGGTGCTACGGGGGGCCTGTAGTTTGGGTTGTACCCTCTTGGTGCTGAATAGGGTACCGCAGCACGGCTCGTCTGCCCCTTAGGTTGCTGCATCATACGTGGGCGGGCGTTGCTCCCTGAGGCTTGATGTGACCACCCAGCCTTCCTCTTGTTCTCATTTTCCAGGGCCTTTAGCTTCCTTTCCACCACAAACGCTCTGTCCACCATCTTTTGAAAGCTTTCATACTCATTTGAGGACATTGCACACTGCATCTCTGCGGTAAGTCCTTCCACGAAACAATCTTGTTTCTGCTCATCCGTCTCTATGTCTCGTGGAGCATAACGGGATAGTTGAGTGAATTTAGTGAGGTATTCCCTCACCGTCATGTTTCCCTGTTGCAGTCCCAAAAACTCTTTCCTCTTGTTTTTGAGTTCACCTCTTGGGATGTAATGGTTGCGGAAGCTACGCTTGAACTCTTCCCAAGTGATGCTCTCCGGGTCATGATGGGCGGCCACGTAGGCGGTCCACCAATCAGCAGCAGGTCCCTGCAATTGATGAGAGGCAAACAGCACCCTCTCATACCCTTGGCATTGTATGATTCTCATCTTACTTTCAATGGTCTTCAGCCAATCATCTGCCTCCAGAGGTTCAGCAGCACTTGCAAACTTTGGAGGTTGAGTTCCTAGAAACTCACTCAACCTGGGTTGGCGTGGTGCAGCTTGTGGAGGTGGAACTTGATGCAAGTTGGCCACTACTTGAGTCAAGTTCTGGATGAGCTGATTTTGATTCTCCAGCATTTGGTGGAGAGGATCAACTTCTTCACGGCGACCACCCCGGTTCTGGCCTCCAGAAAGATGAGAGTTGCATGCCTCATCATTGTTGTTGGCGGGGTTGGCAGCACGTCCTTTTCCTCTTCCGGCCATCTGGTAGAATCAACAAATGTTAATTTGAAAGCATTTAGTATCTACTTTCACTTGTTTGTACACTGAAGTGTTGAAGTTTTGGTTAAAATCTTACGAGGGCTTTATATCTCACACCCAATAAATGCACTATTATTTCCTGTGGGTTCACACACCAAAGCAAAACAATCTGAAGACGAGGCTGTGGACACTCGCTCATGGCTTCCACAACTCACGTCACACACCAAGCATTATCACACCATTAACTACGTAACGACTCGACTACTCGACCTCTTGCTAGCTAGGGGAAAGACTCTACACTACTCATCCTCTTGAGCTGGCTCCTCGGGATCTTCCTCCTCATTTCGGCTACCTTCTGACTCTGCTTTGGGTGGGGAGGCTGCTGGTGGAGAAGTGCGACGACGCCTGATCGCTCGGCGATCCGGGGAGTCAGGGGTCCATGGATCACTTACGGTGACACACAGTTCATTCCCATCTCCTCTTTCTCTCGCCTTTAAGCAAGCTCGCAGCAATGCCTCCGTCTCCTTCAGAGTATCTCGGACATCCTGAAGCTCTTGTTGACACTCCTGCAGTCGAGTGCTGAGCATAGCAGCATCCTCCAAGCACAAGTCCATGTGCTCATGGGAAGTCCCTTGCTGCACCGGTGGGTACTTGTACTCCGTGGTACCACTCTCACGTTGGAGGACATACATGTACTCAGTTTTGTCCAAGTGGCGACGATAGATGTGGCTCTGGCAGGTGATGGCCTCCCAAGTGACATCTCTCTCCGCGTCAACTTGTGTTGCTCGACAAGCTGGAGAGTGGTGGATCTTAAGCAGCTGATTCTCGTGTATAATCCTCATCTCCGAACTCCATTCTTCCCTCTTCTCACGGATGGTCCTGGTGGAGTTATAGTGGATGATGAGCTTGCCCGTATTGCCGGCGGCTTCGAGCATACGTCGAAGACGACGCAACAAATCTCCCACTGCCAATCCGTAGGAAAGGTACGTCACTGGACGACTCTCCCCTCTTTCAGCAAGGGCAACTACGGGAACTCTCCCTCCCGTGGATTTACGAGCGGTGCGAATCATGCGAACCATCTAAAACAAAAGAATTTAAAATTAGGTTAGATAAAATTTCAAACAAAAATCCTATTTTTGAATGAAAGTTGGGGTAAGATGAAGAAAATGACTCTTTTGATAACACTTTTTCATCCATACTTTTGGAAAATAGTTTTTAAGAAAATAGGGCCCTTAAATACGTCCATTTCTACCTAGGTCCACGTTCCTACGGGCAACCTTGGCTCTGATACCACCTCTGTCACACCCGGTTTTTCCGAAGAAACAACCAAGTGAATACCACATGTATGCCAGGATCATTTTCTCATACATGTGATGACAAATAGTGAAGCATCATTTATTACAAGCCAGGTGTCGAATATAAGTAAGTCTTACATAGTAAATGTCTCGATGGACAATAATAAGTTCATCACAAGTAAATAAACTAGCAGCGGAATATTATTCTTTAGGGCTCCATCATAGGCGTTGCCCGGGGGTCTTCATGAACCTAAAAACCTTCTTCGGGTCCAAAGTCTTGGTCATTATACACCACCTCATTATCTTGACCTGAGCAGCAATATAAACCAACAAATATGCAAGGTTGAGTACCAATGGTACTCAGCAAGTGTGGGAAAATTATATCATGCATGGCTAGAACAAGGAGAGGTTGAACTCATGGTTAAAGCACTACGCAATTAATACCTATCACCTTAGCTTATTAAGCACCTACATTACTACACAGGTGAAATGGTCCCAATCTCCCAACCCATTATCATAATCCAATAACCATAACATCATTTCCCATGTTAAGCTCCCCGCTTAACTTCCAAAACCATCAATTCTCTAATCATGAATAAGTCCAGGCCGCTCTTAACCGTGAGCACGGCTGTCAAGACAGTTTTGACTCTGCAGAGTTTGTACCACTGTACCCACAAGTAGTGATTTCATCCCCCGTTGCCGGGTGGACTAAAAGAACCTCCATTATGCCAGTGGCTACGAACCACATTCACACTTCCCAGGTGTGTGGCCAAGAGATCACTACGAAGCCTTTACAAAGGGATTCCCGACGAGCGTGGGCCCACTGAGGTTTCACCCCTAACAGCATACAAGAGGCTCCAACCCCGCTGCAGTGGCCCCCTCTTGAGCCTTGCGGTTCATATGGTAGTCCAGCTGACACCTACTCCCCGCACCATCCAACACACCCATACTACGCCGGGGATACACCTAATTAATTGGCCAAGCTGCCCCATCTCAGCATGTGGTTGGCACTGTAAAGCCGGGTTACATGCTCCATGAACCGGTCCTTAGGATCCAGGCAAGTACTAAACACAAACCCAAGTCTCGTGCACCCAGCACACAACCAAAACATTCAACTTGCCTTGATCCCTACCTCTACATAACTCACAATATCTCATTCAAGAGTATGGTAATATAAACTGATGATTTCATATCCCAAATATCCCATTCTAAGCATGGCTAAGCATATGCATAATAATAAATGACATGATAAAATAAATCCCAACCCAAGCTTCAAGGAAACAAGGTAATGCAATTCTAGGGAAACTTCCTAGCATGGGTTTCATATTTCATTTGACAATGCAAATAATTCTATCTACATATCCTAGCATAGGATCAAAGTGGTCAAGGACACTTGCCTCCTTCTTGCTGCTCTTGAAATGGGTAGTCTTGGTCTTGGAATTGAATAACTTGTTCTTGAGCAGGTTCTACTTCATACCATCACACATAGCAAAAGAAAAACAACAATCATAAGACATAGTTCACACTTCCACTTCATACAAACCACACATTCATATTTATGAAAGTTCTTTACCATTATATGTGTTGTGGTTACTTTATGTGTGTTGATTTGGGGCTTGCATACACTTTTATTTATATGTGTATGATTCCTACTTTGGTGTTCATATTTATACTCACATACTATATATATATATATATACATATATGTATATATGTGTGTTTCAGTTTTAAATAAATTCCTTATATATTAAACTACCAAGTATGTATGAAAAGTATTTTTCTTCTCCATATATGCCTTCATAATTTCTATCAGCCCTAAACTGAATTCTTTGTATTTTAGAAACTCCATTTATCATTTACTAGTTTCTATATTTTCAGATTTATATTCTTATGCATAATTGTGCAATTTATTATTAAATTAGTAATACACACTACCTAAACAGATTAGGTTCTGGTCCTAAATAATTTAGGATCATATTTTGACCTTGGCTTCTGATGTATACTATTTCATAATTATTTTCCCTATTTTTCTTTAACTATTCTTTACTTAAAAATGTGTCCCTATACTATTAAATGTGAATAATAAATGAAACAGATTTATTTCAGCCCAAAAATATATTTTTATCTCACTCCAAAGTTTTCTAAGTACTGAGAAAGTTTTTAATAAATTTGACAATTATGTTTGTCCCCCTTTTTAATATTTAAACAATAGTTACATATTCAATTTTCTAAATTAAATACTAAACAGAGCTAAAATAATGAATTCACCCCATTACAGGGTCTATAATATCATTTTCATAATTTCCAGGGGTCTAGCTACACTTTTCAGAGGTGTTTTTCTTAATTTCTATTAAGTCCAGGGGCTAAAACTGATTTTTAAATGAATTTACATGATTTTCTGGAGTTCCAGGGGCTAGATCTGAAGTTTCCGGGGCTAGCTCTCAATTCCAGAGAACCCCAGGGGGTAGCACGTAAGAATTCCAGTCTTTATAACGCGGGGCTGACGTGGACCGTCTGATTTTAAACCGACGGCTGAGATTATAACATCGAACCGGTACGCGGGGTTTTAAAGTCTACCGTGCGATTTAAAATAAACGGCGCACAAGCGGCCACGTCGCTCTGATCGAGCGCGGGCGGCGCTGCCGGCGGCGCACGGCGGCGGGAAGCGGCGATCTCGCCGGAAAGTTTCGGATCCTCGAGAATTCTGCCTAAAACTGTGATCTCATGGCATAGATCGGTAGAGGGGAGGTCAGGGATCTCACCTCGGGGGTTTTCTCGAGCTCGGGGGTCCTGGAAAGTGCTCTGCGGCGAGGTCCGAGGCAAAACCACGGCGAAGCTCGTCGGAGCTGGATTTGCACCGTAAGTCTTCGGGTTTTCTGCACCTGCAAAGTTCCCCGGAGGCGGTGGATCAAGACCAACGAGTTAGATCAGAGTTTCCGAGCTTAGATCGGCCAGAATTCACCGGCGAAGTCTCGGTGCTCACCGGAGTGAAAATCGGCGATCGCGTGCGAAAAACTGATCGGATCGGTTGTTTTTATAGCCGGGGAAGGGCGGTGGTTCTGTTGTGATCGAGTTAGAGTCCTCAGGTTCCAGAATTCGGCTGCGGGACGCGGTTTCCCGATCGGTTGCGATCGCGCGCGCGCGGGGAGAAGTCCGGGGTCGCGGGGTTAGGGATGACAGGCGGGTCCCACCCGTCAGCGAGGGGCAGCGCGGCGCGCGCGGGGCGGGCTGCGCGGGGGTTAGCTGGGCCGGCTGAGGTTTCGGCCCACTGGCCAGTTTTTTTCCGGTTTTCCTTTTTCTTTTTCCATTTCTTTTCTGTTTTGAGTCTAATTTGAATTCCAGTTTGAATTTGAATTTTTGCAAAACATGCAACACGTCCAAAAATTTTTAAATCCCCCTCTGAACATGGTTTATGGTTCTAAATCCAAAATTTGAATCTTGACTAAAAATTTGGGGTGTTACAGTGTCTCAAGCTATCAACTACCGTTCAGCTGGAAGACATTGAAGAACTGCAACCGGATCTCACCTATCGGGAGGAACCAGTGCAGATTATTGATGAAAAGGCCCGAACCACACGCAACCGTATGTTGTGGTTCTACAAGGTTCTGTGGAGTAATCACTCCATGAACGAAGCGACATGGGAGAGCGAAGAATTCCTTCGCACTAACTACCCCGACTTTGTCACGTCGCATATCCGGTAATTTTCCACCGTCCTCTCTCTCATTTTCACCTTATAATCTCGGGACGAGATTCTTTTAAGGGGGGAGGAATGTAAGGGCCTCAGTTTTTGACACACATTTGTAGTGTTCATCACCACACCACACACCTCATTTGAGGAAGAATGATGAACACAAATGAAGAGCAAGTAACAATTATCAACATGCTCCTTAGAGAACAAACTTACACATTGCAAAAGTGCTATTTCCCACATGTGATATAGATGGGCTGGACATATGAAAACTCCTACACTTTACTAAGGATGTCCATGCCAAGTTTCACCCAAATTCAAAACCTTTTTGAGGTCAGTTTGGGTATAGTTAGGAAGAGGGCAGTTTGAAACCATATTCAAATTCAAACTGTTTTTATCCAATGAATTTAAAAGTGGGGGCATATTCTTACTCAGCACATTTTTGTGAGCTCACACACCAATTTTCACTCCATTTGGAGTTGATCTTGACATGAGCTAAGTGGGAGAAATTCAAACTTTATTTGAATTTCAAACTGAACTTGTGCTGAAATTCATTCAAACCAAACCTCATTTGAACTTTGATCAATTCAAATGGCTCATGGGTGAATAATTTGAATTGCCAAGGGTAGTATGGGGTTAACTGTTTACAACAGTGATTAGGAGTAAATTTCAGAGATTAAAATGGGGAGTGGGACCCACATGTCAGCCTCTACCTCAACACAAACCGACTGAAACACAGTTCAGTCGGTTCCCGGGTGCAGTGTGCGCGCGCCACCGAGGGGGGGCAGCCGGCGCCAGCTCCTGCTGCGCGCCCCAAGCCGGAGACCAGCCACCGGGCTATTTATTCCCTCCCTGGCGTGCTTCAGTCGCCATTCCCCGAGCTGCCGACGAGCACGACCTGTTCTTCCACTGCCATCGCCGCCGCTCGAGCTCACGCTTGATCAAGCCCGATCACTCGCGAGCACAGCCTCCTCCACAGCAAAACGGCACCAAGAGATCATGAGCAACCTCCCAGACTCCGTGTTGGCCAGTGAGCAAGCTTCCTCGAGCTGTACGAGCCATTTCTCCGGCGAGCCGAACATCGCCGCCGATCGGGCTCCCGTGGACAGCACGGCACAGCCGTTGTCACGTCCTCTTCTCTACACAAGAAAGGTGCGTGATTGTATGTAGATGGAGTAGCCGAAAGCCGTTTGGCGATTGATCAACCCTCGGCCGAGAATTTCCAAATTTACTCTTGATCAGTTCATAAGGACCGAGCTCACCTTCGGGTGAAATTCGTGCTCTATGCACGAGGGTTGGACGAGCTCGTTACCTAGTAGCTTCTACGCACGATAGCGCCCACGCTCGAACTGGAATTAGAGAAAACCATCGAGAATCGGCCATGATATGGCTGTTTTCCCCGCCGCCATGGCTGAACACCTCGGCTCACCGTCGAGAGCCTAGTTGCCGGTATTTCTAGCTTCCACCCAGCCCTGGTTCGGGTTTCCCATGCTCTACTGATGCTCTCCGACCGATTTCCGGTTGATTTGGTGCACGGGAGAGCGGGACCGACCTCACCGGAACCCTAGCAGGTGCTGTCACCGGTGCGCACGGGTTTACGGTCATCGCCGGCGGCCGGCGACCCCACCAGTGAGTCCAGGGGGTCAGTAAAGGGGCAGGCGGCGAGTTTCGGGCCGGGGGTTGGCCGGGAACTCAGTTCCGGCGAGGGTCGCCGGAGAACACCGCCGCCGCGCAGTTGGCGCGAGGAGGGAGACGACACACTGTGTGCGGGGCCCACAAGCCAGAGTTTAAACTTTTTCCCGAATTTTAGTTTCAGTTCAAACTTCAAATCCTTATAACTTTGGCTAGAGCGCTCCAAATTGAGTGAACCAAATTTTGCTGGATTCAGATCTCTGAGTACTTTCCAGAAAATCAAGTTTCACTTCATGAAATTCCTTAATTTTCCAGAATTAATACCTTAAATTTTAAACTGTCAGGAATTTTAACTGGAGAATCCTTTGAAGGAAAATCCTGAAATTTTGCTGAGATATTCACCAAAATATCCTTGAACTACCATAAAAATTTCAGATCCATTTGAGCTCATTTTATCCACCTAATGGTGTGATTAGTGAAACTGTCCCAGAGAAAATAGAAAATTTTCAGAAACATTTTCAGAATTTTCTCTGAAATTGTTTAGCTCATATCTTTAGTTAGAGACTTCCAAATTAAGTGAGACCAACTCCATTAGAAACCTCTGAAAATCTAGTTTTCAGAAAGTCATAGTTTGTCTCATGAAAATTCCTAGAACGCCCTAAGAGTTCCAATTAAGGTCAAGGACATAATTATTTGTGGAGGGCTCAAATGAGCTTTGCTGCAACTAAAACTTGACCAGGTCTCTGTTTAGGTTGTAACCAAGCCACAGTAAAAGTTTCACAGTCATTAGGTCTATCTAGCAAAGGTTATAGACTTCACAACTTCAAAGTTAATACAAATGCATTTAAATTGATACATATGTTTCTTATATCATGTAGTCGCTAAGGTCGAGGAGGAACCCGAAGTCCTAGACTTCGTTACTCCGGAGGAACAGCTAGCCTACGACCAAGAGCAGCAAGGCAAGCCCCAGTTTGCATTAACCATTTTACAAATTTTTATTGTTTTGAGCACATACTTGTTTCCTTTATTCTGTGCATTAACGTCTTATTTGGAAACCCCACTGCATAGCCAAGAAAACCATGGGTTGGGGTTTAGGATTGAGAACCTCGTTAGCCACTGCATTGCTAGGATAGAGTAGGATTCGGTACAAGTCGAGTAGTTGGAACTACTCGCGAGAATAGGCTAGAGGCACATTGCTCGGGTAGAGATAGCACATGATACACATGGCAAGAAAATGAGACCGAGCGGAGAGTAAGGGCAGCAGGACTTTGGGGCCTGTGTGCTGTAGCTCCGCTTGTGTCGATTGAGGACCGAGCCGTGTGCGGGCCTGTTGAACAAGCTAGAACAGTACCGAAGACCTACCGGCTATATGGGAACCGGGAAACTGATGTAACTCGGGTAGCTGGGTATTGAGGCATTGCCCGTCGTTCAGAGGGTAGGTTGAGAGCTCGAGGTGTAAATCGGCTGGTGGCACGGAGATGCGCGTGCAGAGACCTCTTGCTCGGGACGATGGGACCGGTTCAATATTTGGCTAACGGGTGAAAGGTAGTCGCGTACGGCGTCCGTGATGGTTGTTGTAGGCAACATCGAGTACGGGCGTACGTGACGGGTTGTTCGGGTAACCCTGCAGGTGTAAATCGATTATAATCGCCGTCCCTCGCGGTCAGTGAGTACCACTTGTTCACTGTACCGTGACGTAGAAAGAACAGGCTAGTTACATGTTAAAATGTTGCTGATTGAAAGCTGGACATTGATTGTTAATGATATGCTGTAGCTTAGAGCTAATTAAAGTTCTTTTCAACTTTAGGCAAAGTACATGAGAGAAATGCGTTTCTTGTTTGATTGCGGCTCTCTCATGTGCCTTAGCGTAAGGTTCTCCCCAACCTGCTGCTAAAACTTGAAAGTAAGGTTCTACTAATTAGGCGAGTCCTTGCAAATGATTTTTACCTCATGCAACCCATTACCCTCATGTAGAAGTTCCATGTTTAGGTGAGACGGGTCAGACTTGCTGAGCCTTCGTGCTCACTGCTTGTGTTTGAAGCTTTTGCAGGGTTCTATGAGGAAGGGACTCCCGAAGAGGAGACGGAACCCCAGGAGGGGAACCCCGTCGAGTGGGAGTCGTGCACGCCGCAGAGTTAGTGTGCGTGTGTGCTAGCAAGGACACGTTCGAGGGCTGAACGTGCACTTGATGCTTAGTCTACGCCCGCGAGTGTGGACTAAACGTATTTTGACGTAAACAGGTCATAAAACTGTTTATGTAATAAACTTCCGCTTCCGCTTTGTACCTTTGACGTGTGTTATACGGTGCTGTGCAACGCAACACCCCTCAGCGTGATCCTGGCTCGACAGGACCAAATGGGGTCGTGTCAACCCACTCATCCGAGTGACTTTCATTCTTTTTCCAACCAGTTACATCCAACTACGGTCTTTACCCTTATTTCGAGCCTACAAACCAAATTCAACAACAACATATATCACACGTCTATATCTCTATTAGGAAGGATGTGTCCTAAACCCATCCAAGAGTGACCGAGAGAGCTTGCTTACAACTAAACGCGGGGTCTGGATCCTCATGAAATTTTGGTAGCATAACCCCGGAGTTCTCCAACTGCATGCCCAAAATGGTGCAGTAAAGAACATCAGGGTTATACATCGAAACTTCATCAGGATTCAGACCTCTCGTGTCTCGTCATAAGCAAGCTCTATCAGTCACTCTGAGGCTGTCAGGGACAATTCCAAACCTACATGTGTCACGTGCATAGCACAAGTGACTCGTGAGGTTTCGAAACGAGTGACGCATAGGTTACGTTACTAAGTTTTGATTCATTTAATACCATTGAAAAAAAACATATTTACGATGGTTTTCAAGTGTTCCTATGAGAGATAGAGGAAACATAGAGAAAGAAAGGAAAGGTTAGAAGATCGTCAGTCTATGTCTCTTGTACACAGCCGTGTTCCAACAAGCGCTTCGCATCCGCACCGACATAGTTCGCCTTGAAGCACGGCTCGATAGATGTCCTACTATTATATATAATACTATATGCTCTCACAACGGTGTATATAGCTAACCATTGTGAAGTTAATAATTATCGCTCAATTTTCAAACAATTTTCATGCAAGTAATTAATAAACAAAACATAATTATTAAAAAAATTACTCGATGAGGACGCGAAGTCCGGCGGCGGAAGGCGGGGTGGGATGCCGGGGTCGGGGGCGCAACAGGGCACTGGCGGGAGCGGCGGGGGCCGGAGCGGTCGCTCGGGGCCAGGCAGGGGCACAGCGGCGGCGGGGGCCGGCGGCGGCGGCGCACGAGCTCGAGGTCGATGCGGGTGACAATAATAACAACGACCGTCGTAAATTTGGAGGATTCCTGTAGTAATTTTCCTAAAAAATGTCTAGGTAAAAAGCTGGCCTATTCCCACATGGATTACGCCCAATCTTAGACACATGAATTTGACATTTAGCAAATAAAGCATATGCTTTACATTTTTTATTTCAGTTTGGAAAAAATTATTGAGCTCTCGTTGGTATTATTAGTTTTCTATGGAAAACAAAAAGGTTGTATGTAACACCAGGATATTCAAAAGAAAAGAAAGAGAAAAAATCATTCTTATATATATATATATGAAGATGGATTTTCCTAAAAAAAGTCTAGGTAAAAAATGCATCATACTGTGTACATATGTGTGGAAAAATAAAAAAATTTCAAATTCAGTTGAAATTAATTTGAAATTTGTTTCAATTTGGAAAAAGAAATAAATTCAGAAACCATATATCGGGACTACCCCGCTTCCATAGCAGCCTAGCCTGTTTCTCTCTCTCTGGGCCATGCTGTAATATCCGAATTTTCAAAACATGATGGAAAATTTGTTTGATTCAAATTTATTTTAAACTGTAAAGAAAAGAAAGAAGAAAAACTAAACTGCGCTTGGGCTGGAACCCGCTAACCTAGCGGTGGGCGTTCGGGATTACCCGAAATTTTGGGTCAGAAAATTCGGGTTTTTAAAAGTTAGGGTTTTCATAATCACTACCCAAAATTATACCCAAATTTTCGGTTACCTGAAAATTCGGGTTCAGGTTCGGGTATCATATTACCCTAATAGTGACATAACAACTAAGCCAAAACAGCAATAGAATTAACATTTCAGCAGCAAAACAAAATTTTCATTAACATTGCTGCAAAATAATAAAATAGCAACAAGATTACAACAGCAATAAACATCTAAAAATTGATGGTCGCATTTAATTTTTGTCTGTCTTTTAAAATCTGACTAGCTGACTTTTAAATTATTACAATCTTATCTATAATCCATAAGCGAAAATTCCATCCGGTGAGACCGCCGCCCACATCCCCCCCCCCCCAAGAAAGCGGATTATGTATTCGGGTATTTCAGGTTTTATGAATCCCTACCCGAAAATACTAAAAATATTTTTGGATTTTGTGAATCCCTACCCGGAAAATGATTTCGGGTTTCGGTTTACGGGTTTTTCGGGTTCGGTGTTTTTCGGGTATGTTGTTCGGGTTAGGGTTTTTTCCCTACCACTACGCCAGCCCGCCCGTCAGTGTGCTGCAGAAGCCAGCCTAGCCCACCCTAACTTTTTATTTCCCCTCCCTTGTCCAACTGCCACGCGGGCCACCTGTCAGTTGTTTATTCCCCCAACCGCCGCAAGCCAACATCCCCGCGTGTTGCGCGCATGTCGCCGATCTGCGCCAATGGCACGCAAAATTGAATCTGGCGTGCTAGCAACCGTCGACGTCCTTGCAACCGACACCCTCTATTTAAACCTCTCGGGCTGTATTTCTCCGTCCCCTGCTCCCCTGCGCCATAGTACGGAGAGTGCTGCCGCCATGAATAGATGCCTCGCCGTTTCCACCCATTTTTCTTCTTTTTTTATCCCTTCTCCAACCTCATATGATCATGGGGAAGCTCGCCGATGAGATCGATCTTGTGCGGGATCCGGTGGGTCCAGCACCCTTGTCATGATCGTTAACGAGCAACGTGGTCCTTCACCACCGTTGACCTCTTTCTGTGCCATCCTAGACCATAAAATATCCCTAGATTAAAGCTCGCAAGCGCCCTTTTGTTGATTTCCTGTAGAAAAAGTCAAGGTTTAGCCAGCAATGACAAGTTTCGGCCAACTCTAACAAGATCGCCGCCACGTGCCTCTACCGACATCATCCATGATGACGTGGCCACTTAGTAGCTGCCAGATTTAGATGTAGCGGTTAGGATTAGAACATAGATACCGGTTCGGTTATTTTGAATACGAGCCGTTCCTTTTGAATTCTATGGTTGATCTTAGAAGCCACGTAAAAATTCATTATTTTAAATCTATGCCTTCGGTTTAAAATCCTACGACTTAGAATGGATCAAGCATACTAGTTAGATTCAATTAAATGCCCACCTTTCAATTTAGGTCCAACGACCCAAATTTAAATAGACCAAACCTCTTCGTATTTTCGTAGTTAGACCCCTGGGATTTTAACAAAATTGTATGTATGTCCAGTATTTTCAAGAATCGACCTTAGATTTTAATTAAGAATTAGGCTCTATTATTACCAAAAATTCTCTATAGTATTTAAAATTTAGGATTTTGTTTTGTAATTGTTAATTAGAAACCTGAAATTATTATTAAAATACATTTTAGCCTTGGACCAAGACATATTTACAATTTAAACTCTGTAGTTAATATCAACCATGCATTTATAGAAAAGACCCTACATTAATATGTTTGTATAGAAAAGCTCTAGAATAATCTGTTGTTGCATTTTGGACCCTGTATAATTTTTGTAGTCATAAATAAAAAAATTATAGGCAGAAACCTTATTTTACTATATTTTTATATCTGATACTATATTGAAAATAATATATACTTTAAAAAAGAATATATGAATGATATAAAATTATGAAATACATGTTTTCTCATAAAAATCATATAAGAAATATTTATATCATACAATTATTAACTTTATGCGAATATAATAAATGAATTATAAATCAATAATGTGAAATTTTGCTTATGAATCGTAAATCCATAGGTTTTCTGCCTATATGTATTTTTTATTGCATTTGTATTTTGGAGTGTTTCTTATTGTTTATTATTATTATTATTTGTACGACTATGTGAGTAGAACCGCCCTGAGCTGATTTTCAACCTTCAAGAGCAAGTATATGACATGTCTTAACAGCAAGTTGTAGGAGGTAAGTACCTTTGATCAAATTGCTTCTATTTTAGAAAATTAGTTAGAATAATTGTATGCCACCTTTAATATATATCCTATGTTAGGATGTTTTCTAGTTTATCATGTTTTTACTTGAAGCCATGGTGGGTCTTATTTAGTATGTTTATTGGTATTAGTTATATGTAGCCATGCTTAGTATTTGGGTAATTATTGAGTTGTGAAGATACTTATTTATTTGTCAATTAATGTGATATGATAATATGCCATGGAGTTATAAATCTAGACAGACTAGTTGTGGTGGTTTGATGCTTTATGCACGAGACTCGGGGTAGGCATAGTGCTTGTCTTAGATTCTAAGTACCGGTTCATAGAGCATGTAAGTCAACTTTACAGTTCCACCACAAGGCTGAAAGCAATTTGACCAATTAATTAGGTGTTATTTTGGCATAGTATGGATGATTGGATGGTGTGGGGAATGGGGGGAGTTAGCCAGACTTCCTTGGGAACCGCAAGGCCTAAGAGGGGCTTTTATAGTGAAGGTAAAATAGACTTCAGAATGTTGTTAGCGGTGAAACCTCCATTGGTTTGTACTAGCCGGTAGACTTTTCAGAAAGGGTTTGTAGTGATCTCGTGTCCACACACTAAATGAAGTGAGTAAAATGGAACATCAGGGAGGTTTAATTGTAACTTAATAACTTGATTCAACCCTATGTAGCTAGTTAATGAAAGATTATATTTCTTCTTAACAGAGAAGCTGCAAATGAAATATAATTCACATGAACACCACATATGACCATGAAACTATTGTCATGTACACTTTGTAGAAAAGCCAGGATTTGCTACAATGTACACTACCTACTGTAATTAATTTGCTAAAAGGAAAGGAAATTAGCTATCGTTGCAGCAGCCGACCACATAGAAATGAGCAACACTACGGACTACAGAGCTATTCACAGGAGATCCCGTCCATAGTTGATCCCGCGTCTCATGTTTGGATTGGCCATGGAGGCCAGCCGATTCCCACCGGCGGCCGCTCGCTTGCGCGCTGCTCCGGCGGCCCTCGCCGTGGTAGGCTCAAGTTGGGTAGGGAGTCACGAGAGGCCGTTTGAAGGGTCGGTGGTCGGTGGCGCCCATCATGGTGAGCTGGCGACAAGCAGTGGCTGGGAAGGATCTCCAGCGATGACACTTGTGCGATGGGTGGCTCGGGGGAGGTTGGCGTCGGGTCGACAATACTCCTTAGAGGCTAGAGAAGACCAGCATGGACTCCAACCGGGACAGGGACTGCTGGAGCTATGGCGGCGACAACGAGGTGGGTGTGGCCGGCGATCGGCAGCGACAATGTTGTCGGTTACTTGCTTCTCGAGGCCGAATAATGAGAGGAAGCTAGAAGAGCAACCAAAACTGCGTGAGGCTCACTGGACTCGAGGAATCCTACTGGTGATCGGAGAACGTCCGGCGGGCTCAATAATTACTTGCTAATACATCGCTGATGCTACTGAAGTCAAATCATTGACTTTTGTATTCACAATTATGAGAAACTCTCTCTGATAAATATATATAATTTCATTTTCATTATATGTTTTTGAATATTTGCATAAGCAATAAATAAATAAATAGGTTACCGAAGGATCCTTACTAATGTCAAATGGCCCAAATGTCATACACACTCCTTCTAAAAGCTCTTGACATCCTTGAGAGTCGTAACTCTAACAAAATACTCCCATATTGTGGAAATGACTAGGAATTTCTCCTCTTAGCACACGTAAGGATTCCAGTTCTTAGCACATGTATGAGTCCAGTTCTTAGCACGTATGTATCTAGTGAAGGCACGTATGCCATACAAGTTTACTACGCATGCTACACAAGTTATGTGTCATACATACCTATCACTAACCCACACACATATCTATAACTTAGAGGGTAGGTTTGGATAGCATCTGTAAGATACTAGATCCACAATATCTTTCCACACGTAGAATGAACTTACTCTCTCAAGACCTATTTACACTTCTATTATATTTTCACGTAAAAGGATCAATCTAAGGCGGTATTTGGAACAACTAGCCTTATATTTTGATGCTGCTCCCACTACACACGTAAGGTAAGACTAAATTTACACCACCACTACAGGATTCGCGTCAAAATACGACGGCTAAAACCGTCGTATATAAAGCAGAAGCCGTCGTATATAGTTTATATACGATGGCAGTTGTTTATATACGACGGTTTGTAGCCGTCGTATATATTTTGTCGTATATATAGTTATATACGACGGCACCGTCATATATAAGCGTATATATACGACGGCCGCTTATATACAACGGCCCGTTTCGTAGACTTGGCCTAGTGGGCCAGGGCCTTTATATACGACGGTTGGGCCCTGGCTGTCGTATATAAGGCCTTATGTACGACAGCCGCTGGGCCCTGGCTATTATATACGACAGCCTGGCCCAGCCGTCATATATAATTTAGGCTTATTTACGACGGCCCTGTATAGCGGCCGTTGTATATAAACTATACAGGTCGTCGTATATAAACTTTTCCATTTTTAAAAAAAAAATAGAAAATGGCTAACCTGGCTCGATGGTGTAACACCCCAAAATTTTGATTCAAAACACTAAACCATGTTCAGAGGGGAATTTAAAAAATTTTGGACGTGTTGCATGTTTTGCAAAAATTCAAATTCAAACTGGAAATCAAATTAAACTCAAATCAGAAAAGAAATGGAAAAAGAAAAAGAGAAAACGGGAAAAAACCGGCCAGTGGGCCGAAACCCGCCAGCCGGCCCAGTTTCCCCGCGCCAGCCCGCAGCCGCGCGCCCGCGCTATCCCTCACAGACAGGTGGGACCCACCTGTCATCCCTAACCCCGCGACCCTGGACTCTCCCGCGCGCGCGCGATCTTAACCGATCGGAATACCGCGTCCCTCAGCCCGAATTCCGGTCCCAGAAGAATCAAACTCGATCACAACTGACCCACCGCCCTTTCCCGGCTATAAAAACCCCAGCCCCGATCAGTTTTTCCCACGCGATCGCCGATTTTTACTCCGGTGAGCACCGAGACTTCGCCGGTGAATTCTGGCTGATCTAAGCTCGGAAACTCTGATCTAACTCGCTGGTCTTGATCCACCGCCTCCGGGGAGCTTTGCAGGTGCAGAAAACTTGGAGAATTACGGTGTAAACACAGTGCCGACGAGCTTCGCCGTGGTTTTGCCTCGGACCTCGCCGCCGAGCACTTTCTAGGACCCCCGATCTCGAGAAAACCCCCGAGGTGAGATCACTGACCTCCCCTCTAGCGATCTAGGCCATAAGATCATAGTTCTAGGCAGAATTCTCGAGGATCCGAAACTTTCCGGCGAGATCGCCGCTTCCCGCCGCCGTGCGCCGCCGGCAGCGCCGCCCGCGCTCGATCAGAGCGACGTGGCCGCTTGTGCGCCGTTTATTTTAAATCGCACGGTAGACTTTAAAACCCCGCGTACCGGTTCGATGTTATAATCTCAGCCGTCGGTTTAAAATCGGACGGTCCACGTCAGCCCCGCATTATAAAGACTGGAATTCTTACGTGCTACCCCCTGGGGTTCTCTGGAATTGAGAGCTAGCCCCGGAAACTTCAGATCTAACCCATGGAACTCCAGAAAATCATGTAAATTCATTTAAAAATCAGTTTTAGCCCCTGGACTTAATAAAAATTAGGAAAAACACCTCTGATAAGTGTAGCTAGACCCCTGGAAATTATGAAAATAATATTATAGACCCTGTAATGGGGTGAGTTCATTATTTTAGCCCTGTTTAGTATTTAATTTAAAACATTGAATATGTAACTAGTGTTTAAAAATTAAAAAGGGGGACAAACATAATTGTCAAAATTAATTAAAAACTTTCTCAGTACTTAGAAAACTTTGGAGTGAGATAAAAATATATTTTTGGGCTGAAATGAATCTGTTTCATTTATTAATCACATTATTTAGTATAGGGACACATTTTTAAGTAAAGAATAGCTATAGAAAAATAGGGAGAATAATTATGAAATAGTTTACATCAGAGGCCAAGGTCAAAATATGTTATTCAATTATTTAGGACCAAAACCTATACTGTTTAGATGATGTGTATTACTAATTTCATAATAAAATACACAATTATGCATAGGAATATAAATCTGAAAATATAGCAACTAGTAAATGATAAATGGAGTTTTTAAAATTCAAAGAGTTTAGTTTAGGGTTGATAGAAATTATGAAGGCACATATGGAGAAGAAAAATACTTTTCTTACATACTTAGTAGTTTAATATAAGGAATTTATTTAAAACTGAAACACACACACACATATATATATATAGTATGTAAGTATAAATATGAACACCAAAGTAGGAATCATACACATATAAATAAAAGTGTGTGCAAGCCACAGATCAACACACAAAGTAACCACAACACATATAATGGTGAATGAATTTCATAAATATGAATGTGTGGTTTGTATGAAGTAAGAAGTGTGAACTATGTCTTATGATTGTTGTTTTTCTTTTGCTATGTGTGATGGTATGAAGTAGAACCTGTTCAAGAGCAAGTTATTCCTTTCCAAGATCAGGACTACCCATTTCAAGAGCAGCAAGAAGGAGGCAAGTGTCCTTGACCACTTTGAACCTATGCTAGGATGTGTAGATAGAATTATTTGCATTGTCAAATGAAAGATGAAACCCATGCTAGGATGTTTCCCTAGAATTGCATTACCTTGTTTCCTTGTAGCTTGGGTTGGGATTTATTTTGTCATGTCATTTATTTACATGCATATGCTTAGCCATGCTTAGAATGGGATATTTGGGATATGAGATCATCAGTTTATTATACCATACTCTTGAATGAGCTATTGTGAGTTATGTAGAGGTAGGGATCAAGGCAAGTTGGATGTTTTGGTTGTGTGCTGGGTGCACGAGACTTGGGTTTGTGTTTAGTACTTGCCTGGATCCTAAGGACCGGTTCATGGAGCATGTAACCCGGCTTTACAGTGCCAACCACATGCTGAGATGGGGCAGCTTGGCCAATTAATTAGGTGTATCCCCGGTGTAGTATGGGTGTGTTGGATGGTGCGGGAATAGGTGTCAGCTGGACTACCATATGAACCGCAAGGCTCAAGAGGGGGCCACTGCAGCGGGGTTGGAGCCTCTTGTATGCTGTTAGGGGTGAAACCTCAGTGGGCCCACGCTCGTCGGGAATCCCTTTGTAAAGGCTTCGTAGTGATCTCCTGGCTGCACACCTGGGAAGTGTGAATGTGGATCGTAGCCACTGGCATAATGGAGGTTCTTTTAGTCCACCCGGCAACGGGGGATGAAATCACTACATGTGGGTACAGTGGTACAAACTCTGCAGAGTAAAAACTGTCTTGACAGTCGTGCTCACGGTCAAGAGCGGCCTGGACTTATTCATGATTAGAGGAGTGATGGTTTTTGGAAGTTGTGGATGTTAAGCGGGGAGCTTAACATTGGAAATGATGTTATGGTTATTGGATTATGATGATGGGATGGGCGATTGGGACCATTTTAGCTGTGTAGTAATGTAGGTGCTTAATAAGCTAAGGTGATAGGTATTAATTGCGTAGTGCTTTAACCATGAGTTCAACCTCTCCTTGTTCTAGCCATGCATGATATAATTTTTCCACACTTGCTGAGTACCATTGGTACTCAACCTTGCATATTTGTTGGCTTATATTGCTGCTCAGGTCAAGATAATGAGGTGGTGTATAATGACCAAGATTTTGGACCCGAAGAAGGTTTTTAGGTTCATGAAGACCCCCGGGCAACGCCTGTGATGGAGCCCTCAAGAATAATTTTCCGCTGCTAGTTTATTTACTTGTGATGAACTTATTATTGTCCATCGAGACATTTACTATGTAAAGACTTACTTATATTCGACACCTGGCTTGTAATAAATGATGCTCCACTATTTGTCATCACATGTATGAGAAAATGATCCTGGCATACATGTGATATTCACTTGGTTGTTCTTCGGAAAAACCGGGTGTGACAGAGGTGGTATCAGAGCCAAGGTTGCCCGTAGGAACGTGGACCTAGGTAGAAATGGACGTATTTAAGGGCCCTATTTTCTTAAAAACTATTTTCCAAGGTGTGGGTTGAAGAGTGTTATTTAAGGAGTCATTTTCTTCATCTTATCCCAAATTTTCATTCAAAATGGGATTTTTGTTTAAAAAGTTTATCTAACCTAAATTTTAAATTTTTTTTGTTTTAGATGGTTCGCATGATTCGCACCGCTCGCAAGTCCACAGGAGGGAGAGTTCCCGTAGTTGCCCTTGCCGAAAGAGAGGAGAGTCGTCCCGTGACGTACCTTTCCTACGGATTGGCAGTAGGAGACTTGTTTCGCCGTCTTCGGCGTATGCTCGAAGCCGCCGGCAATACGGGCAAGCTAATCATCCACTATAACTCCACCAGGACCATCCGTGAGAAGAGGGAAGAATGGAGTTCGGAGATGAGGATTATACACGAGAATCAGCTGCTTAAGATTCACCACTCTCCAGCTTGTCGAGCAACACAAGTTGACGCGGAGAAAGATGTCACCTGGGAGGCCATCACCTGCCAGAGTCACATCTATCGTCGCCACTTGGACAAAACTGAGTACATGTATGTCCTCCACCGTGAGAGTGGTACCACGGAGTACAAGTACCCACAGGTGCAGCAAGGGACTTCCCATGAGCATATGGACTTGTGCTTGGAGGATGCTGCTATGCTCAGCACTCGACTGCAGGAGTGTCAACAAGAGCTTCAGGATGTCCGAGACACCCTGAAGGAAACGGAGGCGTTGCTGCGAGCTTGCTTAAAGGCGAGAGAAAGAGGAGATGGGAATGAACTGTGTGTCACCGTGAATGATACATGGACTCCTGACTCCTCGGATCGCCGAGCAATCAGGCGTCGTCGCACTTCTCCACCAGCAGCCTCCCCACCCAAAGCAGAGTCAGAAGGTAGCCGAAATGAGGAGGAAGATCCCGAGGAGCCAGCTCAAGAGGACGAGTAGTGTAGAGTCTTTCCCCTAGCTAGCAGGAGGTCGAGTAGTCGAGTCGTGACGTAGTTAATGGTGTGATAATGCGTGGTGTGTGACGTGAGTTGTGGAAGCCATGAGCAATTGTCCACAGCCTCGTCTTCAGATTGTTTTACTTTGGTGTGTGAACCAACAGGAAATAATAGTGCATTTATTTGGTGTGAGATATAAACCCTCGTAAAATTTTAACAAAGCCTTAACACCTCAAAGTACCAACAAATGAAAGTAGTGAGATGATACTAAATGGTATCAAATTAACATTTGTTGATTCTGCCAGATGGCCGGAAGAGGAAAAGGACGTGCTGCCAACCCCGCCAACAACAATGATGAGGCATGCAACCCTCATCTTTCTGGAGGCCAGGACAGGGGTGGTTGCCGTGAAGAAGTTGATCCTCTCCACCAAATGCTGGAGAATCAAAATCAGCTCATCCAGAACTTGACTCAAGTGGTGGCCAACTTGCATCAAGTTCCACCTCCACAAGCGGCACCACGCCAACCAAGGTTGAGTGAGTTTCTAGGAACTCAACCTCCAAAGTTTGCAAGTGCTGCTGAACCTCTGGAGGTAGATGATTGGCTGAAGACCATTGAAAGTAAGATGAGGATTATACAATGCCAAGGGTATGAGAGGGTGCTGTTTGCCTCTCATCAATTGCATGGACCTGCTGCTGATTGGTGGACCGCCTACGTGGCCGCCCATCATGACCCTGAGAACATCACTTGGGAAGAGTTCAAGCGTAGCTTCCGCAACCACTACATCCCAAGAGGTGAACTCAAAAACAAGAGGAAGGAGTTTTTGGGACTGTAGCAGGGAAACATGACGGTGAGGGAATACCTCACTAAATTTACTCAACTATCCCGTTATGCTCCACGAGACATAGAGACTGATGAGCAGAAACAAGATTGTTTCGTGGAAGGACTTACCGCAGAGATGCAGTGTGCAATGTCCTCCAATGAGTATGAAAGCTTTCAAAAGATGGTGGACAGAGCATTTGTGGTGGAAAGGAAGCTAAAGGCCCTGGAAAATGAGAATAAGAGGAAGGCGGGGTGGTCACATCAGGCCTCAGGGAGCAACACCCGCCCACGTATGATGCAACAACCTACGGGGCAGACGAGCCGTGCTGCGGTACCCTATTCAGCACCAAGAGGGTACAACCCAAACTACAGGCCTCCCGCAGCGCCAGCACAGCCGCCACGTCAGTTTGTGCAGCAGCCTCGCCCCGCATATCCACCTCGACCAGCAGTGCAAGGACCCCCAAACCAATCCCAAGACAACAAGGGCCAAGCGTCTAAGATTGTGGTGCAATGTTTCAGCTGTGGTGAAGTGGGGCACTACGCCCATAAATGCCCAAAGAAGAAGCTTGCGCCGCCGCAACAGCAGAATGTATTGAGAGGACGGGTGAACCATGTCACTATGGAGGAAGCACAAGAGGCACCCGACGTGGTAGTTGGTAAGTTTCCTGCCAATTTACACCTTGCAACTCTGCTGTTTGATTCTGGTGCTACCCACTCGTTCATTGCTCAAGGGTTTGTTAAGAAGCATGACCTAGCAACCACACAAATGAACCATATGCTAGCAGTAAACTCTCCAGGTGGAGAAATAAGGACAAGACAAGTGTGTCCCAAAGTGAACCTAGACATTAATGGGGTAGTATTTACGGCTAACCTCATAGTGATAGATTCACAAGGGATAGATATTATTTTGGGTATGGATTGGTTGACCAAACATAAAGGAATCATCCATTGTTCGACCAGAACGGTGGAACTAACTCACCCCAGTGGAACAAGAGTAAAGTTCATAACGATACACGAGCCTAGGAGGGACATTAAATTAAATCAAGTGGAGGTGAAAGTTGAGGAAGTCAGGAGTATCAGAGAATATCCAGATGTTTTTCCGGAGGAGTTGCCAGGTATGCCTCCCGACCGTGACGTGGAGTTCGCAATTGAGCTAGTACCGGGAACAGCCCCGATATACAAGAGACCTTATCGAATGGACTCCAAGCAGCTAGAAGAGCTCAAGGATCATTTGAGAGAATTGACGGAGAAGGGGTATATTCGCCCTAGTTCCTCACCATTGGGAGCTCCGGTGATATTTGTGCCCAAGAAAGACGGAACCCAAAGGTTATGCGTGGATTACCGTGCCTTGAATGAGGTAACCATCAAGAACAAGTACCCATTGCCTCGCATTGAAGACTTGTTTGATCAGTTGAGGGGAGCTTGTGTGTTCTCGAAAATTGATCTCAGGTCGGGATACCACCAACTCAAGATAAGGCAATCTGATATTCCCAAGACAGCTTTCGTATCTCGGTACGGACTGTATGAATACACTGTCATGCCTTTCGGGCTAACCAATGCCCCGGCATATTTCATGTACCTCATGAACAAGGTATTCATGGAATATCTGGACAAATTTGTGGTGGTTTTCATAGATGATATTCTCATCTTCTCCAAAGATGAAGAAGAACATGAGAAACATCTAAGGTTGGTGTTGCAGAGGGTGAGAGAACACCAACTATATGCCAAGTTGAGCAAGTGTGAGTTTTGGCTGAAGAGAGTTCCCTTTTTAGGACATATAATCTCGGAGGGAGGAATCTCCGTAGATCCCGCCAAAATCGAGGATATCCAGAAGTGGAAGACCCCTGAAAATGTCGGGGAAGTTCGAAGCTTTTTGGGATTGGCTGGATACTATCGACGGTTTATTGAGGGATTCTCCAAGATCTCGAGACCTCTCACCAAATTGTTGGAAAAGGGAATCACATTCACCTGGACGCCACAGTGTGATACAAGCTTTCTGGAGCTAAAGAAGAGATTGACAACAGCCCCAGTGCTAGTTATGCCAGATATGCAGAAGAATTTCACAGTGTACTGCGATGCCTCTGGAAATGGGTTGGGATGTGTTCTCATGCAAGAAGGACATGTCGTGGCATATGCATCCCGGCAGCTTCGGAAGCACGAGAAGAACTATCCTACACATGACCTTGAACTAGCTGCAGTGGTACACGCGTTGAAAATTTGGCGGCACTATTTGATGGGGAAGAGGACAGAGATCTATACGGATCATAAGAGTTTGAAGTACATATTCACCCAGCCAGATCTCAACCTCAGACAAAGGAGATGGTTTGAGCTAATCAATGACTTTGATGTGGGCATCAACTATCATCCCGGGAAAGCAAACGTCGTGGCCGATGCTTTGAGTCGGAAAGTGCAGGTCAATAAGTTGAGCTTGAAGGACATGCCCGCAGAATTGAAGGACGAGGTTATAAGGCTCAATCTATGTCTAGTAAATAGTGGTGAAGCCATCGCCATGGAAGTGGACTCCACACTCGAGCAAGACATACGCGAGGGCCAAAAGAATGATGAGAAGATACAAGAGATCAGACAGCTCATCAAGGAAAATAAAGCTCCTGGTTTTAGAGAGGATGAACAAGGAACGGTGTGGCACGGGAAAAGGATCTGTGTGCCAAAAGTAAAGGAGATCCGTGAATTAATTTTGAAGGAGGCTCACGATTCCGACTAGTCCATTCATCCTGGGAGTACGAAGATGTACCAGGACCTCAAGAGCAGGTATTGGTGGTATGGCATGAAGCGAGATGTCGCGGAACATGTTTCCCTATGTGACACATGTCAGTTGGTGAAAGCAGAACATCAACGACCCACGGGATTGCTGCAACCACTCAAAGTGCCTGAATGGAAGTGGGAAGAAATCAGCATGGATTTTGTCGTGGGATTGCCTAGGACCCAATCCGGGTATGATTCAATATGGGTCATTATTGATAGGCTAACCAAGGTAGCTCATTTCATCCCTGTGAAAGAAAGCTACAGCGGATCCAAATTGGCAGAATTGTACATGTCAAGGATTGTGTGTTACCATGGAGTGCCAAAGAAGATAGTGTCGGACCGAGGGACACAGTTCACCTCGAGGTTTTGGCAGATGTTGCATGAAACCATGGGAACCCATCTGAACTTCAGCTCTGCCTATCATCCCCAAACTGACGGGCAGACGGAGAGAACCAATCAGATCCTTGAAGATATGTTAAGGGCATGTGCACTAAAAAACAATAGGAGATGGGACAAGAACTTACCGTATGCGGAGTTTTCCTATAAAAACAGCTATCAAGCTAGTATGAAAATGTCACCGTTTGAAGCTTTGTATGGAAGGAAGTGCAGAACTCCCCTATTTTGGAACCAAACAGGAGAAAGTAAAGTGTTTGGTCCAGAAGTGCTACAAGAAGCCGAGGCAAAGGTGAGGGAGATTCGCAACAATTTGAGGATAGCACAAACACGCCAAAAGAGCTATGCCGATGTACGAAGAAGAGAGCTCGTTTTCAACGTGGGAGACTATGTTTATCTCAAGGTGTCCCCTATCAGAGGGCTTCGTCGGTTCAAGGTGAAAGGGAAGTTGTCACCTCGATACATCGGACCCTTTCAAGTTTTGGAAAGAAAAGGCGAAGTGGCGTACCAACTAGAGTTACCGGTTCATCTATCGGATGTACACGATGTATTCCATGTGTCACAACTCAAGAAATGTCTGAGGACGCCTGAAGAGGTGTTACCCATGAATGAAGTGGATGTAGCTGAAGATTTGTCTTATGCCGAACAACCATACAAGATTTTGGAGACAATGGAACGCCTCACCAGAAATAAAAGAATCCGGATGTGCAAGGTGCAGTGGAAGCATCACTCAGAAGAGGAAGCCACCTGGGAACGAGAAGATGAGCTCAAGGCACAATTTCGGGAATTGTTTTCTTAGAAACACCAATCTCGAGGACGAGATTTCTTTTAAGGGGGGTAGAGCTGTAACACCCCAAAAATTTGATTCAAAACACTAAACCATGTTCAGAGGGGAATTTAAAATTTTTTGGACGTGTTGCATGTTTTGCAAAAATTCAAATTCAAACTGGAATTCAAATTAAACTCAAATCAGAAAAGAAATGGAAAAAGAAAAAGAGAAAACGGGAAAAAACCGGCCAGTGGGCCGAAACCCGCCAGCCGGCCCAGTTTCCCCGCGCCAGCCCGCAGCCGCGCGCCCGCGCTATCCCTCACAGACAGGTGGGACCCACCTGTCATCCCTAACCCCGCGACCCCAGACTCTCCCGCGCGCGCGCGATCTTAACCGATCGGAATACCGCGTCCCTCAGCCCGAATTCCGGTCCCAGAAGAATCAAACTCGATCACAACTGACCCACCGCCCTTTCCCGGCTATAAAAACCCCGGCCCCGATCAGTTTTTCCCACGCGATCGCCGATTTTTACTCCGGTGAGCACGTCAGCCCCGCATTATAAAGACTGGAATTCTTACGTGCTACCCCCTGGGGTTCTCTGGAATTGAGAGCTAGCCCCTGAAACTTCAGATCTAACCCCTGGAACTCCAGAAAATCATGTAAATTCATTTAAAAATCAGTTTTAGCCCCTGGACTTAATAAAAATTAGGAAAACACCTCTGATAAGTGTAGCTAGACCCCTGGAAATTATGAAAATAATATTATAGACCCTGTAATGGGGTGAGTTCATTATTTTAGCCCTGTTTAGTATTTAATTTAAAACATTGAATATGTAACTAGTGTTTAAAAATTAAAAAGGGGGACAAACATAATTGTCAAAATTAATTAAAAACTTTCTCAGTACTTAGAAAACTTTGGAGTGAGATAAAAATATATTTTTGGGCTGAAATGAATCTGTTTCATTTATTAATCACATTATTTAGTATAGGGACACATTTTTAAGTAAAGAATAGCTATAGAAAAATAGGGAGAATAATTATGAAATAGTTTACATCAGAGGCCAAGGTCAAAATATGTTATTCAATTATTTAGGACCAAAACCTATACTGTTTAGATGATGTGTATTACTAATTTCATAATAAAATATACAATTATGCATAGGAATATAAATCTGAAAATATAGCAACTAGTAAATGATAAATGGAGTTTTTAAAATTCAAAGAGTTCAGTTTAGGGTTGATAGAAATTATGAAGGCACATATGGAGAAGAAAAATACTTTTCTTACATACTTAGTAGTTTAATATAAGGAATTTATTTAAAACTGAAACACACACACATATATATATATAGTATGTAAGTATAAATATGAACACCAAAGTAGGAATCATACACATATAAATAAAAGTGTGTGCAAGCCACAGATCAACACACAAAGTAACCACAACACATATAATGGTGAATGAATTTCATAAATATGAATGTGTGGTTTGTATGAAGTAAGAAGTGTGAACTATGTCTTATGATTGTTGTTTTTCTTTTGCTATGTGTGATGGTATGAAGTAGAACCTGTTCAAGAGCAAGTTATTCCTTTCCAAGATCAGGACTACCCATTTCAAGAGCAGCAAGAAGGAGGCAAGTGTCCTTGACCACTTTGAACCTATGCTAGGATGTGTAGATAGAATTATTTGCATTGTCAAATGAAAGATGAAACCCATGCTAGGATGTTTCCCTAGAATTGCATTACCTTGTTTCCTTGTAGCTTGGGTTGGGATTTATTTTGTCATGTCATTTATTTACATGCATATGCTTAGCCATGCTTAGAATGGGATATTTGGGATATGAGATCATCAGTTTATTATACCATACTCTTGAATGAGCTATTGTGAGTTATGTAGAGGTAGGGATCAAGGCAAGTTGGATGTTTTGGTTGTGTGCTGGGTGCACGAGACTTGGGTTTGTGTTTAGTACTTGCCTGGATCCTAAGGACCGGTTCATGGAGCATGTAACCCGGCTTTACAGTGCCAACCACATGCTGAGATGGGGCAGCTTGGCCAATTAATTAGGTGTATCCCTGGCGTAGTATGGGTGTGTTGGATGGTGCGGGAATAGGTGTCAGCTGGACTACCATATGAACCGCAAGGCTCAAGAGGGGGCCACTGCAGCGGGGTTGGAGCCTCTTGTATGCTGTTAGGGGTGAAACCTCAGTGGGCCCATGCTCGTCGGGAATCCCTTTGTAAAGGCTTCGTAGTGATCTCCTGGCTGCACACCTGGGAAGTGTGAATGTGGATCGTAGCCACTGGCATAATGGAGGTTCTTTTAGTCCACCCGGCAACGGGGGATGAAATCACTACATGTGGGTACAGTGGTACAAACTCTGCAGAGTAAAAACTGTCTTGACAGCCGTGCTCACGGTCAAGAGCGGCCTGGACTTATTCATGATTAGAGGAGTGATGGTTTTTGGAAGTTGTGGATGTTAAGCGGGGAGCTTAACATTGGAAATGATGTTATGGTTATTGGATTATGATGATGGGATGGGCGATTGGGACCATTTCACCTGTGTAGTAATGTAGGTGCTTAATAAGCTAAGGTGATAGGTATTAATTGCGTAGTGCTTTAACCATGAGTTCAACCTCTCCTTGTTCTAGCCATGCATGATATAATTTTTCCACACTTGCTGAGTACCATTGGTACTCAACCTTGCATATTTGTTGGCTTATATTGCTGCTCAGGTCAAGATAATGAGGTGGTGTATAATGACCAAGATTTTGGACCCGAGGAAGGTTTTTAGGTTCATGAAGACCCCCGGGCAACGCCTGTGATGGAGCCCTCAAGAATAATTTTCCGCTGCTAGTTTATTTACTTGTGATGAACTTATTATTGTCCATCGAGACATTTACTATGTAAATACTTACTTATATTCGACACCTGGCTTGTAATAAATGATGCTCCTCTATTTGTCATCACATGTATGAGAAAATGATCCTGGCATACATGTGATATTCACTTGGTTGTTCTTCGGAAAAACCGGGTGTGACAGATGGCCAGCTACACATCTAAAGACAATAACAAAACAGTTTGATATATAAATTCACAACAAAGTGCAATAGTACACATCGACAATCACAAAGTCTGACATCCACACAAATAAAAACAAAATCACAAATCTATTGATTACTAGCCCCTCCACTACCTCCGGGAGCGAAGAAGTCATCCTGCCGCGGCGAACCTGGCGCCCTTAGCTGTGGCGATGGAGTCTGAGCCTCCGTCCCTGATCCCTGCGAAACAAAGTGACATATGTACAAGTTTACAATTGTTTTTCTAGGTTCATTAGGATTCTTAGCGGTTGGGGCTTCCACTTAATGTAACTTTCTTTTTATACCTGTACTCCAGGAAACCGCTCCTGTGGTGGCGACGGCTCCAGAACGAACGGAGGTGGCTGCCACAACGGTATCTGGATTTGCTGCCCTTGCTGTCGAGCTAGCGCCTGCCATTTCAAACATTACAATTTACAAAACTAATTGAAATGCAATGTAATTAAACTATAATTGTATGTTTCTTACTTCCATTGCCACTTGCATCTGTGCCATATAGGACGCATGGTACGCCATGGCAGCCCTGTTGTTCTCTCGCTCTCTCGCCAAGGCCTCCTCCTGCCGAGCCAAGCTCTCCCGAAGTGCCATGACTTCGAGATCTCTCTCGGTGACACGACGGCTAGAGGAGCCTGCAGCCGAAGACTGCGAGGAGCTGCCTCTCGCAGGTCGTGCCTCCTTAGAGTTGACGACTCCAGAGAATATGGCAAGCCTAAAAAAACTAATCAATTCAAGGTAAAATTAAATAATCTTGAATTGAAAACAATGAAAGTAAATGAATTCACCTTCCGTGTGCTTTCCACCTCCGCTTGCATACGCGGTTTGAGGGTCGATGTTAGGGGAGTTTTCCCAATCGAACCCTTCACCGTGTATCCTCACAGCCTCTTGCCCATACCTAGTCTGAAAAACAATGAAATTGTGTAAGTTCAACAACATATATAGTGTCAAATAATTTCAGAGGTCATGAAACTTACCAGGCGCTCCACTGCGTACTGACTACACTGCTCCGGCTGAGAAGGGTCAGCGTGACCTCTCCTATAGACCGCAGTAGCACTCAGTCGCACGCCGGTCTCCTTTTCCTGTGAACATATGTTAGTACGAACAATACTACATTATGAATATAATAAAAACTACCAAGAAACTTACCATCCGTTTAGCCATTCACACAAAACCTTGGAGGCCCATACCGTGCTTTCCTGAGCTCCCTCTGGCATCTCGAGCCTTCTTGGACTTAGCGATTGTCGGCACTTGTGATATGGGGTACCCCCGCGCACAGGGGAAAATGCCTAAGGAACTTGCCCTTCTCCGCAGGGAGAGCTCCGAAGGCGCCACGCGTCCGGCGGGGCCGGACCTCCCTCTCCTCAGAGGAGAGCTCCGGGCCCGCCACGTGGCATACTGAGGCCGGACCTCCCCCTCCGTGGGAGAGAGGTCCGAAGGTGCCACGTATCCGGCGGGACCGGACCTCCCTCTCCTCAGAGAGGAGCTCCGGGCCCGCCACGTGGCCGACAGAAGCCGAACCTCCCCCTCCGCGGGGAGAGGTCCGAAGGCTCCACGTGCCCCGCGGGGCACGTGGCCAGCAGAACGGCGCTGCCTGCCCCCGAGCGATAAGCAGCGGGCATAAAGACGCCCCATACCTTGCCCGTACAAGGTATTCAAGGCCCGCGTCTTCCCAAGACGCGAAGACACGGAGCACACCTCTGTCAGGTGCCGTTGCGCCCAGTCGCATCACAGACTGGTGCGCAGTGTCAGAGCCTGCCAGCCAATAAACGCAGCGACAAGACATCCCATGCCGCCCGCGCCGTCATCAACCACTACGACTAGCATGCGGCATGAGCAGGGCTGTAAGACGGAGACTCAGAAGCCTTCACTAGAGACAACTACCGGCATAACTGCAGATACGGTAGATGATAGACAATCTCCCCGGGACCACCTGTCGGGTCCCGGGCCCCCTTGTAAGCCACCCGAGTCTTGGACTATAGAAGGCTCGGGTAGGCGACGATAGCAAGGGTTCGCACCTCTGCAACTCATACGCTAGCCATTCACACCCAAGCTGTAACTCACCCCCAAGCTCAGGACTCCGGTTCTGAGCAGCAAGCAATACAACGAGCTCCATAGCTCGCCGTGGGCGTAGGGTTTTACGCTGCGGCGGCCTGAACCACGTAAAAACTCACCGTGTCAAGCTCTTACTAACTCGTCCATCCGCGCAAGCTCTCCGCAAGGGACTAGCCCCACGAAAAAAGAACCTCCGCGGGCTGCCCAGTGCAGGCCCGGGGGAAGTGTCGACCGAACACTTCGACATTTGGCGCGCCAGGAAGGGGGCTTTTTCCCTTGCGCGACGAGTTTCCGCCGACGAAGATGACCAAGCTTCCTTCAGCGGCAAACTCCCCCCCCTCGCGTCCGCGGCAAACCGCGACCAAGGGGGAGTACATGTCGACACGCTCAGGACGGAGTGTGTCAAAACAAGCTGGGAGCCAGCAACCGGCTCTGGCAGCGCCGACCCCGGCAATGCAGGCTCCAACCAGCATCAGGTCTTCAGTAGCTAGACGTACCCAGTGGGGGTGCGCTAGCCACAGCAAGAGCGCTACTGCACAATCCGCCTGCTGGGGACGCGCCTCAGGCAGCGACCCAGCAGTGGATTCGTGAGGTAGACCGTCTCGTCGTCGCCGCCGCAAACCCTCGACTTTGGCGGGGACGACGCTCCAGTCAACCGGCAGTGTCGCTGACGCGCACGCCCACGGTTGATGGGCAGACGGCGGACTCCAGCTCCACCAGGCCTCCGACGACGGACCTGAGGACAGAGCTGGAGCGATGCCACTTGGGCCAAGATGCCCGAGTGTTCCTCGAGCGACGTCGAGAGAGGCGTCGCATCCAAGGGACTGGCGACAGCATGACGTCGGCCTCAACCCAGCCTGAAGGGCAGATCTTTGCCACGCGAGCTCTGCCCCAGGCGTACGCCGCACAGCATATGCCGCAACCATATGCCCTACAAATGGCGTCCCCGGTCTATGGTGCAGCCTTGCCCATACCGGGGTACAAAGTTCCAAGTGCGAATCAAGCGTTCGCGGCACCGATACCTACGGAAACAGGAGCAGGATGTGCAGCTCTTGCACCCCACCTTCGCTTCGCGAAGTGGCCGCGCAAGTTTCTGCCGCACCTGCCCGAAAAGTACGACGGCAGTGTCAACCCGGCGGAGTTCCTCCAGATCTACTCCACTGCCGTACTCGCCGCAGGAGGGGATGAGGCTGTCATGGACAACTATTTCCCCGTCGCCTTAACCGGCCCTGCCCGGTCTTGGCTCATGAACCTACCCCAGGATTCCATAACCTCCTGGGGAGAGCTCTGCCGGCAGTTCGTCTCCAACTTCGGCAGTTCCTACACCCGGCCTGGCACGGAGCTCGACCTCCACGCCATCCAGCAACAACCAGGGGAGTCGTTGCGCTCCTTCATCCAGTGGTTCTCCCAGGTGCGGAACACCATCCCACACATCCAGAACGCTTCTGTGGTGGTGGCGTTCCGGCAAGGCATTCGGGACAAGAAGATGCTCGAGAAGCTCGCGACTAGGGAGGTCCGCGATGTCTCAGAACTCTTCAGCCTGGCGGACAAGTGTGCCAGAGCAGCCAAAAGGCGGAACTGGCACTCCCTGCCGGCCTCCGAGCCAGGGGGTCAGCCGGGATCCGGCGACGCTTCATATGGAAGTGGCAGAAAGATCAAGAACGGAGGCGGAAGCAAGATAAAGTCGTCAGCCGCGGCCCCCGTTGCCACAACGGCGGCGCCCAGTGGAGCTCGGGGGCTGTGCCCCGACAAGAGGCCGCGACAATCACCGGCCCCAGACAGGGGCCAGGATGAATTATGCCCTGTGCATGGCACCAGTTATCATACCGCTGCCGAATGTCGGGAAATCCAGAAGCTCGCGGAGCGCTTCCGGAAAGGGAAGCAGCCCCTAACTGATGCCCCACCCTACCGTCAAAGGGAGGGCAAGCAGAATGTCGAAGCCCTAGACGGCGTCGACCACCAGGTGGAGTTCCAGGAGCTTCAGCGCGCCGTAAAGGCAGTGCGCAATCATGGGAGCTCCAGCTCCAGTGATGACGAGCACTGGAAGATGCTCTATGTCATCTTCGGCGGGTCCGCTGACCCCCGTCCCGAAGCGCGGCTAAGGCCTTGCGCCGAGCGGTAGCGTCGGTGGCTCCCCTCCCAGGTGCAGCACCGCACCTCAGGTGGATGGGAACCCCCATCAGCTTCGATGACACCGACTGCCCCAGGAACATGGCTGGGGCCAGCCAACTACCGCTCGTGGTGGCCCCCACCATCGCCAACGTGAAGATGTACCACGTTTTGGTGGATGGCGGGGCTGGACTGAACCTCATCAGTCGCGCAGCCTTCCGGAAGCTGCAGATCCCGATGGACAAGCTCACCCCATCGAGCCCGTTCTCAGGGGTAGGGCCAGAAAGGGTCGTTCCCTACGGCCACACCAGCCTCCCGGTGACCTTTGGGGCACCAGACAGCTATCGGACAGAGTGCATTCTGTTCGACGTGGCCGAGATTGACCTCCCGTTCAACGCCATAATTGGCAGGCCAGCCCTGTACCGATTCATGGCAGTAGCCCACTACGGCTACCTTGTCTTGAAGATGCCTACACCAACAGGCGTCCTCAAGGTTTGTGGAGACCGTGCTGCAGCAGTGTTAGCCTTGGAAAAGCTCCAGGCGCTTACAGCAGCTGGAGCACCAACCCCGGGCGGTACAGAACCAAACCGGCTCCACCCAAGTGCACGCCACCGTGCCTCTACCACAGCACCCCATGTGCAACCCCTCGACGAGGATGATGTCCCCTTGAGGCTCGTCCGAATCAGCGCCGATGCCACCCAGACCACCCGGGTAGCCGGGGGCCTGGATAGCAGATAGGAGGGCGTGCTCGTTACCTCCCTCCGGCACAATGCCGATGTGCTGCATGACAGCCGTCACGGATGCCAGAGATCCCTAGGGAGGTGATTGGGCACTAACTAAAGGTCTCCCCCAACGCCTGGCCAGTCCGACAGGAGCCCCTCAGGCAGCCCACCGAGCAGTAAAAAGTTTCATTCGGGAAGAAACCAAGAAGCTGCTGCGCGCTGGCTCCATACGGAAAGTCCGCCACCCCCGGTGCTTGGCGAACCCCGTTGATTGCTCCAAAGGCCGGCGGGAAGCTCCGGAAGTGCATCAACTACACCAGTCTCGATAAGGCATGTCCCAAAGATCTATTTTCTCTCCCTATGATAGATCAAATAGTAGGCTTGACGTCAGGCTGTGATATACTGTGCTTCCTAGATGCTTGCTCGGGTTTCCACCAGACCCCTATGTCTAGAGAAGTTGAAGGGCACCCTTTACCACAGTAGTCGGCCTATACTGTTATGCCTCTATGCCTTATGGCCTAAGGAACGCTCTCCCTACCTTCATACGTGCAATGCACAAGACCTTAGGAGAGCTAATGAGAGACTCAGTTGAGGTGTGTGTCGAAGACATTGTTGTTAAGATCAGGCAGGGTTCGTCCCTACTAGATAACCTGGCCTTAGTCTTCGTCCGTCCGACGAATGTGAGCTCGGTATACCCTCTGGAAAACCCTTAGAATTCCTGGCCTCACGCCAAGGAACTGAGGCTAACCCAGAGAGGGTCAAAGCCATTGGCTCGAAGACCAGAAATTCACGGGATGCCTAGCTGCACTGAGTCGGTTTATACTGAGGTTAGCAAAGCAAAACTTCTCTGAAGCTCCTACGCAAATCCGGCCCATTCCCTTAGGCCGACGAAGCGGAGGAAGCTCCCCTGGAACTGAACCAGCTCCTGATGACCCTACCCGTAATAGCAGTCCCCGAGCCCGAAGAGCATCTGCTGCTCTACATCACGGTGACGGCTGCAGAGGTGAGTATGGTCCTCACCGCAGAGTGGCCGGACCCCATACCACCGTAACCTGCTTCGCTGTCAAGAAACAAGTGCCAAGAAACCCCGGAGGCCCAAAACGGACCCCGGATCCCCGACACAACCTCCCGGAGGACCAGCAGGACCTCCCAGAGGTGCAACGGGACCCCCCCCCCCCGGAGGCCCAACAGAACCTCCCGGACGTCCAACGGGACCCCCCGGAGGTCCAAGACAGCCTGGGGGACCTCCGAGTATCAGCACCCGCCGGTCTCCCCAGGCTGAAAGCTATCCTCCACAGCCCCCACGCGACGGACAATGCCGCCAAATGGGCGGCGGAGCTACTGGAGTTTGAGCTAGGCTTCCTTCCCCGTCATGCAGGCAACAGCCAAGCACTAGCTGACTTCGTGGCTGAAGTAGACGACAACGCAGGCTGACTCAGGGGGCCATGGAGACGGTGAACCAGGACCCTGAGCCCTGGCCTTCACCGGGCCTTACTGGATGCTGTTCTTCGATGGCTCCTTGCGAAAGCAGGGGGCCGGTGCTAGCGTACTGTTCCTCACGCCATCGGGGGGGGGGCAGTCTGGGTATGTGGTGCGTTTCAATTCCAAGGCAACCAACAACATGGCAGAGTATGAAGCACTCATCCTTGGCCTAAAGACAGCCTTTCTCTAGGCGCTCGCCAGTCGTTGGCTCAGGGCGACTCCCAGCTGGTTATCAAACAAGATGGTGGAGACAGACTTCCACGCCTTGGACCTGCACCACATACCGCGCGCTAGCAAGGCCGCAGCTGACGACCTCTCAACGAAGACCCCCACCGGAGCCCCTGTGCCTGAAGGGGGCTTCGAGAGGACGTTGCCGCGGCCCACAGCCCGGCCCGCCGAGCCGGGCGAAGGGGGCTAGACCAGCACCTCGAAGCTGGTGGTCCCGGTGGCCATGGACGCCGCCAAGGATCATAAGCGTCACTGGGGACTCCGTGCAACCCAGCGCTCAAGATCCAGATGCTCAAGTCAGACCCGATGCATGGATCACGGAGGTCCGGGACTACTTGAAAGACAATATCCTCCCTGATGAATGTGTATCCGCTGAACGGATTGTGCGTATGGCTAAGAGACACATGGCGGTAGAGGGGGATCTCTACCGACGCGGCGCCAACGACATCCTATTGTGGTGCATAACCCAGGGGGAAGGCTGCGACTTGTTCGCTGAGATCCATGGAGGCGAATGTGGGAGTCACTCTTCCTCATGCACGCTTGTCGGTAAAGCCTTTCGGCATGGCTTCTACTAGCCGGCAGCACTCCAGGATGCCGTCAAGCTGGTCGAGAGCTGCAAGGCGTGCCTGTTCCACGCCAAGCAGATCCATACACCGGCTTGGACGGTACATATGATCCAGCCCACATGGCCATTTGCCATACTGGGGCTGGACATCCTGGGCCTAGGACCATTCCCCAGAACCGAGGATGGGGACCCGCTCCCGAACCTTCGGAACACAGAACACCGCTGTAAGTTCTACCCCTAGAGCAACAATAGGACAGACCCTTCTTTTTATAATAAATTCCATAAAGTCCAGGAACAGTGCTTCGTGCAGCTAAGCCTCAGGGGACGGTCCAGGACTACGTTCAACTTCGCCTGGTTCTGACCCCAAGCGCGTAGAGTCTTGCTTCCCTTGAGGCGGGTCGTGGCCTCCATACTCAGCCTGTCTTCCCCCTATGGAAATTTATATGAAAAGAAACCTGTCCTACGTTGCTCTTCTTTGGTGCTCATTTAGTTTACTTATTAAATTTTTATGATTGCCCTGCTAGCGCGTGCTCACCATGCGTTCAACTCCCTCTTCTCATTCTCATCTTTAGTCGGCATTTGCTGCCCTACCAAAGGCGGTTGCGTGGGAGGTACCGGCCGATAGCCAGGGGGGCCCCGAGCCCCCGGCACTTCGCGCACGGTAGTTCCCAAGCACCGTATAGGTGGACGGGGACCGTAAGCCAAATAAGACTATGAGATAGAGGGGGGCCCCAAGGAGAATTACGTTTCCCTTACTTGTGTGCAGGACCTCTCGGCCTCAGCTCCCCGCAGGAGTATGGTAGGCACATCCATCCAATGGAACGCACCTACCAGGGGGCCGCTACAGGATCGCGCAAGACCGAAACCCCAAGGTAAGATCAAAGAACTAGACCTCACAGGGGCGAGGCCCGAAGGTCCCACATGTCCATCGGGGCCAGACCTTCCACCTCCTTGAGGGGGAGCTCCGGGCCCGCCGCGTGGTCTACAGAAGCCGGACCCCCCCTCCGCGGGGAGAGGTCCGAGGACTCCACGTGCCCCACAAGCCCGGACCTCCCCTCAGAGGGGAGCTCCGGGCCCGCCACGTGGCAAACAGGCCCGGACCCCCTCCGATCTCGTGAGGCGGGTCCTGGAGACCTCCGGAGCCCTTAGTATACAGTGAGGACCCGGAGAAGGTGTCTATGCAGAGCTTCGAGATTGGTCAAGGCCTCCGAGTACCTTGCGGAGCTAAGGACTCGGCCAGGAAAAAGCCAGGAAGAAGACTAGGACATGCAGACACAGAAAGAAACAGGAGTCTGTTCATACAAAGGCTCCACGAGCTGGGCTACAGACTCAACAAAAATAAAAAAGGAAGTACAGGGCCCTGTGGCCACGAGGGCAGATGCCTAAGAGTCCCCGGACTCCCGATGAAACCTGGAGGCCACGAGGGCGGCCAAGTCCTCGACCTCGGCCCTGGCAGCTTCCTCCTGATCGGCGACGGGTCCTAGACGGACTGGCCCCAGAGAAAAGGAAGGGTCTCGGCTCAGGAAGCACGACAGAACGTGCATAGCGACCTCCTTCGCAAGGCCCCAACCTTCTGCTTCAAGCTCGTCGGCGATCACTGTTTCGAGCCGACCCAGCTCGTCGCCGATGGACTCAAGTGCCGGGATTGCTTCTGTGACACCCTCATCTCGGGTGTCAGCATATGTTTGTGTCCTATGAAAAGGAAACATTTTAATGAAAAATAGGAACAGAAAGAATTATCAAAAGAATAGCCAATAAAGCCCTTAGAGTGCGTTGAAGGCAACTTCCGCGGCCAGCAGGCCACGTGGCGTGATCGGAGCTCATCCCTGCGAAGTGGGGAGAGGCCGCTGCCAAGCTGGCTACGTGGCAGGCTCGGGGCTCGTCTCCGCAAAGGGGAGAGGTCCGATCCTGTGGGACACGTGTTGCCCACGGAGCTAGCCTCTGCGGAAGAAGCGAAGGCATTTCCGCAGGACACGTGTCATCCTCGGAGCTAGTCCTCGCGGAAATCAGAGGACCATCCGCGCGGGATACGTGTCGATCTCGGAGCTCACCTGCGAGAGGTCCTGTTCTATTGGACACGCGTCGCCACTGGAGCTTATCTCCGGGAGGTCTGCTGGACATGTGTCGACCGCGGGGCACGTCCCTAAGGAAAGAAGAAGGGGAAGACCGGCGCCAACACATGGCGTGCGTGGAGCTCACCTCCGAAGAAGAGGGAGGTCTCGCTCGTAACACGCGGCACAACCGGAGCTCGTCTCTGAAGAGATACCAGGCTCGGAAGGACACGTGGAGCTTCCGGAGCTCATCACCGCGGAGGTAACGAGTCTGGAGCGGTTTTTACGCGTAAAAAATACCGGTACGCAACAGAAACTGATCTAAACTCCACGATGTTACCAAAGATAAGACGTCAGGATCTAACAAAGATCTGAATAAGACTCTTATTCAGATACAATCAGATTAGGACTCTTCTCTTCCCAATTATAAATAGAACCCAAAACCTCTGGCCGAAACCACAAACTTCTCTTTCAACTCCTGAGCCGACGACTTAGAGCCCTAGCCCTAACTCGCCGAGCAAAACATCGCCGAAGCGCAACAAGGGAGATCATCGGAGGAGAACCAAGCGGTCTGAGGAGGACCTCGAAGACAAGAAGAGCGTGAGGTAGGACTTCGATACCACCTTACGACATCATTGTGTTCATCTTTGCATCTGTTCTTTAATTCCTTTTGAACAGAAGCCTTCTCGTGGGCAGATCACTCGTTGATCAGTTTGATCTCAAGACAAGATCATCGCCACGTCCACCTTTGATCCGAACACCTCTGCCCATGCAAGGCCATGCAAGAACACGTACAGATCAATCTAATAAAACTAATCATAAGACAACATGCATATGCATCATCGCATCTAGTTTAAGGTTTGTGCATAAATATTGATTGCTGTGAATCCTGTATGCACGTGATCCTACCTAGCAGGACAAGCTCAGGGAGCTGTCTACGACGAACTGCAGCAACAAGGTTTTGAGAATCAAGAACAACCGGAACCGCAAGAACAAGGCAAGTACTCCTTGACCATACCGATCCTATGTTTTGGGAAACTGTTTTGTTTTGCGAAAAGGTGTGCGTACTGAGTCAAACATGATGGGAAACCCTTTTATAGGAGTTTACTAGTTTTGATTAAACCACTCTTGTCGCCTGGGAAGTTTATGAGTCGGATATGGTTTTTTTGCTTTATGCTTCGCTGAGTCTATGGGATCGGGAAGCGAGATAGATGTGTCTAGCTAACTGCACTCGTACTGATAATAAGTAACTGATGAGGTTAATGAACATGGATCAGAGGGAGATCTAGGCAAGCCTGGGTTTACGAATGAGGTAGCATGAGATGGTGGTTTTACTTGCCTTAGATTTAAGGACCGGTTCATGCATGCACATGCCAGGATAACAGTGCCACCATAAGGCCAAATATGGGTGCGGCTTAGCTGAGTAATTAGGTAAGTTGCTAGAGTGTTATGGACTGCGGAAGGCGCGGGGAATGGGAGTCGAGTGAGGACTGCCCTGGGAACTGCATGGCACAAGAGGGTGCCCGTGGGTGGGAGAATTGGAGATTCTAGCCTGCCGGTGAAACCTTAGTGAGTCCATACATCTAGTAACTCCTTTGTAAAGGCTATTTTGTGATCTCTTGACCATACACCGACGGTTGTGTACTGGTATAATGGAGGTTCTGCAGTCGCCGACGGGTGACGAAATCACAAACTTGTGGGTAAAGAGGTGCAAACTCTGCAGAGTTGTTAAAACTATCATGATAGCCGAGCTTACGGTCACGAGCACCTGGCTAAACTGCCATGATTAGTTGGGAATGGTTTTTGGGATGGTTGTTGGGAAGGTTTTTGGTTATGGTTATTGGTTTGGAACTGTTGAGTCTGGATGACGAGATGTTTGCATGACTGTTGGGTCATGACATGAGATTGGTCTCGGTGTGAGACGAGGTTGATTTGTGAGATGAGATGGTAGCGAATACGAGAAGGTATTCGTGAGTATGAATAACGGATTGGTTAATGTTCGGATGGAACACGGGAAGTGATGAAGGTATGTTGGTAATTTAATATATGCTGGGATTACATTCATCTAAAGTTAAGTTGCTGTTTTATCATGGTTTTACAAGATTGCTTTTCTGCAAATAAGCCTTTTATGCCTACCTTGTTTATGAGCTGCATATCATGTGTTTTTCCCGCACTTGCTGAGTACATCATTGTACTCAACCTTGCATTATTACTTCATCCTCAGCAGCAGGAGAAGCCTACTATGAAGATCAAGTGGAACATTATGGTGTGTGATCTGTTCTTAACCTTGCCTGTGGAGGGAGTAGAGATGGAGCCACTTCTGCTTAGTTTTGCTTCCGCATTAGTTTTTGCTTCCGCATTTAAATAAGGACTTCCGCTGCATAGAAATAAGACTTACGCTGTTAGCATGAGTCCAAGACTCATGAGGTATTGTAATAAACTTTGTTATTCGTGGTAATATATAATCTGAATTCAGTTTGTGGAACATATGTGTATGTGTGAAGAACATCCTGGGCACACATATGCATTAGTTCTCGGTTCCGTGGGTTTTTCCACAGAATTGAGGGCGTCACAGATTGGTATCAGAGCCACGGGTTGACAGTAGGTTACACGCTTGGGTAGAAAGCCTTAGATACTAGAGATACGGGTTAACCCCAAGAAGGAGTTACAGGCGTCCTAAGGTGAATAGCTTAGATTGGTCTTTAAAACTACCTTGACATAGGAAACCATCCTTGAATAGGAGTTGTGTAGGCCCTTGTGATGATTATTTGTGAATATGTGTTTAAGTATGAGTTGTGGGACGTCTCAAAAACGTTGTCCATATCCATACGTAAGAAGAAAGAGGTGTGAAATGTTTTGGCACTTGATCACATCCTCATAAGGACTAATATATATAGTCCCACTCACCTTGATGCATATAGTTGAAAGGACCTACCTAACCTTCTAACCTTCTATTCTATTTCGTTCTCCCTCACAGATGGTGAGAGGAAACGCCAGCCGAAGGAACGTCCAGGAAGATGACCACGAGGAAGTTCCTGCTAACCCCGGAGCTGGTGAAAACCATCTGGAAAGATTGATGGCCATGCAAAACCAGCTTACGCAAACCATGATCCAAACTTTGGGTCAGTTGCAGGCCAACCAAAACCCCGTTCCGACACCACCGCTACCACCACCGCCGGCTCATACCAGGTTGGGAGAGTTCATGAGGACCCGACCATCCACCTTTGCTCAAACTAGTGACCCCATGGAGGCCGATGATTGGTTGAAATCCATGGAGAAGAAGCTCGTCATTGTTCAGTGCAACGACCGAGAGAAGGTTCTCTTTGCGTCGCACCAACTTATGGGAGCTGCCGCCGACTGGTGGGATGCCTTGAGCAACGCCCATGCCAATCCGGAGACAATCACTTGGACTGAGTTCAAGGAAAGTTTCCGCTCTCACTACATCCCTGTCGGTGTAATGATGCTCAAGAGGAAGGAGTTTGAAGGTCTCCGCCAAGGGCAGAAAAGTGTGAATGAATATCTCAACAAGTTTATACAACTGTCCCGGTATGCCCCCGAAGATGTCAACTCAGATCAGAGGAAGCAGTACCTGTTCATGAGAGGGTTGAACAATGAGATCCAAGTTCAACTCCTCAATAATGACTACGTAAGCTTCCAGAAGCTGGTTGATAAGGCTATTGTGGTTGAAAACAAGATTCGGGAGATTGAGCGAGAATGCAAGAGGAAGATGCCATACCAGCACCAAGGGAGCAAAGTACGACCTAGATACATGCCCCCTGCACCGCAGTATGGATCGACCACTCCTACGAACCGCCCTGGTCAGCCACCACAGCAACGGTTCGTTGCACCGACACCTCGTGTGCCCATGCCTCCTGCGCCTCGGCCTAACAATGGCGCTCCTGTTCAAAACCCCCGCCCCAACGTACCTGCTGCTGTAGGCAACAGGGCATGCTTTGCCTGCGGGGAAGTAGGCCACTTCGCTAACCAGTGCCCGAAGAGAGGCCCTGGACAGCAAGGTAACGTGCCCAAGCAGAACCAGCGACCAAACGGAGGGGACAACCAAGGGAACCGTGGACCGCAGAACTATGCTCGTGGCCACGTTAACCATGTCACTGCTGACGAAGCACAACAGGCTGAGGACGTCACAATTGGTATGTTCCTTGCCAACTCCAACCCAGCCACCATTTTATTTGATTCTGGACCATCACATTCCTTCATATCATCCGAATATGTTGCTAAACATCATCTACCCGTATCCCACTTAGAATGTGCTATGTTAGTTAATTCTCCCGGAGGAGAAATGAGGACTAATATAGTATGTACTAAAGTAAGCCTTAAAATAAGGGGGGTAGACTTCCTCGCCAACCTTATTGTTTTGGACTCCCACGGGATTGACATCATACTCAGAATGGACTGGTTAAGCAAGCACAATGGAGTAATCCAATGTGCTGAGAGAAGCGTGCAGTTGACGAACGAACACGGTATCTGTGTCGAGTTTGAATCAGCCCAGCAAGCAACTGAACGGGCAGATTTGAACCATGTCGAAGGAACAACATTAGACAGCATTCCAGTGGTTCAGGAATTTTCGGACGTGTTCCCAAAAGAGCTCCCAGGAATGCCACCTGACCGGGACATCGAGTTTGCCATAGATTTGGTACCCGGAACTGCACCTATAGCTAAGAGACCATATAGGATGCCCGTCAACGAGTTAGTTGAACTCAAGAAGCAAATTCAAGAACAGTTGGAGAAGGGTTTTATCCGTCCAAGCTCATCACCATGGGGAGCTCCGGTACTCTTCGTGGACAAGAAGGACGGAACCCAAAGAATGTGCGTGGACTACAGATCTCTCAACGAGGTGATATTCAAGAATAAATACCCTCTGCCCCATATAGAGGACCTGTTCGATCAAATGAGAGGAGCACAGGTATTCTCCAAGATTGATCTTCGGTCGGGATATTTCCAGCTGAAGATTAAGCCCTCCGATATACCTAAGACAGCCTTTCGAACACGGTATGGTTCATATGAATATACCGTTATGTCTTTTGGATTGACGAATGCACCCACATACTTCATGTACCTTATGAACAAGGTTTTCATGGAGTATTTGGACAAGTTCGTCGTGGTTTTCATCGATGACATTATGGTGTATTCAAAAAGTAAGGAGGAGCATGAAGAACATCTGAGATTGACCTTGCAGAAGTTGCGCGAGCATCAGTTGTATGCCAAGCTCAACAAGTGTCAATTTTGGCTAAAAGAAATATCTTTCCTAGGCCACATCATCTCCAAAGAAGGGGTATCGGTTGATCCTGGAAAGGTGAGAGATGTTCTAAAGTGGGACCAACCAAAGAGCGTGAGGGACATTCGAAGTTTCCTCGGGATGGCAGGATACTATCGTCGCTTCATTAAAGACTTCTCTAAGATAGCAAAACCTATGACGGAGTTGCTAATGAAGTGAAAAGTCTTTCAATGGACACAAGCCTGCCAAGAAAGTTTTGGGGAACTCAAGAAAAGGCTAACCACAGCACCAGTTCTGGTATTGCTAGACGTAAGCAAGAGCTTTGACATATATTGTGACGCATCCAGACAAGGGCTCGGGTGTGTACTCATGCAGGAAGGACAAGTGGTAGCCTATGCCTCACGACAATTAAAGAAGCACGAGCTTAACTATCCTACGCACGACTTGGAGTTAGCAGCAGTGGTGCATGCATTGAAGATTTGGAGACATTATATCCTTGGTCATCGATGTGAGATCTATACGGATCATAAAAGCCTCAAGTACATATTTACACAAACGGACTTGAATTTGAGGCAACGTCGATGGTTAGAACTCATCAAGGACTATGATGTTGGAATCAACTACCACTCCGGGGAGGCCAATGTAGTAGCCGATGCATTGAGCAGAAAGGGAGCATGTCACCAACTCACAGTTCGGGAGCTACCACTCAAACTACGTAAGGAGTTCGAACGGTTACACCTCGGATTCTTGAATAACATGGAAATAATGGAGATCCACTCCTCATTGGAGCAAGAAATAAGAAAGGGCCAAGCAACGGACGAGGGGATCAAGGAGATCAAGGAAAGAATCCGACGAGGGATAGAGAAGGATTTCAGGGAGGATGAAAAGGGTACGCTTTGGCTAGGAAAAAGGATCTGTGTGCCAAAAATAAGATACCTCCACGACATGATATTGAAGGAGGCACATGATTCACCCTATTCCATACATCCAGGGAGCACCAAAATGTACAAGGATTTGAAAACTTGCTATTTGTGGGATGGTATGAAGAGGGATGTAGCCGAATACGTTGCCCTATGCGACACATGCCAACGGGTAAAAGCCGAACATCAAAAACCCGCTGGATTGCGGCAACCTTTGAGAATACCCGAATGGAAATGGGAGGACATCAGTATGGACTTCATCGTCGGATTACCACGTACTCAGTCAGGATACGACTCCATCTGGGTCATTGTGGACCGGTTGACGAAAACCGCCCATTTTCTTCCGGTAAAGACCAGTTACAACGTTGCACAATTAGCAGAGTTGTACATGGAGCAGATTGTGTGCCGTCACGGAGTCCCGAAGAGGATAGTCTCAGATCGAGGTTCTCAGTTTACCTCTAGATTCTGGAGGAGGCTACAGAAAGCCATGGGGACACGACTGGATTTTAGCTCCGCCTATCACCCACAAACAGATGGGCAAACCGAAAGGACGAACCAAATTTTGGAGGACATGTTGAGAGCTTGCGCCTTGAAACGTGGGCGTAGTTGGGATAGGAGTTTACCGTATGCCGAGTTCTCCTATAACAACAGTTATCAAGCTAGCTTGAAGATGTCGCCTTTTGAAGCCTTATATGGTAGACGGTGTAGAACGCCACTGTTCTGGAACGAGACTGGAGAGAACCAGGTGTTTGGACCCGAAGTACTACAAGAGGCTGAAAAACAAGTCCAAACGATACGGGAGAACTTAAAGGCTGCTCAGTCACGGCAGAAAGGCTATGTGGACAATAGACGTAGAAAGTTGACCTTTGAAGTAGGAGACTTCGTATACCTTAAGGTATCGCCTATCCGAGGCCAACGACGTTTCAACGTCAAAGGCAAGCTAGCACCTCGCTACATCGGACCCTTTAAAATTTTGGACAAGCGAGGAGAAGTAGCCTATCAACTAGAGCTCCCAAACCACCTCTCCGACGTACATAACGTGTTTCATGTATCCCAGCTCAAGAAGTGCTTGAGAGTACCAGAAGAACAAGTATCAATGGGAGAACTTGAACTTCAAGAGGACCTGATTTATGCAGAATACCCTGTCCGAATCTTGGATGTAAAAGAAAGGGTCACCGAAACAAGGTGATTCGATGGTGCAAGGTACAATGGAGCCATCACACTGAAGATGAAGCCACATGGGAGCGTGAAGAGGATATCAAGGCAGAATTTCCCCATCTATTTTCTACCAAAGAATCTCGAGGACGAGATTCAATTTAAGGGGGGTAGATTTGTGACACCCTCATCTCGGGTGTCAGCATATGTTTGTGTCCTATGAAAAGGAAACATTTTAATGAAAAATAGGAACAGAAAGAATTATCAAAAGAATAGCCAATAAAGCCCTTAGAGTGCGTCGAAGGCAACTTCCGCGGCCAGCAGGCCACGTGGCGTGATCGAAGCTCATCCCTGCGAAGTGGGGAGAGGCCGCTGCCAAGCTGGATACGTGGCAGGCTCGGGGCTCGTCTCCGCAAAGGGGAGAGGTCCGATCCTGTGGGACACGTGTTGCCCACGGAGCTAGCCTCTGCGGAAGAAGCGAAGGCATTTCCGCAGGACACGTGTCATCCTCGGATCTAGTCCTCGCGGAAATCAGAGGACCATCCGCGCGGGATACGTGTCGATCTCGGAGCTCACCTGCGAGAGGTCCTGTTCTATTGGACACGCGTCGCCACCGGAGCTTATCTCCGGGAGGTCTGCTGGACACGTGTCGACCGCGGGGCACGTCCCTGAGGAAAGAAGAAGGGGATGACCGGCGCCAACACGTGGCGTGCGTGGAGCTCACCACCGAAGAAGAGGGAGGTCTCGCTCGTAACACGCGGCACAACCGGAGCTCGTCTCTGAAGAGATACCAGGCTCGGAAGGACACGTGGAGCTTCCGGAGCTCATCACCGCGGAGGTAACGAGTCTGGAGCGGTTTTTACGCGTAAAAAATACCGGTACGCAACAGAAACCGATCTAAACTCCACGATGTTACCAAAGATAAGACGTCAGGATCTAACAAAGATCTGAATAAGACTCTTGTTCGGATACAATCAGATTAGGACTCTTCTCTTCCCGATTATAAATAGAACCCAAAACCTCTGGCCGAAACCACAAACTTCTCTTTCAACTCCTGAGCCGACGACTTAGAGCCCTAGCCCTAACTCGCCGAGCAAAACATCGCCGAAGCGCAACAAGGGAGATCATCGGAGGAGAACCAAGCGGTCTGAGGAGGACCTCGAAGACAAGAAGAGCGTGAGGTAGGACTTCGATACCACCTTACGACATCATTGTGTTCATCTTTGCATCTGTTCTTCAATTCCTTTCGAACAGAAGCCTTCTCGTGGGCAGATCACTCGATGATCAGTTTGATCTCAAGACAAGATCATCGCCACGTCCACCTTTGATCTGAACACCTCTGCCCATGCAAGGCCATGCAAAAACACGTACAGATCAATCTAATAAAACTAATCATAAGACAGCATGCATATGCATCATCGCATCTATTTTAAGGTTTGTGCATAAATATTGATTGCTATGAATCCTGTATGCACGTGATCCTACCTAGCTGGACAAGCTCAGGGAGCTGTCTACGACGAACTGCAGCAACAAGGTTTTGAGAATCAAGAACAACCGGAACCGCAAGAACAAGGCAAGTGCTCCTTGACCATACCGATCCTATGTTTTGGGAAACTGTTTTGTTTTGCGAAAAGGTGTTCGTACTGAGTCAAACATGATGGGAAACCCTTTTATAGGAGTTTACTAGTTTTGATTAAACCACTCTTGTCGCCTGGGAAGTTTACGAGTCGGATATGGTTTTTTTGTTTTATGCTTCGCTGAGTCTATGGGATCGGGAAGCGAGATAGATGTGTCTAGCTAACTGCACTCGTACTGATAATAAGTAACTGATGAGGTTAATGAACATGGATCGGAGGGAGATCTACGCAAGCCTGGGTTTGCGAATGAGGTAGCATGAGATGGTGGTTTTACTTGCCTTAGATTTAAGGACCGGTTCATGCATGCACATGCCAGGATAACAGTGCCACCACAAGGCCAAATATGGGTGCGGCTTAGCTGAGTAATTAGGTAAGTTGCTAGAGTGTTATGGACTGTGGAAGGCGCGGGGAATGGGAGTCGAGTGAGGACTGCCCTGGGAACTGCATGGCACAAGAGGGGGCCCGTGGGTGGGAGAATTGGAGATTCTAGCCTGCCGGTGAAACCTTAGTGAGTCCATACATCTAGTAACTCCTTTGTAAAGGCTATTTTGTGATCTCTTGACCATACACCGACGGATGTGTACTGGTATAATGGAGATTCTGCAGTCGCCGACGGGTGACGAAATCACAAACTTGTGGGTAAAGAGGTGCAAACTCTGCAGAGTTGTTAAAACTATCATGATAGCCGAGCTTACGGTCACGAGCACCTGGCTAAACTGCCATGATTAGTTAGGAATGGTTTTTGGGATGGTTGTTGGGAAGGTTTTTGGTTATGGTTATTGGTTTGGAACTGTTGAGTCCGGATGACGAGATGTTTGCATGACTGTTGGGTCATGACATGAGATTGGTCTCGGTGGGAGACGAGGTTGATTTGTGAGATGAGATGGTAGCGAATACGAGGAGGTATTCGTGAGTATGAATAACGGATTGGTTAATGTTCAGATGGAACACGGGAAGTGATGAAGGTATGTTGGTAATTTAATATATGCTGGGATTACATTCATCTAAAGTTAAGTTGCTGTTTTATCATGGTTTTACAAGATTGCTTTTCTGCAAATAAGCCTTTTATGCCTACCTTATTTATGAGCTGCATATCATGTGTTTTTCCCGCACTTGCTGAGTACATCATTGTACTCAACCTTGCATTATTACTTCATCCTCAGCAGCAGGAGAAGCCTACTATGAAGATCAAGTGGAACATTATGGCGTGTGATCTGTTCTTAACCTTGCCTGTGGAGGGAGTAGAGATGGAGCCACTCCTGCTTAGTTTTGCTTCCGCATTAGTTTTTGCTTCCGCATTTAAATAAGGACTTCCGCTGCATAGAAATAAGACTTCCGCTGTTAGCATGAGTCCAAGACTCATGAGGTATTGTAATAAACTCTGTTATTCGTGGTAATATATAATCTTAATTCAGTTTGTGGAACATATGTGTATGTGTGAAGAACATCCTGGGCACACATATGCATTAGTTCTCGGTTCCGTGGGTTTTTCCACAGAATTGAGGGCGTCACAGCTTCGGACATCGGCCGCGCCGGAGCCTCCACCTGCACAGGGCTGAAACCAAGAGGAGCCAAGGCGGACCCCGCCTTGGCAATAAAGCCCCAGACTGCCTGGGCCTCGGCAGACCGCAAGGACTGGAGCTTCTCTACCTCTTGGCGAGCCGCCAGCTCGCGATCCATCGCCGCCTGGCGCTCCTGGGAGAACTGCTCCTCCCTCGCGGCAACAGCCGACTCACGGAGCTCCAGCTCCTCGGTCCGAGCCCTTAGCTCCTCAACTTTGGCCCTCAGCTGGGTGGTGGTCTTCTCCTCCTCGGCCGCGACAGCGCGTTCCCGATCGGCGACGGCGCACTCCCGACGGGCTGCCTGCAGCTGCAACTCCTCCGCGGCGGCGGAACGCTCCTTGGCTTTGGCTTCAACGTGGGCCAGAGCCTCGCGGTAGGTGGCACGAACCCGCCGGGACTCTGACTCCAAGCGGCTAATGGCCTTCTTCAGAGTGCCAAGCAGAGCACTCATGGCCTCAAGCCTTGACTGCCTCGAGTCAAGGTCCGTCTTAGCCTCCTGGGCCCGCTGCTGCCAGCTGAGAATACGTTCCTTCTCGCCGGCCAGCGCCCCCGCTCCTGCTCAAAGGCGGATTGGAGCTGTCGGGCGCTGGTCTGGACACGCCCCAGGGCGTCCCACACGGGCACCGGGGCAGGGGGGACAGGAGTCACGCCACTGGACCCCCCTGTCGAGTCTAAGACCGGCGGAGGCGCCGGCGCCTCAGCAACCAGGGTGGGGCGCTGTCCTAGGGAGGCCAGGGGGCCAGCAGGCGCACCTACAGCGGCCCTCCCAGTCCCAGGACCGGACTTCTGGGCTGGTGAAGGAGGGCGGATAGGAGCAGATGCGGCCACCACGAAGGGTGAACTCACCGGCGCAGAGGGAGCCCCCGTCGATTTGGGGACCATGGGAGCCACCACGGTCCCCAAGTGCTGAGGCACGGGTAAGAGGCCCGCCCCCAGCAGCGGGTCGGTCCCTGCAAGAAGAGAAAACCCTCAGGCTAAGAGAGGAGACAAGAGCTCTGCTCCTACAAGCCAGAAAGAGCAACACTTACTGGGCGGCATGAGCGCTCCAACGGGCTTGCAGCACTGGCCTCTGGGCTGTAGCTGAACCGCCGGGACCAGCGGCTGGAACGGTCACGGAGCGTGACGCCTGGGTACCCAGCACACTCGCCGGCGTGGCCCCACCAGCATCCGTCCTAGAAACCCCTCCGCTTGAGGAAGGGTGACGAGGTACTTGGGCTGACTCGGATGGCCGCTGTCTGGGGAGAGACCCGCCGGGGAGGGACACCCGGGGCCTCTTCGGGTCGCCACCCGATGGTCCAGCACCCCCGGGAGATGGGAGCAAGGTAGCTCCGGCACCATGACTCGGCGCAGGCGGTGCCCTCGGAGGAGACCGGCGCATTTCTTCTCTGGATGCCTCGGGGCCGGCTCCTTTCCCTTCCCTTTGTCGGCGGCTTGAGTTCCGTCGGCTCTGGGGGAGGGTTTGACAGCAGCAGACGCCTCGTGCCCTGACCCGGAGTGCTCGGTTCCTGGGATGGTGATACCACGGAAGGCATCCCCAACCTGCCGGACGGCGATACCGATGTCGTCAAGGTTCGGCATCTTCTGCAGGAGCTCTGACCTCCTCTGTGGCTCCAAGAAGAGGGGGGTGGCAGAGGGCGGAAGGGCGGGGTCGCCACTGGGGATGTAGTCACCGCTCACCTTGCCCACCATCTCGTTCAGCTCCTCGTCGGAAGGGTCAGAGCCGGGGCCCCTATCCAGCCTGGTACAGTGCTGCTCGCAGGTATAGTACCACGTTGGGCGACTACGCTGCTGCAAGGGTGCAATACGGCGCGACATAAAGTCCATCAGCACCATCAGAGACGTCAGCCCCTCGTTGGCCAGGAACCGGATCCGCTCCAAGACCAGGGAGTACTCCTGCTCCAGCTCAGGGATCTCCTCCCAGAAGCGAAGATCGGTGGTTGGGCTGGCGGTTGGGAGTTGTAGGCGATCGTGCTCGTCGGTCTGCACTACCACCCAGCTCTCCCTCCAGTTTTCCCACCTTGATGCGCTGAAGGGCAGAAGGTATCCAGAGACCTTGGGGTCCTTGCAGCGATGCTGAAAGTAGTATGCCCCCATCTGAGTCTTCGAGCCGCGCCCAGTCGTCCGCAACACAAAGAAGTAGCGGAAGAGCGTCATGGAAGCGTGCACCCCCACGAACATCTCGCAGAAGTGGACAAAAACAGCAGCCATTGCGAAAGAGTTGGGGGAAAGATGGTGGAGCTGGAGGCCATATGTCTCCAGCAGGGTGACAAAGAAGGAAGAAATCGGCGGAACGAACCCCGCCAGAGCATAAGCAGTGAAAAAAACCATCTCCCCCTTTTCCAGGATCAGGGGGAGAGATCCTCGGCGAAGCCGGTGTTTCTGTTCTTCTGAGCACCAGCCCAGCAGCCTGCGCACTGGCCCAAGCTCGGAAGAACGAACGAGGCGCGTCGGGAGCAAGTTGGAAGCCATGGCGAAAGAGGGCACAAGGGCAGGAAAGCCGGGGTGCAAGAGTTCAAGGGAAGTACGAGTGCTAGGAAAGGCGAAGGGAAGCCGCGATGCGGGTGAGATCCCCTTTTAAAACTTTCCAGGGATGATTCGAGGTGACTCGAAAATCTTCGAGAACATCGCACCGGCGACCGCGTTGGCTCCAGGACCGGGCGCCGATGACAGGTGGGCCCAAGCCGCCCAACTAAGGCGGTGGGTCGAGGAGTCAGTCGCCCTAGAAGACAAACCGGCAAGGCGCTTCGGCGGTTCCGGAAGAAAGCACCATAGCATGCAGAAGTGGCAGCCTTGGGAACCGCCGCAGTAAAAGCAACCATCAAATGGGCGCACGCTCCCACGATCCCGCGGCCGTTCGTGCTCCGGTAGCGGTCAATGCGGGACTTAGAGAAAGTGTGCGGATCAGAAGAGACGGAGGTCCCACCTCGGGCTTGCTATCTCCTCTGAGATGGGCCTGGGGGCCACTGTCGGCACCTGTGATATGGGGTACCCCCACGCACAGGGGAAAATGCCTAAGGAACTCGCCCTTCTCCGCAGGGAGAGCTCCGAAGGCGCCACGCGTCCGGCGGGGCAGGACCTCCCTCTCCTCAGAGGAGAGCTCCGGGCCCGCCACGTGGCATACAGAGGCCGGACCTCCCCCTCCGCGGGGAGAGGTCCAAAGGTGCCACGTATCCGGCGGGGCCGGACCTCCCTCTCCTCAGAGAGGAGCTCCGGGCCCGCCATGTGGCCGACAGAAGCCGAACCTCCCCCTCTGCGGGGAGAGGTCCAAAGGCTCCACGTGCCCTGCGGGGCACGTGGCCAGTAGAACGGCGCTGCCTGCCCCCGAGCGATAGGCAGCGGGCGTAAAGACGCCCCATACCTTGCCCATACAAGGTATTCAAGGCCCGCGTCTTCCCAAGACGCGAAGACACGGAGCACGCCTCTGTCAGGTGCCGTTGCGCCCAGTCGCATCACAGACTGGCATGCAGTGTCAGAGCCTGCCAGCCAATAAGCGCAGCGACAAGACATCCCATGCCGCCCGCGCCGTCATCAACCACTACGACTAGCATGCGGCATGGGCAGGGCTGCAAGACGGATACTCAGAAGCCTTCACCAGAGACAACTACCGGCATAACTGCAGATACGGTAGATGATAGACAATCTCCCCGGGACCACCTGTCGGGTCCCGGGCCCCCTTGTAAGCCACCCAAGTCTTGGACTATAAAAGGCTCGGGTAGGCGACGATAGCAAGGGTTCGCACCTCTGCAACTCATACGCTAGCCATTCACACCCAAGCTGTAACTCACCCCCAAGCTCAGGACTCCGGTTCTGAGCAGCAAGCAATACAGCGAGCTCCATAGCTCGCCGTGGACGTAGGGTTTTACGCTCCGGCGGCCTGAACCACGTAAAAACTCACCGTGTAAAGCTCTTACTAACTCGTCCATCCGCGCAAGCTCTCCGCAAGGGACTAGCCCCACCGAAAAAAGAACCTCCGCGGGATGCCCAGTGCAGGCCCAGGGGAAGTGTCGACCGAACACTTTGACAGCGATGAACTCATCGCTAGCCCAATACCTGCAAAGGGCTCGGTAATCTTCAGTTCGTCCCTGTAACCAAGGGACACTAACCTGCACACATGCGTAGTTCATTAGGTGTTACTTAGCAAAATTAATATGAACAATTTAAAGATTACGCAACCTACCTCTGCGTATTGCTCCTCCGTCAAGTACATGTCGGAGGCGTCTCTGAACGACCCAACCTCGTGGTCGTGGAGCTTTAAGTAGTCGTTAACTACTTGACTCCGAGCGTTCAAAAGCATTTGCATAACAAGCTTCCGAGCGTTCACTTCGAACACGGAGCGGGCGTGATCCATCATCTCAGCCGGGTCCTCAAGGCGGTACCTGAGGTGTAGGAAGCCAACACAGTTTGACATATACGCACATTAATATTTGAAGGAACATAAAGAATTGAAACTTCAAATATTTATGAAAGTAACTTACCCAAAAATCTGCCCACACGACTCCCTGTAGGTTGTCGTTCTCCGGGTGAGGAACGCGTGCGTAGTCGTCCCATGACGTAGCTGCACGTCCATCAATCGCACCGGGTTAGTGCAGACGCACTAAGTTCCTGATGCAACCGTTCACCGTCCTGTGGTGTTTCTGCCCGTCGTACGAGAGGTCCTCCCAAGAACTAAAAAGTCGTTTGTTAAGTCATTAAGTAAGATCATAGTCTTTGAGAACAAATAGAAATGAATACTTTATTAATGTGTTACCTGTCTCCAACCGGACGAATAATTACCGTCTCTCTAGGAATAGGTGGAGGACCAACAAAGTTACTCCTCCTCGTGCGTCTCCTCCGCTGCGGCACCACGTCTGGTGACCCAGAAGGCTGGTCACCGGATGTGTCCTCAGGCTGGGTGCCCTCGGGCTCGCTGGGCAGACTACCCTGGGGGTGGCTGCCGGAGGGCTCGCTGCCCGAGGGCACGCTGCGCTGCGTACCCATCTCCTGAGGTGCCGCTCTGGCCTCGGACTCATAGTCCAAATCAGACTACAATGGTAAAGTAAGTAAGTTAATTTGAAAAAGTGATTTTAATAATTTTGTGCATTGTAGAAAAATTTACCTCTGTACGCTGCAAACTGACAACCCTGTCCCGCAACTCTGGACACGCACTTAACAGCTGAGTGCGTCTGCTCCCGCTGTAAGTGGAACCATAGAAGTAGTCGTCTCTCTCCTGCGAGGGGAGGAAACCCATCACACTCGGCGCCTTCTTCCCCTTTGAACCCTTGCTTGACGACATCCTAATCAGTTTAAAAAGTAATTACTCCTAATCAGTTTCAAAAGTAATGTAAGTGATAATTAATGTCACTTTCATTTAAAAGAACATTACTCATAATCAGTTTCAAAATTCATCAACATCATGATCATCAACATCACAATCATCAACATCGCTGTCGGTACCTGAGATATGGGGTACCCCCGCGCACAGGGGAAAATGCCTAAGGAACTCGCCCTTCTCCGCAGGGAGAGCTCCGAAGGCGCCACGCGACCGGCGGGGCCGGACCTCCCTCTCCTCAGAGGAGAGCTCCGGGCCCGCCATGTGGCATACAGAAGCCGGACCTCCCCCTCCACGGGAGAGAGCTCCGAAGGCGCCACGCGACCGGCGGGGCCGGACCTCCCTCTCCTCAGAGGAGAGCTCCGGGCCCGCCACGTGGCATACAGAAGCCGGACCTCCCCCTCCGCGGGAGAGAGGTCCGAAGGCGCCACGCGTCCGGCGGGGCCGGACCTCCCTCTCCTCAGAGGAGAGCTCCGGGCCCGCCACGTGGCATACAGAAGCCGGACCTCCCCCTCCGCGGGAGAGAGGTCCGAAGGCGCCACGCATCCGGCGGGGCCGGACCTCCCCCTCCTCAAAGAAGGGCTCCGGGCCCGCCACGTGGCCAGAAGAACGGCGCTGCCTGCCCCAGAGAGATAGGCAGCAGGCGTAAAGACGCCCCATACCTTGCCCGTACAAGGTATTCAAGGCCTGCACCTTCCCAAGACGCGGAGCACGCCTCTGTCAGGTGCCGTTGCGCCCAGTCACATCACAAACTGGCGCGCGGTGTCAGAACCTGCCAGCCAATAAACACCGCGACAAGACATCCCATGCCGCCTGCGCCGTCATCATCCACTACGACTAGCATGTGGCATGGGCAGGGCGGCAAGATGAAGACTCAGAAGCCTTCGACCAGAGACAACTACCGGCGTAACTGCAGATACGGTAGATAATAGACAATCTTCCCGGGACCACCTGTCGGGTCCCGGCCCCCCTTGTAAGCTGCCCGAGTCTTGGACTATAAAAGGCTCGGGTAGGCGACGATAGCAAGGGTTCGCACTTTGCAACTCATACGCTAGCCATACACTCCCAAGCTGTAACTCATCCCCAGGCTCAGGACTCCGGCCCTGAGCGGCAAGCAATACAGCGAGCTCCATAGCTCGCCGTGGACGTAGGGTTTTACGCTCCGGCGGCCTGAACCACGTAAAACTCACCACATCAAGCTCTTACTAACTCGTCCATCCGCGCAAGCTCTCCGCAAGGGACTAGCCCCACCGAAAAAAGAACCTCCGCGGGCTGCCCAGTGCAGGCCCGGGGGAAGTGTTGACCGAACACTTCGACATTTGGCGCGCCAGGTAGGGGGCTTTTCTCCTAGCGCGACGAGTTTCTGCCGATGAAGATGACCAAGCTTCCTTCAGCGGCAAACTCTCCTCCCCCGCGTTCACGGCGAACCGTGACCAGCGGGGAGTACATGTCGACACACTCAGGACGGAGTGTGTCGGCACAAGCTGGTAGCCAACAGCCGACTCCGGCAACGCCGACCCTGGTGATGCAGGCTCCGACCAGTGTGAGATCTTCTGCAGCGCTGAGCGTACACCATGGGGGTGCGCTAGCGGCAGCAAGAGCACTGCTGCGCAACCCACCTGCTGGGGATGTGCCCCATTCAGCGACCCAGCAATGGGTCTGGGAGGTGGACCGCCTCGTCGTCGCCGCCGCGAACCCTCGGTTTCAGCGAGGACGGCGCCCCGGGCAACCGGCTGTGTCGCTGACGCGCACGCCCATGGTTGATGGGAAAACGGCGGATTCCAGCTCCTCCAGGCTCCCGTCGACGGACCTGAGAAGGGAGCTGGAATGGTGCCACTTGGGCCAGGACGCCCGGGTGTACCTCGAGCGACGTTGAGAAAGGCGTCGCAACCATGAGGCTGGCGACAGCATGTCGTCGGCCTCGACGCAACCTGGAGGGCAGGTCTTCGCCACGCGAGTCCTGCCTCAGGCATATGCCGCGCAGCATATGCCACAACCGTATGCGCTGCAAGCAGCGCCCCCGGTCTATGGTGCAGCCTTGCCCATGCCGGGATACACGGTGCAAAGTGCGAACCAAGCGTTCGCAGTGCCAATACCTGCGGCAGCAGGAGCAGGATGTGCAGCTCTTGCACCCCACCTTCGCTTCGCGAGGTGGCCACGCAAGTTTCGCCCGCACCTGCCTGAGAAGTACGACGGTAGCGTCAACCCGGCGGAGTTCCTCCAGATCTACTCCACCGCCGTACTTGCCGCAGGAGGGGATGAGGCTGTCATGGCCAACTACTTCCCCGTCGCCTTGACTGGCCCAGCTCGGTCTTGGCTCATGAATCTACCTCAGGGGTCCATAACTTCCTGGGGAGAGCTCTGCCGGCAGTTCGTTGCCAACTTCGGCAGCTCCTACACCCGTCCCGGCACGGAGCTTGACCTCCACGCCGTCAAGCAACAACCTGGGGAGTCGCTGCGCTCTTTCATCCAGCGGTTCTCCCAGGTACGCAACACCATCCCGCATATCCAAAGTGCTTCTGTGGTGGTGGCATTCCGACAGGGTGTCCGGGACGAGAAAATGCTTGAGAAGCTCGCGACCAGAGAGGTCCGCGACGTCTCTGAGCTCTTCAGCCTGGCGGACAAATGCGCCAGAGCAGCTGAAGGGCAGAACTGGCACACTCTGCCGACCTCCGAGCCAGGAGGACAGCGCGGGTCCGGCGCTGCTGCCTATGGGGGTGGCAAGAAGGCCAAGAACCGGGGGAGTGGCAAGATGAAGTCATCGTTCACGGCTCCCGTCGCTGCAGCAGCAACAACTAGTGGAGCTCGGGGGCCACGCCCCGACAAAAGGCAACGGCAGTCACCGGCCCCAGATAGTGACCAGGGTGAGCTATGCCCCGTGCATGGCGCCGGCAACCATACTGCTGCCGAGTGCTGGGATATCCAGAGACTCGCAGAGCGCTTCCGCAAAGGAAGACAGCAGAGAGCTGAAGCACCGCCCTACCCTCAGAGGGATGGCAAACAGAAGGTCGATGCCCCAGTCACCGCCGCCCATCAGGTGGGGTTCCAGGAGCCTCAGCGTGTCATAAAGACAGTGCATAACGGCGAGGACTCCAGCTCCGACGGTGACGGGCCAGGGCGGTAGCCAACTGCGGCACGCCTCCGTGCCTCGGACATACCTCCCAGGGGCCGCCCAGGATCTGTCAACACCTTGAAGGCCTTGCCAGAAGGGGAAGACGCCTTGGGTCATCCAGGACGAACCCGGGTCCACCTACCCCTTGAAGGCCTTAGCCAGAAGGGGAGAACTCCCCGGGGCCCCAAGGAGAAGCCGCGCAGGACCTGATCCAGCGCGAAGATGAAAACCTCATCGACGAGACTCGGCTGCAGGTAACACCCCACAATGCGCGGTCTCGGGTGATGCTCTAAGCACTACCGCCAAAGAACCTGTCGAAGTGTGCGATCGACACTTCCCCCGGGCCTGCACTGGGCAGCCCGCGGAGGTTCTTTTTTCGGCGGGGCTAGTCTCCTAGCAGAAAGCTTGCGCGGATGGACGAGTTAGCGAGAGCTTGACACGGCGAGTTTTACGTGGTTCAGGCCGCCGGAGCGTAAAACCCTACGTCCACGGCGAGCTTGGAGCTCGCTGTATTGCTTGCTGCTCAGGGCCGGAGGCCTGAGCTCGGGGTGAGTTACAGCTTGAGAGTGTATGGCTAGCGTATGAGTTGCAAAGTGCGAACCCCTGCTATCGACGCCTACCCGAGCCTTTTATAGTCCAAGGCTCGGGCGGCTTACAAGGGAAGCCGGGACCCGACAGGTGGTCCCGGGAAGATTGTCTATTATCTACCGTATCTGTAGTTACGCCGGTGGTTGCCGCTGGTTGAAGGCTTCTGAGTCTTCGCCTTGCCGCCCTGCCCATGCCGCATGCTAGTCGTAGTGGTTGATGATGGCGCAGGCGGCATGGGATGTCTTGTCGCGGCGTTTATTAGCTGGCAGGTCCTGACACCGCGCGCCAGTCTGTGATGCGACTGGGCGCAACGGCACCTGACAGACGCGTGCTCCGCGTTTCCGCGTCTTGGGAAGACGCGGGCCTTGAATACCTTGTACGGGCAAGGTGTGGGGCACCTTTATGCCCGCCGCCTACCGCTCGGGGGCAGGCAGCACCGTTCTTCTGGCCACGTGGTGGGTCCGGAGCCCTTCTCTGAGGTGAGAAGGGTCCGGCCTGCGGGGCACGTGGAGCCTTCGGACCTCTCCCCGCGGAGGGGGAGGTCCAGCCTCTGTATGCCACGTGGCGGGCTCGGAGCTCTCCTCTGCGGAGAGGGAGGCCCGGCCCCGCTGGACGCGTGGCGTCTTCGGACCTCTCTCCCGCGGAGGGGGAGGTCCGGCTTCTGTATGCCACGTGGCGGGCCCGGAGCTCTCCTCTGAGGAGAGGGAGGTCCGGCCCCGCCGGACGCGTGGCGCCTTCGGAGCTCTCCCTGCGGAGAAGGGTGAGTACCTTAGGCATTTTACCCTGTGCGCGGGGGTACCCCATATCTCAGGTACCGACAGAACCGAACGCATCGGGGACCTGCAGGAAAGCAACCTGGTGTCGCGGCACGCTCTATTCCAAGAAGGACCCATAAGCTCTCCCCCAGCAGGGAAGGTCCCTTCCGAATCATGAAAGCTGCCGCCCCAGGTACACATGCCTTTCAACCGAGTGTGGGATCCGTTCCCAAAAATCCTTGCCATGAAGCAACACTGTAAGTCCTACTTCTCGAGCATCAGTAGAACAGGGTTATTCCCTTCTGTAATGGATCCCATAGAATTTAGGAACAGAGCTTGGGGCAGCTAAGTCTCAAGGGACGGTACAGGACTACGTCCAGTTTAGCATGGTTCCGACCCAAAGCGCGTAGAGTCTTGCTTCCCTTGCAGACGAGGCGGAATATTGCCTCCATGTACAGCCAGAATTCCACCTATGGGCATGAATACAAAAACCTGTTCTACTTAGCTCTCTCTCATGCGCTCATTTAAATTATGCATTAATTTTTATGATCGCACTACCTATGTATGTTCATCGTACATCTAGTTCCCCCTCTCCTGCGCTCATCCATAGTCGGCATTCGCTATCCTACCGAAGGCGGCTGCGCTTGAGGCACCTGCCGATGGCCGAGTGAGTCTCTCGGGCCTCCCCCAGTCAGGTGTTGTGGTGCTAGTTGGTCACCTCCAGGAAAGGCCTGCGTTGTGCATGGGGGGTCCAGGGTGCGTATCCAGCTTAGCAGGCCATGAGCCCAAAGCATGCGCATCCTGCCCCCCGGAGGTACAGGGGAATACAACCGCTTTGCCTGGTCATGAACCCAAAGCACGTGCACTCTGCTTCCCCAGCGCATGACCCGGTACTAGGGATCGGACGACCGTACCCGGACCTCGGAGGGAGCCGGAGCTCCGGCGCCTCGAGCACAGAATTGCCCAAGCCCCGTATAACGGATCAGGATCATAAGACGAATAAGACTAGGATACGGGAGGGGAGGACCCCCCGAGGAGAATTACGTTTCCTCTGCCTGTGTGCAGGACCTCTAGGTTACGGCAACAGGGACTGCATGAAGCGGGGGGAAAGGAGCTATCAACTACTCCGGCCTAGGACTGGAAGGACCGGGTCCTGCCCCTTCAGCAGGGGCGGGGCCCGAGGGCCCCACGTGTCCAGCGGGCCGGAGCTCTCACCTCCCCTGAGGAGGGCTCCGGGCTCGCCACGTGGCAGGCGGAAACCGGACCTCCCCCCCTCCCCCCCCCGGTGGGAGGGCTCCGAAAGCCCTACGTGTCCAGCATGGCCGGAGCTCCCGCCTCCTAAGGAGGGGCTCCGGACCCACCACGTGGCAGGCAGATTTGGAGCTCCCCATAGGGCGAGATCCGGAGACCCCCGGGGGCCCCTAACACGGTTAGGACCCGGGGAAGGTGTCTATGCAGAGCTCCGAGATTGGAGATGGCCTCTGAGTACCTTGCGGAGCTAAGGACTCAGTCAGGCAAAGCCAAGAAGGAGAGAAAAAGCATCACAGACACAAATATCTAAAAGAGTCTGTCGAAGTGTTCGGTCGACACTTCCCCCGGGCCTGCACTGGGCAGCCCACGGAGGTTCTTTTTTCGGTGGGGCTAGTCCCTTGCGGAGAGCTTGCGCGGATGGACGAGTTAGTAAGAGCTTGACGCGGTGAGTTTTACGTGGTTCAGGCCGCCGGAGCGTAAAACCCTACATCCACGGCGAGCTATGGAGCTCGCTGTATTGCTTGCTGCTCAGGGCCGAAGTCCTGAGCTTGGGGGTGAGTTACAGCTTGGGAGTGTATGGCTAGCGTATGAGTTGCAAAGTGCGAACCCTTGCTATCGTCGCCTACCCGAGCCTTTTATAGTCCAAGACTCGGGTGGCTTACAAGGGGAGCCGGGACCCGACAGGTGGTTCCGGGAACATTGTCTATTATCTACCGTATCTGCAGTTATGCCGGTAGTTGTCTCTGGTCGAAGGCTTCTGAGTCTTCATCTTGCTGCCCTGCCCATGCCGCATGCTAGTCGTAGTGGTTGATGACGGCGCAGGCGGCATGGGATGTCTTGTCGCGGTGTTTATTGGCTGGCAGGTTCTGACACCGCGTGCCAGTCTGTGATGTGACTGGGCGCAACGACACCTGACAGAGGCGCGCTCCGCGTCTCCGCGTCTTGGGAAGACGCGGGCCTTGGATACCTTGTACGGGCAAGGTATGGGGCGTCTTTACGCCCGCTGCCTATCGCTCGGGGGCAGGCAGCGCCGTTCTGCTGGCCACGTGGCGGGCCCGGAGCCCTTCTCAGAGGAGAGGAGGGTCCGGCCTGCGGGGCACGTGGAGCCTCCGGACCTCTCCCCGCGGAGGGGGAGGTCTGGCTTCTGTCGGCCACGTGGCGGACCCGGAGCTCTTCTCTGAGGAGGGGGAGGTCCGGCCCCGCCGGACGCGTGGCGCCTTCGGACCTCTCTCCCGCGGAGGGGGAGGTCCGGCTTCTGTATGCCACGTGGCGGCCCTAGAGCTCTCCTATGAGGAGAGGGAGGTCCGGCCCCGCCAGACGCGTGGCGCCTTCGGAGCTCTTCCCGCGGAGAAGGGCGAGTTCCTTAGGCATTTTCCCCTGTGCGCGGGGGTACCCCGTATCTCAGGTACCGACAGAGTCAAACTAAGCGAGGCTCCATGAGCTGGACTACAGACTCGATAAAAAGGGAGAAACAAGTCCTAAGGACCTCCCGGCTCCCGCCGGAACCTTGCGGCTACAAGGGCGGCCACATCCTCGACTTCAGCCCTGGCAGCTTCCTCCCGCTCCGCGGCTGGGCCCTCTCTCGCTGGTTCTAGCGAGAAAGAGGGGTCGCGGCTCTTGAAGCATGCCAGCACATGTGAGGCGACCTCTAAGGCTAGGCCGCGTCCCTCGGCCTCAAGCTCGCTGGCGACCACCGAGTCTAGCCTGTCCAGCTTGGCGCCGATCGACTCCAGCGCGGGGATCACCTCCGCCACCTTCAACGCAGGAGCCGCGGCCCTCACCGGACTGAAGCCAAGAGGGATCAGGGCGGACCCCGCTCGATCCACGAAGCTCGAGACCGCAAGAGCCTCGGAGGACCGCAAGGCCGAGAGTTCCTCCACCTCGCGGCGGGCCGCCTGCGGGGCCTCCAGGTTCCTCTCGGAGAATTCCTTCTCCTTGGCCGCCAGGGAGCTCTCCCGAAGATGGAGAGACTTGGCGAGCCGCTCCAACTCAGCAGCCTTGAAGTCGGCGGCCAACTCCCGGTCCAAAACCGCCCGGCGTTCACGGGAGACCTGTTCCTCCCTCAAGTCGAGGTATGCCTTCAGAATCTCCAACTCCTTGATCCGAGCTCGATGGTCATCCTCGCCCGCCGCCAGCTGCGTGGCGACCCTCTCCGCCTCAGCTGCCGTGGAACGCTCCCGTTCCTCAATGGCGAGTTTACGGCGCTCCAACTGCTGCCGCATCTCCACAGCGGCGGAGAGGCTCTCCTTGGCCCAGGCGTGTGCCTCCAGGGCCTCCCTGTTGATCCGCCGCGATTCGGCGTCCATGCGGTTGACAGCCCGCTTCAGCCGGTCAAGGAGCACTTCCCTGAAGTCGAGCAACTCTCGCCTGGAGTCGAGCTCGCTCTTAACCTTCATGGTCCTCTCCCGCAAAAGGTTCCCCCAGGTGAGGAGGCGATCCCGTTCAACCGTATACTCCTCCCGCTCGTGACCTAGTGCAGCCAAGACCTGCCGGACGCTCGTCTCGGCAAGCGCGAAGTCATCTGCCAGGGGCAATGGAGCAACAGAGGCCGGGGCAGTCCCCCCGACCTCCTCCATTACCTCGTCCTCAAGAGGAGTCGACGCACCAGCAACCGACACGAGACGCCGGTCAGGAGAGGCTGGCTCCGAGGCTCTGGCAGCCGGACCTGTCGGGCCCTCTTCAGCTTCTGGCTCCTTGACCTGTGGAGAGGGACGAGCCGGGGAAGGCGGCGCTGGAGTAAAGGCCGGGCCGCCTGGTGCAGGGTCGACCTGCGCTGGCTTGGGGGCCGCGGTGGCCGTCTCGGCAGGAAGAGACGACGCCGCCGCGGAGTCCGGGCACACCGGAACAGGAGAAGTTCGTGCTGGCCTGGGGGCCGCGGCAGTTGTCCCTGGCTCCGAGCGCAACAACACAGACTCCCCGCAAGTCGGGGATGGCCGGGAAGCGCGGACACTCCAGCGGTCTCTGAACCCCGACTTCCGAGCCGGGGTAGGACTCCCAGAGCCCGCTACCATCACTGACGGCCGCTCCGCAGTTGCTTGAACTGGCGGAACAGAGGACGCCCCAGAAGCTTCCCTCAAAGCATCAGCCCGGGGCCTCTTCGAGTCGCCACCGGAGGGAGTGCCAGGCACCCCAGATTCCCGACTTGGCACAGACGCCGCCGCTGGAGGAGATCGAGCGCGCTTCTTCTCTGGTGGCGGGTTGGAGGCCATGGCGAGGGAGAACTCAAGGGCAAGAGAGCAAAAGCACAAGAGTCCAAGAAGAAACACAGAGAAGTGCGAAGGGAAGCCGCAATGTGGGTAAGATCCCCTCTAAAAACTTCCCAGGTGCAATTCCAAGCGATTCGGAACTCTTCGAATACACCGCATCGGCAACCGCTTCGGCTCCTAGACCCAGTGCCGATGACGGGTGGACCCAAGCCGCCCAACTGAAGCGGTGGGTCAAGGAGTCAGTCTCCTGAGAAGATGAGCCGGCAAGGCACTTCGGCGGTTCCCGAAGAAAGCGCCGCAACTTGCAGAAGTGGCAGTCTTGGGAACCGCCGCAGTAAAAGCAACCATCAAGTGAGCGCACGCTCCCACGATCCCGCGGCCGTTCGTGCTCCGGCAGCGGTCAATTCGGGACTTAGAGAAAGTGCGCGGATCGGAAGAGACGGAGGTCCCACCTCGGGCTCGCTATCTCCCCCGAGATGGGCCCGGGGGCCACTGTCGGTACCTGAGATATGGGGTACCCCCGCGCACAGGGGAAAATGCCTAAGGAACTCGCCCTTCTCCGCAGGGAGAGCTCCGAAGGTGCCACGCGACCGGTGGGGCCGGACCTCCCTCTCCTCAGAGGAGAGCTCCGGGCCCGCCACATGTCATACAGAAGCCAGACCTCCCCCTCCGCGGGAGAGAGCTCCGAAGGCGCCACGCGACCGGCGGGGCCGGACCTCCCTCTCCTCAGAGGAGAGCTCCGGGCCGGCCACGTGGCATACAGAAGCCGGACCTCCCCCTCCGCGGGAGAGAGGTCCGAAGACGCCACACATCCGGCGGGGCCAGACCTCCCTCTCCTCAGAGGAGAGCTCCGGGCCCGCCACATGGCATACAGAAGCCGGACCTCCCCCTCCGCGGGAGAGAGGTCCGAAGGCGCCACGCGTCCGGCGGGGCCGGACCTCCCCCTCCTCAGAGAAGGGCTCCGGGCCCGCCACGTGGCCAGAAGAACGGCGCTGCCTGCCCAAGAGAGATAGGCAGCGGGCGTAAAGACGCCCCATACCTTGCCCGTACAAGGTATTCAAGGCCTGCGCCTTCCCAAGACGCGGAGACGCGGAGCACGCCTCTGTCAGGTGCCGTTGCGCCCAGTCGCATCACAGACTGGCGCGCGGTGTCAGAACCTGCCAGCCAATAAACACCGCGACAAGACATCCCATGCCGCCTGCGCCGTCATCATCCACTACGACTAGCATGCGGCATGGGCAGGGCGGCAAGAGGAAGACTCAGAAGCCTTCGAGCAGAGACAACTACCAGCGTAACTGCAGATACGGTAGATAATAGACAATCTTCCCGGGACCACCTGTCGGGTTCCGGCCCCCCTTGTAAGCTTCCCGAGTCTTGGACTATAAAAGGCTCGGGTAGGCGACGATAGCAAGGGTTCGCACTTTGCAACTCATACGCTAGCCATACACTCCCAAGCTGTAACTCACCCCCAAGCTCAGGACTCCGGCCCTGAGCAGCAAGCAATACAGCGAGCTCCATAGCTCGCCGTGGACGTAGGGTTTTACGCTCCGGCGGCCTGAACCACGTAAAACTCACCGCGTCAAGCTCTTACTAACTCGTCCATCCGCGCAAGCTCTCCGCAAGGGACTAGCCCCACCGAAAAAAGAACCTCCGCGGGCTGCCCAGTGCAGGCCCGGGGGAAGTGTCGACCGAACACTTCGACAATCGCGATCTGTCGTCTTGATATGTTTACGTTTCCGCTTTCGCATTGTAGATGTCTCTACATCTGCAACGTCTCCTACTAAGTTATCGAGTCCTGCACCAGGCTCGACGATAAAAGAGTCCGGCAACTCTTCGTCTTGGTAAACTTCTTCAGTGTCTCCACTATCATGATAACCATCATCTCCAGGAGTATACAAGCGCTCACGAGGATTCACTTTATATACCACCCACCAAGTGCTAAGCTTCTTACATGGATAAGGTAGATAATACACTTGTTCCACTTGATGTGCAAGAACATATGTATCTAAACCTCGTAAGCATTCGTTGTGATTCACTTCCACCATGCCAAATTGATTTTCTCGAGTTCCATGATTGTTATCAAACCAATCACAATCAAAGACCACCACTCGAAGTTCTTTATTGCCAGCGAAAGTAAATTCCAGAATTTTGTTAATGATTCCATAGTAATTGGTTTCTTTCCCTAGTGAGTCGATTGCTCTCGTCACAACTCCGCAATTTGATGTTGCTGCGAGAAGACGAAGAGTTTCGAATTGAGTTGTATGGAATCGGAAGCCATTTACGTCATATCGACCATAGCTTATAACTTTCACTAATCCAAAAGATAGTTGTCGTAAATCTTGATTGATGTCTGTGTTCGCTAATACATAAGCTCGAAACCAGGATAAGAAATCTAGATGGGGAGGGAGGCGGGCGACTTACCTCACGGTGGAGGCGGCGCGGCACGGTGCGGCTGACGGCGTGTGGAGGCGGACCGGCACGGTGCGGCGGCGCACAGCGCGGGGTGGAGGCTGGGACGGGGACCTCCGGGGCGGCGGCGGCGGCTGTCGGGCGGGTGGCGGCCGGGTGGCGGCCGGGCGGTGGCCGGGGCGGCGGCCGGGGCTTCGGCCGCTGGGGCGGCCGGGGGGGGCGGCTAGCGGCGGTGGATGGGCGGCGGCCGGGCGGCGGGTGGCGGCCGGGGCGGCCGGGGCGGCGGCCGGGGGGGCGGCCGTGGGGGCGGCCGCGGCAGCGGCCGGGCGGCGGCTGGCGGGCGGTGGCCGGGTGGCAGGCTGGGGCGTCGGCTTGCGGGGGCGGCCGGGGCGGCGGCCGGGGGGGCGGCCGGGGTGGCGGCTGGCGGCGGCGGGCGGGCGGCGGCCGGGCGGCGGGCGGGCGGCGGCAGGGCGGCGGCTGGCGGCGGCGGGCGGGCGGCGGCGGGTGGTGGACGGGGCGCTTAGGGCTGCTCGGGCTCGGGTCAGCGTGGGCGTGAATGCCCGCGCCAACCCGAGCCCCCGCGGGTATATAAGCCTTATTTACGACGACCACACCATGGGACGTCGTAAATAAGCCTTATTTACGACGGCCTCGGTGTGGCTGTCGTATATAACTGCTATATACGACAGCCTAGGGTTGGCTGTCGTATATAACACTTATATACGACAGCCACGTACTAAACGACGGCTGTACTATCGTTTATAAACTTATATACGACAGCCTCTGCTGACTGTCGTATGTAAGTTTATATACGACAGCTAGCCGTCATATGTTATACTGGCTGTCGTATGTTGCCCTGTTTCCTGTAGTGCACACATGTATGTATAGGCACTATATGCGTATTCTCAAATAGGTTAAACATCACAAACCGATGGATAAATACAGAGGAAAGCCAAAGTCCTTTAATTTTCCTTTCTAAATGAGGATTGAGGCTTTACAATTACTGTCTAATCTTTCTTTCATACATTTTTCGAAATTCAAATGATCAATTTACCTATTCAAAATTAGGAGATACTTTCTTTGGTATTTACTGTTTATTTATATTTCTATAGTACTACATTAAGCCACATACAAAAAATTACAAGGTTATGTATGATTCTTACAACAATATATGATGAATACATACATTGTGAAAAATGAAAAAAAAATTGCTGCAAAAACATTCTGAAAAATATTAACTTTATATAAAAAGTAGAATAGATAGTATCGATGGGATTATCTACTATATGATTCACACACCACTAATTTATAAAAGTAAGATAAAACAAACTAAAAATTAAAAGACAAAATAAAGGTAAGACGAGCTGAATTTTAATTGGGTGCTTCTCCACCCCATCCCCATCCAGGTCTTGAATGGAGATGCCTTGTCCAACTTTAGCAAGACTCTGACCTTGGTCTTAGGTGGTTAGAATTGATGATTCGGAGTTAAGGTTACGGATTTGGAATTAGGTTAGTGGAGTCGGTAGGTTGAGAAGAGATGTCTTGACGTAGTCCAATAATGTTTATGTGCTGCAGATTAGAGTAATAAGGGATAGCAAATTGATAGGTGGCAAAGAAGATGGCTATGACAAGGCCCTATTCTGGTCAAATGGTGGAGACAATGACCATGGTAGGGTCCACCTTTTGTTTCTTGGAAGAGACTCTCCACTGTTGGCCCAATCGCTATCTAGGTCAAGATCCGAGCTTTCATGTCTACTTTTTTATTTTTTTTGAATGGTTGGGAGGTAATTAGATGTCGTTTCTTTGGTGCAAACCTTAGCATGGCAGCGAGATATCTGAACGAAGGATAAAAATATGCTTTATTATCCGGGGAGGAAGGAGTTTAGATTCCTTATTTGATCTTGGAAATTAGAAATTTGATCGCGATGGTAAGGTTATTTCTAAATGTAAGATGTATTATGGTCGTCGAGTCAAAAAGTATGTAAATGATTGTTTTTGATGCGCCATTCCTATTATGTCAAGCGTGAAGAAATAACACTAAGTTTAGCGTTAAGTAAGTTAGTAAGTTCTTTAGTTCCATGATCAAGGGGGAGAATGTAAGTGTGATCACGTTTTAGGCCATTGATTCACATGCCCTAACTGAGAGTACACAACCCAAACGAATGGATGTGTCCTAATCGGGAGACACACCCATTTCGAATGGTTGGGAGGCCCCCTTTCGCATCCCATCAACAAGTTTAAGAAGAGGGGGGTGTACATGCACTAAGACAACTGCATTCAAACACCCATAAACATCCTTAATACTACACACCCCGATTTGTAGTTGTGCGAAAGCGAGGGGAAACTCCTCCCATATCTTCTTTGCATCTACACCGACGCCATGTCGCTTTTAGTTCTAACCAAGGTGAAGGTATGCTTATCTATTCATGTTTTATTCCTAATTGCTTGTTAAATAGATATTAGGCACTGGTTGATTGACTATACATTCCCTGTTAATCCCGAATGATTAAGAGGCTAGATGATTAAGCACTAAGACATCTCAGTTTTCTTTCAGGCACCACTACTGCTCTAGAAAACCATGACTTATATATGATTTCTATAGGGGTGCAGGTGGGTGGTGGCAACAGGGAGGCTCTCAATGTGGGATATCTGCAGGGTCACATCGCCAGGATCTCGGCAGAGGTTGGCTCGAGCAAGACGTAAGGGTGTGGGCCGATGGCGGTGGTAGGAAGGCAGAACGGGTTCTTGGGCTGAACACGGGTGAGATGCGGGGCGTGCGGCCACACGAGCGGGTGGCGGCTGCTGCTTGTGGCTCTCAGGCTCGGCGCATATGAGAGCGAGAAGTAGGGGCATGAGCGGGTGGTGGTGGAAGGACTGAAAGTGAAAATAAAAAATCCTAAAGATGTGTCTATTTATACAACATTGCGTGAGTATGAGCAATGCTTTTTTTACATGTTAACGATTGTCCGTTGGTTTTCACGTGTTGCCCAAGCTCTTGCTCGCAGGTGCAAATTCACATCCACACCGTGCTCATTGGGTCGGATATCCACGGCCATATGGGTAATAGGTACCCATTGCCATCTCTACATTCATTCATTCTAATTAATGATTGATAATCCATATTTACTTGCTAATACTTCTTTTATGTCGCTAAAGTCAAATCATTGACTTACGTATTCAAAACCGAGATACTCTATCTGATAACCATATACAATTTCATTTTCATTATATGTTTTTGAATAGTTGAATAATCAAATAAATAAATAGGTTAATGAAGGATCCTTACTAATACCAAATGGGCCAAATGTCTTGGACACTCCCTCTTAAAGGTTCTGACATCCTTGGCGGTACTTTGACACAATATGCCATATTGTGCAAATGACTAGTAGTGTTCTCCTCTTAGCACATGTATCACGTTCAGTTATCTGCACATGTATGATACAATTCTAAGAAAAGGTCCAGCAAATGCACCCATGCCATGCCATATGACCATTACACGTGCTACACAACTTATGTGTCAGACATACACGTCCCTCATACACACAAACTTCTATAACTAATAGAGTAGGTCATGATACCACTTGTAACATACTAGATCCATACTATCTTTACACACATTGAAGGAACCTAACTCTCTCAGGACCTATTTACACTTTTGGTATCTTTTTGCATAAAAGCATCAACCTAAGAAGGTATTGGAACAACTAGCCTTATATTTTGGTCTTCCTCCCACAACACTGATAAGATAAGACTATATTTACACCAAGTCATACACACATGTGTGTATAGGCACTATAGGCATATTCTCAGATTGATTAAATGTCACAAATCTATGGATTGATACAAAGGGGGGCTAGAGTCCTTGAATTGCCCCTTTCTAATTAAGGATTGAGACTTTACAATTACTTGCTAATATTTCTTTCATATTTTTCTAAATTCGGTCGACTTACCTATTAAAAAATGTGAGATATTTTCTTTAATAACTATACAATTATTTATATTTCTATAACATTCCGTAAAGCAAGTATAATAAATAAATTACAAAGTAGATTATGTGTGATCCGTACAACAATATATGATAAATACATACATTGTGAAAAATGATGAAGTGCTTTAAAACATTGTGAGAATTTACATAAAAGGAAAATAGATAATATTAATGGGATTATATGCTATATGACTCACACATCACTAATTTGTAAAATTAAGATAAAATACAACAAAGCAAAATACATAAAAAGTAAAACAAGCTGCATTTTAATTGAGTGCTTCTCCACCCCATCCCCATCCAGATCTGAAATGGAGTTGCCTTGCCCAGCTTCAGGAAGACTTTGGCCTTGCTCATAGGAGGTTAACATTGGCGATTCAGTGTTATGGTTACAGATTTGGGATTAGGTTAGTGGAGTCGGTAGGTTAAGAAGGAAGCTTTGTGACTTGATCTGATAATGTTTACGATCGTTGAAGAACATCAAGGCGATGGGGTGATACAGATTAGGGCAGTAAGGGATAGCAAATTAGTAGGTGGTGAAGAAGATGGCTATGAACGCTCCAACGCTAGGAGGAGACCATGCGAAGATTGTTATGAGTAGGATAGTCAACGTCCAGTCCCCTACCTATTATGGTTGTACGACGGTGTGTGGAGGTGGTGAAATAGAAATATTAACTTTACATAAAAATGAAAATAGATAATATATTATCTACTATATGACTCACACATCACTAATTTATAAAAGTAAGATAAAAACTAAAAACAAAAGATAAAAATGTAAAGCGAGCTGAATTTAATGGAGTGCTTCTCGACCTCACTCCCATCCAGGTCTCAAATGGAGTTGCCTTGTCCAACTTTGTAAGACTCAAACCTTGTCCTTAGGAGGTTAGAATTGATGACTCAAAGTTAGAGTTACAGATTTGGTATTAGGGTGTGGAGTCGGTAAGGTTGAGAACGAGGAAAGTTTCGTGGCTTAGTCTGATAATGTTTTTGGTCGCCGGAGAATATCTAGGGCATGAGGTGCCACAGATTAGAGCAATGAGGGATAGCAAATTGGTAGGTAGCGAAGAAGATGGCTATGACCGCGCCAACCTCAGCGGGAGACCATTCGAAGGTTGTTATGAGTAGGGTAGTCAGGTCGAGGCCTATACCTATTTTGTTCGGCCAGTGGCGCATGGAGGTGGTGACAATGACCATGGTAGGGTGTACCCTTTTTTTCCATGGAAGAGTTTTCTCTGTTGCCCTGATAGCTATCTAGGCCAAGATTCAAGCTTTATGCCCACTTTTTCTTGTTCTGAGTGGTTGGGAGGTAATAAGATGTTGTTTCTTTGGTGCAAATCTTAGCATGGTAGCGAGGATATTGGAAGGATGGAGAAAAATATGCTTTATTATCGGGGGGGGGGGAGTATTGATTCCTGCTTTGACTGTGAAAATTACACATTTAATGATAAATAAATTTACTGAACTACAAAACGCTAAATTCAACATTCATGTGGAACAGTGGAAAGGGAGGAAAAGAGCAAGAAAATGCATTGTGCTCCTGAAATATCCCTCCCATGAAATCCACGGACAACAAACTTTAGGTGACAAGGAGAGGGTAGGAAGGTTATGATTTAGGATTAGGCTTCAAGATGCCAGACTTCATTAGGTGTAAAATAAATCCTATTTATACTAGTTAGGCCTATATTTTGGCTTTAGTCTAACTGAACCAGAAAGGTATGACTAAATGTCCTATCTCTTATGCACATGTCTAGATGGACCCCTATGAGTTTACTCTCAAATAGTCCGAATGTCACACACACTTAACAGTGGCAACAAATAAAATATCTATGAGTATTGCTCTTATCTACCCTACCCGCAAGTAGTGTCCATATCGACTTCTGCTATCGTCTGCAATGGGCAAAAAATGTTGTTCTCGCCCCCTACCCCTGCTATTTTTTACCATGGCCATATTCGTTATCCAAAACTTAAAATAACACAATACATCAGATAACATATTAGTGCACCACCCTTTGATGGGCCCCACAGCAATAAGTACCAGGCAATAATCATGCTTTGCAAATACATCGCAAAACTTGACATCACAAAAACAAAGTTTGTTTGTTATAGATAATACGAAAGGCAGTGGGATTAAAGAATTAATGTCACCACCACAACAAAAAAACTGACGATGTCACAAAATGATACTCGTAAGATCTAAATATGCAACACACGAGATGTTACTGAAATGAACAGGGGCATCACTATCATACTACCGTGCTGAACTGCAATGCAGTTGCAGCTTAAATAAGATAGACGACATGATATGCATCAAACATTCATTCACAAACTCCTAAGCATCTTATTACAGTATTAGACGATCAGCATTCTGTTAGGCAGACTTAGTCATGATCTGATCTAACCATCTCCAGCTTAGTAGCATCTGTAACCTGCTTCACGTTGTGCGCCACGTTCGGGTGCACGTCGAGCTCCCACTCTTTGTAATCAGCCTATTTAAGTGGCTGCCTGATCAATACAACATCTCAGTGGTTCAGGTGCAAACTTACATGGTAATCAGAGTATTGGTTCTTTCTTCCCACCTCGCCCTACCCCATGTCGTCCTCATCCTCCTCTTCGCAGCTGAGCAATACTGCTGCCTCTTTCAGTAGCGGTTCCACCACACCTGCAACCACTCCATCCAATGCTTCCTCCAGCATCTCCACTGCTACTCAGTCCGTGAACATCACGAGCTTGGTCACTGTGCGCCTTGATATGCTTTCCACGTCGTACAGACGTTGGAAATGACTTTTTTCTCGTCGTGCCTGACCGTTTTCATCTTGGTCACCACGTCGACGGATCCGAACCAAGGCATGAAGACCCACTCTGGATCCAAGAGGACCTCACTGTTCTCATGTGGATCCATGCTACGCTTGCGGACGATCTCCTAGACTTCATCATGGACGATGATATTAGGGCATTGGGCGTCTGGAACAAGCTTGCCAATTACTTTCTTTGCAACAAGTCCAGTCGTGCGGTTCAGTTCGAACAGGAGCTTCATCAACTCACTCAAGGTGATCATTCTGCTTCCGCGTACTGTCACAAGCTCAAAAATCTCGCCGATGCCCTTGCAGATTGTGACCGACCCGTCTCTGAACGGGCTCTGGTTCATCAACTTATACGTGGTATCAACCCTAAGTACCACGTTCTCCGTCAGATGCTGCCTGCCCTGCCATTGTTTCCCACATTCATGGAAGCTCGCGATCAGTTAATTGTTACAGAAAATTTGCTTGCTTCTTCTTCCTCCATGGTGCAGCACGACACTGCCCTGAACACGACTGATTCCCCGCAAGAAAGCAATGGTTGCGGCAATGACAACAGTCGTGACAGCGACCAATCCAACTCTACCCGCGGTCGTGGCCGTGGTGGCAACTGAGGCAGGGGCTGCAGTGGACAGCAGAACAACTTCAAAAGTGCGGGCCGTGGCAGTGGCAACTCCACTGCTTGGATGGAAAACATGCCACCCTGGGTTGAAGCTCTGCTCAACCAGGGATACATGTGGCCTGCACCGTGGACTGGATCTACCGGCCCGTTGTACTTGGGTCTCGACCACAGGGCAATCAGGCTTTCAACACATTCATGAATCAGCCATCTACTCAGTCGGCGCCTTCCTCAACGTCGTCCTTCGCCACGACTGGTCTTCTTCAAGCGCCTCATGCAGCGGCCAACTTACCCGGCGCATCCAACGACTGGTATATGGATACGTGTGCCAGCGGCCACATGGCAACTGATTCAGGTACTTTTACCAAGTATTGCAAGTCTTCTTTGCATAATTCCTCGAATGTCATGGTTGGCAATGGTTCCCAGATTCCTGTCCTTGGCACTGGTTTCGTCAGACTTCCTACTCCCTCTGCAACCTTTCAGTTAAACCGTGTCATGCATACTCCTAACCTGATTCATAATCTTATTTCTGTTCAAAAATTTACAACTGACAATTGTTGTTCGGTGGGATTTGATCCTTTTGGATACACCATTAAGGATTTGTTCAACAGGGGCGTTATCATGAGATCCAATAGTCGGGGTGCCCTTTACCCCTTCTACTCAAGTTCAGTACCGGCTCGCATTGATGCTTCATCACCAATAACCGCGTTCTTCACTGTCACCTCTGCAACAATCTGGCATCGGCGGTTAGGCCATAACAAGGATGCTTATATTATTATGGGGGCAAGGGCCCAAATATATAGAGGTACAGGAGGAGTACAAATATGGAGAATAATCTCATACAAGGAAAAACATAAATAGAGATAATCTCCTAACATAAATAGAGATATCCTTCTAACACCCCCTTCAAACTCAAGGTGAGTCGCGAACACTGAGTTTGGAGAGATAAAAGTTATGCTGAGCTCGGGTCTGTGCCTTCATGAAGAAATCAGCCAACTGAAGCTCTGAAGGCACATACTGAATATCAATAACATCATCCTGTACATGTGCTCGTGTATAAGAAGCATCAACACCAATATGCTTGGTAAGCTCATGCTTGACCGGATCACGAGCAATGCTGATAGCACCTGTACTGTCAGACAAAAGAGGAGTCGGCATACAAACAGAAACACCAAAATCCTCAAGCAACCACCGTAACCAAGTAACCTCTGCAGTCACAAGAGCCATAGCACGCAACTCAGCCTCTGCACTCGAACGAGAAACTGCTACCTGCTTCTTAGTCTTCCAAGCAATGAGGGAACCACCAAGAAAAACACAATAAGCAAAAAGAGATCGACGATCAGAGGAATCACTAGCCCAAGTGGCATCACAATACGCCTTGAGCTGTAAGGAGCTAGAGCATGGAAAGAACAAGCGCCTAGAGATAGTCCCACGAAGATAACGCAAGACACGAAGTAAGTGGCTGTAGTGAATCTGAGTCGGAGCTGAAACAAACTGACTTAGAATGTGGACGGAATATGAGATATCAGGACGAGTGACACCAAGATATACTAGACTCTCTATAATATGACGATAATGAGTAGGATCATCAAGAGGTTCACCATCAGTGGATTGAAGGTGAACATTGAGCTCCATAGGAGTCTCAACAGTGCGGTGATCAGTAAGAGAAGCCCGATCAAGAAGATTCTGAATGTACTTCTCTTGAGACAGATAGATCCCCTCAGAGGTAGAGGAAACATCAATCCCAAGGAAGTAAGGGAGAGGACCAAGATCGGACATAAGAAACTGATCACTAAGACGAGCCTTCACGAAGGCTATGTACTCATGGTCGTCTCCAGTGATGATCATATCATCAACATAGAGAAGAAGTGTACGACCACGAGATGGGATATGCACAAAGAGCGCAGGATCATGAGCACTAGCAGAAAAACCAGCAGCAGTGACCACAGACGCAAAACGCTAAAACCAAGCACGAGGAGCCTGCTTAAGGCCGTAAAGAGAACGTCGAAGACGACAAACCATACCCTCAGGAACAGAATACCCAGGTGGTGGCTGCATATAAACCTCCTCACGCAGCTCACCATTAAGGAAGGCATTCTTCACATCAAGCTGAGAGATGGACCAGTCACGAACAGAGGCCACAACAAGTAGAGTGCGAACAATGGTCATGTGAGCAACATGAGCAAAGGTCTCATCATAGTCACGACCATGTTCTTGTTGGAAGCCACGGGCGACTAAACGAGCCTTATAGCGCCCAAGTGAACCATCAAAGTGGGTCTTAACCTTATAGACCCACTTACAGGTGATAGGACGAACACGTGGGGGACATGGCACAAGTTCCCACGTGACATGGCACAAGTATAATCGGGAACCAAAGAAGCAGGCTCCGAAGAAACCGTGGAACGCGGCACCAAGTGTGAAGGTGGTACACCAGAAACTGGAGCATCTGGAAAGAATAGAAATGAAATGGGATCGACCACAGATACAGAAGAAGTATCAGAAAAAGGACGAGGATAGAAAGGACATGTCTCATCAAAAACAACATCCCGTGAAATCCTCATCCGTCGATCAATCGGATCCCAACAACGATACCCCTTATGCTCCGAACTATATCCAAGGAAAACACACTGGACCGACTGGGCAGTCAGCTTAGTGCGCTCACGAGGTGCGAGCAGCACGTAGCAAACACATCCAAAAAGACGAAGGCTGTTGTAGTTAGGCGTCTTACCCGTAAGACGCTTAAAAGGAACCCCCCCTCTAAGTGCCGACAATGGCTGAATGTTAATTAAATAAGTGGTAGTTGGGACCGCCTCGGCCCAAAAATGAGGAGGAACAGAGGAAACAATCAGAAGAGTACGAGCCGTCTCAAGAAGATGACGATGCTTACGCTCAGCAACACCATTCTGAGCATGAGCACCAGGACAAGAAAACTGGGCAAGAGTACCTTGCTCAGAAAGAAACTTATGAAGAGCATCAGAAAGGTATTCACCTGCGGAATCGGCTCAAAAAATACGAATAGGAGTGTCAAACTGAGTGCGGACCATAGTCGAGAAGGACTTATATATAGATAATGCCTCACTACGATGTTTCATAAAGTAAACCCATGTGTGCCGCGAAAAATCATCTATAAAAATGATATAGTATTTATGTCCTCCTTTTGAAGCAAAAGGTGCAGGTCCCCATACATCTGAATGAATAAGATCAAAAGGACGCTCAGACACCGACTCACTAGAATGATAAGGAAGCTGAATCTGCTTCCCTAACCGACAACCCTGACAATGAGCTAAAGACTCAGAACTAGAGACTGATCCTAAAAGACCACGACGAACTAGAACGGACAGACGAGAGTCACAAAGATGACCCAAACGGTGGTGCCACTGAGCAAACGTCGAAGTGGACGAAGCAACAAGACTGGCAGGCGCAGCAGAAGGAAGACGAAGCCAGTCAAGCTCCCAAAGATGTTGTGAATCACAACGACGAGGGCCAGTACCAACCAGGCGACCCGTGTGACGATCCTGAACATAACAAATATCATGATCAAGAATCAGTCGACAATTACAAGCAGTGAGTTGACCAGCAGATATAAGTTGCATTGTAAGTCCAGGAACAAAGGAAACATCAGGAACAGCAAAAGAGTCAGATAAAAGAGTGCCATGTCCAACAACCGAAAGAGGAGAACCATCGGCAGTATGAACAGTAGAAGAATGATATGAAGGACTCAAGGAAGACAAGCTGGTACGATAAGGAGTCATATGGAAGGAAGCACCAGAATCAAGAATCCATGGACAAGTACCTGGAGCAGAAGTAGGAGGTGGTCCCTCAGTGGAAGATGAAGAAGCAGCAACAGTACTCGAAGGTGCAGAACACTGAGTCACAGAACCAGCAGCTCCTAATGGTGCAGAAGTAGCAAGGCGACGAAGAAGCATGAGTAATTGTGCATCCGTAGTAACAGAACACCCCTGAGATCCTCTAGTACTAGCACCACCAACACCCTGTGAAGACCGACGAGCCTGAGCCTTCTTCTTCCTAAAACAATACGCCTCCACATGACCATCTTTACCATAATAATCACAGCAAAGAGCACCACGCCCCCCAGCCGTAGAAGGAGGAGCAACTAAAGACGGAACGGTCGGTGGAGGAGCCGTGTGCGTAGGTGTCGTAGAGCGAGCCACCAATACCGAAGAAGTAAGCAGTAACCCAGCAGCTTGAAGATGAGTCTCCTCATTAGGAACACTCGTCAGAGCATCCATAAGGGAGACACATGGGTGACGAGCAAGTAACTGAGCATGAAGAGGCTCAAATTCGGCACGAAGACGGGTCAGAAAATCATAAGTGCGTCGAAGCTCAAGTGCAGCCTTCTGACTCTGACAAGACTGACAAGTATCTATCGACAATCGAGGACCAAGAGCATCAAGCTGACTTCAAATATCAGACATCTGACCGAAAAACTCCTCCACTCTAGCATCTCCCTGTTGTAACAACTGCTCCTGACGAATAGCAGCAAGGTAGGTAGACTATCCAGTAGGCTCGTAACGAGAGCGTAGAAAATCCCACATCTGGCGTGCATACTCAAACTCAACTATATCAGCAGCAAGATGATCCTCCATACTGGCAGCAAGAATAGCAGCAGCTCGAGCATCATCATCTAACCAAGTCCTGTATAAGCTGAAACGAGACTCATACGCAGACAGACGAGCCTCATAATCCGCAAGCAATTTCTTCTCATCATCATCAGTAGCATTATTTGAAATAACGGGCTGAGAAGGAACCGCAGGGCAAGGCGGACATTAGACATCACCTATGAGATACTCCCAGAGTCGTAGACCACGCATGTGCAGACGCATGCGGGGAACCCAGTCGCGGTAATTGGTGCCATTGAAAAGCACCGGACATCGCACAACTGGAACCCCACTCGAAGAAGAAGTCATCCTAATAGGATAACCGGCGACGGCGAGAGCGCAAAATAAGCAGCGGCAGGCGATGGCGAGAGCGCAAGAGAAAAGGGGCAGGAGGTGCAATTTTTTTTCTTTTTTTTTTGAAACTCTAAACCGGGCACCGCCTCACGTGCAGGGATTCAGACCGCCGGGTGGAAATTCCCATGAGGCACGTGGGCAGGCAGGAAATTACGAGCAGCAGGAATGCAGCAGGAATCACCGGACAAGGGGCACGTGGGCAGCAGGAAATCAAGAGCCGCAGGCAGCAGGACGAGCAGGCCCTGGCGCAGAGATCAGTCGGTAGCGAGAGCCAAGATCATGCGGCTGCAGTACAAAGAAGAGTACGGCAGTCGGTTCCAGGCGAGAGCGACGGTCCGTCCGCCGAGTTCGAGGGAGATCGTGCGGCTGCAGCACCGAGAATAGGACGGCGGTCGGTCTGAGGCGATGGTCTGTTCACCGAGTTCAGGTGCCACAACCACGCGGCCGAGAGAAGTCAGCGACTCGAGATCGATCTGATAACACTGGGCGGCAACAAAGAAGCACACCCGAAAGCCGGCCACGAGGACGAGCAGCTGACGAAAAATATTTAGATGGCTCTAATACCATGTTATGAAGGATGCTTACATTATTATGGGGGCAAGGGCCCAAATATATAGAGGTATAGAAGGAGTACAAATATGGAGAATAATCTCGTACAAGGAAAAACATAACAGAGATAATCTCCTAACATAAATAGAGATATTCTTCTAACAAGGCCATCTCGACCAGAGGAGTTTAGGCACCATTTTATCTCTGTTTTCAGTTCCATCCACAGATAAAAGACATCATATTTGTGATGCATGCCAAAAAGTACATCATGTTTGTTTGCCTTTTGGTCTTTCAGAGTCTGTCACTTATTTTCCTTTTCAACTTCTTCACTGTGATCTCTGGACCAGTCCAGTTTATAGTGTCACAGGTTTTAAATATTATCTTGTACTTCTTGATGATTACTCTCGCTATTTATGGGCGTTTCCTCTTCGAAATAAATCTGAGTCTGTGCCTGTCATTCATAATTTTCATATGTTTGTCATGAATCAGTTCAGAACGTCTGTCGGTACCCGCGATATGGGGTACCCCCGCGCACAGGGGAAAATGCCTAAGGATCTCGCCCTTCTCCGCAGGGAGAGCTCCGAAGGCGCCACGTGTCCAGCAGGGACAGACCTCCCTCTCCTCAGAGGAGAGCTCCGGGCCCGCCACGTGGCCAATAGCAGCCAGACCTCCCCTCCATGAGGAGGGCACTGAAGGTGCCGCGTGTCCCGCAGGGCCGGACCTCCCCCTCCTCAGAGGAGAGTTCCGGACCCGCCACGTGGCTGACAGAAGCCAGACCTCCCCCCTCCGCGGGGAGAGGTCCGAAGGCTCCACGTGTCCAGCGGGGCCGGACCTCCCTCTCCTCAGAGGAGAGCTCCGGGCCCGCCACGTGTCCAGCAGAACAGCGCTGCCTGCCCCCGAGCGGTAGGCAGCGGGCGTAAAGACGCACCATACCTTGCCCGTACAAGGTATTCAAGGCCCGCGCCTTCCCAAGACGCGGAGACGCGGAGCACGCCTCTGTCAGGTGCCGTTGCACCCAGTCGCATCACAGATTGGCGCGCGGTGTCAGGACCTGCCAGCCAATAAACACAACGACAAGACATCCCCTGCCGCCCCTGCCGTCATCAACCACTACAACTAGCATGCGGCATGGGCAGGGCGGCAAGACGAAGACTCAGAAGCCTTTGCCAGAGACAACTACCGACATAACTGCGGATACGATAGTCGGCAGGAAATCTCCCCGGGACCACCTGTCGGGTTCCGGGCCCCCTTGTAAGCCACACAAGTCTTGGACTATAAAAGGCTCAGGTAGGCGACGTTAGCAAGGGTTCGCACTCTAGCCATTCGCACCCTGGGTTCGCACTCTAGCCATTCGCACACGAGTCTTGGACTATAAAAGGCTCAGGTAGGCGACGTTAGCAAGGGTTCGCACTCTAGCCATTCGCACCCTGGGTTCGCACTCTAGCCATTCGCACCCTGGGTTCGCACTCTAGCCATTCGCACCATGGGTTCGCACTCCATCAACTCACACCCTAGGCATAACTCATCCCCAAGCTCAGGACTCCTGTTCTGTGCAACAAGCAATACAGCGAGCACCTCTGCTCGCCGTGGATGTAGGGTTTTACGCTCCGGCGGCCTGAACCACGTAAAACTCGCCGTGTCAAGCTCCTCCCTCACTCGTCCCTTACGCTTAAGCTCTCCGCAAGCGACTAGCCCCTCTGAAAAAGAACCTCCGCGGGCTGCCTAGAGCAGGTCCGGGGGAAGTGTCGACCACACACTTCGACATTTGGCGCGCCAGGTAGGGGGCTTTTCCCTTGCGCGACGAGTTTCTGCCGACGAAGATGACGAAGCTACCTTCAGCGGCAAGCTCTCCTCCCCCGCGTTCATGACGGACTGTGACTAGCGGGGAATACGTGTCGACGCACTCAGGACGGAGTGTGTCAGCGCAAGCTGGAAGCCAGCAGCCGACTCCGGCAACGCCGACTCCGGCAATGCAGGCTCCAACTAGCGTGAGATCTTCTGCAGTGCTGAGCGTTCCCCACGGGGATGCGCTAGCTGCAGGAAGAGCGCTACTGCACAATCCGCCTGCTGGGGAAGCGCCTCAGGCAGCGACCCAGCAGTGGATTCGCGAGGTAGACCGTCTCGTCGTCGCTGCCGCAAACCCTCGACTTCGGCGGGGACGACGCTCCGGCCAACCGGCTGTGTCGCTGACGCGCACGCCAACGGTTGACGGGCAGACGGCGGATTCCAGCTCCACCAGGCTTCAGTCGACGGGCCTGAGGACAGAGCTGGAACGGTGCCACTTGGGTCAGGATGCCCGGGTGTACCTCAAGCGACATCGAGAAAGGCGTCGCAACCAAGAAGCTGGCGACAGCATGACGTCAGCTTCGACCCAGCCTGAGGCGCAGACCTTCGCCACGCAGCATATACCACAGCCATATGCCCTGCAAACGGCGCCCCCGGTCTATGGCGCAGCCTTGCCCATACCGGGGTACACTGTGCCAGCGGCGAACCAAGCGTTCGCGGCACCAACGCCTGCAGCAACAGGAGCAGGATGTGCGGCCCTGGCACCCCACCTTCGCTTTGTGAGGTGACCGCGCAAGTTTCGGCCGCACCTGCCAGAGAAGTACGACGGCAGCGTCAACCCGGCGAAGTTTCTACAGATCTACTCCACCGCCGTACTTGCCGCAGGAGGGGATGAGGCCGTCATGGCCAACTACTTCCCCGTCGCCTTGACCGGCCCAGCCAGGTCTTGGCTCAGGAACCTCCCCCAGGGTTCCATAACTTCCTGGGGAGAGCTCTGCCAGCAGTTCACCGCCAACTTCGGCAGTTCCTACACCCGGCCTGGCACGGAGCTCGACCTCCACGCCATCCAGCAACAACCTGGGGAGTCGCTGCGCTCCTTCATCCAGTGGTTCTCCCAGGTACGGAACACCATCCCACACATCCAAAACACTTCTGTGGTGGTGGCGTTCCGGCAAGGCGTTCGGGACAAGAAGATGCTCAAGAAGCTCGCGACCAGAGAGGTTCGCGACGTCTCAGAGCTCTTCAGCCTGGCGGACAAGTGCGCCAGAGCAGCCGAAGGGTGGAACTGGCACTCACTGCCAGCCTCTGAGTCAGGAGGGCAGCCCGGGTCCGGCGCTGCTTCCTATGGAGGCGGCAAGAAGGCCAAGAACTGGGGCAGTGGCAAGATGAAGCCACCGGCTGCGGTTCCCGTTGCCGCAGCAGCGGCACCCAGCGGAGCTCGGGGGCCGCGCCCCAACAAGAGGCAGCGACAGTCACCAGCCCCAGAAGGTGACCAAGACAAGCTTTGCCCCATGCACAGCAGCAGTCGCCATACTACTGCCGAGTGCCGGGAGATTCAGAAGCTCGCGGAGCGCTTCCGCAAAGGGAAGCAGCAGCGGACTGATGCTCCACCCTTCCGCCAAAGGAAGGGCAAGCAGAAGGTCGACGCCCCAGACAGCGTCGACCACCCAGTGGGGTTCCAGGAGCCTCAGCGCGCCGTGAAGGCGGTGCGCAACCATGAGGACTCCAGCTCCAGTGATGATGAGCGTCGAAAGAAGCTCTACGTCATATACGGCGGGTCCGCCGACCCCTCGTCCTGAAGCGCGGTTAAGACTCTGCGCCGAGCGGTGGCGTTGGTGGCTCCACTCCCAGGTGCCGCACCGCACCTCAAGTGGATGGGAACCCCCATCAGCTTTGATGCCACCGACTGCCCCAGGAACATGGCTGGGGCCGGCCAACTACCGCTCTTGGTAGCGCCCACCATCGCCAACGTGAGGATGTATCACGTTTTGGTAGATGGCGGAGCTGGGCTGGACCTCATCAGCCGTGCAGCTTTCCAGAAGCTGCAAATCCCGATGGCCAAGCTCACCCCGTCGAGCCCGTTCTCAGGGGTAGGGCCGGGACAGGTCGTTCCCTACGGCAACATCAGCCTCCCGGTGACCTTTGGAGCTCCGGACAGCTATCGGACAGAATACATTCTGTTCGACGTGGCGGAGATCGACCTCCCCTTTAACGCCATAATTGGCAGGCCAGCCCTGTACCGATTCATGGCGGTAGCCCACTACGGCTACCTCGTCTTGAAGATGCCTACACCAACAGGCGTCCTCAGGATTCGTGGAGACCGCACTGCTGCAGTGTCGGCCTTGGAAAAGCTCCAAGCGCTTGCAACAGCTAGAGCACCAGCCCCTGGCAGTGCAGAACCAGACCAGCTCCACCCGGGTGCATGCCACCGTGCCTCCACCGCAGCACCCCGTGTGCAACCCCTCGACGAGGGCGACGTCCCCTTAAAGATCGTCCAAATTGGCGCCGATGCCACCCAGACCACCCGGGTAGCCGGGGGTCTGGATAGCAAATAGGAAGGCGCGCTCGTCACCTTCCTCCGGCACAACGTCGACGTGTTTGCACGGCAGCCATCGCAGATGCCGGGGATCCCTAGGGAGGTGATCTAGCACCACTTAAAGGTCTTCCCCGACACCCGGCCAGTTCAACAGAAGCCCCGCAAGCAGTCCATCGAGCGGCAAAACTTCATCCGCGAAGAAATCAAGAAGTTGTTGGATGCTGGCTTCATACGGGAAGTCCACCACCCCCGGTGGTTGGCGAACCCCGTCATTGTCCCGAAGGCCGGTAGGAAGCTCCGGATGTGCATCCACTACACCAGTCTCAATAAGGCATGTCCCAAAGATCCATTCCCTCTCCTTAGAATAGATCAAATAGTAGACTCGACATCAGGCTGCGATATGCTGTGCTTCCTAGACGCCTACTCGGGTTTCCATCAGATCCCCATGTCTAGAGAAGATGAAGAGCACACCTCCTTCATCACAGTAGATGGCCTGTATTGTTATGTCTCTATGCCTTATGGCCTAAAGAATGCTCTCCCCACCTTTGTACGTGCAATGCACAAAACCTTTGGAGAGTTAATAAGAGACTTAGTTGAGATGTACGTCGATGACATCGTTGTCAAGGTCAGGCAGAGTTCATCCTTGTTAGATAACCTAACCTTAGTTTTTGACAAATTGCGCTCTACGCGCACCAAGCTAAACCCCGACAAATGTGTGTTCGGTGTATCCTCGCCATGCAGTCAAAAGCCAAGCGCTGGCTGACTTCGTGGCAGAGTGGACACCAACGAAGGCTGACCCAGGGGGCCACGAAGACGGTGAACTGGAGCACCGAGCTCCGGTCTTCACCGAGCCCCACTGGACGCTCTTTCTTCGACGGCTCCTCGCGGAAGCAGGGGGCCGGTGCCGGTGTACTGCTTCTCATGCCATCGGGGGAGCAGTTTGGGTACATGGTGCGTCTCAATATCAAGGCAACCAACAACATGGCAGAGTATGAAGCACTCATCTTTGGCCTACAGACAGCCCTGTCTCTGGGCGCTCGCCAGTTGTTGGCACAGGGCGACTCCCAGCTGGTTATCAAGCAAGTTAAGGGCGAATGCTCTTGCAATGACCCACTGCTAGCTGCTTATCTGCTTCATGTGCAGATGTTGGAGAAAGACTTCCTCGCCTTGGACCTGCGCCACGTACCGCGCGCTGGCAATTCCGCAGCTGACGACCTTTCAACGAAGGCTACCACCGGAGCTCCTGTGCCCGAAGGAGTCTTCGAGAGGACGTTGCTGCGGCCCACAGCCCGGCCCGCCGAGCTGGGCGAAGGGGGCTGGACCAGCACCTCGAAGCTGGCGGTCCCGGCGGCCCTGCAGCCATGGATGCCACCAAGGATCGTAAGCGTCACTGGGGACTCCGTGCAACCCAGCGCTCAAGATCCAGAAGCTCAAGTCAGACCCGATGCATGGATCACGGAGATCCGGGACTACTTGAAAGACAACATCCTCCCTGATGAACATGCAACCGCTGAACGGATCGCGCGTATGGCTAAGAGATACGCGCTGGTAGAAGGGGATCTCTACCGGCGTGGCGCCAACCATGTCCTATTGCGGTGCATAACCCAGGGGGAAGGTTGCGACTTGCTCGCTGAGATCCATGGAGGCGAATGTGGGAGTCACTCTTCCTCACGCACGCTTGTCGGTAAAGCCTTCCAGCATGGCTTCTACTGGCCGACAGCACTCCAGGATGCCGTCAAGCTGGTCGAGAGCTGCAAGGCGTGCCAGTTCCACGCCAAGCAGATCCATACACCGGCTCAGGCGGTACAGATGATCCCACCCTCATGGCCATTTGCCGTATGGGGGTTGGACATCCTGGGACCATTCCCCAGAGCCGTCGGGGGATTCTGGTACCTCTATGTCGCCATCGACAAGTTCACCAATTGGCCGGAAGCCACACCAGTTGTCACCATCAACAAGCAATCCGATGTAAAGTTCATCAAGTCGATTGTCTGCCGGTTCGGGGTCCCGAACAGAATCATCACCGACAACGGGACCCAGTTCGCCAGCGCAGCCTTCCAAGACTACTGCGAAGACCTCGGCATACAGGTGTGCTATGCCTCTGTTGCTCACCCAAAGAGCAATGGGCAAGTCGAGAGGGCCAACACCGAGATTCTACGGGGCCTCAAGACCCGCGCCTATGCCAGCCTGAAGAAACATGGTGCCAATTGGGTGGATGAGCTTCCGAGCACACTATGGGCTAACCGGACATCCCAGAGCCGGGCCACCGGAGAGACACCCTTCTTCATGGTGTATGGGGCCGAAGCTGTGCTTCCCCCAGAGATCACCATGAAGTCTCACCGCGTCCGAGCTTATGACGAAGCCGCGCAGGACAACCTCCGGCGCGGAGACATCGACCTCGTCGACGAGGTCCGATTGCATGCAGCACTCCGTAACGCATGGTACAGACAAGCGCTCCGCTGCTACCACCAGAGGTCTGTGCGTGCCCGGGAGCTGCAGGAAGGCGACCTGGTGCTGCGGCACATACTTTCTCGCGAAGGGACCTACAAACTCTCCCCTAGTTGGGAAGGTCCCTTCTGAGTCACGAAAGTATGCCGCCCCGGGTGCGTACGCCTTTCCACCGAGGATGGGGATCCGCTCCCGAACCCCTGGAACATCGAACACCTCCGTAATTTCTACCCCTAGAACAGTAGCAGGACAGTTTCTTCTTTCTAATAGATTCCATAGAGTCCCGGAACAGCGCTCGGAGCAGCTAAGTCTCAGGGGACGGTCCAGGACTACGTTCAGCTTTGCCTGGTTCCGACTCCAAGCGCGTAGAGTCTTGCTTCCCTTTTTAATGGGACGGGTCGTGGCCTCCATGCTTAGCCTGTTTTCCGCCTATGGAAATTTATAGGGAAAGAACCTGTCCTGCTTTGCTCTTCCTTTATGCTCATCCAAATTATGTATTAATTTTTATGACCGCACTTCCTGGGTATGTGCACCATACACCCAGTCCCCTTTTTCCCATTATCAACTCTAGTCGGCATTTGCTATCCTGCCTGGGGCGGTCGCGCTTGGGGGACCTGCCGATGGCCAGGGAGCCCCGAGCCCCGGCACGTCGTGCACCAAAATTCCCAAGCACAGTGCACCGAATCGGGATTGTAAGCCAAATAAGACTATGAGATCGGAAAGGGGGGGAGCCCCAAGGAGAATTACGTTTCCCTTGTTTGTGTGCAGGACCCTCCGGCCTTGGCTTCCCGCAGGAGTATGGTAGGAGTACCCAAACAGTTGGCCACGCCTACCAGGGGGCCACTACGGACCGCGCAAAACCGGGAGATCCGGACCCCGCCCCCTCCGTAGGGGCGGGCCCCGGAGGCCCCACGTGTCCAGCGGGGCCGGGGCTCCCGCCTCCTCAGGAGGGGCTCCGGTCCCGCCACGTGGCCGGCAGAAGCCGGACCTCCCCCTCTGGGAGGGGAGCTCCGAAGGCCCCACGTGTCCAGCGGAGCCAGAGCTCCCGCCTCCTTAGGAGGGGGCCCGGACCCGCCACGTGGCCGGCAGAAGCCGGACCTCCCCCCTCCACCGGGAGAGGTCCGAAGGCTCCACGTGTCCCGTGGGGCCAGACCTCCCTCTCCTCAGAGGAGAGCTCCGGGCCCGCCACGTGTCCAGCAGATCCGGACCTCCCCGTCCTCATGGGGCGGGCTCCGGAGACCTCCGGGGCCCTTAATACAGTAAGGACCCGGGGAAGGTGTCTGTGCAGACCTTCGAGATTGGTGAAGGCCTATGAGTACCTTGCGGAGCTAAGGGCTCGGCCGGGCAAAACCAAGAAGAAGACAAGGGCATCACAGGCACGAAGGGTCATAAGAGTCTATGCATTCATGGCTCCATGAGCTGGACTACAAACTCGATAAAAAAGAAAGAAACAAGCCCTAGGGTTCTCCTGGCACGTCCAGAACCTAGAAGCTGCGAGAACGGCCATGTCCCCAACTTCAGCCCTGGCGGCGTTCTCATGCTCCGTGACCCGAGCACAGGGATCATCTCGGCCATCACCAGCGCAAGGGCCAGTGTCATCAAGGATGCTTCTGAAGCCCCCTCCGCCGCTTCAGCGGTTTCCATGGAGACTCTGCCGCCTGGAGTCCTCCTCGGCGTGTCAGCAGTTTCTTTGGAGACTCCACCGCCTGAGGAGAGACGGTGCAGCTTCCCTGAGGACTCCTCTGACCCGAGCGCAGGGATCATCTCGGCCATCACCAGCGCAAGGGACGGTGTCATCAAGGATGCTTCTGAAGCCCCCAACGCCGCTTGAGCAGTTTCCTTGGAGACTCTACCGCCTAGAGTCCTCCTTGGTGCTTCAGCATCTTCCTTGGAGACTCCTCCGCCTGAAGCCTCCTCGATGTGTCAGCAGTTTCTTTGGAGACTCCACCAATTGAGGAGAAAGGACGCAACGCCTGGGAACCCTCAGCCAGTCGTCGCTCAAGAAGAGTCCAGTCGGGATGACAAAACCGAGGCCTCTTGGAAGCGTCACCTCCAGAGGCAAGGCATGCAGGCTCCCTGGATCCCTGACTTGGTGCAGAAGCCGCCACCGGAGGAAATCCAGAGCGATCCCCCTCCGAAGGCGGGTTAGAAGCCATGGGAGAAGACAAGGTCATAGGAACTCAATGAAGGTGCAAGTGCTGGAAGCCTTATAAAGGGAACCAATCCACATTGTGGCTTCGTTTCACACTTTCCAGGTGCGATTCCAAGTGTTGAAGTGTTCAGTCGACACTTCCCCCGGGCCTGCACTGGGCAGCCCGCGGAGGTTCTTTTTTTCGGTGGGGCTAGTCTCTAGCGGAGAGCTTGCGCAGATGGACGAGTTAGTAAGAGCTTGACACGGCGAGTTTTACGTGGTTCAGGCAGCCGGAGCGTAAAACCCTACGTCCACGGCGAGCTATGGAGCTCGCTGTATTTCTTGCTGCTCGGGGCCGGAGGCCTGAGCTTGGGGGTGAGTTACAGCTTGAGAGCGTATGGCTAGCGTATGAGTTGCAAAGTGCGAACCCTTGCTATCGACGCCTATCCGAGCCTTTTATAGTCCAAGGCTCGGGCAGCTTACAAGGGGGGCCGGGACCCGACAGGTGGTCCCGGGAAGATTGTCTATCATCTACCGTATCTGTAGTTATGACGGTAGTTGCCTCTGGTCAAAGGCTTCTGAGTCTTCATCTTGCCGCCCTGCCCATGCCGCATGCTAGTCGTAGTGGTTGATGACGGCGCAGGCGGCATGGGATGTCTTGTCGCGGTGTTTATTGGCTGGCAGGTTCTGACACCGCGCGCCAGTCTGTGATGCGACTGGGCACAACGGCACCTGACAGAAGCGTGCTCCGCGTCTCCGTGTCTTGGGAAGACGCGAGCCTTGAATACCTTGTACGGGCAAGGTATGGGGCTTCTTTACGCCCGCTGCCTATCGCTCGGGGCAGGCAGCGTCGTTCTGCTGCCACGTGGCGGGCCCGGAGCCCTTCTCAGAGGAGAGAAGGGTCAGTCCCGCGGGGCACGTGGAGCCTCCGGACCTCTCCCCGCGGAGGGAGAGGCTCGGCTTCTGTTGGCCACGTGGCGGGCCCGGAGCTCTCCTCCGAGGAGAGGGAGGTCCGGCCCCGCTGGACACGCGGCGCCTTCGGATCTCTCTCCCGTGGAGGGGGAGGTCCGGCTTCTGTATGCCACGTGGCAGGCCCGGAGCTCTCCTCTGAGGAGAGGGAGGTCCGGCCCCGCCGGACGCGTGGCGCCTTCGGAGCTCTTCCTGCGGAGAAGGGCGAGTTCCTTAGGCATTTTACCCTGTGCGCGGGGGTACCCCATATCTCAGGTACCGACAGTGGCCCCCGGGCCCATCTCGGGGGAGGTAGCGAGCCCAAGGTGGGAGCTCTGTCTCTTTCAACCCGCGCACTTTCTCTAAGTCCTGAATTGACCGCTGCCGGAGCACGAACGGCCGCGGGATCGTGGGAGCGTGCGCTCACTTGATGGTTGCTTTTACTGCGGCGGTTCCCAAGTCTGCCACTTCTGCACGTTGCGGCGCTTTCTTCGGGAACCGCCGAAGTGCCTTGCCGGCTCACCTTCTCAGGAGACTGACTCCTTGCCCCCACCGCTTCAGTTAGGCGGCTTGGGCCCACCCGTCATCAGCACTCGGTCTAGGAACCGAAGCGGTTGCCGATGCGGGGTATTCGAAGAGTTCCGAATCGCTTGGAATTGCACCCGGGAAGTTTTTAGAGGGGGTCTCACCCACATTGCAGCTTCCCTTCACACTTCTCTGCGTTTCTTCTCGGACTCTTGTGCTTTTGCTCTCTTGCCCTTGAGTTCTCCCTCGCCATGGCTTCCAACCCGTCACCCGAGAAGAAGCGCGCTCGATCTCCTCCAGCAGCGGCGTCTATGCCAAGTCGGGATTCTGGGGTGCCTGACACTCCCTCCAGTGGCGACTCGAAGAGGCCCCGGGCTGATGCGCTGGGGGGAGCTTCTGGGGCGTCTCCTGTTCCGCCAGTTCAAGCGACTGCGGAGCGGCCGTCAGTGACGGTAGCGGGCTCTGGGAGTTCTACCCCAGCTCGGAAGTCAGGGTTCAGAGCCCGCTGGAGTGTCCGCGCTTCCCGGCCATCCCCGACTTGTGGGAATCTGTGCCGCTGCGCTCGGAGCCAGGGTCAACTGCCGCGGCCCCTAGGCCAGCGTGAACTTCTCCTGTTCCGGTGTGCTCGGACTCCGCGGCTGCGTCATCTCTTCCTGTCGAGACTGCCGCGGCCCCCAAGCCAGCGCAGGTCGACCATGCACTAGGCGGCCCGGCCTTTTCTCCAGCACCGCCTTCCCCGACTCGCCCTTCTCCTCAGATCAAGGAGCCAGAAGCTGAAGAGAGCCCGGCTGGCCCGGCTGCCGGAGCCTCGGAGCCAATTTCTCCTGATCGGCGTCTCGTCTCGGTTGCTGGTGCGTCGACTCCTATTGAGGATGAGGTAATGGAGGAGGTCGGGGGGACTGCCCCGGCCTCTGTTGCTCCATTGCCCCTGGCGGATGCCTTCGCGCTTGCCGAGACAAGCATTCGGCAGGTCTTGGCTGCTCTAGGTCGCGAGTGGGAGGAGTATACAGTTGAACGGGATCGCCTCCTCACCTGGGGGAACCTTTTGCGGGAGAGGACCGCGAAGGTTAAGAGCGAGCTCGACTACAGGCGGGAGTTGCTCGACTTCAGGGAAGTGCTCCTCGACCGGATGAAGCGGGCTGTCGACCGCATGGACACCCAATCGCGGCGGATCAACAGGGAGGCTCTAGAGGCACACGCCCGGGCCGAAGAGAGCCTCTCTTCTGCTGTGGAGATACGGCAGCGGTTGGAGCGTCGTGAACTCGCCGTTGAGGAACGGGAGCGTTCCATGGAAGCTAAGGCGGAGAGGGTCACCGCGCAGCTGGTGGCGGGCGAGGATGACCTTCGAGCTCGGATCGAGGAGCTGGAGATCCTGAAGGCAGACCTCGACTTGAGGGAGGAACAGGTCTCCCGTGATCGCCGGGCGGTCTTGGACCGGGAGTTGACCGCCAACTTCAAGGCCGCTGAGTTGGAGCGGCTCGCCAAGACTCTCCACCTTCGGGAGAGCTCCCTGGCGGCCAAGGAGAAGGAATTCTCCGAGAGGAACCTGGAGGCTCTGCAGGTAGCCCGCCATGAGGTGGAGGAGCTTTCGGCCTTGCGGTCCTCCGAGGCTCTTGCGGTCTCGAGCTTCGTGGATCGAGCGGGGTCCGCCCTGATCCCTCTTGGCTTCAATCCGGTGAGGGCCGCGGCCCCTGCGTTGGAGGTGATCCCCACGCTGGAGTCGATCGGCGCCAAGCTGGACAGGCTAGACTCGGTGGTCGCCAGTGAGCTTGAGGCCGAGGGGCGCGGCCTAGCCTTAGAGGTCGCCTCACATGTGCTGGCATGCTTTAAGAGCTGCGACCCCTCTTTTTCGCTAGAACCAGCGAGAGAGGGCCCAGCCTCAGAGCGGGAGCAAGCTGCCAGGGCAGAAGTCGAGGATGTGGCCGCCCTTGTAGCCGCAAGGTTCCGGCGGGAGCCGGGAGGTCCTTAGGACTTGTTTCTCCCTTTTTATCGAGTCTGTAGTCCAGCTCATGGAGCCTCGCTTAGCTCGACTCTTTTAGATATCTGTGTCTGTGATGCTTTTCTCTCCTTCTTGGCTTTACCTGACTGGGTCCTTAGCTCCGCAAGGTACTCAGAGGCCATCTCCAATCTCGGAGCTCCGCATAGACACCTTCCCCGGGTCCTAACCGTGTTAGGGGCCCCCGGGGGTCTCCGGATCTCGCCCCATGGGGAGCCCCAAGTCTGCCCGCCACGTGGCGGGTCCGGAGCCCCTCCTTAAGAGGCTGGAGCTCCGGCCACGCTGGACACGTAGGGCTTTCGGAGCCCTCCCACCGGGGGGGAGGTCCGGTTTCCGCCCGCCACGTGGCGAGCCCGGAGCCCTCCTCAAGGGAGGTGAGAGTTCCGAGCCTGCTGGACACGTGGGGCCCTCGGGTCCTGCCCCTGCTGGTGGGGCAGGTCCCGGTCCTTCCAGTTCTAGGTCGGAGTAGTTGGTAGCTCCTTTCCCCCTGCTTCATGCAGTCCCTGTTGCCGTAACCTGGAGGTCCTGCACACAGGCAGAGGAAACGTAATTCTCCTCGGAGGGTCCTTCCCTCCCGTCTCCTAGTCTTATCCGTCTTACGATCCTGATTCGCTATACGGGGCTTGGGCAATTCTGTGCACGAGGCGCCGGAGCTCCGGCTCCCTCCGAGGTCCGGGTATGGCCGTCCGATACCTAGTACCGGGCCATGCGCTGGGGAAGCAGAGTGCACGTGCTTTGGGTTCATGACCAGGCAAAGCGGTTGTACTCCCCTGTACCTCCGGAGGGCAGGATGCGCATGCTTTGGGCTCATGGCCGGCTAAGCTGGATACGCACCCTGGACCCCCCATGCACAACGCAGGCCTTTGCTGGAGGTAATCAACTGGCACCGCAACACCTGACTGGGGGAGGCCCGAGAGACTCACTCGGCCATCGGCAGGTGCCTCAAGCGCAGCCGCCTTCGGTAGGATAGCGAATGCCGACTATTTATGAGCGCAGGAGAGGGGGAGCTAGATGTACGATGAACATACAGAGATAGTGCGATCATAAAAATTAATGCATAATTTAAATGAGCGCATGAGAGAGAGCTAAGTAGAACAGGTCTCTGCATTCGTGCCCATAGATGGAATTCTGGCTGTACATGGAGGCAATGTTCCACCTCGTCTACAAGGGAAGCAAGACTCTACGCGCTTAGGGTCGGAACCAGGCTAAACTGGACGTAGTCCTGTACCGTCCCTTGAGACTTAGCTGCCCCAAGCTCTGTTCCTAAATCCTATGGGATCCATTACAGAAGGGAATAACCCTGTTCTACTGATGCTCGGGAAGTAGGACTTATAGTGTTGCTTCATGGCAAGGATTTTCGGGAATGGGCCCCACTCTCGGTTGAAAGGCATGTGTACCTGGGGCGGCAGCTTTCATGATTCGGAAGGGACCTTCCCTGCTGGGAGAGAGCTTATGGGTCCTTCTTGGAATAGAGCGTGCCGCTTCACCAGGTTGCCCTCCGGCAGGCCCCCGACGCGTTTGGTTCTTTGGCGGTAGTGCTTAGAGCATTAGCCGAGACCGTGCGTTGTGGGGTGTTCCCTGCAGCCGAGTCTTGTCGACGAGGTTGTTATCTTCGCGCTGGATCAGGTCCTGCGCGGCTTCTCCTGGGGGCCCCCTGGAAGTTCTCCCCTTCTGGCTAAGGCCTTCAAGGGGTAGGTGGGCCCGGGCTCGTCTTGGATGACCTAAGGCGTCTTCCCCTTCTGGCAAGGCCTTCAAGGGGTTGACAGACCTTAGGCGGCTCCCGAGATGTATGTTCGAGGCACAGAGGCGCGCCGCAATTGGCTAACGCCCTGGCCCGTCACCGTCGGAACTGGAGTCCTCACCGTTATGCACTGTCTTCATGACACGCTGAGGCTCCTGGAACCCCACCTGATGGGCAGCGGTGACTGGGGCATCGACCTTCTGTTTGCCATCCCTCTGAGGGTAGGACGGTGCTTCAGCCCTCTGCTGTCTTCCTTTGCGGAAGCGCTCTGCGAGCCTCTGGTTCTCCCAGCACTCGGCAGCAGTATGGTTGCCGGTGCCATGCACGGGGCATAGCCCGCCTTGGTCACTGTCTGGGGCCGGTGATTGCCGCTGCCTTTTGTTGGGGCGTGGCCCCCGAGCTCCACTAGTCGTCGCAGCTGCGGCGACGGGAGCCGTGAACAGTGACTTCATCTTGCCACTCCCCCGGTTCTTGGCCTTCTTGCCACCCCCATAGGCAGCAGCACCGGACCCAGGCTGTCCTCCTGACTCGGAGGTCGGCAGAGCGTGCCAGTTCCGTCCTTCAGCTGCTCTGGTGCACTTGTCCGCCAGGCTGAAGAGCTCTGAGACGTCGCGGACCTCTCTTGTCGCGAGCTTCTCAAGCATTTTCTCGTCCCGGACACCCTGTCAGAACGCCACCACCACAGAGGCACTTTGGATATGTGGGATGGTGTTGCGTACCTGAGAGAACCGCTGGATGAAAGAGCGCAGCGACTCCCCAGGTTGTTGCTTGACGGCGTGGAGGTCAAGCTCCGTGCCGGGACGGGTGTAGGAGCTGCCGAAGTTGGCGACGAATTGCCGGCAGAGCTCTCCCCAGGAGGTTATGGACCCCTGAGGTAGATTCATGAGCCAAGACCGAGCTGGGCCGGTCAAGGCGACGGGGAAGTAGTTGGCCATGACAGCCTCGTCCCCTCCTGCGGCAAGTACGGCGGTGGAGTAGATCTGGAGGAACTCCGTTGGGTTGACGCTACCGTCGTACTTTTCGGGCAGGTGCGGCCAGAACTTGCGCGGCCACCTCGCGAAGCGAAGGTGGGGTGCAAGGGCCGCACATCCTGCACCTGCTGCTGCAGGTACTGGCGCTGCGAACGCTTGGTTCGCACTTGGCACCGCGTATCCCGGCATGGGCAAGGCTGCACCATAGACCGGGGCCGCTTCTTGCGGCGCATATGGTTGTGGCATATGCTGCGCAGCATATGCCTGAGGCAGGACTCGCGTGGCGAAGACCTGCCCTTCAGGTTGTGTCGAGGCCGACGACATGCTGTCGCCAGCCTCATGGTTGCGACGCCTTTCTCAGCGTCGCTCGAGGTACACCCGGGCGTCCTGGCCCAAGTGGCACCGTTCCAGTTCCCTTCTCAGGTCCGTCGACGGGAGCCTGGAGGAGCTGGAATCCTCCGTTAGCCCGTCAACCATGGGCGTGCGCGTCAGCGACACAGCTGGTCGTCCTGGGCGCCGTCCTCGCCGAAACCGAGGGTTCACGGCGGCGACGACGAGGCGGTCCACCTCGTGGACCCATTGCTGGGTCGCTGAATGGGGCGCATCCCCCGCAGGTGGGTTGCGCAGCAGCGCTCTTGCTGCAGCTAGCACACCTCCATGGTGTACGCTCAGCGCTGCAGAAGATCTCACACTGGTCGGGGCCTGCATAGCCGGAGTCGGCTGCTGGCTACCAGCTTGTGCCGACACACTCCGTCCTGAGTGTGTCGACATGTACTCCCCAGTGGTCACGGTTCACCGTGAACGCGGAGGGGGAGAGTTTGCCGCTGAAGGAAGCTTGGTCATCTTCGTCGACGGAAACTCGTCGCGCTAGGAGAAAAGCCCCTACCTGGCGCGCCAAATGTCGAAGTGTTCAGTCGACACTTACCCTGGGCCTGCACTGGACAGCCCGCGGAGGTTCTTTTTTTTGGTGGGGCTAGTCTCTAGCGGAGAGCTTGCGCAGATGGACGAGTTAGTAAGAGCTTTACACGGCGAGTTTTACGTGGTTCAGGCCGCCGGAGCGTAAAACCCTACGTCCACGGCGAGCTATGGAGCTCGCTGTATTTCTTGCTGCTCGGGGCCGGAGGCCTGAGCTTGGGGGTGAGTTACAGCTTGAGAGCGTATGGCTAGCGTCTGAGTTTCAAAGTGCGAACCCTTGCTATCGACGCCTATCCGAGCCTTTTATAGTCCAAGGCTCGGGCAGCTTACAAGGGGGGCCGGGACCCGACAGGTGGTCCGGGGAAGATTGTCTATCATCTACCGTATCTGTAGTTATGCCGGTAGTTGCCTCTGGTCGAAGGCTTCTGAGTCTTCATCTTGCCGCCCTGCCCATGCCGCATGCTAGTCGTAGTGGTTGATGACGGCGCAGGCGGCATGGGATGTCTTGTCGCGGTGTTTATTGGCTGGCAGGTTCTGACACCGCGCGCCAGTCTGTGATGCGACTGGGCGCAACGGCACCTGACAGAAGTGTGCTCCGCGTCTCCGCGTCTTGGGAAGACGCGGGCCTTGAATACCTTGTACGGGCAAGGTATGGGGCGTCTTTACGCCCGCTGCCTATCGCTCGGGGCAGGCAGCGTCGTTCTGCTGCCACGTGGCCGGTCCGGAGCCCTTCTCAGAGGAGAGAAGGGTCAGTCCAGCGGGGCACGTGGAGCCTCCGGACCTCTCCCCGCGGAGGGAGAGGCTCGGCTTCTGTTGGCCACGTGGTGGGCCCGGAGCTCTCCTCCGAGGAGAGGGAGGTCCGGCTCCGCTGGACACGCGGCGCCTTCGGATCTCTCTCCCGCGGAGGGGGAGGTCCGGCTTCTGTATGCCACATGGCGGGCCCGGAGCTCTCCTCTGAGGAGAGGGAGGTCCGGCCCCGCCGGACGCGTGGCGCCTTCAGAGCTCTCCCTGCGGAGAAGGGCGAGTTCCTTAGGCATTTTACCCTGTGCGCGGGGGTACCCCATATCTCAGGTACCGACACCAAGCGATTCGAAACTCTTCGAATACACCGCATCGGCTCCAAGACCGAGCGCCGATGACAGGTGGGCCCAAGCCGCCCAGCTGAAGCGGTGGGTCAAGGAGTCAGTCTCCCAAGAAGACGAGCCGGCAAGGCACTTCGGCGGTTCCCGAAGAAAGCGCCGCAACGTGCAGAAGTTGCAGCCTTGGGAACCGCCGCAGTAAAAGCAACCATCAAGTGTGCGCACGCTCCCACGATCCTGCGACTGTTCGTGCTCCGGCAGCGGTCAATGCGGGACTTAGAGAAAGTGCGCGGAACAGAAGAGACGGAGGTCCCAACTCGGGCTCGCTATCTCCCCCGAGATGGGCCCGGGGGGCCACTGTCGGTACCCGCGATATGGGGTACCCCCGCGCACAGGGGAAAATGCCTAAGGATCTCGCCCTTCTCCGCAGGTAGAGCTCCGAAGGCGCCACGTGTCCAGCAGGGCCGGACCTCCCTCTCCTCAGAGGAGAGCTCCGGGCCCGCCACGTGGCCAACAGCAGCCAGACCTCCCCTACGTGGGGAGGGCACTGAAGGCGCCGCGTGTCCCGCGGGGCCGGACCTCCCCCTCCTCAGACGAGAGCTCTGGGCCCGCCACATGGATGACAGAAGCTGGACCTCCCCCCTCTGCGGGGAGAGGTCCGAAGGCTCCACGTGTCCAGCGGGGCCGGACCTCCCTCTCCTTAGAGGAGAGCTCCGGGCCCGCCACGTGTCCAGCAGAACAGCGCTGCCTGCCCCCGAGCGGTAGGCAGCGGGCGTAAAGACGCACCATACCTTGCCCGTACAAGATATTCAAGGCCCGCGCCTTCCCAAGACGCGGAGACGCGGAGCACGCCTCTGTCAGGTGCCGTTGCGCCCAGTCGCATCACAGACTGGCGCGCGGTGTCAGGACCTGCCAGCCAATAAACACAGCGACAAGACATCCCCTGCCACCCCCGCCATCATCAACCACTACGACTAGCATGCGGCATGGGCAGGTCGGCAAGACGAAGACTCAGAAGCCTTCGCCAGAGACAACTACCGACATAACTGCGGATACGATAGTCGGCAGGAAATCTCCCCGGGACCACCTGTCGGGTCCCGGGCCCCCCTTGTAAGCCACACGAGTCTTGGACTATAAAAGGCTCGGGTAGGCGACGTTAGCAAGGGTTCGCACTCTAGCCATTCGCACCCTGGGTTTGCACTCCAGCAACTCACACCCTAGGCATAACTCATCCCCAAGCTCAGGACTCCGGTTCTGAGCAACAAGCAATACAGCGAGCACCTCTGCTCGCCGTGGACGTAGGGTTTTACGCTCCGGCGGCCTGAACCACGTAAAACTCGCCGTGTCAAGCTCCTCCCTCACTCGTCCCTTACGCTTAAGCTCTCCACAAGCGACTAGCCCCTCCGAAAAAGAACCTCCGCGGGCTGCCCAGAGCAGGTCCGGGGGAAGTGTCGACCACACACTTCGACAACGTCCATTCTAGCTTTTCAGTGTGACAACGGTAAGGAGTTTGACAACTCCGAACTGCGCTCATACTTTCTCAAAAATGGAATCACATTTTGTTTCTCATGCCCTTACACATCTTCTCAAAATAGCAAAGCCGAACGTTCTTTGTGCACTATTAATGATGTCCTTTGCACACTACTTTTTCAAGCATCACCGCCGGATCGTTTTTGGGTGGAAGCCTTGCATACTGCAACTTACCTACTGAACCGACGCCCCAGTAAGCCTCTGAATTTTCGCACTCCTTATCATATGCTGTTTGACCAAGAGCCAGACTACTCACATCTTTGGGTTTTCGGATGTTTATGCTATCCTAACCTCAGTGCTACCATTTCTAACAAGCTTCAACCTCGGTCTGTAGCTTGTCTATTCCTAGGTTATCCTGCTGAGCAAAAGGGTTACAAATGCCTGAATCTTTCTACTCACAAGGTGATAGTGTCTCGTCATGTGGTCTTTGATGAGTCCACATTCCCATTTGCTGCTCATGGCACCACCCAGACTACATCAACATATTAGACCACACGACCTATTCTATCATTACCTGGACCCCCACAAGTTACTGAACCACACGAGCACTCACCACTACTCTGCCCACCCTCACCACCTCATTCAGACTTGCCATCGGTTTCTGAAACTGGTAGTTCCAGTTCAGCATCAAAAGGGCCTCCCACACACACATCTTCTTCCCCATTGCCTACAAACCCTAACACAACCCCCATGATATCAGATGACTACCCGAGCTCGAGATGGCATCTTCAAACCGAAACAGATATGAACCTTAACACTAGTGAAGCCATCTCTCCCATACCATCCACTTATAGGTCAGCCCTCGAAGACCCTCACTGGAAACAAGCCATGACAGAGGAATACAATGCACTGATTTCAAACAATACTTGGTCTCTTGTGCCTAAACCTGCAGGTGCCAATGTGGTGACTGGTAAATGGGTATTTCAACACAAGTTTTGACCTGATGGAAGTCTGCAGTGATATAAAGCAAGATGGGTGGTGAGAGGATTTACACAAGAGGAAGGTATTGATTACAAAGAGACTTTCAGTCCCGTTATTAAACCTGCCACTATCAGAACTGTGCTTAGCATTGCAACTTCGTCTCAATGGCCCGTGCATCAGTTAGATGTCAAAAATGCCTTTCTCAATGGCACTCTATCTGAAACTGTGTATTGTGCTCGGCCATCCGGCTTTACTGCAAAGGACCATCCTTCTCATGTTTGCAAGCTCAACAAGTCTCTTTATGGACTAAAGCAGTGTCACACCCAGTTTTTCCGAAGAACAACCGAGTGAATATCACATGTATGCCAGGATCATTTTCTCATACATGTGATGACAAATAGTGATGTATCATTTATTACAAGCCAGGTGTCGAATATAAATAAGTCTTACATAGCAAATGTCTCGATGGACAATAATAAGTTCATCACAAGTAAATAAACTAGCAGCGGAATATTATTCTTGAGGGCTCTGTCACAGGCGTTGCCCGGGGGTCTCCATGAACCTAGAAACCTTCTTCGGGTCCAAAGTCTTGGTCCTTATACACCACCTCATTATCTTGACCTGAGCAGCAATATAAGCCAACAAATATGCAAGGTTGAGTACCAATGGTACTCAGCAAGTGTGGGAAAATTATATTATGCATGGCTAGAACAAGGAGAGGTCGAACTCATAGTTAAAGCACTATACAATTAATACCTATCACCTTAGCTTATTAAGCACCTACATTACTACACAGGTGAAATGGTCCCAAACTCCCATCCCATCATCATAATCCAATAACCATAACATCATTTCCAATGTTAAGCTCCCCTCTTAATATCCTTAACTTCCAAAACCATCACTCCTCTAATCATGAATAAGTCCAAGCCGCTCTTGACCGTGAGCACGGCTGTCATGACAGTTTTGACTCTGCAGAGTTTGTACCATTGTACCCACATGTAGTGATTTCATCCCCCGTTGCCGGGTGGACTAAAAGAACCTCCATTATGCCAGTGGCTACGAACCACATTCACACTTCCCAGGTGTGTAGCCAGGAGATCACTATGAAGCCTTTACAAAGGAATTCCCGACGAGCGTGGGCCCACTGAGGTTTCACCCCTAACAGCATACAAGAGGCTCCAACCCCGCTGCAGTGGCCCCCTCTTGAGCCTTGCGGTTCATATGGTAGTCCAGCTGACACCTATTCCCCGCACCATCCAACACACCCATACTACGCCGGGGATACACCTAATTAATTGGCCAAGCTGCCCCATCTCAGCATGTGGTTGGCACGGTAAAGCCAGGTTACATGCTCCATGAACCGGTCCTTAGGATCCAGGCAAGTACTAAACACAAACCCAAGTCTCGTGCACCCAGCACACAACCAAAACATCCAACTTGCCTTGATCCCTACCTCTACATAACTCACAATATCTCATTCAAGAGTATGGTAAAATAAACTGATGATCTCATATCCCAAATATCCCATTCTAAGCATGGCTAAGCATATGCATAATAATAAATGACATGATAAAATAAATCCCAACCCAAGCTACAAGGAAACAAGGTAATGCAATTCTAGGGAAACTTCCTAACATGGGTTTCATATTTCAATTGACAATGCAAATAATTCTAGCTACACATCCTAGCATAGGATCAAAGTGGTCAAGGACACTTGCCTCCTTCTTGCTGCTCTTAAAATGGGTAGTCCTGGTCTTGGAAAGGAATAACTTGCTCTTGAGCAGGTTCTACATCATACCATCACACATAGCAAAAGAAAAACAACAATCCATAAGACATAGTTCACACTTCCACTTCATACAAACCACACATTCACATTTATGAAAGTCATTCACCATTATATGTGTTGTGGTTACTCTATGTGTGTTGATTTGTGTCTTGCATACACTTTTAATCATATGTATATGATTCCTACTTTTGTATTCACATTTATGCTTGCATACTATTTATATGAGTTTCCAATTTAAATAAATTTCTTATATTCAATTACTGCACCTTTTAGCTACCAAGTATGCATGAAAGGTATTTTCCTTCTCCATATGTGTCTTCATAATTTCTACCAACCCTAAACTGAATCCTTTGGATTTTAGAACTCCATTTATCATTTACTAGTTGCTATATTTTCAGATTTATTTCCTATGCCTAAATGTTATCTTTATTATGAAAATAACAAGACACCTCATCTAAACAGAATAGGTTCTGATCTAAAATATTTACTAATATATTTTTGACCTTTTCCTCTGATGTAAACCATTTTACAATTATTTTCCCTATTTTCTAAAACTATTCATTACTTAAAATTGTGTCCCTAAATGTGAATAATAAATTAAACAGATTCAATTCAGCCCAAAATATGTTTTTATCTCACTCCAAAGTTTTCTAAATACTGAGAAAGTTTTTAATTTAATTATGACAATATGTTTGTCCCACTTTTTAATTTTTAAACACTAGCCACATATTCAATTTCCTAATTTAAATACTAAACAGGGCTAAAAAGGTAAACTCACCCCATTACAGGGTCTATAATATTATTTTCAGAATTTCCAGGGGTCTAGCTACACTTATCAGAGGTGTTTTTCCAAATTTTTATTAAGTCCAGGGGCTAAAACTGATTTTTAAATGAATTTACATGATTTTCTGGAGTTCCAGGGGCTAGATCAGAAGTTTCCGGGGCTAGCTCTTATTTACCGAGAACTCCAGGGGGTAGCACGTAAGATTTCCAGTCTTTATAACGTGGGGCTGACGTGGACCGTCAGATTTTAAACCGACGGCTGAGATTATAACGCCGAACCGGTACGCGGGGGTTTAAACCCTACCGTGCGATTTAAAATAAACGGCGCACAAGCGGCCACGTCGCTCTGATCGAGCGCGGGCGGCGCTGCCGGCGGCGCACGGCGGCGGGAAGCGGCGATCTCGCCGGAAACTTTCAGATCTTCGAGAATTCTTCCTAGAACTGTGATTTTATGGCATGGATCGGTAGAGGGGAGGTCGGGGATCTCACCTCGGGGGTTTTCTTGAGCTCAGAGGTCCTGGAAGGTGATCGGCGACGAGGTCCGAGGCGAAACCACGGCGAAGCTCGTCGGCGCTGTGTTTACACCGCAAGTCACCGAGATTTCTGCACCTGCAAGGTTCCCCGGAGGCGGTGGATCAAGACCAGCGAGTTAGATCGGAATTTCCGAGCTTAGATCGGCCAGAATTCGCCGGAGAAGTCTCGGTTCTCACCGGAGAAAAAATCGGCGATCGCGTGGGAAAAACAGAACAAGGCTGGGGTTTTTATAGACGGGGGAGGGCGGCGGGGTGGTTTAGATCATGTCCGCGTCGCCTACGAACAGAATTCAGCGGGGATACGCCGAAATCCCGATCGGTTTTGATTCGGGGGCGAGGGAGTCCGGCGCGGCGCGAGGTAGACGAAGATCGGGTGGGTCCCAGCTGTCAGTGTGAGGCAGCAGCGCGCGCGGCTGCGGGCTGGCGCAGGCGCTGGCTGGGCCGGCTGCTGGGTTTCGGCCCACTGGCCGGTTTTTTTTTCTGTTTTCTCTTTTTCTTTTTCTATTTCTTTTCTGATTTGAGTTTAATTTGAATTCCAGTTTGAATTTGAATTTTTGCAAAACATGCAACACGTCCAAAAAGTTTCAAATTCCCCTCGTAACATGATTTAGGGCTTTGAATCAAAATTTTGGGGTGTTACAAGCAGGCACCTAGAACATGGTTTCTATGGTTTCAAAAGTTTATTAACTCGATTGGTTTTCTTGCTTCAAGGTCTGACACATCTTTATTTATTCTCCACAATGGACTTCAAACTGCAAATCTTTTGTTGTATGTCGATGACATCATCTTGACATCTAGCTCCATCAAATTGTTGTCTTCCATCACCACAAAGCTCTGTGCAGAATTCTCCATGTCAGACCTTAGACCTTTAAGCCATTTTCTTGGCATACATGTTCAACACAATGCAAAGGTCTTCTGCTGAGCCAAGAACAATATGCTTCAGATATCTTAGCACGCGCCAACATGAGCAATTGCAACCCTGTCAGTACACCTATTGACACACGTTCAAAGATGTCAGCCTCTAAAGGACAACCAATACAGAATGCATCTGAATATCAGAGTTTAGCTGGTGCTTTACACTACCTCACAGTGACAAGGCCTGATATCACATATGCTGTCCAACAGCTTTGCTTGTTTATGCATGACCCCATAGAACCTCACATGATGCTCCTAAAAAGGCTTCTGAGGTATGTGAAAGGGACTGCCAATCATGGTCTTCAAATTTTCATATCTTCCTCTTCAACCATAACAGCGTACTCTGACGCTGATTGGGCCGGGTGCCCTGACACCCGGCGATCAACCTCGGGATTCTGTGTGTTCTATGGTGACAACTTAGTCGCCTGGTCCTCAAAATGACAGGCAACCGTATCCAGATCTAGTGCCGAGGCTGAATATCGTGCGGTGGCAAATGCTGTTGCAGAGACTGCATGGTTGCGTCAACTTCTTAGTGAGCTTCATCGATCGCCAAAGCAAGCTACGGTGGTATTTTGTGACAGTATCAGTGCCATGTACCTCTCCAACAATCCAGTACAGTATCAAAGAACCAAACACATCGAGATCGATCTACACTTCGTGAGAGACAAAGTCTCTCTCGGTGAAGTCAAGGTTCAGCACGTTCCTTCAGCATACTAGTTTGCTGATATTTTTACCAAGGGTCTGCCCTCTTCTCTGTTTTCTGAATTCAAAAACAGCCTGCATGTTTGGGAGCGCCCAGGCTGAGAGGGGCTATTAGACGATAAGCATTCTGTTAGGCAGACTTAGTCACGATCTGATCTAACCATCTCCGGCTTAGTAGCATCTGTAACCTGCTCCACATTGTGCGCCACGTTCGGGTGCACGTCGAGCTCCCACTCTCTGTAATCAGCCTATTTAAGTGGCTGCCTGATCAATACAACATCTCAGTGGTTCAGGTGCAAACTTACATACAGACTTGAAATAATGAAAGTTTGATTTATCCAATTTAATAGAAGCAGCAAGATAGTTGATAAAAAAGGCTGGAAATAATAGGCCCAGCACCATGAACTTTTTGAATGGCTAATTTAGATCTCACTTGATGAATACAGAAATGACAAGATGTAAAATATCTACTCATTGCAGTGGCGTTTGCCAAAAGGTGTGAAATGGAGTCATCAAGGAGCTGAGGCCTCAGTTGCCGATATACACCATTCAGCCCAGAAGGCATCACTCATCTAGGACACCATTACCTCTATCTGATTTTGATAGGGGCGCAGGTGGGTGGTGGCGGCAGAGAGGCTCTCAATGTGGGATCTCGGGAGGGGCACAACGCCGGGATCTCGGCAGGGGTTGGCTCGAGCAAGATGTAGGGGCGCCGCAGACAGGTGGAGGAGGTTGGAAGGGGCCACAGGGCTCTCGGGCTCGAAACGGGCGAGATGCAGGGGCGCGGCCACGCGAGCCGGTGGCGGCTGTGCTTGTGGCTCTTGGGATCGGCGCGGGTGAGAGCGAGAAGTAGGGGCACGAGCTGGTGGTGGTGGAAGGACTGAAAAATAAATGAAAAGCCCTAAAGACGAGCCTATTTGTACACCTTGTGTAAAGCTCACATGTCAATATAATTGATGAGTGGTTTAGGCCCGATCTTCCGAAAGGTAGGTCGATTGAGATGGAAAACTTGACGTTGATGATCCACGGCACTCGAGCAGTTCGAACACCACTGCTCCGTTGGTTATCAACCGTGCAGCACATGCTTGACCTCGTCAAGAAGGCTAATCCCTGCAGGTGCAACCGAGAACACGAGCAAGAACGTAGAAAATGTGATCTGAAAATCACGAAGTTGGGGTTTCACACAAACCTTAGAGCGACGGCTGTTTATCTAAGCAAAACCCACCAAATATGGCCGGCGGCTGCAGTATTTAAAGGCTAGGGTTTTACCATAAGACCTTTTGACGCGTCCTTAATAGACTCATACGGGATACAAGGCCCAAAAGCCCAATACGGTGGTGCAACACCTGACAGAACTACAAATTCAACTTGTTTCGACAACTCCCAATGACTCCCAACGAATTTTAATGTGGGACCAGAATCATTGTAAAGTTTATCTTCTCATCTTTCCATGCATATGTAGAACGTCAAAAACGGAGTCCGTATGCATCCTGGGTGTCCGTTTTAAGATGTATTGCTCCTAGACTCCGAGTTGAACTCGAGTCCGAGTTGGTGACTGTTTCCATCAACTTGTGGACGTCCCATATGATTCTCTACGTCCCCAAATCCTCCTCCCTTTACTTGTTGATCATGTCCATGGTTTCTAATAACAATTAAATCATTCAATAGCAATCCATTCTCAAAATCACATGGGTAGGAACTTAGGAACGAGTTCACCTGCTGATTTAGTAACCGTGCTCGTCCTCTTGTGATTGGTCCTTGTATATCAATGTGAGTATCCACTGTTGTGATGTCCTCATCATCCTCCCCCTCTTGAATCGGAGTCATCCTCGACTCAAGATCATCTTCTTCCCCCAAGTATGGTCGTAAATCTGAAATGTTAAATGTGGGACTAACCCCAAAATCGGGAGGCAACTCAAGCTTATATGCATTGTCATTGATCTTTTCAACAATCTTAAAAGGACCAGCAGCTCGTGGCATAAGTTTAGATTTTCTCAAGTGAGGGAATCGTTCTTTTCTCAAATGTAGCCATACCAAGTCCCCTGGTTCAAGTTTTACTTCTTTTCTACCTTTACTACTAGAAATTCTATACTTCTCATTCATCCGTTCAATATTTTTTTATAGTTTCATGCATCTTAAGAATGAATTCAGATCGTTGTGTAGCATCCAAATTTATAGTTTCAGAAGGAGGCAAAGGTAATAAATCAATAGGAGCACGGGGATTGAAACCATACACTACCTGGAATGGGCTTACCTTTGTAGTAGAGTGAACTGACCTGTTGTAAGCAAATTCTATATGTGGTAAACAATCCTCCCAACTCTTTAAATTTGTTTTTAAAACAGCCCTCAACATAGTGGATAGAGTATGATTTACTACCTTAGTTTGTCCATCGGTTTGTGGGTGACATGTGGTTGAAAACAGCAGCTTGGTTCCCTATTTATACCACAAAGTTCTCCAAAAATGACTTAAAATTTTGCATCACGATGAGAAACAATGGTATTTGGTACACCATGTAAACGAATAATTTCCGTCATAAACAAATCAGCAACGTGTGAGGCATTATCATTCTTATGACAAGGTATAAAATGTGCCATTTTGGAGAAACGATCAACAACCACAAAAATACTATCCCTCCCCCTGTTAGTCCTAGGCAATCCCAAAACAAAATCCATGGAAATATCCTGCCAAGGTAAACTAGGAACACGAAGAGGCATATAAAGACCATGTGGGTTAAGTCGAGACTTAGCTTTATTGCAAGTAGTGCATCGTGACATGTAGCGCTCGACATCACGTCTCATCTTTGGCCAAAAGAAGTGTGTGGCCAGCATGTCCTCCGTTTTCTTCACTCCAAAATGTCCCATCAAACCTCCTCCATGTGCTTCCTGCAAAAGTAATAGGCGAACGGAACTAGTAGGAACACATAGCTTGTTAGCACGATAGAGGAGGCCCTCCGGTAGTACATATTTATTCCATGTTCTTCCTTCTCTACAATTTTCAAAGGCATCTTTGAAGTCCAAATCAGTAGGATATAATCCTTTTATTGTTTCTAAACCAAATATTTTATGATCAAGTTGGGACAACGTGGCGTAACGTCTAGATAATGCATCTGCAATAACATTCTCCTTCCCTTTCTTATGCTTAATGATGTATGGAAATGATTCTATGAACTCAATCCATTTAGCATGTCGTTTATTCAGATTGTTTTGGCACTTAAGACACTTCAAAGATTCATGATTGGAATGTATGAAGAACTCCTTAGACCAAAGGTAATGTTGCCAAGTTTGTAGAACTCGCACTAAAGCATACAATTCCTTATCATAAGTAGAATAATTCAGAGAAGGACCATGCAATTTTTCACTAAAAAATGCAACGGGTTTACCTCCTTGTATGAGAACACCTCCAATACCAATGCCGCTTGCATCACATTCTAGCTCAAATGTCTCATCAAAATCAGTAAGTTGTAGCAATGGTGCTTTTGTAAGCTTTGATTTGAGAACTTCAAAAGCTTGTTGCTGCTGTTCGCCCCATCAAAACTGCACTCCCTTCTATGTCAGTTCATGGAGAGGTGCTGCAATGGTGCTGAAATCCCGCACAAAGCATCGATAAAAACCTGCAAGACCAAGAAAACTACGCACCTGCGTGACGGTCGATGGAGTTGGCCAGCTAGTGATCGCCACAATTTTTGCCTCATCCATCTCAATTCCCTGCGATGAAACGACATATCCAAGAAATGAAACTCGATTGGTGCAAAAGACGCACTTTTCGAGGTTACCAAACAAACGTGCATCTCTCAAGACACTGAAAACAGCACGTAAATGATTAAGATGTTCGTCATATGACTTGCTGTAAATGAGGATATCATCGAAGTAAACCACCACAAATTTTCCAATAAAAGCACGTAAAACCTCATTCATTAATCGCATAAAGGTGCTAGGTGCATTAGTTAAACCAAAAGGCATGACTAACCACTCATAAAGTCCAAAATTGGTTTTAAATGCAGTTTTCATTCATCTCCTAGTGCCATTCTAATTTGGTGGTAACCACTACGCAAGTCAATTTTTGTGAAAATAATAGCACCACTCAATTCATGAAGCATGTCATCTAAGTGAGGAATAGGATAACAATATCGAATGGTGATGTTATTAATCGCTCTACAATCAACACACACGTGCCAGCTACCATCTTTCTTAGGAACCAAAAGAACAGGAACAGAACAAGGACTAAGTCTTTCACGAATATACCCGCGGTTCAAAAGATCTTGAATTTGCCGCTGAATTTCCCTTGTCTCTTCCGGATTCGCTCTGTACGCCGCACGATTTGGCAAACTTGCCCCTGGAATCAAGTCGATCTTATGTTCAATGCCCCTCATAGGTGGTAATCCAGGGGGTATCTCGAGGGGAAACACATCTGCAAAATCCTGTAAAAGGTTAGCAACAGTAGGGGGCAATGCAATGGACACTTCATGAGTTGTAAACATGACTTCTTTGCATACTAAAGCGTATTACATCCCCTTGGTATTTAATAAATCAGCAAGGTCAGATTTAGTTGTGAGCAACGAAGGTGATTTTAACTTAATTACTTGTTGTTTTTCAGAGTCTAGTGATTTTGTTGCCTTATCATCACGTGTTTTACTTTTCTCAAAATGTACAATTTCAGAAGGAGTCATAGGAAGCAAAGTGATTTTCTTTCCTTTATGCATCAGAGTATATTTATTAGTTCTACCATGATGAATAGCATTCATATCAAATTCCCAAGGATGTCCCAACAAAATAGAACAAGCATCCATAGGTACGACATCAAAATCAGCAAAATCATTGTAAGAACCAATCGAAAAATGTACACTCGGTGTTTGTGTTACCCTAACCTTACCGCTGTTGTTGAACCACTGAATGTGGTATGGATGAGGGTGTGCTCTTGTTGTCAACCCAAGTTTCTTGACCACATCCGTGTTCACCAAGTTGTTGCAGCTGCCTCCATCAATTATAGTTGTCACGCGGCAGTCCTTAACAATGAGAAACATGTGAAAAAGATTGTGTCGTTGTAGCTTGTCATCCGCCTCAACTTTGGAGCTCAAAGCACGCTGCACAATTATGCTTCTATAATTTTCCGTTGCTGCAGTACCAAGTACCTCTTCATCTGTGCTATACTGGTTATCTTTTGGTCCTGCAACGTTAGTAGCAAGAGAATATTCATCTTCAACATCCGAAGTACTATCATACCCGCCATCATATCGTGCTATGTATGCTCATTTGCTAGGGCAATCTTTCATCACGTGACCAACTCCCTGGCAGCGGTGACACTTAATGTTAGAAGTTCGACTTGTGGAAGGAGTGGAAGACGTAGGCTTGAATGGTGTCGTCTTGCTGCCCTCCGGCACGCGAGGAAATGGAGCAGTAGATGAAGTTTGTTGGCCACCATTGGATGGTGTAGTGGCAGTAGGATAACTCGGAGATGGTGTTGTTTTGGATGGTGTAGATGTCGAACGAGGTGTAAATGTGCTCCTCATGTGTTGGTGCTGCTGCTGTTGGTGGCCCTGCAATTCTTTTTCTGCCAACATAGCCAGCTGAAATAATCTGTTAACAGTATCATATTCCTTATAATCAACAATGTCCTAAATTTTACGTCTCAACCCCCCATAAAAACGAGCTATTTTATCACCCATGTCCTCTACTACTCCACAGCGCAACATACCCTTTTGTAACTCTTGATAATACTCCTCTACGGACATGTTACCTTGGTCTCAGCGCTGCAATTTTTTGCGAAGGTCCCGCTGAAAAGAAGGAGGAACAAAACGAATACGCATAGCTTCCTTTAATCTATCCCATGTTGGAGGATCAGTTCTAGTTTTAACAAGTTCATTCCACCATATGATAGCAAAATCCTTAAACTCACTAGTGGCTTGACGAACTCTATGTTGTTCAGGAACAAGGTGGGCTTAAATTTCTGCTCTACTGTCATCTCCCAATCAAGATATGCCTCAGCATCATAAGCACCAGAAAAGGAGGGTATAGTAAATTTGACTTTAGCAAAAGGATCATCAAGGGGGCGATAAAAATTGTTATGATGATCATTGTAATTATAACGATTATTACCTCCCATACCTCGTAGATAACGTGGAAGTCGTGGTTGATTGTTATGATCTTCCATATTATAGGCATCGTCTTCACGATCTTCAGCGAGAGGCTGCCGCGCCTCAAGAGTATCCATCCGAACAACAAGATCAGCAAGTTGGCGATTCAAGGTCGTCAATGACGCCTCTGTCGATGCTTGGGTTTTGGTGAACATATCTGTCAATTCCCTCATCATGTCACGTAACTAAGCATGTTGAACACATTCATCATCCCTTTTATCTTATGCCATTGTTAGTAGAAAACAAAAGACAACAAAAAGATGTTATCCCTATCAACTACGAAGGATAGTGGCAATGTGAAAAGTGGAAGGAAGGAAACAATCTCTCTCTCTCAAGCGTCTTACCACGTTCTTACAAGTGTTCTTACCGACACAACAGGTGATAAACGGTGGACGGTGAGAACCAATGAAGCGTGGAGTGATTGCAAAGGTACCTGTTCTGCTCAAGAGGAAAAGTGGAGCTTGGATGACACAATATAGTGGCTAATAAGCAAAGAAAATCGTTAACAGCAAAACGAAGTTGAATAAGTATTCAATGTAGGAACTGTTGCTGGTTAAGAAGTGTTCTAGGCCTAGCACAACACAAGGCGGTAGAGAGGCAAATAGAAGATCAGGAAGATATAAGCAATAAGTACAGCACAAGTGTATAGGCCAACTATTTCAAGTGTGTGCTGTCAATGCTTTAATATCTATGCTCTCTTCACTATTTTTTTTTCTTTTTTCTTTTAAATATTTTTCTGATATTTTTTTTGTTTACTTGAGAGCACGAAAATGGGAAGCACACAACTTTGCAGCTCAATTGGATGTAAGATGTGGCCTATAGAAAATCAGGAAGATTCTTTAAAATTTGTGCTGAAACTTTGGAGGCTGGAAAGTCTATCTTCCGAGTGGAATTTGGCCAAACAAATTTCTCCGAACACAGTGAAGCAGTGGAGAATCGATAGCGAAATTTTGAGTAGATCAATTTGAAAAAAAAATCGCCCGATTTCGAGTTCGTATGCAAAGGTTATGGCCGTTTTAAGATAGGCTACCCGAGTTACTGTTTTTTATGTTGATTCAAACTCGGTTTTGAAAAAGATCTCGCAATAGGATGTGAAAAATAAAAACTAATCTAGTGGAAAATCAAAGTACCTCACGGGCAACCTGAAATCTGATACCAAATGATGAGTAGTTTAGGCCCGATCTTCCGAAAGGTAGGTCGATTGAGGTGGAGAACTCGACGTTGATGATCCGTGGCACTCGAGCAGTTCGAACACCCCTGCAATCACTACACCACTGCTTTGTTGGTTATCAACCGTGCAGCACATGCTTGACCTCGCCAAGAAGGCTAATCCCTGCAGGTGCAACCGAGAGCACGATCAAGAACGTAGAAGATGTGATCTGAAAATCACGAAGTTGGGGTTTCACACAAACCGTAGAGCGGCAGCTGTTTATCTAATCAAAACCCACCAAATACGGCCGGAGGATGCAGTATTTAAAGGCTAGGGTTCGACCATAAGACCTTTAGACGCGTCCCTAATAGACTCATACGGGATACAAGGCCCAAAAGCCCAATACGGTGGTGCAACACCAGACAGAACAACGAATTCAACTTGTTTCGACAACTCCCAACGACTTCCGACAAATTTTAATGTGGGACCAGAATCATTGGAAAGTTTATCTTCTCATCTTTCCATGCATATGTAGAACGTCAAAAACGAAGTCCGTATGCATCCCGGGTGTCCGTTTTAAGATGTATTGCTCCTAGACTCCGAGTTGAACTCGAGTCCGAGTTGGTGACTGTTTCCATCAACTTGTGGACGTCCCATATGATTCTCTACATCCCCAAATCCTCCTCCCTTTACTTGTTGATCATGTCCGTGGTTCCTAATAACAATTAAATCATTCAATAGCAATCCATTCTCAAAATCACATGGGTAGAAAGTTAGGAACGAGTTCACCTGCTGATTTAGTAACCGTGCTCGTCCTCTTGTGATTGGTCCTTGTATATCAATGTGTGTATCCACTGTTGTGATGTCCTCATCAATAATTTAACGGGTAAATGGGTATGCCGGTACACACAATGCTCTTTTTAAATGTTAAGAATTGTTCAGTGGGTCTCAATGTTGCTCAAACTCTTACTCACTGATAGAAATTCGCATCTGAATTTGTGCTCATTGCCTCATTGGGTCTGATATCCATGGGCATGCGGGTAATGGGTAACCATTGCCATCTCTACATACACTCCATTCTAATTAAAAATTGATGCTCCATATTTACTTGTTGATACCTCTCTCATGTCTCTAAAGTCAAATCATTGACTTATGTATTCAAAACTATGAGATACTCTCTCTGATAACTATATACAATTTCATTTTCAATATATGTTTTGAATATCTGATTAATCAATAAATAAATAAATAAATAGGTTAATGAAAGATCCTTACTAATCCCAAATGGCCAAATGTCTTGGACGCTCCCTCTCACAGGTCCTGATATCCTTGGTGATACCTTGACACAATACGCCCAAGCACATATATCGGGTCCAGTTCTTTCCACACATATGGTCCAGTTCTTAGCACAGGTCCAGCAAAGGCACCCATGTCATTCATGTGACCATTACGTGTGCTACACACGTTATGTGTCATACATACACACCCCTAACACACACAAGCTTCTATAACAAAGAGAGTAGGTTAAGATACCATTTATAACATACTAGATCCATACTATCTTTGCACAAGTTGAACACACATAACTTTCCCACAATCTATTTACGCTTTTGTTATCTTTTCACATCAAAGGATCAGGCTAAGAAGGTTTTGGAACAACTACGCTTTTATTTTGGTCTTCCTCCAACTACACTCAAAAGATAATACTACATTTACACCAAGTCATATACACATGTGTGTATAGGCACTATAGGCATATTCTCAAATAGGTTAAATGTCACAAACCAATGGATAGATACAGAGGGAAGCGAGTCCTTGAATGTCTTTCTAATTAAGGATTGAGGCTTTACAATTACTTGCTAATATTTCTTTCATATATTTTTCTAAATTCAAATGGTTGATCTACCTATTAAAAATGCGAGATATTTTCTTTGATAAATACATGATTTCTTTAAATCTTTATAATATTAAACAATATATAATAAATAAATTACAAAATTGGTTATGTATGATCCATACAACAATATATAAAAAATACATCCATTGTGAAATTGAAGAAGTGCTTTAGAAACATTGTGAAATAGGAACACTAACCTTACATGAAAGGAAAATATATAATATTTATAGAATTATATACTATATGACTCACACTTCAGTAATTTATAAAAGTAAGATAAAAACAAACAAGAAACCAAAAGACATAAAAAGGAAAACAAGCCTCCTTTTAATTGAATGCTTCTCCACCGCATACACAACCAAATCTAGAACAGAGTTGCCTTGTTCAACTTCAGTAAGACTCCAACCTTGCTCTTAGGAGGTTAGAATTGGTGATTCAAAGCCAAGGTTACGAATTTGGGATTAGGTTAGTGGAGTTGGTATGCTAACAAGGAATCTTCGTGACTTGGTCTAATATTGTTCACGATCGCTAACAAACATCAAGGCGATGCGGTGCCGCAAATTAGGGCGACGAGGGATGGAAAATTAGTAGGTGGTGAAAATGGCTATGACTACTCAAGCATCATGAGGAGACCATGTGAAGGTTGTTACGAGTAGGGTAGTCAGGGTTGAGGCCCCTACCAATTTTGATCAAACGACGGCGCATGGAGGTGGTGACAATGACAATGGTAGGGTCCACCATCGTTTCCTCAACATATAGTCTCCATCGTTGCCCAGATCGCTGTCTAGGTCAAGATCCAATCTTTCATGTCCACTTTTTCTTGTTTTAAATTGTTGGGAGGTGAAAAGATGTCGTTTCTTTGGTGCAAATCTTAGCATGACAGCAAGGATATCGGAAGGGAGGAGAAGAAGATTGTGGTACCCTGCAGACCGGATACCTCCGTGTAGTGTGTAAAAGACAACCTGGGCACTGCCTTTCTATCTTAGGCGGGTCCTAGCATAAGCCACGTGCCCTGGGCCCCATGGACAGTCCCGGGGTTGCCACGTGTCTTTAGGCTCTAAGCCGCACTACCGGTCGAGGATAGCTCCGGAGCCGCCACATGTACGATGGTGCCGAGCCCGACCTCCCGCTAGGGAGGGCTCTGACGCTGCCACGTGTCCGGGACCTCCGAGCCACACATCCCGCTCGAGAGAGATCCGGAAGTGCCACGTGCCCTACGGCTCCGGGCCCGATCTCCAGCATAGGAGGGCTCCGGTGTTGGCGCGTGGCTAACGACTCCAGGTGTACCTTCCCCCAAGGAGGGCTCCGGTGCTGCCACGTGACCAACGACTCCGGACCCCTCACTAATTCCGCAAGGCTGCTCTGGTAGAGACGCATGTCTAGGGGGCCAGCCACCCGGACGTCGCGTCGACGAGCAACGGACAGGTAGCCAAGGAGTAAGGAGGAAGGTACACTGTCAGGACAAGCATTGAAGGCTCCCACCTTCCCCAGGAGCATGGCCCATGGCGTACGCTTCCGTCCTTCGCCTGTTCACCATTACGGTGACGGGACAGGGTAGCTAGGCGTGACAACAGAGCAGTGCCAGAGCTGCTCTGTGGAGTGAGGAGACGTGGCGACAAGATGGGGACTTCATCATCACCGGCCACCCGGTCAGAGGCGCCCAGCGTGTGACACGACCCCAAGGTCCTGTCGAGCCAGGATCACGCTGAGGGGTGCTGCGTTGCACAGCACCGTATAACACACGTCAAAGTTACAAAGCGGAAGAGGAAATTTTATTACATAAACAAGTTTATGAACATGTTTACATCAAAATAAGTTTAGTCCACACTCGCGGGCGTAGACTAAGCATCAAGTGCACGTTCAGCCCTTGAACGTGTCCTTGCTAGCACACACGCACACTAACTCTGCGGCGTGCACGACTCCCACTCGACGGGGTTCCCCTCCTGGGGTTCCGTCTCCTCTTCGTGAGTCCCTTCCTCATAGAACCCTGCAAAAGCTTCAAACACAAGCAGTGAGCACGAAGGCTCAGCAAGTCTGACCCGTCTCACCTAAACATGGAACTTCTACATGAGGGTAATGGGTTACATGAGGTAAAAATCATTTGCAAGGACTCGCCTAATTAGTAGAACCTTACTTTCAAGTTTTAGCAGCAGGTTGTGGAGAACCTTACGCGCAGGTACACGAGAGAGCCGCAATCAAACAAGAAACGCCTTTCTCTCATGTACTTTGCCCAAAGTTGAAAAGAACTTTAATTAGCTCTAAGCTACAGCATATCATTAACAATCAATGTCCATCTTTCAATCAGCAACATTTTAACATGTAACTAGCCTGTTCATTCTACGTCACGGTACAGTGAACAAGTGGTACTCACTGACCGCGAGGGACGGCGATTATAATCGATTTACACCTGCAGGGTTACCCGAACAACCCGTCACGTACACCCGTACTCGATGTTGCCTACAACAACCATCACGGACGCCGTACGCGACTACCTTTCACCCGTCAGCCAAATATTGAACCGGTCCCATCGTCCCGAGCAAGAGGTCTCTGCACGCGCATCTCCGTGCCGCCAGCCGATTTACACCTCGAGCTCTCAACCTACCCTCTGAACGACGGGCAATGCCTCAATACCCAGCTACCCGAGTTACATCAGTTTCCCGGTTCCCATATAGCCGGTAGGTCTTCGGTACTGTTCTAGCTTGTTCAACAGGCCCGCACACAGCTCGGTCCTCAATCGACACAAGCGGAGCTATAGCACACAGGCCCCAAAGTCCTGCTGCCCTTACTCTCCGCTCGGTCTCATTTTCTTGCCATGTGTATCATGTGCTATCTCTACCCGAGCAATGTGCCTCTAGTATATTCTCGTGAGTAGTTCCAACTACTCGACTTGTACCGAATCCTACTCTATCTTAGCAATGCAGTGGCTAACGAGGTTTTCAATCCTAAACCCAACCCGTGGTTTTCTTGGCTATGCAGTTGGATTTCCAAACAAGACTCTAATGCATAGAACAAAGGAAACAAGTATGTGCTCAAAACAATAAAAATTTGTAAAAAGGTTAATGCAAACCGGAGCTTGCCTTGCTGCTCTTGGTCGTAGGCTAGCTGTTCCTCCGGAGTAACGAAGTCTAGGACTTCGGGTTCCTCCTCGACCTTAGCGACTACATGATATAAGAAACATATGTATCAATTTAAATGCATTTGTATTAACTTTGAAGTTGTGAAGTCTATAACCCTTGCTAGACAGACATAATGACCGTGAAACTTTTACTATGGCTTGGTTACAACCTAAATAGAGACTTGGTCAAGTTTTAGTTGCAGCAAAGCTCATTTGAGCCCTCCACAATTAATTATGTCCTTGACCTTAATTGGAACTCTTAGGGTGTTCTAGGAATTTTCATGAAACAAACTATGACTTTCTGAGGGTTCTAATGGATTTGGTCTCACTTAATTTGGAAGTTCCTAACTAAAGATATGAGCTAAACAATTTCAGAGAAAATTCTGAAAATGTTTCTGAACATTTTCTATTTTCTCTGGAACAGTTTCACTAATCACACTATTAGGTAGATCATATGAGCTCAAATGGATCTGAAATTTTTATGGTAGTTCAGGGATATTTTGGTGAACATCCCAGCAAAATTTCAGGATTTTCCCCCAAAGGATTTTCCTGTTAAAATTCCTAACAGTTTAAATTTTGAGGAATTAATTCTGGAAAAATAAAGAATTTCATGAAGTGAAACTTTATTTTCTGGAAAGTACTCAGAGAGCTGAATCCAGCAAAATTTGGTTCACTCAATTTGGAGCTTTCTAGCCAAAGTTATGAGGATTTGAAGTTTGAAGGAAATCTGAAAATCGGGGAAAAGTTTAAACTCGCGCGTGGGCCCAGGGGACACGCGTCGCACGCCTAGGCGATGGCACATCGCGGCCCACAAGGATTTTGCGCGCCAGCACACCCGATCCCGGCCGCAGCCGGATCCCGATTCAAAATATCTCCCGCTGACAGCTGGGGTCCACCCCCTTCTTCAACCTCGTGACACCCGCGCCCCGCCGCCGAGGGATCTCGCCGGAGAGCTCGCCGCCGGCTGCTGTACAGCTCCAAACTTCCCGATTCTGGCCGCCCCTGCCTACTTTTACTCGGGGAACAGGATCCGAGGGTCAGCTGCTCATGACAATGGCCGGAGCATGGTCGGCGACGAGCCGCCACCTCAGAACGACTTCGGCCATGTCGGCTGACTATCCTAGCACCTCAGCTACTTGGGAAATCGGTCGGGGAGCATCAGTGGACCTCAGAGAAGGTCGACATGAGCTCGAGGCAGCTCGGGGAAGGCCTGAAATAGGTCCTCACCGTGCGCCCGATGTCGCCCGTTCGTTTCGCCATTAGTAGACCTCAAATTACGCCGGGCACAGAGGTTCTCCGGCCCAGAATTGTGAAGGCAACTTGTGCGTTACCGTGTCTAGCTCGTGTGAGAGCGGCCTGAGGCCCTCTAATCCTTTCTAGAGCACGAATTAAACAGAATCGTACCTGAAGGTCGTTCTGCACACAGAAAGGGGAAAAGTGGAAATTCGCCGCCGGTGAGCAACCACTCGAGCTGTGGCTCGGGGATGAGCAGCACCGGTCACCCGCGCGTCCAAGGGTGCCTTGGCTCGGGCGTGACAACGCCCTGGTTGGGCTGTCCACGAGAGCCTGAGGTGCGGCGGTTCCAACTTCCGAGTTTGATCTTTCGGCACAGCCGATATCAATCGGTTTCAACCGAATTCTAGCAACGGGGAGGACGGAGGAAGGTCTCTAGTACCTTGCTGGGGCTCTGGAGTGGACGGAGGAAGCTGCGATCGGCGTTCTCCGATCAAGTCCGAGCTGCGGAAGTTTTCGGCCGGCGCTGAGTTCTTGCGGGGAAGAACGATGGTGCCCCGGCCGAGGAGGGGGCAGGCGCCTTAAGAAGGCCCTGCACCGCCTCATGCCCGCGCGTGGGCAAGCAGCTGGTGGCGCGGTGGCTGGCATCGGTGGCGATCACCGCTGCGGCTCTGCGACCCGAGTGAAAAAGTCTCAGTCGGTTTGATCTGAGCAGTGGCTGACATGTGGGTCCCACCTCCAGTTTTAACCTCTGAAATTTACTCCTAATCACTGTTGCAAACAGTGAACCCCATACTACCCTTGGCAATTCACATTATTCACCCATGAGCCATTTGAATTGATCAAAGTTCAAATGAGGTTTGGTTTGAATGAATTTCAGCACAAGTTCAGTTTGAAATTCAAATAAAGTTTGAATTTCTCCCACTTAGCTCATGTCAAGATCAACTCCATATGGAGTGAAAATTGGTGTGTGAGCTCACAAAAATGTGCTGAGTAAGAATATGCCTTCCACTTTTAAATTCATGGGATAAAAACAGTTTGAATTTGAATATGGTTTCAAACTGCCCTCTTCCTATCTATACCCAACATGACCTCAAAAAGGTTTTGAATTTGGGTGAAACTTGGCATGGACATCCGTAGCAAAGTGTAGGAGTTTTCATATGTCCAGCCCATCTATATCACATGTGGGAAATACCACTTTTGCAATGTGTAAGTTTGTTCTCTAATGAGCATGTTGATAATTGTTACTTGCTCTTCATTTGTGTTCATCATTCTTCCTCAAATGAGGTGTGTGGTGTGGTGATGAACACTGCAAATGTGTGTCAAAAACTGAGGCCCTTACATTCCTCACCCCTCAAAAGAATCTCGTCCCGAGATTATAAGGTGAAAACGAGAGAGAGGACGGTGGAAAATTACCGGATATGCGACGTGAAAAAGTCGGGGTAGTTAGTGCGAAGGAATTCTTCGCTCTCCCATGTCGCTTCGTCCATGGAGTGATTACTCCATAGAACCTTGTAGAACCACAACGTACGGTTGCGTGTGGTTCGGGCCTTTTCATCAATAATCTGCACCGGTTCCTCCCGATTGGTGAGATCCGGTTGCAGTTCTTCAATGTCTTCCAGCTGAACGGTAGTTGATAGCTTGAGACACTTCCTCAGCTGGGAAATATGAAAGACGTTGTGCACACCGGAAAGTGCTTCTGGTAATTTCAACCGGTATGCCACTGATCCACATCTTTCGGTAATCTGGAATGGACCGATGAATCGGGGTGCCAACATTCCTCTCACCCCAAGTCTGTTTACGCCCTTCATTGGAGATACCCGTAGATATACGTGCTCTCCAACTTCGAATTGTAATGGGCGCCTTCTCCGGTCCGCATACTGTTTCTGTCGGGATTGAGCGGCTTTTAGGTTCGCTTGAATCAGTCGAACCTTTTCTTCCACATTGTTGACAAGGTCAATCCCGAAGGTAACCCTTTCGCCAGACTCACACCAGTTCAATGGTGTGCGGCATTTTCTTCCGTATAGCGCCTCGTAGGGCGCCATCTTGATGCTGGCTTGGTACCCATTGTTGTACGAGAACTCGGCTAACGGCAAGTGATCATCCCAATTCTTGCCGTGGTTGATAGCGCAAGCTCGTAGCATGTCTTCTAAGATTTGATTTACCCGCTCCGTTTGCCCATCCGTCTGCGGGTGGTAGGCTGAACTACGGATCAGCTTCGTCCCCAAGGCAGCGTGTAGCTGCTCCCAAAAACGGGACACAAATAAAGTGCCCCGGTCCGATATGATGGTACGGGGTACGTGTAACACCCCAAATTTTGATTCAAAACCCAAAACCTTGTTCAGAGGGGAATTTAAAAATTTTTGGACGTGTTGCATGTTTTGCAAAAATTCAAATTCAAACTGGAATTCAAATTATGCCCAAAACAGAAAAGAAATGGAAAAAGAAAAAGGAAAACGGGAAAAAACTGGCCAGTGGGCCGAAACCGCCAGCCGGCCCAGCTACTCCCGCGCCAGCCCGCCCCCGCGCGCGCCGCGCTGCCTCTCACCGACGGGTGGGACCCACCTGTCATCCCTAACCCCGAGCCCCCGCGACCCCGGACTTTTCTCCCGAGCGCGCGAAATCACAACCGACCGGGAAAGCCCGTCCCGCAGCCGAATTCCGGTCCCAGAGGACTCCAACTCGATCACAACAGACCCACCGCCCTCCCCCGGCTATAAAAACCCCCGATCCGATCAGTTTTTCCCACGCGATCGCCGATTCTCACTCCGGTGAGCACCGAGACTTCGCCGGTGAATTCTGGCCGATCTAAGCTCGGAAACTCTGATCTAACTCGCTGGTCTTGATCCACCGCCTCCGGGGAACTTTGCAGGTGCAGAAAACCCGAAGACTTACGGTGTAAATCCAGCGCCGACGAGCTTCGCCGTGGTTTTGCCTCGGACCTCGCCGCCGATCACTTTCCAGGACCCCCGAGCTCGAGAAAACCCCCGAGGTGAGATCCCTGACCTCCCCTCTACCGATCTAGGCCATAAGATCACAGTTCTAGGCAGAATTCTCGAGGATCCGAAAGTTTCCGGCGAGATCGCCGCTTCCCGCCGCCGTGCACCGCCGGCAGCGCCGCCCGCTCTCGATCAGAGCGACGTGGCCGCTTGTGCGCCGTTTATTTTAAATCGCACGGTAGACTTTAAAACCCCGCGTACCGGTTCGATGTTATAATCTCAGCCGTCGGTTTAAAATCGGACGGTCCACGTCAGCCCCGCATTATAAAGACTGGAATTCTTACGTGCTACCCCCTGGGGTTCTCTGGAATTGAGAGCTAGCCCCGGAAACTTCAGATCTAGCCCCTGGAACTCCAGAAAATCATGTAAATCCATTTAAAAATCAGTTTTAACCCCTGGACTTAATAGAAATTAGGAAAAACACCTCTGATAAGTGTAGCTAGACCCCTGGAAATTATGAAAATAATATTATAGACCCTGTAATGGGGTGAATTCATTATTTTAGCCTTGTTTATTTAATTTAGAAAATTGAATATGTAACTAGTGTTTAAAAATTAAAAAGGGGGACAAACATAATTGTCAAAATTAATTAAAAATGTTCTCAGTACTTAGAAAACTTTGGAGTGAGATAAAAATATATTTTTGGGCTGAAATAAATCTGTTTCATCTATTATTCACATTTATTAGTATAGGGACACATTTTTAAGTAAAGAATAGCTATAGAAAAATAGGGAAAATAATTATGAAATAGTATACATCAGAAGCCAAGGTCAAAATATGTTATTAAATTATTTAGGACCAGAACCTAATCTGTTTAGGTGATGTGTATTACTAATTTAATAATAAAATACACAATTATGCATAGGAATATAAATCTAAAAATATAGAAACTAGTAAATGATAGATGGAGTTTCTAAAATACAAAGAATTCAGTTTAGGGTTGATAGAAATTGTGAAGGCACACATGGGGAAGAATAATAATTTTCATACACACTTGGTAGTAAAAAGGTGAAGTAGTTGAATATAAGAAATTTATTGGAAACCCATATAAATAGTATGTAAGTATAAAGGTGGACAGAAAAGTAGGAATCATATACACATGGTTAAAAGTGCATGCAAGCCACAACTCAACGCACATAAAGTAACCACAACACATATAATGGTGAATGAATTTCATAAATATGAATGTGTGGTTTGTATGAAGTAGAAGTGTGAACTATGTCTTATGATTGTTGTTTTTCTTTTGCTATGTGTGATGATATGAAGTAGAACCTGTTCAAGAGCAAGTTAACCCTTTCCAAGATCAGGAATACCCATTTCAGGAGCAGCAAGAAGGAGGCAAGTGTCCTTGACCACTTTGATACTATGCTAGGATGTGTAGATAGAATTATTTGCATTGTCAAGTTAAATATGAAACCCATGCTAGGAAGTTTTCCTAGAATTGCATTACCTTGTTTCCTTGAAGCTTGGGTTGGGATTTATTTTGTCATGTCATTTATACACATGCATATGCTTAGCCATGCTTAGAATGGGATATTTGGGATATGAGATCATCAGTTTATATTACCATACTCTTGAATGAGACATTGTGAGTTATGTAGAGGTAGGGATCAAGGCAAGTTGGATGTTTTAGTTGTGTGCTGGGTGCACGAGACTTGGGTTTGTGTTTAGTACTTGCCTGGATCCTAAGGACCGGTTCATGGAGCATGTAACCCGGCTTTACAGTGCCAACCACATGCTGAGATGGGGCAGCTTGGCCAATTAATTAGGTGTATCCCCGGCGTAGTATGGGTGTGTTGGATGGTGCGGGGAATAGGTGTCAGCTGGACTACCATATGAACCGCAAGGCTCAAGAGGGGGCCACTGCAGCGGGGTTGGAGCCTCTTGTATGCTGTTAGGGGTGAAACCTCAGTGGGCCCACGCTCGTCGGGAATCCCTTTGTAAAGGCTTCGTAGTGATCTCTTGGCCGCACACCTGGGAAGTGTGAATGTGGATCGTAGCCACTGGCATAATGGAGGTTCTTTTAGTCCACCCGGCAACGGGGGATGAAATCACTACTTGTGGGTACAGTGGTACAAACTCTGCAGAGTCAAAACTGTCTTGACAGCCGTGCTCACGGTTAAGAGCGGCCTGGACTTATTCATGATTAGAGGAATGATGGTTTTGGAAGTTAAGCGGGGAGCTTAACATTGGAAATAATGTTATGGTTATTGGATTATGATGATGGGATGGGAGATTTGGTACCATTTCACCTGTGTAGTAATGAAGGTGCTTAATAAGCTAAGGTGATAGGTATTAATTGCGTAGTGCTTTAACCATGAGTTCAACCTCTCCTTGTTCTAGCCATGCATGATATAATTTTCCCACACTTGCTGTGTACCATTGGTACTCAACCTTGCATATTTGTTGGTTTATATTGCTGCTCAGGTCAAGATAATGAGGTGGTGTATAATGACCAAGATTTTGGACCCGAGGAAGGCTTTTAGGTTCATGAAGACCCCCGGGCAACGCCTGTGATGGAGCCCTAAAGAATAATATTCCGCTGCTAGTTTATTTACTTGTGATAAAGCATTAGTGTCCATTGAGACATTTGCGATGTAAGACTTATTTATATTCGACACCTGGCTTGTAATAAATGATGCTTCACTATTTGTCATCACATGTATGAGAAAATGATCCTGGCATACATGTGATATTCATTTGGTTGTTTCTTCGGAAAAACCGGGTGTGACAGAGGTGGTATCAGAGCCAAGGTTGCCCGTAGGAACGTGGACCTAGGTAGAAATGGACGTATTTAAGGGCCCTATTTTCTTAAAAACTATTTTCCAAAGTGTGGGTGGAAAAGTGTTATTAAAGGAGTCATTTTCTTCATCTTACCCCAACTTCCATTCAAAATAGGATTTTTGTTTGAAATTTTATCTAACCTAATTCTAAATCCTTTTTGTTTTAGATGGTTCGCATGATTCGCACCGCTCGTAAGTCCACAGGAGGGAGAGTTCCCGTAGTTGCCCTTGCCGAAAGAGAGGAGAGTCGTCCAGTGACGTACCTTTCCTACGGATTGGCAGTAGGAGACTTGTTGCGCCGTCTTCGACGTATGCTCGAAGCCGCAGGCAATACGGGCAAGCTCATCATCCACTATAACTCCACCAGGACCATCCGTGAGAAGAGGGAAGAATGGAGTTCGGAGATGAGGATTATACACGAGAATCAGCTGCTGAAGATCCACCATTCTCCAGCTTGTCGAGCAACACAAGTTGACGCAGAGAGAGATGTCACCTGGGAGGCCATCACCTGCCAGAGTCACATCTATCGTCGCCACTTGGACAAAACTGAGTACATGTATGTCCTCCAACGTGAGAGTGGTACCACGGAGTACAAGTACCCACCGGTGCAGCAAGGGACTTCCCATGAGCACATGGACTTGTGCTTGGAGGATGCTGCTATGCTCAGCACTCGACTGCAGGAGTGTCAACAAGAGCTTCAGGATGTCCGAGACACCCTGAAGGAAACGGAGGCGTTGCTGCGAGCTTGCTTAAAGGCGAGAGAAAGAGGAGATGGGAATGAACTGTGTGTCACCGTGAATGATACATGGACTCCTGACTCCCCGGATCGCCGAGCGATCAGGCGTCGTCGCACTTCTCCACCAGCAGCCTCCCCACCCAAAGCAGAGTCAGAAGGTAGACAAAATGAGGAGGAAGATCCCGAGGAGCCAGCTCAAGAGGACGAGTAGTGTAGAGTCTTTCCCCTAGCTAGCAAGAGGTCGAGTAGTGGAGTCGTTGCGTAGTTAATGGTGTGATAATGCTTGGTGTGTGACGTGAGTTGTGGAAGCCATGAGCAATTGTCCACAGCCTCGTCTTCAGATTGTTTTGCTTTGGTGTGTGAACCCACATGAAATAATATTGCATTTGTTTTGTGTGAACCCTCAGAAAAGTATAACCAAGCCTCAACACTTCAAAGTACAAACAAGTGAAAGTAGTAAGATGATACTAAATGCTTTCAAAATTAACATTGGTTGATTCTGCCAGATGGCCGGAAGAGGAAAAAGACATGCTGCCAACCCCGCCAACAACAATGATGAGGCATGCAACCCTCATCTCTCTGAAGGCCAGGACCGGGGTGGTCGCCGTGAAGAAGTTGATCCTCTCCACCAAATGCTGGAGAATCAAAATCAGCTTATCCAGAACATGACTCAAGTGGTGGCCAACTTGCATCAAGTTCCACCTCCACAAGCTGCACCACGCCAACCAAGGTTGAGTGAGTTTCTAGGAACTCAACCTCCAAAGTTTGCAAGTGCTGCTGAACCTCTGGAGGCAGATGATTGGCTGAAGACCATTGAAAGTAAGATGAGGATCATACAGTGCCAAGGATATGAAAGGGTGCTGTTTGCCTCTCATCAATTGCAAGGACCTGCTGCTGATTGGTGGACCGCCTACGTGGCTGCCCATCATGACCCTGAGAACATCACTTGGGAAGAGTTCAAGCGTAGCTTCCGCAACCACTACATCCCAAGAGGTGAACTCAAAAACAAGAGAAAGGAGTTTTTGGGACTGCAGCAGGGAAACATGACGGTGAGGGAATACCTCACTAAATTTACTCAACTATCCCGTTATGCTCCACGAGACATAGAGACTGATGAGCAGAAACAAGATTGTTTCGTGGAGGGACTTACCGCAGAGATGCAGTGTGCCATGTCCTCCAATGAGTATGAAAGTTTTCAAAAGATGGTGGACAGGGCGTTTGTGGTGGAAAGGAAGCTAAAGGCCCTGGAAAATGAGAATAAGAGGAAGGCGGGGTGGTCACATCAGGCCTCAGGGAGCAACACCCGCCCACGTATGATGCAGCAACCTACGGGGCAGACGAGCCGTGCTGCGGTAGCCTATTCAGCACCAAGAGGGTACCACCCAAACTACAGGCCTCCCGCAGCACCAGCACAGCCGCAACGTCAGTTTGTGCAGCAGCCTCGCCCCGCATATCCACCTCGACCAGCAGTGCAAGGACCCCCGAACCAACCCCAAGACAACAAGGGCCAAGCATCTAAGATTGGGGTGCAATGTTTCAGCTGTGGTGAAATGGGGCACTACGCCCATAAATGCCCAAAGAAGAAGCCTGCGCCGCCACAACAGCAGAATGTAGTGAGAGGACGGGTGAACCACGTCACTATGGAGGAAGCACAAGAGGCGCCCGACGTGGTAGTTGGTAAGTTTCCTGCCAATTTACACCTTGCAACTCTGCTGTTTGATTCTGGTGCTACCCACTCGTTCATTGCTCAAGGGTTTGTTAAGAAGCATGACCTAGCAACCACACAAATGAACCATATGCTAGCTGTAAACTCTCCAGGCGGAGAAATAAGGACAAGACAAGTATGTCCCAAAGTGAGCCTAGACATTAATGGGGTAGTATTCACGGCTAACCTCATAGTGATAGATTCACAAGGGATAGATATTATTTTGGGTATGGATTGGTTGACCAAACATAAAGGAATTATCCATTGTTCGACCAGAACGGTGGAACTAACTCACCCCAGTGGCACCCGAGTAAAATTCATAACCCTACACGAGCCTAGGAGGGACATTAAATTAAATCAAGTGGAGGTGAAAGTTGAGGAAATCAGGACTATCAGGGAATATCCAGATGTTTTTCCGGAGGAATTGCCAGGTATGCCTCCCGACCGTGATGTGGAATTCGCAATTGAGCTAGTACCGGGAACAGCCCCGATATACAAGAGACCTTATCGAATGGACTCCAAGCAGCTAGAAGAGCTCAAGGACCATTTGAGAGAATTGACGGAAAAGGGGTATATTCGCCCTAGTTCCTCACCATGGGGAGCTCCGGTGATATTTGTGCCCAAGAAAGACGGAACCCAAAGGTTATGCGTGGATTACCGTGCTTTGAATGAGGTAACCATCAAGAACAAGTACCCATTGCCTCGCATTGAAGACTTGTTTGATCAGTTGAGGGGAGCTTGTGTGTTCTCGAAAATTGATCTCAGGTCGGGATACCACCAGCTCAAGATAAGACAATCTGATATTCCCAAGACAGCTTTCGTATCTCGGTACGGACTGTATGAATACACTGTCATGCCTTTCGGGCTAACCAATGCCCCGGCATACTTCATGTACCTCATGAACAAGGTATTCATGGAATATCTGGACAAGTTTGTGGTGGTTTTCATAGATGATATTCTCGTCTTCTCCAAAGATGAAGAAGAACATGAGAAACACCTAAGGTTGGTGTTACAGAGGCTGAGAGAACACCAACTATATGCCAAGTTGAGCAAGTGTGAGTTTTGGCTGAAGAGAGTTCCCTTTTTAGGACATATAATCTCGGAGGGAGGAATCTCCGTAGATCCCGCCAAAATCGAGGATATCCAGAAGTGGAAGACCCCTCAAAATGTCGGGGAAGTTCGAAGCTTTTTGGGATTGGCTGGATACTATCGACGGTTTATTGAGGGATTCTCCAAGATCTCGAGACCTCTCACCAAACTGTTGGAGAAGGGAATCACATTCACCTGGACGCCACAGTGCGAGACAAGCTTTCAGGAGCTAAAGAAGAGATTGACAACAGCCCCAGTGTTGGTTATGCCAGATATGCAGAAGAATTTCACAGTGTACTGCGATGCCTCTGGAAATGGGTTGGGATGTGTTCTCATGCAAGAAGGACATGTCGTGGCATATGCATCCCGGCAGCTTCGGAAGCACGAGAAGAATTATCCTACACATGACCTAGAACTAGCTGCAGTGGTACACGCGTTGAAAATTTGGCGGCACTATTTGATGGGGAAGAGGACAGAGATATATACGGATCATAAGAGTTTGAAGTATATATTCATACAGCCAGATCTCAACCTCAGACAAAGGAGATGGTTAGAGCTAATTAATGACTTTGATATAGGCATCAACTATCATCCCGGGAAAGCAAACGTCGTGGCCGATGCTTTGAGTCGGAAAGTGCAGGTCAATAAGTTGAGCTTGAAGGACATGCCTGCAGAATTGAAGGACGAGGTTATAAGACTCAATCTATGTCTAGTAAATAGTGGTGAAGCATCGCCATGGAAGTGGACTCCACACTCGAGCGAGACATACGCGAGGGCCAAAAGAATGATGAGAAGATACAAGAGATCAGACAGCTCATTAAGGAAAATAAAGCTCCTGGTTTTAGAGAGGATGAACAAGGAACGGTGTGGCACGGGAAAAGGATCTGTGTGCCAGAAGTAAAGGAGATCCGTGAATTAATTTTGAAGGAGGCTCACGATTCTGACTATTCCATTCATCCTGGGAGTACGAAGATGTACCAGGACCTCAAGAGCAGGTATTGGTGGTATGGCATGAAGCGAGATGTCGCGGAACATGTTGCCCTATGTGACACATGTCAGTTAGTGAAAGCTGAACATCAACGACCCGCGGGATTACTGCAACCACTCAAATTGCCTGAATGGAAATGGGAAGAAATCAGCATGGATTTTGTCGTGGGATTGCCTAGGACCCAATTCGGGTATGATTCAATATGGGTCATTATTGATAGGCTAACCAAGGTAGCTCATTTCATTCCTGTGAAAGAAAGCTACAGCGGATCCAAATTGGCAGAACTGTACATGTCAAGGATTGTGTGTTACCATGGAGTGCCAAAGAAGATAGTGTCGGACCGAGGGACACATTTCACCTCGAGGTTTTGGCAAAAGTTGCATGAAACCATGGGAACCCATCTGAACTTTAGCTCTGCCTATCATCCCCAAACTGACGGGCAGACGGAAAGAACCAATGAGATCCTTGAAGATATGTTAAGGGCATGTGCACTCAAAAACAATAGGAGTTGGGACAAGAACATACCGTATGCGGAGTTTTCCTATAACAACAGCTATCAAGCTAGTATGAAGATGTCACCGTTTGAAGCTTTGTATGGAAGGAAATGCAGAACTCCCCTATTTTGGAACCAAACAGGAGAAAGTAAAGTGTTTGGTCCAGAAGTGCTACAAGAAGCCGAAGCGAAGGTGAGGGAGATTCGCAACAACTTGAGGATAGCACAAACACGCCAGAAGAGTTATGCTGATGTACGAAGAAGAGAGCTTGTTTTCAACGTGGGAGACTATGTTTATCTCAAGGTGTCCCCTATCAGAGGACTTCGTCGGTTCAAGGTGAAAGGGAAGTTGTCACCTCGATACATCGGACCCTTTCAAGTTTTGGAGAGGAAATGCGAAGTGGCGTATCAACTAGAGTTACCGGTTCATCTATCGGATGTACACGATGTATTCCATGTGTCACAACTCAAGAAATGCCTGAGGACGCCTGATGAGGTATTACCCATGAATGAAGTGAATGTAGCTGAAGATTTGTCTTATGCCGAGCAACCATACAAGATTTTGGAGACAATGGAACGCCTCACCAGAAACAAGAGAATGCGGATGTGCAAGGTGCAGTGGAAGCATCACTCAGAAGAGGAAGCCACCTGGGAACGGGAAGATGAGCTTAAGGCACAATTTCCGGAATTGTTTTCTTAGAAACACCAATCTCGAGGACGAGATTTCTTTTAAGGGGGGTAGAGCTGTAACACCCCAAATTTTGATTCAAAACCCAAAACCTTGTTCAGAGGGGAATTTAAAATTTTTTGGACGTGTTGCATGTTTTGCAAAAATTCAAATTCAAACTGGAATTCAAATTATACCCAAAACAGAAAAGAAATGGAAAAAGAAAAAGGAAAACAGGAAAAAACTGGCCAGTGGGCCGAAACCGCCAGCCGGCCCAGCTACTCCCGCGCCAGCCCGCCCCAGCGCGCGCCGCGCTGCCTCTCACCGACGGGTGGGACCCACCTGTCATCCCTAACCCCGAGCCCCCGCGACCCCGGACTTTTCTCCCGAGCGCGCGAAATCGCAACCGACCGGGAAAGCCCGTCCCGCAGCCGAATTCCGGTCCCAGAGGACTCCAACTCGATCACAACAGAACCACCGCCCTCCCGCGGCTATAAAAACCCCCGATCCGATCAGTTTTTCCCACGCGATCGCCGATTTTCACTCCGGTGAGCACCGAGACTTCGCCGGTGAATTCTGGCCGATCTAAGCTCGGAAACTCTGATCTAACTCGCTGGTCTTGATCCACCGCCTCCGGGGAACTTTGCAGGTGCAGAAAACCCGAAGACTTACGGTGTAAATCCAGCGCTGACGAGCTTCTCCATGGTTTTGCCTCGGACCTCGCCGCCGATCACTTTCCAGGACCCCCGAGCTCGAGAAAACCCCCGAGGTTAGATCCCTGACCTCCCCTCTACCGATCTAGGCCATAAGATCACAGTTCTAGGCAGAATTCTCGAGGATCCGAAAGTTTCCGGCGAGATCGCCGCTTCCCGCCGCCGTGCGCCGCCGGCAGCGCCGCCCGCTCTCGATCAGAGCGACGTGGCCGCTTGTGCGCCGTTTATTTTAAATCGCACGGTAGACTTTAAAACCCCGCGTACCGGTTCGATGTTATAATCTCAGCCGTCGGTTTAAAATCGGACGGTCCACGTCAGCCCCGCATTATAAAGACTGGAATTCTTACGTGCTACCCCCTGGGGTTCTCTGGAATTGAGAGCTAGCCCCGGAAACTTCAGATCTAGCCCCTGGAACTCCAGAAAATCATGTAAATCCATTTAAAAATCAGTTTTAACCCCTGGACTTAATAGAAATTAGGAAAAACACCTCTGATAAGTGTAGCTAGACCCCTGGAAATTATGAAAATAATATTATAGACCCTGTAATGGGGTGAATTCATTATTTTAGCCTTGTTTAGTATTTAATTTAGAAAATTGAATATGTAACTAGTGTTTAAAAATTAAAAAGGGGGACAAACATAATTGTCAAAATTAATTAAAAACTTTCTCAGTACTTAGAAAACTTTGGAGTGAGATAAAAATATATTTTTGGGCTGAAATAAATCTGTTTCATCTATTATTCACATTTATTAGTATAGGGACACATTTTTAAGTAAAGAATAGCTATAGAAAAATAGGGAAAATAATTATGAAATAGTATACATCAGAAGCCAAGGTCAAAATATGTTATTAAATTATTTAGGACCAGAACCTAATCTGTTTAGGTGATGTGTATTACTAATTTAATAATAAAATACACAATTATGCATAGGAATATAAATCTGAAAATATAGAAACTAGTAAATGATAGATGGAGTTTCTAAAATACAAAGAATTCAGTTTAGGGTTGATAGAAATTGTGAAGGCAGACATGGGGAAGAATAATAATTTTCATACACACTTGGTAGTAAAAAGGTGAAGTAGTTGAATATAAGAAATTTATTGGAAACCCATATAAATAGTATGTAAGTATAAAGGTGGACACAAAAGTAGGAATCATATACACATGGTTAAAAGTGCATGCAAGCCACAACTCAACGCACATAAAGTAACCACAACACATATAATGGTGAATGAATTTCATAAATATGAATGTGTGGTTTGTATGAAGTAGAAGTGTGAACTATGTCTTATGATTGTTGTTTTTCTTTTGCTATGTGTGATGATATGAAGTAGAACCTGTTCAAGAGCAAGTTAACCCTTTCCAAGATCAGGAATACCCATTTCAGGAGCAGCAAGAAAGAGGCAAGTGTCCTTGACCACTTTGATACTATGCTAGGATGTGTAGATAGAATTATTTGCATTGTGAAGTTAAATATGAAACCCATGCTAGGAAGTTTTCCTAGAATCGCATTACCTTGTTTCCTTGAAGCTTGGGTTGGGATTTATTTTGTCATGTCATTTATACACATGCATATGCTTAGCCATGCTTAGAATGGGATATTTGGGATATGAGATCATCAGTTTATATTACCATACTCTTGAATGAGACATTGTGAGTTATGTAGAGGTAGGGATCAAGGCAAGTTGGATGTTTTGGTTGTGTGCTGGGTGCACGAGACTTGGGTTTGTGTTTAGTACTTGCCTGGATCCTAAGGACCGGTTCATGGAGCATGTAACCCGGCTTTACAGTGCCAACCACATGCTGAGATGGGGCAGCTTGGCCAATTAATTAGGTGTATCCCCGGCGTAGTATGGGTGTGTTGGATGGTGCGGGGAATAGGTGTCAGCTGGACTACCATATGAACCGCAAGGCTCAAGAGGGGGCCACTGCAGCGGGGTTGGAGCCTCTTGTATGCTGTTAGGGGTGAAACCTCAGTGGGCCCACGCTCGTCGGGAATCCCTTTGTAAAGGCTTCGTAGTGATCTCTTGGCCGCACACCTGGGAAGTGTGAATGTGGATCGTAGCCACTGGCATAATGGAGGTTCTTTTAGTCCACCCGGCAACGGGGGATGAAATCACTACTTGTGGGTACAGTGGTACAAACTCTGCAGAGTCAAAACTGTCTTGACAGCCGTGCTCACGGTTAAGAGCGGCCTGGACTTATTCATGATTAGAGGAATGATGGTTTTGGAAGTTAAGCGGGGAGCTTAACATTGGAAATAATGTTATGGTTATTGGATTATGATGATGGGATGGGAGATTTGGGACCATTTCACCTGTGTAGTAATGAAGGTGCTTAATAAGCTAAGGTGATAGGTATTAATTGCGTAGTGCTTTAACCATGAGTTCAACCTGTCCTTGTTCTAGCCATGCATGATATAATTTTCCCACACTTGCTGAGTACCATTGGTACTCAACCTTGCATATTTGTTGGTTTATATTGCTGCTCAGGTCAAGATAATGAGGTGGTGTATAATGACCAAGATTTTGGACCCGAGGAAGGCTTTTAGGTTCATGAAGACCCCCGGGCAACGCCTGTGATGGAGCCCTAAAGAATAATATTCCGCTGCTAGTTTATTTACTTGTGATAAAGCATTAGTGTCCATTGAGACATTTGTGATGTAAGACTTATTTATATTCGACACCTGGCTTGTAATAAATGATGCTTCACTATTTGTCATCACATGTATGAGAAAATGATCCTGGCATACATGTGATATTCACTTGGTTGTTTCTTCGGAAAAACCGGGTGTGACAGTACGCCGTATAAGCATAGGATCCGTGAGATGTACAGTTCAGCGTACTTCTTGGCATTGTAGTTGGTGTTGACCGGGATGAAATGGGCAACTTTGGTGAGCCGATCGACGATCACCCACACCGAATCATGTTTCTGTAAGGTGGTGGGTAAACCGACGACGAAATCCATGCTCACGTCCTCCCACTTCCAGGCAGGAATGCCCAGTGGTTGCAGCAGTCCCGGTTTCCGCATGTGGTCTGCCTTCACCCTTCGACATGTATCACACTCGGACACGTATTTCGCAGTCTCTCACTTCATCTGTGTCCACCAAAACTTGCTTCTGAGTTCTTGATACATCTTGTTGCTGCCGGGGTGAATAGAGAGCTTTGATAAGTGAGCCTCATCAAAGATCTTCTTCCGTAGTTCCGGGTTATGGGGTACGACGATCCGGTCCTTGAACCATAGGACGCCGTCTCCGTCTTTCCGGAAACATTTCAGCTCCCCACTATCTACACATCTCCGCAAATGTGACATGCCCTTGTCATTCTTCTGGGCTGCCGCTATCTCTTCACGGATGGTGGGGATCAAAGCTAGGTTGTAGAGAGCTCCGTATGGAATCACACGTAGTGGTTGTTCGCTCTCTTCCAACGGTGTGATGGTCAGATTGTTGACGTGTGACTTGCGGCTCAGCGCATCTGCCACAACGTTTGCCTTGCCCGGATGATAATGGATCTCTATCTCGTAATCCTTTATCAATTCTAACCATCTTCGTTGCCTCATGTTCAGCTCCTTCTGAGTGAATATGTACTTGAGGCTTTTGTGGTCGGTATATAAATGTACGAGGTTACCGAGTAGGTATTGCCTCCACATCTTCAGTGCAAGTACCACGGCAGCGAGCTCCAAGTCGTGAGTTGGATAATTTTGCTCATGGTTTCTAAGCTGCCATGATCCATACGCGACCACTCTTCGGTCTTGCATCAGCACACATCCGAGCCCAATGCCGGATGCATCGCAGTACACATCGAACGGTTTTGTTGTGTCTGGCTGCGCCAAAACCGGTGCTGATGTCAGGTGCTTGACTAAAGCCTTGAATGCCGCTTCACATGTTGGACTCCAAACATATTTGGTAGCCTTCTTCAGCAGCTCTGTCATTGGCTTGGCGATCTTTGAGAAGTTCGGAATGAACCTCCGATAATATCCCGCGAGTCCGAGGAAACTCCGTACCTCGTGAACAGTTCTCGGGGATTTCCAATTCAGCACTTGAGTGATCTTGCTCGGGTCCACAGCGATACCCTCCGCTGAGATGATATGCCCGAGGAAAGGCACCTGCAATATCCAAAACTCGCATTTGCTGAATTTTGCGTATAACTTGTGATCCCGCAGCCGTTGCAAGACTATACGCAGATGTTTCTTGTGATCTTCCTCTGACTTGGAATATACTAGGATGTCGTCGATGAATACCACGACAAACTTGTCCAGCTCCGGCATGAATACCGAGTTCATTAAGTACATGAAGTGAGCTGGAGCATTGGTGAGGCCGAAGGACATGACCAGGTACTCATAAAGTCCGTACCTTGTCGAGAAAGCTGTCTTCGGAATGTCCTCCGCCCTTATCTTAATCTGATGGTACCCGGATCTTAAATCCATTTTGGAAAAGATCTTCGCATCGACCAACTGATCAAACAACATGTCGATCCGTGGCAACAGGTACTTGTTTTTGATGGTTATGGCATTTAATGGACGATAGTCCACGCAAAGCCGCAACGTTTCATCCTTTTTCTTGACAAATAATGCCGAACAGCCCCATGGCGAGGAGCTCGGCCTAATAAAACCCTTCTCCAGAAGGTCCGTGAGCTGAGTCTTCAGTTCAGCCAACTCCTTGGGCGCCATCTTGTACGGCCTTCGGGATATAGGCATGGTTCCCGGTGCAAGTTCAATCTTGAACTCCACCTCTCTATCGGGTGGCATCCCCGGCAAATCGTCCGGGAATACATCAGGGAACTCTCGGACCACTGGAATGTCTTCCAATCTGATGGTTGTGGCTTGATAGACACTTGGAAGTTTTATTTCTGGACTGTCCAGAAATAATGAGTGAGAACCGTGCACTTCTGAGTTTAAGTGCACGACTCGAAGGACGGTGTCTAAAACAGCGCCGTGGCGGGTTAACCACGACATCCCTAGGATGACATCGACCTTCTGTCCCTCTAAGATAATGAGAGACGTGGGGTACACTCTACCCGCTAAGCATAATGGTGCTTTGGAGACCATTACGCTTGCTGAAATCTTCCCACCCGGTGAACAAATTAAATATGGACTATCGGTGGGTAGTATTGGCAAACTGTGTTTAGCAATGAAAGCTTGGCTAATAAAATTATGCGTGGCGCCTGAATCAAACAGTACTATAGCGGGATGCTGGTGGAGTTGGAACATACCCACAAGGATTGGCTCGCCCTCCGGCACGTCCTCAATGGCAAGCTGGTGGACAGTGCCGGGTCTAGGGTTTGCCCGCCGCGCATTAGTAGGGTTCCGGGGTTGATTCCTCCCTGGAAACTGTGGTGCCACTCCGCCGCCTTGCCTCTCCGGGCAACTGCTCGCGAAGTGTCCTGGACGACCACACTTGTAACATGTGGCCGCTGCTGGTGGAGTACTCGGTGGACGAAAGCCCGGCATGCGTTGCAGAGGTGCAAACGCACGCGGCATCGCCCGCTGCTGCTGTTGTTGTTGCGGTGGTGCTGGCAGTGCCGGCCGGAATGCCGGTGAAGAGTACGGCCGACTGCGGAACGGCATCGACCGCTGTGGTGGTTGCCAGCGTGGACCTGATGGTGGGCGATTCACCATCCGAAACTTCTGAGAAGGACCGCCTCCTTCTCCACTGCTCTGCGGCGCGCTTCGCTTTCTCTCCGCCGCCGCTAACTCCTTGCCGGAGTCCTCCTGAACAATGCAGCATCAATGATGTCGTTGAGGCTGCCGCGATTGAACATCGCCAATTTGTCCTTCAGGAGCGGGTTAAGCCCCTGGTAAAAGTGGTCTCGCCGCTTCTCGTCGGTATCAGCATGATACGACGCATATAGCGTGAGATCGTTAAACGCCCTGGAGTATTCCAGCGCGTTCCGGCTCCCTTGTTGCAGGTGTAAGAACTCCTGCATCTTCCTCTTCATCAGACCTGGCGGTATATGATAGGCCCTGAAGGCCGTCTGGAACTCCGCCCAGGTCATCACTCGGTCGGTGGGCTGTGAAGCACAGAAGTTGGCCCACCACGCGCTCGCGGATCCTGGGAGCTGCTGGACCGCGAACTGAGTCTTGCGCTGCTCGCTGATCTGGAGCAGCCCGAACTTCATCTCTATGGCGCGGAGCCAGTTGTCCGCGTCAAGTGGTTCATCCGCCCTTGAGAATATAGGGGGATGAGTTGCCAGAAAGTCGGAGTAGGAGCTCTGTTGGCGCTCCTCACGATCTTGGCGTCTCTCTGGGCGAGACGTATTGGCGATGAGAGTCTGCAGCAACTCTGTGTGCTGCTGATGCGAGCCTGCCATTGCCGCGACAATGTCGGCCAATGTAACCGTTGGCAGTGGCGGTGGCGGTGTTTGCTGTTGCTGCTGCTGTCCCGAGGAGTCCTCGGGAGGTGGTTGGGAGGTCTCTCCCCCTTGGCTGGTACCGCCAACGTCAGGGTTGGCACGAGTACGCGTCATTCTGAAATTCGAAACAGTAGCGATTAGCACATGTCTTACTTAAAATTCCATAAGCAACAGTAGGTATTGAAGTGATACATGATTAATTTGCACAACATTCACATATATTGATAAAGCATAAACTTTATACAAGATACATTATTCTCGGGTCTCCGAGAAGTCGTGCTCATGTCGTCACTACCTATACGCTACTGTCTACACGACATGTCACCGATTACAAAAGTTGGGTTACGCTACCCTAGCTGCCCTACTTGGCAACCGTAACCCCCTACTCGGAGTAGAACTCGACCTCCTGTGGGTCGTCCTCCTCCGGTACTTCTGCTGGTGGCTCTGGATCTACCACCTCTTCTCCCATTCCGGGTTCTCCCATTGCTGGATAACCCAAGACCACCGGTATGCCTAACACCGGGGGCACGAGGTCCTGCAATGCATGCACCTCGTCCATAGCCTGGTTGTAGTCCTCTTCCCAGCCTTGTCCTTCCTCAATAGCGTCGTCCCGCTCTTGAGCAAGGTCCTCATTCTGCTGGGTTAGGGTCTGCACCAGTTCTTGTAACGCCGCGATGTCGACCCGGCTCTTCTTCTTTGCCTTCTTCAGACGACGCAACTGATTGTGTTGTTCATTCAGTCGCTTGATCGTTGGAAGGAGCACATTGCGGAGTGCGCTGTGAGCACTCTCGAAATGATCTCCACGGCTTGTGCTCTCCTTGAGCTTAGTGGCGAGATGCTCCGTATGAACAGCTTGGCTGTCCATCACAGCGTTTCCCGCTCTCATTTGGAGGCTGAGATTTGCCTCCGCGGGGTTGTACCTTGGGCAACTCGGGTCTGTGGCCTCCAGGTACCTCTCTTCCCACACATGCTGAGCTCGTCCCTCCACCGGAACGAGTGCGTATGGAGTGCCCTCCATAGCCTGCACGTGTAGTTGGCAGAAACGTGACATAGTGTCACGGGCTGCCACTTGCCACATCCCTTCCGGTTGTCTTCCTCTCACCGTGACGGTGAATGGCACCCAACCGGGTGGCGTAGGTCCTGCGGGAACCTCGACATGGATTGTCCACGTGTTGTTCCCCTTTTCGCCTTCTTCCTTGGCGAAGTATTGCGGCATCTGACTATACCCAAAATATTGGAGCATTTGCCACAATGCTTCCGGGTAGCCGCTACGGTCAGAACAGTGGGAAACTACCCAACCGTTCTCCAACTGTTTATCTGCTGCCATCTGTAAAAATATATTTGAGAATTGTCAAAAATTTATTTAAACAGTAAACCATTGAGTTATAACATAAGATATGTCATTGAACCCATAACACTTGGAAACATAGTTCAAATTTTTAAACAAATTTGACTGCTGATCTGCTGTTCCCATGACAGCCTTGACCAGTTTCCATTTCAACCTGATCTAGGCCAGGTTAAAAGCAAAACCAGTCCTGGAGCTCAACATCAAAGTTGAAGCTAACTTCAATAGCTTTCCAGCCAGTATTTGCTTGGCCTAAGATCTGTCCTGGTTCAAACGTTATGAGATGTCAAAGTTAACAGAATTTCTGGAATCAATTGGACAGCACCTCCCTGCTTTAGGTACTGAATTGATCCAAGAATCCCAGTTAATTCTGTTCCCAATATGACAAAACTTTCTGTTACAAAGTCGTAACCCATCTCATAAGCTTTCCATAAGTACCTCATTTCCTATTTTTGGATTTTTAAGCAGGAAGTTATGCCTAATTTACAGAGAGTTTACAGAGAGTCTTTGCTCTGTCCTGTTTTCTGGACAGTTTCAACTCTACTGTATTTTTCGGGTGGTTAAGGGATGAAACACCTCTGGACCTCAACAGAAGAGTTGTAAAGCTCTTTCAACGCTTTCCAGAAATGTATCATACGACCCCAACCTCGAAAGAACTCAACCTCTAACCTCTGATTAACTCCAGCCTTGATTCGGCTGAAAACAGAGTGCTCTGTTCTTAACATCCTATAAGTTGAAAACTTCTTAACTTTGAATATCCTGTTCAAGGGAAGGAGTTACATCAAGTTTTACTACTTTGGATCAAAACCTTCAAGTTCTTAAATGAAGTTGTTTATTTAATGGGGTGTGACATCGATGCGTCAACAGATTATGTCGGTACTACGTCCTCAAAAAGGAAAAACCTATACCGGACTTAGCCGGCTTCGTTAGTTCAGTGGCACTACTCGTCACTCGCACACGGATGCTACACGTCTACCGTTTCGTGGTAAGGCTACCTGCAGAAACTCAAACAATCATCAGACTCGGCTGCACACCGAGCCCGGAATCCATACAGTTAGTACACCCGGCCGTCATCACTCACCCGGATGTTCTCAAGCCAAACACGCCTTGAGTTACGTGTTCACGTTTCAGACCACGTGACGGGGTCTCCCAAGTTGCACCACGCACGCCAGGGACAGACGTTGCTCGAATACCCCAAACGACATGAAGAGTCGTAGAGGATACTAAAGCGGGTCGGGTTACCTGCCACCCGTGGGGCTCCACCCTTCAGCTTGTGCGCACTGGTGGACAGCGCTTACGTGCACCCCCCAAGACATGAACGTCCCGAGATGCACGATTTTCCAACATAACAAATAGGTTAATAAGCCACTTTCTATATACTAATAACATCCTTATACGGGCTACTAACTCGTTCCTCACTGGATTTTTTGAAAAAGAAGACCTTTGTACTGTGTTAAACCTCAAGCGAGCTCTGATACCAACGCTGACACGACCCCAAGGTCCTGTCGAGCCAGGATCACGCTGAGGGGTGCTGCATTGCACAGCACCGTATAACACACGTCAAAGGTACAAAGCGGAAGTGGAAATTTTATTACATAAACAAGTTTATGAACATGTTTACATCAAAATAAGTTTAGTCCACACTCGCGGGCATAGACTAAGCATCAAGTGCACGTTCAGCCCTTGAACGTGTCCTTGCTAGCACACACGCACACTAACTCTGCGGCGTGCACGACTCCCACTCGACGGGGTTCCCCTCCTGGGGTTCCGTCTCCTCTTCGGGAGTCCCTTCCTCATAGAACCCTGCAAAAGCTTCAAACACAAGCAGTGAGCACGAAGGCTCAGCAAGTCTGACCCCTCTCACCTAAACATGGAACTTCTACATGAGGGTAATGGGTTACATGAGGTAAAAATCATTTGCAAGGACTCGCCTAATTAGTAGAACCTTACTTTCAAGTTTTAGCAGCAGGTTGTGGAGAACCTTACGCGAAGGTACATGAGAGAGCCGCAATCAAACAAGAAACGCCTTTCTCTCATGTACTTTGCCCAAAGTTGAAAAGAACTTTAGTTAGCTCTAAGCTACAGCATATCATTAACAATCAATGTCCATCTTTCAATCAGCAACATTTTAACATGTAACTAGCCTGTTCATTCTACGTCACGGTACAGTGAACAAGTGGTACTCACTGACCACGAGGGACGGCGATTATAATCGATTTACACCTGCAGGGTTACCCGAACAACCTGTCACGTAAGCCCGTACTCGATGTTGCCTACAACAACCATCACGGACGCCGTACGCGACTACCTTTCACCCGTCAGCCAAATATTGAACCGGTCCCATCGTCCCGAGCAAGAGGTCTCTGCACGCGCATCTCCGTGCCGCCAGCCGATTTACACCTCGAGCTCTCAACCTACCCTCTGAACGACGGGCAATGCCTCAATACCCAGCTACCCGAGTTACATCAGTTTCCCAATTCCCATATAGCCGGTAGGTCTTCGGTACTGTTCTAGCTTGTTCAACAGGCCCGCACACGGCTCGGTCTTCAATCGACACAAGCGGAGCTATAGCACACAGGCCCCAAAGTCTTGCTGCCCTTACTCTCCGCTCGGTCTCATTTTCTTGCCATGTGTATCATGTGCTATCTCTACCCGAGCAATGTGCCTCTAGTCCATTCTCGCGAGTAGTTCCAACTACTCGACTTGTACCGAATCCTACTCTATCTTAGCAATGCAGTGGCTAACGAGGTTTTCAATCCTAAACCCAACCCGTGGTTTTCTTGGCTATGCAGTTGGATTTCCAAACAAGACTCTAATGCATAGAACAAAGGAAACAAGTATGTGCTCAAAACAATAAAAATTTGTAAAAAGGTTAATGCAAACCGGAGCTTGCCTTGCTGCTCTTGGTCGTAGGCTAGCTGTTCCTCCGGAGTAACGAAGTCTAGGACTTCGGGTTCCTCCTCGACCTTAGCGACTACATGATATAAGAAACATATGTATCAATTTAAATGCATTTGTATTAACTTTGAAGTTGTGAAGTCTATAACCCTTGCTAGACAGACCTAACGACTGTGAAACTTTTACTATGGCTTGGTTACAACCTAAACAGAGACTTGGTCAAGTTTTAGTTGCAGCAAAGCTCATTTGAGCCCTCCACAATTAATTATGTTCTTGACCTTAATTGGAACTCTTAGGATGTTCTAGGAATTTTCATGAAACAAACTATGACTTTCTGAAAACTAGATTTTCAGAGGGTTCCAATGGATTTGGTCTCACTTAATTTGGAAGTCCCTAACTAAAGATATGAGCTAAACAATTTCAGAGAAAATTCTGAAAATGTTTCTGAACATTTTCTATTTTCTCTGGAACAGTTTCACTAATCACACTATTAGGTGGATCAGATGAGCTCAAATGGATCTGAAATTTTTATGGTAGTTCTGGGATATTTTGGTGAACATCCCAGCAAAATTTCACGATTTTCCCCCAAAGGATTTTCCTGTTAAAATTCCTAACAGTTTAAAATTTGAGGAATTAATTCTGGAAAAATAAGGAATTTCATGAAGTGAAACTTGATTTTCTGGAAAGTACACAGAGAGCTGAATCCAGGAAAATTTTGTTCACTCAATTTGGAGCTTTCTAGCCAAAGTTATGAGGATTTGAAGTTTGAAGGAAATCTGAAAATCGGGGAAAAGTTTAAACTCGCGCGTGGGCCCAGGGGACACGCGTCGCACGCCTAGGCGATGGCATATCGCGGCCCACAAGGATTTTGCGCGCCAGCACACCCGATCCCGGCCGCAGCCGGATCCCGATTCAAAATATCTCCCGCTGACAGCTGGGGTCCACCCCCTTCTTCAACCTCGCGACAACCGCGCCCCGCCGCCGAGGGATCTCGCCGGAGAGCTCGCCGCCGGCTGCTGTACAGCTCCAAACTTCTCGATTCTGGCCGCCCCTGCCTACTTTTACTCAGGGAACAGGATCCGAGGGTCAGCTGCTCATGACAACGGCCGGAGCATGGTCGGCGACGAGCCGCCACCTCAGAACGACTTCGGCCATGTCGGCTGACTACCCTAGCACCTCAGCTACTTGGGAAATCGGTCGGGGAGCATCAGTGGACCTCAGAGAAGGTCGACATGAGCTCGAGGCAGCTCGGGGAAGGCCCGAAATAGGTCCTCACCGTGCGCCCGATGCCGCCCGTTCGTTCCGCCATTAGTAGACCTCAAATTACGCCGGGCACAGAGGTTCTCCGGCCCAGAGTTGTGAAGGCAACTTGTGCGTTACCGTGTCTAGCTCGTGTGAGAGCGGCCTGAGGCCCTCTAATCCTTTCTAGAGCACGAATTAAACAGAATCATACCCGAAGGTCGTTCTGCACACAGAAAGGGGAAAAGTGGAAATTCGCCGCCGGTGAGCAACCACTCGAGCTGTGGCTCGGGGATGAGCAGCACCGGTCACCCGCGCGTCCAAGGGTGCCTTGGCTCGGGCGTGACAACGCCCTGATTGGGCTGTCCACGAGAGCCCGAGGTGCGGCGGTTCCAAGTTCCGAGTTTGATCTTTCGGCACAGCCGATATCAATCGGTTTCAACCGAATTCTAGCAACGGGGAGGACGGAGGAAGGTCTCTAGTACCTTGCTGGGGCTCTGGAGTGGACGGAGGAAGCTGCGATCGGCGTTCTCCGATCAAGTCCGAGCTGCGGAAGTTTTCGGCCGGCGCTGAGTTCTTGCGGGGAAGAACGATGGTGCCCCGGCCGAGGAGGGGGCAGGCGCCTTAAGAAGGCCCTGCACCGCCTCATGCCCGCGCGTGGGCAAGCAGCTGGTGGCGCGGCGGTTGGCCTCGGTGGCGATCACCGCTGCGGCTCGGCGACCCGAGTGAAAAAGTCTCAGTCGGTTTGATCTGAGCAGTGGCTGACATGTGGGTCCCACCTCCAGTTTTAACCTCTGAAATTTACTCCTAATCACTGTTGCAAACAGTGAACCCCATACTACCCTTGGCAATTCAAATTATTCACCCATGAGCCATTTGAATTGATCAAAGTTCAAATGAGGTTTGGTTTGAATGAATTTCAGCACAAGTTCAGCTTGAAATTCAAATAAAGTTTGAATTTCTCCCACTTAGCTCATGTCAAGATCAACTCCAAATGGAGTGAAAATTGGTGTGTGAGCTCACAAAAATGTGCTGAGTAAGAATATGCCTTCCACTTTTAAATTCATGGGATAAAAACAGTTTGAATTTGAATATGGTTTCAAACTGCCCTCTTCCTATCTATACCCAACATGACCTCAAAAAGGTTTTGAATTTGGGTGAAACTTGGCATGGACATCCTTAGCAAAGTGTAGGAGTTTTCATATGTCCAGCCCATCTATATCACATGTGGGAAATACCACTTTTGCAATGTGTAAGTTTGTTCTCTAATGAGCATGTTGATAATTGTTACTTGCTCTTCGTTTGTGTTCATCATTCTTCCTCAAATGAGGTGTGTGGTGTGGTGATGAACACTGCAAATGTGTGTCAAAAACTGAGGCCCTTACAGCGTGTCAGCGGAACGCCTTAACTCCTCTGGAAGCGACAGTACATATAGCTATAAATACCCTAGCTCATGTATAGGGTACAGAGATATCTGCGGGGCCACCTGTCGGGCCTCTGGCCACATAGTAATTGCCCCGGCCTTGGGCTATAAAAGGACTGGGGCAGCCTCCAGGCAAGGGGTTCGCAAGTTTGCAACTCTGACTCCCAGTTTAGACTCACCCACTCATACGCGCAAGCAATACAACAAGTACTCCCGTGGACGTAGGGTATTACGCTCCGGCGGCCAGAACCACGTAAATCCTCGTGTTCACCCTCACCATCGTGCTCCGACCTTCAAAAACCACTAGCACCTCCGTAAAAAGAACCTCCGCGGGCTGCTTCCGAACAGAACAGGGGAAATGTCGTAGTGAACACTTCGATATTTGGTGCGCCAGGTATGGGGCTTTTGGTTATTGGAGCTGTTTGTGAAGCTTACGATGGTGAACATCCAGTCCTTCGGAGGCTCTTCCCGCCCCTCGCGTCGCCAGCAGCGGAGGGGGCAGGAAGCCTCATCCCGTTCTAGAACGGGAACGACAGCGCCGGCGCCTGTCCCTACAGCGACGGTGCCTGTTGCCACCCGGCAACCTTCAGTTGCGATGGTGTCGCAATCACCGCTCGAAGCCAGCCAGGAGAGTGCGCTGCAGGCGGCGCGTGCTCCTACACAACCCACCAAGTGTGGAAGCTTCCCCGTCCGCTGCTAAGCAGTGGCGCAACGACGTCGACCACCTGGTCGTTGCCGCGCTCAACTCGCCATGCCATCGAAGACGGCGACCGGAGATGGTACATCTGCCGGCCCGTACCCTAACGAAGGATTACAGGACGGCAGCAACCCACTCGACGGCGACGTCCAGGCTCCCCACCGCAGACCTCGGGGTTGAGCTGGACCGCCGCCGCCGTCAGAAAGAAGATGGCCGCATTACCATCGAGTGACAGCGCGAGCGGCGTCGCAACCTCGAGGAGGAATATGGTACCTTTGGTACCGTGCACCCCATCTACGCGGGTCAGAGCCCCGTCTCCCCAGGCTCATTGGGAGGATGCATGGCTCTGTCCCCACATCTTCGTTTGGCAGTGTGGCCACGCAAGTTCTGGCCGCACCTGCCGGAGAAGTTTGACAGGACAGTCAACCCCGTCGAGTTCCTGTAGATCTACTCCACCGCCATCCTAGCTGCAGGAGGGGATGAGGCCATCATGGCCAACTACTTCCTCGTGGCCTTGACTGGGTCAGGCTGGTAATGACTCATGAACCTGCCCCAGGAGTCTATAACCTCCTAGGAAGAGTTGTGTTGTCAGTTCACGGCCAACTTCGGGAGTTCCTACACACGACCGGGCTCGGAGGCCGACCTTCACGCCCTGCAACAGCAACCGGGAGAGTCGCTGCGCTCCTTCATCTGGTGTTTCTCCCAGGATAGGAACACCATCCCCCTCATCTCCAACGCCTCCGTCGTCGTCGCCTTTCGACAGGTCGTCCGCGACAACAAGATGCTCGAGAAGTTGGCCACACACGATGTGCAGGACGTCTCTGAGCTCTTCAGCTTGGCGGAAAAGTGTGCCAGGGCCGCGGAGGGCTACAACTGGCACACACCGCCTGGCGAGGGGAGTTAGTCCGCCAGGCAGTGCTTTGGCGGCAAGAAGAAGAAGACCGACAGCAGGGACAAGCCGCTGGCCGGAGCCCACACTGCAGCATCAGTAGCAGCTGCAGGTGGTCGGGGGCCGCCCACTGACAAACGCCCACGGCAGCCGTCCGGGGGCGACGACGGTAACCAGAGGTGCCCGGTCCACAACACCAAATGACACAGCTCCAGCGAGTGCCGGGAGATTCAGAAGCTAGTGGAGCGCTTCCGAGAGCTCCGACATCTGCACCAGGATGGCGCACCCTTCCACCAGCGGGAGGGCAAGCAAAAGGCTGACCCGGAGGTCAGCAACAACCAGGAGATGGAATTCCAAGATGCCACATGGGCGTTTAAGGTTATCTATGACCAAGGAGGGAGCTCCGACTCCGACCACAGCGAGCATCGCAAGACAATCCACACCTAACCAGGTGTTTCCCCCTCCGTCGTATGACAGGGGCTCTCCCGACGTCTAGACATACGGCGAGCCACGCAGGATCAGCTTCTGCGTCAAGAGTAGGCAGCCTAAGGTAGGGACACCTGGTGCCTCGGCCAATGCTTTCTCGAGGAGGGGTGACAAACCCTCCCCCCAGCTGGGAGGGTCCCTCCCGACCAGTACAAGCATGCCGCTCCAGGTGCGCCCGCCTGGCTGCAGGGGGTGGGTATTTCTACCCAGACCACGAGACATAGGACACCTCTGTAAGTTCTATCCTTAGTAAAGTGGTAGGATATTTTTTCTTTTTATCTTTCTTTTAAGGGTGTCATAGTGTCTAGGAACAGCGCTTTGAACAGCTAAAGTCCCGGAAAGGTCCAACTACTCTTGTTACCCGGGACGGGTCGCTGCCTTCTTACATGGCCTGTTACCTCCTATTGCCCGAAGGAAGCCAATAATAAGAAAAGTGTATCCTATCCTGCACACTTTATTTACATTTTATGCTAACTCATGCATATCAACTATAAACGGCATGTTCGGAGCCCGTCCTACACACTTGTCCTAGGACCCGTGCCATTGAAAGATCTCCTCGCTGAAAAGTTAACGCCAGCGGGAGGTCCAGAGTGTGTAGTATGCTGTGACTGGTACCACACCCATATAGCGTGCACATCCTTCCCCCTCAGTGCGACCGCTGAGTACTCGGGGGGCCAGAATGTGACGGACTGGAATCCGTACGCCCAGGATCTCAGAGGGTGGTGCCGCACGATGCGACACCCGACAGCACGCATCATAAGGCAAACATTGTATTACATAGAAAAACAACTGAATATGTACAAAGTAGTACAAGCCTTCAGTTTACACCTAAATACAGAGTCTACAACTGCGGAAGCTAAATTTTTACAACTCACGCCCACCTAACTAGAAAAAGTCGGTTGTCCAACCCTATGAACAAACCACACTAGCTCCACTCCTCAGCTCAGCATGGCGTGTACGGCTCCCACTCAGCCGTGGTCCCCGACGGAGGGTAGCCCTTGCCGGTGGACTCGTACCCCGAGTCCGTGGGGTAATCCTCACCTGCAAACACTCATAGCAGCAACCGCGAGCACGATGGCTCAGCAAGTCTTAACCGACGCGCCTACACATGAAACTCTATGTGCAGGTCCTAACGAAGATGGGACAGTAAATTGCAGCAAACGGACAGGCCTACAAGTTTATCCTTAGTTCATCTTTTAGCCACAAATTTATTGGTTCAGGAATCTGAAATTTTGTGAGCAATATTTGGTGGCACACATGTAGCAATACAATCTATACATATCAGCAGAAGTGAATCACAATATTCCATACTTTATCTACGTCACGATGCAGTGAACAAGCGGTACTCATCACCACGAGGGACGGTGAATCGACTCGATATACACCTGCAGGGATACCTGAAGAGCACCTCACGTACTCCCACCCATGGAGCTGCAGAGCACGCTCACTCGATGTTGTACGGGACAACCTTTCACCAAGCTGCCCAAACGTCGAATCGGTCGCACCCAAACGGACAGGAGGTTCCCTACATGGAGCATCTCTCTATGCCCGTTAGCGGATTTCCACCTTACTGCCCTCAACCTACACCTATAAATTGGTGCGTTATGCCTCGACGCCCGGAGGTATAGGTTATATATCCGATATGCCTTCGGTACATTCAATATTTGTTCAGCGGGGCAACACACGGATTGGTCCTCAATCGACACAGACAGGACTGCACCAACAAGACTTCCTATTGCTGCGCCCTAGCCCCTGCCTAGCCTCATTTTCTTACTAAAGTGATCTCACATCACTCGAACCAATCCCGTGTGTCCCAACGCCTATACTCGCGAGTAGATTCCAACTACTCGACTTGTACCGAAGTCCATACACATTAAGCAAAGCATGAAATACTCAAGGACTTAGACACTGCCCTCACTCTTGTTGGAATGATCTGGTTATGTATTTGGGGTTTCATCCATCCTATACCTAATGCACATACATACTTCAAACTAAATATGTATATAAAGCAAAACTTTAAAACTCGTTCAATGCAAACCAGGGCTTGCCTTGTTGCTGCTGGTCAGAAGTTAGTGTCTCGTACGGAAGGAGAAAGTCCAACACTTACGGGGTCTCCTCGCCTTCAGCGACCACACGTAAGCAAATTAACGATATGTCAAATTAAAATGCATTGTGTGGAACTTAGTATGTAAAGACTATAACTCTATATAGACATCCCCTTTGGCTCTGAAATTTTTATGGTGGCTTGGTAGGGTCCTAACCAAAGACTTGACCAAGTTTTATTTGAAACAAAGTTCATTTGAGCTCTGTACAAATAAAAATTTATGTAGTCATTACTAGAGCCTCTAAGGATTTCCAGGGATTTTCATGGCTCAAACCATTACTTTATGGAAACTAGAATTTGAGATAGTTCTAATAGAATTGGTTTCATGTCATTTGAAGAATTCTAGAGGAAATTATGTCCTAAACAAGATTTTGAGAAAATCTGAAAAATGTTTCTGTACATTTTCCATTTTCTCAGGGCAGTTCACTTAATCACACCATTAGGGGGACTAATGAACTGTAATGGATCTGAAATTTTTCCTGTAACTCAAGGATTTTCAAATGAACATCCTAGACAAATTTCAGAATTTTCCACAAAGGAATTCTCCAGATAAAATTCCCAACAGTTTAAACTTGAGGGAATTAATTATGGAAAAAGAATAAGTTTCATGAGTTGAAACTTATTTTGCTGGATAGTACTCGAAGAGGTGGATCAAAAAAAATTTTGTTCACCGAATTTGGATACTTGTACCCAAAGTTATGAATTTCTAAAGTTTTGGTTGATTCCTGAATTATTTTCCTAAAGAAAATTACCTCCCGCGCCTAAACAGTGACTGACAGCGGGCCCCGCATGTTTAAATTAAACTAACCACACACGCGCGCTTAGGGCAGTGACTGACACGTGGGACTCGCGCCCTTCGTCTACCTCACGACGCCGCTGCCCCGAGGCGCCGGAGCTCCGGCGAGGTCGGCGTTCCCGGCGACCTAGCTCGCCGGCCACGGTGAAACTCGCCGCCCCTGCGTAACTTTGGACGCTAAACACGCTGGACACCATGCCGCCACCGGCTAACCGCCATAGCTCGCCGGCGATGAGCGCTATGCCCCTGTGCAACTTTGGCAACACGTTCCCGTCCTTCTGACCACACCCACTTCGCGCACTAATCGCGTCACCACGTCCAGGGAAGCCTCGGGAAGCTCGGCACGACCACGGTTGGGACCTAAACAGCCGGCAAACTGGACCTCACTGGTGACCCTCTTTTCTACTGGACTGTTTATCGGTGAAACTAGGGTTCGGGTGGTTGTCCTTGCGGGTTCTTGCTCGAGGAGAAGCGCACGGATGTCTAGAGCGTGTGTGAGCTGCAGCTTGACCGGCGGTTGCCTCTGTGCAACAAATTTCACCGTCGACCACTTGCTAACCCTAAGGTACACCGTGGAGGGAAACTCGGAATTCTTGCTCTACACCGCATGAAATGGCAAACGGTTTCCTCCTACAGCTTCCTCATAAGCAGGAGCACCTTTTCTTCTCTGGTGGTGGTGCGTGAAGCAGCCGGGATTGGCCGGTCGCCGGGGAGCAGAGAGCGGCGGTGAGAAGCTTGGTTGCGGAAGCTACCAGCGGGGTGTTTGAGCATCGGTTCAGCCGGGACACAGGGAAAACGACTGAGCGGTGTGTCGTGCTGGCGCTGTGACTCGCGATTTTCACCGTGCGGTGGCCTCTCCGTCGGTGAGCAGCCTGCACGCGGTGCTCGGCGGTCGCACGAGGGAGTTTCTCTCGGGTGGAGTCGTTTTTGTGAATTCCCCTCACTGAGCAGTGGGTCCCAGCTCTCCCTTCTAATTCTTTTCCACTTTTTGCTGAAAATATCCCAGCTACTCACACTTAAATGGTAGACTTAGCCACAAAGTCATGAGTTGAATTTGAGTTTCTCAATTTGAAATTGGTTTGGCTAGATTTGCTTCACATTTGAATTTGAAATTCAAATTCAGTTTTTGAATTAATGCAAATTTAGCTCCCAACAAGATGTACTCCAATGAGGATGAAAATTGGTGGACTAACTCAGAAAAATGTACTGAGTTTGAATATGAAGCCAACTTTTGAATCCAAGTGATGAAAACTAGCTGGAATTTGAATTTGTATTCAAATAGCCCTTTTTACAAATGTCTCCAAAAGTGGCTCCAAAGGGCTTGGATTTGCATAAAACTTGGCATGAGCACTCCTAAAAGTATTTGAGACCAAAGGGTGAACTAATCCTCTCATGTTTATGTGTGTGAGCTCCTACTTTTTGAAGTTATGGGTTTTTCCTCTAATCACCCTATTAATTGTTCTACTTGCTCTTCACAAATGTTCATGAGCTACCCACCAAATGAGCTGTGGTGTGGTGATGTGATGAACATTTTAGCAAATCAATTCTTGGGCTTTTTCATCCCTCCCCCATTAAAAGAATCTCATCCCGGGATTATAAAGGAAGAGACGACGATGTAATAGGAACTTACCCGTGATGAGACGCCATGAAGTCCGGGTAGTTTGAGCGAAGGAACTCCTCGCTCTCCCACGTCGCTTCTTCAGCGGTGTGGTTGCTCCACAGTATCTTGTAGAACCACAGCGTTTGGTTCTGCGTGGTCCGAGCATTCTCATCAATAATTGCCACCATATATTCAGCATACGTCAAATCCGGTTGCAGCTCGCCAACATCTTCGGTGGGAACAGCAGCCGTATACTTCAGACATTTCTGTAGTTGTGAAACATGGAAAACGTTGTGAACACCAGCGAGAGATGCCGGTAGCTCCAGTATATACGCCACTGGTCCACACTTCTCGGTGATAGCATAGGGTCCAATAAATCGGGGAGCGATCTTCCCCTTCACGCCGATCAGTGCACGCCTTTCATCGGAGATACACGGAGGTACACGTGTTCCCCGACGTTGAAGTGTAGCGGTCTACACCTCTGATCAACGTAACTTTTCTGTCCGGATTGGGCGGCCTTCAAGTTGGCTTGAATAATCCAAACGCGCTCCTCGGCGTCGTTCACCACATCAACCCCGAACGTGACCCTTTCACCGGACTCGCACCAGTTCAATGGGGTGCGGCATTTGCGACCGTAGAGAGCCTCATATGGTGCCATCTTGATACTCTCTTGATAGCCATTGTTGTACGTGAATTCCGCCAACGGTAGATGATCATCCCAATTTCTACCGTGGTGGATGGCACACGCTCTCAACATGTCTTCTAATACTTGGTTCACCCTCTCAGTTTGCCCATCTGTCTGAGGGTGATAAGCGGAGCTTCTAATCAATTTAGTACCCAATGGAGCATGCAACTACTCCCAAAAATGAGCTACAAACAGTGCCCCTCGATCTGAGATTATGGTCTTGGGTACCCCATGCAACCAAAGGATTCTTGCTATGTACAACTCCGCATACTTGTTGGCATGGTAACGTGTATGCACAGGAATGAAGTGAGCCAACTTGGTTAATCGGTCAATGATTACCCAAATGGAATCATGCTTGTTGGAAGTCAGGGGTAATCCCATAATAAAATCCATGCTCACATCTTCCCACTTCCATACCGGAATTTTCAGGGGTTGTAACAGCCCTGATTTTGTCATGTGATCCGCTTTCACTCGTCTACACGTATCGCACTCGGATACGTATTTAGCCACTTCCCGCTTCATCCGTGTCCACCAAAATTTTCTTTTCAAATCTTGGAACATTTTGTTGCTGTCCTGATGAATGGAGAATTTAGACAAGTGAGCTTCATCAAGGATCTTCTTTCTCAGCTCCATATTCCGAGGTACGACTATGCGATCATTGAACCACAGCGTCCCCTCATCATCTTTCTGGAAACATTTGATATCTCCGCTGTCTATCCGTCAACGGAGATGTGCCATGCCCTTGTCAACTTTCTGAGCTGCAATGATATCCCCCCTAATGGTAGGGATGAGAGCAAGGTTGTAGAGTGATCCATAAGGAACCAAGTATAAACTCGGCTCTTCCTCTTCCATCAGTGTAATGGTAAGGTTACGGACATGTGATTTCTGACTCAGCGCGTCAGCAACCACATTCTCCTTGCTGGGGTGATAATGAATCTCAATCTCATCGTCTTTGATTAGTTCTAACCACCTCCTTTGCCTCATATTCAGCTCCTTCTGGGTGAGTATATACTTTAAGCTCTTGTGGTCGGTGTAGAGATGCACCAAATTCTCCAGGAGATAGTGCCTCCACATTTTTAGCGCCAAAACCACAGCTGTGATGCCCGGTCCCGTAAAACACGGAACCCAGCTAATGCATATGTGTGCCCAGGATGTTCATCACACATATACATGTATCCACAAACTGAATTCAGAATATAATCACGAATAATAGTGTTTAAGTATTTTATTACATAAATCTCTAGCTTACTCTTGCAGTGGAAGTCTCTAACTTATTCTAGCAGCGGAAGTCTCTAAACGATAGCGGAAGCAACTAAACAGCAGCGGCTCCATCTCCAACTCCACAGGCAAGTTGACGGTAGTTCGCACACCTAATACTCCACATGATCTTTGAAGTACTCTTCTCCTGTTGCTGATGTTTGTATGATAATGCAAGGGTCAGTACATGTCCTATCAGCAAGTGCGGGAAAAGTATGACATGTAGCTTACAGCAAGGTAGGGAATAAAAGGCTCATTGCAGAAAGCAAATTTTGTTTCACAACCATGATAAAAACAGCAACTATCTTAAGTGAATTTAATCCCAACATATATTTAAGTAAAACAGCAACATACCTCCTTCACAGTTCACCACTTTTCATGTCTCAACCAACCATTAATCTTTCTCAACTTTATCTCGTGCTCATAATAACCATCTCATGTTCATATCCATCTCATAATCATATAACCGAAAACTACTCATTGTCATGACTCAACAGTCCCGAAACCAATCTCAATAACCATACCAAAACCATAACCATCCCAAGTTTCCATCCCAAATTTCCCGTGAGTTGGCCAGACGCTTGTGACCGTAAGCACGGCTATCGTGATAGTTTTACACTCTTAAGAGATGGCACCACTTTACCCACAAGATTGTGATTTCGTCACCCGTCAGCGACTGCCGAACCTCCATTATACCAGTACACAACCGTCGGTGTATGGCCAAGGGATCACAAAATAGCCTTTATAAAGGGGCTACTAGATGTATGGACGCACTAAGATTTCACCAGCAGGCTCGAATCATAATTCTCCCACCTATGGACCCCCTCTTGTGCCATGTGGTTCCCAGGGCAGTCCTCTCTCGACTCCCATTCCCCACGCCTTCCACGGTCCATAACAATCTAGAAACTTACCTAATTAGTCAGCTAAGCCGCACCCATATTTGGCCTTGTGGTGGCACTGTTTTCCTGGCATGTGCTGGCATGAACCGGTTCTTATATCTATAGCAAGTAAACCACCATCTCATTCTACCACATCCATGAACCAAGCTTGCCTAGATATCCCCCGATTCATGTTCATTATCATCATCAAGTTCTCATTAACATTATTCATATGAGTGCAGTAGCTAGACATGTTCTATCTAGGCTTCCCGTAACACGTAAGCTAAGCGAAGCGAAAGCAAAAACGACCATACCCGACTCATCAACTTTCCTGGCGACGAGGATGGTTAACAAAACTAGTAAACACCTATAAAAGGGTGTCCCATCAAGTTGACTCAAGCATACATGTTTTCGCAAACAAAACAGTTTCCAAAACATGAGATCAATATGGTCAAGGGGCACTTGACTTGTTCCTTTGGCTTTTGTTGCTAACGTGTCTCGAAGTCTTGGTGCTTTAGTCCTTTGTAGATAGCTTCCTGAGCTTGTACTTCTACTCATGACCTTGCACATACAAAATTATAGCAATCAAACATCATGCACAAACTTTACTCAAGATGCAATGATGTAGATGGATGCAAATCCTATGGTACTGTTTTATTAAACCAGTTTGTACGTGTTCTTGCGTGTTTTAATGGCTTGCATGGGACTTTATGGTGAACAAAGGTGTAAGGATCAAGTGTGGACGTGGTGATTATCTTGACTCAAGATCTAGATTAATTCCACCATCAAAAACCGATCAACACGTGATCTGTCCACACGAAAAAAGCTTCTGTTCGAATAAAACAGATGTGTAGAAACCACGATGATGTCGTAAGATGGTAACGAAGACCTACCTCGGCCTTCCTCCTAGCAATGGCAGCAGGTCAGATCGTCGGCTCTCTTCCTGCGACGGCGAGTGTGACGGGGCTCGTCGGCGGTCTCACCGGTGGCTGAACTCCGGTGAAGGGGGTTAACTCGGTGAGTTGGGGGCTAGGGCCTCTAAGTTGTCGACTTGGGAAAAGGTGTTACGGCCAAGGGGGTTTTCGGGTTCTTTATAAAGGGATAAAGAAGAGTCCTACTCCGATTGGAATTCAAATAAGAGTCCTATTCAATTTGTTTTGGATCTTAACAACTTATCTCCAGTTGATTTGGGTGCGGTGCCAACGTGGAAGAAATTGTATCGGTTTCCTCAGTATTGAGTACTTGCACACAGGGGAAAAACCGCTTAAGGATATCGTCCTCCCGCAGGGATCAGATCCAGAAGCTCCACGCATCCAGCGGGGGCCGGGCCTCCCTTTTTCCTCACAGGCGAGCTCCGGTGCGCCACGTGTCTGGCGGGCGGGACCTCCCTTCTCCTCAGAGGCGAGCTCCACGTGCGCCACGTGTCTGGCGGGCGGGACCTTCCTTCTCCTCAGAGGCGAGCTCCGCGTGTGCCACGTGTCAGTGCCGGACCTCCCCTCTCCTCGGAGGTGGGCTCCGAGAGTGCCATGTGTCCAGCAACGCCGGACTTCCTTTCTCCTCAGAGACGAGCTCTGAGGTCGCCACGTGTCCAACAGCGTCGGACCTCTCTTCTCGGAGGTGAGCACCGAGAGTGACATGTGTTCAGCAGTGTCGGACCTCCCTTCTCCTCGGAGGTGAGCTCCGAGGACGGCATGTCTCCAGCGGGGAAGACCTCTCGGAGGCGAGCTCCGAGAGCGACACGTGTCCCATGGGGCGGACCTCATCCCTTCCGTAGGGGTGAGTTCCGAAGTCGACACATGTCCCACAGTGTCGGACCTCGCTCCCTCCACAGGGGCGAGCTCCAAAAGTGACACGTGTTCCGCGGGCTGGGCCTCGCTTCTCTGCAAGGACTAGCTCCGTAGTCAACACATGTCCCGCGGAGCTGAGCCTAGCTTCTCCGCAGAGACTAGCTCCGAAGGCAACACGTGTCCAGCAGGGTCGGACCTTGCCCCTTCTCCTGAGGCGAGCTCCGAGCCTGCCACGTGGCCAGCAGTGCCGGACGTCACCCCCTCCTCAGGGATGAGCTCCGAAGGCGCCACGTGGCCAGCAGGCCACGGGAAGTGTTGAAGGCGCTCCTCGGCGAATTGAAATTGGCTCTTTTCAGCTATTTTTCTCCCATTTTTATGATTCTTTCCCATTTCTATTTCTTTTATAATGTTTTTCTATATGCAATGCATGAATATGAAATTGAGGGTGTTACAAACCTACCCCCCTTAAACTGAATCTCGCCCTCGAGATTCAGTAGAGTAGAGAATAGGTGAGGGAATTCTGCCTTGATGTCTTCCTCACGCTCCCATGTAGCTTCGGCTTCCATGTGATGGCTCCGCTGTACCTTGCACCAACGGATCACTTTGTTCCTCGTGACCCTTTCCTTCACGTCCAATATTTGGACAGGATGCTCTACGTAGGTCAGATCCTCTTGAAGCTTGAGCTCATCCATCGGTAATTGTTCTTCTGGTACTCTCAAGCACTTCTTGAGCTGGGATACGTAAAACATGTCATGCACATCGGAGAGGTGCGTTGGGAGCTCTAGTTGATAAGCTACCTCTCCTTGCTTGCCAAAAATCTTAAATGGCCCAATGTAGCGAGGTACTAACTTGCCTTTGACGTTGAAACGTCGTTGGCCACGGATAGGCGATACCTTAAGATACACGAAGTCTCCTACTTCGAAGGTCAACTTTCTTAGCCTATTGTCCGCATAACCTTTTTGTCGTGACTGAGTAGCCTTCAAGTTCTCCCGTATTGTTTGGACTTGCTTCTCGGCGTCATGCAGCACTTCGGGTCCAAACACTTGGTTCTCTCCGGTCTCATTCCAAAACAGCGGCGTTCTACACCGTCTACCATACAATGCTTCGAAAGGTGACATCTTCAAGCTGGCTTGATAGCTGTTATTGTATGAGAACTCAGCATACGGCAAGCTCCTATCCTAACTACGCCCATGTTTCAAGGCGCAGGCTCTCAACATGTCTTCTAAAATTTGATTGTCCTCTCAGTTTGCCCGTCGGTTTGTGGGTGATAAGCGGAGCTGAAATCCAGTCGTATACCTATAGCTTCATGCAGCTTCTTCCATAACCTAGAGGTAAATTGGGTACCGCGATCTGTGACTATCCTCTTCGGAACTCCATGACGGTACATGGTTTGCTCCATGTACAGCTCGGCTAGTTCTACAACGCGGTACGTGGTTCTAACAGGAAGAAAATGGGCTGTTTTCGTCAATCGGTCCACAATAACCCAGATGGAGTCGTAACCCGACCGAGTACGTGGTAAACCAACGATGAAATCCATGCTGATGTCTTCCCACTTCCACTCAGATACTTTCAATGGTTGCAACAGTCCAGCGGGTCTTTGATGTTTGGCCTTTACCTGTTGGCACGTATCGCATAAGGCAACATACTCAGCTATGTCCCTTTTCATACCATCCCACCAATAACAAGTTTTCAGGTCCTTGTACATCTTTGTACTGTCGGGATGTATGGAATAAGGTGAGTCATGTGCCTCCTTTAATATCGTGTCGCGGATGTGCTTCACGTTAGGCACACAAATCCCTTTTCCTAACCAAAGCGTACCCTTCTCGTCTTCCTTGAAGTCCTTTTCTATGCCTTGTCGGATTCTTTCCTTGATCTCCTTGATTTCCTCATCTGTTGCTTGGCCATCTCTTATCCCTTGTTCCAGCGAAGAATGGAGTTCCATCTCGTTCAAGAACCCGAGATGTAACCGTTCGAACTCCTTGCGCAGCTCGGGCTGTAGCTCCCGAACCGTGAGTTGGTGACATGCTCCCTTTCGGCTCAATGCATCAGCTACTACATTAGCCTTTCCGGGGTGATAGTTGATTCCAACATCATAATCCTTGATGAGTTCCAACCATTGACGTTGCCTTAAATTCAAATCCGTTTGGCTAAATATGTACTTGTGGCTTTTGTGACCCGTATAGATCTCACATCGGTGGCCAAGGATATAATGTCTCCAAATCTTCAAGGCATGTACCACGTCTGCGAGTTCCAAGTCATGTGTGTGGTAATTCAGCTCGTGTTTCTTTAGTTGTCTCGACGCATAGGCTACCACTTGTCCTTCTTGCATGAGCACACATCCAAGCCCTTGTCTTGATGCATCACAATATATGTCAAAACTCTTGCTCACGTCCGGCAATACCAAAACCGGCGCTGTGGTTAGCCTTTTCTTGAGCTCCTCAAAGCTTTCTTGACACATGGGTGTCCACTGAAATGCTTTTCCCTTCATTAGCAATTCAGTCATAGGCTTCACTATTTTGGAGAAATCCTTGATGAACCGTCGGTAGTATCCGACCATCCCAAGGAAACTCCGAATATCTCTCACATTCTGCGGTTGGTTCCACTTCAGAACATCTCCCACTTTTCCGGGATCAACCGATACTCCTTCCTCGGAGATGATGTGGCCTAGGAACGATATCTCCTTTAACCAAAATTGACACTTGCTGAACTTGGCATACAATTGATGCTCTCGCAGTTTCTGCAATGTCAATCTCAAGTGTTCTTCATGTTCTTCCTCGCTTTTCGAATACACCATGATATCGTCGATGAAAACCATGACGAACTTGTCCAAGTACTCCATGAAGACCTTATTCATGAGGTACATGAAATATGCGGGTTCATTCGTTAACCCAAAAGACATAACGGTATATTCATACGAACCATATCGTGTTTGAAAGGAAGTCTTGGGTATGTCGGAGGGCTTAATCTTCAACTGGAAGTATCCCAACCGAAGGTCAATCTTGGAGAAAACTCGGGCACCTTTCATTTGGTCAAACAGGTCCTCTATACGGGGCAGCGGGTATTTATTCTTGATCGTCACCTCATTGAGAGACCTATAATCCACACACATTCTTTGGGTCCCATCCTTCTTGTCTACGAAGAGCACGGGGGCTCCCCATGGTGACGAGCTTGGGCGAATAAAACCCTTTTTTAGCTGCTCCTGAATTTGCTTCTTAAGTTCCACTAGTTCATTAACGGGCATCCTGTATGGCCTCTTCGCTATAGGTGCAGTCCCAGGTACTAAATCAATGGCAAACTCAATGTCCCTGTCAGGTGGCATACCTGGAAGTTCTTCCGGGAACACGTCCGAATATTCTTGGACCACCGTAATGCTTTCCAATGTTGCTTCTTCGACGTGGTTCAACGTTGCCTTCTCGGTTGCCGGTTGGGCTGACTCGAACTCAATAGGAGTACCGTGCTCATTTGTCAACTGCACACTCCTCTCAGCACATTGGATCACTCCGTTGGGCTTGCTTAACCAATCCATTCCAAGTATTATATGAAGCCCTTGAGAATCCAAGACAATAAGATTGGCAAGGAAGTCTACCCCCCTTATTTTAAGGTTTACTTTTGGACATACTATATTAGTCCTCATCTCCCCATCGGGAGAATTAACCAACATAGTATATTTCATGTGTGATATGGGCAGATTATACTTGGCAACATACTTGGATGATATGAATGAATGCGATGCTCCGGAATCAAATAAAACAGTAGCTGGGTTGGAGTTGGCAAAGAACATACCAATCACGAAGTCCTCAACCTGTTGTGCTTCCTCAGCGGAGACATGATTTACATTGCCACGAGCGAAGTTCTGCTGCCCACGATTGCCGTGATTAGCTCCTCCGTTTGGCCGTGGGTTCTTCTTAGGCGTGTTGCTTGGCTGTCCAAGGCCTTTCCTCGGGCAATGACTTGCAAAGTGTCCCGTCTCCCCGCATGAAAAGCATACCTTGTTGCCCAAGACAGCAGGGACGTTAGGGCGGGGGTGGTTTTGAGCATAAGCACCCATGTTGGGACGGGGCGCAGAAGGCAAAGGCACACGAGGTGCTTGCACAAAAGGACGTTTCTGCGGTGGTGGATTAGGGCGAGGTGGGTTTGCAGGGTGGAAAGTAGAAGCGGACAAGCCATACTTTGGTGCAGCTGGGGGCATGAAACCGAGATGTACATTGCTCCCTTGTGGCTGGTATGGCATCTTCCTCTTGCCCTCTTGCTCGATCTCACAGATCTTGCTCTCAACCACTATAGCTTTGTCAACTAGCTTCTGGAAGTTTGCATAGTCATTGTTGAGCAGTTGAACTTGGATCTCATTGTTCAACCCTCTCATGAACAAGTATTGCTTCCTTTGATCCGAGTTGACATCCTCAAGGGTATACCTTGACAGCTGTGTGAACTTGTTGAGGTACTCATTCACGCTATTCCTGCCTTGGCGGAGACCTTCGAACTCTTGCCTTTTAGCATCATGACTCCAACGGGGACGTAATGAGAGTGGAAACTCTCCTTGAACTCAGCCCAAGTGATAGTCTCCTGGTCGACATGAGCATTGCAAAGAGCGTTCCACCAGTCAGCGGTTGCTCCCATAAGTTGGTGCGATGCGAAGAGAACTTTCTCCCGATCATTACACTGAACAATAGCAAGCTTCTTCTCCATGGACCTCAACCAATCGTCAGCCTTCATGGGATCATTAGCGTGTGCAAAATTAGGCGGCCGGGTCCTCATGAACTCTCCCAGTCGGTTGTGAGCTGGCGGTGGTGGTGGTGGGGGGTGGTGGTGGTGCAGGAACGGGGTTAGGATTGTTGTTGTTGTTGGCTTGCAACTGACCCAAAAGTTTGGAATAGTTTGCATGAGCTGGTTCTGCATAGCCATCAACCGTTCAAGGTTGTTTGCACCAGCCCCAGGGTTAACATTCTCAGGAACTTCAACGTGGCCATCCTCTTGTGGTTCCTGGTTGCCACGAACGTTCCTCCTTTGACGACTGGCGTTTTCCCTCACCATCTGTGAGAGAGAGTTGAGTAGAATAGAAGTTAGAAGTTTATATGGATCCCCCAACTATATGCATCAAGGTGGATGGACTAAATATATTTACTTTTATATGAGGATGTGAACACATGCCGAAGCATCTCACATCTCTCTACTATGTGTGGATATGGACAACGCTGAAGCGTCCCACAACTCACACTAAGCACACAAACACAAACAATCATCACAAAAGTTCAACACACCACTCCTATTCACGCTTATTCAATGGGAGTCATAAACTTAATCATGTGAACTGGTGCTGTTCCCGCCGTGTGACGGGGGAAGGGGGGTGGTCCATGCATGGGCGCATGCCTTGGTGAGTTGGCAGTCCATGTATGGTTAGATGGTGTTGATCGGGAACACCAGCGCCATCTATAAATGGGATATGAGAAAACTTTGAGAAGGAAGAAATAACTCCAAAACTTCAGAAGTTATGGAGCAAGAAAGCAGAGGTGTTGTTGTCCAAAAGAAAGAAAAGAGGGCTGAATTGACAAGGAAGTGCAGCAGCAAGCAGTTTTTTTTTTCAAAAATAGCAGTTTAGAGGAGTGTTCCTATGTGTTTTAGAGTGTACATTCTACCTAGGCTTGCGTTCTACGGTCAATGTGGTTCTGATGCCAATCTGTGCATTCTACCTAGGTTTGCGTTCTACGGTCAACGTGGCTCTGATACCAATCTGTGATGCCCGGTCCCGTAAAACACGGAACCTAGCTAATGCATATGTGTGCCCAGGATGTTCATCACACATATACATGTAATCCACAAACTGAATTCAGAATATAACCATGAATAATAGTGTTTGAGTATTTTATTACATAAATCTCTAGCTTATTCTTGCAGCGGAAGTCTCTAACTTATTCTAGCAGCGGGAATCTCAAAACGATAGCGGAAGCAACTAAACAGCAGCGGCTCCATCTCCAACTCCACAGGCAAGTTGAAGGTAGTTCGCATGCCTAATACTCCACATGATCTTCGATGTACTCTTCTCCTATTGCTGATGTTTGTATGATAATGCAAGGGTGAGTACACGTCGTACTCAGCAAGTGCGGGAAAAGCATGACATGTAGCTTACAGCAAGGTAGGGAATAAAAAGGCTCATTGGAGAAAGCAAATTTTGTTTCACAACCATGATAAAAACAGCAACTATCTTTAAGTGAATTTAATACCAACATATATTTAAGTAAAACAGCAACATACCTCCTTCACAATTCACCACTTTTCATGTCTCAACCAACCATTAATCTTTATCAACTTTATCTCATGCTCATAATAACCATATCATGTTCATATCCATCTCATAATCATATAACCAAAAACCACTCATTGTCATGACTCAACAGTCCCAAAACCAATCTCAATAACCATACCAAAACCATAACCAAATAACCATCTCAAGTTTCCATCCCAAATTTTCCTCTAATCATGTGAGTTGGCCAGGCGCTTGTGACCGTAAGCACGACTATCATGATAGCTTTACACTCTTAAGAGGTGACACCACTTTACCCACAAGTTTGTGATTTCGTCACCCGTCGGCGACTGCCGAACCTCCATTATACCAGTACACAACCGTTGGTGTATGGCCAAGAGATCACAAAATAGCCTTTATAAAGGGGCTACTAGATGTATGGACTCACTAAGGTTTCACCAGCAGGCTCGAATCATCATTCTCCCACCTACGGGCCCCCTCTTGTGCCATGCGGTTCCCAGGGCAGTCCTCTCTTGACTCCCATTCCCCGTGCCTTCCACGGTCCATATTAATCTAGCAACTTACCTAATTAGTCAGCTAAGCCGCACCCATATTTGGCCTTGTGGTGGCACTGTTTTCCTGTCATGTGCTGGCATGAACCGGTCCTTAGATCTACGACAAGTAAACCACCATCTCATTCTACCACATCCACGAACAAAGCTTGCCTAGATCTCCCCCGATTCATGTTCATTATCATCATCAAGTTCTCATTAACATTATTCATATGAGTGCAGTAGCTAGATATGTTCTATTCCGGCTTCCCGTGACCCGTAAGCTAAGCGAAGCGAAAAGCAAAAACGACCATACCCGACTCATCAACTTTCCTGGCGACAAGGATGGTTAACAAAACTAGTAAACTCCTATAAAAGGGTGTCCCATCAAGTTGACTCAAGCATACATGTTTTCGCAAACAAAACAGTTTCCAAAACATGGGATCAATATGGTCAATGGGCACTTGCCTTGTTCCTGTGGCTTTTGTTGCTCACGTGTCTCGATGTCTTGGTGCTGTAGTCCTTTATAGATAGCTTCCTGAGCTTTTCCTTCTACTCACGACCATGCACATACAAATTTATAGCAATCAAACATCATGCACAAACTTTACTCAAGATGCAATGATGTAGATGGATGCAAATCCTATGGTGCTGTTTTATTAAACCAGTTTGTACGTGTTCTTGCGTGTTTTAATGGCTTGCATGGGGCTTTATGGTGAACAAAGGTGTAAGGATCAAGTGTGGACGTGGTGATGATCTTGACTCAAGATCTAGATCAATTCCACCGTCAAAAACCGATCAACACGTGATCTGTCCACACGAAAAAAGCTCCTGTTCAAAGAAAACATATGTATAGAAACCGTGATGATGTCATAAGATGGTAACGAAGACCTACCTCGGCCTTCCTCCTAGAAATGGCAGCAGGTCAGATCGTCGGCTCTCTTCCGGCGACGGCGAGCGTGACGGGGCTCGTCGGCGGTCTCACCGGTGGCTGAACTCCGGCGAAGGGGGTTAACTCGGTGAGTTGGGGAGTATAGCCTCTAAGTTGTGGACTTGGGAAAAGGTGTTACGGCCAAGGGGGTTGTTGGGTTCTATTTATAAAGGGATAAAGAAGAGTCCTACTCCGATTGGAATTCAAATAAGAGTCCTATTCAATTTGTTTTGTATCTTAACAACTTATCTCCAATTGATTTGGGTGCAATGTCAACGTGGAAGAAATCATGTCGGTTTCCTCAGTATCGAGTACTCGCACACAGGGGAAAAACTGCTTAAGGATCTCGTCCTCCCGCAGGGATGAGCTCCGGAAGCTCCAAGCGTCCAGCGGGGGCTGGGCCTCCCTTTTTCCTCAGAGGCGAGCTCTGGGTGCGCCACGTGTCTGGCGGGCGGAACCTCCCTTCTCCTCAGAGGCGAGCTCCACGTGTGCCACGTGTGTGGCGGGCGGGACCTCCCTTCTCCTCAGAGGTGAGCTCCGCGTGCACCACGTGTCAGTGCCAGACCTCCCCTCTCCTCGTTGGTGGGCTCCAAGAGTGCCACGTGTCCAGCAGCGCCGGACTTCCGTTCTCCTCAGAGACGAGCTCTGAGATCGCCACATGTCCAACAGCGTCGGACCTCTCTTCTCGGAGGTGAGCACCGAGAGTGACACATGTCCAGCATTGTCGGACCTCCCTTCTCCTCGGAGGTGAGCCCCGAGGACGACACGTGTCCAGAGGGGCGGACCTCTCGGAGGCGAGCTCCGAGAGCGACACGTGTCCCGTGGGGCGGACCTCATCCCTTCCGCAGGGGTGAGTTCCGAAGTCGACACGTGTCCCGCGGTGCTGGACCTCGCTCCCTCTGCAGGGGCGAGCTCTGAAAGCGACACGTGTCCCGCGGGCTGGGCCTCACTTCTCTGCAGAGACTAGCTCCGTAGTCAACACGTGTCCCGCGGGGCTGAGCCTCGCTTCTCCGCAGAGACTAGCTCCGAAGGCAATACGTGTCCAGCGGGGTCGGACCTCGCCCCTTCTCCTGAGGCGAGCTCCGAGCCTGCCACATGGCCAGCAGTGCCGGACCTCACCCCCTCCGCAGGGATGACCTCCGAAGGCGCCACGTGGCCAGCAGGCCGCAGGAAGTGTCGACGGCACTCCTCAGCGAATTGGAATTGGCTCTTTTCAGCTATCTTTCTCCCATTTTATGATTCTTTCCCATTTCTATTTCTTTTATAATGTTTTTCTATATGCAGTGTATGAATATGAAATTGAGGGTGTTACAACAGCAGCGAGCTCAAGACCATGAGTCGAATAGTTCTGCTCATGGTTTCGAAGTTGGCGTGAGGCATACGCGACCACATGTCCTTCTTGCATCAACACGCAGCCGAGCTCGATACCGGACGCATCACAATACACGTCGAAGGGCTTGGTTGTATCCGGTTGAGCTAAGATCGGGGCTGTTGTGAGATGCTTCACCAATGTCTGAAACACTCCTTCACATGCTGAGTTCCAAACATATTTTGTTCCCTTTTACAGTAATTCTGTCATTAGCTTAGCAAGCTTGGAGAAACTTGGAATGAATCTCCGGTAATATCCCGCTAAACCGTTGAAGCTTCTGACTTTATGGACAGAAGTGGGAGCTTTCCATTTCAGCACTTGTTCAATTTTGCTTGGGTCAACTGTAATGCCTTCTGCTGAGATGATATGTCCCAAAAATGGCACTTGGCTGATCCAAAACTCATATTTGCTGAACTTGGTATAGAGCTTATGGTCCCGCAATCATTGAAGAACAATTCTCAAGTGTTCGGCGTGTTCTGCTTCTGTCTTGGAGTAAACCAAGATATCGTCAATGAACACCACCACAAACTTGTCCAGCTCCGGCATGAACACCGAGTTCATGAGGTACATGAAATGTGCCAGAGCGTTGGTGAGACCAACGAACATGACGAGATATTCGTATAAGCCATATCTCATCGAGAAGGCCGTCTTCGGGATATCCTCCATCTGGATTTTTATTTGATGATGCCCGGAGCGAAGGTCCATCTTGGAGAACACACTTGCACCCACAAGCTGATCAAACAGGATGTCAATACGGGGCATTGGATACTTGTTCTTGATGGTGACGGCATTGAGCGGCCGGTAATCCACACACAGCCTCAAGGTTTCATCCTTCTTCTTGACGAACAGCGCTGAGCATCCCCAAAGAGAGGAACTCGGTCTAATGAAACCCTTGCTCAACAAATCATTGAGCTGTTCTTTCAACTCAGCCAGCTCGTTCAGAGCCATTTTGTATGGTCTACGTGATATGGGAGTAGTCCCGGGTGCAAGTTCTATCTTGAACTCCACATCCCACTCAGGTGGCATGCTCGGAAGATCATCCAGGAACACGTCGGGATACTCTCGGACTACAGGGATGTCCTCAAACTTGGAAGCTTCAGTATTATAGGCGGCTGAAACTTCCGGGACTGGATTGTCTAGTATGAGGGACTGCGGACGGTATAGTGGGGAGTTGAGGTGAACCATTTGTGATAATGTTTCTAGGACAGCGCCATGGTAACTTAGCCATGACATCCCTAAGATTGCATCAATCTTCTGTCCCTCAAGAATAATCATAGTAGTGGGATATATCTTCCCACCTAAGCACAGTGGTGCTTTCGGAGACATCATTTTTGCTGAAATCTTCCCTCCCGGTGAGCAGATCATATAAGAGCACCCTGTTGGAAAGACTTGCAGTTGATGCTTAACAACACATGATGCACTTATGAAGTTGTGGGTGGCACCAGAATCAAATAAAATGATGATTGCTTGATCGTTGAGAGTGAACGTACCCGCTAGCACGTTTTCTCCCTCTGGGGCGTCCTCATTGTCGAGGTTGTGAACGCCCCCTGTTCGCTGACCTCCCTTCTTGACCAGAGGTCGGCCTCGAGCACTGCCCTGATATTGGGCTTGCCCGCTGCTCTGCTGCCCCTGAGAACAGTCCTTCGAGAAATGATCCACCTAGCCACACGTGTAACAGGTGTAGCGAGGCGGTCCTCCGCTGATCGGCGGACGGAAACCCAGGGCGCATTGTGGCAGTGGAAACGCCCAGGGTACCATCTGCTGCTGCTGCTGCTGTTGCGGACGCTGTGGTGGCATTGGCAGTCGGAACGGGTTGGCTGGAAAGAACGACCCCCAAACTGCTGAGGTCGCGCCGGAGGATGCCACTGCTGACCGGATGGTGTCCGATACACCAAGCGGTATTTTTGAGGAGATCCACCCCCTCTTCTTGGTGGAGCGCTTCGCTTTCACTGCTCAGCCGCCAATTCCCTCTGAGCATCCTCTTGCATAATCGTGACGTTGACAAGGTCGTTGAATGTACCGCGATTGCATTGTACGAGATGCGTCTTCATCTTGGGATTTAACCCCTGATAGAATTGCTCTCCCTTCCTCTCCTCGGTGGAGACATAATCTGACGCATACTGCACCAGATGGTTGAACGCATCGTGAGTAGTCATGGGCACTCCCATGGACTTGCTTCAGCTCCAAGAATTCTTGGAACTTCCTCTTCATTATCCCGGGAGGTATATGGTAGGCGCGGAACGCCTCCCGGAATTCTTCACATTCCACGGCGTGGCCAGCCGGCAGTGAGGCGACATAGTTTGCCCACCATGCACCAGCGGCACCGTGAAGCTGCTGCGCCGCGAAGAGAGTCTTCTGCCGCTCCGTGCATTGGAGCAGCCCGAACTTTGACTCGATCGTCCGCAGCCAGTTGTCGGCCTCCAGTGGTTCTACCGCTTTGGTGAACACTGGAGGATACGTACTCATGAAATCCGAGTACGTCGTAGTGTGCGGATCACGAGGCCCCCTCTCTTGACGCCCCCCTACCCCCCGCCTGGGACGTATTCTGCACGATCGTGGGGAGCAGATCGGTCTGCTCCTCACGATTGCCCACCAGCGCCGCGATCACATCTGCTAGTGTAAGCGGAGGCGGCGGTGGTGGTTGTTGCTACGGGGTGCTGTCATAGGCAGGTGGTTGGGACTCATCACCCCCTTTCTGACTAGTGCCACCGACCTCATGCGTGGCCCAAGTACGAACCATCTGCAACCATACGACAATAACATCAGTCCCACAACATACTTCATGCAGTCCAATAAAATAGACGTAAAAACATAATGACAGTAAACATGCGATACATCTCATATATAGATAATGTAATAACTTTGCACAAGCTACATCATTACAAGACCAAATACAAACTAGTTAAATCCAACTTGATGGACTTACTCTTTGGAAGTTCACCTCAACTAGATTTGGTCACTATGAGACGTTAATATCATGTTGTCATCACGTATACTACCCTTTTATCTTCAATACGACACAAACATGGTCTCTTGCAAAAGAAACTTGAGTAGGAAATATACTCAAACCTTTCACTAGTTGAATATAACAACTCATGAGTATGTGCTACCCCATTGTAAGTAATCAAAGCCCCTTAGGGTACAACAATCTCTCAAATGAGTTCAACTGTCCATCCCTCTGCCTAGAATGACCAGTTTCTACATATCCCAGATTTTGACATGGTACATGGCATTTTAATAACTCAAGTTTAATACCAAAGTTAAAGTTAACTTCAGTAGATTTACAACGAGTATTCATTTGCCCTCAGATCAGCTCTGGTTAAAGAGTTATAATAATCCAAAGTCAACAGAATTTTTGGAAGAATTTCAACAGCACCTCACTTGGAAGTTGCTGTTTTCAACTTTAAATTCCACTGAATTCCGTGCTGCAATTGCAGAAACTCTGAATTACAAAGTTGTAACACATCTCCTACCCTTTCCAAAAATATATCATATGATAATTTTTTATTTTTCTACATGAATTTATACTTGAAAAACAGAACAGTACAGAGAGTTTTTGAACCCGTCCTGGTTCTGGACAGTTTACCATCATCTGGAGTTTCAACCAGGTTAAGTTGTGATTCTGCTCTGGAAGTTTACAACAAAGTTGTGGAGCACTTAAAACCTTTTCCAGAACTATATCCCACACCTCCATTGGCTAAATAATCTGTGAGTTATGCTCTGTTACAGTTCAACAAACTTGCTGCCAAAACAGAGCACTCTGTCTTTCAATCCCTTTGAGCTAAACTACTCACTTGTTGAATTTTTGCTACCCAACCAGGGTCCTAAATATTGAAACTTTGTTATTTTAGTTCCTTGTTACCATTATCTTTAATGCAAATGCTCATTACATGTCTGTACTACGTTCCTCAGAAAAAAAATCCTAACCGGATTATACCGGCATATACATCTCAATTGTGGCACTAAACGGTCTCTCGCACACGTGTACTACACGGGATACATAAGTGGTTAATACCTGCATAAGAACACTCAATAGTGATGCACTCAATGGTTGTTATCATTTCAGGCAGGTCCATATTTGAAAGTAAATACATACGCCCGTATCATTGCCAAACGGTCGTCCTTGAGTTAAGCCACGTCTCAAGGTACGTGGTCGTGTTTTCACACCACACGACAGAGAACCCGAGTAGAGCGCGAACGGTTCGTCACGGTTGGGAGTTTTATCAACCCAACAGATAGCACCTACTGCCCTCCAGGGCACGCTGATGGCAAACACTGCACATGTCCTCCTAGGCTATTCCAGAAGAACACACTATCGTGTTACCGACCACACGCTGGGGTTTCCACTTTCTTGTCTAATGCACGCCAGGGACTAGCGTTTCATATGAACTCAGGAACATGAAGAGTTCAAGAGTTTCATATTGACATCTCACACCAAGCTGTGAGACCTATCCCCGAACCACATTCCTTGTCAGGGGAGCTAACCAAAATTGAACCGCTTTCAGTGGCGTTCCTTACCATTTTTACCTGAGCGTAGGTGTGTCATTACATAATCAAAGTTCAGAATTATAACACATATGTTAGTCATGCCACGTTAAGTAACTATACTAATATAGTCCTTATTTGGGCATACTAGCGAATCCTCACCATAATCCTAAGTTTTCCCGTAATACAGTCCTTAATTAGTGTGCTATCCCCTAAGCAGCTCTGATGCCAGCCTGTGACGGACCAGAATCCGTATGCCCAGGATCTCAGAGGGTGGTGCCGCACGATGCGACACCCGTCAGCACACATCATAAGGCAAACATTGTATTACATAGAAAAACAACTGAATATGTACAAAGTAGTACAAGCCTTCAGTTTACATCTAAATACAGAGTCTACAACTGCGGAAGCTAAATTTTTACAACTCACGCCCACCTATCTAGCAAAAGTCGGTTGTCCAGCCCTATGGACAACCCACACTAGCTCCACTCCTCAGCTCAGTGCGGGGTGTATGGCTCCCACTCAGCTGTTGTCCCTAACAGAGGGTAGCCCTCATCGGTGGACTCGTACCCCGAGTCCGTGGGGTAATCCTCACCTGCAAACACTCATAGAAGCAACCGTGAGAACGATGGCTCAGCAAGTCTTAACCAACGCGCCTACACATGAAACTCTACATGCAGATCCTAACAAATATGGGATGGTAAATTGCAGCAAACAGACACGCCTTGTGACGCCCTGGTTCTGAGAGGAAACCTCTGGGAACCGAGACTGATGCGTATGTGTGCCCAGGATGTTCATCACACATACACATATAATTCACAAATTGAATTCAGAATATATATAACCATGAATAACAGGGTTTATTACAATGTCTCATGAGTCTTGGACTAATTCTAGCAGCGGAAGTCTTATTCTAGCAGCGGAAGTCTTTATTCTAGCAGCGGGAGTCTTCTAACTAGTGCGGAAGCAAATCTAAGCAGCAGCGGCGGCTCCATCTCTACTCCATCCCCACAGGAAAGTTGACGGTGGATCACACTCCTAATACTCCACGTGGTCTTCATAGTACTCCTCTCCTGTTGCTGATGATGTATGATAATGCAAGTTTGAGTACATGATGTACTCAGCAAGTGCGGAAAAATATGATATGTAGCTTACAACAAGGCAGATATAAAAAGGCTGTTTGCAGAAAGCAAAGTTTATTTCTTAAAACACGATAAAAACAACAACTTAGCTTTAAGTGAATGTAATCCCAACATGTATTTAAACATCAACATACCTCCATCATGATCCATTACTGTCATGTCTCTTCCAGACATTTATCTTTCTCAACATTTCTCAAGCTCATGAATACCATCTCGTATTCACTACCATCTCATGAATACCATCTCGTATTCACTACCATTCTGTCTCATACCGATACCAATGCTCATTGCCATGACTCAACAGTCATGCAACCAATCTCATTACCCAGACTCAACAGTCCCAAAAACCAAATCCAAAGACCAAACCATAACCAAAACCAAACCATCCAAAACCATCCCATCTAATCATGTGGGTTGTCCAGACGCTCGTAACCGTAAGCTCGGCTATCATGATAGTTTTAGACTCTGCAGAGTTTGTACCACTTTACCCACAAGTTTGTGATTTTGTCACCCGTCGGCGACTGTAGAACCTCCATTATACCAGTACACAACCGTCGGTGTATGATCAAGAGATCACAAAATAGCCTTTACAAAGGGGCTACTAGATGTATGGACTCACTAAGGTTTCACTAGCAGGCTAGAATCTCCAATTCTCCCACCCACAGGCCCCCTCTTGTGCCATGCAGTTCCCAGGACAATCCTCACTCGACTCCCATTCCCCGCGCCTTCCACGGTCCATAACAATCTAGTAACTTGCCTAATTACTCAGCTAAGCCGCACCCATACTTGGCCTTGTGGTGGCACTGTTATCCTGGCATGGCTCGCATGAACCGGTCCTTAGATCTACAGCAAGTAACCACAATCTCATTCTACCTCATTCACAAACCAGGCTTGCCTAGATCTCCCCCTGATTCATGATCATTAACAACATCAGTTTCTCATTATTCTTACGAGTGCAGTTAGCTAGACACATCTATCTCACTTCCCATATCCCATGGACTCGGCGAAGCATAAAAGCAAAAACCATACCCGACTCATTAACTTTCCCGGTGACAAGGGTGGTTCAACAAAACTAGTAAACTCCTATGAAAGGGTTTCCCATCATGTTGACTCAAGCACACACACCTTTTCGCAATCAAAACAGTTTTCCAAAAACATGGGATCAATATGGTCAAGGGGTAGTTGCCTTGTTCTTGCGGCTTCTGTTGCTCTTGGATCTCGAAGTCTTGAGATTGTAGTTCGTCGTAGATAGCTCCTTGAGCTTGTCCTTCTAATTACGACCACACACATACAAGATTCACGGCAATCAATATCATGCACAAACTCTACTTTAAGATGCGATGATGCATATGCATGCTAATCCTATGATGCTGTTTTTATTAGATCGGTTTGTACGTGTTCTTACATATTTGCATGGCTTGCATGGGTTTTACGATGAACAGAGGTGTAAGGATGAATTGCGGACGTGGCGATGATCTGGACTCAAGATCTAGATCAGACCGATCAACACGTGATCTGTCCATGAAAAAGCTTCTGTTCGAAAGGATCGAAGAACAGATGCAAAGAAAACGCGATGATGTCGCAAGGTGGTAATGAAAACCTACCTTGCTTCCTTCGGGTCCTCCCTCCTAGCAAGGACAGATCGTCGGCTCTCCTCCGGCGATGGCGATCGTGTCTGGTCTTCGTCGGTGGTCTCTCCGGTTGTCAAACTCCAGCGAAGGGGTTTAGCTCGGCGAGTTTGGGGGCTAGGGCTTCTAAGTTGTCGGCTTAGAAAAGATGTTACGACCAAGGGGTTGTTTCGGGTTCTATTTATAATCGGGAAGAGAAGAGTCCTAATTTGATCAGAATTTGAATAAGAATCCTATTCAAATTGTTTTTTGAATCTTAACAACTTATCTCTTGCTGATTTTGGGTGCAGTATTCAACGTAGAAGAGTTTGTGTCAGTTTCCTCCATAACGGGTACTCACGTACAGAGGAAAACCGCTTCAGAACCGCGCCCTTCCGTAGGGATAAGCTCCGGAGGCTCCACGTGTCCTGTGGGGGGCCTGGGCTTCCCTTCTCCGCAAAGGCGGGCTCCGGTTGTGCCCCGTGTCAGGCGGGCGAGACCTCCCTCTTCCTCAGGGGCGAGCTCCACGTGCGCCACGCATCCTGGCGGGCGGGAACGTTCCTCTATCCAGAGGCGAGCTCCGCGTACGCCACGTGTCAGTGTCGGACCTCCCCTCTCTTCGGAGGTGACCTCCGATAGTGCCACGTGTCCGTTCTAGACCTCCCCTCTCTTCAGAGGTGAGCTCCGAGAATGCCACGTGTCAAGCAGAGACGAGCTTCGAGGTTTGACACGTGTCCATCAGCGTCGGACCTCCCGGAGATGAGCTCCGGAGGTGACACGTGTCCAGTAGTGTCGGACCTTCCGGAGGCGAGCTTCGGAGGTGACACGTGTCCAATAGGACCGGACCTCTCGGAGGTTAGCTCCGAGAGCGACACGTGTCCCGCGGCTCGGACCCCTCCCCCTTCGCGGGGATGAGCCCGAGCCTGCCACGTAGCCAGTTTAGTGACAGACCTCTCCCCCTTTGCGGGGATCAGCTCCGAAGGCGCCACGTGGCCAGCGGCCGCGGGAAGTTGTCTTCGGTACTCTCTGTGAACTGGATTTGGCTCTTTTTGGCTATCTTTTTTATTCTTTCTCTGTTTCCACTTCTTTTAAAATGTTTCCTCTATATAAAATATGAATGCATGCAGAAATAAAAAATGAGGGTGTCACACGCTTACAAGTTCATCCTTAGTTCATCTTTTAGCCACAAATTTAACGGTTCAGGAATCTGAAATTTTGTGAGCAATATTCGGTGGCACACAAGTAGCAATATAATTTATACATATCACTAGAATTGAATCACAATATTCCATACTTTATCTACGTCACGACACAGTGAACAAGCGGTACTCATTACCACGAGGGGCGGCGAATTGACTCGATATACACCTGCAGGGATATCCGAAGAGCACGTCACGTATGCCCACCCGTAGAGCTGCACAGTGTAACGGCTCTGATACCACGCTGAGACGGCCCCACGGGACCTCGTTGGGTGGTGCCGTGTTATGCGGCACCCAACAGCACACGGGTCGATGAACACACATCATATTACATAAATATTTTAGCGGAAGCGTACAAGAATGTTTTACAAATAGTTATATCAGAGTAAACTACAGCGGAAGACTATCACTCTCACGACTCATATCTAAACTAGCAACAAAGAAACGGTCCAGCCCGCGGACGTTTCTTACTAGCAACACAAAGACAATCTGCAGCGGCGAGGATGCTCTTAGAGTAAGCACTCGGAGGTTCCCGAGTCTCATCGGCACCCCTTCTCATAATAAGCGAGTCAATTACCTGCAAAGCAACTCGGATAGCATCCGTGAGCATAACGCTCAGCAAGACTTAACCGTCACCCTAAACATGAAACTCTAAGTGAGGTTATGAACCTAACATAGGATGGCATAAGCATAATTAACTCGCCTAAAAGTGAATCCTTAGTTTCAGGTATTAATTGCAGCATTTTAAGTAACCCTGGGCACGCTACATCGGGAGTCCACAATCAAACAAGAAACGCTTTTCCCCGATGTAAATTGCTCATGGCATAAAAGAATCGAGTTTGCACTAGCCTATTCATTGAGATCCAATACAACACTAGTATAATACTTCACATCAATATGATTAGTTTCTTTCTCATGCAAGTTCTTACTACGTCACGACTGTGAGGACAAGTATGCTCGGTCCATTCCGCGAGCGATGGTGATTCGAATCAATAACACCCGGACTACACGACACGTACGCCCGTACTCGACGTTGCCTACAACAACCATCACTGACGTCGTACGTGGCAGCCTTTCCCCCGTTTCACCCCCGCTGAATCGATCAAGTCGCCCCATACAGTAGCTACTCTCATGGTGCACCTTCCGACGTGAGATGTCATGAGAATATTCCCCACATACTGCACACCGGCCGTCCGCCTGAGGCGACCCGAAAAGTCCCAACGACAGCTTCCCGAGGTACATCGGTTTACTGGGTCCCATATAGCCAGCATGAGTCCGGTACACAACTCAAACTTGTTCAACAGGGCCGCATACGGATCGGTCCTTGACTGACACGGACAGGTCTACAGCACCCAGGCCCCTATGTCCTGCTGCTCCTACAACCTTCCGGTCTCAACTTTAACTTGCTAATTCAATTACGAACCAATCCCGTATGCCCCTGTTGTTCCTAAATCTGCGAGTAGCATCTCACCACTCGACTTCTACCGAACCGTACTTAAGCATGGCAGTTCTACACGGTGAAAGTCACCTACCCAATACTCCATGGGTCATTTGGCTATGCAAGAGGAGTATCAAACACTAGACCTAATGCACAGTTCAAATCTTAACCAAAGGTGAATACAAAGTAAAAACTTAACAGCTGTTAAATGCAAACCGGAGCTTGCCTGTTTTGCAGGGTAGTCGTATATAACAGTTAGTGTCCTTGCAGATCCACCCTTGACTCTCCGGAGTTTGATCCACTTTGATGAATCACTCCTTTGAGTCCCCTTCGTTGTGGTTCCTATTGAAATGCATATGCACATATTTTATAGAATGTAATGGAAAGAAGTTATAGAATTACTTTCTTAAGAACAGAGGTTGTGTGGAAAAGCCAAGCATGGCTTGGTTTGCCTCTGTTGTGCAAAGAACAGAATTAAACTAATTTGACCTTAAGGCCCTTAGCTATACACTAACCCTTTTCTCTAATGAACATAATAGATAAGCTGAAAAGATTTGAGTGCAACTGAAGAACAAGAACTCCAATGGCCTCAAAACTTTTACAGCAGGTTCTATACTACCTAAGGATTTAGCTTGCCAAATTGCAGCTAATGTGGAGTCATATTGTGTCCTCCATAATTCTCACAATATCTCTTATGTATTTTTCCCTTATACATAAGTATGGAGAATAAGAACAGGGAGTTCCAGGACTCATCTTGGGCTGATAATTTACATGTGAGTTCTTGATCACATGAGAGTCATCTGGTCCAAAATTCAGCCCTTTTACTTGGGTAGTTCTCCCAGAACAATTCTTTAAGCATTTGTACTCAATAGAATTAATTCTGTAGTAATGTGCATTTTCATGCCCAACTAAGTGAACTACAATTCCAAGTATGTCCCAGAGAGCTTGCCTAAATTTTCCTATTATTTTTGGAGCTATGGATGGCTCAGAACAGATTTTTGAAGTGGGAAACATTTTCTGAAAATGTTTCTGGACTCTTTTGAACACAGTAGTTTGCATTTAGCAAATTCCTACTCAAATTATCTTCAAATGAGCTGAAAATTTGCTAGGAGGTCAATACTATGCTAAAGAATATTCTGGCAAAATTTAGGTATTTTTGGATAACCCAAACTCCCTCAATAATTCTTTTTCAGAAAACCTTCAAAGAATTTTCCAGAATATAATATTGACTTTCATAGAAATCTGAGTTCATATTTGGATAGAACTCAGAGGGATGAATCCAACCTAATTGGAATTACTCAAATTGGAGTTTTCCATAGGGAGATATGAATTTCTAAAGATTGAGCTAAGTCTGGAATTATTTTCCTATTGAAAATCCCACTGGGCCCGCTTATTTGAATTCCAACCAATCAGAACTGGGCCACACCGGGGCCACGGGGTTTTTCGCGCCAGCACACGGGATCCCGGCCACACCCGATCCCGGATTTAAAAATTGAGCTGCTGACAGGCGGGGCCCACGCTTCGTCTTCTACCTCCGGCTCCCTCTCTCGCGCCCGCGCGCTCCCCCTCGCCGGAATAACCGGAAGCTCGCCGGACCGGCCTTCCCGGCCACCGCCGGAGCTACAACTCTCCGCCAGGGGGTTTAGGGCCTCGAGGAACAGGGCTGTGGGGTTTGCTAGGGCCGCCGACGACCGGAACATGGTCGGCGACGTGTAACTGCCTCTGTGGAAGTCCGGCAGCGTCGCCCGGGGTCTTCAGCCCTCAAAAGCTTGTGCCGACGAGCCCTACAGCACCAGCGTACCTCTAGGAGGATCGACACGACCTCAAAATGGCTCAGGAGCGGCTGTAAATAGGTTGTCGCCGTGCGACCGAATGGTTCCTCCATGAACACCTCTAGTCGAGCTCGAATTCCGTTGTGCTGAGGTGTTTTCATGCGCTGGATCCTAAAGAAGAAATGACCGCCGGCTAATCCAGCGTCTATGTGCCAAATTTGATGACTTAAGGAGGATCAGAGGGCAAGAATTTGAAGGAGTCATACCGGAAGCTCGGAATGGGGTCGCCGGAGCAAAACTTCGAAATTCGCCGGTGATGCTTCACGGTATGGCCTGAGCTTGGGCTGAGAGCAGCACCGCACCCGTGCGCGTCCGTAGGTGTGATCGTTCGGCCGTGGAACCCGCTGTGGAGGGCTGTCTACGAGCGCCCGATCACTTTCTCGGCTTAGGTCGCCGCGGCGGCGGTCGTTCTCGGGCACCGGAGGCCGCAGCTCGCTGGCTTGCAGGTCAGGGAGGTGGAGGCCGAGCTCGCGGTGATGTTTAGCAGGTCAGGGAGGAAGGAGCGTGGTGGTTTCGCCGTTCTTCCGATCGGACCGAGAGGCGGAGGGAAAAACGGTCGCTGGCCGAGCGCTCGCGAGGAGGAGAAGAAGGGACGGCCTTTGCTTCGTCCAGGGGGGGTTGATCAGGCCGCAGAACCGCCTCTGGGCGCCGTGTGTGGGGAAATGCAGCAGCTGGTGGCGCTGCCGAGCGCCCCCGTGGCTCCACGGTGGGAGCTGATCGTGGCCCACGTGCTGCTCGACGAATTTCCCCACTGGGGCTGAGACTTAAGGTGCAAGGCTCCTCTTTTAGCTCTATGACATGTGGGTCCCACTCCACATTTCCTCCCTAAATATCTTCTCAAGCTGATCCTCTTAATCCCCTCAATTCTGAGTTTAATGTGTGGGTTAGAATTTAAATCCTTCCAATTCAGTTTGAATTTGCTTTCCAAATTTGAATTTGGTTGAAGTTTGCAAATTCTCCTCTTTAACTCCCTTTTGAGCTCACCCTACAATTGAAAAGTTTATGAGCAAACTTTTCCCTATAATCCCGACTATAGGGCTGCATGTTTACCCAAAGTTTTTGGTCACTACATGTGTGAACTTTGAATTTAAAATCTGATTTTTAAACTTACATGCAAAGAGGTATTTAACTCCTTATTGGTCCAACACTTTTAAATAAAAAGGTGAACCTCATGTTGGATATTCATCCATGTATTACCTTGGATGAAGAAAAATTTTAGCAAGTCCCATTTTTCCTGTCATTGCCACACATATGAACTCAAATCATAGTTTTTATTCATACACATTTTTGGGACTTTTACATTCCTCCCCCCTTAAAAGAATCTCGTCCCGAGATTACAAAAGAGGAACGAGACGGGAGAGGTAATTACAAGCTGTACAAAGCTAAAAATTCCGGATAGTTGGTGTGGAGATAATCTTCACTTTCCCACGTCGCCTCTTCCGCGGTGTGATTACTCCACAGTACCTTGAAAAATTTGATCGTCCGGTTCCGGGTTACCCGGGCCTTTTCATCCAAAATCTGAACCGGTCGCTCGGTGTAGGTCAGGTCCGGTTTCAATTCGTCGATGTCCTCAGTGCGAACAGCAGCGGTGAATTTGAGGCACTTCCGCAGCTGTGAAACATGAAATACATCATGAACACCCGCTAGACTTGCCGGTAATTCCAGCCGGTAGGCTACGGGTCCGCACTTCTCCGTGGTAGTGAAAGGACCAATAAAACGGGGAGCGAGTTTCCCCTTTACACCGAACCGGTGAATTCCTTTCATCGGAGATACACGAAGATAAACGTGTTCTCCGACGTCAAAATGTAATGGCATACGCCTCTGATCCGCGTAGCTCTTCTGTCGGGATTGTGCAGCCTTTAAGTTCTCTTGTATCAACCGAACTCGGTCTTCGGCTTCGTTGACAAGATCAATCCCAAACAGAACTCTTTCGCCGGACTCACACCAATTCAATGGTGTGCGACACTTCCGGCCGTAGAGAGCTTCATATGGTGTCATTTTAATACTCGCTTGATAATCGTTGTTATATGAAAACTCCGCCAGCGGTAGGTGATCGTCCCAATTCCTACCGTGGTGGATGGCACACGCTCTCAACATGTCCTCAAGTACTTGATTCACCCTCTCAGTTTGTCCATCGGTTTGAGGGTGATATGCGGAGCTCCTAATCAGCTTGGTGCCCAACGAGGCGTGCAGCTGCTCCCAAAAACGAGCAACAAACAGCGCACCTCGATCTGAAATGAGGGTCTTTGGGACACCATGTGAGCATATAATTCTGGAGATGAATAACTCCGCATATTGCCTTGCTCGATAATGAGTGTTCACCGGTATGAAATGAGCCGACTTCGTCAACCAGTCAACGATCACCCATATCGAGTCATGCTTCCGGGATGTGAGCAGTAATCCGACGATGAAATCCATACTCACATCCTCCCACTTCCATGCCGGTATCTTCAAAGGTTGTAGCGGTCCGGCTTTCCGCATATGATCAGCCTTGACCCGTCTACACGTATCGCATTCGGATACGTATTTAGCAATCTCCCTCTTCATCCTAGTCCACCAAAATTTCTGTTTCAAATCTTGGTACATCTTGTTACTTCCGGGATGAATGGAAAACTTTGACAGGTGGGCTTCATCCAAGATCTTCTTCCGGAGTTTCATATTGCACGGTACCACTATACGGTTGTTAAACCATATTGTACCATTCTCATCCTTCCGGAAACATTTCACCTCTCCGTTGTCTAGTCTTCTCCGTATGTGAGACATACCTCTGTCTCTTCTTTGAGCCTCAACAATCTCTTCACGGATTGTTGGAATGAGCGCGAGATTATAAAGCGCGCCATACGGAATGACACGGAGGCTTGGTTCTTCGTCTTCTAACTCAGCAGCCGCTAGGTTGTAAACGTGGGCCTTCCGACTCAGCGCGTCGGCAACCACGTTTGCTTTTCCTGGATGATAGTGGATCTCAATTTCATAATCTTTGATGAGCTCCAACCATCTCCGTTGTCTCATATTTAGCTCCTTCTGCGTGAAGATATACTTCAGGCTTTTGTGGTCGGCGTAGAGGTGAACAAGATTACCCAGTAGGTAATGCCTCCACATCTTTAACGCCAACACCACAGCAGCAAGCTCAAGATCGTGAGTTGGATAATGCTGCTCGTGGTTTCGCAGTTGACGAGACCCATAGGCGACTACACGCCCTTCTTGCATCAGAACGCAGCCGAGACCGATGCCGGATGCATCGCAGTATACATCAAATGGCTTCGTCGTGTCCGGCTGAGCAAGAACTGGAGCCGTTGTGAGATGTTTCACCAAAGTTTTGAATGCGGCTTCACATGCTGCATTCCACATGTATTTTGTGCCCTTCTTCAGCAGCTCCGTCATTGGTTTAGCAATTTTTGAGAAGCTCGGAATAAACCTCCGATAATATCCCGCTAAACCTAGGAAACTTCGGACCTCATGGACTGATTTGGGAGATTCCCACTTCAGCACTTGTTCAATCTTGCTAGGGTCCACGGCAATACCTTTTGCTGAAATAATATGGCCTAGGAAAGGCACTTGATCGATCCAGAACTCGCACTTGCTGAACTTGGCATATAACTGGTGCTCCCGCAACCGTTGTAGCACAATACGCAGATGTTCAGCGTGTTCTTCTTTAGATTTGGAGTAAACCGATATGTCGTCGATGAATACCACGACGAACTTGTCTAACTCCGGCATGAACACAGAATTCATCAAGTACATGAAGTGTGCCGGGGCGTTGGTTAATCCAAATGACATGACGAGGTACTCGTAGAGTTCGTATCTCGTCGAGAAAGCTGTCTTCGGTATGTCCTCCGGTCGGATCTTGATTTGATGATAGCCAAAGATCCATCTTTGAAAATACCTTTGCACCCACAAGTTGATCAAACAGGATGTCAATGCGGAGCAACGGATACTTGTTCTTTATTGTGACAGCATTGAGAGGACGATAGTCAACACATAGCCGTAGTGTTTCGTCCTTCTTCTTAACGAACAGCGCTGAGCAACCCCAAGGTGAAGAACTTGGTCGTATGAAACCCTTGCTCATGAGTTCATTCAGTTGCTCTTTCAACTCCGCTAGCTCGTTAGGTTCCATCTTGTAAGGCCTTCGTGAAATAGGCGTCGTTCCCGGCGCCAGTTCAATTTTGAACTCGACGTCCCGTTCGGGCGGCATGCCCGGTAAGTCATCGGGAAATACGTCGGGATAATCACGTACCACCGGAATATCTTCAAGCTTCAGTGCTTCCGTGTGGTAGGCCTCTACCATATCTGGATCTTCGCTGTCTAAAAACAGCGTGTGCTGTCCGTGAATCGGCGAGTCAATCTGGACAGTCCGGTTACCGATATTGAGAACGGCACCGTGACGATTTAACCAAGACATCCCCAATATAATGTCTATCTTCTGCCTATCCAACATAATCAGCAATGTTGGGTATATTTTTCCGCCCAAACACAAAGCTGCTCGGGACACAATCTGATTGGCAGAGATATTTCCTCCCGGTGATCGTATAAGAAAACTCGTTGTGGGAGTATTGGTGGATAATTGGTGCTGATCCACGCATGTTTTGCTGATAAAATTGTGGGTTGCACCTGAATCAAAAAGTACCAACACGGGAACGTCCTTGAGAGTAAACATGCCCGCTAACACCGGTGCTCCCTCCGGGACATCCTCAATAGCAAGATGTTGCACACTCCCGGATTGTAATGCTGTTATGTTGACTGGAGCAGGTGGCGGCATATCACCTGATGATGATGGCTGTTTGGTGTTCACCAACTTCTCCCGGCATTCTTGCCTAAAATGCCCTGAACGGTGGCAATAAGAATACGGAGGTTTCCCCGGTTCTTTGTTGACTTGTGGTTGAGAAGTTGATGTACTTGGCTGCAGCAATGATGCCATAGGTGTCATTCGTTGCTGCGGCAAAGGTGTTGCTTCAAGACAAGATTCTTGAGCAGGAAATCTGTACGGAGTTGATCTCACTGGTGATTGCCATATTTCATCGGATGGTGTGTGATACACCACACGGTATTTGCGAGGAACAACTGGTGTGTCTTCTTGCACATCCTCCCGGTCCCTCTTCTCTGCTTGACACTCAAGTGTCGCTTGTTCTTGCAGCAGAGCAGCACTGATCAACTCGGTGTAACTGCCTTGATTGAACAAAGCTAACTTCTCTTTTAGTATGGCACTCAAGCCATAGAAAAAGTAGTCACACATTGCAGCTTCGCTCGTCGCATAAGCAGGAGCATATTGTGCCAGAAGGTTGAATCGTCTGACATAATCGAGGACGCTCATGTCCCCCTGCTTCAAGTTTCTGAATTCTCGCTGCTGGGCCTTGATAAAACCCATAGGAATGTGATGAGCCCGGAATGCTTCACGAAATTCCGTCCATTCCACTTGATGGCCTTCCGGAACGGTGGCGAGATACGCAAACCACCAATTTCCGGCGGCTCCATGGAGCTGTTGAGCTGCAAATGATGTCTTCTGATACTCGTCGCACTCAAACACTCCAAACTTGGACTCCATAACTCGAAGCCACTGATCAGCTTCCACGGCTTCATGGGCTTCCGTGAAAATTGGCGGTTGTGTCGCCAAGAAATCCAAGTAGGCGTTCCGAGGTGGAACGTCCTGTTGTGCATGCTGGAGTAAGCCCTGTTGTACCAAGGCTTGGAGTAGTCTTGTGTTCTCTTGACTTGACTCGACCATCTGAGCCATGATATCCGCCCATACCGTTGATGGCGGTGCCCCTGGTGGAGTCGAGTCATCACCGTCTCGATGAGAACCTTCAGTCCTACTCGGAGAATGAGTACGCACCATACTGCAAAAGCATAATTTTGAGGGGAGTCAAAACATGATCTCAGCAGTATGTGAAAGTATGTAAAACATGAACATGCTAAAACTTTATGAAAGCATAACAAAATTTCATGTTTACACATCTTTCTAAAGCCAACATATTCAGTCCCTCATTCTGTACAGAACAGACCCTTCTGTACTTAACCCAGAATTTGATCCAGTTACTAGCATTTTCATAACTCAAGTTGAATACCAAAGTTAAAGTTAACTTCAGTATCTTTCCATCGAGTACCCACATGCCTCCGGATCATCTCTGGAACAAAAGTTAGGATTGTTCAAAGTTGACAGAATTTTCTGGCTAAATTTTGCCAGCACCTCCTTTGTATGTGGTTGTTTTCACCACAGTTTTACATACAAATGGGGTAAAATTCTGAACAAACTATGAACTACAAAATCGTTGCAAATTTCATAACCTTTCCAATGGTGTATCATATGACCTTTAGAAATTTTTCTACAGACTGTGACGGCTAATTTACAGCAACATCCAGAGAAGTTTGCAGCTGCTCTGTTTTCTGAACAGTTTGCATTCATCTGGACGTTCAACCAAGTTGGTGTCGGATTTGGCTCTGGAGTTCTACAGAAAAGTTGTAGAGCACTTAATAAAATTTACAGAACTGTCTCAAACACCTCCATTGGGTCAAACTAAGTAGTGTTACGCTCTGTTAAAGACCAGAAAAATTTCTGTCTGAACAGAGCACTCTGTCTTTGAGATCAAAAGAAGCCTAACAAGTCTCTTCTTTGAAACTTAGTTCCAATGAAGAGCTCAGTAACTAATATGTGCTTTATCACATCCATTTTTAGTTTGGAAGTTAGTCATGAATGATTTCTTCATAGGTAAGAATACTATCCAGTGTAGTACGGTGACGATGCACCGTAAGACATATGACGGTACTACGTTGCCTCACCAAAGAAAAACCTAACCGGATTACACCGGCATACACGTATCATTAGGTGGCACTAAAACGGTCACTCGCAAACGTGTTCTACACGCACTAAGGTTTTTCGTGGTTAGCACCTACATAAGCCACACTCAATCATCAGGTCCGGCTGCACACCGAACCTTGTATCCATAACAGTTTGTACACCCGGCCGTCATCACTCGCCCAGGTGTTCTCAAGCCAAACACGCCTTGAGCTACGTGTTCACGTTACTCACCACGTGACGAGGTCTCCCAAATTGCACCACGCACGCCAGGGAAGACGTTGCTCGAATACCCAAAACGACATGAAGAGTCGTAGAGGATACTAAAGCGGGTCGGGTTACCTGCCACCCGTGAGGCTCCACCCTTCAGCTTGTGCGCACTGGTGGACAGCGCATACGTGCACCCCCCAAGACATAAACGTCCCGAGATGCACGATTTTCCGACATAACAAATAGGTTAGCTTGCCACCTTCATATTATACTAATAGTAGTCCTTATGTGGGCCTAGTACCGTTATCTCACCGTATCCTAAGTTTTTGACGTAATATGATGCTCAATTCGTGCTCTGTTCCCAACGCAGCTCTGATACCATGTGTAACGGCTCTGATACCACGCTGAGACGGCCCCACGGGACCTCGTTGGGTGGTGCCGTGTTATGCGGCACCCAACAGCACACGGGTCGATGAACACACATCATATTACATAAATATTTTAGCGGAAGCGTACAAGAATGTTTTACAAATAGTTATATCAGAGTAAACTACAGCGGAAGACTATCACTCTCACGACTCATATCTAAACTAGCAACAAAGAAACGGTACAGCCCGCGGACGTTTCTTACTAGCAACACAAAGACAATCTGCAGCGGCGAGGATGCTCTTAGAGTAAGCACTCGGAGGTTTCCGAGTCTCATCGGCACCCCTTCTCATAATCAGCGAGTCAATTACCTGCAAAACAACTCGGATAGCATCCGTGAGCATAACGCTCAGCAAGACTTAACCGTCACCCTAAACATGAAACTCTAAGTGAGGTTATGAACCTAACATAGGATGGCATAAGCATAATTAACTCGCCTAAAAGTGAATCCTTACTTTCAGGTATTAATTGCAGCATTTTAAGTAACACTGGGCACGCTACATCGAGAGTCCACAATCAAACAAGAAACGCTTTCCCCCGATGTAAATTGCTCATGGCATAAAAGAATCGAGTTTGCACTAGCCTATTCATCGAGATCCAATGCAACACTAGTATAATACTTCACATCAATATGATTAGTTCCTTTCTCATGCAAGTTCTTACTACGTCACGACTGTGAGAACAAGTATGCTCGGTCCATTCCGCGAGTTACGGTGATTCGAATCAATAACACCCGGACTACACGACACGTACGCCCGTACTCGACGTTGTCTACAACAACCATCACTGACGTCGTACGTGGCAGCCTTTCCCCCGTTTCACCCCCGCTGAATCGATCAAGTCGCCCCGTACAGTAGCTACTCTCATGGTGCACCTTCCGACGTGAGATGTCATGAGAATATTCCCCACATACTGCACACTGGCCGTCCGCCTGAGGCGACCCGAAAAGTCCCAACGACAGCTTCCCGAGGTACATCGGTTTACTGGGTCCCATATAGCCAGCATGAGTCCGGTACACAACTCAAACTTGTTCAACAGGGCCGCATACGGATCGGTCCTTGACTGACACGGACAGGTCTACAGCACCCAGGCCCCTATGTCCTGCTGCTCCTACAACCTTCCGGTCTCAACTTTAACTTGCTAATTCAATTACGAACCAATCCCGTATGCCCCTGTTGTTCCTAAATCTGCGAGTAGCATCTCACCACTCGACTTCTACCGAACCGTACTTAAGCATGGCAGTTCGACACGGTGAAAGACACCTACCCAATACTCCATGGATCATTTGGCTATGCAAGAGGAGTATCAAACACTAGACCTAATGCACAGTTCAAATCTTAACCAAAGGTGAATACAAAGTAAAAACTTAACAGCTGTTAAATGCAAACCGGAGCTTGCCTGTTTTGCAGGGTAGTCGTATATAACAGTTAGTGTCCTTGCAGATCCACCCTTGACTCTCCGGAGTTTGATCCACTTTGATGAATCACTCCTTTGAGTCCCCTTCGTTGTGGTTCCTATTGAAATGCATATGCACATATTTTATAGAATGTAATGGAAAGAAGTTATAGAATTACTTTCTTAAGAACAGAGGTTGTGTGGAAAAGCCAAGCATGGCTTGGTTTGCCTCTGTTGTGCAAAGAACAGAATTAAACTAATTTGACCTTAAGGCCCTTAGCTATACACTAACCCTTTTCTCTAATGAACATAATAGATAAGCTGAAAAGATTTGAGTGCAACTGAAGAACAAGAACTCCAATGGCCTCAAAACTTTTACAGCAGGTTCTATACTACCTAAGGATTTAGCTTGCCAAATTGCAGCTAATGTGGAGTCATATTGTGTCCTCCATAATTCTCACAATATCTCTTATGTATTTTTCCCTTATACATAAGTATGGAGAATAAGAACAGGGAGTTCCAGGACTCATCTTGGGCTGATAATTTACATGTGAGTTCTTGATCACATGAGAGTCATCTGGTCCAAAATTCAGCCCTTTTATTTGGGTAGTTGTCCCAGAACAATTCTTTAAGCATTTGTACTCAATAGAATTAATTCTGTAGTAATGTGCATTTTCATGCCCAACTAAGTGAACTAAAATTCCAAGTATGTCCCAGAGAGCTTGCCTAATTTTTCCTATGATTTTTGGAGCTATGGATGGCTCAGAACAGATTTTTGAAGTGGGAAACATTTTCTGAAAATGTTTCTGGACTCTTTTGAACACAGTAGTTTGCATTTAGCAAATTCCTACTCAAATGATCTTCAAATGAGCTGAAACTTTTCTACCGAGGTCAATACTATGCTAAAGAATATTCTGGCAAAATTTGGGTATTTTTGGATAACCCAAACTCCCTCAATAATTCTTTTTCAGAAAACATTCAAAGAATTTTCCAGAATATATTATTGACTTTCATAGAAATCTGAGTTCATATTTCGATAGAACTCAGAGAGATGAATCCAACCTAATTGGAATTACTCAAATTGGAGTTTTCCACAGGGAGATATGAATTTCTAAAGATTGAGCTAAGTCTGGAATTATTTTCCTATTGAAAATCCCACTGGGCCCGCTTATTTGAATTCCAACCAATCAGAACTGGGCCACACCGGGGCCACGGGGTTTTTCGCGCCAGCACACGGGATCCCGGCCACACCCGATCCCGGGTTTAAAAATTGAGCTGCTGACAGGCGGGGCCCACGCTTCGTCTTCTACCTCCGGCTCCCTCTCTCGCGCCCGCGCGCTCCCCCTCGCCGGAATAACCGGAAGCTCGCCGGACCGGCCTTCCCGGCCACCGCCGGAGCTACAACTCGCCGCCAGGGGTTTAGGGCCTCGAGGAACAGGGCTGTGGGGTTTGCTAGGGCCGCCGACGACCGGAACATGGCCGGCGACGTGTAACTGCATCTGTGGAAGTCCGGCAGCGTCGCCCTGGGTCTTCAGCCCTCAAAAGCTTGTGCCGACGAGCCCTACAGCACCAGCGTACCTCTAGGAGGATCGACACGACCTCAAAATGCTCGGGAGTGGCTGTAAATAGGTTGTCGCCGTGCGACCGAATGGTTCCGCCATGAACACCTCTAGTCGAGCTCGAATTCCGTCGTGCTGAGGTGTTTTCATGCGCTGGATTCTAAAGAAGAAATGACCGCCGGCTAATCCAGCGTCTATGTGCCAAATTTGATGACTTAAGGAGGATCAGAGGGCAAGAATTTGAAGGAGTCATACCGGAAGCTCGGAATGGGGTCGCCGGAGCAAAACTTCGAAATTCGCCGGCGATGCTTCACGGTATGGCCTGAGCTTGGGCTGAGAGCAGCACCGCACCCGTGCGCGTCCGTAGGTGTGATCGTTCGGCCGTGGAACCCGCTGTGGAGGGCTGTCCACGAGTGCCCAATCACTTTCTCGGCTTAGGTCGCCGCGGCGGCGGTCGTTCTCGCGCACCGGAGGCCGCAGCTCGCTGGCTTGCAGGTCAGGGAGGTGGAGGCCGAGCTCGCGGTGATGTTTAGCAGGTCAGGGAGGAAGGAGCGTGGTGGTTTCTCCGTTCTTCCGATCGGACCGAGAGGCGGAGGGAAAAACGGTCGCTGGCCGAGCGCTCGCGAGGAGGAGAAGAAGGGACGGCCTTTGCTTCGTCCAGGGGGGGTTGATCAGGCCGCAGAACCGCCTCTGGGCACCGTGTGTGGGGAAATGCAGCAGCTGGTGGCGCTGCCGAGCGCCCCCGTGGCTCCACGGTGGGAGCTGCTCGTGGCCCACGTGCTGCTCGACGAATTTCCCCACTGGGGCTGAGACTTAAGGTGCAAGGCTCCTCTTTTAGCTCTATGACATGTGGGTCCCACTCCACATTTCCTCCCTAAATATCTTCTCAATCTGATCCTCTTAATCCCCACAATTCTGAGTTTAAAGTGTGGGTTAGAATTTAAATCCTTCCAATTCAGTTTGAATTTGCTTTCCAAATTTGAATTTGGTTGAAGTTTGCAAATTCTCCTCTTTAACTCCCTTTTGAGCTCACCCTACAATTGAAAAGTTTATGAGCAAACTTTTCCCTATAATCCCAACTATAGGGCTGCATGTTTACCCAAAGTTTTTGGTCACTACATGTGTGAACTTTGAATTTAAAATCTGATTTTTAAACTTACATGCAAAGAGGTATTTAACTCCTTATTGGTCCAACACTTTTAAATAAAAAGGTGAACCTCATGTTGGATATTCATCCATGTATTACCTTGCATGAAGAAAAATTTTAGCAAGTCCCATTTTTCCTGTCATTGCCACACATATGAACTCAAACCATAGTTTTTATTCATACACATTTTTGGGACTTTTACACACAGCACGCTCACTCGATGTCGTATGGGACAGCCTTTCACCAAACAGCCCAAATGTCGAACCGGTTGCACCCAAATGAGCAGGAGGTTTTCTACACGGAGCATCTCTCTATGCCCGTTAGGGATTTCCACCTTGCTGCCCTCAACCTACACCTATAGATCGGTGCGTTATGCCTCGACGCCCGGAGGTATAGGTTACATCGGTTTATCGGGGCCCATATATACAATATGCCTTCGGTACGTTCAATACTTGTTCAGCAGGGCCGCACACGGATCTGTCCTAAATCGACACAGACAGGGCTGCGCCAACAAGACTTCCTCTTGCTGCACCCTAGCCCCTGCCTAGCTCATTTTCTTACTAAAGTGATCTCACATCACTTGAACCAATCCCGTGTGTCCCAACGCCTATACTCGCGAGTAGATTCCAACTAGTCGACTTGTACCGAAGTCTATACACATTAAGCAAAGCGTAAACTACTCGAGGACTTAGAACTACCCTCACTCTTGTTGGAATGATCTGGTTATGCATTTGGGGTTTCATCCATCCTATACCTAATGCACATACATACTTCAAACTAAATATGTATATAAAGCAAAACTTTAAAAATCGTTCAATGCAAACCGGGGCTTGCCTTGTTGCTGCTGGTCAGAAGTTAGTGTCTTGTCCGAAAGGAGAAAGTCCAACACTTCCAGGGTCTCCTCGCCTTCAGCGACTACACGTAAGCAAATTAACGATATGTCAAATTAAAATGCATTGTGTGGAACTTAGTATGTAAAGACCATAACTCTAGCTAGACACCCCCTTTGGCTCTGAAATTTTTATGGTGGCTTGGTAGGGTCCTAACCAAAGACTTGACCAAGTTTTATTTGAAATAAAGTTCATTTGAGCTCTGTACAAATAAAAGTTTATTTGGTCACTACTAGAGCCTCGAAGGATTTCCAGGGATTTTCATGGCTCAAACCATTACTTTCTGGAAACTAGAATTTGAGATGGTTCTAATAGAATTGGTTTCATGTCTTTGAAGAATCCTAGAGGAAGTTATGCCCTAAACAAGATTTGAGAAAATCTGGAAAATGTTTCTGTACATTTTTCCATTTTCTCAGGGCACTTCACTTAATCACACCATTAGAGGTATTAAATGAACTGGAATGGATCTGAAATTTTTCCTGTGATTCAAGTATTTTTCAATTGAACATCCTAGCCAAATTTCAGAATTTTTCACAAAGGAATTCTCCAGATAAAATTCCCAACAGTTTGAATTTTAGGGAATTAATTCTGGAAAAAGAATACGTTTCATGAGTTGAAACTTGTTTTGCTGGATAGTACTCGGAGAGATGAATCCAACAAAATTTGGTTCACTGAATTTGGACACTTCTACCCAAAGTTATGAATTTCTAAAGTTTGGGCTGATTCCTGAATTATTTTCCTAAAGAAAATTACCTCCCGCGCCTAAACAGTGACTGACAACGGGCCCCACACATTTAAATTAAATTAACTGCACGCGCTTAGTGCAGTGACTGACATGTGGGACCTGCGCCCTTCGTCTACCTCACGACGCCGCCGCCCTGAGCCGCCGGAGCTCCGGCGAGATCGGCGTTCCCGGCGACCTAGCTCGCCGGCAACAGTGAAACTTGCCGCCCCTGCGTAACTTTAGACGCTAAACACACTGGACACCATGCCGCCACCGGCTAACCACCGTAACTCGCCGGCGACGAGCGCTATGCCCCTGTGCAACTTCGGCAACGCGTTCCCGTCCTTCTGACCACACCCCCTACGTGCGCTAATCGTGTCACCACGTCCAGGGAAGCCTCGGGAAGCTCGGCATGACCTCGGTTGGGACCTAAACATCCGGCAAACTGGACCTCATCGGTGACCCTCTCTTCCGCCAGACTGTTTATCGGTGAAACTAGGGTTCGGGTGGTTGTCCTTGCAGGTTCTTGCTCGAGGAGAAGCACATGGATGTCTAGAGCGTGTGTGAGCTGCAGCTCGACCGGCGGTTGCCTCTGTGCAACGAATTTCGCCGTTGACCACTTGCTAACCCTAAGGTACACCGTGGAGGGAAACTCAGAATTCTTGCTTTACACCGCATGAAACGGCAAATGGTTTCCTCCTACAGCTTCCTCACAAGCAGACACCTTTTCTTCTCTGGTGGCGGTGCGTGAAGCAGCCGGGATCGGCCGGTCGCCGGGGAGCAGAGAGCGGCGGTGAGAAGCTTGGTTGCGGAAGCTACCAGCGGAGTGTGTGAGCGTTGGTTCAGCCGGGACACAGCGAAAACGACCGAGCGGTGTGTCGTGCTGGCGCTGTGACTCGCGATTTTCACCGTGCGGTGGCCTCTCCGTCGGTGAGCGGCCTGCACGCGGCGCTCGATGGTCGCACGAGGGAGTTTCTCTCGGGTGGAGTTGGTTCTGTGAGTTCCCCTCACTGACCAGTGGGTCCCAGCTCTCCCCTCTAATTCTTTTCCACTTTTTGCTGCAAATATCCCAGCTACTCACACTTAAATGGTAGACTTAGCTGTGGCGGACGGGAATCCGCTCATCCAGGATCGCAGAGGGTGATGCCACGCGATGCGACACCCGACAGCACACGTCATAAGAACATAATATATTACATGGGAAAAACAACTGAAACTGTACAAACAGGTACAAACTTCAGTTACAACTATTGTTTATATTACACAGCAGAAGTCTACACTATACAACTCACGCCCGCCTATTTAGCAAAAGTTGGTTGCTCAGCCCTAGGGCAACCCACACTAGCTGCACTCCTCAGCTCAGCGCGGCGTGTACGGCTCCCACTCAGCCGTGGTCCCCAACGGAGGGTAACCCTCGCCGGTGGACTCGTACTCCGAGTCCGTGGGTGGCTCCTCACCTGAAAAACACTTAAGCAGCAACCGTGAGCACGAAGGCTCAGCAAGGCTTAACCGACTCACCTATGCATGAAACTCTACATGAGGGGTACCATGGACATAGGATAGTAACATTTCAGCAAAAGGACACGCCTACAAGTTCATCCTTAGTTCATCTTTTAGCAACAAGTTAACAGTTCATGAAATCTGAAATTTAGTAAGCAGTATTTGGTGGCACCCATGTAACAATACAATTATATCAATCAGCAACATTGAATCAACATATTTCATCCATTAATCTATGTCACGACTCAGTGACCAAGTGGTACTCTTCACCTCGAGGGACGGCAAATCGACTCGATATACACCTGCAGGGAAACCCAAAGAGCACGTCACGTACGCCCACCCGTGGAGCTGCACAGCACGCTCACTCGATGTCATACGGGACAACCTTTCACCCAACAGCCCAAACGTCGAACTGGTCGCACCGAAACGAGCAGGAGGTTACCCACACGGAGCATCTCTCTATGCCCATTGGCAGATTTCCACCTTGCTGCCCTCAGCCTACACCTATGAATCGGTGTGTTATGCCTCGACACCCAGAGGTTTAGGCTACATCGGTTTATCGGGGCCCATATATCCGATATGCCTTCGGTACGTTCAAACTTGATCAGCGTGGGCCGCACACGGCTCGGTCCTCAATCGACACGGACAGGGCTGCGCACACAAGATTCCCTCTTGCTGCGCCCTAGCCCCTGCCTAGCCTCATTTTCATTACTAATGTGATCTCACATCGCTCAACCAAACCCGTGCGTCCCAAGCCTATCTCGCGAGTAGATTCCAACTACTCGACTTATATCGAAACCCTATGAATCTTTAAGCATAGCCTATCTACTCGAGGTCTTAGACACTACCCTCACTCTTTAAGGAACCTTTGGTTATGCAAGTGGGGTTTCATTCATCCTATACCTAATGCACATACATACTTCATATGACACATGTAAACAAAGGAAAAACTTATAAAAAGGTTAATGCAAACCGGGGCTTGCCTTGTTGCTGCTGGTCAGGGGTTAAGTCTTCGTCCGGAAGAAGGAAGTCCAGCACTTCCGGAGTCTCTTCTTCAACGGCTACACGTTAATGAAATACTACATGTTAATTTAGATGCAAATGTGAGTTTTAGAGTAAGACTTCTACTATTAGTTCTAATAACCAGCCTCTAACACCTGGAACTTTGTTTAAGAATTTAAAGATGAACTGGTGTTGGTGGTTTGGCTTGGACTTAATCACATGGTTAAATGCTAAGTGGTTTTCCCCCTTTTCCATATTAATCCCTTAAGTGGTTAAACAGGACAGGGGTGATCTAGATCTCCAATGGAGCTGAGAATTTTTGTGTGAGTTCCTTGTCACAAGAAAACTCTCTGGACCAAACATTAGCACTTTTCATGGAGTGGTTTGCTCAGAATAATTCTCCTTGCAAATCAGCAAGGAAGAATTTATTCTGAGGTAATACCCCTGTTCATGCTCAACTTAATGAACTACAATTTCAATTATAGCTCATAGAGTTTGCATGAATTTTCCTAAAATTTTTGGGGTTAAGATTTGCCCAGAACTGAATTTCCAAGTTTTGGAAATTCTCTGAAACTGTTTTTCTGTATTCAAATGAACACAGCACCTTCCAATTTGAATGGCTCTGACCAAATCAACTCCAAATGTTCTGAAACTTTTACAGGGGTTTACTAATGTCCTAAAGAACATTCTGGCAAAATTTGGGGATTTTTGAATGAACCAAACACCCTCTAAAATTCTTTTGATGAAAAGCTTTAAAGAATTTTCCAGAATTAATTAATGGGTTTCATACAAATTGGGTTGTATATCTGGACAGAGCTAGGCAAGATGAATCCAACCCAATTTGAATCACTAAATTTGGAGCTTCCTAGCAAAAGTTATGGAGCTCTAAAGTTTGGGGAATTTCTGGAATTCGAATTAACCGGGAAAAGTTCAAATTTCTGACAGCGGGCCTGGCTCCCACGTGTCATCACCTCGGCTGCACCACACGGGGCCACAGGATTATCTTCCGCGTGTTCACAGCCGATCCGGTGTAACAGAAGATCCCCACACAGTGCCGCGAGGGACTGACGAGCGGGCCCGGCCGGCTCGTATTCTTCCTCGCGCCCGCCCTTTTTCCCGCGCCGCCCCCTCGCCGGCACACCTCGGCAGCTCGCCGGAACTGGCTTCCCGACCGCCTCCCGGCCGGAAACTCGCCGCCTGGGCCTATTTTCACGCGCTGAACACGCTGGTACCGCCTGCTCCGGTCGGCGGTGGCCCTAACCTAGCTGGCGACGGTGCAGCGGCTCGGACTCCCTTCAGTTATGGCACCCGGCCATCGTAGCCCACCAAAACCTCGGTGGAAAGGCTCTACAGCACGGGGGGATCTCATGGAAGGTCGACAAGGCCATGCTAGGGCTCGGGGAGAGCTCTAACCTAGTCGTCACCGTGAGCCCGACCTTTCCCTCTATAACCGCGGCTGGAAAACCGGGAAATACGCCGGCTACAGCCAAAATTAAGCTAGGGTTGCGGAGCAAACTTGGGCGCCATCAAGTCTAGCTCCTGTGTGTGCAGTTTGATAAACTCTAAGCAATCATACGTCGGGAATTTGTGGGTTTCTTACCCGAGGGTAGTTCTGCACCGGTTGGAGATGTTTTGCGAAATTCGCCGGCGATGATCGGTCCCTGGTTCTAGGCTTCGGGGTCGAGCAGCGTGGAGTCTAGGCGCGTCCAAAACTGCTCCTTGTTGGTCGTGACAAGTCTTCTGCCGAGCTGCCCACGGGAGCACCTTTGCTCGGTTCTTCCCGGCGGCCACGAAAACGTTGTTTTGCTCGGTTTGTAGTGGCTCAACTCGACTGGAAATGATGCGGGGAGTGCGTGGGAGGTCTGGGAATGCTGGTTTGCTGCACTGCCGATGCTTTCGCGTGAGCTGCGATCGCTCCGAGCGAGTTTTTGCGATGGCGGCGGCGTCTCGGTTCTTTGACGATGAGAGGGAAGGGTCGGCGTCTCGCGATGCCGTGGCTCGCTGAGCACGGCTGGGAGTTAAGGCACCCCCACGAGGAGATCGCCAGCGCATGAAATCCAGCAGGAGGTGGCGTCCGGCTCCCCCCCCCCCAGCGGTGTCGCTCGGTGCTTCTCCCGGTGGAGTGCAACCCGATCACATTGCTTAGGGATTAAGCCAACTAAGTCCTATGACATGTGGGCCCCACTGGCCAGTGCCCTACCACTTCTCAAAAGATCTCCAAAACTTGATAAATGATGAGTTCAAATGTTGGAAATGTCAATCTGAACTAAATTGGTATGGTTTGGCAAATCTCCCGCAAATTCAAATGTATATTTGAATTCTTGGCATATTTGGATCCTTTTGGGAAAAATGGGTAGCAAATCTTTTCAAAAATTATTGAAACTTTGTCTCCCCACTAAATTGAACCCAAGGATTCCAATTATGCCCTTTGCTCCTTGTTTTAGCTGCTGCAATCATGAATATGAATGCAACAGTTTGAAATTTCCCTCCCATGTGTGATCATATGTGTATAAACCCTACTTTGTGAAAGTGAAGACTTTCCCCTCTAATCACTCCTTTGATGGAGGTTACTTGCTCTTCACAATATTTCACAATCTATCCACAACAAAACTGTGGTGTTGTGAGGTGCAGAAAAGTTTTTGCAAGTCCCTTTTCTTGGGCTTTTACATCCCTCCCCCCCTTAAAAGAATCTCGTCCCGAGATTATAAAAGAAGGGATAGCGATGTAATAGGGACTTACCCGTGTTGAGAAGCCATGAACTCCGGGTAATTTGAGCGAAGGAACTCCTCGCTCTCCCATGTCGCTTCTTCGGCGGTGTGGTTGCTCCAGAGTATTTTGTAGAACCACAACGTTCTGCTGCGTGTGGTCCTGGCTTTTTCATCAAGAATGGCCACCGGATACTCATCATACGTTAAATCCGGTTTCAGCTCGCCGATGTCTTCGGTAGGAACAGCAGCTGTATGCTTCAAACATTTTCGCAGTTGCGAAACATGGAAAACATCATGGACACCAGCAAGGGATGCCGGTAACTCCAATCGATACGCCGCTGGTCCACACTTCTCGGTGATAGCGTAGGGTCCAATAAAACGGGGAGCGAACTTCCCCTTCACACCGAACCGGTGCACGCCCTTCATCGGAGACACGCGGAGGTACACGTGTTCCCCAACGTCGAAGTGCAATGGTCTACGCCTCTTATCAGTGTAGCTCTTCTGCCGGGATTGAGCGGCCTTCAAATTGGCTTGAATTGTCCGAACGCGCTCTTCGGCATCGTTCACCACATCAACCCCGAATGTGACCCTTTCACCGGATTCGCACCAATTTAATGGGGTGCGGCATTTACGACCGTAGAGAGATTCGTAGGGCGCCATCTTGATACTCGCCTGATAGCCGTTGTTGTACGAGAATTCCGCCAATGGTAGGTGATTATCCCAGTTCCTACCATGGTGGATGGCACATGCTCTCAACATGTCCTCCAGAACTTGATTCACCCTCTCTGTCTGGCCATCTGTCTGAGGGTGGTAGGCGGAGCTCCTAATCAGTTTAGTATCCAAAGCAGCGTGCAACTGCTCCCAAAAGCGAGATACAAACAATGCACCTCGGTCTGAGACTATGGTCTTGGGTACACCATGCAGGCATAGAATCCTGGCAATGTATAACTCCGCATATCGGTTGGCATGAAAATGTGTATGTACGGGGATGAAGTGAGCTGACTTGGTCAGTCGGTCAACAATCACCCAAATGGAATCATGTTTGTTGGATGTTAAGGGTAATCCCATGATGAAATCCATGCTCACATCTTCCCATTTCCATGCTGGAATTTTCAGGGGTTGCAGCAGCCCTGATTTCCTCATATGATCAGCCTTCACTCGTCTACACGTATCACACTCGGATACGTACTTAGCTACCTCCCGCTTCATCCGGGTCCACCAAAATTTCTTTTTCAAATCTTGGTACATTTTGTTGCTGCCCGGATGAATGGAGTATTTAGACAAGTGGGCTTCGTCGAGGATTTTCTTCCTCAGTTCCATGTCCCGGGGTACGACTATGCGGTCGTTGAACCATAGCGTCCCCTCGTCATCCTTCCGGAAACATTTAATCTCTCCATTGTCTATCCGTCTCCGGAGATGTGCCATGCCTCTATCCGTCTTCTGAGCTGCAATGATGTCCTCCCTAATAATAGGGATGAGGGCAAGGTTGTACAGCGATCCATAAGGAACCAAGTATAAACTTGGCTCTTCCTCCTCCACCGGTGTAATGGTGAGGTGATGGACATGTGATTTCCGACTCAGCGCGTCAGCAACCACATTCGCCTTGCCGGGGTGGTAATGGATCTCAATCTCATAATCTTTGATCAGCTCTAACCACCTCCTTTGCCTCATGTTCAGCTCCTTCTGGGTGAAAATATATTTCAAGCTCTTGTGGTCGGTGTAGAGATGCACCAGATTCCCCAGGGGATAGTGCCTCCACATTTTCAGTGCCAAAACCACGGCAGCAAGCTCAAGGTCATGAGTCGGATAATGCTGCTCATGGTTCCGAAGTTGGCGTGAGCCATACGCGACCACACGTCCTTCCTGCATCAGCACGCAGCCGAGCCCAATACCGGACGCGTCACAGTACACGTCGAAGGGCTTTGTTGTATCCGGCTGAGCTAAGACCGGGGCTGTTGTGAGATGCTTCACCAATGTTCGGAACGCTCCTTCACACGCCGTGTTCCAAACATATTTCTTCCCTTTCTTCAGCAACTCTGTCATCGGCTTTGCGAGCTTGGAGAAGCTTGGAATGAATCTCCGGTAGTATCCCGCTAACCTGAGGAAGCTTCTGACTTCATGAACTGAAGTGGGAGCTTTCCATTTCAACACCTGCTCTATTTTACTTGGGTCAACCGCAATGCCTTCAGCTGAGATGATATGTCCCAAGAATGGCACTTGGCTGATCCAAAACTCGCATTTACTGAACTTGGCGTAGAGTTTATGGTCTCGCAATCGTTGAAGAACGATCCGCAAGTGTTCGGCATGTTCGGCTTCCGTCTTGGAGTAAACCAAGATATCGTTGATGAACACTACCACGAACTTGTCCAGCTCAGGCATGAACACCGAGTTCATGAGATACATGAAATGGGCTGGAGCATTTGTGAGACCAAATGACATGACGAGATATTCATATAGGCCGTATCTCGTTGAGAACGCCGTCTTCGGGATATCCTCCGCCCGGATCTTGATCTAGTGATATCCAGAGCGAAGGTCCATCTTAGAGAATACACTTGCCCCCACAAGTTGATCAAACAAGATGTCAATACGGGGCAGTGGGTACTTATTCTTGATGGTGACGGCGTTGAGCAGCCGGTAGTCCACACACAGCCTCAGGGTTTCATCCTTCTTCTTTACAAACAGCGCCGAGCATCCCCAAGGCGAGGAACTCGGCCTAATGAAACCCTTGCTCACCAGATCATTGAGCTGTTCTTTCAGTTCCGCCAGCTCATTTGGAGCCATCTTGTATGGTCTCCGTGATATGGGTGTAGTCCCGGGTGCGAGCTCGATCTTGAACTCGACATCCCGCTCAGGTGGCATGCCCGGTAGATCATCCGGAAACACGTCGGGATACTCCCGGACTACGGGGATGTCTTCTAACTTGAGAGCCTCAGCACTATTGATCGCTGAAACCTCTCTGACTGGATTATCTAATAGGAGGGACTGCGGACGGTGTAATGGGGAGTTGAGGTGAACCGTCCGTGTTAAAGTTTCGAGGACAGCGCCATGGTAGCTTAGCCATGACATTCCCAAGATTGCATCAATCTTCTGTCCCCCTAGGATAATCATAGTGGTGGGATATATCTTCCCACCTAAGCACAGTGGTGCTTTTGGAACCATCATCGTTGCTGAAATCTTTCCTCCCGGTGAGCGGATCATATAAGAACACTCGGTTGGAAAGGCTTCCAGCTGATGCTGAGCCACATATGATGCACTAATGAAGTTGTGGGTTGCAACAGAATCAAACAATATTAGGATGGCTTGATGGTTGAGAGTGAACGTACCCGCCAGCACGTTGTCTCCCTCTGGGGCGTCCTCATTGTCGAGGTTGCGGACGCCTCCAGTCCGCTGACCAACCTTCTTCACCGGAGGTCGGCCTCGAGCACCGCCCTGGAGCTGGGCTTGCCCGCTGCTCTGCTGTCTCTGGGGACAGTCCTTCGCGAAGTGGCCCGCCTGGCCACACGTGAAGCAGGTGAAACGGGGCGGTCCCCCACTAATCGGTGGACGGAATCCCGGGGTGCGTTGTGGCGGTGGCAATGCCCGGGGTACCGTCTGCTGCTGCTGTTGCGGTTGTCTTGGTGGTGGCATCGGCGGACGGAACGGAGGTGCTTGGAACGAACGTCCCCCGAACTGTTGAGGTCGCGCCGGTGGACGCCACTGCTGCCCGGATGGTGTCCGATACACCATACGGTACTTCTGAGGCGTGCCACCACCGCTGCTAGGTGGAGCGCTGCGCTTCCTCTGCTCAGCTGCCAAATCCCGCTGAGCATCCTCTTGCATAATCGCGGCATTGACTAGGTCGTTGAAAGTGCCGCGATTCCACTGAACGAGGTGCGTCTTCATTTCGGGGTGTAACCCCCGATAGAAATGCTCCCTCTTCTTCTCCTCCGTGGAGATATAGTCTGACGCTTATTGCGCCAGATGGTTGAAGGCACGGGAGTAGTCATGGGCACTTCTCCCGCCCTGCTTCAGCTCCAAGAATTCTTGAAACTTCCTCTTCATGATCCCGGGAGGAATATGATAGGCGCGGAACGCCTCCCGGAACTCTTGCCATTCCACGGCATGGCCAGCCGGACGTGAGGCGACATAATTCGCCCACCACGCACCAGCGGCACCGTGGAGCTGCTGTGCTGCGAACAGGGTCTTCTGCCGCTCCGTACATTGGAGCAGCCCGAACTTGGACTCAATGGTCCGCAGCCAGTTGTCCGCCTCCAGTGGTTCCTCAGCTTCGGTGAACACTAGAGGGTGCGTACTCATGAAATCCGAGTACGACACTTCCCGGGGCTCACGAGGCCCTCTATCTTGACGTCCCCCCGCCTGGGACGTATTCTGCACGATCGTGCGGAGCAGGTCGGTCTGCTCCTCACGACCTCCCACCAATGCCGCTATCACATCCGCTAGAGTAAGCGGAGGCGGCGGTGGTGGCTGCTGCTGTGGGGTGCTGTCGTAGGCCGGTGGCTGGGAGTCATCGCCTCCCCCTTGGCTAGAGCCACCTACCTCGTGCGTGGTCCTAGTGCGAACCATCTGCAACCATACGACAATAACATCAGTCCCGCAAGAGAGTGCATGCAGTCCAAATGGAATAGGTGTCAAACATGATGACAATAAAAACATGCGATACATCTCGTAAGTAGATAATGTAATAACTTTGCACAAGCTACACCATTACCAGACCAAACACAAGCTAGTTTAATCCAACTTGATGAACCTCCATTTTGGAAGCTCACCATAACTGGGTTTGGTCTCTACGAGACATTATTATCGCGTTGTCATCACGTATACCACCCTTAGGGTACAACACCCTTTTCAATGAGTTCAACTGTCATTCTTCTGTCAGAATGACCAGTTTCTACCTATTCCAAGTTTTGATCTGGTTCTGGGCATTTTTATGACTCAAGTTGAACACCAAAGTCAAAGTTAACTTCAGTATCTTCCCAACAAGTACTCATTTGCCCTTATATCAGCTCTGGGTTAAAAAGTTATGCTAATTCAAAGTCAGCAGAATTTCTGAAAGAATTTTAACAGCACCTCCCTTGGAAGTGGCTGTTTTCATCCCTGGTTTCCACTGAAATCTGTGCTGAAACTTCAGAAACTTTGAATTGCAAAGATGTCATCCATCTTCTACTCTTTCTAAGGATGTATTATATGACAATTTTAGATTTTTCTACTGAGAGTTATGTTTGAAAAACAGAACAGTCCAGAGAATGTTTAACTCTGTCCTGGTTCTGGACAGTTTACATTCCTCTGGGATTTAAGCCATCTTAAGGTGAGTTTCCAGCTCTGGAAGTCTACAACAAAGTTGTAGAGTACTTAAATACCTTTCCATAACTATATAGCACACCTCTCTGGGCTAAAAGACCTGTGAGTTATGCCCTGTTGAAGATCAGCAAACGTGCTGCCCAAAACAGAGCACTCTGTTTTTCAGTCTTTTGGCTACACTGCTCCACTATCCCATTCTTATACCCAACCAGGGTCCTAAATGTTGAACCTAATGATTTTATTTCCTTGTTCTCAATATTTTCATGCATATGCCTACAATATCTCGGTACTACATTCCTCACAAAAGAAAATCCTAACCGGATCATACCGTCATATACGTCTCCAGTGTGGCACTAAACGGTCTCTCGCACACGTTTTCTACACGGATACATACGTGGTTAGTACCTGCAGAAGACCACACAATAATGGTGCACTCAATGGTTATTCATTTCAGGCAGTTCCATATTTGAAAGTAAATACAAACGCCCGTATCATTGTCATACGGCCGTCCTTGAGCTAAGTCACGTCTCAAGGCACGTGATCGTGTTTCAACACCACACGACGGGGAACCCGAGTATGTCATGAACGGGTCGTCACGGTTGGGAATGTTATCAACCCAACAGATACCACCTACTGCCCTGCAGGGCATGCCGATGGCAAGCACTGCGTATGTCCTCCTGGGCTATTTCCAGACGAACACACTCTCGCGTTACTGACCACGCGATGGGGTCTCCACTTACTTGCCTAGTGCACGCTAGGGATCAGCGTTGCATATGAACTCAGGGACATGAAGAGTCCGAGAGTTTCATATTGATACCTCACACCAAGCTGTGAGATCAATCCCTGAACCACGTTCCTCGTCAGGGGGAGCTAACCGAAATTGAACCGCTTTCGGTGGCGTTCCTTACCATACTTACCAGAGCGTAGGTGCGTCGTTACATAATTGAAATTCAGAATTATAACACATAAGTTAGTCTTTGCCACTTTAATTAACTATACTAGTATAGTCCTTACTTGGGCAACTACCGATTCCTCACCGTATACCTAAGTTTTTCCCATAATGCAGTCCTTAAGTACTGTGCTATCCCCACTGCAGCTCTGATACCAGGCTGTGGCGGACCGGAATCCGCTCATCCAGGATCGCAGAGGGTGGTGCCACGCGATGCGACACCCGACAGCACACGTCATAAGAACATAATATATTACATGGGAAAAACAACTGAAACTGTACAAACAGGTACAAACTTCAGTTACAACTATTGTTTATATTACACAGCGGAAGTCTACACTATACAACTCACGCCCGCCTATTTAGCAAAAGTTGGTTGCCCAGCCCTAGGGCAACCCACACTAGCTGCACTCCTCAGCTCAGCGCGGCGTGTACGGCTCCCACTCAGCCGTGGTCCCCGACGGAGGGTAACCCTCGCCGGTGGACTCGTACTCCGAGTCCGGGGGTGGCTCCTCACCTGAAAAACACTTAAGCAGCAACCGTGAGCACGAAGGCTCAGCAAGACTTAACCGACTCACCTAAGCATGAAACTCTACATGACGGGTACCATGGACATAGGATAGTAACATTTCAGCAAAAGGACACGCCTACAAGTTCATCCTTAGTTCATCTTTTAGCAACAAGTTAACAGTTCATGAAATCTGAAATTTAGTAAGCAGTATTTGGTGGCACCCATGTAACAATACAATTATATCAATCAGCAACATTGAATCAACATATTTCATCCATTAATCTACGTCACGACTCAGTGACCAAGTGGTACTCTTCACCGCGAGGGACGGCGAATCGACTCGATATACACCTGCAGGGAAACCCAAAGAGCACGTCACGTACGCCCACCCGTGGAGCTGCACAGCACGCTCACTCGATGTCGTACGGGACAACCTTTCACCCAACAGCCCAAACGTCGAACCGGTCGCACCGAAACGAGCAGGAGGTTCCCCACACGGAGCATCTCTCTATGCCCGTTGGCAGATTTCCACCTTGCTGCCCTCAGCCTACACCTATAAATCGGTGCGTTATGCCTCGACGCCCGGAGGTTTAGGCTACATCGGTTTATCGGGGCCCATATATCCGATATGCCTTCGGTACGTTCAAACTTGATCAGTGTGGGCCGCACACGGCTCGGTCCTCAATCGACACGGACAGGGCTGCGCACACAAGATTCCCTCTTGATGCGCCCTAGCCCCTGCCTAGCCTCATTTGTATTACTAATGTGATCTCACATCGCTCAACCAAACCCGTGCGTCCCAAGCCTATCTCGCGAGTAGATTCCAACTACTCGACTTATACCGAAACCCTATGAATCTTTAAGCATAGCCTATCTACTCGAGGTCTTAGAGACTACCCTCACTCTTTAAGGAACCTTTGGTTATGCAAGTGGGGTTTCATTCATCCTATACCTAATGCACATACATACTTCATATGACACATGTAAACAAAGGAAAAACTTATAAAAAGGTTAATGCAAACCGGGGCTTGCCTTGTTGCTGCTGGTCAGGGGTTAAGTCTTCGTCCGGAAGAAGGAAGTCCAGCACTTCCGGAGTCTCTTCTTCAACGGCTACACGTTAATGAAATACTACATGTTAATTTAGATGCAAATGTGAGTTTTAGAGTAAGACTTCTACTATTAGTTCTAATAACCAGCCTCTAACACCTGGAACTTTGTTTAAGAATTTAAAGATGAACTGGTGTTGGTGGTTTGGCTTGGACTTAATCACATGGTTAAATGCTAAGTGGTTTTCCCCCTTTTCCATATTAATCCCTTAAGTGGTTAAACAGGACAGGGGTGATCTAGAGCTCCAATGGAGCTGAGAATTTTTGTGTGAGTTCCTTGTCACAAGAAAACTCTCTGGACCAAACATTAGCACTTTTCATGGAGTGGTTTGCTCAGAATAATTCTCTTGGCAAATCAGCAAGGAAGAATTTATTCTGAGGTAATACCCCTGTTCATGCTCAACTTAATGAACTACAATTTCAATTATAGCTCATAGAGTTTGCATGAATTTTCCTAACATTTTTGGGATTAAGATTTGCCCAGAACTGAATTTCCAAGTTTTGGAAATTCTCTGAAAATGTTTCTGTATTCAAATGAACACAGCACCTTCCAATTTGAATGGCTCTGACCAAATCAACTCCAAATGGTCTGAAACCTTTACAGGGGTTTACTAATGTCCTAAAGAACATTCTGGCAAAATTTGGGGATTTTTGAATGAACCAAACACCCTCTAAAATTCTTTTGCTGAAAAGCTTTAAAGAATTTTCCAGAATTAATTAATGGGTTTCATACAAATTGGGTTGTATATCTGGACAGAGCTAAGCAAGATGAATCCAACCCAATTTGAATCACTAACTTTGGAGCTTCCTAGCAAAAGTTATGGAGCTCTAAAGTTTGGGGAATTTCAGGAATTCGAATTAACCGGGAAAAGTTCAAATTTCTGACAGCGGGCCCGGCTCCCACGTGTCATCACCTCGGCTGCTCCACACGGGGCCACCGGATTATCTTCCGCGTGTTCACAGCCGATCCGGTGTAACAGAAGATCCCCACACTGTGCCGCGAGGGACTGACGAGCGGGCCCGGCCGGCTCGTCTTCTTCCTCGCGCCCGCCCTTTTTCCCGTGCCGCCCCCTCGCCGGCACACCTCGGCAGCTCGCCGGAACTTGCTTCCCGACCGCCTCCCGGCCGGAAACTCGCCGCCTGGGCCTATTTTCGCGCGCTGAACATGCTGGTACCGCCTGCTCCGGTCGGCGGTGGCCCTAACCTAGCTGGCGACGGTGCAGCGGCTCGGACTCCCTTCAGTTATGGCGCCCGGCCATCGTAGCCCACCAAAACCTCGGTGGAAAGGCTATACAGCACGGGGGGATCTCATGGAATGTCGACAAGGCCATGCTAGGGCTCGGGGAGAGCTCTAACCTAGTCGTCACCGTGAGCCCGACCTTTCCCGCTATAACCGCGGCTGGAAAACCGGGAAATACGCCGGCTACAGCCAAAATTAAGCTAGGGTTGCGGAGCAAACTTGGGCGCCATCAAGTCTAGCTCCTGTGTGTGCAGTTTGATAAACTCTAAGCAATCATACGTCGGGAATTTGTGGGTTTCTTACCCGAGGGTAGTTCTGCACCGGTTGGAGATGTTTTGCGAAATTCGCCGGCGATGATCGGTCCCTGGTTCTAGGCTTCGGGGTCGAGCAGCGTGGAGTCTAGGCGCGTCCAAAACTGCTCCTTCTTGGTCGTGACAAGTCTTCTGCCGAGCTGCCCACGGGGCACCTTTGCTCGGTTCTTCCCGGCGGCCACGAAAACGTTGTTTTGCTCGGTTTGTAGTGGCTCAACTCGACCGGAAATGATGCGGGGAGTGCGTGGGAGGTCTGGGAATGCTGGTTTTCTGCGCTGCCGATGCTTTCGCGCGAGCTGCGATCGCTCCGAGCGAGTTTTTGCGACGGCAGCGGCGTCTCGGTTCTTTGACGATGAGAGGGAAGGGTCAGCGTCTCGCGATGCCGTGGCTCGCTGAGCGCGGCTGGGAGTTAAGGCACCCCCACGAGGAGCTCGCTAGCGCATGAAATCCAGCAGGAGGTGGCGTCCGGCTCCCCCCCAGCGGTGTTGCTCGGTGCTTCTCCCGGTGGAGTGCAACCCGATCACATTGCTTAGGGATTAAGCCAACTAAGTCCTATGACATGTGGGCCCCACTGGCCAGTGCCCTACCACTTCTCAAAAGATCTCCAAAACTTGATAAATGATGAATTCAAATGTTGGAAATGTCAATCTGAGCTAAATTGGTATGGTTTGGCAAATCTCCCTCAAATTCAAATGTATATTTGAATTCTTGGCATATTTGGATCCTTTTGGGAAAAATGGGTAGCAAATCTTTTCAAAAATTATTGAAACTTTGTCTCCCCACTAAATTGAACCCAAGGAATCCAATTATGCCCTTTGCTCCTTGTTTTAGCTGCTGCAATCATGAATTTGAATGCAACAGTTTGAAATTTCCCTCCCATGTGTGATCATATGTGTATAAACCCTACTTTGTGACAGTGAAGACTTTCCCCTCTAATCACTCCTTTGATGGAGGTTACATGCTCTTCACAATATTTCACAATCTATCCACAACAAAACTGTGGTGTTGTGAGGTGCAGAAAAGTTTTTGCAAGTCCCTTTTCTTGGGCTTTTACATTAGCCACAAAGTTATGAGTTGAATTTGAGTTCCTCAGTTTGAAATTGATTTGGCTAAATTTGCTTCACGTTTGAATTTGAAATTCGAATTCAGTTTTTGAATTAATGCAAATTTAGCTCCCAACAAGATGAACTCCAATGAGGATGAAAATTGGTGGACTAACTCAGAAAAATGTACTGAGTTTGAATATGAAGCCAACTTTTGAATCCAAATGATGAAAATTAGCTGGAATTTGAATTTGTATTTAAATAGCCCTTTTTACAAATGTCTCCAAAAGTGGCTCCAAAGGGTTTGGATTTGCATGAAACTTGGCATGAGCACTCCTAAAAGTATTTAAGACCAAAGGGTGAACTCATCCTCTCATGTTTATATGTGTGAGCTCCTACTTTTTGAAGTTATGGATTTTTCCTCTAATCACCCTCTTAATTGTGTTTACTTGCTCTTCACAAATGTTCATGAGCTACCCACCAAATGAGCTGTAGTGTGGTGATGAACATTTGAGCAAGTCAATTCTTGGGCTTTTACACTAGAAGAGCACGCTTACGGACAAGACAAGTAACCGGACCTCCGACATTGCCCTGATTCTCTTTACGGGTTTTCTTTCCATCACGCGCCGGCCGTGTGGCCAGTCACTTTTTCCTGCGTTCCACCGTAGCAGGAGCTGTGCTATCCTCCCGCGGGCGGGTCTGCTGAAGGTACCTGTGACATACCGGGGTCCGGTGGTTGTCTCATTGTTCGAGGGCCCTATGGTGCCGAATGGACCTCCCCTGAAAGGCTTACGCCAGTGGGAGGTCCAGGGTGTGTAGCCTGCTTCGCTGGTCCTGTGCCCCTAAGCGTGCACATCCTGCCTCTCCAACGCTGCAGCTCTGTACCGGGGAGCCAGACTGTAACACACTCAATTTCATAATTATGCATGCATACATATTTCATGTAGAGAAATATTTTAAAATAAGTAGAAACAGAGAAGGAATAAAAAAGATAGCTAAAAAAGAGCCAGTTCCAGTTCGCCGAGGAGCGCTGTAGACACTTCCAACGGCCTGCTGGCCACGTGGTGCCTTCGGAGCTCATCCCTGCAAAAGGAGGAGAGGTCCGCCGCTAACTGGCTACGTGGCAGGCTCGGAGCTTGCCTCTGAAAAAGGGGCGACCCCGTGGGACACGTGTTGCTCCCAGAGCTAGCCTCTATGGAGAAGTGAGGCCGACCCCGCAGGACACGTGTCGCCTTCGGAGCTAGTCACTGTGGAAAAGAGAGGACCAGCCACGTGGGACATGTGTCACTCTCGGAGCTCACCTCCAAGAGGTTCGGCACTATTGGACACGTGTCGCTCTCGGAGCTCACCTCCGAGAGGTCCGGTCCTACTGGACGCATGTCATCCTCGGAGCACATCTCCGGGAGGTCCGGTCCTATCGGACAAGTGTCACCTCCGGAGCTCACCTCCGGGAGGTCCGACGCTGATAGACACGTGTCGACCTCAGAGCTAGTCTCTGAGGAGAAAGGAAGTCTGGTGCTACTGGACACGTGGCATTCTCGGAGCCCACCTCCGAAGAGAGGGGAGGTCCGGCTCTGACACGTGGCATTCTCGGAGCCCACCTCCGAAGAGAGGGGAGGTCTGGCACTAACACGTGGCATACGCGAAGCTCATATCTGGAAAGAGGGGAGGTCCCGACCCGCCAGGACACGTGGCACACGCGGAGCTCACCTCTGAGGAGAGGGGAGGTCCCGCCGCCTGACACATGGCACAACTGGAGCCCGCCTCTGCGGAAAAGGGAAGCCCAGGCCCCCGCTGGACACGTGGAGCCTCCGGAGCTTATCTCTGCGGAAGAACGAGGTCCCTAAGCGGTTTTTCCCTATGCGCGAGCGCCCGATACAGAAGAAACCGACACGATCTCTTCCACGATTGATACCGCACCAAATCAATTGAAGATAAGTTGTTAAAATTCAAAAACAATTTGAATAGGACTCTTATTCGAAATCCAATCAGATTAGGACTCTTCTCTTCCCGATTATAAATAGAACCCGAAACAACCCCTTGGTCGTAACATCTTTTCTAAGAGGACAACTTAGAAGCCCTAGCCCCCAAACTCGCCGAGCTAAAACCCTTCACCGGAGTTTGACCACCGGAGAGACCGCCGATGAGGCCAGACACGATCGCCATCGCCGGAGGAGAGCTGACGATCTGTTTTGCTAGAAGGAAGGCCCCGAAGGAAGTAAGGTAGGTCTCCATTACCACCTTACGATGTCATCGCGGTTTTCTTTGCATCTGTTCTCTTTGATCCTTTCGAATAGAAGCTTTTCCATGTGGACATATCACGTGTTGATAGGTTTGATCTAGATCTTGTGACGAGATCATCGCCACCTCCACATTTGATCTTTACACCTCTGTTCGTCGTAAAACCCATGCAAGCCATGCAACAACACGTACAAATCGATCTAATAAAAGATCACCATAGGATTAGCATGCATATGCATCATTGCATCTTGAGTAAAGTTTGTGCATGATAATTGATTGCTGTGAACCTTGTATATGCGTGATCATGAGTAGAAGGACAAGCTCAGGGAGCTATCTACGACGAGCTACAACGCCAAGACTTTGAGTCCAAGAGCAACAGAAGCCACAGGAACAAGGCAAGTGCCCCTTGACCATATTGATCCCATGTTTTTGGAACTGTTTTGTTTGCGAAAAGGTGTGTGTACTTGAGTCAACTTGATGGGAAACCCTTCCATAGGAGTTTACTAGTTTTGTTAACCACCCTTGTCGCCGGGACAGTTGATGAGTCGGGTATGGTCGTTTTTGCTTTTTGCTTCGCTAATCTACGGGATATGGGAAGCGATAGAATGTGTCTAGCTAACTGCACTCGTATGAGTAATGATAATGAGAACTTGATGTTAGTAAACATGAATCGAAGGGAGATCTAGGCAAGCTTGATTTTGTGGAAGTGGTAGAATGAGATGGTGGTTTACTTGCCGTAGATCTAAGGACCACTTCATGCGAGCCATACCAGGAATACAGTGCCACCACAAGGCCAAATATGGGTGCGGCTTAGCTGACAACTAGGTAAGTTGCTAGATTGTTATGGACCGTGGAAGGCACGGAGAATGGGAGTCGAGTGAGGACTGCCATGGGAACTGCATGGCACAAGAGGGGGCCCGTAGGTGGGAGAATGGTGATTCGGGCCTGCTGGTGAAACCTTAGTGAGTCCATACATCTAGTAGCCCCTTTGTAAAGGCTATTTTGTGATCTCTTGGCCATACATCCACGAGTGTGTACTGGTATAATGGAGGTTCTGCAGTCGCCGACGGGTGACAAAATCACAAACTTGTGGGTAAAGTGGTGCCACCTCCAAAGAGTGTAAAACTATCATGATAGCCGTGCTTCCGGTCACAAGCGCCTGGATAACCCACATGATTAGATGGGATTGTTTCTGGGATGTTATTGGTTTGGTGATGGTTTGGACTTTGGATTTGGTTTTCGGGACTGTTGAGTCCGGGTAATGAGATTGGTTGCATGACTGTTGAGTCATGGCAATGAGATTTGATCTCGGTTATGAGATGGAATTGAATATGAGATGAGATGGTAGTAAATACGAGATGGTACTCATGAGCATGTGAAAAGTTGAGAAAGATAAATGTTCGGATGAGATATGAAAAGTGGTGAATCATGATGAAGGTATGTTGATGTTTAAATACATGTTGGGATTACATTCACTTATAGCTAGTTGCTGTTTTTATCATGATTTGTGAAATAAACTTTGCTTTCTGCAATGAGCCTTTTATACCTACCTTGTTGTAAGCTACATGTCATACACGTCACATGCCAACTCAGAGCATGTATCTGGATTTCTTGGCGACACAACCGCCGGTATTCTCCGATGCGGCTGACCATTGTGAAGCAAATCACTGGTTACGTGTCATTGAGTCCAAGTTCGGATTGATCCAATGTGATGAATTCTCGAAGACTCTATTTGCCGCTCAGCAGCTTCACGGCTTTGCTGGAGCATGGTGGGCAGAGTACCTTGCTGTCCAACCAGCAGGGCATCGTGTCACATGGGCGGAGTTCCAGGCTGCATTTCATGCTCGTTTCATCCCTGCGGGCATAATGCAAACAAGCCATGATGAATTCTGGAACCTAAAGCAAGGCGACATGAGCGTTATTGAGTATGCGAAGGAATTCAATCGCTTAGCTCAATATGTCCGTGACTATGTGAAGTCACCAGCCATGAAGGGTTATCACTTTTACCGAGGGCTGACCGCTAGGCTGCGATGTGAATTGGCTCAAGTTAGCCAAGAGAATTTTGATGAGTTTGTGAGCTGTGCTATCACTCAGGAATATTATTCCAATCTCTACCTCAAAGAAAAGAGGGAGAGGGACTCATCACAGGAGGAATGCAATCATCTACCTTAGAAGTATCGGTTGGTGATCCGTTCACCTTCTGGTCGAGAGATTCCACAAGAGGTGCAATCATTCTGGGAGTGTGACGCCTCTTCTACTCCACAGAGGTCTTATTCACCTCCACCGCAGCAGCGACTTGTTTCTCATGCACCTCAGTATCAACAAGGTGCATCAGAATATTATTTCCCTCAAGAGGTTGAAGATGAACAAGGTGATTTCTCAGCTGAACCAAGTGCTGTCCCACTTCACGTTGACAATGAACTCAACGTCAATGAAGCAACTGAACCGAGCAGCAACATTGTGTCTGCGGGTCCAGCGCCAAAGAGTGATCTTGGACAGCCAAGAAAAGCTATGTCCAAAGTGGGGACAGTTAATTATGTGTCAGTCGATGATCAGCCAAAGGGAGGACCTGTTCTTGCCGGCAGGTTCACCTTAAATGACAAGCCGGTTGTCATTTTATTCGACTATGGTGCAACACATAACTTCATTAGTAGGGCAACGGTGATCCGGGATCAGATCTCCACAACTGTCACAAAAGGTTCTTACCTTATTCATTCGCCAGGTGGAGACATCTCAACTAATAAAGTCGTTTCTCGAGCACCACTTTGTTTGGGTGGAAAAATTTATCCTACCACCCTCATCATTCTCAAAGACCAGGGAATCAATGCCATATTGGGAATATCATGGTTGACATTCCATAAGGCTGTTCTGGACATCGAGAATAGGAGTGTTCACTTGGACTCTCCACTTCTTGGACGTCAAACATTGTATCTCGGCGAAGCGGTTTCCAAAGACCCGGAAGTATGTAATGCCGAGGCGTGCAAGTTAGAAGACATTCCGGTAGTCCATGAATATCCAGACGTGTTTCCCGAAGATCTTCCAGGCCTACCACCTGAGCGCGAGGTGGAGTTCAAAATAGAGTTGATACCGAGAACCACGCCAATCTCTCGGAGGCCATACAAAATGGCTCTGAATGAACTAGCAGAACTGAAGGAGCAACTCAAGGATCTGATGGACAAGGGGTTTATTCGTCCAAGTTCATCACCATGGGGTTGCTCAGCTTTATTTGTGAAGAAGAAGGATGAGACGCTGAGGCTATGCGTCGATTATCGTCCTTTGAATGCTGTGACAATAAAGAACAAGTATCCACTACCAAGAATTGATATTCTCTTCGATCAACTAGTGGGTGCTAAAGTCTTCTCCAATATGGACTTAAGGTCGGGATATCATCAAATCAAGATTAGAGCGGAAGATATCCCGAAAACAGCATTCTCGACAAGATATGGACTCTATGAGTATCTTGTCATGTCATTTGGGTTGACCAATGCTTCGGCCCACTTTATGTATCTTATGAACTTGGTGTTCATGCCGGAGCTGGACCAGTTCGTCGTGGTATTCATCAACGACATTTTGGTCTATTCCAAATCGGAAAAGGAACACGCTAAACATTTGCATAATGTGCTCCAATGACTGAGAGATCACAAGCTCTATGCAAAGTTTAGTAAATGTGAATTCTGGATCAACCAAGTGCCATTTCTTGGGCACATTATTTCAGCAGAAGGCATTGCTGTTGATCCAAGCAAGATTGAACAAGTGCTGAAATGGAAGTCTTCAACATCAGTCCATGAAGTTCGTAGCTTCTTGGGTTTGGCGGGATATTACCGGAGATTCATCCCGGGCTTCTCAAAGATCTTCAAACCTATGACAGAGCTACTGAAAAAGGGCATCAAATATGATTGGAGCAAGCCGTGTGAGGAAGCTTTTCAAGCGTTGGTGAAACACCTCACAACAGCCCCGGTTCTAGCTCAACCGGATACAACCAAGCCTTTTGATGTTTATTGTGATGCATCCGGCGTCGGGCTTGGTTGTGTACTCATGCAAGGAGGACGTGTGGTCGCATATGGATCACGGCAATTACGGAATCATGAGCAACATTATCCAACTCATGATCTCGAGCTTGCTTCCGTGGTACTAGCTTTGAAGATGTGGAGACATTACCTATTGGGAAATCTGGTTCATCTCTACACCGACCACAAAAGCTTGAAGTACATATTCACTCAGAAAGAGTTGAATATGCGACAACGGCGATGGTTGGAGCTGATCAAGGACTATGAGATTGAAATTTATTATCATCCGGGCAAGGCAAATGTGGTTGCCGATGCACTCAGCCGGAAGTCTCATATTCATAACCTGACCATTGCGCCGATAGAAGAGGAAGAACCAAGTCTCTACTTGGTTCCATATGGAGCTCTACATAATCTAGCTCTCATACCCACAATAAGAGAAGAGGTTATGGAAGCTCAAAAGAAATACAAGGGCATGGCTCATATCAGAAGGAGATTGAAGAACAGGGAAATGAAATGTTTCCGATTAGATGATGAAGACACCCTATGGTTCAAGGACTGGATAGTCGTACCCCGTGATATGAGGCTGCGGAAGAAAATTTTGGATGAGGCTCACTTATCCAAATTTTCTATTCATCCGGGCAGCAACAAGATGTACCAAGAATTGAGGACTAAATTTTGGTGGACCCGGATGAAGAGAGAGGTGGCTAAATACGTATCAGAATGTGATACGTGTCGGCGAGTTAAAGCTGACCACATGAAGAAAGCGGGAACCTTGCAACCGCTACAAATACCGGCATGGAAGTGGGAAGACTTGAGTATGGATTTCATCGTTGGGTTTCCGATGACCTCCCACCACCATGATTCGATTTGGGTAATCGTGGACTGATTAACCAAATCAGCACATTTCATTCCAGTGCATAGCAACTACAGCGCCAAGCAATATGCGGAGTTGTATATAGCACGAATCTTATGATTGCATGGAGTTCCCCGTACCATTGTCTCCGACAAAGGATCGCTGTTCATATCCCGCTTCTGGGAACAGATACACACATCCTTGGGAACTAAATTGATTCGAAGCTCCGCGTATCACCCTCAAACCGATGGGCAAACTAAGAGGGTGTCACACTCGGTTTCTCCGACGAACAACCGAGTGAATATCACATGTATGCCAGGATCATTTCCTCATACATGTGATGACAAATAGTGAAGCATCATCATATTACAAGCCAGGTGTTCGAATATAAATAAGTCTTACATAGCATACGTCTCGATGGACGATAATAAGTTCATAATATGTAAATAAAACAACAGCGGAATATAAATCTTGTGGGTTCCGTCACAGGCGTTGCCCGGGGGACTCCGTGAACCTAGAAACCTTCTTCGGGACCAAAGTCTTGGTCGTTGAACACCACATCATCCCCTTGACCTGAGCAGCAATATAAACCAACAGAAAAACAAGTTTGAGTACCGTGGGTACTCAGCAAGTGTGGGAAGTTATGTCATGTATGGCTAGAGCAAGGAGAGGTTGAACTCATGGTTAAAGCACTACGCCATTAATACCTATCACCTTAGCTTATTAAGCACCTACATTACTACACATGTGAAATGGTCCCAATCTCCCAACCCATCATCAAAATCAAGTAAACATAGTCTCATTTCAAATGTTAAGCTTCCTGCTTAACATCCACAACTTCCCAATCCATCATCCTCTAATCATGAATAAGTCCAAGCCGCTCTTGACCGTGAGCACGGCTGTCATGACAGTTTTGACTCTACAGAGTTTGCACCACTGTACCCACATGTAGTGATTTCATCTCCCGTTGCCGGGTGGACTAAAAGAACCTCAATTATGCCAGTGGCCGTGAACCACGCTCACACTTCCCAGGTGTGTAGCCAGGAGATCACTACGAGGCCTTTACAAAGGGATTCCTGACGAGCGTGGGCCCACTGAGGTTTCACCCCTAACAGCATACAAGAGGCTCCAACCCCGCTGTAGTGGCCCCCTCTTGAGCCTTGCGGTTCATATGGTAGTCCAGCTGACACCTATTCCCCGCACCATCCAAAACACCCATACTACGCCGGAGATACACCTAATTAATTGGCCAAGCTGCCCCATCTCAGCATGTGGTTTGCACGGTAAAGCCAGGTTACATGATCCATGAACCGGTCCTTAGGATCCAGGCAAGCACTAAACACAAACCCGAGTCTCGTGCACACAGCACCAACCAAATCATCCAACTTGCCTTGATCCCTACCTCTACATAACTCATAATATCTCATTCAAGAGTAAGGCAAACAAATTGATGATATCATATCCCACTTATCCCATTCTAAGCATGGCTAAGCATAAGTAACATGAATGAATGACATAATAAAATAAATCCCAACCCAGGCTACAAGGAAATAAGATAATGAAAATCTAGGGAAACTTCCTAGCTTGGGTATCATATTCCAAATTGACAATGCAAACTAATTCTAACTACACATCCTAGTATAGGATCAAAGTGGTCAAGGACACTTGCCTTCTTCCTGCTGCTCTGGGAATGGAAAGCCTTGGTCTTGGAAGGGGAGAACTTGCTCTGGGGCAGGTTCTACTCATGCCAATACACATAGCAAAAGAAAACAACAATCCATAAGCCATAGTTCACACTTTCACTCATGCAAACCACACATACATACATATGGGAGTCATTCACATTTCTAAGTGTTGTGGTTACCCTAGATGTGTTGATTTTTGGCCTACATGCACTTTTAAACATATGTATATTACTTCTAACTTTTGTATTCAGATTTCTATTTGCACACTATATATGAATTTCCAATTTGAACAAATTCTTTATATTTAATTAATACACTTCTTAGCCACAAAGTTTGCATGAAAGGTAATTTCCTACTCCAAATAGGTTTTCAGATCTTCTACAAAATCCTAAATTGAAGTTTTTTTGGATTTGGAGACCTCATTTATCATTTTCTAGTTATGCATACCTATTTTCCTGTATTTTCAGATTTATTTTCTATGCCTAAAAGTGAACTTTATTATTAAAATAGTTAGACATATCACTTAAACAGAATAGGTTCTGATCTAAAATGTTCCATAAAATATTTTTGGACTTCCTCTCTGATGTGAAACAATTTAAATTTATTTTACTAGTTTTTAGAATTATTTCCTAGCCTAAAATGTGTCTCTAGAGATAATAAAAATGAGCAACACTTAGGCAGATTTCATTTCAGCCTAAAATCTATTTTTAACTCATTCTAAAGTTTTCCAAGTGCTAGGAGAGTTTAAATTTATATTTGCACATGTGTTTGCATCACCATTTAAATTTAAATCCTAGTCACATGTTCAAATTTCTAAATTTAATATCCTACAGGGTCTAAAAGGCAAATCCACCCTACTGCAGGGTTTAATTTACTATTTTCTAAATTTTCAGGGGCCTAATTACACATAACAGAGGGGGTTTTCCTAATTTTTATTAAGTCCAGGGGCTAAAACTGAGTTTTAAATGAATTTACATGAATTTATGAAGGTCCAGGGGCTAGATCAGAAGTTTCCGGGGCTAGCTCGTGTTTTCCGAGGTCCCCAGGGGGGAAGCGCGTAAGAATCCCGACCTTTATGATGCGGGGCCGACGTGGACTGTCCGATTTAAAACAGACGGCTGAGATTATAACGCGAAGCGGTACGGATTAGATCTAATAGGAACCGCACGATTTAAAATGGACGGGCCTTGGGGGGCCACGTCGCCCTGGCCATGCGCGGGCGGCGCTGCCCGGTGGCGCGCGTCGGCGGGAGGCGGCGATCTCGCCAGAGATCTTCGGGTTTTCGTCTATACTTCCTAAAACTTGGATTTCTTGGCATAGAACAGAAGAGGAGAGGTAGGGGATCTCACCTTGGGGTTTTTCTTGAGCTCGAGGGCCCTGGAACGCGGTCGGCGATGAGGTCTGAGGTGAAAACGCGGCGGTGCTCACCGGAGCTGTGTCCAGAGCGCAAAACACCGGATTTCCATCACCTGCCAGACTCCCCGGAGGCGGTGGAACATGATCAGCACGTTAGATCAGGAAATTCGAGTGAGGATCGAAGGAAATCGGCGGTAGAAGCTTCGATTCTCACCGAAGAGAAAAAGGGAGCGGCGCTGGGGAATTCGGCGAGTTTCCTTGCGTGGAATGCACGAGGAGAGGCGGCGGAGGATGGGTTTGGATAAGTAGCAGCACCAGGGGCCGAAGATCAGGCTGGGGGCGCGGGTTTCGGAGGTTGGTTTTGATTTGGGTGCGAGAGAGAGGGTCGGGGTCAGTTGGGGCGCGTGGGGGAAGAAGATGACGGGCGGGCCCCACGCGTCAGAGAGAGGGAGAGAGGGGGCGCGGGTTTGGGCTGGCTGGCGCGCGGTCTTGGGCCGGCTGAGCGGGTTTTGGCCCACTGGCCGTTTTTCTTTTTCCTTTTCCTTTTCTTTTTCCGTTTTGATTTGAATTTGAATTCCAATTTGAATTTGAATTGCTTTATCACATGCATTACGTCCAAAAATTTTTAAATTCCCCTCTTTAGCAGGTTTTGGGGTGTTACAGCTCTACCCCCAAAATTCCTCGAGATTAGTGATTCTAGGAAAACAAATCCGGAAACTGTGCCTTTAGCTCGTCTTCTCGCTCCCATGTGGCTTCTGCTTCCGAGTGATGCTTCCAATGCACTTTGCACATTCGGATTCTTTTATTTCTTGTGAGGCGCTCCATTGTCTCCAAAATCTTGATTGGTTGCTCGGCATGAGAAAGATCATCTCGTACGTCCACCTCATTCATGGGTAACATTTCTTCGGGCGTTCTTAAACATTTCTTGAGCTGTAACAAATGGAATACATCGTGCACATCTGATAGGTGAGCCGGTAGCTCTAGTTGATATGCCACTTCGCCTTTCCTCTCCAAAATCTGAAAGGGTCCGATGTATCGAGGTGATAATTTCCCTTTCACCTTGAACCGACAAAGTCCTCGAATAGGGGACACCTTGAGATAGACATAGTCCCCCACGTTGAAAACAAGCTCTCTTCTCCGTACATCGGCATAGCTCTTTTGTTGGGTATGTGCTATCCTCAAATTGTTGCGAATTTCCCTCACTTTCGCCTCGGCTTCTTGTAGTACCTCGGGCCCAAACACTTTACTTTCCCCTGTTTGGTTCCAAAATAGTGGAGTTCTGCACTTCCTCCCATACAAAGCCTCAAATGATGACATCTTCATACTAGCCTGATAGCTGTTGTTATAGGAGAACTCTGCATACGGTAAGTTCTTATCCCAACTCCTATTGTTCTTGAGCGCACACGCTCTCAGCATATCCTCAAGGATCTGATTGGTTCTTTCCGTCTACCCGTCAGTCTGGGGGTGATAGGCAGAACTAAAATTTAGATGAGTTCCCATGGTTTCATGTAACTTCTGCCAGAACCTTGAGGTGAACTATGTCCCTCGATCTGACACTATCTTCTTTGGCACTCCATGGAAACACATGATCCTTGACATGTACAATTCTGCCAATTTGGATCCGCTGTAGCTTTCTTTCACGGGGATGAAATGAGCTACCTTGGTTAGCTTGTCGATGATGACCCATATCGAATCATATCCCAATTGGGTCCTGGGTAGTCCCACTATGAAGTCCATACCTATTTCTTCCCATTTCCATTCAGGCACTTTGAGTGGTTGCAATAGTCCCGCGGGTCGTTGATGTTCTGCTTTCACCAACTGAGATATGTCACATAGGGTAACATGTTCCGCGACATCTCGCTTCATGCCATACCACCAATATCTGCTCTTGAGGTCATGATACATCTTCGTACTCCCAGGATGAATGGAATAGTTGGAATCATGAGCTTCCTTCAAAATCAATTCACGGATCTCCTTCACTTCAGGCACACAGATTCTTTTCCCATGCCACACCGTACCTTGCTCATCTTCTCTGAACTCAGGGGCTTTATTTTCTTTGATGAGTTCTCTAATCTCTTGTATCTTCTCGTCATTCTTTTGACCGTTGCTTATGTCTTTCTCTAATGTGGAGTCCACTTCCATGGCGATGGCCTCACCACTATTCACCAGACATAGGTTGAGTTTTGCAATCTCTTCCTTCAATTCTGTAGGCATGTCCTTCGAACTCAACATGTTGACCTGCACTTTCCGGCTTAAAGCATCCGCCACGACGTTCGCTTTCCCAGGATGATAGTTGATGCCCACATCAAAGTCGTTGATTAGCTCTAACCATCTCCTTTGTCTGAGGTTGAGATCTGGCTGTGTGAAAATGTACTTTAAGCTCTTATGATCCGTATATATCTCTGTCCTTTCCCCATCAAGTAATGCCGCCAAATCTTCAATGCGTGTACCACTGCGGCTAGCTCTAGGTCATGTGTAGGATAGTTCTTCTTGTGTTTTCGAAGCTGCCGGGACGCGTAAGCCACGACATACCCCTCTTGCATGAGAACACATCCGAACCCGTGTCCAGAGGCATCGCAGTACACCGAAAAGTTCTTCTGCATATCTGGCATAACTAGCACTGGGTTGTTGTCAATCTTTTCTTCAGTTTATGAAAACTCGTCTCACACTTTGGTGTCCATGTGAATGTGGTTCCCTTCTCTAACAATTTGGTGAGGGGTCTCAAAATCTTGGAGAAACCCTCAATAAACCGTCGATAATACCCAGCCAATCCTAAGAAGCTTCGAACTTCCCCGACATTTTCAGGGGTCTTCCACTTCTGCACATCCTCGATCTTGGCGGGATCTACCGAGATTCCTCCCTCCGAGATTATATGTCCTAAGAAGGGAACTCTCTTCAACCAAAATTCACACTTGCTCAGCTTGGCATATAGTTGGTGTTCTCTCAGTTTTTGCAACACCAATCTTAAATGTCCCTCATGTTCTTCTTCATCTTTGGAGAAGACGAGAATGTCATCAATGAAAACCACCACAAATTTGTCCAGATATTCCATGAATACCTTGTTCATGAGATACATGAAATATGCCGGGGCATTAGTTAGCACGAATGGCATGACGGTGTATTCATACAGCCCGTACCGAGATACGAAAGCTGTCTTTGGAATGTCGGTTCGTCTTATCTTCAGTTGCAGCTATCCCGACCTGAGATCAATTTTTGAGAACACACAAGCTCCCCTCAGCTGATCAAATAGGTCTTCAATGCGGGGTAAGGGGTACTTGTTCTTGATGGTTACTTCATTCAACGCACGGTAGTCTACGCATAACCTTTGGGTTCCATCCTTCTTGGGTACAAATATCACTGGAGCTCCCCATGGTGAGGAACTAGGACGAATATACCCCTTCGCTGTCAATTCTCTTATATGCTCCTTGAGTTCTTCCAGCTGTTTGGAGTCCATCCGATAAGGCCTCTTGTATATTGGGGCTGTTCCAGGCACTAGTTCAATCATGCATTCCACTTCACGATCGGGAGGCATACCTGGCAACTCCTCCGGGAAAACATCTGGATACTCCCTGATAATCCTGATCTCTTCCACTTCCACCTCAACTTGATTGAGTTTAAGGTCCCTCCTAGGTTCTTGTACGGTTATGAACTTCACTTTTGTGCCACTAGAGTGAGTTAGTTCCACCGTTCTTGTCGAACAATGGATGATTCCTTTATGTTTGGTCAACCAATCCATACCCAAAATAATATCTATCCCTTGTGAGTCTATCACTATGAGCTTTGCAGTAAATACTACCCCATTAATGTCTAGATTCACCTTGGGACACAATTGTCTTGTCCTTATTTCTCCCCCTGGAGAGTTCACTGCTAACATATGGTTCATTTGTGTTGTTGCTAGACCGTGCTTCTTAACAAACCCTTGAGCAATGAACGAGTGGGTAGCACCAGAATCGAACAATAGGGTTGCAATGTGTAAATTGGCAGGAAACTAACCAATTACCACGTCAGGTGCCTCTTGCGCTTCCTCCATGGTCACGTGGTTCACCCGTCCTCGCATCACATTCTGCTGTTGTGGCTGCAGGGGCTTCTTCTTTTGGCACTTATGGGCGTAGTGCCCCACTTCACCACAGTTGAAGCATTGCACCCCAACTTTGGGTGCTTGGCCTTTGTTATCTTGGGGTTGGTTCAGTGGTCCTTGTCCTGCTGGTCGAGGTTGATATGTGGGGCGAGGCTGCTGTACAAACTGACGCTGCGGCTGTGCTGGTGCTGACGGAGGCCTGAAATTCGGGTTGTACCCTCTTGGTGCTGAGTAGGGTACCACAGCACAGCCCGTCTGCCCTGCGGGTTGCTGCATCAGACGTGGGCATGTGTTGCTACCTGAGGCTTGGTGTGACCATCCCGCCTTCCTCTTGTTTTCATTTTCCAAGGCCTTCAGCTTCCTCTCCACGACAAATGCTCTGTCTACTATCTTTTGGAAGCTTTCATACTCGTTGAAGGACATTGCACATTGCATTTCCATAGTAGGCCCTTCCACAAAACAGTCCTGTTTTTGCTCATCAGTTTTGATGTCCCATGGTGCATAACGGGATAGTTGGGTGAACTTGGTGAGGTATTCCCTCACAGTCATGTTGCCTTGCTGCAGTCCCAAGAACTCCTTTCTCTTGTTTTTGAGTTCACCCCTTGGTATGTAGTGGTTGCGGAAACTGCGCTTGAACTCTTCCCAAGTGATGTTCTCGGGGTCATGATGGGCTGCCACGTAAGCGGTCCACCAATCAGCAGCGGGTCCATGCAATTGGTGAGAGGCAAACAACACCCTCTCATGCCCTTGGCATTGTATGATCCTCATCTTGCTCTCTATGGTCTTTAACCAGTCGTCTGCCTCCAGAGGTTCAGCAACACTTGCAAACTTTGGAGGTTCAGTCCCCAGAAACTCACTCAACCTTGGTTGGCGTGGTGCATCTTGTGGGGGTGGAGCTTGGTGCAAGTTGGCCACCACTTGAGTTAGACTCTGGATGAGCTGGTTCTGATTTTCAAGCATTTGGTGGATAGGATCAGCTCCTTCACGGCGACCACCCTTGTCTTGTCCTCCAGAAAGATGAGGGTTGCCGGCCTCATCGTTGTTGTTGGTGGGGTTGGCACCACGACCTTTTCCTCTTCCAGCCATCTATCATGATCAACCAAGTGTTAACTTAAAGCATTATGTATTAACTTCCCAAATTGCTTGTTTAAACTTAAACTCTTGAGGCCTTAATATATTAAACATTTTTTGAAGATTTCGCGTAGATCTTTGGGCGTCACGTCTCACACGAAAATAAAATGCATTATTGATTCATAAGGGTTCACACATCGAAGCAAAGCAACCTAAAGACGAGGTTGTGGACAAATGCCCATGGCTTCCACAACTCACGTCACACACCAAACATTAACACACAAATAAATATGGTATTGATTCGACTACTCGATAACCTGCTGAAATAAGGAAAATGACTCTAAACAACTCGTATCACTGAGCTGGCTCGTCGGGGTCTTCCTCATTATTGCGGCTGCCCTCTGATTCCGCTTTAGGTGGGGAAGCTGCTGGTGAAGAAGTGCGGCGACGCTTGCTCGCCAGGCGGTCTGGAGAGTCAGGAGTCCATGTGTCATTCACGGTGACACATAGTTCATTCCCATCTCCTCTTTCTCTCGCCCTCAGGCTGGCGTGAAGCAATGCCTTAGTCTCCTTCAGGGTGTCACAAACATCCTGAAGCTCCTGCTGGCACTCCTGCAGTCGAGTGTTGAGCATAGCAGCATCCTCCAAGCACAGGTCCATGTGCTCATGGGAAGTCCCCTGCTGCACTGGCATGTACTTGTACTCCGCGGTGCCACTCTCACGCTGGAGGACATACATGTACTCAATCCTGTCCAGGTGGCGACGGTTGATGTAACTCTGGCAGGTGATGGCCTCCCAGGTGACATCCTTCTCAGCATCGGCCTGAGTCGCCCGACAAGCTGGAGAGCGGTGGATCTTAAGCAGCTGATTCTCATGGATAATTCTCATCTCTGAGCTCCATTCTTCCCGCTTCTCACGGATAGTCCTGGTGGAGCTGTAGTGTATGATCAGCTTGCCCACATTGCCGGCGGCGTGGAGCATACGCCGAAGATGGCGCAACAAGCCTCCTACTGCCAACCCGTAGGAGTGATACGTCACCGGATGGTTCTCCTCTCTCAAGGCAAGGGCAACTACAGGAACTCTCCCACCAGTGGACTTGCGGGCGGTGCGGATCATGTGAACCATCTAAAACATAAAGCATTTAAAAATTAAGTTAGATAAGAGTTAAACCAAAATTGTATTTTGAATTAAAGTTGGGGCAAGATGAATAAAGTGACCCCATTAGATAACACTTTCAACCCACACCTTTGTAAAATAGTTTTTAACAAAATAAGGTCCTTAAATACGTCCATTTCTACCTAGGTCCACGTTCCTACGGGCAACCTTGGCTCTGATACCACTTCTGTCACACCCGATTTCTCCGACGAACAACCGAGTGAATATCACATGTATGCCAGGATCATTTTCTCATACATGTGATGACAAATAGTGAAGCATCATCATATTACAAGCCAGGTGTTCGAATATAAATAAGTCTTACATTGCATACGTCTCGATGAACGATAATAAGTTCATAATATGTAAATAAAACAGCAGCGGATTATAAATCTTGTGGGCTCCGTCACAGGCGTTGCTCGGGGGACTCCGTGAACCTAGAAACCTTCTTCGGGACCAAAGTCTTGGTCGTTGAACACCACATCATCCCCTTGACCTGAGCAGCAATATAAACCAACAGAAAAGCAAGTTTGAGTACCGTGGGTACTCAGCAAGTGTGGGAAGTTATGTCATGCATGGCTAGAGCAAGGAGAGGTTGAACTCATGGTTAAAGCACTACGCCATTAATACCTATCACCTTAGCTTATTAAGCACCTACATTACTACACAGGTGAATTGGTCCCAATCTCCCAACCCATCATCAAAATCAAGTAAACATAGTCTCATTTCCAATGTTAAGCTTCCCGCTTAACATCCACAACTTCCCAATCCATCATCCTCTAATCATGAATAAGTCCAAGCCGCTCTTGACCGTGAGCACGGCTGTCATGATAGTTTTGACTCTGCAGAGTTTGCACCACTATACCCACATGTAGTGATTTCATCCCCCGTTGCCGGGTGGACTAAAAGAACCTCCATTATGCCAGTGGCCGTGAACCACGTTCACACTTCCCAGGTGTGTAGCCAGGAGATCACTACGAGGCTTTTACAAAGGGATTCTCGACGAGCGTGGGCCCACTGAGGTTTCACCCCTAACAGCATACAAGAGGCTCCAACCCCGCTGCAGTGGCCCCCTCTTGAGCCTTGCAGTTCATATGGTAGTCCAGCTGACACCTATTCCCCGCACCATCCAAAACACCCATACTACGCCGGAGATACACCTAATTAATTGGCCAAGCTGCCCCATCTCAGCATGTGGTTGGCACGGTAAAGCCAGGTTACATGCTCCATGAGCCGGTCCTTAGGATCCAGGCAAGCACTAAACACAAACCGGAGTCTCGTGCACACAACACCAACCAAATCATCCAACTTGCCTTGATCCCTACCTCTACATAACTCATAATATCTCATTCAAGAGTAAGGTAAACAAATTGATGATATCATATCCCACTTATCCCATTCTAAGCATGGCTAAGCATAAGTAACATGAATGAATGACATAATAAAATAAATCCCAACCCAGGCTACAAGGAAATAAGATAATGAAAATCTAGGGAAACTTCCTAGCTTGGGTATCATATTCCAAATTGACAATGCAAATTAATTCTAACTACACATCCTAGTATAGGATCAAAGTGGTCAAGGACACTTGCCTTCTTCCTGCTGCTCTGGGAATGGAAAGCCTTGGTCTTGGAAGGGGAGAACTTGCTCTGGGGCAGGTTCTACTCATGCCAATACACATAGCAAAAGAAAACAACAATCCATAAGCCATAGTTCACACTTTCACTCATGCAAACCACACATACATACATATGGGAGTCATTCACATTTCTAAGTGTTGTGGTTACCCTAGATGTGTTTATTTTTGGCCTACATGCACTTTTAAACATATGTATATTACTTCTAACTTTTGTATTCAGATTTCTATTTGCACACTATATATGAATTTCCAATTTGAACAAATTCTTTATATTTAATTAATACACTTCTTAGCCACAAAGTTTGCATGAAAGGTGATTTCCTACTCCAAATAGGTTTTCAGATCTTCTACAAAATCCTAAATTGAAGTTTTTTTTGGATTTGGAGACCTCATTTATCATTTTCTAATTATGCATAACTATTTTCCTATATTTTCAGATTTATTTTCTATGCCTAAAAGTGAACTTTATTATTAAAATAGTTAGACATATCACTTAAACAGAATAGGTTCTGATCTAAAATGTTCAATAAAATATTTTAGAACTTCCTCTCTGATGTGAAACAATTTAAATTTATTTTACTAGTTTTTAGAATTATTTCCTAGCCTAAAATGTGTCTCTAGAGATAATAAAAATGAGCAACACTTAGGCAGATTTCATTTCAGCCTAAAATCTATTTTTAACTCATTCTAAAGTTTTCCAAGTGCTAGACCCTACTACAGGGTTTAATTTACTATTTCCTAAATTTTCAGGGGCCTAATTACATATAACAGAGGGGGTTTTCCTAATTTTTATTATGTCCAGGGGCTAAAACTGAGTTTTAAATGAATTTACATGAATTTATGAAGGTCCAGGGGCTAGATCAGAAGTTTCCGGGGCTAGCTCGTGTTTTCCGAGATCCCCAGGGGGAAGCGCGTAAGAATCCCGGCCTTTATGATGCGGGGCCGACGTGGACTGTCCGATTTAAAACAGACGGCTGAGATTATAACGCGAAGCGGTACGGGTTAGATCTAATAGGAACCGCACGATTTAAAATGGACGGGCCTTAGGGGGCCACGTCGCCCTGGCCATGCGCGGGCGGCGCTGCCCTGCGGCGCACGGCGGCGGGAGGCAGCGATCTCGCCAGAGATCTTCGGGTTTTCGTCTATACTTCCTAAAACTTGGATTTCTTGGCATAGAACAGAAGAGGAGAGGTAGGGGATCTCACCTCGGGGTTTTTCTTGAGCTCGAGGGCCCTGGAACGCGGTTGGCGATGACGTCTGAGGTGAAAACGCGGCGGTGCTCGCCGGAGCTGTGTCCAGAGCGCAAAACACCGGATTTCCTTCACCTGCCAGACTCCCCGGAGGCGGTGGAACATGATCAGCACGTTAGATCAGGAAATTCGAGTGAGGATCGAAGGAAATCGGCGGTAGAAGCTTCGATTCTCACCGAAGAGAAAAAGGGAGCGGCGCTGGGGAATTCGGCGAGTTTCCTTGCGTGGAATGCACGAGGAGAGGCGGCGGAGGATGGGTTTGGATAAGTAGCAGCGCCAGGGGCCGAGGATCGGGCTGGGGGCGCGGGTTCCGGAGGTTGGTTTTGATTCGGGTGCGAGAGAGAGGGCCGGGGTCAGTTGGGGCGCGTGGGGGAAGAAGATGACGGGCGGGCCCCACGCGTCAGAGAGAGGGAGAGAGGGGGGCGCGGGTTTGGGCTGGCTGGCCCGCGGTCTTGGGCCGGCTGAGCGGGTTTCGGCCCACTGGCCATTTTTCTTTTTCCTTTTCCTTTTCTTTTTCCATTTTGATTTGAACTTGAATTCCAATTTGAATTTGAATTGCTTTATCACATGCATTACGTCCAAAAATTTTTAATTCCCCTCTTTAGCAGGTTTTGGGGTGTTACAAAGGGTGAATCAAATCCTTGAAGATATGCTAAGGGCGTGTGCCATCCACCACGGTAAGAGCTGGGATGATCCCTTACCGTTGGCGGAGTTCTTGTATAATAATGGTTATCAAACGAGCATAAAAATGGCACCTTATGAAGCTCTCTATGGCCGGAAGTGCCTCACACCCTTGAACTAGTGTGAATCTGGCGAGAGAGTGATTTACGGGATTGATCTCGTAAATGAAGATGAAGAGCGGGTAAGACTTATTCAAGTAAATCTTAAAGCCGCTCAGTCCAGGCAAAAGAGCTATGTGGATAATAGACGTCGTCCTCTGAACTTTCAAGTTGGAGACCACGTATACCTCCGCGTATCTCCTATGAAGGGCATTCACCGATTCGGAGTGAAAGGAAAATTGGCTCCACGTTTTATCGGTCCCTTAGCCATCATTGAAAGATGTGGGCCCGTAGCATACCGTTTGGAGTTGCCGGCAGCCTTAGCCGGAGTTCATAACGTCTTCCACATATCTCAGCTGCGGAAGTGCTTAAAAGTTCCAACGGAGGTTCTCACGGAAAGCTTAGCAGATTTGAAGCCGGACCTTACTTATGTTGAACATCCAACCCGGATAATTGATGAGAAGACTCGCGAAACAAGAAATCGGACGTTGCGATTTTTCAAAGTGCTATGGGAAAATCACACGTCCGAGGAAGCTACATGGGAAAGCGAGGAGTATTTTCAACGCAATCATCCGGAGTTGTTAGAGGCGTATGTTGAGTAGTTGTCCTCTGCACATTGTCCTTAATCATGAATCTCGGGACATGATTCTTTTTAAGGGGGGAGGAATGTAAAAGTCCCAAAACTTGTAAATAGAAAACTTGAGCTATGAATGAAGTTGAGTTTATATACAAGAAATGGGACTTACAAAAAATTTTGTTTACTCATGAAAGTGTTGGCATGTGCAATAAAACTTTGAATTCAGTTTGAATTAAGAGGGTCACATCAAAAAGAAGAAGGGCATTTTCAAAAGAGGAAATTCAAACTGTTGTTTGAGAAGTTGTGTTTGCAATGGCCAACTCAAAGATCAGAGGATATATTTGAATTCCTCAGGTTCAAGTTGTGAAGGAGGCAAATTTTGAGCAAATTTGGAGGTTCCTTGATATGATTATCAAAGGGACATGTAAATTTCATCTAAATTTGAATTCAAATTTGAAACTGTGGCCCAACTTGTCAAATGGCCAAATGGCTTTCGAATTTGGATCCCACAGCTGAATTTACAATGTGTCAAAATTTGGAGATCTTTTGGGGCAGAGAGGAGCTGTGGGCCCCAATTGTCATTGAGAGGGGAGGGATAAAACTTACTAAGTTTTAGCTAGCTGTTATCGGTTCACGACCGAACTGCCGCTCGGGTTCCCGGCGCCACCGAGCGCAAGCTGCTGCCACCTCCTCACCGAAGCAGCGCGCTGGAGAGCTGCCTGGACGCCTATCCCTTCTCCCGTGCGTTCTTTTGCCTCATCACCGAAGCCTCGGCCTGCCTTTCTTCCCTCGCGCACAACGCAGACCGAGCATTGCCGCTGTTCTTCTGATCGATCGGCCGCCGCCTAACTCGCGTGCGAGCCCAGCTGATCAGCCAAACAACACCACCATCATTCCCACGACCTTCCCGAGTCATCACCAAGTGTGTTCGTGCCCTCTACGCCGAAAACATCGAGTTCCCGCGGCGGCCGAACACCCCAGCGACGACGTGCTCTCGTGGGCAGCTCACCACCGTGGGTTTCACGCTCAAGCAGCGACGCTCATAGGTGCACCGTACCGTCGTGGTGCTTCTTCCCGGAGCTCAGCTTGAACGGTGGTCCTCAGTGACAGAATTCGAGGATTTTTCCCCGGAGCATGACCGCGGACCCTCTGGTAAAGACTTCTCAAATTCGCGCTTAATTTGCACTTAGAGGTCACCAATTTGTGCACAAAGGGTCTAGGCTTAACGGCGGTCCGATCCCCTTCACAACCTGAGCTAGAAACCCCGTGTTAGCAGCTAATTTCGAGTTCTTTCTTCGGCGGCCATGGCGGGAACGATCGGGCGCTCGGTGAAGTCCTAGTAACCATCGTTCCCGAGCTATTTGGTGGCCCTGTCGAGCTTCTTTAGGTGTCACTGATGCTGTAGAGCCAATCCCTTGGAATTTTTGTGGGCTGAAGCGATCGGTCATTGGCGCCGAAGCTTCACCTAGGCCGTTGCACGCCGCCGACCTGGTTCCGGGCCTCTAGGGTGTGTGCTGACCCCCTAGATGAGTTCCTCGTCCCTGAAAACCCCCGGGCAGTGAGTAGCAGGCCGAGGAGCGGCCGGGAAGCCGGGTCCGGCGAGCTCCGACGAGGCTCCAGCGAGGGGGCGCGCGGGAAAAAGGAAACAGCCGGAGGTTGAAGACGACCGGGGGCCCCGCTTGTCAGTGACGATATTTTAAATCGTCGATCCGCTGTGGCCCCGGGATCCAGTGTGACAGTGCGGGAACGAGTCTATGACCCCGTGTGGCGTGGTTCCCGCAGCTGACAGTGTACGATGGGCCCGCGGTCAGATTTTAAACATTTTCCCGGTTTATTCAAATAACAGATTTGATTCAAACTTTGGGAGGGCATAACTTTTGCTAGGAAGCTCCAAATTTAGTGACTCAAATTGGGTTGGATTCAGGATGAAAAAAACTATCCAAATATGCAACCCAATTTGCATGAAAACCAATAGAAAATTCTGGAGAATTCTTTAAAGCTTTTCAGAAAAAGAATTTTAGAGGGAGTTTGGTTCATCCAAAATTTCCCAAATTTCTCCAGAATATTCTTTACGATGTTAGGAAACTCCTGTAAAAGTTTCAGCTCATTTGGAGTTTATTTAGTCAGGGTAATTCTGGTTTCAAGTTTCTGTATTCAAATGAATACAGAAACATTTTCAGAGAATTTCCAAAACTTGGAAATTCAGTTCTGGGCATTCCTTAGCTCCAAAAATCCTAGGAAAATTCAGGCATACTCTCTGAACTATGCTTGAAATTGTAGTTCACTTGAATTTGCATGAAAGTGCAAATTTATTCAGAATTAATTCCTTTTTGCCTAAATGCTTAGGGAATTATTCTGGGTGATCTACTTAGTGAAACATTCTGAATTTTGGTCCAGAGGACTTTCTTGCGACAAGGAACTCACAAGAAAAGTTCTAGCTCCATTGGAGCCCTGTATCAGTAGTGTTCTGTTCAACCAATTAGGTGATCACCACCCAAGTGATGAACCTCACTTCTCACTTGATGGTAGTGCTTAGACACACACCCAAAGCACCACCCCCAGTGTCATTTTAAATTCTTGAACAGAGTTCCAGTTTTAAACTTGGCTTTAGCATTTGTTAGCAAAAAGTTTTACAATTAAACATGTATGCATGTTCATAACGTGTAGTGTTTAAACGTGGGAGAGTGGAGGAAAGGTGAAGCTTGGATCAAGAAGCAAGAAGGCAGTGATTGAACTTCAAGTCATCAACAACTAACTTCACATTATCTGACTTTAGTCACCTGCAAAACCAAGGCAAGCCCGGTTTGCATTTAAGTTGTTTTCTAAAGTTTTTACTTGGTTCACCACAGAACAAAATCCATTGAAATGTCCTCCCAAGGTGCATTAGGAATAGGAAGAGGAGTATATAAACCATGAGGGTTCAGACGAAACTTAGCTTTGTGGCAGTTTTCGCAGCGAAGAACATGTCTCTCTACATCTCGTCGCATTTTTGGCCAAAAGAAATGGTCGGCCAGCACTTGCTCCGTCTTCTTGGCTCCAAAATGGCCCATAAGTCCACCTGCATGAGCTTCCTGCACGAGTAAAAGTCGAACAGAGAAATCTGGAATACAAAGTTTGTTAGTGCGAAATAAAAATCCATCATGCACATGATACTTTTCTCATCCTTTGCCATTACGGCACTTGGCATATGGTTCAGCAAAGTACGAATCAGTGGCATATAATTCCTTTATACTTTCCAATCCGAGAATTTTAGCATCAAGTTGTGTGAGCAAAGCATGACGTCGAGATAAAGTATCAGCTACAATATTGTCTGTACCCTCGATATGGGGTACCCCCGCGCACAGGGGAAAATGCCTAAGGATCTCGCCCTTCTCCGCAGGGAGAGCTCCGAAGGTGCCACGCGTCCAGCGGGGCCGGACCTCCCTCTCCTCAGAGCAGAGCTCCGGGCCCACCACGTGGCATACAGAAGCCGGACCTCCCCCTCCGCGGGAGAGAGGTCCGAAGGTGCCGCGTGTCCAGAAAGGCCGGACCTCCCCCTCCTCAGAGAGGAGCTCCAGGCTCGCCACGTGGCCAACAGAAGCCGAACCTCCCCCTCCGCGGGGAGAGGTCCGAAGGCTCCACGTGTCCTGCGGGGCCGGCCCCCCCTCTCTTCTGAGGAGGGCTCCAGGCCCGCCACGTGGCCAGCAGAACGGCGCTGCCTGCCCCCGAGCGATAGGCAGCGGGCGTAAAGACGCCCCATACCTTGCCCGTACAAGGTATTCAAGGCCCGCGCCTTCCCGAGACGCGGAGACGCGGAGCACGCCTCTGTCAGGTGCCGTTGCGCCCAGTCGCATCACAGACTGGTGCACAGTGTCAGAGCCTGCCAGCCAATAAACGCAGCGACAAGACATCCCATGCCGCCCCTGCCGTCATCATCCACTACGACTAGCATGCGGCATGGGCAGAGCTACAAGACGAAGACTCAGAAGCCTTCGGCAGAGACAACTACCGGCATAACTGCAGATACGGTAGATATCAGTCGATCTCCCCGGGACCACCTGTCGGGTCCCGGCCCCCCTTGTAAGCCACCCGAGTCTTGGACTATAAAAGGCTCGGTTAGGCGACGTTAGCAGGGGTTCGCACTCTAGCCATTCGCACCCTGGGTTCGCACTTTGCAACTCATACGCTAGCCATACACTCTCAAGCTGTAACTCACCCCCAAGCTCAGGCCTCCGGCCCTGAGCAGCAAGCAATACAGCGAGCTCCATAGCTCGCCGTGGACGTAGGGTTTTACGCTCCGGCGGCCTGAACCACGTAAAACTCGCCGTGTCAAGCTCTTACTAACTCGTCCATCTGCGCAAGCTCTCCGCTAGGGACTAGCCCCACCGAAAAAAGAACCTCCGCGGGCTGCCCAGTGCAGGCCCGGGGGAAGTGTCGACCGAACACTTCGACATTTGGCGCGCCAGGTAGGGGGCTTTTCCCCTTGCGCGACGAGTTTCCGCCGACGAAGATGACCAAGCTTCCCTCAGCGGCAAACTCTCCCCCTCCGCGTTCACGGCGAACCGTGACCAGCGGGGAGTACATGTCGACGCACTCAGGACGGAGTGTGTCGGCACAAGCTGGTAGCTAGCAGCCGACTCCGGCTACGCCGACTCCGGCGATGCAGGCTACGACCAGTGTGAGATCTTATGCAGCGCTGAGCGTACACCATGGGGGTGCGCTAGCTGCAGCAAGAGCACTGCTGCGCAACCCACCTGCTGGGGATGCGCCCCATTCTGCGACCCAACAATGGGTCCGCGAGGTGGACCGCCTCGTCGTCGCCGCCGCAAACCCTCGGTTTCGGCGAGGGCGGCGCCCCGGTCAACCGGCTGTGTCGTTGATGCGCACGCCCACGGTTGACGGGCAAACGGCGGGTTCCAGCTCCTCCAGGCTCCCGTCGACGGACCTGAGAAGGGAACTGGGACGGTGCCACTTGGGCCAGGATGCCCGGATGTACCTCGAGCGACGTCGAGAAAGGCGTCGCAACCAAGAGGCTGGCGACAGCATGACGTCGGCCTCGACCCAGCCTGGAGGGCAGACCTTCGCTACGCGAGCTCTGCCCCAGGCGTACGCCGCACAGCATAAGCCACAACCATGTGCTCTGCAAGCGGCGTCCCCGGCCTATGGCGCAACCTTGCCCATAACGGGGTACACTGTGCCAGGCGCAACCAAGCGTTCGCGGCACCAGTACCTGCACTGGGAGCCAGCAACCGGCTCTGGCAGCGCCGACCCCGGCAATGCAGGCTCCAACCAGCGTCAGGTCTTCAGTAGCACTGGGCGTACCCGGCGAGGGTGCGCTAGCCGCAACAAGAGCGCTACTGCACAATCCACCTGCTGGGGACGCGCCTCAGGCAGCGACCCAGCAGTGGATTCGCGAGGTAGACCGTCTTGTCGTCGCCGCCGCAAACCCTTGACTTCGGTGGGGATGACGCTCCGGCCAACCGGCTGTGTCGCTGACGCGCACGCCAACGGTTGACGGACAGACGGCAGATTCCAGCTCCACCAGGCTTCCGTCGACGGACCCGAGGACTGAGCTGGAACGATGCCACCTGGGCCAAGACGCCCGAGTGTTCCTCGAGCGGCGACGAGAAAGTCGTCACAGCCAAGAGGCCGGCGTCAGCATGACGACTGCCTCAACCCTGCCTGAGGCGCAGACTTTCGCCACACGAACACTGCCCCAGACATACGCCACGCAGCATATGCCACAGCCATATGTCCTGCAAACGGCGCCCCCGGTCTATGGCGTAGCCTTGCCCATACCAGGGTACACTGTGCCAGCGGCGAACCAAGCGTTCGCGGCACCAACACCTGCAGCAACAGGGGCAGGATGTACGGCCCTGGAGCCCCACCTCCGCTTCACGAGGTGGCCACGCAAGTTTCGGCCGCACCTGCCCGGGAAGTACGACGGCAGCGTCAACCCGGCGGGGTTCCTCCAGATCCACTCCACCGCCGTACTTGCTGCAGGAGGGGATGAGGCCGTCATGGCCAAACTACTTCCCCGTCGCCTTGACCGGCCCAGCCCGGTCTTGGCTAATGAACCTCCCTCAGGGTTCCATAACTTCCTGGGAGAGCTCTGCCGGCAGTTCGTCGCCAACTTCGGCAGCTCCTACACCCGTCCCGGCACGGATCTTGACCTCCAAGCCATCAAGCAACAACCTGGGGAGTTGCTGCGCTCCTTCATCCAGCGGTTCTCCCAGGTACGCAACACCATTCCGCATATTCAAAGTGCTTCTGTGGTGGCGGCGCTTCGACAGTGTCCAGGACAAGAAGACGCTTGAGAGGCTTGCAACCAGAGAGGTCTGCGATGCCTCCGAGCTCTTCAGCCTGGCGGACAAGTGCGCCAGAGCAGCCGGAGGGCGGAGCTGGCACTCACTGCCAGCTTCCGAAGCCGGAAGACAGCCCGAAGACGGCGGAGTTCAAGCTGAGCTCCTGACCACGTCAGACAGCCAAGAGCCAAGCACTGGCTGACTTCGTGGCTGAGTGGACGCCAAGGAAGGCTGACCCAGGGGGCCACGAAGACGGTGAACCAAAGTACCGAGCTCCGGTCTTCACCGGGCCTCACTGGACGCTCTTCTTCGACGGCTCCTCACGAAAGCAGGGGGCCGGTGCCGGCGTACTGCTTCTCATGCCATCGGGGGAGCAGTCTGAGTACATGGTGCATCTCAATTCCAAGGCAACCAACAACTTGTCAGAGTATGAAGCACTCATCTTTGGCCTAAAAGACAGTCCTGTCTCTGGGTGCTCGCCAGTTGTTGGCGCAGGGCGACTCCCAGCTAGTTATCAAGCAAGTTAAGGGTGAATGCCCCTGAAATGACCCACAGCTAGCTGCTTATCTGCTTCACGTGCAGATGTTGCAGAAAGAATTCCTCGCCTTGGACCTGCGCCATGCACCGCGCGCTTGCACGGCCGCAGCTGACGACCTCTCAACGAAAGCCTCCATTGGAACCCCTGCGCACGAAGGAGTCTTCGAGAGGACGTTGCTGCGGTCCACAGCTTGGCCCACCGAGCCGGGCGAAGGGGGCTGAACCAGTGCCTCGAAGCTAGGCAGTCCCGCGGCCCTGGATGCCGCCAAAGGATCGTAAGAGTCACTGGGGACTCCGTGCAACCCAGCGCTCAAGATCCAGAAGCTCAAGTAGTCCTGATGCATGGACGACGGAGGTCCGGGACTCCTTGAAGGACATCCTTCCTGATGAACGTGCATCCGCTGAACGGGTGGTGCGGATGGCTAAGTGCTACGCGCTGGTATCTTTACTGGCTTGGCGCCACGACATCCTATTGCGGTGCGTAACCCAGGAGGAAGGCTGCGATTAGCTCGCAGTAGTCCAAGGAGGCGAGTGCTGGGAACGCTCATCGTCCCGCACGTTGGTCGGTTAAGCCACCCGACATGACTCCTACTGACCGAGAGCCACCTGGACGCCGTCAAACCGGTTAGGGATGCAATGCGTGCCAGGTCCACACCAAGCAGACCCACACAACCGGTGCAGACGCGCACCCAGAGCCGTCGGGGGATACCGGCTCCTACATGTCGAGGGCCAGCCGGACTTCCCAGGGCCGGGTCACGGGAACTACCCTTCCACATGGTATGCATGGCCGAAGCCATGCTTCCCCCTGATATAGCCACGGGGGTCCCCCCGTGTCCGGTGTACGACGAAGCCACGCATGACCCGCTCTACGTGAAGACAGGCTTTCCGACGCTACCCATGTGCGTCCATTGTACACTCGGCTCCTCTTTCCGGCTCTCATGCATAGTCGATATTTGCCGTCTTGCCGAAGGCGGTAGTGCTTGGGGTACCTGCCAGAGGCCCGGTGGCCTTTTGGATCTCCCCCTATAAGGGTACTGCACCGCCAGTTGGTCTCCTCCGAGAAAAGACCTACGCTAGAACGGGGGGTCAGGAGCCTTGCTTTGCCCGGTCTTGCACCCAAAGCATGCGCACTCTGCCTCCCGGCGCTACGGTCTGAGTACCAGGGGGCCGGGCGGTTACACCCTGACTGGGGCTGGGGCCAGACCTCCGGGACCAAGTGCACTGGATTACCCAAGCCCCGTATTCCAGCCTGGGATAGTAAGCCAAATGAGACTAAGGGATAGGAAAGGGGGGACCACTGAGCAGTGCCGGACTCCGCCCCCACAGCTGGGCCGAGCTCCGAGGCCAGCCCTCGCCCTCCTTTCAGAGGCGAGCGCTGATGCCGGACCTCACGACCTTCGTTGGCCTGAGCTCCGATGACTTCCGGACTCCGCCTCCACAGCCAGACCGAGCTCCGAGGCCAGCCCTCGCCCTCCTTTCAGAGGCGAGCGCTGATGCCGGACCTCACGCCCTTCGCTGGCCTGAGCTCCGATGACTTCCGGACCTCCGCCCCCATAGCCGGGCCGAGCTCCGATGCCAGGCTTCACCCTCTCCTAAGAGGCTGAACACCGAAGCCGTCAAGACCCTGCCAGCACAGGGATTACTCAAGACAAGAAAGTGCACGGATCAGAAGAGACGAAGGTCCCACCTCGGGCTCGCTATCTCCCCCGAGATGGGCCCGGGGGCCACTGTCGGTACCCTCGATATGGGGTACCCCCGCGCACAGGGGAAAATGCCTAAGGATCTCGCCCTTCTCCACAGGGAGAGCTCCGAAGGCGCCACGCATCCAGCGGGGCCGTACCTCCCTCTCCTCAGAGGAGAGCTCCGGGCCCACCACGTGGCATACAGAAGCCGGACCTCCCCCTCCGCGGGAGAGAGGTCCGAAGGTGCCGCGTGTCCAGAGAGGCCAGACCTCCCCCTCCTCAGAGAGGAGCTCCGGGCTCGCCACGTGGCCAACAGAAGCCGAACCTCCCCCTCCGCGGGGAGAGGTCCGAAGGCTCCACGTGTCCTGCGGGGCCGGCCCCCCCTCTCTTCTGAGGAGGGCTCCGGGCCCGCCACATGGCCAGCAGAACGGCGCTGCCTGCCCCCGAGCGATAGGCAGCGGGCGTAAAGACGCCCCATCCCTTGCCCGTACAAGGTATTCAAGGCCCGCGCCTTCCCGAGACGCGGAGACGCGGAGCACGCCTCTGTCAGGTGCCGTTGCGCCCAGTCGCATCACAGACTGGTGCGCAGTGTCAGAGCCTGCCAGCCAATAAACGCAGCGACAAGACATCCCATGCCGCCCATGCCGTCATCATCCACTATGACTAGCATGCGGCATGAGCAGAGCTACAAGACGAAGACTCAGAAGCCTTCGGCAGAGACAACTACCGGCATAACTGCAGATACGGTAGATATCAGTCGATCTCCCCGGGACCACCTGTCGGGTCCCGGCCCCCCTTGTAAGCCACCCGAGTCTTGGACTATAAAAGGCTCGGGTAGGCGACGTTAGCAGGGGTTCGCACTCTAGCCATTCGCACCCTGGATTCGCACTTTGCAACTCATACGCTAGCCATACACTCTCAAGCTGTAACTCACCCCCAAGCTCAGGCCTCCGGCCCTGAGCAGCAAGCAATACAGCGAGCTCCATAGCTCGCCGTGGACGTAGGGTTTTACGCTCCGGTGGCCTGAACCACGTAAAACTCGCCGTGTCAAGCTCTTACTAACTCGTCCATCTGCGCAAGCTCTCCGCTAGGGACTAGCCCCACCGAAAAAAGAACCTCCGCGGGCTGCCCAGTGCAGGCCCGGGGGAAGTGTCGACCGAACACTTCGACAAATATTGTCTTGACCTTTCTTATATTTGACAATATAAGGAAAGGACTCAATAAATTCACTCCACTTAGCATGTCGTTTATTCAGTTTTAGTTGTCCCTTAATATGTTTCAATGATTCATGGTCTGAATGTATTACAAATTCTTTAGGATAAAGGTAGTGTTGCCAAGTTTCCAAACTCCGAACGAGAGCATATAATTCTTTATCATAAACTGAATAATTCAAAGTCGGACCACTTAGCTTTTCACTGAAGAATGCAATTGGTCTCTTTTCTTGCATCCGCACGCCTCCAATCCCAACTCCACTTGCATCACATTCAATTTCAAATGTCTTGTTGAAATCAGGAAGTGCAAGGACTGGGGATGTTGTGAGCTTCTTCTTTAATTCTTCAAAAGACTTTTGTTGTGCTTCTCCCCATTTGAAAGGTACGTCTTTCTTGGTCAGCTCATTGATTGGAGCAGCGATCGTGCTGAAATCTTTCACGAAGCGCCGGTAGAAACCAACAAGTCCAAGGAAGCTTCTCACTTGGCTCACGTTCTGTGGAGGCATCCATTCGTGTACAGCCTTGACTTTCTCAGCATCCACCTCCACGCCTTGTCCTGAAACAACAAAACCAAGGAAAACTACCTTGTCGGTGCAGAAGGTGCACTTCTCAAGGTTAGCGTCCAATTTTTGTTTACGCAGGACAGCAAGCACGCTCTGGATATCTGCAACATGTTCTTCAAGAGTCTTGCTGTAGATTAGGATGTCATCAAAATAAACAACAACAAATTTACCAATGAAAGCTCTAAGCACATGATTCATTAATCGCATAAATGTACTAGGTGCATTGGTTAAACCGAAAGGCATCACTAATCATTCATACAATCCAAATTTTGTTTTAAACGCTGTTTTCCACTCATCTCCTTCTTTCATACGAATGTGATGATAGCCACTTCTTAAATCAATTTTAGTGAAAAAATTAGCACCACTAAGTTCATCAAGCATATCATCTAAGCGAGGAATGGGATGCCTATATCTTACTGTGATGTTGTTAATTGCACGGCAATCCACACACAGTCTCCAAGACCCATCTTTCTTAGGCACTAAAAGAAGAGGGACAGCACAAGGGGAAAGACTTTCCTGTACACACCCTTTTTTCATCAATTCCTCCACTTGTCGCTGAATTTCTTTTGTCTCCTCTGGGTTGGTGCGGTATGCAGCCCTGTTCGGAAGTGACGCACCAGGAACCAAGTCAATTTGATGCTCGATCCCTCTCTTAGGTGGCAGTCCTGGTGGTACTTCGTCCGGAAAGACATCTTCATATTCCTGCAAGACATTCAAAAGAGTACTCGGCAGGGTATAGGGTAAGGCATTAGTAGAAAGAAAAGTGTCCTTGTATATAAGTACAAAGAATATGGCATCGGGTTCACTCAATGCTTTGACATCCCCCTTCCTAGCCATCATTACTAAACCCCCTTTTCCCGGTTTCTGGGTTCCTTGCAGCTGTGGGGTTTGATTTGGCTGTGGACACTCTTCCTTACTATTTTTGTGGCTCACTCGCAAGTGGTGCTCGCTCTCGCGCTGTTTCTTCCTGATATCATCCTTCAAAATTTCTTCCGGTGTCAAAGGAAGCAAGGAAATTCGCTCTCCTTTGTACACAAAAGACAGCTTGTTGGTCCTTCCAAAAATCTGGACATCACGATCATATAGCCATGGTCGACCGAGCAGAAGCTGGCAGGCTTGCATAGGCACCACGTCGCACTCCACATGATCATTGTATTTACCAACAGAGAATGGTACAGTCACAGTATGACTGACACGTAGTGCACCACAATCATTAAGCCACTGCATCTTGTATGGACTAGGATGATGCCGTGGTTTCAGTCCCAATCTGTCCACCAATTCTTGGCTAGCAATATTGTTGCAGCTGCCATTATCAACGATGATGCGACACACCTTATCTTTGATTAGTCCACGGGTATGGAACAAATTATGTCGTTGCCCGTTGTCTTCCTTTTCTGCTGTTACACTAAGCACTCGTAGAGAAATAAAGCAATTATGTTCTCCTTCTTCAGGTTGGATCTCATTCCCTTCCTCCTCAATTTCTTCATCACATATCGGTCCAGCATCTTCCAGATCACTCTCGGATTCCCATTCACCTTTCTCATTCAACAACATGGCCCTCTTACTTGGGCATTGGGCAGCAATGTCACGGCCGTGGCATTTATGGCATACAATTTCTCTGCTTCGAGAAGAAGATGTAGCTCCCGAGACATTGCTGTGGGCTGCTGAACTTGCAGCGGGTCGCTGCTGAGTTGTTGGTGATGACGCGGTGGAGGCTGCCATCTTTGATGGAACAAATGATTGAGAAGACTTGGCTGCAGCCGCTTGAGATCGTCCACCACCATAGGAAGTACTTGACTGCTGTTTTGCGCCATGGGGCAGCAATAGAATAACTGCCATAAGATTTTCCACGTGACTCTTGCTGAATCTTCTTCTCTGTTCGCATAGCTTGATCAACAAGATCCTGCAATGTACGATATGGAAACATCTCCACAAAACCATAAATTTCTTCATTAAGACCTCCTAGAAATATTGCCATTGTTGACTCTGCATCTTCTCTTATTCCAGCCCGCACCAACAGTAGCTCCATCTCCTTGAAATACTCATCAACTGATCTCTTCCCTTGCTTTAACATTTGCAACCGGTTCCTGAGATCACGCTGATAGCTAGATGGCACGAATCACATTCTCATCACTTGCTTCATCTCCTCCCATGTATTGATATATCCGCGTCCCAAATCACTTTGATTCTCCTGCACTTGGTTCCACCAAGTGAGAGCGTATCCAGAGAGTTCCACCGAAGCAAGATTCACATGGCGCTGAGCCGAAAGATTATGTACTCGGAATATTTGATCACACTGCTCAGCCCATTCAAGAAATTCATCAGGATTCTACTTTCCAGTAAACTTTGGAATACTCAACTTGACACGAGCGATGTTATCTTGGTTGTCATGAGGACGTCGACCACGATGGTATTCCCTTTCTTCAAAATCAGCAGGCCGGCGATGATGACGCCGATCCAACCTGCCACCTTGACCGAAAGGATTTTCATCATCATGAGATCCTTCTTCATGATCTTGATCTTCAAACTCTTCGTCTTCAAAATGCACGTGGCGACCATCAGCATTGTGCCTATGTGCGCGACGCCCACCATGGTAATTATTAAAATCAGCATGGCGACCACCACCAGATCCGTCAGGGCCATCTCCGAAGCGATTGAATCCATGGCCGAAACCAGAGTTCTCATCGCCGGACTCCTCTCGATGACGGTCCTATTGATCACAACATGCTCGACGTCCTCCAGCCGCGGGAAGACGCTCATCGAGGAGCCTGCCCATGGCCTCCATGAGTGAATCAGCCGTGTGACGCATCTCATCCCGTGAGACAGGGGGTTCCCTATCACCATGGTGTCCACCATGAACACTTGAATCTGAGTCTGCCATGTTAGAGCAGCAAAAAAAAGAATATATATATATATATATATATATATATATATATATATATATATATATATATATATATATATATATATATATATATATAGACACACTCGATCTCACCTCTTACTTACCCAAGTTCTTGCCTGATCTCAAGAACTGTGATGGTGCTGGTGTGACAGCTTCAACGGAGGTGGTAAAGAGGCCGTAAGGAGTACAAATCAAAAAGTCCCGGTTCAGGTTTTTGGTGGAGCTATAGGTGGCTGAACAAGGAGGGCTACGGTACTGTCAATCAAGTGAAAAAGATGTGCTCAAAAAAATTGCTGCTATCAAGATTACCACCAACTTGGATATGAAAATTAAAAATTTCAACACCCAACCGTAACACAAAATTCTTCAGAATCTTTTCACTTGTGCTCTCTTTTTTTTTGACTCTTCTTATTTTTTATAACACTAACAGGGGTGCTGATTACAAAAGATATAGGTAAACGGTGGTGACGAGCAACTGGAAGAACACAAACACAAGATAACAGTACCGTCAAAAGGGCTATAGGTATTTTTTTAGGCTTTGGACTATAGGACAAACAAATATATGTAAAAGATAAACACAGGGATGGATGGTGAAAACTGTAACAGATTGAAAAAAGGGTGGGAGGGTGGGTGATAAAAAAAATGAACCTACCGTGACAACGATAGCTCTGATTACCACATGATATGCACCGAATTTGGTTCGGCGAAGGGTGGCCCGATCTTCATGACAAGAGGCTCAAGAACAAGATAACTTGCTGGAGAAACAGCGCGGATAACTAGCTTTATACCTGACCAAGGTTGGATGTGATCAAGCGACGGGGAGAGAGACACCGAAACTGCGAAGACTTCGACTCGATCTCCGAACGACCGCAGAACCACAACCGAAGCTAATCCACACAAGACGGGGCAGCCGTACTGGAACCTGCAGAGCACGAATTAGTGGATCTCAGAGAGATCTCTCCACAAGTTCAAGAACAAGGAAGAACAAGGGTTGAGTAAGACACTCAAGCAGCTCGGCTGCAAATATCACTAGATTAATCTTAATTCATCAAAAAAAGTCCCTTGGCTTACAAAAGAGCGGTATTTATGCCAACAACTAGTCTAAAAATAGATGTGAACTGAAAAAGCCACGTGGGAAGGTGGAAGGCCAACTGGCTTGATCATTCATGCAGTGGTCATCAATTTCCCGCATGTCTTCTGGTCTTTTGAGTGGTCTTCAATGTTTTAATCATAACTCCACCTAGGGACATCCAAAAGACACGGGACCAGATGCGTTTGAAAGCTAATTTGATAACCTTTCACACCATGTGTAGAATGCTTCACGAAATATTATAGAGTAATACAGTTCTCACGGAAACTTGGATTTTAGGCTGACTATTGGTCTTCTGAACAGTCTGCACCAAAAGCACTCGGCTGCCAAGCCGGGAGCTCTAAAGCACTCGGCACTTAGTGGCATTAGATAGTTGACTTCAACACCTTTCCAACAGGTACTCATGGACCTTCACAGCTTCTATGAATCAAGAGATATGACTGTTTCTTCATGACAGTTCTGCCAGGCCGAACTGGTTCGACGCAGTTCTCCTCTCTGGTTCAGTCTCGGCGTGTCCTTGTCATCCTCCTTGGTGAACCTGAGTAATAGAAACATGTACGATTTAGGAAGTATATAATTCTCATTAATACATGGAATTTCACAAAGTAGCGCGTGCACCTCTTGTTGTAGCTGTTTAGCCCGGCTACGAGTAATTGGTCCATCGAAGACATGAGCTGGTGCAGCTTGACTTGATGATTGTTCCATCTTGCTTGATGTAGTCGGAATACTTGATGGTGTGGTCGGCGTGGGCATATCACTTCTCCTTCTAGTTCTCACATTTTACAATGCTTTTGAGAACCAAGTAGAGATGAGTGCAAGTTCTTCCTCTGGAAACTCTTCAATCTGTTCAAGGGTTAGAGAGGACAACAAATAAAGTGTACCACAAGATGAAGATTGACTAGAGCTAGGCATGTCATGTTGTGAAACAAATGCAAGAGACTTGTTGGGGTTCTTACGTGATATTATGTCAATTTCATGAGTTTTTAACTTAGAATATAGCACATCTAATGTAAGTGTATTCATGACAGTAGATTCACGAATAGATGTAACTTTCATCTCCCAAATTGACATGTCTAATGCACTTAGTAATTGCCTTGTATTTTCAGCATCTAAAAAATTAACGTTGACACTACGCAAGTTGCTGAGAATTTTATTGAAGCGAGCAAAGAGGTCATCGATGACTCACCAGGTTGCACCTCAAAACACATGTATTCTTTCTTGAACATATCTTGTCTTACCTTCTTGATCGTGTTGGATCCTTCGTGGTAGTCACAAAGTGCTTTCCACACATCGTATGTAGATCGGAGGTGTGCAGCACGGTTCAAGTCACTTTGAGTTAATCCTTGTATGATCAAGTTCCGTACTTTGTTGTTGTTGTCGACATCTCTCATGTTTGTACCCGTGACTTGATCGTTTGGCGGCACGTCATAAGGCTTGTACACCTTTTCGCATATCGCGAAGCCTTGCGCCTGGATGAAAGCCTCCATACGTGCCTTCCAAAACTGAAAATCAATGCCACTGAACACACAAGGTTTTGTGGAGTATTTCTCCATGATAATTAGTCAAAACACGTGCAAATCACAAAGATGAGAGCACCGTGGCTCTGATACCAATTGTAGGATCAAAGAGCACGTGAAAATCTACCAGAGGGGGTGAATGGTAGATTTAAACTTTTTAGCGGAAGCAACAAAACCCCCTCGGTAGAAAATCGATCTGTTAAAGAAACCGTGTATGCTACTGATCTAAACATGTTCAACCATAATAAAAGTGATATATATTATAGAGAATCAAGTCACGAAGACACAACAACAAGAATCTCGAAAATCCGTCAAAAAAATTCAAGTTATGATCGAAAGATCAAACAAGGGTCAATCTATTTTACTCGAGTAAAAACCAGATCTGCAACACTGCAAAGAAACTCGTGTAGATCAAAAACTACAAATCCAATGACCGTGAAATTTTCATAGATGATTTATAATCAAATTGTGAATACAACAAAAAAGAATCACATCAATTGGATCTGTAAAACTCGAGTTATAAAAACACCGAAGCACTGTCGTTCTGTCCAGAAACTCGACGAGAAAAACTTGACAAAAACAAGTCGGACGAACAAGGCACCAAAGCTCCTCTAAACTTCAAAGTTTATTGATCAAAACTCAAGAGAAGCAGCCACAAGTCATGCTCTCTACGAGCCTTGGCCTCCCTTGCTTATATAACCAGGCCTAAGAGCCAACCCAATTTAAACTAGGACTCCTACTCATACTTGGATTCAAACTCTAACTTTCCAAAACTACTCAAGACTCTTCTATTCGCAGATAGAAGCAATCTTAAGACTTCGAAACACCTTAGGAACGTATCCCACATTCCTAAAACAACTCAAATTCGTGTCCCACACGAAATCCTATCATAAACAACTCAAATATTTCCATATTTGAGCCATAACCTACTCAGCCGCAGCCTGAGTCCATAATCCAGCCAATTGGACCTTTCCTACCAATTTTTTGCGTTCACATCTCTTCATCACACCTTGGAACCATGGTGCCATGTCCATGCACTCCTTAAACACATGCAAACACCTTTCAACGACGTCCACGATATCTTCATATGCATTGTTCTTGATCCAAACATGATGTGCGACCTCCCGATCAACTCAATCACAATTCCTACCGAACTTGGTTGTTGAACCTCATCTTCTCCCTAAGATTAGTTCAATGGATCCCGTCACCAGCCATATCTTGAACTCAAGCAACACTTGCACATGAATAAACAACCAATACTTTCAAGCACAAGTTCGTGACTTGACTCACGTTAGTTCTGAAAACCATAACACCTTACGTGAACAACTCACATAAGCATGTTATAAACCATAGCAAAAAATGTTAACCACCGTAAACAGTCATAACACTTCAAAAACTTAGTAAAAGAATACTAAGCAAACTTTCCATAGATGTAAAGCAAGTTCGAAATATTTGCATGGTAAAAACAGAACCATTGCGATTTAGCTCCGGACCTTGCCAAAGCTAACCGGACCTTCAGCCGGAGCTTACCAAAGCTAGCAGAACCTAGCACCGGAACTTACCAAAGCTAGTCGGACCTACCGCTGTAGCTAACCAAACACATGCCGGACCTAGACATAGCAAGTCGGACCTTACGTCGAATCTTGTCGGAGCTCGGACCTAGAGTCGGACCTTGACAAAAAGAGTGTTTTGGCAAAATTGAAAACTTTTATCGTCATAGCCAATATATTCAGCACACATAGGTCTCACAAAGATCCTGCATCTCCGTCAGACTTTGCAATGTAACCAGCAACACCTGTTATGTCTGCATCTTCAGGCCAGCAAAATCTTGATGTATCAATGGTACCAAGTGCAGGCAGTGCTGTGCAAGGTACAAGGATGCAGGAAGGAGGGGGTAAGGGAACATTATTCCCTTGTCAGAGAGTGAGGGAGTTCCATCTGCAGGTGACTGGAGCACTGGTGTTGGGCCCCTCAGATACAAATCAGTGGATGATGTAATGCAGAGAGCACCAGTGGTAGAACTCATCTATGATTCAGAGGAAGAAGCACTGCTCGCTGAGGCTGAGGAACCAACATGTTTCCAAGAAGCAGTAGGTCAGTCAGCTTGGGAAGATGCAATGCAGAAAGAAATACATGCCATCCAGAAAAATGAAACCTTGGAGTTAGCAGAGTTACCTGCAGGGAAAAGGCTATTAATCTGATTTGATTTACAAACTGAAGATGGATTCTTCGGGAGCTGTGATCAAACATAAGGCAAGATTTATGGCTAGAGGCTTTGTTCGAAAACAAGGCATAGATTTTGAGGAAACATTTGCATCAGTGGCAAGACTTGATACAGTCAGACTGATTCTTGCACTGGCTGCAAACCAAGGGTGGCAAGTTCATCATTTAGATGTTAAGTCTGCCTTTCTCCATGGGGAGTTGGATGAAGAAGTTTATGTGACACAGCCAGAGGGGTTTACAGAGAAGAACAAGGAAGGCATGGTACTGAAATTGAAGAAAGATTTGTATGGTTTACGTCAAGCCCCAAGAGCATGGAACATAAAACTTGACAGAAGTCTGAAGAAACTTGGTTTTGTCAGGTGTGCACAAGAGCAAGCTGTTTACAAAAGGGGAGAAGGTCAGACAGGAATTCTTGTAGGTGTGTATGTCGATGACCTTATTGTGACAGGTGCAATCACTGAAGTTATAAGTAAATTCAAACACCAGATGATGGCTGAGTTTGATATGAGCGACCTTGGTTTGCTCAGTTACTACCTTGGAATTGAGATATGTCAGCAGGAAGAAGGGATAACCATCAAGCAAGGAACTTATGCAAGGAAAATGCTGGATCAAACTGGGATGACATAGTGTAATATGGCAAAGACTCCTATGGAACCTAAACTTCAGTTACACAAGGACTTGGATGGAGATCCAGTTGATGCCACTGAATATCGACACATAATTGGATGCCTGAGGTACTTACTACATACACGTCCAGATTTATCATTCTCCGTTGGAGTGGTGAGTAGGTACATGGAGAGACCAACAAAACTTCATCGGAATGCAGTCATGCATATACTATGGTATCTAAAGGGTACTATGAATTATGGTCTGGTCTATCCAAGGCAAGGAGGAAAACTGAAGATTACAGGTTATTCTGACAGCGATCTAGCTGGGGATTCAGCTGACAGTAATAGCACTGGTGGGATGGTGTTCTTCATCAACAATTCTCTGATCTCTTGGAATTCACAGAAGCAAAGAACAGTGGCCCTATCTTCTTGCGAAGCTGAATTGATGGCAGCATCAACTGCAGCTTGTCAGGCATTGTGGTTGAAGAGTCTGCTTGAAGAATTGACAGGAAAGGAACCTGAAGCTGTCAAGTTATTTGTTGATAACAAATCAGCCATAGAATTGATTAAAAATACAGTCTTTCATGGTCGATGCAAACACATTCGCACAAGATATCATTTCATTCGTGAGTGTGTACAAGAGGGACAAATCTCTGTTGAGTTTGTTCGATCGGAGGAGCATAAAGCTGATGCTCTGACCAAAGCCTTGCCTGTGGGTAAGCTGGCAACTATGTGTCACCTGATAGGTGTGCGCGATCTCGGAGGAGATCAGGATTAGGGGGGAATACGTTGGATGTAATCCTGATCATGGTCTGTTCGGTTGGCGGGAACTCAGCAGATGAAGTGGACAAATAACGTGCGGTAGTAGCCCGACTTAGTCTCCGGTATTTGTGGATCATGACGCGGTGTTAGTCGTGACTGTGTGCGTGAGTTTAAAACTGTTATGTGCTCTGCTTTGTTTTTTTAGTTATTAACAATGAAAACAGAGTCTCGTTCAGAGTTCTACCAACTCCCTGCTTTCTCTGTTCTTCATTTTGATCTTTGTTCCAGCCACAAATTTTTCCACAGGCAAAATATGGCACAGAAGACTCCCAATTTTTGCATGAAGCATCACTGGAGTCTGAGTAAGAGTGGCATGGTGTTGTTTTTGATGGAAACACGACCTAACCAAGGGCGCACCGTGTGCAGGCGCACTTTTGCACATGGCAGTTGGGAAAAACTAGATATCTGGGGCTACAGTCCATGATTCACTATGAAAATTGACCAGTGGATGCGCCCAGAGGTCCACAGCCCGTAGTTAAATCATATTTGCAGTATTTGTAGTAAGCTGGGAAAATTTTGAAGATTGGTACCAGAGGTCAGTTCTGACCTAGTGGAGGAATTCTTAGAAATTCTTGCTAGAGGATGGATCGTTTGCTAAACGGATTTCAGCTACACGATCTAGGAAGGCTAACACACCTTTCTTGTGCAGCGAGTTGGAGGAGAGGATGGCCGTAGCGTGCTGTCCACGGAGAGCCCAAGCTTGTTCCTTCAGTTATCAACGCGGGCGCAGCTACAACTCCTGAATTCCGAGTATCAACGAGCAGCGACCGAGGGAGTAGGGATGGTAGATGGCTAGAGCACTTGTGTGGGCTGCTTTTTGCTGAAGGAAGCTCGATCATCTGAGCTCAGATGCTGTGGTGTGATCAGGAGACGCAGAGAAACGGCACTGGTGTTCTTGCAGGGAGAGAAACAGAGAGAGCAGCTGAGAGAGGAGAAGTCTCTTCGGTGCACTGGCTGCGGGAAGGATCAGACCGAGCGAAGATCGTGTGAGTGCTTCTGGAGAGAGCTCCAGGCAGGCAGCTCGCCGGCAACTGCTCTCGCGGTGGAGCGCGCTGAAGAGGCGAGGGACTCGGTTGCCCTGTGTTGTGTATGATATGTGGGTCCAGCCCCTTCTTTTCCATTCTTTGCTTTGAGATTCCCGCACCTCCTTTGTCCAAATTCCACCAAAATTGGATGGTAGACCAAACAAAATGTGGCGGACCGGAATCCGCTCATCCAGGATCACAGAGGGTGGTGCCGCACGATGCGACACCCAACAGCACACATCATAAGGATACATTGTATTACATAGAAAACCAACTGAAATGTACAAAGTCGTACAATACTCCAGTTACAAACTAGTGTTTATATTACACAGCGGAAACTAAATTTGTACAACTCACGCCCGTCTATCTAGCAAAAGTCGGTTGCCCAGCCCTAGGGCAACCCACAGTAGCTGCACTTCTCAGCTCAGCGCGGCGTGTACGGCTCCCGCTCAGCCGTGGTCCCCGACGGAGGGTAACCCTCGCCGGTGGACTCGTACCCCGAGTCCGTGGGATGCTCATCACCTGAAAACACTTATAGCAGCAACCGTGAGCACGATGGCTCAACAAGACTTAACCGACTCCCCTAGGCATGAAACTCTACATGCAGTTTACACGAACATGGGATGGTAACTTTTAGCAAGTGGACACACCTGCACGTTCATCCTTAGTTCATCTTTTATCCACAAGTTAACAGTTCATGAATATGAAAATTTAGTAAGCGATATTTGGTGGCACACATGTAACACTACAAGTTTTATCATAACAGCAATATTAAATCATCACATTTCATATATTAGCCTACGTCATGACTCAGTGACCAAGTGGTACTCTTCACCTCGAGGGACGGTGAATCGACTCGATATACACCAGCAGGGATACCCGAAGAGCACGTCATGTACATCCACCTATGGAGCTGCACAGCACGCTCGCTCGATATCGTACGGGACAACCTTTCACCCAACAGCCCAAACGTCGATCCGGTCGCACCGAAACGGACAGGAGGTTCCCTACACGGAGCGTCTCTCTATGCCCGTTAGCTGATTTCCACCTTGCTGCCCTCAATCTACACCTATAACTCGGTGTGCTATGCCTCGACGACTGGAGGTTTAGGTTACATAGGTTTACCGGGGCCCATATATCCGATATGCCTTCGGTACGTTCAAACTTGATCAGCATGGGCCGCACACGGATCGGTCCTCAATCAACACGGACAGGGATGCGCACACAAGACTTCCTCTTGCCACGCTCTAGCCCCTGCCTAGTCTCATTTTCATCACTAAAGTGATCTCACATCACTCGAACCAATCCCGTGTGTCCCAAAGCCTAACTCGCGAGTAGATTCCAACTACTCGACTTGTACCGAAGTTCTATGAATCATTAAGCATAGCCTGTCTACTTGAGGACTTAGACACTACCCTCACTCTTATAGGAAAATCTGGTTATGCATTTAGGGTCTCATCCATCCTATACCTAATGCACATACAGGTACCTCATACTAAGTATGTAAACAAAGAAACTTTGAAAAATGGGTTAATGCAAACCGGGGCTTGCCTTGTTTCTGCTGGTCAGTTGTTAGGGCTTCGTCCAGAAGAAGAAAGTCGAGTACTTCCGGGGTCTCCTCGCCTTCAGCGACTACACGTCAACGAGATACTATATGTTAATTCAAATGCAATGTTTAGAACTGACTATGTAATTACTATAACTCTAGCTAGCCCTCCCCTTTGGTTCTGAAATTTTTATGGTGGCTTGGTAGGGTCCTAACCAGAGTCTTGACCAAGTTTCATTCGAAACAAAGTTCATTTGAGCTTTGTACAAATAAAAACCTAATTGGTCAATATTAGAGCCTCTAATGAATTCCAGGGATTTTCATGGCTTCAACCATTACTTACTGGAAACTAGAATTTGAGATGGTTCTAATGAAATTGGTTTCATGTCATTTGAAGAATTCTAGATTAAGTTATGCCCTAAACAAGATTGGAGAAAATCTGAAAAATGTTTCTGTACATTTTTCTATTTTCTCAGGGCAGCTCACTTAATCACACCATTAGGGGGACTAAATGAACTTGGATGGGGCTGAAAATTTTACTGTGACTCAAGGATTTTCCAATGAACCTCGCAGCTAAATTTCAGAATTTTTCATAAAGTAATTCCCCAGATAAAATTCCTAGCGTTTTAAATTTAGGGAATTAATTCTGGAAAATTATTAAGTTTCATGAGCTGAAACTTGTGTTGCTGGAAAGTACTCAAAAAGCTGAGTTCAGAAAAAATTGGTTCACTGAATTTGGAGCTTCCTAGCAGAAGTTATATGCAATTGAAGTTTGAACTAAAACTGGAAAATCCCAGAAATGTTTAAACTCTGCAGGTGGGCCCCACCACCTGCCTTCTTCCTCCTCGCACGAGCACGCGAGTTTGGCGGCGGTGCACTTCGGCGAGGTTCACCGGAACTGACTTCCCGACCGCCCCCAGTGCTATAACTGGCCGCCTAGCCCTATCTCGCCACGTGGAACTTGCCTCGGGGGGTCAGAGCTCGCCAGTGGTGACCAGAAACGGCCGTGCGACGTCAACCGCGGAGGTTAGGGCTCCAGCAAGGTCGTTCTCGCTCTCTGAGGCATGAAAAGAGTCACAGTTTTCTCGGGGAGCACCAGTGGGTCACGAGGAACCCAACGTGAGCAGCCTCGGAAGCTAAAAATGCCTGCAAACCCACTCTCGACGGCGACCCGAGCCGTGTTTGCACAGGCGGCTATGGAAACTGCTATAACTCGGCCATTTCTGGACGGTTGTGCTAAGTTCTTCCTCGAGGAGGGACACTAGGAGGTGTAGAATCTACTTGCGAGATAGCTTGACCATTGATTCAGCGTGTAAGCCGAATTTCTTGGCTGTGGTGATGGATATCTCATGAAAACTTGTGAAGAGCAAGTAAACACCATCAAAAGGGTGATTAGAGGGGAAAGCCCTAACTTCCAAAAAGTAGGATTTCTACACATAAGAATGAAAGGTTTAGCTCACCCCTAGACCTTATATATTCTTGGGAAGGCTCAGGCAGAATTTCATGCAAATCCAATACTTTTTGAGGCACTTTTAGAGGCATTTGCAAAAGGGGCCAATTTGAATGCAAATTCAAATTGCAGCAACTTTCATCAATTGAATTCAAAAGTTGGCTTCATATTCAAACTCAGCACATTTTTCTGAGTTAGTCCACCAATTTTCATCCCCATTGGAATTCATCTTGTCGGGAGCTAAATTTGCAATAATTCAAAACTGAATTTGAATTTCAGTTTAAATGTGCAGGAAATTTAGGCAAACCAATTTAAAATTGGGGAAATCAAATTCAAACAATGACTTAGAGGTTAAGACTCTCATTCAATTGTGAGTAGGTTGGATCTTTTCAGTGAAAACAGAAATGAAAATTGGAAAAGAAATTAGAGGGGGAAGGGCCCGCTGGTCAGTGACTGTGCTCAGAGGGAAACCGACTCGGTGGTCATCGGTCAGCCGACGGGGCTGTTGCCACCTCACGGCCTTGCCAGCGCGCATCTGGATCAGCTCGTGCCCCCCTCCCGATCACCACGTACACGGCACAAACAGATTTCGCAGCCTCCCTCGCCTGCGCCGCTCTGCTCAGCTCCCGCACGTGCGAAAAACCGGCAGCGGTGACCGCACCTTCGAACCTCGGCGCGCACTGGTGCCTATCATCGATCACTCATGGTCCCTGCAGCAAAAAGGAGCGCATGGTGTGCTATAGCTATTCCCCATGCTGCACCAGCGAGCTGCACTCAGTTGTGCGCGGTGTAAGCCGTCGAAGTCGAAAAACCGGAAGGAACCGGCGGAGCTGTGCTTTGGCTCACCGTCGACAGCCGCATCCGGCCATCTTCGCCGACCGCGTACTACACAAGAAAGGTGCGTGGGGATCCCTAGATGGTGTAGCCGCAAACCATTCGGCAAATAATCCATCGGGTAGCAAGAATTTTAGAATGTCCCGAACCCTACTGCAACAGACCGAGTTCGGCAAAAACCAAAAATTCGGCTTACACGCTGAATCAATGGTCAAGCTAGCTCGCAAGTAGCTTCTACACCTCCTAGCGTCCCTCCTCAAGGAAGAACTGAGCACAACCGTCCAGAAATGGCCGAGTTATAGCAGTTTCCATAGCCGCCGGTGCAAACACGGCTCGAGTCGCCGTCGAGAGTGGGTGTGCAGGCATTTTTAGCTTCCGAGGCTGCTCACATCGGGTTCCTCGTGACCCACTGGTGCTCCCCGAGCAAACCGTGACTTTTCATTCCTCAGAGATGAATGTGGCCTAGAGGGGGGGTGAATAGGCCTTATAGAGTTTCCTGCACACTTAAAGTAGTTGTCAAAAACTTGATTGACCGAACTAGTCCGGTTGTGTGAGCGGACTAGTCCGGTGTGCCTGAAGTGTGTAGATTGTATAAGTGTTGTGCAGGAGAATTAACTTGTTTAGCAGCGGAAATAAGAACAATAATTATTCTATTTTGATTTTATAATGTGAGATGTGATTATGCCCGTGAATGAGACTTAGCAACTCAAATTATGAAGTTTAGCAACTAGATGTTATAATCAACAAAAAACAAGGAGGCATGCGAGACACAAATTTTACGGAGGTTCGATATCACCAAGAGATCTACGTCCTCGTTGAGGAAGCTCACACAGAGCCGGGTCTCTAACCCTTTCCCTCTTCAAGTCACCACACAAGGCCGACTTGACTCCACTAGCATGGGTAATCACCGAGTTTGTGGGGCAACCTCACACGTTGAGGGCTCCCACAAGAATTACAATGGGAAAGCGATCAAATACACTCAAAAAGATTACAATGCAGAATATGAGTGTAGAGAGATCAAACCCCAAGAGCTCACAACGAAGGAACGACGATCTCCCAATCCCAAATCCAAGTGTTTGATTGATTTTCACCTTTTTGCACCTTAGATGTGTGGGGAGATGTGTTTTTTTGGGCTCTTGGGACAGGTGGCGGCGCTAGGATTTGAGTTTTTAGCAGTATGAGTCGTGTCTATCTGTTGGAAGGCCGTGGATCACCCATTTATATGGTTTCCAAAAACGTTATCGTTGTAAAACCTAATACCGGACTAGTCCGGTATATGATCGGACTTGTCCGGTCTACTTCCAGTGGGTTAACCGGACTAGTCCGGTCTAAAACCGGACTTGTCCGGTGCTATGTGAAGTGGGGTTCCAGAAAGTTTAGCGGACTAGTCCTGTCGCATGGATGGACTAGTCCGCAGTCCTCTAAATAGGACAACAGAGACATGAGCGGACTAGTCCGGTCTAAAACCGGACTTGTCCGGTTGCATTCCAGTAAGCTGACCGGACTAGTCCAGTCCATGAACGGACTAGTCCGGTGTCCAGTGGATTTTAGTTGATTATTAACCCCTTACCCTTACGAAAAGTCATGAGCTCTTGGGATGTGTCTCTCACACACACTATACATTTACATCTAATTTGCTCTTCTAAATTCCACTAAAGTCTTCCTTTTCAGGCAGCACTTTATTTTTCACCTTTTTGTGTGCACCGAGCTAGTTCACTTTGTTTGTCCTACAATCATTTCATTAGGATCTCATATGCTTGTCATCAATTCTCCAAAACCCACAAGGGATACCCTAGATGCACTTTCAATCTCCCCCTTTTTGGTGATTGATGACAACCATTTGAGATATCACAATTAAGAGAAAAAAATGATTTTTCATAACGTGTGCATATATGAGAATAATGAATAACTTACAAGAAAAACTTCTCTCATATACACACACCTTATGGTGGGGTGCCTAACAAATGTGTGATCAACAAAAATGTGATGAATGAGGATAAAAGATAACAACCATAGATGTAAGCATCACACATAAGGTAAATAGTCAAATTACAATAGTTTTAAAAATAAGTACAAGTCCTCGATCACAAGTCCTTAATAACTTATCCTAGATAATCTCTCTCCCTTTGGCATCAAGGCACCAAAAAGGGAAAAATCGAGTGGAATCACTCATCGCCGTTCCCACTTTCACTCTCAGTCCTATCTTCATCTTCCTCTTGATCTTCATCATCTTAACCATGTAGAGGGTTAGCAGCTGAACCACCACCAAACCCAAGGGAGCTCAACTCTTGGTCAGTGAAGGTTGGCATTTCAGTGAAGTCTTCAGCTGAGTCCTCAGAAACCTCAAGTGACCCTTGTGGCTCAATTTTCAGTTTGGCACAGATGGCTTGGATGTTGGCTTTTACATATCTTTGATGCTTCTTCCTGGCCAATCTCTCTTCATGTTGCTTAACCTCAATTTTGCGGCAAGAGGCAAAGATAGAAGATAGCATCTTGAAGATGCCACTTGAGGATTCCCGAGTAGAGGAGGTTGCATGAGTGGTAGCTGCAGCCTCAGATCTTGGCTCCTCTTGAGCTCTCTTGGATCTTCTTTCTTCTCCGGGTGAGGCAGGAGCAGAAGGAGCAGAATATATAGTGGGCTTTTGGGGCCTAAGTCTAGTGTGAGCCACATCCTTTATGAACTCCAGTCCTGTCACTTTCTCAATCATGAACATTATGTAGGGTGCATAGCCGCAAGACCGGATGGGATTGATAGAGATATTGACAATGTCATTGTAGATGTACTCAAACACATTGAATTTTCTCTTCTTGCTTATGACCTTCATCAAGGTTCTGAGGGTGCCCTGAACAGTCCCTGCATCTCCCTCTTTGGGAGTTATAGTCTTCCTCAATATCCGATTGAGGACTACAAAGAAAGGTTTCATGTATTTGGTGGTGGGGGGCTTGAATGGCATCCGTGTATCATAGAGAAAGTCCAGCTGATCTTTCTCCAGTGGTTTCAGGTTGTGAATCACAAGTTCATTGTCTAAGGTTTCCTCAAGATGAAGGATCCTTGCAAATTCTTCATATGTGACACTGTACTGAGACCCATGTGTCATCCAAACCATCCTGTCGTTGTCATCACGAGCGAAGTAGAGAGTGGAGTAGAATTGCGTGATGACTTCGTCATTCCAGTCACACTAGAAGGAGAATAGTTTTTTTAGTCCATGAAGCTCGAGGGCTGTCACAACCTCCTGATAAGCTTGACATCTCTTGGACTGTAGATAATCAATATCAACCCACTGACTTTCGACAACGGGATGCTTCATCTTCCGATACACATGTTCATAGTAATCAGCATGAAAATTACTCCAAAATCTGGGGTCAGCTGACTCTCTGGGCTGATTATACACTTCTGCTTTTCTGAACTTGTCAGCTAGTTCACCCCCTTTTCCAGTGTAATCATTATCTGAAGGTTGCCTGTTGCGATGAACGGGATTTTTCATTTTTAGAGGCCCAATGGGGCCACTAGCAAGCCCTTTCCCTTTATTGAGAGTCCTCTTAGGTCCTGAGGAGCTCTCGGCCATAGCCTTCCCTCGAGGCTTCTTCACAATTACTTTCCTCTTCTTAGGCAAATTTTCGTCGGAAGGTGAAGAGTGGACATTGACATCATGTCTTTTCTTCATCACTCCCTCCTTGACTCTCCTCACTCTTTCACGTTGAACTTCTTCGTCAAGGTGAAAAGAGCCGTCATCTGAGCTTGAAGACATGGTGCCTGATAAGGAGTTCAAGGATTAGATGCGAATGGACTCATTATTGACTTCAAATGGGAATGTAGGGGTTCAACTGTCAGAGACCGGACTTGTCCGGTTTCAGAGTGCGGACTTGTTCGGTGGACCGGACTTGTCCCCATCTGTGCGCCGGACTAGTCCGGCCTGGCATAAGAACCCTAATGTTTCATTTGAATCAAATCTTCTATCTAAGGACACAAAGGCAGGAAAGTGGTAGGAATGCATCTATTGAGGCAATGTACATCCTTTTGAAATCAAAGGAATCTAGCTAGAACTAGAAAAGTTGAGATTTTGGTTTTAAGGGGGGGGGGAATTTAACAAGATTTGAAGATTCACGTTGAAGGAGCAAGAGTCTATCTGGATGAGTCCGGAGAGTAGAATCCACTCGTCGAGGAGAGGCTTTTTACCGGAGAAAACTCCGAGTTTGAGGGCTTAACTCGAAAATCACATTGGGAGCTAGGGTTTAGAGAGGGGGTGAGACAAAGTGCTTATGAGTGGAGAGGGAGGGGTTTGGTCCGGCCAACTGCTTCTATATGCGACTGACCGGACTAGTCCGGTCATGGTAGTGGACTAGTCCGGTGCCTCTGAATTAACCTAATTGTGTCGTCTGTCCGGACTAGTCGACAACCGGACAAGTCCGGTTCCAACAGACTTGATGCAGATAGTAGAGTTTAGAGGTGATCCAAGGACACTAATTTTTGCAAATAATCTTGGTAATTACGACCAGTAGGCAAGCAATAATCAAACAATGGTCATATTTCGCAAGATTTCTTCATTAAAATAGTTTTCTTAGAAGAAAAAGAGATGAGGAGTGGTTTTTACAATAAAATATAACATTTGAGGTTGCAATCAGGTATGCAACGTTTCAAGCCACATTTCGAGAGTCAAGAATATTAAGTTTATTTCTTAGCTCACAAAACCTTTTCTCATCTAATGGTTTGGTAAAAATATCTGCTAGTTGTTTTTCAGTTCTAACATGTGAAATTTCAATGTCACCTTTTAATGAGTGATATCTAAGAAAGTGATGACGAATATCTATGTGCTTAGTTCTTGAGTGCTCTACTAGGTTGTGTGCAATTTTTATCGCGCTTTCATTATCACATAGAAGTGGGATATGATTTAGATTGTAGCCGTAGTCTCTAAGAGTCTGTCGCATCCAAAGTAGTTGTGCACAACAACTTCCTGCTGCAACATACTCTGCTTCTGCTGTTGAAAGAGCAATAGAGTTTTGCTTTTTAGATGACCAAGAAACTAGGGATCTGCCAAGAAATTGACAGGTCCCTGAAGTGCTCTTTCTATCGACTTTGCATCCTACATAGTCGGCATCGGAATAACCTATCAAGTTAAACTTGGATCCTTTGGAATACCAAAGGCCCAAGTTTTGTGTGTGCACAAGATACCTTAGGATTCTTTTTACAGCAATTAAGTGACACTCTTTAGGTGCGGCTTGAAACCTTGCACACATGCATACGCTAAGCATAATATCTGGCCTAGATGCACATAAGTAAAGTAAGGAGCCGATCATTGACCTATATACCTTTTGGTCCACATTTGGACCTTCTTCATTGAGATCGAGATGTCCGTTGATTGCCATGGGTGTATTGATGGGCTTGGCTTTGTCCATATTGAATTTCTTGAGGATGTCCTGTGTGTATTTGGTTTGGCTTACAAATGTGCCTTCTCTCAGTTGCTTCACTTGGAATCTCAAGAAGAACTTCAATTCGCCCATCATCGACATCTCGAACCTATCTGTCATAATTTTGATAAATTCCTCACAGAAAGACTTGTTAGTGGATCTAAAGATAATATCATCAACGTAAATTTGACATACAAATAGATGATCATCAAAATGTTTAGTGAAGAGTGTATAGTCAGCTTTACCAATTTTGAATCCATTTTGAGTTAGAAAATCTCTAAGGCACTCGTACCAAGCTCGAGGAGCTTGTTTGAGGCCATAGAGAGCCTTACGCAGTTTATAGACGTGGTTAGGATACTCTTGGTCTTCGAATCCAGGTGGCTGCTCCACATAAACTTCCTCCTTTATCGGACCGTTGAGGAAGGCACTTTTGACGTCCATTTGATACAACTTGAAATTATGGTGAGTAGCATATGCCAATAAAATACGAATGGACTCAAGTCTATCTACGGGAGCGAAAGTTTCGTCGAAGTCCAAACCTTCGACCTGAGAATAACCCTTGGCCACCAGCCTCACTTTATTTCTTGTTACTACTTCATGTTCATCTTGCTTGTTCCGAAAGACCCATTTGGTTCCAACGATGTTCGCCCTTGGTCTTTCCACCAGCCCCCACACTTCATTTCTTTTGAAGTTGTTCAATTCTTCTTGCATTGCCATCACCCATTCTGGATCCCTTAAGGCTTCGTCTACCCTGTATGGTTCCAGAAAAGAGACAAAAGAATAGTATTCACAAAAATTTGCAACGCGAGATCTAGTAGTTACTCCCTTAGCAATATCACCAATGATATTGTTGACAGGATGGTCTCTTTGTACACTCTGATGTACTCTTGGGTGAGGAACTTGTGTAGCTGCTTGTTCTTCATCATATTCATGTTCATTGTCTCCCCCTAGATCATTGCTTCCATGATTATCTTGATCTTCTTGATCTTCCTCCACTTGATCTTGTGTGAAAGCTCCCCCTTGATCATTGCTTCCTCGTTCACCTTGTGCATTTGAGTCTTGCGTTTGCTCTTGTGGTAGAATATCACCAAGTGCCATTTTCTTCAGCGCTTCACATGGAGGTTCCACTTTATCTAGCATACACTTATCGACTTGCTCCACTTGTGAGCCGTTAGTTTCATCGAACACTATGTCACGTGCTACTTCAACAAGGCCGGACACCTTGTTGAAGACACGATAGGCGTAGGCATTCGATTCATAGCCGAGCAAGAACCCTTCATCGGACTTTGAAGCAAACTTCGAAGCCCTCGGTTTCTTGTTCAGAATAAAACATTTACAACCAAAAACTTTGAAATAAGAAACATTAGGCTTTTTACCGGTAAGGAGCTCATATGGAGTTTTCTTCAGTAGTCGGTGAAGGTACAGCCGATTTGTGGCATGACAAGCAGTGTTCACCGCTTCTGCCCAAAATCGATCTGATGTCTTGTATTCATCCAACATTGTTCTTGCCATTTCAATCAATGCCCTGTTCTTCCTTTCGGCCACCCCGTTTTGTTGAGGAGAGTAGGGTGCCGAGAACTGATGCTTTATCCCTTCTTCATCGAGATACTATTCAACTTATGTATTCTTGAATTCTGTCCCGTTGTCACTTCTGATGTTCTTCACGGTTGATGGGAATTCGTTCTGGGCTCTTTTCAGGAACTTCTTGAGGATTCCCTGAGTTTCTGATTTATCATACAAGAAAAATACCCAGGTAAATCTTGAAAAATCATCAACAATTACTAAACTGTATTTATTACCGCCGATACTTATGTAAGCAATTGGACCAAATAGATCCATATGAAGAAGTTCCAGTGGTCTTGTAGTGGTCATTATGTTCTTGGCGGGGTGTGGTGCTCCGACTTGTTTTCCCGCCTGGCAAGCGCTGCACGGCCTGTCTTTCTCAAAAACCACATCCTTTAGACCTCGGATGTGACCACCTTTTAGAAGTTTCTGCAGATTTCTCATCCCAACATGGGCTAGCCGTCTATGCCACAACCATCCCATATTGGTTTTAGCAACCAAGCAAGTGTTGAGTTCGACTTTATCTTTGTTGAAATCAACAAGATAAAGCTTTCCCTTCAACATTCCCTTGAATGCAATCGAGCCATCGCTTCTTCTAAAAACGGTCACACCCTCATTGGTGAATAAACAGTTATAACCTTTGTCGCATAGTTGAGATATTGACAAAAGGTTATAATCTAGGGAGTCTACATGTAAAACATTAGATAAAGTGTGTTGAGGAGATATTTCAATGTTACCGCTACCAAGGACCTTTCCTTGGCTGTTGTCTCCAAAGTATATGCCTTCACTTGGATCCTCGTTGTACTCGTACCCCACAAACATATCTCTCTCTCCGGTCATGTTATTTGTGCATCCGCTATCTAGCACCCACTTAGATCCACCGGAGGAGTAAGCCTGCAAAACAGAATTATTCCTTGGTTTTAGGTACCCAAGCTTGCTTGGGTCCTCTCAGGTTAGTCACAAGAGTTTTGGGCACCCACACACAAGTTTTCGAGTTCCTGTGGCGTGGCCCTGTGTATTTAGCAATAACTTTTCCATATTTGTTTTTCATAAGAACATAGGAAACATCAAATGTACGAAACAATATTTGTAAATTAGATTCATGTGATTTTTACTTAACAAAGGTGATTCTTTTCTTTGCATGATTAAGAGTGGATATATGTTTGTTCCTGTCAAACCCAAGACCATCTTTGACGTTGGGAGGTCTAATGACCATATATGCGCTACGTGCATATTTGATCTTCTCCTTATCAAAGATGCCGATTTGGGAAGGATGCACATCATGAGAAGTTGAAGTATTAGAAATGATATTTTTCTTACTAGAGCATGTGCAGGTTCCAATTGTTGTCGAACTCATATCTTTGGAGGAAGAGCTCTTGGAGGAAGATGAGTCACTTTGCTTTAGCGACTCAACTTGCACCTCTAGGATCTTGTTAACTCTTGACAAGTTAGCAAGCTCATCCTTGATTGCAATATGTGAGTCCTCTAGCTTTGAGTCAGTCTCCTTACTCAAGGCTAGCTCAACCTCAAGTGACTTATTCTTCTCTCTTTCAAGCTCAAGAAGTTTTTCAACCTCTTGATATCTCTTCCTTTCACGGATGAGCATATCTTCTTGTCGGTTGACAATCCTCCTTTTCAAAGATTTCGTCCGACAACATTTCCATTTTCTTTAAAGCAATTTTACTTAATCCTCTAAACATTTCTTCATTATCACTAGTGCTATCAAAGTCATCAATAGAGGTATTTAATGCAGGAGAAGTAAGTCGAACCTTTTTCTTGCCTTCTTTAGCCATAAGGCAAGTATGGTTGTCCATATCCCGTCCTCCCATGTTTGGGAAGAGTGTAGCTCTCATGGTGGGTTTCTTAACGGCAATGGTGGCCATCTCCTCTTCTTCATCGGAGGAGGACTCATCGTTTGAGTCCCACTCCTTGCCAATGTGAGCCTGATGAGCTTGTCTCCTTTTTCTGAAATTTTTCTTCTCATGTGCTTTTGTTTCCTTCTTCTTCTTGTTTTCTTCATAAGTACAGTCCACCATGAAGTGACTGTACTCTCCACAATTATAGCAAGTACGTCGAGCCTTGGATTTTCCTTTATCCTTGCTTTTCCCTTCATTTGAGTTGTTGCCATGTCTTCTCCTCATCATGCGCTTGAACTTTTTGATAAAGAGTACCATTTCCTCATCATTTAGGTCAGTACTCACGTTGCTTGTATCTCCGTCATCTTGGTCTTCACGGGTTTCTTTGAGTTTGGGTCTGCACGTTGCTTTGAGAGCAACTTCTTTCTTTTTGGAAGAGGTGAGCTCAGCTAAGTCTTTGACGTATTGAGCCTCCTTCTCCATCATTTCATGATTTATGATCTTCCCCAATAACTCATCGGGAGTCATTTTGTGAAACCCGGGGCTTTCTCTAATGTCACACCCAGTTTTTCCGAAGAACAACCGAGTGAATATCACATGTATGCCAGGATCATTTTCTCATACATGTGATGACAAATAGTGAAGTATCATTTATTACAAGCCAGGTGTCGAATATAAATAAGTCTTACATATCAAATGTCTCGATGGACAATAATAAGTTCATCACAAGTAAATAAACTAGCAGCGGAATATTATTCTTGAGGGCTCCGTCACAGGCGTTGCCCGGGGGTCTCCATGAACCTAGAAACCTTCTTCGGGTTCAAAGTCTTGGTCATTATACACCACCTCATTATCTTGACCTGAGCAGCAATATAACCAACAAATATGCAAGGTTGAGTACCAATGGTACTCAGCAAGTGTGAGAAAATTATATTATGCATGGCTAGAACAAGGAGAGGTTGAACTCATGGTTAAAGCACTATGCAATTAATACCTATCACCTTAGCTTATTAAGCACCTACATTACTACACAGGTGAAATGGTCCCAAACTCCCATCCCATCATCATAATCCAATAACCATAACATCATTTCCAATGTTAAGCTCCCCGCTTAACATCCTTAACTTCCAAAACCATCACTTCTCTAATCATGAATAAGTCCAAGCCGCTCTCGACAGTGAGCACGGCTGTCATGACAGTTTTGACTCTGCAGAGTTTGTACCACTATACCCACATGTAGTGATTTCATCCCCCGTTGCCGGGTGGACTAAAATAACCTCCATTATGCCAGTGGCTACGAACCACATTCACACTTCCCAGGTGTGTAGCCAGGAGATCACTACGAAGCCTTTACAAAGGGATTCCCGACGAGCGTGGGCCCACTGAGGTTTCACCCCTAACAGCATACAAGAGGCTCCAACCCCGCTGCAGTGGCCCCCTCTTGAGCCTTGCGGTTCATATGGTAGTCCAGCTGACACCTATTCCCCGCACCATCCAACACACCCATACTACGCCGGGGATACACCTAATTAATTGGCCAAGCTGCCCCATCTAAGCATGTGGTTGGCACTGTAAAGCCAGGTTACATGCTCCATGAACCGGTCCTTAGGATCCAGGCAAGTACTAAACACAAACCCAAGTCTCGTGCACCCAGCACACAACCAAAACATCCAACTTGCCTTGATCCCTACCTATACATAACTCACAATATCTCATTCAAGAGTATGCTAAAATAAACTGATGATCTCATATCCCAAATATCCCATTCTAAGCATGGCTAAGCATATGCATAATAATAAATGACCTGATAAAATAAATCCCAACCCAAGCTACAAGGAAACAAGGTAATGCAATTCTAGGAAAACTTCCTAACATGGGTTTAATATTTCAATTGACAATGCAAATAATTCTAGCTACACATCCTAGCATAGGATCAAAGTGGTCAAGGACACTTGCCTCCTTCTTGCTTCTCTTGAAATGGGTGGTCCTGGTCTTGGAAAGGAATAACTTGCTCTTGAGCAGGTTCTACATCATACCATCACACATAGCAAAAGAAAAACAACAATCCATAAGACATAGTTCACACTTCCACTTCATACAAACCACACACTCACATTTATGAAAGTCATTCACCATTATATGTGTTATGGTTACTCTATGTGTGTTGATTTGTGTCTTGCATACACTTTTAATCATATGTATATGATTCCTACTTTTGTATTCACATTTAAGCTTGCATACTATTTATATGAGTTTCCAATTTAAATAAATTTCTTATATTCAATTACTACACCTTTTAGCTACCAAGTATGCATGAAAGGTATTTTCCTTCTCCATATGTGTCTTCATAATTTCTACCAACCCTAAACTGAATCCTTTGGATTTTAGAACTCCATTTATCATTTACTAGTTGCTATATTTTCAGATTTATTTCCTGTGCCTAAATGTGAACTTTATTATGAAAATAACAAGACACCTCATCTAAACAGAATAGGTTCTGATCTAAAATATTTACTAATATATTTTTGACCTTTTCCTCTGATGTAAACCATTTTACAATTATTTTCCCTATTTTCTAAAACTATTCATTACTTAAAATTGTGTCCCTAAATGTGAATAATAAATTAAACAGATTCAATTCAGCCCAAAATATGTTTTTATCTCACTCCAAAGTTTTCTAAATACTGAGAAAGTTTTTAATTTAATTATGACAATATGTTTGTCCCACTTTTTAATTTTTAAACACTAGCCACATATTCAATTTCCTAATTTAAATACTAAACAGGGCTAAAAAGGTAAACTCACCCCATTACAGGGTCTATAATATTATTTTCAGAATTTCCAGGGGTCTAGCTACACTTATCAGAGGTGTTTTTCCAAATTTTTATTAAGTCCAGGGGCTAAAACTGATTTTTAAATGAATTTACATGATTTTCTGGAGTTTCAGGGGCTAGATCAGAAGTTTCTGGGGCTAGCTCTTATTTCCCGAGAACTCCAGGGGGTAGCACGTAAGATTTCCAGTCTTTATAACGTGGGGCTGACGTGGACCGTCCGATTTTAAACCGGCGGCCGAGATTATAACATCGAACCGGTACGCGGGGGTTTAAACCCTACCGTGCGATTTAAAATAAACGGCGCACAAGCGGCCACGTCGCTCTGATCGAGCGCGGGCGGCGCTGCCGGCGGCGCACGGCGGCGGGAAGCGGCGATCTCGCCGGAAACTTTCGGATCTTCGAGAATTCTTCCTAGAACTGTGATTTTATGGCATAGATCGGTAGAGGGGAGGTCGGGGATCTCACCATGGGGGTTTTCTTGAGCTCGGAGGTCCTGGAAGTTGATCGGCGACGAGGTCCGAGGCGAAACCACGGCGAAGCTCGTCGGCGCTGTGTTTACACCGCAAGTCACCGAGATTTCTGCACCTGCAAGGTTCCCCGGAGGCGGTGGATCAAGACCAGCGAGTTAGATCGGAATTTCCGAGCTTAGATCGGCCAGAATTCGCCGGAGAAGTCTCGGTTCTCACCGGAGGAAAAATCGGCGATCGCGTGGGAAAAACAGAACGAGGCCGGGGTTTTTATAGACGGGGGAGGGCGGCGGGGTGGTTTAGATCATGTCCGCGTCGCCTACGAACAGAATTCAGCGGGGATACGCCGAAATCCCGATCGGTTTTGATTCGGGGGCGAGGGAGTGCGGCGCGGCGCGAGGTAGACGAAGATCGGGTGGGTCCCGCCTGTCAGTGTGAGGCAGCAGTGCGCGCGGCTGCGGGCTGGCGCGGGCGCTGGCTGGGCCGGCTGCTGGGTTTCGGCCCACTGGCCGGTTTTTTTCTGTTTTCTCTTTTTCTTTTTCTATTTCTTTTCTGATTTGAGTTTAATTTGAATTCCAGTTTGAATTTGAATTTTTGCAAAACATGCAACACGTCCAAAAATTTTCAAATTCCCCTCTTAACATGATTTAGGGCTTTGAATCAAAATTTTGGGGTGTTACAGCTCTACCCCCCTTAAAAGAAATCTCATCCTCGAGATTGGTGTTTTTAAGAAAACAATTTCGGAAACTGTGCCTTGATCTCATCTTCCCGCTCCCAGGTGGCTTCCTCTTCTGAGTGATGCTTCCACTGCACCTTGCACATCTGGATTCTTTTATTTCTGGTGAGGCGTTCCATTGTCTCCAAAATCTTGTATGGTTGCTCGGCATAAGACAAATCCTCAGCTACATCCACTTCATTCATGGGTAACACCTCTTCAGGCGTCCTCAGGCATTTCTTGAGTTGTGACACATGGAATACATCGTGCACATCCGATAGATGAGCCGGTAACTCTAGTTGATACGCCACTTCGCCTTTCCTTTCCAAAACTTGAAAGGGTCCGATGTATCGAGGTGACAACTTCCCTTTCACCTTGAACCGACGAAGTCCTCGGATAGGGGACACCTTGAGATAAACATAGTCTCCCACGTTGAAAACAAGCTCTCTTCTTCGTACATCAGCATAACTCTTTTGGCGTGTCTGTGCTATCCTCAAATTGTTGCGAATTTCCCTTACCTTTGCCTCGGCTTCTTGTAGTAATTCTGGACCAAACACTTTACTTTCCCCCGTTTGGTTCCAAAATAGGGGAGTTCTGCACTTCCTCCCGTACAAAGCTTCAAACGGTGACATCTTCATACTAGCTTGATAGCTATTGTTATAGGAAAACTCCGCATACGGTAAGTTTTTGTCCCAACTCCTATTGTTTTTGAGTGCACATGCTCTTAGCATATCTTCAAGGATCTGATTGGTTCTCTCCGTCTGCCCGTAAGTTTGGGGATGATAGGCAGAGCTGAAGTTCAGATGGGTTCCCATGGTTTCATGCAACTTCTGCCAAAACCTCGAGGTGAACTGTGTCCCTCGGTCCGACACAATCTTCTTTGGCACTCCATGGTAACACACGATCCTTGACATGTACAACTCTGCCAATTTGGATCAGCTGTAGCTTTCCTTCACGGGGATGAAGTGAGCTACCTTGGTTAGCCTATCAATGATGACCCATATCGAATCATATCCTGATTGGGTCCTAGGCAATCCCACGATGAAATCCATGCTGATTTCTTCCCATTTCCATTCAGGCACTTTGAGTGGTTGCAATAATCCCGCGGGTCGTTGATGTTCTGCTTTCACCAACTGACATGTGTCACATAGGGCAACATGTTCCGCGACATCTCGCTTCATGCCATACCACCAATACCTGCTCTTGAGGTCCTGGTACATCTTCGTACTCCCAGGATGAATGGAATAGTCGGAATCGTGAGCCTCCTTCAAAATCAATTCACGGATCTCCTTTACTTCAGGCACGCAGATTCTCTTCCCGTGCCACACCGTACCTTGTTCATCCTCTTTGAAACCAGGAGCTTTATTTTCCTTGATGAGTTGCCTGATTTCTTGTATCTTCTCGTCATTCTTTTGACCATTGCGTATGTCTTGCTCTAGTGTGGAGTCCACTTCCATGGCGATGGCTTCACCACTATTCACAAGGCATAGATTGAGCCTTATAACCTCGTCCTTCAATTCTGCAGGCATGTCCTTCAAGCTCAACTTATTGACCTGCGCTTTCCGACTCAAAGCGTCGGCCACGACGTTTGCTTTCCCGGGATGATAGTTGATGCCCACATCAAAGTCATTGATTAGCTCTAACCATCTCCTTTGTCTGAGGTTGAGATCTGGCTGTGTGAAAATGTACTTCAAACTCTTATGATCCGTATATATCTCGGTCCTTTTCCCCATCAAATAGTGCCGCCAAATTTTCAACGCGTGTACCACTGCGGCTAGTTCTAAGTCATGTGTAGGATAGTTTTTCTCGTGCTTCCGAAGCTGCCGGGATGCATATTCCACGACATGCCCTTCTTGCATGAGAACACATCCCAACCCGTTTCCAGAGGCATCGCAGTACACCATGAAATTCTTCTGCATATCAGGCATAACCAACACTGGGGCTGTTGTCAATCTTTTCTTTAGCTCCTGAAAACTCGTCTCGCACTGTGGCATCCATGTGAATGTGATTCCCTTCTCCAACAGTTTGGTGAGAGGTCTCGAGATCTTGGAGAATCCCTCAATAAACCGTCGATAGTATCCAGCCAATCCCAAAAAGCTTCGAACTTCCCCGACATTTTCAGGGGTCTTCCACTTCTGTATATCCTCGATTTTGACAGGATCCATGGAGATTCCTCCCTCCGAGATTATATGTCCTAAGAAGGGAACTCTCTTCAGCCAAAACTCACACTTGCTCAACTTGGCATATAGTTGGTGTTCTCTCAGCCTTTGCAACACCAACCTTAGATGTTTCTCATGTTCTTCTTCATCTTTGGAGAAGACGAGAATGTCATCTATGAAAACCACCACAAATTTGTCCAGATATTCCATGAATACCTTGTTCATGAGATACATGAAATATGCCGGGGCATTAGTTAGCCCGAAAGGCATGACAGTGTATTCATACAGTCCGTACCGAGATACGAAAGCTGTCTTGGGAATATCAGATTGCCTTATCTTGAGTTGGTGGTATCCCGACCTGAGATCAATTTTCGAGAACACACAAGCTCCCCTCAACTGATCAAACAAGTCTTCAATGCGAGGTAACGGGTACTTGTTCTTGATGGTTACCTCATTCAAAGCACGGTAATCCACGCATAACCTTTGGGTTCCGTCCTTCTTGGGCACAAATATCACCGGAGCTCCCCATGGTGAGGAACTAGGACGAATATACCCCTTCCCCGTCAATTCTCTCAAATGATCCTTGAGTTCTTCTAGCTGCTTGGAGTCCATCCGATAAGGTCTCTTGTATATCGGGGTTGTTCCAGGCACTAGCTCAATTGCGAATTCCACTTCACGATCGGGAGGCATACCTGGCAATTCTTCCGGAAAAACGTCTGGATATTCCCTGATAGTCCTAATTTCCTCAACTTTCACCTCAACTTGATTTAATTTAATGTCCCTCCTAGGCTCGTGTATTGTTACGAACTTTACTCTTGTGCCACTAGGGTGAGTTAGTTCCACCGTTCTGGTCGAACAATGAATGATTCCCTTATATTTGGTCAACCAATCCATGCCCAAAATAATATCGATCCATTGGGAATCTATCACTATGAGGTTAGCAGTAAACACTACCCCATTAATGTCTAGATTCACCTTGGGACACACTTGTCTTGTCCTTATTTCTCCACCTGGAGAGTTTACTGCTAGCATATGGTTCATTTGTGTTGTTGCTAGGTCATACTTCTTAACAAACCCTTGAGCAATAAACGAGTGGGTAGCACCAGAATCAAACAGCAGGGTTGCAAGGTGTAAATTGGCAGGAAACTTACCAACTACCACGTCGGGTGCATCTTGTGCTTCCTCCATAGTGACGTGGTTCACCCGTCCTCTCATTACATTCTGCTGTTGTGGCTGCACGGGCTTCTTCTTTGGGCATTTGTGGGCATAGTGCCCCACTTCTCCGCAGCTAAAACATTGCACCCCAACCTTAGGTGCCTGGCCTTTGCTGTCTTGGGGTTGGTTTGGGGGTCCTTGTACTGCTGGTCGAGGTGGATATGCGTGGCGAGGCTGCTGCACAAACTGACGTTGTGGCTGTGCTGGTGCTGCGGGAGGCCTGTAGTTCGGGTTGTATCCTCTTGGTGCTGAGTAGGGTACCGCAGCACAGTTCGTCTGCCCTGCGGGTTGCTGCGTCAGACGGGGGCGGGTGTTGCTCCCTGAGGCTTGATGTGACCACCCGGCCTTCCTCTTATTCTCATTTTCCAAGGCCTTTAGCTTCCTTTCTACCACAAACGCTCTGTCCACCATCTTTTGGAAGCTTTCATACTCATTTGAGGACATTGCACACTGCATTTCTGCGGTAAGTCCTTTCACGAAACAATCTTGTTTCTGCTCATCAGTCTCTATGTCCCGTGGGGCATAACGGGATAGTTGAGTAAATTTAGTGAGGTATTCCCTCACCGTCATGTTTCCCTGCTGCAGTCCCATAAACTCCTTCCTCTTGTTTTTGAGTTCACCTATTGGGATGTAATGGTTGCGGAAGCTACGCTTGAACTCTTCCCAAGTGATGTTCTCAGGGTCATGATGGGCGGCCACGTAGGTGGTCCACCAATCAGCTGCAGGTCCATGCAATTGATGAGAGGCAAACAGCACCCTCTCATACCCTTGGCACTGTATGATCCTCATCTTGCTCTCAATGGTCTTAAGCCAATCATCTGCCTCCAGAGGTTCAGCAGCACTTGCAAACTTTGGAGGTTGAGTTCCTAGAAACTCACTCAACCTTGGTTGGCGTGGTGCAGCTTGTGGAGGTGGAACTTGATGCAAGTTGGCCACCACTTGAGTCAAGTTCTGGATGAGCTGATTTTGATTCTCCAGCATTTGGTGGAGAGGATCAATTCCTTCACGGTGACCACCCCGGTCCTGGCTTCCAGAAAGATGAGGGTTGCATGCCTCATCGTTGTTGTTGGCGGGGTTGGCAGCACGTCCTTTTCCTCTTCCGGCCATCTGGCAGAATCAACCAATGTTAATTTGAAAGCATTTAGTATCATCTTACTACTTTCATTTGTTTGTACTTTGAAGTGTTGAGGCTTTGTTATACTTCTCTAAGGGTTCACTTTTCACACAAAAATAAATGCAATATTATTTCATGTGGGTTCACACACCAAAACAAAACAATCTAAAGACGAGGTTGTGGACAATTGCTCATGGCTTCCATAGCTCACGTCACACACCAAGCATTATCACACCATTAGCTTAACTTAACGACTCGCCTATTCGACGTCTTGCTGACTAAGGGAGGGACTCTACACTACTCGTTTTCTTGAGCTGGTTCCTCGGGATCTTCCTCATCATTTTGGCTTCCTTCTGACTCTGCTTTGGGTGGGGAGGCTGCTGGTGGAGAAGTGCGACAACGCCTGATCGCTCGGTGATCCGGGGAGTCGGGAGTCCATGTATCATTCACGGTGACACACATTTCATTCCCATCTCCTCTTTCTCTCGCCTTTAAGCAGGCTCGCAGCAACGCCTCCGTTTCCTTCAGGGTGTCCCGGACGTCCTGAAGCTCTTGTTGACACTCCTGCAGTCGAGTGCTGAGCATAGAAGCATCCTCCAAGCACAAGTCCATGTGCTCATGGGAAGTCCCTTGCTGCACCGGCGGGTACTTGTACTCCGTGGTACCACTCTCACGCTGGAGGACATACATGTACTCAGTTTTGTCCAAGTGGCGACGATAGATGTGACTCTGGCAGGTGATGGCCCCCATGTGACATCTTTCTCCGCATCGACCTGTGTCGCTCTACAAGCTGGAGAGTGGTGAATCTTAAGCAGCTGATTTTCGTGTATTATCCTCATCTCTGAACTCCATTCTTCCCTCTTCTCACGGATGGTCCTGGTGGAGTTATAGTGGATGATTAGCTTGCCCGTATTGCCGGAGGCTTCGAGCATACGCCGAAGACGGCGCAATAAGCCTCCTACTGCCAATCCGTAGGAAAGGTACGTCACCGGACGACTTTCCTCCCTCTTGGCAAGGGCAACTACGGGAACTCTCCCTCCTGTGGACTTGCGAGCGGTGCGAATCATGCGAACCATCTAAAACAAAAAGAATTTAAAATTAGGTTAGATAAACTCTCAAACAAAAATCCTATTTTGAATGAAAGTTGGGGTAAGATGAAGAAAGTGACTCATTTAAATAACACTTTTCAATCCACACCTTTGTAAAATAGTTTTTAAGAAAATAGGGCCCTTAAATACGTCCATTTCTACCTAGGTCTACGTTCCTACGGGCAACCTTGGCTCTGATACCACTTCTGTCACACCCAGTTTTTCCGAAGAACAACCGAGTGAATATCACATGTATGCCAGGATCATTTTCTCATACATGTGATGACAAATAGTGAAGTATCATTTATTACAAGCCAAGTGTCGAATATAAATAAGTCTTACATAGCAAATGTCTCGATGGACAATAATAAGTTCATCACAAGTAAATAAACTAGCAGCGGAATATTATTCTTGAGGGCTCCGTCACAGGCGTTGCCCGGGGGTCTCCATGAACCTAGAAACCTTCTTCGGGTCCAAAGTCTTGGTCATTATACACCACCTCATTATCTTGACCTGAGCAGCAATATAAGCCAACAAATATGCAAGGTTGAGTACCAATGGTACTCAGCAAGTGTGAGAAAATTATATTATGCATGGCTAGAACAAGGAGAGGTTGAACTCATGGTTAAAGCACTATGCAATTAATACCTATCACCTTAGCTTATTAAGCACCTACATTACTACACAGGTGAAATGGAACCAAACTCCCATCCCATCATCATAATCTAATAACCATAACATCATTTCCAATGTTAAGCTCCCCGCTTAACATCCTTAACTTCCAAAACCATCACTCCTCTAATCATGAATAAGTCCAAGCCGCTCTTGACCGTGAGCACGGCTGTCATGACAGTTTTGACTCTGCAGAGTTTGTACCACTGTACCCACATGTAGTGATTTCATCCCCCATTGCCGGGTGGACTAAAAGAACCTCCATTATGCCAGTGGCTACGAACCACATTCACACTTCCCAGGTGTGTAGCCAGGAGATCACTACGAAGCCTTTACAAAGGGATTCCCGACGAGCATGGGCCCACTGAGGTTTCACCCCTAACAGCATACAAGAGGTTCCAACCCCTCTGCAGTGGCCCCCTCTTGAGCCTTACGGTTCATATGGTAGTCCAGCAGACACCTATTCCCCGCACCATCCAACACACCCATACTACGCCGGCGATACACCTAATTAATTGGCCAAGCTGCCCCATCTCAGCATGTGGTTGGCACTGTAAAGCCAGGTTACATGCTCCATGAACCGGTCCTTAGGATCCAGGCAAGTACTAAACACAAACCCAAGTCTCGTGCACCCAGCACACAACCAAAACATCCAACTTGCCTTGATCCCTACCTCTACATAACTCACGATATCTCATTCAAGAGTATGGTAAAATAAACTGATGATCTCATATCCCAAATATCCCATTCAAGCATGGCTAAGCATATGCATAATAATAAATGACATGATAAAATAAATCCCAACCCAAGCTACAAGGAAACAAGGTAATGCAATTCTAGGGAAACTTCCTAACATGGGTTTCATATTTCAATTGACAATGCAAATAATTCTAGCTACACATCCTAGCATAGGATCAAAGTGGTCAAGGACACTTGCCTCCTTCTTGCTGCTCTTGAAATGGGTAGTCCTGGTCTTGGAAAGGAATAACTTGCTCTTGAGCAGGTTCTACATCATACCATCACACATAGCAAAAGAAAAACAACAATCCATAAGACATAGTTCACACTTCCACTTCATACAAACCACACATTCACATTTATGAAAGTCATTCACCATTATATGTGTTGTGGTTACTCTATGTGTGTTGATTTGTGTCTTGCATACACTTTTAATCATATGTATATGATTCCTACTTTTGTATTAAAATTTATGCTTGCATACTATTTATTTGAGTTTCCAATTTAAATAAATTTCTTATATTCAATTACTACACCTTTTAGCTACCAAGTATGCATGAAAGGTATTTTCCTTCTCCATATGTGTCTTCATAATTTCTACCAACCCTAAACTGAATCCTTTGGATTTTAGAACTCCATTTATCATTTACTAGTTCATATATTTTCGGATTTATTTCCTATGCCTAAATGTGAACTTTATTATGAAAATAACAAGACACCTCATCTAAACAGAATAGGTTCTGATCTAAAATATTTACTAATATATTTTTGACCTTTTCATCTGATGTAAACCATTTTACAATTATTTTCCCTATTTTCTAAAACTATTCATTACTTAAAATTGTGTCCCTAAATGTGAATAATAAATTAAACAGATTCAATTCAGCCCAAAATATGTTTTTATCTCACTCCAAAGTTTTCTAAATACTGAGAAAGTTTTTAATTTAATTATGACAATATGTTTGTCCCACTTTTTAATTTTTAAACACTAGCCACATATTCAATTTCCTAATTTAAATACTAAACAGGGCTAAAAAGGTAAACTCACCCCATTACAGGGTCTATAATATTATTTTCAGAATTTCCAGGGGTCTAGCTACACTTATCAGAGGTGTTTTTCCAAATTTTTATTAAGTCCAGGGGCTAAAACTGATTTTTAAATGAATTTACATGATTTTCTGGAGTTCCAGGGGCTAGATCAGAAGTTTCCGGGGCTAGCTCTTATTTCCTGAGAACTCCAGGGGGTAGCACGTAAGATTTCCAGTCTTTATAACGCGGGGCTGACGTGGACCGTCCGATTTTAAACCGACGGCCGAGATTATAACATCGAACCGGTACGCGGGGGTTTAAACCCTACCGTGCGATTTAAAATAAACGGCGCACAAGCGGCCACGTCGCTCTGATCGAGCGCGGGCGGCGCTGCCGGCGGCGCACGGCGGCGGGAAGCGGCGATCTCGCCGGAAACTTTCGGATCTTCGAGAATTCTTCCTAGAACTGTGATTTTATGGCATAGATCGGTAGAGGGGAGGTCGGGGATCTCACCTCGGGGGTTTTCTTGAGCTCGGAGGTCCTGGAAGGTGATCGGCGACGAGGTCCGAGGCGAAACCACGGCGAAGCTCGTCGGCGCTGTGTTTACACCGCAAGTCACCAAGATTTCTGCACCTGCAAGGTTCCCCGGAGGCGGTGGATCAAGACCAGCGAGTTAGATCAGAATTTCCGAGCTTAGATCGGCCAGAATTCGCCGGAGAAGTCTCGGTTCTCACCGGAGGAAAAATCGGCGATCGCGTGGGAAAAACAGAACGAGGCCGGGGTTTTTATAGACGGGGGAGGGCGGCGGGGTGGTTTAGATCATGTCCGCGTCGCCTACGAACAGAATTAAGCGGGGATACGCTAAAATCCCGATCGGTTTTGATTCGGGGGCGAGGGAGTCCGGTGCGGCGCGAGGTAGACGAAGATCGGGTGGGTCCCGCCTGTCAGTGTGAGGCAGCAGCGCGCGCGGCTGCGGGCTGGCGCGGGCGCTGGCTGGTCCGGCTGCTGGGTTTCGGCCCACTGGCCGGTTTTTTTCTGTTTTCTCTTTTTCTTTTTCTATTTCTTTTCTGATTTGAGTTTAATTTGAATTCCAGTTTGAATTTGAATTTTTGCAAAACATGCAACACGTCCAAAAATTTTCAAATTCCCCTCTTAACATGATTTAGGGCTTTGAATCAAAATTTTGGGGTGTTACATCTAATCATTGAGCAAAGTGTGACGTTTCTTGGCATGAAGGCTCTTATCATCCTTTTGACCACCTCGTGATCAGTCCATTTCTTACTTCCATAGGCACGGATTTTGTTGATGAGTGCCTTCATCCGGTTGTATATGTCTTGAGGTGATTCGCCTTCTTCAATAGCAAATCTCCCCAACTCTCCTTCAAGCATCTCAATTTTGGCTTCACGTACAGACCTATTTCCTTCATGAGCTGTTATGAGTGTATCCCAGATTTCTTTTGCACTCTCTAGTCCATCGATCTTGGTGAATTCTTCTCTGCTCAGTGACGATGTGATTACTGCAACGGCTTGTGCATTTCTGTGAATATCTTGTTCTTGTTCCGGAGTGAGTTCTTCATCCGTGTCTGGGATATCTATTCCTGTGCAGACAATATGCCCAAGGCTGGGATTCAAGGATATTAGATGCATTTAATGTTGTACTTCCACATGGTATAGTCACTTCCGTTAAACTCCGGGGGCCTTCCCATAGGAATGGAGAGATAATGATTATTTGAATTGAGACGGTTGTAGTTGTAAGGATATCGGGAGTAGTCGTGATGACCACTCCCCATCGTCTTTTCTTCCTCTTTTCCCTTTTGTGCCATTAATTTCTTTCTCAGTAGTGCCTTTAGCTGTCTCACTTCTTCATCGTCATGTGGACTTTCTTTCAGCACATCGAAGGCTTTGGCTTCTTGCTCCTCATCGTTGTTGTTCGTCTTTGGGATATCGTTGTTCTTCTCAGAGGCCATTGATCTCTCCGAGATGTGAGTCTCGTTGATGGAGAACTTGGCTCTGATACCAATTGAATGTGGCCTAGAGGGGGGTGAATAGGCCTTATAGAGTTTCCTGCACACTTAAAGTAGTTGTCAAAAACTTGATTGACCGGACTAGTCCGGTTGTGTGAGCGGACTAGTCCGGTGTGCCTGAAGTGTGTAGATTGTATAAGTGTTGTGCAGGAGAATTAACTTGTTTAGCAGCGGAAATAAGAACAACAATTATTCTATTTTGATTTTATAATGTGAGGTGTGATTATGCCCGTGAATGAGACTTATCAACTCAAATTATGAAGTTTAGCAACTAGATGTTATAATCAACAAAAAACAAGGAAGCATGTGAGACACAAATTTTACCGAGGTTCGATCTCACCAAGAGATCTACGTCCTCGTTGAGGAAGCTCACACAGAGCCGGGTCTCTAACCCTTTCCCTCTTCAAGTCACCACACAAGGCCGACTTGACTCCACTAGCACGGGTAATCACCGAGTTTGTGGGGCAACCTCACACATTGAGGGCTCCCACAAGAATTACAATGGGAAAGCGATCAAATACACTAAAAAAGATTACAATGCAGAATATGAGTGTAGAGGGATCAAACCCCAAGAGCTCACAACGAAGGAACGATGATCTCCCAATCCCAAATCCAAGTGTTTGATTGATTTTCACCTTTTTGCACCTTAGATGTGTGGGGAGATGTGTTTTTTTGGGCTCTTGGGACAGGTGGCGGCGCTAGGGTTTGAGTTTTTAGCAGTATGAGTCGTGTCTATCTGTTGGAAGGCCGTGGATCACCCATTTATATGGTTTCAAAAAAGGTTATCATTGTAAAATCTAATACCGGACTAGTCCGGTATATGATCGGACTTGCCCGGTCTACTTCCAGTGGGTTAACCGGACTAGTCCGGTCTAAAACCGGACTTGTCCGGTGCTATGTGAAGTGGGGTTCCAGAAAGTTTAGCGGACTAGTCCTGTCGCATGGATGGACTAGTCCGCAGTCCTCTAAAGAGGACAATAGAGACATGAGCGGACTAGTCCGGTCTAAAACCGGACTTGTCCGGTTGCATTCCAGTAAGCTGACCGGACTAGTCTGGTGTCCAGTGGATTTTAGTTGATTATTAACCCCTTACCCTTCCGAAAAGTCATGAGCTATTGGGATGTGTCTCTCACACACACCCTATACATTTACATCTAATTTGCTCTTCTAAATTCCACTAAAGTCTTCCATTTCGGGCAGCACTTTATTTTTCACCTTTTTGTGTGCACCGAGCTAGTCCACTTTGTTTGTCCTGCAATCATTTCATTAGGATCTCATATGCTTTTCATCAATTCTCCAAAACCCACAAGGGATACCCTAGATGCACTTTCAAGAGAGCGAGAACAACCTCGCCGGAGCCCTAACCTCCGCGGTTGACGTCGCACGGCCGTTTCCGGTCACCGCCGGTGAGCTCCGACCCCCGAGGCAAGTTCCACGTGGCGAGATAGGGCTAGGTGGCCAGTTCTAGCGCTGGGGGCGGTGGGGAACTCAGTTCCGGCGAACCTCGACAAAGTGCACTGCCGCCAAACTCGCGGGCGCGCGCGAGGAGGAAGAAGGCGGGTGGTGGGGCCCACCCGCAGAGTTTAAACATTTCTAGGATTTTCCAGTTTTAGTTCAAACTTCAATTGCATATAACTTCTGCTAGGAAGCTCCAATTTCAGTGAACCAAATTTTTCTGAACTCAGCTTTTTGAGTAATTTCCAGCACCACAAGTTTAAGCTCATAAAACTTAATAATTTTCCAGAATTAATTCCCAAAATTTTAAACTGTTAGGAATTTTATCTGGGGAATTACTTTATAAAAAATCTGAAATTTGGCTGGGAGGTTCATTGGAAAATCCTTGAGTCACAGTAAAATTTTCAGCCCCATCCAATTTCATTTAGTCCCCCTAATGGTTTGATTTATTGAGCTGCCCTGAGAAAATAGAAAAATATACAGAAACATTTTTCAGATTTTCCCCAATCTTGTTTAGGGCATAACTTCATCTAGAATTCTTCAAATGACATGAAACCAATTTCATTAGAACCATCTCAAATTCTAGAATTCTAATATTGACCAATTAGGTTTTTATTTGTACAAAGCTCAAATGAACTTTGTTTCAAATGAAACTTGGTCAAGACTCTGGTTAGGACCCTACCAAGCCACCATAAAAATTTCAGAACCAAAGGGGAGGGCTAGCTAGAATTATAGTAATTACTTAGTCAGTTCTAAACATTGCATTTGAATTGACATATAGTATCTCATTTACGTGTAGTCGCTGAAGGCGAGGAGACCCCAAAAGTACTCGACTTTCTTCTTCCGGACGAAGCCCTAACAACTGACCAGCAGCAACAAGGCAAGCCCCAGTTTGCATTAACCCATTTTTCAAAGTTTTGCTTTGTTTGCATACTTATTATGAGGTACCTATATGTTTATTAGGTATAGTATGGATGAGACCCCAAATGCATGACCAGATTTTCATATAAGAGTGAGGGTAGTGTCTAAGTCCTTGAGTAGACAGGCTATGCTTAATGATTCATAGAACTTCGGTACAAGTCGAGTAGATGGAATCTACTCGCGAGTTAGGCTTTGGGACACACGGGATTGGTTCGAGTGATGTGGGATCACTTTAGTAATGAAAATGAGACTAGGCAGGGGCTAAGGCGCAGCAAGAGGAAGTCTTGTGTGCGCAGCCCTGTCCGTGTCGATTGAGGACCGATCCCTGTGCGGCCCACGCTGATCAAGTTTGAACGTACCGAAGGCATATCAGATATATGGGCCCCGGTAAACCTATTTAACCTAAACCTCCGGACGTCGAGGCATAGCACACCGATTTATAGGTGTAGGTTGAGGGCAGCAAGGTGGAAATCTACTAACGGGCATAGAGAGATGCTCCATGTAGGGAACCTCCTGTCCGTTTCGGTGCGATCGGTTCGACATTTGGGCTGTTGGGTGAAAGGTTGTCCCGTACGACATAGAGTGAGCGTGCTGTGCAGCTCCACGGGTGGGCGTACGTGACGTGCTATTCGGGTATCCCTGCAGGTGTATATCGAGTCGATTCGCCATCCCTCGCGGTGAAGAGTACCACTTGGTCACTGAGTCGTGATGTAGACTAATATATGAAATGTGATGATTCAATATTGCTGTTATGATAAAACTTGTACTGCTACATGTGTGCCACCAAATATCTACTAAATTTTCATATTCATGAACTGTTAACTTGTGGCTAAAAGATGAACTAAGGATGAACGTGTAGGCATGTCCACTTGCTAAAAGTTACCATCCCATGTCTGTGTAAACTGCATGTAGAGTTTCATGCCTAGGGGAGTCGGTTAAGTCTTGTTGAGCCATCGTGCTCACGGTTGCTGCTATAAGTGTTTTTCAGGTGATGAGCATCCTACGGACTCGGGGTACGAGTCCACCGGCGAGGGTTACCCTCCGTCGGGGACCACAGCTGAGTGGGAGCCGTACACGCCGCACTGAGCTGAGGAGTGCAGCTAGTGTGGGTTGCCCTAGGGCTGGGCAACCAACTTTTGCTAGATAGACGGGCGTGAGTTGTACAAATTTAGTTTCCGCTGTGTAATATAAACACTAGTTTGTAACTGGAGTATTGTACGACTTTGTACATTTCAGTTGTTTTCTATGTAATACAATGTGTTTTTATGATGTGTGCTGTCGGGTGTTGCATCGTGCGGCACCACCCTCTGTGATCCTGGATGAGCGGATCCCGGTTCGCCACAGGCTGGTATCAGAGCCGCACTGGGGATAGCACATTAATTAAGGACTGTATTACGGGAAAACTTAGGATTACGGTGAGAATTCGCTAGTTTACCCAAGTAAGGACTATATTAGCATAGTTACTTAAAGTGGCAAGACTAACATATGTGTTATAATTCTGAATTTTAATTATGTAACGATGCACCTACGCTCAGGTAAAAATGGTAAGGAACGCCACCAAAAGCGGTTCAATTTCGGTTAGCTCCCCTGACGAGGAACGTGGTTCAGGGATAGGTCTCACAGTTTGGTGTGAGACGTTAATATGAAACTCTTGGACTCTTCATGTTCCTGAGTTCATATGAAACGCTGATCCGTAGCGCACATTAGGCAAGTAAGTGGAGACCCTATCGCATGGTCAGTAACGCGAAAGTGTGTTCGTCTGGAAATAGCCCAGGAGGACATACGCAGCGCTTGCCATCGGTGTGCCCTGCAGGGCAGTAGGTGGCATCTGTTGGGATGATAAAATTCCCAACCGTGACGACCCGTCCGTGCTCTACTGGGGTTACCCGTCGTGTGGTGTTAAAAACACGATCACGTACCTTGTGACGTGGCTTAACTCAAGGACGGCCGTATGGCAATGATACGGGTGTTTGTATTTACTTTCAAATATGGCCCTGCCTGAAATGGAAAATACCTTTGAGTGCATCATTATTGTGTGGTCTTCTGCAGGTACTAACCACGTATGTATGCCGTGTAGTATACGTGTGCTAGAGTCCGTTTAGTGCCACAATTGAGACGTATATGCCGGTATAATCCGGTTAGGATTTTCTTTTTGTGAGGAACGTAGTACCGACATATCATAGGCATGTGCATTAAAGATAATGATAACAATGAACTAAAATAACCAAGTTTCAACATTTAGGACCCTAGTTGGGTAGAAAAATTTGATAGTTGATCAGTGTAGTTCCAAAGGATTGAAAAACAGAGTGCTCTGTTTTGGGCAGCAAGTTTGCTGAACTTTGACAGAGCATAACTCACAAATTATTTAGCCAATGGAGGTGTGGGATATAGTTCTGGAAAGGTGTTTAAGTACTCTACAACTTTGTTGTAGACTTCCAGAGCTGAATTACACCTTGAGATGGCTTAAATCCCAGAGGAATGTAACCTGTCCAGAACTAGGACAGATTTAAACTACTCTCTGGACTGATCTGTTTTGCAAGCATAACTTCCTGTAGGAAAATCTAAAATTATCATATGATATATTATTGGAAATGGTAAGAGATGTGTTACCTCTTTGTAATTCAAAGTTTCCGAAATTTCAGCACAGAACTCAGTGGAAATTAGAGTTGAAAATAGCAACTTCCAATGGAGGGGCTGTTGAAATTCTCCCAGAAATTCTGTTGTCTTTGAATTACCATAACTTTTTACCAGAGCTGATCTGAGGGCAAATAAATACTTGTTGGAAAGATACTGAAGTTAAATTTAACTTTTGTATTTAGCTTGAGGGATGAAAATGCCCAGAACCAGATCAAAATTGGGAATATGTAGGAACTGGTCATTCGGGTAGAGGGATGACAGTTGAACTCAATTGAGAGATTGTTGTACCCTAGGGGGTTGAGTACTTCCAGTGGGGTAGAACATACTCATGAGTGGTTATCTCCAACTAGTGGAAGATTTGAGTATATGTCTTACTCAAGTTTCTTTTGCTAGAGACCATGTTTGTGTCGTATTGAAGATAAAAGGGTAACATATGTGATGACAAAGCGATTTTAATGTCTCGTAGTGACCAAAACTAGTTGAGATGAACTTCCAAAGAGGAAGTCCATCAAATTGGATTTGACTAGCGTGTATTTGGTCTGGTAATGGTGTAGCTTGTGCAATGTTATTGCATTATCTGTATACGAGATGTATCGCATGTCTTACTGTAATTATGTCTTATACCTATTTTATTGGACTGCATGAGGTATGTTGCGGGACTGATGTTTATTGTCGTATGGTTGCAGATGGTTCGCACTCGGACCACGAATGAGATTGGTGGCTCTAGCCAGCAGGGGGGTGATGACTCCCAGCCACCTGCCTACGACAGCACCCCGCAGCAAAAACCACCACCGACGCCTCCGCTTACGCTAGCGGATGTGATTGCGGCACTGGTGGGTGGTCGTGAGGAGCAAACCGACCTGCTCCGCACGATCGTGCAGAATACGTCCCAGGCGGGGGGCGTCAAGAGTGGGGGCCTCGTGAGCCCCGTGATGTCACGTACTCGAACTTCATGAGTACGCACCCTCCGGTGTTCACTGACGCAGCAGAACCCCTGGAGGCCAACAACTGGCTACGGACAATTGAGTCCAAGTTCGGGCTGCTCCAATATACGGAGCGGCAGAAGACTCTGTTCACGGCACAGCAGCTTCACGGTGCCGCTGGTGCGTGGTGGGCGAATTATGTTGCCTCAGGTCCGGCTGGCCATGCCTTGGAGTGGGAAGAATTCCGGGAGGCGTTCCGCGCCTACCATATCCCTCCCGGGATAATGAAGCGGAAGTTCCAAGAGTTCTTGGAGCTGAAGCAGGGCGGCAGGAGTGCCCACGACTACTCATGTTTCTTCAACCTTCTGGCGCAATATGTGTCGGATTACGTCCCCACCAAGGAGAAGAAGCGGGAGCACTTCTATCGGGGGTTACACCCCGAGATGAAGACGCATCTCGTCCAATGCAATCGCGGCACCTTCAACGATCTCGTTAATGCCACGATCATGCAAGAAGACGCTCAGTGAGAGTTGGCAGCTGAGCAGCGGAAGCGCAGCACTCCACCCAGCAATGGGGGTGGAGCTCCCCAGAAATACCGCATGGTGTATCGAACACCATCTGGTCAGCAGTGGCATCCACCGGCGCGACCACAGCAGTTCAGGGGGTCGTTCATTTCATCCACCCCTGTTCCAACCGCCGAGGCCACCACCGCGACCGCAACAGCAGCAGCATACGGTACCCCGGGCGTTTCCACCGCCACAACGCGCCCGGGGTTTCTGTCTGCCAATCAGCGGAGGACCACCTCGCTACACATGCTTTACGTGTGGCCAGGTGGGCCATTTCTCGAAGGACTGTCCCCAGGGCCAGCAGAGCAGCGGGCAAGCCCAGTTCCAGGGTGGTGCCCGAGGCCGACGTCCGGTCAAGAAGGTTGGTCAGCGGACTGGGGGTGTTCGCAACCTCGACAATGAGGATGCCCCAGAGGGAGACAACGTGCTGGCGGGTACATTCACTCTCAACGATCAAGCAATCGTCATATTATTTGATTCGGGTGCAACCCACAGTTCCATAAGTGCATCCTATGTGGCCGAGCATCAAATGCAAGTCTTCCCGACCGACTGCTCATATATGATCTGCTCACCAGGAGGGAAGATTTCAGCAAATATGATGATTCCAAAGCACCTCTGTTCTTAGGTGGGAAGATATATCCCACAACCTTGATAATCCTTATGGGGCAAAAGATTGATGCAACCTTAGGGATGTCATGGTTACACTACCATGGCGCTGTCCTGGACGCTCGGACACGGACGGTACATTTGAATTCCCCATTCCACCATCCGCATTCCATGGTGTTAGACAATCCAGTCCAGGAGGTTTCAGCAATTAATAATACCGAAGCTCTCAAGTTAGAGGACATCCCCGTAGTCCGGGAGTACCCCGACGTGTTTCCGGATGATCTTCCGGGCATGCCACCTAAGCGGGATGTCGAGTTCAAGATTGAGATTGCACCCGGAACTACGCCCATATCACGGAGACCATACAAAATGGCTCCAAACGAGCTGGCTGAACTGAAGGAACAGCTCAATGATCTGTTGAGCAAAGGTTTCATTAGGCCGAGTTCCTCACCTTGGGGATGCTCAGCGCTGTTTGTAAAGAAGAAGGATGAAATCTTGAGGCTGTGTGTGGACTACCGGCCGCTCAACGCCGTCACCATCAAGAACAAATATCCACTGCCCCGCATTGACATCCTGTTTGATCAGCTTGTGGGTGCAAGTGTGTTCTCCAAGATGGACCTTCGCTCTGGATATCATCAAATAAAAATCCGGGCGGAGGATATCCTGAAGACGGCCTTCTCGACGAGATATGGTTTATATGAGTATCTCGTCATGTCTTTTGGTCTCATGAATGCTCCAGCACATTTCATGTATCTCATGAACTCGGTGTTCATGCCAGAGCTGGACAAGTTCGTTGTGGTGTTCATTGATGATATCTTGGTTTATTCTGAGACAAGCAGAACACGCCGAACACTTGAGGATCGTTCTTCAACGACTGCGGGACCATTAGCTATATGCCAAGTTCAGCAAATGCGAGTTTTGGATCAGACAAGTGCCATTTTTTGGACATATCATCTCAGCGGAAGGCATTGCGGTTGATCCAAGTAAAATTGAACAAGTGCTGAAATGGAAAGCCCCTACTTCTGTCCATGAAGTCAGAAGCTTCCTCGGCCTAGCGGGATATTATCGGAGATTCATTCCAAGTTTCTCCAAGCTGGCTAAGCCGATGACAGAATTATTGAAGAAGGGAACGAAGTATGTTTGGAACTCAGCATGTGAAGGAGCGTTCCAAGCATTAGTGAAGCATCTCACAACAGTCCCGGTCTTAGCTCAACCGGATACAACTAAGCCCTTCGACATGTATTGTGATGCGTCTGGCATCGAGCTCGGCTGCGTGTTGATGCAAGAAGGACGTGTGGTCGCATATGGCTCATGCCAACTTCGAAACCATGAGCAGCACTATCCGGCTCATGATCTTGAGCTTGCTGCTGTGGTTTTGGTATTGAAGATGTGGAGGCACTATCTCCTGGGGAACTTTGTGCATCTCTACACCGACCACAAGATCCTGAAGTATATTTTCACCCAGAAGGAGCTGAATATGAGGCAAAGGAGGTGGTTAGAGCTAATCAAAGACTATTAAATTGAGATTCATTACCACCCTGGCAAGGCGAATGTGGTTGCCGATGCGCTGAGTCAGAAATCACATGTCCATAACCCCACCATAGCACCGGTGGAGGAGTAAGAGCCGAGTTTATACTTGGTTCCTTATGGATCGCTCTACACCCTTGCCCTCATCCCTACCATTAGGGAGGACATCATTGCAGCTCAGAAGATTGACAAGGGCATGGCACATCTCCGGAGACGGATAGACAACGGGGAAATCAAATGTTTCCGGAAGGATGATGAGGGGACGCTGTGGTTCAATGACCGCATAGTCGTACCCCAGAATATGGAGATGAGAAAGAAGATTCTTGATGAAGCTCACTTGTCTAAATACTCCATTCATCCGGGCAGCAACAAAATGTACCAAGATTTGAAAAAGAAATTTTGGTGGACACGGATGAAGCGGGAAGTGGCTATGTACGTATCCGAGTGTGATACGTGTAGACGAGTGAAAGCTGATCATATGAGGAAATCAGGGCTGCTGCAACCCCTGAAAATCCCAGCATGGAAGTGGGAAGATGTGAGCATGGATTTCATTATGGGATTACCACTGACTTCCAACAAACATGATTCAATTTGGGTGATCATTGACCGGTTAACCAAGTCGGCTCACTTCATTGCCGTGCATACACATTTCCATGCCAACAGGTATGCGGAGTTGTATATTGCAAGAATCCTGTGCTTCCATGGAGTACCCAAGACCATAGTCTCAGACCGAGGGGCACTATTTGTATCTCGTTTCTGGGAGCAGTTACACGCTGCTTTGGGTACTAAGCTGATTAGAAGCTCCGCCTATCATCCTCAGACAGATGGGCAGACAGAGAGGGTGAACCAAGTACTAGAAGACATGTTGAGAGCGTGTGCCATCCATCACGGGAGAAACTGGGATGACCATCTACCGTTGGCGGAATACTCGTACAACAATGGCTATCAGACGAGTATCAAGATGCCACCCTATGAGGCTCTCTACGTCGTAAATGCCGCACCCCATTAAACTGATGCGAGTCCGGTGAAAGGGTCACATTCGGGGTTGATGTGGTGAACGACGCCGAAGAGCGTTCGGATGATTCAAGCCAACCTGAAGGCCGCTCAATCCCGGCAGAAAAACTACGCTGATAAGAGGCATAGGCCGCTGCACTGTGACGTCGGGGAACACATGTATCTCCGTGTATCTCCGATGAAAGGCGTGCACCGGTTCGGCGTGAAGGGAAAACTCGCTCCCCGATTCATTGGACCCTATGCCATCACCGAGAAGTGTGGACCAGTGGCGTATAGACTGGAACTGCTGGCATCTCTCGCTGGTGTTTACGACATTTTCCATGTTTCACAACTGTGAAAATGTCTGAAGTATACAACTGCTGTTCCCACCGAAGACATCGGCGAGCTGCAACCGGATTTAACGTATGATGAATATCCGGTGGCAATTATTGATGAGAAGGCTCGGACCACATGTAGCTGAACGTTGTGGTTCTACAAGATACTCTGGAGCAACCACATCGCCGAAGAAGCGACGTGGGAGAGCGAGGAATTTCTTCGCTCAAACTACCCGGAGTTCATGGCGTCTCATCACGGGTGAGTTCTTGTTACATCGTTGTCTCTTCCTTTGTAATCTCGAGACGAGATTCTTTTAAGGGGGGAGGGATGTAAAAGCCCAAGAAAGTGAAGGGCAAAGAAATGTTTATCACCTCACAACACCACAGCTCTTGTGATGGATATCTCATGCGAACTTGTGAAGAGCAAGTAAACACCATCAAAAGGGTGATTAGAGGGGAAAGCGATAACTTCCAAAAAGTAGGATTTCTACAAATAAGCATGAAAGGTTTAGCTCACCCCTAGACCTTATATATTCTTGGGAAGGCTCAGGCAGAATTTCATGCAAATCCAATACTTTTAGAGGCACTTTTGGAGGCATTTGCAAAAGGGGCCAATTTGAATGCAAATTCAAATTGCAGCCCCATTCATCACTTGAATTCAAAGGTTGACTTCATATTCAAACTCAGCACATTTTTCTGAGTTAGTCCACCAATTTTCATCCCCATTGGAATTCATCTTGTCGGGAGGTAAATTTGCAATAATTCAAAACTGAATTTGAATTTCAGTTTGAATGTGCAGCAAATTTAGGCAAACCAATTTCAAATTGGGTAAATCAAATTCAAACATTGACTTGGAGGTTAAGTCTATCATTCAATTGTGAGTAGCTGGGACTTTTCAGTGAAAACAGAAATGAAAATTTGGAAAAGAAATTAGAGGGGGAAGGGCCTACTGGTCAGTGTCTGTGCTCAGAGGGAAACCGACTCGGTGGTCGTCGGTCAGCCGCCGGGGCTGTTGCCGCCTCACGGCATTGCCAGCATGCGTCTGGATCAGCTCGTGCCCCCCTCCCGATCACCAAGTACATGGCACAAACAAATTTCGCTGCCTCCCTCGCCTGCGCCGCTCTGCTCAGCTCCCGCACGCGCGAAAAACCGGCAGCGGCGACCGCACCTTCGAACCTCGGCGCGCACCGGTGCCGATCATCGATCGGTCATGGTCCCTGCAGCAAAAAGGAGCGCTAAGGTGTGCTCTAGCTGTTCCCCATGCTGCACCAGCGAGCTGCACTCGGTTGTGCGCAGTGTAAGCCGTCGAAGTCGAGAAACCGGAAGGAACCGACGGAGCTGTGCTTCGGCTCACCGTCGACAGCCCCATCCAGCCATCTTCGCTGACCGTGTACTACACAAGAAAGGTACGTGGGGATCCCTAGATGGTGTAGCCGCAAACCATTCGGCAAATAATCCATCGGGTAGCAAGAATTTTAGAAAGTCCCGAATCCTAGTGCAACTGACCGAGTTCGGCAAAAACCAAAAATTCGGCTTACACGCTGAATCAATGGTCAAGCTAGCTCGCAAGTAGCTTCTACACCTCCTAGCGTCCCTCCTCGAGGAAGAACTGAGCACAACCGTCCAGAAATGGCTGAGTTATAGCAGTTTCCATAGCTGCCGGTGCAAACACGGCTCGGGTCGCCGTCGAGAGTGGGTGTGCAGGCATTTTTAGCTTCCGAGGCTGCTCACGTCGGGTTCCTCGTGACCCACTGGTGCTCCCCGAGCAAACTGTGACTCTTTTCATGCCTCAGAGAGCGAGAACAACCTCGCCGGAGCCCTAACCTCCGCGGTTGACGTCGCACGGCCGTTTCCGGTCACCGCCTGGCGAGCGGCGGCCGGGTGGCAGGCCGGGGCGCAGGCTTGCGGGGGCGGCCGGGGCGGCGGCCGGGGGGGGGGGGGGGCGGCTGGGGCGGCGGCGGGCGGGCGACGGCCGAGCGCTGGCTAAGCCGCGGGGGGGGGGGGGGGGGGGAGGGGGATGGGGGATCGGAGGCCGAACGCCGCGGGGGGGGGGGGAGGGGGGGAGGGCGAGGCGGACTAGGTTGTTCACATCGTGCTTTTATAGACGTATACGTTACCACTAAATGGGTCGTATCGGGCCCTAAGACCATTTATGTACATATAGTACTTTTAAACACTCAAACAATTGAAACAATAATCAATTAAACTATTAACTCATATGCATTAATCATCTAAGCAATTAACAACTCATCTAAACAAACATAATTACCGTAGTTAACAAACTTATCAATTCTAAGCAATTAAAAAACACCTAGCTAGCAATTCAAATAAACATGGGCAATAATTAAACCTAAGCATATCAATTCATCTAAAGCTAAGAAATTATCCACCTGTCGGGCGGGTGGCGGCCGGGGCGCCGGCTGTCGGCGGCGGCCGGGGCGGCGGCTGGCGGCGGCGGGCGGGCTGCGGGTGGCTGCCGGGGCGTCGGCTGGCGGCCGGGGCGGCGGCCGGGGCGGCGCCTGGCGGGCGGCGGCCGGGTGGCGGCCAGGGGGGCGGCCGGGGGGGCGGCCGGGCGGCGCCTGGCGGGCGGTGGCCGGGTGGCAGGCCGGGGCGCCGGCTTGCGGGGGCGGCCGGGGCGGCGGCCGGGGGGGCGGCCGGGGCGGCAGCGGGCGGCGGCCGGGCGCGGGCGGGCGGCGGGCGGGCGGCTCGGGCTCGGGTCGGCGCGGGCGTGAATGCCCGCGCCGACCCGAGCCCCCGCGGGTATATAAGCCTTATTTACGACGGCCACAACATGGGCCGTCGTAAATAAGGCTTATTTACGACAGCCTCGGTGTGCCTGTCGTATATAACTGCTATATACGACAGCCGAGGGTTGGCTGTCATATATAACTGCTATATACGACAGCCTAGGGTTGGCTGTCGTATATAACACTTATATACGACAGCCACGTACTAAACGACGGCTGTGCTGTCGTTTATAAACTTATATACGACAGCTTCGGCTGACCGTCGTATGTAAGTTTATATACGACAGCTAGCCGTCGTATGTTATACTGGCTGTCGTATGTTGCCCTGTTTCCTGTAGTGCTATAAATCGGTGTGCTATGCCTCGACGCTCGGAGGTTTAGGTTACATAGGTTTACCGGGGCCCATATATCCGATATGCCTTTGGTACGTTCAAACTTGATCAGCATGGGCCGTACACGGATCGGTCCTTAATTGACACGGACAGGGCTGTGCACACAAGACTTCCTCTTGCTGCGCCCTAGCCCCTGCCTAGTCTCATTTTCATTACTAAAGTGATCTCACATCACTCGAACCAATCCCGTGTGTCACAAAGCCTGACCCGCGAGTAGATTCCAACTACTCGACTTGTACCGAAGTTCTATGAATCATTAAGCATAGCCTGTCTACTTGAGGACTTAGACACTATCCTCACTCTTACAGGAAAATCTGGTTATGCATTTAGGGTCTCATCCATCCTACACCTAATGCACATATAGGTACCTCATACTAAGTATGTAAACAAAGCAAAACTTTGAAAAATGGGTTAATGCAAACCAGGGCTTGCCTTGTTGCTGCTTGTCAGTTGTTAGGGCTTCGTCCGGAAGAAGAAAGTCGAGTACTTCCGGGGTCTCCTCGCCTTCAACGACTACACGTCAACGAGATACTATATGTCAATTCAAATGCAATGTTTAGAACTGACTAAGTAATTACTATAACTCTATCTAGCCCTCCCCTTTGGTTCTGAAATTCTTATGGTGGCTTGTAGGGTCCTAACCAAAGTCTTGACCAAGTTTCATTTGAAACAAAGTTCATTTGATATTTGTACAAATAAAAACCTAATTGGTCAATATTAGAGCCTCTAATGAATTCCAGGGATTTTCATGGCTTCAACCATTACTTACTTTAAACTAGAATTTGAGGTGGTTCTAATGAAATTGGTTTCATGTCATTTGAAGAATCCTAGATGAAGTTATCGATGAAAACCACGATGAATTTGTCCAACTCCAGCATGAACACCGAGTTTATAAGATACATAAAGTGAGTCGGAGCATTGGTCAACCCAAAGGACATGACAAGATATTCATAAAGACTATATCTTGTCGAGAACGCCGTCTTAGGTACATCTTCTGCCCGTATTTTTATCTGGTGATACCCGGACCGAAGATCCATCTTGGAGAATACCTTAGCACCCACTAGTTTATCAAACAAAATAACAACGCGCGGTAGTGGATACTTATTTTTGATAGTGACAGCATTCAGTGGATAATAATCTACGCATAGTCTCAAAGTCTCGTCCTTCTTCTTCACGAAGAGTGTGGAACAGCCCCAAGGTGATGAACATGGGCGTATAAAACCTTTGTCTATGAGGTCATTCAGCTGCTCCTTCAATTCTGCAAGCTCCTTCAGTGCCATTTTGTATGGTCGCTGAGAAATAGGTGTTGTTCCCGGTGCGAGTTCAATCTTGAACTCTACATCACGTTCGAGTGGCATGCCCGGTAAGTCATCGGAAAACACATCTGGATATTCACATACCACTGGAATATCCCCAATCTTAGGAGCTTCAATCTGATGCACTGCTACAACTCGTTGTGACGGATCCACAAGGTTCCATGTGTTGCAACCATGTAATGGGGAATTCAGTTGGACAGTCTGAGAGCTGATGTCAAAGATAGCTCCATAATGTGTCAACCATGACATCCCCAAGATAATATCAATACTTTGGCCTTAGAGTATCATAAGGATCGCAGGATCGATGTTTCCACCCAAACATAAAGGTGCCCGAGAGACCATTTCATCTGTTGATATCTTGCCTCCGGGTGAGCTGATATGAAACGGATGCTTGACTGTGCTAAATGGAAGATTATTCTTCAGCACATAGTCTCTGCTAATAAAATTGTGGGTGGCCTCGGAATCAAACAACACGAAAGTGGGCTGTTCTTGTAAAGTAAACATGAACACTAAAACTGGTTCGCCTTTTGCAATGTCCTCAATAGAAGTGTAGTTAACCCTGCCAGCTTTTAAAAGACCCTTTGATTGTTCAAAGTGCTGATCTGAGTGTTGGTGAGATGACACAAATTTGTGGCTTTGCTCAGCTCCACGACAGTTTTGTGTTCCATAAATCCTCAGCTCGGATATGTTACGTGCATAACTGGCTGCGGTAGGGTTGCACGAATAATTTCTGATCACTGCTGTGGAGATGGAGCCTCATAAGTGATTAACTCCAGCTGTGGTTGTGAGAGTTGTACCACAGACTGAGTTTCTTGCCTGACTGGCGAGTAATACCGCACTCGATAGTTCAGAGGAACCTCGATATCGCTGTCCTGCGGTATACTCCTCTTCAACTCTGCTTGGCAACGGAGATAAATCTCTTCTTTAATAATAGAGGCATTTACCAACTCACTGTAAACACCATTATTGAACAAGGCCACTTGTTCTTTACGTTCGACATCCAAACCTTGGAAGAAATACTCACACTTCAACGCTTCCGAGTCTATCATATGAGTGGTATATTGCATCAAGTCTTCAAACTCTTTGAAGTACTCCTACGCACTCCTTTCCCCTTGCTTTAACTTCAGGAAGTCCTGATACTTTGTTCGTAGAATTTCCAAACAACTGTGACGTGCCTGGAAAACATTTTGGAATTCATCCCACGTCACACGATGACCTTCCAGACGAGTAGCGATGTACTCCGCCCACCAAGCTCCAGCGGATCCGTGGAATTGTTGAGTGGAAAATAGAGGCTTCTGATATTCATCCCACTCAAGCATATCAAACTTGGCTTCAATACATTGGAGCCAATGAGCCGACTCCAAAGGTTCTTTCGCTTCCGAAAAGACCGGGGGTTGTCTTGCTCGAAAATCCAGATAAGTGCTTGGAGGGGGATTACGCTGTAGTGTCTCTTGTCAGATACTTTGTTGCACCAACAGATCGAGAGACTCAGCCATCTTTCCCAAAATTTCCGCCAATCCGGTTGATGATGTCAGCACTTGTTGTCATGGCGAATTATTTCCGCCATGGCTCGACCACCAACCTCACTCCTAGAATAAGTGTGTTCCATACTACAAGAGTGAGCAATTTACGGTTAAAATTCAAAGTTTTAACTCAACTTGAATTAAAAACATAACCATAAAAGCATCACATAATTATTGCAGCACTACACAATCTAACCAGGGTTTCATCAATTCTGAAATCTACCAAAGTTGAGCAAGTTTGTCCAAACCCTTAATTCCAACAGTCGGAAAAACTGAAAAATTGACTCAAGAACATGTTATGAAACTTAGAGAAGCCTAAAACATCCCTGTCCACAACAATTCCCAAGCTAAATGGCAATAAGCACTACTCTGTTCAGAATGACCAATTGGTCTTAATCCCAGCATTTGAATACGAAAATAGCAATTTCATGTCTCATGTTGAATATCAAAGATATAGTTAACCTCAATATGTTTCCAACGAGTACTTTTTTGCTTTCATATCAGTTCTGGATCAAAAGTTGTGATATTTCAAAGTTGACAGAAATCTAGAACAATTTTGACAGCACCTCCTTTGAAAGTGGCTGTTTTGTCCGCAAGATTTCATACAATTAGGCTCCAAATCTGGAGAAACTTTGAGCTACAATGTCATATCACATATCACAAGCTTTCCAACGGTGTCTTAATTGAACCTTAGAAATTTTTATACAGAAGGTTATGGTCGAAATACAGAAATTTCCAGAGAGCATTTTGTGTCTGCCCTGTTTTTGGACAGTTCACACTCATCTGAGAATTTCATCCATTTGGAGGGTGATTTTGATCTGGAGTTTTACAGAAAAGTTGTAGAAGACTTAAAATCCTTTCCAGAAATGTATGATACATCTCCATTGGTTCAATCACTCAAAAGTTATGCCCTGTTCAAATTCAGCAAGAATTCTGCTAAAAATGGGGGAGGTTATTCCTAAGTCTTTGTGAATGAATCTATACTCCCAATTGATCTTAGTTCAATATAGGAGTTCATTAACCCTTAATGGAATCCTAAACCCCAAATTTACACTTTTATTTGCAAACCTATTTTTTCATGCAGTTCAAACATATCACGGTACTACGTTTCCTCACCAAATTAAAATCCTAACCGGCTTTATACCGGCATATACGTCTCAAGTGGTGGTACTAAAACGATCACTCACACACGTTTTCTAAATGACATGTACTACTCAGTGGTTAAGCTACCTGCAGAAAACCACTCAATAATGATGCACACATTGGTTTGTCATTTCAGGAAGGTCCGTATCATAGTAAAAACATACGCCCTGTATCATTGCCATACTGGTCGTCCTTGAGTCAAGCCACGTCTCAAGGTACATGATCGGGTTATTCACCACCCGAAGCAGAAAACTACGCGATGGTAACCTGTTCTACCCTTCAACTCCAAGGGTTTGTGGGTCATGCATTTAGAGTATCAATCACCCTTGACCTAATGCACAATACAACTAGACCAATGAAAGTGATACAAAGTAAAATATAACTAAAAGCTGTTAAATGCAAACCATGGCTTGCCTTGTGTTGCTGCAGGTTTGATTCTAAATTTACGTCAGTAGCTTGGCGATGAGTAACACCTCAACTTTCTGCTCCGAGTCGAGTTCCTCATCGAACTCCTTCGTCGTGTTTCCTACCGATATGAATATGCACAGTTTTATATTGCATGTAAAGACATTATAAAACAAAAGTGTATTATGGCTTAATACGGTTCAGATCAACTAAGACTTAGGAGTTAGGCCTGGCTAGGTACTGAAACAGAGGAAAGATCATTTTGGATCAGTGGAGGTTTTTGGACTAAAGTTCAAAGAGTTATATATAATGGACATAAGACATATATTGGAAATAACCAGCAGAAAACTGGAAAAGATGATATCAACTTGCTCTGAAATTTTTACAGTGGTCCATAGATCGTACAGAGGTATGGCTTGCAACATTTCAGACAAATTTGATGTAAGATGTGGCCTAAGGAATTTTCTTACCTATTGGGCTTCTCTGAATTCCTATGGCAATTCTAGGGTCTTGGCATGCTCCAAATTTGTTTTTTTTCAGAATCTTGGGAGTCTTATGAGTCCATATAATTTGGTTTCACCATTTTTGGAGCTTCCTATACATAGGTATGGAATTTACAAGATTGGCAAAAAGCTGGAAAATTGATTCTGTTATTTTTCCTAATTTTCAGAGGCATACAAGATTGAATCATCATTTGGCCTAGCAAATGAGGTCCAATGCCTCTGAAATTTTTACTGGAGTTCAAATATATTTGGAAGAATGTCCTGTAATTAATTCCATAATATTTTACGTAATCAAATTATTGAGCAAAATCCAGGGATTTTCATAAAAAATGGGATGAACCCCTGGATAGTACTCACTGAGAGGAATCCAATGAAATTTATTTGACAATTTTTGGAGGTTCCTATCAAAAGTTATGAGCATTTGAATTTGAACTAAAACTAGAAATGTACGGAAATGTTTAAACTCTTGCACGCAGGCCCCATCCTACCGGTTTCTTCTTCCTCGCGCGCGGCAATACTCAGGTGGCGGCGCTCTCCGGCGAGGTCTGCCGGAAGTGCCTTCCCGGCCTCCCCTAGAGCTCAAACTTGCCGCCTCTCACTTTAGAGACATGGGGAACTCATCCATGGGGTCGCCCGAGGCCCTTGATCACCGGAGATGCATCGGCGACGAGCGGCGGCGGCGCTCAACTTTGGCGGCGTCTCCTCTACCTGTGCTCAAAAGCTATGGTTTTTCTTCCTAGAGCACCGTGGTGGAATCCTCATCACCGTCATGAGCTCAAATCATCTCAAAAGTGGCTGCAAACATGTCACACCCGGTTATTCCGCGGAACACCCGAGTGAATATCACATGCATGCCAGGATCATTTTCTCATACATGTGACGACAAATAGTGAAATATCATTAGATTACAGCCAAGTGTTCAAATATGAATAAGTCTTACATAGCGTCTCGAAGGACGATAATATGTTCACAATAATGTAGATAGACAAACAGCGGAAGATAAGTCTTTTGGGCTCCATCACAGGCGTTGCCCGGGGGACTCTGTGAACCTATAATCCTTCTTCGGGTCCAAAGTCTTGGTCGTTGTACACCACATCATTCCCTTGGCCTGTGCAGCAATTTGAAACCAACAGAAAAGCAAGTTTGAGTACTGTAGGTACTCAGCAAGTGTGGGAAACTTATGTCATGCATGGCTAAAACAAGGAGAGGTTGAACTCATAGTTAAAGCACTACGCAATTAATACCTATCACCTTGGCTTATTTAGCACCTACATTACTACATAGGTGAAATGGTCCCAATCCCCTAACCCATCATCAATGTCATGTAATCATAACTTCATTTCCAATGTTAAGCTCCCCGCTTAACATATTCCACTTCCCAATTCATCATCATCTAATCATGAATAAGTCCAAGCCGCTCTTGACCGTGAGCATGGCTGTCATGACAGTTTTGACTCTGCAGAATTTGCACCACTGTACCCACATGTAGTGATTTCATCCCCCGTTGCCGAGTGGACTAAAAGAACCTCCACTATGCCAGTGGTCGCGAACCACGTTCACACTTTCGAGGTTTGTAGCCAGGAGATCACTACGAGGCCTTTACAAAGGGATTCCCGACGAGTGTGGGCCCACTGAGGTTTCACCCCTAACAGCATCCAAGAGGCTCTAACCCTGCTGCAGTGGCCCCCCTCTTGAGCCTTGCGGTTCATATGGTAGTCCAGCTGACACCTATTCCCCGCACCATCCATTCACCCATACTACGCTGGGGACGCACCTAATTAATTGGCCAGGCTGCCCCATCTCAGCATGTGGTTGGCACGGTAAAGCCAGGTTACATGCTCCATGAACCGGTCCTTAGAATTCAAGCAAGTACTATACACAAACCCGAGTCTCGGGCACGCAGCACCAACCAAAGCCTCCAACTTGCCTAGATCCCTACCTCTACATAATTCATAATATCTCATTCAAGGGTAAAGTAAACAAGTTGATGATCTCATATCCCATTTATCCCATTCTAAGCATGGCTAAGCATGAGTAGTGTAAATGAATGACATAATAACATAACTCCCAACCCAGGCTACAAGGAAGCAAGATAATAAAAATCTAGGGAAACTTCCTAGCATGGGTATCGCATTCCAAATTGACAATGCTATTTAATTCTAACTACACATCCAAGTATAGGATCAAAGTGGTCAAGGACACTTGCCTTCTTCCTGCTGCTCCGGGAATGGAAAGTCTTGACCTTGAAAGGTGAGAACCTGCTCTGGGGCTGGTTCTAATCATGCCATCATACACATAACAAAATAAAGCACATTCCATAAGCAATAGTCCACATTTCCACTCATGCAACCCACACATACATACATATGAAAGTCATACACCTATTTAAGTTTTGTGTTTACCCTAGATATGTTGATTCTAGGCATACATGCACTTTTAAACATGTATATTATTTCTAACTTTAATATTCAGATTTTTAAGTGCACATTATACATGAATTTCCAATTTGGACAAATTTTCTATATTAGATAATACCCTTCTTAGCCAAAAAAGTTGCATGAAAGATAATTTCCCACTCCAAATGGGTTTTCAGACCTTCTACACTATTCTTAACTTGAAGTTTTAAGTGTGGGGACCTCACTTGACATTTTCTAATTATGTATACCTATTTTCCTATATTTTCAGATTTATTTTCCATACTTAAAAGTGAACTTTAATACTAAAATAGCAAAACATGTCACCTGCACAGAATATAATTTGATCTAAAATGTCCAACAAAATATCTTTTGACTTCCTCTCTTATGGGATTAATTTATATTTGTATTTATCTATTTTTCAGAATTATTTCTAGCCTAAGAATGAATTTCCAGCAATAATAAAAGCAAATAGCCCTTAGTCAGATTTCATTTCAGCCTAAAATCAGTCCTCAATTTATTCTAACCCTTTTCCAGGTGCAAAAGGGATTTGACTTATCATTACATAATAGATTGAACCACTTATTTGAATTTAGATCCTATTCACATATTCAAATTCCTGAAATTTATAATCCTCAGGGGCTGATGTGCAAATCCACACTGCAGTGGGGCCCCATTTCTCATTTTCTAAATGTTCAGGGGTTCAAGTGTGCAAAACAGGGAGGTTTTCCTAATTTTTATTAAGTCCAGGGGCTAAAACTGATTTTTAAATACATTTACATGAATTTCCGAGGGTCCAGGGGCTAGATCAGAAGTTTCCGGGGGCTAGATCCTTTTTCCTCAGAATCCCCAGGGGTAGCCCGCAAGATTCCCGGCCTTTATTACGAGGGCCTGATGTGGGCCGTTGGACTTTAAATGAATAGCCGAGATTAGATCGCGAAGGGGTACGCGGGGGTTCTGTTTTCATCCGCCCGATTTAAAATGGATGGGCCGCAGAGGGCCACGTCGCCCTGGCCGGAGCCAGTCCGCGTGCGCAGCGGCGGGGGGCGGCGATCTAGCCGGCGTAGCCTCAGTTTTCGTCGCTATACGCTAGAACTCAATTCTCTTTGCATGGATCGGCTGCGGAGGAGTAGGGGAACTCACCAGTGGGCCTTTCTTGACCCCGAAGTGGCCGGATACTGCTCGTCGACGACGTCCGAGGGTGGAGCTCAGGGTTGCTCGTCGGGGCGGCGGCTAGGGCGCGACACACGGTGTTTCTTTCACCTGCAAGGCTCCCCGGTGGCGGTGGAACAATCTACGCATGTTAGATCGGCAAAATCGGGAGGAATTCGGAAGAAACGGCGGTGTGGACTTCGGTTCTTTGGCGTTTAAATGGACGCGGGAGGGCGGCGCGGTCAGTTGAGGCTGTGTGGAACTGAGTGGGCCGGAGATCATGGCCTGAGTGCACGGACTTCAGAGAGGGCGGGCGCGATCGAGCGCGGGAGGAGCGGTGGCGGTTGGGAGAAGAAGGAGCTGATGGCAGGGCCCTGCGCGGCAGAGAGAGAGGGGAGGGGGAAACGGCCGCGGGCTGCTGGGCCGACTGGGGCTGCTGAGGTGGGTTTCGGCCCAGTGGCTGTTTTTCTTTTTCCTTCCCTTTTTCTTTTTTCTGTTTTTGCTTCAAATTTGAATTCAGGTTTGAATTTGAAATTTCCTTCAACATGCATCACGTCTAATAAATTTGAATTCATATTTTGCCACATTTTGGGGTGTTACAACTCTACCCCCCTTAAAAGAAATCTCGCCCTCGAGATCGGTGACTCTAGGGAAACAGATCCGGAAACTTTTCCTTGAGCTCGTCTTCTCGCTCCCATGTGGCTTCTGCTTCCAAGTGGTGCTTCCACTGCACTTTGCACATTCGGATTCTTTTATTCCTTGTGATGCGTTCCATCGTCTCCAGAATCTTGACCGGCTGTTCGGATACGAAAGGTATTCCCGGACATCCTCCTCATTCATGGGTAACTTCTCCTCGGGTGTTCTTAAGCATCTCTTGAGTTGTGACACATGGAATACGTCGTGCACATCCGATAGGCGAGCCGGTAGTTCTAACTGATATGCCACTTCACCTTTCCTCTCCAGAATCTGGAAGGGTCCGATGTACCGAGGTGATAGTTTCCCTTTCACTTTGAATCGACAAAGTCCTCTGATAGGAGACACTTTGAGATAGACATAGTCCCCTACGTTGAATGTGAGCTCTCTTCTCTGTATATCGGCATAGCTCTTCTGTCTGGTCTGGGCTATTTTCAAGTTGTTGCGGATCTCCCTCACTTTCGCCTCGGCTTCTTGTAGCACCTCTGGCCCAAATACTTTGCTTTCCCCAGTTTGATTCCAAAACAATGGGGTTCTGCACTTCCTCCCATACAACGCCTCGAAGGGTGACATCTTCATACTAGCCTGATAGCTGTTGTTATATGAGAACTCCGCATACGGTAAGTTCTTATGGCAACTCCTATTGTTCTTGAGTGCACAAGCTCTCAACATATCCTCAAGGATTTGATTGGTCCTTTCGGTCTGCCCGTCAGTTTGTGGGTGGTATGCGGAACTAAAATTCAGATGAGTCTCCATGGTTTCATGTAACTTCTGCCAGAACTTGAGGTGAACTGTGTCCCTCGATCTGACACTATCTTCTTCGGCACTCCATGGAAACACACGATTCTTGACATGTACAATTCTGCCAGTTTGGATCCGCTATAGCTTTCTTTCACGGGGATGAAATGAGCTACCTTAGTCAGCCTGTCGATGATGACCCATATCGAATCATATCCCGATTGGGTCCTAGGCAGTCCCACTATGAAGTCCATACCTATTTCTTCCCATTTCCATTCGGGCACTTTGAGTGGTTGCAACAATCCCGTGGGCCGTTGGTGTTCTGCTTTCACCAACTGACATGTGTCACATAGGGCAACATGTTCCGCAACATCTCGCTTCATGCCATACCACCAATATCTGCTCTTGAGGTCATGATACATCTTCGTACTCCCAGGGTGAATGGAATAGTCGGAATCATGAGCCTCCCTCAAAATTAGTTCACGGATCTCCTTTACCTCAGGCACACAGATTCTTTTCCCATGCCACACCATACCTTATTCATCCTCTCTGAACCCAGGAGCTTTATTCTCCTTGATGAGTCTTCTGATCTCTTGTATTTTCTCGTAATCCTTCTGACCATTGCGTATGTCTTGCTCCAATGTGGAGTCCACTTCCATGGCGATGGCCTCACCACTATTCACCAGACATAGATTGAGTTTAGCAATCTCCTCCTTCAATTCCGTAGGCATGTTATTTAAGCTCAACGTGTTGATATGCACCTTCCGGCTTAAAGCATCTGCCACGACGTTCGCTTTCCCAGGATGATAGTTGATACCCACATCAAAATCGTTGATTAGCTCTAACAATCTCCTTTGTCTGAGGTTGAGGTCTGGCTGTGTGAAAATGTACTTTAAGCTCTTATGATCTGTGTATATCTCTGTCCTCTTTCCCATCAAGTAATGCCTCCAAAGCTTCAATGCGTGGACCACTGCGGCTAGCTCTAGGTCATGCGTAGGATAGTTCTTCTCGTGTTTTCGAAGCTGCCGGGATGCATAGGCAATGACATACCCCTCTTGCATGAGAACACATCCCAACCCGTGTCTAGAAGCATCACAATATACCGAAAAATTCTTCTGCGTGTCTGGCATAACTAGCACTGGGGCTTTTGTCAATCTTCACTTCAGCTCTTGGAAACTTTCCTCACACTCCATTGTCCACGTGAATGTGATTCCCTTCTCTAACAATTTGGTGAGGGGTCTTGAGATCTTGGAGAAGCCCTCAATGAATCGTCGATAGTACCCATCCAATCCTAAGAAGCTCCGGATCTCCCCGACATTTTTAGGGGTCTTCCACTTCTGCACATCCACAATCTTGGCGGGATCCTTGGAGATTCCTCCTTCCGAGATTATATGTCCTAAGAAGGGAACTCTCTTCAGCCAAAACTCACATTTGCTTAGCTTGGCATATAGTTGGTGTTCTCTCAACTTCTGCAACACCAGTCTTAGATGCTTCTCGTGTTCTTCTTCATCTTTGGAGAAGATGAGAATGTCGTCAATGAAAACCACCACAAATTTGTCCAAATATTCCATGAATACCTTGTTCATGAGATACATGAAGTACGTCGGGCATTAGTTAGCCTGAACGGCATGACGGTGTACTCATACAGCCCGTACCGAGATACGAAAGCCGTGTTGGGAATGTCGGTTGGTCTTATCTTCAGTTGGTGATATCCCGACCTGAGATCAATTTTTGAGAATACACAAGCTCCCCTCAACTGATCAAATAGGTCTTCAATGCGGGGGTAATGGGTACTTGTTCTTGGTGGTTACCTCATTCAACGCACGGTAGTCTACGCATAGCCTTTGGGTTCCGTCCTTCTTGGGAACAAAGATCACTGGAGCTCCCCATGGCGAGGAACTAGGACGAATATACCCCTTCTCTGTCAATTCTCGTATCTGTTCTTTGAGCTCATCCAGTTGTTTGGAGCCCATCCGGTAAGGCCTTTTGTATATCGGGGCTGTCCCAAGCACGAGTTCAATCACAAACTCCACTTCACAGTCCGGGGGCATACCTGGCAACTCCTCAGGAAAAACATCCGGGTATTCCTTGATGACCCTTATCTCTTCCAATTTCACATCCATCTGATTGAGTTTAATGTCCCTCCTAGGTCCTTGGATAGCTACAAATTTTACTTTGGTGTCACTAGTGTGAGTTAGTTCCACCGTTCTAGTTGAACAATGGATAACGCCTTTATGCTTGGTCGACCAGTCCATACCCAAAATAATATCTAACCCTTGTGAGCTTATCACTATGAGGTTTGTAGTAAATACTACCCCATTAATGTCTAGACTCACTTTGGGGCACACTTGTCTTGTTCTTATTTCTCCCCCTAGAGAGTTCACTGCTAACATATGATTCATTTGTGTGGTTGATAGATCATGCTTCTTAACAAACTCTTGAGCAATGAATCAGTGGGTAGCACCAGAATCGAACAATATGGTTGCAATGTGTAAATCTGCAGGGAACTTACCAATCACCACGTCAGGTGCCTCTTGCGCTTCCTCCATGGTCACGTGGTTCACCCGTCCTGGCATCACATTCTGCTGTTGTGGCTGCATGGGCTTCTTCTTTGGGCACTTATGAGCGTAGTGCCCCACTTCACCACAGTTGAAGCATTGCACCCCAACTTTAGGTGCCTGGCTATTGTTATCTTGGAGTTGGTTATGTGGCCCTTGTCCTGCTGGTCGAGGTTGATAAGTGGGGCGTGGCTGCTGCACAAACTGATGTTGCGGCTGTACTGGTGCTGATGGAGGTCTGAAGTTCGGGTTGTACCCTCTCGGTGTTGAGTAGGGTACTACAGCACGGCTCGTCTGCCCTGCAGGTTGCTGCATCAGACGTGGACGTGTGTTGCTGCTTGATGCTTGGTGTGACAATCCCATCTTCCTCTAATTTTCATTCTCCAAGGCCTTCAGCTTCCTCTCCACAACAAACACCCTGTCCACCATCTTTTGGAAACTTTCATATTCGTTGGAGGACATTGCACATTGCATTTCCATGGTAAGTCCTTCCACAAAACAGTCCTGTTTCTGCTCATCAGTTTCGATGTCCCATGGTGCATAACGGGACAGTTGGGTGAACTTGGTGAGGTACTCCCTCACAGTCATGTTGCCCTGCTGCAGTCCCAAGAACTCCTTCATCTTGTTCTTGAGTTCTCCCCTTGGTATGTAGTGGTTGCAGAAACTGCACTTGAACTCTTCCCAAGTTATGTTCTCGGGGTCGTGATGGGCTGCCACGTAAGCGGTCCACCAATCAGCAGCGGGTCCATACAATTAATGAGAGGCAAACAGCACCCTCTCATACCCTTGGCATTGTATGATCCTCATCTTGTTTCTCAATGGTTTTGAGTCAATCATCTGCCTCCAGAGGTTCAGCAGCACTCGCAAACTTTGGGGGTTGAGTTCCCAGAAACTCACTCAACCTTGGTTGACGTGGTACAGCCTGTGGGGGTGGAGCTTGGTGCAAGTTGGCCACCACTTGAGTCAAATTCTGGATGAGCTCATTTTGATTGTCGATCATTTGGTAGATAGGATCAGCTCCTCCTCGGCGACCACCTTTGCCTTGCCATCCAGGAAGGTGATGATTAGCAGCCTCATTGTTGTTGTTGTTGTTGTTGGGGTTGGCACTACGACCCCTTCCTCTTCCGGCCATCTATTATGATTAACCAAATGTCAACTTAATAATTACGCATTAAGTTCTCACATTGCTTGTATAAACTTAAACTTTTGAGACATTAAAATTTAGATAATTTCTGAAAATCTCGCATAGATTCTTAGGCACCATGTCTCATACAAAAACAAATGCAACTATTGATTCGTAAGGTTCCACACTAAGCAAATGCAATCATAAAGACGAGATTGTGGACAAGTGCCCATGGCTCCCACAACTCACGTCACACACCAAAAATTAACAAGCAAATAGATAGGTTCTTGACTCGACTACTCGATAACATGCTGAAATAAGGGAGACAACTCTAAACGACTCATATCACTGAGCTGGCTCGTCGGGGTCTTCCTCATCATTGCGGCTGCCCTCGGACTCCACTCTAGGTGGGGAAGATGCTGGTGGAAAAGTGCGGCGACGCTTGTTTGCCCGACGGTCTGGGGAGTCAGGAGTCCATGTGTCATTCTCTGTGACACACAGTTCGTTCCCATCTCCTCTCTCCCTCGCCCTCAAGCTGGCGCGAAGCAACGCCTCAGTCTCCTTCAGGGTGTCATGGACATCCTGAAGCTTCTGCTGGCACTCCTGCAGTCGAGTGCTGAGCATAGCTGCATCCTCCAAGCACAGGTCCATGTGCTCATGAGAAGTCCCCTGCTGCACCGGCGGGTACTTGTACTCCGTGGTGCCACTCTCATGCTGGTGGACATACATGTACTCAGTCCTGTCCAGGTGGCCACGATTGATGTAACTCTGGCAGGTGATGCCCTCCCAGGTGACATCCTTCTCAGCATCGGCCTGAGTCGCCCGACAAGATGGAGAGCAGTGGATCTTGAGCAGCTTGTTGTCATGGATGATCCTCATCTCTGAGATCCATTCTTCACGCTTTTCACGGATGGTCCTGATGGAGCTGTAGTGTATGATCATCTTGCCCATGTTGCCGGCGGTGTGAAGCATACGCCGAAGACGGCACAACAAGCCTCCCACCGCCAACCCGTAGGAGTGGTACGTCACCGGGCGGTTCTCCTCCCTCAAGGCAAGGGCAGCTATAGGAACTCTCCCGCCGGTGGACTTGCGAGCGGTGCGGACCATGCGAACCATCTAAAACATAAAACATTTAAAAATTTAGTTAGACAATAATAAAATAATAAAATAAATACTGTATTTTGAATAAAAGTTGAGGCAAGGTGAATAAATAAGGAATAATATTAATAGCACTTTTACTCCACCACCTTTTGTAAAAATAGTTTTTAAGAACATAAGGTCCTTAAATACGTCCATTTCTACCTAGGTCCATGTTCCTACGGGCAACTTGGCTCTGATACCACTTCTGTCACACCCGGTTATTCCGCGGAACACCCGAGTAAATATCACATGCATGCCAGGATCATTTTCTCATACATGTGACGACAAATAGTGAAATATCATTAGATTACAGCAAGTGTTTGAATATGAATAAGTCTTACATAGCGTCTCGAAGTACGATAATATGTTCACAATAAGGTAGATAGACAAATAGCGGAAGATAAGTCTTTTGGGCTCCATCACAGGCGTTGCCCGGGGGACTCCGTGAACCTAGAATCCTTCTTCGGGTCCGAAGTCTTGGTCGTTGTACACCACGTCATTCACTTGGCCTGAGCAGCAATTTGAAACCAACAGAAAAGCAAGTTTGAGTACCGTAGGTACTCAGCAAGTGTGGGAAAGTTATGTCATGCATGGCTAGAACAAGGAGAGGTTGAACTCATGGTTAAAGCACTACACAATTAATACCTATCATCTTGGCTTATTTAGCACCTACATTACTACATAGGTGAAATGGTCCCAATCCCCTAACCCATCATCAATGTCATGTAATCATAACTTCATTTCCAATGTTAAGCTCCCCGCTTAACATCTTCCACTTCCCTATTCATCATCATCTAATCATGAATAAGTCCAAGCCGCTCTTGACCGTGAGGACGACTGTCATGATAGTTTTGACTCTGCAGGGTTTGCACCACTGTACCCACATGTAGTGATTTCATCCCCCGTTGCCGGGTGGACTAAAAGAACCTCCATTATGCCAGTGGCTGCGAACCACGTTCACACTTCCGAGGTGTGTAGCCAGGAGATCACTATGAGGTATTTACAAAGGGATTCCCGACGAGTGTGGGCCCACTGAGGTTTCACCCCTAACATCATCCAAGAGGCTCCAACCCCGCTGCAGTGGCCCCCTCTTGAGCCTTGCGGTTCATATATTAGTCTAGCTGACACCTATTCCCCGCACCATCCAATCACCCATACTACGCCGGGGACGCACCTAATTAATTGCCAAGCTGCCCCATCTCAGCATGTGGTTGGCACGGTAAAGCCAGATTACATGCTCCATGAACCGGTCCTTAGGATCCAGGCAAGTACTATACACAAACCCGAGTCTCGTGCACGCAGCACCAACCAAAGCATCCAACTTGCCTAGATCCCTACCTCTACATAATTCATAATATCTCATTCAAGGGTAAAGTAAACAAGTTGATGATCTCATATCCCATTTACCCATTCTAAGCATGGCTAAGCATGAGAGTGTAAATGAATGACATAATAACATAACCCCCAACCCAGGCTACAAGGAAGCAAGATAATGAAAATCTAGGGAAACTTCCTAGCATGGGTATCAGATTCTAAATTGACAATGCAATTTAATTCTAACTACACATCCTAGTATAGGATCAAAGTGGTCAAGGACACTTGCCTTCTTCCTGCTGCTCCGGGAATGGAAAGTCTTGATCTTGAAAGGTGAGAACCTGCTCTGGGGCTGGTTCTAATCATGCCATCATACACATAACAAAAGAAAGCACATTCCATAAGCAATTGTCCACATTTCCACTCATGCAACCCACACATACATACATATGAAAGTCATACACCTATTTAAGTTTTGTGTTTACCCTAGATATGTTGATTCTAGGCATACATGCACTTTTAAACATGTATATTATTTCTAACTTTAATATTCAGATTTCTAAGTGCACATTATACATGAATTTCCAATTTGGACAAATTTTCTATATTAGATAATACCCTTCTTAGCCACAAAAGTTGCATGAAAGATAATTTCCCACTCCAAATGGGTTTTCAGACCTTCTACACTATTCTTAACTTGAAAGTGTGGGAACCTCACTTGACATTTTCTAATTATGTATACCTATTTTCCTATATTTTCAGATTTATTTTCATACTTAAAAGTGAACTTTAATACTAAAATAGCAAGACATGTCACCTACACAGAATATAATTTGATCTAAAATGTCCAACAAAATATCTTTTGACTTCCTATCTGATGGGATTAATTTATATTTGTTTTTATCTATTTTTCAGAATTATTTCTAGCCTAAGAATGAATTTCCAGCAATAATAAAAGCAAATATCCCTTAGTCAGATTTCATTTCAGCCTAAAATCAGTCCTTAATTTATTCTAACCCTTTTCCAGGTGCAAAAGGGATTTGACTTATCATTACATAATAGTTTGAACCACTTATTTGAATTTAGATCCTATTCACATATTCAAATTCCTGAAATTTATAATCCTCAGGGGCTGATGTGCAAATCCACACTGCAGTGGGGCCCCATTTCTAATTTTCTAAATTTTCAGGGGTTCAAGTGTGCAAAACAGGGAGGTTTTCCTAATTTTTATTAAGTCCAGGGGCTAAACTGATTTTTAAATGCATTTACATGAATTTCCGAGGGTCCAGGGGCTAGATCAGAAGTTTCTAGGGGCTAGATCCTTTTTCCTCAGAACCCCGGGGGGGTAGCCCGCAATATTCCCGGCCTTTATAACGCGGGGCTGATGTGGGCCGTTGGATTTTAAATGAAGGGCCGAGATTAGATCGCGAAGGGGTACGCGGGGGTTCTGTTTTCATCCGCCCGATTTAAAATGGACGGGTCGCAGAGGGCCACGTCGCCCTGGCCGGAGCCAGTCCGTGCACGCGGCGGCGGGGGCGCGGCGATCTCGCCGGCGCAGCCTCGGTTTTCGTCGCTATGCGCTAGAACTCAATTCTCTTTGTATGGATTGGCTGCGGAGGAGTAGGGGAACTCACCAGTGGGCCTTTCTTGACCCCGAAGTGGCCGGAGACTGATCGTCGACGACGTCCGAGGGTGGAGCTCGGGGTTGCTCGGCGGGGCGGCGGCTAGGGGGCGACACACGGCATTTCTTTCACCTGCAAGGCTCCCCGGTGGCGGTGGAACAATCTACGCACGTTAGATCGACGAAATTGGGAGGAATTCAGAAGAAACGGCGGTGTGGACTTCGGTTGTCACCGGAGGAGAAAACTGAGCGGGCGGGGGAGGACTGAGGAGTTTCTTTGGCGTTTAAATGGACGCGGGAGGGCGGTGGGGTCGGTTGATGCCATGTGGAACTGAGTGGGCCGGAGATCGTGGCTGAGTGCGCGGACTTCGGAGAGGGTGGGCGCGATCGAGCGCGGGAGGAGCGGTGGCGGTTGGGAGAAGAAGGAGCTGACGGTCGGGCCCCGCGCGGCAGAGAGAGAGGGGAGAGGGAAAACGGCCGTGGGCTGCTGGGCCGACTGGGGCTGCTGAGGTGGGTTTTGGCCCAGTGGCCGTTTTTCTTTTTCCTTCCCTTTTTCTTTTTCTGTTTTTGCTTCAAATTTGAATTCTGGTTTGAATTTGAAATTTCCTTCAACATGCATCACGTCCAATAAATTTGAATTCATATTTTGCCACATTTTGGGGTGTTACAAAACATTAGTTCATCGGCGACCTAGGGCACAAACCGGTGGCGGCTCGGAATTCTCAAAGAACCTCACCAAAACTCGACGGTTTTCGATGATTTTTGATCCTAGAGGAGCATAGAAAAGTCTAGAACATGTTTGTAGCTCGGCACAAGCTTTGGTGGAGTGACTACTATGAATTTTGAACATTTGGCCGGCTCGGTTCTATGCACACCAAAACAGTAAAAAGAAAAATTCATTCTGGGTATTGCACGAGAGGAGAAGAGGTTTGCACGGTCGTGTTTAGCACCTGAGGGCGGTTCTTTTTCGTGTAGATTGTCGGCCACGAGATGGCGTGTATCACTCGGGCGCCGGGGAGCCAAAAGTGTTGGGTGACATGAAGATTCTTCGGGACTGCGGGGGATACTGTGGAGGGCGAGGGTGATGGTTCACGTGGGGCAAGGAACGTGTTGATCACTTCACCCGACGTTTCCACGGCTTAGCACGAGGTGGTGTGCAGTGGCTTTGCTCGGGCGCGGCGAGCAGGAGGTGGCGTGCGCGGGAGTCGGGAGGTGGCGCACTCTCGGCAACAGAGGTGGTTCCTTCCTCCTGTGTATGACATGTGGGGTCCACAGCTCCTCTCCCTCTTATCCTTTTTCCAAATTCTATTTGAATTAGCAAACAAGCTCCGAAGTTGCTCAAAATACGAGTATAGGCCAAAAGAAATGTGAGGAACACAATGGTGCACTCAAATTTGGATTTCAGTGCAGTTGGAATTCAAAACAGAGATTTAAATTCAAATTCAAATTGTCCCCCATTTTAATTCCAACAACTAGGAAATCCTTTCCAAATGATCTGAAAATTTGCCGGGCTCCCATTGGATGTGTGGAGAACCAAATTGTAGATTTAGATCTTCGTGTTTGGAATTTTTTCGCAAGTTTAATTTAGACTTGGAGCTCACACCTCTATATTCAAAAGTTTAAATTCCCTCTGATTTCCTCGGTGTGATTGGCAGCTCCACTTGCTAGAGTTTTAGGATTTCACATCCCTCCCCCTCAAAAAGAATCTCATCCTGAGATTCGTAAAGAAGAGATACAGCGGTACAAAAGGAATTACCATATATGAGCGGACAACAAGTCCGGATAGTTTGAACGGAGGTATTCTTCACTCTCCCATGTTGCTTCCTCCGCGGTATGATTGCTCCATAATACCTTATAAAATAGGAGCGTCCGATTCCTTGTCGACCAAGACTTTTCATCAATAATCCGGATTGGATGCTCGGTATAGGAGAGTTCCGGTTGAAATGACTCCAGATCATCAGTGCGGACAGCAATGGTATTCTTGAGACATTTCTGAAGTTGGGACACATGAAATATGTCATGCACCCCAGCGAGGTTTGTCGGTAGCTCAAGACGGTAGGCTACGGGTCCACATTTCTCTATGATAGCAAATAGACCGATAAACTGGGGAGCGAGCTTCCCTTTTACACTGAATTCTTGAAATCTCTTCATTGGAGATACACGGAGATATACGTACTCTCTGACGTTGAAGTTCAGCGGTCTACGTCGCTGGTCTGCATTGCTCTTCTGTCGAGATTGAGCAGCCTTTAGATTCGCTTGTAAGACCCGAACTCGTTCTTCGGCGTCATTGACAAGGTCAATCCCGAATGTTACTCTTTCACTGGATTCGCACTAATTCAGTGGTGTGCGACATCTCCGGCCATAGAGAGCCTCATATGGTGCCATCTTGATACTCGTCTGATAGATATTGTTGTATGAGAATTCCGCCAACGGTAAATAAACATCCCAATTTTTACCGTGGTGGATGGAACATGCTCTCAACATATCTTCCAAGACTTGATTCGCCCTCTCGGTTTGTCCATCGGTTTGAGGGTGATATGCGGAGCTTCTAAGCAATTATGTTCCCAAAGATGTGTGCAGTTATTCCCTGAAATGAGAAACAAACAGTGCACCACGATATGAAACTATTGTTCTTGGAACTCCATGCTGGCATAATATCCGTGCAGTATATAACTCTGCATATTTCTTGGCATTGAATTCCACATTTACCTGTATGAAGTGTGCTGACTTGGTTAATCGGTCAACGATTACCCAAACCGAATCATGCTTCCGAGATGTGAGCGGTACACGACAATGAAATCCATACTCACATCTTCCCACTTCCATGCCGGAATATTAAGGGGCTGCAGCAATCCAGGTTTCTTCATATGATCGGTTTTTACCCTCCGACACGTATCGCACTCGGATACGTATTTAGCTATTTCCCGCTTCATCCGTGTCCACCAAAACTTGTTTCTCAAATCTTGGTTCATCTTGTTTGTCGGTACCTGAGATATGGGGTACCCCCGCACACAGGGTAAAATGCCTAAGGAACTCGCCCTTCTCCGCAGGGAGAGCTCCGAAGGCGCCACGCGTCCGGCGGGGCCGGACCTCCCTCTCCTCAGAGGAGAGCTCCGGGCCCGCCACGTGGCATACAGAAGCCGGACCTCCCCCTCCGCGGGAGAGAGGCCCGAAGGCGCCGCGTGTCCAGCAGGGCCGGACCTCCCTCTCCTCAGAGGAGAGCTCCGGGCCTGCCACGTGGCATATAGAAGCCGGACCTCCCCCTCCGCGGGGAGAGGTCCGGAGGCTCCACGTGCCCCGAGGGGCTGACCCTCCTCTTCTCTGAGGAGGGCTCCGGGCCCGCCACGTGGCAGCAGAGCGACGCGGTCTGCCCCGAGCGGTAGGCAGCGGGCGTAAATACGCTCCATACCTTTCCCGTACAAGGTATTCAAGGCCCGCGTCTTCCCAAGACGCGGAGCACGCTTCTGTCAGGTGCCGTTGCGCCCAGTCGCATCACAGACTGGCGCGCGGTGTCAGAACCTGTCAGCCAATAAACACCGCGACAAGACATCCCATGCCGCCTGCGCCGTCATCAACCACTACGACTAGCATGCGGCATGGGCAGGGCGGCAAGATAAAGACTCAGAAGCCTTCGACCAGAGACAACTACCGGCATAACTGCAGATACGGTAGATAATAGACAATCTTTCCGGGACCACCTGTCGGGTCCCGGCTTCCCTTGTAAGCCACCCGAGTCTTGGACTATAAAAGGCTCGGGTAGGCGTCGATAGCATGGGTTCGCACTTTGCAACTCATACGCTAGTCATACACTCTCAAGCTGTAACTCACCCCCAAGCTCAGGCCTCCGGCCCTGAGCAGCAAGCAATACAGCGAGCTCCATAGCTCGCCGTGGACGTAGGGTTTTACGCTCTGGCGGCCTGAACCACGTAAAACTCGCCGTGTCAAGCTCTCCCTAACTCGTCCATTTGCGCAAGCTCTACACTAGGGACTAGCCCCTCCGAAAAAAGAACCTCCGCGGGCTGCCCAGTGCAGGCCCGGGGGAAGTGTCGACCGCACACTTCGACATTTGGCGCGCCAGGTAGGGGGCTTTTCCCCTAGCGCGACGAGTTCCCACCGATGAAGATGACCAAGCTTCCTTCAGCGGCAAACTCTCCCCCTCCGCGTTCACGGCGAACCGTGACCACTGGGGAGTACATGTCGACACACTCAGGACGGAGTGTGTCGGCACAAGCTGGTAGCCAGCAGCCGACTCCGGCAACGCCGACTCCGGCTATGCAGGCCCCGACCAGTGTGAGATCTTCTGCAGCGCTGAGCGTACACCATGGAGGTGCGCTAGCTGCAGCAAGAGCGCTGCTGCGCAACCCACCTGCGGGAGATGCGCCCCATTCAGCGACCCAGCAGTGGGTCCACGAGGTGGACCGCCTCATCATCGCCGCCGCGAACCCTCGGTTTCGGCGAGGACGGCGCCCAGGACAACCGGCTGTGTCGCTGACGCGTACACCCACGGTTGACGGGCTAACGGCGGATTCCAGCTCCTCCAGGCTCCTGTCGACGGACCTGCGAAGGAAACTGGAACGGTGCCACTTGGGCCAGGACGTCCGGGTGTACCTCGAGCGACGCCGAGAGAGGCGTCACAGCCATGAGGTAGGCAACAGCATGTCGCCGGCCTCGACACAACCAGAAGGGCAGGCCTTCGCCACGCGAGCCCTGCCTCGGGCATATGCTGCGCAGCATATGCCACAGCTATGTGCGCCGCAAGTAGCGGCCCCGGTCTATGGTGCAGCCATGCCCATGCCGGGATATGCGGTGCCAGGTGCGAACCAAGCGTTCGCAGCGCCAGTACCTGCAGCAGCAGGTGCAGGATGTGCGGCCCTTGAACCCCACCTTCGCTTCGCAAGGTGGCCACGCAAGTTTCGCCCGCATCTGCCCGAGAAGTACGACGGTAGCGTCAACCCAGCGGAGTTCCTCCAGATCTACTCCACCGCCGTACTTGCCGCAGGAGGGGATGAGGCTGTCATGGCCAACTACTTCCCCGTCGCCTTGACCAGCCCAGCTCGGTCTTGGCTCATGAACCTACCTCAGGGGTCCATAACCTCCTGGGGAGAGCTCTGCCGGCAGTTCGTCGCCAACTTCGGCAGCTCCTACACCCGTCCCGGCACGGAGCTTGACCTCCACGCCGTCAAGCAACAACCTGGGGAGTCGCTGCGCTCTTTCATCCAGCGGTTCTCTCAGGTACGCAACACCATCCCGCATATCCAAAGCGCCTCTGTGGTGGTGGCATTCCGACAGGGTGTCCGGGACGAGAAAATGCTTGAGAAGCTCGCGACCAGAGAGGTCCGCGACGTCTCGGAGCTCTTCAGCCTGGCGGACAAGTGCGCCAGAGCAGCTGAAGGGCGGAACTGGCACGCTCTGCCGACCTCCGAGTCAGGAGGACAGCCCGGGTCCGGTGCTGCTGCCTATGGGGGTGGCAAGAAGACCAAGAACCGGGGTGGTGACAAGATGAAGTCACCATTCATGGCCCCCGTCGCCGCAGCTGCGACGACCAGTGGAGCTCGGGGGCCACGCCCCGACAAAAGACAGCGGCAATCACCGGCCCCAGACAGTGACCAAGGCGGGCTATGCCCCGTGCATGGCACCTGCAACCATACTGCTGCCGAGTGCTGGGAGATCTAGAGGCTCGCAGAGCGCTTCCGCAAAGGAAGACAACAGAGGGCTGAAGCGCCGCCCTACCCTCAGAGGGATGGCAAACAGAAGGTCGATGCCCCAGTCACTGCTGCCCACCAGGTGGGGTTCCAGGAGCCTCAGCGTGTCATAAAGACAGTGCATGACGGTGAGGACTCCAGTTCCGACGGTGACAGGCCAGGGTGTTAGCCAACTGCGATGCGCCTCCGGGCCACGAACATACCTCTCGGGGGCCGCCTAAGGTCTGTCAACTCCTTGAAGGCCTCGCCAGAAGGGGAAGACGCCTTAGGTCATCCAAGACGAGCCCGGGTCTACCTACCCCTTGAAGGCCTTAGCCAGAAGGGGAGAACTCCCCGGGGGCCCCCAAGAGAAGCCGCGCAGGACCTGATCCAGCGCGAAGATAATAACCTCGACGACAAGACTCGGCTGCAGGAAACACCCCGCAACGCACGGTCTCGGCTAATGCTCTAAGCACTACTGCCAAAGAACCAAATGCGTCGGGGGCCTGCAGGAGGGCAACTTGGAGAAGCGGCACGCTCTATTCCAAGAAGGACCCATAAGCTCTCCCCCAGCAGGGAAGGTCCCTTCCGAATCATGAAAGCTGCCACCCCAAGCACACATGCCTTCCAACCGAGAGTGGGATCCGTTCCCAAAAATCCTTGCCATGGAGCAACGCTGTAAGTCCTACTTCCTGAGCATCAGTAGAACAGGGTTATTCCCTTCTGTAATAGATCCCATAGAATTTAGGAACAGCGCTTGGGGTAGCTAAGTCTCAAGGGACGGTACAGGACTACGTCCAGTTTAGCCTGGTTCCGACCCTAAGCGCGTAGAGTCTTGCTTCCCTTGAAGACAAGGCGGAACATTGCCTCCCAGTACAGCCAGAATTCCACCTATGGGTACGAATACAAAGCCCCGTTCTACTTAGCTCTCTCTCATGCGCTCATTTAAATTATGCATTAATTTCTATGATCGCACTATCTCTGTATGTTCATCGTACATCTAGCTCCACCTCTCCTGTGCTCATCCATAGTCGGCATTCACTATCCTTCCGAAGGCGGCTGCGCTTGAGGCACCTGCCGATGGCCGAGTGGGTCTCTCGGGCCTCCCCCAGTCAGGTGTTGCGGTGCCAGTTGGTTACCTCCAGGAAAGGCCTGCGTTGTGCATGGGGGGTCCAGGGTGCGTATCCAGCTTAGCCGGCCCAGAGCCCAAAGCATGCGCATCCTGCCCTCCGGAGGTCCAGGGGAGTACGTCCGCTTTGCCTGGTCATGAACCCAAAGCGCGTGCACTCTGCTTCCCCAGCGCATGGCCCGGTACTAGGGATCGGACGGCCGTACCCGGACCTCGGAGGGAGCCGGAGCTCCGGCGCCTCGTGCACAGAATTGCCCAAGCCCCGTATAGCAGATCGGGGTCATAAGACGGATAAGACTAGGAGACGGGAGGGGAGGACCCCCCGAGGAGAATTACGTTTCCTCTGCCTGTGTGCAGGACCTCCAGGTTACGGCAATAGGGACTGCATGAAGCGGGGGGAAAGGAGCTACCAGCTACTCCGGCCTGGGATTGGAAGGACCGGGACCTGCCCCTCCAGCAGGGGCGGGACCCAGGGGCCCCACGTGTCCAGCGGGCCCGGAACTCTCTCCTCCCTTGAGGAGGGCTCCGGGCTCACCACGTGGTGGGCAGAAGCCGGACCTCCCCCTCGGTGGGGGGGCTCTGAAAGCCCTACGTGTCCAACATGGCCGGAGCTCCCGCCTCTTAGGAAGGAGCTCCGGACCCGCCACGTGGCAGGCAGATCTGGAGCTCCCCATAGGGCGAGATCCGGAGACCTCTGGGGGCCCCTAACACGGTTAGGACCCGGGGAGGGTGTCTGTGCAAAGCTCCGAGATTGGAAATGGCCTCTGAGTACCTTGCGGAGCTAAGAAGGACTCAGCCAGGCAAAGCCCAGAAGGAGAGAAAAAGCATCACAGACACAAGTATCCAAAAGAGTCAAATTAAGCAAGGCTCCATGAGCTAGACTACAGACTCGATAAAAAGGGAGAAACAAGTCCTAAGGACTTCCCGGCTCCCGCCGGAACCTTGAGGCTATAAGGGCGACCACATCCCCGACTTCTGCCCTGGCAACTTGCTCCCGCTCTGCGGCTGGGCCCTCTGTCGCTGGTTCTAGCGAAAAAGAGGGGTTGCGGCTCTTAAAGCATGCCAGCACATGTGAAGCGACCTCTAAGACTAGGCCGCGCCCCTCGGCCTCAAGCTCGCTGGCGACCACCGAGTCTGGCCTGTCCAGCTTGGCGCCGATTGACTCCAGCGCGGGGATCACCCCCAACGCAGGGGTCGTGGCCCTCACCGGACTGAAGCCAAGAGGGATCAGGGCGGACCCCGCTCGATCCACGAAGCTCGAGACTGCAAGAGCCTCAGAGGACCGCAAGGCCGAAAGCTCCTCCACCTCGCGGCGGGCCGCCTGCAGAGCCTCCAGGTCCCTCTCGGAGAATTCCTTCTCCTTGGCCGCCAGGGAGCTCTCCCGAAGGTGGAGAGCCTTGGCGAGCCGCTCCAACTCAGCGGCCTTGAAGCCGGCGGTCAACTCCCGGTCCAAGACCGCCCGGCGATCACGGGAGACCTGTTCCTCCCTCAAGTCGAGGTCTGCCTTCAGGATCTCCAGCTCCTCCATCCGAGCTCGAAGGTCATCCTCGCCCGCAGCCAGCTGCGCGGCGACCCTCTCCGCCTCAGCTGCCACGCGACGCTCCCGTTCCTCAACGGCGAGTTCACGGCGCTCCAAGCGCTGCCGTATCTCCACAGCAGCAGAAAGACTCTCCTCGGCCCGGGCGTGTGCCTCCAGGGTCTCCCGGTTGATCCGCCGCGATTCGGTGTCCATGCGGTCGACAGCCCGCTTCATCCGGTCGAGGAGCGCTTCCCTGAAGTCGAGCAACTCCCGCCTGGAGTCGAGCTCACTCTTAACCTTCGCGGTCCTCTCCCGCAAAAGGTTCCCCCAGATGAGGAGGCGGTCCCGTTCAACCGTATACTCCTCTCGCTCGCGCCCTAGTGCAGCCAAGACCTGCTGGACGCTCGACTCGGCAAGCGCGAAGGCGTCCGCCAGAGGCAATGGAGCAACAGAGGCCGGGGCAGTCCCCCCGACCTCCTTCATTACCTCGTCCTCAGGAAGAGCCGACCCACCAGCAACCGAGACAAGACGCCGATCAGGAGAAGCTGGCTCCGAGGCTCTGGCAGCTAGGCCAGCCGGGCTCTCTTCAGCTTCTGGCTCCTTGACCTGAGGAGAGGGGCGAGCCGGGGAAGGCGGTGCTGAAGAAGAGGCCGGGCCGTCTAGTGCAGGGTCAACCTGCGCTGGCTTGGGGGCCGCGGTGGCCGTCTCGGCAGGAAGAGATGACGCCGCCGCGGAGTCCGGGCACACCGGAACTGGAGAAGTTCGCGCTGGCCTGGGGGCCGCGGCAGTTGCCCCTGGCTCCGACCGCAGCGGCACAGATTCCCCGCAAGTCGGGGAAGGCCGGGAAGCGCGGACACTCCAGCGTGCTCTGAACCCCGACTTCCGAGCCGGGGTAGGACTTCCAGAGCCCGCTACCGTCACCGATGGCCGCTCTGCAATCGCTTGGACTGGCGGAACAGGGGGCGCCCCAGAGGCTTCCCCCAGCGCATCAACCCGGGGCCTCTTTGAGTCGCCACCGGAGGGAGTGTCAGGCACCCCAGAATCCCGACTTGGCACAGACGCCGCTAGCAGAGGGGATCGAGCGCGCTTCTTCTCTGGTGGCGGGTTGGATGCCATGGCAAGGGAGAACTCAAAGGCAAAAGAGCAAAAGCACAAGAGTCCGAGGAGAAAAATGCAGAGAAGTGCGAAGGGAAGCTGCAATGTGGGTAAGACCCCCTCTAAAAAACTTTCCGGGTACAATTCCAAGCGATTCGGAACTCTTCGAATACCCCGCACCGGTAACCGCTTCGGTTCCCACACCGAGTGCCGATGACGGGTGGTCCCAAGCCGCCTAACTGAGGCGGTGGGGGCAAGGAGTCAGTCTCCTGAGAAGATGAGCCGGCAAGGCACTTCGGCGGTTCCCGAAGAAAGCGCCGCAACGTGCAGAAGTGGCAGTCTTGGGAACCGCCGCAGTAAAAGCAACCATCAAGTGAGCGCACGCTCCCACGATCCCGTGGCCGTTCGTGCTCCGGCAGCGGTCAATTCGGTACTTAGAGGAAGTGCGCGGATCGGAAGAGACGGAGGTCCCACCTCGGGCTCGCTATCTCCCCCGAGATGGGCCCGGGGGCCACTGTCGATACCTGAGATATGGGGTACCCCCGCGCACAGGGTAAAATGCCTAAGGAACTCGCCCTTCTCCGCAGGGAGAGCTCCGAAGGCGCCACGCATCCGGCGGGGCCGGACCTCCCTCTCCTCAGAGGAGAGCTCCGGGCCCGCCACATGGCATACAGAAGCCGGACCTCCCCCTTCGCGGGAGAGAGGCCCGAAGGCACCGCGTGTCCAACAGGGCCGGACCTCCCTCTCCTCAGAGGAGAGCTCTGGGCCTGCCACGTGGCATACAGAAGCCGGACCTCCCCCTCCGCGGGGAGAGGTCCGGAGGCTCCACGTGCCCCGAGGGGCTGACCCTCCTCTTCTCTAAGGAGGGCTCCGGGCCCGCCACGTGGCAGCAGAGCAACGCGGCCTGCCCCGAGCGGTAGGCAGCGGGCGTAAATACGCTCCATACCTTGCCCGTACAAGGTATTCAAGGCCCGCGTCTTCCCAAGACGCGGAGCACGCTTCTGTCAGGTGACGTTGCGCCCAGTCGCATCACAGACTGGCGCGCGGTGTCAGAACCTGTCAGCCAATAAACACCGCGACAAGACATCCCATGCCGCCTGCGCCGTCATCAACCACTACGACTAGCATGCGGCATGGGCAGGGCGGCAAGATGAAGACTCAGAAGCCTTCGACCAGAGACAACTACCGGCATAACTGCATATACGGTAGATAATAGACAATCTTCCCGGGACCACCTGTCGGGTCCCGGCTTCCCTTGTAAGCCACCCGAGTCTTGGACTATAAAAGGCTCGGGTAGGCGTCGATAGCAAGGGTTCGCACTTTGCAACTCATACGCTAGTCATACACTCTCAAGCTGTAACTCACCCCCAAGCTCAGGCCTCCGGCCCCGAGCAGCAAGCAATACAGCGAGCTCCATAGCTCGCCGTGGACTTAGGGTTTTACGCTCCGGCGGCCTAAACCACGTAAAACTCGCCGTGTCAAGCTCTCCCTAACTCGTCCATTTGCGCAAGCTCTCCGCTAGGGACTAGCCCCTCCGAAAAAAGAACCTCCGCGGGCTGCCCAGTGCAGGCCCGGGGGAAGTGTCGACCGCACACTTCGACATTGTTGCTGCCCGAATGAATGGAAAATTTTGATATATGTGCTTCGTCTATTATTTTCTTACGAAGCTTCATGTCCTGTGGTACGACTATACGCTTCTTGAACCATAACGTACCGTTTTTGTCTTTCCGGAAGCACTTTACTTCTCCTTTGTCTATTCTCTTCCAGATATATGCTATGCCCTTATCTTTATTTTGAGCCTCTACAATTTCATCTTGAATTGTAGGAATGAGGGCCAGATTAAACAATGATTCATAGGGAACCAAGCGCAGGCTCGGTTCTTCTTCTTCCATTGCAGCCATGGTTAGGTTATGAACATGTGATTTCCGACTAAGTGTGTCAGCAACCAAATTCGCTTTTCTCGGGTGGTAATGTATCTCTATTTCATAGTCTCTAATTAACTCTAACCATCTTCGCTGCCTCATATTTAATTTCTTTTATGTGAAGATATACTTTAAAGTTTTGTGGTTGGTGTAGAGGTGAACTAAGTTTCCAAGTAAATAGTGCCTCCACATTTTTAGAGCAAGGACCACAGCAGCTTGCTCGAGGTCATGTGTCGGATAATTCTGCTCATGATTCCGAAGCTGCCGAGATCCATATGCGACCAGTCCCCCTTCTTGCATAAGCACACAGCCAAGGCCGATGCCGGATGCATCTCAATAAACATCAAAAGCCTTAGTTGTATCGGGCTGCACCAACACTGGGGCTGTTGTGAGGTGCTTTACTAATGCTTTGAATGCCTCCTCACATGCTTCACTCCACACATATTTCTTGCCTTTCTTCAGAAGTTCCATCATCAATTTAGAAACCTTGGAGAAATTCGGAATGAATCTCCGGTAGTAACCCGTTGTGAGGTGCTTTACTAATGCTTTGAATGCCTACTCACATGCTTCACTCCACACATATTTCTTGCCTTTCTTCAGAAGTTCCATCATCAATTTAGAAACCTTGGAGAAATTCGGAATGAATCTCCGGTAGTAACCCGCTAAACCGAGAAAACTACGGACTTTGTGGACTGATTTTGGTGAACTCCAATTCAGCACTTGAACAATTTTGCTAGGATCAACTGCAATGCCCTCTGCAGAAATAATGTGCCCAAGAAATGGCACTTGGTTGATCCAAAACTCACACTTGCTGAATTTTGCTTATAGTTTGTGATCCCGCAGGCGTTGGAGCACAATATGCTGATGTTCGGCGTGTTCTTCCTCCGACTTAGAATATACCAAGATATCGTTCATGAATACCACGACGAACTTGTCCAACTCTGGCATAAAGACTGAATTCATCAAGTACATAAAAGGGGCCGGAGCATTGGTGAGTCCGATTGACATTACGAGATACTCATATAACCCGTATATTGCCGAGAATGCCGTCTTTATTATGTCTTCCGCCCAGATTTTTATAGGATGATATCCGGACCAAAGTTCCATCTTCGAGAAATCATTAGCACCCACTAGTTGATCGAAAAGTGTATCAATACGTGGTAGTGGATACTTGTTCTTGATCGTTACGGCATTTAGCGGACGATAGTCCACACATAGCCTCAGAGTCTCGTCCTTTTTCTTGACGAACTGCACGGAGCATCCCCACGGTGATGAACTTGGTCGAATAAAGCCTTTGCTTAAAAAGTCATTCAGCTGCTCTTTCAGCTCCGCGAGTTCCTTCGGTACCGTTTTATACGGCCTCCGAGAGATCGGTGTGGTTCCCGGTGCTAGTTCAATTTTGAACTCCACCTCCCGTTCGGTCGGTATGCCCGGTAGATCATCGGGAAACACGTCCAGGTATTCCCGGACCACTGGGATGTCCTCCAGTTGCTTAGATTCAACATTGTGTACAGCAGTAACTTCCGGTGCAATATTTCTCAGAATCAACGTGTGTTGCCCGTGCTTCTTTGAATTCAGCTGCACCGTTCGTGAACTAATATCAAAGATAGCTTGGTGATGTGTCAACCAAGCCATTCCCAAGATGATGTCAATCCGCAAGTCCTCCCGGATGATAAGAGTAGTAGGATATATCCGCCTATCCAAACATATAGGCGCTCGAGCAACAATTTTGCCCGCTGTCCTACTACCTCCCGGTGAATTAATCTGATAAGATGCGGCCAAGGTAGTTGAGGTTATTGGTTGCTTAACCACATAATATTTGCTTATAAAATCATGTGTGGCACCCGAGTCGAACAATACGAACGTGGGCTGATCACGTAGGCTGAACATACCCGCAAACACGGGTTCTCCCACGGAAACATCTTCAACTGCCATATAGTTTACATTTCCCACTTTCAGTGCTGTCCTCCTTGGCTGACCATAGAATTTCTTTGCAGCTTGAGAGGACGTGTTACTGCTGCTCTGCTTGGTCACTTGACCCTCCTGAGTGATATGCCCCACATCGTTATAAGTACCGTACGATGCGAGCTCAGGACCTTCACAGGATAGAAGTGGTTGATATACTTATGCACTTTGCTGTGGTGGGGGTGCACAAATACTCATTGGCTGCTGCTGCAGCAGTGGCTGAACATCCATTGCTGAGTATGGATGGAATCGGATCTGCGGTGGTCCGTCAAAGGACTGAATTTCCACCCCGGACGGAAAGCAATATATCGCCGGTTGTTCTTGAGGATAATCATCCGTACATGCCGGTGGTAATCTTCTCTTCCTGTTACTTTCCTTATGCTGGAGTTCAACTATTTCTTCAATCATAGCGGCATTGACTAACTCGCTATAATTCCCTTTATTGAATAGTGCCACTTTGGCCCGAAGCTCCATGTTGAGGCCTCGGAAAAAGTACTGACACTTCATCGTCTCTTTATCTACATAAGAGGATGCATATTGTACTAAATGGTTCAATTCTGTAAAGTACATAACACTCATCCCTTCTTGCTTGAGTTCATAGAACTCTTCAACTCTGGTTTGGACGATACCCTCACAGATATGACGTGCACGGAAAGCATCACAAAACTCCATACACGTCACACAATGGCCTTCAGCAATCTTAGTAAGATACTCAGACCACCAAGCCCCAGAGGATCCATGAAGTTGCAGAGCAGCAAATAAAGCCCTCTCATATTCATTGTGGGATTACGCTGTAAGGTCTCTTATCGGATGCCTTGCTGCACCAACATCTCAAGAGACTCAGCCATTTTTCCCAACACCTCCGCCAGTCCGGTTGATGATGGCGATGATCGTCGCTGCGACGAATCATTTCCATCCCGGCTGGAACCACCAACCTCACACCCAGAATGAGTGTGATCCATACTGCAAGAGCAAGCAATTTGCGGTTAATATCCAAGATTGTACTCCACTTGAACTCAAAATTAGTAACCGCAAAAGCATCACATCAACAGTGCAGCATGCATGAAATGGAACAAGGTTTTTGACAATTCTGAAATATAACCAATGATTTCTAAAGTTTGTCAAACACTTAACCCAAAAACAAGGAATGATGAAAGATAACTAATGAATATGTCATGGAACTTAGAGAAGTATAAAAACCATCATGTCCACAACAAGTCTCAATTTACATGGCAATAAGAAATGCTCTTGTCAGAATGACCATTTGGCCTTAATCCCAGAATTTGATTACGAAAATGGCAGTTTCATGTCTCAATTGAATATCAAAGTTATAGATAACTTCAACATATTTCCAATGAGTATTTATTTGCCTTCATATAAATTTTGGATCAGGCGTTATGATATTTCAAAGTTGACAGAAATCTGGAACAATTTTGACAGCACCTCTTCTGAAAGTGGCTGTTTTGTCCGCAAGATTTCATATAGTTCTACCCGAAATCTGTAGAAACTTTGAACTACAAAGTCGTAGAACATATCACAAACTTTCCAACTGTGTCTTACATGACCCTTAGAGATTTTTCTACAAGATGTTATGGTTGATATACAGAAAATTCTAGAGAGCATTTTTGGTCTGCCCTGTTTCTGGACAGTACATACTCGTCTAAGATTTTCATCCATTTGGAGGGATATTCTGTTCTGGAGTTCTACAGAAAAGTTGTAGAAGACTTCAAAACTTTTCCAGAAATGTACCCCTCACATCCATTGTTTCAACCAATCAAAAGTTGTGTCCTGTTCAAGTTCAGCAAAAATTCTGCCGAAAACAGGGGAGGTTGTTTCTATATATTTGAGATGGAAACTATACTCCCAATTGACTCTTAGTTCAATATAGGAGTTCTTTAACCCCTAATGGAAGTATAGACCCCATTTACTCTTTTCTTTGAAAACTTTCTTTTTCATGCAGTTAAGAACATTTCACGGTACTACGTTTCCTCACTAAATCAAAAATCCTAACCGGCATTATACCGGCATATACGTCTCAAATGGTGGCACTAACACAATCACTCACACACTTTTTCCAAACGACATGTTCTACTCGTGGTTAAGTTACCTGCAGAAAAACAATCAATAGTGATGCACACAGAGGTTTTCCATTTCAGGCAGGTCCATATCATAGTAAAAACATACGCCCCGTATCATTGCCATACGGGTCGTCCTTGAGTCAAGCCACGTCTCAATGTACATGGTCGCATTTTCATACCAGACGACAGAGAACCCGAGTAGAGTGCGAACGGGTCATCACGGTTGAGAATTTTATCAACCAACGGATACCACCTACTGCTCTGCAGGGCACAACGATGGCAAGCGCTGCGTATGTCCTCCTAGGCTATTTCCAGAAGAACACACTATCGCGTTACCGACCACACGATGAGGTTTCCACTTTTCTTGCCAAATGCACGCCAGGGACCAGCGTTTCATATGAACTCAGGAACATGAAGAGTTCAAGAGTTTCATATTGACATCTCACACTAAGCTATGAGACTTATACCTTGAACCACTTTCCCCGTCAGGGGAGCTAACCAAAATTGATCCGCTTTCGGTGGCGTTCCTTACCATGCTTATCTCCACATAGGTGCGTCGTTACAGAATTTAAATACTAAATAATAACACACTGTTAGCTTGCCACCTTAAGTAACTATGCTATTAATAGTCCTTATATGGGCATACTATACGTTCCTCACTCGTATACTTCTATGTTTTTGAAAATATGCTCTTTTCATGCATGCTATTCCCAATGCGGCTCTGATACCATGCCTGTGGGGAACCCCTTCCGGAATCCACAGTCCAGGATACACATTGGGTGGTGCCGTGCGATGCGGCACCCAACAGCATACACGAAAAGAAACCATAAACATACAAGTCTTTTATTTCTCAATATAGTGTCATTTACAACATAATGTACCACAAAGGTATATGCAATGGAATATACATACACACGTACTCTCGGTCCTAACTATGCAAAAGAGAAGACGTCCAGCCCGTGGATGTTTCTTACTAGCTTCCACAAAGGTGAGTGCAGCGGCAAGGTTTCCGGTGAGTCTCCGACGTCTCACCAAAAAACCATCTTCATAGAAAATTTTATATAACCTGCAAAACACTAATAATGCAACCATGAGCACGATGGCTCAGCAAGACTTAACCGACACTACTAACCATGAAACTCTACATGTAGGGATTAATAATATAGGACAAATTTGTTGCAATAACGACACACCTACATGTCAATCCTTACTTTCAGGTATAGCAGCAAATTAATATGCCTTAGGCAGCCCTCACATCGGAAGTCCACAATCAAACAAGAAACGCTTTCCTCCGATGTGGTTATGCCCAAAGTGGAAGATAAACTTAGTGAGTTCTACAACTATAGCATACATGGTTTACAATACAATGAACTTAAGAACTTCACAACAGCAATGATTCATCTCACTTCATCTGGAAGTAATTACTACGTCACAACTCAGTGAACAAGTGGTACTCATATAACCGTGAGGGACGGTGATTTGAATCAGAACACACCCGGAACACATGACACATACACCTGCCTTGAAAGACCCACACAAGAGCTCTTTCTTACGTTATATGCAGCAACCTTTCACCCATCACTCCAATGCCGAACCAGTTCTACCGACCCATCAGAAGGGTCACTACCCGGAACACGTCGAAGTTGCTCCGCTAGTGGGTTTACACCTCTGACACCAACCCACAAAGGACAGCGGTATGAGTTTTAACATGAGAGTACCCGAGTTACATCGGTTTCCTGGACCCCATAGTTCCAGTATGCATCTGGTACTGTTCAAACTTGCTCAACAGGGCGGCATACACATCGGTCCTTAACCGACACAAACAGAGCTATGGCAACACAGGCCCAACGTCCTGCTGCTTCTACCCTCTGCTCAGTCTCATTTTCCATTTCAGGAATTTCATTTTCTAGAATCATACCCTGTTGAACCAAAATCCTAACCTCGCGAGTAGCTTCCAACTACCCGACTTGTACCGATTCCTACACAACTTAAGCCTAGTAGAAAACTATCCGATGGTAACCTGTTCTACCCTTCAACTCTAAGGGTTTGTGGGTCATGCATTTGGAGTATCAATCACCCTTGACATAATGCACAATACAAACTAGACCAATGAAAGTGATACAAAGTAAAATATAACTAAAAGCTGTTAAATGCAAACAGGGGATTGCCTTATGTTGCTGCAGGTTTGATTCTAAATTTAAGTCAGTAGCTTGGCGACGAGTAACTCATCAACTTGCTGCTCCGAGTCGAGTTCCTCGTCAAACTCTTTCGTCGTGTTTCCTACCGATATGAATATGCACAGTTTTATATTGCAAGTAAAGACATTATAAAACAAAAGTGTTTTATGACTTAATACGGTTCAGATCAACTAAGACTTAAGAGTTATGCCTGGCTAGGTACTGAAACAGAGGAAAGATCATTTTGGATCAGTGGAGGTTTTTGGAGTAAAGTTCAAAGAGTTATATATAATGGACATGAGACATATATTGGAAAGAACCAGCAGAAAACCGGAGAATATGATCTCAACTTGCTCTTAATTTTTTACGGTGGTCCATAGATCATACATAGGTATGGCTTGCAAAATTCCAGACAAAGTTGATGTAAGATGTGGCCTAAGGAATTTTCTTAGCTATTTGGTTTCTCTGAATTCCTATAACAATTCTTGGGTCTTGGCATGCTCTAAATTTGGTTTTTCAGATTCTTTGGAGTCTTATGAGTCTAAAGAATTTGGTTTCACCATTTTTGGAGCTTCCTACACATAGATATGGAATTTACAAGATTGGCTAAAAGCTGGAAAATTGATTCTAATATTTTCCTTAATTTTCAGAGACATACAAGATTGAATCATCATTTGGCCTAGCAAATAAGGTCCAATGCCTCTGAAACTTCTACTGGAGTTCAAATATATTTTTAAGAACGTCCTGCCCAAAATTGGGAATTTTCCAATGAACAGAATTCCTGTAATTAATTCCCTAAAAAATTTTAATTGAATTATTGAGCCAAATCCAGGGATTTTTCATAAAAATTGGGATGCACCTCTGGATAGTACTCACTGAGAGGAATCCAATGAAATTTATTTGACAATTTTTGGAGGATCCTATCAAAAGTTATGAGCATTTTAATTTGAACTAAAATTGGAAATTGAAGGAAATGTTTAAACTCTTGCGCGCGGGCCCCACCCTACCAGTTTCTTCTTCCTCGCACGCGGCAACACTCGGGTGGCGGCGCTCTCCGGCGAGGTCCACCGGAAGTGCCTTCCCGGCCTCCCCTAGAGCTCAAACTTGCCGCCTCTCACTTTAGGGACACGGGGCACTCATCCATGGGGTCGGCCGAGGCCCCTGATCACCGGAAATGCATGGTGACGAGCAGCGGCGGCGGCGGCGGCTTAACTTTGGCGGCGTCGAACTACCTCTACCTGTGCTCAAAAGCTTTGGTTTTTCTTCCTAGAGCACCATGGTGGAATCCTCATCACCGTCATGAGCTCAAATCATCTCAAAAGTGGCTGCAAACATTAGTTCATCGGCGACCTAGGGCACAAACCGGTGGCGGCTCGGAATTCTCGAAGAACAGCGCCAAAACTCGACGGTTTTCGATGATTTTTGATCCTAGAGGAGGGTAGGAAAGTCTAGAACATGTTTGTAGCTCGGCACAAGCTTTGGTGGAGTGACTACTATGAATTTTGAACATTTGGCCGGCTCGGTTCTATGCACACCAAAACAGTAAAAAGAAAAATTCGTTCTGGGTATTGCACGAGAGGAGGAGAGGTTTGCACGGTCGTGTTTAGCACCTGAGGGTGGTCCTTTTTCGTGTAGATCGTCGGCCATGAGATGGCGTGTATCACACGGGCACCGGGGAGCCAAAAGTGTCGGGCGGCATGAAGTTTCTTCGGGACTGCAGGGGAGACTGTGGAGGGCGAGGGAGATGGTTCACGTGGGAAAGGAACGTGTTGATCACTTCACCCGACGTTTCCACGTCTTAGGACGATGTGTTGTGTGGTAGCTTTGCTCGGGCGTGGCGAGCAGGAGGTGGCGTGCGCGGGAGTCGGGAGGTGGCACGCTCTCGGAAACAGAGGTGGTTCCTTCCTCCTGTGTATGACATGTGGGGTCCACAGCTCCTCTCCCTCTTTTCCTTTTTCCAAATTCCATTTGAATTAGCAAACAAGCTCAAGAGTTGCTGAAAATTGGAGAGTAGGCCAAAAGAAATGTGAGGAACACAATGGTGCACTCAAATTTTGATTTCGGTGAAGTTGAAATTTGAAACTGAGATTTAAATTCAAATTCAAATTGTCCCCATTTTAATTCCAACAACTAGGAAATCCTTTCCGAATGATCTCAAAATTTGTCGGGCTCCCATTGGATGTGTGGAGAACCAAATTGTAGATTTAGATCTTCGTGTTCGGAAATTTTTTGCAAGTTTAATTTACACTTGGAGCTCACATCTCTATATTAAAAAGTTTAAATTCCCTCTCATTTCCTCGGGGTGATTGGAAGCTCCACTTGCTAGAATTTTGGGATTTCACACTCGGTCACTCTCAGGCTATCCAAAAAGGGACAATTACGAACCTACCGGGCTCACATGCATAACGCATGTGAGACGGGCCGGTTCGAAACATGTAACGCATGTGATACGGGCCGGTTCGAAACGGGTGATGCATATTCTAAAGGTTTACGTTACTCATTCATTTTTGAGTCATTTATGACAGAGAGGGAGGAAAGAAAGAAAGATAGAGAGAGGGGGAGGGGAAGAATAGGGGTGACCATCAACTCGCGGGTCTGCGTCCATGCGACCTAATCCTTCGACATGTCCGGGGTCTCAAGAACAACGGGAGATGACGAAGACAAAGCCCGCCGGCCTTTCGTTGGGGGGTCCTTGTACCCTTCTACGACAGGTCACGGCGGTTGAGCGGTCAAGCGTTGGAGGGTGGTCAGTCGGGCGCCGCGCCCGGACCGACAGCTCTCATCGAGCGTCTCTCCGCGTCCTTGGATGATCGAAGCTCCGTGTATGTCTCGTGACACCGTCGTTTTCCAACGAGTGCTTCGCGTCCACACCGGCACCGTTCGCCTCAAAGCCTAGCTCGATAGATGTCCTACTATTAATTATCGTATTACATGCTCTCACGACGGTGTATATAGCTAAACGTCATGAAGCGAATAATCATCACTCAATTTTCAAACAATTTTCACGCAAGTAATCAATAAACAAAACATAATTATTAAAAATGACTCAAAGAGGGCACGAACGAAGTCCATTGGCGGCGGCGGGGTGGGCTGCCGGGGGCCAAGAGGGGGGCCCGCTGGGGGCCAGGGGGGCAGCGAGGGTTGGGGACGGCGCGTCGGCTTGGAGTTGAGTGAGGGCGGAGCACGGCGGCGGCCGTGGGCAGTAGCGACGGACGGGTCCGATGGATAAGGAGGCAGAGGACAGCTTAGGTGAAGGGCTGAGAGGCGGGTTCAGGCTCGGGGGCGTGAGGCGTCGGTGGTGGCGGCGCGAGGGGCTGGGCGCCTAGGCGTCGCCTTGAAAACACTAAATTAACTAAAATACTAAATCTCCTAGGGGCTGGGGTGGAAAGGCTGGGGAGTAAAGCAAAAATTAAATATCTAAAATAACTAAAATCAATTAATTACTAAATTAACTTAATTAAACAACTAATCAATCAATTAAACAACTAATTAATCAATTAAGGAACTAATGAATCAATTAACTAATTAAATAACTAAAATCAGAAAAAATTTCTAAAATAACAGAAATCAATCAATTACTAAAGTAATTTAATTAAACAACTAATCAAACAATTAAACAACTAATGAATCAATTAAACAACTAATGAATCAATTAAACAACTTAAATAACTAAAATTAGAACCAATTTCTGAATTAACTAAAAGAACTAAAATTAATCAATTATTAAATTAACTAAATTGAACAACTAATCAATCAATTTTGGACCATGTTCACCTTATCCAAGTAGGATGCGGCGGGGTTAGCGGAATCCGGTGCGGCAGCCTGGTCAGCGGAATCCGGTGCGGCGGCGGCCGGGGTGGCAGAGGCCGGGGCGGCGGAGGCCAGGGCAGCTGCGGCCGGGGTGGCGGCAGCCAGGGCTGCGGAGGCCGGGGCAGCTGCGGCCGGGGCGGTGGCGGTCGGGGTGGAGGGCGGGGCGGCGGCGGCCGGGGAGGCGGCGGAAGCCGGGGCGGTGGCGGGGTCCGGTGGCGGGCGGGGCGGCGTGGAGCTTAAGGTGGGGTCCGGTGGTGGCGGGCTCGAGGTCGGCGCGGGCGTGAGTGCCCGCGCTGACCCCGAGCCCTCGGGTATATAGAGACTATTTACAACGACAAGGGCCTTAGCCGTCGTAACTAACATGTTACTTACGACGGCCTATTTAATTACGACGGCCCTAGGGTAGGCCGACGGCTCTGACCAGGCCGTCGTAAGTTAGTCTCAACTTACGACGGCTGGATATGTCCGTCGTAAATACCGTTGTTTACGACGGCTAGCCCTAAAGCCATCGTAAATTATGTTAGCGGTCGTAAATGGGGCTTTTTCCTGTAGTGTACTAAATGAACTAAATTACTTACTAAATGAACTATATATTACTAAATGAAATTAATGAACTAAATTACTTACTAAATGAACTAAATTAATTATTAAATGAACTAAATATACTAAATTAGTTACTAAATGAACTAAATAAACTAAATTAATTACTAAACAAACTAAATGAACTAAATTACTTACTAAGTAAAATGTACCTCGAAGTGGCGGCAAAGCGAGGCAGGCATGGGGCCGAGCGGCGGCGGCGGGGCTGGGCGGCGCGAAGCCGGTGCGGCTGGGGGAGCGCGGGGCGGCGTGGTGAGGCGCATGGCGGCAGCGCAGGGACGGCGCATCCGGCGGGGCGGCCGGGGGAGCGGTGCCGGGACGGCTCGGGCAGCGGGACGGCGCGGGGAGACGCGCAGCGGCGGTTCCGGGGCGGCGCAGCGTGGCGGCAGTTCTCGGGTTGCAGCGGTGCTGTCTCGGGCTGAATGAGCCCGAGCCCGGGCCGGGGCGGCGGTTAAAACCTAACACTTACGACGGCCTGTAACTTATGACGGCTTAGGGTTATGGCCATCGTAAGTTACTCGTAGTTTACGATGGGGCCGTAACTTACGATGGTTTAGGGTTATGGCCGTCATAAGTTAGTGCTACTTATGACAGTCCACATGGACCGTCGTAATTAACGTTACTTACGACGGCTAGCCGTTCCAAGTAACCTGGCCATTGTAATGTGTTAGGTTTCCTGTAATGTTCAATTGTTCAAATTACATGTTACCTATGCCATAAACAAATATTGCATCTGTTGCATCTGCTCTTGGGTGTGTCTCAATTCTTCTCTTAATTCCTCTGTCTCCGAACTAGATCGGGACCGACTAGAACTCGCACTGGAGGACGAGCTCTTTTAGCATATGTCTCGCGCTCCACATACCCGTCGCCCAACCCAAGTCTATAAAGAAATACAAGTGTCATGAATCGATAGTCATTAACATATAAACCATCAATATATTTACACATACCTCCCATGCGGTAAACCTCCGCCGATTTCATACGCCGCACCCACATCCAACGGCTCTCTTACAAAATCCACATAATCTTCTTGAGTTTTTTAAAACACTCAACATATTTTGCCTATGATTCATTGAATTTATGAATAGATGTAATAAAATATAGATTGACTTCATTGATAGATGTAACAAACTCTCAACATACTTACCACTCTCTGTGTTGCTTCCTCATCACACAGCTGCTCCGTGCGGTTTGGGTCTGTGCCTCTGTGCGCCTTGAGGTAAACCTCGAAGAAAGAAGTAGTGGCACCAGATTTAGCTGCCTGCAATACCAAAATCCAACAGTTCAATCAATGCAATTTTTTGAAGCAATTTAAAACTGATTATAATAATTCATACAATTCTTTGTTCCATCGCGTATGTCCACTTGGCCCATAGCGGTGCTTTCCAGGCTTGCTCCTTCGATTTTGTCAGTTTTTATCTGAAACATGTTTGAACTCATTCGACGCCCAGTAATCGCATAGCCATTCCCAAGCTTCCATATCCGCACAAACCCAATCCACACTGCTCTGCATGTACTCCTCCTTCCGCAAGTGAATACTGGTTGCTTCCTTGTTGGACATGGACCGCAATAGCTTGGTCTTATAGAACACAATCACAACTTTGATCCGTCCATCAGAGAAGGAGTCCTTCATACGTCTTCTCGCTGAATTCTGGAAAACCAACCTTGCATATGGTTCGCTCACACCATCCTCCAAGCAAAATAAACTCTGCATACAAGCAACAACTATGTCAACCAAAGCAAGATGCAATATAATCTAAAAAATTGAAACAAACTCTGTCCCGATAAGTACCCGAATTGCCATACGATTTCAGTGCATAGTTATCCCAATTATGCGCAGCAATTCATTGGTCATTGGCTAGAACCATTCCAGGGAAGCAAAACCTGATGGTGTTTCCCAACTTCATGTTAACTACTCATCGATGGCCCTTACCACTCCAACCAGGCTTGATTCAATACCTAGTACCCTTGGGCCTTATAATTGTCCGCTTGTCCAAGCTTTTACTCATTTTACATAAAAGGTGCCTCTGCAACCTGTAGAAAAATAATATTAGTTAGTTGACAAGAAAACCAATATAGAATATAGCTTCTCCAATAATTTGAAAGACTACCTGGAGGGGCATTGATCAGTCTGCCCTTGTCCTGTCTCAGCTATCTCTACCTCTCTTGATAACCTTGCATCTTGTGGGGTCATCTCCCTCATCATCGCCACCTTGGTCAACTGTCTTAGAACCACCCTCGGAGGAGGGTCACCCAAAAACCTCCTCCATCGTCCAGTCTCTCCTGCTTGCTCCTGAGCCTTCTCCCTGCTCTGGCGGCTTCCTGACAGTGTCTGTCTCCTTCTCGTACAACTCCTCGTACGTCGGGCAACGATCTGCCACATGTGCTGGTTGACTCGATGCCTACTCTGCGACACACTCAACGAGTTGCCTCTGTCTCTGCGCATTCCCGGTAGTGCCCTGCAAATGAAAATAAATATATTATGAATATCAAATAGCTAATTATGACATTGAAATGTAGTAATTATGAAGATGGTAGAATATCAATCACTTAGTAATATAGGTTTCTAATTAAAGCTAAGTGATTAGGATTAATGCTGAGGGCTTAACTTGAGTCAGCCTTCCTTGCTATTGGCCTTCATGTCATCTTTTCCTACACTTGCTAAGTACTATTGTTACTCAAACTTGCTTTTTTGGACTTTAATTGCTGCTCAGGTTATAATGAAGACATAGAATACAACAAGGAGGAATTCGACCTAGAGCAGTTGTTCTAGACTGGTGTAACCCCCGGGCAACGCCCATGCATGGAGCACCACGTGTTGACTTCCGCTGTTATGTTGTTAGTGTGATAGTACCTTTATTTAGACTTATTATGAGATATTTGTAATATTCTATTACACGATGTACTTGGCTTTCAATATAATTATGCTCGGTTGTTCTTTATGGAAAACCGGGTGTGACACAGCCCGAACTATCGCACCACTACATAAGCCGCAAGTTCGAACAGTGCAAACTGACTTAGTGCTTTTTGCGCCAGTCAATGGTGTCCCTGTTATGTAAATGTGAGTAATAGTAGAGTTACACAACTTAGGTAGTATAATATTCTCATCAATATTAAAATGGAATATAGAGAGGAAAACATTCACCTGTTGTTTATGTTTCTTAGCACCAGTGCGTGTAATTGATCCTTCATAGGAACGTTTATGTGTTTTTGTTGCTGGGATGTCCACATCACCTGGTCATCATGGTGCCAAAACGTATACCATCATTCTAGGTTGCAGTCTGAGAGAGTAGAAGGGCAAAAATCTGCTAAGAGGGTAGAAGGGCGTAAATCTGCTAATGGATAACGTCAGAGACATGTATGACGTGTATAGACCCTCTAGCCGCGAGGGTAGAACTGGTTTGACATTGAGGTGTATTTTGAAAGGTTGGCACATACGACATACGGTACAACATTAGGATGTCTTCAGTATGTGCATACGTGTCATACATTCAGGTCTTCCGATGAGTAAATTTATTATAATTGCCATCACTCAAGGATATGAGTACCGCTTGTTCGCTGCATCGACATGTAGTAATAAATGGATCTTTATGAATGTAATCAGATATAATTTGAGGTTTAATTATTGCTTGTAAACCTGTATGTATTAAATGAGGTGCTAACTAAATTTATCTTTCTTGCCGACTAAAATTTTTTCTGTAATTTGGTAAATAAGGACTCAAAATAGGCTTTTTATGCAAAAAATAGTGCTTTTATTCCTAATCTAACCGCTGCATATTAACTAGAGTCCTAGTGACTCATTTGACGGGTAAATCTTGCTAATATTAGTTTCTCAAGATTTGTTATTAACTCTTTTTTAGGTATTTATATTTATGATGATGCTGCCATATGTGAGAGTTGTCTCCAGACATGTACCGCTCATAAGGGTTATACACTCCGTGGGAAGCTATACTCACCGTCGCCAATTGTTGATTGTTGCCAGCGTGGAGTATCTTTAGGAATGATAATTCGTGTTTCGCTTCCACGGTTTTAAAATATTTCTAAACTTCACTCTGATGTATGTAAAGAATATAATCTTGTAATGGAAATATTTTGTAATCCTCGTATGATGTGCAATCTGGTGTTGCAGTGCGTTAAACCATCCAAATATCGAACCCGTTGTCGAGGTGTGGCCCTCACACGGAACTTGTGTTAGGGTAGTGAAAAAAAATTTGGATAACCATTCAAAGCATGCCGTTTGTATGTGGTTGTCTTGCGAATAATTTTGTATTTGCCATTAAAAAGATTTGTAATCTTGAATATGCCAATTTTTTGTGAAGCCGAATCATGAGATGGCTCTAAAAGAAAAATTATGGTGAATTTCGTAAGCTTTTCACCAATATGTAAATCAACTCAAACAGGCATAAGAGGTAGGAGATATGGACAAAATACAATAGCCTATCTAGAGGGTCATAGTATATTACAATGACTTCTAGAGGGAGTCGCGGTGACAACAAAAAAATCAGTGATGGCTAGTTTCTAAGTCCAATGGCTATATACGGAGGTTAACCTAATCGGGGCACTACTAAAGGGTCAGTATGGTTAGTCATTCAAACTTCTTTCAAAGCAATCTTTGAGTCCGTCAAGACCTTCCTTAATCGACCAATACAACCGATCAACACTTTTCCGTCCTTACTGGGATACTATGACAAGGTGATTCGGAAGAGAAAAGACTCGATGGCTATTTGGAGCTCTTATGGACTTAGAGGCTACTAACATGGGGATGGCTACCTGGTAGGCCAAGCCCACTATATCTTAGGGTTTATGAAATAACTACACCAACAGGACCAGGCCTCTACTCCATTATGAAATGGAGTATGTGAAGATACTATTAGGACTCTTCAAAGATAAGGAAAAAAGTCACGCTTATCAAGACTAGATATATAAAGTTATAGATAGATTCCATGTTAGAACCAACATCTTGTAACTAATTTGGGTTGCATTTCGAGACCCCTGGTCTGTATAAAACCAGGAGAGAAGATGCAGATCGAGACATCGAATCCCACATCCATGCATGCATATATACACCCGCAATCACATTGTTAGTAGATAGGAAATCCTATATGCATCATTGTAATCCTGATACAAGGAAGAATCAATCAAGTAGAAGTAGTGTATTATATCACTAAAGATGGCCTTGTTGACGATCCTTAAGCACCATATTTGATCGTCAATTCGCCTCATAAAAAGGATTAAAAGTCAACACAACATAGTGGTAGAAGTTAATTACTAACTATTTTCTCAAATATTAGTGTCTATTTGTATGCAGGTGAATTATACCCCAAAATAATGAGAATTGAGGGACCAATCCTATAAAAATGTTTCCAACCAATCAGGAGCAGACAAGTGGCAGCACATGGATTTAATGGCCCAATTTCAGGAGTATCTGAGAGAATCTAACGACAAATCACACGAGAAGGTTGAGAGGCTCCACCTACCAGTCTCCACGAGAAAGCACACAAAAAACAGAGCAAGTGGGGGTATGGCCGAACAAGGGGTTCGCCAACCCATTCTCCCCCTCCAAACTCGGTCTCCCTCCATGTATCGACTCCCTGTGGTGCCCTGAAGGAGATGGTGACTGATTCGTGTGCAAATTATGGTGCGAACTTCCCCAAAACTATTATAAATTGGACCCCTCACCCACCTCTTCACACACACCACAGGTTGAGTTTTGTACACCACTTCATGAGCTTAGTACTGCTCTAGGAGCTGGCCAAGGTAGGAGGAGAGTGAGGGGAAGCAAAAGAGGAAGCTTGAGCCTTGTTCAAAAACCTCCTCACACTTGTACCTCGATGATGCTTCCTTTATAAGTAAGCCTTCGTGAATTCCAATTCAAGTGTTGTGCTTCGATTCATAGTATTCTATTCAAGTAGTTGTTTGTGGGTTCATTGCCCTACTAGTTAGGGGCTCTAGTCTTAGCTTTGTATTCAAAAAGATTAGAGTTATGGTTGACATCGTGGACGCGGTGTATAGGTTAGAAAACATCAATGGATATCTCGTAGACCTACGGATTAAAGAGGTAGGTGGTATGTGGTGAAAGCCCTATCCGTCCTTTGTAAAAAACCCTCCACATTCGGCTACGCCATAGACTCTTAGTGGGAGTCGCCTGGCATACCAGTGGTAAGCCCATGACGGAATTAAACATCACTCTTAGATTATTCTGGGTTAACGACAATCCTTTGCAATTCCTCTCTATTCTTAGCCTACCAAACAAACTTGGTGTCCTTGAGTGAAACAGCTAGAAGATTGACGCACACGTTCCTTGTGATTTGATACCTTTGAGGATAATCTGGGGAAGTGCTACAACGGTATTACATGCGCTTGTGGATTTCAAGTCTCTTGTTACTGCTATGACCATCTACATGCATGAACTCTTGCGTACTCCCACTCAATCATATATACAAATTCTTTGCCACAAAAACCCCACGACACCCATCGTGTAAACCAAGTACTGCATTTGCAATCCTAGTAGCTTATATATTGTATGATTTGAGATTGCATAAGTTTTTCTACAAATATATTAAACATAAAAATTATAAAAACATTGAAGAAAAATGATGTTTGAGTTCGTATTGCAGATGAGACAGTCATCGTATGAGATTTATTAAAAACCTCAGCAAACAAATTGCTTTAACAAGCTATTAAAATCATAATTGAACAAAAAGCAGGATATAAGCTTAAGCTGCTTTTCACCAGCTTTTCAAATAAGCTGCTTTTAGAACAAGTTCAAGTTGTGCCAATCAGGACCTTAAAAAATACTGGGATCCACACAAAGCATGCCACACCTAGGTACTACAGCTAACCAACAGCTATACATGTGAAATCTGTGAGACCTATGTGCTGAATACATTGACAATTATGTTAAAAGTGAGTGTTTACATGCAAAGTTTTGAATATATCTGAGAAGCTCACTTTGGATTGTCCAAACTTACGGGAACTCGTTTCGTAATGTCCAAACATGTCGCACACATGAGCTGCACGTGTTTTTCACTTTGGACTGTCTGAACTTTTCTTTGTTAATTCATATTGGCTGTTTTGGACTGTCCAAACTTTCTACGTGCTGAAAAAATTGTGCAGCTGTTATGTTTTTAAGTTGCAATGTTTCAACCTTGCTTTTTGTCTTATGGAATGTTTGCTTAGTATTCATTTACTAAGTTTTTGATGTGTTTTGGCTGATCATGGTGGATATTATCTTTCTATGTTTGCAACATGCTTATGTGAGGTGCTCACATAATATGTTCTGGTTTTTGGATTAATGTGAGTCAAGTTGAAGACTTGTGCTCGGAATATTTGCTTACTTAGTCTTGTGCAGATTTTGCTTGAGGTCAAGACATGGCTGGTGACGGTAATCCATTGATCTATTCTTAGGGAGGAGATGAGGTTCAACAACCAAGTTTGGGAGGAATTGTGTTTGAGTTGATCAGGAGGTCACACAGCATGTTTGGGTCAAGAACAATGCATATGAAGGTATCATGGACATTTTGGAAAGTGTTTGCACGTGTGCATGGGGTGCATGGACGTGGCAACATTGTTCCACGGCGCGCGTGGTGAAGAGATATGGACGTTAGATTTGGCCGGAGAGGTCCAACTGGCTGGATTATGCCTTAGGCTGCCGCTGAGGTGGTAATCGTGTGTTTATGGAAGGTTTCGAGTTTGGTTTGGTTAGATTTCTTGGTAGGCACGAAGTTGAGTTGATTTAGGAATGTTTCGGACGTTCCTAAGGTGTTTGGAAGTCTTAATATTACTTCTATCTGCGTATGGAAGAGTCTTGAGCAGTTATGAAAAGTTTCCGTTGAAACTGAATTGGAGTCCTAGTTTGGATTGGGTTGAACTAAGGGTTGGTTATATAAGCAAGGGAGGCGAGAGCTTGTGGAGCACGACTTTGGGCTGTTCCTCTTGTGTTTTTATCAATAAAATTCGTAGTTTAGAAGAGCATTTGTGCCTTGTTCGTCCGACTTGTTTTGGCAAGTTTTTCTTGTCAAGTTTCTGGACAGCCGCACGTTGCTTCGGTGTTTCAATAATAACTCGCGTTTTACTGATACAATTGCCGTGATTCTTTTTGTGGTGTATTCACAACTTGATGATACCAACTTTGAAAATTTCGTGGTCATTGGACATGTGGTTTTGAGTTACACGAGTTTCTTTGCAGCATTGCAGATCTGTTTTTACTCGGGTAGGACACATTGACCCTTGTTCGATCTTTTCATCATAACTTGAGTTTTACTAGACGAATTTTCGGGATTCTTATTGTGGTGTCTCCGTGAGTTGATTGTCTTTAACCTCTACTACAATTGTCATGGTTGAACACGTTTAGATCGATCATACAAACTTGTTTCTTTAACAAATTGGATTTTTCCGAGGGGTTTTGTAGCTTCCGCTGAAAAAGATTAAATCTACCATTAAGCCCCCCCCTCGTCTGGTAGCTTTTCACATGCTCATCGATCCTACAATTGGTATCTGAGCCACAGTGCTCCAATTTTTGTTCGACCGTGTTGCTCACCTCTGATCTGCGTATGACGTGTGGAAAGCACTATGCGATATCACGAAGACTCCAACACGATCAAGGAGGTAAGACAAGATATGTTCAAGAACGAATACATGCATTTTGAGATGCAACCCGGTGAGTCGATTGATGACATCTTTGCTCACTTTAATAAAATTCTCAGCAACTTGCGTAGCGTCAATATTATTTTTTCAGATGCTGAAAATGCTAGGCAATTTTTAGGTGCATTAGACATGTCAATTTGGGAGATGAAAGTTACTCTATTCATGAATTCACTGTTGTGAGTACACTTACTTTAGATGTGCTATATATTCTAAGTTGAAAACTCATGAACTTGACATAATTTCACATAAAAAGCCCAACAAGTCTCTTGCATTTGTCTCACAACGTGACATACCTAGTTCTAGTCCATCTTCATCATATGGAACACTTGCTTTGCTGTCCTCTCTAATCCTTGAACATATTGAAGAGTTTTCAGAGGAGGAGCTAGCACTTCTCTCTTCTCGATTCTCAAAAGCATTGCAAAATGTGAGAACTAGAAGGAGAGGAAGTGTTGGTTCAAAACGATGCTTCGAATGTGGTAAGATAGGACATTTTCTTACAGATTGCCCTAATCTTTCAGGTACTACTTCTCGTGATGAAAAGCAAATCAAGTTCAAGTCCTCTACTGGCAACAACAACAAGAAAAAGAAGACTTTCACAATACGGCAAATGATGGAACACATTCTCTCCGCACTCCTAGATAACAACTTGAGCGATGTGGACTCCAGGAGTGATGAAGATGAAGACAACGTGGCAACAATGCGTTCATGGCGAGCAACTCAAGATCAAGTATGGAGGAAGCAGAACACAACAGCGATGATGAAGAGGTATATCCCACTTGCGAAGGAATATGTGATGCTATTTCTCGTGCCACTGTTGTACTTGAGAAAAAGGACAAAAGACTTAGGGACAATGCTGATAAATTGAATCACTAGAATCTGAAATTAATCGGTTAAAATATTTTATTTCTAGTGATGATTCTTGTTCCTCATGTGAGTTAATATATGAACAATTGTCCTCCTTAAAAAGTGCACACACTTCCACACTTGATAAACTTGAACTTCAAATTGAAAAAAAAACAAAAAGTTTGCTGTACTACACGATAAAAACATGAAAGATGCTAGCTGTTCTACAATTGATTTGCATTGTTCTAGTTGTGATGATCTTGATAAGAAACTACATGATGCTATGAATAATATTTCTATTTTGAACAATGCTCTACGTTCTCATGAAGTTAAATATTATTCTAGTTGCAAACTAAAAGGAAAAACTTCATGTGACAACTGCCTAGACTTGTCTATTAAACTTGATGACATGCATAAGACACTAGAGCGGTTTTTTAGTGGGAATTCTTCTAAGAATTGCAATGAAAAAACTGGTTTAGGTTTTGATTCTCATGCTAAGGCACATCTACCTAAGGTTGTAAAGTTATTAGCAAGTGGTTTGATTAAAACAGTTCCTAAACAAAAAGAGGTGTTTTTTAGGTCAGCAGGGGTGCTATCTCATTCGGTTGCTAAAACACATGTTGCTTGCTCTTCTAGACATGAACATAAGGTTAAATTTCATTGTACTTACTGTGGTAGAGATGGTAATGTCATAGATTTTTGTTATAAACTACCTAAAAGGAAAAGAATCAAAGAATGCTAGCTAGGTCATGTAACAGCAAAACTTGCTGCACGTGCTGAACCGGATGTTAGACACTTGCAACCTTCTTTAATAAGTCAAAAACATAGAAAATTTGCTTCCAAACCTACTGTTTTTCGTGCTATACAAGACACACCTCATAGGTCAGTAGTTGGGTGCAAGAATTCTCAAACTTTGGCTCATGAACCTGCTGGTTTATCACTTTTGCATGTTATTCCTGCTGGACGTCGTGTGACTCAATACTGAATTCCTAAATGCCTTTTGACTAACCCCGGTATTGAGTCAATGACATATTATGCTTCTTTGCAGGTTACACGCTTGAGCAAGGAGAAGATTTGGCTTATGGATTCAGGTTTCTCATGTCACATGACTGGTAACAAAGAATGGTTCTTCTCCCTCTCTTTTGTGTCACGTGTAGGAAATGTTACTTTTGCCAATTGTAACGCCCTAGGTACCGCTACTCCGGACGCTACTAGAACAGCTATGATTTCCTACTAAGTGTAAAATTATTAGAATCATTTTGTCAGGGTTTCCATTGTAACACTTAACAGCTGCTGACAAATTGTCACAAAAATATAAGCATTAATATACAAAAGCAAAATAACATCATTTGACCCTCAAAGATGCAGTAAACTGAATAAAAAATCATTCGTCCTCATGAAAGTTCTTATTGACACACAACCTATGCAATAAGTAAACTGTCTGTATTCTAAGATTAATCTTTGATATGTGTGCTCAAAGTGTAGGTACTACCCTCTCCCCAAGCATCATTCAATCAACGAGTACCTAAAACCAAATAAACACAAGAGTGAGTAAAAACACTCAGCAAGTACACTTAGAGATAGAAGAACGGTAAATTCAACCCGAATGAAATCAGCGACGAGTAGAACTTGAACTGAGAACGATGAAATAGTAGTTTCCATCTGAAACGGACAACACTTGAATTCTCCTTAGCATTTACCGGTAAAGCCGAGCAAGTGGGGCCAGCACTTACTCACAGGAACTTGAATACAAGAACCAAACTGCACTCCGGACCAAATCGGTACTTGAATGATAATTATATGAACAACTTGAATCTTGAACGTCAAAGGAACAGAACCATGAACAGCTGAATTCCGAAAACTAAGATAATAAATTCACAATACTACAAAGGAAATCACAAGCACATCACACATGTCAGGAAAGGAACTCGTCATGCACTTGCCTTAACCTCGTCGAGAATAAGAAGACTCTCTCTTGACAGCGGAACCCTCAAAACCTGTGGAATATAAACTATATTTAGAACTTCCTAGCGCATAACTGAACTGGTACTCCAACTTGATCCAGATTACTTAAACAACTTTCGGTAAAGACTAAAGAACACTAGGATAACTGCAGTTTGGATGATCCTCTCTAACCGTTGATCGGAAATAGAAAGATAACAAACATCCCTACATATTACTATTACAGAAATTTGATTGGAAATCCTGACTACACGGCGTCAACTCAGCCAACAGAACCTAATCAACTCAGTTAAGATCTACAATTTTTGGGCTCTAAACTAAAGATCTGAATCCCCAATTTGTAGCAGTTTAGTGAATTTTTCTCAACCCCTAACCCCAGTAGACCGGATCCCTCTTTGTTTATACCTTGTTCTATTCCACCGTAGAGCAGCTGGAGATCAAGGAATTTCTAACAACCGGCAGCAGAAACGGCGAGGAGCAGCAGGGAAGAGACAACATGATCAGGGAAAATTTGGAGGCGACGGCACTGGATCAGATAGAGGTGGCGACTCTGGTTGGAGAGGAAAGGAGGTGCAGCTCTGGCTGGGGAAAATGGAGGTGCAGCTGTGGTTGGGGAAGAAAACAGGAGGTGGCAGCTCTGGTTTGGAGAAAACAGGAGGTTTGATATATATACTGCTAGATGGCCTAAACCCTCATATCAACGGTGCAAATTAATCCAACTTATACTAAATCATCCGATCTCTAAATCAAACATATGAATAGTGAATTAAAATTGTTTCGACGACCTCTACGCATCTATGGTCTCCGATCATCCATCGGGCAGCAGATCAAAAAGTCCGCAAATGCTCGGGATATTACATTCTCCACCCCTTCAACAAAATTCGCCCTTGAATTCTTTATTATTGTTCTAAAAGAAGACCGGAGATATGATAAAGAAAAGTCCACAAATGCTCACCAGATTTGAATAATTCAGGATACTTCTCTCGCATCTCAGTCTCGAGCTCCCAGGTTGCTTCACGCTCAGTTTTGTTTGTCCATAAAACCTTTCACAAACTTGAATGACTTGCGTCTAAGCAGTCACTCAGATGTCTCCAAAATCCTCACCGGACGAGCCTCAAATGACAAATCTTGTTCAATTGTCAATGGCTCTATTGTTATGTGGTGCTCTAATTGATATGTCAATTTCCCCACTCGCTCCTTAATAACAAAGGGTCCAATATATTATGGGCTAGGCTTCCCTTTAGTACCAAATCTCACAACATCCTTGGTGGGTGACACCCTAAGAAGAACCTCATCCCCTTCCTGAAACTCCAAGTCTCGCCTCCGAACATCAGCATAGCTCTTCTATCTACTCTGTGCTGCTAGCATGTGTTCTCGAATTCCAGCAACTCGCTTAGTCGATTGTTGAACCCAATCCGGACCCAAAACAGCTTTCTCACCCACTGCATCCCAACAAAGAGGTGATCTACACTTCTTTCCATAAAGAGCCTCATAGGGTGCACAACAAATCCTTGAGTGATAGCTGTTATTATAAGAAAATTCCACTAGTGGTAAATGATCTTCCCAACTTCCTTTCCATGATAGTACACATGATCTGAGCATATCTTCCAAGGTTTGAATTGTATGTTTGGATTGTACACTCCGTCTGAGGGTGAAAAGCAGTGCTCATCCTTAGTGTAGTGCCCAATGCTAGTTGCAAACTCTCCCACAACTTGGAAACAAACTTAGCATCTCTATCTGAAATAATGGTGTGTGGTACACCATGCAACCGCACTACTTCCCACATGTAGATGGGCGCTAAATCACCCGCTGAACAGGTGGATCAAATAGAAATAAAATGTGCCACCTTACTCAATAGATCCACTACAACCCAAATAGAGTCTCATCCCCTTGGAGAATGTGGTAGGCCAACCACAAAATCCATAGCGATATCTTCCCATAGCCACACGGAAACGTCTAATGGCTGTAGCTTCCCACCAAGGCTCTTATGCTCAGCCTTAACTCTCGGACAAACCCCACACGAAGCCACGTACCTCGCTACATCCATTTTCATCCTCTTCCACCAATAGATTTTCTTCAGATCTTGGTACATCTTATTCTCTCCAGGGTGCACGGTATAACGGGCAAGATGCACCTCTTTAAGAATCTCTTCCTTGATTGAAGACTTCTGTGCCACACATAGGCGATCATGAAATTGAAAAGCTCCAGCATCATCCAAGGTGGAATCCCCAACCTTTCCTTCATGAATCCGTTTCTTAATGTTTAGCAATAAGTGGTCTTGTTGTTGGGCCTTCAAGACGCGTTTTGGTATATCTGATGATAAGATTCTCTACTTCTGCAACTCCAGCACAGCAATACGAAATATCCATCCGCTCAAAATCAGATATTAAAGTATTCATAGTTGGGTAGGAAGCTCTACGGCTTAAGGCATCCGCCACCACATTTGCTTTACCGGGTGTGTATTGGATATTCAAGTCATAATCCTTGATCAGCTCCAACCATCTCCTTTGCCTCAAGTTTATGTCCTTCTGAGTGAATATATATTTCAAGCTCTTATGGTTGGTAAAAATATCACATGACTCTCCGTATAGATAATGCCTCCAAATCTTCAGTGCAAAAACTACAGCAGCAAGCTCTAGATCATGGGTGGGGTAATTCTGCTCATGCGTCTTTAGTTGCCTTGATGCATAGGCAATCACTTTTCCTTCCTGCATAAGAACACAACCAAGTCCTATGCGGGAGGCATCAGAATAGATGGTGAAACGCCTACCCGGCTCGGGAAGAGCAAGAATGGGAGCACTAACCAGCTTCTCTTTCAGCAACTGGAAGCAACACTCACACTCCTGAGTCCACATGAACTTGACATTCTTCTTTGTAAGTTGTGTCATAGGCTTAGCAATGCTAGAGAAATCCTTTATAAAGCGTCGGTAATAGCCAGCCATACCCAAGAAACTCCTAACTTACTTGATATTGGTTGGGCTTTCCCATTCCACTATTATAGAAACCTTGCTCGGATCAACAGAGATCCCATGTTTGTTGATTACATGACATAGAAAGCCAACTTCAGATAGCCAAAACTCACACTTCTTCAGTTTAGCATAGAAATTATGACTTCTTAGAGTCTCAAGAACTCTTCTCAAATGCTCCTCATGTTCGGATTCAGTCTTGGAGATGACTAGTATATCATCAAGAAAGACTACTCCAAACTCTTCCAATCCTTGAAGCATATTATTCATCATCTCCATAAAGTATGCAGGTGCATTAGAGAGCCCAAAATACATAACTCTGAACTCGTCATGGCCATACATGGTAGAAGAAGCTGTTTTCTCTATATCCTCCTCTTGAACAGGAATTTGGTTGTAACCAGATTGAAGATCGATCTTGGAAAAGATCGTTGCTCCTATCAGCCGATAGAACAACACATCAATACGAGGCAATGGAAACTTGTTCTTGTTGGTCACAGCGTTTAAGCCACGATAATCCACACACATACGCCAACTTCCATCTTTTTTCTTAGTGAACAACACCGGAGCTTGCCATGGTGAAATGCTACGGCGAATCAATTTCTTAGCTGAAAGATCATCCAATTGCTTCCATAACTCCTCTTGAAGTGGATGAGATAATCGGTATGGGGCAATGGATACATGATGGGAGCCAGGTATAATATCAAATGCGGAACTCACTTCTCGCTTTGGTGGCATTCATGGCAGCTCATTAAGACTTCAGAGTAGTCTTGCACTACCGGAATATCTGCAACCACCAAGGACTTTGTTGCCTTCTCAACAAGGATCCATTTAAATCATGTCTTCACATGTCGACAACCAAGAAAGAGACTTGCCATCATAGATAAAGAATGAGGAGGTGCATTAGCTTGAAAAGTGATGATCTGCCCAGTTGGTGCCTCTAGTGTAACAGTCTTCCAAAAACAAGATAGAACGGCTCGATAACGGTGTAGCCAATCCATACCAAGAATAACATAAAAAATACGGTAAGGGAATCACCATTAGATTAGCTATGAATTTGTCCCCACCTATAGAAACAGTGCAACCCGGACACACCACAGAACTAGAAATCAAGCCCCCAGGAGAACTAACATGAACAGACTAAGATATCTCTTGACTAGAAATATTTGCCCTTCTTGTAAAATCAAGTGAAATGAACGAAAACGTGGTGCCCGAATCAAATAAAGTATAAGCATCATGTGAGTCAACAGAGATTGTAACTGAAACCACATCAGGGCGACTAAGAGGAGAAGGTGCAGGCATAGTGTAGACTCCGACAGCGGTAGAAGTAGGTCCTCCCGTAAGGTGTTGAGCAAAATGAGTTGGAGGAGCAGAAGGGGCAGGAGGAGCAGGTAGCTGTAGTGGAACATGCAAGGCAGGAAGCTGAGGCACGGGCCAGTAGTAACCTTGTGGGGAAAGTATTGCTGAGAAAACTGGTAGTGCGGATCTGGAGGACCAGACATCATCTGAACCGTGCCACGATGAGCATTAACTGTGGAAGTTGAACCCCTAGAACTGGCCATAGAGGTGGATCCTGATAAGGGAGAATTTGTCCTTTGCCACTTGATAACAGAATCAGGATTTTTCTTGCAAACCAGGACCATTTGTCTCTCTCTTCCACATAGGTGGCATGTCCCAGAAAAACCACACTCCAAGGAACGATGGGGCTTACCACACTTGAAACAAATCAATCCTTGTCCTGGAACTCGACGCATAAATGGGGCACTTGAAGTGTGCTTCCCCGTAGAATACGACTGAGCCCCAGGCTACTTATGCTTGAAGGACTGTTGAGACATTTGGTTTGCCTTAGACTTCTTGGGAGGGGGTTGCTGTGAGAGCTCTCCTACCTCCTGGTGTACCCTCTTGTGATCACCAAATGTGTTACTCACAATCCCATACGTCTCTGTTGTAAACCTGTGAGCTGAAACTGAGTCTCCATGCTTTCTAGCCTCCTCAACAGCCATAATGTATGAGGTAAGAGGATTTCTTCCAATCACCTCCCTGTATCGAGCATTAAGCCCTCTGAAAAACCTTCTAGATTTCTCACGCTCTTCACTTGCAACACTAGGAACAAAGTGAACAATGTTGTTGAAATCCCTCTCATACTCATCAACTGTCTTGTCCCCTTGCTGAATATGGTTCAGTGCATCATTCATCTTGTCTCTAAGTGAATCTGGATATATTTTGCCCTGAATTGCGTCAAGAAAACCTCCCAAGTGATGGCACCACAGAAAGGAGTCCACGCATCACACACTCCTACCCACCATATATCAACTTTACCTACCAACTGGTGAGGAATAAACAGGATCATCTCCTATCCTGTCATCCGACAAGCCACCATGAATTTCTCCATCTTGCGCAACAAATCAACAACATCGGTAGGTGTTCCCAGGCCATCGATGGTGTCCAAACGCATAGACATCTACCTAGCAAACTTTATTATTGGGACCATGGCATTTGCACCTCCAGCGATAGGAGCTCTTGCAGCAACGGCGTGATCCTCCCCCTCCTCAACTTCTTCATTCACTTGGTTCACTTGCTCGTGAACAACATCCGGATTAACGTCACCTTTACCTCTGCCACCACCACGAACTCTACCGCGACCCCTCTCACGTGTGACCACACGTGCACTCCTTTTCGGCGGCATCCCTCTATTAGATTGGAATATAATAAAAGTATGATTAACAGCATATCAGCATGATACAATGAATAAAAAGAAATATGCAACTGAAACAAGAATGCAGAGTATTCCCATGAAACCCATCCTAGTGTGCATAAATGTGTCAATTTTTAATTGTAGGCCTACGCTACAATCTTGGCTCTGATACCAACTGTAACATCCTAGGTACGGTTACTCGGGACGCTACTAGAACTGCTACGATTTCCTACTAAGTGTAAAATTATTAGAATCATTTTGACAGGGTATCCGTTGTAATTCTTAACAACTGCGGACAAATTGTCACAAAAATATAAGCATTAATATAGAAAGGCAAGATAACATCATTCGACCCTCATAACTGCAGTAAACTGAATAAAAACTCATTCGTCCTCATAATAGTTTATATTGACACACAACCTATGTGATAATTAAACTGTCCATATTCTAAGATTAATCTTTGATATGTGTGCTCAAAGTGTAGTGAACATGGCCTAAAGGGGGTGAACAGGCGTTGAAAACTTTTCCTGCAACACTTAGAAAATTCGTCAAATACAGGAGAGACCGGACTAGTCCGGTGTGCTAGTTATACCAACGAAAAGATAGAGTATTTAATGTATCCTCCTCAAATGTTATAGCAGCGGAATTAAGTAAATTAACCTAAGAACCTGTGTAGGTATTAGGATGATTAATTTGAACGAGGAATACAAGATTAATATTTGTTGCAAGATTAATCAACTCTATGTACTAAATGATGATAATGATTGTAAAAGTAAATAATAAGAATACAAGAGACTAGGATTTTTACCGAGGTTCGATCTTACCAAAGAGATCTACGTCCTTGTTGAGAAGCTCACACAGAGTCAGATCTCAATCAACCCTTTACCTCTTCAAGTTACCACGAAGGCCAACTTGAGTTCCACTATCACGGGGGAAATCACCAGGTCAGTGGGGCAACCTCACACGTTGAGGGCTCCCACAAAATTACAGGGTGAAAAACGATCAAACACACTTGAAAGATTTACAACAAACATAAGAGTGTATGAGTGATCAAACCCCAAGAGCTTGGCAATGCGTAGAAGATGATCTCTCTATCCCAAATCGTCATTCCCAAAGGATTTAACTTTTTAAGGGCTTTAGATGTGCAGGGAGAGTTGTTTTGTGTCTTGGGATGAGTGGCGGCGCTAGGTTTCTTGGGTCTGTCAGTTGTTCATGTTTCTCACCTATTTATAGTGTTTCCAAAAAAAACTACTGTTAGGGATCCCAACCGCTGGACTAGTCTGCTCTGGGAACCGAACTAGTCCGGTGTGCAGTGTAAAATTTGCGTGAATTGTGCAGCACACCTGAAACCCTAATTTGTGTGAGGTGTACCAAACTTGTCTGTATTAGAACAGAGGGTAATCCGGACTAGTTCGTTATGAGTCCAGAGACTCAATCGGACTAGTCCACAATAGGGCGGACTTCTCCGGTGCAGGGTATATGTGTTGAGTGAATATCAGAAGGTTGAACGGACTTGTCTGGCATGTGTCCAGACTGTCCCAGTGCAGTTAGTGAGTTGAATGGACTGGTCTGGATCTGTTCCGGACTTGTCCGTGTGAGAACAGTAAGTCGATCGGACTAGTCCGCTGGTGAACGGACTAGTCCGGTTCTTCAGTGTACTGCTTAATTAATTGATTTTAGCCCTTACCCTCTACGCAAGGATATAAGATCTTGTAATGTGTCTCTGACACACATTCTATACATTTATATCTACTTTGTGCTTATTTGATCATTTGGACTTTTACTTTTCTCACTCCTCTTTTTCACCTTTTTGAGTGTACCATAGGTTCTAGTCTTTGAGACCTACATTCATCTCAACGAAATCATTAGGATCTCAATTTGTTTGTCATCAATCCTCCAAAACCCATAAAGGAATGCCTAGATGCACTTTCAATCTCCCCCTTTTGGTGATTGATGACAATCAATTGAGATTTCACAATTAAGAGTAAACATTGATTTTCATAAAGTGTGCATGTCGAAGCGTCTGCGGTCGACACTTCCCACGGGCCTGCTCTGGGTAGCCCGCGGAGGTTCTTTTTCGGAGGGGCTAGTCCTCTCGCGAGGGTCTCGCCGGAGTGGACGAAGGAAGGAGATGGTTGACACGGGGATTTTACGTGGTTCGGGCCGCCGGAGCGTAAAACCCTACGTCCACGGGAGTGCTTGGTGCATTGGTTTCCTTGAGTATGTGGATGACCTAGAGGGAGCTGAACTCACAAGAGTTTGAACCCCCTGTAACGTTGCCTACCCGGGCCTTTTATAATCCAAGGCTCCGGCGGCTTACAAGGTGGGCCCCGGGGCCCAACAGGTGGCCCCGGGGTGATTTCCTACCAGCTACGTAGTCTTGGCGCTAGCTTCGAGGTCCTCATCATGCCACCCTGTCCACGCTGCAGGCTAGGCGTAGCGGTTGATGGTGGCAGGGCGGCAGGGCATGTCTTGTCACAACATTTATTGGTCTGCTGCTCCTGACACTGTGCGCCTGTCTTGACCATGACTAGTCACAGTGGCGCCTGGCAGGCGTGCGCCGCTCCTCCGCGTCTTGGGAAGGTGCGGGTCTTGAATGCCTTGTACGGTAAAGGCAGGGTGCACCTTTACTCCTGCTGCCTACCGCGCCTGGCGGGTAGCGCTGCTTTGCTGGCCATGTGGCGGGCCTGGAGCTCACCTCTAAGGAGAGGGGAGGTCCGGCCCTGCTGGACACGTGGAGCCTTCGGAGCTCACCCCCAAGGGGGGAGGTCCGGCCCTGCTGGCCACGAGGCGGGCCCGGAGCTCACCTCTAAGGAGAGGGGAGGCCCGGCCCCGCTGGACACGTGGAGCCTTCGGAGCTCGCCCCTACAAAGGGGGCGAGGTCCGGCCTCCTGGGCCACGTGGCAGGCCCGGAGCTATCCTCAGAGCATAGGGGAGCTCTGGCCCTACTGGACACGTGGCGCCTTCGAAGCTCACCCCTGAGGAGGGGGCGAGGTCCGGTCTTCTAGGCCACGTAGTAGGCCCGGAGTTGTCCTCTGAGGAGAGGTGAGCTCTGGCCCTACTGGACACATGGCACCTTCAGAACTCGCCCCTGAGGAGGGGGCGAGGTCTTTAGGCAGTTTCACCCTGTGTGCGGGGGTACCCGGTATTGAGGGTACAGACAGTGGGCCCCGGGCCCACCTCGGGGGAGGTAACGATCTCGGGGTGGGGCCTTCTCCTTCCCGCGAACTTTCTTGTCTTCAGTACTCCCTGAGCTGGTTGGGTCTCGACGGCTTCGGAGCTCAGCCTCTGAGGAGAGGGTGAGGCCTGGCATCGGAGCTCAACCCTGTGAAAGGGGGAGGTCCGGCTTCGGAGCTCGCCTCTGAGGAGAGGTACAGGTTCGGCTTCAGTGTTTACCCCTGTGGAGGGGGTGAAGACCGGCATCAGAGGTCACCCCTGCTGAGGGGGTGAGGTCTGGCATCGGAGCTCAACTCTGTGGAAGGGGGAGGTCCGGAAGTCATCGGAGCTCAGGCCAGCGGAGGGCGTGAGGTCCGGAGGTCATCGGAGCTCAGGCCAGCAGAGAGCGTGAGGTTCGGAGGTCATCGGAGCTTAGGCCAGCGGAGGGTGTGAGGTCTGGAGGTCATCGGAGCTCAGGCCAGCAGAGGGTGTGAGGTCCGGAGGTCATTAGAGCTCAGGCCAACAGTGGGCGTGAGGTCCGGAGGTCATCGGAGCTCAGGCCAGCGGTGGGCGTGAGGTCCGGCATCAGGGCTCGCCTCTGACAAGAGGGCGAGGGCTGGCATCGGAGCTCGGCCCTGCTTTGGGGCGGAGGTCCGGAGGTCGTCGAAGCTCAGGCCAGCGGAGGACGTGAGGTACGGAGCTCATCGAAGCTCAGGCCAGCAGAGGGCGTGAGGTCTGGAGGTCATCGGAGCTCAGCCTCTGAGGAGAGGGTGAAGTCCGGAGGTCATCGGAGCTTAGCCTCTGAGGAGAGGGTGAGGTCCGGCATCAGGGCTCGCCTCTGAGAAGAGGGCGAGGGCTGGCATCGGAGCTCGGCCCTGCTGTGGGGGCGGAGGTCCGGAAGTCATCGGAGCTCAGGCCAGTGGAGGGCGTGAGGTCCGGCAGTCATTGGAGCTCAACCTCTGAGAAGAGGGTGAGGTCCGGCATCGGGGCTCGCCTGAGGAGAGGGCGAGGGCCAGCATCGTAGCCAAGCCTAAGGGGCGCGTGAGGTCCGGCTTCGGAGCTCGCCTCCGAGGAGGGGGAGACGAGGTCCGGCTTTGGAGCTCACCCTGCTGAGGGGGTGAGGTTCGGTACTTCTCAGAGGTCCTCCTTTCCTTGTCTCTTAGTCTTATTTGGTTTACAGTCCTGGGCCGGTATACGGAGCTTAGGCCATCCACTTGGTCCCAGAGATCCGGCTCCTGCCGTATTCAGGGTGTAACCGTCCGGCCCCTAGTACTCAGACCGTAGCTCTGAGGAGGCAGAGTGCGCATGCTTTGGGTGCAGGACCCGACAAAGCAAGGCTCCTGGACCTCCCGCTCTGGCGTAGGTCTTTTCCTGGAGGAGACCAACTGGCGTCACAGTGCCCTGACTGGGGGAGGTCCGAGAGGCCCCCGGACCTTTGGCAGGTACCTCAAGCACGACCGCACTCGGCAGGATAGCAAATACTGACTAGTTATGAAAGTGATAAAGGAGGGTCGAGTGTACGACGGGCGTATACTGTCTAGAGCGGGGAGAAGGTGATCATATAAATAATGTGTAATTTAAATGAACATCTGAGTAAGTGTGGTCGGACTTACAGAGGTAGGGCTGGAGCGCCTGCTTCGTGCTCCCATGCACGGACCCGCGGTGGTAGCGCCGGAGCTCCCGTCGGCACCGTGCGATTCGGAGCATTGCTTTTCATCTTGCCTCGACGACGAGGTAGATGGCCTCACATAGGAGCTGATACTGTGTGGCTTCGTCGTACGCTCGAACACGCGGGGGACCCCCATGGTGATCTCTGAGTGAAGCATGGCTTCTGCCCCGCATACCATGTAGAAGGGTGATTCCCGTGACCCGGCCCTGGGATGTCCGGCTGGCCCTCGACGTAGAGGAGCCGGTATCCCCCGACGGTTCTGGGTGCAGCATCTGCACCGGTTATGTGGGTCTGCTCGGCATGGACCCGGCATGCCTTGCATCTCCCAACCGGCTTGACGGCGTCCAGGTGGCTCTCGGTCAGTAGGAGCCATGCCGGATGGCTTAACCGACCAGCGTGCGGGACGATGAGCGTTCCGAGCACTCGCCTCCGTGGATTACTGCAAGCTGGTCGCAGCCTTTCTCCTGGGTTATGCACCGCAATAGGATGCCGTGGCACCATGCTAGTAAAGATACCAGCGTGTAGCACTTAGCCATCCGCACAATCTATTCAGCGAGTGCATGTTCATCAGGAAGGATGTCTTTCAAGAAGTCCCGGACCTCCGTGGTCCATGCATCGGGGCTACTTGAGCTTCTTGATCTTGGGCGCTTGGTAGCACGGAGTCCCCAGTGGTGCATACGATCCTTTGGTGGGCACCATGGCTGCAGGGCCGCCGGGACTGCCAGCTTCGAGGTGCTGGTCTCGCCCCCTTCGCCCAGTTCGGCACTTCGGGCTGTGAGTCGCGGCAACGTCCCTTCGAAGGCTCCTTGGAGCTCTGGGGCTCCGGTGGAGGCCTTCGTTGACAGGTTGTTAGCGACAGTGTCATCAGCGCGCGGTACGTGGCACAGGTCCAAGGTACCCAAACCGCTCCCTCATTGGCATGAGGAGCAGCACGCCGTCGAAGTAGAACATCCAGTGAGGCTCGGTGAAGGCCAGTGCTTGGGGCTCCGGTTCTCCACCTTCGGGGCCCCCTGGGATGCTTGGTGGTGGCGTCCACCTTACCACGAAGTCAGTCGGTGCTTGGCCCTTGACTGTGTGACGTGGTCGGGAGTTCAACTTGAACTCCACCGTTTTCGGGCTGTCTTGCGGCTTCGGAGGCTGGCTGTGAATGCCAGTGACGCCCTTCTTCTGTCCTGGCGCACTTGTCGGCCAGGCTGAAGAGCTCCGAGACGTCTCGCACCTCCCTGGTGGCCAACTTCTCGAGCATCTTCTTGTCCCTCACACCCTGTCGGAATGCGACCACCACTGATGCATCCGGGATGTGGGGGATGGTGTTACGTACTTGGGAGAACCGCTGGATGAAGGAGCGCAGTGATTCTCCCGGTTGTTGTCGTATGGCGTGGAGGTCCAGCTCCGTGGCCGGGACGTGTGTAGGAGCTGCTGAAGTTCACCGCGAACTGTCTGAATAGCTCCACCCAGGAGGCTATGGAACTCTAGGGCATGTTCATGAACCATGACCGTGCCGGGCCGGTCAAGGCGACGGGGAAGTAGTTGGCCATGACCGCTTCATCCCCTCCTGCCGCTAGGATGGTAGTAGAGTAGACTTGCAGGAACTCTGCCGGGTTGACGCTTTCATCGTACTTCTCCGGCAGGTGTGGCCGGAACTTGCATGGCCACACTGCGAAGCGAAGGTGTGGCGCCAGGGCTGCATACCCGGTCACTGCTGCTGCAGGTCTTGGTGTCGCGAACCCTTGGAACGGCTGCTGGCACGGTGTACCCCAGTATGGGCATTGGTGGAACATATACCGGGGGCGCCGTCTGCAGGACATATGGTTGCTGCATATGCTGCATGGCGTACGCCTGGGGTAGAGGTTGCACGGCGAACATCTGCGGCCCAGGTTGAGTTGAGGCGGTCGACATACTGTAGTTGGCCTCTTGGATGCGACGCCGTTGCCGCTGTCGCTCGATGGTGACGCGAGCATCTTCTCCCATGCGGCATCGCTCCCGTTCTTCCCTCAGGTCTGCCGTTGAGAGCCTGGTAGAACTGGAGTCTGCCGTCTGCCTGTCAACTATTGGTGTGCGCGACAGCGAGACACCAGGTTGAGCAGGGCGTCGTCCCCGCCGCAGCGGAGGGTTGATGGCAGTAGCGACGAGGTAGTTGACGTCGCGGATCCACTGCTGCCCGGCTCCCTGGGGAGCGTCTTCAGCAAGAGGATTGTCCAGGAGTGCTTCTGCGGCGGCTAGTGCACTTGCTTGAGTGGCACTCTGCGCCGCGGCAGATCTTGGGGTTGATGGAGTTCGCCGGGGACGATGGCGCGAAGTGCTTGCCTCTGAAGGAAGATTGGACATCTTTTCAGCGTAGACTCGTTGCGAGAGCGAAAAGCCCCCTACCTGGCGCGCCAAATGTCAAAGCGTCTGCGGTCGACACTTCCCCCGGGCCTGCTCTGGGCAGCCCGTGGAGGTTTGTTTTCGGAGGGGCTAGTCCTCTCGCGAGGGTCTCCCAAGAATAGACGAAGGAAGGAGATGGTTGACACGGGGATTTTACGTGGTTCTGGCCGCCGGAGCGTAAAACCCTACGTCCACGGGAGTGCTTGGCGCACTGGTTTCCTTGAGTATGTAGATGACCTAGAGGAGCTGAACTCACGAGGGTTCAAACCCCCTGTAACGTTGCCTACCAGGGCCTTTTATAATCCAAGGCTCGGGCGGCTTACAAGGTGGGCCCCAGGGCCCGACAGGTGGCCCCGTGGTGATTTCCTACCAGCTACATAGTCTTGGCGTTGGCTTCCAGGTCCTCGTCCTGCCGCCCTGTCCACGCTGCAGGCTAGGCGTAGCGGTTGATGGTGGCAGGGGCGGCAGGGAATGTCTTGTCGCAGCATTTATTGGTCTGCTGCTCTTGACACTGTGCGCATGTCTTGACCATGACTGGTCACAGTGGTGCCTGGCAGGCGTGCGCCGTGCCTCCGCGTCTTGGGAAGGTGCGGTGTCTTGAATGCCTTGTATGGTAAAGGAAGGGTGCGCCTTTACTCCTGCTGCCTACCGCGCCGGGGTGGGCAGCGCTGCTCTGCTGACCACGTGGCGGGCCCGGAGCTCACCTCTAAGTAGAGGGGAGGTCCGGTCCCGATGGATACGTGGAGCCTTCGGAGCTCACCACCGCGGAGGGGGGGGGAGGTCCGGACCTGCTGGCCACGAGGCGGGCCCGGAGCTCATCTCTAAGGAGAGGGGAGGCCCGGCCCCTTAACACGTGGAGCCTTCGGAGCTCGCCCCTATGGAGGGGGCGAGGTCCGGCCTCCTGGGCCACATGGCAGTCCCGGAGCTATCCTCTGAGGAGAGGGGAGCTCCGGCCCTACGGGACACGTGGCGCCTCCGGAGCTCGCCCCTGCGGAGGGGGCGAGGTCCGGCCTTCTGGGCCACGTGGCAGGCCCGGAGCTGTCCTCTGAGGAGAGGGGAGCTCCGGCCCTACTGGACACATGGCACCTTCAGAGATCGCCCCTGCGGAGGGGGCGAGGTCTTTAGACGGTTTCACCCTGTGCCCGGGGGTACCCGATATTGAGGGTACCGACAGTGCATATATGAGAATGACATATGAACAGCAAGAAAATCTCTCATATATGCACTCTTTATGGTGGGGTGCCTATAAAGTATGTGTGAGCAGATATTGTGTTGTGCAACCATCACAGGAATATCAATATGAACATCACACATTCATATTAGACAAAATAGGTATCCAAATAGAGTAGGCATCCAAATAGAGATTACAATAGTTTAACACTTAAAAACACAAAAGATACATGTCCATGATCACTAGTCCTTAAGACTCAAAATAGATAGATTCTAGTCTCAATCTCTCCCCCTTTGGCATCAAGGCACCAAAAAGGAAAAAATTGAGGGGGATCACTCTCCGTCACTCCCTCTCTCACTCTCAATCCTGTCTTCATCTTCATCTTCAGACTCATGAGCATGCTGAGGAGGAGGAGGAACAGTGACACCTACAAGTCCAAAGGAGGTCAATTCTTGTTTGGTGAGAGGCGCCATCTCTATGATATTTTCTTCGGAATCCTCTGAAATTTGAGGAGATCCCACTGGCTCAATATCAAGCTTCTCACAGATTGTTTTGATGTTTGCCTTCATATACCTCTGGTGCCTCTTCCCGGCCAAGCTTTCCTTGTGTTGCTTAACCTCCACTTTGCGACAGGATGCAAAAATGGAGGAAAGCATCTTCAATACACCACTAGATGACTCTTTGGAGGATGGAGGAGCAGGAGTGCAGCTGGAGTCCTTGTGCCTTCATTTGTTTGCTTTTACCTTTGTTCTACTGTAGGTGAGGCAGGGGCATTTGGAACATTGTAGACTGGTGGCTTCTAGGGCTTGAGGCTGATATGCTCAACATCTTTGACAATGATGTAAGGCGCATAGCCAAAGGACCTATTCGGAGTGATTGAGATGTTCACAATGTCATTTGGATATATTCAAAGACATTGAAAGTCCTTCTCTTGCTTATTACTTTCATTAAGGTCCTTAGAGTTCCTTGAATTTGCCCTGCATCTCTATCCTTTGGAGCAATAGTCTTCCTCAAAATACTGTTAAGCACGGCAAAGAATGGCTTCAAGTACTTTGTGGTAGGTGCCTTGTATGGCATTCTTGTGTCATAGAGGAAGTCCATCTCATCCTTCTCCAAAGGCTTCAAGTTGTGAATCACAAGCTCATTTTCCAAAGTGTCTTCAAGATGGAGTATCCTGGCAAACTCCTCATAAGTGACACTATATTTGGATCCATGAGTCATCCAAGTGATCTCATCTCCATCATCACGGGTAAAGTAGAGAGTAGAGTAAAATTGAGTGATTACTTCATTGTTCCAATTATATTGGAAGGATAGGAGATCCTTCAAGCCATGCCTCTCCAATGCCTCCAAGACTTCATGATATGCTTGACAATTCTTGAATTGTAGATGAGTCATGTCCACCCATTGACTGGCAACTACTAGATTTTTCATTTTCCTGTAGACATGCTCATAATAATCAGCATGGAAGTGGCTCCAGAACCTCGGGTCAGCTGATTGATTTGGCTGCTCATAGACTTCAACCTTTCTGAGCTTGTCAGCCAAGTCATTTCCTTTACCCTTGAAGTCATCTTCTGAAGGCTGCCTGTTTCGCTGTACAGGAGGTTTCATCTTTAGTGGACCAATGGTCCACTTGCAAGTCCTTTGCCCTTGCTGGTGCTTCTCGTTTCTACCGTTGAGCTTACACTTACACCATCCTTGCCAGATGGATTTTTGATTACCACCTTCCTCCTTCTTGATAGCACTTGATCAGAAGGAAAATCATGTGCATCATGGTCATGGCGCTTCTTGCTTCTTAGCTCTCTTGCCCTGGCCACTCTCTCGCGGTCACGCTCAGTTTCATAATCAAACATGCTTTCATCTGATGCGGACAACATCGTTCCTGACACAGAGTGACAAGGTGTGATAAGAATGGGAATTAGACTTTGTGGAGACAGGAATTTAGAAGTTCAAACTGTCAAGGGGCCGGACTTGTCTGATTTTACGGTGCGGACTTGTCCGGCTAACCGGACTTGTGTGCACCAAGCACCGGATTGGTCCGGTTTGACCTATGAACCCTAACATCATATTCCAACAGATCTATCTGAGGTTGATGCAAAAAGGTAGGGGGACAATAGGAATACATACATCAATACAATGTATACTCTAGAAGTCAAGACAAGTAAGCAAGATTTGAGGAAAGATGAGAGCTAGGGTTAGGATTTGAGTTTTACTGAAATTCGATGACTTTAGATGGAGGCACGGTGTAGAGTCCGGATTAGTCTGGAGGAGGGGGTGCTTCGCGCCGAGGGGAAGATTTTCCGTGGAGGAAACTTCGATTTTGGTGGCTCAAAGTGGGAATCGCCTTGGGAGCTCGAGTTTGAGAGAGAAAGCGCAGGCGATTGTGAGGAGGAAGAAGATGGACTTTTGGCGTTGGGTTAGGGTTAAGCCCGATAGTGATGGACTAGTCCGCAAGGGACTGGACTAGTCCGGTACACCGGATCAGAGCCGGACTAGTCATTGGCAACAGACTTTTTGGGATTGGAACAAAGAGAATTTTGGGAATTTGATTTAATAAAGGACAGAATTTCACAAATAATCTTGATGAACATGACCAGTAAGCAGTCAACAATCATATAATGGCCATAGTTCACCAAGATTCAATAATTGAAATAGTTTTCAAGAGAAAATTGAGGTAAGGGATGAATTTTTGCAAAAGTAAGCAAAACTTTGAAGAATCAATCAGGTATGCAATGTTTCAAGCCACATTTCGAGCATCAAATATATTTAATTCATTTCTAAGCTCTCAAAATCTCTTTTCATCCAGTGGCTTGGTGAATATGTCCGCTAGTTGTTTTTTAGTTCTAACATGTGTGATTACTATGTCACCTTTTAATGAATGATCTCTTAGAAAATGATGACGTATGTCTATGTGCTTGGTTCTTGAATGCTGTACTGGATTGTGTGCAATTTTTATGGCACTTTCATTATCACATAGGAGTGGAATATGGTTCAAATTGTAACCATAATCCCTTAGAGTTTGTTGTATCCAAAGTAGTTGTGCGCAACAACTACCGGCTGTAACATACTCCGCTTCGGCTGTGGAAAGAGCAATGGAATTTTGTTTCTTTGAGGACCATGAAACTAAGGATCTACCAAGAAATTGGCAGGTTCCTGAGGTGCTTTTCCTATCGACTTTGCAGCCTGCATAGTCGGCATCGGAATACCCTATAAGGTTAAACTTGGATCCTTTAGGATACCAAAGGCCCAAGTAAGGTGTGTGCACAAGGTATCTTAAAATTCTTTTTACAGCTATTAAATGACACTCTTTAGGTGCAGCATGAAATCTTGCACACATACAGACACTAAGCATAATATACGGCCTATATGCACATAAATAAAGCAATGAACCAATCATGGACCGATATACCTTTTGATCCACATCTGGACCGTCTTCGTTGAGATCAAGATGTCCATTATTTGCCATAGGAGTCTTGATGGGCTTGGCTTTGTGCATATTGAACTTTTTGAGAATGTCATGTGCGTACTTAGTTTGGCAAATAAAGGTGCCCTCTTTCAGCTGCTTCACATGGAATCCTAAAAAGAACTTCAATTCGCCCATCATTAACATCTCGAATCGGTCTGTCGTAATTTTACTAAATTCTTCACAAAAAAATTATTAGTAGAACCAAAGATGATGTCATCAATATAAATCTGACATACGAATAGATGACCATCAAAATGCTTTGTAAACAAAGTATAATCAGATTTTCCTATTTTAAAGCCATTTTGATTTAGAAAGTTCCTAAGGCACTCATACTAAGCTCGGCGAGCTTGTTTGAGGCCATAGAGAGCCTTACGCAGTTTGTACACATGGTTGGGGTACCCTTGATCTTCAAATCCTGGTGGCTGCTCCACATACACCTCTTCCTTGATAGGACCACTGAGGAATGCGCTTTTGACGTCCATTTGATACAACTTAAAATTGTGGCGAGTAGCATAGGCTAATAAAATACGACTGGATTCAAGTCTAGCTACGGGAGCAAAGGTTTTGTAGAAATCCAAACCTTCGGCTTGTGAGTAACCTTTTGCCATAAGTCCTACCTTGTTTCTTATCATGACTTCGTGTTCATCTTGCTTGTTCCGAAAGACCCATTTGGTGGCCACGATGTTTGCCTTTGGTCTTTGCACAAGCTCCCATACTTCATTTCTTTTCAAGTTGTTCAGTTCCTCTTGCATGGCGGTCACCCAATATGGATCTTTTAGTGCTTCTTTAATCCTGTATGGTTCCAGAAATGAGACGAAAGAGTAATGTTCGCAAAAATTAGCAATACGAGATCTAGTAGTTACTCCCTTTGTAGTATCTCCAATGATGTTGTCAACGGGATGATCTCTTTGTATACTCTGATGTACTCTTGGGTGAGGCACTTGTGAGATCATTTGCTCTTCATTATCTTCATTGTCAATGTCTCCCCCTAGATCATTGCTTCCATGCATATATTGATCTTCTTGATTCTGCTGATGTTGATCTTGTGCCGAAGCTCCCTCTTGATCATTGCTCTCTTGTTGAGGTACATATTGAGCACTTGAGTCTTGTGATTGCTCTTGCAATCGAATATCACCAAGTGTCATCCTCCTCAATGCTTGACATGGAGCTTCTTCTTGACCTAACACACACTTATCAACTTGCTGCACTTGGGAGCCATTAGTCTCATCGAACACTACGTCACGTGCCACTTCAACAATGCCAGATACTTTGTTGAAAACACAATAGGCGTAGGCGTTCGAATCATAACCAAGCAAGAACCCTTCATCAGATTTCAAAGCGAACTTCGAAGTCCTCATTTTCTTGTTCAAAATAAAGCATTTACTTCCAAATACTCTGAAATATGAGACATTTGGTTTGTTACCAGTGAGGAGCTCATATGGCGTTTTCTTCAAAAGTCGGTGAAGATATAGCCGGTTCATGGCGTGACAAGCGGTGTTTACCGCTTCAGCCCAAAACCGGTCCGAAGTCTTGTATTCGTCTAGCATTGTCTTCGCCATCTCAATGAGCGTCCTGTTCTTCCTTTCGGCCACTCCATTTTGTTGAGGGGAGTAGGGTGCCGAAAACTCATGTTTTATTCCTTCTTCATCCAGGTACTCCTCAACTTGAGTATTTTTGAACTCCGTTCCATTGTCACTTCTAATATTCTTGACGGTTGAGGAGAATTCATTTTTCGCTCTCTTCAAGAACTTTTTGAGAATTCCCTGGGTCTCTGATTTATCATACAATAAAAATACCCAGGTAAATCTAGAAAAATCATCAACAATGACTGAACCGTATTTGTTATCGCCAATGCTTATATAAGCAATTGGACCAAAGAGGTCCATATGAAGAAGTTCCAGCGGTCTTGATGTAGTAATCACGTTCTTTGCAAGGTGTGGTGCTCCAACTTGTTTTCCCGCCTGGCATGCACTACATGGACTGTGTTTCTCAAACACAACATCTTTCAGACCTTAGATGTGACCACCCTTTAAAAGTTTCTGTAGATTCCTCATCCCAACATGGGATAGCCGTCTATGCCACAGCCATTCCATGTTAGTTTTTGTAACCAAGCAAGTGTTGAGTTCAGCTTTATCTTTGTTGAAATCAACAAGATAAAGTTTTCCCTTCAACATTCCCTAGAATGCAATTGAGCTATCGCTTCTTATAAAGACTGTCACACCCTCATTAGTGAATAAACAATTGTATCCTTTGTCACATAGCTTAGATATGGACAAAAGATTATAATCTAAAGAATCAACGTGTAAACATTGGAGAGAGTGTGTTGAGAGGAGATTTAAATTTTACCGTTGCCAAGGACTTTTCCTTGGCTGTAGTCTCCGAAATAAATTCCTTCACTTGGATCTGCATTTCACTCATACTCTTCGAACATCCTCCTTTCTCCGGTCATGTGATTGGTGCATCCACTGTCGAGCACCCATTTTGATCCGCTGGAGGAATAGGCCTGCAAAACAGAGTTATGTCTTGATTTTAGGTACCCAAGTTTGCTTGGGTCATCGAAGGTTAGTTAGAAGTGTTTTAGGCACCCACAAACAAGCTTTGGGTCTCTTGTGGCGTGGCCCTGCATATTTAGCATAAATATAACCAGATTTATTTTTCATAAGGACATAAGATGCATCAAAAGTATGAAATAATGTTTGCAGTTCAGATTCATGTGATTTTTCTTTAACAAAGGTAATATGATTCTTATTTTGACCACTAGTGAATTGCTTCTTACCTCTTGCGTACCCAAGACCATCTTTGACATTAGGAGGTCTTGTGAGCATATATGCACTACGTGCATATTTGATTTTTTTTTGTCAAAGGTGCCACTTTGGGATGGATGCTTAGCTTGTGTAGCATTGGATTCATCTTTTACATTAGTCTTCTTACTAGAGCATGTGCAAGTTTTAATAGTTGTCAACTTGACATCTTGAGAAGGCAAACTTTTAGAAGAGGAAGCGTCACTTTGCTTGAGTGACTCCACTTGCACTTCAAGGATTTTGTTAACTTTCGTCAAGTTAGCAAGTTCGTCCTTGAATGCAATGCGTAAGCCTTCTAGTTTTGAGTAAGTTTCCTTACTCGAAGCTAGCTCAAGCTCAAGTGCCTTACTTTTCTCCTTTTCGAGCTCAAGAAGCTTTTCAACCTCTTGATATCTCTTCCTTTCACGGATAAGCATATCTTCTTGGCTGTTGACAAGATCCTCCTTCTCAAAGATTTTATCCAACAACATCTTCATTTTTCTTAGTGCAGTTTTGCTCAATCCTTTAAGCATTTCCTCATTTTCACTAGAACTATCAAAATCATCATTAGAGGAATGCAAGGAGGGGGGTGTAAGTCGAACCTTCTACTTGCCTTCCATAGCCATGAGGCAAGTGTGGTTCTGGTTCTCCCTTCCTCCCATGTTTGTGAAGAGTGTAGACTTCTTGGTTGGCTTCTTGATGGCAATTGTTGCCATCTCATCTTCATCATTCGAGGAGGACTCGTTGTTTGAGTCCCACTCCTTGCCGATGTGTGCTTTCTGTGTTTGCTTCTTTTTCTTGAAAGTTTTGTTCTCTTGTGACTTCGCTTCTTTCTTCTTCTTGTTTTCCTCATACGGACAATCAACCATAAAGTGTTCGTATTCTCCACAGTTGTAGCAAGTACGTCAAGCCTTTGATTTTCCTTTTTATTTATTCTTTCCTTCACTTGAGTTTCTGCCTCTTCTTCTTCTCATCATGCACTTGAATCTTTTCATGAAGAGCACCATCTCTTCATCATCCATATCTGTGCTTACATCATCAGTGTCTTTTCTTCATATGTCTCATGAGTCTCCTTCCCTTTGGGCTTGCAAGTTACTTTGACGGCGACCTCCTTCTTCTTGGATGAGGTAAGTTCAGCTAAGTCTTTGACATATTTAGCTTCTTTCTCCATCATCTCGTGATTGATAATTTTGCCAAGGACTTCATCAGGAGTCATTTTGTGAAACCCGGGCTTTCTCTTATCATGGAACACAAGGTGACATTCCGAGGCATAAAGTGTCTTATCATTCTCTTCATAACCTCATGATCAGTTCACTTCTGGCTTCCATAAGCACCGATATTGTTGATGAGTATCTTCAACCGGCTGTACATCTCTTGAGTTTCACCGTCTTCTATGGCAAATCTCCTCTGTTCTCCTTCAAGCATCTCAATCTTCGCTTCTCAGATGGAGCGGTTCCCTTCATGAGCAGTCTTGAGTGTATCCCAAATGTCTTTGGCAACTTCGAGTCCATCCACCTTGGTGAACTCTTCTCGGCTCAAGGATGAAGTGATCATCGCAACAGCTTGTGCATTGCCGTGAATTGCTTGTTCTTGCTCCGTGATCTGGGATATCTACACGTGTACAAACTATATGCCAAAGACTAGGATTAAGTGAGATAAGTTGCATTTTCATACTATACTTCCACATTGAGTAATCATTGTCGTCAAACTGTTGAGTCTTCCCATGGGAATAGAAATATAATGATTGTAGTTGTTAAGCTTCTCATAATTAAAAGGATACCGGGAGTAGTCTTGATGACTACCCTCTTTTGGTTTTTCATCCTCCTCCTTGCCTTTCTGGTTTAGAAGATTCTGCCTTAGAAGCGCCTTGAGTTCACACACTTTTTCATCATCGTGTTCATGCTCCTTGAGCACATCGAACGCCTTGGAGTCTTGCTCGTCTCCAATGATGGGCGCTTTAGGGATCTGGTTGTTCTTGTCGGTGGCCATTTATCTCTCCGAGTAGTGAGTCTCGTAAAAGGAGAGCCTAACTCTGATACCAATTGAATGTGGCCTAAAGGGGGGTGAATAGGCGTTGAAACTTTTCCTGCGACACTTAGCAAATTCGTCAAATACAGGATGGACCAGACTAATCCAGTATTGGTACAGACTAGTCCGTTGTTCTAGTTGTACCGATGAAAAGATATATTATTTAATGTATTCTCCTCAAATGTTATAGCAGCGGAATTAAGTAAATTAACCTAACAATCTGTGTAGGTATTAGGATTATTAATTTGAACGAGGAATACAATATTAATATTCGTTGCAAGATTAATCAATCCTATGCCCTAAATGATGATAATGATTGTAAAAGTAAATAACAAGAATACAAGAGACAAGGATTTTTACCAAGATTCGATCTCACCAAAGAGATCTACGTCCTCGTTAAGAAGCTCACACAGAGCCGGGTCTCAATCAACCCTTTACCTCTTCAAGTTACCAGGAAGGCCGACTTGAGTTCCACTACCACGGGGGAAATTACCAAGTCGGTGGGGCAACCTCACACGTTGACGGCTCCCAAAAAATTACAGAGAGAAAAACGATCAAACACACTCGAAAGATTTACAACAAACGTAAGAGTGTATGAGAGATCAAACCCCAAGAGCTTGGCAATCTGTAGAAGACGATCTCTCTATCCCAAATCTTGATTCCCAAAGGATTTATCTTTTTAAGGGCTTTAGATGTGCAGGGAGAGTTGTTTCTATGCTCTAGGGACAAGTGGCAGCGCTAGGGTTCTTGGGTCTGTCAGTTGTCCACGTTTCTCACCTATTTATAGTGTTTCCAAAAAAACTACCGTTAGGGATACCGACTGCCGGACTAGTCGGCTCTGGGAACAGGACTAGTCCGGTGTGCAGTGTAAACTTTACATGAATTGTGCAGCACACCTGAAACCCTAATTTGTGTGAGGTGTACCAGACTTATCCGTATTGGAACTGAGGGTAATCCGGACTAGTCCGTGATGAGTCCAGTGACTCAATCGGACTAGTCTGCAATAAAATGGACTTGTCCGGTGCAGGGTATATGTGTTGAGTGAATATCAGAAGGTTGAACGGACTTGTCCGGCATGTGTCCGCACTTGTCCCAGTGCGGTCAGTGAGTTGAATGGACTAGTCCGGTTCTGTTCCGGACTTGTCTGTGTGAGAACAGTAAGTCGATCGGACTAGTCTGCTGGTGAACGGACTAGTCCAGTGCTTCAGTGTATTGCTTAATTAATTGATTTTAGCCCTTACCCTCTACGCAAGGATATAAGCGCTTGGAATGTGTCTCTCACACACATCCTATACATTGATATCTACTTTGTGCTTCTTTGATCATTTGGGCCTTTTCTTTTCCCACTCCTCATTTTTCACCTTTCTGAGTGCACCATAGGTTCTAGTCTTTGAGACCTACATTCATCTCAACGAATTCATTAGGATCTCAATTTGTTTGTCATCAATCCTCCAAAACCCATAAGGGAATGCCTAGATGCACTTTCATGTAGATACTACCCTCTCCCCAAGCATGCTTCAATCAACGGTTACCTAAAAACTAAATAAACACAAGAGTGAGTAAAAACACTCAACAAGTACACTTAGACCTAGAAGAACGGTAAATTGAATCCGAATGAAATCAGCGACGAGTAGAACTTGAACTGAGAACAATGAAATAGTAGTTTGCGTCTGAAACGGACAACACTTGAATACTCCTTAGCATTTACCGGTAAAGCCGAGCAAGTGGGCCAGCACTTACTCACAGGAACTTGAATACAAGAACCAAACTGCACTCTGGACCAAATCGGTACTTGAATGATAATTATATGAACAACTTGAATCTTGAACTTTAAAGGAACAGAACCATGAACAGCTGACTTTTGAAAACTAAGATAATGAATTCACAATACTACAAAGGAAATCACAAGCACATCACACATGTCAGGAAAGGAACTTGTCATGCACTTGCCTTAACCTCGTTGAGAATAAGAAGACTCTCTCTCGACATTGGAACCCTCAAAACCTGTGGAATATAAACTGTATTTAGAACTTCCTAGCGCATAACTGAACTGATACTCCAACTTGATCCAGATTACTTAAACAACTTTCGGTAAAGACTAAAGAACACTTGGATAACTGCAGTTTGGATGATCCTCTCTAACTGTTGATCGATAATAGAAAGATAACAAACATCCCTACATATTACTACTACAGAAATTCGATTGGAATCCTGACTACACGGCGTCAACTCAGCCAACAGAACCTAATCAACTCAGTTAAGATCTACAATTTCTGGGCTCTAAACTAAAGATCTGAATCCCCACTTTGTAGCAGTTTAGTGAATTTTTCTCAACCCTTAACCCCAGTAGACCACATCTCTCTTTGTTTATACCCTGTTCTCTTCCACAGTAGAGCAGCTGGAGATCGAGGGACTTCTAACAACTGGCAGCAGCAACGGCGAGGAGCAGCAGGGAAGAGACAACTTGATCAGGGAAAATTTGGAGGCGGCGGCACTGGATCAGATGGAGGTGGCGACTCTGGTTGGAGAGGAAGGGAGGTGCGGCTCAGGTTGCGGAAAAGGGAGGTGCGGCTCTGGTTGGGGAAGAAAACAGGAGGTGGCGGCTCTGGTTGGAAGAAAATAGGAGGTTTGATATATATACTGCTAGGTGGCCTAAACCCTCATATCAACAGTGCAAATTAATCCGACATATACTAACTCATCCGATCTCTGAATCAAACATATGAATAGTTAATCAAAATTGTTTCTGTTTCACAATTGCTAGATGAAAATCTTGAAATTATTATCACTAAAAATTGCTGCAAGGTTGTAGATTCAAATGGTGAGCTTATGTTTAACATGTCTCGGTTTGGAAGAGTTTTTAAAGATTATTTTGACATATCATCCGCTAGGCATAGGTGTCTAGTTGCTAATGATTCAAAAGACTTAAATTTTGGCATCGTAGACTTGATCGCATACGTGGGTTACCTAAACTTAAAGGGGACAAAGAAATTATTTGTTCTTCTTGTAGACATGCTAAGATGGTTGTAGGTTCACATGCTCCACTCATAATGACCATGACAATAGCATCGGCACAACATTTACACCTTGACACCGTAGGTCTCTCACATGCTCAATCCTTTGGAGGAAAATGGTATGTGCTTATAATTATTGATGACTATTCTAGATATTCTTGATTTTACTTAATGGCATCTAAGAATGAAACTTTTAGTCATTTTAGAAGTTTGGTTCTTAGACTTTCACTTGATTATCTAGTATCTTTAAAAGAAATAAGAAGCGATAATGGAACCAAATTTGAAAACCAATCATTTGATCACTTTTGTGCTGAAAATGGAATAGATCGTCAATTTTCTTCACCATATGTACCTCAAAAAAATGGTGCCATAGAGAGAAAGAACAGAACTTTAGTTGAGATGGCTAGGACTATGCTTGATGAATATCAAACTCCTAGGAAATTTGGGACAGATGCAATTGCAACAAATTGTTATGTCTCAAATCGAGTTTTCTTGCGAGCTAAGCTAGGAAAAACCCCATATGAGCTTCGGTTTGGACAGAGGACTAGTGTCACACACTTTAGGGTCTTTGGTTGCAAATGCTTTGTTAAGAAACATGGTAATCTTGAAAATTTTGAACCTAGACCTGTTGATGGCATGTTTCTTGGTTATCCATCTCATACTAGAGGCTACCGTGTGCTTTTACTTGACACTAACAAAATTGTGAGACTTGTGAGGCTTCTTTTGATGAAGCTAGCCCAGGTACTAGATTTAATATTGCAGGTCAAGATGCATATCTGCAGGGGGAGAGTATTTTTGTTGAAAATGAGGAAGAAGTGGTGCTGCTGCCCGAAAATTCAGAAGCTAATAACGTCATTCCTGCTCCTGATTTCGATCTACAACCAGCACCAACAGCTACTACTGTTGGTCCAAATCATCCTCAATCCACAAGTTCTTCGGTTGTTGATGAACATGAAGAAGAAGGAACTTGTGAAGTGTCTACTCCCCCTCCGCGTCCTCAAAAGTCATCCTCCGCAACAGATTATCGGAAGCTTGCACGAACGAGTCCCACGGTCCAGGTTTTTCGATCCAAACTCTCATGCTCAATCTGCTTTTATTGCTTCTTTTGAACCCAAAGATATATCACACGCACTCACTAATGAATCTTGGATCATTGCCATGCAAGAAGAGTTATAAAATTTTGAAAGAAATAATGTTTGGAAACTAGTTCCTCCACCTAATGGTCACATATTGATAGGAACTAAAGGGGTGTTTAAAAATAAACAAAGTGAGGATGAGTTTATGGTTAGGAATAAAGCTATATTAGTTGCTCAAGGTTTCACACAAGTTGAAGGTCTAGATTTTGATGAAACTTTTGCTCCTATTGCTAGATTAGAAGCCATAAAATTTTATTAGCATTTGCTGCATCTAAAGGTTTCAAATTATGTCAAATGGATGTGAAATGTGTTTTTCTTAATGGCTACATAGATGAGGGGGTTTATGTTAAGCAACCACCAGGTTTTGAAAATCCAGATTTTCCTAATCATGTTTACAAACTGTCCGAAGTCTTGTATGGTCTCAAACAAGCCCCTAGAGCATGGTATGATAGGCTAAAAACATTCTTACTTGAAGAGGGGTTTACCATGGGCAAAGTAGATAAAACTCTTTTTGTGCTTAAGCATGGAAATGACTCACTATTCGTTCAAGTGTATTTGGATGATATTATCTTTGGTTGTGCTTCTCATGATCTCGTGTCCAAGTTTTTATCTGTGATAAGTTCAGAATTTGAGATGAGTATGATGGGAGAACTTACATACTATTTGGGGCTGCAAATCAAACAAACTAAGGAGGGAACAATTGTGCATCAAATGAAGTATACGAAAGATCTCCTTAGGCGTTTCAACATGGAAAACAGCAAGTGTCATGCCTAGTCCGTGTAACAAACCAGACACACTACACATGTATGCCAGGATCAGTTAAACCATACATGTGTTAACAGAAATGATGTATCTTACATAAAAGCCAAGTTTATTACAATCTCATAGTGAACTCATAGTCTAAAAAAAAAGAAAGATACATAGCAGCAGAAAATCTAAGCATAGAGCTCCATCACAGGCATTGTCTGGGGGCACGCCCTGTAAGGGCCTAAGTTTTCCCACACATTCAAAGTGTTCATCACACCCTACACACACCTCATTTGAGGAAAACTTATGAACACATTTGAAGAGCAAGTAAACACAATCAATATGGTCATTAGAGGATGAACTCACAAAATGCAAAAGTGGTATTTCCCACATGCATCATATAGGGGCTGAGCATATGAAAAACTCCTACACCTTGCTAGGAATGCTCATGCCAAATTTCACCCAAATCCAAAACCTTTTTAAGGTATTTTTGGGTATAATTAGAAAGAGGCTAGTTTGAACTCAAATTCAAATTCAAACTCTTTTCATCCCATGAATTCAAAAGTGGGATTCATTTTCACACTCAGCACATTTTTGGGAGCTCACCCACCAATTTTCACTCCATTTGGAGTTAATCTTGACATGAGCTATTTTGGCTAAATTCAAATCAAGTTTGAATTTCAACTAAACCTTTGCTGCAAATTTGATCAAGTCAAACTCCACTTTGAATTATTCAAATTCAATTGGCCATTTTGAAGTTTTATCAACTCACCAAGGGTACTAGTGTCTCTACTATTTAGAGCAGTGAGGAAAATTAACTTCTAGAGGTTAAACAAGATGTGGGGCCCTCCTGTCAGTCTAACCAGTGATCAAACCGACTGAAGACTGCCGGGCGCGGGTTCTCGGGTCACTGCCACGGTCACCACCGAGCTGGATGCCGCTGCCAGCTCCTGCTCGGCCTGCGCCGCACTCAGCCGACGTCTTCCCCCTCTTATCCCCGAGGCCGAGCCGGCCAGAGGCATATTCGCTCAGTTCTCTGCTTCCTCGCGCAAGAAAACTCTGCCCTCGTCGCCACTCTATCGGGTTCGATTGGAGAACCGGCAACCACCACTCCCACACTCCTTCTGAGCCGCAAAATGGTACTAGAGCCTCTCCTCCTCCTTTCCCGTAATAGGAACCAGCCGAGTCTGGTCGCTCTCGACCCATACCGAAGATTTTTCCGGTGACCTAAAGTTCTTCTGCACCTCGGGCTCCCGTGGACAGCCTAAACGGGAAGGTGTCACGCCCAAGCTAAGGCATCCAAGGACGTGTTAGGACTTGGTGTTGCTCATCCCCGAACCAAAGCCCGAGTGGTCGATCACCGGCGACGAATTTCGTCTTTCCCTTCCATTCGGCGCAGACCGACCTTCGGGTGCGGATTCACCAAATTCTCATTCCATAGTCGTGTAGAGATCTTCAAACTGCACCTACACGAGCTAGACTTGGTGGGGAACAACTTTCCATTGCAGTCTTAGCGTGAAAACCTTGGTAGACCGCCCCTTTCTAGTTTTACTACCGGCGCTAATGGCGGAAGCCGTCGGGCTCACGGTGAGAGCTCACCTAGGACCTTTTCCAAGCTTCCTTGAGTTCATGAAAATCTTCTCTAGGGGGCACTGATGCTTTACGACCGTTAGCTCGATCTTTTGAGGTGCTAGGAGGCCCGGCCGACACGGCCGAAGTTCTTACGAAGCCGCCGCTCGTCGCCGGCCATGTTCCGGTGGTTGTCATGTCGAGCTAAGTCCAGCACCATGTTCCCCGTGGGGGATTAGGCAGAGGCGGCGAAAATCTCGGAGTTTGGCGCGCGGCAGAGCCCCTCCGGCGAGCACTCCAGCAAGGGGGGCGGCGGCCGAGTGCGGGAGGTCGGGAGGTTGAAGAAGCCCTCGGTCCCACGTGTCAGCGGCCAGATATTTAAACCAGGGATCAGCTGTGGCACCGGATCTTCTGTTGCTGCGTGCAGAATACTCCGTATCCCCATGTGTCAGCCGCTGAGGAGTTGACACGTAACCCCAGTCCCACGCGCAGCGATTTAAACTTTTCCCCGATGTTCAGATTTAGTTCAAACTTCAAACCCACATAACTTTGGCTAGGAAACTCCAACTCAAGTGAACCAAATTTTGTTGGATTTAGATATTTGATTACTTTCCAACAAATCAAGTTTCACTTTATGAAAATCCTTATTTCTCCAGAATTAATTCTTCAAAATTTAAAATGTTTAGAATTTTAACTGGAGAACTCTGTAGTGGAAAATTCTGAAATTTGGCTAGGATGTTCACCAAAATATCCCTGAGATACAATAAAAATTTCAGATCCATTTGAGCTAATTTGAAACACCTAATGGTGTGATTAATAAAATTGTTCCAGAGAAAATGGAAAGTGTCCAGAAATATTTTTCAGAATTTCTCTGAAATTGTTTAGCTCATATCTTTGGCTAGGAACCTTCAAATTAAGTGAAACCAACTCCATTAGAACCCTATGAAAATCTAGTTTTCAGAAAGTCATGGCTGGCTCCATGAAAGTCCCTAGAACACCCTAAGAGCTCCAATTAAGGCCAAGTACACAATTACTTGTGGATGGCTCAAATGAGATTTGCTGCAAATGAAACTTGGCCAAGTCTCTGTGTAGGTTGTATACAAACCACAGTAAAAATTCAGAGTCACTGGGCCTGTCTAGGAAGACTTATAGTCTTCACAAGTTCAACTTCAAATTCAAATGCATTCAAATTGATACATATATGTATTTGTCTCATGTAGTCGCTAAGGTTGAGGAGGAGCCTGAAGTCCTAGAATTCATCACTCCAGAGGAACAGCTAGCCTACGACCAACAACAGCAATGCAAGCTCCGGTTTGCATTAACCATTTTTACAAATTTTACTGTTTTGAGAACTTACTTTAAGCACCCACTTTAATTTTGCATTAGAGTCTTGTTTGAAAACCCAAATGCATAGCCAAGAAAACCCTGGTTTGGGCTTAGGTGTTTAATCCTCGATTAGCTCCTTCAATGCTAAGATAGTGTAGGATTCGGTACAAGTCGAGTAGTTGGAACTGCTCGCGAGAATAGACTAAAGGCACACTACTCGGGTAAAGGTATCAAATGAAACGCATGGCAAGAAAAATGAGACCGAGCGGAGAGTAAGGGAAGCAGGACGTTGGGGCCTGGGTTCCATAGCTCCACTTGTGTCGATTGAGGACTGAGCCGTGTGCGGGCCTGTTGAACAAGCTAGAATAGTACCGAAGACCTACCGGATATATGGGAACCGGAAAACCGATGTAACTCGGGTAGCTGGGTGTTGAGGCGTAACTGGTCGTTCAGAGGGTAGGTTTAGAGATTGAGATGTAAATCGTTTGGCGGCACTGCGGATGTGCGCGCAGAGACCTCTTGCTCAGGACGATTGGACCGACTCGACAGTTGGCTGACGGGTGAAAGGTGGTTGCGTACGACATCCGTGATGGTTGCTGTAGGAAACATCGAGTACGGGCGTACGTGACGGGTCATTCGGGTAACCCTGCAGGTGTAAATCGATTATAATTGCCATCCCTCACGGTCAGTGAGTACCACATATTCACTGTACCATGACGTAGAAAGAACAGGTTAGATACATGTTAAAAGTTTGCTGATTTGAATGATAGACCTTGATTGCTAATGAAGTGCTATAGTTTAGAGTTCATTAAAGTTCTTATCGACCTTGGGCAACGTACATGAGAGAAATGCGTTTCTTGTTTGATTGCAAGCTCTCTCATGTGCCTGAGCGTGAGGTTCTCCGCAACTTGCTGCTAAAACTTGAAAGTAAGGTTCAAATAATATGGCGAGTCCTTTGCAACTTACAGTTCCAATTATGCATGATCCAGCATGTAAAAGTTGCTTGTATAGGAAAGACGGGTCAGACTTGCTGAGACATCGTGCTCACTGCTTGTGTTTGAACCTTTTGCAGGGTGTTATGAGGAAGAGACTCCCGAGGAAGAGACGGAACCCCGAGAGGGAAACCCCGTCGAGTGGGAGTCGTGCACGCCGTCGTGTTAGTGTGCGTGTGTGCTAGCGGGGACACGTTCACGGGCCGAACGTGAACTCGGTGCATAGTCTACCCCCGTGAGTGTAGACTGAACATATTTTGTTGTAAAATGGTCATAAATTTGTTTATGTAATAAAACTTTGCTTCCGCTTTGTACCATTTTATGTGTGTTATCCGATGTTGTGCAACGCAGCACCCCTCAGCGTGATCCTGGCTCGACGAGGTCGTGAGGCCGTGTCACGCCCACCTAGTACTGGCACCGGGGTTGAAGCCATCGTCTTCATCATACTCCACTCCATCTCCATAGCCTGAGCAACAATTATTTCCAAAAAGAAGCAACAAAGACGCATGAGTACTTAGAGTACTCAGCGAGTGAGGGAAATATATGACATGTAGGCAAAATCAAGGAAGGCCAACTCGGCTAAAAGCAATATGCAGCATCCTATCCCTAAGTTGTATTAGCATGCTAATTACTAAGTGAATATCCCACCATGTGTCACCAAAATCCAGTCCCACTGTCAACCAAATACAACTAACCTCCCCCATACCCAACTAATCATGAAGAAGTTACTAGCCCGCTCTTGACCGTGAGCATGGCTATCTAGATAGTTTTGACTCTGCAGAGTTTGCACCGTTTACCCACAAGTCGTGATTTTGTCCCTTGTCACCGAGTGGACTAAAGTCTCTCTGAATGCCCTTGATCGCGAATCACATCTCACACTTCCTATGGTGTGTTGCCAGGGGATCACTCTGAGGCCTTTACATTGAACTACTAAATCCTTGTACACCCGCTAAGGTTTCACCGCTAACAGCATACTTGGAGTCTATTTTATCTCCGCTGTAGAAGCCCCCTCTTGCGCCACACAAACATCTCAATGGTGTACACAAGATAAGGTAGAAATCAACTTAATTGGCCAAACCGTTTGTCGGTACCTGCGATATGGGGTACCCCCGCGCACAGGGGAAAATGCCTAAGGAACTTGACCTTCTCCGCAGGGAGAGCTCCGAAGGCGCCACGCGTCCGGCAGGGCCGGACCTCCCTCTCCTCAGAGGAGAGCTCCGGGCCCGCCACGTGGCATACAGAGGCCGGACCTCCCCCTCCGCGGGAGAGAGGTCCGAAGGTGCCACGTATCTGGCGGGGCCGGACCTCCCTCTCCTCAGAGAGGAGCTCCGGGCCCGCCACGTGGCCGACAGAAGCCGAACCTCCCCCTCCGCGGGGAGAGGTCCGAAGGTTCCACGTGCCCCGCGGGGCCGGACCCTCCTCTCCTCTGAGAAGGGCTCCGAGCCCGCCACGTGGCCAGCGGAACGGCGCTGCCTGCCCCCGAGCGATAGGCAGCGGGCGTAAAGACGCCCCATACCTTGCCCGTACAAGGTATTCAAGGCCCGCGTCTTCCCAAGACGCGGAGACGTGGAGCACGCCTCTGTCAGGTGCCGTTGCGCCCAGTTGCATCACAGACTGGCGCGCGGTGTCAGAACCTGCCAGCCAATAAACACCGCGACAAGACATCCCATGCCGCCTGCGCCGTCATCAACCACTACGACTAGCGTGTGGCATGGGCAGGGCGGCAAGACGGAGACTCGGAAGCCTTCGCCAGAGACAACTATCGGCATAACTGCAGATACGGTAGATAACAGTCAATCTCCCCGGGACCACCTGTCGGGTCCCGGGCCCCCTTGTAAGCCACCCGAGTCTTGGACTATAAAAGGCTCGGGTAGGCGACGATAGCAAGGGTTCGCACCTCTGCAACTCATACGCTAGCCATTCACACCCAAGCTGTAACTCACCCCCAAGCTCAGGACTCCGGTCCCGAGCAGCAAGCAATACAGCGAGCTCCATAGCTCGCCGTGGACGTAGGGTTTTACGCTCCAGCGGCCTGAACCACGTAAAACTCACCGTGTCAAGCTCTTACTAACTCGTCCATCCGCGCAAGCTCTCCGCAAGGGACTAGCCCCACCGAAAAAAGAACCTCCGCGGGCTGCCCAGTGCAGGCCCGGGGGAAGTGTCGACCGAACACTTCGACATTTGGCGCGCCAGGTAGGGGGGCCTTTCCCCTTGCGCGACGAGTTTCCGCCGACGAAGATGACCAAGCTCCCTTCAGCGGCAAACTCACATCCCCCGCCTCCGCGGCGAACCGCGACCAGGGGGGAGTACATGTCAACACACTCGGGACGGAGTGTGTCGGTACAAGCTGGGAGCCAGCAACCGGCTCTGGCAGCGCCGACCCCGGCAATGCAGGATCCAACCAGCGTCAGATCTTCAGTAGCGCTGGGCGTACCCGGTGGGGGTGCGCTAGCTGCAGCAAGAGCGCTACTGCACAATCCGCCCGCTGGGGACGCGCCTCAGGCAGCGACCCAGCAGTGGATTCGCGAGGTAGACCGTCTCGTCGTCGCCGCCGCAAACCCTCGCCTTCGGCGGGGACGACACTCTGGCCAACCGGCCGTGTCGCTGATGCGCACGCCAATGGTTGACGAGCAGACGGCAGATTCCCGCTCTACCAGGCTCCAATCGACAGATCTGAGGACAGAGCTGGAGCGGTGTCGCTTGGGTCAAGATGCCCGGGTATACTCGAGCAACGCCGAGAAAGGCGTCGCTACCAAGAGGCTGACGACAGCATGACGTCGGCCTCGACCCAGCCTGAAGAGCAGACCTTCGCCACGCGATCTCTGCCCCAGGCCTGCGCCGTGCAGAATATGCCACAGTCATATGTCCTGCAGATGGCGCCCCCGGCCTATGGTGCAGCCTTGCCCGTACCGGGGTACACTGTGCCCAGTGCGAACCGAGCGTTCGCGGCACCAGAACCTGCGGCGACAGAAGCAGGGTGTGCGGCCCTCACGCCCCACCTTCGCTTCGCGAAGTGGCCACGCAAGTTTTGGCCGCACCTGCCCGAGAAGTACGACGGCAGCGTCAACCCGGCGGAGTTCCTCCAGATCTACTCCACCGCCGTACTTGCCGCAGGAGGGAATGAAGCCATCATGGCCAATTACTTCCCTGTCGCCTTGACCGGTCCAGCCCGGTCTTGGCTCATGAACCTCCCCCAGGGTTCCGTAACTTCCTGGGGAGAGCTCTGCCGGCAGTTCATCGCCAACTTCGGCAGTTCCTACACCCGGCCTGGCACGGAGCTCGACCTCCACGCCATCCAGCAGCAACCTGGGGAGTCGCTGCGCTCTTTCATTCAGCGGTTCTCCCAGGTGCGGAACACCATCCCACACATTCAAAATGCTTCTGTGGTGGTGGCGTTCCGGCAAGGCGTCCGGGACAAGAAGATGCTCGAGAAGCTCGCGACCAGGGAGGTCCACGATGTCTCAGAGCTCTTCAGCCTGGCAGACAAGTGCGCCAGGGCAGCCGAAGGGCGAAACTGGCACTCACTGCCGTCCTCCGAGTCAGGAGGACAGCCCGGATCTGGTCCTACTCCCTGTGGAGGCAGCAGGAAGGCCAAGAACCGAGGCAGAGGCAAGATTGAATCACCGACCGCAGCTCCAGTCGTCACTGCAGCGATGCTCAGTGGGGCTCGGGGGCCGCGCCCCGACAAGAGGCAGCGAAGATCACCAATCCCAGAAGGTGATCAAGACAATATGTGCCCCGTGCACGGCAGCTGTCGCCACACTACTGCCGAGTGCCGGGAGATCCGAAAGCTCGCAGAGCGCTTCCGCAAAGGGAAGCAGCAGCAGGCTGATGCCCCACCCTTCCGTCCAAAGGAGGGCAAACAGAGGGTGGATGTCCCAGACAGCATCGATCACCCAGAGGAGATCCAGGAGCCTCAGCGCACCATGAAGGCGGCACGCAATCATGAGGACTCCAGCGACGATGAGCGTCAAAAGAAGCTCTACGTCATATACGGCGGGTCCGCCAACCCCTCGTCCCGAAGCGCAGTCAAGACTCTGCGCCGAGCGGTAGCGTCGGTGGCGCCACTCCCAAGTGCCGCACCGCACCTTAAGTGGATGGGGACCCCCATCAGCTTTGACGCCACCGACTGCCCCAGGAACATGGCTGGGGCCGGACAACTACCGCTCTTGGTAGCTCCGACCATCGCCAACGTGAGAATGTACCACGTTTTGGTAGATGGTGGAGCTGGGCTGAACCTCATCAGCCGTGCAGCTTTCCAGAAGCTGCAGATCCTGATGGCCAAGCTCACCCCGTCGAGCCCGTTCTCAGGGGTAGGGCCGGGACAGGTCATTCCCTACGGCAACATTAGCCTCCCGGTGACCTTCGGGGCCCCGGACAGCTATCGGACAGAGTACATTCTGTTCGACGTAGCGGAGATAGACCTCCCCTTCAACGCCATAATCGGCAGGCCAGCCCTGTATCGGTTCATGGCAGTAGCCCACTACGGCTACCTCGTCCTGAAGATGCCGACACCGACGGGCGTCCTCAGGATTCGTGGAGACCGCACTGCTGCAGTGTCGGCCTTAGAGAAACTCCAAGCGCTCGCAACAGCTGGGGCATCAGCCCCCGGCAGTGTAGAGCCGGACCAGCTCCGCCCGAGCGCACGTCACCGTGCCTCCGCCACAGCACCCCGGGTGCAACCTCTCGACGAGGGCGGCGTCCCCTTAAAGGTCGTCCAAGTCGGCGCCGAAGCCACCCAGACCACCCGGGTAGCCGGGGGCCTGGATAGCAAATAGGAAGGCGCGCTCGTCACCTTCCTCCGGCACAACGTCGACGTGTTTGCATGGCAGCCATCATAGATGCTGGGGATCCCCAGGGAGGTCATCGAGCACCACTTAAAAGTCTTCCCCGACGCCCGGCCGGTTCAACAGAAGCCCCGCAAGCAGTCCATCGAGCGGCAAAACTTCATTCATGAAGAAGTCAAGAAGCTGCTGGACGCTGGCTTCATACGGGAGGTCCACCACCCCCGGTGGTTGGCGAACCCCGTCGTTGTCCCGAAGGCCGGCGGGAAGCTCCGGATGTGCATCGACTACACCAGTCTCAATAAGGCATGTCCCAAAGATCCATTCCCTCTCCCTAGAATAGATCAAATAGTAGACTCAACATCAGGCTGTGATATGCTGTGCTTCCTAGACGCCTACTCGGGTTTCCATCAGATCCCCATGTCTAGGGAGGATGTGGAGCACACCTCCTTCATCACAGTAGACGGCCTTTATTGTTATGTGTCTATGCCTTACGGCCTAAAGAATGCACTCCCCACCTTTGTGCGAGCAATGCACAAAACCTTTCGGGAGTTAATAAGAGACCTAGTTGAGGTGTACGTCGATGACATAGTTGTCAAGGTCAAGCAGGGTTCACCTTTGTTAGATAACCTAGCCTTAGTCTTTGACAAGTTGCGCTCTACACGCACCAAGCTGAACCCCGATAAATGTGTGTTCGGCGTGTCCTCTGGGAAGCTCTTAGGATTCCTGGTCTCGCACCGAGGGATTGAGGCCAACCCAGAGAAGATCAAGGCCATCGACTTGATGCGGCCCCCTGCCCACGTCAAGGATGTCCAGAAACTCACGGGATGTCTAGCCGCGCTGAGTTGGTTTATACCAAGGCTAGCAGAGCGAGCACTCCCTTTCTTTAAGCTCCTGCGCAAGTCAGGCCCTTTTGCCTGGACTGACGAAGCAGAAGAGGCTTTCCAGGAGTTGAAGCGACTCCTGACGACCTTACCTATCATGGTAGCCCCTGAGCCCGGAGAGCACCTGCTGCTCTACATCGCGGCGACAACTGAAGTGGTGAGTATGGTCCTCGTCGTAGAGCGGCCGGACCCCTCATCTTCACAACCTGCTCCGGTAGCAGGAGACAGACGCCAGGAGGCCCCGCAGGACCAAGGCGGTCTCCCGGACCTCCAAGGCAACCTCCCGGAAGTCCAGGTCGGCCTCCCGGAGGTCCAGGGCGGTCTCCCGGACCCCCAAGATAAACCCGCGGGGTCCTACGGGACCCCCCGGGGGCCAAATGGGACCTCCCGGAGGTCCCTCAAGACCCCCCGGAGCTCCCGGATAACCAAGATAGCTTAAGGGCCTCCGGGTCCCAGCTCCCGGAGGCCCCCGTGGGTTCACTCACCTCCAGCGGGCCACGGCCAATGGACGAGGACCTCCCAGGCCTAAGAGAGAGGGTTCGAACCATCCAAAGGCATGTCTACTACATCAGCGAAGTACTTCATGATGCCAAGACAAGGTACCTAGAAGTCCACAAGCTGCTGTATGCGGTGCTCGTGGCCTCCAGGAAGCTCCGCCATTACTTCCAGGCCCACCGGGTCTCGGTAGTCACCTCGTATCCGCTGAAGACAATTCTTCACAGCCCCCATGCGACTGGCAACGTTGCTAAATGGGCGGCGGAGCTGGCGGAGTTTGAGCTGGACTTCCTCCCACGCCATGCAGTCAAGAGCCAAGCACTGGCTGACTTTGTGGCAGAGTGGACACCAACGAAGACTGACCCAGGGGGCCATGAAGACGGTGAACCAGAGCACCAAGCTCCGGTCTTCACCGAGCCCCACTGGACACTTTTCTTCGACGGCTCCTCGCGAAAGCAGGGGGACGGTGCCGGCGTACTGCTCCTCATGCCATCGGGGGAACAGTTTGGGTACATGGTGCGTCTCAATTTCAAGGCAACCAACAACATGGCAGAGTATGAAGCACTCATCTTTGGCCTGCAGACAGCCCTATCTTTAGGCGCTCGCCAGTTGTTGGCACAGGGTGACTCCCAGCTGGTCATCAAACAAGTCAAGGGCGAATGCTCCTACAATGACCCACAGCTAGCTGCGTATCTGCTTCACGTGCAGATGTTGGAGAAAGAATTCCTCGCCTTGAACCTGCGCCACGTACCGCGCGCTGGCAATGCCGCAGCTGACAACCTTTCAACGAAGGCTTCCACCGGGGCCCCTGCGCCCGAAGGAGTTTTCGAGAGGACGTTGCTGCGGCCTACAGCCCGGCCCGCCGAGCCGGGCGAAGGGGGGCTTGACCAGCACCTCGAAGCTGGCGGTCCCGGCGGCCCTATAGCCATGGATGCCGCCAAGGATCGTAAGCGTCACTGGGGACTCCGTGCAACCCAGCGCTCAAGATCCAGAAGCTCAAGTCAGACCCGATGCATGGATCACGGAGATCCGGGACTACTTGAAGGACAACATTCTCCCTGATGAACATGCAACCGCTGAACGGATTGTGCGTATGGCTAAGAGATACGCGCTTGTAGAGGGGGATCTCTACCGGCGTGGCGCCAACCACATCCTATTGCGGTGAATAACCCAGGGGGAAGGCTGCGACTTGCTCGCTGAGATCCATGGAGGCGAATGTGGAAGTCACTCTTCCTCACGCACGCTTGTCGGTAAAGCCTTCCGGCATGGCTTCTACTGGCCGACAGCACTCCAGGATGCCGTCAAGCTGGTCGAGAGCTGCAAGGCGTGCCAGTTCCACGCCAAGCAGATCCATACACCGGCTCAGGCGGTACAGATGATCCTGCCCTCGTGTCCATTTGTCGTATGGGGGCTGGACATCTTGGGACCATTTCCCAGAACCGTCGGGGGATTCCGGTACCTCTATGTCGCCATCGACAAGTTCACCAAGTGGCCAGAAGCTACACCAGTTGTCACCATCAACAAACAATCCGCAGTAAGATTCATCAAGTCTATTGTCTGCCGGTTCGGGGTCCCGAACAGAATCATCACCGACAACGGGACCCAGTTCACCAGCGCAGCCTTCTAAGACTACTGCAAAGACCTCGGCATTCAGGTGTGCTATGCCTCTGTCGCCCACCCAAAGAGCAATGGGCAAGTCGAGAGGGCCAACGCGGAGATTCTCCGGGGCCTTAAGACTCGCAGCTTCGCCAGTCTGAAGAAACATGGTGCCAATTGGGTAGATGAGCTTCCGAGCACACTATGGGCTAACCGGACATCCCAAAGCCGGGCCACCAGAGAGACACCCTTCTTCATGGTGTATGGGGCCGAAGCTGTACTTCCCCCAGAAATCACCATGAAGTCTCACCGTGTCCGGGCTTACGACGAAGCCGCACAGGACAACCTCCGGCGTGGAGAAATCGACCTCGTCGACGAGGTCCGATTGCATGCAGCACTCCGTAACGCGCGGTACAGACAAGCGCTTCGGCGCTACCACCAGAGATCTGTGCGTGCCCGGGAGCTGCAGGAAGGTGACCTGGTGCTGCGGCGCATACTTTCTCGCGAAGGGGCCCACAAACTCTCCCCTAGTTGGGAAGGTCCCTTCCGAGTCGCGAAAGTATGCCGCCCCGAGTGTGTGCGCCTTTCCACCGAGGATGGGGACCTGCTCCCAAACCCTTGGAACATAGAACACCTCCCTAAGTTCTACCCCTAGAGCAAAGATAGGACAGTACTTTCTTTTTGTAATAAACTCCATAAAGTCCAGGAACAGCGCTCGGAGCAGCTATGCCCCAGGGGACGGTACAGGACTACGTTCAGCTTTGCCTGGTTCCGACTCCAAGCGCGTAGAGTCTTGCTTGCCCTCTTAATGGGGCAGGTCGTGGCCTCCATGTTTAGCCTACCTTCCTCCTGTGGAAAGTTATACGAAAAGAAACCTGCTCTACTTTGCTCTTTCCTCGTACTCATTTAAATTGTGTACTAAGTTTTTTATGACTACCCTTGCGGTGCATGGCTGCCATGTGCTCAGCTCCCCCTTCTCATTCTCACCACTAGTCGGCATTCGCTGCCCTACCAGAGGCGGTTGCATCGGGGGTGCCTGCCGATAGTCGAGGGGGCCCTGAGCCCCCGAACGCTCCGCGCACTACAGTCCCCAAGCACCGAGCATATGGTTAGGGGCCATAAGTCGAATAAGACTATGAGATAAGGGAGGGGGAGCTCCCAAGGAGAATTACTTTTTCCCTACTTGTGTGCAGGACCTCTCGGCCTCGGATCCCTACAGGAATGTGGTAGGAGCACCTGACCAATGGGACGCCCCTGCTAGGGGGCCACTACGGAATCACGCAAGACCGGAACTCCAAGGCTAGACCGAAGGATCCACGGCTCCAGCGGGACCGGACCTCCCCTCCTCTGAGGGGAGGGGCCCGGAGACCCCACGTGTACCGCGGGTCCGGACCTCCCTCTCCTCAGAGGGGAGCTCCGGACCCGCCACGTGGCCGACTGATCCGAGCATCCCCATCCTCATGAGGCGGGGCCCGAGGACCTCCGGGGCCCTTAATATCATAAGGACCCGGGGAAGGTGCCGAAGCAGAACGTCGGGATTGGTGAAGGCCTCTGAACACCTTGCGGAGCTAAGGGCTCGGCCAGGCAAAACCATGAAGAAGACGGAAACTATCGCAGGCACGAAGGGTCATAAGAGTTCATGTATTCATGGCTCCATGAGCTGGGCTACAAACTCGATGAAAAAGAAAGAAGCAAGACCCAAGGTCCCCCTGGCATGATCAGAGTCTAGAAGTTGCAAGAACGGCCGCGTCACCAGGCTTCAGCCCTGGCGGCGCTCTCCCACTCCATGACCCGAGCGCAGGAATTGCCCCCCTCATCACCAGCGCAAAAGCCGGTGTCATCAAGGGTGATACTGAGGCCCCCTCCGCAGCTTCAGCGGTCTTTTTGGAGACTCTGCTGCCTGGGGTCCTCCTTGGTGCATCGACGGTTCCCTTCTCCTGAAGTTCCCTCATCACCGGCGCAAAAGCCGGTGCCATCAAGGGTGCTCCTGAGGCCCCCTCCGCAGCTTCAGCGGTCTTCTCGGAGACTCTGCCGCCTGGAATTCTCTTTGGCGCTTCAACGGTTTCTTTGAAGGCTCCACCATCTGAGAAGGGATGCAACGCCAGGGAGCTTTCTGCCTGTCGTCACCAAGGAAGGACCCCGTCGGGAGGACAAACCAGAGACCCCTTAGAGGCGCCACCGCCAGAGGCAAGGCAGGCAGGCTCCCTGGGTCCCAGACTTGGTGCAGACGCCATCGCTGGAGGAAATCGAGAGCGATTCCTCCTCCGAAAGGCAGGATAGGAGCCGTGGAAGAAGACAGGACCGCAGAGACTCGAGGGAGGCGCAAGGGCTAGAATCCTTATAAGGGGAGCGTACCCATGTGGCGGTTTCTTTTCACACCCTCCAGGTACGAGTCAAAGCAATTCGAGACTCTTTGAACACACCGCATCGGCAACCGCTTCGGCTCCGAGACCGAGCGCCGATGGCAGGTGGACCCAAGCCGCCCAACTGAAGCGGTGGGCCAAGGAGTCAGTCTCCTGAGAAGATGAGCCGGCAAGGCACTTCGGCGGTTCCTGAAGAAAGCGCCGCAACGTGCAGAAGTGGCAGTCTTGGGAACCGCCGCAGTAAAAGCAACCATCAAGTGGGCGCACGCTCCCACGATCCTACGACCGTTCGTGCTCCGGCAGCGGTCAATGCGGGACTTAGAGAAAGTGCACGGATCAGAAGAGACGGAGGTCCCACCTCGGGCTCGCTATCTCCCCCGAGATGGGCCCGGGGGCCACTGTCGGTACTTGCGATATGGGGTACCCCCGCGCACAGGGGGAAATGCCTAAGGAACTCGCCCTTCTCCGCAAGGAGAGCTCCGAAGGCGCCACGCGTCCGGCGGGGCCGGACCTCCCTCTCCTCAGAGGAGAGCTCCGGGCCCGCCACGTGGCATACAGAGGCCGGACCTCCCCCTCCGCGGGAGAGAGGTCCGAAGGTGCCACGTATTTGGCAGGGCCGGACCTCCCTCTCCTCAGAGAGGAGCTCCGGGCCCGCCACATGGCCGACAGAAGCCGAACCTCCCCCTCCGCGGGGAGAGGTCCGAAGGCTCCACGTGCCCCATGGGGCCGGACCCTCCTCTCCTCTGAGAAGGGCTCCGAGCCCGCCACGTGGCCAGCGGAACGACGCTGCCTGCCCCCGAGCGATAGGCAGCGGGCGTAAAGACGCCCCATACCTTGCCCGTACAAGGTATTCAAGGCCCGCGTCTTCCCAAGACGCAGAGACGTGGAGCACGCCTCTGTCAGGTGCCGTTGCGCCCAGTCGCATCACAGACTGGCGCGCGGTATCAGAACCTGCCAGCCAATAAACACCACGACAAGACATCCCATGCCGCCTGCGCCGTCATCAACCACTACGACTAGCGTGCGGCATGGGCAGGGCGGCAAGACGGAGACTCGGAAGCCTTCGCCAGAGACAACTACCGGCATAACTGCAGATACGGTAGATAACAGTCAATCTCCCCGGGACCACCTGTCGGGTCCCGGGCCCCCTTGTAAGCCACCCGAGTCTTGGACTATAAAAGGCTCGGGTAGGCGACGATAGCAAGGGTTCGCACCTCTGCAACTCATACGCTAGCCATTCACACCCAAGCTGTAACTCACCCCCAAGCTCAGGACTCCGGTCCCGAGCAGCAAGCAATACAGTGAGCTCCATAGCTCGCCGTGGACGTAGGGTTTTACGCTCCGGCGGCCTGAACCACGTAAAACTCACCGTGTCAAGCTCTTACTAACTCGTCCATCCGCGCAAGCTCTCCGCAAGGGACTAGCCTCACCGAAAAAAGAACCTCCGCGGGCTGCCCAGTGCAGGCCCGGGGGAAGTGTCGACCGAACACTTCGACACCGTTCCATACCGGTCTTGTGGTGGCACGACATAGCTAGATCACAGGATATCATGAAATCGGTCCTTAGAATCTACACATGCACTAACCACCAGTCTGAGTCTCGTGCATACGCACCGACCGTATGCCAACCAGCATGCTAGATTCCTATCTCTACTCTCCATGTATATACTATACATAGCACCACAACAACATCTCAAAGATTATGATAATGACATTAATGTGCAGTTCTCTGTCCCATCATCTAAGCATGGCTAAGTAGAAGTAAATGACATAAAGTAAATCCCAACCAATCCCTTTTTCCAGGCTACAAGGAGTAATATGGAATTTCTAGTAAACTTCCTATCATGGGAATTCATATTAAGACTTGCATGCAAATTCTAATTAAAATCCTCAAATAGGAGCAATGTATCAAGGACACTCACCTTTCAAGAAGTGTTATGGTTCGGTGTCATCAAAGTCTTGAGCTTGCAGGTCAAATGTCGCTTGGGGCTGATTTGATTCACGCCATCGCAAGTGAAAGGAAAATAACAAGGAAACAATATAAGAACAAGCCATCCAACACCTAAGCACAACAATTATCAAGATAAATTTCACTTTTCTTCATTCTCTAGTGCTCATTTCCTAAATCGTTTTTAATTCTGCTTGAATTAGCTTTTACTATGCATTTTTAGTATTAAGTCTCATTGGTGTGAGTGTGCAGGTGAAAACAATCATTATTAGGGTACTAAATGTGACTTTCAACATTATGTGGGGGTGTTCTTATCAATTCAGCAACTGATCAGGGGCTAAAATGTAAATTCCAGCATTGTGCATGGTGTTTTTCATCATATCAGCCTACATCAGGGGCAAATCTGGTAATTTCCTGCATGCATTAGGTGTTAAAAATGTAAAACAGAGCACTGCAGGGGCCTAGTTGTAAAATCAGCATATCGTGGAGGCCAATTTGGTGAAATCAGCACTATACATGGGTTTTTCTACAAAATTCTGGCTTCTACAGGGGCTAAACTGCTAAATCAGCTAACTATCAGGGTTAAATGGCTAAATCAGTTAATTACAGGGTCCTAAACATCATTTCTGCTTTTTCCAGAGGTGTCCCTGATACAAACAGTGTGTATAGAGGTGTCCTTTGCAAAAACATAATTGTCCAGGGCCTTTTACTCAATTTACAATGAAATCTCTAATTTCCTGACAGCCTAGGGGTGTTTCTAAAAGTATCAGGGGTCCCTTTGCTTACCACTGAAACTTCAAAGGGGTTATGCACTAAAATGGCTGCTGGAAATGAATGGTTTGATGGGAGCCGTCGGATCAGAGATCGGCTGTGCAGATTTTAAATCGCGAAGGGGTACCGGGTTCTAATCTCGGCCGTTGGTGAGGAATCGACGGTCAAGATTTAAAAACGACGAACCGAAACACTGATTTAATCTCGCGCGTTGATGCGAGATTGGGCGGCCCGGGCTTGCTCGGTCGAACCCGATCGCCGGCGGCGAGCGCGAGTGGCTGAGCGCCATGGGCGCCGCCGGGACTCGCTAGATTTCTTCTTGTTCTATGCCTATGCGAGTTCCTACACGTCCCGAACCACTCCAGTCAGAAGTGCATCGCTAGGGGAGCTCACCTAGGGGTCTCGGTGGTCCGGAAGAGATGCGGAAGTGGCGCGCGACGCAAGTGGGCGGAAATCTTCTCAGTTCTTCGGTGCTACGTCGTCTCGGCGGAGATCTCGTGAAGTCTTCATGTCCGCAACGTGTTCCGGTGCAAGGTAAAGGTGTAGGCGCCGTCAGTGGGGTCGAAAACCGAACGAAAATGGAAGGACATCGGCGAGGGGCAGCAAACTCACCGGCGACCGGTGCGGTAGGGTTCCAATTGGCAATCCTCGTCGGGAAGGACTGGGAAACACTAGCCGGCGGTCCTGCAGAGGATCTTGATGGGTTAGCTCGACGATTTAGGGGACGGGCGAGGGTAATTCGGTGGATCGGCGGCTAACCGAGAGGAGAACGGTGGTGGTGGGTTATAGCCGAAGTTGGCGATCCCTAAGGGCACGCGGTGTGTTTATAGAATGGAGCAGCAGATTCCACGGCTGGTGGGTGAGCAATGAGGGCAGCGGAATCACCGGGGCGGTTTCCTTCTCGCGCTGATCTGATCGGGGTCGTGATCGTGCGTTGAGGGAAACCGGGGAAGGGGAAAACAAAGAGGATGAAGGAGACTCTTCCTTGCGGGCCCCGCTGGACAGAGAGAGGAGGAGTTGAGGAAGCCAGCTGGGCTCTGGTGGGCTGCGGGCTTGGCCCAGAAGGGAAGAAAAGTGAGAATCACTGCCTTAAACGGATTTCAGCTCAGAAATGTTTGGATTTTTGGCAAATTTTGGGTTGTTTTCCCTTTTAAGTTCAAATTTAAAAACTAGGGTGTTACAGCAAGCCTCTTCGGACACAAATGGGAACAATGACAACACTTGAATTTGATGAAGATGGTGACCCAGTTGATCAAAAAGAATATAGAAGTATGATCGGATCACTTTTGTACCTCACGGCATCAAGACCGGACATACAATTCAGCGTATGTCTTTGTGCAAAATTTCAAGATTTCCTACGCGCTTCACATCGTCAAGCCGTCAAAATTATTCTCAGGTATTTACATGGTACTCAAGAATTTGGCGTTTTTCTTCCTTCTTCCTCAGCCATTACATTGAAAGCTTTTTCAGATTCTGATTTTGGGGGTTGTAGAATTGATAGGAAAAGTACTTCGGGTGCTTGTCATTTTTTGGTAATTCACTTGTTTCTTGGTCCTCTCGAAAAAAAATTCAGTTGCACAATCCACGGTCGAATCTGAATATGTAGCTGCTGCTAGTGCTTGCTCACAAATTTTATGGATTGTTCAAACACTTAAGGACTATGGGGTTTATTTAGATAGTGTTCCGCTGTTTCGTGACAAACAAGTGCCATTTACATTGCTAAAAACCCCATGCAACATTCTAGAACAAAGCACATTGGCGTTAGGTATCACTTTCTCCGTGATAATGTTGAAAAAGGAAACATTGTGCTTCACCATGTAGACATCGAACATCAATTGGCTGACATTTTTACAAAACCTTTGGATTTCACTCCTTTTTCATTCATTCATAGTGAAATAGGGGTTATGCATTCTCATGGATTAAATTGAGGGGAAGTTTTGCATCTTGGGAAGTCTATGTGTGAATCTGAAATTAAAAGATAATATGAGCATAAGTGTTTCATACAAGACTTTGTGATTCCTTTTACATGCTGAAAGTTTTTACTACAATACTCGTGTTACACATGTTGTAATTTTTGCCATGACTAGTAATTTTAATAATTACTTACACTAAATTTGGTCATGATCAAACTTTCTTGCTGTTTTGAACTTGTTGCATGCTCATAAGTGCTTTTAATCATGAAAAAAATAATCAATCAATAGCCCACATATTGAGATTTTATGATCAAATGAAAAATCTGAAAAGATCAAGAGAATATGCATGAATCACACTTCTTCTTTTGAGATTGCTTATCATTGCACTGTGATATGAACTTGGAAGGAGTTGTGTATGACTAAAACCATATTCTTAAGCTTTTGATTGTCAAATGACATAGACTTGACTTGGTTGGTTAGAATAAGGTTGACGCGGCATCTAATCTCATGCAAATGTCATATGATCAAAAATTGTGCTTTAAATAATAATGATGAAAAATAAAAAATGCAGAAACATGTGTCATGCTTTCAGGTTTTGAAATAGTTGAGACAGAGAGATCATGACTTGCTTAAGGTCAAATTGCACTTGATCTCTAGCATGGCTTACACTACTTTATGTATCTCATTGATGTGATAGTGTAAGTTACTTGATAGTATGGCTTGGATGAGCTTTGTTTTATATGTATATGTCATACTATGCTCATAACAAGTTGAAATTTCTCTTTTAAACCATGCTGAATACAATGTCAAAGTGGGAGAAATATGTCACACATTGCACATTCACAAGTGTTTTTGCACGATTCTTCTCAGGGGGAGTGAACATCCTTAGGGAGAGAATTTTTGGGCTTCTTATCATTTGATTTTTGATTTTCAAAATAGGGGAGAAATTTTAGTTTTGTCAAAACTTTTCATGAAACGTGAATGAGCCAATGTACGGTTTCGTAGTGGTGTTGCCAATGCATTCATCAAGGGGGAGATTGTGACACCTATGTGCTGAATACGGTTGGCAATTATGTTCAAAGTGAGTGTTTACATGCAAAGTTTTGAATATATCTGAGAAGCTCACTTTGGATTGTCCGAACTTACGGGAACTCGTTTTGAAACGTCTAAACTTGTCGCACACATGAGCTGCACGTGTTTTTCACTTTAGACTGTTCGAACTTTTCTTTTTGTAATGCATAGTGGCTGTTTTGGACTGTCCGAACTTTCTACGTGTTGAAAAAATTATATGGTTATTATGTTTTTAACTTGCAATGTTTCAAACTAGCTTTTCAGCTTATGGTAAGTTTGCTTAGTATTCATTTACTAAGTTTTTTATGCGTTTTGGCTGATCATTGTGGATATTATCTTGCTATGTTTGCAACATGCTTATGTGAGGTGCTCACATAAGGTGTTGTGGTTTTCGGACTCATGTGAGTCAAGTCAAGGACTTGTGCTCGGAAGATTTGCTTTCTTATTCATGTGTAGGTGTTGCTTGAGGTCAAGACATGGTTGGTGAAGGTGATCCATTTCACTAGTCCTAGGGAGGAGATGAGGTTCAACAACCAAGTTCAGGAGGAAATGTGGTTGAGTTGATCGGGAGGTCACGCAGAATGTTAAGATTAAGAACAATGCATATGAAGCTATCATGGATGTTTTGGAAAGTTTTTGCACGTGTGCATGGGGTGCATGGACGTGGAAACATTGCTCCAAGGCGCGCGTGGTGAGGAGATATGGACGTTAAGATTTGGCCGGAGAGGTCCAACTGGCTGGATTATGCCTTAGGCTGCGGCTGAGGTGGTTATCGTGTGTTTATGGAAGGTTTCGAGTTTGGTTTGGTTAGATTTCATGGTAGGAACGAAGTTGAGTTGATTTAGTAATGTTTGAGACGTTCCTAAGGTGTTTGGAAGTCTTAAGATTACTTCTATCTGCATATGGAAGAGTCTTGAGCAGTTATGAAAAGTTTCGGTTGAAACTGAGTAGGAGTAGGAGTTTTAGTTTGGATTGGGTTGGCCTAAGGGCTGGTTATATTAGCAAGGGAGGCCAGAGCTCGTAGAGCATGACTTTGGGCTGTTCCTCTTGTGTTTTTATCAAATAAAATTTGTAGTTTAGAGGAGTTTTCGTGGCTTGTTCGTCCGACTTGTTTTTGGCATGTTTTTCTCGTCGTGTTTCTTGACAGCGAGACATTGCTTAAGTGTTTCAATCATAAATTGCGTTTTAATGATCCAATAGCCGTGATTCTTTTTGCTTTGTCTTCACAACTTAATGATATATAATATGTGAAAATTTCATGGGCATTAGATTTGTGGTTCCGAATCTACACAAGTTTCTTTGCAGCGTTGCAGATCTGTTTTTACTCAGGTAGAACAGATTGACCCTTGTTCGATCTTTTGATCATAACTTGAGTTTTACTCGACGAATTTTCATGATTCTTGCTATGGTGTCTTCGTGACTTCATTCTATAATCTGTAGTACTTTTTTGAAGGTTGAACTCGATTAGGTTGATCGCACACACTTGTTTCTTCAACAGATTGGTTTCTGCCAAGGGGTTTTGTAGCTTCCGCTGAAAAAGATTAAATCTATCATTCACCTTCACATACTCTTAGATCCTATAAAATCACTTAATGCCAAATTAATGCGTGCTTGCTCCAACAGACAGTGAGCTGTATTTGTATGAGCAATGCTTCTTGCCAGCATATATCGGCTTTCAGACCCACAGAATACGAAAAAACATCAAAATCATAGTTCCTAACATATGATTTCTCCAACATAATCTATAGGGTGCTAAAAAAGACAACATATTTTGTAGGCATAACATTGTTTTCCAGCATATATCCGTTCATAGGCCTCAAAATATAGAAAACGTCAAAATCATAGTGCCTAACGTATAAGTGCTCCAGCAGAATTTTTAAGGTATAAAAATAATACATCATATTTTATAGGCATACATTATTTGCTATCACATTTCAGTTCCTAGGTTCATAAAATACGGAAAACGTCTTAGCATCATGATTACATAACACTAAAAAATTAACTTTTTAGAAGCTGTAATACTAGGATGCATCACTTTAAAAAATACTAGGATCCACAAAAGCATGCCACATCCTGGTCCTGCAATAAATTGGCAACTATACATGTGATAGCATTTAGTGTGTAATTAATGTGTGCTTGTTCTAACAAAAAGCACATAGGATTCTCGCAGTGAGCTGTGTTTGAGGGTGCAACACTTCTTGACAGCGTATGTATATCAGCTTTGTGGTCAAAAGAATACAGAAAACGTCAAAATCATATTACCTAATATGTGATTGCTCCAACAGAATTTATAGGATGCTATCATAAAGACAATGTATTCTGTAGGCACACCATTATTTGCCAGCATATATCAGTTCATAGACCCACAGGATACGGGAACGTCTTACAACGGAAGCTTATTTACCAGAAACAGTTCATGTACTTCAAATATTCTCTATAAATTTATACCTTCGTTTCCCTTGCTAGACACAACATCATAGTTGAGAAAAAAGATGGTACCTTCATGGTTAGAATTGGTACCTTCATAGTGGAAATACGGGTTCTAGTATCAAAGAGCAATAGGGAGAACCCTAAAGAAAATAACGAGGAAGAGCCTCCACCAAAACGGCGTCACCGTAGAAAGGGAATTCCCTGACGTGCACCATTCTTTTGATGTGAAGCTCATGTTGGAGAAAATAAATGAATAAGTATTTGTATTAACTGGGTAAACATTCTATTAAATTGGTATTAATAAATAAATGAAGATTTCTATATAGATGTGTTCTCGTTGTTTGTGTATTTCAAAATACTAGATAAATTTAGTCTGAGTCGCTGCACGATTTTGGCACTAGATATACGCAACAAAGAGTAAATTGGATGAATAATTTTTAATGTAGAAAAGTATTAATTAGTTAGGATATACATAAATTGCAAATGTAATTATCTATATACCCAAAATTGTTGAGAAAATAAGATAGAGTTATATAAGTAATGAAATAAATATAGACCTATAATTGATAGAGCATTGGAATGGGAAATCAGGTGGAAAATGTAATGTGCATCTTGTAGAAAATTTAATATGTTTGTTTAGAAGTCATTTGAAGAATAAATCTTATTGGTGTAATAGGAAACAAATCTTGCCTTAGGATAAATATTGAAAAAAAAATCTCAAAATGGAAGGAAACAAACTAAACATATGTCTCTATCAAATGTTGAATGTTTATAATGTATAATTGTAACAAACTGCAAACGAACAATAAAATTTACATGGGATCCAACTAAAGAATAATGTTACAAGACAAATATGAAGGTAACCTTACTTTGATAAGACTAGAAGATCTATTAGATTCATAGGGGTGTCAAATATGGGTAGCTGAAAGAAAGCAGAAAAAGGAAAAAGGAAATGAACTGAAATATGAGAAGTTGATGGCAATCAAAAAGGCTGAGGTCATGAAGATGCTTATAGTGAATCAAAGTGAACTAAATCCATGTAAATCTTATGAATCAAAGTGAACACTTAAAAGGTTATTTCAAGAGAGAAAATGACGTCGTGGTATATGATGGTAAAATAAAATGCTAGAAACATGAACATACTTATACTAAAACGTAGGAAATGTAAACTTTGTACACCTATAATAAGAGCATACTTAATGGAACATAGAAAAATTGAAGCTTGCCCACATGATGAATGTCAATAAATGACATTTTTAAAAACTAGGTGATATATATTGTCAGGACCCACCTTTACTGGGGCCCGCTTATGCTTCTCGTACCAATCCCTAGATCAGTAGTTGGTACGCACAACAGAATGTATCGGGTTCCATATATCACTTTATTCTCAACAGGACTATTATGATCTTACAAACATGTCTTAGATTACAATCCATGTGGCCTGCACGGCCACTAAAAACAAAAGTGTTGAACAACAGCGGAACAAGTGGCACCCTTCCTCTCAAGCAGCCTTCGGCGCAGGACTAGACCTACTCGTCCTTGATACGCGCTTCGCCTTCTTCGTCCTCTTCTTCTCCAACCTCTTAGGGTTGTGAAATAAGCAAGAGTGAGTACGGAAGGTACTCAGCAAGCCCTAACACTACACAAGGGGAAGTGTTTCATGCAAGGGGGTTATAGCAAGGTATGGCCATACGGCTTAGAGTTGCCCAAAAGCATTCATGTAGGGTCTCTTTTGAAAGTGTTGAACTCCATCCCGCCAGTTCCCTATGTCTTATTCGATTGCTCGAGCCCCATGGCCCTACTATCTCTAGCTCACTACCATAATTTCCAAAACACGGCAAGTAATGCCACACAATGCACACCAAGGAACCATACTAAGACTAATCAACAGGAGCTCAGAACATAGTTTGTCAAGACCGTGACAACGATTGTCCAGATGTTTACACTCTGTAGTGGTTGTACACTTTACCCACAGGTCACACACTCCTAGCAAGGGAGTAACGTAATGTTCACCTCATCTTCCCCGAGTAACCCCACAATCACACCTCCGGATGCACCAAGGGGCTATTCTGACAATTACTTTCCCAACCGGATCAAGGGTAATGACTATCCCGTGTCTTTTCCTGGTCTCCCGTGCCCTACTGACCGCCAGGTAGCTCATGTGGAAGTCACCAAGGTAGAGGGAATCCTACCCAGACAGGTTCTGTGGTTGTACGAAAGCACTATGATGAGGTCATATGAACCGGTCCTTATGTTGGTGAGGCGGCTCCATCAAGTCCACGGCAGGTGGACTACACCGAAGCACACAACTACTCAATCACCATATCCCGCCTCAACCATTCCTTTCCCCACTTTGCCAAACACTAGTTGTTTGACATAATTCCCTCAACCCACTTCCTAACTCACAATATCAAGACACCTTTTAACACTTATTGCAAATCCGATGAATGGTTGTAATAAGTTGTGTTGCGAACGTCGCAGGGGTCTCTAAGCATTCTACTTCCAAGGGAGCACACGCATCATCACATTATAGTGTGATGGTGGGACCTTAAGGTATCAAGGAGGTAAAGTCATCAAGGTTAAGGAGGGGCATGTGGTACTTCACATATCATTCCTGTGACTGTCACCATGCAAATCTTCTGGCCTTAGATGACGAGATATAGCATGCTACTTGCAGGTATAAAGGCTAGCTGATGACATCGAGCTACGTTATTGAAGAGCAAGTAACCACCATCAATATCAAATCATCATCACGAAGTTATAAAACTATTACGTCTGTCAGACTACTTACATAGTGACACTACCACTAATCAAGTGGGCCTTAGCTACAACAATATTTAAAACAGACACGGAAAACATGCATGGTAAAAACAGATTATTAGGACTATTTTGCAAAATTGTAGGAACAATCATGATCAAGGAGTTAGAGATTGCCTTTACACGCTTCTAGTAGTTCTTCGTAGTCCAGGTCTTCGGGTTCCTCGTCAAATTACTCATTTGCTATAGTACACAATTTTGTATGGATAAGTGCTAAATCCAAGAAAAATCCAAAAAATTCAACAAAATCCCTGCAATGTGGTTGTAGGGGGTTTTAGAGGATTTTTGGTGAAGAGTATGTTTTATTTGGAGATAGGATGTGGATTTTACTGGTTTATGGCTATTATAATGATTTTGACAATTATCACAACTTCCTTGAGAAATCCTCACTTGTATGGTGTTCTAGGGGTCAAGAAACATTTTGGGGCCTTCATTACTGTTATTAGGGTGGCATGACCGTTTTGGAGACCACCTACTAGTCTTTTCTGATTTTCCTTAGCTAAATAAGAGATTTAGGTCAGTTATCAGTAATTAATAAATTTTCCAGAATTTATTTAGGTCATTTTGCATGCTACACCACTCTAATAGTCTATTCCTATTTTTAGGGATTTTTCCAAAAAAAAATCTGTACTCAGAAATGTATTTTAAAAGTTCCTGTGTACACTAGTGGGTGGCTTTAGCGTTTCTGGGTGAAATCAGGGGCTGACAGGTGGGTCAGCGGGCCTATTTTGTGTCCGTCTTTGGTGCCTGGGACCGGGTTTACCGAGCTGTTTTCCTTTGATCCCTATGGACCATGACGATGTGGCAGCTGACTGGGATGACACATGGGCAGGACGGCTGAGGTGGCTGCCACCTCACCTGCCACGCGTGCAAGGTGCTCGACCGACTGAGTTGGCGCTGACTGGGTGGCCAATTGTACAGGGAGGATGATGTGTGCTGCCACCTAGGCAGCACGTGGGCGCCACATAGGCTCACAGGGGTGACCTGGCATCCGTCTGGTGAGGCTCGCCGGCGGCTAGCCGGAGAGTCAACTTTTTCTTCGCGCTACCTTACAAACTGTTTCCGGTGGTCTATGCGACATGGGGAATCTAATGGCAGTGATGCCAGGTCTAGAATGTCACTGTTTCACCGGTGAGACCTCACCAGAGTTGGCGACAACGGCGGCTCACCATGGAACCGCGTGTGCGTACTCAATGTCCTGCGTTTTAACGGTCTAGCGCGTACTTAGGGGCCTGTGGGAGGGTTTGGGGCACTTGGCCTAGCCGGATGAGGCTCCAGAGCGGCCGGCGATGGGCCGAGGCGGCCATGGATGGCAGTGCTCGGCGTGAGCCTCCTACAGAGATCTAGCACAAGTTCTAGGGGGTGGCGCTGCTCAATGGACCTCTAGGGACACTGAGGGAGGAAGAGGGAGGGAAAAACGGGGCTCACCGATGATGGATTCCGAGGTTGCAGGACTTGGGGAAGAAAGGGATGAACCTCAAAATTGGCTCCGGATGGTGCTTCTATCCGCTTGGCTGTGGTATTGGGAGCATTAGTGGAGTGATGCCGCACTTGCGGATGAGTGAGGGAGCCCTTAAATAGCTTGGCTATGGCGGTTTCATGGTGCGGTGGTGGCACCCGACCGACTTCAATTCCGCGCGTCATGGGGGCTCCAGTGACTGGGATTTCTGTCATGCTACGGAGGCAGCCGGAAATGGGGGGAGTGGACATCACGTGCGCTGTGCCTGGCTGATGAGGACATCACTCCTTTGCATACAATACAAGGACCGATCACTAGAGCACATGCGCGTCCGTTGGATCTCCAGGTACGTTCTAGCCTTGTCAATTGTTTTTCAGAACTTACGCTTGTTTCCACGCATGTTTTATTAATTAGGAACAATGGAGAGGACCAGCAAGGGCATGGAGAAGTCCAAGGAGTCAAGGAGGAGGAGATAGGACGTCCACACCAAGGAGGAGTCCAAGCCCAACTCGACTTCGACTCCACCTCGGATTCCAGGAGCTGCCTTACCAAAATTGACGCCCCGGGCACATACGGAGTCAGATTTGGACGTTCTATATATGGTTGGATCCAGAATTACATAAAGCTTCCAAAACTGGCCCCACATCAAAATTCCTTCTAAGTTGATGGGAATCGGCAAAACAAGTGGACGTCCAGAATCTGTCATGGTGCTGCATCACCGTCCTTTGGGCCGCTGGCCCGTGTATCGTGTGGAAGCCCATTAGGGTTGCGTCCAGGGGTCTTGCACGCCCCTAACTCCTTTTTATTCAGCAGCCGCTGCCACATTAGGGTTGGCTTTTGCTTAGTTTTCAATCTGTCATTGAACAGTGTCACCGTTCATCGGTTTGTGAGACCCCAATTCGTGATCAATTCAGTTTTGATTGCAATTTCTCTGTTCTTGCTTGTGTTCTTGATTGCGCTTGCAGGGATAAGCCTTCGTGGCGAGTTCATTTGTGTGACATGGGTGATAACCAACGGAGTAGTGGTGTAGTGATTGTGGGGTTCCGTTTGTTAGGAGCCTTGGATCATCAACGTCGAGATCTCCACCCAATCAAGTTTTCCATACCTCTTGGAAGATCGGGACTCATTCTACTATCAAATGGTATCAGATATCAGGTTGACCGTGATGTATACTTGTGTACCTTTAGATTCATTTTGTTTCAGTCCTATAGTCCACAAAAAAGCCACAAAAAATTTTACTTTCCGTGATCTATAGCCCTCGCTCAACCTTTTGCACAATTTAGTTTCGGAATCCGTAGTTCTGAGTTCGTATCCTAAGTTGAGTTTGGTTGCTGGTTTAGATTTGTTTGTTCAGTTTTGTTTCTTCTATCCGCTGCCATCCCAATCTACAAAAAATTCCATCCACCGATTCGATTCTTATCCGTTTCAGTTTCTACCACCACCAAAACCTAATTCGGGGTATCCTCCTTAAAACGGGCATAACTTTTCGCTCGGAACTCCGATTGAGGTGCATTTTTTCCAGGAAAGCTATAAAAAATCCACATACGATTCACCGGCTATGCCTGTCATGGTGATTTCAAAAAAAATAAAAAAAAATTAGGAAGTCCCTCGTTTTGAGCTCCGACGTTCCAGCACCCATTATTTCAAACGCTCCTAAATTTGTACCGATCACATCTTTCATCGGTTTGAGGTAATACTTGGTGCTGTTTCTATTCTTGTGCCCATGGTTGAGAAAAAATATCAAATAAAATAAAAAAACAAGAATTTGATTTCTACTAGTGCTAAAAGACAAAAACGGGAGGCTCAAGGGGTTTCTACTTGTGCTGTTTTCTGTGTGAATGCTGAACACTTGCTAATATTGTCCTTGTTGTTCATCATCATTCATCCTTGTTTTTACAACTTACTGATACAGTTCCTTGCTTGTTGCCACAACCGTTCTAATATAATTTTAGGCCAGCAACTAGGTCAAATTCTATGGACACTTATTCAGCATGCTATCTGTTACTAACTTGTGTGCCACATACATATACTGCATTTGAGCCTTCCCAAGCTCCACCTTCTCTCGAGCAGAACAAGTAACCTCTGCAATCACACCCACTCTCTGCTTGCTTTCACACCGATCACCGTTGGCCACCTGCAGTGCTGGTAAGAAACTTGTAAGAGCAGAGTAAGACGCATCTTACTGCTTCATTTCCACTCCCACTTCCACTTCAGAGAGCGTAGTAATAGGGTCCTTCACGATCCTTTTGCCTTTGTTTTCTATTTTGTACTAACAATGACAGGAAATAAATCTATGGATAAGACCTCTAGTTCTACACCTCTGGATTATAAAGATTGTGTGTCCCATCTGGAACTAAGGGACATGATGCGGGTGATGACTGAAGCATTCAACAACTACCAGACCACTACAACAACCACCTTTCAGAGGTTTCATACAAGTGTTGCTGGTCTGACCACACGGTTGGACGAGGTGGAGGCTCTTGTTCCCCAACCAACTCCAGCCCCTATCATCCTTGATGCTGATGCACATGATCACAACGACACAGAGGATGACTTCAATAACGACGAGGTTGATGCACAGCAGCGCCGTCGCCTTCAACAAAATCGTCAAGGTATGGGAGGTAGACCTCGTCCTCATGCTCCTGAACAAGATAATGATCCTTACGCTAAGATTAAGTTTTCTATTCCACCATTTTATGGATCTTGTGATGCTGAGACTTACTTGGATTGGGAGATGATGGTAGAACAAAAATTTAGCTCTCATCTTGTTCCCGAGCGACAAAGAGTTCGACAACCCACTAGTGAGTTTAAAGATTTTGCTATCATTTGGTGGAATGAACTTGTCAATACACATAATGCTCCACAGACATGGGCTGCGTTAAAAGAAGAGATGCACACTAGGTTTGTTCCCCCTTCATATAGACGTGATCTTCTTAAGAAATTGCAACGCTTTGATCAGGGTGACATGACTGTCCAAGAGTACTACCAAGAGTTGCAGAAAGGTGTGCTTCGTTGTGGGGTAGTTGAGGATCAGTAAGACCAAATTGTTAGGTTTTATGGGGGCTTGCGGCGTGAGATCCAGGACATAGTTGATTACAAGGAATATCATTCTATTCAGCGTTTATTTCAACTAGCTATGTTAGCAGAAAAAGAAGTGCAGGGTCGCCAACAGCAGCGGCGGAACAACATCTTCACTCCACGACAGCTTCCGGTGCCATCCAAAGCAGCGCCCTCCTCGAGCGTACGTGTGTTTACACCACCATCCACCGGTGTTGTACGCAGCACTGCGCCTTAAACATCACGGGGAGAGGATAACAGCAAGTCCCAGAAGCCTCTAGGTGTTGTAGCAAAGACTGCTACACCCAACACTTCCACCAGTGGTACCTCCTACATCAAGTACCACCGCTGCCAGGGACATGGCCATATGCAACAAGATTGCCCCAGCAAACGGGTGATCATTGCCACTGCTGATGGTGGGTATGTTAGTGCTTCTGACATTGAAGATGAAAATATTATTGCAGCTAACATTTCAGGTTCTGATGACGGTGCTGATGAGGTTCTTGGTACATCTGCGACCAACAACTATAGGACTTTGATTGTGCAGCGAGCTTTGAGTGCCACGGTTGGAAAGGACGACAACCGCCAACGTCACAACCTTTTCAACATGTTTCTCGTCGTCAAGAACTGTCGTGTGCATACCACCATTGATGGTGGTAGCTGCAACAGTTTGGTGAATGTTGAGGTGGTCAAGAAGCTTGGCTTGACCACACGGGAGCATCCCCACCCTTATCACATTCAATGGTTTAACAACAGTGGTAAGGTAAAGGTAACACAAACAGCAAGGATTGATTTTTCCATTGGTTCTTATCATGATTTTGCTGATTTTGATGTGGTACCTATGGATGCTTGTTCTCTTTTGTTGGGACGTCCTTGGGAGTTTGATACTGACGCTATTCACCATAGTCGATCTAATAAGTATACTCTCATGCATAAGGGCAAGAAAATTGTGTTGCTCCATATGACTCCCACTGAAATTGTGTAATTTGAACATGAGAAAAAGAACAATGCTAAGCAAAAGGGTATTTTCAATTCTGAAATTCAGCAACCTATTAAGTTGAAAAATCATGTTTTGCTTGCAAATAAATCTGATCTTGATGACTTATATGCCTCTAATGGAATTTGGTATGCTTTAGTGTGCAAACATGCTTTATATTCCATTGAGGATGCATCCATTGCTTTGCCACCTGCTGTTGCTAACCTTTTGCAGGAGTATATGGATGTTTTTCCATCAGAGATACCCCCTGGATTACCACCTGTGCGAGGATTGAGCACAAGATTGATTTGATTCCAGGAGCGAGCTTGCCAAACCATGCCGCCTACATGACCAACCCCGACGAGACTAAGGAAATTCAGCGACAAGTACAAGATCTTCTGGACTGCGGGTACATTCGTGAGAGCCTTAGTCCTTGTTTTGTTCCTGTTCTTTTGGTTCCTATGAAAGATGGCACTTGGCGCATGTGTGTTGATTGTAGAGCCATGAATAACATTACCATTCGTTATCGCTATCATATTCTTAGATTGGATGACATGCTTGATGAGTTGAGTGGTTCTGTTATTTTCTCCAAGATTGATTTACGTAGTGGGTATCATAAAATTCATATGGCTTTATGTGATAAATGGAAAACTTCCTTTAAAACTAAATTTGGACTTTATGAATGGTTAGTCATGCCATTTGGTTTAACTAATGCACCCAGCACTTTTATGAGATTGATGAACGAGGTTTTACATGCTTTCATTGGTAAATTTGTGGTGGTTTACTTTGATGATATCCTTATTTACAGCAAGTCATATGACGAGCATTTGGAACATTTGCGTGCTGTTTTTAATGTCTTGCGTGATGCACGTTTATTTGGTAACCTTGAGAAGTGTACCTTTTACACCGATAGTGTGTACTTTCTTGGTTATGTTGTTACTTTGCAGGGCATTGAGGTGGACGAGGCAAAGATTGTTACCATTACAAGCTGGCCACTTCTGACTACGGTCACACAGGTTCGTTGTTTTCTTGGTCTCGCAGGTTTCTACCGGCGTTTCATGTGGAATTTCAGCACCATTACGGCACCTCTCCACGAGTTGACAAAGCATGGAGTGCCGTTTCGATGGGGACCAGCACAACAACAAGCTTTTGATGCTCTCAAGTCGAAGCTCACACAAGCACCATTGCTGCAACTTCCTGATCTTGAGAAGACCTTCGAGCTTGGATGTGATGCGAGCGGCATTGGCATTGGAGGAGTGCTCATTCAAGAAGGTAAACCTGTTGCTTTCTTTAGTGAAAAATTGCATGGTCCTTTGCTGAATTATTCTACATATGACAAAGAACTTTATGTTTTAGTCCGTGTCTTGCAAACTTGGCAGCATTACCTATGGTCTAAAGAATTTGTCATACATTCAGATCATGAGTCTTTGAAGTATCTTAAAGGACAAGCTAATCTGAACAAACATCATGCTAAATGGATTGAGTTCATAGAGTCATTTCCTTACATCATTAAACATAAGAAAGGGAAAGACAATGTGATTGCCGATGCTTTATCTAGACGTTACACCATGCTGTCCCAACTTTCTCATAAAATCTTTGGTTTGGAAACCATAAAGAGATTATATGCTACTGATTTAAACTTCAAAGATGCTTTTGACAATTGTAGAGAGGGCATAACGTGGCAAAAATTTCTGCTGCGTGAAGGCATTCTCTACCGTGCTAACAAGCTGTGTGTTCCAGCTAGCTCCGTTTGTCTTCTGTTGTTGCAGGAAGCGCATGGAGGTGGTTTGATGGGACATTTTAGTGTTAAAAAGATAGAGGATGTGCTAGCTGCTCACTTCTTTTGGCCACGAATGAGGCGTGATGTGGAGCGCTACGTTTCACGTTGCACGACATGCAACAAAGCTAAGTCTCAACTTCACCCACATGGTTTTTATATGCATCTTTCTGTTCCTAGTGCACCTTGGGAGGATATTTCAATGGATTTTGTTTTAGGATTGCCTAGAACAAAGAGGGGGAGGGATAGTGTCTTTGTGGTTGTTGATCGTTTTTCTAAAATGGCACATTTTATACCTTGCCACAAGATCGATAATGCTTCACATTTTGCTGATTTGTTCTTTAATGAGATTATGTGTTTGCATGATGTTCCCAATACTATTGTTTCTGATAGGGATGCTAAGTTTTTGAGCCACTTTTGGGGAACTTTATGGTATAAATTGGGAACAAAGTTACTGTTTTCTACTACCTGTCATCCACAAACTGATGGGCAAACGGAGGTAGTTAATCTTACCTTATCTACTATGTCGCAGGCTATTTTGAAAGATAATTTGAGGTTGTGGGAGGAGTGTTTGCCACATATTGAGTTTGCTTATAACAGGTCTATTCACTTCACAACCAAGTTAAGTCCATTTATGGTAGTATATGGTTTCAATCCTCGTGCTACAATTGATTTGCTACCTTTACCACATTCTAAAATTGTGAACTTAGATGCTACACAGCGTTCTGAATTTAATCTTAAGTTTCATGAAGCTACTAAGTTGCAAATTGAAAAAATGAATGAAAAGTGTTGCATTGCTGCTAGTAAAGGTAGGAAGGAGGTAAAATTGGAACCCGGTGATTTGGTGTGTGTTCATTTGAGAAAAGATAGGTTCCTGGTTTTGAGAAAGTCCAAGATTTCTTGAAAATATAAATGACAATGCATATAAACTTGAGTTGCCTCCCGAGTTTGGGGTTAGTCCCACATTTAACATTTCAGATTTGAAACCATACATGGGTGAGGAAGATGAGCTTGAGTCAAGGGCAACTCCAATTCAAGAGAGGGGGAATGATGAGGACATCACTCCTTTGCATACAATACAAGGACCGATCACTAGAGCACGTGCGCATCGGTTGGATCTCCAGGTACGTTCTGGCCTTGTCAATTGTTTTTCAGAACTTACGCTTGTTTCTGTCGGTACCTGAGATATGGGGTACCCCCGCGCACAGGGGAAAATGCCTAAGGAACTCGCCCTTCTCCGCAGGGAGAGCTCCGAAGGCGCCACGCGTCCAGCGGGGCCGGACCTCCCTCTCCTCAGAGGAGAGCTCCGGGCCCGCCACGTGGCATACAGAAGACGGACCTCCCCCTCCGCGGGAGAGAGGTCCGAAGGCGCCACGCGTCCCGCGGGGCCGGACCTCCCTCTCCTCAGAGGAGGGCTTCGGGCCCGCCACGTGGCCGACAGAAGCCGAGCCTCCCCCTCCGCGGGGGGAGGTCCGGAGGCTCCACGTGCCCTGCAGGCCGGACGCTCCTCTCCTCTGAGAAGGGCTCCGGGCCCGCCACGTGGCAGCAGAACGGCGCTGCCTGCCCCCGAGCGATAGGCAGCGGGCGTAAAGACGCCCCATACCTTGCCCGTACAAGATATTCAAGGCCCGCGTCTTCCCAAGACGCGGAGACACGGAGCACACCTCTGTCAGGTGCCGTTGCGCCCAGACACATCACAGACTGGTGCGTGGTGTCAGAACCTGCCAGCCAATAAACACCGCGACAAGACATCCCATGCCGCCTGCGCCGTCATCAACCACTACGACTAGCATGCGGCATGGGCAGGGCGGCAAGATGAAGACTCAGAAGCCTTCGACCAGAGACAACTACCGGCATAACTGCAGATACGGTAGATAATAGACAATCTTCCCGGGACCACCTGTCGGGTCCCGGCTCCCCTTGTAAGCCGCCCGAGTCTTGGACTATAAAAGGCTCGGGTAGGCGACGATAGCAAGGGTTCGCACTTTGCAACTCATACGCTAGCCATACACTCCCAAGCTGTAACTCACCCCCAAGCTCAGGACTCCGGCCCTGAGCAGCAAGTAATACAGCGAGCTCCATAGCTCGCCGTGGACGTAGGGTTTTACGCTCCGGCGGCCTGAACCACGTAAAACTCACCGCGTCAAGCTCTTACTAACTCGTCCATCCGCGCAAGCTCTCCGCAAGGGACTAGCCCCACCGAAAAAAGAACCTCCACGGGCTGCCCAGTGCAGGCCCGGGGGAAGTGTCGACCGAACACTTCGACATTTGGCGCGCCAGGAAGGGGGCTTTTCTCCTAGCGCGACGAGTTTCCGCCGACGAAGATGACCAAGCTTCCTTCAGCGGCAAACTCTCCTCCCCCGCGTTCACGACGAACCGTGACCAGTGGGGAGTACATGTCGACACACTCAGGACGGAGTGTGTCGGCACAAGCTGGTAGCCAGCAGCCGACTCCGGCAACGCCGACTCCGGCGATGCAGGCTCCGACCAGTGTGAGGTCTTCTGCAGCGCTGAGCGTACACCATGGGGGTGCGCTAGCTGCAGCAAGAGCACTGCTGCGCAACCCACCTGCTGGGGATGCGCCTCATTCTATGACCCAACAGTGGGTCCGCGAGGAGGACCGCCTCGTCGTCGCCGCCGTGAACCCTCGGTTTCGGCAAGGGCGACGCCCTGGACAACCCGCTGTGTTGCTGACGCGCACGCCCACGGTTGACGGGCAAACGGCGGATTCCAGCTCCTCCAGGCTCCCGTCAACGGACCTGAGAAGGGAGCTGGAACGGTGCCACTTGGGCCAGGATGCCCAGGTGTACCTCGAGCGACGTCGAGAAAGGCGTCGCAACCATGAGGCTCGCGACAGCATGTCGTCAGCCTCGACACAACCTGGAGGGCAGGTCTTCGCCACGCGAGTCCTGCCTCAGGCATTCGCCACACAACATATGCCACAACCGTATGCGCCGCAAGCAGCGCCCCCGGTCTATGGTGCAGCCTTGCCCATGCCGGGATACACGGTCCCAAGTGCGAGCCAAGCGTTCGCAGTGCCAATACCTGCGGCAGCAGGAGCGGGATGTGCAGCTCTTGCACCCCACCTTCGCTTCGCGAGGTGGCCACGCAAGTTTCGCCCGCACTTACCTGAGAAGTACGACGGTAGCGTCAACACGGCGGAGTTCCTCCAGATCTACTCCACCGCCGTACTTGCCGTAGGAGGGGATGAGGCTGTCATGGCCAACTACTTCCCCGTCGCCTTGACCGGCCCGGCTCGGTCTTGGCTCATGAATCTACCTCAGGGGTCCATAACTTCCTAGGGAGAGCTCTGCCGGCAGTTCGTCGCCAACTTCGGCAGCTCATACACCCGTCCCGGCACGGAGCTCGACCTCCACGCCATCCAACAACAACTAGGGGAGTCGCTGCGCTCGTTCATCCAACGGTTCTCCTAGGTGCGGAACACCATCCCACACATCCAGAACGCTTCTGTGGTGGTGGCGTTCCGGCAAGGTGTTCGGGATAGGAAGATGCTCGAGAAGCTCACGACCAGGGAGGTCCGTGATGTCTCAGAACTCTTCAGCCTGGCGGACAAGTGTGCCAGAGCAGCCGAAGGGCGGAACTGGCACTCTCTGCCGGCCCCCAAGCCAGGGGGTCAGCCGGGATCCGGCGACGCTTTGTACGGAAGCGGCAGGAAGATCAAGAGCGGTGGCGGAAGCAAGATAAAGTCATCAGCCGCGGTCCCCGTTGCCACAACGGCAGCGCCCAGTGGAGCTCGGGGGCCACGCCCTGACAAGAGGCCGCGACAATCACCGGCCCCAGACGGGGGCCAGGATGAATTATGCCCTGTGCATGGCACCAGTTATCATACCGCTGCCGAATGCCGGGAAATCCAGAAGCTCGCGGAGCGCTTCCGGAAAGGGAAGCAGCCCCTAACTGATGCCCCACCCTACAGTCAAAGGGAGGGCAAGCAGAAGGTCGAAGCCCGAGACGGCGTCGACCGCCAGGTGGAGTTCCAGGAGCTTCAGCACGCCGTAAAGGCAGTGCGCAATCATGGGAGCTCCAGCTCCAGTGATGACGAGCACCGGAAGATGCTCTATGTCATCTTCGGCGGGTACGCTGACCCCCCGTCCCGAAGCATGGCTAAGGCCTTGCGCCGAGCGGTAGCGTCGGTGGCTCCTCTCCCAGGTGCAGCACCGCACCTCAGGTGGATGGGAACCCCCATCATCTTCGATGACACCGACTGCCCCAGGAACATGGCTGGGGCCGGCCAACTGCCGCTCGTGGTGGCCCCCACCATCGCCAACGTGAGGATGTACCACGTTTTGGTGGATGGCGGGGCTGGAATGAACCTCATCAGTCGCGCAGCCTTCCAGAAGCTGCAAATCCCGATGGCCAAGCTCGCCCCATCAAGCCCGTTCTTAGGGGTAGGGCCGGGACAGGTCGTTCCCTACGGCCACATCAGCCTCCCGGTGCCTCCCGGTAACCTGCCATGTATTGCTTCTTCTATAAATATGAGAGGATCTGCTCCTTTGAGGGCAGGTAGCGCCATTCATTTCAACATGGTAACAGAGCCATAATTCTTCTTTCCAATGACCACCACCAATTCTTCCTCCTCCTTCCCCGCCACCACCTCTGACGCCATGAACAGCACCATGTCATCTACCTTTGTCCCTATCCACCATGCCGTTACCATTCGCCTCAACAAAACTAACTACATTCTGTGGCGCGCGCAACTCCTCCCATATCTGAGAAGTACCAAACTGATCGGATTCATCGATGGGTCCATTGTTGAGCCCCCTAAACTCGTCCCGTCTTCCACTGCCGAAAGTGCCGAGCTTATTCCAAATCCGGCTCACAGCAGGTGGTATGATCAGGACCAGCAACTCCTTAGTGGACTTCTCTCCTCCATGACCGAGGAGCTACTTCTTGATGTGATGTCTGCCTCCACCGCCAAAGAAGCCTGGGACACGTTGCAGCGCATGTTCTCCTCTGCCGTGCGAGCCCGAACTGTCCAAGTTCGCATCGACCTCGCCACCACGAAGAAGAGGGATTTGTCTGCTGCTGACTACTTCCGCAAGATTAAGGGGTTCGCCAGTGAACTTGCTGCTGCTGATGCCCCTCTCCGCAATGATGAAGTTGTTGCATATCTCCTGGCCGGTCTCGGATCGGATTACGATCCGTTCGTCACATCTATTACGACCAAGACCGAAGCTCTCTCCCTCGACGACGTCTACTCCCACCTCCTGGCATTCGAGGCTCGTCAGCTCCAGAACCAGACCGAGACGCGACTTAATATTGGCGCCTCAGCCAACTTCGCTGGCCGCGGGGGACAAGCGCCGCGTGGACGCGGTCGCGGTGCACCGACTGGCCGTGGCCGTGGACGTTGGCTTGCACCGTTCCAGGGCCGCGGTGGTCGATCTGCTCCAAGCTACGACAGGCCGAAGCGTCCGTCGTGCCAGATCTGCGGCCGTGAGGGCCACACGGCGATAAAATGTTGGCACCGCATGGACGAGTCCTATCAGGAGGAACAACCCTTTGCCGCTGCTGCTACCACTACTTCTTACAAGGTCGACCCCAACTGGTACACCAACACCGGGGCTACTGATCACATCACTAGTGATCTAGATCGCCTAGCCCTCCGCGAACAATATCATGGTGGTGAAACCGTTCAAGTTGGCAACGGGGCAGGTTTGCAAATTATGCATATTGGTTCTTGTTCAATTAATACTGCTACTAGATCCCTTGCACTAGTAAATGTTCTTCACGTTCCACATATTTCCAAACATCTTCTTTCCGTTCATAAATTAGCACGTGATAACCATGTCTTTTTTGAATTTCATCCGTATCATTTTCTCATAAAGGACATAGCAACGAGGCAAGTACTTCTGGAAGGAAGATGTGAATCCGGTCTCTATCCCATCAAACTCTCCGACATTGAGTCCTTCAAACAAGCCCTCATCCATGTCAAGACGTCTACAGATCAATGGCATGCTCGGTTTGGCCACCCCTCTACCCAAGTTGTTAGGTCTATCTTAAGTTTGAATAATCTCCCATGTTCTAAAGAGTCGAGTCACACCATATGTAATGCTTGTCAATTAGGCAAGAGCCACCAACTTCCTTACAATAATGCTATTCATCGTTCTACATCTCCTTTAGAACTTATTTTTTCAGATGTTTGGGGTCCTGCCCCTAAATCTGTTGGTGGTTATAGATATTACATAAGTTTTATTGATGACTACAGCAAATTCACTTGGGTTTACTTGATGCAAGATAGAACTGAGGTTCAGCATATTTTCTTGCAATTTCAAGCTCATGTAGAACGCCTTCTTGATACTAAAATCAAATGTGTTCAATCCGATTGGGGTGGGGAGTACCAAAAAATTCACAATCAATTTTTTCGTTCTCTTGGCATTTCTCATCATGTATCTTGCCCCCACACCCATCAACAAAATGGCTCGGCCGAACGCAAACATCGCCACATTGTTGAAACCGGGCTTGCCCTCTTAGCTCATGCATCAATGCCTATAAAGTTTTGGGATGAAGCATTTGCTACTGCTGCTTATCTCATCAACAGATTGCCAACCCGCGTAACTGATAATTTATGTCCTCTAGAACGTTTGTTCAAAGCCCCACCCAATTATAATATGCTTCGCATCTTCGGTTGTGCGTGTTGGCCCAATTTGAGACCGTATAATCAACACAAACTCTCATTTAGATCCAAGGCTTGTGTGTTTCTTGGGTACAGCTCACATCACAAGGGCTACAAGTGCCTTGACGTGGAATCCGGTCGCGTGTATATTTCTCGTGACGTTGTTTTTGATGAGGCTAAATTTCCCTTTGCCACTAATCCTTCATCCAACGTTGAACAACCACAAAATATTCCAACCACCCAACCAAATCGTAGCAGTTTTAGTTTGAACACTAACAATGTGCATTCGTTGCCTGCTAACCCTGTGCCTGCAGCTCTCTCTGATGCCGAAGATCACAGGCGCCTGTCGCCTGAACCTCTTACGGGCTCAGCGCCGACATTCCCTGCTGACGCAGGTGCTACGGCCTCCGTGCCCCGTGTGGACCAGGCGGCCTCGGGGTCTCCGCCCTCCACTCCCCGCGCCCGCGACCCACCTCCAGATGAGCGCGCGCCCGTGTCTTCTCACCACCCGACAGAGGTTTCGACTGAGCTGCCACTTGTCGGCTCACCTCGCGAGCCGTCTGCCTCGTGGGATCCCTCGCCTGTACGGCCCGCGCCAGCCATCCAATCTGGTGCAGCCGTGCCAGCAGCTCCCGCTCATCGGTACGGCACTCGTCTCCGCAACAATATTAAGCAACCTAAAGTCCGTACCGATGGCACGGTGACATATTCAGCAGTCCGTACCTCTGATGAAGAACCAACTTGTTATACCAATGCCAAGTCTCATCCACTTTGGAGGTCCGCAATGAATGAGGAGTTTCAAGCCCTTCTCCAGAACAACACTTGGCATCTCGTTCCGCCACGTGCCGGCCTCAATGTCATTGATTGTAAGTGGATATTCAAGTTGAAGCGTAAGGCTGATGGCTCGATTGATCGCTATAAAGCCCGCCTGGTTGCAAAGGGCTTCAAACAACAGTATGGTGTTGACTATGATGATACATTCAGCCCTGTGGTCAAACCTACTACTATTCGAGTTCTTTTATCTCTTGCTGTCTCTCGTGGTTGGTCTCTTCGGCAAATTGATATTCAGAATGCATTTCTTCATGGTCATCTCAATGAAGATGTTTATATGAAACAACCACCTGGTTTTATTGACTCAGATCATCCTACTTATCTTTGCAAGCTGGACAAGTCATTATATGGCCTTAAACAGGCCCCAAGAGCCTGGTTTTCACGTCTTAGTGGCAAGCTATTACAGTTGGGCTTCTATGCTTCTAAAGCCGATGTGTCTTTATTTATCTTTAATAAAGGGGGCATTCAGATGTATATTCTCATCTATGTGGATGACATTATCATTGTCAGTTCCTCATCATCGGCTACAAATCGTCTTCTTGCCCACCTTCAAGCTGACTTTGCGGTAAAAGATCTCGGTCCCCTGAGTTACTTTCTTGGTATAGAAGTGCATCATACTTCAACCGGCCTCATATTGACACAACATAAATATATTCAAGATATTTTGAAGCGCACCAACATGGCCTCCTCAAATATTGTCTCCACCCCCATGCTCCCTACGGATAAGTTGATGTTAGCAAGTGGTGATCCTCTCTCCACCGAAGATTCTACACGCTATCGGAGTGTCGTTGGCGCTCTCCAATACCTCTCATTGACTAGACCGGATATCTCATTTTGTGTGAATCGTGTCTGTCAATTTCTTTCGGCGCCAACAACTACTCATTGGGCGGCAGTCAAACGCATCTTGCGTTATCTACATGCCACTTCATACTTGGGTCTCTGCATCACAAAAACTGAGTCCTCATTACTCAGTGCTTTTTCAGACGCGGATTGGGCTGGCAATCCGGATGATAGGCGCAGCACCGGTGGTTATACCATTTTCTTTGGAGGCAATCTCATTTCCTGGAGCTCTCGCAAACAGCCTACTGTCTCTCGCTCAAGTACGGAGGCCGAGTATAAGGCGGTTGCTAATGCTACCGCCGAAGTTATATGGATTCAAGTATTGCTGCGCGAACTCGGGATTTCTCAACATCGACCGCCAAGTTTATGGTGTGACAACATCGAGGCTACTTATCTATCGGCAAATCCGATATTTCATCGGCGCACCAAACATGTTGAAGTGGACTATCATTTTGTCCGGGAGCGCGTGGCATCTCGACAATTAGAGGTTCGCTTTATCTCCTCCAAGGATCAAATAGCCGACATCATGACCAAGCCTTTGCCGGTCACTGCCTTCTGCAATCTTAGGCGCAATCTGAACTTAGTTGCACACCGTCCAGATTGAGGGGGGGTGTTAAATATAGAAGTGAATATTTATTCATAGAAGTGCATAACTATTCTTAGAAGAGCATCATCTATATTTGGAGCTGTGTCTCCTTGTCTGTGTTAAATATAGAAGTGAATATTTATTCATAGAAGTGCATAACTATTCTTAGAAGAGCATCATCTATATTTGGAGCTGTGTCTCCTTGTCTGGTCGTGTGCTACAAGCCACGCATGTAACCTGCCATGTATTGCTTCTTCTATAAATATGAGAGGATCTGCTCCTTTGAGGGCAGGTAGCGCCATTCATTTCAACATGGGGCACCGGACAGCTACCGGGCAGAGTACATTCTGTTCGACGTGAGATTGACCTCCCCTTCAACGCCATAATCGGCAGGCCAGCCCTGTACCGATTCATGGCAGTAGCCCACTACGGCTACCTTGTCTTGAAGATGCCTACACCAACAGGCGTCCTCAAGGTTTGTGGAGACCGTGCTGCCGCAGTGTTAGCCTTGGAAAAGCTTCAAGCGCTTACAGCAACTAGAGCGCCAACCCTCGGCAGTGCAGAACCAAACCAGCTCCACCCAAGTGCACGCCACCGTGCCTCTACCACAGCACCCCGCGTGCAACCCCTCGATGAGGACGACGTTCCCACAAGGCTCGTCCGAATCAGCGCCGATGCCACCCAGACCACCCGGGTAGCCGGGGGCCAGGATAGCAAATAGGAAGGCGCGCTCGTTGCCCCCCTCCGGCACAATGTCGATGTGCTGCATGACAGCCGTCGCGGAGGCCAGAGATCCCTAGGGAGGTGATTGAGCACTATTTAAAGGTCTTTCCCGACGTCCAGCCAGTCCGACAGGACGGAAAGTCCGCCACCCCCAGTGCTTGGCGAACCATGTTGTCGTCCCGAAGGCCGGCGAGAAGCTCCGGAAGCGCATCGACTACACCAGCCTCAATAAGGCATGCCCTAAATACCTATTTTCTCTCCCTATGATATACCAAATAGTAGACTCGATGCCAGGCTGTGATATGCTGTGCTTCCTAAATGCTTACTAGGGTTCCCACCAGAACCCTGTGTCTGGGGAAGTTGAAGGGCACCCTTTACCACAGTAGTCGCCCTGTACTGTTATGCCTCTATGCCTTATGACCTAAGGAATGCTCTCCCTACCTTCGTACGTGCAATGCACAAGACCTTAGGAGAGCTAATGGGAGACTCAGTTGGGGTGTGTGTCGAAGGCATTGATTATCAAGATCAGACAGGGTTCGTCCCTGCTAGATAACCTGGCCTTAGTCTTCGTCCGTCCGACAAATGTGAGCTTAGTATATCCTCTAGAAAACCCTTAGAATACTTGGCCTCACACCGAGGAGCTGAGGCTAACCCAGAGAGGGTCAAAGCCATTGGCGCGAAGACCAGGAATTCGCGGGATCCCTAGCTGCGCCGAGTCGGTTTATGCCGGGGTTAGCAAAGCGAAGCTTCTCTAAAGCCCCTACGTAAATCCGGCCCCACCTGTAATAGGAGCCCCCGAGCCCGAAGAGCATCTCCTGCTCTGCATCACGGCGATGGCTGCAGAAGTGATTGTGGTCCTCACCGCAGAGTGGCTGGACCCCATACCACTGTAACCTGTTTTGCTGCCAAGAAACAAGTACCAAGAAACCCCGGAGGCCCAAACCGGACCCCGGATCCCCGACACAACCTCCCGGAGGGCCAGCAGGACCTCCCGGAGGTGCAACGGGACCCCCCGGAGGCCCAACAGGACCTCCCGCACGCCCAACGGGACCCCCCGGAGCTCCCGGGACATCAGCGGAGCTTCTCGGAAGGTCCAAAGCAGCCTGGGGGACCTCCGAGTAACAAGCACCCGGCGGTCTCCCCAGGCTGAAACCTATCCTCCACAGCCCCCACGCGACGGAAAATGCCGCCAAATGGGCGGCGGAGCTACTATAGTTTGAGCTAGGCTCCCTTTCCCGTCATGCAGACATCAGCCGAGCACTAGCTGATTTGTGGCTGAAGTAGACGCCAACGCAGGCTCAGGGGGCCACGAAGACGGTGAACCAGGACCCTGAGCCCTGGCCTTCACCAGGCCTTACTGAATGCTGCTCGTCGACGGCTCCTTGCGAAAGCAGGGGGCCGGTGCTAGCGTACTGTCCCTCACGCCATCGGGGGGGCGGGGGGGGAGGCAGTCTGGGTATGTGGTGCGTTTCAATTCCAAGGCAGCCAACAACATAGCAGAGTATGAAGTGCTCATCCTTCTTGCTAGTCGTTGGCTCAGGGCAACTCCCAGTCTGGTTATCAACCAAGATGGTGGAGACAGACCTCCTCGCCTTGGACCTGCACCACGTACCGCGCGCTAGCAAGGCCGCAGCTGACGACCTTTCAACGAAGACCCCCACCGGAGCCACTGTGCCTGAAGGGGGCTTCGAGAGGACGTTGCCGTGGCCCACAGCCCGGCCCGCCGAGCCGGGCGAAGGGGGCTAGACCAGCACCTCGAAGCTGGCGGTCCCGGCGGCCATGGATGCCGCCAAGGATCATAAGCGTCACTGGGGACTCCGTGCAACCCAGCGCTCAAGATCCAGATGCTCAAGTCAGACCCGATGCATGGATCACGGAGGTCCGGGACTACTTGAAAGACAATATCCTCCCTGATGAACGTGTATCCGCTGAACGGATTGTGTGTATGGCTAAGAGACACATGACGGTAGAGGGGGATCTCTACCGACGTGGCGCCAACCACATCCTATTGTGGTGCATAACCCAGGGGGAAGGCTGCGACTTGTTCGCTGAGATCCATGGAGGCGAATGTGGAAGTCACTCTTCCTCACGCACGCTTGTCGGTAAAGCCTTTCGGCATGGCTTCTACTAGTCGGCAACACTCCAGAATGCCGTCGAGCTGGTCGAGAGCTGCCAGGCGTGCCTGTTCCACGCCAAGCAGATCCATACACCGGCTTGGACGGTACAGATGATCCAGCCCACATGGCCATTTGCCATACTGGGGCTGGACATCCTGGGCCTGGGACCATTCCCCAGAACCGAGGATGGGGACCCGCTCCCGAACCTTCGGAACACAGAACACCACTGTAAGTTCTACCCCTAGAGCAACAATAGGACAGACCCTTCTTTTTATAATAAATTCCATAAAAGTCCAGGAACAGTGCTTGGAGCAGCTAAGCCTCAGGGGACGGTCCAGGACTACGTTCAGCTTCGCCTGGTTCCGACCCCAAGCGCGTAGAGTCTTGCTTCCCTTGAGGCGGGTCGTGGCCTACATATTCAGCGCGCCTTCCCCCTATGGAAATTTATATGAAAAGAAACCTGTCCTACGTTGCTCTTCTTTGGTACTCATTTAATTTACTTATTAAATTTTTATGATTACCCTGCTAGCGCGTGCTCACCATGCGTTCAACTCCCTCTTCTCATTCTCATCTTTAGTCGGCATTTGCTGCCCTGCCAAAGACGGTTGCGTGGGAGGTACCGGCCGAGAGCCGGGGGGCCCCAAGCCCCCGGCACTTCGCGCACGGTAGTTCCCAAGCACCGCATAAGTGGATGGGGACCGTAAGCCAGATAAGACTAAGAGATAGAGGGGGGGAGCCCCCAAGGAGAATTACGTTTTTCCTTACTTGTGTGCAGGACCTCTCGGCCTCAGCTCCCCGCAGGAGTATGGTAGGCACATCCATCCAATGGAACGCACCTACCAGGGGGCCGCTACGGGATCGCGCAAGACAGAAACCCCAAGGTAAGATCAAAGAACTAGACCTCACAGGGGCGAGGCCCGAAGGTCCCACGTGTCCAGCAGGGCCAGACCTTCCACCTCCTTGAGGGGAGCTCCGGGCCCGCCGTGTGGTCTACAGAAACCGGACCTCCCCCTTTGCGGGGAGAGGCCCGAGGACTCCACGTGCCCCGCAAGCCCGGACCTCCCCTCAGGCGGGAGCTCCGGGCCCGCCACGTGACCAACAGGCCCGGACCCCCCTCCGATTTCGTGAGGCGGGTCCTGGAGACCTCCGGAACCCTTAGTATACAGTGAGGACCCGGAGAAGGTGTCTATGCAGAGCTTCGAGATTGGTCAAGGCCTCCGAGTCCTTGCGGAGCTAAGGACTCGGCCAGGAAAAGCCAAGAAGAAGACTAGGACATGCAGACACAAAAAGAAACAGGAGTATGTCCATACGAAGGCTCCACGAGCTGGGCTACAGAATCAACAAAAATAAAAAAGGAAGTACAGGGCCTTGTGGCCACGGGGGCAGATGCCTAAGAGTCCCCGGACTCCCGATGAAACCTAGAGGCCACGAGGGCAGCTAAGTCCTCGACTTCGGCCCTGGCAGCTTCCTCCCGATCGGCGACGGGTCCTAGACGAACCGGCCCCAGAGAAAAGGAAGGGTCTCGGCTAAGGAAGCACGACAGAACGTGCATAGCAACCTCCTTCGCAAGGCCCCGACCTTCCGCTTCTAGCTCGTCGGCGATCACTGATTCGAGCCGACCTAGCTCATCGCCGATAGACTCAAGGGACGGGATCGCTTCGGACATCGGCCACGCCGGAGCCTCCACCTGCACAGGGCTGAAACCAAGAGGAGCCAAGGCGGACCCCGCCTTGGCAATGAAGCACCAGACTGCCTGGGCCTCGGCAGTCCGCAAGGACTGGAGCTTCTCTACCTCTTGGCGAGCCGCCAGCTCGCGATCCATCGCCGCCTGGCGCTCCTTGGAGAACTGCTTCTCCCTCGCGGCGACAGCCGACTCACGGAGCTCCAGCTCCTCGGACCGAGCCCTTAGCTCCTCCACTTTGGCCCTCAGCCGGGCGGTGGTCTTCTCCTCCTCGGCCGCAGCGGCACGTTCCCGATCGGCGATGGCGCGCTCTCGACGGGCTACCTGCAGCTGCAACTCCTCCGCGACGGTGGAACGCTCCTTGGCTTTGGCTTCAGCGTGGGCCAGAGCCTCACGGTAGGTGGCACGAACCCGCTGGGCCTCTGACTCCAAGCGGCTAATGGCCTTCTTCTGAGTGCCAAGCAGAGCACTCATGGCCTCAAGCCTTGACTGCCTCGAGTCAAGGTCCGCCTTAGCCTCCAGGGCCCGCTGCTGCCAGCTGAGAAGGCGTTCCCTCTCGACGGCCAGCGCCCCCCGCTCCTGCTCAAAGGCAGATTGGAGCTGCCGGGCGCTGGTCTGGACACGCCCCAGGGCGTCCCACACGGGCGCCGGAGCAGGGGGGACAGGAGTTGCGCCGCTGGACCCCCCTGACGAGTCTAAGACCGGCGGAGGCACCGGCGCCTCAACAACCAGGGTGGGGCGCTGTCCTAAGGAGGCCAGGGGGCCAGCAGGCGCACCTACAGCAGCCCTCCCGGTCTCAGGACCAGACTTCTGGACTGGTGAAGGAGGGCGGATAGGAGCAGATGCGGCCACCGCGGAGAGTGAACCCGCTGGCGCAAAGGGTGCCCCCGTCGATTTGGGGGCCATGGGAGCCACCACGGTCCCCAGGTGCTGAGGCGTGGAGCTTCCGTCGGTTGAAGGCGGCCGGATAAGAGGGCCGCCCCCGGCAGCTGGTCGGTCCCTGCAAGAAGAGAAAGCCCTCAGGATAAGAGAAGAGACAAGAGCTCGGCTCCTGCAAGCCAGAAAGAGCAACACTTACTGGGCGGCATGAGCGCTCCAACGGGCTTGCAGCACAGGCCTCTGGGCTGTAGCTGAACCGCCGAGACCAGCGGCTGGAACGGTTACGGAATGGGATGCCTGGATCCCCGGCACACTCGCCGGCGTCGCCCCACCAACATCCGTCCTGGAAACCCCTCTGCTTGAGGAAGGATGGCGAGGTACTTGGGCTGATTCGGACCGCCGCCGTCTGGGGAGAGACCCGCCGGGGAGGGACACTCGGGGCCTCTTCGGGTCGCCACCCGATGGACCAGCATCCCTGGGAGATGGGGGCAAAGTAGCTCCGGCACCCTGACTCGGCGCAGGCGGCGCCCTCGGAGGAGACCGGGCGTGTTTCTTCTCTAGACGCCCGGGGGCCGGCTCCTTTCCTTTCCCTTTGTCGATGGCTTGGGTTCCGTCGGCTCTGGGGGAGGGTTTGACAGCGGCGGATGCCTCATGCCCTGACCCGGAGTGCTCGGTTCCTGGAATGGTGATACCCCGGAAGGCATCCCCGACCTGCTGGACGGCGATCCCGATGTCGTCAAGGTTTGACATCTTCCGCAGGAGCTCTGACCTCCTCTGAGGCTCCAAGAAGAGGGGGGTGGCAGAGGGCAGAAGGGCGGGGTCGCCACTGGGAATGTAGTCACCACTCACCTTGCTCACCATCTATCAGCTCCTCGTCGGAAGGGTCAGAGCCGGGGCCCCTCTCCAGCCTGGTACAGTCCTGCTCGCCGGTGTAGTACCACGCTGGGCGGCTACACTGCTGCAAGGGTGCAATAAGGCGCGACATAAAGTCCATCAGCACCATTAGAGAGTCAGCCCGTCGTTGGCCAAGAACCGGATCCGCTCCAAGACCGGGGAGTACTCCTGCTCCAGCTCAGGGATCTCCTCCCAGAAGCGGCGATTGGTGGTTGGGCTGGCGGTTGGGAGTTGTAGGCGATCGTGCTCATCGGTCTGCACTACCACCCAGCTCTCCCTCCAGTTTTCCCACCTTGATGCGCTGAAGGGCAGAAGGTATCCGGAGACCTTGGGGTCCTTGCAGCGATGCTGGAAGTAGTATGCCCCCATCTGAGTCTTCGAGCCACGCCCAGTCGTCCGCAGCACAAAGAAGTGGCGGAAGAGCGTCACGGAAGCGTGCACCCCCACGAACATCTCGCAGAAGTGGACAAAAATAGCAGCCATTGCGAAGAAGTTGGGGGAAGATGGTGGAGCTGGAGACCATATGTCTCCAGCAGGGTGACAAAGAAGGAAGAGATCGGCGGAACGAACCCCACCAGAGCATAAGCGGTGAAGAAGACTATCTCCCCCTTTTCCAGGACCAAGGGGAGAGATCCTCGGCGAAGCCGATGTTTCTGCTCTTCTGAGCGCCAGCCCAGCAGCCTGCGCACTGGCCCGAGCTCGGAAGAACGAACGAGGCGCGTCGGGAGCAAGTTGGAAGCCATGGCGAAAGAGGGCGCAAGGGCAGGAAAGCCGGGGTGCAAGAGTTCAAGGGAAGTACGAGCGCAATGCGAAGGGAAGCCGCGATGCCGGTGAGATCCCCTTTTAAAACTTTCCAGGGATGGTTCGAGGTAATTCGAAAACCTCCGAAAACATCGCACCGTCGACCGCGTTAGCTCCGAGACCGGGCGCCGATGAAAGGTGGACCCAAGCTGCCCAACTAAAGCGGTGGGTCAAGGAGTCAGACGCCCCAGAAGACAAGCTGGCGAGGCACTTCAGCGGTTCCCGAAGAAAGAGCCGCAGCGTGCAGAAGTGGTAGTCTTGGGAACCGCCGCAGTAAAAGCAACCATCAAGTGAGCGCACGCTCCCACGATCCCGCGGCCGTTCGTACTCCAGCAGCGGTCAATTCAGGACTTAGAGAAAGTGCGCGGATCGGAAGAGACGGAGGCCCCACCTCGGGCTCACTATCTCCCCCGAGATGGGCCTGGGGGCCACTGTCGGTACCTGAGATATGGGGTACCCCCGCGCACAGGGGAAAATGCCTAAGGAACTCGCCCTTCTCCGCAGGGAGAGCTCCGAAGGCGCCACGCGTCCGGCGGGGCCGGACCTCCCTCTCCTCAGAGGAGAGCTCCGGGCCCGCCACGTGGCATACAGAAGTCGGACCTCCCCCTCCGCGGGAGATAGGTCCGAAGGCGCCACGCGTCCTGCAGGGCCGGACCTCCCTCTCCTCAGAGGAGGGCTCCGGGCCCGCCACGTGGCCGACAGAAGCCGAGCCTCCCCCTCCACGGGGAGAGGTCCGGAGGCTCCACGTGCCCCGCAGGCCGGACCCTCCTCTCCTCTGAGAAGGGCTCCGGGCGTAAAGACGCCCCATACCTTGCCCGTACAAGGTATTCAAGGCCCGCGTCTTCCCAAGACGCGGAGACGCGGAGCACGCCTCTGTCAGGTGCCGTTGCGCCCAGTCACATCACAGACTGGCGCGCGGTGTCAGAACCTGCCAGCAAATAAACACCGCGACAAGACATCCCATGCCGCCTGCGCCGTCATCAACCACTACGACTAGCATGCGGCATGGGCAGGGCGGCAAGATGAAGACTCAGAAGCCTTCGACCAGAGACAACTACCGGCATAACTGCAGATACGGTAGATAATAGACAATCTTCCCGGGACCACCTGTCGGGTCCCGGCTACCCTTGTAAGCCGCCCGAGTCTTGGACTATAAAAGGCTCGGGTAGGCGACGATAGCAAGGGTTTCACTTTGCAACTCATACGCTAGCCATACACTCCCAAGCTGTAACTCACCCCCAAGCTCAGGACTCCGGCCCTGAGCAACAAGCAATACAGCGAGCTCCATAGCTCGCCGTGAACATAGGGTTTTACGCTCCGGTGGCCTGAACCACCTAAAACTCACCACGTCAAGCTCTTACTAACTCGTCCATCCGCGCAAGCTCTCCGCAAGGGACTAGCCCCACCGAAAAAAGAACCTCCACGGGCTGCTCAGTGCAGGCCCGGGGGAAGTGTCGACCGAACACTTCGACAGTTTCCATGCATGTTTTATTGATTAGGAACAATGGAGGGGACCAGCGAGGTCTTGGAGAAGTCCAAGGAGTCAAGGAGGAGGAGATAGGACGTCCACACCAAGGAGGAGTCCAAGCCCAACTTGACTTCGACTCCACCTCGGATTCCAGGAGCTGCCTTACCAAAATTGACGCCCCGGACACATACGGAGTTGGATTGGGATGTTCTATATATGGTTGGAACCAGAATTACATAAATCTTCCAATGGAACCAGTCCAACTTCAAAATTCCTTCTGAGTTGACGGGAATTGGCAAAACAAGTGGATGTCCAGAACCTGTCATGGTGCTGCGTCACCGTCCTTTGGGCCGCTGGCCCATGTATCGTGTGGAAACCCATTAGGGTTGCGTCCAGGGGTCTTGCACGCCCCTAACTCTGTTTTATTCAGCAGCCGCCGCCACATTAGGGTTGGTTTTTGCTGAGTTTTCAATCTGTCATTGAACAGTGTCACCGTTCATCGGTTTGTGAGACCCCACTTCGTGATCAATTCAGTTTTGATTGCAATTTCTCTGTTCTTGCTTGTGTTCTTGATTGCGCTTGCAGGGATAAGCCTTCGTGGCGAGGCCATTCGTGTGACACGGGTGATAACCAACGGAGCAGTGGTGTAGTGATTGTGGGGTTTCGTTCGTTCGGAGCCTTGGATCATCAACGCGAGATCTCCACCCAATCAAGTTCACCATACTTCTCGGAAGATCGGGACTCATTCTACTATTGCTGGTGGGGCGATGGGATGGTGAAGGGACAGTGCCCGGCGGGTTTTGTGCAGAGAGAAGGGGCGCGCTGGAGGTTGAAGGTGGGGGCGGTGGAGTCTTGGGCCGAGCTGGGCTAGGTCACGTGCAAGGGAAGGAGGACGGGGGAGAAAAAGGGGCTGGGTTGGCTGGGTAATAGCTGGGCTGCACCAGAAAAAATGAAGGGGAAAGGAAGATGGTCTCGGCCCAGAAAAGGAAGATTCTCATCATTTCCTATATTTTAATCTGATTTTTTGCTTTGAATTTAGATTTGGCTTGCACTGGGTAATTTACTAGCATTTTGAGTTAACAATTCTCATACACGATTTTTGTAGGGATTTAATTGAAAGGTTGTCACATCTATACGCGTATACACGCACAAATGCCACTTGGCCAGTTTGAACTCATTTTTTAATTAATTTATTAGTTGGTTATATACGCACACTCAAATGCATATATGTATATGTGTGTGTATTCCTGTACCTACATACATACGCGCATGTCGTTTCACTTTTATTTTATTCCTTGTATTGTTATTAGATTCTTGTGCTTCATGTATATGTTGATGTTCTTGGAAATTCTATTTGAGATGACTTGAACTCGATTTCCCTATTATTATTAAACTTTGGTTATAATGACCCATGTGTGTGTGTGTGTGTGTGTGTGTGTGTACATATGCATATGTATACATATACACATATGTGTCACCACCACTCCTCTTTCGAGCTCTGCTATTAAAACATAATAAGTGTTTTGAACTGTATAGGTAAATATCGACTTCACTGAACTTCTCGTTTCCCCTAAGATTTAGTTACGCTCTTACTTATTTGCTTAAGTGTTTTTGGTAGTTGTTGCAGCATGTGTGTATGTTTATACGTCTCAGCCATTTCAGAATTTAACTTATGTTTAAGATTTCCCCAAAAGTTTTAATTTGTACTGATTTTCATTTGATTTCAAAATTTGGGACGTGACATATGTACCCCACTGAAATAGAATCTCGTCCTCGAGGTTCCAACAATTCTTTTTACTGGCTTGGGGAACCTAGTGTCTCTACCTATGGCGTTTCTAATTGTTCTCTCAGAAATATGTCCAGATATCCACTCTTCAGTACTACACTCTTTCTAAGGGTGTATCTTCCCGACTACACACCATAGATTCCATTTTGTACCTACGTGGTTGGTAAATGACGGTTATTGCATCTTGATTTGCTGTGGCGGCCTTGTGGTTTGCACGTGATGTACTTTCCTAGACAAGGTGCCAACTAGTCTGCTAAGGGGACAGCGGTATGCCATCTGACTGAACCACTAGGTTCGCTAACGGCTCTACCCCACTTAAATGGGGTTCCAACTCCTATGCGCTCAATTTGATCCTTGATAGTTGCTATAGTTGATTTGATAACTGATATGTTTTTTTTTTGTTTCTGAAGGGCCTCCAGCTATGCATTTGTAGAAGCAGCTTTGAGGTGATAAAGGAGGTAAAGCTCTAAGTTAGACCAGTCAGTGACAAGGGTGGGGTTGGCTAGTTACTCACTAGTTAAGTTGTCCATTGACCCTCGAACCTGTTGCGCACCAATGTGGTTGACGCGACCTCGTCCAATTGGTTGAGTTCTACTCTACTGACCATATACTAGAGGTGTATGTCTTCCAATTCTAGATCCAATGGTTCTTGCTCCCGGGTGAGCAGGTGCATCAATCGTCTTCTTGTTGTATGGGCAATTTGCTATTACATGCCCTGGTTCCCGACAGTTGAAACATGTCCTAACGGTGTTTGGTGCTTGCGTCACACTATGACTGCTATGCTGGGATTGATTGGTGCTCTGCTGATGAAATGATTGTGTCGGTGGATTGGTCTCAGAGGTGCGGTATTGCATGGTAGGCTGGTACCTAGGTTTATATGGGTGATTGAAGCTAGACCTCTGAAATTGATTTTGCAGCTTAATGTCTATGTAGAGGCGAGCATCCTCCAATAGTATGGCTTGGTTCATTAGGGTGTTGAAGTCCGGATAGATGTAAGTGACTAGTTGCGTCCTCATTGCACTGTTTAGGCCCTTTCAAAAACAGCATAACAAGCCAGCTTCATGAATTTCTTAATATACTGGTTGACTATCGTGGCACCTTGCCTCAAAGACCTGAATTCATCCGTTTTCATTTCCATTACTCCTTTCGGTATATGGTAGTCATGGAATGCCTGCTGGAACTCTACCTAGCTGATGGCATCTGGCTCTGAGGCTGCTTCTTGGTAATTATCCCACCATTCTTCAACTGTTCCAGTTAGCTGGTGTATAGCCAACATAACTCGCTCTTGATCTGTTGCAGAAGCTATGTCAAGCTTTTTATTTATGTTTCGTAGCCAGTTGTCGACTGCTAATGGATCTTCATTGGTACCGTCGAAGACTGGCGGCCTGAGCCTCATGAATTCGGACATCTTGGATGGAGGCTGCATTCCTTGGCCTTGTTTTCTTTGCAATCCTTGGAATATATTGTTTGCATTAGTTGTGTCTGCATAGCCATTACGTTGGCCAATGTTGCGGGTGGAGGTAGGTGCATCTCCTCTTCTTCAGGGGTCATGTGATCCTCCTGATTTACTTCTCCAGTTCCTTCTTGGGGGTCCATTACTCCGTCCAGATTGTTGACATCTGCTACTGTTGCTCGTGGAGTCCTACCACGGCGGCCTACGGCTCTGCCTCTAGGGGTTGTCTTGTCCCTAGGAGAACATTCATACTGAATGTGGTCCTCTCCTTCCTGTTTGGCACGTTTGCAACGAGCTTGAACGCCGGTAGACCTCTTAAGGACCATACTATGGATTGTGAGAAATTTTTAATTAGTTAGTTTTTTGTGTGTATGTACGTTTATGTATATTATTTTTATTATTGTCCGTATATGTGTGTATATGTATATATGATTCAATTTTATATTGCATATATACTTTTTTGTAGGTGGGTTTATTTTATATACACATAGGTATATGTGTGTATATCCATACACGTACCTGATTATTTTATTAAGCACACAACTTATTTCTTTCATTGGTTATTTGGTCTGTATTTGAATTAGAGCACACAATACGCCACTCAATTTAAGAGCCAAATAAAACCATCGAATCACACCAATCATTGCTAGATTACAAACTCCTACATACTTTATTACCGAGTGCACTACTCGTGACTCACTCTAGCTTATGACATAGGCCACTCTATGTAGGGAGCTACAATCATACTAGTGTTTTACGGCTACGGCCGAGGTACGGGAGGATCAGCGTAGGTCCTTCGTGTGATGATTTCAATGTCACTCCTAGTAGGGGTTGACGATGTCACCAAGTAGCTTCTGACAGTTGTAGTCGTACTCCCTTCCGTTGGTCCGATAATGGTTCGATATGTCTAATTTCTTCAAAAAAGGACTCGTGCAGGTGTTGTGGAAGTCCAGCCTCAAGGAAAACTATCGATAACCATCAGTGTGGGTCATCCATTTTCTAGGGTAGATTGAGAAGGTACTGGGGATCCCAGTAGGCAAATAGAGTTTTTAACAAGATAAGAAGAGCAAAAACATAGAGGGGAGAGAGACTTTTCACAAAGAGTCTTGTATTTTGCAAAACAGGCATCTAATGGTGTGGGATGACTCTAACGTTTCTTCCTACGGACAAATACGGCTCTAATACCACTCTATCAGAACCCACCTTTACCGGGGCCTGCATGTGCTTCTCATACCAATCCCTGGATCAGTAGTTGTTACGCACAACAGAATGTATTGAGTTCCATACATCACTTTATTCTCAACAGGACCATTATGGTCGTACAAACATGTCTTAGATTACAATCCGTGTGGCCTGCAAGGCCACTAAAAACAAAAGTGTTGAACAACAGTGGAACAAGTGGCACCCTGCCCCTCAGGCAGCCTTGAGCGCAGGAATGGACCTACTCGTTGTCATTACGCACTTTGCTTTCTTCGTCCTCTTCTTCTCCATCCTCTGAGGGTTGTGAAATAAGCAAGAGTGAGTACGGAAGGTACTCAAGCTGCCCTAACGCTATACAAATGGAAGTGTTTCACGCAAGGGGGCTGTAGCAAGGTATGGCCATATGGGTTAGAGTTGCCCAAAAGCATTCATGCAGGGTCTCTTTTGAAAGAGGTTTGCAAAAAAAAGAGGGTAACTAAGTAATGATTTTAGTTGGTGGGACCTGGTGAAGTTGAACTCCATCGCGCCAGTTCCCTATGTTTTATTCAAGTGTTCGAGCCCCATGACCCTACTAGCTTTGTCTCACTACCATAATTTCCAAAACATGGTAAGTACTGCCACACAATCCACACTAAGGAGTCATACTAAGACTAATCAACAGAAGCTCAGAACATAGTGTGTCAAGACCGTCACAACGATTATCCGAATGTTTACACTCTGCAGAGGTTGTACACTTTACCCACAGGTCATGGACTCCTAGCAAGGGAGTAACATAACATTCACCTCATCTTCCCCGAGTAACCCTACAATTACACATCGGGATGCACCCAGAGGCTATTCGGGCAATTACTTTCCCAACCGGATCATGAGTAATGACTCCCCTGTGTCTTTTCCTAGTCTCCTGTGCCCTACTGGCCGCCAGGTGGCTCATGTGGAAGTCACCAAGAAGACAGAGAGAATCCTGCCCATGCAGGTTTTGTGGTTGTACGAAATTACTATGATGAGGTCATATGAACCGGTCCTTATGTTGGTGAGGTGGCTCCATCAAGTCCACGACAGGTGCACTACACCGAAGCACATGACTATTCAATCACCATATCCCGCCTCAATCGTTCCTTTCCCCACTTCACCTAGCACCAGTTGTTTGACATAATTCCCTCAACCCACTTCCAAACTCACACACCAAGACACCTTTTAACACTTTTCGCAAATCCGATGAATGGTTGCAGTAAGTTGTGGTGCGAACATCGCAGGGGTCACTAAGCATTCTACTTCCAAGGGGGCACACGAATCATCACATTATAGTGTGATGGCGGGACCTTAAGGTATCAAGGATGTAAAGTCATAAAGGTCAAGGAGGGGTCTGTGGCACTTCACATATCATTCCTATGACTGTCACCACTTCAGGCCTTGGATGGCGAGAGATAGCATGCTACTTGCTAGTATAACGTCTAGCTGATGACATCGAGCTACGTTATTGATGAGCAAGTGACCACCATCAACATTGAAAGTTTCCTAGAGGGGAGTGAATAGGTGAAACACCTGAAATTAGACTTAATAAAACTAAATCAGCAAGCAGAGTGCGGACTAGTCCGGCCAGGTGGTGGACTAGTCTGGTCATAGGGAAGTAGAACTCCAAAGGTGAGATTTTTAGGATTTTTCAACGATCTACTTAATGAACTATGAAGTATAACAACCTAGCAATCTAGTGGTGAAGTTACACGAAGAGTAAATGACTAGATCTAGGTGGATCGCAAGATTGGGACAGAAGACATGAAGAACCCTAAAGTGATCTAACGAAGGACAAATCGAGAGCACAAGTCACAGGATTTATCCCATGGTTCAGCTTCACGGAGAAGCCTACATCCACGTTGAGGAGTCCACAAAGGATCAGCTTGTTCTCAGCCTTATCCTCACCAAGCCACCACAAAGGTCGACTTGTTCTTCCACTAAATCACAAGGAGATCACAAATATCCGTGGGGCAACTCATAATCTGAGGTTCCCACAAAGTTACAGCTCAAAAAGATCACGAATCAACACCCAAATCAACTCAAAACAACAAGTCAAACCGAGAGAATCAACCAAGAGCTCAAGTCAAAGCACACCCTTTTGTCTTCTCCCCCCAAATCTCACAAACCCTCAAGATTCGCACTTAGGGCTGGCAAGGAGGGCTCTTGGAAGGCTATGGCAGCGCTAGGGTTTGAGTCCTAGCCTGAGGCCCGGGGGATCTCCTTTTATAGGGGTCCCGACAATTAGTCGTTGCCTCCAGAAAAAGTGCGGACTAGTCCGGCCTTAGACCTCAGACTAGTCCGGCCTGTGGGGACCAGTGATGTAACCCTTGACCAATCCACAAAGTCCCCTGCCACCTTATGAATTCAAACGGTCACAACACCACAGACTAGTTCGATCTCACACAGAACCTTTTATTCTAGTTGAGAACGGGTAAGTCTGGTCCATCGGACTAGTCTGCCTCAAAGGGCAGACAAGTCCGGCCATCTAGGACTTAGTCCCAGCAGCCATCTCCAAGTCCCAAACGGACTAGTTTGACCCACAACGGACTAGTCAGAACTCACATAGAAACTTTTGTTCCGGTCAGAAAGACTAGTCCGATCCTTCAGGACTTAGTCCTAGAAGGACTCAGACACACTCACCACGGACTAGTCCGTCCCCATACGGACAACTCCGAACTCACACAGAACCTTTTGTTCCGCCTAACATTGGATCAGTCCGATGTGGCCGGACTAGTCCGACCTTCTAGCCCGAACAAGTTCAGCCTTGCCCTTAGGGCTGCCTCAACTCATCTCTCCAACTGACCTAACTTGGACTAAGAGCTCTTAGATGATTCTCAATACTTTGACACAATGAACACACTCATACTAAGAGGCTAAACTCAACGCAAAGAAATTTTAAACTCTAAATTCTACTCTTCGAGTTTATCCGACTTTTTCTCCTCTTTTTCCTTTTTGAGTGTGTCCAACTCCGTCCATTATTAATCGCTTGTACTTACACTTGTAATGCTCATTAGTCCCTTAAGTGTTGTCATTAATCATAAACACCCACGGGGATTTAGCCTATTTGCACTTTCAATCTCCCCCTTTTTGGTGATTTGATGACAACACATTGAGGTTTTTGATAAAAATGTAAATGAGTTGATTTTCATAACGCACAAGTGTATAAAGAGCTCCCCCTAAATGTTTGCATGAATAATTTGCAATAAAAGTAATGCACAAGAATGAGATCTATGGGAGATTTATACAATTGTGTGTTATGTTGGGGTGCCTACGTGTGATAAATAGGAGTGAAACATGCATCTCAATTGGAATTAAGCATCATCACACATATGGAACGATAACGTGATCAAAGTAGAATGATATTCAATATAATCAACAAAGAGTAGCATAGCATAGCACAAAGTTATTACAACCCAAATATGAAAATGTAGAAACATTAAGACATACAACCCAAGTTTTTCAAAATAACATAACATAGTCCATGGATCTAGAGGTACTCCCCCTCAATCTCTCCCCCTTTGTCATCAAGACACCAAAAAGGAAAAGACTAAGGGGGAAGAAAGGAGAGAGCCTAAGTCTACTCGTCTTCTCTCTCACTCTCCTCACCATGGTCTTCATCACTTTGTGGTGCTTCATCATCTTCCTCTCGGTCCTCATTCTCTTGGGCTTCCTCTTCTTCAACCTCCTCAATGGCGGGAGCAGCACTAGAAGGGCCACCCCTACCACCAAGGAGAGCAGCCTCTGCCTCCGTGAGATTCAGGAAAGGGATCAACTCCTCGTCCTAGGAAGCCTCCGGGGACATAGCAATGTCCTCCTTCTCACAGAGCTTCTTCAGGTACTTGTCTTGCCTTATAGCCATCTTCTGAGTTTTAACTTCAACTTTGCGGCGAGAAGTGAAGATAGACTTCAAGAACATGAGAATAGCACTTGAAGAATCGCCGGAGGAGGAGGAGAAGGCGGGAGCGGGAGGAGGAGGAGGTGCATTGGAGGCACCCCTCCTAGAAGCTCCGCTAATCTTCGGCATGAGAGGAGGGATTTTGAGGATGAAGGGGTATATGCTAGACATCCTTCCTGAACTCCAAGCCTGAAACCTCCTCAATGAGGCACATAATGAATGAAGCATACCCACACGAGCGGTTGTGGGTGTGGGATATGTTGAAGATGTAATTGTAGATGTAGTCAAATACGTTGAACTTCTCATGTTCAAAAATTAGCTTCATCAAGTGCCGGAGGTTTCCTTGGATCATCCCCGCATCTCAGTCCTTAGGTGCTAGAGTCTTCCTCAAAATCCGACTTAGCACAATAAAGAAAGGGCGGAGGATCTTGGTTGTGGGGGATTATAAAAGCCAACTTCATACGTGAATTCCATTTCCTCCAAATCCATTGTCATGAGGTTGTTAATGGTCAACTCATAGTTTAGAAACTCCTCAGGTCCAAGAATTCTTGCAAATTCATCATACAGGATAGAGTATTGGACTCCGTCGGTCAACCATGAGATCTTTCTGTTTCCAAAAGTGAAGAAGTAGCAAGTGGTGTACAGCTGAGCCACCACCTCTGTGTTCCAATTGTATTGGAACCCAAGCAATTCCTTGAGGCCATGATTATCAACTGCTTGTATGATTGCGTTGAAAGCTTCATGATTATTCTTCTCCATATAGGGCCAATCGACCCATTGAACATATGCAACCGGTGTCTTCATCCTCAAGTATACCAAGTGATAATAATCGCAATGGAAGTCATACCAGAAGCGGTGATCCGGTGTGGCCTTCTCATACTTGTAGGGATCCTTGATTCTGAATCTCTTCACCTTCTCGAAACCTTTCCCATGAAAGATGTTACTTGAGAGCTCCGGTTGCCGGTTGGGGTTATGCATAGGAGGAGTCATGAGCAAAGGTCCAATGGGGCCTTGGGGGAGCACTTGAACCCACGGGGCGATCTCGGATGACCAACCCCTACTGACAAGTGCTTTCTTCCTTGGTTCGGCCTTATTGGCGAGCACCTTCTTGATTGGGGCCTTTCCTTTGCTCTTAGCTGTCTCTCCTTCAACCATAGGTATTTTGCCCATATCGGCCGCTTGGGCCCTTTCCTTGTCTCCAACTGTGCCTAGCCTTTTCCTTCAGCTAGTGTGCTCCTCTGCCACTTGATCTTGTGATGCATCTCTTTCATGCTTCTTTTTGGTTCTAGCTTCGCAGCGAGTTAGCTCTTGAGCGATTGCCGCATCCTCCTCCACGCGGCGGTGATAAAGCTCTTGGCGATCCACCTCGTGCTCCGGACCAGAGAGGGGAGGAGTGTTATCACACTGATACATGCTGGAAGAACAATTAAGAGAATATATGAGTTGAGAGCAAGGGGTTATTGCGATAGAAGTGCAGAAAATTCAATAAGTTAGCAGTTAATCCTAGGTTAGGCTGGACTTGTCAAGTCTCTAGCCGGACTAGTCCGGTCAAGAATGGACTTGTCCGTTGGACCACCCAGTGTTAAATCCTAACTAAGGTATTTTTCAACAAATCTCAGTAATTAGTCGCAATAACACAAGGAAAAAATCACAAGGTATTTATGAAGCAATAGGGATCCTAGGTTATGGGAAGAACTACCTAGAAATGAAGGATTCCAAGGGATTAGGTTTTTCTCAAAAACGTGCCTTGAAGGTTCAAATCCGAGCAAAATACCGGATTGCAGGGGGAGAAGTTCGAGGATTGACTTCTCGAAGCTCCAAAGATTTTGGTAGAAATCCTCAAAAATTGCCAATGGGGGCGAGTTTGAAGAGAGAGCGCACGTTTAGATGTGTTTGAATGGAATAGGAGGAGTCGGGCCCAACGCTTAGGTTCAGTCCCCAAGGTTCAGACTAGTCCGTTGGGGATACCGGACAAGTCCGGTCGCTGGACCAGGTTCGGACTTATCTTTAAGTCCGGACAAGTCCAGTGACAGGCCAAACTAGTCCGGTGTGGACTTGTCTGGGCCTGTCCGGACTTTTCTAGGAGGCCGGATTTGTCCGTCTCTAAGGGTGGACTAGTCCGGTCCTAGACAGCAAATTCTCATATATATTGAGAAATTTGCAAGGAATGATCCATATGGACTAAGTTTTCACAAGTATCCTCAATGAATATGGCTAGTAAAGCAACACAAACAATCATACCATGACCATGATTCAAGGATACAATAATAAAAAATAGTTTGATAGAAAACTGAGGGAGGTAAGTTTTTGAAAACATGCATAATTTTGAAGAGAATAAACAACTAACAATTAGATGTGCAACATCTCAAGCCGCATTTCTAGAATCAAGGATATTTGCCTCATCTCTAAGTTTGCAAAAGCATTTTTCATCTAACGGCTTAATGAAGATATCGGCTATTTGTTTTTTGGTTCTCACATGTGAAATAAAAATATCCCCCTTCATTGAATGGTTTCTCAAGAAGTGGTACTGGATGTCAATGTGTTTGGTCCTAGTGTGTTCAACGGGATTATGGGAAATCTTAATGGCACTCTCATTGTCGCACAAGAGTGGAATATGGTTCATATTGGAACCATAGTACCTTAGACTTTGTCGCATCCAAAGAAATTGCTAACAACAACTTCCGGCTGTGACATATATTCCGCTTCGGCTGTTGACAGGAAAATGGAATTTTGTTTCTTGGATAACCATGACACTGGGGACCTACCCAAGAATTGGCAAGTCCTGGAGGAACTTTTCCTATCCACTTTGCATCCGGCACAATCCGCATCGAAGTATCCGATGAGATTGAACATGGACCCTTTAGGATATCACAACCCTAGGTTAGGTGTATGAACTAAATAGCGCAAGATTCTCTTTACGGCTGTCAAGTGACACTCCTTAGGAGCGGCTTGAAAGCTTGCACACATGCATACACTTAACATAATATCGGGCCTAGATGAACAAAGGTAAAGAAGGGATCCAATCATGGAACAGTATACCTTTTGATCCACGCTAGGGCTGTCTTGGTTGAGGTCAAGATGTCCGTTTGTCACCATTGGCGTCTTGATAGGCTTGGCCTTCTCCATATCAAACTTTTTAAGTATATCTTGAGTGTACTTTGTTTGACATATGAAGGTGCCTTCCTTGAGTTGTTTCACTTGGAAACCTAGAAAGATCTTCAATTCTCCCATCATTGACATCTCAAATCTCACCGTCATTATTTTGCTAAACTCTTCACAAAAAGATTGGTTAGTAGAACCAAATAAATCATCATCCATGTTCTTTGTAAAGAGTGTATAGTCGGCCTTTCCTATCCTAAAACCATTGTCAATAAGGAAATCTCTAAGGCACTCATACTAAGCTCTAGGAGCTTGTTTGAGGCCGTAGAGGGCTTTATGAAGCTTAAAGACATGGTTAGGATACTTATTGACCTCGAAGTCAGGCGATAGTTCCACATACACCTCCTCCTTGATCGGACTGTTGAGGAAGGCGCTTTTCACGTCCATTTGATGCAGCTTGAAATCGTTGTGAGTAGCATAGGCCAATAATATGCGAATAAATTTAAGCCTAGCTACGGGAGCAAAAGTTTCATGGAGATCTGACGCGGACCCATCCAACCGAGACAGGCCACTCGCCCAGGAATCGCATTGGGTGGTGCCGTGTTGTGCGGCACCCAACAGCACACATACAAGGAACAATGTATTACATAAAACAATAGCGGAAGCTTACAAATTTTTCTTTGTAAATACTTTACATCAAGTAACTACAGCGGAAGTCTATATCAACTCACGTCGAATAACTAAGAGCACTCGAGATAAAGTCCAGCCTGCGGACTCCTCTCGCTAGCAACACGAAGACAACAGCAGTGGCTGAGTTCTCCCTGTGTTAAACGACTCGGAAGTCTCCGAGCCTCACCGGACAACCTTCTTTTCAGCATCGATGTTAACCTGCAAAACCACTTATATAGCAAGCTTGAGCACATAGGCTCAGCAAGTCTGACCCGTCTCTCCTAAACAAGAAACTCTGCATGCACGACGGTTGCAATTGGGTCGGCTAGATTTGCATAAAGGACTCGCCTAAAGTTGATCCTTAACTTTCAGATTTTTAAGCCTCATTGTGCGGACCTTGAGCCAAAAAGCATCGCAACTCCACAATCAAACAAGAAACACTTTGTTGCGATGCTCCTTGCACAAAGTGAAAGTAAAGTTTAATGAGCCTATCTCTAAATCAATCATGGTTGAAATACAAATTACATCACAGTCTTATCAAGTTCAAAAGATAACCAATTTCAGTTCTTACTATGTCAAGACGCAGTGGGCAAGTATGCTCATATGACCGCGAGCGACGGTGATTCGAATCAGTACACGCCCGGACTACACGACACGTACACCCGTACTCCGAGTTGCCGGCAGCAACCTCGACTGACGTTGTACGCGGCCACCTTTCCCAAGATCTTCCACGTTGGACGCAGTCCAACTGCCCCGAGTACGCAAGCTCCCTCAAGGTACATACCCGCAGTGGTATGTTCTTAAGCGAGGTACCTCCTGCTACCCTGACGCCGAAAGCCTAAGGTAGTTGGAAAAGTTCCACTATGGATCTCCCAAGGTACATCGGTTTCCTGGGTCCCATATAGCCAGTATGCGCCCGGTACACAACTCAAACTTGTCCAATAGGGCCAAGCACGGACGGGCCTTAACCGACACAGGCAGGGCTATGCACGCACGGCCTGGAACCTGCTGCATCTAAACCTCCCTGCCCGGTCTCCATTTGTTATGTGTGAACTTTCCTCATCTTTTCTAATTCGGACCCGTTCCGAGTAAACCAGCCCTAAACTCGCGAGTAGCTTCCAACTACTCGAATTCTACCGGACCTTTCCTACTAACATTTAGCGTAGCCAAATCCACTCGAGGAGGTGCTAGTCTACCCTTTCTCTCTTAGGTATTTCTGGTCATGCAAGTGGGGTTTTCAATATCATCTAGACTTAGTGCAATCGACGATGCAAAGCTATGATCTCTACAACTGAAAATGCTTTATAAAACTGTTCAAATGCAAACCGGGGCTTGCCTGTTTTGCAGGTGACTACGGTTACAATCAGTTAGTGACGATCCCTTGGAGCTTGATCGCTTGCCTTCCCTTCCTTCTGGATCTTCACTTTAAGTCCTTCTCCCGTTCTTCACGTAGATGCTACACGATATGATCATGCATATGTATTTAATTGAAAAGCTTTTACTAATAAGATCTAATGACAGTTTTAAAACTGGAACTCTGTTTAAGAATTTAAAATGACACTGGTGCTAGTGGTTTGGGTTGGGTTTAAACACCATGATCAAATGTTAAGTGCTTTTCCCACTTAAGTGTTGATCACTTTAATAGGTTATCTAAGACAGTGGTGATCCAGAGCTCCAATGGAGCTGGGAATCTTCATGTGAGTTCCTTGACACAAGAAAGTCCTCTGGACCAAAATCTAGAACTTTTCATGGAGTGGTTTATTCAGAATAATTCTCTAAGTGTTTAGTCAAAGATGAATTAATTCTGAGGTAATACCCATGTTCATGTCAAACTCAGTGAACCACAATTTTAATTATAGTTCATAGAGTCTACATGAATTTTCCTAGGATTTTTGGAGCTAAGAATTGCCCAAAACTGAATTTACAAATTTTGTGGAAATTCTCTGAAAATGTTTCTGTATTCATTTGAACACAGTAACTTACAATCTGAATTATCCTGACCAAATCAGCTCCAAATGAGCTGAAACTTTTACAGGAGTCTAATAACACCCTATAGAATATTCTGGAAAAATTAGAGTATTTTTACATAAACCAAACTCCCTCCAAAATTCTTTTGCTGAAAATTTTTAAAGAATTTTCCAGAATTAAATAAAGACTTTCGTACAAATTGGGTTGCATAATTGGATAGAGTTTGTTAATCTGAATCTAACCCAATTTGAATCACTAATTTTGGAGGTTCCTAGCAAAAGTTATGCTCTTCTAAAGTTTGGGGGAAATCTGGGATTTGAATAAATCCGGGAAAAAGTTTAAACCTGACTGTGGGACCAGGGACACGTGTCAGTCACCGGGAGCGCGTCACACTGGGCCACAGGGTTAATTCCCGCGCTGTTACAGTTGATCCCGCGCCACAGAATATCCAGCCCGCTCCCCTGAGCCGCTGACAGGAGGGACCGGCGAGGTCTTCTTCAACCTCGCGCTCCCGCGTGATACCGCCGCCGGGCTCGCCGGAGAAGCTCCGGAATCGGTCGTCCGGCCACCCCTGATGCTGAAACTCGCCGCCAGCCCCTAATTCAACGCGAGGAACACGCTGATGGGGTTTTCTCGAGCTGGCAGGGCCCCCAAACTAGCCCGCGACGGCGCAACGGTTCGGACGGAGTCCGGCGACGTCGCCCCGACGCCCTAAGCCTTCTAGACTTCGGTTTCCAAGCTCTAGAGCACCGGCGGATGCTAGGAATCATCGACATGGAAAGGAAATAGCTTGGAGATGGCTCTAACTTAGGGTTCACCGTGCACCCGCACCTTCCCACCATAGCCGCCTTCGGAAAGCTTGAAATTGCACCGTGCACAGGGTGTTTCATGTGAGGTTTCAAAAGAGAACTGGTGCGCCTACATGTCTAGCCGGTGTGTGCGAAGTTTCGTGGTGCCTAAACAACAATCAATCGGTAATTCTGCAGAATCATACCGGAAAGTCAGTTTTTACCGGCCGGAGAGGATCTTCAAAATTCACCGTCGAGAGGCAACGGCTGGAGCTGAGCTTCGGATGGAAGCTGCAGGAAGAACTCACGTGTCCAACGGTGGCCTTGCTTGGTCGTGACAAGCTCTGGAGGAGGCTGTCCACGGGAGCACGGTGTCGCCGTTGTGTGACGGCCGCCGCGGGAACTCGCCGTTCTCGGTGCAGAGAGTGTGAATCCGCTCAGTGATGACTCGAGGAAGTCGTGGGGACGATGGTAGTGTTGTTTGGCCGATCAGCCGGGGCTTGCACGCGAGCTAGACGGTGGGCGATCGGATTGCTCAAGCGTCGGCCGCTCTGTCCTGTCTCTCGCGTGAGGAGGAGGAAAACAACGCCCGGTCCTCGGTGATAAGGCGAACGGGAGGTCGGGAGAGGGTATAGACGTCCGGTGCAGCCCTCCAGCGCGATAAAACCCAGCAGGAGCTGGCCGCCGGCAGGCCCTCGTTGTCGAGCGGAGGGAGGTCGGCTCGGCCGTTGCTTCGCGTGGGAGGAAAACAAACAGCGACTGGCTGCTTCACTGAAGATCTTTTTGCAAGTTTTCAGTCCTCCCAATGACATGTGGGTCCCACATGTCAGTCCTCCTTATCTCTTCTAAAATATCTCCCCAATTTGAATATTGATGGAATTCAATTGTGGAAGTTTAAATCTGAGAGGCATTTGGATAATTGGGCAAGTTTTATCCAAATTCAAATGTGCATTTGAATTCTTTGTCATTTAAAGTCCATTTTGGAAAATGGGTTGCAAACTATTTTCATAAATCATGAAACTTTGCACACCCCCTAATTTGGACCCAATGAATTCTAATATGAAACTTGATTTTAAATTTGGCTGCTGCAAATGAGATTTGTAGCACAACAGTTTGGAAATTCCTAGTGTTGCTCTCATTTGATTTTTTGTTTGAACACATTGTTCCAATCTGATTTTTGTTTTCCCACACATATGGAAACTTCCCCTCTTAGTTTTTGACCCCTCTTGGGTTCCAAGTTTCCAAATAAGCATTTGAACTAGTGTGAAGAAAACCCTCATGTGTGTTATCACATGTGGAAAAGTTTTTAACAAGTCCCAAATTTCATACATATGAAACAAAACTTTTGGAAACAAGAGTTTCTTTGTATTCACATTTTTGGGACATTTACATTCCTCCCTCCTTAAAAGGAATCTCGTTCCGAGATTCAAAAGAAGAACGAGGCGGGAGGTAATTACAAAGTTTATGACAAAAGCTCCGGATAGTTCTTGTGGATGTAATCTTCGGTTTCCCACGTCGCCTCTTCCGGGGTATGATTACTCCACAGGACTTTGTAAAATTTCAAAGTCCGGTTCCTGGTGGTCCAGGTCTTTTCGTCGATAATCTGTATAGGTTGCTCAACGTAGGTGAGATCCGGCTTCAACTCGTCGATGTCTTCAGTGCGGATGGCAGCGGTAAACTTGAGACACTTCTGCAGCTGGGACACGTGAAATATGTCGTGAATACCGGCAAGGCTTGCCGGTAGTTCCAGCCGGTAGGCTACAGTTCCACACTTCTCCGTGATAGTAAACGGACCGATGAATCGGGGAGCAAGTTTCCCCTTGACACCGAACCGATGAATCCCCTTCATCGGAGACACACGAAGATACACGTGCTCTCCGACTTCGAAATGTAGCGGCCGACGTCTCTGGTCCGCGTAGCTCTTTTGACGAGATTGGGCAGCTTTGAGGTTCTCTTGTATTATCCGAACTCTCTCTTCAGCTTCATTGATAAGATCAACCCCGAACGTTACTCGTTCACCGGATTCGCACCAATTCAATGGTGTACGGCACTTCCGGCCATATAGAGCTTCATATGGTGCCATTTTAATGCTCGTCTGATATCCGTTGTTGTACAAGAACTCCGCCAGCGGTAAGTGATCATCCCATCTCTTATCGTGGTGGATGGCACATGCTCTTAACATATCTTCTAGTATTTGATTCACCCTCTCAGTTTGCCCATCGGTTTGAGGGTGATACGCAGAGCTTCTAATCAACTTCATCCCCAAGGAGGCGTGTAGCTGTTCCCAGAAATGGGCTACGAACAGCGATCCTCTATCTGACACAATGGTGCGGGGAACTCCATGTAAGCCCAAGATCTGTGCTATGTATAGCTCCGCATACTGCTTTGTGTTGTACCTAGTGTGCACAGGGATGAAATGTGCTGATTTGGTTAACCGGTCAACGATTACCCAAATCGAATCAAGGTTGTGGGAGGTCATCGGCAACCCGATGATGAAGTCAATGCTTAAGTCTTCCCACTTCCATGCCGGTACTTGCAGTGTTTGCAATAGGCCTGACTTCTTTACATGGTCGGCCTTGACTCGTTGATACGTATCACACTCTGAAACGTATTTTGCAACTTCACGTTTCATACGTGTCCACCAAAACTTCTTCCGGAGATCTTGGTACATTTTATTACTGCCCTGATGAATGGAAAACTTGGACAAATGAGCTTCGTCCAAAATTTTATTCCGTAGTCCCATATCCCGGGGTACTACTATCCGGTCGTTGAACCATAAAATACCTTCACCATCCTTCCGGAAGCACTTCATTTCTCAGTTGTCTATCCTCCGCTGTATGTGAGACATACCCTTGTCTTTTCGTTGAGCTTCCATGATCTCCTCTCGGATAGTAGGAATGAGAGTGAGGTTATAGAGAGCTCCATACGGGATGACACGGAGGCTTGATTCTTCATCATCCATTTCAGCAATAGTTAGGGGATGGATATGCGCCTTACGACTGAGCGCATCGGCGATCACATTCGCCTTTCCTGGATGATAATGAATCTCCAATTCATAGTCCTTAATGAGCTCTAGCCATCTTCGTTGCCTAATGTTCAATTCTTTCTGAGTGAAGATGTACTTCAAGCTCTTGTGGTCGGTGTAGAGGTGTACAAGATTTCCGAGCAAGTAATGCCTCCACATCTTCAAAGCAAGGACCACGGCAGCTAACTCAAGATCATGAGTTGGATAATGCTGCTCGTGAGTTCTGAGTTGATGAGATCCATAAGCAACCACTCGTCTTTCTTGCATCAGCACGCAGCCAAGACCGATGCCAGATGCATCACAATAAACGTCGAATGGCTTCATTGTATCCGGCTGAGCAAGAACTGGGGCTGTTGTGAGATGCTTCACTAAAGTCTTGAAAGCTTGTTCACACGCAGCACCCCACACAAATCTGGTATTCTTCTTTAATAATTCCGTCATCGGTTTAGCAATCTTGGAGAAACCCGGAATGAACCTCCGGTAATAACCCGCTAAACCGAGGAAGCTTCGAATTTCATGCACTGACTTTGGTGACTCCCATTTCTGTACTTGGATAATCTTACTCGGATCTACAGCGATGCCCTCCGCTGAAATGATGTGTCTGAGAAAAGGTACTTGATTAATCCAGGATTCACACTTGCTAAATTTTGCATAGAGCTGATGATCTCGCAATCTTTGTAGCACAATATGCAGATGTTCAGCATGTTCTTCCTCTGACTTGGAGTACACCAAGATATCGTCGATGAAGACAACAATGAATTTATCCAACTCCGGCATGAACACTGAATTCATCAGGTACATAAAGTGTGCCGGGGCATTGGTCAAACCAAAAGACATAACCAGATACTCATACAGCCCGTATCTCGTTGAGAATGCTGTCTTCGGAATATCTTCTGCCCGGATTTTAATCTGGTGATATCCGGACCGAAGATCCATCTTCGAAAATACCTTCGCACCCACTAATTGATCGAAGAGCATATCAATGCGAGGTAGTGGATACTTGTTCTTGATGGTAACGGCGTTCAAAGGACGATAATCAACACAACCGTAGTGTTTCGTCCTTCTTTTTGACAAACAACGCTGAACAACCCCAAGGTGACGAACTTGGTCGTATAAAGCCCTTGCTCATTAGGTCATTCAGCTGTGTCTTCAATTCTGCCAGTTCACTGGGTGCCATCTTGTACGGCATTCGTGATATCGGTGTTGTTCCCGGTATAAGTTCAATCTTGAACTCAACGTCTCGTTCGGGCGGCATGCCCGGTAAATCTTCGGGAAACACATCCGGATACTCACGTACCACCGGAATGTCCTCTATCTTAACAGCTTCCGTGTGGTTCACTGTTGCAATCTGCTGCCGTTTGGCGCCCAGAATTAATATATGAAGACCGTGCTGTGGGGAGTTGAGCTCAACGGTCCTGGAGCTGATGTTAAGAACCGCCTGGTGGTAATTCAACCACAACATCCCCAAAATGATGTCGATCTTCAGACCTTCAAGAATAATGAGGGTCGTAGGGTATACTTTACCCCCCAAACAAAGAGGTGCTCGGGAGACAACCTCACTTGCAGTCCTGCTGCCCCCGGGCGAAGATATGAGGTATTGCCTCTTTGTATAAACTGTTTGGAGCTGATGTTGAGCAACAAAAGATTGGCTAATGAAGTTGTGTGTGGCACCGGAATCAAAGAGAACTACAACCGGCAGCTGATTCAGGGAAAACATCCCTGCTAAAGCGGCTTCTCCTTCTGGAACATCATCAATCACAGTATAGTGAATGTTGCCCCTTATCTGCCCTCCTATCTGCAGATTGAGGTACGGGTCGTATCGTTGTAAATATGATGACCCGTAGTCTCGAGTTCCCTCCGGACATTGTCTAGCATAATGGCCCATGCACCCACAAGTCAAACACGGATGCCTCTCCGGTTCTTCGTTGACTTGCGGTGGACTGCTAGGTACATACGGCTGCAGCGATGGAGCACAAACCACAATCTGATGCTGCGGCTGTGGAGGTGGTGCAAGTTGTAGAACTTGACCAGCAATCAATCTCTGAGGAGTTGATCGTACAGGTGGCCTCCATCTTTCACCGGGTGGCGTTTGATACATCAAACGGTACTTTTGAGGCACATAACTTGTGCTAGCCTGCTCGATCTCACTCATCTTTCTCTTCTCGGCTTGCCACTCAAGTGTCGGCTTCTCTTGAATGAAAGCCGCGACCATGTCGGTGTAACTGCCATTATTGTGTACGGCCAGCTTTTCCCGTAATATGGCACTCAGGCCATGGAAGAATAGGTCACACCGTGCCTCTTCTTTTGCCACATACTCGGGAGCATATAGTGCCAAAAGATTAAATCTTCTGACATACTCGAGGACACTCATGTCCCCTTGCTTCAAGCCCAAAAATTCCTCCCGCTTTGCCTTGACAATACCTAGTGGTATGTAACGAGTACGAAAGGCTTCACAAAATTCACTCCATGCTACTTGATGGTCCTCCAGAATGGTGGCAAGATGATCCACCCACCAGTTTCCGGCGGCTCCATGGAGTTGTTGAGCGGCAAACTTTGTCTTCTGGTATTCATCACACTTGAATACTCCAAATTTCGACTCCATGACACGAAGCAATTGATATGCTTCCACAGGTTCGGTGGCTTCAGTAAAGATTGGCGGTTGAGTCGCCAAGAAATCCAGATAAGCGTCCCGAGATGGAACGGCTTGTTGCATGTTCTGGAGTATGCCTCGCTGTACCAAAGCTTGGAGTAAGCGTGTGTGTTCTTGCATTGCTTCTTGGAGTAGCCTAGTGTTCTCTTGGTTAGACTCGACGACTCGAGTCATAAGATCCATCCATCCCGTGGATGGTGGTTCCGACGGTGGAATGGAAGCATCACCGCTTCGACGAGAACTTCCGGCCCTACTCCTAGAGCGAGTACGAACCATACTGCAAAATGTAGTTGAGATGAGTTAAACAAGAACTCAGCAGTATGTGAGACTAATGGAAACATGATTATGTCAAAACTTTAGTAAAAGCAGTAACAAAATCCATGTTTACACAATTCCTTAGTAGGCATAACTATCCAGCCTATCTGTACAGGACAGACCTTTATGCCCTATCTCCAGATTTTGATCTAGTTAAGAGCATTTTCATAACTCAAGTCGAATACCAAAGTTAAAGTTAACCTCAGTATCTTCCCAACGAGCACTCATATGCCTTCAGATCATCTCTGTATTAAAAGTTATGATTTTCCAAAGTTGACAGAATTCCTGGATAAAATTTGCCAGCATCTCCTTTATATGTGGCTGATTTTATCACAGTTGTATATGCAAATACAACAAGAATCTAAACCAACTTTGAACTAAAACAACGTTGCACATTTCATGACCTATATAATGGTGTATCATAGGCTTATTAAGGGTTTTTCTACAGAAAGTTATGGCTTAAAAACAGAAAGGTCCAGAGAGGTTTTGCTGCTGTCCTGGTTCTGGACAATTCACCTTCTTCTGAACTTTCTACCCATTTAGCATGTGATTTGGCTCTGGAGGTCTATAAAGAAGTTGTAGAGATCTTGAAGACCTTTCCAGAACTGTACCATACACCTTAATTGGGTCAAGATACTCAGAGTTATGCTCTGTTAAAGTCCAGCAAGAATTCCTGCCGAAAACAGAGCACTCTGTTTTTGAAATCTTTGAAGCCTAGTGTTCCTCTCATTTGAATCTTAGCTCAAAATAAGAGTTCAGTAACTAATATTTGTTTCAAACTTCCGTTTTTAGTTGAAAGTTAGCTCATGAGTCATTTCTTCAAGGAAAGGGGTTATTAAGTTTAGTACGGTGTCGATGCACCGTAAGAAGTATGTTGGTACTACGTAGCCTCACCAAAAGAAAATCCTAACCGGATTATACCGGCATATTCGTATCTTAGGTGGCACTAAAACGGTCACTCAAAAACGTGTACTATTCGTACTACTGTTTCGTGGTTAATCCTGCACAAGTCACACTCAATCGTCAGGTCCGGCTGCACACCGAACCCGGTATCCATACAGTTCTTACACCCGTCCGTCATCACTCGCACAGGTGTTCTCAAGCCAAACATGCCTTGAGCTACGTGTTCACGTTACTAACCACGTGACGGGGTTTCCCAAATTGCACCACGCACGCCAGGGACAGACGTTGTTCGAGTACCCCAAACGACATGAGGAGTCGTAGAGGATACTAAAGCGGGTCGGGTTACCTGCCACCCATGGGGCTCCACCCTTCAGCTTGTGCGCACTGGTGGACAGCGCTTACGTGCACCCCCCAAGACATAACTCATCCCGAGATGCACGATTTTCCGACATAACAAATAAGTTAGTTTGCCACCTTCATAATAAGCTAATAGTAATCCTTATGTGGGCCTAGTACCGTATCCTCACCGTAACCTAATTTTTTGTCGTAATACCTTCCTTATTCCGTGCGCTATTACCAATGCGGCTCTGATACCACGCTGACGCGGACCCGTCCAACCGAGACAGGCCACTCACCCGGGAATCGCATTGGGTGGTGCCGTTTTGTGCGGCACCCAACAGCACACATACAAGGAACAATGAATTACATAAAACAATAGCGGAAGCTTACAAATTTTTCTTTGTAAATACTTTACATCAAGTAACTACAGCGGAAGTCTATATCAACTCACGTCGAATAACTAAGACCACTCGAGATGAAGTCCAGCTCGCGGACTCCTCTCGCTAGCAACACGAAGACAACAGCAGCGGCTGGGTTCTCCCTGTGTTAAACAACTCGGAAGTCTCCGAGCCTCACCGGACAACCTTCTTTTCAGCGTCGATGTTAACCTGCAAAACCACTTATATAGCTAGCGTGAGTACATAGGCTCAGTAAGTCTGACCCGTCTCTCCTAAACAAGAAACTCTGCATGCACGACGGTTGCAATTGGGTCGGCTAGATTTGCATAAAGGACTCGCCTAAAGTTGATCCTTAACTTTCAGATTTTTAAGCCTCATTGTGCGGACCTTGAGCCGAAAAGCATCGCAACTCCACAATCAAACAAGAAACGCTTTGTTGCGATGCTCCTTGCACAAAGTGAAAGTAAAGTTTAATGAGCCTATCTCTAAATCAATCATGGTTGAAATACAAATTACATCACAGTCTTATCAAGTTCAAAAGATAACCAATTTCAGTTCTTACTACGTCAAGACGCAGTGGGCAAGTATGCTCATATGACCGCGAGCGACGGTGATTCGAATCAGTGCACGCCCGGACTACACGACACGTACACCCGTACTCCGAGTTGCCGGCAGCAACCTCGACTGACATTGTATGCGGCCACCTTTCCCAAGATCTTCCACTTTGGACACAGTCCAACTGCCCCGAGTACGCAAGCTCCCTCAAGGTACATACCCGCAGTGGTATGTTCTTAAGCGAGGTACCTCCTGCTACCCTGACGCCGAAAGCCTAAGGCAGTTGGAAAAGTTCCACTATGGATCTCCCAAGGTACATCGGCTTCCTGGGTCCCATATAGCCAGTATGCGCCCGGTACACAACTCAAACTTGTCCAACAAGGCCAAGCACGGACGGGCCTTAACCGACACAGGCAGGGCTATGCACGCACGGCCTGGAACCTGCTGCATCTAAACCTCCCTGTCCGGTCTCCATTTCTTAAGTGTGAACTTTCCTCATCTTTTCTAATTCGGACCCGTTCCGAGTAAACAAGCCCTAAACTCGCGAGTAGCTTCCAACTACTCGACTTCTAACGGACCTTTCCTACTAACATTTAGCGTAGCTAAATCCACTCGAGTAGGTGCTAGTCTATCCTTTCTCTCTTAGGTATTTCTGGTCATGCAAGTGGGGTTTTCAATATCATCTAGACTTAGTGCAATCGACGATGCAAAGCTATGATCTCTACAACTGAAAATGCTTTATAAAACTGTTCAAATGCAAACCGGGGCTTGCCTGTTTTGCAGGTGACTACGGTTACAATCAGTTAGTGACGATCCCTTGGAGCTTGATCGCTTGCCTTCCCTTCCTTCTGGATCTTCACTTTAAGTCCTTCTCCCGTTCTTCACGTAGATGCTACACGATATGATCATGCATATGTATTTAATTGAAAAGCTTTTACTAATAAGATCTAATGACAGTTTTAAAACTGGAACTCTGTTTAAGAATTTAAAATGACACTGGTGCTAGTGGTTTGGGTTGGGTTTAAACAACATGATCAAATGTTAAGTGCTTTTCCCACTTAAGTGTTGATCACTTTAATAGGTTATCTAAGACAGTGGTGATCCAGAGCTCCAATGGATCTGGGAATCTTCATGTGAGTTCCTTGTCACAAGAAAGTCCTCTGGACCAAAATTTAGCACTTTTCATGCAGTGGTTTATTCAGAATAATTCTCTAAGTGTTTAGTCAAAGATGAATTAATTCTGAAGTAATACCCATGTTCATGTCAAACTCAGTGAACCACAATTTCAATTATAGTTCATAGAGTCTACATGAATTTTCCTAGGATTTTTGGAGCTAAGAATTGCCCAAAACTGAATTTACAAATTTTGTGGAAATTCTCTGAAAATGTTTCTGTATTCATTTGAATACAGTAACTTACAATCTGAATTCTCCTGACCAAATAAAATCCAAATGAGCTGAAACTTTTACAGGAGTCTAATTACACCCTAAAGAATATTCTGGCAAAATTAGAGGATGTTTGGATAAAGCAAACTCCCTCAAAAATTCTTTTGCTGAAAAGTTTTAAAGAATTTTCCAGAATTAAATAAAGACTTTCAAACAAATTGGGTTGCATAATTGGATAGAGTTTGTCAATCTGAGTATAACCCAATTTGAATCACTAATTTTGGAGGTTCCTAGCAACAGTTATGCTCTTCTAAAGTTTGGGGGGAAATCTTGGATTTGAATAAATCCGGGAAAAAGTTTAAACCTGACTGTGGGACCAGGAACACGTGTCAGTCACCGGGAGCGCGCCACACGGGGCCACAGGGTTAATTCCCGCGCTGTTACAGTTGATCCCGCGCCACAGAATATCCAGCCCGCTCCCCTGAGCCGCTGACAGGAGGGACCGGCGAGGTCTTCTTCAACCTCGCGCTCCCGCGTGATACCGCCGCCGGGCTCGCCGGAGAAGCTCCGGAATCGGTCGTCCGGCCACCCCTGATGCTGAAACTCGCCGCCAGCCCCTAATTCAACGCGAGGAACACGCTGATGGGGTTTTCTCGAGCTGGCAGGGCCCCCAAACTAGCCCGCGACGGCGCAACGGTTCGGACGGAGTCCGGCGACGTCGCCCCGACGCCCTAAGCCTTCTAGACTTCGGTTTCCAAGCTCTAGAGCACCGGCGGACGCTAGGAATCATCGACATGGAAAGGAAATAGCTCGGAGATGGCTCTAACTTAGGGTTCACCGTGCACCCGCACCTTCCCGCCATAGCCGCCTTCGAAAAGCTTGAAATTGCACCGTGCACAGGGTGTTTCATGCGAGGTTTCAAAAGAGAACTGGTGCGCCTACATGTCTAGCCGGTGTGTGCGAAGTTTCGTGGTGCCTAAACAACAATCAATCGGTAATTCTGCAGAATCATACCGGAAAGTCGGTTTTCACCGGCCGGAGAGGATCTTCGAAATTCGCCGTCGAGAGGCAACGGCTGGAGCTGAGCTTCGGATGGAAGCTGCAGGAAGAACTCGCGCGTCCAACGGTGGCCTTGCTTGGTCGTGACAATCTCTGGAGAAGGCTGTCCATGGGAGCACGGTGTTGCCGTTGTTTGGCGGCCGCCGCGGGAACTCGCCGTTCTCAGTGCAGAGAGCGTGAATCCGCTCAGTGATGACTCGAGGAAGTCGCGGGGACGATGGTAGTGTTGTTTGGCCGATCAGCCGGGGCTTGCACACGAGCTAGACGGTGGGCGATCGGATTGCTCAAGCGTCGGCCGCTCTGTCCTGTCTCTCGCGTGAGGAATGATCCATATGGACTAAGTTTTCACAAGTATCCTCAATGAATATGGCTAGTAAAGCACACAAACAATCATACCATGACCATGATTCAAGGATACAATAATAAAAAATAGTTTGACAGAAAACTGAGGGAGGTAAGTTTTTGAAAACATGCATAATTTTGAAGAGAATAAACAACTAACAATTAGATGTGCAACATCTCAAGCCGCATTTCTAGAATCAAGGATATTTGCCTCATCTCTAAGTTTGCAAAAGCATTTTTCATCTAACGGCTTGATGAAGATATCGGCTATTTGTTTTTTGGTTCTCACATGTGAAATAAAAATATCCCCCTTCATTGAATGGTTTCTCAAGAAGTGGTACTGGATGTCAATGTGTTTGGTCCTAGTGTGTTCAACGGGATTATGGGAAATCTTAATGGCACTCTCATTGTCGCACAAGAGTGGAATATGGTTCATATTGGAACCATAGTACCTTAGACTTTGTCGCATCCAAAGAAATTGCTAACAACAACTTCCGGCTGTGACATATATTCCGCTTCGGCTGTTGACAGGAAAATGGAATTTTGTTTCTTGGATAACCATGACACTGGGGACCTACCCAAGAATTGGCAAGTCCTGGAGGTACTTTTCCTATCCACTTTGCATCCGGCACAATCCGCATCGAAGTATCCGATGAGATTGAACATGGACCCTTTAGGATATCACAACCCTAGGTTAGGTGTATGAACTAAATAGCGCAAGATTCTCTTTACGGCTGTCAAGTGACACTCCTTAGGAGCGGCTTGAAAGCTTGCACACATGCATACACTTAACATAATATCGGGCCTAGATGAACAAAGGTAAAGAAGGGATCCAATCATGGAACAGTATACCTTTTGATCCACGCTAGGGCTGTCTTGGTTGAGGTCAAGATGTCCGTTGTCACCATTGGCGTCTTGATGGGCTTGGCCTTCTCCATATCAAACTTTTTAAGTATATCTTGAGTGTACTTTGTTTGACATATGAAGGTGCCTTCCTTGAGTTGTTTCACTTGGAAACCTAGAAAGATCTTCAATTCTCCCATCATTAACATCTCAAATCTCACCGTCATTATTTTGCTAAACTCTTCACAAAAAGATTGGTTAGTAGAACCAAATAAATCATCATCCATGTTCTTTGTAAAGAGTGTATAGTCGGCCTTTCCTATCCTAAAACCATTGTCAATAAGGAAATCTCTAAGGCACTCATACTAAGCTCTAGGAGCTTGTTTTAGGCCGTAGAGGGCTTTATGAAGCTTAAAGACATGGTTAGGATACTTATTGTCCTCGAAGTCAGGCAGTAGTTCCACATACACCTCCTCCTTGATCGGACTGTTGAGGAAGGCACTTTTCACGTCCATTTGATGCAGCTTGAAATCGTTGTGAGTAGCATAGGCCAATAATATGCGAATAAATTTAAGCCTAGCTACGGGAGCAAAAGTTTCATGGAGATCTGACGCGGACCCATCCAACCGAGACAGGCCACTCGCCCGGGAATCGCATTGGGTGGTGCCGTGTTGTGCGGCACCCAACAGCACACATACAAGGAACAATGTATTACATAAAACAATAGCGGAAGCTTACAAATTTTTCTTTGTAAATACTTTACATCAAGTAACTACAGCGGAAGTCTATATCAACTCACGTCGAATAACTAAGAGCACTCGAGATGAAGTCCAGCCCGCGGACTCCTCTCGCTAGCAACACGAAGACAACAGCAGCGGCTGGGTTCTCCCTGTGTTAAACGACTCGGAAGTCTCCGAGCCTCACCGGACAACCTTCTTTTCAGCATCGATGTTAACCTGCAAAACCACTTATATAGCAAGCTTGAGCACATAGGCTCAGCAAGTCTGACCCGTCTCTCCTAAACAAGAAACTCTGCATGCACGACGGTTGCAATTGGGTCGGCTAGATTTGCATAAAGGACTCGCCTAAAGTTGATCCTTAACTTTCAGATTTTTAAGCCTCATTGTGCGGACCTTGAGCCAAAAAGCATCGCAACTCCACAATCAAACAAGAAACACTTTGTTGCGATGCTCCTTGCACAAAGTGAAAGTAAAGTTTAATGAGCTTATCTCTAAATCAATCATGGTTGAAATACAAATTACATCACAGTCTTATCAAGTTCAAAAGATAACCAATTTCAGTTCTTACTATGTCAAGACGCAGTGGGCAAGTATGCTCATATGACCGCGAGCGACGGTGATTCGAATCAGTACACGCCCGGACTACACGACACGTACACCCGTACTCCGAGTTGCCGGCAGCAACCTCGACTGACGTTGTACGCGGCCACCTTTCCCAAGATCTTCCACGTTGGACGCAGTCCAACTGCCCCGAGTACGCAAGCTCCCTCAAGGTACATACCCGCAGTGGTATGTTCTTAAGCGAGGTACCTCCTGCTACCCTGACGCCGAAAGCCTAAGGTAGTTGGAAAAGTTCCACTATGGATCTCCCAAGGTACATCGGTTTCCTGAGTCCCATATAGCCAGTATGCGCCCGGTACACAACTCAAACTTGTCCAATAGGGCCAAGCACGGACGGGACTTAACCGACACAGGCAGGGCTATGCACGCACGGCCTGGAACCTGCTGCATCTAAACCTCCCTGCCCGGTCTCCATTTGTTATGTGTGAACTTTCCTCATCTTTTCTAATTCGGACCCGTTCCGAGTAAACCAGCCCTAAACTCGCGAGTAGCTTCCAACTACTCGACTTCTACCGGACCTTTCCTACTAACATTTAGCGTAGCCAAATCCACTCGAGGAGGTGCTAGTCTACCCTTTCTCTCTTAGGTATTTCTGGTCATGCAAGTGGGGTTTTCAATATCATCTAGACTTAGTGCAATCGACGATGCAAAGCTACGATCTCTACAACTGAAAATGCTTTATTAAACTGTTCAAATGCAAACCGGGGCTTGCCTGTTTTGCAGGTGACTACGGTTACAATCAGTTAGTGACGATCCCTTGGAGCTTGATCGCTTGCCTTCCCTTCCTTCTGGATCTTCACTTTAAGTCCTTCTCCCGTTCTTCACGTAGATGCTACACGATATGATCATGCATATGTATTTAATTGAAAAGCTTTTACTAATAAGATCTAATGACAGTTTTAAAACTGGAACTCTGTTTAAGAATTTAAAATGACACTGGTGCTAGTGGTTTGGGTTGGGTTTAAACACCATGATCAAATGTTAAGTGCTTTTCCCACTTAAGTGTTGATCACTTTAATAGGTTATCTAAGACAGTGGTGATCCAGAGCTCCAATGGAGCTGGGAATCTTCATGTGAGTTCCTTGACACAAGAAAGTCCTCTGGACCAAAATCTAGAACTTTTCATGGAGTGGTTTATTCAGAATAATTCTCTAAGTGTTTAGTCAAAGATGAATTAATTCTGAGGTAATACCCATGTTCATGTCAAACTCAGTGAACCACAATTTTAATTATAGTTCATAGAGTCTACATGAATTTTCCTAGGATTTTTGGAGCTAAGAATTGCCCAAAACTGAATTTACAAATTTTGTGGAAATTCTCTGAAAATGTTTCTGTATTCATTTGAATACAGTAACTTACAATCTGAATTATCCTGACCAAATCAGCTCCAAATGAGCTGAAACTTTTACAGGAGTCTAATAACACCCTATAGAATATTCTGGCAAAATTAGAGTATTTTTACATAAACCAAACTCCCTCAAAAATTCTTTTGCTGAAAATTTTTAAAGAATTTTCCAGAATTAAATAAAGACTTTCGTACAAATTGGGTTGCATAATTGGATAGAGTTTGTTAATCTGAATCTAACCCAATTTGAATCACTAATTTTGGAGGTTCCTAGCAAAAGTTATGCTCTTCTAAAGTTTGGGGGAAATCTGGGATTTGAATAAATCCGGGAAAAAGTTTAAACCTGACTGTGGGACCAGGGACACGTGTCAGTCACCGGGAGCGCGTCACACTGGGCCACAGGGTTAATTCCCGCGCTGTTACAGTTGATCCCGTGCCACAGAATATCCAGCCCGCTCCCCTGAGCCGCTGACAGGCGGGACCGCGCGAGGTCTTCTTCAACCTCGCGCTCCCGCGCGATACCGCCGCCGGGCTCGCCGGAGAAGCTCTGGAATCGGTCGTCCGGACACCCCTGATGCTGAAACTCGCCACCAGCCTCTAATTCAACGCGAGGAACACGCTGATGGGGTTTTCTCGAGCTGGCAGGGCCCCCAAACTAGCCCGCGACGGCGCAACGGTTCGGACGAAGTCTGGCGACGTCGCCCCGACGCCCTAAGCCTTATAGTCTTCGGTTTCCAAGCTCTAGAGCACCGGCGGATGCTAGGAATCATCGACATGGAAAGGAAATAGCTTGGAGATGGCTCTAACTTAGGGTTCACCGTGCACCCGCACCTTCCCACCATAGCCGCCTTCGGAAAGCTTGAAATTGCACCGTGCATAGGGTGTTTCATGTGAGGTTTCAAAAGAGAACTGGTACGCCTACATGTCTAGCCGGTGTGTGCGAAGTTTCGTGGTGCCTAAACAACAATCAATCGGTAATTCTGCAGAATCATACCGGAAAGTCAGTTTTTACCGGCCGGAGAGGATCTTCAAAATTCACCGTCGAGAGGCAACGGCTGGAGCTGAGCTTTGGATGGAAGCTGCAGGAAGAACTCGCGTGTCCAACGGTGGCCTTGCTTGGTCGTGACAAGCTCTGGAGGAGGCTGTCCACGGGAGCACGGTGTCGCCGTTGTGTGTCGGCCGCCGCGGGAACTCGCCGTTCTCGGTGCAGAGAGTGTGAATCCGCTCAGTGATGACTCGAGGAAGTCGTGGGGACGATGGTAGTGTTGTTTGGCCGATCAGCCGGGGCTTGCACGCGAGCTAGACGGTGGGCGATCGGATTGCTCAAGCGTCGGCCGCTCTGTCCTGTCTCTCGCGTGAGGAGGAGGAAAACAACGCCCGGTCCTCGGTGATAAGGCGAACGGGAGGTCGGGAGAGGGTATAGACGTCCGGTGCAGCCCTCCAGCGTGATAAAACCCAGCAGGAGCTGGCCGCCGGCTGGCCCTCGGTGTCGAGCGGAGGGAGGTTGGCTCGGCCGTTGCTTCGCGTGGGAGGAAAACAAACAGCGACTGGCTGCTTCACTGGAGATCTTTTTGCAAGTTTTCAGTCCTCCCAATGACATGTGGGTCCCACATGTCAGTCCTCCTTATCTCTTCTAAAATATCTCCCCAATTTGAATATTGATGGAATTCAATTGTGGAAGTTTAAATCTGAGAGGCATTTGGATAATTGGGCAAGTTTTATCCAAATTCAAATGTGCATTTGAATTCTTTGTTATTTAAAGTCCATTTTGGAAAATGGGTTGCAAACTATTTTCATAAATCATGAAACTTTGCACACCCCCTAATTTTGACCCAAGGAATTCAAATATGAAACCTGATTTTAAATTTGGCTGCTGCAAATGAGATTTGTAGCACAACAGTTTGGAAATTCCTAGTGTTGCTCTCATTTGAATTTTTGTTTGAACACATTGTTCCAATCTTATTTTTGTTTTCCCACACATATGGAAACTTCCCCTCTTAGTTTTTGACCCCTCTTGGGTTCCAAGTTTCCAAATAAGCATTTGAACTAGTGTGAAGAAAACCCTCATGTGTGTTATCACATGTGGAAAAGTTTTTAACAAGTCCCAAATTTCATACATATGAAACAAAACTTTTGCAAACAAGAGTTTCTTTGTATTCACATTTTTGGGACCTTTACAAGATCCAAACCTTCGACTTGTGAATACCCCTTGGACACAAGTCTAGATTTATTTCTTGTCACCACGCCATGCTAATCTTGCTTGTTGCGGAATACCCACTTGGTGCCTACCACGTTTGCATTAGATCTTTTCATAAGCTCACACACTTTGTTTCTTTTGATGTTGTTGAGCTCCTCTTGCATGGCAATCACCCAATCCGGGTCTCGTATAGCATCTTCAACCTTAAATGACTCCAAAGAATACACAAAAGAGTAGTGAGCACAAAAATTAGCCATACGAGAGCGAGTCATTACCCCCTTGGAGATGTCTCCAAGTATGTTGTCAACGAGATGGTCCTGTTGAACATATTGATCGACTCTTGGGTGTGGTACACTTGGTCTTGAGTCAACTTCTTTATCTCCTTCTTTGTCTTCATCTCCCCCTTGATCATTGCCACCATTTTGATATTCAATGTCTTGATCATGGTGATGTTGATCTTGGGGAACTCGGGCTTGATCTTGAGCTTGGGGCATCTCTTGTGATGAGGATGGGTAACTTGGGCCTTGTTGCTCTTGTGGTCGTATATCACCAAGTGGCATCCTTCTCAACGGTATACATGGTTCCTCTTCTTCATCTAGCACAATTGATCAACTTGCTCCACTTGGGAGCCATTAGTTTCATCAAACACCACGTCATGTTTGATTTCAACACAACTGGAGGTCTTGTTGAATACACCATAGGCGTAGGTGTTTGAATCATAGCTAAGCAAGGAACCTTCATCGGATTTTGATGCAAACTTTGAAATTTGAGGCTTCTTGTTAAGAATGTAACACTTGCTACCAAAGTCTCTAAAATTGGAGATATTGGGTTTGTTACCCGTTAGAAGTTCGTATGGAGTCTTCTTCAATAGGCGATGGAGGTAGAGGCGGTTTGTGGCATGGCAAGCGGTGTTAACCGCTTCCGCCCAAAACTGATTGGATGTCTTGTATTCATCAATCATGGTTCTCGACATCTCTATTAGAGTCCGGTTCTTCCTTTCGGCCACCCCATTTTGTTCGGGTGAGTAAGGTGCCGAAAACTCATGCTTGATGCCCTCCTCGTCCAAGTACTCTTCTACTTGGGTGTTCCTAAATTCGGTTCCGTTGTCTCTTCTTATCTTCTTGATTCTCAAGGATAACTCATTTTGAGCTCTCCTCAAGAAACTCTTGAGGACACGTTGAGTTTCACCTTTGTCATGCAAGAAAAACACCCATGTGAAGCGGGGAAAGTCATCAACAATAACTAAACCATATTTGCTACCGCCAATGCTTATGTAAGCAACGGGTATGAAAAGGTCCATGTGTAGCATCTCCAACAGTCTCGTTGTCGTCATCACATTCTTGGCAGGATGAGCTGCTCTGACTTGTTTCCCGGCTTGGCACGCGCTACACGGCCTATCTTTCTCAAAAACAACATTCTTAAGGCCTCGGACGTGATTGCCTTTTATAAGTTTTTGAAGATTCCTCATACCAACATGGGCTAGCCTACGGTGCCACAACCATCCCATGTTGGCCTTTGCCATCAAGCATGTGTCAAGTTGAGTTATCAATTCTAGTGACAATCACACTTTCGTTAGTGAACAAGCAATTATAACCTTTTGCACAAAATTGAGATATGGATAAAAGATTATAATCTAGTGATTCAACATGCATAACATGAGAAATAGTGTGTTGTAGAGAAATAGAGATTTTACCCATACCTAGTACCTTCCCTTGGCTATTGTCGCCAAAGTATATACCTTGACTTTGATCATTGTTTTCTTCATACTCCACAAACATTCTTCCCGCTCTTGTCATATGGTTGGTGCATCCACTATCTAGCACCCATTTTGTACCACCGGAGGAGTAAGCCTACAAAACAAGTTTAGGCTTTGGTTTTAGGTACCCAAGATTGGTTGGGTCCTTTGAGGTTAGTGACAAGGCATTTGGGCACCCACACACAAGGCTTTGGGCTCTTGTGGAGTGGCCCAACATATTTAGCATAGACATAACCAAATTTGCTTCTCATAAGCACATAAGATGCATCAAAATCATGAAACATAGTCAAGTTGGCATTTTTAGCATCTTTATCAAATTTGACTATCTCAAGAGAAGTAGATGCATGATGTTCATTCTTGGCTTGATATGAGCCTTCCTTAACAAAAGAAATATGCATCTTGTTATTCTTGGGAATTCTCGCGTTTTGCTTTCCTCCCCTTGAATAGCCAAGACCGTCTTTATTCAAGGGAGACCTAGTGATCGAGTATGCACTACGTGCATACTTGATCTTCTCCTTGTCAAAAATGCCACCCTTAGGTGTACTCTTGCTCTTTGCCATGTTAAGCTCATTTTTCAAGTCAAGTACAAGATTGGCACATTTGCAAGTTTTAGTGTTCGACTCCACATTAGGCAAGTTTGAGCTTGTTGAGGCGGAAGAGGAAACACTTGACTTGATTGTTGCGAAATGTTCCTCAAGATTCTTGTGAGCTTTGTTCAAACTCACAAGCTCATCTTGGAGCACAACATACGATCTCTTGAGACTTGAAGAAGTCTCTTTGCATTTCGCAAGTTCAAGTTCAAGTGCCTTGTTCTTTTCCATCTCAAGCTCGAGGAGCTTCTCAAGGTCAAGGTTCCTTTGCCTATCCTTGACAAGCAAATCATCTTGTTCCTCAAGAAGTTCCTCCTTGTCTAAGATTTCATCGGAGAGCATTTTCATTTTAATTATAGCACTTTTGCTCAAACCTTCAAACATGTACTCATTCTCAATGGCACTATCAAAATCTTCATCTTTAATGGAACTCAAGGAGAGTTTAGATTTAACCTTTCGCTTTCCCTCCTTTGCCATGAGGCATGTGTGGCTTGATATCTTCCACCCTCCCTTGTTTGGCAAGAGTCTTCTTCATTGTTAGCTTCTTGATGGCGACGGTTGCCACTTCGCCTCATCATCGGAGGAGGACTCATTGTTGGAGTCCCACTCCTTGCCAACATGAGTTTGCCCATGTGCATTCTTCTTCTTGAACCTATTCCTCTCTTGATGCTTCTCATCCTTGTTCTTATTCTTCTTGTATTCTTGCTTTTCGTATGGGCAATTCACAATGAAGTGCCCATACTCGCCACAATTGTAGCAAGCTCTATTGGTTCTTGACTTGCTCTTGTTCTTGCCATTGCTCTCATAGTTTGACCCTCTTATTTTCTTCATCATTCTCTTGAATTTCTTGATGAAGAAGGCCAACTCCTCATTGTCCATCTCCGTGCTTTCTTCTTCACTTTCTTCATTGTTGCTTGAAGCTTGCACCTTTTTGCCTTTGTACTTGGGTGAAGCTTTGAGAGCAACCACCTTCTTATTGGAGATGTGACCTTGGCAAGGTCGTTGACGTGGCGTGCTTCCACCTCCACCATCTCGTGCTTGATGATCCTTCCAAGCACCGCATCTGGAGTCATTTTGTGGAAGTTTGGACTTTCATGGACGAGGGTACAAAGTGTCACGTTGCGAGGCATGAAAGCTCTTATCATCCTTTTGACCACTTCATTGTCCGTCCACTTCTTGCATCCATACGCCCGACTCCTATTGATGAGAGTCTTGAGTTGGTTGTACATCTCTTGAGGGGTCTTGCCATCTTCCATGATAAATCTTCCAAGCTCCCCCTCGATCATCTTAATCTTTGCTTCCCACACGGACCGGTTGCCTTCATGTGCAATCTTCAGCGTATCCCAAATTTCCTTGGCTTGCTCCAACCCGTCCATCTTGTTGAACTCTTCTTGGCTCAAGGACGAGTTGAGCACGACCGCTGCTTGAGCATTGTGGTGGATTAGTTGTTCTTGCTTAGGGGTAAGCTCTTCATCATCCATGGGTATATCTACACCTTTGCAAACAATATGCCAAAGTGTGGTATTGAGAGAAATATGATGCAACTTCATGTTATGCTTCCACATGGTATAGTTAGTGCCATCAAAATGTGGAGGTTTGCTCAAATAGACAAGTAGTTGGAATGAGAGTTCAAGCTCTCATAGTTAAAAGGATATCGTGTGTAGTTCTCTTCGGGCTTCTTGAGCTTCTTCTCCTTCTCAATCCTTCTCCTCCTCCTTGCTTTGTCTCTTGCCTTTTGAAGAATGTCTGCAAGGCGCTTCACTTCTTCATCTTCATCCTCGGTCTCAATGTCAAAGGGAGGAGGCTTCGACTTGTCCTTGGTGGTGTTGCCGGTCTTGTTGGGCGAAGACTTGGATCCTTGCTCGCCATTGGCACTGTTCGTCGGTGCCGGTGATGTCGACGATTGGCAACTTCTTCTCACCGTTTTCCCCCATATCCTCTCCAAGTAGTTGAGCAATTTTGGCAGAGTTAGGCTCTGATACCAATTGAATGTTACCTAGAGTGGAGGTGAATAGGCGAAACACCTAAAATTTGACTTAATAAAACCTAATCAGCAAGTAGAGTGCAGACTAGTCCGGCCAGGGGGCGGACTAGTCCAGTCACATGGAAGTAGAACACCAAATGTCAGATTTTTAGGAGTTTTTCAATGACCTACTTAATGAACTATGAAGTATAACAACCTACCAATCTAGTGGTGAAGTTACACGAAGAGTAAATGATAAGATCTAGGTGGATCGCAAGATTGGGAACGAAAGACGTGAAGAACCCTAAAGTGATCTAATGAAGAACGAAGGAAAAATCGAGAGCACAAGACACATGATTTATCCTAGCGTTCAGCTTCACGGAGAAGCCTACATCCATGTTTGTAACAGCTCTAGGATCATAGACTGTCCCCACATACCACCACTCGTCTTTTCTGCGCACTTTGTCCTCACTCGTGCGCACCCGGGAAAACTTCCCGGTCAGTCACCCATCCCCAAATTCCTCTAGGCCAAGCACGCTTAACCCTGGAGTCCTTTGCAGGTGGGCTTCCAGAAAAGAAGGTATACCTTGATAGTATGAGTACTCTATCAATCCTATTAAGCCGGGAGTCAGGATATCACACAATCCACCCCCCTTAGAAGACCGACGTCCTCGTCGGTCAACACCAAGACAGGAACGTCCCCTCTTAGCCACGTCCGTACGTTCAGTACTGGCATACGCATACCGCACGTCCGGTTAGCAGCATACGTACCATACCGTGTCCCACACAGAGGACCCACGCGTCATGCGTACGTACCTACGTCTCTGACCCGTACGCTACCGTATCCTTCTCACTGACCCGTATGCACCCGTGAAACTGTGAGGGTCGGCTCTGATACCATTTGTAACGGCTCTAGGATCATAGACTGTCCCCACATACCACCACTCGTCTTTTCTGCGCACTTTGTCCTCACTCGTGCGCACCCGGGAAAACTTCCCGGTCAGTCACCCATCCCCAAATTCCTCCGGGCCAAGCACGCTTAACCCTGGAGTCCTTTGCAGGTGGGCTTCCGGAAAAGAAGGTATACCTTGATAGTATGAGTACTCTATCAATCCTATTAAGCCGGGAGTCAGGATATCACAATGTTGTGGAGTCCACAAAGGATCGGGTTGTTCTCAACCCTATCCTCACCAAGCCACCACAAAGGTCGGGTTTTTCTTCCACTAAATCACGGGGGGTCACAAAGATCCATGGGGCAACTCACAATCTGAGGCTCCCACAAAGTTACAGCTCAAATATATCATGAATCAACACCCAAATATACTCAAAAAAACAAGTCAAACCGAGAGAATCAACCAAGAGCTCAAGTCAAAGAACACCCTTCTCTCTTCTATCCCCAAATCTCACAAACCCTCAAGATTTGCTCTTCGGGCTCAAAGAAACAAAGATAAAGGGCTAGGCGGGCTCTTGGAAGGCTATGTCGGTGCTAGGGTTCGAGTTGTAGCCTTAGAAGCCCAGGGGATCCCCTTTTATAAGGGTCCCTACAATTAGCTGTTGTCACCAGAAAAAGTGCGGACTAGTATGACCTTGGACCCCGAACTAGTCCGATCTGTGGGGACCAATGATGTCACCCTTGACCAATCCACAAAGTCCCCCACCACCTTTTGAATTCAAACGATCACAACACCACGGACTAGTCTATTTAAGAATGGACTAGTCCGATGTCACATATAACCTTTTACTTCTTGTTGAGAACGGACAAGTCTGGTCCATCGGACTAGTCCTGCCTCAAAGGACGGACAAGTCCGACCGTCCAGGACTTAGTCCCAGCAGCCACCTCCAAGTCCCAAACAGACTTGTTTAACCCACAACGGACTAGTCCAAACTCATACAGAAACTTTTGTTCCGGTCAGAAACGGATTAGTCTGACTAGGCGGACTAGTCCGGCCCCCCGGGGAGGACTAGTCCGGTCCTTCAGGACTTATTCCCAGAAGGACTCAGATACACTCACCACGGACTAGTCCGTTCCCATATGGACAAGTCTGAACTCACACATAATCTTTTGTTCCGCCTAACATCGGATCAGCACGATGTGGCTGGACTAGTTTGGCCTTCCAGCCTGGACAAGTTTGGCCATGTCCTTAGGCCTGCCTCAACTCATCTCTCCAACTGACCTAACATGGACTAAGAGCTCTTAAATGATTCTCAATACTGTGACACAATGAACACACTCATACTAAGAGGCTAAACTCGACGCAAAGAAATTTTAACTCTAAATTATACTCTCGAGTTTTTCCTCCTTTTTTCTCCTCTTTTTCCTTTTTGAGTGTATCCAACTCCATCCATTAAGTGTTGTCATTAATCATCAAAACCCAAGGGGATTTAGCCTATATGCACTTTCAAATATCGAATCATGATCATGAAGTTATAGAACTATCGTGTCGGTCAGACTACTTACATAGTGACACTACCACTAATCAAGTGGGCCTTAGCTACAACAATATTTAAAATAGACACGGAAAACATGCATGGTAAAAATAGGCTATTAGGACTATTTTGCAAAATTGTAGGAACAATCATGATCAAGGAGTTAGAGCTTGCCTTTACATGCTTCTAGTAGTTCTTCGTAGTCCGGGTCTTCGGGTTCCTCGTCAAATTTCTCAGTTGCTATAGTACGTAATTTTGTATGGATAAGTGCTAAATCCAAGAGAACTCCAAGAAATTCAACAAAATCCTAGCAATGTGGTTGTAGGAAGGTTTAGAGGATTTTTGTTGAAGAGTACGCTTTATTTGGAGATAGGATGTGGATTTTACTGGTTTATGGATATTTGAATGATTTTGATAATTATCACAACTTTTTTGAGAAATCCTCACTTGTATGGTGTTCTAGGGGTCAAGAAACATTTTGGGGCCTTCATTACTGTTATTAGGGTGGCATGACCATTGTGGAGACCACCTACTAGTCTTTTCTGATTTTCCTTAGCTAATTAAGTGATTTAGGTCAGTTATCAGTAATCAATAAAATTTTCAGAATTTATTTAGGTTATTTCTGCATGCTACTACACTCTAATAGTATGTTCCTATTTTTAGGGATTTTTCTGAAAATTTTCGGTAATCTGAAATGTATTGTGACACCCTCATTTTTAGGTTCTGCATGTATTCATGTTTCATGTAGGAAAACATTTTAAAATAAGTTGAAACCGAGAAAGAATCAAAAAGTTAGCCAAAAAGAGCAAATTCCAGTTTACAGAGAGCGCCGAAGACAACTCCCGCGGCTCGCTGGCCACGTGGCGTGTTCGGAGCTCTTCTCCGCAAATGGGGAGAGGTCTGCCGCTAAACTGGCTACGTGGCAGGCTCGGGGCTCATTCCCGCAAAGGGGGAGAGGTCCGACCCCGTGGGACACGTGTTGTCCCCGGAGCTAGTCGCTGCTAAAAAGAGAGAACCAGTCGCGCGGGACACGTGTCGCTCTCGGAGCTCTTCTCCGAGAGGTCCAACCCGCGGGACACGTGGAGCCTCCAGAGACTATCTCTGCAGAAGGACGTGATTCTGAAGCGGTTTTCCTCTGTACCTGAGTACCCGTTGCTGAGGAAACCGACACGAACTCTTCTACGCTGAATACTGCAACCAAATCAACTAAAGATCAGTTGTTAAGATTCAAAAACAATTTGAATAGGACTCTTATTCGAATTCCAATCAGAGGAGGACTCTTCTCTTCCCGATTATAAATAGAACCGAAAACCTTTGGCCGCAACCACGAACTTCTTTTCCACCTCCTGAGCCGACAACTTAGAGCTCTAGCCCCAAACTCGCCAAGCTAAACCCTTTGCAGGGGTTTGACCACCAGAGAGATCGCCGACGAGCACAGAGACGATCGCCATCGCCGGAGGATAGCCGACGACCTGAGGAAGGACCGAAGATAGTAAGGTAGGTCTCCAATACCACCTTACGACATCATCGCGATTTCTTTGCATCTGTTCTCTTCGATTCCTTTCGAACATAAGCTTTTTCGTGGACAGATCACGTGTTGATCGGTTTGATCTAGATCTTGTAACGAGATCATCGCCACGTCCACAATTGATCTTTACACCTCTGTTCATCGTAAAAGCCATGCAAACATACAAGAACACGTACAAACCGATCTAATAAAAACTGCATCATAGGATTAACATGCATATGCATCATTGCATCTAAAAGTAGAGTTTGTGCATGGTATTGATTGCTATGAATCTTGTAAATGCGTGATCGCGTATAGAAGGACAAGCTCAGGGAGCTGTCTACGACGAGCTGCAACAACAAGGTTTCGAGATCCAAGAGCAACAGGAACCGCAAGAACAAGGCAAGTGCTCCTTGACCATATTGATCCCATATTTTGGAAAACTGTTTTGTTTGCGAAAAGGTTTGTGTGCTTGAGTCAAACATGATGGGAAACCCTTTCATAGGAGTTTACTAGTTTTGTTAGCCACCCTTGTCACCGGGAAAGTTATTGAGTCGGTATGGTTTTTGCTTTTATGCTTCGCTGAGTCCATGGGATACGGGAAGCGAGATAGATGTGTTTAGCTAACTGCACTCGTAAGAATAATGAGAAATTGATGTTAATGAACATGAATCGGAGGGAGATCTAGGCATGCCTTGGTTTGTAGATGAGGTAGAATGAGAGAGTGGTTTTACTTGCCGTAGATCTAAGGACCGGTTCATGCCAGCCATGCCAGGATAACAGTGTCACCACAAGGCCAAGTATGGGTGCGGCTTACCTGAGTAATTAGGTAAGTTACTAGATTGTTATGGACCGTGGAAGGCGCGGGAAATGGGAGTCGAGTGAGGACTTCCCTAGGAACTGCATGGCATAAGAGGGGGCCCGTGGGTCGGAGAATTGGAGATTCTATCCTGCCGGTGAAACCTTAGTGAGTCCATAGATCTAGTAGCCCCTTTGTAAAGGCTATTTTATGATCTCTTGGCCATACACCGACGGTTGTGTACTGGTATAATGCAGGTTCTGCAGTCGTCGATGGGTGACGAAATCACAAACTTGTGGGTAAAGTGGTACAAACTCTGCAGAGTCTAAAACTACCATGATAGCCGAGCTTACGGTCACGAGCGCCTGGACAACTCATATGATTAAAAAGGATGGTTTTTGGGATTGTTTGGTTTTGGTTATGGTTTGGTGTTTGGATTTGGTTTTTGCGACTGTTGAGTCCGGGTGATAAGATTGGTTGCATAACTGTTGAATCATGGCAACGAGATTTGGTCTCGGAATGAGACAGAATTGAATGGTAGCGAATACGAGATGGTATTCGTGAGATGGTAGCGAATATGAGATGATATTCATGAGATGGTAGTGAATACGAGATGGTATTCATGAGCAAAGTTGATTAATGTGTGGTTGAGACATGGAAAAGGATGAATCATAATGGAGGTATGTTGGTATTTTAATACATGTTGGGATTACATTCACTTAAAGCTAGGTTGTTGTTTTTATCGTGTTTTGGGAAATAAACTTTGCTTTGTGCAATGAGCCTTTTTATACCTTCCTTGCTGTGAGCTACATATCATATTTTTCCGCACTTGCTGAGTACATCATGTACTCAAACTTGCATTATTACTTCATCATCAGCAACAGGAGAGGAGTACTATGAAGACCCCATGGAGCATTAGGCATGTAATCTGTCCTCAACCTTGCCTATGGAGTAGGAGATGGAGCCGCTGCTGCTGCTGCTTAGTTTGCTTCCGCTATAGTTAGAAGACTTCCGCTGCTAAGATAGACTTACGCTGCTAGCATGAGTCCAAGACTCATGAGACATTATAATAAACCCTGTTATTCGTGGTTATATGTATATATATTCTGAATTCAGTTTGTGGATATATGTGTATGTGTGATGAACATACTGGGCACACATATGCATCAGTTCTCGGTTCTGTGTTTTACAGAATTGAGGGCGTCACAGATTGGTATCAGAGCCACGGTTGAGGGTAGGTTACACACCTAGATACAATCCACAGATTGGTATCAGAGCCACGGATTGATGGTAGGTTACGCGCCTAGATAGAAAACAAAAATTAGTATCAACCTGCTACGGGTTTGACAGTAGATCACACACCTAGATAGGTCACAGATTGATATTGGAGCTGCCGTGTCTAGTCACAGATTGGTACAATCCACAGATTGATATCAACCCACCACGGTTAACTATAGGTCACAAACCTAGAATGATCACAGATTGGTAGTTGAACCACGTTGACTGTAGGACGCACCCTAGTAATAGATTGGTATTAGAAGCCACGCTGACCATAGGATGCAAGCCTTAGATGCATAGATTGGCATTGGAATCACCTTGACATAGGATGCAAGCCTAGGAGAAGCCATAGTTGGATCACATATTGGTATCACCCCAAACCACCTTGACATAGGGTGAAATCACAGATTGGTATCATCCCAAAAACCCAATAGGACCCCCATTGAGAAAGCCTTGAAGGAGTTGTGTGCTGAACTTTGTGATGATTGCTTGTGATTGTGTGCTTAGTGTGAGTTGTGGGACGTCTCAAGCGTTGTCCATATCCACACATAAGTAGAAAGAGGTGTGAGATGCCTCGGCACTTGTTCACATGGGCTAATATATATAGTCCATCCACCTTGATGCATATAGTTGGGAGGGATCCATCTAAACTTCTAAACCTCTATTCTATCCAAATCTCTCTCAAGATGGTGAGAAGAAACGACGGCCGTCAAGGGAGGAACGTCCAAGAGGAGGACCACATCAAAGTTCCTGTTAACCCTGGAGCTTGCGAAAACAACCTGGAACGGTTGATGGCCATGCAGAATCAGCTTATGCAAACCATGATCCAAACTTTGGGTCAGCTGCAAGGCAACAACAATAACCCCGTTCCTGCACCACCACCGCCACCACCGCCACCACCACCGGCTCACAACAGACTAGGAGAGTTCATGAGGACTCGACCACCCACTTTTTCTCAAGCTAATGATCCCATGGAGGCCGACAATTGGTTAAAGTCCATGGAGAAGAAGCTTGCCATAGTCCAGTGCAATGACCGAGAGAAAGTTCTCTTTGCATCGCACCAACTCATGGGAGCAGCCGCTGACTGGTGGGATGTCCTTTGTAACGCTCACGTCGATCTGGAGACTATTACTTGGATTGAGTTCAAGGAGAATTTCCGCTCGCATTACATCCCTGCTGGTGTAATGATGCTCAAAAGGCAAGAGTTCAAAGGTCTCCGCCAAGGACAGAAGGGCGTGAATGAGTATCTCAACAAGTACACGCAACTGTCACGGTATGCCCCTGAAGATGTCAACTCGGACCAACGGAAGCAGTACCTGTTCATGAGAGGGTTGAACAATGAGATCCAGGTTCAGCTCCTCAACAATGACTATGCGAGCTTCCAGAAGCTTGTTGACAAAGCCATAGTGGTTGAGAGCAAGATCCGAGAGATCGAGCGAGAGGGCAAGAGGAAGATGCCATACCAGCCACAAGGGAGCAACGTACGCCCGCGGTACATGCCCCCAGCTGCACCACAATATGGATCGACCACTCCTGCATACCGCCCTAATCAGCCACCACAGCAATGACCCGTTGCACAAGCACTGCCTCCAGCGCCCCGACTGTAAGGGCCTCCGTTTTTGACACACATTTGCAGTGTTCATCACCACACCACACACCTCATTTGAGGAAGAATGATGAACACAAATGAAGAGCAAGTAACAATTATCAACATGCTCATTAGAGAACAAACTTACACATTGCAAAAGTGGTATTTCCCACATGTGATATAGATGGGCTGGACAAATGAAAACTCCTACACTTTGCTAAGGATGTCCATGCCAAGTTTCACCCAAATTCAAAACCTTTTTGAGGTCATTTTGGGTATAGATAGGAAGAGGGCAGTTTGAAACCATATTCAAATTCAAACTGTTTTTATCCCATGAATTTAAAAGTGGAAGGCATATTCTTACTCAGCACATTTTTGTGAGCTCACACACCAATTTTCACTCCATTTGGAGTTGATCTTGACATGAGCTAAGGGGGAGAGATTCAAACTTTATTTGAATTTCAAACTGAACTTGTGCTGAAATTCATTCAAACCAAACCTCATTTGAACTTTGATCTATTCAAATGGCTCATGGGTGAATAATTTGAATTGCCAAGGGTAGTATGGGGTTCACTGTTTACAACAGTGATTAGGAGTAAATTTCAGAGGTTAAAACTGGAGGTGGGACCCACATGTCAGCCACTGCTCAGATCAAACCGACTGAGACTTTTTCACTCGGGTCGCCGAGCCGCAGCGGTGATCGCCACCGAGGCCAGCCGCCGCGCCACCAGCTGCTTGCCCACGTGCGGGCGTGAGGCGGTGCAGAGCCTTCTTAAGGCGCCTGCCCCCTCCTCGGCCGAGGTACCGCCGTTCTTCCCCGCAAGAACTCAGCGCCGGACGAAAACTTCCGCAGCTCGGACTTGATCGGAGAACGCCGATCGCAGCTTCCTCCGTCCACTCCAGAGCCCCAGCAAGGTACTAGAGACCTTCCTCCATCCTTCCCGTTGCTAGGATTCGGTTGAAACCGATTGATATCGGCTGTGCCGAAAGATCAAACTCGGAACTTGGAACCGCCGCACCTCGGGCTCTCGTGGACAGCCCAACCAGGGCGTTGTCACGCCCGAGCCAAGGCACCCTTGGACGCGCGGGTGACCGGTGCTGCTCATCCCCGAGCCACAGCTCGAGTGGTTGCTCACCGGCGGCGAATTTCCAATTTTCCCCTTTCTGTGTGCAGAACGACCTTCGGGTACGATTCTGTTTAATTCGTGCTCTAGAAAGGATTAGAGGGCCTCAGGCCGCTCTCACACGAGCTAGACACGGTAACGCACAAGTTGCCTTCACAACTCTGGGCCGGAGAACCTCTGTGCTCGGCGTAATTTGAGGTCTACTAATGGCGGAACGAACGGGCGGCATCGGGCGCACGGTGAGGACCTATTTCGGGCCTTCCCCGAGCTGCCTCGAGCTCATGTCGACCTTCTCTGAGGTCCACTGATGCTCCCCGACCGATTTCCCATGTAGCTGAGGTGCTAGAGAAGTCAGTCGACATGGCCGAAGTCATTCCGAGGTGGCGGCTCGTCGCCGACCATGCTCCGGCCGTTGTCATGAGCAGCTGACCCTCGGATCCTATTCCCCGAGTAAATGTAGGCAGGGGCGGCCAGAATCGAGAAGTTTGGAGCTGTACAGCAGCCGGCGGCGATCTCTCTGGCGAGATCCCTCGGCGGCGGAGCGCGGGTGTCGCGAGGTTGAAGAAGGGGGTGGACCCCAGCTGTCAGCGGGAGATATTTTGAATCGGGATCCGGCTGCGGCCGGGATCGGGTGTGCTGGCGCGCAAAAGCCTTGTGGGCCGCGATGTGCCATTGCCTAGGCGTGCGACGCGTGTCCCCTGGGCCCACGCGCGAGTTTAAACTTTTCCCTGATTTTCAGATTTCCTTCAAACTTCAAATCCTCATAACTTTGGCTAGAAAGCTCCAAATTGAGTGAACCAAATTTTGCTGGATTCAGCTCTCTGAGTACTTTCCAGAAAATCAAGTTTCACTTCATGAATTTCCTTATTTCTCCAGAATTAATTCCTCAAAGTTTAAACTGTTAGGAATTTTAACTGGAGAATCCTTTGGAGGAAAATCCTGAACTTTTACTGAGATGTTCACCAAATTATCCTTGAGCTTCCATAAAAATTTCAGATCCATTTGAGCTCATTTAATCCACCTAATGGTGTGATTAGTTAAACTGTTCCAAAGAAAATAGAAAATGTTCAGAAACATTTTCAGAATTTTCTCTGAAATTGTTTGGCTCATATCTTTAGTTAGGAACCCCCAAATTAAGTGAGACCAACTCCATTAGAACCCTCTAAAAATCTAGTTTTCAGAAAGTCATAGTTTGTTTCATGAAAGTCCTTAGAACACCCTAAAAGCCTTTAATTAAGGACAAGGACATAATTAATTGTGGAGGGCTCAATTGAGCTTTGCTGCAACTAAAACTTGACCAAGTCTCTGTTTAGGTTGTAACCAAGCCACAGTAAAAGTTTCACAGTCATTAGGTCTGTCTAGCAAAGGTTATAAGCTTCACAAGTTCAAACTTAATAAATGCATTTAAATTTATACATGTATGTATTATATCATGTAGTCGCTAAGGTTGAGAGGAACCCGAAGTCCTAGACTTCGTTACTCCGGGGGAGCAGCTAGCCTACGACCAAGAGCAGCAAGGCAAGCTCCGGTTTGGATTAACCTTTTTACAAATGTTTATTGTTTTGAGCACATCTTTGAATATTGTGGTGATTCTTTGCATTAGAGTCTTGATTGGCCACTGCATTGCTAAGATAGAGTAGGATTCGGTACAAGTCGAGTAGTTGGAACTACTCGCGAGCATAGACTAGAGGCACTCGACTCGGGTAGTGATAGCACATGAAACACATGGCAAGAAAATGAGACCAAGCGGAGGTGAAGGGCAGCAGGACTTTGGGGCCTGTGTGCTATAGCTCCGCTTGTGTCGATTGAGGACCGAGCCGTGTGCGGGCCTGTTGAACAAGCTAGAACAGTACCGAAGAAATACCGGCTATATGGGAACCGGGAAACTGATGTAACTCGGGTAGCTGGGTATTGAGGCATTGCCCGTCGTTCAGAGGGTAGGTTGAGAGCTCGAGGTGTAAATCGGCTGGCGGCATAGAGATGCGCGTGCAGAGACCTCTTGCTCGGGACGATGGGACCGGTTCAATATTTGGCTGACGGGTGAAAGGTAGTTGCGTACGGCGTCCGTGATGGTTGTTGTAGGCAACATCGAGTACGGGCGTACGTGACGGGTTGTTCGGGTAACCCTGCAGGTGTAAATCGATTATAATCGCCGTCCCTCGCGGTCAGTGAGTACCACTTGTTCACTGTACCGTGACGTAGAATGTACAGGCTAGTTACATGTTAAAATGTTGCTGATTGAAAGATGGACATTGATTGTTAATGATATGCTGTAGCTTAGAGCTAACTAAAGTTCTTTTCAACTTTGGGCAAAGTACATGAGAGAAAGGCGTTTCTTGTTTGATTGCGGCTCTCTCATGTACCTTCGCGTAAGGTTCTCCACAACCTGCTGCTAAAACTTGAAAGTAAGGTTCTACTAATTAGGCGAGTCCTTGCAAATGATTTTTACCTCATGTAACCCATTACCCTCATGTAGAAGTTCCATGTTTAGGTGAGACGGGTCAGACTTGCTGAGCCTTCGTGCTCACTGCTTGTGTTTGAAGCTTTTGCAGAGTTCTATGAGGAAGGGACTCCCGAAGAGGAGACGGAACCCCAGGAGGGGAACCCCGTCGAGTGGGAGTCGTGCACGCCGCAGAGTTAGTGTGCATGTGTGCTAGCAAGGACACGTTCAAGGGCTGAACGTGCACTTGATGCTTAGTCTACGCCCGAGAGTGTGGACTAAACTTATTTTGATGTAAACATGTTCATAAACTTGTTTATGTAATAAAATTTCCGCTTCCGCTTTGTACCTTTGACGTGTGTTATACGGTGCTGTGCAACGCAGCACCCCTCAGCGTGATCCTGGCTCGACAGGACCTTGGGGTCGTGTCAGCGTTGGTATCAGAGCTCGCTTGAGGTTTAACACAGTACAAAGGTCTTCTTTTTCAAAAATCCAGTGAGGAACGAGTTAGTAGCCCGTATAAGGATGTTATTAGTATATAGAAAGTGGCTTATTAACCTATTTGTTATGTCGGAAAATCGTGCATCTCGGGACGTTCATGTCTTGGGGGGTGCACGTAAGCGCTGTCCACCAGTGCGCACAAGCTGAAGGGTGGAGCCCCATGGGTGGCAGGTAACCCGACCCGCTTTAGTATCCTCTACGACTCTTCATGTCATTTGGGGTATTCGAGCAACGTCTGTCCCTGGCGTGCGTGGTGCAACATGGGAGACCCCGTCACGTGGTCTGAGACGTGAACACGTAACTCAAGGCGTGTTTGGCTTGAGAACATCCGGGCGAGTGATGACGGCCGGGTGTACGAACTGTATGGATTCCGGGCTCGGTGTGCAGCCGAGTCTGACGATTGATTGAGTTTCTGCAGGTAGCCTGACCACGAAACGGTAGACGTGTAGCATCCGTGTGCGAGTGACGAGTAGTGCCACTGAAATAACGAAGCCGGCTAAGTCCGGTATAGGTTTTTTTCTTTGTGAGGACGTAGTACCGACATAATCTGGTGATGCATCGACGTCACACCCAACTAAATGAACAAATTCATTTAAAACTTGAAAGTTTTGCTCCAAAGTAGTAAAATTTGATGTGACTCCTTCCCTTGAACAGGATATTCAAAGTTAACAAGTTTTCAACTTATAGGTTGTTAAGGACAGAGCACTCTGTTTTCAGCGGAATCAAGGCTGAAGTTAATCAGAGGTTAAAGGTTGAGTTCTTTCAAAATTGGGGTCGTATGATACATTTCTGGAAAGCTTTGGAAGAGCTTTACAACTTTTCTGTTGAGGTCCAGAGGTGTTTCATCCCTTAACCACTCGAAAAATGCAGTAGAGTTGGAACTGTCCAGAAAACAGGACAGGGTAAAGACTCTCTGTAGACTCTCTGTAAATTAAGCATAACTTCCTGCATAAAAATCCAAAAATAGGAAATGAGGTACTTCTGGAAATCTTATGAGATGGGTTACGACTTTGTAACAGAAAGTTTTGTCAGATTGGGAACAGAATTAACTGGGATTCTTGGATCAATTCAGTACCTAAAGCAGGGAGGTGCTGTCCAATTGTTTCCAGAAATTCTGTTAACTTTGACATCTCATAACTTTTGAACCAAGACAGATCTTAGGCCAAGCAAATACTTTATGGAAAGCTATTGAAGTTAGCTTTAACTTTGACGTTGAGCTCCAGAAATAGTTTTGCTTTTAACATGGCCTAAATCAGGTTGAAATGGAAACTGGTCAGAGCTGTCATGGGAACAGCAGATCAGCAGTCAAATTTGTTTAAAATTTGAACTATGTTTCCAAGTTTTATGGGTTCAATGACATGTTTTATGTTATAACTCAGAGGTTTACTGTTTAAATAAATATTTGACATTGCTCAAATATATTTTTACAGATGACAGCAGATAAACAGTTGGAGAACGGGTGGGTGGTTTTCCACTGCTCTCTCCGTAACGGCTACCCGGAAGCATTGTGGCAAATGCTCCAATATTTCGGGTACAACCAGATGCCGCAATACTTCACCAAGGAAGAAGGCGAAGAAGGGAACAAGACGTGGACGATCCATGTCGAGGTTCCTGCAGGACCTACGCCACCCGGTTGGGTGCCATTCACCGTCACGGTGAGGGGAAGACAACCGGAAGGGATGTGGCAAGTGGCAGCCCGTGACACTATGTCACGTTTCTGCCAACTACACGTGCAGGCTATGGAGGGCACTCCATACGCACTCGTTCCGGTGGAGGGACGAGCTCAGCATGTGTGGGAAGAGAGGTACCTGGAGGCAACAGACCCGAATTGCCCAAGGTACAACCCCGCGGAGGCAAACCTCAGCCTCCAAATGAGGGCGGGAAACGCTGTGATGGACAGCCAAGCTGTTCATACGGAGCATCTCGCCACCAAGCTCAAGGAGAGCACAAGCCGTGGAGATCATTTCGAGAGTGCTCACAGTGCACTCCGCAATGTGCTCCTTCTGACGATCAAGCGACTAAATGAACAACACAATCAGTTGCGTCGTCTGAAGAAGGCAAAGAAGAAGAGCCGTGTTGACATCGCGGCGTTGCAAGAGCTGGTGCAGACCCTAACCCAGAAGAATGAGGACCTTGCTCAAGAGTGGGACGACGCTATTGAGGAAGGACAAGGCTGGGAAGAGGACTACAACCAGGCTATGGACGAGGTGCATGCATTGCAGGACCTCGTGCCCCCGGTGTTAGGCATACCGGTGGTCTTGGGTCTTCCAGCAATGGGAGAACCCGGAATGGGAGAAGAGGTGGTAGATCCAGAGCCACCAGCAGAAGTACCGGAGGAGGACGACCCACAGGAGGTCGAGTTCTACTCCGAGTAGGGGGTTACGGTTGCCAAGTAGGGCAGCTAGGGTAGCGTAACCCAACTTTTGTAATCGGTGACATGTCGTTTAGACAGTAGCGTATGTATAGGTAGTGACGACATGAGCACGACTTCTCGGAGACCCGAGAATAATGTATCTTGTATAAAGTTTATGCTTTATCAATATATGTGAATGTTGTGCAAATTAATCATGTGTCACTTCAATACCTACTGTTGCTTATGGAATTTTAAGTAAGACATGTGCTAATCGCTACTGTTTCGAATTTCAGAATGACGCGTACTCGTGCCAACCCTGATGTTAGGGGTACCAGCCAAGGGGGAGAGACCTCCCAACCACCTCCCGAGGACTCCTCGGGACAGCAGCAGCAACAGCAACAGCAAACACCGCCACCGCCACTGCCAACGGTTGCATTGGCCGACATTGTCGCGGCAATGGCGGGCTCGCATCAGCAGCACACAGAGTTGCTGCAGACTCTCATCGCCAATACGTCTCGCCCAGAGAGATGTCAAGATCGTGAGGAGCGCCAACAGAGCTCCTACTCCGACTTCCTGGCAACTCATCCCCCTGTATTCTCAAGGGCGAATGAACCACTTGACGCGGACAACTGGCTCCGCGCCATAGAGATGAAGTTTGTGCTGCTCCAGATCAGCGAGCAGCACAAGACTCAGTTCGCGGTCCAGCAGCTCCAAGGATCCGCGAGCGCGTGGTGGGCCAACTTCAGTGCTTCACAGCCCACCGACCGAGTGATGACCTGGGCGGAGTTCCGGACGGCCTTCAGGGCCTATCATATACCGCCAGGTCTGATGAAGAGGAAGACGCAGGAGTTCTTACACCTGCAACAAGGGAGCCGGAACGCGCTGGAATACTCCAGGGCGTTTAATGATCTCGCGCTATATGCGTCGTATCATGCTGATACCGACGAGAAGCGGCGAGACCACTTTTACCAGGGGCTTAACCCGCTCCTGAAGGATAAATTGGCGATGTTCAATCGTGGCAGCCTCAACGACATCATTGATGCTGCGATTGTTCAGGAGGACTCCGGCAAGGAGTTAGCGGCGGCGGAGAGAAAGCGAAGTGCGCCGCAGAGCAGTGGAGAAGGAGGCGGTCCTTCTCAGAAGTTTCAGATGGTGAATCGCCCACCATCAGGTCCACGCTGGCAACCACCACAGCGGTCGATGCCGTTCCGCAGTCGGCCGTACTCTTCACCGGCATTCCGGCCGGCACTGCCAGCACCACCGCAACAACAACAGCAGCAGCGGGCGATGCCGCGTGCGTTTGCACCTCCGCAACGCATGCCGGGCTTTCGTCCACCGAGTACTCCACCAGCAGCGGCCACATGTTACAAGTGTGGTCGTCCAGGACACTTCGCGAGCAGTTGCCCGGAGAGGCAAGGCGGCGGAGTGGCACCACAGTTTCCGGGGAGGAATCAACCCCGGAACCCTACTAATGCACGGCGGGCAAACCCTAGACCCGGCACTGTCCACCAGCTTGCCATTGAGGACGTGTCGGAGGGCGAGCCAATCCTTGCGGGTATGTTCCAACTCCACCAGCATCCCGCTATAGTACTGTTTGATTCAGGCGCCACACATAATTTTATTAGCCAAGCTTTCATTGCTAAACACAGTTTGCCAATACTACCCACCGATAGTCCATATTTAATTTGTTCACCGGGTGGGAAGATTTCAGCAAGCGTAATGGTCTCCAAAGCACCATTATGCTTAGCGGGTAGAGTGTACCCCACGTCTCTCATTAACTTAGAGGGACAGAAGGTCGATGTCATCCTAGGGATGTCGTGGTTAACCCGCCACGGCGCTGTTTTAGACACCGTCCTTCGAGTCGTGCACTTAAACTCAGAAGTGCACAGTTCTCACTCATTATTTCTGGACAGTCCAGAAATAAAACTTCCAAGTGTCTATCAAGCCACAACCATCAGATTGGAAGACATTCCAGTGGTCCGAGAGTTCCCTGATGTATTCCCGGACGATTTGCCGGGGATGCCACCCGATAGAGAGGTGGAGTTCAAAATTGAACTTGCACCGGGAACCATGCCAATATCCCGAAGGCCGTACAAGATGGCGCCCAAGGAGTTGGCTGAACTGAAGACTCAGCTCACGGATCTTCTGGAGAAGGGTTTTATTAGGCCGAGCTCCTCACCATGGGGCTGTTCGGCATTATTTGTCAAGAAGAAGGATGAGACGTTGCGGCTTTGCGTGGACTATCGTCCATTAAATGCCGTAACCATCAAGAACAAGTACCCGTTGCCACGGATCGACATGTTGTTTGATCAGTTGGTCGAAGCAAAGATCTTTTCCAAGATGGATTTAAGATCCGGGTACCATCAGATTAAGATAAGGGCTGAGGACATTCCAAAGACGGCTTTCTCGACGAGGTACGGACTTTATGAGTACCTAGTTATGTCCTTCGGCCTCACCAATGCTCCAGCTCACTTCATGTATTTGATGAACTCGGTATTCATGCCGGAGCTGGACAAGTTTGTCGTGGTCTTCATCGACGACATCCTGGTATATTCCAAGTCGGAGGAAGATCACAAGAAACATCTGCGTATAGTCTTGCAACGGCTGCGGGATCACAAGTTATACGCAAAATTCAGCAAATGCGAGTTTTGGATATCGCAGGTGCCTTTCCTCGGGCATATCATCTCAGCGGAAGGTATCGCTGTGGACCCGAGCAAGATCACTCAAGTGCTGAATTGGAAGTCCCCGAGAACTGTTCACGAGGTACGGAGTTTCCTCGGACTCGCGGGGTATTATCGGAGGTTCATTCTGAACTTCTCGAAGATTGCCAAGCCAATGACAGAGCTGCTGAAGAAGGCTACCAAATATGTTTGGAGTCCAACATGTGAAGCAGCATTCAAGGCTTTAGTCAAGAACCTGACATCAGCACCGGTTTTGGCACAGCCAGACACAACAAAACCGTTCGATGTGTACTGCGATGCATCCGGCATTGGGCTCGGATGTGTGCTGATGCAAGACCGAAGAGTGGTCGCGTATGGATCACGGCAGCTTAGGAACCATGAGCAGAATTATCCAACTCACGACTTGGAGCTCGCTGCCGTGGTATTCGCACTCAAAATGTGGAGGCACTACCTACTCGGTAACCTCGTACATTCATATACCGACCACAAAAGCCTCAAGTACATATTCACTCAGAAGGAGCTGAACATGAGGCAACGAAGATGGTTAGAACTGATAAAGGATTACGAGATAGAAATCCATTATCATCCGGGCAAGGCAAACATAGTGGCAGATGCGCTGAGCCGCAAGTCACACGTCAATAATCTGACCATCACACCGTTGGAAGAGAGCGAACCACCATTACATGTGATTCCACACGGAGCTCTCTACAACCTAGCTTTGATCCCCACCATCCGTGAAGAGATAGCGGCAGCCCAGAAGAATGACAAGGGCATGTCACATTTACGGAGACGTGTAGACAGTGGGGAGTTAAAATGTTTCCGGAAGGACGGAGACGGCGTTCTGTGGTTCAAGGACCGGATCGTCGTACCCCGTAAACCGGAATTACGGAAGAAAATCTTTGATGAGGCTCACTCATCAAAGTTTTCTATTCACCCCGGCAGCAACAAGATGTATCAAGAACTCAGAAGAAAGTTTTGGTGGACACGGATGAAGCGCGAGGTTGCAAAATACGTGTCCGAGTGTGATACATGCCGAAGGGTGAAGGCAGATCATATGCGGAAACCATGACTGCTGCAACCACTGGGCATTCCTGCCTGGAAGTGGGAGGACGTGAGCATGGATTTCATCGTCGGTTTACCCACCACCTTACAGAAACATGATTCGGTGTGGGTGATCGTCGATCGGCTCACCAAAGTTGCCCATTTCATCCCGGTCAACACCAACTACAACGCCAAGAAGTACGCTGAACTGTACATCTCACGGATCCTATGCTTGTACGGCGTACCCCGTACTATCATATCGGATCGGGGCACTTTATTTGTGTCCCGTTTTTGGGAGAAGCTACACGCTGCCTTGGGGACGAAGCTGATCCGTAGTTCAGCCTACCACCCGCAGACGGATGGGCAAACGGAGCGGGTAAACCAAATTTTAGAAGACATGCTACGAGCTTGCGCTATCGACCACGGCAAGAATTGGGATGATCACTTGCCGTTAGCTGAATTCTCGTACAATAATGGGTACCAAGCCAGCATCAAGATGGCACCTTACGAGGTGCTATACGGTAGGAAATGCCGCACACCATTGAACTGGTGTGAGTCTGGCGAAAGGGTTACCTTCGGGATTGACTTTGTCAACAACGCGGAAGAAAAGGTTCGACTAATTCAAGCGAACCTAAAAGCCGCTCAATCCCGTCAGAAACAGTATGCGGACCGGAGAAGGCGCCCATTACAATTCGAAGTTGGAGATCACGTATATCTACGAGTGTCTCCAATGAAGGGCGTAAACAGATTTGGGGTGAGAGGAAAATTGGCACCCCGATTCATCGGTCCATTCCAGATTACTGAAAGATGTGGATCAGTGGCATACCGGTTGAAATTACCAGAAGCACTTTCCGGTGTACACAACATCTTTCATATTTCCCAGCTGAGGAAGTGTCTCAAGCTATCAACTACCTTTCAGCTGGAAGACATTGAAGAACTGCAACCGGATCTCACCTATCGGGAGGAACCGGTGCAGATTATTGATGAAAAGGCCCGAACCACACGCAACCGTACGTTGTGGTTCTACAAGGTTCTATGGAGTAATCACTCCATGGACGAAGCGACATGGGAGAGCGAAGAATTCCTTCGCACTAACTACCCTGAATTTTTCATGTTGCATATCCGGTAATTTTCCACCGTCCTCTCTCTCATTTTCACCTTATAATCTCGGGACGAGATTCTTTTAAGGGGGGAGGAATGTAAGGGCCTCAGTTTTTGACACACATTTGCAGTGTTCATCACCACACCACACACCTCATTTGAGGAAGAATGATGAACACAAATGAAGAGCAAGTAACAATTATCAACATGCTCATTAGAGAACAAACTTACACATTGCAAAAGTGGTATTTCCCACATGTGATATAGATGGGCTGGACATATGAAAACTCCTACACTTTGCTAAGGATGTCCATGCCAAGTTTCACCCAAATTCAAAACCTTTTTGAGGTCATTTTGGGTATAGATAGGAAGAGGGCAGTTTGAAACCATATTCAAATTCAAACTGTTTTTATCCCATGAATTTAAAAGTGGAAGGCATATTCTTACTCAGCACATTTTTGTGAGCTCACACACCAATTTTCGCTCCATTTGGAGTTGATCTTGACATGAGCTAAGGGGGAGAGATTCAAACTTTATTTGAATTTCAAACTGAACTTGTGCTGAAATTCATTCAAACCAAACCTCATTTGAACTTTGATCTATTCAAATGGCTCATGGGTGAATAATTTGAATTGCCAAGGGTAGTATGGGGTTCACTGTTTACAACAGTGATTAGGAGTAAATTTCAGAGGTTAAAACTGGAGGTGGGACCCACATGTCAGCCACTGCTCAGATCAAACCGACTGAGACTTTTTCACTCGGGTCGCCGAGCCGCAGCGGTGATCGCCACAGAGGCCAGCCGCCGCGCCACCAGCTGCTTGCCCACGCGCGGGCGTGAGGCGGTGCAGAGCCTTCTTAAGGCGCCTGCCCCCTCCTCGGCCGAGGTACCGCCGTTCTTCCCCGCAAGAACTCAGCGCCGGCCGAAAACTTCCGCAGCTCGGACTTGATCGGAGAACGCCGATCGCAGCTTCCTCCGTCCACTCCAGAGCCCCAGCAAGGTACTAGAGACCTTCCTCTGTCCTTCCCGTTGCTAGGATTCGGTTGAAACCGATTGATATCGGCTGTGCCGAAAGATCAAACTCGGAACTTGGAACCGCCACACCTCGGGCTCTCGTGGACAGCCCAACCAGGGCGTTGTCACGCCCGAGCCAAGGCACCCTTGGACGCGCGGGTGACCGGTGCTGCTCATCCCCGAGCCACAGCTCGAGTGGTTGCTCACCGGCGGCGAATTTCCACTTTTCCCCTTTCTGTGTGCAGAACGACCTTCGGGTACGATTCTGTTTAATTCGTGCTCTAGAAAGGATTAGAGGGCCTCAGGCCGCTCTCACATGAGCTAGACACGGTAACGCACAAGTTGCCTTCACAACTCTGGGCCGGAGAACCTCTGTGCCCGGCGTAATTTGAGGTCTACTAATGGTGGAACGAACGGGCGGCATCGGGCGCACGGTGAGGACCTATTTCGGGCCTTCCCCGAGCTGCCTCGAGCTCATGTCGACCTTCTCTGAGGTCCACTGATGCTCCCCGACCGATTTCCCAAGTAGCTGAGGTGCTAGAGAAGTCAGTCGACATGGCCGAAGTCATTCCGAGGTGGCGGCTCGTCGCCGACCATGCTCCGGCCGTTGTCACGAGCACCTGACCCTCGGATCCTATTCCCCAAGTAAAAGTAGGCAGGGGCGGCCAGAATCGAGAAGTTTGGAGCTGTACAGCAGCCGGCGGCGAGCTCTCCGGCGAGATCCCTCGGCGGCGGAGCGCGGGTGTCGCGAGGTTGAAGAAGGGGGTGGACCCCAGCTGTCAGCGGGAGATATTTTGAATCGGGATCCGGCTGCGGCCGGGATCGGGTGTGCTGGCACGCAAAATCCTTGTGGGCCGCGATGTGCCATCGTCTAGGCGTGCGACGCGTGTCCCCTGGGCCCATGCGCGAGTTTAAACTTTTCCCCGATTTTCAGATTTCCTTCAAACTTCAAATCCTCATAACTTTGGATAGAAAGCTCCAAATTGAGTGAACCAAATTTTGCTGGATTCAGCTCTCTGAGTACTTTCCAGAAAATCAAGTTTCACTTCATGAAATTCCTTATTTCTCCAGAATTAATTCCTCAAAGTTTAAACTGTTAGGAATTTTAACTGGAGAATCCTTTGGAGGAAAATCCTGAAATTTTACTGAGATGTTCACCAAAATATCCTTGAGCTACCATAAAAATTTCAGATCCATTTGAGCTCATTTAATCCACCTAATGGTGTAATTAGTGAAACTGTTCCAAAGAAAATAGAAAATGTTCAGAAACATTTTCAGAATTTTCTCTGAAATTGTTTGGCTCATATCTTTAGTTAGGAACCCCCAAATTAAGTGAGACCAACTCCATTAGAACCCTCTAAAAATCTAGTTTTCAGAAAGTCATAGTTTGTTTCATGAAAGTCCTTAGAACACCCTAAAAGCCTTTAATTAAGGTCAAGGACATAATTAATTGTGGAGGGCTCAATTGAGCTTTGCTGCAACTAAAACTTGACCAAGTCTCTGTTTAGGTTGTAACCAAGCCACAGTAAAAGTTTCACAGTCATTAGGTCTGTCTAGCAAAGGTCATAAGCTTCACAAGTTCAAACTTAATAAATGCATTTAAATTAATACATGTATGTCTTATATCATGTAGTCGCTAAGGTCGAGGAGGAACCCGAAGTCCTAGACTTCGTTACTCCGGAGGAGCAGCTAGCCTACGACCAAGAGCAGCAAGGCAAGCTCCAGTTTGCATTAACCTTTTTACAAATGTTTATTGTTTTGAGCACATCTTTGAATATTGTGGTGATTCTTTGCATTAGAGTCTTGATTGGAAACCCAACTGCATAGCCAAGAAAACCATGGGTTGGGGTTAGGATTGAAAACCTCGTTAGCCACTGCATTGCTAAGATAGAGTAGGATTCGGTACAAGTCGAGTAGTTGGAACTACTCGCGAGCATAGACTAGAGGCACTCGACTCGGGTAGTGATAGCACATGAAACACATGGCAAGAAAATGAGACCAAGCGGAGGTTAAGGGCAGCAGGACTTTGGGGCCTGTGTGCTATAGCTCCGCTTGTGTCGATTGAGGACCGAGCCGTGTGCGGGCCTGTTGAACAAGCTAGAACAGTACCGAAGACCTACCGGCTATATGGGAACCGGGAAACTGATGTAACTCGGGTAGCTGGGTATTGAGGCATTGCCCGTCGTTCAGAGGGTAGGTTGAGAGCTCGAGGTGTAAATCGGCTGGCGGCACAGAGATGCGCGTGCAGAGACCTCTTGCTCGGGACGATGGGACCGGTTCAATATTTGGCTGACGGGTGAAAGGTAGTTGCGTACGGCGTCAGCGATGGTTGTTGTAGGCAACATCGAGTACGGGCGTACGTGACGGGTTGTTCGGGTAACCCTGCAGGTGTAAATCGATTATAATCGCCGTCCCTCGCGGTCAGTGAGTACCACTTGTTCACTGTACCATGACGTAGAATGAACAGGCTAGTTACATGTTAAAATGTTGCTGATTGAAAGATGGACATTGATTGTTAATGATATGCTGTAGCTTAGAGCTAACTAAAGTTCTTTTCAACTTTGGGCAAAGTACATGAGAGAAAGGCGTTTCTTGTTTGATTGCGGCTCTCTCATGTACCTTCGCGTAAGGTTCTCCACAACCTGCTGCTAAAACTTGAAAGTAAGGTTCTACTAATTAGGCGAGTCCTTGCAAATAATTTTTACCTCATGTAACCCATTACCCTCATGTAGAAGTTCCATGTTTAGGTGAGACGGGTCAGACTTGCTGAGCCTTCATGCTCACTGCTTGTGTTTGAAGCTTTTGCAGGGTTCTATGAGGAAGGGACTCCCGAAGAGGAGACGGAACCCCAGGAGGGGAACCCCGTCGAGTGGGAGTCGTGCACGCCGCAGAGTTAGTGTGTGTGTGTGCTAGCAAGGACACGTTCAAGGGCTGAACGTGCACTTGATGCTTAGTCTACGCCCGTGAGTGTGGACTAAACTTATTTTGATGTAAACATGTTCATAAACTTGTTTATGTAATAAAATTTCCGCTTCCGCTTTGTACCTTTGACGTGTGTTATACGGTGCTGTGCAACGCAGCACCCCTCAGCGTGATCCTGGCTCGACAGGACATTGGGGTCGTGTCACCGACCCAACATGGATGCCCCTGCTCAAAACCCCCGCCCCAACGTACCTGCTGTCGTGGGCAACAAGGCATGCTTTGTATGCGGAGAAACAGGACACTTCGCGAGCCAGTGCCCGAGGAGAGGTCCTGGACAGCAAGGAAACCGTGGACAGCAGAACTACGCTCACGGCAACGTGAACCATGTTTCTGCTGAAGAAGCGCAACAGGCTGAGGACATCGTAATTGGTATGTTCCTTGCCAACTCCAACCCAGCCACCATTCTATTTGATTCTGGAGCATCACATTCCTTCATATCATCCAAGTATGTTGCCAAGTATAATCTACCCATACCACACTTGAAATATACTATGTTGGTTAATTCTCTCGGTGGAGAGATGAGGACTAATATAGTATGTTCAAAAGTAAACCTTAAAATAAGGGGGGTAGACTTCCTTGCCAACCTCATTGTCTTGGATTCCCAAGGGCTTGACATAATACTCGGAGTGGACTAGTTAAGCAAGCACAACGGAGTAATCCAATGTGCTGAGAGGAGCGTGCAGTTGACAAACGAGCATGGAACTCACATCGAGTTCGAGTCAGCCCAACCAACAACCGAGAAGGCAGAATTCCACATCTGTTCTCTACTAACGAATGTCGAGGGCGATATTCAATTTAAGGGGGGGGTAGATTTGTGACACCCTCATTTTTGGATTCTGCATGTATTCATGTTTCATGTAGGAAAACATTTTAAAATAAGTTGAAACCGAGAAAGAATCAAAAAGTTAGCCAAAAAGAGCAAATTCCATTTTACTGAGAGCGCCGAAGACAACTCCCGCGGCTTGCTGGCCACATGGCGTGTTCGGAGCTCTTCTCCGAAAATGGGGAGAGGTCCACCGCTAAATTGGCTACGTGGCAGGCTCAGGGCTCATTCCAGCAAAGGGGGAGAGGTCCGACCCCGTGGGACACGTGTTGTCCCCGGAGCTAGTCGCTGCGGAAAAGAGAGAACCAGTCGTGCGGGACACGTGTCGCTCTCGGAGCTCTTCTCCGAGAGGTCCGACCCGCGGGACATGTGGAGCCTCCGGAGATTATCCCTGCGGAAGGACGTGATTCTGAAGCAGTTTTCCTCTGTACGTGAGTACCCGTTGCTGAGGAAACCGACACGAACTCTTCTACGCTGAATACTGCAACCAAATCAACTAAAGATAAGTTGTTAAGATTCAAAAACTATTTGAATAGGACTCTTATTCGAATTCTGATCAGAGGAGGACTCTTCTCTTCTCGATTATAAATAGAACCGAAAACCTTTGGCCACAACCACGAACTTCTTTTCCACCTCCTGAGCCGACAACTTGGAGCTCTAGCCCCAAACTCGCCGAGCTAAACCCTTCGCATAAGTTTGACCACCAGAGAGATCACCGACGAGCCCAGAGATGATCGCCATCGCCGGAGGAGAGCTGATGACCTGAGGAAGGACTGAAGATAGTAAGGTAGGTCTCCAATACCACCTTACGACATCATCGCGTTTTCTTTTCATTTGTTCTCTTCGATTCCTTTCGAACATAAGCTTTTTCGTGGATAGATCACGTGTTGATCGGTTTGATCTAGATCTTGTAACGAGATCATCGCCACGTCCACAATTGATCTTTACACCTCTGTTCATTGTAAAAGCCATGCAAACATGCAAGAACACGTACAAACCGATCTAATAAAAATTGCATCAGAGGATTAACATGCATATGCATCATTGCATCTAAAAGTAGAGTTTGTGCATGGTATTGATTGCTATGAATCTTGTATGTGCGTGATCACGTATAGAAGGACAAGCTCAGCGAGCTGTCTATGATGAGCTGCAACAACAAGGTTTCAAGATCCAAGAGCAACAGGAACCACAAGAACAAGGCAAGTGCTCCTTGACCATATTGATCTCATATTTTGGAAAACTGTTTTGTTTGCAAAAAGGTGTGTGTGCTTGAGTCAAACATGATGGGAAACCCTTCCATAGGAGTTTAGTAGTTTTGTTAGCCACCCTTGTCACCGGGAAAGTTATTGAGTCGGGTATGGTTTTTGCTTTTATGCTTCGCTGAGTCCATGGGATACGGGAAGCGAGATAGATGTGTTTAGCTAACTGCACTCGTAAGAATAATGAGAAATTGGTGTTAATGAACATGAATCAGAGGGAGATCTAGGCAAGCCTTGGTTTGTGGATGAGGTAGAATGAAATGGTGGTTTTACTTGCCGTACATCTAAGGACCGGTTCATGCCAGACATGCCAGGATAACAGTGCCACCACAAGGCCAGGTATGGGTGCGGCTTAGCTGAGTAATTAGGTAAGTTACTAGATTGTTATGGACCGTGGAAGGCGCGGGGAATGGGAATCGAGTGAGGACTTCCCTGGGAACTGTATGGCACAAGAGGGGGCCCGTGGGTGAGAGAATTGGAGATTCTAGCCTGCCGGTGAAACCTTAGTGAGTCTATACATCTAGTAGCCCCTTTGTAAAGGCTATTTTGTGATCTCTTGGCCATACACCGACGGTTGTGTACTGGTATAATGGAGGTTCTGCAGTCACCGACGGGTGACAAAATCACAAACTTGTGGGTAAAGTGGTACAAACTCTGCAAAGTCTAAAACTATCATGATAGACGAGCTTACGGTCACGAGCGCCTGGACAACTCACATGATTAGGTGGGATGGTTTTTGGGATGGTTTGGTCTTTGGATTTGGTTTTTGGGACTATTGAGTCCAGGTGATAAGATTGGTTGCATGACTATTGAGTCATGGCAACGAGATTTGGTCTCGCAATGAGACAGAATTGAATGGTAGCAAATACGAGATGGTATTCGTGAGATGGTAGCAAATACGAGATGGTATTCGTGAGATGGTAATGAGTACGAGATGGTATTCATGAGCAAAGTTGATTAATATCTAGTTGAGACATGGAAAAGGATGAATCATAATGGAGGTATGTCGGTATTTTAATACATGTTGGGATTACATTCATTTAAAGCTAGGTTGTTGTTTTTATCGTGTTTTGGGAAATAAACTTTGCTTTTTGCAATGAGCCTTTTTATACCTTCCTTGCTGTGAGCAACATATCATATTTTCCTGCACTTGCCGAGTACATCATGTACTCAAACTTGCATTATTACTTTATCATCAGCAACAGGAGAGGAGTACTATGAAGACCCCATGGAGCATTAGGCATGTAATCTGTCCTCAACCTTGCCTATGGAGTAGGAGATGGAGCCGCTGCTGCTGCTGCTTAGTTTGCTTCCGCTATAGTTAGAAGACTTCTGCTGCTAGATTTAGACTTCCGCTGCTAAGATAGACTTCCTCTGCTAGCATGAGTCCAAGACTCATGAGACATTGTAACAAACCCTGTTATTCGTGATTATAAAAATATATATATATATATTCTGAATTCAGTTTGTGGATATATGTGTATGTGTGATGAACATCCTGGGCGCACATATGCATCAGTTCTCAGTTCTGTGTTCTACATAATTGAGGGTGTCACATGTATTTTATAAGTTACTATGTACACTAGTGGGTGGCTTTAGCGTTTGTGGGTGAAATCAGGGGCTGACAGGTGGGTCAGCGGGCCTAGTTTGTGTATGTGTGTCTTTGGTGCATGTGGACCGGGTTTAGAGAGCTGTTTTCCTTTGATCCCTATGGACCATGACTATGTGACAGCTCACTGTGATGACACATGGGTAGGACGGCTGAGATGGCTGCCACCTCACCAGCTACGCTTGCAAGGTGCTCGACCGACTGAGTTGGCGCTGACTGGGTGGCCAATTTTACTGGGAAGCTGATGTGTGCTGCCAGAGAAAATGAAGGGGAAAGGAGATGGGCTCGGCCCAGAAAAGGAAGGTTCTCATCATTTCCTATATTTTGTTTTTGGATCTGTATTTTAATCTAATTTTTTGTTTTGAATTTGGATTTAGCTTGCACTAGGTAATTTACTAGTGATTTGAGTTAACAATTCTCATACACGATTTGCGTACGGATTTAATTGAAAGGTTGTCACGTCTATACGAGCAAAAATGCCACTTGGCCCAGTTTGAACTCATTTGTTTCAATTAATTTATTAGTTGGTTATATACGCACACTTAAATGCATATATGTATATGTGTGTGTATTCTTATACCTACATATATACTTATATACACATACACACATAGTGTTTCACCTTTATTTTATTCCTTGTTTTGTTATTAGATTCTTGTGCTGCATGTATGTGTTGATGTTCTTGGAAATTCTATTTGAGACGGCTTAAACTCGATTTCCTTATTATTATCAAATTTTCGTTGTAATGACCCATATATATATATATATATATAGATATATAGATATATAGACACACACACACATATGTATACCTATACACATATGTGTCACCGCCACTCCTCTTTCGAGCTCTGGTATTAAAACATATTAAGTGTTTTGAACAGTACATGTATATATTGACTTCACAGAAATTCTGGTTTCCCCTAAGATTTAGTTACACTCTTACTTATTTGCTTAAGTGTAAGTTTTTGGTAGTTGTTGCAGCATGTGTGTATGTTTATACGTCTCAGCCGTTTCAGAATTTAATTTATGTTTAAGTTTCCCCAAAAATTTTAATTCGTACTGATTTCTATTTGATTTAAAAATTTGGCACGTGACAAATACATTGGATATGGAGTGTTAGAGTGAGCTTCATGTAAAGTATTGAGCATTCACGTGGTGCTTGACGTGTGGTTTGACATGTGACATGTTAAGTTTGTTTTTGATGTGTATGAGAGAATGATTGGTTCTTATGGACTGAGTTTCTGAGGTTTTATGGTGGTTTTGGTGGTTTTAATTTGAGCAGCATTTGTTGAGGCTGTCACACAAAATGTTGTGGTATGAATTAACGAGAGTCAAGCCGTGGACTTGTGCTCGGAAGAATTGGTTGTTTGCTCATGTGTTGGTGTTTCTTGAGGTCAAGACATGGCTTTTGATGGTGATTCTTGAACTAAACATAGGAGGAATTGTGGCTGAGACAATCAAAGGTGTGATGCAGCATGTTTGGATCAAGAACGGTGCATATGAAGGTACTTGAGAAGGGTCAAGTGGTGTTGCAAACATGTGTGGAAGTCATGATCACAAGTGCAGGGATGGCACAAGGTTGTCACGTGATTCCAACATGTTTGGACGATGAAAGTGAAGGTTGAACGTGTTTGGAAGGTGTTTCACGTGTGCAAGGAGTGCATAGACGTGGCAACATAGTTCTAAGGTGTGGTGAAGGTGTTTGCACGTGTGTGGAGGTTGTCACAAGTTTGTGGTGTGATTCTAGCACGTTCGATCGTGAGGAAACAGGAGATTAAATCGACGAGTGACTAATTACACAATGTTGAAGTCCTGTTGCATATTATCTAGTAAGTTTATTCCAGCAAATAAACCCGGTGCATTGAGCATGGGGTCTGCAACGGCATGATCTTACGTACGTGTTAGCTGCATGATATGCGCATAAGCGTGAGACGCGGGGGTTCGCTTTGTTCGTGCGCATGAGCATGGGACGTGGGCGTCCACAGAGCTCGCTCATGGAGTAGTTTCCGGATTAGGACCACGTTTGTTTGTTCAAGTTATTTAAATGAATCAATGAACATAAAATGCTGCAGTCTCATGCAGCACCAAAATGAACACCCATACGTGTGTATTCCTGAGTGTTCACCATAACTTATTCCTCCTCCTGCTATAACAAGTGGCATCCGAGCTAGGTTCAAGTGCTAGCAGCCATAGCTGGTGGAAGGTCTCGTTCCCTTTTCTGGACGCCGGTGAGAGCGCCACACAACCGTGCGCAGCGTCGCGTTCGAAGCGCGACGTGACATAGAGGGGACGAGGTGGTCATGCAGTAGGTCCTGATGGAGTCTACAGGCGGCATTGGCAACATCATCTGGATGATTCTGTCATGCACCAACTACGCACAGTGGTCCATGGACATGATGGTGAATCTACAAACGAAGGGGCTGTGGGATGCATTCGAGATGGGCGATGCGCCGCAACGCAAGGATCGTCTTGCATTGGCGGCAATACTGCACTCCGTTCCAAAGGACATGCACGCATCTCTTGTGATCAAGGAGACGGCAAAGATGGCGTGGGACACCATCGTGGCTCGGTGCATCGGCGTTGAGCGCGTCCGCGAGACGAACGCATAGAAGCTCCGGAAGGAGTTCGAGACAATATATGTCGGTACCCTGCAGACCGGGTACCCCCCGTGGTGGGTCCAAGACAGCCCAGACTCCACCTCCCTGCTGAGGCGGGCGCTGGCAAGGCCATGTGTCCTTGGCTCTGGACTCGGCCTCCCTGTTGAGGCCGGGCCCGGTGCTGCCACGTGTCCCTAGCCTCCGGAGCTGACACGTGCCCTTCGCCCCGGGCCAAGCCTCCCCGCTGAGGTGAGGTCCAAAGCTGCCACGTGTATCCGGGCTCTGGACCACCTCCCCGCTGAGGAGGGCTCCGGAGTCGACACGTGCCCTTGGCCCCGGACCAAGCCTCCCCGCTAAGGTGAGGTCCGGAGCTTCCACGTGTATCCGGGATCTGAACCTTCTCCCCATTGAGGAGAGCTCTGGAGCTGACACGTGCCCTTCACCCCGGACCAAGCCTCCCCTCTTAGGTGAGGTCTGAAGCTGCCACGTGTATCCGGGCTCTGAACCTCCTCCCCGCTGAGGAGGGCTGCAGAGAAGACACGTGCCCTTGGCCCCAGATCAAGCCCCCCCCCCCCCCCCCCGCTGAGTTGAGGTCTGGAGGTGCCACGTGTATCCGGGCTCTAAACCTCCTCCTCGCTGAGGAGAGCCCCGGAGCCGACACGTGCCCTTGGCCCCAGACCAAGCCTCCCCGCTGAGGTGAGGTTCGGAGCTGCCACGTGTATCTGGGCTTTGAACCTCCACCTTTTTGAGGGCCTCGGAGCCACTGCGTGTCCCATGATCTGTCGTGGGCCTTGGGACTTCAAAGTCAAGGAGGAATTGCGCTGTTAGGCCGCGCATTCAAGGCTCACGCCTTCCCCAAAAGCTTGGTGCATGACGCACGCCTCCGCCCTTCACCCATTTGCCATTACGGTGACAAGACAGGGCGGCGAGGAGTAAAAACGGCACAGAGCCGCCCAGCGAAGCGAGAGGACGCGGCGACAAGACGGCGTCTTCATCATCACCTGCTGCGTGGTCAGAGGCACTCAACACGCGAGGCGGCAGGACTTAACTCTTCCACAAACCACTCTACCCATAGTTGTAAAAACTCTAGATTATGTATAGGGTCCAGACAGCCTCGAGGCCACCTGTCGCGCCCCAGGCCACATTGTAACTGCCCCGGTCCTTAGACTATAAAAGGACCGGGGTGGCCTCCGGGCAAAGGGTTCGGCTCCAGTTTGCAACCCAGCCAACACACACACATACGTGCAAGCAATACAACAATCACCCCTGTGGACGTAGGGTTTTACGCTCCAGTGGCCCGAACCACGTAAATCCTCGTGTTCGTCTTCTCTCTCAAGCTCGATTGCTCTAGGGATGTCAAGCCCCTCCAGACAAAGAACCTTCATGGGCTGCTCCAGTAGCATACCAGGGGAAGTGTCGTTGCTACATTTCGACATTTGTAGCGCCAGGTAGGGTGCATTTCACGCTCTCTAGGCGACCGAGCATCACCTCCATGGTGAACATCCACTCTCTCGGTGGCTTGTCCCGCCCCACACGCTGTCGTCTCCAGGCAGGAGACGAGGATGCCACCTCCTGCTCCAGGGTGGGTAGATCTGGCCGGGCAGGCGACTAGATGGTCGGCATGCCCACGGCGCCCGCATCTGCTACATCCCGGTGGCCTTCTACCCCGACGGTGGTGAAGGTGCCGCCACTACCGAGCCCGGAGAGCATGCAGACTGCAGAACACACTCTTCTCCACAACCCTTCAGGCGAGGGTGCTACCGCAGAGGCGGCAGAGCAGTGGCGCAATGACATCGACTACCTCGTCGTCGCTGCCATGAACACGCCCGCCTACAGAAGGCAGCAGGTCGAGCCCTTGCAGGCCCAGTCGCGTACAACAACGGTGGCCCGTGAGACGGCAGCCACACACGCGACAACCACAGCCAGACAGGCCACAGCCGACCTCAGGGTCGAGCTAGATCACCACCGCGTGAGCGAAAATGGTCGCATCACCATCTAGCGACGCCGCGAGAGGCGTCACAACCTCAAAAAAGAGTATGGCTTCCTGAGCGCCGTACTAGCGGGACATTCCCTGTAGACCCCTGCCTCTCCGGTAGCAGGCGGGGGCTGCATGCCGCTCGCCCCTCACCTTCGCATGGTGGTCTGGCCACCCAAGTTCCAGCGCCACTTACTGGATAAGTATGACGGGACCGTCAACCCTGCCGAGTTCCTGCATATCTACTCCACCTCTATCCTAGCTGCAGGAGGGAATGAGGCCGTCATGGCCAACTACTTCCCGGTAGCCCTGACCGGCACTGCCCTGTCATGGCTCATGAACCTCCCCCCAGGATCCATCTCATCCTGGGAAGAGTTGTGATGGAGATTCACAGCCAACTTTGGGAGTTACTACATGCTCCCGGGCAGTGAGGTTGACCTCCACGCCGTACGTCAGCGCGAGAGGGGATCGCTGCGATCTTTCATCCAGCGGTTCTCCCAGGTGAGGAACACCATCTCCGCATCTCCAACGCCTCAGTCGTCATCGCCTTCCGGCAGGGCATACGAGACAAGAAGATGCTAGAGAAATTAGCCACGCATGATGTGCAAGACGTCTCCGAACTCTTCATCCTAGCGGACAAGTGCGCCAGGGCGGCGGAGGGCCAGGACTGGCACTCACGACCTGCCTCCATGTTGGGGGGTGCCGGTGAGGCCACTGCTCAGTGAAGCGGCAACAAGAAGAAGAAGGTCTGAGGCAAGGACAAGCCTCTGGCCAAGGCACCTACCGTTGCCGCGGCAGCAGCCGGTGGGGGCCATACCCTGCGCGCCGAAAAGCGCCCGGGACCGCAGTCAGCGACGATGGTCAATGGTGCCCGGTGCACAACTCCAGCCGCCACGGCACCAGCGAGTGCCGTGAGATCAGGAAGCTCGCGGAACGTTTCCGTGAACTGCAACAGCAGCGGCCATGCCAAGATGGTGCGCCATTCCATCAGCGGGAGGCCAAATAGAAGGCTGAGCCTGAGGCCGGCACTGAGCAGGAGATGGAGTATCAAGATGCCAAGCGGGCGCTGAAGGCCATCTACGGCCACTCTGACTCCGACTCCAGCGCCGAAGATGAGAGGTGCAAGGCGCTCCATGTGATGTACGGAGGCTCCTCCGACATCTCGTCCCGGTGAGCTGTCAAGACCCTGCACCGAGCAGTGGCAGCAGCTGCTCCAACCCCCGGGCTGGCATCACACCACAAGTGGATGGAGACGCCGATCAGCTTCGATGCCTCCGATTGCCCCAAGAACATGGAAGGCGCCGGGCAGCTGCAACTCCTCGTCGCCCTGACCATCACCAACATAAAGCTCTACCACATGCTGATCGATGACGAGGCATCCCTCAGCATGATGAGCCTTGCAGCTTTTAAGAAGCTGAAAATCCCTATGTCCCAGCTCACCCCTTCATGTCCATTCTCTGGGGTGTCCATGGACCCTATCTTCCCATGTGGTAGTATCTCCCTCCCGGTGACATTCGGGACGCCTGAGAACTATCGCACGGAGAGCATCATCTTCGACGTAGCGGAGGTCAGCCTCACCTTCAACCCCATCATCAGCAGGCCTGCCCTGTACCGATTCATGCAGTAGCCCACTAAGGCTACTTGGCCTTGAAATGCTGACTCTGGGAGGCGTCCTCAAGATCCACGGAGATCGCACTGCAGCGGTCTCAGCACTGGAGAAGCTCCAAGCGTTGGCAGCGCACAGGAGGCTGCTTCCGGCGACACAGAAGCTAGCCGGCCTCCTCAAGCACAAGCCAGCGAGGGATGACATTTGCACCCCGCATGAAGCCCTCAGACGGCAAGGACGTCCTAGTCAAGATCGTCCAAGTCGGCCGTGACATCGCTCAGACCACCCGGATCGCTGAGGGCCTGGGTGACAAATAGGAACACACACTCATCACCTTTCTCCGGGCTAACATCGACGTTTTTGCATGGCAACCGTTGGAGATGTCCGGGATCCCCAGGGAGGTGATCAAGCACTGTCTGAAGATCTACCCTGACGCCAAGCCGGTCCAACAGAAGCCTCAGAAGCAATCCATCGAGCGGCAAGACTTCATCCGTGAAGAAATCAAGAAGTTGCTCGATGTCGGCTTCATCCGAGAGGTACATCATCCACGATGGTTGGCCAACCTTATGGCCGTCCCCAAGGCTGGCGGGAAGCTTTGGATGTGCATCGACTACACCACCCTCAATAAGGCATGTCCAAAAGGATCCGTTTCCTCTCCCCTGTATAGACCAAATAGTGGATTCTATATCTGGATGTGATCTACTGTGTTTCCTAGATGCTTATTCAAGTTTCTGCCAAATACCTATGTCTAGCGAAGATGAAGAGCATACTGCCTTCACCACAGTAGATGGTCTATACTGCTATGTATCCATGCCATATGGTCTTAAGAATGCCCTTCCCACTTTCGTGTGCGCAATGCATAAAACTTTTGGGAATCTCATTCGAGACCTTGTAGAGGTGTATGTCGATGACATCATAGTAAAGGTTAAGCCGCAAACATCTTTGCTCGACAACCTAGCCCTAGTCTTCGGCAGGCTGTGTTCGACATGCACGAAGTTGAACCCAGACAAATGTGTTTTCGGGGCCTCTACCGGGAAGCTACTCGGTTTCTTGGTCTCATACCGAGGGATCAAAGCTAAACTCAAGAATATTAAGGAAATAGAATCGATGTGGCTTCCTGCCTGCATCAAGGACGTGCAGAAGCTCACCAGATGCTTGGTTGTGCTCAATCGGTTTATCTCTAGACTGGCTGAGCGGGCTCTTCCGTTCTTCAAGCTTCTGCGCAAATCTGGTCCAGTCGTATGAACCGAGGAAGCTGATGAGGCGTTCCAGGAGCTGAAGAAGTTCCTCACGACGCTGCAAATCATGGTGGCCCCGGAACAAGGCGAGCCTCTTCTCCTCTACATCGCTGCAACAAAGGAGGTTGTGAGTATGGTCCTGGTCACAGAGCAACCAAAACTCCATCGACCTAAAGTCCCAGACGAGGCTCCTACTGCCGTTGGTCCAGTGTACCAGGACTCGGACTTCACAGGAGACCCAAGGGATGGGGAGCAAGTTAGGTCCTGTCCAGCCAGACCTGATAATCAACGCATATCCGGGTATGAGCTCCCGGAGTGTAGTCCCAGACTAGGAGGCCAGGGGGCCCCGAGTCCCGGACCTCCCCAAGAAGAGTTAGTCAGGCCTCAGCCGACTAGACGTGATGAACGATGCACATCTGGGTTCCAGCTCCCAAAGTGCAGTCTTGGACCCGGGGGCCGGGAGCCCCCGATTCCCGGACCTCTCCAAGAGAACGCACTGGACCCCTCCGGGAGAGTCCAGACCATTCAGCGTCCGGTCTACTTCATCAGCGAGGTCCTCCATGATGCCAAGATAGGGTATCTGGAGGTGTACAAGCTGCTTTACGCAATCCTCGTTGCATCAAGGAAGTTGTGCCACTACTTCCAAGATCACAAGATCTCAGTGGTCACCTCATACCCACTGAGAACCGTTCTCCATAGCCCCAATGCAACTAGGAACATAGCCAAATGGGTTGCGGAGCTGGCGGAGTTTGAGCTGGACTTCATACCGTGCCATGCGGTGAAGAGCCAGGCACTAGATGACTTCGTGGTAGAGTGGACACCACCACCATGCCACCTAGAGGGCCAAGACATCGGTGAACCAGAGCTCAGAGCTCCGGTTTTCACTGAGCCTCACTGGACTCTCTTCTTCGACGGCTCCTCGCGCCAGCAAAGTGTCGGAGCGGGGGTGCTGCTCCTCACATTGACTGGGGAGCAGTTCAAGTACATGGTGCGACTTGATTTCAAGGCAACCAACAACATGACGGAGTATGAGGCTCTCATATTTGGGCTAAAGACCGCGCTGTCCCTCAGCGGCCAGAAGTTGTTGGTCAAGGGTGATTCTCAGCTGATCATCAAAAAAGTCAAGGGAGAGTGCAGCTGCAACGACCCTCAACTTGCAGCCTATCTCCTCCAAGTACAGAAGTTGGAGAAGGACTTCTTATCCTTGGACTTGTGCCATGTTCCCCGCGCCAACAATACAATAGCGAACGACATGTCAACGAAGGCTTCCACTTGGGCTTCAGTGCCTGAGGGGATCTTTGAAAGGAAGTTGTTGCAACCTACCACCTGGCCGTACGAACCAGGTGAAGGGGGCGAGATCAACACCTCGAAGCTGGCGGTCCCGGTGGCCCTATTACCATGGCGCCCGCGAAGGATCGTAAGCATCACCGGGGACTCCGTGCAACCTTGCGCATAAGATCCAAGTTACAAGTAGGTCCCAACGCATGGATCACGAAGATCCAGGACTACTTGAAAGACAATATCCTTCCTGATGAACGTGTATCCCTGAACGGATCACTCGGTTGGCTAAGAGATACACGTTGGTAGAAGGGGATCTCTACCGGCATGGCGACAATGGTGTCCTATTGTGGTGCATAACCCGAGAGGAGGGCTGCGACTTGCTCGCAGAGATCCATGGAGGCGAGTGTGGGAACCATGCATCTTCTCGCACGCTGGTCAGTAAAGCCTTTCGGCATGGCTTCGACAGGCTGACTGCTCTCCAGGATGTCGTCGACCTGGTCAAGAGATGCAAGGTGTGCCAGTTCCACGCCAACCAGATCCACACAACGGCGTAGACGCTACAGACGATCCCGCCCTCATGGCCCTTCGCTGTGTGGGGGCTGGACATCTTGGGACCATTCCCCATATCCTTCGGAGGGTACCGGTACCTCTACGTGACCGTAGAAAAGTTCACCAAGTGGCCGGAAGTTGCCTCTATAGTGACAATCTACAAGCAGTGAGTAGTCAAGTTCATCAAGTCAATCATCTGCCGGTTCGGGGTCCTAAACAGAATCATCACCGACTATGGGACCCAGTTCACCAGTGCAGTGTCCCAAGACTACTGCGAAGACCTCGGAATCCATGTTTGCTATGCTTCTATTTCTCACCCAGAGAGCAATGGTCAATTAGAGAGAGCAAACAACGGGATACTTAGAGGACTCAAGACGTGCACCTACGACAGCTTGAAGAAGCATGGTGCCCCCGGAGATCACCATGGGCTCATCCCGTGCGCAAGCGTATGACAAAGCCACCCAGGATCAGCTCTGGCGTGAAGATATCGACCTTGTCGATAAGCGAAGGTGGTAAGCAACTGCTCAAAACGCACGGTACTGCCAGGCGCTCTGGCATTATCAGAAGCGGTTCGTGTGGAGTAGACAGCTCGAGATAGGTGACCTGGTGCTTCAGCAAATACTTTTTCAAGAAGGGGCGCACAAACTCTCCCCCAACTGGGAGGGTCGTCCCTTCCGAGTGACACAAGTACGCCGCCCCGGGTGCGTCTGCCTGGCCACGTAGGATGGGGTACCTCTACCCAATCCACGGAACATAGAACACCTCCGTAAGTTCTATCCTTAGCGCAGCGGTAGGGTTCTCATTGGTCCCCGCAGGATGGACTAGTCTGGGGTTAAGGGCCGGACTAGTCCGGACCTTTTCTGGTGGCGACGGCTAGCTCCTGAGACCTCTATAAAAAGGGGATGCATGGGCCTCAAAGCAAGAGACAAGAACCCTAACGCCGAAATAGCCTTCCTAGAGCTTTTCTAGTCCCCTCTCTTCAATTCTTGGAGACCTAAGAGCGATTCTTGAGGGTTTGGGAGTTTTGGGGAAGAGGGGAAGAAGGGGAGTGAGCAACATTGAGCTCTTGGTTGACTCTCTCGCACTGAGTGGGAAGTGTGTTGTTGAGGGTACTGGTTTGTAAGTGATTTGAGCTGAGATCTTGTGGGAGCCTCAAGTTGTGAGGTTCCCCACGAATTGTTGTGAAGTCTTTGTGATATAGTGGAAGAACAAGCCAACCTTTGTGGTGGCTTGGTGAGGAAAAGGTTGAGAGCAACCTGGTCCTTTGTGGACTCCTCAACGTGGACATAGGCTTCTTTGTGAAGCTGAACCACGGGATAAATCTCGTGTTCTTGTTTTTTGAGTTAAATTTCTCTGTGATCGGACTAGTCCGCCCTCGGGACCAGACTAGTCCGCACTCTGTGAACTGATCAGTTTTATTAAGCCGTATTTCAGATTTTTTCGCCTATTCACCCCCCCTCGAGGCAACTTTCAATTAGTATCAGAGCCTAACTCTCTTAAAAGATTAACCGCTTGGAGAGGAGATGAGGGGAATCGGCAAGAAGGACTTACTGCCCATCGACACCACCGCTGCCGATGAGAACAGCACCCACGGCAATGAAGGGCCTAAGTTCTCACCACACAAGGCTGTCAACCAAAACAAGTACATGCCAAGGTTCCCTCCCTTCGACTTGGAGACCGATGACAAAGATGAAGAAGTGAAGCATCTTGCAGATCTTCTTCAAAAAGCAAAATATGAAGCTAGAAGGAGGAGGAGACTTGAGAAAGAAAAGAAACTCAAGAAGCCCGAAGAGGACTACACTCGATATCCTTTTAATTATGAGCACTTAAATTCGCACACAAATTATTTATCTATCCCCTTAGGCAAACCTCCACATTTTGATGGCACCAACTATACAATGTGGAAACACAACATGAAACTGCACCTTATTTCTCTGAACCCTACACTTTGGCACATTGTTTGCATAGGTGTAGATATCCCTGTGGATGATGAAGAGCTTACACCAGAGCAAGAACAACTCATCCACCGCAACGCTCAAGCAGCGGTTGTGCTCAACTCTTCCTTGAGCCAAGAAGAATTCAACAATGTGGATGGGTTAGAAAAGCCAAAGAAATATGGGATACACTCAAAATTGCGCATGAAGGCAACCACTCTGTCCGAGAAGCAAAGATTGAGATGATTGAGGGGGAGCTTGGGAGATTTGCCATGGAAGATGATGAGACCCCTCAAGAGATGTACAACCGACTCAAGACTGTCATAAACAAGAGTCGAGTGTACGGTTGTAAGAAGTGGACAGATCATGAAGTAGTGAAAAGGATGATAAGAGCCTTCATGCCTCGCAATGTGACACTTTGCACCTCATCCGAGAGAGTCCAAACTTCCACAAAAGGACTTTGGATGAGGTGCTTGTCAAAATTATCAATCATGAGATGATGGAAATGGAAGCACGCCACGTCAACGATCTTGACAAAGTTACATCCACCAAGAAAAAGGGAATTGCACTCAAAGCATCACCAAAGGCCAAGAATAAAGAGGTACAAGTCTCAAGTGATGATGAGGAAAGTGAAGAAGAAAGCACCGATATGGATGATGAGGAGTTGGTCTTCTTCATCAAGAAATTCAAAAGAATGATAAAGAAAATAAGGGGACCAAGCTTTGGGAGCAGAGGCAAGGACAAAAGCAAGTCAAGGACCAAGAAATCATGCTACAATTGCGGCGAGTATGGACATTACATTGTTAGTTGCCCATACGAAAGGGAAGAAGACAAAAAGAAGAGGAACAAGGACGAAAAGTCGCAAGAGAAGAGGATATTCAATAAGAAGAAGGCACATGGGCACACTCATATTGGCAAAGAATGGGACTCCAATGACGAGTCCTACTCCGATGATGAAGCGGAGGTGGCAACCATCGCCATCAAGAAGCCAACAATGAAGAGGACTCTCCTGCCTAACAAGGGAGAATGGAAGAGCTCAAACCACACATGTCTCATGGCAAAGGAGGGAAAGCGAAAGGTAAAAACTAAAATCTCCTTGCGTTCTATTAAAGATGAAGATTTTGATAGTGATAGTGAAAATGAACATATTTTTGAAGGATTGAGTAAAAATGCCCTAATTAAAATGAAAAAGCTCTTTGATGAAATTTTAGATAAATAGGAACTTCTTGAGAGACAAGATGACTTGCTTATCAAGGAGAAGCAAAAGAATCTTGACCTTGAGAAGATCCTCGAGCTTGAGTAGGAGAAAAACATGGTACTTGAACTTGAACTTGTGGAATTCAAGGAGACCTTTTCGTGTCTCAAGAGTTTGAATGTTGTGCTCCAAGATGGGCTTGTGAGTTTGAACAAAGCTCACAAGAATCTTGAAGCACAATTTGCAACTCTCAAGTCAAGTGTTATCTCTTCCGCCTCAACAAGCTCAAACTTGTCTAATTTAGAGTTAAACACTAAAATCTGTAAATGTGCAAAACTTGAACCTAATTTAAAAGAAGAGCTTAACATGGCAAAGAGCAAGAGTGCACCTAAGAGTGGCATCTTTGACAAGGAGAAGATTAAGTATGTACGCAGTGCATACTCAATTGCATGGTCTCCCTTAATCAAAGATGGTCTTGGTTATTCAAGGAAAGCAAAGCAATATGCAAATATCTCTAAGAATGACAAAATACATATTGCCTTTGTCAAGGAAGGATCATACCAAACTATGAATGAATGTCATATCTCTACTTCTACTAAAATGACAAAATTTGATAAATGTACTAAAGATGCTAATAGTGCTAAGAATAACAACCTAACATTATTCCATTATTTTAATACATCTTATGTACTAATGAAATTAAATTTGGGTATATATATGCAAAATATGTTGGACCACTCCGCGAGAGCCCAAAGCCTTGTATATGGGTACCCAAAACTCTTGTCACTAACCTCAAAGGACCCAACCATGCTTGGGTACCTAAAACCAAAGCCTAAACTTGTTTTGTAGGCGTACTCCTCTGGCGGCACGAAGTGGGTGTTAGACAGTGGCTGCACCAACCACATGACCGGAGCGAGAAAAATGTTTGTACAGTATGAAGAAACCAATGATCCAAGTCAAGGTATTTATTTTGGTGACAATAGCCAAGTAAGGGTACTAGGTATGGGTAAAATCTCCATTTATCCACAACACACCATTTCAAATATCATGCATGTTGAGTCACTAGATTATAATTTTTATCCACATCTCAATTATGTGTCAAAGGTTTTAATTGCTTATTCACTAACGAAGGCATGATTGTCACTAGAAGAGTAGATAACTCAATTGCCTTCAAGGGTGTGCTCAAAGGAAAGCTTTATCTTGTGGACTTTTCTGCGGATAAAACTCAACTTGACACATGTTTGATGGCAAAGACTAACATGGGTTGGCTGTGGAATCGTAGGCTAGCCCATGTTGGCATGAGAAATCTCCATAAACTTCTAAAAGGTAATCATGTCTGAGGTCTTAAGAATGTTGTTTTTGGAAAGATAGACCTTGTAGCGCGTGCCAAGCCGGGAAACAAGTTGAAGTAGCTCATCCTGCCAAGAATGTGATGACGACAACAAGACTGCTAGAGATGCTTCACATGGACCTCTTTGTTCCTATTGCTTACTGATGACTGGTTTAGGCCCGATCTTCCGAAAGGTAGGTCGATTGAGGTGGAGAACTCGACGTTGATGATCCGTGGCACTCGAGCAGTTCGAACAACACCACTGCTCTGTTGGTTATCAACCGTGCAACACACGCTTGACCTCGCCAAGAAGGCTAATCCCTGCAGGTGCAACCGAGAACACGAGCAAGAACGTAGAAGACGTGATCCAAAAGTCACGAAGTTAGGGTTTCACCAAAACCGTAGAACGGCAGCTGTTTATCTAAGCGAAACCCACCGAATATGGCCGGCTGCTGCAGTATTTAAAGGCTAGGGTTCGTCCATAAGACCCTTAGATGCGTCCCTAATGGACCTATATGGGATACAAGGCCCAAAAGCACAATACGGTGGTGCAACACCGGACAGAACTCTGAATTCGACTTGTTTCGACAACTCCCAATGACTCCTTGCGAATTTTAATGCGGGACCAGAACCATTGGAAAGTTTATCTTCTCATCTTTCCATGCATATGTAGAACGTTGAAAACGGAGTCCGATGCATCCTGGGCGTCCGTTTTAAGATGGACTGCTCCTGGACTCTGAGTTGAACTCGAGTCCGAGTTGGTGACTGTTTCCATCAACTTGTGGATGTCCCATCTGGTTCTCCACGTCCCCAAATCCTCCTCCCTTTACTTGTTGATCATGTCCATGGTTCCTAATAACAATTAAATCATTCAATAGCAATCCATTCTCAAAATCACATGGGTAGGAAGTTAGGAACGAGCTCACTTGCTGATTTAGTAACCGTGCTCGTGCTCTTGTGATTGGTCCTTGTATATCAATGTGAGTATCCACTGTTGTGATGTCCTCATCATCCTCCCCCTCTTGAATCGGAGTCGTCCTCGACTCAAGATCATCTTCTTCCCCAAGTATGGTCGTAAATCTGAAATGTTAAATGTGAGACTAACCCCAAAATCGGGAGGCAACTCAAGCTTATATGCATTGTCATTGATCTTTTCAACAATCTTAAAAGAACCAGCAGCTCTTGGCATAAGTTTAGATTTTCTCAAGTGAGGAAATCGTTCTTTTCTCAAATGTAGCCATACCAAATCCCCTGGTTCAAGTTTTACTTCTTTTCTACCTTTACTACCAGAAATTCTATACTTCTCATTCATCCTTTTAATATTTTTCTTTGTAGTTCCATGCATCTTAAGAATGAATTCAGATCGTTGTGTAGCATCCAAATTTATAGTTTCAGAAGGAGGCAAAGGTAATAAATCAATAGGAGCACGGGGATTGAAACCATACACTACCTGGAATGGCCTTACCATTGTAGTAGAGTGAACTGACCTGTTGTAAGCAAATTCTATATGTGGTAAACAATCCTCCCAACCCTTTAAATTTGTTTTTAAAACAGCCAGCAACATAGTGGATAGAGTACGATTTACTACCTCAGTTTGTCCATCGGTTTGTGGGTGACATGTGGTTGAAAACAGCAGCTTGGTTCCCAATTTATACCACAAAGTTCTCCAAAAATGACTTAAAATTTTGCATCACGATCAGAAACAATGGTATTTGTACACCACGTAAACGAATAATTTCCGTCATAAACAAATCAGCAATGTGTGAGGCGTTATCATTCTTATGACAAGGTATAAAATGTGCTATTTTGGAGAAATGATCAACAATCACAAAAATACTATCCCTCCCCCTCTTAGTCCTAGGCAATCCCAAAATAAGATTCATGGAAATATCCTGCCAAGGTACACTAGGAACAGGAAGAGGCATATAAAAACCATGTGGGTTAAGTCGAGACTTAGCTTTATTGCAAGTAGTGCATCGTGACACGTAGCGCTCGACATCACGTCTTATCTTTGGCCAAATGAAGTGTGTGGCCAGCATGTCCTCCGTTTTCTTCACTCCAAAATGTCTCATCAAACCTCCTCCATGTGCTTTCTGCAAAAGTAATAGGCGAACGGAACTAGCAGGAACACATAGCTTGTTAGCACGATAGAGGGGGCCCTCCCGTAGTACATATTTATTCCATGTTCTTCCTTCACTACAATTTTCAAAGGCATCTTTGAAGTCTAAATCAGTAGGATATAATCCTTTTATTGTTTCTAAACCAAATATTTTATGATCAAGTTGGGACAGCATGGTGTAACGTCTAGATAATGCATCTTCAATAACATTCTCCTTCCCTTTCTTATGCTTAATGATGTATGGCAATGATTCTATGAACTCAATCCATTTAGCATGTCGTTTATTCAGATTGTTTTGGCACTTAAGATACTTCAAAGATTCATGATCGGAATGTATGACGAACTCCTTAGACCAAAGGTAATGTTGCCAAGTTTGTAGAACTCGCACTAAGGCATACAATTCCTTATTATAAGTAGAATAATTCAGAGAAGGAACATGCAATTTTTCACTAAAGAATGCAACGGGTTTACCTCCTTGTATGAGAACACCTCCAATACCATTGCAGCTTGCATCACATTCTAACTCAAATGTCTTGTCAAAATCAGGAAGTTGTAGCAATGGTGCTTGTTTAAGCTTTGATTTGAGAACATCAAAAGCTTGTTGCTGCTGTTCGCCCCATCGAAACTGCACTCCCTTCTTCGTCAGTTCATGGAGAGGTGCTGCAATGGTACTGAAATCCCGCACAAAGCGTCGATAAAAACCTGCAAGACCAAGAAAACTACGGACCTGCGTGACGGTCGATGGAGTTGGCCAGCTATTGATCGCCATAATTTTTTCCTGATCCATCTCAATTCCCTGCGATGAAACGACATATCCAAGAAACGAAACTCGATTGGTGCAAAAGACGCACTTTTCGAGGTTACCAAACAAACATGCATCTCTCAAGACACTGAAAGCAGCACGTAAATGATTAAGATGTTCGTCATATGACTTGGTGTAAATGAGGATATCATCAAAGTAAACCACCACAAATTTTCCAATAAAAGCACGTAAAATCTTGTTCATTAATCGCATAAAAGTGCTAGGTGCATTAGTTAAACTAAAAGGCATTACTAACCACTCATAAAGTCCAAACTTGGTATTAAATGTAGTTTTTCATTCATCTCCTAGTGCCATTCTAATTTGGTGGTAAAACCACTACGCAAGTCAATTTTTGTGAAAATAATAGCACCACTCAATTCATCAAGCATGTCATCTAAGCGAGGAATAGGATAACGATATCGAAGTGATGTTATTAATCGCTCTACAATCAACACACATGCACCAGCTACCATCTTTCTTAGGAACCAAAAGAACAGGAACAAAACAAGGACTAAGGCTTTCACGAATATACCTGTGGTTCAAAAGATCTTGAACTTGTCGCTGAATTTCCCTTATCTCCTCCGGATTCGCCCTGTACGCCGCACGATTTAGCAAACTTGCCCCTGGAATCAAGTCGATCTTATGTTCAATAGCCCTCATAGGTGGTAATCCAGAGGGTATCTCGGGGGGAACACATCCGCAAAATCCTGCAAAAGGTTAGCAACAGCAGGGGGCAATGCCATGGACACTTCATGAATTGAAAACATGGCTTCTTTGCATACTAAAGCGTAGTACATCCCCTTGGTATTAAATAAATCAGCAAGGTCAGATTTAGTTGTGAGCAAAGAAGGTGATTTTAACTTAATTACTTTCTGTTTTTTCAGAGTCTAGTGATTTTGTTGCCTTATCATCACGTGTTTTACTTTTCTCAAAATGTACAATTTCAGCCGGAGTCATAGGAAGCAAAGTGATTTCCTTTCCTTTATGCATCAGAGTATATTTATTAGTTCTACCATGATGAATAACATCTGTATCAAATTCCCAAGGACGTCCCAACAAAAGAGAACAAGCATCCATAGGTACGACATCAAAATTGGCAAAATCATGGTAAGAACCAATCGAAAAATGTACCCTCGCTGTTTGTGTTACCCTAACCTTACCGTTGTTGTTGAACCACTGAATGTGGTATGGATGAGGGTGTGCTCTTGTTGTCAACCCAAGTTTCTTGACCACATCCGTGTTCACCAAGTTGTTGCAGCTGCCTCCATCAATTATAGTGTGCACACGGCAGTCCTTGACGATGAGAAACATGTGCAAAAGATTGTGTCGTTGTAGATTGTCATCCGCCTCAACTTTGGAGCTCAAAGCACGCTGCACAATTATGCTTCTATAATTTTCCGTTGCTGCAGTACCAAGTACCTCTTCATCTGTGCTATAGTGGTAATCTTTTGGTCCTGCAACGTTAGTAGCAAGAGAATATTCATCTTCAACATCCAAAGTACTATCATACCCGCCATCATCTCGTGCTATGTATGCTCGTTTGCTAGGGCAATCTTTCATCACATGGCCAACTCCCTGGCAGCGGTGACACTTAATGTTGGAAGTTCGACTCGTGGAAGGAGTGGAAGACGTAGGCTTGAATGGTGTCGTCTTTCTGCCCTCCGGCGCGCGAGGAAATAGAGCAGTAGATGAAGTTCGTTGGCCACCATTGGATGGTGTAGTAGCAGTAGGAAAACTCAAAGATGGTGCTGTTTTGGATGGTGTAGATGTCGAAAGCGGTGTGAAGGTGCTCCTCGTGCGTTGGTGCTGCTGCTGTTGGCGGCCCTGCAATTTTTTTTCTGCCAACATAGCCAGCTGAAATAATCTGTTAACAGTATCATATTCCTTATAATCAACAATGTCCTGAATTCGACGCCTCAACCCCCCATAAAAATGAGCTATTTTATCATCCATGTCCTCTGCTACCCCACAGCGCAACATACCCTTTTGTAACTCTTGATAATACTCCTCTACGGGCATATTACCTTGGTCTAAGATCTTCAATTTTTTGTGAAGGTCCCGCTGAAAAGAAGGAGGAACAAAATGAACATGCATAGCTTCCTTTAATCTATACCCATGTTGGAGGATTAGTTCTAGTTTTAACAAGTTCATTCCACCATATGATAGCAAAATCCTTAAACTCACTAGTGGCTTGACGAACTCTATGTTGTTCAGGAACAAGGTTGGCATTAAATTTCTACTCTACTGTCATCTCCCAATCAAGATATGCCTCAGCATCATAAGCACCAGAAAAAGAGGGTATAGTAAATTTGACTTTAGCAAAAGGATCATAAAGAGGGCGATTAAAATTGTTATAACAATCATTGTAATTATAACGATTATTACCTCCCATAACTCGTAGATAACGTGGAAGTCGTGGTTGATTGTTATGATCTTCCATATTATAAGCACCGTCTTCACGATCTTCAGCGAGAGGCAGACTCACCTCAAGAGTATCCATCCGAACAACAAGATCAGCAAGTTGGTGATTCAAGGTCCTCAATGACACCTCTGTCGATGCTTGGGTTTTGGTGAACATATCTGTCATTTCCCTCATCATGTCATGCAACTTAGCATGCTGAACACATTCATCATCCCTTTTATATTCTGCCATTGTTAGTAGTAAACAAAAGACAACAAAAAGATGGTATCCCTATCAACTACAAAGTATAGTGGCAATGTGAAAAGTGGAAGTAAGGAAACAATCTCTCTCTCTCTCAAGCGTCTCACCACGTTCTCACAAGTGTTCTTACCGACACAGCAGGTGGTAAACGGTGGACGGTGAGAACCAATGAAGCGTAAAGTGATTGCAAAGGTACCTGTTCTGCTCAAGAGGAAAAGTGGAGATTGGATGGCACAATATGGTGGCTAATAAGCAAAAATCTTTAACAGCAAAAACAAAGTTGAATAAGTATTTAATGTAGGAACTGTTGCTGGTTAACAAGTGTTCTAGGCCTAGCATAACACAAGGCAGTAGAAAGGCAAATAGAAAATCAGGAAGATATAACCAAACAAGTATAGCACAAGTGTATAGGCCAACTGTTTTCGAGGGTATGATGTCAATGCTTTAATATCTGTGCTCTCTTCACTATTTTTTTCTTTTTTATATTTTTTATGATATAGAAAGCACACAACTTTGCAGCTCAATTGGATGTAAGATGTGGCCTATAGAAAATCAGTAAGATTCTTTAAAATCCGGGCTGAAACTTCGGAGGCCGGACAGTCTATCTTCTGAGTGGAATTTGGCCAAACTAATTTCGCCGAACACGGCAAACCTGTAGAGAATTGGTTGCAAAATTTCGAGTAGATCAATTTTGAAAAAAATTCGCCCGATTTCAAGTTCGTATGCAAAAGTTATGGCCGTTTTAAGGTAGGCCACCCGAGTTACTGTTTTTTATGTTGATTCAAACTCGGTTGTGAAGAAGATCTCGCAATAGGATGTGAGAAACAATCGGAATTTAGCAACGACGACTAATGGGATGTTGTGTGATGAATCAAGGAGGACTGGCACAATGGTTTGTCACCTGTTCTAGGGATGGCGATGCGGGAGTTCACGCAAGGCGGCTAGCTAGGGCAAACCAATGATCTTGGTGGCTCGGTTTGTTGTTTAGGGATTGTGAAATAGGTGAGCAGCAAGAAAAAACAAGGAAGAAAACCGATAACTACGACCCCAAAAAACACAAAGCTAAACCAGCAACAAGACTCGACCACACGAATGCAAACTAACAATGCAAACTGAAAAATGAAAATTGCAGGCACTATGGTCTAGGAATCGGTAAACACGATATGTTTTTTTGTGGCTTTTTCTGTGGACTCTAGGTATGAAAAACAAAAACTAATATCGTGGGAAATCAAAGTACCTCACGGGCAACCTGAAATTTGATACCAAATTATGAGTGGTTTTAGGCCCGATCTTCCGAAAGGTAGGTCGATTGAGGTGGAGAACTCGACATTGATGATCCGCGGCACTCGAGCAGTTCGAACACCTCTGCAATCACTACACCACTGCTCCGTTGGTTATCAACCGTGCAGCACACTCTTGACCTCACCAAGAAGGCTAATCACTGCAGGTGCAACTGAGAACACGAGCAAGAACGTAGAAGACATGATCTGAAAGTCACAAAGTTGGGGTTTCACCAAAACCGTAGAACGGTGGCTGTTTATCTAAGCAAAACCCACCAAATATGGTCGGTGGCTGCAGTATTTAAAGGCTAGGGTTCGTCCATAAGACCCTTAGACGCGTCCCTAATGGACTCATACGGGATACAAGGCCCAAAAGCCCAATACGGTGGTGCAACACTGGACAGAACTCTGAATTCGACTTGTTTCGATAACTCCCAACCACTCCTGGTGAATTTTAATGCGGGACTAGAACCATTGGAAAGTTTATCTTCTCATATTTCCATGCATGTGTAGAACGTCGAAAACAGAGTCCGTATGCATCCTGGGCGTCCATTTTAAGATAGACTGCTCCTGGACTCCGAGTTGAACTCGAGTCCGAGTTGGTGACTGTTTCCATCAACTTGTGGACGTCCCATCTGGTTCTCCACGTCCCCAAATCCTCCCCCCTTTACTTGTTGATCATGTCCATGGTTCCTAATGACAATTAGATCATTCAATAGCAATCCATTCTCAAAATCACATGGGTAGGAAGTTAGGAACGAGTTCACCTGCTGATTTAGTAATCATGCTCGTGCTCTTGTGATTGGTCCTTATATATCAATGTGAGTATCCACTGTTGTGATGTTCTCATCACTTACATAAGCATTGGCGGTAATAATATGGTATAGTTATTGTCGATATTTTTTCTCGCTTCACTTGGGTCTTTTTCTTGCATGATAAGGGTGAAACTCACGGTGTCCTCAAGAGTTTCTTGAGGAGAGCTCAAAATGAGTTCTCCTTGAGAATCAAGAAGATAAGAAGCGACAACGGCACCGATTTCAAGAACACCCAAGTAGAAGAGTATTTGGATGAGGAGGGCATCAAGCATGAGTTTTCGACACCTTACACACCCGAACAGATTGGGTGGCCGAAAGGAAGAACCGAACTCTAATAGAGATGTCAAGAACAATGCTTGATGAGTACAAAACATCCAACCAGTTTTTGGCGGAAGCGGTTAACACCGCTTGCATTGCCACAAACCGTCTCTACCTCCATCGTCTCTTGAAGAAGACTTCCTATGAACTCCTAACGGGTAACAAACGAATATCTCCTACTTTGTAGTCTTTATTAGCAAGTGCTATGTTCTTAACAAGAAACCTCGAGTTTTGAAGTTTGCCTTGAAATCCAATGAAGGGTTCTTGCTTGGTTATGATTTAAACACTTATGCCTATAGTGTATTCAACAAAACCTCTGGTTGTGTTGAAATTGCACGTGACGTAGTGTTTGATGAAACGAATGGCTCCCAAAGGTAGCAAGTTGATCAATGTGCACTAGATGAAGAAGAGGTACCTTGTATAGCATTAAGGAGGATGGCACTTGGTGACATACGACCATAAGAGCTACAAGACCCAAGTGACCCATCCTCGTCACAAGAAGTGACCCAAACACAAGATCAAGCACAAGGTCCCCTATATGAAGAACAAGATCAAATTCACCATGTTCAAGATATCGAAGGCCACGATGGTGATAGGGATCAAGGGGGACATAAAGAGGAAGAATAAGTTCACTCAAGACCAAGTGTGCCACACCCTAGAGTCCATCAATGTGTACAACGGGATCATCCCGTTGACAATATACTTGGAGATATCTCCAAGGGGGTAATGACTTGATCTCCTATGGCTAACTTTTGTGCTCACTACTCTTTTGTGTCTTATTTGGAGCCTTTCAAAGTCAAAGATGCCCTTTGAGATCCGGATTGGGGATGGCGATGCAAGAGGAGCTCAACAACTTCAAAAGAAACAAAATGTGGGAGCTTGTGGAAAGACCTAATGCAAACGTAGTAGGCACCAAGTGGGTCTTTCGCAACAAGCAAGATTAGCATGGAGTAGTAATAAGAAACAAAGCTAGACTTGTGGCCAAGGGATACTCACAAGTCGAAGGTTTGTAATTCGACGAAACCTTTGCTCCCGAAGCTAGACTTGAATCAATTCGTATATTATTAGCCTATGCTACTCGCAATGGTTTCAAGTTGTATTAAATGGACGTGAAAAGTACCTTCCTCAATGGACCGATCAAGGAGGAAGTGTATATGGAGCAACCACCCGGCTTTGAAAACGATAAGTATCCTAACCATGTTTTTAAGCTTCACAAAGCCCTCTACAGCCTCAAACAAGCTCCTAGAGTTTAGTATGAGTGTCTTAGAGATTTCCTTATTGATAATGGTTTAGGATAGGAAAGGCTGGCTACACACTTTTCAAGGGAAACTTTGACAATGACTTATTTGTATGCCAAATTTATGTCAATGAAATAATATTTGGTTCTACTAATAAATCTTTTTGTGAAGAATTTAGCAAAATCATGACGGGGAGATTCGAGCTGTCGATGATGGGAGAATTGAAGTTCTTTCTAGTTTTCCAAGTGAAACGGCTCAGGGAAGGCACTTTCATATGTCAAACAAAGTACACTCAAGACATATTTAAGAAGTTTGACATGGAGAAGGCCGAGCCCATCAAAACACCAATGGCGACAAACGGACACCTCAACCTAAATCAAGACAGCCCTAGCATGGATCAAAAGGTATATCGTTTCATGATTAGATCCCTTCTTTATCTTTGTGCATCTAGGCCCAATATTATGTTAAGTGTATGCATGTGTGAAAGGTTTCAAGGCGCGTCTAAAGAGTGTCATCTAACAGCCGTAAAGAGAATCTTGCGCTATCTAGTTCATACACCTAACCTAGGGCTGTGGTATCCTAATGGGTCCAAATTCAATCTCATCGGATACTCCGATGCTGATTATGCCGGATGCAAAGTGGATAGGAAAAGTACCTCGGGCACCTATCAATTTTTGGGCAGGTCCCTAGTGTCATGATCATCCAAAAAACAAAATTCCATTGCCCTATCCAGAGCCGAAGCGGGGTACGTTGCAGCCAGGAGTTGTTGTGCACAACTTCTTTGGATGTGACAAACTCTAAGAGACTATGGTCTCAATATGAACCATATTCCACTCCTATGCGACAATGAGAGTGCTATTAAGATTGTCCACAACCCTGTTGAACACTCTAGGACCAAACACATTGATATCCGACATCATTTCCTAAGAGATCACTCAATAAAGGGAGATATATATATTTCACATGTTAGAATCGAAAAACAACTAGCCGATATCTTCACCAAGCCACTAGATGAAAAACGCTTTTGCGAACTTAGGAATGAGCTAAATATCCTTGACTCTCGGAATGTGACTTGAGATGTTGCACATATGTTTGTTACTTGTCTAATTTCTTCAAAACTGAGCATGTTTTTTAAAATTGTCTCTCTCAATTCTCTATCAAATTATTTTCGATTATCATCTCCTTGAATCATGGCCATTGTATGATTGTTTGTGTGCTCTACTAGCTATGTTCATTGAGAATACTTGTGAAAAATTAATCTATATGGATCATTCGCTGCATATGTCTTCGTATATATGAGAGTGTAGTGCCAAGGGATGGACTAATCCACCCGAGTGGCCGGACAAGTCCGGAGTACTATACAAGTCTGACTAGGTTTAGACAAGTCTATATCGGACTAGTCCGTTTCTCACCGGACTAGTCCGCACATTCAGACCAGTCCGGACCTGGTCCGGCTGCCGGACTCATCCGGTATCTATGACCGGACTAGTCCAGACGGTTGGGACTTAACATAACTGTCGGGGGACGAGACCCCCACTTCACTCGTAACACATCTTAACACGCGCCGGCGCTCAAAACTCACCCCCATTGGCGATTTTTGAGAATTTCCACCAAAAACATCAAAGGATCCAAGCCCTCTACCCCTTGGGACCTCGGTAAGTCAATCTTCGGACTTCTCCGCACTCCAATCCGGCGATTTCGTCGGATTTGAACAATCAAGGTGTATTTTTGGGGCAAAACCTAATCTCTTCAAATCTCTCGATTCTAGGATGTTTCTCCCATAAACTAGGATTTCTAGTGCTTCATAACCTTCATGCGATTCCTCACTAGGATTATTGCAGACTATTGATCAGATTTGCAGAAAATTTGCATAGTTAGGGTTTAACCCCAGGCAGTCCGGACTACCCCGGAAAAAAGGCGGACAAGTCCGTTCCTGACCGGACTAGTCCAGTCAAGGATCGAACAAGTCCGGCCAAACCTTGAAGTTAACCCCTAACTTAGTGTTTTTGCTGCATCTCTATCACGATAACCTTTTGTTCTCAACTCGTATCCTTGCTCATTTGTTCTTCCAGCATGTCTCAACATGACAACTCTCCACCTCTCTCTGACCCGGAGCGAGAAGCAGATCGACAAGAGCTTTACCGCCGTCGTGAGGAGGACGACGCAGAACTTGCGCAAGAGCTAGCTCATCGTGAAGCTCGAACCAAGAAGCGACACGAAAGAGAGGAAACTCAAGCTGAAGGAGAGCGCTCTAGCCGAAGAAAGAGGATAATCTCCTTAGGTGAAAAAGAAAGGGCCCAAGTGGCTGACAAAGGAAAAAGACCCATGAATGAAGGAGAAGCGGCAAAGAGAAAAGGCAAAGCCTAGGTTCAGAAGGTGCCCATCAAAAGGGCAGCACCAAGGAGAAGGGCACCTGCTAGCGAGGAAGTTGTCATTCGAGACCATCCCATGGGGTCAAGTGCTCCTCCCACAGGGTCCCATTGGGCCCTTGGTCATGACACCTCCCATGAATAACCCCAACCGACAATCAGATCTTTCAAGCAACATATTTCATGGGAAAGGCAAGGAGATTTAGGGAAAAGGATCCCTACAAGTATGAGAAGGCCACACCGGATCATCGTTTTTGGTGTGACTTCCATTGCGACTACTATCGTCTTGTCTACTTGAGAATGAAGACACCAATTGCTGATGCTCAGTGAGTTGATTGGCCCTATATGGAAAATAAATATCATCAAGCATTCAATGCAGCCATACAAGCCGATGAGCATCACAGTCTGAAGGATCTTCTGGCTTTTCAATATGACTGGAACACAAAGGTGGTGGCTCAGTTTTACACCACGTGCTACTTCTCCACCTTTGGGGATAGGAAGATTTCATGGATGACGGACGAAGTCCAATACTCCGTCCTATATAGTGAGTTTGCATGGATTCTCGGTCTTGAGGAGTTCCTGAGCAATGAGTTGATCATTCACAATCTCACGGTGATAGACTTGGGGGGGGGGGGGGATGGAGTTCATGTATAAGGTTGGATTTTATAATCCCCCTACAACCAAAATCCTCTGTCCATTCTTTAGTGTGCTAAATCGGATCTTGAGAAAGACTTTAGCACCTAAAGACGGAGATGCGGGGATGATCCAGGGCCACCTCCGCCACCTGTTGAAGCTGATTTATGAAGATGAAAAATTCAATGTGTTTGACTACATCTACAACGACATCTTCAACATATCCCACACCCTCAATCGCTCATGTGGTTATGCTCCATTCATCATGTGCCTCATTGAGAAGGTGTCGGGACTAGAGTTTGTGAAGGACGTCAAGCACAGACCCCTTCACCCTCAAATTCCTCCTATTGTGCCAAAGATTGGCGGAGCTTCTAGGAGGGGTGCTCCCGATGCACCTCCTCCTCCAGCTGCTCCTGCCTCTTCCTCTTCCGGAGACTCTTCCAGTGCCATCCTAAAGTTCTCGAAGTCTATCTTCACCTCTTGCCGAAAAGTTGAAGTCAAAACTCAGAAAATGGCTAAAAGGCAAGAAACGTACCTAAAGAAGCTCTATGAGAAGGCGAACATTGCTATGTCTCCGGAGGCTTCCGATGATGAATAGCTCACAACCTTCCCGGATCTCACGGTGGCGGAGGCTGCTTTCCTTGGGGGTGGCCCCTCTAGTGCTGCTCCCGCCGTTGATGAAGAAGAGGAAGACCAAGATGATGAGGAGGAAGATGAAGAAGCAACCCAAAGCGATGAAGATCGTGGTGAGGAGAGTAAGAGCGATGACGACTAGACTTAGGCTCTCTTCTTTTCCTTTTTGGTGTCTTGATGTCAAAGGGAGAGAGATTGAAGGGGAGTAACTATGTCACCTCTCTTAATGTTGCTACACTTTCATATTTGGGTTGTAATAAGTTTATGCTATGTTACTCTATGTAAACTTTATTAAATATCACTCTACTTTGGATTACGTATATGTGATGATCTTTAATTTCAATTTGAGATGCATGTTTTACTTCTATTTATCACATCTCAACATTTGCATCACACGTAGGCACCCCACCATAAAACACAACTCTATAAATCTCCCATATAGTTCACTCTCGTGCATTACTTTCATTGCAAATTATTCATGTACATACTTAGGGGGAGCTTTTTATACACTTGTGTGTTATAAAAACCAACTCATTTACATTTTTAACAAAAACTTCAATGGGTTGTCATCAAATCACAAAAAAAGGGGAGATTGAAAGTGCATCTAGGCTAGGGTTTTGATGATTAATGACAACACTTAAGGAACTAATGAGCATTGCAAGTGTAAGTACAGGTGATTAAGAAATCGATAAAGATGGATGCACTCAAAAAGGAAAAGAGGAGAAAAAGGCAAACATACAAAAAGAGTAGAATTTAGGGATTTAAATTCTCTTGTGTTGAGTTCAGCCTTTAAGTATGAGTGTGTTCATAGAGTCAAGTGTTGAGAATCATCTAAGAGCTCTTAGTCCGAGTCTAGGCTGAGTGGAGTGAAAAATTGAGTCAGCCCTGAGAATAGGGCCAGACTTGTCCGAGCTGGAAGGCCGGACTAGTCCGGAGCGTCAGACTAATCCAATGTAGAACGGAACAAGAGGTTCTGTGTGAGTTCGAACTTATCTGTTTGGGGACGGACTAGTCTGTGGATAATGTGTTTGAGCTCTTCAGGAGCTAAGTCCTAAAGGACCGGACTAGTCCGCAGACTTAGACTAGTCCGTTTCCAATCAGAACAAGAGGTTCTGTGTGAGATCAGACTAGTCTTCTGTGAGTCGGACTAGTCCGTTTGAAACTTGGAAATAGCTGCAGGGACTAAGTCCTGGATGGCCGGACTTGTCTGCCCCTTGAGGTCGGACTAGTCCGGTGGACCAGACTTGTCCGTTCTCAACCGGAACAATTGTTTCTGTGTGAGATCAGACTAGTCCATCGTGGATCGGCATAATCCGTAGTGTTGTGATCATTTGAATCCAAAAGGGGGCGGGTGACCGTTTAGTTGGGAGAATATGACCGTTTAGTAGGTAAAGAGTGATGTCATCGGTCCCCGCAGGCCGGACTAGTCTAGGGTTAAAGGCTAGACTAGTCCGGACCTTTTCTGGTGGCAACGGCTAGCTCCCGGGACCTCTTTAAAAAGGGGATGCCCGGGCCTCAAAGCAAGAGACAAGAACCATTACGCCGAAATAGCCTTCCTAGAGCTTTTCTAGTCCCATCTCTTCAATTCTTGGAGCCCTAAGAGGGATTCTTGAGGGTTTGGGAGTTTTGGGGAAGAGGAGAAGAAGGGGAGTGAGCAGCATTGAGCTCTTGGTTGATTCTCTCACACTGAGTGGAAAGTGTGTTGTTGAGGGTAATGGTTTGTAAGTGCTTTGAGCTAGATCTTGTGGGAGCCTCAAGTTGTGAGTTGCCCCACGAATCGTTGTGAAGTCTTTGTGATATAGTGGAATAACAAGCCAACCTTTGTGGTGGCTTGGTGAGAAAAAGGTTGAGAGCAACCTGGTCCTTTGTGTACTCCTCAACGTGAACGTAAGCTTCTTTGTGAAGCTGAACCACGGGATAAATCTCTTGTTCTTGTTTTTTGAGTTAAATTTCTCTGTGACCAGACTAGTTCATCCTCGGGACCGGACTAGTCCGCACTCTGTGAACTGATCAGTTTTGTTAAGCCGTATTTCAGATTTTTCGCCTATTCACCCTCCTCTAGGAAACTTTCAAGCATGTTGTCTACAGGAGGTCGACAGGGGCACATCCCCTGCTGGTTGGTGTCCATGTTGATGACCTTGTCATCACCGGCATGGACATCAAGGATAGAAGGCTTCAAGGAGCAGATGAAAAATCTGTTCGACGTGAGCAATCTCGGCCTATTGACATATTATTTGGGCATCGAGGTCAAACAGTGTAATGGCACGATCACATTGTGCCAAAGCACATATGTTGAGAAGGTGCTGGAGGAGGCTGGCATGGGGAACTGTAACTCATGTCACACACCAATGGAGAGCAGGCTGCGACTATTCAAGGGCGATGCCAACAGCGTTGTCACCGCCACCAAGTACCAGAGCATTGTGGGTAGCCTGCGGTACCTATGTAACACTAGACCGGACATCACTCACGCTGTCGGCATCGTCAGCAGGCACATTAAGTCGCCAGGCACGCCACACTGGGCGGCGGTGAAATAAACCCTACACTATGTCTGAGCGACCACTGGCTATGGATGTTGTTACAAGAGAGGCCCAAGGGAGGCTGCACTGGTCGGTTACAGTGATAGCGACCTTGCTGGTGACGTTAACGACCACAAGAGCACCACTGGTGTGGTGTTCTTCCTCAACAGCAGCCCAATCGCATGGGCGTCACAGAAGCAGAAGGTTGTCACGCTATCATCTTATGAAGCGGAGTACATGGCGGCGGCGGTGGTGACGTGCTAAGTCGTCTTTACGGAGAGCTTGCTGGATGTAAACCGATGAAGGTGAAATTGTTCGTCGACAACAAATCGGCGATCGCACTGATCAAGAACTCGGTGTACTACGACCGAAGTAAGCACATCGACATATGTTTTCATTTTATTCGTGAATGCATCGAGGATGGCAAGGTGCAGGTTGATCACAGGGCAACTTGTTGATCTTCTCACAAAAGCACTAGGGCGCGTCAGGTCTATAGAGCTGAGGCAGTAGCTTGGTGTCGTTAAGATGAAGTGATCCTAGGCATGTGATTTGTTGAAATCCTGTTGCATATTATTTACTAAGTTTATTCCAGCAAATAAACCCGGTGCATTGAGCGTGGAGTCTGTCCACGTCGTTGCCCGTTGGCTGTGCATGCGCGCTGCCTCTGGTCAAGCGCTGCCGCATGCAACGGCATGGTGTTCACGTACGTGTTACCTGCATGATAGGCGTATGAGCGTGAGACGTGAGCGTCTGCTTTGTTCATGCGCATGAGCGTGGGACGTAGGCATCCGTAGAGCTCGCTCGTGGAGTAGTTTCCGGATCACGATTGTATGCTCAAGTTATTTAAATGAATCAATGAACAGAAAAATGGTGCAGTCTCACGCAGCACCAAAACGAACTCGCATACGTGTGTATTCATGAGTGTTCACCGTAACTTCTTCCTCCTGCTACAACACATAATAAAGATATTGCCTTCTTAGCCGTTCTTCCATTCTTTTCAGTCTTCGACTAATGCTTTCTACTTGTAGCCATCTACCATAATACTTGCAATGAAGCGGAAAGAGTGGGTTGTCTCGTTGCAGCCGCCTAGTAGTCAAATATTGGGGCTACATGTTCTTGACTTCCTTCTGGGCGGACACCTCCAAGGCTAATTCTGCTCTGACTTTACTGTAGAACCGGGTGATGCAGTTGGTGGACTTGATGGATAGAGCTGGGAGTTGGGCCGGGCCACGGGCCGAAGCCTGACGGGCCGGCACGGCCCAGACACGAATTAGTCCCGAAATATATTCGGGCCGGGCTGGCCCGGCACAGTATTTCGGACCGTGTCGTGTCCGGGTTCAGCGTCTTCAGGCGGCGCGGCACGAAAATGATTTTCGGGCCGAGCTCGGGCCGACACGGCGCGAAATAAGCCCATCGGCCCGGTAATGCTCATCGGCCCAAAATGGCCCGAAAAAGCCCAAAATTCTTGGAATTTTTTGATTTACACGTTTTTTGGTTTTTTGTATTTTTTTGATATTACAGAATTTTTTAGATTTTTTTGAATTTTTTGGATTTTTTCGGATATTCGGGCCGTGCTTGCCCGGCCCGAAATTGGCCCGTTGGGCCGAAGGTTTCTAAATTCATGCCTGCCGGCCCGGCCCGAAATGGCCCGTCGTTCTTTCGGACCTCGGGCCGAACCAGCCCGAAGCACGAAATTTCCGGGCCATGCCAGCCCGGCCCGACTCCCACCACTATTGATAGAGCGCCTTGGCTCTATACTGACATAGTTCCATGCCGCCACGAAGCCACTAGACAACACTCTGCAAAACGTGTTACTCATGTGGGGCTTTTTGAGGGAGATTGTACCACTCCCATGACCCAGAAGTACATTGGCGCGAGGGCTTCAACTGAGTCAGGAAAGGAGTTCTGCTCTCACATTATACCCGCACCCCTGTGCTAATGGATGATCACTATAAGGCTATCGAGAGGCTGTCGAAGAGGATTGACAAGACGGTGATGATACAGACTGAGGCAGCTCGACAACACTGACTGGAGGAGATGGTGAACAGCCGGGAGCCCGGGAGACGCTGAGCAGCAGTAGAATCAACAACATGGACCTAAACCAAGCCGAGGTGGATCGGCTCATCTGTGTATCTGTAGAGTATGACAACTTGTAATGTTTTGGCCTTATGAATAAAGTATCCACAAAATTACAAGTTAGATGATTGCGTTTCATCATCCAACGTTGTGCTTTATTTGACTTGCTAGTTTCCCCTTGCACTTTGACCTTTACTTTGACTCGAGCCGGCCAGTCAGTCACGTGGTGACCAGATCGGAGTCAGAGAGGTAGCTGTAAGCAAACTTACAGTACTTAGAAGTTTATGAATTTAGACAAAGATACAGATCATGTTGGTTCGTTATTTGATGAGTATATTGAGTCATCAGAATTAAGCTTTGTGGCATTCTTTCGTTGACCTGACAATACTGTTGTAATTTCAGGTTGATTTTAACTTTAATTTTACCTCTTAATTTATCCCTCTAATATGGATGGCTATATAGTCTAATTATAAATAGAGTCCTAGTTTACTACTCTCTCTAATCTTATTTTTCTAGATCACACTCTCACTAATTTAGAATAGAGACACACTTCGAACCTATACGCACTTTTATGATGGACACAACTACACCCCAAGGATGAATACATCACCCTACACAACCATGACATAAACGCATGATCCCTGAGACGCATACATCATCCCATACACTAACATCTATGAGACGAACACATCATCCCCTTAGAACGAACACATCATCCCAAACATGAATTTTTGGGTGAACACATCATCCCCTACGCACTTTGATGTGATCTCATTGGCAATCACTACAAGAAACACAATCATTTACGACGGCCAAAACCATCGTAATTAAAGCAAAAACCGTCGTAAATAACTTAATTATGATGATAATGGCTTATTTACGATGGCAACCAGCCGTCACAAGTCTGTAGTCATAAATAACGTTATTTACGACGGTGTGACACCCGCAATTTCATAATCATGTATGCATTCATATTTTAAATAGAGAAAATATTTTAAAAGAAGTAGAAACAGAGAAAGAATAAAAAAGATAGCCAAAAAGAGTCAAATCCAGTCCACAGAGAGCGCCGAAGACAATTCCCGCGGCCCGCTGGCCACGTGGCGCCTTCGGAGCTCATCCCCGCAAAAGGGGAGAGGTCTGCCGCTAACTGGCTATGTGGCAGGCTCGGGGCTCGTCTCTGTGTAAAAGGGTGAGGTCCGACCCCGTGGGACACGTGTTGTCACCGGAGCTAGTCACTGCGGAAAAGAGAGGACCAGCCGTGCGGGACACGTGTCGCTCTAGGAGCTCTTCTCTGAGAGGTTCGACCCGCGGGACACGTGTCGCTCTCGGAGCACACCTCTGGGAGGTCCGACACTATCGGACACGTGTCACCTCCGGAGCTCATCTACGGGAGGTCCGTCACTGTTGGACACGTGTCAACCTTGGAGCTTGTCTCTGAGGAGAAAGGAAGTATAACGCTATTAGGACACATGGCACTATCGGAGCTCACCTCCAAAGAGAGGGTAGGTCCAGCACTGACACGTGGCACATTCGGAGCTACCTCCGAAGAGAGGGGAGGTCCGGAACTGACACGTGGCGTTCGTGGAGCTCGCCTCTGTTGAGAGTGGAGGTCCCAACCCACCAGACACGTGGCGCACGCGGAGCTCGCCTTTGAGGGAGAGGGAGGTCCCGCCCGCCAGGACGCGTGGCGCACGCGGAGCTCACCTCTCAGAAAGAGGGAGGTCTCGCCCGCCTGACACGCGGCACAACCAGAGCTCACCTTTTCAGAAAAGGGAAGCCCAGGCCTCCGCAGGACACATGGAGCCTCCGGAGCTTATCCCTGCGGAAGGACGCGATTCTGAAGCGGTTTTCTTCTGTACGTGAGTACCCGTTACTGAGGAAACCGACACGAACTCTTCTACGTTGATACTGCAACCAAATCAATTGAAGATAAGTTGTTAAGATTCAAAAACAATTTGAATAGGACTCTTATTCGAATTCCGATAAGATTAGGACTCTTCTCTTCCCGATTATAAATAGAACCCGAAACAACCCCTTGGTCGTAACATCTTTCTAAGTCGATAACTTAGAAGCCCTAGCCCCCAAACTCGCCAAGCTAAACCCCTTCACTGGAGTTTGACCACCGGAGAGATCACCGACGAGTAAGAGACGATTGCCATCGCCGGAGGAGAGCCGACGATCTAAGGAAAGACCCGAAGAAGAACGTAAGGTAGGTCTCCAATACCACCTTATGACATCATCGCGTTTTCTTTACATCTGTTCTTCGATTCCCTTCGAACAGAAGCTTTTTCATGGACAGATCACGTGTTGATCGGTTTGATCTAAAGTTAAGATCATCGCCACGTCCACAATTGATCTTTACACCTCTGTTCATTGTAAAACCATGCAAGACATGCAAGAACACGTACAAACTAAACTACATCATAGGATTAACATGCATATGCATCATTACATCTTAAGGTAGAGTTTGTGCATGATGATTGATTGCTATGAATCTTGTGTGTGCGTGATCGCGTATAGAAGGACAAGCTCAGGGAGCTACCTACGATGGACTACAACAGCAAGAATTTGAGCAACAGGAACCGCAAGAACAAGGCAAGTGCCCCTTAACCATATTGATCCCATGTTTGTGGAAAACTGTTTTGTTTGCGAAAAGGTGTGTGTGCTTGAGTCAACATGATGGGAAACCCTTTCATAGGAGTTTACTAGTTTTGTTAACCACCCTTGTCGCCGGAAGAGTTTATGAGTCGGGTATAGTTTTTGCTTTTATGCTTCACTGAGTCCATGGGATATGGGAAGCGAGATAGATGTGTCTAGCTAACTGCACTCGTATGAATAATGAGAAAACTGATGTTGTTAATGAACATGAATCGGAGGGAGATCTAGGCAAGTTGGGTTTGTGAATGAGGTAGAATGAGATGGTGATTACTTGCCATAGATCTAAGGACCGGTTCATACGAGCACATGCCAGGATAACAGTGCCACCACAAGGCCAAGTATGGGTGTGGCATAGATGAGTAATTAGGTAATTTGCTAGATTGTTATGGACCGTGGAAGGCGCGGGAAATGGGAGTCGAGTGAGGACTGCCCTGAGAACTGCATGGCACAAGAGGGGGCCCGTGGGTGGGAGAATTGGAGATTCTAGCCTGTTGGTGATACCTTAGTGAGTCCATACATCTAGTAGCCCCTTTGTAAAGGCTATTTTGTGAGCTCTTGGCCATACACCGACGGTTGTTTACTGGTATAATGGAGGTTCTGCAGTCGTCGACAGGTGACGAAATCACAAACTTGTGGGTAAAGTGGTGCAAACTCTGCAGAGTCTAAAACTATCATGATAGCTGAGCTTACGGTCACGAGCGCCTGGCCAACTTCCATGATTAGTTGGGTTGTTTTGGATGGTTTTTGGTTTGGTTATGGTTTGGTCTTTGGATTTGGTTTTCGGGATTGTTGAATCCGGGAAATGAGATTGGTTGCATGACTGTTGAGTCATGGCAAGGAGATTGGGTCTCGGGATGAGACAGAATTGAATACGAGATGAAATGGTAGTGAATACAAGATGGTATTCATGAGATGGTAGTGAATACGAGATGGTTTTCATGAGAATAGTTGAGAAAGATTAATGTCTGGTTGAGACATGGAAAGGGATGAATCATAATGGAGGTATGTTAATATTTAAATACATGTTGGGATTACATTCACTTAAAGCTAAGTTGTTGTTTTTATCGTGTTTTGAGAAATAAACTTTGCTTTCTGCAATGAGCCTTTTTATACCTTCTTTGTTGTGAGCTACATATCATATTTTCCCGCACTTGCTGAGTACATCATGTACTCAAACTTGCATTATTACTTTATCATCAGCAACAGGAGAGGATTACTATGAAGACCAAGTGGAGCCTTAGGCGTGTAATCTGTCCTCAAACTTGCCTGTGGAGTAGAGATGGAGCCGTTGCTGCTGCTTAGTTGCTTCCGCATTAGTTTAGAAGACTTCCGCTGCTAGAATAAAGACTTCTGCTACTAAAGTAAGACTTCCGCTGTTAGAATGAGTCCAAGACTCATAAGACATTGTAATAAACCCTGTTATTCGTGGTAATATATATTCTGAATTCAGTTTGTGGAACATATGTATATGTGTGATGAACATCCTGGGCACACATATGCATTAGTCTCAGTTCTGAGAGGTTCTCTCTCAGAACGGTGGCGTCACAGATTGGTATCAGAGCCACGGTTGATGGTAGGTTACACGCCTAGATAGAAAACACAAATTTGATATTAACCTGCCACGGGTTGATCGTAGATCACACACCTAGATAGGTCACAGATTGGTATCAACCTACCACGGGTTGATCGTAGGTCACACGCCTAGATAGAAATCACAGATTGATATTAGAGCTGCCATGCCTAGTCACAAATTGGTACAATCCACAGATTGGTATCAAGCTATCATGGTTGGCTGTAGGTCACAAGCCTAGATTGATTATAGATTGGTAGCTGCCACGTTGACTGTAGGACGCACCCCTAGTAACAGATTGGTGTTAGAAGCCACGCTGACCATAGGATGCAAGCTTAGGTAAAATGCATAGATTGGCATTGGAACCACCTTGACATAGGGTGAAATCACAGATTGGTATCCCCCCAAAACCCTATAGGACCCCCATTGAGTAAGCCTTGAAGAGGAGTTGTGTGTTGAACTCTGTAATGATTGTTTGTGCTTGTGTGCTTAGTGTAATTTGTGGGACGTTTCAGCGTTGTCCATATCCACACATAGTAGAGAGATGTGAGATGCTTCGGCACTTGTTCACATCCTCATATAGGACGATATATAGTCCATCTACCTTGATGCATATAGTTGGGAGGGATCACTCTAAACTTCTAACCCCTACTCTACTCAAAGATGGTGAGAGAAAACGCCGGCCGTCAAGGAAGGAACGTCCGTGGAAACCGAGAGGATGATCACATCGAAGTTCCTGAGAATGACAACCCCAGAGCTGGTGCAAACAACTTGGAACGGTTGATGGCCATGCGAAATCAGCTTATGCAAACAATGATCCAGACTTTGGGTCAGTTGCAAGCCAACAACAACAACCCCGTTCCTGCACCACCACCACCACCACCGCCGCCACCACCACCGGCTCACAACAGGCTGGGAGAGTTCATGAGGACTCGGCCCCCTTCCTTTTCACAATCTAATGACCCCATGGAGGCCGAGGACTGGTTGAAGTCCATGGAGAAGAAGCTTGCCATAGTTCAGTGCAATGACAAAGAGAAAGTTCTCTTTGCATCGCACCAACTTATAGGAGCCGCCGCTGATTGGTGGGATGCCCTTTGTAACGCTCATGTCGACCCGGAGACTATTACTTGGACTGAGTTCAAGGAAAGTTTCCGCTCTCATTACATCCCTGCGGGAGTAATGATGCTCAAAAGACAAGAGTTTGAAGGTTTCCGCAAAGGACAGAAGAGCGTGAATGAGTACCTCAACAAGTTCATGCAACTGTCACGGTATGCCCCTGAAGATGTCAACTGGACCAATGGAAGCAGTACCTGTTCATGAGAGGGTTGAACAATGACATCCAGGTTCAGCTCCTCAACAATGACTATGCAAGCTTCCAGAAGTTAGTTGACAAAGTCATAGTGGTTGAGAGCAAGATCCGAGAGATTGAGCAAGAGGGCAAAAGGAAGACGCCATACCAGCCACAAGGGAGCAACGTACGCCCTCGGTACATGCCCCCAGCTGCACCACAGTATGGCTCATCCACATCTACTTTTTGCCCTAACCAGCCACCACAACAACGTCCTGCCATGCAAGCACCTTGTGTGCCTTTGCCTCCTGCGCCCCGTCCAAACATGGGCGCTCCTGCTCAAAACCCCCGCCCCAACGTACCAGCTATCGTGGGCAACAAGGCATGCTTTGCATGCGGAGAGACGGGACACTTCACGAGCTAGTGCCCGAGGAGAGGTCCTGGACAGCAAGGCAACGTGCCCAAGCAGAACCCACGGCCGAACGGAGGAGCCAATCAAGGAAACCGTGGACAGCAGAACTACGCTCGCGGCAACATGAACCATGTCTCTGCTGAGGACGTCGTGATTGGTATGTCCCTCGCCAACTACAACCCAGCTACCATTCTATTTAATTTTGGAGCATCACATTCCTTCATATCATCCAAATATGTTGCCAAGTATGATCTACCCATATCACACTTGAAATATACTATGTTGGTTAATTCTCCCTGTGGAGAAATGAGGAAAATATAGTATGTCCGAAAGTAAACCTTAAAATAAGGGGGGTAGACTTCCTTGCCAACCTCATTGACTTGGATTCCCAAGGGCTCGACATAATACTCGGAATGGACTCGCTAAGTAAGCACAACGGAGTAATCCAATGTGCCGAGAGGAGCGTGCAGTTGACCAACAAGCACGGTACCCGTATCGAGTTTGAGTCAGCCCAACCGGCAACCGAGAAGGCAACGTTGAACCACGTTGAAGAAGCAACCCTGGACAGCATTCCGGTGGTTCAAGAGTTTTCGGACGTGTTCCCAGAAGAACTTCCCGGTATGCCACCTGACCGGGACATCGAGTTTTCCATTGACCTAGTACCTGGAACCGCACCTATAGCAAAGAGACCATATAGGATGCCCGTCAACGAGCTAATGGAACTGAAGAAGCAAATCCAGGAGCAGTTGGAAAAGGGATTTATACGCCCAAGTTCGTCACCGTGGGGACCCCCCATGCTCTTCGTGGACAAGAAGGATGGAACCCAAAGGATGTGCATGGACTATAGGTCTCTCAATGAGGTGACGATCAAGAACAAGTACCCTCTGCGCCGTATAGAGGACCTGTTCGACCAGATGAAGGGAGCCCGAGTCTTCTCCAACATTGATCTTCGGTCGGGATATTTCCAGCTGAAGATTAAGCCCTCCGATATACCCAAGACTGCCTTTCGAACACGGTATGGTTCGTATGAATATACCGTTATGTCTTTTGGGTTAACGAATGCACCCGCATACTTCATGTACCTCATGAACAAGGTCTTCATGGAGTACTTGGATAAGTTTGTCGTGGTTTTCATAGACGACATTATGGTGTATTCAAAAAGTGAGGAGGAACATGAAGAACACTTGAGATTGATATTACAGAAGCTGCGAGAGCATCAGCTGTATGCCAAGCTCAGCAAGTGTCAATTATGGCTAAGGGAGATATCGTTCCTAGGCCACATCATCTCCGAGGAAGGGGTATCGGTTGATCCCGGAAAAGTGGGAGATGTTCTGAAGTGGAACCAACCGCAAAACGTGAGGGATATTCGGAGTTTTCTTGGGATGGCTGGATACTACCGAAGGTTCATCAACGACTTCTCTAAGATAGCAAAGCCTATGACGGAGTTGCTAATGAAGGGAAAATCTTTCCAATGGACACCAGCTTTCCAAGAAAGCTTTGAGGAGCTCAAGAAAAGGCTAACCACAGCACCGGTTCTAGTATTACCGGACGTAAGCAAGAGCTTTGACATATATTGTGACGCATCCAGACAAGGGCTTGGATGTGTACTCATGCAAGAAGGACAAGTGGTAGCCTATGCGTCGAGACAACTCAAGAAACATGAGCTCAATTACCCCGCACATGACTTGGAACTCACCGCCGTGGTGCATGCATTGAAGATTTGGAGACATTATATCCTTGGTCATCGATGTGAGATCTATACGATCATAAAAGCCTCAAGTATATATTCACACAAACGGATCTAAATTTGAGGAAACGTCGATGGTTGGAGCTCATCAAGGATTGTAATGTTGGAATCAACTATCACCCCGGAAAGGCCAATGTAGTAGCCGATGCATTGAGCCGAAAGGGAGCATGTCACCACTTACGGTTCGGGAGCTACCACTCGAGCTACGCAAAGCTTTCGAACGGTTATATCTCAGATTTTTGAACGAGATGGAAGTGATGGAACTCCACTATTCATTGGAACAAGAGATAAGAGATGGCCAAGCTACGGATGAGGAGATCAAGGAGATAAAGGAAAGGATCCAACAAGGAATAGAGAAGGACTTCAAGGAAGACGAGAAGGGTACGCTTTGGCTAGGAAAAAGGATTTGTGTGCCTAACGTGAAGCACATCCGCGACACGATATTAAAGGAGGCACATGACTCACTTTATTCCATACATCCAGGAAGTACCAAGATGTACAAGGACCTGAAGACTTGTTATTTGTGGGGTGGTATGAAGAGGGACATAGCTGAATATGTTGCCCTATGCGACACATGCCAACGGGTGAAGGCCGAACATCAAAGACCCGCTAGACTGTTGCAACCCTTGAAGGTACCCGAGTGGAAGTGGGAAGACATTAGTATGGATTTCATTGTCGGATTACCACGTACTCAGTTGGGTTACGACTCCATCTGGGTTATCATGGACCGATTGACGAAAACCGCCCATTTCTTCCTATAAAGATCAAGTACAACGTTGCACAACTAGCCGAGCTGTACATGGAGCAAATCGTGTGCCGCCATGGAGTCCCGAAGAGGATAGTCTCAGATCGGGGTTCTCAGTTTACCTCTAGATTTTGGAGGAAGCTGCAGAAAGCTATGGGTACACGACTAGATTTTAGCTCCGCTTATCAACCGCAGACTGATGGACAAACCGAAAGGACAAACCAAATTTTAGAGGACATGTTGAGAGCTTGCGCCTTGAAACATGGGCATAGTTGGGATAGGAGCTTGCCGTATGATGAATTCTCCTATAACAACAGCTATCAAGCTAGCTTGAAGATGTCACCTTTCGAAGCATTGTATGGTAGACGGTGTAGAACGTCGTTGTTTTGGAACGAGACCGGAGAAAACCAAGTATTTGGACCCAAAGTGCTACAAGAGGCTGAGAAGCAAGTCCAAATAATACGGGAGAACTTGAAGGCTGCTCAGTCACGACAGAAAGGCTATGCGGACAATAGGCGAAGGAAGTTGACTTTCGGAGTAGGAGACTTCGTATACCTTAAGGTATCGCCTATCCGAGGCCAACGACGTTTCAACGTCAAAGGCAAGCTAGCACCTCGCTACATCGGACCATTCAAGATTTTGGACAAGCGAGGAGAAGTAGCCTATCAACTAGAGCTTCCAATGCACCTCTCCGACATACATGACGTGTTTCATGTATCCCAGCTCAAGAAGTGCTTGAGAGTACCAGAAGAGCAAGTACCGATGGATGAACTCGAACTTCAAGAGGATCTGACCTATGCAGAGCACCCTGTCCGAATTTTGGACGTGAAGGAAAGGGTCACGAGGAACAAAGTGATCCGTTGGTGCAAGGTACAATGGAGCCATCACACCGAAGCTGAAGCCACATGGGAGCGTGAAGAAGACATCAAGGCAGAATTCCCTCATCTATTCTCCACTAGCGAATCTCGAGGGCGAGATTCAATTTAAGGAGGGATTGTGACACTCGCAATTTCATAATCATGTATGCATTCATATTTTAAATAGAGAAAATATTTTAAAAGAAGTAGAAACAGAGAAAGAATAAAAAAGATAGCCAAAAAGAGCCAAATCCAGTCCACAGAGAGCGTTGAAGATAATTCCCGCAGCCCGCTGGCCACGTGGCGCCTTTGGAGCTTATCCCCGCAAAAGGGGAGATGTCCGCCGCTAACTGGCTATGTGGCAGGCTCGGGGCTCGTCTCTGTGAAAAAGGGCGAGGTCCAACCCCGTGGGACATGTGTTGTCACCGGAGCTAGTCACCGCGGAAAAGAGAGGACCAGCCGCGCAGGACACGTGTCGCTCTCGGAGCTCTTCTCCGAGAGGTCCGACCCGCGGGACACGTGTCGCTCCCGAAGCACACCTCCGGGAGGTCCGACACTATCGGACACGTGTCACCTCTGGAGCTCATCTTCGAGAGGTCCATCACTGTTGGACACGTGTCGACCTTGGAGCTTGTCTATGAGGAGAAAGGAAGTCTGGCGCTGTTAGGACACGTGGCACTATCGGAGCTCACCTTCGAAGAGAGGGGAGGTCCGGCACTAACACGTGGCACATTCGGAGCTACCTCCAAAGAGAGGGGAGGTCCGGAACTGACATGTGGCGTTCACTGAGCTCGCCTCTGTTGAGAGAGGAGGTCCCAACCCACCAGACACATGGCGCACGCGGAGCTCGTCTCTGAGGGAGAGGGAGCTCCTGCCCGCCAGGACGCGTGGCGCATGCGGAGCTCACCTCTCAGGAAGAGGGAGGTCTCGCCCGCCTGACACGCGGCACAACCAGAGCTCGCCTTTTTAGAAAAGGGAAGCCTAGGCCTCCGCAGGACGCATGGAGCCTTCGGAGCTTATCCCTGCGGAAAGACGCGATTCTGCAGCGGTTTTCCTCTGTACGTGAGTACCCGTTACTGAGGAAACCGACACGAACTCTTCTACGTTGATACTACAACCAAATCAATTGAAGATAAGTTGTTAAGATTCAAAAACAATTTGAATAGGACTCTTATTCGAATTCTGATCAGATTAGGACTCTTCTCTTCCTGATTATAAATAGAACCCAAACAACCCCTTGGTCGTAACATCTTTCTAAGTCGACAAATTAGAAGCCCTAGCCCCCAAACTCGCCGAGCTAAACCCCTTCACCGGAGTTTGACCACTGGAGAGATCGCCGACGAGCCAGAGACGATTGCCATCGCCGGAGGAGAGCCGACGATATGAGGAAAGACCCGAAGAAGAACGTAAGGTAGGTCTCCAATACCACCTTACGACATCATCGTGTTTTCTTTGCATCTATTCTTCGATTCCCTTCGAACAGAAGCTTTTTCATGGACACATTACGTGTTGATCGGTTTGATCTAAAGTCAAGATCATCGCCACGTCCACAAGTGATCTTTACACCTCTATTCATCATAAAATCATGCAAGACATGCAAGAACACGTACAAACTAAACTGCATCATAGGATTAACATGCATATGCATCATTACATCTTAAGATAGAGTGTGTGCATGATGATTGATTGCTATGGATCTTGTATGTGCGTGATCGCGAATAGAAGGACAAGCTCAGGGAGCTACCTACGACGGGCTACAACAGCAAGAATTTGAGCAACGGGAACCGCAAGAACAAGGCAAGTGCCCCTTGACCATATTGATCCCATGTTTGTGGAAAACTGTTTTGTTTGCGAAAAGGTGTGTGTGCTTGAGTCAACATGATGGGAAACCCTTTCATAGGAGTTTACTAGTTTTGTTAACCACCCTTGTCACCGGGAGAGTTTATGAGTCGGGTATGGTTTTTCTTTTATGCTTCGCTGAGTCCACGGGATACGGGAAGCGAGATAGATGTGTCTAGCTAACTGCACACGTATGTATAATGAGAAAACTGATATTGTTAATGAACATGAATCGGAGGGAGATCTAGGCAAGTTGGGTTTGTGAATGAGGTAGAATGAGATGGTGGTTACTTGCCATAGATCTAAGGACCGGTTCATGCGAGCACATGCCAGGATAACAGTGCCACCACAAGGCCAAGTATGGGTGCGGCTTAGCTGAGTAATTAGGTAAGTTGCTAGATTGTTATGGACCGTGGAAGGCGCGGGGAATGGGAGTCGAGTAAGGACTGCCCTGGGAACTGCATGGCATAAGAGGGGGCCCGTGGGTGGGAGAATTAGAGATTCTAGCCTGCCGGTGAAACCTTAGGGAGTCCATACATCTAGTAGCCCCTTTATAAAGGCTATTTTGTGATCTCTTGGCCATACATCGGCGGTTGTGTACTTGTATAATGGAGGTTCTGCAGTCACCGACGGGTGACGAAATCACAAACTTGTGGGTAAAGTGGTGCAAACTCTGCAGAGTCTAAAACTATCATGATAGCCGAGCTTACGGTCACGAGCGCCTAGCCAACTTCCATGATTAGTTGGGGTGGTTTTTGGTTTGGTATTTAGATTTGGTTTTCGGGACTGTTGAGTCCGGGTAATGAGATTGGTTGCATGACTGTTGAGTCATGGCAACGAGATTGGGTCTCGAGATGAGACAGAATTTAATATGAGATGAAATGGTAGTGAATACGAGATGGTATTCATGAGATGGTAGTGAATACGAGATGGTATTTATGAGCAAAGTTGAGAAAGATTAATGTCTGGTTGAGACATGGAAAGGGATGAATCATAATGGAGGTATGTTATTGTTTAAATACATGTTGGGATTACATTCACTTAAAGCTAAGTTGTTGTTTTTTTCGTGTTTTGAGAAATAAACTTTGCTTTCTACAATGAGTCTTTTTATACCTTCCTTGTTGTGAGCTACATATCGTATTTTCCAGCACTTGCTGAGTACAACATGTACTCAAACTTGCATTGTTACTTCATCATCAGCAACAGGAGAGGATTACTATGAAGACCAAGTGGAGTCTTAGGCGTGTAATCTGTCCTCAACCTTGCCTGTGGAGTAGAGATGGAGCCGCTGTTGCTGCTTAGTTGCTTCCACATTAGTTTAGAAGACTTCTGCTGCTAGAATAAAGACTTCCGCTGCTAAAGTAAGACTTTCGCTGTTAGAATGAGTCCAAGACTCATAAAATATTGTAATAAACCCTATTATTCTTGGTAATATATATTCTGAATTCAGTTTGTGGAATATATGTATATGTGTGATGAACATCCTGGGCACACATATGCATTAGTCTATGTTCCGAGAGGTTCTCTCTCAGAACGGGGGCGTCACAGACGGTCACCGTCATAAATAAGTTATTTACAATGGCCTGGACCGGTTGTTGAAAATAATTGTGACACCCGGTTCCGAAAATGAACCAAGTGAATACATATGTGTGCCCAGGATATTCATCACACGTGCACATGTATTTCATAAGCTGAATTCAGAATATAACCATGTACGAATAATTTTTAAATACTTTATTACATCGACTTATTGTCTCACTCATGAAAGTCTATCTTATTCTTGTAGCGGAAGACTCTAACGACAGTGGAAAATGACTAAAACGGAAGGCTCCAACTTCAACTACACAGGCATGTTGACGGTAGTGCGCACGCCTAGTACTCCACATGGTCCTTGTGACGCCCTCAATTCTGTGGAAAGCCAAGGAACCGAGAACTAATGCATATGTGTGCCTAGGATGTTCATCACACATACACATACTTTCCACAAACTGAATTCAGATTATATATTACCACGAATAACAGATTTTATTACAACACCACATGATTCTTGGACTCATGCTCACAGCGGAAGTCTTTATTTCTACGCAGCGGAAATCTTTATTTAAATGCGGAAGCAAAAACTAATGCGGAAGCAAAACTAAGCAGAAGTGGCTCCATTTCTACTCCCTCCACAGGCAAGGTTGAGAACAGATCACACGCCATAATGCTCTACTCGGTCTTCATAGTAGTCCTCTCTTGCTGTTGATGAATTAATAATAATGCAAGTTCGAGTATAATGATGTACTCAGCAAGTGCGGGAATAACACATGATATGCAGCTCATAAACAAGGTAGGTGATAAAAGGCTTATTTGCAGAAAAGCAGTTCTGTAAAAACCATGATAAAACAACAACTTAAGTTTAAATGTAATCTCAACATGTATTAAATTACCAACATACCTCCATCACTTCCCGTGTTCCATCCGAACATTAACCAATCTTTTATTCATACTCACGAATACCTCCTCGTATTCGCTACCATCTCACCTCATAAAACAACCTCGTCTCGCACCGAGACCAATCTCATATCATGACCCACCAGTCATGCAACCCTTTCATCATCCAGACTTAACAATTCCAAACCAAACCCATAATCATAACCAAAAACCTTTCCAATAACCATTCCAATCTAATCATGGCAGTTTAGCCAGGTGCTCATGACCGTAAGCTCGGCTATCATGATAGTTTTAATAACTCTGCAGAGTTTGTACCTCTTTACCCACAAGTTTGTGATTTCGTCACCCGTCAGCGATTGCAGAACCTCCATTATACCAGTACACAACCGTCGGTGTATGGTCAAGAGATCACAAAATAGCCTTTACAAAGGGGTTACTAGATGTATGGACTCACTAAGGTTTCACCGGCAGGCTAGAATCTCCAATTCTCCCACCCACGGGCCCCCTCTTATGCCATGCAGTTCCCAGGGCAGTCCTCACTCGACTCCCATTCCCCGCGCCTTCCATAGTCCATAACATCCTAGCAACTTACCTAATTACTCAGCTAAGCCGCACCCATACTTGGCCTTGTGGTGGCACTGTTATCCTGGCATGTGCATGCATGAACCGGTCCTTAGATCTGCGGCAAGCAAAACCACCCTCTCATACTACCTCATTCACAAACCAGGCTTGCCTAGATCTCCCTCCGATCCTTGTTTATTAACCTCATCAGTTACTTATTATCAGTACGAATGCAGTTAGCTAGACGCATCTATCTCGCTTCCCAATCCCATGGACTCAGCGAAGCATAAAACAAGAAAACCATACCCGACTCATAAACTTCCCAGGTGTCAAGGATGGTTTAATCAAAACTAGTAAACTCCTATAAAAAGGGTTTTCCCATCATGTTTGACTCAGCACACACACCTTTTCGCAAAACAAAATAGTTTTACCCAAAGCATAGGATCAACATGGTCAACGAGCACTTGCCTTGTTCTTGCGGTTCCGGTTGTTCTTGATTCTCAAAACCTTGTTGCTGCAGCTCGTCGTAGACAGCTTCCTGAGTTTGTCCTGCTATGTAGGATTCACGTGCACACAAATTCACAGCAATCAATATTATGCACAAACCCTAAACTAGATGCGATGATGCACATGCATACTATACTACGATTAGTTCTATTAGATTGATCTGATGTTCTTGCATGGCTTGCATGGTCAGAGGTGTTCAGATCAAAGATGAATGTGGCGATGATCTTGTCTTTAGATCAAACTGATCATCGAGTGTTCTGCCCATGAAAACGCTTCTGTTCGAAAGGAATCGAAGAACAGATGCAAAGAGATGAACAACATGATGTCGTAAGGTGGTATTGAAGTCCTACCTCACGTTCTTCTTGTCTTCGGGGTCCTCCTCAGACCGCTTGGTTCTCCTCCGATGATCTCCCTTGTTGTGCTTTCGGCGATGTTTTGCTCGGCGAGTTAGGGCTAGGGCTCTAAGTCGTCGGCTTAGGAGTTGAAAAAGAAGTTTGTAGTTTCGGCCAGAGGTTTTGGGTTCTATTTATAATCGGGAAGAGAAGAGTCCTAATCTGATTGGATCCCGAATAAGAGTCTTATTCAGATCTTTGTTAGATCCTGACGTCTTATCTTCGGTAAGGATCGTGGAGTTTAGATCGGTTTCCGTTGCGCACCGGTATCTTTACACGTAAGAACCGCTTTAGACTCGTTACCTCCGCGGTAATGAGCTCCGGAGGCTCCACGTGTCCTTCTGAGCCTGGTATCTCTTCTCCCACAGAGACGAGCTCCGGTCGTGCCGCGTGTCAATCGATCGAGACCTCCCCCTTCTTCGGAGGTGAGCTCCGCGCACGCCACGTGTGGGTGCCGGTCTTTCCGCCTTTCCCTCCCTCAGGGACATGCCCTGAGGTCGACAGGTGTTTAGCAGCGACGGACCTCCGGAGATAAGCTCCGGTGGCGACACGTGTTCAATAGATCCGGACTCCTCTGAGATGAGCTCCGAGATTGACACGTATCCCGCGCGGATGGTCCTCTGATTTCCGCGAGGACTAGCTCCGAGGATGACACGTGTCCTATAAAAATGCCTTTGCTTCTTCTGCAGCGGCTAGCTCCGCGGTAGCACGTGTCCCATAGGATCGGACCTCTTTCCAATTGCGGAGGTGACCCCTGAGCATGCCACGTAGCTAATTTAGCGGTGGACCTCTCCCAAATTTCTCGGGGATGAGCTCCGAACGCGCCACGTGGTCTGCTGGCCGTGGAAATTGCCTTCGGTGCTCTCGGAGAGCTTTATTGGTTATCCTTTTGGTACTTGTCTCTGTTTCTACTCTTCTTAAAATATTTTTCTTCTTCACATGCTGACACCCAAGATGAGGGTGTCACAGTCCTCGAAGTACTCTTCTGCAACAGCTGATGTATATGTGGTAATGCAAGGGAGAGTACATGTTGTACTCAGCGTGTGTGGGAAAAAGTATGACATGTAGCTTACAACAAGGTAGGAAATAAAAAGGCTCATTACAGCAAGCAAATTTTATTTCACAAACATGGTAAAAATAGCAACTATTTATAAGTGAGTTTAATCCCATCATAACCAAGTAATCCAGCAACGTTCTTTCATCATAATTCACTATTTATCAAGTCTCAACGAGCCATTAATATTTCTCAAGTTCATCTCATACTCATAAATATTCATAGCCATCTCTTTTTCATATAACCGAAACCAACTCATTGTCATGACTCAAAACAGTCTCAAAACCAATACCAATGACCATACCGAATAAATATCCCAAGTTTTGCCTCTAATCATGGAAGTTGCCCAGGTACTTATGACCGGAAGCACGGCTATAATGATAGTTTTACACTCTGCAGAGGTGGCACCACTTTACCCATAAGTTTGTGATTTCGTCACCCGTCGGTGACTAGAAAGAACCTCCATTATACCAGTACACAACAGTCGGTGTATGGCCAAGAGATCACAAAATAGCATTTACAAAGGGGCTACTAGGATGTACGGACCCACTGAGATTTCACCGGCAGGCTCGAATCTCCATTCTCCAACCCACGGGCCCCCTCTTGTGCCATGCAGTTCCCAGGACAGTCCCTCTCGACTCCCATTCCCCGCACCATCCAACGGTCCATAACAAGCTAGCAACACACCTCATTAGTCAACTAAGCGCACCCATATTTGGCCTTGTGGTGGCACTATTTGCCTGGCATGTGCTCGCATGAATCGGTCCTTAGATCTACGGCAAGTAAACCACCATCTCACTCAGCAAGACCCACGAACCAAGCTTGCCTAGATCTCCCCGATTCCATGCTCATCAACATCATCAAATTTTATCATCATAATTCATATGAGTGCAGTAGCTAACCATGTTTTATTTCTGCTTCCCGTATCCCGTAAGTTAAGCGAAGCAAAAAAGGAAAAACGACCATATGCAACTCATCAACTTTCCCGGCGACAAGGATGGTTAACAAAACTAGTAAACTCCTATAAAAGGGTGTCCCATCAAGTTGACACAAGCATACGAGTTTTCGCAAACAAAACAGTTTCAAAACATGTGATCAATATGGTCAAGGAGCACTTGTCTTGCTCCCTTGGTTCGTGTTGCTCAAGCGTCTCAAAGTCTTGATGCTGTAGTTCCTCGTAGACGGCCTCTTGAGCTTGTCCTTCTACTCACGATTACGCACATACAAAATTTACAGCAATCAATCATCATGCACAAACTTTACTCAAGATGCAATGGGGTAGATGAATATAAATCCTATGGTGCAATTTTATAAAACCAGTTTGTACGTGTTCTTGCATGTTTTAATGGGCTTTCATGAGGTTTTATGATGAAAGAGGGTGTAGAGATCAAGTGTGGACGTGGTAATGATCTTGACACAAGATGTAGATCAATTCCACCGTCAAAAATAGTCCAAAACACAATCTGTCCACACGCAAAAGTTTCTGCTCGAAGGGGACGAAGAAAACGGATGCGTAGAAACAGCGGCGACATCGTAAGAGGGGTAATGAAGACCTACCTCACTTCCCCCTTGTGGCAGGGCCTTCCTCCTAACAACGGCAGCAGCAGGGGATTTTTCTGCGGGGAGTTATTTTAGGGCAGATCGTCGGGCTTCTTCTCCGGCGACGGCGAGGCGTGACGGGTCTTGACGACGGGGCTCGACGACGGGGCTCGACGGAGGGGCGTGACGGCAACCAAGCTCCGGAAAGGGGGGATGGGCCACTCGGTGAGTTGGGGGGGGCAGGGGGCAACTCGGCGAGTTTGGGGGGGCAAGGGGGCGACAGCCAAAGGTATAGGGGGAGGGGGGCTGGGGGTTGTATTTATAAGGGAGAAAAAGAAGAGTTCTAGTCAAGTTGGGACTCAACCAAAGAGTCCTAGGGGTGGGGGATAGGGTTCCCCCCCCCCCAAGGCTGTGGCCAATTTGGGGGGAAATTCCCCCTTTAGGGAATTTGGGAAAATATGGGGAAATTTTGGGCATGACTAAGTTTAGCTATCTTATTTTCATTTCTCTCCATTTCTATGTTTCTTTCTCCGTTTCTATGGTTCCTTCTCCATTTCTATGGTTCTTTCTCCATTTCTTCTTTTTTTAAATGCTTCTCTACATGAAAAATATATGCAATGCATGGTAGTAAAATTTGAGGGTGTTACAATAATGGACACATGCCAACTGACACCCTCTAGAAGCTTATTTATAACGGCCAGCTCCAGACCATCGCAAATAACACATGTTTATTTACAACGGTCAGCTCGAGGCCATTGTGAATAACATAATATTATTTACGACGGTCACCTCTATGCCGTCGTAAATAAGGTATTTCATTTAAAAAAACAGAAAAAAGCTAACTTGGCATGATGGCCAGCTCACAGGCAGATACAAAAGCAGATTATAACATCACAGACAGTTCACATTACAATAGTTTCAAATATAAGACACGACACTACACACTACCCCGTCCACTACCTCCGGAGCCCGGTCGTCCTTGCGTCATGCTTCAGGTCCCGGTAGATGCGGCGATGCAGTATGAGCCTCCGCCACCGATCTTTGTGATGAAGAAGAGTATTTAGAGCAATTATGGCTATGTTTGGCTATGTTTGAGTAATTATGGCTAAGTTTGTCTATGTTTGAACAATTATGGCTAAATTTGGCTATGTTTAAGTAATTATGGCTATGTCTGGCTATGTTTAAGCAACTATGGCTAAGTTCACCTATGTTTGAGTAATTATAGGAAAGTTTAGCTATGTTTGGGGATTGTGGCTAAGTTTGACTATGTTTGAGCAATTATGGCTAAGTTTGGCTATGTTTGAGTAATTATGACTAAGTTTGGCTGTCGTAAATAAATTTGTTTATGACGGTCAGCGCTATAACCATCTTAAATAACACTGGCAGTTGTAAATGTTGCTTTTTCTGTAGTGAATGTGCCCACGCTTTTAATTGTAGCATTAAATTTTTTACTTGTAAATTTTTTTCTTTTTTACCGCCATCTTTTGTCTCTTGAGCTTTATAGAGATGGCAATCCCACGCTCCGCCCAGTCACCTGGAGCCTCGGCCTGAGGGTATGGCAGCACTGTCTGACACTTTTTACACTGTCACAAATGCTTTTTTTGGGACCATACGCCGGCAGAAGTGCAGTTTGGTAACCGACCAAGGGCAACGTCGAGTAAGGTCGGGGGATAGATCCTGACCTTATCCGTTGGAGCCCTGATCTTAAATACGTGGGCCTTAGTCTTCCTTAGACTCATATGAAAGTCTAGCCTTTGTTTTTAACAGCTTATATGGTCACGGGGCTCATAAGTCGTTGTAGCTTGATGACAGTTAGGGGGGACCCGTTTCCAATACACTAACATCTATATTTCTAGAAATGTTAATTTTTATGAGAGTATTTTTTTCTTTCAATAGAATTCCACCCAGTCCTTCCTAAACCCTGCAACCGACACATAACAATACTGATTTGCACACCTTACATTTGGGGACTAGTAGTACTAATTTTGAATGTGATCATAAGCACGCCATCTTCTCCTACTAATTTTTTAGAAGCAGGAAACTAGGAACCTCCGTCTCAAGTATATGCTTCGGAAATACTGCCACTGACCACCGCATCTTCGCGGCGTGAATCAGCCTTGAGAACACCTACCATACATGCTGCCCCATGTGATCCACTCGATGATTGTGCCCCCGCCTCACTCAAGCCCTCATTTGCTAATAGATTGGGACTCAATATGGTGGATCCTTATGTCTCTTTTAGTACTACTGCCCGATCAGGTGTCGTGGCTGACGCACCTCCCGTCCATCTGTATGGTACATGCCTATAGAATAATATTGGGTGCCCCAAAGTATGTATAGATGGAATGGTCACATACTTTATGGTTCTATCTTCTGCCTTTGTACCTACTTCTCATGTTTGCTGCTATGGGGCATCTCCTCTAGCATCAGGGCTATGGATGTTGAATTTCAGGTATTGCTCAAAAATGCAACATGGCACTTAGTCCATCCTCGTGCTGGTCTTAATGTTATTAATTATACATGTTTTTAAACTCAAGAAAAAGCCAGATGGGTCCATTGATTGCTACAAATCGCGTCTGATTGCTAAAGGATTCAAATAACAATATGGGGTTGATTTTGATGATACATTTGTCCAGTTGTTAAGTCTACTACTACTTGACTCTTACTGTCTCTTGTTGATTCTCATGGTTCGGCTATTTGGTATATTAACATTTAGAATGCTTTTCTACATGGTCTTGTCCACGGGCATGTTTATATGAAACAACCCCCAGAATTATGGATTTTTAACATCCTGATTCTCTTTGCAAGCTGGACAGGTCCTTTATGGTCTCAAACAAGCATTGTGTGACTGGTTTTCTCGCCTTAGCTCCAAAGTCTCTTGCAGCTGAGATTTACAACCTCAAAGGCCGGTATCTCTCTTTTTATTCTTAGCAAGACTGACATTCAGCTGTTACGCTCATCTATACTGATGATGTTATTATAGTTAGTTCATCTTCTATGGCTACCGAGAAACTCCTTTGTAGGATCGAAGAGCACGTGAAAAGCTACCAGAGGGGGGTGAATGGTAGATTAAAACTTTTCGCAGCGGAAACAACAAAAACCCCTCAGCAAAAAATCAATCAGTTAAAGAAACCGTGTGTGCAAGTGTTTTCAAACGTGTTCAACCGTGACAAATCAAGTAGAGAGGTAGAGAATCAAGTCATGGATCTAATGCAAGAAGAATCACTTGAAAACATGAAGTAAAACTTGAGATACGATCAAAACATTAAACGAAGATCAATCTGTTCTACCCGATATAAAACAGATCTGCAACGCTGCAAAGAAACTCGTGTATCTCAAAAACTACAAAGCTCGTGAAAATTTCACAGATGATAGATAATTGAGTTTTGAAGACAACCCAAAAAGAATCACGTCAATCGGATCTGTAAAACTCGAGTTATGAACAAAACACCGAAGCAACGTCGGTCTGTCCAGAAACTCGGCAAGAAAGACTTGACGAAAAACAAGTCGGACGAACAAGGCACAAAAGCTCCTCGAAACTATGAACTTTATTCAATAGAAACACAAGAGGAACAGCCCAAAGTTCTCTTCCCACGAGAGCTCTGGCCTCCCTTGCTTTTATAGCCAGCCCTCAGGCTAAACAATCTAATCTAGGACTCCTACTCCTAATTGGACTCGTATCCTAACTTACCATAACTGCTCAGGACTCTCCTATTCGTAGATAAAAGCAATCGTGAGACTTCCAAACACCTTAGAAACGTCCTAAACATTCCTAAAACAACTCAACTTTGTGCCTAGCACGAAATCCTATCATAACCAACTCAAATCTTCCATATTTGAGCCATATCCGACTCAGCCTCAGCCTGAGTACGCAATCCAGCCGGTTGGACCTTTCCGACCAATTCTTTACGTCCACTTCTCTTCATCACGCCTTGGAACAATTTTGCCACGTCCATGCACTCCTTGCACACGTGCAAACACCTTCCAACGACGTACACGCAACCTTCATATGCACTGCCCTTGATCCAAACATGCTGCGCGACCTCCCGATCAACTCAACCACAGCTCCTCCCGAACTTGGTTGTTGGAACCTCATCTCCTCCCTGAGACTAGTCCAAGGATCCCATCACCAGCCATGTCTTGAACTCAAGCAACACCTGCACATGAATAAACAACCAATTCTTCCGAGCACAAGTCCTCGACTTGACTCACGTTAGTTCGAAAACCACAACACCTTACATGAGCACGCCACATAAGCATGTTGCAAACCATATCAAATGATAACAGCCATAACCACCAAAACACACTAAAAACTTAGCAAATTAATACTAAGCAAAACTTCCCATAAAGCAAGTTTGAAACATTGCGAGTTAAAAGCAAAAACAAGACGCTGCAGTTCTACGAGTTGAACTACACGGGAGCTCCCTAAAAACAAGCTCCGGACCTCACAGAAGCTCTCCGGACCTTGCAGGAGCTCTCCGGACCTTGCGTCGGACCTTGCCAACACTTGGCGGACCTAACAAAGAACTTGTCGGACCTTGCCACAGAAGAATGTTTTGGCAATATTCAAAACTTTGAATGTTAATGCTAACTTTTATCCTAATTGCCAATGTATTCAGCACACATAGGTCTCACAATCTCCCCCTTGATGAATGCATTGGCAACACCAATTAAAATCCGAACATTGGCTTATGAAAAGTTTTGAAAAGCTTTGAAAACTCATTTCTCCCCCTTTATTAATTTCTCCCCATTTTTTAAAATCAGGGAAGGAAGAAAGTGTATAACATATGCAAAGTGTAAAAATATCTCTCCTTATACATATTTCTCCCCCTTTGACAATGTATTCAGCAAGGTTCAAAAGAGAAATTTTTAAATGTTATGAGCATATTATAACATATACATATAAAACAAAGCTCATCCAAGTCATACTATCAGGTTACTTACACTATTACATCAATGAGATACATAAAGTAGTGTAAGTCATGCTAGAGATCAAATGTATTTTTCAGTTTAAGCAAGTCATGATCTCCCTTACTCAACTATTTCAAAACCTGAAAGCATGACACTTGTTGCTGCATTTTTATTATTCATAATCATTTAAGGCACAAATTTGATCATATGATATTTGCAAGAGATTATATGCCGCATCAGCCTTATTCTAACCAACCAAGCCAAGCCTATGTCATTTGACAATCAGAAGCTTAAGGACATGATTTTAGTCATACACAATTCCTTCCAAGTTCATATCTTAGTGCAATGATAAGCAATCTCAAAAGAAGAAGTGCGATGCATGCATATTCTCTTGATCTTTTCTCAATTTTTTATTTGAAAACTCAACATGTGAGCTGATCACTTGATTAATTTTTTATGATTAAAAGCACTTGTGAGCACGCAACAAGTTCAAAACAGCAAGAAAGTTCGATCATGACCAGATTTAGTGTAAGTAATTATTCCAATTACTAGTCATGGCAAAAACTACAAAATGTATAACATGAGTAATGTAGTAAGAACTTTCAGCCTGTAAAAGGAATCACAAAGTCATATATGTATGAAATACTATGCTCATATTATTTTAGTTTCAGATTCACACAAAGACTTTCAAAGTTTCAAAAACTCCCCCTCAATTTAAGCCATGAGGATGCATAACCCCTATTTCACTACGAATGAAACAAAAACGAGTGAAATCCAAAGATTTCGTAAAAATATCAGCCAATTGTTGTTCGGTATCGACATGGTGAAGCACAATGTTTCCTTTTTTAACATTATCACGAAGAAAGTGATACCTAATGTCAATGTGCTTAGTTCTAGAGTGTTTCACGGGGTTTTTAGCAATACAAATTGCACTAGTGTTATCAAAAAACAGTGGAACACTATCTAAATCAACCCCATAGTACTTAAGTGTTTGAACAATCCAAAGAATTTGTGAGCAAGCGCTAGCCGCAGCTACATATTCAGATTCGGCCGTGGATTGTGCAACTGAACTTTGTTTTCTAGAGGACCAAGCAACAAGTGAATTACCAAGAAAATAACAAGCACCCGAAGTACTTTTCCTATCAATCCTACAACTCCCAAAATCAGCATCCGAAAAAGCTTTCAAAGAAACGGTTGAGGAAGAAGGAAGAAAAATGCCAAATTCTTGAGTTCCATGTAGGTACCTGAGAATCCTTTTGATGGCTTGGCAATGTGAAGCACGTGGAGAAGCTTGAAAACGTGCACAAAGACATACGCTGAATTGTATGTCCGGTCTTGACGCCGTGAGATACAAAAGTGATCCAATCATACTTCTGTATTCTTTTTTATCGACCGGGTCACCATCTTCGTCAAGTTCAAGTGTTGTTGCTGTTCCCATTGGTGTCCGAAGAGGCTTGCATTTGTCCATGTTGAAGCGCTTAAGAAGGTCCTTTGTATACTTAGTTTGATGCACAAAAGTTCCTTCTTTTGTTTGCTTGATTTGCAGCCCCAAAAAGTATGTGAGTTCTCCCATCATACTCATCTCAAATTCTGAACTCATCATAGCTGAAAGCTTGGACACGAGATCATGAGAAGCACAACCAAAGATAATATCATCCACATACACTTGAACGAATAATGAGTCATTGCCATGCTTAAGTACAAAAAGAGTTTTATCAACCTTGCCCATGGTAAACCCCTTTTCAAGTAAGAATGTTTTTAACCTATCATACCATGCTCTAGGGGCTTGTTTTAGACCGTACAAGGCTTTGGACAGTTTGTAAACATGATTAGGAAAATTTGGATTTTCAAAACCCGGTGGCTGCTTAACATAAACATCCTCCTCTATGTAGCCATTAAGAAAAGCACTTTTAACATCCATTTTATATAACTTGAAACCTTTAGATGCAGCAAAATGCTAATAAAATTCTTATAGCTTCTAATCTAGCAACAGGAGCAAATGTTTCATCAAAATCTAGACCTTCAATTTGAGTGAAACCTTGAGCCACCAACCTAGCTTTATTCCTAACCACAACCCCATCCTCACTTTGCTTATTTTTAAATACCCATTTAGTTCCAATTAATGTGTGACCTTGAGGTGGAGGTACAAGTTTCCAAACATTATTTCTTTCAAAATTTTCTAACTCTTCTTGCATGGCATTAATCCAAGATTCATTAGTGAGTGCGTGTGATATATCCTTGGGTTCAAAAGAAGCAACAAAAGTATAATGAGCATGAGAGTTTGGATCGCAAAACCTGGACCGAGTGACTCGTTCATGCAAGCTTCCAATGATTTGTTGTGGAGGATGACTTTTGAGTACTCGGAGGGGAGTAGACACTTCACAAGCACCTTCTACTTCATGTTCAGACCTTTGATTTGGAGAGCTTGTTGATTGAGGAAGGTCCGAACCAGCAGTAGTGACTGTTGGTGCTGGTTGTGGTGCAAAATCAGCAGCTTGATCGTTATTTACTTCCGAGTTTTCGGGCAGCAGCACCACTTCTTCATCTTCTTCAATAAAAATACTCTCCCCCTGCGGATATGGATCCGGACCTGCAATATCGGAGCTAGTACTTGGGCTAGCTTCATCAAAAGAAACCTCACAAGTCTCTACAATTTTGTTAGTGTCAAGTAAAAGCGCACGGTAGCCTCTAGTATGAGATGGATAACCAAGAAACATGTCATCAACAGATCTAGCTTCAAATTTATCAAGATTACCATGTTTCTTAACAAAGCATTTGCAACCAAAAACCCTAAAGTGTGTAACACTAGGCCTATGTCCAAACCGGAGCTCATATGGGGTTTTTCCAAGCTTAGCACGCAAGAAAACATAATTTGAGACATAACAAGCGGTTGAAATTGCATCAGCCCTAAATTTCCTAGGAGTTTGATATTCATCAAGCATAGTCCTAGCCATCTTAACTAAGGTCCTGTTCTTTCTTTCTACGACACCATTTTGTTGTGGTACATAGGGTGAAGAGTATTGATGATCTATTCCATTTTCAGCACAAAAGTGATCAAAGGATTGGTTTTTAAATTCAGTTCTGTTATCACTTCTAATTGCTTTTAATGATCCTGGGTGATCAATAGATAATCTAAGAAATAAAGTTCTAAAATGACTAAAAGCTTCATTCTTAGATGCCATAAAATAAACCCAAGAATATCTAGAATAATCATCAACAATCACAAGCACATACCATTTACCTCAGAAGGATTGAACACGTGCCGGACCTACTGTGTCAAGATGTAAAAGTTGTCCCGGTTAAGCTGTCATGGTCATTGTGAGAGGAGCATGTGAACCTGCAACAAACTTAGCATGACTACAAGAAGAGCACACAATATCATTGTCCTTTTTAAGCTTCGGCAGCCCACGTATGCGATCGAGAGCACTAACACGAGTGAGATGATCAAAGCCTATGTGACCAAGTCTACGATGCCAAAAATATAGATCCTTTGTATCATTAGCAACTAGACACCGATGCTTAGAAGTTGACAAATTAAAATCAGCTTTAAAAACTCTTCCAAACCTAGACATGTTAAACAAAAGCTCACCTTTTTAATCTACAACCTTGCAGCAATTTTTAGCAAAGCTAACCTCTAGATTTTCATCTAGCAATTGTGAAACCGAAAGCAAGTTGTATTTCAAATTTTTAACAAGTGCCACATATTTCAAAGTGTAGAGATTGTTTACTCTAACCGAACCTTTAGCAATTATGGGAGTAGAAGAGTTATCGGTGAAAGTAACATTTTCTACACGTGACACAAAAGAGAGAGAGGAGAACCATTCTTTGTTACAGGTCATATGGCGTGAGCAACCTGAATCCACAATCCAAATGTTCTCCTTCCTCAAATGTGAAACCTACACAGCAGCACAATACGTCGATGACTCAATACTGGGGTTAGTTAAAAGACTTTTAGGAATCCAGTACTGAGTCACACGACGTCCAGCAGGAATAACACGCGAAATCTGAGAAGGTACAGCAGATTTATGAGCCAAACATCGAAATTTTTTGTTCCCAACTACCGACTTAGAAGATGTGTTATATGTAGCACAAAAAACAGTAGGTCCGGGAGCAAGTTTTTGACTCATTACAGCAGGTTGCAAGCTCCGAACATTCGGTCTAGCAGATTTTGCTTGGTTGTTATGTGATCTAGCAAGTATTTTTTGTTTCTTATCGTGTTTAGCTAGTCTATAACAAAAATCCATGACATGACCATCTCTACCACAGTAGGTACAATGAAAAATAACCTTATTATCATGTCTAGATGAGCAAGCAACACGTTTATTAGAACCCGAATGGGACAATACTCCTGCAGATTTGAAAATCACCTCTTTTGTCTAGGAGCTGTTTGAATCAAACCGCTTCCTAATGACTTTACAACTTTAGGTGGGTGTGCCTTAGAATGAGCATGAGAATTAAAACCTAAACCAGTTTTATCATTACAAGACTTGGAAGAATTCAGCAGCAAGTTTAGGTTCTTATTTGCATTAGAAAACCGATCTAGTATCCTATGCATGTCATCAAATTTATTGGACAGATCAAAGCAGTTTTCACATGAAGTTTTTCCTTTTAGTTTGCAATTTGAACAATATTAACTTCATGCACACGTAAAGCATTGTTCAAAATAGAAATCTCATTCATAGCATCATTTAGTTTCTTATTCAGATCATCACATGAAGAACAATGCAAATCAATTGTAGAACAACAAGCATCTTTCAAATTTTTATCATTAAGTGTAGCAAGCTCTTTATTCTTTTCAATTTGAAGTTCAAGTTTATCAAGTGTAGATGCGTGTGCACTTCTTAAAGATGATAATTGTTCATAAATCAAATCATATGAGGAACAAGAATCATCACTAGGAATCAAAGTTTTTAAACGATTAATTTCAGATTCTAGTGATTCAATTTTAACAGCATTGTTGCTAAGTTTTTTATCCTTTTTCTTTAATATAACAGTGGCACGAGAAATAGCATCACACATTTCTTCGCAAGTGGGACATACCTCTTCATCGTCGCTGTTGTGTTCTGCCTCCTCGGAGCTTGAACTTGACTTGCTTGCCATGCAGCACATATTTGCCATAGCTTCTTCATCTTCATTACTACCGGTGTCCACATCACTTGAGCCGAAATCTTGAAGTGCATAGATCATACTATGCACTATGTTGCGCATTGATAAATCTTTCTTCTTCTTATTCTTTGCAAACGATTTCTTCGGCCTTGTTTGCTTTTCTTCACGTGAAGTCAGACCTGAAAGGTTAGGGCACTCCGTACAAAAATGTCCTGTCTTACCACATTCAAAACATCGTTGAGGTCCGGAGCTTCCTCTCCTTCTAGTTCTCACATTTTGCAATGCTTTTGAGAACCGAGTAGAGATGAGTGCAAGCTCCTCCTTTGGAAACTCTTCAATCTGTTCAAGGGTTAGAGAGGACAGCAAAGAGAGTGCACCACTAGATGATGATTGACTAGAACTAGACATGTCACGTTGCGAAACAAATGCAATAGACTTGTTGGGGTTTTTACGTGAGATGATGTCAATTTCATGAGTTTTCAATTTAGAATAAAGCACGTCTAAAGTAAGAGAACTCATGACAGTAGATTCACGAATAGATGTAACTTTCATCTCCCAAATTGACATATCTAATGCTCCTAACAATTGTCTAGCATTTTCAGCATCTGAAAAGTTAACATTGACACTACGCAAGTTGCTGAGAATTTTATTAAAGCGAGCAAAAAGGTCGTCAATTGACTCACCGGGTTGCATCTCAAAACGCATGTATTCTTTCTTGAACATATCTTGCCTTACCTCCTTGATCGTATTGGATCCTTCATGGTAGTCACAAAGAGCTTTCCAAACATCATATGCAGATCGGAGGTGTGCAACACGGTCGAAGTCGCTTTGAGTCAATCCTTGGATTATCAAGTTGCGAGCCTTGTTGTTGTTGTCAACATCTCTCATGTTCGCAGACGTAACTTGATCGTTGGGTGGTACATCAAAGTTCCGGTAGACCTTTTCCCATATGGCGAAGCCTTGCGCCTGTATGTAGGCCTCCATCCGCGCCTTCCAAACCTGAAAATCGATGCCATTGAACACACAAGGTTTTGCGGAGTACTTCTCCATGATGGTTAGTCAAAACACGTGCAAATCACAAATATTAGAGCACCTTGGCTCTTATACAAATTGTAGGATCGAAGAGCACATGAAAAGCTACCAGAGGGGGGTGAATGGTAGATTAAAACTTTTCGCAGCGGAAATAACAAAAACCCCTCAGCAAAAAATCAATCGGTTAAAGAAACCGTGTGTGCAAGTGTTTTCAAACGTGTTCAACCGTGACAAATCAAGTAGAGAGGTAGGGAATCAAGTCACGGATCTAATGCAACAAGAATCACTTGAAAACACGAAGTAAAACTTGAGATACGATCAAAACATTAAACGAAGATCAATCTGTTCTACCCGATATAAAACAGATCTGCAACGCTGCAAAGAAACTCGTGTATCTCAAAAACTACAGATTCGAAGCTCGTGAAAATTTCACAGATGATAGATAATTGAGTTGTGAAGACAACCCAAAAAGAATCACGTCAATCGGATCTGTAAAACTCGAGTTATGAACGAAACACCCAAGCAACGTCGGTCTGTCCAGAAACTCGGCGAGAAAGACTTGACGAAAAACAAGTTGGACGAACAAGGCACAAAAGCTCCTCGAAACTATGAACTTTATTCAATAGAAACACAAGAGGAACAGCCCAAAGTTCTCTACCCAGGAGAGCTCTGGCCTCCCTTGCTTTTATAGCCAGTCCTCAGGCTAAACAATCCAATCTAGGACTCCTACTCCTAATTGGACTCGTATCCTAACTTACCATAACTGCTCAGGACTCTCCTATTCGCAGATAGAAGCAATCATGAGACTTCCAAACACCTTAGGAACGTCCTAAACATTCCTAAAACAACTCAACTTCATGCCTAGCACGAAATCCTATCATAACCAACTCAAATCTTCCATATTTGAGCCATATCCGACTCAGCCTCAGCCTGAGTACGCAATCCAGCCGGTTGAACCTTTCCGACCAATTCTTTACGTCCACTTCTCTTCATCACGCCTTGGAACAATGTTGCCACGTCCATGCAATCCTTGCACACGTGCAAACACCTTCCAACGACGTACACGCAACCTTCATATGCACTGCCCTTGATCCAAACATGCTGCGCGACCTCCCGATCAACTCAACCACAGCTCCTCCCGATCTTGGTTGTTGGAACCTCATCTCCTCCCTGAGACTAGTCCAAGGATCCCGTCACCAGCCATGTCTTGAACTCAAGCAACACCTGCACATGAATAAACAACCAATTCTTCCGAGCACAAGTCCTCGACTTGACTCACGGTAGTTCGAAAACCACAACACCTTACATGAGCACGTCACATAAGCATGTTGCAAACCATATCAAATGATAACAGCCATAACCACCAAAACACACCAAAAACTTAGCAAACTAATACTAAGCAAACCTTCCCATAAAGCAAGTTTGAAACATTGCGAGTTAAAAGCAAAAACAAGACGCTGCAGTTCTACGAGTTGAACTACAAGGGAGCTCCCTAAAAACAAGCTCCGGACCTCACAGAAGCTCTCCGGACCTTGCAGGAGCTCTCCGGACCTTGCGTCGGACCTTGCCAACACTTGGCGGACCTAACAAAGAACTTGTCGGACCTTGCCACAGAAGAATGTTTTGGCAATATTCAAAACTTTGAATGTTAATGCTAAATTTTATCCTAATTGCCAATGTATTCAGCACACATAGGTCTCACATCCTTACACAACTTAAGGCTGATTTTGTAGTCAAATATCCTGGCACACTCAAATATTTTCTTAGGATTGAAGTATGGCATACTCATGGGCTTGTTATGACGTAGGACAAATGCATAAAAGATCTATTGTCCCAAACTAATATGCTCACCTTCAAAGGTGTGTCCACTTCTATGGTTCCTAGTGAGGAGTTGTTGTCGGATAGTGGTGAAAAGCTCTCACTCGAGGGTAAAACAAGATATCTGCGTGTTATCATTGCCCTCCAGTACCTATCCCTGACACAACCTGATAATTGTTTTTATGTCAATAGAGTTTGTCAATTTTTATCAGCTATAATTTCTATGATATCTTCATGACACTGTCGACATGGGATTATGATTCACTAGGTCAGACTCTTTATTGCTTACTGCCTTCTCATATGCTGATTGGGCTGGGAATCCTCCTGATCGTCAAAGCACTAGCGGATATACCATATTTTTTGTGAATATAAGGCTCCTCTAGTATGAAGGCTAAATATAAGGTGGTTGTTGATGCTACTACAGAATTAATCTGGATTCAAGTTCTATTGCGTGAGCTTGGGATTTCGCAAGCACGAGCAAAATGTTTGTGGTGTGACAATACTGGTGCCACTTATTTATCCACCAATCCAAATTTTCATCTACTGGTGCAGCATGTTGAGGTTGATTATCACTTCGTTCGTGAACGAATATCAACTTGTCAGTTTGATGAGTGATCCATATCTTATAAAGATCATCCTGCGGACATTATGACAAAGCCATTACCAGTCTCTTCCTTCAGTAATTTTAACTTAGTAATACATCATCGAGGTTGATGGGGGTGTTAAACATAAAAGTTTATATCCATATATAGTAGGGAACCCTCTATTCTTAGAACGTGTGTGTGTATGTTACTAAACATCTACAGCCGAGCGGCCCATCTATGACAGCCCACTCCGCAGCCCATCTAACAACTTGGTTCTATGTGAGCCATTGATCAAAATAGACAACTGAGATTCATTCGGACGGAATAAAAACTGAGTCAAACCCTAGCTGCTCGTGTCCTTCCTCGATTCTTGCGAATCAAAGGGAGCTACCTGCGGCGCACAACAGGGCTCGATCCTAATATTTTGTACGTATTTAGTAAATTAAGAACAATTTGTTGCTGTGTGTGTGTGATCATGATGTCACACCCGGTTTCTCCGAAGAACAACCGAGTGAATATCACATGTATGCCAGGATCATTTTCTCATACATGTGATGACAAATAGTGAAGCATCATTTATTACAAGCCAGGTGTCGAATATAAATATGTCTTACAACGCGTATGTCTCGATGGACGATAATAAGTTCATAACATGTAAATAAAATAGCAGCGGAATATTATTCTTGTGGGATCCGTCACAGGCGTTGCCCGGGGGACTCCATGAACCTAGAATCCTTCTTCGGTTCCGAAGTCTTGGTCATTGAACACCACATCATTCTCTTGACCTGAGCAGCAATATAAACCAACAAATATGCAAGTTTGAGTACCGTGGGTACTCAGCAAGTGGGGGAAGGTTATGTCATGCATGGCCAGAGCAAGGAGAGGTTGAACTCATGGTTAAAGCATTATGCAATTAACACCTATCACCTTAGCTTATTAAGCACCTACATAACTACACCAGTGAAATGGTCCAAATCTCCCAACCCATCATCAACATCAAGTAACCATATCATCATTTCCAATGTTAAGCTCCCCGCTTAACATCCACAACTTCCAAAGTCATCATCCTCTAATCATGAATAAGTCCAAGCCGCTCTTGACCGTGAGCACGGCTGTCATGACAGTTTTGACTCTGCAGAGTTTGCATCACTGTACCCACATGTAGTGATTTCATCCCCCGTTGCCGGGTGGACTAAAAGAACCTCCATTATGCCAGTGGCCACGAACCACATTCACACTTCCCAGGTGTGTAGCCAGGATATCACTACGAAGCCTTTACAAAGGGATTCCCGACGAGCGTGGGCCCACTGAGGTTTCACCCCTAACAGCATACAAGAGGCTCCAACCCCGGTGTAGTGGCCCCCTCTCGAGCCTTGCGGTTCATATGGTAGTCCAGCTGACACCTACTCCCCGCACCATCCAACACACCCATACTACACCGGGGATACACCTAATTAATTGGCCAAGCTGCCCCATCTCAGCATGTGGTTGGCACGGTAAAGCCAGGTTACATGCTGCATGAACCGGTCCTTAGGATCCAGGCAAGTACTAAACACAAACCCGAGTCTCGTGCACCCAGCACCAACCAAAACATCCAACTTGCCTTGATCCCTACCTCTACATAACTCATAACATCTCATTCAAGAGTAAGGTAAATAAATTGATGATCTCATATCCCACTTATCGCATTCTAAGCATGGCTAAGCATAAGTAATATGAATGAATGATAAAATAAACCCAACCCAAGCTACAAGGAAACAAGATAATGCAATTCTAGGGAAACTTCCTAGCATGGGTTTCATATTTCAATTGACAATGCAAATAATTCTATCTACACATCCTAGCATAGGATCAACGTGGTCAAGGACACTTGCCTTTTTCTTGCTGCTCTGGGAATGGATAGTTCTGATCTTGGAAGGGAAGAACTTGCTCTGGGGCAGGTTCTACTCATGTCAACACACATAGCAAAAGACAACAACAAATCCATAAGACATAGTTCACACTTTCACTCCACACATACATACATACATATGATAATCATTCACATTTCTATGTGTTGTGTTTACTCTTCATGTGTTGATTTTTGGTCTACATGCACTTTTAAACATATGTATATGATTTCTAACTTTTGTATTCAGATTTTCTGTTTGCACACTATATATGAATTTCCAATTTAAACAACTTCTTTAATACACTCTTTAGCTACCAAGTTTGCATGGAAGGTAACTTCCTACTTCAAATGGGTTTTCAGATCTTCTACCAATCCTAAACTGAAGTCTTTGGGTTTGGAGACTTCATTTATCATTTTCTAGTCATGCACACCTATTTTCCTATATTTTCCAGATTTATTTTCTATGACTAAAAGTAAATTTTAATATTAAATAGTAGGGCATATCATCTAAACAGAATAGGTTCTGATCTAAAATATTAAATAATATATTTTGGAACTTCTCCTCTGATGTGGACTAATTTAAATTTATTCTACCAATTTTCAGAATTATTTCCTAACCTAATATGTGTCCCTACAACTAATAAATGTGAACAATCAATTAAACAGATTCATTTCAGCTTAAAATCTACTTGTAACTCATTCTAAAGTTTTCCAAGTGCTAGTAGAGTTTAAATTTGAATTTACAATGTGTTTGTCTCACCTTTTAAATTTTAAATCCTAATCACATATTCAAATTTAATATCATATAGGGTTAAAAAGGTAAACTTACCCCACTACAGGGTCTATTATTTTATTTCATAAATTTCTAGGGGTCTAACTACTCATAACAGAGGTGTTTTCCTAATTTTTATTAAGTCCATGGGCTAAAACTGATTTTTAATTGAATTTACATGAATTTCTGAAGTTCCAGGGGCTAGATCAGAAGTTTCCGGGGCTAGCTCGTGTTTTTCGAGATCCCCAGGGGGTAGCGCGTAAGAATCCCAGCCTTTATAATGCGGGGCTGATGTGGACCGTCCGATTTAAAACAGACGGCTCAGATTAGATCGCCGAACCGGTACGCGCGGGTTTTAATTCTACCGTGCGATTTAAAATAGACGGCGCACAAGCGGCCACGTCGCCCTGACCATGCGCGGGCGGCGCTGCCCGGCGGCGCGTGGCGGCGGGAGGCAGCAATCTCGCCGGAAAACTTCGGATCTTCGTCTATTCTTCCTAAAACTGGGATTTCATGGCATAGATCGGTAGAGGGGAGGTCGGGGATCTCATCTCGGGGTTTTTCTTGAGCTCGGAGGTCCTGGAAGGAGGTCGGTGACGAGGTCCAAGATGGAATCGCTGCGGTGCTCGTCGGAGCTGTGCCTAGAGCGCAAACTACCGAGTCTTCTGCACCTGCGTGATTCCCCGGAGGCGGTCGAACACGATCGACGCGTTAGATCAGAGAACCCGAGCAAAGATCGAGAGAAAACGGCCAGAGAAGCTCTGGTTCTCACCGGGAGGAAAAACAGGCAATCGGGATAAAAAAACGGGTGATGCCGGCGCTTATATAGACGAGGGAGGGCGGCGGTCGGTTGGGATCGAGCTGGAGTCGTCTGGGGACCAGAATCTCGGCTGGGGAACGTGGTTTTCCGGGTTAGTTGCGATCGGGCGTGCGCGGAGGAGTCCGGGTAGTTGGCGCGAGCGGGAGGTCAGGGATGACACGTGGGTCCCGCGTGTCAGTGAGAGGGAGAGGGGGGCGCGCGGCTGCGGGCTGGTGCGGGGGTGGGTGGGCCGGCTAGTGGGTTTCGGCCCACTGGCCGGGGGTTTTGTTTTTTCTTTTTCTTTTTCTTTTTCTTTTCAGTTTTGAGTTGAATTTGAATTCCAATTTGAATTTGAATTTCTGCACCACATGCAATACGTCCAAAAATTTTTAAATTCCCCTCTTAACGGGTTTTGGGGTGTTACAGCTCTACCCCCCTAAAAAAAATCTCGTCCTCGAGATTGGTGGTTCTAGGAAAACAATTCCAGAAACTGTGCCTTAAGCTCGTCTTCTCGCTCCCATGTGGCTTCCTTTTCCGAGTGATGCTTCCACTGCACCCTGCACATCCGGATTCTTTTATTTCTTGTGAGGCGTTCCATTGTCTCCAAAATCTTGAACGGTTGTTCGGCATAAGACAGATCCTCAGCTACGTCAACCTCGTTCATGGGTAACATCTCTTCAGGCGTCCTTAGACATTTCTTGAGTTGTGACACATGGAATACATCATGCACATCCGATAGGCGAGCCGATAGTTCTAGTTGATATGCCACTTCGCCTTTCCTCTCCAGAACTTGAAAGGGTCCGATGTATCGAGGTGATAACTTCCCTTTCACCTTGAACCGACGAAGTCCTCGAATAGGGGACACCTTGAGGTAGACATAGTCCCCTACGTTGAAAACGAGCTCTCTTCTCAGTTCATTGGCATAGCTCTTTTGTCGTGTTTGTGCTATCCTCAAGTTGTTGCGGATTTCCCTCACTTTCGCCTCGGCTTCTTGTAGTACTTCGGGCCCAAACACTTTACTTTCCCCTGTTTGGTTCCAAAATAGTGGAGTTCTGCACTTCCTCCCATACAAAGCCTCAAATGGTGACATCTTCATGCTAGCCTGATAGCTGTTGTTATAGGAGAACTCCGCATACGGTAAGTTCTTATCCCAACTCCGATTGTTTTTGAGTGCACACGCTCTCAGCATGTCCTCAAGGATCTGATTGGTTCTTTCTGTCTGTCCGTCAGTCTGGGGATGATAGGCAGAACTAAAATTCAGATGAGTTCCCATGGTTTCATGCAACTTCTGCCAGAACCTTGAGGTGAACTGTGTCCTCGATCTGACACTATCTTCTTTGGCACTCCATGGAAACACACGATCCTTGACATGTATAATTCTGTCAATTTGGATCCGCTGTAGCTTTCTTTCACAGGGATGAAATGAGCTACCTTGGTTAGCCTGTCAATGATGACTCATATCGAATCATATCCTGATTGGGTCCTGGGTAATCCCACTATGAAATCCATACCGATTTCTTCCCATTTCCATTCAGGCACTTTAAGTGGTTGCAATAATCCCGCGGGTCGTTGATGTTCTGCTTTCACCAACTGACATGTGTCACATAGGGCAACATGTTCCGCGACATCTCGCTTCATGCCATACCACCAATACCTGCTCTTGAGGTCATGGTACATCTTCGTACTCCCAAGATGAATGGAATAGTCTGAATCATGAGCCTCCTTCAAAATTAATTCACGGATCTTCTTTACTTCAGGCACACACATTCTTTTCCCGTGCCACACCGTACCTTGTTCATCCTCTCTGAACCCAGGGGCTTTATTTTCCTTGATGAGTTCTCTAATCTCTTGTATCTTCTCGTCATTCTTTTGACCATTGCGGATGTCTTTCTCTAAGGTGGAATCCACTTCCATGGCGATGACCTCATCACTGTTCACCAGGCATAGATTGAGTCTTATCACATCGTCCTTCAATTCTGCAGGCATGTCCTTCAAGCTCAACCTATTGACATGCACTTTCCAGCTTAAAGCATCTGCCACGACATTCGCTTTCCCAGGATGATAGTTGATGCCCACATCAAAGTCGTTGATTAGCTCTAACCATCTCCTTTGTCTGAGGTTGAGATCTGGGTGTGTGAAAATGTACTTTAAGCTCTTATGATCCGTATATATCTCTATCCTCTTCCCCATCAAGTAATGCCGCCAAATCTTCAATGTGTGTACTACTGCAGCTAGCTCTAGGTCATGTGTAGGATAGTTCTTCTCGTGTTTCCGGAGCTGCCGGGACGCATAAGCCACGACATGCCCTTCTTGCATGAGAACACATCCCAACCCGTTTCCAGAAGCATCGCAGTACACCGAAAAGTTCTTCTGCATATCTGGCATAACTAGCACCGGGGCTGTTGTCAATCTTTTCTTTAGTTCCTGGAAACTCGTCTCGCACTGCGGTGTCCATGTGAACGTGATTCCCTTCTCCAACAGTTTGGTGAGGGGTCTCGAGATCTTGGAGAAACCCTCGATAAACCGTCGATAATATCCAGCCAACCCCAAGAAGCTTTGAACTTCCCCGACATTCTCAGGGGTCTTCCACTTCTGTACATCCTTGATCTTGGCGGGATCTACGGAGATTCCTCCCTCTGAGATTATATGTCCTAAGAAGGGAACTCTCTTCAGCAAAAACTCACACTTGCTCAACTTGGCATATAGTTGGTGTTCTCTCAGCTTTTGTAACACGAACCTTAGATGTTTCTCATGTTCTTCTTCATCTTTGAAGAAGACGAGAATGTCATCAATGAAAACCATCACAAATTTGTCCAGATATTCCATGAATACCTTGTTCATGAGATACATGAAGTATGCCGGGGCATTAGTTAGCGCGAAAGGCATGACTGTGTATTCATACAATCTGTACCGAGATACGAAAGTTGTCTTTGGAATATCAGTTTGCCTTATCTTAAGTTGGTGGTATCCCGACCTGAGATCAATTTTCGAGAACACACAAGCTCCCCTCAACTGATCAAACAAGTCTTCAATGTGGGGTAGTGGGTACTTGTTCTTGATGGTTACTTCATTCAACGCACGGTAATCTAGGCATAACCTTTGGGTTCCGTCCTTCTTGGGCACAAATATCACTATAGATCCCCATGGTGAGGAACTAGGATGGATATACCCCTTCTCGGGCAATTCTCTTAAATGATCCTTGAGTTCTCCCAGCTGCTTGGAGTCCATCCGATAAGGTCTCTTGTATATCGGAGCTGTTCCAGGCACTAGCTCAATCGCGAATTCCACTTCACGATCGAGAGGCATACCTGGCAACTCCTCCGGAAAAACGTCCGGATATTCCCTGATAATCCTGATCTCCTCCACTTTCACCTCAACTTGATTTAATTTAATGTCCCTCCTAGGCTCTTGTATTGTTATGAACTTTACTCTTGTGCCACTAGGGTGAGTTAGTTCCACCGTTCTGGTCAAACAATGGATGATTCCCTTATGTTTGGTCAACCAATCCATGCCCAAAATAATATCTATCCCTTGTGAATCTATCACTATGAGGTTGGCAGTAAATACTACCCCATTAATGTTTAAATTCACCTTGGGACACACTTGTCGTGTCCTTATTTCTCCACCTGGAGAGTTTACTGCTAGCATATGGTTCATTTGTGTTGTTGCTAGATCATGCTTCTTAACAAACCCTTGAGCGATGAACGAGTGGGTAGCACCAGAATCGAACAACAGGGTTGCAATGTGTAAATTGGCAGGAAACTTACCAACTACCACGTCGGGTGCCTCTTGCGCTTCCTGCATGGTCACGTGGTTCACCCGTCCTCGCATCACATTCTGCTGTTGCAGCTGCACGGGCTTCTTCTTTGGGCACTTATGGGCGTAGTGCCCCACTTCACCACAGTTAAAGCATTGCACCCCAACCTTAGGTGCCTGGCCTTTGTTGTCTTGGGGTTGGTTTGGGGGTCCTTGTACTGCTGGTCGAGGTTGATATGTGGGGCGAGGCTGCTGTACAAACTGACGGTGTGGCTGTGTTGGTGCTGACGGAGGCCTGAAGTTCAGGTTGTACCCTCTCAGTGCTGCGTAGGGTACCGCAGCACGGCTCGTCTGCCCTGCGGGTTGCTGCATCAGACGTGGGCGTGTGTTGCTGCCCGAGGCTTGGTGTGACCATCCCGCCTTCCTCTTGTTTTCATTTTCCAAGGAATTCAGCTTCCTTTCCACAACAAATGCTCTGTCCACCATCTTTTGGAAGCTTTCATACTCGTTGGAGGACATTGCACACTGCATTTCCGCCGTAAGTCCTTCCACAAAGCAATCCTGTTTCTGCTCATCAGTCTCTATGTCCCGTGGTGCATAACGGGATAGTTGGGTGAATTTAGTGAGGTATTCCCTCACCGTCATGTTTCCTTGCTGCAGCCCCAAGAACTCCTTTCTCTTGTTTTTAAGTTCACCCCTTGGTATGTAATGGTTGCGGAAGCTACGCTTGAACTCTTCCCAAGTGATGTTTTCAAGGTCATGATGGGCGGCCACGTAAGTGGTCCACCAATCAGCAGCAGATCCATGCAATTGGTGAGAGGCAAACAGCACCCTCTCATACCCTTGGCATTGTATGATCCTCATCTTGCTCTCAATGGTCTTTAGCCAATCATCTGCCTCTAGAGGTTCAGCAGCACTTGCAAACTTTGGAGGTTGAGTCCCTAGAAACTCACTCAACCTTGGTTGGCGTGGTGCAGCTTGAGGAGGTGGAGCTTGGTGCAAGTTGGCCACCACTTGAGTCAGGCTCTGGATGAGCTGATTCTGATTCTCAAGCATTTGGTGGATGGGATCAACTGCTTCCCAACGACCACCCCTGTCTTGTCCTCCGGAAAGGTGAGGGTTGCCGGCCTCATCATTGTTGTTGGCGGGGTTGGCACCACGACCCCTTCCTCTTCCGGCCATCTATAATGATCAACCAAATGTCAATTTAAAGCATTACGTATTAACTTACCAATTTTGCTTGTTCAAACTTTAAAATTTTGAGACCTTATTTCATTTATACTTTCTGAGGATTTCATGTCTTACGCGAACAGAAATGCACTCTTAATTCATATGGGTTCACACACCAAAGCAAAACAACCTGAAGACGAGGTTGTGGACAAACGCCCATGGCTTCCACAACTCACGTCACACACCAAGCATTAACACACCATTAATTAAGGTAACGACTCAACTACTCGGCAACCTGCTAAACTAAGGGAAAGGACCCTACACTACTCGTATCACTGAGCTGGCTCCTCGGGATCTTCCTTGTTATTGCGGCTGCCCTCTGACTCCGCTTTGGGTGGGGAAGCTGCTGGTGGAGAAGTGCGGCGACGCCTGCTCGCCCGGCGATCTGGGGAGTCAGGAGTCCATGTGTCATTCATGGTCACACATAGTTCATTCCCATCTCCTCTTTCTCTCGCCCTCAAGATGGCTCGAAGCAACGCCTCAGTCTCCTTTAGAGTGTCAGGTACATCCTGAAGCTCCTGCTGACACTCCTGCAGTCGAGTGCTGAGCATAGCAGCATCCTCCAAGCACAAGTCCATGTGCTCATGGGAAGTCCCCTGCTGCACTGGTGGGTACTTGTACTCCGTTGTACCACTCTCACGCTGGAGGACATACATGTACTCAGTCCTGTCCAGGTGGCGACGATAGATGTGACTCTGGCAGGTGATTGCCTCCCAGGTGACATCCTTCTCCGCATCGACCTGTGTTGCTCGACAAGCTGGAGAGCGGTGGATCTTGAGCAGCTGATTTTTGTGGATAATCCTCATTTCTGAACTCCACTCTTCCCGCTTCTCACGGATGGTCCGGGTGGAGCTGTAGTGTATGCTTAGCTTGCCCGTATTGCCGGCGGCGTGGAGCATGCGTCGAAGACGGCGCAACAAGCCTCCTACTGCCAATCCGTAGGAGAGATACGTCACCGGATGGTTCTCCTCTCTCAGGGCAAGGGCAACTACGGGAACTCTCCCTCCGGTGGACTTGCGGGCGGTGCGGATCATGCGAACCATCTAAAACATAAAGCATTTAACTTAAGTTAGATAAGATTTTAAACAAAAATCCTATTTTGAATAAAAGTTGGGTAAGATGAGTAAAATGACCCCATTAAATAACACTTTTCAACCCACACCTTGTAAAATAGTTTTTAAGAAAATAGGGTCTTTAAATACGTCCATTTCTACCTAGGTCCATGTTCCTACGAGCAACATTGGCTCTGATACCACTTCTGTCACACCCGGTTTCTCCGAAGAACAACTGACTGAATATCACATGTATGTTAGGATCATTTTCTCATACATGTGATGACAAATAGTGAAGCATCATTTATTACAAGCCAGGTGTTGAATATAAATATGTCTTACAACGCGTACGTCTCGATGGACGATAATAAGTTCATAACATGTAAATAAAATAGCAGTGGAATATTATTCTTGTGGGATCCGTCACAGGCGTTGCCCGGGGTACTCCATGAACCTAGAATCCTTCTTCGGTTCCGAAGTCTTGGTCATTGAACACCACATCATTCTCTTGAGCTGAGCAGCAATATAAACTAACAAATATGCAAGTTTGAGTACCGTGGGTACTCAGCAAGTGGGGGAAGGTTATGTCATGCATGGCCAGAGCAAGGAGAGGTTGAACTCATGGTTAAAGCATTATGTAATTAACACCTATCACCTTAGCTTATTAAGCACCTACATAACTACACCGGTGAAATGGTCCCAATCTCCCAACCCATCATCAACATCAAGTAACCATATCATCATTTCCAATGTTAAGCTCCCCGCTTAACATCCACAACTTCCAAAGTCATCATCCTCTAATCATGAATAAGTCCAAGCCGCTCTTGACCGTGAGCACGGCTGTCATGACAGTTTTGACTCTGCAGAGTTTGCACCACTGTACCCACATGTAGTGATTTCATCCCCCATTGCTGGGTGGACTAAAAGAACCTCCATAATGCCAGTGGCCACGAACCACATTCACACTTCCCAGGTGTGTAGCCAGGAGATCACTACGAAGCCTTTACAAAGGGATTCCCGACGAGCGTGGGCCCACTGAGGTTTCACCCCTAACAGCATACAAGAGGCTCCAACCCCGCTGCAGTGGCCCCCTCTTGAGCCTTGCGGTTCATATGATAGTCCAGCTGACACCTACTCCCCGCACCATCCAACACACCCATACTACGCCGGGGATACACCTAATTAATTGGTCAAGCTGCCCCATATCAGCATGTGGTTGGCACGGTAAAGACAGGTTACATGCTCCATGAACCGGTCCTTAGGATCCAGGCAAGTACTAAACACAAACCCGAGTCTCGTGCACCCAGCACCAACCAAAACATCCAACTTGCCTTGATCCCTACCTCTACATAACTCATAACATCTCATTCAAGAGTAAGGTAAATAAATTGATGATCTCATATCCCACTTATCCCATTCTAAGCATGGCTAAGCATAAGTAATATGAATGAATGATAAAATAAACCCAACCCAAGCTACAAGGAAACAAGATAATGCAATTCTAGGGAAATTTCCTAGCATGGGTTTCATATTTCAATTGACAATGCAAATAATTCTATCTACACATCCTATCATAGGATCAACGTGGTCAAGGACACTTACCTTCTTCTTGCTGCTCTGGGAATGGATAGTCCTGATCTTGGAAGGGAAGAACTTGCTCTGGGGCAGGTTCTACTCATGTCAACACACATAGCAAAAGACAACAACAATCCATAAGACATAGTTCACACTTTCACTCCACACATACATACATATGATAATCATTCACATTTCTATGTGTTGTGTTTACTCTACATGTGTTGATTTTTGGTCTACATGCACTTTTAAACATATGTATATGATTTCTAACTTTTGTATTCAGATTTTCTGTTTGCACACTATATATGAATTTCCAATTTAAACAACTTCTTTAATACACTCTTTAGCTACCAAGTTTGCATGGAAGGTAACTTCCTACTTCAAATGGGTTTTCAGATCTTCTACCAATCCTAAACTGAAGTCTTTGGGTTTGGAGACTTCATTTATCATTTTCTAGTCATGCACACCTATTTTCCTATATTTTCCAGATTTATTTTCTATGACTAAAAGTAAATTTTAATATTAAATAGTAGGGCATATCATCTAAACAGAATAGGTTCTGATCTAAAATATTAAATAATATATTTTGAAACTTCTCCTCTGAGTGGACTAATTTAAATTTAGTTTACCAATTTTCAGAATTATTTCCTAACCTAAAAATGTGTCCCTACAACTAATAAATGTGAACAATCAATTAAACAGATTCATTTCAGCTTAAAATCTACTTGTAACTCATTCTAAAGTTTTCCAAGTGCTAGTAGAGTTTAAATTTGAATTTACAATGTGTTTGTCTCACCTTTTAAATTTTAAATCCTAATCACATATTCAAATTTAATATCATATAGGGTTAAAAAGGTAAACTTACCCCACTACAGGGTCTATTATATTATTTCAGAAATTTCCAGGGGCCTAACTACTCATAACAGAGGTGTTTTCCTAATTTTTATTAAGTCCATGGGCTAAAACTGATTTTTAATTGAATTTACATGAATTTCTGAAGTTCTAGGGGCTAGATCAGAAGTTTCTGGGGCTAGCTCGTGTTTTCCGAGATCCCCAGGGGGTAGCGCGTAAGAGTCCCGACCTTTATAAATGCGGGGCTGATGTGGACCGTCCGATTTAAAACAGACGGCTCAGATTAGATCGCCGAACCGGTACGCGCGGGTTTTAATTCTACCGTGCGATTTAGAATAGATGGCGCACAAGCGGCCACGTCGCCCTGACCGTGCGCGGGCGGCGCTGCCCGGCAGCGCGCGGCGGCGGGAGGCGGCAATCTCGCCGGAAAACTTCGGATCTTCGTCTATTCTTCCTAAAACTGGGATTTCATGGCATAGATCGGTAGAGGGGAGGTCGGGGATCTCACCTCGGGGTTTTTCTTGAGCTCGGAGGTCCTGGAAGGCGGTCGGCGACGAGGTCCAAGATGGAATCGCTGTGGTGCTCGTCGGAGCTGTGCCTAGAGCGCAAACCACCGAATCTTCTGCACCTGCGTGATTCCCTAGAGGCGGTGGAACACAATCGACGCGTTAGATCAGAGAACCCGAGCAAAGATCGAGAGAAAACGGCCGGAGAAGCTCTGGTTCTCACCGGGAGGAAAAACAGGCGATCGGGATAAAAAAACGGGTGATGTCGGCTCTTATATAGACGAGGGAGGGCGGCGGTCGGTTGGGATCGAGCTGGAGTCGTCCGGGGACCAGAATCTCGGCTGGGGAACGCGGTTTTCTGGGTTAGTTGCGATCGGGCGCGCGCGGAGGAGTCCGGGTAGTTGGCGCGAGCGGGAGGTCAGGGATAACACGCGGGTCCCGCGTGTCAGAGAGAGGGAGAGGGGGGGGCGCGCGGCTGCGGGCTGGCGCGGGGGTGGGTGGGCCGGCTGGTGGGTTTCGGCCCACTGGCCGGGGGTTTTGTTTTTCTTTTTCTTTTTCTTTTCAGTTTTGAGTTGAATTTGAATTCCAATTTGAATTTGAATTTCTGCACCACATGCAATACGTCCAAAAAAATTTAAATTCCCCTCTTAACAGGTTTTGGGGTGTTACACTTGACCCATAGAGGTCATCCAACACCATAAAAACTAACATCAACAACACTGGAAGTTCAAGAAAGGTTCTAGATGAAAGAACAAAGTCATTGAAATTAGTGCAAGTTCAATACCCTTTATACGAACTGTTGTTATTTCTTTTATGCTTTGTATATCAAATGTGAACATAGTCTTTTTTTTTTACTTCAGTAATGAGCCAGTTAGCCTGTATATGACTCTGGAGATTAGATGAACTAATGAGGTGGTCCATATGTCACTTGCAGCTATTGTCTTAATAGAGTCGATTTCCACGCTGATGGCGAAGGTTCCTTCAAGCACGCCATTGGTTCGGTCTTGTGCAGCCTCCGATTCTTGCAATGTTCACCATGCTGCATTGGTCATGGCAACAGCAGGAGCACAACCATGAATGTAGACCCGAATAAGTTTACTTTGATAAAATAAAATCCCTTTATCTAAAAAATTGGCATCGACGGTGGTGGCCGACCTAACGAACCTAGTACGCTCCTACTGCCTCCCTTTGTAAATATAGCAATTTCTATGTTGAATCGATATCAAAGCTTTGATCGTCAACACCTAGAAATTCATAAAGATTGACAAGTTCAAACGATGTTATTAGATTTATCATGGAATCAACTATTTTTCTATTTGGAACAACTTACTTTTATATATAACCTTGGTTAAATTTTAAAACGTATAGAATTAAGAGAAAATAATAACTAGATTGATTAAACCCCTAGGGGTGAGTACATATTTATAGGAGGGTCAGGGGACATCCCTTGGTACAATAGGCGAGGTGGTATTATTGTCTAACACTCCCCCACAGTTTGAACGTCTACTACCTGGAACATTCAGGCTGGATCGAAACTCCACAAACACCAAAGATGGGAGGCCTTTGGTGAATATATCCGTGTACTGCGAACTAGTAGGAACGTGAAGAACCCGAACTGCTCTAGCAGCCACCTTATCTCTAACGAAGTGCAAATCAATCTCGATATGCTTGTTTTGTTGATGCTACACCGGGTTGGTCGAGAGATAAACTGCACTCACGTTATCACAATAAACCAAGGTGGCTTTCTGCAATGGACAATGAAGTCCCTCTAGTAGCTGACGCAACCAAGAAGCCTCAGCGACGGTGTTAGTGACGGCATGATACTCCGCTTCCGCGCTGGAGCGGGACATCGTGTGTTGGCGCTTCGAAGACCAGAAGACCAGATTATCAACGAGGAAGACGCCATATCCGGAGGTAGAACGGTGTGTCTCGGGACATCCAGCCCAATCAGTATCAGAATACACAATCAACTCGCTGACGGAGGAACGGTGAAGCTGTATACAAAGATCCAGTGTGCCTCGGATGTATCGGAGAATGTGTTTCACCAACACAAGATGAGGCTCACGAGGATCATGCATATAGAGGTACACCTGAACAGCATACGTAATATCTTGTCGAGTAAAAGTGAGATGTTGTAGCGCTCCGGCAAGACCTTGATAGTGAGTGGCATCTGAAAAAGGAGCTCCACCGGATGAAAGCTTCGCACACGTGTCGACCGGAGTAGAACATGGCTTGCAATCAGACATGCTAGCTCTCCCCGAGTAACAGAAATGCCTAGAAAATGATGTAGGCTGCCCAAATCCTTTATAAAATATTCTGCAGCAAGAGCATCAATAATGCGATGAAGCAGTGGTACTAGGAGGCAGTCAAAACAATATCATCCAAATAAAGCAACAGATAAGCCATGACTTCATCGTGTCGGTAGACAAAAAGAGAAGTGTCTGACCGAGCATCAACAAATCCAAGTGTGGTGATATGAGAAGCAAACCGGTTGTACCAGGCACAAGGAGCTTGCTTCAAACCATACAAAGATTTGTTCAGGCGGCAGACGAAGTCCGAGCGAGCTGAGTCAAGAAAACCAGAAGGTTGCTCACAATAAATTGTCTGTGATAAAGTGCCATGCAGAAATGCATTCTCCACATCAATCTAGTGAACAGGCCAATCACGAGAGAGATCAACGGACATAACAGTATGGACTGTAGCAGGCTTCACCAAGGGGCTGAAAGTCTCACCAACATCAATACCAGGCTGCTGAGTAGAACTGCGAAGCACCCAACAAGCCTTGTAGCGATCAAGAGAGGCATCTGCATGAAACTTATGGCGAAAACCCCACTTGCCAGTCATGACGTTTGTACCTGAAGTACGAGGAACGAGATCCCAAGTGTTGTTGGCCTGTAGTGCAATGAACTCCTCGGTCATGGCGTCTCGCCAATTGGGATCAGTGAGAGCGCTACTGTAAGTCTTCGGTATTGGTGACAGCATCGATGCCTGAAGATTCAGACGCTGTACCGGGAGACGAAGACCGATCTTCCACGGGTTCGCATGGTGTGTTCGTCGTTCACAGGGGGAACCTCGAGCACGGATCGTGGGACACGAGCGAAGCCCGACTGCTGATGAAGGGCAGTCAGAGGAGTCGGAGAAGATCCAAAGCCCGGTGGAGCGCCGTGCGAGGAAGCCGAGCTCGATACTGAGCTCGGGGCGGTCTGACCGCCTACGGTGGCGGTCGGACCACGTGTGCTCGAGGTCGGACCGTGAAGGCTGCAGGTCGGACCGCGTGTGCTCGAGGTCAAACCGCGAGGGCTGGAGGTCAAACCGTATGTGCTCAAGGTCGGACCGCGTGTTCTCGAGGTCAGACCGTGAGGGCTGGAGGTTAGACCGCGTGTGCTCGAGGTCAGACCGCGAGGGATGGAGGTCAGACCGTGCGTGATCGAGGTCGGACCGCGAGGGCTGGAGGTCGGACCACGTGTACTGGAGGTCAGACCGTGAAGGGGTGGAAAAAGGCCGAGGAGGCCTCTGTACTCGTGCATGGTCGGACCGCCCATGGGCATGGTCATACCGCCCGGGGGTGGCGGTCGGACCGCCAGAGGTTGCGCATTCTGACCCCCGGGCGCGGAGAAGCCCGGTGGAGGCCTGCATCGATGAGTACCTGCAAAACAATCAGTGCTAAAGGGCACCGGAGAATCGTCAGTATCAAAAAAATCAAAGTGGGATGAAGAGGGGCTAGATATTTTCGCAAAGGGAAAAGAGGACTTATCAAAGGTGGCATGGCGAGAGATGATGAGGCGATTTGTTGCTAGATCTAGACATCAATATCCTTTGTGATCGGATGGGTAGCCGAGAAAGACACAAACGGTGGAGCAAGGAGCTAGCTTGTGTTCAGCGGTGGCGGAAAGGTTTGGGTAGCACTTGCAACCAAAAATACAAAGATAGGAAATGTCAGGGTGGGTGCCAAAGAGAGCAAAATGCGGGGTGGCAAAATAAAACGTTTTGGATTGTCGCAGATTTATTAAGTATGTGGCGGTGTGAAGCGCTTCTACCAAATAGCCAGCTGGAACACTAGCATAGAACATGATCGAGCGCATTGTGCCATTGGTCGTGCGAATAATACGCTCAGCGCATCCATTTTTAGGAGACGTGTGAGGGCAAGAAAGTCGCAACACAACACCAAGACGAAGAAAGAATGTGCGCGATGCAGAATTGTCGAATCCACGACCGTTGTCACATTGAATTGCCTTTATGGTTCTGCCAAGCTGAGTGGAGACGTAGGCAAAAACTGTGACAAGGTCGAAAGAATGTCGGATTTGAGACGAATAGGAGAAGTCCACAAATAGTGCAAACAGTCGTCAAGAACAATAAGATAATACTTGTAACCGGAAACACTTTGCACAGGAGAGGTCCATAAATCACAATGTATTAAATCTAAATTGTTTGAAGCACGAGAAGTTGACAAAGTAAAAGGAAGGCATGTATGACAATCAAGCTGACAGGTATGACAAAGGTTATTGATTTCCTGTTAATTACATTGTGGAAATAATCTAGACAATGCCTTAAAACCTAGATGACCAAGATGATGATGCCAAAGCGTAGATGATGTGGTGACTGTAGCTAAGGCATGTGAAGGTGAAAGTGGTGGCAAGGAAACAGGATAAAGCTGCCCGGAGCTGTTGCACCTAGCGATTATGTTCTTGGTGTCCAAGTCCTTCACAGAAAGACCAAAAGGATCAAATTAATGGAAACGTTATTGTCAGTGGTAAACTGATGAAAGGAAACCAAATTTTTTATAATGTGAGGAGAAACAAGAACACGGTGCAAATGTAGAGGGCGAGCACAGTAGAAAAAGAAGTTTGACCGGTGGAGACAACGAGCAGCAATGACCCATTACCTACAATGATAGACGAAGGGGTCAAAAACGAGGGAGGTTGAGAGGACAAGAGGTTACCGGAGGAGGAGCTCATATGGCTATCGGCACCGGAGTCCACGTACCTTTCACCGCACTCTGATCCCATGTGGTAGAAGGCTCCCCATAGGTAGAAGCTTCCCTATACAAAGAGCTGGCGATCGGACCACCGTGGGAGGCGGTCAGACCGCTCGAGTAGAGGGCGGTCGGAGCAGTGCCCGAGGTGGTCAGACCACCGTAGGGCGCGGTCGGACCACCAAACGGCCAGAACGCACCGTAGGACCCCCGTGCGTGAGGAAGGCCTACTGCAGAGGAGTAGGTGCACCAGGGCATGCTGGAAAGCCAAGTGGAAGACGGGGCGCAGCACCTCTCCATAGATGCAAGGTCCCATTCCATGGATTCCACGGAGTGGGAAATGCATCATTGCTCCGCGTGTCGTTACGCCGGTTCCGGTTGCGCCGATTCCGGCCCCGGTTAGAAGACGGAGCAGCAGATGATGGGGCACTGGAAGGCGGGGCACCGGAAGCTGGGACACGTGGAGGAGGTCCATCAGGTGATGCTGGTGGTGGGGTACGTCCTTCACTTGATGAAGTGGCAGCCAGAGCACTGGCGTTCCCCGGCTTAGACTTCATCTCAATCTCCTCAAGCTGGAGATCGTTGTGGACCTCGGCGAAGGTGGGGAAGGGGAGCTGCTGCTTGAGGAGAGACGCCATGTGAGGAAACCGCTCGTTCAGACCGCGAAGCATCGTGAGGACGAGGCTGCGGTCGGCGATGGCCTTGCCCATGTCGCCTAGCGCGTTGGCCATCGACTTGAGGCAACGGCAATAGTCAGTGATTGAGAGATCCCCCTAGACAAAACTGCAGAAATTGGCATCAAGAATCATAGCACGAGTCTCCCGGTTACCTATGAACTGCTCCTGAAGCCTAAGCCAGATGGAACACTATGGGTACGCCCGTCGAGATGATCGCAATGAGATCGGAGGAGATGGTGCCATGAAGCCAAGAGATGATGGTATAGTCCATACGGCGCCAGTGAGGATCGACGACGTCAGGATTCATGTCGGTGAGAATGTGATCAGAGAGCTCGTACTTGCCGAGGGTGTTGAGGAAGAGGGCCTTCCACCGATTGTAGTGCTGTGAAAGGTTGTCGGGGATGAGGGGAATCATCGTCTTGATGTTGAGAACGGCGATTGCTTGACTGTGGAGTGAAGCAATGTCATCAGACGCCAGAGCAGGAGGGTCGTGGCTGGCCAAGTCACGATGAACCTCGTCGGTTGCGGCAAGCAAGGCACGACGTGCCTCGTCGGGGGCTGCACGTGCATGTGCTGCCTCGATAGCGAGACAATCGACCTCCGTGGTTAACCGACTTAACTCTGTCACGGGAGCAACATCCTGTGCAGCTGCATGGGCGTCGTTGGCGCCATCAACATCGGGGGGGGGGGGGGGGAGGGGGGGGGCATGTGGATGCCATCAGATCGCAATCTGGATGGCTAGCGGTTGGACTGTGAGCGGCGGCGATCGGACCGCAAGCAGGCGATGGCTAGGGTTAGGTGGACGACGCGGGCGGGCGCCACGCGTTGGTGGCGGTCTGACCGCTGTTGGGCTGGCGGTCGGACCGCTGAGGGGCAGCGCGCCGGGAAGACGGCGGAGTGGTGAGGGGAGTGAGGGGGTGCACAGCCATGGGGCACGGCTGCGGCTAGGGCTACGGAAGAGAGGTCCTAGGGACGAAACCTCTGAGATACCATGATAGAATTAAGAGGGGAAAATAATAATTGGATTGATTAAACCCCCTAGGGATGAGTACATATTTACAGGATGGTCAGGGGACCTCCCTTGGTACAATAGGTGAGGTGGTATTATTGTCTAACAGAAACTATAATAAAGCATGGAAATAATTTTATTTGTGGATAGAGGGTGTATTTCATTGATCTAGCCCATGTGGTGGATGTGGTGCAGGCTGATGATGGTAGGTTAATTTGGAATAAAGCAAGCGACTTGATGGGGTCATTCCTCCAACTGATGCAGTATAAGTACTTTCTTCTGGGTTTTATTAGGACAACTTTCTTAGCTTAGCAATAGGCAAGATATGTTACCCTATCATCGTCACTAAAAAGAAGAGGGGGTGGGTAACTAATTAGCTACAACACAAGTTCAAAATATTATATTCAAGATACGTATGTTTACTAAGAATGGCTAGCTTTAGGATGTGTTTGTTTTGGGGTCAAACTTGGATTGGATAGGACCATCCATATTTTTCTCTATTCGATCATCCGAATTGATGTTTGTTTGGATGGATCGGATGATCCAGTTTTTTGTTTGGTAGTTTGCATGAAAGATGGATGGATTGGACCATCCAAAATGACGTTTTCAAATGGTACTAATTATCATATTACTAGTACATATTAATATTAATATCATAATAATAAATACTAATCAATGATAAAATAGACTAATTATCACTAATTATGCTACTAACAAGTATACTTAGACAAGGTGGATGAGCTATGCTACTAACAAGTATACTTAGACAAGGTGGATGAGCTCATCCAGCAAATATTCTTGGACCACTCTATCCAGTATCTGTAGAGAATATTTCCCGAAGATGGATGACTTTGTCCAGCTACTGTGAAACAAACATGGGACAAGATCATCCAATTGAACTCAATCTAATACAATACAGCGAACCAAACATAGCTTTACAAATGGCAGTGTCGGGCTGGCAAAAACTGGGGCCTATACAAAACTCTAGAGTGAGGCCTATTAGGCTAACAAAATAGAAAATTATGATTCTTTTATAATAAACCTATCTATAACTTTTTTTAAGTCTGAGTTAAACCCTCTATTCTTTGTGGCTCTACAACGTACCACGGCTACAGTCACAATCATCGACGGCAACCTCCTAGAACTTGCGCTCCCCGGGAGACAATCTGCCCGCGCATAGCACCAAACGCCCGCGCGTGCTCACTTATCAAAACATAGATATCTAACTATATAGTCATAAAAATTAGATTTAGATCCCAGTTACCTGTTCATAAAATTCGTTAAACATCATCACGATTCACTACAGGTTGTGGGCGGCGCGTACGGGCGTAAGGAGTATAGCGTCACCAGTGGATCAGCAATCGGGCGCGTCGATACTCATCTTAAATTTGACGTACTAGGCGGCTAGGTCTCAACTGAGTTAAGCGTTCTCATTGATCCGAGTATCTGACGTATCTGAATATCTGCGCCCGTGGCGGCAAGCGACCTGCCTTGCAAGCTGTTGGGCTGCGGTGGTTGGAGGAGATAAAAATGGGCCCTTTTTAAATCTGTTGGGCTGCGGCGGATGGAGGACACCAAAAAAGGGCCTGCTTTGCAAGCTGTTGAGTTGGGCCTGTGTTCGCTGATACAATTTCAGAGAGGTGCTTCGCCTGCCTTTAAAGTTGGAAGATGTCAAGTGCCGAAATTTTTTTTATTTTAGCACTGTACAATAATTATTTAATATTAATAGCGTACAGAAATTGTTTTTACCAAAATAGCCACCCTGTCGTCCACGGGGTGGACGATTTGTCCACGTGGACAACATGTCATCCACCCCATGGACGGCAGGATGGTATCGTCTGCGTCGTGGACGACACAGACCCACGTGGCAGCCACGTCGGCCCAACGGTCACGGGACCGTTACACCGACGTGTCCTGTCATCTATGCGGTGGACGACAGGATCTGTTATATAACCTGTCGGGCCGGGCTGACTCCCCACACTTCCCCATTCAATCCATCACAAGAGAGGAAGAGGAATAGGAAGAGGAAGGGGAGGAGGAAAAGGAAGAGAAGAAAAGAAAAGAAAGGAAAGGAAAAAAAGAAAAAAAAGAGAAACTAGACGTTATAAATTTTTAAATATAATTAGGATTTTTAAATCTAGTTACTTTAATTAAGCTTAGATTAATTTTGCATTGTGTAATTACATTAGTTTTAGTTTGAACATAGTTTAGTGTTTAGTTTAGGGTTTATGGTTTAGTTTAGTTCTAATTTAGTGTTAGCGGTTAGTTTGAATTTAGGTTTAGATTAGCTTAAATATAGTTTTATATTAGTTTTTAGTTAGTTTTTAAGATTACGCTTAGTTTGAATTTAGTTTCAGACTTTTATGTTAGGGTTTAGCGTTTAGTGTAGTGAATTTATGGTTAGGGTTAGGATTTAGGTTACTTTGAATTTATGTTTAGGTTAGTTCAAATATAGTTTTATGTTAGTTTTAAGATTTTTTAGCTTATTTTGAATTTAGTTTCGGACTTTTATGTTTAGGTTTAGTTTCGGACTTTTAGGTTTAGTTTAGTTTGAATTTAGGATTTAGATTAGTTTGAATTTATTTTTATGTTAGTTTTAAGTTTTTTAAAAAAATTTAGCTTATTTTGAATTTAGTTTCATACTTTTATGTTTAGTTTTAGTTTCAGACCTTTAGGTTTAGTTTGATTTACATTTTAGGATTTAGGTTAGTTTGAATTTATGTTTAGTTTAGTTTAAATATAGTTTTATGTTAGTTTTAGTTTGTTTTTAACATTTTTACATATAACCCCTAGTTTGATTTTTCATCATTTTATTATATAAAAAATAGAAAGTTCACAAAAACACCCCTTATAGCTAAATTTTTTTCCTTACATTGCATATTTTTGTGGCAGCTCTCTAGTATCATAGACTAGCCCGATCGACTAACACTAGTCTTTTCTGCGCACTTTGTCCTCACTCGTGCGCACTCGAAAAGACTTACCGGTCGGTAACCCATTCCCAAATTTCTCCGGCTCAAGCACGCTTAACCCCGGACTCATTTGTGGGTAGACTTCTAGAAAAGAAGGTAAACCTTGATGGTATGAGTATTCTATCAATCCTATTAAGTCGGGAGTCAGGATATCACACAATTCACCCCCCTTAGAAGACCGACATCCTCGTCTGTGAACGCCAAGATAAGAGCGTCCCCTCTTAGCCACGTCCGTACGTTCAGTACTGGCATAAACATACCGTATGTCCAGTTAGAAGCATACGTACCATACCTTGTCCCACACAGAGGACCCACGTGTCATGTGTATGTACCCACATCCCTGACCCGTACGCTACCATATCCTTCTCACAGACCCGTACACACCCGTGAAACTACGAGGGTCGGCTCTAATACCATTTCTGGCAGCTCTCTAGGATCATAGACTAGCCCCACCGACTAACACTAGTCTTTTTTACGCACTTTGTCCTCACTCGTGCGCATCTAGGAAGACTTCTCGGTCGGTCACCCATCCCCAGATTTCTCCGGGCAAAGCACTGTTTTTAATTTTTGTAGTTATATTTCTATAATACAACTATTGTGTGCTAATGTTAACTACAAAGTATTTTATATTTTCGTATTTAGATTATATTTTGTGTATTTCCATTTTGTGTTTTATTTTTTATACTTTATGTATTTACACTTCTATATTTGTAATTATTAAATTCCATATATATGTATGCTAGGTATGTCCAACAAAGTAGAATTTTAGATATTTTATTAAGATGGACAAATTAATTATAATTCCACGGAGTAGATCTATCAGGACTCTTTTTATAAACCGGAGAATACCTAATCCAACGGAAAGAATATTTATGGGTGTTTATAGATGGCTGCTGAAAGTTTTTAAATTAAGCGAGAATGAATATTAGTTCAAGATAAATGGAGTTATGAGTCGTGCAAGGGAGGAACACTTTTGTGAACTATTGCCGCTAAAGGGAACACCTGTTTGGCGTACTTATGTTACAAAGGCTCTACAATATGGGTGGCATTTAATACTTCAGGCTCGGGTTGAAGCCAAGGAAGTAGTCGCCGAGATGTAGGAGAAAGTTGATGATGAGGAAGATAATGATGGTGGTGATGCGTAAGAAGAAAATGATGATGATATGACATATACTGTTGTTAGTTAAGCAACTAGTCGAGCAGATGAAGGAGAGCATATTGAACATATAGTTTAGCAGATGATTGTTGAGGATACGGATTACATTAACGTTCCTAAATATGATTCATCCGACGATGAAGATCAACCTCCAGTCCCTGACGATCGGAGTAATCCAAATTTTAAAAACTTAAGAGTCATTGAAGGGTACGATTCCCGTTGGATTACCATGATAATAAAATAACAGTGGATCTCTTTTCAAAAGTAAAGAAACATTGCAACATGTTGTTAAATACTTGTCCCTTTCAGTGAAGAGACCATTTAAGATTTCTCGGTTCACTAAGAAACTTTATGATGTCGGATGCTTATCAACAACTTGTCCCTTTCGTGTTCGCGGATATGCAGAGAAATGGAGTAGCCTTTGGAAGTGTTATATTATGATTGATTATGCATGTGAGTTGCAACATCTTGAGAAATGCAATACTGCCCTTACATCGAAGTTTGTTACAAATCACATGTATGCTCGTACGGTTGATAATATTTCATTTGAGCCAAAATCTATTATCAACATAATTGAGCAATATTTTAAGAATACAATAAGCTACTCCAAAGCTTGAAAGGTGAAATAGAAGGTTATTGAGGCAACATTTGGTACTTATAAAGCATTTTATGATAATCTTCCAAAGTTACTACATACCATCAGAAGTAAGAATGTTGGTACGGCTATTGATATCGTGGATGCTCCAAACCTCCGGCTCACTAGAAAATGTATTCTTCACCGTGCATTCTTTTCACTAGGTTAATGCATAAACATATTTCGATATTATGGGCCAATTCTGTGTATGGATGGTAGGTCCCTAACTGGAAAGTACAAAGGTCAAATTCTTACAACTATCGGAGTTGGTGCCGATAATCAAATTTTACCCGTGGCCTTTGCATTTGTGGAGTGAGAATACTAACAGTTGGTACTGGTTGCTCAAACGGGTTAGAGTTGATATAGTGCAAGTCCGACAAAATGTATTTGTCATACATGATCGGCATGTTGGTTTGTTGAAGGCAATAACGGATATCAAATACGGTTGCGCTGAGAGTTGTCTCCCACCAGTTTGGATAGATATAGAATCAAGGTGGTGTATGAGGACTTGGGTACAAATTTTTGTAATCACTTCAAGAACAAACAACTCATGAACATGTTTAAGCATCTCTGTATTCATAATCAAGAGAAGAAGTTTAATGCTTTGTGGCGTCGTCTTGATGAGCTCACAAAGAAACAAACCGGGGAGGTACTTGGACAGGATAGTAATGAAGATAGTTTTATGTTAGTTTTAGTTTGTTTTTAATTTTACATATAACCCCTGAGTTTGATTTTTCATCATTTTATTAAATAAAAATAGAAAATTCACAAAAACACCCCTTATAGCTAAATTTTTTCCTTACATTACATATTTTTGTGGCAGCTCTCTAGTATCATAGACTAGCCCCACCGACCAACACTAGTTTTTTTGCGCACTTTGTCCTCACTCGTGCGCACCCGAAAAGACTTACCAGTCGGTAACCCATTCCCAAATTTCTCCGGCTCAAGCACGCTTAACCCCGGAGTCATTTGTGGGTAGGCTTCCAGAAAAGAAGGTAAACCTTGATGGTATGATTATTCTATCAATCCTATTAAGTCGGAAGTCAGGATATCACACAATCCACCCCCCATAGAAGACCGACATCCTCGTCTGTCAACGCCAAGACAAGAGTGTCCCCTTTTAGCCACGTCCGTACGTTTAGTACTGGCATAAACATATTGTACGTCCAGTTAGAAGCATACGTACCATATTGTGTCCCACACAGAGGACCCATGCGTCATGTGTATGTACCCACATCCCTGACCCGTACGCTACCGTATCCTTCTCACTAACCCGTACACACTCGTGAAACTGCGAGGGTCGGCTCTGATACCATTTCTGGCAGCTCTCTAGGATCATAGACTAGCCCCATCGACTAACACTAGTCTTTTTTACGCACTTAGTCCTCACTCGTGCGCATCTGGGAAGATTTCCCGGTCGGTCACCCATCCCCAAATTTCTCCGGGCAAAGCACTGTTTTTAATTTTTGTAGTTATATTTCTATAATACAACTATTGTGTGCTAATGTTAAATACAAAGTATTTTATATTTTCGTATTCAGATTATATTTTTTTGTATTTCCATTTTGTTTTTATTTTTTTATACTTTATGTATTTACACTTCTATATTTGTAATTATTAAATTCCATATATATGTATGCTAGGTATGTCCAACAAAGTAGAATTTCAGATATTTTATGGAGATGGACAAATTAATTATAATTCCACGGAGTAGATCTATCAGGACTCCTTTTATAAACCGGGGAATACCTAATCCAACGGAAAGAACATTTATGGGTGTTTATAGATGGCTGCTGAAAGTTTTTAAATTGAGCGAGAATGAATATTAGTTGAAGATAAATGGAGTTATCAGTCATGCAAGGGAGAAACACATTTGTGAACTATTGCCGCTAAAGGGAACACCTCTTTGGCGTACTTATGTTACAAAGGCTCTACAATATGGGTGGCCTTTAATACTTCCGGTTCGGGTTGAAGCCAAGGAAGTAGTCGCCGAGATGCAGGAGGAAGTTGATGATGAGGAAGATAATGATGGTGGTGATGCGTAAGAAGAAAATGATAATGATGTGACACATACTGTTGTTAGTTTGGCAACTGGTCAAGCAGATGAAGGAGAGCATATTGAACATATAGTTCAGCAGATGGTTGTTGAGGATACGGATTACATTAACGTTCCTGAATATGATTCATCCGACGATGAAGATCAACCTCCAGTCCCTGCCGATCAGAGTAATCCAAATTTTGAAAACTTAAGAGTCACTAAAGGGTATGATTTCCCGTTGGATTACCACGGCAATACAATAACAGCGGGTCTCTTTTCAAAAGTAAAGAAACATTGCAAGATGTTGTTAAATACTTGTCCCTTTCAGTAAAGAGACCATTTAAGATTTCTCGGTTTACTAAGAAACTTTATGATGTCAGATGCTTATCAACAACTTGCCCCTTTCGTGTTCGTGGATATGCAGAGAAATGGAGTAGCCTTTGGAAGTGTTATATTATGATTGATCATGCATGCGAGTTGCAACATCTTGAGAAATGCAATACTGCCCTTACATCGAAGTTTGTTACAAATCACATGTATGCTCGTGTGGTTGATAATATTTCATTTGATCCAAAATCTATTATTAACATAATTGAGCAATATTTTAAGAATACAATAAGCTCCTCCAAAGCTTGGAAAGCAAAACAGAAGGTTATCGAGGCAAGATTTGGTACTTATAAAGCATCTTACGATAATCTTCCAAAGTTACTACATACCATCAGAAGTAAGAATGTTGGTACGCCTGTTGATATCGTGGATGCTCCAAATCTCCGGCTTACTAGAAAACTTATTCTTCACCGTGCATTCTTTTCACTAGGTTAATGCATAAACACATTTCGATATTGTGGGCCAATTCTATGTATGGATGGTACGTCCCTAACCGGAAAGTACAAAGGTCAAATTTTACAACTATCGAAGTTAGTGCCGATAATCAAATTTTACCCGTGGCCTTTGTATTTGTGGAATGAAAATACTAACAATTGGTACTGGTTGCTCAAACGGGTTAGAGTTGATATAGTGCAAGTCCGACAGAATATATTTGTCATACATGATCGACATGTTGATTTGTTGAAGGCAATAACGGATATCAAATACGGTTGCGCTGAGAGTTGTCTCTCACCAGTTTGGATGGATATAGAATCAAGGTGGTGTATGAGGACTTGGGTACAAATTTTTATAGTCACTTCAAGAACAAACAACTCATGAACATGTTTAAGCATCTCTGTATTCATAATCAAGAGAAGAAGTTTAATGCTTTTTGGCGTCGTCTTGATGAGCTCACAAAGAAACAAACCGAGGAGGTACTTGGGCAAGATAGTAATGAAGATACCTCTGAACAACTCTCTAATGTTCCATCAACCGAACATACTATTTCTCGTAAGGCTGTATTATCTATCAGATATTTCTCGCATTGGATTCATAATGAGCCGAAAGAGAAATGGTCGTTGTTATATTACACACAGGGTGCTAGATATGGAATTATGGCAACTAATTTAACCGAGGTGTGTTACTGTTTGTACTATTTTTAGTTATCTATAAAGTTATTAGAACTACAAATTAATGCAAGTTTCCTATAGGTCTACAACTTTATCCTACGTGGGTCAAGAGTTTTACCACTGGTTGGTATTGTTGAAGGAATCTTGAATGGAACGATGAAGTACTTTCATGAGTGTTTCACAAAGTATTCTCTACTGATGGCTGATCCTAATTTAGTCTTCTTAAGATTTGTTTGTGACTACATGGACGAGAAGATTAAGAAGACTCATTTACATAATGTTAAACAAAAGGGAAATTTGAAGAACAAGTTCGAGATCACATGCAGAGACAGAGGCAGCAATGTGCCACGAATGAACAGACTGTGCACGAGTGCGTTCTTCGTGAGAACTCGGCCATATGTACTTGTATGAAGCCAAAGCTCCTCCATAGTTCTTGTTCTCATGTCATTAATGCCTGCAGTCAGAGTCAATTATCTCAAACCATATATGTCTCATAGTACTATTCGAAGGAGACTATGCAGACAACATGGTATGCAGAGATATTTGGTTACCAATTTTTTGGTATATTCACTAACGATCCTGGACCAGAATTTGAAAGAGGTCTTGATTATTTGAGGTTGAAACAGAGTCGTGGTCGGCATAAAATGAGACGTATAAGAAATGATATGGATGAGTGCTCATCGTTGCAACAAGTCAGATGTAGCAACTGTAACGTGGTTGGCCATAGTTACAAGAGTTGTGTTCAGCGTAATGTTACGGGAGCAGCTGAAGCGGGACCTTCAGGAAATCCGCATGACGGGAGACGTCCTCGTGGTCGTCGCTCACGGCGGCATCAACAATGATTTGTTTCTGAGTCAAATTCCATTCTTGTAATCTTTCCTGTAATCTTTCAATGTACCATCATCATATATTACAGATGTTGTAACGAACACTATGTTTGTTAAGAAGTTACATAAGTTAATAATTTTTTCATAGCTATAAATTTTGTTATTTCAACTGCCAGCAACCGATGAACTCTATATTTCAATGACTAACAAGTTAATATATTGTAAACCTACAGTCATGGCTGTAGGTGATAGTGGCACTTACAAGCTCTTGGACGCTCAGTTTGACGCTCGACACCGCTCGTACTTCAGCAGTGTTCGAGGAGTCAAACTTAGCACGTTGCGACCGAGGCTGCCGAAGACTTAGTTGCCCCTGGATGATTGATGGATTGACAGGTACAAAAGTTTTTCAATTAAATAGGTCAAATATTGTTAGATTGTTTCGTATTAATTTGATATTATATAATGCAGGTTGAGTGCAGTGGGGCTCCTACCACTGTTTAGAATGTTGGAGCCCCAAATAATGGAACGGTCTAAATAAAAGTCCATGCGACTAACCTACGACCGTTCCCTGCTTAGTGCGTTGGTGGACCGATGGAGACTGGAGACACACTTTCCACATGCCTTGTGGGGAGATGACCGTCACGCTCCAGGATGTGTCCTACTTGTTAGGTCTTCCACTCGCAGGGCGGGCAGTCTGTAGGCCAGACTTCACATAAGGCTGGCATGAGGATCTGGAGGCTCATTTCTCTAGCGTCGTACCTCACCCGAGGTACACTGAGAGGAACGGTCCGTTAAGACCGATCCCAGAGAGATAAGAGCACGATCCGCCAAAGACTTGCTTGCAGCAGTACAAGGTAAGTTTACTTGGATTTTACGTACAGATATGCATTCATGAGTAATAATTATAATAATACATATATTTTTTTGTTGTTCGTTTCAGCGTGAGAACATCCACCCGGACACGGATGAGTACATTATCTCCATACACTTAGACGCGTATCTTCTGTGGCTTTTTGGGTGGATCATGTTCATAGATTCACACGGGGACATGGTCGACAAACGCCTTATCTACTTCGCGAGAGAGGTAGCGCCCAGTCCACCTCACGAAGTTCCGCAGTACAGTTGACGTTCAGTTGTGCTAGCGGCTAAGTATCGAGGTCTTTGTACGGCCTGCACAAAGGTTAGTTACTAACAATAAAATGTTTAAGTATTTCTTAAGTTAACATGTACTAATCACGTTACTTTTAATATTTCTATTGTTCATAGGTCGCGGCGGATGGGATATTGACTAGATGTCTGTTGTTGCTGATCCTCTCGGCGTACGAGCGATTCCCGATAGGTCGGCCTGTAGTGGACGTCACCCCCTACGGTGACGCCTTGTGCGATAACACCAAGGAGGACAGACCAACGATGTGCACATTGTGGACTCGACGCAGGGCAAGTGACGTTCTACTTCATATATGTTCATTCTTAAGATAGATATTTGCTTCACCACAATTATTTTTGTATTGCAGCGTACCTGGGCTGACGACATGGTGCATAGGGGTTACCCGGAGTATACAATGTCGTTCGACCGCCTACAGGCGGACAGCGACGTCGTATGGACTCTGTATTTGTACAAGGCTCTGGAGCATCGCGCACCCGCTGGGTTGTCGTCGTTGTGCACGAGAGATGCGGACGTTTGGTGGACACGGAAGGATCTAGTGTACGACATCTGCGTGGATAAGTGCTCCCCTCGCCGAGTTATGTATCAATTCAGGCCGCGGCAGGTCTTCCCAGCTCCTAGGGGTCTCACGGTTCCCTATACTTTTATATCTAACATAATGAAAGTTGCCTAGACGGGGGTGAATAGGCTAATAAAAATTTAAAGCACAATTATCAGTTGACTTGTTCTGTCAGGTTTGGACAAGTCCAAAAATATTTCGGACAAGTTCGAAATTTTTGGATAAGTCTGATAAAATCAGACTTATCCAAAGTCAGTTGTAGCGGAAATAAATCTGACTAGCTCTAGGTCAAGTGTACGATCAATATGGTCTAGATGTAGCTCTTGAACAAGTCTAGCAACCTACTAAGCAAACCAGATTGATGTGAATACTAAAGTAGCTCAATGCTAGGGTTTGATCAATCACAAGCAAGAGCAATGATATAAAAATTAAAGAACAAGTAGATGAGCACAAGTGAACACGAGGATTTGTTTACCGAAATTTGATTCCACTCAGGAATCTACGTCTCCATTGAGGTGTCCACAAAGGACCAGGTCTCTTTCAACACTAACCCTCGCCAAGTGATCACAAAGATCAAACTTGGTTGTTCCACTATCAAGCCAAGGGGATTACAAATTTCCGGATCTCACCACAAGTTGGGAGTCACCGAGCGACACCTAGCCGCCTAGGAACAAATCTCTAAGAGTAATAAACACAAATCATACATCACGTAGGTGTGCAGCTCAACAAGCTCAACTCTAAGATCTCCTCTTCTTAATTCTCCTCACAAATCCTCAAATCCTCACAAGATTCACCTTTGAATGCTAGAGGGTGTGAGAGAGGTCTAGAAATGCTCAAGAACACCTATGAAAGCTCTAGGGTTGATCATATTTTAAATGGGGACGAGATCCCTCCATTTATAGGGCTCCCCAAAATATGACCGTTGCCAACCACTGAAGTTCGGACATGTCCGAACTCCACTTCGGACATGTCTGAAGTTGGGGACCATTAACGGTAAAATGACGTCCTCAACTGACACTAATTCAGACTATCCCATTGATTCCACTTCGGACATGTCCAACATATTTCGGACATCTCCGAACTTCTCTGACATGTCCAACCTTCTGGACTTAGAAATTTTCAGAAACCTTAGACTTTGGACATATCCGAAATTCTTCGGATATGTCCGAACCTAAATAGAAGGTGCATCTACGAACTTCTTTGACATGTCCGAACTTCTGGACTTAGGATTTTTAAGAAACCCTAGACTTTGGACATGTACGAAATTCTTCGGATATGTCCGAACCTAAATAGATAGTGCATTTTCGAACTTCTCTGACATGTCCAACCTTCTGGACTTAGGATTTTTAAGAAACCCTAGACTTCGTACATGTCCGAAATTCTTCGGATATGTCCGAACCTAAACAGAAGGTACTTCTCCGAAACCTTCGGACATGTTTGAGTCTATACAGAGAGTACTTTTCTGAATTTCTCTAACATGTCTGAAGTTTTTGGCCTAACAACTCTTTTCTACACTAAGGATTGTTTTGTGGGATTGAGCTTGCTTTTCTTTGCTGCGTGGCGTGTCCCTCTTAATAGTGTGGCGTTCCTACACTCAAGAAAAATAGAAACCATAATTCTATTGTGTAGCTTCATGTCGCCTTCTTCATTTCCCTTTTTGGAAAACCCTTAATCTCTTATTGCCATCCACCTATCTGCACACATGCTCATTTAAATTCATTAGCATTTTAATTGTTCGTCATCAATCCTCCAAAACCCACACGGGGACCTAGATGCACTTTCACATACGTAACTTTTAATCGCCTAGTAACGATATATTTTGCATGCAGACACACAAGCAATGGTTTCTCTACGCCTGTGTTCTGGCCTCACATGGAGACTTGGGTACAACAGTGGGCAGAGGCACCCCTAGACATAATCGCGCATACGTTTCCATTCACCGCGGAGTCCTACGAGGAGTACCTAGGATGGTACGTCACTCGTACACGTACGAGGGAAGCGTACATCCTAGAAGAGCCGGAGGTACACGTCGCATCGACTACCGACACGTACCCTAGACACCGGGATCATAACACTTTAGTTACGGTAAGTTTGGTGTTACTCTTTTCCTAGTTCCGTATGTTTTCTTATAACACATATGATTTAAATTTTATTCGTTTGCAGTTTGAGATGCTTAGAAGTGCGCAGATTGATGCGATGGCAATGGCACGAAAGACGAAGCTAGGGTTGCACATCCTGGCACATGAGAATGTGTCGGCTTGGAAGAAGATGGAGAAATACATCACGAACGCCTTGATAAACATGTCTCTGTCATGCATGGAGTCTTGTCATCAAGACTCCTCCGTACAGCAGTCGTTCTTCACTCTAGCGATGACAGTTCCACCGCCAGCGTCCTTGAGACACCAGGTACGATATACAAAGACTTTTAACTTTTAATAAAAAGTTGAACGTACTAATGTAGACTATTTTCTTTACAGTGCCATCAACGTCTTACGTTCGTCCTACGCGTTCGGATGACATTGTTGGGACATGTAACTGGTGCAATGGTAAGTGTAAGTTTCGTACATATTATTAACATTATTAGTTATTGATAAAACTGACAAATAATAATTTTTGTAGGTTTTGAGAGCCCATCTTACTGTTCCTGAAAGTACATCTAGGCATCCCTTGTGAGTTTTGGTTGATTTATGACAAACAAATGAGACCCTAACAAAATTGTTGAGATGAGCGCAGGTTCTTAAAGAATTTAGGAAGAAAGCGCAAAAAGAAAGGAGAAGGAGGATCCAAATTGATAAGAGCTCAGGAGCTGAAAAGATTAGATTACTTAGTATAGAGTGTGTTGGAGAAACACACCCAAGAGCTCAAGTGAAAGAAATCACACTAACTGTACAAAATCAGCATGTGTGGACTAGTCCAATTTTCTTTCTGACTAGAAAACGGACTAGTCCAATATGGACCGGACTAGTCCGATTTTGTCTCTCGATAGACAACGGACTAGTCCGCACTCTTACGGACTAGTCCGGTATCTCACAACACTTAGGGTTTTTCACATGCCAAACACCGGACTAGTCCGGAGTCTACAACGGACTAGTCCAGACATCGCAAACCCTAACGTAACCATTGGAAACCCTATAAAAGAGGTGTACGGCCATACCACCATAACTTTTCGACCCCCTGCGCCATCACACCTCCCAAGAGCCCAAAATTCACATCTCTCCACACATTATGACCCAAAAAGGATCAAATATTTGGGGATTAGCATTTGATCAAAGGAGAGACTTGTTCTACACATCTTGAACTCTTGGGTTTGATCTCTCGCACACTCTTGTTTGTTTATTGTTCATCTTTTGAATGTGTTTGGCTGTGTTCATTCATTGTAATTCTTGGGGAGCACTCAACTTGTGAGAAGGCCCCTTGAACGATTTATTTACCCTATGTGATTAGTGGAAGAGAATCAGCCTCCGTGGCGATTCAACGAGGGTAGGATTGGCGAAGACCCGATCCTTAGTGGACTCCTCAATGGGGACGTAGATTTCCTTCGTGGAATCGGACCTCGGGATAAAGTCTTATCTCCTATTCGTGTTCATTTATTGTTCATCATTTTCTAGTGTTTAATTAATCTTGTGAAATTCACGTTGAAGCATTGAAATCAAAGTTAATCTCTATCATTCATTGTTTCACTGTTATAATACATCTAAGTTATCAATAAATTTCCGCTGCATAGGGTACCAGAAGTGAAAATATTGATCAATCTTGATCTCTCTAGTCCACGCATACCGGACTAGTCCGCACAGTACCGGACTAGTCCGATTTTTCTCTGAGTAGAAAAAGGACTAGTCTGGGACTAGTCTGATTTCCCTGTATTTGATAAACCTACTAAGTGTTTCAGGGATTAACAAAGCGTCGAAAAGCCTATTCACCCCCCCCTCTAGGCTACATTCAATTGGTATCAGAGCCAAACTCTTCAAAAGAGACTCACCGCTCGAAGAGACGATGACGGACGTCAAGGATGTACACAAGAAGATCGACGATGAAAAGAGTAATGATGAAAGGACTCAAAAGCTAAAGAAGCTACTCGACGCCATTCAAAACAGTGAGGACGACGATGAGGAGGTGCTCCAACTCAAGGCTCTTCTACGGAAGAAGTCACTCTCCCCAAAAGGGAAGAAGAAGATTGATGATGAAAAGAAGATGAAAGGGGGTAGTCACACAGACAACTCCCGATATCCTTTTGACTATGAGCGTTTAAATTCTAACAATAGTCATTACTTATCAATTCCTCTAGAGAAAGCACCTTACTTTGATGGCAATGACTATTCAATGTGGAGGCAAAACATGAAAATGCACCTTATATCTCTTAACCCAAGTTTGTGGCATATAGTGTGTACAGGGATAGATATCCCGGATGACGATGAAGAGTTGACCCCAAGCCAAGAACAAGTCGTTCATCGAAATGCTCAAGCTGCAGCTGTGATCACGTCATCACTGAGTCGAGACGAGTTTACCAAGGTGGACAGACTTGAAATTGCCAAGGAGATATGGGACACACTACAAACAGCACATGAAGGTGACCGTCATGTACGCGAAGCCAAGATAGAAATGATTGAAGGTGAATTGGGAAGATTCGCGATAGAAGAAGATGAATTACCATAAGATATGTACAATTGACTGAAGAATCTTATCAACAAAGTCCGAGCTTATGGCAGCAAAAAATGGAATGATCATGAGGTCGTGAAGTTGATTCTGAGAGCATTCATGCCTCGCAACGTGAGTCTCTGCTCTAAGATTAGGGAAAGCATCGGGTACCGGAAAATGACCCAGACGAACTTCTTGGCAAGATCATCAACTTTGAAATGATGGAGAAGCAAGCCAAGCCTATCAAGGAAATTGTCGATCTCACCTCGGCAAAGAAGAAAGGAGTTTCTTTGAAGTCAACCTGTAAACCCGTATCAAAAGAAGCTCGAGAAACTCATGCTGAAGACGATAGTGATGATGAAAGTAGTGATATCGATGAAAAAGACATGATCTTGTTCATGAAGAAGTTCAAGAAAATGATGATAAGAAGAAAGGGTAGCAGCTCAAACAAAGGAAGACCAAGAGACAAACAAAGACCCAAGATGATACGGGCGTGCTACAACTGCGGAGAATATAATCACTTCATAGTAGATTGTCCATATGAAAAAAACAAGAAGAAGACTAAAGACAACAAGCCTCAACCAAATAAAATGTTCAAGAAGAAGAAGCAATATGGCCAAGTGCATCTAGGGAAGGAGTGGGACTCCAATGATGAATCCTCATCCGAAGAAGAAGAGGAGATGGCCACCATAGCCATAAAGAAGACTACCAAGAAATCCACTCTCTTTCCAACCATGGGCGCATGGAAGGACACCGACAACACTTGTCTAATGGCAAAGGAAGGTAAAAGAAAGGTAACAACTAACTCTTCCTTCTCACATTCTTTTACTAGTGATAGTGATAATTCTAGTGAGGATGATAGCAGTGATGAAAATGAATATATGCTTAGGGGTTTAGACAAAAAGACAACTGCTAAGATGAAATTTCTATTTGATAAGCTTGTTGATATGGAGAAGTTAGTCAATCGTCAGGAAGATATGATCATCTCCCAAAAGGAGGAGTATCTTGAGATGAAAGGTTTCTTGAACTTGAAAAGGGGTGAAGTAAATCACTAGAACTTGATTTAGCTTCAAGCAAGGAAGCTTGCTTGAAGTTAAAAGACTCAAACACCACCATCAAGGATGAACGTGCTAACTTAACCAAAGTTAACAAGATCCTTGAGGAACAAGTCAGTCACTCAAGCAAAGTGGTTCTTCATCCCCTTCAAGCTCACCTTCTCAACATATAAAATCTGAACTAGTATTACTTGTACTTGTGCCAAAAGTGACACTAACTTGAAGAAAAAGCCAAACTCGACAAAGGACAAGCAATCTTCTCAAAGTGGCATATTTGACAAGGAAAAGATCAAATATGCACGCAATGCATACTCGGTCACAAGACCTCCTAATGTCAAATATGGCACTGGATATTCTTATGGTGAAAAGCAAAACGCTAGAAACCACAAGAATAACAAGGGTTGCATTGCCTTTGTCAAGGGAAACTCTTCTCAAGTTAGAAAACTTAATAATGTTGATAAATTTAACACTATGAACACATATGAACAACAACTTCTATTTAGAACTTTTTATGCTTCATATGTACTTATGAAAAGCAATCTTGGAAGAGCTTATACTAAATATGTTTGGCCACGCCATGGGAACACCAAGTCTCATGTGTGGGTGCCCAAATCACTTGTGACTAACCTCAAAGGACCCAAGCAAGCTTGGGTACCTAAAACCAAGTTATAATTTATTTTTTGTAGACTTATTCATCCGGTGGAGCAAAATGGGTGCTAGATAGTGGATGCACCAATCACATGACCGGAGAAAGAAGAATGTTAATGAAATATGAAGAAAATGAAAATCCAAGCGAAGGCATTTACTTTGGTTATAATAGTCAAGGAAAAGTGCTTGGTACCGGTAAAATTGCAATTTCATCACAACATACTCTCTATCATGTTTTACACGTTGACTCCTTGGATTATAATCTTTTGTCCATATCTCAATTATGTGACAAGGGTTATAATTGTTTATTCACTAATGAGGGTGTGACTGTCTTTAGAAGGAGTGATAACTCAATTGCATTCAAGGGTGTGTTGAAGGGAAAACTTTATCTAGTTGACTTTAACAAAGATAAAGCCGAACTTGACACATGCTTGATTGTAAATACCAACATGGGTTGGCTGTGGCATAGACGGCTAGCACATGTTGGTATGAGGAATCTTCAAAAACTCCTCAAAGGTGATCACATCCGAGGATTAAAGGATGTTGTTTTTGAGAAAGACAGACCGTGTAGAGCGTGCAAGCAGGGAAGTAAGTAGGAGCACCCCATCCCACGAAGAATGTCATGACTACAACAATATCGCTTGAGCTCCTCCACATGGATCTATTCGGTCCAATTGCTTACATAAGCATCGGCGGTAATAAATACGGTCTAGTCATAGTTGATGATTTTTCACGCTTCACGTGGGTTTTCTTTTTGCATGATAAGACAGAAACTCAAGGAACCCTCAAGAAGTTCATTAAGCGTGCCCAAAATGAATTCTCATTGAAGATCAAGAACATACGAAGTGATAATGGGACAGAATTCAAGAACACCCAGGTTGAGGAGTATCTAGACGAAGAAGGGATAAAGCACGAATTCTCAGCACCATATACTCCTCAACAAAACGGAGTAGCCGAAAGGAAGAACAGAACTCTCATTGAGATGACGAGGACAATGCTCGATAAATACAAGACTTTGGACAGGTTTTGGGCTGAAGCGGTTAACACCGCTTGTCACGCCATAAATCGACTATATCTTCATCGGTTGCTCAAAAAACTTCTTATGAACTACTCACGGGTAACAAGCCGAATATTTCATATTTTTGAGTTTTTGGTTCAAAATGTTATATTTTAAACAAGAAACCAAGGGCTTCGAAGTTTGCTTCGAAGTCCGATGAAGGTTTCTTACTTGGCTATGATTCAGACTCCTATGCTTATCGTGTCTTCAACAAAACCTCCGGACTTGTTGGAGTAGCACGTGACGTAGTGTTCGATGAAACTAACGGCTATCAAGAAGAGCAAGTTGATCAATGTGTGCTAGATCATGAAGAAGCTCCATGTCAAGCATTGAGAAGAATGGCATTGGGCGATGTTCGACCACAAGTGCCACCTTCGAATGCGAATGAAGAAACTGAACCACGGGTGGAGGAAAATGATCAAGGGGGAGCTTCCATACAAGATCAACCTCAAGAAAATCAAGAAGATCAAAACATCAATGAGGGCAACTATCCAGGGGGAGAAGAAGATGATAATGAATATTCAAGACCACAAGTACCACATCCAAGAATACACCAAAGCATCAAAAGAGATCACCCCGTCGACAACATAATCGGTGACATCCAAAAGGGAGTAATAACTCGATCTCGCATAGCTAATTTTTGTGAACACTATTCTTTTGTATCTTCTTTGGAACCATACAGGGTTGAGGATGCATTAAAAGATCCGGATTGGGTGATGGCAATGCAAGAAGAATTGAACAACTTCAAAAGGAACGAAGTGTGGGAGCTTGTTGAAAGACCCAAGTCCAACGTCGTCGCACTAAATGGGTCTTTCGCAACAAGCAAGACGAACATGGAGTGGTAACAAGGAACATGGCACGACTTGTGGCAAAAGGGTACTTACAAGTCAAAGGTTTGGATTTCGATGAGACTTTTACTCCCGTAGCTAGGCTTGAATCGATTCGTATATTACTTGCATATGCTACTCACCATGATTTCAAGCTTTATCAAATGGACGTAAAAAGCGCCTTTCTCAACGGACCGATCAAGGAGGAGGTGTACGTGGAGCAACCACCCGGTTTTGAAGATCAAGAACACCGCGACTATGTGTTCAAACTGTGTAATGCTCTCTATGGCCTCAAACAAGCTCCTACAGCTTGGTATGAGTGCCTTAGAGATTTTTTTGATTGAAAATGACTTCAAGATTGGAAAAGCTGATTACACCTTGTTCACTAAACACTTTGATGATGATCTCTTCGTTTGCCAAATCTATGTTGACGATATTATATTTGGTTCAACTAACAAATCCTTTTGTCAAGAATTTAGTAAGATTAGATAGATAGATTCGAGATGTCCATGATGGGAGATTTGAGGTACTTTTTGGGATTCCAAGTGAAGCAACAAAAGGACGGGACGTTCATAAGCCAAACAAAGTACACTCAAGACATTCTCAAGAAGTTTGGAATGGACAAAGCAAAGCACATAAAGACTCCCATGGCGACAAATGGACACTTGGATCTCAATGAAGACGGACCAAATGTGGATCAAAAGGTATATCGTTCCATGATTGGCTCCATACTTTATTTATGTGCATCTATGCCTGATATCATGTTGAGTGTATGTTTGTGTGCAAGGTTTCAAGCCAATTCTAAGAAATGTCATTTGACAGCCGTTAAAAGGATCTTGAGATATTTAGTTCATACACCCAACCTAGGCCTTTGGTATCCCAAAGGTTTAAAATTCAATCTCATTGGATACTCCGATGCAGATTATGCCGGATGCAAGATAGATAGAAAAAGTACTTCCGGTACTTGCCAATTCCTAGGTAGATCCTTAGTTTCTTGGTCCTCCAAGAAACAAAATTTAATTGCCTTATCCACGGCCGAAGCGAAGTATGTTGCAGCCGGGAGTTGTTGTGCACAACTCCTTTGGATGCAACAAACTCTAAGGGATTACGGTTACAATATGAGCCGTATTCCACACCTTTGTGACAATGAGAGTGCAATTAAAATTGCCCATAACCCTGTTAAGCACTCTATAACCAAACACATAGATATCCGGCATCATTTTTTGAGAGATCACTCAATGAAAAGAGACATAGTCATTTCCCATGTCAACACTAAAAAACAACTAGCCGATATCTTTACCAAGCCACTTGATGAAAAACGCTTTTGTGAGCTCCGAAATGAACTAAATATCCTTGATGCTCGAAACGTGGCTTGAAATCTCGCATACCTGTATGCCATCCTCAAAATCATGTTAATTGTGTTGAAAAATCATCTCTCTCTATTTTTCTCCTATAAACTATGTTAGTTACTTGATCTTGGTGAATCATGGTCATAGCTTGATTGTTGTATGTTTACTGATCATATTCATCAAGAATATCTGTGTGTGTAGGATCGAAGAGCATGTGAAAAGCTACCAGAGGGGGGTGAATGGTAGATTAAAACTTTTCGCAGTGGAAACAACAAAAACCCCTCAGCAAAAAATTAATCGGTTAAAGAAACCGTGTGTGCAAGTGTTTTCAAACAATTTCAACCGTGACAAATCAAGTAGAGAGGTAGAGAATCAAGTCACGGATCTAATGCAACAAGAATCACTTGAAAACACGAAGTAAAACTTGAGATACGATCAAAACATTAAACGAAGATCAATCTGTTCTACCCGATATAAAACAGATCTGCAACGCTGCAAAGAAACTCTTGTATCTCTAAAACTACAGATCCGAAGCTCGTGAAAATTTTCCAGATGATAGATAATTGAGTTTTGAAGACAACCCAAAAAGAATCACGTCAATCGGATCTGTAAAACTCGAGTTATGAATGAAACACCGAAGCAACGTCGGTCTGTCCAGAAACTCGGCGAGAAAGACTTGACGAAAAACAAGTCGGACGAACAAGGCACAAAAGCTCCTCGAAACTATGAACTTTATTCAATAGAAACACAAGAGGAACAGCCCAATGTCGTGCACCCACGAGACTTGGCCCCCCTTGCTTATATAACCAGCCCTAAGGCCAACTCAACTCAAACTAGGACTCCTACTCCTACTTGGATTCAAACTGTAACTTTCCAATACTGCTCAAGGCTCTTTTATACGCAGATAGAAGCAACCTTAAGACTTCCAAACACCTTAGGAACGTCTAAAACATTCCTAAAATAACTCAACTTCGTGCCTAGCACGAAATCCTATCATAACCAACTCAAATCTTCCATATTTGAGCCATATCCGACTCAGCCTCAGCCTGAGTACGCAATCCAGCCGGTTGGACCTTTCCGACCAATTCTTTACGTCCACTTCTCTTCATCACGCCTTGGAACAATGTTGCCACGTCCATGCACTCCTTGCACACGTGCAAACACCTTCCAACGACGTACACGCAACCTTCATATGCATTGCCCTTGATCCAAACATGCTGCGCGACCTCCCCGATCAACTCAACCACAGCTCCTCCCTAACTTGGTTGTTGGAACCTCATTTCCTCCCTGAGACTAGTACAAGGATCCCGTCACCAGCCATGTCTTGAACTCAAGCAACACCTGCACATGAATAAACAACCAATTCTTCCGAGCACAAGTCCTCGACTTGACTCACGTTAGTTCGAAAACCACAACACCTTACATGAGCACGTCACATAAGCATGTTGCAAACCATATCAAATGATAACAGCCATAACCACCAAAACACACCAAAAACTTAGCAAATTAATACTAAGCAAACCTTCCCATAAAGCAAGTTTGAAACATTGCGAGTTAAAAGCAAAAACAAGACGCTGCAGTTCTACGAGTTGAACTTCACGGGAGCTCCCTAAAAACAAACTCCGGGCCTCACAGAAGCTCTCCGGACCTTGCAGGAGCTCTCCGGACCTTGCGTCGGACCTTGCCAACACTTGGCAGACCTAACAAAGAACTTGTCGGATCTTGCCACAGAAGAATGTTTTGGCAATATTCAAAACTTTTAACGTTAATGCTAACTTTTATCCTAATTGCCAATGTATTCAGCACACATAGATCTCACAATCTCCCCTTTGATGAATGCATTGGCAACACCAATTAAAATCCGAACATTGGCTTATGAAAAGTTTTGAAAAGCTTTGAAAACTCATTTCTCCCCCTTTATTAATTTCTCCCCATTTTTAAAATCAGAGAAGGAAGAAAGTGTATAACATATGCAAAGTGTAAAAAAATCTCTCCTTATACATATTTCTCCCCCTTTGGCAATGTATTCGGCAAGGTTCAAAAGAGAAAATTTTAAATGTTATGAGCATATTATAACATATACATACAAAACAAAGCTCGTCCAAGTCATACTATTAGGTTACTTACACTATCACATCAATGAGATACATAAAGTAGTGTAAGCCATGCTAGAGATCAAATGTATTTTTCAGTTTAAGCAAGTCATGATGTCCCTTACTCAACTATTTCAAAACCTGAAAACATGACACTTGTTACTGCATTTTTATTATTCATAATCATTTAAGGCACAAAGTTGATCATGTGATATATGCAAGAGATTATATGCCGCATCAGCCTTATTCTAACCAACCAAGCCAAGCCTATGTCATTTGACAATCAAAAGGTTAAGGACATGGTTTTAGTCATACACAATTCCTTCCAAGTTCATATCTTAGTGCAATGATAAGCAATCTCAAAAGAAGAAGTGTGATGCATGCATATTCTCTTGATCTTTTCTCAATTTTTTATTTGAAAACTCAACATGTGAGCGGATCACTTGATTAATTTTTTATGATTAAAAGCACTTGTGAGCACGCAACAAGTTCAAAACAGCAAGAAAGTTCAATCATGACCAGATTTAGTGTAAGTAATTATTCCAATTACTAGTCATGGCAAAAACTACAAAATGTATAACATGAGTAATGTAGTAAGAACTTTCAGCCTGTAAAAGGAATCACAAAGTTATATATGTATGAAATACTATGCTCATATTATTTTAGTTTCAGATTCACACATAGACTTTCAAAGTTTCAAAAACTCCCCCTCAATTTAAGCCATGAGGATGCATAACCCCTATTTCACTACGAATGAAACAAAAACGAGTAAAATCCAAAGGTTTTGTAAAAATATCAGCCAATTGTTGTTTGGTATCGACATGGTGAAGCACAATGTTTCCTTTTTCAATATTATCATGAAGAAAGTGATACCTAATGTCAATGTGCTTAGTTCTAGAGTGTTTCACGGGGTTTTTAGCAATACAAATTGCACTAGTGTCATCACAAAACAGTGGAACACTATCTAAATCAACCCCATAGTCCTTAAGTGTTTGAACAATCCAAAGAATTTATGAGCAAGCGCTAGCCGCAGCTACACATTCAGATTCGGCTGTGGATTGTGCAACTGAACTTTGTTTTCTATAGGACCAAGCAACAAGTGAATTACCAAGAAAATGACAAGCACCCGAAGTACTTTTCCTATCAATCCTACAACTCCCAAAATCAGCATCCGAAAAAGCTTTCAAAGAAACGGTTGAGGAAGAAGGAAGAAAAATGCTAAATTCTTGAGTTCCATGTAGGTACCTGAGAATCCTTTTGATGGCTTGGCGATGTGAAGCACGTGGAGAAGCTTGAAAACATGCACAAAGACATACGCTGAATTGTATTTCCGGTCTTGACGCCGTGAGAAACAAAAGTGATCCAATCATACTTCTGTATTCTTTTTTATCGACCGGGTCACCATCTTCGTCAAGTTCAAGTGTTGTTGCTGTTCCCATTGGTGTCCGAAGAGTCTTGCATTTGTCTATGTTGAAGCGCTTAAGAAGGTCCTTTGTATACTTAGTTTGATGCACAAAAGTTCCTTCATTTGTTTGCTTGATTTGCAGCCCCAAAAAGTATGTGAGTTCTCCCATCATACTCATCTCAAATTCTGAACTCATCATAGCTGAAAACTTGGACACGAGATCATGAGAAGCACAACCAAAGATAATATTATCCACATACACTTGAACGAATAATGAGTCATTGCCATGCTTAAGTACAAAAAGAGTTTTATCAACCTTGCCCATGGTAAACCCCTTTTCAAGTAAGAATGTTTTTATCCTATCATACCATGCTCTAGGGGCTTGTTTTAGACCGTACAAGGCTTTGGACAGTTTGTAAACATGATTAGGAAAATATGGATTTTCAAAACCCGGTGGCTGCTTAACATATACCTCCTCCTCTATGTAGCCATTAAGAAAAGCACTTTTAACATCCATTTGTTATAACTTGAAACCTTTAGATGCAGCAAATGCTAATAAAATTCTTATAGCTTCTAATCTAGCAATAGGAGCAAATGTTTCATCAAAATCTAGACCTTCAATTTGAGTGAAACCTTGAGCAACCAACCTAGCTTTATTCCTAACCACAACCCCATCCGTACTTTGCTTATTTTTAAATACCCATTTAGTTTCAATTAATGTGTGACCTTGAGGTGGAGGTACAAGTTTCCAAACATTATTTCTTTCAAAATTTTCTAACTCTTCTTGTATGGCATTAATCCAAGATTCATTAGTGAGTGTGTGTGATATATCCTTGGGTTCAAAAGAAGCAACAAAAGCAGAATGAGCATGAGAGTTTGGATCGCAAAACCTGGACCGAGTGACTCGTTCATACAAGCTTCCAATGATTTGTTGTGAAGGATGACTTTTGAGTACTCGGAGGGGAGTAGACACTTCACAATCACCTTCTTCTTCATGTTCGGACCTTTGATTAGGAGAGCTTGTTGATTGAGGAAGGTCCGAACCAGCAGTAGTGACTGTTGATGCTGGTTGTGGTGCAAAATCAGCAGCTTGATCGTTATTTACTTCCGAGTTTTCGGGCAGCAGCACCACTTCTTCATCTTCTTTAATAAAAATACTCTCCCCCTGCGGATATGGATCCGGACCTGCAATATCGGAGCTAGTACTTGGGCTAGTTCATCAAAAGAAACCTCGCAAGTCTCCACAATTTTGTTAGTGTCAAGTAAAAGCACACGGTAGCCTCTAGTATGAGATGGATAACCAAGAAACATGCCATCAACAGATCTAGCTTCAAATTTATCAAGATTACCATGTTTCTTAACAAAGCATTTGCAACCAAAAACCCTAAAGTGTGTAACACTAGGCCTATGTCCAAACCGGAGCTCATATGGGGTTTTTCCAAGCTTAGCACGCAAGAAAACACGATTTAAGACATAACAAGCGGTTGCAATTGCATCAGCCCAAAATTTCCTAGGAGTTTGATATTCATCAAGCATAGTCCTAGCCATCTCAACTAAGGTCCTGTTCTTTCTTTCTACGACACCATTTTGTTGTGGTACATAGGGTGAAGAGTATTGATGATCTATTCCATTTTCAGCACAAAAGTGATCAAAGGATTGGTTTTTAAATTCAGTTCCGTTATCACTTCTAATTGCTTTTAATGATCCTGGGTGACCAATAGATAATCTAAGAAATAAAGTTCTAAAATGACTAAAAGCTTCATTCTTAGATGCCATAAAATAAACCCAAGAATATCTTGAATAATCATCAACAATCACAAGCACATACCATTTACCTCCGAAGGATTGAACACGTGTCGGACCTACTGTGTCAAGATGTAAAAGTTGTCCTGGTTCAGCTGTCATGGTCATTGTGAGAGGAGCATGTGAACCTGCAACAAACTTAGCATGTCTACAAGAAGAGCGCATAATATCATTGTCCTTTTTAAGCTTCGGCAGCCCACGTATGCGATCGAGAGCACTAATACGAGTGAGATGATCAAAGCCTATGTGACCAAGTCTACGATGCCAAAAATATAGATCCTTTGTATCATTAGCAACTAGACACCGATGCTTAGAAGTTGACAAATCAAAATCATCTTTAAAAACTCTTCCAAACCTAGACATGTTAAACAAAAGCTCACCTTTTGAATCTACAATCTTGCAGCAATTTTTAGCAAAGCTAACCTCTAGATTTTCATCTAGCAATTGTGAAACCGAAAGCAAGTTGTATTTCAAATTTTTTAACAAGTGTCACATCTTTCAAAGTGTAGAGATTGTTTACTCTAACCGAACCTTTAGCAATTATGGGAGTAGAAGAGTTATCGGCGAAAGTAACATTTTCTACACATGACACAAAAGAGAGAGAGGTGAACCATTCTTTGTTACCGGTCATGTGGCGTGAGCAACCTGAATCCACAATCCAAATGTTCTCCTTCCTCAAACGTGAAACCTACACAGCAGCACAATACGTTGATGACTCAATACTGGGGTTAGTTAAAAGACTTTTAGAAATCCAGTATTGAGTCACACGACGTCCAACAGGAATAACACGCGAAAGCTGAGAAGGTACAGCAGGTTTATGAGCCAAACATCGAATTTTTTTGTTCCCAACTACTGACTTAGAAGATGTGTTATATGTAGCACAAAAAACAGTAGGTCCGGGAGCAAGTTTTTGACTCATTACAGCAGGTTGCAAGCTCCGAACATTCGGTCTAGCAGATTTTGCTTGGTTGTTATGTGATCTAGCAACTATTCTTTGTTTCTTATCGTGTTTAGCTAGTCTATAACAAAAATACATAACATGACCATCTCTACCACAGTAGGTACAATGAAAAATAACCTTATTATCATGTGTCGGTACCTGAGATATGGGGTACCCCCGCGCACAGGGTAAAATACCTAAGGAACTCGCCCTTCTCCGCAGGGAGAGCTCCGAAGGCGCCACGCGTCCGGCGGGGCCGGACCTCCCTCTCCTCAGAGGAGAGCTCCGGGCCCGCCACGTGGCAAACAGAAGCCAGACCTCCCCCTCCGCGGGGGAGAGGCCCGAAGGCGCCGCGTGTCCAGCGAGGCCGGACCTCCCTCTCCTCAGAGGAGAGCTCCGTGCCCGCCACGTGGCATACAGAGGCCAGACCTCCCCCCTCCGCAGGGAGAGGTCCGGAGGCTCCACGTGCCCCGCGGGGCTGACCCTCCTCTTCCGTGAGGAGGGCTCCGGGCCCGCCACGTGGCAGCAGAGCGACGCTGCCTGCCCTGAGCGGTAGGCAGCGGGCGTAAATACGCCCCATACCTTGCCCGTACAAGGTATTCAAGGCCCGCGTCTTCCCAAGACGCGGAGACGCGGAGCACGCTTCTGTCAGGTGCCGTTGCGCCCAGTCGCATCACAGACTGGCGCGCGGTGTCAGAACGTGTCAGCCAATAAACACCGCGACAAGACATCCCATGCCGCCTGCGCCATCATCAACCACTACGACTAGCATGCGGCATGGGCAGGGCGGCAAGATGAAGACTCAGAAGCCTTCGACTAGAGGCAACTACCGGCGTAACTACAGATACGGTAGATAATAGACAATCTTCCCGGGACCACCTGTCGGGTCCCGGCTTCCCTTGTAAGCCGCCCGAGTCTTGGACTATAAAAGGCTCGGGTAGGCGTCGACAGCAAGGGTTCGCACTTTGCAACTCATACGCTAGCCATACACTCTCAAGCTGTAACTCACCCCCAAGCTTAGGCCTCCGGCCCTGAGCAGCAAGCAATACAGCGAGCTCCATAGCTCGCCGTGGACGTAGGGTTTTACGCTCCGGCGGCCTGAACCACGTAAAACTCGCCGTGTCAAGCTCTTACTAACTCGTCCATCTGCGCAAGCTCTCCGCTAGGGACTAGCCCCTCTGAAAAAAGAACCTCCGCGGGCTGCCCAGTGCAGGCCCGGGGGAAGTGTCGATCGCACACTTCGACATCATGTCTAGATGAGCAAGCAACACGTTTATTAGAACCCGAATGGGACAGTACTCCTGCAGATTTGAAAATCACCTCTTTTTGTCTAGGAGCTGTTTGAATCAAACCGCTTCCTAATGACTTTACAACTTTAGGTGGGTGTGCCTTAACATGAGCATGAGAATTAAAACCTAAACCAGTTTTATCATTACAAGACTTGGAAGAATTCAGCAGCAAGTTTAGGTTCTTATTTGCATTAGAAAACTGATCTAGTGTCCTATGCATGCCATCAAGTTTATTGGACAGATCAAAGCAGTTTTCACATGAAGTTTTTCCTTTTAGTTTGCAATTTGAACAATATTTAACTTCATGCACACGTAAAGCATTCTTCAAAATAGAAATCTCATTCATAGCATCATTTAGTTTCTTATTCAGATCATCACATGAAGAACAATGCAAATCAATTGTAGAGCAACAAGCATCTTTCAAATTTTTATCATTAAGTGCAGCAAGCTCTTTGTTCTTTTCAATTTCAAGTTCAAGTTTATCAAGTGTAGATGCGTGTGCACTTCTTAAAGAGGATAATTGTTCATAAATTAAATCACATGAGGAACAATAATCATCACTAGGAATCAAAGTTTTTAAACGATTAATTTCAGATTCTAGTGATTCAATTTTAACAGCATTGTTCCTAAGTTTTTTATCCTTTTTCTTTAATATAACAGTGGCACGAGAAATAGCATCACACATTTCTTCGCAAGTGGGACATACCTCTTCATCGTCGCTGTTGTGTTCTGCCTCCTCGGAGCTTGAACTTGACTTGCTCGCCATGCAGCACATATTTGCCATAGCTTCTTCATCTTCATCACTACCGGTGTCCACATCACTTGAGCCAAAATCTTGAAGTGCAGAGATCATACTATGCACTATGTTGCGCATTGATAAATCTTCTTCTTCTTATTCTTTGCAAACGATTTCTTCGGCCTTGTTTGCTTTTCTTCACGTGAAGTCGGACCTGAAAGGTTAGGGCACTCCGTACGAAAATGTCCTGTCTTACCACATTCAAAACATCGTTGAGGTCCGGAGCTTCCTCTCCTTCTAGTTCTCACATTTTGCAATGCTTTTGAGAACCGAGTAGAGCTGAGTGCAAGCTCCTCCTCTGGAAACTCTTCAATCTGTTCAAGGGTTAGAGAGGACAGCAAAGAGAGTGCACCACTAGATGATGATTGACTAGAACTAGACATGTCACGTTACGAAACAAATGCAATAGACCTGTTGGGGTTTTTACGTGAGATGATGTCAATTTCATGAGTTTTCAATTTAGAATAAAGCACGTCTAAAGTAAGAGAACTCATGACAGTAGATTCACGAATAGATGTAATTTTCATCTCCCAAATTGATATATCTAATGCTCCTAACAATTGTCTAGCATTTTCAGCATCTGAAAAGTTAACATTGACACTACGCAAGTTGCTGAGATTTATTAAAGCGAGCAAAAAGGTCGTCAATTGACTCACCGGGTTGCATCTCAAAACGCATGTATTCTTTCTTGAACATATATTGCCTTACCTCCTTGATCGTATTGGATCCTTCATGGTAGTCACAAAGAGCTTTCCAAACATCATATGCAGATCGGAGGTGTGCAACACGGTCGAAGTCGCTTTGAGTCAATCCTTGGATGATCAAGTTGCGAGCCTTGTTGTTGTTGTCAACATCTCTCATGTTCGCAGCCGTAACTTGATCGTTGGGTGGTACATCGAAGTTCCGGTAGACCTTTTCCCATATGGCGAAGCCTTGCGTCTGTATGTAGGCCTCCATCCGCGCCTTCCAAACCTGAAAATCGATGTCATTGAACACACAAGGTTTTGCGGAGTACTTCTCCATGATGGTTAGTCAAAACACGTGCAAATCACAAAGATTAGAGCACCTTGGCTCTGATACCAATTGTAGGATCAAAGAGCACGTGAAAAGCTACCAGAGGGGGGGTGAATGGTAGATTAAAACTTTTCGCAGCGAAAACAACAAAAATCCCTCAGCAAAAAATCAATCGGTTAAAGAAACCGTGTGTGCAAGTGTTTTCAAACGTGTTCAACCGTGACAAATCAAGTAGAGAGGTAGAGAATCAAGTCACGGATCTAATGCAACAAGAATCACTTGAAAACACGAAGTAAAACTTGAGATACGATCAAAACATTAAACGAAGATCAATCTGTTCTTCCCGATATAAAACAGAGCTGCAACGCTGCAAAGAAACTCGTGTATCTCAAAAACTACAGATCCGAAGCTCGTGAAAATTTCAAAGATTACATATAATTGAGTTGTGAAGACAACCCAAAAAGAATCACGTCAATCGGATCTGTAAACTCGAGTTATGAACGAAACACCGAAGCAACGTCGGTCTGTCCAGAAACTCGGCGAGAAATACTTGACGAAAAACAAGTCGGATGAACAAGGCACAAAAGCTCCTCGAAACTATGAACTTTATTCATTAGAAACACAAGAGGAACAGCGCAATGTCGTGCACCCACGAGACTTGGCCCCCTTGCTTATATAACCAGCCCTAAGGCCAACTCAACTCAAACTAGGACTCCTACTCCTACTTGGATTCAAACTGTAACTTTCCAATACTGCTCAAGACTCTTTTATACGCAGATAGAAGCAATCTTAAGACTTCCAAACACCTTACGAACGTCCCAAACATTCCTAAAATAACTCAACTTCGTGCCTAGCACGAAATCCTATCATAACCAACTCAAATCTTCCATATTAGAGACATATCCGACTCAGCCTCAGCCTGAGTACGCAATCCAGCCGGTTAGACCTTTCCGACCAATTCTTTACGTCCACTTCTCTTCATCACACCTTAGAACAATGTTGCCACGTCCATGCACTCCTCGAACACGTGCAAACACCTTCCAACGACGTACACGCAACCTTCATATGCACTGCCCTTGATCCAAACATGTTGCGCAACCTCCCCGATCAACTCAACCACAGCTCCTCCCGAACTTGGTTGTTGGAACCTCATCTCCTCCCTGAGACTAGTCCAAGGATCCCGTCACCAGCCATGTCTTGAACTCAAGCAACACCTGCACATAAATAAACAACCAATTCTTCCGATCACAAGTCCTCGACTTGACTCACATTAGTTCGAAAACCACCACACCTTACATGAGCACGTCACATAAGTATGTTGCAAACCATATCAAATGATAACAGGCATAACCACCAAAACACACCAAAAACTTAGAAAATTAATACTAAGCAAACCTTCCCATAAAGCAAGTTTGAAACATTGCGAGTTTAAAGCAAAAACAAGACGTTGCAGTTCTACGAGTTGAACTTCACGGGAGCTCCCTAAAAACAAGCTCCGGACCTCACAGAAGCTCTCCGGACCTTGCAGGAGCTCTCCGGACCTTGCCAACACTTGGCGGACCTAACAAAGAACTTGTCAGACCTTGCCACAGAAGAATGTTTTGGCAATATTCAAAACTTTGAATGTTAATGCTAACTTTTATCCTAATTGCCAATGTATTAAGCACACATAGGTCTCACAGTGTGCCTTTGTCCCCTATTCCGTAATAGGAACCTTTGAATATATATATATATAAATATATATATATATATGTTTTGTATATTTCTGTACAAGGGACCACGGACTAGTCCGTGGTCACCCCGGACTAGTCCGCACTTGCAGACTAGTCCACACTTGGTCCACTAGTCTGGACTAGTCCGGACAACCACGGACTAGTCCGATATTTTGACTCCATAACCCTAGGGCCGGCTCAAACCTAATCCTCTTCATCCTCACAACACCTCCCACGTTTTCTCTCTCCTCACTCAAGTGCTCCCAAGGCGGATTTGAGATTTCTCCATCAAAACCACCCAAATCTCCATGGGAATTGATCTCCACTGCAAAGGGATCAAAGACCCCGGACTAGTCCACATCAAGAACTCCTTCAATGTCTCGAATCGAAGGATTTGGTAAACTTCTCTCCAAATCCTAGAACCTTCTATTTTCTTTGTTTTTGCTCAATTAGCTTAGCTCCTTCAATCAATACATGCTCTATTGATGTATTCAATGTACCCTAGATCATATTTGCATTGAATAACATCAAATTTCGACAAGTTAGGGCTTGAGCAGCCTCATAACGGACTAGTCTGTTATTAGGGCGGACAAGTCCGGTACTCCGGACTAGTCCGACCCTGAACACTGGACTAGTCCGGTAAGCCCTGATCAGAATCTTAGCTTATGTCAATTCAATGAAATCCCTTGTCATCCCTGATTATTCAAATCCTTTATATCTTCCTTGTCAGAAATCATGTCGGGATCGAATGAAAATATCTCCGACTTTGAAGTCGAGATGGATCAAGACCAAGATGGGATGTCTCATCTTCCGGAGTCTCGCTCCAAAAGGAGACAAGATCGTCCTACCGAGCCTTTGCTCACCCCACCTAGGGTTCACCGAAAGGTTACAATCAAGAGACCAGCTTCAAGAGCAAATATGGGTGATTCTAGCTCGGCGGCTCAACGCCAAACCAAGGGCAAGTGAAAGGGGCTTGCTTCCGGCCCGATTGGTCCCCTTAAGATGACAGCTCCAAGGCACGGAAATAGGGATCCCTCAGAGAAGAAGTTCAATGGCAAGGGGAGTGATGTGGCATGGAACCTAAGGAAGGTTGACGCCTATAGCTCTGGCAAAAAGACAGCAGACAAGAGATTTTGGAGCAACTTTCACTCGGACTACTACAGTTCGGTGTACCTCCAAATGAAGACTCCAGTGGTCCGCAACCAATGATCGACTGGACATATTTTGAAAGGAAGAGCTGTGAAGCCTTTGAGGAGGTTATAGAGGCTGCAGAGAGACACGGTCTCAAGGACTTGCTCTCCTTCAGATACAACTGGAATGATGAGGTCATTGCCCAGTTCTATGCAACTTGCCACTTTGCCCACGATGGAGAAGACAAAGTGACTTGGATGACACATGGATCCAAGTACACAATTTCTTATACTGAGTTTGCCAGACTGTTGCACCCTGAGGACACCGGCAATGATGAGATTATGATTCACAATCTTGGAGTTGTGGAGAAGGACAAGATGGAATTCCTCTATGATACTCGACTCCCATTCAATCCTCCCTCAACCAAGAACATGAAGCCCTTCTTCATTGTTCTCAACAGAGTGCTCCGGAAGACCATTGCTCCAAAGGATGGAGATGCCGGGAGTGTCCAAGGTTACTTGAGAACCTTGATGAAAGTAATCAACAGGAGGAGGAGGAGATTTGATATCTATGATTACATTTGGAATGACATGGTGAACATATCATGCACAAACCGTTCCTGTGGCTATGCACCATACTTGATGTTCATGATTGAAAAAGTCACAGGAATTGAGTTTGTGAAGGATGTGGAGCACACTGCTCTAAGGCCTCAGAAGCCTCCTCAAGCCTCTCTCCCAGCTGCTCCCTCACATGACTCACCTGAAGAACATCCAGAGAGAGCTCAAGAAGATGCAAGGCCTTCGTCCAAGACTAGGGCCTCTCCACACAAAGGGTCCTCTAGTGGAATTATGAAGTATTTGGCTGCTATTTTTAGTGCCGCAAAACTGAGGTGAAGCTTCATATGATGAACAAGACAAGAAAAGAAGAAATGAGATACATGAAGGCCAATGTCAAAGAAATATGCCGAAAACTGGAGATTGAGCCCATTGGATCTCCAGTCATCTCAGAGGACTCTGCATCTGACTTCACAAAGCTTCCTCCTCTCTCTCCATCGGAGCGTGCCTTCTTTAGCACGACGAGTGGTCCTCCTTATCCTCCTCAGCCTGATGATCAAGACGAAGAAAGGACCGACAGCGAGGAGTGAGACGGTGACGACAGGTAGATCCCTCCTATCCTTCTTTTTAGTGCCTTGATGCCAAAGGGGGAGATATTGAGGGGGACTTTTAGGTCGTAGGCTATTATTTTTATGTCCTAGTTTAAGAAATGAACTTTTGTAAGACTTATGCTATCATTATGCTTTTGGACATGTAATGTGAAATGATGACTATGTTATGATTTTGATTAATGATGCATGTTTAAAACTGCTATGTAGGCTTGAGACTCTTGATGAGTTTATGATTATTCTCATTATGATATTCACATCAAGATTGTTGCTCACACATGTAGTTTTGCACCCCACCATAAAGAGTGCACATATGTCTTATGTCTACATTGTCTATTTTGCTCAAAACTCATATGTGCACACATTATGAAAATCTGAATTTTTCTTATTATATTTGTGTGATCTCAATTGGTTGTCATCAATCACCAAAAAGGGGGAGATTGAAAGTGCATCTAGGCATCCCTTGTGGGTTTTGGTTGATTTATGACAAACAAATGAGACCCTAACAAAATTGTTGAGATGAGCGCAGATTCTTAAAGTAATTAGGAAGAAAGCGCAAAAAGAAAGTAGAAGGAGGATCCAAACTAATAAGACCTCAGGAGCTGAAAAGATTAGATTACTTAGTATAGAATGTGTTGGAGAAACACACCCCAAGAGCTCAAGTGAAAGAAATCACACTAACTGCACAAAATAAGCATGTGCGGACTAGTCCGATATCAACCGGACTAGTCCAATTTTCTTTCTGACTAGAAAACAGACTAGTCCGATATGGACCGGACTAGTCCGATTTTGTCTCAGGATAGACAACGGACTAGTCCGCACTCTTATGGACTAGTCCGGTATCTCACAACACTTGGGGTTTTTCACACGCCGCACACCGGACTAGTCCGAACATCGCAAACCCTCGTAACCATTGGAAACCCTATTATAGAAAGAGGTGTACGGCCATACCACCATAACTTTTCGACCCCCCCCCCCCGCGCCGTCACGCCTCCCAAGAGCCAAAATTCACATCTCTCCACACATTCTGGCCCAAAAAGGATCAAATCTTTGGGGATTAGCAATTGATCAAAGGAGAGACTTGTTCTACACATCTTGAGCTCTTGGGTTTGATCTCTCGCACACTCTTGTTCGTTTATTGTTCATCTTTTGAGTGTGTTTGGCTGTGTTCATTCATTGTAATTCTTGGGGAGCCCTCAACTTGTTAGAAGGCCCCTTGAACGATTTATTTGCCCTTTGTGATTAGTAGAAGAGAATCGGCCTCCATGGCAATTCAACGAGGGTAGGATTGGTGAAGACCCAGTCCTCAGTGGACTCCTCAATGGGGACGTAGATTTCCTTCGTGGAATTGAACCTCGGGATAAATTCTTATCTCCTACTCGTGTTCATTTACTATTCATCATATTCTAGTGTTTAATTAATCTTGTGAAATTCACGTTGAAGCATTGAAATCAAAGTTGATCGCTGTCATTCATTGTTTCACTGTTGTAATACATCTAGGTTATCAATTAATTTCCGCTGCATAGGGTACTAGAAGTGAAAATATTTATTAATCTTGATCTCTCTAGTCCACGCATACCGGACTAGTCTGATTTTTCTCTTAGTAGAAAATGGACTAGTCCGCACTCTACTGGACTAGTCCGATTTCCCTGTATTTGATAAACCTACTAAGTGTTTTAGGGATTAATAAAGCGTCGAAAAGCCTATTCACCCCCCCCCCTCTAGGCTACATTTAGTTCCGGTGCGACGCTGCAGGATTTGGGAGTCTCCTTCGACTGGGAAGCGTATGTCGCCGATGCTATGGCGGACACAGTTCCTCAGACGCAAGGAGCTCCGGAGCCGACGCAGCCAATGCAGCCAGTGCAGGATGCGACACTGACAGGAGCACCTCGACCTAGGAACCCACCTGACCCGCTAACATATGATGCAGACCACGTACGAGTGGCGCGTAGGGCTGCTAGGGGGACGTGGTAAGCGCGCAAGACGTTGATATACTGTCATGTAAATTCTGTTTCACTCTATATATGATATTTTTATGATAATTAATTTTGATGTCTACTTGTTGCACGATACTTTTGTCTCCTTAATATTAACTATTTCAAAACCAAAAGAACAAAAAGCAAATAAAAAAGTGTTCGTAATGACAGATTCAAAATCCTCCACGAGTTAGACGAGCCATAGTGTTTGAGGCTTACTAGAGATACTAGAAGTACCCGCAATATATACATGGTCGTGTAAACCAGAAACTTACATTGTAGCGTCAATAAGGCACAACTTTCTCTCTAGAGATTACCATCCGCTATTGTTTGCTTCACCTACCTTTCTTCTTCACCCGCAGATTAACTTATGTTCCTAATGACGGATTCAAAATCCTCCATGAGTTTTACGAGTCGTCCACGGGGTGGACAACAATCGGCCTATAAAGATCACGGCGCCGCGAGGGTCACCATTACCAACTGAGAGTGAGAAAAGAGAGTACTCAAACAATGGTGAGCAGAGGTCATCGTAGGATAGGAGTGGGAAACATTAGATCAGTGCGTCCGAACTATTTCTTGTGTTGTCCTGAGTGGTATGAACCGCCAGTAGACAAGTTCCCAGTTTTAATCAAGACTAATTTTGGTGTGTTCCATCCTTTTCTTCCATATGATAGTACCAAAGAAGAGTGGGCTAAAAGCCGCTGTGGCCTTGATTGTGTTATTTATGGAAGGAAGGGCAGCGGTCGTCAATTCTCTCGTTGTCCTAACGGTGGAGTAAGTTGAATTACGTAGTACTTTGAGCTGACATATTGTCATTTTTTGACCTTCATTGTTGTTTGACTAGTGCTACTTCGTTTATGATAACTGCGGATACACACTCTGGATTGACCCACCGCTAATCAAGCCAATTAAAGATTAAATTAAATATTTAAAAGATCAAAACCGAGAAATGGTTGTTGAACTTGCAGAAATAGAGTCACAGCTATTCGAGTACATAGGTGCTTGGCCCATGTGCAACAACATGGACTGTGAATGTCCTCATCACAAACCAAACCCTACTAGTTAAAACTACTTTTAACTATTGTGCAACAACATGTATGCTCGCAATGTATCCTTGCAATGTATGATCTTCTACTTTGTATTTTAATAAACATGGACGAAATGATCTACTAGTCTCCTAAAGTTATCGATGAAGAGTAGTGTTCTATGACGTCTACATTAAAGAAAAATCAATCGTTATCGGTGACTTGAAATATAAGTTATCAATTTAGCAACAATCACCTACTAGACGACTCGTACACGCGATGGACGAGTCGTCCACCTGATGGACGACTCGTCCCCTTACTGGACGACTCGTACACCTGATGGACGAGTCGTCCACCTATTGGACGACTCGTAAACCTACTGGACGACTCGTACATCTTATCAACGAGTCGTCCAACAAGTGACGACTAGTCCACCTACTGGACAACTCGTACACTTGATGGATGAGTCGTCCACCTGTTGGACGACAACATGTTTCGATTGTCTATTTAAGAGCACCCCGCACATTCACCACAATCGCACCTCACAAATTCAACTCTCGTGGGTATGGACTCACCTTACTCAACACCAAACCAAAAAGAGAGAGTTCGCATTCCACGGGGATTACAACCGCCAATGTGTCTATGTGGAGCTGATTGTCGGTTCATAAAGGGTCTTAGGGTTACCTATGGTTTGAGGCTATGGATGTGCAACAAATATGAATATGATCCCCCACATAGGACCACGCCATTTTTTCTGAATGGTAGACGTCAAGTAACATATCTACTTCAGTGATAGATGGATTCCACATTCACATTTCATCTCAAATGTTCATAACAACACATCATAAATCATGCAGTCCCCACCGCCTCTTTGTGAGTTCACATAGTACAACGACCACGAACAAACAGCGGAAGACGTCGAGTACGTACACGCTATGCATAGAGTTGCTTGGGATAAGTTCCACTACGATATGCAGTACGAAAAGCGGGTTGAGCAGAAGAGGAAGGAGAGGGCTGAACAGAACGAGCGTCGGCGCAAGCGTCAGGAAGAAGTTCAAAGAATCGAGGAAAAGTACCGTCGCCAGGCTCAGGAGGAAGAATGTATTGCTCGTCAGGCTAGAGAGGATGAACGGGAGCTACGCGAGAGAGCACGTCGCGCAGTGGATGTCGGGCCGGATGCATTGCACAAGGGAAAATATCCCCGTTGCACTTAGTAGAATCAACATTTGGCATTTAAATAAACTTTCTAATATATCCAATACCGAGTTTTTTAATTGAGTGACGGTGCTATTGTGCTATATTTACTTCCATAACAAAATCTTTTGAATATGTCTCTAAGTATTTAAAAAAGAATTAAAAAACAAATTCAAACTAACAAAATTGAATATTCAAAGTAGTGATCGTATTGCATATTTCAAAATTACATAACAAATCATCATTTAAACAAAAATCATATTTTTCTCATTACATAAAATCATAACAAACTATACTACGTTTACTTCTATAAAAACACTTTGTAAATATATCTCTAAGTCTTTTAATTCCGAGGCAAAGTGCTAATCCGATCTCTAAGTATTTCTAAATGTGGATTTGCTGTAGCAGACGATAGTAATCCTGTCGTCCACGCGGTGGACGACTGACCACGTGGCCCTGTTGTCCACGTTGACAAATCGTCCACCCCGTGGATGACAGAATGGCTATTTTGGTTAAAAAATTTCTAGACACTATTAATATTAAATGATTATTGTACAGTGTTAAAATAAAAAAAATCGTCAAGTGCCTGTTGAATGTCAACTCCGGCAGCAAGCGCCCGCCCCTCACGAGTCGAGCTCCACGGTGGCAATGAAATCAATGGCAAGGCTGGCTTGACCCAATTCGACTTTTTTACAATAGCAATAAAGCATTTATCCTTAGTAGAGATAGCAATGAGTAAAATATTCGCGGATATTATCCTCATCTACCGGTACATGTTAGACAATACCCGTATCCGTTATCTGTAACAGGTAAGAAATGTTACCCTTACTTGTTACCCGCGGATATTTTCAACCTGCGAGTATATCTATTATCTGCTCTTCAAATCTTGCTCATGTAAATAGTCAAATTAAGTAACCAATCTCCACGATCAAATAGTGATTAAGAAATATATAATCTTGCTATCTCTAAAATATTAAAAAATTAATGCGCACGAAAAAAGTTTTTTCTATGATAATGGAAATTTAGTTTCTTATTAATCCATAGTTATATGGAAACCACATGTCAGTATTGGTTACGGGTAAGCAGATATGGATATAGTATTCTTTTATATGATAAAAATTATCCATTGGGTCTTATCCGTTATCCGAACTTATACCTGCGGATATAAATTTCTACCTAAATCCATACCCATCGGATTGGACATCCGCAGGTATGCGGATAATGGGTATCCATTACCAACTCTAGTCCGAAGCACGTTGGAATAGGCTAGACATGAAACTAAATAATTTTATTTTTTACTTCAAAATAATAAAATAAAAGAGAGAAAGAGATATTAGAGTAACAAAATATATATATAAAATAAGATTATGTCACATAAATTGCTGCTTTTCATGCAGCCCTAGCATGAGTTTAAGTCTCTATACACATTCAATCTCTAAGTCGCTTTTTACCACCTCCTCCTAGATCAACTTTAGTCGTTCTCTACCCTTCTAATATTTTCTCTAGCTCTTAAAATCTCACTGTTATTAGTGCTTCTAGAAGTCACCATTGGATATACCTGAACATCCTTAATCAATGTTGAACTAGCTTCTCTTCAATCAATGTCATTCTTAGCCCTATCACGAACCGTCCCGCTGCCAATTCGGTCTTTTTTTGTGTGGGCACACATCCACCGCGCATCTTCACGACACTTATTTAATGAAAGTATTGTCTTTTAATTGCCCAATATTCCACCCTAATTCAACTTTTTATGTGAGAGAAAATAAATTTCTTCATTCTTTGATTTTGCTTAGTGCTTTATGGTCTTATCTATCTGCAATCCACTTAAAAAATACCTTACCTAGGTTAACGTGAATTCCGACGTCTTCTAGTTCTTGCGTGTGAAAGATCTGCGGAGACGCTCATTTAAAATTGTGATGACGGAACTGCGAAATTCTTTCCAAATCCCATATTGAGTGTATATCAAGGATTCTAGATCTCGGCTCTTCTTTTCAGTGTCAGTTCTCGGAATTTGCCAGGTAGTACAAGCTTAGCTTGTATTATGGATAATTGGAGAAGATCTGCAACAAGAAATTTTTGGCCCTGGTACGAATATTACTTCAGCATACAAGAAACGAATGAAATTTACATTCTTTTTCTTTAATCTAGAGATGTGTAGCATGCTAAGCTAACGCTATGAACACGACCAAAATGCTAGGGAAGATCTCCAGCATACTGCTAGAGCAGAACCGACTACAGAACTACCCGCTTCAGCCATGGCACATCTGCAAAATGGACCGTACGTAGCAGTAAACAATGTGCAACGTAAAGATTCTACTGCACTTTTGCACGACCAACCAGCCTAAGTGATCCTAGCAGAAATGGTGCTCGACATGCAATGGCACCAAATGTCTTCAGGAATGCACAGCGTGATTACTGCTGAAGTATTTTGCTTAATCACCTTTCATGGGGAAACCGTCTTGTCTGAGAAATGAACTTTTGCACTGCACAAATCTTTATGCTTCAAAAAGAACGATGGCTCCACGATCTTGGCTCGCAAAACAAGCTTCATTTCCAACATGAGTCTGTTGCGTTACATTAGGAGTTCAGTGGTCTTCTGAGTCCACTTTCGACCTGTTAGAAGACAGAATTATACCCCAAATGCCCAAGCTAATGAAATTGCATCTCTATCTACATAAAAGCCAATGAAACTGCATCTCTATCTACATAAAGGCCAATGAAACTGCATCTCAAGATATCAGGCACAATCTGCTTTTACAGCAAAATCATAAATTCCATCAGTTTGAAATTAGGTGATCCATGGAGTCCTATAACTTTGAAATTTCATATTTAAAATCTGAAGTGGGTCAACAAGAAAAAAGTCTGATGTGGAAAGTTACATGCCCTTTTCATTTCATTTTTATTTATCATAGCCAAAGGTTCCGTTTTTTACTTTTAACTTCAAATGAATTTGAACTTTATATTTTATTCAATGGTACAGTTAACTAATATGTGTACTTTTGCATGTTTTTCTGGTGGCAAACCGGTGCTAGATGATGTGTAAAGTCTATTGCGCTTAATATTGGGCATTATACTATTATTATAATACATGCAGGTACTACCAATTACGAATACTATTGGGCATCTGATGTTGCTCGTTCCAACTAATATTACAGCTTCAACTCCACAGATCGAATATTTAACCAACAACTCCACAGCAGTAGCCAGTAAGTCAGCCAAAAGCATCTATCAGTGCTTTATGCTAGGAAAACAAAATTGCTCTTGCCACTGGGCCAGATCATGTTCTTCAGTATGCCGTTGCAGCTTTGCTCACATTATGTTTGTCACTATGTCATTAGGACTTTCTTTTGTAAATCCGTTTGGGAATGGTAGAAGTGCCAAAAATATAATACAGATACTAAAATCAAAAGGAAATGGACAAAATTTCAGAGGCTGGTGAACCCAACAAAGTTACATTCTCTTCAAAACCCTCGCCCAGAAACAAGACATATACATAATGAGATGATACATGTCGAAACATGGAAATAGCATGATCAGACAGGATTAAGCACTGACTCACAGCTAAGCATTGCAAATGCGGTGTACAAAACAAAATTAAGCAATGACAAACTAAAATACAAAGAAAACTAAGGTAACAGAAATAAGCTATGACACATGCGGCTCAGATAAGAAAATAATACATCCATCATTTGCAATATATGGAGTTATACTAGTCACTGAATTTGGTTCTTACTGTTGACGATATTATGAATAGATATCCTTATTCTAATCAAATATATCAAGAGGGGCATCAGGGCAACACAATCCAATAGGCCATAATAGAGTTTTCATACTACATAACAATAATCGGTAAGTCAAGATTAAACTAGGTTCAAAATGTATAGAAGCATAACCTAGAGTCAACGCAGCTTTAAAGAAAGATATGTCGTCAGCTAGAAGAGTTCAGACATCACTTACGTCATTAGCAAGAAGAGATCTACATGAAAAGGATTTAAGGCGTGGAGATTGGCCAGTGGATGTTGACCCACTATCATTACTACCAGTTTGTTTATCACCCTGCAAACAGAGATGCTTTATTTTGAATTGACATGATCTAGGCTGTTAGCAATGTTAAGAAAAACTGCACGGTGATAAGTGACTTAACAGCTCAGTTATATTATATCCTAGATATGCCTGTCCCCATAATCCTAGAGGACCACAACTACATGACAATTCTAATGAAAATGGCATACAATACATTTGCAACTAAAAGAGACAAACTTAATGGTAATTTTAACCTGGGCAAATGCATCAGTCTACAGAAAAACACTCGATCGTAATACCATACATCTACTCGTCAAAAATAGCAATTAATATCTTAAGGAAAGTGGACTACAGAATCATAAATGTATACATAGATCAAACAGAAATTAGGCAGGTTATTGCGTGAAAAGAAAATTAAGGCAATTCTCAAGTTACATCCGGCCATCTCTATGTTAAAACTTATAACATTAGTTACTTCAGTTTTGTACACCCACAACAGAATGTATCAGTCTAACCATCACATAATCACGGCTGACAACTATTTCAGTTATTGTTTATATTATATACAACACCAACAACAAAGCCTTTTAGTCCCAAGCAAGATAAGGTAGCTGTGGGATGACCCTGCCGCTGGGCCTGGGCGGCCAGGACAGGGGGGCGAACCCTGGTTCCCCCCCCTGTTGTGTGCGCACCCAGGTCAGGGCTGGTCAGCCCGACTTGGTGCGGCAGCACCATGCTTTAGGTGGCAGCCCTAGTTTAGATAATAATTTGGTTTTCCTCCTATTGTAATAGATTAGGACTCTTGTAGGGGGGGGGGGGGCTATATAAACAAGCCAAAACACCCCAAAAGTTGAGAGAGTTCAATAAAGAAATTTTCCTCCACTTTTCTGCCCAAGCCGCCTCTCTCCCTCATTACAGCCGCCGCCGCCCCCTCTTCTCTCCCAGGTCGGCGCCTCCCTCCTCAACCCTAGCCGCCATCAGGCTTGATTCAGCCTCCATCAAAGCCAGAGTTCAGATTGATCTGCTAGGGCAGATCAGTTTGTACAGCAAGAACAGAGAAGTTTTGGGGCTGGAATTGCAACATTCGTGGCATCAGAGCCAGTTTCAACCCTAGGCTGAATTCTGCAAGATGTCGTCTACACCTACAAGCAGCGGCAGCGCCATCAGCCATGGCACACCCTCACCGGCAGCTCGTGAGGTGAACACCGGGATGGGGTTCCCCATGCTCACCAAGACCAACTACACGGAGTGGGCTGTCATGATGAAGATCAAGCTGAAGGCACGGCTGCTTTGGAAGGCCGTGGAGGAGGGCACCGTGAGCGAGCAGGAAGATATGATGGCGCTTGACATCTTGGTCAACGCTGTCCCACCGGAGATGATCACGACGATCGGAGAAAAGAGAACGGCGAAGGAGGCATGGGACACGATCGTCATCATGCGGGTCGGGGCCTCACCACCAACCTCATCAACGTCGGCCAGCTGGATGAGGATGGCTACAGCATCACGGTGCACGGAGTAGTGATGCACATACGGGATGAGCAGCAGCGTCTCCTCACACGAGTTCAGCGCGACGACAGCAAGTTGTACTCCATCAGGCTCAACATCACACGTCCGGTTTGCCTAACCGCGAGGCGTGATGATGTTGCGCGGCGTTGGCACGAACGCTACGGACACGTCAGCTTCCAGGCGCTTCGGAAATTGGCACGAGAGGAGATGGTGCTCGGGCTTCCGAAAATTGATCACGTCGATCAATTGTGCGAAGCTTGCTTGGTCGGGAAGCAGAGGCGCTCCGGTTTCCCCAAGCAAGCTCGGCGGCGCGCGGAAGGCGCGCTCGACCTTGTCCACGGCGACATCTGCGGGCCTATCACGCCGACGACTCCAGGCGGCAAGAAGATGTTCTTGTTGCTAGTGGATAACATGATCCGCTATATGTGGCTCTATCTTCTAGCAACCAAGGACAAGGCGCCTGACTTAATTCAGCAATTCAAGGCGACAACTGAATTAGAGACCGGGAGGAGGCTGAAGCTACTCCGTACTGATCGCGGAGGGGAGTTCACCTCACAGGAGTTCGGCGAGTACTGCGCTCAGCACGGAGTACAACGTCAACTCACAGCCCCGTATACGCCGCAGCAAAACGAGGTTGTGGAGCGGCGCAACCAGACGGTGGTCGGCATGGTGAGGAGCATGTTGAAGGCGAAGGGTATGCCCAGAATTTTTTGGGGTGAGGCAGTTATCACGGCTGTCTATATCTTGAATCGATCCTCCACCTGCGGCCTCGACGGGAAGACGCCATATGAAGCTTGGCATGGAGAGCGACCAGCAGTCAATTATTTTCGAACTTTTGGGTGTGTGGGGCATGTCAAGAATACGCGCCCCCACCTGAAAAAGTTGGAAGACCGGAGTACTCCGATGATTTTTCTTGGCTATGCTGCATGGACGAAGGGCTATCGGATGTATAATCCAGCTGATGGGCGCACACACATATCACGTGACGTGATATTCGACGAGGCGGCCAAGTGGGACTGGGGAGAAGGAGCAGGAGAAGAGGACTACACCGCCTTCCACATCGACTCCTTAGGTCCAGCACCTGCGGGACCTGCTGTTTCAGCACCCGGAGAGGTGCTGCAGGGTCCGGAGGGGCCGAACAGCACTCCAACAGTGCCCAGGAGGGGCACAGAAGGGTCTGTCCAGACCCTAGGAGTTCCTGCGCCAGCCTCTAGACCTGCTGGAGAGAGTCCAGCACCTGCAGCGTCGCCCCAAAGGTCCCTGCAGGGACTGTCCAGCGCAAATCAAGGCTGGGACAGTCCTGCACGGGGGTCAGCAGCAGTGGGGGGTTCCGAACTTGAAGATTCCAGCACCTTCGTCACGCCCCGGAATCCTCCACGGCCCATCTGCTTCGCCACACCGCTGTCGGACCCCGGCAGCAACGTCGTCGACGCCTACTACGACGACGGCACGAAACTACGGTTCCGCACGATGCGCAACGTGCTTGGAACCCTTATCCCTCCTGGTCGGGCTGAGCGCCCACCAAGCTTGGAGGAGGGGGAACTTATGTTCACCACCGCGGAGGAGCCCACGTCCTTCGCCGATGCTGAGGAACACCCGTGCTGGAGACGGGCCATGCTCGAGGAGATGAAGTCCATAGAAGAAAACAAGACTTGGCAACTTGTTGATCTTCCTGCAGGACACAAGCCCATTGGCCTCAAATGGGTGTTCAAGGTGAAGAAGGACAAGCATGGGGAGGTGGTGAAGCACAAGGCTCGATTGGTGGCAAAAGGCTATGTCCAACGGCAAGGAATAGATTTTGACGAGATATTTACTCCTACAGCTCGTCTCGAATCTGTTCGCTTGCTCCTTGCAGTTGTTGCGCACAAGGGGTGGGAGGTACACCACATGGACGTGAAGACCGCCTTCCTGAACGGCGACTTGATGGAGGAGGTGTACGTCTCCCAACCCGCTAGCTTCATCATCGACGGAGCCGAACACAAGGTGTATAGGCTCAAGAAGGCTTTATATGGACTTCGTCATGCGCCCAGGGCCTGGAATGCCAAGCTCAACGATAGCTTGCTATCGCTTGGTTTCCAGAAGAGTACGAGCGAGCACGGGATCTATCTCCGTGGGGCTGAAGATGAGAAGCTCATCGTCGGCGTGTACGTCGACGATCTTGTGATCACAGGAGGAGGCGATCTCAAGAAGTTCAAAGGGGAGATAATGAAGAGGTTCAAGATGAGCGACTTGGGTCTCTTGTCATATTACCTTGGCCTGGAGGTGCGGCAAACTGATGCAGGGATAAGCGTTGGACAGGCGGCCTACGCTTTCAAACTTGTCTCTAAAGCTGGCCTAGAAGGATGCAACCCCTGTGCATTCCCTATGGAGCAAGGCCTCAAGCTTCACAAGACAAGTGATAGTCCGTTGGTGCATGCAACAGACTATAGGAGCTTGGTGCGAGGACTACGATACTTGGTGAACACACGTCGCGATCTTGCCTACTCGGTCGGGTACGTGAGTCGATTTCTGGAGGAGCCCAAGGAGGATCACTTTGCTGCAGTCAAACGTATTGTACGCTACATAGCGGGTACAATCAACTATGGAGTCTTCTATGCAAGAGGAGAAGACATGGAGCTTATTGGGTACTCGGATAATGACTATGCGGGAGACGTGGAGGACCGCAAGAGCACAAGCGAGGTGCTGTTTTGTCTTGGAAACAGCCCCGTTTCATGGCAGTCTTGCAAGCAGAAGGTGGTGGCCTTGTCCTCATGTGAAGCGGAGTATATCGCAGCAGCTCAAGGGCCATGTCAAGGTGTATGGATGGCACGGCTGATGGAGGACTTAGCTGAAAAATCGAAGGCGCCGGTGCTGTGGGTTGATAACAAGTCAGCTATAGACTTGAGCAAGAACCCGATACACCATGACAGAAGCAAGCACATCGATGTCAAGTACCACTACATACGGGAGTGTGTGGACAGCGGTACTATTGTGCTTGAGCCAAATCTCCACTCAAGACCAGATGAAGTCCGTGGAGATGAGGAGAAGGATCGGGATGTTGAACGTGGGCCAGCGTCAGGATCAGGAGGAGAATGTGGGATGACCCTGCCGCTGGGCCTGGGCGGCCAGGACAGGGAGGCGAACCCTGGTTCCCCCCTGTTGTGTGCGCACCCAGGTCAGGGCTGGTCAGCCCGACTTGGTGCGGCTGCACCATGCTTTAGGTGGCAGCCCTAGTTTAGATAATAATCTGTTTTTCCTCTTATTATAATAGATTAGGACTCTTGTAGGAGGGCTATATAAACATGCCAAAACACCCCAAAAGTTGAGAGAGTTCAATAAAGAAATTTTCCTCCACTTTTCTGCCCTAGCCGCCTCTCTCCCTCATTACAGCCGCCGCCGCACCCTCTTCTCTCCCAGGTCGGCGCCTCCCTCCTCAACCCTAGCCGCCACCAGGCTTGATTCAGCCTCCATCGAAGCCAGAGTTCAGATTGATCTGCTAGGGCAGATCAGTTTGTACAGCAAGAACAGAGAAGTTTTGGGGTTGGAATTGCAACAGTAGCCTATGCTGGAATAAGTCTTGTAGTCCTTTGGTCTTTGGTCCCCTAGTCCCTTGTACCCTAGTCCTTTAGTTTGTTGCACTTTAGTCCTTGGTCCTTGGTCCTTGTTGTACTCTAGTTCTTTGGTCTTTGTGGCCCCAATTAGGACAGCATCTAAGGACACTAGGACAGCATATTAAGGACACTAGGACAGCATCTTAGTGTCAGCCAAGGACAGCATATTAGGACAGCATCTAAGCATCTTAGACTAGCATCTTGTGGCATATGCTTGGCTGCCATGGCAGCTATAAATATGTAGCCTCAACCCCTTGGGTTGGCATGGCATTGTGTGAGAAATAGACAAGAAAATTGCCCCCACTCCTAGTGTCATCCTCTCTTCCAATGAGAGTAAGAATTCAACTACTAACATCTGGTATCAGAGCTGTTCTATCCTGCAGCTTAAACATCTCCTGCTCATCCCCTTCCCGCACCTCTCTCTATCTGCAACCGGCTGTTCCAGCTCATTCCTCTCCCGCACAGACGAGCAGCAGCTTGTCTTCCACACACAACAGCCCTTCCCCACTAGTGCGCCATGTCCGACGGACAGTCTCAGCGCTCGGTCGCCTCGAGCGCACGGCAGACGGAGGTCGCCGCGGTAGAGGAGCGCGAGCGAGCGGCGGCAGAGACTGCGGCGACGGCGGCAATGGCGGCAAGGTTGGCGGCGGCGGAACTGGCAGCAGCAAGGGCGGAAGTGGAAGCAGCGGCGGCGGCTGTAGCGTGTGCGGCGGCAGCGGAGCTGGAGGCTCTCCGCGGCAGTAACTCCAGCAGCTCTATCGACGGCGGCGTCGACGATGAGCTCAGGCCGGTGAGGGAGGCGGCGCGAGCACGAGAGGTGCAGCGAGCAGCCGCGCGCCCCCATGGGCGCGACAGCCGCAGCCCAGACGGGCGCGGACGCGCCGGTGGCGTTCCCGGCGGCGGCGGCTGGGTCGACGGAGAACGCGGCCATTACAGGCGGCGCGGTTCTCCCTCCCCGGACAGGTACCATGGACACTACGGGGTCCAGGCCATTGTCAGGGACGTCGGTCCCGGCGGTGGATGGCCTACCCTCACCAAGACCAACTACGTCGAGTGGGCCGCGGTGATGAGGATACGGCTCCAGGTGCGACACATGTGGGAAGCAGTTCAGTACGGCGACGTCGACTACTACGAGGATCGACGGGCATTGGATGCCCTCATTGCTGCAGTCCCGCCCGAGATGCAGTTCTCGCTCTCCAAGAAGCGGACTGCTAAGGAGGCATGGGATGCCATCGCTGCGGCACGCATCGGCAGCGACCGCGCCCGCAAGTCCACACTGCAGGCGCTTCGCAAGGAGTGGGAGAACCTGGCCTTTAAGCCAGGCGAGGACGTTGATGACTTTGCTCTCCGTCTCAACACTTTGTTGCAGAAGTTGGTGCAGTTCGGCGACGACACCTACAACGAAGAGAGAGCTGTCAAGAAGCTCCTTAGGTGCATCCCCGAGAAGTACAAGCAGATCGCTCGCTCGATCGAGTCTCTGCTGGACCTCTCCACGATGTCGATCGAAGAGGCGATAGGTCGCCTCAAGGTCGTCGACAGCGACGAACCACAACTTCTCTCGGAGCCTATCACCATTGGCGGGAAGCTTCATCTCACTCGCGAGCAGTGGGAGGCTGGCCAGGGTGACCGAAAGAAGGGGGAGTCCTCTTCCTCGACAGGCGGCCGCAAGCGCGGCAAGTCGCGCAAGGGGCGTGGAGGTACCCAGGCCAGGGCACGCGGACATACCGAGGGTGGCGCCCGCGGAGGCGCCTAGGGCGGCACCGTCGGCAACCACAAGCCGACACGAGACGACACCTGCCACAACTGTGGCAAGCTTGGTCATTGGGCCAGGGAGTGTCGACAGCCACGACGTGGCTAGGCCCACGTGGCACAAGTGGAGAAGGAGGCCCACATGGCACAGGTAGAGGAGGAGCCAGCTTTGCTTCTGGCACACGGAAGCATCAAGCCACCTCTAGTGGCATCGACCGCAACGGCTCTCCTTCATCTTGATGAGCCAAAAGCACACGCTTTCCTCGGCGACGGCTCCAGCAACGACAAGACTGACGGGTGGTGCCTCGACACCGGCGCCACCCATCACATGACTGGTCGACGGGAGTTCTTCGTTGAGCTTGACTCTAATGTCCGAGGCTCTGTCAAGTTTGGTGACGCCTCCGGCGTGGAGATCAAGGGTGTCGGCTCCGTCATCCTCACCGCCGAGTCTGGTGAGCACAGGATGCTCGTCGGAGTCTACTACATCCTCGCGTTGAGAAACTCCATCATCAGCCTGGGACAGCTGGATGAGAACGGTTCGCGCGTGGAGATTAAGGACGGAGTCATGAGGATTTGGGATCGCCATCGTCGCCTTCTTGCCAAGGTAACTAGAGGCACCAATCGACTCTATGTCCTTCACGTGCAGGTAGCACAGCCTGTCTGCCTTGCCACTCGTCGGGACGACGAGGCATAGCAGTGGCACGAGCGCTTTGGGCATCTTCACTTCGAGGCCCTAAAGCAGCTCAGTGCCAAGGAGATGGTGCGAGGCATGCCATGCCTTGACCGCGTGGAGCAGCTCTGCGACGTCTACGTATTGACGAAGCAGAGGCGGCTTCCTTTTCCCCAGCAGTCGAGCTTTCGAGCTAAGGAACGGCTCGAGCTCGTTCACGGGGACTTGTGTGGCCCGGTGACACCAGCTACACCAGGAGGACGACGCTACTTCCTGCTGCTCGTCGACGACCTCTCCCGCTACATGTGGGTCGTGGTCCTTGGCAGCAAGGGAGAGGCTGCGAACGCCATCAGGCGCGCGCAGGCCATTGCGGAGGCGGAGTGCGGCCGCAAGCTGCGTGTATTGCGCACCGACAACGGCGGCGAATTCACGGCGGCTGAATTCACGTCGTATTGCGCGGATGAGGGTGTTCAGCGCCACTACTCCGCGCCCTACAGCCCGCAGCAGAACGGCGTCGTCGAGCGGCGCAACCCGACGGTTGTGGGGATGGCTCGGGCCCTCCTTAAGCAGAGGGGAGTGCCGGCTATCTTTTGGGGAGAGGCGGTGGTGACGGCTGTCTACATCCTCAACCGCTCGCCCACCAAGGCTCTCAACGGCAGGACGCCGTACGAGGCTTGGTATGGGCGCAAGCCGGCGGTCTCTCATCTACGGGTTTTCGGTTGCCTCGCGTTTGCCAAGGAGCTTGGCCACATCAGCAAGCTCGACTACAGGAGCACTCCGGGGGTGTTCATCGGCTACGCGGAGGGCTCGAAGGCCTACCGCATTCTCGACCCAGAGACACATCGTGTGCGCACGACGCGCGACGTTGTGTTCAACGAAGGGCGAGGATGGGCATGGGACAAGGCGGTGGACGACAGTTCGACCTCGACGCACGACGACTTCATCGTCGACTACGTCCACTTCAAGGGAGTTGGGGGAGTAGGCAACTCTTCTCCACCGAGCGTGTCTACCCCAGCCCCCGACCGTCCACCTCCACCTCAGTCGGCGACCCCACGCACTCCAGCACCGACGGCCACTCCTCCAGGCACGCCCACTCTGTTCCCAGCTCGTGTCGAGCACGACCCACTGGAGTTTGCTACTCCGCTCTCCCACGACGAGGAGTGCCTCGACGGGTGCTACGACGGCGAGCAGTTGCGGTATCGCAAGATGGAGAACATTCTCGGCAACCAGCCGGTGCCGGGACTGGCCCCTCACGATCTGGATGATCAAGATCTGGAGGCGCAGTTGCACCTTGCGTGCGATGATGGCGAGCCTCGGTCTTTTGCGGAGGCCGAGAAACACGCAGCATGGCGTGCCGCGATGCAGTCGGAGATGGACGCGGTTGAGACGAACCGCACTTGGGAGCTTGTCGATCTCCCTCGCGGTCACCGTGCGATCACCCTTAAATGGGTGTTCAAGTTGAAGAGGGATGAAGCCGGCGCCATCGTCAAGCACAAGGCTCGCTTGGTGGCACGCGGCTTCGTGCAGCAGGAGGGGATCGACTTCGACGATGCTTTTGCCCCCGTGGCATGGATGGAATCCGTGCGACTCCTCCTTGCACTCGCTGCCCAAGAAGGTTGGCGTGCCCAGCACATGGACGTCAAGTTGGCGTTCCTCAACGGCGACTTGAAGGAGGAGGTCTACGTACACCAGCCGTCGGGGTTTGTGGTCCCTGGCAAGGAGGGCAAGATGTTGCGCCTGCGCAAGGCCCTCTATGGCTTGCGTCAGGCACCAAGGGCGTGGAATGCCAAGTTGGATTCCACGCTCAAGAGGATGGGCTTCGGGCAATGCCCGCACGCGGCGGCCATCTATCGGCGGGGCAATGGAGGAAACACCCTACTGGTGGGTGTCTACGTCGACGACTTGGTGATCACCGGCACCAAGAATGCGGAGGTGGCAGTGTTCAAGGAAGAGATGAAAGCCACCTTCCAGATGAGTGACCTGGGATCTCTCCTTCTACCTTGGGATTGAGGTGCACCAGGCTGACTCTGGGATCACACTTCGACAGACTGCCTACGCCAAGCGCATTGTTGAGCTAGCTGGGCTCACAAACTGCAACCCAGCTCTCACTCCGATGGAGGAGAGGCTGAAGCTGAGCCGCGACAGCACGGCGGAGGAGGTTGACGCTACGCAGTACCGACGTCTTGTGGGGAGCCTTCGCTACCTCACCCACACACGGCCGGACTTGGCATTCTCCATCGGCTACGTTAGTCGGTTCCTACAACGACCGACGACGGATCACCAGCAGGCTGTGAAGAGGATCATCCGCTATGTTGCGGGGACTCTCGATCACGGCCTCCACTACCCGAGGTGTCCTGGGGAGGCACACCTTGTCGGGTACAGCGATAGCGACCACGCCAGCGACATCGACACCAGCAAGAGTACGAGCGGGATCCTCTTCTTCTTCGGCAAGTGCCTCGTTAGCTGGCAGTCGGTCAAGCAGCAGGTGGTGGCCCTGTCCAGCTGCGAGGCCGAGTACATAGCGGCCTCCATCGCTTCGACTCAAGCGCTCTGGCTTAGTCGACTGCTTGGTGATCTCCTTAGCAGAGACACTGGAGCGGTCGAACTCAAGGTGGACAACGTGTCCACTTTGGCACTGGCAAAGAATCCCGTTTTCCATGAACGGAGAAAGCACATCCGGGTGAGGTACCACTTCATCCACAAATGCTTGGAGGAAGGGAGCATCAGGCCGAACTACATCAACACCAATGACCAGCTTGCGGACCTGCTCACGAAGCCCCTTGGGAGGCTCAAGTTCATTAAACTTCGCACCAAGATCGGGATGGTCCAAGCCTCTCAGAAGACGACGTACAAGACTTAGGGGGAGAATGCTGGAATAAGTCTTGTAGTCCTTTGGTCTTTGATCCCCTAGTCCCTTGTACCCTAGTCCTTTAGTTTGTTGCACTTTAGTCCTTGGTCCTTGGTCCTTGTTGTACTCTAGTCCTTTGGTCTTTGTGGCTCCAATTAGGACAGCATCTAAGGACACTAGGACAGCATATTAAGGACACTAGGACAGCATCTTAGTGTCAGCCAAGGACAGCATATTAGGACAGCATCTAAGCATCTTAGACTAGCATCTTGTGGCATATGCTTGGCTGCCATGGCAGCTATAAATATGTAGCCTCAACCCCTTGGGTTGACATGGCATTGTGTGAGAAATAGACAAGAAAATTGCCCCCACTCCTAGTGTCATCCTCTCTTCCAATGAGAGTAATAATTCAACTACTAACAGCCTAGAGATGATCTGCTGAGAAACAGGGAGGGGGGAGACCCCTTGGCTGCGCTTAGGGCTGCGCAGGGGAGAAACCAGCAGCGAGGAGGCGTGGGGGCAGCTGCGCAGTACGTAACGTGGGGGACAAAGTAGTTGGTCATGACGCCTAGGGTTAGGGTTCGAAGTCACCGTGATCCAAGGAGAAGAACAGCCCTCAACAGGGATTCTTATTTTTTCCTGGATGCTCAAAACATGAGGGAGGGGGGCTGCTTATAAAGGGGGGGACAGGATCCCCCCCTTGGCCGCACCCTACTCCTAGTCGGTTTGGGGACAATCCCCCAAACTGACTAGGATTCTTTTCTTCCCTTTTTTTAGTCTATTTCTTTCTATCTAAACTGACTCAATCTATAACTCCCTTTTATTCTTAAACCTTATCTAATTAATTCTTCTAAATATCCTCCTGGTGCGGCTGCAGGGCCTGGCCGACCCAGTTGTGGGCTTTGTGGGCCCCACGCCGACCATATTGGCGGCCCACAAATGCATCCACAACATTTCCCCCCTTCCCGACAAAGAGCTCGTCCTCGAGCTTAAAGGAGGGGTGCTTCATCCTGAAATCTTCTAGTTACTCCCATGATGAATCAGCTTCAGAATGTCTTGCCCATTTGACGAGTAGCTCCCAGACACCTCTGTTCAAACGCGCCCTTTGTACTTTTTCAGACGTAGGTACAACACGTCCATGGAGAAGTGGTGGTAAAGGCACCACCTGTATGAGAGCAGGACCTTCAAATTTCTTTAACAGGGACACATGGAAGACATCATGTATCCTTGCTTGAGGAGGCAGCTGAAGTTTATATGATACAGTCCCAATGCGTTGAATGATCTGATATCGTCCAAAATATTTTGGTCCAATCTTTGAAGAAGGCGTCGCCATTACTCCGACAGCTGTCCTCTGATGAAGCCGCAGCCAAACCCAATCACCGATCTGAAATTCCACCTCTCGGCGGAACTTATCTTCATAGCTTTTCATGGTGACTTGTGCTTGTACCAGCCTGTTCTTGATTTCAGCTAAGAATTCATCTCTATCCTTTAGTTGTTTATCCACTGCTGCTACTCTAGATACGCCCGGTTGGTAACCAACAAGAGCCGGAGGGTCCCTGCCATAGATCACTCTGAAGGGCGAGCATTTGAGGGTCGTCTGCTAGGAAGTGTTGTAGCAATACTCAGCCAAAGGAAGCCACTGCAACCAAGTCTTTGGTCGGTCACCAGCCAAGCAGCGGAGGTACACAGTGATGATCTTGTTGACGACCTCAGATTGGCCGTCGGACTGCGGGTGGAAGGCCGAGCTGAGCTGAAGTTGGACACCGACTAGCCGGAACAAATCTGACCAGAAGAGGCTGGTGAAGACGGTATCACAATCACTGACGATGGAGCAGGGAAAGCCGTGTAGTCGTACAATGTCGTCGAAGAATGCCTGTGCCACTGATGCAGCACTATAGGGTGGCTTAGGCGAATGAAGTGGGCATACTTGGAGAAGCAATCTACCACTGTCAAGATCACTGATTTCCCACCAACTTTCGGAAAACCTTCAATGAAGTCCATGGAGATATCACTCCAGACTTCCGACGGTATAGGCAGCGGTTGTAGCAGGTTGGCTGGATGAAGATTATCAGTCTTGTTGCGCTAGCACGTAGCACACCCGCGGACATACTCACGCACCCGCCGTAGCAAGGACGGGTTGTAGAAGGAGAGGCGTAGCCGATGCACTGTCTTCTGGATGCCTTCGTGGCCCCCATCATGCGCCTCAGCTAGGAGAGAGGGCCACAAGGAGGACTTGTCGGGAACGAAGAGCTTCCCCTTGTGAAGTAGAAGGCCGTGGCGTTCGGCCCAGTCAGCAGGTGCGACTCCCTCCCGGAGTTGGGCACATAGCTGTTGCGCCTGCTGGTCTGTAGCGATCTCCGCGCGAAGCGAGTCGAAGAGTGGAAAGATTGGCGCGAATATGGCGTGAATAGCTATGTCTTCCTCGTCGCAGCGGGACAGGGCGTCAGCTGCCCCATTCAAGCGCCCCGGTCGGTACTCAACCTGCAGATCATAACCAAAAAGTTTGCTCACCCAAGCATGTTGGGGAATCGTCGTGAGTCGCTGATCCAGGATATATTTCAGGCTGAAGTGATCAGTCCGAACAGTGAAGGGACGACCCCACAAGTAAGGCCGCCAATGGCGTACGGCCTTCACAAGACCGATTAGCTCACGCTCGTATGCCGGTAGCTTATGATAGTGAGTCGCTACAGCGCGGCTGAAGAATACTATGGCGTCGTCGCCCTGGTGTAGAACCGCCCCAAAGCCGGCGTCGGACGCGTCGCAGTCGACGATGAAGCGCTTGTCGAAGTCCGGCATTTGAAGTAGAGGCGTTGTCATTAGCGCCTGCTTGAGTTGGGAGAAAGCGTCCTGTGCATCATCAGTCCAGCGGAATGCTTCCCGCTTTAGGAGGGCGGTGAGGGGTGCGGCCACCGCACCATACCCCGCAATGAACTTGCGGTAGTAGCCGGTGAGCCCGAGAAAACCTCGCAAGGCTCGTAAGGACCGAGGTGTAGGCCAACGTTCCACGGCCTCCACCTTGGTCGGATCCATTGCCACGCCGTGAGCGGATATGATGTGTCCTAAGTAGGACACGGTCTCCTGGCCGAAGAAGCAATTAGATTTCTTCAGGAACAGCTTGTTTGCCCGTAGTGTCTGGAACACCTGCTTGACGTGCTGAAGGTGTTCGACCCAGGACCTGCTATACACCAATATGTCATCAAAGAAGACAAGCACAAATTTTCTGATGTAGGGGTCGAGGACGTCGTTCATCAACGACTGAAACGTGGACGGCGCATTGGTGAGGCTGAATGGCATCACCAAGAACTCATAGTGGCCTCGATGAGTTCGGAATGTTGTCTTTTCAATGTCGTCTGAGTGCATGCGTACTTGAAAGTAGCTGCTGCAAAGGTCAAGCTTGGTGAAGAACCTTGCGCCGCGAAGCTCGTCCAGTAGCTCGTCAACCACCGGGATCGGGAACTTGTCTTTCAAAGTTCTGGCGTTGAGCTCGCGGTAGTCGATGCAGAAGCGCCACGTGCCGTCGGTTTTTCGGACCAACAGTACTGGCGAGGAAAATGCAGATGTGCATTCTCGGATGATGCCTTGGCGAAGCAACTCGGCGCATTGCTTCTCAATCTCGTCTTTAAGAAGCTGGGGGTAGCGGTACGGCCGGACAGCTACTGGAGTTGTGCCCGGCAGGAGCCTGATTTGGTGGTTGTGGCGTCGTGCAGGAGGAAGCCCGCGTGGCTCGTCGAAGAGGTCCTGGAAGCCATCCAGTAGGGCGCCCATCATATCAGTAGGTGGTGCTAGAGAGGCACATACCGGGGCTGAACTTCGCAGCCCCATCCAGATCACCTCACGGTCCCCGCGCCACAGTTTCATTGTGAGGTCCTCAAGGTTTCAGAGAATGGGTCCCAAAGATCGCAGCCACTGGACTCCTAGAACAAAGTCAAAGCCGTCCAGTGGAAGTGCGTAGCATGTGACGTCGAAGCGATCCCCTGCAATCATCAAGGGTACACGTGGACAGATGCCTGTACAGAAGATAGAGTCGCCGTTGGCGACTCGGACGCCGACGCCTGACCGTGGCAACATCATCAGGCCGAGCTCCTTGATGAGTGGTTCCCTGATGAAGGTGTGAGTGGACCCTGTGTCGACCAATGCTGTCAGTAGGTTGCCGTGGACGTAGACCTGGAGCTTCATTGTGTTGGCGAAGTCGATGCCGGTCAGGGCGTGTAAGGAGATGCCCATATCAGCTACAGCTGCGTCAACGTCATCATCGTCGTCAAGCTCCAGAAGGAAGATTCCTTTGCCGGCACACTTATGGTCCGGTGTGTACTGCTCAGGGCAGTGATAGCACTCGCCGCTTACCCGCTTAGCAGCTATCTCATCGGGTGTAAGGCGTTTGAAGCGCGGGCGAGAAGATGCCGTTGTTGATGATGTCGGGGCCGGTGCTGTAGAACTGCCACTTGAGGCCGTAGTAGAGGCGCAGGACACAACAGAAGAGCGCGTGGAGCGTTGAGAGGCGGCGCCCTTCTGTATTCCGCTATCTGTTATTGCCGCAAGTCGACGTTCAAAGGCTCTGGCCAGACTCATGGCAGTTTGTAGATTAGTGGGAAACTGCAGCTCCACATCCGTTCTAAGTCCGAGGCCAGCTGTAAAGAGGTTGATCTGCTGGCGCTAGCTAAGGTCCTCGCAACGATAAAGAAAGACCAGGAATTGACGCTGATATTCCTCAACCGTGCCAGTACGACGGAGATCTTTAATTTCAGCCAGGTCGTTGGAGCGGAGCGGAGGCCCAAAGCGCATGTTGACGAAGTCCGCGAACCGCTCCCAGGACACGATGCCACAGTCACGTTCTAGAGCAGTGTACCACTCGGCCGCGACACCCTCCAGGTGGAGAGACGCGAGCCACACCTTTTCTTCTGGCATCGTACGTGTCCCTCGGAAGTATGTCTCACACTTGGTGAGCCAGGGCAGCGGATCTGTTTCCCCGTCGAACTTGGGGAAATTGACCTTGTGATGACGCAGTCCGCTGTCGCCGAAGGTCGGGCGTCCCGGTGGGCACCTGATACTGTAGTGGTCGTCGTTCCCGCCATGGCCGCCGCTGCCACCGCCGCCGCCCTTGCCGCTGCCGCAGCTGCGGGGAAGGTTGCTGTCCTGCGGTGAGTTTTGTTGCAGGTCCTCGTCACCGGAGAGCTCCCGCTCCGGTGCCTTCTCAACGCGCGCAAGGCGCATATCGTGGCGGTCCAAGCGCTTGTTGATGGTATCTATCTGCCACATCATCTTGCTCATCATGTTGCCGAGATCTTGGAGGGTGAAAGTCCCAAAATCGTCCACGGGGCCGGACATGGTCGCTGCCCCGGAGTCTCTTGATACCAAATGCTGAGAAACAGGGAGGGGGGAGACCCCTTGGCTGCGCTTAGGGCTGCGCAGGGGAGAAACCAGCAGCGAGGAGGCGTGGGGGCAGCTGCGCAGTATGTAACGTGGGGGACAAAGTAGCTGGTCACGGCGGCTAGGGTTAGGGTTCGAAGCCACCGTGATCCAAGGAGAAGAACAGCCCTCAACGGGGATTCTTATTTTTTCCTGGATGCTCAAAATATGAGGGAGGGGGCTGCTTATAAAGGGGGGACAGGACCCCCCCCTTGGCCGCACCCTACTCCTAGTCGGTTTGGGGACAATCCCCCAAAGTGACTAGGATTCTTTTCTTCCCTTTTTTTTAGTCTATTTCTTTCTATCTAAACTGACTCAATCTATAACTCCCTTTTATTCCTAAACCTTATCTAATTAATTCTTCTAAATATCCTTCTGGTGCGGCTGCAGGGCTTGGCCGGCCTAGTTGTAGGCTTTGTGGGCCCCACGCCGACCATATTGGCGGCCCACAAATGCATCCACAACATGATCCCACAAGAACTAGCATGAAAACCTCTTGCCCATTTAACACCATACCTGAGTTTTGATATGGCGCGTTGCTAAGAGGGCTATGCGCCTATGCCACAACGAATTTACTTTGGGGTGTTAGGGAAAAAGTCAGAACCAGATTTTAGTGTGGGATGGAATTTTATCCCATGAAAAGCAATCTGATGGGAAGAACAATCCATAACGATGCTACCCCATGTTTACAAGATTAGCGAACTACATACAGTTAACTGTTAGTCCTGAGTGTTCTAGGTTCAATTCTAATCAGCTAAAATATTTTAGAGCATGGATTACTGAGTGTTGCCTTGTGACCATGAGGTCACGAGTTCGAGTCCTGGAAACAGCCTCTTGCAGAAATGCAGGGAAAGGCTGCGTACAAAAGACCCAAGTGGGTCGGACCCTTCCCCGGACCCTGCGCAAGCGGGAGCTACATGCACCGGGCTGCCCTTTTTTTTTATGGATTACTGAAGGTAGGGAGTATTACAGCAGTTGCAAAACATGCAACGGTGCATGCCAAAAATACAGTTGAGATAATGATCTCATCTTAAAAACTATATGAATGTCTTACGAAAAGGAGAGCCACAGAAAAGAGCCAGCTACATGAAATAGGATGATATGAATCAAAAGTAGGACGGAATTACCAGAAAACATTAAGTATATTCGTGCACTCCAATTTTCACGTTGGTGCTTCTTTGGACAAATAAACACAGGACATATGAATTCCCAATTCTTTTATTGCGATATTTTGGGAGTCGAGATCCTTTTTTTTCATATGATTTTCAAGGATCCCCCGCAGGAAAAAAATACTTTTTCCTTACATTTCCTACATTTCGTATGCTACTTTATACAAGATTCAATTTAATGGGTTTACTAGTCACAAAGTTTGTATTGGTCTAGAAAAAAAACAAGTCCAATAAGCTAGCAAGATATACAAATTTAACAAGGGTATTGGGTTATTATGTGCTTTCAACAAATAACTCAATAAGTTTAAAACATCAACTGTTAAAAGGACCAGAGGAAGGTAATACCTGATGATTGCATGCATTGTTTCGAACATCCTCAAAGAGTGACGAATAATAGGAAGGATCATAAATTGAACCCCCCAATATATCATCTGCCACAGAACTCCGTCTAACAGAATCAGATCTGGGGCTTAAGAAACTATTTCTTGCTTCATGATTTGCTTCAAAATATGTTGGGGTGCTCGATGAAGCCCCTAACCTATACATCTGGATCCATATGAACGACGATAAAAATCTGATTGAAAACCCGAGGATTTGCATCCATAATGCTAGTCGGAGTGAGAAAACAAAAAGTTGACCGTACTTCTCGTCTGGAGTTACAGTCCTGTGTAAGTATATATAATAGTTAGGAGGACAAAAAGTATGGTATAAAAGTGGTTCCCCCATTTAAAAATAATGAAAAAAAAACTGTCAAACTTTCAGCTATGAGGTGCCTAAAATGCATCTTTGATAACCAATTTGTCGTGAATTATATTTAGAAAACTTAGTGAATTATAATGTTATGGAAATGATCTTCATGACAGATATGCCCAAATAAGTCAATTAGTTTGTCTTAAGTACCAGCATATACTCCTATGTCCCGATAAATATTGTAACTGATAAAATAATAGAAGCCAAATTACATATATGTATTTATTAGAGAAAAGATAGGTGCCAACTCCCAGAAACCTACATATATCTATTTTCACTTCGCTAGGCACCAGATGGGAGTATAAATTTAACAGCTTTCATGAAACAAGAGTATCCTGTATGCCTAGCTTATACATCTGGATAAACAATATGCTAAACTTGAGGTGTGTCCCTGCATAGAGGAACTGTTGCAATTCCAGTGCTGATCACACCAAAACTGCCCTGTTCCAGTAGCAGTTCAGCACCCCGCCTGGGTGCTGTTCTTGCTGACCTGGTTCTCATCTAGCAGAACAGAACAGGGGAGAGATCAGGGACAGCCTTTTTGAGGCGTCGCCTAGGCGCCGCCTAGGCGTCCAGTCGGTCCAGAGGCAACGCCTGGACAAGTCGCCTCGCCTGGAGGCCGCCGCCGCAGCCGGTCGCCGCGCTGCCGCCGGCCCTCGCTGTGCCGCCGCCGCCGCCATCGGTGGAGAGGGGAGTGAGGGTGAGAGGGATTCTGTTTAGGGTTAGGGTGGGGTGGGGTGGTATTTTATATGTGCTGACGTGGAAAAATCACCGTTGGATTAGATCCGACGCCCGACGGTTCAGAGAGCCCGCCCGCTTCCTCCGCCTCCGCTCGCCCGCCTCCGCTGCGCCCGCCGCACTCGCCGCCTCCGTCTCCGCCCGCCCGCCTCCGCTGCGCCCGCCGCCGCCTCCGCGCCCGCCGCCTCCGCCCGCCTCCCCTCCTCGGCTCGCCGCCGCCGCCTCCCCTCCTCGCCTGGCGCTCGCCTAGGCACCTAGGCGTCCAGGCGTGGATTCGCAACCCTGATCAGGGAGCCGCCGGCTCTGTTCTGATGTTGAGAAGGCGCAGAACAGGGGAGAACAGGGGGCGGTGGCTAGTGTTTTCTTTGAAGGAATTTTTCTGTATTATTGATCTGAATTGAGGTGGTTACAGGGGTCCCAACACCTTTTCTTATATAGGCCTGGTTACAATACTACTTCCTTATTATAATTCTATCTATAAGGGAAACTATCTCCTGGACTTCCTTATTATAATTCTATCTATAAGGCAGGCTTGTGAATCACCGCCTAGACGCCTAGACGCCTAGGCGCCTGGCAGGCACCTGGACGCCCAGGCGCCCGGCCAGGCGGCGGGCGGCACCGGCGGGGCGAAGGGAGGAGGAAGAGGAGGCGGCGGCTGGGGGCGAGGGGAGGAGGAGGAAGGCGGGGCGAGGAGGGGACGCAGCCAGGTGGGTGCGGCGGTGGGCTGGCGGCGCTAGTAGCCGGACAGCGGCGGAGCTTGGGGGCGGGCGGCTGCGGCGGCAGCGATGGCGGCGGCGGCGTCCAGTCGGCAGCGCCCGGCCAGGCGAGCCGCCCTGGCGTCCGCTCGCCAGCGACTGGACGCCTAGGCGACACCATGAAAAGACTGCTATAAGGAAAACTATCTCCTGAACTTCCTTATTACAATTCTGTCTATAAGGAAAACTATCTCCTGGACTTCCTTATTACAAGTCTATCTATAAGGAAGACTATCTCCAAGATTCTCTTTTGGCCGGCGCCTTCTTCCTGCAGAAAGGGGCCGGGCCAACCCTCCCCTGTGCGCGTCCCTGGACCTCCTGAGTCCAGCCCGGACTGCTCAGCCCAGGGCGCCGCACAGGACAGACCAGGGTCATTCAACAGGAACAACAGGGAAACTAGCACGCACATCAGTTTAGTCATTCAACATATTAGGCTCGAGCACATGTAAAATATTGCAGGGTGGCAAGTACTTGCATCAACTCAAGTTTCCAGTATATCTACATGAAAAATCTAATATATTCAAGATCAAGAGTGGTAGCCAGCTATTGCAAGGTAAGGTAGTCCATTTAATTAAAACATGTAAAGACAGTAAACACTGACAAATACCAACTGAACTCAACAGTATCATGTTTATGCAGAATATCAAGTTTTTTCTGCATGTTTACCCTGAGTGGATCCACATTACAAGAAATAAAAAAAATATGTAACTCAACTGAAATATAGTGGCCGCAGAAGACATACCATATAGCATGAGAGAAGAGTATGAACCAAGCAACATCGAGGACGACAGCAAAGAAGAGTAGGGCAGCGTATGTCCGTCCAAGTTTCTGGCTACTACTCTCAATTGCAACAACAGCAAAGAGTCCTATCACCAGGTTGATCACAAGAACCCCATTGAACAGTGCCCCAAGTGATCCAATAAGTGCACAGCCAATCTAAAAGAGGGGAACAAATTAAGCAAATTAATATCTCAGTTTCCATGGAAATTCAATTTCTGCTTAGTAAGCATCCATCTCAACATTATAAGTATGAAAATTCTTTAAGGATAAGAGTATCAGACAATCAAAGCAAGGGAGCATAAAGAAATAGCCCAAGTACCAGCTGAATTTTTTTAAGTCTCTCTACTGGGTACAACTGTAGTATCTATCCATATGTGTACACACTCACTCACACCACCACTTACACCTACACACACCCACACGCACATCTAGCCCTACAACTACACACGACTTCTAAGACCATGTCCTTAGAGAGATCAAAGGAATCCACCAAAATCCGATGCGTGGAGGAGATGATGCACTACCATTGTGACTTCATGCGCGAGAGCCACCTGAAATATTATTTCGGAAATAAATCCCGATGAGACACCCGTGACCCTAGGGATCGAACCTGGGTGGTTGAGATCATAACAAACCGATCTCACCGCTGGGCTGAAAGCCCGTTCTCAGCTGAGTTTAGCATCTAAAATGATAAACAGCAGACAAGCATCATTGCATTCAGTGTTCAAAAAAGTGGTAGGAAAAAGCGAGCGGAGGAGCTCCACCTAGCGCCTAGGCTGCCTAAGGCGGCGCCTAGGCGTTTCGCAAAAAGCAGAGTTAAACCCATATAATATATTATATATATGTATATTTTAAATTTAAAAATATTTAACCAATCAATAAAATGAGATGAGGTAGAGTGTGACACTATCTTATGTAGGCAGCCAGACACTAAGACAGGGCACTACCACCTTGATAACAGCAACTGCCACCGATAGGGATGAAAAAAAATAGAGTTAGTTGTTCTTTTTATATGGACACACAAAGCGGTGGAAAGTGGAATTAAGCGGAAGAAAGCAGAAAAAAGCGGATCGAAGCAGAAAAAAAGTGGTCCAACCGCTTAATGCTGCCGCCTAGGGAAAAGCGAAGCGGTCCGGTGCCGCTCAGCGCCTAGGCGGCACTTAAGCGGCCTAGGAGACCAGATTTTTAAACAGGGATTGCATTGTATACAGACAAGTTTTCCCTTGCTATTGGAGCACCGTTATGAAGAAAAAAAATACTACCGCTGTCCTGCTACATCCAATAAGTCACAGCCCACCAAAACTAACAAGTTTCAAACAGCGTAACACCAAGAAGACAATCACTACCAAAATTAAGGAAACCTGATTCAGAGCGTCATAACTACCTTCTAAGTCCCAGCGCAGGACATTCATTTACTGGGCTCAAACCACGACCACAAGAGCTACTGAACCTCGAAGCTTCGTCCAGAACGTACTAGGGCGAAAACAAGGCATCAAGCTGTTGTCCTTGATCTCATTGCACGCGAAAAAGATCAGAAGTAGCACCCCAGAGTCGCAGTGAGCTGAGACTCCATATCTCCCGGCATTGAGCTATTGAGGCGGGACATAATTCTGGGTAAACTCAGGGTCGAACGGCGCAAGTTACCACTAGGGGATCAAAATTACAGAACGCTGAAACCTAATCCCATCGTCTCTGCTCCCAAAATTCCCATCACGGGCAACAGGAGTAGCAACAGAAGAAACAGCGTGACCGACTTGGCGGCTGCCTGGCCGGGTCGATCCGACCCGGCGGGGGAAGGAAGAGAAGGGGAATGCGGCCGTGGCGAGAGCACCTGGAGATAGATGAGCGCGAGGGCGAGGGACTGGAGCGCGTCGTAGTCGCGGAGGAAGGAGCGCAGCCACGACCCGAGTCCGAGTGGCGGCGGGCAGCAGGGCATCCCGACTCCCCGGCAAGCCCCCGCCGGTGGGGGCGCCGGAGCGTGGCGGGCTCTGGAGGGCGATCGAGACGGAATCCGGAGATTTCTGCCGCAGATTCGCGTCGCGGGAGAAGAATCTTCTGCCTCCGGCCGAGGGCGGTCTCGGCCGTCTTTATTTTGTGTGGATGAATCAATCACTAAAGTTAATTGAAATATGCGATTAATTGAAATTTTGGTTAAATCTAGATTTTATTTTTTATATGGTCAGTCATTTTTTATTCGGTTTTCATATCGTACTAATCAAATTAACAGATTTAACTTAAATTTTAATTCACATAGTCTCACAACCAATAAAAACAAATCCAATATTATTAAATTTCATTTTTATGGAAATTTTTCTCATAGCCCGGCCCCATCTTAACAATGTACATCCACCACCAGCACATACATGTGATTTTTATATGTTTACTGCTATTTTTTGTTTATTTATTATCGTTTTTGACCTATAAATTTTATTGTACACTAATATATAGTTAACTGTAAAAATTGAACGACTTAACTATAATCGAATTATGCAGTTATTACTTTTTTCAATCATGTTCAATTATCAATTCTTCATAACTAAAATCTTTTAATTAAATTAATAGAATCAATCTAACGCTGACCCCAATGGGCATCTTGTGTGAATTCTTTGGGGGAATTTAGGGGTGATGGAAGTGAAAATGTTGCAAAACTCAAAATAAACAAGAAAAATGTTAGATATGGGTTTTATTTCACTTCAAGCATCCTTCCACGTCTGTCGGTACCCTCGATATGGGGTACCCCGCGCACAGGGGAAAATGCCTAAGGATCTCGCCCTTCTTCGCAGGGAGAGCTCCGAAGGCGCCACGCGTCCAGCGGGGCCGGACCTCCCTCTCCTTAGAGGAGAGCTTCGGGCCCACCACGTGGCATACAGAAGCCGGACCTCCCCCTCCGCGGGAGAGAGGTCCGAAGGTGCCGCGTGTCCAGAGAGGTCGGACCTCCCCCTCCTCAGAGAGGAGCTCCGGGCTCGCCACGTGGCCAACAGAAGCCGAACCTCCCCCTCCGCGAGGAGAGGTCCGAAGGCTCCACGTGTCCTGCGGGGCCGGCCCCCCCTCTCTTTTGAGGAGGGCTCCGGGCCCGCCACGTGGCCAGCAGAACGGCGCTGCCTGCCCCCGAGCGATAGGCAGCGGGCGTAAAGACGCCCCATACCTTGCCCGTACAAGGTATTCAAGGCCCGCGCCTTCCCAAGACGCGGAGACGTGGAGCACGCCTCTGTCAGGTGCCGTTGCGCCCAGTCGCATCACAGACTGGCGCGCAGTGTCAGAGCCTGCCAGCCAATAAACGCAGCGACAAGACATCCCATGCCGCCCCGCCGTCATCATCCACTACGACTAGCATGCGGCATGGGCAGAGCTACAAGACGAAGACTCAGAAGCCTTCGGCAGAGTCAACTACCGGCATAACTACAGATACGGTAGATATCAGTCAATCTCCCCGGGACCACCTGTCGGGTCCCGGCCCCCCTTGTAAGCCACCCGAGTCTTGGACTATGTCGGTACCTGAGATATGGGGTACCCCCGCGCACAAGGTAAAATGTCTAAGGAACTCGCCCTTCTCCGCAGGGAGAGCTCCGAAGGCGCCACGCGTCCGGCGGGGCCGGACCTCCCTCTCCTCAGAGGAGAGCTCCGGGCCCGCCACGTGGCATACAGAAGCCGGACCTCCCCCTCCGCGGGAGAGAGGCCCGAAGGCGCCGCGTGTCCAGCGGGGCCGGACCTCCCTCTCCTCAGAGGAGAGCTCCGGGCCCGCCGCGTGGTCAACAGAAGCCGGACCTCCCCCTCCGCGGGGAGAGGTCCGGAGGCTCCACGTGCCCCGCGGGGCTGACCCTCCTCTTCTCTGAGGAGGGCTCCGGGCCCGCCACGTGGCAGCAGAGCGACGCTACCTGGCCGAGCGATAGGCAGCGGGCGTAAATACGCCCCATACCTTGCCCGTACAAGGTATTCAAGGCCCGCGTCTTCCCAAGACGCGGAGACGCGGAGCACGCTTCTGTCAGGTGCCGTTGCGCCCAGTCGCATCACAGACTGGCGCGCGGTGTCAGAACATGTCAGCCAATAAACACCGCGACAAGACATCCCATGCCACCTGCGCCGTCATCAATCACTACGACTAGCATGCGGCATGGGCAGGGCGGCAAGATGAAGACTCAGAAGCCTTCGACCAGAGACATCTACCGGCATAACTGCAGATACGGTAGATAATAGACAATCTTCCCGGGACCACCTGTCGGGTCCCGGCTTCCCTTGTAAGCCGCTCGAGTCTTGGACTATAAAAGGCTCGGGCAGGCGTCGATAGCGGGGGTTCGCACTTTGCAACTCATACGCTAGCCATACACTCTCAAGCTGTAACTCACCCCCAAGCTCAGGCCTCCGGCCCTGAGCAGCAAGCAATACAGCGAGCTCCATAGCTCGCCGTGGACGTAGGGTTTTACGCTCCGGCAGCCTGAACCACGTAAAACTCGCCGTGTCAAGCTCTCCCTAACTCGTCCATCTGCGCAAGCTCTCCGCTAGGGACTAGCCCCTCCGAAAAAAGAACCTCCGCGGGCTGCCCAGTGCAGGCCCGGGGGAAGTGTCGACCGCACACTTCGACATTTGGCGCGCCAGGTAGGGGGCTTTTCTCCTAGCGCGACGAGTTTTCGCCGACGAAAATGACCAAGCTTCCTTCAGCGGGAAACTCTCCCCCTCCGCGTTCACGGCAAACCGTGACCACTGGGGAGTACATGTCGACACACTCAGGACGGAGTGTGTCGGCACAAGCTGGTAGCCAGCAGCCGACTCCGGCAACGCCGACTCCGGCTATGCAGGCCCCGACCAGTGTGAGATCTTCTGCAGCGCTGAGCGTACACCATGGAGGTGCGCTAGCTGCAGCAAGAGCGCTGCTGCGCAACCCACCGGCGGGGGATGCGCCCCATTCAGCGACCCAGCAATGGGTCCGCGAGGTGGACCGCCTCGTCATCGCCGCCGCGAACCCTCGGTTTCGGCGAGGACGGCGCCCAGGACAACCGGCTGTGTCGCTGACGTGCACACCCACGGTTGACGGGCTAACGGCGGATTCCAGCTCCTCCAGGCTCCTGTCGACGGACCTTCGAAGGGAACTGGAACGGTGCCACTTGGGCCAGGACGCCCGGGTGTACCTCGAGCGACGCCGAGAGAGGCGTCGCAACCATGAGGCAGGCGACGGCATGTCGTCGGCCTCGACACAACCAGAAGGGCAGGCCTTCACCACGCGGGCCCTGCCTCAGGCATATGCTGCGCAGCATATGCCACAGCTGTATGCGCCGCTAGTGGCGGCCCCGGTCTATGGTGCAGCATTGCCTATGCCGGGATACGCGGTGCCAGGTGCGAACCAAACGTTTGCAGCGCCAGTACCTGCAGCAGCAGGTGCAGGATGTGTGGCCCTTGCACCCCACCTTCGCTTTGCAAGGTGGCCACGCAAGTTTCGCCCGCATCTGCCTGAGAAGTACGACAGTAGCGTCAACCTAGCGGAGTTCCTCCAGATCTACTCCACCGCCGTACTTGCCGCAGGAGGGGACGAGGCTGTCATGGCCAACTACTTCCCCGTTGCCTTGACCAGCCCAGCTCGGTCTTGGCTCATGAATCTACCTCAGGGGTCCATAACCTCCTGGGGAGAGCTCTGCCGGCAGTTCGTCGCCAACTTCGGCAACTCCTACACCCGTCCCGGTACGGAGCTTGACCTCCACGCCGTCAAGCAACGGCCTAGGGAGTCGCTGCGCTCTTTCATCCAGTGGTTCTCCCAGGTACGCAATACCATCCCGCATATTCAGAACGCTTCGGTGGTGATGGCGTTCCGGCAAGGCGTTCGGGACAGGAAGATGCTCGAGAAGTTCGCGACCTGGGAGGTCCGCGATGCCTCAGAACTCTTCAACCTGGCGGACAAGTGTGCCAGAGCAGCCGAAGGGCGGAACTGGCACTCTCTGTCGGCCCCCAGGCCAGGGGGTCAGCCGGGATCCGACGGCGCTTCATACGGAAGTAGTGTAAAAGCATCAGTCGCGGTCCCTGTTGCCGCAACGGCGGCACCCAGTGGAGCTCGGGGGTCGCGCCCTGACAAGAGGCCGCGACAACCACCGGCCCCAGACGGGGGCCAGGATGAGCTATGCCCTGTGCATGGCACCAGCTATCATACCGCTGCCGAATGCCGAGAAATCCAGAAGCTCGCGGAGCGCTTCTGGAAAAGGAAGCAGTCTCTAACTGATGCCCGACCCAACGATCAAAGGGGTGGTTGTCGAAGTGTGCGATCGACACTTCCCCCGGGCCTGCATTGGGCAGCCCGGGGAGGTTCTTTTTTCGGAGGGGCTAGTCCCTAGCGGAGAGCTCGCGCAGATGGACGAGTTAGTAAGAGCTTGACACGGCGAGTTTTACGTGGTTCAGGCCGCCGGAGCGTAAAACCCTACGTCCACGGTGAGCTATGGAGCTCGCTGTATTGCTTGCTGCTCAGGGCCGAAGGCCTGAGCTTGGGGGTGAGTTACAGCTTGAGAGTGTATGGCTTGCGTATGAGTTGCAAAGTGCGAACCCTTGCTATCGACGCCTACCCGAGCCTTTTATAGTCCAAGACTCGGGCGGCTTACAAGGGAAGCCGGAACCCGACAGGTGGTCCCGGGAAGATTGTCTATTATCTACCGTATCTGCAGTTATGCCGGTAGTTGTCTCTGGTCGAAGGCTTCTGAGTCTTCATCTTGCCGCCCTGCCCATGCCGCATGCTAGTCGTAGTGGTTGATGACGGCACAGGCAGCACGGGATGTCTTGTCGCGGTGTTTATTGGCTGACAGGTTCTGACACCGCGCGCCAGTCTGTGATGCGACTGGGCGCAACGGCACCTGACAGAAGCGTGCTCCGCGTCTCCGCGTCTTGGGAAGACGCGGGCCTTGAATACCTTGTACGGGCAAGGTATGGAGCGTATTTACGCCCGCTGCCTATCGCTCGGGGCAGGCAGCGTCGCTCTGCTGCCACGTGGCGGGCCCGGAGCCCTCCTCAGAGAAGAGGAGGGTCAGCCCCGCGGGGCACGTGGATCCTCCGGACCTCTCCCCGCGGAGGGGGAGGTCCGGCCTCTGTATGCCACGTGGCGGGCCCGGAGCTCTCCTATGAGGAGAGGGAGGTCCGGCCCCGCTGGACACGCGGCGCCTTCGGGCCTCTCTCCCGTGGAGGGGGAGGTCCGGCTTCTGTTTGCCACGCGGCGGGCCCGGAGCTCTCCTCTGAGGAGAGGGAGGTCCGGCCCCGCCGGACGCGTGGCGCCTTCGGAGCTCTCCCTGCGGAGAAGGGCGAGTTCCTTAGGCATTTTACCCTGTGCGCGGGGGTACCTTGTATCTCAGGTACCGACAGTGGCCCCCGAGCCCATCTCGGGGGAGATATCGAACCCGAGGTGGGACCTCCGTCTCTTCCGATCCGCGCACTTCCTCTAAGTCCCGAATTGACCGCTGCCGGAGCACGAACGGCCACGGGATCGTGGGAGCGTGCGCTCACTTGATGGTTGCTTTTACGGCGGCGGTTCCCAAGACTGCCGCCTTTGAGGCGCTTTCTTCGGGAACCGCTGAAGTGCCTTGCCGGCTCATCTTCTCAGAAGACTGACTCCTTGCCCTCACGGGAGCACCCTTGTTGACTCCGGCTTTTGCGCAGGTGATGAAGGTTGGGGGCTCCAGGGGCACCCTTGTCGACACCGGCTTTTGCGCAGGTGATGAGGGAACTTCAGGAGAAGGAAACCGCCGATGCACCGTGGAGAATCCCGGGTGGTAGAGTCTCCAAGAAGGCTGCTGAATACTGCGTAGGGGGCCTCAGGAGCTCCCGTGGTGTCACTGGTTTTTGCGCCGGTGAGGAGGAAGGCGATTCCTGCGCTCTGGTCATAGAGAAAGAGAGTTCCGCCAGGGCTGAAGCCTGGTGATGCGGCCGTTGTTGCAACTTCTGGATTCTGGTCGTGTCGGGAGACCCTTGGGGCTTGTTTCTTTCTTTTTATCGAGTCTCTAGTCCAGCTCATGGAGCCTCGCTTAATTTGACTCTTTTGGATACTTGTGTCTGCGATGCTTTTTCTCTCCTTCTTGGCTTTGCCTGGCCGAGTCCTTAGCTCCGCAAGGTACTCAGAGGCCATTTCCAATCTCGGAGCTTTGCACAGACACCCTCCCCGGGTCCTAACCGTGTTAGGGGCCCCCGGAGGTCTCCGGATCTCGCCCTATGGGGAGCTCCAGATCTGCCTGCCACGTGGCGGGTCCGGAGCTCCTTCCTAAGAGGCGGGAGCTCCGGCCATCTTGGACACGTTGGGCTTTCGGAGCCCTCCCACCGAGGGGGAGGTCCGGCTTCTGCCCACCACGTGGCGAGCCCGGAGCCCTCCTCAAGGGAGGAGAGAGTTCCGGGCCCGCTGGACACGTGGGGCCCCCGGGCCCCGCCCCTGCTGGAGGGGCAGGTTCCGGTCCTTCCAATCCCAGGCCGGAGTAGCTGGTAGCTCCTTTCCCCCCGCTTCATGCAGTCCCTGTTGCCGTAACCTGGAGGTCCTGCACACAGGCAGAGGAAACGTAATTCTCCTCGGGGGGTCCTCCCCTCCCGTCTCCTAGTCTTCTCCGTCTTACGACCCCGGTCCGCTATACGGGGCTTGGGCAATTCTGTGCACGAGGCGCCGGAGCTCCGGCTCCCTCCGAGGTCCGGGTACGGCCGTCCGATCCCTAGTACCGGGCCATGCGCTGGGGAAGCAGAGTGCACGCGCTTTGGGTTCATGACCAGGCAAAGCGGACGTACTCCCCTGGACCTCCGGAGGGCAGGATGCGCATGCTTTGGGCTCTGAGCCGGCTAAGCTGGATACGCACCCTGGATCCCCCATGCACAACGCAGGCCTTTCCTGGAGGTAACCAACTGGCACCGCAACACCTGACTGGGGGAGGCCCGAGAGACCCACTCGGCCATCGGTAGGTGCCTCAAGCGCAGCCGCCTTCGGAAGGATAGCGAATGCCGACTATGGATGAGCACAGGAGAGGTGGAGCTAGATGTACGATGAACATACAGAGATAGTGCGATCATAGAAATTAATGCATAATTTAAATGAGCACATGAGAGAGAGCTAAGTAGAACGGGGCTCTGTATTCGTACCCATAGGTGGAATTCTGGCTGTACTGGGGGGCAATGTTTCGCCTTGTCTTCAAGGGAAGCAAGACTCTACGCGCTTAGGGTCGGAACCAGGCTAAACTGGACGTAGTCCTGTACTGTCCCTTGAGACTTAGCTGCCCCAAGCGCTGTTCCTAAATTCTATGGGATCTATTACAGAAGGGAATAACCCTGTTCTACTGATGCTCAGGAAGTAGGACTTACAGCGTTGCTCCATGGCAAGGATTTTTGGGAACGGATCCCACTCTCGGTTGGAAGGCATGTGTGCTTGGGGTGGCAGCTTTCATGATTCGGAAGGGACCTTCCCTGCTGGGGGAGAGCTTATGGGTCCTTCTTGGAATAGAGCGTGCCGCTTCACCAAGTTGCCCTCCTGCAGACCCCCGACGCGTTTGGTTCTTTGGCGGTAGAGCTTAGAGCATTAGCCGAGACCGTGCATTGCGGGGTGTTTCCTGCAGCCGAGTCTTGTCGTCTAGGTTGTTATCTTCGCGCTGGATCAGGTCCTGCGCGGCTTCTCCTGGGGGCCCCCGAGGAGTTCTCCCCTTCTGGCTAAGGCCTTCAAGGGGTAGGTAGACCCGGGCTCGTCTTGGATGACCTAAGGCGTCTTCCCCTTCTGGCGAGGCCTTCAAGGGGTTGACAGACCTTAGGCGGCCCCCGAGAGGTATGTTCGTGGCCCGGAGGCGCACCGCAGTTGGCTAACGCCCTAGCCTGTCACCGTCGGAGCTGGAGTCCTCACCGTCATGCACTGTCTTTATGACACGCTGAGGCTCCTGAAACCCCACCTGGTGGGCAGCAGTGACTGGGGCATCGACCTTTTGTTTGTCATCCCTCTGAGGGTAGGGCTGCGCTTCAGCCCTCTGCTGTCTTCCTTTGCGGAAGCGCTCTGCGAGCCTCTGGATCTCCGAGCACTCGGCAGCAGTATGGTTGCAGGTGCCATGCACGGGGCATAGCCCGCCTTGGTCACTGTCTTGGGCCTGTGATTGCCGCTGCCTTTTGTCGGGGTGTGGCCCCCGAGCTCCACTGGTCGTCACAGCTGCGGTGACGGGGGCCGTGAATGGTGACTTCATCTTGCCACCCCCCCGGTTCTTGGTCTTCTTGCCACCCCCATAGGCAGCAGCACCGGACCCGGGCTGTCCTCCTGACTCGGAGGTCGGCAGAGCGTGCCAGTTCCGCCCTTCAGCTGCTCTGGCGCACTTGCCCGCCAGGCTGAAGAGTTCCGAGACGTCGCGGACCTCTCTGGTCGCGAGCTTCTCAAGCATTTTCTCGTCCCGGACACCCTGTCGGAACGCCACCACCACAGAGGCACTTTGGATATGCGGGATGGTGTTGCGTACCTGAGAGAACCGCTGGATGAAAGAGCGCAGCGACTCCCCAAGTTGTTGCTTGACGGCGTGGAGGTCAAGCTCCGTGCCGGGACGGGTGTAGGAGCTGCCGAAGTTGGCGATGAACTGCCGGCAGAGCTCTCCCCAGGAGGTTATGGACCCCTAAGGTAGATTCATGAGCCAAGACCGAGCTGGGCCGGTCAAGGCGACGGGGAAGTAGTTGGCCATGACAGCCTCATCCCCTCCTGCGGCAAGTACGGCGGTGGAGTAGATCTGGAGGAACTTCGCTGGATTGACGCTACCGTCGTACTTCTCGGGCAGATGCGGGCGAAACTTGCGTGGCCACCTTGCGAAGCGAAGGTGGGGTGCAAGGGCCGCACATCCTGCACCTGCTGCTGCAGGTACTGGCGCTGCGAACGCTTGGTTCACACCTGGCACCGCATATCCCGGCATGGGCAAGGCTGCACCATAGGCCAGGGCCGCTACTTGCGGCGCATATAGCTGTGGCATATGCTGCGCAGCATATGCCTGAGGCAGGGCTCGCGTGGCGAAGGCCTGCCCTTCTGGTTGTGTCGAGGCCGACGACATGCTGTCGCCCACCTCATGGCTGTGACGCCTCTCTCGGCGTCGCTCGAGGTACACCCGGGCGTCCTGGCCCAAGTGGCACCGTTCCAGTTTCCTTCGCAGGTCCGTCGACAGGAGCCTGGAGGAGCTGGAATCCGCCGTCAGCCCGTCAACCATGGGTGTGCGCGTCAGCGACACAGCCGATTGCCCTAGGCGCCGTCCTCGCCGAAACCGAGGGTTCGCGGCGGCGACGACGAGGCGGTCCACCTCGCGGACCCATTGCTGGGTCGCTGAATGGGGCGCATCCCCCGCAGGTGGGTTGCGCAGCAGCGCTCTTGCTGCATCTAGCGCACCTCCATGGTGTACGCTCAGCGCTGCAGACGATCTCACACTGGTCGGGGCCTGCATAGCCGGAGTCGGCGTCGCCGGAGTCGGCTGCTGGCTACCAGCTTGTGCCGACACACTCCGTCCTGAGTGTGTCGACATGTACTCCCCAGTGGTCACGGTTCGCCGTGAACGCGGAGGGGGAGAGGTTGCCGCTGAAGGAAGCTTGGTCATCTTCGTCGGCGAGAACTCGTCGCGCTAGGGGAAAAGCCCCCTTCCTGGCGCGCCAAATGTCGAAGTGTGCGATCGACACTTCCCCCGGGCCTGCACTGGGCAGCCCGCGGAGGTTCTTTTTTCGGAGGGGCTAGTCCCTAGCGGAGAGCTCGCGCAGATGGACGAGTTAGTAAGAGCTTGACACGGCGAGTTTTACGTGGTTCAGGCCGCCGGAGCGTAAAACCCAACGTCCATGGCGAGCTATGGAGCTCGCTGTATTGCTTGCTGCTCAGGGCCGGAGGCCTGAGCTTGGGGGTGAGTTTGCGATCGACACTTCCCTCGGGCCTGCACTGGGCAGCCCGCGGAGGTTCTTTTTTCGGAGGGGCTAGTACCTAGCGGAGAGCTCGCGCAGATGGACGAGTTAGTAAGAGCTTGACACGGCGAGTTTTACGTGGTTCAAGCCGCCGGAGCGTAAAACCCTACGTCCACGGCGAGCTATGGAGCTCGCTGTATTGCTTGCTGCTCAGGGCCGGAGGCCTGAGCTTGGGGGTGAGTTACAGCTTGAGAGTGTATGGCTTGCGTATGAGTTGCAAAGTGCGAACCCTTGCTGTCGACGCCTACCCGAGCCTTTTATAGTCCAAGACTCGGGCGGCTTACAAGGGAAGCCGGAACCCGACAGGTGGTCCCGGGAAGATTGTCTATTATCTACCGTATCTGCAGTTATGCCGGTAGTTGTCTCTGGTCGAAGGCTTCTGAGTCTTCATCTTGCCGCCCTGCCCATGCCGCATGCTAGTCGTAGTGGTTGATGACGGCGCAGGCGGCACGGGATGTCTTGTCGCGGTGTTTATTGGCTGACAGGTTCTGACACCGCGCGCCAGTCTGTGATGCGACTGGGCGCAACGGCGCCTGACAGAAGCGTGCTCCGCGTCTCCGCGTCTTGGGAAGACGCGGGCCTTGAATACCTTGTACGGGCAAGGTATGGAGCGTATTTACGTCCGCTGCCTATCGCTCGGGGCAGGCAGCGTCGCTCTGCTGCCACGTGGCGGGCCCGGAGCCCTCCTCAGAGAAGAGGAGGGTCAGCCCCGCGGGGCACGTGGAGCCTCCGGACCTCTCCCCGCGGAGGGGGAGGTCCGGCCTCTGTATGCCACGTGGCGGGCCCGGAGCTCTCCTTTGAGGAGAGGGAGGTCCGGCCCCGCTGGACACGCGGCGCCTTCGGGCCTCTCTCCCGCGGAGGGGGAGGTCCGACTTCTGTTTGCCACGCGGCGGGCCAGGAGCTCTCCTCTGAGGAGAGGGAGGTCCGGCCCCGCCGGACACGTGGCGCCTTCGGAGCTCTCCCTGCGGAGAAGGGCGAGTTCCTTAGGCATTTTACCCTGTGTGGGGGGGGCGTGGGGGGGTACCCCATATCTCAGGTACCGACAGCGGCAAGCAGGAAGTCGAGGCCCGAGACGGCGTTGACCGTCGGGCGGAGTCCCAGGAGCTTCAGCACGCCGTAAAGGCAGTGCACAGTCATGGGAGCTCCAGTTCCAGTGATGACGAGCACCGGAAGATGCTCTATGTCATCTTCGGCGGGTCCGCTGACCCCCCGTCCCGGAGCACGGCTAAGGCCTTGCGTCGAGCGGTAGCGTCGGTGGCTCCCCTCCCAGGTGTAGCACCGCACCTCAGGTGGATGGGAACCCCCATCAGCTTCGATGACACCGACTGCCCCAGGAACATGGCTGGGGCCGGCCAACTACCGCTCGTGGTGGCCCCCACCATCGCCAACGTGAAGATGTACCACGTCTTGGTGGATGGCGGGGCTGGGCTGAACCTCATCAGTCGCGCAGCCTTCCAGAAGTTGCAGATCCCGATGGCCAAGCTCGCCCCATCGAGCCCGTTCTCAGGGGTGGGACCGGGACAGGTCGTCCCCTACGGCCACATCAGCCTCCCGGTGACCTTTGGGGCACCGGACAGCTACCGGACAGAGTACGTTCTGTTCGACGTGGCCGAGATTGACCTCCCTTTCAACGCCATAATCGGCAGACCAGCCCTGTACCGATTCATGGCAGTGGCCCACTACGGCTACCTCGTCCTGAAGATGCCTACACCAACTGGCGTCCTCAAGGTTTGTGGAGACCGTGCTGCCGCAGTGTTAGCCTTGGAAAAGCTTCAGGCGCTTACAGCAACTAGAGTGCCAACCCTCGACAGCGCAGAACCAAACCAGCTCCACCCAAGTGCACGCCACCGTACCTCTACCGCAGCACCCCGCGTGCAACCCCCTCGATGAGGACGACGTCCCCACAAGGCTCGTTCGAGTCAGCGCCGATGCCACCCAGACCACCCGGGTAGCCGGGGGCCTGGGTAGCAAATAGGAAGGCGCGCTCGTTGCCCCCCTCCGGCACAAGGTCGACGTGCTGCGTGATAGACGTCACCGAGGCTAGAGATCCCTAGGGAGGTGATTGAGCACTACTTAAAGGTCTTTCCCGACGTCCAGCCGTCCCACAAGACGTGGAGTCCTCGGGCCCCGGCGCTTGGCAAATCGTGTTGATATCTCGAAGACCAGCGAGAAGCTCCGGAAGCGCATCCACTACACCAGTCCCAATAAGGCATGCCCTTAAGACCTATTTTCTCTCCCTATGATAAACCAAATAGTAGACTCGATGCCAAGCTGTGATATGCTGCGCTTCCCAAATGCTTGCTAGGACTCCCATCAGACCCCTTGGCCTGGAGTAATTGTAGGGCTCCCTTTACCTGCTAATCCTGGCATAGCTAGCGAATTTCTAGTCTTCGCGCCAATAGCTTTAACCCCATACCACCGTAACCTGTTTCGCTATCAAGAAGCAAGCAAAAAAAAAACCCGGAGGCCCAAACCGGACCTCGGATTCCCGACATGGCCTCCCGGAGGACCAGCGGGACCTCCCGGAGGTGCAATGGGACCCCTCCCCGGAGCTCCCGGGACATCAGCGGAGCTTCCCAGAAGGTCCGAAGCAGCCTGGGGACTCCCGAGTATCGAGCACCCGACGGTCTCCCCAGGCTAAAAGCTATCCTCCACAGCCCCCACGCGACGGACAATGCCGCCGAATAGGTGGCGGAACTATTGAAGTTTGACCTAGGCTCCCTTTCCCGTCATACAGACATTAGCCGAGCACTAGTTGACTTGTGGCTGAAGTAGACAAACGCTCAGGGGGCCACGAAGACGATGAAACAGGACCCTGGGCCCTGACCTTCAACGAGCCTTACCGAATGGTGTTCCTCGACGGCTTCTTGCGAAAGCAGGGGGGCGATGCTAGCGTACTGTTCCTCACGCCATCGGGGGGTAGTCTAGGTATGTGGCGCGTTTCAATTCCAAGGCAGCCAACAACACAGCAAAGTATGAAGTGCTCATCCTCCTTGCTAGTCGTTGGCTCAGGGCAGCTCCCAGTCTGGTTATCAACCAAGACGGTGGAGACAGACCTCCTCGCCTTGGACCTACACCACGTACCGCGCGCTAGCAAGGCCGCAGCTGACGACCTTTCAACGAAGACCCCCACCGGAGCCACTGTGCCTGAAGGGGGCCATGAGAGGACGTTGCCGTGGCCCACAGCCCGGCCCGCCGAGCCGGGCGAAGGGGGCTAGACCAGCACCTCGAAGCTGGCGGTCCCGGCGGCCATGAACGCCGCCAAGGATCATAAGCGTCACTGGGGACTCCGTGCAACCCAGCGCTCAAGATCCAGATGCTCAAGTCAGACCCGATGCATGGATCACGGAGGTCCGGGACTACTTGAAAGACAATATCCTCCCTGGTGAACGTGTATCCGCTGAACGGATTGTGCGTATGGCTAAGAGACACATGGAGGTGGAGGGGGATCTCTACCGACGTGGCGCCAACCACATCCTATTGCGGAGCATAACCCAGGGGGAAGGCTGCGACTTGTTCACTGAGATCCATGGAGGCGAATGTGGAAGTCACTCTTCCTCATGCACACTTGTCGGTAAAGCCTTTCGGCATGGCTTCTACTAGCCGGCAACACTCCAGGATGCCGTCGAGCTGGTCGAGAGCTGCTAGGCGTGCCTGTTCCACGCCAAGCAGATCCATACACCGGCTTGGACGGTACAGATGATCCAGCCCACATGGCCATTTGCCATACTGGGGCTGGACATCCCGGGCCTGGGACCATTCCCCAGAACCAAGGACGGGGACCCGCTCTCGAACCTTCGGAACACGGAACACCGCTGTAAGTTCTACCCCTAGAGCAACAATAGGACAGACCCTTCTTTTTATAATAAATTCCATAAAAGTCCAAAAACAGGGCTTGGAGCAACTAAGCCTCAGGGGACGGTCCAGGACTACGTTCAGCTTCGCCTGGTTCCGACCCCAAGCGCGTAGAGTCTTGCTTCCCTTGAGGTGGGTCGTGGCCTACATATTCGGCCCGCCTTCCCCCGTATGGAAATTTATATGAAAAGAAACCTATCCTACGTTGCTCTTCTTTGGTACTCATTTAATTTACTTATTAAATTTTTATGATTACCCTACTAACGCGTGCTCACTATGCGTTCAACTCCCTCTTCTCATTCTCATCTTTAGTCGGAATCTGCTGCCCTACCAAAGGTGGTTGCGCGGGAGGTACCGGCCAAAAGCCAGGGGGGCCCCAAGCCCCCTGCACTTCGTGCACGGTAGTTCCCAAGCACCATATAAAGTGGACCGGGACCGTAAGCCACATAAGACTAAGAGATAGAGGGGGGGAGCCCCTAAGGAGTATCACTTTTTCCTTACTTGTGTGCAGGACCTCTCAGCCTCAGCTCCCCGCAGGAGTATGGTAGGCGCATCCATCCAATAGAACGCACCTACCAGGGGGCCGCTACGGGATCGCGCAAGGCCAAAAAACCCCAAGGTAAGATCAAAGAGCTAGACCCCACAGGGGCGAGGCCCGAAGGCACCACGTGTCCAGCAGGGCAAGACCTCCCACCTCCTTGAGAGTGGGAGCTCCGGGACCGCCGCGTGGTCTACAGAAGTCGGACCCCCCTCCTCTGCGGGGAGGGGCCCGAGGACTCCACGTGCCCTGCAAGCCCGGACCTCCCCTCAGGCGGGAGCTCCGGGCCCGCCACGTGACCAACAGGCCCGGACCCCCCTCCGATCTCGAGAGGCGGGCCCTGGAGACCTCCGGAACCCTTAGTATACAGTGAGGACCCGGAGAAGGTGTCTATGCAGAGATTCGAGATTGGTCAAGGCCTCCGAGTCCTTGCGGAGCTAAGGACTCGGTCAGGAAAGGCCAAGAAGAATACTAGGACATGCAGACACAGAAAGAAACAGGAGTCTGTTCATACGAAGGCTCCACGAGCTGGGCTACAGACTCAACAAAAATAAAAAAGAAAGTACAGGGCTTTGTGGACACAAGGGCAGATGCCTAGGGGTCCACGGACTCCCGATGAAACCTAGAGGCCACGAGGGCAGCTAAGTCCCCGACTTCGGCCCTGGCAGCTTCCTCCCGATCGGCGACGGGTCCTAGGCGAACCGGCCCCAGAGAAAAGGAAGGGTCTCGGCTAACGAAGCATGACAGAACGTGCATCGCAACCTCCTTCGCGAGGCCCCGACCTTCCGCTTCCAGCTTGTCGGCGATCACTAATTCGAGCCGACCTAGCTCGTCGCCAAGAGACTCAAGGGCCGGGGCCGCTTCGGACATCGGCTGCGCTGGGGTCTCCACCTGCACAGGGCTGAAACCAAGAAGAGCCAAGGCGGACCCCGCCTTGGCAATGAAGCACCAGACCGCCTAGGCCTCGGCAGTCCGCAAGGACTGGAGCCTCTCTACCTCTTGGTGAGCCGCTAGCTCGCGATCCATCGCCGCCTGGCGCTCCTTGGAGAACTGCTCCTCCCTCGCGGCGACAGCCGACTCGCGGAGCTCCAGTTCCTCGGACCGAGACCTTAGCTCCTCCACCTTGGCCCTCAGCCGGGCGGTGGTCTTCTCCTCCTCGGCCGCAGCGGCACGTTCCCGATCAGCGACGGCGTGCTCCCGACGGGCTACCTGCAGCTGCAACTCCTCCGCGGCGGTGGAACACTACTTGGCTTTGGCTTCAGCTTGGGCCAGAGCCTCGCGGTAGGTTGCACGAACCCGCTGGGCCTCTGACTCCAAGCGGCTAATGGACTTCTTCTGAGTGCCAAGCAGAGCACTCATGGCCTCAAGCCTTGACTGCCTTGAGTCAAGGTCCGCCCGAGCCCGCTGCTGCCAGCTAAGAAGGCGTTCCCTCTCGCCGGCCAATGCCTTTCGCTCCTGCTCAAAGGCAGATTGGAGCTGCCGGGCGCTGGTCTGGACGCGCCCCAGGGCGTCCCACACGGGCGCCGGAGCAGGGGGGATAGGAGTTGCGCCGCTAGACCCCCTTGACGAGTCTAAGACCGGCGGGGGCGCCGGCGCCTCAGCAGCCACGGTGGGGCGCTGTCCTAAGAAGGCCAGGGGGCCAGCAGGCGCACCTACAGCAGCCCTCCCGGTCTCAAGACCTGGCCTCTGGACTGGTGAAGGAGGGCGGGTAGGAGCAGATGCGGCCACCGTGGAAGATGAACCCGCTGGTGCAGAGGGTGCCCCCGTTGATTTGGGAGCCATGGGGGCCGCCACGGTCCCCAGGTGCTGAGGCGCGGAGCTCCCGCTGGTTGAAGGCGGTCGGATAAGAGGCCCGCCCCTGGCAACCGGTCGGTCCCTACAAAGAAGAAGAAGCCCTTAGAATAAGAGAAGAGGCAAGAGCTCTGCTCCTATAAGCCAGAAAGAATAACACTTACTGGGCGGTATGAGCGCTCCAGCGAGCTTGCAGCCCTGGCCTCTGGGCTGTAGCTGAACCACCAGGACCAGCGACTGGAACGGTCGCGGGATGGGAGGCCTGGATCCCCGGCGCACTCGCCGGCGTCGCCCCACCAACATCCGTCCTAGGAGCCCCTCCGCTTGAGGAAGGATGGCAAGGTACTTGGGCTGATTCGGACGGCTGCTACCTGGGGAGAGACCCGCCGGGGAGGGACACTCGGGACCTCTTCGGGTCACCACCCGACGGACCAGCGCTTCCGGAAGATGGAAGCAAAGTAGCTCCAGCACCCTGACTCGGCACAGGCGGCACCATCGGAGGAGACCGGGCGCGTTTCTTCTCTAGAGGCCCGGGGGCCGGCTCTTTTCCTTTCCCTTTGTCGGCGGCTTGGGTTCCGTCGGCTCTGGGGGAGGGTTTGACAGCAGCGGGTGCCTCATGCCCTGATTCGGGGTGCTCGGTTCCTGGAATGGTGATACCCCGGAAGGCATCCCCGACCTGCCGGACGGCGATCCCGATATCATCAAGGTTCGGCATCTTCCGTAGCAGCTCCGACCTCCTCTGAGGCTCCAAGAAGAGGGGGGTGGCAGAGGGCGGAAGGGCGGGGTCACCACCGGGAATATAGTCACCGCTCACCTTGCTCACCATCTCGTTCAGCTCCTCATCAAAAGGGTCAGAGCCGGGACCTCTCTCCAGCCTCGTACAGACCTGCTCGCCGGTGTAGTACCACGCTGGGCGGCTACGCTGCTGCAAGGGAGCAATGCGGCGCGACACAAAGTCCATCAGCACCATTAGAGACGTCAGCCCCTCGTTGGCCAAGAACCGGATCCGCTCCAAGACCGGGGTGTACTCCTGCTCCAGCTCAGGGATCTCCTCCCAGAAGCGGCGATCGGTGGTTGGGCTGGCGGTTGGGAGTTGAAGGCGATCGTGCTCGTCGGTCTGCACCACCACCCAGCTCTCCCTCAAGTTTTCCCACCTCGATGCGCTGAAGGGCAGGAGGTATCCAGAGATCTTGGGGTCTTTGCAGCGATGCTGGAAGTAGTATGCCCCATTTGGGTCTTTGAGCCGCGCCCAGTCGTCCGCAGCACAAAGAAGTGGCGGAAGAGCGTCACGGAGGCGTGCACCCCCACGAACATCTCGCAAAAGTGGACAAAAACGGCAGCCATTGCGAAGGAATTGGGGGGAAAGATGCTGGAGCTGGAGACCGTATGTCTCCAGCAGGGTGACAAAGAAGGAAGAAATCGGCGGAACGAACCCCGCCAGAGCATAAGCGGTGAAGAAGACTATCTCCCCCTTTTCCAGGACCAGGGGGAGAGATCCTCGACGAAGCCGATGTTTCTGCACTTCTGAGCGCCAGCCCAGCAGCCTGTGCACTGGCCCGAGCTCGGAAGAGCGGACGAGGCGCGTCGGGAGCAAGTTGGAAGCCATGGCGAAAGAGGGCGCAAGGACAGAAGAGCCGGGGCGCAAGAGTTCAAGGGAAGTACGAGCGCAATGCGAAGGGAAGCCACGATGTGGGTGGGATCCCCTTTTAAAACTTTCCAAGGATGGTTCGGTGTAATTCGAAAACCTCCGGAAACATCGCGTCGGCGACCTCGTTGGCTCCGAGACCGGGCGCCGATGAAAGGTGGACCCAAGCTGCCCAACTAAAGCGGTGGGTCAAGGAATCCGTCTCCCGAGGAGATGAGCCGGCAAAGCACTTCGGCAGTTCCCGAAGAAAGCGCCGCAACGTGTAGAAGTGGCAGCCTTGGGAACCGCCGCAGTAAAAGCAACCATCAAGTGAGCGCACACTCCCACGATCTCGTGGCCGTTCGTGCTCCGGCAGCGGTCAATTCGGGACTTAGAAGAGGTGCGCGGATTGGAAGAGACGGAGGTCCCACCTCGGGCTCGCTATCTCCCCCGAGATGGGCCCGGGGGGCCACTGTCGGTACCTGAGATATGGGGTACCCCCGCGCACAGGGTAAAATGCCTAAGGAACTCGCCCTTCTCCACAGGGAGAGCTCCGAAGGCGCCACGCGTCCGGCGGGGCCGGACCTCCCTCTCCTCAGAGGAGAGCTCCGGGCCCGCCACATGGCATACAGAAGCCGGACCTCCCCCTCCGCGGGGAGAGGTCCGGAGGCTCCACGTGCCCCACGGGGCTGACCCTCCTCTTCTCTGAGGAGGGCTCCGGGCCCGCCACGTGGCAGCAGAGCGACGCTGCCTGGCCGAGCGATAGGCAGCGGGCGTAAATACGCCCCATACCTTGCCCGTACAAGGTATTCAAGGCCCGCGTCTTCCCAAGACGCGGAGACGCGGAGACGCGGAGCACGCTTCTGTCAGGTGCCGTTGCGCCCAGTCGCATCACAGACTGGCGCGCGGTGTCAGAACCTGTCAGCCAATAAACACCGCGACAAGACATCCCATGCCGCCTGCGCCGTCATCAACCACTACGACTAGCATGCGGCATGGGCAGGGCGGCAAGATGAAGACTCAGAAGCCTTCGACCAGAGACAACTACCGGCATAACTGCAGATACGGTAGATAATAGACAATCTTCCCGGGACCACCTGTCGGGTCCCGGCTTCCCTTGTAAGCCGCCCGAGTCTTGGACTATAAAAGGCTCGGGCAGGCGTCGATAGCGGGGGTTCGCACTTTGCAACTCATACGCTAGCCATACACTCTCAAGCTGTAACTCACCCCAAGCTCAGGCCTCCGGCCCAGAGCAACAAGCAATACAGCGAGCTCCATAGCTCGCCGTGGACGTAGGGTTTTACGCTCCGGCAGCCTGAACCACGTAAAACTCGCCGTATCAAGCTCTCCCTAACTCGTCCATCTGCGCAAGCTCTCCGCTACGGACTAGCCCCTCCGAAAAAATAACCTCCGCGGGCTGCCCAGTGCAGGCCCGGGGGAAGTGTCGACCGCACACTTCGACAGACTATAAAAGGCTCGGGTAGGCGACGTTAGCAGGAGTTCGCACTCTAGCCATTCGCACCCTGAGTTCGCACTTTGCAACTCATACGCTAGCCATACACTCTCAAGCTGTAACTCACCCCCGAGCTCAGGCCTCCGGTCCTGAGCAGCAAGCAATACAGCGAGCTCCATAGCTCGCCGTGGACGTAGGGTTTTACGCTCCGGCGGCCTGAACCACGTAAACCTCACCGTGTCAAGCTCTTACTAACTCGTCCATCTGCGCAAGCTCTCCGCTAGAGACTAGCCCCACCGAAAAAAGAACCTACGCGGGCTGCCCAGTGCAGGCCCGGGGGAAGTGTCGACTGAACACTTCGACAACGTCGATCCACAATTATCTTGTTACCTTTTTCTTGACAATCGGTACGATATATCACCCGAGTAAAATTGGGAGTCCTCTCACCTGAATTTTTATCCTATTAGACCTATGCTTTATTTTTTCTATTTTTTTAAATAGAAGTACATTTGTGTCCATGAACAGTACACACGCACAGGGACTTGATTTGTCCTGTTTGGCTTAGCTTTTTCAAAGTTCATGCAATATTCTCACCTGATTTGGTGGTATTCTCCCAACAGCATAGTAGATCTCGGCAGCTCCGCATTAACTACTTATTTTTTTCCGGCATTTCATCATGGGTTGTCTGAAGGACACTAAAAAAGAAGATGGCGGAAAAAGGAAAGATGCGTGCAGCAGTACATGGATCCAGAACGTCAGCTCGACCCCTCCACTATTTATATCGGTTCGTCCAAGCCTGCAGATCGGAATGTGGTAAACCAAACAAGATCAAATGGCGTCTAAACTGGCCGTCACCACTGCTCTTTGTCATGCTCCTGCTTGTGAGCGGCCAGCTTGGCCACAGGCTTCATCACCGCAGGGACGCGCTCCCGATCTGCTGCCGTTCCAACTAGTACTGGTAATAATTCCACTTGCCGCGTAATCTTCTCCTTTCAATCTCTGTAAACCTAACGAATTCATGTTCAAGTTCTTGGATCCCTGTCAGGAGTCCCAGGAGCTGATAACTACAGTGGGCAAGACGAAAAGCCCCCTGTTGGCTCCAGTCACCTTCTACGTTATCTCTGATCTGAATTCTCTGGGAAATTAAATGTTGGGAACGCGATATCTAAATGCACCATCATCAGACTGAAACTTAACGTAAAAATGTAGTCCAATTCAATGTCATCAAAAAAAACATTAACCCAATCTTATCTGATGCAAGATGATCAGTACTCCAATTCCCTCTGTCAAAGATGTTTGTGCTTTAACGCCAGAACGCTGAACCCAAATCCAAACTCCTAGCGCTGTCAATTGCTCATCAGTTGCATTTAGATAGGCATGGCACACATCCACATGGTCTCGCAGTAAAGAACTCGCACCTATGAAGTTTGGTAACTAAACTTGCCCGGTCTGTTAATATCCTGAAACAAAATTTTCAAGTAGATAACGTAACAATCTTGTCCGGTCTGTTATAGGAAGTTTCTTGCTACTTACCACATTCAGTTTATGACTGAATGCTTAAGTAGGCTTTCCATTTGTGCCACGTTTTGCTAATTATTGAGCTACACACTAGGCAATATGTACACTGCATCAGTCACTTGAAGATCACTCTGATCTAAGTATCACTCTGCAAACACAAATCAACTGTTTTCAGTTCAGCAGAGTAGTCTATCTATCAAATGAAGTAGTGTGTTTTGACACAAAATCATTCGTATCAGCAATTGAAGTAAGTCTCATTTCATCTGGTTTAGTTTCCTCGCAACTAGAATACATGCAATGCTACTTGTCCTTCTGGGTAATATTACTTTAGTTAAGCAAAAACAATTCACATGATCTTGATTGATTTCTGATGTCCTTTTCCTATTCGAACACATACTTGAAGTTTCTGGTCACCACGGATGTCACTCTCTTTGCTTTAGGTATGTGCACTCCCCTTGCCCTATTTCTTATTTGAATTTGGACTTGGTACTGCATTACTGCTCTGTTAGTGTTAACTTTCATGTGTACTATAATATATAATTGGATTGCTACGATTTAAAGTTGAACTCTGCATGTGAGTGGAGTAGCTCAGATATTATTCTGAACTGAAGACTGTAATTAGGCTGTGGAGTTACACATATCACGAATGATATATAACTCGTTAGTTTGGCGGAATATTATTTGCCTCGAATAGATTGAGTAGTTCTCTGGTTTCCCACAATCTTTGTCAATGAAATTTTTTTGGTCAGCTTTTCTTTGTTTGGTTACTCCATCCCACGACCGTCCTGTCGGGTATGGTCTTCTTCTCCATTGCGCCCAGCCAGGTGCGCGTGCGCCTGGGGTTCTAGTCGTGTCGGATTAGGTCTTAGAGATAGTTTTATTTATTGTTTTTAATGTGCCCTGGTTGGATACGGTTAGTTGTAACCGGCTATATAAAGCTAGAAATTTCAGTAAATAAAGTCATATTCGGATGAATCTCCACTTTTTCCTGCGCTGGAGATCTTTCTGTTTCCTAGCCATGCACGCCAGGACTTGATGACACTATCTGCAATAGCACATCACATCTGTTTTGAACGCCAAAACACCCCTGCACACTTCTGTTCTTTCTCCACTCACGCGCAGCAACCCAGAGAAGCAATCTGTCTGCAGCAGATTGGTTCCAGCAACCTGTGAAACAGCTGTTTCAGCGAGGAGATTAACTAAAAAGGGACTAAATTAAGTAGATTGATATCTTGGATTGGCACATTGTCCCTTCGTGTTGAGGATGAAGATGCTAACTTTTTCTTTCTTCAAGTTCTGGAGAAGAACGGCAAGGCTGCCTACTGCCTGCAGCTCCAGGAGGACACATGCACTCAACAAGCAATTGTGGAGGTATGGTTTATTTTATTTTCCCAAAGTTTTTGATATGTTAGGATTAATATGTGTGGAGGCTGAATGTGTACAAAACTTTCTTTTTTCAGGTGTGTCGGAGAAGATCGGCGAGTCTGCCTACTGCCTGCAGCTCCTGCACAACAGCAGAACGTTTTGCCTCCACGAAATCTTCATGTGGGTATTCCGAAACCCTTCCACGGCTAGCATGCTGGATGTACAACAGTAGTGCCGTTCTGGCCAGCCAAATCTCCTGCTAATAGAGTGGCGAACCTGCCTATTCAATGACTAATTAAATTTTCGATCGAACAGCGACAGAAAATAATCCATTAGACAACAAAAACACATTGATAATCATCAAAGGGACACGGCACATTCTATTACAGCAATGATAAATAATCATCTTAACACCGAAATTTATTCAGGTTTCTCAACCAAACAAAGTAGGATGAAGTAATAAGCAAACTATATGTGATGCGCCGTCGACGATCTAAATGACAGCGTCGCTAAGATGTAGATTTTTTTTAAGCAGGATTAGAGCCATTGCTTTCGATCCAATGGCCTCACAGACCTTCCCCATTTCTCGCAGCAGCCTCAGCTAAAAGTACCAGCCATGATCAAACGAATGAGGCGAGCCCATGGGCATTTCGGCGAATTTGCGGCGTAGCTCTTCGTTCTCGTACCAGGGACGATCGTCCGGCTCCTCCTCGGTCTCCGCTGCTGCACTGAAGAGCTCGTTGTCCTTGCCGGGGTGGTGGTCAGCTAGCTGATGGAGATCATCGGTCTGTTCCACCGGCAATGGCACCAGCATGTCTTCAAGTTGCTGGTCCCCTACATCAGATGCGGCGAGGCCCGTGGAATCCACGTCGCCGTCTTGTTCTGGCAGCGGCTCCTTCAGCTCAGCTTCCACCTGATGGACTTCATCGGAGGAAGTGCTGACGATGGCACCGATGTGTGCGCCGTCGTTGCCGGCGAGGCTAGCGACCTGCTGGCCGGCCTCGGCAGGCGCGACGCCGGCGTTCTGTTTTTGCGGCAGCTCCAGCTCCGCCGCTGCGACCACCTTGCCGCCGTAATAAGCAGGCCGGGTCATTCCATCGGTGGCCACGACGTTCCAGCTCGGGGGCAGATGATTGCCGCCGGCGGCGTGCTGCTGAAGCGACACGATGAACACTGGCCTCACGCACATGGCCTGCTCGTTCTCGAGCGCGCTGTTCCAGAGGGCAGCCTCCGAGGCGGAAAAGCCGCAGTTCCTCACCGCGGCGGTGATCCGGCCGAAGTCCGGCGAGAGGTGCTTCACGATAGCCACCAGCACGGCCACCCTGTGCGCCTTCTTGAGGAGTTTGGCAGCAACGAACGGCACTGGCGTTGGTGGCATCATGGGCAGGTGGGCCACCACCTCCGGGACCCACCAGGGCTCTGACGACGTGGGCCACCACTGCGGTGGCGTTCCGCTCCTGCTCTCGTGCTGCCGCAGCGGCGGGTAGCAGGACGGCATCAGCAACGAGAGCATGCGCGCCAGGGTTGTGCTGTGGATCCTGTCCAGGGCCGCCGCGAGCGGCAGCGCCCGCGTGCCATCGGCCGGCGGCGCCGTGCCGGCCATTGAAATGTAGCCATACAAGCGAACCGGTACGGGTACCAGCTGGCCGGCCGCGTGCGCGAGCACCAGGGGCGCCGCCGTCGCGACGCCGTTGACGCTGGTCATTTGCGGTGCGCTCGCCGCCGCGCCCAGCGTCTGCAGGCCGTGCGCGTCAGGTCCGTCGGCGCCGACCATCACCGGCGGCAGTGGCAGCGCCGCAGCTCTGCTCGCCGCCCCTAGTACGGCCGCGGTGCTCCAGCGAGGTGCGGCGCCGTTGACACCGGTGATGGGGAACGCCATGGCGGCGGCGGCCTGGAGCGGCGCGACGGGGATAGCGACGCCGTCGGTGCCTATGGCCTGGGAATGACGCTGCCTCTTGGTGTGTTGGCCCCAGGTGGCGCGTTTGTTGCGCTTTCCCTGCTGCGTGGTGCTCGTGCTGGAGGATGCCCCGACCATGGTAGCCGTCATACCTTGCTACGTGATTCCTGCATGAGCACGTGCTCCAAATGTCGATCTGCCGTGAGACATCCACGGCTATTGCAGAATTGATTGATTAATACTCCCTCTATTTTATTTTATTTAGTGTTAATTAATTTAAAATTAAACTAAACAATGTTAGATAAAATGAAACGAAAAGAGTAGACCGGATGAAACCCATAACAACAACAAAGTAATTCCATATGCACTAGAACACTTATCACAAACAAACATTAGATCAAGTCTATATATCTATATATGCAACCGTGCGCAATCTTGTTTCACAATGTTCCATCTTCGGTTAGGAGAGCTTATAATAAATCTTAGCAATAGCAATGATATGACATACCTTTGGAGTAACCTTGTATCGATGTTGTGAACCTTGAATAGAACAAGGTCTAGAGGGTGAGGTTATGTCTTGAGCAAAGGAGATGACAACTTGAAACGAGTTATATAGACAAGCCTCATGTTGATACACCGGAACTAGAGACCGTGCCAATATCATATCAACCTTCATTTCATGGAAGGGATTCAACAAGGGATTATAACATTAATATCCTCCAGTACTACATCTATGAGCATCCTACTGCATATTAGCAGTAGATCGTCCAAGTAAGCAATGATAGTTGGCATGTAAAATAACAGATGGATAGCCACACTGGCATGTAAATATAGATGGCTGGTTACTCTAGCAAGGATAGGTCTGATCGGTTTCTAGCTGAACTTTTATGAATATTGACTAAATATGAATTACTATTTCAATTTCATATTAGTTGGTATACCAAAATCATTGGCGACTCAGGCTGTGTTTGGTTCACCTGTGGATTCATGGAAATTTTATTTTAGCTGTGAGCTATGAAAAACCTATTGTGAGCTGGGGGAAGAAAGAAAATGATTCAGGTGTGTAACTAATGGCAGGTGAATAATTTTTTCCAATAGTTATTTGAGAAATAGAATGAGAGAGTATTCAAATTTATACTGGAAAAATCTACAATATTTTAAGAATTTGTTTCACAAGGAAACCCCTTTGGTTGGAATTCATATTCTTAGCGGTGAATCTACTCTATTAAGTTAAAACAAAGAGACCCTCAGACACCTCTATCAAGCTCAGGTCACCACACTCTCCAATTTTGGCTCCGAGCAGACACTCGAATAAGACATTTGCTCAGACGTGGAGCTAAAGAAATCAGCCCTACATGTGCATGTTAGACATATTATGAATGATCTTATATGCCAATTTTAGCAGACATGTTAATGAAAATTGACCTTTTAAGCCACTTGGCCAAAAAGATTTTGGATCATTTTCTACTACAACTATATATCAACATCACTAATGGCTATTGCTGCCAACGGCACTACCACATAAGCATTCATCTTGGGCTAGACATCACCTACAGATATGAAACCATGCATGATGGAAAGACCATATGACAAACATTTTTCTCCACGACTTACGTCTTCCATGGTAATTCACATGAATCAAGGAAAACAAGACTGGACATAAGTTTCTTCAACTTCTCGAAAAATGATGAAATGGTCCAAAGACTATTTAGAAAAAATGGGAACTCCAAGCAATACACCCCTCATTCAATCCCTCTTTTATCATCCTTTAAGCACCATTGTTTGTATTGTCATGCTGCAACCATGCATACCCTAGGGCTTTTCTTGTTAACAGGCATCGCTTAAAGGCACAACCAAGGGAACCCCCTCTAACCATGTCTGAAGACTAAAGACCTCAAGTGCAGATGTAATCTTGATAAAACTTGTGTTGCTTTACTTTTAAATTTCCTAGGTGACATGAGCTGACCTATTAGATTCTAATAACCATCAAAGTAGTTGAGGTATGCACTACAAGTGTAGGGTTCAACAAAAGCAACACGATTACATGATAAATTTTAAAAGGAGAAAAGAAACATCTTCATTTGTAGAACTAGCATTCATCACAAACAAATATTTAGTGCATTCTATATGGACAACATAATTTTTGTTTGTGATAACAATGTAATTTAAGCATCAAGTATGTGTACGCGATCGTCAAAGCATCATTGTCATGTGAAAAACTTAGCATACTAGCAAATAAATTGTGTACCTTAAGATTAACCTTCTAAAGCGTTCAACACACAAACAACAAAGAAAATAAACACTAGTGGAGGGACAACTGAGCAAGATAAGATTTTACTACAATAGATTTGTTAACAGTGTGAAAAAGAAAACTATGTCAATGCACAACTCAAATCCTCTCCATTTTAGGAGGAATTTAATATAGATTTCCGCAGTAGATTTCATGCATTTTGTTAATTAGGCAACTCTTAGTAATATTCTTTAATGGTGGCCTCATTATCCTCTATAAATGCTCGGCATACCCAAAGCAAACCACCATCCCAAATACTACTTATATCGAGCATCACAACATTACTCATAAGAACATGGAAAGCCAACAATTGGTTGGTGACGCGTCCCAACTCCCAACTCATGCGAACGATGTACCCCAACCAAACTTTTGCCTGTCTAGCAGCAATAGAGTGCCAGCAAATAATGATCCACCCCACTCTAATGTTCCATAAAACAATAATAAAGTTTTATTCTTAATTTACTCATTACGGTTTCCTTGCTAGAATTCCACATGAACTTCTACATACAGTTTGAGACTCATACTTCAATACGCTCGGCCATGTGCAGGCCTCCTCGGACCACAAACATGGTCTAAATTTAATAGTTGTCACTAGGGTTTGAGCTCGATAATGACCCAGATACCATATTGAACTATTATATATCAACTAACTCACGTATCAGTCTAACATGATGGGAAAAAAATGAAAAATTCACTTTGTGAACCAACTCCATGTAGTATTAAAATTAGTCATAAATTTTCAACGGATCTATGCATATGTTTTGTATTGTAAATTGTTGAAAATTTGAATGAAGTTGTGAATTAGAGGTGTACTAATCATTAAATATTTTGCTCCCTTTAACCAGTTAAATTAGATCGTGGATGTTATTAGTCTTTTTGTTCTTGTACAAGTTGTATTTCTAATTTAGAATATATGAGCCTGTAAATAATATTGAACCCCAATTTAGATAAATTTTTTATGTTATGCTACTTCTTAATTATTTTTAATACTCCACAAGTGTCTCAATATACTTCGTGCTCCTAACCTATCAAAATGCTCCACATTTCTATCACATGATGTATGACACCTTCCATGATAACATACAATTTTGAAAAAAAATACAACTTGTTTTATGAGGTGGAACAAAAAGAAAATAAATGGGCAAGCTAGCCTAATTTAAGTATCTTAAAGGGGCAAATTGAGTCAAACTTTGTTTATATATAGACAAACTAAATAGTCTAGGAACTGTAGATTTATATTACGGAAAATCATAGAAGACGAGCGGAGGATCCTCTTCATTGGTCAAAGTAATGCATTATTTCCGTACTTGGGAGGACATGATTATGACTGACGCTAAGAGAGACGCAGTACAGGCCGCCGTGGATGGTGGACAGGTTGATGCGAGGGTGGTGGCAAATGCCCTCAGAGCTTGCCTGTGGCAGCCTGGTAGGTCCTAGAATAGGCGGGCAGCCCTTCCGGTGTGACCATCCATCAGCTCGCGCAACCATGGCTGTCGGCAGCGCCGCTTCTTCATTTTTTATGGAGATCAAGCATTATATAGCTTCATGTTATATATTTATGTGTTTTATATAGATATATTACCGAATCAATAATCAATTCCATGTTACCTGTCTTCAACAAAAATGAAAGAGATATTTATACGTATTTTAAGATCCCATTGCCTTTGTCTTCACTAATTTGAATTACTACACGGATCCATGTAACACATGTTTCGTTACAAGATAGATACTCGCTCCGTTTTAAAATATTTAACGTTGGTAAGTATAATATTAAACTTAACATCATCAAATATTTCTAAATGCAGCAAGTACGTGCTAAGGAGCAAAATCCTTGCTTTTCAGTTCTTTTCTTGTATTTGACTCTTGGACTTGAACTTTCAGATTTTATCATATCAACGGCAAAAGATTGTTTTGTGAGCGGCAAGCATACAAATATGGTCGCCTGCAATTCAACGATGGAAGAACTCGTTAAGCCATTCCTCGTAACTTTGATTTGGCTTGTTAACATTTTTTAGTTCCACCAAACCTAAGATAACATCACCTGCAACAGTTGGGCCTTGCCGTCCCGAGATCGAACCAAACAGTGTCTCTTCTCCGTGTCCTTACACTGGAGCAATTTAAACTACTAGCTTTTTGAACGACCAGTTAACCCATGTGTCGATCTCCATGGTTTCGGTCTAGGAATGCACATTCGCTAGCTGATAACCTGAAACAAGCTTTCAGGGCATCTATAATGGATCGCCATATCTATCATGCACATCATTCTGACATGATAACATTTGCAATAAAATGTCCAAAACTTCCTACAGTACAGAAAGAACAGTTTTCTGCAAAAATGAACATACCAAAGTATCATGATAGTAATGGAACTCATTGCATAAAACAAGCAGATCCAACAGACATTCAAGTAGCAAACATTTTAACAGTGACATCATTACATATTCCAAAAATAATATATATCGTGCCGGCAGAAGACACCTAATAGATTGGAAAGGCAACCCACTCCTAAGTTTCCATGATACATCCGGAGCTTCTAGTCAGTTCGCAGTTGATATCCCAGGACTCAAGCCTGCAGATGCAGAAAAGAAGCAAATCAGGACAACAAAGAAACCAGTTTGTAAAACAGATACACATGCACACTGGAATTTTGATAACACAGAAGTATCAGCCAGGTGCATGTAGCTCCTGCTTGCGCAGGGTCCGGGGAGGGGTCCGACCCACTTAGGTCTTCTGTACGCAGCTTTTTCCTGCATTTCTGCAAGATGCTGTTTCCAACCTCGAACCCGTGACCTCATGGTCACAGAAGTATCTATTAACTGAATAGCTATTTGATATGTATACCTTGCTAGCAATGTTGCTGGACAGCCAGTCCAGGCCCTCGTACAGACCCTCTCCAGTTGTGGCACAAGTGCTCTGGATGTACCTGTCAATAAGAACAAGTTTTTCAGAACAATAGAGAGTAATCAGCTATTAACATGTGCAGCAGATAAAATATCAATATGCAGCACACAATGTGCCTGGCAGAATTAGCCTCCTATTTACAAATGTTTAACTTGATAAAGCTAATCATTGTTTACCAGTGTCGCTGGCGCAGGGAGTGTAATCCAAGCTTATCAGTAATCTCAGCCGCATTCATAGCATTGGGAAGATCTTGCTTGTTGGCAAAAACAAGCAGCACAGCATCGCGTAGCTCATCCTGCCATAACGTCAAACAAATATTATTAACACGATACCACAATACTTCTAATATTTCAATTCGTAAGTATGGCACGCAAAGGGTAATCAATCAGTAAGTTTTGGTTACTTCAGAAACAGCATGTTAATCAAAGAGGCTAGTTTTTCTATACTAGATCAGTCAAGAAAACAATACACTGCAAAGGAGTGACGAAAGATGTTCTTTTGAGAGTGTTGATCCTTTTCTTGCTAGTTTTATTGAGAAATTATCTCCAAACATTCAAACAGTAAAGGTTACAGTAGATCACTGATTAGCAAAGCAATTAGAGCACCATTTCTCAAATAAACATGCTGAACTATGAAAATCAGTCAATCACTGAGCAAAGCATTACAGTCAAATAACTATAAATGGCAATGAAGCAACATGGTTCATAAACTAATGGGTCTCACTACAGCATGTAGAAATCATGATAAACAGACCCAGGAGACTCATTTACCTCATTCAGCATCCTGTGGAGCTCGTCTCTGGCTTCAACAACACGGTCACGATCGTTGCTGTCCACAACAAAGATAAGACCCTGTGTGTTCTGGAAGTAATGCCTCCAGAGAGGCCTGATCTGTTTACAGTGAAATGAGTATAGGTCAGTATGTGTGACTGAAAGAATACAAACTTCTGCATAGGACAGAGGTATGGTAGGTCATAGACCAAACAGTTCCATAGTAATCAAAAAGAAAAAATACACAAAGAGCACAAAGAATGTTAGTTCTGGAAAATCGAAAAGGGCAACAGAGCCTAATGCAGAAAAATGTCATGGAGGACCATACCTTGTCCTGACCCCCGACATCCCAGACAGTAAAGCTAATGTTCTTGTACTCAACAGTTTCAACATTGAAACCTGCATTTCACAGAGATCAATTTTTTCATGATACGTAAGAAATAGGAATATGAAACGTTACAGTTATCACAACAGAGGAAAACAACACTACAGGCCACATTATGTGCTACATTTCAAACCATTATATCCAAGGATTCTGTTAATTCAACCCCAAGTCACAAGTTTCAGTTGAATCCCATGTCATCTAACAGAAGCTATCCTGCTTAGAAAGATTTGACAGAAAAGATTCAAATCTTGTAGAAAGATTTGACAGAAAAATTATATAAGAGGAAACAAAAACGTCAAGTGCTGATCTCAGTTGATCAAGCAAGAAGATAAGAATTCGTAATTCTAATGACATTCATTAAATGGGAGTTTGGTTAAACCCTACTGTACAAGAAGTTGAGATCCAACCTTCTTATTTCATGCTTCCATGCATTTCAACATTTTGTTAAGAACTAGTTTGTGTAGACAGAATAATTATAATGCATGTAAATTCAGTTAAGACCAGAGTTACCTTACATATACTAATAAAAAATAAATGAATCATTTTCGTTTTAAGATCTTAATAAGGTTACTCAATGTAAGTCGTATGTTGAGAAACCAATCAGGTTGACAGGACAAAAGGAGAAATCAGGTGCGCAGATACTATCCTATTCTGATATTCATTGGAAGTCAGAAACTCAGACTGTTTTAAAAACCGTGTCCATAACGACCTTGTTGGAGTTTGGCACATATAGACACTGCGCCCACAATACCCAACCAAACTGGTTAGCATCAAACATACAGATCCATGAGATCCGTGATCTATACATGATTAATACAAACGATCTACTTTTTCTCGTAACCGCAAGCTCGGCACAACCAGACGCAAGAACGTAATAATCCGCGCAACATGCAAAAGGTTAAACGGTACGGAGGGGTCTCACCGATGGTGGGGATGGTGGTGACGATCTCGCCGAGCTTGAGCTTGTAGAGGATGGTGGTTTTACCAGCGGCGTCGAGACCGACCATGAGGATACGCATCTCCTTCTTGGCGAACAGCCGGCTGAAGAGCTTCCCGAACGCGAGCCCCATGTTCCCCCTCCTCGGCCGACCACCTGCGCATCAAACGCGATCAGATCTCCGGGCAGACTTTACCCTAGGACGGAATCGCGCGAGCCCCCAGCCGCGGATCTGACCCCCGGCGCGGAGCGGATCACGCGAGGGTCGATGGGATCCGCACGGGATAGAAGTAGATCCGGAAAGTCTTGCCGGAGCCGTTCAGATCGCGCCGGGGCACGACGAATCCCAGATCGGGACGAAAATGGGCGGGCGGGACGGGTGCCCGGTCGCCGCGGCAGAGCGGATCAAGGGAAGGAAGGAGGCGGAGGCGGAGGGGGCGGGGCCTCACCTGCGCTGCTCGGAATGCGGGATGCGGAGGAGGATCTGGGGATCGGGGTTGGGTTGGGGCAACGGGGTGGTGGAGATATTAACGCACTTCGTGCCGGATGGTGGGGAGGTCAAGAAGGGGAAGGGGAACCCTTCTAGTTGCTGCACCATGACGAATGAATGGCTAGGATGAGCTCCTGTCTCAGGCTAGGATGACAAGTGGAACCTGGTGATTCAGATGTTTTTTTAATAGTCTCTTACTCCCTCTGTTAATAATGTTTGGGACAACTAATTTAATTTAAATTAAACTAATTTTTATTATAAACATAATTTATTTCAGAACGCGTGAGTATTACAGTTTTTTAACAACCCCATGGTGACCACAATTGCACATCCATCACGTGGAAGACTTATCCTCCACTATGTGAAACTTTCACTAGTCACGTTTAAAAAAAATACTTCCGACATAATCGAATTGAACTGCATCAAACCAAATTGAAATATGCGGTTAACTGTAATTATCGGTTAAATTTGTTTTTTGTGTTTTATGGTTTAACCAAACTTTTTTTGGTTCCTATGTTGTATTAACCGATTTAACTAATTAACTCACGCTATCTCACAACTCATAAAAACAAAGTCTAATGTTTATTGCTATTTTTTATCTGTTTAGTGTCATTATTATCTAATACATTATACTACCTCCGTTCCGTAATAGTTGACGTTTCTGACAAGCAAATGAATTAAAAATGAACTATAGTGATGTCTGAACGGCATTTAATTTAAAACAGAGGGGGTATTTAGAATGATCTGTTGTTACAATCTTTGGAAAAAAATCCAATCGTGACCACAGTTGTAAATCCATCATGTGGAATATTTATCCACAACTCTATGAAACTTAAATAGCTTATTTTGAAATTTTTTCCTTTTGAATTGTGTATTTGGATCTGGCGCTACGATTAAAACTTGACTCAATACATGAGACATTTTATACTATTCATACCTAATAGGGGCGAACACATGGAGGTGTGAGTGTATGTGAACGGTACATTCTATGCTAGAGACGTGCTGAAACAAAAAAACACTGGCATTCAGCCGAGAATGTGGAGTACAAGAGAGGAATATAAATATCAAAATGGAATGGAGGAATAACTCCTTTGGCTTTGTTTGATATACGAATATAGCTCTTTAAAATGACTTGTTTGGTACAAATAGGAAAGTTTCATTTTAATTGTGAAAATCAACTCTTACTAAAGGCCTATTTGGTTTTTTCCTCGCCACTTCTTTATGTGTATGGTCAATCTTGAATATGAAATTCAGTAGTCCAATCCATGTTTGACCACTCTTAATGCAAGTTTCAGTCATGACAAGATTTCTATAGCCAGACGCGTCAATGATCTATGGTACTTTTTCGTCAACTTTTATCAATTCGGCAAGTTTTTAGTTAAAAAGAAAAAGAAAACACTTATGATGATAATAAACAGAACGACTAGAATGCAAACAGGCCTTTGGTGCAATCGTGCAAAAAAACCCTTCTAGACATAGGCTTGTGAATCACTGCGTGGACGCCCAGGCGCCCGACCAGGCGCTCGGCGGCGGCGACGGGGCGAGGGGAGGATATAACGCCCCATTTTTCATAAAGCTAATAAATCAGGGTTATAGAATTAACCACCAGACAAATTACGCGCACTACTGTCCGATTTTAGATATGTCTTTCATCGAAACTGGTGCAGCCACCCCCCTACTTTTGCCTAAAGGCAAACCCTTTTTTTTTCCTCTTCCTCCCCCATCCTCATCCATTCTACGAGAAGCTTCTAGAACCACACGTCATCCACCTCTTCCGCCCCTATCCTTATCCACTGCACGAGAAGCATCCGGAATCACCCCTCACATATATCTCCCCCCATCCTTATCCACTCCACGAGAAGCTTCCGGAACCACCCCTCATATACATATCTCCCCCCATCCTTATCCACTCCACGAGGAGCTTCCGGAACCACCCCTCACATATATCTCCCCCCATTCTTATCCACTCCACGAGAAGCTTCCGGAACCAACCCTCATATACATATCTCCCCCCATCCTTATCCACTCCACGAGAAGCTTCCGGAACCACCCCTCACATATATCTCCTCCCATCCTTATCCACTCCTCGAGAAGCTTCCGGAACCACCCCTCATATACATATCTCCCCACATCCCTATCCACTCCACGAGAAGCTCCCGAAATATGCATTAATTACACCTCACCTACCTCTCCTCCCTCCATCCCTATCCCTTTCCCCCTTCATCTATAAAAGGGGCTTGGGGGCTCACTTTCTCCCCCGCCCCATTGAGCATCGGCGCTCGCGTCTCCTCCCCCCCCTCCAACATCGATCTCCGACGAGGAACCCTCCCCGCCGAGCCCCGCCAAGCCACGGCCAAGGCGAGCACCCCAACCTCCACTCTCTCCCCGAGTCATCCCCCCTTCCCCCTCTCCTCGGGTTTGGCCGCGACCACCCCGTCCCGTGGCATGGCCGCCCTTCCATAAAGTTGCTCTACTTCCTACCCAAAATCGGCAGCTTAATCGAGTGATTCATAGCCTCGGCGTTCGATTTCTTACTCTCTGGTCATCCTCCCCCGTTTACTCTTGCTGATTTGAGCCCAACCCTAAGCAACCCCTTGATTGGCCTTAGAGAAGATCTCACCCACACACAAAAGGATCACTTAATCTGATTCTTCTTATAAAAATCATCTAATATCATAATATAGTTAGTGTAAGCAAGTCTGAATGATGTATATGCTTTGTTTGCATGTTGCTTGTGCGCGGTGTAGAACCAGTGCCGGAAGAGAACCCAGGGCAGCCAAGTGACCAAGAGCACGACGCTGCGGACGGTAGCGAAGGCAAGTTCCATCACCCCCTTTTTGATCATATTGCTCCTATGTGAGGTTCATCCATTGTGGCCAGTAGATTAGGCCTCTGCATTGTTGAGCACGAGTTATCCGAGTGATAGAGTGTAAACATACTAGTTTCTCTTTTTTGCAGCATATTGATAGGATGAGGTTATGCATGATGATGTTGCCTTGTTTATGTTGCACGGTTGATGAGAGCATGAGTTGAGACCGGGGCAGAAGGGTTAGTGTTGGTGTAAGCGCTACCGTGGTGGTAGACTTACAGCGAGTACTATCAAGATGATGGTCTCGTGATTTGAGTATGGAGGCTGCCCTGGTGAGCCTTAAGGACCGAGTTGTTTTGACATCTCACCTAACTTTTTTTTAGTACGACCACACGACCCTGTATGGGCGGGGCTTAGCCTAACCCCGGTGGCTAGCCCGACAGTCGTCCACGGTGGAGAGAGAGAGAGAGAGAGAGAGAGAGATGCATTTATGAAAATTGAGATGATATTGAGATAAGTCATGACATTGGGTTGGGGACGACTGGTTTGGGTGATGTTTCGACTGGGTGTCGGTTACGACGGGCTGTCGTTGATGGTCCGTGCGTGTGGGTAAAGCGTACAACCTCTGCAGAGTGTAGAACCTGTTCGGACGGCCGTGTCCTCGGTATAGGACAGGTTACGGTGTGGTCCTAACAACTAGGAAGCCACCTGTTGTGAGAATGAGGTGAGGAATGTCTCTGGATGGGTTATTTGGTTGCATTTAGTTGCATTAGGTTGCATCACTCTTATTATTGTGCATTGCATCTATGTTTGTTTCATTCCCCTCCCGAAGGGCGAGGTGGAGCTTGCTGAGTACTTTTGTACTCAACCGTTGTTGATATCTTCAGAGAATCCTCACTTCGACCCGGAGGACTTCGAGTAGGGTCGCATCCACACCCAAGGTGTTACTGTGGAACCATGTACGAGGAGGAGCTAGTTGTCCATGTTTTTATGTCGTTAATCATTCTTATGTTACTCCTTATTATTGTTGTACTAAAGTGTATGCCGTTGTAATAAAGCTTTGTATGGTTGTGGTTCCACTTGTGTTGTAATATTATGTACCGAACTCTGTTTCTGGCATAATATTACATGTTTAGTTCCGATCTTATGGGTCGGGACGCTTCAAGTGGTATCAGAGCCATACTTGGCTGTAGGATGCGTACCCTAGTACTTAGGTGACCATAGGAGACCGTAGAATAGTTGGCCTGTAGGAAAGCTGGACCGTAGAGCCTTGGTAATAGGTTTTGCTCTCATCTAATCCTTGTGCCCTGTTCTAAGCCAGATGGCGGACGACCGTATCACCACCTTCTGCATCAACGAAGATGGCTTCCCCAAGGTGCTCTATGCCGCCACGACACGACTAGGTATTCCAGACCGTCCGGAGTACGTGGGTCATGAGTTCGTGGAGCATGGTACCGAAAGCTGCGAGGTCACTGTGCACATCGGCGCCAGTGAGAGGTTCCTGGACATGAAGCCATGGAATGTCTCCGCCACTGGATGCCGCATGAAAGATACGTGCCAATTGGTGGCCCGCAAAGCTTTGAAGTACCTCTGCCACATGTTTGACTGGCATTTGGGTTCCACACCCATGAAGTACTTCCCACCACTGGACCGTAGTCGTCCCGCATGGGTGGCGAGGATTCGCAACTTGGAAGGCCTCGGGTCGACCGAAGACGACCCCACCATTGTCGCCATGTCCGGTTATTTATTGAGCCTGGACGACTTGTGCGACCAGCTGAACCAGCGCGTGAAGACCCTCGGGGCCAGCGTGCTGAGACATTGGAGACCCGCTGGTGAAAGGCTAAGCTAGCACTAGCGCAGGCTGAAGCCCGGGTTGCCAGCGCCGAAAGTCGAGTCGCCTTGGCCGAGGAGAACCTTAGGGAGCAGGCCGACCGTCATAGCCAGCTGCTTAGGGGTGTCTACCTTGTAGACCGGGCCAAGCGGAAGGACCGTCAAGCTGGTGCAACGATGGAGCCACTTGTCCTAGAAGGAACCCTAGTGCATCACCTATCCAACCCCCGAAGGAGGATTTGTGAGCCTGTGCCACCTACTCCTCCGACCTCACCTCGCGGGACCAACGAAGACCCTGAAGATCAGGATGTAGGACCCAGTAGCCAGGCAGAGGTCCCGGCTGACCCTTAAGGGAATAGACCCAGCGACGACATGCGCTATGTATCTTGTACCCGCTTGCCCGAATGAATGAATGAATGCTTGGTGTGTTGCTTGCAATGTTTGATGTTTGTGTGAATTGTGTGGTATAAAACTATATATATGTGTTTAGATACACATAGTAAAATAGAAAAAAAATATAGAAAAAAATAATAATAACAATAATAAAAGACGGTAAGCATAACTACTTATGATGCACCATAGTAATAATAATAGGAAGCAAATCTAAACCCATCGATTGCCTTGTCACAGATGCCTCGCCGCTCGAGCCGAGTCAATAATGGACACGAGGCGGACCAAGGACTACGAGAGATTCCGCCTGCACCTCACGAGCATGAGACAGCGGAGAGTGCACCTGTCCGGCCACATCCCCAAGCACCTAACTACGACCTGACCGCCATTCTGGACCGCCAGACTAGACTCCTCGAGCTACTGACGAACACCCTGGCTGCCCGGAACAACGATGGCCTCAACAACCATCAGCCCGCGCCGCAAAACAATCACCAGATCGCAGACTTCAACAGGATGAACCCGCCCAAGTTTTCTGGATCTGAGGACCCTATTGAGGCAGATGACTGGCTAAGAGAGATTGAGATGAAACTCGAGGTTGTGCATGCAAACGAGCAGGATAAGGTTCTGCTTGCAGTCCAACAACTGAGGGGATCTGCCTTAGCCTGGTGGCACAGCTACAGAGAGATGCATCCACATGCCAGGACCATGATATGGGACGAGTTTGTGAAGTTGTTTAGAGAGCAACACATCCCAAGTAGCATTATGAAGCTAAAGAGGGAAGAGTTTATGAACCTTAAACAGAAGGGTCTAACTGTGACGGGGTATCTACACAAGTTTACCGGGTTATCCCGCTATGACCCCCACGCTGTGGATACAGAAGAGAAGAAGCAAGAAGCCTTTTTGCTTGGGTTAAACACTAAAATCAGGAAATTTCTTGAAGCATCTGTTTATCTAGATTTCAGTACCTTGGTTAACAAGGCCATCACTACAGAAAAGAACATAGAGGATGAGCTACGGGAGACGAAAAGAAAATTTGAGGACAAGAAGGGGTTCCAGCAGGTGAAACTTCAGAGGACTAATCAACCTGTCTATTCATTACAGAGGACCCAACAACCAACCTACTTTGTGCAGAAGACCCAACCACCTATTTACTCTCGGCAGATGGCTCATAGTGGTGTATCCTATAAAGCACCAACCACCACTTTCAAGCCACCGGTACAGCCTGCTAAATCACATGGCTCATTCCATCCTCAGCAGTTTGGGTCAAACTGTTGGCCAGAGGATCTGTTTCAGCTGCCGTGAGCCTGGGCATATCGCCGTTAACTGCCCTTACAAGGTTAAGCCAGCACCATCAGTCGTCTCCAACTGAGTTAACGGACCAAGGCAACCAGCTGGAGGCAGCCGCGGAGCACCGTCAAGGACTCAACACTCCTTTGGAAAGGCCACAGTAAACCACGTCTACGCCGAAGAGGCAGATGCAGCACCAGGAGTTCTACTTGGTGAGTTCTTGGTTCAGTCAGTTTTGGCTTCAGTACTATTTGATTCTGGTGCATCGCATTCTTTTATATCATCACACTTCGTAGAGACACATGATATATCTACGGTAGCCCTTAAGAGGCCCTTAATGACTCGATCACCGGGAGGTTATATACCTTGCCACCTAGGAGTTAACAACATCCCTTTAAACCTAAGTGGGGTAGAGTTCTTGGTTAATCTAGTAGTGCTTGACTCCCATGGGATAGATGTGATCCTCGGTATGGATTGGTTAGCCAAGTGCAATGGGAGTATAGCTTGTGCACAGAGGACTGTGACAGTGACAAACCATGGAGGGAAGACTGTCACATGTCATGTCAACTCCAGCTTGTCTGAGCCAGTAGTAAATCACTTGAAGGCGGAAACACCTCAGGAAGTGCTAGTGATTAAAGAGTATGTTGATGTGTTCCCTGAGGAGTTGCCAGACATGCCGCCAGAAAGAGAAGTGGAGTTCTCCATTGATCTAGTTCCCGGAACTGCCCCAATAGCCAAGAGGCCTTATAGAATGGCAGCACCAGAACTAGCCGAGTTAAAGAAACAGTTAGATGAGTTGCAAGAGAAAGGGTACATAAGGCCTAGTGCATCACCATGGGGCGCACCAGTCCTCTTCGTAGAGAAAAAGGATGGAAGTAAGAGACTCTGTGTAGATTACCGAGCTCTTAATGCGGTGACCATCAAGAATAAATACCCTCTACCCCGGATAGATGATCTATTTGACCAGCTAAAGGGGGCCAAGTTTTTCTCAAAGATTGACTTGAGGTCTGGGTATCATCAAGTGAGGATTAAGCCCGAAGATATACCTAAGACGGCATTTGTGACTCGCTACGGTCAGTTCGAGTTCACAGTGATGTCTTTTGGATTAACCAATGCCCCTGCCTACTTCATGAACCTAATGAACCAGGTGTTCATGCAAGAGTTGGACAAGTTTGTCGTTGTCTTCATCGACGACATTCTAGTCTACTCACGAAGTGAAGCAGAGCACGCGCAACATCTGCGTGTTGTTTTGGACCGGCTCAGGAGCCATCAACTTTATTGCCAAGTTCAGCAAATGTGAGTTTTGGTTACAGGAAGTTAGTTTCCTTGGGCATGTGCTAACAGTCGAGGGAGTTGCAGTTGATCCAGAGAAGGTCAAAGCCGTATCATCTTGGAAGCAACCAACTTCGGTCTTGGAGATTCGTAGTTTTCTGGGTATGGCTGGTTATTATCGGAGGTTCATCGAAGGATTTTCTAAGCTAGCTCGACCAATGACGGAACTACTAAAGAAGGATAAGAAGTTTGTGTGGACTGAAGCATGTGAGCGGAGTTTTCGCGAGTTGAAGGGAAGACTAACCACGGCCCCAGTCTTAATCTTACCGGATATTCACAAGAACTTTGTTATTTATTGTGATGCTTCTAGACACGGCCTAGGATGTGTGCTAATGCAAGAAGGACGAGTGGTGTCCTATGCCTCTTATCAGTTAAGGCCGCACGAGCAGAACTACCCAACCCATGACTTGGAATTGGCTGCGGTAGTGCATGCTCTTAAGATTTGGAGACACTATCTGATCGGTAACAAGTGTGAAATCTACACAGATCACAAGAGCCTCAAGTATATCTTTACCCAGCCTGATCTGAACCTAAGACAACGAAGATGGTTGGAACTAATTAAGGATTATGATGTGGATATCCACTACCACCCGGGTAAAGCAAATGTTGTGGCAAACGCTCTCAGCAGGAAAGCATATTGTCATCACTTGGTGACTCAAGTACCACAACTGTGCGAAGAGATGATGAAGTTGAACCTAAGTATTGTACCTAACTCCTACAACTACAACCTTAGTGTTCACCCTGTCCTGGATGACCAGATTAAGAAGGCTCAACAGGAGGATGAAACGTTAATGAAGATCAAGGAACAAACCGGTGAAGGCAAGGCACCAGACTTTAGAGTTGATAGAGATGGAATATTGTGGTTCAAGAAACGGTTGTGTGTGCCTTCACAAGGTCACTATCGGAATACGATCATGGATGAAGCTCATAACTCTGCCTACTCTGTCCACCCTGGAGCCACAAAGATGTACGTGGATATTAAGCATAAATATTGGTGGGTTGGAATGAAGGGTGACATAGCCAAATTCGTGGCTTATTGTGATGTGTGTAGAAGGGTCAAAGCTGAGCATCAAAAGCCGAGTGGCCTATTACAGCCCTTACCGATTCCCGTTTGGAAATGGGATGAAGTAGGAATGGATTTCATCACTGGCCTACCAAGGACCAAGAATGGTAATGACTCCGTGTGGGTAGTGGTCGACCGTCTGACTAAAGTTGCACACTTTATTCCGGTGCGCACTACCTACAATGGGAGTAAGCTGGCCAAGTTGTACATAGACCGTATTGTGAAACTACATGGAGTACCCTCAAGGATAGTCTTAGATCGAGGTACTCAGTTTACGTCAAGATTTTGGAGGAGTCTTCAAAAGGCACTTGGTACCAAGTTAGACTTTAGTTCGGCATATCACCCTCAGACGGATGGTCAGACAGAGAGGATCAACCAAATCTTGGAAGACATGTTGAGGGCCGTTGTTCTCACCTACGGCAGGGATTGGGAAGACAGTTTACCGTATGCCGAGTTCTCATACAACAACAGTTATCAGGCCAGCATCAAGATGTCACCGTATGAAGCCCTCTATGGAAGGAAGTGTCGAACCCCACTCATGTGGTCAGAAGTTGGGGAACACATTGTGGAGCAACCAGACTTCATCTTGGCATCAGAGGACAAGGTAGCGGAGATTCGAGCGAATCTCAAGGCCGCCCAATCACGTCAGAAAAGCTACGCAGACAAGAGGAGGTGTGAACTCAGTTTCCAAGCTAGAGATCATGTGTACCTTAAAGTATCTCCTATCCGTGGCACGCGCAGATTCCAAGTACATGGAAAGTTGGCACCACGGTACATTGGCCCTTTCTCAGTCCTAAAAAGGATAGGATCAGTAGCGTATGAGATTCAGCTACCCGAAGAAATGTCAGGCGTGCACAACGTCTTCCACGTGTCACAGCTAAGAAAATGCCTACGGGTTCCCGAGGAACAGGTGGCACAATAAACCCTAGACCTGCAAGATGATCTACGCTACCAGGAGGTGCCAATAAAGATCTTGGAAACAGTCACCCGAAGGACACGGAGAAACACCATCACACTTTGTCGGGTCCAGTGGAGCACACACTCGGAGGCCGAAGCTACTTGGGAAAGAGAAGATGCATTGCGGACAGAGTTCCCCCATCTCTTTGCAGACCACTCGAATCTCGAGGACGAGATTCATCCTAAGTGGGGTAGGTCTGTAACGCCCCATTTTTCGTAAAGCTAATAAATCAGGGTTATAGAATTAACCACCAAACAAATTACGCGCACTATTGGCCGATTTTAGATATGTCTTTCATCGAAACTGGTGCAGCCACCCCCTACTTTTGCCTAAAGGCAAACCCTTTTTTTTTCTTTTCCTCTTCCTCCCTAATCCTCATCCATTCTACGAGAAGCTTCTAGAACCACACGTCACCCACCTCTTCCGCCCCTATCCTTATCCACTGCACGAGAAGCATCCGGAACCACCCCTCACATATATCTCCCCCATCCTTATCCACTCCACGAGAAGCTTCCGGAACCACCCCTCATATACATATCTCCCCCCATCCTTATCCACTCCACGAGGAGCTTCCGGAACCACCCCTCACATATATCTCCCCCCATCCTTATCCACTCCACGAGAAGCTTCCGGAACCACCCCTCATATACATATCTCCCCCCATCTTTATCCACTCCACGAGAAGCTTCCGGAAACACCCCTCACATATATCTCCCCCCATCCTTATCCACTCCACGAGAAGCTTCCGGAACCACCCCTCATATACATATCTCCCCACATCCCTATCCACTCCACGAGAAGCTCCCGGAACATGCATTAATTACACCTTACCTACCTCTCCTCCCTCCATCCCTATCCCTTTCCCCCTTCATCTATAAAAGGGGCTTGGGGGCTCACTTTCTCCCCCGCCCCATTGAGCACCGGCGCTCGCGTCTCCTCCCCCCCTCCAACATCGATCTCCGACGAGGAACCCTCCCTGCCGAGCCCCGCCAAGCCACGGCCAAGGTGAGCACCCCAACCTCCACTCTCCTCCCCGAGTCATCCCCCCTTCCCCCTCTCCTCGGGTTTGGCCGCGACCACCCCGTGGCATGGCCGCCCTTCCATGAAGTTGCTCTACTTCCTACCCAAAATCGGCAGCTTAATCGAGTGATTCATAGCCTCGGCGTTCGATTTCTTACTCTGTGGTCATCCTCCCCCGTTTACTCTTGCTGATTTGAGCCTAACCCTAAGCAACCCCTTGATTGGCCTTAGAGAAGAACTCACCCACACACAAAAGGATCACTTAATCCGATTCTTCTTATAAAAATCATCTAATATCATAATATAGTTAGTGTAAGCAAGTCTGAATGATGTATATTTGCTTTGTTTGCATGTTGCTTGTGCGCGGTGTAGAACCAGTGCCGGAAGAGAACCCAGGGGAGCCAAGTGACCAAGAGCACGACGCTGCGGACGGTAGCGAAGGCAAGTTCCATCACCCCCTTTTTGATCATATTGCTCCTATGTGAGGTTCATCCATTGTGGCCAGTAGATTAGGCCTCTGCATTGTTGAGCACGAGTTATCCGAGTGATAGAGTGTAAACATACTAGTTTCTCTTTTTTTGCAGCATATTGATAGGATGAGGTTATGCATGATGATGTTGCCTTGTTTACGTTGCACGGTTGGTGAGAGCATGAGTTGAGACCGGGGCAGAAGGGTTTGTGTTGGTGTAAGCGCTACCGTGGTGGTAGACTTACAGCGAGTACTATCAAGATGATGGTCTCGTGGTTTGAGTATGGAGGCTGCCCTGGTGAGCCTTAAGGACCGAGTTGTTTTGACATCTCACCTAACTTTTTTTTTAGTACGACCACACGACCCTGTATGGGCGGGGCTTAGCCTAACCCCGGTGGCTAGCCCGACAGTCGTCCACGGTGGAGAGAGAGAGAGAGATGCATTTATGAAAATTGAGATGATATTGAGATAAGTCATGACATTGGGTTGGGGACGACTGGTTTGGGTGATGTTTCGACTGGGTGTCGGTTACGACGGGCTGTCATTGATGGTCCGTGCGTGTGGGTAAAGCGTACAACCTCTGCAGAGTGTAGAACCCGTTCGGACAGCCGTGTCCTCGGTATAGGACAGGTTACGGTGTGGTCCTAACAACTAGGAAGCCACCTGTTGTGAGAATGAGGTGAGGAATGTCTCTGGATGGGTTATTTGGTTGCATTTAGTTGCATTAGGTTGCATCACTCTTATTATTGTGCATTGCATCTATGTTTGTTTCATTCCCCTCCCGAAGGGCGAGGTGGAGCTTGCTGAGTACTTTTGTACTCAACCGTTGTTGATATCTTCAGAGGATCCTGACTTCGACCAGGAGGACTTCGAGTAGGGTCGCATCCACACCCAAGGTGTTACTGTGGAACCATGTACGAGGAGGAGCTAGTTGTCCATGTTTTTATGTCGTTAATCATCCTTATGTTAGTCCTTATTATTGTTGTACTAAAGTGTATGCCGTTGTAATAAAGCTCTGTATGGTTGTGGTTCCACTTGTGTTGTAATATTATGTACCGAACTCTATTTCTGGCATAATATTACATGTTTAGTTCCGATCTTATAGGTCGGGACGCTTCAGAGGAGGAGGAGGAGGCAGCGGCAGGGGGCGAGGGGAGGAGGACCCGGCGGCGGCTGCAGTGGGGCGCGGGGAGGAGGAGGCCGCGGCGAGGTGAGGGGAGGAGGAGGAGGAGGCCGCGAGGCGAGGATGGGAAGCGATGGCGGCGGGGCGTGGAGGGAAAGGCGGGGCGGTTGTGGGGCTAGGCTAGACTGAGAATAGACCCGTTATGTGTTTGTATCGTCCGATCCTCATCCGATGGTCAAATCACACATATAAAAATACCTCACTCTTCACCCTAACCCTAACCTTTCACTCTCGGCTTCTCCTCCCCTTCTCCCAACCGGCGGCGGTAGAGACTCGGCGGCGGCGGCGCGACTCGGCAGCGGCGGCGCGACCCGGCGGCGACGACGCAGCGCTGTGGCGGTGCGACCTGTTAGCGGCGGCGGCGACTCTAGGCGAGTCGACCGGCCATGGCGTCCAGGCCGGAGCGCCTGGACACCTAGGCGGCGACTAGGCGACGCCTTAGAAACGCTGTCTAGACCACATGATTTCCATCATACGATGATTGTATTTTTACACTTAAATCCTCTCACCTTCGCACTTTACTTTTTTTAACTTATGTTGTCAGGTGGGACGATTTAAATGTAAAAAACCATCACCGTAGGATAGAGATCGTGTGCTCTAGAAGAGATTTTTACACGATTACAACATAAGCTTGTTTGCATTTAGTTGTGTCCGGATAATAAAAATCTTTTTATACAACATACATGCCTTTTCTCGGCTAAATATGCTCTCTATCGGTTTGTCCCTCGGTATATACAATTTTTTTTGAAACGGTGCATTATCGCCCCGATACTATTTAAGAGGAAGTGAGACATCTAAATTCGGAAGTATTCGAACTCAGGTGGACCTCATACATAGAGGTGGTAGCCATCCGGCCTCTAGCCGGCTCTAGTACGTACGATTTTTAACTTCCTGGTAACTAACTGCACTGGTGACAGTGCGCGTAGATTCTAGTTTTGGCAGCCTCGGGGGTAAGGTTAGCACATTGCCCTGGAACCAAGTCATCCAAAAGTCGTGCCGACACGTCTTCCGACCACAAAGTTCAGCAGGAATACAAGCCGCTGGTGTGGTGCTAGGCCTCGATTTGATTGGTTGGTTGTGTTTGAGGCCGAAAGCCTACAAAATCATGAGAATTTGGTGGTGGTGTTTCAGCCCCGAAAAACCTACAAAATCATGAGAATTTGGGGGCGATGTGATGTTGATTACTCTGAATTCACACCCTTTTAGTGGGGAATTCCGTGATCAAGTCATATGTTCTAGATGAAATTTGTAGCAAAAATGGCAGTTAATGATTATTAGGGGCATGTGTAGTTGGTTTAGCTATAGTGGGATGCATATATCAGAGCTAGAGATCATTTTTTTTGCGGCAGTATTGTTTTGACTATCTCAACAGAACAGTGTGTCTGTGGCCGTGTGAGGAGCTTCATTTTCGATTTTGAATTTTGGGACTGGATTGATGCAGCCTTTTAATGTGGAATTCCAGTTGAATCGACACAATCCAATGCACTTGACATAATTTTTCTCACTTAAAAGTCCACACGGTCACTACTGCAGTGATGTACATACTTCTTTTTTTAATTTGCGTTGCTAGATCAGCGAGATTTGAAAATTTTCAATAACTGTAGAATCAGATCGTGTGACTTAAAAGATATTTTTGCTCAAATGCACCAAAATTGTTTTTATTTTTTTTATAGACTAGAAAGGCAAGACGGACTATGAAAATTGAGATGGGGATAAGATAAAGGGTTGACGTGACAGTCACATGTCAATACCACTAGATTAGTGGTTAAAGGTAAAAAGTAAGCTAATTTTAAGAATTCTAAAGGTTAACTAAACGGTTTAATAGTCAAAATACTTTCTCCTAATATAAAATAAGCGATAATTGATTTAAGGACAAACACAAAATGATATACTGTAAAATAGAGAATATTTTAGAAGGTGTAAAATAGAGAATATTTTAGAAGTATATACCATACAAATGATGCGTGAAGGCCTAACCGAACATATCTCGATGACCCAAACATGGACCATGATTCCTTCACCATTTTAAGCGAGCAACATGAGAAACAAAAAACGAGCAACCCTTCCAAAATATTGCAGAACTCTAACAGGCAGCTCTATACGTTCCTGCTGCATTGGAAACAGCTCGCAAACATAACAACAATTATAAGCTTCATCAATTCTGTACGATCTTGAGGTTACCACAGCAACCAAACTTTCTGTAAAGCTGCGGCATCAGCAGGTGTAGCTAGCCACCACAATTTCTAAGCAAAACGTCGTCGGTCGCATGGTAGGCCATATTTTCGATGGTGACATCTCGATTAACAAGAAAAAACAATGTAGGGATTGAGCACAGATCCACACTAAATATGAACAGTTTCAACCCAAATTGAGGTGTTGGTTGCTGCCAGAACAGCTGTTTATAGGCCAATAGGTTGAAAAAGGTTAATTACTAGAACAGATATGAAATATTTATACAATACAGCTATTTTACTTCCTTAGTCGTGCCTACAAAAGTAGTGTACAAAAACTGAAGATAAAATAATAAAAACTCTTCTATTTCAAAAATATTTGGCCGTTGCATTGGAAAGTGTATTTTAAAACATTTGACCACGAGTAAAATGGCTGCGGTTATTCTATCATTTTCACTGTCTACCCTACTCAAATGCTAGGGATGATTGTGGCACGTTATTCAGAAAAGGGTATGTTTGGGCCATTTCACATTAACCTTTTCTTTAGACTTACGCTGCTTTGATATATGTATTAGTTGGCTTGGGAACCATGAAACAGAGCCTAGCATGGATTAAGGATGAACTAAATCTAAGGAGAAGTAGGAAATGATCGCATGTACCATAATCAAATGGCAATGGCATTCTCATTCTACAACCATTGCTTCATAGATCTATAATAGCAGTAGGGTGGAAATATTTCATTACCACATTATCTACAATATTGATTGCCTCAATTGTCAAGCAGAAGCAGTGTGAAGAAGTATTCCCAACATATGTCTAAATAAAGTGCAGTCAAAGAGAGTACTAGCTACATATTGGGTGAAAGTTACCATCAAGCAACATAACATGGTCATAAAGCCTTACTCACGAACATGTGACCAATATTCATGCAACAGAGTAAGTCTGGCATGGCATCCTGCCAACATTTGTAAAGCATGAAAGACACTAGTTGAACAATTTTTGTTTTATTAACTCAGCAGAATGCAGCTGATTTTTTTGTCAGCAACTCGTATTTGTTTTATGTCAGTCTGTATAAATGCCAGGCTGAGGGTTCGCTTGTATGTAGTGGAATCTTGGTTATCCCATTAACTGACAGAACTGGTAACAAACACCTGTACTGAGCAAGTAAGTTTGTTGGTACAAACAGAACTAATATGTTCTTTAATGTAATATTACATAGAAATTATACATTGAGAAAGCTTTCTACAATTTTAGCGTGAAACGTGAACCTTTCCTTGGAAACCATTTTTTAAAAAAGGCTAAACTGCTGGGAGCTTGAAGAGGTAGAGCATGATTTTTTGTGGTAAAATGTTAGCACCATTTTACTAACATGTCAGGGGTTTACAGAAATTAGATGGGTTTATGTGCCAACAGAGGTATTAGCTGCGATGTCATATATGGAACTGTCTTCCTTGATACTTTCCCATAAACCACAAGCAAAGAATTATAAACAGGATATTGAAAACAAAGATGCATGATCAGATCTGGCATTATCCATAAGCAGTGAACAATTGTTTAGCAATAATACATGATCTCATAAACATAAGAGAAGATAGATAAAAGTGCACATCATACAGTATTGCTAGCAAACCTGGTTCTCACGAACACATCACTGTAATGTAAAGACCACGCTTGTGACCAATCAAACTAGTTCATCAACAACAGCATATAGATATCATAAACAAGAATTTAACATCGCATCGTCACAAGAAGAAAATGTATGTCCCATTTCAACATCATCTTCAGCCCCGACAGACTGGAGCACCAAGGACCAGTTTTCCTGAGCCACTCGGACCGATTATTCGCCCTCTGGAAACAAAAACTAAGAGAAGTCTCACCTACGGCGAGAGCTCAGGCGGCCATGGGGTGGTTGGCCACGTACTCGATGGCGAGCGGGAGCGAGTCGATCTTGTCGGCCTCCCTGTCGGGGATCTCAAGTTTGAACTCCTCCTCGATCGCCATCACGACTTCCACGGTGTCCAGGCTGTCCAGCCCCAGATCCTTCTCGAAATGCGCGTCAGGGTTCACCTGTCATCACCGCCGCCGACATGTTCTAGTTTAGGGTTTGGTACCGCCGGTGCGATGATACGTGGAGCAGGAGGTGAGCGGAGGGCGGGGTTACCTTGGAGGGATCGACCTTGGGGTGGCTCTTGATGACGTCGAGGACGCGATCGACGACCTCCTCGCGGGTGAGGTGCGCGTCGTGGGAGGACATGGGCCGCGCGAACCACCGCGCCAGGGCGTGCGGGTGGGACGCCGACGCTGCGGCGGTCGCGGCAAGAGTCGGCGAGGGGGAGGGGCAGAGGCGGATGCGCCGGAGGATCGCCGGACGGAGCGCCGCCGCCGCCATTCCTGCTGCTTCCTTGTGCGCGTGGGGGATTTGACTTGGACGGCCGGTGTGATCTCAAGTGTGGTTTGGGTCGGAGCTGCTCTAAACAACTATTTAACGGTTTCTTTTTTCTTTCAAATTACTTTTGATCTAACTAGCTTAACAATTACAAGTTCCAATGTGATATGCACAGTTGTAGTAGATCTAACTCCCTGATGAGAAGATAAAACAATACATTTAAAAATACTATAATCAGATTTATAAGTTTCAATGTGGTATGCACATGATTATGACGTTTATCACTGTTTTATATGTTGGAATTTGATTTACTTGTTGTGATCATAATAATGGGCATGGATAAATATTATAAAACAAAAGAACTAAAATTAATCAAATGTATAAAGGTGAAAATACGCGATAACGTACATTTCACAAGTCACCGGAACATTTTGAAAGTCAAATATATTAGACTAGTCTGTTTACTGTCACATCTTTTGCCACATCTTTGGTAGTATAAAATCATGATACAAATTATCTCGTAGAAGATATATGAGATGTTTGCATGGTTTACAGGCTCATTGTCCTGTTCAACATTCATTTGAGAAACAAAATCTTCTCATGGAACTCTCATTGTATCACAACAACAACAACAACCAACCTTTTATCCCAAACATGTTGGGGTCGACTAGACATGAAACCCAATATCAATGAAGTAAAAGAGAGGAAGAGATATAAGAACAAGAAAAAAGAAAAAAAAAGGAAAAAGGAAAAAAGGAAAAAAAGGAAAAAAGGAAAAAAAAAAGAAAAAAACAAGACTAAGGTTCTAGCACATGAATTGCTACTTTCCATGCGGTCCTATCATGAGCTAAGTCTTTAGATACATTCCAATCTCTCAAATCTCGTTTTACCGCCTCCTCCCAGGTCAACCTTGGTCGTCCTCTACCCTTCCTAATATTTTTTCTACCTCTTAAAATCTCACTGTTAACCGGTGCTTCTAGAGGCCTCCGCTGGATATGTCCAAACCACCTAAGTCGATGTTGGACTAACTTCTCTTCAATCGGCGCCACCCCTAACTTATCACGGATCGCATCATTCCTTATTCGGTCTCTTCTCGTGTGCCCGCACATCCACCGTAGCATGCGCATCTCTGCGACACTCATTTGTTGGACATGTTGCCGTTTAGTTGGCCAACATTCCGCCCATAAAGCATCGCGGGTCTGATCACCGTCCTATAGAACTTCCCTTTTAGCTTTTATGGGACCTTCCTATCACATAGGATTCCAGAGGCTTGTCGCCATTTCATCCACCCTACCTTGATCCTGTGGCAAACATCCTCATCAATATTGCTTTGTAACATTGATCCTAAGTATCGAAAAGCGTCCCTTCTAGGTACTACTTGTCCTTGTAGACTAACATTTCCCTCTTCACGAGCAACACCACTAAAGTCACACCGCATATACTCGTCCTTGGTCCTACTAAGTCTAAACCCCTTGGACTCTAAGGTTTGTCTCCATAACTCTAATTTTTATCAACACCATCCCTAGTTTCATCTACCAGCACTACATCATTGGCAAAGAGTATGCACCAAGGGATATCCCCTTGTATATCCTTCGACACCTCATCCATCACCAAGGAAAAGATGTATGGGCTCAAAGCTGATCCTTGATGTAGTCCTACCGTGATAGGAAATGCAGCAGTCTCACTATCACTTACGCGCACACTTGTCCTAACATTATTGTACATATCCTTGATAAGGGTAATGTACTTTGTTGGAACTTTATGTTTCTCTAGTGCCCACCACATGACTGACCTTGGTATCTTGTCGTACTCCTTCTCCAAGTCAATGAACACCATATGCAAGTCCTTCTTCTGCTCCCTATATCTCTCCATAAGGTGACGAAGCAAGAAAATCGCCTCCATTATATACCTCCCAGGCATAAAACCAAACTGGTTTTTAGTGACATTGGTCACTTTCCTCAGTCGGTGTTCAATCACTCTCTCCCAAAGCTTCATAGTATGACTCATAAGCTTAATCCCTTGATAATTAGTACAGCTTTGAATATCACCTTTATTTTTGAACATATGTACTAATATACTTTTCCTCCATTCTTCAGGCATCTTGTTTGACTGAAAAATATGGTTGAATAGCTTTGTGAGTCATACTATTGCCACGTCCCCAAGGCATCTCCACACTTCAATAGGGACATCATCAGGGCCGAGAGCCTTTCCTCCTTTCATCCTTTTTAAGGCCTGCTTAACCTCAAACTCTTGTATCCTCCGCATGAACCGCCTGTTGGAGTCATCAAAGGAGTCATCCAACTCAACCATAGTTCTCCCATTCCCATTATTGAATAGTCCATTAAAGTAATCCCGCCATCTATTCTTAATCTCTTCATCCTTCACTAGAATGTGGTCAGTCTCATCTTTGATGCATTTAACTTGATTGAAATCCCTCATCTTTCTCTCGCGGATTTTTGCTATCTTGTATATGTCTTTTTCACCTTCTTTTGTCTCTAGTCTCTCATATAACTCATCATAGGTCTGTCCTCTTGCCTTACTCACAACCCGCCTTGCATTTTTCTTGCCTCTTTGTACTTAAGCATGTTGCTTGTGCTTCTATCATTATGCCAACTCTTGAAACACTCCTTCTTCTCCTTAATGGCTTTTTGTACATCCTCATTCCACCACCAAGTGTCTTTATCTACAAGTTTCCTTCCTTTTTTCACACCGAACACCTCACTAGCTACCTTCCTAATACAAGTTGCCATCTTCACCCACATACTATATGCATCTCCATTTTCTGCCCAGGGTCCTTATGTGATCACCCTATTTTTAAAGGATCCTTGTGGTTCTCCTTTCAACTTCCACCACTTTGTTCTTGTGATTTTGACACCTTTGTCCCGCAAAGAACATGTATGGAAGCGAAAGTCAACTACCACAAGCTTATGTTGTGTCACAACACACTCCCCGGGGATCACCTTACAATCTAGACACTCCCGTCTATCCCTTCTCCTAGTGAGGACAAAGTCAATTTGGCTAGAATGTTGGGCACTACTAAAGGTCACTAGGTGAGATTGCCACTTTCTAAAGAGGGTGTTAGCTACCAACAGATCATAGGCTACGACAAAGTATAGGATGTCCTCCCTCTTGATTTCTATCGCCGCATCCAAAGCCTCCATGTACTCCCTCAAATCATAGGTTAGTTGCACCCACATGACCATTGAGATCTCCTCCTATGAGGAGTTTCTCTGTTATCGGCACACTACTAACCATATCCTCCAAGTCCTCCCAAAATTACCTCTTAGCACTCATGTTGAGCCCAACTTGTGGGGCATAAGCACTAATGATGTTCAAGACAATGTCCCCAATTACTATCTTGATTAAGATGATCATATCCCCTCGTCTTCGAACATCCACTACTCCATCCTTAAGACTCTTATCTATTAGAACACCTACGCCATTTCTAGTCCCAGCCGATCCAGAATACCAAAGCTTGAAACCGGTATTCTCGACTTCTCTCGCCTTCTGACCCGCCCATCTAGTCTCTTGTACACAAAGGATATTTACTCGTCTTCTAATGGTAACATCTACTAACTCACGTAGCTTCCCCGTCAAGGATCCTACATTCCAACTACCCACCCGAAATCTATGGTCCTCGGTTTGCTTCCTTACGCTTTGCACCCGTCGAGTAAGATGCAAAGACCTTGCTCACTTATCACTACATTCGGGCGATGATGTAGCGCGCCACTAAGGTGGTGGCGATCCGGCCCTTGCTCATTTAACACCATATCCGGGTTCCGATATGGTGCGCCACTAAGGCGGTGGCGACCCGGCCCTTGCCCACTTAACACCATACCCGGGTTCCCATATGGCGCGTCGCTAAGAGGGTTACGCCCCAACAAATTTCTATTGGGTTTCATTTCCATGAGAATGGCTAAGTGTAATTGTTGGCTCGCCAAGCCTATCACAACCCCCTCCTCCTTTACCCGGGCTTGGGACCGGCTATATTATTACAACATAGGCGAAGTTTCTCATTGTATCACATGACCGTAAAATCATTCTAACGGTACATCTTATTATTATTATTTATGAGTTATATTATGTATACCCCTTATCTTTGAATGAACTCGTCGACGAAATTTCTGACGGTTACCAGTCAAGATTTTCTACGCCAACTTCTTGTTTACGAATTACGATGACGGTTATGTCTCGTGAAAGGTCACTTTACTCTTTTCTCAATCAATTTAAACTTGCTTCCACAAAGATTAACATTATGTATGGAATTTGTTAGTGCTTCCACATACTACAGTAACTTCTGCGTGTATTAGATTTGGTAGAATAGATGCTGACTAAAATGATGATATATAGTGATAAAATAAAACCCCTCCCGTGTATCAAAGATAAATATGTTTTGATTTGGATTGATGCAGTGCAGAAGTTTTGGTGCTTGGCAAATTTAACTTAACCAAAGGACTGGGGAGCATACGCTGACTGCTGAGGTCCTAATCATGCTCTGGCTTATTTGCTATTTTCTTGATTTCTTTGCAAGGAATCACTTATTTGTGACAGATTTATTGTACTTTGGTGTCTCAATTCTCACACAACTTGCTCTTGGATCTTCCAATACAGGAGAAGGGAAAAAGGTCAAGTAGCATTTGATACATATTATAAAGTCCAACTGCTGCAAACAGTTAACCTAAGATGACATTTTCCCCCATGCCAAGTGCTGACAGTTTGTCAGAGAAAGGGCAGTGTATGTAGCTATCGCTTGCGCAGGGTTTAAGGAAAAGTCTGATCCATTTGCCATTTAGATCTTTTATACACAGGCTTTCTCTACTATGTAAGAAGTTGTTTACAGAATTTGAACCCGTAACCTAACCTCATGGTTATAAGACAACAACTTTACCGTTGCGCCAGAGCTCCCTTTACTTATCAGAGATATTATAAACCTGGAAAATGAACGTCTACACTTAATGAAGCCAACAGCTTTAAAAGTTCATTTCCCCCATTATCAAGAATTATGAATTAAACACAAATATTGCCACAATAAACTTCCAACTCCAAATAGTAATCTTAATTCTATCATCCTGTAACACAGACACACAGTGCATACCAGGAACACAAATTTCATGTCGGGGACACAACACCATGGTGGATTCCTCTATCCTACTGTCTAACCTTCCAGGTAACCCCTCTGCGTGAAACTTACCAAACACTGTTCAGTGGGATTAACAATAAATGGCTGAAAGAAATATATTTCACTCTATCATTTCTGGATTGGCTCCTTTCTGCAAGTTGTCAAGATGCATCAACTGTTCCATCACGGTCTTGCTTGGCCGCATATTGTCAGCTCTCATCCTCTCCCTGAACCCGTAGGCTGGAACCTCAGCATTGACATAAGCTTTAAGTAAGAAACCATAAGGTGGTGTCCTCCCTGGGTACCTCACTTTCTTCAGCCTATCAAATATCTTCTCAGTGTTATGGATATCACCCTTTTCCGCATATGCCTTCAGTAATTTTACATGAGAGCGGAATAGTGGATGTCTGTCAGGATTTTGTTCTGCCACCTTCAGCAGAAATGAGCCGGCTTTTCCCACCTCACCTGAATTCACATAAAGGTTAACAAGTGCATCCCAGGTAAGGGGGCCAATTGGACACCCAGCAAAACACATCCTTTCTAAGAACTTTTTTCCCTTGGAGAGAAGCTTATTTTCTGCATACACATTCAGCATCGCGTTGAAGTACTTGGAAGTGAGCTTTCGTGATGTCTTCAGCAGGTCTTCAAAGGTCTCTTCTACTTGTTCAATACGCCCAAGTTTACTTCATGCCCCAATTGCAGCCAAGTAGTCATCCAATTTAGGATCGGTGCATGACTTCCATATTCTTGCTACATCATCCGGCCTGCCAAGAATAGCATAGAGGTCGAGGAGAGATCTGATGGCATGTCGATTGCCATTTTTATATACTTCCATCGCCCCGATTGCTTCTTCTGCTTTCTCTGTGAGGCCTCCCGATATGTAGAATTTAGTAACCATTGTCTGAGTGGCAAGATCTGGCTCAACACCATTGGCATTCATCGTATCCAAAACAGCCTCCATGCCTAATGTATCATTTGACCGCCCTTTCAAGTCAATCAGGATCTTGTATGTAAATGGTGAAAGCTTTATGTTTTCCTTTTCCATCAGCACGAGAATATCAGCTACTTTTGTGCGAGCAACCCTCTTGTACAGCAACAACATTTGGTTGCAAGCAGAGACAGTTAAATGTAATGAGAGATTCCTTATTTCCTCAAAGACTTTTTCTGCTTTCTGGACATCATTCAAAGACACACAGTTAACAAGTAGAGTTTCATAGATCACCTCATTTCTGAAGGGTTTTGGGACCTTCGTGATGTATCTTTTAGCAGCATCAATACCATGGTTCCGTGCTATCAGATCAAGATGACAAGCATAATCATGTACTTCGAAATTTAGAAGCTTTCCTCTTTCAATCCACTCCACAAACTGCAGGCATCAAGAAAAGAATGCGGCCTGCTTCAAATGAATACCTAGATTATTATGTATGTGAGTGAATTTCACAAAACAACAACTCTTTGTAGCATTCTAAAAGTACATTTGCATGTGATATTCGATGAATTACATACACAAAAAATAAATTTTGATAAATTGATTCCAAGGCAGCATAACTGTACAGAAGACCTGTATGTTGAAAACATAGTATAAATTCAGGAAATAAAGGCTCATTATACAACTGGGACTAAACATATGAGTACTGAATAGTTCGGATGAAAATTGTACACCTTTTCATAATAAACATGAGTCAAACTTTTCACAAAACAATGGAGGGGTTATGAATATAATCCAGAGCATACTGTAAAGAGCGTAAACGGTTTTTCTGATATGATATATCAACCAACCCAATATCATAGTTATTAAGGCGGTAAGGCGACATAAGGCGACCTACCCCCTTTTTACCTTTTAAGCGATAAGGCGTAAGGCGAGGCGATGCCTTAGTATTATGTAGATTTAGGAAAATATTACCAATAATATTATTTTATATTCAGAAATGTATTGTTATAAAAAACAGAAGAATTTTCACCACCAGCTAGGCCCACTGACCAGCTAGGCTCACTGGTCCCCAGCCCAGCACCAGTACACTATCGGCCCAGCTCCACACCCTAAATCACTGCCGCCCCCAGCCCCCCACCCGATTCTCCCCGGCCGCCCCCACCCGAACCCCCCCCCCCCGCCGCCCCCCCCCCCCCCGATCCCCGCCCCGCCGCCGCCCCCACCCGATCCACCCCCCTCCTGCCGCCGCCTCCCCCCCCCCCAGATCTCCTCCGGTCCTCCCCCGACTCCTACCCCGCAGGCGCTCGCCGTTCTTCCCGGCACAGGTAAGTGCGCCCCCCCCCCTCGATTGGCTTCCTCCACCGGTGGCGCCACCCCTGCCCCTTCTTTCCCGGCGGATCTCCCCCCGCGTGGTCTTCTTTTCCGGCGGAGCTACCCCCGCGTGGTCGCCTTACGGCGGATCTAAGGCGACAGGGACGCCTTACGGTCCCTGGTCGCCTTAGCGCTTAAGCGTCGCTTAAGCGACGCCTTAATAACCATGCCCAATATACATCAACAAATAATACAAGGAAAGGAACAGCAAAATCAAATGATAGACATCACACATTCTAAGAGGGCAAAGGAAACCTTTTGCTAATTTTTAACATATTGATATTCAAAATTTAGAGGGCCTGATTTCACTCACAGAATTTTTAAAGTTTGAGATGAAAAGGAGCAAAGGAAGTAGATTCAACCAACAGCCACTGTCGTTTTAGATCTTTATTATATTTGGAAATTGCTATACACACGACTGGAACACCCGGCCCCGTCTTATGTAGCATTGTCAACTCAGATTCCTTCAGGGCTTGCAGTACAGCCGCTGTTTCCTGAGATGGAACAAGACACGCAAGACTTCACTCCTTTCGAGACGATTACCATCTTGAATCCATTTATCAAGAACGGTTATTTATAAGAAAGTTCCTAGGAGTGTCCAATACAATCTGGAAAAGATAAGGCTGGAAGGCTCTGCCTGGCAAATTCTCTTCAGTATCATGAGCGGCCCTAGGTGCCAAAATGTTAGCTTCTGTTCCATCTCGATTCTTTCGTCCTTGTTTCTTGAATCCTTTATTGGTAGCACCAATAGTACTGTCTCCAGGGCTGGTCTCACTATCAAAATGGAACATATCAGTTGCATCCTGAACTGGGAACTCATCACTAACTTTGCTGTTTGAGAGAGACTCGGTGGGTGCAGAGCCAAATTTCCGAATCAGAAGAAGAACATTTTCTGAATACCCAACCAGAAGCCTTTGGGACGACGACTGGTAGCCCCCATCTCGCAGGAATCTCAGAGAAGCATTCCTCAACCTGGAAAAAATATCAAAATTCAATACTAGGCCCCTAGAAAAAAAATCGCGACCTCAATATATCATTTTTAATGTCACCATACATTGTAGTAGGAACGGACTTGACTTCAGCAGAAGGCAGATTGATCTTGCAATGTCAAGAAGAAGAGCCTTAACACATCATGAGTGGAAGATATAAATCAGATAAAACTCGCAAGCATAATGAAAAAAACAAATCATAAACTAATTAAATGCTCGAAATCACAGTCCGCTAGGGTTGAAGACATCGGACTCAAACCTGCATGGAGTAACGCAATAGGATACAGATCCGTAACAGCAGAGAGAGAGAGAGAGAGAGAGAGAGAGAGAGAGAGAGAGAGAGAGAGAGCGAAGGAGGAGGAGAAGGCCGGAGGCACCTCTGGATGGGAGATGATCTCGGCGTGATCGGTCTTGTCCTCCAGCCGCCGGTGATGGAGCGCAACAGGAATACGGCGGGGGGAATCGGAAGAGAGCGCAGGAGGCGAGAGGATGATGCGGCTTTACAGTTTTGCCCCTGATAGGGTTTAAGCATCATAAACCCCTGGCTCCCAGCAGGAGATTGGTTGCACTGTTGAATTAGATTTAAGTTGCTCTACACTAGGAAAAAGGAAAGATACGGTGATAGCCATGGCGTCATTGAACAAAACCCCTCTCAAATTATAAAGAATAGATATTTTTTATTTTGTTTGATGTAGATTAGAAGTTCGACGCCTGACGGTTTTAACTTAACAAGAGGACTTGGTAGCATGCCTCTTACACCACATTCAGTTGGAGGTAATAGATGGAGAGGGTGACATCACAATTTCGCTTATGCAAATGAGCTATTGGCACCATTACATTGGTTCTTATCCATAGAAGGTAGATTTTGCTTTTTTAGAACTTAAGTTCCTGATGACATGAGTTTATCTGAAGAGGAAACAAGTGAGGGGAAATAGGAGAAATAAGACCAACATGAATCCCAGTATAACACACTGATTATTGACAAGGTTTGCCAGTTTGTTCATTCCAGATCAAGTCATATGTCTGATACATGCCATATTGGTACCCACATTCACATTCCATTTCAACAGACTACTGTTCGGGTGTCTCAATTATTACCTAGTAAAGTGCATATGCTTTCATCATGTTCTACATATGACCTTTGTTTGCGCAAGAGTTAAAATAAAACCTAAACAAGTAACAATCGACAAGGTTCCTGGATGGCACAAAGAGCATCAGTTCAAGCATATTGATCTCTAAGACCCCACACCTCTAAAAGATGTATTACCACAAACCTCAAAAGGAAAAGTAAAGATGTATTACAACCCTCCTGCAGTATATCTACCAGGCTAGTCAAAGCACAAGTTCTGATTTACTTGAGAATTGCAATCTATCTACCATTTGAATGCACAGTTGGCTTGTTTGCGTCTTGGTGCTTCTGATATGATTAAACACACTTCTGCCACCTGCGAATATCCTTGTTCGAAACACAAATTTGGTGTATTCTAGAGCTGCATTTGGGAGATGAAATGGTACCCATGACTTCTACTGTAGTTGGCAGTGTTAGGGTCTGATTATACTTCTCCAGATGCTATCTCGACCAACTAGATCAAATGTTATGGTGTCTAGCCAAAGGCCCCGGATATTATACACATCAACCCTTGGATCACAGGATCCATATAGGCTCCTCATGTTCTGAACCACAAATCTTTGATGCTTATAAAATTGATAGGTTGGTCTCACGTCACAGATTGCAATGCTTCTAAAGTGGCTAGCCTTGCAAGTTCTGAAATTTCACTGAACTTCCCACTCCTCATCAAATCTTTGTCAAAAATAGTATCAGACAACACCACTGCGGATGCCCCTGCTTCCATATATGCTTTGATTGAACCTAAGATAAGCGAAACAGTATCAGATAGGAATGGTTCATAGACTTCATACTTGATTCCCATGCAATAATCGGTCATGCAGTCATGCCACACTTAATTGTTGGAGAATATATTCTTTCTGCTAATGTGACCTAAACATTCTAAACAACAACCTTAGATATTACGGTGGGACATGATTTACTCCTTTTCTATTGATGAGAAATTTATATTGACATAATTTTCAGAGATTTATTTAGGCATTAGAGGTATAGATGCTAACAAATGCCGTTTACCTATTTTGATTCCTTGAGAAGCAATCATTGGTACGAGAGGAAATGGTTTCTTTAGAGCAGACATGTACATCTCTCCACCCATCACTGACACTGGGTACACCTAATCAAATTAGAGCACAAACCAACTAAACTTAGTCGATCCATAAAATACAAGTATTAAACCGATTCTTACGCAATTAAATAACAGATTATTTTGTTTCCAGGAAATCATCTGGCGGAAAAGGAACATTTACAGTGATGTTCTATTAATTTACTCCTAGTTCTCTCCCATCTACATGGTACACATGCTTATGAGAAGAAATGTATTATCACGAAACCTTGACAACTTTTGCACCAGCATTGCAAGAAGATAAAACCTGTGAACATCAGATAAAAAAATACTTAAGAAGACAAAAACAAAGCTGATGTAACTCAGAATTGCTTTAATTAAATCCAATGGAAGTTGACATTTGTCACGTGATACATACTTCAGTTGGTGTTAGCACTCCGGGGATATATAGAACCTTACTTTCTTCAAGATCATTGAGTATTTCCTAAAAATACATTGTGCATGTGTCAATCAGCACATATTTGCAACAGATGATATTAAGAACTGCCTCAAAGAAATATAATGTGCATCTATCAATCAGAATCTAGTCATAGTTGACGAGGTGAATAACTCTTCTTTTTTTAAAAAAAAAGTACGATTTGCATGGATCAATCAGCTTAGAGTCACAACTTATGCTATAAAGAACTGATTATGGGAAACAGGAGCATGTTTCCCATGTTTATGCAAAGTATTCATTTTCTAGGATCTTAGCAAATAAGTTTGCTGTATCGTTAACCTTCCGTGTCTAGCTTTGAAAACTGAAACAATGATCCAAATCTAAATGTAGTAGACTAATAAAGTGAACACTTACCATAACTGTGCCAGGACTCATGAAAAACTGTACACCGGCTCGGATGGCTTTCCTTGCATCAGCAGCATTTAAGACCGTGCCAACCTAATTAGTTGAATTCAAGAACAACAGTAGTTGAAAAAGTGGTAAATATTGTGAAATTCTTGACATTTGAAGAAATAACAATTTAGGATGAGTGTGCAGGCCAGCTGTAGCACGCCGTTACCACTTTTCTTGAAACATGTATCATATATTTTGCAAGATTGAATAAAGAATTCACAAGTGACAAACACTTAGGAAATTAGGCTCTCATATAGTGCTTCTGAAAGTTGTCACCGCTATTTTTTGGAGAGAATGGTCCTAGCATGGAGCTCCTCGTGATCTTTTTATTTTCAAAATTTGTGCCTCTAGGTTTTCATGTTTTTATTAGTATCGGTAGTATTTGGCTTAGATGTCCTTATTAATCAAGCCACCACACATAAGGCACGCACAGGCATCAATGCTGAAGAAATTCCATGAAAGTAATGCCACAGGACACTTACCCCAAATGTTAGAGAAGGATAACTCCTACAAAGATCTTCTATAACCTGCAACAGAAGATTTACCATCACCAGGAAGCAACGAGCAACAATGATCATGGTAAAAGCGCAAACTTAACAAAAGAAAGGAGGAAAGGGAACCACCTCTAGCGCTCCCGGGGTCGACATCACAATCTCCAGCTGAACAATACAGCGGATAGTTGTTAGCAGCAGCAATGGGCAATGACACAACAGTAACATACTACAACGCAAACACGAAGGTTAGCCTGACGACGTGACCACGGGATCACAAAATTAACGACAATCTACATGTAAGCAAACCGTGAATGCACCGTGAAACACAGGGCCTCCGAGATAAGTATCACAGCAGCAGAGACGAATCAAAACATGTGAAGGAAAGATTTATCGCTCGGACGGGCTCTCATGACACGCGGACATTGCACTCAGAGAAGACATGGCAGACGGGATCGTCCAGCTCACCACGGTGACGCCGCCTCGCACGGCCGCGTGCGCCGCCTGCATCGCCGTCTCGCTGCTGCAAGGGGACCCGCGAAGAGGACCAAACAGACAGACGGTCAGACAGGTCCATTCCTGGTCCCTGCTTGGTCGAGGACTGCCGCCGAATACGCGGCGGGAGAAGGAGGGGGCTCGGGGGAAAGCAGAGGGGGCGAGCTTACTCTTGCGCGCGGAGGCACGCGATGACGCGGGAGCGGAGTATGGCAGCGAGCGCCTTGGGGGGGCCTGGCGCGGCGACGGGCAGCGGCTGGGCTTGCCGTCGCCGGCGAGGCGGGGAGGCGGTGGCGAGGGGCGCCTGGATGGCGGCAACGGGCGTCATCCAGCGCCAAACCGAGATTCAGATAAGAGTTCCCCCGCTACTCGGGAATGGGATTATTCACTATAGCCGTTTACCACTGTTAAAGAGCGTCTATAATTTATCATCTTTATAAAATTTTACTTATAATTTTGCCATTCTAACCCCATGTATGCTTACTAAATCATTTTTTATTTAAATGATGTTGTAGTTCACTAATATAATTATATTTCTACCCCTACTTATTACATAATTAACGTTGTTGATATGAACTGTTATGTCGATTCACAATGAGAACAACGATGTAGCGGTTTGATCTACGCTCTGTATCGCTTTTCTCATTAATTCAAGATATGTGTGACAGCGATATAAACGAGGTGGTAGTGCGGACACAATTATGGCGTGGAGCCGATGATGAGTTTGGTTTGTTTCTCGGTTCAAGTCGAAAGTAACGATAGATTGAGCAGAGAAAAAAATGACGATGAATGGAGTCGACGTATGAGATGCCTTTGTATTTAAAAAAGATTTGAAAAAATAATAATTTAATAAGCTTCAAGGGCATAAATATAATTATATTAGGGGTCCGACACGTCATTAAAATCAAAAAATGATTTTTCTATCTATATGGCGCAGGAGTGGCATATTATAAGTAAAATCCTGTAAGGATGGCAAGAAGATCGCTCGTAAGAGTGGTAAATGGCTAAGAGACATCCGTAAGAGTGCCCAATGCTGAATAATCCCGGTCGGGAATATCCCATTCCTGCAAACTTCGGGCCGTGTCTGCATCGGCCGAACTCAAGTACTATAAGCACCCCCCTTGTTTGCATGTATTTCATCAAAAAGGTTGACAACTAGTTCAAATTAAACTCAAATACTTTGAATTCCAACGAATAGCGCACATCGTAATAGGATGGATATGTCAATACTGGTCATGTATGGTAAATTTTTTACTGCCAATAGCCTTAGCCTAAATAGTAGGAGTGACACCAAAACTATATCTATTATGTGTTTCGGATGAATGGTTTTTTGCATTGCCATTGACTTGAAGCACACCCAATGAATGAATATATCACATATTGCATGCTATTAAGGGTAACCTTTTTCTACCCATGTAAACATGAGTGCTTCAAGCAGGGCCAGCTATGGGGCGACTGCTTAGGGCACAGGACGAAGGGGAGCCCATGAGCTGCTATGTAGACTGCTCTTGTTGTGATAAAAAAATTAAGGAGAAATAGATAGTAAGGCCTATTATATTTAGTATGGTCTAATTGAAGCCTAATTAGAATCCAATTCAGTGGAGAGAATAAACCAATTAACCTTAATCCCTACACCCCGTCCCTTCCCCTACCACATGTTCTCTTCCAATAATCGTGCCTCGAACAGTAAGAAAGAGAAGTGTTGCTTCACCAATATCTTACTCCCTAAGGCAAGACGATCCATGTTGTAATTGATCTGCTTGCTAGCTACAGTGAAGAAACAGATTGGCCGTAGTATTTCCATCATATTTCTCTTTTTGTTGACCTCTCATGGTTGTTGTTGGGTAGCAAGAAGAAGAGGGGCACAATGATCCGCCGTGAAATTACTAGGCAGTGTATAGAAAAAATGATGAATATTAGTGGGAAAAGATCATCGTTGCTCAAATCCTAGCACTAGGGTTTGGTCTAAAATCTAAAACTTTTTTCTTCCCTCTCTTTAGACTGTTTTGATCTTATAATTCGGTTCTAATGACTACAAAGAGACCATGTTGTCACGTCCATTTTATTTGTTAGTGTTGTACAAAATTAACTTTTGGGTTGAATATCAAAGTTGTATGAAATTTTCTATAGATTCTCAAAGCGTAATCACGCCGTATTATCTGTTATATAAAAATAGTTATAAAATTCCAAAGCCTATTTTTGTGTAGTAGATAGATCGATTTTAAGGGGTTGTTGGGGTTATTCTTATGATTGACTTTAGTATCATTTTATTCTTTATTTGATTGCTAATATGTTTTTAAATTTGTCTTTATTACCGAGTGCTACTGGCTTCAACCGTGACTAGGTATGATCCTTCGTCGTCATTGGTTAACGACGTATATATCTATAATCTTACGGGTCCTATCATTGACTCCCCCCTGTGGCCCCTTCGAAACATAGAGTCGGCCCTTGCTTCAAAAAAATATTTCATTTTATAATTTTAACTTCTCAGTCTAAAAAATGTTTTAAAATAGTTGTTTAACAATACTTTGTTAGGTTATCTGATGCTAAATTTACTTACAAAGAGAGTAAAAACATTTGCAGTGAGGTAGAGTATATAATTTGCATATCTGATAGTTGGTTTTGAATTATTAACCTTAGCAAGGTCTATGTTTTCTTACTTTTATCAATTTCACACCTAACTGTAACGGGGTTCTAAATGTCTTACCTCCCATAAAGGATACATATTATGACTCATCAAGCTCAATGAAAGTACTAATCACTAAAATACAATCTTTATAAGTTGTATAACATGACGATCTGGATAATTTTAGTCTTAATGGTTTTATGTTGAGAATTTTAAAGATTCACGACAAGAGTTTAAAAATAGAAAAAGAATTAAACAAAAATTAAAGCCATAATAAAGCTACGAAGAGATTGAAAAGCTGTGTGCAAGATCTTCGAGTAATGTTATACTTCTGCAGCAGGGACGAAAAAAGTTATTTTATCTAGGACACCTTTTAAGGAGCTCCGGAATTGATGACCATACGACAGGGAAGAGCAATAACTGAGTGTGGTAATCTGCTCATGCACCGACGGTTTCAATGGTGAGCTTGCTCCCGGCCAGTTTTATTCCGGTTAGATAAAATTCGGCTTGAGCACAACGGAACGGCTGATCCAAACAAGGCTTCATCTGAACCGTCCGATCACACGGACGACTACGATCGGCACCTGATCCACAAAGCCACAAACCCTGTTCGCTTCGGCACCTCCCCTCTCTCCTCCCGGCGCCGCCACGAACGAGCTTCCAGCCATGGCGGAGCACGACCTGACGGCGCTTATGGCGGCGCAGCTGGACCGCCACTTGGTGTTCCCGCTGCTGGAGTTCCTCCAGGAGCGGCAGCTCTACCCGGACGGCGAGATCCTCGAGGCCAAGATCTGCCTCCTCAACGGCACCAACATGGTCGACTACGCCATGGACATTCACAAGTCGCTACACGGCACGGACGACGTCCCCGCCGACATGGTCGCGCGTCGCGCCGAGGTTCTCGCAAGGCTCAAGTCGCTGGACGCGGCTGCCGCCCCCATCGTCGCCTTCCTCCAGAACCCGCAGCTAGTGCAGGAGCTCAGGCCCGACAAGCAGTACAACATCCACATGCTCCAGGAGCGCTTCCAGGTCTGGATCTCTTGCCCTCTTAGATTATGTGGATTGTAGCTTGCCAAGCTTTAAGTGTGTGGCAAGCTCACAAGATGTGATAGTGAAATTGGGAGCCATTAGCAAGATTGTGATTTTATTTTTGAGACTAGGTGATGTTAGATGTGGATACATCTAATTAACTACAGATTTGATCTTAGCTCTATGCAGGATAGCTGAGGTCGAAATTTAGAATAAATTTTTAGGGGTGTACATTGTATTACTGTTGCATGTTATGCGCTAATAAACTAATTGAATCCTTCTTGTTAACAATGCAGATTGGTCCTGACCAGATTGAAGCTCTGTATCAGTATGCCAAATTTCAGTTTGAGTGTGGTAACTACTCACGGGGTTCTGATTATCTGTACCAGTACCGTGCCTTGTGCACAAACAGTGAGAGGAGTGTGAGTGCCCTTTGGGGAAAGCTTGCGGCAGAAATCCTAATGCAGAATTGGGATGTAGCATTGGAAGAACTCAACCGCTTGAAGGAAATTATTGATTCAAAGGTTTTCCTTTTGAACTTTCATGATGTGTTCTTTGTTGTTAGTGTATATTATATAACTAACATGTTTCTTCCTTGACCTTTTTGTTAGAATTTCTCGTCACCTCTTAATCAGCTCCAGAGCAGAATATGGCTCATGCATTGGGCTCTCTTCATCTTCTTTAACCATGAAAATGGTAGAAATGGAATCATCGATCTATTCTTCCAGGACAGGTTTGTCTACCAAAAGTTCGACCTGACTTAATCCCGTATACATTTAGTTGTCTTGTAACAAAGTTACTACGGATATTCTCGGCTAACAGTCTTTAAGGACAATATTAATCTAGAAATTTCACTGTCATAATGATGTTATCAACAGTGAGTGGTAATTAGTGAATGCTTATTGGTACTCTTGAATTTTCTGTTGTTCAAATACACTGTTTCACACATATTCCTCTTGAGAAATTTGAATTTGCTTGTAAACTGCTCCTTCCTACTGTGTAAATCAGCTCAACAATTCAAACTAATTTTCTCTGATTGGACGTCAAGATCATACCATTCGATATGCCTACTCATCATATTTTCCCCTCAGGTACTTGAATGCTATCCAGACGAATGCACCCCATCTTCTGAGATACCTAGCAACTGCAGTTGTTGTGAATAAAAGAAGAAGGAATATGCTTAAAGAGCTGATTAAAGTCATTCAACAGGAGCAGCATAGTTACAAGGACCCCATAACTGAATTCCTGGAATGCCTGTATGTGAACTATGATTTTGATGGCGCACAACAGAAACTTCAGCAGTGCGAGCAGGTAGTGTTTTTAGTCTGCTTTCATCGCAGTTCCATTTGTTTACTGTTTGCATGTATGTTCTTGGAAAAGGTGAAAAACAATGATTCCTTTTATGAAATATGTCCTTGTATTTGCAAAACATAGATTTCGGGTGGGTAGTTGGAATGTAGGATCCTTGACGGGGAAGCTACGTGAGTTAGTAGATGTTGCCATTAGGAGACGAGTAAATATCTTTTGTGTACAAGAGACTAGATGGGCGGGTCAAAAGGCGAGAGAAGTCGAGAATACCGGTTTCAAGCTTGGTATTCTGGTTCGGCTGGGACTAGGAATGGCGTAGGTGTTCTAATAGATAAGAGTCTTAAGGATGGAGTAGTGGATGTTCGAAGACGAGGGGATAGGATCATCTTAATCAAGATAGTAATTGGGGACATTGTCTTGAACGTCATTAGTGCTTATGCCCCACAAGTTGGGCTCAACATGAGTGCTAAGAGGCAATTTTGGGAGGACTTGGAGGATATGGTTAGTAGTGTACCGATAACCGAGAAACTCCTCATAGGGGGAGATCTCAATGGTCATGTGGGTGCAACTAACCTAGGATTTGAAGGAGTACATGGAGGTTTTGGATGCGGCGATAGAAATCAAGAGGGTAAGGACATCCTAGACTTTGCCGTAGCCTATGATCTGTTGATAGCTAACACCCTCTTTAGGAAGAGGCAATCTCACCTAGTGACCTTTAGTAGTGCCCAACACTCTAGCCAGATTGACTTTGTCCTCACTAGGAGAAAGGATAGACGGGAGTGTCTAGATTGTAAGGTGATCCCGGGGGAGTGTGTTGTGACACAACATAAGCTTGTGGTAGCTGACTTTCGCTTCCATACATGTTCTTTGCGGGACAAAGGTGTCAAAATCACAAGAACAAAGTGGTGGAAGTTGAAGGGAGAATCACAAGAATCCTTTAAAAATAGGGTGATCACAGAAGGACCCTGGGCAGAAAATGGAGATGCGGATAGTATGTGGATGAAGATGGCAACTTGCATTAGGAAGGTAGCTAGTGAGGTGTTCGGTGTGACAAAGGGAAAGAAACTTATAGATAAAGACACTTGGTGGTGGAATGAGGATGTACAAAAGGCCATTAAGGAGAAGAAGGAGTGTTACAAGAGTTGGCATAATGATAGAAACGCAAGCAACATGCTTAAGTACAAAGAGGCTAAGAAGAATGCAAGGCGGGTTGTGAGTAAGGCAAGAGGACAAACCTATGATAAGTTATATGAGAGACTAGGGACAAAAGAAGGTGAAAAAGACATATACAAGGTAGCAAAAATCCGCGAGAGAAAGATGAGGGATCTCAATCAAGTTAAATGCATCAAAGATGAGACTGACCGCATTCTAGTGAAGGATGAAGAGATTAAGAACAGATGGCGTGATTACTTTAATGGGCTATTCAATGATGGGAATGAGAGCACTATGGTTGAGTTGGATGACTCCTTTGATGACTCCAACAGGCGGTTCGTGCGGAGGATACAAGAGTTTGAGGTTAAGGAGGCCTTAAAAAGGATGAAAGGAGGAAAGGCCCTCGGCCCTGACGATGTCCCTATTGAGGTGTGGAGATGTCTTGGGGACGTCGCAATAGTATGGCTCACAAAGCTATTCAACCACATTTTTCGGTCAAACAAGATGCCTGAAGAATGGAGGAAAAGTATATTAGTACCTATCTTCAAAAATAAAGGAGATATTCAAAGTTGTACTAATTATCGAGGTATTAAGCTTATGAGTCATACTATGAAGCGTTGGGAGAGAGTGATTGAACACCGCCTGAGGAAAGTGACCAATGTCACTAAAAACCAGTTTGGTTTTATGCCTGGGAGGTCTACAATGGAGGCGATTTTCTTGCTTCGTCAGCTTATGGAGAGATATAGGGAGCAGAAGGACTTGCATATGGTGTTCATCGACTTGGAGAAGGCGTACGACAAGATACCAAGGTCAGTCATGTGGTGGGCACTAGAGAAACATAAAGTGCCAACAAAGTACATTACCCTTATCAAGGATATGTACAATAATGTTAGGACAAGTGTGCGCATAAGTGATAGTGAGACTGATGCATTTCCTATTACGGTAGGATTACATCAAGGATCAGCTTTGAGCCCATACATCTTTTCCTTGGTCATGGATGAGGTGTCGAAGGATATACAAGGGGATATCCCTTGGTGCATGCTCTTTGCTGATGATGTAGTGCTGGTAGATGAAACTAGAGATGGTGTTGATAAGAAACTAGAGTTATGGAGACAAACCTTAGAGTCCAAGGGGTTTAGACTTAGTAGGACCAAAACCGAGTATATGAGGTGCGACTTTAGTGGTGTTGGTCGTGAAGAGGGAAATGTTAGTCTACAAGGACAAATAGTACCTAGAAGGGACTCTTTCCGATACTTAGGATCAATGTTACAAAGCAATGACGATATTGATGAGGATGTTTGCCACAGGATCAAGGTAGGGTGGATGAAATGGCGACAAGCCTCTGGAATCCTATGTGATAGGAAAGTCCCACAAAAGCTAAAAGGGTAGTTCTATAGGACGGTGATCAGACCCACGATGCTCTATGGGGCGGAATGTTGGCCAACTAAACGGCAACATGTTCAACAAATGAGTGTCGCAGAGATGCGCATGCTACGGTGGATGTGTGGGCACATGAGAAGAGACCGAATAAGGAATGAGGCGATTCGTGATAAGGTAGGGGTGGCGCCGATTGAAGAGAAGTTAGTCCAACATCGGCTTAGGTGGTTTGGACATATCCAACGGAGACCTCCAGAAGCACCGGTTAACAGTGGGATTTTAAGAGGTAGAGAAAATATTAGGAGGGGTAGAGGACGATCAAGGTTGACCTGGGAGGAGGCGGTAAAACGAGATTTGAGAGATTGGAATGTATCCAGAGACTTAGCTCATGATAGGACCGCATGGAAAGTAGCAATTCATGTGCCAGAATCGTAGTCTTTTTTTTTTTCTTTTTTTCTTTTCTCCTTTTCTTTTCCTTTTTTCTTATTTCTTTTCTCTTTTTACTTTTCTTTTTTCCTTTTTTTTCTTTTTTTTTTCCTTTTTTCCCCCTTGTTCTCATATCTCTTCCTCTGTTTTACTTCATTGATATTGGGTTTCATGTCTAGCCGACCCCAACAGGCTTGGGATAAAGGCTTGGTTGTTGTTGTTGTTGTTGTATTTGCAAAACATGGTTTGTGAGATCAGACTTACCAGGCAAATTCTTTCGTATGCTTTCATATGCCTACCCCAACGTGCTTGGTACAAAGGCTTTGTTGTTGTTGTTGTTGCTTCCCTGCTAAAATGACTGTCAAGCCCAAGTCTGATTGTGAAATGACTGTCAAGCCCAAGTCTGATTGTTTCTTGGATTTATCGTACATACCAGATGTCAACTTGCTGAATACTGAGTAGACCTATGGCCTATTTTGGTGTGGGCCAGTTGAGCAGGGAGTTTCAGGACTTTATTTCTAATATGAACTAAATCCTAGGGTTTGTTGAGTATGCTAGCATTGCTTTCACAGTAATCTAGAATGATTGTACCAAATATGTCAGACCTGCTGCCTTATATTTTAATGTTTCCTGTGTTCCAATGGCTGCTTTTCTAGGTTATATTGAATGACCCTTTTCTGGGAAAGCGTATCCAAGAAGGGAATTTTATCACTGTTCCTCTGAGAGACGAGTTCCTTGAAAATGCACGTCTGTTTATTTTCGAGACCTACTGCCGTATTCATCGGTGCATTGACATCAGGTGGGTATTTTCTAATAACTCACTTTTCACCAATTGAAAGTTGAAACACTCCTCCATGAATTTAGTGGCAACGAATCGTGAACTATCAAAATACTAAATTCACTACAAGTTTGTTGCCTGCTTTTTGATTGGAATATTATTTAATATATTGCTAGATGAATCCGTAGTTTTCTAAACGTCAGGAGCTACGCGCTAGTAGATAGTAATTTACATTGCATCTTTGCATGCTTTCATCAGGTCAGTTTGGAAAGTGGCTTGTCGGTTACTCCTGAATTCCTGATAGGAATAATTAAGTCCTTTCTTGTGAGGATAATTATAAGATTTTAACTGGAGGGAGATTCTAATTGTAGCATCAAAGAGTTCCTGGGTGAGCATTTCAGTTTAAGAGCACATTTTCCCTCCTTTATGTTTGCACTTAACCTTATGAACTGTATAAGAATTTTATTGTTGACAAACTTTTATGGACTGTACAAGAACTTACGAATTTCTGTCGACTGTATAGAACTTTGTTGTTGATGAATCTAAGATGTCCTCATGATGTTTTTTTTGCAATAAACAGCATGCTTGCCCAGAAGCTGAACATGAACTACGATGAGGCAGAATCATGGATAATGAACTTGGTAAGGAGTTCAAAATTGGATGCCAGGATTGATTCCGTGTCAGGAACCATTATAATGACATCCAGTCCCGTCAACGTGTAAGTCGTTATGTCCAGGCATACCCACCATATGTTGACTGTTTTCATAGCTAGAGTAGTAATCTGCTTTACTATACCGCCCGTTAATGGAGGAGACATCTTTTGCAGCCATGAGCAGATCATCGAAAGCTTGAAGGGCCTCAACATGCGGACTTACATGCTAGCAAAGAACATCGTGGAGCCAGCCCAAGCAGCACAGCAGGCGGCTCGGTGAGATTATAACGAACAGCCACTGTTTTGAGGAGCAAGAACTAGTTTCAGTAACGATGGTTGTGAAATTCTGGAGAGGTGGTCGCAGTACGCTACAGCTTATGCTGGCGTTTTCAGTATTTTACTATGATCTATTTGGACATGATGGTAATGCATCCGTTTGATAGAAATCAGGTAGGAGAAATACATAAGTTTGCATGGTTTTTTTGAAAGAAAGTTTGTGAAATGTGCGCATGATCTGCTCTGAAATGTGCTTGGCTCACGTTCCATGAAATACTCTCCGTGTCAAGAAACATAATCGCGCCTCTCCTCGTCCCCCACGCACTCCTCTCTCACCTCCATCCATGCCGGAATCTGGTCAGTCGTTTCCCCCGATTGGTTCTCTTGCTTCGTCGTCACAGCAGCGTCGGCTCAGTCACTAGCTCGGGTAGTGGCAGAGAAAGCTACCGGCTTTGTACAGCTGATTTGTTTTTATGTTTTCTTTCGTGATAAAAACGAAAAAAAATCAAACTTTATATTCGTTACACGATTCCAGAGGCGTGTGCATGTAGCGAGTACCTCGTGTCTTGCCTTGTATCCTCAGTCTCTCACCATGGCATCCAGCTTGGAATGCATCACTCCAAATTCTGTTAATGCAACGAAGCTCCTGTCTGTCCTGCACTGCACCACTTCCTCGCTGCAAACCCTGGTGCACGCCGCCTTCTCGCTCGCTCGCTCCGGCGTCTATCCATGAAGAAGCTCGTCGTCCTCCTCCTCCTCCTCTTCTCTGTCACGGCGCTCGTCGTCTTCGCCGCGACGGTGGAGACCAGCTGCGAGCCGGGCGCGGCGTTCCCGCACGACCCGCTCCAGGGCTGCCGCGCGTACGTGCTGCGCCGGTGCGCCGGTGGCGACCCGCCGGGCGTGCGCGCACGGTGCTGCCACCAGCTGCGGGAGGTGACGCCGCCGTGTCGGTGCCGGGCGCTGCGGGTCATGGTGGACGTGCTGGTCGAGGAGGAGGCCGCCCCTCCGTCCTGCAGGAAGGGGGCCGTCGCCGACATCGCCGCGGCACTGCCGGCGCAGGACGAGTGTGACCTGGAGGCGCCGCCTGCGCCCTTTGGCGGAGACTGCCCGCTGCAAGCCAGCCGCCGCCGCCGCCGCCGTGTAATCTAATCTACTAAGAGGCTGTTCCTTATTAACTGGCTACTTACAATAATAATGGAATAAAAATGTTTCCGTATGTCACATTGCTGGCGTGGTATTTATCTTTTCGTTCAATGTACAGTAGTAGGAACGACACTGCTAGCGCTGATAAGGAGCCTACAAAATAAACTAATAACGTGAAATATCGGATCGATCAGATTTATATTTATTTTAAACTAATATTTAATAAGAATAAAAAATAATTATGAAATGGCCCATGGGACGAGCCTAATTACCACCCTAGACACTGTTGAGAAATATATCTTTCTTTGAAAGAGAGGAAGATAAGTCAAAAGATTAATAAGTAGCACTTGTTTTACCCTAACCTACTATAACCATAATAAACACATCTCACATGTATGTGAACATTTTACAACAATCTAGATCTTATGTGTGAACTGGAACGCACGGCCTGTCCAAATCCTTGTGATCAATCCTGTGATCCAGTTCACGAGTGATTGGATGGAGTTGCACCATCTGCAGTCAGAGTCCGACAGATTGTGGACTCCTGGGTGGCGCCCTGCCCTCCAGTTGGTTCTTGCGCGGTAGGTCCTAGGCGTCGTTTCTTGAATCCTGAACTGCTTACCTGGCAAGAAAAAAAATATGAGATGTTATGCAGTTGATGGCAAGCAGATCGGGAAAGCAAGTAAGAGAAGCTCCGCAACACCTAATGATTCTGTTTGGCACGGCTTATTTGACAGCATCTTTATAGAAATAAACACTAATACTACTATACTCGTCTCCGTCCTTATCCTGACGCTGTTGAAGATTTCCAGCTTTATAGTGGCCGGCAAGGAGGAGCTGAAAAAAAGGGGGAAAGAAAGTTTTGGTGGCGGAGGCGGTAATGAATTGAAATCCCCATTTCTGCCTCGCGTTAGATCCCGTCTTCTTGCCGCAATCTTTTTGCCGGTTGGTGGCGCACACGACCCCGATTTTGCTGCCATAGTTGCTTGACCTCGAAGGGTTGGCGCTATCCGAAGGCCAAGCTGGAGGTGAATCCTCTTCCTATCTCTCACCTGTTAATTGGGGAATTCATGCGATCTTGCCGGCTCAGCTGTCGCTGGTGGCTCGGTGCTTCTGAGATGCAGGGGAGGTGTTCGTCGAATTGCCTGCCTGGAGTTGGAGGCTGCTGTGCCGAGGAGAGGGGTCAGGGATGACGCTGCCGTGGGGCGTCGCGGTCTGCGTAGTGGACATGGTGTGGGCGGTGCTCACGGGCTGGGTGTCCATGTGCCTGGTGGTCGCCAACGAGGTTGCCCGCGCCATGCGCAGCGGCGAGATGGGCCCCTTCGTCGTCGGCTGAGCTGTTGGATTCATTCGCTCCTGCAGGAAGGCGATCAGCTCAGGTCCTTCCTTTCAGATCTCTTGTAGACATGCTTCTGAATTGGTGAAGATTGTTATTGCTGCAAATTGCATAGCATGACGATTCCCTTGAACCGATCTGTTCCTCCTGTGGCATCTCTTTGTTTTCTTGCACAGGTTTGCGTCATCAAGAAAATACCTTCTCGACAGTACTGAACTCGGCATTATTTACGAGCCGACTATCCTATGAAGTACTACTAAAATAGGTGGCACGGACATTTTTTTAGATAATGGAAAATGTTTTCCGGCCTCTACATTGTCGTACGGGGCCTCAAGGTGGCACGAACATGTAGGACAAGTATCGTGTTCTGTTTTGGTAATAGATGAACCATACCAAAGGTGTTATGACTTTCTATCGTTAAAGGAAAAACACAAAGAAAATCATTATCATGATTAGGGACGGACTATTTATCACATGGAATGATGACCGACATTTTTTATAGGAGTTCAGTAGATCGTTTAATCAGGATCAGCTATGGTGCATAAGGAAGTAAAGAGGTGGAACTGTGTGGAATTATTCATAAGAGCTAGTTTAGGCAGACCAGCACATTTTGGCGAAAGACTACTTTGTCTGATTCACTTGTTTTATTGCATCCATTATGTTTCAACTGAATGCTTATTAAAAATCCTGAATTGCCTGAATAAGCACTTACACTCGCCATCAGAATTCTTCAAACTTTCTGTGGAAGCTGAATAGCTACTACTACTACGGCACATTGGGTAGCCTAGACATGAAACCCAATAATTTTATAGTTATTTTTAAAATGAAGTAAAAGAGAGGAGAAGATATAAGAGTAACAAAAAATATATAAAAAACTAAGTCGTTTTCTTTACATTCACTAACCCACAGTTGTTAGTTTGATTGATTTTTTCCTTAATGGTTCAGCTCATTGCTCATTACAACTAGTTGTACTAAAGAATGTGTCTTCAGACAGCTGCTAGTTTTATTCACACTGCTGTTTTCCTTGACAATAATGTCTGCATGAGTACATTATGTTTCTTGTTTTCTTAATCGCTTACTATGCCCTTTAACAAATTATCTAATGAGTTATCCCTTATCACAGACAGTTTTACCGATCCAGTTCAGTTGATACAAGTACATTTCTGTACAGAGACCTCACCTCAGCAGACTGCATGGCTTCAGCCTTGGAAACAGAAGTGACAGAATCTAGAGAGGATGATTTCTTTTCCGTTTTAGATTTTTTTTTGCGTTGTGGTAATATCGTGTAAAGCGTGTGCACAACCACATTCGAACAAATTTATTATGTACTTACACCCTCTTCAGTATGTATTTTTTTTATCTGTTAAAATACATAACTGAGCATAGCAACATTATGTACCACGGATTCACAAATGATCTGAGAAGTTTCCAGGTTTCTAGTGATGTGTCGATCCTTTTATAGATATAAACACTGCCACAAAAAATACAATACAAGCAAACACTAACTTGAATTTTGGAACATTTAAATTCAGAATATGAAAGTGTTTTTAGGGACTGAGAAACTGATTATGAAACCAATTGAAGATTAAGATCCATTCCATGCATTTCTTGGGCGGGACTACGAAGATCATCAGGAGTTGTAAGACTGCTAGAACACTGACACGAATCGATTCCATTATGCACAACACCTTGAGTGTACTACAATACAAGTTTCCACGTCAAAGTGAAAGCAACAATCAACTCCCTCCTCATTCAGGGATAACCCTTTCTTTACACTTTTTTGTTGAGCTAAAAGGATCATCAGTCCCTTCGGCTTTTGTGACGGTGGTGACGGCGATGCTTGGATTTCTTCTGGTCCTTTTTCTTCTTTTTATCTTTTTTCTCTTCCTTTTCTTTCTTTTCTTTTTTGCTACGTGTCTCCCAGCTGGATGGCTTCTCATCTGACGCTTCCCTACTCCAAATATCGTCAGAAGACTTTGATCTAAAAAACAGAGGCTTCTCCGGACCTTGTACTCGGCGCTCCCATTTTTCTTCCACTCGTATATCAGGACTAGGTTCATTGCCTTGATGACGTGAGGCATCAAGAAATGGACCAGGCTCATCCATCCTAGAACCAATGGCCCCCCGTCCACGTTTCACCCTGACAACATAATACAAGATTACATCAGTTGACACTTTAGATATATCACAAACAGAATACGTGAACCCTCATAGACTGTAATGAGAAGGTAGATCAATTGCATGCTTCTGATACAAGAAATCGAGAGGCTAAGTTTTTCATGTCATCAACGGTCAGTGTGTCTGTTAATATGTTCATCTATAAGATAGGGGGTATTCTAACTGACCTTGAATGAAGAAACTTCTCAATTTCATCATCCCCAAGACCATCCTCCTGTTCAGAGTAAGAACTATTGTAATTAATCCTATCTTGGTCGATCCTTGAGCTGGAGCCTTGGTTTCTCAAGTCATTTTTGCGTTTCTCGCCTCTAGAGTCATCATGATATCTAACTGTGCCTTTCATCTTAGACTCCAACTCCAATTCCTTTTCCCTGGCACGCCACATTTCATTGACCTCCACAGCACGGTTTGCTGCAAATAAACAGAATATGTTTCCATTCAGAGTAATGTTCCAGAGAGTTAACTGGTTCTGTTTTGTTAAAAACTATGAAGTCCAAATAATTTCTTTTCTTTTCTTTTCTTTTTACAGCTAATATAGAATCAGCATTATGATGTAGTCTATAACATTTATGGCAGAGGTTGCAAATGCCAAAATCAAGAGGTCACACACACGTAATCGGTTCACATTTTTATTAATTTGAAAGTTATTCTCCTGCATGAAAGTAGAAAACATAGGAAACAGAGTGATTCAAGAAACTTAAACTACAACAACATAAATCAAACATCAGGCAATTAAATGAAAGCACGATGCTAACCTTGTTGAACTCCACGTACTGTAGCCGTGAGGAACCTTGAGTTCGGGCGGTGTCTTACATTGGGTTTTCGCAGGTATGCATGAACACCTTCTCTGTCAGCCTCTAGCTGTAATCTCCGTGCTTCCTCAAGCAGTAAAGAAGCTAGGCGATTCTCCGTCTCCAGATCCATTGTCAAACTACAACTGATATGAGGACCAGAATCGGAATAGTTAGTATCTAAGATAATAAACGATAACATCACAAATACCAATAAAACAAGTTGCTAGCACTGGACTCTGTTGGAATTCTGGCCCTGTATCATTGTCACAGCAGTCCCTCTATCCCTCTGTCTATATAAGGGTACATGAGAAGTCCTATTAGGACTCTTTATTCCTACTCTACTAGGGGCTAGGGTCTGTTTGTTTCCGATTATAATCGGTCTATGGATGAAAAAAATGAAAATCCACCCAAACGTCCTGCTTAAATCTTGCTTATCTCCTATCCTAAGCAGATTATTAGAAGAGCCCAAAAACAAAAAGGAAAAATGGATTTTCTCCGTCGCAGGCCGAAACTGGCATTCCACATAAGTGAACTATTCCCCCTACGCTTCTCTTCAGTGCTGCCAAGGAGCCCTGCTTCACCGCCGCCAGCGTGCTCCCGATCGAGGGTGCCCTCCCGCCGGCCTCCCGTCAACCCGGCACCCTCCATGCGCTACACCGAGTTGATTTGGAATCCAAATATCCAAGACACTATTGTTGGAGGAAGCCAACCTAGCACATGTGATAGTACTACTTCAGGGGATGTCTGCTTTGCGTGATGCTATTGCTGCTGTTATGGTTTCATGAATAAATATTTGTGCACATCACTATTTATTGGTCTATCTTCTGTTACTATCATGATACATATTATTAAAAAAATATCCATGGTGAAGACAGCCTGCTGTGGAAGATGAAGCAAAAGGACCTTGCATTTTAATCTTATGGTTAAATTATATGTTGTTTACTGATTACTAGTGTCTAGTGTCAAATGCCAGTTCATCTAATTTCCCTTGAAAATTATGTGCTGATTACAAACCTAGTGTATTTGAGAACATGGTAATTACCAAAGTACATATTATTGTAACAAATAAGTCATTTTAAAATATCTATTAGTAATATTGTAACTACTATCAGATGCGACAGAAAACCAATAAAATGAGCTATTATCAGCCTTAGGGGCATACAAGTCATTTTACATACAGGAGATAAAATCAGTTGACAACAACCAGGATTACCAAACACCCCAGATTCTCCAGACAACGGTTTATCAGAAAATCTCGCTTCTCATGTAAGCGAGTCTCATAAAAGCAGAAACCAAGGTTTTAAAATCGTAAAGTCGACTCCAATCACCCGAGGACCGATAATGTCAACTAGGACGACTAGTCATTGACTTTGGTGATTAGTCGCCAGGGTTCCATAAGGCGCTAGGCGCTAGGCGGGCGGTGACCCTCCGCCTAGAGCTTAGGCGGCGCCTAGGCGTCCAAGGCGTTGCCTAGGTGTTATATAATAAAGCAATAATTTGTTTTATAAATATAGAATTATATGCATATTTATAATATTGTGGGCTGATTTTGTTCAGCCCACTTCCACTCCCTTCTCTCTCTCCCACAGACAGCCCAGCCCAATCTTCACTCTTCATTTACACAGGCTAGCCCATTCCATCACTCTCCGTCACTTCAAAAGCGTTAGGTCACCCTCCCCCCCTCCTCTTTCGATGCGCCGCCTCCATCCCCTTCTCGTGTGTGATGCGCTGCCACCCTCCTCCCCCCGCCGCGTGCGACCACGAGATGCACCACCGCCCCCCTCCCCCTGCCGCGTGCGACCGCGAGATGCGCCCCCCCTCTTCTTCCGGCGCGAGATGCGCCACCCTCCCCCCTTCGCTTCCGAGGCGAGATGAGCCGCCGCTGCCTCCCCGCCTTCGCGCGACAGGGGCCTGCGCCGCCTCCCCCTCTTCCTGTGTCGCGCCGCTGCCCTCTCTTCCTCGAGCGGTCGCCCCCCACCCCCACCCTGGCGCCTCGCACCCGCCTACCCCCCGAGGCGAGGCGGAGAGGCCGCGCGGAGCGCTTCAGCGCGCCTAGGCGGCCGCCTCACAGCGCCTTTCTGAACGCTGTTAGTCGCCCCTAGTGGATCCCAGACGGTAGTGTAGTTTTCCACATAGCATAGCAAACATAAAATTTAGAAGCATATTAATGTCAACTCCATAACAGCAACAGGATTCAAATGCATCTAAAGTTTTAAACCAGAAAGATGATAAATAGGACTAAAGAAGCATATCATCATCCAGTTCAAAGCCTCCTCCATCTGCAGTTGGAACTACACGTGATGGTATGGAGAGAGAAGAGAAAGGAGGACACAGGATGGAGAAGAGAAATGGCCTGAACTCTGATGGGCCAGCATCAGTCCAGACCTGAGCACAACAAGGGCTCCACCTAGTAATCGAACACCCTGATCAGAGGACAAGTCACGACTAGTCAGACGACAAGGTTTCTAGTCACCCAAATCGCGCCAGATACACTAACCGGGCTGGCTGAACTGATTAGGACGACTAATCACGATAAGTTGGACGACTTGAAAACATGGCCAGAAACAAACAGGGCCTATGACTCTTAACTCTTAACCACCTAGGACTCCTACTCCAAACCGACTAGGACTCTTACTTGGAGACCCGATTGTGACTCATAACCTGGCACAACACAGGATCACTAACAACAAACTCCATAAATACATATAAATATAAATGTTCTTCGCAAAACGACACCGACTTTCGAGATTTCCGTTATATATTTGAAAACATAACTACTTTCTTGCTTTTCTTTTTTGTTAGTTGTTTCACAAATATGATAAATATAGCTTGGTTCAACGGATCCAATATTTGAATACAATGCAACTTCCAAGGCCCATTCAAAGTTATAAAGGTTTGACAATACTAAGGGCGTGTTTGGCATGGCTCCGGAGTCTAAATTTACTTCAGAGCTGAAAAGATCCACCCAAACACCCCAACTCCATAACTCCGTGGAGCAGCCAACTCCACAGAGTTGGAGGAGCTACAATTCATTTTTTCGGAGTACCTCATTTGTTGCTCCAAAACTAGTGAATATCAATGAAGTCGTGGAGTTGGGGATATTTACCCACAAGTGCCACTGGTTAAAAAACGATTCATTGTTTTTTCTTTTCCTCCACCCGGCCAGACTCCTCCCGCACGCTTGGCTGAACCCTAGGGGCGCCGCCGATTCCTCCGACTTCCACCGGTTGTGCCGCCTGCAGCCCCCGACTGGGCCACCCTCGACCAGCCCCCGCCGCCTTCCACCACCTACGCCGCCTGCAGCTGTCCGGCTTTGTCCTTGTGCTCTTGCTGCTAGCCGGAGTAGTTGCTATCGAGCTCCAGCTACCGGCCGCTAACACCAGTCCTCACGCATCATGATCCCAGCTACATGTGTTCTTAGCCTTCTCCCCCTCCCTTCACAATTTTAACTAAGTCAATGAAATTACTGTGCGTCTAACTGAAATACAAATCGTTTCAGGGTTCTTCCCTGAAAACACACACACACAAAAAAATACTTACACACAAAAATCTTTTGTTTTTGTTAAGGAACTGATGTGATATGCAATTTCATACACCATCTGTTGTGGTACTGAATTCAGAGGTCAATAGCCAGAATTTTCATATCAGTATATCTCATAACATTGATCTCGTATACTTTGCATTTTGCATTTGATAGAATAAAAAAGTTTTAAGTGATTTGTAAGAAGATAAATATTATGTACTATGCTATCATTTTATTATTCATATATGGTTGGAACAAGAGTTTGAATATAAAGTAGTTGCATACACATCATTATATTTGTAGGAAGTATATGAATAAAAAGTAGTGAAAAAATGTTACATACACTTTATTATTGTTGAATGAAAAAATCTCATTTTTTCTGAAATGATGTATAATTTAAAATATTTTACGAATTGCATACACTTACTATGCATAAAACGCATACAATCAACATAGCAGGGGTAATACGGTATTACACCCTTCAAACTCTCTTTTCTGAAGCTGACAAACGCATTTCAGCCAAACACCATAATGAACTCCTCTAACTCCACAGAAGAGTTGCTCCACCCCAGAGTTTTGGAGCAGAGTTGCTCTACTGTGGAGCAGAGCCATGCCAAACACACCCTAAGTTGTATGACTCCAGAGTGTGTCACTGTCGTACAGGATGATATGGTGGTTGACTGTATGTATCTGAAGTTTTGAGCCATGAAACACATCAGAGATTGCAAAGGAAGACTTTGTGTGAAAACTCACAAATATGTCTTTGCTAATAAGCCTGCGCGCCGGCCCTCAGCAGCCGTTGGAGGCCGAGCGCCTGGGGGTAGCAGATCTGCGCCGCGGGAGAGCAGCCAGAGGAGGCCAAGCGGCAGCAGATCCGCGCCGTGGGAGAGCAGCCATTGGAGGCCGAGCAGCAGCTGATCCGCGGCAGGGGCGGTGGGGGGAGGGCCTGGCAGACAGAGAACAGGCGGCTGGGCCGTGGGAAAGAGAGAAGAGAGCGGAAGTGGGGCGTGAAAAGTTAGCCCGTGCAGAAATATACATGTAACTTTATATTTCTAAAAAATCTAGAATACACACACATAACGCCTAGGTCTCGAACAACATGAACAGGCCGCGAGGCATCCCTGCAACTGTTTATTATGAGCTACAAAAAAGTAGATGCAACAGCTCATTCTCACCCAGAAAACTAGCAACACCGATCTTCATGGAGGGGCAAGTCTATTGGACAATTCTGCATCTCAAAAATGATGTGCAGTAATGAGCACCAGAACAAGAACTTTGTTCTACAGAACCTCTTCTCAAACTGGGGCGGTGATACCATGGGGAAGGAAGCTCATTTCAGTTGAGCCCCTCCTAACTCTAGGCAAATGGACTTGTATCAGTATTCAGCATCCCCTCCACAACGCAAACAAATCCACTAAGATCTGGATTCAACCTCGACACATCTACGTACGGTTTCTAAACTTCACATTGGCGTACTTGATCGGTAGCTATGACTCGAAAACACACATATTATGCCATTCTATGCGATCCCTAGGCGGGGAGTCAGTTCATCTACAAGAAGATTCTGATTCGGAAGCTTTGGAATGGAGGGTACGAGAAGGTGAGGAGCGTTCACCTGAGACCCCGACGCGGCTGTCTGGAAGGAAGGAGGCGTCGCACGAGCAGCCAAGGAACGGAGGTCTGAGGCAAACCACCGGCAGGCGTGAGGACGGATTCTGGATGCGGCCGCGGGTCAGGATCGCCAAGACAAGCGTCGGGCGCCGGCGCTGGACGCCCAGCGGCAGAGGGGTGCGGAGGTGGATTAGGGTTAGGGCGCGGCGGGCGGGCGGGCGGGCGACGGAGACCGAGGCGAGACGCGTCAGGAAGAAGAGAAGCATCGAGACACGAGGGAGCCTGACGTTTTAACACTGCCTTTATTGTCATCACCAAGTCCAGCCCAGTCCAATCCGGAGCCCGGCCTGAATTGGCCCAATAAGGCCCCGCCATGTCGAGTCAACAGCCAGCCCTTTTGCTACCCGGAACACCCCAACGGTAAGCTCGCGCCTCCGCCGTGGGCTAAGGACTTGATGGTTGGTGTGGGCAACAGAAAATAAATTCTCAGCATAGTTCTTGTACACAGTGGTGGAGGGCGGGCTGAACCACATAATTTAGTAAATATATGTAATATGTTTAAATGTTGTCATACATGAACTTGAAATTTAAATATTCAAAATAATAGAGAATAGTTGCATACCATTAGATTATTATTTTGGCACTAACATACGACGTTCCTTATGTCTTCAAACTCTTGCCCGCCTGCACGTGCGCCCTGCGGCCTGCCCGACGCGGCGACGCCCGCCCACCTGACGGCCGGCGTCCCGGACTCCCGGCCTCGCGCCTCGCCCTCGCCGCCTCGCGCACCCGGCGCCCGCAGCCCGCGCCTCAGCCACGCACGCGCGCCTCGCGCAGTCGCGCCCTCGCTGTCGCCGCTCGTCTCGCTCTCGCCCGGCCCCCGGCGGCGGCTGCCTGCTCCTGCTCGGGATTTTAGATTGAGGAGGCGATTAGGTCACAGATGAGGAGAATATGAGATGTGTCGGACATGGAGGGGCTCATTGAGGGGCTCCCCTATGCGATGGGCAGTAGGGGGGCTCGAGCCCACCCTGCTGTCCCGTTGGATCCGCCCCTGCTTGTACATTCCCACGTAGATCACTGATTTCAAATCATCAGATTTTATAAGTTAGGGTTAGTATTAGGATTTAAAGGTTAGGGTTAATTTTTAAAGTGTTTGAAATTTATTGTTTAGAATTTAATGTTAGTGTTTCAGGGTTTAATATATAATTTTTTTTCAGAAATCAACGTTTTAAATTAAAATTAGAGCAGTCCACTTGATGCATTCAGTTTCTGGGCAACCGGCGGGTATGCCTCGGGCACGAAGGATTCTTGTGAAGTGTGCGTAGCAATTTTGTTAGTCTATATTTTTCTTTTTCATTAAAGGTCCTTCAACAGTGTAGCAGTTGTCATCTACTTTTTTTTTTTCATTTCAAATAGAAACATGACTTGCAAGGGGTATTTTGGCGCAGCGGTAAAGCTGTTGCCTTGTGACCATGAAGTCATGGGTTCGACTTCTGGAAACAGCCTCTTACAGAAATGCAGGGAAAGACTGCGTATAAAAGACCAAGTGACTCGGACCCTTCCCTGGACCCTGCGCAAGCTAGAGCTATATGCACCGGGCTGCCCTTTCCGTTAAATAGAAACATGGCTTCCTTCTCAAAACTATTGAAAATTTCTCTCCAAAAAGTCTAATGCAACAGGTTGACTGCCATTCTACAAAGAACAAACACTGTTTCACATACTTGCATTGGCTCGCACAAGACCATAACGTCAATTGAGAAAAGACTGCTCTGCTTGGCTCAGCCAACATGATCTTCCTGAGAAATACATGAAACAAACAGCTAGGCAACAAGAGGCCATGATGGGTTGTTCCGTTTCTCAACTTCTGTCATCTCGGAAGCCAGGGCCATGCTTTTTTACATGCCGTCCTCTCGTTCTCCAAAACACCTAAGCAGTGGACTGTAAGAAAAAACAACTTAAATTTGGAAGATGAACCTAAGCTGTAGAAAGGAAAATCTTACCGTGTACATTTCTCTGGAGAGTGTGTTAGGGGCTTGAAATCAAATTTGAGCAGTCAGTGCTGCCCTCACTGTATTTTTCACCTTCACCCCAATGGCGTCCTCCGTATCCATTTACTATAACTTCACACCGAACAAGTGCGGAACAATCTGGAGCTCATGTTACCTTCTCTCTCAAGGCATCTGGTGTGAACAGGTCAAAATTGAGTTATCAAGGAAAAAATTTAGATCCATGTTATATGTTCTGGTGAATTCACTTGGAGTCATTGATACCAAAGAGATAGAGGAAAACACATGTGATAAGGATTACTGATCAGATAAAGCCACTTTGATACGTGACCATGTAAAAGAATATGCTGGCACATTGTTTCCCAGGCTTTATCTCAGAATGCCATGCCTTCGAATTTCATGCATAGCTTACGCAGAACAGGATTACAGACGCTAGAGTGTATAAAATAATGACATTAAACAGCCAGTGGTTCACGTCAGAGGGTAACTAGATGCATTTAAAGATCATTCTCTGAACTATAAAGGACCATGAAATAACCCTTCCAAAAACGAAATTAAAAAATGAGCATGAAACGAATTGTTTGTCTTACACTTCCTATGCAATGTATATACAACTGCCTTTTAGTTTCTTTACTACATGCACTACCTCCTTTTTGTTTATTTCCTCTGGATAGGGATCATACATATATAACAGTGTAATTTTTAGTTAATTCGAAAGACTTTTATGGAAACATATTATACTTCCTTAAAACATGAATTAAAAATATGAAAATATTGATACAAGAAAATAAAAAGGCCTGGAAAACAACAATAATTTAAAGATATCAACTCTTTGGGCATACTTGCTATTAGAGAATAATAAATGGATTAATTCATTGATGGGAATCAGTGGTACATGTGTAAGAGTACAAGACTTGAGGGCCAAGTAGCCTATTGGCTATTGACCAAAATACCCACTAACTCTAATACATATACGCTAACACCCCTTGCAGTCACAACATCTAGTCACAACAGATGTTGAGGCTGAACCGGAACTCCGAGAACACCAATGAAGGAAGGCCCTTGGTGAAGATGTCGGCGAAATGGAAAGTCGTTGGGACGTGGAGCACCCGTACATCACCGATGGCAACACGCTCACAAACAAGTGGGGTCGATCTACACATGCTTCATGCGCTGGTGCTGAACGGGATTGGTGGAGAGGTACACCGCTCTGACGTTGTCATAGTATACAAACGTGCTTCGAGCGAGGGGACTGTGGAGCTCCAGGAGCAGCTGCCGAGGCCAACAAGCCTCAACCACACCTTTTGCCATGGCGTTGTCCTCGACCTCAGCACTCGAGCGGGAGACAATGTGCTACCGCTTCAACGACTAGGAGACGAGGTTGTCGCCCTGGAACACGGAGTAGGCAGAGGTGGACCTACGCGTGTCCAAGCAACCTGCACAGTCAGCGTCAGTGTAGACGACCAGCTCGGATGCTAGGCAACGACGGAGAAGAAGACTGTAGTCGAGGGTACCCCAAAAGTACCGAAGGATCCGCTTCACAACGGTGAGGTGCGACTCTTGTAGATCGTGCATACGAAGACACATCTGCTGAACAATGTAAGAGATATCAGGTCTGGTGAATATGAGGTAGTGGAGAGCGCCTGTAAGGCTCCTGAAGTCAGTGGGATCACTGACAGGAGCACCATCTCTAGAGGAGACCGTGGTCGGGGACGCCTAGGCCACGCGTGGTGTGGCGGGTGACATCGAGCTCACATGTGGTGCAACTGGAGGTGCTGGGGCTGCGCGTGGCGTGGTGGAGGATGGACCTGCAGGAGGCAGAAACATAGGTGGTTGTATAGGGGCGGTCACGGCTTAGTTTCGAACTGTGAGTCTAACTCTATGGTAGAGTCGGAGGAGGAAGTGAAGAAGGTTAAGGAATACTCGTCGAAGGTGACATGTTGAGGGATCAAGAGGCAGTGGGTGGAAAGATTGAGGCAATAGTACCCATTGTGGTCAGGGGAGTACCCGAGGAGGTAGACGCAACGAGTCGAGCAGGGTGAAGCTTATGAGCGGCAGTGGAACAATGGTTAGGGTAGCAACCGCAGCCGAAGACTCGAAGGTGCTCGTAGGTGAGAGTGGTACCGAACAAGGTGAAGTGAGAGGTGGGAGTGCCAATCGTCTTCGTACGAAGGCGATTTAGGAAGTAGGTGGCAGAAGAGACTCAGGCCAAAACCGAGCAGGGACAGAGGCCTGGAACAACAGGGAGCGCATCGTGCTGCTAGTGGTGCGAATCATGTGCTCACTCTTGCCGTTCTGGGAAAGGTGTACGGGCAAGACATGCGCAGTTGTTCATCATGAAAGAGGAAGAAGGCACGAGACGCGAAGTTATCAAACTCGCGCCCGTTGTCACACTAAACAGCCCTGATGGTGCGGTCAAACTGAGTGAACACCCAAGCGAAGAAGTGAAAGAGCGTGATAAACGTATCAGACATCAGACACAAGGTAATAGTTCACGAGTAGTGTAAAAAATTGTCAAGAACAACTAGATAGTATCTATATCTGAAAACATTAATGACAGGAGAAGTCCACATATCACAATATATGATATCAAAAATATGCACCGCTTAAGAAGTAGAGCTAGGGAAGGGAAGCCGAACATGACGACCTAACTGACAGTCATGGCATAAAGATTCATGGGTGCCACCAGTCCAAGAGATAACTAAACTACTCGACAACTTGGACAAAACATCAGGACCAAGGTGGCCAAGCCGACGATGCCAGGCGGTGGATGAAGCTCTAGTAGTCAGAGCGTGCGGTATAGACGAAGGAGTAGGAAGCCGAAGAGCGTACAGGGGTCTAGACCTATCACAGCGAAGGAGAATACGATGGGTAGCAAGATCCTTCACAGATAAAACAAACGGGTCAAACTTCATAGAACAAGAGTTGTTAGTGTTGAACTAACGAACAGAAACAAGATGTTGAATAGTGTTAGGAGCAACAAGAATGTTTCGAAGTCGAAAAGAACCAGGTAGAACTGAGTCGCCTACTAAGGTGATCGAAAGAGTATATCCGTTGCCGACAATCATAGAAGAAGGAAAAGATGGGTGACGAGGGTGCGAGGAGAGTATACCGACATCATGAGTGGTGTGGTAGGAGGCACCTGAATCAACCACCTAGTCACGGATGGGAGGTGTCAGGGTTATCGTGTTGAACGAGTTAGCAAGTGACTCCTGATCCCACCCGCCAGTGTATGGCATCCAGGAAGGAGCCGGATGAGGCTGCTATGGTGGCTTAAGGGAGAAGCCGAAGCTGGTGCAGCGACGGGGTGGCCAGAGAGAAGTGTCAAGAGGGGCATCGAGCCCGCCGAAAACCAGAGTAGCGAGTAGTGTCAGCTGAGGGCGTTGTGGTCGTGGTGCCGAAGTACCTGGAGACGGGTCAAGCCACATAGTGATATTGACCGGTCCATGGGTTGTAGAGAGACGACTAGAGGGCACTACCCTAGCCGGGATCTCCACCCCCACCACCACCACCACGTCGGTGATGACAGAGGTTACCACCACCAGAGCTGCTAGAAGCTTTATGGGTGGTAGGAGGACAAGGAGAGCCAGGAGGGGGTCGACCAAGTGGACGCGGAGACTGGCCGCTGGAGGTAGTAGTGGAAGTAAGAGGGCGTAGGGGCTACCTGGAGCCGGATCCGTAGAGAGTCGTAGCAAAAGGGGAGTGGACCACGACTCTCTTGGTGATATCCTCGAGTATGAGGTCATTCTGAACCCGCTAGAAGGAGGGGAATGGGACAGACCGTACGATCCAGATCCTCAGCTACTAATGCTCGTTGAGACCCCCAAAAAGGTTAGGACGAGCGTACGATCAAACACCAGCACACCGGTCACGAAGTGAGTCCAAGATGCCCTTCATCTGGCGGCAATACTCGGTGACGGAGAGGTCACCCTGGTCAAAAATGTGGAAGGTTGTGTCAAGGTGGAGAGCATGGGCCTCACGGTTGCCAACGAACTGCTCCACAGTGGCAACCCATGCCTAGCGCCCGGTACCACTGTGCTCATGGACAATTCCTGCAGCTTGATGATGATAGACCCCATGATCCAGGACAAGACCATATTGTCCAAACGTATTCAGGAAGGGACCGCCGAGCTGTCGTTATCGAGGCTGTGGTTGTCGAGGGCGTAGCACTGCAGTGTCAGAAGAACGAGGTCGCGCTAGCGGGCATATGAGCAAGAGGCAATGTCGAGGATGACCGAGACCAGTGACCGGATGTTCTGGACACCGACGGCTTGGGCGTGAAAGTTGGTGACGACGAAAGCCTCGTAGGGAGGTGATCCGCAACATCGTCGTGGGCGAGAGAGATGCCAGCAAACGTGTGCCCCCCGAGATGGTGTCTGGCCTCCTCGAGTTGACGGACGAGGGCGTCCATAGAGGCACGCTCCTGCTCCCAAACAAGAATGATATCCCACTCACGCTCACGAGCGGCGACTAGAACAGCGGTGAGTGCGCAGCGGAACACAGCCGCGTCACCATGAGAGGTCTCGGGCAGAAAGGAGGCGGGCGGGGTGGATCTGACAGCGATGGCAGGCAGCCATGGGCCGGTGGGTGTAGATCCAGAGGTGATGGCGCCCTGTAACCCGGCACCCGCACCTGGTGGCCAAGTTGCGGCATCTGAAATCCAGGTGGCGGCAGGCACAGCGCCAGGGGCTAGGGCAGGCGGGAGCCGAGGGCTGGGCCGGCAGTTCCCTGTAGCCCTGTACCCTCTAACTCTAATACATATACGTTAACACTTGCCATTTGGGTTGGAGGGCAGCAAATAATTATGTTCTACAGGGACTTAGTTCAAATTTTTTGAAAACTTGAGATCAGTTAGGTATTCATGATTCAACATTCCAATAATGAATATGAATAAAAAAACAGTGAAGTATGTTATTCCACGATAAGGATAATAACATGCTTCCTATCCTATGAGATAATAATTAGAGTAAGAAGTGGCCCTACTTATTTTTTCCTGCATGAGATTGACATAGTCCATGCTGTTGTCTCTCCAGATATATGGAAGAACACTTTGATACATATACAGTGTAGGATGCACTCCAGCATCTTCCATCCACCGCAAAACCTGAGCCAAAGGAAGACAATAAAAAAAGAGAAGGAATTGAATTTCACAGCCATAAACTCTGTCATTACTCCTGTTCCATACATATTTCGCATCAAGATTTTGATCAATCCCTAGCTTTGTATGGTGTTGAGTGCAGAATTTTGAATGGGCAAAGCATTGCACGTGATACTAAATAAATACTTTGCCACAGTACAAATCGTCCTAACAGGACATAACTGGTTCAAATTCACAGTAAAGAGCATGATAGGAGATGTCAAAATAGAACTTTTGTGTGATGTTCTTCAAAACGGATAAAGCAGAACTTCACTACAGCGTCATAGTATCACACTGCAGTAATTGTAAATAGTATCTAGGAAGTATAGTTGTTCATGCTTAGTATTAAAAGGAATTTCTGTTGGAAGGATCCGACAACCCTTATTCTGGTGAGACTGTAGCTGCCTAGTGAAAGGGTCTTTTTACCTCAACATATTTTCTCCATTTCCCAACAACTAGTAAATTTCTCAACAGAACTTCATATGTAGAAAGGCCCATAGTAGAGGATGAAGTCACCATTTTATAGAACAACTGCATGAGAAAGAATCATACTAGCAATATTAGTCCAATCCTTTGAAGTGTTTGAGGGAAATAGGAAAAGAAAATGCACAATCAACAGTCTAAGCATCACTGCTAAAATTGTTTTCCTCACATGTCCAATGAGCAGGGTGGTGTGTTGCTCAAACATGGACAGTTGTACATGTTCACAAAAAAGAAATGGTGATGACTGCAAAAATATAGGTGACACAAGGGACTATATCTTGCTGTTAACCGATGGTGGCTTCGATACCAAATGTTGGAAATCCAACGGTGGTTTTCATTTCCAGCAGCCCCTCTATTACTTTGATTATATAGGGGTACATGTGTACTTTTACTAGTACTTATTTCTGGAACTCGCAGGAGAGCTACCCATCATTATATTAAGAAGAAAGAAAGGTCCAAAACTAGACCATTACAAGCCGCCTAACATGCTGTTAAAAGAAATACAACAACAACAACAACCAAACCTTTATCCCAAGCCTGTTGGGGTCGGCTAGACATGAAACCCAATATCAATGAAGTAAAAGAGAGGAAGAGATATAAGAACAAGGAAAAAAAGAAAAAAAAAGAAAAAGGAAAAAGAAAAAAAAGAAAAAAGAGAAAAGAGAAAAGAGAAAAGAAAAAGAAAAAGAGAAAAGAGAAAAGAGAAAAGAAAAAAGAAAAAAACAAGACTACGACTCTGGCACATGAATTGCTACTTTCCATGCGGTCCTATCATGAGCTAAGTCTCTAGATACATTCCAATCTCTCAAATCTCGTTTTACCGCCTCCTCCCAGGTCAACCTTGGTCGTCCTCTACCCCTCCTAATATTTTCTCTACCTCTTAAAATCCTACTGTTAACCGGTGCTTCTGGAGGTCTCCGTTGGATATGTCCAAACCACCTAAGTCGATGTTGGACTAACTTCTCTTCAATCAGCGCCACCCCTACCTTATCACGAATCGCCTCATTCCTTATTCGGTCTCTTCTCGTGTGCCCGCACATCCACCGTAGCATGCACATCTCTGCGACACTCATTTGTTGGACATGTTGCCGTTTAGTTGGCCAACATTCCGCCCCATAGAGCATCGCGGGTCTGATCACCGTCCTATAGAACTTCTCTTTTAGCTTTTGTGGGACTTTCCTATCACATAGGATTCCAGAGGCTTGTCGCCATTTCATCCACCCTACCTTGATCCTGTGGCAAACATCCTAATCAATATCGCCATTGCTTTGTAACACTGATCCTAAGTATCGGAAAGAGTCCCTTCTAGGTACTATTTGTCCTTGTAGACTAACATTTCCCTCTTCACGACCAACACCACTAAAGTCACACCTCATATACTCTGTTTTGGTCCTACTAAGTCTAAACCCCTTGGACTCTAAGGTTTATCTCCATAACTCTAATTTCTTATCAACACCATCTCTAGTTTCATCTACCAGCACTACATCATCAGCAAAGAGCATGCACCAAGGGATATCCCCTTATATATCCTTCGACACCTCATCCATCACCAAAGAAAAGATGTATGGGCTCAAAGCTGATCCTTGATGTAGTCCTACCGTGATAGGAAATGCATCAGTCTCACTATCACTTAAGCGCACACTTGTCCTAACATTATTGTACATATCCTTGATAAGAGTAATGTACTTTGTTGGCACTTTATGTTTCTCTAGTGCCCACCACATGACTGACCTTGGTATCTTGTCATACGCCTTCTCCAAGTCGATGAACACCATATGCAAGTCCTTCTTCTGCTCCCTATATCTCTCCATAAGCTGACGAAGCAAGAAAATCGCCTCCATTGTAGACCTCCCAGGCATAAAACCAAACTGGTTTTTAGTGACATTGGTCACTTTACTCAGGCGGTGTTCAATCACTCTCTCCCAAAGCTTCATAGTATGACTCATAAGCTTAATACCTCGATAATTAGTACAACTTTAAATATCTCCTTTATTTTTGAAGATAGGTACTAATATGCTGTTAAAAGAAATGCTAAAAGAAAAACCTTTTACATAGACCCGGCCATAACTTACTGTTAGAGTACTCTATGTATCAAGTGTAAAACTGTCATTAGGCAGGGGTATTTTAGTCATTTTGTAGTAAGGATTGACAACCTATATATGTACCCCCCTTGATAGCCTATTGGGTTAATGAAATCATTTTCTCCAATATGGTATCAGATTAGGTTGAAACCCTAGCTTCCTCTCTCTTCCCTCCTCTCTCCCCTGCAGCCGCCGCTACATGGCTCGTGCCGCGGGCGAGCCGCCGGGCCTCCCTGCCCCCGCGACCGCCCCTCTGGCCGGCGCTACCCCTGCCTCCTTGGACGGCGCCCCCTTCCCCCTCTCCTCCAGCATTGCCGCGGCCGGGATTGGGGGCGCCGCGCCCTTCCCCTCTCCTCCAGCGCTGCCACGATCAGGGCCTCCGCACTGGGGGTCGTCGCGGCCTCCTCCGCCTCGCGGCGCCGGATCTGGGCTGCCTCTTCTCCTCTCTAGCCACGTCTCCTCCGGCCGCCGCTAGCCGCCGCCGTTACACATCTTCCAGTGGCCGCCGCTCCCTGGATGCAGGCGCTAGGATCCGACCCCTGGATGCACACACCAGCACATGGTGTCTCTGGACGTGCCACGCCACCGCTGGATCCCATCCTGCGTGCGCTGCCGCCACCACCAAGCACTGTCTTGCGCGGATTCTCCTCGCCGTCGGCAGCCACCTGCGCCGTTCTCGACGATCTGGTGGACCACGCCATTGGTGCCGGACAACCTTATGCGACCACCTCCGGTGTCACCGCCGCTCTGGCTGCCTCTTGTGAGCGAGAGTGGACTCTCGCTCTTGCCTTGGAGCAGGAGCGTGCGTCCATGGTGACTCTTACTCACCAGCTCGAGGAGGACACGAACCAGTAGTTGAGTGCCACCCACGAGTCCTCCCTAGGCGACGGAGCAGCTTACACCACCTACGCGGTTTCCCTCATCGCCGCTCTCCACGCCCAGGCTGCTGGTGTCCAGAACATCCGGGCACTTGTCCTGGTTGTCCTTAGCACCGACTTCACTTCATACGCCAGGTGGCATCAGCTGCTCATCCTCACCCTTCGGCGTTTCCGACTCGACGACCCTTCCTCCGAGATGATTCACTCTGGATTGGCATGAACAGCTTGGTTCTTGCCTGGATCCCTTGAGTCTCTCTCTCTCTCTCTCTCTCTCTCTCTCTCTCTCTCTCTCTCTCTCTCTCTCTCTCTCTCTCTCTCTCTCTCTCTCCGAGGAGTTGCAGGACATCGTCAGACAGCGTGGTGGTGTCACTGCTCGTCAGGCGTGGCTGATCCTCGAGCAGCGCTTCTAGAGGAACTGTGCGACTCGTGCCCTTCACATCCGGGCGTGGTTCGGGACCACCGTGCAGGGTGACCTTTATATCTCTGCCTACTATCGACAGATGAAAGGTATGGATGATGCCCTGCGCGACCTTGGTGATCCCGTCCCCGATAGCTCACTCGTTCTTTAGGTCCTTAAGGGCCTGAACGAGCGCTACTCTCACCTCCGATCGTGGCTTCTCCGTACAGAGCCGTTCCCGACCTTCGAGAAGGTCTGGTATGACCTCGAGCTTGAGGAGATCACTACTGGAGGTTCTGCCGGCTCCTCGACTGCCACAACCTTCTACGGCTCTGGACAGTCCTCGCGTCCTTCTCCGTCCGCTGCTGCTTCAGGAGGACCACCGCCACGGCCACCTCGTCCGCCTACCACCCTAGGGACACCTGCCGGTCCTGGTGGTGGTAACCGTCATCACCGTAGGCGCGGTGGCCGTGGTGGGACCGGGGGAGGAGGTGCTAGTAGTGTGGGTGGTAGCACCGGCCAGAGCAGCGCTCCCTGGCCCACACCCTACAACCCGTGGACTGGCCAGATCTCCCGCCACCATGCGCGCCACACCCTTAGCCGGCGTACGTTGCCACCCCAGTCTACAGCGAGTTTGGCTACTCCTCTGGCGGACAGTCGACTCTGACCTACGGCGGGCCTGGCTACCCTGCTGGTGGGCAGTCGACACTAGCCTACGTGGGCCCTGCTATCCTGCTAGCTAGCTGGTCACCGGCTTCAGCAGGACCTTCTGACTCTTCGTCGCTCGGTCGTGCAAGCTCCACCTCTGGTCAAACCGGGTCCTAACAAGGACGGATGGGTGAAGGTCGTTCCCGTTCAGCTCGCCATCAGCAAATTGTTACACCTCGCCGACCACGACATCCTGTCCCGGTGGACCACCGGGGGCGTTGCTTCAATTGTTTTGCCACTGATCACCGGCTAGTGCATGTCGACTCCGTCCACGGTGCTTTAAATGCAGGGACATTAGCCACAAATTCTACTACTGTCCTCAACGGATGGCAGGAGCCTCTGCCGCTGATAATCCAATGTTGACGCTGGTTCAGCATGTGCTAGTCTGGAAGCGACTATCTACGTGGAAGGATGTGGAGGGCAACGGTGAGGCTGCCCTTTGGAACCTTCGGTTCCAAATGACGGCGCCTCCCCAACCCGAAGCCTCCAATATGTTAAGTCGACTCAAGATAAGACACTTTCCCGCCTTCAGAGAATGGATGGGGTTCAAGTGTCGGCACTGAATCAGCATAGCTCAGTTTGGAAGCGTTTATCGGCGCCGACTGCTCCTTCTTACTTCAAGCGAAGGGGGCATGGGGGCAACGGTGAGGCTGCCTCTTTGAAACTGCTGGCTCTGAATAATGGCATCTCCCGAGCCTATGACCGCCCTATTCGCTGAAATGACAACCTCTCCTAGAAGAGAAACAGGGCTGTGCCACTGAATCCAATACGGAGACGTATCTCAGCACCACCGGATAAGCTAAAGTGTGACACCAATAGGACTGCTGATACACCCACCAACGTTGAGCCGCAGCAAGCCGCTGAATACCGTGGACGCCGCCGTTGCAGGCCACGACGAAGGCGTCGCCCAACTCAGGGTCTACGTTCTTCCTCGCCAAGGGACTTGGAGGGCAACGGTGAGGCCGCCTCTTCAGATCCAATGGTTCCGGATGATGGCGCCTCCCCGGCTCATGGTCCATCATGTATCATTGACTGGTCTGACCGACTGGAAAGAGCAGAAGCTGATCTCCGCAAAGCACTTCTTGTCACAGTAATAGAGCCTCCTTCAAATTTGTCAACTGATGAAGTCAAATTGATAATAGCAAATAGATTTGAGTTGCATCAGGACTCTAGTACTCCAGTGCTCTGGTCCTGGTACATATATTATGTTTGCTCAAGATGAGGACACTGCTACAAGGTTGGCTAATTTCGTACCACCGTCGCGGTCTTCTGTTCCTCGCCTTCACTTTCGTCGATGGACAAGACATGCATCAGTCACAGGTGCTGCTCTACTGGTTTTGGTTGATATTGAGTTGCGCGGTATTCCAGCTCATGCGTGGGAGATGTCCACGGCAGAACACTTGTTGAATCCTTATGCGTGGCCTCATGCCCTCCACTCGGCTACTAGAAACATGGAAGACTACACTGCCTTCCGCCTCTCGGCATGGTGCTTTAAACCAGAGGATATTCCAAATTCACGAGACCTTCACATAGTGGAGCCCCCGATCGGTGTAATCGAGGTACCACCTGGTAAACCAACCCTGGTATATCCCATCGACATTGCAGTGTTGGCGACCACTTATCCAGCGCCCGGTAGTGATTACCTTTCCTCCTCGGATGGTGATGACAGTGACACTCATCCTCGTCGGAGGCAGAGACGTCAAGAATCTTCTACCTCTCTGCGAATGGTTCAGCACGCTCAACAAGGTGTCAGGATCAACTCATCCATAGTTGCCGCAATACAGCAGCACTTTGGAAATCCTACTCCTAGCGGGCAACACATGTCTGCTGCTCAGATAAGAATCCTTCATCTGGTGGGCTGCTATCACTTGAGGCAGTCAACCCTCAGGAGAGTCCTGTCGGCTCTCCCCGAGTTTCTGCTCCTGTGGCAAAGGTATCACCAACGCCGTCACATCTAGCCAATGCTGCCCTGGAACCACCCAATAGTCTGGCAATTCTACCGTATTACCCGCAGTCGAGGCTACAGGGGGTGGAAAGGTCTTTCCTGGCACCTCTCATTTCAGCAAGAATGACATCCTTAATGGTCTCGCTACGGGAATTGAGCATCACCCGAACAGCAGAGAATGGCATTGTCGAAGTGTATGGTCGACACTTCCCCCGGACCTGCTCTGGGCAGCCCGCAGAGGTTTTTTTTCGAAGGGGCTAGTCGCTTGCGGAGAGCTCCAACGTTAAGGACGAGTGAGGAAGAAGCTTGACACGGCGAGTTTTACGTGATTCGGGCCGCCGGAGCGTAAAACCCTACGTCCACGGTGAGCAGGGGTGCTCGCTGTATTGCTTGTTGCTCAGAACCGGAGTCCTGAGCTTGAGGGTGAGTTATGTCTAGGGTGCGAGTTGGTGGAGTGCGAACCCTTGCTAACGTTGCCTACCCGAGCCTTTTATAGTCCAAGGCTCGAGCGGCTTACAAGGGGGGCCCGAGACACGACAGGTGGTCCCGGGGAGATTGCCTGTCGACTATCGTATCTGCAGTTATGTCGGTAGTTGTCTCTAACGAAGTCTTCCGAGTCTTCGTTCTGCCGCCCTGCCCATGCCACAAGCTAGTCGTAGTGGTTGATGACGGCGGAGGCGGCAGGGGATGTCTTGTCGCTGTGTTTATTGGCTGGCAGGTTCTGACAAGGCGCGCCAGTCTGCGATGCGACTGGACGCAACGGCGCCTGACAGAGGTGTGCTCCGCGTCTTCGCGTCTTGGGAAGGCGCGGGCCTTGAATACCTTGTACGGGCAAGGTATGGTGCGTCTTTACGTCTGCTGCCTACCACGCGGGGGCAGGCAGCGCCGTCCTGCTGGCCACGTGGCGGGGCCGGAGCTCTCCTCTGAGGAGAGGGAGGTCCGGCCCCGCGGGACACGTGGAGCCTTCGAACCTCTCCCCGTGGAGGGGGGAGGTCTGGCTTCTGTCGGCCACGCGGCGGGTCCGGAGCTCTCCTCTGAGGAGAAGGAGGTCCGGCCCCGCGGGACACGTGGCACCTTCGGAGCTCTCTCCGCGGAGGGGGAGGGCCGGCTGCTGCTGGCCACGTGGCGGGCTCGGAGCTCTCCTCTGAGGAGAGGGAGGTCCGGCCCCGCTGGACACGTGGCGCCTTCGGAGCTCTCTCTGCAGAGAAGGGCGAGATCCTTAGGCATTTTCCCCTATGCGGGGGGTACCCCATATCGTGGGTACCGACAGTGGCCTCCGGGCCCATCTCGGGGGAGATAGCGAGCCCGAGGTGGGGTCTCCGTCTCTTCTGTTCCACGCACTTTCTCTAAGTCCCGCATTGACCGCTGCCGGAGCACGAACAGTCGTGGGAGCGTGCGCCCACTTGATGGTTGCTTTTACTGCAGCGGTTCCCAAGGCTGCCACTTCTGCATGTTGCGGCGCTTTCTTCGGGAACCGCCGAAGCGCCTTGTCGGCTCGTCTTCTTGGGAGACTGACTCCTTGACCCACTGCTTCAGCTGGACGGCTTGGGTCCACCTGTCATCGGCGCTCGGTCTTGGAGCCGAATCGGTTGCCCATGGGGTGTATTCGAAGAGTTTCGAATCGCTTTGAATCGTACCTGGAAAGTGTGAAGAGAAGCCACAACGTGGGTAGGTTCCCCTTATAAGACTTCCAGCACTTGCACCTTCCTTGAGTCTCTGCGACCTTGTCTTCTCCCATGGCTTCTAACCCGCCTTCGGAGGAGGAGCGCGCTCGATTTCCTCCGGCGGCGGCGGCTGCACCAAGTCAGGGATCCAGGGAGCCTGCATGCCCTGCCTCTGGAGGTGGCGCCTCCAAGAGGCCTTGTGTTTATCATCCCGACGGGACTCTTCTTGAGCGACGACAGGCTGAAAGTTCCTAGGCGTTGCGTCCTCTCTCCTCAGGCGGTGGAGTCTCCGAGGAAACTGTTGATACGTCGAGGAAGGCTTCAAGCGGTGGAGTCTCCAAAGAAACTGCTGACACGCCGAGGAGGCTTTAGGCGGAGGAGTCTCCAAGGAAACTGCTGAAGCGCCGGGGAGGACTCCAGGCGGCGGAGTCTCCAAGGAAACTGCTGAAGCGGCGGAGGGGGCTTCAGAAGCATCCTTGATGACACCGGCCCTTGCGCTGGTGGTGGCCGAGGTGATCCCTGCGCTCGGGTCAGAGGAGTCTCCAAGGAAACTGCTGAAGCGCCGAGGGGGACTCCAGGCGGTGGAGTCTCTAAGGAAACTGCTGAAGCGGCAGAGGGGGCTTTAGAAGCATCCTTGATGACAGCGGCCCTTGCGCTGGTGGTGGCCGAGGTGATCCCCGACGCTCGGGTCACAGAGCGAGAGAACGCCGCCAGGGCTGAAGTCGGGGACGTGACCGCTCTTGTAGCTTCTAGGTTCTGGACGTGCCAGGGGAACCCTAGGACTCTTCTCTTTATTATTATGTTTTTTTTTTCGAGTCTGTAGTCCAGCTCATGGAGTCATGAATAAATAGACTCTTGTGACCTTTTGTGCCTGTTATGCCTATCTTCTTCTTGGTTTCGCCTGGCCGAGCCCTTAGCTCCGCAAGATACTCAGAGGCCTTCACCAATCTCGAAGCTCTGCACAGACACCTTCCCTGGGTCCTTATTGTGTTAAGGGCCCCGGAGGTCTCCGGAGCTCGCCCCATGAGGATGGGGGGGTCCGGATCTGCTGGCCACGTGGCGGGGCCGGAGCTCTCCTCTGAGGAGAGGGAGGTCCGGCCCCGCGGGACACGTGGAGCCTTCGGACCTCTCCCCGCGGAGGGGGGAGATCCGACTTCTGTCGGCCGCGTGGCGGGTCCGGAGCTACCCGCTGAGCAGGGGGGGGGGGCTCCGACCCTGCCAGGTACGTGGGTCCTCCGGAGCCCGCCCCTGCGGAGGGGGCGGGGTCCGGATCTCTCGGTCTTGCGCGGTCCGTAGCGGCCCCCTGGTAGGTGTGGCCAACTGCTTGGGTACTCCTACCATACTGCTGCGGGGAGCCAAGGCCGAAGGGTCCTGCACACAAACAAGGAAAACGTAATTCTCCTTGGGGCTCCCCCCTTTCCGATCTCATAGTCTTATTTGGCTTACGATCCTGATTCGGTGCACGGTGCTTGGGAATTTTAGTGCGCGACGTGCCGGGGGCTCGGGACCCCCTGGCCATCGGCAGGTATCTCAAACGCGACCGCCCCAGGCAGGTTAGCAAATGCCGACTAGAGTTGAGAATGGGAAAAAGAGGACTGAGTGCATGGTGAACATACCCAGGAAGTGCGGTCATAAAAAAATTAATACGTAATTTGAATGAGCATAAGGGAAGAGCAAAGTAGGACAGGTTCTTTCCCTATAAATTTCCATACGAGGAAAGCAGGCTAAACATGGAGGCAGCGACCCGCCCCATTAAAAGGGAAGCAAGACTCTACGCACTTAGGGTTGGAACCAGGCCAAGCTGAACGTAGTCCTGGACCGTCCCCTGAGACTTAGCTGCTCCGAGCGCTGTTCCTGGACTCTATGGGATCTATTAAAAAGAAGAGATTGTCCTACTATTGCTCTAAGGGTAGAACTTACGGAGGTGTTCGATGTTCCAGGGGTTCGGGAGCGGATATCCATCCTCGGTGGAAAGGCGTACGCACCCGGGGCGGCACACTTTCGTGACTCAGAAGGGGCCTTCCCAGCTGGGGGAGAGTTTGTGGGTCCCTTCACGAGAAAGTATGCGCCGCAACACCAGGTCGCCTTCCTGCAGCCCCCGGACACGCACAGACCTTTGGTGATAGCGCCGGAGCGCTTGTCTGTATCGTGCGTTGCGGAGTGCTGCATGTAACCGGACCTCGTCGACGAGGTCGAGGTCTTCACGCCGGAGGTTGTCCTGTGCGGCTTCGTCGTAAGCCCGAACACGGTGAGACTTCATGGTGATCTCTGGGGGAAGCACAACCTCGGCTCCGTACACCATGAAGAAGGGTGTCTCTCCGGTGGCCCGGCTCTGGGATGTCCGGTTAGCCCATAGTGTGCTCGGAAGCTCATCCACCCAATTGGCACCATGTTTCTTCAGGCTGGCATAGGTGCGAGTCTTGAGGCCCCGAAGATTCTCGGCGTTGGCCCTCTCGACTTGCCCATTGCTCTTTGGGTGAGCAACAGAGGCGTAGCACACCTGGATGCCGAGGTCTTCGCAGTAGTCTTGGAACGCTGCGCTGGTGAACTGGGTCCAGTTGTCGGTGATGATTCTGTTCGGGACCCCGAACCGGCAGACAATCGACTTGATGAACTTTACTGCGGATTGCTTGTTGATGGTGACGACTGGTGTGGCTTCTGACCACTTGGTGAACTTTTCGATGGCGACATAGAGGTACCGAAATCCCCCGACGGCTCTGGGGAATGGTCCCAGGATGTCCAACCCCCATATGGCAAACGGCCATGAGGGCGGGATCATCTGTACCGCCTGAGCCGGTGTATGGATTTGCTTGGCGTGGAACTGACACGCCTTGCAGCTCTTGACCAGCTTGACGGCATACTGGAGTGCTGTCGGCCAGTAGAAGCCATGCCGGAAGGCTTTACTGACAAGCGTGCATGAGGAAGAGTGACTCCCACATTCACCTCCATGGATCTCAGCAAGTCGCAGCCTTCCCCCTGGGTTATGCACCGCAATAGGACGTGGTTGGCGCCACGCCAGTAGAGATCCCCTCCTACCAGCGCGTATCTCTTAGCCATGCGCACGATCCGTTCAGCGGATACACGTTCATCAGGGAGGATGTTACCTTTCAAGTAGTCCCGGATCTCCGTGATCCATGCATCGGGTCTGACTTGAGCTTCTGGATCTTGAGCGCTGGGTTGCACGGAGTCCCCAGTGACGCTTACGATCCTTGGCGGCATCCATGGTTGCAGAGCCGCCGGGACCGCCAGCTTCGAGGTGCTGGTCCAGCCCTCTTCGTCCGGCTCGGCGGGCCGGGCTGTGGGCCGTAGCAACGTCCTCTCGAAGACTCCTTCGGGCACAGGGGCCCCGGTGGAGGCCTTCGTTGAGAGGTCGTCAGCTGCGGCATTGCTAGCGCGCGGTATATGACGCAGGTCCAAGGCGAGGAAGTCTTTCTCCAGCATCTGCACGTGGAGTAGATAAGCAGCTAGATGCGGGTCATTGCAGGAGCATTCGCCCTTAACTTGCTTGATAACCAGCTGGGAGTCGCCCTGTCTGTAGGCCAAAGATGAGTGCTTCATACTCTGCCATGTTGTTGGTTGCCTTGAAATTGAGACGCACCATGTACCCAAACTGCTCCCCCGATGGCATGAGAAGCAGTAAGCCAGCACCGGCCCCCTGCTTTCGCGAGGAGCCGTCGAAGAAGAGCATCCAGTGAGGCTCGGTGAAGACCGGAGCTCGGTGCTTTAGTTCACCGTCTTCGTGGCCCCCTGGGTCAGCCTTCGTTGGTGTCCACTCAGCCACGAAGTCAGCCAGCGCTTGGCTTTTGACTGCATGGCGAGGAAGGAAGTCCAGCTCAAACTCCGCCAGCTCCGCTGCCCATTTAGCGACGTTGCCAATCGCATGGGGGCTGTGAAGGATCGTCTTCAGCGGATAGGAGGTGACTACCGAGACCCGGTGGGCCTGAAAGTAGTGGCGGAGCTTCCTGGACGCCACGAGAACTGCATACAGCAGCTTGTGGACCTCCAGGTACCTTGTCTTGGCGTCATGGAGGACTTCGCTGATGTAGTAGACATGCCTCTGGATAGTTCGGACCCTCTCTCTTAGGTCAGAGAGGTCTTCATCCATTGGCTCGGGTCTGCCGGAGGTGAGTGGGTCCAGGGGGGCTTCTGGGAGTTGGGACTCAAAGGCTCCTAAGCCACCTTGGCCTTCCGAGAGGTCCCGCTGGTTTTCTGGGAGCTCCAGGAGGTCCCGCTGGATCTCCGGGAGGTCCCGTTGGGCCCCCGGGTGGTCCCGTTGGACCCCCGGGAGGTTGTCTTGGAGGTCCGGGGGTCCGCCCCGGACCTCCGGGAGGTTGTCTTGGAGGTCCGGGAGGCCGTCTTGGACCTCCGTGGTTTCCTGGCGTCTGTCTCCTGCTACCGGAGCAGGCTGTGATGACGAGAGGTTCGGCCGCTCTACGACGAGGACCATACTCACCACTTCGGTTGTCGCCGCGATGTAGAGCAACAAATGCTCCCCGGGCTCGGGGGCTACCATGATAGGCAGGGTCGTCAGGAGCTGCTTCAACTCCTGGAAAGCTTCTTCTGCTTTGTCAGTCCAGGCAAATTGACCGGATTTGCGCAGAAGCTTAAAGAAGGGGAGCGCCCGCTCTGCTAGCCTCGGTATAAACCGACTCAGCGCGGCTAGACATCCCGTGAGTTTCTGGACTTCTTTGATGCGGGCAGGAGGCCGCATCAAGTCGATGGCCTTGATCTTCTCTGGGTTGGCCTCAATTCCTCGGTGAGAGACCAGGAATCCTAAAAGTTTCCTAGAGGATACGCCGAACACACATTTGTCGGGGTTCAGCTTGGTGCGCGTGGAGCGCAATTTGTCAAAGACTAAGGCTAGGTTATCTAACAAGGATGAACTCTACCTGACCTTGACAACGATGTCATCGACATACACCTCAACTAAGTCTCTTATTAACTCTCCAAAGGTTTTGTGCATTGCACGTACAAAGGTGGGGAGAGCATTCTTAGGCCATAAGACATAGAGACATAACAATACAGGCCATCTACTGTGATGAAGGAGGTGTGCTCTTCATCTTCTCTAGACATGGGGATCTGATGGAAACCCGAGTAGGCGTCTAGGAAGCACAGCATATCGCAACCTGATGTCGAGTCTACTATTTAATCTATTCTGGGGAGAGGGAATGGATCTTTGGGACATGCCTTATTGAGATTGGTGTAGTCGATGCACATCCGGAGCTTCCCACCGGCCTTCAGGACAACGACGGAGTTTGCCAACCACCGGGGGTGGTGGACTTCCCGTATGAAGCCAGCATCTAGCAGCTTCTTGACCTCTTCTCGGATGAAGTTCTGCCGCTCGATGGACTGCTTGCGAGGCTTCTGTTGGACTGGCCGGGCTTCGGGGAAGATCTTCAAGTGGTGCTCAATCACCTCCCTAGGGATCCCCGGCATCTGCGACAGCTGCCATGCAAACACGTCGACGTTGTGCCGGAGGAAGGTGATGAGCGCGCCTTCCTATTTACTATCCAGGCCCCCGGCTACCCGGGTGGTCTGGGCAGCTTCGGCGCCGACTTGGACGACCTTCAGGGGGACATTGCCCTCGTCGAGGGGTTGCACACGTGGTGCAGCGGCAGAGGCACGGTCGCGTGCACTCGGGCGGAGTCGGTCTGGTTCCGCACTGCCAGGGGCTGGTGCTCGTGCTGTCGCAAGTGCCTGGAGCTTTTCCAACACCGACACTGCAGCAGTGCGGTCTCCACGAATCCTGAGGATGCCTGTTGGTGTAGGCATCTTTAGGACGAGGTAGCCGTAGTGGGCTGCGGCCATGAACCAGTACAGGGCTGGCTTGCCGATTATGGCGTTGAAGGGGAGGTCGATCTCCGCTACGTCGAACAGAATGTACTCTGTCCGATAGCTGTCTGGTGCCCCAAAGGTCACCGAAAGGCTGATGTTACCGTAGGGGACGACTTGTCCCGGCCCTACCCCTGAGAACGGGCTCGACGGGGTGAGCTTGGCCATCGGGATCTGCAGCTTCTGGAAAGCTGCGCGGCTGATGAGGTTCAGCCCAGCTCCGCCATCTACCAAAACGTGGTACATGCTCACGTTGGCGATGGTGGGCGCTACCAAGAGCGGTAGTTGGCCGACCCCAGCCATGTTCCTGGGGCAGTCGGTGGCATCAAAGCTGATGGGGGTTCCCATCCACTTGAGGTGCGGTGCGGCACCTGGGAGTGGAGCCACTGACGCTACCGCTCGGCGCAAAGTCTTAACCATGCTTCGGGACGAGGGGTCGGCAGACCCGCCGTATATGACGTAGAGCTTCTTTCGACGCTCATCATCGCTGGAGCTGGAGTCCTCATGGTTGCGCACCGCCTTCACGGCGCGCTGAGACTCCTGGAACTCCACTTGGTGGTCGACGTTGTCTGCGGCGTCGACCTTCTGCTTGCCCTCCCTTTGACGGAAGGGTGGGGCATCAGTCCGCAGGTGCTTCCCTTTGCGGAAGCGCTCCGCGAGCTTATGAATCTCCCGGCACTCGGCAGTAGTATGGCGACAGTTGCCGTGCACGGGGCATAGCTCGCCTTGGTCACCCTCTGGGGCTGGTGACTATCGTTGCCTTTTGTTGGGGCGCGGCCCCTGAGCTCCACTGGGTACCGCTGCTGCAGCAACGGGAGCCGCGGCCGGTGACTTCATCTTGCCACCGCCCCGGTTCCTGGTCTTCTTGCTGCTTTCATAGGAAGCAGCGCCAGATCCGGGTTGCCCTCCTGACTCGGAGGCTGGCAGGGAGTGCCAGTTCCGCGCTTCTGCTGCTCTGGCGCATTTGTCTGCCAGGCTGAAGAGCTCTGAGACATCGCGGACCTCTCTGGTCGCGAGCTTCTCAAGCATCTTCTTGTCCCGGACGCCTTGCCGGAACGCCACCACCACAGAAGCATTTCGGATATGTGGAATGGTGTTCCGTACCTGGGAGAACCGTTGGATGAAAGAGCACAGCGATTCCCCAGGTTGTTGTTGGATGGCGTGGAGGTCGAGCTCCGTGCCAGGCCGGGTGTAGGAACTGCCGAAGTTGGCGGTGAACTACCGGCAGATCTCTCCCCAGGAAGTTATGGAACCCTGGGGAGGTTCATGAGCCAGGACCGGGCTGGGCCGGTCAAGGCGACGGGGAAGTAGTTGGCCATGACGGCCTCATCCCCTACTGCGGCAAGGACGGCGGTGGAGTAGATCTGGAGGAACTCCCCCGGGTTGACGCTGTCGTCGTACTTCTCGGGCAGGTGCGGCCGAAACTTGCGCGGCCACCTCGCGAAGCGAAGGTGGGGCGCCAGGGCCGCACATCCTGCTCCTGTTACTGCAGGCGTTGGTGCCGCGAACGCTTGGTTCGCCGCTGGCACTGTGTACCCTGGTATGGGCAAGGCTGCGCCATAGACCGGGGGCGCCGTTTGCAGGGCATATGGCTGTGGCATATGCTGCGTGGCGTATGCCTGGGGCAGAGATCGCGTGGCGAAGGTCTGCGCCTCAGGCGGGGTCGAGGCTGACGTCATGCTGTCGCCGGCCTCTTGGTTGCGACGCCTTTCTCGTTGTCGCTCGAGGAACACTCGGGCATCTTGGCCCAAGTGGCATCGTTCCAGCTCTGTCCTCAGGTCCGTCGATGGGAGCCTGGTGGAGCTGCAGTCCGCCGTCTGCCCGTCAACCGTTTGCGTGCGCGTTAGTGACACAGCCGGTTGGCCGGGGCGTCGTCCCCGCCGAAGTCGAGGGTTTGCGGCGGCGACGACAAGACGGTCTACTTCGCGAATCCACTGCTGGGTCGCGGCCCCAGCAGGTGGATTGCACAGTAGCGCTCTTGTTGCAGCTAGCGCGCCCCCGTGGGGAAAGCTCAGCGCTGCCGAAGATCTCACGCTAGCTGGAGCCTGCATTGCCGGAGTCGGCGTTGCCGGAATCGGCTGCTGGCTTCCAGCTTGCGCCGACACATTCCGTCCTGAGTGTGTCGACACGTATTCCCCGCTAGTCACGGTCCGTCGTGAACGCGGGGGAGGAGAGCTTGCCGCTGAAGGAAGCTTCGTCATCTTCGTCGGCAGAAACTCGTCGCGCAAGGGAAAAGCCCCCTTCCTAGCGCGCCAAATGTCGAAGTGTGTGGTCGACACTTCCCCCGGACCTGCTCTGGGCAGTCCGCGGAGGTTCTTTTTCGGAGGGGCTAGTCGCTTGCGGAGAGCTCCAACGTTAGGGACGAGTGAGGGAGAAGCTTGACACGGCGAGTTTTACGTGGTTCAGGCCGCCGGAGTGTAAAACCCTACGTCCACGGTGAGCAGAGGTGCTCGCTGTATTGCTTGTTGCTCAGAACCGGAGTCCTGAGCTTAAGGGTGAGTTATGTCTAGGGTGCGAGTTGCTGGAGTGCGAACCCTTGCTAACGTTGCCTACCCGAGCCTTTTATAGTCCAAGGCTCGAGCGGCTTACAAGGGGGGCCCGGGACCCGACAGGTGGTCCTGGGGAGATTGTCTGCCGACTATCGTATCTGCAGTTATGTCGGTAGTTGTCTCTAACGAAGGCTTCCGAGTCTTCGTTCTGCCGCCCTGCCCATGCCACAAGCTAGTCGTAGTGGTTGATGACGGCGGGGGCGGCAGGGGATGTCTTGTCGCTGTGTTTATTGGCTGGCAGGTTCTGACACGGCACGCCAGTCTGTGATGTGACTGGGCGCAACGGCGCCAGACAGAGGTGTGCTTCGCGTCTTCGCGTCTTGGGAAGGCGCGGGCCTTGAATACCTTGTACGGGCAAGGTATGGTGCGTCTTTACGTCTGCTGCCTACCACACGGGGGCAGGCAGTGCCGTCCTGCTGGCCACGTGGCGGGGCCGGAGCTCTCCTCTGTCTGAGGAGAGGGAGGTCCGGCCCTGCGGGACACGTGGAGCCTTCGGACCTCTCCCCGCGGAGGGGGGAGGTCTGGCTTCTGTCGGCCACGCGGCGGGCCCGGAGCTCTCCTCTGAGGAGAGGGAGGTCCGGCCCCGCGGGACACGTGGCACCTTCGGAGCTCTCCCCGCGGAGGGGGAGGTCCGGCTGCTGCTGGCCACGTGGCGGGCCCGGAGCTCTCCTCTGAGGAGAGGGAGGTCCGGCCCCGCTGGACACGTGGCGCCTTCGGAGCTCTCCCTGCGGAGAAGGGCAAGATCCTTAGGCATTTTCCCCTGTGCGCAGGGGTATCCCATATCGTGGGTACCGACAGGCATAGAGATCGATCACAGTCCTCCGTCCCTAGCAAAGATGACACCGCCGACCGTGTCGCATGATATTGCACCATCGAGGAGTGTATCACATGTTATGGTGGATTCTCCCATTCCTATGCAGATGGAGTCCCCGATAGCCTTGCTTCGACGACCTACTGATATCTTCAACGGTGATTCGGCTGATTCTGGGATGATGCTGCATCTTCCTTCCCCGTCCAAGTTAACTCTACCAGCTGTGGTGCAGCACCACCACGCCCTAAACCAGTCTTCCATAACCCCTAAAAAGGCAGGCGGTGATGAAATGTCATCAACGGCAGGTTCAGTCACAAGGTTTTACACTAGGAGGGCGAGGACTACTCAAACACCGTCGTCACCCAAGACTCTCTTCCTTTCCAAGATATCGAAGCCAGTCGAGGGGATTTTGCAGGCTCCCACAATACTGAAAAGGCGAAAGAAGATGATACCTTCAGACTTGAAGCTACGACGGAGCCGTCGAATGGCCAAGTTACCTCCTGAGATTGACGCCAGTGCTGCGACCATAGTCCGTCTCCAATTGGGTTTCTAGGACCAAGTTGACAGTCACGGGCCTTCTGCCACGGAAAAATATTCTCAGGTTTTTAATCAACCACTTTGTCGTGCGCATGTTATGGCACTTGCTGCTCTCTTTGGGTGGGAGGTTCCTGCAGACGAAGAGGTCAGGTCGACGGATTTTGTAGTGGATTTAGATTCCTTTTTTTTCTTTGAATGACAGCGTCCGCTTTGCTAATCTTCCCCTCTAACACGGGTCGGGCCGGCGAGCGCCGAGAAGCGGGTAAAAATCGCCCTGGTCCTCAATAACATTAACTAGAAAAGGGTTTTTTACCTATACGGGGAACCTAAGATAAAGCCCATATTGACTTAACAGTTACGGTCCACACTGTCACTTAAAACAGTTGTTTGTTGGTCGTTCTGCCAGAGATTTCCAATTACTAGGCACAATATCTTGATCTGGAACGCGTGTGGTCTGAATAGTAGAGTGCGACATGATATGGTTCGTAAGGTGGTGGATGCTAGTCAACCTGTTGTAGTTTGTATCCAAGAAACCAAGCTAGCTCACATTTCACAAAGGGGCATTCTTTCTATTTTGGGACAAGATTTCAGCTCTTTTATATACCTCCCAGCCCTACTGACCAGGGGAGGCATCTTGGTGGTCTGGCGCAATGGTTTCTTTTTAGCTCTCTCTCATCGTGTGCACCGACACTCCATTTCGGTTAATCTGCATATTAAAGATGAGCCACCTTGGTGGTTTACGAGTGTCTATGGTCCACACATAGACGCTGAGAAGTCATCCTTTCTTGCTGAGTTAAGAGAGGTCGGAAGCTACTGTTCTGATCTGTGGTTGTTGGCAGGGGATTTTAACATGATATATAGCTCAGACGATAAAAACAATGATAATATTAAACGAACATTGATGGGACGTTTTCATCGCTTCGTCAATGATCTTAAACTGAAGGAGGTTCCGCTCCTAGGCAGAAAGTATATCTGGTCGAATGAGAGAGAAGAACCTACACTTGTTAAGCTTCATCGAGTCCTCTGTATGTCAGACTGGGAGGGATTACATCCAAACTGCATCCTATGCCTCAGAGATGTCAGACCATTGTCCTCTAATCTGGGGACTCAAAGATGGAGTCGGTGGGACAAAGCGCTTCCATTTTGAAAGCTTTTGGACTAGACTTCCAGGTTTCCAAGATACAGTAGCAAGTTCGTGGAACAAGCCTGTGTCATGTCCTTGTCCTATGGAGCGCATTTCTATCAAGTTGAAAAGACTAACAAGAGAGTTTCAATCTTGGAGTGCTAAGTAAGTAGGACACGTGAAATATCAACTTGTTGTGGCACGTGAAGTGTTGCACTGTCTAGAGATGGCGTAGGACCAGCGACCATTGAGCACAATGGAAGACTGTCTCAGGAGAATGCTTAAGCGACATTGTTTCGTTCTTGCCTCCCTAGAGAGAACAATGGCACGACTTAGGTCCAGAATCCATTATCCAAAGGAAGGCGATGCAAATACCTGTTTCTTTCATAGGTAGGTTGGTTTTCGCAAAAGAAAAAACTTTATCCTAAAATTGATGGATGATGATCGTATTGCTACATCACAGGAAGAGAAGCAACAGATCATGTTCCAATTTTATTAGAATCTCATCGGCACTGCAACTCAACGACCGATAACCTTTGATCTGGCATATTTCCATAGGGTGGGTTTGGACCTAGCTGATTTGGATGTTTCAATCACCGAGGAAGAAGTATGGCAAACTATTAAGGGGCTGCCAGCAGACAAGGCACCAGGACCACACGGTTACACCGGTCATTTTTATAAAGCTTGCTGGACCATAATAAAATCAGATTACATGGCTGCTATTGTTTCCTTACAGCACGGAGATGCGAGGAAATTTGGGATCTTGAATTCATCCTATCTTACTTCCGTTCCAAAGAAGGCAGAAGCAATACTACCCAAAGATTTCGCCCAATCAGCTAAATACACAGTTTTGCAAAACTGATTGGTGTCCCGGCTCCACTCGATGATTTCTGTAAACCAAAGTGCTTTTATCCGTGGAAGATGTATTCACGATAACTTCATATTGGTGCAACAGGCGGTCAAGCGGCTGCACCGTCTGAATGTGTCTAGTCTCTTTCTAAAATTGGATAATCCAAGGCATTTGATTCCGTCTCATGGCCTTTCTTGCTGGAAGTTCTTACCCACCTTGGCTTTGGTACTTCATGGCACAACATCATCTCCAATTTACTTTCCTCAGCAACTACGCATATCCTAATAAATGGTGAACAAGGGGAAACTATTCAACATAGGCGAGAGCTGCGCCACGGGGACCCTCTATCCCGCATGTTATTCATCATGGTCATGGATGTGTTAAATAGTCTTATTGACAAAGTTGCTAATATGGGACTGCTGCAGCCCCTAGAACGCCGTGTGGGACAGCGGATGTCTCTTTATGCTGATGACGTTGCTTTATTTATTCGTCCATAGCAAGGGAAGCTACAGGTTACTAAAGATTTACTCAATATCTTTGGAGAAGTTTCTAGACTGCAGGCCAACTTGCAAAAAAATATCGGCATTACAATAAGATGTAGTGAAGAACTACTACCAACAGTAACTGATGCTTTGCGTTGCGTAGCATCTCAGTTCTCGTGCAACTATCTGGGTCTTCCGCTTTCACACAAGAAACTGAGAAAGAGAGATTTGAAGCCATAGGTTGAGAAGGTGGCGGACAAATTGCCGCGATGGAAGGCATCTTTAATGAATAGAGCTGGTCGAGCCACTCTAGTCCGCTTTGTCATCTCAGCCATGTCGATACACTTGTTGATTGCATCCCGAGTTCCAAAATGATTTATCAAGGTGATCGACAAACTCCGTAGAGAATTCTTGTGGCAAGGAAAAAACAAGCCAATGGTGGCTGATGTTTAGTTCAGTAGGCCAAAGTAACCAGGCCCATTGATCTTGGGGGTTAGGTATTCCTAATCTGGAAATCGTGGCATGGGCTTTGCAATAGCGATGGCACTGGTTCAAAAGAGTCAGAGCCGATCGACCTTGGACTGAGCTTGAACTCCCATCACATCCAAACACACTTGTGCTGCTCGCAGTTGCCATGACCACTCAAGTCGGAAATGGAACAAACACTCTATTCTGTACAAATCGTTGGCTGCATGTAGCGACTATAGCTGAGTTGTCGCCGCTTGTGTTCCAAAACGTGCCAGCCAGAATACGGCAACACAGAACAATGGTTGAAGCTTTACATGAGAATGTTTGGGTGAGCGATATCTCGGGGGGTTTAAGTTTGGATGGTTTAACAGAATATTTTCAGTTTGGTCAAGTACCCAAAATGTGACATTATCAGCAGCAGAAGATCAACACCTATGGCGCTTTGAGGTCTCTGGGCACTATTCTTCAAAATCTGCTTATCGAGCTTATTTGGTTGGTTCCATCCTTTTTGAACTATGGAGACGTTTATGGAAATCGTGGGCTCCCGCAAAATGTAAGTTCTTTTTGTGGTTGGTGCTTCATAACAAATGTTGGACAGCTGATCGCTTCTCTAGAACTCCGCCTATGTTGTAATGACATAGCCGGTCCCAAGCCCGGGTAAAGGAGGAGGGGGTTGTGATAGGCTTGGCGAGCCAACAACTACACTTAGCCATTCTCATGGAAATGAAACCCAATAGAAATTCGTTGGGGCGTAACCCTCTTAGCGACGCGCCATATCGGAACCCGGGTATGGTGTTAAGTGGGCAAGGGCCGGGTCGCCACCGCCTTAGTGGCGCGCCATATCGGAACCCGGATATGGTGTTAAATGAGCAAGGGCCGGATCGCCATCACCTTAGTGGCGCGCTACATCATCGCCCGGATGTAGTGATAAGTGAGCAAGGGTCTTTGCATCTTACTCGACGGGTGCAAAGCGTAAGGAAGCTAGCCGAGGAACATAGATTTCGGGTGGGTAGTTGGAATGTAGGATCCTTGACGGGGAAGTTACGTGAGTTAGTAGATGTTGCCATTAGGAGACGAGTAAATATCCTTTGTGTACAAGAGACTAGATGGGCGGGTCAAAAGGCGAGAGAAGTCGAGAATACCGGTTTCAAGCTTTGGTATTCTGGTTCGGCTGGGACTAGGAATGGCGTAGGTGTTCTAATAGATAAGAGTCTTAAGGATGGAGTAGTGGATGTTCGAAGACGAGGAGATAGGATCATCTTAATCAAGATAGTAATTGGGGACATTGTCTTCAACGTCATTAGTGCTTATGCCCCACAAGTTGGGCTCAACATGAGTGCTAAGAGGCAATTTTGGGAGGACTTGGAGGATATGGTTAGTAGTGTACCGATAACCGAGAAACTCCTCATAAGGGGAGATCTCAATGGTCATGTGGGTGCAACTAACCTAGGATTTGAGGGAGTACATGGAGGTTTTGGATGCGGCGATAGAAATCAAGAGGGTAAGGACATCCTAGACTTTGTTGTAGCCTATGATCTTTTGATAGCTAACACCCTCTTTAGGAAGAGGCAATCTCACCTAGTGACCTTTAGTAGTGCCCAACACTCTAGCCAGATTGACTTTGTCCTCACTAGGAGAAAGGATAGACGGGAGTGTCTAGATTGTAAGGTGATCCCGGGGGAGTGTGTTGTGACACAACATAAGCTTGTGGTAGCTGATTTTCGCTTCCATACATGTTCTTTGCGGGACAAAGGTGTCAAAATCACAAGAACAAAGTGGTGGAAGTTGAAGGGAGAATCACAAGTATCCTTTAAAAATAGGGTGATCACAGAAGGACCCTGGGCAGAAAATGGAGATGCAGATAGTATGTGGATGAAGATGGCAACTTGCATTAGGAAGGTAGCTAGTGAGGTGTTCGGTGTGACAAAGGGAAAGAAACTTGTAGATAAAGACACTTGGTGGTGGAATAAGAATGTACAAAAGGCCATTAAGGAGAAGGAGTGTTATAAGAGTTGGCATAATGATAGAAGCGCAAGCAACATGCTTAAGTACAAAGAGGCTAAGAAGAATGCAAGGCGGGTTGTGAGTAAGGCAAGAGGACAGGCCTATGATAAGTTATATGAGAGACTAGGGACAAAAGAAGGTGAAAAGGACATATACAAGGTAGCAAAAATCCGCGAGAGAAAGATGAGGGATCTCAATCAAGTTAAATGCATCAAAGATGAGACTGACCGCATTCTAGTGAAGGATGAAGAGATTAAGAATAGATGGCGTGATTACTTTAATGGGCTATTCAATGATGGGAATGAGAGCACTATGGTTGAGTTGGATGACTCCTTTGATGACTCCAACAGGCGGTTCGTGCGGAGGATACAAGAGTTTGAGGTTAAGGAGGCCTTAAAGAGGATGAAAGGAGGAAAGGCCCTCGGCCCTGACGATGTCCCTATTGAGGTGTGGAGATGTCTTGGGGACGTCGCAATAGTATGGCTCACAAAGCTATTCAACCATATTTTTCGGTCAAACAAGATGCCTGAAGAATGGAGGAAAAGTATATTAGTACCTATCTTCAAAAATAAAGGAGATATTCAAAGTTGTACTAATTATCGAGGTATTAAGCTTATGAGTCATACTATGAAGCTTTGGGAGAGAGTGATTGAACACCGCCTGAGGAAAGTGACCAATGTCACTAAAAACCAGTTTGGTTTTATGCCTGGGAGGTCTACAATGGAGGCGATTTTCTTGCTTCGTCAGCTTATGGAGAGATATAGGGAGCAGAAGAAGGACTTGCATATGGTGTTCATCGACTTGGAGAAGGCGTACGACAAGATACCAAGGTCAGTCATGTGGTGGGCACTAGAGAAACATAAAGTGCCAACAAAGTACATTACCCTTATCAAGGATATGTACAATAATGTTAGGACAAGTGTGCGCGTAAGTGATAGTGAGACTGATGCATTTCCTATCACGGTAGGACTACATCAAGGATCAGCTTTGAGCCCATACATCTTTTCCTTAGTGATGGATGAGGTGTCGAAGGATATACAAGGGGATATCCCTTGGTGCATGCTCTTTGCTGATGATGTAGTGCTGGTAGATGAAACTAGAGATGGTGTTGATAAGAAATTAGAGTTATGGAGACAAACCTTAGAGTCCAAGGGGTTTAGACTTAGTAGGACTAAAACCGAGTATATGAGGTGTGACTTTAGTGGTGTTGGTCGTGAAGAGGGAAATGTTAGTCTACAAGGACAAATAGTACCTAGAAGGGACTCTTTCCGATACTTAGGATCAATGTTACAAAGCAATGGCGATATTGATGAGGATGTTTGCCACAGGATCAAGGTAGGGTGGATGAAATGGCGGCAAGCCTCTGGAATCCTATGTGATAGGAAAGTCCCACAAAAGCTAAAAGGGAAGTTCTATAGGACGGTGATCAGACCTGCGATGCTCTATGGGGCGGAATGTTGGCCAACTAAACGGCAACATGTCCAACAAATGAGTGTCGCAGAGATGCGAATGCTACGGTGGATGTGCGGGCACACGAGAAGAGACCGAATAAGGAATGAGGCGATTCGTGATAAGGTAGGGGTGGCGCCGATTGAAGAGAAGTTAGTCCAACATCGACTTAGGTGGTTTGGACATATCCAACGGAGACCTCCAGAAGCACCGGTTAACAGTGGGATTTTAAGAGGTAGAGAAAATATTAGGAGGGGTAGAGGACGACCAAGGTTGACCTGGGAGGAGGCGGTAAAACGAGATTTGAGAGATTGGAATGTATCCAGAGACTTAGCTCATGATAGGACCGCATGGAAAGTAGCAATTCATGTGCCAGAATCGTAGTCTTGTTTTTTTTCTTTTTTTTTTCTTTTTCTTTTTTTTTTCTTTTTTCTTTTCTCTTTTCTTTTCCTTTTTTCTTATTTCTTTTCTCTTTTTCCTTTTTCTTTTTTTTCTTTTTTTCTTTTTTTTCTCTTTTTTTCTTTTTCCTTGTTCTTATATCTCTTCCTCTCTTTTACTTTATTGATATTGGGTTTCATGTCTAGTCGACCCCAACAGGCTTGGGATAAAGGCTTGGTTGTTGTTGTTGTTGTTGTTGTTGATCGCTTCTCTAGGCGTGGACTGCCGCATCCTGAGAAATGTCCCTTATGTGACTAAGAGGAGACCATCCAACATATTCTTTTGACGTGTGTGTTTGCAAGGTAGATTTAGTTCAGAGGCTACTGTTGATTCACATGTCAAATGTTGTACCAACTGAGGGGTCTTTTGGAGACTGGTGGGCTCGCACTATTAGTAAAGTTCCAAAGGGAGTAAATTCTCTAATCATCTTGGGCGTCTGGCTCATCCGGAAGCAGCAAAACGCTTGCGTCTTGGACGGTGTGTCTCCCTCCATTAGTGAGGTCATGAGGACCCTCTCAGATGAATACCAATTATGGTGTTTTGCTGGAGCCAAAAAACTCCAAGCCCTCAATTTGCAGGAGGCATTAGGAACATAATCCATGTTTAGGTCGGATAGTTCATTTTAACATTCTTTACATTGTATTGAGCCTCTCGTATCTGGACCCCATATGAGATGGCTTTGCTATAACGGGTCCGCTTCTTTCTTCTCTTAATACAAAGATGCGCATCTCTCTTGCGCATTCGAGAAAAAAAAAGCCTCTCTGTCTGATTCTATATTTCTTAGAAAACTGATGCATGATGCCAGTCCCGTTACAAGCAAGTATGGTTTTTCTCATTTAACAGAGTAGATAGATGGTGCAGTATGGAGACGAAAATGGATATGTAATTATATCCGTCTTGGATGTTGGAAATTATGTAAACATGGCAGCAATAATATGGAGAGCACACCATACCTTCATCATACTCTCTGTCTTGCCACATTTTCCGAGAAAATTTAGAAGATGGTTTAGTGTCCCAAAAGAAATTGATGATAGTGAGGAATCCAAGTGTTCAATTATTTCACTTGCTGTCTTCCAGTCCCGTAGCCTGCTACAGAGAAGCAAACTCATTAACATTGTTTTCTCTTAATGAAAATGCACTTTGTGGAATTCCCTCACAGTTCTGCATAAAAAGAAACTATTCAACGAATCAGACAAGTATTTTTTCATTCCTCAAGTGTCTGTCTAGCAAATTAACACAAGTGACACTAATCCAGATACTAATAACTGAAGATGCAAAGCCCCACTTTCTGTAAATGGAGAAGGCCAGCAAGTAAAAGGTCAATGTAAAAATGGAGGGTCAACACTTCCATATAAATAAACCAAGTTACCGTTACGGAACCAAAAGTGCCTGTGCAACTTAAGACAGTAGATAAACATACATGCTGCATGAAGCAATTATCTCAAAATAAGCTTTTTGGTTCAATGGAATGTGTTTTTCCTTCATGCATTCCATCAACTGAAGGACCATTTCAGGTTGGCTTCCCTTGTTCAATGCTTCCATTAGGGATGAACATATAATGGAATCTGGTTGTATGCCATTTCCTTCCATCTCATTGAATAGGTCCCGTGCTTTCCTCCAGCTCCCTTTTTGATCCAAATGAAATAGGATTAGTACAAGTCCACACAATATTCTTTCATCCTAAGAGGAACTTACCATTCTCACTATAGGCTCTCATCATAGAAGTATATGTCAAAACATCAGGGAAGCAGTCAGATTCTTTCATAGAATTAAAAGTAGATTCTGCTTCAATTAGTTTGCCCTGAATTAAAAACATTGTTAGTTGTTAAATAGCAATTCTTTAAAGATAACCAGATAGATAATGTTATCAAAACTTGCCTGTTTCACATATGAACAAATAATGGATGAATAGACCTCCTTGGTCAAATGGATCTTCAAATTCTTCATGTCTTCAAAAAACTTCAGAGATTCTGCATACTTCCCTAATTTACAAGATCCACTTATCAGTATATTGTAAGTAACAGCATCTGGCTTCACACTGCTTTCCCTCATCAATGTGTACAACTGCAAAGCTTTCTCATAATATCCCAAACTTAAATAGCTTCCAATGCCTGAGTTGTAAGCAACTGCATTTAGTTTGATCCCTCGAGACTGAGCTGCTGCAAGAATTGTGCCAATTTTAGTTAGTTGCCTGCAGCGGCCGCATGCAGTCAACAGAGTACTTATTGAAACAACATCTGGCTGAATGCCATCTTTCTCCATTTCATGCAGCAAACTAATTGCTTCCTTCAACATTCCAGCAGATCCATAAGCATCAATAAGTGCATTATAACTGACTTTATTTGGTTTACATGAGTTGTTCCTCATCTCATTAAAGACCTCCCTAGCCTTCTCAGGTAGTTGAGATCTGCCGTAGGCATTCAGTAAGGAGGTATAAGAAACTATATCAGGTCTTAGTCCATTTTGTTTCAGTGATTTAAAAGTTTCCAAGGCCTCTGTGTTCATACCATGTGAGGCATAAGCACCCAAAAGTGCATTGTACGATACAATATTAGGCTTGACGCCTTCAGCAACCATCATATCAAAGATTGCCTTGCAATTTTCAGCTTGCCCACAAATAGAGTGAGATTGCATAATGCTAGTGTATGTAACAACATCTGGAGGACATATTGTTCTTTTTCCTCTCATTGAGTTAAATAACTCGATAGCTTCCCCATACTGCCCAACCTTTACAAGGCAATGGATCACAATATTCAGAGTAAAAGTATCAGGGACAATGTTCGATTCTTTCATAATTTCATAGTACGCTATGGCTTTTGAATACTGGGCTCCATTCTTGAAAGCAGACAAGACAATGTTATGGGTAACCAAATCTGGTCCTACACCATTTTCTGACATCTTCTTACAAAGCTCCAAAGCTTTCTTCCAGTTACCAGCGGCCCCACAAGCATTAATGACATTATTATATGTTGTTCGGCTAGGAGGTACCTGCAACCAAAAAGACCTCAATGGAACAAAGTAAACCAACCATAAATGTATACTAGGTTTGAATATTTTATCAACGATCATTTATCTGTCAAATGTTGGAAATCCGGCCTGTTCAGCCCTGTTTCTGGCTCTGCAGGTGTGCTGATCGGATCTGTTCGGCCAGAATAGATCTGTTATGCACCTGCGGTGCAGATCAGAACAGGGTAGATCCTGTGAGCAGAACAGAGAGGACAGAGAGAGTAGAAAGCGCCCCTGGTGCTGATCAGATCGAAGAACAGAGAAACAGAGAAGAACTCGCCGAGTTCTTCCTGGAACAGATGCGAAAATCAGGGGCGGCGGCTGGTTCTAGCCCCTGGTGGCGGCTAGGGCTGCAGAGGAGGCGGCGGCTAGGGCAGAAGCTTGTGCGGCGGCTAGGGCAGAAGCTGTGCGGCGGCTAGGGCAGGAGGGAGAGAGGCGGCTAGGGTTAGAAAAGTGGAGGAAAATTTTCTGTATTGATCTCTCTCACAATTTGGGGTGTTTTTGGCTTGTATATATAGCCCCCCCTTACAAGAGTCCTAATCTGTTACAAAGGATCTTTTAATCTATCTCTAAGAAGATTAAACTCAAAAACCTTCTAGAAAGGGGCCCCGGCTTGGGCCAGCGCTGACCAGCCCACTTGGCCCAGTTCTGGCCGCCCTGGGCCAGGGAGGGGCCGGCCTGGGCCAGGGGCAGATCAGCCCACATTCTCCTCCTGATCCTGACACTGGCCCATGTCTAGAATCCCGATCCTTCTTCTCATCTCCACGAACTTCTGTCTTCCAAGAGCCTTGGTCAAGATGTCCGCCATCTGGTCTTGAGTGGAGATTTGCTCAAGCACAATAGTACCGCTGTCAACACACTCCCGTATGTAGTGATACTTGGTGTCGATGTGCTTGCTCCTGTCATGGTGTACCGGATTCTTGCTCAAGTCTATGGCAGACTTGTTATCAACCCGCAGCACCGGTGCCTTCATCTTTTCAGCCAAGTCTTCCATCAGCCGTGCCATCCATACACCTTGACATGCCCCTTGAGCTGCTGCGATGTACTCTGCTTCACACGAGGATAAGGCCACCACCTTCTGTTTGCTGGACTGCCATGAAACGGGGCTGTTTCCAAGACAAAACAGCACCCCGCTCGTGCTCTTCCGGTCCTCCACGTCTCCCGCAAAGTCGCTATCCGAGTAGCCAATCAACTCCATGTTGCCTCCTTTTGGATAGAAAACTCCGAAGTGGATCGTACCCGCTATATAGCGTACGATGCGCTTGACTGCGGCAAAGTGATCTTCTCTTGGCTCCTCCAAAAACCGACTCACGTACCCAACCGAGTAGGCGAGGTCGGGACGTGTGTTCACCAAGTATCGTAGCCCTCCAACCAAGCTCCTATAGTCCGTTGCATGCACCAACGGGCTATCACTTGTCTTGCAAAGCTTGAGGCCTTGCTCCATGGGAAATGCACAGGGATTGCATCCTTCCAGGCCAGCTTTAGAGACAAGTTTGGAAGCGTAGGCCGCCTGCCCAACGCTTATCCCTTCTTCGGTCTGCCGCACCTCCAGGCCAAGATAATACGACAAGAGACCCAAGTCGCTCATCTTGAACCGCTTCATCATCTCCTCCTTGAACTTCTTGATCGTGTCGCCTCCTGTAATCACGAGGTCGTCGACGTACACACCGACGATGAGCTTCTCCTCTGCAGCTCCACGGAAGTAGATCCCGTGCTCGCTCGTACTCTTCTGGAAACCAAGTGATAGCAAGCTATCGTTGAGCTTGGCATTCCAGGCCCTGGGCGCCTGACGAAGTCCATATAAAGCTTTCTTGAGCCGATACACCTTGTGTTCGGCTCCGTCGATGATGAAGCCAGCGGGTTGGGAGACGTACACCTCCTCCATCAAGTCGCCGTTCAGGAAGGCGCTCTTCACGTCCATGTGGTGTACCTCCCACCCCTTGTGTGCAGCAACTGCAAGGAGCAAGCGAATAGATTCGAGACGAGCTACAGGAGCAAATACCTCGTCAAAGTCTATTCCTTGTCGTTGGACATAGCCTTTTGCCACCAATCGAGCCTTGTGCTTCACCACCTCCCCATGCTCGTCCTTCTTCACCTTAAACACCCATTTGAGGCCAATGGGCTTGTGTCCTGCAGGAAGATCAACAAGTTGCCAAGTCTTGTTTTCTTCTATGGACTCCATCTCCTCGAGCATGGCCCGTCTCCAGCACGGGTGTTCCTCAGCATCGGCGAAGGACGTGGGCTCCTCCGCGGTGGTGAACATAAGCTCCCCCTCCTCCAAGCTTGGTGGGCGCTCAGCCCGACCAGGAGGGGTGAGGGTTCCTAGCACGTTGCGCATCGTGCGGAACCGAAGTGCAGCGTTGTCGTCGTGGTAGGCGTCGACGTTGCTGCCGACGTCCGTCGGCGGCGTGGCGAAGCGGATGGGTCGTGGAGGATTCCGGGGCGTGACGAAGGTGCTGGAATCTTCAAGTCCGGAATCCCCCGCTGCTGCTGACCCCCGTGCAGGACTGTCCCAGCCCTGATTTGCGCTGGACAGTCCCTGCAGGGGCCCTTTGGGCGACGCTGCAGGTGCTGGACTCTCTCCAGCAGGTCTGGAGGCTGGCGCAGGAACTCCTAGGGTCTGTACAGACCCTTCTGTGCCCCTCCTGGGCACTGGAGGGGTGCTGTTCGGCCCCTCCAGACCCTGCAGCACCTCTCCGGGTGCTGAAACAGCAGGTCCAGCACCTGCTGGACCTAAGGAGTCGACGTGGAAGGCGGTGTAGTCCTCTTCTCCTGCTCCTTCTCCCCAGTCCCACTTGGCCGCCTCGTCGAATATCACGTCACGTGATATGTGTGTACGCCCATCAGCCGGATTATACATCCGATATCCCTTCGTCCCTGCAGCATAGCCAAGAAAAATCATCGGAGTACTCCGGTCTTCCAACTTTTTCAGGTTGGGGCGCGTGTTCTTGACATGCCCCACACACCCAAAAGTTCGGAAATAATTGACGGCTGGTCGCTCTCCATGCCAAGCTTCATATGGCGTCTTCCCGTCGAGGCCGCGGGTAGGGGATCGATTCAGGATATAGACAGCCGTGATAACTGCCTCACCCCAAAATATCCCGGGCATACCCTTTGCCTTCAACATGCTCCTCGCCATGCCGACCACCATCTGGTTGCGACGCTCCACAACCCCGTTTTGCTGCGGCGTATACGGGGCTGTGAGCTGACGTTGTACTCCGTGCTGAGCGCAGTACTCGCCGAACTCCTGTGAGGTGAACTCCCCTCCGTGATCAGTACGGAGTAGCTTCAGTCTCCTCCCGGACTCTAATTCAGCTGTCGCCTTAAATTGCTGAATTAAGTCGGGCGCCTTGTCCTTGGTTGCTAGAAGATAGAGCCACATATAGCGGCTCATGTCATCCACAAGCAACAAGAACATCTTCTTGCCACCTGGAGTCGTCGGCGTGATAGGCCCGCAGATGTCGCCGTGGACAAGGTCGAGCGCGCCCTCCGCGCGCCGCCGAGCTTGCTTGGGGAAGCTGGAGCGCCTCTGCTTCCCGACCAAGCAAGCTTCGCACAATTGATCGACATGATCAATTTGCGGAAGCCCGAGCACCATCTCCTCTCGTGCCAACTTCCGAAGCGCCTGGAAGCCGACGTGTCCGTAGCGTTCGTGCCAACGCCACGCAACATCATCACGCCTTGCGGTTAGGCAAACCGGACGTGTGATGTTGAGCCTGATGGAGTACAGCTTGCTGTCGTCGCGCTGAACTCGTGTGAGGAGACGCTGCTGCTCATCCCGTATGTGCATCACTCCTCCTTGCACCGTGATGCTGTAGCCATCCTCATCCAGCTGGCCGACGCTGATGAGGTTGGTGGTGAGGCGTGGGATGAGGTAGACGCCGGTGAGCCTCCTGTGCTCACCCGTCTTGGCGGCGAATAGAACCGTACCCTTCCCTTGGATACGCACAACGGAATTATCGCCGAACTTGATGGTTCCGACGATGTTTTCGTCGAGCTCGGAGAAGACGGCGCGCGAACCCGTCATGTGGTTGGTCGCGCCCGTGTCGAGGTACCAACGAGTGTCGTCAAAGGCATCGTCGTTGCTGCGGTGAGCGAAGACACGTCCCTCCACTATCTCCAGTGGGCGCATAGGACGTTCCTGTACAGGCTCCTCCTGTACTGAGGCCACCCTTGTCATAAACAAGGCGCCCTCCTCCTCCGCCTTTGCCACGAAAGCCTGCTGCTGCGGCTCCTCCTTAGGCTTCGACCGACACTCCCTGGCCCAGTGGCCCTTCTTCCCGCACTTCCTGCATTGGTCCCGCAGAATATCCTTCCCGGAACCTCCCTTCTTGCCTCCGTTCTTCTTGGGCGGGCCCTTTCGGCCGCCCCTCTTAGAAGAACCCGCGGACTGGGTAGACCGCTCCTCCTTCCGCTGTGCCTCCCACTCCTCCCGAGTGAGGTACAGCTGGCCATTGTGTACTCCTCCCTTCCGCTGCGTCGAGTCGAAAGCGTTCTCAGCCGCCCTGAGACGCCCCGTCACCTCCGACAAGGTGAGGGTCGACACGTCCAGCAGTGTCGTGATCGCCACCACGATCTGTTGGAAGCGTTCTGGAACGCTTCGCAGGAGCTTCTCCACGGCCCTCTCTTCTCCTATCTCCTCCCCTAGCGACGCAAGCCGTGATAGCATGCCGCTCAGGCGGAGGGAGAAGTCCTCCACACTTTCGCCATCCTTGAAGACAGCGTCTTCAAACTCCTTCCGGAGTTGCTGCGCCGTCGTCTTCTTCACGCGGTCGGCCCCGACCCGCATGATGGCGATCGTGTCCCATGCCTCCTTCGCCGTCCTCTTTTCTCCGATCGTCGTGATCATCTCCGGCGGGACAGCGCTGACCAAGATGTCAAGCGCCATCATGTCTTCCTGCTCACTCACGTTCCCCTCCTCCACGGCCTTCCAAAGCAGCCGTGCCTTCAGCTTGATCTTCATCATGACAGCCCACTCCGCGTAGTTGGTCTTGGTGAGCACGGGGAACCCCGTCCCGGTGTTCACCTCACGAGCTGCCGGTGAGGGTGTGCCATGGCTGATGGCGCTGCCGCTGCTTGTAGGTGTAGACGACATCTTGCAGAATTCAGCCTAGGGTTGAAACCGGCTCTGATACCACGATTGTTGGAAATCCGGCCTGTTCAGCCCTGTTTCTGGCTCTGCAGGTGTGCTGATCGGATTTGTTCGGCCAGAATAGATCTGTTATGCACCTGCGGTGCAGATCAGAACAGGGTAGATCCTGTGAGCAGAACAGAGAGGACAGAGAGAGTAGAAAGCGCCCCTGGTGCTGATCAGATCGAAGAACAGAGAAACAGAGAAGAACTCGCTGAGTTCTTCCTGGAACAGATGCGAAAATCAGGGGCGGCGGCTGGTTCTAGCCCCTGGTGGCGGCTAGGGCTGCAGAGGAGGCGGCGGCTAGGGCAGAAGCTTGTGCGGCGGCTAGGGCAGAAGCTGTGCGGCGGCTAGGGCAGGAGGGAGAGAGGCAGCTAGGGTTAGAAAAGTGGAGGAAAATTTTCTGTATTGATCTCTCTCACAATTTGGGGTGTTTTTGGCTTGTATATATAGCCCCCCCTTACAAGAGTCCTAATCTGTTACAAAGGATCTTTTAATCTATCTCTAAGAAGATTAAACTCAAAAACCTTCTAGAAAGGGGCCCCGGCTTGGGCCAGGGCTGACCAGCCCACTTGGCCCAGTTCTGGCCGCCCTGGGCCAGGGAGGGGCCGGCCTGGGCCAGGGGCAGATCAGCCCACATCAAAGTGTTGCTGGGGCATCTAATTTCCAAGTAATATACAATTTCTTTATCAACAATTCCAGTTCAATCAAAGAATATTTTTTGAAGCCCTAATCCAGGATCCTCATGCCACCTTGGTGATCTTAGTGATGTCTATTAAAGGGAGTTGGTCATGTTTATTCACTTTGAGGAAGAACTCCGAAATATACTATAGTTTGCTACATGAAAGGGAACCATGCTACCAATTATATCATGACCTTAGATATAAAAATAAGTAAGCACTACTCTTCCACATGATCCATAGCATAAGGAAAGTTACCAGTGAATTATTAAAATTGGAAAGTATACGCTAAAACAACTCAGATGTATAAAGCAGAACGGGAGAATGAAGAGTCTTAAGCTACTATGCACCGACCAGTTGACCCCAAAAGCTTAAGCTGATGGGGAAGAGTGGACAATTCACTTATATTTCAACACTCCCCCTCACGTGCAGGCTCCTTCGAGCCGCAAACGTGGAGAGGCGTCGGCTGCAATTTATTAATAAATCACACCTGCCAGGATTCGAACTCGAGACCTCTGGCTTTGATACTATGTTAAGCTACTATGCACCGACCGGTTGACCCCAAAAGATAAGTTGATAGGGAAGAGTGGGCAATTCACTTATATTTGAACAAAGAGTTTACGACAGTGCTTCACAGAATAGTACTGACAGCAGCACGTTGCATATCTTCCATAATGTTGATGGCCCAACGCCACTGACCAGCTCGAGCATGAGCATGGATCAAAGAGTTGAACGTATCAGCATCAGGCTTGCACCTATGGATAAATACCATTTATGTAAAAACGAGTACAAGAATGAACAAATAATGGAGAAATGCAACTGTTTCTACCATATTAATGAAGAACAGTTCAGAAAGAAAAGCTTCCTGTAAACTTTATTTCCAGAGAGATGTACACGTGATATTAAGGGGGGGGGGGGGGGGGGCTCCATATGTGACTCAATAATATGACTTTTTGTGCTCAGAGTATGCCAAAAATCTCTCACTGAGGTGTGGCACCTATAAATGGTGGCATGCTATGGATTTTCCAGCAACTCTATGACAATTACAGAATTTCTTTTATAATAATGTATGTGTATGGTATGTAAATGTAAAAAAGAATCACGATGTAGTCTCCCATTTTTATGAGTTTAGCAATCTGATATACATTGAACCAGTACAACCCCTACAGTTAATGTATTAATCGTAATTTACACAAATGCCATTTGAACACTGGTACAACTTCTTTGTGGCTGAAAGACAATGATGGGTAATTGGGTATATGATGTTTCAGGTGACCAAAGAGTGACATCTGACATTCATACCTCCATTCTTGCATTTCAAAGAACAGGCCACGTGCCTGATCAATCTGATTATATCTTGCATGTATTCTTATCATAATGCCATAAATGTCTGTACGAGCACAGTAGTTCTCCTGATTTTTCATCCAGCGGAACACATGTACAGCATGTTTCAAGGACCCAACAATCGTGATCTCCTACAAGTGATACAATCTGTGTGAGTCTAACATCAGCAGTACAGGCAAACATCTCGTGGAATTCACAGAGATTTGGCAGTTGTTTACATAATAGAACCCTGACTAATAATTGTAGTAGCTTAGTATATTGTAGGGCACAGCACAGTCGCTAGTAAAGACAACTGTTTTCTGACAGATAGATAAGATCATTGATTGAGACAAACATACTGATAATCATGAGTTTCACAGTTAGAGATAACCGGGTCAAATTTACTCCACAGTACAACAGGACTAATATATATGTAAGAATAAATTATTATATCAGATAAAAAATAAGAAGGATTGACTTTGTCCTCACTAGGAGAAAGGATAGACGGGAGTGTCTAGATTGTAAGGTGATCCCCGGGGAGTGTGTTGTGACACAACATAAGCTTGTGGTAGTTGACTTTCGCTTCCATACATGTTTTTTGCGGGACAAAGGTGTCAAAATCACAAGAACAAAGTGGTGGAAGTTGAAAGGAGAATCACAAGAATGCTTTAAAAATAGGGTGATCACAGAAGGACTCTGGGCAGAAAATAGAGATGCAGATAGTATGTGGGTGAAGATGGCAACTTACATTAGGAAGGTAGCTAGTGAGGTGTTCGGTGTGACAAAAGAAAAGAAACTTGTAGATAAAGACACTTGGTGGTGGAATGAGGATGTACAAAAGGCCATTAAAAAGAAGGAGTGTTACAAGAGTTGGAATAATGATAGAAGCGCAAGCAACATGCTTAAGTACAAAGAGGCTAAGAAGAATGCAAGGCGGGCTGTGAGTAAGGCAAGAGGACAGACATATAATAAGTTATATGAGAGACTAGAGACAAAAGAAGGTGAAAAGGACATATACAAGGTAGCAAAAATCCGTGAGAGAAAGATGAGAGATCTCAATCAAGTTAAATGCATCAAAGATGAGACTGACCGCATTCTAGTGAAGGATGAAGAGATTAAGAATAGATGGCGTGATTACATTAATGGGCTATTCAATAATGGGAATGGGAGCACTATGATTGAGTTGGATAACTCCTTTGATGACTCCCAACAGGCGGTTCGTGCGGAGGATACAAGAGTTTGAGGTTAAGGAGACCTTAAAAAGGATGAAAGGAGGAAAGGCCCTCGACCCTGACGATGTCCCTATTGAGGTGTGGAGATGTCTTGGGGACGTGGCAATAGTATGGCTCACAAAGCTATTCAACTACATTTTTCAATTAAACAAGATGACTGAAGAACGGAGAAAAAGTATATTAGTACCTATCTTCAAAAATAAAGAAGATATTCAAAGTTGTACTAATTATCAAGGTATTAAGCTTATGAGTCATACTATGAAGCTTTGGGAGAGAATGATTGAACACCGCCTGAGGAAAGTGACCAATGTCACTAAAAACCAGTTTGGTTTTATGCCTGGGAGGTCTATAATGGAGGCGATTTTCTTGCTTCGTCAACTTATGGAGAGATATAGGGAGCAGAAGAAGGACTTGCATATGGTGTTCATCGACTTGGAAAAGGCGTACGATAAGATACCAAGGTCAATCATGTGGTGGGCACTAGAGAAACATAAAGTGCCAACAAAGTACATTACCCTTATCAAGGATATGTACAATAATGTTAGGACAAGTGTGCGCGTAAGTGATAGTGAGACTGATGCATTTCCTATCACGGTAGGACTACATCAAGGATCAGCTTTGAGCCGATACATCTTTTCCTTGGTGATGGATGAGGTGTCGAAGGATATACAAGGGGATATCCCTTGGTGCATGCTCTTTGCCGATGATGTAGTGCTGGTAGATGAAACTAGAGATGGTGTTGATAAGAAATTAGAGTTATGGAGACAAACCTTAGAGTTCAAGGGGTTTAGACTTAGTAGGACCAAAACCGAGTATATGAGGTGTGACTTTAGTGGTGTTGGTCGTGAAGAGGGAAATGTTACTCTACAAGGACAAATAGTACCTAGAAGGGACTCTTTTCGATACTTAGGATCAATGTTGCAAAGCAATGGCGATATTGATGAGGATGTTTGCCACAGGATCAAGGTAGGGTGGATGAAATGGCGACAAACCTCTGGAATCCTATGTGATAGGAAAGTCCCACAAAAGCTAAAAGGGAAGTTATATAGGACGGTGATTAGACCCGCGATGCTCTATGGGGCGGAATGTTGGCCAACTAAATGGCAACATGTCCAACAAATGAGTGTCGCAGAGATGCGCATGCTACGGTGGATGTGCGGGCACACGAGAAGAGACCGAATAAGGAATGAGGCGATTCGTGATAGGGTAGGGGTGGCGCCGATTGAAGAGAAGTTAGTCCAACATCGACTTAAGTGGTTTGGACATATCCAGCTGAGACCTTCAGAAGCACTGTTTAACAGTGGGATTTTAAGAGGTAGAGAAAATATTAAGAAGGGTAGGGGACGACCAAGGTTGACCTGGGAAGAGGCGGTAAAACGAGATTTGAGAGATTGGAATGTATCTAAAGACTTAGCTCATGATAGGACCGCATGGAAAGTAGCAATTCATATGCCAGAATCCTAGTCTTGTTTTTTATCTTTTTTATCTTTTTTCTTCTTTTTTTTCTTTTTTTTCTTTTTGTTCTTTTTTCTTTTCTTTTCTTTTTTCTTTTTTTCTTTTTTCCTTGTTCTTATATCTCTTCCTCTCTTTTACTTCATTGATATTGGGTTTCATGTCTAGCCGACCCCAACATGCTTGGGATAAAGGCTTGATTGTTGTTGTTGTATAAAAAATAAGAAGATTTGCATTCGTAACCTAGAAATGATAACTGAGGCACAGTATTTGAATCACTATGTCGCAAGGCCACTGATTATTGAATTCTTGAATTAAACACCAAACGACGGCTGAGGCACAGTATTTGCATTACAGTGTTGTAATAACTATCTAACAGCACGGGAACAAACATACAGGATAATGTAATCTAGCTATCAGAGAGTCACAGTACTGGCCGATAGATGAATCAATGCAGACAGTCATTTCATTGAACCGGTAACGCACAGCAGCGCAGCACAGACAAGCAGGCAGACATAGTTTGAGTCTTACACGGATGAGGAGCGGGAAGTTACGCCGCGCGAAGCGTCCGGCCCAGCAGTTGAGCACGGCGTCGACGGCGTGCGCGTCGGCGCGGGGCAGCGCGAGCACGCGCGCGGCGACCTCAGACACCTTCCAGTCTCGCTGCCACCGGGTGCCCTCTACGCGGAGGCGGTGCCGCGCCGGGAGCGACGCGGCGCCGACGCCGTCCACCTCGGCGCGGGACGAGCGGCGGCCGCGGTCGAGGTCCAAGGACACGGCCGGGCGACGCTCCGCCCACGGTGGCGGGCCGGGGGCGCGCCGGGGCGGCCGCCTCGGCGCGGCACGGACGACGCGCGGAGGCGCGCCGGGGCTCGCCGACGGCTGCGGCGGCGGAGACGGGGGCGAAGGCACGGACATCGGTGGCGCGGCTTACCGTTGGGATGTTCCGGATAGCAGAAAAAACATCTGGGGACGGGATATAGTCGGGCCTTGGGCCGATTCGTGCCGTGCTTGGGCTTGACTGGGCTGGGCTAAGCTGGGGTTGGCTGGGCTGGGTTAGGCTGCTTGGATAAGCATGGACGAATGCTCTAAAAATATCGCAACATCAACTTGCAAAGTGGACATAAGCAGACCACCACTAATTGTTTTGTTCTCTCCTTCTGACGCGAAAAAACTCAGACCAGCACGTCCTTGTGCACCATAAACAGACGTGGACCCTGCCGACAGAAAACCAATCAGACTGATTTTCGTCAAGTAAAGCAAAGAAAATTCCGCCTAGGAGGGATCTCGTCAGGACAAGCTCACCTTGCGTTGTTCTAGTTCTAGCATCGATGGAACAGGTAGAACGCCTTCAGTTAAGGTCAAGATAGGGAAGAACAGTAAATTAGAGTCGAGATGGGATTTGAGATAGAAAGAATAGAAGATAAAATGTACAGATTGGTTCTGTTCGATTAGAATTGGATTCCCTTACTCGGTTCTCACATTTTATATTTATAAGGTGAGGGCCCATAGACCGTTAGGAGCGGAACTCTTATGAATTATATGTTAAAATATAACTCCTAAGTCAGTTTAGAGAGCCAAAACCAACTTAAACGGTTTTGAAAATTTGTCTGACCGATTTATAGATGTATGGAACCTTAGTTTTTCTCTTGGAGTCTAATTTCACTACAGGAATTCGTTAATAGAGCGTCGGCCATATGAGCGTCGGTTGGCTACATAAACCGACACACATAAGATAAAGGCGTCAGTCAACCGACACACTTAGCCAACGAAATATATTGGACACATTTACCATCTAAGTGTGTCGGGGCCGACGCATTTAGGGAGTATGTGCGTCGGTTTCTCTCAGCCGACGCATTTAGCACTAAATGCATCGGCCCAGAGAACCGACCCACTTAAGTCACTTATATGCGTCGGTTTCTAAAGGACCGACGCACATAGCGAACGCACCGAGCGCGTTTGTGTGTGTCGGTCCTGTAGGAACCGACGCATATAATCCACTTAAATGGGTCAGTTTTGAGGAGACCGACGCACATAACGTGTTTTTTAAAAAAAATACTTAATTTCTCTCCCTCCCCAGATGGGGGGCCTCCATTTTACACACAAAACAGCAATATATACAGCAGAACAGATATAATTCAACAACATTTCAAACATAGCAACACAAGTTTTCAAATGTTTCAAACATAAGCACAACAGTACGAAAATGAGTAAACGAAATTCAAATGTCGTCGTGGGAGCCTCCACTCGCACGTCCTGCGCTCCCATCTCCTCCACTCGCACCTCCGTCGTTGATGTTAAAGAAAGCATCGACACCTTCGGGAGATCCATAACGAGATCCCTACGATAAACAAATAAAATAGAAACTTAATAATGTAACATGTTAACTTCGACTAACTTAATAACATAACTTTAAAAAAGAGAAGCATGTTGGTTTGAACTAAAACTTATCAACGCTCTCGTATTTCCTCTCACTCTCCCTAACTCCGTTGCCCTCACTCGCTCTCCCACTCTCTCTATCTCTTCTCCTCTCCCTCTATCTCTTTCTCTCTAGCTCCCTCTCTATCTATCTCTTCTTTTCTCTCTATCTCTTCCTCTCTCCCTCTATATATTTCTCTTCCCCTCTATCTACCACTTCTTTTCTCTCTCTATGTACCCCTCTCTCTCTATGTCTTCCTCTCCCTCTCTATCTATCTCTGCCTCTCTCGCTCGCTCACTTGTTCCCTCTTTCACTTATATCTCTGCTAGTATTTCCTTTTTCTTCTTAATATTGTGCTAATTAATATATGATGTTATAATGAAAATATTGTAACAAGTATACATGTCATACATACCGTTGTGTCTCCAACCTGAAGGAGCTGACTTTTCTTCCATACTTCAACCTGAAGGCATCGGTGTCAGCCATACATATGGGGCAACACAACTTTCCATACTTCAACCTTCACGTCTCACATGCCAATAGCATGTGATACGTGCCGATTCGAAACGGGTACTCAAATTCTATAGGTTACGTTGCTCATTTTTATTTTTCAATCATTTACGAGAGAGGAAAGAACAAGACAGAGGAGGAAAGTTGGTCAGAGTTGAAAGTTCTAAGTCTCGATCCACCATGTAGGCGCGGTTAATTGGTCGTCCTCATTGTCGCCATACGCATCTGTGCTCGTTTTAACACATACTTCACAACTACAATCATCTTTCACTACAGTCCTCTAAAGCTACCAAAAATATAAAGATATTTACTATATTACAAACATATAATTAGTCATCATATCGCAAATGCCAAAAAGAAGCAATCACATGCATGATACGAACTTTTAATCCATTTAGATGAAAAAACTATAAGCCTTTTTATTCATATCTAAAAGAAGTAATCACATAATATAAGCTTGAACATTCAACTTCACACAATATGACATGATATGAATCATATTCAATTCATATAGCATAATGGATATGAATCACATTCACGAGTTAGCAACTATATAATATGAATCACATACACGAGTTAACTCTAATCACATGATATGATAAAGCATTACTTTCACAAGTTAGCAACTATATAATATAACATTCAACTCTAATCACATTCAACTCTAATCACGTATTTGCAATACACCTAATATTTTACCTTCACTTAGAGTTGAACCGGATGAAAGTGGCCGGGATGACGGGGGCGCCGGCCGTAAGGAGGCGCCGACGCAGGGGTGGACGGGGGCGCCGGGGCGCCAAACGACTGCCGGAACGGGCGCCGGCGGGCGAGGCGGACGGGGGCGCCGGTGGCCCAGGCGGACGGGGGCGCCGGACAGGGGGCGGATGGGGGGCCGGACGGGGGAGGCGGAGGGGACGCCGACCGATCGACGGGCAGGGGCGCCGGTGAGGCGGCAGGCTGGCGGCGGGCGAGGCGGACTGCGGCGCCAGGGGCGCCGGCGGCCGAGGCGGACGGTGGCGCCGGACAGGGGGGTGGACGGGGGGCCGGACGGGGAGGCGGAGGGGACGCCAACGGGCAGGAGCGCCGGCGAGGCGGCGGGGGTGGCGGCGGGCTGGCGGCAGGGGCGCGGGCGACAGGGAGAATGAGGAGAAGAGAAGAGGCGAAGGGATTAGGTTTCGAGTGGGGCCCACTTAAGAGCGTCGGTTTTGCCAGGGCCGACGCTCTTAGAGCTTGAGCCAGCCGGGCCCGTCGTATGAGCGTCGATTTAGCCGACACATTTCTCATAAACGTCGGTTTGGCCGACGCATTTAATATGTGTGTCGGTTGGATCCAGAAAAACATACGTCTCTAACTTATGGGTGTCGGTTCGCTTAAACCGACACCCCTAGACGTGTTAAATGCGTCGGGACCGACGCATATAGATAAACCGACACCCTATTCGTCGTTTCCTGTAGTGATTGGACGATTCACATACACATCTTGATCATCTCGATGAGCTCTACGCATTAGTGGAGTTTGATTGGTCATTTGAATCATCTCCAAAACCAGTCTAACCGGTTTAGTGAAACCAATCAGGTTGGGTTTTACCGGTCTGACATATATTGTGCTGATATGAATGGGCCAAACTGTGCTCATTTGACACAAGCTATATGAGTGAACCAACGTGAACACAGAGTACAGGAGGCATTGTATGCCCTTGCAAACTGCACCTGCTCCTCCAAACCACAAAAGACAAACACTCGATTATGTCGTTGTACTGGCTCGAAATCGCTAACCTGTGGTTAGAGCCTATTGTCGAGATTGGCTTGAACTACCTGTGCGCTGCCTCCGCCATGTTTGCCTCAAAGTTGAAGCCTACGTAGTGTTTTTTTTTTAAAAAAAAAAACTACATAGTGGAGGTCACGTGTGCAGGGATGACACCTCTCATCAGGCCAAAATGCTAAGGCCCTCAGTGACGTTTCCAGACACGGGAATCTTGGCACTCCTTTTTCCCATGCAAATGGAATTATCAGCGGCGGTCGAGGTCCTGCAGTTCAGCACCGATCTCCTTGCTGGGGTTGTTAGTTACGAGGAGGAGGAGGAGGAGGAGGAGGAGGAGGAGGAGGAGGCCCTTGCTGACTCGAATGTCGGGTCCCCCAACAACCACTCCGAACATTGGGCTCTAGACGCTCCTCCCGTGGAGATGGACTCATCGGCGAGGGTCGAGGTCATGTTCAGCGACGCACCCCTTCCCTTCATCGTCCATCTCATCAATTCCTCGACCAACTATCCTGATGAACGGTCCCGACGGAAGCCAACAAGACAGCGCTTCCCTCGGGGAGGCCGTGTGGTGCAGCTCCATCACATCCGACTATAAAGACTGGGTCATAGTAAATCTTTTTCATATGTGTAATTAGTCCCAACCTGCTAGTTTAGTGTCAAGAAGACCAATATATGAGCTTGGTGAATCCAACATCACTAATCATGCCAAGTTCAAGAGGGCCCGACAGTTGTAAGTGCATCTAGGCATCCCCGTGGGTTTTGGATGATTGATGACGACAATTAAGAGACTAATGAGCTGAGATGATCATAATCACAGGATATTTCTAAGGCGGACACCTAAGCTCTTAAAAAGGAAAAGGATGAAGAACGGCGTCAAAGACTCGAAGAGTAGAAATTAGGGTTTCACTTGAGTCTTTAGTAGGCTAGCCGTGTAAAAGTGAGAGTGTGTGTGTCAAGTGCATTGAGATCATAAAAGAGAGCTCAAAGCGTTAGAAGTGTCAAGTCCTTAGTGGAGAGTGCAAGAAAGGTAAACTTGGGCAGGGCGTACTTGTCCGGGCCAGAGGCCGGACTAGTCCGGAAGTCCTACGGCTTAGTCTGTTTTGGGGCGGACTAAGAGCTCCTGACTGAGTTCGGACTTGTCCGTTTGGGGATGGACTAGCCTGTTTCTCTCTTAATGAGAGTGTTTTAGGACTAAGTCCTGGTAGACCGGACTTGTCCGTCTGAGTGGTCGGACTAGTCCGGGCTAGCCAGACTAGTCTGCTTTCACCCGGACAAAGAGTCTCTGTGTTAGTTCGGTCTAGTCCATTCTGACGCGGACTAGTCCAAATGGTTGTGAGATGAGAGCTACCACGACTAAGTGTTGGTGGACCGGACTTGTCTTCCTCAGTGGCCGGACTAGTCCGGGTCCTCCAGACTTGTCCGTTCTCACCCGGACAAAGAGTCCCTGTGTGAGTTTGGGCTAGTCCGTTTTGAGGCGGACTAGTCCGTATGGTTGTGAGAAGAGAACTCCCAACGGCTAAGTCTTGGTGGATCTTACTTGTCCGCCTCAGTGGTCAGACTAGTCCGGGTCCTTCAGACTTTTCCGTTCTCAGCAGAACAAAGAGTTCCTATGTGAGATCGGACTAGTCCAGTATGAGGCGAACTAGTCCGGACTTTTGGTAGGTGGCAACGGTTGGCTTCGAAACTTCTATAAAAGGAGATGCCCCGACTTCATTTACAACACTCTGGAACCCTAGCGCCGCCACAACCTTCCTAGAGCCTCTCCAAGCCTTCTCCATTGCCTACTCACCCTCTTGAATCAAATCTTGAGTGAATTTGGGTGTGTGAGAAGAGGAGAAGGAAGAACTTCGCGTTTAGGCTCTTGGAGTGATCTCGTGCACTTGGTGTGACCTGTGGCTTGTAAGATTCGTGAAGCTTTGTGGAAGTGATCAAGTGGGAGCCTCGGATTGTGAGCAGCCCCAAAATTTTGTAAATTCACCCTTGAGATAGTGAAGAACCGGGTTGGCCTTAGTGGCGACTTGGTGAGGAAAGGGTTGTTAGACCCAGTCCTTTATGGACTCCTCAACGGGGACGTAGATTCTTGAGTGGAATAGAACCTCGGGAAAAATTCTCAGTGTCTCTCTTGAATTTACATTTCTTTGAACGTCAAGATTGCTTAGGGTTTTTTAATCATTTCTCTATTAGAGTATACATCATCATAATCTTGCAATCCATTTCAATATTCTATCACACTTGTCATATAGGATTGCTAGTTGTTTTATCCATATTTTATTAAACTAAAATTTAGAGAAAAAACCATAAAAAGTCAAGTTTTAAGCCTTTCCAGCAGTTTGACCAGACTAGTCCGCCCATAGTCAGACTAGTCCGGCCCTTTTAGGCTTCTCCAGCAAGCAGACCGGACTAGTCCGCCCGTGAGCTAGACTAGTTCGGCCCTTATGTTCTAATCTCATTTAATTAAGTCATTTCAGGTATTTTAGCCTATTCACCCCCTCTAGGTAATTTCAATTGGTATCAGAGCAAGTCTCTCCATCAAGAGTCTAACCACTCGGAGAGAAGATGGCCGGAGTGGAGGGATAATAGATTCCGCCGACATCGCAAGGTGACAACACATATAACAAGAAAAAGAACACGGATGTGCTGCAAGACCACTCGAGTGACGATGAAGAAGTTCGCCAGCTTAAGGCACAACTTCACGAGAAGCTAGGTCACTCAAGTAAAGAGAAGAAGAAGTCGAAGGATGAAGAAAGGAGTGGTCAACCGGACTACTCCCAATATCCTTTCAACTATGAACGATTAACTTCCAACAATCACTACTTATCTATTCCTCTTGGCAAACCTGCTCAATTTGATGGAAATGGTTACTCAATGTGGAAGCATAATATGAAGATGCATCTAATATCCTTAAACCCTAGCTTGTGGCAAATTGTCTTAACAGGTGTCCATCTTCCAAGAAATAAAGAAGACGTTACCCCGGAGCAAGCCATCCTACTTCATTGCAATGCTCAAGCAGTAGGGGTCATCACCTCATCCTTGACACGAGAAGAGTTCAACTGAGTCGATGTATTGGACGTGGCCAAAAACATATGGGACACACTCAATACGGCGCATGAAGGCAACCGAGTCATTAGGGAGGCCAAGATCGAGATGATTGAAGCAGAGCTTGGGAGGTTCACCATCATGGATGGTGAGTCCCCTCAAGACATGTACAACCATCTCAAGGTCCTCATCAACAAGATCCGATCTTATGGATGCACCCGGTGGATGGATCATGAGGTGAAGAGGATGCTCCGGGCATTCATGCCTCGAAACATTGCTCTTTGCTCCTTGATCCGTGAGAGCCCAGGATATGCTCAAATGACCCCGGAGGAAGTGCTTGGAAGAATCATCAACAACGATATGATGGAGAAGGAAGCCATGTTCTGCAGCGACCTCCAAAGGCTCACCTTCTCAAAGAAGAAAGATGTTGCTTTCAAAGCAACATCCTCATCACAAGACTTCGAAGCAAGTGATGATGAGGGTCTTGACACCGATGAAGAAGAGGCGCTCTTCATCAACAAATTCAAGAGGATGATGAGAAGAAGGAAGGGGAGCAACCATTATGAGAACAAGAACAAGGAAAGGTCCAAGCCCATGACGAAAAGAGCATGCTGCAACTGTGGTGAATATGGACACTTCATTGTGGATTGCCTATATGAAGAGAGTAAGAAGAAGAGAGATGGCAAGTCCCAAGAGAAGAAATTCTTAAAGAAGAAGAAGCCATCAGGACATGCTCACCTTGGGAAGGAATGGGACTCAAACGAAGACTCATCCTCCGAGGATGAAGAGAAAGTGGCAGCACTTGCCATTGGAAGGAGCAAGCTCTTCCCAAACCTTTAAGACTTCAAGTCTACATGTCTCATGGCTAAGGAGGGAAGAAGAAAGGTTAAATCTAAACCATCCTCCTCTACCTCTTCACTTGATAGCTTTGATAGTAGTAGTGAAAATTAATCCATGCTTAAGGATCTAAGTAGGAGCACCTTGAAAAAGATGAGATTGTTGTCGGAAGAAATCTTTTGACAAGGATGAACTCATCAACCGTCAAGAAGACATACTCATCCTTGAAAAGGAGAGATGTCATGAGCTTGAAGAGCTCCTTGAGGTTGAAAGGGAAATAAGCAAGGCACTTGAGCGTGAACTCACTTTGAGCAAGGAAACTTGCTCAAATCTTGAGGACACAACTATTGTGCTCAAGGATGAAATTGTTAACTTGACAAAAGTCAACAAGATCGTTGAAACACAAGTTGAGTCTCTCAAGATCAATGCACCTCTTCCTCTATGATTCCACCCTCCTCAAAGAAATATCCCGAAGCAACTCAAACTTGCAAGTGCTCAAACTTAATCCTAAAACTCAAAGATGAACTCAAGTTGGCACAAAACAAGCAATCACCAAAAGGTGGGATCTTTGACAAGGAAAAATTGGCATATGCACGAAGTGCATATACCAATATAAGACCTTCACATGTCAAAGATGGTCTTAGCTATTCTCGAGAGTGGAAGCAACATGCTAAAACTCCCAAGAATGGGAAAGACTTGATTGTATTTGTCAAGGAGGGTTCATCCAACAAAGAAAATGTAAAGAACATTGCAAACTCATCTAACATGCCTAAAAATGAATCTCATCCTTTGTTCCATGACTTTGATGCTTCATATGTTTTATTGAGAAACAAATTTGGAAAGGTCTATGCTAGATATGTTGGGCCACTCTGCAAGATACCTTGTGTGTGGGTGCCCAAGCGCCTCTTGACTAATATGAAAGGACCCAACTCCGTTTGGGTACCAAAAGGTAAGGCATAACTCTATTTTATAGGCATACTCCTCCGGTGGATCAAAATGGGTACTCGACAGTGGATGCACAAACCATATGACTGGAGAGAGAAGGATGTTTGTGGAATATGAGGAAAATGAAGATCCAGGTGAAGGAATATACTTTGGGGACAATAGCCAAGGGAAAATCCTTGGCACCGGTAAAATTTCTATCTCTCCCCATCATACTCTTTCAAATGTTTTGCATGTTGACTCCCTTGATTATAACCTTATATCCATATACCAACTATGTGACAATGGTTATAATTATATTTTCACTAACGAGGGTATGACTGTCTTGAGAAGAAGCAATGACTCGGTCGCCTTTAGAGGTGTGCTCAAGGGAAAGCTTTATATTGTGGATTTCACCACGGACAAAGCTCAACTTGACATGTGCTTAATGGCGAAGACCAACATGGGATGACTTTGGCATAGACGGCTAGCCCATGTTGGGATGAGGAACCTGCAAAAACTTCTCAAGGGAGAACACATTCGAGGCTTGGAAAATGTTGTTTTTGATAAGTACAGGTCATGTAGTGCTTGTCAAGCCGGAAAGCAAGTTGAAATTCAACATCCATCCAAAAATGTCATGACGACTACAAGACCTTTGGAGCTACTTCACATGGACCTCTTCGGCCCCATCGCCTACATTAGCATCGGCGGCAACAAATATGGTCTTGTTGTTGTAGACGATTATTCTCGTTTCACTTGAGTGTTCTTTTTGCATGACAAAGGCGAAACTCAAAGTGTGCTCAAGAAATTTTTGAGAAGAGCTCAAAACGAGTTCTTAAGAATCAAGAACATAAGGAGCGATAATGGCACCGAATTCAAGAACACTCAAGTGGAAGAATACTTGGATGAAGAAGGCATCAAGCAAGAGTTTTCAACCCCCTACTCCCCTCAATAAAAGGGGTGGCTGAAAGGAAGAATAGAACTCTTATTGAATTGGCAAGAACCATGCTTGATGAGTACAAGACGTCGGACTGGTTTTGGGCGGAAGCGGTTAACACCACTTGCCATGCCATAAATCGGTTGCATCTTCATAAACTTTTGAAGAAGATGTCTTACGAACTTCTAACCAGTAACAAACCCAACATCTCTTATTTTCGTGTGTTTGGGAGCAAGTGTTATATTCTAAACAAGAAGCCTAGGACTTCGAAGTTTGCGTCAAAGTCCGATGAAGGTTTTTTGCTTGGTTATGACTTAAACACCTACGCCTATCGTGTCTTCAACAAATCCTCCGGAATTATTAAAATAGCGAGAGACGTAGTGTTTGATGAGACTAATGGCTCCCAAGTGGAGCAAGTTGATCAAAGTGTGCTAGAGAAGAGGCTCCACAAGAAGCCTTAAAAGGATGGCACTTGGAGACATTTTTCCTCAAAAACATCCTCAAGACTCAAATGATCACCCAACAAACAAAGATATGTCTCCCTCTCATGATCAAGCTCAAGATGAGCAAGGCCAATCTCAACAAGATCAAAACGATCAAAGTCAAGAAGGAGGATTGGATCAAGGGGGAGACGAAGAAAAGAGCGACAATGAAGATGAAGATCAAAGAGTTCAACCACCTCATCCAAGAGTACACCAAATTGTTCAACGGGATCATCCCGTCGACAACATACTAGGAGATATCTCCAAAGGGGTGACCACTCGCTCTTGAATGGATAACTTTTGTAAACATTACTCTTTTGTTTCCTCCTTGAGCCCCGCAAGGTAGAAAAAGCACTATAAGATCCAGATTGGGTGGTGGACATGCAGGAGGAACTCAATAATTTTGAAACAAATCAAGTGTGGGAACTCGTGAAGCGACCCAACGCAAATGTCGTGGGAACCAAGTGGGTATTCGATAACAAGCAAGACGAGTATGGGGTTGTAACAAGAAATAATGCAAGACTTATTGCAAAGGGATATGCACAAGTAGAAGGTTTGGATTATGATGAAACTTTTGCTCCTATAGCTAGGCTTGAATCAATTCGTATCTTGCTTGCTTTTGCTACTCACCATGATTTCAAGCTATACCAAATGGATGTGAAAAGCGCTTTCCTCAACGGTCCGATCAAGGAGGAAGTGTACGTGGAGCAACCACTCGGATTTGAGGACGATAAGTATCCTAACCATGTCTTTAAACTTCGGAAAGCCCTCTATGGCCTCAAACAAGCTCCTAGAGCTTGGTATGAGTGTATTAGAGATTTTCTTATTAAAAATGGTTTTAGGATAGGAAAAGTCGACTATACACTCTTCACTAAGCATTTTAACAATAATTTATTCGTGTGCCAAATATATGTCAATGACATTATATTTGGTTCTAGTAACAAATCTTTTTGTGATGAGTTTTCAAAGATAATGACCGAAAGGTTCGAGATGTCAATAATGGGGGAATTGAAGTTTTTCCTAGGATTCCAAGTCAAACAACTCAAGGAAGGAACGTTCATAAGTTAAACCAGGTATACTTAGGACATACTCAAGAGGTTCGACATGGACAAATCCAAACTCATCAAGACTCTAATGGGAACCAACGGACATCTTGACCTTAATGAAGATGGTCCAAGTGTGGACTAAAAGGTATTTCGTTCCATGATAGGTTCTTTGCTTTACCTTTGTTTATCTAGGCCCGATATAATGCTTAGTATGTGTATGTGTGCACGGTTCCAAACCGCTCCTAAGGAGTGTCACTTGACGGCCATTAAGCGAATTCTTAGATATTTGGTTCACACTCTAACCTAGGACTCTGGTATCCCAAGGGATCCAAGTTCAATCTCATTAGATACTCCGATGCCGATTATGAAGGTTGTAAGGTAGATAGGAAGAGCACGTCAGGGACCTGCCAATTTCTTGGTAGGTCCTTGGTTTTGTGGTCTTCAAAGAAACAAAACTCCATTGCCTTATCCACAGCCGAAGCAGAGTACGTCGTAGCCGAGAGTTGTTGTGCACAACTCCTATAGATGCGATAAACTCTTAGGGACTATGGTTACACTTTGAGCCATATTCCAATCCTATGTGACAATGAGAGTGCCATCAAGATTACTCACAATCCTGTGGAGCATTCTAGAACCAAACACATTGATATCCGTCACCATTTCCTGCAAGATCACTCTATCAAGGGAGATATCGTTATCTCTCATGTTAGGAGTGAGAAGCAATTGGCGGACATCTTCACAAAACCCCTTGATAAGAAACGCTTTTGTGACCTAAGGAGTGAACTGAATATCCTAGATTCTCGAAACGTGGCTTGAGGCGTGCACATCTGTTTATTGCTTGTTTATAAACTTCAAAAATTCGCATGTTTTCAACATACTACCCTAATCCCCTTTTACTCCATGAAAACTATGTTCAAAAGGATTCTTTGTCAAATATGGCCAAAGATATTTGCAAAAACTTGTCAAAAAAAGATCATATCCTTGAGCTAAAATTCAAATTGTATGAATTTCAGCATATAGTCGGACTAGTCCACCCATGGAACGGACAAGTCCAGGCTATCAAGGTTGGACTTTTCAGCGTACAAATCCAAACCGGACTAGTCCGCCTGGGAGGCCTGACAAGTCCAGCCCCAGAGAAGTCCGGCTCTGGTCCGTCAACCGGACTTGTCCGGGCACCAGGCCGGACTAGTCCGGCCCCTAGGGACTTAACCTCCTAGGGGCGGCCACACCCCTCTCACCCTTCACACTCTCACTTTCAACTCTCTCTCAAGCGGAAAACGCCCCTACCGGCGATTTTTGCTTTTCTCCACCAAAAATCCTATCCAATCCACGGATTGGAGCCCTAAGTAGTGCGGAAATCCTTCTATGTGCTTCGTTGCTCAAGTTTCGCCTCCGATTTCATCACATTTGAAGATTTCAAGAGGTATTCTTAACCTAACCAAAATCCTTCCTTTTCTTCGTTCTTAGGTTTTTTGCTAGAAACCTCTTCACAAATGTTGTTCCTAGTGTCAATGCGATCGTAGCCTAGGAGTATTGCGACCTGATTCAAAGTTTTTGCGAAAAATTGTTAGAGTTAGGATTCTTCCTGTACAACCCGGACTAGTCCGGTTTCTTGGACAAGTCTGTTCTTGGGCGGACTAGTCCGGCCCATTAACGGACAAGTCCGGTTTACACAGGACAAAATCCAACTTTAGCCATTTTAGTGAATTCTTTTGCAATATTCCACTTCCTTGACCTCTTATCTCTTGTTTCTCAGGAAATATGTCGGACTACAAACAAAGCTCTCCTCTTCCAAGTACCACGGCCGAGGAGGATCGACAAGCCCTTCATCGGCGAATTGCCGAAGAAAGAGCGGCAAAGGAGGCCCAAGCGGCTAAAGAAGCCGTCCGTCGAGAGGCAAGAACAAAGAAGAAACATGATCTCAACGAGGAGGCACAAATTGCCCAAGCCATTGAAGAATCCTTGGCGAATCAACGCAAAAAGAAAAGGGCCGCACATGAATCCCAAAGCTCCCAAGCTGCTAGTGTCGTAGAGCCCAAGAGGGAGAGGCTGGTCACTTTGGGAAACAAAGAGCGGGAAAAGGAGAAGGAGAAGGAATATGAGAGAAGGGTTCTTCGTGACCCGAATAAAGGCAAGGCTTCAATTCCTGAGGATCCCAAGAATAAGAAGGTGACTGCCAAGGCACCGACAAAGTCGACACGAGGGATAGTAATCCGGGAGAAAAGGCAACCAAAGCCCATCGGCCCCTTGAAGATGGCTGCCCCTGCTAGAGATCCAAACCGGCAGCCCAACAATCCGACATTTGTATTCAAAGGAAAGGGGGCTGAGAAGGCGAGAAGGCTGAGGATGGATAACATCTATGACTATGAGAAGCACGCAGCTGACCCTAGGTTTTGGTGTGACTTCCACTGCGACTGCTACCGCTTAGTGTACCTAAAGATGAAGACCCCAGTCGCTCAAGCTTAATGGGTATATTGGGACTACATGGCCAAAAGGAAGCACAAAGCCTTTGATGCCATGATTGGAGCCGCAGAGCGCCATGGAATCAAGAAAATCATGGGCTTCAAGTATGACTAGAACATTGAGGTGATTGTGCAGTTTTACACCACTGTGTACTTCTCCACCTACGGTGACCAGAAAATCACCTGGATGACTCATGGAGAGCAGTACTCAGTCACCTATGAGAGATTTGTTCAGATACTTGGCCTTGAGAAGCACTTGGACCATGAGATTATCATTTCCAACCTCAAGGCAGTGGACAGGGATCAGCTTGATTACATGTATCCTAGTCATGTTCCCTATGAGGCCGGGCTTGCTAGGAACATCAAACCATTCTATAGCATCCTTAATCGGATTTTGAGGAGAACTCTATAGCCCCTAAGGATGGAGATGCAGGGGTGATTCAAGGAAACTTAAGGCATCTCCTCCTCTTGATAGATGGTGAAGAGAAGTTCAACCTTGTTGAGCACATCTATGATGACATATTCAACATCTCTCACACCCCCAACCGCTCATGTGGATATGCACCGTACATCATGTGCTTAATTGAGAAGGTGTCGGGGATTGTCTTTGTCAAGGATATCACTCATCGACCTCTTCGTCCTCAGCTACCCCCTATTGTGCCAGAACCCTCAAGAAGGAAAAATGCTCAACCTCCTTCCAGCTCAGCGGCCCTTGCTAGATCAGCGGATCCCCCATCATCTCCTCCTCCGCAGTCCATGAGCGGATTCTTCAAGTGCTTCAACGCACTCTTCGCCTCTTGTCAACGTGCAGAGGTCCGGACTTGACGCATGGAGAGGCGTCAGGAGAAGTATCTCAAGGCTGTGTGTGACAAGCTTGAGGTACCCATGTCTCCTCCCGAGGAGAGTGATGGGGAACTCACTCCATATCCATAGTTCACCGCTGATGAGCTCGCCCAGTTCAGGGAAGATGGAAGCTCCTCCAAGACCATGCCTCCATCCACTGTGGCCGACGACGAGGAAGAGGATACGGAGGCCACGGAGAGCGATGAAAATGGCGATGAGGAAGAAGACAAAGAAGATGACGAGTAGACTTAGGCGTATCTTCTTCCCTCTTTTCCTTTTTGGTGCCTTGATGTCAAAGGGGGAGAGATGGGAAGAGGATGTCTTTTTTTTATCATCCCTAGTCTTGTAATAGATCCTTGGACATGACAATCTTTATGTTTTATCTCTATGTTTTATGCATTATGTCTCTTTTATGTAAGACTACGTGTTGGATTTTATGGCTTATATTTGATCATTGTTGCTCCTTGCTATGGTTATTGTCGTATCACATTTTTGAGCACAACACGTAGGCACCCCTACCACAACATGTGAATGTATGTCACTTCCCCTCTTTTACTCTTGCATACATCCAGGGGGAGTTTTACATACATACGCTTGTTATGAAAATCAAATTTTTAGCTCTTATGTTGAAACTTAATGTGTTGTTATCAATCACCAAAAAGGGGAAGATTGTAAGTGCATCTAGGCATCCCCGTGCGTTTTTTGGATGATTGATGACGACAATTAAGAGACTAATGAGCTGAGATGATCATAATCACAGGATATTTCTAAGGCGGACACCTAAGCTCTTAAAAAGGAAAAGGATGAAGAACGGCGTCAAAGACTCGAAGAGTAGAAATTAGGGTTTCACTTGAGTCTTTAGTAGGCTAGCCGTGTAAAAGTGAGAGTGTGTGTGTCAAGTGCATTGAGATCACAAAAGAGAGCTCAAAGCGTTAGAAGTGTCAAGTCCTTAGTGGAGAGTGCAAGAAATGTAAACTTGGGCAGGCCGGACTTGTCCGGGCCAGAGGCCGGACTAGTCCGGAAGTCCTATGGCTTAGTCCATTTTGGGGTAGACTAACAACTCCTGGCTGAGTTCGGACTTGTCCGTTTGGGGACAGACTAGTTCGTTTCTCTCTTGGTGAGAGTGTTTAGGGACTAAGTCCTGGTAGACCGGACTTGCCTGCCTTATTGGTCGGACTAGTCCGGGCTAGCCAGACTAGTCCGTTTTCACCCGGACAAAGAGTCCCTGTGTGAGTTCGGTCTAGTCCGTTATGACGCGGACTAGTCTGAATGGTTGTGAGATGAGAGCTCTCCCACGGCTAAGTGTTGGTGGACCGGACTTGTCCGCCTCAGTGGTCGGACTAGTCCGGATCCTCCAGACTTGTCCGTTCTTACCCGGACAAAGAGTCCCTGCGTGAGTTTGGGCTAGTCCGTATGGTTGTGAGAAGAGAACTCCCCACGGCTAAGTCTTCGTGGATCGGACTTGTCCGCCTCAGTGGCCGGACTAGTCCTGGTCCTCCAGACTTGTCCGTTCTCACCATGACAAAGAGTTCCTGTGTGAGATCGGACTAGTCTGGTATGAGGCAGACTAGTCCGGACTTTTGGTAGGTGGCAACGATTGGCTTCGGGACTTCTATAAAAGGAGATGCCCCGACTTCATTTACAACACTCTGGAACCCTAGCGCCGCCACAACCTTCTTAGAGCCTCTCCAAGTCTTCTCCACTGCCTACTCACCCTCTTGAATCAAATCTTGAGTGAATTTAGGTGTTTGAGAAGAGGAGAAGGAAGAACTTTGCGTTTAGGCTCTTGTAGTGATCTCGTGCACTTGGTGTGACCTGCGGCTTGTAAGATTCGTGAAGCTTTGTGAAAGTGATCAAGTGGAAGCCTCGGATTGTGAGCAGCCCCAAAACTTTATAAGTTCACCCTTGAGATAGTGAAGAACCGGGTTGGCCTTAGTGGTGACTTGGTGAGGAAAGGGTTGTTAGACCCGGTCTTTTGTGGACTCCTCAACGGGGACATAGATTCCTGAGTGGAATCGAACCTCAGGAAAAATTATCAGTGTCTCTCTCGCATTTAAATTTCTTTGAACGTCAAGATTGCTTAGGTTTTGTTTTAATCATTTCGCTATTAGAGTATACATCATCATAATCTTGCAATTCATTTCAATATTCTATCACACTTGTCATATAGGATTGCTAGTTGTTTTATCCATATTTTGTTAAACTAAAATCTGGAGAAAACCCATAAAAAATCAAGTTTTAGGCCTTTCTAGCAGTTTGACCAGACTAGTCCGCCCATGAGCTAGACTACTCGGCCCTTTTAGTTTTTTCCAGCAAGCAGACCGAACTAGTCCGCCTCTGAGCGAGACTAGTTTGGCCCTTGTGTTCTAATCTCATTTAATTAAGTAATTTCAGGTATTTTAGCCTATTCACCCCCTCTAGGCAATTTCAACAGTGCATAGGCTCTACCAGAGGCCATACGTATGGTCCAGATGGCCATCTACGTCTTGATAGACGAATGGTAAGTAAAATACGTTCAAAACTTTATTTATAGTATATTTATGCTACTGACTCGTATTTACAGGAAAACAAGTTCGGTGAACGACCGAGTGATGTTCAGGTGTATAGAACAGGTCACAGGGCAAGTGACCCTTCACAGCCCGACCAGCTATGCACTCCGGTGGCCACAGCAAGACTGGTGAGTACTTTAAATAACATGTTGCTTTACTTGTAACTAACATGGCTATTGACGCGTATTATGTATTGCTTGTATTTGTAGGAGAAGTATGGGGAGGAGGTGGTGAAGATTCAAGGCCAAGATTTCGATTGACAGAAAGCACCAATCGATGCGAATGTCGTGTATGCGAGCGGTGGCAGTAAAGCTCATGGACGGTGATATGCTACTTGTTTATTTTTTTTGTCAATTCGACTTACATTATCTAACTTTTAATCTTTTTTGTATAGTTTTGCCATTTTCGATGGAGTGGTTGACTCGAGGGAGGCAAGGACTTCGAGGGGCTTCCCCTCACAGTTTTCGTCCGCTGAACCCTATCGATGAATGTCAGTGAGGGAGCTGGAGCTTCTAAGTGTCCAGGAGGAGCTACGCTGGACACAGGAGAAACTCCAGGAGCAAGAAGCCTTATTAAAGGCCACTCAAGACTCTCAAGTCACCTACATAGCATAAATACAAGCGGTGATATAGGTAATAGATTCAAACACAAAGCAATTATATAATTTAATTCCTATTCATGTTCTAATGTTTTTGGCTTTAGCACAGGGACAACAAATTACCATTCCCACATGGCCGCCGCCGATGCCGGAGCCACATGTGCTTTCTTTTGCGGCACAGGTCATCACTATTTATTCAAAATATCGTGCATTACATTACTATAGCAAACTAGGAGCAAAACTTAGCCAAAACTTAGTCAAACTTAGCTATATTTTCTTAGACATAGCCATAATTGCTCTTACATCTTACAGGGGTCGGTGGCGGAGGATCAGACTCCATCGCTTGTGCTACCGTGACATGGATTTCGACGTGAGGACGATATTTCAGGCTTCAGAGGTAGCGGACGTGGGAGTGTGTAGTGTAGTGGGTTATGTGTGATAGTATTGCATATTGAACCGCATGTGTGTTTGATCTATATAATTTTGTGTTTTTCTGTGAGCTGGCCATCGTGACATGTTAGCATTTTTCTGTTTTTTTAATACATACCTTATTTATGACGGTCTGGAGCTAGCTGTCATAAATAAGCCTCTGTTGTTTATGACGGTCGGCCGCTGGCCGTAAAAAATAAGCCTATGTTGTTTACGACGGCCAGCGGCTGACCGTCGTAAACAACCTTCCAGAGGGTGCCACCTAGCACCCTCTCATTTAATTATGACGGCCAGGTATGCCGTCGTAAATAAGTTATTTACGACGGGTGTCGTCGTAAATAAGTTTATTTACAATCAAAATTTATGATAGCCTTTTGCCGTTGTAAATAAGCGAAAACCATCGTAAATAGATTAATTACGACGGTTCTGGCCGTTGTTATTTGATCGGTTTTCTGTAGTGTATAATCATCAAGCGCTAGAGGTCTGCCTAGCCCATGTGATTTTCCCAAAATTTGAAGCAATCTTGTTGATGTAAAAGAAGCATATATCAATGCACCTAAGAGGTTGATGTAGTCATTCACGACAAAATAGTCATGTTGCTATCATATTTTCCTTGTGTATACAGGTATGATGTGCACGGTATCATCTTTCTCCCCTTCTTCATGAAAAGTTGTCATCAGCTTGCTCGAATATCTAGTAAAGGTGCTTGATTTGGTGTTGGAATGCACACTAAAGGTGTTGCACAATTGCATCCAACGGTGCTCCTATTTTATGTGTTGTCTCTGCTGCATGAAAACATGGCTAGAGGAACTTGACGAGACACTGTTAGCATTAGAGCATACATAAAAAGATATTTCAGATTAGAACACACATAAACTTTACGTACCATAAACACACCGGTAAGATCACTATTGTCTATAGCATGAAAATTATTTTGAGTCAATAAAGGTGATTTAGTTTGAAAAAATATTCTCCTTGCTAGCAACACTTTCACAAGAAATGTCAAGCTCAATATAACCCAAAGTATTCATAAAAGACAACAATTTCAGCTCATTCCTTTTAAAGGTCGTAATGGAAATCAAATATTTAATTTGAGCATGATTGAGTGAATCAAGAATAATAGAAGCATTAACTCACAACCCCTCTTTATCGCAAGTACCAGTAGGCAAATAAACTTGTAACAAATGTAAATCAAGAAAAGGTTCCACTAGTTATTACTATACAGTAGCATGATTAGTGGAAAAGTTTACACAATCAAAAACTTCTCACCTTCCGTAAGTGTAGAGCTATGTTCATTACCTTTATTCTTATTTCTAGTAGTAATTATAGGCACACTATGAGTTGATGGATCTAAAATTTTATAAGTCATTTAGTACCGCAGTCTCTTTTTTACAATTTGCATTCTTTTGTGTATTGTCCTATAAAAGGTTTGGCATAGGACCCACAGGGATGATGATGAAGATGAGGACAGCGAACGTATGCAAGAACCCCCGCGTCGAAGATCTCTTCTTCAAAGACTAATGTGGCCAGGGGAAAGGGGCAGGCAGAGAGAGAGATCGCCAGCAAGAGAGCAGAGGGGGGATCATCAAGGCACCCAGGCAGGCAGAAAGAGGGGGAGAGATCCCTCAGCCCAGGAACTCGACGCTCCAGAGACAGATCCCTGGAGCGATGGGTCCATAGGCTCAAAATCCTCGGCAGCACTAGAAGGACACCATCGACAAATGGTAGGAGCTATGGTCAGAGGCAGGAGAAAGACAAGTCGCCAGCAGACAACCCGGGTAGTAGTTCTATGGCAATCAAACTCACCAGCACAGAAGGGGCAGAAGGAGAGCCGTTGAACTCAGGGCAGATAGCAGGAGAGAACCCAGAACAAGTAGGAGACACGAGGAGGAAAGAGATCAGCTGGGAAGCATAGCTCATTGGGGAAGGAAGACAGATAGAAGAAAGTTTTCTCCTCTCTGACCCGATGGAGGACGACGCCGCCTCCGGGTGGTCTGGGAAGCAGGCCATCATGGTAGCACTCCCAGAGGAAGAGCTAGACCCCGAAGATGGGAACCTAACAGCAAACAAACACCAAGAAGAAACCACAGTCGGCCTCTCAGTCAGAGAGATCCTTTAGTCAGTCTCTACAGGCGTACCAGAGCCTTTGGCCAAGATTCCGAAGGAAACCCCAGTAACCAGGAAAACGAAGTGTAAAGAAAGCCAATCCATCAAGAAAAGTGGGCGACTTACAGCAAAGAAGGCATTGACAGAAGGCAAAACTTCAGAGGAACTGGCCCAGTTGTTAATGCTGAAGAAGCTGGGACTAAATGTTGACGAGGAGAAACACACAAAGGAGGTTAAAAGTATCCTCATGAGGATCTTCAAATTCCCCCTCTCTACTAAGCAGATCAAAGGGTTGGAGGAGCTGCTGCAGGCCATGAGTATAGACACCAAGAAAGTGATTAAGCAGAGGTTGAAGCATAAAGCTGATGTGTCCGACTAAGCTGACAAGAAAGATGAAGGATCGATGCAGCCTAATGTGTCATGGGCCCAGAGTCATCATGCCACTTGTATCCTAGGTGTGAGAGTCAGGCTTTTACTTATCGCCGCGTTAGTTTGTTTAGTCCTCAGTGTATGGAGCCCCCCTAGTCCAGAATAGGGAGATGCCAGTGTTGCTAGTACTCCTGTATCAATGTTTCCTTTGCATTACCAGCGTGTCCAAGTTTAGGACCTCTTCCTGCGTGGTGCCTCTGAGAGGCTTAGGTGACTGTACTATCTTATGGCTCAGAGAAATATCAGACCGTTAAGTTGGAATGTGCGTGGCCTCAATGCTCCCATCAGATGTAATGCAGTAAGGGAGACGGTAATGGCAATAGGAGCCACAGTAGTATGTCTTCAAGAGACTAAACTTGAAAGCATCGTTGACATGATAGTGGCACAGACACTAGGACCACAGTTTATACAGCACTACTCCTTTCTACCAGCACATGGAACAAGAGGAGGGATACTTATTGCGGTCGCAGATAATTTTTTTAGATTAACAACCTTATCTATATCGCAGAACACAATCACAGTATCAATCCAAATGCTGGAGGGTAATCTATTTCTAAGTGCACACTTAATCTAGGTCTTCAATTTGAACCAATTCCTATATTAAATATTACCCTTCTTAGCTACCAACTTGCACAAAAATGTATATACTCCAACTCCAAACTGGTTTTCAGGTCCTCCACACTACTTTAGGCTTGAAACATTGAATTTAAGAACCTTATATGATCTTTACTAAGTGTATATACATATTTCTCCATATTTTTAGATTAATTTTCGATGTAGAAAAATGAATTTCAGCACTAAAAGAGCAAAATATATCACCTACACAGAATATATTTTGCTCAAAATGCCCAACGAAATTTCTATTGGCTTCCTATTTGTTGGGATCAATTTAGATATATTTTTACATATATTTCAGAATTATTTTAAACCTAAAAATGAATTTTCAGCAATAACAGAATTAAATAGCCCTTTTTTCAGATTTCCTTTGCAGCCTAAAATCAGTCCTCAAATCATTCTAGATATTTTCCAGGTGCTAGAAAAATTTAAATTGTATTTGCACATGTGTTTGCATCACTAATTTGAATTTAAATTCCATTCACATGTTCAAATTACTGGATTTAATATTCTTCAGGGGCTGATGTGCAAATCCATACTACTGTGGGGTCCAATTTCTTATTTTCTAAATTTTCAGGGATCTAACTATACAAAACAGAGAGGTTTTTCCAAATTTTTAATTTGATCAGGGGCTAAATCAGCATTCTACACGTGTTTGCCTAATTTCCCGAGAGCTCAGGGGGTAGAACAGAAGAACTTGAGGGCTAGCTCTTCTTTTCCCACAACCCCAGGGGTAGCGTGTAAGATTTCCGGTGGTTATAACGCGGGGCTGATGTGGGCCGTCCGAATTTAAATGGAGGACCGAGATTAGATCGCGAAGGGGTATGTGGGGGTTTTGTTTTCATCCGCACGATTTAAAATGGACGGGCCACAATGGGCCACGTCGCCCTGGCCGGAGCCAGCCGTGCGCGGCGGTGGGGAGCGGTTGCCTCGCCGGAGAAGCTTCGGTTTTTGTCTCTACATGCTAGAATTCAAATCTTTTTGCATGGATCGGCTGCGGGGAAGTAGGGGAACTCACCAGTGGGCTTTTCGTGACCCCGAAGTGGCCGACGGCTGCTCGGCGACGACGTCCGAGGGTGGAGCTCGGTGGTGCTCATCGGAGCGGCGGCTAGGGCGTGACACGTGAGGTTTCTTTCATCGGCAAGTCTTCCCGATGGCGGTGGAACACGACACACCCGTTAGATCAACGAAATGAAGAAAGATCCAAAGGAAAACGGTGGTGGGAGTGCGGTTCTCACCGGAGGAGGAAATGGAGCGGGCAAGGGGAAACCGACGGGGTTTTTCTATGTTTAAATGGATGAGGGGGGCGGCGGAGTCGGTTGAGGCCGTGTTGAACCTAGTGGGCCGGAGATCGTGGCGTGTATGCGCGACATTCGGAAGTGGGGGTGCGATCGGGCGCAGGAGGTTCGCGGCGGTTGGGGGCGGAGGAAGATGATGATAGGAGGGCCTGACTCGTCAACGGGAGGAGAGGGGGAAGAAGGCCGCGGGCTGCTGGGCTGATTTGGGTGGTTTTGGCCCAGTGGCCCCTTTTCCTTTTTCTTTTTTCTTTTTCTTTTCTTTTCTATTTTTTCTTCAAATTTGAATTTCGGTTTGGATTTGAATTTTTACTCAACATTCATTATGTCCAATCATTTGGAATTTAAATTTACAACATTTTGGGATGTTACAACTCTACCCCCCCCCCCTTAAAAGAAATCTCGTCCTCGAGATTGGTGGCCCTTTGGAAACAGATCCGGAAACTGCGCCTTGAGCTCGTCTTCTCTCTCCCATGTGGCCTCTTCTTCCAAGTGATGCTTCCACTGCACCTTACACATTTGGACTCTTTTGTTCCTTGTGATGCGTTCCATCGTCTCAAGAATATTGACCAGTTGTTCAGCATACGAAAGGTCTTCTCGGACATCTATCTCATTCATTGGTAACCTCTCTTCAGGTGTTCTTAAGCATTTCTTGAGTTGTGACACGTGGAACACGTCGTGCACATCTGATAGGCGGGCCGGTAATTCCAACTGATATGCAACTTCGCCTTTCCTCTCTAGAATCTGGAAAGGTCCGATATACCGAGGTGATAGTTTCCCTTTAACTTTGAATCGACGAAGCCCTCTGATAGGAGACACCTTGAGATAGACATAGTCCCCTACGTTGAAGGTGAGCTCTCTTCTTCGTATATTTGCATAACTCTTTTGTCTGGTCTGAGCTATTCTTAAGTTGTTGCGGATTTCTCTTACTTTCGTCTCGGAATCTTGTAGCACCTCTGGCCCAAACACTTTGCTTTCCCCAGTTTGATTCCAAAACAATGGAGTTCTGCATTTCCTCCCATACAACGCCTCAAACGATGACATCTTCATACTAGCCTGGTAGCTGTTGTTATAGGAGAATTCAGCATATGGTAAGTTCTTGTCCCAACTCCTATTGTTCTTGAGTGCACAAACCCTCAGCATGTCCTGAAGGATCTGATTGGTTCTTTCAGTCTGCCCCTCAGTCTGTGGATGGTACGCAGAACTGAAATTTAAATGAGTCTCCATGGTTTCATGTAACTTTTGTCAGAATCTTGAGGTGAACTGTGTTCCTCGATCTGACACTATCTTCTTCGGCACCCCATGAAAACACACAATCCTTGACATGTACAATTCTGCCAGTTTGGATCCGCTGTAGCTTTCTTTCACAGGGATGAAATGAGCTACCTTAGCCAGCCCATCGATTATGACCCATATCGAATCATACCCCGATTGGGTCCTAGGCAGTCCCACTATGAAGTCCATGCCTATTTCTTCCCATTTCCATTCGGGCACTTTGAGTTGTTGCAACAATCCAGCGGGTCGTTGATGTTCTGCTTTCACTAACTGACACGTGTCACATAAGGCAACATGTTCCGCGACATCTCGTTTCATGCCATACCACCAGTATCTGCTTTTGAGGTCATGATACATCTTCGTACTCCTAGGATGAATGGAGTAGTCGGAATCATGAGCCTCTCTCAGAATTAATTCATGGATCTCCTTTACCTAAGGCACACATATCTTTTTTCCATGCCACACCGTACCTTGTTCATCCTCTCTAAACCCACGAGCTTTATTATCTTTGATGAGTCTTTTGATTTCCTGGATTTTCTCATCATCCTTATATCCATTGTGTATGTCCTGCTCCAAGGTGGAGTCCACTTCCATTGCGATGGCCTCACCATTATTCACTAGACACGGATTGAGTCTTGTGAATTCCTATCGTAATTCTGTAGGCGTGTCATTTAAGGTCAACATGTTGACATGTACCTTTCGGCTTAGAGCATCTGCCACGATGTTTGCTTTTCCAGGATGATAGTTGATACCCACATCAAAGTCATTTATCAGCTCTAACCACCTCCTTTGCCTGAGGTTAAGATCTGGTTGGGTGAAAATGTACTTCACACTTTTATGATCGGTATATACCTGTGTCCTCTTTCCCATTAAGTAGTGCCTCCAAAGCTTCAATGTGTGGACCACTGTGGCTAGCTCTAGGTCATGCGTAGGATAGTTCTTCTCGTGCTATCGAAGCTGCCTAGACGCATATGCAACGACATGCCCCGCTTGCATGAGAACACATCCCAATCCGTGTCCAAAAGCATCACAATATGCTGATGCATGTCTGGCATAACTAGCACTGGGGTTATTGTCAATCTTTTCTTCAACTCTTGAAAATTCGCCTCACACTCTGGTGTCCATGTGAATGTGATTCCCTTCTCTAACATTTTGGTAAGGGGTCTTGAGATTTTAGAGAACCCTTCAATAAATCGTCGGTAGTATCCACCCAAGCCTAAGAAGCTCTGGATTTCCCCGACATTTTCAGGGGTCTTCCACTTCTGCACATCCGCGATCTTGGCGGGATCCACGGAGATTCCTCCTTCCGAGATTATATGTCCCAAGAAGGGGACTCTCTTAAGCCAAAACTCACATTTGCTTAGCTTGGCATATAGTTGGTGTTCTCTCAATTTTTGCAACACCAGCCTTAGATGCTTCTCATGTTATTCTTTATCTTTGGAGAAGATGAGAATGTCATCAATGAAAACCACCACAAACTTGTCCTAATATTCCATGAATACCTTGTTCATGAGGTACATGAAGTACGACGGGGCATTAGTTTTAGCCCGAACCGCATGACGATCTATTCATACAGCTGTACCTAGATACGAAGGTTGTCTTGGGAATGTCTGCTGGCTTTATCTTCAGTTGGTGATATCCTGATTTGAGATCAATTTTTGAGAACATGTATGCTCCTCTCAACTGATCAAATAAGTCTTCAATGCGAGGTAACAGATACTTGTTCTTGATGGTTACCTCATTCAGTTCACGATAGTCTACGCATAGCCTTTGGGTTCCATCCTTCTTGGGCACGAATATCACTGGAGCTCCCCAAGGTGAGCAACTAGGACGGATGTACCCCTTTTTGTCAATTCTCAGATATGTTCTTTGAGCTCCTCCAGTTGTTTAGAATCCATCCGGTAAGGCCTCTTGTATATTGGGGCTGTTCCAGGCATTGGTTCAATCGCGAACTCCACTTCACGATCTGGGGGCATACCTGGCAACTCCTTAGGAAAAACATCCGGATATTCCTTGATGACCCTTATCTCTTCCAGTTCCACGTCCTCTTGATTGAGTTTAATGTCCCTCCTAGGTTCTTGGACAGCTATGAATTTAACTTTGGTGCCACTATGTGAGTTAGTTCCACCGTTCTAGTCGAACAATGGATAATGCTTTTATGCTTGGTCAACCAGTCCATACCTAGAATAATATCTATCCCTTTTGAGCTTATCACTATAAGGTTTTTAGTAAATACTACCCCATTTATGTCTAGACTCACTTTGGGGCATACTTGTCTTGTTCTTATTCCCCCCCCCTAGAGAGTTCATCGCCAACATATGATTCATTTGTGTTGTTGCTAGGTCATGCTTCTTAACAAATCCTTGAGCAATGAACGACTGGGTAGCACCAGAATCGAACCAAATGGTCGCAATGTGTAAATTTGTAGGAAACTTACCAATCACCACATCAGGTGCCTCTTGCGCTTCTTCCATGGTCATGTGGTTCACCTGTCCCCGCATCATGTTCTGCTGTTGTGGCTGCATTTGCTTCTTCTTTGAGCACTTATGACCGTAGTGCCCCACTTCACCACAGTTGAAGCATTGCACCCCAACTTTAGGTGCCTGACCTTTGTTGTCCTGGGGTGGGTTCTGTGACCCTTGTCCTGCTGGCCGAAGTTGATAAGCAGGACGTGGCTGCTGTAGAAACAGGCGTTGCGGCTGCACTTGTGCTGATGGAGGCCAAGTTTGGGTTGTAACCCCTCGGGGCTGAGTAGGGCACCATAGCATGGCTCATCTGTCCAGTAGGCTGTTGCACAAGACGTGGGCGTGTGTTACTGCTTGATGCTTGATGCGACCATCCCATATTTCTCTTGTGTTCATTCTCCAAGGTCTTCATCTTCCTCTCCACAATGAACGCCCTGTCCACCATCTTTTGGAAGCTTTCATATTCGTTGGAGGACATTGCACATTGCATCTTCATGGTGAACCCTTCCACAAAGCAGTCCTATTTCTGCTCATCGGTTTCAATGTCCCGTGGTGCATAGCAGGACGGTTGGGTGAACTTGGTGAGGTACTCCCTCACTGTCATGTTGCCCTGTTGTAGCCCAAGAAACTCCTTCCTCTTGTTCTTGAGTTCTCCCCTTGGTATGTAATGGTTGCGGAAGCTGCGCTTGAACTCCTCCCAAGTTATGTTCTCGGGGTCATGGTGGGCTGCCACGTAGGTGGTCCACCAGTCAGCAGCGGGTCCACACAATTGATGAGAGGCAAACAACACTCTCTCATATCGTTGACATTGTATGATCCTCATCTTGTTCTTAATGGTCTTCAACCAATCATCTGCCTCCAAAGGTTCAGCAGCACTTGCAAACTTCGCGGGGTTGAGTTCCTAGAAACTCACTCAACCTTGGTTGACGTGGTGCAGCCTGTGGGGGTGGAGCTTGATGTAAGTTGGCCACCACTTGAGTCAAATTCTGGATGAGCTGATTTTGGTTGTTGAGCATTTGGTAAATGGGATCAGCTCCTCCTCGGCGACCACCCCTGCCTTGCCATCCAGAAAGGATAGGATTGGCAGCCTCATTGCGGTTGTTGTTGGGGTTGGCACCATGACCTCTTTCTCTTCCGGCCATCTATCATGATTAACCAAATATCAACTTAATCATTACGTATTAATTTCCCACGTCTCTTGCATGAACTTAAACTTTTAGAACATTAAAGTTTAGACAATTTCAGAAAATCTCACATAAACTTTCAAGCACCATGTCTCATACGAAAACAAATGCAACTATTGATTCATAAGGTTTCACACGAAAGCAAATACAAACATAAAGACGAGGTTGTGGACAAGTGCCCATGGCTCCCACAACTCACGTCACACACCAAACATTAATAAGCAAATAGATAGGTTCTTGACTCGACTACTCGGTAAAATGCTAGAATAAGGGAAATGACTCTAAACGACTCGTATCAATGTGCTGGCTCGTCGGGGTCTTCATCATCATTGCGGCTGCCCTCTAACTCCGCTCTAGATGGGGAAGCGGCTGGTGGAGAAGTGCGGCGACGCTTCTTCGCCCTGCAGTCTGGGGAGTCAGGAGTCCAGGTATCATTCTCTGTGACACACAGTTCGTTCCGATCTCCTCTCTCCCTCGCCCTCAAGCTGGCGCGGAGTACAGCCTCAGTCTCCTTCAGGGTGTCATGGACATCCTGAAGCTCCTGCTGGCACTCCCGCAGTCTAGTGCTAAGCATAGCTGCATCCTCCAAGCACATGTCCATGTGGTCATGGGAAGTCCCCTCCTGCACCGGTGGGTACTTGTACTCCGCGGTGCCACTCTCGTGCTGGAGGACATACATATACTCAGTCATGTCCAGGTGGCCACGGTTGATGTAACTCTGACAGGTGATGGCCTCCTAGGTGACATCCTTCTCAGCATCGGCCTGAGTCACTCGACAAGCTGGAGAGCGGTGGATCTTGAGCAGCTTGTTGTCGTGGATGATCCTCATCTCTGAGCTCCATTCTTCACTCTTTTTGCGGATGGTCTTGGTGGAGCTGTAGTGTATGACCAGCTTGCCAACGTTGCCGGCGGTGTGGAGCATACGCCGAAGACAGCGCAACAAGCTCCCTACTGCCAACCCGTAGGAGTGGTACGTCACTAGGCGGTTCTCCTTCCTCAAGGCAGGTGCAGCTATAGGAACTCTCCCTCCGGTGGACTTGCGAGCGGTGCGGACCATGCAAACCATCTAAAACATAAAACATTTAAAATCCAAGTTAGACAATAATCAAATAAATATTGTATTTTGAATAAAAGTTAAGGCAAGATGAACAAATAAAATAAACGGACAACATTAATTAACATTTTTACCTCACACATTTTGTAAAATAGTTTTTAAAAATGTAAGGTCCTTAAATACGTCCATTTCTATCTAGGTTCACGTTCCTACGGGTAACCTGGCTCTGATACCACTTTGGTCACACCCGGTTTTTCTGCAGAACAACCAAGTGATTCCTACATGTATGCCAGGATCATTTTCTCATACATGTCATGACAAATAGTGAAGCATCATTATATTACAAGCCAGGTGTTCGAATATAAATAAGTCTTACATAGCATCTCGATGGACGATAATATGTTCATAACAGGTAAATAAACAAACAGTGAAAGTAAAGTCTTGTGGGCTCCATCACAGGCGTTGCCCGGGGAACTCTGTGAACCTAGAATCCTTCTTCGGGTCCAAAATCATGATTGTTGTACACCACATCATTTTCTTGGCCTGAGCAGCAATTTAAAACCAACGAAAAGCAAGCTTGAGTACCGTTGGTACTCAGCAAGTGTGGGAAAGTTATGTCATGCATGGCTAGAGCAAGGAAAGGATGAATACATGGTTAAGGTACTACGCAATTAACACCTATCTCCTTAACTTATTTAGCACCTATATTACTTGGAAAATAAAGTGGCCCAACCCCATACACCTGATCCCATTGTTAAGCTCCCCGCTTAACGTCCTCAACACCATCATTCCTTATCATCTAATCATGAATAAGTCCAAGCCACTATTGACCGTGAGCACGGCTGTCATGACAGTTTTGACTCTGTAGAGTTTGTACCACTGTACCCACATGTAGTGATTTCATCCCTCTTTGCTGGGTGGACTAGAAAAACCTCCATTATGTCAGTGGCCGTGAACCACGTTCACACTTCCGAGGTGTGTAGCCAGAAGATCACTACGAGGTCTTTTCAAAGGGAATCCCGACGAGTGTGTGCCCACTGAGATTTCACCCCTAACAACATCCAGGAGGCTCCAACCCCTGCTGCAGTGACCCCCTCTTGAGCCTTGCGGTTCCTAGAGTAGTCCAGCTGACACCTATTCCCCGCACCAACCAAACACCCATACTATGTCGGTAATACACCTAATTAATTGGCCAAGCTGTCCCATCTCAGCACGTGGTTGGCACTGTAAAGCTAGGTTACATGCTCCATGAACCGGTCCTTAGGATCCAGGCAAGCACTAAACACAAACCCGAGTCTCGTGCACGCAGCACCAACCAAAGCATGCAACTTGCCTAGATCCCTACCTCTACATAGTTCATAATATTCCACTCAAGGGTAATTAATCAAGGAGATGACCTCATATCCCATATATTCTATTCTAAGCATGGCTAAGCATGAGTAGTGTCGGTACCTGAGATATGGGGTACCCTCGCGCATAGGGGAAAATGCCTAAGGAACTCGCCCTTCTACGCAGGGAGAGCTCCGAAGGCGCCACGCGTCCGGCGGGGCCGGACCTCCCTCTCCTCAGAGGAGAGCTCCGGGCCCGCCACGTGGCATACAGAAGCCGGACCTCCCCCTCCGCGGGAGAGAGGTCCGAAGGCACCACGCGTCCGGCAGGGCCGGACCTCCCCCTCCTCAAAGAAGAGCTCCGGGCCCGCCACGTAGCCGACAGAAGCCGGACCTCCCCCTCCGCGGGGAGAGGTCCGGAGGCTCCACGTGCCCCACGGGCCGGAGCCTCCTCTCCTCTGAGAAGGGCTCCGGGCCCGCCACGTGGCCAGAAGAACGGCGCTGCCTGCCCCCGAGAGATAGGCAGCGGGCGTAAAGACACCCCATACCTTGCCCGTACAAGGTATTCAAGGCCCGCGTATTCCCAAGACGCGGAGACGCGAAGCACGCCTCTGTCAGGTGCCGTTGCGCCCAGTCGCATCACAGACTGGCGCGCGGTGTCAGAACCTGCTAGCCAATAAACACCGCGACAAGACATCCCATGCCGCCTGCGCCGTCATCAACCACTACGACTAGCATGCGGCATGGGCAGGGCGGCAAGACGAAGACTCAGAAGCCTTCGACCAGAGACAACTACCGGCATAACTGCAGATAAGGTAGATGATAGACAATCTTCTCAGGTCCACTTGTCGGGTCCCGGCCCCCTTGTAAGCCGCCCGAGTCTTGGACTATAAAAGGCTCGGGTAGGCGACGATAGCAAGGGTTCGCATTTCTGCAACTCATACGCTAGCCATTCACTCCCAAGCTGTAACTCACCTCAAAGCTCAGGACTCCGGCCCTGAGCAGCAAGCAATACAGCGAGCTCCATAGCTCGCCGTGGACGTAGGGTTTTACGCTCCGGCGGCCTGAACCACATAAAACTCACCGCGTCAAGCTCTTACTAACTCGTCCATCCGCGCAAGCTCTCCGCAAGGGATTAGCCCCACCAAAAAAAGAACCTCCGCGGGCTGCCCAGTGCAGGCCCGGGGGAAGTGTCGACCGAACACTTCGACATTTGGCGCGCCAGGTAGGGGGCCTTTTCCCCTTGCGCGACGAGTTTCCGCCGACGAAGATGACCAAGCTTTCCTCAGCGGCAAACTCTCCCCCTCCGCGTTCACGGTGAACCGTGACCAGTGGGGAGTACATGTCGACACACTCAGGACGGAGTGTGTCGGCGCAAGTTGGTAGCCAGCAGCCGACTCCGGCAACGCCGACTCCGGCGATGTAGGCTCCGACCAGTGTGAGATCTTCTGCAGCGCTGAGCGTACACCATGGGGGTGCACTAGCTGCAGCAAGAGCACTGTTGCGCAACCCACCTGCTGGGGATGCGCCCCATTCTACGACCCAACAGTGGGTCCGCGAGGTGGACCGCCTCGTCGTCGCCGCCGCGAACCCTCGGTTTCGGCGGGGGCGACGCCCCGGTCAACCGGCTGTGTCGCTGACGCGCACGCCCACGGTTGACGGGCAAACGGCGGATTCCAGCTCCTCCAGGCTCCCGTCAACGGACCTGAGAAGGGAGCTAGAACGGTGCCACTTGGGCCAGGATGCCCGGGTGTACCTCGAGCGACGTTGAGAAAGGCGTCGCAACAAAGAGACTGGCGACAGCATGACGTCGGCCTCAACGCCACCTGGAGGGCAGATCTTCACTACGCGAGTCCTGCCTCAGGCATACGCCGCGCAGCATATGCCACAACCATATGCGCCGCAAGTGGTGCCCCCGATCTATGGAGCAGCCATGCCCATGCCGGGGTACGCGGTGCCAAGTGCGAACCAAGCGTTCGCAGCGCCAATACCTGCAGCAGCAGGTGCAGGATGTGCGGCCCTTGCACCCCACCTTTGCTTCGTGAGGTGGCCACGCAAGTTCCGGCCGCACCTGCCCGAGAAGTACGACGGTAGCGTCAACCGGGCGGAGTTCCTCCAGATCTACTCCACCGCCGTACTTGCCGCAGGAGGGGATGAGGCTGTCATGGCCAACTACTTCCCCGTCGCCCTGACCGGCCCAGCTCGGTCTTGGCTCATGAATCTCCCTTAGGGGTCCATAACCTCCTGGGGAAAGCTCTGCCGGCAGTTCGTCGCCAACTTCGGCAGCTCCTACACCCGTCCCGGCACGGAGCTTGACCTCCACGCCGTCAAGCAACAACCCAGGGAGTCGCTGCGCTCTTTCATCCAGCGGTTCTCCCAAGTACGCAACACCATCCCGCACATTCAGAGTGCTTCTGTGGTGGTGGCGTTCCGGCAGGGTGTCCGGGACGAGAAAATGCTCGAGAAGCTCGCGACCAGAGAGGTCCGCGACGTCTCTGAGCTCTTCAGCCTGGCGGACAAATGCGCCAGAGCAGCTCAAGGGCGGAACTGGCACTCTCTGCCAACTCCCGAGTCAGGGGGACAGCCCGGGTCCGGCGCTGCTGCCTATGGAGGTGGCAAGAAGGCCAAGAACTGGGGGAGTGGCAAGGTGAAGTCATCGTTCGTGGCCCCCGTCGCCGCAGCAGCAACGACTAGTGGAGCTCGGGGGCCACGCCCCGACAAAAGGCAGCGGCAGTCACCGGCCCCGGATGGCGACCAGGGCGGGCTATGCCCCGTGCATGGTACCGGCAACCATACTGCTGCCGAGTGCTGGGATATCCAAAGGCTCGCAGAGCGCTTCCGCAAAGGAAGACAGCAGAGAGCTGAAGGGCCGCCCTACCCTCAAAGGAATGGCAAGCAGAAGGTCGACGCTCCAGTCAGCGCCGCCCACCAGGTGGGGTTTCAGGAGCCTCAGCGTGTCATAAATACAGTGCATAACGGTGGGGACTCCAGCTCCGACGGTGACGGGCCGGGGCAGTACCGGCTGTGGATGCCGTCCCAGGTCAGTGGAGGCTGCAATGCTGCGGCGTCAACCTTGGAAAAGCCCCAAGTAGTCACAACAGCCCAAGCACCGATGACAATGGTGCAAGGACGGGCCAGCCTCGCCCGAGAGCACGCCTCCGTGCCTCGGTCATACCTCCCGGGGGCCGCCCAAGGTCAGTCAACCCCTTGAAGGCCTTGCCAGAAGGGGAAGACGCCTTAGGTCTTCCAAGACGAGCCCGGGTCCACCTACCCCTTGAAGGCCTTAGCCAGAAGGGGAGAACTCCCCGGGGGCGCCCGGGAGAAGCCGCGCAGGACCTGATCTAGCGTGAAGATGACAACCTCGTCGACGAGACTCGGCTGCAAGAATACCCCACAACGCGCGGTCTCGGTTGATGCTCTAAGCACTACCGCCAAAGAACCGAACGCATCAGGGACCTGCAGAAGGGCAACCTGGTGTCGCGGCATGCTCTTTCCCAAGAAGGACCCATAAGCTCTCCCCAGCAGGGAAGGTCCCTTCCGAATCATGAAAGCTGCCGCCCCAGGTACACATGCCTTTCAACCGAGTGTGGGATCCGTTCCCAAAACCCTTGGCATGGATCAACACTGTAAGTCCTACTTCCCGAGCATCAGTAGAACAGGGTCATTCTCTTCTGTAATGAATCCCGTAGGATTTAGGAACAGAGCTTGGGACAGCTAAGTCTCAAGGGACGGTACAGGACTACGTCCAGTTTAGCCTGGTTCCGACCCTAAGCGCGTAGAGTCTTGCTTCCCTTGTAGACTAGGTGGAACATTGCCTCCATGTACAGCCAGAATTCCACCTATGGGCATGAACACATAAACATGTTCTACTTAGCTCTCTCTCATGCGCTCATTTAAATTATGCATTAATTTTTATGATCGCACTATCTACGTATGTTCATCGTACATCTAGCTCCCCCTCTCCCGCGCTCATCCATAGTCAGCATTCGCTATCCTACCGAGGGCGGCCGCGCTTGAGGCACCTGCCGATGGCCGAGTGAGTCTCTCGGGCCTCCCCCAGTCAGGTGTTGCGGTGCCAGTTGGTCACCTCCAGGAAAGTCCTGCGTTGTGCATGGGGGGTCCAGGGTGCGTATCCATCTTAGCAAGCCATGAGCCCAAAGCATGCGCATCCTGCCCTCCGGAGGTACAGGGGAGTACAACCGCTTTGCCTGGTCATGAACCCAAAGCATGTACACTCTGCTTCCCCAGCGCATGCTCCGGTACTAGGAATCGGACGACCGTACCCGGACCTCGGAGGGCGCCGGAGCTCCGGCGCCTCGAGCATAGAATTACCCAAGCCCCGTATAACGGATCAGGATCGTAAGACGAATAAGACTAGGAGACGGGAGGGGAGGACCCCCCGAGGAGAATTACGTTTCCTCTTCCTGTGTGCAGGACCTCCAGGTTATGGCAACGGGGACTGCATGAAGCGGGGGGGAAAGCAGCTATCAACAGCACCGGCCCAGGACTGGAAGGACCGGGCCCCGTCCCTTTAGCAGGGGCGAGGCCCGAAGGCCCCACGTGTCCAGCAGGCCCGGAGCTCCCGCCTCCCATGAGGGGGGCTCCGGGCTCGCCACATGGCAGGCGGAAACCGGACCTCCCCCCCCCCCCCCCCCCCCCCGCCGGTGGGAGGGCTCCGAAAGCCCTACGTGTCCAGCAGGGCCGGAGCTCCCGCCTCCTAAGGAGGGGCTCCGGACCCGCCACGTGGCAGGCAGATTTGGAGCTCCCCATAGGGCGAGATCCGGAGACCCCCGGGGGGCCCTAACACCGTTAGGGCCCGGGGAAGGTGTCTGTGCAGAGCTCCGAGATTGGAGAAGGCCTCTGAGTACCTTGCGGAGCTAAGGACTCAGCCAGGCAAAGCCAAAAAGGGGAGAAAAAGCTTCACAGACACAAATATCTAAAAGAGTCAAACTATGCGAGGCTCCATGAGCTGGACTACAGACTCGATAAAAAGGGAGAAACAAGTCCTAAAGACCTCACGGCTCCCGCCGAAACCTTGCGGCTACAAGGGCGGCCACATCCTCGACTTCAGCCCTGGCAGCTTCCTCCCGCTTCGCGGCAGGGCCCTCTCTCGCTGGTTCTAGCGAGAAAGAGGGGTCGCGGCTCCTAAAACATGCCAACACATGTGAGGCGACCTCTAGGGCTAGGCCGCGTCCCTCGGCCTCAAGCTCGCTGGCGACCACCGAGTCTAGCCTGTCCAGCTTGGCGCCGATCGACTCCAGCGCGGGGATCACCTCCGCCACCTTCAACGCAGGAGCCGCGGAGGACCGCAAGGCCGAGAGCTCCTCCACCTCGCGGCGGGCTGCCTGCAGGGCCTCCAGGTTCCTCTCGGAGAATTCCTTCTCCTTGGCCGCCAGGGAGCTCTCTCGAAGATGGAGAGTCTTGGCGAGCCGCTCCAACTCAGCAGCCTTGAAGTCGGCGGCCAACTCCCGGTCCAAGACCGCCCGACGTTCGCGGGAGACCTGTTCCTCCCTCAAGTCGAGGTCCGCCTTCAGAATCTCTAGCTCCTCGATCCGAGCTCGAAGGTCATCCTCGCCCGCCGCCAGCTGCGCGGCGACCCTTTCCGCCTCGGCTACTGCGGAACGCTCCCGTTCCTCAACGGCGAGCTTACGGCGCTCCAACCGCTGCCGTATCTCCTCAGCAGCAGAGAGGCTCTCCTCGGCCTGGGCGTGTGCCTCCAGGGCCTCCCTGTTGATCCGCCGCGATTCGGCGTCCATGCGGTTGACAGCCCGCTTCAGCCGGTCGAGGAGCACTTCCCTGAAGTCGAGCAACTCCCGCCTGGAGTCGAGCTCGCTCCTAACCTTCGCGGTCCTCTCCCGCAAAAGGTTCCCCCAGGTGAGGAGGCGATCCCGTTCAACTGTATACTCCTCCCGCTCGCGACCTAGTGCAGCCAAGACCTGCCGGACGCTCGTCTCGGCAAGCGCGAAGGCATCCGCCAGGGGCAATGGAGCAACAGAGGCCGGGGCAGTCCCCCCGACCTCCTCCATCACCTCGTCCTCAAGAGGAGTCGACGCACCAGCAACCCAGACGAGACGCCGGTCAGGAGAAGCTGGCGCCGAGGCTCTGGCAGCCGGACCTGCCGGGCTCTCTTCAGCTTCTGACTCCTTGACCTGTGGAGAAGGACGAGCCGGGGAAGATGGCTCTGGAATAAAGGCCGGGCCGCCCGGTGCGGGGTCGATCTGCACCGGCCTGGGGGCCACGGCGGCTGTCTCGGCAGGAAGAGATGGCGTCGTCGCGGAGTCCGGGCACACCGGAACAGGAGAAGCTCGCGCTGGCTTGGGGGCCACGTCAGCTATCCCGGGTTCCGAGCGCAACGGCGCAGACTCCCCACCAGTCGGGGATGGCCGAGAAGCGCAGACACTCCAACGGGCTCTGAACCCCGACTTCCGAGCCGGGGTAGGGCTCCCAGAGCCCGCCACCGTCATCGACGGCCGCTCCGCAGTTGCTTGAACTGGCGGAGCAGGGGACGCCCCAGAGGCTTCCCCCAATGCATCAGCCCGAAGCCGCTTTGGGTCGCCACTGGAGGGAGTCCCATCTCCGGAAACAGGAGGTACAGACACCCCAGGTTCCCGACTTGGCACGGACGCCGCCGCTGGAGGAGATCGAGCGTGCTTCTTCTCTGGTGGCGGGTTGGAGGCCATGACGAGGAAGGACTCAAGGGCAAGAGGGCAAAGGCGCAAGAGTCCGAGAAGAAGTGCGAAGGGAAGCCGCAATGTGGGTAAGATCCCCTCTAAAAACTTCCCGGGTGCAATTCCAAGCGATTCAGAACTCTTCGAATACACCGCATCGGCAACCGCTTCAGCTCCTAGACCGTGTGCCGATGACGGGTGGACCCAAGCCGCCCAACTGAAGCAGTGGGTCAAGGAGTCAGTCTCCTAAGAAGATGAGCCGGCAAGGCACTTCGGCGGTTCCCGAAGAAAGCGCCGCAACGTGCAAAAGTGGCAGTCTTGGGAACCGCCGCAGTAAAAGCAACCATCAAGTGAGTGCACGCTCCCACGATCCCGCGGCCGTTCGTGCTCTGGCAGCGGACAATTTGGGACTTAGAGAAAGTGCGCGGATCGGAAGAGACGGAGGTCCCACCTCGGGCTCGCTATCTCCCCCGAGATGGGCCCGGGGGCCACTGTCAGTACCTGAGATATGGGGTACCGCCGCGCACAGAGGAAAATGCCTAAGAAACTCGCCCTTCTCCGCAGGGAGAGCTCCGAAGGCACCACGCGTCCGGCGGGGCCGGACCTCCCTCTCTTCAGAGGAGAGCTCCGGGCCCTCCATGTGGCATACAGAAGCCGGACCTCCCCCTCCGCGGGAGAGAGGTCCGAAGGCACCACGCGTCCGGCGGGGCCGGACCTCCCCCTCCTCAGAGAAGAGCTCCGGGCCCGCCACGTAGCCGACAGAAGCCGGACCTCCCCCTCCGCGGGGAGAGGTCCGGAGGCTCCACGTGCCCCGCAGGCCGGAGCCTCCTCTCCTCTGAGAAGGGCTCCGGGCCCACCACGTGGCCAGAAGAACGGCGCTGCCTGCCCCCGAGAGATAGGCAGCGGGCGTAAAGACGCCCCATACCTTGCCCGTACAAGGTATTCAAGGCCCGCGTCTTCCCAAGACGCGGAGACGCGGAGCACGCCTCTGTCAGGTGCCGTTGCGCCCAGTCGCATCATAGACTGGCGCGCGGTGTCAGAACCTGCCAGCCAATAAACACCGCGACAAGACATCCCATGCCGCCTGCGCCGTCATCAACCACTACGACTAGCATGCGGCATGGGCAGGGCGGCAAGACGAAGATTCAGAAGCCTTCGACCAGAGACAACTACCGGCATAACTGCAGATACGGTAGATGATAGACAATCTTCCCGGGACCACTTGTCGGGTCCCGGCCCCCCTTGTAAGCCGCCCGAGTCTTGGACTATAAAAGGCTCGGGTAGGCGATGATAGCAAGGCTTCGCATTTCTGCAACTCATATGCTAGCCATTCACTCCCAAGCTGTAACTCACCCCCAAGCTCAGGACTCCGGCCCTGAGCAGCAAGCAATACAGCGAGCTCCATAGCTCGCCGTGGACGTAGGGTTTTACGCTCCGGCGGCCTGAACCATGTAAAACTCACCGCGTCAAGCTCTTACTAACTCGTCCATCCGCGCAAGCTCTCCGCAAGGGATTAGCCCCACCGAAAAAAGAACCTTCGCGGGCTGCCCAGTGCAGGCCCGGGGGAAGTGTCGACCGAACACTTCGACAAGTAGCATAAAATGAATGACATACTAAAATAACTCCCAACCCAAGGCTACAAGGAAACAAGATAATGAAAATCTAGGGAAACTTCCTAGCATGGGTTCTATACTTCAATTGACAATGCAAATAATTCTAACTACACATCCTAATATAGGATCAAAGTGGTCAAGGACACTTGCCTTCTTCCTGCTACTCCGGAAATGGATAGTCTTGGTCTTGGAAGGTGAGAACCGGCTCTAGGGCTGGTTCTACTCTTGCCAAAATACACATAGCAAAGGAAGAAGAACATTCCATAAGCAATAGTCCACATCTACACTCATGCAAACCATACATACATACACATGAAAGTCATACACATATTTAAGTTTTGTTTCTACCCTAGATAGGTTGCTTCTATGCATGCATGCACTTTTAAACATATATATTATTTCTAACTTTGATATTCAGATTTCTAAGTGCACACTTAATCTAGGTCTTCAATTTGAACCAATTCCTATATTAAATATTACCCTTCTTAGCTACCAACTTGCACAAAAATGTATACTCCAACTCCAAACCGGTTTTCAGGTCCTCCACACTACTTTAGGCTTGAAACTATGAATTTAAGAACCTTATATGATCTTTACTAAGTGTATATACATATTTCTCCACATTTTCAGATTTATTTTCTATGTAGAAAAATGAATTTCAGCACTAAAACAGCAAAATATATCACCTACACAGAATATATTTTGCTCGAAATGCCCAACAAAATTTCTATTGGCTTCCTATTTGTTGGGATCAATTTAGATATATTTTTACATATATTTCAGAATTATTTTAAACCTAAAAATGAATTTTCAGCAATAACAAAATTAAATAGCCCTTTTTTCAGATTTCCTTTGCAGCCTAAAATCAGTCCACAAATCATTCTAAATATTTTCCAGGTGCTAGAAAAATTTAAATTGTATTTGCACATGTGTTTGCATCACTAATTTGAATTTAAATTCCATTCACGGGTTCAAATTCCTGAATTTAATATTCTTCAGGGGCTTATGTGCAAATCCATACTACTGTGGGGTCCAATTTCTTATTTTCTAAATTTTCAGTGATCTAATTATACAAAACAGAGAGGTTTTCTAAAATTTTAATTTGATCAGGGGCTAAATCAGCATTCTACCCGTGTTTACCTAATTTCTCGAGAGCTCAGGGGGTAGAACAGAAGAACTTGGGGGCTAGTTCTTCTTTTCCCACAACCCGAGAGGGTAGCGCATAAGATTTCCGGCGGTTATAACGCGGGGCTGATGTGGTCCGTCCGATTTTGAATAGAGGGATAAGATTAGATCGCGAAGGGGTATGTGGGGGTTCTGTTTTCATCCGCATGATTTAAAATGGACGGGCCACAATGGGGCACGTCGCCCTGGCCGGAGCCAGCCCGCGCGCGGCGGTGGCGGGGAGCGGTTGCCTCGCCGGAGAAGCTTCGGTTTTCGTCTCTACGTGCTAGAATTCAAATCTTTTTGCATGGATCGGCTGCGGGAAAGTAGGGGAACTCACCAGTGGGCTTTTCGTGACCCCGAAGTGGCCGGCGGCTGCTCGGCAACGACGTCCGAGGGTGGAGCTCGGTGGTGCTCGTCGAAGCGGCAGCTAGGGCGCGACACACGGTGTTTCTTTCACCTGCAAGTCTCCCCGACGGCGGTGGAACACGGCACATCCGTTAGATCAACGAAATGAAGAAAGATACGAAGGAAAACGGCAGTGGGAGTGCGGTTCTCACCAGAGGAGGAAATGGAGCGGGCGATGGGAAACCGACGGAGTTTTTCTACGTTTAAATGGACGAGGGGGCGGCGGGGTCGGTTGAGGCCGTGTTGAACCGAGTGGGCCGGAGATCGTGGCGTGTATGCGTGGAATTCAGAAGTGGGGGCGCGATCGGGCGCGGGAGGTTCGCGGCGGTTGGGGGCGGAGGAAGATGATGATAGGCGGGCCCGGCTCGTCAGCGGGAGGAGAGGGGGAAGAAGGCCGCGGGCTGCTGGGCTGATTTGGGTGGTTTCGGCCCAGTGCCCCCTTTTCCTTTTTCTTTTTCTTTTTCTTTTCATTTCTGTTTTCTTTGAAATTTGAATTTGAATTTTTACTCAACATGCATTACGTCCAATCGTTTGGAATTTAAATTTACAACATTTTCGGATGTTACAACTATATCCGATTAACGTGACATAGGGGGAGCTATGCGACCTAAAAACAATAATCCCACGGAAAGTGGGGACTTTCTCATTTAAATATCTGGGGTTTCCTCTCAAGCACAAGAAGCTAAAGAAAGAAGACTACCTGCCACTCATCGAAAAGACTACGGTGTCACACCCGGTTTTTCCGAAGAAACAACCAAGTGAATATCACATGTATGCCAGGATCATTTTCTCATACATGTGATGACAAATAGTGAAGCATCATTTATTACAAGCCAGGTGTCGAATATAAGTAAGTCTTACATAATAAATGTCTCGATGGACAATAATAAGTTCATCACAAGTAAATAAACTAGCAGCGGAATATTATTCTTTAGGGCTCCATCACAGGTGTTGCCCGAGGGTCTTCATGAACCTAAAAGCCTTCCTCGGGTCCAAAATCTTGGTCATTATACACCACCTCATTATCTTGACCTGAGCAGCAATATAAACCAACAAATATGCAAGGTTGAGTACCAATGGTACTCAGCAAGTGTAGGAAAATTATATCATGCATGGCTAGAACAAGGAGAGGTTGAACTCATGGTTAAAGCACTACGCAATTAATACCTATCACCTTAGCTTATTAAGCACCTACATTACTACACAGGTGAAATGGTTCAAATCTCCCATCCCATCATCATAAACCAATAACCATAATCATCATTTCCAATGTTAAGCTCCCCGCTTAACTTCCAAAACCATCAATTCTCTAATCATGAATAAGTCCAGGCCGCTCTTAACCGTGAGCACGGCTGTCAAGACAGTTTTGAACTCTGCAGAGTTTGTACCACTGTACCCACAAGTAGTGATTTCATCCCCCGTTGCCGGGTGGACTAAAAGAACCTCCATTATGCCAGTGGCTACGAACCACATTCACACTTCCCAGGTGTGTGGCCAAGAGATCACTACGAAGCCTTTACAAAGGGATTCCCGACGAGCGTGGGCCCACTGAGGTTTCACCCCTAACAGCATATAAGAGGCTCCAACCCCGCTGCAGTGGCCCCCTCTTGAGCCTTGCGGTTCATATGGTAGTCCAGCTGACACCTACTCCCCGCACCATCCAACACACCCATACTACGCCGGGGATACACCTAATTAATTGGCTAAGCTGCCCCATCTCAGCATGTGGTTGGCACTGTAAAGCCGGGTTACATGCTCCATGAACCGGTCCTTAGGATCCAGGCAAGTACTAAACACAAACCCAAGTCTCGTGCACCCAGCACACAACCAAAACATCCAACTTGCCTTGATCCCTACCTCTACATAACTTCCAATAGTTTATTCAAGAGTATGGTATAATAAACTGATGATCTCATGTCCCAAATGTCCCATTCTAAGCATGGCTAAGCATATGCATGTAAATAACTGACATGACAAAATGAATCCCAACCCAAGCTTCAAGGAAACAAGGTAATGCAATTCTAGGGAAACTTCCTAGCATGGGTTTCATATTTAACTTGACAATGCAAATAATTCTATCTACACATCCTAGCATAGGATCAAAGTGGTCAAGGACACTTGCCTCCTTCTTGCTGCTCTTGAAATGGGTAGTCTTGGTCTTGGAATTGAATAACTTGTTCTTGAGCAGGTTCTACTTCATACCATCACACATAGCAAAAGAAAAACAACAATCATAAGACATAGTTCACACTTCCACTTCATACAAACCACACATTCATATTTATGAAAGTTCTTTACCATTATATGTGTTGTGGTTACTTTATGTGTGTTGATTTGGGGCTTGCATACACTTTTATTTATATGTGTATGATTCCTACTTTGGTGTTCATATTTATACTCACATACTATATATATATACATATATGTATATATGTGTGTTTCAGTTTTAAATAAATTCCTTATATATTAAACTACCAAGTATGTATGAAAAGTATTTTTCTTCTCCATATATGCCTTCATAATTTCTATCAACCCTAAACTGAATTCTTTGTATTTTAGAAACTCCATTTATCATTTACTAGTTTCTATATTCTCAGATTTATATTCTTATGCATAATTGTGCATTTTATTATTAAATTAGTAATACACACTACCTAAACAGATTAGGTTCTGGTCCTAAATAATTTAGGATCATATTTTGACCTTGGCTTCTGATGTATACTATTTCATAATTATTTTCTCTATTTTTCTTTAACTATTCTTTACTTAAAAATGTGTCCCTATACTATTAAATGTGAATAATAGATGAAACAGATTTATTTCAGCCCAAAAATATATTTTTATCTCACTCCAAAGTTTTCTAAGTACTGAGAAAGTTTTTAATAAATTTGACAATTATGTTTGTCCCCCTTTTTAATATTTAAACACTAGTTACATATTCAATTTTCTAAATTAAATACTAAACAGAGCTAGAATAATGAATTCACCCCATTACAGGGTCTATAATATCATTTTCATAATTTCCAGGGGTCTAGCTACACTTTTCAGAGGTGTTTTTCTTAATTTCTATTAAGTCCAGGGGCTAAAACTGATTTTTAAATGAATTTACATGATTTTCTGGAGTTCCAGGGGCTAGATCTGAAGTTTCCGGGGCTAGCTCTCAATTCCAGAGAACCCCAGGGGGTAGCACGTAAGAATTCCAGTCTTTATAACGCGGGGCTGACGTGGACCGTCTGATTTTAAACCGACGGCTGAGATTATAACATCGAACCGGTACGCGGGGTTTTAAAGTCTACCGTGCGATTTAAAATAAACGGCGCACAAGTGGCCACGTCGCTCTGATCGAGCGCGGGCGGCGCTGCCGGCGGCGCACGGCGGCGGGAAGCGGCGATCTCGCCGGAAAGTTTCGGATCCTCGAGAATTCTGTCTAAAACTGTGATCTTACGGAATAGATCGGTAGAGGGGAGGTCAGGGATCTCACCTCGGGGGTTTTCTCGAGCTCGGGGGTCCTGGAAAGTGCTCGGCGGCGAGGTCCGAGGCAAAACCACGGCGAAGCTCGTCGGAGCTGGATTTGCACCATAAGTCTTTGGGTTTTCTGCACCTGCAAAGTTCCCCGGAGGCGGTGGATCAAGATCAACGAGTTAGATCAGAGTTTCCGAGCTTAGATCGGCCAGAATTCACCGGCGAAGTCTCGGTGCTCACCGGAGTGAAAATCGGCGATCGCGTGAGAAAAACTGATCGGATCGGTTGTTTTTATAGCCGGGGAAGGGCGGTGGGTATGTTGTGATCGAGTTGGAGTCCGCTGGGTCCGGAATTCGGCTGCGGGGACAGGTTTCCCGATCGGTTGCGATCGCGCGCGCGGGAGAGAGTCCATGGTCGCGGGGTTAGGGATGACAGGCGGGTCCCACATGTCAGCGAGGGGCAGCGCGGCGCGCGCGGGGGCGGGCTGCGCGGGGGTTAGCTGGGTCGGCTGGGGTTTCGGCCCACTGGCCAGTTTTTTTTCTGGTTTTCCTTTTTCTCTTTCATTTCTTTTCTGTTTTGAGTATAATTTGAATTCCAGTTTGAATTTGAATTTTTGCAAAACATGCAATACGTCCAAAAATTTCTAAATTCCCCTCTGAACATGGTTTATGGTTCTAAATCAAAATTTGAGTCTTGACTAAAAATTTGGGGTGTTACAGCTCTACCCCCCTTAAAAGAAATCTCGTCCTCGAGATTGGTGTTTCTAAGAAAACAATTCCGGAAATTGTGCCTTAAGCTCATCTTCCCGTTCCCAGGTGGCTTCTTCTTCTGAGTGATGCTTCCACTGCACCTTGCACATCCGGATTCTTTTATTTCTGGTGAGGCGTTCCATTGTCTCCAAAATCTTGTATGGTTGCTCGGCATAAGACAAATCCTCAGCTACATCCACTTCATTTATGGGTAACACCTCTTCAGGCGTCCTCAGGCATTTCTTGAGTTGTGACACATGGAATACATCGTGCACGTCCGATAGATGAACCGGTAACTCTAGCTGGTACGCCACTTCGCCTTTTCTTTCCAAAACTTGAAAGGGTCCGATGTATCGAGGTGACAACTTCCCTTTCACCTTAAACCGACGAAGTCCTCTAATAGGGGACACCTTGAGATAAACATAGTCTCCCACGTTGAAAACGAGCTCTCTTCTTCGTACATCAGCATAACTCTTCTGGCGTGTCTGTGCTATCCTCAAGTTGTTGCGAATCTCCCTCACCTTCGCTTCGGCTTCTTGTAGCACTTCGGGACCAAACACTTTACTTTCTCCTGTTTGGTTCCAAAATAGGGGAGTTCTGCATTTCCTTCCATACAAAGCTTCAAACGGTGACATCTTCATACTAGCTTGATAACTGTTGTTATAGGAAAACTCCGCATACGGTAAGTTCTTGTCCCAACTCCTATTGTTTTTGAGTGCACATGCCCTTAACATATCTTCAAGGATCTGATTGGTTCTCTCCGTCTGCCCGTCAGTTTGGGGATGATAGGCAGAGCTGAAATTCAGATGGGTTCCCATGGTTTCATGCAACTTTTGCCAAAACCTCGAGGTGAACTGCGTCCCTCGATCCGACACTATCTTCTTCGGCACTCCATGGTAACACACAATCCTTGACATGTACAATTCTGCCAATTTGGATCCGCTGTAGCTTTCTTTCACAGGGAGGAAATGAGCTACCTTGGTTAGCCTATCAATAATAACCCATATTGAATCATACCCGGACTGGGTCCTAGGCAATCCCACGACAAAATCCATGCTGATCTCTTTCCACTTCCATTCAGGCACTTTGAGTGGTTGCAGCAATCCCGCGGGTCGTTGATGTTCTGCTTTCACCAACTGACATGTGTCACATAGGGCAACATGTTCCGCGACATCTCGCTTCATGCCATACCACCAATACCTGCTTTTGAGGTCCTGATACATCTTCGTACTCCCAGGATGAATGGAATAGTCGGAATCGTGAGCCTCCTTCAAAATTAATTTACGAATCTCCTTTACTTCTGGCACACAGATCCTTTTCCCGTGCCACACCGTTCCTTGTTCATCCTCTCTAAAACCAGGAGCTTTATTTTCCTTGATGAGATGTCTGATCTCTTGTATCTTCTCATCATTCTTTTGTCCCTCGCGTATGTCTCGCTCAAGTGTGGAGTCCACTTCCATGGCGATGGCTTCACCACTATTTACTAGACATAGATTGAGCCTTATAACCTCGTCCTTCAATTCTGCAGGCATATCCTTCAAGCTCAACTTATTGACCTGCACTTTCCGACTCAAGGCATCGGCCACGACGTTTGCTTTCCCGGGATGATAGTTGATGCCTACATCAAAGTCATTGATTAGCTCTAACCATCTCCTTTGTCTAAGGTTGAGATCTGGCTGTGTGAATATGTACTTCAAACTCTTATGATCCGTATATATCTCTGTCCTCTTCCCCATCAAATAGTGTCGCCAAATTTTCAACGCGTGTACCACTGCAGCTAGTTCTAAGTCATGTGTAGGATAGTTCTTCTCGTGCTTCCGAAGCTGCCGGGATGCATATGCCACGACATGTCCCTCTTGCATGAGAACACATCCCAACCCGTTTCCAGAGGCATCGCAGTACACCGTGAAATTCTTCTGCATATCTGGCATAACCAACACTGGGGCTGTTGCCAATCTCTTCTTTAGCTCCTGAAAGCTCGTATCGCACTGTGGCGTCCAGGTGAATGTGATTCCCTTTTCCAACAGTTTGGTGAGAGGTCTCGAGATCTTGGAGAATCCCTCAATAAACCGTCGATAGTATCCAGCCAATCCCAAAAAGCTTCGAACTTCCCCGACATTTTCAGGGGTTTTCCATTTCTGGATATCTTCGATTTTGGCGGGATCTACGGAGATTCCTCCCTCCGAGATTATATGTCCTAAAAAGGGAACTCTCTTTAGCCAAAACTCACACTTGCTCAACTTGGCATATAGTTGGTGTTCTCTCAGCCTCTGTAACACCAACCTTAGATGTTTCTCATGTTCTTCTTCATCTTTGGAGAAGACGAGAATATCATCTATGAAAACCACCACAAATTTGTCCAGATATTCCATGAATACCTTGTTCATGAGGTACATGAAATATGCCGGGGCATTGGTTAGCCCGAAAGGCATGACAGTGTATTCATACAGTCCGTACCGAGATACGAAAGCTGTCTTGGGAATATCAGATTGCCTTATCTTGAGTTGGTGGTATCCCGACCTGAGATCAATTTTCGAGAACACGCAAGCTCCCCTCAACTGATCAAACAAGTCTTCAATGCGGGGTAATGGGTACTTGTTCTTGATGGTCACCTCATTCAAGGCACGGTAATCCACGCATAACCTTTGAGTTCCATCTTTCTTAGGCACAAATATTACCGGAGCTCCCCATGGTGAGGAACTAGGGCGAACATACCCCTTTTCCGTCAATTCTCTCAAATGATCCTTGAGCTCTTCTAGCTGCTTGGAGTCCATTCGATAAGGTCTCTTGTATATCGGGGCTGTTCCCGGTACTAGCTCGATTGCGAATTCCACGTCACGGTCGGGAGGCATTCCTGGCAACTCCTCCGGAAAAACATCTGGATATTCCCTGATAGTCCTGATTTCCTCAACTTTCACCTCCACTTGATTTAATTTAATGTCCCTCCTAGGCTCGTGTATCGTTATGAACTTTACTCTTGTGCCACTAGGGTGAGTTAGTTCCACCGTTCTGGTCGAACAATGGATGATTTCATTATGTTTGGTCAACCAATCCATACCCAAAATAATATCTATCCCTTGTGAATCGATCACTATGAGGTTAGCGGTAAATACTACCCCATTAATGTCTAGGTTCACTTTGGGACACACTTGTCTTGTCCTTATTTCTCCACCTGGAGAATTTACCGCTAGCATATGGTTCATTTGTGTGGTTGCTAGGTCATGCTTCTTAACAAACCCTTGAGCAATGAACGAATGGGTAGCACCAGAATCAAACAGCAGAGTTGCAAGGTGTAAATTGGCAGGAAACTTACCAACTACCACGTCGGGCGCCTCTTGTGCTTCCTCCATAGTGACGTGGTTCACCCGTCCTCTCATTACGTTCTGCTGCTGTGGCTGCGTGGGCTTCTTCTTTGGACACTTATGGGCGTAGTGCCCCACTTCACCACAGCTGAAACATTGCACCCCAATCTTAGTTGCTTGGCCCTTGTTGTCTTGGGGTTGGTTTGGGGGTCCTTGCACTGCTGGCCGAGGTGGATATGCAGGGCGAGGCTGCTGCATAAACTGACGTTGCGGCTGTGCTGGTGCTGCGGGAGGCCTGTAGTTTGGGTTGTACCCTCTTGGTGCTGAATAGGGTACCGCAGCACGGCTCGTCTGCCCCGTAGGTTGCTGCATCATACGTGGGCGGGTGTTGCTCCCTGAGGCTTGATGTGACCACCCAGCCTTCCTCTTATTCTCATTTTCAAGGGCCTTTAACTTCCTTTCCACCACAAATGCTCTGTCCACCATCTTTTGAAAGCTCTCATACTCATTTGAGGACATTGCACACTGCATCTCTGCGGTAAGTCCTTCCACGAAACAATCTTGCTTCTGCTCATCAGTCTCTATGTCTCGTGGAGCATAACGGGATAGTTGAGTAAATTTAGTGAGGTATTCCCTCACCGTCATGTTTCCCTGCTGCAGTCCCAAAAACTCCTTCCTCTTGTTTTTGAGTTCACCTCTTGGGATGTAATGGTTGCGGAAGCTACGCTTGAACTCTTCCCAAGTGATGCTCTCAGGGTCATGATGGGCGGCCACGTAGGCGGTCCACCAATCAGCAGCAGGTCCCTGCAATTGATGAGAGGCAAACAGCACCCTCTCATACCCTTGGCATTGTATGATCCTCATCTTACTTTCAATGGTCTTCAGCCAATCATCTGCCTCCAGAGGTTCAGCAGCACTTGCAAACTTTGGAGGTTGAGTTCCTAGAAACTCACTCAACCTTGGTTGGCGTGGTGCAGCTTGTGGAGGTGGAACTTGATGCAAGTTGGCCACTACTTGAGTCAAGTTCTGGATGAGCTGATTTTGATTCTCCAGCATTTGGTGGAGAGGATCAACTTCTTCACGGCGACCACCCCGGTTCTGGCCTCCAGAAAGATGAGAGTTGCATGCCTCATCATTGTTGTTGGCGGGGTTGGCAGCACGTCCTTTTCCTCTTCCGGCCATCTGGTAGAATCAACAAATGTTAATTTGAAAGCATTTAGTATCATCTTACTACTTTCACTTGTTTGTACTTTGAAGTGTTGAAGTTTTGTTAAAATCTTACGAGGGTTTTATATCCCACACCCAATAAATGCACTATTATTTACTGTGGGTTCACACACCAAAGCAAAACAATCTGAAGACGAGGCTGTGGACACTTGCTCATGGCTTCCACAACTCACGTCACACACCAAGCATTATCACACCATTAACTACGTAACGACTCGACTACTCGACCTCTTGCTAGTTAGGGGAAAGACTCTACACTACTCATCCTCTTGAGCTGGCTCCTCGGGATCTTCCTCCTCATTTCGGCTACCTTCTGACTCTGCTTTGGGTGGGGAGGCTGCTGGTGGAGAAGTGCGACGACGCCTGATCGCTCAGCGATCCGGGGAGTCAGGGGTCCATGGATCACTTACGGTGACACACAGTTCATTCCCATCTCCTCTTTCTCTCGCCTTTAAGCAAGCCCGCAGCAATGCCTCCGTTTCCTTCAGGGTATCTCGGACATCCTGAAGCTCTTGTTGACACTCCTGCAGTCGAGTGCTGAGCATAGCAGCATCCTCCAAGCACAAGTCCATGTGCTCATGGGAAGTCCCTTGCTGCACCGGTGGGTACTTGTACTCCGTGGTACCACTCTCACGTTGGAGGACATACATGTACTCAGTTTTGTCCAAGTGGCGACGATAGATGTGGCTCTGGCAGGTGATGGCCTCCCAAGTGACATCTCTCTCCGCGTCAACTTGTGTTGCTCGACAAGCTGGAGAGTGGTGGATCTTAAGCAGCTGATTTTCGTGTATAATCCTCATCTCCGAACTCCATTCTTCCCTCTTCTCACGGATGGTCCTGGTGGAGTTATAGTGGATGATGAGCTTGCCCGTATTGCCGGCGGCTTCGAGCATACGTCGAAGACGGCGCAACAAATCTCCCACTGCCAATCCGTAGGAAAGATACGTCACTGGACGACTCTCCTCTCTTTCAGCAAGGGCAACTACGGGAACTCTCCCTCCCGTGGATTTACGAGCGGTGCGAATCATGCGAACCATCTAAAACAAAAGAATTTAAAATTAGGTTAGATAAAATTTCAAACAAAAATCCTATTTTTGAATGCAAGTTGGGGTAAGATGAAGAAAATGACTCTTTTAATAACACTTTTTCACCCACACCTTGGAAACTAGTTTTTAAGAAAATAGGGCCCTTAAATACGTCCATTTCTACCTAGGTCCACGTTCCTACGGGCAACCTTGGCTCTGATACCACCTCTGTCACACCCGGTTTTTCCGAAGAAACAACCAAGTGAATATCACATGTATGCCAGGATCATTTTCTCATACATGTGATGACAAATAGTGAAGCATCATTTATTACAAGCCAGGTGTCGAATATAAGTAAGTCTTACATAATAAATGTCTCGATGGACAATAATAAGTTCATCACAAGTAAATAAACTAGCAGCGGAATATTATTCTTTAGGGCTCCATCACAGGTGTTGCCCGGGGGTCTTCATGAACCTAAAAGCCTTCCTCGGGTCCAAAATCTTGGTCATTATACACCACCTCATTATCTTGACCTGAGCAGCAATATAAACCAACAAATATGCAAGGTTGAGTACCAATGGTACTCAGCAAGTGTAGGAAAATTATACCATGCATGGCTAGAACAAGGAGAGGTTGAACTCATGGTTAAAGCACTACGCAATTAATACCTATCACCTTAGCTTATTAAGCACCTACATTACTACACAGGTGAAATGGTTCAAATCTCCCATCCCATCATCATAAACCAATAACCATAATCATCATTTCCAATGTTAAGCTCCCGCTTAACTTCCAAAACCATCAATTCTCTAATCATGAATAAGTCCAGGCCGCTCTTAACCGTGAGCACGGCTGTCAAGACAGTTTTGAACTCTGCAGAGTTTGTACCACTGTACCCACAAGTAGTGATTTCATCCCCCGTTGCCGGGTGGACTAAAAGAACCTCCATTATGCCAGTGGCTACGAACCACATTCACACTTCCCAGGTGTGTGGCCAAGAGATCACTACGAAGCCTTTACAAAGGGATTCCCGACGAGCGTAGGGCCCACTGAGGTTTCACCCCTAACAGCATACAAGAGGCTCCAACCCCGCTGCAGTGGCCCCCTCTTGAGCCTTGCGGTTCATATGGTAGTCCAGCTGACACCTACTCCCCGCACCATCCAACACACCCATACTACGCCAGGGATACACCTAATTAATTGGCTAAGCTGCCCCATCTCAGCATGTGGTTGGCACTGTAAAGCCGGGTTACATGCTCCATGAACCGGTCCTTAGGATCCAGGCAAGTACTAAACACAAACCCAAGTCTCGTGCACCCAGCACACAACCAAAACATCCAACTTGCCTTGATCCCTACCTCTACATAACTTCCAATAGCTTATTCAAGAGTATGGTATAATAAACTGATGATCTCATGTCCCAAATGTCCCATTCTAAGCATGGCTAAGCATATGCATGTAAATAACTGACATGACAAAATGAATCCCAACCCAAGCTTCAAGGAAACAAGGTAATGCAATTCTAGGGAAACTTCCTAGCATGGGTTTCATATTTAACTTGACAATGCAAATAATTCTATCTACACATCCTAGCATAGGATCAAAGTGGTCAAGGACACTTGCCTCCTTCTTGCTGCTCTTGAAATGGGTAGTCTTGGTCTTGGAATTGAATAACTTGTTCTTGAGCAGGTTCTACTTCATACCATCACACATAGCAAAAGAAAAACAACAATCATAAGACATAGTTCACACTTCCACTTCATACAAACCACACATTCATATTTATGAAAGTTCTTTACCATTATATGTGTTGTGGTTACTTTATGTGTGTTGATTTAGGGCTTGCATACACTTTTATTTATATGTGTATGATTCCTACTTTGGTGTTCATATTTATACTCACATACTATATATATATACATATATGTATATATGTGTGTTTCAGTTTTAAATAAATTCCTTATATATTAAACTACCAAGTATGTATGAAAAGTATTTTTCTTCTCCATATATGCCTTCATAATTTCTATCAACCCTAAACTGAATTCTTTGTATTTTAGAAACTCCATTTATCATTTACTAGTTTCTATATTCTCAGATTTATATTCTTATGCATAATTGTGCATTTTATTATTAAATTAGTAATACACACTACCTAAACAGATTAGGTTCTGGTCCTAAATAATTTAGGATCATATTTTGACCTTGGCTTCTGATGTATACTATTTTATAATTATTTTCCCTATTTTTCTTTAACTATTCTTTACTTAAAAATGTGTCCCTATACTATTAAATGTGAATAATAGATGAAACAGATTTATTTCAGCCCAAAAATATATTTTTATCTCACTCCAAAGTTTTCTAAGTACTGAGAAAGTTTTTAATAAATTTGACAATTATGTTTGTCCCCCTTTTTAATATTTAAACACTAGTTACATATTCAATTTTCTAAATTAAATACTAAACAGAGCTAGAATAATGAATTCACCCCATTACAGGGTCTATAATATCATTTTCATAATTTCCAGGGGTCTAGCTACACTTTTCAGAGGTGTTTTTCTTAATTTCTATTAAGTCCAGGGGCTAAAACTGATTTTTAAATGAATTTACATGATTTTCTGGAGTTCCAGGGGCTAGATCTGAAGTTTCCGGGGCTAGCTCTCAATTCCAGAGAACCCCAGGGGGTAGCACGTAAGAATTCCAGTCTTTATAACGCGGGGCTGACGTGGACCGTCTGATTTTAAACCGACGGCTGAGATTATAACATCGAACCAGTACGCGGGGTTTTAAAGTCTACCGTGCGATTTAAAATAAACGGCGCACAAGCGGCCACGTCGCTCTGATCGAGCGCGGGCGGCGCTGCCGGCGGCGCACGGCGGCGGGAAGCGGCGATCTCGCCGGAAAGTTTCGGATCCTCGAGAATTCTGTCTAAAACTGTGATCTTACGGCATAGATCGGTAGAGGGGAGGTCAGGGATCTCACCTCGGGGGTTTTCTCGAGCTCGGGGGTCCTGGAAAGTGCTCGGCGGCGAGGTCCGAGGCAAAACCACGGCGAAGCTCGTCGGAGCTGGATTTGCACCGTAAGTCTTCGGGTTTTCTGCACCTGCAAAGTTCCCCGGAGGCGGTGGATCAAGATCAATGAGTTAGATCAGAGTTTCCGAGCTTAGATCGGCCAGAATTCACCGGCGAAGTCTCGGTGCTCACCGGAGTGAAAATCGGCGATCGCGTGAGAAAAACTGATCGGATCGGTTGTTTTTATAGCCGGGGAAGGGCGGTGGGTATGTTGTGATCGAGTTGGAGTCCGCTGGGTCCGGAATTCGGCTGCGGGGACAGGTTTCCCGATCGGTTGCGATCGCGCGCGCGGGAGAGAGTCCGGGGTCGCGGGGTTAGGGATGACAGGCGGGTCCCACATGTCAGCGAGGGGCAGCGCGGCGCGCGCGGGGGCGGGCTGCGTGGGGGTTAGCTGGGCCGGCTGGGGTTTCGGCCCACTGGCCAGTTTTTTTTCTGGTTTTCCTTTTTCTTTTTCATTTCTTTCCTGTTTTGAGTATAATTTGAATTCCAGTTTGAATTTGAATTTTTGCAAAACATGCAATACGTCCAAAAATTTCTAAATTCCCCTCTGAACATGGTTTATGGTTCTAAATCAAAATTTGAGTCTTGACTAAAAATTTGGGGTGTTACATACGGCTAGGCTACAGGAATGGAAAGGAAGGCTGCTCTCAAAGGGAGGAAGAGTGACCCTTGCAAAATCAGTCCTCTCGAGCACAATTACTTTTTTTCAACGATGTTCACACCCCCGAAATGGGTAATTTAGAAGATAGATAAAATCAGAAAACAGTTCATATGGTGTGGCAAATACCAGGAGGACGAACAAAGGGGAACGTGTTTAGTAAAGTGGAGCATGGTCTGCCGTCCAAAAGAAATCGAAGGCCTGGGAGTGCTCGACCTATATAAATTCACAACAGCCCTGAGATTGTGTTGGCTATGGCATGCATGGGCTCCGGGAGGTGGGCTATGGACAGGGCAAAATCCACCATGCACAGCGAAGGACATGCTAATATTTGCGGCATCTGTAGAGATCACGGTGGGGGGCGGGACAAAGGCAAGTTTCTGGCATGATAGATGGAAGGGAAAGTTGTCTTTCAAGGATGCGGCACCACAGCTCTTCGCCCTAGCTAAACACAAAAACAGGACAGTGGCCAAAGAACTTGCAAACCATATTTGGATTAGGTCACTTAGGCAAATATCAACAATGGAGCAGTGTGAACAGCTGATATATATTTGGATTGAGGTTAAAGACCTAAACCTAGATGTCGGGTCGGGCGACAGCATTAAATGAAAATGGACTCGAGAGGGACAATATACTACAAAAATAGCTTATAGAATCCAGTTTGCAGGAGCCACAAGGGCCTTCAAATCAGCTTTTCTGTGGAAAGAGCAAACCTAAAGTGCTGGTTTTCAGATGGACTCTAATGCATGAGAAAGTACTCACGGCCGATAACCTGTAAAAGAGGGGTTGGGATAACAGCGTAGTGTGCCCACTGTGTCTACACCAAGTGGAAACGGTGAGGCACTTATTTACAGAATGTGAGTATACGGTGCATGTAGTAAAATGGATGGAAACATGGTACCAAACCCGAACACCCTAGCCCTCCCTATCAATACCGTCCGGGCTGGACAAAAGCATTGACCTCTCCTTCGCAAGCATGTTGAGCGTGAAACTCTAGGGCTCAAGATGTAAACGAGCAGGGTGGTTGTTATACACCTGGTGGAATGTCTGGAAGGAAAGAAATAAAGGATCTTCCAAGGAACTGAGAAACCACCTGATGTGGACATCACTCCTGCAGATATACACAACACTCACATGGTAGACATGCAAGGTCCAATTACTAGAGCTCGAGCACGACAATTGAATTTAGAGGTGAGCTCGTTCCTGAACAATTCTTTATATGTGAATTTTGAGAGTATGTTGCTACCTAATGGATTAATTATGATTAGGAACCATGGAGAGGACATGGAGATACATGGAGAGGGGTTTGGAGGCGTGGAGGACCAGAAAATACGCCAACAAAAAGTTAGAGACCGAGCCCAACTCACTCGAGTCCAACTCGGGCCCAGGAGCAGTCCACCTTAAAATGGATGCACAGGAGGCATACGGACTCCGTTTTTGACGTTCTACATATGCACGGAAAGCCGAGAGGATAAACTTTCCAATCGAACTGGCCCCACGTCAAAATTCCCTAGGAGTCGACGGGAAACTTTGATACAATATAAAGTTTAGAGTCTGTAAGGGTGTTGCATCACCTGGTTGGGCCATTGGGTCGTGTATCGAGTCCAAGTCCATTATGTACGTGTCTTAGGGTTAGGTCACGACCCCAGCACCCCCCTGGTCGTCCTCCACCTCCTTTATACCCCCTAGCCGCGGTCACAAACAACTGGGTTTTGCTTAGTTACAATCTGTCATTGAACAGTGTCGCCGATCATCGGTTGTGAGACCCCAAATTCGTGATCAATTCAGTTTTGATTGCAACTTCTCTGTTCTTGCTTGTGTTCTTGATTGTGCTTGCAGGGATAATCCTTCATGGCGAGGTCATTCGTGTGACACGGGTGATAACCAACGGAGCAGTGGTGTAGTGATTGCGGGGTTTCGTTCGTTCGGAGCCTTGGATCATTAACGACGAGATATCCACCCAATCAAGTTTACCCTACCTCTAGGAAGATCGGGACTCATCCTCCTATCAATTGGTATCGGATTTCCAGTTTCACCGTGAGTTATACTTGTGTGCCCTTTAGATTTATTTTGTTTCAGTCCTATCGTCCACAAAAAGTCACAAAAAAAATTAGTTCCCCGACCTACAACCCCCGCTGAACCTTTTGCACAATTTAGTTTTGGAGTCCGTAGTTCTGAGTTCATGTCCTAGGTTGAGTCTGGTTGCTGGTTTAGATTTGTTTTGGTTCAGTTTTGTTTCTTCCATCCGCTGCCATCTACAAAAAACCAATCTACAAAAAATTTCCATCCACCGATTCTTTTTGTTGCAGTTTCCACCACCATCAAAACCTGATTCGGGGTATCCTCCTTAAAATGGGCATAACTTTTTGCTCGTAACTCCGATTGAGGTGTATTTTTTCCTGGAAAGGTCTCGAAAAAGTCCACATACGATACACCAGCTACGTCGGTCACGGCGTTTTCAAAAAAAATTAAAAAAAAATTAAGAAGGCCCTCGTTTCAAACTCCGAAGTTCCAACACCAGTTTTTCCAATCGCTCCTGAATTTGTGCTGATCTCATCTTTCATCGGTTTGAGCTAATACTTGGTGCTGTTTCTATTCTTGTGCCCCTGGTTGAGAAAAAAATATCAAAAAAATAAAGAGAAAAAAATTTTGATTTCTACTAGTGCTTCAAGACAAAAACAGGAGGCTAAGGGGTTTTCTAGTTTTGCTATTTCTGTGTGAGTGTTGGATACTTGTTGATATTATCCTTGTTGTTCATCATCATTCATCCTTGTTTGCTTGTTGCCACACTGTTCTAATACATTCTTAGGCCAGCAACTAGGTGAAATTCTTTGGACACTTATTCAGCATTGCTATCTGTTACTAACTTGTGTGCCACATACATATACTACATTTGAGCCTTCCATGCTCCACCTTCTCTCGAGCAGAACAGGTAACCTTTGCAATCACACCCACTCTCTGCTTGCTTCACACCGGTCACCGTTGGCCACCTGCAGTGCTGGTAAGAAACTTGTAAGAGCGGGGTAAGACGCATCTTACTGATCGATTTTCCAAACACTTCGGAGAGCGTAGTAATAGGGTTCTTCACGATCTTTTTGTCTTCGTTTATGTTTTGTACTAACAATGACAGGAAAGAAGCCTATGGATAAGACCTCTGGTTCTACACCTCCGGATGATGATGAGTGCGTGTCCCATATGGAACTAAAGGACATGATGCGGGCAATGACCGAAGCTTTCAACAATTACCAGACCACTACAACAGCCACCTTTCAGAGGCTCCATACAAGTATTGCTGGTCTGACCACACGGTTGGACGAGATGGAGACTCGTCTTCCCCAACAAGCTACACCCTCTATCATCCTTGATGGTGATGCACATGCTCACTACGACACAGAGGATGACTTCAATAACCATGAGGTTGATGCACAGTAGCGCCGTCGCCCTCGACAAAATCGTCAAGGTATGGGAGGTAGACCTCGTCCTCATGCTCGTGAACAAGATAATGATCCTTATGCTAAGATTAAGTTTTCTATTCCAACATTTTATGGATCTTATGATGCTGAGACTTACTTGGATTGGGAGATGACGGTAGAACAAAAAATTAGCTCTCATCTTGTTCCTGAGCGACATAGAGTTAGACAAGTCACTAGTGAGTTTAAAGATTTTGCTATAATTTGGTGGAATGAACTTGTCAATACACGTAATGCACCACAGACATGGGATGTGTTAAAAGAAGAGATGCGCACTAGGTTTGCTCCTCCTTCATATAGACATGATCTTCTTAAGAAATTGCAACGCTTTGATCAGGGTGACATGACTGTCCAAGAGTACTACCAAGAGTTGCAGAAAGGTATGCTTCGTTGTGGGGTAGTTGAGGATCAGGAAGACCAAATTGTTAGGTTTTATGGGGGCTTGCAGCGTGAGATCTAGGACATAGTTGACTACAAGGAATATCATTCTATTCAACGTTTATTTCAACTTGCTATGTTAGCAGAAAAAGAAGTACAGGGTCGCCAATAGCAGCGGCGGAACAACACCTTCACGCCACGACAATTTCCGGTGCCATCCAAAGCAGCGCCCTCCTCGAGCGTACGTGCTTCTACACCACCCTCCACGGGTGTTGTATGCAGCAGCATCGCACCTTCTACATCACGGGGACAAGATAACAGCAAGTCCCAGATGCCTCCAGGTATTGCAGCAAAGGCGGCTGCACCCAACACTTCGACAAGTCGCAGCTCCGACATCAAGTGCCACCGCTGCCAGGGACTTGGCCATATGCAACGAGATTGCCCCAGCAAACGGGCAATTATTGCCACTGCTGATGGTGGGTATGTTAGTGCTTCTGATATTGAAGATGAAAATATTATTGCAACTAATATTTCAGGTTCGGATGATGGTGCTGAGGAGGTTCTTGGTACATCTGTGACAAACAATTATAGGACTTTGATTGTGCAGCGAGCTTTGAGTGCCACGGTTCGAGAGGACGACAACCGCCAACGTCACAACCTTTTCAACATGTTTCTCGTCGTCAAGGACTGCCGTGTACATACCATCATTGATGGTGGTAGCTGCAACAATTTGGTGAAAGTTGAGGTGGTCAAGAAGCTTGGCTTGACCACACGGGAGCATCCCCATCCTTATCACATTCAATGGTTTAACAACAATGGTAAGGTTAAAGCAACACAAACAGTAATAATATATTTTTCAATTGGTTCTTATCATGATTTTGCTGATTTTGATATGGTACCTATGGATACTTGTTCTCTTTTGTTGGGACGTCCTTGGGAGTTTGATACTGATGCTATTCACCATGGTCGATCTAATAAGTATACTCTCATGCATAAGGACAAGAAAATTGTGTTGCTTCCTATGAGTCCCACTGAAATTGTACAATTTGATCAGGAGAAAAAGAATAATGTTAAACAAAAGGGTGTTTTCAATTCTGAAATTCAGCAACCTATTAAGTTGAAAAATCCTATTTTGCTTGCAAGTAAATCTGATCTTAATGATTTATATGCCTCTAATAGAACTTGCTATGCTTTAGTGTGCAAACATGCTTTATATTCCATTGAGGATACATCCATTGTCTTGCCACCTGCTGTTGCTAACCTTTTGCAGGAATATATGGATGTTTTTCCATCAGAGATACCCCCCGGATTACCACCTGTGCGAGGCATTGAGCACAAGATTGATTTGGATCCAGGGGCGAGCTTGCCAAACCGTGCTTCCTACAGGACCAACCCCGACGAGACTAAGGAAATTCAGCGACAAGTCCAAGATCTTCTGGACCGTGGGTACATTCGTGAGAGGCTTGGTCCTTGTTCTGTTCCTGTTCTTTTGGTTCAAAAAAAAGATGGCACTTGGCGCATGTGTGTTGATTGTAGAGCCATCAATAACATTACCATTCGTTATCGCTATCATATTCCTAGATTGGATGACATGCTTGATGAGTTGAGTGGTTCTGTTATTTTCTCCAAGATTGATTTGCATAGTGGGTATCATCAGATTCGTATGGCTTTAGGTGATGAATGGAAAGCTGCTTTTAAAACTAAATTCGGAGTTTATTAATGGTTAGTCATGCCATTTGGTTTAACTAATGCGCCCAACACTTTCATGAGATTGATGAATGAGGTTTTACGTGCTTTCATTGGTAAATTTGTGGTGGTTTACTTTGATGATATCCTTATTTACAGCAAGTCATATGATGAGCATCTTGAACATTTACGTGTTGTTTTTAATGTCTTGCGCGATGCATGTTTATATGGTAACCTTGAGAAGTGCACCTTTTGCACCGATCGTGTGTCTTTTCTTGGGTATGTTGTTACTTCGAAGGGCATTGAGGTGGACGAGGCAAAGATTATTGCCATCACGAGCTGGCCACTTCCGACTACGGTCACACAGGTTCGGAGTTTTCTTAGTCTCGCAGGTTTCTACCGGCGTTTCGTGCGGGATTTCAGCACCATTGCGGCACCTCTCCACGAGTTGACAAAGCATGGAGTGTCGTTTTGATGGGGACCAGCACAACAACAAGCTTTTGATGTTCTCAAGTCGAAGCTCACACAAGCACCATTGCTGCAACTTCCTGATTTTGAGAAGACCTTCGAGCTTGAATGCGACGTGAGCGGCATTGGATTTGGAGGAGTGCTAATTCAAGGAGGTAAACATGTTGCCTTCTTTAGTGAAAAATTGCATGGGCATTCGCTGAATTATTCTACATATGACAAAGAACTTTATGCTTTAGTGCGTGTCTTGTAAACTTGGAAACATTACCTATGGTCTAAAGAATTGGTCATACATTCAGATCATGAGTCTTTGAAGTACCTTAAAGGACAAGCTAATCTGAACAAACGTCATGCTAAATGGATTGAGTTCATAGAATCATTTCCTTACATCATTAAACATAAGAAAGGGAAAGACAATGTGATTACCGATGCTTTATCTAGACGTTATACCATACTATCCCAACTTTCTCATAAAATCTTTGGTTTGAAAACCATAAAGAGGTTATATGCTACTGATTTGGACTTCAAATATGCCTTTGAAAATTGTAGAGAGAGAAGAACGTGGCAAAAATTCCTGCTGCGTGAAGGCCTTATCTACCGTGCTAACAAGATGTGTGCTCCAGCTAGCTCCGTTCGTCTTTTGTTGTTGCAGGAAGCGCATGGAGGTGGTTTGATGGGACATTTTGGTGTTAAAAAGATAGAGGATGTGTTGGCCGCTCACTTCTTTTGGCCATGAATGAGGCGTGATGTGGAGCGCTACGTTTCACATTGCACGACATGCAACAAAGTTAAGTCTCGACTTAACCCACATGGTCTTTATATGCCTCTTCCGGTTCCTAGTGCACCTTGGGAGGATATTTCTATTGACTTTGTTTTAGGATTTCCTAGAACAAAGAGGGAGACGGATAGTGTCTTTGTGTTGTTGATCGTTTCTCTAAAATGGCTCATTTTATACCCTGCCACAAGACTGATAATGTTTCACATGTTGTTGATTTGTTCTTTAATGAGATTGTGCATTTGCATGGTGTTCCCAATACTATTGTTTCTGATAGGGATGCTAAGTTTTTGAGTCACTTTTGGAGAACTTTATGGTATAAACTGGGAACAAAGTTGCCGTTTTCTACTACTTGTCATCCACAAACTGATGGGCAAACGAAGGTAGTTAATCGTACCTTATCTACTATGTTGCGGGCTATTTTGAAAGACAATTTGAGGTTGTGGAAGAGTGTTTGCCACATATTGAGTTTGCTTATAACAGGTCTATTCACTCCACAACCAAGTTAAGTCCGTTTATGGTAGTCTATGGTTTCAATCCTCGTGCTCCAATTGATTTGCTACCTTTACCACATACTGAAATTGTAAACTTAGATGCTACACAACGTTCTGAATTTATTCTTAAGTTGCATGAAACTACTAAGTTACAAATTGAAAAAATGAATGAAAAGTATTGCATTGCTGCTAGTAAAGGTAGGAAGGAGGTAAAATTGGAACCCGACGATTTGGTGTTGGTTCATTTGAGAAAAGATAGGTTCCCGGATTTGAGAAAGTCCAAACTCATGCCACGTGCTGCTGGACCTTTTAAGGTTCTTGAGAAGATAAACTTGAGTTGCCTCCCGAGTTTGGGGTTAGTCCCACATTTAACATTTCAGATTTGAAGCCATACTTGAGAGAAGAAGATGAGCTTGAGTAGAGGACGACTCCAATGCAAGAGGGGGAGGATGATGTGGACATCACTCCTGCAGATATACACAACACTCACATAGTAGACATGCAAGGTCCAATTACTAGAGCTCGAGCACGACAATTGAATTTTGAGGTGAGCTCGTTCCTGAACAATTCTTTATATGTGAATTTTGAGAGTATGTTGCTACCTAATGGATTAATTATGATTAGGAACCATGGAGAGCACATGGAGATACATGGAGAGGGGTTTGGAGGCGTGGAGGACCAGAAAATACGCCAACAAGAAGTTAGAGACCGAGCCCAACTCAAACTCGAGTCCAACTCGGGCGCAGAAGCAGTCCACCTTAAAATGGATGCACAGGAGGCATACGGACTCCGTTTTTGACGTTCTACATATGCACGGAAAGCTGAGAGGATAAACTTTCCAATGGAACTGGTCCCACATCAAAATTCCCTCGGAGCCGACGGGAAACTTTGAACAATATAAAGTTTAGAGTCTGTCAGGGTGTTGCATCACCTAGTGGTCCATTGGGCCTTGTATCGAGTCCAAGTCCATTATGTACGTGTCTTAGGGTTAGGTCACGACCCCAGCACCCCCCTAGTCGTCCTCCACCTCCTTTATACCCCTAGCAGCGGTCACAAACAACTGGGTTTTGGTTAGTTACAATCTGTCATTGAACAGTGTCGCCGATCATCGGTTGTGAGACCCCAAATTCGTGATTAATTCAATTTTGATTGCAACTTCTCTGTTCTTGCTTGTGTTCTTGATTGCGCTTGCAGGGATAAGCCTTCGTGGCGAGGTCATTCGTGTGACACGGGTGATAACCAATGGAGCAGTGGTGTAGTGATTGCGGGGTTTCGTTCGTTCGGAGACTTGGATCATCAACGTCGAGATCTTCACCCAATCAAGTTTACCCTACCTCTCGGAAGATCGTGACTCATCCTCCTATCACCACCCATCATGACAGCTATTTTGGCAAAGGAGGAATTCGACATGGCATCGATGGCCCTAAAATCAGGAAGCTAGCAGATAGGAGCCTGCCTCAGCAACATAAGTTGCCTTTTCTTTCTCTCATCCCACCTATTTTCTTTCTTGTAATTCCATTCAGACTGTGTTTTTTCCTACTATAATGAAAAGGCAGAACACGTGTTGTTACCTTCAAAAAGAAAGAAAAGGGTAATCTGGGTGATACTATATATTGTAGTAAGGATAGCAACAATGGAATCATATAACAAAGCTGAATGAGTGTTCAAAGTACTTGTTAAGGTTGCTAACCTAAATGTGTTACTAAAACTAGTTCAAGCTAGAAACTCATATACGAAAGCACAAAAGGCACAAAGGATGCAAGCACTTTTGTTTTTTTATCTCTTTTTCTGTACTTGCCTTTTCCTCTTCTCTTCTTTGTTTTCATTATAATGTGCTGTAAAAGAGGAATACAATCCAAACCTATCAAAAATATATTGACTGTGTGTCACAGATTTTTTTGCTCAGACTTTCAATGATGATTTTGGATAAGGAAAAGAGAACATATTGACCCGGCAATAAAGACTGCTCAGAAAATTCTGGGTCAAAAAAATATTCAATCCTAATGCAATTTTGATCATGATAATAGTGTTCCTTAAAAATTCCGGGTCAAAAAATATTCAATCCTAATGCACTCGTGGACCTTTAAATCGAACCTCTATATCAACTATCAACTATTTTATATTACATAATACAACTAACTCATATTTTATATTATTTTCTATAACTAATTTTATGTTAATAATACTATATTTACAACTTATTAGAAATCACAAGATTTATTTTTTTCTTCTTCTTATTTTTCCTCCTTTTCCCTTTATTCTTTTCTCCCTTTCCTTTCTCACTTCTCCCTCCCTCTTTCTTTTTTCCCCTTTCCATTTTGCCCTTTTTCCTTCTCTTCTTTCTTTTTCTTTCCTTTCTTCCTCCTCTCTTTCTTCCTTTTTCTCTTCTTCCTGGCTAGGGATGGCAATCCCACCCGCTGGTGCAGGTACCCGACGGGTGCGGATGTGGGTGGGATTTTCTACCCGCGGGTCTAACCCGCACCCGACCTGACTTGTCGCGGGTGCGGGTGCAGGTTTTGTTTTGCACCCGCGGGTACTCGACGAGTACCTGAAATAATTTATATTTGTAATTTTTAAGTCAAATTTGATTCTTTTCTATATTTTATTTGTTTCATCTTACTTATCACAACCTATACTTACAATATTTATAAGTAACTTAATATTTTTTTGTTGCATTACCATTTAAAATTGATGATTTTTAGACTTGTTTATTAAACATTATAGTATGTTTATAAAAAAGTCAAACCCGACGGGCACCCGAAACCCGATGGGTGCGGGTGTGAGTGCGAATTCTCACCCGCGGGTGTGGGTCTCAAATTTCACCCGCAAACTCTTTTATTTCAGATGAGTTTTTGCTCCACCCGACCCGAACCTGACCCATTACCATCCCTATTCCTGGCGCTATAGTGGACCACACGATTTCCAGGCCACCTGTAGCGACCTAGGTTTTCAGGGCGCTTGGCCAACACGGCGCTGAGCGCGGCCTCTACCGATGCAGCCGCTGTATTTGCCACGCCGGTGGGGGTAGCGGCCGCCGCTGCGAGCAGTCTAATTTCCATCATTCATCTATGACTTGTTTTTTATTCCTCTTTACCGGATACAACTGTAGTATCTATTCATGTGTAACACACCCACTCACACCACTAACACGCACAAACACACACCCACACACATATCCGGTCCTACCAACTACACACGACTTCTAAGACCACGTCCTTTGAAAGATCAATGGAATTCACCAGAGTCTGATCGATGTGCGACGGGACGTTGCACTCCCATTGTGTCTTCACGCGTAAGAGACATCTGAATATGTTAGGTACTTTGTCACAACTATAGCATTTGCATGCATGGCCCTTTGCTCAGCCTGGTGGAGTGGCACAAGATTGCTCCATTTGACTAATTGGTATTGGTATTAGTCAAATAAAGCATTGGTATTAGTCATATCAATAAAAGACTAGCGCTATATCATTCGGCACAGGCTTATTATGTTTGCAAATGTTTACTCACAGGTCATAGAAGGCATTATATGGCCCAGACATATCATTGAGAGGCAAGGGTCAGGGATCAAAGAAAAGTTGACCAAGGCTCTTATTACCACCAGACCATTTTGCCATGATGAATATGATAAACTGTTTGCCATGGCCACCAAGTGCCCTCTACTTATCAAGGAACGAAGGACCCATCATGACGTCCTATACCTGGCAACATGAACTAGGCAAGTCATATTTCGGTAATTAGCCAGGTATGTTTCTATTGATGAACATTGCTTCTGCACCTAATTAGTGGCCCTCTTGGGTTAATCAAATTCTTCGTACTAGCAATATTGTTTTTGGTACACTTGGTTGAATAACATGACAATATATACACTTGCATTGAGTGAAACTGAACATTTTATTTGCTTCATTATTTCCTCGCTCTTTGTATTTTGTAAAGTTTTGTTATAGTCTAGTTGAATTACTATTATCTTTATTCGTTGATGTTATGAAATCTATGGAATTTGGAATGCGTGAATTTAAATTGTTTACAAATGTCATAAATTGTGTTTGTGGTGACTGCATACTAATGGTGAGCGGTGATGGCTCAACGGATCCATTCGAATTTCATCACATATACTGATGTCATTTTGCCATGATTTGAATGTTAATGTAAATGTCAATAGCTTGTTCATTCCTCCTATTTTGTTGGGCCTTTTTTCTTTCTTGGGGTGTTTTATTTGCTGCAAGGACCTAAGTAAAGCTACATTGGTATCTCTATGGCATTGTGGCTGCTAACACATTTTTTATTGAATTAATTTTAGATCTTGCAGACCAAGTAAAAGGTGAAAGTAGCTATCCCAAACGCTTGGCCCTTTTGTGTGTTTTTTTCCTGGTTGGAGGTAATCACATGCCATTTCTTTGATCCCAATCAAGGATTTTTTTTGGGAATTTCATTTTTATTAGTGAGGTCCGATAGAAAAAATTCATTCTTATTGTTAAAATTTGTTCAAATATATTTGAGTTAATTTTATTTTGTTTGAATTTCGCTCGAATATGTTTGAATTTGAATCCAAAATTTCAGAAATTTTAGTTTTTCCTCCGATATTTTTTTGTCTACCGAATTTTTTCCTTGATCCAATAGGATAGAACCATATCATGAGTCATAACATATTCATGATCAATTAATTTATTTGCACCATTACTTATACTATCTTCTTCTACCCATCCTGTGGCAACAACAAAACATGATCAGGATTTTCCTAGTTTGAATATTTATCCATTCTCTCTCTTTATTTCACAGAATGTTGGGCACGATGATCAGTTCAGACCTTGGAGTGATGATTACAAAAATTATCGAGCTACTTTCATGGGAGATAATTAAGAATACCTTTATTTTCCCAACCTTTCTTTTATATGGATTCAACTTCATAAGGGTTACAAAAATGTTGTCAACAGAAAATGCATAACTTTACATCTCGGATATCTAAATTTTGGAGAAAAAATATAAATACTGCTGATCATTGGTTGAGTGTGCAAAGTTTGGCGTGCACACCACACACCCGCCATGGGTGTCCTACATCCACACAAGTGTCCTGACGTCTCAACACACTCACTTATGTATATATGTATGTTTTCCTTGAACTTTACTGCGGCATCATGTTGAGTCTACAACTTGTATCCACGTCTGGTAAAGGGCTCAGCCCACATGTCATTTCATAATTTATTTCAGTTCTTATTAATTGTTAGGCCAAAAATAAATATATTTTGGCCGGATCCAGCCCTTCTTGTTATTAGTTTATTTTTTGGCCCGTTGTCAAGCCTACTTTCATGTGATGGGCAGATTTCACTAGAAAGAATCTAATCATTTGATCACATATTAAACAGTACTAAAGTAACACAAGACCCATTTAATTCTTCGTAAGCAATTTTTTCCCTGTAAAAAGCAGCACAGAGATCATAGAATCCCTTTTTCTATAATTGGCCGACATTTCTTAATACAAAATGTTCAATTGCAGTACGGCCGCATGTGACTAACGATCCAACGCGATATGAAACCTCATGCACAAACTCCACTGGGCTGACCGAAGACATACAACCTCAAACTTCTCAGTCTCACCCAAAGTAGGGATGTCAATCCCACCCATTGCGGGTAACGGATAGGTTTTGCACCTGACGAGTGTGGGCGTGGTGGAATTTTTTACCCCGGGTCTAACCCGCACACGATCCGACTTTTTACGGGTTCGGTTGCGGTTTTGTTTTCCGCCCATGGGTATCCACCAGACATTGGAAGTAACTTATGTTTATAACTTTAAAGTTGAATACAATTTTTTCTATAATTTATTTATTTCATCTTACTTATCGCAATCTATATTATAATCTTTATAAGTAATTTCATATTTTTTGTTGCATTGTTACTCAATACGAATGATTTTCGTAAGACTTGTTTATTAAACGTTGTATTATGTTTATTAAAATGTCAAACCCGATGGCACCCAAAACCCGTCCGAGACCCAACGGGTCGACATGTAGTGTGAATTCTCACCTGGGAGTGCAGGTCTTAAATTTCATCCATTACCTCTCTTATTTCGATTATTTTTTTGCTCCACTCAATGTGACCCGGCCCATTATCATCCCTAACCCAAACAGATCATTCATCAGACGATGCAATCTGCGGCGGCTTCGCACGGGTAGGTGACCTACTTGATCACACTTCAAAAAGTCCTAGTTGATGACCTTGATTCGTTCGAACTCTGCTTTCACGTTCGATCTCTCGCATGTCTCCACGTCCGTGCTCCACACGCCATTTGAACTCTCATGGCCATCCCGTATCACAAACAGGTAAGGTTGCGAGCCTGCAAGAGCACCATCAGACTTTTCGATGATTGATTTCAGACGATGCTCATCCCCATAGAGAAACACACAGCGATTAACTGCCGCTGGGCTGCTGGCATGTAGACTATCTCTCTATGACGAAAGCAATGCAGGAGTCTCGCGGCTTGCATGGGTTTGTGCTTGCGCGGCCGGCCTTTGGACTTGGGCTGCGGTTGAGCCTAAGGGCTCACTACACTAAGGACTGTGACGCGCATACAGACCTATAGTAGAGTTGTTTTTAATAATTGAAGTCGCCATTAAACCTATCTGGTCCTCCAAATTTATTTGATGGCAATTTTCAGCAACCATTTTGTTGATTTTTCTTCAGTAAAAGGTGGTTGTCTCACGTACCATTTCAACAAGGATGTGAATCGCATACTTCATGTTATACTACCAAAACGACTACATTACACATCAAGATTTTCATGGTATTTGGCTATTGCGACTATTGTGTTATCAGCATTGTGTCGTAGCAACAAAAAGAAACTTTTATTTTATCTAGTTTAAAGAATTCCTATGTTTGCGAATTGAGGTAGTATGATTATAAACTCTCAGAAAACAATCTTAATCTGCTAGTAAACATGTAGGTTGTACAGATGACATGTCTAGATTTAACTCTAATATTCCATTCTCCTAAAATAAATAACATTTAGAACAGAAAATCTAGTTCAATTTAAATTAAATTAGTTTTATAAACCTCATTTATTTCATAAACAATGTGAGTATTCAATTTTGCATCCTCCTCCAGCCCACCGAAAGAAAAGCCTAGCTCATATTGAGAAATATATAAAGAACGAACGATAATTGCCAAATGGGGAAAACTTGAACCAATCAAACAAATAAAAAAACAAAAGGGAAAAAGGAAAAGACGGAGGCAAAGGAGTGGAGGTCGCCCCACGGGCGCAGGCACATCTGCACCTCCGCCATCCACGCTCCTCGCTTCCGGCCGTTGCGTTGCCGTGCACCGCCGGGCCGGCGGGCGCCGCCCCCTTCCCTCAATTCCAGCTCGGCGCGCGTGCGCGTGCGTGCGAGGCAGCGGAGGCCTTGCTCCGGCCAGCCTGGGCCCCGTCCCGGGCTGGGGATCGACGGGGGAGAGGGGGCCGCGAGCATGTGCGATCTAGTGGCTCGCACGGGCCGGCAGCTGCAGCGCTACGAGGGCGGCCGTCGCCTTGTGGCCGGGTACGTCGGCTGGGGGGTGGGGGGGCGAGCCCTCTTTCTCCACTACTATCTACTATCGATCTCTCTCTACCTTCTTGCATCCCCCGCCACCAAAAGACCTGGGGCGTTTCTTTGTCTTAGTTCAGTTTGATCTGCTCGGATTGGTTCGGAAAGCTATACTCTTTTGATTATGTAGCCATCAGGTTAGCTATGCTTGGATCTATAGGTGCGCAATCATGTGGGACACATGTTGTATTGTTGGGTCTAGGATCAGCTTATGTTGCGCTGCTGATACTGTAGGGAGTAGTAGGGTCATCAGCACTTCTGCCTGATTACTGGGAGTAGTAGGGTGGTCTTAATCAGTGAACAGTAGGTGTTGTACGTTTTTATGTACGTCATCACATTAGTTTCTTGGCACCTGGTTGGGTCCTTTTTCTACCGTTTTGTTCTTCACTGGTTTGGATGGAAGTTCATGTGGTCATGACTCATGAGACAGTCTTGCGCAGGGACATGGAAAGCATTTTGCCTTGGCTTTCTATGTAGGAATTCATTCTAGATTCAAAGACGATGTGCCAGTTAAGGGTTGTTGTGGATAAGATGCTGATGGATTATTTGGATAGCATAGGCATCTGTTTCTGCTTCTAGATGCTTATTCCAGGTTTGGACAATTGTGCTCAGTTTGCTTTATCAGAATTCAGAAGTCTGCAGAACCATTATCTCTTCTACCATAATTTTGGAATATTCAGTTTACCTAAGAAAGATTACAGAAGAGATTGTTATTGCCTATATTAGAAATCATATATATTAATAAAAGGTATAGGTGGGTGCGCAGGATGTGCCAGTTGGCAGATGGTGATGAGGTCAGGCCATATAAAGGGCACTGACTTCCATGTGCCTGGTAGTATGATTAGGTGTAGAGCAGATGATCTTCTTCTTGTTGCTTCATTATGTATTCGCCAACCGTGCATGTTTCATATAATGCTGATGCTTACTACACAAGTGCGTTCTCTTGGTGATTTAAACATTCATGCCATTATATTTTTTTGCTTTTCATATGGCTAAAACTTAGAGTACAATTCATTTCCAGCATCAGTTTTGTTTTTGAACAAGCTAGTTTTTACACTATATCTCTGCAGTAAATAGAGAACCAGCTTCAACTGTATATAGGAAAACATATATCTATGCTTCAGCAATTTGTTATGGCTACACCTACACTACACGATGTGTCTTAGGGTATTTTATCATCATCTGTCACCAATTGACTATATAGCTTGTTTATCTCTTGTAATTCTAGTCTGGTGCTTGGGGGCCCATTTTATTTTAAGAAGGTGAATGTTTTAACACTCCGCCTATGTTGTAATGACATAGCTGGTCCCAAGCCCGGGTAAAGGAGGAGGGGGTTGTGATAGGCTTGGCGAGCCAACAACTTACACTTAGCCATTCTCATGGAAATGAAACCCAATAGAAATTCGTTGGGGCGTAACCCTCTTAGCGACGCGCCATATCGGAACCCAGGTATGGTGTTAAGTGGGCAAGGGCCGGGTCGCCACCACCTTAGTGGCGCGCCATATCGGAACCCGGATATGGTGTTAAATGAGCAAGGGCCGGATCGCCACCACCTTAGTGGCGCGCTACATCATCGCCCGGATGTAGTGATAAGTGAGCAACGGTCTTTGCATCTTACTCGACGGGTGCAAAGCGTAAGGAAGCTAGCCGAGGAACATAGATTTCGGGTGGGTAGTTGGAATGTAGGATCCTTGACGGGGAAGCTACGTGAGTTAGTAGATGTTGCCATTAGGAGACGAGTAAATATCCTTTGTGTACAAGAGACTAGATGGGCGGGTCAAAAGGCGAGAGAAGTCTATAATACCGGTTTCAAGCTTTGGTATTCTGGTTCGGCTTGGACTAGGAATGGCGTAGGTGTTCTAATAGATAAGAGTCTTAAGGATGGAGTAGTGGATGTTCGAAGACGAGGGGATAGGATCATCTTAATCAAGATAGTAATTGGGGACATTGTCTTGAACGTCATTAGTGCTTATGCCCCACAAGTTGGGCTCAACATGAGTGCCAAGAGGCAATTTTGGGAGGACTTGGAGGATATGGTTAGTAGTGTACCGATAACCGAGAAACTCCTCATAGGGGGAGATCTCAATGGTCATGTGGGTGCAACTAATCTAGGATTTGAGGGAGTACATGGAGGTTTTGGATGCGGCGATAGAAATCAAGAGGGTAAGGACATCCTAGACTTTGCCGTAGCCTATGATCTGTTGATAGCTAACACCCTCTTTAGGAAGAGGCAATCTCACCTAGTGACCTTTAGTAGTGCCCAACACTCTAGCCAGATTGACTTTGTCCTCACTAGGAGAAAGGATAGACGGGAGTGTCTTGATTGTAAGGTGATCCCGGGGGAGTGTGTTGTGACACAACATAAGCTTGTGGTAGCTGACTTTCGCTTCCATACATGCTCTTTGCGGGACAAAGGTGTCAAAATCACAAGAACAAAGTGGTGGAAGTTGAAGGGAGAATCACAAGAATCCTTTAAAAATAGGGTGATCACAGAAGGACCCTGGGCAGAAAATGGAGATGCAGATAGTATGTGGATGAAGATGGCAACTTGCATTAGGAAGGTAGCTAGTGAGGTGTTCGGTGTGACAAAGGGAAAGAAAATTGTAGATAAAGACACTTGGTGGTGGAATGAGGATGTACAAAAGTCCATTAAGGAGAAGAAGGAGTGTTACAAGAGTTGGCATAATGATAGAAGCGCAAGCAACATGCTTAAGTACAAAGAGGCGAAGAAGAATGCAAAGCGGGCTGTGAGTAAGGCAAGAGGACAGGCCTATGATAAGTTATATGAGAGACTAGAGACAAAAGAAGGTGAAAAGGACATATACAAGGTAGCAAAAATCCGCGAGAGAAAGATGAGGGATCTCAATCAAGTTAAATGCATCAAAGATGAGACTGACCGCATTCTAGTGAATGATGAAGAGATTAAGAATAGATGGCGTGATTACTTTAATGGGCTATTCAATGATGGGAATGGGAGCACTATGGTTGAGTTGGATGACTCCTTTGATGACTCCAACAGGCGGTTCGTGCGGAGGATACAAGAGTTTGAGGTTAAGGAGGCCTTAAAAAGGATGAAAGGAGGAAAGGCCCTCGGCCCTGACGATGTCCCTATTGAGGTATGGAGATGTCTTGGGGACGTGGCAATAGTATGGCTCACAAAGCTATTCAACCACGTTTTTCGGTCAAACAAGATGCCTGAAGAATGGAGGAAAAGTATATTAGTACCTATCTTCAAAAATAAAGGAGATATTCAAAGTTGTACTAATTATCGAGGCATTAAGCTTATGAGTCATACTATGAAGCTTTGGGAGAGAGTGATTGAACACCGCCTGAGGAAAGTGACCAATGTCACTAAAAACCAGTTTGGTTTTATGCCTGGGAGGTCTACAATGGAGGCGATTTTCTTGCTTCGTCAGCTTATGGAGAGATATAGGGAGCAAAAGAAGGACTTGCATATAGTGTTCATCGACTTGGAGAAGGCGTACGACAAGATACCAAGGTCAGTCATGTGGTGGGCACTAGAGAAACATAAAGTGTCAACAAAGTACATTACCCTTATCAAGGATATGTACAATAATGTTAGGACAAGTGTGCGCGTAAGTGATAGTGAGACTGATGCATTTCCTATCACGGTAGGACTACATCAAGGATCAGCTTTGAGCCCATACATCTTTTCCTTGGTGATGGATGAGGTGTCGAAGGATATACAAGAGGATATCCCTTGGTGCATGCTCTTTGCTGATGATGTAGTGCTGTTAGATGGAACTAGAGATGGTGTTGATAAGAAATTAGAGTTGGAGACAAACCTTAGAGTCCAAGGGGTTTAGACTTAGTAGGACCAAAACCGAGTATATGAGGTGTGACTTTAGTGGTGTTGGTCGTGAAGAGGGAAATGTTAGTCTACAAGGACAAATAGTACCTAGAAGGGACTCTTTCCGATACTTAGGATTAATGTTACAAAGCAATGGCGATATTGATGAGGATGTTTGCCACAGGATCAAGGTAGGGTGGATGAAATGGCGACAAGCCTCTGGAATCCTATGTGATAGGAAAGTCCCACAAAAGCTAAAAGGAAAGTTCTATAGGACGGTGATTAGACCCGCGATGCTCTATGGGGCGGAATGTTGGCCAACTAAACGGCAACATGTCCAACAAATGAGTGTCGCAGAGATGCGCATGCTACGGTGGATGTGCGGGCACACGAGAAGAGACCGAATAAGGAATGAGGTGATTCGAGATAAGGTAGGGGTGGCGCTGATTGAAGAGAAGTTAGTCCAACATCGACTTAGGTGGTTTGGACATATCCAACGGAGACCTCCAGAAGCACCGGTTAACAGTGGGATTTTAAGAGGTAGAGAAAATATTAGGAGGGGTAGAGGACGACCAAGGTTGACCTGGGAGGAGGCGGTAAAACGAGATTTGAGAGATTGGAATGTATCCAGAGACTTAGCTCATGATAGGACCGCATGGAAAGTAGCAATCCATGTGCCAGAATCGTAGTCTTGTTTTTTTTTCTTTTTTCTTTTTTCTTTTCTTTTTCCTTTTTTTCTTTTTTTTTCTCTTTTCTCTTTTTCTTTTTTTTTCTTTTTTTTTCTTTTTTCCCTTTTTTTTATTTTTTCCTTGTTCTTATAACTCTTTCTCTCTTTTACTTCATTGATATTGGGTTTCATGTCTAGCCGACCCCAACAGGCTTGGGATAAAAGCTTGGTTGTTGTTGTTGTTGTTGTTGTGAATGTTTTAACACTTCTCATTTGTCTTATACTTCCTTGTTTGTGCAGATGCATACCATTCAGATATAAATATAATAATGAAAGAAGTTCTGATGACGAACAGAAGGAACTTGTTGAAGTTCTCATGATCAACTCCCAAAGTGGACCAGGCCTTCTTTTTCCAAAGGTGTGATATGATCACTGTAGTCATCTCTTGTGGCACGATTCGTATAATAGTCATTGTATGATGTATGGGAATGAGTTTATTTTATTTTCTGCATGCTTTGGTTTACTCAAAGTAGTTCATGGACATCTATTTACACTATAGAGCTTTCCACCAAATCTATTTAGTTGTTATTTAGTATAGGACTGTACTGATGTATTAACTGGTTATGATGTGTGTTGTGTGTCCAATGTGTCAGATAGATGTTCCTACCATGATTAAATAGAGTTAGAGTCTAAGAAAACAAGGGCAGGGAATATACAGTTAAGTCATTCAGGTCTTGGTGGAGGATAAGTGGATAACCACGTTCCATGGTGGCATCTTATGATAATCTTGCATGTCACCCTTCTATTTTTTTTTCTCATTTGTGACGTTAGTGTGCATTTTGCTGCCTAATAATCCTGATAGGGCCTTTTTTGTTGATACATCATGTTGTTGCAGGGAGGATGGGAGAATGACGAAACTGTTGAGGAGGCTGCTGTAAGGGAAGCCATCGAAGAAGCTGGAGTTCGAGGAGATTTAGTGGTGAGATGTAGACTATTTGCTGCTTCCATTTATTTTAAATGTTTTCTTTGTACTATTTAACGTATATAGTTGTAGTGTTTTCAAATCAGACGACTAATCACGACTAGTCGTCCTTATCGCTCGGTGGCGTCCGATCAGGTCATCCGACTCGATTTGTTCGACTACAAAATTAGTCGTCCGACTAGTCGTCCGATCAGGGCAACTAATCGGGTGACTAGTGATTTTGGGCGATCAGGATGATTTGCAATTTTTTTTGGGACAACTGGCCAGCCCATTAGGGTTCCTCTCTTATTCACTTTTGCACACTTACCCCCTAGTGCCTCTGTTTCCTCAGCCGCCGCCGACCTCCACAGCGCGTCGCCTGCTCCCTTCTGGCACTCGCGCGCCGCCCACGCCGTTCCCCTGCCCGGCCGAGCCCCTCTCCTGCTCGTGCCGGTGCCACCGCCCGCGCCCTTCCCTTGCGCCGGCCGAGCCCCTCCCTGCGGCACCCGGGCACCTCCCTGCGGCGCCCGAGCACCTCCCTGCGCCACCCGAGTGTTGAAAATCCGGGGATTAATCTTCTCTCTAAAATCTCTCTTTTTTCTATTGATTTATTCTCAATGGGGGGTTGTATATATAGCCCCAAATTACAGAGTCCTAATCTAAGACTCCTACTCTTATTTGACTTGGACTCTATCTCTAACTCTAATTATTCTAGAAAAACGGGATTATATCTAACAATCACCACCTAATCTCATTTTTCTAGATCACACTCACACTAATTAGGATGGAGACACACTTCCACACACTTTCGGGATGGACACAACTGCACCCCCAGAATGGTCACATCTACACCCTGCACAACTCAATTTTGGGATGGACACCACTACACCCCCAGGATGGTCACATATTCACCCTACACACGCATTTGGGTTGGTCACATCTTCAACCCCAAGATGGACTTATCTTCATCCTGCACTTGATCTCGGAATGGACACATCTTCAATCCGATCACACACCCACACACCCGAGATGGTCACATCTTCATCTCGAGCACACCTTGCTTGTGAGATCAAAACAAAGTATCTTTTGACGCAAGAAGCGCCATCTCATCTTCCTTTTCATTCTTGGAGCATTCTTTGGCAAAGTGACCAAGTTTTTGACAATTGAAGCATCGAATCTTCGATTTGTCAAATTTCTTGTTCTTTTGATCACCCTCTTGAGCCTTCCACTCTTTTCTTGTCAAAAGAAGCTTCTCTCCACCCTTTGCTTCTCTTGCTCTCCACTCTTCTCTTGTTAAAAAGAGTCTTTCTTCATGATATTGGTTGTTGAAACCATGTACATGTTCCTCATGTGCCTTGAGCCTATCGACGAGTTCCTCCACAGTCATGGCCTTTAAGTCCATAAATTGCTCAATGGTGGATGCAATGTGAAGGAATTTCGAAGGTAGAGCTCGCGACAATTTCTTCATGATGTAGCTTTCTTCAACTCTTCCTCCAAGTCCATGAATCTTTGTGACAATGTTCATCACTCTTGTGGCAAAGTCGTCGATGGAGTCTCCTTCGTTCATGCGAATTAGGTCAAACTCATTTTGAAGAGTTTGGATCCTTGCTTCCATCACGTGTTCTTCACCCAAGAACTTGATCTTGATCAACTCCCACGCTTCTCTAGTTGTCTCCTTCTCAGAAATTCGCATGAGAGTATCTTCATCAATAGCATGATAAATGGCCGCAAGGGCCAACTGATCTTGCTTTGGATCAACGTTGCTCTTTTTCTCCTCAACAGCTTCTCATATCTCCTGTGCCTTCAGAAAAACCTTCATCTTAATTGCCATGTTGTATAATTGGTCTTCGTTAAGGGATAGTGCAATGTCATTGATTTACCCTCCATATTGTGTACACCTCTTGTGTACGTTTAGTAAATCAATAACAACCTCTGGGTACACTTCAGATGGCTTTAGCAAATAACAACAACAGCTGGACCCAGTTCAATTCAGCCAAGTGATCTGAAGGGCCCAAATAGCCCAGCCAGCCCGTCACAGAGCAAACCCTAATCAGCCACACAAGCCTCCTCCTTCTCTCTGTCTAGCTGCCGCTACTCCTTCAGCGCCTCCTCCTCTGCCCTTGCGTGCCTCCAACCGAGCGCTAGCAGCCGCCGCCTCTTCCTCCTTTAGCGTCGGGCTAGAGTCGCCGCCAATCCCCTGAGGTCGCGCCTCCTGGAGCCCCAATTCGAAGCAACGGGTGAACAAATGCTCGAGCGCCGCAACACCTCCGGTCCGCCACACATCCCCGCTCCACGTGATGCACGCCGCCCCTTCTGGTGCCCCCCCTGCCGGCACCTAGGGTTTCGGGGGGGGGGGGGGGCTGACGAACCAGCGCGTGCATGTTCTTGGCCTCCTCCTCGCCGGCGGCTTAGCCCCCTGTCGCCCGGCCACCTGCGCAGCCAAGGACCTCTGCGCAGTGAGATCCCGCCCCACCTCTGTTTTCTCAACCTAAAGCTCTGATTCCAATTGTTGGAAATCCGGGGATTAATCTTCTCTCTAATTTCTCTCTTTTTCTATTGATGGGGGGTTGTATATATAGCCCCAAATTACATAGTCCTAATCTAATACTACCTAGACTCCTCTTGTTTGACTTGGATTCTATCTCTAACTCTAATTATTCTATAAAAACAAGATTATATCTAACACCAAGCACCTCCCTGGCGCCGGCCGCCGGGTCGCACCTTTCTCTCCTGACGCCGCCCTCCTGTGCCCTTCTCTCCTAACGCCGCTCTCCCTGCGCCACCACCCAGCTCTTTGACTGAGCTGCCGCCACTCTGCTGAGCTGCCACCGCTTGTGAGTTGCGAGCTGCTGCCGCCGTGTGTTCTGAGCCTCTAGCTATGCTGATGCCGGCAAGATGACCTCCTCCTCAGATGAAGATATAGTTGTGGCATTGTCCTTCTTCCTCCTCAGATGACCTCTAAGCTTATTCTGCACTTAAACTGTTGCTGATATGATTTTCTAAAGGTTTGTTTGCCAATTACAATGCCCAATCTGTGCTACTGAACTGTTATATATGTGTATATATATATATATATATATATATATATATATATATATATATATATATTTATATATATAAGCATCAATTAGAAACTGTTATAAAAAATGTTGAACGACTAGGACCTCGACTAGAGGTCGACTAGGGGCGACTAGTCGACGACTAGTCGCCCCTAAGGCGACTAGGGTCGACTAGGTGATTTAAAAACATTGTATAGTTGTGAGATCAGATAAATGTTTACTTGAGTACTCTACTGGTATGCTCCTAAAATCATTGTTTTAAATATGGATTACTTAGTGTATCCTGAAAAATCTTCCATCCACTTCTAAGGCTCAAATTGAATGTTTTTTATGGATTGTGTTTATACTTTATACCCTTGGTTGAAACTCCAATTGTGATTTTACCCTCTAAAATTAGAGTTTGTGATTTTACCTCTGCTTTTTTGAAACGAAGCCAAAATATACCCTTATTTTGTTATGTGTTGTTAATGGTGTTAAATTATAATGGAAAAGATAGAAATGCCCTTATGATTTTACCTCTACTTTTAGTATGTGTTTATGATTTTATCCCTATTTTAGTATAGTCATAGATTAATATGTGTTTATGCAAAATAGTAGTAAAATCACATGCACGGATCAAATTAGGGTAAAATCACAAGGGCATTTGTGTCTTTTTTCATCCTATTTAACATTATTAATAGTCCATAACGGAGTACGGGTATACTTTGGTTTCGTTTCGAAAAAGTAAGGATAAAATCACAAACCTTAATTTTAAAGGGTAAAATCACAATTAGACTTTCAACCAAGGGTATAAACACAATAAACCTTTACTTAAAGCACATGCAAGAGGCAAAGTTATGGAGGATCAGATTCATTGACTTTCATGTAATCACATTTTTAAAGAACTACTTGTTCTATGCTTAAACTCCGCCTATGTTGTAATGACATAGCCGGTCCCAAGCCCGGGTAAAGGAGGAGGGGGTTGTGATAGGCTTGGCGAGCCAACAACTTACACTTAGCCATTCTCATGGAAATGAAACCCAATAGAAATTCGTTGGGGCGTAACCCTCTTAGCGACGCGCCATATCGGAACCCGGGTATGGTGTTAAGTGGGCAAGGGCCGGGTCGCCACCGCCTTAGTGGCGCGCCATATCGGAACCCGGATATGGTGTTAAGTGAGCAAGGGCCGGATCGCCACCACCTTAGTGGCGCGCTACATCATCGCCCGGATGTAGTGATAAGTGAGCAAGGGTCTTTGCATCTTACTCGACGGGTGCAAAGCGTAAGGAAGCTAGCCGAGGAACATAGATTTCGGGTGGGTAGTTGGAATGTAGGATCCTTGACGGGGAAGCTACGTGAGTTAGTAGATGTTGCCATTAGGAGACGAGTAAATATCCTTTGTGTACAAGAGACTAGATGGGCGGGTGAAAAGGCGAGAGAAGTCGAGAATACCGGTTTCAAGCTTTGGTATTCTGGTTCAGCTGGGACTAGGAATGGCGTTGGTGTTCTAATAGATAAGAGTCTTAAGGATGGAGTAGTGGATGTTCGAAGACGAGGGGATAGGATCATCTTAATCAAGATAGTAATTAGGGACATTGTCTTGAACGTCATTAGTGCTTATGCCCCACAAGTTGGGCTCAACATGAGTGCTAAGAGGCAATTTTGGGAGGACTTGGAGGATATGGTTAGTAGTGTACCGATAACCGAGAAACTCCTCATAGGGGGAGATCTCAATGGTCATGTGGGTGCAACTAGCCTAGGATTTGAGGGAGTACATGGAGGTTTTGGATGCGGCGATAGAAATCAAGAGGGTAAGGACATCCTAGACTTTGCCGTAGCCTATGATCTGTTGATAGCAAACACCCTCTTTAGGAAGAGGCAATCTCACCTAGTGACCTTTAGTAGTGCCCAACACTCTAGCCAGATTGACTTTGTCCTCACTAGGAGAAAGGATAGACGGGAGTGTCTAGATTGTAAGGTGATCCCGGGGGAGTGTGTTGTGACACAACATAAGCTTGTGGTAGCTGACTTTCGCTTCCATACATGCTCTTTGCGGGACAAAGGTGTCAAAATCACAAGAACAAAGTGGTGGAAGTTGAAGGGAGAATCACAAGAATCCTTTAAAAATAGGGTGATCACAGAAGGACCCTGGGTAGAAAATGGAGATGCAGATAGTATGTGGATGAAGATGGCAACTTGCATTAGGAAGGTAGCTAGTGAGGTGTTCGGTGTGACAAAGGGAAAGAAACTTGTAGATAAAGACACTTGGTGGTGGAATGAGGAGGTACAAAAGTCCATTAAGGAGAAGAAGGAGTGTTACAAGAGTTGGCATAATGATAGAAGCGCAAGCAACATGCTTAAGTACAAAGAGGCTAAGAAGAATGCAAAGCGGGCTGTGAGTAAGGCAAGAGGACAGGCCTATGATAAGTTATATGAGAGACTAGAGACAAAAGAAGGTGAAAAGGACATATACAAGGTAGCAAAAATCCGCGAGAGAAAGATGAGGGATCTCAATCAAGTTAAATGCATCAAAGACGAGACTGACCGCATTCTAGTGAAGGATGAAGAGATTAAGAATAGATGGCGTGATTACTTTAATGGGCTATTCAATGATGGGAATGGGAGCACTATGGTTGAGTTGGATGACTCCTTTGATGACTCCAACAGGCGGTTCGTGCGGAGGATACAAGAGTTTGAGGTTAAAGAGGCCTTAAAAAGGATGAAAGGAGGAAAGGCCCTCGGCCCTGACGATGTCCCTATTGAGGTGTGGAGATGTCTTGGGGACGTGGCAATAGTATGGCTCACAAAGCTATTCAACCACATTTTTCGGTCAAACAAGATGCCTGAAGAATGGAGGAAAAGTATATTAGTACCTATCTTCAAAAATAAAGGAGATATTCAAAGTTGTACTAATTATCGAGGCATTAAGCTTATGAGTCATACTATGAAGCTTTGGGAGAGAGTGATTGAACACCGTCTGAGGAAAGTGACCAATGTCACTAAAAACCAGTTTGGTTTTATGCCTGGGAGGTCTACAATGGAGGCGATTTTCTTGCTTCGTCAGCTTATGGAGAGATATAGGGAGCAGAAGAAGGACTTGCATATAGTGTTCATCGATTTGGAGAAGGCGTACGACAAGATACCAAGGTCAGTCATGTGGTGGGCACTAGAGAAACATAAAGTGCCAACAAAGTACATTACCCTTATCAAGGATATGTACAATAATGTTAGGACAAGTGTGCGCGTAAGTGATAGTGAGACTGATGCATTTCCTATCACGGTAGGACTACATCAAGGATCAGCTTTGAGCCCATACATCTTTTCCTTGGTGATGGATGAGGTGTCGAAGGATATACAAGGGGATATCCCTTGGTGCATGCTCTTTGCTGATGATGTAGTGCTGGTAGATGGAACTAGAGATGGTGTTGATAAGAAATTAGAGTTATGGAGACAAACCTTAGAGTCCAAGGGGTTTAGACTTAGTAGGACCAAAACCGAGTATATGAGGTGTGACTTTAGTGGTGTTGGTCGTGAAGAGGGAAATGTTAGTCTACAAGGACAAATAGTACCTAGAAGGGACTCTTTCCGATACTTAGGATCAATGTTACAAAGCAATGGCGATATTGATGAGGATGTTTACCACAGGATCAAGGTAGGGTGGATGAAATGGCGACAAGCCTCTGGAATCCTATGTGATAGGAAAGTCCCACAAAAGCTAAAAGGGAAGTTCTATAGGACGGTGATCAGACCCGCGATGCTCTATGGGGCGGAATGTTGGCCAACTAAACGGCAACATGTCCAACAAATGAGTGTCGCAGAGATGCGCATGCTACGGTGGATGTGCGGGCACACGAGAAGAGACCGAATAAGGAATGAGGCGATTCGAGATAAGGTAGGGGTGGCGCCGATTGAAGAGAAGTTAGTCCAGCATCGACTTAGGTGGTTTGGACATATCCAACGGAGACCTCCAGAAGCACCGGTGAACAGTGGGATCTTAAGAGGTAGAGAAAATATTAGGAGAGGTAGAGGACGACCAAGGTTGACCTGGGAGGAGGCGGTAAAACGAGATTTGAGAGATTGGAATGTATCCAGAGACTTAGCTCATGATAGGACCGCATGGAAAGTAGCAATCCATGTGCCAGAATCGTAGTCTTGTTTTTTTCTTTTTTCTTTTCTCTTTCCTTTTTCTTTTTCTTTTTTTTCTTTTTTCTTTTTCTCTTTTCTCTTTTCTCTTTTTGTTTTTTCTTCTTTTTTTCTTTTCTTTTTTCCTTTCTTTTTCTTTTTTTTCCTTGTTCTTATAACTCTTCCTCTCTTTTACTTCATTGATATTGGGTTTCATGTCTAGCCGACCCCAACAGGCTTGGGATAAAGGCTTGGTTGTTGTTGTTGTTGTTGTTGTACTTGTTCTATGCTTAGCTCATGATAGGACTACATGTAAAGTAGTAATTCATGTGCTAGATTCTTAGTTTATCTCTCTTTTACTTCACTTTTAAAAAAAAAATCATTGGGTTTCATGTCTAGCCTACCCCCAATGTGCTTGGGACAAAGGCTTTGTGGTTGTTAGTTGTTAGTTGTTGTTGTACTTGTTCCATGGCATACCTTGTAAGTGATAACTAATCTTAGCCTTGAGCAGTGAACTTTTTTGTCTAGTCTGGAGTCTTGAACATTCAGTTATAGTTTAGTTATAGTCTTCATACTGAAGTATGAGACTGATTCTAGAGTACTAACATGCTAATAATGTTTAGCATCATTCCCTATCAAGAAGGGCGGATCTGATGCAGTGATAGTGTGTCTCCATTTATGTCCTGAAGTATTGGCTTCGAAGCAGTCTATTTGCAAAAGCAGGGGTAAGACTGTATAGAAATATGTGGGAGCCTTCGACACTGGATATGCCCTTTTTATAGTTCTCTATCAAGCATAGCAACTCTATGAATTGTCAATGCAAAGTTATCAAGTCTCTCCTCTTCTACAACAACAACAACAACAAAGCCTTTGTCTCATGCACGTTGAGGTAGGCTAGATAGAAACCCAAACTGAGTTTCATATCCATAGGAATGGCTGGTTTTGATGCTGGCTTACCAAGCCTATCACAACTCTCCTTCTTTACCCGGGCTTGGGACCGGCTATACCTAGAAAGTCTCTCCTCTTCTCTCATCTGATGATGCTAACATCCACTTGTTCTTTAGTTGGCAGTTTGGCACTTTAAAGAACTAGGACCGTTTGACTTTAAGAATGTGGTGCCATTTGTTTCGAAGTATAGCTTGTCCTCCCCATCCATTGTTTAGCTTATAATTAGTTTAGGACACTAACAGAAACCTAAAAATTATAATGATGTATCTATGGCAGCGGTAAATTAGAAAATTTCTTTTGGCTGCACTTATTGTAGATTGATGTCTATTTTGATCCGATGGTAGTTGCATTACTGCTCTTCAGTAACCAGAAATTGTAGTAGTTAACCAGAAAGTTTTACTCTCTCTCTCTCTCTCTTATTTTTTAAGAAAAAATAAAATTATTGGATTTTATGTCTAGCTTACCCCAACGTGCATGGGACAAAGGCGTTGTTGTTGTTGTAACATTGTGCTGAGCTAACCTGTGTGTTGTCTAGTTGCTACTCCATTGGCATTGATTTTGTTCATTGTTGCATCTGGTTAAGTTACTTGCATCATGTTCGTGCTATTGACAGTTAGGTAATCTACACAATGGAAGCTGTGCATTATACTGTTCAAAGACACTTCAACTAATAAAACCTGACTGATGTCAAGTAAAAGTACTAAAGAAACTGAACTTATTTGCCATTTTGCATTGTAAATGAGAATTTTCTAGCAGAAATAATTTGCAACTGAAATGTCACTTGTAGTCATTTTGTATCTGCATCCGTACAAGCAGGGTCAGATCCAAATGGGGTCCTGGAGGACTGCAGCACCTCTTTGGCCCAGGAAACCAATACTAGACATAATTCTGGCAAATAGCTCAATATTTGGCCTAACAGGTCAGCCAGCCAGAGGCCCAGCACATGTTGTGCTTGGTCCTGGATCATCCACCCCTGTTGCTGATTTTGTGATCGAGATATTCTTTGTGGATACAACTGGACTTTGTTCATCTTCTTTTTTTAACTTGTGCCATGTCTTTATGCTCTTGCTAAATAACTCTTATTTGTTTTCATATGTCTTGCTATCACATTTTACTGACTGTACTATTTGTTCCTTGCATAAGCAACTATTGGGTTTCTACGATTTCAAAAGCAAGAAACTTCAAGATGAATTCAGCCCCAAAGGTATGTGCAGAGCTGCGGTTTTTGCGCTGCATGTGAAGGAAGAACTGGCATCCTGGCCTGAGCAAAGCACCCGCCAGAGGCGATGGCTGACAGTCACCGAGGCTGCAGAGCAGAGCCGACACCCATGGGTGCAAGAAGCCCTTGTGACAGGCTTCTCTGTCTGGCTCGAGAACTCGAGCCGTGGTGTTGGCTGTCCAGATCAAAGCGAAAGATGACACCTGAAGCATCGGTGGCCTGCTCGCATCTCTTTTCTTCCTCGTCTTTTTTTTATCACCTTTACTGTTGGACGAAAATTCAGAATCTGACACACATTAGGGCCATCTGATGCTCATAAGTTTGATCTTTATCCATCCTTCGAGGAAGGACTACTATCTAGATCTAGTGCCCTTGATTACTCTGGATTGACCCGAGAATTGTTGAAATTGTATGTTTTCATTCTCGCAGTCACCAGTCCGCCTTCAAACCAGCGATGTCCATGGGAAATGGTGTGTGGCGCCTTGTTATGGAGGTGCATTTCAGTGAAAATACACAAAATTAATTGATGGTCATTTTGTAGATATGGCTATGACGCCTGTATCAGAAGGTTCTTATTCTACTATTTTGGGAACACCGGAGCTATTCCTGATCGATGATATGTGAACTGATTCCTCCCAGCTAAGTCCCGAAGAGCAAGAATATTAGCCGTTGCACTTAATCTAGCAACTTTACATCCTGAGACTCAAGCCAGATAATTAGTAATATTAGACGAAAAAATAAAGATTTGAATTTTGTTATTAATAACTAAATTTGATTGATAAAAGAATAAAAGGGCATGGAGTGAGAGAGGCTCGACCTCAGGAGCAACTTTACGTTCTGAGACTCAAGCCAGATAATCAATAATATTAGACAAAAGAATAAAAGATTTGAATTTTGTTATTAGTAACTAAATTTGATTGATTAAAGAATAAAATTACATGGGGCGAGAGAGGCTCCTGAGACTCAAGCCAGATAATTAGTAATATTAGACGAAAAAATAAAGATTTGAATTTTGTTATTAATAACTAAATTTGATTGATAAAAGAATAAAAGGGCATGGAGTGAGAGAGGCTCGACCTCAGGAGCAACTTTACGTTCTGAGACTCAAGCCAGATAATCAATAATATTAGACAAAAGAATAAAAGATTTGAATTTTGTTATTAGTAACTAAATTTGATTGATTAAAGAATAAAATTACATGGGGCGAGAGAGGCTTGAACTCTCGACCTCAGGATAACTCACGAAGACGAAGCTATGAGACCTACGCGCTAGCCAACTGCGCCACCACCACATGTTTGTAATTTCTTCCACATAACCTTATTTATTAATGCAATCTCCGCTCTTAGTGCACCAAAAAATGTTTCGGTACCTTTTGTCAGCTTTTGAATGTCCTTGTTAGAGACGCGATGGCTGTATGGACCTCCAGTAATAGTAAATTATGCACATCGGAACGTTTAGCATTAATAATTTCTCTTTTTTTGTCTAAACCAAACTAAATACCGAGATAGTAAGTGATATGGTAGAGATGACACCAATTAAAGAGTAGTTTAAATGACTAATATGTTTGAACATATCAAGCAGAAACACGTAGAAGCACCAGTAAACTGATGGATCTTAAAGGTAAGAAAAATATTAAGAGTTATAAAAGGCAACCAATATTTATATGAGAGGAGGCGATGAAATGAAACTTTAAAAATTAGAATATATATATATATATAAAGATTTAACTCTTAATAGACTATATAAAAATCAACCATTCATATGCTAGAATCTTTGTTTACTCGTATATTTTTACTTCTTTCTATTTCTTTTATTTTTTATTTTTCTGAAAATAATAAAATTGTTAGATTTTATATCTACCTTACCTTAACATGTTTGGGTTAAAAGTTTTATTATTGTTGTTTCTATCGTAACCAGACTGCATGCCAGTCCACAATACTCGGTATAAAAAAATATATGCAGCTCCCCATGAGTTCCAGCGTAAAAATTCCCTAGAAGATTATTTTAGTCTTTGCATGGCGAAGTGATTTAAGTGGCAGTCCATCAGCCGCAGAGGAAAAAAAAGAAATACGACAAGAATTATTGTAACGTGCGTTTGCTGGGGGGAAAACAAAAAAAAAAGAGCTCAGATGTGCAATTTGTCTTCTGTGAATCAGACGGCTGTGATGGACCCAAACCAATCACTTAAGCACAGATTAAGTCATCGCTCTCGTAATATATATAGTATCTGACGGCTGGGCTCGAACGCTCGACCTCAGGAGTCAGTCACAAGCCTTGAGCATATCCATGCCCCTACCTTCTGTTTAGTGTCAATCTGGACGCCAACATTTTTCTTCTTGCAGGTGAGATCCACGTGTTAGTGACCCGTCTTCGTGTTCCTCTCGACCATGTAGCACGGGTCGGTGACGGAATCTGACGGCTCGACGACGCGGCACCGGGCGATGAGCCTCCACCCCCATCGGTGACCAGGGCAACACGACGGCGGGTGATGAGCTCGGGGGCGCGACGTCCGTGCGTGACGAGGCACGGGGCGCGCGGCGAGGCAGGAAGGGGCGTGTGGCGTCACGGCGGTCTGTAGGGTTGCCGTCGGGACGGGACGGTGCGACGAGGCGCCGCGACGTCGTCGGTGAGCCTTGGGGTGAAGCAGGACGGCGAGCCCAACACGACGCGACGGTGGCTGCGAAAAGCTGCTCTGCTCCATGCGACTCCGGCGATAATGACATCCAAAATTATGGTTGGGGGATTGCTTTTACAAATTTACTGGAGATGCTCTAAGGACTGTTTTTACAAAAAAAAAAATTGAAGATGCTCCCAGAACCAGAGTTGCATCTCTTTGTGTTTCAACAAAAAAAAAATCGGGTTTTCCGGCGTGAAAGGTCGCCGAAGACGGCTGCTACTGCACCGCCTGCTTATACGCTGACGCTCGCCGGCGTCTTCCCGAGGGCCGCGAGGATCTTGTCGTCTAGGTTGAAGGTCATGGCCTTCTGGCCGCGGCCGCTGCTCACGTACTCCGCGTACCTCTCCTTGAGGTCCTCCGCCAGGTTGGTCGTGCTCGTCCACCCCAGCGCCTCCTTCGCCGCCCGCGGCTCCGAGTAGAAATGCTGCATCGCAGTTCACGCACCACCTTAGTCCCTGATTCTTGCGGGAACGAAAAACCTCGAATTCTCGTGCTGCTCACCATGTCGCGGAAGGGGAAGGCCTTCTTGGCCTCGACGCCGACGGCGGCGGGGTCGTAGTGCGCGATCTCGACGTCGTCGGCGCCCGCGGCGGCGGCGCACAGCCTGGCCATGCCGTCCAGCGTGACGGCGCGGTCGCTGACGCAGTTGAAGGTCTTGCCTGCCGCCGCGCCGGGGTTCTCGACGGCGAGCGCCAGCATGCTGGACAGGTCCCGGACGTGGGCGATGTTGGTCAGCTGCATCCCGTTCCCCGGGATCGGCACCGGCCGCTTCCGCACGATCCCTGCCACGCGCACGGGAAGCAACTCAACGACTGTTTCCTGCCGTTCGTGTCCGTCGTCGTCGGAGGAGGAGAACAAAGAGGAGATGGACGGGGTTGTTGGTTGCTATTACTGTCGAAGAACCACTCCTCGCAGTCCTTGTTATTGCCGGAGCCGATCATGTACTGCGGCCGGAACGAGGCCCAGCTGCTGAACTGCTCGGCAATGTACTTCTCGACACCGACGTGACCGGCGGTCTCCTTCACGGCGTCCTGCGTTGCCATTGCCATGGACCGAGATGGAATCAAGCATCAGCTCGGCCTGAGACGACAGAGGAACGTTGCTGCTAGCGGCGGTGATCGATCGAACGGAGCACGCGCGTTGTTACCCCTTCGACGTGCGGCGGCTCGTCGGTCGGCCTGTAGATGCCCGCGCTGCTGATGAACAGGAACTGCCCCACGCCGGCCGCCTTCGCCCAGTCCGCCACCGGCCTGTGCGCATAGCCGAACCACAACCAGTCACGCAGTCACCACCATGGAGGATTAGTCGAGACGTGCCGTGAGTCTGTGACTCGTATGTGCCGGCACGCTGGACACTGCGACAAAAGCAGAGGAGGCAGGAGGGGCCGTACTTCACGGCGTCGAGGTCCTTGCCGTTGTTGTCGAGGACGACGTCGAACGACGCGCCGCTGACGACGGCGCCCATGTCCGCCGGGTCACCCCACACCGTCTTTCCGCCGGCTCTCGTCAGCTCCTGCCGTACAAAGCCAACTGCAGGGTCAGCCATCGTCCTCCCGATGGAGCTGCTAGCACGGCCAGCAATCCTACGGCGTAGAGAGGAATGGAGACCATAAGCGCGTGTGCCGTACCGAGAAGTGCGAGAACGGCGGCTTCTTCATCTTGTCGGAGCCCTCGTCCCCGACGGTGAGCACCGTCACGGCGTGCCCGGCGGCGAGGAGCTCCTTGGCGAAGTAGAACCCGATGACGGCGTGGCCACCGCCGTTGGTGTTCACGATCAGCACGCTCTTCTTGGCCTCCGCGCGCACAGTGACCGCCGCCCGGGCCGCCGGCGCAGCGCGCCTCCTCGCGGCGACGCAGCGCGGGAACGCGCTGAGAAGGGAGGACGACGACAGGGACAGCGAGGGCCGCCGCGGCGGCGAGGTGAAGGTCGAGCCGGACGCGAAGGCCGCGGTCGTGGAGGCGGCGGCCGTGGCAGAGAAGGCCATCGTCGGTGGGGGAGGAGATGAGAGGAGCAAGTGATGGGTGGTGGACACTGGACGGGTGGCCAGCGTGGGGTCACTTCACACGACACCATGACTGAACTACGGATTCCAAGGTACAAACACGACAAACAATGGATTCCAATGGATGCCACTATCTCCATATTTTCCTTTCTTTATTCTATTTTATTTGAGCCTGAATGAACGAAACATTGGGCACCAGTGCCTTGCGCCTCCAGACCAGCCAGCCCTCAAGAAGTCGCGCGTGCACAAAGAGAAACAGAAGTTGGTATACTCCACCCCAGATGTGTCTAAATCTCTATAAAAACAGGCATTTTACCCTATAAATTATTTAAAACTGTTTTAAAAACTTTTTATGGAAGAAATGATTTTACCTACATGGTATTACATGTACATAATGACATGAAATAGAATTTTTTAAGGCGGTTTTGCCTATGTGACGGTACAATTGCACAATAAAATAGAATCATATAATTTATTATTAAGGAAAATCATATTGACGGGCTAAAAATATCAGAGACCGCTGATAAAAAATCACGAAATTTTGGATTCAAATTCATATAAATTTGAAAAAAAAGTGAAAAATAAAAAAAATTTGCACCTCACCAATAAAAAGAAAATTTCTGAAATTTTGATGAATTTTTAGTGAATTTTGTTTCCTATTTGTTTTCACCTTTTTTCTGTTTCTTCTCTCTTACAATTGACCCCATGAATAATCTTCAACATATTCTTTTGAATGGAAACTTGAAACACCGTCGCTCATTCACTTGCTCCCACTTGCACGATGTTGTCAAATACTTCATCCCATATAATAAAAACCATCAATCCTCTTCACAAAATATTGTTATGTCTCATTGAATAAGTGTTTTCTCAATATAGAACTCTGCTTATGAGATTTAAACTATTTATTTTTTATTTCAATGTCCACATGTAATGACATATAGGCAAGACCACCTCTAAAACCTTCGTAGATGGTTATTTAGACGGTTTAGATAGTTTACGGGGCAACATACTTGGCTTCACTGGTGTAGTTGATGCACATCCGAAGCTTCCCGCCGGCCTTCGGGACGACGACGGGGTTCGCCAACCACCGGGGGTGGTGGACTTCCCGTATGAAGTCAGCGTCCAGCAGCTTCTTGATTTCTTCACGAATGAAGTTCTGCCGCTCGATGGACTGCTTGCTTGGGAGCTTCTGTTGGACTGGCTGGGCGTCAGGGAAGATCTTCATATGGTGCTCGATCACCTCCCTAGGGATCCCCGGCATCTGCGACGATTGCTATGCAAACACGTCGACGTTGTGTCGGAGGAAGGTGATGAGCGCACCTTCCTATTTGTTGTCCAGGCCCCCGGCTACCCGGGTGGTCGCCAACATCGACGTCGACTTGGACGACCTTCAGGGAGATGTCACCCTCGTCGAGGGGTTGCACATGGGGTGCTGAGATCGAGGCACAGTGGCGTGCACTCGTGTGGAGCTGGCCCGGTTCTGCGCCGCCAGGAGCTGGTGCTCAGGCTGCTGCAAGCGCTTGGAGCTTCTCCAAGGCTAACACTGCAGCAGTGCTGTCTACACGAATCTTGAGAACACCTGTTGGTGTAGGCATCTTCAAGACGAGGTACCCGTAGTGGGCTACTGCCATGAACCGGTACAGGGCTGGCCTACCGATGATGGCGTTGAAGGGGAGGTCGATCTCCGCCACGTCGAACAGAATGTACTCTGTTCGATAACTGTCCGATGCCCCAAAGGTCACCGGAAGGCTGATGTTGCCGTGGGGGACGACCTGTCCTGACCCGACCCCTGAGAACGGGCTCGATGGGGTGAGCTTGGCCATCGGGATCTGCAGCTTCTGGAAAGCTGTACGGCTGATGAGATTCAGCCCAGCCCCGCCATCTACCAGGACGTGGTACATATTCACGTTGGCGATGGTGGGGGCTATCAAGAGCGGTAGCTAGCCGGCCCTAGCCATGTTCCTGGGGCAGTCGGTGGCGTCAAAGCTGATGGGGGTTCCCATCCACTTGAGGTGCGGCGCGGCACTTGGGAGAGGAGCCACCGACGCTACTGCTCTGCGTAGAGTCTTGACTGCGCTTCGGGACGAGGGGTCAGAGGACCCGCTGTAGATGACGTAGAGCGCCTTCCGGCGTTCGTCGTCGCTGGAGCTGGAGTCCTCACGGTTGTGCACCGCCTTCACGGCGCGTTGAGGCTCCTGGAACTCCATCTGGTGGTCGACATTGTCTTGGGCGTCGACCTTCTGCTTTCCCTCCCTTTGACGGAAGGGAGGGGCGTCAGCACGCGGCTGCTTCTCTCTGCGGAAGCACTCCGCGAGCTTCTGGATCTCCCGGCACTCAGCAGCAGTATGGCTACTGGTGTTGTGCACGGGGCACAACTCGCCTTGGTCACCGTCCGGGGCTGGTGACTGTCGCGGCCTCTTGTTGGGGCGTGGCCACCGAGCTCCAGTGGGTGCTGCAGCTGCTGCAACTGGAGCTTCCGTCGGCAGCATGATCTTTCCGTTGGCCTTCTTGACCTTTCTGCCGCTCCCATGGGGGGCAGGATTTGGTCTGGGCTGTTCTCCGTCTTCGGAGACTGGCTGTGAGTGCCAGTTACGCCCTTCTGCTGCCCTGGCGCACTTGTCCGCCAGGCTGAAGAGCTCTGAGACGTCTCGCACTTCTCTGGTCGCGAGCTTCTCGAGCATCTTCTTGTCCCGTACACCCTACCGGAACGCCACCACCACAGAAGCATTCTGGATGTGGGGGATGGTGTTCCGTACCTGGGAGAACCGCTGGATGAAGGAGCGCAGTGTCTCTCCAGGTTGTTGTTGGATGGCGTGGAGGTCGAGCTCCGTGCCAGGCCGGGTGTAGGAGCTGCCGAAGTTCGCAATAAACTGCCGGCAGAGCTCTCCCCAGGGGGTTATGGAACCCTGGGGGAGATTCATGAGCCAAGACCGTGTTGGGCCGGTCAAGGCGACGGGGAAGTAGTTGACCATGACGGCCTCATCCCCTCCTACAGCAAGGATGCGGTGGAGTAGATTTGGAGGAACTCCGCCGGGTTGACGCTGCCATCGTACTTCTCGGGCAAGTGCGGCCGGAACTTGCGCGGCCACTTCGCGAAGCGAAGGTTTGGCGCCAGGGCCGCACATCCTGCTCCTGTTGCTGCAGGTGTTAGTGCCGCGAACGCTTGGTTCGTCGTCGGCACCGTGTACCCCGGTATGGGCAAGGTTGCGCCATAGACCGGGGGTACCACTTGCAGAGCATATGGCTGAGGCATATGCTGCGTGACGTATGCTTGGGGCAGAGATCGCGTAGCGAACGTCTGCAGGCCAGGCTGAGTCGAGGCGGTCGACATGCTGTCGCCGACCTCACGGTTGCGACGCCTCTCTCGGCGTCGCTCGATGGTTAGGCGAGCGTCTACGCCCAGGTGACATCGCTCCAGCTCCGATCTCAGGTCCGCAGATGGGAGCCTGGTGGAGCGGAAGTCTGTCGTCTGCCCATCAATCGTTGGCGTGCGAGTCAGCGACACACCTGGTTGACTAGGACGTCGTCCCCGCCGAAGTCGAGGGTTGGCGGTGACGACGACGAGACGGTCTATGTCGCGAATCCACTACTGGGTCGCTGACTCATGTGCGTCCCTAGCAGGTGGATTGCGCAGTAGCGCTCGTGCTGCAGCTAGTGCACTCCCGTGGGAGACACTCAACGTTGCAGTGGATCTTGGGCTCCCTGGAGTCGGCGCTGCCGGAGTCGGCTGCTGGCTTCCAGCTTGCACCGACACACTCTGTCCTGAGTGTGTCGAGACGTAGTCCTCGCTGGTCACCGTTCGTCGTGAACGTGGGCGGGGAGAGCTTGCCGCTGAAGGAAGCTTCGTCATCTTCGTCGGTGAAAGCTCGTCGCGCAAGGGAAAAGCCCTCTACCTGGCGCGCCAAATGTCGAAGTGTGTTGTCGACACTTCCCCCGGGCCTGCTCTGGGCAGCCCGCGGAGGTTCTTTTTCAGAGGGGCTAGTCACTCACGTAGAGCTTACACGTTAGGGACGATGGAAGAAGAAGCTAGACACAGAGATTTTTACGTGGTTTAGGCCGTCGGAGCGTAAAACCCTACGTCCACGGTGAGCAGAGGTGCTCGTTGTATTGTTTGGTGCTTAGAACCGGAGTTCTGAGCTTGAGGATGACCTGAGTGCTAGAATGTCTAGGGAGCAAGTGTGCCAAGAGTCGAAACCTCATGTGCGGATGGCTGAGGAGCGAACCCTTGCTAACGTCGCCTACCCAAAGCCTTTTATAGTCCAAGGCTCGGGCGGCTTACAAGGTGGGCCCGAGACCCGACAGGTGGTCCATGGGAGATTGCCTGGCACCTACCGTATATTGCAGTTATGCGGTAGTTGTATTTGGCGTAGGCTTCTGAGTCTTCGTTCTGCCGTCCTGCCCATGCCGCAAACTAGTCGTAGTGGTTGATAATGGCAGGGGCGGCATGGGATGTCTTGTCACTGTGTTTATTGGCGTACAGCCTCTAACGCGGCGTGCCAGTCTTCACTGCGATGTGACTGGGCGCAACGGCACCTGACAGAGGCGTGCTCCGCGCCTTGGGAAGGCGCGGGTCTTGAATACCTTGTACGGGCAAGGTATGGCGCGTCTTTACTCTTGCTGCCTACCGCGCGGGGGTAGGTAGTGCGGCTCTGCTGGTCACGTGGCGGGCCCGGAGCCCTCCTCTGAGGAGAGGGTACTCCGGCCCCGCTGGACACGTCGAGCCTTCGGAGCTCTCCCCGCGGTGGGGGGAGGTCCGACTCTGCTGGCCACGTGGTGGGCCCGGAGCTCTCCTCTGAGGGAGAGGGAGGTCCGGCCCCGCTAGACACGTGGATCCTTCGGAGCTCTCCTCGCGGAGGGGGGAGGTCCGGCTCTGCTGGCCACGTGGCGGGCCCGGAGCTCTCCTCTAAGGAGAGGGAGGTCCGACCCCACTGGACACGTGGAGCCTTCGGAGCTCTCCCCGCGGAGGGGGGAGGTCCGACTTTGTTGGCCACGTGGCGGGCCCGGAGCTTTCCTCTGAGGAGAGGGAGGTCCGGCCCCGCGGGACACGTGGCGCCTTCATAACTCTCCCTGCGGAGAAGGGCGAGGTCATTAAGCAGTTTCCCCTGTGCGCGGGGTACCCCATATTGAGGGTGCCGACAGCAGTACACATTACAACCACCAACAATTTCCTTCAAAACACAACCATGAACAATACCAAATTGTACCGCCAATTACGAAGCTGCTCCTAATCATAGTTTAATTAGCATCACCTCAAAAGTAAAAAACCCAACAACACATGTAAATTTCCTCTATTTTTAATTTCTTTTTTTGAAAATAAACCATTTGGATCTAATCAGTGCCAAAGCCTTCTCTCTAGGTTTACAACTCGATCCAATTCGTAAAGTAGAGATAGCAACAGGTAAAAGATTCACGGATTGTTTATCCATCCGCTCGTACCCGCATGTCGCATCTTGTACTCGTGCCTAATACCTGTCATAGACAGAGAACGTCATCCGAACCTGTTATTCATGGATATCCGATCCTCGCGAGCACGCTCGCTGGCCACCAAGGACGATGAAGATGCGGCCATTTGAGAGGCTCACGGGTTCGTTCGCCGCGGTGCCTCACCTCCGTTAACCTTGGACCCCCTCTCTATTGCTAGATCCGTCCATCAAAATTTTGTATTGGTGTTGCACAGACCCGACTCTACCGTCAAAGGATCCACGTGCACTACTTTGAACTGACATGTTGTTGAGGAGACCCATGTGCACCGCTGTGTGCTGATGTGATACCGTCGAGGAGGTTTGCATCACGTCAAGGGAGGGGGCCGTGGAGTAGGTAGGGAGAGAAGATTTGAGGGAGATGAAGATTTTGGAGGTGTTGCGAGGAGGTGAAAAAAAGAGGGTGATAACAACAAGTGTGGAGCAATAATGAGATATTCCCCCTATTTTAAATTATTTGATACTGATTAGTTCAATTTTAAATTACCAGCATCAAATAATTCGAAAAAGAGGAAGTATAAACTTTAAAATGTTCTTTATATACTCATCTTATTGTGCAGTGTGTTATGCGGGTATGCGAGTATAAATACGACCTTTTATGTGTGGTTTGAGAATAAATTCATATGCACCTCCGTGGGTGAATAAATGAGATAGGTATCCGCGCTCGTCATGTCAGAAATCCGCGGTGACTGATACTCCTAGATATTACCGCGAAGTCCTAGCCGCCAACCATCCGCAATGACACAGCCGTGTGGCGCGCCGCCGATATCATGACCTCGCCGGCCTCCACATCCTCCTGGTTCTCCTGCCTCGCGCGCGCCTCGTCCTCCTCCATGGCCGGTGGCGCCGCGTCCGCCCCAGCCAACGCCTCCGTCCCAGACGCGCCCGCTGCCGCCAAGACCGTGGTCGCCGCAGCCGGCGCAAGGAGGAAGCAACTCTCGGGGACGCTGTTCAAGTACGGGCCCAAGTCCGCGCAGGTGCCCAGTCTCTCTCCCTCTCCCTTCCGTCCGTCTCGGAGGCCTCTCGCTGTTCCACTGCGGGGGCGATCTGGGGAACGCCGTTTCTGTTCTGGAGTTCGGGAACGTTCTGGAACTCGAGTTGCTCCTCTAGACAGCTCTAGACTCCGAGATGCTCGTCGGCGCGGCACCTCGCGATTGCATTGGCCATAATGTTGTGCCAGCCTGGGGCATTCGTTGAAATTCCCCAGGAAGGATAGATAGTTCTGGAGGCTTCCAGAAAGCCATCGGGTTGCGTGGCACGATCTTTGGAAGGTGGGATCGCGATTTTTTGTGATTCCCGACATGCTAGATCTCCCCTTTTGTTGGTGTACCTGGCTTTAGCATGTGGGGTCCAGTGTGTAGATTCTATAGAAAAGGAAGCTTGGATGGTGCGATTTTGCCTTTACCGAGCCGACTTGGCAATTTGTTAACCGTAGTTGGCGACTATTTTCCTTCACTGATGTTACAAGCTTATGCTTGTTTGCTGCTTGTCTCGTAGTTTCTGCACCATTTCCTGTGGAATAAAGACTACTTAGTTATAGCATACTGTAAGTTTACTCCTTTGGTCTGTGGTCCTTCTGCGGAATAGATGTTCTTGTTTGCTTGCTGTTACATGGCCCCCCTTTCAACTCAAAATGTGTAACCACGTTAAGTTTCCTCTTCTAGATGGCTCTTTGGTGCCAGTGTGAGAGAACATTGTTGGGCAATTTTTGGTGCTGTTATCTTTTTGGTATATAAAACTTCCTATTCTAATTTCTTCTTGTTAGTTACGGTGAGGGAATCGGTTAGGCCATCTGTGACAAGCTACTGTGAATTTCTGCTATGTTTGGATTTGGAACCACAAGACACCTTTTTGCTAGTCACCCTGTTGTTGCACAACTAGATCATACAGTTGTGCTGTAGGTAGCTTATTCTGCAGGGTAATATATTTTTTTAAGGAGAAAGCAGATCTGTATGCATTCACCTGTGATTCTTGTTAACTTGTTGACTTGCACTATAGTGTTATAGATGTCCATGTTTAATCCTCCAGTGCTGTGTGCTTGCCTGATATCTGTTGGTATTTCTTATGATTGCATCAAACCAAAGTGTACCTAATTGAAGTTATTGTTGAACATGTTTGTTAGTGCTGCATTTTTTTCTCTGTGACATAACCTCACTTTCCCTCTCGCAGGTGGCATTCAAAACTGGTGATTTTAACCACCAAGTGATCTTCATTGGTGGTTTGACAGATGGGCTGGTAGCCACCGAGTAAGTTTATTTATGAATGTTAGAATATTCTGTATTTAGGCCTCATTACTGCTGTCATTAGGCATCCTTACTGCTGTTATTAGGGGCCATTAGTGCTGTCATTAGACCTCATTAGTACTGTGATTACAACCATTAGTGCTATTATTAGAGGGGGCCATTAGTGCTGTGATTACAGCCATCCTTGGGGTGCAAGGCTGCTGCCCTATATATATGTACCCTTCCTCCATATCAATCCATCCATTCCTCGGCAGCACACCTTCTATACCTTCTATCATGGTATCATGAGACCTAGGATCTCGCTTCCACTCCCTTCCTTAGTTTAGACACCTTTTTTTTCTTCTCTCTCTCCCACCCAATCGGCTCTCCTCCGAGCCGGCCATGGCAGGCACCCCTATCGACGCCCTGTGCCTCCTGTAGGAGCAAGAGGAGAAGGCGGCTGCGGCTGCCGAAGCAGCCAAGGAGAAGGACCAGACCGAATTGGCGGCGGCTCTGGCCAAGGCTCGCGAAGCCCAAACCGCCACCGGCACCCGTGAGCGTGCAACCGCCCTCGCCTAGGAGAGGGAGAAGGCTTCCCTCACCGAGCTCGAGCGCGCCCTAGCCACCGCCAAAAAGGTGGCCACGGCCACTATGAACGACGACGACCGGTCTACTACCGGCGAGGGCAATGTCGTCGAGGCAACGGAGGTCGCCAACCTCCATGCCCAAGCAGCGGCTGTTCAGAACATCCGCTCCCTCATGTTCGTCGTGCTTGACCCCCTCTCTTCCCACTACACGAGGTGGCGCGATCTCATGCTCCTCACCCTTCGGCGCTACGTTTTGGAGCAGCACGTCCTCACCAACATCGTCCTCGACACTCCCTCTCTCTACTGGCCATACGGCATCGTCCTCTCGTGGCTCTTCGACACTATCACCTTCGAGCTCTAGGAGATCGTCCGCGAGCCTAACGAGTCGGCGCACCAAGCTTGGCTCGCCATCGAAGCCCAATTTCTCAACAATTGTGAGACTAGGGTGCTTCATCTTGATGCTCAATTCCGTGTCGATCTCAACGTCAACGACTATTGTTGACAAATGAAGAACATGGCCGACGCTCTGCGCGCCCTCGGCGAAGACATGTCCGACCGTGCTATTGTTCTCAACCTTCTACAAGGCTTGATCAAGAAGTACGACCACCTCAAGACCTTCATCAAGCGGACCACGCCCTTTCCCTCCTTCCACGATATTCGGAATGATCTATTTCTTGAGGAGATCACTCTCGACTCACCAGGACGCGCTGGCACGACAACTGCGTTCTACGACTCTTCCGCCAACCACCAGCAGAAGCGCGCCTAGGGTACGACATCCCTGAACCCCGGCGCCACCCCGCCTGCTACTCAGCTCGCAACCCCCAACACCACCTCAGGAGGCCGTGGCAAAGGGCATGGCCGTGGACGTGGCGGCGGTGGCAACTCCTCCACTAGCGACAGACGAGGCACTTGGCCCTCCTTCCGCAACCCTTGGACCGGCCACATCACCATGTGGCCCGACCCGACAAATGGGGGGTCCAGCAGCCGCTCCCTCACCAATCGGTTTTCTTCACCGCCCCGGGCGTTGGCAGTGCCCTCGACAGCCTCATGGGTCCCCCTTCACACCGCATGACGCGCGCCGATCTCGGTGCCCCCACCACAGTAACTAACGCCTCAGCCATGGACGCAGTGGACGGGCTCTTGGGATCAGCAATCGTTGGCTAATTCATTTAGCACGATGTCGCTAAACCCCCCTGACTGGGTGGCCGACTCCGACCCATCTAACCACACCACATCCGATCCCAGTAAAATCTCTACTTTTTGCCCACCCAACTCTGCATCTCCTTCTATCGTTATCGGCAACGGGGCCATTCTGCCCGTCTCCTCAGTAGGAGATTCGGTTCTTCCTGGCCCATTCGACCTTAACAATATTTTATTCACTCCTGACATCATTGCTAAACTTGTTTGGCGTTTCACCACTGATAATCTTTGTTCCATGGAGTTTGACACGTTTGGTCTTTCTGTGAAGGATCTGGCTACCAGGAACGTGATCCTCAGTGCAATAGTGACGGTCCCCTCTACACATTGCGCCTCCCGTCCTGGATCAGATCACCTCCCGCTCTTGCATTGAATGTCGTGTCATCCTCTACGTGGCATCGTCGTCTTGGTCACCCTGGCTCGGACGTGTTGTCCAAATTGACTTGTTCCTCCGCCATCACATATAATAAAGGCGCCGACCCCTCGCTCTGCCATGCGTGCCAGCTCGGTCGCCACATTAGGTTGCCATTTGCTTTATCTTCATCCCGCACCACACAAAAATTCGAACTCGTGCATTACGATTTATGGACATCTCCTATTTTAAGCATTTCGGGTTATAAATATTATTTGATGGTTCTGGATGATTTTACACACTTTCTGTGAACTTTTCCTTTGCGGCGCAAGTCTGACACCTTCACCACTTTATCACATTTCTTCTATTGTGTCCACTCAGTTCGGGTGCACCATCAAAAACCTCCAATGCGACAACGGGCAGGAATTCGACAACACCTCCACACGGAACTTCCTTCTCCCTCATGGCGTCACCCTCTGCATGTCTTGCCCCCATACCTCCCCACAGAATGATGAAGCCGAACGCATTATTCGTTCCACTAACAACATCATCCGGTGTTTGCTCTTTCAGCCGTCACTCCCTGCTAGGTATTGGGTCGAGGATCTTCACACTTCCACCTACCTCCTCAATCGACTACCCACCAAGGCCATAGCTGCATCATGCCCACACACTGCCCTCTATGCACACCTCCCTCCTACGAGCATCTACGAGTTTTTGGGTGCGCCTACTATCCCAACATGTCCGCCACCGCACCACGTAAGCTCGCTCCTTTCGATGCGTCTTCCTTGGCTACTCTTCCGATCACAAGGGGTAGCACTGCCTTGATCTCTCCACAAACCACATCGTGACCTCTCGGCACGTTGTGCTTGATGAGGCCGACCTTCCCTTCCCGACGTCGCCCACCTCTATAAATGATGATTTTTACACTTTTTGTCTGAGTCGGAACCCGCTATTTGGACTCCACTCATCGTCGCATGTACCCCGAACGGTCCAAACCATGGTGCACAACTCCAGCGCCCCCAGTCCAGCGCCGGTCTGACCCTTTGGCAGCATTGCCGCGCCTCCCCGCGACACCAATCGGCGCCCTGAGTCCCGCGCATGCCTCTCCCTTCGGCAACGTGCCGCCCTATTCCTCCGATGGCGCCCCAGCCGTTGCGTGACTCCCTACGCCGCCCTGCGACGCTGCCACCCCGACGCCTGGGCCGCGCCCGCCTCGGTCCGCGGCCGCGCCTGTGGGCCAGGGACACTCCCTGGCTGGCCACCAGTCCCCCTCTCCAGCGTCGCCACCAGACCTTAGGTCTCGGCGCTCCTCGCCATCCGCCGGTCCGCGTCGGGGTTTGGCCCACTGCCGAGCTCGCCGGTATCCCACGCCAGGCCGGTGAGCACCTCGACGCAACACCGGTAGCCTCCCCACCCCAGGTCTACACGTGGCGTCCACTCGCAGCACCGGCCCCCCGCTTGTGCCACTGGAGGTCCGACGGCTCCTGTCTGGCACCGTACAACCGAGAGAAGCGCGTCCCCCCAAAGGCGATGTCCCGATTGCTCTAGTGAACGACCAACATGCCATGGCCACCCGGGGGAAGCAGGGATACCGACAACTTGCCTCAACTCTCCTGACAGCACCCACTGATCTCTTCCCAATACTCACTTCCTGTCGCACCGCCCTCGCTGACCCCAACTGGCGGCGTACCATGGAGGACGAGTACGAAGCTTTGATGGCTAACCACACTTGGGACTTGGTGCCTCGTCCACCTGGTTCTAACGTCGTCATCGGCAAATGGATCTTCAAGCACAAACTCAACGCCGATGGTACCCTAGAGCGATACAAGGCTCGTTGGGTCCTCTGCGGCTTCACCCAACAGCTCGACATCGACTACGACGAGACTTTCAGCCCGATTGTCAAGCCGGCCACAGTTTGCATTGTCCTCTCGCTCGCTCTCTCGTGGGATTGGCCGGTTCACCAGCTCGACGTCAAGAATGCGTTCCTTCATGGTACACTTTCTGAGACGGTCTTCTGCAGTCAGCCCACAGGCTTCATCAACCCCGCTCAACTTGACATAGTCTGCCGCCTCAACAAGTCCCTCTATGGACTTAAGCAGCCGCCCCCCCCCCCACCCCCACCCCCCCGAGCATGGTACAGTCAGTTCGCCACTTTTCTGCTATCACTTGGCTTCGTGGAGATCAAGTCCGACACCTCGCTTTTCGTCTATAACCGGGGTTCGGACATGGCCTACCCGCTGCTCTATGTGGATGCCATTGTATTGACTGCCTCGGCCTTGCTTCATCACATCATTGCAGCTCTTCATTAGGAGTTCTCCATGAAGGACATGGGTGCCCTCCACCACTTCCTGGGAGTCTCAATGACTCGGAAGTCTGGTGGACTCTTCCTCTCCCAACAGACCTACGCCCGCAACATTATCGAGCAGGCTAGCATGACTGACTGCAAGCCTATCTCCACGCCTGTCGACACCTAGGCTAAGATCTCTGCTTGCTCAGATGCTGCTCCTGTGAAGGACGTCACCCACTGCTGCAATTTGGTCGGCGTCCCGCAATACCTCACCTTCACTAGACCTGATATCTCTTACGCAGTTCAGTAGGTCTGCCTCTACATGCACGATCCTTGGGAGCCCCACTTGACAGCGGTCAAGCGCATCCTGCGCTACATTTAGAGGACTCTCGACCACTGCCTTCTCCTTGGGTGCTCCACGATGTCGAACCTTCGAGTCTACACCGACGCCGACTGGGCTGGGTGTCCCGACACATACCGCTCCACCTAGTGGTACGTTGTGTTCCTCGGCGACAACCTGGTCTCCTGGTCCTCAAAGCGCCAGCACACCGTCTCCAGGTCCAGTGCAGAAGTCGAATACCGCGTCGTTGCCAATGACGTCGTCGAGGCGTGCTGGCACATTGGTCTACTGCGATAACGTCAGCACCGTCTACCTCTCCTCCAACCCGGTTCAGCACCAGCGGACCAAACATGTGGAGATCATTCTACACTTCGTCCGCGACCGGGTAGCCCTCAGGGAGATACACATCCTTCATGTGTCGACGATGTCCCTGTTCACCGATATCTTCACCAAAGGCCTAGCATCCTTCATCTTCAAAGACTTTAGGTCCAGTCTCAACATCCGCAGTGGCTAGAGTTGGGACTGCAGGGTGAGGGGTGTTAGAATATTTTGTATCTAGGCCTCATTAGTGCTGTCATTAGACCTCCTTACTGCTGTTATTAAGGGCCATTAGTGCTGTCATTAGAGGCTGTCATTAGACCTCATTAGTACTGTGATTACAGACATTAGTGCTGTGATTACAGCCAGCCTTGGGGTGCAAGGCTGTATATATATCTACCCCCTCCATCATATCAATCCATCCGTTCCTAGGCATCACACCTTCTATACCTTCTATCAATTAGTTTTTCTGTTCACCCTTAGTTACTCTGATTTTAGTAAATACTTGACATGGTGAATATGTTTGAATCCTTACATCATTCAAATTTAAACGTAACATTGTGGTTCGATCTAATTATTTGATGATGTGGCTCATCATTATCCAAAAGTTAAAAGATATGTGGAATTGTAGATGAAGAACTTAAGTATCGTTTGATTTATTCTTTTATTCTTTCGTTAACAAGTGTTAAAATTTCCCACAATTGAGGCCACTGTACTTTGCTTAACAACCTTGAGAAATAGCCTTTATCTTAAGGATGCCTCATTAAGATGTAAAAGTTTGACTGTTGGGTTCAGTAATTGTGTCCTCTATTGTTGAGGCAAGTAGGCAACATGTGCCTACTTATTCTTGAGTTTCACAAATTTTTTGACAACATATTGTTGACAGAAGTAAACCAAAATCTATGCAAGGCAACACCAGAGCCAAGCCAAGGTTTGATTCAATTTGCATGCCTCTGGGAGGCAAGGACACAAACCAGATCTTGCTGAACCACTACGTTGAGTTATAGTTTAGTTTCATCAACTCAACCCAATCTGTTTGAGATGAAAGATTTTTTTTCAGTGTGTAGACGAAAAGTTTTTGCTGCTGTTGTATTGGTCAAGATTTAATCCAGTTTCATTTTTGCTGATCTATTTCTGAAAATCTTACAGGTATTTGGAACCATTGTCACTTGCATTGGAGGTTGAGAAATGGTCCCTGGTGCAGCCATTACTTTCTTCCTCTTACACAGGATATGGTATTTCCAGCTTGGAACAAGTATGATCTAGATCCTTTGTCCAGATACATAATCAGTTTTTTGTTGTTGTCACAATTCAGAAGGGTAGATTGTGGCATTTATTTTATCAATTTCGCTTGATATGTTTTGTCGTAACATCATGATAAGAGAGGTTTGGCAGACTAAAGACTGGTGCAATGTTTGGAAAGTAGCTCACTTAGGGTAACTGATATTTTTAATCGTTTGAGTTTGAGTAATCCATGTTTAAGCTATAAACCGACAGCTCTGGTCACTTCTTTCATTTTATTCCAAAGTTATTGTTGGGCCTTGAGGTTCCTTAGATGCTTGAATGAGATTACCTGGCAAAATCTTAAGGTTACAATGTTCATATTGGAAAAAATCAGAACTAATCATGGATGGTCTGAACATCCAACAGAGTTACTTGCAATTAAGAGTAATAATAATGGACCATCCAGGTCTTACCTTAAAGCTTTGTGCAGTGCAACCAAGTGTAAGAACAATGGTAATCGGGGAAGTTTGTGGCTAATGATATCACCAATTTTGTTGTTTACTAAGTTTGTGGCTAATGATATCACCAAGGTCAGTCATGTGGTGGGCACTAGAGAAACATAAAGTGCCAACAAAGTACATTACCCTTATCAAGGATATGTATAATAATGTTAGGACAAGTGTGCGCGTAAGTGATAGTGAGACTGATGCATTTCCTATCACGGTAGGATTACATCAAGGATCAGCTTTGAACCCATACATCTTTTCCTTGGTGATGGATGGGGTGTCGAAGGAGATACAAGGGGATATCCCTTGGTGCATGCTCTTTGCTGATGATGTAGTACTGATAGATGAAACTAGAGATGGTGTTGATAAGAAATTAGAGTTATGGAGACAAACCTTAGAGTCCAAGGGGTTTAGACTTAGTAGGACCAAAACTGAGTATATGAGATGTGACTTTAGTGGTGTTGGTCGTGAAGAGTGAAATGTTAGTCTACAAGGACAAATAGTACCTAGAAGGGACTCTTTCCGATACTTAGGATCAATGTTACAAAGCAATGGCGATATTGATGAGAATGTTTGTCACAGGATCAAGGTAGGGTGGATGAAATGGCGACAAGCCTCTGGAATTCTAGGTGATAGGAAAGTCCCACGAAAGCTAAAAGGGAAGTTCTATAGGACGGTGATCAGACCCGCGATGCTCTATGGGGCGGAATGTTGGCCAACTAAACGGCAACATGTCCAACAAATGAGTGTCGTAGAGATGCGCATGCTACGGTGGATGTGTGGGCACATGGGAAGAGACCGAATAAGGAATGAAGCGATTCGTGATAGGGTAGGGGTGGCGCCGATTGAAGAGAAGTTAGTCCAACATCGACTTAGGTGGTTTGGACATATCCAGCGGAGACCTCCAGAAGCACCGCTTAACAGTGGGATTTTAAGAGGTAGAGAAAATATTAGAAGGGGTAGAGGACGACCAAGGTTGACCTGGGAGGAGGCGGTAAAACGAGATTTGAGAGATTGGAATGTATTCAGAGACTTAGCTCATGATAGGACCGCATGGAAAGTAGCAATTCATGTGCCAGAATCATAGTCTTGTTTTTTTTCTTTTTCTTTTTTCCCCTTTTTTTCTTTTCTTTTTTTCTTTTTTTCTTGTTCTTATATCCCTTCCTCTCTTTTACTTCATTGATATTGGATTTCATGTCTAGCCGACCCCAACATGCTTGGGATAAAGGCTTGGTTGTTGTTGTACTAAGTTTTCCATTTACTTTTTTTTCCCTTTATCTGGTCCTGGAAACAGCCACTTGCAGAAATGCAGGGAAAGACTGCGTACAAAAGACCCTCCCCGGACCTTGCGCAAGCGAGAGCTATATGCACCGGGCTACCCTTTCCTTTCCTTTCCTTCCCTTTCCTTTCTTTTTCCTTTATCTGGTCCCTGTCCTTTTTTTACCGTCTTTATCCTCTGGTCTATCTACTGATCATACACCTGCATGTTGTCTTGTGCAAGGACGCATTGGAGCTAGATCAACTCATTAGTTACTTGATAAATAAGGAAAATTCTGAAGGAGTAATATTGCTTGGTCACAGTACTGGTTGCCAGGTATGCTATTACTAATGTCTAGTGACTATTTTACACTCCAAAATATCATAACAAAAAATATTCCATGGGTGCCAGGACATTGTGCATTACATGCGGACAAACTTTGCTTGTTCCAAAGCAGTTTCTGGGGTCATTTTGCAGGTCTTCTCCCTGTCCATACCATTTGTTTTACGAATGCCTGAGTAAAGAAAAACATTTAATTGTGATGTATGCTAGGAATCTTTCATCCTCTAAATAGCAACATTATTGGTAAACTTTGATTTCTGTCGATAAGAATTGGTTGTATTTTCAATTTAACCTCCTGATGGTATTTTGGTGTAACTACTACACTGATCTCCCTCCAGGCCCCAGTAAGTGACAGGGAGTATAGAGCAACTCTTCCGGAAACAGCAGAAATGATAGACCTGGCAGCCAAAATGATTAGTGAAGGGCGTGGAATGGATTTGATGCCTCGGGAAGCAAATCCAGATGCTCCTATTACTGCTTACAGGTATTAATTTTTATGGTTGAGTTGAAGGAGACGATAAAGATTATATGAATGCATCCAACGGTGCAACTAGTTTCTTCTTCCTCTGGAGTTAATAATGAAAGTTTACAAGAGAAATATTGCCTGTCAGTAATGAGTCCACAATTATCATGACCATTTATGATTTAGTTTACTGCAGAAAGAGTTAGATGATGGATGCTACCTCCTTGCTTGCAACTATATTAAATCACCCAAAAAGAAAAAGAAAAAAAGCTAGCTATTCTGCTTTAAAAGCCATAATATCAAACTTATTGATTCTGATGATTCTAGTCTTTTTTTTGGTATCCGACCAAATGTTGCCTGTCATTAGCTATAACTGGTGTTTCTTTATTGCAACTTCTTTAGATGATGCAAAGTGTAACTATTCTTTGGTCTCCATGAAGATCACTGACATATATTTGTCAAATGCATAACTTTGTTTTCCAGATCAAGTATTTGTCAACTACATCCTATGATTTGTTTAGGTTGCATTGCAACACCTTTCATTCTTTGACCTAAGTTTCAGAAAAACCCCAGGTTTAACCAATTGTTTTACCTGGTACTAGGTGGAACAGTTATTCAGACATAGCCTTTTTGTTTCTAGAACAAGGTGGCAATAGTTTTCTGTCTTATTTATTTGCTGGCATATTTCCAAGCTCTGTTTGTAGACAGTTATGATTTCAAGATTAACAAGAAGGAATTAAAAAACATTTTTCCTTCTGTTATGTTCTAATGCATAGCACTAAATGTGTAGGTTCCATTCCCTTTGTTCATATATGGGTGATGATGATATGTTCAGTTCAGATCTTAGCGAAGATCAGTTGAGGCAGAGGCTTGGTCATATGTCAACCACACAGTGCCAGGTATTCTGTTTAACTTTTTGGCTTTATCATCTAAGAATGATCCATTCTCTAGTGTGATCTGTAGTCCAACAACGCCGGCATGCATTTTATGTATCATTATCTATGGACCTCAGAATTATAAGCTGGAGTCTCAGTTTCAGATCACCAAATGGATGTTCTTTATTTTCTATTGGCCTATAACAGCAGCAACAGCAACAGCAACGAAGCCTGTTTAGTAACAGGCATGTTAGGGTAGGCTAGAGATGAAACCACTAGAACCAACAACAGGGAAGCAAAAGAGAGGAATATAGGTCAAAAGGAATTGAAAGGCAGCATAAACAAAAGTGAAAGGACAATATAATGCAGAGCCTAAAGCATCAGCTGTCCCTAAACTTCTCCAGTGGTGTCATCCGAATCCTCAAATACTCATATTGCAGTTCAGGTCCTAAACTTTATAAACGTGTCAACTAGGTCCAAAATTCTGAAAATACCTCTTGAACTGTTGATGAGGCATGCTTCATTATGCTGCTTCTGTCCCACAGAGCCTGGACAGCCTCAACAGCAACGCCATCATCATCGGTGCTGAACAGATTGAAGATGAGACAGTGATGACAAATCTGGCTTGCAAGTAGCCATATCATCAATTCTAGGGTATTTCTGGCATTTTGGACCTAGCTGATGTTTGACAAATCTAGGAACCTGAAATATGCAATTTGAGGGTTCGACGACCCAGAGGACGCCCCGTACAAGTTTAGGGACTGCCGTAGTTTACTCTCTTGATCTTGTAGCTTCACTTTACAACCGCTTCAAGCAAGCTGAAGAAAGAGGACTCAGGGATCTAAAGAAGATACTTGAAAGCTAGATTAGGACGAAAGCAGCCCTGATTTGTAAGGGGGTAATAAAATTCAACATTACAGCTGCTACTGACATTTCAGCATCAAACCTTTCCTGTATTTTTGGATTACACATTCTAAATGAAAAAACAAAAATTCTAGAACTATCAATAGATCCTGCAAATCATGCTTTCTCATAGAGGAACCGTTCTTTCTCATAGTGTAGTTTCAGGTTGAACTATCAATATATCCTGCAAATTATGCTTTAGCTCCTAAATTTTATAGTTCCTTTATATTCCCTGCAGGTTATTTTTTCAATGGGGGATGAATATGTCCCAGAATATGTTGATAAGGCAACATTGGTAGACAGGTGAAAACGAAACCTAATATAGCAAACACGTGTCCAATATGTATCATACTCATGTTATAATGTTCCCCTGCAGACTATGCCGAGCATTGGGAGGTGCTGAGAAAGTAGAAATAGAATGGGGAAACCATGCTTTATCCAATAGGGTACAAGAGGCAGTTCGGGCCATTGTAGATTTTGTTAAGAGGGAAGGGCCCAAAGGATGGGATGATCCGTGGAGCTAGATACAGCAGTTGTTTCTCAAATGTAACTAGTCCCCCCCCCCTGGCTGTAACTAGTGCCATTCTGATTCCATTGGTTTTAACAGCTTAGCATACTTAATTCTCATTTGTGTTTCTTATATTCACCTACAATATTTTAAGTTTGTAAATTTCTTCTGATTTTTTTTGTGATCATCCTTTTGTTCCTTGTGGCCATTCACTGAAAATAGTTGAAGTGCTGATTATTGTTTCACTACTTTTTATGTCCAATCTTTCTGCATATTTTAGAAGTATCAGTAGTATCAGTGTTCATTGCACATTCCAATAGGACGTGTTGGGTCAACGCACTTCATAGTTAAATAACCAAATCCCATTCTCGTGATGAAATACTATGTGCAAACTGCATCCATGTGCTGATATGAAACTGTAAACTGCATGTGCATACTGGTTGGAAGCCTGTTAATGGACTGCATGTTATCTTGAACTACATAATATCTTTTACCATGGTAATCGAAGGTAAGTGTCTTGCTGTTCTTCCTGTAAGATGATTGTATGCATGGATGTGTTCTTTTTGGAAGTTTCAACCTGTTGATCCAATATGAAGTTGATGCTTGCGAGAATGAACCAATGTTCATTCCAGAATATAAATATTGGTCTATTGTTCTATGTTCTTGCATCTTCCCCACAATGTCATGATCTGTGTGCGCCTTTAGTTGAAAAATCATCATTGCGTGGTCTTTATTCAGGTTACCTTTAGTCTCTTAGATGCTCCATCGGAAGCTGCGAAAAGGTCTATTTGTCCTATCAGGCATAATGTATTCCACTAGTTATAATTGTGAAGAACATCTGTCTTTTCATTGGGATGCGCATAAAGATTGTCCTTGTTAAACTTTACAGAACTGAAGGTTGTTGCTTGAGGTTCGAAACTCTTCTGCTAGATCGTCTTAGCGAAGGCCACGTCTGTAATCTAGAATATTACCGGGAAAAAAGGCACGCATGGGTACGCGTCTACATGAATGTTAGGGAGCGAATGAGTCATAAGCTCTCATAAACGTGTGTCTCGCACAGATGGGGATATCTATAAAGTCAAATCAGTAATCAACAGAGACCAGATGTTCAAAAAGCTGCAAAGAAAGATTTGAGACGCACTTGGGTTGCCTATGGAAATGTGTACTCTTCCTCCATGGGAGGGAGCCTACCTATTGCCGAAGGGTTCACATATTTTATAGGGTTTTGGAAAGTGTTATTTGTATATAATCTTACTTCTGTTTTTCAGAGACTGGTTCAAATTTAAGACAGAGTACAAGTAGAGACATACTATCAGTACGCTAGGTCCGCCCATCAAATATGAGCTCATTCTGTGACTAATGTGCCAAGCTTCATTTACTGTTATCTTAGCTTTTCCTTGTGGAAAGAGGGGCCATTGCTTTCTGGAAGGGAGTGGTGAGTGCAGCTGGTGACCTGATGAGCCGTTGAATTGTTTGGTCATAATTGTAATATATTAAGTAGCACCGTGGATTGAACCATCCAATACAATATTGTGGTCTAAGGATTAGACACTTAAATGTGGATACATCGTACACACTTGTCTTGTTCCTTGTCCTCCTCTTACTACCTATTTAATTCAATGTATTCTCAAGTGTAAAAAACAGTAATGAAACTAGTTGCTGAACTAACAGTCAGAGAAGTTAAGACAAGTTCCTGTTAATTGCAAGGACTTCATCTGTATGATTACTTTGGTAATTGGATAAGCCATTGATTGTACATTTTGTGAAAGCTTGGTAGCAAAGGATTCAACTTTATAAAAGGGAGGGCATGTACATGAAGACAATAAACTAGTTTAGCTGTGGAGCCAGTTAATCATGGTCCTAGGATAAAACCTGCGGCCAAAAGAAGCTGACGGCCAATATTTATCACAAACCAAAGAAATAACACTTTTGGTTCTGATATTATGTTTGATGTTAGCTACTCTACTATCCATGTCTGCTACTTTCTACATCATAGAGAATGTAATATGAAGGATAATTAATCAAATGGTATGTGGTACAAATATGTAGGCCTAGCCCCTCTGGGTTTGTAGAAACACCGATGGGGATAGGCCCAAATCAAGGAGACAGAAGAAGGCAACCCTTTAGTGTATCGGATTGGTCGAGAGATATAAACCACTTACATTGTCACAATAAACTAGTAGCCTTGTGTAGAGGGCGATGAAAATCCAAAAGCAACTGTCTGAGCCAACAAGTCTCTGTCATAGCATCAGCAACAGTCTGCCAACAAGTCTCTGTCATAGCATTAGCAACAGTCCGATACGCTTGGATGAAAATGAGACGAGATTGTCATCAAGAAACACACCATACCCATATGTGGAGTGCCAAGTAATTGAGCAGTCAGTCCAATATACATCAGAATATGCAAAAAGATCAACTGCTAAAGTGTGATGCAACTGCATATCATGATCAAGGGCGCCCTTAATTTAGCGAAGGACACACCTTACCATAGTAAGATGAGGCTCACGAGGATCATACGTGTGTAAACTAATATGGTACACCGTATAAGCAATACCCAGATGGATGTTTGTGAGATACCAAACAACATTAGCGAAAGCTCTATAGTGTGTATTGCCTCTGGAACTGGAGGATCATTAGATGATAACTTGGCACATGTGTCACCAGTAGTAGACGACGGGTAGTTAGCGTTTAGGCATTGAGATTGGGAAAACCATAACAATGAGGGGTATACAATCAGAGGACGCGATTGAAAAAGAAGGGAGGCACTACAGGAATGCGGCACACTTACGACGGCCAGAAACCGTCGTAAATAAAGGAAAACCGTCGTAAGTTAGTTATTTACGATGGTTTTCTGTTATTTATGACGGTTTCTGGCCGTTTCAAGTTCTTAGACATAAATAATATTATTTACGACGGTTGCCGTCGTAAATAACTAACTTACGACGGCTGGGAACGGCCATCGCCCATTGCCGCGCCACGTGGCGGGCTATGCCCCTTACTTACGACGGCCATGATCCCTGACCGTCGTAAGTTAGTTAGGTTAACTTACAGCGGCCTAGCACTGGTCATCGTAAGTTAACTAGGGTAACTTACGACGGCCTTGTACAGCTGGCCGTCGTAAATAAGGTTTTTAACTTAAAAAAAATAGAAAACAGCAACCCTGGCACGATGGCTAGTTCACAAAACATTATAATAATCCATTATATACACAATAAGACAGTTAATAATCCAAAATCTAAAACAAAAGGGGCCAAACACTACCCCTTCCACTGGCTCCTCCACTTGCTCCGGAGCCGAAGAATCCATCTCCGCGCCCTTCTCCCGGTGCCTGTAGCTGTGACGGTGGAGTTTGAGCCTCCGTTGCCGATCTCTGCAATTCAAATAAATAGATAAAGTGAGTTTAACCTTGTACGACTCTCTCCCCACTACTGTCACTCCCTCTCTCTCCCTCCCCCGCACTCTCACTTTCTCCCTCGTCCTCTCTCTCCCCCTCTCTCTATGAATCCCTCTCTCTCTCACCCCCTATCTCTACCACTCCGTCTCTCTCTCCCTACCTCTTTCCCTTTTCACTCTCACTCTCTCTCCCTCTCCCTGCCCCTCTCTACCACTATCTCTTACTCTCACTCCCTCCCTCTCCCCCCTCTCACTCTCACTTTCTCCCTCGCCCTCTCCCCCTATCTCTACCACTATGTCTCTCTCTCCCTCCCTCTTTCCCTTCTCACTCTCACTATCTCTCCTTCCGTCTCTCTACCACTATCTCTTACTCTCACTCTCTCCCTCTCCCCCCTCACTCTCACTGTGACACCCTCACCTCGGGTGTTAGCATATGTTCATGTCCTATGAAAAGGAAACATTTTAATGAAAAATAGGAGCAGAGAGAATTATCAAAAGAATAGCCAATAGAGCGCCGAAGGCAACTACCACGACCATCAGACCGCGTGGCGTGTTCGGAGCTCATCCCCGAGAGATTGGGAGAGGTCCGACGCTAAACTGGCTACGTGGCAGGCTCGGGGGTCACCTCCGTAATTGGAAAGAGGTCCGACCCTGTGGGACACGTGCTGCCCGCGGAGCTAGCCTCTGCGGAAGAAGCAAAGGCATTTTTCATAGGACACGTGTCAATCTCGGAGCTCATCTCAGAGAAGTACGGATCTATCGAACACGTGTCGCCACCGGAGCTTATCTCCGGAAGGTCCGTCGCAGCTAAACACGTGTCGACCTCGGGGCATGTCTCTGAGGAAAGGAGAGCGGAAAGACCGGCGCCAACACGTGGCATGCGTGGAGCTCACCTCCGAAGAAGAGGGAGGTCTCGCTCGTGACACGCGGCACAACCGGAGCTCGTCTCTGTGGGAGAAGAGATACCAGGCTCGAAAGGACACGTGGAGCTTCCGGAGCTCTTCACCACGGAAGTAACGAGTCTGGAGCGGTTTTTACGCGTAAAGATACCAGTACGCAACGGAAACCGATCTAAACTCCACGATGTTACCGAAGATAAGACGTCAGGATCTAACAAAGATCTGAATAAGACTCTTATTCGGGATCCAATCAGAATAGGACTCTTCTCTTCCTGATTATAAATAGAACCCAAAACCTATGGCCGAAATCAAGAACTTCTCTTTCAACTCCTGAGCCGATGACTTAGAGCCCTAGCCCTAACTCGCCGAGCAAAACATCGCCGAAAGCACAACAAGGGAGACCATCGGAGGAGAACCAAGCGGTCTGAGGAGGACCCCGAAGACAAGAAGAACGTAAGGTAGGACTTCAATACCACCTTACGACATCATGTTGTTCATCTCCTTGCATCTGTTCTTCGATTCCTTTCGAACAGAAGCCTTTTCGTGGGCAGAACACTCGATGATCAGTTTGATCTAAAGACAAGATCATCGCTACGTCCACTTTTGATCCGAACACCTCCGCCCATGTAAGCCATGCAAGAGCACAACAACCTAATCATAGGATAGCATGCATGTGCATCAACGCATCTAGTTTAAGGTTTGAACATGATATTGATTGCTGTGAATCTTGTATGCGCGTAAATCCTACATAGCAGGACGGATCCAGGAAGCTGTCTACCACGAGCTGCAGCAACAAGGTTTTGAGAATCAAGAACAACCGGAACCGCAAGAACAAGGCAAGTGCTCCTTGACCATGTTGATCCTATGTTTTGGGTAAAAACTGTTTTGATTTGCGAAAAGGTGTGCATACTGAGTCAAAAATGATGGGAAACCCTTTTATAGGAGTTTACTAGTTTTGATTAAACCATCCTTGTCGCCTGGGAAGTTTATGAGTCGGGTATGGTTTTTGCTTTATGCTTCGCTGAGTCCATGGGATTGGGAAGCGAGATACATGTGTCTAGCTAACTGCACTCGTAATGATAATGAGAAAAACTGATGCTAATAATGGACATGGATCGGAGGGAGATCTAGGCAAGCCTGGGTTTGTGAATGAGGTAGCATGGGATGGTGGTTTTGCTTGCCGTAGATCTAAGGACCAGTTCATGCATGCACATGCCAGGATAACAGTGCCACCACAAGGCCAAGTATGGGTGCGGCTTAGCTGAGTAATTAGGTAAGTTGCTAGAGTGTTATGGACTGTGGAAGGCGCGGGGAATGGGAGTCGAGAGAGGACTGCCCTGGGAACTGCATGGCACAAGAGGGGGCCCGTGGGTGGGAGAATTGGAGATTCTAGCCTGCCGGTGAAACCTTAGTGAGTCCATACATCTAGTAACCCCTTTGTAAAGGCTATTTTGTGATCTCTTGACCATACACCGACGGATGTGTACTGGTATAATGGAGGTTCTGCAGTCGCCGACGGGTGACGAAATCACAAACTTGTGGGTAAAGAGGTGCAAACTCTGCAGAGTTATTAAAACTATCATGATAGCCGAGCTTACGGTCACGAGCACCTGGCTAAACTGCCATGATTAGATGGGATGGTTATTGGGATGATTATAGGGAAGGTTCTTGGTTATGGTTTGGTTTGGAACTGTTAAGTCTGGATGATGAAAGGGTTGCATGACTGGTGGGTCATGACATGAGATTGGTTTCGGTGTGAGACAAGGTTATTTTATGAGGTGAGATGGTAGCGAATACGAGGAGGTATTCGTGATTATGAGTAAAGGATTGGTTAATGTTCGGATGGAACACGAGAAGTGATGGAGGTATGTTGGTAATTTAATACATGCTGGGACTACATTCATCTAAAGTTAAGTTGCTGTTTTATCATGATTTTATAAATTCGTTTTTCTGCAAATAAGCCTTTTACACCTACCTTGTTTATGAGCTACATATCATGTGTTATTCCCGCACTTGCTGAGTACATCATTGTGCTCGAACTTTTATTATTATTTCTTCATCAACAGCAAGAGAAGCCTACTATGAAGATCAAGTGGAACATTGTGGCGTGTGATCTATTCTCAACCTTGCCTGTGGAGGGAGTAGAGATGGAACCACTTCTGCTTAGTTTTGCTTCCGCATTAGTTTTTGCTTCCACATTTAAATAAGGACTTCCGCTGCATAGAATTAAGATTTCCGCTGTAAGCATGAGTCCAAGACTCAGGAAACGTTGTAATAAACTCTGTTATTCGTGGTAATATATAATCTGAATTCAGTTTGTGGAACGTATGTGTATATGTGATGAACATCCTGGGCACACATATGCATTAGTTCTCGGTTCCGTGGTTTTCCACAGAATTGAGGGCGTCACAGATTGGTATCAGAGCCACGGGTTGACAGTAGGTTACACGCCTATATAGAAACCTTAGATTGATATTAGAGCCATGGGTTAACAGCAAGTTACACCCCTAAATAGAAGCCACGCTGACCAAAGGAAGCGCCTAGGGTGAATAGCCTAGATTGGCCTTTAAAACCACCTTGACATAGGAAACCATCCGTGAATAGGAGTTGAGTGGGTCACATTGCTAACCAGTGCCCGAAGCGAGGCCCTGGACAGCAAGGTAACGTGCATAAGCAGAACCAGCGACCAAACGGAGGGGACAAACAATGGAACCGTGGACCGCAGAACTATGCTCGTGGCCACGTTAACCATGTCACTGCTGAGGAAGCACGACAGGCTGAGGACGTCACAATTGGTATGTTCCTTGCCAACTCCAACCCAGCCACCATTTTATTTGATTCCGGAGCATCACATTCCTTCATATCATCCAAATATGTTGCCAAACATCATCTACCCGTATCCCACTTAGAATGTGCTATGTTAGTTAATTCTCCCGGAGGAGAAATGAGGACTAGTATAGTATGTCCTAAGGTAAGCCTTAAAATAAGGGGGGTAGACTTCCTTGCCAACCTTATGTCTTGGACTCCCACGGAATTGACATCATACTCGGAATGGACTGGTTAAGCAAGCACAATGGAGTAATCCAATGCGCTGAGAGAAGCGTGCAATTGACAAACGAACAAGGTATCCGTGTCGAGTTTGAGTCAGCCCAGCAAGCGACCGAACGGGCGGATCTGAACCATGTTGAAGGAGTAGCGTTGGACAACATTCCAGTGGTTCAGGAATTTTCGGATGTGTTCCCGGAAGAACTTCCAGGTATGCCACCTGACCGGGACATTGAGTTTGCCATAGATTTGGTACCTGGAACTGCACCCATAGCTAAGATACCATATAGGATGCCCGTCAACGAGTGAACAGTTGGAGAAGGGCTTTATCCGTCCAAGTTCGTCACCATGGGGAGCCCCGGTACTCTTCGTGGACAAGAAGGACGAAACCCAAAGAATGTGCGTGGACTACAGGTCTCTCAACGAGGTAACAATCAAGAATAAATACCCTCTGCCTCGTATAGAGGACCTGTTCGATCAAATGAAAGGAGCCCAAGTGTTCTCCAAGATTGATCTTCGGTCGGGATATTTCCAGCTGAAGATTAAGCCCTCCGATATACCTAAGACGGCCTTTCGGACACGGTATGGTTCATATGAATATACCGTTATGTCTTTTGGATTGACAAATGCACCCGCATACTTCATGTACCTTATGAATAAGGTTTTCATGGAGTACTTGGACAAGTTCGTCGTAGTTTTCATCGACGACATTATGGTGTATTCAAAAAGTGAGGAGGAGCATGAAGAACATCTGAGATTGACCTTGCAGAAGCTGCGCGAGCATCAATTGTATGCCAAGCTCAACAAGTGTCAATTTTGGCTAAAGGAAATATCTTTCCTAGGCCACATCATCTCTAAGGAAGGGGTATCGGTTGATCCTGGAAAGGTGAGAGATGTTCTGAAATGGGACCAACCGAAGTGCGTGAGGGATATTCAAAGTTTCCTTGGAATGGCAGGATACTATCGGCGCTTCATTAAAAACTTCTCTAAGATAGCAGAACCTATGACGGAGTTGTTAATGAAGGGGAAAGTCTTTCAATGGACACAAGCCTGCCAAGAAAGTTTTGAGGAGCTTAAGAAAAGGCTAACCACAGCACCGGTTCTGGTATTGCCAGACGTAAGCAAGAGTTTTGACATATATTGTGACGCATCCAGACAAGGGCTCGGATGTGTACTCATGCAGGAAGGACAAGTGGTAGCCTATGCCTCACGACAACTAAAGAAGCATGAGCTTAACTATCCTACGCATGATTTGGAATTAGCAGCAGTGGTGCATGCATTGAAGATTTGGAGACATTATATCCTTGGTCATCGATGTGAGATCTATACAGATCATAAAAGCCTCAAGTACATATTTACACAAACGGACTTGAATTTGAGGCAACGTCGATGGTTAGAACTTATAAAGGATTATGATGTAAGAATCAATTACCACCCCGGGAAGGCCAATGTAGTAGCTGACGCATTGAGCAGAAAGGGAGCATGCCACCAACTCACGGTTCGGGGGCTACCACCCGAATTACGTAAGGGTTCGAACGGTTACACCTCGGATTCTTGAATAACATGGAAATGATGGAGATCCACTCCTCATTGGAGAAAGAAATAAGAAAGGGACAAGCAACGGACGAGGGGATCAAGGAGATCAAGGAAAGAATCCGACAAGGGATGGAGAAGGATTTCAAGGAGGATGAAAAGGGTACGCTTTGGCTAGGAAAAAGGATTTGTGTGCCAAACATAAGACACCTTCGCGATATGATATTGAAGGAGGCACATGATTCACCCTATTCCATACATCCAGGGAGCACCAAAATGTACAAGGACTTGAAAACTTGCTATTGGTGGGATGGTATGAAGAGGGATATAGCCGAATATGTTGCCCTATGCGACACATGCCAACAGGTAAAAGCCGAACATCAAAAACCCGCTGGATTGTTGCAACCGTTGAAAATACCTGAATGCAAATGGGAGGACATCAGTATGGACTTCATCGTCGGATTGCCACGTACTCAGTCAGGATATGACTCCATCTGGGTCGTTGTGGACTGGTTGACGAAAACCGCCCATTTTCTTCCGGTAAAGACCAGTTACAACGTTACACAGTTGGCAGAGTTGTACATGGAGCAGATCGTGTGCCGTCATGGAGTTCCAAAGAGGATAGTCTCAGATTGAGGTTCTCAGTTTACCTCTAGATTCTGGAAGAAGCTACAGAAATCCATGGGTACACGACTGGATTTTAGCTCTGCCTACCACCCACAAACAGATGGACAAACTGAAAGGACGAACCAAATTTTGGAGGACATGCTGAGAGCTTGCGCCTTGAAACGTGGGCGCAGTTGGGATAGGAGTTTACCGTATGCCGAGTTCTCCTATAACAACAGCTATCAAGCTAGCTTGAAGATGTCGCCTTTCGAAGCCTTATATGGTAGACGGTGTAGAACGCCACTGTTCTGGAACGAAACTGGAGAGAACCAGGTGTTTGGACCCGAAGTATTACAAGAGGCTGAAAAGCAAGTCCAAACAATACGGGAGAACTTAAAGGCTGCTCAGTCACGACAGAAAGGCTATGCGGACAATAGGCGTAGGAAGTTGACCTTTGAAGTAGGAGACTTCGTATACCTTAAGGTGTCGCCTATCCGAGGCCAACAATGTTTTAACGTCAAAGGCAAACTAGCGCCTCGCTACATCGGACCATTTAAGATTTTGGACAAGCGAGGAGAAGTAGCCTATCAACTAGAGCTCCCACACCACCTCTCCGACGTATATGACGTGTTTCATGTATCCTAGCTCAAGAAGTGTTTGAGAGTACCAGAGGAACAAGTGTCAATGAGAGAACTTGAACTTCAGAAGGACCTGACTTACGCAGAACACCCTGTCCGAATCTTGGACGTCAAAGAAAGGGCCACCCGAAACAAGGTGATTCGATGGTGCAAGGTACAATGGAGCCATCACACTGAAGCTGAAGCCACATGGGAACGTGAAGAGGATGTCAAGGCGGAATTCCCCCATCTATTTTCTACAAACGAATCTCGAGGGCGAGATTCAGTTTAAGGGGGGTAGATTTGTGACACCCTCACCTCGGGTATTAGCATATGTTCATGTCCTATGAAAAGGAAACATTTTAATGAAAAATAGGAGCAGAGAGAATTATCAAAAGAATAGCCAATAAAGCGCCGAAGGCAACTACCACGACCAGCAGACCGCGTGGCGTGTTCGGAGCTCATCCCTGAGAGATTGGGAGAGGTCCGACGCTAAACTGGCTACGTGGCAGGCTCGGGAGTCACCTCCGCAATTGGAAAGAGGTCCGACCCTGTGGGACACGTGCTGCCCGCGGAGCTAGCCTCTGCGGAAGAAGCAAAGGCATTTTTCATAGGACACGTGTCAATCTCGGAGCTCATCTCAGAGAAGTCCGAATCTATCGAACACGTGTTGCCACCAGAGCTTATCTCCGGAAGGTCCGTCACAGCTAAACACGTGTCGACCTCGGGGCATGTCCCTGAGGAAAGGAGAGCGGAAAGACCGGCGCCAACACGTGGCGTGCGTGGAGCTCACCTCCGAAGAAGAGGGAGGTCTCGCTCGTGACACGCGGCACAACCCGAGCTCGTCTCTGTGGGAGAAGAGATACCTGGCTCGGAAGGACACGTGGAGCTTCCGGAGCTCTTCACCATGGAAGTAACGAGTCTGGAGCGGTTTTTACGCGTAAAGATACCAGTACGCAATGGAAACCGATCTAAACTCCACGATGTTACCGAAGATAAGACGTCAGGATCTAACAAAGATCTGAATAAGACTCTTATTCGGGATCCAATCAGAATAGGACTCTTCTCTTCCTGATTATAAATAGAACCCAAAACCTATGGCCGAAACCACGAACTTCTCTTTCAACTCCTGAGCCGACGACTTAGAGCCCTAGCCCTAACTCGCCGAGCAAAACATCGCCGAAAGCACAACAAGGGAGATCATCGGAGGAGAACCAAGCGGTCTGAGGAGGACCCCGAAGACAAGAAGAACGTAAGGTAGGACTTCAATACCACCTTACGACATCATGTTGTTCATCTCCTTGCGTCTGTTCTTCGATTCCTTTCGAACAGAAGCCTTTTCGTGGGCAGAACACTCGATGATCAGTTTGATCTAAAGACAAGATCATCGCTACGTCCACTTTTGATCCGAACACCTCTGCCCATGCAAGCCATGCAAGAACACAACAACCTAATCATAGGATAGCATGCATGTGCATCAACGCATCTAGTTTAAGGTTTGAACATGATATTGATTGCTGTGAATCTTGTATGCGCGTAAATCCTACATAGCAGGACGGATCCAGGAAGCTGTCTACCACGAGCTGCAGCAACAAGGTTTTGAGAATCAAGAACAACCGGAACCGCAAGAACAAGGCAAGTGCTCCTTGACCATGTTGATCCTATGTTTTGGGTAAAAACTGTTTTGATTTGCGAAAAGGTGTGCGTACTGAGTCAAAAATGATGGGAAACCCTTTTATAGGAGTTTACTAGTTTTGATTAAACCATCCTTGTCGCCTGGGAAGTTTATGAGTCGGGTATGGTTTTTGCTTTATGCTTCGCTGAGTCCATGGGATTGGGAAGCGAGATACATGTGTCTAGCTAACTGCACTCGTAATGATAATGAGAAAAACTGATGCTAATAATACACATGGATCGGAGGGAGATCTAGGCTAGCCTGGGTTTGTGAATGAGGTAGCATGAGATGGTGGTTTTGCTTGCCGTAGATCTAAGGACCGGTTCATGCATGCACATGCCAGGATAACAGTGCCACCACAAGGCCAAGTATGGGTGCGGCTTAGCTGAGTAATTAGGTAAGTTGCTAGAGTGTTATGGACTGTGGAAGGCGCGGAGAATGGGAGTCGAGAGAGGACTGCCCTGGGAACTGCATGGCACAAGAGGGGGCCCGTGGGTGGGAGAATTGGAGATTCTAGCCTGCCGGTGAAACCTTAGTGAGTCCATACATCTAGTAACCCCTTTGTAAAGGCTATTTTGTGATCTCTTGACCATACACCGACGGATGTGTACTGGTATAATGGAGGTTCTGCAGTCGCCGACGGGTGACGAAATCACAAACTTGTGGGTAAAGAGGTGCAAACTCTGCAGAGTTATTAAAACTATAATGATAGCCGAGCTTACGGTCACGAGCACCTGGCTAAACTGCCATGATTAGATGGGATGGTTATTGGGATGATTATAGGGAAGGTTCTTGGTTATGGTTTGGTTTGGAACTGTTAAGTCTGGATGATGAAAGGGTTGCATGACTGGTGGGTCATGACATGAGATTGGTTTTGGTGTGAGACAAGGTTATTTTATGAGGTGAGATGGTAGCGAATACGAGGAGGTATTCGTGAGTACGACTAAAGGATTGGTTAATGTTCGGATGGAACACGGGAAGTGTTGGAGGTATATTGGTAATTTAATACATGCTGGGACTACATTCATCTAAAGTTAAGTTGCTGTTTTATCATGATTTTATAAATTTGTTTTTCTGCAAATAAGCCTTTTACACCTACCTTGTTTATGAGCTGCATATCATGTGTTATTCCCACACTTGCTGAGTACATCATTGTGCTCAAACTTGCATTATTATTTCTTCATCAACAGCAAGAGAAGCCTACTATGAAGATCAAGTGGAACATTATGGCGTGTGATCTATTCTCAACCTTGCCTGTGGAGGGAGTAGAGATGGAACCACTTCTGCCTAGTTTTGCTTCCGCATTAGTTTTTGCTTCCGCATTTAAATAAGGACTTTCGCTGCATAGAATTAAGATTTCCGCTGTAAGCATGAGTCCAAGACTCAGGAAACGTTGTAATAAACTCTGTTATTCGTGGTAATATATAATCTGAATTCAGTTTGTGGAACGTATGTGTATGTGTGATGAACATCCTGGGCACACATATGCATTAGTTCTCGGTTCCGTGGTTTTCCACAGAATTGAGGGCGTCACACTCACTCTCTCCCCTCAACTACACTAAGTTTTTCTTAGATTAGAAAATGACAAATAAAAAACACATTACCTGGACATCTGAATGTGCATGTGGTGGGGGCACTTGTGGCGGGGCCAAATCTGACGGTTGCCACGTCGGGATCGGGATCTGCTGCCCACTCTGTTGAGCTAAGGCCTGTAATTGCAATATATTAAAACAAATAAACTAATCCAATGTTAGGAATTTAAATTTATTTATATTCAAATACTTACCTCCATCGCCGCCTCCATCTGAGCCATGTAGTTTGCCATGTAAGCGGCCTGCTGTTTCTATGCGGCCCGGGCTAGATCCCTCTCCCTCTGGAGCTCCTCCCTCTCTCTCCGGATCTCTTCTCTCTCCCTAAGGAGCTCCTCTATCTAGCTCTGTGAGGGACAACAACTTGTATGCCTGATGGAGGAACCCTCGGTCGATGGAGTGACGATCGAAGGTCGCGCTACCCTCGAGTCGACAACTCCATCAAAAATGGCAATCCTTCAATGAAATAAAAGAATAATAATTTGAAGAAGCAAGTTTCTACAAAAATAAAGAAAATGACCAACTTAACATCCATGTGCCTTCCCGCCTCCGCTAGTGTAAATGGCTTGAGGGTCGATTGGCACGTTTTTCCAATCGTACCCTTCTCCATGTATCCTCGCGGCCTGTCGCCCATACTTTTCCTAAATGAGTAAAATTACGTATTAGTAACAACAAATAGTAACAATTGAATTGATAAGTTTTGATAACATACCAGTCGATCGGTCGCGACCTGACTGCACTCCCCACGCTGGGATAGGTCCTTATAACCCCGCTTCCAGATGGCAGTGTCGGTCGGTACCTGACTGGTCTCGCACTCCTGTAGATATGTGTTAGTATACTAATTATATTATAAAGACATACAAAGAAGGGTTATTATTCTTACCATGCGTTTAGCTAAACGCACATGGCCATTGGGGCCATAGAAGTGCTTTGAGTCTGAATCTCTGCATCCGCGAGCCCTCCTGGACTTAGCGATGAAAGCTTCGCTAGCCCACATCTGTCAGAGAGCTCAGTACGCTTCAGGCCGACCCTCTAGCCAGGAAATACTGACCTGCACATATTTATTATGTCATTGAAATACCTTTTACATAACTAAGTATTGAAATAATTAAACACAAACAACTTACCTTCGCGTACTGCTCCTTTGTCAAGTAAGTGTCTGAGGCCCTCCTAAACGGTCCCGACTAGTACTCCTGGTGCCGCTTGAGGTACTCGTTCACGGCTTGAATACGAGCGTACAACAACGCTTGTGTTGCAAGCTTCCGTGCATTCCTGTTGAACACGGCTCTAGCATGGTGCAACATGCTCTGGCTCGTGTCCTCTAAACGGTACCTTAGCTATAAGAACATAAATATTAAAGAGATATGCATTAACAATTGAATCAACTTGAAGAATAGTAATTTACAAAATTTTATTAAGCAGACTTACCATAAAATTTTCCCACAAGCCCCCTGAAGGTTGCTGTGCGCCTCGTGGGAGACACGAGCGTAGTCGTCCCACGACGTTGCAGGGACCCCGTCGATCACACCGAGAAGTGCAGACGCACTAAATACCCGATGCAACCGGACACCTGTCTGTGGTGCCCCTGACCCGTGAATGAGCATTCGTACCAGGAGCTGCAAGGATTTAGTGAACTTATTAATATACCCACAAACAAAAGAATCTAAAAGTTGAATATTATTTGATAGTTTGCTTACGTGTCTCCGACCGGGCGAATAGTGACCCGCTCTGTAGGAACTGGAGAAGGAGACACAAAGTGCATCCTCCTTGTCCGTCGCCTCTACTCTGGGATCACGTCCGGTGACCTGGAAGGCTGCTCACCACTGGAGCCCGAAGGCTTCACGCTAGGCGCCTCCGTGGCAGCCATAGGCGACCACGAAGGCTGTGGCGACGCCCTAGCCTCTGGCTCTGACTCAGATGATCCGAGTCAGACTGCAAAATAGAAGGATTGATAAGAATAGTTAATTTCTAAGTGACATATAAGATAACGTAATTTCCAATGAAAATGTACCTCCGTGCACTGTAAGACCACAGGTATGCCCGCTAGGTCCGGGACGTGTCTTAACAGCTGAGAGCGTCTGTTCTCACCTGAGGAACTACCCCTAAAAAGGGTGTCCCGTGCCTCCCTGAGGAAGCCCCTAGCACCCTTCCCTTTTCTTTTCTCTAACGACATCCTGTTGTGAGGAGTAATTGATAAATATGCTAGAAAAATATACGAAGTTATAAGAATTTAGTGAAAAAAGTTATTTGGAGTCAGTTTCAGAATTCATCGACATCATGAACCCTACTCCTCAAACCAGACCATCGATCTTGTTTTGTAATTTGTTTTCGTTTTCGTTTTTGCATATTAGAAGTCTCTTCATCGTTACCTTTCTTGTTCCAACCAGTGTACATCCAACTACGATCTTCACCCATGTTGGAGGCTACAGATTAAAGAGGGAGAAAATATCGTTAATTTATACTTCTATTGGGACAGATAGGTCCTAAACCCACCCAAGAGTAACCGAGATGAACGTGCTTCTGACAAGACGCCAGGTCCGAATCCAGACGAAATTTCGGCAGCATAACCCTGCTGTTCTTCGACTGCACGCTCGATAATGGTGCAACAAAGAACATCAGGGTTACGCTGTCAAAATCTCGTCCGTATTAAGACGCCCATCTCGTTGTAGGCATGCCCCCTCGGCCACACTCAGGCTGTCCAAAATAGGACAATTCCGAACCTACCCGGCTCACATGCGTAACGCATGTGAGACGGGCCAGTTCAAAATGGGTGATGCATATTCTAAAGGTTTACGTTACTCATTCATTTTTGAGTCATTTATGAGAGAGAGAGAGGAAAGAACAAAAGATAGAGAGGGGGGGGGGGAGAATAGGGGTGACCGTCAACTCGCATGTCTGCGTCCATGCGACCTAATCTTTAGGCATGTCCGGGGTCTCAAGAACAACGGGAGAAGACGAAGACATGTCACGGAAGGTTGAGCGGTCAAGCATTGGAGGAAGGTCAATCGGACGCCACGCCTGTACCGACAACTCTCGTCGAGCGTCTCTCCACGTCCTTGGGTGCTCGAAGCTCCGTTTATGTCTCGTGTACACCGTCATTTTCTAACGAGTTCTTCGCATCCATAGTTTATGCCTTAAAGCCTGCCTCGATAGATGTCCTACTATTAATTATCATATTACATGCTCTCACGACAGTGTATATAGTTAAACGTCGTGAAGCGAATAATTATCACTCAGTTTTCAAAATATTTTCACGTAAGTAATTAATAAACAAAACATATTTATTAAAAAATGACTCAAAGAGGGCGCGAAGTCTGACGGCGGCTGCGGAGTGGGCTGCCGGGGGCTAAGAGGGGGGCCCGCTGAGGGCCAGGGGCAGCGGGGGCCGGGGACGGGACGATGGCTTAGAGTGGAGCGAGGGCGGGGCGCGATGGCGGCCGTGGGCCACAGCCGGCGGTGGAAGCGGCGGCGGTGGATGGCGCGCGCCGATGGAGGCAGCGGCAGAGGACAGCTTGGGGGAAGGCCTAAGAGGCGGGCTCAGGCTCGGGGGCGTGAGGCGTCGGCGGTGGCGGCGTGAGGGGCTGGACGCCTAGGCGTCGCCTTAAAAACACTAAATTAACTAAAACACTAAATCGCCTAGGGGCTGGGGCGGCGAAGCCGAGGAGTAAAGCAAAAATTAAATATCTAAAATAACTAAAATCAATCAATTACTAAATTAACTTAATTAAATAACTAATCAATCAATTAAACAACTAATGAATCAATTAATGCACTAATGAATGAATTAACTAAATTAAATAACTAAAATCAGAAACAATTTCTAAAATAACTAAAATCAATCATTTACTAAATTAACTTAATTAAATAACTAATCAATCAATTAAACAACTAATGAATCAATTAAACAACTTAAATAACTAAAATCAAAACCAATTTATAAATTAAATAAAATAACTAAAACCAATCAATTACTAAATTAACTAAATTGAACAACTAATCAATCAATTTTGGACCATGTTCACCTTATCCAAGTAGGATGCAGCGCGGTGGCTGCGGCGGGGTCGGCGGAATCCGGTGCGGTGGCTGCCGGGGCGGCGGTGGGGGGCGGGGCGGCGTGGCGCTTCGGGCGGGGTCCCACGCGGGGTATATAGAGACTATTTACGACAGCTAGGGCCTTAGCCGTCGTAAGTAACATGTTACTTACGACGGCCTATTTAATTACGACGGCGCTAGGGTAGGCTGTCGTAAGTTGAGACTAACTTACGACGGCTCTGACGAGGCCGTCGTAAGTTAGTCTCAAATTACGATGGCCGGATTTGGCCGTCGTAAATTATGTTAGCCGTCGTAAATGGTATTTTTTTTCTGTAGTGAGGGGAGGGACACCGTAAAGGAGACGAAGACATATGCTCGCTGTGAAAGAGAAAGCAACAGTTGCATTAGGGTTGGACGGGAGGGTGGCGTCTAGGGTAGGAGGGGAAGGAGGACAGTCACAAAATCGACCAGTCTGATACCATTAGAGAATGGAATGTGCATAATAGTTAACCAAAAGGTATGTGCTAAAAATATATAGGCGTTTGTAGCCCCTCTTGATTTATAGAAATTTTGGTGGGGATGGACCAAAATCGAGGAAGCTAAATAATCTATCTCACACTCCATCTTTGTTGCAGTCGACTTAACCGTTAAGTTCTGAAGGAGATATTTATGCCACCTTTTACTAGTTCAACAAATATCTATTTAAAAAATGATATTTGTTTTGGTGCTTGGAGTTGATAATAACCGTTCATTTGATTAGATTTAATGATGAAAATCATAGATATACCTACTAAAAGGTACTTTAATTTGTGGACTGATACAAAAAATGGTGGGCCATGTACTATTTTTTTTTCTAATTCAACAAAGGGTAGTTTAATATCAACGGTCCTGAAAAATATGTATATCATGGAAAGTATGTGTATACTCTGTATACTAATTATTTGTCCAGTTTGTGTGGGAGTTATAGTTACAAACTGACAATATCACAAACCATCATTTTTACAATAGTGAACTACATTTTTTTTCAGATCTGAAGTCAAAGTCAGTCACTTTGGTGCCATACTCATATGCCACAAACAAAGACTCAACCATTATATCATTGCCGTATACAGATGTTGAGAGCTATGCTTTGTCTCATAAGATGGTATGCCACAAACAAAGCCTGAGAAATATATGTTTTGATTAATATTGCAACTCAGGATCGTGATGAAACATACATGTGCTCTCTTTTGTTGTGTACACGGTGAGATTTATCCATACAAATGCACACAAAATGATATTACAATCCCCGTTCTTCACATGAGATGAGCTACAACTACAAAAAAAAATAGAGGCATGAGTTTTATCAAACTTACAGTTGTTTATAGGATTTGATGGGGTTCTGAACGCCATATGGTGTGTTGAAGTGTCTGATGAGTTGTGGAATATGATGTAGATAAATTCAATATACTCTTATTAGAAACGGTCATTCTATTGCACATGAATCCTTACGTTTCATGTAAGCAGTTCCAATAATAACATTCATTTTTTTCTTTGCTTGCAACACACTAAATTGCATATAGGTCACTTTTTAATCTCGTAGATTTGGGTTGGTGTACGTTCTATTATACACATAGACTATTGGTGAAAGGGGATCTTATTCATGCATGGAGAACAAGGTAGATCACCGTATCATTTTATTTGTATCATGATATGCACTCCAATCCCATATAGTGACAACACTTTCTAGCTAGCATGATATGTTTTCCCAACAAAGTAACAACCTGTTGTTGTACATATACTTGTTAATTTCTGGTTTACCAGCCTTCTTCCAAATTGCCATTAAAGAAACAAATCTGAACATTCTTAGAATGTCTGAAAGGGGTAGCTGAAAAACTAAGATCTAAACATAGAATATTCATTTAGCTATATACTTTATAGGTAACGTCGTCATATAATTAATTTCTTGAGAGCACAATTGGTACTATCCACCAGAGGGAGATATTACTTTGTTGCTGCCATTTTACAAACATGAATAGTGGAAACACAAATGTAAAGTTGTTAAAAGTATTGGCTACCATTTCTGACGGGGTGACATACCCCGGGTACCCAAGCGACAACGAATCAACCAATCATATAGAGACACACGGCTCCACGGGCCCCATCCAAGCCCCACATAGGGCTCCGACTTAGAGACTGGGCCAAGGATGACACCGCCACGAATTCTGACCCCGAGGTCAGGACACAAGTGACCAACCCTTGACCGCCAGGGTCGGGGAAGCCGCCAACCCCCAAGGTTGAAAGCAACGTTCGACCTTCGACCCCGGCCAACGAGGCCGGGGGAAGGAGCGATCCGGGCTAGATCCTCGACAGGAAGCAAGTTGAAGACTTTGATACTAACATGAAAGAAGAACAGAAGGACTTCAAGATGGATTGGGAGGCCACAAGCGACAATACAAGCACGACGCCGACCATCATCACCATTCGTCCCATCCCGTTTGGCGTAGGTGTATAGGGACGAAAAGTAGACGTGGACGAGACGGGATCAGGTGTACTCATGGCTTTTGTCGAAGTGTGTGGTCGACACTTCCCCCGGACCTGCACTGGGCAGCCCGCGGAGGTTCTTTTTCGGAGGGGCTAGTCACTTGCGGAGAGCTTGAGCGTATGGACGAATTAAGGAGGAGCTTGACACGGCGAGTTTTACATGGTTCAGGCCGCCGGAGCATAAAACCCTACGTCCACGGCGAGCTGAGGAGCTCGCTGTATTGCTTGTTGCTCAAAACCGGAGTCCTGAGCTTGAGGATGAGTTACACCTAGCGTATGAGTTGCGGGAGTGCGAACCCCCACTAACGTTGCCTACCCGAGCCTTTTATAGTCCAAGGCCCGTGTGGCTTACAAGGGGGGCCCGGGATCGACAGGTGGTCCTGGGGAGATTGCCTGCAGACTATCGTATCCGCAGTTATGTCGGTAGTTGTCTCTGGCGAAGGCTTCTGAGTCTTCGTCTTGCCGCCCTGCCCATGCTGCATGCTAGCCGTAGTGGTTGATGATGGCGGGGGCAGCAGGGGATGTCTTGTCGCTGTGTTTATTGGCTGGCAGGTTCCGACACCGCGCGCTAGTCTGTGATGTGACTGGGCGCAACGACACCTGACAGAGGCGTGCTCCGCGTCTCCGCGTCTTGGGAAGGCGCGTGCCTTGAATACCTTGTACGGGCAAGGTATGGGGCGTCTTTACGCCCGCTGCCTACCGCTCGGGGGCAGGCAACGCTCTTCTGCTGCACACGTGGCGGGCCCGGAGCTCTCCTCAGAGAAGAGAGAGGTCCGACCCCGCTGGACACATGGAGCCTTCGGACCTCTCCCCGCGGAGGGGGAGGTCCAGCTTCTGTCGGCCACGTGGCGGGCCCGGAGCTCTCCTCTATGGGGAGGGAGGCCCGGCCCCGCTGGACACGTGGCGCCTTCGGACCTCTCTCCCACGGAGGGGGAGGTCCGGCTTCTGCAAGCCACGTGGCGAGCCCGGAGCTCTCCTCTGAGGAGAGGGAGGTCCGGCCCCGCCGGACGCGTGGCGCCTTCGGAGCTCTCCCTACGGAGAAGGGCGAGATCCTTAGGCACTTTCCCCTGTGCACGGGGGTACCCCATATAGCGGGTTCCGACAATGGCCCCCGGGCCCATCTCGGGGAAGATAGCGAGCCCGAGGTGGGACCTCCATCTCTTCTGTTCCGCACACTTTCTCTAAGTCCCGCATTGACCGCTGCCGGAACACGAACAGTCGCGGGATCGTGGGAGCGTGCGCCCACTTGATGGTTTCTTTTACTGCGGCGGTTCCCAAGGCTGCCACGCCTACACGTTGCGGCGTTTTCTTCCGGAACCGCCGAAGCGCCTTGCCGGCTCGTCTTCTTGGGAGACTGACTCCTTGACCCACCGCTTCAGTTGGGCGGCTTGGGTCCACCTGTCATCGGCGCCCGGTCTTGGAGCCAATGCGGTCGCTGGTGCGATGTATTCGAAGATTCGAATCACCTCGAATCGTTCCTGGAAAGTTTTTAAAAGGGGATCTCACCCGCACCGCGACTTCCCTTCGCATTTCCTAGCGCTCGTTCTTCCCTTGAACTCTTACGCCTCAGCTTTCCTGTCCTTGTGCTCTCTTTCGCCATGGCTTCCAACTTGCTCCCGACGCGTCTCGTTCGTTCCTCCGAGCTTGGGCCAGTGCGCAGGCTGCTGGGCTGGCGCACGGAGGAACAGAAACGCCAGCTCCGCCGGGGATCTCTCCCCCTGATCCTGGAAAAGGGGGAGATGGTCTTCTTCACTGCCTATGCTCTGGCAGGGTTCATCCCGCCAATTTCTTCCTTCTTTGTCACACTGCTGGAGACGTATGGGCTCCAGCTCCACCATCTCTCTCCCAACTCCTTCGTGATGGCCGCCGTCTTTGTCCACTTCTGCGAGATGTTTGTGGGAGTGCACGCTTCGGTGACGCTCTTCCGCTACTTCTTTGTGTTGCGGACGACTGGGCGCAGCTCGAAGACCCAGATGGGGGCGTACTACTTCCAGCATCGCTGCAAGGACCCAAAAGTCTCTGGGTACCTTCTGCCCTTCAGCGCATCAAGGTGGGAAAACTGGAGGGAGAGCTGGGTGGTAGTGCAGATTGACGAGCACGATTGCCTACAACTCCCGACCGCTAGCCCAACCACCGATCGTCGCTTCTGGGAGGAGATTCCTGAGCTGGAGCAGGAGTACGCCCCAGTCTTGGAGCGGATCCGGTTCTTGGCCAACGAGGGGCTGACATCCCTGATGGTGCTGATGGACTTCATGTCGCGCCGTATTGTGCCCTTGCAGCAGCGCAATTGCCAGCGTGGTACTATACTGGCGAGCAGGACTGTTTCCTTCATGAGCTGTCTTGAGGGTATCCCAGATTTCTTTTGCACTTTCTAACCCATCGATCTTGGTGAATTCCTCTCTGCTTAGTGATGATGTGATCACGGCGACGGCTTGTGCGTTTCTATGAATCTCTTGTTCTTGTTCTGGAGTGAGTTCATCATCCGTGTCTGGAATATCGATGCCTGTGCAAACAATGTGCCACAGACTAGGGTTCAGGGATATCAGATGCATCTTCATGTTGTACTTCCACATGGTGTAGTCACTTCCGTCAAACTGTGGGGGCCTTCCCATAGGAATAGAGAGATAATGATTATTTGAATTTAGACGGTTGTAGTTGTAAGGATACCGGGAGTAGTCGTGATGACCACTCCCCATAGTCTTTTCTTCCTCTTTTCCCTTTTGCGCCACTAATTTCTTTCTCAGTAATGCCTTTAGCTGTCTCACTTCATCATCGCCATGTGGACTTTCTTTTAGCACATCGAAGGCTTTGGCTTCTTGCTCCTCATCGTTGTTGTTCGTCTTCGGGATATCGTTGTTCTTCTCAGAGGCCATTGATCTCTCCGAGATGTGAGTCTCGTTGGTGGAGAACTTGGCTATGATACCAATTGAATGTTACCTAGAGGGGGGGTGAATAGGCCTTTAAAGGATTCCTGCACACTTAATAAAGTTATCAGAAACTTGACTGACCGGACTAGTCCGGTTGTGTGGGCGGACTAGTCCGGTGTGCTGAATTATTTGAGTTAATTAAGTGTGTCTCACAAATTTAATCTTTTAGCAGCATAACGAGAACAACAGTTTTTATAAATTAAATTTATTGTATGGATGCACGTGCAAACTTATAAGGAACTCAAACGATGACTAGCAAACTAGTGATCTAATGTATCAAAATGTAAAACAAATGAGAGACAAGAGACACAAATTTTTACCGAGGTTCGATCTCACCAAGAGATCTACGTCCTCGTTGAGGAAGCTCACACAGAGCCGGGTTCCCAACCCTTTCCCTCTTCAAGTCACCACAAAGGCCGACTTGACTCCACTATCACGGGTAATCACCGAGTTTGTGGGGCAACCTCACACGTTGAGGGCTCCCACAAGAATTACAGAGAAGGTGATCAAATACACTCAAAAAGATTACAATGCAGAATATGAGTGTAGAGAAATCAAACCCCAAGAGCTCACAACGAAGGAACGACGATCTCCCAATCCCAAATCCAAGTATTTGATTGATCTTCACCTTTTTGCACCTTAGATGTGTGGGGAGACGTGTTTTTGGGCTCTTGGGACAGGTGGCGGCGCTAGGGTTTGAGTTTTTGACAATATGTGTCGTGTCTTGTATGGGAAAAGACGAAGGACCTCTTTTTATAGGGTTTCCCAAAAAGTTACCGTTGTTAAACCTACTACCGGACTAGTCCGGTATATGATCGGACTTGTCCGGTCTACTTCTAGTGGGTTAACCGGACTAGTCCGGTCCACAAACCGGACTTGTCCGGTGCTATGTGAAATGTGGTTCCAGAAACTACAGCAGACTAGTCCTGTCACTTGGATGGACTAGTCCGCAGTCCTCTAAAGAGGACAACAGAGACATGACCGGACTAGTCCGGTCCAGATCCGGACTTGTCCGGTTGAGTTCCAGTAAGCAGACCGGACTAGCCCGGTTCACAAGGCGGACTAGTCCGGTGCACTATGTCTACGTCTTCCAGAAAGTTAAACGGACTAGTCCGGTCCATGAACAGACTAGTCCGGTTTTCAGTGGATTTTAGTTGATTTTTAAACCCCTTACCCTTACGCAAAGTCATGAGCTCTTGGGATGTGTCTCTCACACACACCCTATATATTTATATCTACTTTGCTCTTCTAAATTCCACTAAAGTCTTCCTTTTCGAGCACCACTCTATTTTTCATCTTTTTTGTGCGCACCTAGCTAGTTCACTTGGTTTGTCCTGCAATCATTTCGTTAGGATCTCATATGCTTGTCATCAATTAGCCAAAACCCACAAGGGATTTCCTAGATGCACTTTCAATCTCCCCCTTTTTGGTGATTGATGACAACCATTTGAGATATCACAATTGAGAATAAAAGGTTGATTTTCATAAGGTGTGCACATATGAGAATAATAAAGAATTAAAAAAAACTTCTCACATATGCACACACCTTATGGTGGGGTGCCTAACATGTGTGTGATAAACAAAATGTGATAGATTAGAGACAAACAATAGTGAACATATAAGTAGGCATTAGAGCATAGTGCATCACACATAAGAAAAGAAATAGTGCATTACAAGATTTTAAAATAGGTACATGTCCTTGATCACAAAAGATCTTATAAACTAATACTAGATAGAAATAGTCCAAATCTAATCTCAGTCTTCCCTAATCTCAATCTCTCCCCCTTTGGCATCAAGGCACCAAAAAGGGAAAAATTGAGGGGAATCACTCATCGCTGCCTCCTCCGCCAGTCTCAGTCTGATCTTCATCTTCAGCATCCACGGGAGCAGGATCTTCCTCTGAGTCCTCGGAGGCGGGCGGTGATCCAACGGGCTCAATCTCAAGCTTTGCACAAATAGACTTGATATTGGCATTGACGTACTGTTGATGTTTCTTCCTTGCAAGCTTTTCTTTGCGCTGCCTGTCTTCAATCTTACGGCAGCAAGCAAAGATGGAGGAGAGCATCTTGAGGATGCCGCTAGATGATTCTTGGGCAGGTGGAGAACCAGGAGGAGCAGCTGCAGATCTAGTGTCATCATGAGCTTGCTTTGATCTCCTCTCCACTGGTGGAGAGGACGGGGCAGTTGGAGCCGGAGGGAGAGTGTACTCGGTGGGTTTTTGCGGCTTCAACCCCGTATGCTTGACATCCTTGACAAACTCAAGTCCCGTCACTTTCTCAATCATGTACATGATATACGGTGCGTATCCACAGTACCTATTGGGGGTAATTGAGATGTTCACAATGTCGTTGTAGATATACTCAAAGACATTGAATGGTCTCCTCCCACTATTGACCTTCATGAGAGTCCTCAAGGTTCCTTGTATAGTTCCTGCATCTCCATCCTTCGGAGCTATCATCTTTCTCAAGACTCTATTTAGGACCACAAAGAAGGGCTTTAGATATTTGATGGTGGGAGGAACATATGGCATCCTTGTGTCATATAGAAATTCAAGTTCCTCCTTCTCCAGGGGTTTCAGATTATGAATGACCAGTTCATGATCCAAAGTGTTTTGGAGGTGAAGAATCCTAGCAAATTCATCATACGTGACACTATACCTTGAACCATGAGTCATCCAAGTAAGACTGTCTTCATCATCCCGAGCAAAGTAGAGAGTGGAGTAAAACTGGGTAATTACTTCATTGTTCCAGTCATACTCAAAGGATAGCAGGTCCGTCAGACTGTGCCTCTCTAATGCCTCCATCATTTCACGAAAGGCAGGATACCTCTTTGACTTCAGATATTCAACATTTAGCCATTGACTCTCTACTACATGGTTCTTCATCTTCATGTATACATGCTCGTAGTAGTCTGCATGGAAGTGCTCCAGAACCTTGGATCAGAGCATTGTTTAGGTCGGTCATACACTTGAGTCTTCCTGAAATTATCAGCTAGCTCACTTCCTTTTCTAGTGAAATCCTCACTTGAAGGCTGCCTGTTGCGGTGAGTAGGGTTTTTCATCTTCAAGGGCCCAAGGGGACCACTAGCAAGTCCCTTCCCTTTATTGAGAATTCTTTTTGGCCCTGACGAGCCCTTAGCAGCATCTTTCCTTAGAGGCCTTTTACCAATGACTTTCCTCTTCTTAGGTTGATTGTCGTCGGAGGGTGGAGAGTGGACATTGACATCATGTCTCTTCTTCATAACTCTCTCCTTGGTCCTCCTCACTTTCTCGCGTTGAACGTCTTCATCAATGTGAAAGGAGTTGTCATCTGAGCCTGAGGACATGATGCCTGATAAGGAGTTCAAGGATTAGATGCAAATGGACTCATTATCGACTTCAAATGGGAACGTAGGGGTTCAACTGTCAGAGACCGGACTTGTCCGGTTTCAGAGAGCGGACTTGTCCGGTTTCAGAGAGCGGACTTGTCCGGTGGACCGGACTTGTCCGCCTCTGTGCGCCGGACTAGTCCGACCTGGCATAAGAACCCTAATGTTTCATTTGAATAAAATCTCCTATCTAAGGGCATAAGGGTAGGAACATGGTAGGAATATATCTATTGAGGCAATGTACATCCTTTTGAAATCAAAGAAAACTAGCTAGAACTAGAAAAGTTGAGATTTTGGTTTAAAAGGGGAAATTTACCAAGATTTGAAGATTCGCGTCGAAGAAGTGGAAATCAGTCCGGATGAGTCCGGAGGAGGGAGACCACTCGTCAAGGGGAGTCTTTTTCGCGGAGAAAACCTCGATTTTGAGGGTTCAACCCGAAAATCACTTTGGGGGCTAGGGTTTGGAAGAGGAGAGGGAGAGCAAGTCTAATGAGGGGTGAGGGAGAGGTCTGGTCCGTCCAAGTGCTTCTATATACGACTGACCGGACTAGTCCGGTACCTTTGAGTTAACCTAGTTGTTGTCTGTCCGGACTAGTCCGGTTGGAAATCGGACTAGTCCGTTTCTAACAGACTTGATACATATATAGATAATTAATAGTGATCCAAGGACACTAATTTTGCAAATAGTCTTGGTGATTACGACCAGTAAGCAATCAGTAATCAAGCAATGGTCATAATCCTCAAGATTTCTTCATATGAATAGTTTTCTGAGTAGAAAAGGAGAGGAGGAGCATTTTTTTTAAACAATACAGAGGAACATTTTGAGTTGCAACCAGGTATGCAATGTTTCAAGCCACATTTCGAGAGTCAAGAATGTTCAGCTCATTTCTTAGTTCACAAAACTTTTTCTCATCTAATGGTTTGGTAAAAATATCCGCAAGTTGTTTTTCAGTCCTAACATGTGAAATAGCAATGTCACCTTTTAATGAATAATCTCTAAGAAAGTGATGACGGATATCTATGTGTTTAGTTCTTGAGTGCTCTACAGGGTTGTGTGCAATCTTTATAGCACTTTCATTATCGCATAGAAGCGGGATATGACTTAGATTGTATCCGTAGTCCCTAAGAGTTTTTCGCATCCAAAGTAGTTGCGCACAGCAACTACCGGCTGCAACATACTCCGCTTCCGCTGTGGAAAGAGCAATGGAGTTTTGCTTTTTAGAAGACCAAGAAACTAAGGACCTACCAAGAAATTGACAAGTCCCTGACGTGCACTTTCTATCAACTTTGCATCCTGCATAGTCGGCGTCGGAATACCCTATCAAGTTAAACTTGGATCCTTTGGGATACCAAAGGCCCAAGTTGGGTGTGTGCATAAGGTACCTTAGGATTCTTTTTACAGCATTTAAGTGACACTCTTTAGGTGCGGCTTGAAACCTTGCACACATGCAAACACTAAGCATAATATCTGGCCTAGATGCACATAAATAAAGTAAGGAGCCAATCATGGACCAATATACCTTTTGGTCCACATTTGGACTTTCTTCATTGAGGTCGAGATGTCCGTTGATGGCCATGGGTGTCTTGATGGGCTTGGCTTTGTCCATATTGAATTTCTTGAGAATGTCTTGTGTATATTTAGTTTGGCTTATAAATGTACCTTCTCTCAGTTGCTTCACTTGAAATCCCAAGAAGAACTTAAATTCACCCATCATTGACATCTCGAACCTGTCTGTCATTATTTTGCTAAATTCTTCACAGAAGGACTTGTTAGTGGATCCAAAGATAATGTCATCAACATAAATTTGACATACGAATAAATGATCATCAAAATGTTAAGTAAAGAGTGTATAGTCAGCTTTACCAATTTTGAATCCATTTTGAGTCAGAAAGTCTCTAAGGCACTCATACCAGGCTTGAGGAGCCTGTTTGAGGCCATAGAGAGCCTTACGCAGTTTATAGACATGTTTGGGATACTCCTGATCTTCGAACCCCGGTGTCTGCTCCACATAGACTTCCTCCTTTATCGGACCATTGAGGAAGGCACTCTTGACGTCCATTTGATACAACTTAAAATTATGGTGAGTAGCATATGCCAATAAAATGCGAATGGACTCAAGTCTAGCTACAGGAGCGAAAGTTTCATCGAAGTCCAAACCTTCCACCTGAGAATAACCTTTGGCCACCAACCTCGCTTTATTTCTTGTCACTACTCCATGTTCATCTTGCTTGTTCCGAAAGACCCATTTGGTTCCAACGATGTTCGCCCTTGGTCTTTCCACCAGCTCCCACACTTCATTTCTTTTGAAGTTGTTCAGCTCCTCTTGCATCGCAATCACCCAGTCTGGATCCCTTAAGGCTTCTTCTACCCTGTATGGCTCCAGAAAAGACACAAAAGAATAGTGTTCACAAAAATTTGCAATTTGAGATCTAGTAGTTACTCCCTTAGCAATATCTCCAATGATGTTGTTGACAGGATGGTCTCTTTGCACACACTGATGTACTCTTGGGTGTGGAATTTGTATAGTTGCTTGTTCTTCATTGTCTTCATGTGTCATGTCTCCCCCTAGATCATTGCTTCCATGATCATCTTGATTTTCTTGATCTTCCTCAACCTGATCTTGTGCAGGAGCTCCCCCTTGATCATTGCTTCCTTGTTGAAATTCATCTTGTGTCTCCTCTCGTGGTAGGATATCACCAAGTGTCATTTTATTGAACGCTTCACATGGGGCTTCCTCCTTATCTAGCATAGACTTATCGACTTGCTCCACTTGTGAGCCGTTAGTTTCATCGAACACTACGTCACGTGCTACTTCAACAAGGCCGGACACCTTGTTGAAGACACGATAGGCGTAGGCATTCGATTCATATCCGAGCAAGAACCCTTCATCGGACTTCGAAGCGAACTTCGAGGCCCTTGGTTTCTTGTTCAGGATAAAACATTTGCAACCAAAAACTTTGAAATAAGAAACATTAGGCTTTTTACCCGTGAGTAGCTCATATGGAGTTTTCTTCAGTAGTCGATGAAGGTACAACCGATTTGTGGCATGACAAGCGGTGTTCACCGCTTCTGCCCAAAATCGGTCTGACATCTTGTATTCATCCAACATTGTTCTCGCCATTTCGATTAATGTTCTGTTCTTTCTTTCGGCCACCCCGTTCTGTTGAGGAGAGTAGGGTGCCGAGAATTCATGCTTTATACCTTCTTCATTGAGATATTCTTCAACTTGGGTGTTCTTGAATTCTGTCCCATTGTCACTTCTGATATTCTTTACGGTTGATGAGAATTCATTCTGAGCTCTTTTCAAGAACTGCTTGAGGATTCCCTGAGTTTCTTATTTATCATACAAGAAAAATACCCAGGTAAATCTTGAAAAATCATCAACAATTACTAAACCGTATTTGTTACCGCCGATGCTGATGTATGCAATTGGCCCAAAGAGATCCATGTGGAGAAGTTCCAGCGGTCTAGTGGTGGTCATCACATTCTTGGCGGGGTGTGGTGCTCCAACCTGTTTTCCTGCTTGACAAGCGCTGCACGGCCTGTCTTTTTCAAAAACCACATCCTTAAGACCACGGATGTGACCACCTTTTAGAAGTTTCTGCAGATTTCTCATTCCAACATGGGCTAGTCGTCTATGCCACAGCCATCCCATGTTGGTCTTTGCAACCAAGCAAGTGTTGAGTTCGGCTTTATCTTTGTTGAAGTCAACAAGATAAAGCTTTCCCTTCAACAATCCCTTGAATGCAATCGAGTCATCGCTTCTTCTAAAGACGGTCACACCCTCATTAGTGAATAAATAGTTGTAACCTTTGTCGCATAGTTGAGATATTGATAAAAGATTATAATCTAGAGAGTCTACGTGTAAAACATTAGATAAGGTGTGTTGAGAGGATATTTCAATGTTACCACTACCAAGAACCTTTCCTTGGCTGTTGTCTCCAAAGTATATACCTTCACTTGGATCCTTGTTGCACTCATATTCCACAAACATACCTCACTCTCCGGTCATATGATTTGTGCATCCGCTATCTAGCACCCACTTAGATCCGCCGGAGGAGTAAGCCTGCAAAATAGAATTATTTCTGGGTTTTAGGTACCCAAGTTTGCTTGGGTCCTCTCAGGTTAGTCACAAGAGTCTTGGGCACCCACACACAAGTTTTTAAGTTCTTGTGGCGTGGCCCTGTATATTTAGCAATGACTTTTCCATACTTGTTTTTCATGAGAACATAAGAAGTATCAAACGTATGGAACAGTGTTTGTAGCTCAGATTCATGGGATTTTTCTTTAACAAAAATGATTCTATTCTTAGCATGATTAGAAGTAGACATGTGTTTGTTCCTGTCAAAGCCAAGACCATCTTTGACATTGGGAGGTCTAGTGATCATATATGCACTTCGTGCATATTTGATCTTCTCCTTATCAAAGATGCCGTTTTGAGAAGAATGCATGTCATGAGAGGTTGAAGCATTAGAAATTACATTTTTCTTACTAGAGCAAGTGCAGGTTCTTATTTTTGTCGAACTCATGTCTTTGGAGGAAGAGCTTTTGGAGGAAGAGGAGTCACTTTGTTTGAGCGACTCAACTTGCACCTCAAGGATTTTGTTAACTTTTGACAAGTTAGCAAGTTCTTCCTTGATTGCAATGTGCGAGTCTTCTAACTTTGAGTAAGTTTCCTTACTCAAGGCTAGCTCTAACTCAAGTGACTCATTCTTCTCTCTTTCAAGCTCAAGAAGCTTTTCAACTTCTTGATATCTCTTCCTCTCACGGATGAGCATATCTTCTTATCGGTTGACAAGTTCCTCCTTTTCAAAGATTTCGTTTGACAACATTTCCATTTTCTTTAAAGCAATTTTACTTACCCTCTAAACAATTCTTCATTATCACTAGAGCTATCAAAGTCATCAATGGAGGAATTTAGCACAGGAGGAGTAAGTCGAACCTTTTTCTTGCCTTCCTTAGCCATAAGACAAGTGTGGTTGTTCATGTCCCGTCCTCCCATGTTCGGAAAGAGTGTGGCTCTCATAGTTGGTTTCTTGACTGCGATAGTGGCCATCTCTTCTTCTTCATCGGAGGAGGACTCGTCATTTGAGTCCCACTCCTTCCCAATGTGAGCTTGATGGGCTTGTCTTCTTTTTCTGAAATTTTTCTTTTCTTGAGATCTTGTTTCCTTCTTCTTTTTGTTTTCTTCATAAGTACAGTCCACCATGAAGTGACCATACTCTCCGCAGTTGTAGCAAGTGCGTCGAGCCTTGGATTTTCCTTTATCCTTGCTTTTGCCTTCATGTGAATTGTTGCCGTGTCTTCTCTTCATCATTCATTTGAACCTTTTTATGAAGAGTACCATTTCTTCGTCATCAAGATCGGTGCTCTCGTCGCTTGTATCTCCATCGTCTTGGTCTTCACGAGTTTCTTTGAGTTTGGGTCTGCACGTTGCTTTGAGAGCGACTTCTTTCTTTTTAGAAGAGGTGAGCTCGGCTAAGTCTTTGACGTATTGAGCCTCTTTCTCCATCATTTCATGATTTATGATCTTTCCCAATAGCTCATCGGGAGTCATTTTGCAAAACCCGGGGCTTTCTCTAATCATTGAGCAAAGTGTGACGTTTCTTGACATGAAGGCTCTTATCATCCTTTTGACCACCTCGTGATCAGTCCATTTCTTACTTCCATAGGCACAGATTTTGTTGATGAGTGCCTTCATCCGATTGTACATGTCTTGAGGTGATTCACCTTCTTCAATAGCAAATCTCCCCAATTCTCCTTCTAGCATCTCAATCTTGGCTTCACGTACAGACCTATTTCCTTCATGAGCTATCTTGAGGGTATCCCAGATTTCTTTTGCACTTTCTAACCCATCGATCTTGGTGAATTCCTCTCTGCTTAGTGATGATGTGATCACGGCGACGGCTTGTGCGTTTCTATGAATCTCTTGTTCTTGTTCTGGAGTGAGTTCATCATCCGTGTCTGGAATATCGATGCCTGTGCAAACAATGTGCCACAGACTAGGGTTCAGGGATATCAGATGCATATTCATGTTGTACTTCCACATGGTGTAGTCACTTCCGTCAAACTGTGGGGGCCTTCCCATAGGAATAGAGAGATAATGATTATTTGAATTCAGACGGTTGTAGTTGTAAGGATACCGGGAGTAGTCGTGATGACCACTCCCCATAGTCTTTTCTTCCTCTTTTCCCTTTTGCGCCACTAATTTCTTTCTCAGTAATGCCTTTAGCTGTCTCACTTCATCATCGTCATGTGGACTTTCTTTTAGCACATCGAAGGCTTTGGCTTCTTGCTCCTCATCGTTGTTGTTCGTCTTCGGGATATCGTTGTTCTTCTCAGAGGCTATTGATCTCTCCGAGATGTGTGTCTCATTGGTGGAGAACTTGGCTCTGATACCAATTGAATGTTACCTAGAGGGGGGGTTAATAGGCCTTTAAAGGATTCCTGCACACTTAATAAAGTTATCAGAAACTTGACTGACCGGACTAGTCCGGTGTGCTGAATTATTTGAGTTAATTGTGTCTCACAAATTTAATCTTTTAGCAGCGGAACGAGAACAACAGTTTTTATAAATTAAATTTATTGTATGGATGCACGTGCAAACTTATAAGGAACTCAAACGATGACTAGCAAACTAGTGATCTAATGTATCAAAATGTAAAACAAATGAGAGACAAGAGACACGAATTTTTACCGAGGTTCGATCTCACCAAGAGATCTACGTCCTTGTTGAGGAAGCTCACACAGAGCCGGGTTCCCAACCCTTTCCCTCTTCAAGTCACCACAAAGGCCGACTTGACTCCACTATCACGGGTAATCACCGAGTTTGTGGGGCAACCTCACACGTTGAGGGCTCCCACAAGAATTACAGAGAAGGTGATCAAATACACTCAAAAAGATTACAATGCAGAATATGAGTGTAGAGAAATCAAACCCCAAGAGCTCACAACAAAGGAACGACGATCTCCCAATCCCAAATCCAAGTATTTGATTGATCTTCACCTTTTTGCACCTTAGATGTGTGGGGAGACGTGTTTTTGGGCTCTTGGGACAGGTGGCGGCGCTAGGGTTCGAGTTTTTGACAATATGTGTCGTGTCTTGTATGGGAAAAGACGAAGGACCTCTTTTTATAGGGTTTCCTAAAAAGTTACCGTTGTTAAACCTACTACCGGACTAGTCCGGTATATGATCGGACTTGTCTGGTCTACTTCCAGTGGGTTAACCAGACTAGTCCGGTCCACAAACCGGACTTGTCCGGTGCTATGTGAAATGTGGTTCCAGAAACTACAGCAGACTAGTCCTGTCACTTGGATGGACTAGTCCGCAGTCCTCTAAAGAGGACAACAGAGACATGACCGGACTAGTCCGGTCCAGATCCGGACTTGTCCGGTTGAGTTCCAGTAAGCAGACCGGACTAGTCCGGTTCACAAGGCGGACTAGTCCGGTGCACTATGTCTGCGTCTTCCAGAAAGTTAAACGGACTAGTCCGGTCCATGAACAGACTAGTCCGGTTTTCAGTGGATTTTAGTTGATTTTCAAACCCCTTACCCTTACGCAAAGTCATGAGCTCTTGGGATGTGTCTCTCTCACACACCTTATACATTTATATCTACTTTGCTCTTCTAAATTCCACTAAAGTCTTCCTTTTCGAGCACCACTCTATTTTTCATCTTTTTTGTGCGCACCTAGCTAGTTCACTTGGTTTGTCCTGCAATCATTTCGTTAGGATCTCATATGCTTGTCATCAATTAGCCAAAACCCACAAGGGATTTCCTAGATGCACTTTCAACGCCCCACGACCATTCCAACTGCAGGTCTTGGCGGTTCAATTACGGCCCAGAGGCCGGTGCTACAAGCCCGTTGGAGCACTCATGTCGCCCAGTAAGTGTTGTTCCTTCTGGCTTGTAGGAGCAACGTTCTCGTCTCCTCTCTTAGCCTGAGAGCTTTCTTTTCTTGCAGGGACCGACCGGCTGCCAGGGGCGGGCCTCTTACCCGGCCGTCTCCAACTGACGGAGGCTTCGCGCCTCAGCATCTGGGAACCGTGGTGGCTCCCATGGCCCCCAAGTCGACGGGAGCTTCCTCTGTGCCGGCGAGTTCACCCTCCGTGGTGGCCGCATCCGCTCCTGTCCGCCCTCCTTCACCAGCCCAGAAATCCAGTCCTGAGACTGGGAGGGCCGCTGTAGGTGCGCCTGCTGGCCCCCTGGCTTCCTTAGGACAGCGTCCCACTCCGGCTGCTGAGGCACCGGCGCCTCCGCCGGTCTTAGACTCGACAGGGGGGGTTAGGGGCCTGACTCCTGCCCCCTCTGTCCTAGCGCTGTGTGGGATGCCCTGGGGCGTGTCCAGACCAGCGCCCGACAGCTCCAGACCGCCTTCAAGCAGGAGCGGGGGGCGCTGGCCGGAGAGAGGGAACGCCTTCTCATCTGGCAGCAGCGGGCCCAGGAGGCTAGGGCGGATCTTGACTCGAGGCAGTCAAGACTTGAGGCCATGAGTGCTCTGCTTGACACTCAGAAGAAGGCCATTAGCCGCCTGGAGTCAGAGACCCGGCGGCTTCGTGCTTCCTACCGCAAGGCCCTGGCCCATGTTGAAGCCAAAGCCGAGGAGCGTTCTGCCGCCACGGAGGAGTTGCGGCTGCAGGTAGCTCGTCGAGAGTGCGCCGTCGCTGATCGGGAACGCGCTGCAGAGGCCGAGGAGGAGAGGACCACCGCCCGGCTGAAAGCCAAAGTGGGGAAGCTGCGTGCTCGGACCGCGGAGCTGGAGCTCTGTGAGTTTGCTGCTGCTGCGAAGGAGGAGCAGTTCTCCCAGGAGCGCCAGACGGCGATGGATCGCGAGCTGGCAGCTCGCCAAGAGGTAGAAAAGCTCCAGTCTTTGCGGTCTACCGAGGCCCAGGCGGTCTGGGGCTTTATTGCCAAGGCGGGGTCCGCCTTGGCTCCTCTTGGTTTCAGCCCTGTGCGGATGGAGGCTCTGGGGCAGCAGATGTCCGAAGCAATCCCGACACTTGAGTCCATCGGCGACAAGCTGGGTCGGCTCGAAGCGGTGATCGCCGACGAGCTTGAAGTGGAAGGACGGGGCCTGGTGAAGGAGGTCGCTATGCACGTACTGGCGTGCTTCCGGAGCCAAGACCCTTCCTTTTCTCTGGGACCAGTCCGTCTTGGACCCGTTGCCGAGCGGGAGGAAGCTGCCAGGGCCGAGGTCGAGGACGTGGCCACTCTTGTGGCCTCTAGGTTCCAATGGGAGTCCGGGGACTCTTAGGCATCTGCCCCCGTGGCCACAAGGCCCTGTACCTCTTGTTTTATTTTTGTTGAGTCTGTAGCCCAGCTCATGGAGCCTTGTATGAACAGACTCCTGTTTCCTTCTGTGTCTGCATGTCTTAGTCATCTTCCTGGTTTTACCTGGCCGAGTCCTTAGCTCCGCAAGGTACTCAGAGGCCTTGACCAATCTCGAAGCTCTGCATAGACACCTTCCCCGGGTCCCTACTATATATTAAGGGCCCCGGAGGTCTCCAGGACCCGCCCCATAAGAATGGGGGGGGGGGTCCGGGCCTGCTAGCCACGTGGTGGGCCCGGAGCTCGCCTCTGAGGGGAGGTCCTGGCTTGCGGGGAACGTGGAGCCCTCGGACCTATCCCTGCGGAGGGAGGAGGTCCGGCTTCTGTAGGCCACGTGGCGGGTTTGGAGCCCCCCTCAAGGAGGTGGAGGTCCGGCCCCGCTGGACACGTGGGACCTTCGGGTCTCGCCCCTGCGGAAGTGGTGAGGTCTAGGTTCTTTGGTCTTACCTTGGGGTTTCGGTCTTGCGCGATACCGTAGCGGCCCCCTGGTAGGTGCGTCCCATTGGATGGATGTACCTACCATACTCCTACGGGGAGCTGAGGCCGAGAGGTCCTGCACACAAATAAGGGAAACGTAATTCTCCTTGGGGGCTCCCCCTCCTCTATCTCATAGTCTTATTTGGCTTACGGTCCCCGTCCACTTATACGGTGCTTGGGGACTACCGTGCGCGAAGTGCCGGGGGCTCGGGGCCCCCCTGGCTATCGGCCGGTACCTCCAACGCAACCGCCTTTGGTAGGGCAGCAAATGCCGACTAAAGGTGAGAATGAGAAGAGGGAGCTGGGCGCATTGTGAGCATGCGCTAGAAGTGCAGTCATAAAAATTTAATAAGTAAATTAAATGAGCACTAAGGAAGAGCAACGTAGGACAGGTTTCTTTTCATATAAATTTCCATAGGAGGAAGGCAGGCTAAGTATGGAGGCCACGACCCGCCTCATTAAGAAGGGAAGCAAGACTCTACGCGCTTGGGGTCAGAACCAGGCGAAGCTGAACGTAGTCCTGGACCGTCCCCTGAGGCTTAGCTGCTCTGAGCACTGTTCCTGGGATTTATGGAATTTATCATAAAAAGAAGAGTCTGTCCTATTGTTGCTCTAGGGGTAGAACTTACGAAGGTGTTCTGTGTTCCGTGGGTTCGGGAGCGGGTCCCCATCCTCGGTTCTGGGGAAGGGTCCCAGGATGTCCAGCCCCCATATGGCAAATGGCCATGTGGACGGGATCATCTGTACCGTCCAAGCCGGTGTATGGATCTGCTTGGCGTGGAACAGGCGCGCCTTGCAGCTCTCGACCAGCTTGACGGCATCCTGGAGTGTTGTCGGCTAGTAGAAGCCGTGCCGGAAGGCTTTACCGACAAGCTGCGCGAGGAAGAGTGACTCCCTCATTCGCCTCCATGGATCTCAGCGAGCAAGTCGCAGCCTTCCCCCTGGGTTATGCACCACAATAGGACGCGGTTGGCGCCACATCGGTAGAGATCCCCTTCTACCAACGCGTGTCTCTTAGCCATACGCACGATCCGTTCAGCGGATACACGTTCATCAGGGAGGATATTGTCTTTCAAGTAGTCCCGGATCTCCGTGATCCATGCATCGGGTCTGACTTGAGCATCTAGATCTTGAGCACTGGGTTGCACGGAGTTCCCAGTGACGCTTACGATCCTTGGCGGCGTCCATGGCTGCAGGGCCGCCGGGACCGCCAGCTTCGAGGTGCTGGTCTAGCCCCCTTCGCCCGGCTCGGCGGGCTGGGCTGTGGGCCGCAGCAACGTCCTCTCGAAGTCTCCTTCGGGCACAGGGGCTCCGGTCGGGACCTTCATTGAGAGGTCGTCAGCTGCGGCCTTGCTAGCGCGCGGTACTTGGCGCAGGTCCAAGGCGAGGAAGTCTTTCTCCACCATCTGTACGTAGAGCAGATGAGCAGGTTGCTTTGGGTCACTGTAGGAGCATTCGCACTTAACTTGCTTGATAACTAGCTGGGAGTTGCCCTGTGCCAACAACTGGCGAGCGCCTAGAGACAGGGCTGTCTTTAGGCCAAAGATGAGTGCTTCATACTCTGCCATGTTGTTGGTTGCCTTGGAATTGAGACGCACCATATACCCAGACTGCTCCCCGATGGCATGAGGAGCAGTACGCCAGCACCGGCCCCCTGCTTTCGCGAGGGGCCGTTGAAGAAGAGCGTCCTGTAAGGCCCGGTGAAGGCCGGAGCTCGGGGCCCTGGTTCACCGTCTTCATGGCCCCCTGGGTCAGCCTGCGTGGGCGTCCACTCGGCCACGAAGTCAGCCAGTGCTTGGCTCTTGACCGCGTGACGAGGGAGGAGTCTAGCTCAAACTCCGGTAGCTCCGCTGCCCATTTGGCGACATTGCCCGTTGCGTGGGGGCTGTGGTGGACAGCCTTCAGCGGATAGGAGGTGACCACCGAGACCCGGTGGGCTTGGAAGCAGTGGCGGAGCTTCCTGGATGCTGCGAGTACTGCAGACAGCAGCTTACGGACCTCCAGGTACCTTGTTTTGGCGTCATGGAGGACCTCGCTGATGTAGTAGACAGGCCTCCCGATGGTTCGGACCCTCCCTCCCAGGTCAGAGATATCTCCATCCATGGCTCAGGCCCGCGGGAGGTGGGAGGGTCCGGGGAGGCCGCCGGGAGCTGATACTCGAAGGCTCCCAGGCTGTCTTGGACCTCCGGGAGGTCCCGTTGATTTCCCGGGAGCTCTGGGAGGTCCCGTTGGACATCCCGGAGGTTCTGTTGGACCTCCGGGGGGTCACGTTGCACCTCCGGGAGGTTGTTTTGGGGGTCCGGGGGTCCGTTTTTGACCTCTGGGGGGTTGCCTCGGAGACCCAGGGGGTCGTCTTGGACCTCCGGGGTTTCCTGGCGCCCGTTTCCCGATACCGGAGCAGGCTGTGGCGATGAGGGGCCCGGCCGCTCTGCGACGAGGACCATACTCACCACTGCAGCCATCGCCGCGAAGTAGAGCAACAGATGCTCTTCGGGCTCGGGGGCTACCATTACGGGTAGGGTCATCAGGGGATGCTTCAGCTCCTGGAGAGCTTCTTCTGCTTCGTCGGTCCAAGCGAGGGCCGGATTTGCGCAGGAGCTTAGAGAAGGGGAGCGCTCGCTCTGCTAACCTCGGTATAAACCGACTCAGCGCGGCTAGGCATCCCGTGAGTTTCTGGACTTCTTTGATGCGGGCGGGGGGGGGGGGGGGGGCGCCTCAAGTCAATGGCTTTGATCTTCTCTGGGTTAGCCTCAACTCCTCGGTGTGAGACCAGGAATCCTAAGGGTTTTCCAGAGGATACACCGAACACACACTTGTCGGGGTTCAGCTTGGTGCGCGTAGAGCGCAGTTTATAGAAGACTAAGGCCAGGTTATCTAGTAGGGATGAACTCTGCCTGCCCTTAACAACAATGTCATCGACATACACCCCAACGAAGGTAGGGAGAGCGTTCTTTAGGCCATGAGGCATAGGGACTGTCGGTACCCGTGATATGGGGTACCCCCGCGCACAGGGGAAAATGCCTAAGGAACTCGCCCTTCTCCGCAGGGGGAGCTCCGAAGGCGCCACGCATCCGGCGGGGCCGGACCTCCCTCTCCTCAGAGGAAATCTCCGGGCCCGCCACGTGGCATACAGAAGCCGGACCTCCCCCCTCCGCGGGAGAGAGGTCCGAGGGTGCCGCGTGTCCAGCAGGGCCGGACCTCCCTCTCCTCAGAGGAGAGCTCCGGGCTTGCCACGTGGCGGACAGAAGCCGGACCTCCCCCTCTGCGGGGAGAGGTCCAAAGGCTCCACGTGTCCTGCAGGGCCGAACCCCCCCTCTCCTCTGAGGAGGGCTCCGGGCCCGCCACGTGGCCAGCAGAAGAGCGCTGCCTGCCCCCGAACGGTAGGCGGCGGGCGTAAAGACGCCCCATACCTTGCCCGTACAAGGTATTCAAGGCCCGCGCCTTCCCAAGACGCGGAGACGCGGAGCACGCCTCTGTCAGGTGCCGTTGCGCCCAGTCGCATCACAGACTAGAGCGCAGTGTCAGAGCCTGCCAGCCAATAAACGCAGCGATAAGACATCCCATGCCGCCCCCGCCGTCATCAACCACTACGACTAGAATGCGGCATGGGCAGGGCTGCAGGACGAAGACTCAGAAGCCTTCGCCAGAGACAGCTACCGGCATAACTGCAGATACGGTAGATAACAGTCAATCTCCCCGGGACCACCTGTCAGGTCCCGGGCCCCACTTGTAAGCCACCCGAGTCTTGGACTATAAAAGGCTCGGGTAGGCAACGTTAGCAAGGGTTCACACTCCCGCAACTCATACGCTAGACTTCGGTCATCCCCAAGCTCAGGACTCCGGTTCTGACTAACAAGCAATACAGCGAGCTCCATAGCTCGCCGTGGACGTAGGGTTTTACGCTCTGGCGGCCTGAACCACGTAAAACTCGCCGTGTCAAGCTCTTCCTAACTCGTCCATACGCTCAAGCTCTCCGCAAGCGACTAGCCCCACCGAAAAAAGAACCTCTGCGGGCTGCCCAGTGCAGGCCCGGGGGAAGTGTCAACCGAACACTTCGACATTTGGCGCGCCAGGTAGGGGGCTTTTCCCTTGCGCGACGAGTTTCCGCCGACGAAGAAGACCAAGCTTCCTTCAGCGGCAAACTCTCCTCCTCCACGTTCACGGTGAACCGTGACCAGCGGGGAGTACATGTCGACGCACTCAGGACAGAGTGTGTCGGCACAAGCTGGTAGCCAGCAGCCGACTCCGGCAACGCCGACTCCGGCAATGCAGGCACCAACCAGCATCAGATCTTCTGCAGCGCTGAGCGTACACCACAGGGGTGCACTAGCTGCGGCAAGAGCGCTACTGCGCAACCCACCTGCTGGGGACGCGCCCCATTCAGCGACCCAACAGTGGGTTCGCGAGGTGGACCGCCTCGTCGTCGCCGCCGCAAACCCTCGGTTTCGGCGAGGGCGACGCCTCAGTCAACCGGCTGTGTCGCTGACACGCACGCCAACGGTTGACGGGCAGACTGCGGATTCCAGCACCTCCAGGCTCCCGTCGACGGACCTGAGGACAGAGCTGGAACGGTGCCACTTGGGCCAGGATGCCCGGGTGTACCTCGAGCGACATCGAGAAAGGCGTCGCAACCAAGAGGCTGGCGACAGCATGACGTCGGCCTCGACCCAGCCTGGAGGACAGATCTTCGCCACGCGAGCCCTGCCCCAGGCATACGCTGCGCAGCATATGCCACAGCCATATGCCCTACAAACGGCGTCCCCGGTCTATGGCGCAGCCTTGCCCATACCGGGGTACACTGTGCCAGGTGCGAACCAAGCATTCGCGGCACCAATACCTGCGGCAACAGCAGCAGGATGTGCGGCCCTTGCACCCCACCTTCGCTTCGCAAGGTGGCCGCGCAAGTTTCGGCCGCACCTGCCCGAAAAGTACGACGGCAGCGTTAACCCGGCGGAGTTCCTCCAGATCTACTCCACCGCCGTGCTTGCCGCAGGAGGGGATGAGGCTGTCATGGCCAACTACTTCCCCGTCGCCTTGACCGGCCCAGCCCGGTCTTGGCTCATGAATCTCCCTCAGGGTTCCGTAACTTCCTGGGGAGAGCTCTGCCGGCAGTTCATCGCCAACTTCGGCAGCTCCTACACCCGTCCCGGCACGGAGCTTGACCTCCACGCCATCAAGCAACAACCTGGGGAGTCGCTGCGCTCCTTCATCCAGCGATTCTCCCAGGTACGCAACACCATCCCGCATATTCAAAGTGCTTCTGTGGTGGTGGCGTTCCGGCAGGGTGTCCGGGACGAGAAAATGCTTGAAAAGCTCGCAACCAGAGAGGTCCGCAACGTCTCTGAGCTCTTCAGCCTGGCGGACAAGTGCGCCAGAGCCGCAGAAGGGCGGAACTGGCACTCTCTGCCGACCTCCGAGTCAGGAGGACAGCCCAGGTCTGGCGCTGCTTCCTATGGAAGTGGCAAGAAGGCCAAGAACCGGGGGAGTGGAAAGATGAAGTCATCATCCGCGGCTCCCATCGCCGCAGCAGCGACGGCTAGTGGAGCTCGGGGGCCATGCCCTGACAAAAGGCAGCGGGAGTCGCCAGCCCCAGATGGTGACCAGGGCGGGCTATGCCACGCGCATGGCGCCGGCAACCATACTGCTGCCGAGTGCTGGGATATCCAGAGGCTCGCAGAGCGCTTCCGCAAAGGAAGGCAGCAGAGAGCTGAGGCGCCGCTCCACCCTCAGAGGGATGGCAAGCAGAAAGTCGACGCTTCAGTCAGCGCCGACCACCAGGTGGGGTTTCAGGAGCCTCAGCGTGTCATGAAGACAGTGCATAATGGTGAGTACTCCAGCTCCGATGGTGACGGGCCGGGGCGGTAGCCGACTGTGGCTGCCGTCCCAGGTCAGTGGAGGCTGCACTGCTGCGGCGTCAACCTTGGAGAAGCTCCAAGTAGTCGCAGCAGCCCAAGCACCAATCACAATGGTGCAAGATTGGGCCGGCCCCTCCCGAGAGCACGCCTCCGTGCCTCGGTCATACCTCCTGGGGACCGCCCAAGGTCTGTCAACCCCTTGAAGGCCTTACCAGAAGGGGAAGACGCCTTGGGTCCCCAAGACGAGCCCGGGTCCACCTACCCCTTGAAGGCCTTAGCCAGAAGGGGGAACTCCCCAGGGGCGCCCAGGAGAAGCCGCGCAGGACCTGATCCAGCGTGAAGATAACAACCTCGTCAACGAGGCTCGGCTGCAGGTAACTCCCCACAACGCACGGTCTCGGCTGTGGCTCTAGCACTAACGCCGAAGAACCAAACGCGCCAGGGACCTGCAGAAAGGCGACCTGGTGCCGCGACACGCACTTTCCTGAGAAGGACCTATAAACTCTCCCCTAGCCGGGAAGGTCCCTTCCGATTTACGAAAGTTGCCGTCCCAGGTACACATGCCTTTCAACCGAGTGTGGGATCCGTTCCCAAAACCCTTTGGCATGGAACAACACTGTAAGTCCTATCCCCCGAGCATTAGTAGAACAGGGTCATTCCCTTCTGTAATAAATCCCATAGAGTTTAGGAACAGCGCTTGGGGCAGCTAAGTCTCAAGGGACGGTCCAGGACTACGTCCAGCTTAGCCTGGTTTCGACCCTAAGCGCGTAGAGTCTTGCTTCCCTTGTAGACGAGGCGGGTCATTGCCTCCATGTACAGCCAGACTTCCACCTATTGGCATTAATACAGAAACTTGTTCTACTTCACTCTCTCTCATGTGCTCATTTAAATTACACATTAATTTTTATGATTGCACTATCTATGTATGTTCATCGTACATCTAGCTCCCTCTCTCCCGCGCTCATCCATAGTCAGCATTCGCTATCCTACCGAGGGCGGTTGCGCTTGAGGCACCTGCCGATGGCCAAGTGAGTCTGTCGGGCCTCCCCCAGTCAGGTGTTGCGGTGCCAGTTGGTCACCTCCAGGAAAGGCCTGCGTTGTGCATGGGGGGTCCAGGGTGCGTATCCCGCTTAGCTGGCTCCGTGCCCAAAGCGTGCGCATCCTGCCCTCCGGAGGTACAGGGGAGTACAACGGCTTTGCCTGGTCATGAACCCAAAGCAAGTGCACTCTGCTTCCCCGGCGCACGGCCTGGTACTAGGGATCGGACGGCTGTACTCGGACCTCGGAGGGAGCCGGAGCTCCGGCGCCTCGCGCACAGAATTGCCCAATCCCCGTATAACGGATTAGGATCGTAAGCCGAATAAGACAAGGAGACGGGAGGGGAGGACCCCCCGAGGAGAATTACGTTTCCTCTGCCTGTGTGCAGGACCTCCAGGTTATAGCAATGGGGACTGCACGAAGCAAGGGGAAAGGAGCTACCAACTACTCCGGCATAGGACTGGAAGAACCGGGTCCCACCCCTTCAGCAGGGGCGAGGCCCGAAGGCCCCACGTGTACAGCGGGCCCGGAGCTCCCGCCTCCCCTGAGGGGGGCTCCGGACTCGCCATGTGGCAGGCGGAAACCGGACCTCCCCCTCGGCGGGGGGAGGCTCCGAAAGCCCCACGTGTCCCGCGGGGCTGGACTCTCCCTCTCCTCAGAGGAGAGCTCCGGGCCCGCCACGTGGCCGGCAGATCCGGGCCTCCCTATCCTCATGAGGTGGGCCCTGAAGACCTCCAGGACCTCTAATACAGTAAGGACCCGGGGAAAGTGCCGGAGCAGAACGCCGAGATTGGTGAAGGCCTCTGAGCACCTTGCGGAGCTAAGGGCTCGGCCAGGCAAAACCAAGAAGAAGACGGAAAACATCGCAGGCACGAAGGGTCATAAGAGTTCATGTATTCATGGCTCCATGGCTCCATGAGCTGGACTACAGACTCGATAAAAAAGAAAGAAACAAGCCCCAGGGTCCCCCTGGCACGACCAGAGCCTAGAAGTTGCAAGAGCGGCTACGCCATCAGGCTTCAGCCCTGGCGGCGTTCTCCCACTCCGTGACCCGAGCGCAGGAATCACCTCGGCCATCACCAGCGCGAGGGCCGGTATCATCAAGGATACTCCTGAAGCCCCCTCCGCTGCTTCAGTGGTTTCCTTGGAGACTTCCCTCATCACCAGCACAAAAGCCGGTGTCATCAAGGGTGCTCCTGAAGCCCCCCCCCCCCCCCCGCCCCCCGCTGCTTCAGCGGTCTTCTTGGAGACTCTGCCGCCTGGGGTCCTCCTTGATGCTTCAGCAGTTTCCCTGGAGACTCCTCCGCCTGAAGCCGCCTCGGCGTATCAGCAGTTTCTTTGAAGACTCCACCATCTAAGAAGGGACGCAACGCCAGGGAACTTTCAGCCTGCCGTCGCCTAGGAAGAGTCCCGTCGGAAGGACAAACCTGAGACCTCTTGGAGGTGCCACCTCCAGAGGCAAGGCATGCAGGCTCCCTAGGTCCCAGACTTGGTGCAGACGCCGTCGCCGGAGGAAATCGAGAGCGATTCCCCCCCAAAGGCGGGTTAGAAGCCATGGAAGAAGACAAGGCCGCAGAGACTCAAGGAAGGTGCAAGTGCTGGAAGCCTTATAAGGGGAGCCTGCCCACGTTGCGGTCTCCTTTCGCACCTTCCAGGTACAATTCAAAGCGATTCGAAACTCTTCGAATACGCCGCATCGGCAACCGCATCGGCTCCAAGACCGAGCGCCGATGATAGGTGGACCCAAAGCGCCCAGCTGAAGCGGTGGGTCAAGGAGTCAGTCTCCTAAGAAGGCAAGCCGGCAAGGCACTCCGGCGATTCCCGAAGAAAGCGCCGCAACGTGCAGAAGTGGCAGTCTTGGGAACCGCCGCAATAAAAGCAACCATCAAGTGGGCGCATGCTCCCACGATCCCGCGGCTGTTCGGCAGCAGTCGAGGCGGGACTTAGAGAAAGTGCGCGGATCAGAAGGGACGGAGGTTCCACCTCAGGCTCGCTATCTCCCCCGAGATGGGCCCGGGAGCCATTGTCGGTACCCGCGATATGGGGTACCCCCGCGCACAGGGGAAAATGCCTAAGGAACTCGCCCTTCTCCGTAGGGGGGGCTCCGAAGGCGCCACGCGTCCGGCGGGGCCGGACCTCCCTCTCCTCAGAGGAAAGCTCCGGGCCCGCCATGTGCATACAGAAGCCGGACCTCCCCCCTCCGCGGGAGAGAGGTCCGAGGGTGCCGCGTGTCCAGCACGGCCGGACCTCCCTCTCCTCAGAGGAGAGCTCCGGGCTTGCCACGTGGCAGACAGAAGCCGGACCTCCCCCTCCGCGGGGAGAGGTCCGAAGGATCCACGTGTCCTGCAGGGCCGGACCCCCCCTCTCCTCTGAGGAGGGCTCCGGGCCCGCCACGTGGCCAGCAGAAGAGCACTGCCTGCCCCCGAGCGGTAGGCGGTGGGCGTAAAGACGCCCCATACCTTGCCCGTACAAGGTATTCAAGGCCCGCGCCTTCCCAATACGCGGAGACGCGGAGCACGCCTCTGTCAGGTGCCGTTGCGCCCAGTCGCATCAAAGACTGGCGCGTAGTGTCAGAGCCTGCCAGCCAATAAACACAGCGACAAGACATCCCATGCCGCCCCCCCGTCATCAACCACTACGACTAGCATGCGGCATGGGCAGGGCTGCAGGACGAAGACTTAGAAGCCTTCGCCAGAGACAACTACCAGCATAACTGCAGATACGGTAGATAACAGTCAATCTCCCCGGGACCACCTGTCGGGTCCCGGGCCCCCCTTGTAAGCCACCCGAGTCTTGGACTATAAAAGGCTCGGGTAGGCAACGTTAGCAAGGGTTCGCACTCCCGCAACTCATACGCTAGACTTTGGTCATCCCCAAGCTCAGGACCCCGGTTCTGACCAACAAGCAATACAGCGAGCTCCATAGCTCGCCGTGGATGTAGGGTTTTACGCTCCGACGGCCTGAACCACGTAAAACTCGCCGTGTCAAGCTCTTCCTAACTCGTCCATACGCTCAAGCTCTCCGCAAGCGACTAGCCCCACCGAAAAAAGAACCTCCGCGGGCTGCCCAGTGCAGGCCCGGGGGAAGTGTCGACCGAACACTTCGACAGGGACATAACAGCACAGACCGGCTACTGTGATGAAGGAGGTGTGCTCTTCATCTTCTCTAGACATAGGGATCTGATGGAAACCCGAGTAAGCGTCTAGGAAGCACAGCATATCGTAGCCTGACGTCGAGTCTACTATTTGATCTATTCTAGGGAGAGGGAATGGATCTTTAGGACATGCCTTATTGAGACTGGTGTAGTCGATGCACATCCGGAGCTTCCCGCCGGCCTTTGGGATAACAATAGGGTTCACCAACCCTCGGGGGTGGCGGACTTCCCGTATGAAGCAAGCGTCCAACAGCTTCTTGATTTCTTCGCGGATGAGGCTTTGCCGCTTGATGGACTGCTTGCGGGGCTTCTGTTGGACTGGCCGGGCGTCGGGGAAGACCTTTAGGTGGTGCCCGATCACCTCCCTAGGGACCTCTGGCATCTGCGACGGCTGCCATGCAAACACATCGACATTGTGCCGGAGGGAGGTGGCGAGCACGCCTTCCTATTTGCTATCCAGGCCCCCGGCTACCCGGGTGGTCTGGATGGCGTCGACGCCAATTTTGACGAGCCTCAAGGGGACGTCGCCCTCGTCGAGGGGTTGCACATGGGGTGCTGTAGTAGAGGCACGGTGGCGTACACTTGGGTGGAGCCGGTTTGGTTCTGCACTGCCTGGGGTTGGTGCTCTAGCTGTTGTAAGCGCTTGGAGCTTTTCCAAGGCTAACACCGCGGCAGTACGGTCTCCACGAATCCTGAGGACACCTGTTGGTGTAGGCATCTTCAGGACAAGGTAGCCGTAGTGGGCTACTGCCATGAATCGGTACAGGGCTGGCCTGCCAATTATGGCGTTGAAGGGGAGGTCGATCTCCGCCACGTCGAACAGAATGTACTCTGTCCGATAGTTGTCCGGTGCCCCAAAGGTCATCGGGAGGCTGATGTGGCCGTAGGGAACGACCGGTCCCAGCCCTACCCCTGAGAACGGGCTCGATGGGGTGAGCTTGGCCATCGGGATCTGCAGCTTCTGGAAAGCTACGCGACTGATGAGGTTCAGTCCAGCTCCGCCATCCACCAAAACGTGGTAAATCCTTACGTTGGCGATGGTGGGGGCCACTAAGAGCGGTAGTTGGCCGGCCCCAGCCATGTTCCTGGGGCAGTCGGTGGCATCGAAGCTGACGGGGGTTCCCATCCACCTGAGGTGCGGCGCTGCACCCGGGAGGGGAGCCACCGACGCTACTGCTCGGTGCAAGGTCTTAACCGCGCTTCGGGACGAGGGGTCAGCGGACCCACCGTAGATGATGTAGAGCATCTTCCGGTGCTCGTCATCACTGGAACTGGAGCTCTCATGATTGCGCACCGCCTTCACGGTGCGCTGAGGCTCCTGGAACTCCACCTGGTGGTCGACATCGTCTGGGGCGTCGACCATCTGCTTGCCCTCCCTTTGACGGTAGGGTGGGGCATCAGTTAGAAGCTGCTTCCCTTTCCGGAAGCGCTCCGCAAGCTTCTGGATTTCCCGGCACTCGGCAGCAGTGTGGTAACTGGTGCCGTGCACGGGGCATAGCTCGCCCTAGCCCCACTCCGGAGCCGGTGACTGTCGCGGCCTTTTATCGGGGCGTGGCCCCCGGGCTCCACTGGATGCTGCTGCTGCGGCAACGGGGGCCGCAGACGGCGGTTTCTTCTTGCCACCGCCCCTATTCCTGATCTTCCCGCCACTTCCATAGGAAGCGGCGCCAGATCCTGGCTGCCCCCTGGTTCGGAGGCTAGTAGAGAGTGCCAGTTTCGCCCTTCGGCTGCTCTGGCGCACTTGTCCGCCAGGCTGAAGAGCTCTGAGACGTCGCGAACCTCTCTAGTCGCGAGCTTCTCAAGCATCTTCTTGTCCTGAACGCCTTGACGGAACACCACCACCACCGAAGCGTTCTGGATGTGTGGGATGGTGTTCCGCACCTTGGAGAACCGCTGGAGACGCAGCGACTCCCCAGGCTGTTGCTGGATGTCATGGAGGTCGAGTTCCGTGCCAGGCCGGGTGTAGGAACTGCCGAAGTTGGCGGTGAACTGCCAGCAGAGCTCTCCCCAGGAAGTTAGGGAACCCTGGGGGAGGTTCATGAGCCATGATCAGGCTGGGCCGGTCAAGGCGACGGGGAAGTAGTTGGCCATGATGGCCTCATCCCCTCCTGCAGCAAGTACGGCGGTGGAGTAGATCTGGAGGAACTCCGCCGGGTTGATGCTGCCGTCGAACTTCTCAGGCAGGTGCGGCCGGAACTTGCGCGGCCACCTCGCGAAGTGAAGGTGGGGTGCCAGGGCCGCACATCCTGCCCCTGTTGCCGCAGGTGTTGGTGCCGCGAACACTTGGTTCGCCGTCGGCACGGTGTATCCTGGTATGGGCAAAGCTGCGCCATAGACCGGGGGCGCCGATTGCAGGGCATATGGCTGTGGCATATGCTGCGCGGCTGAGGGGCTGCTCTTCAGGCTGGGTCAAGGCCGACATCATGCTGTCGCCAGCCTCTTGGTTGCGACGCCTTTCCCTACGTCGCTCGAGGTACACCCGGGCATCTTGGCCCAAGTGGCACCGTTCCAGCTCTGTCCTCAGGTCCGTCGATGGAAGCCTGGTGGGGCTCGAACCCGCCGTCTGCCCGTCAACCGTTGGCGTGCGCGTCAGCGACACCGCCGGTTGACTGGAGTGTCATCCCCGCCGAAGTCGAGGGTTTGCGGCGGCGACGACGAGGCGGTCTACCTCACGTATCCACTGCTGGGTTGCTGAATGAGGTGCGTCCCCAGCAGGTGGGTTGTGCAGTAGCGCTCTTGCTGCAGCTAGTGCACCCCTGTGGGGCACGCTTAGAGCTGCAGAAGATCTGACGCTGGTTGGAGCCTGGATTGCCGGAATCGGCGTTGCCGGAGTCGGCTGCTGGCTTCCAGCTTGCGCCGACACACTCCATCCTGAGCGCATCGACATGTACTCCGCGCTGGTCACGGTTCGCCGTGAACGCGGGGTAGGAGAGTTTACCGCTGAAGGAAGCTTGGTCATCTTTGTCGGCGGAAACTCATCGCGCAAGGGAAAAGCCCCCTACCTGGCGTGCCAAATGTCGAAGTGTGTGGTCGACACTTCCCCCGGACCTGCACTGGGCAGCCCGCGGAGGTTCTTTTTCGGAGGGGCTAGTCACTTGCGGAGAGCTTGAGCGTATGGACGAATTAAGGAGGAGCTTGACACGGCGAGTTTTACGTGGTTCAGGTCGCCGGAGCGTAAAACCCTACGTCCACGGCGAGCTGAGGAGCTCGCTGTATTGCTTGTTGCTCAGAACCGGAGTCCTGAGCTTGAGGATGAGTTACACCTAGCGTATGAGTTGCGGGAGTGCGAACCCCCACTAACGTTGCCTACCCGAGCCTTTTATAGTCCAAGGCCCGTGTGGCTTACAAGGGGGGCCCGGGACCCGACAGCTGGTCCCGGGGAGATTGCCTGCAGACTATCATATCCGCAGTTATGTCGGTAGTTGTCTCTGGCGAAGACTTCTGAGTCTTCGTCTTGCTGCCCTGCCCATGCCGCATGCTAGCCGTAGTGGTTGATGACGGCGGGGGCGGCAGGGGATGTCTTGTCGCTGTGTTTATTGGCTGGCAGGTTCTGACACCGCGCGCCAGTCTGTGATGTGACTGGGCGCAACGGCACCTGACAGAGGCGTGCTCCGCGTCTCCGCGTCTTGGGAAGGCGCGAGCCTTGAATACCTTGTACGGGCAAGGTATGGGGCGTCTTTACGCCCGCTGCCTACCGCTCGGGGGCAGGCAGCGCTCTTCTACTGGACACGTGGCGGGCCCGGAGCCCTCCTCAGAGAAGAGGGAGGTCCGGCCCCGCTGGACACGTGGAGCCTTCGGACCTCTCCCCGCGGAGGGGGAGGTCCGGCTTCTGTCGGCCACGTGGCGGGCCCGGAGCTCTCCTCTGTAGGGAGGGAGGCCCGGCCCCGCTGGACACGTGGCGCCTTCGGACCTCTCTCCCGCGGAGGGGGAGTTACGGCTTCTGCAAGCCACGTGGCGAGCCCGGAGCTCTCCTCTGAGGAGAGGGAGGTCCGGCCCCGCCGGACGCGTGGCGCCTTCGGAGCTCTCCCTGCGGAGAAGGGCGAGATCCTTAGGCACTTTCCCCTGTGCGCGGGGGTACCCCATATAGCGGGTACCGATAGCTTTTGTGTCACATTGGACCGTCTTACGCGCTGACACACTATGTAAACCTCCGCCCCATTTATGAGGAGTCAGCGGGTAGGTAGAGGCGTCCGGGCTATAAAAGAGGAGACCCAGAATCTCCACTCAGGGGGACTTCACGCCCACATGCACACAGCACTTAGGCTCTTTTCGTACTCTCGCACACGAAGAAGCCTCTGTTATAACTACGCTTCCACAAACTGCCTGAGTTAATACAAGACCGATGAACACCCCAAACTAGACGTAGGACACGTTATACGAACCAATATAAATCCTTGTCTTTGTTAGGTAGTTGTCGGTACCCTCGATATGGGGTACCCCCGCGCACAGGGGAAAATTCCTAAGGACCTCGCCCTTCTCCGCAGGGAGAGCTCCGAAGGCGCCACGTGTCCAGCGGGGCCGGACCTCCCTCTCCTCAGAGGAGAGCTCCAGACCCGCCACGTGGCCAGCAGCAGCCGGACCTCCCCCCTCCGCGGGGAGAGCTCCGAATGCTCCACGTGTCCCGCGGGGCCGGACCTCCCTCTCCTCAGAGGAGAGCTCTAGGCCCGCCACGTGGCCAGCAGCAGCCGGACCTCCCCCCTCCGCGGGGACAGCTCCGAAGGCTCCACGTGTCCCGCGGGGCCGGACCTCCCTCTCCTCAGAGGAGAGCTCCGGGCCCGCTACGTGGTCAGCAGCAGCCGGACCTCCCCCCTCCGCGGGGAGAGGTCCGAAGGCTCCACGTGTCCTGCGGGGCCGGACCTCTCTCTCCTCAGAGGAGAACTCTGGGCCCACCACGTGGCCAGCAGAGCAACGCTGCCTGCCCCCGTGCGGTAGGCAGCAGGCGTAAAGACGTGCCATACCTTGCCCGTACAAGGTATTCAAGGCCCGCGCCTTCCCAAGACGCGGAGACGCGGAGCACGCCTCTGTCAGGTGTCGTTGCGCCCAATCACATCGCAGACTGGCGCGCCGTGTAGAAGCCTGCCCGCCAATAAACACAGCAACAAGACATCTCCTGCCGCTCCTGCCATCATAAACCACTACGACTAGCTTGCGGCATGGGCAGGGCGGCAGAACAAAGACTCGGAAGCCTTCGCCAGAGACAACTACCGGCATAACTGCAGATACGGTAGATGGCAGGCAATCTCCCCGGGACCACCTGTCGGGTCTCAGACCCACCTTGTAAGCCGCTCGAGCCTTGGACTATAAAAGGCTCGGGTAGGCAATGTTAGCAAGGGTTCAAACTCTGTGAACTCGCACTCTATACATCACTCACCCTCAAGCTCAGGACTCCGGTTCTGAGCAGCAAGCAATACAGCGAGCACCTCTGCTCACCGTAGACGTAGGGTTTTACGCTCCGGCGGCCTGAACCATGTAAAACTTCCCGTGTCAGGCTTCTCCCTCACTCGTCCCTAACACTGAAGCTCTCCGCAAGTGTCTAGCCCCTCCGAAAAAGAACCTCCGCGGGCTGCCCAGAGCAGGTCCGGGGGAAGTGTCGACTACACACTTCAACATTTGGCGCGCTAGGAAGGGGGCTTTTCCCTTGCGCGACGAGCTTTTACCGGCGAAGATGACCAAGCTTCCTTCAGCGGCAAGCTCTCCTCCCCCGTGTTTACGACGGACCGTGACTAGCGGGGACTACGTCTCGACACACTCTGGACGGAGTGTGTCGGCGCAAGCTGGAAGCCAGCAGCCGACTCCGGCAGCGCCGACTCCAGCAACGCAGGCTCCAGCGAGCGTGAGATCCTCTGCAGCGCTAAGCGTCCCCCACGGGGGCGCGCTAGCTGCAGCAAGAGCGCTACTGCACAATCCACCTGCTGGGGACGCGCCTCAGTCAGCGACCCAGCAGTGGACTCGTGAGGTAGACCGTCTCGTCATCGCCGTCGCAAACCTTAGACTTCGGCGGGGACGACGTTCCGGCCAACCGGCTGTGTCGCTGGCGCGCACGCCAACGGTTGACGGGCAGACGACAGATTCTAGCTCCACCAGGCTCCCATCGACGGACCTAAGGACAGAGCTGGAACGATGCCACTTGGGCAAGGATGCACGAGTGTTCATTGAGCGACGGCGAGAAAGGCGTCGCAACCAAAAGGCCGGCGACAGCATGACATCTGCCTCGACCCTGCCTGGGGCGCAGACTTTCGCCACACGATCTCTGCCCCAGGCATATACCATGCAGCATATGCCCCAGCCATATGCCCTGCAAACGGTGCCCCTGGTCTATGGTGCAGTCTTGCCCATACCGGGGTACACAGTGCCAGCAGCAAACTAAGCGTTCGCGGCACCAACGCCTGCAGCAACAGGAGCAGGATGTGCAGCCCTGGCGCCACACCTTTGCTTTGCGAGGTGGCCGCGCAAGTTTCGGCCGCACCTGTCCGAGAAGTACGACGGCAGTGTCAAGCCGGCGGAGTTCCTCCAGATCTACTCCACCGCCGTCCTTGCTGCAGGAGGGGACGAGGCCATCATGGCCAACTACTTCCCCGTCGCCTTGACCGGCCCAGCCCGGTCTTGGCTCATGAACCTCCCCCAGGGTTCCATAACCTCTTGGGGAGAACTCTGCTGGCAGTTCACTGCTAACTTAGGCAGCTCCTACACCCGGCCTGGCACGGAGCTCGACCTCCACGCTGTCCAGGAACAACCCGGGGAGACGCTGCGCTCCTTCATCCAGCGGTTCTCCCAGGCACGGAGCACCATCCGGCACATCCAAAATGCTTCTGTGGTGGTGGCGTTCTGGCAGGGTGTTCGGGACAAGAAGATGCTTGAGAAGCTCGCGACCAGAGAGGTCCGCGATGTCTCAGAGCTCTTCAGCCTGGCGGACAAGTGCGCCAGGGCAGCTGAAGGGCGGAACTGGCACTCTCTGCCAGCCTCCGAGTCAGGAGGACAGCCCAGATCTGGCGCCGCTTCCTATGGAGGCGGCAAGAAGATCAAGAACCAGGGCGGTGGCAAGATGAAACCACCGGCTGCGGCTCCCGTTGCTGCAGCAGCAGCACCCAGTGGGGCTCAGGGGCCACGCCCCGACAAAAGGCAGCGACAGTCACCAGCTCCAGAGGGAAACCAAGGGGTGAACTGTGCCCCGTGCACGGCACCAGCTACCATACTGCTGCTGAGTGCCGGGACATCCAGAGGCTCGCAGAGCGCTTCCGCAAAGGGAGGCAGCTGCGAGCTGATGCTCCGCCCTTCCGTCAAAGGGAGGGTAAGCAGAAGGTCGACGCCCCAGACAACGTCGGCCACCACGTGGGGTTTCAGGAGCCTCAGCGCGCCATAAAGACGGTGCACAACGGTGAGGACTCCAGCTCCAGTGATGACGAGCCGGGGCAGTAGCCGACTACGGCAGCCCTGAAAAATCAGTGGAGACTGCACTGCTGCGATATAAGCCATGGAGAAGCTCCAAGCAGTTGCAGAAGCCCAAGCACCAGCCCCGGCGGTGCAGAACCGGGCCTGCTCCACCCGAGTGCACATCTCTATGCCCCGGCCTCACCTCCCGGGGGCCGCCCAGGATCTGTCAACCCCTTGACGGCCTTAGCCAGAAGGGGAAAGACATCTTGGGTCTCCCAAGAAGAGTCCGGGTCCTCCTACCTCTTGATGGCCTTAGCCAGAAGGGGAAGGTACCCCGGGGCTCCCGGGAGAAGCCGCGCTGGACCTGCTCCAGCGTGAATATATCTACCTCGTCGGCGAGGCTCGAGAGCAGGTAACACCCCACAACGCACGGCCCGGCTGGTGCTCTAGCACTACCGCCAAAGGACCAAGCGCGTCAGGGACCTGCGAGAAGGCAACCTGGTGCCGTGACACACACTTTCCCGCGAAGGACCTATAAACTCTCCCCCATCCGGGAAGGTCCCTTCAGACTCACGAAAGTTGCCGTCCCAGGTACACACACCTTTCAACCAAGGATGGGATCCGTCCCTAGACCCTTGGAGCATGGAACATCACAGTAAGTTCTACCCCCTGAGCATTAGTGAAACAGGCCTTTACCTTTCTATAATAAATCTCATAGAGTGCAGGAACAGCGCTCGGAGCAGCTAAGCCTCAGGGGACGGTCCAGGACTACGTCCAGCTTGGCCTGGTTCCGACCCTAAGCGCGTAGAGTCTTACTTCCCTTCTTAATGGGGCGGGTCGTTGCCTCCATGTATAGCATGCCTCCCTCCTATGGGCATTTACACAGAAACCTGTTCTACCTCGCTCTCACTTATGTGCTCATTTAAATTACGCATTAATTTTTATGACCGCACTTTCTATGTATGCTCACCGTACATTTAGCTCCCCTTTCCCGCTCTCATCCATAGTCAACATTTGCTATCCTACCGAAGGCGGTCGCGCTTGAGGCACCTGCCGATGGTCAGAGGGCCTCTCGGGCCTCCCCCAGTCAGGTGTTGCGGTGCCAGTTGGTCACCTCCAGGAAAGGCCTGAGCCGTGCATGGGGGGTCCAGGGTGCGTATCCCGCTTAGCCGGCTCTGTACCCAAAGCGTGCGCATCCTGCCCTCCGGAGGTCCAGGGGAGTACAACCGCTTTGCCTGGTTCTGTACCCAAAGCCTGTGCACTCTGCTTCCCCGGTGTACGGTCCGGTACTAGGGGTCGGACGGCCGTACCGTGACCTCGGAGGGAGCCGGAGCCCCGGTGCCTCGCGCACAGAATTTCCCAAGCCCCATATACCGGACTAGGACCGTAAGTCGTATAAGACTAAGAGACGGGGAGAGGATAACCCCCCGCGGAGAATTACGCTTCCTCTACCTGTGTGCAGGACCTCCAGGTTCTAGCTACGAGGATTGCATGAAGGGGGAAGCAAGGGGCTATCGACTACGCCAGCGCAAGACCGGAGGATCCGGGTTTCGCCCCTTCCGCAGGGACGAGTCCCGAAGGCCCCACGTGTCCAGCGGGGCCGGAGCTCCCCTCTACACAGAAGGAGCTCCGGGCCCGCCACGTGGCCGGCAGAAGCCAGACCTCCCCCCTCCGTGGGGAGAGCTCCGAAGGCTCCACGTGTCCCACGGGGCCGGACCACGCTGTCCTCAGAGGGGAGCTCCGGGCCCGCCACGTGGTCGATAGATCCGGACCTCCCCATTCTCATGGGGCGAGTTTCGGAGACCTCCGGGGCCCTTAATACAATAAGGACCCGGGGAAGGTGTCTGTGCAGACCTTCGAGATTGGTGAAGGCCTCTGAGTACCTTACGAAGCTAAGGGCTCGACCAGGCAAAACCAAGAGGGAGACAAGAGCAAGAGACACAAAAAGTCACAAGAGTCTATTTATTCATGGCTCCATGAGCTGGACTACAGACTAAATAAATAAGAAAAGGGGGGAGATACAAGTCCTAGGTCCCCCGTGGCTCGCGCCGGAACCTAGAGGCTACAAGGGTGGCCACGTCCCCAACTTCAGCCCTGGCGGTTTCTTCCCGCTCCGCGGCAAGGCCCTGTCTCGCTGGCTCCAGTGAGAAGGAAGGGTCCCGGCTCCTGAAGCATGCCAACACGTGCGTGGCAACCTCCACGACTAGGCCCCGTCCCTCTGCCTCGAGCTCGCCGGCCACCACCGCATCTGGCCTGCTCATCTTGGCGCTGATTGACTCAAGCGCGGGGATCACCTCGGCCACCTTCAGCGCAGGGGCCGCCGTCTTCAGCGGGCTGAAGCCAAGGGGGACCATGGCGGACCCTGCCTGGTCGATGAAGATCGAGACCGCACGGGCCTCAGAAGACCGCGAGGCCAAGAGCTCCTCTACCTCACGGCAGGCTGCCAGCAAGGCGTCGTGGCTCCCCTTGGAGAATTCCTTCTCCCTGGCCGCCAGAGAGCTTTCCCGAAGGCGGAGGTTACAGGCGAGGCGCTCCAACTCCGAAGCCCGGAAGTTGGCAGCCAGCTCCCGATCCAGGATCGCCTGGCGCTCCCGGGAGACCTGCTCCTCCCTCGTGGAAAGGTCTGCCTTTCGGGCCTCTAGCTCCGTAGCCCGGGCTCGCAGGTCGCCCTCGCCCGCCGCCAGCCGCGCGGCGACTCTCTCCGCCTCGGCCGCTACGGAGCGCTCCTGATCCGCAATGGCGCGCTCACGGCGCGCCAGCCTCTGCCACACCTCCTCGAGGGCAGAGAAGTTCTCCTCGGCCCGGGCATGCGCCTGAAGGGCCTCCCTGTGGATCCGCCACGTCTCGGAGTCCAGACGGTCGACAACCCACTTCTGTCGGTCGAGGAGCGCCTCCATGATGTCAAGCGACTCCCGCCTGGAGTCGAGCTCCCCCTTGACCTTCGCGGTCCGCTCTGGCAAAAGGTTCCCCCAGATGAGGAGGCGATCCCTCTCAACCACCTGCTCCTCTCGCTCGCGATCGAGCGCGGCCAAGACCTGCCGGACGCTCGTCTGGGCGAGCACGAGAGCGTCTGCCAGGGGCAGTGGGGCAGCAGAGGCCGGAGCGGCGCCCGCAACCTCCTCCATCACGTCGTCTTCAACAGAAGACGACGCAGCAGCAACCGGGATGAGGCGCCGGTTAGGAGAAGCCGGCGCCGGGACTTCGACAGCCGAACCCGCCGAACCCTCACCGACAGCGGGCTCCTGAGCCGGTGGAGAGGGACGAGAGGAGGGAGTCGATGCTGCCATAGAAGTCGGGCCGCCTGGTACAGGAGGAACCTACGCTGGCTTGGGGGCCGCGGCAACCGTCTCGGCTTCCGAGCGCTGTGGCGCAGACTCCCCATCAGTCGGGGACGACCGAGAAACGCGAGCACTCCAATGGGCTCTGAACCCCGACTTTCGAGCCGGGGTAGGACCAATAGAGCCCGCCGTCGCTGCCGATGGCTGCTCCGCAGTCGCCCGGACTGACGGAGCAGGGGATGCTCCTGAAGCTCCCCTCGACACATCAGCAGTCTCCTTGGAGACTCCACCACCTGAAGCCCTCCTCGGCGCGTCAGCAGTCTCCTTGGAGACTCCACCGCCTGAAGCCCTCCTCGGCGTTTCAGCAGTTTCCTTGGAGACTCCACCGCCTGAATCCTTCCTCAACGCATCAGCATTTTCCTTGGAGATTCCACCGCGTGAGGAGGGAGGACGCGACGCCCGGGAACCTTCAGCCTGTCGTCGCTCAAGAGGAGTCCCGTCGGGATGATGAGCCCGAGACCTCTTGGGGTCGCCACCAGACGGGGCGCCATCTCCAGAAGCAGGGCGTGCAGGTGCCCTGGATCCCTGACTCGGCGCAGATGCCGCCACCGGAGGAGATCGAGCGCGTTTCTTCTCTGGAGGCGGGTTGGAAGCCATGGCAGAAGACAAAGGCACAAGAACTCACGGAAGGTGCAAAGCGCTAGGGAGTGCGAAGGGAAGCCACGATGCGGGTAAGATCCCCTTTTAAAACTTCCCAGGTGTGATTCAAAGCGATTTGAAACTCTTCGAATACGCCGCTTGGGAAACCGCATCGGCTCCAAGACCAAGCGTCGATGACAAGTGGACCCAAGTCGTCCAGCTGAAGCGGTGGGCCAAGAAGTCGGTCTCCCAAGGAGACGAGCCGGCAAGGCGCTTCGGCGGTTCCCGAAAAAAGCGCCGCGACGTGCAGAAGTGGCAGCCTTGGGAACCACTGCAGTAAAAGCAACCATCAAGTGGACGCACGCTCCCATGACCCCATGACTGTTCGTGCTCCGACAACGGTCAATGCGGGACTTAGAGAAAGTGCGCAGAATGGAAGAGATGGAGGCCCCACCTCGGGCTCGCTATCTCCCCCGAGATGGGCCCGGGGGCCACTGTCGGTACCCTCGATATGGGGTACCCCCGCGCACAGGGGAAAATGCCTAAGGACCTCGCCCTTCTCCGCAGGGAGAGCTCCAGAGGCGCCACGTGTCTAGCGGGGCCGGACCTCGCTCACCTCAGAGGAGAGCTCCAGACCCGCCACGTGGCTAGCAGCAGCTGGACCTCCCCCCTCCGCGGGAGAGCTCCGAAGGCTTCACGTGTCCCGCGGGGCCGGACCCTACTCTCCTCAGAGGAGAGCTCCGGGCCCGCCACATAGCCAGCAGCATCCGGACCTCCCCCCTCTGTGGGGAGAGCTCCGAAGGCTCCACGTGTCCCGCGGGGCCGGACCTCCCTCTCCTCAGAGGAGAGCTCCGGGCCCGCCACGTGGCCAGCAGCAGCCGGACCTCCCCCCTCCAAGGGGAGAGCTCCGAAGGCTCCACGTGTCCCGCGGGGCCGGACCTCCCTCTCCTCAGAGGAGAACTCCGGGCCCGCTACGTGGCCAGCAGAGCAACGCTGCCTGCCCCCGCGCGGTAGGCAGCAGGCGTAAAGATGCGCCATACCTTGCCCGTACAAGGTATTCAAGGCCCACGCCTTCCCAAGATGCGGAGCAGGCCTCTGTCAGGTGCCGTTGCGCCCAGTCACATCGCAGACTGGCGCGCCGTGTCAGAGCCTGCACGCCAATAAACACAGCAACAAGACATCTCCTGCCGCCCCTGCCATCATCAACCACTACGACTAGCTTGCGGCATGGGCAGGGCGGCAGAACGAAGACTCGGAAGCCTTCACTAGAGACAACTACCGGCATAACTGCAGATACGGTAGATGGCAGGCAATCTCCCCGGGACCACCTGTCGTGTCTCGGACCCACCTTGTAAGCCGCTCGAGCCTTGGACTATAAAAGGCTCGGGTAGGCAACGTTAGCAAGGGTTCAAACTCTGTGAACTCGCACTCTAGACAACACTCACCCTCAAGCTCAGGACTCCGGTTCTGAGCAGCAAGCAATACAGCGAGCACCTCTGCTCACCGTGGACTTAGGGTTTTACGCTCCGGCGGCGTGAACCACGTAAAACTCCCCGTGTCAAGCTTCTCCCTCACTCGTCCCTAATGCTGAAGCTCTCCGCAAGTGTCTAGCCCCTCGGAAAAAGAACCTCCGCGTGCTGCCCAGAGCAGGTCCGGGGGAAGTGTTGACTACACACTTCGACAGTAGTCATCTAGACATAAAACATGAAGCATTCGTGGGAAAAAAAACACCGACAATTTCATTAACAACCTAAGCACCAACTAAAACTCTAGATTATCTTGGTGCGCTATGTGCGGGTGCTAATGGTTACAGAAATGGATATAACACACTTATTAAGTATGCATAAACATAAGGATTACAAGTTTGTTAAAAAGATCTTGAGAGAAATGACTTTGTGCAATTGCGGATATGGGGTACCCCCGCGCACGGGGGAAAATGCCTAAGGATCTCACCCTTCTCCGCAGGGAGAGCTCCGAAGGTGCCACGCTTCCAGCGGGGCCGGACCTCCCTCTTCTCAGAGAAGAGCTCCGGGCTCGCCACGTGGCCTGCAGAAGCTGGACCTCCCCCTCCGCGGGAGAGAGGTCCGAAGGCGCCATGTGTCCAGCGGGGCCGGACCTCCCTCTCCTCAGAGGAGAGCTCCGGGTCTGCCACGTGGCCGACAGAAGCCGGACCTCCCCCTCCGCGGGGAGAGGTCCGAAGGCTCCACGTGTCCTGCAGGGCCGGACCTCCCTCTTCTCTGAGGAGGGCTCCGGGCCCGCCACGTGTCCAGCAGAAGAGCGATGCCTGCCCCCGAGCGGTAGGCGGCGGGCGTAAAGACGCCCCATACCTTGCCCGTACAAGGTATTCAAGGCCCGCGCCTTCCCAAGACGCGGAGACGCGGAGCACGCCTCTGTCAGGTGCCGTTGCGCCCAGTCGCATCACAGACTGGCGCGCGGTGTCAGAACCTGCCAGCCAATAAACACAGTGACAAGACATCCCCTGCCGCCTCCGCCGTCATCAACCACTACGACTAGCAGGCGGCGTGGGCAAGGCGGCAAGACAAAGACTCAGAAGCCTTCGCCAGATACAACTACCGACATAACTGCGGATACGATAGTCTGCAGGCAATCTCCCCAGGACCACCTGTCGGGTCCCGGACCCCCTTGTAAGCCACCCGAGCCTTGGACTATAAAAGGCTCGGGTAGGCGACGTTAGCAAGGGTTCGCACTCCCACAACTCATACGTTAGGCATAACACATCCTCAAGCTCAGGACTCCGGTTCTGAGCAACAAGCAATACAGCGAGCTCCTCAGCTCGCCGTGGACGTAGGGTTTTACGCTCCGGCGGCCTGAACCACGTAAACCTCGCCGTGTCAAGCTCCTCCTTAACTCGTCCCTACGCTCAAACTCTCCGCAAGTGACTAGCCCCTCCAAAAAAGAACCTCCGCGGGCTGCCCAGTGCAGGCCCGGGGGAAGTGTCGACCACACACTTCGACATTTGGCACGCCAGGTAGGGGGCTTTTCCCTTGCGCGACGAGTTTCCGCTGACAAAGATGACCAAGCTTCCTTCAGCGGCAAGCTCTCCTCCCCCGCATTCACGACGGACCGTGACCAGCGGGGAGTACGTGTCGACACACTCAGGACGGAGTGTGTCGGCACAAGTCGGGAGCCAGCAGCCGACTCCGGCGACGCCGACTCCGGCAATGCAGGCTCCAACCAGCGTGAGATCTTCTGCAGCGATAAGCGTACCCCACAGGGGTGCGCTAGCTGCAGCAAGAGCGCTACTGCGCAATCCACCTGCTGGGGACGCGCCTCAGGCAGCGACCCAGCAGTGTATTCGCGAGGTAGACCGTCTCGTCGTCGCCGCCGCAAACCCTCGACTTCGACGGGGATGACGCTCTGGCCAACCGGCTGTGTCACTGACACGCACGCCAACGGTTGACGGACAGACGGCTGATTCCAGCTCGACCAGGCTTCAGTCGACGGACCTGGGGACGGAGCTGGAACGGTGCCACTTGGGCCAGGATGCCCGGGTGTACCTCGAGCGACGTCGAGAAAGGCGTCGCAACCAAGAGGCTGGCGACAGCGTGACGTCAGCCTCGACCCAGCCTGAGGCGCAGACCTTCGCCACGCGATCTCTGCCCCAGGCGTATGCCGCGCAGCATATGCCACAGCCATATGCCCTGCAAACGGCGCCCCCGGTCTATGGCGCAGCCCTGCCCATACCGGGGTACACTGTGCCAGCAGCGAATCAAGCGTTCGCAGCACCAACGCCTGCAGCAACAGGGGCAGGGTGTGCGGCCCTGGCGCCCCACCTTCGCTTCGCGAGGTGGCCGTGCAAATTTCGGCCGCACCTGCCCGAGAAGTACGACGGCAGCATCAACCCGGCGGAGTTTCTCTAGATCTACTCCACCGCCGTACTTGCTGCAGGAGGGGATGAGGCCGTCATGACCAACTACTTCCCCGTCGCCTTGACCGGCCCAGCCCGGTCTTGGCTCATGAACCTCCCCCAGGGCTCCATACTTTCCTGGGGAGAGCTCTGCCGGCAGTTCATCGCCAACTTCGGCAGTTCCTACACCTGGCCTGGCACAGAGCTCGACCTCCACGCCATCCAGCAACAACCTGGAGAGTCGCTGCGCTCCTTCATCCAGCGGTTCTCCCAGGTGCGGAACACCATCCCACACATCCAGAATGCTTCTGTGGTGGTGGCGTTCCGGCAAGGCATCCGGGACAAGAAGATGCTCGAGAAGCTCGCGACCAGCGAGGTCCGCGATGTCTCCGAGCTCTTCAGCCTGGCAGACAAGTGCGCCATAGCAGCCGAAGGGCGGAGCTGGCACTCACTGCCAACCTCCGAGTCAGGAGGACAGCCAGGGTCTGGCGCTGCTTCCTATGGAGGCAGCAAGAAGACCAAGAACTGAGGCAGAGGCAAGATGGAATTGCCGACCGCAGCCCCCGTCGCCGCAGCAGCGGCACCCAGTGGAGCTCGGGGGGCCGCGCCCCGACAAGAGGCAGTGATAGTCACCAGCCCCAGAAGGTAACCAAGACAAGCTATGCCCCGTGCACGGCAGCTGTCGCCATACTACTGCTGAGTGCCAGGAGATCCGGAAGCTCGCGGAGCACTTCCGCAAAGGGAAGCAGCAGCGGACTGATGCTCCACCCTTCCTCCAGAGGTAGGGCAAGCAGAAGGTCGACGTCCCAGACAGCGTCGACCACCAAGTGGAGTTCCAGGAGCCTCAGCGCGTCGTGAAGGCGGTGCACAACCATGATGACTCCAGCTCCAGCGACGATGAGCGTCGAAAGAAGCTCTACGTCATATACGGCGGGTCTGCCGACCCCTCGTCCCGAAGCGTAGTTAAGACTCTGCGCCGAGCGGTAGCGTCGGTGGCTCCACTCCCAAGTGCCGCACCGCACCTCAAGTGGATGGGAACCCCCATCAGTTTTGACGCCTCCGACTGCCCCAGGAACATGGCTGGGGCCGGCCAACTACCGCTCTTGGTAGCACCCACCATCGCCAACGTGAGGATGTACCACGTTTTGGTAGATGGCGGGGCTGGGCTGAACCTCATCAGCCGTGCAGCTTTCCAGAAGCTGCAGATCCCGATGGCCAAGCTCACCCCGTCGAGTCCGTTCTCAGGGGTAGGGCCGGGACAGGTCGTTCCCTACAGCAACATCAGCCTCCCGGTGACCTTCGGAGCTCCGGACAGCTATCGGACAGAATACATTCTGTTCGACGTAGCGGAGATCGACCTCCCCTTCAACGCCATAATTGGCAGGCCGGCCCTGTACCGATTCATGGCAGTAGCCCACTACGGCTACCTCGTCCTAAAGATGCCTACACCAACAGGCGTCCTCAGGATTCGTGGAGACCGCACTGCTGCAGTGTCGGCCTTGGAAAAACTCCAAGCGCTTGCAACAGCTGGAGCGCCAGCCCCTGGCAGTGCAGAAGCAGACCAGCTCCACCCGAGTGCACGCCACCGTGCCTCCGCCACCGCACCTCGGGTGCAACCCCTCGACGAGGGCGACGTCCCCTTAAAGGTCGTCCAAGTCAGCGCCGAAGCCACCCAGACCACCCGGGTAGCCGGGGGCCTGGATAGCAAATAGGAAGGCGCGCTCGTCACCTTCCTCCGGCACAACGTTGACGTGTTTTCATGGCAGCCGTCACAGATGCCGGGGATCCCTAGGGAGGTGATCGAGCACCACTTAAAGGTCTTCCCCGATGCCCAACCAGTTCAGCAGAAGCCCCGCAAGCAGTCCATCGAGCGGCAAAACTTCATTCGCGAAGAAATCAAGAAGCTGCTGGACGCTGGCTTCATACGGGAAGTCCACCACCCCCGGTGGTTGGCGAACCCCGTCGTTGTCCCGAAGGCCGGCGGGAAGCTCCGGATGTGCATCGACTACACCAGTCTCAATAAGGCATGTCCCAAAGATCCATTCCCTCTCCCTAGAATAGATCAAATAGTAGACTCAACACCAGGCTGCGATATGCTGTGCTTCCTAGACGCCTACTCGGGTTTCCATCAGATCCCCATGTCTAGAGAAGATGAAGAGCACACCTCCTTCATCACAGTAGATGGCCTCTATTGTTATGTCTCTATGCCTAACGGCCTAAAGAATGCTCTCCCCACCTTTGTGCGTGCAATGCACAAAACCTTTGGAGAGTTAATAAGAGACTTACTTGAGGTGTACGTCGATGACATCGTTGTCAAGGTCAGGCAGGGTTCGTCTTTGTTAGATAACCTAGCCTTAGTTTTTGACAAATTGCGCTCTACGCGCACCAAGCTGAACCCCGACAAATGTGTGTTCGGTGTATCCTCTGGGAAGCTCTTAGGATTCCTGGTCTTGCACCGGGGGATTGAGGCCAACCCAGAGAAGATCAAGGCCATCGATTTGATGCAGCCTCCTGCCCGCATCAAAGATGTCCAGAAACTCACGGGATGCCTAGCCGCGCTGAGTCGGTTTATACCGAGGCTAGCAGAGCGGGCACTTCCCTTCTTTAAGCTCCTGCGCAAGTCCGGTCCATTTGCCTGGACTGACGAAGCAGAAGAGGCTTTTTAGGAGTTGAAGCGACTCCTGACGACCCTACCTATCATGGTAGCCCCTGAACCCGGAGAGCACCTGCTGCTCTACATTGCGGCGACAACTGAAGTGGTGAGTATGGTCCTCGTTGCGGAGCGGCCGGACCTCTCACCTTCACAGCCTGCTCCAGCAGCAGAAGACGGATGCCAGGAAGCCCCGCAGGTCCAAGGCGGTCTCCCGGACCTCCAAGACAACCTCCCGGAGGTCCAGGGCAGCCTCCCGGACCCCCAAGACAACCTCCCGGGGGACCGGAGGGACCTCACGGGGGCCCAATGGGACCTCCCGGAGGTCCAGCAGGACCCTCCGGAGCTCCCGGAGAACCTGCGGGGCCCCTCGGAGGGCCAAGATGGCTTAAGAGACTCCGGGTTCCAACTCCTGGAAGCCCCCCTGGACCCAATCACCTCCAGCGGGCCAGGACCAATGGATGAAGACCTCTCAGACCTAAGAGAGAGGGTCCGAACCATCCAGAGGCCTGTCTACTACATCAGCGAAGTCCTTCACGATGCCAAGACAAGGTACCTAGAAGTCCACAAGCTGTTGTATGCAGTGCTCATGGCGTCCAGGAAGCTCCGCCACTACTTTCAGGCCCACCGGGTCTCGGTGGTCACCTCCTATCCACTGAAGACGATCCTTCACAGCCCCCATGCGACTGGCAACGTCGCTAAATGGGCAGCGGAGCTGGTGGAGTTCGAGCTGGATTTCCTTCCTCGCCATGCGGTCAAAAGCCAAGCGCTGGCTGACTTCGTGGCAGAGTGGACACCAACGAAGGCTGACCTAGGGGGCCACGAAGACGGTGAACCAGAGCACCGAGCTCCGGTCTTCACCGAGCCCCACTGGACGCTCTTCTTTGACGGCTCCTCGCGAAAGCAGGGGGCCGGTGCCGGCGTACTGCTTCTCATTCCATTAGGGGAGCAGTTTGGGTACATGGTGCGTCTCAATTTCAAGGCAACCAACAACTTGGCAGAGTATGAAGCACTCATCTTTGGCCTGCAGACAGCCCTGTCTCTGGACGCTCGCCAGTTGTTGGCACAGGGCGACTCCCAGCTGGTTATCAAGCAGGTTAAGGGCGAATGCTCCTGCAATGACCCGCAGCTAGCTGCTTATCTGCTTCATGTGCAGATGTCGGAGAAAGACTTCCCCGCCTTGGACCTGCGCCACGTACCGCGCGCTGGCAATGCCACAGCTGACGACCTTTCAACGAAGGCTTCCACCGGAGCCGCCGTGCCCGAAGGAGTCTTCGAGAGGACGTTGCTGTGGCCCACAGCCCGGCCCGCCGAGCCGGGCGAAGGGGGCTGGACCAGCACCTCGAAGCTGGCGGTCCCGGTGGCCCTGCAACCATGGATGCCGCCAAGGATCGTAAGCGTCACTGGGGACTCCGTGCAACCCAGCGCTCAAGATCTAGAAGCTCAAGTCAGACCCGATGCATGGATCACGGAGATCCGGGACTACTTGAAAGACAACATCCTCCCTGATGAACATGCAACCGCTAAACGGATTGTGTGTATGGCTAAGAGATATGCGCTGGTAGAAGGGGATCTCTACCGGCGTGGCGCCAACCATGTCCTATTGTGGTGCATAACCCAGGGGGAAGGCTGCAACTTGCTCGCTGAGATCCATGGAGGCGAATGTGGGAGTCACTCTTCCTCGTGCACACTTGTCGGTAAAGCCTTCCGGCATGGCTTCTACTGGCCGACAGCACTCCAGGATGCCGTCAAGCTGGTCGAGAGCTGCAAGGTGTGCCAGTTCCACGCCAAGCAGATCCATACACCGGCTCAGGCGGTACAGATGATCCCGCCCTCGTGGCCGTTTGCCGTATGGGGGTTGGACATCCTGGGACCACTCCCCAGAGCCGTCGGGCGATTCCGGTACCTCTATGTCGCCATTGACAAATTCACCAAGTGGCCGGAGGCCACACCAATTGTCACCATCAACAAGCAATTAGCAGTAAAGTTCATCAAGTCGATTGTCTGCCGGTTCGGGGTCCCGAACATAATCATCACTGACAACGGGACCCAGTTCACCAGCGCAGCATTCCAAGACTACTACGAAGACCTCGACATCCAGGTGTGCTATGCCTCTGTTGCTCACCCAAAAAGCAATGGACAAGTCGAGAGGGCCAACGCCGAGATTCTCCGGGGCCTCAAGACCCGCACCTATGCTAGCATGAAGAAACATGGTGCCAATTGGGTGGACGAGCTTCCGAGCATACTATGGGCTAACCGGACATCCCAGAGCTGGGCCACCAGAGAGACACCCTTCTTCATGGTGTATGGGGCCGAAGCTGTGCTTCCCCCAGAAATCACAATGAAGTCTCACCGTGTCCGAGCTTACGACGACGCCGCGCAGGACAACCTCCGGCGCGGAGACATCGACCTCGTCGACGAGGTCCGATTGCATGCAGCACTCCGTAACGCACGGTACAGACAAGCGCTCCGCCGCTACCACCAGAGGTCTGTGCGTGCCCGGGAGCTGCAGGAAGGCGACCTGGTGCTGCGGTGCATACTTTCTCGTGAAGGGACCCACAAACTCTCCCCTAGTTGGGAAGGTCCCTTCCGAGTCACAAAAGTGTGTCGTCCCGGGTGTGTACGCCTTTCCACCGAGGGTGGGGAGCCACTCCCGAACTCTTGGAACATCGAACACCTCCGTAAGTTATACCCCTAGAGCAATGTTAGGACAGTCTCTTCTTTTGGTAATAGATTCCATAGAGTCCAGGAACAGCGCTTGGAGCAGCTAAGCCTCAGGGGACGGTACAGGACTACGTTCAGCTTCGCCTGGTTCCGACCCCAAGCGCGTAGAGTCTTGCTTCCCTTCTTAATGGGGCGGGTCATGGCCTCCATATATAGCCTGCCTTCCTCCTATGGAAATTTATACGAAAAGAAACCTGTCCTACTTTGCTCTTCCCTTGTACTCATTTAAATTACGTATTAAATTTTTATGACTGCACTTTCGGCGTATGCTCACCATGCGCTCGGCTCCCTCTTCTCATTCTCACCTCTAGTCAGCATTTGCTGCCCTACCAAAGGCGGTTGCGTTGGAGGTACATGCCGAAGGCCAGGGGGTCCCCAATCTCCCGGCACTTCGTACACTATAGTCCCCAAGCGCCGTACAAGTGGATGGGGACCGTGAGCCAAATAAGACTATGAGATAGAGGAGGGGGAGCCCCCAAGGAGAATTACGTTTCCCTTACTTGTGTGCAGGACCTCTCGGCCTCAGCTCCCCGCAGGAGTATGGTAGGTGCACCCAACCAATGGGAGACACCTACCATGGGGCCGCTACGGGATCGCACAAGACCGGAACTCCAAGGTAAGACCGAAGGTCCCACGTGGGTGGCAGAAGCCGGACCTCCCCCTCTGGGGGGGGGCTCCAAAGGCCCCACGTGTCCAGCGGGGCCGGAGCTCCCGTCTCCCCAGGAGGGGCTCCGGATCCGCCGTGTGGCCGGCAGATGACGGACCTCCCTCTCCGGGGGAGGAGCTCAGAAGACCCCACGTGTCCTGCGGGGCCGGACCTCCTTCTCCTTAGAAGGGAGCTCCGGGCCTGCCATGTGGCCGGCAGATCTGGACCTCCCCATCCTCATGGGGCGAGCTCCGGAAACCCCCGGGGGCCCCTAATACAGTTAGGACCCGGGGAAGGTGTCTGTGCAGAGCTTCGAGATTGGTAAAGGCCTATGAGTACCTTGCGGAGCTAAGGGCTTGGCCAGGCGAAACCAAGACGAAGACAAGAGCATCACAGGCACGAAGGGTCACAAGAGTCTATGTATTCATGGCTCCATGAGCTGGACTACAGACTCGATAAAAGGAAGAGACAAGTCCTAAGGTCACGCCGGAACCTAAAGGCTACGAGAACGGCCACGCCCCCAACTTCAGCCCTGGCAGCGTTCTCCTGCTCCGTGACCCGAGCACAATGATCATCTCGGCCATCACCAGCGCAAGGGCCGGTGTCATCAAGGATGCTTTTGGAGTCCCCTCTGCCGCTTCAGCGGTTTTCTTAGAGACTCTGCCACCTGGAGTCCTCCCCGGCGCGTCAGCGGTTTCTTCGGAGACTCCATCGCCTGAGGAGAGAGGACGCAACTTACCTGAGGACTCCCCTGACCGAAGCGCAGGATCATTTCGGCCATCACCAGCGCAAGGGTCGCTATCATCAAGGGTGCATCTGAAGCCCCTTCCACCGCTTGAGCAGTTTCCTTGGAGACTCTGCCGCCTGGAGTCCTCCTCGGCGTTTCAGCAGCTTCCTTGGAGACTCCCCCCGCTTGAAGCCTCCTCGACGTGTCAGCAGCTTCTTTGGAGACTCCACCACTTGAGGAGAAAGCACACAATGCCTGGGAACCCTTAGCCAGTCGTCGCTCAAGAAGAGTCCAGTCGGGATGATGAACACGAGACCTCTTGAAGGCGTCACCTCCAGGGGCAAGGCATGCAGGCCCCCTGGGTCCCTGACTTGGCGCAGACGCCGCCGCCGGAGGAGATCGAGCGTGATCCCCCTCTGAAGGCGGGTTAGAAGCCATGAGAGAAGACAAGGCCGTAGAGACTCAAGAAAAGTGCAAGTGTTGGAAGCCTTATAAAGGGAGCCTAACCACGTTGCGGCTTCCTTTCACACCTTCCAGGTACAATCCAAGGCGATTCGAAACTCCTCGAATACGCTGCATCGGCAACCGCATTGGCTCCGAGACCGGGCACCGATGACGGGTGGATCCAAGCCGCCCAGCTGAAGCGGTGGGTCAAGGAGTCAGTCTCCAAAGAAGACGAGCCGGCAAGACACTCCGGCGGTTCCCGAAGAAAGCGCAGCAACGTGCAGAAGTGGCAGTCTTGGGAACCACCGCTGTAAAGGCAACCATCAAGTGGGCGCACGCTCCCACGATCCCGCGACTGTTCGTGCTCCGGCAGCGGTCAATGCGGGACTTAGAGAAAGTGCGCGGAACGGAAGAAACGGAGGTCCCACCTCGGGCTCGCTATCTCCCCCGAGATGGTCCTGGGGGCCACTGTCGGTACCCGCGATATGGGGTACCCCCGTGCACGGGGGAAAATGCCTAAGGATCTTGCCCTTCTCCGCAGGGAGAGCTCCGAAGGCGCCACGCGTCCGGCGGGGCCGAACCTCCCTCTCCTCAGAGGAGAGCTCCGGGCTCACCACGTGGCCTGCAGAAGCCAGACCTCCCCCTCCGCGGGAGAGAGGTCCGAAGGCGCCACATGTCTAGCGGGGCCGGACCTCCCTCTCCTCAGAGGAGAGCTCCGGGCCCGCCACGTGGCCGACAGAAGCCGGACCTCCCCCTCCGCGGGGAGAGGTCCGAAGGCTCCACGTGTCCTGCGGGGCCGGACCTCCCTCTTCTCTGAGGAGGGCTCCGGGCCCGCCACGTGTCCAGCAGAAGAGCGCTGCCTGCCCCCGAGCGGTAGGCGGCGGGCGTAAAGACGCCCTATACCTTGCCCGTACAAGGTATTCAAGGCCCGCACCTTCCCAAGACGCGGAGACGCGGAGCACGCCTCTGTCAGGTGCCGTTGCGCCCAGTTGCATCACAGACTGGAGCGCGGTGTCAGAACCTGCCAGCCAATAAACACAGCGACAAGACATCCCCTGCCGCCTCGGCTGTCATCAACCACTACGACTAGCAGGCGGCATGGGCAAGGCGGCAAGACGAAGACTCAGAAGCCTTCGCCAGAGACAACTACCGACATAACTGCGGATACGATAGTCTGCAGGCAATCTCCCCGGGACCACCTGTCGGGTCCCGGACCCCCTTGTAAGCCACCCGAGCCTTGGACTATAAAAGGCTCGGGTAGGCGACGTTAGCAAGGGTTCGCACTCCCGCAACTCATACGCTAGGCATAACACATCCTCAAGCTCAGGACTCCGGTTCTGAGCAACAAGCAATACAGCGAGCTCCTCAGCTCGCCGTGGACGTAGGGTTTTACGCTCCGGCGGCCTGAACCACGTAAAACTCGCCGTGTCAAGCTCCTCCTTAACTCGTCCCTACGCTCAAACTCTCCGCAAGTGACTAGCCCCTCCGAAAAAGAACCTCCGCGGGCTGCCCAGTGCAGGCCCGGGGGAAGTGTCGACCACACACTTCGACATATATATATATATATATATATATATATATATATATATATATATATGCATGCAATTATGGATGACATGAATACAAACTTATTATACTTAGGTGTTCCATATATCTTTATAAAAGTTCATTCCGTGCGCGCAAACAAAAATCTTCATGTGTGATAGGCTTTACTGGAATGGAGCAATGATAGTAGGGGTGAAAACGTCAGAAAAATAGTTAAATCGTTTTCATTTTCATATATAATTTTCAGAAACGGAATCGGAAATAGTACCATCGAAAACGGATATGATATCGGATATTTTGGAAATATCAAAAACAGATATATCGGAACAGAAACATGTCGATATCGGAACAATTTTAATTTTTTTAAAAAACAACACCCCAAAGGTCAAAGTATTGTCATCATTATTTAAAATGACTTAAGTAAACCATGATAATAACTTCACACTAGTAACCATAATAAATTAATGACAAGCCGAGTGGAATTGGAAATTTGGGATGGGATTAGGGTTCGGTGCTCTGAAGGCTGGGTCTCGGGCTCTCGGCCTATTAGCACTACAAGAAACACGAACATTTACGACAGCCAAAACCGTCATAATTAAGTCACTAACCATCGTAATTAAGTTACTTACGATGGTAATTACTTATTTGCGACGGCATCCGACCTTCATAAGTGATTAGTCATAAATAATGTTATTTATGACGGCCTAGACCGTCCGTCGTAACTTATAGAGATATACCAGCTGGCACCCTCTGGAAGCTTGTTTACGACGGCTGGAGCTGACCATCGTAAGTAACACATGTGTATTTACGACGGTCATCCCTAGGCCGTCGTAAATAAGGGATTTAATTTAAAAAACAGAAAATTGCTAACCTGGCACGAGGGCCAGCTCACAGTCAGATACAAAAACACATATATACATGACAGATTATTTATATTGTAATAGTTTCAAATATAAAAGACACGATGCTACACACTCCCATGTCTTCTACCTCCGGAGCCCGAAATGTCGTTCTCGCGCCGTGCTCCAGGTGACGGTAGCTGCGGCGATGGAGTGTGAGCCTCCGCCGTTGATCCCTGTGATGTACAAGTGTTGTTAGATAAGTTTTAGCTTTAAAAGTGTATATTTCACTAACTCTGCTTATGAAGAGGTAGAATTAAGCAAGTCTGGCTAAGTTTGTCTATGTTTTGCTAAAATATCCTACATATAGCTAAGTTTGTTGACGTTTGACTATTTTTGACTAATTTTGGTTCAATTTTCTATAGTAATCTAATTTATATTTATTTCAAGAAGTGTTGCTTACCTGTGCCGCTAAAAAGGCATATGTGGCTCCACCGATACCAGTGAGAATGGCAACCTGCTGCCCATGCTACTGGGCGAAGGCCTTTGATAGCAATGCATTAGCATATTAATAATAATTAAATGATATATATGTTTAGTATTTTAATTTCTTACCTGTATCGCCCGCTTGCACATGTGCCAAGTAGCTAGCTTGATACTCCTCTCTGGCCTTGGCATGCGCTTCTTGCTTCTGGAGCTTCTCCAGTGTCAGGCGTAGCTCCTCTTAGACACTCTAGAGCTCTAGCTCCCTCCGCGACATCTGCCGACTGGGTCCAGCGGACGAAGACTGCGAGGAGAAGACCCTCGAAGGCCTTGCCTCCCTCGAGTCCACCACTCCATCAAAAATAGAAAAACTATAAAAAAATATTAAGAGTAAAATAATGTAGCTCGAATTGATAGAAAAAAAACAACTAGCATCTTATCATCCATGCGTTTTACCACCACCGCTCGCATACACGACGTTGATGTTGAATGGTGTGTTCTACCAATCGTAGTCTTCGCCGTGAATCTTTAGCGTACTCTCCTCATACTTCTCCTACAACAAATACAAGCAATACATAAAATTGTGTCAATAACAATCTTAGTTACAAATAACGTAAAGCAACTTGAGGACTCACCAGTCAAGTTGTCGTCACCGGAGCGCATAGCTGGTCGGGCTGTGAAGGGTCACTTGGTTGTGATCTCTCTTTCACACCTGAACATCGCTTGATCGCTCACTGAGCTCGTTTTTCTATAAGTACGAGTCAATAGCATAAATATACTATAAAAATAGTTACGTAGGTATTTTCTTTACCATTCGTCTAGCAGACGTAGATGTCCATCCATACCGTACGTATGGCCTCCAATAGAGCTTTTGCACTATCGGGCCCTCTTAGACTTGGCGACGAAGTTCTCACTGGACCACAGGCGAGAGGGTCTGGTAAGCCTTCGGACGGTCCTCCAACCAAGAAATCTCCACCTGCAAGCATTTAGAAATTGATTGAAATAACGTTGATATTACAAAATAATAGTCAAATAAAAAACACTACTAGTTTACCTCCGCGTATTGCTCCTCCGTCAAGTACGTGCTGGAGCCGTCTCTGAACACGGCAAGCTTCTGCCCTTGATGCCTCTTCATATAGTCGTTTGTTGCTTTAATTCGGGCATAAGAGATTGCCTGCTAACAAACTTCATGGTGTTCTTGTTGAAGACGTCTCTCGCATTCTCAGCATACGTTAGATCCGCCAAACGGTACCGTCTATACAAAAAGACAAACATAATTGTTACCACGATTGCAAAAGGTGCTAAGCGCTAGGCGGGTGGTGACCCCCCGCCTAGTGCTAAGGCGTACGTGCCTAGGCGTTTTTAGGCGGGGTCTAGGCGGTTATATTAAAAAAATAAAACCTAGAAGTATATTTAGGCCATGTTTGGTTCCGATTGTAATCAGCTTATTCATAAAAATAAGCAATAATCCCACCCAAACGCATTGGTTAGATTTCACTTATTTTTTAAGCTGATTATTAGAAAAGCTACAAAACAATGTAAAGATTGATTTTCTCATAAGCGGTGTGCATCTTGCGTTTCTAAAAAGCGAACGTATTTTTCTCCCGTTCCCTTCCTCTCCAATGTACCCACATCTCGAACCCGTGCCTCCGTCCGCCGCCGGCGGCTGCCGTCGCTCTCCCTGCTCTTCGTGCTGTCATCGGGCGCCTTCGCTCTACTTATTCTTGGCCTGGACGCGGCGGAGTGCGGCGGTGACGATGCGCGGGTCGAGCACGCGACGGCATCGCACGGGTGGGAGGCGGCAACAAGCGCGAGCGAGCAGAGAGAGTGGCGGCGGAGCAGGGTCTTGTCGGTGGGACGAGCGTCCGTGACAGCAAAGACTAAGGTCTCGGAAGCTCGTCTCCGTCCAGCGTGTGCGCGATGGTCTCGAGCTCGACGGGCACCCTGGCCTCGATATCGCGGTCGACGAGCCGCACTGCTTAAGTGGCTCACGCTGCGCGCGGTGGTGCCCATGGCTGGTGCAGGGCCGCAGGGGTCAGTAGAAAACAACAGTGCCATGGAAGCTAGCAGCCTGGCCACAACGACGATATATCTCGCTCGTCACACAGGTGCCGGGTTGAGGGTAGGCAGCAACTTTTCCACTATTTTTTGTTTTGTTTCATTTTTTACACTTTTTTCAATCTCTTTTCCCTTTACCCCTTTACCTGACATGGATGGAAGAGCTCTTTGTACTCTATTCAGTCGACTATCAAAGTCAATTCGTTTTGAAATAACTTACCTGCACCTCTACGTGCATTAGTAATACTTGTTGTTATCAAGCTGTTATCATCTATACAAAAAATCAATAAAATAGGCTATTGTGAAATTAAGGGGCATACAAGTCATTTTACAGATAAAATAAATAATTCACCAAAAATAATCAGGATTGCCAAACATTTTGGTTTTTAGACAGCAGACTCTCTAGACAGCGGCTTATCAAAAAATCTTGCTTATTAGATAAACAAATCTCAGAAAGCGAAACCAAACATGGCCATATTTATGTTATGCTATACTATTTTTTCATGGGTTATTTCGTTTTCCGAAGCATTTCCCTTGACCCAATGGCGCTTCTTGTCCTCCCCCAAGCGTTGTCCGACAGATCTCTCCACTCCCGCTCCCCTCCACCTGCGCCCGCAGCCCTCCGCCTGGGAACGCGCCTACACCACCGCCACCAACCCCCCCGGACCGTTGCAAATAAGCTTTATATACTCGTGTGCCCGGGACGGCGCGGGCGCGCACGCCGCCTCCCGCCGCAGATCGCGCCTGCCACCCCTCGCCGCCCTGTGCGCCGCCGCCCCCGGGCCCTGCCACGCCGCCCCCTCCCGCGCCCACCACCGAGCCGCCGGCGGCCCCCAGCCATCGGCGCCCCTGACCACGGCAGCCCACCCTGCCCTCCCCCGCCGGACATCGCGCCCTCATCGAGTAAATTTTTAATGATTATGTTTACTTTATAAATTACTTGTTAATTTAGTTAGCTAATTACTTTAGTTAGTTCAAAATTATGTTTAGGTTATCAATTAGCAATGTTATAGGTTATTAATTACTTGTTAATTTAAGTAGTTCATTGTTTATTTTTTGTTTATTTAGTTAGTATAGTATTTTTATTATTTAGTTTTTGTTTAGTTGTTTACTTAATTAGTTTATAATTTAGTTATATGTTTAGTTTAGTTTATAATTTAGTAACTTGATTTGATATTTAATTAATTTAGGTCATCAAGTTGTACTTTACATACTTAGTTCAATATTTAGTCAGGTAAATTGTTAAGTATCAATTTTATTTAAAAATAGATTTATTGGTATTAATCATTTGATTATTTAATTTGTTGTATTAGTTAATTTATTGGTATTAATTGTTGCTCTCATGACGGTTAGCTATATACACTATCGTGAGAGCATATATAATATATTATTTACGACGGCTCGAGACTGGGTTGTCATAAGTAGTAAGACCGTGAGTAGGTCGAGCCGGGCACGAAGGCGAACGGCCTCGACACGTACTTGATGGAGGAGTAGTACGCCGAGGTAAACTAGTAGTGTTTTAGTTATGACTCTGATTTTGTAATATCAGCGTTATTTGAATCAATTACTAAATGCATGCTGGGTGGGATTTCTTGGTTGGAGGACCGTCCGGAGGCTTACTGGGCCCTCTGTCGGCTATGATCCAGCGAGGACTTTGTCGCCAAGTCCAAGAGGGCCTGACAGTGTAGAGGCTCTACTGGAGGCCATACGTATGGTCCGGATGGCCATCTACTTCTGGCTAGACGATTGGTAAGGAAAATATCTATAAAAATTTATTTATAGTATATTTATCCTACTACTTGTACTTACAAGAAAATGAGCTTGGTGAATGACCGAGCGACGCTTAGGTGTGGAAGAGAGGTCACAGGGCAAGTGACCCTTCATAGCCCGACCAGCTGTTCACTCCGGTTGTGACAGCTCGACTAGTGAGTCCTCGAAGTAACATGTTGCTTTACTTGTAAGTAACATTGCTACTAACGCGTTTTTAGGTATTGCTTGTATTTATAGGAGAAGTATGGGGAGGAGACGGTTAAGATTCACAACCAAGATTATGATTGACAGACCACACCAATCTATTCTAACGCCGTGTATGCGAGCGGTGGCGGTAAAGCGCATGGACGGTGGGATGCTACCTGTTTTTCTTTTTGTCAATTCAACCTACATTATCTTACTCATAATCTTTTTTTATAGTTTTGCTATTTTTCATGGGGTGGTTGACTCGAGGGAGGCAAGGCCTTCGAGGGGCTTCTCCTCACAGTTTTCGTCTGCCGGACCCAGCTGGCGGATGTCGTAGAGGGAGATGGAGTTTCAAAGTTTCCAGAAGGAGCAACGTCTGACACAAAAGAAACTCCAGAAGCAAATAACCTTTTTGAAGGCCACTCAAGACTATAAAGCAACCTACAACGCATAGATACAAGCAACGATACAGGTAATAGCTTAAAATTTAAACTAATTATATAATTCATTACTATTCATACGCTAATGCTTTTTTATCACAGGCCTTAGCCCAGCAGCACAGACAATAGATTGCCATTCCCACATGGCCGCCGTTGATGCAGCCACAGATGCTGGAGCCACAGGTGCCTTCTTCTGCGGCACAAGTAAGCAACATTTCTTCAAATCAACATAAATTATATTACGATAGAAAACTATAACAAAATTAGTTAACCATAGCAAAACTTAGCCATAAATGCTTAAACGTAGCCAAAAGATAGCCATAATTGCTCAAACATAGCAAAATTTAGACATAATTTTTTAAACATAGCCAAACTTATCCAAAGTCAGCTATAATCGCTCAAACATAGCCAATTTTACTCAAACTTAGCCGTAATTGATCAAACATATCTATAATTGCTCTAACTACCATAGGGATCGACGGTGGATGCTCAGATAGCATCGCGTGTGCTACCGAGACCTGAAGTATGACGCGAGGACGATATTCCGGACTCTAGAGGTAGCGGACGTGGGAGTGTCTAGTGTCTTATCTTGTATTTCATATTATTATATTACAAACTGGCTTTGATGTTATATATTTATTTTTGTATCTGCTTGTGAGCTGGCCATCGTGCCAGGTTAGCATTTTTCTGTTTTAAAAAAATTACATCCCTTATTTACGACGGCCTCGAGGTGTCCGTCGTAAATAAGCATGTGTTATTTATGACAGTCAGCTCCAGGCCATCGTAAATTAGCCTGCATTATTTACGACGACATGTTCCTAGCCGTCGTTAATAACCTTCGAGAGGTGCCAGTCTGACACCCTCTCAGTAAGTCATGACGACCGGTTTAGGCCGTCATAAATAAGCTTATTTTTAGCCAATCACTTATGACGACCTGTCGCCATCGTAAATGAGGAATAACCATCGTAAATAAGTTAATTACGATAGTTAGTGGCTTAATTACAACAGTTTATGCTATCATAATTATTCGAGTTTCTTGTAGTGTATCAACTAATTACTAAACTATGACTAACTAAAGCACAAAATTTTAAAAATTACTCGACACGTGGCACAAAGTCTGGCAGGGCGGGCGGGCTGCCGGACTCGAGGGCGCACCGGGGCAATGACGGGGGCTGTGTGCGGCCAGGGGGCGCCCCGGGGGAGGGGGGCGCGGGAGCGGCGCGCGGCCCGGGGGCGGCGCAGATAAGGCCGGGTGCGGGGGCGGTCGGGCAAAGGGCGGCGGCGGGTAGGGGCAGAGGTGGCGCGGAGGCGATCGGGCTAGGGTTCGGCGCGGGCATAAATGCCCGTGGACATATACACCTTGTTTACGACGGCCGGTTGGCGGGCCGTCGTAAATAAGCTTCTTTACGACGGCCGGTCACTGGCCGTCGTAAATAAGATGGTATTTACGACGGCCTAGGTCAGGCCGTCATAAACAAGCTTTTATTTACGACGGCCAATATTGACCGTCCTAAATAATGTTATTTACGATGGCCAACTCTAGAACCGTTGTAAATAACGTTGGCTGTTGTAAATGGCCGTGTTTGTTATAGTGAATAATGGTTTGGTTTAAATTGGATTCACAATAAAAACAGTTTGGTTTGGTTCGGTTCAGCACAATCTGGATTTAGAGTGGGTTGAACCCGGTTTTTGAACCGTGGGTAGGGAGTTCGATCTAGCCTTGTGCCCTCATTTTAAGTTGTGTCGCCGGCGTACTTCCGCTTGTATGGTTGTTACGCGCTCGTCGCCCGCAACAAGTCTGCAGCCAAATCGCTCACCGCACAACCGTTCGCGTTGATCAGTCAGCCTTTCCACAGGCTCCACATCGGCAACCTTTTAGATTCATCCTGTGAGTACCACCGCTTGGGGCTCAGACTGCTCGCACCGGGGCCCTGTACGCGCTCCGCTCCGCCAAATACGGCGGCTGCGGCCGGAGCGGCCGCGCGCACCGGGCTCCGGTAGCGGCCCTGGAAAATGCAGGGTTGTACAGTGCGACTCTATTTTCACAGATGCTCTGTAGCCCCGGTAAGAGGAGAGAAAGAAAAGGAAAAAAAGAAGAGAAGGAAAAAAATGGAAAAAAAAAAGAAAGAGGGAGGAAAAAGGGAGAAAGGAAAAGGAAAAAAAAAGAAGAGAGGGAAAAGGAGAAAAGAGAAAAAAGAAAATAGAAGGAAATAAGTTTTATAAGTTGTAAATATAATATTATTAATATAAACGTAGTTATATGAAATAATATAAATATAAGTTAGTTGTGTTATGTAATATAAAATAGATAATAGTTGATATAGAGTTTTGATTTAGAGGTCCACGAGTGCAGCGAATTAAACTGTAAAACTGAGAATCTTTTAGAGTTAACTGTAAAGAGGTAAGAATATTCTTTTAGAGATCGGATATAGAGGTGCACGAGTGCGAGCAGTCTCAGCCTCCTCAGGATGGAGCAAACATTTGAGAAAGAGGAAGGAGAGAGAAGGCAGGAGACAGGAGGATTTTTGCTAGGCTTTGGACTGAGATTGTCGCCTAGTATGTTTGGGTTGGGAACACGTTAGCAGCTAATGGGCTTGAAACCGGTTTCAAACCGCAGAGAGGGAGATTGAGTTGGTGTGGGTTGGGTTGATTTCTTATTTAGTTTGGTTCGGTTTGATTTGAATAAGTGAGTTGATGGGTTGGTGTGGTTAGGGCTGAATATATTATAGTATAATAGTTTGGTTGGACTTTAGTTTGATTTTTGACCCATCGACAGGTTTAGATGGCACGACAGCAGCAGTGTTCCGGCAATTCTTCTCTAGTGGTGACAAGAAAGGGAAGCCGCAAGTCAACGGAAAGCCCAGGGCGGACACTGGTGGGGTTGGAGGCTTCGATGAACGCTAGAAAGGTAACTGCAGCTACTGCCAAAAGCCAGGCCAAGGGGGTAAACGAGTGCGGTAAGGCTCAGCGAGTAGAAGCAAGAACAAGCAATCTCGTTCGCCCCAGTGATGGGGGCCACCAAGGTCTGGTCATGGTTGTCATCAATGAGATCGCCGCACCATGGGATTGTCTTCCTCAATGAAGAAAAGGTGATACTAGTTCCATCTCCCAACAACATCTGGTATTTTAATATAGGTGTTACTGTGTTAGCAGCCACATGACCGGGGAGCAGATAAATTCGCGTTGCTGGATGAAACCGTGCATGTCACAGTTAAGTTTGAGGATGGATCACTCGTGGTGATCCACAGTCGTGGCACCATCCTATTCTGTTGCCAGAGTGGCGATTAGCGCATGCTCGTCAATGTTTTCTACATTCCAAGCTTGCAGAGTACTCCAAAGGTCAGTTGAGCGAGGGTGGCTGCGTGATCGAGATCAAGGGTGACATTATGATAATCCACGACCTTACATATCACATGCTTAGCCTATGTCAAGCACACGAGTAAACCCTACACCTACGTACTAACCATTGACAATCCCTCATGTGTGCTGACTCAGGGTGCGTGGAGATGGCACACCGTATGAGGCATCTCCACTTCTGTGCTCTACAAGCCATGTCCACCATGGCTCGAGGGATGTCGGTGATCAACCACGTCGAAGAATAATACAACGGGTGCAATGTAGGGAAGCAACACCGAGCACCATTTCCCCATACTACTTCGTATCGAGCAGAACACGGTCTTTGACCTTGTGCCGATTGATACCTATGGGCCGATATGCTTGAGCCGCCTAGTGGTAATAAATATTTTCTTTTGGTTGTCGATGACTACAGTCATTATATGTGGATTGAGCTGCTCAAATCTAAGGATGAGGTGTTTCAACAGTACTTCAAGAAAATCTAAAAGATGATTGGTGCAGAAGGAAGGTGCAAGCTGCACGCGTTGCGATCTCAATAAAATGATGTTAATGATCACATGAATCAAATTATCATGGAGATGGCGTAGTGTTTGATGAAGAGCATGAGCATACACTTCAAGAAACCCGATCATTTACAACGGCTAGAATTATTTGCGACGGTCGCCCGTCGCAAATAAAGTAAATTGCGACGCTAACCCTAGGATATCGCAAAACAAGAAGCCGTCGCCCTATTTGCGACGGCTACGACTGCAGCCGTCGCAAATAGCATTAATTTGCGACGGCTACGTCTGCAGCCGTCGCAAATAGCATTAATTTGCGACGGCCAGACCCGTGTTCGTCGCAAATTAAACAACCGTCGCAATTAAACGCTTGTTTGCGACGGCCGAAGGAAATGCCGTCACAATTAAGGAAGCCGTCGCAAATGACCCTAATATACCCGACCGAGCGCCCCCCCCAACTTACAGAACTCTCGTCGCCGCCGCACCGCGCCCGCCTCCCGCGCCGCCGCCACTGTGCACGTCGCGCCCCGCCTCCCTCGGTCGCCGCTCGCCTCCCACGGCCGCCGCCCGCATCCAATTTCCAGCCCGCTGTTGCGCCCCGCCGCCTCTCGCCGCCGCGCCGCGCACGCCGCCTCCCGCAGCTTCCGGCCGCGCCCGCCACCATCACCGTCTCCCGCCGCGCACGCCGTCTCCCGCCGCGCCCGCCTCCCGTCGCCGCTGCGCCCGCCTCCCGTCGACGCCGTGCCCGCCGCCATCACCGCCTCTCGGTAAACTCCGCCATCTAAATGCATTTTTTCATTTTTTCTTGTTATTAGTTAGATTAGGATAGAGTATAGTTAATTCAATTTGTTTTAGAGTAATATGTAATTAATTTGGCAATTAAATTGTTTTTGTAGTTAGTTAGGTAATTAGGGTGTTTATAGTTTAATTTAGTTTATAGTTAATTGATTTGCGATGAACGGCCCCGCCGCGTCGCCTCCCGCCGCGCGCGCGCCGCCTGCCGCCACCGCGCCACGCCGCGGCCGCCGCGTCGCCTCCCGCCACCACGCCCCGCCGCGTCGCCTCCTGCCGCACCCCGCCGCCTCCCGCGTGTGCCTATTTTGTGTTGAACATGTTATTTTATGTAGTGGTTGTAGTCAGGCGCATACTAGGCCAATGCTCGTATAAAGTCTTATTTGCGACGGCCAAAGAAAAAGTCGTCGCAAGTAAAATAAATTGTGACGGTTTCCTATAGTGTCTGTCACAAAAAATCCCCGCGCCACACGGGATCCTCCTGGTTTCTCCCGCTCACTGATGATTGGGCCCACCTGTCTTCTTCCTCCTCGCGTCCCCACGCCTCCCCGTGGCTGCCCTCGCCGGAGAGCTCGCCGGAACGGTGTTCCCGTGCCCCAACCTTCGTCAAACTCGCCGCTACTGCCTATTTCCACATGGGAAACATGCTATCGGTCTTACCCCTCACCGACAATGGCCGGAGATGGGCGCGCGACGGTGGCAGCGACTTTGGTGACTCCAGCGACATGGTACTCCCTTGGCGAGCCTGGTAACCATCGCAAATAAAGTCTCCAAGCCATAATTGGCGACGGTAACCGTCGTTCGTCAGCAAGATGTCGTTATTTACGACAAGCTCCCGCGCGTGGACGGCGGGCCCCGACGGGTGGTTTTCTCCCGTTCATTCCTCCTCTTTCGTTATTTCCTTGTCTCCTCCCTTGTTGTTGGACAGTTGACCCCAAAGCTTGAAGAACTGCACCATTTTTGGGGGGTGCAGTGTAAAATAAGCAAGGTTATGCTGCCAAAATTTTGTTGAGATTCAGATATTGTGTCTCGTCAGAAGCAGGATAAATCCTGCATATATTAACGATAATTTCTTTGGCTTTAAACTGCAGAGTCAAACATGGGTGAAGACCGCAGTTGGATGTATACTGGCTGGAAGAGCACTCGAATGAGTGGTACATCAAGTTAGATAAATTCTTGGATCGGGCATTTTCATTGTCAACGGATAATAAGGTGCGGTGCCCATGTACGAAATGCCGGAACACCAAGTTTTTGAACAGATTGGAACTTTCGTTTCACTTATGTCGAAACGGTTTCACGCCAAGTTATGAGGTGTGGACCTTCCACGACGAGACTAAATCTCAAGACACAGTAGAAGTGAACGAGGATGATGATATGACGGGGGTTGATAGGATGGATGAGATGCTAGAAGCTCTAGAAGTAGAGGATCCTCTTACAAAGGAGGCAGACGATTTCTTCGAGGAGCTCAAGAAATCACAACAGCCGTTGCATGAAGACACGGATGTGACCGTCCTTGCTTTCTTGACTAGATTTATAGCAATTAAGTCTAAATATTTTTTCCATCAACTGCTACAATGATATCATAAAAATGATATGTGATATCCTTCCACAACCTCACAAAGCACCTAAAGAATGTATCAGTCGAAGATCCAGATATCTGGTCTCGGTATGAACTATGAGAAAATTGATGCGTGCCCAGACAACTGCATGCTATTCTGGAAAGAGCACGCCAATGAAAACATGTGCTTGAAATATGGTAAACCATGTCGAAGTTGTTAATTTTGATGGCGATAATGTGATGACAGATATCGTAGATAAGCAGCTCGTTACTTGCCTGTGACACCTCGCTTGAAGCGGTTGTTTCTTTCAAAAAGAACCGCAAGACACATGAGATGGTATAAAGAAGGTAAATGTGAGAACAAAAAAATTCATGACGCATCCGTCCTACGGTGATGCATGGAAGGCGCTAGACCGTTTTGATCCAGATTTTCCTCGTGATGCGAGAAATGTTCGCATCGGGTTAGCGACACACGGATGCTCACTGTTCAGTACAAACGCCACGCCATACTCCTGTTGCCCCGTCTTTGTCATTCCCTACAACCTGCCACGGGCTTTGTGTATGAAGAACGAGTTAATGTTCCTCAGCCTCATTGTACCTGGACCTGATCATCCCGGGTCACGTCTCAACGTGATGTTGAAACCGTTGATCGAAGAATTGAAAGTGTTGGGGACAGGAGTCGAAGCATACGACAGTTACAAGAAGCAGAAATTCAACCTTCGAGCTGCTTATTTGTGGTCCGTCCATGATTTGCCGGCATACGGCTGTTTTCCAGATGGAGCACTCGCGGTCGTCTGACGTGTCCGATATGTACTTCGGACACGGATTGCTTTCGACTAACTCATGGAGGCAAGATATCTTACTTCGATTGTCACATACGTTGGTTGCCTTCAAATCACATATTTAGGCAACAGAGACATGTCTTTAGAAAGAACACTGTTATCACTAAAGGACCACTGAAACGTCTCAACGGGTCAGAAATTTCTAATATGTTGGACAAATTGGTGCCAGATTAAGGTCGTCCTGGATATTTTGTAGGTTATGGAGAGGAACACAATTGGACTCACATATGTGGACTTTGGGAGGTACCGTATGTGAAGACGTTGATTCTAATCACAACATTGATGTGATGCATCAGTAGCGTAACATGAGCGAAAGTATCATAAGCACATGCATGGATATTTCTGGCAAAATGAAAGACAATATAAAAACTAGACTAGATTTGGCAGACATTTGTCACCGTCCAACTCTTGAAATCTCTGAAAGTGGTGGCAAGCCACGTGCTTCTTTTTTTCATCGATCTAAAGAAAAGAAAGAAGTCATGAAATGGATGAAAACTTTGAAATTCCCAGATGGTTACGTAGCTAGCCTGAAACAAGTCATGAATGTGAACACAGGAAACCTCACTGGGTTGAAGAGTCATGATTATCACATTATCATGGAAAGACTCTTACCTGTTATGTTTCGTGACTATCTAGATGATGCAGTGTGAAGGTTTTAGCCGAACTCAGCTATTTCTATAGACGGCTTTGTGCTAAAGAAATCAAGATAGGGATGATGGATACGTTAGAGAAGGAGATAACCGTACTTTTATGTAAGATGGGAAAAAATTTTCCACCGGGTTTCTTCAATCCAATGCAACAACTGCTTATCCATCTTCCATTCGAAGCTAAAGTTGGCGGTCCTGTGCAATACAGGTGGATGTATCACATTAAAAGAGCGCTACGATATCTGAAACCAATAGTTGGCAACAGGGCAAGGGTGGAACGGTGCATCGCTGAAGCATATGCTCTTAAGGAAGTAGGATACTTTTCAAGTGTCTACTTTGCATATGAACATAATGTCAATACTTCGGCCATGCGGTACAATGTACGCAAATATAGAAGGCATGCAGTAATACTTCGAGTAAGTGTTTCTCCTACATTTTTTTCTAATCGACATATTTTGCTACACAGGTATTCTAAAAATTGTTTATTCACGTTCAGCGAGTTCCACAGACAATGTTGGCCACATAGGCATCAACCTATGGCCAAACAAGTAGAAGGGATGCGACAAGAAGGAATAAATGGAGGGTCGAGTTTCCTATCCTGGTTTCAAGATTATGTAATACTTTATAAGTTACTATCCCATTATAAGTTACTATCCCATTATAAGTTACTATCCCATTATAACTTACGATCATGTTTGACAGTGCTGGACTCACAATGTCCATAAAGATTTGTGGCAGCTATCTTACGGATTGGTGAATGTTAGAAGCTATGGTCGATATGACGTAAATGGCTTTCGATTCTGTACAACTCATTTCGAAGCTCTTCGTCCTCTCGCGGTAACATCAAATTCCGGTGTTGTGACGAGAGCAATTGACACTCAAGGGAATGTAACCGATTATTATGGGATCATTAACAAAATTCTTAAATTTACTTTTACCGGAAATAAGACACTTCGAGTTGTCTTCTTTGACTGTGACTGGTTTGATAGCACTCATGGAACTCGAGAAAACCAATTTGGAATGGTGGAAGTCAAACATAAGGAACGGCTACGAGGTTACGATATATTTGTGTGAGACCTATGTGTGCTGAATATATTGACAATTAGGATAAAAGTTAGCATTAACATTCAAAGTTTTGAATATTGCCAAAACATTCTTCTGTGGCAAGGTCCAACAAGTTCTTTGTTAGGTCCGCCAAGTGTTGGCAAGGTCCGACGCAAGGTCCGGAGAGCTCCTGCAAGGTCCGGAGAGCTTCTGTGAGGTCCGGAGCTTGTTTTTAGGGAGCTCCCGTGAAGTTCAACTCGTAGAACTGCAGCGTCTTGTTTTTGCTTTTAACTCGCAATGTTTCAAACTTGCTTTATGGGAAAGTTTGCTTAGTATTAATTTGCTAAGTTTTTGGTGTGTTTTGGTGGTTATGGCTGTTATCATTTGATATGGTTTGCAACATGCTTATGTGACGTGCTCATGTAAGGTGTTGTGGTTTTCGAACTAACGTGAGTCAAGTCGAGGACTTGTGCTCGGAAGAATTGGTTGTTTATTCATGTGCAGGTGTTGCTTGAGTTCAAGACATGGCTGGTGACGGGATCCTTGGACTAGTCTCAGGGAGGAGATGAGGTTCCAACAACCAAGTTCGGGAGGAGCTGTGGTTGAGTTGATCGGGAGGTCGCGCAGCATGTTTGGATCAAGGGCAGTGCATATGAAGGTTGCGTGTACGTCGTTGGAAGGTGTTTGCATGTGTGCAAAGAGTGCATGGACGTGGCAACATTGTTCCAAGGCGTGATGAAGAGATGTGGACGTAAAGAATTGGTCGGAAAGGTCCAACCGACTAGGTTATGGACTTAGGCTGCGGCTGAGTCGTGTTTGACTCAAATATGGAAAGTTTTGAGTTGGTTATGATAGGATTTCGTGTGGGTCACGAATTTGAGTTATTTTAGGAATGTTTGGGATGTTCCCAAGGTGTTTGGAAGTCTTAAGATTGCTTCTATCTGCGTATAGAAGAGTCTTGAGCAGTATTGGAAAGTTACAGTTTGAATCCAAGTAGGAGTAGGAGTCCTAGTTTGAATTGGATTGGCCATAGAGCTGGTTATATAAGCAAGGGAGGCCAGAGCTCGTGGTGCACGACTTTGGGCTGTTCCTCTTGTGTTTCTATTGAATAAAGTTCATAGTTTCGAGGAGCTTTTGTGCCTTGTTCGTCCGACTTGTTTTTCGTCAAGTCTTTCTCGCCGAGTTTCTGGACAGACCGACGTTGCTTCGGTGTTTCATTCATAACTCGAGTTTTACAGATCCGATTGACGTGATTCTTTTTGGGTTGTCTTCACAACTCAATTATCTATGATCTGTGAAATTTTCACGAGCTTCGAATCTGTAGTTTTTGAGATACACGAGTTTCTTTGCAGCGTTGCAGATCTGTTTTATATCGGGTAGAACCGATTGATCTTCGTTTAATGTTTTGATCGTATCTCAAGTTTTACTTCGTGTTTTCAAGTGATTCTTGTTGCATTAGATCCGTGACTTGATTCTCTACCTCTGTACATGATTTGTCACGGTTGAACACGTTTGAAAACACTTGCACACACGGTTTCTTTAACCGATTGATTTTTTGCTGAGGGGTTTTTGTTGTTTCCGCTGCGAAAAGTTTTAATCTACCATTCACCCCCCTCTGGTAGCTTTTCACGTGTTCCTCGATCCTACAATTGGTATCAGAGCCAAGGTGCTCTAATCTTTGCTGATTTGCATGTGTTCTGACTAACCATCATGGAGAAGTACTCCGTAAAACCTTGTGTGTTCAATGGCATCGATTTTCAGGTTTGGAAGGCGCGGATGGAGGCCTACATACAGGCGCAAGGCTTCGCCATATGGGAAAAGGTCTACCGGAACTTCGATGTACCACCCAACGATCAAGTTACGGCTGCGAACATGAGAGATGTTGACAACAACAACAAGGCTCGCAACTTGATCATCCAAGGATTGACTCAAAGCGACTTCGACCGTGTTGCACACCTCCGATCTGCATATGATGTTTGGAAAGCTCTTTGTGACTACCATGAAGGATCCAATACGATCAAGGAGGTAAGGCAAGATATGTTCAAGAAAGAATACATGCGTTTTGAGATGCAACCCGGTGAGTCAATTGACGACCTTTTTGCTCGCTTTAATAAAATTCTCAGCAACTTGCGTAGTGTCAATGTTAACTTTTCAGATGCTGAAAATGCTAGACAATTGTTAGGAGCATTAGATATGTCAATTTGGGAGATGAAAGTTACATCTATTCGTGAATCTACTGTAATGAGTTCTCTTACTTTAGACGTGCTTTATTCTAAATTGAAAACTCATGAAATTGACATCATCTCACGTAAAAACCCCAACAAGTCTATTGCATTTGTTTCGCAACGTGACATGTCTAGTTCTAGTCAATCATCATCTAGTGGTGCACTCTCTTTGCTGTCCTCTCTAACCCTTGAACAGATTGAAGAGTTTCCAGAGGAGGAGCTTGCACTCATCTCTACTCGCTTCTCAAAAGCATTGTAAAATGTGAGAACTAGAAGGAGAGGAAGCTCCGGACCTCAACGATGTTTTGAATGTGGTAAGACAGGACATTTTCGTACGGAGTGCCCTAACCTTTCAGGTCCGACTTCACGTGAAGAAAAGCAAACAAGGCCGAAGAAATTGTTTGCAAAGAATAAGAAGAAGAAAGATTTATGAAGGCGCAACATAGTGCATAGTATGATCTCTGCACTTCAAAATTTCGGCTCAAGTGATGTGGACACCGGTAGTGATGAAGATGAAGAAGCTATGGCAAATATGTGCTGCATGGCGAGCAAGTCAAGTTCAAGCTCCGAGGAGGCAGAACATAACAGCGACGATGAAGAGGTATGTCCCACTTGCGAAGAAATGTGTGATGCTATTTCTCGTGCCACTGTTATATTAAAGAAAAAGGATAAAAAACTTAGGAACAATGCTGTTAAAATTGAATCACTAGAATCTGAAATTAATCGTTTAAAAACTTTGATTCCTAGTGATGATTCTTGTTCCTCATGTGATTTGATTTATGAACAATTATCCTCTTTAAGAAGTGCACATACATCTACACTTGATAAACTTGAACTTGAAATTGAAAAGAACAAAGAGCTTGCTGCACTTAATGATAAAAATTTGAAAGATGCTTATTGTTCTACAATTGATTTGCATTGTTCTTCATGTGATGATCTGAATAAGAAACTAAATGATGCTATGAATGATATTTCTATTTTGAACAATGCTTTACGTGTGCATGAAGTTAAATATTGTTCAAATTGCAAACTAAAAGGAAAAACTTCATATGAAAACTGCTTTGATCAGTTCAATAAACTTGATGACATGCATAGGACACTAGATCGGTTTTCTAATGCAAATAAGAACCTAAACTTGCTGCTGAATTCTTCCAAGTCTTGTAATGATAAAACTGATTTAGGTTTTAATTCTCATGCTCATGCTAAGGCACACCCACCTAAAGTTGTAAAGTCATTAGGAAGCGGTTTGATTCAAACAGCTCCTAGACAAAAAGAGGTGATTTTCAAATCTGCAGGAGTACTGTCCCATTCGGGTTCTAATAAACATGTTGCTTGCTCATCTAGACATGATAATAAGGTTATTTTTCATTGTACCTACTGTGGTAGAGATGGTCATGTCATGGATTTTTGTTATAGACTAGCTAAACACGATAAGAAACAAAGAATACTTGCTAGATCACATAACAACCAAGCAAAATCTGCTACACTGAATGTTCGGAGCTTGCAACCTGCTGTAATGAGTCAAAAACTTGCTCCCGGACCTACTGTTTTTTGTGCTACATATAACACATCTTCTAAGTCAGTAGTTGGGAACAAAAATTTTCGATGTTTGGCTCATAAACCTGCTGTACCTTCTCAGCTTTCGCGTGTTATTCCTGCTGGACGTCGTGTGACTCAGTACTGGATTCCTAGAAGTCTTTTAACTAACCCCAGTATTGAGTCATCGACGTATTGTGCTGCTGTGTAGGTTTCACGTTTGAGGAAGGAGAACATTTGGATTGTGGGTTCAGGTTGCTCACGCCACATGACCGGTAACAAAGAATGGTTCTCCTCTCTCTCTTTTGTGTCACGTGTAGAAAATGTTACTTTCGCCGATAACTCTTCTACTCCCATAATTGCTAAAGGTTCGGTTAGAGTAAACAATCTCTACACTTTGAAAGATGTGGCACTTGTTAAAAATTTGAAATACAACTTGCTTTCGGTTTCACAATTGCTAGATGAAAATCTAGAGGTTAGCTTTGCTAAAAATTGCTGCAAGGTTGTAGATTCAAAAGGTGAGCTTTTGTTTAACATGTCTAGGTTTGGAAGAGTTTTTAAAGCTGATTTTGATTTGTCAACTTCTAAGCATCGGTGTCTAGTTGCTAATGATACAAAGGATCTATATTTTTGGCATCGTAGACTTGGTCACACAGGCTTTGATCATCTCACTCGTGTTAGTGCTCTCGATCGCATACGTGGGCTGCCGAAGCTTAAAAAGGACAATGATATTGTGTGCTCTTCTTGTAGACATGCTAAGTTTGTTGCAGGTTCACATGCTCCTCTCACAATGACCATGACAGCTGAATCAGGACAACTTTTACATCTTGACACAGTAGGTCCGGCACGTGTTCAATCCTTCGGAGGTAAATGGTATGTGCTTGTGATTGTTGATGATTATTCCAGATATTCTTTGGTTTATTTTATGGCATCTAAGAATGAAGCTTTTAGTCATTTTAGAACTTTATTTCTTAGATTATCTATTGATCACCCAGGATCATTAAAAGCAATTAGAAGTGATAACGGAACTGAATTTAAAAACCAATCCTTTGATCACTTTTGTGCTGAAAATGGAATAGATCATCAATACTCTTCACCCTATGTACCACAGCAAAATGGTGTCGTAGAAAGAAAGAACAGGACCTTAGTTGAGATGGCTAGGACTATGCTTGATGAATATCAAACTCCTAGGAAATTTTGGGTTGATGCAATTGCAACCGCTTGTTATGTCTCAAATCGTGTTTTCTTGCATGCTAAGCTTCGAAAAACCCCATATGAGCTCCGGTTTGGACATAGGCCTAGTGTTACACACTTTAGGGTTTTTGGTTGCAAATGCTTTGTTAAGAAACATGGTAATCTTGATAAATTTGAAGCTAGATCTATTGATGGCATGTTTCTTGGTTATCCATCTCATACTAGAGGCTACCGTGTGCTTTTACTTGACACTAACAAAATTGTGGAGACTTGCGAGGTTTCTTTTGATGAAGCTAGCTCAAGTACTAGCTCCGATATTGGAGGTCCGGATCCATATCCGCTGGGGGAGAGTACTTTTATTGAAGAAGATGAAGAATTGGTGCTGCTGCCCAAAAACTCGGAAGTAAATAACGATCAAGCTGCTGATTTTGCACCACAACCAGCACCAACAGTCACTACTGCTGGTTCGGACCTTCCTCAATCAACAAGCTCTCCTAATCAAAGGTCCGAACATGAAGAAGAAGGTGCTTGTGAAGTGTCTACTCCCCTCCGAGTACTCAAAAGTCATCCTCCACAACAAATCATTGGAAGCTTGCATGAACGAGTCACTCGGTCCAGGTTTTGCGATCCAAACTCTCATGCTCATTCTGCTTTTGTTGCTTCTTTTAAACCCAAGGATATATCACACGCACTCACTAATGAATCTTGGATTAATGCCATGCAAGAAGAGTTAGAAATTTTTGAAAGAAATAATGTTTGGAAACTTGTACCTCCACCTCAAGGCCACACATTAATTGGAACTAAATGGGTATTTAAAAATAAGCAAAGTGAGGATGGGGTTGTTGTTAGAAATAAAGCTAGGTTGGTTGCTCAAGGTTTCACTCAAATTGAAGGTCTAGATTTTGATGAAACATTTGCTCATGATGCTAGATTAGAAGCTATAAGAATTTTATTAGCATTTGCTGCATCTAAAGGTTTCAAGTTATATCAAATGGATGTTAAAAGTGCTTTTCTTAATGGCTACATAGAGGAGGAGGTTTATGTTAAGCAGCCACCGGGTTTTGAAAATCCAAATTTTCCTAATCATGTTTACAAACTGTCCAAAGCCTTGTACGGTCTAAAACAAGCCCCTAGAGCATGGTATGATAGGTTAAAAACATTCTTACTTGAAAAGGGGTTTACCATGGGCAAGGTTGATAAAACTCTTTTTGTACTTAAGCATGGCAATGACTCATTATTCGTTCAAGTGTATGTGGATGATATTATCTTTGGTTGTGCTTCTCATGATCTCGTGTCCAAGTTTTCAGCTATGATGAGTTCAGAATTTGAAATGAGTATGATGGGAGAACTCACATACTTTTGGGGGCTGCAAATCAAGCAAACAAAAGAAGGAACTTTTGTGCATCAAACTAAGTATACAAAGGACCTTCTTAAGCGCTTAAACATGGACAAATGCAAGCCTCTTCGGATACCAATGGGAACAGCAACAACACTTGAACTTGACGAAGATGGTGACCCGGTCGATAAAAAAGAATACAGAAGTATGATTGGATCACTTTTGTATCTCACGGCGTCAAGACCGGACATACAATTCAGCGTAGGTCTTTGTGCAAATTTTCAAGCTTCTCCACGTGCTTCACATCGCCAAGCCATCAAAAGGATTCTCAGGTACCTACATGGAACTCAAGAATTTGGCATTTTTCTTCCTTCTTCCTCAACCGTTTCTTTGAAAGCTTTTTCGGATGCTGATTTTGGGAGTTGTAGGATTGATAGGAAAAGTACTTCGGGTGCTTGTCATTTTCTTGGTAATTCACTTGTTGCTTGGTCCTCTAGAAAACAAAGTTCAGTTGCACAATCCACGGCCGAATCTGAATATGTAGCTGCGGCTAGCGCTTGCTCACAAATTCTTTGGATTGTTCAAACATTTAAGGACTATGGGGTTGATCTAGATAGTATTCCACTGTTTTGTGATAACACTAGTGCCATTTGTATTGCTAAAAACCCCGTGAAACACTCTAGAACTAAGCACATTGACATTAGGTATCACTTTCTTCGTGATAATGTTGAAAAAGGAAACATTGTGCTTCACCATGTCGATACCGAACAACAATTGGTTGATATTTTTACAAAACCTTTGGATTTCACTCATTTTTGTTTCATTCGTAGTGAAATGGGAGTTATGCATCCTCATGGCTTAAATTGAGGGGGTGTTTTTGAAACTTTGAAAGTCTATGTGTGAATCTGAAACTAAAATAATATGAGCATAGTATTTCAGACATATATGACTTTGTGATTCCTTTTACAGGCTAAAAGTTCTTACTACATTACTCATGTTATACATTTTGTAGTTTTTGCCATGACTAGTAATTGGAATAATTACTTACACTAAATCTGGTCATGATCGAACTTTCTTGCTGTTTTGAACTTGTTGCGTGCTCACAAGTGCTTTTAATCATAAAAAATTAATCAAGTGATCAGCTCACATGTTGAGTTTTCTAATAAAAAATTGAGAAAAGATCAAGAGAATATGCATGCATCGCACTTCTTCTTTTGAGATTGCTTATCATTGCACTAAGATATGAACTTGGAAGGAATTGTGTATGACTAAAACCATGTCCTTAAACTTCTGATTGTCAAATGACATAGGCTTGGCTTGGTTGGTTAGAATAAGGCTGATGCGGCATATAATCTCTTGCAAATATCATATGATCAACTTTGTGCCTTAAATGATTATGAATAATAAAAATGCAGCAACAAGTGTCATGTTTTCAGGTTTTGAAATAGTAGAGTAAGGGAGATCATGACTTGCTTAAACTGAAAAATACATTTGATCTCTAGTATGGCTTACACTACTTTATGTATCTCATTGATGTGATAGTGTAAGTAACCTGATAGTATGACTTGGATGAGCTTTGTTTTGTATGTATATGTTATAATATGCTCATAACATGTAAAAATTTCTCTTTTGAACCTTGCTGAATACATTGTCAAAGGGGGAGAAATATGTATAAGGAGAGATTTTTTTACACTTTACATATGTTATACACTTTCTTCCTTCTCTGATTTTAAAAAATGGGGAGAAATTAATAAAGGGGGATGTCGGTACCTGAGATATGGGGTACCCCCGCGCACAGGGGAAAATGCCTAAGGAACTCGCCCTTCTCCGCAGAGAGAGCTCCGAAGGCGCCACGCGTCCAGCGGGGCCAGATCTCCCTCTCCTCAGAGGAGAGCTCCGGACCCGCCACGTGGCATACAGAAGCCGGACCTCCCCCTCCGCGGGAGAGAGGTCCGAAGGCGCCACGCGTCCAGCGGGGCCGGACCTCCCTCTCCTCAGAGGAGAGCTCCGGGCCCGCCACGTGGCCGACAGAAGCCGAGCCTCCTCCTCCGCGGGGAGAGGTCCGGAGGCTCCACGTGTCCCGCGGAACGGGCCCTCCTCTCCTCTGAGAAGGGCTCCGGGCCCGCCATGTGGCAGCAAAACGGCGCTGCCTGCCCCCGAGCGATAGGCAGCGGGCGTAAAGACGCCCCATACCTTGCCCGTACAAGGTATTCAAGGCCCGCGTCTTCCCAAGATGCGGAGACGCGGAGCACGCTTCTGTCAGGTGCCGTTGCGCCCAGTCGCATCACAGACTGGCGCGCGGTGTCAGAACCTATCAGCCAATAAACACCGTGACAAGACATCCCATGCCGCCTGCGCCGTCATCAACCACTACGACTAGCATGCGGCATGGGCAGGGCGGCAAGATGAAGACTCAAAAGCCTTCGACCAGAGGCAACTACCGGCATAACTGCAGATACGGTAGATGATAGACAATCTTCCCGGGACCACCTGTCGGGTCTCGGCCCCCCTTGTAAGCTGCCCGAGTCTTGGACTATAAAAGGCTCGGGTAGGCGACGATAGCAAGGGTTCGCACTCTGCAACTCATACGCTAGCCATACACTCCCAAGCTGTAACTCACCCCCAAGCTCAGGACTCTGGCCCTGAGCAGCAAGCAATACAGCGAGCTCCATAGCTCGCCGTGGACGTAGGGTTTTACGCTCCGGCGGCCTGAACCACGTAAAACTCACCGCGTCAAGCTCTTACTAACTCGTCCATCCGCGCAAGCTCTCCACAAGGGACTAGCCCCACCGAAAAAAGAACCTCCGCGGGCTGCCCAGTGCAGGCCCGGGGGAAGTGTCGACCGAACACTTCGACAGGGGAGAAATGAGTTTTCAAAGCTTTTCAAAACTTTTCATAAGCCAATGTTCGGATTTTAATTGGTGTTGCCAATGCATTCATCAAGGGGGAGATTGTGAGACCTATGTGTGCTGAATACATTGGCAATTAGGATAAAAGTTAGCATTAACATTCAAAGTTTTGAATATTGCCAAAACATTCTTCTGTGGCAAGGTCCAACAAGTTCTTTGTTAGGTCCGCCAAGTGTTGGCAAGGTCCGACGCAAGGTCCGGAGAGCTCCTGCAAGGTCCAGAGAGCTTCTGTGAGGTCTGGAGCTTGTTTTTAGGGAGCTCCCGTGAAGTTCAACTCGTAGAACTGCAGTGTCTTGTTTTTGCTTTTAACTCACAATGTTTCAAACTTGCTTTATGGGAAGGTTTGCTTAGTATTAATTTGCTAAGTGTTTGGTGTGTTTTGGTGGTTATGGCTGTTATCATTTGATATGGTTTGCAACATGCTTATGTGACGTGCTCATTTAAGGTGTTGTGGTTTTCGAACTAACGTGAGTCAAGTCGAGGACTTGTGCTCGGAAGAATTGGTTGTTTATTCATGTGCAGGTGTTGCTTGAGTTCAAGACATGGCTGGTGACGGGATACTTGACTAGTCTCAGGGAGGAGATGAGGTTCCAACAACCAAGTTCGGGAGGAGCTGTGGTTGAGTTGATCGGGAGGTCGCGCAGCATGTTTGGATCAAGGGCAGTGCATATGAAGGTTGCGTGTACGTCATTGGAAGGTGTTTGCACGTGTGCAAAGAGTGCATGGACGTGGCAACTAAAAGCATCTAGGCCCCCGTGAGGTATGGTTTCGGTGATTAATGACAACCGTTCGTTATTACTAATGAGTTTGTGGATGCGAGGTTTCACGTATATCACATCAAACGTTAATGAACTATCTATTCACACCAACTACTGCTCATTGGATACAAATGGAGACCCCTCAACGATCTATTCTAAGGGATTATTCGATACTCATGAAGACTAAATGAAGAACTCATACAACGGCTCTATTCTATCAAAATTGGCAACACAAGAAGCTTACACTTCATCAAAATATCATTTCAAACAAGTGTCAAAGAGGTCACTCAAGAAGATTCCAAAAGATCAACTCAAAACAACTCGAAGCAAACAAGTTGCACTCACAGGATCATCCGATGTCTTGCAAAATGACTACATCGGTCAAGTTTGAGTTGGCAGAAGAAGAATACCTCAGAGCCCAGTACACACCGGATCATCCGATGTGAAGGAAGTGGCACATCGGTTGATTTCAACAGAAGGATGATTTCTGAGTTATTCTGAAGAAGTACACACCGGATCATCCGATGATGAAGTAAGTGTACATCGGTCAATTTCAACAGAGACATTATTTCTGAACCAATTCTGAAGATCAACTCACCGGATCATCCGATGATGAAGTTGAAGTAACATCGGTCGATTAAACAGTCAGATCCAACGGTTATATCCAACGGTCACATCTGACACATGACATCAGCTAATTTGGAATTCGACCGATGCTCAAATAAAGGGGTGCATCGGATGATCCGATGTTCACAGAAAAAGTCTGCCTACTTTTCCAACGGCTATCTCGTGTGGGCTGGCTATAAATACCCCTCCAACCGGCCATTTCGTAAAGTCTTGATCACCAGAGCCTCACTACACATCCTCAAGCATTCAAGACCAAGAGCTACCACTTCCACACCTCAAAACCTCTTGTACTCCAACTATAGGCTAGATCTAGCTAGAGAGAAGCTTGTGTGCGTCCATTCTTGGTGATTGGAATCTCTAGGCTAGTGAGAGAGAGTGTCTTGGTGACTTCTCTCACCTTGTAAAAGTTGGAGGAAGAAGAGATCGCTCCGGAGCTTACCAAGGCGTTTGTGGAAGCCCGGAGGATCACCATTGTATAAGGCTTGAGCTCCACCTTGCCGGAGATGGCGAACGGAGAAAGATAGTGGATTCCCTTGTCTTGGTGACTTGGGAGTGGCTATACCCTTTGGTGGGTGCCACAACGTGGACGTAGGTAGATCTTTGTGATCTTACCGAACCACAGGAAAAATCGCCGTGTCTCCGAGTCTCCGCTGGAGTTTGCATCTCTCTCCTCACCCTCTTACTATTACGCATTTACTATTCCGCACTTAATACTCTTGCTTGCGTAGTTAGTTCACATAGGGAATTGGGCTTCAACCATTAAGTTTTAAATTGCTCTAAAATTTGAAAAAGCCCAATTCACCCCCCCTCTTGGGCGTTTCGATCCTTACAATTGGTATCAGAGCAAGGTTGCTCATTGGATCATTCTAGCTTCACCGCTAGAGAGCGAAAATGGCCAAGAATGGGGGTTCGGTTCCTACCTTCGAGGGCAAGAATTTTGCTTATTGGAAAGCACGCATGCGCGCTTACCTTGAGGCAATTGCTCCCGAAGTGTGGGAAGCGACCCATGCGGGGTTTGGAAATCTTGACTATGTTGGTGACCAATTAAAATGGGATGCTAAGGCTAGAAATGCCATATATGAATGCATTAGTCAAGATGTCTTTGCTAGGATTGCTAGTAAGGAAAAAGCATGTGAAATTTGGGCATGTCTAATTGAAATATATGAGGGCTCATCTCGTGTTATAGAACTCAAATATCACATGCTTAAATCAAAATATGATGAATTTAAGATGTTTCCTCATGAGAATGTTAACCAAATGTTTTCTCGTTTAAATGTGCTCATTGAGGAAATTAACGCACTTGACATTGCTTCTCTTGGCAAGGGACTTATCAATCGCAAGATCCTCATGCTTCTACCCAAGCCCAAGTACAACATTATCAATTCAATGCTCCAAAAAGAGTCACTAGACAACATTGAAGTTTCGGAGCTCATTGGAGAAATCCATGCTCATGAGATGAGCGTACTTGGAATGATGGAGGAGTCATCATCAAAAACCATTGCTCTCAAGGCTTCAACCAAGAAGACAACTCCCAAGAAGAAGAAAGTGGTTGAGCCTAGCTCAAGTGAAGAAGAGCAAGAAACAAGCGAAGATGATGATGATGAGCTTGCTTTGATGATGAGGAAATTCTCACGCCTCAACTCCAAGATTGCAAAGAAGGGATACTCTTATGATCCCAAGAAGAAAGCCTTCTTGCCAAGAAAAGATGAAAACAAGACGTGCTACAATTGTGGTGATCTAGGCCACATATCATATGATTGTCCAAGACCGGACAAAAGGAAGGACAATGGCAAGCATCACAAGCTAGAAGAAAGTGATGATGAAGAGGAGGTCAAGCCCAAGCGCTCTTTTGGAAAGAAGAAATTTGACAAAGGCAAGAAAACCAAGCTCTTTCCAAAGAAGAGAAGAGGGCCTCAAAAGGTCTTCATGTGTGAAGCCAATGAGTGGATCACGGATGAAGAGTCAAGCGACGAAGATAGTGAAGATGAAGAAAACTTGGCGGGCCTCGCCATCGTCAACAAGGATGACTCACCTCTTCGTCCACCTCCTATGTGCCTAATGGCGAAAGGTAACTCAAAGGTATGTGAAGATTCTAGCGATGATGATGATGAGCTTTCACCCGATGAATTAGCATCTATGATTAATGAATATCATGCCATTATAAAAAGGGAAAAGGCTAAGGTTAAGGCTCTTGAGCTAGCTCGTGCTAAGCTTGAAAGTGCTAACCTCGATTTGCATGACAAGTATGTAACCATACTTAAAGAGCATGACACGCTCAAATCAAATGTCAAGCAAATCGAGGAGGAGAATGCTCAAATCAAGCTTGAGTATCATGAGCTTGACTTAGCTAACTTAGCACTCTTGGCAAAGCACAATGAGTTGGTTCAAGAACATGAAGTGCTTAACCTTGCTTATGAAGCGATTGAACTTAAATTGAAAAACACAAAGAAAGAAACCCTTGATGGCAAAATATCATCTAATTCACATGCCACTAATATTTTGGATAAGTCTTTGCCTTTGAAAGCAAGCCCTAGGGAGAAGGAGCTAATGGACGAAATTGAAAGTCTTCGCACTAGTGTGGCAAGACTCTCTAAGGGGGAGGACAAGCACAAGGAAATCCTCTACCAACAAGCTAAAGGCTTCAACAAGAGGGGACTTGGATCCTTCCCGGTGCCCAACAAAGGAAAGGTGCCCTCACCGGAGCTTAGGACAAGCTTCATCAAGGAAGTTGGTTCCTATTGCCAACATTGTGAGGTCACCGGACATCACACGAGGGAGTGTCCTCTTCCCAACCGTCCTTCTCCCAAATTGCCTCCTAACTACAAATCTACTTTCAATGATTATCACTATCTATTGAGCAAAGTAGGTGGAAAGGTGAAGGCAAGGTTCATCGGCAAAGACATCAAGGGCATGAAGGGGAAGCTCCCCAAGCAACTTTGGGTCCCAAAATCACTTGTATCACACATACAAGGACCTAAGTTGGCTTGGGTTCCTAAACTCAAAAACTAACTTCATGTGTGTAGGTGAACTACAAAGCCGGAGGAAAGCATTGGGTACTCGATAGTGGGTGCACTCAACATATGACCGGCAATGATGGATGCTAGCTTGACCACTTGTCTTTTCACCAAGACAAGTTTGGGATGGCTATGGCATCGGCGCATTGCTCACATTGGGATGAGCAAGCTCAAGAAGTCATTCAAGCTTGGGATGGTGACCGGCGTGAAGGATGTCACATTTGAGAAGAACAAGCTTTGTAGCGCGTGTCAAGCCGGGAAGCAAGGGACCTCACACCATCCGATGAAGACAATGGTGTCAACCTCCAAGCCACTTGAACTACTTCACATGGACCTCTTCGGACCGTCCACATACCAAAGCCTTGGCGGTAACCTCTATTGTCTTGTTATTGTTGATGACTACTCTCGCTATGCTTGGACATTGTTTCTAGGTGACAAGGGTGAAACTCCGGAAATCTTCAAGACCTTCGCTAAATGAGCTCAAAGGGAATTTCAACTTCCCATCATCAAGGTCCGGAGTGACAACGGCACCGAGTTCAAGAACTACAACATTGGGGAGTGGTGTGATCGTGAAGGCGTGAAGCACGAGTTTTCGGCCACATACACCCCTCAACAAAATGGTGTCGTTGAAAGGAAGAACAAGACTCTCATCACCCTTGCAAGAGCAATGCTTGATGACTATGGCACGTCGGAGAAGTTTTGGGCCGAAGCAATCAACACGGCGTGCCATGCCGCAAATAGGGTCTATCTTCATCGACTACTTCAAAAGACCCCATATGAGCTCCTCATTGGGAGAAAGCCCAACATCTCCTACTTCCGAGTCTTCGGGTGCAAGTGCTACATCTACCGCAAGAAAAGGCTCGATGATGAGCCTCTACGAGAAGCTATGAAGAACATGACCATAGGAGACATCAAGCCCGAAGTTGAGGAGAGCCATGATCAAGGGGGAGCCTCAAGTTCCAACATCAACACCTCCATGGCGCCTCAAATTGATGAAGAAGAAGAGAAAGATGATCCATTGCCAATGCAAGATTCACATGCCACACAACACCAAGAAGAAGAAGAAGTCCAAGGTCAAGTCCAACCACAAGACGAGCGAGATGCCTCACCACCGCCAAGTGCCTCACAACCTCTTATGAGGCATGGGCGCATCTCCAAGGCACATCAGATGGATCAAATCACCGGAAGTCCGTCACGGGGAGTAAGTACTCGTTCTCGCCATGTTGCTTCATTTTGTGAGCACTACTCTTTTGTTTCGTGTGTAGAACCCACAAATATTGAGGAAGCACTCCAAGATCCCAATTGGGTGATGGCTATGCAAGAAGAACTCAACAACTTCACCCGCAATGAAGTTTGGGTATTGGAGGAGCGACCTAAGGACAAGAACGTCATCGGAACGAAGTGGGTGTACCGCAACAAGTAAGACGAGAATGGCGTGGTGGTCCGCAACAAGGCAAGGCTTGTGGCCAAGGGTTTTTCACAAGTTGAAGGACTAGATTTTGGAGAGACATTCGCCCCGGTCGCACGGTTAGAAGCTATTCGCATACTCCTTGCTTTTGCTTCGCATCACAATATTATGCTTTATCAAATGGATGTTAAAAGTGCCTTCCTCAATGGTTATATTAACGAACTTGTTTTCGTTGAGCAACCTCCCGGGTTTGAAGATCCGAGGAATCCTAACCATGTGTATAGGTTACACAAGGCGCTCTACGGGCTCAAGCAAGCACCTAGGGCATGGTATGAACGTCTAAGGGATTTCCTAGTCATGCAAGGATTCAAGATCGGGAGGGTGGATACCACACTTTTCACCAAGGACATCAACGGGGATTTATTTCTTTGTCAAATTTACGTTGATGACATTATTTTTGGCTCAACTAACAAATCTCTTAGCCTTGAGTTTGGCACCATGATGTCTAGGGAGTTCGAGATGTCAATGATTGGAGAACTCAATTTCTTCCTAGGATTTCAAATCAAGCAACTTCAAGAGGGGACTTTCATCTACCAAGAGAAGTACACCAAGGACCTCTTGAAGAAGTTTGAAATGGAAGATTGTAGCTCAAGAAGTACTCCAATGGCGACAAATTGTCATCTCGACGCGGACATGGACGGTAAACCTATTGATCAATCTCATTACCGTTCCATGATTGGTTCATTGTTATATCTTACCGCATCTAGGCCCGATATCATGTTTAGTGTGTGCTTGTGTGCTCGCTTTCAAGCGGCACCTAAAGAATCGCATCGTAAGGCGGTCTTTAGGATACTTAGGTATCTCAAGCATACCCCAAGTGTAGGTTTGTGGTACCCCAAGAACGCTAGTTTCCATCTCTTGGGTTACTCGGATTCGGACTTTGCCGGATGCCGTGTGGATCGCAAGAGTACCTCCGGTGGGTGCCACTTACTTGGGCGTTCCCTAGTATCTTGGTCGAGCAAAAAGCAAAACTCCGTGGCTTTGTCCACCGCGGAGGCAGAGTATATAGCGGCCGGTGCATGTTGTGCCCAAATTCTATATATGAAGCAAACCCTTTTGGACTTTGGAATTAAATTTGATTGTGTGCCTCTCCTTTGTGACAATGAAAGTGCGGTTAAGATAGCTAGAAACCCCGTTCAACACTCCCGCACTAAGCACATTGATATTCGCCATCACTTCTTGCGGGACCATGAGGCTAAAGGAGACATCTCTTTGCAAGGTGTTAGGTCCGAAGAACAATTGGCGGATATCTTCACTAAACCACTTGATGAGAAAACTTTTTCTAGACTTAGAAGTGAATTAAATATGCTAGATGCATCTAACGTCATGTAAGTTGCCATGTTCATGTAAGGTTGCATATCAAATAGGTCTTGTCTAACTCCCAAAGGATAGGGGCGAGCTAGAAATAGTTTTCCCTAAGGAAGCCTTTGGAAGGTTTAAACTTGGCAAGATAGATTTACATTATGCTTTGCATGATTCCTGCCATATAGACTTGCACTCATTTAATATCTTGCATTATTTGTTTGGCATTGCATACGGTAGATTGTCACATAGGGGAACCCACATCATGAGAAGGAGACTTGTTCAAAATGCAATATCTCAACTCATATGATGTGGATAGAGCAAAATTCTAAAGGTACATGCTTTAAAGAGATAGAAGTTTTCCATACTCTAGCTCACAAAGCATGGGCCTTACATTTTCGTGGTTTCCCTCCTAACCTTGTGTGTTCTCTTTGCTTAAGGGCTTAGCCAATATGTGGCACTATATTTGAAGCCTTCTATTAGAGGTTAGGAGTTGCCCAAAAAGTCCTAGGACCCATCCTTATCTTTGTGTGTTTAAGTCCAAGGACACATATGGGCAGTCTTAGGTTTTCTGTAGTCATCGGATTATCCGATGCTAGGGCCAGCAGATCATCGGATCAATTGGTGCTTCAGTTCAGTGCTCAGATCAAGTCAGATATCACAAATCAACCGATGAGTTCATTTCAGAAGACATCGGAGCATCCGGTGTTCAGTTCTCTGGTGCCCTGCAGAAATCGACCGATGATCGACACCTCAACGTCGGCTCATCCGGTGTTCAAAGAGAGTTTTTGGAACAACTCTCTGTTGAACTCGACCGATGCATCCTCCGATGATCATCGGTCCATCCGGTGTTTTGTGCGCGGCTAGGGTTTGCCCGTACGGTTTAAATAGCGGTTCGGCCGCCTCTTTCGTTTTTCTTCCCCGACCTCCGCCACCGCCCGCTTCTCTCGCCGCCCGTCGCCCTCGCCGCCGTCCTCGCGCCCTCCGGCCACCTCCGGTCGCCGCCGCCGCCTCCCAGGCGCCGCCGCAGCTTCCTCCTCCGCCGCGCCTCGCTCGCCGTCTCCCCTCCACCACCAGCCGCACCACCACTCGCCGCCGGCTTCCACCACCGCGCATCACCCTCTCCACTAGGGTTTCGCCGTGCTTCGCCGTTTGTCGCTAAGATGGGTCGCGATCGCAAAGGAAAGGGCAAGGCTATTGAGGAGCCCGCCGCGAAGAAGCGCAAGATGTCCAAGGACGCTCGTCGTGCGGAGTTGGCCGCTCGCGCCGCCGAGGAGCGTGAGCGCGGCCATTGCGGTTCCTTACGGATCCGCGAGTCCCGGCAGAGGCAGGAGCAGCCTCCGGTCCAGCCGGTGCCTCCCGAGGGCTCCGACGAGAAGGAGACCGAGGTGCCGCCTCTCATCCGCCGGCGCACCCCGAGGACTCGTGGGGGTGGACAGATTCCTACGGCGAGTCGGCGCCCCTCTGCGGCTGACCGCGCAGAGGACAGAGAGGTCCAAAGGGCCATCCACCTGATGGACACAGCAGTCCGTGTTGCCGAGGATGTCAGACTCACCGACTACAGGAAGATGAAGGCAAGGCAACTGAAGAAGCTCAGATGGTCAGCGATGCCTGAGGAGTGGTTCCCACGGCCTAGGGATGCTCGAGTTGACTCCCGCTTCTGGACCCTGACACAGGCGTCCCTGTACGAGACTTACAGGCGTCGGGGCCACAAGCTCTTCCAGCATAACAACATCGACTGGGATCAGCTTGCAGTGACAGCAGGACACGGGATCAGGCCACTCTTTGAGAGATACAGAGGACTTGTGGACTTGCTCTCGCACCAGAGGAGTGCCTACGTCGAGGAGTGGGTCAGGGTGTTCTACGCGACACTCTACGTCTCTGAGGGTCGTCGCTCGATTCACTTCATGTTCATGGGGCAGATCCACGACGTGTCTCGAGACTTGTTGGGCAGACTGCTTGGTGTGGAGCTCTCTACTACGTGCCTGCACCAGATAGTCTACGGAGACGCAGACCCGTTGAGGAGGCCACTGACTGTAGGAGTGGCACCGCCTTTCGAGGAGATCAGAGGTTTGTTCACTCAGCCGTTCACTCCTGACCAGCCGAGGGTGCCAGCGCTTCTCACCCCAGCAGCTCGGACAGTTCACCACGTCCTCAGGCGTACCCTACTACCGAGGTCTGGCTACTTGGAGGGCTTCACGAGCCTTCAGCAGACCATCCTGTTCTATGTGATGAACGGGATGGAGTTCGACATCGTGGATATTCTGATCTGCGAGATGGAGGACGTGATCACCGACGGAGTTGGGATGCTTCGACAGTTCGTCTTCGGTCACTGGATCTGTCACCTTCTCCACCAGTTGGTTCCAGAGGACACTCCAGGAGTTTCTCAGCTGACGGAGATGCACGTGACCCGGTTCAGCCACTACCGAGTCCCCACTCCGGGAGACCGCCGCCTTGGCCGTCCCGTCGAGCGTGAGGTTCGAGCCAGACTGTCAGAGGAGGACTGGGCAGAGCTGACTCAGGAGGACGCAGAGCTGGCACAGGCAAAGGCTCAGGGAGGAGACCTACAGCATATATGGTCGGACAGCGACACCAGCGACAGTGTCGAGGAGTACTTCCCTCCTGATCCTCCTTCACCGAGGCAGCACGACGCAGAGGCAGGAGGCTCAGCAGCTCCACCACCTACACCTCCTCCAGTGTCAGAGGCTCAGGTGACTCAGCCGTCAGAGCTCACTGCTTTACTTCAGCGGATGGCTCAGCAGCAGGAGCAGCAGGCAGCTCGACAGGAGCAGCTTCAGAGGCAGCAGCAGGAGATGCAGCTGGAGATCGCCCGTCAGAGGCGAGAGGACATCGACAGGTACACCAACCTTGTCGACCAGATGACGAGACGCACTCTGGACCAGCAGCAGCAGACTCAGCAGATGTTGTTGGGCGTCCTGGGGTTGGTCACCAACCTCTACCAGCAGACGGGAGTCGCCCTTCCACCTCAGCACTCGGGACTCAGTCAGGCTCCAGGTGCACCCCCACTGGCACCAGCTCCAGCACCGTCCTCGTCGATCCCCAGCTTCAGTATACCACCTCTGCTCGCCTCGACAGCGCCCGTTCACTCGACAGTACTGCTGCTGACGTCGTTCCAGTCCTCACCTCTTCCGGCAGTACCTTCTCCACCGGCGCCAGCAGTCTCAGCGGATCCCCCAGCAGCTCCAGCTCCAGCGCCAGCGACCTCCACCTCCAGCAGCTCCGGCGACAGCACCGTCGACGCCGACCGCTTCACCATCGCCAGGAGCGCGCCTGAGTCGTAGGCACTCGACTTCCCTTTTTGGTGTCTTGATGCCAAAGGGGGGAGAAGAGTTAGAGTCAGGGGGAGGGTTAGCTCAGTTCTAGGGGGAGTTCTTGGTTTTAGGGGGAGTGTCTATCCTTTTGCTACTTATTGTTATCTATTTGAGATTGCCTGTTATTATTATTTGCTATTATTGTACTCCGGGTGCTACTTTGTGCTCTTGCGCTTTATTGTTTATTATTTGAGCCTTCGAGCCACTTGTGTTGTAATTTGTACTTGTTATATTTCTTTTTTGAGCATTGCGTTTTAATTCCATTAATTCTATGCTCTACTCGTTGTGTTGTCATCAATCACCAAAAAGGGGGAGATTGAAAGCATCTAGGCCCCCGTGAGGTATGGTTTCGGTGATTAATGACAACCGTTCGTTATTACTAATGAGTTTGTGGATGCGAGGTTTCACGTATATCACATCAAACGTTAATGAACTATCTATTCACACCATCTACTGCTCATTGGATACAAATGGAGACCCCTCAACGATCTATTCTAAGGGGTTATTCGATACTCATGAAGACTAAATGAAGAACTCATACAACGACTCTATTCTATCAAAATTGGCAACACAAGAAGCTTACACTTCATCAAAATATCATTTCAAACAAGTGTCAAAGAGGTCACTCAAGAAGATTCCAAAAGATCAACTCAAAACAACTCGAAGCAAACAAGTTGCACTCACCGGATCATCCGATGTCTTGCAAAATGACTACATCGGTCAAGTTTGAGTTGGCAGAAGAAGAAGACCTCAGAGCCCAGTACACACCAGATCATCCGATGTGAAGGAAGTGGCACATCGGTTGATTTCAACAGAAGGATGATTTCTGAGTTATTCTGAAGAAGTACACACCGGATCATCCGATGATGAAGTAAGTGTACATCGGTCAATTTCAACAGAGACATTATTTCTGAACCAATTCTGAAGATCAACTCACCGGATCATCCGATGATGAAGTTGAAGTAACATCGGTCGATTAAACAGTCAGATCCAACGGTTATATCCAACGGTCACATCTGACACATGACATCAGCTAATTTGGAATTCGACCGATGCTCAAATAAAGGGGTGCATCGGATGATCCGATGTTCACAGGAAAAAGTCTGCCTACTTTTCCAACGGCTATCTCGTGTGGGCTGGCTATAAATACCCCTCCAACCGGCCATTTCGTAAAGTCTTGATCACCAGAGCCTCACTACACATCCTCAAGCATTCAAGACCAAGAGCTACCACTTCCACACCTCAAAACCTCTTGTACTCCAACTATAGGCTAGATCTAGCTAGAGAGAAGCTTGTGTGTGTCCATTCTTGGTGATTGGAATCTCTAGGCTAGTGAGAGAGAGTGTCTTGGTGACTTCTCTCACCTTGTAAAAGTTGGAGGAAGAAGAGATCGCTCCGGAGCTTACCAAGGCGTTTGTGGAAGCCCGGAGGATCACCATTGTACAAGGCTTGAGCTCCACCTTGCCGGAGATGGCGAACGGAGAAAGATAGTGGATTCCCTTGTCTTGGTGACTTGGGAGTGGCTATACCCTTTGGTGGGTGCCACAACGTGGACGTAGGTAGATCTTTGTGATCTTACCGAACCACGGGAAAAACCGCCGTGTCTCCGAGTCTCCGCGGGAGTTTGCATCTCTCTCCTCACCCTCTTACTATTACGCATTTACTATTCCGCACTTAATACTCTTGCTTGCGTAGTTAGTTCGCATAGGGAATTGGGCTTCAACCATTAAGTTTTAAATTGCTCTAAAATTTGAAAAAGCCCAATTCACCCCCCCCTCTTGGGCGTTTCGATCCTTACAGCAACATTGTTCCAAGGCGTGATGAAGAGATGTGGACGTAAAGAATTGGTCGGAAAGGTCCAACCGACTAGGTTATGGACTCAGGCTGCGGCTGAGTCGTGTTTGACTCAAATATGGAAAGTTTTGAGTTGGTTATGATAGGATTTTGTGTGGGTCACGAATTTGAGTTGTTTTAGGAATGTTTGGGACGTTCCTAAGGTGTTTGTAAGTCTTAAGATTGTTTCTATCTGCATATAGAAGAGTCTTGAGCAGTATTGGAAAGTTACACTTTGAATCCAAGTAGGAGTAGGAGTCCTAGTTTGAATTGGATTGGCCATAGAGCTGGTTATATAAGCAAGGGAGGCCAGAGCTCGTGGTGCACGACTTTGGGCTGTTCCTCTTGTGTTTCTATTGAATAAAGTTCATAGTTTCGAGGAGCTTTTGTGCCTTGTTCGTCCGACTTGTTTTTCGTCAAGTCTTTCTCGCCGAGTTTCTGGACAGACCGACATTGCTTCGGTGTTTCGTTCATAACTCGAGTTTTACAGATACGATTGACGTGATTCTTTTTGGGTTGTCTTCACAACTCAAGTATCTATCATCTGTGAAATTTTCACGAGCTTCGGATCTGTAGTTTTTGAGATACACGAGTTTTTTGCAGCATTGCAGATCTGTTTTATATCGGGTAGAACAGATTGATCTTCATTTAATGTTTTGATCGTATCTCAAGTTTTACTTCGTGTTTTCAAGTGATTCTTGTTGCATTAGATCCGTGACTTGATTCTCTACCTCTCTACTTGATTTGTCACGGTTGAACACGTTTGAAAACACTTGCACACACGGTTTCTTTAACTGATTGATTTTTTGCTGAGGGGTTTTTGTTGTTTCCGCTGCGAAAAGTTTTAATCTACCATTCACCTCCCCTCTGGTAGATTTTCACGTGTTCTTCGATCCTACAATTTGTTCTTGCACACTAAGTGGAGTAAGTGTATCATCTACCTTATCCATGCACAAAGCCCAGTGCTTGGTGAGTGGTATATAAGGTGAATCCTCATGAGCAGTTATATACTCTTGGGGATAATGGTACCATAATAGTAAAGAAGTTGAAGAAGTGTACCAAGAAGAAGAGTTGCCCGACACTTTTACCGTCGAGTCTGGTGCAGGACTCGATCAATTAGTTGGAGATATTGAAGATGTAGAGACAGATGATATGCGAAAACGGAAATTAAAATAGGTCACGATGGAAGATCGTTGGGCTGGTTTAAGGAGTAGGGCACATGATAATAATGTTGATGAATTTTGAAAGTGATTACAAGTAACGTTTTCTTTTATCTAGTAACATGAATTTTGTATATCTTATTTGCATTTTACTGATTATCTAATAAAACAGGATGGCGTCAAATAAGAGTAAGAAGATGCACCCGACGAGGGGGTTCTTGCCCTCTAGAGCTGAGGACGCTTTCGCTAGTGCCTCATCGACCGGGAGCAGACACTCTCAGCTGTTGCGGTACGTTCAGAGTAGCTCTAGGGCTTCATCACAGCAGTCCACACAGGTACATTTAACTATTCTTTGACAAATTCTTCAAATTCAATTTCCAATTAATCTTACTTATGAATCATTTGAATGTTGTAGTCCTCGCCGACTGACTCAGTGGCTACGGCGCCAGTTGAGCTTGGCTACCCTTCGGTGAGCCAGCCCTCGGCCTATCAGCCCTTGGCTGGCGAGCCTTCGGTTTCTGAGCCGTTAAACTCGACTGGTGACGAGCCTTCTGGGTCACCAGACGTGGTGCCCCAGCAGACATGGAGGACGAGGAGGACTCACTTTGTCAGTCCTCCTGCGGTCCCTTCACAGAGGATCGTGATTCGTCCAGTCGGAGACAGGTAATAAAATCGTAGTGTTGAATTCTGGTTTCTTTTTGTTACTTAAGTAATGAATTAATAAATGTCTTGCAGTGCTTGGTACGACGCGTATTTCACCGGTGAGAGACACCACACACCAGTGAACGGTGTCCTCGGGTCCTTAGTGCGTTTGCACTATCCCGGGGTCATCGACGGGGTGCCTGCTACTTCATGGGAGGATTACGCACGCGCCCATCACTAGGAGCACGACAACGTTCAGGAGGCTGTATGGGCCGATTTTATGGTAAGTATGTTAAATAAAGTTTCTAAGTTTTTAATATTAAACTCTTTTAATTTACATCTCTTCAATATATTCTTTATCACAGGAAAGGTATATTTTAGAGGACCCGGACGACCCTTGCATGTTGGAGGATGCGAGGAAAGTGTTACATGACAGGACCCCCAACACCACCCGTTCAGTCACGAGGACGGGGCACCTCGCCCGGGAATCGCATTGGGTGGTGTCGTGTTATGCGGCACCCAACAGCACACATATAAAGAACACTGTATTACATAAATCAAAAGCGGAAGCTTACAATATCCTTTGCAAATAATTTACATAAAATAGCTACAGCGGAAGTCTATAAACAGCTCACGTCGAATAACTACGAAGCACTCGAGAAGAAGTCCAGCCCGCGGACTCCTCTCGTTAGCAACACGAAGACATGGCAGCGGCTAGGTTCTCCATGTGTAGCATGACTGGAAGTCTCCGAGTCTCACCGTACAACCTTCTTTATAGCGTCGGGTTAACCTGTAAAACCACTCATATAGCAAGAGTGAGCACAAAGGCTCAGCAAGACTTAACCGTCTCTCCTAAACATGCAACTCTATATGAAAGTAACTTAAGACCTAAACATATAAGTTGTAAAAAGACTCGCCTACGAGTTCATCCTTAACTTTCATATTTTTACCATAATAGTAGTGACCTTGCGCCCAGCAACGTTGGAACTCCACAATCAAACAAGAAACGCTTCATTCTAATGTTACTTGTCCCAAGGTGGAAAATAACTTTAGTTTGCTCTATCTCTACTTCAAACAGGGTTTTCATGCAATTTACGATAATCATGGCAGCAATTAAAACTTTACAAACTGTTCCCACACAACTTGCTTACTACGCCACAACACAGTGAGCAAGCGGTACCCATAACCGCGAGGGACGATGATTCGAATCAAACACTACCCGGATAACTCGAGACATACGCCCGCCTCTGAAGACCCAAATCTGGCGTCCTTCATTACGTCGTATGTTTCAACCTTTCACAGGACACTTGACTGTAGAACCGGTCGCACCGTCTCGGGCTCATAGGTCTAACGAGACGATGTGGTATGCCTCTACAATCGAGTTAACCTGGTACATCGGTTTCGTGGTTCCCATATAGCAGTAAGCATCCGGTACACAACTCAATACTTGCTCAGCGGGGCTGCACACGCTTCGGTCCTTAACCGACACAGGCAGAGCTACTCGACCAAGACCGCATCTTGTCTCCACCTACCCTCCTGCCCGGTATCATCTTTAGAAATGTAAACTTTAGTTTGCCCCTTTCACCTACACCCATGTAGTCCCGACTATAGCCCGCGAGTAGATTCCAACTACTCGACTTCTACCGGATGTCATAACCTATTTAGCACGGCAACCTTCTACAGCGGAAAACTATATTCTACCCTCGACTCTAGGTTTCATTTGGTCATGCATTTGGAGTATAAAACATTCTTGACCTAATGCACATACAAACTTTAAACTATAATGGTGAACAAAGTAAAAACTTTATAAATAACTTAAATGCAGACCGGAGCTTGCCTTGGTTTTGTAGGTGACTAAAGTCAGATAATTATGAGGTTAGTTGCTGATGACTTGAAGCTTAATCACTGCCTTCTTGCTCCTTGATCCAAGCTTCACTTTTCCTCCACTCTTCCACGTTTAATCACTACACGTTATGAACATACATATAGGTTTAATTGTAAAACTTTTGCTAACAAGTTCTAAAAACAAGTTCAAAACTGGAACTCTATTTAAGAATTTGAAATGACACTGGTGCTAGTGGTTTGGGTTTGGGTTTGGGTTTAGCACTATGATCAAGTGAGATGTGTGTTTCATCACTTGTGTGTGTTGATAATCTAAGAGGTTAAATAGAAGAGTACTGATCCAGGACTCCAATGGAGCTGAAATCTTTCATGTGAGTTCCTTGTCACAAGAAAGTCATCTGGACCAAAATTTGGAATTTTTCAATGAATAGATCACCCAGAACAATTTCCTATGCATTTAGGCAAAAAGGAATTAATTCTGAATAAACTTGCACTTTCATACAAATTCAAGTGAACTACAATTTCTAACATAGCTCTGGGAGCATGCATGAATTTTCCTAGGATTTTTTCAGCTAAGAACTGCCCAGAACTGAATTTCCAAGTTTTGGAAATTCTCTGAAATTGTTTCTGTATTCATTTGAACACCGAAATTTGAAATCAGAATTATCCTAACTAAAACAAATCCAAATGAGCTGAAACTTTTACAGGAGTGTCCTAACATCCTAATGAATATTCTGGAGAAGTTTGAGGATTTTTGGGTGAACCAAACTCCCTCTAAAATTCTTTTGCTGAAAAGATTTAAAGAATTTTCCAGAACTAAATAATGATTTTCATACAAATTGGGTTACATATTTGGATAGAGTTTTTCAATCTGAATCCAACCCAATTTGAATCACTAAATTTGGAGCTTTCTAGCACAAGTTATTCTCTCCCAAAATTTGAATCAAAACTGGTATTTGAAATAAACTAGGGAAAAGTTTAAAAGTCTGACAGCGGGTCCGGGGGTGATGTGGCGCCTTCTGATGCGCCGGCGCACGAGGCTATAGATTTCTCCCCGCACAGTCGCAAACTGATCTGGTGCAACAGAAGATCCTATTCCCCCGCTACCGACGCTGACACGTGGGCCAGCCCCGGCTTCGTCTACCTCCCGCCACCCGCGCTCCCGTGCCGCCGAGCTCGCCGAAGCTCTCGCCGTGAGGGGGTTCCCGTGCTCGGAACTCGCTGATTCTCGCCGCCCCTATGTATTTTCGTGCGAGGAACACATTGCCGGTCTTATCTCAGATCGAAGATGGCCGGAACCCTAGGTGCGACGGCGACAATGGCTGCGATGTCTCCAGCGACGTCGCTAGGGCGCTATGCTGCACCAAACATGTCACCGTTTGCTCGTACAGCACCACTGCACCGAGGAGAACACGGATCCAATCGCCGATCTCGCTGAAACTCGCCGGAAGTATGACCTCACCGTCGGGCTAGGTCAAAAATCTGGCGACAATCGAAAAACTCGATGAACAACGGCTTTGCTCGACGGTTCTCGGTGGTTCTTGATCCTATGAACTCGCACGGAGGTATAGAAGGTGTATTCTACGTTGTGTGTGGAGTGGTTCAACGTGTGAGACGAATTTACTGAGTTTATCCCCTCGGTTATTATTGTATGTCGATGGCAAAAAGCAAAATTCTGGCGAGCACCGTTCGTGACAGGCTGCCGGGGTTGCGGTGAAGCAAGAAGAGGTCTAGGCGCACCTTTTTGCTTTTGCAGCTCGGTGGGAGAATGTCACACCCGGTTTTTCCAAAGAACAACCAAGTGAATATCACATGTATGCCAGGATCATTTTCTCATACATGTGATGACAAATAGTGAAGCATCATTTATTACATACCAGGTGTCGAATATAAGTAAGTCTTACATAGCAAATGTCTCGATGGACAATAACAAGTTCATCACAAGTAAATAAACTAGCAGCGGAATATTATTCTTTAGGGCTCCATCACAGGCGTTGCCCGGGGGTCTTCATGAACCTAAAAACCTTCCTCGGGTCCAAAATCTTGGTCATTATACACCACCTCATTATCTTGACCTGAGCAGCAATATAAACCAACAAATATGCAAGGTTGAGTACCAATGGTACTCAGCAAGTGTGGGAAAATTTTATCATGCATGGCTAGAACAAGGAGAGGTTGAACTCATGGTTAAAGCACTACGCAATTAATACATATCACCTTAGCTTATTAAGCACCTACATTACTACACAGGTGAAATGGTCCCAATCTCCCATCCCATCATCATAATCCAATAACCATAACATCATTTCCAATGTTAAGCTCCCCGCTTAACTTCCAAAACCATCAATCCTCTAATCATGAATAAGTCTAGGCCGCTCTTAACCGTGAGCACGGCTGTCAAGACAGTTTTGACTCTACAGAGTTTGTACCACTGTACCCACAAGTAGTGATTTCATCCCCCGTTGCCAGGTGGACTAAAAGAACCTCCATTATGCCAGTGGCTACGATCCACATTCACACTTCCCAGGTGTGCAGCCAGGAGATCACTACGAAGCCTTTACAAAGGGATTCCCGACGAGCGTGGGCCCACTAAGGTTTCACCCCTAACAGCATACAAGAGGCTCCAACCCCGCTGCAGTGGCCCCCTCTTGAGCCTTGCGGTTCATATGGTAGTCCAGCTGACACCTACTCCCCGCACCATCCAACACATCCATACTACGCCGGGGATACACCTAATTAATTGGCCAAGCTGCCCCATCTCAGCATGTGGTTGGCACTGTAAAGCCGGGTTACATGCTCCATGAACCGGTCCTTAGGATCCAGGCAAGTACTAAACACAAACCCAAGTCTCGTGCATCCAGCACACAACCAAAACATCCAACTTGCCTTGATCCCTACCTCTACATAACTCACAATAGCTCATTCAAGAGTATGGTATAATAAACTGATGCTCTCATATCCCAAATATCCCATTCTAAGCATGGCTAAGCATATGCATGTAAATAAATGACATGACAAAATAAATCCCAACACAAGCTACAAGGAAACAAGGTAATGCAATTCTAGGGAAACTTTCCTAGCATGGGTTTCATATTTCATTTGACAATGCAAATAATTCTATCTACACATCCTAGCATAGGATCAAAGTGGTCAAGGACACTTGCCTCCTTCTTGCTGCTCTTGAAATGGGTAGTCCTGATCTTGGAAAGGGTTAACTTGCTCTTGAACAGGTTCTACTTCATACCATCACACATAGCAAAAGAAAAACAACAATCATAAGACATAGTTCACACTTCTACTTTATACAAACCACACATTCATATTTATGAAATTCATTCACCATTATATGTGTTGTGGTTACTTTGTGTGTTGATCTGTGGCTTGCATACACTTTTATTTATATGTGTATGATTCCTACTTTGGTGTTCATATTTATACTTACATACTATATTTATATATATATATATATATATGTGTGTGTTTCAGTTTTAAATAAATTCCTTACATTAAACTACCAAGTATGTATGAAAAGTATTTTTCTTCTCCATATGTGCCTTCATAATTTCTATCAACCCTAAACTGAATTCTTTGGATTTTAGAAACTCCATTTATCTTTTACTAGTTGCTATATTTTCAGATTTATATTCCTATGCATAATTGTGTATTTTATTATGAAATTAGTAATACACATCATCTAAACAGTATAGGTTCTGGTCCTAAATAATCTAATAACATGTTTTGACCTTGGCTTCTGATGTAGACTATTTCATAATTATTTTCTCTATTTTTCTATAACTATTCTTTACTTAAAAATGTGTCCCTATACTAATAAATGTGAATAATAAATGAAACAGATTCATTTCAGCCCAAAAATATATTTTTATCTCACTCCAAAGTTTTCTAAGTACTGAGAAAGTTTTTAATTAATTTTGACAATTATGTTTGTCCCCCTTTTTAATTTTTAAACACTAGTTACATATTCAATGTTTTAAATTAAATACTAAACAGGGCTAAAATAATGAACTCACCCATTACAGGGTCTATAATATTATTTTCATAATTTCCAGGGGTCTAGCTACACTTATCAGAGGTGTTTTTCCTAATTTTTATTAAGTCCAGGGGCTAAAACTGATTTTTAAATGAATTTACATGATTTTCTGGAGTTCCAGGGGCTAGATCTGAAGTTTCCGGGGCTAGCTCTTATTTCCCGAGAACCCCAGGGGGTAGCACGTAAGAATTCCAGTCTTTATAACGCGGGGCTGACGTGGACCGTCCGATTTTAAACCGACGGCTGAGATTATAACATCGAACCGGTACGCGGGGTTTTAAAGTCTACCGTGCGATTTAAAATAAACGGCGCACAAGCGGCCACGTCGCTCTGATCGAGCGCGGGCGGCGCTGCCGGCGGCGCACGGCGGCGGGAAGCGGCGATCTCGCCGGAAAGTTTCGGATCCGCGAGAATTCTGCCTAGAACTGTGATCTTATGGCATAGATCGGTAGAGGAGAGGTCAGGGATCTCACCTCGGGGGTTTTCTCGAGCTCGGGGGTCCTGGAAAGTGATCGGCGGCGAGGTCCGAGGCAAAACCACGGCGAAGCTCGTCGGCGCTGTGTTTACACCGTAAATCTCCGAGTTTTCTGCACCTGCAAAGCTCCCCGGAGGTGGTGGATCAAGACCAGCGAGTTAGATCAGAGTTTCCGAGCTTAGATCGGCCAGAATTCACCGGCGAAGTCTCGGTGCTCACCGGAGTAAAAATCGGCGATCGCGTGGGAAAAACCGATCGGGGCTGGGGTTTTTATAGCCGGGGGAGGGCGGTGGGTCGGTTGTGATCGAGTTTGATTCTTTCTGGGACCGGAATTCGGCTGAGGGACGCGTTTTCCAGTCGGTTAAGATCGCGCGCGCTCGGGGGGAAAAGTCCGGGTCGCAGACGCTCGGGGTTAGGGATGACAGGTGGGTCCCACCCGTCTGTGAGAGACAGCGCGGGCGCGCGGGGGCGGGCTGGCGCGGGGAAACTGGGCCGGCTGGCGGGTTTCGGCCCACTGGCCGGTTTTTTTCCCGTTTCTCTTTTTCTTTTTCCATTTCTTTTCTGTTTTGAGTATAATTTGAATTCCAGTTTGAATTTGAATTTTTTCAAAACATGCAACATGTCCAAAAATTTTTAAATTCCCCTCTGAACATGGTTTAGAGTTTTGAATCATAATTTGGGGTGTTACAGCTCTACCCCCCTTAAAAGAAATCTCGTCCTCGAGATTGGTGTTTCTAAGAAAACAATTCCGGAAATTGTGCCTTGAGCTCATCTTCCCGTTCCCAGGTAGCTTCCTCTTCTGAGTGATGCTTCCACTGCACCTTGCACATCCGGATTCTCTTGTTTCTGGTGAGGCGTTCCATCGTCTCCAAAATCTTGTATGGTTGCTCGGCATAAGACAAATCTTCAGCTACATCCACTTCATTCATGGGTAACACCTCTTCAGGCGTCCTCAGACATTTCTTGAGTTGTGACACATGAAATACATCGTGCACGTCCGATAGATGAACCGGTAACTCTAGTTGGTACGCCACTTCGCCTTTTCTTTCCAAAACTTGAAAGGGTCCGATGTATCGAGGTGACAACTTCCCTTTCACCTTGAACCGACGAAGTCCTCTGATAGGGGACACCTTGAGATAAACATAGTCTCCCACGTTAAAAACGAGCTCTCTTCTTCGTACATCGGCATAGCTCTTTTGGCGTGTTTGTGCTATCCTCAAATTGTTGCGAATCTCCCTCACCTTTGCCTCGGCTTCTTGTAGCACTTCTGGACCAAACACTTTACTTTCTCCTGTTTGGTTCCAAAATAGAGGAGTTCTGCACTTCCTTCCATACAATGCTTCAAACGGTGACATTTTCATACTAGCTTGATAGCTGTTGTTATAGGAAAACTCCGCATACGGTAAGTTCTTGTCCCAACTCCTATTGTTTTTGAGTGCACATGCCCTTAACATATCTTCAAGGATCTGATTGGTTCTCTCCGTCTGCCCGTCCGTTTGGGGATGATAGGCAGAGCTGAAATTCAGATGGGTTCCCATGGTTTCATGCAACTTTTGCCAAAACCTCGAGGTGAACTGTGTCCCTCGGTCCGACACTATCTTCTTTGGCACTCCATGGTAACACACAATCCTTGACATGTACAATTCTGCCAATTTGGATCCGCTGTAGCTTTCTTTCACAGGGATGAAATGAGCTACCTTGGTTAGCCTATCAATAATGACCCATATTGAATCATACCCGGATTGGGTCCTAGGCAATCCCACGACAAAATCCATGTTTATTTCTTCCCACTTCCATTCAGGTACTTTGAGTGGTTGCAATAATCCCGCGGGTCGTTGATGTTCTGCTTTCACCAACTGACATGTGTCACATAGGGCAACATGTTCCGCGACATCTCGCTTCATGCCATACCACCAATACCTGCTCTTGAGGTCCTGGTACATCTTCGTACTCCCAGGATGAATGGAATAGTCAGAATCGTGAGCCTCCTTCAAAATTAATTCACGGATCTCCTTTACTTCTGGCACACAGATCCTTTTCCCGTGCCACACCGTTCCCTGTTCATCCTCTCTAAAACCAGGAGCTTTATTTTCCTTAATGAGCTGTCTGATCTCTTGTATCTTCTCATCATTCTTTTGGCCCTCGCGTATGTCTTGCTCGAGTGTGGAGTCCACTTCCATGGCGATGGCTTCACCACTATTTACTAGACATAGATTGAGCCTTATAACCTCGTCCTTCAATTCTGCGGGCATGTCCTTCAAGCTCAACTTATTGACCTGCACTTTCCGACTCAAAGCATCGGCCACGACGTTTGCTTTCCCGGGATGATAGTTGATGCCCACATCAAAGTCATTGATTAGCTCTAACCATCTCCTTTGTCTGAGGTTGAGATCTGGCTGTGTGAATATGTACTTCAAACTCTTATGATCCGTATATATCTCTGTCCTCTTCCCCATCAAATAGTGCCGCCAAATTTTCAACGCGTGTACCACCGCAGCTAGTTCTAGGTCATGTGTAGGATAGTTCTTCTCGTGCTTCCGAAGCTGCCGGGATGCATATGCCACGACATGTCCTTCTTGCATGAGAACACATCCCAACCCATTTCCAGAGGCATCGCAGTACACTGTGAAATTCTTCTGCATATCTGGCATAACCAACACTGGGGTTGTTGTCAATCTCTTCTTTAGCTCCTGAAAGCTCGTATCGCACTGTGGCGTCCAGGTGAATGTGATTCCCTTTTCCAACAGTTTGGTGAGAGGTCTCGAGATCTTGGAGAATCCCTCAATAAACCGTCGATAGTATCCAGCCAATCCCAAAAAGCTTCGAACTTCCCCGACATTTTCAGGGGTTTTCCACTTCTGGATATCTTTGATTTTGGTGGGATCTACGGAGATTCCTCCCTCCGAGATGATATGTCCTAAAAAGGGAACTCTCTTCAGCCAAAACTCACACTTGCTCAACTTGGCATATAGTTGGTGTTCTCTCAACCTCTGCAACACCAACCTTAGATGTTTCTCATGTTCTTCTTCATTTTTGGAGAAGACGAGAATATCATCTATGAAAACCACCACAAATTTGTCCAGATATTCCATGAATACCTTGTTCATGAGGTACATGAAATATGTCGGGGCATTGGTTAGCCCGAAAGGCATGACAGTGTATTCATACAGTCCGTACCGAGATACGAAAGCTGTCTTGGGAATATCAGATTGCCTTATCTTGAGTTGGTGGTATCCCGACCTGAGATCAATTTTCGAGAACACACAAGCTCCCCTCAACTGATCAAACAAGTCTTCAATGCGGGGTAATGGGTACTTGTTCTTAATGGTTACCTCATTCAAGGCACGGTAATCCACGCATAACCTTTGGGTTCCGTCTTTCTTAGGCACAAATATCACCGGAGCTCCCCATGGTGAGGAACTAGGGCGAATATACCCCTTCTCCGTCAGTTCTCTCAAATGATCCTTGAGCTCTTCTAGCTGCTTGGAGTCCATTCGATAAGGTCTCTTGTATATCGGGGCTGTTCCCGGTACTAGCTCAATTGCGAATTCCACGTCACGGTCGGGAGGCATACCTGGCAATTCCTCCGGAAAAACATCTGGATATCCCCTGATAGTCCTGATTTCCTCAACTTTCACCTCCACTTGATTTAATTTAATGTCCCTCCTAGGCTCGTGTATCGTTATGAACTTTACTCTTGTGCCATTGGGGTGAGTTAGTTCCACCGTTTTGGTCGAACAATGGATGATTCCTTTATGTTTGGTCAACCAATCCATACCCAAAATAATATCTATCCCTTGTGAATCTATCACTATGAGGTTAGCCGTAAATACTACCCCATTAATGTCTAGGCTCACTTTGGGACACACTTGTCTTGTCCTTATTTCTCCACCTGGAGAGTTTACCGCTAGCATATGGTTCATTTGTGTGGTTGCTAGGTCATGCTTCTTAACAAACCCTTGAGCAATGAACGAGTGGGTAGCACCAGAATCAAACAGCAGAGTTGCAAGGTGTAAATTGGCAGGAAACTTACCAACTACCACGTCGGGTGCCTCTTGTGCTTCCTCCATAGTGACGTGGTTCACCCGTCCTCTCACTACATTCTGCTGTTGTGGCGGCGCAGGCTTCTTCTTTGGGCATTTATGGGCGTAGTGCCCCACTTCACCACAGCTGATACATTGCACCCCAATCTTAGATGCTGGGCCCTTGTTGTCTTGGGGTTGGTTTGGGGGTCCTTGCACTGCTGGTCGAGGTGGATATGCGGGGCGAGGCTGCTGCACAAACTGACGTGGCGGCTGTGCTGGTGCCGCGGGTGGCCTGTAGTTTGGGTTGTACCCTCTTGGTGCTGAATAGGGTACCGCAGCACGGCTTGTCTGCCCCGTAGGTTGTTGCATCATACGTGGGCGGGTGTTGCTCCCTGAGGCCTGATGTGACCACCCCGCCTTCCTCTTATTCTCATTTTCCAAGGCCTTTAGCTTCCTTTCCACCACAAATGCTCTGTCCACCATCTTTTGAAAGCTTTCATACTCATTGGAGGACATTGCACACTGCATCTCTGCGGTAAGTCCTTCCACGAAACAATCTTGTTTCTGCTCATCAGTCTCTATGTCTCGTGGAGCATAACGGGATAGTTGAGTAAATTTAGTGAGGTATTCCCTCACAGTCATGTTTCCCTGCTGCAGTCCCAAAAATTCCTTCCTCTTGTTTTTGAGTTCACCTCTTGGGATGTAATGGTTGCGGAAGCTACGCTTGAACTCTTCCCAAGTGATGTTCTCAGGGTCATGATGGGCGGCCACGTAGGCGGTCCACCAATCAGCAGCAGGTCCATGCAATTGATGAGAGGCAAACAGCACCCTCTCATACCCTTGGCATTGTATTATCCTCATCTTACTTTCAATGGTCTTCAGCCAATCATCTGCCTCCAGAGGTTCAGCAGCACTTGCAAACTTTGGAGGTTGAGTTCCTAGAAACTCACTCAACCTTGGTTGGCGTGGTGCAGCTTGTGTAGGTGGAACTTGATGCAAGTTGGCCACCACTTGAGTCAAGTTCTGGATGAGCTGATTTTGATTCTCCAGCATTTGGTGGAGAGGATCAACTTCTTCACGGCGACCACCCCGGTCCTGGCCTCCAGAAAGATGAGGGTTGCATGCCTCATCATTGTTATTGGCGGGGTTGGCAGCACGTCCTTTTCCTCTTCCGGCCATCTGGCAGAATCAACCAATGTTAATTTGATCCCATTTAGTATCATCTTACTACTTTCATTTGTTGGTACTTTGAGGTGTTGTGGCTTTGTTAAAATTTCACGAGGGTTTATATCTCTCACCAAATAAATGCACTATTATTTCCTGTGGGTTCACACCCCAAAGCAAAACAATCTGAAGACGAGGCTGTGGACAATTGCTCATGGCTTCCACAACTCACGTCACACACCAAGCATCATCACACCATTAACTACGTAACGACTCGACTACTCGACCTCTTGCTAGCTAGGGGAAAGACTCTACACTACTCGTCCTCTTGAGCTGGCTCCTCGGGATCTTCCTCCTCATTTCGGCTACCTTCTGACTCTGCTTTGGGTGGGGAGGCTGCTGGTGGAGAAGTGCGACGACGCCTGATTGCTCGGCGATCCGGGGAGTCAGGAGTCCATGTATCAGTCACGGTGACACACAGTTCATTCCCATCTCCTCTTTCTCTCGCCTTTAAGCAAGCTCGCAGCAACGCCTCCGTTTCCTTCAGGGTGTCTCGGACATCCTGAAGCTCTTGTTGACACTCCTGCAGTCGAGTGCTGAGCATAGCAGCATCCTCCAAGCACAAGTCCATGTGCTCATGGGAAGTCCCTTGCTGCACCGGTGGGTACTTGTACTCCGTGGTACCACTCTCACGTTGGAGGACATACATGTACTCAGTTTTGTCCAAGTGGCGACGATAGATGTGACTCTGGCAGGTGATGGCCTCCCAGGTGACATCTTTCTCCGCGTCGACCTGTGTTGCTCTACTAGCTGGAGAGTGGTGGATCTTCAGCAGCTGATTTTCGTGTATTATCCTTATTTCTGAACTCCATTCTTCCCTCTTCTCACGGATGGTCCTGGTGGAGTTATAGTGGATGATTAGCTTGCCCGTATTGCCGGCGGCTTCGAGCATACGCCGAAGACGGCGCAACAAATCTCCTATTGCCAATCCATAGGAAAGATACGTCACTGGACGACTCTCCTCTCTTTCGGCGAGGGCAACTACGGGAACTCTCCCTCCTGTGGACTTACGAGCGGTGCGAATCATGCGAACCATCTAAAACAAAAGAATTTAAAATTAGGTTAGATGAATTCTCAAACAAAAATCCTATTTTGAATGAAAGTTGTGGTAAGATGAAGAAAATGACTCCTTTAATAACACTTTTCCACCCACACCTTGGAAAATTGTTTTTAAGAAAATAGGGCCCTTAACTACGTCCATTTCTACCTAGGTCCACGTTCCTACGGGCAACCTTGGCTCTGATACCACCTCTGTCACACCCGGTTTTTCCGAAGAACAACCAAGTGAATATCACATGTATGCCAGGATCATTTTCTCATACATGTGATGACAAATAGTGAAGCATCATTTATTACAAGCCAGGTGTCGAATATAAGTAAGTCTTACATAGTAAATGTCTCGATGGACAATAACAAGTTCATCACAAGTAAATAAACTAGCAGCGGAATATTATTCTTTAGGGTTCCATCACAGGCGTTGCCCGGGGGTCTTCATGAACCTAAAAACCTTCCTCGGGTCCAAAATCTTGGTCATTATACACCACCTCATTATCTTGACCTGAGCAGCAATATAAACCAACAAATATGCAAGGTTGAGTACCAACGGTACTCAGCAAGTGTGGGAAAATTTTATCATGCATGGCTAGAACAAGGAGAGGTTGAACTCATGGTTAAAGCACTACGCAATTAATACCTATCACCTTAGCTTATTAAGCACCTACATTACTACACAGGTGAAATGGTCCCAATCTCCCATCCCATCACCATAATCCAATAACCATAACATCATTTCCAATGTTAAGCTCCCCGCTTAACTTCCAAAACCATCAATCCTCTAATCATGAATAAGTCCAGGCCGCTCTTAACCGTGAGCACGGCTGTCAAGACAGTTTTGACTCTACAGAGTTTGTACCACTGTACCCACAAGTAGTGATTTCATCCCCCGTTGCCGGGTGGACTAAAAGAACCTCCATTATGCCAGTGGCTACGATCCACATTCACACTTCCCAGGTGTGCAGCCAGGAGATCACTACGAAGCCTTTACAAAGGGATTCCCGACGAGCGTGGGCCCACTGAGGTTTCACCCCTAACAGCATACAAGAGGCTCCAACCCCGCTGCAGTGGCCCCCTCTTGAGCCTTGCGGTTCATATGGTAGTCCAGCTGACACCTACTCCCCGCACCATCCAACACACCCATACTACGCCGGGGATACACCTAATTAATTGGCCAAGCTGCCCCATCTCAGCATGTGGTTGGCACTGTAAAGCCGGGTTACATGCTCCATGAACCGGTCCTTAGGATCCAGGCAAGTACTAAACACAAACCCAAGTCTCGTGCATCCAGCACACAACCAAAACATCCAACTTGCCTTGATCCGTACCTCTACATAACTCACAATAGCTCATTCAAGAGTATGGTATAATAAACTGATGCTCTCGTATCCCAAATATCCCATTCTAAGCATGGCTAAGCATATGCATGTAAATAAATGACATGACAAAATAAATCCCAACACAAGCTACAAGGAAACAAGGTAATGCAATTCTAGGGAAACTTTCCTAGCATGGGTTTCATATTTCATTTGACAATGCAAATAATTCTATCTACACATCCTAGCATAGGATCAAAGTGGTCAAGGACACTTGCCTCCTTCTTGCTGCTCTTGAAATGGGTAGTCCTGATCTTGGAAAGGGTTAACTTGCTCTTGAACAGGTTCTACTTCATACCATCACACATAGCAAAAGAAAAACAACAATCATAAGACATAGTTCACACTTCTACTTTATACAAACCACACATTCATATTTATGAAATTCATTCACCATTATATGTGTTGTGGTTACTTTGTGTGTTGATCTGTGGCTTGCATACACTTTTATTTATATGTGTATGATTCCTACTTTGGTGTTCATATTTATACTTACATACTATATATATATATATATATATATATATATATATATATATATATATATATATATATATATATATATATATGTGTGTGTGTGTGTGTTTCAGTTTTAAATAAATTCCTTACATTAAACTACCAAGTATGTATGAAAAGTATTTTTCTTCTCCATATGTGCCTTCATAATTTCTATCAACCCTAAACTGAATTCTTTGGATTTTAGAAACTCCATTTATCTTTTACTAGTTGCTATATTTTCAGATTTATATTCCTATGCATAATTGTGTATTTTATTATGAAATTAGTAATACACATCATCTAAACAGTATAGGTTCTGGTCCTAAATAATCTAATAACATGTTTTGACTTTGGCTTCTGATGTAGACTATTTCATAATTATTTTCTCTATTTTTCTATAACTATTCTTTACTTAAAAATGTGTCCCTATACTAATAAATGTGAATAATAAATGAAACAGATTCATTTCAGCCCAAAAATATATTTTTATCTCACTCCAAAGTTTTCTAAGTACTGAGAAAGTTTTTAATTAATTTTGACAATTATGTTTGTCCCCCTTTTTAATTTTTAAACACTAGTTACATATTCAATGTTTTAAATTAAATACTAAACAGGGCTAAAATAATGAACTCACCCATTACAGGGTCTATAATATTATTTTCATAATTTCCAGGGGTCTAGCTACACTTATCAGAGGTGTTTTTCCTAATTTTTATTAAGTCCAGGAGCTAAAACTGATTTTTAAATGAATTTACATGATTTTCTGGAGTTCCAGGGGCTAGATCTGAAGTTTCCGGGGCTAGCTCTTATTTCCCGAGAACCCCAGGGGGTAGCACGTAAGAATTCCAGTCTTTATAACGCGGGGCTGACGTGGACCGTCCGATTTTAAACCGACGGCTGAGATTATAACATCGAACCGGTACGCGGGGTTTTAAAGTCTACCGTGCGATTTAAAATAAACGGCGCACAAGCAGCCACGTCGCTCTGATCGAGCGCGGGCGGCGCTGCCGGCGGCGCACGGCGGCGGGAAGCGGCGATCTCGCCGGAAAGTTTCGGATCCGCGAGAATTCTGCCTAGAACTGTGATCTTATGGCATAGATCGGTAGAGGAGAGGTCAGGGATCTCACCTCGGGGGTTTTCTCGAGCTCAGGGGTCCTGGAAAGTGATCGGCGGCGAGGTCCGAGGCAAAACCACGGCGAAGCTCGTCGGCGCTGTGTTTACACCGTAAATCTCCGAGTTTTCTGCACCTGCAAAGCTCCCCGGAGGTGGTGGATCAAGACCAGCGAGTTAGATCAGAGTTTCCGAGCTTAGATCGGCCAGAATTCACCGGCGAAGTCTCGGTGCTCACCGGAGTAAAAATCGGCGATCGCGTGGGAAAAACCGATCGGGGCTGGGGTTTTTATAGCCGGGGGAGGGCGGTGGGTCGGTTGTGATCGAGTTTGATTCTTTCTGGGACCGGAATTCGACTGAGGGACGCGTTTTCCAGTCGGTTAAGATCGCGCGCGCTCGGGGGGAAAAGTCCGGGCCGCAGACGCTCGGGGTTAGGGATGACAGGTGGGTCCCACCCGTCTGTGAGAGACAGCGCGGGCGCGCGGGGGCGGGCTGGCGCGGGGAAACTGGGCCGGCTGGCGGGTTTCGGCCCACTGGCCGGTTTTTTTCCCGTTTCTCTTTTTCTTTTTCCATTTCTTTTCTGTTTTGAGTATAATTTGAATTCCAGTTTGAATTTGAATTTTTGCAAAACATGCAACACGTCCAAAAATTTTTAAATTCCCCTCTGAACATGGTTTCGAGTTTTGAATCAAAATTTGGGGTGTTACAGAGAAGCTTTGTGGCGGCGGGGCGACAAGTTCTTGTCGTGGCGGCCTCACCCTGCGTTGTGGAGCTTTTGCAGCTTGGTGGGAGAAGCTTTGTGGCGGCGGGGCGACGAGTTCTTGTCGTGGCGGCCTCACCCTCCGTTGTGGAGCGAAACTGAGCTCGACGTCGAGGTTCCCATGGAGCTAGCGCCTGGTTTCCGCTTCGGGTACGCTGAGGGAGGTCCGGCGGTGCTGTAGGGAGGCTCAGCTCGGTGTGCAACTCGTCGGGCTGGCCGGGCACCGATGGACCGAGCGTTTTCTTCCGTGCGGCTAAAACTCGGCGATGAAGACGCATGATAACGACGGCAGCTGTGTGAGGCGGTTGTGCTCTCGGTGGAGTCGATAAGGGCAAGGAACTGAGTCCTGATCTGCTCGGGAGCTGGCGGCGACCGCTGCCTCGGTGGCGCTCTCGGCTGTTCAGCGGCTACGAGTGGTACCGAGAGCAGGGCTACAAGACTTGGTGTGTAAGTCTCCCCCTCCAATGACAAGTGGGTCCCACAGCTCCTCTCTCCAAAAGATCTCCAATTTTGGGCACAGTGCAAACTTCAATCATGTGGAGCTCAAATCTGAACACCATTTGGCAAGTTGAAAAGTTTACCTCAGTTTCAAATTTGAATACAAATTTCAATGAAAATTCACAAGTCTCTTTGATAAACATATCAAAGTACCTCCAAATTTTCTCAAAATTTGCCTTCCTCATAATTTGGACCTGAGGAATTCAAATATGGATTCAAACTTTTAATTTGGTGCCTGTAAAGGGGAGGTTTACAACCACAGTTTGCACCCTTCATTTAAAAATGACCACCTTTGCATTTAAATGATCATTTGAATTCAAAGGGGAATTGAATGCATGTGTCTGCTCATGACCATCTTCACATGTTTAGAAAAGTTTTTTACAAGTCCCATTTCTTGGATCTAAACTCAACTTTATTCATCACTAAAGTTTTCCATTTACAAGTTTTGGGACTTTTACATTACACGTCAACGCTGCGAAGGCGGTTCGGCAAGCTTTGTCGAACGCTCGTATTCAAGTTATCAATGAGCACTTGAAGGTGAACCAACACCACGTTCTACACTTCCGGCAGGAGAGCGAGAGGCACCTGACGGAGGAAGAGTACGCGCAGGTACGTGGGGTGTAATAAATATTTTTTCTGAGCATGGGGCAGATGCATCAATGGTATTTTTAATGACCAACAACTATGTGCAGGGCCACGTGAGCTGGTTGCAGGGTCGGTCCGACGCATACCAGGCCCTTTGTCGATACTGGGCAGCGATGAGTTTAAGGCTAAGTCCCAGAGGGCTCGAGAGTGTAGAGGGGTTGAGGGGAAGCACAACCACGACCAAGATAACCACTTGTGTTTAGCTAAATGTATGGTAAGTGTATCTAACTTATGTTTATATATTCATAATATACTGTTCGTACTAACACGTATTGACAGGAGCGCGAGACGGGGGTGCCGCCGACCCCTGCTTAGATCTGGAAGAGAGGTCACAGGGACCCTTCTCAGCCCCAGGGGTGCAGTCAGGCCGTAGCTGAGCGGTTGGTAAGTGTAGAAATCATTCATAGTAAATTTAACTATATGGATTGATGAACTTATACGGTTTTCTTGTTTTTCAGGCTAGGTATGGGGAGGAGGCTAGGAGGATACACGACGCAGATTTCGATTGGGAACATGGACCAATCGATCTTCAAGCTGCGTATGCAAGCGGAGGTGGAAAAGCCCACGGAAGGTGAGTTCATAAGTCATTTTATCGTTTTCAATTCAAAATATTCAAGATATTTCAATTCTATATTACCGATTCTTTTCTATAGCCTCGCTATATTCAACGGAGTTGTCAACTCGAGGGCGGCGAGACCTGCGAGAGGTAGCTCCACACAGTCTTCGTCGGCAGGCCCGAGTCACCGTGTCTCACAGGTGGAGACTCTCGCCCGTCAGGTCCAGGAGAGTCGCGAGCAGTATCAGGCGGCGATGGAGGCACAGAGGGAGGCGATGAAGGCCACCATCTCCTACCAGCGAGCCTGCATGGAGCAGATGCGGCAGACGATGGAGATGCAACGACAGGCGATGACGGTAAGTTAAAGTAATTTAAATGTATCGCATTCTTAATAATATGTAATAACTTGTAACGTTTGCAATGACAGAGTTTCTTTCAAGGCCGCGAAGTCTAGGGGTTACACCTCGAGCTACCTCCACTGCCACCGTCAATTCCACCGTCAGAACTAGAGCTACCGTCGCCGATGCACATTTCTCTGGGTTTTTAGGTAATAAAAAATGTTCTTAATCAATTCTAGTTAAAAACGAAGTTCTAAACTAATCAATATGTCAAACAACTTCTATGTGTTGCAGGGATCGGCGACAGAGGCTCAAACTCCGTCGCCGTCTATACCGGCGCTTGGACTGACACGCGGCGAGGACGTTGACGGCTCTGGAGGTAGCGCTAGCGGATAGGCTCTATTCATTTTTTTCTATTGTTGTGATGAGATGCGAGACACTTTTTTGTTGTGATGAGATGCGAGACACTTTTGTGTTGTGATCGAGTGAAATGATATATGTTGTCTTTTGTGTTGTCTCTGTCGTGTTTCTGGCCATTGAGCCGGGCAGAATGTTCTGCTTTTTTTAAAAAAAACCTTAATTGCGATGGCTTTTTATACAGTACTGTCGTAAATAAGGATACAACTGTCGCAAATTAGCCTGTGTTATTTGAGACGGCCGCAGCCGGCCGTCGTAAATTGTCTTGTCGGACCCATTCGCTAGGCCCGGGATCTTATTTGCCGTAGCAAACAACGTTATTTGCGACGGTGGCCGTCGCAAATGATCGGGTATCCTGTAGTGATACCACCGTTGTTTTGGATAGGCAGTGAAGACTATGAGGATGCTATGCATTCTAAACAAAACCGCAACGCAAAGCGTTGAGGATGTTACACCGTATGAGGCGTGGCACGGGCGGAAACCAAACGTGCAGCACATGTGCAGATTTGGTTGCATGGTACACGTAAAGAAGCTCGGTCTGAGAGTCACAGAAATCAATAAAAGACTAAGCTTAAGAGAATATTTGTTAGCCTAATTAAGGTCAATATAGTCAGTTAGGAGAGTAGGTTTCTACCAGCACAAGAACTGATTTTGCTCCGTTTGTTTCAAAACACACTCCTAGCACCCCGTACTCAGGCTGGACAAAAAAACTGGAAACCGAACACCGAAACCGAATAAACCGGAACTGAAACTGAACTAACCGAACCGACAAAACCAGCTCAAATTTCGATTAGTATTTTAAGGTGACCGATTTTTTTCGGTTTTGATTTTTTTCGGTTAACCGGGTGAACCAAAATTTGACTCATTAACTTAGCAAATTTGGCTTCTGGCCCATCTCCACGGCCCACTGGCCCACCTAGCCCTTCTCGCCCCACCCCCTCCCACCGAGGGCCCCGACGCCGGACCCACCGCCCCATGCGGCCTTGCCTCGCGCCCTGTGCTGGCCGCTGCCTCGCGCCCCACGCCCCGCTGCCTCGCGTCTGGCGCCGGCCGCCGCCGCGCCTCGCCGCCTCGCGCACCGCCGCCGCGCCCGATCACGCTAGCGCCGCCCGCCACGCCCGAGGCCGCCCCGACACCTCGCCCGCCCGCCGCGCCTCCACCGTGACAGGCTTCGGTTTTTTCGATTTAACCAAAAACTGAATCAAAGTTTTCGGTTAACCAGACTACCGGTTTTTTCTTTCTCGGACTATACTTCGACTTTCATTTTCTAATAACCAAACTTTAAAAAAACTGGAAAACCGAAGTGATCGTTTCGGTTAACCGGATGCCCACGCTGACTCGGCACGTCTACTTCCTATTTACGACGAGTTTTAGTATCAATCATCAATTACAACACAACAGGATAGAAGACGAAGCAAGAACTAAAGACGGAAGAAGCTAATAGTATGCACTGCCAGAGGAGGCTGTACGTCCACCGCGTGCCCTGAGCCACCGCCTGCAGCGCCTTCTGCCTCGCGTCGCCGCCGCTCGCCGCCGTGGCCGTGCAATTAAGTAGCTGGCTGGCTGGCTATTAATTACGGGCTAGCTTAGCAGCTGAGAGAGAGAGAGAGTAGGGGTGGACATTTAACCCGGTTAATTCAATTAATGAAATTTTTGGTTACGATGAATTGGTAACTGCACATGATTTAAAAAGGTCATAACTGCACAATTACATTGCGGTAGTTCAGTTTTACGGTTAACCGCAAATTAGTGTATAATATATTTTATTATATAAAAATAATAATAAACATATAAAAATAAGAAGAAATATACATAAATTCTATGTATTAACCGTGGTGGGTAGAGATTATCAAAATTAGGCCGGGGTACGAGAAAAATTTGGTTAGTGAAGATTAGTAAGATTGATATTTGTTTTTATAGGTTGTAAGATATTGTGGGTTAAATTTTCGGTTAAATCGGCTATTCGGTTACTATGACGTGATAACCGGATAAAATAGGGTTAACCGAAATACAAAAAACTAATAAACGTGTAATAAAAAAATTTAAAAATCTAGTTAATTGCATATTTCTGTTCAGTTTAATTTTACAGTTAATGGTTAAACATGGTCATATCAGATATAGAGATAGAGAGAGGGGGAGGGATGCGCTTGACTGGTGCATGGACACCAAATGGCTCTGCCCCCCACGAAGGAATAGCTCTCATGCACGTGGGGTCAGACGAGGACCGGCTCCATCTGCTTGTGCCACCCATCCGCCCCATTAGCATGTTGTCGATGCAAATATCGGTCGGTATTCACCGCCACCCCAAAATAAAAGGCTGGTGAAATAGTGGTGAAAAGAAACAAAAACATATACTCTTTATGTTTTAAATTATTGTCATTATGTAGTTTAAAAATAAATTTAATTATTTTCCTAACGACAATAATTTGACAATGGAGGGAGTATGTGAAGTAGATAGTGAATGGGTACTATAAAATCACTAGTTCTGCTTTATTCCTCTCTTTACCACTTTTGTCTTTTCATCTACTTTTGCAATTCCATCGTCCAACAGACATTTTCACAAAGAGAAAAGGTTTTTCTATGTTTTTTGGACGCTAGGAGCGGGAGTAATATGGACATTTGCAAAAAATTATTGCTTGCAAGGAAAACATAGATCTACAACACTCCTCTCTCATGAGTCGTATCTATCCAGCAGCTCATAGAGGCAAGAATCCTAAACGCTTGCAGCACCTTATCCTGTATACAGGGACAGACGGATCTGCGCAGCCATAACCAGCCTTGGACTTGTTCTACATCTGGGGCTGCAGAAAGGAGTAAAAGGGCCAGTACCTGCTTCCTCCCCTCCCACATTCCATTCCGAGAGAGAAGAGAATGTCAGAGGTGCACCACTAGATTCTAGCGCAGATTCCACAACATTCCATTTCAGACGGGCAGGCATTTGGTGCCTTCTGAACCCAAGCTTATGCTGAAAACATGCATGTAGTACTTGCAACAACTATGATACAATAACAATAAAGCTTTTGTCCCAAACGCGTTAGGATAGGCTAGACATGAACCTAACATTTTCTTATTTTTCTTAAAATAAAATAAAAGAGAGAAAAGGATATAAGAGTAAAAAACTAATATTCTAGCAAATGAATTTGTTATTTTTCATGCAGTCCTATTATGAGCTAAGTCTCTACATACATTCTAATCTCTCAAGTCTCGTTTTATCAAGTCAACCTCGGTCGTTCTCTACCCCTCCTAATATTTTCTCTACCTCTTAAAAATTCCACTGTTAGTGCTTCTAGAGGTCATCGTTGAGTATATCTAAACCACCTTAATCTATGTTTAAAAGAAGTTAGTTCAACATCAATAAGGTGATTTGGAAATATTCAGCAGACTAAAAAACAAAATGAAAAATGCACTGTTCCAGCTGCATAGCAGATCGGCAGCTGGGTAGTTGGAGAATCACATCAGTGTTCACTCGGCTGCATGTTGCGGTTGGACTTGGCATGCAAATTCAGCATGGTGAAAGTTATGCAATGCTGTGCACAGATCAACAACTCATCTAATCCACTGTACACAAAGTGTTGCGGCCTCCGAGTAGCAGGCATGGAACCAATAACCACCAGATTACATGCTCCTATGTAACTTAAGATGGGCCCATAGCGGTTCCCGTGAATATGACTGCATATCGGTATAACTAGTGACCCAAAACTTTGGAGCTACAACCAGCCAGGCAGATGATTTACAGAACAAGCTGTCTCGAGATGGACAAGTCATTTGGATATACAAGCATCTGTTCTCAAGATGTCAAAATCTACAAATATTACAGATGTGTTGTCCTTGGTTCGCAAGTTCCTAGCTTCATTTAATACACGATCAGCTACTTTGTTGGCGGAGTTACTGTCACCAGTGTTCCTCTCCTTTCCCTGCAAATCATGGGGGAAGAACAGCATTAAAACTACAGATAAAAAGAAAGCCAACATAGCTGCAAAAAGGTTCTAGCTAAAACACAAGCAACGGATCTTTCACCTCAACCACAAGCTGTACTGCCCTTTTGGTGTTAATGACATCCCAGAGTCCATCACTGCATATATACAAACAACCTGGAAAGTTAGGGTGGTTGCAATGTATCAATAATGTTACCTTCTTTGCACTGACAGAATGTATTACCTAGCAATAATCGCAAAAGCCGAGCATGCTTTGGTAATCTGAACAGCTTCGCTCACATATGGTTCTGAGCTGAAGCGTGAATCTTTCTCCTTTAGAAATTTATCTCCAAACATTCTGGCAAGGTTTAGTCCTGTTGAAATAATAATGAACATTTATTCAGCCTTCATGGTAAACCAGAAGGGGAAAATAATATTTTACGCTGGAAATGAGGCAAACTACCATACCATTAAGACGTTTTTCACCATCTTTTAGTGGATGCCCCATTCTTGTTATCCTAGTTCTTTCAGTTGTGCTAACTACCCGATGATCTTCAGTCATATCAACCATCGTCCCATTTATACTGGAGAAAGAAACCATCTTAGCACCAGAGTTTGCTCCTACGCCATATAGGAAGCATAGTAGAAAAGAGAAACCAATATACTAGCGGGCAGCTTATACTAAATAGAACAATTCTCTACACAGCCTCAGAAAAAGAAGGGTGACCTGTACCTCATCACACAAGCTGAATCCCCAAGATTAGCACACTGGGCAAAACAATCTTTATTCTGGTCGAACCAAATAAGAAGTGTCGTTGCTGTACATCCCTGGCAAAGGGACATAAATATTATGAGCCATGAAAATTAAACCATTGAAACAGTTAAAGGAAGATAATATAACTAATAACTATTACTCAGCAAAATAACATAACAATGCAAGGCCCATAGAGGTGACAGATCAATCAGACTACAGAATTCCAGAAGCACTAAAATACTGCTAATTCTGGTTAGACACAGTTTTATGAGAACAGTAATTAATGGAGAATTTTACATGCTAAGATACTAAGGTACCTACAACCTACTGTTTTCAGTTGATATTGGCAGCAAGATATAAAGTTTGGAAGCAAACTAAGAATTTGTATCCCACAGATGAATTCAACAAGAAGATTAGCAAAAGCACAAACCGTCTTCAATTTTGGAGTAAAACTACCTAAAAAAGCATCCAAGGGAAGGGATCAGGAACATGATTAGCAACCATACAAACAGCAGCTTGAATTAGAATCTAAACTCTTAACATCGCTACCATGGTTCATTTTGTGATTATGCCGGCCTATCAAGCATATATATCAAAGCGAGAAAGAAGCATTGAAACACTAAACATCACTACCTTGTAAATGCATAAAGAAACTTTCAATAAAAATTCATTAAACTTAAAGGCGACAAAGTCTAAACTAAAACATAGCTCGACAATGGCAACGATCAAATATTTAGAGAAATGGTGAACCTCATATTGATGATTGATTGCTGCTTCCGTCAAAGTAAAAGCATATCTAAGAACATCAGAAGCATCAGAACAAGATAGCACTCGTTCCTTCGTTTCAGGATGGCTTAAAATATTTGCCACGTTTTCTGGGAGAATTCTACAAATCAAAAGGTAAAACATCAGTATTTAACAATATTAATTTTTTTAAACAATGTACAGGTTCCGTTAGACAGAACAAGTAAAAGAATCCACGTAAGTTATAGTAAATCCATAGCATATATAATCATCAAATGAACACAAATTACTAACTTGCTGACAGCTTTAGCAGCTCCATCCCCGCCATGTCCATCGAAAATTCCAAAGAGCCCAAACTGCAACACAATCAGGTATCAGAAATAAGCGCAAGACCTTGTTTGAGCTAACTAATTACCAACCTGCTCAAGACCCTGCAGAGGATACTGGCAGAAGCTGATGTCCTCCATTGGAAGTTTCTTTCCAATTCTACGGGCTACCATTGGATCAGATGCCATACCCACGCCAGCAGGAACTTGTTGATTTTGCAGTAAGATCTGAACCTTCAGGGAGATAGAAATACAATTCTTGTAATAAAATAAAAATATGATAAAGATGTTATCAGGGATTTAGTACAGAAATATTTCTCCGAATTAGAAATATTCTGATGAGTTACAGATACCATTAAAATGTTGACACTGCAACTGTTTGCTGTTTGGGACTGGGACCAGATGAACTGAAGCCATTGGATGGAACAGAAGTTATTGGATCATTTCAACAGAACTCGGAACCAAGATAAGCAAATTCAAGTATTCAACCAATGATTAATATCTCAGCAGCAATTGAAACTTAGTTGCATTACTTAGCTAGTTAACTAACCAGTGTAGCTTTCAAGCATTCGAATGTTTAAAAAGGTGGCCACCTAACCTGCCTAGACGGTGCCTAGGTCCTAGACTATACCGTGCACCTCCAAGTGCCAAATCAAGACATAGCCCACTTAGGAAGGGGTTACATGCTAGGCACCACCCTGCCACCCACATGCAAAGAACCGCGAAAAGAAAAGCATAAATGGCAATTTTCCATATAACCAGAGTGGTGGGTGCAGTTTAGTTGGTTTATAATGAATAGTAGGACATGGTCCAAAAAGTTGTATACTCAGATTGAATTACGTGTACACAACCAGCATTGGCCATCTAAAACAACAAAACCGGAGTAAGGATCTTGAAGGTTTCATGTATAAGGTTCACAGCTTAAATTTGATATCACCATATTAGATCGATTCTAAAAACTATTACAATTTTATTTTTTTCCCAAAGACTCAGTGCCCTAAAAAACATGCAATGTGGGTTTGGTAGACCAACAAAATATTTACCAAACTTGAGAGGGAAACAAACAGGATTCTTCAACGGTTCAAGCACATCTGGAACTTACAGATAATTTTGATGTAGTCCCTAGAGTTATAATATCACCATGGGCAAGTTCAGCAGGCGCACCCCAATGCCTAGACCCAACATCTGGATGATGGACAGCATGGGAGTTCAAGAAAGTTCCATTCAAGCTGCCCAAGTCCACAAGTTCCCATTTCAATGTCTGCAACATTCCAATATATGAATTATCACATCTTCGAAGGAAGTGGAAGAGCCTTACACTTGTGTGCAGCAAATAAGTAACTGTATGAGAGGTTGAGAGCAAGTCTTTCAAAGACAATACAGATACAAAGATACAGTTTGCGCAAAAGGAGGAGTAAAATGGTGCCTACTCTATTGTCTCTCTAAGACTTTCTAGTAAGCTAATGCCTAAACAACAAAATGTTTTTATGATTTATTACAACCAATGACAAAGGCCTATTTGATATATCTCTGTTCATAAATAAGTAGCTAAATATTTAGACACTAGTAATTGTGGCGAACTTTCAAAACATATGTTTTTTTGTTGCATTGAGTTGCACTTGAACAAATAGGTGTGCAAAAAAGCTTGTTTTCATGGTACTGGAACAGTGCAAATAATTCAGTTTGAAATATGGGATCCTAGCATCCATTTTCAAACATTAACCATCCACGGTCGAACAAACTTGGACAAAGGCATACACATGAATCCTGATGGTTAAAATCATACATAATAGTACCACTACGATCGATTGCTAAAACACTAATTCAGTTATAGATAATGAGTTGATAGTTGAAACACTATACAATTATAAACAGTGAGCTTAGAGTCTGGAGAAACAAATAGTCGAATAGCATAAGTCAAACACTCAATGGATCATGGAAAAATCCTCAATAACTTACTTTTGCATTCCAGTTTATCCGAGCATGCTTTCCTGACACTTCAGAGTCCTTTAACAACAAATCACTTGGAGGAACCCTTCCAAGAGTTATGGGGAGCATAGAAGTACTAGTTGACTGCCGGGAACAGCTTATTCCATGAGATGGACCAGCTATGACCTCTAAGTCTAGGCTGCTTTCTGCACTTCTAACAAAAGATCAGATGAAATGACATAGAAAAGCCAACCTTTTGCCAATAAGGAATGTATTGCTGAAATTACTAGATCAAGTTCAGAGCAGATCTTACGATATGTATTATCCTTCAGAGAAACGCTGCCCTTACGATTGTCCTCCCCGGAAATCCTTCTTTTATGCTTCTGATCAGGTGTTGGCAAAGTTGTTGGTGTTGTACGCTTAAGTGTGCTTCCTAATTGGAAATCTTCAGAAGCATCATTTTCAACATTGATTACATGAGTTTCTCCTGCAGAATCCATAGTGACTTTATTGAAATTTTGGCTTCGTGAATCCATGAGAGTACATATCAGTTCCACAGAATTCCAAAATGAGGAATAGAGGTGATGTTTCAACAGTCAAGTAACTATTTGCAATTTTTATATGACTATGCATACCTTGTGTAGCACAAGATTCAGAGGTATAAACCTTTCCTGAATCAGCAATAGCATGACTTCTCGGCGAAGTGATACTTCTATTTGTTTGAATATTGGGATATTCTCCTGCAGCACTTGCAAGAAAACTATTGCTCTGGCCAGGGTGATTATCCCGAGTTTCAGAAAGAAGAGGCATATTTAGATCCTCGGTCTGCAAATAGCAAGTGTGAACCATGAGACATACTGCAATTAGTGGACACAAGAGTTTGAAACAGTTTTTTAATGAACGGAATAAAGGGCAAAAAAAGGGCATACCCAGTGCTGAAAGCTCCCACACGTTGTGGGGTCTGGGGAAGGGAATTTCTAGGCAGCCTTCCCCTTGCTTATTTTGCAAGGAGGCTGATTCGAACCCAGGACCTCCAGGACACAAGTGGAGAGACTCTACCACTGCGCCAGGCCTGCCCTTCTTTTTAATGAACGGAATGAGGTATATAATTGTATCTCTTCTGTTTCAGTAATGAAAATGAAGCTTGATCAATCTAGAAGGTTGCATTAACTGTTCGATGATTTTGGGAAGCACTGTCCAAAATGTGTGACATGCAACAGATGTACTGTACTATGTGTTCCTAGATGAAGCATGCCCTGTTACTAGGAACTTATCCAGCTTGTAACAGCTTCTATCTCCACTACGACAACAGCCCAAGCATTCTTTCATGTAACTAAACCTGTTCATATAAGCATATATCCCAGAAGAGTAGAACTACCAGCATCACTAAAACTTGTGTAGCCTATGGCATTTCTCTTGACTGCTTCACCTTTTACCAGGCTTGTTAGTCAATGCCTGGACGCCTAGGCGCCCGGCCAGGCGGTGGACGGCGCCGGCGGGGCGAGCGGCGGCACCGCTCGGCGCTGCGGCGGCGGCAGGGGAGGCAGGGGAGGCGGCGGCAGAGGCGGAGATGGAGTGAGGAGGCGAGGTGGAGGCGCCAGGCGGGCTGAGGAGGCGGGCTGAGGGGTGAGGACGCGGCCCAGTTAGTGTGAGCCGTCGGATCTCATCCGACGGTCCACATTTTAGATGAACACATATAAATACTACCCCTACCCTAACCCTACCCATTTTCCCTCACTCCCTCTCTCTCTCCTTTGCAAAAGCGGCGGCGGCAGCTCCACCAACGGCAAGGCAGCGGCCGTGGTGGCGACGGGAGGGCCCGCCGGCACCCGTGGTGGCGACGAGAGGGCCCGCCGGCGGCCACGGCGCAGCGGCGGGAGGTCTCGGCCTGTTCAGCGGCGGCGGCGACGGAAACTGCGGCGGCCAGGCGAGGCGGCCGGCCATGGCGTCCGGGCCGGAGCGCCTGGACGCCTAGTCGCCGACTAGGCGTCGCCTAGGCGACAACTTGAAAACGCTGCCTTTTACATAATAATAATTATACAACTCGAGGATCAATGACTATGTTCAGTGATAGGATACAGATGCCACAACTGTTTGTATTTTAGTCAGCTGAACTAGCTACTGTGCCGCACAAAATATTTAGGAAACAATACTAAGATGGAATTAGTTAACACAACTCTAATGCAGTTATTGGTAGCACAAATATCTTTTATCTGTTATAGTTTTGTGTGAGTAAAAACTAGTATTTAGTTGAGCATTCTTAAATAATTAAGTGGTATAGCCTATCTCACAGCATCCTCAATCTTCTAATAATATGATACTTCAAAAGGTTCTAGGAGACAAATTTGAGCTAATCATTTACTTCTCATTAGGCAAGAGTAGTTCATTTCACAAGTGTGAACTTACTTGGTACCTCATCATGTTCATCGGTTAAAAACAGAATAAGCTGTCCAAAACCGTGGTCATGGAGCATAAGAATATAAAAGCAAACCTTCTTTCTTTCATACATCTAGGCAATACATTGGCCAACTAATTACACAGAAGAACCAGCTAGAACCTAATCTACATGCACCACGACTCAATTTGAACAAACCAAATTGTCTCAAACTACCAATGCAACAATTCACAACAACCATAAACCACCCAGGAAACAAGCAAATGGCCAAGAACGATAACACATCTTCCTCAATGCCGGATAAATCGCAAATGATCTCAATAAGAAATGAAGAAATCGTATTCGCAAGAACAAGGACCCAAGGCCACGCCAAATATTCACCGCTGGTAGCGCGTCACCAAGAACCCCCAACCAACAATCGACCGGCCATCCTCGTCCCTACAACAATATTTCAAGAAACGCGAGAACCACCAATCCGCACCAAGAAACACAGCCGTCTCGCCTCCCAACGATTCAAAAAAGGATGAAATGGATACGAAAGCTCGGATCTTGACCTGGACAGCCACCGTGTCAGGGACCGCCGCCGCGGCCTCCGAAGCGAGCCGCCGCTGCCGCCGCCATCGCCGAAGGGCGAAGACGGCGAGGACGAGAACGACGAGCGCGGCTATGGCAGCGGCGAGGGGCGCCAGAGGAGGAGCAGCCATGAAGGGGGGAGAGAGGAGAAGCTAAGACGGCTGCATCGCCATCGCCATTTCTACCTTGCGCGTGTGTTAGCTAATTTGTTGTCCGTGGGTTCCTTGGGTGGGGCTATTTTGGGAGCACAACACATTTTCTAGCCCTTTTCCTCCCTTCCACTGTCCCTCGTGAACGTTGAGTTTAGCGTTTGGTAGTCTACACACTTTAGAGCTTGATCGATCTATTTATCATTAAATTTCTAATTTTTACGGTTGAATCCTAAATCTAAACTTCTTTCTCCTGGAACAATAAATCATCTTTTTTTCTCCTCTCTTTAATACCAAGATTTGTACCAAAGACACATCTTTTCACTTCCCAACGATTCGAAACAAGAAAAAGTGAGCATGAAAGCTCGGATCTTAACCTAGATTATGATTGAAGCAACGGCGGAGACTTGCCTCCGAGATAGCGATGACGGATCCTAGCATGATCATTGTCACCACATCCATACACCGCCGTCCGACCAAGATAAGTAGGGGTCTCCACCCTCACACCCTACTCATAACAACCTTCACATGATCTCCCCCCAATCATAGCCATCTTCTTCACCACCTATCAATTTGTATCCCTCACGCTATAATACACGACACCCATCCCCTTGATTTTCTCCGACAACCATAAACATTATTGGACCAAACCATAAAGTTTCCTTCTCAACCTACCGACTCCACTAACTAATCTTAAATCCGTAATCCTAACTTTGAATCACCTATTCAAACCTCCTAAGAGCAAGGTCGGAGTCTTACCGAAGCTGGAGAAGGCAACTCCATTCCAAATCTGGATGAGGATCGGGGGGGGGGGGGGAGAAGATGGGGTGGAGAAGCACTCAATTAAAATGCAGCTCGCTTTATCTTTTTTTTATCTTCGGTTTTGAGTTTGTTTTTATCTTACTTTTAGGGATTAGTGATATGTGAGTCATATAAGAGATAACATCATAAATATTATCTATTTTCTTTTTATGTAAAGTTAATATATCTATTTCACAATTTTTTATGGCACTTTTCATTTTTCACACTGTATGTATTTATCATCTACTGTTGTATTGATACTGACCTAATTTTATAATTTATGTATTTTATATTGTTTAATGGAATATTATAAAATATAAGGAAATCATGTATTTATCAAGCAAAGTATCTAGTAATTTTGAATTGGTAAATCAATCATTTAAATTTAGAAAAATGTATGAGAGAAATATTAGTAAGTAATTATAAAGCGTCAATCCTTAATTAGAAAGGGACGTATCTTTCCTCTTTATTTATCCATTGATTTTGTGATGCTTAACCTATTTGAGAATACACGTATAGTGCTTATACATACATGTGTGTACCATTTGGTGTAGATTTATTCTTTGGCTTAGGAGTGTAATGGGAGCAAGATCAAAATATAAGGCTAGTTATTTAAATACCTTCTTAAGTTGATCCTTTCATGTAAAAGATGACGAAAGTGTAAATAGTTTGTGGGAGAGTAATGTTTGTTCAACGTGTGCAAAGATGGTATGGATCTAATATGTTACAAATGATATAAAAACCTACGCTCTTATTATAGTAGCGTGCGCGGATTTGGGGTGTGTATGTATGATACATGTGTAGCACGCGTAATGGTCACATCACATGGCATGAGCACCTTCACTGAACCGTACGAGTGCTAAGAACTCGACGCATACATGTGCTAAGAATTGGACCATGTGATAAGAGAACTTTTCTAGTCATTTGCACTATATGGGAGTATTCCCTAGAGGTACAAGGATGCCAGTGACCATTAAGAGAGAGAGAGTGTGTGTGTGTGTATGACATTTGGCCCATTTCAGATTATAAGGATCCTTCATTAACCTATTTATTTATTTGTCATTTTGTCAAATATTCAAAAAATATAATGAAAATGAAATTATATATCTCAGAGAGAGTGTCTCACTATTTTGAATACATAAGTAAATGATTTGACTTTAGAGGCATGAGAGAAGTATTAGGAAGTAATTATGGAGCCTCAATTTTTAATTTGAATGGAGTGTATGTAGTGGCAATGGATACTCGTTACCCACTTTCTTGTGGATATGTGCCCCCGATGGGCACTGATTTAAATCTTTATTTGTACCCACGAGCACAGGTTTGGAAACACATGTGAAACCTAATGTGGAATCTTTAACGGATGAAAAACATTGCTTGTGCCCATGTACCCACTAAACTATACTGACATGTGGGTCCCACAATGTTGTAAATAGATTCATCTCTAGGGTTTGTCATTTTTTCTTTTGGTCCTTCCGCCGCAACATGCCTACGAGACATGACCCTGCATCTCACCAGTGCCGAGACAGAGAGCCTCGTGTGCCGCCTCCATGTTGCCGCCACTCGTGCCACACCCCTAGATCTCGCCTGAGCAACGCCCCTGCCAAGATCCCATGTTGAGTCTCCCTGTCGCCGCCATCCATCTGTGCCCCTGTCGAGTTCCCTGCGCCGCGTCCCTGCCTTGAGATCCCCATGCCAGGAGCCTCCCTGCCTCCACCAGCCCGCACCCCTACATAAATCAGATAGAGGTCATTGTTTCGTAAATTAGCTATGCCTTCTGGGCTGAAAAGTGTATATAGGCAACTGAAGCCTTGGCCCTTTGATGATTCCATTTCAAAACCTTTTGCCAGACGCCACTGCAATGAGTGGATATTTTAAATCTTGTGAATTCTGCATTCATCAAGTGAGATCTAAAATAGCCATTTAAATTTCATGGCTGTTGGACCTATTACTTACGGCCTTTTTATCAACTACCTGCAGCTGCTATTAACATGGACAAATCAAACCTTCAAAGGAACGACTAGAGTGCAAACAGGCCTCTGATGCAATATTACAAAAATCTCTTCAACTTTCATTGTTTCAAGTTTGTGATAAGATGCTTAGGATTTTGTGAATGAATGTTTGATGCATATCAAACTTTGTATTTTATTTAAGCTGCAACTACAACTACATTGCTGTTCAGCACCGCCATATGATAGTGATCCCGCTGTTCATCTCAGTACCATCTTGTGTATTGGATATTTTGCATCTTAATAGTACCATTTTGTGACATCGTAAGTCTTTTTGTTGTGGCTGTGATCTTAATTCTTTAATCCCACCGTCTTTAGTATTGTCTATAACGAACAAACTTGTTTTTGTGATCTCAAGTTTTGTGTTGTATTTGCAAAGTACTTAAGATTATTGCATGGCAATTTATCTTGGTGGGGCCCATCAAAGGGTGGTTCACTGTTCTATTATGTGTTGTTTTATATTTTGGGTAATGGATATGCATATCGGTAAAAATATCCACAAGTAATGGGCGAGTGAAGAATTTTATGTCTGTTGCAAGCAACAAGTGTGTATACGGATACTACTTGTGGTTATGGGTAGACGAGGATAATTTGTGAGACCTAGATGATGAATACATTAAGTGAGGTTTTATGTAAATTTTAAATTGGAACTAGTAACCAATCCTAACATGGAAGTATTAAAAAAACTTATATAAACGAAAAATCTCAAATATCCTTCATCGTGAGACATATAATCAATCCATAACAGTTGATCGTATTTGCTCCCTTCCGGATATGCGATGCCTTGGGAATGCCAGAGTTGACAGGTGCAACAGTCCGACCTCAGGGAGGAGAAAAAACCATTCCAACACGAAGTTACCTCCACTCCAACTATTGGTAATGCTTGCATCGAGATATTCGTAGAGACTAGCTATAGCCTTAGCATACATGACATATTTTTAATGTGTAGGCTTGTGTGGGTGAACATGTGATGTGTGGAATAGATGTGGTACTTATGAAACGAGTTTTTAGTGTGTTTTGGTAGTTCATGGATAGTTGAGGTATACAATATGTCTGTGTGACATGCTCACACAAGATGTTGTGGGTTTGTACTAACGAGAGTCAAGTCGTTGACTTGTGCTCGCAAAGAATTGGTTGTTTGCTCATGTGCAGATGTTGCTTGAGATAGAAATGGGTGGTGATGGTGATTCTAGAACTAAACTCAAAGAGAAATTGAGGTTTTACAATCAAATTCAGCGGGAATTGTGGTTAAGGTGATCGAAAGTGTCACGTGGCATGTTTGGCTCAAGAACAATTCATACTGAAAGTGCATCTAGGCGAAATCTCCGTGGTTTTTTATGATTAATGACAACACTTAAGGGACTAATGAGCATTACAAGTGTAAGTACAGGTGATAAAATAATGGACGGAGATGGATGCACTCAAAAAGAGAAAAGAGGAGAAAAAGGCGGAAATACTCGAAGGGTAGAATTTCTTTGCGTTGAGTTTAGCCTTTGAGTATGAGTGTGTTCATTGTGTCAAAGTGTTGAGAATCATTTAAGAGCTCTTTGCCCAAGTTAGGTTAGTTGAAGAGAAGAGTTGAGGCAGCTCTAAGAACAGGGCTGGACTTGTTCGGCCTGGAAGGCCGGACTAGTTCAGCCACATCGGACTGATGTGATGTTAGGCGGACCAAGAGTTTTTGTGTAAGTTCGGACTTGTCCATTTGGGAACGGACTAGTCCGTGGTGAGTGTGTCTGAGTCCTTCTGTAACTAAGTCCTGAAGGACCCGACTAGTCCGTCCTTGGGGGCCGGACTAGTCCGCTCAATCAGACTAGTCCGTTTCTAACCGGAACAAGAGTTTTTGTGTGAGTTCGGACTAGTCCATTGTGGGTCAGACTAGTCCATTTGGGATTTGGAAGTGGCTGCTGGGACTAAGTCCTGGATGGCCGGACTTGTCTGCCCTTTGAGGTCGGACTAATTCGATGGACCAGACTTGTCCGTTCTGAACCGGAACAAAAGGTTTTGTGTTAGATCGGACTAGTCCGTTGTTGGACAGACTAGTCCATGGTGTTGTGAATGTTTGAATTCAAAAGGAGGTGGGGGACTTTGTGGTTGGTCAAGTGTGACATCACCGATCCTCACAGGCCGGACTAGTCCGGGGTCAAAGGCCAGACTAGTCTGGACTTTTTCTGGTGGCAACGGCTAGTTATCGGGACCCCTATAAAAAGGGGATCCCGAGCCTCTAAGGCATCAACTCGAACCCTAGCACCGCCATAGCCTTCCAAGAGCTCTCCTAGTCCTGTCCCTTCATTTCTTTGAGCCCTAAGAGTGAATCTTGAGGGTTTGTGAGATTTGGGAAGAGGAGAGAGAGGGGTGTGATTTGTTTTGAGCTCTTGGTTGATTCTCTCACTGTGACTTGTTGAGTTGAGTTGATTTGGGTGTTGATTCGCAATTTCTTTGAGCTGTAATCTTGTGGGAGCCTCAGATTGTGAGCCGCCCCATGAATCGTTGTGATTTCTTCGTGATCTAGTGGAAGAACAAGCCAACCTTTATGGTGGCTTGGTGAGGATAGGGTTGAGAGCAACCCGGTCCTTTGTGGACTCCTCAACGTGGACGTAGACTTATTCGTGAAGCTGAACCACGGGATAAATCTTGTGTCTTGTACTCTCGATTTGTCTCTCTTTCTTCGTTAGATCACTTTAGGGTTGTTCGCACTTTTCGTCTTAATCTTACGATCCACCTAGTTCTAGCCATTTACTTTCGTGCAACCTCATCACTAGATTGCTAGGTTATAATACTTCATTACTCATTAAGTAGATCAGTGAAAAACTCCTAAATATCTCTGCGTTGGCATTTTACTTTTCTGTGACCAGACAAGTCCGCCCCCTGGCCGGACTAGCCCGCACTCTACTAGCTGATTAGTTTTTATTAAGTCAAATTTTCAGGTATTTCGCCTATTCACCCCCTCTAGGCAACTTTCAGTTGGTATCAGAGCCTAACTCTCCCAAAGAGCTTAACCGCTTGGAGAGAGGATGGGGGAAAACAACAAGAAGGAGTTGTCGATCGTCGACACCACTGACACCGGCGAGAACAGCGCTAACGACGAGCAAGGATTCAAGTCCTCGGCCAACAAGACCGTCAAGACTACCAAGGACAAGCCGAAGCCTCCTCCCTTCAATATCAAGACCGATGATGAAGATGAAGAAGTGAAGCGCCTTGTGGACCTTCTTATAAGAGCAAAAGACGAAGCAAGGAGGAGGAGAAGACTTGAGAAAGAGAAGAAATTCAAGAATCCCGAAGAGGACTACACGCGATATCCTTTTAACTATGAGCGCTTAAATTCTCATACAAACTACTTGTCTATTCCTTTAGTCAAGCCTCCACATTTTGATGGCACTAACTACACCATGTGGAAGCACAACATGAAGTTGCATCTTATTTCTCTCAGTCCTACACTTTGGCATATTGTTTGTACAGGTGTAGATATCCTCGTGGATGATGAAGAGCTTACCCCGGAACAAGAACAATAATCCACCACAATGCCCAAACGGCGGTCGTGCTCAACTAGTCCTTGAGCCGAGAAGAATTCAACAAGGTGGATGGGTTGGAGCAAGCCAAGGAATTTGGGATACGCTCAAAATTGCACATGAAGGCAACCATTTCATGCGGGAAGTGAATATTGAGATGGTCGAGGGGGAGCTTGGAAGAGGTCGAGACCCCTCAAGAGATGTACAATTGACTCAAGACCCTCATTAATAAGAGTCAGGGGTACGGATGCAAGAAGTGGACGGACCATGAAGTGTTCAAAAGAATGATAAGAGCTTTCATTCCTCACAACGTGATGCTTTGCACCCTCATCCATGAAAGTCCAAATTTCCACAAAATTACTCCGGATGAGGTTCTTGGCAGAATCATCAACCACGAGATGATGGAGATGGAAGGACGTCACGTCAACAACCTTGTAAGGACACATCCTCCAAGAAGATGGGTGTTTCTCTAAAAGCCTCACCCAAGTCCAAAGGCAAAGAGGTACAAGCTTCAAGCGATGATGAAGAAAGTGAAGAAGAAAGAACCGACATGGACGATGAGGAGTTGGCCTTCATCAAGAGATTCAAGAGAATGATGAAGAAAAGAAGAGAGTCAAACTATGAGAGCAAAGTCAAGGACAAGAGCAAGTCAAGAACCAAGAGAGCTTGCTACAATTATGGCGAGTATGGGCACTACATTGTTAATTGCCCATACAAAGACGAAGACGAAGAAGAAGAAGAAGAAGAAGAAGAAGAAGAAGAAGAAGAAGAAGAAGAAGAAGAAGAAGAAGAAGAAGAAGAAGAAGAAGAAGAAGAAGAAGAAGAAGAAGAAGAAGAAGCCTTGTGTGTCCCAAATTCCATGTGTGTGGGTACCCATCCACCTTGTGTGTTGGTACCCTAATGAAGAAGACTCTCTTTCTAGACAAGGGAGAGTGGAAGACCTCAAGCCACACATTCCTCATGGCAAAGGAGGGAAAGCAAAAGGTTAAATCTAAACTCTCCTTGCGTTCTATTAAAGATGAAGATTTTGATAGTGCTAGTGAGAATGAGTACATGTTTGAAGGGTTGAGCAAAAGTGCTTTAATTAAAATGAAAAACTCTCCGATGAAATATTAGACAAGGAGGAACTTCTTGAGAAACAAGATGATTTGCTTGTCAAGGAAAAGCAAAAGAATCTTGACCTTGAGAAGATCCTCGAGCTTGAGAAGGAGAAGAACAAGGCGCTTGAACTTGCAGAATGCAAGGAGACCTCTTCATATCTCAAGAGTTCGAATGTTGTGCTCCAAGATGAGCTTGTGAGTTTAAGCAAATCTCACAAGAATCTTGAGGCATAATTTGCAACTCTCAAGTCAAGTGTTCCCTCTTCCTACTCATCAAGCTCAAACTTGTTTAATGTGGAGTCGAACACTAAAAATTGCAAATGTGCAAATCTGGTACTTAATTTGAAAATTGATCTTAACATGGCAAAGAGCAAGAGTACACCTAAGGGTGGCATTTTTGACAAGGAGAAGATCAAGTATGCATGTAGAGCATACTCGATCGCAAGGTTTTCTTGATCAAAGATGGTCTTGACTATTCAAGGGGAGGAAAGCAAAACGCTAGAATTCCCAAGAATAAAAGGATGCATATTGCTTTTGTCAAGGAAGGATCATACCAAGCCAAGAATGAACATCATGCATCTACTTCTCTTTAAATGGTAAAATTTGATAAAGATGCTAAAAATGCTAAGAATGATAACTTAACTATGTTTTATGTTTTTTATGCATCTTATGTGCTTATGAAAAGCAAATTTGGTTATGTCTATGCTAAATGTCTTGGGCCACTCCGCAAGAGCCCAAAGCCTTGTGTGTGGGTACCTAAACTCCTTGTCACTAAGCTCAAATGACCCAACCAAGCTTGGTTACCTAAAACCAAAGTCTAAGCTTGTTTTGTAGGATTACTCCTTCGACGGTACAAAACAGATGCTAGATAGTGGGTGCACCAACCATATGACCAGAGAGAGAAGAATGTTTATGGAGTATGAAGAAAACAATGATCCAAGTCAAGGCATCTACTTTGGCGACAATAGCAAAGGGAAGGTACTAGGTATGGGTAAAATCTCTATTTCTCCACAACACACTATTTCTCAAGTTATGCATGTTGAATCACTAGACTACAATTTTTTATCCATATCTCAATTGTGTGCAACAGGTTATAATTGCTTATGCACTAACAAAGGTGTGATTGTCACTAGAAGAATTGATAACTCAATTGCCTTCAAGAGTATGCTCAAGGGAAAGCTTTATCTCGTGGACTTCACCACGGATAAAACTCAACTTGATACATGCTTGATGGCAAAGACCAACATGGGATGGTTGTGGCACTGTAGACTAGCCTATGATGGTATGAGGAATCTTCAAAAACTTATAAAAGGCAATCACGTCCGAGGTCTTAAGAATGTTGTTTTTGAGAAATATAGGTCTTGTAGCGCGTGCCAAGCCAGGAAACAAGTCGGAGCTGCTCATCCTGCCAAGAACGTGATGACAACAACGAGATCGTTGGATATGCTACACATGGACTTTTTCGGTCCCATTTCTTACATAAGCATTGGCGGTAACAAATATGGTTTAGTTATTGTTGATGACTTTTCCCGCTTCACTTGGGTATTTTTCTCGCATGACAAAGGTGAAACTCAAGGTGTCCTCAAAAGTTTCTTGAGGAGAGCTCAAAATGAGTTCTCCTTGAGAATCAAGAAGATAAGAAGCAACAACGACACCGAATTCAAGAAGACCCAAGTAGAAGAGTACTTGGACGAGGAGGACATCAAGCATGACCTTTCGGCACCCTACTCACTCGAACAAAATGGGGTGGCCGAAAGGAAGAACCGGACTCTAATAGAGATGTCGAGAATCGTGCTTGATGAATACAAGACATCTGATCGGTTTTGGGCGGAAGCGGTCAACACCTCTTGCCATGCCACAAACCGTCTCTACCTCCATCGCCTATTTAAGAAAACTCCATACGAACTTCTAACGGGTAACAAACCCAATATCTCCTACTTTAGATTCTTTGGTAGCAAGTGTTACATACTTAACGAGAAGCCTCGAATTTTGAAGTTTGCTTCAAAATCCGATGAAGGTTTCTTACTTGTCTATGATTCAAACACCTACGCCTATCGTGTATTCAACAAAACCTTCAGTTATGTTGAAATCGCACATGACATGGTGTTTGATGAAACTAATGGCTCCCAAGTGGAACAAGTTGATGAATGTGTGCTAGATGAAGAAGAAGCACCATGTATGGCGTTGAGAAGGATGGCACTTGGTGATATACGACCACAAAAGCAACAAGACCCAAGTGACCCATCCTCATCACAAGAGATGCCCCAAGCACAAGATCAAGCCCAAGTCTCCCAAGATCAAGAACAAGATCAAGATCGCCATGATCAAGACATTGAAGATCAAAATGGTGGCAATGATCAAGGGGGAGATGAAGACGAAGAAGGAGATGAAAAATTTGACTCAAGACCAAGTGTACCACACCCTAGAGTCCATCGATGTGTTCAACAGGAGCATCCCGTTGACAACATACTTGGAGACATCTCCAAGGGGGTAATGACTCACTCTCGTATGGCCAATTTTTATGCTCACTACTCTTTTTTGTCTTCTTTGGAGCCATTTAAGGTTGAAGATGCCCTACGAGACCCAGATTGGGTGATAGCCATGCAAGAGGAACTGAACAACTTCAAAAGAAACAAAGTGTGGGAGCTTGTGAAAAGACCAAATGTCAACGTTGTAGGCACCAAGTGGGTATTTGGCAGCAAGCAAGATGAGCATGGCGTGGAGAAATAAAGCTAGACTTGTGGCCAAGGGGTACCCACAAGTCGAAGGTTTGGATTTTGATGAAACATTTGCTCCCGTAGCTAGGCTTGAATCTATTCGTATATTATTGGCCTATGCTACTCACAACGATTTCAAGTTGTATCAAATGGACGTGAAAAACGCCTTCCTCAATGGACCGATCAAGGAGGAGGTGTATGTGGAGCAACCGCCCGACTTCAAGGACGATAAGTATCCTAACCATGTCTTTAAGCTTCATAAAGCTCTCTGTGGCCTCAAAAAAGCTCCTAGAGCTTGGTATAAGTGCCTTAGAGATTTCCTCATTGACAATGGTTTTAGGATAGGAAGGGCCGACTATACACTCTTTACTAAAAACTTGGATGATGATTTATTTGTATGCCAAATGTATGTCGACGACATAATATTTCGTTCTACTAACCAATCTTTTTGTGAAGAGTTTAGCAAAATTATGACGGAGAGGTTTGAGATGTCGATGATGGGAGAATTGAAGTTCTTTCTAGGTTTCCAAGTAAAACAACTAAAGGAATGCACTTTCATATGTTAAACCAAGTACACTCAAGATATACTTAAAAAGTTTGATATGGAGAAGGCCAAGCCCATCAGACGTCAATGGCGACAAACGAACATCTCGACCTCAACCAAGACAGCCCTAGCGTTGATCAAAAGGTATACCGTTCCATGATTGGATCACTTCTTTACCTTTGTGCATCTAGGCCCGATATTATGTTAAGTGTATGCATGTGTGCAAGGTTTCAAGCTGCTCCTAAGGAGTGTCACTTGACAGCCGTAAAGAGAATCTTGCGCTATTTGGTTCACACACCTATCCTAGGGTTGTGGTATCCTAAAGGGTTTAAGTTCAATCTCATCGGATACTCCGATGCGGATTATGCCGGATGCAAAGTAGATAGTAAAAGTAGCTTTAGGACTTGTCAATTCTTGGTGGGTCCCTAGTATCATGGTCATCTAAGAAAGAAAATTCTATTGCCCATAACCCCGTTGAACGCTCTAGGACCAAACACATTGACATATGGCACCACTTCTTGAGACATCATTCAATAAAGGTGAACATTGTCATTTTACATGTGAGAACCGAAAAACAACTAGCTGATATCTTCATCAAGCCACTAGATGAAAAACACTTCCGCAAACTTAGGAATGAGCTAAATATCCTTGATTCTAGAAATGTGGCTTGAGACGTTGTACATCTGTTTGTTAGTTGTTTATTCTTTTCAAAATTATGCATGTTTTCAAAAACTTTTCTCCCTCAATTTCTATCAAACTATTTCCAATTATTGTCTCCTTGAATCATGGTCATTGTATAATGGTTTGTTTGCTCTACAAGCCATATTCATTGAGAATACTTGTGAAAACTTAGTACATATGGATCAATTCTTGCAAATCTCTCAGTCTATATGAGAATTTGCTGTCTAGGATCATACTAGTCCGCCCTTAGGGCCAGACAAGTCCGGATGCCTAGACAAGTCCGGACAGACTCAAATAAGTCCACACTGGACTAGTCCGGCCTGTCATCGGACTTGTCTGGACTACCAGATAAGTCCGAACCCGGTCCGACAACCGGACTTGTCCGGTATTCCCCAATAGACTAGTCTGGACCTTGGGGACTTAACCCAAGCGCCGGGCCCGACTTCCTCCATTCCATCCAAAATGCATCTCACGTGCGCCCTTCCCTCAAACTCACCTCCATTGGAGATTTTTGAGGATTCCCACCAAAATATTCAAACAATCCGAGCCTTTAACTCTTTGGAGTCTTGAGAAGTCAATCCCCAGACTTCTCCGCCCTCCAATCCGATGTTTTGCTCGGATTTGAACCTTCAAGGTACGTTTTGAGCAAAACCTAATCCTTTCGAATCCTTCAATTTTAGATTGTTTCCCCCATAAACTAGTATCCCTAGTGCTTCATAAACACATTGTGATTCTTTCCTTGCGTTATTGCGACTTATTAATGAGATTTGTAGAAAAATTCCTTAGTTAGGGTTTAACACTGGGTGGTCTGAACTAGTTTGGACCCAAGGTGGACAAGTTCGTTCCTGAACGGACTAGTCTGGCAAGAGACCGGACAAATCTGGCCTAACCTAGAGTTAACTCCTAACTTAGTGAATTTGTTGCACTTCTATTGCAATAACCTTCTGCTCTCAACTTATACCCTCTCTTAATTGTTCTTTCAGCATGTATCAACGTGATGAATCTCCTCCTCTCTCCGACCAAGAATGAGAGGCAGCTTGCCAATAGCTTTATCGTCGTCGAGAAGAGGAGGACGTGACAATCACTCAAGAGCTAGCTCCCCTTGAAGCTAGAACCAAAAAGAGACATGAAAGAGAGGCAACACAAGCTCAAGTAGCAGAAGAGCACACTAGCCGAAGGAAAAGGCTAGTCTCAGTTGGAGAAAAGGAAAGGGACCAAGCGGCCGATATGGGCATAGGACCCATGACAGAAGGAGAGACAACCAAGGGCAAAGGAAAGGCCCCAATCAAGAAGGTGCCCGCCAAGAAGGCTGCACCAAGAAAAAAGGCACTTGTCGGTAGGGTATTAGTCATCCGAGACCGTCCCGTGGGAACAAGTGCTCCCCCACGAGGCCTCATTGGACCCTTGGTTATGACTCCTCCTATGCATAACTCCAGCCGGCAACCGGAGCTTTCAAGTAACATTTTTCGCGAGAAAGGCTCCAAGAAGGCAAAAATATTTAGAGAAAAGGATCCCTACAAGTATGAGAAGGCCACACCGGATCACCACTTCTGGTGTGACTTCCATTGCGATTACTATGGCTTGGTATACTTGAGGATGAAGATGCCGGTTGCAGATGCTCAGTGGGTCAATTAGCCCTATATGGAGAATAAAAATCACCAAGATTTCAACGCAGTCATACAAGCAGCTGAGCATCATGGCCTCAAAGAATTGCTTGGGTTCAAATATGATTGGAACACGGAGGTTGTGGCTCAGTTTTGCACCACTTGCCACTTCTCCACCTTTGGAGATAGGAAAATCTCATGGATGACGAACGGAGTCCAATACCCCATCCTATATGATAAGTTTGCAAGAATTCTTGGACTTGAGGAATTTTTGAGCCATGAGTTGATCATTCACAACCTCACGGCAATGGATTTGGGGGAAGTGGAATTCATGTATGAGGTTGGCATTTACAATCCCCCCAACCAAGATCCTCCGTCCTTACTTTAGTGTGCTAAATCAGATTTTTAGAAAGACTCTAGCACCTAAGGACGGGGATGTGGGGATGATCCAAGGCCACCTCCGACATCTGTTGAATCTAATTTGTGAAGATGAGAAATTCAATGTATTTGACTATATTTACAATGACATCTTCAACATATCCCACACCCCCAACCACTCGTGTGGATATGCTCCATTCATTATGTGCCTCATTTGGCTTAGAGTTTGTGAAGGTTGTCAAGCATAGACCCTTTCATCCTCAAATTCCTCCTATTGTGCCGAAGATTGGCAGAGCTTCTAGGAGGGGTGCCTCCAATGCACCTCCTCCTCCTCCCGCTCCCGCCTCTTCCTCCTTCGGCGATTCTTCAAGTGCTATTCTCAAATTCTTGAAGTCTATATTCACCCCTTGCCGTAAAGTTGAAGTCAAAACCTAGAAGATGGCTAGAAGGAAAGACAAGTACCTGAAAAAGCTCTGTGAGAAGGTGGACATTGCTATGTTCTCGGAGGCTTCCGATGACGAGGGGCTAACACCTTTCCCGGATCTCACGGAGGCTGCTCTCCTTCATGGTGGGGGTGGCCCTTCTAGTGCTGCTCCCGTCGTTGAAGAAGAAGAGGAAGATCAAGACGATGAGGATGGAGAGGAATATGAAGAAGCAACCCAAAGCGATGAAGATCGTGGTGAGGAGAGTGAGAGCGATGACGGGTAGACTTAGGCTCTCTTCTTTCTTCTCTCTTAGTCTTTTCCTTTTTGGTGTCTTGATGTCAAAGGGGGAGAGATTGAGGGGGAGTACCATGAACTTTGTCATGTTATTTTATTAAACTTTGGTTGTAACTGCTACACCTTCATATTTGGGTTGTAATAACTTTGTGCTATGTTACTTTATGTTGATTTTATTAAATATCACTCTACTTTGAATTACGTTATTGTTCCATATGTGTGATGATCCTAAATTCCAATTGAGATGCATGTTTCACTTCTATTTATCACATCTCAACACTTGCATCACACGTAGGCACCCTACCATAACACACAACTGTATAAATCTCCCATAGAATCCACTTTTGTGCATTGCTTTTATAGCAAATTATTCATGCACACATCTAGGGGGAGCTCTTTATAAACTTGTGCGTTATGTGAACCAACTCATTTACATTTTTATCAAAAACCTCAATGTGTTGTCATCAAATCACCAAAAAGGGGGAGATTGAAAGTGCATCTAGGCCAATTCCTCGTGGGTTTTGATGATTAATGACAACACTTAAGGTACTAATGAGCATTACAAGTGTAAGTACGGGTGGTAAAATAATGGACGGAGATGGATGCACTCAAAGAGAGACAAGAGGAGAAAAAGGAGGAAATACTCGAAGAGTAGAATTTCTTTGCGTTGAGTTTAGCCTTTGAGTATGAGTGTGTTCATTGTGTCAAATTATTGAGAATCATCTAAGAGCCCTTAGCTCAAGTTAGGTTAGTTGAAGAGAAGAGTTGAGGCAGCCCTAAGAACAGGGCCGTACTTGTCCCGGCTGGAAGGCCGAACTAGTCCAGTCACATCGGACTGATCCGATGTTAGGCGGACCAAGAGTTTCTGTGTGAGTTCGGACTTGTCCGTTTGGGGACAGACTAGTCCGTGGTGAGTGTGTCTGATTCCTTCTAGAACTAAGTTCTGAAGGACCGGACTAGTCCGTACTTGGGGGCCTGAAAGTTGCCTAGAGGGGGTGAATAGGCGAAGCACCTGAAATTCGACTTAATAAAAACTAAATAGCTTGCAGAGTGCGGACTAGTCCACCAGTGGCGGACTAGTCCATTCACAGAAAAGTAAACTATTAACGCAGAGATATTTAGGAGTTTTTCACTAATCTACTTAACGAGTAATGAAGTATTATAACCTAGCAATTTAGTGATGAGATCGCACGAAAACATAAATGGCTAGAACTAGGTGGATCGCAAGATTAAGATGAAAAAGTGCGAAGAACTCTAAGGTGATCTAACAAAGAATAAGAGACAAATCGAAAGTGCAAGACACACGATTTATCATGTGGCTCAGCTTCACAAAGAAGCCTACGTCCATGTTGAGGGGTCCACAAAGGACCGGGTTGCTCTCAACCCTATCCCCACCAAGCCACCACAAAGGTTGGCTTGTTCTTCCACTAGATCACGAAGAAATCACAACGATTCATGGGGCAGCTCACAATCTAAGGCTCCCAAAATATTACAGCTGAAGAACTTGCAAATCAACACCCACAACAACTCAACTCAACCAGTCATAGTGAGAGAATCAACCAAGAGCTCGAAACAAATTGCACCCCTCTCTCTCTTCTTTTCAAATCTCACAAACCCTCAAGATTCACTCTTAGGGCTCAAGGAAATGAAGAGAATGGGCTAGGAGGGCCCTTGGAAGGCAATGATGGTGCTAGGGTTCGAGTTGATGCCTTAGAGGCCCGGGGATCCCCTTTTATAGGGGTCCTGATAACTAGTCGTTGCCACCAGAAAAAGTCTGGACTAGTTTAGCTTTTAACCTCGGGCTAGTCCAGCCTATGGGGACTGGTGATGTCACACTTGACCAACCATAATGTCCCCGCCTCCTTTTGAATTCAAACGGTCACAACACCACGGACTAGTATGTCCAACAATGAACTATTCCGATCTCACAAAGAACCTTTTGCTCTGGCTGAGAACGGACAAGTCTGGTCCATTGGACTAGTCTGGCCTCAAAGGGTGGACAAGTCCCGCCATCAAGGACTTAGTCCCAACAGCCATCTCCAAATCCTAGACGTACTAGTCTGAACCACAATGGACTAGTCCGAACTAACATAGAAACTCTTGTTCCAGTTAGAAACTGTCAAAGTGCTTTCCTGCGACACTTCCCTCGGTCTGCTCTGGAGCAGCCCGCGGAGGTTCTTTTTTAGGAGGAGCTTAGTGGCTTTGAGCGTCGTAGCATAGTGGCAAGATGAACACGAGGATTTACGTGGTTCGGGCCACCGGAGCGTAATACCCTACGTCCACGGTGTGATTGTTGTATTGCTTGCGCATATGAGTGTGTGAGATTGCAGGGTTGCGAATGCGGAACCGCGGAACGCTTTGCCCGGAGGCTGCCACGATAATTTTATAGCCCAAGTCTGGGGCAGTTACAATGTGGCCCGTAGCCCGACAGATGACCCCGCGGCTGTCCGTACCCTATACATGAGCTAGGTCATTTACAGCTATATGTAATGTCACTGCCGGAGGAGTCAAGGAACGCCGCCTGCCATGCCGGGAGCCTCTGACCGGGTAGCAGGTGATGATGAAGACCCTATCTTGTCACCGTGTCTTCTTGCTCTGCTGAGCGGCTCTGTGCCGTTGGGAGGCACTGTTCCACTGACATGCCTCGCCGCTCTGTCTTGTCACCGTAATGGTGAACAGGCGGAGGACCGAGTCGTGCACCTTGCACCATGCTTTTGGGGAAGGCACGAGTCTTGAATGAGAGGCTAGACGGCGCACATCTTCCTTTACTTCAGAGTCTTTAAGGCCCATGACTGGTCATGGGACACGTGCCGGCTCCGGAGCCCTCCTTAGCAGGGAGGTTCGATCCGGAGCCCAGGGACACGTGGCAGCATCGGACCTTGCCTCAGCGAGGAGGCCAGGTCCGGAGCCAAGGACACGTGTCGGCTCCGGAGCCCTCCTTAGCGGGGAGGTCCGGCCTGGGGCCCGGGGACACATGGCAGCACCGGACCTTGCCTCAGCGGGGAGGCCAGGTCTAGGGCTAAGGACACGTGGTGGCTCCGGAACCCTCCTTAGCGGGGAGGTCCGGCCTAGAGCCGGGGACATGTGGCAGCGCCGGACCTTGCCTCAGCGGGGAGGCCAGGTCCGGGGCCAAGGACACATGGTGGCTTCGGAGCCCTCCTTAGTGGGGAGGTCCGGCCCAGAGCCTAGGCACATGTGGCAGCGCTGGACCTTGCCTCAGCGGGGAGGCCAGGTCCGGGGCCAAGGATACGTGGCGGCTCCAGAGCCCTCCTTAGCGGGGAGGTCCGGCCTGAAGCCTGGACATGTGTTGTCATCAATCACCAAAAAGGGGGAGATTGTAAGTGCATCTAGGTATCACTGTGGGTTTTGGATGATTGATGACGACAATTAAGAGACTAATGAGCTGAGATGATTATAAGTACATGATGTTTCCAAGGCGGACAACTAAAGTCTCAAAAAGAAAAGGATGAAAAACGGCGTCGAAGACTCAAAGAGTAGAAATTAGGTTTTCACTTGAGTCTTTAGCGGGCTAGCCGTGTAAAAGTGAGAGTACGTGTGTGTCAAGTGCATTGAGATCATAGAAGAGAGATCAAAGCATAGTGGAGAGAGGTAGAGAGGTAAAATTGGACAGGCCAGACTTGTCCGGGCCAGTGGCTGGACTAGTGTGGAAGTCCCTCCGGCTTAGTCCGTTTTGGGGTGGACTAAGAGTTCCTGACTGAGTTCGTACTTGTCCATTTCGGGACGGACTAGTCCGTTTCTCTATTGAAAAGAGTGTTTTGGGACTAAGTCCTGGTAGACCGGACTTGTCCGCCTCAGTGGACGGACTAGTCCGGACTAGCCAGACTTGTCCGGTTTCACCTGGACAGAGAGTCCCTGAGTGAGTTCGGGCTAGTCCGTTTTGAAGCGGACTAGTACGTATGGTTGTGAGATGAGAGCTCCCACGACTAAGTCTTGGTGGACCGGACTTGTCCGCCTCAGTGGCTGGACTAGTCCAGGTCATCCAGACTTGTCCGTTCTCACCCAGACAAAGAGTTCCTGTGTGAGATCGGACTAGTTCGGGTCCTGACCGGACTAGTCCGGACTTTTGGTAGGTGGCAACGGTTGTCTTCAGGACTTCTATAAAAGGAGATGCCCCGACCTCATTTAGACAACCCTGGAACCCTAGCGCCGCCACAACCTTTCTAGAACCTCTCCAAGCCTTCTCCATTGCCCACTCACCCTCTTGAATCAAATCATAAGTGAATTTGGGTGTGTGAGAAGAGGAGAAGGAAGAACTTCACATTTAAGGCTCTCAGAGTGATCTCATGCACTTGGTGTGACCTGTGGCTTGTAAGATTGGTGAAGCTTTGTAGAAGTGATCAAGTGGGAGCCTCGGATTGTGAGCAGCCCAAAACTTTGTAAGTTCACCCTTGAGATAGTGAAGAACAGGGTTGGCCTTAGTGGCGACTTGGTGAGGAAAGGGTTGTTAGACCTGGTCCTTTGTGGACTCCTCAACGGGGACGTATATTTCTGAGTGGAATTGAACCTCGGGAAAAAAAATCCTCAGTGTCTCTCTTGCACGTACATTTCTTTGAAGATCAATATTGCTTAGGGTTTGTTTTAATTATCTCGTGATTAGAGTATACATCATCAAAATCTTGCAATCCATTTCAATATTATATCACACTTGTCAAATAGGATTGCTAGTTGTTTCATCCACATTTTGTTAAACTAAAATTTGGAGAAAACCCATAAAAACCAAGTTTTAAGCCTTTCCAGCAATTTGACTAGACTAGGCCACCCCTAATGCAGACTAGTCCGGCCTTTTTAGGTTTTTTAGCAAGCAAAAACCGGACTAGTCCGCCCCTGAGCCAGACTAGTCTGACCACTGTGTTCTAATTTGATTCAATTAAGTCATTTTAGGTATTTTAGCCTATTCACCCCCCTCTAGACAATTTCAATTGGTATCAGAGTAGGTCTCTCCATCAAGAGTCTAACCACTTGGAGAGAAGATGACCAGAGTTGAGGGATACGAGATTCAACCAACGTCACAAGGCAAAAACACATATGACAAGAAAAAGGACGCTGATGTGCTGAAAGATCACTCAAGTGATGATGAAGAACTTCGCCAGCTCAAGGCACGACTTCGTGAGAAGCTAGGTCACTCTAGCAAAGAGAAGAAGAATGCAAAGGATCAAGAAAGGAGTAGTCAACCGGACTACTCCCAATATTGTAAAAGCCTAAGAAAGGGACTTGCAAAAACTTTTCTTCACCTCACAACACCACAGTTTTTGGTGTGGATATCTTAGGAAAAATTGTGAAGAGCAAGTAACCTCCATCAAAAGAGTGATTAGAGGGGAAAGCCCTAACTTTCACAAAGTAGGATTTCTACACATGAACATGTGAGGTTGAGCTAACCCCTAGGACTTGAAAAGTCTTGGGAAGGTTCAAGCCAAGTTTCATGCAAACCCAACCCTTTTGAGGCAATTTTGGAGGCAAGTGAAAAAGAGGCCAATTTGAATGTAAATTCAAATTACAGCAACTTTCATCACTCACATTCAAAAGTTTGCTTCATATTCAAACTCAGCATATTTTTCTGAGTTAGCCCACCAATTTTCATTCCCATTGGACTTTATCTTGTCGGGAGCCAAATTTGTAACAATTCAAAACTGAGTTTGGGATTTCAAATTCAAATATAGAGGGAATGTGGCCGAACCAGTTACAAGATGATGAATTCAAATTCTTCCTCTGAATTGGGGGGCTAAGTTTCCTTTTCAAGTCTGAGTAGGTGGGATATTTGCACAACAGAGAGGATTAAGGGGGAGAAAAGGGCCCACTAGTCAGCTAGACTTCTGATCGAAGTAAACACCGGGCGAGCTCGGTTTACCGGGCCTCGGCAGCACTCGACACCGAGCCATCCGCGCGGCCCTCGCCCCACCCCTCGTGCTGGCGAGCTCCTCGTGGAGAGCCTTGACTTTCAGCCGTGCCTCACCTCACCACAGCACCGAGAGAACCCCCCCTTTTTCTCTCACTCTCACCGCCAGAGAACAGAGCCGCCGCCATCGTCAATTCGCTCGAGAGCGATTTCCTCTCGCGTGCAAGCGTCGGCAACCCAGCAAAAAAGCATCACCAGACATCCCACGACCTCTCCGCACCATCCCCAGTCGAGCTAAGCCACCACAACCCGAGAAAACGGTGTTCTTCGCGGCGGCCGGGAAGAACCGAGCAAAGGTGCTCCCGTGGACAGCTCGGCAGAGGGCTTGTCACGGCCGAGCAAGAGCGGTTTTGTACACGCCAAGACTCCACGCTGCTCGACCCCAAAGCCTGGACCAAGTGACTGATCATCGCCGGCGTATTTCGCAAAATACTTTCAGCCGGTGCAGAACCACCTTCTGGTATGAAACCCGCAAATTCCCGACTTCTAGTTGCTTAGAGCCCATCAAACTGCAGTCACAGGAGCCAGACTTGACGGCGCCCAAGTTTACTTCACCACCCTAGCTTGATTATGGCTGTAGCCGGCGTATTTTCCGTTTTTCCAACCGTGGTTATGGCAGGAAGGATCGGGCTCACGGTGACAGGTAGGTTAGAGCTTTTCCCGAACCGTTGCATGGCCCTGTCGACCTTCCTTGGGATCCCCCGGTGCTGTAGAGTCCTTTTACCAAGGTTTTGGCGGGCTAGAAGCATTGGGTGACATAGCCGAAGTGACCCCGAGCCGCTGCACCGTCACCGGCTAGGTTAGGGCCACCGCCGGTCAGGGAAGATGGTGCCATCGTGTTCAGCGCACGAATTTAGGCCCAGGCGGCGAGTTTCCGTCCGATAGGCGGCCAGGAAGCCGGGTCCGGAGAGCTCCAGTGAGGTGCCGGCGAGGGGGCGGCGCGGGAAAAGGAACTGGCCCGAGGAGGAAGACGACTGGCGGGCCCCGCGTGTCAGCAACGGGAGGTTTAAAATGCGGATCGATTGCGGCCCCGGGATCCAGTGTGGCTGCGCGGGAAGGGGTCTGTGGCCCCGTGTGGCTCAGCTCCAGCAGTGACACGTGTGTGATGGGCCCACGGTCAGGACTTAAACTTTTCCCCGGTTTATTTAGATTTTCGGATTTAGTTCAAACTTTAGAACCTCATAACTTTTGCTAGGAAGCTCCAAATTTAGTGATTCAAATTGGGTTGGATTCATATTGCATAGCTCTATCCAAATATGCAACCCAATTTGTATGAAACCCATTAATTAGTTCTGGAAAATTCTTTAAAGCTTTTCAGCAAAAGAATTTTAGAGGGAGTTTGGTTCATCCAAAAATCCTCAAAGTTTGATTTCCACTGAATTCTGTGCTGAAATTTCAGAAACTTTGAATTGCAAACATGTAACACATCTTCTACCCTTTCTAAGGATGTATCATATGACCATTTTAGATTTTTCTACTGGGAGTTATGTTTGAAAAACAGAACAGTCCAGAGAGTGTTTGACTCTGTCCTGATTCTGGACAGTTTACATTCCTCTGGGATTTAAGCCATCTTAAGTTGTGTTTTAGCTCTGGAAGTCTACAACAAAGTTGTATAGTACGCAAATACCTTTCCAGAACTCTATACCACACCTCCCTGGGCTAAAAGACCTGTGAGTTATGCCCTGTTGAAGATCAGCAAACTTGCTGCCCAAAACAGAGCACTCTGTTTTTCAGTCTTTTGGAACTACACTCATCATTATCCAATTTTTCTACCCAACCAGGGTTCTAGATGTTGAACCTAGTGATTTTAATTCCTTGTTATCATTATTTTTCATGCATATGCCTATGATATCTCGGTACTACGTTCCTCACAAAAGAAAATCCTAACCGGATTATACCGGCATATACGTCTCAAGTGTGGCACTAAACGGTCTATCGCACACGTTTACTACACGGATACATACGTAGTTAGTACCTGCAGAAGACCACACAATAGTGATGCACTCAAGGGTTATTTCCATTTCAGGCAGATCCATATTTGAAAGTAAATACAAACGCCCGTATCATTGTCATACGGCCGTCCTTGAGTTAAGTCACGTCTCAAGGTACGTGATCGTGTTTCAACACCACACGACGGGGAACCCGAGTATGTCATGAACGGGTCGTCACGGTTAGGAATGTTATCAACCCAACAGATACCACCTACTGCCCTGCAGGGCACGCCGATGGCAAGCGCTGCGTATGTCCCCCTGGGCTACTTCCAGACGAACACACTCTCGCGTTACTGACCACGCGATGGGGTCTCCACTTACTTGCCTAATGCACGCTAGGGATCAACGTCTCATATGAACTCAGGAACATGAGGAGTCCAAGAGTTTCATATTGACGTCTCACACCAAGCTATGAGACCTATCCCTGAACCACGTTCCTCGTCAGGGGAGCTAACCGAAATTGAACCGCTTTCGGTGGTGTTCCTTACCATTCTTACCAGAGCGTAGGTGCGTCGTTACATAATTAAAATTCAGAATTATAACACATAGGTTAGTCTTTGCCACTTTAAGTAACTATGTTAATATAGTCCTTACTTGGGCAAACTACTGAATCCTCATCGTAAACCTAAGTTTTCCCATAATACAGTCCTTAGGTACTGTGCTATCCCCAATGCAGCTCTGATACCAGGCTGTGGCGGACCGGAATCCGCTCATCCAGGATCGCAGAGGGTGGTGCCGCACGATGCGACACCCGACAGCACACATCGTAAGGACACATTATATTACATGGGAAAACCAACTGAATGTACAAAGTAGTACACTACTCAGTTACAAACTAGAGTCTTTATTACACAGCGGAAGTCTAAATTACACCACTCACACCCGCCTATCTAGCAAAAGTTGGTAGCCCCGCCCTAGGGCAACCCACACTAGCTGCACGTTTCAGCTCAGCACGGCGTGTACGGCTCCCACTCAGCCGTAGTCCCCGACGGAGGGTAACCCTCGCCGGTGGACTCGTAACCCGAGTCAGTGGGTGGCTCCTCACCTGAAAAACACTTAAGCAGCAACCGTGAGCACGATGGCTCAACAAGACTTAACCGACTCACCTAAGCATAGAACTCTACATGAGGGGTACAATGAACATAGGAGAGTAACAGTGCATCAATGGACACGCCTACAAGTTCATTCTTAGTTCATCTTTTAGCCACAAGTTAACAGTTCGGGAATCTGAAATTTAGTAAGCAATATTTGGTGGCACACATGTAGCAATACAATTATATCACGACAGAAATATTCAAGCATAACATTTCATACATTAACTACGTTACGACGCAGTGAACAAGCGGTACTCGTCACCGCGAGGGACGGCAAATCGACTCGATATACACCTGTAGGGAAACCCAAAGAGCACGTCACGTACGCCCACCCGTGGTGCTGCACAGCACGCTCACTCAATGTCGTACGGGACAACCTTTCACCCAACAGCGCAAACGTCGAACCGGTCGCACCGAAACGGACAGGAGGTTCCCTACACGGAGCATCTCTCTATGCCCGTTAGCAGATTTCCACCTTGCTGTCCTCAACCTACACCTATAAATCGGTGTGCTATGCCTCGACGCCCGGAGGTTTAGGCTACATCGGTTTATCGGGGCCCATATATCCGATATGCCTTCGGTACGTTCAATACTTGTTCAGCAGGGCCGCACACGGATTGGTCCTCAATTGACACGGACAGGGCTGCGCACAAGACTTCCTCTTACTGCGCCCTAGCCCCTGCCTAGTCTCGTTTTCATTACTAAAGTGATCTCACATCACTCGAACCAACCCCGTGTGTCTCAAGCCTAACTCGCGAGTAGATTCCAACTACTCGACTTGTACCGAAGTCCTACGAATCATTAAGCATAGCCTGTCTACTCGAGGTCTTAGACCCTACCCTCACTCTTAGGGAAAAATCCTGGTTATGCAAGTGGTGTTCCATTCATCCTACACCTAATGCACATTCATACTTCACACTAGACATGTGAACAAAGCAAATACTTTATAAAAGGGTTAATGCAAACCGGGGCTTGCCTTGTTGCTGCTGGTCAGGGGTTAAGTCTTCATCCGGAAGGAGGAAGTCAAGCACTTCCGGAGTTTCTTCGCCTTCAGCGACTACACGTTAATGAAATACTACATGTCAATTTAAATGCAATGTGTAACTTGAATGCATAACTACTAATAACTCTAGCTATCCCTCCCCTTTGGTTCTGAAAATTTTTATGGTGGTTTGGTAGGGTTCTAACCAGAGTCTTGACCAAGTTTCATTTGAAACAAAGTTCATTTGAACCTTGTACCAATAAAAGCCTATATGGTCATTATTTGAGCCTCTAAGTAATTCCAGGGGCTTTCATGGCTCCAACCATTACTTTCCGGAAACTAGAATTTAAGAGGGTTCTAATGGAATTGGTTTCATGTCATTTGAGGAATTCTACCGAAAGTTATGCCCTAATTAAGATTTGAGAAAATCTGAAAAATGTTTCTGTACATTTTTCTATTTTCTCAGGGCAGTCCTCTTAATCACACAATTAGGGGGACTAAATGGACTTGGATGCTTCTGAAAATTTTACTGTGACTCAAGGATTTTGCAATGAACCTCTCAGCCAAATTTCAGAATTTTTCATGAAGTAATTCTCCAGATAAAATTCCCCACAGTTTAAAATTTAGGGATTTAATTCTGGAAAATTATTAACTTTCATGAGCTGAAATTGGTATTGCTGGAAAGTACTCAAAATTATGAGTTCAGCAAAATTTGGTTCATTGGATTTGGGGCTTCCAAGTTCTATTCATTTGAAGTTTGAACTAAAACTGGAAATCCTCAAAATGTTTAAATCCTGCAGGTGGGTCCATCGCACACGTGTCGACTGCTGGAGCCGAGCCACACGGGGCCACAGACCCTTTTCCGCGCAGTCACACTGGATCCTGGACCACAGAAAATCCTGCCCATTTACTTCCAGCCGCTGACGAGTGGGGCCTACCCCCTTCGTCTTCCTCCAGCCACCCGCGCGACCCCGCCGCCGAGCTCGCCGGAGCTCTCGCCGGGAAGGGGTTCCGGCCCTCGGAACTTGCTGATTTTCGCTGCCACTGCACATTTTTGCACGAGGAACACGTTGCCAACCTTACCACGGACCGAGGATGGCCGGAAACCTAGGCGCGATGGCGACAGTAGCTGCGGCAACTTCGGCGACGTTGCTAGGGCACTGTAATGCTCTAACCTTGCTCCGGTTAGCTCCTACAGCATCGCCACGCCCTAGAGAGCAACGTTCAGGACTCTGATCTCGCGAGAAACGTCGGCAACTAGGGGCTCACTGTCGACCTAGGCCCGATATCAGCTGTGCCCCAAAAATTTCAAAGAACCGTAACCCTAGCCCATGGTTCTTGCTGGTTTTTGATCCTAGGTGGTCGTGTACCAGTGCAGAACGTGTGTGTAGCTCGGAATCCCTGGTGGTGAACTATCTACTCCGAATTTCCTCGTTTTGCAACCTTCGGTATTTTGAACACCGAATGGATAAATGGCCAAATACTACCCCGACAAAGTACGAGAGGAGGAACGGTTGGTACGAGCGTGTCAGGCACCTTGAAGCAGACCTTTTTCGTATAGCTCGCTGGGCACGAAACGGGTCCTAGCTCTCGGACGCCGGGGATCAACGGAGGTCGGCGCTCTGTTCTTGCGCGGAACCGAGGAAGGAGCTCCGGTGGTGGTCGTTCTCACTCGGAAAACGGAAGGAGGGGTGGCGTAGCGTGTGCGCTGGCCTTTGAGCCGCGACTTTTGCACCGTGAGGTGGCCGTTCGACCGCTGCTGGCGGTCGGAGCGCGGTCACGCTGGCGCGCTCGACTTAGGCCGAGGGATAATCATCCAAGGGGAAACTTCTCTGTTAAGACTGCTGACAGGTGGGCCTCCCCTCTAATGCCTTTTTCATTTTTCTCAATTCTGTTTGTGCCAAAATATCCCCAGCTACTCACAATTGAATGTGAGACTTAATCACCAAGTCTTGGTTTGAATTTGAGTTCTCAAATTTGAACTGTGTTTGGCTAAATTTGCTTCATGTTTAAACTGAAATTCAAATTCAGTTTTGAATTATTGCAAATTTAGCTCTTGACAACATGAACTCCAATGGGGATGAAAATTGGTGGGCTTACTCAGAAAAATATGCTGAGTTTGAATATGAAGCTAACTTTTGAATTTAAGTGATAAAGGTTGCTGCAATTTGAATTTGCATTCAAATTGGCCTCTTTTTGAATTGTCTCCAGAAGTGCCTCACAAGGTGTTGGATTTGCATGAAAGTTGGCATGAACCTTCCCAAGACCTCTCAAGTCCTAGGGGTGAGCTCAACCTACCATGTTCATGTGTAGAAATCCTACTTTATGAAAGTTAGGACTTTCCCCTCTAATCACTCTTTTGATGGAGGTTGTTCTTCACAATTTTTCACAAGATATCCACAACAAAAACTGTGGTGTTGTGAGGTGATAAAAAGTTTTTGCAAGTCCCTTTTCTTGGGCTTTTAGAGATTGGAGGTGGCCAAAGATATATGGGACACAATCAAGACGGCGCATGAAGACAACCGAGTCATTAGGGAGGCCAAGATTGAGATGATAGAAGAAGAGCTTGGGAGGTTCACCATCATGGATGGTGAGTCCCCTCAAGACATGTACAACCGTCTCAAGGTCCTCGTCAACAAGATCCGATCTTATGGATGCACTCGGTGGACGGATCATGAGGTGGTGAAGAGGATGCTTTGGGCATTCATGCCTCAAAACACTGCTCTTTGCTCCTTGATCCATGAGAGCCCGGGATATGCTCAAATGACCCCGAAGGAAGTGCTTGGAAGAATCATCAACAACGAGATGAGGAGAAGAAAACCATGTTCTACAGTGACCTCCAAAGGCTTGCCTCCTCAAAGAAGAAAGATGTTGCTTTCAAAGCAACATCCTCATTACAAGACTTCGAAGCAAGTGATGATGAGGGCCTTGACACTGATGAAGAAGAGGCGCTCTTCATCAACAAATTCAAGAGAATGATGAGAAGAAGGAAGGGAAGCAACCATTATGAGAACAAGAACGAAGGAAGATCCAAGCCCAAAACGAAAAGAGCGTGCTACAACTGTGGTGAATATGGACACTTTATTATGGATTGTCCATATGAAGAAAGTAAGAAGAAGAAAGATGGCAAGTCTCAAGAGAAGAAATTCTTCAAGAAGAAGAAGCCATCAGGACACTCTCACCTTGGGAAGGAATGGGACTCAAACGAAGACTCATCCTCCAAGGATGAAGAGAAAGTGGCAACACTTGCCATTGGAAGGAGCAAGCTCTTCCCAAACCTTGAAGATTTCAAGTCTACATGTCTCATGGCTAAGGAGGGAAGAAGAAAGGTTAAATCTAAACCATTCTACTCTACTTCTTCACTTGATAGCTTTGATAGTGGTAGTGAAAATGAATCCATGATTAAGGAACTAAGTAAGAGCACCTTGAAGAGGATGAGATTGTTGTCGGAAGAAATCTTTGAGAAGGATGAACTTATCAACCGTCAAGAAGACATGCTCATTCTTGAAAAGGAGATATGCCATGAGCTTGAAGAGCTCCTTGAGGTTGAAAGAGAAAGAAGCAAGACATTTGAGCATGAACTCGCTTTGAGCAAGGAAACTTGCTCAAATCTTGAGGACACAACTGTTGTGCTCAAGGATGAAACTGTTAACTTGAAAAAAGTCAACAAGATCCTTGAAACACAAGTCGAGTCTCTCAAGATCAATGCACCTTCTTCCTCTATGAATTTCACCCTCCTCAAAGAAATCTCCCGAAGCAACTCAAACTTGCAAGTGCTCAAACTTAATTCTAAAACTTAAAGATGAACTCAAGTTGGCACAAAACAAGCAATCACCGAAAGGTGGTATCTTTGACAAGAAAAAAGTGGCATATGCACGAAGTGCATATACCAATGTAAGACATAACATGAAAAAGTGGCATATGCACGAAGTGCCTCTTGACTAACATGAAAGGACCCAACTCTGCTTGGGTACCAAAAGGTAAGGCATAACTCTATTTGTAGGCATACTCCTCCGGTGGATCAAAATGGGTGATCGATAGTGGATGCACAAACCATATGACCGGATAGAGAAGGATGTTTGTTGAATATGAGGAAAACGAAGACCCAAGTGAAGGATTATACTTTGGAGACAATAGCCAAGGGAAAATCCTTGGCACCGTGCTTGTCAAGCCGAAAAGCAAGTTGGAGCTCAAAATCCATCCAAAAATGTCATGACGACCACAAGACCCTTGGAGCTACTTCACATGGACCTTTTCGGCCCAATCGCCTACATAAGCATCGGCAGTAACAAATATGGTCTTGTTGTTGTAGATGATTATTCTCGTTTCACTTGGGTGTTCTTTTTGCATGACAAAGGAGAAACTCAAGGTGTGCTCAAGAAATTCTTGAGAAGAGCTCAAAACGAGTTCTCCTTAAGAATGAAGAACATAAGGAGCGATAACGGCACCGAGTTCAAGAACACTCAAGTGGAAGAATACTTGGATGAATAAGGCATTAAGCATGAGTTTTCAGCCCCCTACTCCCCTCAACAAAATGGGGTGGCTGAGAGGAAAAATAAAACTCTCATTGAGATGGAAAGAACCATGCTTGATGAGTACAAGACGTCGGATCGGTTTTGGGCGGAAGCGGTTAACGCCGCTTGCCATGCCATAAACCGGTTGTACCTTCATCGACTTTTGAAGAAGACGTCCTATGAACTTCTAACCGGTAACAAACCCAACATCTCTTATTTTTGTGTCTTTGGGAGCAAGTGTTATATTCTCAACAAGAAGCCTAGGACTTCAAAGTTTGCTTCAAAGTCTGATGAAGGTTTCTTGCTTGGTTATGACTCAAACACCTACGCCTATCGTGTTTTCAATAAAACTTCTGGAATTGTTGAAATAGCTAGAGACGTAGTGTTTGATGAGACTAATGGCTCCCAAGTGGAGCATGGTGATCAAAGTGTGCTAGATAAAGAAGAGGCTCCACAAGAAGCACTTAAAAGGATGGCACTTGGAGACATTTTTCCTCAAGAACATCCTCAAGACTCAAATGATCATCCAACAAACGAAGATATGTCTCCCTCCCATGATCATGGTCAAGATGAGCAAGGCCAACTGTCGAAGCGTCTGCGGTTGACACTTCCCCCGGGCCTGCTCCGGGCAGCCCACGGAGGTTCTTTTTCAGAGGGGCTAGTCCTCTCGGAGGGTCTCGCCTGGGTTGAAAGAGAATAAGGTGGATTAACACCGAGATTTTACGTGGTTTGGACCGCCGGAGCGTAAAACCCTACGTCCACAGGAGTGCTTGGAGCACTTGTTTCCTTGAGTATGTGGATGGGTGGCGAACTGCCGAACCCTAAGCGCTAGAGGGAGCTGAACTCACGGGAGTTCGAACCCCTTGCAACTTACCTACCCGAGCCTTCTATAATCCAAGGCTCGGGCGGCTTACAAGGTGGGCCCCGGGGCTTGACAGGTGGCCCTGGGGTGATTTCCTGCCAGCTACTATGTCTTGGCACTGGCTTCGAGGTCATCGTCCTGCCGCCCTATCCACGCTGCAGGCTAGGAGTAGCGGTTGATGATGGCAGGGGCGGCAGCGCGTGTCTTGTCGCTGTATTCAGCTTCTAACACTGTGCGCCTGTCCTGACCGTGACTGGTCACAGTGCCTCCTGACAGGCGTGCACGGCGCCTCCGCGTCTTGGGAAGGTGCGGGTCTTGAATGCCTTGTACGGTAAGGGCATGGCACGCCTTTACTCCCGCTGCCTACCGCGCCAGGGCGGGCAGCGCTGCACGTGGCCACGTGGTAGGCCCGGAGCTGTCCTCTATGGAGAGGGGAGCTTCGGCCCTACTAGACACGTGGCGCCTTCGTTGGAGTTCAGCCCTGTGAAAGGGGGAGGTCCGGCTTTGGAGCTCGCCTCTGAGGAGAGGTAGAGGTCCGGCTTCGGTGTTCACCCCTGTGGAGGGGGTGAATACCGGTATTAGAGGTCACCCCTACTGAGGGGGTGAGGTCTGGCATCGGTCTCAACCCTGTGGAAGGGGGAGGTCCGGAACGCATCGGGGCTCACCTCTGAGGAGAGGGCGAGGTCCGACATCAGAGGTCAGCCCTGCTGAGGGGGTGAGGTCTGGCATCGGAGCTCAGACCAGCGGAGGGCGTGAGGTCCGAAGGTCATTAGAGCTCAGGCCAACGGAGGGCATGAGGTCCGGAGGTCATCAGAGCTCAGGCCAGCGGAGGGCGTGAGGTCCGGAGGGCATCGGAGCTCAGGCCAGCGGAGGGCGTGAGGTCCGGAGGGCATCGAAGCTCAGGCCAGCGGAGGGCGTGAGGTCCTGAGGTCATCGGAGCTCAGGCCAGCGGAAGGCGTGAGGTCCGGAGGGCATCGGAGCTCAGGCCAGCGGAGGGCGTAAGGTCCGGAGGTCTGGCCAGCGGAGGGCGTGAGGTCCGGAGGGCATCGGAGCTCAGGCCAGCGGAGGGCGTGAGGTCCGGAGGGCATCGGAGCTCAGGCCAGCGGAGGGCGTGAGGTACAGAGGTCATCGGAGCTCAGGCCGGCGTAGGGCGTGAGGTCCGGAGGTCATCGGAGCTCAGGCCAGCGGAGGGCGTGAGGTCCAGAGGGCATCGGAGCTCAGGCCAGCGGAGGGCGTGAGGTCCGGAGGTCATTGGAGCTCAGGACAGTGGAGGGCGTGGGGTCCAGAGGGCATCGGAGCTTAGGCCAGTGGAGGGCGTGAGGTCCGGATGTCATCGGAGCTCAGGCCAGCGGAGGGCGTGAGGTTCGGAGGTCATCGAAGCTCAGGCCGGCAGAGGGCGTGAGGTCCGGAGGGCATCGGAGCTCAGGCCAGCGGAGGGCATGCGGTCCGGAGGTCATCGGAGCTCAGGCCAGCGGAGGGCGTGAGGTCCGGAGGTCATCGGAGCTCAGGCCAGCGGAGGGCGTGAGGTCTGACATCAGGGCTCGCCTCTGAGAAAAGGGTGAGGGATGGCTTCAGAGCTCAGTCCAGCGGAGGGCGTGAGGTCCGGAGGTCATCGGAGCTCAGGCCAGCAGAGGGCATGAGGTCCGACATCAGAGATCACCCCTGCCGGAGGGGTGCGGTCTGGTACTGCCGACCACGTGTCATGCCCGGGGCTAGCCTCCAAGGAGAGGGGAGGACCGGCCCTGTTGGACACGTGGCACCTTCGGAGCTCACCCCTGCTGAAGGGGTGAGGTCCGACACTGCTCAGAGGTCCTCCTTTCCTTGTCTCTTAGTCTTATTTGGCTTACAGTCCTAGGCCGGTATACGGAGCTTAGGCCATCCAGTGCACTTGGTCCCGGAGATCCAGCTCCCGCTGTAGTTAGGGTGTAACCGTCCGGCCCCTAGTACTCAGACCGTAGCGCTGGGGAGGCAGAGTGCACATGTTTTGGTTGCAGGACCCGGCAAAGCAAAGCTCCTGGACCTCCCGCTCTGGCGTAGGTCTTTTCCTGGAGGAGACCAACTGGCATCACAATACCCTAACTGGGGGAGGTCCGAGAGGCTCCCGGGCCTTTGGCAGGTACCTTAAGCACGACCGCACTCGGCAGGATAGCAAATGCTGACTAGTTGGGAGTGAGAAAGGAGGGCCGAGTGTACGACGGGCGTACACTGTCTAGAGCGTGGGGAGGTGATCATATAAATTAACGCGTAATTTAAATGAACACCTAAGTAAGTGTGGTAGGACTTACAGAGGTAGGGCCGGAGTGCTTGCCTTGTGCTCCCATGCACAGACCCACGGTGGTAACGCCGGAGCTCCCGCCGGCACCGTGCGATCCAGAGCATTGCTTGCCATCTTGCCTCGTCGACGAGGTAGATGACCTCACGCAGGAGCTGGTCCTGTGTGGCTTCGTCGTACCTCGGACACGGGGGGACCCCATGGTGATCTCCGAGGGAAGCATGGCTTTGGCCCGCATACCATGTAGAAGGGTGATTCCCGTGACTCGGCCCTGGGGTGTCCGGCTGGCCCCCAACGTAGAGGAGCCGGTATCCCCCGACGGTTCTGGGTGCAGCATCTGCACCGGTTGTGTGGGTATGCTCGGCATGGACCTGGCACGCCTTGCATCTCCTAACCGGCTTGACGGCGTCCAGGAGGCCGTCGGTCTATAGAAGCCATGCCGGATGGTTCTACCGACCAGTGGGATGATGAGCATTCCCAGCACTCGCCTCCGTGGATTGCTGTGAGCAGGTCGCAACCTTCCTCCTGGGTTATGCACTGCAATAGGATGCCGTGGCACCACACCAGTAAAGGTACCAGCATGTTGCACTTAGCCATCTGCACAATCCGTTCAGCAGATGCACGTTCTTCAGGAAGGATGTCTTTCAAGAAGTCCCAGACCTCCATGGTCCATGCATCGGGGCTACTTGAGATTCTCGATCTTGGGTGCTGGGGAGCACGGAGTCCCCCAGTGGCACATACGATCCTTTGGTGGGCACCATGGCTGCAGGGCCGCCGGGACCGCCAGCTTCGTGGTGCTGGTCTCGCCCCCTTCACCCGGTTTGGCAGTCCGGGCTGTGAGTCGCGGCAACGTCCCTTCGAAGGCTCCTTGGGGCTTCGAGGCTCCAGTGGAGGCCTTTGTTGACAGGTTGTTGGCGATGGTGTCGTCGGCGCGCGGTACATGGCACATGTCGAAAGTACCCGAACCGCTCCCCCATTGGCATGAGGAGCAGCACGCCGTCAGAGTAGAACGTCCAGTGAGGCTCGGTGAAGGCCGGTGCTTGGGGCTCTGGTTCTCCACCTTCGGGGCCCCCTGGGATGCCCTGTGGTGGCGTCCACCTGACTACAAAGTCAGTCGGTGTTTGGCTCTTAACTGTTTGACGTGGTTGGGAGTTCAGCTTGAACTCCGCCATCTTCGGGCTGTTCTCCTGCTTCGGAGGCTGGCCGTGAATGCCAGCTATGCCCTTCTGCTGCTCTGGCGCACTTGTCCGCCAAGCTGAAGAGCTTCGAGATGTCTCGCACCTTCCTGGTGGCCAACTTCTCGAGCATCTTCTTGTCCCTCACACCCTGTCGGAATGCGACCACCACTAATGCATCCGGGATGTGGGGGATGGTGTTGTGTACTTGGGAGAACCGCTGGGTGAAGGAGCGCAGTGATTCTCCTGGTTGTTGTCATATGGCGTGGAGGTCCAGCTCCGTGCTGGGACGCGTGTAGGAGCTGCTGAAGTTCGCCGTGAACTGTCTTCATAGCTCCCCCCAGGAGGTTATGGAACCCTGGGTTAGGTTCATGAACCATGACCTCGCCGGGCCGGTCAAGACAACGGGGAAGTAGTTGGCCATGACGGCTTCATCCCCTCCTGCCGCTAGGATGGCAGTAGAGTAGACCTGCAGGAACTCTACCGGGTTAACGCTTCCGTCGTACTTCTCCGGTAGATGTGACCGGAATTTGCGTGGCCACACTGCGAAGCGGAGGTGTGGCACCTGGGCCACACACCCCGTCCCCGCTGCTGCAGATCCTGGTGCCGCGAACCCTTGGACGGCTGCTGGCACGGTGTACCCCGGTATGGGCATTGGTGGACCATATACCGGGGGCGCTGACTGCAGGACATATGGTTGCTGCATATGCTGCATGGCGTACGCCTGGGGCAGAGGGTGCATGGCGAACGTCTGTGGCCCAGGCTGAGTTGAGGCGGTTGACATGCTGTAGCCAGCCTCTTGGATGCGACGCCTTTGTCGCTGTCGCTCGATGGTTACGCGAGCGTCTTCTCCGAAGCGACGTCGCTCCAGCTCTATCCTCAGGCCTTCCGTTGAGAGCCTGGTAGAACTGGAGTCTGCCGTCTGCCTGTCAACCGTTGGTGTGCGCGAGACACCTGGTTGAGCAGGGCGTTGTCCCCACCGCAGCGGAGGGTTGACGGCAGCAGCGATGAGGTAGTTGACGTCGTGGATCCACTGCTGGGCGGCCCCCTAGGGAGCGTCTTCAGCAGGCGGATTGTCGAGGAGCGCTTCTGCGGCGGCTAGTTCACTTGCTTGAGTGGCACTCTGCGTCGCGGCAGATCTTGAGGTTGTCGCTCGCCGGGAACGACGGTGCGAAGAGCCAGCCGTTGATGGAAGCTTGGACATCTTCGTTGGTGCAGACCCGTCGCGAGAGCGAAAAGCCCCCTTCCTGGCGCGCCAAATGTCGAAGCGTCTGCGGTAGACACTTCCCCCGGGCCTGCTCCGGGCAGCCCGCGGAGGTTCTTTTTCAGAGGGGCTAGTCCTCCCAGAGGGTCTCGCCTGGGTTGCAGGAGAAGAAGGCGGATTGCCACCGGGATTTTACGTGGTTTGGGCCGCCGGAGCGTAAAACCCTACGTCCACGGGAGTGCTTGGAGCACTTGTTTCCTTGAGTATGAGGATGGGTGGCGAACTGCCTAACCCTAAGCGCTAGAGGGAGCTGAACTCACGGGAGTTCAAACCCCTTGCAACGTTGCCTACCTGAGCCTTTTATAATCCAAGGCTCGGGCGGCTTACAAGGTGGGCCCCGGGGCCCGACAGGTGGCCTCAGGGTGATTTCCTACCAGCTACTATGTCTTGGCGCTGGCTTCGAGGTCGTCGTCTTGCCGCACTGTCCACACTGCAGGCTAGGCATAGTGGTTGATGATGGGAGGGGCGGAAGGGCATGTCTTGTCGCTGTCTTCAGCTTCTGACACTGTGCGCCTGTCCTGACTGTGACTGGTCACAGTGCCTCCTGACAGGTGTGCGCCACGCCTCCGCATCTTGGGAAGGTGCGGGTCTTGAATGCCTTGTACGGTAAGGGCATGGCACACCTTTACTCCCGCTGCCTACCACGCCAGGGCGGGCTGCTGCACGTGGCCACGTGGCAGGCCCGGAGCTGTCCTCTGTGGAGAGGGGAGCTCCGGCCCTACTGGACACGTGGCGCCTTCGGAGCTTGCGCCTGCGGAGGGGGCGAAGTCCGGCCTTCTAGGCCACGTGGCAGGCCCGGAGCTGTCCTCTGAGGAGAGGGGAGCTCCGGCCCTACTGGACACGTGGCGCCTTTAGAGCTCGCCCTGCGGAGGGGGCGAGGTCCGGCCTTCTGGGCCACGTGGCAGGCCCGGAGCTGTCCTCTGAGGATAGGGGAGCTCCGGCCCTACTGGACACGTGGCGCCTTCGGAGCTCGCCCCTGCGGAGGGGGCAAGGTCCGACCTTCTGGGCCACGCGGCAGGCCCGGAGCTGTCCTCTGAGGAGAGGGGAGCTCCGGCCCTACTGGACACATGGCGCATTTAGAGCTCGCCCCTGCGGAAGGGCGAGGTCCTTAGGCAGTTTCACCCTGTGCGCGGGGGTACCCGGTACTGAGGGTACCGACACCAACCTCAACAAGATCAAAACAATAAAAGTCAAGAGGAAGGATTGGATCAAGGGGGAGACGAAGAAAAGAGCGACAATGAAGATGAAGATCAAAGAGTTCAACCACCTCATCTAAGAGTGCACCAAAATGTTCAACGTGATCATCCCGTCGACAACATACTAGGAGATATCTCCAAAGGGGTGACCACTCGCTCTCGAATGGCTAATTTTTGTGAACATTCCTCTTTTGTTTTCTCTTTGGAGCCCCGCAAGGTAGAAGAAGCTCTACAAGATCCAGATTGGGTGGTGGCCATGCAAGAGGAACTCAACAATTTTGAAAGGAATCAAGTATTGGAACTCATGAAGCGACCCAATGCAAATGTTGTGGGAACCAAATGGGTATTCCGCCAACAAGCAAGGCGAGTATGGGGTTGTGACAAGAAACAAGGCAAGACTTGTTGCAAAGGGATATGCACAAGTAGAAGGTTTGGATTATGATGAAACTTTTGCTCCCATAGCTAGGATTGAATCAATTCATATCTTGCTTGCTTTTGCTACCCACCATGATTTCTAGCTATACCAAATGGATGTGAAAAGCGCTTTACTCAACGGTCCGATCAAGGAGGAAGTGTACATGGAGCAACCACCCGGATTTGAGGACGATAAGTATCCTAACCATGTCTTTAAACTTCAGAAAGCCCTCTTCGGCCTCAAACAAGCCCCTAGAGCTTGTTATGAGTGTCTTAGAGACTTTCTTATTTAAAACGGTTTTAGGATAGGAAAGGCCGACTATACACTCTTCACTAAGCATTTTAACAATGATTTATTTGTGTGCCAAATATATGTCGATGACATTATATTTGGTTCTACTAACAAATCTTTTTGTGATGAGTTTTCAAAGATAATGACCAAAAGGTTCGAGATGTCAATGATGGGGGAATTGAACTTCTTTCTAGGATTCCAAGTCAAACAACTCAAGGAAGGAACGTTCATAAGTCAAACTAACTATACTCAAGATATACTTAAGAGGTTCAACATGGACAAAGCCAAACCCATCAAGACTCCCATGGGAACCAACGGACATCATGACCTTAATGCTTAGTGTGTGTATGTGTGCACGGTTCCAAGCCACTCCTAAGGAGTGTCACTTGATGACCATTAAGCGGATTCTTAGATATTTGGTACACACTCCAAAACTAGGACTTTGGTATCCCAAGGGATCCAAGTTCAATCTCATCGGATACTCCAATGCCGATTATGCCAGTTGTAAGGTAGATAGGAAGAGCACGTCAGGGTCTTGCCAATTCCTTGGTAGGTCCTTGGTTTTGTGGTCTTCAAAGAAACAAAACTCCATTGCCTTATCCATAGCCGAAGCGGAGTACGTCGCAGCCAGGAGTTGTTGTGCACAACTCCTATGGATGCAATAAACTCTTAGGGACTATGGTTACACTTTGAGCCATATTCCACTATTATGTGACAATGAGAGTGCCATCAAGATTGCTCACAATCCCGTGGAGCATTCTAGAACCAAACACATTGATATCCGTCACCATTTCCTGCAAGATCACTCTATCAAGGGAGATATAGTTATCTCTCATGTTAGGAGTGAGAAGCAATTGGCGGACATCTTCACAAAACCCCTTGATGAGAAATGCTTTTATGACCTAAGGAGTGAACTGAATATCCTAGATTCTCGAAACGTTGCTTGAAATGTGCACACCTGTTTGTTGCTTGTTTATAAACTTCAAAAATTGCATGTTTTTGACATACTACCCTAATCTCTCTTACTCTATGAAAACTATGTTCAAAAGAATTCTTTGTCAAATATGGTCATTGTTTGTTTGATGTATGCTTACTGACCATGTTTGCCAAAGGTATTTGCAAAAACTTGTCCAAAAGGATCATATTCTTGAGCTAAAGTTCAAATTATATGAATTTAGGATGTAACCGAACTGGTCCGCCGATGGGCTGGACAAGTCCGGAATATCTAGGTCAGACTTCACAGCGGACAAGTCCAAACTGGACTTGTCCGCCTGGGAGGCCGGACAAGTCTGGCCCCAGAGAAGTCCGGCTCTGGTCCGCCAACCGGACTTGTCCGGGCACCTGGCCGAAATAGTCCGGTCCCAGGGGACTTAACCCCCCCAGGGGCGGCCAGACCTCTCTCTTCACACAGACTATCTGCTCACGCCCTCACTTAAGTCGGAAGCGCCCCCAAATTGGCGATTTTTGATCTCTTCCACCAAAAATCTCATCCAATCCACGGATTGGATCCCTAAGAAGTGCGTAAACTCTTCCCCGTGCTTCGTTGCTCAAGCCTCGACTTCGATTTCATCACATTTAAAGATTTGAAGAGGTATTCTTGACCTAACCAAAAATCCCTCCTTTTCTTCATTCTTAGGTCTTTTGCTAGAAACCTCTTCACAATTTTTGTACCTAGTGTCAATGTGATCGTAGCCTAGGAGTATTGCAACTTAATTCAAAAATTTTGCGAAAAAATTGTTAGGGTTAGAGTTCATCCTGTATAACCTGGACTAATCCAGTTTTGGGCGGGCAAGTCCGTTCTCGAGCGGACTAGTCCGGTCCTTAAACGGACAAGTTCGGTTTACACAGAACAAACTCCAACTTTACCCATTTTAGTGAATTCTCTTGCAATATTCCACTTCCTTGACCTCTCATCTCTTGTTTCCCAGGAAATATGTCGAACTCTGACCAAAGCTCTCCTCTTCCAAGTCCCACGGCCGAGGAGGCTCGACAAGCCCTTCATCGGCGCATTGCCGATGAAACGGCGGCAAAGGAGGCCCAAGCAGCTAAAGAAGCCGTCCGTCGAGAGGCAAGAACAAAGAAGAATCATGATATCAACGAGGAGGCACAAATTGCCCTAGTTGTTGAAGAATCATTGAAGGATCAACAGAGAAACAAAAGGGCTGAATGTGAAGCCCAAAGCTTCCAAGCTGCTAGTGCCTCAGAGCCCAAGAGGAAGAGGCTAGTCACCTTGGGAGATAATTACGGGAAAAGGAGAAGGAGAAGGAATCCGAGGGTAGGGTTCCTCGTGATCCAAATAAGGGCAAGCCTCCACTTCCTGAGGAGCACAAGAACAAAAAGGCAACTACCAAAGCATCGACAAACAGGGTAGGAGGGATAGTAATCAGAGAGAAAGGGAAACCAAAGCCCATCGGCCCCTTGAAGATGGTTGCCCCTGCTAGAGATCCAAACCGGCAGCCCAACAATCCGGCATTTGTATTCAAAGGAAAGGGGGCTGAAAAGGTGAGAAGGCTGAGGATGGATAAAGTCTATGACTATGAGAAGCACACAACCGACCCTAGGTTTTGGTGTGACTTCCACTGCGACTACTACCGCTTGGTCTACCTAAAGATGAAGACCCCAGTCGCTCAAGCTCAATGGGTAGATTGGGACTACATGGCCAAAAGGGAGCACAAAGACTTTGATGCAGTGATTGAAGCCACAGAGCGACATGGAATCAAGGAAATCATGAGCTTCAAATGTGACTGGAACATTGAAGTAATTGTGCAGTTCTACACCACTGTGTACTTCTCCACCTACGGTGACCGAAAAATCACCTAGATGACTCATGGAGAGCAGTACTCAGTCACCTATGAGAGGTTTGCACAGATACTTGGCCTTGAGGAGCACTTGGATCATGAGATTATTGTTTCCAACCTCAAGGCAGTAGATAGGGACCCGCTTGACTATATGTATCCTAGCCATGTCCCCTATGAGGCCGGGCTTGCTAGGAACATAAAGCCAATCTATAGCATCCTCAACAGGATTCTGAGGAGGACCATTGCCCCTAAGGATGGAGATGCAGGGGTAATTCAAGGAAACTTAAGGCATCTCCTCCTCCCGATAGATGGTGAAGAGAAGTTCAACCTTGTTGAGCACATTTATGATGACATCTTCAATATCTCTCACACTCCCAACCGCTCATGTGGTTATGCACCGTACATCATGTGTCTAATTGAGAAGGTCTCGGGGGTAGTCTTTGTCAAGGATGTCACTCATCAACCTCTCCGTCCTTAGGTACCCTCCATTGTGCCAGAACCCTCAAGGACGAAAAATGCTCAACCTCCTTCCAGTTCAGCGGCCCCTCCTAGTTCAGCGGCACCCCCATCATCTCCTCCTCCACAGTCCATGAGCAGATTCTTCAAATGCTTCAACGCACTCTTCACCTCCTGTCGGCGTGTGGAGGTCCGGACTCGATGAATGGAGAGGCGTCAAGAGAAGTACCTCAAGGCTGTGTGTGACATGCTTGAGGTACCCATGTCTCCTCCCGAGGAGAGTAATGGGGAACTCACTCTATATCTAGAGTTCACCGCTGATGAGCTCGCCTAGTTTAGGGAAGATGGAATCTCCTCCAAGGTCGTGCCTCCATCCACCGCCGCCGACGACGAGGAAGAGGATACGGAGGCTACGGAGAGCGATGAAAATGATGAAGAAGAAGACGAAGAAGATGACGAGTAGACTTAGGCGTATCTTCTTCCCTCTTTTCCTTTTTGGTGCCTTGATGCCAAAGGGGGAGAGATGGGGAGAGGGTCTCTTTTGTTTATCATCTCCTAATCTTGTAATAGATCTTTTGGACACCTATGTTTTATGTTTTTGGACGTGACTATCTTGTAATAGATCTTTGGACGTGGCTATCTATGTTTTATGCATGACTATCTTTTGTGGAACACTACGTGTTGGATTATATGGTTTATATTTGATCATTGTTGCTCCTTGCTATGTTTATTGTCTTATCACATTTTTTAGCACAACACGTAGGCACCCCACCATAACATGTGAATGTATGTCACTACCCTTCTTTTACTCTTGCATACATTCAGGGGGAGTTTTGCATATGTACACTTGTTATGAAAATCAAATTTTTACCTCTTATGTTGAAACTTAATGTGTTGTCATCAATCACCAAAAAGGGGGAGGTTGTAAGTGCATCTAGGTATCCCCATGGGTTTTGTATGATTGATGACGACAATTAAGAGACTAATGAGCTGAGATGATCATAAGCACATGATGTTTTTAAGGTAGACACCTAAACTCTCAAAAAGGAAAAGGATGAAAAACGGCGTTGAAGACTCGAAGAGTAGACATTAGGTTTTCACTTGAGTCTTTAGCGGGCTAGCCGTGTAAAAGTGAGAGTATGTGTGTGTCAAGTGCATTGATATCATAGAAGAGAGCTCAAAACGTTAGAAGTGTCAAAACCATAGTGGAGAGAGGTAGAGAGGTAAAATTGGGCAGGCCGGACTTGTCCGGGCCAGTGGTCGGACTAGTCCGGAAGTCCCCCCAGCTTAGTCCGTTTTGGGGCGGACTAAGTGTTCTTGACTGAGTTCGGACTTGTCTGTTTTGGGATGGACTAGTCCGTTTCTATGTTGAAAAGAGTGTTTTGGGACTAAGTCCTGGTAGACCGGACTTGTACGCCTCAGTGGCCGGACTAGTCCGGACTAGCCAGACTTGTCCGATTTCACCCGGACAAAGAGTCCATGAGTGAGTTTGGGCTAGTCCGTTCTGAGGCGGACTAGTTCCATATGGTTGTGAGATGAGAGCTCCCACGGCTAAGTCTTGGTGGACCGGACTTGTCCGCCTCAGTGGGCAGACTAGTCCGGGTCATCCAGACTTGTCTTTTCTCACCCGGACAAAGAGTTCCTGTGTGAGATCGGACTAGTCCGGGTCCTGACCGGACTACTCCAGACTTTTGGTAGATGGCAACGGTTGGCTTCGGGACTTCTATAAAAGGAGATGCCCCGACCTCATTTAGACAACCCTAGAACTCTAGCGCCGCCCAGCCTTTCTAGAACCTCTCCAAGCCTTCTCCATTGTTTACTCACCCTCTTGAATCAAATCCTAAGTGAATTTGGGTGTGTGAGAAGAGGAGAAGGAAGAACTTCGCGTTTAAGGCTCTCGGAGTGATCTCGTGCACTTGGTGTGACCTGTGTCTTGTAAGATCGGTGAAGCTTTGTAGAAGTGATCAAGTGGGAGCCTCAGATTGTGAGAAGCCCCAAACTTTGTAAGTTCACCCTTGAGATAGTGAAGAACCGGGTTGGCCTTAGTGTCGACTTGGTGAGGAAAGGGTTGTTAGACCCGGTCCTTTGTGGACTCCTCAACGGGGACGTAGATTCCTGAGTGGAATCGAACCTCGGGAAAAAAATCCTCAATGTCTCTCTTGCATGTACATTTCTTTGAAGATCAATATTGCTTAGGGTTTTTTAATTATCTCGTGATTAGAGTATACATCATCAAAATCTTGCAATCCATTTCAATATTCTATCACACTTGTCATATAGGATTGCTAGTTGTTTCATTCACATTTTGTTAAACTAAAATATGGTGAAAAACCCATAAAAACCAAGTTTTAAGCCTTTCCAGCAATTTGACCAGACTAATCTGCCCCTAAGACAGACTAGTCCGGCCCTTTTAGGTTTTTCAGCAAGCGAACCGGACTAGTCCGCCCCTGAGCCAAACTAGTCCGACCACTGTGTTCTAATTTTATTTAATTAAGTCACTTCAGGTATTTTAGCCTATTCACCCCCCTCTAGGCAATTTCAATTGGTATTAGAGCAGGTCTCTCCATCAAGAGTCTAACCACTCGGAGAGAAGATGGCCGGAGTTGAGGGATACGAGATTCCGCCAACGTCACAAGGTGAAAACATATATGACAAGAAAAAGGATGCTGATGTGCTGAAAGATCACTCAAGTGATGATGAAGAAGTTTGTCAGCTCAAGGCACGACTTTGTGAGAAGCTAGGTCACTCTAGCAAAGAGAAGAAGAAGACAAAGGATCAAGAAAGGAGTAGTCAACCGGACTACTCCCAATATCCTTTCAATTATGAACGATTAACTTCTAACAATCATTACTTATCCATTCCTCTTGGCAAACCTCATCAATAGATGGAAATGATTACTCAATGTGGAAGCATAACATGAAGATGCATCTAATACCCTTAAACCCTAGCTTGTGGCAAATCATCTTAACAGGTGTCCATCTTCCAAGGAATGAAGAAGACGTCACCCCGGAGCAAGCCATTCTACTTCATCGCAATGCTCAATGCGAGACCTATGTGTGCTGAATACATTGGCTTTGACGATAAAAGTTTTGAATACTACCAAAACACCTTTTTAACAAGGTCCGACTCTAAGTCCGAGCCCCTGCAAGGTCCGACGATAGGTCCGACGTAAGGTCCGACTTGCTTTGTCTAGGTATGACTTATTTTGGCTAGGTCTGACTTGTTTTTGCTAGCTCCGGTGCTAGGTCCGACTAGCTTTGGTAAGTTCCATGCTAGGTCCGACTAAGCTTTAGTAAGCTCCGGCGCTAGGTCCGACTAGCTTTGGTAAGCTCCGGTTCAAGGTTTGGTTAGCTTTGGTACGGTTCGGAGCATGATTGCAATGGTTCTGCTTTTAACTTGCAATGTTTCGAACTTGCTTTACTCTTATGGAAAGTTTGCTTAGTATTATTTTACTAAGTGTAACACCCCAAAATCTGCTAAAGAGGGGAATTTAAAATTTTTTGGACGTATTGCATGTGGTGCAGAAATTCAAATTTAAACTGGAATTCAAATTCAAATCAAAACAGAAAAGAAAAGGAAAAAGAAAAAGAAAACCTCAGTCGGCCAGTGGGCCGAAACCCGCCAGCCGGCCCACTATTCCCCCGCGCCAGCCCACAACCGCGTGCCCTCTCTTCCTCTCACTGACACGTGGGGCCCGCGTGTCATCTCCTACCTCCCGCTCGCGCCAACCGACCGGACTTTTCCCTCGCTCCCGATCGCAACCAATTCCGGAAACCCGCGTCCCCATCCCGACTCCCGGTCCCGGACGACTCCAACTCGATCCCAACAGACCGCCGCCCCCCCTCGTCTATATAAACGTCGACATCGCCCTGTTTTCCCCCACAATCGGCTGTTTTCCTCCCGGTGAGAACCGAAGCTTCTCCCGCCGTTTTCCTTCGATCCTAGCTCGGATTTCCTGATCTAACGCGCTGATCATGTTCCACCGCCTCCGAGGAACCTCGCAGGTGAAGGAAATCCGGTGTTTTGCGCTCTAGACACAGCTCCGACGAGCACCGCCGCATTTTCACCTCGGACCTCGCCGCCGACCGCCTTCGAGGGCCTCCGAGCTCAAGAAAAACCCCGAGGTGAGATCCCCGACCTCCCCTCTACCGTTCTATGCCATGAAATCCAAGTTTTAGGAAGTATAGATGAAAATCCGAAGATCTCCGGCGAGATCACCGCCTCCCGCCGTCGCGCGCCGCCGGGCAGCGCGGGCTGGCTCCGGCCAGGGCGACGTGGCCCCTTGAGGGCCATCTATTTTAAATCACACGGTAGAATTAAAACCCACGCGTACCGGTTCGATGATCTAATCTGAGCCGTCCACTTTAAATCGGACGGTCCACATCAGCCCCGCGTTATAAAGGCCGGGATTCTTACGCGCTACCCCCTGGGGATTTCGGAAAGCACGAGCTAGCCCCGGAAACTTCTGATCTAGCCCCTGGACCTTCAGAAATTCGTGTAAATTCATTTAAAAATCAGTTTTAGCCCATAGACTTAATAAAAATTAGGAAACCCCCTCTGTTATGTGTAGTTAGACCCCTGGAAATTTAGGAAATAGTAAATTAGACCCTGAAGTAGGGTGGATTTACCTTTTTGACCCTATATGATATTAAATTCAGAAATTTGAATATGTGACTAGGATTCAAATTTAAAAGGTAAGGCAAACACATGTGCAAATTCAAATTTAAACTCTCTTAGCACTTGGAAAACTTTAGAATGAGTTAAAAATAGATTTTAGGCTGAAATTAAATCTGCCTAAGTGTTGCTCATTTTTATTTTCTCTAGAGACACATTTTAGTCTAGGAAATAATTCTAAAAACTAGTAAAATAAATTTAAATTGTTTCACATCAGAGAGGAAGTTCAAAAATATATTATTGAACATTTTAGATCAGAACCTATTCTGTTTAGATGATATGTCTTACTATTTTAATAGTAAAGTTCACTTTTAGGCATAGAAAATAAATCTGTAAATATTGGAAAATAGGTATGTATAATTAGAAAATGATAAATGAGGTCTCCAAACTTAAAAACTTCAACTTAGGATTTTGTAGAAGATCTGAAAACTTATTTGGAGTAGGGAAATACCTTTTATGCAAACTTTGTGGCTAAGAAGTGTAATAATTAAATATAAAGAATTTGTTCAAATTGGAAATTTATATATAGTGTACAAATAGAAATCTGAATACAAAAGATTAGAAATAATATATATATGTTTAAAAGTGTATGTAGGCCAAAAATCAACACGTCTAGGGTAACCACGACACTTAGAAATGTGAAGGACTCCCATTTGTATGTATGTGTGGTTTGCATGAGTGAAAGTGTGAACTATGGCTTATGAATTGTTGTTTTCTTTTGCTATGTGTATGGCATGAGTAGAACCTGCCCCAGAGCAAGTTCTCCCCTTCCAAGACCAAGACTTTCCATTCCCAGAGCAGCAAAAAGAAGGCAAGTGTCCTTGACCACTTTGATCCTATGCTAGGATGTGTAGATAGAATTATTTGCATTGTCAATTGAAATATGAAACCCATGCTAGGAAGTTTCCCTAGAATTGCATTACCTTGTTTCCTTGTAGCGTGGGTTGGGATTTATTTTATCATGTCATTTATTTATATGCTTATGCTTAGCCATGCTTAGAATGGGATAATTGGGATATGAGATCATTAATTTATTTACCTTACTCTTGAATGAGATATTATGAGTTATGTAGAGGTAGGGATCGAGGCAAGTTGGATGATTTGGTTGGTGTTGGGTGCACGAGACTCGGGTTTGTGTTTAGTACTTGCCTGGATCCTAAGGACCGGTTCATGGAGCATGTAACCTGGCTTTACTGTGCCAACCACATGCTGAGATGGGGCAGCTTGGCCAATTAATTAGGTGTATCCCCGGCGTAGTATTGGTGTGTTGGATGGTGCGGGGAATAGGTGTCAGCTGGACTACCATATGAACCGCAAGGCTCAAGAGGGGGCCACTGCAGCGGGGTTGTAGCCTCTTGTATGCTGTTAGGGGTGAAACCTAGTGGGCCCACGCTCGTCGGGAATCCCTTTGTAAAGGCTTCGTAGTGATCTCCTGGCTACACACCTGGGAAGTGTGAATGTGGTTCGTGGCCACTGGCATAATGGAGGTTCTTTTAGTCCACCCGACAACGGGGGATGAAATCACTACATGTGGGTACAGTGGTGCAAACTCTGCAGAGTCAAAAATGTCATGACAGCCGTGCTCACGGTCAAGAGCGGCTTGGACTTATTCATGATTAGAGGATGATGGCTTTGGAAGTTGAGGATGTTAAGCGGGGAGCTTAACATTGGAATTGATGTTATGGTTATTTGATTCTGATGATGGGTTGGGAGAATCGGGACCATTTCACCTGTGTAGTAATGTAGGTGCTTAATAAGCTAAGGTGATAGGTATTAATTGCGTTGTGCTTTAACCATGAGTTCAACCTCTCCTTGTTCTAGCCATGCATGACATAACTTTCCCACACTTGCTGAGTACCAACGGTACTCAAACTTGCATATTTGTTGGTTTAAATTGCTGCTCAGGTCAAGGGGATGATGTGGTGTTCAATGACCAAGACTTCGGACCCGAAGAAGGATTCTAGGTTCATGGAGTCCCCCCGGGCAACTCCTGTGACGGAGCCCACAAGAATAATATTCCGCTGCTATTTTATTTACATGTTATGAACTTATTATCGTCCATTGAGACGTATGCTTTGTAAGACATATTTATATTCGACACCTGGCTTGTAATAAATGATGCTTCACTATTTGTCATCACATGTATGAGAAAATGATCCTGGCATACATGTGATATTCACTCGGTTGTTCTTCGGAGAAACCGGGTGTGACACTAAGTTTTTGGTGTATTTTGGTGGTTATGGCTGATATCATTTTGCTATGGTTTACAACATGCTTATGTGAGGTGCTCACGTAAGATGTTGTAGTTTCGGAACTAACGAGAGTCAAGTCGAGGACTTGTGCTCGGAAGTATTGGTTGTTTATTCATGTGCAGGTGTTGCTTGAGTTCAATATATGGCTGGTGACGGGATCCACTGAACTAGTCTTAGGGAGAAGATGAGGTTCAACAACCAAGTTCGGGAGGAATTGTGGTTGAGTTGATCGGGAGGTTGCGCAATATGTTTGAATCAAGAACAATGCATATGAAGGTATCTTGGACGTCGTTGGGAGATGTTTGCACGTGTGCAAGGAGTGCATGGACGTGGCTGCATGGTTCCAAGGCGTGATGAAGAGATGTTGACGTAAAGAATTGGTCAGAAAGGTCCAACCGACTAGGTTATGGACTCAGGCTGCGGCTGAGTCGTGTTTGACTCAAATATGGAAAGTTTTGAGTTGGTTATGATAGGATTTCATGTGGGTCACGAATTTGAGTTATTTTAGGAATGTGGGATACGTTCCTAAGGTGTTTGGAAGTCTTAAGATTGCTTCTATCTACGTATAGAAGAGTCCTAAACAGTATTGGAAAGTTACAGTTTGAATCCAAGTAGGAGTAGGAGTCCTAGTTTGAGTTGAGTTGGCCTTCGGGCTGGTTATATGAGCAAGGGAGGCCAGAGCTCGTGGGGCACGACTTTGGGGCTATTCCTCTTGTGTTTTTATACATAAAACTCATATTCTAAAGGAACTTTTGTGCCTTGTTCGTCCGACTTGTTTCAGACAAGTTTTTCTCGTCGAGTTTCTGTTTAGCACTACCTTGCTTCGGTGGTTTTATCATAACTCGAGTTTTACAGATCCAATTGATGTGATTCTTTCTGGGTTGTCTTCAAACTTGATTATATATCATCTGTGAAAATTTCACGGTCATTGAATTTGTGGTTTCTGATCTACACGAGTTTCTTTGCAGTATTCCAGAACTGTTTTTCTCGCGTAGGACAGATTAACCTTTGTTCGATCTTTTGATCGTAACTTGAGTTTCTCTCAACGGATTTTCATGATTCTTGTTGTGACGTCTTCGTGACTTGATTCTCTACAATCTATACTAGTTTTGTCACAGTTGAATACATTTAGATTAGTTGCACATACGGTTTCTTTAACAGATCAGTTTTCTGCTGAGGGGTGTTTTGTTGCTTCCGCTGAAAAGTTTTTATCTACCATTCACCCCCCTCTGGTAGCTTTACACGTGTACTTCGATCCTACACTCAACCAGTTGGGGTCATCACCTCATCCTTGACTCGAGAAGAGTTCAATCGAGTCGATGGATTGGAGGTGGCCAAAGATATATGGGACACACTCAAGACGACGCATGAAGGCAACCGAGTCATTAGGGAGGCCAAGATTGAGATGATAGAAGGAGAGCTTGGGAGGTTCACCATCATGGATGGTGAGTCCCCTCAAGACATGTACAACTATCTCAAGGTCCTCATCAACAAGATTCGATCTTATGGATGCACTCGGTGGACAGATCATGAGGTGGTGAAGAGGATGCTTCGGGCATTCATGCCTCGAAACATTGCTCTTTGCTCCTTGATCCGTGAGAGCCTGGGATATGCTCAAATGACCCTGAAGAAAGTGCTTGGAAGAATCATCAACAACGAGATGATGGAGAAGGAAGCCATGTTCTACAGCGACCTCCAAAGGCTTGCCTCCTCAAAGAAGAAAGATGTTGCTTTCAAAGAAACATCCTCATCACAAGACTTCGAAGCAAGTGATGATGAGGGCCTCGACACTGATGAAAAAGAGGCGCTCTTCATCAACAAATTCAAGAGAATGATGAGAAGAAGGAAGGGAAGCAACCATTATGAGAACAAGAACAAAGAAAGATCCAAGCCCGAAATGAAAAGAGTGTGCTACAACTGTGGTGAATATGGACACTTTATTGTGGATTGTCCATATGAAGAAAGTAAGAAGAAGAAAGATGGCAAGTCTCAAGAGAAGAAATTCTTCAAGAAGAAGAAGCCATCAAGACACGCTCTGAGTCTCTTGCTCGCTGCTGCAGTAATCCGACGTCCTGCCCGCATGGTTCACCGTGACGGCCTCCTGGATGAGGCAGGACGTCAACATCGGGCCCCCTGGGAGGTCCGAGATGCCAAGGACCTGTGCGGACCTGCAGACATGGCAGAAAGAGGGAGTAATTGTTCCGAGCCAACTGACATGTGGCAACTCTGGACCTCGCCTCGACGGGGAGGCTCGGCTAAGAGCCCAGGACACGTGTCGGCTCTGGAACTCAAGCGCACGTGGCAGCCCCAGTGCTGACCTCAGGGCCAAGGGCACGTGTCTACGCCGGGCTCTCCTCAGCAGGGAGGAGTGTCGGAGCTCGGATACACGTGGCAGCTCCGGACCTCACCTCAGCGGAGAGGCTCGGACCGGATCCTAGGGCACGTGTTCTGAGACATGGCACATGTGGCTCTTGACTCAAGCGCACGCGGCAGCCCCAGAACTGACCCCGGGGCCAAGGGCACGCGGCACCGGGCCCTTCTCAGCAGGGAGGAGTGTCGGAGCCCGGATACACGTGGCAGATAAGACCTCACCTCAGCGGAGAGGCTCAGACCGGAATCCTGGGTATGTGTTCTGAGCCAGGGCACGTGTGGCTCTGGACTCAAGCACACGTGGCAGCCCCAGGACTGACCTCGGGGCCAAGGGCATGCGGCTACACCGGGCTCTCCTCAGCAGGGAGGAGTGTCGGAGCCCGGATACACGTGGCAGCTCCGGACCTCAACTTAGCGGAGAGGCTCGGACAGGAACCCAGGGCACGTGTTCTGAGCCAACTGACACGTGGCAGCTCCGGACCTCACCTCGGCGGGGAGGCTCGGTCCAGAGCCCAGGGCACGTGTCGGCTCTGGAACTCAAGCGTACGTGGCAGCCCCAGGGCTGACCTTGGGGCAAAAGGCACGTGGCTATGCTGGGCTCTCCTCAGCTGGGAGGAGTGTCGGAGCCCAGATACACGTGGCAGCTCCGGACCCTCAGCGGAGAGGCTCGGACCGGAACCCAGGGCACGTGTTCTGAGCCAAATGATATGTGGCAGCTCCGGACCTCACCTCGACGTGGAGGCTCGACCCAGGGCCCAGGGAACGTGTCAGCTCTGAAACTCAAGCGCACGTGGCAGCCTCAGGGCTGACCTTGGGGCCAAGGACATGTGGCTATGCCTGGGCCCGCCTCAGCAGGAAGGCGAGGCCCGAATTATCTTTTACCCTCCACGAGGGGGTACCCGGTCTGCAGGGCATGGGTCATCCAGGATATGGTTAAAGCCTTGCCCAGTAGTATGAGCCATCCGGTTCCTCGGTAATGAGCTGTAGCGCTAGGGAGGCAGGGTGTGCACGCTAGGGGTACGGAACCAGACATGCAGGCTACACACCCTGGACCCCCCGCTGGCGTAAGCCTTTCAGGGGAGGGACCATTCAGTGCCATAGGGCCCCTGAGCAATGAGACAACCACAGGACCCTGGGTATGCCACAGGTACCTCAAGCAAACTCGCCCGCAGAGGGATAGCACAACCCTTGCTACGGTTGAACACAAGAAAAAGTGATTGGCCACATGGCTGGAGCGGTATGAAAAGAAAGCACGAAAAGAATGAGGGCAATGTTCGGGGTCCGGTTACTTTTCTTGTCCGTAGGCGTGTTCTTTCTGGCCCCCAAGTACTCAGTTGTAGCGCAGGGGAGACAGGATGTGCACGCTAGGGGTACGGAACCAGGCATAGCAGGCTACACACCCTGGACCTCCCGTGGGCGTTAACCTTTCAGCTAGGAGACCTTCCAGTGCCACAGGGCATAGGACAAGTATGTAGGACAGGCTCTGTACATGCCATTTACAGTTGATATGCATGAGTAAGAGCAAACTGTAAAGAGTGTATGTAGGGTAGGATAGAACTCACAAAGGTGTTCTAAGTTCTGTGGATTGGGTAGAGGTACCCATCCTATGTGCCGGGTGTGCGCACTTGGGGCAGTATACTTGTGAAGGAGCGCACCTGGGTTGTGAAGGAGTGTGCGAACTGCTAGTAGTGCGCTCTTCAGGCTGACTTCGGTCGGTGCTTGCGACGCCATCGCAACCGAAGGCCACCGGGTGGCAGTGGGCACCGTCGTTGTAGGGACTGCCACTGGCGTAGTCGGTCCCGCTCTGGAGCGGGATGAGGCTTCCTGCTCTCTCTACTGCTGGCGGCGCGAGGGACGGGAAGAGCCCCCGAGAGACTGGACATTCTCCATTGTGGGCTTCACGAACAACTTCAAAAACCACAAACCCCCTTCCTGGCGCGCCAAATGTCGAAGTGCTTTCCTACGACACTTCCCCCGGTCTGCTCTGGAGCAACCCGTGGAGGTTTTTTTAGGAGGGCTTAGTGCCTTTGAGCATCGTAGCACGGTGGCGATATGAACACGAGGATTTACATGGTTCGGGCCGCCGGAGCATAATACCCTACATCCATTGTGTGATTGTTGTATTTCTTGCGTGTATGAGTGTGTGATATTGCAGGGTTGCGAACGCGGAACCGCGGAACCCTTTGCCCGTAGGCTGCCCCGGTCCTTTTATAGCCCAAGGCTGGGGTAGTTACAATGTGGCCCGGGGCCCGACATGTGGCCCCGTGGCTGTACGTACCCTATACATGAGCTAGGGCATTTATAGTTATATGTAATGTCGCCGTCGGAGGAGTCAAGGCACGCCGCTTGCCACGTCGGGCGTCTCTGACTAGGTAGCAGGTGATGATGAAGACCCCATCTTGTCACCGTGTCTTCTCGCTCTGCTGAGCAGCTCTGTGCCGTTGGGCGGCACTGTTCCGCTGTCACGCCTCGCCACCCTGTCTTGTCACCGTAATGGTGAACAGGCGGAAGACGGAGGCGTGCGCCTTGCACCATGCTTTTGGGGAAGGTGCGAGTCTTGAATGAGTGACTGGACGACACACGTCTTCCTTTACTTCAGAGTATTTACGACCCACAACTGGTCCTGGGACACGTGGCGGCTCTGGAACCCTCCTTAGTGGGTAGATCTGGCCCGGAGCCCGGGGACGTGGCAGCGCCGGACCTTGCCTCAGCAGGGAGGCCAGGTTAGGTGCCAAGGACACATGGCGGCTCCGGAGCCCTCCTTAGCAGGGAGGTCCGGCCCGGAGTCTGGGGACACGTGGCAGCGCCAGACCTTGCCTCAGCGTGGAGGCCAGGTCCAGGGCCAAGGACACGTGGCGGCTCCGCAGCTCTCCTTAGCGGAGAGGTCCAGAATTGTTGACCTCTTTCAGGATAAGGCCTGGAAGAAGCAGGCCAAAACCTATCACCTATACCAGTGCAGATCTGATTTATGTGCATCCCTCGCTGTGACTACTAGAAACTTAGCCTCCAACCCGACCAAGAGAGAAGATAGGGTCAAGCCGACGCCGCCCTTCCTCACCTGCCTCAATGGAATGAATATCTCCTTCGTCTAGTTGAGAAGGGGAAAGCCCAGCGGGGAACTGGACCGTGACTCTTCTAAACCGAGGTCCGGCCTGGAACCTGGGCACACGTGACAGCACCAGACCTTGCCTCAGCGGGGAGGCCAGGTCCGGGGCCAAGGACACGTGGCGGCTCTAGAGCCCTCCTTAGCAGGGAGGTCCGACCCGGATCTCGGGGACACGTGGCAGCACCAGACCTTGCCTCAGCGGAGAGGCCAGGTCAGGGATAAAGGACACATGGCGGCTCCGGAGCCCTCCTTAGCGAGGAGGTCCAGCCCGGAGCCTGGGCACACGTGGCAGCGCCGGACCTTGCCTCAGCGGGGAGGCCAGTTCCGGGGCCAAGGACACATGGCCATGCCAGGGCCCACCTCGACAGGGAGGCAAGGTCTGGAATGTCTTCAACCTTCCACTCGGGGGTACCCGGTCTTGAGGGTACCGACAAAAACAGACTAATCTGACTGAGTAGACTAGTCCGACACTCAAGGGGGGACTAGTCCGGTCCTTCAGGACTTAGTTCCGGAAGGACTTAGACACACTCACCACGGACCAGTCTGTCCCCAAACGAACAAGTCCGAATCACACAAAAACTCTTGGTCCGCTTAACATCGGATCAGTCCGATGTTGCCAAACTAGTTTGGCCTTCCAGCCCGGACAAGTCCTACCCTATTCTTAGGGCTGCCCCAACTCTTCTCACCAACTAACCTAGCTTGGGATAATAGCTCTTAGATGATTCTCAATACTTTTACACAATGAACACACTCATACTCAAAGGATAAACTCAACGCAAAGAAATTTAAACCCTAAATTCTACTCTTTTCTCTTTTTGACTGCATCCATCTCCCTCTGTTATTTAATCACATGTACTTACACTTGTAATGTTCATTCTCATTAGTCCCATAAGGGTTTTCATTAATCATCAAAACCCACGGGGATTTAATCTAGTTGCACTTTCAATCTCCCCCTTTTTGGTGATTTGATGACAACACATTGAGGTTTTTGATAAAAATGTAAGTGAGTAGGTTTTCATAACGCACAAGTGTATAAATATATTCCCCTAAATGTGTGCATGAATAATTTGCAATAAAAGTAATGCAGAAAAGTGGATTCTATGGGAGATTTATACAATTATCTGTTGTGGTGGAGTGCCTACGTGTGATGCCAATGTTGAGATGTGATAAGTAGAAGTTAAACATGCATCTCAATTGGAATTAAGGATCATCACACATATGGAACAATAACGTAATGCAAAGTAGAGTGATATTTAATAAGATGAACATTGAGTAACATAACATAGAACAAAGTTATTTCAACCCAAATATGAAAATGTAACAATGTTACAATCAAAGTTTTTCAAAATAACATTACGTAGTTCATAGTTCATAGTACTCCCCCTCAATCTCTCCCCCATTGACATCAAGACACCAAAAACGGAAAAGACTAAGGGAGAAGCAAGGAGAGAGCCTAAGTCTACTCTTTGTCGCTCCCACTCTCCTCACCATGATCTTCATCGCTTTGGGTTGCTTCTTCATCTTCCTCCCATCCGCATTGTCTTGCTCTTCCTCTTCTTCCTCAACGGCGGGAGCAACACTAGAGGGGCCACCGCCACCACCAAGGAGAGCAGCCTCCGCCTCCGTGAGATCCGGGAAAGGTGTTAACTCCTCGTCATCGGAAGCCTCTGGGGACATAGCTATGTCTGCCTTCTCACGGAGCTTCTGCAAGTACTTGTCTTTCCTTCTAGCCATCTTCTGTGTTTTAACTTCAACTTTGTGGCAGGAAGTGAAGATAGACTTCAAGAATTTGATAATTGCACTTGAAGAGTCGCCGGAGAAGGAAGAGGCGGGGGCAGGAGGAGGAGGAGGTGCATTGGAGGCACCCCTCCTAGAAGCTCCACCAATCTTCGACACTATGGGAGGAATTTGAGGATGAAGGGGTCTATGCTTGACATCCTTGATCTCCAAGCCAGAAACCTTATCAATGAGGCACATGATGAAAGGAGCATATCCACACAAGGGTTGGGGGTGAGGGATATGCTGAAGATGTCATTGTAGATGTAGTCAAATACGTTGAACTTCTCATCTTCACAAATTAGCTTTAGCAGGTGTCGGAGATGGTCTTGGATCATCCCCGCATCCCTGTCCTTAGGTGCTAGAGTCTTTCTCAAGATCCGATTTAGCAAAATAAAGAAAGGACGTAGGATCTTAGTTGCGGGGGGTTTGTAGAATCCAACCTCATACATGAATTCCATTTCCCCCAAATCCATTGCCGTGAGGTTGTGAATGATCAACTCATGGCTCAGAAATTCCTCAAGTGCAAGAATTCTTGCAAACTCATCATATAGGAGGGGGTATTGGACTCCGTCCGTCATCCATGAGATTTTCCTATCTCCAAAGGTGGAGAAGTGGCAAGTGGTGCAAAACTAAGCCACAACCTCCGTGTTCCAATCATATCTGAACCCAAACAATTCTTTGAGGCCATGATGCTCAGCTGCTTGTATGACTGCGTTGAAAGCTTGATGATTTTTATTCTCCATATAGGGCTAATTGACCCACTGAGCATCTGCAACCAGCGTCTTCATCCTCATGTATACCAAGCCATAGTAATCGCAATGGAAGTCACACCAGAAGCGGTGATTTGGTGTGGCCTTCTCATACTTGTAGGGATCCTTTTCTCTAAATCTTTTTGCCTTCTTGGAGCCTTTGTTACAAAAAATGTTACTTGAAAGCTCCGGTTGCCAGTTGGGGTTATGCATAGGAGGATTCATAACCAAGGGTCCAATGGGGCCTCGTGGGGGAGCACTTGTTCCCACGGGACGGTCTCGGATGACTAATACCCTACCGACAAGTGCCTTTTTTCTTGGTGCAGCCTTCTTGGCGGGCACCTTCTTGATTGGGACATTTCCTTTGCCCTTGGTTGTCTCTCCTTCTGTCATGGGTCCTATGCCCATATCGGCCGCTTGGTCCCTTTCCTTTTCTCCAACTGAGACTAGCCTTTTCCTTCGGCTAGTGTGATCTTCTGCTACTTGAGCTTGTGCTGCCTCTCTTTCATGTCTCTTTTTGGTTCTAGCTTCAAGGGGAGGTAGCTCTTGAGTGATTGCCGCGTCCTCCTCTTCTCGACGGCGATAAAGCTCTTGGCGAGCTGCCTCTCACTCTGGGTCGAAGAGAGGAGGAGAGTCGTCACGTTGATACATGCTGAAAGAATAATTAAGAGAAGGTATAAGTTGAACAGAAGGTTATTGCGATAGAAGTGCAGCAAATTCACTAAGTTAGGAGTTAACTCTAGGTTAGGCCGGACTTGTCCGGTCTCTAGCCAGACTAGTTCGTTCAGGAACGAACTTGTCCGCCTTGGGTCCGGACCAGTTCAGACCACCCGGTGTTAAACCCTAACTAAGGTATTTTTCTATAAATCTCATTAATAAGACGCAATAATGCAAGGAAAGAATCACAATGTGTTTATGAAGCACTAGGGATACTAGTTTATGGGGGAAACAATCTAAAATTGAAGGATTCGAAAGGATTAGGTTTTGCTCAAAACGTACCTTGAAGGTTCAAATCCGAGCAAAACACCGGATTGGAGGGCGGAGAAGTCCGGGGATTGACTTCTCAAGACTTCAAAGAGTTAAAGGCTCGGATTGTTTAAAGATTTTGGTGGGAATCCTCAAAAATCTCCAATGGAGGTGAGTTTGAGGGAAGGGCGCACGTGAGACGCGTTTTGGATGGAATGGAGGAAGTCGGTCCCGACGCTTGGGTTAAGTCCCCAAGGTCCAGACTAGTCTATTGGGGAATACCGGACAAGTCCGGTTGTCGGACCAGGTCCAGACTTATCTGGTAGTCCGGACAAGTCCAATGACAGGACGGACTAGTCCTGTGTGGACTTGTTTGAGTCTGTCCAGACTTGTCTAGGCATCCGGACTTGTCTGGCCCTAAGGGCAGACTAGTATGGTCCAAGACAGCAAATTCTCATAAGACTGAGAGATTTGCAAGAATTGATCCATATGTACTAAGTTTTCACAAGTATTCTCATTGAATATGGCTTCTAGAGCAAACAAACCATTATAGAATGACCATGATTCAAGTCCATGTTTCAAGTCATGGTTTAGAAAATCCTCAAGTCCATGTATTCTAGCAAACTCATCATATAGGACAGAGTATTGGACTTTGTCTGTCATTCAGGAGATTTCCTGTCTCCAAAGGTGGAGAATAGCAAGTGGTGTAAAACTGAGCCACCACCTCCGTGTTCCAGTCATATTGAAACCCAAGCAGTTCTTTGAGGCCATGATGCTCAACTACTTGTATGACCGCGTTGAAAGCTTGGTGATTTTTCTTCTCCATATAGGGCCAATAGACCCACTGAGCATCTGCAGTCGGCGTCTTCATCCTCAAGTATACTAAGCGATAGTAATCACAATGGACGTCGCACCAGAAGCGGCGATCCGGTGTGGCCTTCTCATACATGTAGGGATCCTTTTCTCTAAATCTTTTTGCCTTCTCAGAGCCTTTCCCTCGAAAAATGTTACTTGAAAGCTCCAGTTGCCGGTTGGGGTTATGCATAGGAGGAGTCATAACCAAGGGTCCAACGGGGCCTTGTGGGGGAGTACTTGATCCCACGGGACGGTCTTGGATGACTAACCCCCTACTGATAAGTGCCTTTTTTCTTGGTGCGGCCTTCTTGGTGGTCCCCTTCTTGATTGGGGCCTTTCCTTTGCCCTTGGTTGTGTCTCCTTCTGTCACGGGTCCTTTGCCCTTATCGGCCGCTTGGGCCCTTTCCTTTTCTCCAATTGATACTAGCCTCTTCCTTCGGCTAGTGTGCTCTTCTACTGCTTGAGCTTGTGCTACCTCTCTTTTATGTCTCTTTTTGGTTCTAGCTTCTTGGTGAGCTAGCTCTTGAGCGATTGCAGCATCCTCATCTTCCCAACGGTGATAAAGCTCTTGGCGAGCCGCCTCTCGCTCCGGGTCGGAGCGAGGAGGAGAGTCATCGTGTTGAGACATGCTAAAAGAACAATTAAGAGAAGGTATGAGTTGAGAATAGAAGGTTATTGCGATAGAAGTGCAGCAAATTCACTAAGTTAGGAGTTAACCCTAGGTTAGGTCAGACTTCTATGGTATTTCTCCTGACTAGTCATGTCAGGAGCGGGCTTGTCTGCCTTGGGTCCAGACTAGTCCGGACCACCCAGTGTTAAAACCTAACTAAGTTATTTTTCTGCAAATCTAATTAGTATGTCGCCATAATGCAAGGAAAGAATCACAATGTGCTAACGAATCACTAGGGATCCTAGGTTATGGGAGAAACAACCCAAAATTGAAGGATTCGAAAGAATTAGTTTTTTTTTCTCAAGAACATACCTTGAAGGTTCAAATCCGAGCAAAACACCGGATTGGAGGGCGGAGAAGTCCGGGGATTGACTTCTCAAGACCCCAAAGAGTTGAAGGCTCGGATTGTTTGAAGATTTTGGTGGGAATCCTCAAAAATCGCCAATGGGGGTGAGTTTGAGGGAAGGGCGCATGTGAGATATGTTTTTAGATGGAATGGAGGAAGTCGGTCCCGGAGGTTGAGTTAAGTCCCCAAGGTCCGGACTAGGCCGGTGGGAAATACCGGACAAGTACAGTCGCCGGATGTAACACCCGGTTCCGAAAATAGAACCAAGTGAATGCATATGTGTGCCCAGGATGTTCATCACACATACACATATAATCCACAAACTGAATTCAGAATATAACCATGAATAAATAGTGTTTTAAGTACTTTATTACAATGACTCAATGTATCACTCATGAATATCTAACTTATTCTTGCAGCGGAAGACTCTAACGACAGCGGAAAGTGACTAAAGATAGCAGGCTCTATCTTCGACTCCACAGGCATGTTGACGGTAGTTCGCACACCTAGTACTCCACATGGTCCTCGAAGTACTCATCTCCTGTAGCTGATGTATATGTGGTAATGCAAGGGTGAGTACATATCGTACTCAGCAAGTGCGGGATAAGTATGACATGTAGCTTACAACAAGGTATGGAATAAAAAGGCTCATTGCAGCAATCAATTTTTTTCACAAACAAGATAAAACATCAACTATTTCTAAGTGAAATTTATCCCAACATGACCAAGTAATTCAGCAATATTTTCTCATCATAATTCACCACTTATCAAGTCTCATTCAGCCATTAATCTTTCTCAAGTTCATCTCATGTCATAAACATTCATAACCATCTCATATTCATATAATCGAAACCAAACTCATTATCATGACTCAAAACAGTCCCAAAACCAATCCCAATGATCATACCACAACCATACCGAATAACCATCCCAAGATTTCCCTCTAATCATGGAAGTTGGCCAGGTGCTTGTGACCAGAAGCACGGCTATCATGATAGTTTTACACTCTGCAGAGGTGGCACCACTTTACCCACAAGTTCGTGATTTCGTTTCCCGTCGGCAACTGCAGAACCTCCATTATAACAGTACACAACCATTGGTGTATGGCCAAGAGATCACAAAATAGCCTTTACAAAGGGGCTACTAGATGTATGGACTCACTAAGGTTTCACCAGCAGGCTCGAATCACCATTCTCCCACCCATGGGCCCCCTCTTGTGCCATGTAGTTCCCAGGGCAGTCCTCCTCGACTCCCATTCATCGCGCCATCCACAGTCCATAACAATCTAGGTATTCATGAGCATGAGAAAAAGCTGAGAAAGATAAATGGCTGGATCAGACATGAAAGGTTGTGGAATATGATGGAGGTATGTGATGTTTTAATTGGATAAATGTTGGGATAAAATTTACTTAAAGATAGTTGCTGTTTTTATCATGTTTGTGAAATAAACTATGCTTTCTGCAATGAGCCTTTTTAATCCTACCTTGCTGTAAGCTACATATCATATTTTCCCGCACTTGCTGAGTACGTCATGTACTCAAACTTGCATTATTACTTCATCATCAGCAACAGGAGAAGAGTACTTAGAAGACCATGTGGAGTACTAGGCGTTTTATCTGCCGTCAACTTGCCTGTGGAGCAAGAGATGGAGCCGCTGCCATGCTTAGTTTGCTTCCGCTATAGTGTAGAAGACTTCCGCTGCTAGAATAAGACTTTCTCTACTAGAATGAGTTAGAGACTCATGAGACATTGTAATAAAACCCTGTTATTCGTGGTTATATTCTGAATTCAGTTTGTGGATTACATGTATATGTGTGATGAAAATCCTGGGCCCACATATGCATCAGCTCGGTTCTGAGGTTTTCTCGGAACAGGGGCACCACAGATTGGTATCAGAGCTACCACGGTTGACCATAGATCACAAGACTAGATAGAAATCACAGATTAGTATCAAAATCGCCATGTTGACCGTAGAACATAGGCCTAGTCACATATTAGCATTAGAACCACTGTGACCGTAGGATGCAAGCTTAGAATGCATAGATTGGCATCAGAACCACCTTGACCGTAGGATGCAAGCCTAGGAGAAGTCACAGGTTGATCACAGATTGGTATCATAGGTATCACCCCAAACCACATTGACTATAGGACGAAGTCACAGATTGGTATCACCCTAAAAACACATAGGACTCCCATTGAATAAGCTTGAATAGGAGTTGTGTGAAACTTTTGTGATGATTGCTTGTGATTGTGTGCTTAGTGTGAGTTGTGGGACGTTTCAGCGTTGTCCATATCCACACATAGTAGAGAGATGTGAGATGCTTCGGCATGTGTTCACATCCTCATATAGGCTGATATATGGTTCATATCCTTGATGCATATAGTTGGGGGGGATCCATCTAAACTTCTAACTTCTATTCTATCCAACTCTCTCTCAAAGATGGTGAGAGAAAACGCCGGCCGACAAAGGAGGAACGTCCGTGGCAACCAAGAGGATGACCACGTCGAAGTTCCTGAGAATGTCAACCCCGAGGCTGGTGGAAACAACCTTGAAAGGTTGATGGCTATGCAGAATCAGATCATGCAAACCATGATCCAAACTTTGGATCAGCTGCAGGCCAACAACAACAATAACCCCGTTCCTGCACCACCACCGCCACCACCACCACCACCGCTGGCTCACAACCGACTGGGAGAGTTCATGAGGACTCGACCGCCTACTTTTGCACAAGCTAGTGATCCCATGGAGGCCGACGATTGGTTGAAGTCCATGGAGAAGAAGCTTGCCATAGTTCAGTGCAATGATCGAGAGAAAGTTCTCTTCGCATCGCACCAACTTATGGGAGCAGCTGCTGACTGGTGGGACGCTCTATGCAACGCTCATGTCAACCAAGAGATGATCACTTGGGCTGAGTTCAAGGAGAGTTTCCGCTCTCATTACATCCCTGCTGGTGTCATGATGATCAAAAGGCAAGAGTTCGAGGGTCTCCGCCAAGGCAGGAAGAGCGTAAATGAGTACCTCAACAAGTTCACGCAACTGTCACGGTATGCCCCCGAAGATGTCAACTCAGACCAACGGAAGCAGTACTTGTTCATGAGAGGGTTGAACAATGATATCCAGGTTCAGCTCCTCAACAATGACTATGCGAGCTTCCAGAAGCTAGTTGACAAAGCCATAGTGGTTGAGAGCAAGATCCGAGAGATCGAGCAAGAGGTCAAAAGAAAGATGCCATACTGTGACACCCTCAATTTCGATATCTGCATGCATTCATATTTTATATAGAGAAAACATTTCAAAATGAGTAGAAACAGAGGAAATATTAAAAAGACAGCCGAAAAGAGCTAATTCAAGTTCACCGAGAAGCGCCAAAGACATTTCCCGCGGCCCGCTGGCCACGTGGTGCCTTCGGAGCTCATCCCCGCAAAGGGGGAGAGGTCCACCGCTAACTGGCTACGTGGCAGGCTTGGGGCTCGTCTCTACGGAAGGGGCAAAGTCCGACCCCGTAGGACACGTGTTGCCCTCGGAGCTAGCCTCTGCGGAGGAGCGAGGTCAGCCCCGCAGGACACGTGTCGCCTTCGGAGCTAGTCACTACGGAAAAGAGAGGACCAACGGTGCGGGACACGTGTCGCTCTCGGAGCTCACCTCCGAGAGGTCTGGCCCCACCAGACACGTGTCGCTCTCGGAGCTCATCTCTGGGAGGTCCGGTCCTACTAGACACGTGTCATCTCCGGGAGGTCCGACGCTGATGGACACATGTCAACCTCGGAGCTCAATTCCGAGCGGAAAGGAAGTCCAGCGCTGTTAGGACACGTGGCACTATCGGAGCTCACCTCTGAAGAGAGGGGAGGTCTGGCACCAACACGTGGCACATTCGGAGCCACCTCCGAAGAGAGGGGAGGTCCGGCACGGACACGTGGCATTCGCGGAGCTCGCCTATGTTGAGAGGGGAGGTCTCGACCCACCAGACACGTGGCGCACGCGGAGCTCGCCTCTGAGGAAGAGGGAGGTCTCGCCGGCCTGACACGTGGCACAACCAGAGCTTGTCTTTGCGGAAAGGGAGCCTAGGTCCCGCAGGACACGTGGAGCCTCCGGAGCTCATCACCGTGGAGGTGACGAGATCTGAAGCGGTTTTTGCTTCTGTACGCGTGGGAATACCGACACGGAAGGAAACCGACACGAATTCCACGTTGCTACCATGCCAAATCAATTGAAGATAAGTTGTTAAGATTCAAAAATAATTTGAATAGGACTCTTATTCGAAATCTAGTCAGATTAGGACTCTTCTCTTCCCAATTATAAATAGAACCCAAAACAACCCCTTGGTCGTAACATCTTTTCTAAGCCGACAACTTAGAAGCCCTAGCCCCCAAACTCGCCGAGCTAAACCCCTTCGCTAGAGTTTGACCACCAGTGAGACCGCCGACGAGCCCGGACCATGATCGTCATCGCTGGAGGAGAGCCGACGATCTGTTTTTTTGGAGGAAAGACTCGAAGTAAGGTAGGTTTCCAATACCACCTTACGACATCATCACGTTTTCTTTGCATATGTTCTTCGATCCCTTCAAACAGATGCTTTTTCGTGGACAGATCACGTGTTGATTGGTCAGATCTAGATCTTGAGTCAAGATCATCGCCACGTCCACATTTGATATTGACACCTCTGTTCATCGTAAAACTCATGCAAACCATGCAAGAATACGTACAAACTAAACTGCATCATAGGATTAGCATGCATATGCATCATTGCATCTTGAGTAAAGTTGTGCATGATAATTGATCGCTGTGAACCTTGTATATGCGTGATCGTGAGTAGAAGGACAAGCTCAAGGATCCATCTACGAAGGACTACCGCATCAACACATCGAGGCACAAGAGCAACAAGAGCCGCAAGAACAAGGCAAGTGCCCCTTGACCATATTGATCCCATGTTTTTGGAAAAAACTGTTTTGATTGCAAAAAGGTGTGTGTGCTTGAGTCAACTTGATGGGAAACCCTTTCATAGGAGTTTACTAGTTTTGTTAACCACCCTTGTCGCCGGGACAGTTGATGAGTTGGGTATGGTCGTTTTTGCTTTTTGCTTCGCTAATCTACGGGATATGGGAAGCGATAGAATGTGTCTAGCTAACTGCACTCGTATGCGTAATGATAATGAGAACTTGATGTTAATTTACATGAATCAGAGGGAGATGTAGGCAAGATTGGTTTTGTGGAAGTGGTAGAATGAGATGGTGCTTTACTTGCCGTAGATCTAAGGACCGGTTCATGCCAGCCATGCTAGGATAACAATGCCACCACAAGGCCAAATATGGGTGCGGCTTAGCTGACTAATTAGGTAGGTTGCTAGATTTTTATGGACCGTGGAAGGCGCGGGAAATGGGAGTCGAGTGAGGACTGCCCTGGGAACTGCATGGCACAAGAGGGGGCCCGTGGGTGGGAGAATTGGAGATTCTAGCCTGCTGGTGAAACCTTAGTTAGTCCATACATCTAGTAGCCCCTTTGTAAAGGCTATTTGTGATCTCTTGGCCATACACCGACGGTCGTGTACTGGTATAATGGAGGTTCTGCAGTCGCCGACGGGTGATGAAATCACAAACTTGTGGGTAAAGTGGTGCCACCTCTACAGAGTGTAAAACTATCATGATAGCCGAGCTTACGGTCACGAGCGCCTGGACAACTCACATGATTAGATGGGATGGTTATTGGGATGGTATTTGGTTTGGTTATTGGTTTGGTGATGGTTCGGTCTTTGGATTTGGTTTTTCGGGACTGTTGAGTCTGGGTAATGAGATTGGTTGCATGACTGTTGAGTCATGGCAATGAGATTTGGTCTCAGTATGAGACGGAATTGAATATGAGATGAAATGGTAGTGAATACGAGATGGTATTCATCAGATGGTAGTGAATACGAGATGGTATTCATGAGCATGAGGAAAAGTTGAGAAAGATTAATGTCTGGAAGAGACATGAAAAGTGGTAAATCATGATGGAGGTATGTTGATGATTAAATACATGTTGGGATTACATTCATTTAAAGCTAGTTGCTGTTTTTATCATGATTTGTGAAATAAACTTTGCTTTTATGCAATGAGCCTTTTTATACCTTCCTTTCTTTTAGCTACATATCATATTTTCCCGCACTTGCTGAGTACATCATGTACTGAAACTTGCATTATTACTTCATCATCAGCAACAGGAGAGGAGTACTATGAAGACCACGTGGAGTATTAGGCGTGTAATATATCCTCAACCTTGCCTGTGGAGTAGGAGATGGAGCCGCTGCTGCTGCTTAGTTTGCTTCCGCTATAGTCTAGAAGACTTCCGCTGCTAGAATAAGACTTCCGCTGCTAGATTAAAGACTTCCGCTGTTAGAATGAGTTTAAGACTCATGAGACAATGTAATAAACCCTTATTCATTCGTGGTTATATATTCTGAATTCAGTTTGTGGATTTTATAAGTATGTGTGATGAACATCCTGGGCACACATACGCATCAGTCTCAGTTCCGAGAGGTTCTCTCTCAGAACAGGGGCGTCACACATACCATTCACAAGGGAGCAATGTACGCCCTCGGTACATGCCCCCAGATGCACCACTGTATGGATCGTCTACTTCTACTTTTCGCCCTAATGAACCACCAAAGCACCCCGTGTGCCTTTGCCTTCTGCGTCCCGTCCAAACATGGGCGCCCCGATTCAAACCCCCCACCCCAACGTCCCAGCTGTCTTGGGCATCAAGGCGTGCTTTGCATGCGGAGAAAAAGGACACTTTGCGAGTCAGTTCCCGAGGAAAGGTCCTGGACAGCTAAGCAACGCGTCCAAGCAGAATCCGCGGCCGAACGGAGGAGCTACGCAAGGCAACCGTGGACAGCAGAACTACGCTCGTGGCAACGTGAACCATGTCTCTGCTGAGGAAGCGCAACAGGCCGAGGACGTCGTGATTGGTATGTTCCTTGCTAACTCCAACCCAGCCACTGTCTTATTTGATTCCGGAGCATTACATTCATTCATATCATCCAAGTATGTTGCCAAGTATAATCTACCCATATCACAGTTGAAATATACTATGTTGGTTAATTCTCCCGGTGGAGTGATGAGGACTAATATAGTATGTCCGAAAGTAAACCTTAAAATAAGGGGGGTAGACTTCCTTGCCAACCTCATTGTCTTGGATACCCAAGGGCTTGACATAATACTCGGAATGGATTGGTTAAGCAAGCACAACGGAGTGATCCAATGTTCTAAGAGGAGCGTGCAGTTGACAAACGAGCATGGTACTCGTATTGAGTTCGAGTCAGCCCAACCAACAACCGAGAAGGAAACGTTGAACCACGTCGAAGGAGCAACATTGGAAAGCATTCCGGTGGTTCAAGAATTTTCGGAGGTGTTCCTGGAAGAACTTCCAGGTATGCCACCTGACCGGGACATTGAGTTTTCCATTGACTTGGTACCCGGAACTGCACCTATAGAAAAGAGACCATATAGGATGCCCGTTAACGAGCTAGTGGAACTTAAGAAGCAAATTCAGGAGCAGCTAGAGAAGGGTTTTATACGTCCAAGCTCGTCACCATGGGGAGCCCCCGTGCTCTTCGTGGACAAGAAGGATGGGACCCAAAGGATGTGTGTGGACTATAGGTCTCTCAATGAGGTGACGATCAAGAACAAGTACCCTCTGCCCCGTATAGAGGACCTGTTTGACCAAATGAAGGGAGCCCGAGTCTTTTCCAAGATTGATCTTCGGTCGGGCTACTTCCAGCTGAAGATTAAGCCCTCCGACATACCCAAGACTGCCTTTCGAACACGGTATGGTTCGTATGAATATACCGTTATGTCTTTTGGGTTAACGAATGCACCCACATATTTCATGTACCTCATGAATAAGCTCTTCATGGAGTAATTGGACAAGTTCGTCGTGGTTTTCATCGACGATATCATGGTGTATTCGAAAAGTGAGGAAGAACATGAAGAACATTTAAGATTGACGTTGCCGAAGCTGTGGGAGCATCAGTTGTATGCCAAGCTCAGCAAGTGTCAATTTTGGATAAAGGAGATATCGTTCCTAGGCCACATCATCTCTGAGGTAGGAGTATCGGTTGATCCCGGAAAAGTGGAAGATGTTCTGAAGTGGAACCAACCGCAGAACGTGAGGGATATTCGGAGTTTCCTTGGGATGGCTGGATACTACCGCTGGTTCATCAAGGATTTCTCCAAGATAGCAAAGCCTATGACTGAATTGCTAATGAAAGGAAAAGCATTTCAGTGGACACAAGCATGTCAAGAAAGCTTTGAGGAGCTCAAGAAAAGGCGAACCACAGAACCGGTTTTGGTATTGCCGGACGTAAGCAAGAGATTTGACATATATTGTGACGCATCAAGACAAGGGCTTGGATGTGTGCTCATGCAGGAAGGACAAGTGGTAGCCTATGCGTCAAGGCAACTAAAGAAGCACGAGCTGAATTACCCCACACATGACTTGGAGTTAGCAGCCGTGGTACATGCATTAAATATTTGGAGACATTATATACTTGGTCATCGATGTGAGATCTATACGGATCATAAAAGCCTCAAGTACATATTCACACAAACGGATTTGAATTTGAGGCAACATCAATGGTTGGAACTCATCAAGGATTATGATGTTGGAATCAACTATCACCCCGGAAAGGCTAATGTAGTAGCCGATGCATTGAGCCGAAAGGGAGCATGTCACCAACTTACGGTTCGGGAGCTACCGCCCGAGCTGCGCAAGGAGTTTGAACGGTTACATCTCGGGTTCTTGAACGAGATGGAAGTAATGGAACTCCACTCTTCGCTGGAACAAGAGATAAGAGATGGCCAAGAAATGGATGAAGAAGTCAAGGAAATCAAGGAGAGAATCCGACAAAGCATAGAGAAGGACTTCAAGGAAGACGAGAAGGGTACACTTCGGCTAGGGAAAAGGATTTGTGTACCTAACGTGAAGCAAATCCGTGACAAGATAGTAAGGGAGGCACATGACTCACCTTATTCCATACATCCCGGCAGTACAAAGATGTACAAGGACTTGAAGACTTGTTATTGGTGGGATGGTATGAAAAGGGACATAGCTGAGTATGTTGCCTTATGCGATACATGCCAACGGGTGAAGGCCGAACCTCAAAGACCCGCTGGACTGTTGCAACCATTGAAAGTACCCGAGTGGAAGTGGGAAGACATCAGTATGGATTTCATCATCGGATTGCCACGTACTCAGTTAGGTTATGACTCCATCTGGGTTATCGTGGACCGATTGACGAAAACTGCTCATTTCCTTCCTGTTAAGACCAAGTACAACGTTGCACAACTAGCCGAGCTGTACATGGAGCAAATCGTGTGCCGCCATGGAGTCCCGAAGAGGATAGTCTCAGATCGGGGTTCTCAGTTTACCTCTAGGTTCTGGAGGAAGCTGCATGAGGCTATGGGTACACAACTGGATTTTAGCTCCGCTTATCACCCACAAACTGATGGGCAAACCAAGATGACCAACCAAATTTTGGAAGACATGTTGAGAGCCTGTGCATTGAAACATGGACGTAGTTGGGATAGGAGCTTGCCGTATGCCGAGTTCTCATATAATAACAGCTATCAAGACAGTTTGAAGATGTCACCTTTCGAGGCATTGTATGGTAGACGGTGTAGAATGCCGCTATTTTGGAACAAGACTGGAGAAAACCAAGTATTTGGACCCGAAGTTCTACAAGAGACTGAAAAGAAAGTCCAAATGATACAGGAGAACTTGAAGGCTGCTCAGTCACGATAGAAGGGCTATGCGGACAATAGGCGAAGAAAGTTGACTTTTGAAGTAGGAGACTTCGTATACCTTAAGGTCTCGCCTATCCGAGGCCAACAACGTTTCAACGTCAAAGGCAAGCTAGCACCTCGCTATATCGGGCCATTTAAGATTTTAGGCAAGCGAGGAGAGGTAGCCTATCAACTAGATCTCCCGATGCACATCTCCGATGTGCATGCCGTGTTTCACGTATCCCAGCTCAAGAAGTGCTTGAGAGTACCGGAAGAGCAAGTACCAATGGAAGAGCTCGAACTTCAAGAGTATCTAACCTATGTAGAGCACCCTGTCAGAATTTTGGACGTGAAGGAAAGGGTCACGAGGAACAAAGTGATCCATTGGTGCAAAATACAATGGAGCCATCACACGGAATCCGAAGCTACATGGGAATGTGAAGAAGACCTCAAGGCAGAGTTCCCTCATCTATTCTCCACTCTATCGAATCTCGAGGGTGAGATTCAATTTAAGGGGGTAGGTTTGTAACACCCTCAATTTTGTAATCATGCATGCATTCATATTTCATGTAGAGAAACATTTTAAAAGAAGAGGAAACAGAGAAAGAATCAGAAAGATAGCTAAAAAGAGCCAAAATCCAGTTCACCGAGGAGCGCCGTAGACACTTCCCGCGGCCTGTTGGCCATGTGGCGCCTTCGAAGCTCATCCCCGCGGAGGGGGAGAGGTCCGCCGCTAACTAGCCATGTGGCAGGCTCGAAGCTTGCCTCTGCGGAAGGGGCGAGGTCCGACCAGGTGGGACACGTGTTTCCGCCGGAGCTAGCCTCTGCGGAGGAGCGAGGCCAGCCCCGCAGGCCACGTGCCTCCTTCGGAGCCAGTCACTACGGAGATGCGGGAGGTCCAACCCACGGGACACGTGTCGCTCTCGGAGCTCGTCTCCGAGAGGTCCGACCCTGTTTGACACGTGTCGCTCTCGGAGCTCACCTCCGAGAGGTCTGACACTACTGAACACGTGTCAACCTCGGAGCTAACCTCCGAGGAGAAGGTCCCGATGGACACGTGTCATCCTTGGAGCCCACCTCCGGGAGGTCCGACACTGCTTGACACGTGTCGTTCTCGGAGCTTACCTCTGGGGAGAAGAGAGGTCCGACGCGGTTGGACACGTGTCGACCTCGGAGCTCATGTAACACCCCAAAATGTGTTAAGAGGGGAATTTAAAATTTTTTGGACGTATTGCATGTGGTGCAGAAATTCAAATTCAAATTGGAATTCGAAATCAAATCAAAACAGAAAAGAAAAAGAAAAAGAAAAAACAAAACCCCCGGCAAGTGGGCCGAAACCCACCAGCCGGCCCATCATTTTTCCCCCGCCAGCCCACAGCCGCGCGCCCCTTTTCCCTCTCACTGACACGCGGGGCCCGCCGTCATCTTCTACCTCTCGCTCGCGCCAACCGCCGGGACTCCTCCGCGCGCCCGAATCCAAACCACCCCGGAAAACCGCGTCCCACAGCTGAATTCTGGCCCCAGACGACTCCGGCTCGATCCCAACAGACACGCCGCCCTCCCCCGTCTATATAAACACCGACATCGCCCCGTTTTCCCCACCCGATCGGCTGTTTTTCCTCCAGGTGAGAACCGAAGCTCCGATCACCGATTCCATCTCGGACCTCGTCGCCGACCGAATTCCAGGACCTCCGAGCTCAAGAAAAACCCCAAGGCGAGATCCCAGACCTCCCCTCTACCGATCTATGCCATGAAATCCCAATTTTAGGAGGTATAGACGAAGATCTGAAGTTCTCCGGCGAGATCGCCGCCTCCCGCCGCCGCGCGCCGCCGGGCAGCACGGGCTGGCTCCGGCCAGGGCGATGTGGCCGCTTGTGCGCCGTCTATTTTAAATCGCACGGTAGAATTAAAACCCGCGCGTACCGGTTCGACGATCTAATCTGAGCCGTTTGTTTTAAATCGGACGGTCCACATCAACCCCGCATTATAAAGACCGGGATTCTTACGCGCTACCCCCTAGGGATCTCGGAAAATACGAGCTAGCCCCGGAAACTTCTGATCTAGCCCCTGGAACTTCAGAAATTCATGTAAATTCATTTAAAAATCAGTTTTAGCCCCTAGACTTAATAAAAATTAGGAAAATCCCTCTGTATGTGTAGTTAGACCCCTGGAAATTTATGAAATAATATAATAGACCCTGTAGTGGGGTGAGTTTACCTTTTTAACCCTATATGATATTAAATTTAGGAATTTGAATATGTGATTAGGATTTAAAATTTAAAAGGTGGGACAAACACATTGTAAATTCAAATTTAAACTCTCCTAGCACTTGGAAAACTTTGGAGTGAATTAAAAATAGTTTTTAAGCTGAAATGAATCTGTCTAATTGATTGTTCACATTTATTTGTTAAAGGGACACATTTTTAGGTTAGAGAATAATTCTGAAAATTGGTAAAATAAATTTAAATTAGTTCACATCAGAGGAGAAGTTCAAAAATATATTATTTAATATTTTATATCAGAACCTATTCTATTTAGATGATGTGTCTCACTATTTTCATAATAAAGTTCACATTTAGGTATAGAAAATAAATCTGAAAATATAGGAAAATAGGTATGCATAACTAGAAAATGATAAATAAAGTCTCCAAATCCAAAGATTTCAGTTTAGTATTTGGTAGATTATCTGAAAACCCATTTGGAGTAGGAAAATACCTTCCATGCATACTTGGTAGCTAAGATGTGTATCAATTGAATATAAGGAATTTGTTCAAATTGGAAATTCATATATAGTGTGCAAACAGAAATCTGAATACAAAAGTTAGAAATCATATACACATGTTTAAAAGTGCATGTAAGCCAAAAATCAACACACATAGAGTCACCACAACACTTAGAAATGTGAATGACTTTCATAGGTGTGAATGTGTGGTTTGTATGAAGTGAAAGTGTGAACTATGTCTTATGGATTGTTGTTTTCTTTTGCTATGTGTGTTGGCATGAATAGAACCTGCCCCAGAGCAAGTTCTTCCCTTCCAAGAACAAGACTTTCCATTCCCAGAGCAGCAGGAAGAAGGCAAGTGTCCTTGACCACTTTGATCATATACTAGGATGTCTAGATAGAATTATTTGCATTGTTAATTGAAATATGAAACCTATGCTAGGAAGTTTCCCTAGAATTGCATTATCTTGTTTCCTTGTAGCTTGGGTTGGGGTTTGTTTTATTATGTCATTCATTCATATTACTTATGCTTAGCCATGCTTAGAATGGGATAAGTGGGATATGATATCATCAACTTGATTACCTTACTCTTGCATGAGACATTATGAGTTATGTAGAGGTAGGGATCGAGGCAAGTTGGATGATTTGGTTGGTGCTGGGTGCACGAGACTCGGGTTTGTGTTTAGTACTTGCCTGGATCCTAAGGACCGGTTCATGGAGCATGTAACCTGGCTTTACCGTGCCAACCACATGCTGAGATGGGGCAGCTTGGCCAATTAATTAGGTGTATCCCCGGCGTAGTATGGGTGTGTTGGATGGTGCGGGGAATAGGTGTCAGCTGGACTACCATATGAACCGCAAGGCTCAAGAGGGGGCCACTGCAGCGGGGTTGGAGCCTCTTGTATACTGTTAGGGGTGAAACCTCAGTGGGCCCACACTCGTCGGGAATCCCTTTGTAAAGGCTTTGTAGTGATCTCCTGGCTACACACCTGGGAAGTGTGAATGTGGTTCGTGGCCACTGGCATAATGGAGGTTCTTTTAGTCCACCCGGCAACGGGGGATGAAATCACTACATGTGGGTACAGTGGTGCAAACTCTGCAGAGTCAAAACTGTCATGACAGCCGTGCTCACGGTCAAGAGCGGCTTGGACTTATTCATGATTAGAGGATGATGACGTTGGAAGTTGTGAATGTTAAGCGGGGAGCTTAACATTGGAAATGATGATATGGTTACTTGATGATGGGTTGGGAGATTGGGACCATTTCACTTGTGTAGTAATGTAGGTGCTTAATAAGCTAAGGTGATAGGTACTAATTGCGTAGTGCTTTAACCATGAGTTCAACCCTCTCCTTGTTCTGGCCATGCATGACATAACCTTCCCCCACTTGCTGAGTACCAACAGTACTCAAACTTGCATATTTGTTGGTTTATATTGCTGCTCAGGTCAAGAGAATGACGTGGTGTTCCATGACCAAGACTTCGGACCCGAAGAAGGATTCTAGCTTCATGGAGTCCCCCGGGCAACGCCTGTGACGGAGCCCACAAGAATAATATTCCGCTGCTATTTTATTTACATGTTATGAACTTATTATCGTCCATCGAGACGCATGCTTTGCAAGACATATTTATATTCAACACCTGGCTTGTAATAAATGATGTTTCACTATTTGTCATCACATGTATGAGAAAATGATCCTGGCATACATGTGATATTCACTCGGTTGTTCTTCGGAGAAACCGGGTGTGATAGAAGTGGTATCAGAGCCAAGGTTGCCCGTAGGAACGTGGACCTAGGTAGAAATGGACGTAGTTAAGGACCTTATTTTCTTAAAAACTATTTTACAAAAGTGTGGGTCGAAGGTGTTATTTAATGGGGTCACTTTATTCATCTTACCCCAACTTTTATTCAAAATACAACTTGTTTAAAATCATATCTAACTTAATTTTAAATGTTTTATGTTTTAGATGGTTCGCATGATTCGCACCGCTCGCAAGTCCACCGGAGGGAGAGTTCCGGTAGTTGCCCTTGCCTTGAGAGAGGAGAATCGTCCGGTGACGTACCTCTCCTACGGATTGGCAGTAGGAGGCTTGTTGCGCCGTCTTCGACGTATGCTCCATGCCGCCGGCAATACGGGCAAGCTAATCATACACTACAGCTCCACCTGGACCATCCGTGAGAAGCGGGAAGAATGGAGTACAGAAATGAGGATTATCCATGAAAATCAGCTGCTTAAGATCCACCGCTCTCCAGCTTGTCGGGTGACACAGGTCGATGCGGAGAAGGATGTCACCTGGGAGGCCATCACCTGCCAGAGTCACATCTACCGTCGCCACCTGGACAGGACTGAGTACATGTATGTCCTCCAGCGCGAGAGTGGTACAACGGAGTACAAGTACCCGCTAGTGCAGCAGGGGACTTCCCATGAGCACATGGACCTATGCTTGGAGGATGCTGCTATGCTCAGCACTCGACTGCAGGAGTGCCAGCAGGAGCTTCAGGATGTTCGTGACACCCTGAAGGAGGCCGAGGCATTGCTTCGCGCCAGCTTGAGGGCGAGAGAAAGAGGAGATGAGAATGAACTGTGTGTCACCGTGAATGACATATGGACTCCTGACTCCCCAGATCGCCGGGCGAGTAGGCGTCGCCGCACTTCTCCACCAGCAGCTTCCCCACCCAAAGCAGAGTCAGAGGGCAGCCGCAATAATGAGGAAGATCCTGAGGAGCCAGCTCAGTGATACGAGTCGTGTAGAGTCCTTTCCCATAGTTCAGCAGGTTATCGAGTAGGCGAGTCTATACCTTAGATAATGGTGTGTTAATGTGTGGTGTGTGACGTGAGTTGTGGAAGCCATGGGCAATTGTCCACAACCTCGTCTTCAGGTTGTTTTGCTTTGATGTGTGAACCCCTATGAAATTAAGAGTGCATTTATTTTTGCGTGAGACTTGAAACCCTCAGAAAATATAAATATAATAAGGTCTCAAAATTTTAAAGTTTAAACAAGCAAATTGGGAAGTTAATACGCAATGCTTTAAATTGACATTTGGTTGATCAGGATAGATGGCCGGAAGAGGAAAGGGTCGTGGTGCCAACCCCGCCAACAACAACGATGAGGCCGGCAACCCTCATCTTTCTGGAGGGCAAGACAGGGGTGGTCGCCGTGAAGGAGTTGACCCCATCCACCAAATGCTTGAAAATCAGAATCAGCTCATCCAGAGCCTAACTCAAGTGGTGGCCAACTTGCATCAAGTTCCACCTCCACAAGCTGCACCACGCCAACCAAGATTGAGTGAGTTCCTAGGGACTCAACCTCTAATGTTTGCAAGTGCTGCTGAACCTCTGGAGGCAGATGATTGGATAAAGACCATTGAGAGCAAGATGAGGATCATACAATGCCAAGGATATGAGAGGGTGCTGTTTGCCTCTCACCAATTGCATGGACCTGCTGCTGATTGGTGGACCCCTTACGTGGCCGCCCATCATGACCCTGAGAACATCACTTGGGAAGAGTTCAAGCGTAGCTTCCGCAACCATTACATACCAAGGGGTGAACTCAAAAACAAGAGAAAGGAGTTCTTGGGGCTGCAGCAAAGAAACATGACGGTGAGGGAATACCTCACTAAATTCACTCAACTATCCCGTTATGCACCACGGGACATAGAAACTGATGAGTAGAAAAAGAACTGCTTTGTGGAAGGACTTACAGCGGAAATGCAGTGTGCAATGTCCTCCAACGAGTACGAAAGCTTCCAAAAGATGGTGGACAGAGCATTTGTGGTGGAGAGGAAGCTGAAGGCCTTGGAAAATGAAAACAAGAGGAAGGCGGGATGGTCACACCAAGCCTCGGGAAGCAACACACGCCCACGTCTGATGCAGCAACCCGCAGGGCAGACAAGCCATGCTGCGGTACCCTACTCAGCACGCAGAGGGTACAACCCGAACTTCAGGCCCCCGTAAGCACCGGCACAGCCACAACGCCAGTTTGTACAGCAGCCTCGCCCCACATATCAACCTCGACAAGCAGTACAAGGACCCCCAAACCAATCCCAAGACAACAAAGGCCAGACACCTAAGGTAGGGGTGCAATGCTTTAACTGTGGTGAAGTGGGGCACTACGCCCATAAGTGCCCAAAGAAGAAGCCCGTGCAGCCGCAACAGCAGAATGTGATGCGAGGACAGGTGAACCACGTGACCATGGAGGAAGCGCAAGAGGCACCTGATGTGGTAGTTGGTAAGTTTCCTGCCAATTTACACATTGCAACCCTGTTGTTTGATTCTGGTGCTACCCACTCGTTCATTGCTCAAGGGTTTGTTAAGAAGCATGATCTAGCAACCACACAAATGAACCATATGCTAGCAGTGAACTCTCCAGGTGGAGAAATAAGGACAAGACAAGTGTGTCCCAAGGTGAATCTAGACATTAATGGGGTAGTATTTACTGCCAACCTCATAGTGATAGATTCACAAGGGATAGATATTATTTTGGGCATGGATTGGTTGACCAAACATAAAGGAATCATCCATTGTTCGACCAGAACGGTGGAACTAACTCACCCTAGTGGCACAAGAGTAAAGTTCATAACAATACAAGAGCCTAGGAGGGACATTAAATTAAATCAAGTTGAGGTGGAAGTGGAGGAGATCAGGATCATCAGGGAATATCTAGATGTTTTTCCGGAGGAGTTGCCAGGTATGCCCCCCGATCGTGAAGTGAAATTCGCGATTGAGCTAGTGCCTGGAAAAGCTCTGATATACAAGAGACCTTATCGGATGGACTCTAAACAGCTGGAAGAACTCACGGAACATTTAAGAGAGTTGACAAAGAAGGGGTACATTCGTCCTAGTTCCTCACCATGGGGAGCTCCAGTGATATTTGTGCCCAAGAAGGACGGAACCCAAAGGTTGTGCGTAGACTACCGTGCATTGAATGAAGTAACCATCAAGAACAAGTACCCATTACCCCGCATCGAAGACTTGTTTGATCAGTTGAGGGGAGCTTGTGTGTTCTCGAAAATTGATCTCAGGTCGGGATACCACTAACTTAAGATAAGGCAAACTGATATTCCAAAGACAGCTTTCGTATCTCGGTACGGACTGTATGAATACACCGTCATGCCTTTCGGGCTAACCAATGCCCCGACATACTTCATGTATCTCATGAACAAGGTATTCATGGAATATCTGGACAAATTTGTGGTGGTTTTCATTGATGACATTCTCGTCTTCCCCAAAGATGAAGAAGAACATGAGGGGCATCTAAGGTTGGTGTTGCAAAAGCTGAGAGAACATCAACTATATGCCAAGTTGAGCAAGCGTGAGTTTTGGCTGAAGAGAGTTCCCTTCTTAGGACATATAGTCTCGGAGGGAGGAATCTCCGTAGATCCCGCCAAGATCGAGGATGTACAGAAGTGGAAGACCCCTGAGAATGTCGGGGAAGTTCGAAGCTTCTTAGGATTGGCTGGGAATTATCAACGGTTTATCGAGGGTTTCTCCAAGATTTCGAGACCCCTCACCAAATTGTTGGAGAAGGGAATCACATTCAAATGGACACCATAGTGCGAGACGAGTTTTCAGGAACTGAAGAAAAGATTGACAACAGCCCCAGTGCTAGGTATGCCAGATATGCAGAAGAACTTTTCGGTGTACTGTGATGCCTCCGGAAACGGGTTGGGATGTGTTCTCATTCAAGAGGGGCATGTCATGGCTTATGCGTCCCGGCAGCTCCGGAAACACGAGAAGAACTATCCTACACATGACCTAGAACTAGCCGCAGTGGTACACACGTTGAAAATTTGGCGGCACTACTTGATGGGGAAGAGGACAGAGATATATACGGATCATAAGAGCTTAAAGTATATTTTCACACAGCCAGATCTCAACCTCAGACAAAGGAGATGGTTAGAGCTAATCAACGATTTTGATGTGGGCATTAACTATCATCCTGGGAAAGCGAACGTCGTAGCAGATGCTTTAAGGCGGAAGGTGCAGGTCAATAGGTTAAGCTTAAAGGACATGCCTACAGAACTGAAGGAAGAGGTTGTAAAACTCAATCTATGTCTGGTGAATAGTGGTGAGGCCGTCGCCATGGAAGTGGACTCCACATTAGAGAAAGATATACACAACAGTCAAAAGACTGATGAGAAGATACAAGAAATCAGAGAACTCATCAAGGATAATAAAGCCCCTAGTTTCAGAGAGGATGAACAAGGTACGGTGTGGCACGGGAAAAGAATCTGTGTGCCTGAAGTGAAGGAGATCCCTGAATTGATTTTGAAGGAGGCTCATGATTCTGACTATTCTATTCATCCTCGGAGTACGAAGATGTATCATGACCTCAAGAGCAGGTATTGGTGGTATGGCATGAAGCGAGATGTCGCGGAACATGTTGCCCTATGTGACACATGTCAGTTGGTGAAAGCAGAACATCAACGACCCGCGGGATTATTGCAACCACTCAAAGTGCCTGAATGGAAATGGGAAGAAATAGGTATGGATTTCATAGTGGGACTACCGAGGACCCAATCGGGTTATGATTCGATATGGGTCATCATCGACAGGCTAACCAAGGTAGCTCATTTCATCCCCGTGAGAGAAAGCTACAGCGGATCCAAATTGGCAGAATTATTCATGTCAAGGATCGTGTGTATCCATGGAGTGCCAAAGAAGATAGTGTCAGATCGAGGGACACAGTTCACCTCAAGGTTCTGGCAGAAGTTACATGAAACCATGGGAACTCATCTGAACTTAATTTTTGCCTATCATCCCCAGACTAACGGACAGATGGAAAGAACCAATCAGATCCTTGAGGATATGCTGAGAGCGTGTGCGCTCAAGAACAATACGAGTCGGGATAAGAACTTACTGTATGCGGAGTTCTCCTATAACAACAGCTATCAGGCTAGTATGAAGATGTCACCATTTGAGGCTTTGTATGGGAGGAAGTGCAGAACTCCCCTATTTTGGAACCAAACGGGGGAAAGTAAAGTGTTTAGGCCCGAGGTACTACAAGAAGCTGAGGCGAAAGTGAGGGAAATCCGCAACAATTTGAGGATAGCACAGACCCGACAAAAGAGTTATGCCGATGTACGAAGAAGAGAGCTTATTTTCATCGTGGGGGACTATGTCTATCTCAAGGCGTCCCCTATCCGAGGACTTCGTCGGTTCAAGGTGAAGGGGAAGTTATCACATCGATACATCGGACCCTTTCAAGTTCTGGAGAGGAAAAGCGAAGTGGCATATCAACTAGAACTACCGGGTCGCCTATCAGATGTGCATGACGTATTCCATGTGTCACAGCTCAAGAAATGTCTGAGGATGCCTGAAGAGATGTTACCCATGAATGAGGTTGACGTAGCAGAGGATCTGTCTTATGCCGAGCAACCGGTCAAGATTTTGGAGACAATGGAACGCCTCACAAGAAATAAAAGAATCCGGATGTGCAAGGTGCAGTGGAAGCATCACTCAGAAGAGGAAGCCACATGGGAGCGAGAAGACGAGCTTAAGGCACAATTTCCGGAATTGTTTCCCTAGAACCACCAATCTCGAGGACGAGATTTCTTTTAAGGGGGGTAGAGCTGTAACACCCCAAAATCTGTTAAGAGGGGAATTTAAAATTTTTGGACGTATTGCATGTGGTGCAGAAATTCAAATTCAAATTGGAATTCAAATTCAAATCAAAACAGAAAAGAAAAAGAAAAAGAAAAAAACAAAACCCCCGGCAAGTGGGCCGAAACCCACCAGCCGGCCCATCATTTTTCCCCCGCCAGCCCACAGCCGCGCGCCCCTTTTCCCTCTCACTGACACGCGGGGCCCGCCATCATCTTCTACCTCTCGCTCGCGCCAACCGCCGAGACTCCTCCGCGCGCCCGAATCCAAACCACCCCGGAAAACCGCGTCCCACAGCTGAATTCTGGTCCCGGACGACTCCGGCTCGATCCCAACAGACACGCCGCCCTCCCCCGTCTATATAAACGCCGGCATCGCCCTGTTTTCTCCACCCGATCGGCTGTTTTTCCTCCCGGTGAGAACCGAAGCTCCGATCACCGTTTTCTCTCGATCTTTGCTCGGGTTTTCTGATCTAATGCGCCGATCCTGTTCCACCGTCTCCGGGGAATCACGCAGGTGCAGAAAACTCGGTAGATTGCGCCCTAGACACAGCTCCGACGAGCATCGCCGCGATTCCATCTCGGACCTCGTCGCCGACCACCTTCCAGGACCTCCGAGCTCAAGAAAAACCCCGAGGTGAGATCCCCGACCTCCCCTCTACCGATCTATGCCATGAAATCCCAGTTTTAGGAGGTATAGACGAAGATCCGAAGTTCTCCGGCGAGATCGCCGCCTCCCGCGCCGCGCGCCGCCGGGCAGCGCGGGCTGGCTACGGCCAGGGCGACGTGGCCGCTTGTGCGTCGTCTATTTTAAATTGCACGGTAGAATTAAAACCCGCTCGTACCGGTTCAGCGATCTAATCTGAGCCATCTGTTTTAAATCGGACGGTCCACATCAGCCCCGCATTATAAAGACCGGGATTCTTACGCGCTACCCCCTGGGGATCTCGGAAAATACGAGCTAGCCCCAGAAACTTCTGATCTAGCCCCTGGAACTTCAGAAATTCATGTAAATTCATTTAAAAATCAGTTTTAGCCCCTAGACTTAATAAAAATTAGGAAAACCCCTCTGTTATGTGTAGTTAGACCCCTGGAAATTTATGAAATAATATAATAGACCCTGTAGTGGGGTGAGTTTACCTTTTTAACCCTATATGATATTAAATTCAGGAATTTGAATATGTGATTAGGATTTAAAATTTAAAAGGTGGGACAAACACATTGTAAATTCAAATTTAAACTCTCCTAGAACTTGGAAAACTTTGGAGTGAGTTACAAATAGATTTTAAGCTGAAATGAATATTTCTAATTGATTGTTCACATTTATTAGTTATAGGGACACATTTTTAGGTTAGAGAATAATTCTGAAAATTGGTAAAATAAATTTAAATTAGTTCACATCAGAGGAGAAGTTCAAAAAATATATTATTTAATATTTTATATCAGAACCTATTCTGTTTAGATGATGTGTCTTACTATTTTCATAATAAAGTTCACATTTAGGTATAGAAAATAAATCTAAAAATATAGGAAAATAGGTATGCATAACTAGAAAATGAAAAATGAAGTCTCCAAATCCAAAGATTTCAGTTTAGGATTTGGTAGAAGATCTGAAAACCCATTTGGAGTAGGAAAATACCTTCCATGCATACTTGGTAGCTAAGATGTGTATCAATTGAATATAAGAAATTTGTTCAAATTGGAAATTCATATATAGTGTGCAAACAGAAATCTGAATACAAAAGTTAGAAATCATATACACATGTTTAAAAGTGCATGTAAGCCAAAAATCAACACACATAGAGTAACCACAACACTTAGAAATGTGAATGACTTTCATAGGTGTGAATGTGTGGTTTGTATGAACTGAAAGTGTGAACTATGTCTTATGGATTGTTGTTTTCTTTTGCTATGTGTGTTGGCATGAATAGAACCTGCCCCAGAGCAAGTTCTTCCCTTCCAAGAACAAGACTTTCCATTCCCAGAGCAGCAGGAAGAAGGCAAGTGTCCTTGACCACTTTGATCCTATACTAGGATGTCTAGATAGAATTATTTGTATTGTCAATTGAAATATGAAACCTATGCTAGGAAGTTTCCCTAGAATTGCATTATCTTGTTTCCTTGTAGCTTGGGTTGGGATTTGTTTTATTATGTCATTCATTCATATTACTTATGCTTAGCCATGCTTAGAATGGGATAAGTGGGATATGATATCATCAACTTGATTACCTTACTCTTGCATGAGACATTATTAGTTATGTAGAGGTAGGGATCGAGGCAAGTTGGATGTTTTGGTTGGTGCTGGGTGCACGAGACTCGGGTTTGTGTTTAGTACTTGCCTGGATCCTAAGGACCGGTTCATGGAGCATGTAACCTGGCTTTATCGTGCCAACCACATGCTGAGATGGGGCAGCTTGGCCAATTAATTAGGTGTATCCCCGGCGTAGTATGGGTGTGTTGGATGGTGCGGGGAATAGGTGTCAGCTGGACTACCATATGAACCGCAAGGCTCAAGAGGGGGCCACTGCAACGGGGTTGGAGCCTCTTGTATGCTGTTAGGGGTGAAACCTCAGTGGGCCCACGCTCGTCGGGAATCCCTTTGTAAAGGCTTCGTAGTGATCTCCTGGCTACACACCTGGGAAATGTGAATGTGGTTCGTGGCCACTGGCATAATGGAGGTTCTTTTAGTCCACCCTGCAACGGAGGATGAAATCACTAGATGTGGGTACAGTGGTGCAAACTCTGCAGAGTCAAAACTGTCATGACAGCCATGCTCATGGTCAAGAGCGGCTTGGACTTATTCATGATTAGAGGATGATGATGTTGGAAGTTGTGAATGTTAAGCGGGGAGCTTAACATTGGAAATGATGATATGGTTACTTGATGGGTTAGGAGATTGGGACCATTTCACTTGTGTAGTAGTGTAGGTGCTTAATAAGCTAAGGTGATAGGTATTAATTGCGTAGTGCTTTAACCATGAGTTCAACCTCTCCTTGTTCTGGCCATGCATGACATAACCTTCCCCCACTTGTTGAGTACCAACGGTACTCAAACTTGCATATTTGTTGGTTTATATTGCTGCTCAGGTCAAGAGAATGACGTGGTGTTCAATGACCAAGACTTCGGACCCGAAGAAGGATTCTAGGTTCATGGAGTCCCCCGGGCAACGCCTGTGACGGAGCCCACAAGAATAATATTCCGCTGCTATTTTATTTACATGTTATGAACTTATTATCGTCCATCGAGATGCATGCTCTGCAAGACATATTTATATTCGACACCTGGCTTGTAATAAATGATGCTTCACTATTTGTCATCACATGTATGAGAATATGATCCTGGCATACATGTGATATTCACTCGGTTGTTCTTCGGAGAAACCGGGTGTGACAGCTCATCTCTGAGCAGAAAGGAGATCCGGCACTGCTAGGACACGTGACACTTTTGGAGCCCACCTACGAAGAGAGGGAGGTCCGGCACTGACACGTGGCATACGCGGAACTCGCCTCTGGAAAGAGGGGAGGTCCCGACCCACCAGACACGTGGCGCACACGAAGCTCGCCTCTTAGAGAGAGGGAGGTCCCGCCCGCCAGGACACATGGCGCATGCGCAGCTCACCTCCGAGGAGAGGGGAGGTCCCGCCCGCCTGACACATGGCACAACCAGAGCTCGCCCCTGAGGAAAAAGGGAAGCCCAGGCCCCCGCTGGACACGTGGAGCCTCCGGAACTTATCTCTACGGAAGGACGAGGTCCCTAAGCGGTTTTTCCCTGTGCGCGAGCGCCCGATATAGAAGAAACTGACACGATTTCTTCTACGATTGATACCGCACCAAATCTACTGAAGATAAGTTGTTAAGATCAAAACACAAATCAAATAGGACTCTTATTTGAAATCCAATCAGATTAGGACTCTTCTTTTTCTGGTTATAAATAGAACCCGAAATACCCCTTGGTCGTACCATATGTTTCCAAGTCGACGACTTAGAGGCCCTAGCCCCCAACTCGTCGAGTTAATTCCCTTCGCCGGAGTTCAGTCGCCGGAGACCGCCGATGAGCTCGTAGTCGCCGGAAGAGAGCCCCGACGATCTGTCTTGATAGGAGGAAGACCCCGAGACCAAGGAGAAGTGAGGTAGGTCTTCGTTACCACCTTACGACCTCATCGCGGTTTTCTTTGCATCTGTTCTCTTCGATCCCTTCGAACAGAAGCTTTTCATGGACAGATCACGTGTTGATCGGTTTGATCTAGATCTTGAGTCCAGATCGTCACCACGTCCGCACTTGATCTTTACACCTCTGTTCATCATAAAAACCCATGCAAACCCATGCAAGCCATGCAAGAAAACGTACAAACTGATCTAATAAAACAGCACCATAAGATTAGCATGCATATGCACCATTGCATCTTGAGTAAAGTTTGTGCATGATGGTTGATCTCTGTAAATCTTGTATATGCGTGATCGTGAGTAGAAGGACAAGCTCAGGGAGCTATCTACGAAGGATTACAGCACCAAGACTTCGAGATCCAAGAGCAACAGAAGCCACAGGAACAAGGCAAGTGCCCCTTGACCATATTGATCCCATGTTATTGAAACTGTTTTGTTTGCAAAAAGGTGTGTGTGCTTGAGTCAACTTGATGGGAAACACTTTCATAGGAGTTTACTAGTCTTGTTAACCACCCTTATCGCCGGGAAAGTTAATGAGTCGGGTATGGTCGTTTTTGCTTCGCTGAGTCCACGGGATATGGGAAGCGAGATAGAATGTGTCTAGCTACTGCACTTGATGTTGATAATGAACAGGAATCGGGGGAGATCTAGGCAAGCTTGGTTTGTGGATGTGGTAGCATGAGATGGTGGTTTACTCGCCGTAGATCTAAGGTCTGGTTCATGCCAACACATGCCAGGATGACAGTGCCACCACAAGGCCAAATATGGGTGCGACTTAGCTGACTAATTAGGTAAGTTGCTAGATTGTTATGGACCGTGGAAGGCGCGGGGAACGGGAGTCGAGTGAGGACTGCCCTAGGAACTGCATGGCACAAGAGGGGGCCCGTAGGTGGGAGAATTGTGATTCGAGCCTGCTAGTGAAACCTTAGTGAGTCCATACATCTAGTAACCCCTTTGTAAAGGCTATTTTGTGATCTCTTGGCCATACACCGACGGTTGTGGAATATGATGGAGGTATGTGATGTTTTAATTGGATAAATGTTGGGATAAAATTTACTTAAAGATAGTTGCTGTTTTTATCATGTTTGTGAAATAAACTTTGCTTTCTGCAATGAGCCTTTTTAATCCTACCTTGCTGTAAGCTACATATCATATTTTCCCGCACTTGCTGAGTACGTCATGTACACAAACTTGCATTATTACTTCATCATCAGAAGCGGGAGAAGAGTACTTCAAAAACCATGTGGAGTACTAGGCGTGTGATCTACCGTCAACTTGCCTGTGGAGTAAGAGATGGAGCCGCTGCCATTGCTTAGTTTGCTTCCGCTATAGTGTAGAAGACTTCCGCTGCTAGAATAAGACTTCCGCTGCTAGAATGAGTTAGAGACTCATGAGACATTGTAATAAAACCCTGTTGTTCGTGGTTATATTCTGAATTCAGTTTGTGAATTACATGTATATGTGTGATGAACATCCTGGGCACACATATGCATCAGCTCGGTTCTGAGGTTTTCCCGGAACAGGGGCGCCACAAAAAAATGACCATACCCGACTCATCAACTTTCCCGGCGACAAGGATGGTTAACAAAACTAGTAAACTTCTATAAAAGGGTGTCCCATCAAGTTGCCTCAAGCATACGAGTTTTCGCAAACAAAACAGTTTTGAAACATGGGATCAATATGGTCAAGGGGCACTTGCCTTGCTCCTGTGGCTCTTGTTGTTCGAGCGTCTCGAAGTCTTGGTGCTGTAGTTCCTCGTACATGGCCTTTTGAGCTTGTTCGTCTACTCACGATCACGCACATACAAAATTCAAAGAAATCAATCATCATGCACAAACTTTACTCTAGATGCAATCGGGTAGATGAATGCATATCCTATGGTGTTGTTTTATTAAACCAGTTTGTACGTGTTCTTGCATGTTTCAATGGGCTTTCATGGGGTTTTACGATGGACAAGGGTGTAGGTATCAAGTGTGGACGTGGTGATGATCTTGACTCAAGATCTAGATCAATTGCACCGTAAAAAACGATCAAAACACGATCTGTCCACACATAAAAGTTTCTATTCAAAGGGGGCGAAGAAAACGAATGCGTAGAAACAGCGGTGATGTTGTAAGATGGGTAATGAATACCTACCTCACTTCCTTTTGGTGGCAGGGCCTTCCTCCTAGCAATGGCAGCAGCGGGGAATTTTTCTATGGAAGATTAGGGCAGGACAGATCGTCGGCTTCTTTTCCGGCGACGGCGAGGTGTGACGGGGCTCGTCGGCGGGTCTCGATGACGGGGCTCAACGGAGGGGCTCGACGGCGGGGCTCGAAGGCAGGGCTCAACGGCGGGGCTCATCGGCGGGGCTCACCAACGGGGCTCACCGGCGACCAAACTTCGGCGAGGGGGGGTGCCAACTCGGCGACTTGGAGGGGGGAAGGGCTCAAGTCGCCGACTTGGGAGGGGGAAAGAGAGGGGGAGGCTGCGGCTAAAGAGGGGGGACTGGGGTTGTATTTATAAGGGGGGGAGGGAGGAGTCCTACTCCAATTGGAACTCAAATAAGATTCCTACTCAATTTGGATCTTAACAAACTTATCCCCTCTTGTTGGGTGTGGAAGCCTTCTGGATTTCATCTCCCAAATGTGGGGAAATTCCCCTTTTAGGGAATTGGGGAATTTGGAAATTTCGGTGAAAATTTGGGGAAATTCGGGGATGGCTCATTTCTGCTAACTTTTTCCCATTCCTCACCATTTCTATGTCACTTGTTCCATGTCTACATTCCCCTCTCCATTTCTATGTCCCATTCTCCATTTCTACATTCCCCTCTCCATTTCTATGTCCCATTCTCCATTTCTACATTCCCCTCTCCATTTCTATGTCTCATTCTCCATTTCTATGCCCCATTCTCCATTTCTATATTCACTTCTCCATTTGTGTGGTTTTTCCTCTATTTGTATGGTTCCTTCCTCCATTTCTATGGTTCTTTCTCCATTTCTATAGTTCTTTCTCCATTTCTAAGGTTCTTTATGCATTTCTAGTTCTTTTACAATGCTTCTCTACATGAAAAGTGTATGCAATGCATGGAAATGAATTTGAGGGTGTTACACTAGACCAGGTCCGGACTTATTTGGTAGTCCCGACAAGTCTGATGATAGCCTAGACTAGTACGGTTTGGACTTGTCTGAGTCTGTCCGGATTTTTCTTGGTTACCAGACTTGTTCGGCTCTGAGGGCGGACTAGTCCATTCCTAGACAACAAATTCTCATATATATTGAGAAATTTGCAAGGAATGATCCATATGGACTAAGTTTTCATAAGTATTCTCAATGAATATGGCCAGTAGAGCACACAAAAAATCATACAATGACCATGATTCAAGGAGACAATAATCAAAAATAGTTTGATGGAAAATTGAGGGAGACAAGTTTTTGAAAACATCCATAATTTTGAAGAGAATAAACAACTAACAAATAGATGTGCAACGTCTCAAGCCACATTTCAAGAATCAAGGATATTTAGCTCATTCCTAAGTTCACAAAAGCGTTTTTCATCTAGTGGCTTGGTGAAGATATCGGCTAGTTGTTTTCGGTTCTCACATGTGAAATAACAATGTCCGCCTTTATTGAATGATCTCTCAAGAAGTGGTGCCGGATTGTCAATGTGTTTGGTCCTAGAGTGTTCAACAGGATTATGGGCAATCTTAATGGCACTCTCATTGTCACATAGGAGTGGAATATGATTCATATTAACGCCATAGTCTCTTTGAGTTTATCGCATCCAAAGAAGTTGTGCACAACAACTTTCGGCTGCGACGTACTCCTCTTAAGCTGTGGATAGGGTAATGGAATCTTATTTCTTGGATGACCATGATACTAGGGACCTACTCAAGAATTGACAAGTCCTAGAGGTTCTTTTATCCACTTTGCATCTGACATAATCCGCATCGGAGTATCTGATGAGATTGAACTTAGGCCCTTTAGGATACCACAACCCTAGGTTAGGTGTTTGAACTAAATAACACAAGATTCTTTTTACGGCTGTCAAGTGACACTCCTTAGGAGCTGCTTGAAACCTTGCACACATGCATACACTTAACATAATATCGGGCCTAGATGCACAAAGATAAAGAAGGGATCCAATCATGGAACGGTATACCTTTTGATCCACGCTAGGGCTGTCTTGGTTGAGGTCAAGGTGCCCGTTTGTCGCCATTGGCGTCTTGATGGGCTTGGCCTTCTCCATGTTAGACCCTTTAGTATATCTTGAATGTACTTGGTTTGACATATGAAGGTTTCTTCCTTGAGTTGTTTCACTTGGAAACCTAGAAATAACTTCAACTCTCCCATCATCGACATCTCAAACCTCTCCTGCATGATTTTGCTAAACTATTCACAAAAAGATTGGTTAGTGGAACCAAATATTATGTCGTCGACATAAATTTGGCATACTAATAAATCATCATCCAAGTTTTTAGTAAAGAGTGTATAGTCGGCATTTCCTATCCTAAAACCATTGTCAATGACGAAATCTCTAAGGCACTCATACCAAGCCCTAGGAGCTTGTTTGAGGTTGTAGAGAGCTTTATGGAGCTTAAAGACATGGTTAGGATACTTATATTCCTCGAAGTCGGGCGGTTGCTCTAATACACCTCCTCCTTGATCAGTCCGTTGAGGAAGGCGCTTTTCACGTCCATTTGATACAACTTGAAATCATTGTGAGTAGCATAGGCCAATAATATACGAACAGATTCAAGCCTAGCTGCGGGAGCAAAAGTTTCATCGAAATCCAAACCTTCGACTTGTGAGTACCCCTTGGCTACAAGTCTAGCTTTGTTTCTTGTCACTGTGCCATGCTCATATTGCTTGTCACGAAAGACCCACTTGGTGCCTACCACATTGGCATTTGGTCTTTTCACAAGCTCCCACACTTTGTTTCTTTTGAAGTTGTTGAGCTCCTCTTGCGTCGCCATTACCCAATCCGGGTCTCGTAAGGCATATTCAACTTTAAATGGCTCCAAATAAGACACAAAGGAGTAGTGAGCGCAAAATTATCCATACGAGAGCGAGTCATTACCCCCTTGGAGATGTCTCCAAGTATGTTGTCAATGGGATGATCCCGTTGAACACATTGATGAACTCTAGGGTGTGGTACACTTGGTCTTGAGCCAATTTCTTCATCTCCTTCTTCTTCATCTCCCCCTTGATCATTGCCACCATTTTGATCTTCAATATCTTGATCATGGTGATCTTGATCTAGTTCTTGATCTTGGGGAACTTGGGCTTGATCTTGTGCTTGGGACATCTCTTGTGATGAGGATGGGTCACTTGGGCCTTGTTGCTCTTGTGGTCGTATATCACCAAGTGCCATCCTTCTCAACGCCATACATGGTTCTTCTTCTTCTTCATCCGTTAGAAGTTTGTATGGAGTTTTCTTCAAAAGTCAACGGAGGTAGAGACTGTTTGTGGCATGGCAAGGGTGTTGACCGCTTTCGTCCAAAACCGATCGGATGTATTGTATTCATCAAGCATGGTTCTTGACATCTCAACTAGAGTCTTGTTCTTCCTTTCGGCCACCCCATTTTTTTCGGGTGAGTAGGGTGCTGAAAACTCATGCTTGATGCCCTCATCGTCCAAGTACTCTTCTACTTGGGTGTTATTGAATTCGGTGCCATTGTCGCTTCTTATCTTCTTGATTCTCAAGGAGAACTCATTTTGAGATCTCCTCAAGAAACTCTTGAGGACACCTTGAGTTCCACCTTTGTCATGCAAGGAAAACACCCAAGTGAAGCAGGAAAATTCATCAACAATAACTAAACCCTTTCTGTTACCGCCAATGCTTATGTAAGCAATGGTACAATAAGGTCCATGTGCAGCATATCCAACGGTCTCGTTGTTGTCATCACGTTCTTGGCGGGATGAGCTGCTCTGACTTGTTTCCCGGCTTGGCACGCGGTACAAGGCCTATCTTTCTCAAAAACAACATTCTTAAGACCTCGGACGTGATTGCCTTTTAGAAGTTTTTGAAGATTGCTCATACCAACGTGGGCTAGTCTACGGTGTAGTCCTCTTCGGGATTCTTAAGTTTCTTCTCTTTCTCAAGTCTTCTCTTCATCCTTGTTTCATCTTTTGCTCTTTGAAGAAGCTCTGCAAGGCGCTTCACTTCTTAATCTTCATCATCGGTCGCGATGTCAAAGGGAGGAGGCCTCGGCTTGTCCTTGGTGGTTTTGATGGTTTTGTTGGACGAGGACTTGAATCCTTGCTCACCGTTGGCGCTGTTCTCACCGGTACCGGTGGTGTCGATGATCGGCAACTCCTTCTAGTCATTTTCCCCCATCTCCTCTCCAAGCGGTTAAGCTCTTTAGGAGAGTTAGGCTCTGATACCAATTGAATGTTGCCCAGAGGGGGGTGAATAGGCGAAACACCTTAAATTTGACTTAATAAAAACTATTTAGCTTGCAGAGTGCGGACTAGTCTCGCCAGGGGGCAGACTAGTACGTTCATAGAAAAGTAACTGTTAACGTAGAGATATTTAGGATCTTTTCACTAATCTACTTAACGAGTAATAAAGTATTATAACATAGCAATTTAGTGATGAGATTGCACAAAAACGTAAATGGATAGAACTAGCTATATCGCAAGATTAAGATGAAAAAGTGCAAAGAACCCTAAAGTGATCTAATAAAGAACAAGAGACAAATTGAAAGTGCAAGACACACGATTTATCCCGTTGTTCAGCTTCACGAAGAAGCCTACGTCCACGTTGAAGAGTCCACAAAGGACCGTGTTGCTCTCAACCCTATCCTGACCAAGCCACCACAAAGGTTGGCTTGTTCTTCCACTAGATCATAAAGAAATCACAACGACTCGTGGGCAGCTCACAATCTAAGGCTCCCACAAGATTACAGGTTGAAGAACATGCGAATCAACACCCACAACAACTCAACTCAACGAGTCACAGTGAGAGAATCAACCAAGAGCTCGAAAAAAATTGCGCCCCTCTCTATCTTCTTCTCAAATCATAGAAGGCTCTTGGAAGGCTATGACGGCGCTAGGGTTTGAGTTGATGTCTTAGAGGCCCGGAGATCCTCTTTTATAGGGGTCCTGATAACTAGCCATTGCCACTAGAAAAAGTCCGGGCCAGTCCAGCCTTTAACCCCGGACTAGTCCGGCCTGTGGGGACCGGTGATGTCACACTTGACCAACCACAAAGTCCCCGCCTCCTTTTGAATTCAAACGATCACAACACCACAGACTAGTCTATCCAACAACGGACTAGTCCGATCTCACATAGAATCTTTTGCTCCAGCTGAGAACGGACAAGTCTTGTCCACGGGACTAGTTCGGCCTCAAAGGGCGTACAAGTCCGACCATCCAGGACTTGGTCCCAACAGCCATCTCCAAATCCTATATGGACTAGTCTCACCCACAATGGACTAGCTAGTCCAAACTCACATAGAAACTAGAGATGGCAATGGGTCGGGTTTGGGTCAGGTGGAGCAAAAACCCGCCCGAAACAAAAGAGGTTGCAGGTGAAATTTGAAACCCGCACCCGTCGGGTTTTGGGTGCTCGTGGAGTTTGATTTTTTTATAAATATACTACAACGTTTAATAAAATAAGTCTAAAAAACCATCCATTGTGAATGGTAATATGATAAAAAATACTAAGTTGCATATAAAGATTATAAATATAGGTTGCGATAAGTAAGATGAACCAATTAAAATATATAAAACAATCAAATTTGACTTTAAAATTATAAACATAAATTATTTCGGGTGCTCATCGGGTACCCGCGGGTGCAAAATGAAACCCGCACCCGCACCGGCGACAAGTCGGGTCGGGTGCGGGTTAGACCCTCAGGTGGAAAATCCCACCCGCACTCATCTGGTGCAAAATCCGTCGGGTACCTGTACCCGCGGGTGAAATTGCCATCCCTAATAGAAACTCTTGTTCCGGTTAGAAACAGACTAGTCTGGTTGAGCAGACTAGTCCAACCCTCAAGGGCGGACTAGTCCGGTCCTTTAGAACTTAGTTCCGGAAGGACTCAGACACACTCACCACGGACTAGTCCATCCCCGAACTGACAAGTCCGAACTCACATAGGAACCCTTGTCCACCTAACATCGGATCAGTCTGATGTGGCTGGACTAGCACAGTCTTCCAGCCTGGACAAGTCCGGCCCTGTTCTTAGGGCTGCCTCAACTCTTCTCTCCAACTAACCTAACTTGGGATAAGAGCTCTAAGATGATTCTCAATACTTTGACACAATGAACACACTCATACTCAAAGGCTAAACTCAACGCAAAGAAATTTAAACCCTAAATTCTACTCTTCGAGTATCTCCTTTTTCTCCTCTTTTCTCTTATTGAGTGCATCCATATCCATTCATTATTTAATCACCTGTACTTACACTTGTAATGCTTATTAGTCCCTTAAGTGTTGTCATTAATCATCAAAACCCACGGGGATTTAGACTAGTTTCACTTTCAGGGCCTGACTAGTCCGCTCAATCAGACTAGTCCATTTCTAACTGGAACAAGAGTTTCTGTGTGAGTTTGGATTAGTCCACTGTGGGTCAGACTAGTCCGTTTGGGATTTGGAGGTGGCTGTTAGGACTAAGTCCTGGATGGTTGGACTTGTCCGTCCTTTGAGGCCTGACTAGTCTGGTGGACCATACTCGTCTGTTCTCAACCAGAACAAAAGGTTCTATGTCAGATTGAACTGGTTCGTTGTTGGACGGACTAGTCTGTGGTGTTGTGACCGTTTGAATTCAAAAGAAGGCAGGAGACTTTGTGGTTGGTCAAGTGTGACATCACCGGTCCCCACACTAGGCTAGTCTGGGGTTAAAGACCGGACTAGTCCGGACTTTTTCTGGTGGCAAAGGCTAATTGCTGGGACCCCTATAAAAAGGGGATCCCCAGGCCTCTAAGGCATCAACTCAAACCCTAGCGCCACCATAGCCTTCCAAGAGCCCTCCTAGCCCTTTCTCTTCATTTCTATGAGAGATTGAATCTTGAGGGTTTGTGAGTTTTGGAAGAGGAGAGAGAGGGGTGTAATTTGTTTTGAGCTCTTGGTTGATTCTCTCACTGTGGCTTGTCGAGTTGATTTGGGTGTTGATTCGCAATTTCATTGAGCTGTAATCTTGTGGGGCCCTCAGATTGTGTGCTGCCCCACGAATCGTTGTGATTTCTTCGTGATCTAGTGGAAGAACAAGCCAACCTTTGTGGTGGCTTGGTGAGGATAGGGTTGAGAGCAACCTAGTCCTTTGTGGACTCCTCAACGTGGACATAGGCTTCTTCGTGAAGCTAAACCACGGGATAAATCTTGTGTCTTGCACTCTCTATTTGTCTCTCGTTCTTCGTTTGATCACTTTAGGGTTCTTTGCACTTTTCGTCTTAATCTTGCGATCCACCTAGTTCTAGCCATTTACTTTTCGTGCAACTTCATCACTAGATTGCTAGGTTATAATACTTCATTACCCATTAAGTAGATTAGTGAAAAACTCCTAAATATCTTTGCGTTGGCATTTTAATTTTCTGTGACCGTACTAGTCCGTCTCCTGGCCGGACTAGTCCGCACTCTGCTAGTTGATTAGTTTTTATTAAGTGAAAATTTCAGGTGTTTTGCCTATTCACTCCCCTCTAGGCAACTTTCACATACGATGCGTGTTAAACGTATTGGACTCCATTGTGCACGTTTGTAAGGGTGGCACGGACGTGAACCATGTTTCCAGGGAATAGAGGTGAAGTTTTGGACGTGGAAAAGGAGGTTCAAAACAAGTTTGCGTGGATTTGTGGTGCGGGCACGTATCCACTAGGATTTTGAAGGAAATCAGACTGTTTTTTATCAAACACGATTGATTTTGAGTTATTTCTATTCATAACTTTTGTGGTTGCGCCTAAAAGAATTTTGAAAGGTCCAAAAGTGTTTTGAGAGGTTCGAAAGAGTTTAAGAAGGTTATGAATCTTATTTATCCACAACATGGTTTATAAGGTTGTTTAGCAGGTTTCTAATTGATTAGGGTTTTGTTTAGGGTTGTGGATATAAATAGGGAGGACTTGGCTGTGTGAAAGCCATCTCTTGTAGCTGGTTTTCGTGTGTTTTTGGAGTAAAAGTCACTGTTTGTGTCAAGCTTTTGCATTATGACCTAAAACTTTATCTTTTGCCGTTCCAACGCTGTTTTTCTTTATATGTATTTTGTTTCTCACGTCTGTTTAATTTCATCTGACATTCCATCATGTTTACGATCATAAATTGAGTTGTACTAAACATATTCACGTGATTTTTATAGTGTTGGCTTAATAACATGTTTTTCTTCAATATCCGGTAGTTTGGTCACATTTTCGCATGTTTAACATAGTTGCACATACAGGTTTCTCCATCAGATTGATTTTCAACTCAGGGGAAGCAAACAAAATTGTTTAATCTAGCATTCACCCTCCTCTGTTAGTTGATAACGTGCTTATCGATCCTGCACTATATCCACGGATATTTACTATTTTCATTGTTAAGTGTATGTGACATTTGGACCATTTGAGAGTAAACTCATACTGGTCCATTTGCGCAAATGTATGGGGCTTAGCAAATTTAATCATATCTTTCTAATAAGTTAGGGTAAAGTCAAAATATATGCCCAATTAGAGTAAATATGTCATTAGGAGACTATGGTACATCTAGCGTGTGAGTAAATCACAACTCTGGTTTTCTTATATACCTATGAAATTGACTAGAGTTTGGGTGAATAGGCTAAAATACCTGAAATGACTTAATTAAACAAGATTAGACCACTAGGGCCGGACTAGTCTGGCTCAGGAGCAGACTAGTCCGGTCAACTTGTTGAAAAGCCTAAAAGGGGCTGGACTAGTCTAGCTCAGGGGTGGACTAGTCTGGTCAAACTGTTGGAAAGACCTAAAACTTGATTTTTATGGATTTTCTTTCAGATTTTAGTTTAACTAAGTGTGGATAAACCAACTAGCAGTCCTATACGGCAAGTGTGATAGAGTATTGAAATAGATTGCAAGATTGTAATGATGTATATTCTAATAGATAAATAATCAAAGTAAACCCTAAGCAACCTTGACGTTCAAAGAAATGTAAATGCAAGAGAGATGCCAAGAAATTTTTTCCCAAGGTTCGATTCCACTCAGGAATCTACGTCCCCGTTGAGGAGTCCACAAAGGACCGGGTCTAACAACCCTTTCCTCACCAAGTCGCCACTAAGGCCAACCCGGTTTTTCACTATCTCAGGGGTGAACTTACAAAGTTTTGGGGCTGCTCACAATCCGAGGCTCCCACTTGATCACTTCCACAAATTTCACAGATCTCACAAGCCACAGATCACACCAAGTGCACGAGATGACTCCAAGAGCCTAAACGCGAAGTTCTTCCTTCTCCTCTTCTCACACACCCAAATTCACTCAAGATTTGATTCAAGAGGGTGAGTAGGAAATGGAGAAGGCTTGGAGAGGATCTAGGAAGGCTTTGGCGGCGCTAGGGTTCCAGGGGGTTGTAAACGAAGTCGGGGCATCTCCTTTTATAGAAGTCCCGAAGCCAACCATTGCCACTTACCAAAAGTCCGGACTAGTCTGCCTTACACCGGACTAGTTCGATCTCACACAGGAACTCTTTGTCCGGGTGAGGACGGACAAGTCTGGAGGACCCGGACTAGCCCGACCACTGAGGCGTACAAGTCCGGTCCACCAAGACTTAGCCGTGGGAGCTCTCATCTCACAACCATACGGACTAGTCCGCCTCAGAACGGATTAGCCCGAACTCACTCAGGGACTCTTTGTCCGGGTGAAACCGGACAAGTCTGGCTAGCCCGGACTAGTCCGGCCACTAAAGCGGACAAGTTCGGTCTACAAGGACTTAGTCCCAAAACACTCTTTTCAACAGAGAAATGGACTAGTCTGTCCCAAAACAGACAAGTCCGAACTTAGTCAGGAACTCATAGTCCACCCCAAAACGGACTAAGCCGGGGGACTTCCGGACTAGTCCGGCCTCTGGCCCGGACAAGTCCGGCCTGCCCAACTTTACCTCTCTACCACTCTCCACTAAGGATTTGACACTTCTAACGCTTTGAGCTCTCTTCTATGATCTCAATGCACTTGACACACACACACACTCACTCACTTTTACACGGCTAGCCTACTAAAGACTCAAGTGAAACCCTAATTTCTACTCTTCGAGTCTTCGACGCCGTTCTTCATCTTTTTCCTTTTTGAGAGTTTAGGTGTCCACCTTGGAAATGTCCTGTGCTTATGATCATCTCAGCTCATTAGTCTCTTAATTTGTCGTCATCAACATCCAAAACCCACGGGGATACCTAGATGCACTTACAATCTCCCCCCTTTTTGGTGATTGATGACAACACATTAAGTTACAACATAAGAGGAAGAAATTTGATTTTCATAACAAGTGCACGTATGCAAAACTCCCCTTGAATGTATGCAAGAGTAAAAAAGGGGAGTTGGCATACATTCACATGTTATGGTGGGGTGCCTACATGTTGTGCTAAAAAATGTGATAAGACAATAAGCATAAAACAGCCATAAAATCCAACACGTAGTGTTACATAAAAGATAGTCATGCATAAAACATAGATAGCCATGTCCAAAGATCTATTACAAGATAGTCATGTCCAAAACATAGATGTCCAAAAGATCTATTACAAGACTAGAAGATGATAAAAAAGGACATCCTTTTCCCATCTCTCCCCCTTTGGCATCAAGGCACCAAAAAGAAAAAGAGGGAAGAAGATACGCCTAAGTCTACTCGTCATCTTCTTCGTATTCTTCTTCATCGCCATTTTCATTGCTCTCCGTAGCCTCCATATCCTCTTCCTCATCGTCGGCGGTGGTGGAAGGAGGCACGGCCTTGGAGGAGCTTCCATCTTCCCTGAACTGGGCGAGCTCATCAGCGGTGAACTCTGGGTATGGAGTGAGTTCCCCATCACTCTCCTCGGAGGAGACATGGGTACCTCAAGCTTGTCACACACAGCCTTGAGGTACTTCTCCTGACGCCTCTCCATTCATCGAGTCCGAACCTCCATACTTCGACAAGAGGCGAAAAGTGCGTTGAAGCACTTGAAGAATCCGCTCATGGACTGCGGAGGAGGAGATGATGGGGGAGCCACTGAGCTAGAAGGGACCGCTGAGCTGGAAGGAGGTTGAGCATTTTTCCTCCTTGAGGGTTCTGGCACAATGGGGGGTAGCTGAGGATGGAGAGGTCGATGAGTGACATCCTTGACAAAGACTATCCCGGACACCTTCTCAATTAAGCACATGATATACAGTGCATACCCACATGAGCGGTTGGGAGTGTGAGAGATGTTCAAGATATCATCGTAAATGTGCTCAACAAGGTTGAACTTCTCTTCACCATCTATCAAGAGGAGGAGATGCCTTAAGTTTTCTTGAATCACCCCTGCATCTCCATCCTTAGGGGCTATAGTTCTCCTCAAAATCCGGTTGAGGATGCTATAGAATGGCTTGATGTTCCTAGCAAGCCCGGCCTCATAGGGAACATGACTAGGATACATATAGTCAAGCTGATCCCTGTCCACTGCCTTGAGGTTGGAAATAATAATCTCATGGTCCAAGTGCTCCTCAGGGCCAAATATCTGTGCAAACCTCTCATAGGTGACTGAGTACTGCTCTCCATGAGTCATCCAGGTGATTTTCCGGTCACCGAAGGTGGAGAAGTACACAATGGTGTAGAACTGCACAATTACCTCAATGTTCCAGTCATACTTGAAGCCCATGATTTTCTTGATTTCATGGTGCTCTGCGGCTCCAATCACGGCATCAAAGGCTTTGTGCTCCCTTTTGGCCATGTAATCCCAATCTACCCATTGAGCCTGGGCGACTGGGGTCTTCATCTTTAGGTACACTAAGCGGTAGTAATCATAGTGGAAGTCACACCAAAACCTAGGGTCGGCTGTGTGCTTCTCATAGTAATAGATGTTGTCCATCCTCAGCCTTCTCACCTTCTCCGCCCCCTTTCCTTTGAATACAAATGCCGGATTGTTGGGATGCCGGTTTGGATCTCTAGCAGGGGCAGCCATCTTCAAGGGGTCGATGGGCTTCGGTTGCCCTTTCTCCCTGATTACTGTCCCTCCTGCCCTGTTTGTCGGTGCTTTGGAAGTTGCCTTTTTGTTCTTGGGCTCCTCAAGAAGTGGAGCCTTGCCCTTCTTCAGATCACGAGGAACCCAACCCTCGGATTCGTTCTCCTTCTCCTTTTCCCGCTCTTTATCTTCTAAAGTGACCAACCTCTTCCTCTTGGGCTCTGAGGCACTAGTAGCTTGGGAGCTTTGGGCTTCACGTTTGGCCTTTTTCTTTCTTGTTGATCCTTCAAGGATTCTTCGACGGCTTGGGCAATTTGTGCCTCCTCGTCGAGATCATGTTTCTTCTTTGGTCTTGCCTCTCGACGGACAACTTCTTTAGTCACTTGGGCCTCCTTTGCCACCCTCTCTTCGGCAATGCGCCTATGAAGGGCTTGTCGAGCCTCCTCGGCCGTGGGACTTGGAAGAGGAGAGCTTTGTTCGGAGTCCGACATATTGCTCGAGAAACAAGAGATAAGAGGTCAAGGAAGTGGAATACTGCAAAAGAATTCACTAAAAATGGCTAAAGTTGGAGATTGTCCTATGTAAACCAGACTTGTCCGTTAAAGGGCCGGACAAGTCCGCCCGAGAACGGACTTGTCCGCCCAAACCCAGACTAGTCCGGGTTATACAGGAACCCTAACAATTTTTCATAAAAACTTTGAATTAAGTTGCAATACTCCTAGGCTATGATCGCATTGACACTAGGAACAACATTTGTGAAGAGGTTTCTAGCAAAAGACCTAAGAATGAAGAAAAGAAAGGATTTTTGGTTAGGTCAAGAATACCTCTTCAAAACTTCAAATGTGATGAAATCAAAGTTGAATCTTGAGAAACGAAGCACAGGGAAGGATTTCCGCACTCCTTAGGGCTCCAATCCGTGGATTTTACGAGATTTTTGGTGGAGGAAAGCGAAAATCGCCAATTGGGGGCGTTTTCGGCTTGAGAGGGTTGAAAGTGAGAGTGTGAAGGGTGAGAGAGGGGTTCGGCCGCCCCTGGGAGGTTAAGCCCCCAGGAGCCGGACTAGTCCGGCTTGGTGCCTGGACAAGTCCGGTTGGCGGACTAGAGCCAGACTTCTTTGGGGCCGGACTTTTCCGACCTCCCAGGCGGACTAGTCCGGTTTGGACTTGTTCGCTGAGAAGTCCGACCTTGACAGCCCGGACTTGTCCGTCCCATGGGCAGACTAGTCCGACTATATGCTGAAATTCATATAATTTGAATTTTAGCTCAAGAATATGATCCTTTTTGGACAAGTTTTTGCAAATATCTTTGGTAAACATGGTCAGTAAGCATACATCAAACAAACAATGACCATATTTGACAAGGAATCCTTTTGAACATAGTTTTCATGGAGTAAAGGGAATTAGGGTAGTATGTTGAAAACATGCGGATTTTTGAAGTTTATAAACAAGCAACAACCAGATGTGCACGCCTCAAGCAATGTTTCTAGAATCTAGGATATTCAGTTCACTCCTTAGATCACAAAAGCGTTTCTCATCAAGGAGTTTTGCGAAGATATCTGCCAATTGCTTATCACTCCTAACATGAGAGATAACGATATCTCCCTTGATAGAGTCATCTCGCAGGAAATGGTGACGGATATCAATGTGTTTGGTTCTAGAATGCTCCACGGGATTGTGAGCAATCTTGATGGCACTCTCATTGTCACATAGGAGTGGAATATGGTTCAAAGTGTAACCATAGTCCCTAAGAGTTTGTCGCATCCATAGGAGTTGTGCACAACAACTCCCGGCTGCGACGTACTCCACTTCGGCTGTGGATAAGGCAATGGAGTTTTGTTTCTTTGAAGACCACGAGACCATGGACCTACCAAGGAATTGGTAAGTCCCTGACGTGCTCTTCCTATCTACCATACAACCGGCATAGTCGGCATCGGAGTATCCAATGAGATTGAACTTGGATCCTTTGGGATACCAAAGTCCTAGGTTAGGAGTGTGAACCAAATATCTAAGAATCCGCTTAATGGCCGTCAAGTGATACTCCTTAGGAGCGGCTTGGAACCGTGCACACATACATACACTAAGCATTATGTCAGGCCTAGATCACAAAGGTAAAGCAAAGAACCTATCATGGAACGAAATACCTTTTGGTCCACACTTGGACCATCTTCATTAAGGTCAAGATGTCTGTTGGTTCCCATGGGAGTCTTGATGGGTTTGGCTTTATCCATGTCGAACCTCTTGAGTATACTTGGTTTAACTTATGAACATTCCTTCCTTGAGTTGTTTGACTTGAAATCCTAGGAAGAACTTCAATTCCCCCATCATTGACATCTCGAACCTTTTGGTCATTATCTTTGAAAACTCATCACAAAAATCTTCGTTAGTAGAACCAAATATAATGTCACCGACATATATTTGGAACACGAATAGATCATCGTTAAAATGCTTAGTGAAGGGTGTATAGTCGGCCTTTCCTATCCTAAAACTATTTTTAAAAAGAAAGTCTTTAAGACACTCATACCAAGCTCTAGGAGCTTGTTTGAGGCCATAGAGGGCTTTCCAAAGTTTAAAGACATGGTTAGGATACTTATCGTCCTCAAATTCGGGTGGTTGCTCCACATACACTTCCTCCTTGATCGGATCATTGAGGAAAGCGCTTTTCACATCCATTTGGTATAGCTTAAAATCATGGTGAGTAGCAAAAGCAAGCAAGATACGAATTGATTCAAACCTAGCTATGGGAGCAAAAGTTTCATCATAATCCAAACCTTCTACTTGTGCATAGCCCTTTGCAACAAGTCTTGCCTTGTTTCTTGTTACAACCCCATACTCATCTTGCTTGTTGCGGAATACCCACTTGGTTCCCATAACATTTGCGTTGGGTCACTTCACAAGTTCCCACACTTGATTTCTTTCAAAATTATTGAGTTCCTCTTGCATGGCCACCACCCAATCCGGATCTTGTAGTGCTTCTTCTACCTTGCGGGGCTCCAAGGAGGAAATAAAAGAGTAATGTTTACAAAAGTTAGCCATTCGAGAGCGAGTGGTCACCCCTTTGGAGATATCTCCTAGTATGTTGTCGACGGGATGATCCCGTTGAACATTTTGGTGCACTCTTGGATGAGGTGGTTGAACTATTTGATCTTCATCTTCATTGTCACTCTTTTCTTCGTCTCCCCCTTGATCCAATCCTCCTTCTTTTGTTTGATTGTTTTGATCTTTTTGAGGTTGGCCTTTCTCATCTTGAGCTTGATCATGAGAGGGAGACATATCTTTGTTTGTTGGGTGATCATTTGAGTCTTGAGGATGTTCTTGAGGAAAAATGTCTCCAAGTGCCATCCTTTTAAGTGCTTCTTGTGGGGCCTCTTCTCTATCTAGCACACTTTGATCAACTTGCTCCACTTGGGAGCCATTAGTCTCATCAAACACTACGTCTCTCGCTATTTCAACAATTCCAGAGGATTTGTTGAAGACACGATAGGCGTAGGTGTTTGAGTCATAACCAAGCAAGGAACCTTCATCAGACTTTGAAGCGAATTTCGAAGTCCTAGGATTCTTGTTTAGAATATAACAATTGCTCCCAAAGACATGAAAAATAAGAGATGCTTGGTTTGTTACTGGTTAGAAGTTCGTAAGACGTCTTCTTCAAAAGTCGATGAAGATACAACCGGTTTATGGCATGGCAAGCGGTGTTAACCGCTTCCGCCCAAAACCGGCCCGACGTCTTGTACTCATCAAGCATGGTTCTTGCCATCTCAATAAGAGTTCTATTCTTCCTTTCAGCCACCCCGTTTTGTTGAGGGGAGTAGGGGGCTGAAAACTCATGCTTGATGCCTTCTTCATCCAAGTATTCTTCCACTTGAGTGTTCTTGAACTCGGTGCCGTTATCGCTCCTTATGTTCTTGATTCTTAAGGAGAACTCGTTTTGATATCTTCTCAAGAATTTCTTGAGCATACTTTAAGTTTCGCCTTTGTCATGCAAAAAGAACACCCAAGTGAAACGAGAATAATCATCTACCACAACAAGACCATATTTGTAACCGTCGATGCTTATGTAGGCGATTGGACCAAAGAGGTCCATGTGAAGTAGCTCCAAAGGTCTTGTAGTCGTCATGACATTTTTGGATGGATGTTGAACTCCAACTTGCTTTCTAGCTTGACAAGCACTACATGGCCTGTCCTTATCAAAAACAACATTTTTAAAGCCTCGAATGTGTTCTCCCTTGAGAATTTTTTGCAAGTTCCTCATCCCAACATGGGCTAGCCGTCTATGCCAAAGCCATCCCATGTTGGTCTTCGCCATTAAGCACATGTCAAGTTGAGCTTTGTACGTGGTGAAATCCACAAGATAAAGCTTTCCCTTGAGCACACCCCTAAAGGCGATTGAGTCATTGCTTCTTCTCAAGACAGTCACACCCTCGTTAGTGAAAATACAATTATAACCTTTATCACATAGTTGAGATATGGATAGAAGGTTATAATCAAGAGAGTCAACATGCAAAACATTTGAAAGAGTATGATGGGGAGAGATAGCAATTTTACCGGTGCCAAGGATTTTCCCTTGGCTATTGTCCCCAAAGTATATTCCTTCACTTGGATCTGCGTTTTCCTCATATTCCATAAACATTCTTCTCTCTCCGGTCATATGGTTTGTGCATCCACTGTTGAGTACCCATTTTGATCTACCGGAGGAGTAAGCCTACAAAATAGAGTTAGGCCTTACCTTTTGGTACCCAAACGGAGTTGGGTCCTTTCATGTTAGTCAAGAGGCACTTGGGCACCCACACACAATATTTTGGACTCTCGCGGAGTGTCCCAACATACCTAGCATAGATCTTTCCAAACTTGTTTCTCAATAAAACATATGAAGCATCAAAGTCATGGAACAAAGGATGAGGTTCATTTTTAGGCATGTTAGATGAGTTTGCAATGTTCTTTACATTTTCTTTGTTGAATGAACCCTCCTTGACAAATACAATCAAGTCTTTCCCTTTCTTGGGAGTTTTAGCATGTTGCTTCCACTCCCGAGAATAACCAAGACCATCTTTGACATGTGGAGGTCATATATTGGTATATGCACTTCGTGCATATGCCTATTTTTCATTGTCAAAGATCCCACCTTTCGGTGATTGCTTGTTTTGTGCCAACTTGAGTTCATCTTTGAGTTTTAGGATTAAGTTTGAGCACTTGCAAGTTTGAGTTGCTTCGGAAGATTTCTTTGAGGAGGGTGGAATCATAGAGGAAGAAGGTGTATTGATCTTGAGAGACTCAACTTGTGTTTCAAGGATCTTGTTGACTTTTTTCAAGTTAACAATTTCATCCTTGAGCATAATAGTTGTGTCCTCAAGATTTGAGCAAGTTTCCTTGCTCAAAGCGAGTTCATGCTCAAGTGCCTTACTTCTTTCCCTTTCAACCTCAAGGAGCTCTTCAAGCTCATGACATCTCTCTTTTTCAAGGATGAGTATGTCTTTTTGACGGTTGATGAGTTCATCCTTCTCAAAGATTTCTTCCGACAACAATCTCATCTTTTTCAAGGTGCTCCTACTTAGATCCTTAAGCATGGATTCATTTTCACTACTACTATCAAAGCTATAAAATGAAGAGGTAGAGGAGGATGACTTAGATTTAACCTTTATTCTTCCCTCCTTAGCCATGAGACCTGTAGACTTGAAGTCTTCAAGGTTTGGGAAGAGCTTGCTCCTTCCAATGGCAAGTGTTGCCACTTTCTCTTTATCCTCGGGGGATGAGTCTTCTTTTGAGTCCCATTCCTTCCCAAGGTAATCATGTCCTGATCGCTTCTTCTTCTTGAAGAATTTCTTCTCCTGGGACTTGCCATCCCTCTTCTTCTTACTCTCTTCATATGGACAATCCACAATGAAGTGTCCATATTCACCATAGTTGTAGCATGCTCTTTTTGTCTTGGGCTTGGACCTTTCCTTGTTCTTGTTCTCATAATGGTTGCTCCCCTTCCTTCTTCTCATCATCCTCTTGAATTTGATGATGAAGAGCGCCTCTTCTTCATCGGTGTCGAGACCCTCATCATCACTTGCTTTGAAGTCTTGTGATGAGGATGTTGCTTTGAAAGCAACATCTTTCTTCTTTGAGGAGGCGAGCCTTTGGAGGTCGCTATAGAACATGGCTTCCTTCTCCATCATCTCGTTGTTGATGATTCTTCCAAGCACTTCCTCCGGGGTCATTTGAGCATATCCCGGGCTCTCACGGATCAAAGAGCAAAGAGCAATGTTTCGAGGCATAAATGCCCGAAGCATCCTCTTCACCACCTCATGATCCGTCCACCGGGTGCATCCATAAGATTGGATCTTGTTGACGAGGACCTTGAAACGGTTGTACATGTCTTGAGGGGACTCACCATCCATGATGGTGAACCTCCCATGCTCTCCTTCTATCATCTCAATCTTGGCCTCCCTAATGACTCGGTTGCCTTCATGCGCCGTCTTGAGTGTGTCCCATATGTCTTTCGCCACCTCCAATCCATCGACTCGTTTGAACTCTTCTCAAGTCAAGGATGAGGTGATGACCCCAACTGCTTGAGCATTGCGATGAAGTAGAGTAGCTTGCTCCGGGGTAACGTCTTCTTCATTCCTTGGAAGATGGACACCTGTTAAGACAATTTGCCACAAGCTAGGGTTTAAGGATATTAGATGCATCTTCATATTATGCTTCCGCATTGAGTAATCATTTCCATCAAATTGAGAAGGTTTGCCAAGAGGAATAGATAAGTAATGATTGTTAGAAGTTAATCGTTCATAGTTGAAAGGATATTGGGAGTAGTCCGGTTGACCACTCCTTTCTTGATCCTTCGGCTTCATCTTCTCTTTACTTGAGTGACCTAGCTTCTCGCGAAGTCGTGCCTTGAGCTGGCGAACTTCTTCGTCATCACATGAGTGGTCTTTTAGCATATCAGCATCCTTTTTCTTGTCATATGTGTTTTCGCCTTGCGACATCGGCGAAATCTCGTATCCCTCAGCTCCGGCCATCTTCTCTCTGAGTGGTTAGACTCTTGATGGAGAGACCTGCTCTGATACCAATTGAAATTGCCTAGAGGGGGGTGAATAGGCTAAAATACCTGAAATGACTTAATTAAACAAGATTAGACCACAAGGGCCGGACTAGTCTGGCTCACGAGCGGACTAGTTCGGTCAGCTTGTTGAAAAGCCTAAAAGGGGCCGGACTAGTCTGACTCAGGGGCGGACTAGTCTGGTCAAACTGTTGGAAAGACCTAAAACTTGTTTTTTATGGGTTTTATTTCTGATTTTAGTTTAACTAAGTTTGGATAAACCAACTAGCAATCCTATACGACAAGTGTGGTAGAGTATGGAAATAGATTGTAAGATTGTAATAATGTATACTCTAATAGCAAAATAATCAAAGTAAACCCTAAGCAATCTTGACGTTCAAAGAAATGTAAATGCAAGAGAGACTCCAAGAATTTTTTTCTAGAGGTTCGATTCCACTCAGGAATCTACGTCCCCGTTGAGGAATCCACTATGGACCGGGTCTAACAACCCTTTCCTCACCAAGTCGCCACTAAGGCCAACTCAATTCTTCACTATATCAGGGGTGAACTTACAAAGTTTTGGGGCTGCTCACAATCTGAGGCTCCCACTTGATCAGTTCCACAAACTTCACAGATCACACCAAGTGCACGAGATCACTCCAAGAGCCTAAACGCGAAGTTCTTCCTTCTCCTCTTCTCACACACCCAAATTCACTCAAGATTTGATTCAAGGGGGTGAGTAGGCAATGGAGAAGGCTTGGAGAGGCTCTAGGGAGTCTTTGGCGGTGCTAGGGTTCCATGGGGTTGTAAATGAAGTCAGGGAATCTCTTTTTATAGAAGTCTCGAAGCCAACCGTTGCCACCTACCAAAAGTCCAGACTAGTTCGCCTTACACCGGACTAGTCCGATCTCACAGAGGAACTCTTTGTCCAGGTGAGAACGTACAAGTCTGGAGAACCCAGACTAGTCTGGCCACTGAGGCAGACAAGTCCGGTCCACCAAGACTTAGCCGTGGGAGCTCTCATCTCACAACCATACGGACTAGTCCGCTTCAAAACGGACTAGCCCGAACTCACTCAGGAACTCTTTGTCCAGGTGAAACCGGACAAGTCTGGCTAGCCCAGATTAGTCCGCCACTAAGGCGGACAAGTTCGGTCTACCAGGACTTCGTCCCAAAACACTCTTTTCAACAGAGAAACGGACTAGTCTGTCCCAAAATGGACAAGTTCGAACTCAGTCAGAAACTCTTAGTCCGCCCCAAAACGGACTAAGTCGGGGGACTTCTAGACTAGTCCGGCCTCTGGCTCGGACAAGTCTGGTCTGCCTAACTTTACCTCTCTACCACTCTGCACTAAGGATTTGAGACTTCTAACGCTTTGAGCTCTCTTCTATGATCTCAATGCACTTGACACACACACACACTCACTTTTACACAACTAGCCTACTAAAGACTCAAGTGAAACCCTAATTTCTACTCTTCGAGTCTTCGACGCCGTTCTTCATCTTTTTCCTTTTTGAGAGTTTAGGTGTCCGCCTTGGAAATGTCATGTGCTTATGATCATCTCAGCTCATTAGTCTCTTAATTTGTCATCATCAATCATCCAAAACCCACGGGGATACCTAGATGCACTTACAACCTAACGAAGTCTGGTGTCTTGATCCCTAAACCTAAACTTAAACCATAACCTTCCTACCCTCCCCTTGTCACCTAATTTTTGTCGTACGTGGGATTCTTGGGAGGGCTATTTCGGGAGCACACCACATTTTCTACCTCCTTCCCCCATCCACCGTTCCCCATGAATGTTAAGTTCAGCCTATTGTAGCCTATATGTGTTAGGGCTAATGAATCTATTATCATTAAATTATTAATTTTCATGGTCAAATCAGGAATCTAAGCTTCTTACTCCTTGGATAATAAAGCATCATTGTCGAAGTGTTCGCTATGACACTTCCCCCGGTCCGCTCGGAAGCAGCCCGCGGAGGTTCTTTTTTCGGAGGGGCTAGTGGTTTTCGAAGGTCGGAGCACGATGGTGAGGTTGAACGCGAGGATTTACGTGGTTCGAGCCGCCGAAGCGTAATACCCTACGTCCACGGGAGTGCTTGTTGTATTGCTTGCGCATATGAGTGGGGGAGTCTAAACCGGGAGTCAAACTTTCAAACTTGTTACCCCTTGCTCGGAGGCTGCCCCGATCCTTTTATAGCCCAAGGCCGGGGCAGTTACAATGTGGCCCGGAGCCTGACTGGTGGCCCCACAGCTATCTGTACCTTATACATGAGCTAGGGTATTTACAACTATGTGTACTATCACTGTCGGAGGAGTTAAGGCGCGCCGCCTAACACGTCGGGCGCCTCTGAACGGGTGGCTAGTGATGATGAAGTCCCCGTCTTGTTGCCGCGTCTCCTCGCTCCATAGAGTAGCTCTGTGCCGTTAGGCAGCGCTGTTCTATTTTCACGCCTCGCTACCCTGTCCCGTCACCATAATGGTGAACAGGCGGAGGGCGGAAGCGTACATGACGGGCCATGCTCCTGGGGAAGGCAGGAGCCTTGAATGCTTGGCCTGACAGGTGTACCTTCTCCTTGGCTATCTGTCCGTTGCTCATCGACGCGACGTCCGGGTGGCTGGCCCCCTGGTGTGATGGCTCTCTAGGATCATAGACTGGCCCCACATACCACCACTTGTCTTTTCTGCGCACTTTGTCCTCACTCGTGCGCACCCGAGAAAACTTCCCGGTCGGTCACCCATCCCCAAATTCCTCCGAGCCAAGCACGCTTAACCCCGGAGTTCTTTGCAGGTGGGCTTCCGGAAAAGAAGGTATACCTTGGTGGTATGAGTACTCTATCAATCCTATTAAGTCGGGAGTCAGGATATCACACAATCCACCCCCCTTAGAAGACCGACGTCCTCGTCGGTCAACGCCAAGACAGGAACGTCCCCTCTTAGCCACGTCCGTACGTTCAGTGCTGGCTTACGCATACCGTACGTCCGGTTAGCAGCATACGTACCATACCGTGTCCCACACAGAGGACCCACACGTCATGCATACGTACCCACGTCCCCGACCCGTACGCTACCGTATCCTTCTCACTGACCCGTACGCACCCGTGAAACTGCGAGGGTCGGCTCTGATACCATTTGTGATGGTTCTCTAGGATAATAGACTGGCCCCACATACCACCACTCGTCTTTTCTGCGCACTTTGTCCTCACTCGTGCGCACCCGAGAAAACTTCCCGGATGGTCACCCATCCCCAAATTCCTCCGAGCCAAGCACGCTTAACCCCAGAGTTCTTTGCAGGTGGGCTTCCGGAAAAGAAGGTATACCTTGGTGGTATGAGTACTCTATCAATCCTATTAAGCCGGGAGTCAGGATATCACACAATAAAACGTCTGTGGGGACCACCCCGTGGTTCACCCACTCCAGGATCGCATAGGGTGGTGTCGTGCGATGCGGCACCCAACAGCACACACGAAAAGATTAAAGAACAACATACAAACTTTTATTTGATATAAAACAACGGAAGTCTTTTACAAAATATAACTATACAGCGGAAGTAATGTACAATAGCAGCCTCTCATCCTAACTATGCAAAAGTGCAGCCGTCCAGCCCGGGGACGCTACACGCTAGCAGCATGAAACCGGAGATCACGGCGGCGTGCAGGGCTCCATCTCGGCCGTGTACCCTGACGGGGGCATCGCCTCATCCTCTGAACCCTCCTCATAGCTCTCACCTGCATACAGCTCAAATATTGCAACCGTGAGCACGATGGCTCAGCAAGGCTTAACCGTCTGACCTAGGCATGGAACTCTACATGCAGGGAGGTGTATGATAGGAAAAAGATTTTGCGACAAAGACACGCCTATAAGTGGATCCTTACTTTCAGTTTTATAGCGGCAAATTCATGTGCCTTAGGCAGCCCTCACATCGGAAGTCCACAATCAAACAAGAAACGCTTTCCTCCGATGTGGTGATGCCCAAAGCGGAAAGTAAACTTAATTAGCTCTACATCTATAGCAAACATGGTTTCCAAAACATTACTCTATCATCACAGCATATTATCATTCAACTGGCTTACTTTACTTCTTACTACGTCACGAAACAGTGAACAAGCGGTACTCAAATAACCGCGAGGGACGGTGATTGCAATCAGGAGACACCCGGACAACACATTGCATACACCCACTTTCAGAAGCGTGATTCCACACCCCTTCCTACTCTGTTGTATGCAACCACCTTTCAAAGGCAACCCAAACACCGAACCGGTCCATCCGTAACGGGTAGGAGGTCCCCGCGTGGAGCATGACTGTGCCCACCGGCAGATTTACACCTTGCTACCCTCAACCCACTCCTGTTTACGGTTGGGTAAGCCTCGGCACCCAGGTTAACCATTTACATCGGTTTCCTGCTTATGTCAGTATGCCATCCGGTACTGTTCGATACTTGTTCAGCAGGCCCGCACACGACTCGGTCCTCAATCGACACCAACAGGGCTACGCACATGAGACCTCCGCTCACTGCTTCCTACCCCCCCTGCTGGGTCTCATTTTTACCACTCTTAAGCCATTTTCTATTCTGACCAAACCGTGTGATAAACCTTACCTCGCGAGTAGATTCCAACTACTCGACTTCTACCGAGGTCCTAAGCATATTAGCGGGGCCTTGTCTACTCGTCGGCTCTGTAAGCTACCCAACCCTTCATAGGATTTAAAAGGTTATGCAAGTTGGGTTTCAATCACCCTAACTCTAATGCAAACATTCACTCTAGACATAAGTGATACAAATAAAGAATTTTTATAAAAGGTACTTAAGTGCAAACCGGGGCTTGCCTGGTTGCGAGTCAGAGAAGAAGTGAGCTTCTGGTGGCAGGACGTCCAAAGGCTCCGGCGTATCCTCAACTTCGGTCACTATGATGAAATGTAATAAAATACATGTGTAAGTATTAAAGGTTTATAGAAATTGAACTTCTATTCATAGCTACTGCTATTTAGGATCCTTAATTGGCTTTGGGAATTTTTCAGTGGATACTATACTCTTTAAGGATGACTTGAGCCAAATTTGGAGACATGTCATTGCATAATGTAGTCTTTAAAATTCCTACAAGTACAATGCTTATCTGAATTTTGAGCCCAAATCAGGAGCTTTGACATAGCTAGAAATGGAAGATCTGATTAGGGTAAGTCTCCATGGTTCTAACAAAATTTGTTTCACCATTTTTGGAGCTACCATCAGAGAGATATGAATTTTTGAAGTTGAACAGGAGTTCTGAAAAGTTTCTGTTTAAATTTGAATTTTCCAAATAAAGGTTGAACTTTGGAAGGTAATTTGACCTAGCAAATGAACTCCAATGAAGCTCAAATTTTTACTGGAGATCAGTAATGTCATGAGGAACTTCCTGGCCAAATTTGAAGAAATTCCATAACAGAGATATTCTGGACTAAATTCCCAAAAATTTAACTTTGATGAATCTTGGAGAAATATCCAGAGATCTTCAGATCAATTTCTTTGCATTTCTGCGGAGTACTGACTGAGAGAAATCCAACAAAATTTGTTTCACAAATTTTGGACATCCCTACAGAGAGTTATGGAGGTATGAAGTTTGAACCGATTTTCTGGAAATCAATTCTATGATTTTAGATAATTTATTTAATCCTGAGATAACCTACTGATTAAGCCCTCTAAATAAGCTCCAAAAATCCTAAAATTTTTACTGGAGGTCAGGCACTATGAAAAGGACTAGCTGCCCAAATTTGGGAATATTTCATAAAGAATTGCTCCTGTAATAAATCCCTAAAGGATTTACTAAAAACAATTCTACAGAAATTCCTGGGAATTTTCATAGTATGCAATTTGTTCCTCTGTAAAGTAATCCTCCTAAGGATTCAGACAAAATTTGTCTCGCCGTTTTTGGAGCTGTCTACACAAAGTTATGAATTTTTCAAACTGTGATAGCTCTCTGTTTAAAATCTACACAGAGACTTAACAGGGGGGCCCACTGGTCAGGTCCTTCTTCAACCTCCCGCCAGAGGCGCGCGTGCACACAAGTTCAAATCGTGGCATGGCTCGTTCTCCCTCATTTCTCCACCAAATTAGCTCCGGTTTCGCCCTACATGCTCCTGGTAACATGACGCAGCTGCCGGGCAAGGTTTCCACGCATGAAAACGGCCGAAAACAGGCCGGCACCGGTGGGGCGGCTCGGGAGCTCGGCATCAACGCGTTCTGGCGCGTCCGAAGCTTCTCCCGGCGAGATACCTTTCCCTAAAGCATCACCAATGATCGGGGAACATGGAACGCAGGCTAAAACTTGCAGCAAATGGCCGGAACATAGGGTTCACCGGAGGACCGACCCATTTTTGCCGCCGTCGGCGATTTCTCGTCGCCCGGGGCGTGTGGTGGACGGTTTGATGCGTGATTTTGCGTGGGAGGGCGCTAGGATCCCTAGTTTCTGTGGCTTGAATGGTAGAACCGACGATCAACCACGTTGGACGAATTTCCAGTTTTGGTGTGGGTCGGTTCTTCACGTGTACCGGCGCCAAAACTCAAATTACTTCTAGCCGGCGACGGGGAAAGGAAAGGGGACTGCGGTAGCATGATCTACACACCTTGGCGCACCTTTGGGAGGTGCTGGACGTGTGGGAGAGGCTTTGGAGCGGCCGGAAGGCGAGGTGCACCCATGGTGCGACGTGCTCAGTTCTGCCGGTGAAAAATAGCTCGGGCACAGCGAGGGGAGCTCGGGGATGAGCTGAGGAGTGGTGGAGGACGTCCAGTGGAGGTTGGCGCAGCTCCTAAGTGGTTCAGCTGGGCGCCACAGTGGCTGTAGGCTGATAGGGAATGGGAGCAGAGAGGAGGCGGCACCATTTTCCCTCGAGCGTGCGTGAGCGAGGCTGGTGATAGCTATCGAGCAGGCAAACAACGTTTGGTTTGTACAGCCTCGGGGCTCTGTCTTGCAGTCGAAGACTGAGGAAACCGCCTCGGTGAGCCAGCACAGAGGCAGCTCCGTGGAGCTGCATGCTCATCGTGTCAAGCACACACAGAACAGGAGCTCGTTTGTTGACTCTGTGCCAATGACAGGTGGGTCCCACAAGCAGTTTTCCCACCTCAGTGGCTCCCAAATTCAAATTTCAAGTTTACAGCAAATTCCATGAACTGAATTTGATTACCGTGAAGTTAACCTTCATTGTGTTCAGTTCAAATTTTAAATCCCGTGATGTCGGTTCATTTCCTGTACGGGGGAAATAATGCCCGGGGTTGCTGTTCTTGTGAGCAAAAGATCGCACCGGGAGGTACTCAATCCCACGAGTTGGTCGCCAGTGCGATGAAAACAGCGAGGAGGTGGCCTACGCTTGCAGCTCGGTTGGTGAGTGAGAGGATCACGCCGTGAGCTGTTGAAGCCACGAGCAGGTCGCCAGCTCGATGCAGGAAGCTGGAGGTGGCTGCCCTCGGTGGCACTCTGAGGAGGCTCGATTGGTGTTCGACACCGAACAGAGAAAGACTTCGGGAGCAAGTTAAAGCAACCCAATGACATGTGGGGTCTACCCCCTTACTCCTCTTCTTATCCTCCAAATGTTTCCAAAAGGTCTTTATCCCAGTAAATCCCCTCAATCTGATATTTCGGGGGTTTAAACGTGGGCTAAAGTTTGAATAAACCGAATTCAGTGTGAAGTTCACTTTCAATTTTGAATTCAGCTCACATTTGGAAATGGTCATATTTGACTCCTTTTTAGCCCACCCTGAAATCAGGATGTGGCCACCCTGACTTTCCTCGCATTCAAAAATTCGAGGATACATGTGTGCTCCAAATTTTTGGCAGCAACTTGAGGGGAACAATTGAGTTCAAATCTGAATTTAAACTCCCCCTTATATGTGAGAACTTTACACATGGTGTTTAATCCAACCTTGGCTAAACACCTTCAAATGAATGTCAGAGCTCGTTCGGTTGGACACCCATGTGCATCATCACATGTACAAATTTTTTTTTTCAAGTCCCATTTTCATGCATTCCAACACAAATGGGAATCAACATTCACTTTATTGACTTTGCATTTTTGGGACTTTTACATTCCTCCCCCCTTAAAAGAATCTCGTCCCGTGATTCCAACGAGGGAGGAAAGTTTGGAATATTATCGGTGATATGACGATAATAAACCGATAGACATCCTGACCTTTGTGCTTTTCAATAGTGCTCTCTTTGACAGTATGGTGAGTCTATAAAACTCTGCAGACCCATGTCGACCGGGTCGATTGGCTGGAACCTTTTACTGTCCTAATCTTGACATGGATAACAAATACTTGTCTAGATTAACTGAGTCCTTAGAAGCTTAGTGTAGTACTTCCCCAAACATGAATCGAGATGTTTGGTGAGTTTAAACAATGAATCAAAAATCTCGCCTCGAATTGGTATTTCAACCCTTTAGTCAAAACTGATTGCTTTGCTTGAACATAAGAGTAACCACAAGTAAATTTCACTTATATTACCAACATAGCAAAGGCCAACTATCTATGGTGACCACAAGGTTGTCAAAGTCACCATATGATCTCTCAAAAATTTAGATTGTGTTCAAGGATTGTCACGAGGTTGAGCAATCAATCGGTAAGCCCCGCGATGAGAAATTAGTTTAGTTCCAACAATTACGGCACTCAGAGCTAAACAAGTCATAGATGAAAGTTCAAAACTTTCTTAGGTACAAGGGGTGTTGAGTTGGGATGTTGAGTAACTGATTTCCTTAGTATTGTCCAATGAGGTAGACTCAACAGCTGGATCAATAATACAAGGTGATTAGACACCGCTTAATGGTTTGAAGAGAGGTACACAATCTTGCTCAGTACTTTGGTATTTCACATGTTATATGGTGCAAATGGTGCATATGTATGATGCATCATATTTTTATAGTCTGAGCAAGACTTAGTACTATAATTCAAACATGGTTAAGAAGCATCTCAAAACCTTGCCAAGTACAGATAACTTGGTCAAGAAAAGTGCTAAACAAGGCATGCCACTTTCATGTGGTGACCAAGTTTAAGGAAAATATGTCAAATGTTTGACACAATTGTTGGGAAATACTCCATAATAACTTAACCTAGAATTCTCTATTCTTACGTTGACTTCACTTTCTCTTTCCTCCTGAGGCTTCACAATACCCGTTTAGCGGGAAACACCAGCTACTAGTTCTAGCTCCTAGTCTTGTTCTCTCAAGCCTTGTGATCCTGGCGAGCATTTGTGTGTATGTGGTGAAGACGCTAAAACTACATCTTTCTCGATGATGACGGATCTTGTACTTGAACTTTGATTACATAAAAATGTAATTTCCTCTTGCCTCTTGGTAATGGCATACTTCGATGTATAGCCCATGGATTATTAATGCTATGGTTTGCATGGATGCACTCCTCCCCCCTTAAGTTCCAATGTAGGAAATTGAAAACTTAATCCATAATCTTCTTATGGGAAGGTAATGCATAATCATAGCCTTCCAGAGCTATATCACACAGCCTTTGGTAACACGGTATACCTGCAGTTATGGTCCAACAACAGCAAGGTACAGAAACTGAACCATCTTCTGTTCGATGGTTTAAATCCTAATTCAACATTTGAACTGTTGTGGCAGTGAAAAGATAAGTTGGATAAGACTTACATATCTTTCCAACGAGTGTTTATTTGCCTTCAACTAAGTTCTAGATCATAATCTATGAGCTTCTAAAGTTGACAGAAATTCTGGAGGAATTTCAGCAGCACCTCCCTTTTAAGTGCTCACTTTGGTCAACCTTTCCATATAGTTAGAAATGTATATGGACCAAACTCATACTTACAAAGTTTAAGCACGATTGAAAAGATTTATAGAATTGTAAGATTTCACCTTTTATAATTCTTATAAAGGAAGTCATAAGCAAAATCCAATTAAGTATAGAAACTATGCACAGACTTTGATACTCTGGACAGTTTCACTTGTACTGCGAATTTCACCTCTTTACAGGAGTATTCTGTCCTGGGGTTGAACAGAAAAATTGTAAATAACTTCCCAAGTTCTCCAAAAATGTATTTATATGATCTATTTGCATTCATGGATCAAAAGATATGACGGTTCAAAGTTAACAGAATTTCTGGCAGGATTTTGACAGCACCTCCCCAGAGGTACTTAGTTTCAATCCACAATTCCAATTAATTCTGCTCCAGTTTTGGAAAAACTTTGAATTACAAAGTTGTAGCATATCTCATGCCATTTCCAAAGGTGTCTTACCCCTTTGGAGGGAGATTTCGTTCTGGAGCTCTACAACAAAGTTATAGAGGACTTCAAAACCTTTCCAGAATGGTATCCCACACCTCCATTGATTCAACCCATCTTAAGTTATGCCCTGTTCAAGTTCAGAAAAATTTCTGCCAAAAACAGGGAAGATTGTTCCTAAGTTTTTGAGATTGAATCTATACTCCCAATTGACTCTCAGTTCAATATAGGCGTTTACTAACCCCTAAATGAATTTCTAAACCTCATTGTGACTCTTTTCTTTGAAAATAAACTTTTATGCAGTCGGTACTACGTTTCCTCACCAAGGAAAAATCCTAAACCGGTATTCCGGCATATACGTGTCAAATGGTGGAACTAAAGTCGTCACTCACAAACGGTTTCTACACGTCATGCACTAACGTGGTTAGTGTACCTGCAGAAGAACACACAATAATTGTGCACACAAGGGTTTTTGACATTTCAGGCAGTTCCATATCATAATAAAGACATACGGTCCGTATCATTGCCATACGGATCGTCCTTGAGTCAAGCCACGTCTCAAGATACATGGTCGTGTTTTCACACCACATGACGGGGAACCCGAGTAGAGCGCGAACGGGTCATCACGGTTGGGAATTTTATCAACCCAACGGATACCACCTACTGCCTCATGACCGTTGAGGCACACCGATGGCGAGCGCTGCGTATGGCCCTTTGAACATTGAACATTAAAGAGTTGCATACTATCGTGTTGCTTACCACACGATGGGGTATTCTCACTTTTGCCTAAAGCACGCTGGAGATCAGCGTTTTCATATGCTCTCAGGACCATAGAGAGGTCCAGAGACTCATATTCACTACCGTGCCAAGCCACGGTATATCATTCCATACTATTACTCGTATGGCGAGTTACCGCAATTGATCCGCCTGCGGTGGCGTACCTTACCTCTTACCTGACGTCGGAGCGTCGTTACAGAATGTATAACACATAAGTTAGCTTTTCCACCTTAGTAACTACTACTATCATAGACCTTATGTGGGCTTAATGACTAATCCTCACTCGACTACTTCTAAGTTTTCAAAATAGGCCCTTTTCGAGCGTGCTATTTCCAAATGCGGCTCTGATACCACGTTTGTGGGGACCACCCCATGGTTCACCCACTCCAGGATCGCATAGGGTGGTGCCGTGCGATGCGGCACCCAACAGCACACACGAAAAGATTAAAGAACAACATACAAACTTTTATTTGATATAAAACAGCGGAAGTCTTTTACAAAATATAACTATACAGCGGAAGTAATTTACAATAGCAGCCTCTCATCCTAACTATGCAAAAGTGCAGCCGTCCAGCCCGGGGACGCTACATGCTAGCAGCATGAAACCGGAGATCACGGCGGCGTGCAGGGCTCCATCTCGGCCGTGTACCCTGACGGGGGCATCGCCTCATCCTCGGAACCCTCCTCATAGCTCTCACCTGCATACAGCTCAAATATTGCAACCGTGAGCACGATGGCTCAGCAAGGCTTAACCGTCTAACCTAGGCATGGAACTCTACATGCAGGGAGGTGTATGATAGGAAAAAGATTTTGCGACAAAGACACGCCTATAAGTGGATCCTTACTTTCAGTTTTATAGCGGCAAATTCATGTGCCTTAGGCAGCCCTCACATCGGAAGTCCACAATCAAACAAGAAACGCTTTCCTCCGATGTGGTGATGCCCAAAGCGGAAAGTAAACTTAATTAGCTCTACATCTATAGCAAATATGGTTTCCAAAACATTACTCTATCATCACAGCATATTATCATTCAACTGGCTTACTTTACTTCTTACTACGTCACGAAACAGTGAACAAGCGGTACTCAAATAACCGCGAGGGACGGTGATTGCAATCAGGAGACACCCGGACAACACGTTGCATACACCCACTTTCAGAAGCGTGATTCCACACCCCTTCCTACTCTGTTGTATGCAACCACCTTTCAAAGGCAACCCAAACACCGAACCGGTCCATCCGTAACGGGTAGGAGGTCCCCGCGTGGAGCGTGACTGTGCCCACCGGCAGATTTACACCTTGCTACCCTCAACCCACTCCTGTTTACGGTTGGGTAAGGCTCGGCACCCAGGTTAACCATTTACATCGGTTTCCTGCTTATGTCAGTATGCCATCCGGTACTGTTCGATACTTGTTCAGCAGGCCCGCACACGACTCGGTCCTCAATCGACACCAACAGGGCTACGCACATGAGACCTCCGCTCACTGCTTCCTATCCCCCCTGCTGGGTCTCATTTTTACCACTCTTAAGCCATTTTCTATTCTGACCAAACCGTGTGATAAACCTTACCTCGCGAGTAGATTCCAACTACTCGACTTCTACCGAGGTCCTAAGCATATTAGCGGGGCCTTGTCTACTCGTCGGCTCTGTAAGCTACCCAACCCTTCATAGGATTTAAAAGGTTATGCAAGTTGGGTTTCAATCACCCTAACTCTAATGCAAACATTCACCCTAGACATAAGTGATACAAATAAAGAATTTTCATAAAAGGTACTTAAGTGCAAACCGGGGCTTGCCTGGTTGCGAGTCAGAGAAGAAGTGAGCTTCTGGTGGCAGGACGTCCAAAGGCTCCGGCGTATCCTCAACTTCGGTCACTATGATGAAATGTAATAAAATACATGTGTAAGTATTAAAGGTTTATAGAAATTGAACTTCTATTCATAGCTACTGCTATTTAGGATCCTTAATTGGCTTTGGGAATTTTTCAGTGGATACTATACTCTTTAAGGATGACTTGAGCCAAATTTGGAGACATGTCATTGCATAATGTAGTCTTTAAAATTCCTACAAGTACAATGCTTATCTGAATTTTGAGCCCAAATCAGGAGCTTTGACATAGCTAGAAATGGAAGATCTGATTAGGGTAAGTCTCCATGGTTCTAACAAAATTTGTTTCACCATTTTTGGAGCTACCATCAGAGAGATATGAATTTTTGAAGTTGAACAGGAGTTCTGAAAAGTTTCTGTTTAAATTTGAATTTTCCAAATAAAGGTTGAACTTTGGAAGGTAATTTGACCTAGCAAATGAACTCCAATGAAGCTCAAATTTTTACTGGAGATCAGTAATGTCATGAGGAACTTCCTGGCCAAATTTGAAGAAATTCCATAACAGAGATATTCTGGACTAAATTCCCAAAAATTTAACTTTGATGAATCTTGGAGAAATATCCAGAGATCTTCAGATCAATTTCTTTGCATTTCTGCGGAGTACTGACTGAGAGAAATCCAACAAAATTTGTTTCACAAATTTTGGACATCCCTACAGAGAGTTATGGAGGTATGGAGTTTGAACCGATTTTCTGGAAATCAATTCTATGATTTTAGATAATTTATTTAATCCTGAGATAACCTACTGATTAAGCCCTCTAAATAAGCTCCAAAAATCCTAAAATTTTTACTGGAGGTCAGGCACTATGAAAAGGACTAGCTGCCCAAATTTGGGAATATTTCATAAAGAATTGCTCCTGTAATAAATCCCTAAAGGATTTACTAAAAACAATTCTACAGAAATTCCTGGGCATTTTCATAGTATGCAATTTGTTCCTCTGTAAAGTACTCGTCCTAAGGATTCAGACAAAATTTGTCTCACCGTTTTTGGAGCTGTCTACACAAAGTTATGAATTTTTCAAACTGTGATAGCTCCCTGTTTAAAATCTACAGAGACTTAACAGGGGAGCCCACTGGTCAGGTCCTTCTTCAACCTCCCGCCAGAGGCGCGCGTGCACACAAGTTCAAATCGTGGCATGGCTCGTTCTCCCTCATTTCTCCACCAAATTAGCTCCGGTTTCGCCCTACATGCTCCTGGTAACATGACGCAGCTGCCGGGCAAGGTTTCCACACATGAAAAAGGCCGAAAACAGGCCGGCACCGGTGGGGCGGCTCGGGAGCTCGGCATCAACGCGTTCTGGCGCGTCCGAAGCTTCTCCCGGCGAGCTACCTTGCCCTAAAGCATCACCAATGATCGGGGAACATGGAACGCAGGCTAAAACTTGCAGCAAATGGCCGGAACATAGGGTTCACCGGAGGACCGACCCATTTTTGCCGCCGCCGGCGATTTCTCGTCGCCCGGGGCGTGTGGTGGACGGTTTGATGCGTGATTTGGCGCGGGAGGGCGCTAGGATCCCTAGTTTCTGTGGCTTGAATGGTAGAACCGACGATCAACCACGTTGGACGAATTTCCAGTTTTGGTGTGGGTCGGTTCTTCACGTGTACCGGCGCCAAAACTCAAATTACTTCTAGCCGGCGATGGGGAAAGGAAAGGGGACTGCGGTAGCATGATCTACACACCTTGGCGCACCTTTGGGAGGTGCTGGACGTGTGGGAGAGGCGTTGGAGCGGCCGGAAGGCGAGGTGCAGCCATGGTGCGACGTGCTCTGTTCTGCCGGTGAAAAATAGCTCGGGCACAGCGAGGGGAGCTCGGGGATGAGCTGAGGAGTGGTGGAGGAAGTCCAGTGGAGGTTGGCGCAGCTCCTAAGTGGTTCAGCTGGGCGCCACAGTGGCTGTAGGTTGATCGGGAATGGGAGCAGAGAGGAGGCGGCACCATTTTCCCTCGAGCGTGCGTGAGCGAGGCTGGTGATAGCTATCGAGCAGGCAAACAACGTTTGGTTTGTACAGCCTCGGGGCTCTGTCTTGCAGTCGAAGACTGAGGAAACCGCCTCGGTGAGCCAGCACAGAGGCAGCTCCGTGGAGCTGCATGCTCATCGTGTCAAGCACACACAGAACAGGAGCTCGTTTGTTGACTCTGTGCCAATGACAGGTGGGTCCCACAAGCAGTTTTCCCACCTCAGTGGCTCCCAAATTCAAATTTCAAGTTTACAGCAAATTCCATGAACTGAATTTGATTACCGTGAAGTTAACCTTCGTTGTGTTCAGTTCAAATTTTAAATCCCGTGATGTCGGTTCATTTCCTGTACGGGGGAAATAATGCCCGGGGTTGCTGTTCTTGTGAGCAAAAGATCGCACCGGGAGGTACTCAATCCCACGAGTTGGTCGCCAGTGCGATGAAAACAGCGAGGAGGTGGCCTACGCTTGCAGCTCGGTTGGTGAGTGAGAGGATCACGCCGTGAGCTGTTGAAGCCACGAGCAGGTCGCCAGCTCGATGCAGGAAGCTGGAGGTGGCTGCCCTCGGTGGCACTCTGAGGAGGCTCGATTGGTGTTCGACACCGAACAGAGAAAGACTTCGGGAGCAAGTTAAAGCAACCCAATGACATGTGGGGTCTACCCCCTTACTCCTCTTCTTATCCTCCAAATGTTTCCAAAAGGTCTTTATCCCAGTAAATCCCCTCAATCTGATATTTCGGGGGTTTAAACGTGGGCTAAAGTTTGAATAAACCGAATTCAGTGTGAAGTTCACTTTCAATTTTGAATTCAGCTCACATTTGGAAATGGTCATATTTGACTCCTTTTTAGCCCACCCTGAAATCAGGATGTGACCACCCTCACTTTCCTCGCATTCAAAAATTCGAGGATACATGTGTGCTCCAAATTTTTGGCAGCAACTTGAGGGGAACAATTGAGTTCAAATCTGAATTTAAACTCCCCCTTATATGTGAGAACTTTACACATGGTGTTTAATCCAACCTTGGCTAAACACCTTCAAATGAATGTCAGAGCTCGTTCGGTTGGACACCCATGTGCATCATCACATGTACAAATTTTTTTTCAAGTCCCATTTTCATGCATTCCAACACAAATGGGAATCAACATTCACTTTATTGACTTTGCATTTTTGGGACTTTTACACCTGGACACACGTCTCTTCCAGAGAAGCCTTGCGGAGTTAGTGAGGGGTCCGGAATTGTTGGTCATGTGGCAGCATCGGAGCCCTCCTTGGGGGAAGGTACACCTGGAGTCATTGCCCATGTGGCAGCACCGGAGCCCTCCCATGCTGGAGATCGGGCCCGGAGCCATAGGGCACGTGGCACTTCCGAAGCTCTCTCTGGTGGGATGTGTGGCTCGGAGGTCCCGGACACGTGGCAGCGCCGGAGCACTCCCTGGCGGGGGGTTAGGCTCGGCACCATCGGACATGTGGCGGCTCCGGAGCTATCCTCGATCGGCAGTGAGGCTCAGAGCCTAAAGACACGTGGCAACCCTGGGACTGTCCATGGGGCCCAGTGCATGTGGCTTATGCTGGGGCCCGCCTAAGCTGGAAAGGCGGGGCCCAGGTTGTCTTTTACCCACAATGCAGGGGTGCCCGGTCTGCAGGGTACCGACAGTGGCCCCCGGGCCCATCTCGGGGGAGGTATTGAGCCCGCAGGTGGTGCCCCTATCTCTTCCGCATGGTGGTTTTGATCCTGCGATTTGGAAATCGAAGTGGTGGCGAGATTTTCTTGTAGTGGGCGAGCGTCCGTACCCGGGAGAAGAAGAGGTTGCTTGTCTTCGGCGTAGTGGGTGCACTCAGTCAAAGCAGCAGCGCATCGTTGTGTCCACTCCCGATTTGACCGGTCATGACGCTGCAGTCGAGGGGTCGCTTCGGGAACCGCCGAAGTACTGTGCTGGTTTCCTCGGGAACCGCCAGACATTCCCGAGCTTTTACTCGCCTGTGCCGCCAGTGACTGACGTTCCCTGGTAGGTGTGCCCAAATGTTTAGGGACGCCTGCCAAAAAGGCACAAGACACCAGCTCCGGAGCCCTCGGGAGACGCCAGATTTGGGGTTCCCAGAGTGGCCCCTTGAGAAAGTTGGGGTTCCAGGATCAGCCCCACAGACTAGAGTCCTGTGGCCTGCACAGACACTAGAAGAAAAGGGTGATCGTGCCGTGTAGTTGTATTTTATCTGCTTGATGGCTCCATTATGGCTTATGGTCCTTTGCTAAGCTACGGGACCTGGGCAATTCAGTGTAGTAGTGTCCGGACCCAGGTTACCATCCTTCCCAGGGCGGTGGGCCATCCGGGCCCCCAGCACTTGGGTGCTGCGCTGAAGAGGCAAAGTGTGCACGCTTAGGGCGTGGGACCAGCTAAACAGCTACATCCCGCTTGCCAGGCACTCCGAAGAGGGGAGGCGTCCTTCTGGAACCACCGGACCCGAGTGAGAAGGTAACCAAGGGGGTCCGGAGACAACACAAGTGCCTCAGACACTTCCGCCTTGTAGCTGTACAGCATAACTTTGGACAAGAGCGAGACAAAGAAACACAACTATGTCCACGTTGATAGGTATGCAAAAGTGTACGCAAGCTTGATAGGAAAGCTGCAAAAATGTAAACATGCATAAGCTAGGGCAAGAGAGCACAAAGGTCCAAGGTGACTTAGCTGTCATGGGTAGCTCTTTGCCAATGTCCTAAGCTTGTTCCTATGGGCCCTTAGCAGCGTAGGGACCCGGGCCCTCTGGCAGTGTGGCTACCACTCCCTCCGGGTCCCTCGCAACGCAAGGACCCGTGGGTACTTCGGCCTTTATCTTCGTATTGTCGTGATTGGCACTCCGAGCCTTCTGCTCGCTGCCACCAGATGAGGCTAGACGTCAACATCGGGCCCCCTGGGAGGTCCGAGACGCCAAGGGCCTATGCAGACCTGCTGACACGACAAAAAAGGGAGTAGTCATACTCTCTGGTCACCTTCCCTTGTTTGGAAGCATTACTGTGGCTTACGGCCCTCAGCTGAGCTACGGGGCTTGGGTAATTCAATGTGGATCGTCCAGGATATGGTTGAATCCTTGCTCAGGGGTATGAGCCGTCCGTGTGACGCCCCGGTTCTGTGAGGAACCTGGACTGATGCATATGTGTGCCCAGGATGTTCATCACACATACACATATAATCCACAAACTGAATTCAGAATATATATAACCACGAATGAATAGATTCAAGTACTTTATTATATCAATCTTTATTGCAGCAGAAGTCTTATCTTACCAGCGGAAGTCTTATTCTAGCAGTGGAAGTCTTCTAAACTATAGCGGAAGCAAACTAAGCAGCAGCAACGGCTCCATCTCCTACTCCACATGCAAGGTTGGGGGTAGATTACACGCCTAATACTCCATGTGGTCTTCATAGTACTCTTCTGTTGCTGATGATGTATGATAATGCAAGGGTGAGTACATGACGTACTCAGCAAGTGCGGAAAGTATGACATGTAGCTTACAACAAGGTAGGTATAAAAGGCTCATTGCAGAAAGAAAAGTTTGTTTCACAAATCATGATAAAAACAGCAACTAGCTTTAAGTGAATGTAATCCCAACATGTATTTAAACATCAACATACCTTCATCATGATTCACCACTTTTCATATCTCATCCGAACATTTATCTTTCTCAACTTTTCACATGCCCATGAATACATCTCGTATTCACTACCATCTCATTTCATATTCAATTCCGTCTCATAACCGAGATCAAATCTCATTGCCATGACTCAACAGTCATGCAACCAATCTCATTACGCGGACTCAACAGTCCCGAAAACCAAATCCAAAGACCAAACCATCACCAAACCAATAATATCCCAAAAACCATCTCATCTAATCATGTGGGTTGTCCAGGCGCTTGTGATTGGAAGCACGGCTATCATGATAGTTTTACACTCTGCAGAGGTGGCACCACTTTACCCACAAGTTTGTGATTTTGTCACCCATCGGTGACTGCATAACCTCCACTATACCAGTACACAACCATCGGTGTATGGCCAAGAGATCACAAAATAGCCTTTACAAAGGGGCTACTAGATGTATGGACTCACTAAGGTTTCACCAGCAGGCTCGAATCACCATTCTCCCACCTACGGGCCCCCTCTTGTGCCATGCAATTCCCAGGGCAGTCCTCACTCGACTCCCATTCCCCGCGCCTTCCACGGTCCATAACAATCTAGCAACTTACCTAATTAGTCAGCTAAGCCACACCCATATTTGGCCTTGTGGTGGTACTGTATTCCTGGCATGGCTCGCATGAACCGGTTCTTAGATCTACGACAAGTAAACCACCATCTCATTCTACCACTTCCACAAAACCAAGCTTGCCTAGATCTCCCACCGATTCATATTTACTAACATCAAGTTCTCATTATCACTACTCATACGAGTGCAGTTAGCTAGACACATTCTATCGCTTCCCATATCCCGTAGATTAGCGAAGCAAAAAGCAAAAACGACCATACCCGACTCATCAACTGTCCCAGCGACAAGGGTGGTTAACAAAACTAGTAAACTCCTATGGAAGGGTTTCCCATCAAGCTGACTCAAGCACACACACGTTTTCACAAACAAAACAGTTCCAAAAACATGGGATCAATATGGTCAAGGGGCACTTGCCTTGTTCCTGTGGCTTCTGTTGCTCTTGGATCTCGAAGTCTTGGCGTTGTAGCTCGTTGTAGATAGCTCCCTGAGCTTGCCCTTCTACTCACGATCACGCATATACAATATTCACAGCAATCAATTATCATGCACAAACTTTACTCAAGATGCAATGATGCATATGCATGCTAATCCTATGGTGTTGTTTTATTAGATCGATTTGTACGTGTTCTTGCATGGCTCGCATGAGTTTTACAATGAACAGAGGTGTAAAGATCAAATGTGGACGTGGCGATGATCTCGTCACAAGATCTAGATCAAACCGATCAACACGTGATCTGTCCACACGGAAAAGCTTCTTTTTGAAAGGATCGAAGAGAACAGATGCAAAGAAAATTGTGATGACGTCGTAAGGTGGTAACGGAGACCTACCTTACTTCCTTCGGGGCCTTCCTTCTAGCAAAACAGATCGTCGGCTCTCCTCCGGCGATGGCGATCGTGTCCGGGCTCGTCGGCAGTCTCTCCGGTGGTCAAACTCTGGCAAAGGGGTTTAGCTCGGCGAGTTTGGGGGCTAGGGCTTCTAAGTTGTCGGCTTAGAAAAGATGTTACGACCAAGGGGTTGTTTCGGGTTCTATTTATAATCGGGAAGAGAAGAGTCCCAATCTGATTGGATTTTGAATAAGAGTCCTATTCAAATTGTTTTTGAATCTTAACAACTTATCTTCAATTGATTTTGGTGCGGTATCAATCGTGTCGGTTTCTTCTGTATCGGGCGCTCGCGCACAGGGCAAAACCGCTTAGGGACCTCGTTCTTCCGTAGAGATAAGCTCCGGAGGCTCCACGTGTCTAGCAGGGGCATGGGCTTCCCTTTTCCGCAGAGGCGGGCTCCGGTTGTGCCGCGTGTCAGGCGGCGGGACCTCCCCTCTCCTTGGAGGTGAGCTCCGCGTGCGCCACGTGTCCTGGCGGGTCAGGACCTCCCCTCTTTCCAGAGACGAGCTCCACGTACGCCACGTGTCAGTGCCGGACCTCCCCTCTCTTCGGAGGTGGGCTCTGAGAATGCCACATGTCAGAGCCGGACCTCTCCTCTCTTCGGAGGTGGGCTCCGAGAATGCCATGTGTCCAGTAGCGCCAGACTTCCTTTCTCCTCAGAGACAAGCTCCGAGGTTGCCACGTGTCTATCAGCGTCGGACCTCCCGGAGGTGACACGTGTCCGGTAGGACCGGACCTACCAGAGGTGAGCTCCGAGGATGACACGCATCCAGTAGGATGTAAGGGCCTATGTTTTTAGCACATAATCAAAGTGTTCATGACCACCCACAAACTTCATTTGAAGAAACTTGATGAATACATTTGAAGAGCAAGTAAACACCATCAACATGCTCATTAGAGAATAGACTTACAAAATGCAAAAGTGGCATTTCCCACATGCATCATATAGGGGCTGGGAATATGAGAAACTCCTACACCTTGCCAGGAGTGTCCATGCCAAATTTCACCCAAATCCAAAACCTTTTGAGGTCTTTTTGGGTATAACTAGAAAGAGGGAAGTTTGAACTCAAATTCAAATTCAAACTACTTCCATCCCATGAATTCAAAAGTGGGAGACATATTCTTACTCAGCACATTTTTATGAGCTCACCCACCAATTTTCACTCCATTTGGAGTTCATCTTGACATGAGCTAAGTTTAGCAAATTCAAACTCAATTTGAATTTCAAACTGCATATGTGCTGAAAATTAATTCAAACACTTCACAATTTGAATTCTATCAACTTCAAATGGGCTTGTGGTTGATAATTCAAAAAGGGGAGGGTAATTGGGTCTCTACCGTTTAGAACAGTGGGGAAAATTTAATTGCAGAGGTTAAACCTCGGGTGGGGCCCACATGTCAGCCTCAATAGCCAAAGCAACCGACTGAGGGACTCAGCCCGGTTTCTTGCGTAGGCTCGGGATGCCGCCACGGCGAGGAGCAGTCGGGACAGCAGCTGGTTGCCGCTCCCGACCACCGAACCGCCTCACCCTCCCTCTTATCCCCGCAGCTGAGCCAAACCGAGGCGTTATTGATTGTTTCTTCGCTCTCGCGCAAGAAAAGCATCGCCACGCCGCCGCTCGCTTGGTTGATCGGGGAATCCCGCGATCACAGCCTCTCCACTCCCTGCAAGCTGCAAAACGGTACTAGAGGATCTCCTTCTCCTTCCACATTGTTGGAAACTAGCTGAACTCGGATGATCTTACCATACCGAGAGTTCTTTTCGGTGACCTAAGTTCGCCTCACCTCGGGCTCCCGTGGACAGCCCAAACGGGAGCATGTCACGCCCAAGCTAAGGCGTCCTCGGACGCGTTAGGGGCTGGTGCTGCTCACCCCCGGACCACAGCCCGAGTGTTTGATCACCGGCGACGAATTTCAGTTTCCCCTTTCATTCGGCGAATACCAACCTTCGGGTGCGGATCCGCCAAATTCTCACTCCATGGTTGTTTAGAGATCCTCAAACTGTTCCTACATGATCTAGACTTAGTGGCGCACAAGTTAGCTTCACAACACCTAGCATGAGAACCCCTGTACATGGCGTATCTCCGAGCTTGCCAACGGCGGCTTATGAGGGAAGCATCGGGCGCACGGTGAGAGCCTACTTAAGACCACTCACGAGCTGCTTCGAGCCCATGCCGAGATTCCCTAGGGACCACTGATGCTCTCTGGCCCTTTGCTCAATCGTTTGGGGTGCTAAGAAGGCCAGCCGACATGGCCGAAGTTCTTCCGAAGCCACCGCTCGTCGCCGGCTGTGTGCCGGTGATTTTCATGACGAGCTGAGCCCAGCATCATGTTTCTCGGATGGATTTAGGAAGAGGCGGCCAGGATCATTGAGTTTGGCGCACGATAGAGGCCACCGGCGAGCTCTCCGGCGAGGGGTCACGGCGGCCGAGCGCGGGAGGCCAGAGGTAGACGAAGCCCCCGGTCCCACGTGTCAGCGGCCGATATTTTAAACCCCGGGATCTGCTGTGGCACCAGATCGGGTGCGGCTGTGCGCAAAGGATTCCGTAGCCCCGTGTGTCGACCGCTGAGAAGTTGACACGTAGCCCCGGTCCCACGTGCAGCGGTTAAATTTTTTTTCCTGATTTTCAGATTTAGTTCAAACTTCAAACCCACATAACTTTGGCTAGGAAACTCCAAATCGAGTGAACAAAATTTTGTTGGATTCAGCTCTCTGAGTAATTTATAGAAAATCAAGTTTCACTTCATGAAAATCCTTATTTCTCCAGAATTAATTCTGCAAAGTTTAAACTGTTTAGAATTTTAACTGGAGAACCCTTCGGAGGAAAATTCTGAAATTTTGCTGTGATGTTCACCAAAATATCCCTGGGCTACCATAAAAATGTCAGATCCATTTGAGCTCATTTTATCCACCTAATGGTGTGATTAATAAAACTGTTCCAGAGAAAATAGAAAATGTCCAGAAACATTTTCAGAATTTCTCTGAAATTGTTTAGCTCATATCTTTAGATAGGAACCTTCAAATTAAGTGAGACCCACTCTATTAGAACCCTCTGAAAATCTAGTTTACATAAAGCCATGGCTTGCTCCATGAAAATCCCTAGAACACCCTAAGAGCTCTAATTAAGGTCAAGTAAAATGAAACTTGACCAAGTCTCTGTTTAGGTTGTATCCAAACCACAGTAAAAATTTCAGAGTCATTGGGTCTCTCTAATAAGACTTATAGTCATCACAAGTTTAAATTCAATTCAAATGCATTAATACATATACATGTTATCTCATGTAGTCGCTAAGGTTGAGGAGGAACCCGAAGTCTTAGATTTTGTCACTCCGGAAGAGCAGCTAGCCTATGACCAAGAGCAGCAAGGCAAGCTCCGATTTGCATTAACCTTTTTATAAATTTTTATTGTTTTGAAGACTTACTTTGAGCACCACTTATTTCTGGCATTAGAGTCTTGTTTGAAATCCAATTGCATAGCCAAGAAAACCATGGGTTGGGATTAGGATTGAGAACCCCGTTTAGCTACTGCAATGCTAAGATAGAGTAGGATTTAGTACAAGTCAAGTAGTTGGAACTACTCGCGAGGATAGGCTAGAGGCACTCGACTCAGGTAAAGATAGCAAATGAAACACATGGCAAGAAAAACGAGACCGAGCAGAGAGTAAGGGCAGCAGGACTTTGGGGCCTGGGTGCTATAGCTCCGCTTGTGTCGATTAAGGACCGATCCGTGTGCGTGCCTGTTGAACAAGCTAGAACAGTACCGAAGACCTACCGGCTATATGGGAACCGGGAAACCGATGTAACTCGGGTAGCTGGGTGTTGAGGCATAGATGGTCGTTCAGAGGGTAGGTTGAGAGCTCGAGGTGTAAATCGGCTGGCGGCACTGTGGATGCGCGCGCAGAGACCTCTTGCTCGGGACGATTGGACCGGTTCAACATTTGGCTGATGGGTGAAAGGTGGTTGCGTACGACGTCCGTGATGGGTGCTGTAGGCAACATCGAGTACGGGCGTACGTGACAGGTTATTCGGGTAACCCTGCAGGTGTAAATCGATTATAATTGCCGTCCCTCGCAGTCAGTGAGTACCACTTGTTCACTGTACCGTGACGTAGAAAGAACAGGCTAGATACATGTTAAAAGTTTGCTGATTTGAAAGTTATACTTGCTTGTTAATGTCTTGTTGTAGTTTAGAGCTAATTAAAGTTCTTTTCAACTTTGGGCAAAGTACATGAGAGAAATGCGTTTCTTGTTTCATTGTGGCTCTCTCATGTGCCTTAGCGTAAGGTTCTCCACAACCGGCTGCTAAAACTTGAAAGTAAGGTCCAAATAATTAGGCGAGTCCTTTGCAAATTATTTACCTCATGTACCCTATACCCTTCATATAGAAGTTTCATGTATAGGAGAGACGGGTCAGTCTTGCGGATCCATCGTGCTCACTGCTTGTGTTTGAAGCTTTTGCAGGGGTCTATGAGGAAGGGACTCCCGAGGAGGATACGGAACCCCAGGAGGGGAACCCCGTCGAGTGGGAGTCATGCACGCCGCCGTGTTAGTGTGTGTGTGCTAGCGGGGACATGTTCACGGGCTGAACGTGAACTCGATGCATAGTCTACGCCCGTGAGTGTAGACTGAACATATTTTGTTGTACAAATGTTCATAAACCTGTTTATGTAATAAAACTTTGCTTCCGCTTTGTATCTTTGATGTGCGTTATCCGGTGCTGTGCAACGCAGCACCCCTCAGCGTGATCCTGGCTCGACAAGACCGTGGGGTCGTGTCATAGGACCGGACCTCTCGGAAGTGAGCTCTGAGAGCGACACGTGTCCAGTAGTGCCGGACATCTCGGAGGTGAGCTCTGAGAGCGACACGTGTCCCGCGCGGCTGGTCCTCTCTTTTCCGCAGTGACTAGCTCCGAAGGCCACACGTGTCCTGCGGGGTCGGCCTCACTTCTCCGTAGAGGCTAGCTCTGGGAGCAACACGTGTCCCACGGGGTTGCCCCTTTTTCAAAGGCAAGCTCCGAGCCTGCCACATAGCCATTTAGCGGCGGACCTCTCCCCCTTTTGCGGGGATGAGCTCCGAAGGTGCCACGTGGCCAGCAGGCCGTGGGAAGTGTCTACAGCGCTCCTCGGCGAACTGGAACTGGCTCTTTTTTAGCTATCTTTTTTATTCCTTCTCCATTTCTACTTATTTTAAAAATATTTCTCTACATGAAATATGTATGCATGCATGATTACGAAATTGAGGGTGTTACAAATCTACCCCCCTTAAATTGAATCTCGCCCTCGAGATTCGATAGTGGAGAATAGATGAGGGAATTCTGCTTTGATGTCTCCTTCACGCTCCCATGTAGCTTCAGCTTCCGTGTGATGGCTCCATTGTACCTTGCACCAACGGATCACCTTGTTCCTCGTGACCCTTTTCCTTACGTCCAAGGTTCGGACAGGGTGCTCTGCATAGGTCAGATCCTCTTGAAATTCAAGTTCATCCATTGGTATTTGCTCTTCCGGTACCCTCAAGCACTCCTTAAGTTACTCCGTTGTGCTTGCTTAACCAATCCTTTCCAAGTATTATATCAAACCCTTGGGAATCCAGGACAATGAGATTGGCAAGGAAGTCTACCCCCCTTATTTTAAGGTTTACTTTTGGACATACTATATTAGTCCTTATCTCTCCACCGGGAGAATTAACCAACATAGTATATTTCAAGCGTGATATGGGTAGATTATACTTGGCAACATACTTGGATGATATGAATGAATGCAATGCTCTGGAATCAAATAGAATGGTGGCTGGGTTGGAGTTGGCAAGGAACATACCAATCACGACGTCCTCAGCCTGTTGCGCTTCCTCAACAAAAACATGATTCACATTGCCACGGGCGTAGTTCTGCTGTCCACGGTTTCCTTGATTGGCTCCTCCGTTCGGCCGTGGGTTCTTCTTGGGCACGTTGCTTGGTTGTCCAGGACCTCTCTTCGGGGACTGGCTCGCAAAATGTCCCGTCTCTCCGCATGCAAAGCATGCCTTGTTGCCCAAGACAGCAGGTACGTTGGGGTTGGGATTTTAAGCATAAGCGCCCGTGTTTGGACGGGGCGCAGGAGGCAAAGGCACACGGGGTGCTTGCATGACAGGGTGTTTCTGCGGTGGTTGGTTAGGGCGAAAAGTAGGGGTGGACGGGCCATATGGCGGTGCAGCTGGGGGCATGTAACGGGGATGTACATTGCTCCCTTGTGGCTGATATGGCATCTTTCTTTTTCCCTCTTACTCGATCTCCCGGATCTTGCTTTCAACCACTATGGCTTTGTCAACTAGCTTCTGGAAGCTTGCATAGTCATTGTTGAGGAGCTGAACCAAGATCTCATTGTTCAACCCTCTCATGAACAAGTACTGCTTCCTCTGGTCCGGGTTGACGTCTTCGGGGGCATACCTTGAAAGCTGCGTGAACTTGTTGAGGTACTCATTCACGCTCTTCTTTCCTTGGCGGAGACCCTCGAACTCTTGCCTTTTGAGCATCATGACACCAGCAGGGACGTAGTGAGAGCGGAAACTCTCCTTGAACTCAGTCCAAGTGATCGTCTCCTGGTCGACATGAGCAATGCAAAGGGCGTCCCACCAGTCAGCGGCTGCTCCCATGAGTTAGTGCGATGCGGAGAGAACTTTCTCTTGGTCATTGCACTGAACTATGGCAAGCTTCTTCTCCATGGACTTCAACCAATCATCGGCCTCCATGGGATCATTAGCTTGTGCAAAAGTGGGTGGTCGAGTCCTCATGAACTCTCCCAATCGGTTGTGAGCCGGCAGTGGTGCAGAAACGGGATTGTTGTTGTTGGCTTGCAGCTGACCCAAAGTTTGGATCATGGTTTGCATAAGCTGGTTCTGCATGGCCATCAACCGTTCCAGGTTGTTTGCACCAGCTCCGGGGTTGTCATTCTCAGGAACCTCAACGTGGTCATCCTCTTGGTTGTCACGGACGTTACTCCTTTGTCGGCCGGCGTTTTCTCTCACCATATTTGAGAGAGAGTTGGATAGAATAGAGTTTAGAAGGTTAGATGGATCCCCCTAACTATATGCATCAAGGTGGATGGGCTATATATATTAGCCTATATGAGGATGTGAATAAGTGCCGAAGCATCTCACATCTCTCTACTATGTGTGGATATGGACAACGCTGAAACGTCCCACAACTCACACTAAGCACTCAAGCACAACAATCATCACAAAAGTTCAGCACACAACTCCTATTCAAGGCTTATTCAATGGGGGTCCTATGTGGTTTGGGGTGATACCAATCTGTGACTAATCTGTTGACTAGGCTTGCGTCCTACGGTCAACCGTGGTTCTGCTACCAATTTGTGATCAATCTAGGCTTGTGACCTACAGTCAACCATGGTAGCTTGATACCAATCTGTGACTTCTATCTAGGCTTGTGATCTATGATCAACCGTGGCTTTGATACCAATCTGTGACGCCCCGGCTCTGTGAGGAACCTGGACTGATGCATATGTGTGCTCAGGATGTTCATCACACATACACTTATAATCCACAAACTGAATTCAGAATATATATAACCACGAATGAATAGATTCAAGTACTTTATTACATCAATCTTTATTGCAGCGGAAGTCTTATCTTAGCAGCGGAAGTCTTATTCTAGCAGCGGAAGTCTTCTAAACTATAGAGGAAGCTGACGGGACCCTGCCGCCCCGATCACGTCACGGGGACGGGGCACCTTGCCCGGGAATCGCATTGGGTGGTACCGTGTTATGCGGCACCCAACAGCACACATATAAGGAACAATGTATTACATAAATCAAAGAGGAAGCTTACAACTGTTCTTTGTAAATAATTTACATAAAATAGCTACAGCGGAAGTCTATAAACAGCTCACGTTGAATATCTAAGAAGCACTCGAGAAGGGGTCCAGCCCGTGGACTCCTCTCGCTAGCAACACGAAGACATGGCAGCGGCTAGGTTCTCCAAGTGTGACATGACTTGGAAGTTCCCGAGTCTCACCGGACAACCTCTTTATAGCGTCGAGGGTTACCTGCAAAACCACTTATATAGCAAGAGTGAGCACAAAGGCTCAGCAAGACTTAACCGTCTCTCCTAAAGCATGCACCAAAAGGGGAAGGGATTCAATTTTTGTCATGGATGATCGTTTCAGCAAAATGGCACATTTTATTCCTTGCCACAAGAGCGACGATGCTTCCCGTATTGCTGAATTAATTTTCAGGGAAATCGTGCGACTACATGGAATGCCACGTACCATTGTGTCGGATCGTGACACCAAGTTCTTGAGCTACATTTGGAAGACATTGTGGGGCAAAATTGGGACAAGACTGTTGTTCTCCACAACATGTCATCCGCAAACGGACGGCCAAACTGAAGTTGTGAATCGAACACTATCAATGTTGCTCCGAGCTGTCCTTAAGAAGAACCTGAAACTATGGGAAGAAAGCTTGCCACATGTTGAGTTTGCATACAATAGGGTAGTACACTCGACCACTAGATTTTGTCCATTTGAAATTGAATATGGATTCACACCTACTGCTCCCATAGATCTTTTGTCTTTACCCATGCAGGAACGTGTGAACTTCGATGCAAGCAAGCGAGCTGAATTTGTCAAGAACATTCATGATAGGGCTCGGGCCAATATTGAAAAGATGACCAAGAAGTATGAGAAGCACGCTAACAAGGGTCGCAGGAAGGTGTTGTTTGAACCAGGGGACTTGGTTTGGGTGCACCTTCGAAAGGATCATTTTCCAGAGCTGCGCAAGAGCAAGTTGCAACCCCGGGCTGACGGACCATTCAAAGTTCTACGCAAGATCAACGACAACGCTTATGAAATTGATCTGCCATGTACTTATGGTGTGAGTACCAGTTTCAATGTGTCCGACCTCTCTCCATTCTTTGGATTGGAAGAGTCGAGGACGACTCTTTTTCAACGGGGGAGGATGATATGCCCACGCCGACCACACCATCAAGTATACCGACTACATCAAGCAAGATGGAACAATCATCAAGTCAAGCTGCAGCAGCTCATGTCTTCGATGGACCAATTACTCGTAGCCGGGCTAAACAGCTACAACAAGAGGTGCACGCGCTACTTTGTGAAATTCCATTTATTAATGAGAATTATATACTTCCTAAATTGTACATGTTTCTATTACTCAGGTTCACCAAGGAGGATGACAAGGACACGCCGAGACTGAACCAGAGAGGAGAACTACGTCGAACCAGTTCGGCCTGGCAGAACTGTCATGAAGAAACAGTCATATCTCTTGATTCATAGAAGCTGTGAAGGTACATGAGTACTTGTTGGAAAGGTGTTGAAGTCAACTTTCTAATGCCACTAAGTGCCGAGTGCTTTAGAGCTCCCAGCTTAGCAGCTGAGTGCTTTTGGTGCAGACTGTTCAGAAGATCAATAGTCAGCCTGAAATCCAAGTTTCCATGAGAAACTGTATCACTCTACAATATTTTGTGAAGCATGCTACACATGATGTGAAAGGTTATCAAATTAGCTTTCTAACGCATCTGGTCCCGTGTCTTTTGGATGTCCCTAGGTGGAGTTATGATTAAAACATTGAAGACCACTCAAAAGGCCAGAAGACATGAGGGAAATTGATGACCACTGCATGAATGATCAAGCCAGTCGGCCTTCCACCTTCCCACGTTGCTTTTTCAGTTCACATCTATTTTTGGACTAGTTGGCATAAATACCGCTCTTTTGTAAGCCAATGGACTTTTTTTTGATGAATTAAGATTAATCCAGTGATATTTGCAGCCGAGCTGCTTGAGTGTCTTACTCAATCCTTGTTCTTCTTGAACTTGTGGAGAGATCTCTCTGAGATCCACTAATTCGTGCTCTGCGGGTTCCAGTACGGCTGCCCCGTCTTGTGTGGATTAGCTCCGGTTGTGGTTCTGCGGTCGTTCAGAGATCGAGTCGAAGTCTTTGCGGTTTCGGTGTCTCTCTCCCCGTCGCTTGGTCGCATCCAACCTTGGTCAGGTATAAAGCTAGTTATCCGCGCTGTTTCTCCAGCAAGTTATCTTGTTCTTGAGCCTCCTGTCGTGAAGATCGGGCCACCCTTCGCCGAACCAAATTCGGTGCATATCATGTGGTAATCAGAGCTATCGTTGTCATGGTAGGTTCATTTTTTTTTCACCCACCCTCCCACCCTTTTTTTAATCTGTTACAGTTTTCACCATCCATCCCTGTGTTTATCTTTTACATATATTTGTTTGTCCTATAGTCCAAAGCCTAAAAAAAATACCTATAGCCCTTTTGACGGTACTGTTATCTTGTGTTAGTGTTCTTCCAGTTGCTCGTCACCACCGTTTACCTATATCTTTTGTAGTTCAGCAGCGCACAGCAATGTCTCGGGAGCTACATCTTCTTCTCGAAGCAGAGAAATTGTATGCCATAAATGCCACGGCCGTGGGCACATTGCTGCCCAATGCCCAAGTATGAGGGCCATGTTTTTGAATGAGAAAGGTGAATGGGAATCCGAGAGTGATCCGGAAGATGCTGGACCGATATGTGATGAAGAAATTGAGGAGGAAGGGAATGAGACCCAGCCTGAAGAAGGAGAACATAATTGCTTTATTTCTCTACGAGTGCTTAGTGTAACAGCAGAAAAGGAAGACAACGGGCAGCGACATAATTTGTTCCATACCCGTGGACTAATCAAAGATAAGGTGTGTCGCATCATCGTTGATAATGGCAGCTGCAACAATATTGCTAGCCAAGAATTGGTGGACAGATTGGGACTGAAACCACGGCGTCATCCTAGTCCATACAAGATGCAGTGGCTTAATGATTGTGGTGCACTACATGTCAGTCATACTGTGACTGTACCATTCTCTGTTGGTAAATACAATGATCATGTGGAGTGCAACGTGGTGCCTATGCAAGCCTGCCAGCTTCTGCTCGGTCGACCATGGCTATATGATCGTGATGTCCAGATTTTTGGAAGGACCAACAAGCTGTCTTTTGTGTACAAAGGAGGGCGAATTTCCTTGCTTCCTTTGACACCGGAAGAAAATTTGAAGGATGATATCAGGAAGAAGCAGCGCGAGAGCGAGCACCACTTGCGAGTGAGCCACAAAAATAGTAAGGAAGAGTGTCCACAGCCAAATCAAACCCCACAGCTGCAAGGAACCCAGAAAACGGGAAAAGAGGGTTTAGTAATGATGGCAAGGAAGGGGGATATCAAAGCATTGAGTGAACCCGATGCCATGTTCTTTGTACTTATGTACAAGGACACTTTTCTTTCTGCTTATGCCTTACCCTCTACCCTGCCGAGTACTCTTTTGAATGTCTTGCAGGAATATGAAGATGTCTTTCCGGACGAAGTACCACCAGGACTGCCACCTAAGAGAGGGATCGAGCATCAAATTGACTTGGTTCCTGGTGCGTCACTTCCGAACAGGGCTGCATACCGCACCAACCCACAGGAGACAAAAGAAATTCAGCGACCAGTGGAGGAATTGATGAAAAAAGGGTATGTACAGGAAAGTCTTTCCCCTTGTGCTGTCCCTGTTCTTTTAGTGCCTAAGAAAGATGGGTCTTGGAGACTGTGTGTGGATTGCCGCGCAATTAACATCACAGTAAGATATAGGCATCCCATTCCTCGCCTAGATGATATGCTTGATGAACTTAGTGGTGCTAATTTTTTCACTAAATTGATTTAAGAAGTGGCTATCATCAGATTCGTATGAAAGAAGGAGATGAGTGGAAGACAGCCTTTAAAACAAAATTTGGATTGTATGAATGGTTAGTGATGCCTTTCGGTTTAACAAATGCACCTAGTACATTTATGCGATTAATGAATCATGTGCTTAGAACTTTCATTGGTAAATTTGTTGTGGTTTATTTTGATAAGATCCTAATCTACAGCAAGACTCTTGAAGAACATGTTGCACATATCCAGAGCGTGCATGCTGTCCTGCGTAAACAAAAATTGTACGCTAACCTTGAGAAGTGCACCTTCTGCACCAACAAGGTAGTTTTCCTTGGTTTTGTTGTTTCAGGACAAGGCGTGGAGGTGGATGCTGAGAAAGTCAAGGCTGTACACGAATGGACGCCTCCACAGAACGTGAGCCAAGTGAGAAGCTTCCTTGGACTTGTTGGTTTCTACCGGCGCTTCGTGAAAGATTTCAGCACGATCGCTGCTCCAATCAATGAGCTGACCAAGAAAGATGTACCTTTCAAATGGGGAGAAGCACAACAAAAGGATTTTGAAGAATTAAAGAAGAAGATCACAACATCCCCAGTCCTTGCACTTCCTGATTTCAACAAGACATTTGAAATTGAATGTGATGCAAGTGGAGTTGGGATTGGAGGCGTGCTGATGCAAGAAAAGAGACCAATTGCATTCTTCAGTGAAAAGCTAAGTGGTCCGACTTTGAATTATTCAGTTTATGATAAAGAATTATATGCTCTCTTTTGGAGTTTGGAAACTTGGCAACACTACCTTTATCCTAAAGAATTTGTAATACATTCAGACCATGAATCATTGAAACATATTAAGGGACAACTAAAACTGAATAAACGACATGCTAAGTGGAGTGAATTTATTGAGTCCTTTCCTTGTATTGTCAAATATAAGAAAGGTCAAGACAATATTGTAGCTGATGCTTTATCTCGACGTCATGCTTTGCTCACACAACTTGATGCTAAAATTCTCGGATTGGAAAGTATAAAGGAATTATATGCCACTGATTCGTACTTTGCTGAACCATATGCCAAGTGCCGTAATGGCAAAGGATGGGAAAAGTATCATGTGCATGATGGATTTTTATTTCGCACTAACAAACTTTGTATTCCAGATTGCTCTGTTTGACTTTTACTCGTGCAGGAAGCTCATGCAGGTGGACTTATGGGCCATTTTGGAGCCAAGAAGACGGAGCAAGTGCTGGCCGACCATTTCTTTTGGCCAAAAATGCGATGAGATGTAGAGAGACATGTTCTTCGCTGTGAAAACTGCCACAAAGCTAAGTCTCGTCTGAACCCTCATGGTTTATATACTCCTCTTCCTTTTCCTAATGCACCTTGGGAGGACATTTCAATGGATTTTGTTCTTGGGTTACCACGGACCAAGAGGGGAAGGGATTCAATTTTTGTCGTGGTTGACCGTTTCAGCAAAATGGCACATTTTATTCCTTGCCACAAGAGCGACGATGCTTCCCGTATTGCTGAATTATTTTTCAGGGAAATCATGCGACTACATGGAATGCCATGTACCATTGTGTCGGATCGTGACACCAAGTTCTTGAGCTACTTTTGGAAGACATTGTGGGGCAAACTTGGGACAAGACTGTTGTTCTCCACAACATGTCATCCGCAAAAGGACGGCCAAACTGAAGTTGTGAATCGAACACTATCAATGTTGCTCCGAGCTGTCCTTAAGAAGAACCTGAAACTATGGGAAGAAAGCTTGTCACATGTTGAGTTTGCATACAATAGGGCAGTACACTCGACCACTAGATTTTGTCCATTTGAAATTGTATATGGATTCACACCCACTGCTCTCATAGATCTTTTGTCTTTACCCATGCAGGAACGTGTGAACTTCGATGCAAGCAAGCGAGCTGAATTTGTCAAGAACATTCATGATAGGGCTCGGGCCAATATTGAAAAGATGACCAAGAAGTATGAGAAGCACGCTAACAAGGGTCGCAGGAAGGTGTTGTTCGAACCAGGGGACTTGGTTTGGGTGCACCTTCGAAAGGATCGTTTTCCAGAGCTGCACAAGAGCAAGTTGCAACCCCGGGCTGACGGACCATTCAAAGTTCTACGCAAGATCAATGACAACGCTTATGAAATTGATAAGCCAAGTACTTATGGTGTGAGTACCAGTTTCAATGTGTCCGACCTCTCTCCATTCTTTGGATTGGAAGAGTCGAGGACGACTCTTTTTCAAGGGGGGAGGATGATATGCCCACGCCGACCACACCATCAAGTATACCGACTACATCAAGCAAGATGGAATACCATCAAGTCAAGCTGCACCAGCTCATGTCTTCGATGGACCAATTACTCGTAGCCGAGCTAAACAGCTACAACAAGAGGTGCACGCGCTACTTTGTGAAATTCCATTTATTAATGAGAATTATATACTTCCTAAATCGTACATGTTTCTATTACTCAGGTTCACCAAGGAGGATGATAAGGACACGCCGATTCTGAACCAGAGAGGAGAACTACGTTGAACCAGTTCGGCCTGCCAGAACTGTCATGAAGAAACAGTCATATCTCGTGATTCATAGAAGCTGTGAAGGTCTGTGAGTACTTGTTGGAAAGTTGTTGAAGTCAACTTTCTAATGCCACTAAGTGCCGAGTGCTTTAGAGCTCACAGCTTGACAGCCGAGTGCTTTTGGTGCAGACTGTTCAGAAGATCAATAGTCAGCCTGATATCCAAGTTTCCGTGAGAAACTGTATCACTCTACAATATTTCGTGAAGCATGCTACACATGGTGTGAAAGGTTATCGAATTAGCTTTCCAACGCATCTGGTCCCATGTCTTTTGGATGTCCCTAGGTGGAGTTATGATTAAAACATTGAAGACCACTCAAAAGGCCAGAAGACATGCGGAAAATTGATGACCACTGCATGAATGATCAAGCCAGTTGGCCTTCCACCTTCCCACGTGGCTTTTTCAGTTCACATTTATTTTTAGACTAGTTATTGGCATAAATACCGCTCTTTTTGTAAGCCAAGGAACACTTTTGATGAATTAAGATTAATCCAGTGATATTTGCAGCCGAGCTACTTGAGTGTCTTACTCAACACTTGTTCTTCCTTGTTCTTCTTGAACTTGTGGAGAGATCTCTCTGAGATCCACTAATTCGTGCTCTGTGGGTTCCAGTACGGTTGCCCCGTCTTGTGTGGATTAGCTCCGGTTGTGGTTCTGCGGTCGTTCGGAGATCGAGTCGAAGTCTTCGCGGTTTCGGTGTCTCTCTCCCCGTCGCTTGGTCGCATCCAACCTTGGTCAGGTATAAAGCTAGTTATCCGCGTTGTTTCTACAGCAAGTTATCTTGTTCTTGAGCCTCCTGTCGTGAAGATCGGGCCACCCTTCGCCGAACCAAATTCGGTGTATATCAAGAAGAAGTGCCGGACCTCAACAATGCTTCGAATATGGTAAGACATGACATTTTCGTAAGGATTGCCCTAGCCTTTCAGGTCCTACTTCCCATGATAAAAAGCAAACTAGGACGAAGCACTCAAACGATAAGAAAAATAAGAAGGGTTTTATAGGACGCCAATTGGTAAATAGTTTTATCTCTGCACTTCAAGAACTTGGCTCGGGCGATGTGGACATCGTAAGTGATGAAGATGATTTGGCAAACTCATGCTTCATGGCGGGCAATTCATGTTCAAGTATGGAGGAGGCAGAACAAAACAACGACAATGAAGAGGTATGTCCTACTTGTGAAGAAATATGTGATGCTATTTCTCGTGCCACTGTTATAAAAAAGGACAGAAAGCTTAGGGACAATGCTGTTAAAATTGAGTCACTAGAATCTGAAATTAATCGTTTAAAATCCTTGATTCCTAGTGATGATTCTTGTTCCTCATGTGATTTAATATATGAACAATTGTCCTCTCTAAGAAGTGCACATACCTCCACACTTGATAAACTTGAGTTAGAGATTGAAAAGAACAGAGAGCTTGCTGCACTTAATGATAAAACATGAAAGATGCTTGTTGTTCTACAATTGATTTATATTGTTATACTTGTGATGATCTTAATAAGAAACTTCAAGATGCTATGAATGAAATTTCTATATTGAACAATGCTTTACGTTCTCATGAAGTTAAGTATTATTCCAATTGCAAACTAAAAGGAAAAACTTCATGTCAAAACTGACTAGACTTGTCTAAGAAACTTGATGACATGAATAGGACACTAGAGCGGTTTTATAATGGGAATAAGAATCTGAACTTGCTGTTGAATTCTTCTAAATCTTGCAATAATAAAACTGGTTTAAGTTTTGATTCCCATGCTCATGCTAATGCACATCCACCTAAAATTGTAAAGTCATTAGGAAGTGGTTTGATTAAAACAGTTCCTAAACAAAAGAAGTGGTTTTTAAATCTGCAGGAGTGTTGTCTCATTCGGTTTCAAATAAACATGTTGTCTGCTCATCTAGACATGAAAATAAAGTTAAATTTCATTGTACCTACTGTGGTAGAGATGGTCATGTCATAGATTTTTGTTATAGACTAGCTAAGCAACAGAAAAAGGAAAGAATGATTGCTAGATCACATAACAACTATGCAAAGCATGTTGCTTGTGCTGAACCGAATGTTAGGAATATGCAACCTGCTGTAATGAGTCAGAAACATGCAAAGTTTGCTTCCGGACCTATAGTTTTTAGTGCTACTCATGTAACATCTCGTAGGTCAGTAGTTGGGTACAAAAAAATACTCAAAGTCTGGCTCATAAACCTGCTGTTTTATCTCAGCCTTCGCGTGTTATTTCTGCTGGACGTCGTGTGACTCAGTACTGGATTCCTAAATGCATTTTGACTAATCCAAGTATTGAGTCATCGACGTATTGTACTTCTATGTAGGTTACACGCTTGAGGAAGAAGAACATTTGGATTGTGGATTCAGGATGCTCACACCACATGACCGGTAACAAAGAATTGTTCTCCTTCCTCTCTTTTGTGCCACATGTAGAAAATGTTACTTTTGCCGATAATTCTTCAACTCCTATAATTGCTAAGGGTTCGGTTAGAGCAAATAATCACTACACTTTAAAAGATGTGGCACTCGTTAAAAATTTGAAATACAACTTGCTTTCTGTTTTACAATTGCTAGATGAAAATCTGGTAATTATTTTCACTAAAAATTGTTGCAATTTTGTAGATTCAAATAGTGAGCTCATTTTTAATATGTCTCGATTTGGAAGAGTTTTTAAAGCTGATTTTGATATGTCATCCTCTAAGCATAGATGTCTAGTTGCTAATGATGCAAAAGACTTATATTTTTTGGCATCGTAGACTTGGTTACATAGGCTTTGATAATCTCACACGTGTTAGTGCTCTTGGTCGCATACATAGGCTGCCTAAGCTTAAAGGGGACAAATAAATTGTGTGCTCTTCTTGTAGACATGCTAAGATGGTTGCAGGTTCACATGCTCCTCTCACAATGACCATGACAACTGAACCGGGTCAACTTTTGCACCTTGACACCGTAGAACCTTCACGTGTTCAATCCTTCGGGGCTAAATGGTATGTTCTTGTGATTGTTGATGACTATTCTAGATACTCTTGGGTTTATTTTATGTCATCTAAGAATGAAACTTTTAGTCACTTTAAAACCTTATTTCTTAGATTATCAATTGATCACCCAGGATCTTTAAAACCAATTAGAAGTGATAACGGAACCAAATTTAAAAAACAATCGTTTGATCACTTTTGTGCTGAAAATGGAATAGATCATCAATTTTCTACACCATATGTACCTCAACAAAATGGTGTTGTAGAGAGAAAGAACAGAATCTTAGTTGAGATGACTAGGACTATGCTTGATGAATATCAAACTCCTAGAAAATTTTGGGCTGATGTAATTGCAACTGCTTGTTATGTCTCAAATCATGTTTTCTTGCGTGCTAAGCTAGGTAAAACACCATATGAACTTCAGTTTGGACATAGGCCTAGTGTCACACACTTTCGGGTCTTTGGTTGCAAATGCTTTGTTAAGAAACATGGTAATCTTGATAAATTTGAACCTAGATCAGTTGATGACATGTTTCTTGGTTACCCATCTCATACTAGAGGCTACCTTGTGCTTTTACATGACACTAACAAAATTTTGGAGACTTGTGAAGTTTCTTTTGATGAAGCTAGCCCAGGTACTAGCTCTAATATTGCAGGACCAGATCCATATTTTTAGGGGGAAAGTATTTTCATCGAAGAAGATGAAGAAGTGATGCTGCTGCCCGAAAATTCAGGAGGTAATGACATTGTTCCAGCTCCTGATTTTGATTCACAACCAGCACCGACGACAACCATTGCTAGTCCAGATCGTCCTCAAGTCACAAGTTCTTCAATTTGTGATGAACATTAAGAAGAAGGAGCTTGTGAATTGTCTACTCCCCTCCAGGTGCTCAAAGGTCATTGTCACACCCGGTTTTTCCGAAGAAACAACCAAGTGAATATCACATGTATGCCAGGATCATTTTCTCATACATGTGATGACAAATAGTGAAGCATCATTTATTACAAGCCAGGTGTCGAATATAAATAAGTCTTACATCGCAAATATCTCAATGGACAATAATACGTTCATCACAAACAAATAAACTAGCAGCGGAATATTATTCTTGAGGGCTCCGTCACAGGCGTTGCCCGGGGGTCTCCATGAACCTAGAAACCTTCCTCGGGTCCAAAGTCTTGGTCATTATACACCACCTCATTGTCTTGACCTGAGCAGCAATATAAACCAACAAATATGCAAGGTTGAGTACCAAGGGTACTCAGCAAGTGTGGGAAAATTATATCATGCATGGCTAGAACAAGGAGAGGTTGAACTCATGGTTAAAGCACTACGCAATTAATTCCTATCACCTTAGCTTTTTAAGCACCTACATTACTACATAGATGAAATGGTCCCAAGATCCCATACCCTCATCATAATCAAATAACCATAACATCATTTCCGATGTTAAGCTCCCCGCTTAACATTCACAACTTCCAAAAACCATCAATCCTCTAATCATGAATAAGTCCAAGCCGCTCTTGACCGTGAGCACGGCTGTCATGACAGTTTTGACTCTGCAGAGTTTGTACCACTGTACCCACATGTAGTGATTTCATCCCCCGTTGCCGGGTGGACTAAAAGAACCTCCATTATGCCAGTGGCTACGAACCACATTCACACTTCCCAGGTGTGTAGCCAGGAGATCACTACGAAGCCTTTACAAAGGGATTCCCGACGAGCGTGGGCCCACTGAGGTTTCACCCCTAACAGCATACAAGAGGCTCCAACCCCGCTGCAGTGGCCCCCTCTTGAGCCTTGCGGATCATATGGTAGTCCAGCTGACACCTATTCCCCGCACCATCCAACACACCCATACTATGCCGGGGATACACCTAATTAATTGGCCAAGCTGCCCCATCTCAGCATGTGGTTGGCACTGTAAAGCCAGGTTACATGCTCCATGAACCGGTCCTTAGGATCCAGGCAAGTACTCAACACAAACCCGAGTCTCGTGCACCCAGCACACAACCAAAACATCCAACTTGCCTTGATCCCTACCTCTACATAACTCACAATATCCCATTCAAGAGTATGGTAATATAAACTGATGATCTCATATCCCAAATATCCCATTCTAAGCATGGCTAAGCGTATGCATGTAAATAAATGACATAATAAATAAATCCCAACCCAAGCTACAAGGAAACAAGGTAATGCAATTCTAGGGAAACATCCTAACATGGGTTTCATATTTTCAATTGACAATGCAAATAATTCTAGCTACACATCCTAGCATAGGATCAAAGTGGTCAAGGACACTTGCCTCCTTCTTGCTGCTCTTGAAATGGGTAGTCCTGGTCTTGGAAAGGAATAACTTGCTCTTGAGCAGGTTCTACATCATACCATCACACATAGCAAAAGAAAAACAACAATCCATAAGACATAGTTCACACTTCCACTTCATACAAACCACACATTCATATTTATGAAAGTCATTCACCCTTATATGTGTTGTGGTTACTTTATGTGTGTTGAGTTGTGGCTTGCATGCACTTTTAACCATGTGTATATGATTCCTACTTTTGTGTCCACATTTATACTTACATACTAGATATATGAGTTTCCAATAAATTTCTTATATTCAACTACTACACCTTTTTACTACCAAGTGTGTATGAAAAGTATTTTTCTTTCCCATATGTGCCTTCATAACTTCTACCAACCCTAAACTGAACTCTTTGGATTTTAAAAACTCCATTTATCATTTACTAGTTGCTATATTTTCAGATTTATATTCCTATGCGTAATTGTGTACTTTATTATGAAATTAGTAATACTCATCATCTAACAGAATAGGTTCTGGTCCTAAATAATTTAATAACATATTTTGACCTTTGCCTCTGATGGAAACCATCTCATAATTATTTTCCCTATTTTCTAAAACTATTTACTACTTAAAATTGTGTCCCTAATTGTGAATAATAAATTAAACAGATTCAATTCAGTCCATGTGCTCATGGGAAGTCCCTTGCTGCACTGGCGGGTACTTGTACTCCGTGGTACCACTCTCACGTTGGAGGATATACATGTACTCAGTTTTGTCCAAGTGGCGACGATAGATGTGACACTGGCAGGTGATGGCCTCCCAGGTGACATCTTTCTCCGCATCGACCTGTGTTGCCCGACAAGCTGGAGAGTGGTGAATCTTAAGCAGCTGATTTTCGTGTATAATCCTCATCTCTGAGCTCCATTCTTCCCTCTTCTCACAGATGGTCCTGGTGGAGTTATAATGGATAATTAGCTTGCCCGTATTGCCGGCGGCTTCGAGCATACGCCGAAGACGGCGCAATAAGCCTCCTACTGCCAATCCGTAGGAAAGGTACGTCACCGGACGACTCTCCTCTCTTTCGGCAAGGGCTACTATGGGAACTCTCCCTCCTGTGGACTTGCGAGCGGTGCGAATCATGCGAACCATCTAAAACAAAAAGAATTTAAAATTAGGTTAGATAAACTCTCAAACAAAAATCCTATTTTGAATGAAAGTTGGGGTAAGATGAAGAAAATGACTCCTTAAATAACACTTTTCAACCCACACCTTGGAAAATAGTTTTTAAGAAAATAGGGCCCTTAAATATGTCCATTTCTACCTAGGTCCACGTTCCTACGGGCAACCTTGGCTCTGATACCACCTCTGTCACACCCGGTTTTTCCGAAGAAATAACCAAGTGAATATCACATGTATGCCAGGATCATTTTCTCATACATGTGATGACAAATAGTGAAGCATCATTTATTACAAGCCAGGTGTCGAATATAAATAAGTCTTACATCGCAAATGTCTCAATGGACAATAATACGTTCATCACAAACAAATAAACTAGCAGCGGAATATTATTCTTGAGGGCTCCGTCACAGGCGTTGCCCGGGGGTCTCCATGAACCTAGAAACCTTCCTCGGGTCCAAAGTCTTGGTCATTATACACCACCTCATTGTCTTGACCTGAGCAGCAATATAAACCAACAAATATGCAAGGTTGAGTACCAAGGGTACTCAGCAAGTGTGGGAAAATTATATCATGCATGGCTAGAAAAAGGAGAGGTTGAACTCATGGTTAAAGCACTACGCAATTAATTCCTATCACCTTAGCTTTTTAAGCACCTACATTACTACATAGATGAAATGGTCCCAAGCTCCCATACCCTCATCATAATCAAAGAACCATAACATCATTTCCGATGTTAAGCTCCCCACTTAACATTCACAACTTCCAAAAACCATCAATCCTCTAATCATGAATAAGTCCAAGCCGCTCTTGACCGTGAGCACGGCTGTCATGACAGTTTTGACTCTGCAGAGTTTGTACCACTATACCCACATGTAGTGATTTCATCCCCCGTTGCCGGGTGGACTAAAAGAACCTCCATTATGCCAGTGGCTACGAACCACATTCACACTTCCCATGTGTGTAGCCAGGAGATCACTACGAAGCCTTTACAAAGGGATTCCCGACGAGCATGGGCCCACTGAGGTTTCACCCCTAACAGCATACAAGAGGCTCCAACCCCGCTGCAGTGGCCCCCTCTTGAGCCTTGCGGATCATATGGTAGTCCAGCTGACACCTATTCCCCGCACCATCCAACACACCCATACTACGCCGGGGATACACCTAATTAATTGGCCAAGCTGCCCCATCTCAGCATGTGGTTGGCACTGTAAAGCCAGGTTACATGCTCCATGAACCGGTCCTTAGGATCCAGGCAAGTACTCAACACAAACCCGAGTCTCGTGCACCCAGCACACAACCAAAACATCCAACTTGCCTTGATCCCTACCTCTACATAACTCACAATATCCCATTCAAGAGTATGGTAATATAAACTGATGATCTCATATCCCAAATATCCTATTCTAATCATGGCTAAGCGTATGCATGTAAATAAATGACATAATAAATAAATCCCAACCCAAGCTACAAGGAAACAAGGTAATGCATTTCTAGGGAAACATCCTAACATGGGTTTCATATTTTCAATTGACAATGCAAATAATTCTAGCTACACATCCTAGCATAGGATCAAAGTGGTCAAGGACACTTGCCTCCTTCTTGCTGCTCTTGAAATGGGTAGTCCTGGTCTTGGAAAGGAATAACTTGCTCTTGAGCAGGTTCTACATCATACCATCACACATAGCAAAAGAAAAACAACAATCCATAAGACATAGTTCACACTTCCACTTCATACAAACCACACATTCATATTTATGAAAGTCATTCACCCTTATATGTGTTGTGGTTACTTTATGTGTGTTGAGTTGTGGCTTGCATGCACTTTTAACCATGTGTATATGATTCCTACTTTTGTGTCCACATTTATACTTACATACTAGATATATGAGTTTCCAATAAATTTCTTATATTCAACTACTACACCTTTTTACTACCAAGTGTGTATGAAAAGTATTTTTCTTTCCCATATGTGCCTTCATAACTTCTACCAACCCTAAACTGAACTCTTTGGATTTTAAAAACTCCATTTATCATTTACTAGTTGCTATATTTTCAGATTTACATTCCTATGCTTAATTGTGTACTTTATTATGAAATTAGTAATACTCATCATCTAACAGAATAGGTTCTGGTCCTAAATAATTTAATAACATATTTTGACCTTTGCCTCTGATGGAAACCATCTCATAATTATTTTCCCTATTTTCTAAAACTATTTATTACTTAAAATTGTGTCCCTAATTGTGAATAATAAATTAAACAGATTCAATTCAGTCCAAAATATGTTTTTATCTCCCTCCAAAATTTCCTAAACACTGAGAAAATCTTTAACTTAATTTTGACAATATGTTTGTCCCACTTTTTAATTTTTAAACACTAGTTACATACTCAATTTTCTAAATTAAGTACTAAACAGGGCTAAAATGATGAACTCATCCCATTACAGGGTCTATAATATTATTTTCAGAATTTCCAGGGGTCTAGCTACACTTATCAGAGGTGTTTTTCCTAATTTTTATTAAGTCCAGGGGCTAAAACTGATTTTTAAATGAATTTACATGATTTTCTGGAGTTCCAGGGGCTAGATCTGAAGTTTCCGGGGCTAGCTCTTATTTCCCGAGAACCCCAGGGGGTAGCACGTAAGAATTCCAGTCTTTATAACGCGGGGCTGACGTGGACCGTCCGATTTTAAACCGACGGCTGAGATTATAACATCGAACCGGTACGCGGGGATTTAAACCCTACCGTGCGATTTAAAATAAACGGCGCACAAGCGGCCACGTCGCTCTGATCGAGCGCGGGTGGCGCTGCCGGTGGCGCACGGCGGCGGGAAGCGGCGATCTCGCCGGAAACTTTCGGATCCTCGAGAATTCTGCCTAGAACTGTGATCTTATGGCATAGATCGGTAGAGGGGAGGTCGGGGATCTCACCTCGGGGGTTTTCTTGAGCTCGGAGGTCCTGGAAGGTGATCGGCGGCGAGGTCCGAGGCAAAACCACGGCGAAGCTCGTCGGCGCTGTGTTTACACCGCAAGTCACCGAGTTTTCTGCACCTGCAAGGTTCCCCGGGGGCGGTGGATCAAGACCAGCGAGTTAGATCGGAGTTTCCGAGCTTAGATCGGCCAGAATTCATCGGAGAAGTCTCGGTTCTCACCGGAGTAAAAATCGGCGATCGCGTGGGAAAAACAGAACGGGGCCGGGGTTTTTATAGACGGGGGAAAGCGGCGAGGTGGTTTAGATCATGTCCGTTTCCTCCTCGAGCGAAATTCGGCTGTGATCCGCAGCAGTTCCGATCGGATTGGATTCGGTGAGAGAGAGTCCGGCGCGGCGCGAGGTGGAAGACGAAGCCCGGGTGGGTCCCGCCTGTCAGCATGAGAAAACGCGGGCACGCGGCTGCGGGCTGGCGCGGGGAAGTTGGGCCGGCTGGTGGGTTTCGGCCCACTGGCCGGTTTTTTTCTGTTTTCTCTTTTTCTTTTTCCATTTCTTTTCTGATTTGAGTTTAATTTGAATTCCAGTTTGAACTTGGATTTTTGCAAAACATGCAACACGTCCAAAAATTTTTAAATTCCCCTCTTAACATGATTTAGTGTTTTGAATCAAAATTTTGGGGTGTTACAGTCATCCTACACAACAAATGATTGGAAGCTTGCACGAACGAGTCACACTGTCCAGGTTTTGTGATCCAAACTCTCACGCTCATTCTGCAGTTGTTGCTTCTTTTGCAAAGGTATATCACACACAACTCACTAATGAATCTTGGATTATTGCCATGCAAGAAGAGTTAGAAAATTTTGAAAAAAATAATGTTTGGAAACTTGTACCTCTACCTCAAGGTCACACTCTAATCGGAACTAAATGAATGTTTAAAAATAAACAAAGTGAGGATGGGGTTGTGGTTAGGAATAAGGCTAGGTTGGATGCTCAATGTTTCACACAAGTTGAAGGACTAGATTTTGATGAATCTTTTGCTCTTGTTGCTAGATTAGAAGCCATAATAATTTTGTTAGCATTTGCTGCATCTAAAGGTTTCAAGTTATATCAAATGGATGTTAAAAGTGTTTTTCTTAATGGCTACATAGATGAGGAGGTTTATGTCAAGCAAGCACCGGGTTTTGAAAATCCAAATTTCCCTAATCATGTTTACAAACTGTCCAAAGCCTTGTATGGTCTTAAACAATCCCCTAGAGCATGGTATGATAGGTTAAAAACCATTTTTACTTGAAAAGGGGTTTACCATGGGCAAGGTTGATAAAACTCTTTTTATGCTTAAGCATGGCAAATTATTCATTCAAGTGTATGTGGATGATATTATCTTTGGTTGTGTTTCTCATGATCTTGTGTCCAAGTTTTCAGCTATGATGATTTCAGAATTTGAGATGAGTATGATGGGAGAACTCACATACTTTTTGGGGCTGCAAGTCAAGTAAACCTAGGAGGGTACTTTTGCGTTGCATCAAACAAAGTATACAAGAGACCTTCTTAAGCGCTTCAACATGGACAAAAGCAAGTCGCTTCGGACACCAATGGGTATAGCAATGACACTTGAACTTGATGAAGATGATGAACCCGTGGATCAAAAAGAATATAGAAGTATGATTGAATCACTTTTGTACCTCACGTCATCAAGACCGGACATACAATTCAGCGTAAGTCTTTGTGCATGATTTCAAGCTTCCCCACGTGCTTCACATTGTCAAGCCGTCAAAAGAATTCTCAGGTACTTACATGGAACTCAAGAATTTGGGATTTTCTTCCTTCTTCCTCAACCGTTACTTTGAAAGCTTTTTCGGATGCTGATTTTGGGGGTTGTAGAATTGATGGGAAAAGTACTTCGGGTGCTTGTCATTTTCTTGGTAATTCACTTGTTGCCTGGTCCTCTAGAAAACAAAATTCAGTTGCACAATTTACAGCCGAATCTAAATATGTAGCTGCTGCTAGCGCTTGCTCACAAATTCTTTGAATTGTTCAAACACTTAAGGACTATGGGGTTGATCTAGATAGTGTTCGACTATTTTGTGATAACACTAGTGCCATTTGCATTTCTAAAAACCCTGTGCAACATTCGAGAAAAAGCACATTGACGTTAGGTATCACTTTCTCTATGATAATGTTGAAAAAGGAAACATTGTGCTTCACCATGTAGATACCGAACAACAATTGGCGGACATTTTTACAAAATCTTTGGATTTCACTTGTTTTTGTTTCATTTGTAGTGAAATAGGGGTTATGCATCCTCATGGCTAAACTGAGGGGGAGTGTTGAAACTTGGGAAGTCTATGTGTGAATCTGAATTTAAAATAATATGAGCATAGTATTTCATACATATATGACTTTGTGATTCCTTTTATATGCTGAAAGTTCTTACTACATCACTCATGTTATAAATTTTGTAGTTTTTGCCATAACTAGTAATTGGAATAATTATGTACACAAAATCTGGTCATGATCAAACTTTCTTGCTGTTTTAAACTTGTTGCATGCTCACAAGTGCTTTTAATAATGATCTGAATTTGTGCTTTGAAAAATAATTAAATTGCAGCAACAAGTGTCATGCTTTCAGGTCTTGACATAGTTAAGTTTGTGAGATCATGACTTGCTTAAATTTAAAATTACACTTGATCTCTAGCATGGCTTACACTACTTTATGTATCTCATTGATGTCATAGTGTAAGTTACTTGATAGTATGGCTTGGAAGAGCTTCGTTTTATATGTATATGTTATAAATATGCTCATAACAATTAAAATTTCTCTTTTGAACCTTGCTGAATACATTGTCAAAGGGGGAGAAATTGATCACACATTGCACGATTCACAAGTGTTTTGGCACGATTCTTCTCAGGGGGAGAATTTTTGTTTTTCTTCTCATTTTATTTCTGATTTACAAAGGGGGAGAAATATGTATAGGGGAAGAAATTTTTGTTTCAAAATTTCTTTCTCATTTGATTGTTTTCAAAACTTTTCATGTGAATAAGCCAATGTTTGGATTTTAAGTGGTGTTGCCAATGAATTCATCAAGGGGGAGATTGTGAGACCTATGTGTGCTGAATACATTGGCTATGATGATAAAAGTTTTGAATTCTGCCAAAACACTCTTTTTGTCAACGTCCGACTCTAGTTCCGAGCTTCGAAAAGATCCGACATAAGGTCCAACTTGCTATGGCTAGGTCTGACATGTGTTTGGTTAGCTCCGGCGGTAGGTCCGACTAGCTTTGGTAAGTTCTGGTGCTAGGTTCTGCTAGCTTTGGTAAGCTCTGGCTCAAGGTCCGGTTAGTTTTGGCAAGGTCCGGAGCTAAATCGCAATGGTTCTGTTTTTACCATGCAAATGTTTCGAACTTGCTTTACATCTATGGGAAGTTTGCTTAGTATTTTTTTACTAAGCTTTTGAAGTGTTATGGCTTTTTACGGTGGTTAACATTTTGCTATGGTTTGCAACATGCTTATGTGAGGTGTTCACGTAAGGTGTTGTGGTTAACGTGAGTCAAGTCACGGACTTGTGCTCGAAATTATTGATTGTTTATTCATGTGCAGGTGTTGCTTGAGTTCAAGATATGGCTGGTGAAGGGATCCATAGAACTAGTCTTAGGGAGAAGATGAGATTCAACAACCAAGTTCAGGAGGAATTGTGGTTGAGTTGATCGGGAGGTCGTGCAGCATGTTTGGATCAAGAACAATGCATATGAAGGTATCATGGACGTCGTTGGAAGGTGTTTGCACGTGTGCAAGGAGTGCATGGGCGTGTCTACATTGTTCCAAGGCGTGGTGAAGAGATATGGAAGTGGAGATATGGTTGAAAAGGTTCAACCGACTGGATTTTGCGCTCAGGCTGCGGCTGAGGCGGTTATGGTTTGTTAATGGAAAGTTTCGAGTTGGTTATAATAGGATTTCATGTTAGGAATGAAGTAGATTTGTTTTAGTAATGTTTGGTATGTTCCTAAGGTGTTTGGAAGTCTTAAGATTGCTTCTATCTGCGTATAGAAGAGTCTTGGGCAGTATTGGAAAGTTACGGTTTGAATCCAAGTAGGAGTAGGAGTTCTAGTTTGAATTGGGTTGGCCTTAGTGTAAGTGCATCTTGGTATCCCCGTGGGTTTTGGATGATTGATGATGATAATTAAGAGACTAATGAGCTGAGATGATCATAAGCACAGGATATTTCCAAGGTGGACACCTAAACTCTAAAAAAAGGAAAAGAATGAAGAACAACGTCGAAGACTCGAAGAGTAGAAATTAGGGTTTCATTTGAGTCTTTAGTAGGTTAGCTGTGTAAGAGTGAGAGTGTGTGTGTCAAGTGCATTGAGATCATAGAAGAGAGCTTAAAGCGTTAGAAGTGTCGAATCCTTAGTGGAGAGTGCTAGTGAGGTAAACTCGGGTAGGCCGGACTTGTCCAGGCCAGAGGTCGGACTAGTCCGGAAGTCCTACTGCTTAGTTCGTTTCGGGGCGGACTAAGAGTTCCTGACTGAGTTCAAACTTGTCCGTTTTGGGATGGACTAGTCCGTTTCTCTCTTGGTGAGAGTGTTTTGGGACTAAGTCCTGGTAGACCGTACTTGTCCGCCTCAGTGGCCGGACTAGTACGGTCTAGCCAGACTTGTCCATTTTCACACGGACCAAGAGTTCTTGTGTGAGTTTGGGCTAGCCCGTTCTGAGGCGGACTAGTCCGTATTGTTGTGAGATGAGAGCTCCCACGGCTAAGTCATGGTGGATCAGACTTGTCCGCCTTAGTGGTCGGACTAGTCCGGGTCCTCCAGACTTGTCCGTTCTCACCGGGACAAAAGAGTTCCTGTGTGAGATCGTACTAGTCCATTGTGATGCGGACTAGTCCGGAAATCTGTTAACGTTTGAAATTTGAACGTTGGGGAGTAGGTGGCTTTGTGATGTCAGTGGTCCCTGAAGACCGGACGAGTCCGGGGTCCTGACCGGACTAGTCCGGACTTTAGTTGGTGGTAACGGTTGGCTGTCGGTACTTCTATAAAAGGAGATGCCCTGACTTCATTTAGACACCACTTCTATAAAAGAATCATCAACAAAGAGATGATGGAGAAGGAAGCCATGTTCTACAGCGACCTCCAAAGGCTCGCCTCCTCCAACAAGAAAGATGTTGCTTTCAAAGCAACATCCTCATCACAAGACTTCGAAGCAAGTGATGATAAGAGTCTCGACACCGATGAAGAAGAGGTGCTCTTCATCAACAAATTCAAGAGGATTATGAGAAGGAGGAAGGGGAGCAACCACTATTAAAACAAGAACAAGGAAAGGTCCAAGCCCAAGAAAAAAAGAGCATGCTACAACTTTGGTGAATATGGACACTTCATTGTGGATTGTCCATATGAAGAGAGCAAGAAGAAGAGAGATGGCTAGTTCCAAGTGAAGAAGTTCTTCAAGAAGAAGAAGCCATCGGGACTTGCTCACCTTTGGAAGGAATGTGACTCAAACAAAGACTCATCCTCCGAGGATGAAGAGAAAGTGGCGACACTTGCCACTAGAAGGAGCAAGCTCTTCCCCAACCTTGAAGACTTCAAGTCTACATGTCTCATGGCTAAGGAGGGAAGAAGAAAGGTTAAATCTAAACAATCCTCCTTTACTTCCTCACTTGATAGCTTTGATAGTAGTAGTGAAAATGAATCCATGCTTAAGGGTCTAAGTAGGAGCACCTTAAAAACGATGAGCTTGTTGTCGGAAGAAATCTTTGAGAAGGAGGAACTTATCAACCGTCAAGAAGACATGCTCATCCTTGAGAAGGAGAGATGTCATGAGCTTGAAGAGCTCCTTGAGGTTGAAAGGGAAAGAAGCAAGGCACTTGAGCATGAACTCGCTTTGAGCAAGGAAACTTGCTCAAATCTTGATGACACAACTATTGTGCTCAAGGATGAAATTGTTAACTTGACAAAAGTCAACAAGATCCTTGAAACACAAGTTGAGGCTATCAAGATGAATGCACCTTCTTCCTCTATGATTTCACCCTCCTCAAAGAAATCTTCCGAAGCAACTCAAACTTGCAAGTGCTCAAACTTAATCCTAAAACTTAAGAATGAACTCAAGTTGGCACAAAACAAGCAATCACCGAAAGGTGGGATCTTTGACAAGGAAAAATTGGCATATACACGAAGTGCATTTACCAATGTAAGACCTCCACATGTCAAAGATGGTCTTGGCTATTCTCGGGAGTGGAAGCAACATGCTAAAACTACCAAGAATGGGAAATACGTGATTGTTTTTGTCAAGGAAGGTTCATCCGACAAAGAAAATGGAAAGAACAGTGCAAACTCATCTAACATGCCTAAAAATGAACATCATCCTTTCTTCCATGACTTTGATGCTTCATATGTTTTATTGAGGAACAAATTTGGAAAGACCTATGCTAGGTATGTTGGGCCACTCCGCAAGAGTCCAAAACCTTGCGTGTGGGTGCCCAAGTGCCTCTTCACTAACATGAAAGGACCCAACTATGTTTGGGTACCTAAAGGAAAATAGAACTCTATTTTGTAGGCATACTCTTCCGGTGGATCAAAATGGGTGCTCGACAGTGGATGCACAAACCATATGACCGGAGAGAGCAGGATGTTTGTGGAGTATGAGGAAAATTGAAGATCCAAGTGAAGGAATATACTTTGGGGACAATAGCCAAGGGAAAATCCTTGGCACCGGTAAAATCGCTATTTCTCCCGATCATACTCTTTCCAATGTTTTGCATGTTGACTCTCTTGATTATAACCTTCTATCCATATCCCAACTATGTGATAAAGGTTATAACTGTGTTTTCACTAACGAGGGTGTGACTATCTTAATAAGAAGCAATGACTCAATCGCCTTTAAGGGCGTGCTCAAGGGAAAGCTTTACCTTGTGGATTTCACCACGGATAAAGCCCAACTTGACACGTGCTTAATGGCGAAGACCAACATGGGATGGCTTTGTCATAGACGGCTAGCCCATGTAGGGATGAGAAATTTGCAAAAACTTCTTAAGGGAGAACAAATTTGAGGCTTGAAAAATGTTGTTTTTGATAATGACATGCTATGTAGTGCTTGTCAAGCCGGAAAGCAAGTTGGAGCTCAACATCCATCCAAAAATGTCATGATGACTACAAGACCTTTATAGCTACTTCACATGGACCTCTTCGGTCCAATCGCCTACATAAGCATCGGCGGTAACAAATATGGTCTTGTAGTTGTAGATGATTATTCTCGCTTCACTTGGGTGTTCTTTTTGCATGATAAAGGCAAAACTCAAGGTGTGCTCAAGAAATTCTTGAGGAGAGCTCAAAACGAGTTCTCCTTAAAAATCAAGAACATAAGGAGTGATAATGGCACCGAGTTCAAGAACACTCAAGTGGAAGAATACCTGGATGAAGAAGGCATCAAGCATGAGTTTTCAGCCCCCTACTCCCCTCAACTAAACGGGGTGGCTGAAAGGAAAAATAGGACTCTTATTGAGATGGCAAGAACCATACTTGATGAATACAAGACGTCGGACTGGTTTTGGGCGGAAGCGGTTAACACCGCTTGCCATGCCATAAACTGGTTGCACCTTCATCGACTTTGAAGAAGACGTCTTATGGACTTCTAACCGGTAACAAACCCAACATCTCTTATTTTCTTATCTTTGGGAGCAAGTGTTATATTCTCAACAAGAAGCCTAGGACTTCTAAGTTTGCTTCAAAGTCCGATGAAGGTTTCTTGCTTGGTTATAACTCAAACACCTACGCCTATCGTGTTTTCAACAAATCTTCCGGAATTGTTGAAATAGCGAGAGACGTAGTGTTTGATGAGACTAATGGCTCCCAAGTGGAGCAATTTGACCAAAGTGTGCTAGATAGAGAAGAGGCTCCACAAGAAGCACTTAAAAGGATGGCACTTGGAGACATTTTCCCTCAAGAATATTCTCAAGATTCAAACGATCATCCAACACAAGAAGATATGCCTCCTTCCCATGATCAAGCTCATGATGAGCAAGGCCAACCTCAACAAGATCAAAACGATCAAAGTCAAGAAGGAGGATTGGATCAAGGGGGAGACGAAGAAAAGAACGACGATGTAGATGACTATCAAATAGTCCGACCATCTCATCCAAGAGTGCACCAAAGTGTTCAACGGGATCATCCCGTCGACAACATACTAGGAGACATCTAGAAAGGGGTAACCACTCGTTCTCGAATGGCTAACTTTTATGAACATTACTCTTTTGTTTCCTCTTTGGAGCCTCCCAAGGTAGAAAAAGCACTTCAAGATCCGAATTGGGTGGTAACCATGCAAGAGGAACTCAACAATTTTGAAATAAATCAAGTATGGGAACTCGTGAAGCGACCCAACACAAATGTTGTGGGAACCAAGTGGGTCTTCGACAACAAGCAAGACGAGTATGGGGTTGTAACAAGAAACAAGGCAAGACTTGTTGCAAAGGGATATGCACAAGTTGAAGGTTTGGATTTCGACGAAACTTTTTTGCTCCCGTAGCTAGGCTTGAATTAATTCGTATCTTGCTTGCATTTGCTACTCACCATGATTTCAAGCTATACCAAATGGATGTGAAAAGCGCTTTCCTCAATGGTCCAATCAAGGAGGAAGTGTACATGGAGCAACCACTCAGATTTGAGGATGATAAGTATCCTAACCATGTCTTTAAACTTCGAAAAGCCCTCTATGGCCTCAAACAAGCTCCTAGAGATTGGTATGAGTGTCTTAGAGACTTTCTCATGAAAAATGGTTTTAGGATAGGGAAAGCCGACTATACACTCTTCACTAACCATTTTAACGATGATTTATTTGTGTGCCAAATATATGTCGATGACATTATATTTGGTTCTACTAACAAAGCTTTTAATGATGAGTTTTCAAAGATAATGACCGAAAGGTTCGAGATGTCAATGATGGGGGAATTGAAGTTCTTCCTAGGATTTCAAGTCAAACAACTCAAGGAAGGAACGTTTATAAGTCAAACCAAGTATACTCAAGACATACTCAAGAGGTTCGACATGGACAAAGCCAAACCCATCAAGACTCCAATGGGAACCAACATACACCATGACCTCAATGAAGATGGTCCAAGTGTGGACAAAAAGGTATTTTGTTCCATGATAGGTTCCTTGCTTTATCTTTGTGCATCTAGGCCTGACATAATGCTTACTGTGTGTATGTGTGCACGGTTCCAAGCCGCTCCTAAGGAGTTTCACTTGACAGCCATTAAGAGGATTCTTAGATATTTGGTTCACACTCCTAACCTAGGACTTTGGTATCCCAAGGGATCCAAGTTCAATCTCATCGGATACTCCGATGCCGATTGGAAGGTAGATAGGAAGAGCACGTCCGAGACTTGCCAATTCCTTGGTAGGTCGTTGGTTTTGTAGTCTTCAAAGAAACAAAACACCATTGCCTTATCCACAGCCGAAGCGGAGTACGTCGCAGCCAGGAGTTGTTGTGCACAACTCCTATGGATGCGACAAACTCTTAGGGACTATGGTTACACTTTGAGCCATATTCCACTCCTATGTGACAATGAGAGTTCCATCAAGATTGCTCACAATCCCATAGAGCATTCTAAAACCAAACACATTGATATCCGTCACCATTTCCTACGAGATCACTCCATCATGGGAGATATCATTATCTCTCATGTTAGGAATGAGAAGCAATTGGCGGATATCTTCACCAAACCCCTTGATGAGAAATGATTTTGTGACCTAAGGAGTGAACTAAATCTAGATTTTTGAAACGTTGCTTGAGCCATGCACATCTGTTTGTTACTTGTATATAAACTTCAAAAATTGCATGCTTTCAAAATTCTACCCTAATCTCTCTTACTCTATGAAAACTATGTTCAAAAGGATTCTTTGTCAAATATGGTCATTGTTTGTTTGATGTATGTTTACTGACCATATTTGTCAAAGATATTTACAAAAACTTGTCCAAAAAGGATCATATTCTTGAGCCAAAATTCAGATTGTATGAAATTTCATCCTATAGCCGGACTAGTTCGCCCATGGGCTGGACAAGTCCGGGCTGTCTAGGTCGGACTTCTCAGCGGACAAGTCCAAACCGGACTAGTCCGCCTGGGAGGCCGAACAAGTCTAGCACCGGAGAAGTTTGGCTCTAGTCCGTTGACCGGACTTGTCCGTGCACCAGTCCGAACTAGTCCGGCCCCTGGGGACTTAACCTCTCAGGGGCGGCCAGACCCCCCTCTCTCCTCACTTTCAACTCTCTCTCTCTCTCACTCTCTAAGCGGGAACCGCCCCCCATTGGGGATTTTCGCTTTTCTCCACCAAAAATCTCGTCCAATTCACGGATTGGATCCCTAAGGAGTGCAGAAACTCTTCCCCGTGCTTCGTTGCTCAAGTTTTGCCTCTTATTTCATCACATTTGGAGATTTGAAGAGGTATTCTTGACCTACCCAAAAATCTCTCCTTTTCTTCATTCTTACGTCTTTTGCTAGAAACCTCTTCACAAATGTTGTTCCTCAAGTCATTGCGATCGTAGCCTAGGAGTATTGTGACTTGATTCAAAATTTTTGCAAAAAATTGTTAGGGTTAAGGTTCTTCCTGTGTAACCCGGACTAGTCCGGTTTATGGATGGACAAGTCCGTTCTCGGGCGAACTAGTCCGGCCCCTAAACGGACAAGTCCTATCTACACAGGACAAACCCCAACTTTAGCCATTTTTAGTGAATTCTTTCGCAATATTCCATTTCCTTGACCTCCTATCTCTTGTTTCTCAAGCGATATGTCGGACTCCGACCAAATCTCTCCCCTTGCAAGTCCCGCAGCCGAGGAGGCTCGACAAGCCCTCCATCGGTGCATTGCCAAAGAGAGGGCGGCAAAGGAGGCCCAAGCGGCTAAGGATGCCGTCACTCGAGAGGCAAGAACAAAGAAGATACATGATCTCGACGAGCAGGCACAGATTGCCAAAGCCGTTGAAGAAGCCTTGGCGGATCAACGGAAGACGAAAAGGGCCAAACGTGAAGCCCATAGCTCCCAGGCTGCTAGTGCCGTAGAGCCCAAGAGGAATAAGCTGATCACCTTGGGAGAGAAAGAGCGGGAAAAAGAGAAGGAGAAAGAACCTGAGGGTAGGGTTGTCCATGAACTGAAGAAAGGCAAGGCTCCACTTCTTGAGGAGCCCAAGAACAAAAAGGCAACTGCCAAGGCACTGACAAAGAGGGCAGGAGGCATTGTAATCACGGAGTAGGGGCAACCGAATCCCATCGGTCCCCTGAAGATGGCTGCCCCTGCTAGAGATCCAAACCGGCAGCCCAACAATGCAGCATATGTGTTCAAAGGAAAGGGTGCTGAGAAGGCGAGAAGGCTGAGAATGGATAAGGTCTATGATTATGAGAAGCACATAGCCAACCCTAGGTTTTGGTGTGATTTCCATTGCGACTACTACAGTCTGGTATACTTGAAGATGAAGACTCCAGTCGCTCAAGCTCAATGGGTAGATCGGGACTACATGGCCAAAAGGAAGCATAAAGCTTTTAATGCCATGATTGAAGCCGCAGAGCACCATGGAATCAAGAAAATCATGAGCTTCAAGTATGATTGGAACATCAAAGTGATTGTGCAGTTTTACACCACCGTGTACTTCTCCACCTACGGTGACCGAAAAATCACTTGGATGACTCATGGAGAGCAGTACTCAGTCACATATGAGGAGTTTGCTCGGATACTTGGCCTTGAGGAGCACTTGGACCATGAAATCATTATTTCCAACCTCAAGGCAGTGGATAGATATCAGCTTGACTACATGTATCCTAACCATGTTCCCTATCTGGCTGGGCTTGCTAGGAACATCAAGCCATTCTATAGCATCCTCAACCAGATTCTGAGGAGAACCATTGCCCCTAAGGATGGCTCCTGTTGATTGATGGTGAAGAGAAGTTCAACCTCATTGAGCACATCTATGAAGACATCTTCAACACCTCTCACACTCCCAACCGCTCATGTGGGTATGCACCATATATCATGTGCTTAATTGAGAAGGTGTCGGGGCTTGTCTTCGTCAAGGATGTGACTCATCGACCTCTCCGTCCTTAGCTCCCCCCCAATTGCGCCAGAACCTTCCAGAAGGAAAAATGCCCAACCTCCTTCCAGCTCAGTGGCTCCTTCATCACCTCCTCCTCCGCAATCGATGAGCGGATTCTTCAAGTGCTTCAGCACACTCTTTGCCTCCGGTCGGCGTGTGGAGGTCCGGACTCGACGCATGGAGAGGCGTCAGGAGAAGTACCTCAAGGCTGTGTGCGACAAGCTTGAGGTGCTTATGTCTCCTCCTGAGGAGAGTGATGGGGAGCTCACTCCTTATCCAGAGTTCACCGCTGATGAGCTCGCCCAGTTCAGGGAAGATGGAAGCTCTTCCAAGGCCGTGTCTCCATCCACCGCCGCCGATGACGAGGAAGATGATACGGAGGCCACGGAGAGCGATGAAGATGGCGATGAAGAAGAAGACGATGAAGATGATGAGTAGACTTAGGCGTATCTTCTTCCTTTTTTCCCTTTTTGGTACTGTGACGCCCTCAATTCTGTGGAAAACCACGAAACTGAGAACTGATGCATATGTGTGCCCAGTATGTTCATCATACATATAGACATCATCCACAAACTGAATTTCAGAATATATACGACCACGAATAATAGAGTTTGTTACAATGTCTCATGAGTCTTGGACTCATGCTCACAGCGGAAGTCTTAATCTAACAGCGGAAGTCTTTATTCTACCAACGGAAGTCTTCTAACTAATGCGGAAGTAATTCTAAGCAGCAGTGGCTCCATCTCTACTCCATCCCCACAGGAAAGGTTGAGGACAGATTACACGCCTAATGCTCCACTTTATCTTCATAGTAATCTTCTCCTGTTGCTGATGATAGAATAATAATGCAAGTTTGAGTACAATTGTGTACTCAGCAAGTGCGGGAAAATATGATATGTAGCTCACAACAAGGTAGGTATAAAAAGGCTCATTGCAGAAAGCAATGTTATTTGTCAAAACCATGATAAAACAACAACTTATCTTTAAGCGAATGTAATCCCAACATATATTAAAATACCAATCATACCTCCATTATATTCATTACCTTCCATGTCCCAACCAGACATCAGTCAACCTCATTCTTGCTCACGAATACCTCCTCGTATTCGCTACCATCTCACGAATACCATCTCGTATTCGCTACCATTTCATCTCATAAACAATTTCCATCTCAAACCGTCCAGCCTCGTTGCCATGACTCAACAGTCATGGAACCCATCTTATCACCCGGACTCAACAGTCTCGAAAACAAAACCAAAATCAAACCATAACCAAAACCATCCAAAACCATCCCAAAATAACCATCCAACTAATCATGGAAGTTGGCCAGGCGTTTGTGACCGTAAGCTCGGCTATCATGATAGTTTTAGACTCTGCAGAGTTTGCACCTCTTTACCCACAAGTTTGTGATTTCGTCACCCGTCGGCGACTGCAGAACCTCCATTATACCAGTACACAACCGTCGGTGTATGTACAAGAGATCACAAAATAGCCTTTACAAGGGGGCTACTAGATGTATGGACTCACTAAGGTTTCACCGGCAGGCTAGAATTTCCAATTCTCCCACCCACGGGCCCCCTCTTGTGCCATGCAGTTCCCAGGGCAATCCTCACTCGACTCCTTTTCCCCGCGCATTCCACGGTCAATAACAATCTAGCAACTTACCTAATTAGTCAGTTAAGCCATACCCATACTTGGCCTTGTGGTGGCACTGTCATCCTGGCATGTGCTCGCATGAACCGGTCCTTAGATCTACGACAAGTAAACCACCATCTCATGCTACCTCATTCACAAACCCGTCTTGCCTAGATCTCCCTCCGATCCATGTTCATTGACAACATCAATTTTCTCATTATCATTACGAGTGCAGTTAGCTAGACACATCTATCTCGCTTCCCAATCCCATTGACTCAGCGAAGCATAAAAGCAAAAACCATACCCGACTCATAAACTTCCCTGCGACAAGGGTGGTTTAACCAAAACTATTAAACTCCTATAAAAGGGTTTCCCATCATGTTTGACTCAGCACACACACCTTTTCGCAAAACAAAAACTGTTTCCCAAAACATAGGATCAATATGGTTAAGGGGCACTTGCCTTGTTCTTGCGGTTCCTGTTGCTCAAAATCTTGTTGTTGTAGTCCGTCGTAGGTAGCTCCTTGAGCTTGTCCTTCTATACACGATCACGCACATACAAGATTCACATCAATCAATATCATGCACAAACTTTAACTAGATGCGATGATGCTTATGCATGTTAATCCTATGATGCAGTTTAGTTTGTACGTGTTCTTGCATGGTTTGCATGGATTTTATGATGAACAGGGGTGTTCGGATCAAATGTGGGCGTGGCAATGATCTTGACTCTAGATCAGACTGATCAACACGCGATCTGTTCACGAAAAAGCTTATGTTCGAAAGGAATCGAAGAATAGATGCAAAGAAAATGCGACGATGTCGTAAGGTGGTATTGGAGACCTACCTTACGTTCTTCTTGGTCTCGGGGTCCTTCTCTGATCAGACAGATCGTTGGGGCTCTCTTCCGGCGATCTCTCTCGACCAAACTCCGGCGATGGGTTTACTTGGCGAGTTGGGGCTAGGGCTCTAAGTTGTCGGCTCAGGAGGTGGAAAAGAAGTTCGTGGTTTCGGCCAAAGGATCTGGGTTCTATTTATAATTGGGAGAAGAAGAGTCCTAATCTGATTGTATTACGAATAAGAGTCCTATTCAGATTGTCGTTGAATCTTAACAACTTATCTTTAGTTGATTTGGTGCGGTAACATTGTGGAATTCAGGTCGGTTTCTTCTCTGTACCGATATTTCTACGCGTGCAGAATCCAAAAACCGCTCCAGAACTCGTTACCTCCGCGGTGATGAGCTCCGGAAGCTCCACATGTCCACCGGGGCCTGGTCTCCCCCTTTCCGCAGAGACGAGCTCCGGTTGTGCCGCGTGTCAAGCGAGCGAGACCTCCCTCTCCTTCGGAGGTGAGCTCCGCGTGTGCCAGGTATCCTTTTCGGACCTCCCTCTCTTCGGAGGTGAGCTCCATGAGTGCCACGCGTCAAGTAGTGCCGGACCCCCCCTTTTTTCCTTAGAGATGAGCTCCGAGGTCGACACGTGTCCAACAGTGTCGGACCTCCCGGAGATAAGCTCCGGTGGCGACATGTGTCCAATAGATCCGGTCCTCTCGGAGGTGAGCTCCGAGATCAACACGTATCCCGCGCGACTGGTCCTCTGATTTCCGCGGTGACTAGCTCCGAAGGTGACACATGTCCTGCGAAACTGCCTTCGCTTCTCCGCAGAGGCTAGCTCCGGGGCCAACACGTGTCTCACAGGGTCGGACCTCTCCTCCTTTGCGGGGATGAGCTCCGAAGGCGCCACGTGGCCAGCAGGCCGCGAGAGTTGTCTTCGGCACTCTTGGTGAACCGGATTTTGCTCTTTTTGGCTATCTTTTTCATTCTTTCTCTGTCCCCATTTCTTTTTTTAAAAATGTTTTCTCTACATGAAACATGAATACATGCAGAAACCAAAAATTAGGGTGTCACAGGTACCTTGATACCAAAGGGGGAGATATGGAAGAGGATGTCTTTTTTATCATCTTCTAGTCTTGTATAAATCGTTGGACATGATTATCTATGTTTTATGCATTGTCTATATTTGATCATTGTTGCCGTTTGCTATGTTTTATTGTCTTATCACATTTTTTGAGCACAACACGTAGGCACCCCACCATAACATGTGAATGTATGTCAACTCCCCTCTTTTACTGTTGCATACATCCAGGGGGAGTTATGCATACACGCACTTGTTATGAAAATCAAATTTTTACCTCTTATGTTGAAACTTAATGTGTTGTCATCAATCACCAAAAAGGGGGAGATTGTAAGTGCATCTTGGTATCCCCGTGGGTTTTGGATGATTGATGATGACAATTTAGAGAATAATGAGCTGAGACGATCATAAGCACAGAATATTTCCAAGGTGGACACCTAAACTCTCAAAAAGGAAAAGGATGAAGAACGGTGTCGAAGACTCGAAGAGTAGAAATTAGGGTTTCATTTGAGTCTTTAGTAGGCTAGCCGTGTAAGAGTGAGAGTGTGTGTGTCAAGTGCATTGAGATTATAGAAGAAAGCTCAAAGCGTTAGAAGTGTCGAATCCTTAGTGGAGAGTGCCAGTGAGGTAAACTCGGGTAGGCCGGACTTGTCCGGGCCAGAGGCCGGACTAGTCCGGAAGTCCTACGGCTTAGTCCATTTTGGGGTGGACTAAGAGTTCCTGACTGAGTTCGGACTTGTCCGTTTTGGGACGGACTAGTCCGTTTCTCTCTTGGTGAGAGTGTTTTGGGACTAAGTCCTGGTAGACCGTACTTGTCCGCCTCAGTGGCAGGACTAGTCTGGGTTAGTCAGACTTCTCCATTTTCACACGAACCAAAAGTTCCTGTGTGAGTTCCGGCTAGTCCGTTCTGAGGCGAACTAGTCCGTATTGTTGTGAGATGAGAGTTCCCACTACTAAGCCATGGTGGACCGGACATGTACGCCTTAGTGGCTGGACTATCCGGGTCCTCCAGACTTGTCCGTTCTCACCCGGACAAAGAGTTCCTGTGCGAGATCGGACTAGTCCGTTGTGAGGCGGACTAGTCCGGAAATCTGTGAACGTTTGAAATTTGAATGTTGGGGAGTAGGTGGCTTTGTGATGTCAGTGGTCCCCGAAGACCGGACTAGTCTAGGGTCTTGACCGGACTAGTCTGGACTTTAGTTGGTGGCAACGGTTGGCTGTCGGGACTTCTATAAAAGGAGATGCCCCGACTTCATTTAGACCCCACTGGAACCCTAGCGCTGCCACAGTCATCCTAGAGCCTCTATAAGCCTTCTCCATTGCCTGCTCACCCTCTAGAACTGATTCTTGAGTGGATTTGGGTGTGTGAGGAGAGGAGAAGGAAGAACTTCGTGTTTTGGCTCTTGGAGTGATCTTGTGCACTTGGTGTGAGTCTTTGTGACCTGTGGCTTGTGAGATTCGTGAAGTTTGTGGACGTGTTCAAGTGGTAGCCTCGGATTGTGAGCAGCCCCAAAGATCTTGTAAGTTCACCCTTGAGATAGTGGAAGAACCGGGTTGCCCTTAGTGGCGACTTGGCGAGGAAAGGGTTGTTAAACCCGGTCCATTGTGGACTCCTCAACGAGGACATAGATTTCTGAGTGGAATCGAATCTCGGGCAACAATCTCCGTGTCTTTTCCTGCATTTACAATTCATCGATCGCTAAATTGCTTAGGGTTTACTTTGTCTATTTTGATCATATAGTGTTCCTCGTTACAATCTTGCAATCCATTTCAATATTCTATCATACCTGTCATATTAGATTGCTAGTTATCTTATCCGCATTTTGTTAGTCTAAAATCTGAAGAAAAAACCCATAAAAATCAAGTTTTAGGTTTTTTCAGCAGGCTGACCGGACTAGTCCACCCCTGAGCCAGACTAGTCCGGCCCCTGTGTTCTAATCTCGTTTAATTAAGTCATTTCAGGTATTTTAGCCTATTCACCCCCCTCTAGGCAACTATGACTTAGGGCTGGTTATATAAGCAAGGGAGGCCAAGGCTTGTGGGGTGCACGACATTAGGCTGTTCCTCTTATGTTTTGATCAATAAAATTCGTAATTTAGAGGAGCTTTTGTGCCTTGTTCGTCGACTTGTTTTTGTCAAGTATTTCTCTTCGAGTTTCTGGACAGCACGACAGTGCTTCGGTGTTTTGATCATAACTCGAGTTTTACAGATCCAATTGATGTGATTCTTTTTGGTTTGTCTTCACAACTTGATTATCTATCATCTGTGAAAATTACACGGTAATTTATTGGTTGTTTCTGATCTACACGAGTTTATTAGCAGTGTTGCAGATCTGGTTTTTACTTGAGTAGAGCAGATTGACCTTCGTTTGATCTTTCGATCATAACTTGAGTTATTTTTGACGGATTTCCGTAATTCTTATTTTTGTGTCTTTGTAACTTAATTCTCTATAATATATACCACTTTTGTCACGGTTCAACACGTTTATATCAGTTGCATACACGGTTTCTTTAACAGATCGATTTTCTACCGAGGTGTTTTTTTGTTGCTTCCGCTAAAAGGTTTAAATCTACCATTCACCCCCTCTGGTAGCTTTTCACGTGCTCTTCGATCCTACAAAACTTTTATTTACATAAAACAGTGGAAGGTCTTTTACAAAACCTAATATACAGCAGAAGTCTTCCACATAGCTAAACTATCGGCCTAGCTATGCAAAAGTGCAGCAGTCCAGCCTGGGTACGCTACACACTAGCAACATACAACTGGAGATCACGGCGGCGTACAGGGCTCCAGCTCAGCCATGTACCCTGACTGGGGCATCGCCACTTCCTCAGAGCCTTCCTCATATGTCTCACCTGCAACATCTTAATATAGCAACTATGTGCACGATGGCTCAACAAGACTTAACTGACACTCCTAAACATGAGACTCTACATGCAAGGATTCTTAATATAGGAAAATGATATTGCGGTAAAGACACACCTACATGTTAATCCTTACTTTCAGTTTTACAGAAGCAGATTAATATGCCTTAGGCAGCCATCACACCTAAAGTCCACAATCAAACAAGAAATGCTTTCCTCCGATGTGGTTATGCCCAATCTGAAATATAAACTTAATGAGCTCCACATCTACAGCATACATGGTTTCAATATAATAATAGATCAATATATCATATTCTTCTGGCTTCTTTCATTACTACGTCACAGCACAGTGAATAAGCGGTACTCAAATAACCTTGAGGGACGGTGATTGCAATTAATAGACACCTGGATAACACGTCACATACACCCATTTTAGAATTGTGGTGCTTCACACCTTCCTACTCTGTTGTATGCAGCAACCTTTCAAAGGAAACCCAAATGTCGAATCGGTCCATCCGTAACGGGCAGGTGGTCCCCACGCGATGCGTGTCTATGTCCGCTGGCATATTTACACCTTGCTACCCTCAAACCACTCCTATAAAATGGTTGGGTAAGCCTCGGCACCCAGGTTAACCAATTACATTGGTTTCCTGGTTCCCATATAGCCAGTATGCATCCGGTACTGTTCAAACTTGTCCAGCAGGGCCGCACACGGCTCAGTCCTCAACCGACACCAACAGAGCTACGCACGTGAGACCTTTGCTCACTGCATCCTATCCCCCTGCTGAGTCTCAATTTCTCATTCTTGAGCCATTCTTTTTTCTTTCTATGCCATGTGATGAAATTGCTATCTCGCGAGTAGATTCCAACCACTCGACTTCTACCAAGATCCTAAGAACATTAGCATGGAATTGTCTACTCATCGAGTTGTAAACTACCCAACCCTCCATAGGCTTTATAAATCATGCAAGTGGGGTTTCAATCACCTTAACTCTAATGCTAGCATTTCACCCTAGACATAAGTGATACAATTGAAAACTTTGCAAAAGGTAATTAAATGCAAACCGAGGCCTTGCCTGGTTGCGAGTTAAACAGGAAGTTAGCTTCTAGCGGAAGGACCACCAACGGATCCAGAGTGTCCTCAACTTCGATCACTATATGATATGCAACAACATATATGTATAAGTGATAATGATTTTTAAGAAATAAACTTCTATTACTAGCTACTGCTATTAAGTTTTCTTAATTGACTTTGGGATTTTTCCTGTGGACACTAGACTCTATAAGGATGATCTGATAAAAATTTGAAGAAGTTTCATGGAAGCTTGTGGTCTCCAAAATTCCCACAGGTACATGGATTCTCTGAATTTTGATCCCAAATCTGAAGTTTTTACATGGCTAACAGTGAAAGATATAATTAGAGAAGGTCTCCCTGGTTCAAGAAAAATTTGTTTCACAATTATTCGAGCTACCGACAGGGAGAAATGGAATTCAAGCAAGTTTAGGGGAAGGTTCTGCCCAAAATTGGGAATTTTCCAATAAACAGAACTCCTGTAATTAATTCCCAAAGATTTTCCTTAATTGAATAAATGAGCTAAATTCAGGGATTTTCATAAATATTGGGATACACCTCTGCATAGTACTCACTTATAGGAATCCAATGAAATTTATTTGACAATTTTTGGAGGTTCCTACAGAAAGATATGAGCTTGAAAGTTTGATGAAAATCTGGACCGAAAAATGGAAAATTTCAAATTGCTTACAGTGGGGCCCACGGCCTACTTCTACCTCGCGCGTGGCAGGGCCTGAGCGGCGGCGCTCTCCGGCGACATTCACCGGACCGAGGCTCCAGGCCATGTCCAGGGCTGAGACTCGCCGTTACTGCATTTTGGAGCACGGGAAGACCATTTGTGGGGTCGGCACCGGCCACCGGAAACCCGTCGGTGATGGGCGGCGGCGGCACAACTCCGGCAAGGTCGAACACACACTACAAGGGCTCCAAAGCTTCAGTTTTTTATTCCTACAGCACCACATTGTTACCCTAATCATCGACATGCGTCCAAATTAGCTCCAAACGGGCTGCAAGCACGAGTTCATCGGTGACCTACGGTAGAATCCGGCGGCGACCCGAGTTTTTCAAAGAACTGGGCCTAGAATCAATGGTTTTCAATGATTTTTTATCCTAGATGGGCGTGGGAAAGTATAGAACATGTGTGCAACTCAGCATAAGAGGTGGTGTACTAATCCCCACACATTTTGGAATTTTGATCATCTCGGTTCTATGAGCAAAATGTGGTAACCGGGGAAATTCTCCTTCAGTGGTGCATGAAAGAATGTGAGGTTTTCACTGACGTATCAAGCACCTTAGGGCGGTCGTTTTTGCTGTAGGTCATCGGCCACGATACGGCTCTGAGCGCCGGGACGTCGCGGAACCGAGAGGTGTGGCTTTGCTCAACTTGCGGAAGATGAACGGCTCGGCAACATAGACAGGGACCCGGTCACAGGCTGGTGATGGGTCGAGGATGTCAAGGAGTCATCGGTGTAGCTTTTGGGCGGCTCGGCTGGGCGCTAAAGTCGCTGGAACTTGATCGGCGATGAGGGCCGAGAGGAGCGGCGCCGTGCTCTGTTTTCTCAGGTGAGCGTTCGAGCAAATGAAAGAAGCTTCGGTTGAACGTGTAGGCAGAGAGGAAAACTTGAGTTGTAAAGCTGCTATAGCTATTGATGAACCACACAAGAATTGTCTTCCGTCGGGAGAAAATGTCAAGCAGCTCGGTGGAGGACTGCAACCCCGGTGGCAAGCTCACAGAGAAAGAAATTTTCACAGCTGTTTAGGTGTCACTGACATGTGGGTCCCACCCCACCTAATAGCTCTGATATTTTCCTCCAAATTAAACCCTTTGCTTCCTCACAAAGTAATGGATTTTAATTTGAACTCCCCTGAATTTTGTTTCAGTTGAAAAGTTTGAATTGCAATTGGGTTTTTGAATTTGAAATTAGGAATTGAATTTCCCTTTTCCATTGATTCAAAACCCTAGCAAACTAAACCCAAATAATCTGAATTTCGGAATGGATACTACTTCAAATGTGGAGAACACATTTGTGAACCAAATTTGCCATTTTGGATAAGTTTGAATTTGAAATTGAAATTTGAATTCATCTTTGAGGGCTTCCTCTTCTATTTCTAACAAATGGTAAAACCCATCCAAATGAGCTGAAATTTGGGATGCTTAATATTTGAATTATGGAGACCCAAGTTATGAATTTAGATCTCCATGTTTGGAAGTATTTGGGAAGTTTGAATCATCACTTTGAACTCACCCCGTTATAACTCAAAGTTTTAATTCACCTCATTTTTCCTTAGTGTGAATGTGCTGAATTTCTTGCTAGCACTTTTTGGGATTTTACATCCCTCCCCCCTTAAAAAGAATCTTGTCTCGAGATTCCAAAAGAAAGGCAAAGTGGGGAAAATTTTACCGGGTATACGATGATAGCAAGTATGGATAATTCGCTTGTAGATAGTCCTTGCTTTCCCATGTCGCCTCATCATCGGTATGGTTACTCCACAAGATTTATAAAACCATAAAGTCCGGTTTCTTGTGGCGCGAGTCTTTTCATCGATAATCCGGATCGGATACTCCGGATATGTGAGGTCCGGTTATAGAACTTCTAAGTCTTTGGTGCATATTTCAGCTGAGGGCTTGAGGCATTTCCTCAGCTGAGAAGTATGAAACACGTTGTGAATTCCTGCGAGTGACGCCGGTAACTCTAAGCGATAGGCCATGGGTCCGCATTTTTCAATGACGGTGAACGGAACGATGAATCACGAAGCTAGTTTTCCCTTCACTCCGAACTGATGAACCCCTTTCATCAAAGACACACGGACATAAACCAGGTCTCCAATGTAGAAGTGGAGAGGACGACATCTTTTATCTGCATAACTCTTCTGACAAGATTGAGCAGCCTTGAGGTTGGCTTGTATTACTCGCACTCATTCCTCGGCCTCATTCACAAGATCGATACCGTATATGATTCGCTCGCCGGACTCACACCAGTTGAGAGGTGTGTGACATTTCCGGCCGTAGAGAGCTTCATAGGGCGCCATCTTGTTGCTAGCTTGATAGCCATTGTTATATGAAAACTCCGCCAACCGTAAATGATCGTCCCAGTTTTTACCGTCATGGATGGCACAAGCGCGTAGCATGTCTTCAAGCACTTGATTCACCCGTTCAATATACCATCCGTCTGCGGGTGATACGTGGAGCTTCGGATCAATTTAGTCCCCAATGATGTGTGCAGCTGTTCCCAAAATCGAGCAACAACAGCGCACCATGATCTGAAATAATTGTGCAGGGACACCATGCAAGCACAAAATCATTGCAATATACAACTCCGCATATTGCTTGGCAACGTACTTTGTATGTACAGGAATAAAATGAGCCAACTTGGTTAATCGATCGACTATCACCCAAATCGAGTCATGCTTGTGGGACGTTAGAGGTAACCCAACTATGAAGTCCATGCTGATACCCTCCCACTTCCAAGCCGGAATGTTCAAGGGTTGCAGCTGTCTGGCTTTACGCATAGGCTTTCACACGCCGACACGTATCACACTCGGATACATATTTTGCTATTTCTCTTTGCATCCGTGTCCACCAAAACCTGGTTTTCAGGTCGTGGTACATCTTGTTGCTGCCCGGATGAATTGAATACTTGGACAAGTGAACTTCGTCCAAGATTTTCTTCTGTTACTACTATACGGTATTTGAACCATAGGGTACCGTGTTCATCTCTTCGGAAGAATTTCATTTCATCATTCTTCATTCTTCTCTGAATGTGCGACATTCCCACGTCTTTTTTTCTGAGCTTCCATAATATCCTCTCGTATGGTAGGGACGAGAGAAAGATTATATAATGCCCCATATGGAACCAAGTATAAAACTTGGTTCATCCTCTTCAAGCGTAGTAATGGACAGATTGTTGACGTGAGATTTGTGGCTTAAGGCATCGGCAACCACGTTGGCCTTGCTGGGATAGTAGTGAATCTCGATCTCATAATCTTTGATCAGTTCCAGCCATCTCCGTTACTGCATATTCAACTCCTTTTGAGTGAATATATACTTCATGTGGGGGCCGGTCACCCCGACAATCCAGGAATCGCATTGGATGGTGCCGTATTAGACGACACCGACTAGCACACACAGAAATGAGTCCAAGACATACACAAGTGTGTATTAAACAAGAGATCTGTTTTACAAATAGTAATGTACATTCTAATGTACAGCAGCGGAATATAACATCAGAGTTGTAGCGGAATTACAACGGTGATCACTCTCACCAACCTAGCTAAGCAGCAAAGAAGTTATCGTGCCCGAGGATAACACTTTCTAGGCGCAAGGAAGGTATTCGGCGGTGAGCAGGGTTTCTTGTGACCATGCAGCCAAGAATGGCGCTGTCATGCTTAACCCTTCACTGTATACAGAGGATTACCTGCAAAAAACAACTCTGCAAGAGTGAGCGCAAAGGCTCAGCAAGTCTTAACCGTCTCTCCTAAGGCATGGAACTCTACATGAAGGTAACTTAAGACATAAACAAGTAAGTTGCATAAAGACTCGCCTACACGTTAATTTTTCAGATTTTAGCCATCACCGTAATGACCTTGCGCCGAGCAACATTGGAACTCCACAATCAAATAAGAAACACTTCATTCCAATGTTACTTGTCCCAAGGTGGAAAATAACTTTAATTTGCTCTATCTCTACTTCATACATGGTTTTCATGCAATTCAAATTATCATAACAGCATATAGAACTTGCAAACTGTTGTCACACAACTTTGATTACTACGTCACAACACAGTGAGCAAGCGGTACTCATATCCGCGAGGGACGGTGATATAAATCAAACACTGCCCGGCTTACTCGACACATACGCCCGCCTCTGAAGACCCAAATCTGGCGTTCTTCATTACGTCGTATGTGGCAACTTTTCGCAGGACACCTGACTGTAGAACCGATCGCGCCGTCTTGGGCTCATAGGTCTAACAAGATGATGTGGTATGCCTCCACAATCCAATTAACCTGGTACATCAGTTTCCTGGATCCCATATACCAGTAAGCATCCGGTACACAACTCAATACTTGCTCAGCAGGGCCGCACACGAGAACGGTCCTTAACCGAAACAGGCAGAGCTACTCGACCAAGACCTCATCTTGTCGCTGCCTACATTCTCTGCCCGGCCTCATTTTTTGGAAACATAAACTTTAGTTTGCTTGAGTAACCCATAACCGTGTGAATCCGAACTATAGCTCGCGAGTAGATTCCAACTACTCGACTTCTACCGGATGTCATAACCTATTTAGCATGGCAATATTCTACAGCGGGGGAAACTATTCTACCCTCAACTCCAGGGTTCATTTTGTCATGCATGTGGAGTATAAATCATTCCTGACCTAATGCACATACAAACTCTAAACCATAGTAGTGAACAAAGTAAAAACTTTATAAACAACTTAAATGCAAACTGGAGCTTGCCTTTATTTTGCAGGGGACTAATGTAAGATATAGTATGAAGTTAGTTGCTGATGACTTGAAGCTTAAGAACGGCTCTTCTTGCTCCTTGACTCAAGCTTAACTTCCTTCCCACTTCTTCACGTTTAATCACTACACGTTATGAACATGCACATATAATTAATTATACATTCTTTTGTCATTAAGGCCTAATTACAAGTTAAACTTAGGATTCTGTTTGTAGGTTGGAAATGAGATTATTCTAGTGGATGAAGCTAGATTTAGCAAAGGAATATCAAGTGCTAAGGGTTCTTCTTAATTGTTGCATTTTCACCTAGGACTGTTGTATCAAAAAGTACTGATCCAAAACTCAAATTTATCTGAGAATTTTCCTGTGAGCTCCTTGTCAGAATAAGACATTCTGGACCAAAATTCAGAATTGTTCAATGAGTATTTCGTCAAGAACAATTCCCTAAGCATTTATGCAAAAGGAATTAATTCTGAATAAATTTGCACTTTCATGCAAATTCATATGAACCACAATTTCAAACATAGCTCAGGGAGCATGCATGAAATTTTCTTGGAATTTTGGAGATAGGAATTGCCCAGCACTGATTTTCCAAAGTATGAATTAACTCTGAAAAAGTTTCTGAACTTTTTGAACACAGCAACTTGTAATCTGAATTCTCATACACAAACCAATTCCAAAAGAGTTGAAAATTTATCAGGAGTTCAATAATATCCTAAGGAATATTCTGGCAAAAGGAGATTTTTGGATGACCCAAACACCCTCCAAAATCCTTTTACTGAAAAGATACAGAGAATTTTCCAGAATTTATTATTGACTTTCTGTGAAATCCCAAAACTCAAGCAAGTGGAGCTACAAGTCACACCAAAAACGAGAGGGAATTTAAACATTTGAATTTAATGGTGTGAGCTCCAAGTCTAAACTTGAACTTGCAAAAATTCCCGAACACGGAGATCTAAAGCTATCATTTGGTTCTCCAAACATCCAATAATAGCCCGGCAAATTTTCAGAGCATTTGAAAAGGATTTCCTATTTGTTGGAATTTAAACGGGGAAAATTTGAATTTGAATTTAAATCTCAGTTCCAAATTCTGACTTCACCGAAATTCAAATTTGAGTGCACCATTGTGTTGCTCACATTTCTTTTGGCCTACCCTCCAAGTTTGATGAAATTTGGAGCTCGTTTGCCATTTTAAACGGAATTGGGGATAAGGGAGAGAAGTGGACCCCACAAGTCATACACACAAGGTTTCTACCGCCTCTGTTTTCCTCCCTCGCTGGAGCTCCTGACAGCACACCGGGAGAAGGCTTCGGGTTGAAGTTTTAGCGCCACGTCCTGCTCTCAGTTGGTTTTCTTCGCCCTTATCTCTCCCACACGCAGCAGCAGCAGCGAAGTGCTTCTTTCCTGCTCGCACGTCCCTCACCCTACTGAAGAAGACGCTGCCGTGCTCCGCTGCTCTCATCGCCGATCGCTTTCCGCTAGCATGGGCACCCAGCTGAGCCGTGCAGGAGCTGCGCCGGCCTCCCCTCGACACCTTCCAACCCTCACCAGCTCGTGCCCGGCCTCCTCCAGTCGCTGCCACGCTGTTCTTCCTCCGCAGGTCCGAGCAAGTCACGTCTCACTGATCATCAGCGCCCGGACATTCTAAGCTGTATCGTGCCCAACCTTCTAAAGCAAAAAGAGTCGCCCCAGACTGCTCTACACTCCGGTGAAAACCCCTCCTCTTTTTATGCACTACAGAGGAAGAATTTCTCTGTTTACTGCAAGTGTATTCATAGAACCGAGCTGCACAAATCTTCAAAATTCGTCGTGTTCAGTCCACCATCACTTGTGCTGAGCTGGAAACATGTTCTAGACTCTCCAACGCCCCTTTAGGATCAAAAACCATCGAAAATCATCAAGAATTGGTGCTGTTCTTCGAGAATTTTGGGCCGGCACCGATTTTCGCCCTAGGTCGCCGATGAGTTCCTATTTGCAGCCATTTTGGAGCCGATTTGAGCCCATGCCGGTGATGAGGGATCCCCCACGGTGCTATAGAGCCCAAGAACTGACCATTTGATGGAGAAATCACCGCGTGTGACCTAGCCGGAGCTCTAGGGTTTGCTGTTACCGGTGCACCCCTTTTTCTGGCGAGTTTCAGCCGCCAGCGACCTCACCAATAACTTCAGCATGGGGGAAAATGGGGGGGGGGGCGCCAGCAGGGGGTACGGAGGTGGCTGGGAAGTGCTTTTCCGGCGACCTCGCCGGAGGGAGCCGCCACTGCTCTGTTTGGCGCGTGGCTGGAGGTTAGGGATGACGCGTGGGACCCACTGTCAGCATTTAAACATTTTCCAGATTTTCCCATTTCAGTTCAAACTTTGGAGAGCCATAACTTTGTGTAGGAGTGTCCAAAAATTGTGAAATAAATTTGGTTGGATTCCTATCAAAGAGTACTATCCAGAGGTGATGCCCAATATTTATGGAAATCCCTGGATTTGGCTCATTAATTCATTTAAGGAAAATCTTGTAGGAATTTTTACAGTTCTGTTTATTGGAAAATTTCCAAATTTGGGCAGGACACTCTTCTGAATATCATTGAACCCCGGTAAAATTTTCAGAGGCATTGGACTTTATTTGGTTGGCCAAATGTTGATTCAATCTTGTATGTCTCTGAAAATTAGGAAAAATAGCAGAAAGGTTTTCAGCTTTTAGCTCCAACTTCTAAAATCCATATCTCTGTGTAGAAAGCTCCAAAAATGGTGAAACCAAGTCCTATGGACTCATGAGACTCTAAAGTTTCTGAAAAACCAAATTTGGAGCATGAAAAGACACTATAATTGCCATAGGAATCCAGAGAAGCTAAATAATAAGAAAATTCCCTAGGCCACATCTTCCATCAACTTTGTCTGAAATTTTGCAAGCCATACCTATGTATGATCTATGGTCCACTGTAAAAATTTCAGAGCAAATTGAGATCATCTTCTCCATTTTTCTGTTGGTTCCTTCTACTACCTTTCTTATGTCCATTATAAATAGATCTTTGCATTTTCTTCAACAAACATCCACTGCCCACCTAAAGATATCCTCTGTTTTTGTCCATAACAGAGCTCTTCACTCACTTTAGAGTTGGTCTAAACCATTCTTATTTCCTAAAACACTTTTGATTTATAATGTATTTACTTGCAACATAAAACTGTGCATATTCATAGCGGTAGGGAAAACGATGAAGGAGCTCGACGAGGAACTTGACTCGGAGCAGCAAGTTGAGGCCTAACTCATCGCCAAGCTACTGACTTAAAAGTAGAAATAAACCTGCAGCAACATAAGGCAAGCCCCGGTTTGCATTTAACAGCTTTTACTTATATTTTATTTTGTTTCACTTTTATGGGTCTAGTATGTATTGTGCATTAGGTCAAGGTGATTGATACTCCAAATGCATGACCCACAAACATTTAGGCGTGTCGTTGTTGCATCATATTTTTCCTATATTAGAAATCACTGCATGTAGATTTTCATGGTTAGGAGTGTCGGTTAAATCTTGCTGCGCCATCGTGCTCACGGTTGCATTATTAGAGTTTTGCAGGTTATAAAATTTGCTAAGAAGATGGTTGTTCGGTGAGCCATGAGAGACTCACCGGAAAGCCTGCCGCTGCACTCATCTTTGTGGAAGCTAGTAAGAAGCGTGCGTGGGCTGGACGTCTTCTCTTTTGCTTAGTGAGGACCGAGAGTAAGTGTGTATGTATATTCCGCTGCGTGTACCTTCGTGGTACATTATTTTGTAAATGACACTATCTTGAGAAATAAAAGACTTTATACTTTATGGTTCTTTTCGTGTATGCCGTTGGGTGCCGAATCGCACGGCACCACCCAATGTGTATCCTAGAGTGTGGATCCCGGAAGGGGTTCCCCACAGGCGTGGTATCAGATCCGCATTGGGAATAGCACGCATGAAAAGAGCTTATTTTTGAAAACTTCGAAGTATACGAGTGAGGAACGTGTAGTATGCCCACATAAGGACTATTGTTAGCATAGTTACTTAAGGTGGCCAGCTAACAGTGTGTTATATTCAGTATTTTAATTCTGTAACGACGCACCTACGTGGAGGTAAGAGGTAAGGTATGCCACCGTAGGCGGATCAATTGCGGTAACTCGCCATACGAGTAATAGTATGGAATGGTATACCGTGGCTTGGCACGGTAGTTAATATGAGTCTCTGAACCTCTCTATGGTTCTGAGATCATTTGAAACCGCTGATCTCCAGCGTGCTTTAGGCAAAAGTGAGAATACCCCATCGTGTGGTAAGCAACACGATAGTATGTAACTCTTGAACGTTCAATTTCAAAGGGCCATACACAGCGCTCGCCATCGGCGTGCCTCAACGGTCATGAGGCAGTAGGTGGTATCTGTTGGGTTGATAAAATTTCCAACCGTGACGACCCATTCGCGCTCTACTCGGGTTCCCCGTCGTCTGGTGTGAAAACACGACCACGTACCTTGAGACGTGACTTGACTCAAGGACGGCCCGTATGGCAATGATACGGGGCGTATGTTTTTACTATGATATGGACCTGCCTGAAATGGAAAACCTTTGTGTGCATCACTATTGATTGTTTTTCTGCAGGTACTTAACCACGAGTAGAACATTCCGTTTAGAACACATGTGTGAGTGATCGTTTTAGTGCCACCCCTTGAGACGTATATGCCGGTGTAACACCGGTTAGGATTTTGATTTGGTGAGGAAATGTAGTACCGTGAAATGTTCTTAACTGCATGAAAAAATGTTTTCAAAGAAAAGAGTAATTTTGCAGTCTAGGATTCCATTAGGGGTTACCGAGCTCCTATATTGAACTAAGAGTGAATTGGGAGTATAGTTTCTGTCGAAGTGTGTGGTCGACACTTCCCCTGGACCTGCTCTGGGCAGCCCGCGGAGGTTCTTTTTCGGAGGGGCTAGTTGCTTGCGGAGAGCTTAAGCGTAGGGACGAGTTAGGGAGGAGCTTGACACGGCGAGTTTTACGTGGTTCGGGCTGCCGGAGCGTAAAACCCTACGTCCACGGTGAGCTGAGGTGCTCGCTGTATTGCTTGTTGCTCAGAACCGGAGTCCTGAGCTTGAGGATGAGTTATGCCTAGAGTGTGAGTTGCTGGAGTGCGAACCCTTGCTAAAGTCGCCTACCCGAGCCTTTTATAGTCCAAGGCTCGTGTGGCTTACAAGGGGGGGCCGGGACCCGACAGGTGGTCCCGGGGTGATTGCCTGCCGACTATTGTATCCAAAGTTATGTCGGTAGTTGTCTCTGGCGAAGGCTTCTGAGTCTTCGTCTTGCCGCCCTGCCCATGCCGCATGCTAGTCGTAGTGGTTGATGATGGCGGGAGCGGCAGAGGATGTCTTGTCGCTGTGTTTATTGGCTGGCAGGTTCTGACACCACGCGCCAGTCTGTGATGCGACTGGGCGCAACGGCACCTGACAGAGGCGTGCTCCGCGTCTCCGCGTCTTGGGAAGGCGCGGGCCTTGAATACCTTGTACGGGCAAGGTATGGGGCATCTTTATACCCGCCGCCTACCGCTCGGGGGCAGGCAGCGCGGTTCTGCTGGACACGTGGCGGGCCCGGAGCCCTCCTCAGAGGAGAGGGGGGTCCGGCCCCGCAGGACACGTGGAGCCTTCGGACCACTCCCCGCGGAGGGGGAGGTCCGGCTTCTGTCGGCCACGTGGCGAGCCCGGAGCTCTCCTCTGAGGAGAGGGAGGTCCGGCCCCGCTGGACACGTGGTGCCTTCGGACCTCTCCCCCGCGGAGGGGGGAGGTCCGGCTTCTGTAGGCCACGTGGCGAGCCCGGAGCTCTCCTCCGAGGAGAGGGAGGTCCGACCCCGCTGGACGCGTGGCGCCTTCGGAGCTCTCCCTGCGGAGAAGGGCGAGATCCTCAGGCATTTTCTCCTGTGCACGGGGGTACCCAATATCGTGGGTACCGACAGTGGCCACCGGGCCCATCTCGGGGGAGATAGCGAGCCCGAGGTGGGACCTCCGTCTCTTCTGTTCCGCGCACGTTCTCTAAGTCCCGCATTAACCGCTGCTGGAGCATGAACAGTCGTGGGATCGTGGGAGCGTGCGCCCACTTGATGGTTGCTTTTACTGCGGCGGTTCCCAAGACTGCCACTTCTGCATGTTGCGACGCTTTCTTTGGGAACCGCCGGAGTGCCTTGCCGGCTCATCTTCTTGAGAGGCTGACTCCTTGACCCACCGCTTCAGCTGGGCAGCTTGGGCCCACCTGTCATCGGCGCTCAGTCTTGGAGCCGATGCGGTTGCCGATGCGGCGTATTCGAAGAGTTTCGGGTCGTTTGGAATCGCATCTGGGAAGTTTTAAAAGGGGATCTTACCCGCATTGCGGCTTCCCTTCGCACTTCCCAGCGCTTTTCCTTGGACTCTTGTGCCTTTGTCTTCTTGTCTTTGAGCCCTCCCTCGCCATGGCTTCCAACCCGCCCCCAGAGAAGAAACGCGCTCGATCTCCTCCAGTGGCGCCATATGTGCCAAGCCGGGGATCTAGGGTGCCTGCACCTCCTACTTCTGGAGATGGCACTCCTTCCGGTGGCGATACGAAGAGGTCCCGGGTTGATTATTCCGACGGGACCCCTCTTAAGCGGCAATAGGCCGAAGGTTCCCAGACATCGTGCCCTCCTTCCTTAAGTGGAGGAGTCTCTGGGGAACCTGCTGATGCGTCGAGGGAAGCTTCTGGAGCGTCCCCTGCTCCGTCAGTCCAGGCGACTACGGAGCGGCCGTCAGCGATGACGGCGGGCTCTGGGGGTCCTACCCTGGCTTGGAAGTCAGGGTTCAAGGCCCGCTGGAGTGTTCGCGCTTCTCGGCCGTCCCCGGCTGGTGGGGAGTCGGCACCGTTGCGCTTGGAAACAGGGACAGCTGCCGTGGCCCCCAAGCCAGCACGAGTTTCTCCTGTCCCAGCGTGCCCGGATTCCACGACAGCGTCATCTCCTCCTGCTGAGACGGCTGCCGCGGCCGCCAAGCCAGCGCAGGTCAACCCTATACCAGGCGACCCGGCTTCTATTTCAGTGTCGACTTCCCCCACTCGTCCCTCTCCGCGGACTGAGGGGCCAGAAGTTAGTGAGAGTTCGGTGGGTCCGGCTGTCGGAGTCCCGGCGCCAGCTTCTCCTGACCGGCCTCTCATCCCGGTCGCTGGCGTATCGCCTTTTCTTGAGGATGATGTGATGGAGGAGGTCGGGGGTGCTGCTCCGGCCTCTGCTGCCCCACTGCCCCTGGCGGATGCCTTCGCGCTCGCCCAAGCGAGCGTCCGGGAGGTCTTGGCCGCGCTTGGTCGTGAGCGAGAGGAGCATACGATTGAAAGGGATCGCCTCCTCATCTGGGGGAACCTTTTGCGGGAGCGGACCGCGATGGTCAAGGGCGAGCTCGATTCCAGGCGGGAGTCGCTTGACTTCAGGGAAGCGCTTCTCGACCGGTTGAAGCGGTCTGTCGACCATCTAGACGCCGAAACGCGGCGGCTTCACAGGGAGGCCCTTGAGGCACATGCCCAAGCCGAGGAGAGCCTCTCTGCCGTGGAGGAGATACGCCAGAGGCTGGAACGCCGCAAGCTCGCCATTGAGGACCAGGAGCGCTCTATGGCAGCCGAGGCAGAGAGGGTCACAGCACGGCTGGCGGCGGGCGAAGCCGACCTGCGAACTCGGGCCAGGGAGCTAGAGGCCCGGGAGGCAGACCTGGCCACGAGGGAGGAACAGGTCTCCCGCGAACGCCAGGTGATCCTGGATTGGGAATTGGCTGCCGACTTCCGGGTTTCTGAGTTGGAGCGGCTTGCCCGGTCTCTCCGCCTTCGGGAAAGCTCCCTGGCGGCCAAGGAGAAGGAATCCTCCGAGGGAAGCCGTGACGCCCTGCGAGCAGCCTTCCACGAGGTAGGGGAGCTCTTGGCTTTGCGGTCCTCCGAGGCCCGCGCAGTTTTGAGATTTGTCGACCAGGCGGGGTCCGCCTTGGTCCCTCTTGGCTTCAGCCCGGTGAAGGCGGTGGCTCCTGCGCTGAAGGTGGCTGAAGTGATCCCCGCACTGGAGTCACTTGGCGCCAAGCTGAGCAGGCTGGACTCGGTGGTTGCCAGCGAGCTTGACGCAGAGGGACGGGGCCTGGCCTTGGAGGTTGTCACGCATGTGTTGGCCTGCTTCAAGAGCCGGGACCCTTCCTTCTCACTGGAGCCAGCGAAAGACGGTCCTGCCGCGGAGCGGGAGGAGATGGCCAGGGCTGAAGTCAGGGATGTGGCCTCCCTTGTAGCCTCTAGGTTCCGGCACGAGCCAGGAGGCCCCTAGGACTCGCTTCTTTCATTTTATCGGGTCTGTAGACCAGCTCATGGAGCCATGAATAAATAGACTCTCTTGAATGTTTGTGCCTGTGATGCTTTTTGTCTTCATCTTGGTTTTGCCTGGACGAGCCCTCAGCTCCGCAAGGTACTCAGAGGCCTTCACCAATCTCGAAGCTCTGCACAAACATCTTCCCCGGGTCCTAACTGTATTTAGGGCCCCGGAGGTCTCCGGAGCTCGCCCCATGAGGATGGGGAGGTCCGGATCTGCCGGCCACGTGGCGGGCCCGGAACTCCCTTCTAAGGAGTAGGAGTTCCGGCCCCGTGGGTCACGTGGAGCCTTCTGAGCTCCTCCCCGGAGAGGGAGGTCCGGCTTTTGCCGGCCACGCGGCGGGTCCGGAGCCCCTCCTGAGGAGGCGGGAGCTCTGGCCCCGCTGTACACGTGGGGCCTTCGGAGCCCCCCCCATAGGGGGAGGTCCGGCTTCTGCCAACCACGTGGCGGATCCGGAGCCCCCTGGGGAGGCGGGAGCCCCGAGCCTGCTGAACACGTGGGGCCTTCGGGCCTCGTCCCCTGTTGAAGGGGCGGGACCCGGACCTTCCGGTCCTGTGCTGGAGTAGTTGGTAGCTCCTTGCCCCCCGCTTCATGCAGCCCCCGTTGCTGTAACCTGGAGGTCCTGCACACAGGTAGAGGAAACGTAATTCTCCTCAGGGGGTCCTCCCCTCCCGTCTCTTAGTCTTATTCGGCTTACGATCCTGGTCCGGTATACGGGGCTTGGGCAATTCTGTGCGCGAGGCACCGGGGCTCCGGCTCCCTCCAAGGTCCGGGTATGACTGTCCGATCCCTAGTACCAGACCGTGCGCCGGGGAAGCAGAGTGCACGGGCTTTGGGTACGGAACCAGGCAAAGCGGCTGTACTCCCCTGGACCTCCGGAGGGCAGGGTGCGCACGCTTTGGGCACAGAGCCGGCTAAGCGGGATACACACCCTGGAATCCCCATGCACGGCGCAGGCCTTTCCTAGAGGTGACCAACTGGCACCGCAACACCTAACTGGGGGAGGCCCGAGAGACCCACCTGGCCATCGGCAGGTGCCTCAAGTGCAACCGCCTTCGGTAGGATAGCAAATGCTGACTATGGATGAGCGCGGGAGAGAGGGAGCTAGATGTACGATGAGCATACATAGAGAGTGCGATCATAAAAATAAATGCGTAATTTAAATGAGCACGTGAGAGAGAGTGAAGTAGAACAGGATTCTGTGTAAATGCCCATAGGGGGAAGTAAGGCTGTACATGGAGGCAATGACCCGCCTCATTAAGAAGGGAAGCAAGACTCTACGCGCTTAGGGTCGGAACCAGGCCGAGCTGAACATAGTCCTGGACCGTCCCCTGAGACTTAGCTGCCCCAAGCGCTGTTCCTAGACTCTATGGGATTTATTACAGAATGGTATGGCTCTGTTCTACTAACGCTCAGGGGGTAGGACTTACAGTGTTGTTCCTTGCCAAGGGTTTGGGAACGGATCCCATACCCGGTTGAAAAGCATGTGCACCTGGGACGACAACTTTCGTGGCTCGGAAGGGACCTTCCCGGCTGGGGGAGAGTTTACAGGCCCTTCGCGAGAAAGTGTGTGCCGCGGCACCAGGTTGCCTTCCTGCAGGTCCCTGACGCGTTTGGTCCATTGGCGGTAGTGCTAGGGCACCAGCTGAGGCCGTGCGTTGTGGGGCGTCACCTGCAGCTGGGCCTCGTCGATGAGGTCATTATCTTCACGCTGGATCAGGTCCTGCGTGGCTTCTCCTGGGAGCCCCGGGGTACCCTCCCCTTCTGACTAAGGCCTTCAAGGGGTAGGAGGACCCGGACTCTTCTTGGGAGACCCAAGGCGTCCTTCCCCTTCTGGCAAGGCCTTCAAGAGGTTGAAGGACCCTGGGAGGCCCCCAGGAGGTGTGGCCGAGGCACGGAGGCGTGCACTTGGGTGGAGCTAGCCCGGTTCTGCACCGTCGGGGCTGGTGCATGGGCTGCTGTGACTACTTGGAGCTCCTCCAAGGTTGATATCGCAGCAGTGCAGTCTCCACTGACTTTCCGGGGTAGCCGCAGTCAGCTACTGCCCCGGCTCGTCATCACCGGAGCTGAAGTCCTCACCGTTGTGCACCGTCTTCATGACGCGTTGAGGCTCCTAAAACCCCACCTGGTGGCCGATGCTGACTGAGGCGTCGACCTTCTGCTTTCCCTCCCTCTGAGGGAGGGGCGGAGCATCAGCTCTCAGCTGCCTCCCTTTGCGGAAGCGTCTGCGAGCCTCTGGATGTCCCAACACTCGGCAGCAGTATGATTGCTGGTGCCATGCACGGGGCACAGCTCGCCTTGGTCACCATCTGGGGCTGGTGACTGTCGCTGCCTTTTGTCTGGGCGTGGCCCCTGAGCTCCACTGGGTGCCGCTGCTGCGGCAACTGGAGCCGCGGCCGATGACTTCATCTTGCCACTCCCCCGGTTCTTGGCCTTCTTGCCGCCTCCATAGGAAGCAGCGCCAGACCCGGGCTGTCCTCCTGACTCGGAGGCTGGCAGTGAGTGCCAGTTCTGCCCTTCGGCTGCCCTGGCGCACTTGTCCGCCAGGCTGAAGAGCTCAGAGACATCGCAGACCTCTCTGGTCGCGAGTTTCTCAAGCATCTTCTCGTCCCGGACACCCTGCCGGAACGCCACCACTACAGAAGCACTTTGAATGTGCGGGATGGTGTTGCATACCTGGGAGAACCGCTGGATGAAGGAGCGCAGTGATTCCCCAGGTTGTTGCTTGATGGCGTGGAGGTCAAGCTCTGTGCCAGGACGGGTGTAGGAACTGCCGAAGTTGGCAATGAACTGCCGGCAGAGCTCTCCCCAGGAAGTTATAGAACCCTGGGGGAGGTTCATGAGCCAAGACCGGGCTGGGCCGGTCAAGGCGACGGGGAAGTAGTTGTCCATGACGGCCTCATCCCCTCCTGCGGCAAGTACGGCGGTGGAGTAGATCTGGAGGAACTCCGCCGGGTTGATGCTGCCGTCGTACTTCTCGGGCAGGTGCGGCCGAAACTTGCGCGGCCATCTCGCAAAGCGAAGGTGGGGCGCCAGGGCCGCACATCCTGCTCCTGTTGCTGCAGGCGTTGGTGCCGCGAACGCTTGGTTCGCCGCCGGCACAGTGTACCCCGGTATGCGCAAGGTTGCGCCATAGACCGGGGACGTCGTTTGCAGGGCATATGGCCGCGGCATATGCTGCACGGCGTATGCCTGGGGCAGAGATCGCGTGGCGAAGGTCTGCTCCTCAGGTTGGGTCGAGGCAGACGTCATGCTGTCGCCAGCCTCTTGGTTGAGACGCCTTTCTCGACGTCGCTCGAGGTACACCCGGGCATCCTGGCCCAAGTGGCACCGTTCCAGCTCTGTCCTCAGGTCCGTCGACTGAAGCCTGGTGGAGCTGGAATCCGCCGTCTGCCCGTCAACTGTTGGCGTGCGCGTCAGCGACACAGCCGGTTGGCCGGAGCATCGTCCCCGCCGAAGTCGAGGGTTTACGGCGGCGACGACGAGACGGTCTACCTCGTGAATCCACTGCTGGGTCGCTGCCTGTGGCGCGTCCCCAGCAGGTGGATTGCGCAGTAGCGCTCTTTCTGCAGCTAGCGCATCCCCGCGGGGAACGCTCAGCGCTGCAGAAGATCTCACGCTAGTTGGAGCCTGCATTGCCGGAGTCGGCGTTGCCGGAGTCGGCTGCTGGCTTCCAGCTTGCGCCGACACACTCCGTCCTGAGTGTGTTGACACGTATTCCCCGCTAGTCACGGTCCGTCGTGAACGCGGGGGAGGAGAGCTTGCCGCTAAAGGAAGCTTGGTCATCTTCGTCGGTAGAAACTCGTCGCGCAAGGGAAAAGCCCCAATTCCTGGCGCGCCAAATGTCGAAGTGTGTGGTCGACGCTTCCCCCGGACCTGCTCTGGGCAGCCCGCAGAGGTTCTTTTTCGGAGGGGCTAGTCGCTTGCGGAGAGCTTAAGCGTAGGGACGAGTTAGGGAGGAGCTTGACACGGCGAGTTTTACGTGGTTCGGGCCGCCGGAGCGTAAAACCCTACGTCCACGGTGAGCTGAGGTGCTCGCTGTATTACTTGTTGCTCAGAACCGGAGTCCTGAGCTTGAGGATGAGTTATGCCTAGAGTGTGAGTTGCTGGAGTGCGAACCCTTGCTAACGTCGCCTACCCGATCCTTTTATAGTCCAATGCTCGTGTGGCTTACAAGGGGGGCCTGGGACCCGACAGGTGGTCCCGGGGTGATTGCCTACCGACTATTGTATCCGCAGTTATGTCGGTAGTTGTTTCTGGCGAAGGCTTCTGAGTCTTCGTCTTGCCGCCCTGCCCATGCCGCATGCTAGTCGTAGTGGTTGATGACGGCGGGATCGGCAGGGGATGTCTTGTCGCTGTGTTTATTGGCTGGCAGGTTCTGACACCACGCGCCAGTCTGTGATGCGACTGGGCGCAACGGCACCTGACAGAGGCGTGCTCCGCGTCTCCGCGTCTTGGGAAGGCGCGGGCCTTGAATACCTTGTACGGGCAAGGTATGGGGCGTCTTTATACCCGCCGCCTACCGCTCGGGGGCAGGCAGCGCTGTTCTGCTGGACACGTGGCGGGCCCGGAGCCCTCCTCAGAGGAGAGGGGGGTCCGGCCCTGCAGGACACGTGGAGCCTTCGGACCACTCCCCGCGGAGGGGGAGGTCCGGCTTCTGTCGGCCACGTGGCGAGCCCGGAGCTCTCCTCTGAGGAGAGGGAGGTCCGGCCCCGCTGGACACGTGGTGCCTTCGGACCTCTCCCCCGCGGAGGGGGGAGGTCTGGCTTCTGTAGGCCACGTGGCGAGCCCGGAGCTCTCCTCTGAGGAGAGGGAGGTCCGTCCCCACTAGACGTGTGGCGCCTTCGGAGCTCTCCCTGCGGAGAAGGGCGAGATCCTCAGGCATTTTCCCCTGTGCGCGGGGGTACCCCATATCGCGGGTACCGACAGTTTCCGTCTCAAATCTTTAGTAACAACCTCCCCTGTTTTCAGCAGAATTTTTTATGAAATTGAACAGCGCATAACTTTTGATTGGTTGAACCAATGGAGGTGAAGGATACATTTCTGGAAAGGTTTTGAAGTCTTCTACAACTTTTCTGTAGAACTCCAGAACAGAATCTCCCTCCAAATGGATGAGAGTCTCAGATGAGTGTTAACTGTCCAAAAACAGGGCAGACCAAAAATACTCTCTGGAATTTTCTGTATTTCGACAATAACTTCCTGTAGAAAAATTTCTAAGGGTCATGTAAGACACCGTTGGAACGTTTGTGATATTTGCTACAACTTTGTAGTTTAAAGTTTCTCCATATTTGGGATAGAAATTTATGAAATCTTGCGGACAAAACAGACACTTTCGGAGGAGGTGCTGTCAAAATTGTTCCAGATTTCTGTCAACTTTGGAATATCACAACTCCTGATCAAGAATTGATATGAAGTCAAATAAATACTCATTGGAAATATATGAAGTTACATATAACTTTGATATTCACCTTGAGACATGAAACTGCCATTTTCATAATCAAATTCTGGGAATTAGGTCAAATGGTCATTCTGAACAGAGCATTGTTCATTGCCCATGTAACTTGAGACTTGTTATGGACACGCAGATTTTTATACTTCTCTAAGTTTCATGACATAGTCATTAGTTATCTTTCATCATTCCTTGCTGTTGATTTAAGTGTTTGACAAACTTGAACAATCATTGGTCACATTTCAGAATTGTCAAAAACCTTGTTTCCTTTATATATGCTGCACAGTTGATGTGATGCTTCTGCGGTTAATAGTTTCGAGTTAAAGCTGAGTACACTCTTGGATATTAACCGTAAATTGCTCACTCTTGCAGTATGGATCATACTCATTCCGTGTATGAGGTTGGTGGTTCCAGTCGGGATGAAAATGATTCGTCGCAGCGACGATCACCGCCATCATCAACTGGACTGGCGGAAGTGTTGGGAAGAATGGCTGAGTCTCTTGAGTTGTTGGTGCAGCAAGGCATCCGACAGGAGACCTCCCAGCAAAACCCCACACTGAAATACGTATCTGGATTTTCTAGCAAGACAACCACCGGTATTCTCAGAAGCTAAGGAAGCCTTGGAGGCAGATCATTGGCTCCGGGTGATTGAATCGAAACTGGGAATACTCCAGTGTGGTGAATATGAGAAGGCTTTATTTGCCGCTCAGCAACTTCATGGATCCGCTGGGGCTTGGTGGTGTGAATATCTTGCTAAGATCGCTGAAGGTCATCGTGTGACATGGACAGAGTTTCATGAAGCTTTCCGTGCACGTCATATTTGTGAGGGCATTGTCAAAACCAGAATTGAAGAGTTCTATGAACTCAAATAAGAAGGCATGAGTGTTCACATCGGACAAAAGTGGCACAATGCAACAAAGAGAATTATAGCGGGTTAGTCAATGCCGCTATGATTCAAGAAATAGCTGAACTCGAGCACAAGGAAAGTAAGAGGAAGAGAAAATTGTTACTGGCAAGTACGGATGATTATCATCAAGAACAACCGGTGATATATTGCTTACCATCCGGGGTGGAAATTCAGTCCATTGACAGACCACCTCAGATCCAATACCGTCCATATTCACCCATGGAGGTTCAGCCACTGCTGCAACAGCAGCAAATGAGTATTTGTGCACCCCCACCTCAGCAAAGTGCACAAGAATATCAACCACTTCCATATGGTGAAGATCCTGAGCTCGCATCGTATAACACTTGTAGCAGTCATATGTCATCTCAAGCTGCAAAGAAATTCCATGGTCGGTCAAGGAGAACAGCACTGAAAGTGGGAAATATAAACTATATGGCAGTTGAAGACGTTTCCGTAGGAGAACCCATGTTTGCGGGCATGTTCAGCCTACGTGTTCAGCGCACGCTCGTGTTGTTCGACTCGGGTGCTACACATGATTTTATAAGCAAAGATTATGTGGTTAAGCACCAAGTACCATCAACCACCTTGGCCGCATCTTATCAGATTAATTCACCGGGAGGTAGTAGGACAGCGGGCAGAATTGTTGCTCGACCGCCTATATGTTTGGATGGGTGGATATATCCTACTAGTCTTGTCATCCTGGAAGGCTTGCGGATTGACATCATCTTGGGAATGTCTTGGTTGACACATGACCAATCTATCTTTGATATTAGTTCGCGAATGATGCAGCTGAATTCAAAGAAGCACGGGCAACACACGTTGATTCTGAGAAATGTTGCACCGGAAGTCACTACTGTCCACACTGTTGAAGCTAAGAGACTGGAGGACATTCCAGTGGTCCAGGAATATCCGGACGTGTTTTCCTGATGATCTACCGGGCATACCGCCCGATCGTGAAGTGGAGTTCAAAATCGAACTAGCACCGGGAACCACACCCATCTCTCGGAGGCCGTATAAAATGGCACCAAAGGAACTCGCGGAGCTGAAGGAGCAGCTGAATGATTTGTTGAGTAAAGGCTTCATTCGACCCAGTTCATCACCATGGGGATGCTCCGCGCTGTTCGTGAAGAAAAAGGATGAGACTCTGAGGCTCTGTGTGGACTATCGTCCGCTCAATGCCGTAACTATCAAGAAAAAGTATCCACTACCACGTATCGATATGCTTTTCGATCAACTAGTGGGTGCTAAGGTTTTCTCGAAGATGGATCTTCGGTCCGGTTATCATCAGATAAAAATCCGGGCGGAAGACATACCCAAGACGGCATTCTCAACGAGATACGGGTTATATGAGTATCTCGTCATGTCATTCAGACTCACTAATGCTCCGGCTCATTTTATATACTTAATGAATTCAGTCTTCATGCCGGAGTTGGACAAGTTCGTCGTGGTCTTCATCGATGATATCTTGGTATATTCTAAGTCGGAAGAAGAACACGCCGAACATCTTCATATTGTGCTCCAACGCCTACGGGATCACAAACTGTATGCAAAATTCAGCAAGTGTGAGTTCTGGATCAACCAAGTGCCATTTCTTGGGCACATTATTTCTGCGGAGGGCATCACAGTTGATCCGAGCAAGATCGTCCAAGTGCTGAATTGGAGTTCACCGAAATCAGTCCACGAAGTCCGTAGTTTTCTCGGTTTAGCGGGATACTACCGGAGATTCATTCCGAATTTCTCCAAAGTTTCTAAACCGATGACGGAACGAAGGGCAACAAATATGTGTGGAGTGAAGCATGTGAGGAGGCGTTCAAAGCATTGTAAAGCACCTCACAACAGCCCCGGTGTTGGCGCAACCCGATACAACTAAGGCTTTGATGTTTATTGTGATGCATCCGGCATCAGCCTTGGCTGCGAGCTCATGCAAGAAGGGCGAGTGGTCGCATATGGATCCAGAAAGCTTCGGAATCATGAACCGAATTATCCGACACATGATCTCGAGCTAGCTGCTGTGGTTCTTGCTCTAAAGATGTGGAGGCACTATTTGCTTGGAAACTTAGTCCACCTCTACACCGACCACAAGAGTTTAAAATACATCTTCACACGAAAGGAATTAAATATGAGGCAGTGAAGATGGTTAGAATTAATCAAGGATTATGAACTAGAGACTCATTACCATCCTAGAAAAGCGAATGTGGTTGCCAACGCACTTAGTCGGAAATCACATATGCATAATCTAACCATGGCTGCAATGGAAGAAGAAGAACCGAGCCTGCGCTTGGTTCCTTATGGGTCATTGTTTAACCTTGCCCTCATTCCTACAATTCATGATGAAATTGTAGAGGCTCAAAAGAAAGATAAGGGCATGGCCCATACTCGAAAGAGAATAGACAAAGGAGAAGCTAAGTGCTTCTGGAAAGATGAGAATGGTACGCTATGGTTCAAAAACCGTATAGTCGTACCCCGTGACATGAAGCTTCGTAAGAAAATATTAGACGAAGCTCATTTATCAAAATTTTCCATTCATCTAGGTAGCAACAAGATGTACCAAGATTTGAGAAACAAGTTTTGGTGGACACGGATGAAGCGGGAAATAGCTAAATACGTATCCGAGTGTGATACGTGTCGAAGGGTGAAAGCAGATCACATGAAGAAACCTGGTTTGCTACAGCCCCTCCATATTCCGGCATGGAAGTGGGAAGATGTGAGTATGGATTTCATTGTCGGACTGCCACTCACATCTCGGAAGCATGATTCAGTTTGGGTAATTGTTGACCGATTAACCAATTCAGCACACTTCATACCGGTGAATGTGGGATTCAACGCCAAGAAATATGCGGAGTTATACGTTGAACGGATATTATGCCAGCATGGAGTTCCAAGAACAATAGTTTCAGATCGTGGTGCACTATTCGTTTCTCGTTTCTGGGAACAGCTGCACGCATCTTTGGGAACCCAATTGCTTAGAAGCTCCGTATATCACCCTCAAACTGATGGACAAACCGAGAGGATGAATGAAGTCTTGGAAGATATGCTAAGAGCGTGTGCCATCCACCACGGTAAGAACTGGGATGCTTATCTACTGTTGGCGGAATTCTCATACAACAACAGCTATCAAACGAGTATCAAGATGGCACCGTATGAGGCTCTCTACGGCTGGAGATGTTGCACCCCGCTAAATTGGTGCAAATCCGGTGAAAGAGTGACATTCGGGATTGACCTTGTCAATGACGCCGAAGAACGAGTTTGGGTCATACAAGCAAATTTAAAGGCTGCTCAATCTCGACAGAAGAGTTATACAGACCAGCGACATCGACCGCTGAACTTCAACGTTGGAGAGTACGTATATCTCCGCGTATCTCCAATGAAGGGAGTTCACCGATTCGGTGTAAAAGGAAAGCTTTCTCCCCGGTTTATCGATCTATTCGCTATCACGGAGAAATGTGGACCCTTAGCCTACCGGCTTGAGCTACCGATGAATCTCGCTGGGGTGCATAATATATTTCACGTCTCTCAGCTTCGAAAATGTCTCAAGAATACCACTGCTGTCCGCAATGAAGATCTCGAGACATTGCAACCAAATCTCTCTTATGCCGAGCATCCAATCCTGATTATTGATGAAAAGTCTCGGTCGACAAGGAATCGGACGCTCCAATTCTATAAGGTATTATGGAGCAATCATACCGTGGAGGAAGCAACATGGGAGAGTGAAGAATACCTCTGTTCGAACTACCCAGACTTGCTGTCCGCTCATATAAGGTAATTCCTTCTCTACCACTTCGTATCTTCTTTATGAATCTCGGGACGAGATTCTTTTTAAGGGGGGAGGGATGTGAAATCCCAAAACTCAAGCAAGTGGAGCTACAAGTCACACCGAGAAAACGAGAGGCAATTTAAACTTTTGAATTTAACGGTGTGAGCTCCAAGTCTAAACTTGAACTTGCAAAAATTCCCGAACACGGAGATATAAAGCTATCATTTGGTTCTCCACACATCCAATAATAGCCCGGCAAATTTTCAGAGCATTTGAAAAGGATTTCCTATTTGTTGGAATTTAAACGGGAGAAAAATTCGAATTTCAATTTAAATCTCAGTTCCAAATTCCGACTTCACCGAAATCAAATTTGAGTGCACCGTTGTGTTGCTCACATTTCTTTTGGCTTACCCTCCAAGTTTGATCAAATTTGGAGCTCGTTTGCCATTTTAAACGGAATTGGGGATAAGGGAGAGAAGTGGACCCCACATGTCATACACACAAGGTTTCTACCGCCTCTGTTTTCCTCCCTCGCTGAAGCTCCCGACAGCACACTGGGAGAAGGCTTCGGGTTGAAGTTTTAGCGCTACCTCCTGCTCTCAGTTGGTTTTCTTTGCCCTTATCTCTCCCACACGCAGCAGCAGCGAAGTGCTTCTTTCCTGCTCGCACGTCCCTCACCCTCTCAAACTGAAGAAAACGCTGCCGTGCTCCGCTGCTCTCATCACCGATCGCTTTCCGCTAGCGTGGGCGCCCAGATGAGCCGTGCAGGAGCTGCACCGGCCTCCCCTCGATGCCTTCCAACCCTCACCAGCTCGTGCCCGGCCTCCTCCCGTCGCTGCCACGCTGTTCTTCCTCCGCAGGTCCGAGCAAGTCACGTCTCACTGATCATCAGCGCCCGGACATTCTAAGCTGTATCGTGCCCAACTTTCTACAACAAAAAGAGGCGCCCCAGACTGCTCTACACTCCGGTGAAAACCCTTCCTCTTTTTATGCACTACAGAGGAAGAATTTCTCTGTTTACTGCAAGTGTATTCATAGAACCGAGCTGCACAAATCTTCAAAATTCGTCGTGTTCAGTCCACCATCACTTGTGCCGAGCTGGAAACATGTTCTAGACTCTCCAACACCCCTTTAGGATAAAAAACAATCGAAAATCATCAAGAATTGGTGCTGTTCTTCGAGAATTTTGGGCCGGCACCGATTTTCGCCCTAGGTCGCCGATGAGTTCCTATTTGCAGCCATTTTGGAGCCGATTTGAGCCCATGCCGGTGATGAGGGATCCCCCATGGTGCTATAGAGCCCAAGAACCGACCATTTGGTGGAGAAATCACCGTGCATGACCTCGCCGGAGCTCTAGAGTTTGCTGTTGCCCGTGCGCCCCGTTTTCCGGCGAGTTTCAGCCGCCGGCGACCTCACCAATGAGTTCAGCATGGGGGAAAATGTGGGGGCGGCCAGCAGGGGGTCCGGAGGTGGCTGGGAAGTGCTTTTCCGGCGACCTCGCCGGAGGGAGCCGCCACTGCTCTGTTTGGCGCGTGGCTGGAGGTTAGGGATGACGCGTGGGACCCACTGTCAGCATTTAAACATTTTCCAGATTTTCCCATTTCAGTTCAAACTTTGGAGAGCCGTAAATTTGTGTAGGAGTGTCCAAAAATTGTGAAATAAATTTTATTGGATTCCTCTCAAAGAGTACTATCCAGAGGTGCAGCCCAATAGTTATGGAAATCCCTGGATTTGTCTCATTAATTCATTTAAAGAAAATCTTGTAGGAATTTTTACAGGAGTTCTGTTTATTGGAAAATTCCCAAATTTGGGCAGGACACTCTTCCAAAAATCATTAAACTCCAGTAAACTTTTCAGAGGCATTGGACATCATTTGGTTGGCCAAATGTTGACTCAATCTTGTGTGTCTCTGAAAATTAGGAAAAATAGCAGAAAGATTTTCAGCTTTTAGCTCCAAATTCTAAAATCCATATCTCTGTGTAGAAAGCTCCAAAAATGGTGAAACCAAGTCCTATGGACTCATGAGACTCTAAAGTTCCTGAAAAACCAAATTTGGAGCATGACAAGACACTATAATTGCCATAGGAATCCAGAGAAGCCAAATAATAAGAAAATTCCCTAGGCCACATCTTCCATCAACTTTGTCTGAAATTTTGCAAGCCATACCTCTGTATGATCTATGGTCCGCTGTAAAAATGTCAGAGAAAATTGAGATCATCTTCTCCAGTTTTCTGTTTGTTCCTTCTACTACCTTTCTTATGTCCATTATAATTAGATCTTTGCATTTTCTTCAACAAACATCCACTGCCCACCTAAAGATATCCTCTGTTTTAGTCCATAACAGAGCTCTTCACTCACTTTAGAGTTGGTCTAAACCATTGTTATTTCCTAAAACACTTTTGATTTATAATGTCTTTACTTGCAACATAAAACTGTGCATATTCATAGCGGTAGGGAAAACAACGAAGGAGCTCGACTAGGAACTTGACTCGGAGCAGCAAGTTGAGGCCTAACTCATAGCCAAGCTACTGACTTAAAAGTAGAAATAAACCTGCAGCAACATAAGGCAAGCCCCGTTTTGCATTAAACAGCTTTTACTTATATTTTATTTTGTTTCACTTTTATGGGTCTAGTATGTATTGTGCATTAGGTCAAGGTGATTGATACTCCAAATGCATGACCCACAAACCCTTGGAGTACAGGGTATAATAGGTTACCTTCGTGTAGTTTCTGCTAGGCTAAAGTTGTATAGGATCCGGTACAAGTCGGGTAGTTGGAAGCTACCCGCGAGTTTAGGATGTGGGTACAGCGGGGTATGATTCTAGAAAATGAAAGATCTGGAGTGGAAAATGAGACCGAGCAGAGAGTAGGAGCAGCAGGACGTTGGGCCTGTGTGTCTGTAGCTATGTTTGTGTCGGTTAAGGACCGATGCGTATGCCGCCCTGCTGAGCAAGTTTGAACAGTACCGGATGCATATCGGATATATGGGACCCGATAAACCGATGTAACTCGGGTACTCTCGTGTCAAAACTTATACGGCCGTCCTTTGCGGGTTGGTGTCAGAGGTGTAAACCCACTAGTGGAGCAACTTCGACGTGTTCCGTGTAATGGCCCTTCTGATGGGTCGGCGAAACTGGTTCGGCATTGGAGTGACGGGTGAAAGGTTGCTGCATACAACGTAAGAAAGAGCTCGCGTGGGTCTTTCGAGGCGGGTGTATGTGTCGTGTATTCCGGGTGTGTCCTGATTGGAATCACCGCCCCTCGCGGTTATATGAGTACCACTTGTTCACTGCGTTGTGACGTAGTAACAACTTCCAGATGAAGTGAAATGAATCATTGTGGTCGTGAAGTTCTTAAGTTCATTATATTGCAAACCATGTATGTTATAGTGTAGAGCTCACTAAGTTTACCTTCCACTTTGGGCATCACCACATCGGAGGAAAGTGTTTCTTGTTTGATTGTGGACTTCCGATGTGAGGGTTGCCTAAGGCATAATAATCTGCTGCTATAAACCTGAAAGTAAGGATCAACATTTAGGCGTGTCGTTGTTGCATCATATTTTTCCTATGTTAGAAATCACTGCATGTAGAGTTTCATGGTTAGGAGTGTCGGTTAAGCCTTGCTGAGCCATCGTGCTCACGGTTGCATTATTAGAGTTTTGCAGGTTATAAAATTTGCTATGAAGATGGTTGTTCGGTGAGCCATCAGAGACTCACCGGAAACCCTGCCGCTGCACTCATCTTTGTGGAAGCTAGTAAGAAGCGTCCGCGGGCTGGACGTTTTCTCTTTTGCTTAGTTAGGACCGAGAGTAAGTGTGTATGTATATTCCGCTGCGTGTACCTTCGTGGTACATTATTTTGTAAATGACACTATCTTGAGAAATAAAAGACTGTGTACTTTATGGTTCTTTTTGTGTATGCTGTTGGGTGCCGCATCGCACGGCACCACCCAATGTGTATCCTGGAGTGTGGATCCCGGAAGGGGTTCCCCACACTTTCGTACAAATTGGGTTGCAAATTTGGATAGATCTTTTCAATATGAATCTAACCCAATTTCAATCACCCAATTTGGAGTTTCCTAGCACAAGTTATGAGGTTCTAAAGTTTGAACTAAATCTGGGAATTCAATTAATCCGAAGAAAAGTTTAATCTCGCACGGTCACGATCTGATCCGGTGCCACAGACAATCCTGTTTCCCCGAAACAGAGACTGACTTGTGAGCCAGCCCCGTCATCTTCCACCTCTCGCCTCCCGCGCCAGCCCACCATCGAGCTCACCGGAGAGCTCGCTGGGAGGGGGTTCCGGTGCCCGAAACGTCCTAAATCCTGCCTCCTCTACGTGATTTCATGCGAGGAACACGTTGCCGGCCTTCACTCGGACCAAGGATGGCCGGAAACCTACGCGCGACGGCGACCGTGGCTGCGGCATGTCCAGCGACGTAGCTAGGGCGCTGTGATGCACCAAAAGCTTCGCCATTTGCTCGTACAGCACCACTGCACCGAGGAGAACACTAATCCACACGCTGATCTCACTGAAACTCCTCGGAAATAGGACCTCACCGTTGGGCTAGGTCAAAATCGGGTGATTTTTGAAAAACTCGATGAACAGTGGCTGTGCTCGACGGTTCTCGGTGGTTTTTGTTCCCCTGAGCTCGTACGGACGTCTAGTAGTAGGTTGCTAGGTTATGTGTTGAGTTGTGCAACGTGTGAGATGAATTTTCCGAGTTTCTCCCCGCGGTTCATATTGCATGTCGGCGGCAAAGTGTGAAATTCCGGCGCGACGAGCTATGACATGATTCTGGGGTTTGCATGGAAAGAAGAGGATTTATCGACAAACCTTTAGGCGTTTAAAACCGGATGGGGGATGGACTGTGGCCGCCGGGCGACGAGTTCTTGTCACGGTGGCTCGACATGATGCCGGGGAGAAACTTTGCGCTTGGTTCCGAGGTTTCCAGTGGGGTGGCGCCTTGTTCTTGCTTCAGGAACTTCGAGGGAGCTTCGGCGACGCCGTTGTAACACCCCAAAAATCTTGTTAAGACCCTAAATCATGTTAAGAGGGGAATTTAAAAATTTTTGGACGTGTTGCATGTTTTGCAAAAATTCAAATTCAAACTGGAATACAAATTAAACTCAAATCAGAAAAGAAATAGAAAAAGGAAAAAAGAAAACAGAAAAAAACCGGCCAGTGGGCCGCAACCCACCAGCCGGCCCAACCAGAAACCGCGCCAGCCCACAGCCGCGCGCGCCCCTTTCCTCCCACTGACAGGCGGGGCCCGCTAGTTCTTCGTCTACCTCGAGCCCGCGCCGGACTCTCTCACCCCGAATCTAAACCGATCCGTATTTCTGCGAATCCTAGCCGAATTTCGCTCGGGGGCGACGCGAACTCGATCTAAACCACCCCGCCGCCCTCCCCCGTCTATAAAAACCCCGGCCTCGTTCTGTTTTTTCCCACGCGATCTGCTGTTTTTCCTCCGGTGAGAACCCGAGCCTTCTCCGGCGAATTCTGGCCGATCTACGCTCGGAAATTCCTATCTAACTTGCTGGTCTTGATCCACCGCCTCCGGGGAACCTTGCAGGTGCAGAAAACTCGGTGACTTGCGGTGTAAACACAGCGCCGACGAGCCTCGCCGTGAATTCACCTCGGACCTCGTCGCTGATCACCTTCCAGGACCTCCGAGCTCAAGAAAACCCCCGAGGTGAGATCCTCGACCTCTCCTCCACCGATCTATGCCGTAAGATCACAGTTCTAGGAAGAATTCTCGAAGATCCGAAAGTCTCTGGCGAGATCGCCGCTTCCCGCCGCCGGCAGCGCCGCCCGCGCTCAATCAGAGCGACGTGGCCGCTTGTGCGCCGTTTATTTTAAATCGCACGGTAGGGTTTAAATCCCGGCGTACCGGTTCGACGTTATAATCTCAGCCGTCGGTTTAAAATCGGACGGTCCACGTCAGCCCCGCGTTATAAAGACTGGAAATCTTACGTGCTACCCCCTGGGGTTCTCGGGAAATAAGAGCTAGCCCCGGAAACTTCTGATCTAGCCCCTGGAACTTCAGAAAATCATGTAAATTCATTTAAAAATCAGTTTTAGCCCCTGGACTTAATAAAAATTAGGAAAAACTCCTCTGTTATGAGTAGCTAGACCCCTGAGAATTCTTAAAATAATAGTATAGACCCTGTAGTGGGGTGACTTTACCTTTTTAGCCCTGTTTAATATTTAATTTGGGAAATTGAATATGTGGCTAGTGTTTAAAATTTAAAAAGTGGGACAAACATATTGTCAAAATTAAATTAAAAACTTTCTCAGTATTTAGAAAACTTTGGAGTGAGATAAAAACATATTTTGGGTTGAAGTGAATCTGTTTAATTTATTATTCACATTTAGGGACACATTTTTAAGTAAAGAATAGTTCTAGAAAATAGGGAAAATAATTGTAAAATTGTTTACATCAGAGGAAAAGGTCAAAAATATATTAGCAAATTTTTTAGATCAGAACCTATTCTGTTTAGATGATGTGTCTTGTTATTTTTATAATAAAGTTCACACTTAGGCATAGGAAATAAATCTGAAAATATAGCAACTAATAAATGATAAATGGAGTTTCTAAAATCCAAAGAATTCAGTTTAGGGTTGGTAGAAATTATGAAGACAACTATGGAGAAGGAAAATACCTTTCATGCATACTAGGTAGCAAAAAGGTGTAGTAATTGAATATAAGGAATTTATTTAAATTGGAAACTCATGTATATAGTATGTAAGTATAAATGTGAACACCAAAAGTAGGAATCATATACATATGATCAAAAGTGCATGCAAGCCACAAATCAACACACATAGAGTAACCACAACACATATAATTGTGAATGACTTTCATAAATGTGAATGTGTGGTTTGTATGAAGTGGAAGTGTGAACTATGTCTTATGGATTGTTGTTTTTCTTTTGCTATGTGTGATGGTATGATGTAGAACCTGCTCCAGAGCAAGTTCTTCCTTTCCAAGATCAGGACTACCCATTTCAAGAACAGCAGGAAGGAGGCAAGTGTCCTTGACCACTTTGATCCTATACTAGGATGTGTAGTTAGAACTATTTGCATTGTCAATTGAAATATGAAACCCATGTTAGGAAGTTTCCCTAGAATTGCATTATCTTGTTTCCTTGTAGCTTGGGTTGAGTTTTATTTTATCATGTCATTTATTATTATGCATATGCTTAGCCATGCTTAGAATGGGATATTTGGGATATGAGATCATCAGTTTATTTTACCTTACTCTTGAATGAGATATTGTGAGTTATGTAGAGGTAGGGATCAAGGTAAGTTGGATGTTTTGGTTGTGTGCTGGGTGCACGAGACTCGGGTTTGTGTTTAGTACTTGCCTGGATCCTAAGGACCGGTTCATGGAGCATGTAACCTGGCTTTACCGTGCCAACCACATGCTGAGATGGGGCAGCTTGGCCAATTAATTAGGTGTATCCCCGGCGTAGTATGGGTGTGTTGGATGGTGCGGGGAATAGGTGTCAGCTGGACTACCATATGAACTGCAAGGCTCAAGAGGGGGCCACTGCAGCGGGGTTGGAGCCTCTTGTATGCTGTTAGGGGTGAAACCTCAATGGGCCCATGCTCGCCAGGAATCCCTTTGTAAAGGCTTCATAGTGATCTCCTGGCTACACACCTGGGAAGTGTGAATGTGGTTCGTAGCCACTGGCATAATGGAGGTTCTTTTAGTCCACTCGGCAACGGGGGATGAAATCACTACATGTGGGTACAGTGGTGCAAACTCTGCAGAGTCAAAACTGCCATGACAGCCGTGCTCACGGTCAAGAGCGGCTTGGACTTATTCATGATTAGAGTATGATGGCCTTGGAGGGTGTGAGTGTTAAGCGGGGAGCTTAACATTGGAAATGATGTTATGGTTATTTGATTATGATGATGGGATGGGAGATTGGGACCATTTCACCTGTGTAGTAATATAGGTGCTTAATAAGCTAAGGTGATAGGTATTAATTGCGTAGTGCTTTAACCATGAGTTCAACCTCTCCTTGTTCTAGCCATGCATGATATAATTTTCCCACACTTGCTGAGTACCATTGGTACTCAACCTTGCATATTTTGTTGGTTTATATTGCTGCTCAGGTCAAGATAATGAGGTGGTGTATAATGACCAAGACTTTGGACCTGAAGAAGGTTTCTAGGTTCGTGGAGACCCCGGGCAACGCCTGTGATGGAGCCCTCAAGAATAATATTCCGCTGCTAGTTTATTTACTTGTGATGAACTTATTATTGTCCCTCGAGATATTTGCTATGTAAGACTTATTTTTATTCGACACCTGGCTTGTAATAAATGATGCTTCACTATTTGTCATCACATGTATGAGAAAATGATCCTGGCATACATGTGATATTCACTCGGTTGTTCTTCGGATAAACCGGGTGTGACAGCCGTGGATGAGCTCAGCTCAGCGTGGAAATTACCGAGGCGTTCGGGCACTGGTGGACAGAAAAGTTTCCTCCGTGCAGCGAGAGCTCGGCAAGGAGAGCGCGTGAGAAGGAAGAACAGCCCACGGGGTCGGTTTGTGGAGTAAAAAGATCTCAGTTTTGCTGTGGCGAGCAACGACTCAACCCCGGTTTTGCTCGGGAGGTGGCAGCGGCACTGCCTCTGTGGCGCGAGCTGTTATTCCGTGGCTTCAGTCGGTTCGAGTGCAAGCCGAATGAAAACATAGACTTTGGTTGTAAGTCTTCCCATCTCAATGACAAGTGGGTCCCACTACTTTTCTCCCCCAAAATATATCCAATTTGGCATATTGCACACTTCAGTCATGAGGAGTTCAAAGTTGACCTCCATTTGGGAAATTGACAAGGTTTACTTCAATTTCGAATTTGAATTCAAATTCCAATTAAATCCAAGGCCTCTTTGACGTAAATATCGAAGTACTTCCAAATATTCTCAAATTTTGCATTCCTCATAATTTGGACATGAAGAATTCAAATATGGATTCGATCTTTTAATTTGGCGGCTGCACATGGGAGGTTTACAACCACAGTTCGCCTCCTCTATTTGAGATTGACACATTTGAATTTAAGTGAAAAATTTGGATTCAAAAGTGGACTTTGAAATATGTCCTTGCACATGTAAACTTTACACATGGGGTTTAATCCAACCTAGGTTTAACACATCTCAAATGAGTATTAAAGCTCGGTTGGGTAGACATCCCTGTGTATCATCATGTGCTAGAAAGTTTTAGTAAGTCCCATTTTCTTGAATTTGAACCCAACTTTATTCATAACTCAAGTTTTTCATTTAAAAGTTTTGGGACTTTTACATTCCTCCCCCTTAAAAAGAATCTCATCCCGAGATTCACAGTTAAGAACAATGTGGGGAGGACAACTATTGAACATAAGCCTCTAATAGCTCCGGATGATTGAACTGTTAATACTCCACGCTTTCCCATGTAGCTTCCTCGGACATGTGATTCTCCCATAGCACTTTTAAGAACCGCAAGGTCCGGTTCCTTGTCTCGCGAGTCTTTTCATATATCTCAGTTGGATGCTCAACATAAGTGAGGTCCGGCTTCAAATCTGCTATACCTTCCATGAGAATTCCTGTTGGAACTTTCACGCACTTCCGCAACTGAGATATGTGGAAGACGCTATGAACTCCGGCTAAGGCTGCTGGTAACTCCAAACAGTATGCCACGGGTCCACATCTATGATGGAAAAGGGACCGATAAAATGCGGAATTAATTTTCCTTTCACCCCGAATCGGTGCATTCCCTTCATAGGAGATACACGGAAATATACGTGGTCTCCAACTTGAAAGTTTAGAGGACGACGTCTCTTATCCGCATAGCTCTTTTGTCTAGACTGAGCGGCTTTAAGATTTGCTTGAATAAGCCTTACCCGCTCTTCAGCTTCATTTACGAGATCAATCCTGTAAATAACTCTCTCGCCAGATTCGCACCAGTTCAAGGGTGTGCGGCACTTCCGGCCGTAGAGAGCTTCATAATGTGCCATCTTGATGCTCGCTTTATAACCATTGTTATAAGCGAATTCCGCCAACGGTAGATGATCGTCCCATCCTTTACCATGGTGTATGGCACATGCTCGAAACATATCTTCGAGCACTTGGTTCACCTTCTCTGTTTGCCCATCGGTTTGAGGATGATATGCAGAGCTTCTAATCAATTTGGTTCCCAATGAGGCATGTAGCTGCTCCCAGAAACGAGCAACGAACAACCCGCCTCAATTGGAGATGATTCTCCGGGGAACTCCATGTAAGCGCAATATCTTTGCGATATACAGCTCCGCATACTTCTTGGCATGGAATCCCGTATGTATCGGTATGAAGTGTGCTGATTTGGTCAACCGATCAACGATCACTCAAATTGAGTCATGCTTATTAGCCGTCAGAGGTAATCCAACAATGAAGTCCATACTAATATCCTCCCACTTCCATGTCGGAATGCTTAGCGGTTGCAGGGTCCCCGCTTTCTTCATGTGGTCGGCCTTAACACTACAGGAAATGTGATGATTTGCGACGGCTAGGATTATTTGCGACGGCCGACCGTCGCGAATAAATTAAATTGTGACGGCTTACCAGAGGCCGTCGCAAAAAAGAAGCCGTCGCAAAGAGGCTTCAGTTTGCGACGGCTCCGACTTCAGCCGTCGCAAATAGATATTGATTTGCGACGACCAGACCTGGAGCCGTCGCAAATTAATAAACCGTCACAAATAAATGCCTATTTGCGACAGCCAGAGAAACGGTCGTCGAAAGTTAAATACATTGCAACGGCTAACCCAAGGGCCGTCGCAATTAATGGAGCCATCACAAGTTATGGTGATATAACCGGCCGACCTCCTTCCCGACTCACGTCACTTCCACCGCCGCCACCGCGCCCGCCTCCCAGCTGCGCACGCCGCCTCCCGCCGCGCTGCCACACCGTCCTCCCGCCGCGCCGCTGCGCCCCTCCGCCCGCCGCCCGCCTCCCGGCCGCCTCCCGCGCCGGGCCCCCGCCGCTCACCACCTCCCGGCGGCTCCCGTGCCTGGCCGCCAGCCGCCTCCCGGGTCCGGCGCCCGGCCACCCGCCGCCTCCCTGCTCCGGCTCTGGCGCCCGGTCACCCGCCGCCTCCCTGCTCCGGCGCCCGGCCGCCCCCTGCCTCCCGGCTCCCGCACCTGGCCGCCCCCGCCTCCCGCCTCCGGCGCCCGGCGCCTCTCGGTAACCTATGTTCATGCATTTTTTAATTTTTTTCTTGTTGTTAGTTAGATTTAGTTAGAGTAGAGTTAATTGAATATTGTTTTAGAGTAATTTGTAATTAATTTGGCAATTAAATTGTTTTTTGTAGTTAGTTTATAGTTTTGTAGTTGTAGTTTAAGTTTACAATTAACTAGGGTGTTTATTAGTTTAAGTTGGTAATTAGTTTGATTTGCGGCAAAAGGCGGCGCGACGGGGCGTGGCGGGCCGGTCGTCCCTAGTTAATTGCGACGACCGGCCCGCCGCGCCGCGCCGAGCCGCCTTCCGCCGCGCGCGCCTCCCGCCACACGTGCCTCCTAGCCTCCTCCCTCCCGTCGCCCCCTCCTCCCGCCGCTGCGCCCCGCTGCCCCCGCCTCCTACCACCGCGCCCCGCCTCCCACCACTGTGCCCCGCCGTGCTCGCCTCCCGTCGCCGCCGTGCCCACCTCCCGCCACCGCCGCGCCGCCTTCCGCCACGCGCGCCTCCCGCCACACGCGCCTCCTGCCTCTCGCCTCCTCCCTCCCGCCTCTCACCTCCTCCCTCCCGCCACACGTACCTCTCGCCTCGTGCCACAGACCGGTGAACGGTGTCCTCGGGTTCTTAGTGCGTTTGCACTATCCCGGGGTCATCGACGGGGTGCCTGCTACTTCCTGGGAGGATTATGCACGCGCCCATCACCAGGAGCACAACAACGTTCAGGAGGCCGTATGGGCTGATTTTATGGTAAGTATGTTAAATAAAGTTCCTAAGTTTTAACTCTGAAACTCTTTTAATGTACATCTCTTTCAATATTTATCACAGGAAAGGTATATTTTAGAGGACCCGGATGACCCTCGCATGTTGGAGGATGCGAGGAAAGTGTTTCACGTCAACGCTGCGAAGGCGGTTCGGCAAGCTTTGTCGAACGCTCGTATTCAAGTTATCAACGAGCACTTGAAGGCAAACCAGAAGCATGTGCTACACTTCCGGCAGGAGAGCGAGAGGCACCTGACGGAGGAAGAGTACGCGCAGGTACGTGGGGTGTAGTAAATATTTTTTTCTGAGCATGGAGCAATACATCAATGATATTTTTAACGACCTACAACTATGTGCAGAGCCACGTGAGCTGGTTGCAGGGTCGGTCCGATGAATACCGGGCCCTTTGTTGGTACTGGGCTAGCGATGGGTTCAAGGCTAAGTCCTAGAGGGCTCGAGGGTGCAGAGGGGTCGAGGGGAAGCACAAACACGGTCAAGATAACCACTTGCGTTTATCTAAACGCATGGTAAGTGTATCTAACTTATGTTTATGTATTCATAATATATTGTTCGTACTAACACGTATCGACAGGAGCACGAGACGGGGGTGCCGCCGACTCATGCTGAGATCTGGAAGAGAGGTCACAGGGACCCTTCTCAGCCCCAGGGTTGCAGTCAGGCCACAGCCGAGCGGTTGGTAAGTATAGAAATCATTCATAGTAAATATAACTATATGGATTGATGAACTTACACCATTTTCTTGTTTTCAGGCTAGGTACGGGGAGGAGGCTAGGAGGATACACGTCGCAGATTTCGATTGGGAACATGAACCAATCGATCCTCAAGCCATGTATGCAACCTGAGGTGGAAAAGCCCACGGAAGGTGAGTTCATAAGTCATTTTATCGTTTTCAATTCAAAATATTAAAGATATTTCAATTCCATATTACTGATTCTGTTTTTATAGGCTCGCCATATTCGACGGAGCTGTCGACTCGAGGGCGGCAAGACCTGCGAGAGGCAGCTCCACACAGTCTTCATCGGCGGGCCCGAGTCTCCGTGGCTCGCAGGTGGAGACTCTCGCCGTCAGGTCCAGGAGAGTCGCGAGCAGTTTCAGTCGGACCTGGAGGCGCAGAGGGCGGTGATGGAGGTGCAAAGGGCGGCGATGGAGGCCACCATCTCCTACCAGCAATCCTGCATGGAGCAGATGCGACAGACGATGGAGATGCAGCGACAGGCGATGACGGTAAGCTAAAGTAATTTAAATTTAGCACATTCTTAATAATATGTAATAACCTGCAACTTTTGCAACCACAGAGTTTCTTTCAAGGCTGCGATGTCCAGGGGTTGCACCTCCAGCTTCCTCCACTGCCACCGCCGATTCCACCGCCGGAACTGGAGCTACCGCCGCTGGTGCACGTTTCTCCGGGTGTTCAGGTAATCAAAAACATTGTTACATAGTCTTAATTCATAAAACGTAGTCTTACTTTCATGCCAAACAAATTGTAGTCTTACTTAGGTATTGTAGTCTTACTTAGTCTTACATAATCAAACATATAGCAAATCTAACTCAAATTAAATAAACTAAGTTCAATATGATCAATTCTAGCTTGTTTAATCAATTCTAGTCAAAAACAAAGTTCAAAACAAATTAATATGTCCAACAACTTCTATGTGTTGCAGGGATCGGTGACGGAGGCTCAAACTCCGTCGCCGTCTATACCGGCGCCTGAACTGACGCACGGCAAGGATGTTGGCGGCTCTGGAGGAAGTGGACGCTAGCGGAGAGCCTGTCTTCCTTATTTTTCTATTCTTGTGATGAGATGTGAGACTTTTGTGTTGTGATCGATGGAGATGTTGTATGTCTATTGTTACTGCTGCTGTTATGTCTATTGTTCTATGTCTTGTGTTTCTGGCCATCGAGCCGGGCAGAATGTTCAGTTTTTTTAAAAAAAACCTTATTTGCGACGGCTTTTTATACAGTACGATCGCAAATAAGTGTGCAGCTGTCGCAAATTAACCTACGTAATTTGCGACAGCACCTACCGGCCGTCGCAAATTAAGTACTTACTTGCGATGGCCACCGCTGGCCGTCGCAAATTGTCGAGTCAGGCCCATTGGCTGGGCCCGGGCTCTTCTTTGCGACAGCCGGTCTAAGCCGTCGCAAACAAGTTTATTTGCGACGGTAGCCGTCACAAATAAGGTTAATTGCGACAAAAAACAAGCGACAGCCGGAAACCGTCGCAAATAAGTAAAGCCGTCGCAATTTGATTATTTGCGACGGTTTTACACTTATTTGCAACGGCTCTAGCCGTCGCAAATCGTCGGGATTCCTGTAGTGTAACTCGCTGACACATATCACATTCCGATACGTATTTAGCAACCTCCCGCTTCATCCGGGTCCACCAAAATTTAGTTTTCAATTCTTGATACATCTTGTTGCTGCCCAGATGAATAGAAAATTTTGAGAAGTGAGCCTCATCCAAGATTTTCTTCCGCAGCCTCATACCACGGGATACAATTATCCGGTCCTTGAACCATAAGGTACCTTCATCATCTAACTGGAAACATTTTATTTCCCCGTTCTTCAACCTCCTCTTAATATGAGATATGCCTTTGTCTCGCTTTTAAGCTTTCATAACCTCCTCTTTTAATGTGGGTATGAGAGCTAAATTATGTAGAGCTCCATATGGAACCAAGTACAGACTCGGTTCTTCCTCTATCGGTGTAATTGTTAACTTGTGATTATTAGATTTCTTGCTGAGTGCATCGGCAACCACATTTTCCTTGCCCGGATGATAATGAATCTCAATCTCAGTCTTTGATCAGCTCTAACCATTGTCATTGTCGCATATTCAACTCTTTTTGAGTGAATATGTACTTCAATCTTTTGTGGTCAGTAGAGATTAACTAGATTTCCCAATAGGTAATGTCTCTACATCTTCAAAGCTAGTACCGCGGCAGCAAGCTCGAGATCATGAGTGGATAATGTTGTTCATGATTCCGTAATTGCCATGATCAATATGTGACCACGCGTCCTACTTGCATGAGTACGCAACCAAGTCTGATGCCAGACGCATCACAATAAACATCAAAGGGCTTGGTTGTATCCGGTTGAGCTAAAACCGGGGCTGCTGTGAGGTGTTTCACCAATGCTAGGAAAGCTTCCTCACATGGCTTGCTCCAATCATATTTGATGCCATTTTTCAGTAGCTCCATCATAGGTTTAGAGATTTTGAAGAAGCTATGGATGAACCTCCGATAATATCCCGCCAAACCTAAGAAGCTACGAACTTCATGGACTGATGTTGGCGACTTCCATTTCAGCACTTGTTCAATCTTGCTTGGATCAACAGCGATGCCTTCCTCTGAAATAATATGTCCAAGAAACGACACTTGATTGATCCAAAATTCACATTTACTAAACTTTGCATAGAGTCTGTGATCTCTCAATCGTTGGAGCACAATATGCAAATGTTTAGCGTGTTCCTCTTATGATTTGGAATAGACCAAGATATCATCGATGAATACCACGACGAGCTGATCCAATTCCAAACTTTACTCAAGTTAACTATAGATTCTTGACTTGAGTTCAATACCAAAGTTTTAGTAAACTTCAGTATCTTTCCAATGCTTATTTATGGTCCCTCATAGCTGCTCTGGGTTAACAGATATGAAGTTTTCAAATCAAAAGAAATTCTGGAAAATTTCTGCAGCACCTCCTTTAAAAGTGTCTGATTTGAACCCACAATAAACTTTATTTCCAGACAGAATATGGAAAAACATTTAACATCAAAGTTGTAGGATATTTCCCATTCGTTCCATAGTTATATGGCATGACCCTAGGAAATTTTTATGTCAAAACTTATGGTCAGATTACAGAAAAGTCCAGATATCATTTTTTTGCCCTGTCCTGGTTCTGACCAGTTCTGGAACTCTGCAATTTTCACTAAGTTGCATTCTGATTCTGCCTTGGGTTTGTATACAACATATCTAAAGGCCTTCCTAATATTTCCATCCATGTTAAGAATACTCCATTTGGTTACTCAGAACTAAAGCTATGCCCTGGCAAAGTCCAGCGACACTGCTGCCCAAAAACAGACGATGCTCTGTTTTTGGTAGCTCGGTTCCGGTTAATGCTTCTTCACTTCGACATGGGCATGAGTGCAAAAATTTGAAGTTTGTTTCAACCTAAATTAAAAAACTTTTTATTTCAACTCAAGGTTGAGTCTTTTATTCAGTCCTACATCCTTGCCTTATCATATATGCAATTTTTCATCCAATGTTGGTACTACGTATCCTCACCAATGAAAAACCTATACTGGTGTAACCGGCAATCGTTTTAACAGTGGCACAACTCGATCACTCACAAACGTACTCTACACGAGATACGTACACGTGGTTAGTACCTGCAGAAGAACACCAAATAGTGATGCACACACGGTTTTGTCATTTCAGGCAGGTCCATATCAGAGTAAAAACATATGGCCCATATCATTACCATACAGGCCGTCCTTGAGTCAAGTCATGTCTCAAGGTACATGGTCGCGTTTTTACACCACACGACGGGGAACCCGAGTAGAGCGTGAACGGGTCGTCACGGTTGGGAATTTGATCAACCCAACGGATACCACCTACTGCCCTGCTGGGCACGCTGATGGCAAGCGCTGCGTATGTCCTCCTAGGCTATTTCTAGAAGAACGCACTATCGCGTTACCGATCACACGATGGGGTTTTCACTTTCTTTCCTAATGCACACCAGGGATCAGCATTTCATATGAACTCAGGAACATTAAGAGTTCAAAAGTTGCATATTGACGTCTGACACCAAGCTGTGAGACCTATACCCTGACCACCTTCCTCGTCAGGTGAGCTAACCGAAATTGATCCGCTTTCGGTGGCGTTCCTTACCGTTCTTACCTCCACGTAGGTGCGTCGTTACGGAATTGAAATGCAAAATAGTAACACATAAGCTAGCATTACCACCTTACTTAGCTATGCTAATAATACTCCTTATGTGGGCATTAACCGATTCCTAACTCATAAATCCTAGTTTTTGAAAACTTGTTCATTTTTGAGTGTGCTATTCCCAATGCATCTCTGATACCATGTTTGTGGGGTCCGGTCTCCCCGACACTCTAGGAATTGCATTGGGTGGTGCCGTGTTAGGCGACATAGACTAGCACACACAGAAATGAGTCCAAGACATACACAATTGTGTATTAAACAAGAGATTTGTCTTACGAATAGTAATGTACATTCTAATATACAGTAGCTGAATATAACATCAGAGTTGTAGCGGAATTACAACGGTGATCACACTCATGAACCTAGCTAAGCAGCAAAGAAGTTATCCTGCCTGAGGGTAACACTTTCTAGCAGCAGGGATGGTATTCGGCGGCGAGCAGGGTTTCTTGTGACCATGCAGCCAAGAATGGCACTGTCATGCTTAACCCTTCACGGTATACGGTGGATTACCTGCAAAAACAACAACTCTGCAAGAGTGAGCACGAAGGCTCAGCAAGACTTAACCGTCTCTCCTAAGGCATGCAACTCTACATGAAGGTAACTTAAGACATAAACAAGTAAGTTGCATAAAGACTCGTCTACACGTTCATCCTTAATTTTCAGATTTTAGCCATCACAGTAATGACCTTGCGCTGAGCAACATTTGAACATCACAATCAAACAAGAAACGCTTCATTCCAATATTACTTGTCCCAAGTTGGAAAATAACTTTAATTTACTCTATCTCTACTTCATACATGGTTTTCATGCAATTCAAATTGTCATAACAGCATATAAAACTTGCAAACTGTTGTCACAAAACTTTGATTACTACGTCACAACACAGTGAGCAAGCGGTACTCATATCCGTGAGGGACGGTGATTCAAATCAAACACTGCCTGGCTTACCTGACACATACGCCCGCCTCTGAAGATCCAAATCTGGCGTTCTTCATTACGTCTTATGTGGCAACCTTTCACAGGACACCTGACTGTAGAACCGATCGCACCGTCTCGGGCTCAGAGATCTGACGAGACAATGTGGTATGCTTCCACAATCCAGTTAACCTGGTACATCGGTTTCCTGGGTCCCATATACCAGTAAGCATCCGGTACACAACTCAATACTTGCTCAGTGGGGCCGCACACAAGAACGGTCCTTAACCGACACAGGTAGAGCTACTCGACCAAGACCTCGTCTTGTCACTGCCTACACTCTTTGCCCGGTCTCATCTTTGGAAACATAAACTTTAGTTTGCTTGAGTAACCCATAAACGTGTGAATCCAAACTATAGCTCGCGAGTAGATTCGAACTACTCGACTTCTACCTGATGTCATAACCTATTTAGCATGGCAATATTCTACAGCGGGGAAAACTATTCTACCTTAAACTCCAGGGTTCATTTGGTCACGCATGTGGAGTATAAATCATTCCTTACCTAATGCACATACAAACTCTAAACCATAGTAGTGAACAAAGTAAAAACTTTATAAACAACTTAAATGCAAACTGGGGCTTGCCTTTGTTTTGCAGGGGACTAAAGTCAGATATAGTATGAAGTTAGTTGCTGATGACATGAAGCTTAAGCACGGCTCTTCTTGCTCCTTGACCCAAGCTTCACTCCCTTCCCACTTCTTCACGTTTAATCACTACACGTTATGAACATGCACATATAATTAATTATACATTCTTTTGCCATTAAGGCCTAATGACAAGTTAAACTTAGGATTCTGTTTGTAGGTTGGAATTGAGATGATCCTAGTGGATGGAGCTAGATTTAGCAAAGGAAGATCAAGTGCTAAGGGTTCTTCTTAATTGTTGCATTTTCACCTAGGACTGTTGTATCAAAAAGTACTGATCCAAAACTCAAATTTATCAGAGAATTTTCCTGTGAGTTCGTTGTCACAAGAAGACATTCTGGACAAAAATTCAGAATTTTTCAATGAGTATTTCATCCAGAACAATTCCCTAACCATTTATGATAAAAGGAATTAATTCTGAATAAATTTGCACTTTCATGCAAAGTCAAGTGAATCAAAAATTCAAACATAGCTGAGGGATAATGCATGAATTTTCCTAGGAATTGTTGAGCTAGTAATTGGTCAGCACTGATTTTTCCAGTATGAATTAACTCTGAAAAAAGTTTCTGGAATTTTTGAACACAGCAACTTGTAATCTAAATTTTCATACACAACTCAATTCCAAATGAGTTGAAAATTTATCAGGAGTTCAATAATATACAAAGGATTATTCTGGCAAAATTTGGAGATTTTTGGATGAACCAAACTCCCTCCAAAATTCTATTACTGAAAAGCTTCAAAGAATTTTCTAGAATTTATTATTGACTTTCGTACAAATTGTTTTGCAAATTTGGATATATCTTTTCAATCTGAATCTAACCCAATTTGAACAACCCAATTTAGAGTTTCCTAGCACAAGTTATGAGGTTCTAAAGTTTGAACTAAATCTGGGAATTCAATTAATCCGAAGAAAAGTTTAAACTCTGACAACCAGGTCCGGGGTGACATGGCGCCACTAGAACGAGAAGCACACGGGGCCACAGAGATAAACTAGCATGGCCACAATCTGATTCAGTGCCACATACAATCCCGTTTCCCTGAAACAGAGACTGACTTGTGGGCCAGCCCCGTCATCTTCCACCTCTCGCCTTCCACGCCAGGATGCCGCCGAGCTCGCCAGAGAGCTCGCCAGGAGGGGGTTCCGGTGCCCGAAACTTCCTAAATACCACTGCCTCTACATTATTTCATGCGAGGAACACGTTGCCAGCCTTCACTCGGACCAAGGATGGTCGGAAACCTACGCGCGACGGCGACCGTGGCTGTGGCATGTCCGGCGACATAGCTAGGGCGCTGTGATGCACCAAAAGCTTCGCCGTTTTCTCGTACAGCACCACTGCATCGAGGAGAACATGGATCCACACGCTGATCTCACTGAAACTCGTCGTAAGTAGGACCTAACCATCGGTCTAGGTTAAAATCCGGCGATTTTTGAAAAACTCGACGATTAGTGGCTCTGCTCGACGGTTCTCAGTGGTTTCTGATCCCCTGAGCTCGTACGGACGTCTAGTAGTAGGTTGCTAGGTGAATGTAGCCTAGAGGGGGGTGAATAGGCTCTTTGAATTTTAGGCGGTTTCCTAAAACACTTAGCGAACTGATTAAGTTCAGGTGGGCCGGACTAGTCTGGTATGGTGCGGACTAGTCCGATATGATCGTAATTAAAAGATCAAAGTGAAACTTGTTCCTACTTCAGGTATTTGTGCAGCGGAAAATAAATGATTATTCAAGTACAGTGAAGTAAGACACAATAACTCTCAATTTTAAAACTAGGTGTGGATGTGAATCAAATGATGACTAGCACCCTTAATTAACAATTGAAGGAAGATCAAGAAGACACACAACAAAGTTTTATCCCAAGGTTCCAATCCACCAAGGATCTACGTCCCCGTTGAGGAGTCCACCAATGACCGGGTCTTCACCAACCCATCCCTCGTTGAATCGCCACAAAGGACGATTCAATTCCACTATCCACACACAGGGATAAACAATTGTACGTGGGGCGTTCTCACAATCTGAGTGCTCCCACAAGATTACAGAGACTAACTCTTCCTCCCACACACAAACAAAGAACAACGATCAACAATTGTGTGAGAGAAGACAAACCAAGAGCTCAATGTCGAGAAGAACGACTCTCTCCTTGATCCAATCTTTAATCCTCAAAGACTTAATCTTTCTGGGCTTAGAATGATTGGAGAGAGGTACTTTTTGTACTCTTGGAGCGTGCGGCGGTGCTAGGAATCGAGAGTTCTTAATGTGTGGCCATGCACCTCTATTTATATAAGGTTTCCAAAAACCCTGATGGCTGGACTAGTCCGCTATGTTCATAGGACTAGTCCGGTGTGCCATGTACAATTTTCGTGTTGCATGCAGCACAGTGGAAACCCTAATTTAATGTGTTTACAGAAACTTGAACGGACTAGTCCGGTCTAAGAGCGGACTAGTCCGGTGCAAGGTAAATGCCGGTTCTAGAGAGTTGATCGGACTAGTCCGGTTTTTGAGCGGACTAGTCCGGTGCAAGGTGAGTGCTAGTTCCAGAGAGTTGAACGGACTAGTCCGGTTTCTGTGCGGACTAGTCTGGTGCACCGTGTTGTGAGGCAAAGTTGAACGGACTAGTCCGGTTTCTGAGTGGACTAGTCCGGTGCATCATGTTGTGAGGCAACAGAAAGTTAAACGGACTAGTACGGTTTCTGAGCAGACTTGTCCGGTGCACCGTGTCGTGAGTGATTTGGATTTGTTTTAAGCCCTTACCCCTATGTAAAGATTTTAAGCTCTTGGGATGTGTATCTCACACACATCCTATACAAGTAAGTCTACATTGTGCTTGGTTCATGGACCTGTCCTTTTCCTTTTTCTTCATCACTTCATTTTTCACCTTTTTGAGTGCACCAATGCTACCTTGCACGAGTTAATCTGCATTCATCTCAACAAGTTCATTAGTATCTAAATTCATTTGTCATCAATCTTACAAAACCCAAAAGTGAATGCCTAGATGCACTTTCAATCTCCCCCTTTTTGGTGATTGATGACAACAAACTGAGATTACGTAATTAATTATAAAATTTGTTTTTCATAAAGTGTGCATATATGAGAATGACAAATGAGTAACAGGAACTTCTCACATATATGCAACCTTTATGGTGGCATGCCTAAAGAGTGTGTGAAAAAAATGTGACATGCCACAGGAAGATAAGATCATATCAAAAATAAAGGTAGTCATCACATCGATATCGAATAGGCATCACACATCCAACAGAGTTTGAAATAAAAAGTTCATGAAACTTCAAAATACATATCCATGATCGCTAGTCCCCTTAAGGTTTACAATAAGATAACTTAAGATAAATCTCAATCTCTCCCCCTTTGGCATCAAGGCACCAAAAAAAAGCAAATTGAGTGGAATCACTCATCGCCGCTCTCTCCCTCACTCTCGGTCCTATCTTCATTGTCATCTTCATCATCATCATCTTCATGACCATGCTGAGGAGGAGGATCGAAGACACCTGCAAGTCCAAAAGATCTAAACTCTTGTTCAGTGAGTGGAGCCATTTCAGTGAAGTCTTCTTTAGAGTCCTCAGAGATCTGTGGTGATCCAACTGGCTCAATCTCTAGCTTCTCGCAGATGGCTTTGATGTTGTCCTTCACATATCTTTGATGTCTCTTTCTGGCCAAACTCTCCTTGTGTTGCTTGACTTCAATTTTGCGACAACAGCCAAAAATAGAGGAGAGCATTTTGAGCATACCACTGGAGGACTCTCTAGAAGGTGGAGAGATAGGAGTAGGTGTAGGCTCCGACGCCCTTGAGCCTTCGTGAGCATAGGGCACAGTGTAGACTGTAGGCTTCTGGGGCTTGAGACTAGTGTGAGATACATCTTTGACAAACTCCAGTCGTGTCACCTTCTCAATCATATATATGACATAAGGTGCATAGCCACAGGACCTGTTTGGAGTTATGGAGATATTCACAATGTCATTGTAGATGTACTCAAAAACATTGAAGGTACTCTTCTTGCTTATCACTTTCATCAATGTCCTTAGAGTCCCTTGGATTGTCTCTACATCACCATCCTTTGGAGCTATGGTCTTTCTCAAGATCCTATTGAGCATGGCAAGGAATGGCTTCAAGTACTTGGTAGTGGGAGGTACATACGGCATTCTTGTATCATACAAGAATTCTAGCTCATTCTTTTCCAAGGGCTTCAGGTTGTGAATGACAAGCTCATTATCCAGGGTGTGTTCAAGATGAAGTATCTTTGCAAATTCCTCATAGGTGACACTGTATCTGGATCCATGTGTCATCCAAATCATCTCATCCCCATCATCGCGGGCAATGTAGAGAGTAGAGTGGAACTGGGTGATTACCTCATTGTTCTAGTCATACTGAAAAGATAGGAGGTCCTTCAAGCCATGCCTCTCTAATGCCTCTAGTACCTCATGATAGGCTTGACATTTCTTGGATTGCAAGTAGTCAATGTTGAGCCACTGACTCTCAACAACAGGATTCTTCATCTTCATGTAGACATGCTCATAGTAGTCAGCATGGAAGTTGCTCCAGAATCTGGGGTCTGCACACTGCTTTGTCTGCCCATAGACTTGAATTTTTCTGAGGTTGTCCGCCAGTTCACTCCCCTTTCCAACAAAGTCATCACTTGATGGCTGCCTGTTGCGGTGAATGGGGGACTTCTTCTTAAAAGGATCAATAGGACCAGTAGCAAGTCCTTTGCCCTTCCCGACACTTCTTCTAGGGGCCGTAGAGCTTCCAACAGTGTCTTTGCTCTGTGCCATCTTACCAACCACTCTCCTCCTTTTAGGAAGAGAATCGTCGGGAGAAGACGGTTGATCAACGTTGTCATGTTTCTTCTTCATGGCCTCAGAGTGTAACAACATCATGCTTGACAAGAATATCAAGGATTGATTGACATGATGGTTTGTAGATCATGTGAAGATAAGAAGTTAGATGTTCAATTGACAGGTTACCGGACTTGTCCGTTTTCAGAGTGTGGACTTGTTCGGAATACTGGACTTGTCCTCACCAGATACCGGACTAGTCCGGACCTGCTGAAGAACCCTAACTTTGTATTTTCAACAGATCTACCGCAAATTGATGCAAAATATGGAGGGATACACTAGGAATCCATCTAGAAAGGTAGTGTATGCCCTAGGAATCAGGAAACTTGAGCAAAATTATTGGAAAGATGAGAAAACTTGAGTTGAGAGGGATTTTACAGAAAAAAATGAGGATTTGAGTCGAAGCACGAAGTCTGATCCGGATTAGTCTGGAGGAGAGGAGACCACGCGTCGAGGAGAAACTTTTCCGTGGAAAGAATTTTGACTTCGTTGGCCAAAGTCAAAAATCACCTTTGGGGGCTAGGGTTTGAGGAGTGAGAGGCAAAAGAGTGCTTGTGAGGTGAGGAGGGCTGAGGTTAGCGTGTGTAAGGACTCTTAAACTCAGACATACGGACTAGTCTGGTGGGAGGACCAGACAAGTCCGGTATGTCAGATTTGTCCGGACTAGTCTGAGGGAGCGTACTAGTCTGGTGTTGACATCGGACTAGTCCGGGTCAACTAGAAAAATAAGAGTAGAAAGCAGGAAAATGTGGGGAATTTGATGTAATAGTGATCTAAGGACATAATTTTCTCAAATAATCTTGATGAATATGCCCAGTAAGGAATCAACAATCAGACAATGGTCATTATTCATCAAGATTCATTAATTTAAAAAGTTTTCAAGAGAAAATTGAGATAGGGATAGTTTTTCGCAAAGTGAGTATGATTTTGAGAATTCAAGCAGGTATGCGGTGTTTCAAGCCACGTTCCAAGAGTCAAGTATATTTAGTTCATTCCTAAGCTAACAGAAGTGTTTTTCATCAAGTGGCTTGGTGAAGATATCAGCTAGTTGTTTCTAAGTTTTGACATGGGAAATGGCTATGTCTCCTTTGATTGAATGGTCTCTCAAAAAATGATGTCGAATATCAATGTGTTTGGTCCTAGAGTGCTCAATATGGTTATGTGCAATCTTAATCGCACTCTCATTGTCACAAAGAAGCAGAATACGGTTCATATTGTAACCGTAGTTCCTCAGGGTTTGTCGCATCCAAATGAGTTGTGCACAACAACTCCCGGTTGCAACATACCCCGCTTCGGCTGTGGACAAGGCAATCGAGTTTTGCTTTTTGGAAAACTGGGAAACTAGGTACCTACCAAAGAATTGGCAAGTTCCGGAGGTATTTTTCTATCTACATTGCATTTTGCATAATCTGCATTGGAGTATCCAATGAGATTGATATTTGAACCTTTAGGGTACCAAAGGCAGGCTGGGTGTATGGACTAAATATCGCAAGATTCTCTGTATGGCTGTCAAATGACATTCCTTAGGATTGGCTTGAAATCTTGCACACATACAGACACTCAACATGATATCAGGCCTAGATGCACAAAGATAAAGTAGAGATCCAATCATGGAACATTATATCTTTTGATCCACGTTAGGTCCATCTTCATTAAGGTCAAAATGTCCCTTTGTTGCCTTGGGAGTCTTTATGGGCTTCGCTTTGTCCATCCCAAATTTCTTGAGAATGTCTTGAGTGTACTTTGTTTGGCTTATGAATGTTCCTTCCTTTAGTAGTTTCATTTGGAATCCTAGAAAGTATCTCAATTCTCCCATCATGGACATCTCGAATCTATCTGTCATGATGTTACTAAATTCTTGACAAAAAGATTTATTAGTTGAACCGAATATGATATCATCAACATAGATTTGAAAAATAAATAGACCATCATTGAAGTGCTTGGTTAACAGGGTGTAATCAGCTTTACCAATTTTAAAGCCATTTTCAATGAGAAAATCTCTAAGGAACTCATACCAAGCTCTAGGAGCTTGTTTCAGGCCATAGAGAGCCTTACGCAGTTTGAACACATGGTCGGGGTACTCTCGATCTTCAAAACTAGGGGGTTGCTCCACGTACACCTCCTCCTTGATAGGTCCGTTGAGGAAGGCGCTATTGACATCCATTTGGTACAACTTGAAATCATGGTGAATAGCATATGCCAGTAATATACGAATTGATTCAAGCCTAGCTACAGGAGCGAAAGTCTCGTCAAAATCCAAACCTTCGACTTGTGAGTAACCTTTAGCCACAAGTCGTGCCTTGTTTCTTGTTACAACTTCGTGTTCGTCTTGCTTTTTGTGGAAAAACCATTTAGTGCCGAAGATATTTGACTTTGGTCTTTCAAAAAGTTCCCATACTTCGTTCCTCTTGAAGTTGTTCAATTCTTCTTGCATTGCCATCACCTAGTCCGGATCTTTTAGTGCATCTTCGACCTTGTATGGTTCTAAAGAGGATACAAAGGAATAGTATTTACAAAAGTTAGCTATACGTGATCGAGTTGTCATTCCCTTTTGTATATCACTAATTATGTTGTTGACGGGGTGATCTCTTTGTATGCTTTGGTGTACTCTTGGATGTGATACTTGTGGTGTTGTGTTCTCATAATCATCATCTTGTTCAACTCCCCCTGGATCATTGCCGTTATTGATGCTTTGATCATCTTGTTGGTCTTCATGATCTTGATTTTGTGCATGGGATCCCCCTTGATCATAGCTCTCCTGTTGAGGTTCATCTTGAGCACCTGATTCTTGTGATTGTTCTTGAGGTCGTATATCACCAAGTGCCATTCTCCTCAATGCTTGACATGGGGCTTCTTCTTGATCTAGTACACACTTATCAACTTCTCCATTTGGGAGCCATTAGTTTTATCGAACACTATGTCACGTGCTACTTCTACAAGTCCTGAGACCTTGTTGAAGACACGACAAGCGTAGGAGTTCAAATCATAGCCGAGCAAGAAACCCTCATCGGACTTTGAAGTGAACTTCGAGGTCCTCGGATTCTTGTTTAGAATATAACATTTTGAACCAAAAACTCGAAAGTATGAAATATTTGGTTCGTTACCAGTGAGTAGTTCATATGAGGTTTTCTTGAGTAGGCAATGAAGGTACAGTCGGTTTGTTGCATGACAAGCAGTGTTGATGGCTTCAGCCCAAAAACGGTCAGAGGTCTTGTATTCGTCAAGCATTGTCCTTGCCATCTCAACTAGCGTATGGTTCTTCCTTTCAGCTACCCCATTTTGTTGTGGGAAGTAGGGTGCCAAAAGTTCATACTTTATTCCTTCTTCATCTAGATACTCATCGACTTGTGTGTTCTTGAATTATGTTCCATTGTCACTTCTTATGTTCTTGATTGTCAATGAGAATTCATTTTGAGCTCACCTGAGAAACTTCTTGAGTGTTCCTTGAGTTTTTGACTTATCATGCAAAAAGAAAACTGTGGGGAACCCCTTCTAGGATCCACACTCCAGGATACACATTGGGTGGTGCTGTGCAATGCGGCACCCAACAGCATACACGAATAGAACCATAAAGTACAAAGTCTTTTATTTCCCAAGAGAGTTTCATTTACAAAATAATGTACCACGAAGGTACACGCAGCGGAATATACATACACACTTACTCTCGGTCCTAACTATGCAAAAGAGAAGACGTCCAGCCCACGGACGCTTCTTACTAGCTTCCACAAAGGTGAGTGCAGCGGCAGGGATTCCGGTGAGTCTCTGATGGCTCACCAAACAACCATCTTCATAGCAAATTTTATAACCTGCAAAACACTAATATTGCAACCGTGAGCACGATGGCTCAGCAAGACTTAACTGACACTCCTAAACATGAAACTCTACATGCAGGGATTAATAAGATAGGACAATTATGTTGCAATAACGACACACCTACATGTTGATCCTTACTTTAAGTTTAATAGCAGCAGATTATTATGACTTAGGCAGCACTCACATCAGAAGTCCACAATCAAACAAGAAACGCTTTCCTCCGATGTGGCGATGCCCAAAGTGGAATATAAACTTAGTGAGCTCTACAACTTTAGCATACATGGTTGGCAATACAGTGAATTTAAGAACTTCACTTCAGCAATGATTCATCTCACTTCATCTGGAAATAATTACTACGTCACAACTCAGTGAACAAGTGGTACTCATATAACCGCGAGGGACAGTGATTCGAATCAGGACACACCAGGAACACACGACACATACACCCACCTCGAAAGACTCACACTAGAGCTCTTTCTTACGTTGTATGCAGCAACTTTTCACCCGTCACTCCAGTGCGAAACCAGTTCTACCGACCCATCAGAAGGGCCACTACCCGGAACACGTCGAAGTTGCTCCGCTAGCGGGTTTACACCTATGACACCAACCCCCAAAGGACGGCCGTATAAGTTTCGACACGAGAGTACCTGAGTTACATCGGTTTCCTGGACCCCATAATTCCAGTATGCATCCGGTACTGTTCAAACTTGCTCAGCAGGGTGGCATACGCATCGGTCCTTAACCAACACAAACAGAGCTACGGCAACACAGGCCCAACGCCCTGCTGCTCCTACTCTCTGCTCGGTCTCATTTTCTTTTCCAGAACTTTCATTCTCTAGAATCATACCCCGCTGAACCAACCACCTAAACTCGCGAGTAGCTTCCAACTAACCTACTTGTACCAGATCCTATACAACTTAAGCCTAGCAGAATCTACACGAAGGTAACCTGTTATACCCTGTACTCCAAGGGTTTGTGGGTCAGGCATTTGGAGTATCAATCACCTTGACCTAATGCACAATACATAGACCCATAAAAGTGATACAAAGTAAAATGTAACTAAAATCTGTTAAATGCAAACCGGAGCTTGCCTTATGTTGCTGCAGGTTTATTTTCTGCTTTGAAGTCAGTATCTTGTTGACGGTTAAATCCTCAACTTGCTGCTCCGAGTCAAGTTCCTCGTCGACCTCCTCCGTCGTGTTTCCTACCGATATGAATATGCACAGTTTTATATTGCAAGTAAACACATTATAAAACAAAAGCATTTTAGGTATTAAGCCGGGTTTAGACCAACTTATAAGTGAGTGAATAGCTCTGTTATGGACAGAAACAGAGGATATCTTAGGTGGGCAGTGGATGTTTGGATTAAATTCCAAAGAGTTATATCTAATGGACATAAGAAAGGTATGTGGTGGACCGGAATCCGCTCATCCAGGATCGCAGAGGGTGGTGCCGCACGATGCGACACCCGACATCACACATTATAGAACCAACATTGTATTACATAGAAAACCAACTGAAATGTACAAAGTAGTACAATACTTCAGTTACAAACTAGTGTTTATATTACAACAGCGGAAGCTAAGTTTGTACAACTCACGACCATCTACCTAGCAAAAGTCGGTTGCCCAGCCCTAGGGCAACCCACACTAGCTGCACTCCTCCAGCTCAGCGCGACGTGTACGACTCCCACTCAGCCGTGGTCCCTGACGGAGGGTAGCCCTCACCGATGGACTCGTAACCCGAGTCCGTGGGATGCTCCTCACCTGAAAACACTTAAGCAGCAACCATGAGCACGATGGCTCAACAAGACTTAACCGACTCACCTAGGCATGAAACTCTACATGTAGTGTACAACGATCATGGGATGGTAAATTTCAGCAAATGGACACGCCTACAAGTTCATCATTAGTTCATCTTTTAGCCACAAGTTAACAGTTCATGAATATGAAATTTAATGAGCAATCTTTGGTGGCACACATGTAGCAATACACTTATATCATAACAGCAATACTGAATCATCACATTTCATATATTAACCTACGTCACGACTCAGTGACCAAGTGGTACTCTTCACCGCGAGGGATAGCGAATCGACTCGATATACACCTGCAGGGATACCCGAAGAGCACGTCACCTACGCCCACCAGTGGAGGTGCACAACACGCTCACTCGATGTCGTACGGGACAACCTTTCACCCAACAGCCCAAGCGTCGAACCGGTCGCACCGAAACGGACAGGAGGTTCCCTACACGGAGCATCTCTCTATGCCCGTTAGCATATTTCCACCTTGCTGCCCTCAACCTACACCTATAAATCGGTGTGCTATGCCTCGACGCCCGGAGGTTTAGGATACATCGGTTTACCGGGGCCCATATATCCGATAGGCCTTCGGTACATTCAAACTTGATCAGCGTGGGCCGCACACGGATCGGTCCTCAATCGACACGGACAGGGTTGCGCCCACAAGACTTCCTCTTGCTGCGCCCTAGCCCCTGCCTAGTCTCATTTTCAGTACTAAAGTGATCTCACATCACTCGAACCAATCCCGTGTGTCCCAAGCCTAAACTCGCGAGTAGATTCCAACTACTCGACTTTTACCCAAGTTCTAGGAATCATTAGGCATAGCCCGTCTACTCGAGGTCTTAGACACTACCCTCACTCTTATAGGAAAATTTTGGTTATGCACATGGGTTTCATCCATCCTACACCTAATGCACACCCATACCACATGCTAAGTATACATAAAGCAATACATTGAAAATGGGTTAATGCAAACCGGGGCTTGCCTTGTTGCTGCTGGTCAGTGGTTAGGGCTTCGTCTGGAAGAAGGAAGTCGAGCACTTCTGAAGTTTCCTCACCTTCAGCGACTACACGTGAACGATATACTATATGTCACTTCAAATGCAATGTTCAGAACTGAATAAGTAATCACTATAACTCTAGCTAGCCATCCCCTTTGGCTCTGAAATTTTTATGGTGGCTTGATAGGGTCCTACCAGAGTCTTGACCTAGTTTCATTTGAAACAAAGTTCATTTGAGCCTTGTACAAACAAAAACCTATTTGGTCAATATTAGAGCCTCTAAGGAATTCCAAAGGTTTTCATGGCTTCAACTATTACTTTATGGAAACTAGAATTTGAGATGGTTCTAGTGGAATTGGTTTCATGTCATTTGAAGTATTCTAGATGAAGTTATGCCTTAAACAAGATTTGGGAAAATCTGAAAAATGTTTCTGGACATTTTTCTATTTTCTCAGGGCAGCTCACTTAATCACACCATTAGGTGGACTAAATGAACTTGGATGGGGCTGAAACTTTTTTACTGTGACTCAAGGATTTTCCAATGAACCTCCCAGCCAAATTTCAGAATTTTTCATAAAGTAAATCCCCAGATAAAATTCCTAACATTTTAAAATTTAGGTAATTAATTCTGGAAAATTATTAAGTTTCATGAGCTGAAACTTGTGTTGCTGGAAAGTACTCAAAAAGCTGAGATCATCAAAATTTGGTTCACTGAATTTGGAGCTTCCTAGCAGAAGTTATATGCAATTGAAGTTTGAATTAAAACTGGAAAATCCCAGAAATGTTTAAACTCTGCGGGTGGTGCTTCTTCGCGCGCGCCCGCGAGTTTGGCGGCGGTGCACTCCGGCGAGGTTTGCCGGAACTTACTTCCCGACCGCCCCCAGCGCTAGAACTGGCCGTCTAGCCCTATCTCGCCATGTGGAACTTGCCTCGGGGGTCGGAGCTCGCCGGCGCTGACCGGAAACGGCCGTGTGAAGTCAACTGCGGAGGTTGGGGCTCCGGCGAGGTTGTTCTCGCTCTCTGAGGCATGAAAATAGTCACGGTTTGCTCGGGGAGCACCAGTGGGTCACGAGGAACCCGCCGTGAGCAGCCTCGGAAGCTAAAAATGCCTGCAAACCCACTCTCGACGGCGACCCGAGCTGTGTTTGCACCGGCGGCTATAGAAACTGCTATAACTCGGCCATTTCTGGACGGTTGTGCTCAGTTCATCCTCGAGGAGGGACGCTAGGAGGTGTAGAAGATACTTGCGAGCTAGCTTGACCATTGATCTAGCGTGTAAGCCGAATTTTTGGTTTTTGCCGAACTCGGTCAGTTGCACTAGGGTTCGGGACTTTCTAAAATTATTGCTATCCGATGGATTATTTGCCGAATGGTTTGCGGATACACCATCTAGGGATCCCCACGCACCTTTCTTGTGTAGTACGCAGTCAGCGAAGATGTCCGGATGGGGCTGTCGACGGTGAGCCGAAGCACAGCTCCGCCGGTTCCTTCCGGTTTCTCGACTTCGACGGCTTACACCGCGCACAACCAAGTGCAGCACGCTGGTGCAGCACGGGGAACAGCTAGAGCACACCTTGGCGCTCCTTTTTTCTGCAGGGACCACGAGCGATCAATGATCGGCACCGGTGCGTGCCGAGGTTCGAAGGTGCGGCCGCCGCTGCCGGTTTTTCGCGCGTGCGGGAGCTGAGCAGAGCGGCGCAGGCGAGGGAGGCAGCGAAATCTATTTGTGCTGTGTACGTGGCGATCGGGAGGGGGGCACAAACTGATCCAGATGCGCTTTGGCGAGGCCGTGAGGCGGCAACAGACCCGGCGGCTGACCGACGACCACAGAGTCGGTTTCCCTCTGAGCACAGTCACTGACCAGTGGGCCCTTCCCCCTCTAATTTCTTTTTCAATTTTTCATTTCTGTTTTCACTGAAAAGATCCCAGCTACTCACAATTGAATGAGAGATTTCACCTCCAAGTCATTGTCTGAATTTGATTTCCCCAATTTGAAATTGGTTTGGCTGAATTTGCTGCCCCTTTGAAATGAAATTCAAATTCAGTTTTGAATTATTGCAAATTTAGCTCCTGACAGATGAATTCCAATGGGGATGAAAATTGGTGGACTAACTCAGAAAAATGTGCTGAGTTGGAATATGAAGTCAACTTTTGAATTCAAGTGATGAAAGTGGCTGCAATTTGAATTTACATTCAAATTGGCCTCTCTTTCAAATGCCTCCAAAAGTGCCTCAAAAAGTATTGGATTTGCATGAAATTTGGCCTGAGACTTCCCAAGACTATTTAAGGTCTAGGGGTGAGATAAACCTTTAATGCTTATGTGTAGAAATCCTATTTTTTGGAAGTTAGGGCTTTCCCCTCTTATCACCCTTTTGATGGTGTTTACATGCTCTTCACAAGTTTTCATGAGCTATCCATCACAAGAGCTGTGGTGTTGCGAGGTGATGAACATTTCTTTGCACTTCACTTTCTTGGGCTTTTACATCCCTCCCCACTTAAAAGAATCTCGTCCCCAGATTATAAAGGAAGAGACAGCCATGTAACAAGAACTCACCCGTGATGAGACGTCATGAACTTCGGGGTAGTTTGAGCGAAGACACTCCTCGCTCTCCCATGTCGCTTCTTCGGCGGTGTGGTTGCTCCAGAGTATCTTGTAGAACCACAACGTTCGGCTACATGTGGTCCGGGCCTTCTCATAAAGAATTGCCACCGGATATTCATCATATGTCAAATCCGGTTGTAGCTCACCGATGTCTTCGGTGGGAACAGCAGCTGTATACTTCAGATATTTTTGCAGTTGTGAAACATGGAAAACTTCATGAACACCAGCAAGAGATGCTGGTAGTTCCAGTCTATACGCCACTGGTCCACACTTCTCGGTGATGGCATAAGGTCCAGTGAAACGGGGAGCGAGTTTCCCCTTCACGCCGAACCGGTGCACACCTTTCATCGGAGATACACGGAGGTACACGTGCTCCCCGACGTCAAAGTGCAGCGGCCTACGCCTCTTATCAGCGTAGCTTTTCTGTCGGGATTGAGCGGCCTTCATGTTGCATTGAATCATTCGAACACGCTCTTCAGCATCGTTCACCACATCAACCCCGAACGTGACCCTTTCACCGGACTCGCACCAATTTAATGGGGTGCGGCATTTACGACCGTAGAGAGCCTCATAGGGTGCCATCTTGATACTCGCTTCATAGTCGTTATTGTACGAGAACTCCGCCAACGGTAGATGATCATCCCAGTTTCTACCGTGGTGGATGGCACACGCTCTCAACATGTCTTCTAGTACTTGGTTCACCCTCTCTGTCTGCCCATCTGTCTGAGGGTGATAGGCGGAGCTTCTAATCAGCTTAGTACCCAAAGCAGCTGCAACTGCTCCCAGAAACAAGATACAAATAGTGCCCCTCGGTCTGAGACTATGGTCTTGGGTACTCCATGCAAGCACAGGATTCTTGCAATATACAACTCCGCATATCTGTTGGCATGGAAATGTGTATGCACGGGAATGAAGTGAGCCGACTTGGTTAACCGGTCAACGATCACCAAAATTGAATCATGTTTGGAAGTCAGGGGTAATCCCACAATGAAATCCATGCTCACATCTTCCCACTTCCATGCTGGGATTTTCAGGGGTTGCAGCAGCCCTGTGTAAAAGCCCAAGAAATGGGACTTGCAAAAACTTTTGTATACTCATGAAAGTGTTGGCATGTGCAATAAGACTGTAAATTCAGTTTGAACCAAAGGGCTCACTCCAAAGAGAGGAGGGCCATTTTCAAAAAGGAAAAAAATTCAAACTGTTGTTCAAGCAGTGGTATTTGCAATGACCAACTCAAAGATCAGAGGGCATATTCAAACTTTCCAGGTTCAAATTATGAGGGAGGCAAATTTTGAGAAGATTTGGAGGTCCTTTGATAGGTATATCAAAGAGAGTTGTGAATTTTCATTGAAATTTGAATTCAAATTTGAAACTGCGGCACAAATTGTCAAATGGCCAAATGGTTTTCGAATTTGGATCCCTCATAGCTGAATTTACAATATGTCAAAATTTGGAGATCTTTTGGGGTAGAGAGGAGCTGTGGGCCCCAATTGTCATTGAGAGGGGAGGGATAAAACTTACTGCTTAAGTCAGCCGGTTCCACGGTTCACACCCGAGCGCGCTGCTCTCTCCCGCGAGCTGCCACCGCGCTGTCGACCGAAGACCCGGAAGCACCTCCTGAGCTGCTTAGGGGATCAATTTTTCTCTGCTCTTATCATCTCCACCGAGAGCACAGCGCCCCACACCGCCTCACAGCCGCTGCTGAACGATCCCTGTGTGTCCTCGGCGATAAATGCGACCGCACAGAGGAGCGCCGTCGGTTCACCGCCGCCCGGCTGCTCCACCCCGTGGCACGACGAGCTAAGCTGCCCCACAGCACCGCCGGACCTCCTTTAGCGTGGCAGAAGCAAGAACCGGGTGCTAACTCCGTCGGAACATCGGAGTCGAGCTGATCTTCCTCCACGGAACCGAGGGGAGCCGCCACGACGGAAACTCACCGCCCGGCCACCACAGAGCATCTCCCATCATGCTGTAAAAGCAAAAAGGTGCGCCTGTAACCCGTCTTGCTCCACCGCAACCCCGGCTGCCTGTCTCAGACGGTGCTCGCCGGAATTCCATTTCCACAGGCGACATGCAATAATAACCGAGGAGAGAAACTCGGCAAATTCATCTCACACACCGAACCACTCCTCTCCAGACCTGGAAACCTTGCTGTAGACGTTCGTGCGAGCACGTGGGATCAAGAACGGGGGAGAACCGTTGACGAAACACGTAGTTCTCCGAGTTTTTCCAGTTTTCCCCGAAATCGCCCTAGGTCGCACGGTGAGCCCCTAGTTGCTGACGTTTCTCGTGAGATCAGAGCCCTGGACGTTGCTCCCTAGGTCGTGGCAATGCTGTAGGAGCTAACCGGAGCAAGGTTGGGGCAGTACAGTGCCCTAGCGATGCCGCTGAAGTTACCGCAGCTACTGTCGCCGTCGCGCCTGGGTTTCCGGCCATCCTCAATCCGAGGTAAGGCCGGCAACGTGTTCCTCGCACAAAAATGTGCAGTGGCGGCGAAAATCAGCAAGTTCCGGGGGCCGGAACCCCTTCCCGGCGAGAGCTCCGGCGAGCTCGGCGGCGGGGTCGCGCGGGTGGCTGGAGGAAGACGAAGGGGGGAGGCCCCACTCGTCAGCGGCTGGAAGTAAACGTGCGGGATTCTCTGTTGTCCAGGATCCAGTGTGGCCGCACCGGAAGGAGTCTGTGGCCCCGTGTGGCTCGGCTCCATGGGTCGATACGTGTGCGATGGACCCACCCGCAGGATTTAAACATTTTTGGAATTTCCAGTTTTAGTTCAAACTTCAAATGAATAGAACTTTGGCTAGGAAACTCCAAATTCGATGAACCAAATTTTTCTGAACTCAGAATTCTGAGTACTTTCCAGCAATACCAAATTCAGCTCATGAAAGTGAATAGTTTTCCAAAATTAAATCCCTAAAATTTAAACTGTTGGGAATTGTATCTGGAGAACTACTTTATGAAAAATTCTGAAATTTGGCTGAGAGGTTCATTGGAAAATCCCTGAATCCCAGTAAAAGTTTCAGACTCATCCAAGTTCATTTAGTTACCCTAGTTGGGTCATTAAGAGAACTGCCCTGAGAAAATAGAAAAATGTACAGAAACATTTTTCAGATTTTCTCAAACCTTAATTAGTGCATAACTTTCAGTAGAATTCTTCAAATGACATGAAACCAATTCCATTAGAACCATCCTAAATTCTAGTTTCCAGAAAGTATTGGTTGGAGCCATGAAAACCCCTGGAATTATTTAGAGGCTCAAATATTGACCAAATGGGCTTTTATTTGTACTAGGTTCAAATTAACTTTGTTTCAAATGAAACTTGGTCAAGACTCTGGTTAGGACCCTACCAGGCCACCATAAAAATTTCGGAACCAAAGGCGAGGGCTAGATAGAGTTATTAGTAATTGTGTATTCAAGTTTACACCTTGCATGTAAATTAACATGTAGTATTTCATCAACGTGTAGTCGCTGAAGGAGAGGAAGCTCCGGAGGTACTCGACTTCCTACTTCCGGAAGAAGAACTAACCCCTGACCAGCAGCAACAAGGCAAGCCCCGGTTTGCATTAACCTTTTATAAGTGTTACTTTGTTCACCTGTCTAGTATGAAGTATAAATGTGCATTAGGTATAGGATGAATGGAACCCCACTTGCATAACCAGAATTTTTCCATAAGAGTGAGGGAGTGTCTAAGACCTCAAGTAGAAAATCTATGCTTAATGATTCATAGGACTTCGGTACAAGTCGAGTAGTTGGAATCTACTCGCGAGTTAGGGTTGGGCCACACGGGCTTGGTTCGAGTGATGTGAGATCACCTTAGTCATAAAAATGAGACTAGGCAGGGGATAGGGCGCAGCTAGAGGAAGTCTTGTGTGCGCAGCCCTGTCCGTGTCGATTGAGGACCGATCCGTGTGCGGCCCTGCTGAACAAGTATTGAACGTACCGAAGGCATATCGGATATATGGGCCCCGATAAACCGATGTAACCTAAACCTCCGAGCGTCGAGGCATAACGCACCGATTTATAGGTGTAGGCTCAGGGCAGCAAGGTGGAAATCTGCCAACGGGCATAGAGAGATGCTCCGTGTGGGGAACCTCCTGCTCGTTTCGGTGAGACCGGTTCGATGTTTGGGCTGTTGGGTGAAAGGTTGTTCCGTACGACATCGAGTGAGCGTGCTGTGCAACTCCACGGGTGGGCGTACGTGACATGCTCTTTGGGTTTCCCTGCAGGTGTATATCGAGTCGATTCGCCGTCCCTCGCGGTGACGAGTACCGCTTGTTCACTGCGTCGTAACGTAGATAATTTATGGAATATTATGCTTCAATATTGCTGTTATGATATAATTGTATTGCTACATTTGTGCCACCAAATATTGCTTACTAAATTTCAGATTCCTGAACTGTTAACTTGTTGCTAAAAGATGAATTAAGGGTTAACTTATAGGCGTGTCCATTTGCTGCAATGTTACTATCCTATGTGCTTTGTACACCTCATGTAGAGTTTCATGCTTAGGTGAGTCGGTTAAGTCTTGTTGAGCCTTCGTGCTCACGGTTGCTGCTTAAGTGTTTTTCAGGTGAGGAGCCACCCACGGACTCGGAGTACGAGTCCACCGGCGAGGGTTACCCTCCGTCGAGGACCACGGCTGAGTGGGAGCCGTACACGCCGCGCTGAGCTGAGGAGTGCAGCTAGTGTGGGTTGCCTAGGGCTGGGCAACCGACTTTTGCTAGGTAGGCGGGCTTGAGTTGTAGAATAGTAGACTTCCGCTGTGTAATAAATACAATAGTTTGTAACTGAGTATTGTACCGTTTGTACAGTTCAGTTGTTTTCTCATGTAACATATTGTGTTCTTATGACGTGTGCTGTCGGGTGTCGCATCGCGCGGCACCACCCTCTGTGATCCTGGATGAGCGGATCCCGGTCCACCACAGCCTGGTATCAGAGCTGCATTGGGGATAGCACCGTACTTAAGGACTGTATTATGGGAAAACTTAGGTTTTCAGTGAGGATTCGGTAGTTGCCCAAGTAAGGACTATATTAGCATAGTTACTTAAAGTGGCAAAGACTAACCTATGTGTTATAATTCTGAATTTTAATTATGTAACGACGCACCTACGCTGGTAAGAATGGTAAGGAACGCCACCGAAAGCGGTTCAATTTCGGTTAGCTCCCCTGACGAGGAACGTGGTTCAGGGATAGGTCTCACAGCTTAGTGTGAGACGTCAATACGAAACTCTTGGACTCTTCATGTTCCTGAGTTCATATGAAACACTGATCCCTAGCGTGCATTAGGCAAGTAAGTGGAGACCCCATCGCGTGGTCAGTAACGCGAGAGTGTGTTCGTCTGGAAATAGCCCAGGAGGACATACGCAGCGCTTGCCATCGGCGTGCCCTGCCGGGCAGTAGGTGGTATCTGTTGGGTTGTTAACATTCCCAACCGTGACGACCCGTTCATGACATACTCGGGTTCCCCATCGTGTGGTGTTGAAACACGATCACGTACCTTGAGACGTGACCTAACTCAAGGACGGCCGTATGATAATGATACAGGCGTTTGTATTTACTTTTTAATATGATCCTGCCTGAAATAAAAACAACCATTGAGTGCACTATTACTGTGTGGGCTTCTGCAGGTACTAACCACGTATGTACCCGTGTAGTAAACGTGTGCGAGAGATCGTTTAGTGCCACACTTGAGACGTATATGCCGGTATAATCCGGTTAGGATTTTCTTTTGTGAGGAACGTAGTACCGAGGTATCATAGGCATATGCATGAAAAATAATGATAACAAGGAATTAAAGTCACTAGGTTCAACATTTAGGACCCTGGTTGGGTAGAAAAATTGGAGGGTGATGAGTGTAGTTCCAAAAGACTGAAAAACAGAGTGCTCTGTTTTGGGCAACAAGTTTGCTGATCTTCAACAGGGCATAACTCACAGGTCTTTTATCCCAGGGAGGTGTGGTATATAGTTCTGGAAAGGTATTTAGGTACTCTACAACTTTTTTGTAGACTTCCAGGGCTATAACGCACCTTAAGATGGCCTAAAACCCAGAGGGATGTAAACTGTCCAGAACCAGGACAGAGTGAAACACTCTCTGGACTGCTCAGTTTTTCAAACATAACTTACAGTAGAAAAATCTAAAATTTTCATATGATACATCCTTAGAAAGGGTAGAAGATGTGTTACATCTTTGCAATTCAAAGTTTCTGAAATTTCAGCACAGAATTCAGTGGAAATCAGAGTTGAAAACAGCAACTTCCCAAAGGAGGTGCTGTTAAAATTCTTCCAGCAATTCTGCTGACTTTGAATGACCATAGCTTTTTAACCAGAGCTGATCTGAGGGCAAGTAAATACTCGTTGGAAACATACTGAAGTTAACTTTAACTTTAGTATTCAGCATGAGTCATGAAAATACCCAGAACCAGATCAAAATCTTGGATATGTAGAAACTAGTCATTCTAACAGAGGAATGACAGTTGAACTCATGTGAGATATTGTTGTAACCTAGAGGGGGTTTGAGTACTCCCAATGGGGTAGAACATGCTCATGAGAGGTTATCTTCAACTAGTGAAAGATTTGAGTATAGGTCTCACTCAAGTTTCTTTTACTAGAGACCATGTTTGTGTCGTATTGAAGATAAAAGGGTGGTTTACGTGATGACAAAGCGATAGTAATATCTCGTAGTGACCAACCCTAGTTGTCGTGAGCTTCCAAAGAGGAGGTTCATCAAGTTGGATTAAACTAGCGTGTGTTTGGTCTGATAATGGTGTAGCTTGTGCAAAGTTATTACATTATCTACATACGAGATGTATCGCATGTTTCATTGTCATTATGTTTTTACGCCTGTTTCAATTGACTGCATTGAAATATGTTGCGGGACTGATGTTTATTGTCGTATGGTTGCAGATGGTTCGCACTAGGACCACGCACGAGGTTTGTGGCTCTAGCTAACAGGGAGGCGATGACTCCCAGCCACCAGCCTACGACAGCACCCTGCAGCAGCAGCCACCACCGCCGCCTCCGCTTACCCTAGCGGATGTGATAGCGGCACTGTTGGGAGGTCGTGAGGAGCAGACCGACCTGCTTCACACGATCGTGCAGAATACGTCCCAGGCGGGGGGGGGGGGAGTCAAAAGAGGGGGCCCCGTGATCCCCGTGAGGTGTCGTACTCGGACTTCATGAGTACGCACCCTCCAGTGTTCACAGAAGCTGAAGAACCACTGGAGGCCAACAACTGGCTGCGGACAATCGAGTCCAAGTTCGGGCTGCTCCAATGCACGGAGCGTCAAAAGACTCTGTTCGCGGAGCAGCAGCTTCACGATGCTGCTGGTGCATGGTGGGCGAACTATGTCGCCTCACGTCCGGCTGGCCATGCCGTGGAGTGTGAAGAGTTCCGGGAGGCCTTCCGCGCCTATCACATCCCTTCCGGGATAATGAAGGGGAAGTTCCAAGAGTTCCTGGAGCTGAAGCAGGGCAGGAGGAGTGCCCATGACTACTCCCATGCCTTCAACCATCTGGCGCAATATGCGTCAGACTACATCTCCACTGAAGAAAAGAAGCGGGAACATTTCTATCGGGGGTTACACCCCGAAATGAAGACACATCTCGTTTAGTGGAATCGCGGCACCTTCAATGACCTGGTCAATGCCGCGATCATGCAAGAGGACGCTCAGCGGGAGTTGGTAGCTGAGCAGCGGAAGCGCAGCGCTCCACCCAGCAGTGGGAGTGGCGCTCCCCAGAAGTACCGCACGGTGTATCGGACACCATCCGGGCAGCAGTGGCATCCACCAGCGCGACCTCAGCGATTCGGGGGACGTCCCTTTCAAGCACCCCCGTTTCGACCGCCGATGCCACCACCAAGACAGCAGCAGCAGCAGCAGACGGCACCCCGGGCATTTCCACCGCCACAACGCGTCCCGGATTTCCGTCCACCGATCAGCGGGGGACCGCGCCATTTCACTTGCTTCACGTGTGGCCAGGCAGGCCACTTCACGAAGGACTGTCCCCAGGGGCAGCAAAGCAGCGGGCAAGCCCAGTTCCAGGGCGGTGCACGAGGCCGACCTCCGGCCAAGAACGTTGGTCAGCGGACTGGGGGCGTTCGCCACCTCGACAATGAGGACGCCCCGGAGGGAGACAACGTGCTGGCGGGTACGTTCACTCTCAACAATCAAGCCATCATCATACTTTTTGATTCTGGTGCAACCCACAACTTCATAAGTGCATCATTTGTGGTTAAGCATCAGCTGGAAGCCTTTCCAACCGAGTGTTCTTATATGATCTGCTCACCGGGAGGAAATATTTCAGCAACGATGATGGTTCCGAAAGCACCACTGTGCTTAGGTGGGAAGATATATCCCACCACTATGATTATCCTTGAGGGGCAGAAGATTGATGCAATCTTGGGAATGTCATGGCTAAGCTACCATGGCGCTGTCCTGGAAACTTTAACACGGACGGTTCACCTCAACTCCCCATTACACCGTCCGCAGTCCCTCTTATTAGATAATCCAGTCCGGGAGGTTTCAGCGATCAATAATGCTGAAGCTCTCAAGTTAGAGGACATCCCCGTAGTCAGGGAGTACCCCGACGTGTTCCCGGATGATCTTCCGGGTATGCCACCTGAGCGGGATGTCGAGTTCAAGATTGAACTTGTACCCGGGACTACACCCATATCACGGAGACCATATAAAATGGCTCTGAACGAGCTGGCTGAACTGAAAGAACAGCTCAATGATCTGTTGAGCAAAGGTTTCATTAGGCCGAGTTCCCCGCCTTGTGGATGCTCGGCGCTGTTCGTAAAGAAGAAGGATGAAACCTTGAGGCCGTGTGTGGACTACCGGCCGCTCAACTCCGTCACCATCAAGAATAAGTACTCACTGCCCCGCATCGACATATTGTTTGATCAACTTGTGGGTGCAAGTGTGTTCTCCAAGATGGACCTTCGCTCTGGATACCATCAGATAAAGATCCGGACGGAGGATATTCTGAAGACGGCCTTCTCAACGAGATATGGATTATATGAATATCTCGTCATGTCCTTTGGTCTCACAAATGCTCCAGACCATTTCATGTATCTTATGAACTCGGTGTTCATGCCGGAGCTGGACAAGTTCGTGGTAGTGTTCATCGACGATATCTTGGTTTACTCCAAGACAGAAGCCGAACATGCTGAACACTTGCGGATCGTTCTTCAACGATTGCGAGACCACAAGCTCTACGCCAAGTTCAGTAAATGCGAGTTTTGGATCAGCCAAGCGCCATTCTTGGGACATATCATCTCAGCATAAGGCATTGAAGTTTACCCAAGCAAAATAGAGCAAGTGCTGAAATGGAAAGCTCCCACTTCAGTCCATGAAGTCAGAAGCTTCCTCGGGTTAGCGGGATACTATCGGAGATTCATTCCAAGCTTCTCCAAGCTCTCTAAACCGATGACAGAATTGCTAAAGTAGGGAACAAAATATGTTTGGAACACGGCGTGTGAAGGAGCGTTCCAAGCATTGGTGAAGCATCTCACCACAGCCCCGGTCTTAGCTCAGCCGGATACAATAAAGCCCTTCGACATGTATTCTGACGCGTCCGGTATTAGGCTCGGCTGCGTGTTGATGCAGGAAGGACGCGTGGTCGCATATGGCTCACGCCAACTTCGGAACCATGAGAAGCATTATCCGACTCATGATCTTGAGCTTGCTGCCGTGGTGTTGGCGCTAAAAAGGTGGAGTCACTATCTCCTGGAGAATCTGGTGCATCTCTACACCGACCACAAGAGCTTGAAATACATTTTCACCCAGAAGGAGCTGAACATGAGGCAAAGGAGGTGGTTAGAATTGATCAAAGATTATGAAATTGAGATTCATTACCACCCCGGCAAGGCGAATGTGGTTGCCAACGCGCTGAGTCGTAAATCACATGTCCATCACCTCACCATTACACCGGTGGAGGAGGAAGAGCCGAGTTTATACTTGGTTCCTTATGGGTCGCTTTATAACCTTGCCCTCATCCCTACTATTAGGGAGGATATCATTGCAGCTCAGAAGACTGATAAAGCCATGGCACATCTCCAGAGACGGATAGACAACGGGGAGATCAAGTGTTTCCGGAAGGATGATGAGGGGACGCTATGGTTCAATGACCGCATAGTCGTACCCCGGGACATGGAACTGAGGAAAAAGATCCTCGATGAAGCTCACTTGTCTAAATACTCCATTCATCCGGGCAGCAACAAAATGTACCAATATTTGAAAAAGAAATTTTGGTGGACACGGATGAAGCGGGAGGTAGCGAAATACGTATCCGAGTGCGATACATGTAGACGAGTGAAAGCTGATCTTATGAAGAAATCAGGGCTGCTGCAACCTCTGAAGATCCCGGCATGGAAATGGGAAGATGTGAGCATGGATTCCATTGTGGGATTACCCCTGACTTCCAACAAACATGATTCCATTTGGGTAATCGTTGACCGGTTAACCAAGACGGATCACTTCATCCCGGTGAATACACGTTACAATGCCGGCAAATATGTGGAGCTGTACATAGCAAAGATTCTGTGCTTATACGTGGTACCCAAGACCATCGTCTCGGATCGAGGTGCATTATTTGTATCTCGCTTTTGGGAGCAGCTGCACACTGCATTGGGTACCAAGCTGATTAGGAGCTCCGCCTACCACCCTCAAACAGATGGGCAAACAGAGAGGGTGAACCAAGTATTAGAAGACATGTTGAGAGCATGTGCCATCCACTATGGTAGGAACTGGGATGATCACCTACCGTTGGCAGAATTCTCATACAACAACGGCTATCAGGCGAGTATCAAGATGGCACCCTTACGAAGCTCTCTACGGTCGCAAATGCCGCACCCCATTAAACTGGTGCGAGTCCTGTGAAAGGGTCACATTCGGGGTTGATGTGGTGAACGACGCCGAAGAGCGCGTTTGGATGATCCAAGCTAATTTGAAGGCCGCTCAATCCCGGCAGAAGAGCTACGCTGATAAGAGGCGTAGACCGTTGCACTTTGACGTTGGTGAACACGTGTACCTCTGCGTGTCTCCAATGAAAGGCGTGCACCGGTTTGGTGTAAAGGGGAAGCTCGCTCCCCGTTCCATTGGGCCCTATGCTATCACCGAGAAGTGTGGACCAGCGGCATATAGATTGGAGCTACCGGCATCTCTTACCGGTGTCCATGACGTTTTCCATGATTCACAACTGAGGAAATGTCTAAAGCATACAGCTGCTGTTCCTACTGAAGACATCGGCGAGGTGCAACCAGATTTAACGTATGATGAATATCCGGTGGCGATTATTGATGAGAAAGCCCGGACCACGCATAGCCAAACGCTGTGGTTCTACAAAATACTCTGGAGCAACAACACCGCTGAAGAAGCGACGTGGGAGAGCGAGGAATTTCTTCGCTCAAATTACCCGGAGTGCATGGCGTCTCAGTACGGGTAAGTCCCTATTACATCACCATCTCTTCTTTTGTAATCTCGGGACGAGATTCTTTTAAGGGGGGAGGGATGTAAAAGCCCAAGAAATGGGACTTGCAAAAACTTTTGTATACTCATGAAAGTGTTGGCATGTGCAATAAAACTGTAAATTCAGTTTGAACCAAAGGGCACACTCCAAAGAGAGGAGGGCCATTTTCAAAAAGGAAAAAAAATTCAAACTGTTGTTCAAGCAGTGGTATTTGCAATGACCAACTCAAAGATCAGAGGGCATATTCAAACTCTCCAGGTTCAAATTATGAGGGAGGCAAATTTTGAGAAGATTTGGAGGTCCTTTGATAGGTATATCAAAGAGAGTTGTGAATTTTCATTGAAATTTGAATTCAAATTTGAAACTGCGGCACAAATTGTCAAATGGCCAATGGTTTTCGAATTTGGATCCCTCATAGCTGAATTTACAAAATGTCAAAATTTGGAGATCTTTTGGGGCAGAGATGAGCTGTGGGCCCCAATTGTAATTGAGAGGGGAGGGATAAAACTTACTGCTTAAGTCAGCCAGTTCCACAGTTCACACCCGAGCGCGCTGCTCTCTCCCGCGAGATGCCACCGCGCTGTCGACCGAAGACCTGGAAGCACCTCCCGAGCAGCTTAGGGGATCGATTTTTCTCTGCTCTTATCATCTCAACCGAGAGCACAGCGCCCCACACCGCCTCACAGCCGCTGCTGAACGATCCCTGTGTGTCCTCGGCGATAAACGCGACCGCACAGAGGAGCGCCGTCAGTTCACCGCCGCCCGGCTGCTCCACCCCGTGGCCCGACGAGCTAAGCTGGCCCACAGCACCGCCGGACCTCCTTTAGCGTGGCAGAAGCAAGAACCGGGCGCTAGCTCCGTCGGAACATCGGCGTCGAGCTGATCTTCCTCCACGGAACCGAGGGGAGCCGCCGCGACGGAAACTCACCACCCGGCCACCACAGAGCATCTCCCGTCGTGCTGTAAAAGAAAAAAGGTGCGCCTGTAACCCGTCTTGCTCCACCGCAACCCCGGCTGCCTGTCTCAGACGGTGCTCGCCGGAATTCCGTTTCCACCGGTGACATGCAATAATAACCAAGGAGAGAAACTCGGCAAATTCGCCTCACACACTGAACTACTCCTCCCCAGACCTGGAAACCTAGCTGTAGACGTTCGTGCGAGCACGTGGGATCAAGAACGGGGGAGAACCGTTGAGGAAACACGTAGTTCTCCGAGTTTTTCCAGTTTTCCCCGAAATCGCCCTAGGTCGCACGGTGAGCCCCTAGTTGCTGACGTTTCTCGCGAGATCAGAGCCCTGGACGTTGCTCCCTAGGTCGTGGCGATGCTGTAGGAGCTAACCGGAGCAAGGTTGGGGCAGTACAGTGCCCTAGCGACGCCGCCGAAGTTACCGCAGCTACTGTCACTGTCGTGCCTGGGTTTCCGGCCATCCTCGATCCGAGGTAAGGCCGGCAACGTGTTCCTCACGCAAAAATGTGCAGTGGCGGCGAAAATCAGCAAGTTCCGGGGGCCGGAACCCCTTCCCGGTGAGAGCTCCGGCAAGCTCGGCGGCGGGGTCACGCGGGTGGCTGGAGGAAGATGAAGGGGGGGAGTCCCCACTCGTCAGCGGCTGGAAGTAAACGTGCGGGATTCTCTGTGGTACAAGATCCAGTGTGGCCGCGCGGGAAGGAGTCTGTGGCCCCGTGTGGCTCGGCTCCAGGGGTCGACACGTGTGCGATGGACCCACCCGCAGGATTTAAACATTTTTGGAATTTCCAGTTTTAGTTCAAACTTCAAATGAATAGAACTTTGGCTAGGAAACTCCAAATTCGATGAACCAAATTTTGCTGAACTCAGAATTCTGATTACTTTCCATCAATACCAAATTCAGTTCATGAAAGTGAATAGTTTTCCAAAATTAAATCCCTAAAATTTAAACTGTTGGGAATTTTATCTGGAGAACTACTTTATGAAAAATTCTGAAATTTCGCTGAGAGGTTCATTGGAAAATCCCTGAATCCCAGTAAAAGTTTCAGATTCATCCAAGTTCATTTAGTTACCCTAGTTGGGTAATTAAGAGAACTGTCCTGAGAAAATAGAAAAATGTACAGAAACATTTTTCAGATTTTCTCAAATCTTAATTAGGGCATAACTTTCAGTAGAATTCTTCAAATGACATGAAACCAATTCCATTAGAACCATCCTAAATTCTAGTTTCCAGAAAGTATTGGTTGGAGCCATGAAAACCCCTGGAATTACTTAGAGGCTCAAATATTGACCAAATGGGATTTTATTTTTACTAGGTTCAAATGAACTTTGTTTCAAATGAAACTTGATCAAGACTCTGGTTGGGACCCTACCAGGCCACCATAAAAATTTAGGAACCAAAGGGGAGGGCTAGCTAGAGTTATTAGTAATTATGTATTCAAGTTTACACCTTGCATGTAAATTAACATGTAGTATTTCATTAACGTGTAGTCGCTGAAGGCGAGGAAGCTCCGGAGGTACTCGACTTCCTACTTCCGGAGGAAGAACTAACCCCTGACCAGCAGCAACAAGGCAAGCCCCGATTTGCATTAACCTTTTATAAGTGTTACTTTGTTCACCTGTCTAGTATGAAGTATAAATGTGCATTAGGTATAGGATGAATGGAACCCCACTTGCATAACCTGAATTTTTCCATATGAGTGAGGGAGTGTCTAAGACCTCGAGTAGAAAAGCTATGCTTAATGATTCATAGGACTTCGGTACAAGTCGAGTAGTTAGAATCTACTCGCGAGTTAGGGTTGGGCCACACGGGCTTGGTTCGAGTGATGTGAGATCACCTTAGTCATAAAAATGAGACTAGGCAGGGGCTAGGGCGCAGCTAGAGGAAGTCTTGTGTGCGCAGCCCTGTCTGTGTCGATTGAGGACCGATCCGTGTGTGGCCCTGCTGAACAAGTATTGAACGTACCCAAGGCATATCGGATATATGGGCCCCGATAAACCGATGTAACCTAAACCTCCGAGCGTCGAGGAATAACGCACCGATTTATAGGTGTAGGCTGAGGGCAGCAAGGTGGAAATCTGCCAACGGGCATAGAGAGATGCTCCTTGTGGGGAACCTCCTGCTCGTTTCGGTGCGACCGGTTCAACGTTTGGGCTGTTGGATGAAAGGTTGTTCCGTACGACATCAAGTGAGCGTGCTGTGCAGCTCCACAGGTGGGCGTATGTGACGTGCTCTTTGGGTTTCCCTGCATGTGTATATCGAGTCGATTCGCCGTCCCTCGCGGTGACGAGTACCGCTTGTTCACTGCATCGTAACGTAGATAATTTATGGAATGTTATGCTTCAATATTGCTGTTATGATATAATTGTATTGCTACATTTGTGCCACCAAATATTGCTTACTCAATTTCAGATTCCTGAACTGTTAACTTGTTGCTAAAAGATGAATTAAGGGTGAACATATAGGTGTGTCCATTTGCTGCAATGTTACTATCCTATGTGCTTTGTACACCTCATGTAGAGTTTCATGCTTAGGTGAGTCGGTTAAGTCTTGTTGAGCCTTCGTGCTCACGGTTGCTGCTTAAGTGTTTTTCAGGTGAGGAGCCAATCACGGACTCGGAGTACGAGTCCACCGGCGAGGGTTACCATCCGTCGGGGACCATGGCTGAGTGGGAGCCGTACACGCTGCGCTGAGCTGAGGAGTGCAGCTAGTGTGGGTTGCCCTAGGGCTGGGCAACTGACTTTTGCTAGGTAGGCGGGCGTGAGCTGTAGAATAGTAGACTTCCGCTGTGTAATAAATACAATAGTTTGTAACTGAGTATTGTACCATTTGTACAGTTCAGTTGTTTTCCCATGTAATATATTGTGTTCTTATGACGTGTGCTGTCGGGTGTCGCATCACGCGGCACCACCCTCTGCGATCCTGGATGAGCGGATCCCGGTCCGCCACACCTTGATTTCCTCATATGATCGGCTTTCACTCGTCTACACGTATCACACTCGGATATGTACTTAGCCACTTCCCGTTTCATCCGTGTCCACCAAAATTTCTTTTTCAAATCTTGGTACATTTTGTTGCTGCCCAGATGAATGGAGTATTTAGACAAGTGAGCTTCATCAAAAATCTTCTTTCTCAGCTCCATATCCCGGGGTACGACTATGCGGTAACCGAACCACAGCGTCTCCTCATCATCCTTCCGAAAACATTTGATTTCACCGTTGTCTATCCATCTCCGGAGATGTGCCATGCCCTTGTCAATATTTTGAGCTGCAATGATGTCCTCCCTAATGGTAGGGATGAGGGCAAGGTTGTAGAGCGATCCATAAGGAACCAAGTATAAACTCGGCTCTTCCTCCTCCACCGGTGCTATGGTGAGGTTATGGACATGTGATTTCCGACTCAGCGCGTCGGCAACCACATTCGCCTTGCCGGGGTGGTATTGAATTTTAATTTCAGTCTTTGATTAGCTCTAACCACCTCCTTTGCCTCATATTAAGCTCCTTCTGGGCGAAAATATACTTCAGGCTCTTGTGGTCGGTTTAGAGATGCACCAAGTTTCCCAGGAGATAGTGCCTCCACATCTTCAACGCCAAAACCACAGCAGCAAGCTCAAGATCATGAGTCGGATAGTGCTGCTCATGGTTTCGAAGTTGGCGTGAGCCACATGCAACCACACGTACGTCTTTCATCAACACGCAGCCGAGCCCGATGCCAGACGCATCACAATACATGTCGAAGGGCTTAGTTGTATCCGGTTGAGCTAAGACCGGGGCTGTTGTGAGATGCTTCACTAATGCTTGGAACGCTCCTTCACATGCTGAGTTCCAAACATACTTTGTTCCTTTTTCAATAATTCTGTCATCGGCTTCGCAATCTTGGAGAAGCTTGGAATGAATCTCCGGTAATATCCCGCTAAGACGAGGAAGCTTCTGACTTCATGGACAGAAGTAGGGGCTTTCCATTTCAGCACTTGCTCAATTTTGCTTGGGTCAACTGCAATGCCTTCCGCTGAGATGATATGTCCCAAAAATGGCACCTGGCTGATCCAAAACTCACATTTGCTGAACTTGGCATAGAGCTTGTGGTCACTCAATCATTGAAGAACGATTCTCAAGTGTTCGGCGTGTTCTGCTTCTTTCTTGGAGTAAGCCAAGATATCATCAATGAACACAACAACGAACTTGTCCATCTCCGGCATGAACACCGAGTTCATGAGATACATGAAATGTGCCGGAGCATTCGTGAGACCAAAAGACATGACGAGATACTCATATAAACCATATCTCGTCGAGAAGGCCGTCTTCGGGATATCCTCCACCCAGATTTTTATTTGATGATATCCAGAGCGAAGGTCCATCTTGGAGAACACACTTGCACCCACAAGCTGATCAAACAGGATGTCAATACGGGGAAGTTGGTATTTGTTCTTGATGGTGACGGCGTTGAGCGGCCGGTAGTCCACACACAGCCTCAAGGTTTCATCTTTCTTCTTTACAAACAGGGCCGAGCATCCCCAAGGCGAGGAACTCGGCCTAATGAAACCTTTGCTCAACAGATCATTGAGCTGTTCCTTCAGTTCAGCCAGCTCGTTTGGAGCCATTTTGTATGGTCTCCGTGATATGGGCGTAGTCCTGGGTGCAAGCTCAATCTTGAACTCGACATCCCGCTCAGGTGGCATGCCCGGAAGATCATCCGGAAACACGTCGGGGTACTCCCGGACTACGGGGATGTCCTCTAACTTGAGATCTTTGGTATTATTAATTGCTGAAACCTCCTGGACAGGATTGTCTAACACCATGGAATGCGGACGGTGGAATGGAGAATTCAAATGGACCGTCCGTGTCCGAGCGTCCAGGACAGCGCCATGGTAGTGTAACCATGACATCAATCTTTTGCCCCGTAAGGATTATCAAGGTGGTGTGATATATCTTCCCACCTAAGCATAGAGGTTCTTTTCGAATCATCATATTTGCTGAAATCTTTCCTCCCGGTGAGCAGATCATATATGAGCAGTCGGTCGGGAAGACTTGCATTTGATGCTTAGCCACATAGGATGCACTTATGAAACTGAGGTTTGCACCCGAATCAAATAATATGACGATTGCTTGATCGTTGAGAGTGAACGTACCCACCAGCACGTGGTCTCCCTCTGGGGCGTCCTCATTGTCGAGGTTGCGAACGCCCCCAGTCCGCTGACCAACCTTCTTGACCGGAGGTCGGCCTCGAGCACTGCCCTGGAACTCGGCTTGCCCGCTGCTCTGCTGCCCCTGGGGACAGTCCTTCGAGAAATGGCCCGCCTGGCCACACGTAAAGCAAGTGTAGCGAGACGGTCCTCCGCTGATTGGCGGACAGAAACCCGGGGCGTGTTGTGGCGGTGGAAACGCCTGGGGTACCGTCTGCTGCTGCTGTTGCGGTCGCGGTTGTGGCATCGGCGGTCGGAACGGGGATGGCTGAAATGAACGACCCCCGAACTGCTGAGGTCGTGCCGGTGGATGCCACTGCTGACCGGATGGTGTCCGATATACCATGCGGTATTTCTGGGTAGCTCCTTCCCCACTGCTGGGTGGCGTACTGCGCTTCCGCTGCTCAGCTGCCAATTCTCGCTGAGCGTCTTCTTGCATGATCGCGGCATTAACAAGATCGTTAAAGGTGCCACGATTGCATTGGACGAGATGCGTCTTCATCTCGGGGTGTAGCCCCCGATAGAAGTGCTCTCGTTTCTTCTCCTCGGTGGAGACGTAATCCGATGCATATTGCGCCAGATGGTTGAAGGCACAGGAGTAGTCATGGGCACTCCTCCAATCCTGCTTCAGCTCCAAGAACTCTTGGAACTTCCGCTTCATTATCCCGGGAGGAATATGGTAGGCGCGGAACGCCTCCCAGAATTCTTCCCACTCCACGGCATGGCCAGCCAGACGTGAGGCGACATAATTCGCCCACCACGCATCAGCGGCACTGTGAAGCTGCTGCGCCATGAACAGAGTCTTCTGCCGCTTGTACATTGGAGCAGCCCGAACTTGGACTCAATTGTCCGCAGCCAGTTGTCGGCCTCCAGGGGTTCTGCTGCGTCAGTGAACACCGGAGGGTGCGTACCCATGAAGTCTGAGTATGTCACATCACGGGGCTCACGAGGCCCCCTCTCTTGACGCCCCCCTCTGCCTGGGACGTATTCTGCACGATCGTGCGGAGTAGATCGGTCTGCTCCTCACGACCACCCACCAGCGCCGCAATCACATCCGCTAGCGTAAGCGGAGGCGGCGGTGGTGGTTGTTGCTGCGGGGTGCTGTCGTAGGCAGGTGGCTGGGAGTCGTCACCCCCCTGCTGGCTAGAGCCACAAATCTTGTAACAGCCCTAACTTTTGTAAAGTTTTATTTCAACGTATGAAACAAAGTTAAGGCGATAAAAGACTATAATTGTGCCACATGAAATGATGAACACAAAAATGGACATGTGAGGGAGTTAAAAATTTTCTCTAGCCCATGCTCAACACATGTTAACCTAGGGGAAATAATTACACTCCTAAAACTCTAACTCATGTGCACCTCCTCTATGGGTAGAGTGGGGGGAATTTAAACACAATTTGAATCTTTTGAAAGGATTTCTATTCAGATTGTCCAAAGGCCTATATGTGAGATCATAGATACATCTCTCATGTATTCAAGAGCCTAAGTTTCAAATTTGGAGAATTTTTGGTTTCTCATACAAATTATTCCGAGGATTAAATGAGGGCACGTTCAAATTCAAATTTGAATTTTGAACCAAACAAACTCAATTTTAAAATCTGATTTCAGATTTGAACTCCCTATAATTATTTTGACCTATCCTCCAAGTTTTGTCAAATTTGGAGCTCGTTTGCTATTTTATCCGGAACTGGAGGATAAGAGGGGGAACATGGGGCCCACATGTCAGTAGACTTGAGACTGAAGGCTTCTCTGTTTCACTCGGGCAGTACACGCACGCCACCTCTTGCTCACCGGTGTCAACCGACGTACCCCAACAGCCAGCTCCTGCTTGTGCTCGTCCTCATCACCTCCCTCGAGTGCAGCAAGCCGTTTTGCTTCCTCCCAACCGAGCTCCCACTCTCTGTTCGTTCTCCCGAGCAGAACCCCGCTGCTCTGTTGTCTCCCGAGAACCACAGCCACCGTAGCTCATTTGCTCAAGCTCCCCACAGAGAAAAGGTTCGCCCCTGAGTGCTCTAGCCGGCTGTCAACTTTCCTCCGACGTCCTGAGCTCACCGGCGCCTAGAAACGGCAAAGTTTCCACTGCTCCCAAACTGAAACTGAAGAAGTCAGAACTGGACGCCGTGGACAGCCCAACTCAGGAAGGATCACGCCCAAGCAAGCCACCCCATCTGTGCACCAACAAGTCTAGTTACTCACCTCCGAAGCTCAGCCCTAGCCATTGATCACAGAGGGAGAATTTCAAGTTTTTCTCCCGGGCGGCAGAAACAGACCTTGAGGTAAGGAATTGTAAAATTCGTCCTCAAATCGTGTTTGTTGGGTCTCAAACTTCACACACAGGATGTTAACTGCATAGCACACCTCCTTCATCGATTTTAGACCAAGAAATTGAGTATAGAGTGAGCAATCCGAGCTCTTTTAGAGGGTATGCTGCTGGACCCTATCGGGCGCACGGCGCCGATAGGTTTAGAGCCCTCTCCAGCTGGTTTAGACCTCATGCCGGTCTTCTACATGATCCCCTGGTACCGTAGAGCTGAAGAACCGACCATTTGGTGGAGAATTCACCGTGCAAGACCTCGCCGGAGCCCTAGGGTTTGCTGTGGCCTGTGCGCCCTGTTTTCCGGCGAGTTTCAGCCGCCGGCGACCTCACCAACGTGTTCAGCGTGGGGAAATATGGGGGGGGGGGGGGGGGGCGGCCAGCAGGGTGTCTGGAGGCGGCTGGGAAGTGCTTTTCCGGTGACCTCACCGGAGGGGGCCGCCACTGCCCTGTTTGGCTTGAGTCTGGAGGTTAGGGATGACAGGTGGGACCCACTGTCGACATTTAAACATTTTCCAGATTTTCCCACTTTAGTTCAAACTTTGGAGAGCCATAACTTTGTGTAGGAGTGTCCAAAAATTGTGAAACAAATTTTGTTGGATTCCTATCAAAGAGTACTATCCAGGGGTGCAGCCCAATATTTATGAAAATCCCTGGATTTGGCTTATTAATTCATTTAAATTAAATCTTGTATGAATTTTTACCGGAGTTCTGTTTATTGGAAAATTCCTAAATTTTGGACAGGACATTCTCCCGAAATTCCTTGAACTCCAATAAAAATTTCGGAGCCATTGGACCTCATTTCCTTGGTCTAATGATGTGTTCATTCCTTATGTCTCTGAAAAATGGGAAAACGAACAGAGACAATTTCAGCTTTTCCCCATTCTTTGTAAAATCCATATCTCCATGTAGGAAACTCCAAAAATGGTAAAACCAATTCCTACGGACTCAGGACATTTTGTACTTCACAAAAAGTCTACTTTGCAGCATAGGAAAGCGTAATATCTAGGGGGTAAAGGCAGGTTAGTGAAAACAACATAAGGATTTGTTGTGCTCACATGAAGCTATTTCTTGAGCTCAAGTTTGGCACACTGCCTAAATACCATCCATAGAGTCTGTGGTTAAATTCTCAGCTTCATTGGACCTATGGAACTTGAGCTACCATCTTATAGGTTTAAGTGTTCATATAATGGACTTAATCAATGGTGATTACTAGTATCTCCTTTTCACCCTAGCTTTCATCTTCTCTAAGGCTTAGATCCAACAACAGAAACCTTGCTGTTGTTTATCTCTCTTATGTGTGAGTTAACTTGTACAACAACTTTGAATCATTTTCTAAACTGTTTTTGAATACATGTGCATAAATCATCTTAATAGCACGTGACGTCGACGTTCGACGATGACTCGACTCTGCAGTGAGGATCTCCATCTCGTAATGAGTTTGGTGGATTCTCCGGAGGAAGATTAACTCCTAGCTTCTAACAAAACCGTTGAGCAAGGCAAGCCCTGGTTTGCATATCGTTACCGTTTAAATTTTGCTTTACTTCACATCATGTTTATTAGACTTGATATTGTGCATTATGTCTAGGTTGATTGAAACCCACTTGCATGCCTATTACATCCCTCATTAGAAGGTTTAGTGTAGGCTCTGCCTCGTTGTAGATGCTAGTCTAATGTTGTAGCTAGCTCGGTAGAAGTCGAGTAGTAAAGAGCTACTCGCGAGAAAGGTCGAGTAATGGAGTTACTCGCGAGATGTTTGATGATAAGAGCACCCTCATGAAAATGAGATGGGGACGGGGATGTTCCTGTAGGATGGAGCGCTCAAGGTTGGTCCTGACCTGCGATGGGTGTGACAATGCTTGAGACCACATTTGTCCTGGACCGGGATGGTAAGGCAAATGTGGAGGTTGGTTGTAGCCCCGTCCGTGTCGGTTAAGGACCGTATGTATGCGGCCCTGCTGGACAAGATTGAGCTGTACCGGATATATAGTGGGGTATGGGACCCATGAAACCGATGTGACTCGATGGACCGTGATATAGAAACTCATCCTTCGCGTGGGAATGGCGTTGAGAAGGCGGGAGGTGTAAATCCTTTAGCAGGCAACTTCGACGTGTCCGCGTAGAGGACCATCCTGCTCGGCGCGAAACATTTTTCTATGTCGGGGTGTCGTGTGAAAGGTTGCTGCATACAACGTAAGAAAGAACCCTTGAGAGAGTATTTTGAGGCAGGTGTATGTGTCGTGTATTCCGGGTTGTTATTGATTCGAATCACCGTCGCTCGCGGAAGAGGATTGAGCATACTTGCCCACTGCGCCGTGACTTAGTAACAAGAGGAACTAAGTCTCTTAACATGCTGTTTGTGGATTAATCACTGCATTGGAACCTTGACTGAAGTAGATATAGAGCCAACTATATTTCATTTCCACCTTAGGCTAGCAACATTGGGATAAGCGTTTCTTGTTTGATTGTGGACTTCCGATGTTGTGAGGCGTGAGGACCACTAAAATGAAGTCTAAAAAAATCTGAATATAAGGATCAAGTTTAGTCGAGGTGCATTTTGCAAATTCCTATTCCTACTTTCTTACTACCCCTGCATTTAGAGTTACATGTTTAGGAGTGACGGTTAAGTCTTGCTGAGCCTTAGTGCTCACGGTTGCTTCTGAGTTGTTTTTGCAGGTAGCAGGATGCCTGCTATGAAGAGGGTTGTTCGGTGAGACGACGAACCTCACGGTTCATTCAACTCATCGGAAATCTAGCCGCTGCCTTTCTTTGGTGAAGCTAGTAGGATGCGTTCACGGGATGAACGACTTCTCTTCGGCGTAGTTAGGGTCGAGAGTGAGTAGATTGTCCAGAAAATTTTAATTTCCGCTGCGTGTGTACATTATGTTGTAAAAGAAACTATCTTGAGTAACAAAATGGGTTCGTTATGTTATTATCATCTTTTCGTGCATGCTGTTGGGTGCCGCATCGCACGGCACCACCCACTGCGATTCCCGGGCCGGGCATCACAGCGTGGTATCAGAGCCGCATTGGGAATAGCACGCATGAAAAGAGCATATTTTTTAAAACTTAGAGGTATACGAGTGAGGAACGTATAGTATGCCCACATAAGGAGTATTATTAGCATAGTTACTTAAGGTGGCAACCTAACAGTGTGTTACTCTTCAGTATTTCAATTCTGTAACGACGCACCTACGTGGAGGTAAGAATGGTAAGGAACACCACAGAAAGCGGATCAATTTCGGTTAGCTCACCCATACGACGAAAGTAGTGTGGGATGTTCCATTCAGCAATGGACGGGAAGTGAATATGTTTTCTAAGACTCTTCATGTCTTAGAGACATATGAATGGCACTAGCCTCCAGTGCGCAAACCCAGGGGCAAGAGGAGGAGACCCCATCGTGTGGTTTGTAACACGAAGTGTGTTCTCTAGGACTATTCATGCCCTATCAGGCATACGAAAGCGCTATTCCACTGGTGTGCTTTATTGTAAAGGTGTGGAGCCCCCGTCGGGTGGTGAATAACCCGATCATGTACCTTGAGACGTGGCTTGACTCAAGGATGGCACATATGGCAATGATACGGAGCATATGTTTTTACTATGATATGGACCTGCCTGAGATGATAAAACCATTGCGTGGATCATTATTGAGTGGTTTTCTGCAGGTACCTTAACCAAGTTAGTACATGTCGTGTAGAAAACGTTTGTGAGTTGCGTTTAAGTGCCACCATTTGAAACGTATATGCCGGTATAAAACCGGTTAGGATTTTAATTTGGCGAGGAAATGTAGTACCGTGATGTGTTTTGAACCGCATGAAAAAGAAGGTTTGAAAAGAAAAATAGTAAATTTGGAGTCTAGGATTCTATTAGGGGGTAATGAACTCCTATATTGAACTAAGAGTCAATTGGGAGTATAGATTTATTCACAAAGACTTAGGAATAACCTCCCCTGTTTTCAGCAAAATTTTTTTGCTGAAGTTGAACAGGACATAACTTTTGTTTGGTTGAACCAATGGAGGTGAGTGATACATTTCTGGAAAGATATTGAAGTCTTCTACAACTCTTCAGTAGAACTTCAGATCAGAATCACCCTCCAAATGGATGAAATTCTCAGAGGAGTGTGAACTTCCCAAAAACAGGGCAGGCACAAATTGCTCTCTGGAAATTTCTGTACTTCGACCATAACTTTACGTAGAAAATTTTCTAAGGGTCAAGTAATACACCGTTGGGAAGCTTGTGATATATGCTATGACTTCGTAGTTCAAAGTTTCTCCAGATTTGGAGTTTAATTGTATGAAAATCTTGCGGACAAAACAGCCACTTTCAAAGGAGGTGCTGTCAAAATTGTTCCAGATTTCTGTTAACTTTGAAATATCACAACTTTTGATCCAGAACAGATATGAAGGCAAATGAAGACTCGTTGAAAAGATATTGAAGTTAACTATAACTTTGATATTCAACTTGAGACATGAAATTACCATTGTCATATTCAAATTCTGGGATTAAGACCTATTGGTCATTCTGAACAGAGTAGTGCTTATTGCCTATGTAACTTAAGACTTGTTGTGGACAGGGATGTTTCAGACTTCTCTAATCTCCATAACATGTTCTTGAGTTATTTTTCAGTTTGTCCTACTGTTGGAATTAAGGGTTTGGACAAACTTGCTCACATTTGATAGATTTCAGTATTGTCGAAACCCTAGTTAGCTTGTGTAATGCTGCAATATTGATGTGATGCTTTTACGGTTATGTTTTCAATTCAAGTTGAGTTTAAAACTTTGAATTTTAACCGTAAATTGCTCACTCTTGCAGCATGGATCATGCTCATTCCAGGAGTGAGGTTGGTGAGTCGAGTCACGGCGAAAGTAATTCGCCACAACAAGAAGTGCCGACATCATCAACCGGATTGGCGGGAATCTTGGCAAAGATGGCTGAGTCTCTGGAGCTGTTAGTGCGACAAAGCATACGACAGGAGACACTATAGCAAAATCCCCCGCCAAGCACTTATCTGGATTTCGTAGCAAGAGAACCACCGGTTTTCTCGGAAGCGAAAGAACCGTTGGAGTCGGCTCATTGGCTCCAATGTATTGAAGCCAAGTTCGATACGCTTGAGTGCGATAAATATCAGAAGACTCTATTTGCCGCTCAACAACTCCACGGAGCCGCTGGAGCCTGGTGGGCGGAGTACATCGCTACTCTTCCTGAAGGTCATCGAGTGACGTGGGATGAATTCCGGGATGTTTTCTGGGCGTGTCACAATTGTTCAGGAATTTTACGAATAAAGTATCAAGACTTTTTGGAATTAAAGCAAGGAGAAAGGAGTGTGTACGAGTACTTCAAAGAGTTTGAAGACTTGATGCAATATGCCACTCATATGGTAGACTCGGAAGCGTTGAAGTGCGACTATTTCTTCCAAGGTTTGAATGTCGATCTTAAAGAACAAGTGGTCTTGTTCAATAACGGTATTTACAATGAGTTGGTAAATGCCGCTATCATTAAAGAAGACATGCATCTCCGTTGTGAAGCGGAGCTGAAAAGGAGTATACCGCCGGACAGTGATATTGAGGTTCGTCCAAACTATAGAGTGCGGTATTACTCGCCAGTTAGGCAACACATTCAGCCTGTGGTGCAACTCTCACAACCACGGCTAGAGTTGATCACTTATGAGCCTCCACCTCAACAGCAGCGGTCAGAAATTATTCGTGCAACCCTACCACAATCAGCTACGCACGAATTATCTCCACCTCGTGTTAGTAGAGAGCTGAGGATTTCTACAACACGAAACCGTCGTGGTGCTGAGCAGAGTCACACTCGTGTGTTGTCTCAGCAATGCTCAGATCAGCACCATGAACCTTCACAGAAGAATCTTTCAAAAGCTGGTAGGGTTAATTACACTGCTATTGAGGATATTGCTAAAGGCGAACCAGTTTTGGTGGACATGTTCACTTTACATGAACAGCCCATTTTCGTGTTATTTGATTCCAGGGCCACCCACAATTTTATTAGCAGAGACTATGTGCTGACGAATAATCTTCCATTTAGCACAGTTAAGCATCCGTTTCATATCAGCTCACCCGGAGGCAAGATATCAACAGATGAGATGGTCTCTCGGGCACCGTTATGTTTGGGTGGAAACATCTATCCTGCGAGCCTTATCATACTCAAAGGCCAAAGGATTGATATTATCTTGGGGATGTCATGGTTGACACATTATGGAGCTATCTTTGACATCAGCTCTCGGACTGTCCAACTGAATTCCCCAATACATGGTTGCAACACATTGAATCTTGTGGATCCATCACAATGAGTTGCAGCAGTGCATCAGATTGAAGCTCCTAAGCTTGAGGATATTCCAGTGGTATGTGAATATCCAGATGTGTTTCCCAAAGACTTGCCGGGCATGCCGCCCGAACGTGATGTAGAGTTCAAGATTGAACTAGCACCGGGAACAACACCTATTTCTCGGCGACCATACAAAATGGCACCGAAGAAGCTAGCAGAATAGAAGGATCAGCTGAATGACCTTATGGACAAAGGTTTATACGCCCAAGTTCATCACCTTGGGGCTGTTCCGCACTCTTCGTGAAGAAGAAGGACGAGACTTTAAGACTATGCGTAGATTATCGTCCACTGAATGCTGTCACTATCAAGAATAAGTATCCACTACCACGCATCGATATTTTGTTCGATCAACTAGTGGGTGCTAAGGTATTTTCCAAGATGGATCTTCGGTCCGGGTATCATCAGATAAAGATCCGGGCAGAAGATGTACCTAAGACGGCGTTCTCAACAAGATATGGTCTTTATGAATATCTTGTCATGTCCTTTGGGTTGACCAATGCTCCGGCTCACTTTATGTATCTCATGAACTCTGTGTTCATGCCAGAGTTAGACAAGTTCGTCGTGGTTTTCATCGACGACATCTTGGTCTATTCAAAGTCAGAAGAAGAACACTCAGAACATTTGCGTATTGTACTCCAACGCTTGAGGGATCACAAGCTATATGCAAAGTTCAGTAAATGTGAGTTTTGGATCAGCAAAGTGCCATTTCTTGGGCATATTATTTCAGCGGAAGGCATCGCTGTGGACCCAAGTAAAATCGAGCAAGTGCTGAATTGGAAATCTCCAACATCTGTTCATGAAGTGAGGAGTTTCCTAGGTTTAGCAGGTTATTACCGGAGATTTATTCCAAACTTCTCCAAAGTTGCTAAACCTATGACGGAGCTGTTGAAGAAAAGCACCAAGTATGATTGGAGCAATTCATGCGAACAAGCTTTTCAAACTTTAGTGAAGTATCTCACTACAGCTCCAATTTTGGCCCAGCCAGACACAACGAAGCCGTTTGATGTTTATTGTGATGCATCCGGCATTGGTTTGGGTTGTGTGTTGATGCAAGAAAGACGTGTGGTTGCGTATGGATCCCGACAACTCAGGGGTCATGAGCAGAATCACCCGACGCACGACCTTGAACTAGCTGCAGTGGTCTTAGCGTTGAAAATGTGGACATTATCTACTAGGCAATCTAGTACATCTCTACACTGACCACAAAAGCTTAAAGTACATCTTCACACAGAAAGAATTGAATATGAGGCAGCGAAGATGGCTCGAATTGATCAAGGATTACGAACTTGAAATTCATTACCACCCGGGTAAAGCGAATGTGGTTGCCGATGCACTTAGTCGGAAAGCCCACATTCACCATTTAGCCATGGCTGCACATGAAGGAGGAGAACCAAGACTGCGCTTAGTTCCCTACGGATCGCTGTTCAACCTCGCTCTTATTCCTACAATCCGAGATGAGATTGTAGAGGCTCAGAAGAGAGACAGAGGTATGTCTCACATCCGGAGGAGAGTGGACAGTGGTGAATTGAAGATGTTACGCAAGGATGAAGAGGGTACTCTATGGTTTAACAACCGCATAGTGGTACCCCGAAACATGAAATTGCGGAGGAAGATATTGGATGAAGCACATTTATCCAAGTACTCCATTCATCCGGGAAGCAACAAGATGTACCAGGACTTGAAATCTAAGTTCTGGTGGACACGGATGAAAAGAGAGATTGCGAAGTACGTATCCGAGTGTGATACGTGTCGGCGGGTTAAAGCTGACCATATGAGGAAAGCCGGACCACTTCAACCGCTGAAGGTTCCAGCATGGAAGTAGGAAGACATAAGTATGGACTTCATCGTCGGTTTACCCATGCCCAGCAACAAGCATGATTCTATTTGGGTAATCGTCGATCGTTTGACAAAGACAGCACATTTTATTCCAGTCCATACCAAATATGTGGCAAAGAAGTATGCAGAGCTGTTCATCTTGAGAATCGTGTGTTTACACGGGATTCCCTGCACCATCGTTTCTGATCGAGGTGCGTTGTTCGTATCCAGATTTTGGGAGCAACTACATGCTTCACTGGGAACCAAGCTGATTCGGAGTTCAGCGTATCATCCGCAAACTGATGGTCAAACGGAGAGAGTCAATCAGATTTTGGAGGATATGCTACGGGCATGTGTCATCAGTCATGGGAAGAATTGGGATGACCATCTACCATTAGCAGAATTCTCATATAATAACGGTTATCAATCCAGCATCAAGATGGCCCCGTATGAAGCTCTTTATGGCCGGAAGTGCCGCACACCACTAAATTGGTATGAGTCCGGTGAGAGAGTGGTCTACGGGATTGATCTTGTGAATGAAGCCGAGGAACGAGTGCGAGTGATTCAAGCCAACTTAAAGGCTGCTCAATCTCGGCAGAAGAGCTATGCAGACAAACGACGTCGACCTCTTCACTTCGACATCGGGGACCACATTTATCTTCGTGTCTCTCCGATGAAAGGGGTTCATCGTTTCGGAGTGAAGGGAAAGCTTGCTCCGCGATTCATCGGGCCGTTTGCTGTCACTGAGATATGTGGACCCGTGGCCTATCGTCTGGAGTTACCGACATCACTTTCGGGTATTCACAATGTTTTCCACGTCTCTCAACTGCAGAAATGTATTAAGTACCTAACCGCAGTTCATATGGAGAACATTGAGGATCTTCAACCGGATCTCACCTATTCTGAGTATCCGATACAGATTATTGACGAGAAGACTCGCACCATAAGAAATCGGACATTGCGATTTTACAAAGTCTTGTGGAGCAACCACACCGCTGATGAAGCCACGTGGGAAAGCGAGGAATTTCTCCGTTTAAATTTTCCTGACTTGTTTGTACCATATGTCCAGTAGCCATTCTCCCTTCTTTCTTTTTGTAATCTCGGGACGAGATTCTTTTAAGGGGGGAGGAATGTAACAGCCCTAACTTTTGTAAAGTTTTATTTCAACGTATGAAACAAAGTCAAGGCGATAAAAGACTATAATTGTGTCACATGAAATGATGAACACAAAATTGGACATGTGAGGGAGTTAAAAATTTTCTCTAGCCCATGCTCAACACATGTTAACCTAGGGGAAATAATTACACTCCTAAAACTCTAACTCATGTGCACCTCCTCTATGGGTAGAGTGGGGGGAATTTAAACACAATTTGAATCTTTTGAAAGGATTTCTATTCAGGTTGTCCAAAGGCCTATATGTGAGATCATAGATGCATCTCTCATGTATTCAAGAGCCTAAGTTTCAAATTTGGAGAATTTTTGGTTTCATATACTAATTATTCCGAGGATTAAATGAGGGCACGTTCAAATTCAAACTTGAATTTGAATTTTGAACCAAACAAACTCAATTTCAAAATCTTATTTCAGATTTGAACTCCTCATAATTCTTTTGACCTATCCTCCAAGTTTGGTCAAATTTGGAGCTCGTTTGCTATTTTATCCGGAACCGGAGGATAAGAGGGGGAACATGGGGCCCACATGTCAGTAGACTTGAGACTGAAGGCTTCTCTGTTTCACTCGGGCAGTACACTCACACCACCTCCTGCTCACCGGCTTCAACCGACGTACCCCAAAGGACAGCTCCTGCTTGTGCTCGTCCCCATCACCTCCCTCGAGTGCAGCAAGCCGTTTTGCTTCCTCCCAACCGAGCTCCCACTCTCTGTTCGTTCTCCCGAGCAGAACCCCGCTGCTCTGTTGTCTCCCGAGAACCACAGCCACCGTAGCTCATTTGCTCGAGCTCCCCATAGAGAAAAGGTTCGCCCCTGAGTGCTCTAGCCGGCTGTCAACTTTCCTCCGACGTCCTGAGCTCACCGGCGCCTAGAAACGGCAAAGTTTCCACTGCTCCCAAACTGAAACTGAAGAAGCCGGAACTGGACGCCGTGGACAGCCCAACTCAGGAGGGATCACGCCCAAGCAAGCCACCCCATCTGTGCCCCAATAAGTCTAGTTGCTCACCTCCGAATCTCAGCCATAGCCATTGATCACAGAGGGAGAATTTCAAGTTTTTCTCCCGGGCGGCAGAAACAGACCTTGAGGTAAGAAATTGTAAAATTCGTCCTCAAATCGTGTTTGTTGGGTCTCATACTTCACACACAGGATGTTAACTGCCTAGCACACCTCCTCCATCGATTTTAGACCAAGAAATTGAGTGTAGAGTGAGCAATCCGAGCTCTTTTAGAGGGTATTGCCGCTGGACCCTATCGGGCGCATGGTGCCGATAGGTTTAGAGCCCTCTCCAGCTGGTTTAGACCTCATGCTGGCCTTCTACATGATCCCCTGGTGCTGTAGAGCCCAAGAACCGACCATTTGGCGGAGAATTCACCATGCAAGACCTCGCCGGAGCCCTAGGGTTTGCTGTGGCTGGTGCGCCCTGTTTTCCGGCGAGTTTCAGCCGCCGGCGACCTCACCAACGTGTTCAGCGTGAGGAAATATTGGGGGGGGGCGGCCAGCAGGGGGTCTGGAGGCGGCTGGGAAGTGCTTTTCCGGTGACATCACCGGAAGGGGCCGCCATTGCACTTTTTGGCGCGAGTCTGGAGGTTAGGGATGACAGGTGGGACCCACTGTCGGCATTTAAACATTTTCCAGATTTTCCCACTTTAGTTCAAACGTTGGAGAGACATAACTTTGTGTAGGAGTGTCCAAAAATTGTGAAACAAATTTTGTTGGATTCCTCTTAAAGAGTACAATCCGGGGGTGCAGCCCAATATTTATGAAAATCCCTGGATTTGGCTCATTAATTCATTTAATTAAAATTTTGTATGAATTTTTACAGGAGTTCTGTTTATTGGAAAATTCCCAAATATGGACAGGACATTCTTCCGGAGTTCCTAGAACTCCAATAAAAATTTCAGAGGCATTGGACCTAATTTGCTTGGTCAAATGATGTGTTCATTCCTTATGTCTCTGAAAAATGGGAAAATGAACAGAGACAATTTCAGCTTTTCCCCATTCTTTGTAAAATCCATATCTCCATGTAGTAAACTCCAAAAATGGTAAAACCAATTCCTATGGACTCAGGACATTTTGTACTTCACAAAAAGTCTACTTTGCAGCATAGGAAAGCTTAATATCTAGGGGGTAAAGGCAGGTTAGTGAAAACCACATAAGGATTTGTTGTGCTCACATGAAGATATTTCTTGAGCTCAAGTTTGGCACACTGCATAAATACCATCCATATAGTCTGTGGTTAAATTCTCAGCTTCATTGGACCTCTGGAACTTGAGCTACCATCTTATAGGTTTAAGTGTTCATATAATGGACTTAATCACATGGTGATTACTAGTATCTCCTTTTCACCCTAGCTTTCATCTTCTCTAAGGTTTAGATCCAACAACAGAAACCTTGCTGTTGTTTATCTCTCTTATGTGTGAGTTAACTTGTACAACAACTGTGAATCATTTTCTAAACTGCTTTTGAATACATGTGCATAAATCATCTTAATAGCACGTGACGTCGACGTTCGACGACGACTCGACTCTGCAGCGAGGATCTCCATCTCGTAACGAGTTTGGCAGATTCTCTGGAGGAAGATTAACTCCTAGCTTCTAACAAAACCGTTGAGCAAGGAAAGCCCCGGTTTGCATATCGTTACCGTTTTAAATTTTGCTTTACTTCACATCATGTTTATTAGACTTGATATTGTGCATTATTTCTAGGATGATTGAAACCCACTTGCATGCCTATTACATCCCTCATTAGAAGGTTTAGTGTAGGCTCTGCCTCGTTGTAGATGCTAGGCTAATGTTGTAGCTAGCTCGGTAGAAGCCGAGTAGTAAAAAGCTACTCGCGAGAAAGGTCGAGTAATGGAGTTACTCGCGAGATGTTTGATGATAAGAGCACCCTCACGAAAATGAGATGGGGACGGGGATGTTCCTGTAGGATGGAGCGCTCAAGGTTGGTCTCGACCTGCGATGGTTGTGACAATGCTTGAGACCACATTTGGCCTGGACCGGGATGGTAAGGCAAATGTGGAGGTTGGTTGTAGCCCCGTCCGTGTCGGTTAAGGACCGTATGTATGCGGCCCTGCTGGACAAGATTGAGCTGTACCGGATATATAGTGGGGTATGGGACGCATGAAACCGATGTAACTCGATGGACCGTGATATAGAAACTCATCCTCCGCATGGGAATGGCGTTGAGAAGGTGGGAGGTGTAAATCCTTTAGCGGGCAACTTTGACGTGTCCGCGTAGAGGACCATCCTGCTCGGCGCGAAACGTTTTTCTATGTCGGGGTGTCGTGTGAAAGGTTGCTGCATACAACGTAAGAAAGAGCTCTTGAGAGAGTCTTTCGAGGCGGGTGTATGTGTCATGTATTCCGGGTTGTTATTGATTCAAATCACTGTCGCTCGCGGAAGACGATTGAGCATACTTGCCCACTGCGCCGTGACTTAGTAACAAGAGGAACTAAGTCTCTTAACATGCTGTTTGTGGATTAATTACTGCATTGGAACCTTGACTGAAGTAGATATAGAGCCAACTAAATTTCATTTCCACCTTAGGCTAGCAACATCGGGATAAGCGTTTCTTGTTTGATTGTGGACTTCCGATGTTGTGAGGCGTGAGGACCACTAAAATGAAGGCTAAAAGAATCTGAATATAAGGATCAAGTTTAGTCGAGGTGCATTTTGCAAATTACTATTCCTACTTTCTTACTACCCCTGAATTTAGAGTTACATGTTTAGGAGTGATGGTTAAGTCTTGCTGAGCCTTAGTGCTCACGGTTGCTTCTGAGTTGTTTTTGCAGGTAGCAGGATGTCTGCTATGAAGAGGGCTGTTCGGTGAGACTTCTCTTTGGTGAAGCTAGTAGGAAGCGTTCACGGGCTGAACGACTTCTCTTCGGCGTAGTTAGGGTCGAGAGTGAGTAGATTGTCCAGAAAATTTTAATTTCCACTGCGTGTGTACATTATGTTGTAAAAGAAATTATCTTGAGTAACAAAATGGGTTCGTTATGTTCTTATCATCTTTTCGTGCATGCTGTTGGGTGCCGCATCGCACGGCACCACACACTGCGATTCCCGGGCCGGGCGTCACAAATCTCATGCGTGGTCCGAGTGCGAACCATCTGTAACCATACGACAATAAACATCAGTCCCGCAACATACTTCATGGAGTCCAATAAAATAGGCGTAAAACATAATGACAGTAAAACATGCGATACATCTCGTATACAGATAATGTAATAACATTGCACAAGCTACACCATTACCAGACCAAATACACGCTAGTTAAATCCAATTTTATGGACTTCCTCTTTGGAAGTTCATCTCAACTAGGTTTGGTCACTACGAGACGTTAAATCGCTTTGTCATCACGTGTACTACCCTTTTATCTTCAATACGACACAAACATGGTCTCTAGCAAAAGAAACATGAGTAAGACATATACTCAAATCTTTCACTAGTTGAAGATAACCACTCATGATTATGTTCTACCCCATTGGAAGTACTTAAAACCCCCTAGGGTACAACAATCTCTCAAATGAGTTCAACAGTCATCTCTCTGCCAGAATGACCAGTCTTTACATATTCCAGATTTTGATCTAGTGCTGCGCATTTTCATGGCTCAAGCTGAATACCAAAGTTAAAGTTAACTTCAGCATCTTTACAATGAGTACTTATTTTCCCTTAGATCAGCTCTGGTTTAAAAGTTATGGTAATTCAAAGTCAACAGAATTTCTGGAAGAATTTCAACAGCACCTCCTTTGGAAGTTGCTGTTTTCAACTCTGATTTCAGCTTAGTTCCGTGCTGCAACTGCAGAAACATTGAATTACAAAGATGTAACACATCTCCTATCCTTTCCAAAGATCTATCATATGAAAATTTGTAGATTTTTCTACAGAAAGTTATGCTTGAAAAATAGAACAGTCCAGAGAGTAGTTTAAATCTGTCCTGGTTCTGGACAGGTTACATTCCTCTATGATTTAAGCCATCTCAAGGTGTAATTAAGCTCTGGAAGTCTACAAAAAATTTGTAGAGTACTTCAACACCTTTCTAGAACTATATCCCATACCTCCATTGGCTAAATAATCTGGGAGTTATGCTCTGTCAAAGTTCAGCAAACTTGCTGCCCAAAACAGAGCACTCTGTTTTTCAATCCTATGATATGTCGGTACTACGTTCCTTACAAAAAGAAAATCCTAACCGGATTATACCGGCATATACGTCTCAATTGTGGCACTAAACGGGCTCTCGCACATGTATACCACACGGCATACATACGTGATTAGTACCTGCAGAAGACCACACAATAATGATGCACTCAAAGGTATTTTCCATTTCAGACAGGGCCATATTTGAAAGTAAATACAAACACCCGTATCATTGCCATACGGCCGTCCTTGAGTTAAGCCACGTCTCAAGATATGTGATCGTGTTTTTAACACCACACGATGGGGAACCCGAGTAGAGCGCGAACGGGTCATCACGGTTGGGAATTTTATCACCCCAACAGATACCACCTACTGCCCTGCAGGGCACGCCGATGGCAAGCACTGCGTATGTCCTCCTGGGCTATTTCCAGACGAACACACTTTTGCGTTACTGACCACGCGATGGGGTCTCCACTTACTTGCCTAATGCACGCTAGGGATCAGCTTTTCATATAAACTCAGGAACATGAAGAGTCCAAGAGTTTCATATTAACGTCTCACACCAAGCTGTGAGACCTATCCCTGAACCACGTTCCTCGTCAGGGTAGCTAACCGAAATTGAACCGCTTTCTGTGGTGTTCCTTACTATTTTTTTACCTGAGCGTAGGTGCGTCATTACATAATTAAAATTCAGAATTATAACACATATGTTAGTCTTGCCACTTTAAGTAACTATGCTATTATATCCTTACTTGGGCAAACTAGCGAATCCTCACCGTAAACCTAATTTTTCCCGTAATACAGTCCTTCATTATTGTGCTATCCCCAATGCTGCTGTGATACCAGCCTATGGCGGACCGGAATCCGCTCATCCAGGATCACAGAGGGTGGTGCCGCACGATGCGACACCCAACAGCACACATTATAGGAACAACATTGTATTACATAGAAAACCAACTGAAATGTACAAAGTAGTACAATAATTCAGTTACAAACTAGTGTTTATATTACAACAGCGGAAGCTAAGTTTGTACAACTCACGACCATCTACCTAGCAAAAGTCGGTTGCCCAGCCCTAGGGCAACCCACACTAGCTGCACTCCTCCAGCTCAGCGCGGCGTGTACGGCTCCCACTCAGCCGTGGTCCCCGACGGAGGGTAGCCCTCGCCGGTGGACTCGTAACCCGAGTCCGTGGGATGCTCCTCACCTGAAAACACTTAAGCAGCAACCATGAGCACGATGTCTCAACAAGACTTAACCGACCTACCTAGGCATGAAACTCTACATGTAGTATACAACGATCATGGGATGGTAAATTTCAGCAAATGGACATGCCTACAAGTTCATCCTTAGTTCATGTTTTAGCCACAAGTTAACAGTTCATGAATATGAAATTTAGTGAGCAATATTTGGTGGCACACATGTAGCAATACACTTATATCATAACAGCAATATTGAATCATCACACTTCATATATTAACCTACGTCACGACTCAGTGACCAAGTGGTACTCTTCACCACGAGGGACGGCGAATCGACTCGATATACACCTGCAGGGATACCCGAAGAGCACTTCACGTACACAAACACGTGGAGCTGCACAGCACGCTCACTCGATGTCGTACGGGACAACCTTTCACCCAACAGCCCAAGCGTCGAACCGGTCGCACCGAAACGGACAGGAGGTTCCCTACACGGAGCATCTCTCTATGCCCATTAGCATATTTCCACCTTGCTGCCCTCAACCTACACCTATAAATCGGTGTGCTATGCCTCGATGCCCGGAGGTTTAGGATACATCGGTTTACCGGGGCCCATATATCCGATATGCCTTCGGTACGTTCAAACTTGATCAGCGTGGGCTGCACACGGATCAGTCCTGAATCGACACAGACAGGGTTGCGCCCACAAGACTTCCTCTTGCTGCGCCCTAGCCCCTGCCTAGTCTCATTTTCAGTACTAAAGTGATCTCACATCACTCGAACCAATCCCGTGTGTCCCAAGCCTAAACTCGTGAGTAGATTCCAACTACTTGACTTTTACCGAAGTTCTAGGAATCATTAGGCTTAGCCCATCTACACGAGGTCTTAAACACTACCCTCACTCTTATAGGAAAATTTTGGTTATGCACTTGGGTTTCATCCATCCTACACCTAATGCACACCCATACCACATGCTAAGTATACATAAAGCAAAACTTTGAAAATGGTTAATGCAAACCGGGGCTTGCCTTGTTGCTGCCGGTCAGTGGTTAGGGCTTCGTCCATAAGAAGGAAGTCGAGCACTTCTGGAGTTTCCTCGCCTTCTGCGACTACACGTGAACGATATACTATATGTCAATTCAAATGCAATGTTTAGAACTGAAAAAGTAATCACTATAACTCTAGCTATCCCTCCCCTTTGGCTCTGAATTTTTTATGGTGGCTTGGTAGGGTCCTAACCAGAGTCTTGACCAAGTTTCATTTGAAACAAAGTTTATTTGAGCCTTGTACAAATAAAAGCCTATTTGGTCAATATTAGAGCCTCTAAGGAATTCCAGGGGTTTTCATGGCTTCAACTATTACTTTCTGCAAACTAGAATTTGAGATGGTTCTAATGGAATTGGTTTCATGTCATTTGAAGAATTCTATATGAAGTTATGCCCTAAACAAGATTTGGGAAAATCTGAAAAAATTTTCTGGACATTTTTCTATTTTCTCAGGGCAGCTCACTTAATCACACCATTAGGGGGACTAAATGAACTTGGATGGGGCTTAAAATTTTACTGTGACTCAAGGATTTTCCAATGAACCTCCCAGCCAAATTTCAGAATTTTTCATAAAGTAATTCCCCAGATAAAATTCCTAACAGTTTAGATTTTGGGAATTAATTCTGGAAAATTATTAAGTTTCATGAGCTGAAACTTGTGTTTCTGGAAAGTACTAAAAAATCTGAGTTCATCAAAATTTGGTTCACTGAATTTAGAGCTTCCTAGCAGAAGTTATATGCAATTGAAGTTTCAACTAAAACTGGAAAATCACAGAAATGTTTAAACTCTGCGGGTGGGCCCCACCACCCGCCTTCTTCCTCCTCGCGCGCGCCCGCGAGTTTGGCGGCAGTGCACTCCGGTGAGGTTCGCTGGAACTGACTTCCAGACCGCCCCCAGTGCTGGAACTGGCCACCTAGCCCTATCTCGCCACGTGGAACTTGCCTCGGGGGTCGGAGCTTGCCGGCGCTGACCGGAAACGGCCGTGCGACGTCAACCGCAGAGGTTAGGGCTTCCGCGAGGTCGTTCTCGCTCTCTGAGGCATGAAAAGAGTCACGGTTTGCTCAGGGAGCACCAGTGGGTCACGAGGAACCCGACGTGAGCAGCCTCGGAAGCTAAAAATGCCTGCAAACCCACTCTCGACGGCGACCTGAGCCGTGTTTGCACCGGCGGCTATGGAAACTGCTATAACTCGGCCATTTCTGGATGGTTGTGCTCAGTTCTTCCTCGAGGAGGGACGCTAGGAGGTGTAGAAGCTATTTGCAAGCTAGCTTGACCATTGATCCAGCGTGTAAGCCGAATTTTTGGTGTTTGCCGAACTCGGTCAGTTGCACTAGGGTTCAGGACTTTCTAAAATTCTTGCTACCCGATGGATTATTTGCCGAATGGTTTGCTGATACACTATCTAGGGATCCCAATGCACCTTTTTTGTGTAGTATGCAGTCGGCGAAGATGGCCGGATGGGGCTGTCGACGGTGAGCCGAAGCACAGCTCTGCCGGTTCCTTCCAGTTTCTCGACTTCGACGGCTTACACCGCGCACAACCGAGTGCAGCTCGCTGGTGCAGCATGGGGAACAGCTAGAGCACACCTTGGCGCTCCTTTTTGCTGCAGGGACCACGAGCGATCGATGATCGGCACCGGATCGTGCCGAGGTTCGAAGGTGCGGTCGCCGCTGCCGGTTTTTCGCGCGTGCGGGAGCTGAGCAGAGCGGCGTAGGCGAGGGAGGCAGCGAAATCTGTTTGTGCCGTGTACGTGGTGATCGGCAGGGGGGGGGCACAAACTGATCCAGACGCGAGCTGGCGTGGCTGTGAGGCGGCAACAGCCCCGGCGGCTGACCGACGACCACCGAGTCGGTTTCCCTCTGAGCACAGTCACTGACCAGTGGGCCCTTCCGCCTCTAATTTCTTTTCCAATTTTTCATTTCTGTTTTCACTGAAAAGATCCCAGCTACTCACAATTGAATGAGAGACTTAACCTCCAAGTCATTGTTTGAATTTGATTTTCCCAATCTGAAATTGGTTTGGCTAAATTTGCTGCCCCTTTGAACTGAAATTTAAATTCAATTTTGAATTATTGCAAATTTAGCTCCCGACAAGATGAATTCCAATGGGGATGAAAATTGGTGGACTAACTCAGAAATATGTGCTGAGTTGGAATATGAAGTCAACTTTTGAATTCAAGTGATGAAAGTGGCTGCAATTTGAATTTACATTCAAATTGGCCTTTTTTCAAATGCCTCCAAAAGTGCCTCAAAAGTATTGGATTTGCATGAAATTTGGCCTGAGCCTTCCCAAGACTATTTAAGATCTAGGGGTGAGCTAAACCTTTCATGCTTATGTGTAGAAATCCTATTTTTTGGAAGTTAGGGCTTTCCTCTCTAATCACCCTTTTGATGGTGTTTACTTGCTCTTCACAAGTTTTCATGAGCTATCCATCACAAAGCTGTGGTGTTGCGAGGTGATGAACATTTCTGTGCACTTCACTTTCTTGGGCTTTTACAAGGTAGTGGGAAGAACCAGCAGAAACTTGATACGATGATCTCAACTTGCTCTGAAATTTTTACAGTGGTTCATAGATCATACATGGCTTGCAAAATTTCAGACAAGGTTGATGTAAGATGTGGCCTAAAGAATTTTCTTAACTATTTGGCTTCTCTGAATTCCTACGGCAATTATATTGTCTTGTCATGCTCCAAATTTGGTTTTTCAGAAACTTGAGAGTCTCATGAGTCCATAGGACTTGGTTTCACCATTTTTGGAGCTCCCTACACAGAGATATGAAATTTAGAAGTTGGAGCTAAAAGCTGAAAAATCATTCTGTTATTTTTCCTAATTTTCAGAGACATACAAGATTGAATCAACATTTGGCCAGGCAAATGAAGTCCAATGCCTCTGAAACTTTTTCTTGAGTTCAAGGATTTTTGGAAGAATGTCCTGCCCAAATTTGGGAATTTTCCAATAAACAAAACTCCTGTAAAAATTCCAACAAGAATTTTTTAATTGAATTAATGAGCCAAATCTAGGGATTTTCATAAAAATTGGGATGCAACCTAGATAGTACTCACTGGGATAAATCTAATGGAATTTATTTCACAATTTTTGGTGGTTCCTGTCAAAAGTTATGGCTCTTCAAACTTCAAACCGAATTAGGGAAAATCTGAAAAAGTTTAAACCCGATAGTGGGTCCCACTTGCCAGTATTCTCTTCAACCTCGTGCCAGACAGGGCCAGTGGCGGCTCCCTCTGGCGGGGATCGTCGGAGTCCCTTCCGGGCCGTCTCCCAGCCCCATACTGGCTGCCCCTCCCCCCCATTTCCACCACGCTGGACACACTGGTGGGGTCGCCGGCGGCCGAATCTCACCGGAAACCACCGCGCACCGGGAACAGCGAGAACTAGGGCTCCGGCAAGGTCGTGCACGGTGAATTCTCCACCAAATGATCGATTCTTGGGCTCTAAAGCTCCAGGGGATCGTGTAAAAGATTGACATGAGGTCTAAACGAGCCGGGGAGCTCTCCAAACCCATCGGCACTGTGCGCCCGACGTGGTCCGGCGATACTCACTTGAAAAGAACTCGGATTCCTAGCTCTACACTCAACTTCTCAGTCTAAAATTGATGGAGGAGGTGTGCTAGGTAGTTAAGAACTTGTGTGCGGAGTTTGGAACACAACCAACATGAATTGAGGACCAATTTTGCAATTCGTTACCTCGGGGTCAGTTTGTGCTGCCCGGGAGAAAATCTTGAAATTCTCCCTCTGTGATCAATGGCTAGGGCTGAGTTTTGGAGGTGAGCAACTAGGCTCGTGGGTGCACCGAAGGGTAAGCTCGTTTGGGCTTGAACTTGCCCGGTTCAGGCTGCTCACGGGAGCCGAGCTCAGTTTCTTCGGTGTTCAACACGTGATCAGTGGCAACTTGCTGTTTTCCTGTGCAAGCGAGCTTGGGACTGTGGGGAGGAGTTGCTATCTGGCTAGAGCACTCGTGGGCGAAGGTTTTTTCTTGGGGAGCTTGGGCAAAAGCAATTTGGTTTGTGGCTGGTGATCAGGAGAAGCAGTGCGGCGCTGTTCTTCTCGGGTGGGAAACAGAGAGCCGAGTGAGCAACCAGGGTTGAGCTCGTATGTGGGATGGATAGGGGCAAAGCAAACCAGCTGAGAGCAGGAGGTGGCACCAAAAACTTCACCCCGAAGTCTGCTGCCGGTGTTCTGTCGGGAGCTCGAGCGAGGGAGGAAAACAGAGGCGGTAGAAACCTTGTGTGGATGACATGTGGGGTCCACCTCTCCCCCTTACCCCCCCCCCCCCAATTCCTTTAAAATAGCAAATGAGCTCTAAATTTGATCAAACTTGGAGGATAGGCCAAAAGAACTGTGAGGAACACAATGGTGCACTCAAATTTGAATTTCGGTGAAGTTGGAATTTGAAACTGAGATTTAAATTCAAATTCGAATTTCCTCCCATTTAAATTCCAACAAATAGGAAATCCTTTTAAAATGGTCTGAAAATTTGCCAGGCTACCCGTGGATGTGTGGAGAACCAAATGGTAGCTTTAGATCTCCGTGTTCGGGAATTTTTGCAAGTTCAAGTTTTAGACTTGGAGTTCACACCTTTAAATTCAAAAGTTTAAATTCCCTCTCATTTTCTCGGTGTGAATTGCAGCTCCACTTGCTAGAATTTTGGGGATTTCACATCCCTCCCCCCTTAAAAATAATCTCGTAACGAGATTCCTAAAGAAGAGACGAAGCGGTAGAGAAGGAATTACCGGATATAACCGGACAGCAAGTCCGGATGGTTCGAACGGAGATATTCTTCACTGTCCCATGTCGCCTCCTCCACGGTGTGATTGCTCCATAATACCTTATAAAATTGGAGCATCCGTTTCCTGGTCGACCGAGACTTTTCATCGATAATCCAGATTGGATGCTCGGTATAAGAGAGATCCGGTTGTAATGTCTCAAGATCTTCAGTGTGGACAGCAGTGGTATTCTTGAGACATTTTCGAATCTAGGAGACGTGAAATGTCTCATGCACACCAGCGAGATTTGTCGGTAGCTCAAGCCGGTAGGATACGGGTCCACATTTTTCCGTGATAGCAAATGGACCGATAAACTGGGGAGCGAGCTTTCCTTTTACACCGAATCGGTGAACTCCCTTCATTGGAGATACTCGGAGATATATGTACTCTCCGACGTTGAAGTTCAGCGGTCGACGTTGTTGGTATGCATAGCTCTTCTGTAGAGATTGAGAAGCCTTTTAATTTGCTTGTATGACCCAAACTTGTTCTTCGGCGTCATTGACAAGGTCAATCCCGAATGTCACTCTTTCACCGGATTCGCACCAGTTCAGCGGTGTGCGACATCTCCAGCCGTCGAGAGCCTCATACGGTGCCATCCTGATACTCGTTTGGTAGCTGTTGTTGTACGAGAATTCCGCCAACGGTAGATAAGCATCCCAATTCTTACCGTGGTGGATGGCACACACTCTCAACATATCTTCCAAGACTTGATTCACCCTCTCGGTTTCTCCATCGGTTTGAGGGTGATATGCGGAGCTTCTAAGCAATTTGGTTCCGAAAGATGCGTGCAGCTGTTCCCAGAAACAAGAAACAAACAGTGCACCACGATCTGAAACTATTGTTCTTGGAACTCCATGCTGGCATAAGATCCGTTCAATGTATAACTCCGCATATTTCTTGGCATTGAATCCCACATTTACCGGTATGAAGTGTGCTGACTTGGTTAATCGGTCAACGAATACCCAAACTGAATCATGCTTCCGAGATGTGAGCGGCAGTCCGACAATAAAATCCATAATCACATCTTCCCACTTCCAAGCCGGAATATGGAGGGGCTGTAGCAAACCAGGTTTCTTCATGTGATCTGCTTTCACCCTTCGACACGTATCGCACTCGGATACGTATTTTTAGCTATTTCCCGCTTCATCCGTGTCCACGAAAACTTGTTTCTCAAATCTTGGTACATCTTGTTGCTGCCCGGATGAATGGAAAATTTTGATAAATGAGCTTCGTCTAATATCTTCTTACGAAGTTTCATGTCCCGCGGTACAACTATACGGTTCTTGAACCATAACGTAACGTTCTCATCTTTCCGGAAGCACTTTACCTCTCCTTTGTCTATTCTCTTCCGGATATGGGCCATGCCCTTATCTTTCCTTTGAGCCTCTACAATTTCATCTCGAATTGTAGGAATGAGGGCAAGATTAAATAGCGACCCATAAGGAACCAAGCGCAGGCTCAGTTCTTCTTCTTCCATTGCAGCCATGGTTAGGTTATGAACATGTGATTTCCGACTAAGTGCATCGGCAACCACATTTGCTTTTTCAAGATGGTAATGTATCTCTATCTCATAATCTTTAATTAACTCTAACCATCTTCGCTGCCTCGTATTTAGTTCCTTTTGTGTGAAGATGTACTTAAAGTCTTGTGGTCGGTGTAGAGGTGGACTAAGTTTCCAAGTAAATAGTGCCTCCACAATTTTAGAGCAAGGACCACAGCAGCTAGCTCGAGATCATGTGTCGGATAATTCTGCTCATGATTCTGAAGCTGCCTAGATCCATATGCGACCACTCGCCCTTCTTGCATAAGCACGCAGCCATGCAATAAACATCAAAAGCCTTAGTTGTATCGGGCTGCGCCAACACTGGGGCTGTTGTGAGGTGCTTTACCAACGCTTTGAACGCCTCCTCACATGCTTCACTCCACACATATTTGTTGCCTTTCTTCAGTAGTTCCGTCATTGGTTTAGAGACCTTGGAGAAATTCGTAATGAATCTCCGGTAGTAACCCGCTAAACCGAGAAAACTACGGACTTCGTGGACTGACTTTGGTGAACTCCATTTCAGCACTTGGACGATCTTGCTTGGATCAACTGCGATGCCCTCCGCAGAAATAATGTGCCCAAGAAATGGCACTTGGTTGATCCAGAACTCACACTTGCTGAATTTCGCATAAGTTTGTGATCCCGTAGGCGTTGGAGCACAATATGCAGATGTTCGGCGTGTTCTTCCTCCGACTTAGAATATACCAAGATATCGTCGATGAAGACCATGATGAACTTGTCCAGCTCCGGCATGAAGACTGAATTCATCAAGTACATAAAATGAGCTGGAGCATTAGTGAGTCCGAATGACATGACGAGATACTCATATAACCCGTATCTCGTCGAGAATGCCGTCTTGGGTATGTCTTCTGCCTGGATTTTTATCTGGTGATATCCGGAGCGAAGATCCATCTTCAAGAAAACCATAGCACCCACTAGTTGATCGAAAAGCATATCAATACGTGGTAGTGGATACTTGTTCTTGATAGTTACGGCATTGAGCGGACGATAGTCCACACATAGCCTCAGAGTCTCATCCTTTTTCTTGACGAACAGCGTGGAACATCCCCACGGTGATGAACTGGGTTGAATGAAGCCTTTTCTTAACAAATCATTCAGCTGCTCCTTCGGCTCCACGAGTTCCTTCGGTGCCATTTTATACGGCCTCCAAGATATGGGTGTGGTTCCCGGTGCTAGTTCAATTTTGAACTCCACTTCACGTTCGGGCGGCATGCCCAGTAGATCATCAGGAAACACGTCCGGATATTCTCAGACCACTGGAATGTCCTCCAGTTTCTTAGCTTCAACGGTGTGGACAGCAGTGACTTCCGGTGCAACATTTCTCAGAATCAACGTGTGTTGCCCGTGCTTCTTTGAATTCAGCTGCACCGTTCGTGAACTAATATCAAAGATAGCTTGGTGATGTGTCAACCAAGACATTCCCAAGATGATGTCAATACGCAAGCCTTACAGGATTATAAGAGTAGTAGGATATATCCGCCCATCCAAACATATAGCCGCTCGAGCAACAATTCTGCCCGCTGTCCTACTACCTCCCGGTGAATTAGTCTGATAAGATGCGGCCAAGATGGTTGATGGTACTTGGTGCTTAACCACATAATCTTTGCTGATAAAATCATGTGTAGCACCCAAGTTGAACAGCACGAACGTGGGCTGATCACGTAGGCTGAACATGCCCGCAAACACGGGTTCTCCTACGGGGACGTCTTCAACTGCCATATAGTTTACATTTCCCACTTTCAGTGCTGTCCTCCTTGGCTGATCATGGAATTTCTCTGCAGCTTGCGATGATATGTTACTGCTGCTCGGTTTGGTCACAGGAAACTCCTGAGGAATATGCTCTACATCGCTACGAGTACCGTACGATGCGAGCTCAGGATCTTCATAATATGGAAGTGGTTGATATTCTTGTGCACGTTGTTGAAGTGGGGGTGCACAACTACTCATTTGCTGCTGTTGCAGCAGTGGCTGAACCTCCATGGGTGAATATGGATAGTATTGGATCTGAGGTGGTCCGTCAAAGTTCTGAATTTCCACCCCGGATGGTAAGCAATATATCACCGGTTGTTCTTGATGATAATCACCCGTACTTGCCAGTGATAATTTTCTCTTCCTCTTACTTGTGCTCTAGTTCAGCTATTTCTTGAATCATAGCGGCATTGACTAACTCGCTATAATTCCCTTTTTTGCATTGTGCCACTTTTGTCCGAAGCTCCAAATTGAGGCCTCGGAAGAAGTAATGACACTTCATCGTCTCCTTATGTACATAAGCGGATGCATACTGTACTAAACGGTTAAATTCCGTAAAGTACTCCATAACACTCATGCATCCTTGCTTGAGTTCATAGAACTCTTCAATTCTGGTTTTGACGATGCCCTCACAGATATGACGTGCACAAAAAGCATCATGAAACTCCGTCCACGTCACACGATGGCCTTCAGTTATCATAGCAAGATATTCAGATCACCAAGCCCCAGCGGATCCATGAAGTTGCTGAGCGGCAAATAAAGCCTTCTCATATTCATCACACTGGAGCATTCCCAGTTTAGATTCAATCACCCGGAGCCAATGATCTGCCTCCAAGTTTTCTTTATCTTCCAAAAATACCGGTGGTTGTCTTGCTAGGAAATCCAAATAAGTGTTCAGTGTGGGGTTTTGCTGTGAGGTCTCTTGTCGGATGCCTTGCTGCACCAACAACTCAAGAGACTCAGCCATTCTTCCCAACACCTCTGCCAGTCCGGTTGATGATGGCGGTGATCGTCGCTGCGATGAATCATTTCCATCCAGACTGGAACCACCAACTTCATACCCAGAATGAGAATGATCCATACTCAAAGAGCGAGCAATTTACGGTTAATATCCAAGAGTGTACTCAGCTTTCAAAATTATTAACCACAAAAGCATCACATCAACAATGCAGCATACACGAAGGAAACAATGTTTTTGACAATTCCGAAATATAACCAATGATTGTTCAAGTTTGTCAACCACTTAAATCAACAGCAAGGAATAATGAAAGATAACTAATGACTATTTCATGGAACTTATAGAAGTATAAAAACCTTCATGTCCACAACAAGTCTCAAGTTACATGGGCAATGAGCAATGCTCTGGTCAGAATGACCATTTGGCCTTAATCCCAGAATTTGATTATAAAAATGGCAGTTTCATATCTCACATTAAATATCAAAGTTATAGATAACTTCAATATATTTTCAACGAGTATTTATTTGCCTTCATATCAATTCTGGATCAGAACTTGTGATATTTCAAAGTTTACAGAAATCTGGAACAATTTTGACAGCACCTCCTTTGGAAGTAGCTGTTTTGTCCACAAGATTTCATACAATTAAACTCCAAATCTGGAGAACCTTTGAACTAGAACGACATAGCACATATCACAAACTTTCCAACGGTGTCTTACATGACCCTTTGAGATTTTTCTACAAGAATTTTTGGTCGAAATACAGAAATTCCAGAGAGCATTTTTTGGTCTGCCCTGTTTTTGGACAGTTAACACTCATCTGAGATTTTCATCCATTTGGAGGGAGATTCTGTTGTGGAGTTCTACAGAAAAGTTGTAGAAGACTTCAAAACATTTTCAGAAATGTATCCCTCACCTCCATTGGTTCCACCAATCAAAAGTCATGCCTTGTTCAAACAGGGGAATTTGTTTCTAAATATTTGAGATGAAAACTATACTCCCAATTGACTCTTATTTCAATATAGGAGTTCATTAACCCCTAATGGAATCCTAGACTCCAAAATTTCTCTTTTCTTTGAAAACTTTCTTTTTCATGCAGTTAAGAACATATTACGGTACTACGTTTCCTCACCAAATCAAAATCCTAACCGGTGTTACACCGGCATACACGTCTCAAGTGGTGGCACTAAAACGATCACTCACACACGTGTTCTAAACGCAATGTTCTACTCGTGGTTAAGGTACCTGCATAAAAACAATCAATAGTGATGCACATAAAGGTTTTCCATTTCAGGCAGGTCCATATCATAGTAAAAACATACGCCCCGTATCATTGCCATACGGTCCGTCCTTGAGTCAAGCCACGTCTCGAGGTACATGATCGGGTTATTCACCACCCGACGGGGGCTCCACACCTTTGCAATAAAGCACACCGGTGGAACAGCGCTTTCGTAAGCCTCATAGGACATGAAGAGTCCTAGAGAACCTACTTCGTGTTACAAACCACACGATGTGGTCTCCTCCTCTTGCCCCTGGGTTTGCGCACTGGAGGCTAGTGCATTTCATATGTCTCTAAGACATGAAGAATCTTAGAAAACATATTCACTTCCCGTCCATTGTTGAACAGGACATCCCACACTACTTTCCTCGTATGGGGGAGCTAACTGAAATTGATCCGCTTTCGGTGGTGTTCCTTACCATACTTACCTCCAAGTAGGTGTGTCGTTACAGAATCAAAATACAGAATAATAACACACTGTTAGCTTGCCACCTTAAGTAACTATACTAGTAATAGTCCTTATGTGGGCATACTATACGTTCCTCACTCTTAGACTTCTAACTATTCAAAAATAAGCTCTTTTCATGTGTGCCATTCCCTATGCGGCTCTGATACCACGCCTGTGGGGAACCCCTTCCAGGATCCACACTCCAGGATACACGTTGGGTGGTGCCGTACGATGCGGCACCCAACAGCATACAAGAAAAGAACCATAAAGCACAAAGTCTTTTATTTCGCAAGATAGTGTCATTTACAAAATAATGTACCACGAATGTACACGCAGCGGAACATACGTACACACTTACTCTCGGTCCTAACTATGCAAAAGAGAAGACGTCCAGCCCGCGGACGCTTCTTACTAGCTTCCAGAAAGGTGAGTGCAGCGGCAGGGTTTCCGGTGAGTCTCTGATGGCTCGCCGAACAACCATCTTCATAGCAAATTTTATAACCTGCAAAACACTAAAAATGCAACCGTGAGCATGATGTCTCAGCAACACTTAACCAACACTCCTAAACATGAAACTCTACATGCAGGGATTAATAAGATAGGATAATTATGTTGCAATAACGACACACCTACATGTTGATCCTTACTTTCAGTTTGATAGCAGCAGATTATTATGCCTTAGGCAGCACTCACATCGGAAGTCCACAATCAAACAAGAAACGCTTTCCTCCGATGTGGCGATGCCCAAAGTGGGATATAAACTTAGTGAGCTCTACAACTATAGCATACATTGTTGGCAATACAATGAATTTAAGAACTTCACTTCAGCAATGATTCATCTCACTTCATCTGGAAATAATTACTACGTCACAACTCAGTGAACAAGTGGTACTCATATAACCGCAGGGGACGGTGGTTCGAATAAGGACACACCCGGAACACACGACACATACACCCGCCTCGAAAGACTCACACTAGAGCTCTTTCTTACGTTGTATGCAGCAACCTTTCACCCGTCACTCCAATGCCGAACCAGTTCTGCCGACCCATCAGAAGGGCCACTACCCGGAACACGTCGAAGTTGCTCCGCTAGCGGGTTTACACCTATACACCAACCCACAAAGGGAGGCCGTATAAGTTTCGACACGAGAGTACCCGAGTTACATCGGTTTCCTGGACCTCATAATTCCAGTATGCATCCGGTACTATTCAAACTTGCTCAGCCGGACGGCATACGCATCGGTCCTTAACCAACACAAACAGAGCTACAGCAGCACAGGCCCAACGTCCTGCTGCTCCTACTCTCTGCTCGGTCTCATTTTCTTTTCCAGAACTTTCATTCTCTAGAATCATACCCTGCTGAACCAACCTCCTAAACTCGCTAGTAGCTTCCAACTACCCGACTTGTACCAGATCATATACAACTTAAGCCTAGCAGAATCTACACGAAGGTAACCTGTTCTACCCTGTACTCCAAGGGTTTGTGGCTCATGCATTTGGAGTATCAATCACCTTGACCTAATGCACAATACATACTAGACCCATAAAAGTGATACAAAGTAAAATGTAACTAAAAGCTGTTAAATGCAAACCGGGCCTTTCCTTATGTTGCTACAGGTTTATTTTCTACTTTGAAGTCAGTATCTTGTCGACGGTTAAATTCTCAACTTGCTGCTCCGAGTCAAGTTCCTCGTCGACCTCCTCCGTCGTGTTTCCTACCGATATGAATATGCAGAGTTTTATATTGCAAGTAAATACATTATAAAACAAAAGAGTTTTAGGTATTAAGCAGGGTTTAGACCAACTTATAAGTGAGTGAAGAGCTCTGTTATGGACAGAAACAGATGATACTTTAGGTGGGCAGTGGATGTCTGGATTAAATTCCAAAGAGTTATATCTACTGGACATAAGAAAGGTAGTGGAAAGAACCAGCAGAAACTTGAGACGATGATCTCAACTTGCTCTGAAATTTTTACAGTGGTCCATAGATCATACCGAGGTATGGCTTGCAAAATTTCAGACAAGTTTGATGTAAGATGTGACCTAAAGAATTTTCTTAACTATTTGGCTTCTCTGAATTCCTATGGAAATTATAGTGTCTTGTCATGTTCCAAATTTGGTTTTTCAGAAACTTGAGAGTCTCATGAGTCCACAGGACTTGGTTTCACCATTTTTGGAGCTTCCTACACAGAGATATGGAATTTAGAAGTTGGAGCTAAAAGCTGAAAAATCTTTCTGTTACTTTTCCTAATTTTCAGAGACATACAAGATTGAATAAACATTTGGGCAACAAATGAAGTACAATGCCTCTGAAAATTTTTCTGGAGTTCAAGGATTTTTGGAAGAATGTCCTGCCCAAATTTGGGAATTTTCCAATAAACAGAACTCCTGTAAAAATTCCTACAAGATTTTCTTTAATTGAATCAATGAGCCAAATCTAGGGATTTCATAACAATTGGGATGCACCCGTATGTAGTACTCACTGAGGGGAATCCAATAAAATTTATTTCACAATTTTTGGAGGTTCCTGTCAAAAGTTATGGCTCTTCAAAGTTTAAACCGAATTGGGAAAATCTGGAAAAGTTTAAACCCGACAGTGGGTCCCACTTGCCAGTATGCTCATAAACCTCACGCCAGACAGGGCCAGTGGCGGCTCCATCCGGCGAGGGTCACCGGAAGGCCCTTCCTGTCCATCTCCCAGCCCCATACTGCCCCCCCCCCCATTTTCCACCACGCTGGACACACTGGTGGGGTCGCCGGCGGCCGAATCTCACAGGAAACCACCGCGCACCGGCAATAGCGAGAACTAGGGCTCCGGCGAGGTCGTGCACGGTGAATTCTCCACCAAATGATCGGTTCTTGGGCTCTAAAGCACCAGGGGGTCGTGTAGAAGATCCACTTGAGGTCTAAACGAGCCGGGGAGCTCTCCAAACCCATCGGCACCGTGCGCCCGACGTGGTCCGGCGATACTCCCTTGAATAGAACTCGGATTCCTTGCTCTACACTCAAATTCTAGGTCTAAAATTGATGGAGGAGGTGTGCTAGGTAGTTAAGAACTTGTGTGCGGTGTTTGGAACACAACCAACATGAATTGAGGACGAATTTTGCAATTTGTTACCTCGGGGTCAGTTTGTGCCGCCCGGGAGAAAATCTTGAAATTCTCCCCCTGTGATCAATGGCTAGGGCTGAGTTTTGGAGGTGAGCAACTAGGCTCGTGGGTTCGCCGAAGGGTAAGCTCGTTTGGGCTTGAACTTGCCCGGTTCGTGCTGCCCACGGGAGCCGAGCTCAGTTTCTTCGGTGTTCAACACGTGAGCAGTGGCAACTTGCCGTTTTCCTGTGCAAGCGAGCTCGGGACCGTGGGGAGGAGTTGCTAGCTGGCTAGAGCACTCGTCGGCAAGATTTTTGCTGTGGGGAGCTCGGGAAAAAGCAATTCGGTTTGTGGCTGGTGATTGGGAGAAGCAGTGTGGCGCTGTTCTTCTCGGGTGGGAAACAGAGAGCCGAGTGAGCAACCAGGATTGAGCTCGTACGTGGGATGGATAGGGGCGAAGTAAACCAGCTGAGAGCAGGAGGTGGCACCAAAAACTTCACCCCGAAGTCTGCTGCTGGTGTGCTGTCGGGAGCTCGAGCGAGGGAGGAAAACAGAGGCGGTAGAAACCTTGTGTGTATGACATGTGGCGTCCACCTCTCCCCCTTACCCCCCAATTATGTTTAAAATAGCAAATGAGCTCTAAATTTGATCAAACTTGGAGGATAGGCCAAAAGAACTGTGAGGAACACAATGGTACACTCAAATTTGAATTTCGGTGAAGTCAGAATTTGAAACTGTGGTTTAAATTCAAACTCAAATTTCCTCCCGTTTAAATTCCACCAAATAGGAAATCCTTTTCAAATGCTCTGAAAATTTGCCGGGCTACCCGTGGATGTGTGGAGAACCAAATGGTAGATTTAGATCTCCATGTTTGGGAATTTTTGCAAGTTCAAGTTTTAGACTTGGAGCTCACACCTTTAAATTCAAAAGTTTAAATTCCCTCTCATTTTCTCGGTGTGAATTGCAGCTCCACTTGCTAGAATTTTGGGGATTTCACAAAAACCCACATGAAGCGTGAAAAATCATCAACAATAACTAAACCGTATTTATTACCACCGATGCTTATATAAGCAATTGGACCGAATAGGTCCATGTGGAGGAGCTCGAGTGGTCTTGTTGTAGTCATGACATTTTTTGTTGGATGGGGTACTCCTACTTGCTTCCCGGCTTGACACGCGCTAAAGGGCATGCGCTAGCTGTTTATGCCACAACCCATGTTGGTCTTTGCAATCAAGCATGTGTCAAGTTCGGCTTTATCTTTGTTAAAATCAACTAGATAAAGTTTTCCCTCTAACACACCCTTGAAAGCAATAGAGTCATCACTCCTTCTAGAGACGGACACACCCTCATTAGTGAACAAGCAATTATAACCTTTGTCACATAGTTGAGATATGGACCGGAGGTTATAATCTTTCCTTGACTATTGTCACCAAAACTGATGCCTTCGCTTGAGTCTTCATTTTGTTCGTACTCCACAAACATTTTTATTTCTCCGGTCATATGATTGGTGCATCCACTATCTAGCACCCATTTCGCTCCACCGGATGCATATGCCTGCAAGAAAGAAGCTATGATTTGGTTTTAGGTACCCAAGCTTGCTTGGGTCCTTTGAGGTTAGTGACAAGTGACTTGGGCACCCACACGTGAGACTTGATATTCTCATGGCGTGGCCCAACATGTTTGGCATGAACTTTTCCAAGACTGTTTTTCATAAGCACATATGAAGCATCAAAGGTTCTAAACAAGATTTGTTGTTCATATGAGTTTTCAATGTTAATTTTATCAACATTGTTATGTTTTCCAACTTGGGAGGAATTTCCCTTGACAAAGACAATGCTCTTCTTGTTATCTTTGTGGCTTCTAGCGTTTTGCCTTTCACCATAAGAATACCCAATGCCATGTTTGACATTAGGAGGTCTTGTGACCAAGTATGCACTACGTGCATACTTGACCTTCTCCTTCTCAAACATGCCACTTTGAGAGGGATGCTTGTTTTTTTGTCAAGTTTGACTTTTCTTTTATGTGGGTGTCATTTTTAATACAAGTTACAAGAGTTTTGGATTCAACATGTTGAGAAGGTGAGCTTAAATAGGATGAAGAACCACTTTGCTTGAGTGACTCAACTTGCGCCTCAAGAATCTTGTTAACCTTGGTTAAGTTAGCAAGTTCATCCTCGAGTGTAGTGTTTGAGTCTTTTAGCTTCAAACAAGTCTCCTTGCTTGAAGCTAACTCAAGCTCAAGTGATTTGCTTTGCTCCTTTTCAATCTCAAGAAGCCCTTCAATCTTAAGATATTTCTCCTTTTGGAGAATGATCATATCTTCTTATCAATTGACTAGCTTCTCCTTGTCAACTATCTCATCCATTAGAATTTTCATTTTAGCTATAGTTTTTTATCTAAACCTCTAAGTATGTCTTCATCATCACTAGAATTATCAGTATCAGTAGTAAAAGAATGCAAGGAGGGAGTTTTGGTTATAACCTTTCTTTTTTCCTTCCTTGGCCATTAGGCATGTGTGGTTGGTGTCCTTCCATGCTCCCATAGTTGGGAATATGGTAGACTTCATGGTACGCTTCTTGATAGCTATAGTGGCCATCTCCTCTTCTTCTTCAGATGAGGACTCACCATTAGAGTCCCATTCCTTCCCTAGATGTGCTTGGTCATATTGCTTCTTTTTCTTGAATATTTTCTTTTGTTGAGGCTTGTTGTCTTTACTCTTCCTCTTGTTGTATTCATGTGGACAATCAACCATGAAATGATCATATTCTTCACAATTGTAGCATGCACGCCTCGTCTTGGATCTTTGTTTGTCCTTGTATCTTCTTTCATTTGAGTTTCCACCCTTTTTTCTTCTCATCATTTTCTTGAAGTTTTTGATGAACAGGATCATGTCTTCTCCATCAATATCAGTGCTTTCATCATCACCATCATCGTCCTCAAGAGCTTCTGGAGATTCTTTTGATGTTGGCTTGCATGTTTCCTTTAGTGCAACTCCTCTCTTCTTTGCCGAGGTGAGGTCGGCAAGTTCCTTGACATGCTTGGCTTCCTTCTCCATAATTTCAAAGTTGATGATCTTGCCAAGAATCTCGTCTAAGGTCATTTTGTGAAACTCGGGACTTTCTCTGATCATGGAGTAGAGTGTCAAGTTCTGAGGCATGAATGCCCTAAGAATTAACTTGACCACCTCATGATCCGTCCACTTTTTTCTACCATGGGCTCGGACCTTATTGATGATGGACTGTAGTCTATTGTACATCTCTTGAGGTGATTCTCCTTCTTCGATGGCAAACCTTCCCAATTCACCTTCTATCATTTCGATCTTGGCTTCATGCACATGACGATCACCTTCATGTGCAGTTTTGAGAGTGTCCCATATTTATTTAGCAATTTCATGTCCATCCACCTTGGTGAACTCGTCTCGGCTTAATGATGAGGTGATTACTGCTGCGGCTTGAGCGTTCCGATGAATAGCTTGTTCTTGATCCAGGGTTAGCTTTTCATCGTCATCAGGTATATCTAAACCTGTACACACTATATGCCAAAGACTTGGGTTAAGAGATATAAGGTGCATTTCCATGTTTTGTTTCCACATTGTATAATCAGTTCCATCAAAGTAAAGTGGTTTGCCTAATGGAACTGACAAATAATGATTACTTGAATTTAAACGCTCATAGTTAAAAGGATATCGGGAGTAGTCTTTGTGACTACCCCCTTTTTGCTTTTCGTCTTCGATTTTCTTCCAGTTGGGGGAGAGTGCCTTCTTCCTCATCATCATCCTCGCAGTCTTGAATGGCATTGAGGAGCTTCTCCAACTTTTCGTTCCCTTCGTCACCACCATTTTCATGATGGAAGCCCTTGGATCCACCCTTGATTTCTGACATTGTCTCTTCGAGCGGTGATACTCTTATAAAGAGTTTGGCTCTGATACCAATTGAATGTAGCCTAGAGGGGGAGTGATTAAGGTCTTTGAATTTTTAGGCGGTTTTCTGAAACACTTAGCGAACTGATTAATTCCAGGTGGGCCGGACTAGTCCGGTATGGTGCGGACTAGTCCGGTATGATCGTAATTAAAAGACCAAAATGAGACTTGTTCCTACTTCAGGTATTTGTGCAGCGGAAAATTAATGATTATTCAAGTATAGTGAAGTAAGACACAATAACTCTCAATTTCAACACTAGGTGTGGATGTGAATCAAATGACTAGCACCCTTAATTAACAATTGAAGGAAGATCAAGAAGACAGACGACAAAGTTTTATCCCGAGGTTCGATTGCAACCAGGAATCTATGTCTCCGTTGAGGAGTCCACCAAAGACTGGGTCTTCACCTACCCTTCCCTCGTTGAAATGCCACAAAGGCCGATTCAATTCCACTATCCACACACAGGGGTAAAAAATTTGTACGTGGTTCTCACAATTTGAGTGCTCCCAAGAGATTACAGAGAGTAACTCTTCCTCCCACACACAAACAAAGAAGAACGATCAGCAATTGTGTGAGAGAAGACAAACCAAGAGCTCAATTTCAAGAAGAACGACTCGCTCCTTGATCCAATCTTTAATCCTCAAAGACTTAATCTTTCTGGGCTTAGAATAAGTGGAGAGAGGTACTTTTTGGGCTCTTGGGGCGTGCGGCGGCACTAGGAATCGAGAGTTCTTAATGTGTGGTCGTGCACCTCTATTTATATAAGGTTTCCAAAAACCCTGGCGGCCGGACTAGTCCGCTCTGTTCACCGGACTAGTCCGGTGTGCCGTGTACAATTTTCGTGTTGTATGCGGCTTAGTGGAAACCCTAATTTGTGTTTGCAGAAACTTGAACGGACTATTCCGGTCCAAGAGCGGACTAGTACGGTGTAAGGTAAATGCCGGTTCCAGAGAGTTGATCGGACTAGTCCGGTTTCTGAGCGGACTATTCCGGTGAAAGGTGAGTGCTAGTTCCAGAGAGTTTAACGGACTAGTCCGGTTTCAAAGCGGACTAGTCTGGTGTGAGGTCAGTGCTGCTTCCAGAGAGTTGAACAGACTAGTCCGGTTTCTGTGCGGACTAGTCCGATGCACCGTGTTGTGAGGCAACACAAAGTTGAACGTACTAGTCCGGTTTCTGAGCAGACTACTCCAGTGCATCGTGTTGTGAGGCAACAGAAAGTTAAACGGACTAGTCCGGTTTCTGAGCGGACTAGTCTGGTGCACCGTGTCATGAGTGATTTGGATTGCTTTAAGCCCTTACCCCTACGCAAAGATTTTAAGATCTTGGGATATGTCTCTCACACACATCCTATACAAGTAAGTCTACATTGCTCTTGGTTCATGGACCTTTCCTTTTCCTTTTTCTTCATCACTTTATTTTTCACCTTTTTGAGTGCACCAATGCTACCTTGCACAAGTTAATCTGCATTCATCTCAACAAGTTCATTAGGATCTCAATTCATTTGTCATCAATCGTCCAAAACCCACAAGGGAATGCCTAGATGCACTTTCACTAGGTTATGTGCTGAGTGGTCCAACTTGTGAGACGAATTTTCCGAGTTTCTCCCCACGGATCATATTGCATGTCGGCGAAAAAATGTGAAATTCCAATGCCACGAGCTACGGCATGATTCCGGGTTTGCATGGAAGGAAGAGGGTTTATCGGCGAACCTTTAGGCGTTTAACTCGACAGGAGATGGACTGTGGCCGACGAGCGACGAGTTCTTGTCGTGGCGGCTCGACACGACGCCGGGGAGGAACTATACGCTCGGTTCTGAGGTTTCCAGTGTGGTGGCGCCTTGTTCTCACTTCGGGCACGTCGAGGGAGCTTCAGCGACGGTGTGGATGAGCTCAGCTCAGCGTGGAAACTACCGAGGCGTACGGGCGCTGGTGGACCGAAAAGTTTCCTCCGTGTGGCGAGAGGTCGGCAAGGAGAGCGCGTGAGAAGGAAGAACAGCCCACGGGGTCAGTTTGTGGAGTAGAGAGATCTCGGTTTGGCTGTGGCGAGCAACGACTGAAGCCTAGTTTCGCTCGGGAGGTGGCAGCGGCGCTGCCTTGGTGGCGTGAGCTGCTGTTCCGTGGCTTCAGTCGGTTCGAGTGCAAGCCGAACGAAAACAGAGACTTTGGTTTTATGTCTTCCCATCTCAATGACAAGTGAATCCCACTGCTTTTCTCCCCCAAAATATCTCCAATTTGGCATATTGCACACTTCAGTCATGAGGAGTTCAAAGTTGACCTCCATTTGGGAAATTCACAAGGTTTACTTCAATTTCGAATTTGAATTCAACTTCCAATTAAATCCAAAGCCTCTTTGACATAAATATTAAAGTACTTCCAAATCTTCCCAAAATGTTGCATTCCTCATAATTTGGACCTGAAGAATTCAAATATGGATTCAAACTTTTAATTTGACGGCTGCACATGGGAGGTTTACAACCACAGTTTGCCTCCTCTATTTGAGATTGACACATTTGAATTTAAGTGAACATTTGGATTCAAAAGTTGACTTTGAAATATGTCCTTGCACATGTAAACTTTACACATGGGGTTTAATCCAACCTAGGTTTAACACATCTCAAATGAGTATTAAAGCTCTGTTGGGTAGACATTCCTGTGTATCATTATGTGCTAGAAAGTTTTAGTAAGTCCCATCTTCTTGAATTTGAAACCAACTTTATTCACAACTCAAGTTTTTCATTTACAAGTTTTGGTACTTTTACACTTCAAGCTTTTGTGGTCGGTGTAGAGATGCACTAAGTTCCCAAGTAGATAGTGCCTCCACATTTTTAACGCCAATACCACAGCAGCGAGCTCAAGATCATGAGTCGGATAGTTCTGCTTGTGGTTACGAAGTTGACGTGAGCCATAGGCGACCACTCTTCCTCCTTTCATCAATACACAGCAAAGCCCGATACCCGACGCATCACAATATACGTTGAAGGGTTTTGTCGTATCCGGTTGAGCTAACACCGGGGCTGTTGTAAGATATTTTACCAATGCTTGGAAAGCTCCTTTACATGCTGAGCTTCAAACATATTTAATCCCCTTCTTCGACAATTCAGTCATCGGTTTAGCAAGCTTTGGAGAAGCTCAGAATGAACCTCTGATAATATCCCGCTAAACCGAAGAACCTTCTAACTTCATGGACAGATGTGGGGGGTTTCCATTTCAGCACTTGTTCGATTTTGCTTGGATCAACTGCAATGCCTTCCGCAGAAATAATATGACCAATAAATTGCACTTGGCTGATCCAAAACTCACACTTGCTGGATTTGTCATAAAGCTTATGGTCTCACAGTCATTGAAGCATGATATGCAAGTGTTCAATGTGTTCTTGTTCAGAATTGGAATAAACCAAGATGTCGTCGATAAACATCACCACGAACTTGTCCAACTCCGGCATGAACACTGAGTTTGTGAGATCAAAAGACTTGATGAGATATTCATACAACCCATATCTCGTTGAGAAGGCTGTTTTTGGAATATCCTCCGCTCGGATCTTTATTTGATGATATCCAGAGTGAAGATCCATCTTTGAAAATACACTCACACCCACAAGTTGATCGAATAAGATATCGATGCGGGGCAGTGGATATTTATTTTTGATGGTGACGGCGTTGAGAGGTCGGTAATCCACACACAACCTCAAGGTTTCATCCTTCTTCTTCACAAACAGCGCCAAGCATCCCCATGTCGAGGAACTCGGTCGAATGAAACCCTTATTCATCAGATCATTGAGCTGCTGTTTTAATTCAGCTAGCTCATTCGGAGCCATCTTGTACGGTCTCCGTGATATTGGTGTTGTCCCATGTACAAGTTCGATCTTGAACTCGACATTCCTTTTGGGTGGCATGCCCGGGAGATCATCCGGAAATACGTCCGGGTATTCACAGACTACACAAATATCCTCAAGTTTTTTGGCTTCCGTGTTATATGTGTGTAAGGGCCTAAGTTTTTGCACACATTCAACACACCTCATTCGAGGAAAACTTATGAACACCTTTGAAGAGCAAGTAAACACCATCAACATGGTCATTAGAGGATAAACTCACAAAATGCAAAAGTGGCATTTCTCACATGCATCTTATAGGGGATGAGCATATGAAAAACTCATAAACTTTGCTAGGAATGCTCATGCCAAATTTCACCCAAATCCAAAACCTTTTTGGGGTATTTTTGGGTATAATTAGAAAGTGGCTAGTTTGAACTCAAATTGAAATTCAAACTCCTTTCATCCCATGAATTCAAAAGTGGGATTCATATTCACACTCAGCACATTTTTGTGATCTCACACACCAATTTTCACTCCATTTAGAGTTGATGTTGACATAAGCCAATGTAAGCAGATTCAAATCCAATTTAAATTTCAAACTGCATATGTACTATGACTATAGTCAAACACTTAACAATTTGAATTCTACCAAATTCAATTGGTCATTTGGTGGATAATTCAAATTGCAAAGGTTATTAGGGGCACTACTGTTTAGAGCAGTGGGAAAAATTAAATTTTCAGAGGATAAACTAGGTGTGGGACCCTCCTGTCAGCCTCCTAGTTGATCAACCGACTGAAGACTACCGGGGCTCAGTTTCTCGGGCAGCTGCTGTGGTCGCCACCGAGCCAGACGCCGCTGCCAGCTACTGCTTGGCCTGCGCTCAAGCTCAGACGACGTCCACCCTTCTTATCTCCGAACCTGAGCCGGCAAAGAGCAGTTCGCTCATTCCTCTGCTCCCTCGCGCAAGAAACGCTGCCATCACCGCCGCTACCTCGGGTTCGATCGGGGAACCGGAAAACACCACACCCACACTCCCTCTGAGCTGCTAAACTGCACCACCACATCTCCTTTGATCGTCCAGCCACGAGTACGAGCTGAAATCACCGCTCCTCGAGCCGCCTTGAACTGTTGCGCGGCAAACCGAAACTCACCGCCGTTCGGTGCTCTCGTGACAGCCCAACTCAGAGGCTTTCACCCTGATCAAAGCCAACCATAGGAGCATCGCAACCCATGCTTCTCCACCCCAACTCACGGCTAAATACGTGAACCATCGCCGGTTAATTCGGCGATTTTCTCCCGGGCCCGACAGAGTGACCTTTCGGTACGAGTTTAGCAAATTTGAGCTCAATTCTTGTTCTTAGCTCACTAAAACACGCACAAAGGAGCTATACCGGCTAGCGGTCAATTCATATTCACAACCCAAGCTTGAAACTTCACGTAGGAAGGCCATCTCCAAGTCTTCCGAACATGAACACGAAGAACACCCTCGGGCGCACGGTGGCAACCTAGTTGGAGCCATTCCCTAGTGAGTTTAAAGCCATGTCGATGATCCTCGAGGTCCGCTGGTTCTCAAGAGCCATTTGGCCAAGATTTTGGCGGGCTAGGTGAGTCGTTCGACAGCACCGAAGTTGTACCGAAGCCGCCGCATGCCGTGTTCTGACCGCCGGTAGCTCTCACTCGTGCCACAGACGGGTTGCTTGCCCTCCCAAACGCACAGGCGGTGAAAATTAGGCCGAGAGGTGGCCGGAGTAGCAAGATTCATCGAGCTCCAGTGAGGGGGCAACGCGGGCGTGAGAGGTAGAAGAAGCACTGTGCGTGGGACCCACCAGCAGGGATTTAAACATTTCCAGATTTTCAGATTTAGTTCAAACTTCAAACCGACATAACTTTGGCCAGGAAACTCCAAATCGAGTGATCCAAATTTTGTTAGATTCAGCTCTATGAGTACTTTCCGTCAAATCAATTTTCACTTCATTAAAACCTTTATTTCTCTAGAATTAATTCTTCAAAATTTTAACTGTTTAGAATTTTAACTGGAGAACTCTTTTATGGAAAATTCTGAAATTTGGCCAGGATGTTCCTCATAATATCCCTGAGCTACTATAAAAATTTCAGATCCATTTGAGCTCATTTGGTGCACCTAATGGTATGATTAATAAAACTGTTCCAGAGAAAATGGAAAATGTCCAGAAACATTTTCAGATTTTTTCTGAAATTGTTTAGCTCATATCTTTGGCTAGGACTCTTCTAATTAAGTGAAACCAACTCCATTAGAACACTCTGAAAATCTAGTTTTCAGAAAGTCATGGCTTGCTCCATAAAAATCTATAGAATACCCTAAGAGCTCCAATTAAGGCCAAATACACATTTATTTGTGGAGGGCTCAAATAAGATTTGCTCCAAATGAAATTTGGCCAAGTCTCTGTTTAGGTTGTATCCAAACCACATTAAAAATTTCAGAGTCATTGGGCCTGTCTATAAGTACTTATAGTCTTAACAAATTCAACTTCAAATTCAATTGCATTCAAATTGACATATACATAGGTTTATCTCATGTAGTCGCTAAGGTTGAGGAGGAGCCAGAAGTCTTAGACTTCATAAATCTGGAGGAACAGCTAGCCTACGACCAACAGCAGCAAGGCAAGCTCCGGTTTGCATTAGCCTTTTATAACTCTATTGTTTTGAGAACTTACCTTGCGTATCCACCTTATTTCTGTGAGTCTTGTTTGAAAACCCAAATGCATAGCCAAGAAAACCCTGGTTTGGGCTTAGATTTTTAAACCTCGATTAGCCACTGCAATGCTAAGATAGTGTAGGATTCGGTACAAGTCGAGTAGTTGGAACTGCTCGCGAGAATAGGCTAGAGGCACACTACTCGGGTAAAGATAGCAAATGGAACACATGGCAATAAAACTGAGACCGAGCGGAGAGTAAGGGCAGCAGGACGTTGCGGACCGGGTGCCATATCTCCGCTTGTGTCGATTGAGGACCGAGCCATGTGCGGGCCAGTTGAACAAGCTAGAACAGTACCGAAGACCTACCGGATATATGGGAACCGGGAAACCGATGTAATTCGGGTAGCTAGGTGTTGAGGCATTGCTTGTCGTCTAGAGGGTAGGTTGGAGAGCTGGAGGTGTAAATCGGCTGGCGGCACTATGGATGCACGCGCAGATACCTCTTGCTCGGAACGATAGGACCGGTTCAACAATTGGCTGACGGATGAAAGGTGGTCGCATACGACGTACATGATGGTTTCTGTAGGCAACATCGAGAACGGGCGTACGTGATGGGTTATTCAGGTAACCCTGCAGGTGTAAATCGATTATAATCGCCGTCCCTTGCGGTCAGTAAGTACCACTTGTTCACTGTACCATGAAATAGAAAGAACATGCTAGATACATGTTAAAAGCTTGCTTATTTGAAGGATGGACCTTGATTGCTAATGAAGTGCTACAGTTTAGAGCTAATTAAAGTTCTTTTCAACCTTGGGCAAAGCACATGAGATAAATGTGTTTCTTGTTTGATTGCGGCTCTCTTATGTGTCTTAGCGTGAGGTTCTTCACAACTTGCTGCTAAAACTTGAAAGTAAGGTTCAACTACTTAGGCGAGTCCATGCAACTTACATTCCCATTGACCCTATAATCCAGCATGTAGAAGTTTCATGTATAGGAAAGACGGGTCAGACTTGCTGAGACATCATGCTCACTGCTTGTGTTTGAAGCTTTTGTAGGGTGTTATGAGGAGGAGACGGACCCCCAAGAGGGAAACCACATCGAGTGGGAGTTGCGCACGTCGCCGTGTTAGTGTGCGTGTGCTAGAGGGAACACGTTCACGGGCTGAACGTGAACTTTGTGCGTAGTCTACGCCCGTGAGTGTGTACTAAACATATTTTGTTGTAAACATGTTCATGAAATCTTTTATGTAATAAAACTTTGCTTCCGCTTTGTATCTTTTATGTGTGTTATCCGGTTTTGTGCAACGCAGCACCCCTCAGCGTGATCCTGGCTTGTCGAGGCCATGAGGCCCTCGCAGCGTGGTATCAGAGCTCGCTTGAGATTTAACGCACTATAAAGGTCACCTTTTTTCAATAACTCAGTGAGGAACGAGTTAGTATCCCATATTAGGATGTTATTAGTGTATAGAAAGTGGCAAATCTAACCTATGTGCTTATGTTGGAAAATCATGCATCTCGGGATGTCATATGTCTTGGGGTGCATGTAAGCGCTGTCCACTAGTGCACACAAGGTAAAGGGTGGAGCCTTATGGGTGACAGGTAACCCGGCCCGCTTTGGTATCCTCTACGACTCTTCATGTCGTTTGGGATATTCGAGCAACGCCCTTCCCTAGCGTGCTACGGGCAAGTTTGGGAGACCCCGTCATGTGGTTAGTAACATGAGCACGTAGCTCAAGGCGTGTTTAGCTTGAGAACAACCGTGCGAGTGATGATGGATGGTTGTATGAACTGTATTGGGACCGGGCTCGGTGTGCAGCCGAGCTTGGCGATTGAGTGGTTTATTTGCAGCTAGTCTGACCACGAATCGGTAGACGAGTAGCATCCGTGTGCGAGAGACGTTTAGTGCCACTGAACTAATGAAGCCGGCTAAATTTGGTATAGGTTTTTCATTGTGAGGATTGTAGTACCGACATGAACTGGTGACGCTTCGACACCACACCCCACTAAATGTTCTAGCTAGTTGTAAAACTTGAATTTTTGATCCAGAGCACTAAAATTTTGATTTAACTTCTTCCCTTAATCAGGATGTTCAAAGTTAACAAGTTTTCAACTTATAGGATACTAAGGACAGAGTCCTCTGTTTTCAGCTGAAATAAGGCTGAAATTAAACAAAGGATAGAGGTTGAGTTCTTTTGAGGTTGGGGTCATATGATATATTTCTGGAAAGCTTTGGAAGATCTTTACAACTTTTCTGTTGATGTCCATAGGTGTTTCATCCCTTAACCAGTCGAAAAATAAAATAGAGTTGAAACTGTCCAGAAAACAGGGCAGAGCAAACACTCTCTGTAACTCTCTGTAAATTGAGCATAACTTTCTGCACAAAAATCTAAAAATAGAAAATGAGGTAGTTCTGAAATTTCATGAGATAGGTTACAACTTTGTAACAGAAAAGTTTTGTCAAATTCGATGAAGAATTAATTGGAATTATTGGATCAAATCAGTACCTCAAGCAGGGAGGTGCTGTCCAATTTTCTCCAGAAATTCTGTCAACTTTGACATCTCATAACTTTTGAACCAGGACAGATCTTAGACCAAGCAAATACTTTCTGGAAAGATATTGAAGTTAGCATTAACTTTGATGTTAACCTCCAGAATTATTTTTGCTTTAGCATTGTCTAAATCAGGTTGAAATGGAAACTGGTCAGGGCTGTCAATTTGGGCAGCAGACCAGCAATCAAATTTGTTCTAAGTTTGAATTGTGTTTCCAAGTTTTATGAGTTTAATAACATGTTTTAATGTTATAACTCAATGATTTACTGTTGAAATGCATATTTGACCTTTTTCAAATATACTTCCACAGATGACAGCGAATGAACAACTGGAGAACGGGTGGGTGGCATCCCACCGTTCTCAACGCAGCGGTTATCTGGAATTGTTGAAGCAAATGCTTCAATACTTCGGGTACGTAGAGACGCTGCAGTACCTCGCCAAGGAAGAAGGCGAGGAGGGGAACAAGACATGGACCATACATGTCGATGTTCCAGCAGGACCTACGCCACCCGGTTGGGCACCGTTCGCCGTCACGGTGAGAGGTAGACAACCGGAGGAGATTTGGCAAGTGGCAGCCCGCGACACCATGTCGAGTTTCTGCCAACTACAAGTGAGAGCTATGGAGGGCACTCCATATGCGCTCGTTCCGGTGGAGGGACGAGCTAACACGTGTGGAGGGAAAAGTACTTGAAGGCAACAGATCCGGGTTGCCCAAAGTACAACCCCGCGGAGGCGAATCTCAGCCTCTAGTTGAGGGCAGGGAAGACCGTGATGGACAGCCAAGCTGTCCATACGGATTGTCTTTCCATGAAGCTCAAGGAGAGCACAAGCCGTGGAGACCATTTCGAGAGTGCTCACAGTGCACTCCGTAATGTGATCCTTCCGATGATAAAGCGACTGAACGAACAACACAATCAGTTGCGTCGTCTGAAGAAGGCGAAGAAAGAAAAGCTGCATCGACACCACGACTTTACAGCAGCAAGTGCAGGCCTTGACCCAGCAAAATGATATCCTCACTCAAGAGTGTGATGACGCCATTGAGGAGAGCCAGGGGCTGGGAACAGGACTGCAACCAGGCCATGGATGAGGTGCACGCATTGCAAGACCTCATACATCAAGTAGTGGGCCTACCGGTGTTAGGTGCCGTACCCGTGGTTTTGGGTATCCCGGCGATGTGGGAACCTGAACCGGAAGAGGAGGTCATGGATCCGGAGCCACCAGCAGAGGTAGCGGAGGAGGACGACCCGCAGGAGGTCGAGTTCTACTCCGAGTAGTGGGTTACCGTTGGCAAGTAGGGCAGCGAGGGTGGTGTATAAAAACTTTTGTAATCGGTGACATGTCGTGTAGACAGTAGTATAGTATAGGTAGTGACGACATGAGCACGACTTAAGGGAGACCCGAGAATAATGTATCTTGTATAACGTTTATGCTTTTACAATATATGTGAATAATGTGCAAGTTTATTATGGGGGATTACCCCGTGGTTCACCCACTCCGGGATCGCAGAGGGTGGTGCCGTGCGATGCGGCACCCAACAGCACACAAGAAAAGAATATGAACAACATACAAACTTTTATTTGATATAAAAACAGCGGAAGTCTTTTTACAAAACATAATTATACAGCGGAAGTCTTATACATAGATACTCTCTCATTCTAACAAAGCAAAAGTGCAGCCGTCCAGCCCGGGGACACTACACACTAGCAACATAGAACCGGAGATCACGGCGGCGTGCAGGGCTCCAACACCTCCTTTGCAAGTGGCTGTTCTGTTCACAAAATTCCATCTATTTCTGCCCTCAATCTAGGACAACTCTGAACTACAAAGATGTTGTAGATTTCCTATACTTTCCAATGAAGTCTTACTTGACTCTTAGAAATTTTTTTACAGAAATTTGTGGTCGAAATACAGAAAATTCCAGAGAGCCTTTTGGTCTGTCCTGTTTCTGGACAGTGCCTACTCATCTGAGATTTTCATCCATTTGGAGAGAGATTTTGTTCTGGAGCTCTACATAAAATTTGTAGAGGACTTCAAAAACTTTCCATAATGGTATCCCACACCTCCATTTGGTCAACCAATCCTATGTTATACCCTGTTTAAATTCAGCAAAGTTTCTGCCAAAAACAGGGGAGGTTGTTCCTACGTCTTTGGAAATGAATCTACACTTCCAATTGACTCTTAGTTCAATATAGGAGTTCAATAACTCCTAAATGGAATCCTAAACTTCATTTTGACTCTTTTATTTAAAAATATTCTTTTATGTAGTCTCGGTACTACGTTTCCTCACCAAAGAAAAATCCTAACCCGGTGTTCCGGCATATACGTGTCAAATGGTGGAACTAAAAGCGTCCCTCACAAACGGTTTCTAAACGTCATGCACTGACGTGGTTAATGTAACTGCAGAAGAACACATGATAATGGTGCACACAAAAGTTTTTGACATTTCAGGCAGTTCCAAATCATAATAAAAACATATGGTCCGTATCATTGCCATACGGATCGCCCTTGAGTCAATCCACGTCTCAAGGTACATGGTCGTGTTTTCACATCACACGACGGGGAACCTGAGTACAGTGCGAACAGGTCGTCATGGTTGGGAATTTTATCAACCCAACGGATACCACTTACTGCCTCCTGACCGTTGAGGCACGCCGATGGCGAGCGCTGCGTATGGCCCTTTGAACATTGAACGTTCAAGAGTTGCATACTATCGTGTTTCTTACCACATGATGGGGTATTCTCACTTTTGCCTAAAGCACGCTGGAGATCAGCGTTTTCATATGCTATCAGAACCATGGGAAGGTTCAGAGATTCATATTCACTACCATGCCAAGCCACGGTAAACCATTCCATACTATTTCTCGTATGGCGAGATTACTGCAATTGATCCGCTTGCGGTGGCGTACCTTACCTCTTACCTGACGTTGGAGCGTCGTTATAGAATGTACAACAAATATGTTAGCATTTCCACCTTCGTAACTACTAAATAGACCTCATATGGGCAGTGACTAATCCTCACTTGACTACTTCTAAGTTTTCAAAATAGGCTCTTTTTGAGGATGTTATTCCCAATGCGGCTCTGATACCATGACTGTGGGGGACCACCCCGTGGTTCACCCACTTCGGGATCGCAGAGGGTGGTGCCGTGCGATGCGGCACCCAACAGCACACAAGAAAAGAATATGAACAACATACAAACTTTTATTTGATATAAAAACAGCGGAAGTCTTTTTACAAAACATAATTATACAGCGGAAGTCTTATACATAGATACTCTCTCATTCTAACTAAGCAAAAGTGCAGCGTCCAGCCCGGGGACGCTACACACTAGCAACATAGAACCGGAGATCACAGCGGCGTGCAGGGCTCCAGCTCGGCCGTGTACCCTGACGGGGGCATCGCCTCATCTTCGGACCCTTCCTCATAACTATCACCTACACACAGCTCAAATATTGCAACCGTGAGCACGGTGGCTCAGCAAGGATTAACCGACAAACCTTGTCATGGAACTCTACATGCAGGGATGTGTAATATAGGAAAATGACTTTGCAATAAAGACACGCCTACAGTTTGATCCTTACTTTCAATTTTATAGCAACAGTTTCATGTGCCTTAGGCAGCTCTCACATCGGAAGTCCACAATCAAACAAGAAAAGCTTACCTCCGATGTGGTGATGCCCAAACTGGAATATAAACTTAATTAGCTTTACAACTACAGCATACAAGGTTTCAAGACATTAATAGTTCAATACAGCATATTCAGTTAGCTTATTTCACTTCTTACTACGTCACAGCGCAGTGAACAAGTGGTACTCAAATAACCGCGAGGGACGATGATTGCAATCAGGAGACACCCGGATAACACGTCACATATACCCACTTTCAGAAATGTGGTGCTTCACACCTTCCTACTCTGTTGTATGCAACAACCTTTCAAAGGCAACCCAAATGCCGAACCGGTCCATCCGTAACAGGCAGGAGGTCCCCGCGTGGAGCGTGTCTGTGTCCACCGGCAGATTTACACCTTGCTACCCTCAACCCACTCCTATAAAACAGTTGGGTAAGCCTCGGCACCCAGGTTAACCAATTACATCAGTTTCCTGATTCCCATATGCCAGTATGCATCCGGTACAGTTCAATACTTGTCCAGCAGGGCCGCACACGACTCGGTCCTCAACCGACACCAACAGGGCTACGCATGTGAGACCTCCGGTCACTGCATCCTATCCCCCTGCCGGGTCTCAGTTTCACAATCTTAAACCATTATCTACCTCTTTTCGTACCGTGTGAATAAATACCTATCTCGCGAGTAGATTCCAACCACTCGACTTCTACCGAGATCCTAAGAATATTAGCCTGGCATTCTCTACTCGTCGAGTCTGTAAACTACCCAACCCTTCATAGGATTTAAAGTTATGCAAGTGAGGTTTCAATCATCCTAACTCTAATGCAAGCAATTCACCCTAAACATAAGTGATACAAATGAAAAACTTTATAAAAGTTACTTAAATGCAAACCGGGGCTTGCCTGGTTGCGAGTTAAATGGAAAGTCAGCGTCTGGTGGGAGGACGTCCAATGGCTCCGGTGTATTTTCAACTTTGGTCACTATATGAAATGTAGCAAAATACATGTACAAGTGCTAAGGAATTATAAGAAGTAACTTCTATTCATAGCTACTGCTATTTAGGTTCCTTAATTGGCTTTGGGATTTTTCCAGTGGATACTAGACTCTCTAAGGATGATCTGAGCAAAATTAGGAGAAATTTTATTGAACCTTGTGGTCTCCAAAAATTCCCGCAAGTCCAAGCCTTCTCTGAATTTTGAGCCCAAATCTGGAGTTTAACATGTCTAACAGTGGAAAATCTGATTAGGGTAAGTCTCCATGGTTCTAACAAAATTTGTTTCACCATTTTTGGAGCTACCAACAGAGAGATATGAATTTTGGAAGTTGATAAGAAATGCTAAAAATGCCTCTGTTTATTTCCCATTTTTCAGAGACATAAAGGATTGACACCACATTTGGTCAAGCAAATGAGTTCCAATGCCTCTGCGATTTTTACTGAAGTTCAATGATTTTTGGAAGAATGTCCTGCCCAAATTTGGGAATTCTCCAATAAACAGAACTCCTGTGAAAATTCCTACAAATTTTTTTAAATGAACTAATGAGTCAAATACATAGATTTTTCATAACCATTGGGCTGCACCCTGGATAGTACTCTCTGAGAAAAATCCAAAAAAATTTGTTTGACAATTTTTGGACATTCCTACACACAGTTATGGCTCTTCAAAGTTTGAACTGGAATTGGAAAATCCTGGAAAAGTTTAAACCCGACAGTGGGTCCCACTCGCCAGTATTCTCTTCAACCTCGCGTCAAACAGAGGACCGGTGGCATTCTATGGCGAGGGTGGCGGGAACGGCATTCCCGGCCGTCCCCCGTGCCAAATCTCTCCGCTCCCCCATTTTCCACCCCGCTGAACACGATGGTGGTGTCGTCGGCGGCCGAAACTCGCCGGAAAATGGTGAGCACCGGTGACAGCAGGGTTTCGAACTCCGGCGAGGTCGGGAAGCTTCATTCCTCCACCAAACGATCGGCTCTCTGTCTCTAGAGCACCAGTGGGAGATGTAGAAGCTAGAAAAGGATACCCAATTCGATGAAATGGCCGACAAAGTAGGGTTCAACGGTGAGCCGAGGGGGTTTCCCATGGCGGCGCGAAAATCGGCTAGAACATGACCAACTCTTGATGGTTTTCCTCGGTTCTTTGTCGAGGATGGGCGCTAGGGAGGGTAGAAGCTATGTGCACGGTAGCTCAAGGTTTGGTTGATTGTGTAACCCGAATTTGGCTTTGAACCGAACTCTACTCTTCCACACTAGGGTTCAGGAAAGAAGGAAATTCGGGCTACCCGATGGATCATTTGCTACACGGCTTGCAGCTACACCACCTAGTGCTACCCACACACCTTTCTTGTATAGGAAGTCGGAGGAGAGGGTGGCCGGTCGACGGTGAGCCAAAACGGTGAGGTCCGGTGCACCTCAAAGCTTTGGTGCCAATCCATGTTTTGTGAGCAGCTCCGAGCGGTAAACTCCGGAGGGAATATGGGAGGTGCTAGAGCACGTAAAGGCTCTACTCTTTGCTGTTTGGAGTTTGATAAAAACAAGCTCGCGCAGCTGAGGCTAGCAAGAACAGAGGCGGCACGGAACGAGCTCGTGTGTGCGGGAGGAAGAACAGCAAGATCGAGCTGAGGAAACGAAATGGTGCTGTGACACTCGGGCGTGGTGATCAGGACGAGCCCCCAACGAGCAAGCAGGAGGTGGCGCCTTTGGCCTCAGGAGTGGGCTGCGCCAGGAGCTGGCGTTCGCTCGCTGTTCGACCGAAGGTAAGCAGAGGCGGTAAAGCATTTCAGTGGCTGACAAAGGGGTCCCAACCCCTCTATTTTTAATCCAATTTTCCACTGATATTCTTCCCACAGCTACTCAAAATTTAAGGCTATGCTTTGCCTCAAAGTTAAAGTTTGAAAAATGTTGAATTCAAATGATTTGAATTCAGGTGTGGAGTTTGAATTGTGTTTGGTCATTTGAATTTGAAATGGAATTCGAATTCTCCCTTTTGCATTGTTCCAAAAACACAGCAAACCAACTCCAATGTTTCTGAATTTTGGCATGGCTGCTAATTCATATGTGAAGAACACATTTGTGGAACCAAATTTGCAAATGGAGGAATTGGAATTTGAAAGTGAATTTGAAATTCAGATTAGAGGGCTTCCTCTTTTAATCCTAAACAAAAACTAAAACCCCTCCAAAGGAGCTGAAATTTGGAAGGTTGAATATTTGAAATATGAAGACACAAGTTATGAATTTAGATCTCCATGTTTGGAAGTTTTTGGGAAGTTTGAATCCTCACTTTGAACTTACACCGTTACAATTCAAAGTTTTAATTCCCCTCATTTTTCCTAAGTGTACATATGTTGAAATTCTTGCTACCACCTTTTGGGGATTTTACATCCCTCCCCTCTTAAAAAGAATCTCATCCCGAGATTCCAAAAGAAATGCAAAGTGGGGAAACTTTACCGGGTATAAGATGATAGCAAGTGCAGATAATTTGTTCGTAGATAGTCCTCGCTTTCCCATGTTGCCTATTCAGCGGTATGGTTACTCCACAAGACTTTGTAAAAACCATAAAGTCCGGTTTCTTGTGGCGCGAGTCTTGTCATCGATAATCCGGATTTGATATTCTGCATATGTGAGGTCCGGTTGAAGAACTTCTATGTCTTCAGTGCGGATTTTAGCCGAGGATTTGAGGCACTTCCTCAGCTGAGAGATGTGGAAGACATTGTGAATTCCTACGAGCGACACCGGTAATTCCAGCGACAAGCCACGGGTCCGCATTTTTCAATGACGGCAAACTGACCAATGAATCACGGCGCAAGTTTGCCCTTCACTCTGAAACGATGAACTCCCTTCATCGGAGACACCCGGACATAAACATGGTACCCGATGTTGAAGTGAAGAGGACGGTGCCTTTTATCCGCATAGCTCTTCTGTCGAGATTGAGCAGCCTTGAGATTGGCTTGTATTACTCGCACTCGTTCTTCAGCCTCATTCACAAGTTCAATGCCATAGATAACTCGCTCGCCGGACTCGCACTAGTTGAGAGGTGTGCGGCATTTCTGGCCGTAGAGAGCTTCATACAGCGCCATCTTGATGCTAGCTTGATAGCCATTTTTGTAAGAGAACTCTGCCAACAGCAAAAGATCGTCCCATTTTTTGCCGTGGTGGATGGCACAAGCGTGTAGCATGTCTTCAAGCACTTGATTCACCCGTTCAGTTTGACCATCCATCTGCGGGTGATACGCGGAACTTCGGATTAGTTTGGTCCCAAACGATGCATGTAGCTATTCCCAAAACCGAGCGATGAATAGCACACCGCAATCTGAAATAATGGAGCGGGGAACACCGTGCAAGCACAAGATCCTTGGGATATACAAGTCTGCATATTGCTTGGCCACGTACTTTGTATGTACGGGGATAAAATGAGCCGACTTGGTTAGTCGATCGACTATTACCCAAATCGAGTCATGCTTGTGAGACATGAGAGGTAACCCTACTATGAAGTCCATGCTGATATTCTCCCACTTCCACGCCGGAATATTCAATGGTTGCAGCTGTCCAGCTTTACGCATATGGTCGGCTTTCACACGCCGACACGTATCACATTCGGATACGTACTTTGCGATTTCTCTTTTCATCCGTGTCCACCAAAACCTGGTTTTCAGATCTTGGTACATCTTGTTACTGCCCGGATGAATAGAATACTTGGACAAATGAGCTTCGTCCAATATTTTCTTCCAAAGCTTCATGTCACGGGGTACCACTATACAGTCTTTAAACCATAGAGTGTCGTGTTCATCTCTTCGAAAGCATTTCATTTCGCCATTCTTCATCATTCTCCGAATGTGCGACATTCCCACGTCTTTCTTCGGAGCTTCCATAATCTCCTCTCGTATGGTAGGGACGAGAGCAAGATTATATAATGCCCCATATGGAACCAAGTACAAACTCGGCTCCTCCTCTTCAAGTGGGGTGATGGACAGATTGTTGACATGAGATTTGCGGCTTAAGGCATCAGCAACCACATTTTCCTTACCGGGATGGTAGTGAATCTAGATCTCATAGTCTTTGATCAGCTCTAACCATCTCCGTTGCCGCATATTCAACTCCTTTTGAGTGAATATATACTTCAGACTCTTGTGGTCGGTGTAGAGGTGCACTAAGTTCCCAAGTAAATAGTGCCTCCACATTTTTAATGCCAACACCACAGCAGCGAGCTCAAGATCATGAGTCGGATAGTGCTGCTCGTGGTTATGAAGTTGATGTGAGCCATAGGCGACCACTCTTCCTCCTTGCATCAATACACAGCCAAGCCCGATACCGGACGCATCAACAATATACGTTGAAGGGCTTGGTTGTATCCGATTGAGCTAACACCGGGGCTGTTGTAAGATGCTTCACCAATGCTTGGAAAGCTCCTTCACAAGCTGAGTTCCAAACATATTTGATCCCCTTCTTCATCAATTCCATCATCGGCTTAGCAAGCTTGGAGAAGTTTGGTATGAATCTCTGATAGTACCCCGCTAAACCGAGAAAACTCCAGACTTCATGGACTGATGTGGGGGACTTCCATTTCAGCACTTGCTCAATCTTGCTTGGATCAACTGCAATGCCTTCGGCAGAAATAATATGTCCAAGAACTGGCACATGGCTGATCCAAAACTCGCACTTGCTGAACTTAGCATAAAGCTTATGGTCTCGCAATCGTTGAAGCACGATATGCAGATGTTCAGCGTGTTCTTCTTCAGACTTGGAATAAACCAAGATTTCGTCGATAAACACCACCACGAACTTGTCCAACTCCGACATGAACACTGAGTTCATGAGGTACATGAAATGTGCCGGGGCGTTGGTGAGACCAAAGGACATGGCGAGGTATTCATACAGCCCATATCTTGTCGAGAATGCCGTCTTTGGAATATCCTCCACTCGGATCTTGATTTGGTGATATCCGGAGCGAAGATCCATATTTTAAAATACACTCGCACCCACAAGTTGATCGAAGGGAATATCGATGCGGGGCAGTGGGTATTTATTCTTGATGGTGACGGCATTGAGAGGTCGGTAGTCCACACATAACCTCAAGGTTTCATCCTTCTTTTTCACAAACAGCGTTGAGCATCCCCATGGTGAGGAACTCGGTCGAATGAAACCCTTCTTCAATAAATTATTGAGCTGCTCCTTCAGTTCAGCTAGCTCCTTTGAAGCCATCTTATACGGTCTCCGTGATGGTGTTGTCCCGGGTACAAGTTCAATCTTGAACTCGACATCCCTTTCGGGTGGCATGCCCGGGAGATCAGCCGGAAAGACATCCGGGTATTCACGGACCACACAAATATCCTCAAGTTTTGTGGCTTCCGTGTTATATGTGGCTTGAGCTTCTTGAACCGAACGGTCAAGAATAAGAACATGTGGTTCATGAAGTGGAGAGTTTAAACGATCCACATGTGGAATGATGTCAAGAACAGCACCATGGCAATGTAGCCATGACATTCCTAAAATGACATCAAGTTTTTGACTCTCTAACTTAATTAGAGAAGTCGGGTATAGATTTCCACCCAATTGTAATGGTGCTCTATAGACCATCCTATCAGCTGTTATTTTCCCACCCGGAGAGCATATCAAGTATGAACTATGATGAGGACATCACAACAGTGGATACTCACATTGATATACAAGGACCAATCACAAGAGGACGAGCACAGTTACTAAATCAGCAGGTGAACTCGTTCCTAACTTCCTACCATGTGATTTTGAGAATGGATTGCTATTGAATGATTTAATTGTTATTAGGAACCATGGACATGATCAACAAGTAAAGGGAGGAGGATTTGGGGACGTGGAGAATCATATGGGACGTCTACAAGTTGATGGAAACAGTCACTAACTCGGACTCGAGTTCAACTCGGAGTCCAGGAGAAGTACATCTTAAAAAGGACGCCCAGAATGCATACGGACTCCGTTTTTGACGTTCTACATATGCATGGAAATATGAGAAGATAAACTTTCCAATGGTTCTGGTCACATTAAAATAAGCCGGGAGTCATTGGGAGTTGTCGACACAAGTTGAATTCGGAGTTCTGTCCGGTGTTGCACCACCGTATTGGGCTTTTGGGCCTTGTATCCCGTATGAGTCCATTAGGGACGCGTCTAAAGGTCTTATGGTCGAACCCTAGCCTTTAGATACTGCAGACACCGGTCATATTTGATGGGTTTTGCTTAGATAAACAGCCGCCGCTCTACGGTTTGTGTGAAACCCCAAATTCGTGATTTTCAGATCACATCTTCTACGTTCTTGCTCGTGTTTTAGGTTGCACCTGCAGGGATTAGCCTTCTTGGCAAGGTCAAGCGTGTGCTACACGGTTGATAACCAACGGAGCAGTGGTGTAGTGATTTCAGGGGTGTTTGAACTGCTCGAGTGCCGCAGATCATCAACGTCGAGTTCTCCACCTCAATTGACCTACCTTTCGGAAGATCGGGCCTAAACTACTCATCATTTGGTATCAGATTTCAGGTTGCCCATGAGGTACTTTGATTTCCCACTAGATTGGTTTTTGTTTTTTATACCTAGAGTCCACAGGAAAAGCCACAAAAAACATATCGTGTTACCGATTCCTAGACTATAGTGTCTGCAAGTTTTCGTTTTTCAGTTTGCATTGTTGAGTTTGCATTCATGTGGTCGAGTCTTGTTGCTGGTTTAGCTTTGTGTTTTTGGGTCGTAGTTATCGTTTTTTCTTCCTTGTTTTTCTTGCTGCTTACCTATTCCACAATCCCTAATCAACAAACCGAGCCACCAAGATCATCGGTTTGCCCTAGCTAGCCGCCTTGCGTGAACTCCCGCATCGCCAGTCCTAGAACAGGTGACAAACCATTGTGCCAGTCCTCCTTGATTCATCACAAAACATCCCATCAGCCGTCGTTGCTAAATTCTGATTGTTTTTCACATCCTATTGCGAGATCTTTTTCAAAACCGAGTTTGAATCAACATAAAAAATAGTAACTCGGGTAGCCTACCTTAAAACGGCCATAACTTTTGCATACGAACTCAAAATCGGGCGATTTTTTTTCAAATTGATCTACTCGAAATTTCGCAACCGATTCTCCACTGCTTTGCCGTGTTCGACGAAATTTGTTTGGCCAAATTCCCCTCGGAAGATAGACTATCCGGCCTCCGAAGTTTCAGCACACATTTTAAAGAATCTTCCTGATTTTCTATAGGCCACATCTTACATCCAATTGAGCTGCAAAGTTGTGTGCTTCCTATTTTTGTGCTCTCAAGTAAACAAAATATATCAGAAAAATATTAAAAAAAGAAAAAATAGTGAAGAGAGCACAGATATTAAAGCATTGACAGCACACACTTGAAACAGTTGGCCTATACACTTGTGCTGTACTTATTGCTTATATCTTCCTGATCTTCTATTTGCCTCTCTACTGCCTTGTGTTGTGCTAGGCCTAGAACACTTGTTAACTAGCAACAGTTCCTACATTGAATACTTCTTCAACTTTGTTTTGCTATTAACAATTTTCTTTGCTTATTAGCCACTATATTGTGCCATCCAAGCTCCACTTTTGCTCTTGAGCAGAACAGGTACCTTTGCAATCACTCCATGCTTCATTGGTTCTCACCGTCCACCGTTTACCACCTGCTGTGTCGGTAAGAACACTTGTAAGAACGTGGTAAGACGCTTGAGAGAGATAGAGATTGTTTCCTTCCTTCCACTATTCACATTGCCACTATCCTTCGTAGTTGATAGGGATAACATCTTTTTGTTGTCTTTTGTTTACTACTAACAATGGCAGAAGATAAAAGGGATGATGAATGTGTTCAACATGCTGAGTTGCGTGACATGATGAGGGAAATGACAGATATGTTCACCAAAACCCAAGCATCGATAGAGGTGTCCTTGACGACCTTGAATCGCCAACTTGCTGATCTTGTTGTTCGGATGGATACTCTTGAGGCATGGCTGCCTCTCACTGAAGATCATGAAGACGATGCTTATAATATGGAAGATCATAACAATCAACCACAACTTCCACGTTATCTACGAGGTAATCATTATAATTACAATGATCGTCATAACAATTTTAATTGCCCTCTTGATGATCCTTTTGCTAAAGTCAAATTTACTATACCGTCTTTTTCTGGTGCTTTTGATGCTGAGGCATATCTTGATTGGGAGATGACAGTAGAGCAGAAATTTAATGCCCACCTTGTTCCTGAACAACATAGAGTTCGTCAAGCCACTAGTGAGTTTAAGGATTTTGCTATCATATGGTGGAATGAACTTATTAAAACTAGAACTGATCCTCCAACATGGGATAGATTAAAGGAAGCTATGCATATTCGTTTTGTTCCTCCTTCTTTTCAGCGGGACCTTCGCAAAAAGTTGCAGCTCTTAGACCAAGGTAACATGTCCGTAGAGGAGTATTATCAAGAGTTACAAAAGGGTATATTGCGCTGTGGAGTAGTAGAGGACATGGATGATAAAATAGCTCGTTTTTATGGGGGGTTGAGGCGTGAAATTCAGGACATTGTTGATTATAAGGAATATGATACTGTTAACAGATTATTTCAGCTGGCTATGTTGGCAGAAAAAGAATTGCAGGGCCGCCAACAGCAGCAGCACCAACACATGAGGAGCACATTTACACCGCGTTCGACATCTACACCATCCAAAACAGCACCATCTTCGAGTTTTCCTACTGCCACTACACCATCCAATGGTAGCCAACGAACTTCATCTACTGCTTCATTTCCTCGCGCGCCGGAGGGCAGCAATACGACACCATTCAAGCCTACGTCTTCCACTCCTTCCACAAGTCGAACTTCCAACATTAAGTGTCACCGCTGCCAGGGAGTTGGTCATGTGATGAAAGATTGCCCTAGCAAACGAGCATACATAGCACGAGATGATGGAAGGTATGATAGTACTTCGGATGTTGAAGATGAATATTCTCTTGCTACTAACGTTGCAGGACCAAAAGATGACTACTATAGCACAGATGAAGAGGTACTTGGTACTGCAGCAATAGAAAATTATAGAAGCATAATTGTGCAGCGTGCTTTGAGCTCCAAAGTCGAGGCGGATGACAAGCTACAACGACACAATCTTTTTCACACGTTTCTCATCATCAAGGACTGCCGCGTGCACACTATAATTGATGGAGGCAGCTGCAACAACTTGGTGAACACGGTTGTGGTCATGAAACTTGGGTTGACAACAAGAGCACACCCTCATCCATACCACATTCAGTGGTTCAACAACAGCGGTAAGGTTAGGGTAACACAAACAGCAAGGGTACATTTTTCGATTGGTTCTTACTATGATTTTGCTGATTTTGATGTCTTACCTATGGATGCTTGTTCTCTTTTGTTGGGACGTCCTTGGGAATTCGATACGGATGCTATTCATCATGGTAGAACTAATAAATATACTCTGATGCATAAAGGAAAGAAAATCACTTTGCTTCCTATGACTCCTGCTGAAATTGTACATTTTGAGAAAAGTAAAACACGTGATGATAAGGCAACAAAATCACTAGACTCTGAAAAACAGAAGTAATTAAGTTAAAATGACCTTCGTTGCTCACAAGTAAATCTGACCTTGCTGATTTATTAAATACCAAGGGGATGTACTACGTTTTAGTATGCAAAGAAGCCATATTTTCAATTCATGAAGTGTCCATTGCATTGCCCCCTGCTGTTGCTAACCTTTTGCAGGATTTTGCGGATGTGTTTCCCCCCGAGATACCCCCTGGATTACCACCTATGAGGGGCATTGAACATAAGATCGACTTGATTCCAGGGGCAAGTTTGCCAAATAATGCGGCGTACAGGGCGAATCCGGAAGAGACAAGGGAAATTCAGCGACAAGTTCAAGATCTTTTGAATCGTGGGTATATTCGTGAAAGCCTTAGTCCTTGTTCTGTTCCTGTTCTTTTGGTTCCTAAGAAGGATGGTAGCTGGCGCATGTGTGTTGATTGTAGAGCGATTAATAACATCACCATTCGATATCGTTATCCTATTCCTCGATTAGATGACATGCTTGATGAATTGAGTGGTGCTATTATTTTCACAAAATTAACTTGCGTAGTGGTTACCACCAAATTAGAATGGCACTAGGAGATGAATGGAAAACTGCATTTAAAACCAAGTTTGGACTTTATGAGTGGTTAGTAATGCCTTTTGGTTTAACTAAAGCACCTAGCACATTTATGCGATTAATGAACGAGGTTTTACGTGCTTTTATTGGAAAATTTGTGGTGGTTTACTTTGATGATATCCTCATTTACAGCAAGTCATATGATGAACATCCTAATCATTTACGTGCTGTTTTCAGTGTCTTGAGAGATGCACGTTTGTTTGGCAACCTCGAAAAGTGCGTCTTTTGCACCAATCGAGTTTCGTTTCTTGGATATGTCGTTTCATCGCAGGGAATTGAGATGGATGAGGCAAAAATTGTTGCGATCACTAGCTGGCCAACTCCATCGACCGTCACGCAGGTGCGTAGTTTTCTTGGTCTTGCAGGTTTTTATCAACGCTTTGTGCGGGATTTCAGCACCATTGTAGCACCTCTCCATGAACTGACGAAGAAGGGAGTGCAGTTTCGATGGGGCGAACAGCAGCAACAAGCTTTTAATGTTCTCAAATCAAAGCTTACACAAGCACTATTGCTACAACTTCCTGATTTTGACAAGACATTTGAGCTAGAATGTGATGCAAGCGGCATTGGCATTGGAGGTGTTCTCATACAAGGAGGTAAACCCGTTGCATTTTTTAGTGAAAAATTGCATGGTCCTTCTCATAATTATTCTACTTATGATAAGGAATTGTATGCCTTAGTGCGAGTTCTACAAACTTGGCAACATTAACTTTGGTCTAAGGAGTTCGTCATACATTCCGATCATGAATCTTTGAAGTATCTTAAGTGCCAAAACAATCTGAATAAACGACATGCTAAATAGATTGAGTTCATAGAATCATTTCCATACATCATTAAGCATAAGAAAGGGAAGGAGAATGTTATTGCAGATGCATTATCTAGACGTTACACCATGCTGTCCCAACTTGATCATAAAATATTTGGTTTAGAAACAATAAAAGGATTATATCCTACTGATTTGGACTTCAAAGATGCCTTTGAAAATTGTAGAGAAGGAAGAATATGGAATAAATATGTACTACGGGAGGGCCTCCTCTATCGTGCTAACAAGCTATGTGTTCCTGCTAGTTCCGTTCGCCTATTACTTTTGCAGGAAGCACATGGAGGAGGTTTGATGGGACATTTTGGAGTGAAGAAAACGGAGGACGTGCTGGCCACACAGTTCTTTTGGCCAAAGATGAGACGTGATGTCGAGCGCTACGTGTGATGATGCACTACTTGCAACAAAGCTAAGTCTCGACTTAACCCACATGGTCTTTATATGCCTCTTCCTGTTCCTAGTTTACCTTGGCAGGATATTTCCATGGATTTTGTTTTTGGATTGCCTAGGACTGAGAGGGGGAGGGATAGTATTTTTGTGGTTGTTGATCGTTTCTCCAAAATGGCACATTTTATACCTTGTCATAAGAATGATAATGCCTCACACATTGCTGATTTGTTTATGACGGAAATTATTCGTTTACATGGTGTACCAAATACCATTATTTCTGATCGTGATGCAAAATCTTTAAGTCATCTTTGGAGAACTTTGTGGTATAAATTGAGAACCAAGCTGCTGTTGTCAACCACATGTCACCCACAAACCGATGGACAAACTGAGGTAGTAAATCGTACTCTATCCACAATGTTGCGGGCTGTTTTAAAAACAAAATTAAAGGGTTGGGAGGATTGTTTACCACATATAGAATTTGCTTACAACAGGTCAGTTCACTCTACTACAAAGGTAAGCCCATTCCAGGTAGTGTATGGTTTCAATCCCCGTGCTCCTATTGATTTATTACCTTTGCCTCCTTCTGAAACTATAAATTTGGATGCTACACAACGATCTGAATTCATTCTTAAGATGCATGAAACTACAAAGATAAATATTGAAAGGATGAATGAGAAGTATAGAATTTCTGGTAGTAAAGGTAGAAAATAAGTAAAACTTAAACCAGGGGACTTGGTATGGCTACATTTGAGAAAAGAACGATTCCCTCACTTGAGAAAATCTAAACTTATGCCACGAGCTGCTGGTCCTTTTAAGATTGTTGAAAAGATCAATGACAATGCATATAAGCTTGAGTTGCCTCCCGATTTTGGGGTTAGTCCCACATTTAACATTTCAGATTTACGACCATACTTGGGGGAAGAAGATGATCTTGAGTCGGGGACGACTCCGATTCAAGAGGGGGAGGATGATGAGGACATCACAACAGTGGATACTCACATTGATATACAAGGACCAATCACAAGAGGACGAGCACGGTTACTAAATCAGCAGGTGAACTCGTTCCTAACTTCCTACCCATGTGATTTTGAGAATGCATTGCTATTGAATGATTTAATTGTTATTAGGAACCATGGACATGATCAACAAGTAAAGGGAGGAGGATTTGGGGACGTGGAGTGTAAAAGTCCCAAAAATGTGTATGAATAAAAACTATGGGTTGAGTTCATATGTGTGGCAATGACAGGAAAAATGAGACTTGCTAAAACTTTTCTTCATGCAAAGTAATACATGGATGAACATCCAACATGAGGTTCACCTTTTTATTTAAAAATGTTGAACCAATAAGGAGTTAAATACCTCTTTGCATGTAAGTTTAAAATTCAGATTTGAAATTCAAAGTTCACACATATGGTGACCCAAAAACTTTGAATTAACATGCAGCCATATAGTTGAGTTTTTAGGGAAAAGGTTATCACCAACTTTTCAATTGTAGGGTGGGCTCAAAGGAGAGCTAAAGAGAGGAAATTGCAAATTCTAAACCAAATTCAGATTTAGTCTTGCAAATTCAAACTAAATTTGAAGAATTCAAATTCTAGCCCACCTTTTTAAAATTTAGCATTTTGGGGAGTGAAAAGATCAGCTTGAGAAGATATTTGCTGAAGAAATGGGGGGTGGGACCCACAGGTCATAGAGCTAAAGGAGAAGACTTACTCCCTAAGTTTTGCTCTCAGTGGGGACTTTTCCCGAGCAGCTCGCGAGCGCCACCGAGCAGCTTGCCGGTGACAGCTCCTGCTGCCGGTTTCCATGCGCTGGCGCCCTGGGGTCGGTCCTGGCCACACCCCCAACGTGATAACGTGCCCCCCCGGCCGAAGCAAAGCACAATTGCTTTCTCCTCCTCGCAAACAAACCGAGAGCAGAGCACCTCGTCGGCGCTGCTCCACTGCCCCTGTCTCCCGGCCAGCCCAGCGCCTCTCCGGCAGGCTCAAGAGGTCACAGAGGTGCGCCAGGAGGTACTGATCCTCATCCCGTCGTCCTCTTGCTCTCCCCCGACGCCGGCTCGCCGGAATTCCAGTTTTGGCACCAGTGCACGTGTAGAACAGCATGTGTGTAATTCGGGAAATTCTCCCAAACCGATTGATCACACCTCCCACAATTCAAACCACAGCAACTAGATGCCCTAGCGCCCTCCCACGCCGAAAACCAAGGGAAACCGACCCTCCTGTGCCCCGGGCGACGAGAAATCGTCGCCGGCGGCCAAAACTGCCATGGTCCACGGTGAGGACTAGGTTGCAGCCACTTTCTGCATGATCTGATCCACGTTCCGTGTTCCTAGAACCATAGGGATGCTGTAGGACATCATAGCTCGCCGGGAGATGCCTTGGACACGCGGGAACGCGTCCATGTCGAGCTCCCGAGCCGCCCCACCGGTGCCGACCCACCTGCAGCCATTTTCATGCGGGAAAACCTTGCCCGGCAGCTGCGCCACGTTCCCAGGAGCATGTAGGGCGAAACCGGAGCTCATTTGGTGGAGAAATGAGGGAGAACGAGCCATGCCAAGTTTCTGCTGGTGTGCACCGCGGGCTCTGGCGGGAGGTTGAAGAAGCATCTGACCCGTGGGCCCCACGCGCGACTGTGCTGTTTAAAATCAAACAGAGAGTTGTGCAAACTTGTAAAATGCATAACTTGGTGTAGGAAGCTCCAAAAATAGTGAGATAAATTTTGTTGGATTCCTTAAAGGGAGTACTATCCAGAGGTACAACCCAATTTGTATGAAACGAATTATTTAATTCTGGAAAATTCTTGGAAGGTTTTCTGAAAAAGAATTATAGAGGGAGTTTGGTTTATCCAAAAATACCCAAATTTTGCCAGAATATTCTTTAGCATATTGTTGACCTCATAGCAAATTTTCAGCTCATTTGAAGATCATTTGAGTAGGGATTTGCTAAAAACAATCTGCTGTGTTCATAAGAGTCCAGAAACATTTTCAGAAAATGTTTCCCACTTCAAAAATCTGTTCTGAGCAATCCATAGCTCCAAAAATCATAGGAAAATTTAGGCAAGCTCTATGGGACATACTTGGAATTGTAGTTCACTTAGTTGGGCATGAAAATGCACATTACTACAGAATTAATTCTATTGAGTACAAATGCTTAAAGAATTGTTCTGGGAGAACTACCCAAGTAAAAGGGCTGAATTTTGGACCAGATGACTCTCATGTGATCAAAAACTCACATGTAAATTATCAGCCCAATATAAGTCCTGGAACTCCCTGTTCTTATTCTCCATACTTATGTATAAGGGAAAAATACATAAGGGGTATGGTGAGAATTATGGAGGACACAAGTTGACTCCACATTAGCTGCAAGTTGGCAAGCTAAATCCTTAGGTAGTATAAAACCTGCTGTAAAAGTTTTGAGGCCATTGGAGTTCTTGTTCTTCAGTTGCACTCAAATCCTTTCAGTTTGTCTATTATGTTCATTAGAGAAAAGGGTTAGTGTATAGCTAAGGGCCTTAAGGTCAAATTAGTTTAATTCTGTTCTTTGCACGACAGAGGCAAACCAAGCCATGCTTGGCTTTTCCACACAACCTCTGTTCTTAAGAAAGTAATTCTATAACTTCTTTCCATTACATTCCATGAAACATATGCATATGCATTTCAATAGGAACCACAACGAAGGGGACTCAAAGGAGTGATTCATCAAAGTGGATCAAGCTCCGGAGAGTCAAGGGTGGATCTGCAAGGACACTAACTGTTATATACAACTACCCTGCAAAACAGGCAAGCTCCGGTTTGCATTTAACAACTGTTAAGTTTTTGTTTTGTATTCACTTTCGGTCAAGGTATGAACTGTGCATTAGGTCTAGTGATTGATACTCCTCTTGCATAACCAAATGACCCATTGAGTATTGGGTAGGTGTCTTTCACCGCGTAGAACTGCCATGCTTAAGTACGGTTCGGTAGAAGTCGAGTGGTGAGATGCTACTCGCAGATTTAGGGACAACGGGGGCATACGGGATTGGTTCGTAATTGAATTAGCAAGTTAAAAGTTGAGACCGGAAGGTTGTAGGAGCAGCAGGACATAGGGGCCTGGGTGCTGTAGACCTGTCCGTGTCGGTCAAGGACCGATCCGTATGCGGCCCTGTTGAACAAGTTTGAGTTGTGTACCGGACTCATGCTGGCTATATGGGACCCAGTAAACCGATGTACCTCGGGAAGCTGTCGTTGGGACTTTTCGGGTCGCCTCAGGCGGACGGCCGGTGTGCAGTATGTGGGGAATATTCTCATGACATCTCACGTCGGAAGGTGCACCATGAGAGTAGCTACTGTACGGGGCGACTTGATCGATTCAGCGGGGGTGAAACGGGGGAAAGGCTGCCACGTACGACGTCAGTGATGGTTGTTGTAGGCAACGTCGAGTACGGGCGTACGTGTCGTGTAGTCCGGGTGTTATTGATTCGAATCACCGTCGCTCGCGGAATGGACCGAGCATACTTGTTCTCACAGTCGTGACGTAGTAAGAACTTGCATGAGAAAGGAACTAATCATATTGATGTGAAGTATTATTCTACCTTGTATTGGAGCTTGATGAATAGGCTAGTGCAAACTCGATTCATTTATGCCATGAGCAATTTACATCGGGGGAAAGCGTTTCTTGTTTGATTGTGGACTCCCGATGTGGCGTGCCCAGGGTTACTTAAAATACTGCAATTAATACTGAAAGTAAGGATTCACTTTTAGGCGAGTTTACTTATGCTTCTGCCATCCTATGTTAGGTCCATAACCTCACTTAGAGTTTCATGTTTAGGGTGACGGTTAAGTCTTGCTGAGCGTTATGCTCACGGATGCTATCCGAGTTGTTTTGCAGGTAATTGACTCGCTGATTATGAGAAGGGATGCCGATGAGACTCGGGAACCTCCGAGTGTTTACTCAAAGAGCATCCTCGCCGCTGCAGATTGATCTTCGTGTTGCTAGTAAGAAACGTCCGCGGGCTGGACTGTTTCTTTGTTGCTAGTTTAGATATGAGTCGTGAGAGTGATAGTCTTCCGCTGTAGTTTACTCTGATATATATTTATTTGTAAAACAATCTTGTACGCTTCCGCAAACCATTTATGTAATATGATGTATGTTCATCGACCCGTGTGCTGTTGGGTGCCGCATAACACGGCACCACCCGACGAGGTCCCGTGGGGCCGTTTCAGCGTGGTATCAGAGCTGCGTTGGGAGCAGGGCACGGATTGAGCATCATATTATGTCAAAAACTTAGGATACGGTGAGATAACGGTACTAGGCCCACATAAGGACTACTATTATTAGCATATAATGAAGGTGGCAAGCTAACTTATTTGTTATGTCGGAAAAATCGTGCATCTCGGGACGGTTTATGTCTTGGGGGGTGCACGTATGCGCTGTCCACCAGTGCGCACAAGCTGAAGGGTGGAGCCCCACGGGTGGCAGGTAACCCGACCCGCTCTAGTATCCTCTCCGACTCTTCATGTCGTTTGGGGTATTCGAGCAACGTCTTCCCTGGCGTGCGTGGTGCAATTTGGGAGACCCCGTCACGTGGTCAGTAACGTGAACACGTAGCTCAAGGCGTGTTTGGCTTGAGAACACCTGGGCGAGTGATGACGGCCGGGTGTACCAACTGTTATGGATACCGGGTTCGGTGTGCAGCCGAACCTGATGATTGAGTGTGTTTTATGTAGGTACTAACCACGAAAACCTTAGTACGTGTAGAACACGTTTGCGAGTGATCGTTTTAGTGCCACCTAATGATACGTATATGCCGGTGTAATCCGGTTAGGTTTTTCTTTGGTGAGGCAACGTAGTACCGTCATATGTCTTACGGTGCATCGTCACCGTACTACACTGGATAGTATTCTTACCTATGAAGAAATCATTCATGACTAACTTTCAAACTAAAAATGGATGTGATAAAGCACATATTAGTTACTGAACTCTTCATTTGAACTAAGTTTCAAAGAAGAGAATTACTAGGCTTCTTTTGATCTCAAAAACAGAGTGCTCTGTTCTGGCAGAAGTTTTGCCGAACTTTAACAGAGCGTAACTCTGATTAGTTTGACCCAATGGAGGTGTTTGATACGGTTCTGGAAAGTTTATTAAGTGCTCTACAACTTTTCTGTATAACTCCAGAGCCAAATCCGACACCCACTTGGTTGAACGTCCAGATGAATGCAAACTGTTCAGAAAACAGAGCAGCTGCAGACTTCTCTGGATGTTGCTGTAAATTAGCCGTCACAGTCTGTAGAAAAATTTCTAAGGGTCATATGATACACCGTTAGAAAGGTTAGGAAATTTGCAACGATTTTGTAGTTCATAGTTTGTTCAGAATTGTACTTCATTTGTATGTAAAACTGTGATGAAAACAGCCACATACAAAGGAGGTGCTGGCAAATTTTAGCCAGAAATTCTTTCAACTTTGAACAATCCTAACTTCTGTTCCAGAAATGATCTAGGGGCATGTGAGTACTCGTTGAAAATATACTGAAGTTAACTTTAACTTTGGTATTCAACTTGAGTTATGAAAATGCTGGTAACTGGATCCAAATCTGGATTAAGTACAGAAAGGTCGGTTCTGTACAGCAAATGTGGATTGTTTTTGTTGGCTTTGGAAAGATATGTAAACATGAAGTATTGTTATGCTTTCATAAAGTTTTAGCATGTTCATGTTTTACATACTTTCACATACTGCTAGATCAAATTGTGACTCCCCTCAAAATTATGCTTTTGCAGTATGGTGCGTACTCATTCTCCGAGTAGGACTGAAGGTTCTCATCGAGACGGTGATGACTCGACTCCACCAGGGGCACCGCCATCAACGGTATGGGCGGATATCATGGCTCAGATGGTCGAGTCAAGTCAAGAGAACACAAGACTACTCCAAGCCTTGGTACAACAGGGCTTACTCCAGCGTGCACAATCGGACGTTCCACCTCGGAACGCCTACTTGGATTTCTTGGCGACACAACCGCCAATCTTCACGGAAGCCCATGAACCAGTGGAAGCTGATCAGTGGCTTCGAGTTATGGAGTCCAAGTTTGGAGTGTTTGAGTGCGACGAGTACCAGAAGACATCATTTGCAGCTCAACAGCTCCATGGAGCCGCCGGAAATTGGTGGTTTGCGTATCTCGCCACCGTTCCGGAAGGCCATCAAGTGGAATGGACGGAATTTCGTGAAGCATTCCGTGCTCGTCACATTCCTATGGGTTTTATCAAGGCCCAACAGCAAGAATTCAGAAACTTGAAGCAGGGGGACATGAGTGTCCTCGATTATGTCAGACGATTCAATCTTCTAGCACAATACGCTCCTGCTTATGCGACGAGCGAAGCTGCAATGTGTGACTACTTTTTCTATGGCTTGAGTGCCATACTAAAAGAGAAGTTAGCTTTGTTCAATCAAGGCAGTTACACCGAGTTGATCAGTGCTGCTCTGCTGCAAGAACAAGCGACACTTGAGTGTCAAGCAGAGAAGAGGGACCGGGAGGATGTGCAAGAAGACACACCAATCGTTCCTCGTAAATACCGTGTGGTGTATCACGCACCATCCGAGGAGATATGGCAAGCACCAGGGAGATCAACTCCGTACAGATTTCCTGCTCAAGAATCTTATCTTGAAGCAGCGCCATTTCCGCAGCAACGAATGATACCTGTTGCATCATTGCTGCAGCCAAGTGCCTCAACTTCTCAACCACCAGTCAACGAAGAACCGGGGAAACCTCCGTGTTCTTATTGCCACCGTTTTGGGCATTTTAGGCAGGAATGCCGGGAGAAGTTGGTAAACACCAGACAGCCATCATCATCAGGTGGTATGCCGCCACCTGCTCCAGTCAACATAACAGCATTGCAATCCGGGAGTGTGCAACATCTTGCGATTGAGGATGTCCCGGAGGGAGCACCGGTGTTAGCGGGCATGTTTACTCTCAAGGACGTGCCCGTATTGGTACTTTTTGATTCAGGTGCAACCCACAATTTTATCAGCAAAACATGCGTGGATCAGCACCAATTATCCACCAATACTCCCACAACGAATTTTCTCATACGTTCACCGGGAGGAAATATCTCTGCCAATCAGATTGTGTCCCGAGCAGCTTTGTGTTTGGGCGGAAAAATATACCCAACAGCCCTGATTATGTTGGATAGGCAGAAGATAGACATTATATTGGGGATGTCTTGGTTAAATCGTCACGGTGCCGTTCTCAATATCGGTAACCGGACTATCCAGATTGACTCGCCGATTCACGGACAGCACACGCTGTTTTTAGACAGCGAAGATCCAGATAGGGTAGAGGCCTACCACACGGAAGCGCTGAAGATTGAAGATATTCCGGTGGTACGTGATTATCCCGACGTATTTCCCGATGACTTACCGGGCATGCCGCCCGAACGGGACGTCGAGTTCAAAATTGAACTGGCACCGGGAACGACGCCTATTTCACGAAGGCCTTACAAGATGGCACCTAACGAGCTAGCGGAGTTGAAAGAGCAACTGAATGAACTCATGAGCAAGGGTTTCATACGACCAAGTTCTTCACCTTGGGGTTGCTCAGCGCTGTTCGTTAAGAAGAAGGACGAAACACTACGGCTATGTGTTGATTATCGTCCTCTCAATGCTGTCACGATCAAGAACAAGTATCCTTTGCCCCGCATTGACATTCTGTTTGATCAACTTGTGGGTGCAAAGGTATTTTCGAAGATGGATCTTCGGTCGGGCTATCATCAAATCAAGATCCGACCGGAGGACATACCGAAGACAGCTTTCTCGACGAGATACGGACTCTACGAGTACCTCGTCATGTCATTTGGGCTAACCAACGCTCCGGCACACTTTATGTATTTGATGAATTCTGTGTTCATGCCGGAACTAGACAAGTTCGTCGTGGTATTCATCGACGACATATTGGTTTACTCCAAATCTGAAGAAGAGCATGCTGAACATCTGCGCATTGTGCTACAACGGTTGCGGGAGCACCAATTATATGCCAAGTTCAGCAAGTGCGAATTTTGGATTGATCAAGTGCCTTTCCTAGGCCATATCATTTCAGCAGAGGGCATTGCCGTGGATCCCAGCAAAATTGAACAAGTGCTGAAGTGGGAATCTCCCAAATCTATCCACGAGGTCCGAAGTTTCCTAGGTTTAGCGGGTTATTATCGGAGGTTTATTCCGAGCTTCTCAAAGATTGCTAAACCAATGACGGAGCTGCTGAAGAAGGGTACTAAATACCTGTGGAATGCAGCCTGTGAAGCCGCATTCAAAACTTTGGTGAAACATCTCACAACGGCTCCAGTTCTTGCTCAGCCGGACACGACGAAGCCATTTGATGTATACTGCGATGCATCCGGCATCGGTCTCGGCTGCGTTCTGATGCAAGAAGGGCGTGTAGTCGCCTATGGGTCTCGTCAACTGCGAAACCACGAGCAGCATTATCCAACTCACGATCTTGAGCTTGCTGCAGTGGTGTTGGCATTGAAGATGTGGAGGCATTACCTACTGGGTAATCTTGTTCACCTCTACACCGACCATAAGAGCCTGAAGTACATCTTCACGCAGAAGGAGCTGAATATGAGACAACGGAGATGGTTGGAGCTTATAAAAGATTATGAAATTGAGATCCACTATCACCCGGGAAAAGCAAACGTGGTTGCCGACGCGCTTAGTCGGAAAGCCCACGTTCACAACTTAGCGGTTGCTGAGTTGGAAGATGAAGAACCCAGCCTCCGTGTCATTCCGTATGGCGCGCTTTATAATCTCGCGCTCATTCCAACAATCCGTGAAGAGATTGTTGAGGTTCAAAGAAGAGACAGAGGTATGTCACACATACGGAGAAGACTCGACAACGGAGAGATGAAATGCTTCCGGAAGGATGGGAACGGTACGATATGGTTTAAAGACCGTATAGTGGTACCGCGTAATATGAAACTCCGGAAGAAGATCTTGGATGAAGCCCACCTGTCTAAGTTTTCCATTCATCCTGGAAGTAACAAGATGTACCAAGATTTGAAACAGAAATTTTGGTGGACGAGGATGAAGAGGGAGATTGCTAAATACGTATCCGAGTGTGATACGTGTAGACGGGTCAAGGCTGATCATATGCGGAAAGCCGGACCGCTACAACCTTTGAAGATACCGGCATGGAAATGGGAGGATGTGAGTATGGACTTCATCGTCGGATTACCGCTCACATCCAGGAAGCATGACTCGATATGGGTGATTGTCGACCGGTTGACGAAATCAGCTCATTTCATACCGGTGAACACTCATTATCGAGCAAGACAATATGCGGAGTTATTCATCTCCAGAATTATATGTTCACATGGTGTCCCGAAGACCATCATTTCAGATCGAGGTGCGCTGTTTGTTGCTCGTTTTTGGGAGCAGCTGCATGCCTCGTTGGGCACTAAGCTGATTAGGAGCTCCGCATATCACCCTCAAACTGATGGACAAACGGAGAGGGTGAATCAAGTGCTCGAGGACATGTTGAGAGCATGTGCCATCCACCACGGTAGGAATTGGGACGATCACCTACCGCTGGCGGAGTTTTCATACAACAACGGTTATCAAGCGAGTATTAAAATGGCACCGTATGAAGCTCTCTATGGCCGGAAGTGTCGCACACCACTGAATTGGTGTGAGTCCGGCGAAAGAGTTCTGTTTGGGATTGATCTTGTCAACGAAGCCGAAGATCGAGTTCGGTTGATACAAGAGAACTTAAAGGCTGCACAATCCCGACAGAAGAGCTACGCTGATCAAAGGCGTAGGCCATTACATTTTGACGTCGGAGAACACGTTTATCTTCGTGTATCCCCGATGAAGGGAATTCACCGGTTCGGTGTAAAGGGGAAGCTCGCTCCCCGTTTTATTGGTCCTTTTGCTATCACGGAGAAGTGCGGACCCGTAGCCTACCGGCTGGAATTACCGGCAAGTCTAGCGGGTGTTCATGATGTATTTCATGTTTCACAGCTGCGGAAGTGCCTCAAATTCACCGCTGCTGTTCGCACTGAGGACATCGACGAATTGAAACCGGACCTGACCTACACCGAGCGACCGGTCCAGATTTTGGATGAAAAGACCCGGGTAACCCGGAACCAGACAATCAGGTTCTTCAAGGTGCTGTGGAGTAATCACACCACGGAAGAGGCGACGTGGGAAAGTGAAGATTACCTCCGCACCAACTATCCGGAATTTTTAGCTTTGTACAGTTTGTAATTACCTTTCCCGTCTCGTTCCTGTTTTGTAATCTCGGGACGAGATTCTTTTAAGGGGGGAGGAATGTAAAAGTCCCAAAAATGTGTATGAATAAAAACTATGGGTTGAGTTCATATGTGTGGCAATGACAGGAAAAATGAGACTTGCTAAAACTTTTCTTCATGCAAAGTAATACATGGATGAACATCCAACATGAGGTTCACCTTTTTATTTAAAAATGTTGAACCAATAAGGAGTTAAATACCTCTTTGCATGTAAGTTTAAAATTCAGATTTGAAATTCAAAGTTCACACATATGGTGACCCAAAAACTTTGAATTAACATGCAGCCATATAGTTGAGTTTTTAGGGAAAAGGTTATCACCAACTTTTCAATTGTAGGGTGGGCTCAAAGGAGAGCTAAAGAGAGGAAATTGCAAATTCTAAACCAAATTCAGATTTAGTCTTGCAAATTCAAACTAAATTTGAAGAATTCAAATTCTAGCCCACCTTTTTAAAATTTAGCATTTTGGGGAGTGAAAAGATCAGCTTGAGAAGATATTTGCTGAAGAAATGGGGGGTGGGACCCACAGGTCATAGAGCTAAAGGAGAAGACTTACTCCCTAAGTTTTGCTCTCAGTGGGGACTTTTCCCGAGCAGCTCGCGAGCGCCACCGAGCAGCTTGCCGGTGACAGCTCCTGCTGCCGGTTTCCATGCGCTGGCGCCCTGGGGTCGGTCCTGGCCACACCCCCAACGTGATAACGTGCCCCCCCGGCCGAAGCAAAGCACAATTGCTTTCTCCTCCTCGCAAACAAACCGAGAGCAGAGCACCTCGTCGGCGCTGCTCCACTGCCCCTGTCTCCCGGCCAGCCCAGCGCCTCTCCGGCAGGCTCAAGAGGTCACAGAGGTGCGCCAGGAGGTACTGATCCTCATCCCGTCGTCCTCTTGCTCTCCCCCGACGCCGGCTCGCCGGAATTCCAGTTTTGGCACCAGTGCACGTGTAGAACAGCATGTGTGTAATTCGGGAAATTCTCCCAAACCGATTGATCACACCTCCCACAATTCAAACCACAGCAACTAGATGCCCTAGCGCCCTCCCACGCCGAAAACCAAGGGAAACCGACCCTCCTGTGCCCCGGGCGACGAGAAATCGTCGCCGGCGGCCAAAACTGCCATGGTCCACGGTGAGGACTAGGTTGCAGCCACTTTCTGCATGATCTGATCCACGTTCCGTGTTCCTAGAACCATAGGGATGCTGTAGGACATCATAGCTCGCCGGGAGATGCCTTGGACACGCGGGAACGCGTCCATGTCGAGCTCCCGAGCCGCCCCACCGGTGCCGACCCACCTGCAGCCATTTTCATGCGGGAAAACCTTGCCCGGCAGCTGCGCCACGTTCCCAGGAGCATGTAGGGCGAAACCGGAGCTCATTTGGTGGAGAAATGAGGGAGAACGAGCCATGCCAAGTTTCTGCTGGTGTGCACCGCGGGCTCTGGCGGGAGGTTGAAGAAGCATCTGACCCGTGGGCCCCACGCGCGACTGTGCTGTTTAAAATCAAACAGAGAGTTGTGCAAACTTGTAAAATGCATAACTTGGTGTAGGAAGCTCCAAAAATAGTGAGATAAATTTTGTTGGATTCCTTAAAGGGAGTACTATCCAGAGGTACAACCCAATTTGTATGAAACGAATTATTTAATTCTGGAAAATTCTTGGAAGGTTTTCTGAAAAAGAATTATAGAGGGAGTTTGGTTTATCCAAAAATACCCAAATTTTGCCAGAATATTCTTTAGCATATTGTTGACCTCATAGCAAATTTTCAGCTCATTTGAAGATCATTTGAGTAGGGATTTGCTAAAAACAATCTGCTGTGTTCATAAGAGTCCAGAAACATTTTCAGAAAATGTTTCCCACTTCAAAAATCTGTTCTGAGCAATCCATAGCTCCAAAAATCATAGGAAAATTTAGGCAAGCTCTATGGGACATACTTGGAATTGTAGTTCACTTAGTTGGGCATGAAAATGCACATTACTACAGAATTAATTCTATTGAGTACAAATGCTTAAAGAATTGTTCTGGGAGAACTACCCAAGTAAAAGGGCTGAATTTTGGACCAGATGACTCTCATGTGATCAAAAACTCACATGTAAATTATCAGCCCAATATAAGTCCTGGAACTCCCTGTTCTTATTCTCCATACTTATGTATAAGGGAAAAATACATAAGGGGTATGGTGAGAATTATGGAGGACACAAGTTGACTCCACATTAGCTGCAAGTTGGCAAGCTAAATCCTTAGGTAGTATAAAACCTGCTGTAAAAGTTTTGAGGCCATTGGAGTTCTTGTTCTTCAGTTGCACTCAAATCCTTTCAGTTTGTCTATTATGTTCATTAGAGAAAAGGGTTAGTGTATAGCTAAGGGCCTTAAGGTCAAATTAGTTTAATTCTGTTCTTTGCACGACAGAGGCAAACCAAGCCATGCTTGGCTTTTCCACACAACCTCTGTTCTTAAGAAAGTAATTCTATAACTTCTTTCCATTACATTCCATGAAACATATGCATATGCATTTCAATAGGAACCACAACGAAGGGGACTCAAAGGAGTGATTCATCAAAGTGGATCAAGCTCCGGAGAGTCAAGGGTGGATCTGCAAGGACACTAACTGTTATATACAACTACCCTGCAAAACAGGCAAGCTCCGGTTTGCATTTAACAACTGTTAAGTTTTTGTTTTGTATTCACTTTCGGTCAAGGTATGAACTGTGCATTAGGTCTAGTGATTGATACTCCTCTTGCATAACCAAATGACCCATTGAGTATTGGGTAGGTGTCTTTCACCGCGTAGAACTGCCATGCTTAAGTACGGTTCGGTAGAAGTCGAGTGGTGAGATGCTACTCGCAGATTTAGGGACAACGGGGGCATACGGAATTGGTTCGTAATTGAATTAGCAAGTTAAAAGTTGAGACCGGAAGGTTGTAGGAGCAGCAGGACATAGGGGCCTGGGTGCTGTAGACCTGTCCGTGTCGGTCAAGGACCGATCCGTATGCGGCCCTGTTGAACAAGTTTGAGTTGTGTACCGGACTCATGCTGGCTATATGGGACCCAGTAAACCGATGTACCTCGGGAAGCTGTCGTTGGGACTTTTCGGGTCGCCTCAGGCGGACGGCCGGTGTGCAGTATGTGGGGAATATTCTCATGACATCTCACGTCGGAAGGTGCACCATGAGAGTAGCTACTGTACGGGGCGACTTGATCGATTCAGCGGGGGTGAAACGGGGGAAAGGCTGCCACGTACGACGTCAGTGATGGTTGTTGTAGGCAACGTCGAGTACGGGCGTACGTGTCGTGTAGTCCGGGTGTTATTGATTCGAATCACCGTCGCTCGCGGAATGGACCGAGCATACTTGTTCTCACAGTCGTGACGTAGTAAGAACTTGCATGAGAAAGGAACTAATCATATTGATGTGAAGTATTATTCTACCTTGTATTGGAGCTTGATGAATAGGCTAGTGCAAACTCGATTCATTTATGCCATGAGCAATTTACATCGGGGGAAAGCGTTTCTTGTTTGATTGTGGACTCCCGATGTGGCGTGCCCAGGGTTACTTAAAATACTGCAATTAATACTGAAAGTAAGGATTCACTTTTAGGCGAGTTTACTTATGCTTCTGCCATCCTATGTTAGGTCCATAACCTCACTTAGAGTTTCATGTTTAGGGTGACGGTTAAGTCTTGCTGAGCGTTATGCTCACGGATGCTATCCGAGTTGTTTTGCAGGTAATTGACTCGCTGATTATGAGAAGGGATGCCGATGAGACTCGGGAACCTCCGAGTGTTTACTCAAAGAGCATCCTCGCCGCTGCAGATTGATCTTCGTGTTGCTAGTAAGAAACGTCCGCGGGCTGGACTGTTTCTTTGTTGCTAGTTTAGATATGAGTCGTGAGAGTGATAGTCTTCCGCTGTAGTTTACTCTGATATATATTTATTTGTAAAACAATCTTGTACGCTTCCGCAAACCATTTATGTAATATGATGTATGTTCATCGACCCGTGTGCTGTTGGGTGCCGCATAACACGGCACCACCCGACGAGGTCCCGTGGGGCCGTTTCATGGAGAATCATATGGGACGTCTACAACTTGATGGAAACACTCACCAACTCGGACTCAAGTTCAACTCGGAGTCCACGAGCAGTACATCTTAAAACGGACGCCCAGGATGCATACGGACTCCGTTTTTGACGTTCTACATATGCATGGAAAGATCAGAAGATAAACTTTCCAACGGTTCTGGTCCCACATTAAAATTTGCCGGGTGTCGTTGGGAGTTGTCGAAACAAATTGAATTCGGAGTTCTGTCCGGTGTTGCACCACCATATTGGGCTTTTGGGCCTTGTATCCCATATGAGTCCATTAGGGACGCATCTAAAGATCTTATGGTCGAACCCTAGCCTTTAAATACTGCAGCCGCCGGCCATATTTAGTGGGTTTTGCTTAGATAAACAGTCGCCGCTCTACGGTTTGTGTGAAACCCCAACTTCGTGATTTTCAGATCACATCTTCTACGTTCTTGCTCGTGTTCTCGGTTGCACCTGCACGGATTAGCCTTCTTGGCGAGGTCAAGCGTGTGCTGCATGGTTGATAACCAATGGAGCAGTGGTGTAGTGATTGCAGGGGTGTTCAAACTGCTCGAGTGCCTCGGATCATCAACGTCGAGTTCTCCACCTCAATCGACCTACCTTTCGGAAGATCGGGCCTAAACTACTCATCAAACTATTTGTGGGAATGATAGGCAATTGATATTTAATAACATAAGACTGGATTATGAAATTATGGGTGGCACCGGAGTCAAAAAGTATGACTACGGGATGATCTGAGTAAGAAAACTTACCCGCGAGGACGGGTTCGCCTTCCGGCACGTCTTCGATGGCTAAGTGGTGGACGTTGCTGGGTTTTTGTACTGGTTTCTTGGGCTGATTGCGGGGCTGATTAGCACCCTGATACGGTCCTGCACCCCTGCCCTGTCCCTGCTCGGGGCAGTCCCTCGCAATATGCCCGACACGGCCACACGTGAAGCACGTATAAGGTGTCGGGGTCCCTCCGACTTGAGGACGGAATCCTGGTGCACGCGGTTGAAACTGAGGCGCACGCGGGACCATTCTTTGTTGCTTCTGTTGCTGTGGTAGATACGATGGTCGGAACTTGGCGCATTATATTGTCGACGGCAAAACTGAGGCGGTCACGCCGTTGGCTGCCATCTCTGACCGGATGGTGCGTGATACACCACGCGGTATTTTTGTGGCACCCCACCACTGCTGCTCGTCAGCGTGCTGCGTTTCTTCTTATCAGAACCGCGCTTACGCTGAGCATTTTCTTGTAGAATCGCGGCATTAAGAAGGTCGTTCAATGTGCCACGATTGCTTTGGGCGAGATGAACCTTCATTTTAGAATTCAGGCCCCGGAAGAATGCGTTTCGCTTATCTTCCTCCGTTCCCACAAATCCTGGCGCATACTGTGCCAGCCGGTTGAATAACCTGGAGTCCTCATGAGTACTCCTCTCGCCTTGTTTTAGCGCCAGGAACTCCTGGAGCTTTCTCTCCATAACACTGGGAGGTATATGGTAGGCGCGGAACACCTCGCGGAACTCCGTCCATGTGACGGCATGGCCAGCCGGTAAGGAGGCGGTGTAGTTCGCCCACCATGTACCGGCTTCCTCTTGAAGCTGTACCGCTGCATACAGAGCCTTCTGGTGTTCAGTGCACCGAAGTAAACCGAACTTTGCTTCAAGAGTGCGGATGAAGCTGTCCGCCTCCAACTGCTCTTCGGCCTCCGTAAAGACCGGTGGATGGGTCGCCAGGAAGTCTGAATATGAACTTTGTTGGGGCTGGGGTTGCCCAATATCTTGGCGTCCTCCTGGACGGGATGCACTCTGCTGCACCAGCATCCGCAGCAACTCGGTTTGCTCGTCACGCGAGCCGAGCACTGCAGCGAGAACCTCCGCAAGGTTTCTTGGAAGTTCTGGCGGTGGAGGAGGTGGTTGCTGCTGCATCGTGGTTTGCTTCGGAGGTGGAGACTCATCACCACGAACCTAACTTGGACCTCCCTCCTCTTGCGTGGACCGTGTACGCACCATTTTGCATTCATACCATAAAAAAATCAGCACATGTTGGTTTATTTCATCCAGTCTATACAATAGTAGTGCGAGAATGAAACAAATAATACGCATAACAATCACACATATGGATAAAGTATAAACTTTATACAACATATACATCCCTGGAACAGGTCACACGATCGAGTTCCAAAATAATGAACTTTATGGATTAAAAGTTCATTTCGACCATCGTGGGTCGCCACGGGATGTTAAGTGTGTTAGTCTGCGTAAATTCTCGCTATTGTACTTGACCCTAACATGTCCTTGCTCGAAGTGATATATTGAATGCATAAACTTTTCGACTCCAACTCGCTGTTTTACAACAGACGCTGGATATCGAAAGGTAAAACTAATTGTTTTGGTTGAAAACTTCAACATGATGTTCACTGTCCAGCTTCTGGTCCAGCTGACCAGTCTGGATAATTCAACTGTTTTGACCACTTTGGAGGCAAACTATGGACTAGAGTTCAACAACAAAATTGTAGTAGACTCAACAAGGAATCCAGATTGTATTTATTTGCCTCAATATCCTTCCTAGTTTATGAGTTATGATTTCTATAAGTTGACAGAATTTTCTCAGGAATTTTGACAACACCTCCTTTGCAAGTGGCTGTTCTGTTCACAAAATTCCATCTATTTCTGCCCTCAATCTATGAAAACACTGAACTACAAAGTTGTACTAGATTTCCTATAATTTCCAACGAAGTCTTACTTGACTCTTAGAAATTTTTTTACAGAAATTTGTGGTCGAAATACAGAAAATTCCAGAGAGCCTTTTGGTCTGTCCTGTTTCTGGACAGTGCCTACTCATCTGAGATTTTCATCCATTTGGAGGGAGATTTTGTTCTGGAGCTCTACAAAATATTTGAAGAGGACTTCAAAATCTTTCCAGAATGGTATCCCAAACCTCCATTTGTTCAACCAATCCTATGTTATACCCTGTTTAAATTCAGCAAAGTTTCTGCCAGAAACAGGGGAGGTTGTTCCTACGTCTTTGGAAATGAATCCACACTTCCAATTGACTCTTAGTTCAATATAGGAGTTCAATAACCCCTAAATGGAATCCTAAACTTCATTTTGACTGTTTTATTTAAAAATATTCTTTTATGTAGTCTCGGTACTAAGTTTCCTCACCAAAGAAAAATCCTAAGCCGGTGTTCCGTCATATATGTGTCAAATGGTGGAACTAAAACGTCCCTCACAAACGGTTTCTAAACGTCATGCACTAACATGGTTAATGTACCTGCAGAAGAACATACAGTAATGGTGCACACAAAGGTTTTTGACATTTCAGGCAGTTCCATATCATAATAAAAACATATGGTCCGTATCATTGCCATACGGATTGTCCTTGAGTCAAGCCACGTCTCAAGGTAAATGGTCGTGTTTTCACACCACACGACGGGGAACCCGAGTAGAGTGCGAACGGGTCGTCACGGTTGGGAATTTTATCAACCAAACAGATACCACCAACTGCCTTATGACCGTTGAGGCACGCCGATGGCGAGTGCTGTGTATGGTCCTTTGAACATTGAACGTTCAATAGTTGCATACTATCGTGTTGCTTACCACACGACGGGGTATTCTCACTTTTGCCTAGTTGGAGATCAGCGTTTTCATATGCTCTCAGAACCATGGGAAGGTTCAGAGACTCATATTCACTACCGTGCCAAGCCACGGTAAACTATTCCATACTATTTCTCGTATGGCGAGCTTACCACAATTGATCCGCCTGCGGTGGCGTACCTTACCTCTTACCTGACGTTGGAGCGTCATTATAGAATATATAACAAATATGTTAGCATTTCCATCTTAGTAACTACTACTATAATAGACCTTATGTGGGCATAGTGACTAATCCTCACTTGACTACTTCTAAGTTTTCAAAATAGCCTCTTTTCGAGCGTGCTATTCCCAATGCGGCTCTGATACCACGACTGTGGGGGACCACCCCATGATTCACCCACTCCGGGATCGTATACACCCGGTTCCATAAACAGAGCCGAGTTAATGCATATGTGTGCCTAGGATGTTCATCACTCATACACATGTAATCCACAAACTGAATTCAGAATATAACCACGAATAAATAGGGTTTAAGTACTTTATTACAACGACTCATTGTCTCACTCATGAATCTCTAACTTGTTCTTGCAGCGGTAGTCTCTAAACGACAGCAGAAATAACTAAATAGCAGCAGCTCCATCTTGAACTCCACAGGCATGTTGACGGTAGTTCGCACGCCTATTACTCCACATGGTCCTTAAAGTACTCTTCTCCTATTACTGATGTTTATGTGATAATGCAAGGGTGAGTACATGTCGTACTCAGCAAGTGCAGGAAAAGTATGACATGTAGCTTACAACAAGGTATGGAATAAAAAGGCTCATTGCAGCAAGCAAATTTCATTTCACAAACATGACAAAAACAGCAACTATTTCTAAGTGAGTTTAATCCCGTCATAACCATGTTATAACAGAAACATTCCTTCATCATAGTTCACCATTTATCATGTCTCAACCAGCCATTAATCTTTCTCAACCTCATCTCATGCTCATAATATCCATAACCATCTCCTACTCATATAACCGAAACTAAACTCAATGTCATGACTCAAAACGGTCCCAAAACCAATCCCAATGACCATACCATAACCATACCGAACATCCATCCCAAGTTTTCCCTCTAATCATGTGAGTTGGCCAGGTGCTTGTGACCATAAGCACAACTATCATGATAGTTTTACGCTCCGCAGAGGTGGCACCACTTTACCCACAAGTTTGTGATTTCGTCACCCGTCGGCGACTGCAGAACCTCCATTATACCAGTACACAACCGTCGGTGTATGGCCAATAGATCACAAAATAGCCTTTACAAAGGGGCTACTAGATGTATGGACACACTAAGGTTTCACCGGCAGGCTCGAATCACCATTCTCCCACCCACGGGCCCCCTCTTGTGCCATGCAGTTCCTAGGGCAGTCCTCTCTCGAATCCCATTCCCCGAGCCATCCACGGTCCTTAACAAGCTAGCAACACACCTAATTAGTCAGCTAAGCCGCACCCATATTTGGCCTTGTGGTGGCACTGTTTTCCTGGCATGTGCTGGCATGAACCGGTCCTTAGATCTACGGCAAGTAAACCACCATCTCATTCAGCAACATCCACGAACCAAGCTTGCCTAGATCTCCCCCGATTCCATGCTCATTAACATCAAGTTCTCATCATCATTATTCATATGAGTGCAGTAGCTAACCATGTTTTAATCCAGCTTCCCGTATCCTGTGGATTAAGCGAAGCAAAAAGGAAAAATGACCATACCCGACTCATCAACTTTCCCGGAGACAAGGATGGTTAACAAAACTAGTAAACTCCTATAAAAGGGTGTCCCATCAAGTTGACTCAAGCATACACGTCTTCGCAAACAAAACAGTTTCAAAACATGGGATCAATATGGTCAAGGGGCACTTGCCTTGCTCCCGTGGCTCTTGTTGCTCAAGCGTCTCGAAGTCTTGGCGCTGTAGTTCTTCGTATATGGCTTCCTGAGCTTGTCCTTCTACTAACGACCACGCACATACAAAATTTACAGCAATCAAAAATCATGCACAACTCTACTCAAGATGCAATTGTGTAGATGAATGCAAATCCTATGGTGCTGTTTTATTAAACCAGTTTGTATGTGTTCTTGCATGTTTTATTGGGCTTTCATGGGGTTTTATGATGAACAAGGGTGTAGGGATCAAGTATGGACGTGGGGATGATCTTGACTCAAGATCTAGATCAATCCCACCGTCAAAAACCGATCAAAACACGATCTGTCCATACGTAAAAGTTTCTGCTCAAAGGGAGCGAAGAAAACGGGTGTGCAGAAACAGAGAAGATGTCATAAGATGGTAACAAAGACCTACCTCACTTCCCTTTGGTGGAAGGGCCTTCCTCCTAGCAATGGCAGCAGCGGGGGCTCACCGGCGACTAAACTCCGGCGAGGGGGGGTGCAACTCGGCGAGTTGGGGGCTAGGGCCTCCAAGTTGTCGACTTGGGAGGGGGAAAAGGTAAGGGGTTACGTCCAAGGGGGTTTTGGGTTCTATTTATAAGGGGAAAAAGAGGAGTCCCACTCCAATTGGAGCTCAAATAAGAGTCAAACTCAATTTTGGATTTCAACAAATTTATCTTTTCAGTTAGGTGCAGCAGCCTTGGGGATATTGTGTCGGTACCCTCAGTACCCGGTACTCCCGCGCACAGGAGAAAAATCCACCTAAGGACCTCGCATCTCCGCAGTGGTGAGCTCCGGAGGTGCCACGTGTCCGGCGGGGGCCAGGCCTCCCCTCTCCCCGGAGGCGAGCTACGGGCCTGCCAGGCGGCCAGTAGAGCCAGGCCTCGCCCCCTCCGTAGGGGCGAGCTCCGAGGACGCCACGTGTCCAGCCGGGTCGGACCTCCCTTCTCCTCGAAGGCGAGCTCCGAGGGTGCCACGTGTCCAGCGGGGCCGGACCTCACCCCCTCCACGGAGGTGAGCTCCGAGAGCGCCACGTGTTCGGCGGGGCCAGACCTCATCCCTTCCGCAGGGGTGAGCTTCGAGGGCGACACGTGTCCAGCAGAGCCGGACCTCATCCCTTCCGCAGGGGTGAGCTCCGAGGGTGGCACGTGTCCAGCGGTGCCGGACCTCATCCTTTCCGCAGGGGTGAGCTCCGAGGGCGACACATGTCCAGCGGTGCCGGACCTCACCCCCTCCGCGGAGGTGAGATCCGAGAGTGCCACGTGTCCCGCGGGGCCGGATCTCATCCCTTCCTCAGGGGTGAGCTCCGAGGGAGACACATGTCCCGCGGGGCCGGACCTCATCCCTTCCGCAGGGGTGAGCTCCGAAGACGCCACGTGTCCCGCGGAGCCAGACCTCATCCCTTCTGCAGGGGTGAGCTCCAAGAGCGACACGTATCCAGCGGTGCCGGACCTCACCCCTCCGCAGAGGTGAGCTCCGCGGGTGCCACGCGTCCCGCGGTGCCGGACCTCACCCCCTCGCAGGGGTGAGCTCCGCGGGCGCCACGTGTCCCGCGGTGCCGGGGAAAGTGTCGACGGCGCACTTCGGCAAATTGGAATTGGCTTATTCCAGCTATCTTTTTCCCATTCCCCACCAATTTTATGTTTCTTTCTCCATTTCTACTTCTTTTAAAATGTTTCTCTATGAAAAATGTATGCAATGCATGGAAATGAATTTGAGGGTGTTACAATCGCATAGGGTGGTGCCATGCGATGCGGCACCCAACAGCACACAAGAAAAGAATATGAACAACATACAAACTTTTATTTGATATAAAAACAGCGGAAGTCTTTTTACAAAACATAATTATACAGCGGAAGTCCTATACATAGATACTCTCTCATTCTAGCTAAGCAAAAGTGCAGCGTCCAGCCCGGGGACGCTACACACTAGCAACATAGAACCGGAGATCATGGCGGCGTGCAGGGCTCCAGCTCGGCCGTGTACCCCAACAGGGGCATCGCCTCATCCTCGGACCCTTCCTCATAACTCTCACCTGCACACAGCTCAAATATTGCAACCGTGAGCATGATGGCTCAGCAAGGCTTAACCGACAACCTTAGTCATGGAACTCTACATGCAGGGATGTGTAATATAGGAAAAGGACTTTGCAATAAAGACACATCTACAGGTTGATCCTTACTTTCAGTTTTATAGCAACAGTTTCATGTGCCTTAGGCAGCCCTCACATCGGAAGTCCACAATCAAACAAGAAACGCTTTCCTCCGATGTGGTGATGCCCAAAGTGGAATATAAACTTAATTAGCTCTACAACTACAACATATAAGGTTTCAAGACATTAATAGTTCAATACAACATATTCAGTTGGCTTATTTCATTTCTTACTACGTCACAGCGCAGTGAACAAGCGGTACTCAAATAACTGCGAGGGACGGTGATTGCAATCAGGAGACACCCGGATAACACGTCACATACACCCACTTTCAGAAGTGTGGTGCTTCACACCTTCCTACTCTGTTGTATGCAACAACCTTTCAAAGGCAACCCAAATGCCGAACCGGTCCATCCGTAACGGGCAGGAGGTCTCCGCGTGGAGCGTGTCTTTGCCCACCGGCAGATTTACACCTTGCTACCCTCAACCCACTCCTATAAAACAGTTGGGTAAGCCTCGGCACCCAGGTTAACCAATTACATTGGTTTCCTGATTCCCATATGCCAGTATGTATCTGGTACTGTTTGATACCTGTCCAGTAGGGCCGCACACGACTCGGTCCTCAATCGACACCAACAGGCTACGCACATGAGATCCCTGCTCACTGCATCCTATCCCCCTGCTGAGTCTCAGTTTCACAATCTTAAGCCATTATCTACCTCTTTTCGTACCGTGTGAATAAATACCTATCTCGCGAGATGATTCCATCCACTCGACTTCTACCGAGATCCTAAGAACATTAGCCTGGCATTCTCTACTCGTCGAGTCTGTAAACTACCCAACCATTCATAGGATTTAAAGTCATGCAAGTGGGGTTTCAATCACCCTAACTCTAATGCAAGCAATTCACCATAAACATAAGTGATACAAATGAAAAACTTTATATAAGTTACTTAAATGCAAACCGGGGCTTGCCTGGTTGCGAGTTAAATGGAAAGTCAGCGTCTGGTGGGAGGACGTCCAATGGCTCCGGTGTATTTTCAACTTCGGTCACTATATGAAATGTAGCAAAATACATGTATAAGTGCTAAGGAATTATAAGAAGTAACTTATATTCATAGCTACTGCTATTTAGGTTCCTTAATTGGATTTGGGATTTTTCCAGTGGATACTAGACTCTCTAAGGATGATCTCAGCAAAATTTGGAGAAATTTTATTGAACCTTGTGGTCTCCAAAAATTCCCACAAGTCCAAGGCTTCTCTGAATTTTGAGCCCAAATCTGCAATTTTAACATGTCTAACAGTGAAAAATCTGATTAGGGAAAGTCTCCATAGTTATAACAAAATTTGTTTCACCATTTTTGAAGCTACCAACAGAGAGATATGAATTTTGGAAGTAGATAAGAAATGCTGAAAATGCCTCTGTTTATTTCCCATTTTTCAGAGACATAAAGGATTGACACCACATTTGGTCAAGCAAATGAGGTCCAATGCCTCTGAGATTTTTACTGGAGTTCAATGATTTTTGGAAGAATGTCCTGCCCAAATTTGGGAATTTTCCAATAAACAGAACTCCTTTGAAAATTCCTAAAGGTTTTCCTTAAATGAATTAATGAGCCAAATACAGAGATTTTCATAACCATTGGGCTGCACCCCTGGATAGTACTCTCTGAGTTGAATCCAACAAAATTTGTTAGACAATTTTTGGACATTCCTACACACAGTTATGACTCTTCAAAGTTCGAACTGGAATAGAAAAATCCTGGAAAAGTTTAGACCCGATAGTGGGTCCCACTCGCCAGTATTCTCTTCAACCTCGCGCTAAACAGAGGACCGGCGGCGTTCTCCGGCGAGAGTGGCGGGAACGGCATTCCCGGCCGCTTCCCGTGCCAAATCTTTCCGCTCCTCCATTTTCCACCGCGCTGAACACGATGGTGGTGTCGCCGACGGCCGAAACTCGCCTGAAAATGGTGCGCACCGGTGACAGCAGGGTTTCAAACTCCGGCGAGGTCGGGAAGCTTCATTCCTCCACCAAGCAATCGGCTCTCAGTCTCTAGAGCACCAGTGGGAGATGTAGAAGCTAGAACAGGCTACCCAACTCGATGAATTGGCCGATAAAGTAGGGTTCAACGGTGAGCCGAGGGGGTTTCCCATGGCGGCGCGAAAATCGGCTAGAACATGCCCAACTCTTGATGGGTGGCAGACAAAGGGGTCCTACCCCCTCTATTTTTAATCCAATTTTCCACTGATATTCTTCCCACAGCCACTCAAAATTTAAGGCTATGCTTTGGCTCAAATTTAAGGTTTGAAAATGTTGAATTCAAATGATTTGAATTCAGGTGTGGAGTTTAAATTGTGTTTGGTCATTTGAATTTGAAATGGAATTTGAATTCCCCCTTTTGCATTGTTCCAAAAACATAGCAAACCAACTCCAATGTTTCTGAATTTTGGCATGGCTGCTAGTTCAAATGTGAAGAACACATTTGTGGAACCAAATTTGCAAATGGAGGAAATTGGAATTTGAAACTGAATTTGAAATTCAGATTATAGGGCTTCCTCTTTTAATCCCAAACAAATACTGCAACCCCTCCAAAGGAGCTGAAATTTGGAAGGTTGAATATTTGAAATATGAAGACCCAAGTTATGAATTTAGACCCTCTTGTGAAGGACAAGCTGGCAATGTTCAATCGCGGCAGCCTCAACGACATCATTGATGCTGCGATTGTTCAGTAGGACTCCGGCAAGGAGTTAGCGGCAGCAGAGAAGAAGCGAAGCATGCCGCAGAGCAGCGGAGAAGGAGGTGGTCCTTCTCAAAATACCAGATGGTGTATCGCTCACCATCGGGTAAACGCTGGCAGCCAACACAGAGGTCGATGCCATTCCACAGTCGGCCATATTCTCCACCGGCGTTCAGGCCGGTACTACCAGCACCACCTCCACAGCAACAACAGCAGCAGCGGGCAATGCCGCGTGCATTTGCACCTCAGCAGTGCATGTCGGGCTTTCGTTCCCCAAGCATGGGCCAATCGTCAAGCACATGCTTCAAATGAGGTCGCCCAGGACACTTCGCCAACAACTGTCCTGAGAGGCAAGGCGGTGGAGTGGCACCATAGTTTCCGGGGAGGAATCAGCCCTGGAACCCCATTAATGCGCGGCGGGCAAATATTAAGCCCGGCACCGTCCACCAACTCACCATAGAGGACGTGCCGGAGGGGGAGCCAATCCTTGCGGGTATGTTCCAACTCCACCAGCATCCCGCCATAGTGTTATTTGATTCAGGCACCACACATAATTCTATTATAGCCAAGCTTTTATTGCTAAACACAGCTTGCAAATACTACCCACCGAGAGTCCATATTTGATTTGTTCACCGGGTGGGAAAATTTCAGCAAGCATGATGGTTTCCAAAGCACCATTATGCTTCGAGGGTAGATTATACCCTACGTCTCTCATAGCTTTAGAGGGACAAAAGTTCGATGTCATCTTAGGGATGTCGTGGTTAACATGCCACGGCGCTGTTTTAGACACCATCCTCCGAGTCGTGCATCTACACTCAGAAATGCACGAGTCTCACTCATTATTTCTGGGCAGTTCAGAAATAAAACTTCCAAGTGTGTATCAATCCACCACGATCAGGTTGGAAGACATTCCAGTAGTCCATGAGTTCCCAGACGTGTTCTTGGTTGATTTACCGGGGAGGCCGCCCGACCGAGAGGTGGAGTTCAAGATTGAACTTGCACCAGGAACTATGCCAATATCCCGAAGGCCGTACAAGATGGCGTCAAAGGAATTGGCAGAATTAAAAATGTAGTTGACAGACCTGCTGGAGAAGGGTTTTATTAGGCCGAGCTCCTTGCCATGGGGCTGTTCAGCATTATTTATGAAGAAGAAGGATAAAACTTACGGCTTTGCATGGACTATCGTCCACTAAATGCCATAACTATCAAGAAAAGTACCCATTGCCACGGATCGACATGTTGTTTGATCAGTTGGTCGAAGCAAAGATCTTTTCTAAGATGGACTTAATATCCGGGTACCATCAGACTAAGATACGGGCTGAGGATATACCGAAGACGGCTTTCTCGATGAGGTACGGGCTTTATGAGTACCTGGTCATGTCCTTCGGCCTCACCAACGCTCCAGCTCACTTCAGCAGTAGGAAAATTAAATTTTGGAGGTTAAAATGTGAAGTGGGACCCCCCTGTCAACCACTCTAAACCGAAGAACCGCCTCTGCTCGAGTCTGCCTTCGCACGGGAGAGCGCCAGCGCGCCGGCCGACCGGTTCCCGATGGGAGATCGGCGCCAGCTCCTGCTGTTCGGTGTACGAACGACCCTTATCAGTCCACGAGCTGCCAAAGGCGATCTTCTTCACTAATGTTCCGCGTTCCCTCGTTCTCTGCTCCCTCGCGCAAGAAACCGACCAGGGTTGCCGCTGTGCTGTCGATCGCTCGGCCACACCAGAAGATCGAGTTCAAACCCCAGCAGAGCAGCAAAACGGCACCAAGGGACTCCCCACGACCTCCTCGCACCATTTCCTCGTGAGATCAGCCTCCACAACCCGAGAAAACCGAGTTTCTGTGGCGGCCAAAAGAAACCACCATGGACGGCTCTCGTGGACAGCCGCACCCAGGGCTTGTCACAGCCAAGCAAGGCCACCTCTGGATGCGCAAGGACTTCCTACAGCTCACTTCCGAAGCTTGAGCTGAAAGGTTAAGCGTCAACGGTGAATTTTGCAGTTTGCTTCTAGCTGGTGCAAAGTCACCTTCAGGTAAGGAACTTTAAAATTCCCATTTGGTTCTCGTTTAGATTCCACGAAACTTCAAACACAGGAACTAGATTCAGTAGCGCATAAGTTAGCTTCACAAAATCTAGCATGAAAACCCCTGTGCACGGCGTATTTCCAAGTTTTCCGACGGCGGCTTTAGCGGGAAGCATCGGGCGCACGGTGAGACCCACCATGGAGCCATTCCCGTGCCTTTCCACCACCATGCCGAGCTTCCCGAGCCACCACTGGTGCTGTAGAGCCACTCCACCGAGCTTTCGGCAGGCTAGCACGTTGGAGCGACGTCGCCAAACTCTTCTCGAGCTGCCGCACCATCGCGAGCTCGGTTAGAGCCGACGTCGAGATGGGAAACCCTCCCAACGTGTTCAGCGCACAAAATTAGGGGCTAGCGGCGAGTTATCTCACGGGAGCTGACCGTACGATCGAGTTCGGTGATGCTCCGGCGACCTCGGCGGCGCTACCGCGCAGGAAACACGAGGTAGATGACGACCGGGGCTAGGCCCACTGTCAGTGGGAGGAAACCGGGTAATTGGATCTTCTGTGGGCGCGGATCAGCTGTGACAGTGCAAGAATTTAACCTGTGGCCCGTGTGTCGTCGGTTCAGCACACTACACGTGTTTCCTTGGACCCACAGGCAGATTTAAACATTTCCACGATTTAATCATATCCTAGATTTTCCCCCAAACTTTAGAAGAACATAACTTTGGCTAGAAAACTCCAAATCGAGTGAACCAAATTTTGTTGGATTTAGATCTCTGATTACTTTCCAACAAATCAAGTTTCACTTTATGAAAATTCTTATTTCTCCAGAATTAATTCTTCAAAATTTAAACTGTTTAGAATTGTAACTGGAGAACCCTTTGGAGGAAAATTCTGAAATTTGGCCAGGATGTTCACCAAAATATCCCTGAGCTACCATAAAAAATTCAGACTCATTTGAGGTCATTTGATCCACCTAATGGTGTGATTAATAAAACAGTTCCAGAGAAAATGGAAAATGTCCAGAAACATTTTCAGATTTTCCCTGAAATTGTTTAGCTCATATTTTTAGCTAGGAACCTTCAAAGTAAGTGAAAGCAACTCCATTAGAATCCTTTGAAAATCTAGTTTCTAGAAATTCATGGCTTGCACCATGAAAATCCCTAGAACACCCTAGGAGGTCCAATTAAGGCCAAGTACACAATTATTTGTGGAGAGCTCAAATGAGCTTTTCTGCAAATGAAACTTGGCCAAGTCTCTGTTTAGGTTGTATCCAAACCACAGCAAAAATTTCAGAGTCATTAGGCCTGTCTAGCAAGACTTATAGTCTTCACAAATTCAACTTCAATTAAAATACATTTAAATTAATACATATATGTATTATCTCATGTAGTCGGTAAGGTTGAGGAGGAGCCCGAAGTCTTAGACTTCATCACTCTAGAAGATCAGCTAGCCTACGACCAAGAGCAGCAAGTCAAGATCCGGTTTGCATTAACCATTTTTACAAATTTTACTGTTTTGAGAACTTACTTTGAGCACCCACTTTAATCTTTGCATTAGAGTCTTGTTTGAAAACCCAAATGCATAGCCAAGAAAACCCTGGTGGGGCATAGGTTTATAAACCTTGATTAGCTACTGCAATGCTAAGATAGTGTAGGATTCGGTACAAGTCGAGTAGTTGGAACTACTCGCGAGAATAGGCTAGAGGCACACTACTCGGGTAAAAGTAGCAAACGAAACACATGGCAAGAAAAATGAGACCGAGCGGAGAGTAAGGGCAGCAGGACGTTGGGGCCTGGGTACCATAGCTCCGTTTGTGTCGATTGAGGACCGAGCCGTGTGCGGGCCTGTTGAACAAGCTAGAACGGTACTGAAGACCTACCGGATATATGGGAACCGGGAACCGATGTAACTCGGGTAGCTGGGTGTTGAGGCATTGCTTGTCGTCCAGAGGGTAGGTTGAGAGCTTGAGGTGTAAATCGGTTGGTGGCACTGTGGATGCGCGTGCATAGACCTCTTGCTCGGGACGATAGGACCGGTTCAACATTTGGCTGACAGGTGAAAGGTGGTTGCGTACAACGTCCGTGATGGTTACTGTAGGCAACATCGAGTACGGGCGTACGTGACAGGTTATTCGGGTAACCCTGCAGGTGTCTGTAAGGTCCTAAGTTTTTAGCACATATTCAAAGTGTTCGTCACCACACACACACACACTTCATTTGAAGAAACTTTATGAATATATTTGAAGAGCAAGTAAACACCATCAACATGCTCATTAGAGAATAAACTAACAAAATGCAAAAGTGGCATTTCCCACATGCATCATCTAGGGGCTGAGCATATGAAAAACTCCTACACCTTGCTAGGAGTGCTCATGCCAAGTTTCACCCAAATCCAAAACCTTTTTGAAGTCTTTTTGGGGTATATCTAAAAAGAGGGTAGTTTGAACTCAAATTCAAACTACTTTTATCCCATGACTTCAAAAGTAGGAGGCATATTCTTACTCAACGCATTTTTGTGAGCTCACACACAAATTTTCACTCCATTTGGAGTTGATCTTGACATGAGCTAAGTTAAGCAAATTCAAACTTTATTTGAGTTTCAAACTGCATATGTGCTGAAAACATATTCAAACAATCCACAATTTGAATTCTATCCAATTCAAATAGCCAGAAGGTAGATAATTCAAATGACCAAGGTTATTTGGGTCTCTACTGTTTAGAGCAGTGGGGAAAATTCAATTTCAGTGGTTAAAACCGGAGTGGGACCCACGTGTCAGCCTTACCAGTGTTTTAACCGACTGAAGTCTACGCAGCTCGGTTCTTGCGCGCGCCCACGAGATCGCCACGGCGCTGCCGACCGCTGCCACCTCCTGGTCGCCGATCAGAGCCACAAACCGACTTCCCCAGCTATATATCTTCGAGCTGCCGCCGGCAGCGAACCGTTTTCCCACTGCCTCAACGTTTCCAGCGCTGAGAAACCCGAGCCGATCGCCGCACAGCTCCACCGCATCAACTTGCCATCGACCGGCCAAAACAGTCCCTTCTACCACGAGCTGAGGACACAAACGGCACCGCCGGTCCTTGCTCGACGTATTACAGCCCTCAGCTGCTCGTGATCAGCTTCGGCTGAGCTTGTCCGAGCTGATCTTCCGTCGCTCTGTCAACCCAAGAGCTCCTCCGACTTGACGCAGTCGTCCGAGCAGCTCTAGGCTTCTCCAGCGCGACAAACGTGTCTCTGAGGTTAGCATCAAAGTCTAGTAGCTCTCCCCGAACTCCCTAGGTCCCTCTTAGCGCCGGTTAGCCTGAATTTCAATTTTTCCAGATGATCGACGGAAAGAACACCGAGAACCAAAACTCAAAATTCATCTCGATCACTTGATCACTGGGAATCCTGGTCGAGCTGAAGCTAGAGTAGCACCTCACAGTCACCTCAGCCAAATCCTAGCGGTGATGATCAACCCAATGAGCAGGGCACCGGAGTTTGGCCACCGCCGGTGAAAACGGCTCGGGTCGCCGGTGAAGTCTACTTTCCCGGCGATCTCCGGCCAAGATGATGGCAGGGTTAGCTTCCCCGTGCCCCAGTGGTACTTTGTGACCCATTGGATGACCGTGTTCACCGCCGAGACGAGCTAGCACCGTCGGACCCGAGCTCATCTTCCGCCTGCGCCGTCGCCGACTAGGTTTCCGGCGATGTCGAAGTCCGGGGAGTTGCCCGGCGTGTGCGCCGTGCTCCAAGGATCACGTAGGAAGAAACCGTATCGAAAATTAAGCAGTAGCGGCCGAGAACGAACCGCGCCACCGTCGCTGAGCGTCGCGCGCTCGGGCGCTGGCAGGAGGTAGATGAAGACACTGTGCATGGGACCCACAAGCAGTGTTTTAAACATTTCCTGATTTTCAGTTTTAGTTCAAACTTCAAACCCACATAACTTTGTCTAGAAAACTCCAAATCGAGTGAATCAAATTTTGATGGATTCAGCTATCTGAGTACTTTCCAACAAATCAAGTTTCACTCTATGAAAATCCTTAGTTCTCCAGAATTAATTCTTCAAAATTTAAACTGTTTAGAATTTTAACTGGAGAACCCTTTGGAGGAAAATTCTGAAATTTTGCTAGGATGTTGACCAAAATATACCTGAGCTACCATAAAATTTCAGATCCATCAGAGTTCGTTTGATCCACCTAATCGTGTGATTAATGAAACTGTTCCAGAGAAAATAGAAAATGTCCAGAAACATTTTTCAGAATTTCTCTGAAATAGTTTAGCTCATATCTTTAGCTAGGAACCTTCAAATTAAGTGAAACCAACTCCATTAAAATCCTCTTAAAATATAGTTTGGAGAAAGTCATGGCTTGCTCCATGAAAATCCCTAGAACTCCCTAAGAGCTCCAATTAAGGCCAAGTACATAATTATTTGTGGAAGTCCCAAATGAGCTTTGCTGCAGGTGAAACTTGGCCAAGTCCCTGTTTAGGTTGTATCCAAACCACAGTAAAAATTTCATAGTCATTGGGTCTATCTAGTAAGACTTATAGTCCCCACAAGCTTAATTTCAATCCAAATGCATTTAAATTGACACATGTTTATATTTATCATATGTAGTCGCTAAGGTTGAGGAGGAACCCGAAGTCTTAGACTTTGTCACTCTGGAAGAACAGCTAGCCTACGACCAATAGCAGCAAGGCAAGATCCGGTTTGCATTCACCCTTTTTACAATTTTTTACTGTTTTGAGAGCTTACTTTGAGCACCCACTTACTTCTTGCATTAGAGTCTTGATTGAAACCCAAATGCATAGCCAATAAAACCCTGGGTTGGTATTAGGTTTGAAAACCTCATTATCTACTACAATGCTAAGATAGTGTGGGATTCGGTACAAGTCGAGTAGTTGGAACTGCTTGCGAGAATAGGCTAGAGCCACATCGCTCGGGTAGAGATAGCAAATGAAACACATGGAAAGAAAAATGAGACCGAGCGGAGAGTAAGGGCAGCAGAACTTTGGGTCCTGGGTGCTATAGCTCTGCTTGTGTTGATTGAGGACCAAACCGTGTGTGGGCTAGTTGAACAAGCTAGAACAGTACCAAAGACCTACCGCCTATAAGGGAACCGGGAAACCGATGTAACTCGGGTAGCTGGGCATTGAGGCATTGCCTATCGTTCAGAGGGTTGGTTGAGAGCTTGATATGTAAATCGGCTGGCGGCACTGCGGATGCGCGCGCAGAGACCTCTTGCTCAGGACGACAGGACCGGTTCAATATTTGGCTGATGGGTGAAAAGTGGTTGCGTACGACGTCCGTGATGGTTGCTGTAGGCAACATCGAGTACGGGTGTACGTGACGGGTTATTCGGGTAACCCGGCAGGTGTAAATTGATTATAATCACCGTCCCTCACTGTCACTGAGTACAACTTGTTCACTGTACCGTGACGTAGAAAGAACAGGCCAAATACATGTTAAAAGTTTGCTGATTTGAAAGTCATACTTTGCTTGTTAATGTCTTGTTATAGTTTAGAGCTAATTAAAGTTCTTTTCAACTTTGGGCAAAGTGCATGAGAGAAATGCGTTTCTTGTTTGATTACGGCTCTCTCATGTGCCTTAGAGTAAGGTTCTCCACAACCTGCTGCTAAAACTTGAAAGTAAGGTTCCATTAATTAGGCGAGTCCTTTGCAACTTATTTTACCTCATGCACCCTAAAACCATTCATGTAGAAGTTTCATGTATAGGAGAGACGGGTCAGTCTTGCTGAGCCATCGTGCTCACTGCTTGTGTTTGAAGCTTTTGCAGGGGTTTATGAGGAAGGGACTCCCGAGGAAGAGACGGAACCTCAGTAGGGGAACCCCGTCGAGTGGGAGTCGTGCACGCCGCCGTATTAGTGTGTGTGCGTGCTAGCGGGGACACGTTCACGGGCTGAACGTGAACTCGATGCATAGTCTATGCCCGTGAGTGTAGACTGGACCTATTTTGTTGTAAAAATGTTCATAAACTGGTTTATGTAATAAAACTTTGTTTCCGCTTTTGTATCTTTGATGTGCGTTATCCGGTGCTGTGCAATGCAGCACCCCTCAGCGTGATCCTGGCTCGACGAGGCTGTGGGGCCGTGTCAGCGTTGTATCAGAGCTCGCTTGAGGTTTAACGCACTACAAGGGTCATCTTTTTCAAAAATTTTGTGAGGAACGATTAAGTAGCCCATCTAAGGATGTTATTAGCATATAGAAAGTTGCATACTGACCTATGTGCTTATGTCGGAAAATCGTGCATCTCGGGACGCTTTATATCTTGAGGGGGTGCACGTAAGCACTGTCCACCAGTGCACACAAGCTGAAGGGTGGAGCCCCACGGGTGGCAGGTAACCCGACCCGCTTTAATATCCTCTACGACTCTTCATGTCGTTTGGGATATTCGAGCAACATCTGTCCCTGGCGTGCTTTGGGCAATTTGGGAGACCCCGTCACATGGTCAGTAACGTGAACACGTAGCTCAAGGCGTGTTTAGCTTGAGAACATCCGGGCGAGTAATGACGGCCTGGTGTATGAACTGTATGGATACCAGGCTCGGTGTGCAGCCGAGTCTGACGATTGTATGAGTTATTTGCAGTTAGTCTAACCAAGAAACGGTAGACGTGTAGCATCCGTGTGTGAGAGACGTTTAGTGCCACTGAACTAACGAAGCCGGCTAAGTCCGGTATAGGTTTTTCTTTGTGAGGACGTAGTACCGACATGATCTGGTGACACATCGACGTCACACCCCACTAAATGAGCAACTTCGTTGTAAAAACTTGAAAGTTTTAATCCAGAGCACTAACTTTGATGTAACTCCTTCCCTTAATCAGGATATTCAAAGTTACCAAGTTTTCAACTTATAGGATACTAAGGACAGAACCCCTGTTTTCAGATGAAATAAGGCTGAAGTTGATCAGAGGTTAGAGGTTGAGTTCTTAAGAGGTTGGGGTTATATTATACATTTCTGTAAATATTTTGAAGAGCTTTACAACTTTTATGCTGATGTCCAGAGGTGTTTTTTCATTCCCTAACCAAATGAAAAGTGCAGTAGAGTTGAAACTGTCCAGAAAACAGGGCAGAGCAAACACTCTCTGTAACTCTCTGTAAATTGAGTATAACTTCCTGCATAAAAATCCAAAACATAGAAAATGAGGTAGTTATGGAAATTTAATGAGATGGGTTACAACTTTGTAACAGAAAATTTTGTCAGATTTGGTGTAGAATTATCTGGAATTCTTAGATCGAATCAGTACCTCAAGCAGGGATGTGCTGTCCAATTTTCCCCAGAAATTCTGTCAACTTTGACATCTCATAACTATTGAACCAGGACAGATATTAGGCCAAGCAAATACTTTCTTGAAAGATTTTAAAGTTAACTTTAACTTTGATGTTGAGATCCAGAATTGGTTTTGCATTTAGCATGGTCTAAACTAGGTTGAAATGGAAACTGGTCAGGGCTGTCATATTGGACAGCAGATCAGCAGTCAAATTTGTTTAAATTTGAACTATGTTTCCAAGTTTTATGAGTTCAATGACATGTTTTATGTTATAAATCAATGGTTTACTGTTCAAATAAATATTTGACATTTCTCAAATATGTTTCTGCAGATGACAGCAGATAAACAATTGGAGAACGGGTAGGTGGTGTCCCACTGTTCTCACCGTAGCTGTTATCCGGAAGTGTTGAGGCAAATGCTTCAATATTTCGGGTACAGTGAGATGCCGCAGTACCTCGCCAAGGAAGAAGGCGAGGAGGGGAACAAGATGTGGACGATCCATGTCGAAGTTCCTGCAGGACCTACGCCACCCGGTTGGGTGCCGTTCACCGTCACGGTGAGGGGCAGACAGACGGAGGAAATGTGGCAAGTGGCAGCCCGCGACACAATGTCGCGTTTCTACCAACTACACGTGAGGGCTATGGAGGGCACTCCATACACGCTCATTCCAGTGAAGGGACAAGCTAATCATGTGTGGGGAGGAAGGTACATGGAGGCAACAGATCCGGGTTGCCCAAGGTACAACCCCGCGGAGGCAAACCTCAGCCTCCAATTAAGGGCGGGAAAGGCCGTGATGGACAGCCAAGCTGTTCATACGGAATGTCTCGCCGTGAAGCTCAAGGAGAGAAACAGCCATGGAGATCATTTCAAGAGTGCTCACAGCGCACTCCGCAATGTTCTCCTTCCGACAATAAAGCGACTGAACAAACAACATAATCAGTTGCAGCGTCCAAAAAAGAAAAGCCGTGTCGACATCACGGCTTTACAACAGCAAGTGCAAGCCTTGACCCAGCAGAATGAGGTCCTCACTCAAGAGCGGGATGACGCTATTGAGCAGGGGCAAGGCTGGGAAGAGGACTATAACCAGGCCATGGATGAGGTGCACGCGTTGCAGGACCTCGTACCTCCGGTAATGGGCATATCGGTGGTAGGTGCCGGACCTGTGGTTTTGGGTCTTCCAGCAATGGGAGAACCTGAACGGAATAGGAGGTCATGGACCCGGAGCCACCAGCAGAGGTAGCGGAGGAGGACGACCCGCAGGAGGTCGAGTTCTACTCCGAGTAGGAGGTTACCGTTGCCGAGTAGGGCAGCAAGGGTGATGTAACCAAACTTTTTGTAATCGGTGACATGTCGTGTAGACATTAGCGTATGTATAGGTAGTGACGACATGAGCACGACTTCTCAGAGACCGAGAATAATGTATCTTGTATAAAGTTTATTCTTTATCAATATATGTGAATGTTGTGCAAATTGTTCATGTGTCACTTCAATACCTACTGTTTCATATGGAATTTTAGGTATGGCATGTGCTGATCGCTGCTGTTTTGAATTTCAGAATGACTCGCACTCGTGCCAACCCAGACGTTGGGGGTTCCAGTCAGGGGGGAGAAACCTCCCAACAGCCTCCCGAGGATTCCTCGGGACAGCAACAGCAGAAACAGCAACAGCAACAACCGCCACCGCCACCGCCAACGGTTACTTTGGCTGACATCGTGGCAGCGACGGCGGGTTCTCATTAGCAGCACACCGAGTTGCTGCAAACCCTTATTGTGAATACGTCTCGACCAGAGAAGAGTCAAGATCGCGAGGAGCGCCAACAAAGCTCCTATTCTGATTTCCTGGCTACTCATCCCCCGGTATTCTCAAGGGCGGATGAACCCATCGATGCGGACAACTGGCTCCACACGATGGAGATGAAGTTCGGGCTGCTCCAAGTGAGTGAGTAGCGCAAGACTCAGTTCGCGGTCCAACAGCTTCAGGGATCCGGGAGCGCTTGGTGGGCGAATTTCTGCGCCTCGCAACCTACCAAGCGAGTTATGAACTGGACAGAATTCAGGACGGCCTTCAGGGCCTGTCACATACCGCCGGGTATCATGAAGAGGAAGACGCAGGAGTTCCTACGCCTGCAGCAAGGAAGCCGGAACGCACTGGAATACTGCAGGGCGTTCAATGATCTTGCGCTATACGCTTTGTATCACGCCGATACCGACGAGAAGCGGCAGGATCATTGCTACCAGGGGCTTAACCTGCTCCTGAAAGACAAGCTGGTGATGTTCAATCACGGCAGCCTCAATGACATTATTGATGATGCGATTGTTCAGGAGGACTCTGTAGGATCGAAGAGCACGTGAAAAGCTACCAGAGTGGGGTGAATGGTAGATTAAAACTTTTCGCAGCCGAAAAAACAAAAACCTCTCAGCAAAAAATCAATCGGTTAAAGAAACCGTGTGTGCAAGTGTTTTCAAACGTGTTATACCGTGACAAATCAAGTAGAGAGGTAGAGAATCAAGTCATGGATCTAATGCAACAAGAATCACTTGAATACACGAAGTAAAACTTGAGATACGATCAAAACATTAAACGAAGATCAATCTGTTCTACCCGATATAAAACAGATCTGCAACGCTGCAAAGAAACTCGTGTATCTCAAAAACTAGATCCGAAGCTCGTGAAAATTTCACAGATGATAGACAATTGAGTTGTGAAGACAACCCAAAAAGAATCACGTCAATCGGATCTATAAAACTCGAGTTATGAACGAAACACCGAAGCAACATCGGTCTGTCCACAAACTCGGCGAGAAAGACTTAACGAAAAACAAGTTGGACGAACAAGGCACAAAAGCTCCTCGAAACTATGAACTTTATTCAATAGAAACACAAGAGGAACAACCCAAAGTTCTCTACCCGTGAGAGCTCTGGCCTCCCTTGCTTTTATAGCCAGCCCTCAGGCTAAACAATCCAATCTAGGACTCCTACTCCTAATTGGACTCGTATCCTAACATACCATAACTGCTCAGGACTCTCCTATTCGCAGATAGAAGCAATCGTGAGACTTCCAAACTCCTTAGGAACGTCCTAAACATTCCTAAAACAACTCAACTTCGTGCCTAGCACGAAATCCTATCATAACCAACTCAAATCTTCCATATTTGAGCCATATCCGACTCAGCCTCAGCCTGAGTACGCAATCCAGCCGGTTGGACCTTTCCGACCAATTCTTTACGTCCACTTCTCTTCATCACGCCTTGGAACAATGTTGCCACGTCCATGCACTCCTTGCACACGTGCAAACACCTTCCAACGACGTACACGCAACCTTCATATGCACTGCCCTTGATCCTAACATGCTGCGCAACCTCCCAATCAACTCAACCACAGCTCCTCCCGAACTTGGTTGTTGGAACGTCATCTCCTCCCTGAGACTAGTCCAAGGATCCCGTCACCAGCCATGTCTTGAACTCAAGCAACACCTGCACATGAATAAATAACCAATTCTTCCGAGCACAAGTCCTCGACTTGACTCATGTTAGTTCGAAAACCACAACACCTTACATGAGCACGTCACATAAGCATGTTGCAAACCATATCAAATGATAACAGCCATAACTACCAAAACACACCAAAAACTTAGCAAATTAATACTAAGCAAATCTTCCCATAAGGCAAGTTTGAAACATTGCGAGTTAAAAGCAAAAATAAGATGCTGCAGTTCTACGAGTTGAACTTCACGGGAGCTCCCTAAAAACAAGCTCCGGACCTCACAGAAGCTCTCCGGACCTTGCAGGAGCTCTCCGGACCTTGTCAACACTTGGTGGACCTAACAATGAACTTGTCGGACCTTGCCACAGAGGAATGTTTTGGCAATATTCAAAACTTTGAATGTTAATGCTAACTTTTATCCTAATTGCCAATGTATTCAGCACACATAGGTCTCACAATCTCCCCCTTGATGAATGCATTGGCAACACCAATTAAAATCCGAACATTCGCTTATGAAAAGTTTTGAAAAGCTTTGAAAACTCATTTCTCCCTCTTTATTAATTTCTCCCCATTTCTTAAAATCAGAGAAGGAAGAAAGTGTATAACATATGCAAAGTGTAAAAAAAGTCTCTCCTTATACATATTTCTCCCCCTTTGACAATGTATTCAGCAAGGTTCAAAAGAGAAATTTTTAAATGTTATGAGCATATTATAACATATACATACAAAACAAAGCTCATCCAAGTCATACTATCAGGTTACTTACACTATCACATCAATGAGATACATAAAGTAGTGTAAGCCATGCTAGAGATCAAATGTATTTTTCAGTTTAAGCAAGTCATGATCTCCCTTACTCAACTATTTCAAAACCTGAAAACATGACACTTGTTGCTGCATTTTTATTATTCATAATCATTTAAGGCACAAAGTTGATCATATGATATTTGCAAGAGATTATATGCCGCATCAGCCTTATTCTAACCAACCAAGCCAAGCCTATGTCATTTGACAATCGGAAGCTTAAGGACATGGTTTTAGTCATACACAATTCCTTCCAAGTTCATATCTTAGTGCAGTGATAAGCAATCTCAAAAGAAGAAGTGCGATGCATGCATATTCTCTTGATCTTTTCTCAATTTTTTATTTGAAAACTCAACATGTGAGCTGATCACTTGATTAATTTTTTATGATTAAAAGCACTTGTGAGCATGCAACAAGTTCAAAACAGCAAGAAAGTTCGATCATGACCAGATTTAGTGTAAGTAATTATTCCAATTACCAGTCATGGCAAAAACTACAAAATGTATAACATGAGTAATGTAGTAAGAACTTTCAGCCTGTAAAGGAATCACAAAGTCATATATGTATGAAATACTATGCTCATATTATTTTAGTTTCAGATTCACACATAGACTTTTAAAGTTTCAAAAACTCCCCCTCAATTTAAGCCATGAGGATGCATAACCCCTATTTCACTACGAATGAAACAAAAACGAGTGAAATTCAAAGGTTTTGTAAAAATATCAGCCAATTGTTGTTCGGTATCGACATGGTGAAGCACAATGTTTCCTTTTTCAACATTATCACGAAGAAAGTGATACCTAATGTCAATGTGCTTAGTTCTAGAGTGTTTCACGGGGTTTTTAGCAATACAAATTGCACTAGTGTTATCACAAAACAGTGGAACACTATCTAAATCAACCCCATAATCCTTAAGTGTTCGAACAATACAAAGAATTTGTGAGCAAGCGCTAGCCGCAGCTACATATTCAGATTCGGCCGTGGATTGTGCAACTGAACTTTGTTTTCTAGAGGACCAAGCAACAAGTGAATTACCAAGAAAATGACAAGCACCCGAAGTACTTTTCCTATCAATCCTACAACCCCCAAAATCAGCATCCGAAAAAGCTTTCAAAGAAACGGTTGAGGAAGAAGGAAGAAAAATGCCAAATTCTTGAGTTCCATGTAGGTACCTGAGAATCCTTTTGATGGCTTGGCGATGTGAAGCACATGGGGGAAGCTTGAAAACATGCACAAAGACATACACTGAATTGTATGTCCGGTCTTGACGCCATGAGATACAAAAATGATCCAATCATACTTCTGTATTCTTTTTTATCGACCGGGTCACCATCTTCGTCAAGTTCAAGTGTTGTTGCTGTTCCCATTGGTGTCCGAAGAGGCTTGCATTTGTCCATGTTGAAGCGCTTAAGAAGGTCCTTTGTATACTTAGTTTGATGCACAAAAGTTCCTTCTTTTGTTTGCTTGATTTGCAGCCCCAAAAAGTATGTGAGTTCTCCCATCATACTCATCTCAAATTCTGAACTCATCATAGCTGAAAACTTGGACACGAGATCATGAGAAGCACAACCAAAGATAATATCATCCACATACACTTGAACGAATAATGAGTCATTGCCATGCTTAAGTACAAAAAGAGTTTTATCAACCTTGCCCATGGTAAACCCCTTTTCAAGTAAGAATGTTTTTAACCTATCATACCATGCTCTAGGGGCTTTTTTAGACCGTACAAGGCTTTGGACAGTTTGTAAACATGATTAGGAAAATTTGGATTTTCAAAACCCGGTGGCTGCTTAACATAAACCTCCTCCTCTATGTAGCCATTAAGAAAAGCACTTTTAATATCCATTTGATATAACTTGAAACCTTTAGATGCAGCAAATGCTAATAAAATTCTTATAGCTTCTAATCTAGCAACAGGAGCAAATGTTTCATCAAAATCTATACCTTCACTTTGAGTGAAACCTTGAGCAACCAACCTATCTTTATTCCTAGCCACAACCCCATCCTCACTTTGCTTATTTTAAATACCCATTTAGTTCCAATTAATGTGTGACCTTGAGGTGGAGGTACAAGTTTCCAAACATTATTTCTTTCAAAATTTTCTAACTCTTCTTGCATGGCATTAATCCAAGATTCATTAGTGAGTGCGTGTGATATATCCTTGGGTTCAAAAGAAGTAACAAAAGCAGAATGAGCATGAGAGTTTGGATCGCAAAACCTGGACCGAGTGACTCGTTCATGCAAGCTTCCAATGATTTGTTGTGGAGGATGACTTTTGAGTACTCGGAGGGGAGTAGACACTTCACAAGCACCTTCTTCTTCATGTTCGGACATTTGATTAGGAGAGCTTGTTGATTGAGGAAGGTCCGAACCAGCAGTAGTGACTGTTGGTGCTGGTTATGATGCAAAATCAGCAGCTTGATCGTTATTTACTTCTGAGTTTTCGGGCAGCAGCACCACTTCTTCATCTTCTTCAATAAAAATACTCTCCCCCTACGGATATGGATCCGTACCTGCAATATTGGAGCTAGTACTTGGGCTAGCTTCATCAAAAGAAACCTCGCAAGTCTCCACAATTTTGTTAGTGTCAAGTAAAAGCACACGGTAGCCTCTAGTATGAGATGGATAACCAAGAAACATGCCATCAACAGATCTAGCTTCAAATTTATCAAGATTACCATGTTTCTTAACAAAGCATTTGCAACCAAAAACCCTAAAGTGTGTAACACTAGGCCTATGTCCAAACCGGAGCTCATATGTGGTTTTTCCAAGCTTAGCACGCAAGAAAACACGATTTGAGATATAACAAGCGGTTGCAATTGCATCAGCCCAAAATTTCCTAGGAGTTTGATATTCATCAAGCATAGTCCAAGCCATCTCAACTAAGGTCCTGTTCTTTCTTTCTACGACACCATTTTGTTGTGGTGCATAGGGTGAAGAGTATTGATGATCTATTCCATTTTCAGCACAAAAGTGATCAAAGGATTGGTTTTTAAATTCAGTTCCGTTATCACTTCTAATTGCTTTTAATGATCCTGGGTGATCCATAGATAATCTAAGAAATAAAGTTCTAAAATGACAAAAAGCTTCATTCTTAGATGCCATAAAATAAACCCAAGAATATCTGGAATAATCATCAACAATCACAAGCACATACCATTTACCTCCGAAGGATTGAACACGTGCCGGACCTACTGTGTCAAGATGTAAAAGTTGTCCCGGTTCAGCTGTCATGGTCATTGTGAGAGGAGCATGTGAACCTGTGAAAGCATCTAGGCCCCCGTGAGATATGGTTTTGGTGATTAATGACAACCGTTCGTTATCACTAATGAGTTTGTGGATGCGAGGTTTCACATATATCACATCAACCGTTAATGAACTATCTATTCACACCATCTACTGCTCATTGGATACAAATGGAGACCCCTCAACGATCTATTCTAAGGGGTCATTCGATATGAAGAACTCATACAAATCTATTCTATCGAAATTGGCAACACAAGAAGCTTACACTTCACCGTAATATCATTTCAAACAAGTGTCAAAGAGGTCACTCAAGAAGATTCCAAAGGATCAACTCAAAATAACTCGAAGCAAACAAGTTGCATTCACCGGATCATCCGATGTCTTGCAAAATGACTACATCGGTCGAGTTTGAGTTGGCAGAAGAAGAAGACCTCAGATTCCAGTACTCATCGGATCATCCGATGTGAAGGAAGTGGCACATCGGTTGAGTTCACCCGAAGGTTGATATCTGAGTTATTATGAAGATATACACACCGGACCATCCGATGAGGAAGTAAGTATACATCGGTCAAATTCAACAGAGACAATATTTCTGACCCAATTCTGAAGATCAACTCACCGGATCATCCGATGATAAATTGAAGTAACATCGGTCGATTAAAAGATCCAACGGTTATATCCAACGGTCACATCTGACACGTGACATCAGCTAATTTGGAATTCGACCGATGATCATATAAAGGGGTGCATCGGAGGATCCGATGCTAACTGACAAAGTCTGCCCACTTTTCCAACGGCTATCTCGTGTGGGCTGGCTATAAATACCCCTCCAACCGGCCATTTCGACATGTCTTGATCTCCTGAGCCTCACTACACATTCTCAAGCATTCAAGACCAAGAGCTACCACTTCCACACTTCAAAACCTCTTGTAATCCAACTATAGGTTATATCTAGCTAGAGAGAAGCTTGTGTGCGTCCATTCTTGGTGATTGGAATCTCTAGACTAGTGAGAGAGAGTGTCTTGGTGACTTCTCTCACCTTGTAAACGTTGGAGGAAGAAGAGATCACTCCGGAGCTTACCAAGGTGTTTGTGGAAGCCCGGAGGATCACCGTTGTACAAGGCTTGAGCTCCACCTTGCCGGAGAGGGCGAACGGAGAAAGATAGTGGATTCCCTTGTCTTGGTGACTTGGGAGTGGCCATACCCTTTGGTGGGTGCCACAACGTGGATGTAGGAAGATTTTTATGATCTTACCGAACCACGGGAAAAATCGCCGTGTCTCCGAGTCTCCGCGGGAGTTTGCATTTCTCTCCTCACCCCTTACTATTACGCTTTTACTATTCCGCACTTAACTCTCTTACTTGCGTACTTAGTTTGCATAGGGAATTGGGCTTCAACCATTAAAGTTTTAAATTGCTCTAAAATTTTAAAAAGCCCAATTCACCCCCCCTCTTGGGCGTTTCGATCCTTACAATTGGTATCAGAGCTTGGTTGCTCATTGGATCATTCTAGCTTCACCGCTAGAGAGCAAAAATGGCCAAGAATGGGGGTTCGGTTCCTACCTTCGAGGGCAAGAATTTTGCTTATTGGAAAGCACGCATGCGCGCTTACCTTGAGGCAATTGCTCCCGAAGTGTGGGAAGCGACCCATGCGGGGTTTGGAAATCTTGACTATGTTGGAGACCAATTAAAATGGGATGCTAAGGCTAGAAATGCCATATATGAATGTATTAGTCAAGATGTTTTTGCTAGGATTGCTAGCAAGGAAAAAGCATGTGAAATTTGGGCATGTCTAGTTGAAATACATGAGGGCTCATCTCGTGTCAAAGAACTCAAATATCACATGCTTAAATCAAAATATGATGAATTTAAGATGCTTCCTCATGAAAACGTTAATCAAATGTTTTCTCGTTTAAATGTGCTCATTGAGGAAATTAACGCACTTGATATTGCTTCTCTTGGCAAGGGACTTATAAATCGCAAGATCCTCATGCTTCTACCCAAGCCCAAGTACAACATTATCAATTCAATGCTCCAAAAAGAGTCACTAGACAACATTGAAGTTTCGGAGCTCATTGGAGAAATTCATGCTCATGAAATGAGCGTACTTGGAATGATGGAGGAGTCATCATCAAAAACCATTGCTCTCAAGGCGTCAACCAAGAAGACAACTCCCAAGAAGAAGAAAGTGGTTGAGCCTAGCTCAAGTGAAGAAGAGCAAGAAACAAGTGAAGATGATGATGATGAGCTTGCTTTGATGATGAGAAAATTCTCACGCCTCAACTCTAAGATTGCAAAGAAGGGATACTCTTTTAATCCCAAAAAGAAAGCCTTCTTGCCAAGAAAAGATGAAAACAAGACGTGCTACAATTGTGGTGATCTAGGCCACATATCATATAACTGCCCAAGACCGGACAAAAGAAAGGAAATTGGCAACCATCACAAGCTAGAAGAAAGTGATGATGAAGAGGAGGTCAAGCCCAAGCGCTCCTTTGGAAAGAAGAAATTTGACAAAGGCAAGAAAACCAAGCTCTTTCCAAAGAAAAGAAGAGGGCCTCAAAAGGTCTTCATGTGTGAAGCAAATGAGTGGATCACGGATGAAGAGTCAAGCGACGAAGATAGTGAAAATGAAGAAAACTTGGCGGGCCTCGCCATCGTCAACAAGAATGACTCCCCTCTTCGTCCACCTCCTATGTGCCTAATGGCGAAAGGTAACTCAAAGGTATGTGAAGACTCTAGCGATGATGATGAGGAGCTTTCACCCGATGAATTAGCATCCATGATTAGTGAATATCATGCCATGATAAAAAGGGAAAAGGCTAAGGTTAAGGCTCTTGAGCTAGCTCGTGCTAAGCTTGAAAGTGCTAACCTCGATTTGCATGACAAGTATGTAACCATACTTAAAGAGCATGACACGCTCAAATTAAATGTCAAACAAATCGAGGATGAAAATGCTACAATCAAGCTTAAGTATCATGAGCTTGACTTAGCTAACTTAGCACTCTTGGCAAAGCACAATGAGTTGGTTCAAGAACATGAAGTGCTTAACCGTGCTTATGAAGCTATTGAACTTAAATTGAAAAACACAAAGAAAGAAACTCTTGATGGCAAAATATCATCTAATTCACATGCCACTAATGTTTTGGATAAGTCTTTGCCTTTGAAAGCAAGCCCTAGGGAGAAGGAGCTAATGGACGAAATTGAAAGTCTTCGCACTAGTGTGGCAAGACTCTCTAAGGGGGAGGATAAGCACAAGGAAATCCTCTACCAACAAGCGAAAAGCTTCAACAAGAGAGGACTTGGATCCTTCCCGGTACCCAACAAAGGAAAGGTGCCCTCACCGGAGCTTAGGACAAGCTTCATCAAGGAAGTTGGGTCATATTGCCAACATTGTGAGGTCACCGGACATCACACGAGGGAGTGTCCTCTTCCCAACCGTCCTTCTCCCAAATTGCCTCCTAACTACAAATCTACTTTCAATGATTATCACTATCTATTGAGCAAAGTAGGTGGAAAGGTGAAGGCAAGGTTCATCGGCAAAGACATCAAGGGCATGAAGGGGAAGCTCCCCAAGCAACTTTGGGTTCCAAAATCACTTGTATCACACATACAAGGACCTAAGTTGGCTTGGGTTCCTAAACTCAAAAACTAACTTCATGTGTGTAGGTGAACTACAAAGCCGGAGGAAAGCATTGGGTACTCGATAGTGGGTGCACTCAACATATGACCGGCAATGATGGTATGTTCACCTCCATAGAAAACCCCGGCAATCATGAACAAGTCACCTTTGGTGATAACTCAAAGGGGAAGGTAATTGGTTTGGGTAAAATTGCTATTTCTCATGATTTGTCCATTTCTAATGTGCTTTACGTTAAGTCTCTTAGCTTCAATTTACTTTCTATTGCACAATTATGTGATCTTGGACTAACATGCACATTTGACAAGAATGGTGTTGTGGTGACTAGTGAGTCAAGTAAAGAACTAATATTCAAAGGTTTTCGGCATGGACATCTTTACTTGGTGGACTTCTCCAACAAGGATGCTAGCTTGACCACTTGTCTTTTCACCAAGACTAGTTTGGGGTGGCTATGGCATCGGCGCATTGCTCACATTGGGATGAGCAAGCTCAAGAAGTCATTCAAGCTTGGGATGGTGACCGGCGTGAAGGATGTCACATTTGAGAAGAACAAGCTTTGTAGCGCATGTCAAGCCGGGAAGCAAGTTGCCTCACACCATCCGTTAAAGACAATGGTGTTAACCTCCAAGCCACTTGAACTATTTCACATGGACCTCTTCGGACCGTCCACGTATCAAAGCCTTGGCGGTAACCTCTATTGTCTTGTTATTGTTGATGACTACTCTCGCTACGCTTGGACATTGTTCCTAGGCGACAAGGGTGAAACTCCGGAAATCTTCAAGACCTTCGCTAAACGAGCTCAAAGGGAATTTCAACTTCCCATCATCAAGGTCCGGAGTGACAACGGCACCGAGTTCAAGAACTACAACATTGGGGAGTGGTGTGATCGTGAAGGCGTGAAGCACGAGTTTTCGGCCACATACACCCCTCAACAAAATGGTGTCGTTGAAAGGAAGAACAAGACTCTCATCACCCTTGCAAGAGCAATGCTTGATGACTATGGCACGTCGGAGAAGTTTTGGGCCGAAGCAATAACAACGGCGTGCCATGCTGCAAATAGGGTCTACCTTCATCGACTACTTCAAAAGACCCCATATGAGCTCCTCATTGGGAGAAAGCCCAACATCTCCTACTTCCGAGTCTTCGGGTGCAAGTGCTACATCTACCGCAAGAAAAGGCTCGGTAAGTTTGAAAGAAGGTGTGATGTTGGTATCTTTCTTGGTTATGCGTCAAACTCAAAAGCATATCGAGTATTCAACCAAACCTCCGGGTTAGTTGAAGAAAGTTGTGATGTTGAGTTTGATGAGACTAATGGCTCCCAAGAGGAGAGTTTTGGTCATGATGATATAGATGATGAGCCTCTACGAGAAGCTATGAAGAACATGACCATAGGAGACATCAAGCCCGAAGTTGAGGAGAGCCATGATCAAGGGGGAGCCTCAAGTTCCAACATCAACACCTCCATGGCGCCTCAAATTGATGAAGAAGAAGAGAAAAATGATCCATTGCCAATGCAAGATTCACATGCCACACAACAACAAGAAGAAGAAGAAGTCCAAGGTCAAGTCCAACCACAAGACGAGCAAGATGCCTCACCACCACCAAGTACCTCACAACCTCTTATGAGGCATGGGCGCGTCTCCAAGGCACATCCGATGGATCAAATCATCGGAAGTCCGTCAAGGGGAGTAAGTACTCGTTCTCGCCATGTTGCTTCATTTTGTGAGCACTACTCTTTTGTTTCGTGTGTAGAACCCACAAATATTGAGGAAGCACTCCAAGATCCCAATTGGGTGATGGCTATGCAAGAAGAACTCAACAACTTCACCCGCAATAAAGTTTGGGTATTGGAGGAGCGACCTAAGGACAAGAACGTCATCGGAACGAAGTGGGTGTACCGCAACAAACAAGACGAGAATGGCGTGGTGGTCCGCAACAAGGCAAGGCTTGTGGCCAAGGGTTTTTCACAAGTTGAAGGACTAGATTTTGGAGAGACATTTGCCCCGGTCGCACGGTTAGAAGCTATTCGTATACTCCTTGCTTTTGCTTCACATCACAATATTATGCTTTATCAAATGGATGTGAAAAGTGCCTTCCTCAATGGTTATATTAACGAGCTTGTTTTCGTTGAGCAACCTCCCGGGTTTGAAGATCCAAGGAATCCTAACCATGTGTATAGGTTACACAAGGCGCTCTACGGGCTCAAGCAAGCACCTAGGGCATGGTATGAACGTCTTAGGGATTTCCTAGTCATGCAAGGATTCAAGATTGGGAGGGTGGACACTACACTTTTCACCAAAGACATCAACGGGGATTTATTTCTTTGTCAAATTTACGTTGATGACATTATTTTTGGCTCAACTAACAAATCTCTTAGTCTTGAGTTTGGCACCATGATGTCTAGGGAGTTCGAGATGTCAATGATTGGAGAACTCAATTTCTTCCTAGGATTTCAAATCAAGCAACTTCAAGAGGGGACTTTCATCTACCAAGAAAAGTACACCAAAGACCTCTTGAAGAAGTTTGAAATGGAAGATTGCAGCTCAAGAAGTACTCCAATGGCAACAAATTGTCATCTCGACGCGGACATGGACGGTAAACCTATTGATCAATCTCATTACCGTTCCATGATTGGTTCATTATTATATCTTACCGCATCTAGGCCCGATATCATGTTTAGTGTGTGCTTGTGTGCTCGCTTTCAAGCGGCACCTAAAGAATCGCATCGTAAGGCTGTCTTTAGGACACTTAGGTATCTCAAGCATACCCCAAGTGTAGGTTTGTGGTACCCCAAGAACGCTAGTTTTCATCTCTTGGGTTACTCGGATTCGGACTTTGCCGGATGCCGTGTGGATCGCAAGAGTACATCCGGTGGGTGCCACTTACTTGGGCGTTCCCTAGTATCTTGGTCGAGCAAAAAGCAAAACTCCGTGGCTCTGTCCACCGCGGAGGCAGAGTATATAGCGGCCGGTGCATGTTGTGCCCAAATTCTATATATGAAGCAAACCCTTTTGGACTTTGGAATTAAGTTTGATTGTGTGCCTCTCCTTTGTGACAATGAAAGTGCGGTTAAGATAGCTAGAAACCCCGTTCAACACTCCCGCACTAAGCACATTGATATTCGCCATCACTTCTTGCGGGATCATGAGGCTAAAGGAGACATCTCTTTGCAAGGTGTAAGGTCCGAAGAACAATTGGCGGATATCTTCACTAAACCACTTGATGAGAAAACTTTTTCTAGACTAAGAAGTGAATTAAATGTGCTAGATGCATCTAACGTCATGTAAGTTGCCATGTTCATGTAAGGTTGCATATCAAATAGGTCTTGTCTAACTCCCAAAGGATAGGGGCAAGCTAGAAATAGCTTTTCCTGAGGAAGCCTTTGGCAGGTTTAAACTTGGCAAGATAGATTTACATTATGCCTTGCATGATTCCTGCCATATAGACTTGCACTCATTCAATATCTTGCATCATTTTGGTTGGCATTGCATACGGTAGATTGTCACAAAGGGAAACCACATCATGAGAAGGAGACTTGTTCAAAATGCAATAGCTCAACTCATATGATGTGGATAGAGCAAAATTCTAAAGGTACATGCTTTAAAGAGATAGAAGTTCTCTACACTCTAGCTCACAAAGCATGGGCCTTACATTTTCATGGTTTCACTCCTAACCTTGTGTGTTCTCTTTACTTAAGGGCTTAGCCAATATGTGGCACTATATTTAAGGCCTTATATTAGAGGTTAGGAGTCGCCCAAAAAGTCCTAAGACCAATCCGTATCTTTGTGTGCTTAAGTTCAAGGACATATATGGGCAGTCTTAGACTTTCTGTAGTCATCGGATTATCCGATGCTAGGGCCAGCAGATCATCGGATCAATTGGTGCTTCAGTTCAAATCAGATGTCACAAATAAACCGATGCGTTCATTTCAGAAGACATCGGAGCATCCGGTGTTCAGTTTTCCTGGTGCCCTGCAGAAGTCGACCGATGACCGCCACCTCAACATCGGTCCATCCGGTGTTCAAAGAGAGTTTTTGGAACAACTCTCTGTTGAACTCGACCGATGCATCCTCCGATGATCATCGGTCCATCCGGTGTGTTATGCGCGGCTAGGGTTTGCCCAACAGTTTAAAAAGGAGGGGTCGGCCGCCGCCCGTTTTCTTCTTCTTTCCCGACCTCCGCCGCCACCCGACGCCCTCGCCGCCGCCTCTCCCACGCGCCTCCGCCTCCCAGCCACCGCCGCCGGCTCCCAGGCGCCGTCGCCGCCGCCTCTCCCACGCGCCTTCGCCTCCCAGTCACCGCCGCCGTCTCCCAGCCACCGCCGCCGGCTCCCAGGCGCCGCCGCCGCCACCTCTCCCGCGCACGCCGCCTCCCGAGCGCGCCGTCTCCCAGCCGCCGCCGCAGCCTTCCAGGGGCCGCCGTCGCCGCCTCCCCGGCCGCCGCCGCCGCCTCCAAGGCGCAACCACCGCCGCCTCTCCACGCACGCCACCTCCAGTCGCCGGGCGCCGCCTTCCAGTCGCCGTCACCGGCTCTCCCGCGAGCGCCGCAGCTGTTCCAACGCACAGCCGCGCCTCCCTCGCCGTCTCCCCTCCTCCACTCGCCGCCGGCTCGCATCACCCTCTCCGCTAGGGTCTCGTCGAGCTTTGCCGTTCGTCGCTAAGGTTTGCTCCGTGCCGCGCGACGTCCTTCGTTGTTTTTCATCATCAATTTCAACCGTCGCTAACCCTAGCTCTCAAATTGCATTAAGATGGGTCGCGATCGCAAAGGAAAAGGCAAGGCAATTGAGGAGCCCGCCGCGAAGAAGCGCAAGATGTCCAAGGACGCTCGTCGCGCGGAGTTGGCCGCTCGCGCCGCCGAGGAGCGTGAGCGCGGCCATCGCGGTTCCTTACGGATCCGCGAGTCCCGGCAGAGGCAGGAGCAGCCTCCGATCCAGCCGGTGCCTCCCGAGGGCTCCGACGAGGAGGAGACTGAAGTGCAGCCTCTCATCCGCCGGCGCACCCCGAGGACTCGTGGGGGTGGACAGACTCCTACGGCGAGTCGGCGCCCCTCTGCAGCTGACCGCGCCGAGGACAGAGAGGCCGAAAGGGCCATCCACCTGATGGACACTGCAGTCCGAGTTGCCGAAGAGGTCAGACTCACTGACTACAGGAAGATGAAGGCAAGGCAACTTAAGAAGCTCAGATGGTCAGCGCTGATTGAGGAGTGGTTCCCGCGGCCTAGGGATGCTCGAGTTGACTCCCGGTTCTGGACCCTGACACAGGCGTCACTGTACGAGACTTACATGCGTCGGGGTCACAAGCTATTCCAGCATAACAGCATTGACTGGGATCAGCTTGCAGTGGCAGCAGGACACGGAATCAGGCCCCTCTTTGAGAGATTCAGAGGACTTGTGGACTTGCTCTCACACCCGAGGAGTGCTTACGTCGAGGAGTGGGTTAGGGTGTTCTACGCGACACTCTACGTCTCTGAGGGTCGTCGCTCGATTCACTTCATGTTCATGGGGCGAATCCACGACGTATCTCGAGACCTGATGGGCAGACTGCTTGGTGTGGAGCTCTCTACTACGTGCCTGCACCAGATAGTCTACGGAGACGCAGACCCGCCGAGGAGACCACTGACTGGAGGAGTGGCACCACCTTTTGAGGAGATCAGAGGTCTGTTCACTCAGCCGTTCACTCCAGACCAGCCGAGGGTGCCAGCGCTTCTCACCCCAGCAGCTCGGACAGTTCACCACGTCCTCAGGCGTACCCTGCTACCGAGGTCCGGCTACTTGGAGGGATTCACGAGCCTTCAGCAGACCATCCTGTTCTATGTGATGAACGGGATGGAGTTCGACATAGTAGACATTCTGATCTGCGAGATGGAGGACGTGATCACCGATGGAGTTGGGATGCTACGACAGCTGGTCTTCGGTCACTGGATCTGTCACCTTCTTCACCAGCTGGTTCCAGAGGACACTCCAGGAGTCTCTCAGCTGACGGAGATGCACGTGACCCGGTTCAGCCACTACCGAGTCCCCACTCCGGGAGACCGCCGCCTTGGCCGTCCCGTCGAGCGTGAGGTTCGAGCCAGACTGTCAGAGGAGGACTGGGCAGAGCTGACTCAGGAGGACGCAGAGCTAGCACAGGCAGAGGCTCAGGGAGGAGACCTACAGCACGTATGGTCGGACAGCGACACCAGCGACAGTGTCGAGGAGTACTTCCCTCCTGCTCCTCCCTCACCGAGACAGCACGACGCAGAGGCAGGAGGCTCAGCTGCTCCACCACCTTCACCTCCTCCAGTGTCAGAGGCTCAGGTGACTCAGCCGTCAGAGCTCACTGCCTTACTTCAGCGGATGGCTCAGCAGCAGGAGCAGCAGGCAGCTCGACAGGAGGAGCTTCAGAGGCAGCAGCAGGAGATGCAGCTGGAGATTGCCCGTCAGAGGCGAGAGGACACTGACAGGTTCACCAACCTTGTCGATCAGATGACGCGACGCACTCTGGACCAGCAGCAGCAGACTCAGCAGATGCTGTTGGGCATCCTGGGGTTGGTCACCAACCTCTACCAGCAGACTGGAGTGGCTCTTCCACCTCAGCACTTGGGACTTAGTCAGGCTCCAGGTGCACCCCCACTGGCACCAGCTCCAGTACTGCCACCGACGTCGCTCCAGTCCTCACCTCTTCCGGCAGTACCTCCACCGGCGCCAGCAGTCTCAGCGGATCCCCCAGCAGCTCCAGCTCCAGCTCCAGCCCCCACAGCAGCTCCAGCTCCTCCCGCTCCAGCTCCAGCACCAGCGATCTCTACCTCCAGCAGCTCCGACGACAGCACCGTCGACGCCGACAGCTTCACCATCGCCAGGAGCGCGCCTGAGTCGTAGGCACTCGACTTCCCTTTTTGGTGTCTTGATGCCAAAGGGGGAGAAGAGTTAGAGTCAGGGGGAGGGTTAGCTCAGTTCTAGGGGGAGTGTCTATGTCTATGCGTCTGCTACTATATCTGAGATTGTCCATCCTTTTGCTACTTTATTTGATTTTTGCTATTATTGTACTCCGGGTGCTACTCTGTGCTTTTACGCCTTATCGTTTATTATTTGAGCCTTCGAGCCACTTGTGTTGCAATTTGTACCTGTTATATTTCTTTTAGCATTGTGTTTTAATTCAATTATATGCTCTACTCGTTGTGTTGTCATCAATCACCAAAAAGGGGGAGATTGAAAGCATCTAGGCCCCCGTGAGATATGGTTTTGGTGATTAATGACAACCGTTCGTTATCACTAATGAGTTTGTGGATGCGAGGTTTCACATATATCACATCAACCGTTAATGAACTATCTATTCACACCATCTACTGCTCATTGGATACAAATGGAGACCCCTCAACGATCTATTCTAAGGGGTCATTCGATATGAAGAACTCATACAAATCTATTCTATCGAAATTGGCAACACAAGAAGCTTACACTTTACCGTAATATCATTTCAAACAAGTGTCAAAGAGGTCACTCAAGAAGATTCCAAAGGATCAACTCAAAATAACTCGAAGCAAACAAGTTGCATTCACCGGATCATCCGATGTCTTGCAAAATGACTACATCGGTCGAGTTTGAGTTGGCAGAAGAAGAAGACCTCAGATTCCAGTACTCATCGGATCATCCGATGTGAAGGAAGTGGCACATCGGTTGAGTTCACCCGAAGGTTGATATCTGAGTTATTATGAAGATATACACACCGGACCATCCGATGAGGAAGTAAGTATACATCGGTCAAATTCAACAGAGACAATATTTCTGACCCAATTCTGAAGATCAACTCACCGGATCATCCGATGATAAATTGAAGTAACATCGGTCGATTAAAACATCCAACGGTTATATCCAACGGTCACATCTGACACGTGACATCAGCTAATTTGGAATTCGACCGATGATCATATAAAGGGGTGCATCAGAGGATCCGATGCTAACTGACAAAGTCTGCCCACTTTTCCAACGGCTATCTCGTGTGGGCTGGCTATAAATACCCCTCCAACCGGCCATTTCGACATGTCTTGATCTCCTGAGCCTCACTACACATTCTCAAGCATTCAAGACCAAGAGCTACCACTTCCACACTTCAAAACCTCTTGTAATCCAACTATAGGTTATATCTAGCTAGAGAGAAGCTTGTGTGCGTCCATTCTTGGTGATTGGAATCTCTAGACTAGTGAGAGAGAGTGTCTTGGTGACTTCTCTCACCTTGTAAACGTTGGAGGAAGAAGAGATCACTCCGGAGCTTACCAAGGTGTTTGTGGAAGCCCGGAGGATCACCGTTGTACAAGGCTTGAGCTCCACCTTGCCGGAGAGGGCGAACGGAGAAAGATAGTGGATTCCCTTGTCTTGGTGACTTGGGAGTGGCCATACCCTTTGGTGGGTGCCACAACGTGGATGTAGGAAGATTTTTATGATCTTACCGAACCACGGGAAAAATCGCCGTGTCTCCGAGTCTCCGCGGGAGTTTGCATTTCTCTCCTCACCCCTTACTATTACGCTTTTACTATTCCGCACTTAACTCTCTTACTTGCGTACTTAGTTTGCATAGGGAATTGGGCTTCAACCATTAAAGTTTTAAATTGCTCTAAAATTTTAAAAAGCCCAATTCACCCCCCCTCTTGGGCGTTTCGATCCTTACAACCTGCAACAAACTTAGCATGTCTACAAGAACAGCACACAATATCATTGTCCTTTTTAAGCTTCAGCAGCCCACGTATGCGATCGAGAGCACTAACACAAGTGAGATGATCAAAGCCTATGTGACCAAGTCTACGATGCCAAAAATATAGATCCTTTGTATCATTAGCAACTAGACACCGATGCTTAGAAGTTGACAAATCAAAATCAGCTTTAAAAACTCTTCCAAACCTAGACATGTTAAACAAATGCTCACCTTTTGAATCTACAACCTTGCAGCAATTTTTAGCAAAGCTAACCTCTAGATTTTCATCTAGCAATTGTGAAACCGAAAGCAAGATGTATTTCAAATTTTTAACAAGTGGCACATCTTTCAATGTGTAGAGATTGTTTACTCTAACCGAACCTTTAGCAATTATGGGAGTAGAAGAGTTATCGGTGAAAGTAACATTTTCTACACGTGACACAAAAGAGAGAGAGGAGAACCATTCTTTGTTACCGGTCATGCGGCGTGAGCAACCTGAATCCACAATCCAAATGTTCTCCTTCCTCAAACGTGAAACCTACACAGCAGCACAATACGTCGATGACTCAATACTGGGGTTAGTTAAAAGACTTTTAGGAATCCAGTACTGAGTCACACGACGTCCAGCAGGAATAACGCGCAAAAGCTGAGAAGGTACAACAGGTTTATGAGCCAAACATCGAAATTTTTTGTTCCCAACTACTGACTTAGAAGATGTGTTATATGTAGCACAAAAAACAGTAGGTCCGGGAGCAAGTTTTTGACTTATTACAGCAGGTTGCAAGCTCCGAACATTCGGTCTAGCAGATTTTGCTTGGTTGTTATGTGATCTAGCAAGTATTCTTTGTTTCTTATCATGTTTAGCTAGTCTATAACAAAAATCCATGACATGACCATCTCTATCACAGTAGGTACAGTGAAAAATAACCTTATTATCATGTCTAGATGAGCAAGCAACACGTTTATTAGAACCCGAATGGGACAGTACTCCTGCAGATTTGAAAATCACCTCTTTTTGTCTAGGAGCTGTTTGAATCAAACCGCTTCCTAATGACTTTACAACTTTAGGTGGGTGTCCCTTAGCATGAGCCTGAGAATTAAAACCTAAACCAGTTTTATCATTACAAGACTTGGAAGAATTCAGCAGCAAGTTTAGGTTCTTATTTGCATTAGAAAACCGATCTAGTGTCCTATGCATGTCATCAAGTTTATTGGACAGATCAAAGCAGTTTTCAAATGAAGTTTTTCCTTTTAGTTTGCAATTTGAACAATATTTAACTTCATGCACACGTAAAGAATTGTTCAAAATAGAAATCTCATTCATAGCATCATTTAGTTTCTTATTCAGATCATCACATGAAGAACAATGCAAATCAATTGTAGAACAACAAGCATCTTTCAAATTTTTATCATTAAGTGCAGCAAGCTCTTTGTTCTTTTCAATTTCAAGTTCAAGTTTATCAAGTGTAGATGCGTGTGCACTTCTTAAAGAGTATAATTGTTCATAAATCAAATCACATGAGGAACAAGAATCATCACTAGGAATCAAAGTTTTTAAACGATTAATTTCAGATTCTAGTGATTCAATTTTAACAGCATTGTTCCTAAGTTTTTTATCGTTTTTCTTTAATATAACAGTGGCACGAGAAATAGCATCACACATTTATTCGCAAGTGGGACATACCTCTTCATCGTCGCTGTTGTGTTCTGCCTCCTCGGAGCTTGAACTTGACTTGCTCGCCATGCAGCACATATTTTCCATAGCTTCTTCATCTTCATCACTACCGGTGTCCACATCACTTGAGCCGAAATCTTGAAGTGCAGATATCATACTATGCACTATGTTGCGCATTGATAAATCTTTCTTCTTCTTATTCTTTACAAACGATTTCTTCGGCCTTGTTTGCTTTTCTTCACGTGAAGTCGGACCTGAAAGGTTAGGGCACTCCGTACGAAAATGTCCTGTCTTACCACATTCAAAACATCGTTGAGGTCCGGAGCTTCCTCTCCTTCTAGTTCTCACATTTTGCAATGCTTTTGAGAACCGAGTAGAGATGAGTGCAAGCTCCTCCTCTGGAAACTCTTCAATCTGTTCAAGGGTTAGAGAGGACAGCAAAGAGAGTGCACCACTAGATGATGATTGACTAGAACTAGACATGTCACGTTGCGAAACAAATGCAATAGACTTGTTGGGGGTTTTTACGTGAGACGATGTCAATTTCATGAGTTTTCAATTTAGAATAAAGCACGTCTAAAGTAAGAGAACTCATGACAGTAGATTCACGAATAGATATAACTTTCATCTCCCAAATTGACATATCTAATGCTCCTAACAATTGTCTAGCATTTTCAGCATCTGAAAAGTTAACATTGACACTACGCAAGTTGCTGAGAATTTTATTAAAGCGAGCAAAAAGGTCGTCAATTGACTCACCGGGTTGCATCTCAAAACGCATGTATTTTTTCTTGAACATATCTTGCCTTACCTCCTTGATTGTATTGGATCCTTCATGGTAGTCACAAAGAGATTTCAGACATCATATGCAGATCGGAGGTGTGCAACACGGTCGAAGTCGCTTTGAGTCAATCCTTGGGTGGTACATCAAAGTTCCGGTAGACCTTTTCCCATATGGCGAAGCCTTGCGCCTGTATGTAGGCCTCCATCCGCGCCTTCCAAACCTGAAAATCGATGCCATTGAACACACAAGGTTTTGCGGAGTACTTCTCCATGATGGTTAGTCAAAACACGTGCAAATCACAAAGATTAGAGCACCTTGGCTCTGATACCAATTGTAGAATCGAAGAGCACGTGAAAAGCTACCAGAGGGGGGTGAATGGTAGATTAAAACTTTTCGCAGCGGAAACAACAAAAACCCCTCAGCAAAAATTCAATCGGTTAAAGAAACCGTGTGTGCAAGTGTTTTCAAATGTGTTCAACCGTGACAAATCAAGTACAGAGGTAGAGAATCAAGTCACGGATCTAATGCAACAAGAATCACTTGATAACACGAAGTAAAACTTGAGATACGATCAAAATATTAAACGAAGATCAATCTGTTCTACCCGATAAAAAACAGATCTGCAATGCTGCAAAGAAACTCGTGTATCTTGAAACCTACAGATCCGAAGATCGTGAAAATTTCACAGATGATAGATAATTGAGTTGTGAAGACAACCCAACAAGAATCACGTCAATCGGATCTGTAAAACTCGAGTAATGAATGAAACACCGAAGCAACGTCGGTCTGTCCACAAATCGGCGAGAAAGACTTGACGAAAAACAAGTTGGACGAACAAGGCACAAAAGCTCCTCGAAACTATGAACTTTATTCAATAGAAACACAAGAGGAACAACCCAAAGTTCTCTATCCACGAGAGCTCTGGCCTCCCTTGCTTTTATAGCCAGCCCTCAGGCTAAACAATCCAATCTAGGACTCCTACTCCTAATTGGACTCGTATCCTAACTTACCATAACTGCTCAGGACTCTCCTATTCGCAGATAGAAGCAATCGTGAGACTTCCAAACACCTTAGGAACGTACTAAACATTCCTAAAACAACTCAACTTCGTGCCTAGCACGAAATCCTATCATAACCAACTCAAATCTTCCATATTTGAGCCATATCTGACTCAGCCTCAGCCTGAGTACGCAATCCAGCCGGTTGAACCTCTCCGACCAATTCTTTACGTCCACTTCTCTTCATCATGCCTTGGAACAATGTTGCCACGTCCATGCAATCCTTTCACACATGCAAACACCTTCCAACGACGTACACACAACCTTCATATGCACTGCCCTTGATCTAAACATGCTGCGCGACCTCCCGATCAACTCAATCACAGCTCCTCCCGAACTTGGTTGTTGGAACCTCATCTCCTCCCTGAGACTAGTCCAAGGATCCCATCATCAGCCATGTCTTGAACTCAAGCAACACCTGCACATGAATAAACAACCAATTCTTCCGAGCACAAGTCCTCGACTTGACTCACGTTAGTTCGAAAACCACAACACCTTACATGAGCACGTCACATAAGCATGTTGCAAACCATATCAAATGATAACAGCCATAACCACCAAAACACACCAAAAACTTAGCAAACTAATACTAAGCAAACCTTCCCATAAAGCAAGTTTGAAACATTGCGAGTTAAAGGCAAAAACAAGACGCTGCAGTTCTAGGAGTTGAACTTCACGGGAGCTCCCTAAAAACAAGCTCCGGACCTCACAGAAGCTCTCCGGACCTTGCAGGAGCTCTCCGGACCTTGCGTCGGACCTTGCCAACACTTGACGGACCTAACAAAGAACTTGTCGGACCTTGCCACAGAAGAATGTTTTGGCAATATTCAAAACTTTGAATGTTAATGCTAACTTTTATCCTAATTGCCAATGTATTCAGCACACATAGGTCTCACAGACTGCGGCAAGGAGTTAGCTGCGGCGGAAAGGAAGCGAAGCGAGCCGCAAAGTAGTGGAGAAGGAGGTGGTCCTTCTCAAAAATACTGGATGGTGAACCGCCCACCATCGGGTCCACGCTGGCAGCCACCCCAGAGGCCGATGCCATTCTGCAGTCGGCCATATTCTCCACCGGTATTCAGGCCGGCACTGCCAGCACCACCTCCGCAGCAACAACAGCAGCAGCGGGCGATGCTGCGTGCGTATGTATCTCAGCAGCGCATGCCGGGCTTTCGTCCCCCAAGCACCGGTCAAGCAGCAGCCACATGCTACAAGTGTGGCCGCCCAGGACACTTCGCCAACAATTGTCCTGAGAGGCAGGGCAGCGGAGTTGCACCACAGCTTCCAGGGAGGAATCAGCCCTGGAATCCCACTAATGCGCGGCGGGAAAATCCTAGGCCCGGCACCGTACACCAACACGCCATAGAGGACGTGCCGGAAGGAGAGCCGATTCTTGCGGGTATGTTCCAACTCCACCAGCATCCCGCCATAGAATTATTTGATTCAGGCACCACGCACAATTTTATTAGCCAAGCTTTCATTGCTAAACACAGCTTGCAAATACTAACCACCGAAAGTCCATATTTGATTTGTTCACCGGGTGGGAAGATTTCAGCAAGCATGATGGTTTCCAAGGTAACATTATGCTTAGCGGGTAGAGTATACCCTACGTCTCTCATAATTTTAGAGGGATAGAAGGTCGATGTCATCTTAGTGATGTTGTGGTTAACCTGCCATGGCGCTGTTTTAGACACCATCCTCCGAGTCGTGCATCTACATCCAGAAATGCACGAATCACATTCATTATTTCTGGACAGTCCAGAGATAAACTTCCAAGTTTATATCAATCCACAACCATCAGATTGGAAGACATTCCAGTAGTCCGTGAGTTCCCTGACGTGTCCCAGATGATTTACTGGGGATGCCGCCCGACTCAGAGGTGGAGTTCAAGATTGAACTTGCACCGGGAACCATGCCAATATCCCGAAGGCCGTACAAAATGGCGCCCAAGGAATTGGCTGAACTGAAGACGCAGTTGATGGACCTGCTGGAAAAGAGTTTTATTAGGCCGAGCTCCTCGCCATGGGGCTGTTCGGCATTATTCGTGAAGAAGAAAGACGAGACATTGCGGCTTTGGGTGGAGTATCGTCCATTAAAGACATGTTGTTTGATCAGTTGGTCGAAACAAAGATCTTTTCCAAGATGGACTTAAGATCCGGGTACCACCAGATTAAAATACGGGCTGAGGATATTCCGAAGACGGCTTTCTTAACGAGGTACGGGCTTTATGAGTACCTGGTCATGTCCTTCGGCCTCACCAACACTCCAGCTCATTTCATGTACTTGATGAATTCGGTATTCATGCCGGAGCTGGACAAGTTTGTCGTGGTCTTCATCGACGACATATTGGTATATTCCAAGATGGAGGAAGAACACAAGAAGCATCTGCATATAGTCTTGCAACGGCTGCGGGATCACAAGCTATACGCGAAATTCAGCAAATGCGAATTCTGGATATCGCAAGTGCCTTTCCTCGGGCATATCATCTCAGCGGAGGGCATCGCTGTAGACCCGAGTAAAATCACACAAGTGCTGAATTGGAAGTTCCCGAGAACTGTTCACAAGGTACGGAGTTTCCTCGTACTCGCGGGATATTATCGGAGGTTCATTCTGAACTTCTCGAAGATTGCCAAGACTATGACGGAGCTGCTGAAGAAGGCTACCAAATATATTTGGAGTCCAGGATGTGAAGCATCGTTCAAGGCATTAGTGAAGCACCTAACATCAGCACCGGTTTTGGCGTAGCCAGACACAACAAAACCGTTCGATGTGTACTGTGATGCATCCGGCATTGGGCTCGGATGTGTGCTGATGTAAGACCGAAGGGCGGTCGCGTATGGATCACGGCAGCTCAGAAACCATGAGCAGAATTATCCAACCCATGACTTGGAGCTCGCTGCCGTGGTGCTCGCACTTAAAATGTGGAGGCACTACGTACTCGGTAACCTCGTACATTTATATACCGACCACAAAAGCCTCAAGTACATATTCACTCAGAAAGAGCTGAACATGAGGCAGCGAAGATGGTTGGAGTTGATAAAGGATTATGAAATAGAGATCCATTTCACCTCGGTAAGGCAAACGTCGTGGTGGATGCGCTGAGCCGCAAGTCACACGTCAACAATCTGACCATCACACCGTTGGAAGAGAGCGAGCCACCATTGCATGTGATTCCACATGGAGCTCTCTACAACTTAGCTTTGATCTTCACCATCCGTGAAGAGATAGCGGCAGCTCAGAAACATGACAAGGGAGTGTCACATTTACAGAGACGTGTAGACGGTGGGGAGCAGAAATGTTTTCGGAAAGACGGAGACGGCGTCCTATGGTTCAAGGACCGGATCGTCGTACCCCGTAACCCGGAGTTACGGAAGAAAATCTTTGATGAGGCTCACTTGTCAAAGTTTTCTATTCACCCCAGCAGCAATAAAATGTATCATTAACTCAGAAGCAAGTTTTGGTGGACACGGATGAAGTGGGAAATCACAAAGTACGTGTCCGGGTGTGATACATGTCGAAGGGTGAAGGCAGACGATAAGAGGAAACCGGGACTGCTACAACCACTAGGCGTTCCTGCCTGGAAGTGGGAGGATGTGAGCATGGACTTTATCATGGTTTACCCACTACTTTTCAGAAGCATGATTCTGTGTGGGTGATTGTCACACCCGGTTTTTCCGAAGAAACAACCAAGTGAATATCACATGTATGCCAGGATCATTTTCTCATACATGTGATGACAAATAGTGAAGCATCATTTATTACCAGCCAGGTGTCGAATATAAATAAGTCTTACATCGCAAATGTCTCAATGGACACTAATTGCTTCATCACAAGAAAATAAACTAGCAGCGGAATATTATTCTTTAGGGCTCCATCACAGGCGTTGCCCGGGGGTCTTCATGAACCTAAAATCCTTCCTCGGGTCCAAAATCTTGGTCATTATACACCACCTCATTATCTTGACCTGAGCAGCAATATAAACCAACAAATATGCAAGGTTGAGTACCAATGGTACTCAGCAAGTGTGGGAAAATTATATCATGCATGGCTAGAACAAGGAGAGGTTGAACTCATGGTTAAAGCACTACGCAATTAATACCTATCACCTTAGCTTATTAAGCACCTACATTACTACACAGGTGAAATGGTCCAAATCTCCCATCCCATCATCATAACCAAATAACCATAACATCATTTCCAATGTTAAGCTCCCCGCTTAACATCCATAACTTCCAAAAACCTTCACTCCTCTAATCATGAATAAGTCCAGGCTGCTCTTAACCGTGAGCACGGCTGTCAAGACAGTTTTGACTCTGCAGAGTTTGTACCACTGTACCCACAAGTAGTGATTTCATCCCCCGTTGCCGGGTGGACTAAAAGAACCTCCATTATGCCAGTGGCTACGAACCACATTCACACTTCCCAGGTGTGTGGCCAAGAGATCACTACGAAGCCTTTACAAAGGGATTCCCGACGAGCGTGGGCCCACTGAGGTTTCACCCCTAACAGCATACAAGAGGCTCCAACCCCGCTGCAGTGGCCCCCTCTTGAGCCTTGCGGTTCATATGGTAGTCCAGCTGACACCTACTCCCCGCACCATCCAACACACCCATACTACGCCGGGGATACACCTAATTAATTGGCCAAGCTGCCCCATCTCAGCATGTGGTTGGCACTGTAAAGCCGGGTTACATGCTCCATGAACCGGTCCTTAGGATCCAGGCAAGTACTAAACACAAACCCAAGTCTCGTGCACCCAGCACACAACCAAAACATCCAACTTGCCTTGATCCCTACCTCTACATAACTCACAATGTCTCATTCAAGAGTATGGTAATATAAACTGATGATCTCATATCCCACATATCCCATTCTAAGCATGGCTAAGCATATGCATGTGTATAAATGACATGACAAAATAAATCCCCACCCAAGCTTCAAGGAAACAGGGTAATGCAATTCTAGGGAAACTTCCTAGCATGGGTTTCATATTTCATTTGACAATGCAAATAATTCTATCTACACATCCTAGCATAGGATCAAAGTGGTCAAGGACACTTGCCTCCTTCTTGCTGCTCTTGAAATGGGTAGTCCTGATCTTGGAAAATGATAGCTTGCTCTTGAACAGGTTCTACTTCATACCATCACACATAGCAAAAGAAAAACAACAATCATAAGACATAGTTCACACTTCTACTTCATACAAACCACACATTCACATTTATGAAAGTTTCTTTACCATTTTATGTGTTGTGGATACTCTATGTGTGTTGATTTGGGGCTTGCATACACTTTTATTTACATGTGTATGATTCCTACTTTGGTGTTCATATTTATACTCACATACTATATATGTATATACATGTATATATGTGTGTTTCAGTTTTAAATAAATTCCTTATATATTAAACTACCAAGTATGTATGAAAAGTATTTTTCTTCTCCATATGTGCCTTCATAATTTCTATCAACCCTAAACTAAATTCTTTGTATTTTAGAAACTCCATTTATCATTTACTAGTTTCTATATTTTCAGATTTATATTCTTATGCATAATTGTGCATTTTATTATTAAATTAGTAATACACACTACCTAAACAGATTAGGTTCTGGTCCTAAATAATTTAAGATCATATTTTGACCTTGGCTTCTGATGTATACTATTTCATAATTATTTTCCCTATTTTTCTTTAACTATTCTTTACTTAAAAATGTGTTCCTATACTATTAAATGTGAATAATAGATGAAACAGATTTATTTCAGCCCAAAAATATATTTTTATCTCACTCCAAAGTTTTCTAAGTGCTGAGAAAGTTTTTAATAATTTTGACAATTAGGTTTGTCCCCCTTTTTAATATTTAAACACTAGTTACATATTCAATTTTCTAAATTAAATACTAAACAGGGCTAAAATAATGAATTCACCCCATTACAGGGTCTATAATATTATTTTCATAATTTCCAGGGGTCTAGCTACACTTTTACAGAGGTGTTTTTCTTAATTTCTATTAAGTCTAGGGGCTAAAACTGATTTTTAAATGAATTTACATGATTTTCTGGAGTTCCAGGGGCTAGATCTGAAGTTTCCGGGGCTAGCTCTCAATTCCAGAGAACCCCAGGGGGTAGCACGTAAGAATTCCAGTCTTTATAACGCGGGGCTGACGTGGACCGTCTGATTTTAAACCGACGGCTGAGGTTATAACATCGAACCGGTACGCGGGGTTTTAAAGTCTACCGTGCGATTTAAAATAAACGGCGCACAAGCGGCCACGTCGCTCTGATCGAGCGCGGGCGGCGCTGCCGGCGGCGCACGGCGGCGGGAAGCGGCGATCTCGCCGGAAACTTTCGGATCCTCGAGAATTCTGCCTAGAACTGTGATCTTATGGCCTAGATCGGTAGAGGGGAGGTCAGGGATCTCACCTCGGGGGTTTTCTCGAGCTCGGGGGTCCTGGAAAGTGCTCGGCGGCGAGGTCCGAGGCAAAACCACGGCGAAGCTCGTCGGAGCTGGATTTGCACCGTAAGTCTTCGGGTTTTCTGCACCTGCAAAGTTCCCCGGAGGCGGTGGATCAAGACCAACGAGTTAGATCAGAGTTTCCGAGCTTAGATCGGCCAGAATTCACCGGCGAAGTCTCGGTGCTCACCGGAGTGAAAATCGGCGATCGCGTGAGAAAAACTGATCAGATTGGTTGTTTTTATAGCCGGGGGAGGGCGGTGGTTCTGTTGTGATCGAGTTAGAGTCCTCAGGGTCCAGAATTCGGCTGCGGAACGCGGTTTCCCGATCGGTTGCGATCGCGCGCGCGGGGGAGAAGTCCGGGGTCGCGGGGTTAGGGATGACAGGCGGGTCCCACCCGTCAGCGAGGGGCAGCGCGGCGCGCGCGGGGGCGGGCTGCGCGCGGGTTTGCTGGGCCGGCTGGGGTTTCGGCCCACTGGCCAGTTTTTTTTTCCGGTTTTCCTTTTTCTTTTTCCATTTCTTTTCTGTTTTGAGTCTAATTTGAATTCCAGTTTGAATTTGAATTTTTGCAAAACATGCAACACGTCCAAAAATTTCTAAATTCCCCTCTGAACATGGTTTATGGTTCTAAATCAAAATTTGAGTTTTGACTAAAAATTTGGGGTGTTACAGCTTTACCCCCCTTAAAAGAAATCTCGTCCTCGAGATTGGTGTTTCTAAGAAAACAATTCCGGAAATTGTGCCTTAAGCTCATCTTCCCGTTCCCAGGTGGCTTCCTCTTCTGAGTGATGCTTCCACTGCACCTTGCACATCCTGATTCTCTTATTTCTGGTGAGGCGTTCCATTGTCTCCAAAATCTTGTATGGTTGCTCGGCATAAGACAAATCCTCAGCTACATCCACTTCATTCATGGGTAACACCTCCTCAGGCGTCCTCAGACATTTCTTGAGTTGCGACACATGGAACACATCGTGCACGTCCGACAGATGAACCGGCAACTCTAGTTGGTACGCCACTTCGCCTTTTCTTTCCAAAACTTGAAAGGGTCCGATGTATCGAGGTGACAACTTCCCCTTCACCTTGAACCGACGAAGTCCTCTGATAGGGGACACCTTGAGATAAACATAGTCTCCCACGTTGAAAACGAGCTCTCTTCTTCGTACATCAGCATAACTCTTCTGGCGTGTCTGTGCTATCCTCAAGTTGTTGCGAATCTCCCTCACCTTTGCCTCGGCTTCTTGTAGCACTTCTGGACCAAACACTTTACTTTCTCCTGTTTGGTTCCAAAATAGGGGAGTTCTGCATTTCCTTCCATACAAAGCTTCAAACGGTGACATCTTCATACTAGCTTGATAACTGTTGTTATAGGAAAACTCCGCATACGGTAGGTTCTTGTCCCAACTCCTATTGTTTTTGAGTGCACATGCCCTTAACATATCTTCAAGGATCTGATTGGTTCTCTCCGTCTGTCCGTCAGTTTGGGGATGATAGGCAGAACTGAAATTCAGATGGGTTCCCATGGTTTCATGCAACTTTTGCCAAAACCTCGAGGTGAACTGTGTCCCTCGGTCCGACACTATCTTCTTTGGCACCCCATGGTAACACACAATCCTTGACATGTACAATTCTGCCAATTTGGTTCCGCTGTAGCTTTCCTTCACCGGAATGAAATGAGCTACCTTGGTTAGCCTATCAATAATAACCCATATTGAATCATACCCGGACTGGGTCCTAGGCAATCCCACGACAAAATCCATGCTGATCTCTTCCCACTTCCATTCAGGCACTTTGAGTGGTTGCAGCAATCCCGCGGGTCGTTGATGTTCTGCTTTCACCAACTGACATGTGTCACATAGGGCAACATGTTCCGCGACATCTCGCTTCATGCCATACCACCAATACCTGCTTTTGAGGTCCTGATACATCTTCGTACTCCCAGGATGAATGGAATAGTCGGAATCGTGAGCCTCCTTCAAAATTAATTTACGAATCTCCTTTACTTCTGGCACACAGATCCTTTTCCCGTGCCACACCGTTCCTTGTTCATCCTCTCTAAAACCAGGAGCTTTATTTTCCTTGATGAGCTGTCTGATCTCTTGTATCTTCTCATCATTCTTTTGTCCCTCGCGTATGTCTCGCTCAAGTGTGGAGTCCACTTCCATGGCGATGGCTTCACCACTATTTACTAGACATAGATTGAGCCTTATAACCTCGTCATTCAATTCTGCAGGCATATCCTTCAAGCTCAACTTATTGACCTGCACTTTCCGACTCAAAGCATCGGCCACGACGTTTGCTTTCCCGGGATGATAGTTGATGCCCACATCAAAGTCATTGATTAGCTCTAACCATCTCCTTTGTCTAAGGTTGAGATCTGGCTGTGTGAATATGTACTTCAAACTCTTATGATCCGTATATATCTCTGTCCTCTTCCCCATCAAATAGTGCCGCCAAATTTTCAACGCGTGTACCACTGCAGCTAGTTCTAAGTCATGTGTAGGATAGTTCTTCTCGTGCTTCCAAAGCTGCCGGGATGCATATGCCACGACATGTCCCTCTTGCATGAGAACACATCCCAACCCGTTTCCAGAGGCATCGCAGTACACCGTGAAATTCTTCTGCATATCTGGCATAACCAACACGGGGGCTGTTGTCAATCTCTTCTTTAGCTCCTGAAAGCTCGTATCGCACTGTGGCGTCCAGGTGAATGTGATTCCCTTTTCCAACAGTTTGGTGAGAGGTCTCGAGATCTTGGAGAATCCCTCAATAAACCGTCGATAGTATCCAGCCAATCCCAAAAAGCTTCGAACTTCCCCGACATTTTCAGGGGTTTTCCATTTCTGGATATCTTCGATTTTGGCAGGATCTACGGAGATTCCTCCCTCCGAGATTATATGTCCTAAAAAGGGAACTCTCTTTAGCCAAAACTCACACTTGCTCAACTTGGCATATAGTTGGTGTTCTCTCAGCCTCTGTAACACCAACCTTAGATGTTTCTCATGTTCTTCTTCATCTTTGGAGAAGACGAGAATATCATCTATGAAAACCACCACAAATTTGTCCAGATATTCCATGAATACCTTGTTCATGAGGTACATGAAATATGCCGGGGCATTGGTTAGCCCGAAAGGCATGACAGTGTATTCATACAGTCCGTACCGAGATACGAAAGCTGTCTTGGGAATATCAGATTGCCTTATCTTGAGTTGGTGGTATCCCGACCTGAGATCAATTTTCGAGAACACGCAAGCTCCCCTCAACTGATCAAACAAGTCTTCAATGCGGGGTAATGGGTACTTGTTCTTGATGGTCACCTCATTCAAGGCACGGTAATCCACGCATAACCTTTGAGTTCCATCTTTCTTAGGCACAAATATTACCGGAGCTCCCCATGGTGAGGAACTAGGGCGAACATACCCCTTTTCCGTCAATTCTCTCAAATGATCCTTGAGCTCTTCTAGCTGCTTGGAGTCCATTCGATAAGGTCTCTTGTATATCGGGGCTGTTCCCGGTACTAGCTCGATTGCGAATTCCACGTCACGGTCGGGAGGCATTCCTGGCAACTCCTCCGGAAAAACATCTGGATATTCCCTGATAGTCCTGATTTCCTCAACTTTCACCTCCACTTGATTTAATTTAATGTCCCTCCTAGGCTCGTATATCGTTATGAACTTTACTCTTGTGCCACTAGGGTGAGTTAGTTCCACCGTTCTGGTCGAACAATGGATGATTCCTTTATGTTTGGTCAACCAATCCATACCCAAAATAATATCTATCTCTTGTGAATCGATCACTATGAGGTTAGCGGTAAATACTACCCCATTAATGTCTAGGTTCACTTTGGGACACACTTGTCTTGTCCTTATTTCTCCACCTGGAGAGTTTACCGCTAGCATATGGTTCATTTGTGTGGTGGCTAGGTCATGCTTCTTAACAAACCCTTGAGCAATGAACGAATGGGTAGCACCAGAATCAAACAGCAGAGTTGCAAGGTGTAAATTGGCGGGAAACTTACCAACTACCACGTCGGGTGCCTCTTGTGCTTCCTCCATAGTGACGTGGTTCACCCGTCCTTTCATTACGTTCTGCTGCTGTGGCTGCGTGGGCTTCTTCTTTGGACACTTATGGGCGTAGTGCCCCACTTCACCACAGCTGAAACATTGCACCCCAATCTTAGATGCTTGGCCCTTGTTGTCTTGGGGTTGGTTTGGGGGTCCTTGCACTGCTGGTCGAGGTGGATATGCAGGGCGAGGCTGCTGCATAAACTGACGTTGCGGCTGTGCGGGTGCTGCGGGGGGCCTGTAGTTTGGGTTGTACCCTCTTGGTGCTGAATAGGGTACCGCAGCACGGCTCGTCTGCCCCGTAGGTTGCTGCATCATACGTGGGCGGGTGTTTCTCCCTGAGGCTTGATGTGACCACCCAGCCTTCCTCTTATTCTCATTTTCCAGGGCCTTTAGCTTCCTTTCCACCACAAAAGCTTTGTCCACCATCTTTTGAAAGCTTTCATACTCATTGGGGGACATTGCACACTGCATCTCTGCGGTAAGTCCTTCCACGAAACAATCTTGTTTCTGCTTATCTGTCTCTATGTCTCGTGGAGCATAACGGGATAGTTGAGTGAATTTAGTGAGGTATTCCCTCACCGTCATGTTTCCCTGCTGCAGTCCCAAAAACTCTTTCCTCTTGTTTTTGAGTTCACCTCTTGGGATGTAATGGTTGCGGAAGCTACGCTTGAACTCTTCCCAAGTGATGCTCTCAGGATCATGATGGGCGGCCACGTAGGCGGTCCACCAATCAGCAGCAGGTCCATGCAATTGATGAGAGGCAAACAGCACCCTCTCATACCCTTGGCATTGTATGATCCTCATCTTACTTTCAATGGTCTTCAGCCAATCATCTGCCTCCAGAGGTTCAGCAGCACTTGCAAACTTTGGAGGTTGAGTTCCTAGAAACTCACTCAACCTTGGTTGGCGTGGTGCAGCTTGTGGAGGTGGAACTTGATGCAAGTTGGCCACTACTTGAGTCAAGTTCTGGATGAGCTGATTTTGATTCTCCAGCATTTGGTGGAGAGGATCAACTTCTTCACGGCGACCACCCCGGTTCTGGCCTCCAGAAAGATGAGAGTTGCATGCCTCATCATTGTTGTTGGCGGGGTTGGCAGCACGTCCTTTTCCTCTTCCGGCCATCTGGTAGAATCAACAAATGTTAATTTCAAAGCATTTAGTATCATCTTACTACTTTCACTTGTTTGTACTTTGAAGTGTTGAAGTTTTGTTAAAATCTTACGAGGGTTTTATATCTCACACCCAATAAATGCACTATTATTTCCTGTGGGTTCACACACCAAAGCAAAACAATCTGAAGACGAGGCTGTGGACACTTGCTCATGGCTTCCACAACTCACGTCACACACCAAGCATTATCACACCATTAACTACGTAACGACTCGACTACTCGACCTCTTGCTAGCTAGGGGAAAGACTCTACACTACTCATCCTCTTGAGCTGGCTCCTCGGGATCTTCCTCCTCATTTCGGCTACCTTCTGACTCTGCTTTGGGTGGGGAGGCTGCTGGTGGAGAAGTGCGACGACGCCTGATCGCTCGGCGATCCGGGGAGTCAGGGGTCCATGGATCACTTACGGTGACACACAGTTCATTCCCATCTCCTCTTTCTCTCGCCTTTAAGCAAGCTCGCAGCAATGCCTCCGTCTCCTTCAGAGTATCTCGGACATCCTGAAGCTCTTGTTGACACTCCTGCAGTCGAGTGCTGAGCATAGCAGCATCCTCCAAGCACAAGTCCATGTGCTCATGGGAAGTCCCTTGCTGCACCGGTGGGTACTTGTACTCCGTGGTACCACTCTCACGTTGGAGGACATACATGTACTCAGTTTTGTCCAAGTGGCGACGATAGATGTGGCTCTGGCAGGTGATGGCCTCCCAAGTGACATCTCTCTCCGCGTCAACTTGTGTTGCTCGACAAGCTGGAGAGTGGTGGATCTTAAGCAGCTGATTCTCGTGTATAATCCTCATCTCCGAACTCCATTCTTCCCTCTTCTCACGGATGGTCCTGGTGGAGTTATAGTGGATGATGAGCTTGCCCGTATTGCCGGCGGCTTCGAGCATACGTCGAAGACGGCGCAACAAATCTCCCACTGCCAATCCGTAGGAAAGGTACGTCACTGGACGACTCTCCTCTCTTTCAGCAAGGGCAACTACGGGAACTCTCCCTCCCGTGGATTTACGAGCGGTGCGAATCATGCGAACCATCTAAAACAAAAGAATTTAAAATTAGGTTAGATAAAATTTCAAACAAAAATCCTATTTTTGAATGAAAGTTGGGGTAAGATGAAGAAAATGACTCTTTTGATAACACTTTTTCACCCACACCTTTGAAAATAGTTTTTAAGAAAATAGGGCCCTTAAATACGTCCATTCCTACCTAGGTCCACGTTCCTATGGGCAACCTTGGCTCTGATACCACCTCTGTCACACCCGGTTTTTCCGAAGAAACAACCAAGTGAATATCACATGTATGCCAGGATCATTTTCTCATACATGTGATGACAAATAGTGAAGCATCATTTATTACCAGCCAGGTGTCGAATATAAATAAGTCTTACATCGCAAATGTCTCAATGGACACTAATTGCTTCATCACAAGAAAATAAACTAGCAGCGGAATATTATTCTTTAGGGCTCCATCACAGGCGTTGCCCGGGGGTCTTCATGAACCTAAAATCCTTCCTCGGGTCCAAAATCTTGGTCATTATACACCACCTCATTATCTTGACCTGAGCAGCAATATAAACCAACAAATATGCAAGGTTGAGTACCAATGGTACTCAGCAAGTGTGGGAAAATTATATCATGCATGGCTAGAACAAGGAGAGGTTGAACTCATGGTTAAAGCACTACGCAATTAATACCTATCACCTTAGCTTATTAAGCACCTACATTACTACACAGGTGAAATGGTCCAAATCTCCCATCCCATCATCATAACCAAATAACCATAACATCATTTCCAATGTTAAGCTCCCCGCTTAACATCCATAACTTCCAAAAACCTTCACTCCTCTAATCATGAATAAGTCCAGGCCGCTCTTAACCGTGAGCACGGCTGTCAAGACAGTTTTGACTCTGCAGAGTTTGTACCACTGTACCCACAAGTAGTGATTTCATCCACCGTTGCCGGGTGGACTAAAAGAACCTCCATTATGCCAGTGGCTACGAACCACATTCACACTTCCCAGGTGTGTGGCCAAGAGATCACTACGAAGCCTTTACAAAGGGATTCCCGACGAGCGTGGGCCCACTGAGGTTTCACCCCTAACAGCATACAAGAGGCTCCAACCCCGCTGCAGTGGCCCCCTCTTGAGCATTGCGGTTCATATGGTAGTCCAGCTGACACCTACTCCCCGCACCATCCAACACACCCATACTACGCCGGGGATACACCTAATTAATTGGCCAAGCTGCCCCATCTCAGCATGTGGTTGGCACTGTAAAGCCGGGTTACATGCTCCATGAACCGGTCCTTAGGATCCAGGCAAGTACTAAACACAAACCCATGTCTCGTGCACCCAGCACACAACCAAAACATCCAACTTGCCTTGATCCCTACCTCTACATAACTCACAATGTCTCATTCAAGAGTATGGTAATATAAACTGATGATCTCATATCCCAAATATCTCATTCTAAGCATGGCTAAGCATATGCATGTGTATAAATGACATGACAAAATAAATCCCCACCCAAGCTTCAAGGAAACAGGGTAATGCAATTCTAGGGAAACTTCCTAGCATGGGTTTCATATTTCATTTGACAATGCAAATAATTCTATCTACACATTCTAGCATAGGATCAAAGTGGTCAAGGACACTTGCCTCCTTCTTGCTGCTCTTGAAATGGGTAGTCCTGATCTTGGAAACTGATAGCTTGCTCTTGAACAGGTTCTACTTCATACCATCACACATAGCAAAAGAAAAACAACAATCATAAGACATAGTTCACACTTCTACTTCATACAAACCACACATTCACATTTATGAAAGTTTCTTTACCATTTTATGTGTTGTGGATACTCTATGTGTGTTGATTTGGGGCTTGCATACACTTTTATTTACATGTGTATGATTCCTACTTTGGTGTTCATATTTATACTCACATACTATATATGTATATACATGTATATATGTGTGTTTCAGTTTTAAATAAATTCCTTATATATTAAACTACCAAGTATGTATGAAAAGTATTTTTCTTCTCCATATGTGCCTTCATAATTTCTATCAACCCTAAACTAAATTCTTTGTATTTTAGAAACTCCATTTATCATTTACTAGTTTCTATATTTTCAGATTTATATTCTTATGCATAATTGTGCATTTTATTATTAAATTAGTAATACACACTACCTAAACAGATTAGGTTCTGGTCCTAAATAATTTAAGATCATATTTTGACCTTGGCTTCTGATGTATACTATTTCATAAATATTTTCCCTATTTTTCTTTAACTATTCTTTACTTAAAAATGTGTTCCTATACTATTAAATGTGAATAATAGATGAAACAGATTTATTTCAGCCCAAAAATATATTTTTATCTCACTCCAAAGTTTTCTAAGTGCTGAGAAAGTTTTTAATAATTTTGACAATTAGGTTTGTCCCCCTTTTTAATATTTAAACACTAGTTACATATTCAATTTTCTAAATTAAATACTAAACAGGGCTAAAATAATGAATTCACCCCATTACAGGGTCTATAATATTATTTTCATAATTTCCAGGGGTCTAGCTACACTTTTACAGAGGTGTTTTTCTTAATTTCTATTAAGTCTAGGGGCTAAAACTGATTTTTAAATGAATTTACATGATTTTCTGGAGTTCCAGGGGCTAGATCTGAAGTTTCCGGGGCTAGCTCTCAATTCTAGAGAACCCCAGGGGGTAGCACGTAAGAATTCCAGTCTTTATAACGCGGGGCTGACGTGGACCGTCTGATTTTAAACCGACGGCTGAGATTATAACATCGAACCGGTACGCGGGGTTTTAAAGTCTACCGTGCGATTTAAAATAAACGGCGCACAAGCGGCCACGTCGCTCTGATCGAGCGCGGGCGGCGCTGCCGGCGGCGCACGGTGGCGGGAAGCGGCGATCTCGCCGGAAACTTTCGGATCCTCGAGAATTCTGCCTAGAACTGTGATCTTATGGCCTAGATCGGTAGAGGGGAGGTCAGGGATCTCACCTCGGGGGTTTTCTCGAGCTCGGGGGTCCTGGAAAGTGCTCGGCGGCGAGGTCCGAGGCAAAACCACGGCGAAGCTCGTCGGAGCTGGATTTGCACCGTAAGTCTTCGGGTTTTCTGCACCTGCAAAGTTCCCCGGAGGCGGTGGATCAAGACCAACGAGTTAGATCAGAGTTTCCGAGCTTAGATCGGCCAGAATTCACCGGCGAAGTCTCGGTGCTCACCGGAGTGAAAATCGGCGATCGCGTGAGAAAAACTGATCGGATCGGTTGTTTTTATAGCCGGGGGAGGGCGGTGGTTCTGTTGTGATCGAGTTAGAGTCCTCAGGGTCCAGAATTCGGCTGCGGAACGCGGTTTCCCGATCGGTTGCGATCGCGCGCGCGGGGGAGAAGTCCGGGGTCGCGGGGTTAGGGATGACAGGCGGGTCCCACCCGTCAGCGAGGGGCAGCGCGGCGCGCGCGGGGGCGGGCTGCGCGCGGGTTTGCTGGGCCGGCTGGGGTTTCGGCCCACTGGCCAGTTTTTTTTTCCGGTTTTCCTTTTTCTTTTTCCATTTCTTTTCTGTTTTGAGTCTAATTTGAATTCCAGTTTGAATTTGAATTTTTGCAAAACATGCAACACGTCCAAAAATTTCTAAATTCCCCTCTGAACATGGTTTATGGTTCTAAATCAAAATTTGAGTTTTGACTAAAAATTTGGGGTGTTACAGTGATCGTCGACCGGCTCACCAATGTTGCCCATTTCATCCCGGTCAACACAAACTACAATGCCAAGAAGTATGCTGAATTGTACATCTCACGGATCCTATGCTTGTACGGCGTACCCCGTACCATCATATCGGACCGGGGCACTTTTTTTGTGTCCCATTTTTGGGAGCAGCTACACGCTGCGTTGGGGACGAAGCTGATCCGTAGTTCAGAGTACCACCCGCAGACGGATGGACAAACCGAGCGGGTAAATCAGATTTGAGAAGACATGCTACGAGCTTGCGCCATCAACCACGGTAAGAATTCGGATGATCACTTACCGTTGGACGAGTTCTCGTACAACAATGGGTACCAAGCCAGCATTAGGATGGCGCCTTACGAGACGCTGTACGGGAGAAAATGGCGCACACCACTGAATTGGTGTGAGTCTGGCGAAAGGGTCACCTTCGGGATTGATCTAGTCAACAACGCGGGGGAAAAAAGTCTGGCTGATTCAAGCGAACTTAAAAGCCGCCCAATCCCGACAAAAATAGTGTGCGGAGCGGAGAAGACGCCCCTTACAGTTCAAAGTCGGGGATCACGTATATCTACGTGTGTCTCCAATGAAGGGCGTGAACAGATTCGGGGTAAGAGGAAAGTTGGCACCCCGATTCATCGGTCCGTTGAAGATTATAGAAAGAAGTGGATCAGTAGCATACCGGTTGAGTTTACCAGAAACACTTTCCGGTGTGCACGACGTCTTTCACATTTCCCAGCTGAGGAAATGTCTTAAGCTATTAACTACCATTCAGCTGGAGGATATAGCAGAACTGAAACCGGATCTCACGTATCGGGAGGAACCGGTAATGGTTATTGATGAAAAGGCACGAACCACATGCAACCGTACGTTGTGGTTCTACAAGGTTCTATGGAATAATCATTCTGTAGACGAAGCGATATGGGAGAGCGAAGGTTTTCTTCGCGCCAACTACCCCGACTTTTTCACGTCGCATTTACGGTAATTTCTCACCGTCCTCTCTCTCATGTTCACCTTATAATCTCAGGACGAGATTCTTTTAAGGGGGGAGGAATGTAAGGGCCTAAGTTTTTGGCACATATTCAAAGTTTTCATCACCACACACACATACTTCATTTGAAGAAACTTTATGAATATATTTGAAGAGCAAGTAAACACCATCAACATGCTCATTAGAGAATAAACTCACAAAATACAAAAGTGGCATTTCCCACATGCATCATCTAGGGGCTGAGCATATGAAAAACTCCTACACCTTGCTAGGAGTGCTCATGCCAAGTTTCACTCTATGAAAATCCTTAGTTCTCCAGAATTAATTCTTCAAAGTTTAAATTGTTTAGAATTTTAACTGGAGAACTCTTTGGAGGAAAATTCTGAAATTTTTCTAGGATATTCACCAAAATATCCCTGAGCTACCATAAAAATTTCAGATCCATTTGAGCTAATTTGATCCACCTAATGGTGTGATTAATGAAACTATTCCAGAGAAAATAGAAAATGTCCAGAAACATTTTTCAGAACTTCTCTGAAATTGTTTAGCTCATATCTTTAGCTAGGAACCTTAAAATTAAGTGAAACCAACTCCATTAGAACCCTCTGAAAATCTAGTTGTCAGAAAGTCATGGCTTGCTCCATGAAAATCCCTAGAACACCCTAAGAGCTCCAATTAAGGCCAAGTACATAATTATTTGTGGAAGGCCCAAATAGCTTTGCTGCAGGTGAAACTTGGCCAAGTCCCTGTTTAGGTTGTATCCAAACAACAGTAAAAATTTCAGAGTCATTGGGTCTGTCTAGTAAGACTTATAGTCCCCACAAGATTACTTTCAATTCAAATGCATCTAAATTGACACGTTTATATTTATTATATGTAGTCGCTAAGGTTGAGGAGAAACCCGAAGTCTTAGACTTCGTCAATCCGAAGGAACAGCTAGCCTAGACCAAGAGCAGCAAGGCAAGCTCCGGTTTGCATTAACCCTTTTTACAAATTTTTACTGTTTTGAGAACTTACTTTGAGCACCCACTTACTTCTTGCATTAGAGTCTTGATTGAAACCCAAATGCATAGCCAAAAAAACCCTGGGTTGGGATTAGGGTTGAAAACCTCATTAGCTACTGCAATGCTAAGATAGTGTAGGATTCGGTACAGGTCGAGAAGTTGGAACTGCTCGCGAGAATAGGCTAGAGGTACGTCGCTCGGGTAGAGATAGAAAATGAAACACATGGCAAGAAAAATGAGACCGACCGGAGAGTAAGGGCAGCAGGACTTTGGGGCCTGGGTGCTATAGCTCCGCATGTGTCGATTGAGGACCGAGCCGTGTGCGTGCCTGTTTAACAACCTAGAACAGTACCGAAGACCTACCGGCTATATGGGAAACGGAAAACCGATGTAACTCGGGTAGCTGGGTATTGAGGCATTGCCTGTCGTTCTGAGGGTAGGTTGAGAGCTTGAGGTGTAAATCGGCTGGCGGCACTGCAGATGCGCGTGCAGAGACCTCTTGCTCGGGACCATAGGACCGGTTCAATATTTGGCTGATGGGTGAAAGGTGGTTGCATACAACGTCCGTGATGGTTGCTGTAGGCAACATCGAGTACGGGCGTACGTGACGGGTTATTCGGGTAACCCTGCAGGTGTAAATCGATTATAATCGCCGTCCCTCACGGTCAGTGAGTACCACTTGTTCACTGTACCGTGACGTAGAAAGAACAGGTCAGATACATGTTAAAAGTTTGCTGATTTGAAAGTCATACTTTGCTTGTTAATGTCTTGTTGTAGTTTAGAGCTAATTAAAGTTATTTTCAACTTGGGCAAAGTGCATGAGAGAAATGCGTTTCTTGTTTGATTGCGGCTCTCTCATGTGCCTTAGCGTAAGGTTCTCCACAACCTGCTGGTAAAACTTGAAAGTAAGGTTCCATTAATTAGGCGAGTCCTTTGCAACTTATTTTACCTCATGCACCCTAAAACCATTCCTGTAGAAGTTTCATGTATAGGAGGGACGGGTCAGTCTTGCTAAGCCATCATGCTCACTGCTTGTGTTTGAAGCTTCTGCAGGGGTTTATGAGGAAGGGACTCCCGAGGAGGAGACGGAACCCCAAGAGGGGAACCCCGTCGAGTGGAAGTTGTGCACGCCGCCGTGTTAGTGTTTGTGCGTGCTAGCGGGGACACGTTCACGGGCTGAACGTGAACTCGATGCATAGTCTACGCCCGTGAGTGTAGACTGGACTTATTTTGTTGTAAAAATGTTCATAAACTGGTTTATGTAATATAAATTTGCTTCCGATTTGTATCTTTTATGTGCGTTATCCGGTGATGTGCAACGCAGCACCCCTCAGCGTGATCCTGGCTCGATGAGGCCGTGGGGCCGTGTCTGTGTCAATCGATTATAATCGCCGTCCCTCGCGGTCAGTGAGTACCACTTGTTCACTGTACCGTGACGTAGAAAGAACAGGCTACAGTCATGTAAAAGTTGCTGATTGAAAGCTATACCTTGATTGTTAATGACTTGCTGTAGTTTAGAGCTAATTAAAGTTCTTTTCGATCTTGGGCAAAGTACATGAGAGAAATGTGTTTCTTGTTTGATTGCGGCTCTCTCATGTACCTTAGCGTGAGGTTCTCCACAACCTGCTGCTAAAGCTTGAAAGTAAGGTTCAAATAATTAGGCGAGTCCTTTGCAACTTATTTACCTCATGTACCCTGAAACCCTTCTTTTAGAAATTTAATATATAGGAGAGACGGGTCAGACTTGCTGAGCCATCGTGCTCACTGCTTGTGTTTGAAGCTTTTGCGGGGGTTTATGAGGAAGGGACTCCCGAGGAGGAGACGGAACCCCAAGAGGGAAACCCCGTCGAGGGGAGTCATGCACGCCGCCATGTTAGTGTGTGTGTGCGTGCTAGCGGGGACACGTTCACGGGATGAACGTGAACTCGATGCGTAGTCTACGCCCGTGAGTGTAGACTGAACTATTTTGTTGTAAAAATGTTCATAAACTGGTTTATGTAATAAAAATTTGCTTCCGCTTTGTATCTTTGATGTGCGTTATCCGGTGCTGTGCAACGCAGCACCCCTCAGCGTGATCCTAGCTTGATGAAGCCGTGGGGGCGTGTCTGTGTCGATCGATTATAATCGCCGTCCCTCGCGATCAGTGAGTACCACTTGTTCACTGTACCGTGACGTAGAAAGAACAGGCCAGAGTCATGTAAAAGTTGCTGATTGAAAGCTATACCTTGATTGTTAATGACTTGCTGTAGTTTAGAGCTAATTAAAGTTCTTTTCGACCTTGGGCAAAGTACATGAGAGAAATGTGTTTCTTGTTTGATTGCGGCTCTCTCAAGTGCCTTAGCGTGAGGTTCTTCACAACCTTCTGCTAAAGCTTGAAAGTAAGGTTCAAATAATTAGGCGAGCCCTTTGCAACTTATTTACCTCATGTACCCTGAAACCCTTCTTTTAGAAGTTTCATATATAGGAGAGACGGGTCAGACTTGCTGAGCCATCGTGCTCACTGCTTGTGTTTGAAGCTTTTACAGGGGTTTATGAGGAAGGGACTCCCGAGGAGGAGACGGAACCCCAAAAGGGAAACCCCGTCGAGGGGAGTCATGCACGCCGCCGTGTTAGCTAGTGTGTGTGTGCGTGCTAGCGGGGACACGTTCACGGGCTGAACGTGAACTTGATGCGTAGTCTACGCCCGTGAGTGTAGACTGAACTTTTTTGTTGTAAAAATGTTCATAAACTGGTTTATGTAATAAAACTTTGCTTCCGGTTTGTATCTTTGATGTGCGTTATCCGGTGCTGTGCAACGCAGCACCCCTCAGCATGATCCTGGCTCGACGAGGCCGTGGGGCCATGTCAGCGTGGTATCAGAGCTCGCTTAAGGTTTAACGCACTAAAAAGTCATCTTTTTCAAAAACTCGGTGAGAAACGAGTTAGTAGCCCATATAAGGATGTTATTAGTGTATAGAAAGTGACATACTAACCTATCTGATTATGTTAGAAAATCATGCATCTCGGGACGTCATATGTCTTGGGGGGTGCATGTAAGCGCTGTCCCCCAGTGCGCACAAGCTGAAGGGTGGAGCCCCACGGGTGGCAGGTAACCCGGCCCGGTTTAATATCCTCTACGACTCTTCATGTCATCTGGGGTATTCGAGCAACGCCTTTCCCTGGCGTGCTTCGGGCAAGTTTGGGAGACCCCGTCACGTGGTCAGTAACATGAACACATAGCTCGAGACGTGTTTGGCTTGCGAACACCTGTGCGAGTGATGACGGACGGGTGGATGAACTGTATTGGGACCGGGCTCAGTGTGCAGCCGAGTCCAATGATTGTGTGAGTTGTTTGCAGGTAGTCTAACCACGAATCGGTAGACGAGTAGCATCTGTGTGCGAGAGACGTTTAGCGCCACTGAATTAATGAAGCTGGCTAAGTCCGGTATAAGTTTTTCTTTGTGAGGAAAGTAGTACCGACATGAACTGGTGACGCTTCGACGTCACACCCCACTAAATAAGCAACTTCATTGTAAAACTTGAAAGTTTAAATATAGAGCACTAAAAATTTGAGATAACTGCTTCCCTTAATCAGGATGTTCAAAGTTAACAAGTTTTCAACTTATAGGATACTAAGGACAGAGTCCCCTGTTTTCAGCTGAAATAAGGCTGATGTTAAGAAGAGGTTAGAGGTTGAGTTCTTTCGAGGTTTGGGACATATGATACATTTCTGGAAATATTTGGAAGATCTTTACAACTTTTCTGTGGATGTCCAGAGGTGTTTCATCCCTTAACCAGTCGAAAAATGTAGTAGAGTTGAAACTGTCCAGAAAACAGGGCAGAGCAAACAATCTCTCTAACTCTCTGTAAATTGAGCATAACTTCCTGCATAAAAATCCAAAAATAGAATATGAGGTAGTTCTGAAAAGTTCATGAGATGGGTTACAACTTTGTAACATAAAGTTTTGTCAAATTCGCTGTATAATTAACTGGAATTCTTGGATAAAATCAGTACCTCAAGTTTGAAGGTGCTGTCCAAGATTCTCCAGAAATTCTGTTAAATTGGACATCTCATAACTTTTGAACCAAGACATATCTTAGGCCAAGCAAATACTTTCTGGAAATCTTATGAAATTAACTTTAACTTTGATGTTGAGCTCCAGAATTGGTTTTGCTTTTAGCATTGTCTAAATCAGGTTGAAATTGAAACTGGTCAGGGCTGTCATTTTGGGCAGCATACCAGTAGTCAAATTTGTTTAAAGTTCGAACTATGTTTCCAAGTTTTATGAGTTCAATGACATGTTTTATGTTATAACTCAATGATTTACTGTTGAAATGAATATTTGACCTTTTCCAAATATGTATCTACATATGATAGCAGATAGACAACTGGAGAACGCGTGGGATGTATCCCACTGTTCTCACCACAGCGGTTATCCGGAAGTGTTGAGGCAAATGCTTCAATATTTCGGGTACGTCAAGATGCTGCAGTACTTCGCCAAGGAAGAAGGCGGAGAGGGGAAAAAGACATGGACAATCCATGTCGAAGTTCCTACAGGACCCACGCCACCCGGTTGGGCGCCGTTCACCGTTACGGTGAGAGGTAGACAGCCGGAGGGAATGTGGCAAGTGGCAGCCCGCGACACCATGTCGCGTTTCTGCAAAATACACATGAGAGCTATGGAGGGCACTCCATATGCAATCATTCCGGTGGAGAGACGAGCTAATCATGTGTGGGGGGAAAGGTACATGGAGGCAACAGATCCGGGTTCCCCAAGGTACAACCCCGCGGAGGCGAACCTCAGCCTCCAGTTGAGGGCGGGAAAAGCCGTGATAGACAGCCAAGCTGTTCATACGGATTGTATTGCTTTGAAGCTCAAGGAGAGCACCAGCCATGGAGATCATTTCAAGAGTGCTCACAGCGCACTCCGCAATGTTCTCCTTCCGACAATAAAGCAACTGAATGAGCAACACAATCAGTTGCATCATCTGAAGAAGGCAAGGAAGAAAAGCCACGTCGACATTACGGCTTTACAACAGCAAGTGTAAGCCTTTACCAAGCAAAATGAGGTCCTCACTCAAGAGCGTGATGACGCTATTGAGGAGGGGCAAGGCTGGGAAGAGGAATACAACCAGGCCATGGACGAGGTGCACGCGTTGCAGGACCTCGTACCTCCGGTAATGGGCCTACCGATGGTAGGTCCCGTACGCGTGATTTTGGGTATCCCGGCGATGGGGGAACCTGAACCGGAAGAGGAGGTCATGGACCCGCAGCCACTAGCAGGGGTAGCGGAGGAGGACAACCCACAGGAGGTCTAGTTCTACTCCGAGTAGTGAGTTACCGTTGCCAAGTAGGGCAGCGAGGGTGGTATAGGGAAAACTTTTGTAATCGGTGACATGTCGTGTAGACAGTAGTAAATGTATAGGTAGTGACGACATGACCACGACTTCTCGGAGACCCGGGAATAATGTATCTTGTATAAAGTTTATGATTTATCAATATATGTGAATGTTGTGCAAGTTATTCATGTGTCACTTCAATACCTAGTGTTTCGTATGGAATTTTAAGTATGACATGTGCTGATCGCTGCTGTTTTAAATTTCAGAATGACTCGCACTCGTGCCAACCCAGACGTTGGGGGTTATAGTCAGGGGGGAGTGGCCTCCCAACAGCCTCCCGAGGATTCCTCGGGACAGCAACAGCCGCCACCGCCACCACCAACGGTTACATTGGCCGACATCGTTGCGGCGATGGCGGGTTCTCATCAGCAGCACACGGAGTTACTGCAGACACTTATTGCAAATATGTCTCGACCCGAGAGGCGTCAAGATCGCGAGGAGCGCCAACAAAGCTCCCACTCCGACTTTCTGGCTACTCATCCCCCGGTATTCTCAAGGGCGGATGAACCCATCGATGCGGACAACTGGTTCCGCACGATGGAGATGAAGTTCAGGCTGCTCCAAGTGAGTGAGCAGCGCAAGATTCAGTTTGCGGTCCAACAGCTTCAAGGATCTGTGAGCGCTTGGTGGGTGAACTACTGTGCCTCGCAACCCACAGAGCGAGTTATGACCTGGGCGGAGTTCCGGACGGCCTTCAGGGCCTATCACATACCACCGGGTATTATGAAGAGGAAGACGCAGGAGTTCCTACACCTGCAGCAAGGGAGCCGGAATGCGCTGGAATACTCCAGGGCGTTCAACGATCTCGCTCTCTACGCGTCGTATCACGCCGATACCGACGAGAAGCGGCAGGACCACTTTTACCAGGGGCTTAACCCGCTCCTGAAGGACAAGCTGGCGATGTTCAATCGCGGCAGCCTCAACGACATCATTGATGCTGCGATTATTCAGGAGGACTCCGACAAGGAGTTAGCAGCGGCGGAGAGGAAGCAAAGCGTGCCGCAAAGCAGCGGAGAAGGAGGTGGTCCTTCTCAAAAATACTGTACAGTGAATCGTTCACCATCGGGTCCACGCTGGCAGCCACCACAGAGGCCGATGCCATTCCGCAGTCGGCCATATTCTCCACCGGCATTCAGGCCGGCACTACCAGCACCACCTCCGCAGCAACAACAGCAGCAGCGGGCGATGTCGCGTGCGTATGCACCTCAGCAGCGCATGCCGGGCTTTCGTCCCTCAAGAACCGGCCAGTCAGCAGCCACATGATACAAATGTGGTCGCCCAGGACACTTCGCCAACAACTGTCCTGAGAGGCATGGCGGCAGAGTGGCACCACAGTTTCCAGGGAGGAATCATCCCCAGAACCCCACTAATGCGCGGCACCATCCACCAACTTACCATAGAGGACGTGCCGGAGGAAGAGCCAATCCTTGCAGGTATGTTACAACTCCACCAGCATCCCCCCATAGTATTATTTGATTCTGGCGCCACACATAATTTTATTAGCCAAGCTTTTATTGCTAAACACAGCTTGCAAATACTACCCAATGAAAGTCCATATTTGATTTGTTCACCGGGTGGGAAGATTTCAGCAAGCATGATGGTTTCCAAAGTACATTTATGCTTAGCGGGTAGAGTATACCCCACGTCTCTCATAGCTTTAGAGGGACAAAAGGTCGATGTCATCTTAGGGATGTCGTGGTTAACCCGCCACGGTGCTGTTTTAGACACCGTCCTCCGAGTCGTGCATCTACACCCAGAAATGCACGAGTCCCATTCATTATTTCTAGACAGTCCAAAAATAAAACTACCAAGTGTATATCAATCCACAAAGATCAGATTGGAAGACATTCCAGTAGTCCGTGAGTTCCCTGACGTGTTCCCGGATGATTTACCGGGGATGCCGCCTGACCGAGAGGTGGAGTTCAAGATTGAACTTGCACCGGGAACTATGCCAATATCCCGGAGGCCGTACAATATGGCGCCCAAGGAATTGGCTGAACTGAAGACGCAGTTAACGAACCAGCTGGAGAAGGGTTTTATTAGGCCGAGCTCCTCGCCTTGGGGCTGTTCGGCATTATTCGTGAAGAAGAAAGATGAGACGTTGCGGCTTTGCCTGGACTATCATTCACTAAATGCCGTAACCATCAAGAACAAGTACCCGTTGCCACGGATCGACATGTTGTTTGATCAGTTGGTCGAAGCAAAGATCTTTTCCAAGATGGACTTAAGATCCAAGTACCATTAGATTAAGATACAGGTTGAGGATATTCGAAGACGGCTTTCTAGACGAGGTACGAGCTTTATGAGTACCTGGTCATTTCTTTTGGCCTCACCAACGCTCCAGCTCACTTCATGTACTTGATGAACTCGGTATTCATGCCGGAGCTGGACAAGTTTGTTGTGGTCTTCATCGACGACATATTGGTATATTCCAAGTCAGAAGAATAACACGGGAAGCATCTGCGTATAGTCTTGCAACGGCTGCGGGATCACAAACTATACGCGAAATTCAGCAAGTGTGAATTCTGGAAATCACAAGTGCCTTTTCTCGGGCATATTATCTCAGTGGAGGGCATCGCTGTAGACCCGAGTAAGATCACACAAGTGCTGAATTGGAAGTCCCCGAGAACTGTTCATGAGATACGGAGTTTCCTTGGACTTGCGAGGGATTATTGGAGGTTCATTCCAAACTTCTCAAAGATTGCCAAGCCTATGACTGAGATGCTGAAGAAGGCTACCAAATATGTTTGGAGGCCAGCATGTGAAGCGGCGTCCAAGGCATTAGTGAAGCACCTAACATCAGCACCGGTTTTGGCGCAGCCAGTCACAACAAAACCGTTCGATGTGTACTGCGATGCATCCGGTATTGGGCTCGGATGTGTGCTGATGCAAGACCGAAGGGTGGTCGCGTATGGATCATGGCAGCTCAGAAACAATGAGCAGAATTATCCAACTCATGACTTGGAGCTCGCTGCCATGGTACTCGCACTTAAAATGTGGAGGCACTACCTACTCGGTAACCTCGTGCATTTATATAACGACCACAAAAGGCTCAAGTACATATTCACTCAGAAAGAGATGAACATGAGACAGCGAAGATGGTTAGAGTTGATAAAGGATTACGAAATAGAGATCCATTATCACCCCGGCAAGGCAAACGTAGTGGCGGATGCGCTGAGTCGCAAGTCACACGTCAACAATCTGACCATCACACCGTTGGTAGAGAGCAAGCCACCATTGTATGTGATTCCACATGGAGCTCTCTACAACTTAGTTTTGATCCCCACCATCCGTGAAGAGATAGCGGCAGCTCAGAAACATGACAAGGGCATGTCACATTTGCGGAGATGTGTAGACAGTGGGGAGCAGAAATGTTTTCGGAAAGACGGAGACGGCGTCCTATGGTTCAAGGACCAGATCGTCGTACCCCGTAACCTGGAGTTACGGAAGAAAATCTTTGATGAGGCTCACTTCTCAAAGTTTTCTATTCACCCCGGCAGCAACAAAATGTATCAAGAACTCAGAAACAAGTTTTGGTGGACACGAATGAAGCGGGAGATCACAAAGTACGTGTCCGAGTGTGATACATGTCGAAGGGTGAAGGCAGACCACATGAGAAAACGGGGACTGCTACAACCACTGGGCGTTCCTGCCTGGAAGTGGGAAGACGTGAGCATGGATTTCATCGTCGGTTTACCCACCACTTTTCAGAAACCTGATTCCATGTGGGTTATCGTCGACCGGCTCACCAATGTTGCCCATTTTATCCCGGTCAACACCAACTACAACGCCAAGAAGTATGCTGAATTGTACATCTCACGGATCCTATGCTTGTACGGTGTATCCCGCACCATCATATCGGATCGGGGCACTTTATTTGTATCCCGTTTTTGGGAGCAGCTACACGCTGCGTTGGGGACGAAGCTGATCCATAGTTCAGCGTACCACCCGCAGACGGCTGGGCAAAACAAGCGGGTAAATCAGATTCTAGAGGACATGCTACATGTTTGGGCTATCAACCACGGTAAGAATTGGGATGATCACTTACCGTTGGCCGGCAACAATGTGTACCGAGCCAGCATCAAGATGGAGCCTTACGGGGCGCTATACGGGAGAAAATGCCGCACACCACTGAATTGGTGTGAGTCTGGCGAAAGGGTCACCTTCGGCATTGATCTTGTCAACAATGCGGAGGAAAGGTTTCGACTGATTCAAGCGAACCTAAAAGCCGCCCAATCCCGACAAAAACAGTATGCGGACCGGAGAATACATCCTTTACAATTTGAAGTCGGGGATCACGTGTATCTACGTGTGTCTCCAATGAAGGGCGTGAACAGATTCGGGATGAGATGAAAGTTGGCACCCCAGTTCATTGGTCCATTCCAGATTACAGAAAGATGTGGGTCAGTAGCATACCGGCTGAAATTACCAGAAGCACTTTCCGGTGTGCACGACATCTTTCACATTTGTCAGCTGAGGAAGTGTCTTAAGCTATCAAATAGCCATCAGCAGGAGGATATTGAAGAACTGAAACCGGATCTCACGTATCGGGAGGAACCGGTTCAGATCATTGATGAAAAGGCCCGAACCACACGCCACCGTACATTGTGGTTCTACAAAGTTCTATGGAGTAATCACTCTGTAGACGAAGCGATATGGGAGAGCGTAGGTTTTCTTCGCGCTAATTACCCCGACTTTTTCGCGTCGCACATACGGTAATTTTCCACCATCCTGTCTCCCGTTTTCACCTTATAATCTCAGGACGAGATTCTTTTAAGGGGGGAGGAATGTAAGGGCCTGAGTTTTTGCACACATCCAAAGTGTTCATCACACCACACACACCTCATTTGAGGAAAACTTATGAACACTCTTGAAGAGCAAGTAAACACCATCAACATGGTCATTAGAGAATAAACTCACAAAATGCAAAAGTGGCATTTTCCACATGCATCATATAAGGTCTGAGCATATGGAAAACTCCTACTCCTTGAGGAATGCTCATGCCAAAATTCAACCAAATCCAAAACTTTTTGAGGTATTTTTGGGTATAACTAGAAAGAGGCTAGTTTGAACTCAAATTCAAACTACTTTTATCCCATGAATTCAAAAGTGGGATGCATATTCATACTCAGCACATTTTTGTGAGCTCACCCACCAATTTTCACTCCATTTGGAGTTAATCTTGAAATGGGCTATTTGGCTAAATTCAAATCAAATTTGAATTTTAACTAAACCTTTGCTGAAAATTTCATCAAATCAAATTCCATTTTGAATTATTCAAAGTCCATTAGACATTTGGAAATTTGATCAAATCACCAAGGTTATTTGGGTCTCTACTGTTTAGAGCAGTAGGAAAATTAAAGTTTGGAGGTTAAAATGTGAAGTGGGACCCCCCCTGTCAGCCACTCTAAACCGAAGAACCGCCTCTGCTCGAGTATGCCTTTGCACGGGAGAGCGCCAGCACGCCGGCCGACCCGTTCCCGACGGGAGATCGGCGCCAGCTCCTGCTGTTTGGCGTGCGACCAGCCCTTATCAGTCCACGAGCTGCCAAAGGCGATCTTCTTCACTGATATCCCACGTTCCCTCGCTCTCTGCTCCCTCGCGCTAGAATCCGACAAGGGTTGCCGCTGTGCTGTCGATCGCTTGGCCACACCGGAAGCTCGAGTGCAAACCCCAGCAGAGCAGCAAAACGGCACCAAGGGACTCCCCACGACCTCCTCGCACCATTTCCTCGTGAGATCAGCCTCTACAACCCGAGAAAACCGAGTTTCCGCGGCGGCCAAAAGAAACCGCCACGGACGGCTCTCGTGGACAGCCCCACCAAGGGCTTGTCACGGCCGAGCAAGGCCACCTCTGAACACGCAAGGACTTCCTACAGCTCACCTCCAAAACTTGAGCTTCAACGGTGAATTCTGCAGTTTGCTTCCGGCTGATGCAAAGTCACCTTCGGGTAAGGAACTCTAAAATTCCCGTTTGGTTCTCGTTTAGATTCCACGAAACTTCACACACAGGAACTAGACTCAGTAGTGCATGAGTTACCTTCACAAAATCTAGCATGAAAACCCCTGTGCACGGCGTATTTCCAAGTTTTCCAATGGCGGCTTTAGCGGGAAGCATCGGGCGCATGGTGAGACCCACCTTGGAGCTATTTCGGGGCCTGTACACCACCATGCCGAGCTTCCCGAGCCACCACTGGTTCTGTAGAGCCACTCCACCGAGCTTTTGGCAGGATAGCACGTCGGAGCGACGTCGCCAAACTATTCCCAAGTCGCCGCACCATCGCGAGCTCGGTTAAAGCCGATGTCGAGGTGGGGAAACCCTCCCAACGTCTTCAGCGCACAAAATTAGGGGCTAGCGGCGAGTTAGCGCACGGGAGCCGACAGGACGATCGAGTTCGGTGGTGCTCCGGCGACCTCGGCGGCGCTACCGCGCGGGAAGCGCGAGGTAGACGACGACCAGAGCCGGGCCCGCTGTCAGTGGGAGAAACCGGGTGATTGGATCTTCTGTGGGCGTTGATCAGCTGTGGCAGCATGGGAATTTAACCTGTGCCCTGTGTGTCGTCGGTTCAGCACAGGACACGTGTTCCCTTGGACCCACAGGCAGATTTAAACATTTCCACGATTTATTCAAATCCCAGATTTTTCCCCAAACTTTAGAAGAACATACCTTTGGCTAGAAAACTCCAAATCGAGTTAACCAAATTTTTTTGGATTCATCTCTCTGAGTACTTTCCAACAAATCAAGTTTCACTTTATGAAAATCTTTATTTTTCCAGAATTAATTCTTCAAAATTTAAAATGTTTAGAATTTTAACCGGAGAACCCTTTGGAGGAAAATTCTGAAATTCGGCCAGGATGTTCACCAAAATATCCCTAAGCTACCTTAAGAATTTCACATCCATTTTAGCTCATTTGATCCACCTAATGGTGTGATTAATAAAACTGTTCCAGAGAAAATGGAAAATGTCCAGAAACATTTTCAGAGTTTCCCTGAAATTGTTTAGCTCATATCTTTAGCTAGGAACCTTCAAATTAAGCGAAACCAACTCCAATAGAATCTTCTGAAAATCTAGTTTATAGAATGTCATGGCTTGCTCCATGAAAATCCCTAGAACACCCTAGGAGCTCCAATTAAGGCCAAGTACATAATTATTTGTGGAGAGCTCAAATGAGCTTTTCTGCAAATGAAACTTGGTCAAGTCTCTATTTAGATTGTATACAAAACATAGTAAAAATTTCAGAGTCATTGGTCCTGTATAGCAAGACTTATAGTCTTCACAAATTTAACTTCAATTCAAATGCATTTAACTTAATACATATATGTATTATCTCATGTAGTCGCTAAGGTTGAGGAGGAGCCCGAAGTCTTAGACTTCATCACTCCAGAGGATCAGCTAGCCTACGACCAAGAGCATCAAGGCAAGCTCCGGTTTGCATTAACCATTTTTACAAATTTTACTGTTTTGAGAACTTACTTTGAGCACCCACTTTAATCTTTGCATTAGAGTCTTGTTTGAAAACCCAAATGCATACCCAAGAACACCCTGGTGGGGCTTAGGTTTGTAAACCTCGATTAGCTACTGCAATGCTAAGATAGTGTAGGATTCGGTACAAGTCGAGTAGTTGGAACTACTTGCGAGAATAGGCTAGAGACACACTACTCGGGTAAAATTAGCAAATGAAACACATGGCAAGAAAAATGAGACCGAGCGGAGAGTAAGGGCAGCAGGACGTTGGGGCCTGGGTGCATAGCTCCGTTTGTGTCGATTGAGCACCGAGCCGTGTGCGGGCCTGTTGAACAAGCTAGAACAGTACTGAAGACTTACCGGATATATGGGAACTGGGAAACCGGTGTAACTCGGGTAGCTGGGTGTTGAGGCATTGCTTGTCGTCCAGAGGGTAGATTGAGAGCTTGAGGTGTAAATCGTCTGGGTGCACTGCGGATGTGCGCGCAAAGACCTCTTGCTCGGGACGATAGGACCGGTTCAACATTTGGCTGACGGGTGAAAGGTGGTTGCGTACGACGTCCGTGATGGTTTCTGTAGGCAACATCGAGTATGGGCGTACGTGACGGGTTATTCGGGTAACCCTGCAGGTGTCAATCAATTATAATTGTTGTCCCTCGCGGTCAGTGATTACCACTTGTTCACCGTACCGTGATGTAGAAAGAATAGGCTAGAGTCATGTAAAAGTTGCTGATTGAAAGCTATACCTTGATTGTTAATGACTTGCCGTAGTTTAAAGCTAATTAAAGTTCTTTTCGACCTTCGGCAAAGTAAATGAGAGAAATGTGTTTCTTGTTTGATTGCGGCTCTCTCATGTGCCTTAGCGTGAGGTTCTCCACAACCTGTTGCTAAAACTTGAAAGTAAGGTTCAAATAATTAGGAGAGTCCTTTGCAACTTATTTACCTCATGTACCCTGAAACCCTTCATGTAGAAGTTTCATGTACAGGAGAGACAGGTCAGACTTGCTGATCCATCGTGCTCACTGCTTGTGTTTGAAGCTTTTGCAGGTGTTTATGTGAGACCTATGTGTGCTGAATACATTGGCAATTAGGATAAAAATTAGCATTAACATTCAAAGTTTTGAATATTGCCAAAACATTCTTCTGTGGCAAGGTCCAACAAGTTCTTTGTTAGGTCCGCCAAGTGTTGGCAAGGTCCGACGCAAGGTCCGGAGAGCTCCTGCAAGGTCCGGAGAGCTTCTGTGAGGTCCGGAGCTTGTTTTTAGGGAGCTCCCGTGAAGTTCAACTCGTAGAACTGCAGCGTCTTGTTTTTGCTTTTAACTCGCAATGTTTCAAACTTGCTTTACGGGAAGGTTTGCTTAGTATTAATTTGCTAAGTTTTTGGTGTGTTTTGGTGGTTATGGCTGTTATCATTTGATATGATTTGCAACATGCTTATGTGACATGCTCATGTAAGGTGTTGTGGTTTTCGAACTAACGTGAGTCAAGTCAAGGAATGTTTAGGACGTTCCTAAGGTGTTTGGAAGTCTCACGATTGCTTCTATCTGCGAATAGGAGAGTTCTGAGCAGTTATGGTAAGTTAGGATACGAGTCCAATTAGAAGTAGGAGTCCTAGATTGGATTGTTTAGCCTGAGGGCTGGCTATAAAAGCAAGGGAGGCCAGAGCTCTCGTGGGCAGAGAACTTTGGGCTGTTCCTCTTGTGTTTCTATTGAATAAAATTCATAGTTTCGAGGAGCTTTTGTGCCTTGTTCGTCCGACTTGTTTTTCGTCAAGTCTTTCTCGCCGAGTTTCTGGACAGACCGACGTTGCTTCGGTGTTTCGTTTATAACTTGAGTTTTACAGATCCGATTGATGTGATTCTTTTTGGGTTGTCTTCACAACTCAATTATCTATCATCTGCGAAATTTTCACGAGCTTCGAATCTGTAGTTCTTGATATACACGAGTTTCTTTGCAGCGTTGCAGATCTGTTTTATATTGGGTAGAACAGATTGATCTTCGTTTAATGTTTTGATCGTATCTCAAGTTTTACTTCGTGTTTTCAAGTGATTCTTGTTGCATTAGATCCGTGACTTGATTCTCTACCTCTCTACTTGATTTGTCACGGTTGAACACGTTTGAAAACACTTGCACACACAGTTTCTTTAACCGATTAATTTTTTGCTGAGGGGTTTTTGTTGTTTCCGCTGCGAAAAGTTTTAATCTACCATTCACCCCCCTCTGGTAGCTTTTCACGTTCTCTTCGATCCTACAATTGGTATCAGAGCCAAGGTGCTCTAATCTTTGTGATTTGCACGTGTTTTGACTAACCATCATGGAGAAGTACTCCGCAAAACCTTGTGTGTTCAATGGCATCGATTTTCAGGTTTGGAAGGCGCGGATGGAGGCCTACATACAGGCGCAAGGCTTCGCCGTATGGGAAAAGGTCTACTGGAACTTTGATGTACCACCCAATGATCAAGTTACGGCTAAGAACATGAGAGATGTTGACAACAACAACAAGGCTCGCAACTTGATCATCCAAGGATTGACTCAAAGCGACTTCGACTGTGTTGCACACCTCCGATCTGCATATGATGTTTGGAAAGCTCTTTGTGACTACCATGAAGGATCCAATACGATCAAGGAGGTAAGGCAAGATATGTTCAAGAAAGAATACATGCATTTTGAGATGCCACCCGGTGAGTCAATTGACGACCTTTTTGCTCGCTTTAATAAAATTCTCAGCAACTTGCGTAGTGTCAATGTTAACTTTTCAGATGCTGAAAATGCTAGACAATTGTTAGGAGCATTAGATATGTCGATTTGGGAGATGAAAGTTACATCTATTCATGAATCTACTGTCATGAGTTCTCTTATTTTAGACGTGCTTTATTCTAAATTGAAAACTCATGAAATCGACATCATCTCACGTAAAAACCCCAACAAGTCTATTGCATTTCTTTCGCAACGTGACATGTCTAGTTCTAGTCAATCATCATCTAGTGGTGCACTCTCTTTGCTGTCCTCTCTAACCCTTGAACAGATTGAAGAGTTTCCAGAGGAGGAGCTTGCACTCATCTCTACTCGGTTCTCAAAAGCATTGCAAAATGTGAGAACTAGAAGGAGAGGAAGCTCCGGACCTCAACGATGTTTTGAATGTGGTAAGACAGGACATTTTCGTACGGAGTGCCCTAACCTTTCAGGTCTGACTTCACGTGAAGAAAAGCAGACAAGGCCGAAGAAATTGTTTGCAAAGAATAAGAAGAAGAAAGATTTATCAATGCGCAACATAGTGCATAGTATGATCTCTGCACTTCAAGATTTCGGCTCAAGTGATGTGGACACCGGTAGTGATGAAGATGAAGAAGCTATGGCAAATATGTGCTGCATGGCGAGCAAGTCAAGTTCAAGCTCCGAGGAGGAAGAACACAACAGCAACGATGAAGAGGTATGTCCCACTTGCGAAGAAATGTGTGATGCTATTTCTCGTGCTACTGTTATATTAAAGAAAAAGGATAAAAAACTTAGGAACAATGCTGTTAAAATTGAATCACTAGAATCTGAAATTAATCATTTAAAAACTTTGATTCCTAGTGATTATTCTTGTTCCTCATGTGATTTGATTTATGAACAATTATCCTCTTTAAGAAGTGCACACGCATCTACACTTGATAAACTTGAACTTGAAATTGAAAAGAACAAAGAGCTTGCTGCACTTAATGATAAAAATTTGAAAGATGCTTGTTGTTCTACAATTGATTTGCATTGTTCTTCATGTGATGATCTGAATAAGAAACTAAATGATGCTATGCATGAGATTTCTATTTTGAACAATGCTTTACGTGTGCATGAAGTTAAATATTGTTCAAATTGCAAACTAAAAGGAAAAACTTCATGTGAAAACTGCTTTGATCTGTCCAATAAACTTGATGACATGCATAGGACACTAGATCGGTTTTCTAATGCAAATAAGAACCTAAACTTGCTGCTGAATTCTTCCAAGTCTTGTAATGATAAAACTGGTTTAGGTTTTAATTCTCATGCTCATGCTAAGGCACACCCACCTAAAGTTGTAAAGTCATTAGGAAGTGGTTTGATTCAAACAGCTCCTAGACAAAAAGAGGTGATTTTCAAATCTGCAGGAGTACTGTCCCATTCGGGTTCTAATAAACGTGTTGCTTGCTCATCTAGACATGATAATAAGGTTATTTTTCATTGTACCTACTGTGGTAGAGATGGTCATGTCATGGATTTTTGTTATAGACTAGCTAAATACGATAAGAAACAAAGAATACTTGCTAGATCACATAACAACCAAGCAAAATCTGCTAGACCGAATGTTCGGAGCTTGCAACCTGCTGTAATGAGTCAAAAACTTGCTCCCGGACCTACTGTTTTTTGTGCTACATATAACACATCTTCTAAGTCAGTAGTTGGGAACAAAAATTTTCGATGTTTGGCTCATAAACCTGCTGTACCTTCTCAGCTTTCGCGTGTTATTCCTGCTGGACGTCGTGTGACTCAGTACTGGATTCATAAAAGTCTTTTAACTAATCCTAGTATTGATTCATCGACGTATTGTGCTGCTGTGTAGGTTTCACATTTGAGGAAGGAGAACATTTGGATTGTGGATTCAGGTTGCTCACGCCACATGACCGGTAACAAAGAATGGTTCTCCTCTCTCTCTTTTGTGTCACGTGTAGAAAATGTTACTTTCGCCGATAACTCTTCTACTCCCATAATTGCTAATGGTTTGGTTAGAGTAAACAATCTCTACACTTTGAAAGATGTGGCACTTGTTAAAAATTTGAAATACAACTTGCTTTCGGTTTCACAATTGCTAGATGAAAATCTAGAGGTTAGCTTTGCTAAAAATTGCTGCAAGGTTGTAGATTCAAAAGGTGAGCTTTTGTTTAACATGTCTAGGTTTGGAAGAGTTTTTAAAGCTGATTTTGATTCGTCAACTTCTAAGCATCGGTGTCTAGTTGCTAATGATACAAAGGATCTATATTTTTGGCATCGTAGACTTGGTCACATAGGCTTTGATCATCTCACTCGTGTTAGTGCTCTCGATCGCATACGTGGGCTGCTGAAGCTTAAAAAGGACAATGATATTGTGTGCTCTTCTTGTAGACATGCTAAGTTTGTTGCAGTTTCACATGCTCCTCTCACAATGACCATCTGAGCCGGGACAACTTTTACATCTTGACACAGTAGGTCCGGCACATGTTCAATCCTTCGGAGGTAAATGGTATGTGCTTGTGATTGTTGATGATTATTCCAGATATTCTTGGGTTTATTTTATGGCATCTAAGAATGAAGCTTTTAGTCATTTTAGAACTTTATTTCTTAGATTATATATGGATCACCCAGGATCATTAAAAGCAATTAGAAGTGATAACGGAACTGAATTTAAAAACCAATCCTTTGATCACTTTTGTGCTGAAAATGGAATAGATCATCAATACTCTTCACCCTATGTACCACAACAAAATGGTGTCGTAGAAAGAAAGAACAGGACCTTAGTTGAGATGGCTTGGACTATGCTTGATGAATATCAAACTCCTAGGAAATTTTGGGCTGATGCAATTGCAACCGCTTGTTATATCTCAAATCGTGTTTTCTTGCGTGCTAAGCTTGGAAAAACCACATATGAGCTCCGGTTTGGACATAGGCCTAGTGTTACACACTTTAGGGTTTTTGGTTGCAAATGCTTTGTTAAGAAACATGGTAATCTTGATAAATTTGAAGCTAGATCTGTTGATGGCATGTTTCTTGGTTATCCATCTCATACTAGAGGCTACCGTGTGCTTTTACTTGACACTAACAAAATTGTGGAGACTTGCGAGGTTTCTTTTGATGAAGCTAGCCCAAGTACTAGCTCCGGTATTGCAGGTCCGGATCCATATCCGCAGGGGGAGAGTATTTTTATTTAAGAAGATGAAGAAGTGGTGCTGCTGCCCGAAAACTCGGAAGTAAATAACGATCAAGCTGCTGATTTTGCACCACAACCAGCAGCAACAGTCACTACTGCTGGTTCGGACCTTCCTCAATCAACAAGCTCTCCTAATCAAAGGTCCGAACATGAAGAAGAAGGTGCTTGAGTGTCTACTCCCCTCCGAGTACTCAAAAGTCATCCTCCACAACAAATCATTGGAAGCTTGCATGAACGAGTCACTCGGTCAAGGTTTTGCGATCCAAACTCTCATGCTCATTCTGCTTTTGTTGCTTCTTTTGAACCTAAGGATATATCACACGGACTCACTAATGAATCTTGGATTAATGCCATGCAAGAAGAGTTAGAAAATTTTGAAAGAAATAATGTTTGGAAACTTGTACCTCCACCTCAAGGTCACACATTAATTGGAACTAAATGGGTATTTAAAAATAAGCAAAGTGAGGATGGGGTTGTGGTTAGGAATAAAGCTAGGTTGGTTGCTCAAGGTTTCACTCAAATTGAAGGTCTAGATTTTGATGAAACATTTGCTCCTGTTGCTAGATTAGAAGCTATAAGAATTTTATTAGCATTTGCTGCATCTAAAGGTTTCGAGTTATATCAAATGGATGTTAAAAATGCTTTTATTAATGGCTACATAGAGGAGGAGGTTTATGTTAAGCAGCCACCGGGTTTTGAAAATCCAAATTTTCCTAATCATGTTTACAAACTGTCCAAAGCCTTGTGCGGTCTAAAACAAGCCCCTAGAGCATGGTATGATAGGTTAAAAACATTCTTACTTAGGTTGATAAAACTCTTTTTGTACTTAAGCATGGCAATGACTCATTATTCGTTCAAGTGTATGTGGATGATATTATCTTTGGTTGTGCTTCTCATGATCTCGTGTCCAAGTTTTCAGCTATGATGAGTTCAGAATTTGAGATGAGTATGATGGGAGAACTCACATACTTTTTGGGGCTGCAAATCAAGGAAACAAAAGAAGGAACTTTTGTGCATCAAACTAAGTATACAAAGGACCTTCTTAAGCGCTTCAACATGGACAAATGCAAGCCTCTTCGGACACCAATGGGAACAGCAACAACACTTGAACTTGACGAAGATGGTGACCCGGTCGATAAAAAAGAATACAGAAGTATGATTGGATCACTTTTGTATCTCACGGCGTCAAGACCGGACATACAATTCAGCGTATGTCTTTGTGCACATTTTCAAGCTTCTCCACGTGCTTCACATCGCCAAGCCATCAAAAGGATTCTCAGGTACCTACATGGAACTCAAGAATTTGGCATTTTTCTTCCTTCTTCCTCAACCGTTTCTTTGAAAGCTTTTTCGGATGCTGATTTTGGGAGTTGTAGGATTGATAGGAAAAGTATTTCGGGTGCTTGTCATTTTCTTGGTAATTCACTTGTTTCTTGGTCCTCTAGAAAACAAAATTCAGTTGCACAATCCACGACCGAATCTGAATATGTAGCTGCGGCTAGCGCTTGCTCACAAATTCTTTGGATTGTTCAAACACTTAAGGACTATGAGGTTGATTTAGATAGTGTTCCACTGTTTTTTTATAACACTAGTACAATTTGTATTGCTAAAAACCCCGTGAAACACTCTAGAACTAAGCACATTGACATTAGGTATCACTTTCTTCGTGATAATGTTGAAAAAGGAAACATTGTGCTTCACCATGTCGATACCGAACAACAATTGGCTGATATTTTTACAAAACCTTTGGATTTCACTCGTTTTTGTTTCATTCGTAGTGAAATAGGGGTTATGCATCCTCATGCCTTAAATTGAGGGGGAGTTTTTGAAACTTTGAAAGTCTATGTGTGGATCTGAAACTAAAATAATATGAGTATAGTATTTCATACATATATGACTTTGTGATTCCTTTTACAGGCTGAAAGTTCTTACTACATTACTCATGTTATACATTTTGTAGTTTTTGGCATGACTAGTAATCGGAATAATTACTTACACTAAATCTGGTCATGATCAAACTTTCTTGCTGTTTTGAACTTGTTGCGTGCTCACAAGTGCTTTTAATCATAAAAAATTAATCAAGTGATCAGCTCACATGTTGAGTTTTCAAATAAAAAATTGAGAAAAGATCAAGAGAATATGCATGCATCGCACTTCTTCTTTTGAGATTGTTTATCACTGCACTAAGATATGAACTTGGAAGGAATTGTGCATGACTAAAACCATGTCCTTAAGCTTCCGATTGTCAAATGACATAGGCTTGGCTTGGTTGGTTAGAATAAGGCTGATGCGGCATATAATCTCTTGGAAATATCATATGATCAACTTTGTGCCTTAAATGATTATGAATAATAAAAATGCAGAAACAAGTGTCATGTTTTCAGGTTTTGAAATAGTTGAGTAAGGGAGATCATGACTTGTTTAAACTGAAAAATACATTTGATCTCTAGCATGGCTTACACTACTTTATGTATCTCATTGATGTGATAGTGTAAGTAACCTGATAGTATGACTTGGATGAGCTTTGTTTTGTATGTATATGTTATAATATGCTCATAACATTTAAAAATTTCTCTTTTGAACCTTGCTGAATACATTGTCAAAGGGGGAGAAATATGTATAAAGAGAGATTTTTTTTACACTTTGCATATGTTATACACTTTCTTCCTTCTCTGATTTTAAGAAATGGGGAGAAATTAATAAAGGGGGAGGAATCAGTTTTCAAAGCTTTTCAAAACTTTTCATAAGCCAATGTTCAGATTTTAATTGGTGTTGCCAATGCATTCATCAAGGGGGAGGTTGTGAGACCTATGTGTGCTGAATACATTGGCAATTAGGATAAAAGTTAGAATTAACATTCAAAGTTTTGAATATTGCCAAAACATTCTTCTGTGGCAAGGTCCGACAAGTTCTTTGTTAGATCCGCCAAGTGTTGGCAAGGTCCGACGCAAGGTCCGGAGAGCTCCTGCAAGGTCCGGAGAGCTTCTGTGAGGTCCAGAGCTTGTTTTTAGGGAGCTCCCGTGAAGTTCAACTCGTAGAACTGCAGCGTCTTGTTTTTGCTTTTAACTCGCAATGTTTCAAACTTGCTTTATGAGAAGGTTTGCTTAGTATTAATTTGCTAAGTTTTTTGTGTGTTTTGGTGGTTATGGCTGTTATCATTTGATATGGTTTGCAACATGCTTATGTGACGTGCTCATGCAAGGTGTTGTGGTTTTCGAACTGACGTGAGTCAAGTCGAGGACTTGTGCTCGGAAGAATTGGTTGTTTATTCATGTGCAGGTATTGCTTGAGTTCAAGACATGGCTGGTGACGGGATCCTTGGACTAGTCTCAGGGAGGAGATGATGTTCCAACAACCAAGTTCGGGAGGAGCTGTGGTTGAGTTGATCGGGAGGTCGCGCAGCATGTTTGGATCAAGGGCAGTGCATATGAAGGTTGCGTGTACGTCGTTGGAAGGTGTTTGCACGTGTGCAAGGAGTGCACGGATGTGGCAACATTGTTCCAAGGCGTGATGAAGAGAAGTGGACATAAAGAATTGGTTGGAAAGGTCCAACCGGCTGGATTGCGTACTCAGGCTGAGGCTGAGTCGGATATGGCTCAAATATGGAAGATTTGAGTTGGTTATGATAGGATTTGATGCTAGGCACGAAGTTGAGTTGTTTTTGAAATGTTTAGGACGTTCCTAAGGTGTTTGGAAGTCTCACGATTGCTTCTATCTGCGAATAGGAGAGTCCTGAGCAGTTATGGTAAGTTAGGATACGAGTCCAATTAGGAGTAGGAGTCCTAGATTGGATTGTTTAGCCTGAGGGCTGGCTATAAAAGCAAGGGAGGCCAGAGCTCTCGTGGGCAGAGAACTTTGGGCTGTTCCTCTTGTGTTTCTATTGAATAAAGTTCATAGTTTCGAGGAGCTTTTGTGCCTTGTTCGTCCGACTTGTTTTTCGTCAAGTCTTTCTCGCCGAGTTACTGGACAGACCAACGTTGCTTCGATGTTTCGTTCATAACCCGAGTTTTACAGATCCGATTGACGTGATTCTTTTTGGGTTGTCTTCACAACTCAATTATCAATCATCTGTGAAATTTTCACGAGCTTCAGATCTGTAGTTTTTGAGATACATGAGTTTCTTTGCAGCGTTGCAGATCTGTTTTATATCGGGTAGAACAGATTGATCTTCGTTTAATGTTTTGATCGTATCTCAAGTTTTACTTCGTGTTTTCAAGTGATTCTTGTTGCATTAGATCCGTGACTTGATTCTCTACCTCTCTACTTGATTTGTCATGGTTGAAAACGTTTGAAAACACTTGCACACACGGTTTCTTTAACCGATTGATTTTTTGCTGAGGGGTTTTTGTTGTTTCCGCTGCGAAAAGTTTTAATCTACCATTCACCCCCCCTCTGGTAGCTTTTCACGTGCTCTTCGATCCTACAGTTTATGAGGAAGGGACTCCCGAGTAGGAGACGGAACCCCAAGAGGGAAACCCTTTCGAGTGGGAGTCGTGCACGCCGCCATGTTAGTGTGTGTGTGCGTGCTAGCAGGGACACGTTCACGGGCTGAACGTGAACTCGATGCGTAGTCTATGCTCGTGAGTGTAGCCTGAACTATTTTTTGTAAAAATTTTCATAAACTGGTTTATGTAATAAAACTTTGCTTCCGCTTTGTATCTTTGATGTGCGTTATCCGGTGCTGTGCAACGCAGCACCCCTCAGCGTGATCCTGGCTCGAAGAGGCCGCGGGGCCGTGTCAACTTCGTGTACTTGATGAACTCGATATTCATGCTGGAGCTGGACAAGTTTGTCGTGATTTTCATCAACGACATATTGGTATATTCCAAGTCGGAGGAAGAATACACGAAGCATCTGCTTATAGTCTTGCAACGGCTGCGGGATCACAAGTTATACGCGAAATTCATCAAGTGTGAATTCTGGATATTGCAAGTGCCTTTTCTTGGACATATTATCTCGGCGGAGGGCATTGCTGTAGACCCGAGTAAGATCACACAAGTGCTGAATTGGAAGTCCCCGAGGACTGTTCACGAGGTACGGAGTTTCTTCGGACTTGCAGGATATTATCGGAGGTTCATTCCGAACTTCTCGAAGATTGCCAAGCCTATGACAGAGCTCCTGAAGAAGGCCACCAAATATGTTGGAGTCCAGCATGTGAAGCAGCATTCGAGGCATTAGTGAAGTACCTGACATCAGCACCGGTTTTGGCGCAGCCAGACACAACAAAACCGTTCGATGTGTACTATGATGCATCCAGCATTGGGCTCGGGCGTGTGCTGATGTAAGACTGAAGGGTGGTCGCGTATGGATCACGGCAGCTAAGTACCATGAGCAAAATTATCCAACTCATGACTTAGAGCTCGCTGTCGTGGTACTCGCACTCAATATGTGGAGGCACTACCTACTCGGTAACCTCGTGCATTTATATACCGACCACAAGAGCCTCAAGTACATATTCACTCAGAAGGAGCTGAACATGAGGCAACGAAGATGATTGGAGTTGATAAAGGATTACAAAATAGAGATCCATTATCGTATAGGCAAGGAAAATGTAGTGGCGGATGCTCTGTCGCAAGTCACACGTCAACAATCTGACCATCACACTGTTGGAAGAGAGCGAGCCACCGGAGCTCTCTACAACTTAGCTTTGATCCCCACCATCCGTGAAGAGATAGCGGCAGCTCAGAAACATGACAAGGGCATGTTGCATTTGCGGAGATGTGTAGACAGTGGGGAGCTGAAATGTTTCCGGAAAGACGGAGACGGTGTCCTATGGTTCAAGGACCAGATCGTCGTACCCCGTAACCCGGAGTTGTGGAAGAAAATCTTTGATGAGGCTCACTTGTCAAATTTTTCTATTCACCCCAGCAGCAACAATATGTATCAAGAACTAAGAAGCCAGTTTTGGTGGACACGGATGAAGTGGGAGATCATAAAGTACGTGTCCGAATGTGATACATGCCGAAGGGTGAAGGCATACCACATGAGAAAACTGGGACTGCTACAACCACTGGGCGTTCCTGCCTGGAAGTGGGAAGATGTGGGCATGGACTTTATCGTCGGTTTACTCACCACATTTCAGAAGCATGATTCAGTGTGGGTGATCATCGACCGGCTCACCAAAGTTGCCCATTTTATCCCGGTCAACACCAACTACAACGCCAAGAAGTATGCTGAATTGTACATCTCGCGGATCTTATGCTTGTACGGCGTACCCCGCACCATCATATCGGATCAGGGAACTTTATTTGTGTCTCGTTTCTGGGAGCAGCTGCATGCTTCTTTGGGGACGAAGCTGATCCGTAGTTCAGCCTACCACCGGCAGATGGATGGGCAAACCGAGCGGGTGAATCAGATTTTAGAAGATATTCTACGAGCTTGCGCTATCAACCACGGTAAGAATTAGGATGATCACTTACTGTTGGCCGAGTTCTCGTACAACAATGGATACCAAGCCAGCATCAAGATGGTGCCCAATGAGGCGCTATACGGGAGAAAATGCCACACACCGCTGAATTGGTGTGAATCTGGCAAAGGGTCACCTTCGGGATTGATCTTGTCAACAATGCAGAGGAAAAGGTTCGACTGATTCAAGCGAATCTAAAAGCCGCCCAATCCCGACAGAAACAGCATGCGGACCGGAGAAGACGCCCGTTACAATTCAAAGTCGGGGGTCACGTATATCTACGTGTGTCTCCAATGAAGGGCGTGGACAGATTCGGGGTGAGAGGAAAGTTGGCACCCCGATTCATCGGTCCATTCCAGATTACAGAAAGATGTGGGTCAGTAGCATACCGGTTGGAATTACCAGAAACACTTTCCGGTGTGCATGACGTCTTTCGCATATCTCAGCTGAGGAAGCTTCTTAAGCTATCAACTACCGTTCAGCTGGGGGATATTGAAAAACTTAAACCGGATCTCACTTATCTTGAGGAACCGGTTCAGATAATAGATGAAAAGACCCAAACCACACGCAGCCGTACATTGTGGTTCTACAAAGTTCTATGGAGTAATCAGTCCATAGATGAAACGACATGGGAGAGTGAAGGTTTTCTTCGCGCTAAGTACCCCTACTTTTTAACGTCGCACATACGGTAATTTTGCACAGTCCTCTCTCTCATTTCCAAGTTATAATCTTGGGATGAGATTCTTTTAAAGGGGGAGGAATGTAAGGGCCTAAGTTTTTGCACACATTCGAAGTGTTCATCACACCACACACACCTCATTTGAGGAAAACTTCTGAACACATTTGAAGAGCAAGTAAACACCATCAACATGGTCATTAGAGTATAAACTCACAAAATGCAAAAGTGGCGTTTCCCACATGCATCTTATAGGGGCTGAGCATATGAAAAACTCAAACACTTGTCTAGGACTTCTCATGCCAAATTTCACCCAAATCCAAAACCTTTTTAAGGTATTTTTGGGTATAATTAGAAAGAGGCTAGTTTGAAATCAAATTCAAATTCAAACTCCTTTCATCCCATTAATTCAAAAGTGGGATTCCTATTCACACTCAGCACATTTTTGTGAGCTCACACACCAATTTTCACTCCATTGGGAGTTGGTCTTGACATGAGCTATTTTGGCTAAATTCAAATCAAATTTGAATTCAACTAAACCTTTGCTGCAAATTTGATCAAGTCAAATCCCACTTTGAATTATTCAAATGCAATTGGCCATTTTGACGTTTGATCAACTTACCAAGGGTACTAGTGTCTCTACTGTTTAGAGCAGTGGGGAAAATTAAATTTCAGAGGTTAAAAGGGGAGTGGGGCCCTCCTGTCAGCCTAACCAGTGATCCAACCGACTGAAGAACAGAACACTTGGGTTCTCGGGCTGCATCCGCGGTCGCCACCACGCCAAGGCTCAGTTCCAGCCGCTGTTTCACCCCGCGCTACGGTGGAGCCGATGTTCGGCGTCTATATCCTTTCCTGAGCAGCTCAGAGCCGGGTTCTCCTCCGTTCTCACGTGCCCACTCGTCTTCAGTGCTGCTCTCATGATAAACGTCACCGCCACCTCACTCTCGGTGTTGCCGAGCGCACACCGCCACCATGCTCCGGTTGAGCGAGCCCTCCACAGCAAAAACGATCGCCATCTCGTGCTCTACCGTGCCGCCACATCACACCAAGGGTCCCCTGTGGTGTTTGGCGGAAAATTGAGGATTTTCACCGAGTTCTCACGAGTACCGGCGGAACTCCACTTCGTGTCGCTGTCGACAGAGCGCCACAGCCGTTGTCATCGTCCGCTTGCTACACAAGAAAGGTGCGCTATACTTCCTAGGTCGTGTAGCTGCAAGCCTTGTAGCAAATGATCAACCATGTGTAGAGAATTTCAGAGAATCCCAAAACCTAGAGGAAACTAGCTGAGCTTGGTCTAAACCCAAATTTGGGTTATACGGTTCCCCAACGCTCGAGCCAGTTTGCACATAGTTGGTACACGTCCTAGCCCGTCTCCTCGAAGAAGAACCGAACGAAACCATCCCTAATCGGCCGAGTTCTAGCCATTTTTCGTGCTGCCATAAGAAAAGCGCCTCGGGTCATCGGTGAGGTCGATGTTGCGGCGCTTCCGAGCTTCCTTGAGTTCATGACAATCTTCCCTAGGGTGCACTGATGCTTTACGACAGTTAGCTCGATCCTTTGAGGTGCTAGGAAGCCCGGCCGACATGGCCGAAGTTCTTCCGAAGCCGCCGCTCGTCACCGGCCATGTTCCGGTGGTTGTTATGTCGAGCTAAGTCCAGCACCTTATTCCCCGTGTGGGATTAAGCAGAGGCGGTGAAAATCTTAGAGATTGGCGCACGGCAGAGCCTCTCCAGCGAGCACTCCGGCGAGGGGAGCGGCGGCCGAGCGCAGGACGTCGGGATGTTCACGAAGCCCCCGGTCCCACATGTCAGTGGTCAGATATTTGAACTGGGGATCAGCTGCGGCACCGGATCGCCTGTGGCTCTGCACAAAATACTCTGTAGCCCCGTGTGTCAGCTGCTGAGGAGGCGACACGTAGCCCCGGTCCCACACGCAGCGATTTAAACTTTTCCCCAATTTTCAAATTTGGTTCAAACTTCAAACCCACATAACTTTTGTTAGGGAACTCCAAATCGAGTGAACCAAATTTTGTTGGATTCAGCTCTCTGAGTACTTTCCGAAAATTAAGTTTCACTTTATAAAAATTCTTATTTCCCCAGAATTAATTCTTCAAAATTTAAACTGCTTAGAATTTTAAATGGGAACCCTGTAGTGGAAAATTCTGAAATTTGGCTAGGATATTCACCAAGATATCCCTGAGCTACCATAAAAATTTCAGATCCATTTGAGATCATTTGGTCCACCTAATGGTGTGATTGATAAAACTGTTCCAGAGAAAATGGAAAATGTCCAGAAACATTTTCAGAATTTCCCTAAATTGTTTAGCTCATTAAGTGAAACCAACTCCATTAGAACCCTCTGAAAATCAAGTTTTCAGTAAGTCATGGCTTGCTCCATGAAAATCCCTAGAACACCCTAAGAGCTCCAATTAAGGCCAAGTACACAATTATTTGTGGAGGGCTCAAATGAGCTTTGCTGCAAATGAAATTTGGCCAAGTCTCTTTTTAGGTTGTATCCAAACCACAGTAAAAAAATTCAGAGTCATTGGGCCTGTCTAGCAGTACTTATGGTCTTATCAAATTCAACATCAAATTCAAATGCATTCAAATTGATACATATATGTATTATCTCATGTAGTCGGTAAGGTTAAGGAGGAGCCCAAAGTCTTAGACTTCATCACTCCAGAGGAACAGGTAGCCTACGATCAACAGCAGCAAGACAAGGTCTGGTTTGCGTTAGCCTTTTTATAAATTCTACTGTTTTGAGAACTTACTTTGAGCACCCACTTTAATTTTGCATTAGTCTTGTTTGAAAACCCAAATACATAGCCGAGAAAACCCTAGGTTGGGCTTAGGTTGTTAAACCTCGATTAGCTACTGCAATGCTAAGATAGTGTAGGATTCGGTACAAGTCGAGTAGTTGGAACTGCTCGCGAGAATAAGCTAGAGGCACACTACTCGGGTAAAGGTAGCAAATGAAACACATGGCAGGAAAAATGAGACCGAGTGGAGAGTAAGGTCAGCAGGACATTGGGGCCTAGGTGCCATAGCTCCGCTTGTGTCGATTGAGGACCGAGCCATGTGCGGGCCTGTTGAACAACCTAGAACAGTACCGAAGACCTACCGGATATATGGGAACCGGGAAACAGATGTAACTCGGGTAGATGGGTGTTGAGGCATAGCTGGTCGTTCAGAGGGTAGGTTGATAGCTTGAGGTGTAAATCGGCTAGCGGCACTGCGGATGTACGCGCAGAGACCTCTTGCGGGACGATTGGACCGGCTCAACATTTGTCTGACGGGTGAAAGGTGGTTGTGTATGACGTCCGTGATGGTTACTTTAGGCAACATCGAGTACGGGCGTACGTGACGGGTTATTCGGGTAACCCTGCAGGTGTAAATTGATTATAATCACGTCCCTCGTGGTTCGTGAGTACCACTTGTTCACTGTACCGTGATGTAGAAAAAACAGGTTAGATACATGTTAAAAGTTTGCTGATTTTAATGATGGACCTTGATTGTTATTGAAGCGCTATAGTTTAGAGCTCATTAAAGTTCTTTTCGACCTTAGGCAAAGTACATGAGAAAAATGTGTTTCTTTTTTGATTGCGGCTCTCTCATGTGCCTTAGCGTGAGGTTCTCCACAACTTGCTGCTAAAACTTTAAAGTAAGGTTCAACTATTTAAGCGAGTCCTTTGCAATTTTTTTCCATCTACCCTGTATCCAGCATGTAGAAGTTTCATGTATAGGAAAGACGGGTCACACATGCTGAGCCATCATGCTCACTTCTTGTTGAAGCTTTTGCAGGATGTTATAAGGAAGAGACTCCCGAGGAGGAGACGGAACCCCAAGAGGGAAACCCCGTCGAGTGGGAGTCATGCACGCCGCCGTGTTAGTGTGCGTGTGTGCTAGCGGGGACACGTTCACGGGCTTAACATGAACTTGATGCGTAGTCTATACCCGTGAGTGTAGACTGAACATATTTTGTTATAAAAATGTTCATAAACTCGTTTATGTAATAAAACTTTGCTTCTGCTTTGTACCTTATATGTGTGTTATCCGGTGTTGTGCAACGCAGCACCCCTCAGAATGATCCTGGCTCGATGAGGCCACGAGGCTGTGTCACATAACTCCGGAGGAACAGCTAGCCTACGACCAACAGCAGCAAGGCAAGCTCCGGTTTGCATTAGCCTTTTATAAACTCTATTGTTTTGAGAACTTACCCTGCGTATCCAACTTATTTCTGCATTAGAGTCTTGTTTGAAAACCCAAATGCATAGCCAAGAAAACCCTGGTTTGGGCTTAGGTTTTTAAACCTTGATTAGCCACTGCAATGATAAGATAATGTTGAATTCGGTACAAGTCGAGTAGTTGAACTGCTCGCGAGAATAGGCTAGAGACACACTACTCGGGTAAGGATAGCAAATGGAACACAAGGCAATAAAACTGAGATCGAGCGGAATATAAGGGCAGCAGGACGTTGGGGCCTGGGTGCGATAGATCCACTTGTGTCGATTGAGGACCGAGCCGTGTGCGGGCCTGTTGAACAAGCTAGAACAGTACCGAAGACCTACCGGATATATGGGAACCGGGAAACCGATGTAATTTGGGTAGCTGGGTGTTGAGGCATTGCTTGTCGTCCAGAGGGTAGGTTTGAGAGCTTGAGGTGTAAATCAGTTGGCGGCACTGCAGATGAGCGTGCAGGGGCCTCTTGCTCGGGACGATAGGACCGGTTCAACATTTGGCTGACAGATGAAAGGTGGTCGCGTACGACGTCCGTGATGGGTGCTATAGGCAACATCGAGTGCGGGCGTACGTGACGGGTTATTCGGGTAACCCTGCAGTTGCAAATCGATTATAATCGCCCTCCCTCGCGGTCAGTGAGTATCACTTGTTCACTGTACCGTGACGTAGAAAGAACAGGCTAGATACATGTTAAAACCTTGCTGATTTGAAGGATGGACCTTGATTGCTAATTAAGTGCTATATAATTTAGAGCTAATTAAAGTTCTTTTCAACCTTGTGCAAAGCAAATGAGAGAAATGCGTTTCTTTTTTTATTACGGCTCTCTTATGTGCCTTAGCACGAGGTTCTCCATCAACTGGTTGCTAAAACTTGAAAGTAAGGTCCAACTAATTAGGCGTGTCTTTTGCAATACACATTCCTACTTTATAATGCAAACCTAGCATGTAGAGTTCCATGTGTAGGTAAGACGGGTTAGTCTTGCTGAGCCATCGTGCTCACTGCTTGTGTTTAAAGCATTTGCAGGGTGCTATAAGGAGGAGGCTCCAGAGGAGGAGATGGACCCCTGAGAGGGAAACACCGTCGAGTGGGTGCACGGGAGATGGACCCCCGAGAGGGAAACACCGTCGAGTGGGAGCTGTGCACGCCGCCGTGATAGTGTGCGTGTGTGCTAGTGGGAACACGTTCATGGGCTTAATGTGAACTCTTTTTCTTAGTCTACACCAGTGAGTGTAGACTTGACATATTTTGGATAAAATTATGTTTATAAACACTTTTATGTAATAAAACTTTGCTTCCGCTTTGTACCTTTTATGTGTGTTATCCGGTGCTGTGAAACGCAGCACCCCTCAGCGTGATCCGGGCTAGTCGAGACCATCGGGTCCTTGCAGATATTTAATAATATAAGATTGACTTATGAAATTATGGGTGGCACCGGAGTCAAAAAGTATGACTACGGGATGATCTAAATAAGAAGACGTACCCATGAGGGTGGGTTCGCCTTCCAGCACGTCTTCAATAGCTAAGTGGTGGACGTTGCCGGGTTTTGGTGCTGGTTTCTTGGGCTGGTTGCGGGGATGATTTGCACCCTGATACGGTGCTGGACCCCTGCTCTGTCGCTGCTCAGGGCAGTCCCTGTCGATATGCCCAACACGGCCACTCGTGAAACACGTGTATGGTGTCGGGGTCCCTATGAATTGAGGATGGAATCCCACGTGGTTGAAATAGAGGTGCACGTGGGACCATCCTTCGCTGCTTCTATTGCTGTGGTGGATACGACAGTCGGAAGCTTGGTGGATTAAATTGACGACCGCGAAACTGTGGCGGTCACGCCGGTGGCTGCCATCTTTGACCGGATGGTGAGCGATACACCACTCGGTATTTCTGTGGTGCCCCACCACAGCGCCTCGCCAGCGCGCTGCATTTCCTCTTATCAGAACCACGCTTGCGCTGAGCATCTTCTTGTACAATCGCGGCATTGACAAGGTCGTTGAATGTGCCGTGGTTGCTTTGGGTGAGATGGACCTTCATTTTTGAATTCAGGCCCCTAAAGAAAGTGTTCTGCTTCTGTTATTCCGTCCCCACATATTCTGGCACATATTGCGGCAGCCAGTTGAATGCTCGAGTACTCATGGGCACTCCTCTCGCCTTGTTTCAGCTCCAGGAACTCCTGAAGCTTCCTCTGCATAACCCCGGGAGGTATATGGTTGGCACGGAACGCCTCCCGGAACTCCGCCCATGTGATGGCATGGCCAGCCGGTAATGAGGTGACGTAGTTCACCAACCATGTACCAGCTTCCCCTTGAGGCTGTTGCGCTGCAAACAGCGCCTTCTGGTGTTCGGTGCACCGAAGTAGATCGAACATCGCCTCGAGAGTGCGGATGAAGCTTTCCGCCTCCAAAGGCTCTTCGGCCTCCGTAAATACCGGTGGATGGGTCGCCAAGAAGTCCGAGTACGAACTCTGTTGGGGCTGGCGTTGATCATTGTATTGGCGTCCTCCCTGACGGGACGCATTTTGCTGCACCAGCATCCGCAGCAACTCGGTTTGCTCGTCGCGCGAGCCGAGTACTGCAGCGAGAACCTCCGCGAGATTTCTTAAAAGTTCTGGTGGAGGAGGAGGTGGTTGTGGCTGCATCGTGGTTTGCTCTGGGGGTGGAGACTCATCACCAAGACTCTGGCGAGGGCCTCCCTCCTTGTGCATCGAGCGTGTACGCACCATTCTGCATTCACATCATTCAAACGATCAGCACATGTTTGTTTATTTTATCCAGTCTATAAAATAGTAGTGCGAGAATGGAACAAATGATACGCATAACATTCACACATATGGATAAAGTATAAACTTTATACAACATATACATCCCTGGACCATGTCACCACAATCGATTTTCAAAACAATGAACTTTATGGATTAAAAGTTCATTTCGACCATCGTGGGTCGCCACGGGATGTTAAGTGCGTTAGCATGCATATATCCTCGCTATTGTACAAGACTCAAACATGTCCCCGCTTGAAGTGATATGTTGAATGTATAAATTTTTGAATCCAACCCACTGTTTTACAACAGCCACTGGATCTTGAAATGTGAAACCAAGTGATTTAAATTGAAATCTTCAAACGTGGTTTCTCTGTCCAGATTCTGGTCCAGCTGACCAGTCTGGATAATTCAACTGTTCTTGACCACTTTGGAGGCCAAACCTGGACTGGAATTCAACAACAAAGTTGTAGTAAACTCAAAAAGGAATCCATATTGTATTTATTTGCCTCCATAGCTTTTCTAGTTTAGAAGTATGATTTTTACAAGTTGAAAGTTTTTTCTCAGGAATTTGGATAGCACCTCCTTTGCAAGTGGCTGTTTTGTTCACAAAATTCCAACTATTTCTGCAAAATTCCAACAAAACATTGAACTACAAAGTTGTAGCACATATCCTACACTTTCCAATGGTGTCTTACCTGACCCTTAAAAATTTTTCTACAAGAAGCTATGGTCGAAATACAGAAAATTCCAGAGAGCATTTTTGGTATGCCCTGTTTCTGGACAGTACATACTCATCTGAGATTTTCATCTATTTGGAGGGAAACTATGTTCTGGAGTTCTGCAGAAATGTTGTAGAAGACTTCAAAACCTTTCCATAATAGTATCACACACCTCCATTGGTTCAACCAATCAAAAAGTATATCCTGTTCAAGTTCAGCAAAAATTCTGCCGAAAACAGGGGAAGTTGTTTCTAAGTCTTTGGAAATGAATCTATACTCCCAATTGACTCTAAGTTCAATATGGGAGTTCAATAACCCCTAAATTGAATACTAAACTCCAAATTGACTCTTTTCTTTGAAAACATTCCTTTTTATGCAATTAATAACTCATCTCGGTACTACGCTTCCTCACCAAAGAAAAATCCTAAGCCGGTATTCCGGCATATCCATGTCAAATGGTGGAACTAGAAACGTTACTCACAAACGATTTTGAAATGTCATGCTCTAACGTGGTTAATGTACCTGCAGAAAACCACACAATAATGGTGCACACAAAGGTTGATCATTTCAGGCAGGTCAATATCATAGTAAAAACATATGGTCCGTATCATTTCCATATGGATCGTCCCTGAGTCAGGCCATGTCTCAAGGTACATGGTCATGTTTTCACATCACACGACGGGGAACCCGAGTAGAGCGCGAACGGGTCGTCACGTTTGGGATTTTTATCAACAAAACGGATACCACCCAATGCCTCATGAGCGTTGATGCACACCAATGGTGAGCGCTGCTATGGCCCTTTGAACATTGAACATTCAAGAGTTGCACAATATCATGTTTCTTACCACATGATGGTTGTATCCTCGATTTCGCCGAAAGCACGCTGGGGATCAAAGTTTTCATATGCTCTCAGAACCATGAGAAGGTTCAGAGACTCATACTCAATACCGTGCCTTGCCACAGTAAACCATTCCATACCATTGCTTGTATTGCGAGCTTACCACAATTGATCTGCCTGCGGTGACGTACCTTACCTCTTACCTGACGTCGGAGCGTCGTTACATATTAATAACAAGTATGTTAGCATTTCCATCTTAGTAGCTACTACTATAATAGACCTTATGTGGGCATAATGACTAATCCTCACTCGACTACTTCTAAATTTTCAAAATAGGCTCTTTTTTAGCGTGCTATTACCAATGCGGCTCTGATACCACATCTGCGGGGGCCACCCCGTGGTCCTCCGACTCTGGGATCGCAGAGGGTGGTGGAGTGTGATGCGGCACCCAAAAGCACACAAGAAAAGATTAAGAACAACATAAAACTTTTATTTGCATAAAACAATGGAAATATTTTACAAAACCTAATAAACAGCGGCAGTCTTACTCATAGCTAAACTCTCGGCCTAGCTATGCAAAAGTGCAGTCGTCCAGCCCGGGGACGCTACACACTAGCAACATACAACCGGAGATCACGGCGGTGTGCAGGGCTCCAGCTCGGCCATGTACCCCGACGGGGGCATTGTCTCATCCTCAGAGCCTTCCTCATATGTCTCACCTGCAACATCTTAATATAGAAACTGTGAGCACGATGGCTCAGCAAGACTTAACCGACACTCCTAAACATGAGACTCTACATGCAAGGATTCTTAATATAGGAAAATGATATTGCGATAAAGACACGCCTACATGTTAATCCTTATTTTCAGTTTTACAGCAGCAGATTAATATACCTTAGGCAGCCCTCACATCAGAAATCCACAATCATACAAGAAACGCTTTCCTTCGATGTGGTTATGCCCAAAGTGGAATATAAACTTAATGAGCTCTACATCTACAACATACATGGTTTCAATACAATAATAGATCAATACATCATATTCTTCTCGCTTCTTTCAATTATTACTACATCACAGTGCAGTAAACAAGCGGTATTCAAATAACCGCGAGGGACGGTGATTGCAATCAATAAACACCCAGATAACACATCACATACACCCATTTCAGAAGTGTGGTGCTTCACACCTTCCTACTATGATGTATGCAACAACATTTCAAAGGAAACCCAAATGCCGAACCGGTCCATACGTAACGTGCAGGAGGTCCCCACGCGGAGCGTGTCTATGCCCGCCGGCAGATTTACACCTTGCTACCGTCAACCCACTCCTATAAAATGGTTGGTAAGCCTCAGCACCCAGGTTAACCAATTACATCGGTTTCCTGGTTCCCATATAGCTAGTATGCATCCAGTACTGTTCAAACTTGTCCAGCAGGGCCGCACACGGCTCGGTCCTCAACCGACATCAACCGGACTACGCACGTGAGACCTCCGCTCACTGCATCCTATCCCCCTGCTGTGTTTCAATTTCGCATTCTTGAGCCATTCTTTCTTTCTTTTTTTCTATCCCGTGTGATAAAATTCCTATCTCGTGAGTAGATTCTAACCACTCGACTTCTACCGAGATCCTAAGAACATTATCATGGCATTCTCTACTCATCGAGTTGTAAACTACCCAACCCTCCATAGGCTTTAGAAGTCATGCAAGTGGGGTTTCAATCACCTTGACTCTAATGCAAGCATTTCACCCTAGACATAAGTGATACAATTGAAAACTTTGCAAAAGGTAATAAAATGCAAACCGGGGCTTGCCTGGTTGCGAGTTAAACAGGGAGTTCGCTTCTGGTGGAAGGACCTCCAATGGCTCCGGAGTTTCCACAACTTCGGTCACTATATGATATGCAACAACATATATGTATAAGTGATAATGATTTATAAGAAATAAACTTCTATTAATAGCTACTTCTATTAAGATTTCATAATTGGCTTTGAGATTTTTCTAGTGGACACTAGACTCTGTAAGGATGATCTGAGCAAAATTTGAAGAAATTTCATGGAAGCTTGTGGGTCTCCACAATTCCCACTAGTACATGTCTTCTCTGAACTTTTATCCCAAATATGAAGTTTTTACATGGATAACAGTGAAAAATCTAATTAGAGAAGGTCTCCCCGGTTCTAGCAAAATTTGTTTCACAATTTTTCGAGCTACCCACAGGGAGAAATGGAATTTACAAGATTGGGAAAATCTCTGAAAGAGTCTCTGTTATTTTTGCTATTTTTTCAGAGACATATAGGAGGGAAACAGCATTTGGCAAAGCAAATGAGGTCCAATGCCTCTGAAATTGTTACTGGAGTTCAAGCATGTTTAGGGGAAGGTTCTGCCCAAAATTCGGAATTTTCCAATAGACATAACTCCTGTAATTAATTCCCTAATATTTTATTTAATTGAATTAATAAGTTAAATCCAAGGATTTTCATAAATATTGGGATACACCCCTGGATAGTACTAACTGATAGGAATCTAACGAAATTTATTTGACAATTTTTGGAGGTTCCTAAAGAAAATTATGAGCTTGCAAAGTTTGATGAAAATCTGGACTAAAAAATGGAAAAATTCAAATTGCTGACAGTGGGGCCCATGGCCTCCTTCCACAGCGGCGGCGCTCTCCGTCGTGATTCGCTGGACCGAGGCTCCCGGCCATGTCCAGGGATGAGACTCGCTGCTACTGCGTTTTGGAGCACGGGAAGACCATTTATGGGGTCGGCAGCGGCCACCGGCCACCGGAAACCCGTCGGTGACGGGCGGCGGCGGGGGCACAACTCCAGCAAGGTCGAACTCACACTACAAGGGCTCAAAAGCTTCGGTTTTTCTTCCTACAGCACCACGGTGTAACCCTAATCATCGAGATGCATACAAATCAGCTCCAAACGGGCTGCAAGCACGAGTTCATCGGTGACCTAGGGTAGAATCCGGTGGCGGCCCGAATTTTTCGAAGAACCGAGCCTAGAATCGATGGTTTTCGATAATTTTTTATCCTAGATGGGCGTGGGGAAGTATAGAACGTTTGTGTAGATCATCATAAGCTGTGGTGTACTAATCCCCATGAATTTTGGAATTTTGATCATCTCGGTTCTATGAGCAAGCATGCGGTAACCGGGGAAATTCTCCCTCGGTGGTGCACGAAAGACGGTAAGGTTTTCACTGACGTATCAAGCACCTTAGGGCGGTCTTTTTTCTGTAGGTCGTCGGCCACGATACGGCTCCGAGCGCCGGAACGCCGCAAAACCGGCAGGTGCGGCTTCGCTCAACTTGCGGAAGAAGAACGGCTCGGCAACATCAACGAGGACCTGGTCACAGACTGGTGATGGATCGAGGACGTCAAGGAGTCGTCGATGTAGCTTTTGGGCGGATCGGCTGTGTGGCAGCTCTCTAGGATTATAGACTAGCTCTACAGACCAACACTAGTCTTTTCTGCACACTTTGTCCTCACTCGTGCGCACCCGGGAAGACCTCCCGGTCGGTCACCCATCCCTAAATTTCTCTGGGCCAAGCACACTGAACCCCGGAGTACTTTGCAGGTGGGCTTTTGGGAAAGAAGGTATACCTTGATGGTATGAGTATTTTATCAATCCTATTAAGCCGGGAGCTAGGATATCACATAATCCAGTCCCCTTAGAAGACCGACGTCCTCGTCGGTGATCGTGAAGACAGCAACGTCCCCTCTTAGCCACGTTCGTACGTTCACTACTGGCGTACGCATACCATACGTCCTGTTAGCAGCATACAGACCCATACCGAGTCCCTCACAGAGGACCCACGTGTCATGTGTACGTACCCATGTCCCTGACCCGTACGCTACCGTATCCTTCTCACTGCCCCATACGCACCCGTGAAACTGCGAGGGTCGGCTGTGATACCATTTGTGGCAGCTCTCTAGGATCATAGACTAGCCCCCACAGACCAACACTAGTGTTTTCTGCGCACTTTGTCCTCACTCGTGCGCACCCAGGAAGACCTCCCGGTCGGTCACCCATCCCCAAATTTCTCCGGCCCAAGCACGCTTAACCCCGGAGTCCTTTGCAGGTGGGCTTCCGGGAAAGAAGGTATACCTTGATGGTATGAGTATTCTATCAATCCTATTAAGCCGGGAGCCAGGATATCAGAGGTTGGGCGCTAAAGTCACCGAAACGTGATCAGCGATGAGGATCGAGAGGAGCGGCGCTGTGCTCTGTTTTCTCGGGTGAGCGCTCGAGCAAAGGAAAGAAGCTTCGGTTGAATGTGTAGGCAGAGAGGGAAACTTGAGTTGTGCAGCTGCTATAGCTATCGATCAACCACACAAGAATTGGCTGCCGTCGGAAGAAAATCTCAAGCAGCTCGGTGGAGGACTGCAACCCCGGTGGCAAGCTCCTAGCGAAAGAAATGGTTCCAACCGAGGACTGACATGTGGGTCCCAACCCACCTAATAGCTCTGATCTTTTCCTCCAAATTAAACCATTTGCTTCCTCACAAAGTAATGGTTTTGAATTTGAATTCCCCTTAATTCTGTTTCAGTTGAAAAGTTTGAATTGCAATTGGGTTTTTGAATTTGAAATTAGGAATTGAATTTCCCTTTTACATTGATTCAAAACCCTAGCAAACTAAACCCAAATAATCTTAATTTCGGCATTGATACTATTTCAAATGTGGAGAACACATTTGTGAACCAAATTCACCATTTTGGAAAAGTTTGAATTTGAAACTGAAATTTAAATTCATCTTTGAGGGCTTCCTCTTTTAATTCCAACAAATGGTAAAACCCCTACAAATGAGCTGAAATTTGGGAGGCTTAATATTTGAATTATGGAGACCCAAGTTATGAATTTAGATCTCCATGTTTGGAAGTTTTTTGGAATTTTAAATCATCACTTTGAACTCACCCCGTTATAACTCAAAGTTTTAATTCCCCTCATTTTTCCTATGTGTGAATGTGCTGAATTTCTTGCTAGCACTTTTGGGGATTTTACATCAACCTCGTAGACCGGGCCAAGTGGAAGGACCGTCAGGCATGTGCAATGACCTGGCCGCTTGTCCGAGAAGGAACTCCAACATATCACCTATCCAACCACAGTAGAAGGATTTGTGAGCACGTGCCACCTACTCCTATGACCTCACCTCGAGGGACCAATGAAGACCCAAAGATCAGGATGTAGGACCCAATAGCCATGCAGAGGCCCCGACCGACCCTTAGGGGACGTACCTAGGGACGTCATGTGCGATGGCCTCACGGCCTCGACGAGCCAGTATCACGCTGAGTGATGCTGTGTTGCACAGCACCGAATAACGTACATAAAAGATACAAAGTGGAAGCAAAGTTTTATGACATAAAAGAGTTTAGGGACGTGTTTACAACAAAATTTGTTCAGTCCACACTCACGGGCGTAGACTAAGCACATAGTTCACGTTCAGCCCGTGAACGTGTTCTCTCTAGCACACACGCACACTAACACGGCAGCGTGCACGACTCCCACTCGACGTGATTTCCCTCTTGGGGTTCCGTCTCCTTCTCGGTAATCTCCTCCTCATAACACTCTGCAAAAGCTTCAAACACATGCAGTGAGCACGATGGCTCAGCAAGTCTGACCCGTCTTTCCTATACATGGAACTTCTACATGCTGGATTATGTGTAAATGGGAATGTAATTTGCAAAGGACTCGACTAAGTAGTTGAACCTTACTTTCAAGTTTTAGCAGCAAGTTGTGGAGAACCTCACGCTAAGGCACATAAGAGAGCCGCAATCAAACAAGAAACACATTTCTCTTATGTGCTTTGCTCAAGGTTCAAAAGAACTTTAATGAGCTCTAAACTATAGCACTTCATTAGCAATCAAGGTCCATCCTTCAAATCAGCAAACTTTTAACATTAATCTAGACTGTTCTTTGTACGTCACGGTACAATGAACAAGGGTACGCACTGACCGTGAGGGACGGTGATTATAATCGATTTACACCTGCAGGGTTACCCGAATAACCCGTCATGTACGCCCGTACTCCATGTTGCCTACAGCAACCATCACAGACGTCGTACGTAACCACCTTTCATCCGCCAGCCAAATGTTGAACCGGTCCTATCGCCCCAAGCAAGAGGTCTCTGCGCGCGCATCTGCAGTGCCACCAGCCGATTTACACCTCAAGCTCTCAACCTACCCTCTGGACAACAAGCAATGCCTCAACACCCAGCTACCCGAATTACATCGGTTTCCCAGTTTCCATATATCCGGTAGGTCTTCGGTACTGTTCTAGCTTGTTTAACAGGCCCGCACATGGCTTGGTCCTCAACTGACACAAGAGGAGCTACGGCACCCAGGCCCCAATGTCCTGCTGCCCTTACTCTCTGCTCGGTCTCATTTTTATTTGCCATGTGTTCCATTTGCTATCTTTACCCGAGTAGTGTGCCTCTAGCCTATTCTCGCGAGCAGTTCCAACTACTCGACTTGAACCGAATCCTACACTATCTTAGCATTGCAGTAGCTAATCGAGGTTTAAAAACCTAAGCCCAAACCATGTTTTTCTTGGCTATGCAATTGGGTATTCAAACAAGACTCTAATGCATAGTTGAAGTGGGTACTAAAAGTAAGTTCTCAAAACAGTAAAATTTATAAAAATTGTTAATGCAAACCATTGCTTGCCTTGCTGCTGTTGGTCGTAGGCTAGCTGTTCCTCCAGAGTGATGAAGTCTAAGACTTTAAGCTCCTCCTCAACCTTAGCGACTACATGAGATAAATACATATATGTATCAATCTGAATGCATTTGAATTTGAAGTTAAATTTGTTAAGACTATAAGTATTGCTAGAGAGGCCCAATAACTGTGAAATTCTTACTATGGTTTGTATACAACCTAAAGAGATAATTGGCCAAATTTCATCAGCAGCAAAGCTCATTTGAGCCCTCCACAAATAATTATATATTTGGCCTTACTTGGAGCTCTTAGGGTGTTCCAAGGATTTTTATGGAGCAAGCCATGACTTTATGAAAACTAGATTTCAGAGAGTTCTAATGGAGTTGGTTTTACTTAATTTGTAGACTCCTAGCCAAAGCTATGAGCTAAACAATTTCAGAGAAAATCTGAAAATGTTTCTGGACATTTTCCATTTTCTCTGGAACAGTTTTATTAATCACACAATTAGGTGGATCATATGAGCTCAAATGGATCTGAATATTTTATTTCAGCTCAGGGATATTATGGTGAACATCGTGGCCAAATTTCAGAATTTTCCTCCAAAGGGTTCTCCAGTTAAAATTCTAAACACTTTAAACATTGAAGAATTAATTCTGGAGAAATAAGGATTTTCATAAAGTGAAACTTGATTTTTTGGAAATTAATCAGAGAGCTGAATCCAACAAAATTTGGTTCACTCGATTTGGAGTTTCCTAGCAAAAGTTATGTGGGTTTGAAGTTTGAACTAAATCTGAAAATTGGGGAAAGTTTAAACTTCTGCCGGTTGGTCCCACGCGCTCGGCTTATTCGTCTTCCTCGTGCCAAACGCCCGATGGCGGCGGTCTCCGGAGGAACTCGCCGGAACCGAGTTCCCGGCCACCTTTTGGGCCGAAACTCGCTGTCTCCTTGTTTTCCGACCCCCTACTCAGCTCCGGCCATCGCCGGCCGCCGGCGATGGCCGGGAAACTGTGCGCACCGGCGACAGCACCGGCTCGGGTTTCGGCGATGTCGGTTAGGCTCTGTCCTTCACCAAAACTTCAGGTTTTTGGCTCTATAGCACCAGGGGTCCATGAAGAAGCTGGAAATGGCAGCTAATCCTGGTGAAACGGCCGGCAACACCGACCTACACGGTGAACCGAGAACGTTTTCCATGGCGGCCCAAAAAACTGCCCTCCCTGAGCCAATTCTCCATGATTTTCCTTGGTTTTTCTTCGAGGAGAGGCTCTAGGGAATGTACAAGCTACTTACAAACGAGCTCGGCTTGTGGTGGTACATGCGAACCAAATTTGGCTCACAACCGAGCTCGGTTGTTTTGTACTAGGGTTCGGGAAATTGGAAAATTCTAGCTCTATGGTTGATCATTTGCGAAATGGCTTTCGGCTACATCTTCTACACACGGTGACACACCTTTCTTGTGTAGCCAAGTGAAGGTGAGGTTGTCCGTAGCGTGCTGTCCAAGGCAAGCCACTTTGGGTTCTGCCAGTTGTCTTTGGACGTGCGGCGCTGTTACTCAATTGGTGGCTAACAGCAGCTCACAACGTCGGAGTGGTGCTGATAGAACGGTAGAGCACATGTGGGTGAAGCTTTTTCATGTAGACAGCATGAGCAACCGAGGCTTAGCTAGCGTGGGCGATCGGGAATGGAGAGTGGCGGTGTTCGGGTGTGTTTTCGTGGGAGCCGGCGATCGAGCTCATGAGCGGCGAGAAGCGGGTGAAGAACTCGGATTGTGGCGCTCGGCTGTGGAGATAAGGACTGGGCGAGCATGCCAGTGTGGGGAAACACCGGAACCATCTGCTGGCCCCGGCGTTGGGTCGGTGACGACTGCAGCACCTGCCCGGGAAACTGAGGAACCGATATTCTTCAGTCCGTTGATCAACTAAGAGGCTGACAGGAGGGTCCCACACCTAGTTTAACCTCTGAAATTTAATTTCTCCCACTGCTCTAAACAATAGTGCCCCTAATACCCTTTGCAATTTGAATTATCAACCAAACTCCCATTTTTAAATTGGTAGAATTCAAATTGTGAAGTGTTTGCCCATATTCATAGAACATATGCAGTTTGAAATTCAAATTGGATTTGAATTTGCTTAAATTGTCTCATGTCAAGATCAACTCAAAATGGAGTGAAAATTGGTGGAGCTCAAAAATGTGCTCAGTGTGAATATGAATCTTACTTTTGAATTCATGGGATGAAAGGAGTTTGAATTTGAGCTCAAACAAAACTCTTTCTTATTATACCCAAAAATACCTCAAAAAGGTTTTGGATTTGGGTGAAATTTGGCATGAGCATTCCTAGCAAAGTTGATGAGTTTTTAATATACTCAGCCCTATAAGATGCATGTGGGAAATTTCCACTTTTGCATTTTATGAGTTTATCCTCTAATGACCATGTTGATGGTGTTTACTTGCTCTTCAAAGGTGTTCATAAGTTTTCCACAAATGAGGTGTGTGTGGTATGATGAACATTTTGAATGTGTGCAAAAACTTAGGCCCTTACAACATGCCCAATGTATCTTGTACCCGCTTGTGTGAATGAATGAATGTTTGGTGTTTTGCTTACAAGCTTGATGTGCCTGGCGTCGTATAAATATATATATATATATACATATATATATGTACATTAAAAAGCACGTACCTATGCCTTAACAATAAGGGCAATATATATGTGTAGTCACACATGTGTACAATAATAATAACAATATAAATGAGGAACCAAGATGTACCTTAAAACACCCAATGTACTCATAATGTATTTTAAACAAGTAGACAAAAACCTTTCTAACCCCACCCTTGCATTGTCATAGATGACTCGCTGCTTGAACCGAGTTAAGGACAGACGGGAGGTGGGCCAGTGGTTCCAAGAGGTTCTGTAAAATCCCCAAAAGTGCTAACAAGGAATTCAGCACATTCACACATAGGAAAAATGAGGGGAATTAAAACTTTGAATTATAACAGTGTGAGTTCAAAGTGCTGATTCAATCTCTCAAAAATTTCCAAACATGAGGAGCTAAACTGAAAATGTAGTTCTCCATAATTCAAATATTCAACCTCCCATGCTTGCTCCCGACGGCAGCAACTTCGTGCATGGTTGATTGATATCCAAAGTAGTGGCACAACTAAAATTTGCCTCTCTACATGATCAACTGAAGCCCCTGTCCTCTGCTCGAGCGCTCACCGAGAAACACACCATGCGCCACCTCTGTGATCGTCGCCGATCGACCTCCGGTCATACTAGCGCCCGGTTGATCCCTCTATAAGCTGCACCGACGAGTTCTCGACATGTATCATGCATCATCTGCTCGTTCCCAGCGTCCTAGGGTTGGTGCACGATGTTTTTCTTCTCCTCGGTTCTACACAAAGCCGCTTCACCGCTCCTCGTCTTCCGGCCGGTCCAGTGCCCTTCCAGCACGAACCACACCACCCTAAGGTGCGATATGAGGTCTAAATCATGCTCTCGATCACCCTTTGCTCGTCTCTACTGCGGTCTAGCTGGAATTGTAAAATTGGCGTCGGTGTACGTGAAGAACCACCGATAACCAAGTCAGGAAATTCTCAAAAACATAGTTGATCATTCTTCCTTCGGTTCACACCATAGCAATTACGGACCCTAGTGGCTCTCCAGACCAAATCCCGCAGCAAACCCTCCATCCCACAAGCAGGGTGACGAGAATTCACCGCCGGCAGCAAAAACGGGTTGGTCCTCCGGTGACCGCCCTCTTCCCACCGTTTGCTGCAAGAATTGGTTTGCGTTCCATGTCCCACGAGCTCTAGGGGTGCTGCACAGCAGCTTGTGCGGTTGAAATCAGATTGGGACACACCGGACCTCGTCGATGCCGTGCCGCCGAGCGCCGCCATCGGTGACGACCCATTTCTGGCCATTGTCACGCGGTAGAACCTTGCCAGCCAGCTGCGCCACGTTCCAAGGATCGTGTAGAGCGAAACCGGAGCAAAAATGGTTGAGAAACGAGGGAGAACGGGGTGCGCAATTCCTATGTTCCGGCGTGTGTGCAGGCTCTGTCCTGAGGTTGAAGAAGCAACTGACAGCCAGGCCCCACTGTCAGACGGGAGGGAATTTCCATTAGCTAAATATTTCCAGAAATTGGCCAACCTTTGCAAGCCCATAACTTTATGTAGAAAACTCCCAAAAGGGTGAGACCAATTTTTTTAGAATACACATAAGGAGTACTTCACAGAGGAACAAAGTGCTTGCTATGAGAATGTTCAGTAATTTCTGTGGAATTCATTTTATTAAATCATTTAGGGATTGATTCTAGGAAGGATTCTATATGAAAAATTACCAATTTTGGGCAGCAAATCCTTTTCATAATTATTGATCTCCAGTAAAAATTTTCACATTTTTGGAGCTGATTAAAAGGGGTTAATCAGTAGGTTATCTTAGGGTTAAATAAATTAGCTAAAAATCACAAAGTTAATTTGCAGAAAAATATTTCAAACTTCAAACATCCATAACTTTCTGTAGGGATGTCCAAAATTTGTGAAACAAATTTTGTTGAATTCCTCTCAGTCTGTACTTTGCATAAATGCAGAGAATTTTGTCTGAAGATCTCTGGAATTGTCTCCGAAATTCATCAAATTTAAATATTTGGGAATTAATTCCAGAAGACCCCTGTTATGGAATTTCCTCCAATTTGGCTAGAAGATTCTTTTCAGCAATTTTGCCCAATTTCAAAATTCCATTTCTCCCCGTAGGTAACTAAAAAAATTGTGAAACAAATTTTTTTATAACCATAGACACCTTCTCTAATTAGATCTTCCACTGTTAGCCATGTCAAAACTTCAGATTTGGGATCAAAATTCAGAGAAATCTTGTACTTGTGGGAATTTTGGAGACCCCAAGCTTCCATGAAAATTCTCCAATTTTTGCTCAAATCATCCTCAGGGAGTCTTGTATCCACTGGAAAAATCTCAAAGCCAATTAAGGAACGTAAATAGCAGTAGCTATGAAAAAAAGTTTAATTCTTATACTTCAGTAGCACTTATACATATATTTTGTACATTTCATATAGTGACCGAAGTTGAGGACACGCCAGAGCCGTTGGAAGTCCTTCCACCCGACGCTGACTTTCCATTTAACTCGCAACCAGGCAAGCCCCGGTTTGCATTTAATTACCTTTTGCAAAGTTTTCATTTGTATCACTTATGTCTAGGTTGAAATGGTTGCATTAGAGTTAGGGTGATTGAAACCCCACTTGCATGACCTTTGAATCCTATGGAGGGTTGGGTAGTTTACAACTCGATGAGTTGGGAATGACATGCTAATGTTCTTAGGATCTCGATAGAAGTCGAGTAGTTGGAATCTACTCGTGAGGTAAGATTTTATCACACGGGGTGGAAAAAATTAGAGAATAGCTTAAGAATGTGAAACTAAGACCCAACAGGGGGGATAGGATGCAGTGAGCGGAGGTCTCACATGTGTAGCCCTGTTGGTGTTGATTGAGGACCGAGCCGTGTGCGGACCTGCTGGACAAGTTTTAAACAGTACCAGATGGCATACTGACATAGGCAGGAAACCGATGTAATTGGCTAAACTGGGTGCCGAGGCTTACCCAACCGTTTTATAAGAGTGGGTTGAGCGTAGCAAGGTGTAAAAATCTACCAGTGGGCACATACACGCTCCACGCGGGGACCTCCTGCCCGTTACAGATAGACTGGTTTGGCATTTGGGTTTCTTTTGAAAGGTTGTTGCATACAACAGAGTAGGAAGGTGTGAAGCACCACACTTCTGAAAGTGGGTGTATGTGACGTGTTATCTGGGTGTCTACTGATTGCAATCACCGTCCTCGCGGTTATTTGAGTACCGCTTGTTCACTGTGCTGTGACGTAGTAAGAATTTAAAGAAGCCATATGAATATGATGCATTGAATTACTAATGTCTTGAAACCATGTATGTTGTAGATGTAGAGCTCATTAAGTTTATCTTCCACTTTGGGCATAACCACATCGGAGAAAAGCATTTCTTGTTTGATTGTGGACTTCTGATGTGAGGGCTGTCTAAGGCACATTAAAGTGCTGCTATAAAACTGAAAGTAAGGATTAAAATGTAGGCGTGTCTTTATTGCAATGTCCTTTTCCTATATTGCAAATCCTTGCATGTAGAGTTTCATGATTAGGAGTATCGGTTAAGCCTTGCTGAGCCATCGTGCTCATGGTTGCAATATTTGAGCTGTGTGCAGGTGAGGGTTATGAGGAAGGGCCTGAGGACGAGGCGATGCCCCCGTCAGGGTACACGGCCTAGCTGGTGCCCTGCACGCCGCCGTGATCGTCGTGTGAGTGTTGCTAGTGTGTAGCATCCCCGGGCTGGACGGGTGCACTTTTTCTTAGTTAGGAAGAGAGAATAGTTATGAATAAGACTTCCGCTGTATAATTAAGTTTGTAAAAGACTTCTGATGTTTCTATGTAAAATAAAAGATTGTATTCTGTTCTTAATCTTTTCTTGTGTGCTGTTGGGTGCCACATCGCACGGCACCACCTTCTGCGATCCCGGAGTGGGAGAACCACGAGGTGGTCCCCACAGGTTCCGCATGTACCTCACAAGCAGGAGACGGTGGAAAGTGCACCAATCCTGCCACCGGCAGCGCCTCCCCAAGCACCTGCCTATGCCCTGACTGCCATTTTGGACCGCCAGACTTGACTCCTCGAGATGCTGGCGAACACACTTGCTGCTCAGAACAACAATGGCCTCAACATCCATCAGCCAGCACCGCAGAACAATCACCAGATCGTGGACTTCAATTAGGATGAACCTGCCAAAGTTTGCTGGATCTGAGGACCATTAAGCCAGACGACTGGCTGAGAGAAATCGAGATGAAACTCCAGGTTGTGTATGCAAATGAGCAGGATAAGGTCTTGCTTGCAGTGCAGCAGTTGAGGGGACCTACCGTAGCTTGGTGGCAGAGCTACAGAGATATAAATGCACATGTCAGGACCATGATATGGGATGAATTTGTGACACTGTTTAGGGAGCACCACATCCCTAGCAGTGTTGTAAAGATGAAGCAGGCAGAGTTCAGGGACCTCCAGTAGAGGGGTATGAGTGTGATGGAGTACCTACACAGTTTCACAGGGTTATCCCGCTACGACCCCTACGCGGTGGATACGGATGAGAAGAAGCAGGAACACTTCCTTCGTGGCATTAACCCTGAGATCAGAACCATGCTCGGGGTGTGTGTTTACCCAAATTTCAGTACCATGGTCAACAAGGCCATCACCACAGAGAAGAACATGTAGCAGGAGATGCAGGAGAAGAAGAGGAAGTTTGAAAGCAAAAAGATGTTCCAACAGGCAAAGGTTCAGAGGAGAGAGAGCCCAACAACTAGCTTACCGGTGCAAAAGCAGCAGCAACCAGCTTACTCGGGGCAAAGGACTCAAAGTGGGGTGTTTTATAAAACACCAGCTACAACTTTCAAGCACCCAGTACAGGCTGGCAGGCTCCAAGGCTCCTCCGCCCTCAGCAGTCTGAAGTGAGTCAGATTGGCAGCTAGAAGACTTGCTTCCACTGTTGTGAGACTGGTCACTTCATCGCAAATTGTCCTTACAAGAACAAGCCAACGCCCTCCATCTTGTCCAACTCAGTTAATTGGCCAATGATGCCAACTAGAGGTAGTTGTGGAGCACCCTCTAGAGCTCAGCAACCCTTTGGGAAGGCCATGGTGAACCACGTCTACACTGAGGAGGCTGACGTGACACCAGGATTGTTACTCAATGAGTTTTTGGTTCAGTCAGTCTTGGCCTCAGTGCTATTTGACTCGGGTGCATCACACTCTTTTATATCATCGCACTTTGTAGAGAAACATGATATGGTCACAGTGGCCCTTAAGGGGCCCTTAATTACCAGATCACCAGGAGGCTATATACCCTGCCGCTTGGGAGTTAACAACATCCCTTTATACCTAAGTGAGGTATGGTTCTTGGTTAACCTAGTAGTGCTTGACTCCCATGGGATAGATGTGATCTTTGGCTGAATTGGTTGACTAAGTGCAAAGGGAGCATAGCCTGTTCAGAACAGATTGTCACCGTGACTAACCATCAGGGGAAGACTGTCACCTGCCATGTCCAATACGGCCTACCTAAGCCAATGATAAATCACATGAAGGCTGAAACACCCCAATATGTGCCAGCGATAAGAGAGTATGCTGATGTGTTCCCAGAAAATTGCCAGGCATGCCACCAAAAACGGAGGTAGAGTTCTCTATTGACCTTGTCCCGGGAACTGCTCCAATTGCTAAGAGCCTTGTAGGATGGCAGCCCCTAAACTGGTAGAGCTGAAAAAGTAGCTAGATGAGTTGCAACAGAAAGGGTACATCAGACCTAGTGCATCACCATGGGGTCCACCGGTCCTCTTTGTGAAGAAGAAGGATGGAAGCATGAGGCTCTGTATAGACCATCGAGCTCTCAATGAGGTGACCATCAAGAACAAGTATCTTCTATCTCAGATAGATGATTTGTTTGACCAGTTAAAAGGAGCCAAGTTCTTTTCAAAAATTGATTTGCGGCTCGGGTACCACTTGGTGAGAATTAGGCCTGAGGATATACCCAAGACGGCATTTGTGACTCGTTATGGCCAGTTCAAGTTCACGGTGATGTCTTTCAGGTTGACCAACGCCCCTGCGTACTTCATGAACCTAATGAACCGAGTGTTCATGCAAGAGCTGGACAAGTTTGTCGTTGTCTGCATTGATGAAATTCTGGTATATTCACGGTGCAAAGAGAAGCATGCGCATCACTTGCGTATTGTCCTGGACTGACTTAGATGTCATCATCTTTATGCCAAGTTCAGCAAATGTGAGTTTTTGCTGCAAAGGTTCAGCTTCCTAGTGCATGTTCTAACAGCAGAGGGTGTTGCAGTAGATCAGGAGAAGGTCGAAGCTGTAGCATCTTTGAAGAAACCAGCATCTGTCTTGGAGATTTGTAGCTTTCTTGGACTGGCTGTCTATTACCAGAGGTTCATTGAGGGATTCTCCAAACTAGCCCGACCAATGACAGAGCTGCTAAAGAAAGAAAGGAAGTTTGTCTGGTCAGAAGCATGTGAATGAAGTTTTTGTGAACTGAAGAAAATACTAACTACCGCACCGGTGTTAGTCCTACCAGATATTCATAAGAACTTTGTTATTTACTGTGATGCTTCGAGACAGAGTTTGGGTTGTGTGGTCATGCAGGAAGGGCGAGTGGTATCCTATGCCTCTCGCTAGCTGAGGCCACACAAGCAAAACTACCTGACTCATGACTTGGAGTTTGCTGCGGTGGTGCATGCGCTGAAGATTTGGATGCACTACATGATCGGGAACAAGTGTGAGATTTACACAAACCACAAGAGTCTCAAGTATATCTTCACCCAACCTGACCTCAATCTGAGGCAACGGAGGAGGTTAGAACTTATCAAGGGAATCCATCACCTGGGTAAAGCAAATGTGGTAGCGGATGGGATCGTGGTTGGTTGTCATCCTAGGAGGACGCCTGTCCGCTTCCCTGTTATTTCTGCGGACACTCCCTCAAGAAATGACCACCACGGGCACACGTAAAGCACGTGTAGTTGGTCAGTCCCGCACTGACTTTGGTACAGAATCCGGGTGCATGTTGTTGTTATTTGATATGCACGTGGAACCTCCTTCGTTGGTGTTGTTGTTGTGGTGGAATTGATGGTCGGAAACTTGGCGCATTAAATGGAAAACCATAGAACATCGGTGGCTGCGCCGGTGGTTGCTACCTCTGACCCGATGGTGATCAATGTACCATACAGTACTTTGGGGAGCACCTCCCCCGCTACCCTGTGGGGCGCTCCTTTTCTTCTTCTCCACGGACAATTCACAGGTAGCATCTTCTTGCACGATCGCGGCATTGATGATATCATTTGAAAGCGCCGCGGTTGAACAGGGCAAGCTTGTCCTTCAAGTTGGCGTTGAGACCCCGGTAGAAGCTTTTGCGCTTCCTGTCCTCCGTACTCACAAAATCTGACGCATACTACGCTAGATGGTTGAAGGCCTTGGAGTACTCGTGAGCACTCCTTCCGCCTTGCTTTAACTCAAGAAACTCCTAGAGCTTCCTATTCATAATTCCAGGAGGAATATGGTAGGCATGGAACGCCTCCTGGAATTTGGCCCATGTTGCGGCATGGTCACCCGGGAGTGAGGGGATGTGGTTCGCTCACGAAGCACCCGCTGAGCCATGAAACTGTTGCGCTACGAACAGTTCCTTATGATGTTTGGTGCATTGCAATAGCCTGAATATTGCAACTATTGTGCGGAGCCAATTGTCTGCCTCAAGAGGTTCATTGGCCTCTGTGAAGACCGGTGGATGTGTCGCCAGAAAATCCGAGTAAGAGCATTGTTGAGGCTGGCGATGACCTCCCTCTTGACGTCCCCTTGAAGGCAGATATTCTGCACGAGAATTCCCAGCATCTCGGTCTGCTCATCACGCGAACTCGCCATGGCAGCAATCACATCCGCCAACGTAATTTAGGTGGAGGTGGTGGTTTCTGCTGCTGAGAAGCCTCACGCTCGTGCTTCTAGGAGTCCTCCCCTCCTTGACTTGTTCCACCAACTTCAAGCATGGAAAGTGTGCGAGTCATTCTACAGTCACAACAAAAATATCACATGAGCCACTTCGCCTTAACTTCATCCGCTGAATAAACAATAGTGACTCGAAATGCCAACTGATGTTTTGCATAACATGCACATATATTGATAAAAGTACAAATTTTATACATAATATATTCTCTTGGGACAAAATTTACGATAGCAACTCCATATGATGGACTCGCTTTTATGGAAGTTCATCCTCACTACTTTGGTCACCACAAGATGCCATGTCTGTGTTGTAATCCGTTCTATACCCACTACTATTTATAATATGATACAAACATGGTCAAAAAATATAACGTAGTAGCTACTACACTACTCGTTGTCCTAATCGACCAACGATGACAACTCCTCTTCCGAGGCTGGTTCAATCTCCTCTGAATCTTCCTCCAGTTCAGAATCAACCATCTCTGAATCTTCCGCCTCAGGTTCTGGAGCTGGTACTATGAGCTCGGGCTCAGGCTCAGCATCAATCACCATTCCCTCGGGTTCCGGGGTTCAGGTACAACCGGAGCTGTAATTTCAGCCAGTGGGACAACTACGGGAAGCATGTCTTGCTGCCATGCCTCTAAGTTATCCTGAGCGTTAATCCAGTCTTGGTCCCAATTCTGTGCCGCTTCAATAGCCTCATCTCTCTCTTCCGTGAGCACATTTATGTGTTGTATTTGAGCATCCACCATGTGCTGACTTGCTTGCAGCTCATCACGAACTTGCTGCAATTCATCCCGAGGTTGTTGCAGCTCATTCTCTCTCAACATGAGTAAAAGTATTTCCAGATCAAGATACGTATGCATCAATTATTTTTCAGATTTGAATTGATCACCACATACATTTGCATTGTTCAGCTCTCTCTCATCAGCTGCTCAATGGTCCTGGATTGACCATCCATCACCATATGGCTTGCGGCAGCGTAAAAAATGGTGGTGGACGACCTCAAGTTGAAACATGGGTTGAATAGCTCAGTCAATTCACTGTACCGCCTTTCCCATACACGGTGGGTCAGACCGGTCACAGGAACAAGTGCAAACGGCGTTGTCCCAATTTGCTTTGCATGTAGCTGGCAAAATTAAGTAATGGCTTCGCGGGACGCCATTTCCCACATGTCATTGAGACGATGCCCCTTAACAGTGATGGTAAATGAAGCCAAACCCAGTGGGTCAAAACAAGCAGGAACGTCTAAGTGCATCATGCATGACGTCTCTCCATTCTCCGTCTTCTCTTTCTCCCAATAGTGTGGGGCTTCAACATACCCGAAATTCTGCAAGAGCTGTTGCAACATTGCAGGAAATCACTGAAGTTAATGATAAAATGAATGGACCCAACCGTTCTCCAACCAATTCTAACAGCAAGATGATGGTAAATAGCACAGGACTTTAAGTAAAAGAAGGAAGCATAATTAAGTCCAAGATCATACAAATTCAAGATTTTAAGCTTAACCAATCAATTTTCTGCCAGAATTGACCAGTCCACACTTAATCAAGATTTTGATCTAGTTGAATACCAAAGATAAAGTTAGCTTCAATATATTTTCAATGAGTATTTATTTGCCCACATATCAATTCTGGATCAAAAGTTATGATATTTCAAAGAGGCTGATTGGATCTCTAATTTCCACAACCTTCTCTTCCAAATATGGAAAACCTTTGAGTTACAAAGTTGTAACATATACCATAAGATTTCCAACAATTTATAGTATGACCCTTGGAAAATTTTATACCAAGAGTTATGACTGAAAAACAAAAAATTCCAGAGAGGTTTTGGCTCTGTCCTGTTTCTGGATATTTTGCACTCATCTGGGATTTCCATCCATTGGAAAGGTTATTCTGTTCTGGAGCTCTATAGAAACGTTATAGAGCACATCAAAAAATTTCCATAAAGGTATCACACACCTCCATTGGTTCAACATAACAAAATTTATGTCCTGTCAAAATCCAGCAAAATTTCTGCCGGAAACAGAGGATGTTGTTTCTACATGTTTTAAAGTGAACTTATAGTACCTATTGAATCTTAGTTCAAAAATGGGAGTTGAATAGCTAAAGATTTCAACCCTGAATCCAATTTTCTACCTTCTTCGAGTATTAGGGTTTATGCATCAAAAACACATGTCGGTACTACGTTGCTTCACAAAATCAGAAATCCTAACCGGATTATACCACCATATACGGGTCAAATGGTGACAATAAAAGATGGTCACTCACAAATGTTTCTAAACGCAATACAATAACATGGTCAGTGTACCTGCGAAAGACCACTCAATAGTGATGCAAACAAAGGTTTCTCATTTCAGGCAGGTCTACATTGAAATAAATACATACGCGCTGTATAATTGACATATGGGTCGTCCTTGAGTTAAGCTAGGTCTCAAGGTACACGATCGGGTTATTCACCACCCGAAGGAGGGATCCACACCTTTGCAATTAAGAACACCGGTGAACCAGCGTTGTCATAAGACTTATAGAACATGAAGAGTCCTAGACAACATACTATCGTGTTACAAACCACACGATAGGGTTTTCTCCTCTTGCCCTTGGGTTTGCGCACTAGAGGCTAGTGCATTTAATATGTCTATAAGATATGAAGAGTTTTAGAAAACATATTCGCTTTCCATTGCGTTCCCGAATGGAACATCCCATACTAAATTCCTCGTATAGGTGAGATAACCGAAATTGATCCTCTTTGGGTGGCATTCCATATCGTTCTTACCTCCATGTAGGTGCGTCGTTACATAATTTAAATAGAGAATTAGAAACACTTATGTTAGCTTTGCCACCTTAAGTTACTATGCTACTAATACTCCTTATACGGGCTTACTAACGATACCTCACCATAAACCAAAGTTTTTCATAAATATGATACTTTTCATGTGCATTATTCCCAATGTGGCTCTGATACTTTTCAAGTCCCCTCTATTTATATCCACAGCCCTCAGGCTTCCAAAACCAACTATAACACCTCCAAAGGAGTGCTATTCAACTAGAACAACTCCTAACCTACTTGGACTCTATCTATTGGCACATAGATCAGAGTCCTAACCTCCCAAAACTCTTTGAGCACAACCACAAGAGTTTATGGATAAAAACAAATCAAAATCCAACCTTAACATGGACTCTCCAGTCCGAACTCGCAACCAACTGAGAATCAGCCGTTTTCTGGCCAAAACAGCCTGATTTCCTAACCAAACACGCATCCAAACCACCTGATTCTGACTACAACTCAGATTAACATCCGAGCCTACCTAAAACCAAATTTCTCACGTCCGAAAATGCTGGAATCACACCACAAACTTGTGACAACCTCCACACACATGCAAACACCTTTACCACACCTTAGAACTATGTTGCCACGTCCATGCACTCCTTGCACACATGAAACACCTTCCAAACACATTCAACCTTCACTTTCATCGTCCAAGCATGTTGGAATCACGTGACAATCTTGTGCAATCCCTGCACTTGTGACCATGACTTCCACACATGTTTGTAACACCACTTGACCCTTCTCAAGTACCTTCATATGCACCGTTCTTGATCCAAACATGTTGCATGACACCTTTGATCACCTCAGCCACAATTCCTCCTGAATTTGATTGTTGAACCACAACTTCTCCCCAAGTTTAGTTCAAGGGTCACCATCAGAAGCCATGTCTTGACCTCAAGTAACACCAGCACATGAGCAAACAACCAATTCCTTGCGAGCACAAGTCCACGACTTGACTCCCGTTAGTCCATACCACAAAACTTTGTGTGATAGCCTCACAAAAACATGTTGCTCAAATTAAAACCACCAAAACCACCCTAAAACCTCAGAAACACAGTCCATAAGAACCAATCATTCTTTCATACACATCAAAGACAAGCTTAACATGTCCCATGTCAAATTACACGTCAAGCACCATGTGAATGCTCTATACTTTACATGAAGCTCACTCTAACACTCCATTGCCAATGTATTCAGCACCTAGGTTTTAAAGAATGTCATTTATTAACATTCATCATGTTGGCAAGCTTCAATTTTTCTAGGTTCCAATATAAGTATGATCATATTCATAGGTGGACAAAGTTTACATTTCCTACATTTTAGTATAAGTATGTTCATGTTTTAGCATTTTATTTTACCATCATATACCACAATGTCATTTTTCTCTTGAAATGACCTTTCAAGCGTTCACATTGATTCATAAGAATTACATGGATTTAGTTCACTTTGATTCACTATAAGCATCTTCATGACCTTAAACTTTTTTATTGCCATCAACTTCTCATATTTCAGTTCATTTCCTTTTTCATTTTTCTGGTTTCTTTCATCTACTCATATTTGGCACCCCTAGAATTTTAATAATTCTTTTAGTCTTATCAAAGGTAGGTTACCTTCAGATTTATCTTGCAAGATTATTTTTTAATTGGATCCCAAGTAAAATTTATAGTTCATTTGCAATTTGTTACAATTGTACATTATCAACATTCAACGTTAGATAGAAACATATGTTTAGTTTGTTTCCTTCCATAGAGATTTTTTTTCAATATTTATCCTAAGGCAAGATTAGTTTCCTATTACTCCAATATTACTCCAATAACTAAACATGTTTATTTTTCTACAAGATACACATTACATATTCTACCTGATTTTCCATTCTAATGCTCTATCAATTAGAGGTCTATATTTATTTCATTTACTTATAACTCTATCTTATTTTCTCAACAAATTTGGCTATATAGATAATTGCATTTGCACTTTATGTATACCCTAACTAATTAATCTTTCTCCACATTAAAATTATCCATCCAATTTACTCTTTGTTGCATATATCTAGTGCCAAAATCGTGCAGCGACTCAGACGTAATTCATCTAGTATTTTGAAACACACAAACAACAAGAACAAACACATCTATATAGAAATCTTCATTTATTTATTAATACCACTTTAATAGAATGTTTACCCAGTTAATACAAATATTTATTCAATTATTTTCTTCATAATGAGCTTCACATCAAAAGAATGGTGCACGTCGAGGAATTCCCTTTCTACGGTGACGCCGTTTTGGTGGAGGTTCTTCCTCGTTATTTTGTTTAGGGTTCTCCCTATTGCTCTCTATACTAGAACCGGTATTTCCACTATCGACCACAACTTCCTTTCTTGCACCTTCAGGTTCGTTATCAGGCCTGTTTAATATTTCCTTATCCTTTTTGATGTCCCTAACCTGTAAAAAGTTATAATTTAAAATATGTAATTAATGTTTGGCCATATATAGACAGATTTATGAAAATGATCACGCAAGTTCATAGTAACTTACATTGCACCCAAGAGAGCAGAAGCGAAAATCATCTAGAAGGACACGACAACACGTCTCACATTTATGAGGGGATGATGAAGTTGCCTTTCCAACAGAAGCACCACAACCACGTAGTTGAGGACGCTCATTTAGAAACACAACTTTTGCACCATTGATCACATACGTCTGCACATTGCTAATATCAAGGATGTTCTCCACTTCTGACACTCTTACGACATTATGGTACGACGACCGTCTTATCTGGAGTATGAACTCAAACATCACTTCTCCTCAAATTTGTGTAATGTTTACTTTTTAAAATGTTTGTAAAAAACATTATGCAAGCTCAAATATTACAATATGTAAGCTAGTGGGATTGTATATGCAATACCTGAATTACACGATGAGTAGAATGATGACCTGATCGACAATAGTTGCAAAAAGCAACCGATTCCTCGCAATCAATGCAAAATAGATTGCACTCATTTCGGCTTGAGCAAAGATGGTTGGAGCAGGTGGAAAAGAATTGGGTTACAAGTAACAATTCTAACCATGAAGGTACCATCTTTTTCTCAACTATGATGTTGTGTCTAGCAAGGGAACGGAAGGTCTGAATTTATAGAGAATATTTGAAGTACATGAACTGTTTCCAGTAAATAAGCTTGCGTTGTAAGACGTTTCTGTATTCTGTGGGCTTATGAACTGATGTGCTGGCAAATAATGGTGTGCCTACAGAATACATTGTCTTTATCGTAGCATCCTATAAATTCTGTTGGAGCAATCATATAGTAGGTACTATGATTTTGACGTTTTCTGTATTCTGTTGGCCAAAAAGCTGATATACATACGCTGTCAAGAAGCGTTGCACCGTCAAATACAGCTCACTGCGAGAATCCTATGTGCTTTTTCTTGGAACAAGCACACATTAATTACACACTAAACGCTATCACATGTTATGTTTCTTTTTTAGTGTTATCTAACGATGATGCTAAGATGTTATTTTGTTAACCTAGGAACTGAAATGTGATAGCAAATAATGTATGCCTATAAAATATGCTGTATAATTTTGGCACCATAAAAATTCTGCTGGAGCACTTCTATGTTAGGCACTATGATTTTGACGTTTTCTGTATTTTGTAGGCGTATTGTAACATCCCATTTTCCTACGAGTTAATAAACCAAGCTTATATCAATATTCCAAGCATGTGTATGTAAAATTTATATGCACAGGGACACATGCTTAAGAAAAACCAAGAGCTAGAAACAATAAAGAGAAAAAGAAAGGGAAATATAAATGAGATCAACCAGATAGTTCTTAATACACCGACAAATATAATAACCCCTCTCCCTTTCTGTCCCCTGGCGCTGTTGCACACGCCATCCTACTCCCGACCCGTTTGCCCACTAAAACACTACCACACCTGCCTGTGCCATCTCCTTAGCTTCAAGATGAACTGCCGGACGCACAGCTCTAGGGCCCTCCTCACTTCTCACGCGTTAATGATGAACAACACCATTTATACCCACTGCCCGAGCTGTTGCCTCGCCTCTGTGCCTCGCTGAGCCATTGTCCGTGGAGTCCAATCAACTGAGCTTATGCTAGAACTCCTCAAGCAGGTTGACCAGAGAAAAGTGATGAGCAGACACCCACTGCTCGAGCTGTCGTCTTGCTTTTGTGCCTCGCTGAGCCGCTGTCCATGAAGTCCAATCAACTGAGCCTATTCTGCGACTCCTCAAGCAGGTTGACCAGAGCACAGTATTGAGCAGACACCCACTGCCAGAGTTGTCACCTCACTTCTGTATCTCGCTAAGCAGTTTTCCATTGAGTCCAATCTACTGAGCCACACCATGTGTTGAGACTCATCAAGCATCTTGCTCAGAGCAGATGCCCGCTGCCTGAGCCGTCGCCTCACCTCTTTGGCTCACTCAGCCACTGCATGTGTAGTTCCATCGATGGAGCCACCCCAGATGCTGGGACACCTCCAGCAGCTTGCTCAGAGTACAGTGGCGAGCAGAGTTCTGTCGCTTCACCATTATCATCATCTGCAATGAGTGTTGGCCATCCCTCTCTCCTTCCCCATCGTCTTTAAAAGGGCAATCATGGAACTCACCCCACAACGACCAGTCGTGCCCTATGACACGACCCCACGGTCTTGTCGAGCCAGGATCACGCTGAGGGGCGCTGCGTTGCACAGCACCGAATAACACACATAAAAGTTACAAAGCGGAAGCAAAGTTTTATTACATAAACGGGTTTATGAATATTTTTACAGCAAAATATGTTCAATCTACACTCACGGGCGTAGACTACGCATCAAGTTCACGTTCAGCCCATGAACGTGACCTTGCTAGCACGCACGCACACTAACACGGCGGCATGCATGACTCCCACTCGATGGGGTTCCCCTCCTGGGGTTCCGCCTCCTCCTCGGGAGTCCCTTCCTCATAGAACCCTGCAAAAGCTTCAAACACAAGCAGTGAGCACGAAGGCTCAGCAAGACTGACCCGTCTCTCCTAAACATGAAACTTCTACATGAGGGTTGATAGGTTACATGAGGTAAAAATCATTTGCAAGGACTCGCCTAATTAGTGGAACCTTACTTTCAAGTTTTAGCAGCAGGTTGTGGAGAACCTTACGCTAAGTCACATGAGAGAGCTGCAATCAAACAAGAAACGCATATCTCTCATGTACTTTGCCCAAAGTTGAAAAGAACTTTAGTTAGCTCTAAACTACAACAAATCATTAACAATCAAAGTCCATCTTTTACTCAGCAACATTTTAACATGTAATAACCTGTTCTTTCTACGACACGGTACAGTGAACAAGAGGTACTCACTGACCACGAGGGACGGCGATTATAATCAATTTACACCTGCAGGGTTACCCGAATAACCCGTCACGTACGCCTGTACTCGATGTTGCCTACAGAACCCATCACGGACTCCATATGCAACCACCTTTCACCCGTTAGCCAAATGTTGAACCGGTCTAATCGTCCCGAGCAAGTGGTCTCTGCACGCGTATCTCAGTGCCGCCAGCCGATTTACACCTCGAGCTCTCAACCTACCCTCTGAACGACCAGCTATGCCTCAACACCCAGCTACCCGAGTTACATCGGTTTCCCGGTTCCCATATAGTCGGTAGGTCTTCGGTACTGTTCTAGCTTGTTCAACAGGCCCGCACACGGCTCGGTCCTCAATCGACACAAGCGGAGCTATAGCACCCAGGCCCCAAAGTTCTGCTGCACTTACTCACCGCTCGGTCTCATTTTTCTTGCCATGTGTATCATGTGCTATCTCTTCCCGAGTCGAGTGCCTCTAGCCTATGCTCGCGAGTAGTTCCAACTACTCAACTTGTACCGAATCCTACACTATCTTAGCATTGCAGTAGCTAAACGGGGTTTTCAACCGTAATCCCAACCCAGGGTTTTCTTAGCTATGCAATTGGGTTTTCAAACAAGACTCCAATGCAAGAAATAGTGATACTCAAGTAACTGGTCAAAACAATAAAAATTTGTAAAAAGGTTAATGGAAACCGGAGCTTGCCTTGCTGCTCTTGGTCGTAGGCTAGCTGCTCTTCCAGAGTAACAAAGTCTAGGACTTCGGGTTCCTCCTCGACCTTAGCGACTACATGAGATACAAGTACATGTATTAATTTAAATGCATTTGATTGAAATTCAAACTTGTGAAGTTTGTAAGTCTCACTAGACAGACCCACTGACCTGAAACTTTTACTGTGGCTTCGTTACAACCTAAGCAGAGACTTGGCCAAGTTTTAGTTGCAGCAAAGCTCATTTGAGCTCTCCACAAATAATTATGTACTTGACCTTAGTTGGAGCTCTTATGGTGTTCTAGGGATTTTCATGGAGCAAGCCATGACTTTCTGAAAACTAGATTTTCAGATGGTTCTAATGGAGTTGGCCTCACTTAATTTGAAGGTTCGCCGGAGAGCTCGCCGGCAGCCTCTGTGTGCTCCAAACTTCATGATTCTGGCCGCCCCTGCCTACTTCCACTCGGGGAACATGATTCCGGGCTCAGTTCGTCATGAAAATGGCCGGCACATGGTCGGCGACGAGCGGCAGTTTCGAGAGAACTTCGGCCGTGTCGGCCGACCTCCCTAGCACCCCACTCGATCGAGCAAATGGTCGGGAAGCATCAGTGGACCTTAGGAAAGGTCGACATGAGCTCCACGGAGCTCGGAAAGGGCTGTGTTGGGCTGTCATCGTGCGACCTAGGACGGAAATCAGGATTTCTCCTAAAACTCGAAGAACAGCGATTTCCCTCAACGGTTCTTCGTGGTTTCTGCTCCTATGGACTCGTACTGGTACCTAGAAGTGATCCCCTCCACGAGAGGATGAGTGGTGCAGCATGGGTTACGAATTTCGTGGATCGGTTCAGACTCCACTTTTGCACACCGTCGCGAAAACATGAAATTCCGGAGTGAGCAGTCTATGTCATGCCGCCGGAGCTTGCGGAAATGGAAGAGGGACTGAAGGCAAACCTCTTTGCTGTTCACAGCTCGGCGAACGGTAGGCTGTGGTGGCCGGACAGATCGTTCCCGCGGTGGCGGCTCGAGCTGAACCGGCAGAGGAAAGATCGTCGCAGTGGAGCTCGGAGAGAACTGCTCCGGGCCGGGAATCAGCGCGAGGGCGTCGAGGATGGCTTGGCGCACCTGGTGCTGGTCTCAGATCGCCGGGAGGGTCACTGGATCGGCCGGGCGATGAGGGACCGAGAGCTCAACTGGGCGGCGAGGAGTTTCAGTTTTTTGGGCGAGAACGTGTCGGGGCAATGGTGGGGAGCACCAGCGATCACTCGGGCGCGTAGATAAAGGCCCCGAGAGTCGGTTCAGTGGCTGGGAGCGGCAAGCAGCTGGTGGCCTCACCGTTTCTTCGCCGTGGCGGCAGCTCGGTTCAGCGCAAGAACCCGAGTGCAGTGTTCAGTCGGCTGAGTTCTCTTCAGTGGCTGACAAGTGGATCCCACTCCACTTTTAACCTCTGAACTTAACTCCATATTACTGTTGTAAACAGTAATCCCCACAATGCCCATGGTGATTTGAATTATTCAACCCTGAGCCATTTTAATCGGTTAGAATTCAAATTGAGTTTGGTTTGACTAAATTTGCAGCACATGTTCAGTTTGAAATTCAAATAAAATTTGAATTTGCTATACCTAGCTCATGTCCAGATCAACTCCAAATGGAGTGAAAATTGGTGTGTGAGCTCACAAAAATGTGCTGAGTGGGAATATGCCTCCCATTTTTGAATTCATGGGGCAAAAACAGTTTGAATTTGAATTTGAGTTCAAACTACCCTATTTCTAGCTATACCCAAAAGTACCTTAAAAAGGTTTTGAATTTGGGTGAAACTTGGCATGGATATTACTAGCAAAGTGTAGGAGTTTTCATATGTCCATCCCCTAGATGATGCATGTGGGAAATGCCACTTTTGCATTGTGTGAGTTTATTCTCTAATGATCATGTTGATAATGGTTACTTGCCCTTCAAATGTGTTCATCAACTTTCTTAAAATGAGTTGTGTGTGTGTGATGATGAACACTTTGGAATGTGTCAAAAACTGAGGCCTTTACATTCCTCCCCCTCAAAAGAATCTTTTCCCGAGATTATATGGTAAAAACGAGAGAGAGGACGGTGGAAAATTACCGGATATGCGACGTGAAAAAATTGGGGTAGTTAGCGCGAAGAAATCCTTCGCTCTCCCATGTCGCTTCGTCCATGAAGTGATTACTCCATAGAACTTTGTAAAACCACAACGTATGGTTGCGTGTGGTTCGGGCCTTTTCATCTACAATCTGAACCGGTTCCTCTCGATACGTGAGATCCGGTTTCAGTTCTTCAATGTCCTCCAGCTGAACGGTAGTAGATAGCTTAAGACACTTCCGCAGCTGGGAAATGTGAAAGACATCGTGCACACCGGAAAGTGCTTCTGGTAATCTGAGCCGGTATGCTACTGATCCATATCTTTCGGTAATCTGAAGTGGACCGATGAATCAGGGTGCCAACTTTCCTCTCATCCCGAATCTATTCACGCCCTTCTTTGGAGACACACGTAGATATACGTGATCCCCAACTTCAAACTGTAACGGGCGTCTCCTCCGGTCCGCGTACTGTTTCTGTCGGGATTGGGTGGCCTTTAGGTTCGCTTGAATCAGCCAAACCTTTTCCTCCGCGTTGTTGACAAGGTCAATCCTGAAGGTAACCCTTTCGCCAGACTCACACCAATTCAATGGTGTGCAGCATGTTCTCCCGTATAGCGCCTCGTAAGGCGCCATCTTGATGCTGGCTTGGTACCCATTGTTGTACGAGAACTCAGCTAACGGCAAGTGATCATCCCAATTCTTGCTGTGGTTGATAGCGCAAGCTCGTAGCATATCTTCTAAGATTTGTTTTACCCGCTCAGTCTGCCCATCTGTCTGCGGGTGGTATGCTGAACTATGGATCAGCTTCATCCCCAATGCAGCGTGTAGCTGCTCCCAAAAACGGGACACAAATAAAGTGCCCCGATCCAATATGATGGTACGGGGTACGCCGTATAAGCATAGGATCCGTGAGATGTACAGTGGAGCATACTTCTTGGCGTCGTAGTTGGTGTTGATCGGGATGAAATGGGCAACTTTGGTGAGCCGGTCGACGATCACCCACACAGAATCATGCTTCCGAAAGGTGGTGGGTAAACCGACGATGAAGTCCATGCTCACATCCTCCCACTTCCAGGAAGGAACGCCCAGTGGTTGTAGCAGTCCAGGTTTCCGCATATGATCTGCCTTCACCCTTCGACATGTATCGCACTCGGACACGTACTTTGCGATCTCCCGCTTCATCCGTGTCCACCAAAACTTGCCTATGAGTTCTTGATACATTTTGTTGCTGCGGGGGTGAATAGAAAACTTTGATAAGTGAGCCTCATCAAAGATTTTTTTTCCGTAACTCCGGGTTACGGGGTAGGACGATCCGTTCCATGAACCATAGGACGCCGTCTCCATCTTTCCGGAAACATTTCAGCTCCCCACTGTCTACACGTCTCCGCAAATGCGACATGCCCTTGTCATGTTTCTGAGCTGCCGCTATCTCTTCACGGATGGTGGGGATCAAAGCTAAGTTGTAGAGAGATCCATGTGGAATCACATGCAGTGGTGGTTCGCTCTCTTCCAACAGTGTGATGGTCAGATTGTTGATGTGTGACTTGCGACTCAGCGCATCCGCCACTACGTTTGCTTTGCCAAGTGATAATGGATCTCTATTTCGTAATCCTTTGTCAACTCTAACCATCGTCGCTGCGTCATGTTCAGCTCCTTCTGAGTGAATATGTACTTGAGGCTTTTGTGGTCGGTGTATAAATGTACGAGGTTACCAAGTAGGCAGTGCCTCCACATTTTAAGTGCAAGTAACACGGCAGCGAGCTCCTGTGAGTTGGACAATTCTGCTCACAGTTTCTAAGCTGCCGTGACCCATACGAAACCACTCTTTGGTCTTGCATCATCACACATCTGGGCCAAATGCCGGATGCATCGCAGTACACATCGAACGGTTTTGTTGTGTCTAGCTGCACCAAAACCGGTGCTGATGTCAGGTGCTTCACTAATGCCTTGAACGCTGCTTCACATGCTGGACTCCAAACATATTTGGTAGCCTTCTTTAGCAGCTCCGTCATAGGCTTTGCAATCTTTGAGAAGTTCGGGATGAACCTCCGATAATATCCCGCGAGTCCAAGGAAACTCCGTACCTCGTGAACAGTTCTCGGGGACATCCAATTCAGCACTTGTGTGATCTTGCTCGGGTCTACAGAGATACCCTCCGCTGAGATGATACGTCCGACAAAAGGCACTTGTGATATTCAGAATTCGCATTTGCTGAATTTCTCGTATAGCTTGTGATCCTGCAGCCGTTGCAAGACTATACGCAGATGCTTCTTGTGATCTTCCTCCGACTTGGAATATACCAATATGTCGTCGATGAAGACCACGACAAACTTGTCCAGATCCGGCATGAATACCGAGTTCATCAAATACATGAAATGAGCTGGAGCATTGGTGAGGCTGAAGGACATTACCAGGTACTCATAAAGCCCGTACCTCATCGAGAAAGCCATCTTCGGAATATCCTCAGCCCGTATCTTAATCTGATGGTACCCGGATCTTAAGTCCATCTTGGAAAATATCTTTGCTTCGACCAACTGATCAAACAACATGTCGATCCGTGGCAACGGGTACCTGTTCTTGATGGTTACGGCTTTTAATGGATGATAGACCACGCAAAGCCGCAACGTCTCATCCTTCTTCTTTACAAATAATGCCGAACAACCCTAGGGCGAGGAGCTCGGCCTAATAAAACCCTTCTCCAGCAGGTCCGTTAGTTGAATATTCAGTTCAGCCAATTCCTTGGGTGCCATCTTGTATGGCTTTCGGGATATTGGCATGGTTCCCGGTGCAAGTTCAATCTTGAACTCCACCTCTTTATCTGGCGGCATCCCTGGTAAATCATCCTGGAACACGTCAGGGAACTTTCGGACCACTGGAATATCTTCCAATATGATAGCTGTGGATTGATGGACACTTGGAAGTTTTATTTCTGGACTGTCCAGAAATAAGGAGTGAGATTCGTGCACTTCTGAGTTCAAGTGCACAACTCGTAGGACGGTGTTTAAAATAGCGCCGTGGCGGGTTAACCACGACATCCCTAAGATGACATCGACCTTTTGTCCCTCTAAAATTATGAGAGACGTAGGGTATATTCTACCTTCTAAGCATAATGGCGCTTTTGGGACCTTCATGCTTGCTGAAATTTTCCCACCCGGTGAACAAATCAAATATGGACTATCGGTGGGTAGCATTGGCAAGCTGTATTTAGCAATGAAAGCTTGGCTAATAAAGCTATGCGTGGGGCCTGAATCAAATAATACTATGGTGAGATGCTGGAGGAGTTGAAACATACCCGCAAGGATCGGCTCTCCCTCCGGCACGTCCTCTATGGCAAGTTGGTGGACAGTGCCGGTCCTAGGGTTTGCCCGCCGCGCATTAGTGGGGTTCCGGGGTTGAGTCCTCCCCGGAAGTTGTGGTGCAACTCTGCCACCTTGCCTCTCCGGACAACTGCTGACAAAGTGTCCTGGCCGACCACATTTGTAGCATGTGGCCGCTGCTTGTCCGGTGCTTGGGGGACGAAAGCCCGGCATACGCTGCTGAGGTGCATACGCACGCGGCATCGCCCGCTGTTGCTGTTGTTGTTGCGGAGGTGGTGCTGGCTGTGCTGGCCTGAACGCCGGTGAAGAATAGGGCCGACTGCGGAATGGCATCGACCTCTGTGGTGGCTGCCAGCGTGAGCCTGATGGTGGGCGATTCACCATCCGAAATTTCTGAGAAGGACCGCCTCCTTCTCTGCTGCTTTGCAGCGCGCTTCACTTTCTTTCCGCCGCCGCTAACTCCTTGCCGGAGTCCTCCTGAACAATCGCAGCATCAATTATGTCGTTGAGGCTGCCGCGATTGAACATCGCCAACTTGTCTTTCAGGAGCGGGTTAAGCCCCTGGTAGAAGTGGTCCCGCCGCTTCTCGTCATTTTTTCTCTTGAAATGACCTTTCAAGCGTTCACATTGATTCATGAGAATTACATGGATTTAGTTCACTTTGATTCATTAGAAGCATCTTCATGACCTTAGCCTTTTTTATTGCCATCAACTTCTCATTTCAGTTCATTTCCTTTTTCATTTTCTGGTTTCTTTCATCTACTCATATTTGGCACCCCTAGAATTTTAATAATTCTTTTGGTCTTATCAAAGGTAGGTTACCTTCAGATTTATCTTGTAAGATTATTTTTTAATTGGATCCCAAGTGAAATTTATAGTTCATTTGCAATTTGTTACAATTGTACATTATCAAAATTCAACGTTTGATAGAAACATATGTTTAGTTTGTTTCCTTCCATTTAGATTTTTTTCAATATTTATCCTAAGGCAAGATTTGTTTCCTATTACTCCAATACTACTCCAATAACTAAACATGTTTAATTTTCTACAAGATACACATTACATATTCTACCTGATTTTCCTTTCTAATGCTCTATCAATTAGAGGTCTATATTTATTTCATTTACTTATAACTCTTTCTTATTTTCTCAACAAATTTGGCTATATAGATAATTGCATTTGCACTTTATGTATATCATAACTAATTAATCTTTCTCCACATTAAAATTATCCATCCAATTTACTCTTTGTTGCATATATCTAGTGCCAAAATCGTGCAGCAACTCAGACGTAATTCATCTAGTATTTTGAAACACACAAACAACAAGAACAAACACATCTATATAGAAATCTTCATTCATTTATTAATACCACTTTAATAGAATGTTTACCCAGTTAATACAAATATTTATTCAATTATTTTCTTCATAATGAGCTTCACATCAAAAGAATGGTGCACGTCGGGGAATTCCCTTTCTACGGTGACGCCGTTTTGGTGGAGGTTCTTCCTCGTTATTTTGTTTAGGGTTCTCCCTATTGCTCTCGATACTAGAACCGGTATTTCCACTATCGACCACAACTTCCTTTCTTGCACCTTCAGGTTCGTTATCAGGCCTGTTTAATATTTCCTTATCCTTTTTGATGTCCCTAACCTGTAAAAAGTTATAATTTCAAATATGTAATTAATGTTTGGCCATATATAGACAGATTTATGAAAATGATCACGCAAGTTCATAGTAACTTACATTGCACCCAAGAGAGCAGAAGCGAAAATCATCTAGAAGGACACGACAACAAGTCTCACATTTATGAGGGGATGATGAAGTGGCCTTTCCAACAGAAACACCACAACCACGTAGTTGAGGACGCTCATTTAGAAACACAACTTTTGCACCATTGATCACATACGTCTGCACATTGCTAATATCAAGGATGTTCTCCACTTCTGACACTCTTACGACATTATGGTACGACGACCGTCTTATCTGGAGTATGAACTCAAACATCACTTCTCTTCAAATTGTGTAATGCTTACTTTTGAAATGTTTGTAAAAAACATTATGCAAGCTCAAATATTACAATATGTAAGCTAGTGGGATTGTATACGCAATACCTGAATTACACGATGAGTAGAATGATGACCTGATCGACAATAGTTGCAAAAAGCAACCGATTCCTCGCAATCAATGCAAAATAGATTGCACTCATTTCGGCTTGAGCAAAGATGGTTGGAGCAGGTGGAAAAGAATTGGGTTACAAGTAACAATTCTAACCATGAAGGTACCATCTTTTTCTCAACTATGATGTTGTGTCTAGCAAGGGAACGGAAGGTCTGAATTTATAGAGAATATTTGAAGTACATGAACTGTTTCCAGTAAATAAGCTTGCGTTTTAAGACGTTTCTGTATTCTGTGGGCCTATGAACTGATGTGCTGGCAAATAATGGTGTGCCTACAGAATACATTGTCTTTATCGTAGCATCCTATAAATTCTGTTGGAGCAATCATATAGTAGGTACTATGATTTTGATGTTTTCTGTATTCTGTTGGCCAAAAAGCTGATATACATACGCTGTCAAGAAGCGGTGCACCGTCAAATACAGCTCACTGCGAGAATCCTATGTGCTTTTTCTTGGAACAAGCACACATTAATTACACACTAAATGCTATCACATGTTATGGTTCTTTTTAGTGTTATCTAATGATGATGCTAAGATGTTATTTTGTTAACCTAGGAACTGAAATGTGATAGAATAATGTATGCCTATAAAATATGCTGTATAATTTTGGCACCATAAAAATTCTGCTGGAGCACTTCTATGTTAGGCAATATGATTTTGACGTTTTCTGTATTTTGTAGGCGTATTGTAACATCCCATTTTCCTACGAGTTAATAAACCAAGCTTATATCAATATTCCAAGCATGTGTATGTAAAATTTATATGCACAGGGACACATGCTTAACAAAAACCAAGAGCTAGAAACAAGAAAGAGAAAAAGAAAGGGAAATATAAATGAGATCAACCAGATAGTTCTTAATACACCGACAAATATAATAACCCCTCTCCCTTTCTGTCCCCTGGCGCTGTTGCACACGCCATCCTACTCCCAACCCGTTTGCCCACTAAAACACTACCACACCTGCCTGTGCCATCTCCTTAGCTTCAAAATGAATTGCCGGACGCACAGCTCTAGGGCCCTCCTCACTTCTCATGCGTTAATGATGATCAACACCATTTATACCTACTGCCCGAGCTGTCGCCTCGCCTCTGTGCCTCGCTGAGCCGCTGTCCGTGGAGTCCAATCAACTGAGCTTATGCTAGAACTCCTCAAGCAGGTTGACCAGAGAAAAGTGATTAGCAGACACCTACTGCTCGAGCTGTTGTCTCGCTTTTGTGCCTCGCTGAGCCGCTGTCCATGAAGTCCAATCAACTGAGCCCATTCTGGGACTCCTCAAGCAGGTTGACCAGAGCACAGTATTGAGCAGACACCCACTGCCAGAGTTGTCACCTCACCTCTGTATCTCGCTAAGCAGTTTTCCATGGAGTCCAATCGACTGAGCCACACCATGTGTTGGGACTCATCAAGCATCTTGCTCAGAGCAGATGCCCGCTGCCTGAGCCGTCGCTTCACCTCTTTGGCTCGCTCAGCCACTGCCTGTGTAGTTCCATCGATGGAGCCACCCCAGGTGCTGGGACACCTCCAGCAGCATGCTCAGAGTACCGTGGCGAGCAGAGTTCTGTCGCTTCACCATTATCATCATCTGCAATGAGTGTTGGCCATCCCTCTCTCCTTCCCCGTTGTCTTTAAAAGGGCAATCGTGGAACTCACTCCGCAACGACCAGTCGCGCCCTTTGACACGACCCCACGGTCTTGTCGGGCCAGGATCACGCTGAGGGGTGCTGCGTTGCACAGCACCGAATTACACACATCAAAGGTACAAAACGGAAGCAAAGTTTTATTACATAAACGGGTTTATGAACATTTCTACAGCAAAATATGTTCAGTCTACACTCACGGGCGTAGACTACGCATCAAGTTCACGTTCAGCCCGTGAATGTGTCCTTGCTAGCACGCACGCACACTAACACGGTGGCGTGCACGACTCCCACTCGATGGGGTTCCCCTCTTGTGGTTACGCCTCCTCCTCGGGAGTCCCTTCCTCATAGAACCCTGCAAAAGCTTCAAACACAAGCAGTGAGCACGAAGGCTAAGCAAGACTGACCCGTCTCTCCTAAACATGAAACTTCTGCATGAGGGTTGATAGGTTACATGAGGTAAAAATCATTTGCAAGGACTCGCCTAATTAGTGGAACCTTACTTTCAAGTTTTAGCAGCAGGTTGTGGAGAACCTTACGCTAAGGCACATTAGAGAGCCGCAATCAAACAAGAAACACATTTCTCTCATGTACTTTGCCTAAAGTTGAAAAGAACTTTAGTTAGCTCTAAACTACAACAAATCATTAACAATCGAAGTCCATCTTTCACTCAGCAACATTTTAACATGTAACTAGCCTGTTCTTTCTACGTCACGGTACAGTGAACAAGTGGTACTCACTGACCGTGAGGGACGGTGATTATAATCGATTTACACCAGCAGGGTTACCCGAATAACCCGTCACGTACGCCCGTACTCGATGTTGCCTACAGCAACCATCACGGACGCCGTATGCAACCACCTTTCACCCGTTAGCCAAATGTTGAACTGGTGCAATCGTCCCGAGCAAGAGGTCTCTGCACGCGCATCTCAGTGCTGCCAGCCGATTTACACCTCGAGCTCTCAACCTACCCTCTGAATGACCAGCTATGCCTCAACACCCAGCTACCCGAGTTACATCGGTTTCCCGGTTCCCATATAGCTGGTAGGTCTTCGGTACTGTTCTAGCTTGTTCAACAGGCCCGCACACGGCTCGGTCCTTAATCGACACAAGCGGAGCTATAGCACCCAGGCCCCAAAGTTCTGCTGCCCTTACTCTCCGCTCGGTCTCATTTTTCTTGCCATGTGTATCATGTGCTGTCTCTACCCGAGTCGAGTGCCTCTAGCCTATGCTCACGAGTAGTTCCAACTACTCGACTTGTACCGAATCCTACACTATCTTAGCATTGCAGTAGCTAAATGGGGTTTTCAACCGTAATCCCAACCCAGGGTTTTCCTGGCTATGCAATTGGGTTTTCAAACAAGACTCCAATGCAAGAAATAGTGATACTCAAGTAAGTGCTCAAAACAATAAAAATTTATAAAAAGGTTAATGCAAACCGGAGCTTGCCTTGCTGCTCTTGGTCGTAGGCTAGCTGCTCTTCCGGAGTAACGAAGTCTAGGACTTTGGGTTCCTCCTCGATCTTAGCGACTACATGAGATACAAGTACATGTATTAATTTAAATGCATTTGATTGAAATTCAAACTTGTGAAGTTTGTAAGTCTCACTAGACAGGCTCACTGACCCTGAAATTTTTACTGTGGCTCGGTTACAACCTAAGCAGAGACTTGGCCATGTTTTAGTTGCAGCAAAGCTCATTTGAGCTCTCCACAAATAATTATGTACTTGACCTTAGTTGGAGCTCTTATGGTTTTCTAGGGATTTTCATGGAGCAAGCCATGACTTTCTGAAAACTAGATTTTCAGATGGTTCTAATGGAGTTGGTATCACTTAATTTTAAGGTTCCTAGCTAAAGATATGAGCTAAACAATTTCAGAGAAATTCTGAAAATGTTTCTGGACATTTTCTATTTTCTCTGGAACAGTTTCATTAATCACACTATTAGGTGGATCAATTGAGCTCAAATGGATCTGAAATTTTTATGGTAGTTCAGGGATATTTTGGTGAACATCCCAGCAAAATTTCAGAATTTCCCTCCAAAGGATTCTCCAGTTAAAATTCCAAACAATTTAAATTTTGAGGAATTAATTCTGGGGAAATATGGATTTTCATGAAGTAAAACTTTATTTTCTGGAAAGTACTCAGAGAGATGAACCCAACAAAATTTGGTTTACTTGGTTTGGATGTCCCTATCAAAAGTTATGAGGATTTGAAGTTTGAATGGAATCTGAAAATCGGGAAAAGTTTAAATCTGCCGGTGGGTCCACGGGGACACGTGTTGGGCACTGGAGCGACGGCACACCGGGGTCCACGGAGTTTTTTCATGCCAGCACACCAGATCCGAGCCGCTGACGGCGGGGGCCCACCTCTTCGTCTACCTCTTGCCCTCCCCGCGCTCTGCCGCCGCGACACCTCGCCGGAGAGCTCGCCGGCAGTCTCTATGGTACTCCAAACTTCATGATTCTGGCCGCCCCTGCCTACTTCCACTAGGTGAACATGATTTCGGGCTCAGTTCGTCATGAAAATGGCCGGCACATGGTCGGCGACGAGCGGCAGTTTCGGGAGAACTTCGGCCGTGTCGGCCGACCTCCCTAGCACCCCACTCGATCGAGCAAACGGTCGGGAAGCATCAGTGGACCTTAGGAAAGGTCGACATTTGCTCCACGGAGCTCGGAAAGGGCTGTGTTGGGCTGTCATCGTGCGACCTAGGACGGAAATCGGGATTTCTCCTAAAACTCGAAGAACAGCGGTTTCCCTCAACGGTTCTTCGTGGTTCCTGCTCCTATGGACTCGTACGGGTACCTAGAAGTGATCCCCTCCACGAGAGGATGAGTGGTACAGCATGGGTTACAAATTTCGTGGATCGGTTCAGACTCCACTTTTGCACACCGTCGTGAAAACATGAAATTCCGGCGTGAGCAGTCTATGTCATGCCGCCGGAGCTTGAAGAAATGGAAGAGGGACTGAAGGCAAACCTCTTTGCTGTTCACAGCTCGGCGAACGGTAGGCTGTGGTGGCCGGACAGATCGTTCCCGCGGTGGCGGCTCGAGCTGAACCGGCAGAGGAAAGATCGTCGCAGTGGAGCTCAGAGAGAACTGCTCCGGGCCTGGAACCGGCGCGAGGGCGTCAAGGATGGCTTGGCGCACCTGGTGCTGGTCTCAGATCGCCGGGAGGATCACTGGATCGGCCGGGCGATGAGGGACAGAGAGCTCAACTGGGCGGCGAGGAGTTTCAGTTTTTTGGGCGAGAACGTGTCGGGGCAATTGTGGGGAGCACCAGCGACCGCTCGGGCGCGTAGATAATGGCCCCGAGAGTCGGTTCAGTGGCTGGGAGCGGCAAGCAGCTTGTGGCCTCACCGTTTCTTCGACGTGGCGGCAGCACGGTTCAGTGCAAGAACCCGAGTGCAGTGTTCAGTCGGCTGAGTTCTCTTCAGTGGCTGACAAGTGGGTCCCACTCCCCTTTTAACCTCTGAACTTAACTCCATATTACTGTTGTAAACAGTAATCCCCACAATTCCCATGGTGATTTGAATTATTCAACCCTGAGCCATTTGAATTGGTTAGAATTCAAATTGAGTTTGATTTGACTAAATTTGCAGCACATGTTCAGTTTGAAATTCAAATAAAATTTGAATTTGCTATACCTAGCTCATGTCCAGATCAACTCCAAATGGAGTGAAAATTGGTGTATGAGCTCACAAAAATGTGCTGAGTGAGAATATGCCTCCCATTTTTGAATTCATGGGGTAAAAACAGTTTGAATTTGAATTTGAGTTCAAACTACCCTCTTTCTAGCTATACCCAAAAGTACCTCAAAAAGGTTTTGAATTTGGGTGAAACTTGGCATGGACATTACTAGCAAAGTGTAGGAGTTTTTCATATGTCCAGCCCCTAGATGATGCATGTGGGAAATGCCACTTTTGCATTGTGTGAGTTTGTTCTCTAATGATCATGTTGATAATGGTTACTTGCTCTTCAAATGTGTTCATCAACTTTCTTCAAATGAGTTGTGTGTGTGTGATGATGAACACTTTGGAATGTGTCAAAAACTGAGGCTTTTACATTCCTCCCCCCTCAAAAGAATCTCGTCCCGAGATTATAAGGTGAAAACAAGAGAGAGGACGGTGGAAAATTACCGGATATGCGACGTGAAAAAGTCGGGGTAGTTAGCGCGAAGAAATCCTTCGCTCTCCCATGTCGCTTCGTCCATGAAGTGATTACTCCATAGAACTTTGTAAAACCACAACGTACGGTTGCGTGTGGTTCGGGCCTTTTCATCTACAATCTGAACCGGTTCCTCTCGATACGTGAGATCCGGTTTCAGTTCTTCAATGTCCTCCAGCTGAACAGTAGTAGATAGCTTAAGACACTTCCGCAGCTGGGAAATGTGAAAGACGTCGTGCACACCAGAAAGTGCTTCTGGTAATCTCAGCCGGTATGCTACTGATCAACATCTTTCGGTAATCTGAAATGGACCGATGAATCGGGGTGCCAACTTTCCTCTCACCCCGAATCTATTCACGCCCTTCATTGGAGACACACGTAGATATACGTGATCCCCAACTTCGAACTGTAATGGGCGTCTCCTCCGGTCCGCGTACTGTTTCTGTCGGGATTGGGCGGCCTTTAGGTTCGCTTGAATCAGCCAAACCTTTTCCTCCGCGTTGTTGACAAGGTCAATCCTGATGGTAACCCTTTCGCCAGACTCACACCATTTCAATGGTGTGCATCATGTTCTCCCGTATAGCGCCTCATAAGGCGCCGTCTTGATGCTGACTTGGTACCCATTGTTGTACAAGAACTCGGCAAACTTCAAGTGATCATCCCAATTCTTGCCGTGGTTGATAGCGCAAGCTCGTAGCATATCTTCTAAGATTTGGTTTACCCGCTCGGTCTGCCTATCCGTCTGCGGGTGGTATGCTGAACTACGGATCAGCTTCATCCCCAATGCAGCGTGTAGCTGCTCCCAAAAACGGGACACAAATAACCCAATCCGATATGATGGTACGGGGTACGCCGTACAAGCATAGGATCCGTGAGATGTATAGTTCAGCATACTTCTTGGCGTTGTAGTTGGTGTTGACCGGGATGAAATGGGAACTTTGGTGAGCCGGTCGACGATCACCCACACAGAATCATGCTTCCGAAAAGTGGTGGGTAAACCGATGAGTAAGTCCAAGCTCATATCCTCCCACTTCCAGGCAGGAACGCCCAGTGGTTGTAGCAGTCCCGGTTTCCGCATATGATCTGCCTTCACCCTTCGACATGTATCGCACTCGGGCACGTACTTTGCAATCTCCTGCTTCATCCGTGTCCACCAAAACTTGCCTCTGAGTTCTTGATACATTTTGTTGCTACCGGGGTGAATAGAAAACTTTGATCAGTGAGCCTCATCAAAGATTTTTTTCCGTAACTCCGGGTTACGGGGTAGACGATCCGTTCCTTGAACCATAGGACGCCGTCTCCATCTTTCCGGAAACATTTCAGCTCCCCACTGTCTACACGTCTCCGCAAATGCGACATGCCCTTGTCATGTTTCTGAGCTGCCGCTATCTCTTCACGGATGGTGGGGATCAAAGCTAAGTTGTAGAGAGCTCCATGTGGAATCACATGCAGTGGTGGTTCGCTCTCTTCCAACGGTGTGATGGTCAGATTATTGACGTGTGACTTGCGACTCAGCGCATCCGCCACTACGTTTGCTTTGCCGGGGTGATAATGGATCTCTATTTCGTAATCCTTTATCAACTCTAACCATCGTCGCTGCCTCATATTCAGCTCCTTCTGAGTGAATATGTACTTGAGGCTTTTGTGGTCGGTGTATAAATGTACGAGGTTACCAAGTAGGTAGTGCCTCCACATTTTAAGTGCAAGTACCACGGCAGCGAGCTACAAGTCGTGAGTTGGATAATTCTGCTCATGGTTTCTAAGCTGCCGTGACCCATACGCAACCACTCTTCGGTCTTATATCAGCACACATCCGAGCCCAATGCCGGATGCATCGCAGTACACATCGAATGGTTTTGTTGTGTCTGGCTGCACCAAAACCGGTGCTGATGTCAGGTGCTTCACTAATGCCTTGAACGCTGCTTCACATGCTGGACTCCAAACATATTTGGTAGCCTTATTTAGCAGCTCCGTCATAGGCTTTGCAATCTTTGAGAAGTTCGGGATGAACCTCCGATAATATCTCGTGAGTCCGAGGAAACTCCGTACCTCGTGAACAGTTCTCAGGGACTTCCAATTCAGCACTTGTGTGATCTTGGTCAGGTCTACAGAGATACCCTCCGCTGAGATGATATGTCCGAGAAAAGGCACTTGCGATATCCAGAATTTGCATTTTCTGAATTTCTCGTATAGCTTGTGATCCCGCAGCCGTTGCAAGACTATACGCAGATGCTTCTTGTGATCTTCCTCCGACTTGGAATATACCAATATGTCATCGATGAAGACCACGACAAACTTGTCCAGCTCCGGCATGAATACCGAGTTCATCAAATACATGAAATGAGCTGGAGCATTGGTGAGGCCGAAGGACATGACCAGGTACTCATAAAGCCCGTACCTCATCGAGAAAGCCGTCTTCAGAATATCCTCAGTCCGTATCTTAATCTGATGGTACCTGGATCTTAAGTCCATCTTGGAAAAGATCTTTGCTTCGACCAACTGATCAAACAACATATCGATCCATGGCAACGGGTACTTGTTCTTGATGGTTACGGCGTTTAATGGATGATAGTCCACGCAAAGCCGCAACGTCTCATCCTTCTTCTTCACAAATAATGCCGAACAGCCCCAGGGCGAGGAGCTCGGCCTAATAAAACCCTTCTCCAGCAGGTCCGTTAGTTGAATCTTCAGTTCATCCAATTCCTTGGGCGCCATCGTGTACGGCTTTCGGGATATTGGCATGGTTCCCGGTGCAAGTTCAGTCTTGAACTCCACCTCTCTATTGGGTGTCATCCCCGGTAAATCATCCTGGAACACGTCAGGGAACTCTCGGACAACTGGAATATCTTCCAATCTGATAGCTGTGGATTGATGGACACTTGGAAGTTTTATTCCTGGACTGTCCAGAAATAAGGAGTGAGATTCGTGCACTTCTGAGTTCAAGTGCACAACTCGGAGGACGGTGTCTAAAACAGCGCCGTGGCGGGTTAACCACGACATCCCTAAGATGACATCGACCTTTTGTCCCTATAAAATTATGAGAGACGTAGGGTATATTCTACCTTCTAAGCATAATGGCGCTTTTGGGACCATCATGCTTGCTTAAATTTTCCCACCCAGTGAACAAATCAAATATGGACTATCGGTGGGTAGCATTGGCAAGCTGTATTTAGCAATAGAAGCTTGGCTAATAAAGCTATGCGTGGCGCCTGAATCAAATAATACTATGGCGAGATGCTGGAGGAGTTGAAACATACCCACAAGGATCGGCTCTCCCTCCGACACGTCCTCTATGGCAAGTTGGTGGACAGTGCCGGGCCTAGGGTTTGCCCGCCGTGCATTAGTGGGGTTCCGGGGTTGAGTCCTCCCCGGAAGTTGTGGTGCAACTCCGCCGCCTTGCCTCTCCGGCAACTGCTGGCAAAGTATCCTGGCCAACCACATTTGTAGCATGTGGCCGCTGCTTGTCCGGTGCTTGGAGGATGAAAGCCCGGCATACGCTGCTGAGGTGCATACGCACGCGGCATCGCCCGCTGTTGCTGTTGTTGTTGCGGAGGTGGTGCTGGCAGTGCTGGCCTGAACACCGGTGAAGAATAGGGCCGACTGCGGAACGGCATCGACCTCTGTGGTGGCTGCCAGCGTGAGCCTGATGGTGGGCGATTCACCATCCGAAATTTCTGAGAAGAACCGTCTCCTTCTCCGCTGCTTTGCGGTGCGCTTCGCTTTCTTTCCGCCGCCGCTAACTCCTTGCCGGAGTCCTCCTGAACAATCGCAGCATCAATTATGTCGTTGAGGCTGCCGCGATTGAACATCGCCAACTTGTCTTTCAGGAGCGGGTTAAGCCCCTGGTAGAAGTGGTCCCGCCGCTTCTCGTCAGTATCTGCGTGATACGACACATAGAGCGCGAGATCGTTGAACGCCCTGGAGTATTCCAGCGCGTTCCGGCTCCCTTGCTGCAGGTGTAGAAACTCCCGCGTCTTCCTCTTCATGAGACCCGACGGTATATGATAGGCCCAGAAGGCCGTCCGGAACTCCGCCCAGGTCATAACTCGGTCGGTGGGCTGTGAAGCACAGAAGTTTGCCCACCATGCGCTCGTGGATCCCTAGAGTTGTTGGACTGCGAACTGAGTCTTACGCTGCTCACTCACTTGGAGCAGCTCGAACTTCATCTCATCGTGCGGAGCCAGTTGTCCGCATCGATGGGTTCATCCTCCCTTGAGAATACCGGGGGATGGGTGGCTAAGAAGTCGGAGTAGGAGCTTTGTTGACGCTCCTCACGATCTTGACGTCTCTCTGGTCGAGACGTATTGGCAATGAGGGTCTGCAGCAACTCCGTATGCTGCTGATGAGAGCCCTCCATTGCTGCTACAATATCCGCCAAAGTAACCGTTGGCGGTGGCGGTGGCTGTGTTTGCTGTTGCTGTTGCAGCTGCTGTCCCGAGGAGTCCTCGGGAGGCTGTTGGGAGGTTTCTCCCCCTTGACTAGAACCCCCAACGTCCGGGTTGGCATGAGTACGAGTCATTCTGAAATTCAAAACAGCAGCGATCAGCACATGTCATACTTAAATATTCCATATGAAACAGTAGGTATTGAAGCGACGCATGAATAATTTGCACAACATTCACATATATTGATAAAGCATGAACTTTATACAAGATACGTTATTCTTGGTCTCTGAGAAGTCGTGCTCATGTCGTCACTACCTATACATACGCTACTGCCTACACGGCATGTCACCGGTTACAAAAGTTTGGGTTACTCCACTCTGGTTGCCCTACATGGCAATAGTAACCCCCTACTCAGAGTAGAACTCGACCTCCTATGGGTCGTCCTCCTCGGGTACCTCTTCTGGTGGCTCCGGATCTACAACCTCCTCTCCCATCTCGGGTTCTCCCATTGCTGGAAGACCCAAGACCACCGGTATGCCCAATACCGGAAGTACGAGGTCCTGCAACGCGTGAACCTCGTCCATGGCCTGGTTGTAGTCTTCTTCCCAGCCTTGCCCTTCATCAATAGCGTCGTCCCGCTCTTGAGTAAGGACCTCATTCTGCTGAGTCAGAGCCTGCACCTGTTCTTGCAGCGCTGCGATGTCAACACTGCTTTTATTTTTCACCTTCTTCAGACGATGCAACTGATTATGCTGTTCGTTCAGTCACTTGATCGTCGGAAGGAGCACATTGTGGAGTGCGCTGTGAGCACTCTCGAAATGGTCTCCACGGCTTGTGCTCTCCTTGAGCTTTGCGGTGAGATGCTCCGTATGAACAGCTTGGTTGTCTATCACAGCCTTTCCCGCCCTCATCTGGAGGCTGAGGTTCGCCTCCGCGGGGCTGTACCTTGGGCAACCCGGATCGGTTGCCTCCCGGTACCTCCCTTCCCACACATGATGAGCCCGTCCCTCCACCGGAACAAGCGCGTATGGAGTGCCCTCCATAGCTCTCACGTGTAGTTGGCAAAAACGCGACATGGTGTGGTGGGCTGCCACTTGCCACATCCCCTCCGGTTGTCTACCTCTCACCGTAACGGTGAACGGCGCCCAACCGGGTGGCGTAGGTCCTGCCGGAATCTCGACATGGATTGTCCATGTCTTGTTCCCCTCCTCGCCTTCTTCCTTGGCGAAGTACTGCGGCATCTGGTTGTACCCGAAATATTGAAGCATCTGCCTCAATACTTCCGGATAGCCGCTGTGGTGAGAACAGTGAGATTCCACCCACCCGTTCTCGAACTGTTTATCCGCTGTCATTTGTAATAATATATTTAAGAAATGTAAAATATTTATTTAAACATTAAACCATTGAGTTATAACATAAAACATGTCATTGAACCCATAAAACTTGGAAACATAGTTCAAATTTAAACAAATTTGACTGCTGATCTGCTGTCCAACATGACAGCCCTGACCAGTTTCCATTTCAACCTGATTTAGACCATGCTAAATGCAAAACCAACTCCGGAGCTCAACATAGAAGTTAAAGCTAACTTCAATAGATTTCCAGAATGTATTTTCTTAGTCTAAGGTCTGTCCTGGTTCAAAAGTTATGAGATTTCAAAGCTAATAGAATTTCTGGAGAAAATTGGACAGCACCACCCTGCTTGAGGTACTGATTTGATCCAAGAATTCCAGTTAATTCTACTCCCAATCTGACAAAACTTTCTGTTACAAAGTTGTAACCCATCTCATAAGATTTCCAGTACTACCTTATTTTCTATTTTTGGATTTTTATTCAGGAAGTTATGCTCAATTTACAGAGAGTTTACAGAGAGTGTTTGCTCTGCCCTATTTTCTGGACAGTTTCCACTCTACTGCATCTTTCGATTGGTTAAGGGAGGAAACACCTCTGGACCTCAACAGAAAAGTTGTAAAGCTCTTCCAATGCTTTCCAGAAATGTATCATATGACCCCAACCTAGAAAGAACTCAATCTCTTACCTCTGATTAACTCCAGCCTTAATTCAGCTGAAAACAGGGGACTCTTTCCTTAGCAGCCTATAAGTTGAAAACTTGTTAACTTTGAATATCCTGATTAAGGGAAGGAGTTACATCAAATTTTTAGTGTTCCGGATTAAACTTTCAAGTTTTACAATGAAGTTGTTCATTTAGTGGAGTGTGACGTCGATGCATCACCAGAGCATGTTGGCACTACGTCCTCACAAAGAAAAACCTATACCAGACTTAGCCGGCTTCGCTAGTTCAGTGGCACTAAGCGTCTCTTGCACACGGATGCTACACGTCTACCGTTTCGTGGTTAGACTACATGCAGATAACTCACACAATCGTCAGACTCGGCCGCACACCGAGCCCGGTATCCATACAGTTCGTACACCCGGCCGTCATCACTCGCCGGATGTTCTCAAGCCAAACACGCCTTGAGCTACGTGTTCACGTTACTGACCACGTGACGGGGTCTCCCAAATTGCACCACGCACGCCAGGGACATACGTTGCTCAAATACCCCAGACGACATGAAGAGTCGTAGAGGATATTAAAGCGGGTCGGGTTACCTGCCAAACGTGGGTCTCCACCCTTCAGCTTGTGTGCACTGGTGGACAGCGCTTACAGGCACCCCCCAAGACATAAAGCGTCCCGAGATGCACGATTTTCCGACATAAGCAAATAGGTTAGTATGCCACTTTCTATACACTAATAACATCCTTATATGGCTACTAACTCGTTCCTCACCGGATTTTTGAAAAAATGACCTTTCTAGTGCGTTAAGCCTCAAGTGAGCTCTGATACCATGCTGACACAACCCCACGGTCTTGTCGAGCCAGGATTACACTGAGGGGTGCTGCGTTGCACAGCACCGAATAACACACATCAAAGGTACAAAGCGGAAGCAAAGTTTTATTACATAAACGGGTTTATGAACATTTTTACAGCAAAATATGTTCAGTCTACACTCACGGGCGTAGACTACGCATCAAGTTCATGTTCAGCCCGTGAACATGTCCTTGCTAGCACGCACGAACACTAACACGGCGGCGTGCACGACTCCCACTCAACGGGGTTCCCCTCCTGGGGTTCCGCCTCCTCCTCAGGAGTCCCTTCCTCATAGAACCCTGCAAAAGCTTCAAACACAAGCAGTGAGCAAGAAGGCTCAGAAAGACTGACCCGTCTCTCCTAAACATGAAACTTCTACATGAGGGTTGATAGGTTACATGAGGTAAAAGTCATTTGCAAGGACTCGCCTAATTAGTGGAACCTTACTTTCAAGTTTTAGCAGCAGGTTGTGGAGAACCTTACGCCAAGGCACATGAGAGAGCCGCAATCAAACAAGAAACACATTTCTCTCATGTACTTTGCCCAAAGTTGAAAAGAACTTTAGTTAGCTCTAAACTACAACAAATCATTAACAATCAAAGTCCATCTTTCACTCAGCAACATTTTAACATGTAACTAGCCTGTTCTTTCTACGTCACGGTACAGTGAACAAGTGGTACTCACTGACCACGAGGGACGGCGATTATAATCGATTTACACCTGCAGGGTTACCCGAATAACCCGTCACGTACGCCCGTACTCGATGTTGCCTACAGCAACCATCACGGATGCCGTACGCAACCACCTTTCAGCCGTTAGCCAAATGTTGAACTGGTCCAATCGTCCCGAGCAAGAGGTCTCTGCACGCGCATCTCAGTGCCGCCAGCCGATTTACACCTCGAGCTCTCAACCTACCCTCTGAATGACCAGCTATGCCTCAACACCCAGCTACCCGAGTTACATCGGTTTCCCGGTTCCCATATAGACGGTAGGTCTTCGGTACTGTTCTAGCTTGTTCAACAGGCCCGCACACAGCTCGGTCCTCAATCGACACAAGCTGAGCTATAGCACCCAGGCCCCAAAGTCCTGCTGCCCTTACTCTCCGCACGGTCTCATTTTTCTTGCCATGTGTATCATGTGCTATCTCTACCCGAGTCGAGTGCCTCTAGCCTATGCTCGCGAGTAGTTCCAACTACTCGACTTGTACCGAATCCTACACTATCTTAGCATTGCAGTAGCTAAACGGGGTTTTCAACCGTAATCCCAACCCAGGGTTTTCTTGGCTATGCAATTGGATTTTCAAACAAGACTCCAATGCAAGAAATAGTGATACTCAAATAAGTGCTCAAAACAATAAAAATTTGTAAAAAGGTTAATGCAAACCGGAGCTTGCCTTGCTGCTTTTGGTCGTAGGCTAGCTGCTCTTCCGGAGTAACGAAGTCTAGGACTTCGGGTTCCTCCTCGACCTTAGCGACTACATGAGATACAAGTACATGTATTAATTTAAATGCATTTGATTGAAATTCAAACTTGTGAAGTTTGTAAGTCTCACTAGACAGACCCACTGACCCTGAAATTTTTACTGTTGCTCGGTTACAACCTAAGCAGAGACTTGGCCAAGTTTTAGTTGCAGCAAAGCTCATTTGAGCTCTCCACAAATAATTATGTACTTGACCTTAGTTGGAGCTCTTATGGTGTTCTAGGGATTTTCATGGAGCAAGCCATGACTTTCTGAAAACTAGATTTTCATATAGTTCTAATGGAGTTGGTCTCACTTAATTTGAAGGTTCCTAGCTAAAGATATGAGCTAAACAATTTCAGAGAAATTCTGAAAATGTTTCTGGACATTTTCTATTTTCCCTGGAACAGTTTCATTAATCACACCATTAGGTGGATCAATTGAGCTCAAATGGATCTGAAATTTTATGGTAGTTCAGGGATATTTTGGTGAACATCCCAGCAAAATTTCAGAACTTTCCTCCAAAGGATTCTCCAGTTAAAATTCCAAACAGTTTAAATTTGAGGAATTAATTCTGGAGAAATAAGGATTTTCATGAAGTGAAACTTGATTTGCTGGAAAGTACTCAGAGAGCTGATTTGGATGTTCCTAGCCAAAGTTATGAGGATTTGAAGTTTGAATGGAATCTGAAAATCGGGAAAAGTTTAAATCTGCCGGTGGGTCCACGGGGACACGTGTTGGGCGCTGGAGCTACGGCACACCGGGGTCCACGGAGTTTTTGCGCGCCAGCACACCAGATCCGAGCCGCAGACCGATCTCAATTTAAAATCCGAGCTGCTGACAGCCGGGGCCCACCCCTTCGTCTACCTCTCGCCCTCCCCACGCTCTGCCGCCGCGACACCTCGCCGGAGAGCTCGCCGGCAGCCTCTGTGGTGCTCCAAACTTAATGATTCTGGCCGCCCCTTCCTACTTCCACTCGGAGAACATGATTCCGGGCTCAGTTCATCATGAAAATGGCCGGCACATGGTCAGCGACGAGCGGCAGTTTCGGGAGAACTTCGGCCGTGTCGGCCGACCTCCCTAGCACCCCACTCGATCAAGCAAACGGCCGGGAAGCATCAGTGGGCCTTAGGGAAGGTCGACACGAGCTCCACGGAGCTCAGAAAGGGCTGTGTTGGGCTGTCATCGTGCGACCTAGGCCGGAAATCGGGATTTCTCCTAAAACTCGAAGAACAGCGGTTTCCTGCTCCTATGGACTCGTACGGGTACCTAGAAGTAATCCCCTCCATGAGAGGATGAGTGGTGTAGCGTGGGTTACGAATTTCACAGATAGGTTCAGACTCCACTTTTGCACACCGTCGTGAAAACATGAAATTCCGGCGTGAGCAGTCTATGTCATGCCGCCGGAGCTTGCGGAAATGGAAGAGGGACTGAAGGCAAACCTCTTTGCTGTTCACAGCTCGGAGAACGGTAGGCTGTGGTGGCCGGACGGATCGTTCCAGTGGTGGAGACTCGAGCTGAACCAGCAGAGGAAAGATCGTCGCAGTGGAGCTTGGAGAGAACTGCTCCGGGCCTGAAACCGGCGTGAGGGCATCGAGGATGGCTTGGCGCACCTGGTGCTGTCCTCAGATCGCCGGGAGGATCACTGGATCGGCCGGGTGATGAGGGACCGAGAGCTCAACTGGGCGGTGAGGAGTTTCAGTTTGTTGGGCGAGAACGTGTCGGGGCATTGGTGGGGAGCACCGGCGACATCTCGGGCGCGTGGATAAAGGCCCCGAGAGTCGGTTCAGTGGCTGGGAGCGGCAAGCAGCTGGTGGCCTCGCCGTTTCTTCGCTGTGGCAGCAGCTCGGTTCAGCGCAAGAACCCGAGTGCAGTGTTCAGTCGGCTGAGTTCTCTTCAGTGGCTGACAAGTGGGTCCCACTCCCCTTTTAACCTCTGAACCTAACTCCATATTACTGTTGTAAGCAGTAATCCCCACAATGCCCATGGTGATTTGAATTATTCACCCCTGAGCTATTTGAATTGGTTAGAATTTAAATTGGGTTTGGTTTGACTAAATTTGCAGCACATGTTCAGTTTGAAATTCAAATAAAATTTGAATTTGCTATACCTAGCTCATGTCCAGATCAACTCAAAATGGAGTGAAAATTGGTGTGTGAGCTCACAAAAATGTGCTGAGTGAGAATATGCCTCCCATTTTTGAATTCATGGGGTAAAAACAGTTTGAATTTGAATTTGAGCTCAAACTACCCTCTTTCTATCTATACCCAAAAGTACCTCAAAAAGGTTTTTAATTTGGGTGAAACTTGGCATGGACATTACTAGCAAAGTGTAGGAGTTTTTCATATGTCCAGCCCCGAGATGATGCATGTGGGAAATGCCACTTTTGCATTGTGTGAGTTTGTTCTCTAATGATCATGTTGATAATGGTTACTTGCTCTTCAAATGTGTTCATCAACTTTCTTCAAATGAGGTGTGTGTGTGTGATGATGAACACTTTGGAATGTGTCAAAAACTGAGGCCTTTACACCCTACCTCTGTGCCGCTCTCCCAAAAATGCCATGTCGATCTCCGTCGCAAACCCAGATAATCACTTGATTGGCCTGAGACCATACTCATCCATACAAACACCAATTGGTCCAATTCTCTTTTTAAAAATCATCCAACATGATAATGTATTAAATTGATGCAAGCAAGTTTGAATGCTGTATTAATATGTGGTTGCTTTGTGTGTATGTTTGCTTGCATGTGGCATTTTTGGATATAGAACCGGTGCCGGAGGAGAACCCGGAGGAGCCAAGTTTAGATGTCATCATCTTTATGCGAAGTTCAGCAAATGTGAGTTTTGGCTGCAAAGAGTCAGCATCCTAGGGCATGTTCTAACAGCAGAGGGTGTTGCAGTGGATTCGGAGAAGGCCGAAGCTGTAGCATCTTGGAAGCAACCAGCATCTGTCTTGGAGATTTGTAGCTTTCTTGGACTGGCTGGCAATTACCGGAGGTTCATTGAGGCATTCTCCAAACTAGCCCGACCAATGACAGAGCTGCTAAAGAAAGACAGGAAGTTTGTCTGGTCAAAAGCATGTGAACGAAGTTTTCGTGAACTGAAGAAAAGACTAACCACCGCACCGGTGTTAGTCCTACCAGATATTCATAAGAACTTTGTTATTTATTGCGATGCCTTGAGACAGAGTTTGGGTTGTGTGCTCATGCAGGAAGGGCGAGTGGTAGCCTATGCCTCTCGCTAGATGAGGCCACACGAGCAAAACTACCTGTCTCATGACTTGGAGTTGGCTGCGGTGGTGCATGCGCTGAAGATTTGAAGGCACTACCTGATCGGGAACAAGTGTGAGATTTACACAGACCACAAGAGTCTCAATTATATCTTCACCCAACCTGACCTCAATTTGAGGCAACGGAGGTGGTTAGAACTTATCAAGGATTACGACATGGAAATCCACTATCACCTGGGTAAAGCAAATGTGGTAGCGGATGATCTCAACAGAAATCGTATTGCCATCACTTGGTAACTCAAGCACCAAGGCTGTGCAATGACATGATGAGGTTGAACCTCAGTGTTGTACCTCGCTCTTACAACTACAACATTAGTGTTCAACCCGTCCTAGATGAACATATTAAGAAGGCTCAATAGGAAAATAAAAAGTTGATGGAGATCAAGTCACTGACCAGTGAAAACAAGGCCCTGAATTTTAGCGTAGATAGAGATGGAAGCTTGTGGTTCAAGAAGCGATTGTGTGTGTGCCTGCACAAGGCCACTACAGGAGCACAATCTTAGGTGAAGTCCAGAACTATGCATATCCTATCCACCCTGGAGACTCTAAAATGTATCTGGATCTTAAGAAGAAGTATTGGTATGAAAGGTGACATAGCCAGATTCGTGGCCTATTGTGAAGTGTGTAGGAGGATAAAAGCTGAGCATCAGAAGCCGAGTGGCCTACTCCAGCCATTACCAATCCCCCTCTGGAAATGGGATGAAGTGGGCATGGACTTCACACGGGCTTACCTAGAACCAAGAATGGTAACAACTCCGTATGGGTAGTGGTCGACTGCCCCACAAAGGTTGCACACTTCATTCCTGTGTGCATGACCTATGGTGGAGACAAGTTGGCTAAGTTGTATATAGACCGCATTGTGAAGCTACTTTGTGTACCCTTGAGGATAGTCCCAGACTGAGGTACACAGTTCACGTCAAGGTTTTGGAGGAGTCCTCAGAAGGCACTTGGCACCAAGTTAGACTTTAGATCAGCATACCACCCTCAAACAGATGGTCAAACAGAACAAATCAACTAAATACTAGACGACATGTTGAGGGCTGGTGTTCTTGCCTATGGCAGGGATTGGGAAGACAGTTTACCATATGCTGAATTCACATATAACAACAGCTATCAGACCAGCATCAAGATGTCACCTTATGAAGCCCTCTATTGAAGGAAATGTCGAAGCCCGCTCATGTGGACGAAGGTCAGGGACCGTATTGTGGAGCAACCAGACTTCATCATTGTGGCGGACCAGAATCCGCTCATCTGGGATCACAGAGGGTGGTGCCGCACGATGCGACACCCGGCAGCACACATCATAAGAACGATATTGTATTACATAGAAAACCAACTGAATATGTACAAACTAGTACAAGACTTCAGTTACAAACTAGTATTTGGATTACAAAAGCGGAATCTAAGTTTGTACAACTCACGCCACCTATCTAGCAAAAGTTGGTTGCCCAGCCCTAGGGCAACCCACACTAGCTGCACTCCTCAGCTCAGCGCGGCGTGTACGGCTCCCACTCAGCCGTGGTCCTCGACGGAGGATAGCCCTCACCGGTGGACTCGTAACCTGAGTCCGTGGGATACTCCTCACCTGAAAAACACTTAAGCAGCAACCATGAGCACGATGGCTCAACAAGACTTAACCGACTCACCTAGGCATGAAACTCTACATGCAGTTTACACGAACATGGGATGGTAAAATTTCAGCAAATGGACACGCCTACGAGTTCATCCTTAGTTCATCTTTTAGCCACAAGTTAACAGTTCATGAATATGAAATTTAGTGAGCAATATTTGGTGGCACACATGTAGCAATACAATTATACATATCAGCAAAACTGAATCATAACATTCCATAGTTTATCTACGTTACGATGCAGTGAACAAGCGGTACTCCTCACCACGAGGGACGGCGAATCGACTTGATATACACCTGCAGGGATACCTGAAGAGCATGTCATGTACGCCCACCCGTGGAGCTGCACAGCACGCTCACTCGATGTCGTACGGGACAACCTTTCACCCAACAGCCCAGACGTCAAACCGGTCGCACCGAAATGGACAGGAGTTTCCCTACACGGAGCATCTCTCTATGCCCGTTAGCATATTTCCACCTTGCTGTCCTCAACCTACACCTATAAATCGGTGTGCTATGCCTCGACGCCCGGAGGTTTAGGTTACATCGGTTTACCGGGGCTCATATATGTGATATGCCTTCGGTACGTTCAAACTTGATCAGCGTGGGACGCACACGAATCGGTCCTAAATCGACACGGACAGGGCCGCGCACACAAGACTTCCTCTTGCTGCGCCCTAGCCCCTGCCTAGTCTCATTTTCATTACTAAAGTGATCTCACATCACTCGAACCAATCCCGTGTGTCCCAAGCCTAAACTCGCGAGTAGATTCCAACTACTCGAATTGTACCGAAGTTCTAGGAATCATTAAGCATATCCTGTCTACTCGAGGTCTTAGACACTACCCTCACTCTTATAGGAAAATCTAGTTATGCATTTGGGGTCTCATTCATCCTACACCTAATGCACATATATATACTCACACTAAGTATGTAAACAAAGCAAAACTTTATAAAATGGGTTAATGCAAACCGGGGCTTGCATTGTTGCTGCTGGTCAGTGGTTAGGGCTTCGTCCAGAAGAAGGAATTCGAGCACTTCCAGAGTTTCCTCGCCTTCAGCGACTACACGTCAACGAGATACTATATGTCAATTCAAATGCAATGTTTAGAACTGAATAAGTAATTACTATAACTCTAGCTAGCCTTCCCCTTTGGTTCTGAAATTTTTATGGTGGCTTGGTAGGGTCCTAACCAGAGTCCTGACCAAGTTTCATTTGAAATAAAGTTCATTTGAGCTTTGTACAAATAAAAGCCTATTTGGTCAATATTAGAGCCTCTAAGGAATTCCAGGAATTTTCATGGTTTCAACCATAACTTACTGGAAGCTAGAATTTGAGATGGTTCTAATGGAATTGGTTTCATGTCATTTAAAGAATTCTAGATGGAGTTATGCTCTAAACAAGATTTGAGAAAATCTGAAAAATGTTTCTGGACATTTTTCTATTTTCTCAGGGAAGTTCACTTAATCACACCATTAGGGGGACCAAATGAACCTGAATGGGTTTGAAAATTTTACTGTAATTCAAGGATTTTATAATGAAACTCCCAGCCAAATTTCAGAATTTTTCATATAGTAATTCTCCAGATAAAATTCCTAACAGTTTAAACTTTAGGGAATTATTTCTGGAAAACCATTGAGTTTCATGAGCTGAAATTTGTGTTGATGGAAAACAATCAAAGATTTGAGTTCAGCAAAATTTAGTTCACTAAATTTGGAGCTTCCTAGCAAAAGTTGTGTGCATTTGAAGTTTGAACTAAAACTGGAATTTCCCAGAAATGTTTAAACTCTGCGGGTGGGCCCCACCACCCGCCTTCTTCCTCCTCGCGCGCGCCCACGAGTTTGCGGTGGTGCACTCCGGTGAGGTTCGCCGGAACTGACATCCCGACCGCCCCCAGCGCTGGAACAGGCCGCCTAGCCCTATCTCGCCACGTGGAACTTGCCTCGGGGGTCGGAGCTCGCCGGCGGTGACAGGAAACAGCCGTGCGACGTCAACCGTGGAGGTTAGGGCTCGGCGAGGTCATTCTTGCTCTCTGAGGCATGAAAAGAGTCACGGTTTGCTCGGGGAGCTCCAGTGGGTCACGAGGAACTCGACGTGAGCAGCCTCGGAAGCTAAAAATGCCTGCAAACCCACTCTCGACGGTGACCCGAGCCATGTTTGCACCGGCGTCTATGGAAACTGCTATAACTTGGCCATTTCTGGATGGTTGTGCTTAGTTATTCCTCGAGGAGGGATGCTAGGAGGTGTAGAATCTACTTGCGAGCTATCTTGACTGTTGTTTCATCGTGTAAGCCGAATTTTTGGTTTTTTCCGAACTCGGTTAGTTGCACTAGGGTTCGGGACTTTCTAAAATTCTTGCTCCCCGATGGATTATTTGCCGAATGGTTTGCGGATACACCATCTAGGGATCCCCATTCACCTTTCTTGTGTAGTACGCGGTCGGCGAAGATGGCCGGATGGGGCTGTCGACGGTAAGCCGAAGCACAGCTCCGCCGGTTCCTTCCGATTTCTCGACTCCGACGGCTTACACCGCGCACAACCGAGTGCAGCTCGCTGGTGAAGCACGGGGAACAGCTAGATCACACCTTGTCGCTCCTTGTTGCTGCAGGGACCATGAGCGATCGATGATCGGCACTGGTGCGGGCCGAGGTTCGAATGTGCGGTCGCCGCTGCCGGTTTTTCGCGCGTGCTGGAGCTGAGCAGAGCGGCGCAGGCGAGGGAGGCAGCGAAATCTGTTTGTGCCGTGTGCGTGGTGATCGGGAGGGGGCACGAGCTGATCCAGACTCGCGCTGTCAAGGCCGTGAGGCGGCAACAGTCCCGGCGGCTGACCGACGACCACCGAGTCTGTTTCCCTCTGAGCACAGTAACTGACCAGTGGGTCCTTCCTCCTCTAATTTCTTTTCCAATTTTTCATTTCTGTACACTGAAAAGATCCCAGCTACTCACAATTGAATGAGAGACTTAACCTCCAAGTCATTGTTTGAATTTGATTTCCCCAATTTGAAATTGGTTTGGCTAAATTTGCTGCACATTTGAACGGAAATTCAAATTCAGTTTTGAATTATTGCAAATTTAGCTCCTGACAAGATGAATTCCAATGGGGATGAAAATTGGTGGACTAACTCATAAAAATGTGCTGAGTTGGAATATGAAGTCAACTTTTGAATTCAAGTGATGAAAGTGGCTGCAATTTGAATTTACATTCAAATTGGCCTCTTTTTCAAATGCCTCCAAAAGTGCCTCAAAAAGTATTGGATTTGCATGAAATTTGGCCTGAGCCTTAACAAGACTATTTAAGGTCTAAGGGTGAGCTAAACCTTTCATGCTTATGTGTAGAAATCCTACTTGTTTGGAAGTTAGGGCTTTCCCCTATAATCACCCTTTTGATGGAGTTTACTTGCTCTTCACAAATGTTCACAAGATATCCACAAGATGATCTGTGGTGTTGTGAGGTGATGAACAATTTTTTGCAAGTCCCGTTTCTTGGGCTTTTACAGTCATGGAAGCAGAGGATAAGGTACCAGAGATTGGAGCAAATCTTAGGGCCGCTCAACCACGTCAGAAGAGCTATGCAGATAAGAGAAGGCGTGAACTCAGCTTCCAATTTGCGGATCACGTGTATCTTAAAGTATCTCTGATCCGCGCACGTGCAGATTTCAAGTGCGTGGAAAGTTGGCACCACGATACATCGGTGCTTTCCCAGTACTAAAAAGGATAGGAACAGTGGCATACAAGATCCAGCTACCTGAAGAGATGTCAAATGTGCATAACGTCTTCCACGTCTCACAACTGATAAGATGCTTATGGATTCCTCAAGAACAAGTGGTACCGGATGCCCTAGACCTACAGGATGATCTATGCTGCCAGGAAGTGCCAGTGAAGATTCTGGACACCGTTACCCGATGAACATGGACAAACACCATCACGCTTTGTCGGCTCTATTTGAGTAGACACTCAGAGGCCAAAGCTACTTGGGAAAGAGAAGATGTGTTGCGGGCAGAGTTCCCCCATATTTCTGAAGACCAACCGAATCTCGAGGATGAGATTCATCCTAACTGGGGTAGGTTTGTAACATCCCGTTTTCCTACGAGTTAATAAACCAAGCTTATATCAATATTTCAAGCATGTGTATGTACATCTATATGCACACACACACACACAAGCTTAAAAAAACCAAGAGCTAGAAACAAGAAAGAGAAAAAGAAAGGGAAATATAAATGAGATCAACCAGATAGTTATTAATAAACCGACAAATATAATAACCCCTCTCCCTTTCTATCCCCTGGTGCTGTTTCACACGTCGTCCTACTGCCGACCTGTTTCCTCACTCAAACACTTCCACACCCCTGTGCCATCTCCTTAGCTTCAAGACAAACTACAGGACGCACAGCTCTAGGACCCTCCTCACTGCTCATGCGTTAACAAAGATCAGCACCATTTATACCCACTGCCCGAGCTGTCGCCTTGCCTTTGTGCCTCACTGAGCCACTGTCCATGGAGTCCAATCAACTGAGCCTCTGCTGGAACTCCTCAAGCAGGTTTACTGGAGAACAGTGATGAGCAGACACCCACTACCCGAGCTGTCGCCTCGCAATTGTGCCTCGTTGAGCCGCTGTCCATGGAGTCCAATACACTGAGCCTGTGCTGGGACTCCTCAAGCAGGTTGACCAGAGCATAGTGATGAGCAGACACCAACTGACCAAGTTTTCGCCTCACCTTTGTATCTCGCTGAGCCGGTCCATGGAGTCCAATCGACTGAGCCACACATGTGTTGAGACTCATAAAGCAGCTTGCTCAGAGCCGATGCCCGCTGCCTGAGCCGTCGCCTCACCTCTGCGGCTCGCTCAGCCACTGCCCATGTAGTTCCATTGACGGAGCCACACCAGGTGCTAGGACACCTCCAACAGATTGCTCAGAGTACAGTGGCGAGCAGAGTTCCATTGCATCACCATTATCGTCATCTGCAAAGAGTGTTGACCATCCCTCTCCCCTCAACCGCCGTCTTTAAAGGGTCGCTCGGTGAACTCACCCCGCTCCGACCAGCTGCACCCTGCCTTCGCGCCGCTCTCCCTCAAACGCCACGTCGATCTCCGGCGAGGAGCCTCCACGCCTGAGCTGTGGCCTATGTAAGCACCCCCCCCAGTCAACTCTTCTTGCCCAAACCTGTACCCGAGCTATCTCCTCAGGCCAAGACACGACTACCCCCCGCCATGGCAGCCCTTGCATGGAGTTACCTCCACCTAAATCGATGGTTCAATCGAGGGAGCCATAGTGTAAGTGTTCGAGTCCTTGCTCTCTGGCATCTTCTCCCTGATACCCTCCACGATTCGTTCCTGAATGCCATCTATGGTGGTCGGAGGGAGAGGAGGTTGAACCAAAGGAGGAGGATCGAATAATCTTATCTCTCTATCAGGCCAATAGCTAGTCGAACATTAGTTAATAGGTATTTCGTCCACATGTTGGGCGCAAAACCAGAGAATCACTTGATTAGCATGAGACCATACTCATCCATTCAAACACCACTCGATCCAATTCTCTTCTAAAAATCATCCAACATGGTAATGTATTTAATTGATGCAAGCAAGTTTGAATGCTATATTAATATGCGTTTTCTTTGCGTGTACATTTGCTTGCGCGCGGCTTTCTGGGTATAGAACCGGTGCCGGAGGAGAACCCGGAGGAGCCAGGAGACTAGGAGCACTATTCTGCAGACGGTAGCGAAGGCAAGTTCCATCGATCCCTTTTTGATCATATTGCGCCTATGTGAGGTTCATCCATTGTGACCAGATTAGGTCTTTACATTGTTGAACATGAGTTAACTGAGGAATAGAGTGTGATCATACTAGTTTCCCTTTCACAGCATGTTGATATTATGAGATTATGCATGATGATGTGACCTTGTGTAAGTTTCATGGTTGGTTAGAGCATGAGTTAAGACCGGGGCAGAAGGGTTAGTGTTTGTGTAAGCGCTACTGTGATGGTTGACTTACGGCGAGTACTTTCAGGATGACAAGCTCGTGGTTCACGTATGGAGGCTGCCCTGATGAGCCCTAAGGACCGAGTTGTTTTGAAATCTCACCGAATTTCTTTCAATACGACCACATGACCCTGTATGGGCGGGGCTTAGCCTAACCCCAGTGGCAAGCCCGACAGTCGTACACGGTGGAGAAAAAGATATGTATGACAAAAAAATGAGATGGTATTGAGATGAGTCATGACACTGGTTGGGGACGACTGGTCTTGGTAATGTTTTGACTGGGTGTCGGTTATGATGGGTCATTTTTATAGTTCATGCGTGTGGGTACTGTAAAAGCCCAAGATTTCACTTGCTAGAGTGTTCATCACGTCACCACACCACAGCTCATTTTGTGGAAGTCTCATGAACATTTGTGAAGGGCATGTAACCACCATCAAGAGGTTGATTATTGGACCCTATGCCAATACCGAGAAGTGCGGACCAGTGGCGTATAGACTGGAACTACCGGCAACTCTCGCTGGTGTTCATTACGTTTTCCATGTCTCAACTCCGGAAATGTCTGAAGTATACGGCTGCTGTTCCCACCGAAGACATTGGCGAGTTGCAACCGGATTTAACCAACGCTGAATATCCGGTGGGAATTATTGGTGAGAAGGCTCGGACCATGCATAACAGAACGCTGTGGTTTTATAAGATATTGTGGAGCAACCACACCGCTGAGGAAGCGACGTGGGAGAGCGAGGATTTCCTTCGCTCAAACTACCCGGATTTCATGGCGCCTCATCACGGGTAATTCCTATTACATCTTCGTCTTTTGTTTTTGTAATCTCGGGATGAGATTCTTTTAAGGGGGGCAGGGATGTAAAAGCCCAAGGCTTCACTTGCTAGAGTGTTCATTGCGTCACCACACCACAGCTCATTTTGTGGAAGTCTCATGAACATTTGTGAAGAGCATGTAACCACCATGAAGAGGTTGATTAGAGGAAGAGCTCACAAATCCAAAAGTAGGACCTTACACATATAAACATGAGAGGCTGAGCTCACCATTAGACTCTAAACATTCTTAGGAGTGCACATGCCAAGTTTCATGCAAGTCTAAATTATTTTGAGGCACTTTTGGATACAATTGTGAAAAGGGCTATTTGAATGCAAATTCAAATTTTAGCCACTTTCATCACATGAATTCAAAAGTTGACTTCGTATTCAAACTCAGCACATTTTTCTGAGTTAGTCCACCATTTTTCATCCTCATTGGAGTTCATCTTGTCGGGAGCTATATTTGGATTAATTCAAAACTGAATTTGAAATTCCAATTCAGTTGTGAATCAAATTTAGCTAAATCAAACCTCAATTTGAGGAAATCAAATTCAACTCATGACTTGGGAGTGAAGTCTACACTTCAATAGTGAGTAGCTGAGATCTTTGCAGTGAAAACAAAAGAAAAGAGAGAAGGGGGAGAGAGAGCCCACATGTCAGTCTCACAAGCCGAGTAAACCGCCTCTGTTCTTCGGGCTGTTGCCGAGAGCGCGCCAGCGCGTGTTGCAACCTCACCCTGCTGAACCCACACACGCGCCAGCGCTTTCTCCCGATCAATTCTTGCTCTCTCCTATCACCCACGTACGCTGCACAGTCGAAGTTTCCTTCTCTTCCAGCTCGTGCCGCCTCTGTTCCGCTCCCGCGCGCGAAGAACCCACCGATGGCCGCGCATCTGATTTTCCATCGTACAACGTTGCCTGATTACCGTTTGCTCAAGTACTATACAGCAAAAGGGAGTGCCAAGACGTGCTCTAGCTGCTCCCCATGCTACACCAAAGCTTTTGCGATCTGTTGCTTGCAATTCAGCCGTCGCCGCCGAGGACTGGGAAGAAACCGACGGAACCTTGCTTCGGCTCACCATCGACAGCCCACTACGGCCGCTCTCTCCTTCAACTTACTACACAAGAAAGGTGCGTGGGTGGCCCTAGATGGTGTATATGCAAGCCGTTTGGCAAACGATCCACTGTGTAGCACGAATTTTAGAAACTTCCGAACCCTAGTGTAACGTACCAAGCTCGGCTGAAACCGAAAATTCGATTTACATGTTGAACCAATGATCAAGCTAGCTTGCAAGTAGCTTCTACATCTCCTAGCATCCCTCCTCGAAGAAGAATCAAGTAAAATCATCAAGAAAGGACCGAATTGTAGCCATTTTCTTAGCCACCGGTGCCAAAATGTCTATGGTCACCGTCGAGAGTGAATTTGCAAGCGCTTTTAGCTTCTGAGGCTGCTCATTTCGTTTTCCTCGTGATCCACTGGTGCCGCACGAGCAAACCACGACCCTTCTTGTGCCTCATAGCGTGAGAATCCCATCGTCGGAACCCTAGCCGCCGTGGTTGCCGTCGCTCGGACGTTTCTGGTCACCGCCGGCGAGCTCCGACCCCCGAGGCGAGTTCAACGTCGCGAGATAGGACTAGGCGGCCATTTTCAGCCCTGGGGGCAGCCGGGAAGTCACTTACGGTGATCCTCACCGAAGTGCGCCACCGCCGAATTCTCTGGCTCGAGGAAGAAGAAGCAGCCGCGTGGTGGGGCCCACGGTCAGAGTTTTAAACTTTTTCAAGATTTTCAGATTTCAGTTAAAATTTCAAATGTCCATAACTTTTTCTAGGATGGTCCAAATTGAGTGAACCAAATTTTGATGGATTCAGCTCTCTGAGTAAAATCCAGCAAAACAAGTTTCAGTTCATGAAACTTATTATTTTTAAAGAATTAATTCCCTAAATTTTAAACGTTGGGAAATTTATCTGGAGAATTCCTTTATGGAAAATTTTGAAATTTGGCTAGGATGGTCATTTGAAAATCCTTGTGTCACATGACAAATTTCAGATCCATCCAAGGTCATTTAGTCCCCCTAATGGGGTGATTAAGTGAACTGCCCTGAGAAAATACAAAAAATGTACAGAAACATTTCTGGAATTTTCTCAAATCTTGATTAGGGCAAAACTTTCTCTAGTATTCTTCGAATTACATGAAACCAACTCCATTAGAACCATCTCAAACTCTAGTTTCCAGAGAGTAATTGTTTGATCCATGTAAATCCCTGGAAATCCTTAGAAGCTCTAGTAATTACCATTTAGAATTTTATTTGTGCAGAGCTCAAATGAGCTTTGTTTCAAATGAAATTTGGTCAAGTCTCTGGTTAGCTTCTTACCAAGCCACAGTAAAAATTTCAGAGCCAAAAGGGATGTATAGATAGAGTTATAGTCTTTATATGCTAAATTTAACACATATGCATTTAAATTGACATCTCGCTAAATTCATTACGTGTAGTCGCTGAACGTGAGGAGATCCCGGAGATTTTGGACTTCATACTTCCGGAGGAGACACTAACCCCTGATCAGCAGCAACAAGGCAATCCCCGGATTGCATTTAAGAAGTTTTATAAAGTTTTGCTTTATATTCACTTAGTCTGAAGTATGGATGTCATTAGGTGTAGGATTATTGACACTCCACATGATAACCAGATTATTCCAAAGGGAGAGAGGATAGTGTCTAAGCCCTCTAGTAGATTATGCTTTGCTTAATGTTTATAGACTTCGGTACAAGTCGAGTAGTTGAAATCTACTCGCGAGTATAGGGTTCGGTACACACGGGATTGGTTCAAGATGTGAGACAACTTTAGTAAGAACAAAATAAGACTAGGGAGGGACTAGGATGCAGCAATAGGAAGTCTTTTGTGCGTAGCCCTGTCCGTGTCGATTGAGGACCGATCCGTGTGCGGTCCACGCTGATCAAGGTTGAATTTACCGAAGGCATATCGTATATATGGGATCCAATAAACTGATGTAATCTAAACCTCCGGGCGTCGAGGCATAGCACACCGATTTATATGTGTAGGTTGAGGGCAGCAAGGTGGAAATATGCTAACAGGCATAGAGAGATGCTCCGTGTAGGGAACCTCCTGCTCATTTCGGTGTGACCGGTTTGATGTTTGGGCTGTTGGGACATCGGTTGAGTGTGCCGTTGCAGCTCCGAGGATGGGCATACATGACGTGCTGTTCGGGTATCCCTGCAGGTGTATATCAAGTCGATTCGCCGTCCCTCACGGTAATGGGTACTACTTGGTCACTGAGTCGTGACGTAGGGGAAAATATGGAATGTTTTGATTCAATACTGCTGATATGAATAACTTGTATTGCTACATGTGCGCCACCAAATATTGCTCACTGAATTTCAGGTTCATGAACTCTTAACTTATGGCTAAAACATGAACTAAGGATGAATTTGTAGGCATGTCGGTTTGCTGCAAATTTTCATCCTATATTCAAGTATGACTTGCATGTAGTGTTTCATGTGTAGGAGAGTCAGTTAAGACTTGCTGAGCCATCATGCTCACGGTTGCTGCTTTTTGTGTTTGCAGGTGAGTAGTACCCCATGGACTTGGAGTACGAGTCCACCGTCAAGGGCTACCCCCCGTCGGGGACTACGGTTTTGTGGGAGCCGTACACGCTGCGCTGAGGCTGAGTGGAGCTAGTGTGGGTTGTCCGTAGGGCCGGACAACCAACTTTTGCTAGTTAGGTGTTGGCGTGTGTTGTATAAAAACATTCCGCTGTAGTAGACTCTGTAGAGAAGTTGTAACTCAAGAGTGTACTACGTTTGTACAAATTCAGTAAATTTTAATGTAATACTATGTTTCCTTATCATGTGTGCTGTCGGGTGCCGCATCATGCGGCACCACCCTCTGTGGTCCTGGAATGTACGGATTTCGGTCCGTCATAGGCTGGTGTCAGAGCTGCTTAGGGGATAGCACACTAAATAAGGAGAGTATTACGAGAAAACATAGGATTACGGTGTGGACTCGCTAGTATGCCTAAATAAGGACTATATTAGTATAGTTAATTAAAGTGGCATGAATAACATGGTAAGGAACGCCACCGAAAGCAGTTCAATTTTGGTTAGCTCACCTGATGAGGGAAGTGGTTCAGGGTAATGGTCCCACAGCTTGGTGTGAGACATAAATATGAAATTCTTAAACTCCTCATGTCAGTAAGTTCGTATGAAACGCTGGTCCCTGGCATGCATTAGGCGAGAAAGTGGAAACCCCATCATGTGGTCTGTAACGCGATAGTGTGTTCTTCTGGAAATAGCCTAGGAGGACATACGCTGCGCTTGCCATCGGTGTGCCCTGCAGGGCAATAGGTGGTATCCATTGGGTTGATAAAATTCTCAACCATGACGACCTGTTCGCGCTCTACTCGGGTTCCCCGTCGTGTGGTGTGAAAACGGGACCATGTACCTTGAGACGTGGCATAACTCAAGGATGGCTGTATGGCAATGATACATGCGTATGTTTTTACTATGTTATGGACCTGCCTGAAATGACAAAAACTTTGAGTGCACCATTATTGAGTGTTCTTCTGCAGGTTCTAACCATGTACGTATCCCGTGTAGTACACGTTTGCGAGAGACCATTTTAGTGCCACGGTTAAGTCGTATATGCCGGTACAATTTTCCATTTTATGAGGAACGTAGTACCGACATGTAATAATCATGATTGCTTTAAATACAACTTTGAAAAGGAACTAAAATAACCAAGTTTTAATCTTTAGTACTCTGGTTTTGAAGAAAAATTCAAAAGTTGATTAGTTCAGCTCAAAGGACTTGAAAAACAGAGTGCTCTGTTTTTGGCAGTAAGTTTACTGAACTTCAACAGAGCCTAACTCACAGGTTACTTAGCCAATGGAGGTGTGTGATATAGTTCTAGAAAGGGGTTTAAGGGCTATACAACTCTGTTGTAGACTTCCAGAACAGAATCACACATCAAACTGGTTGGAATTCTAGAGAATGGTGAACTGTCCAGAACCAGGACAGATTCAAAACGCTCTCTGGACTGTTCTGTTTTCTAGCATAACTTTCTAAAGAAAAATCTAAAGTAATCAAAGGATACATTTTTGGAAACTGTAGGAGATGTGCTACATGTTTGTAATTCAAAGTTTTTGCAGTTACAGCACGTAATTCAGTGGAATTGTGAGTGAAAACAGCAACATCCAAAGGAGGTGCTGTTGAAATTCTTCCAGAAATTCTGTTGACTTTAAATTATCATAAGTTTTTGACCAGAGCTGATGTGAGGGCAAATATATATGTTGTTACTCCATCCCATGGTCACCACATTAAGTCTTTTTACATTTCTTTTAGCAATTAATTGCCTAAATTCGTTAATGCTCATGCACACGTTATGTGGCCAAACATTTCTATAGAGCTCCACTAATGCTTCATGGGTGGAGCGCGTCACACGCATGGCATGCATAGCAGCAGAAACGGGCGGACCATTTAATGTTTATTTCCTTTAAATAGTGGAGAAAAAGAGCAAGGTTATGCAGCAGCAAAAATCCTCCTGTAAATTCCCATTCGCTTGAGTTCTCCTGTAGCTTTCGCTCCGGCGAGTTTACAACAATTGGCCTCAGAGCCGGGTTGATCGATCCAGGCTAATGTCACACAGCTCCGCGCGCAGCAATGGTGCCGGCAATGGTCGGTGACAGTCCCCATCTCCGCCACCGCGGCGGAGCTCGTGGCGCCATCGTTGAGCGCGTCGTCGAGAAGACGTCGGCCAACATCGTCTACACTCACGAGGACCAACTATACCGAGTGGTCGCTCATGATGATGGTGAACCTTCAAGCCGCCGGGCTCTGGGATGTCATCGAGTCCGGCGCCGGCGACTACCGTGATGACTGTACCGTGCTCGCCGCCATCCTTCGTGTCGTGCTGCCGGAGATGCAGGCCGGGTTGGCAGTGAAGCCTACGGCATCGGACGCGTGGGAGGCGATCCGCCAGGTGCACGTCGGTGCCGACCGTGTTAAGGAGGCCAATGCCAAGTGACTGTGGCGGGACATCACCGACATCGAGTTCAAACCTGGTGAGTCAGTCGAAGACTTCTCGTTGTGACTCAACGCAGTGAAAAGTCAGCTCCACATGCTCAGAGATGACATCTCTGACAAGGAGGTGATAAAAAAGATGCTGCACGTCGTCTCCAACAAGCTTGAGCAGGTGGCGATCTTCATGGAGACCCTCCTTGGCCTTGGCTCCATGTCAATTGAGGAGGTGGTCAGGATGCTCCGTGCCGTCAAGACGAGGAAGAAGAAACCGTCCCCTGCGAAGGAGGGAGGGGGTCGTCTGCTTCTCACGGAGGAGGAGTGGATGGCCCGGATGAAGCCGCGGGAGGGCTCTGGTTCCAACTCTGGCGCCCGGAACTCCGGTGGTGGCAAGGGCGCCGGCAAGAACAAAGGGGATAAATTGAATCCCGTCGAAGGACGGAAGATCTCCGCGGACCACGACGGAACATGTAAGTACTGTGGTAAGAAAGGCCATTGGGCCAAAGAATGTTGCAAGAAGAAGAACGACGAGGCGGCCCAGGCCCACCTGTCCCAAGGATAAGAGGAGGAGCATAGCCTGCTAATAGCTCACTCCGTCGTCCTCGACCCTTGTCCACCTGCTTCCTCGACTCCGCCGCCACAACGCCCGATTCACATCCACGAGCAGAAGGTTTTCGCTGACCTCGGTTCAGGGGAGCAGCAGGATCGAGGGCGATGGGTGCTCGACACCGGAGCCACGAACCACATGACGGGTTCCAAGGAGATCTTCACCGAGCTCGACACTCAGATCTACGGCACCGTCAAGTTCGGTGATGGCTCCGTCACCAACATCAACGGCAGGGGAACCATTATCCTCACCTGCAAGAATGGGGACCACCGCGCACTCACCGGGGTGAACTATATTCCCCAACTGAAGGCGAGCATCCTCAGCATCGGCCAGCTAGACGAGACTGGCTGCCGCGTCGACATCAACGGCGACATCCTGCACATCTTCGACCAGCACGGCATCCTCCTCGCCAAGGTTGCCCGGGACAAGTCGCTCCTCTACTACCTAGATATGGTAGTCGGGCGTCTGATATGCCTGGAGGCGCATGCCTCCGAGGTGACATGGCAGTGGCACGCCCGCTACGGGCACCTCAACTTTGGTTCACTGCGGAAGATGGCGACTCAGAAGATGGTGCGAGGGTTGCCGGAGCTCACCCAGGTGGAGAAGGTGTGCGACAGTTGCCAAGTCAGCAAGCAACGTCGGGCAATGTCCTGGCTCAGGCAACGCGGCGAGCAGAGTCGGCTCTTGAGCTGGTTCACGGCGATCTGTGCGGCCCCATCACTCCGGCAACGCCCAGTGGTAACAAGTACTTTCTTCTTCTTGTTGATGACATGAGCCGGTACATGTGGCTCCGACTCTTCTCCAGCAAGGATCAAGCGCCATCGGAGATCATGAATTTCCAAGCCGCCGTTGAAGTGGATACCGGGAAGAAGCTGAAGGTGCTCCGTACTGATCGGGGAGGCGAGTTCACCTGCGTGGAGTTCGGGCGCTACTGAACCGAACGCGGCCTTGAGCGCCAGCTCACCACCCCTTACTCCCCGCAGCAGAATGGGGTGGTGGAGCGGCGGAATCAAAGTGTGGTCACCATGGTGCGATGCATGCTCAAGGCGAAGGGGCTGCCCGGCTACTTCCGGGGTGAGGCTGTGTCGACGGCAGTCCACATCCTCAACCACTCCCTGACGTTTGCGCTCGACGGCAAGATGCCTTACGAGGCCTGGCACGGTGAGGTTCCCGCCGTCCACTACTTCTGCAAATTCAGCTGTGTCGCCCACATCAAGATCAGCGGACGAATCTGAAGAAACTCGACGACCGGAGTCGGAAGGCAATCTTTGTCGGGTATGAGGCTGGTTCCAAGGAATATCGGTGCTATGACCCGGTCGACCAACGCGTCATCATCTCCCATGACGTTGTCTTCGATGAAGCCGGACATTGGCGCTGGGAGAACGCCGACAATAAGCAGGCCAACGACTCCGAACCATTCATCGTGGAGTACAACACCGAGACCGTCCGTGACGTCGAGCCGGTGTCACCTTCACTGACTCCACCTCCAGCGTCATCACTTGCGGGGGAGCACGCAGACCCCGGGGATCATGAGAAAGAGGTTGACGATGATAACCTTGATGCGGATCACGATGATGCTCCGCTCCAGCTCCGCGCCATCAACAACTTGATCGGGGACGCAGAACTGCCTGGGCTCACGCGCCGCATTTTGAACGCGGAGCTCAACTTCACCTCCGAGGATGAACCAGCGTCGTTCAAGGAATCCAAGCAGGATGCTGCCTGGCGTGCAGCAATGCGCGAGGAAATGAAGGCGATGGAGGACAACAACACCTGGGAGCTCACCTCACTCCCCTCCGGCCATCGTGCGATATGCCTGAAGTGGGTCTACAAGGTGAAGCGCAGCGAAGTCGGTGACATCGTGCAACACAAGGCGCGACTGGTGGCGAAGGGCTACGTGCAGTGTGCTGGCATTGACTTCTATGAGGTCTTTGCGCCGGTTACGCGCTTGGAGTCGGTGTGGATGATGGTGGCTCTGGCAGCGCACGAGGGCTGGGAGGTCCATCACATGGACGTCAAGAGTGCGTTCCTCAACGGCGTGATCAAGGTGGAAGTCTATGTTCAGCAGTCTCCCGGCTTCTCCACCACCGGCAGTGAAAACAATGTGTTGCGCCTGCATAAGGCGCTGTACGGTCTACATCAGGCACCCAGGGCCTGGAATGCCAAGTTTGATTCCACCATGGGATCACTTGGTTTCCAGAGGAGCAGCTCCGAGCACGGCATGTACACTCGAAGTGGACGAGGTGATCGGCTGATTGTCGGCCTGTACGTCGACGACTTGATCATCACCAGTACCAACAAGGAGATCATCGCCGCGTTCAAGCTTTAGATGAAGGACCGGTTCCAGATGAGTGATCTTGGTCTTATCTCATACTGTCTTGGCATTTAAGTGAAAACAGGGCACCGATGGAATCTCCCTCTGCCAGTCGGCGTATGCCAGCAAGCTGCTGGAGCGATGCGGACTGGGTTCCTGCAACCCCAGCGCGTCCCCCATGGAGAGTCGCCTGAAGCTGAGCAAGCTGAGTAGCATGGAGACGGTGAACGCCACTGGGTACAGGAGTGTGATTGGAGCTCTCCGGTACCTCCTGCACACTCGGCCGGACATGGCATTTCCGGTCAGCTATCTTAGCTGCTTCATGGAAGCGCCCCGCGAGGATCATCTCATCGCCGTCAAGCGGGTGCTCCAGTACCTGGCGGGAACACAGAGTCATTGGCTCCACTACACAAAGCACCACGCTGGGCCGCCCAAGCTGGTCGGCTACAGCGATGCTGATATGGGCGGCGACATCGACGACCGGAAGAGCACGAGCGGGATCATCTTCCTCTGTGGAGGACCGGAATCCGCTCATCCAGGATCGCAGAGGGTGGTGCCACACGATGCGACACCCGACAGCACACATCACAAGAACGATATTGTATTACATAGAAAATAAACTGAATATGTACAAACTAGTACAAGACTTCAGTTACAAACTAGTATTTGGATTAGAAAAGTGGAAGCTATGTTTATACAACTCACACTGTCTACCTAGCAAAAGTCGGTTGCCCAGCTTTATGGGCAACCCACACTAGCTGCACTCCTCAGCTCAGCGTGGCGTGTACGGCTCCCACTCAGCCGTGATCCCCGACGGAGGATAGCCCTCGCCGGTGGACTCGTACCCCGAGTCCGTGGGATACTCTTCACCTGAAAAATACTTAAGCAGCAACCATTAGCACGATGTCTCAACAAGACTTAACCGACTCCCCTAGGCATGAAACTCTACATGTAGTGTACAACAAACATGGGGTGGTAATTTTCCACAAATGGACATGCCTACAAGTTCATCCTTAATTCATCTTTTAGCCACAAGTTAATAGTTCATGAATCTGAAAATTTAGTAAGCAATATTTGGTGGAACACATGCAGCAATACAATTTAATCATAACAGCAATATTGAATCATACCATTTCATATATTAACCTACGTCACGATTCAGTGACCAAGTGGTACTCATCACCATGAGGGATGGCGAATCGACTCGATATACACCTGCAGGGATACCCAAAGAGCACGTCACGTACGCCCACCCGTGGAGCTGCACAGCACGCTCACTCGATGTCGTACGGAACAAACTTTCACCCAACAGCCCAAACGTCAAACAGGTCGCACCGAAGCGTACAGGAGGTTCCCTACATGGAGCATCTCTCTATGCCCGTTAGCAGATTTCCACCTTGCTGCCCTCAACCTACACCTATAAATCGGTGCGTTATGCCTTGACGCCCGGAGGTTTAGGATACATCGGTTTACTGGGGCCCATATATCCGATATGCCTTCGGTACGTTCAAACTTGATCAGCGTGGGCCGCACATGAATCGGTCCTCAATCGACACGGACAGGGCCGCGCACACAAGACTTCCTCTTGCTGCGCCCTAGCCCCTGCCTAGTCTCATTTTCTTACTAAAATGATCTCACATCACTCAAACCAATCCCGTGTGTCCCAAGCCTAACTCGCAAGTAGATTCCAACTACTCGATTTGTACCGAAGTTCTATGAATCATTAAGCATAGCCTGTCTACTCGAGGACTTAGACACTACCCTTACTCTTATAGGAAAAATCTGGTTATGCACTTGGGTTTCATCCATCCTACACCTAATGCACATCCATACCACATACTAAGTATACATAAAGCAAAACTTTGTAAAATGGGTTAATGAAAACCGGGGCTTGCCTTTTTGCTTCTGGTCAGTGGTTAGAGCTTCTTACGGAAGGATAAAGTCGAGCACCTCCGGGGTCTCCTCGCCTTCAGTGACTACACGTAAACAATTTTTATGGTGGAGTGGTAGGGTCCTAACCAGAGTCTTGACCAAGTTTCATTTGAAACAAAGTTCATTTGAGCTCTGTACAAATAAAAGCCTATTTGGTCATTAGTAGGGTCTCTAAGGATTTCCAGGTATTTCCATGGCTCCAACCATTACTTTATGGAAACTAGAGTTTGAGATGGATCTAACGGAATTGGTTTCATGTCATTTGAAGCATTCTAGATAAAGTTATGCCCTAAACAAGATTTGAGAAAATCTGAAAAATGTTTCTGTACATTTTTTCCATTTTCTTGGGGCAGTTCACTTAATCACATCATTATGGGGACTAAATGAACTTGGATGGGTCTGAAAATTTTACAGCGACTCAAAGATTTTCCAATGAACCTCCCAGCCAAATTTCAGAATTTTTTCATAAAGTAATTCTCCAGATAAAATTCCTAACATTTTAAAATTTAGGGAATTAATTCTGGAAAACTATTAAGTTTCATGAGCTGAAATTTGTTCTGATGGAAATTACTAAAAAATCTGAATCCAGCAAAATTTAGTTCACTTAATTTGGAGCTTCCTAGCAAAATTTATATGCATTTGAAGTTTGAACTAAACTGGAAAATCCCAGAAATGTTTAAACTCTGCGTGCGAGCCCCACAATACAGTGCCTTCTTCCTCCTCGCGCCAACCGCCCGCTGTGGCGGTGTTCTCCGGCGAGCTACTCGGAACCCGCCTTTTCTACCTTCCCCAGCCCGGAAACCTGCCGCCTCCCCCTTTTGGACCACGGGCAACTCATCCCCGTGGTCGGCCGGGGACCCCGGTCACCGGAAAATCATCGGCGACGGGCAGCAGTCGCGGTTGGAGTCCGGCAACGTCACACTCGTGCTAGGAGGGCTCAAATACTTTGGTCTTTCTTCCTAGAGCACTGTGGTAGCATCTTAAGCACCGGCATGAGCTCAAATTAGCTCAACCGAGGCTGCAACTACGAGTTCATCGGTGACCTAGGGTGAAAATCGGCGCCAATGCAAAAATCTCTAAGAACATCACCAAGACTCAATGAAACTCCATTGTTTTTTATCATAGAGAGGCATGGGTGAGTCTAGATCATGTCTATAGCTCGGTCCCGTGGATGGTGTCTTGATTGCTATGAATTTCTGAATTTTGTGTGGCTCGGTTCTAAACACACCGACGCACTAATCAACCAAATTCTCTGCCGATCTTGTGAAAGAGGGAGTGAGGTCGGCACGGTTGTGATCAGCATCTCGGGGTGGACCTTTTTCGAGTAGCTCGTCCGGCACGAAAGTGCCTGTGCCGCCCGAGCGCTGGTGATCAGACGAGTCGACCGGAGGTTGCTTGCTTCGGTGAGTGAAGGAGATGGGATCGAGGGGACGAGTTCACGTGGCCTGAGCGCGTAGTGATCACAGCAACTGGTACTTCCAGGCGCAGCACAAGAGTGCGGTGTCTCCCTCGCTCGGGTGCGGGAGCAGGAGGTGGCGCACAGTGAACGTCAGCTGCCGAGTGACTCGCACGAATTGACTTCGGGTCTAAGTATTTTGACCAGTGGGCCCCCTTTCCCTCTTCTTTTTCTTTCCATTTTTGTTTTGGCTAGCAAATGAACTCCAAATTTGATCAAACTTAGAGAAAAAGCCAATAGGAATATGAGGAACACAATGGTGCTCCCAAATTGGAATTTTGGTGAAGTCAGAATTCGAAACTGAAGTTCAAATTCAAATTCGAATTGTCTCCCATTAAAATTCCAACAAATAGGAAAATCTTTTCCAAATGAGCTGAAAATTTGCCGGGCTACTTGTGGATGTGTGAAGAACCATGTGGTATGTTTAGGTCGTCATGTTTGGACATTGTGACCCGTTATGATAGTACTTGGAGCTCACACCTTCCAATTCAAAAGTTTAAACATTCTCTCATTTCCTTGGTGTAAATTTCCAGCTCCATTTACTAAACTTTTTTGGATTTCACATCCTCCTGGGCGGCAACCCAATTACTTGGCAGGCGGCCAAACAGATGGTTGTTTCCCTGTCATCGTGCGAAGCAGAATAAGTCGCTGCAGCGTCAGCGGCTTGTCAGGGCGTCTGGCTAGCTCGGCTTCTAACCGACATGATCGGGACGGAGTCTGGAGCGCCGGAGCTGTTCGTGGACAATCAATGAGCCATCGCGCTGAGCAAGAATCCCGTCTTGCACGAGCGGAGCAAGCACATCCACGTGCGCAATCACTACCTCCGTGAGTGCATCGACGAGGGTAGGATCATCATCAACTACACAGCAACAGAACAGAAACTGGCGGATATACTGACCAAAGCTCTAGTACGAGTTCTCTTCCTGGAGTTACGTGGCAGGATAGGCGTCAAGGCTGTGGTTGACCGTGGTCAGGTTTAGAGGGAGAAATGTTGTTACTCCATCCCATGGTCACCACATTAAGTCGTTTTAAGTTTCTTTTAGCAATTAATTCCCTAGATTTGTTAATGCTCATGCACACGTTATGTGGCCAAACATTTCTGTAGAGCTCCACTAATGCTTCGTGGGTTGAGCGCGTCACGCTCATGGCACACATGGAAGCCGAAACGGCCGGCCCATTTAATGTTTCTTTCCTTTAAATAGTGGAGAAAAAGAGCCAGGTTATGCAGCAGCAAAAATCCTCCTGTCAATTCCCATTCGCTTGAGTTCTCCTGTAGCTTTCGCTCCGGTGAGTTCTCTGGCAAGTTTACAAAAAAATACTCGTTGGAAAGATACTGAAGTTAAGTTTAACTTTTGTATTCAACTTGAGTTATGGGAATGCCAAGTACCAGGTCAAAATCTGGGATAAGTAGAAATTGGTCATTCTGGGCAGAGGAATGAACAGTTGAACTCATTTGAGAGATTGTTGTACCTAGGGGAGTTTGATTACTTCCATTGGGGGTAGAACATACTCATGAGTTGTTATCTTGAACTAGTGAAAGATTTGAGTATATTACCTACTCAAGTTCTTTGGCTAGAGACCATGTTTGTTTCATATTGAAAAGGGCGGTATACGTGATGATAAAGTGATATTAATGTCTCGTAGTGACCAAATCTAGAGATGAACATCCAAAGAGAAAGTCCGTCAATTTGGATTTCACTAATTTGTATTTGGTCTGGTAATGGTGTAGCTTGTGTAAAGTTATTACTTTATCTATGTATGAGACGTCTCGCATGTTTACTGTCATTATGTTTACCACTATTTTATGGACTGCATGGAGTATGCCATCAGGCTAATATTATTGTCGTTATGGTTGCAGATGGTTCGTAACCGGACCGTGCACGAAGTAGGGGGCTCTAGTAAGCAAGGGGGTGATAACTCCCAGCCACCTGCCTATGACAACACCCTGCGGAAACAACCACCACCGCCGCCTCCGCTTACACTAGTGGATGTGATCTCGGCGCTGGTGGGCTCTCGTGGGAAGCAGACCGACCTACTCCGCACGATTGTGCAGAATACGTCCCAGGGGGGGACGTGTCAAGAGGGGGGGCCTCATGAGCCTCACATCACTATGTACTCAGATTTCATGAGTAAGCATCCTCCGGTGTTCACCGAAGCGGCAGAACCACTGGAGGCCGACAACTGGCTGCGGACGATCGAGTCCAAGTTCAGGCTGCTCCAATGCACGGAGCGGCAGAAGACTCTTTTCGCGGCGCAGCAGCTTCACGGTGCCGCCGGTGCATGGTGGGAGAATTATCTCGCCTCACTACCTGCTGGCCACACCGTGGACTGGGCAGAACTCTGGGAGGCGTTCCGCGCCTATAACATACCTCCCGGTATGATGAAGAGGAAGTTCCAAGAATTCTTGGAACTGAAGCAAGGCAGGAGGAGTGCCCATGACTACTCCCGTGTATTCAACTATCTGGCGCAGTATACGTCGGATTACATCTCCACTGAGGAGAGGAAGCGTGAGCTGTTCTATCGAGGTTTAAATCCCGAGATGAAGACTCACCTCGCGCAATACAATAGCGGCACCTTCAACGACCTTGTCAATGCCGCGATTCTGAAAGAAGATGTTCAGTGAGAGTTTGCGGCAGAGCAGCGGAAGCGCAGCGCTCCACCGAGCAGCGGGGGTGGAGCTCCTCAGAAATACTGAATGGTGTATCGGACACCATCTGGTCAGCAGTGGCATCCACCAGCACGACCTCAGCAGTTTTGGGGTCGTCCTTATCAGCCACCCCTATTCCGACCGCCGATGCCACCACTGCGAACGCAACAGCAGTAACAGCAGCAGATGGTACCCCGGGCGTTTCCACCACCACAACGCGCCCCAGAATTCCATCCGCTGGTCAGCGGAGGACCGCCTCGCTACACATGCTATACATGTTACCAGGCGGGTCATTTCTCGAAGGACTGTCCACAGGGGCAGCAAAGCAGCGGTCAAGCCCAATATCAGGGCGGTACTCGTGGCCGACTACCGGTTAAGAAGAGAGGTCTGCGACCCAGGGGCATTCGTTACCTCGACAATGAGGACGCCCTGGAAGGAGAGAACATGCTGGCGGGTACGTTCACTCTAAATGATCATGCAATCATCATCTTATTTGATTCGGGTGCAACCCACAGTTTCATAAGTGCATCATATGTGGCTAAGCATCAACTGCAAGTCTTCCCAACCGATTATTCATATATGATTTGCTCACCGCGAGGGAAGATATCAACAAATATGATGATTCCAAAAGCACCACTGTGCTTAGGTGGGAAGATATATCCCACTACTTTGATTATCCTTACGGTACAAAAGATTGATGCAATCTTAGGAATGTCATGGTTATGCTACCATGGCGCTGTCCTGGAAACTCTATCACGGACGGTTCATTTGAATTCTCCATTCCATCGTCCTCATTCAATCTTATTAGACAGTACTGTCCCGGAAGTTTCAGCAGCCTATAATACTAAAGCTCCCAAGTTGGATGACATTCCCATAGTCCGAGAATACCCCGATGTGTTCCCGGATGATCTCCCGGGCATGCCACCTAAACGGGATATTGAGTTCAAGATTGAAATTGCACCTGGGACAACACCAAGATCGCTGAGACCATATAAGATAGCTCTGAATGAGCTGGCTGAGTTGAAGGAACAGCTCAATAACTTATTGATCAAGGGTTTCATTAGACCAAGTTCCTCGTCATGGGGATGCTCGGCGCTGTTCGTAAAGAAGAAAGATGAAACCTTGAGGTTGTGTGTGGATTACCGGCCGCTCAACGCCGTCACCACAAGAACAAATATCCACTGCCCCGCATTGATATCTTGTTCGATCAACTTGTGGGTGCAAGTGTGTTTTCAAAGATGGACATTCGCTCCGGGTATCATCAAATAAAGATCTGGGCGGAGGATATTCCGACGACAGATTCTTGACAAGATATGGACTATATGAATATCTCGTCATGTCTTTTGGTCTCACCAACGCTCCGGCACATTTCATGTACCTCATGAACTTGGTGTTCATGCCGGAGTTGGACATGTTCGTGGTGGTGTTCATTGATGATATCTTGGTTTACTCCAAGTCGGAAGAAGAACACGCTGAACACTTACGTATTGTCCTTTAATGGTTGCGGGACAATAAACTCTATGCCAAGTTCAGCAAATGCTAGTTTTGGATCAACCAAGTGCCATTTTTGGGACATATCATCTCAGCGGAAGGCATTGCGGTTGACCCAGGCAAAATTGAACAGGTGCTTAATTGGAAATCCCTCACTTCAGTCCATAGAATTCGAATCTTCCTCGGTTTAGCAGGATATTACCGGAGGTTCATCCCGAGCTTCTCCAAGGTTGCTAAGCCGATGACTGAATTATTGAAGAAGGGGACGAAATATGTTTGGAACTCAGCATGTGAAGGGCGTTTCAAGCATTGGTGAAGCATCTCACCACAGCCCCGGTCTTAGCTCAACCGGACACGACCAATCCTTTCGACGTATATTGTGATGCGTCCGGTATTGGGCTTGGTTGCGTGTTGATGCAAGAAGGACGGGTGGTCGCGTATGGCTCACGCCAACTTCGAAACCACGAGCAGCACTATCAGACTCATGATCTTGAGCTTGCTGCTGTGATATTGGCGCTGAAAATGTGGAGACACTATCTTCTTCGAAACTTGGTGCATCTCTACACCGACCATAAGAGCTTAAAGTATATCTTCACCCAAAAGAAGCTGAATATGAGACAAGGACGTGGTTAGAATTAATCAAAGATTATGAGATTGAGATTCATTACCACCCTGGCAAGGAAAATGTGGTTGCTGACGCGCTGAGTCAGAAATCACATGTTCATAACCTCACCATTACACCGATGGAAGAGGAAGAACCGAGTTTATACTTGGTTCCATATGGATCACTCTACGACCTTGCTCTCATCCCTACCATTATGGAAGATATTATTGCAGCTCATAAGATTGACAAAGGCATGGTACATCTCCGGAAACGGATAGACAGCGGGGACATCAAATGTTTCCGGAAGGATGAAGAAGGGACGCTACGGTTAAATGACCGCATAGCCGTACCCCTGAATATGGGGCTGAGAAAGAAGATCCTTGATGAAGCTCACTTGTCTGAGTTCTCCATTCATCCAGGCAGAAACAAAATGTACCAAGATTTGAATAGTAAATTTTGGTGGACAAGTATGAAGCGGGAATTGCAAAGTTTGTATCCAAGTGTGATACGTGTCGACGAGTGAAGGTGGATCACATGAGAAAATCAGGGCTGTTGCAACCCCTGAAAATTCCAGCATGGAAATGGGAAGATGTGAGCATTGATTTCATTGTGGGATTACCCATGACTTTTGACAAGCATGATTCCATTTGGGTAATTGTTGACCGGTTAACCAAGTCAGCTCACTTCATTTTCCTGTGCATACACATTTCCGTGCCAGCAGGTATGCGGAGTTGTACATTGGAAGAATCTTATGCTTGCATGGGGTACCCAAGACCATAATCTCAGGTCAAGGGGCACTGTTCGTGGCTCGTTTCTGGGAGCAGTTGCATGCTGCTTTGGGTACCAAACTGATTAGAAGCTCCGCCTATCACCCTCAGACAGATGGTCAAACTGAGAGGGTGAATCAAGTGTTAGAAGACATGCTGAGAGTGTGTGCCATCCACCACGGTAGAAATTGGGATGATCATCTACCGTTGGCAAATTCTCGTATAACAATGTCTATCAAGCGAGTATCAAGATGGCACCATATGAGGCTATCTACGGTCGCAAATGCCGCACCCTATTGAATTGGTGCGAGTCTGGTGAAAGGGTCACGTTCGGGATTGATCTAGTGAACGACGTCGAAGAGCGAGTTCGGATAATTTAAGCAAACTTGAAGGCCGCCCAATCCTGACAGAAGAGTTATGCCTATAAGAGGCGTAGGCCGCTGCACTTCGACGTCGAGGAACACGTGTACCTCCATGTGTCTCCGATGAAGGGCGTGCACCGATTCGGCTAAAGGGGAAACTCGCTCACCGATTTATTGGACCCTATGCCATCACCGAGAAGTGTGGACCAGTGGCGTATAGACTGGAACTACCGGCATCTCTCGCTAGTGTTCACGATGTTTTCCATGTCTCACAACTCCTGAAATGTCTGAAGTATACGGCTGTTGTTCCCATCGAAGACATTGGCCAGTTGCAACCGGATTTAACCGACGCTAAATATCTGGTAGGAGTTATTGATGAGAAGGCTTGGACCACGCATAACCGAATGCTGTGTCTACAAGATATTGTTGAGCAACCACACCGCTGAGGAAGCAACGTGGGAAAGCAAGTATTTCCTTCGCTTAAACTACCCGGATTTCATGGTGCCTCATCACGGGTAATTCCTATTACATCTTCGTCTCTTCTTTTTGTAATCTCGGGATGAGATTCTTTTAAGGGGGGGAGTGTAAAAGCCCAAGATTTCACTTGCTAGAGTGTTCATCGCGTCACCATACCACTGCTCATTTTTTGGAAGTCTCATGAACATTTGTGAAGAGCAACTAACCACCATCAAGAGGTTGATTAGAGGAAGAGCTCACAAATCCAAAAGTAGGACCTCATAATATAAACATGAGAGGCTGAGCTCACCATTATACTCTAAACATTCTTAGGAGTTCTCATGCCATGTTTCATGCATGTTTAAATTATTTTGAGGCACTTTTGGATACAATTGCAAAAGAGTTATTTGAATGCAAATTCAAATTTCAGCCATTTCACTTGGATTCAAAAGTTACCTTCATATTCAAACTCAGCACATTTTTCTGAGTTAATCCACCAATTTTCATCCTCATTGGAGTTCATCCTTTTGGGATCTATATTTGGATTAATTCAAAACTGAATTTGAAATTCAAATTCAGTTGTGCATCAAATTTAGCTAAACCAACTTCAATTTGAGGAAATCCAATTCAACTCATGACTTGGGATTGAAGTCTACACTTCAATAGTGAGTAGCTGAGATCTTTGCATTGAAAACAAAAGAAAAGAAAGAAAGGGGAGAGAGGGCCCACATGTCAGTCCCACAAGCTGAGTAAACCGCCTCTGTTCTTCGGGCTATTGCCGAGAGCGCACCAGCGCGTGTTGCAACCTCACCCCACTGAACCCACGCGCGCGCCAGCGCTTGCTCCTGATCAATTCTCGCTCTCTCCTATTGCCCATGTACGCTGCACAGTCGAAGTTTCCTTCTCTCCCAGCTCGTGCCACCTCTGTTCCGCTCCTGCACGCGATGAACCCACCGACAGCCGCACATCTGATTTTTTATCGTACACCGGCGCCTGATCACCGTTTGCTCGAGTTCTATACAGCAAAAGGGAGCACCAAGACGTGCTCTGGCTGCTCCCCGTGCTACACCAAAGCTTTTGCGATCTGTTGCGTGCAATTCAGCCGTCGCCGCCGAGGACCGAGAAGAAGCCGGCGGAACCTTGCTTCGGCTCACCATCGACAGCCTACTACGGCCACTCTCTCATTCAACTTACTACACAAGAAAGGTGTGTGGGTAGCCCTAGATGGTGTAGCTGCAAGCCGTTTGGCAAACGATCCACCGTGTAGCACGAATTTTAGAAAATTCCGAACCCTAGTGCAACGTACGGAGCTCGGCTGAAACCGAAAATTCGATTTACATGTTGAACCAATGATCAAGCTAGCTTGCAAGTAGCTTCGACATCTCCTATCCCTCCTCGAAGAAGAATCAAGTAAAATCATCAAGAAAGGACCGAATTGTAGCCATTTTCTTAGCCACCGATGCCAAAACGTCTCTGGTCACCGTCGAGAGTGAATTTGCAAGCGTTTTTAGCTTCTGAGGCTGCTCATTTCGTGTTCCTCGTGATCGGCTGGTGCCGCACGAGCAAACCACGACCCTTCTTGTGCCTCATAGCGTGAGAACCCCATCATCGGAACCCTAGCCGCCGCGGTTGCCGTCGCACGGATGTTTCCGGTCACCGCCTGCGAGCTCCGACCCCCGAGGCGATTTCAATGTCGCGAGATAAGACTAGGCGGCCATTTTCAGCCTTGGGGGAGGCCGGGAACTCACTTACGGTGATCCTCACCGAAGTGCGCCACAGCCGAATTCTCTGGCTCGAGGAGGAAGAAGCAGCCGCGTGGTGGGGTCCGCGGTCAGAGTTTTAAACATTTTCAAGATTTTCAGATTTCAGTTAAAATTTCAAATGTCCATAACTTTTTCTAGGATGGTCCAAATTGAGTGAACCAAATGTTGTTGGATTCATCTCTCTGAGTAAAATCCAGCAAAACAAGTTTCAGTTCATGAAACTTATTATTTTTAAAGAATTAATTCCCTAAATTTTAAACGTTGGGAAATTTATCTGGAGAATTCCTTTATGGAAAATTTTGAAATTTGGCCAGGATGGTCATATTAAAATCCTTGTGTCACATGAAAAATTTCAGATCCATCCAAGTTTATTTAGTCCCCCTAATGGGGTGATTAAGTGAACTGCCCTGAGAAAATAGAAAAAAATGTACAGAAACATTTTCAGAATTTTCTCAAACCTTTATTAGGGCATAACTTTCTCTAGGATTATTCAAATTATATGAAACCAAATCCATTATAACCATCTCAAACTTTAATTTCCAGAAAGTAATGGTTTGATCCATGAAAATCCCTGGAAATTTTTAGAAGCTTTAGTAATTACCATTTAGACTTTTATTTGTGCAGAGCTCAAATGAGCTTTGCTTCAAATGAAATTTGGTCAAGTCTCTGGTTAGATTCTTATCAAGCCACAGTAAAAGTTTCAGAGATAAATGGGATGTATAGCTAGAGTTATAGTCTTTATATGCTAAATTTAACACATTTGCATTTAAATTGACATCTCGCTAAATTGATTACGTGTAGTCGCTGAACGCGAGATGACCCCGGAGATTTTGGACTTCGTACCTCCGGAGGAGACACTAACCACTGACCAGCAGCAACAAGGCAAGCCCTGGTTTGCATTTAACAAGTTTTTATCAAGTTTTACTTTATATTCACTTAGTTTGAAGTACGGATGTGCATTAGGTGTAGGATTATTGACACACCACATGCATAACCAGATTATTCCAAAGGGGGAGAGGGTAGTGTCTAAGCCCTCGAGTATATTATGCTTTGCTTAGTTTTTATAGACTTCGGTACAAGTCGAGTAGTTGGAATCTACTCGCGAGTATAGGGTTTGGTACACACGGGATTGGTTCAATATGTGAGATAACTTTAGTAAGAACAAAATGAGACTAGGCAGGGGCTAGGACGCAGAAAAGAGGAAGTCTTGTGTGCGTAGCCCTATCCGTGTCGATTGAGAACCGATCCGTGTGCGCCCCATGCTGATCAAGGTTGAATGTACCGAAGGCATATCGGATATATGGGATCCAATAAACTAATGTAATCTATACATCCGGGCGTCGAGGCCTAGTACACTGATTTATAGGTGTAGGTTGAGGGCAGCAAGGTGCAAATCTGCTAACGGGCATAGAGAGATGCTCCGTGCAGGGAACCTCCTGCTCGTTTCGGTGTGACCGGTTCGACGTTTGGGCTGTTGGGTGAAAGGTTGTCCCGTACGACATCGGTTGAGTGAGCCGTTGCAGCTTTGAGGATGGGCGTACGTGACGTACTGTTCGGGTATCCCTTCAGGTGTATATCGAGTCAATTCGCCGTCCCTAGCGGTAATGAGTACCACTTGGTCACTGAGTCATGACGTAGGTTAAAATATGGAATGTTGTGATTCAATACTGCTGATATGAATAACTTGTATTGCTACAAGTGTGCCACCAAATATTGCTCACTAAATTTAAGGTTCATGAACTCTTAACTTGTGGCTAAAAGATAAACTAAGGATGAACTTGTAGGCGTGTCCATTTTCTGCAGAGTTTCATCCTATATTCGAGTATGACTTGCATGTAGTGTTTCATGTGTAGGAGAGTCGGTTAAGACTTGCTGAGCCATCGTGCTCATGGTTGCTGCTATGAGTGTTTGCAGGTGAGGAGTACCCCACGGACTCAGAGTACGAGTCCACCGGCGAGGGCTACCCCCCGTCGGGGACTACGGCTGAGTGGGATACGTACACGCCACGGTGAGGCTGAGTGGAGCTATGTGGGTTGTCCGTAGGGCCGGACAACCAACTATTGTTAGTTAGGTGTTAGCGTGAGTTGTATCAAAATCTTCCGCTGTAGTAGACTCTGTAGAGAAGTTGTAACTGAAGAGCGTACTACTTTTGTACAAATTCAGTAAGTTTTAATGTAATACCATGTTTCCTTATCATGTGTGCTGTCGGGTGTCGCATCGTGCGGCACCACCCTCTGTGATCCTGGAATGTACGGATTTCTGTCCATCACAGGTACATTGTACAACCTTTGCAGATTGTAGAACCATACCGGACGGCCGTGTCCTCGGTATGGACACGTTATGGTGTGGTCTTAACAACTAGAAAGTCGGATGTTGTGGGACCGAGATTAGGGATGCCTATGGATGAGGTGTTGAGTTGCATCACTATGCATTAGGTTGCACCACTCTTTACTTTGTGCATTGCATCTATATCTGTTCCATTCCCCTCCTGAAGGGCGAGATGGAGCTTTCTGAGTACCTTTGTACTCAGATGTTATTGATATGTTTTTCAGAGGATCCTGACTTCGTGCTGGAGAACTTTGAGTAGGGTCGCGTCCGCACCCAAGTTCTGTAGTGGGACCATGGGTGACGACGAGCTACTAGTCTCTGTGTTGTTGACCATTATATCTTTCTTGTTAGTAGTTATAGTTTTCATCGACAAGACTGTCGTTGTAATAAAGCTCTGTATTGTTGTGGTTCCACTTATATTGTAATATTATGTACCGAACTCTGCTTCTAGTATAATATTACAAGTTTAGTTCCGATCTCATTGGTCGAGGCGCTTCACGTATGAACTGATATATGGTGGAAAAAATGTTATGCCTACAAAATATGTTGTCTTTATTTTAGCACCCTATTAATTATGTTGGAGAACCACGAGGGACGGTGATTCGAATCAAGCACTGCCCGGATAGCTTGACATATACGCCCGCCTATGAAGACCCAAATCTGCCGTCTTTCATTACGTCGTATGTGGAAACCTTTCGCAGGACACTCGACTGTAGAACCGGTCGCGCCGTCTCAGGCTCATAGGTCTAACGAGACGATGTGGTATGCCTCTACAATCCAGTTAACCTAGTACATCAGTTTCCTGGGTCCCATATAACAGTAAGCATCTGGTACACAACTCAATACTTGCTCAAGGATGCGGCACATGCATCGGTCCTTAACCGACATAGGCAGAGCTACTCGACCAAGACCTCGTCTTGTCGCTGCCTAACCCTCCTGCCCGGTCTCATATTTAGAAATATAAACTTTAGTTTGCCTTTTTCAACTACACCCATGTAATCCCGACTATAGCTCGCGAGTAGATTCCAACTACTCGACTTCTACCGGATGTCATAACCTATTTAGCACGGCAATCTTCAACAGCGGGAAACTATATTCTACCCTTGACTCTAGGGTTCATTTGGTCATGCATTTGGAGTATAAAGCATCCTTGACCTAATGCACATACAAACTCTCAACCATACTTGTAAACAAAGTAAAAACTTTATAAATAACTTAAATGCAAACCGGAGCTTGCCTTGATTTTGCGGGTGACTAAAGTCAGGTAATTATGAAGTTAGTTGCTGATGACTTGAAGCTTAATCACTGCCCTTCTTGCTCCTTGATCCAAGCTTCACTTCTCCTCCACTTTTCCACGTTTAATCACTACACGTTATGAATATGCATATATGTTTAATTGTAAAGCTTTTTCTAACAAGTTCTAATGACAAGTTTAAAACTGGAACTCCGTTTAAGATTTTAAAATGACACTGGTGCTAGTGGTTTGGTTTTGGGTTAAGCAACATGATCAAGTGATAAGTGCATTTCATCACTTGTGTGTTACTCATCTAAAGAGGTTGAACAAAACAGTGGTGATCCAGAGCTCCAATGGAAATGAAAATTTTCTTGTGAGTTCCTTGTCACAAGAATGTAATCTGGACCAAAATTCAGAATTTTTCACTGAGTAGATCACTCTGAACAATTCCCTAAGCATTTAGGCAAAAGGAATTAATTCTGAATAAATTTGCACTATCATGCAAATTCGAGTGAACCAAAATTTCAAACATATATCAGGGAGCATGCACGAATTTTCCTAGGATTTTTTGGAACTAAGAATTTCCCAGAACTGAATTTCCAAGTTTTGGAAATTCTCTGGAATTGTTCATGTATTCATTTGAACACAGAAACTTGAAATCAGAATTATCCTAGCTAAATCAACTCCAAATGAGCTGAAACATTTACAGGAGTTCACTAACATACTAAAGAATATTATGGCAAAATTTGAGGAGTTTTAGATGAACCAAACTCTCTCTAAAGTTCTTTTTCTGAAACGATTTAATGAATTTTCCAGAATTTAATAATGATTTTCATGCAAATTGGGTTACATATTTGGATAGAGTTTTTCAATCTGAATCCAATCCAATTTGAATCGCTGAATTTGGATCTTCCTAGCAAAAGTTATGAGGTTCTAAAGTTTGAACAACTTTCTGTTTGAATTCTACACAGAACAATTCAAAAATGGGGTCCACGGGTCTGGTGTTTCTTCAACCTCTCCCCAGAGCCCGCGGGTGCACACCGGACAGAAGGGTAGCGCGCCCCGTTATCTCTCATTTCTCCACCGTTTTTTCTCTGGTTTGCCCTACACGCTCCTCACACCGTGGCCTAGCAGCCGGGCAAGTTTTCCCCGCATGCAAACGGAAGTAGGTGGGTCGGCATCGGCGGGGCGGCTCGGGAGCTCGGCATCGACGCGTTCTGGCGTGTCAGAAGCTTCTCCCGGCGAGCTACGATGCCCTAAAGCATCCCTAGTGGTTGAGGAATGTGGAACGGAGATCAACTCTCGCAGAAAATGGCGGCAAACTAGTTGTCACCGTGGACCGCGGCGGTTTTAGCCGCCAGCGGCGTTTTCTCGTCACCCGGGCAGGAGGAGGGGCGGTTTGCATCGTGCTTTGGCGTGGGAGGGCGCTAGGAACCCTAGTACCTGTGGTTTGAATTGTAGAACGGATGATCAGGCGATTTGAGCTAATTTCAGAAACTTGCTAGTGTCGGTTCTTCACGTGCGCCGGCGCCAAAAACCAAATTCCAGCAAGCCGGCGTCGGGGAAGAGCAAGGGGGGTACAAGATGATGATCTAGTCACCATAGCACACCTTTGAGTCGTGTTGGTCGTGCCGTAGAGGCACTGGAGCGTCCGGAAGACGAGGAACAGTGAGGGAACGTTGTATGGAACCGAGGAGAAGAAAACTATTCGTGCGCCAACCCTAGGACGCCGGGAGCTGCTGGTTTTTTGTGCTGAGGAGTTGACGGACAGTAGAGCCTTGCTGTTTTGCAGCTCGGGGAGGCGTTGCACGCACGTATTCGTGGTTTTCCGGTGGCAACCGAGGCGGCGGCAATATTCTGCTCAGTTTCTGCGTGAGCGAGAGAGCAAAGCCTGGTTTTCTTCCGTGCGTGAGTGAGAGATGCGAACTGGCTTCGGTGCACTTGCCGTGGATCAGGCCGAACACGAACGGAAGCAGGAGGTGGAGGCAACGGCGGCTCGGTGTCACACGGTTGCAGCTCGGGCTGTTTGTGTGGACAACAGAGAAAGGACTCGGTTGCTTTGGGTGCAAGTCGCACATTTGGCTCAATGCCATGTGGGTCCCACAAGTCAGTCCCTCTTGTCTTCTAAAAAGATCTCAATTCTTGGTAAATGACTAGTTCAATTGTAGGAAGTTTGAATTTGGACTGAATTTGAATAATTGGACCAGTTTCATCCAAATTCATTGTGGCGGACCGGAATCCGCACGTCCAGGATCTCACAGGGTGGTGCCGCACGATGCGACACCTGATAGCACACATCATAAGGAACCATTGCATTACATAGAAAACCAACTGAAATGTACAAAGTAGTACAAGACTTCAGTTACAAACTAGTATTTGGATTATAACAGCGGAAGCTAAGTTTATACGACTCACGCCCATCTACCTAGCAAAAGTCGAATGCCCAGCCCTAGGGGCAACCTACACTAGCTGCACTCCTCAGCTCAGCGCGGCGTGTACGGCTCCCACTCAGCCGTGGTCCCTGACGGAGGGTAGCCCTCGCCGGTGGACTCGTACCCCAATTCCGTGGGATACTCCTCACCTGAAAAACACTTATAGCAGCAACCATGAGCACGATGGCTCAACAAGACTTAAACGACTGACCTACACATGAAACTCTATATGCAGGTTATAACAAATACAGGATGGCATGTTGCAGCAAAAGACACGCCTACAAGTTCATCCTTAATTTATCTTTTAGCCACAAGTTAACAGTTCAAGAAATCTGAAATTTAGTGAACAGTATTTGGTGGCACACATGTAGCAATACAATTTAATCATATCAGCAATATTGAATCATACCATTTCATATATTAACCTACGCCACGACTCAGTGAACAAGCGGTACTCATCACCGTGAGGGACGGCGAATCGACTCGATATACACCTGCAGGGATACCCAAATAGCACGTCACGTACGCCCACCCATGGAGCTGCACAGCACGCTCACTCGATGTCCTATGGGACAACCTTTCACCCAACAGCCCAAACGTTGAACTGGTCGCACCGAAACGCACAGGAGGTTCCCTACATGGAGCATCTCTCTATGCCGGTTAGCAGATTTGAACCTTGCTGCCCTCAACCTACACCTATAAATCGGTGCGTTATGCCTTGACGCCCGGAGGTTTAGGTTACATCAGTTTATCGGGGCCCATATATCCGATATGCCTTCGGTACGTTCAATACTTGTTCAGCGGGGCCGCACACGGATCGGTCATCAATCAACACGGACAGGGCTGGGCCCACAAGACTTCCTCTTGCTGTGCACTAGACCCTACCTAGTCTCATTTTCTTACTAAAGTGATCTCACATCACTTGAACCCTACCCATGTGTCCCAAAGCCTAAACTCACGAGTAGATTCCAACTACTCGACTTGTACCGAAGTTCTATGAACATTAAGCATAGCCTGTCTATTCGAGGACATAGACACTACCCTTACTCTTGTAGGAAAAATATGTTTATGCACGAGGGGTTTCGTCCATCCTACACCTAATACACACACATACCTCATGCTAAGTATTCATAAAGCAAAACTTTGTAAAATTTGTTAATGCAAACAGGGGCTTGCCTTGTTGCTGCTGGTCAGAGGTTAGGGCTTCGTCCAGAAGAAGAGGGTCCAGCACTTCCGGAGTTTCTTCGCCTTCAGCGACTACATGTAAGCAATATACTACATGTCAATTTAGATGCAATGTTTTAAATTGAATATGTAAATACCATAACTATAGCTAGCACTCCCCTTTGGCTCTGAAATTTTTTATGGTGGTTTTGTAGGGTCCTAACCAGAGTCTTGACCAAGTTTCATTTGAAACAGAGTTCATTTGAGCTCTGTACAAATAAAAACCTATTTCATCATTAGTAGAGCCTCTAAGGATTTCCAAGGATTTTCATGGCTCTAACCATTAATTTCTGGAAACTAGAAGTTGAAATGGTTCTAATGGAAGTGGTTTCATGTCATTTGAATCATTCTAGATGAAGTTATGCCCTAAACAAGATTTGAGAAAATCTGAAAAATGTTTCTGTACATTTTTCTATTTTCTCAGGGCAGTTAACTTAATCACACAAAAAGGAGGACTAAATTAACTTGGATGGATCTGAAATTTTTACTGTGACTCAAGGATTTTCAAATGAACATCCTAGCCAAATTTCAGAAGTTTCCATAAAAGAATTCTCCAGATAAAATTCCCAACAGTTTAAAGTTTAGGGAATTAATTCTGAAAAAAGATTGAGTTTCATAAGCTGAAACTTATTTTGCTGGATTGTACTCTTAGATATGAATCCAACAAAATTTGGTTCACTGAATTTGGAGCTTCCTAGCAAAAGTTATAGCTAGTTGAAGTTAAAACCAAATTCTGAAATTCAAATAAAAGTTTAAACCGGCTGATGGGGTCCCAGGCTACGTGTCAGCACCACAGCCACACCACACGGGGGTCCGCAGAGTCTCCCGTGTAGTCGCACAAAATCCCGGCGCCACAATAGATCCAGCGCTGTTTTAACAGAGGCCGACATGTGGGGCCCACGGAGCTTCATCTACCTCGCGCTCCCGCGGCTAACCGCCGCCACCTTCACCGGAGAGCTCGCTGCCTGGCGTTCTGCTGTCCGACCTTCGATGAAACTCGCCGCCTATGCATGTTTCCGCCTGAGGAACACGTTGGTGCACTCACCGGAGGTCGGCGATGGCGGAATAGTGCTCACGACGGTGACAGCGGCCGCGAGCTCATCGGCGACGTCAAACTCGGTGTTCTCTACACCTTTTTCGATGAGGTTTGCTCAGAGAGCTCCGCTGAGACTTGCTGATCATGGATATGAGCACTGATCCTTATGAAAATGGCCGCAACTAGGACCTCACCGTCAACCTAGAGCTAAAACAACGGTGACTCGGAAAATTTCGAAGAACAGCAACCCTAGTCTATGGTTTTCACCAGTTTTTGATCCCAGGTGGCCATGGACAAGTGCAGAACATATGTGTAGCTCAGAATCCTCTGTGGTGGACTAACCATTACAAATTTCAGAGTTTTGAACTATTCGGTTCTTTGAACACCGAATGGATAACCGGACAAATTCTACCCCGGCAAAAGCATGAGAGGAGGAGCGGTCGGCATGAGCGTGTTAAGCACCTTGGAGCGGACTTTTTCGTGTATCTCATCGGGCACAAAACGGCTTCTAGCTCTCCGACACCGGGGAGCAGAGGGGTTCGGCGCTGGTGCGAGTTTGGGCTTCGGTGCGCGAGGGAGATGGTGGAGAAGGAAGTGAAGATTCACGTGGCCCAGCGTGCTGATCACGTGCTGCACTCGGCGTTTCCATCGAGCAGGAGGTGGCGACAGCAGAGGCGGTCGGGCGCCGGCGCTCGGGAGGTGGTGCACTGCTGCCGAGTGAAAACCGGTTAAGCTTCGGGTTTAAGTCTACTGACTAGTGGGCCCCTCCCCTATAATTCTTTTCTGTTTTTCATTTCTGTTTTCACTAAAAAGATCCCAGCTACTCACAATTTAATGAAAGAGTTAGCCATCAAGTTATGGTTTGAATTTGATTTCCTCAACTGAAATTGGTTTGGCTAAATTTGCTGCCCATTTGAATTTGAAATTCAAATTCAGTTTTGAATTAATGCAAATTTAGCTCCCGAGAAGATGAACTCCAAAGAGGATGAAAATTGGTGGACTAACTCAGAAAAATGTGGTGAGTTTGAATATGAAGTCAACTTTTGAATTCAAGTGATGGAAGTGGCTGCAATTTTAATTTGCATTCAAATTGGCCCCTTTTTCAAATGTCTCCAAAAATGCCTCAAAAAGTCTTGGATTTGCATGCAACTTGGCCTGAGCCTTCCCAAGAGCATTTAAGGTCTAGGGTGAGCTCAACCTTTAATGTTAATGTGTATGACCCCTACTTTTTTTTTGAAGTTTAGGGCTTTCCCCTCTAATCACCCTCTTGATGGTGTTTACTTGCTCTTCTCAAAAGTTCAAGAGCTATCCACCAATTGAACTGTGGTGGGGTGATGTGATGAAATGAACACTTTTGCAAGTCCATTTCTTGGGCTTTTACATCCCTCCCCCCTTAAAAGAATCTTGTCCCGAGATTATAAAAGAAGAGACGACGATGTAAGAGGAGATTACCCGTGATGAGACGCCATGAAATCAGGATAGTTTGAGCGAAGGAATTCCTCGCTCTCCCACGTCGCTTCTTCAGTGGTGCGGTTACTCCACAGTATCTTGTAGAACAACAGCGTGCGGCTACCTGCGGTTCGATCCTTCTCATCAATAATTGCCACCGGATATTCAGCATACGTCAAATCCGGTTGCAGTTCGCCAATGTCTTCGGTGGGAACAGCAGCCGTATACTTCAGACATTTTCGTAGTTGTGAAACATGGAAAACGTCATGAACACTAGCAAGAGATGCCGGTAGCTCCAGTCTATACGCCACTGGTCCACACTTCTCAGTGATAGCATAGGGCCCAATAAATCTGGGAGCGAGCTTCCCCTTCACGCCGAATCGGTGCACACCTTTCATCGGAGATACACGGAGTTACACGTGTTCCCCGATGTCAAAGTGCAGCGGCCTACGCCTCTTATCAGCGTAGCTTTTCTGCCGGGATTGAGCAGCCTTCAAGTTGGCTTGAATCATCCGAACGTGCTATTCGGCGTCGTTCACCACATCAACCCCGAATGTGATCCTTTCACCGGACTCGCACTAGTTCAATGGGGTGCGGCATTTTTTACCATAGAGAGCCTCATATGGTGCCATCTTGATACTCGCTTGATAGCCATTGTTGTACGAGAATTCCGCCAACGGTAGATGACCATCCCAGTTTCTACCGTGGTGGATGGCACCGCTCTCAACATGTCTTCTAATACTTGGTTCACCCTCTCAGTCAGTCCATCTGTCTGAGGGTGATAGGTGGAGCTTCTAATCAGCTTAGTTCCCAATGCAGCGTGCAACTACTCCCAGAAACGAGATACAAATAGTGCGCCTCGATCTGAGACTATGGTCTTGGGTACCCCATGTAAGCATAGAATCCTTGCAATGTACAACTTCGCATACTTGCTGGCATGGCAATGTGTATGCACGGGAATGAAGTGAGCCGACTTGGTCAACAGGTCAACGATTAGCCAAATGGAATCATGCTTGTTGGAAGCCAGGGGTAATCCCACAATGAAATCCATGCTCACATCTTCCCACTTCCATGCTGGAATTTTCAGGGGTTGTAGCAGCCCTGATTTTCTCATATGATCCGATTTCACTTGTCTACACGTATCACACTCAGATACGTACTTAGCCACTTCCCGCTTCATCCGTGTCCACCAAAATCTCTTTTTCAAATCTTGGTACATTTTTTTGCTGCCCGTATGAATGGAGAATTTTGACAAGTGAGCTTCATCAAGGATCTTTTTCCTCAGCTCCATATTCTGCGGTACGACTATGCGGTCATTGAACCACAGCGTCCCCTCATAATATTTTTGGAAACATTTGATTCCCCATTGTCTATCCGTCTTCGGAGATGTGCCATACCCTTGTCAACTTTCTGAGCTGCAATGATATCCTCCCTAGTGGTAGGGATGAGAGCAAAGTTGTAGAGTGATCAATAAGGAACCAAGTACAAACTCGGCTCTTCCTCCTCCACCGGTGTAATGGTGAGGTTATGGACATGTGATTTCCGACTCAACGCATCGGCAACCACATTCGCCTTGCCGGGGTGGTAATGAATCTCAATCTCATAATCTTTGATTAGTTCTAACCACCTCCTTTGCCTCATATTCAGCTCCTTTTGGGTGAAAATATACTTCAAGCTCTTGTGGTCGGTGTAGAGATGCACCAAATTCCCCAGGAGATAGTGCCTCCACATCTTCAGCGCCAAAACCACAGCAGTGAGCTCAAGATCATGAGTTGGATAGTTCTTCTCATGGTATTGAAGTTGGCTTGAGCCATATGCGACCACACGTCCTTCCTGCATCAACACGCAGCTGAGCCCGATACCGGACGCATCACAATACACGTCGAAGGGCTTGGTTGTATCCGGTTGAGCTAAGACCGGGGCGGTTGTGAGATGCTTCACCAATGTTTGGAACGCTCCATCACATGCCGAGTTCCAGACATATTTCTGACACGACCCCATCGGCCTTGTCGAGCCAGGATCACACTGAGGGGTGCTGCGTTGCACAACACCGGATAACGCACGTCAAAAATACAAAGCGGAAGCAAAGTTTTATTACATAAACCAGTTTATGAACATTTTGCAACAAAATAGTCCAGTCCACACTCACGGGCGTAGACTATGCATTGAGTTCACGTTCAGCCCGTGAACGTGTCCCCGCTAGCACACACACTAACACGGCGGCGTGCACGACTCCCACTCGACGGGGTTCCCCTCTTGGGGTTCCGTCTCCTCCTCGGGAGTCCCTTCCTCATCGACCCTTGCAAAAGCTTCAAACATAAGCAGTGAGCACGATGGCTCAGCAAGGCTGATCCGTCTCTCCTATGCATGGAACTTCTACATGATGGGTACAGGGTACATGAGGTAAATAATTTGCAACGGACTCGCCTAATTATTTGAACCTTACTCTCAACGTTTTAGCAGCAGGTGGTGGAGAACCTTATGCTAAGGCACATGAGAGAGCCGCAATCAAACAAGAAACGCATTTCTCTCATGTACTTTGCCCAAAGTTGAAAAGAACTTTAATTAGCTCTAAACTACAACAAGACATTAACAAGCAAGGTATATCTTTTAAATAAGCAAACTTTTAACATGTATCTAGCCTGTTCTTTCTACGTCACGGTACAATGAACAAGTGGTACTAACTGACCGTGAGGGACCGCGATTATAATCAATTTACACCTGCAGGGTTACCCGAATAACCCGTCACGTACGCCCGTACTCGATGTTGCCTACAGCAAACATCACGGACGTCGTACGCAACCACCTTTCACCCGTCAGCCAAATATTGAACTGGTCCAATTGTCCCGAGCAAGAGGTCTCTGCGCGCGCATCCACAGTGCCGCCAGCCGATTTACACCTCGAGCTCTCAACCTACCCTCTGAACGACCAGTGATGCCTCAACACCCAACTACCCGAGTTACATCAGTTTCCCGGTTCCCATATAGCCGGAAGGTCTTTGGTACTGTTCTAGCTTGTTCAACAGGCCTGCACACGGCTCGATCCTCAATCGACACAAGCGAAGCTATAGAACCCAGTCCCCAACGTCCTGCTGCCCTTACTCTCCGCTCGGTCTCATTTTTCTTGCCATGTGTTTCATTTGCTATCTCTACCCGAGTAGAGTGCCTCTAGCCTATCCTCGCGAGTAGTTCCAACTACTCGACTTGTACCAAATCCTACACTATCTTAGCATTGCAGTAGCTAACGGGGTTTTCAATCCTAATCCCAACCCATGGTTTTCTTGGCTATGCATTTGGGTTTCAAACAAGACTCTAATGCAAGGAGTAAGTGGTACTCAAAGTAAGTTCTCAAAACAATAAAAAATTATAAAAAGGTTAATGCAAACCGGGGCTTGCCTTGCTGCTCTTGATCGTAGGCTAGCTGCTCTTCCGGAGTGACGAAGTCTGAGACTTCGGGTTCCTCCTTAACCTTAACGACTACATGAGATAACATGTATATGTATTAGTTTAAATGCATTTGAATTGAATTTAACTTGTAAAGACTATAAGTCTTTACTAGACAGACCCAATGACTCGGAAATTTTTACGTGGTTTGGTTACAACCTAAACAGAGACTTGGCCAAGTTTCATTTGCAGCAAAGCTCATTTGAGCTCTCCACAAATAATTATGTACTTGACCTTAATTGGAGCTTCTAGGGTGTTCTTGGGATTTTTATGGTGCAAGCAATGACTTTCTGAAAACTAGATTTTCAGAGGGTTCTAATGGAGTTGGTTTCACTTAATTTGAAGGTTCTTAACCAAAGATATGAGCTAAACAATTTCAGAGAGATTCTGAAAATGTTTCTGGACATTTTCTATTTTCTCTGGAACAGTTTTATTAATCACACCATTAGGTGGATCAAATGCGCTCAAATGGATCTGAAATTTTTATGGTAGCTCTGGGATATTTTGGTGAACATCCCAGCAAAATTTCAGGAATTTCCTCCAAAGGGTTCTCCAGTTAAAATTCTAACCAGTTTGAATTTTGAAGAATTAATTCTGGAGAAATAAGACTTTTCATGAAGTAAAACTTGATTTGCTGGAAAGTAATCAGAGAGCTGAATCCAACAAAATTTGGTTCACTCGATTTGGAGTTTCCTAGCAAAAGTTATGTGGGTTTGAAGTTTGAACTAGATCTGAAAATCGGGAAAAAAGTTTAAACCGCTGCACGTGGGACCGGGCTACGTGTCAACTTCTCAGCGGTCGACACACAGGGCTACAGCATCTTTCACGCTCAGCCGCACCCGATCCGGTGCCACAGCATATCCCGGTTTTAAAATATTAGCTGCTGACGCGTGGGACCGGGGGCTTCGTCTACCTCTGGCCTCCCGCGCTCGGCCGCCGCCCCCCTCGCCGGAGTGCTCGCCGGAGGGCTTCTTCCGTGTGCCAAACTCCATGATTTTAGACGCCTCTGCCTAACTCCATCCGGGGAACACGATGCTGGCCTCAGCTCGTCATGACAATCACCGGAACACGGCCGACGACGTGCTGTGGCTTTGGAAGAACTTCGGCCGTGTCGGCCGGCCTTCCTAGAACCCCAAACGATTGAGCAAAAGGTCGTCAAGTATCAGTGGATCCTAGGAAAGATTGACATGAGCTCCATGGAGCTCGGAAATGGCTGTACTGGGCTGTCACCGTGCGACCTAGGCCGGGAATCGGGAATTCTTCTAAAACTCGAAGAACAGTGGTTTCCCCCATTAGTTCTTCGTGATTTCGAACCCTATGGGCTCGCACGGACACCTAGAAGTGCTTACCTTTGTTAGAGGATGAGTGGTGCGGTATGTGTTACAAATTTTGCGAATCGGTCTGGGCATCCCTTTTGTATACCGTCGCAAAATCGTGAAATTCCGGCGTGGTTAGTTTATGTACTGCCGCCGGGGCTTGCGGAAATGAAAGAGGGACTGAAGGTGAACCTTTTTGCTATTCACAGCCCGGAGAACGGAGGGCTGTGGCGGCTGGACGGGTCGTCCCGGTGACGGCGGCTCGAGCTGAACCGGGGAATGAAAGAACATTGCGGTGGAGCCCGGGAAGGGTTGATCAGGGTCTGGAACCGGTGCTAGGGCGTCAAGGAAGACTCGGCGCACTCGGTGATGGTCTCAGATCGCCGTGACAACCACAGGATCGGCCGGGCGACGAGGGACCGAAAGCTCAGCCGAGCGGCGAGGTGTTTCGGTTTACTGGATGGGAGCGCGTTGGGGCTGCGGTGAGAAACACCGGGTACGGCTCGGGCGCCTATATAAGGGCCCCGGGAGGCGGTTCAGCGGCGTGGGCGGCAAGCAGCTGCTGGCCTCGGCGGCCTGGAGCGGTGGCGACCGCGGCGAGAGCCCGAGACCCCTGTACTCGGTGTCCTCAGTCGGTTCTTTGAACTGTGCAGCTGACATGTGGGTCCCACCTGAGTTTTAACCTCTGAAATTAACTTTCCTCTACTGCTCCAAACAGTAATCCCCTAATACCCTCTAGGATTTGAATTATCTACCACATGCCCATTTGGAATTGGTAGAATTCAAATTGTGGAGTGTTTGACTAAATTTCAGCACATATGCAGTTTGAAATTCAAATAAGGTTTGAATTTGCTAAACTTAGCTCATGTCAAGATCAACTCCAAATGGAGTGAAAATTGGTGTGTGAACTCACAAAAATGTTCTGAGTACTAATATGCCTCCCACTTTTGAATTCATGGGATGGAAATAGTTTGAATTTGAATTTGAGTTCAAACCACCCTCTTTCTACTTATATCCCAAAAGACATCAAACGGTTTTGGATTTGGGTAAATTTTGGCATGAGCCTTCCTAGCAAGGTGTTGGAGTTTTTCATATGCTCGGCCCCTAGATGATGCATGTGGGATATGCCACTTTTGCATTTTGTGAGTTTATTCTCTAATGAGCATGTTGATGGTGGTTACTGACACGACCTCACGGTCTTGTCGAGCCAGGATCACGCTGAGGGGTGCTGCGTTGCACAGCACCATATAATACACATCAAAGGTACAAAGCGGAAGCAAAACTTTTATTACATAAAGTGGTTTATGAACATTTGTACATCTAAATAAGTCCAGTCTACACTCACGGGCTTAGACTACGCATCAAGTCCACGTCCAGCCCTTGAACGTGTCCTTGCTAGCACACACGCACACTAACTCTGCGGCGTGCACGACTCCCACTCGGTGATGGGTACATGTGGTAAAACCATTTGCAAAGAACTCGCCTAATTAGTGGAACCTTACTTTCAAGTTTTAGCCGCAGGTTGTGGAGAACCTTACACTAAGGCACATGAGAGAGCCGCAATCAAACAAGAAACACATTTCTCTCATGTACTTTGCCCAAGTTGAAAAGAACTTTAGTTAGCTCTAAACTACAACAAATCATTAGCAATAAAGTCCATCTTTCAATCACCAACATTTTAACATGCAACTAGCCTGTTCTTTCTACGTCACGGTATAGTGAACAAGTGGTACTCACTGACCGCGAGGGACGGCGATTATAATCGATTTACACCTGCAGGGTTACCCGAACAACCCGTCACGTACGCCCGTACTCGATGTTGCCTACAACAACCATCACGGACGCTGTACGCAACTACCATCCACCCGTTAGCCAAATGTTGAATCGGTCCAATCGCCCCGAGCAAGTGGTCTCTGCACGCGCATCTCAGTGCCGCCAGCCGATTTACACCTCGAGCTCTCAACCTACCCTCTGAACGATCAGCTATGCCTCAACACCCAGCTACCCGAGTTACATCGGATTCCCGGTTCCAATATAGCTGGTAGGTCTTCGGTACTGTTCTATCTTGTTCAACAGGCCCGCACACGGCTCGGTCCTCAATCGACACAAATGGAGCTATAGCACACAGGCCCTTACTCTCCGCTCGGTCTCATCTTTCTTGCCATGTGTATCATGTGCTATCTCTACCCGAGTTGAGTGCCTCTAGCCTATGCTCGCGAGTAGTTCCAACTACTCGACTTGTACAGAATCCTACCCTAACTTAGCTTTGCAGTAGCTAACAGGGTTTGCAATCCTAAACCCAACCCAGGGTTTTCTTGGTTATGCAATTGGGTTTCCAAACATGACTCTAATGCAAGGAAATAAGTAATACTCAAATAAGTGCTCAAAACAATAAAAAATTGTAAAAGGTTAATGCAAACCGGAGCTTGCCTTGCTGCTCTTGGTCGTAGGCTAGCTGCTCCTCTGGAGTAACGAAGTCTAGGACTTCGGGTTCCTCCTCGACCTTAGCTACTACATGATATACAAGTATATGTATTAATTTAAATGCATTTGATTGAGTTCAAACTTGTAAAGTTTATAACTCTTACTAGACAGACCCAATAACTGTGAAACTTTTACTGTGGCTTGGTTACAACCTAAACAGAGACTTGGTCAAGTTTTAGTTGCAGCAAAGCTCATTTGAACCCTCCACAATTAATTATACACTTGACATTAATTGAAGGCTTTTAGGGTGTTCTAAGCATTTTCATGAAACAAACTATGACTTTCTGAAAACTAGATTTTCAGAGGGTTCTAATGGAATTGGTCTCGCTTAATTTGAAGGTTCTGAAAATGTTTCTGAACATTTTCTATTTTCTCTGGAACAGTTTCACTAATCACACCATTAGGTGGATCAAATTAGCTCAAATGGATCTGAAACTTTTATGGTAGTTCAGGGATATTTTGGTGAACATTCCAGCAAAAGTTCAGGATTTTCTTCCAAAGGATTCTCCAGTTAAAATTCCAAACATTTTAAATTTGAGGAATTAATTCTGGAGAATTAAGGATTTTCATGAGGTGAAACTTGCTTTTCTGGAAAGTGCTCAGAGAGCTGAGTCCAACAAAATTTGGTTCACTCGATTTGGAGCTTTCTAGCCGAAGTTATGAGGATTTGAAGTTTGAAGGAAATCTGAAAATCGGGAAAAAGTTTAAACTCGCGGGTGGGCCACGGGGACACGCGTCGCACCCTGAGGCATCGGCACACCGTGGTCTGCAGGGTTCCTGCACGGCAGCACAACAGACCCCGGCCACATCTGATCCCGGTTTGAATTTTTAAGCCGCTGACGTGTGGGCCAGCCGGCTTCGTCTTCCTCCCGACGCCCGCGCTCTGCCGCCGGGGTATCACGCAGGAGAGCTCGCCGGCAGCTTCTGTAAAGCTCCAAACTTCACGATTTTGGCCGCCTCTGCCTATTTTCACTCGGGGAACAGGATTCTTAGGTCATCTCGCCATGAAAATGGCCGCCACATGGTCGGCGACGAGCAGCAGCCTCGGGAGAACTTCGGCCGTGTTGCCCGTCCTCCCTAGCACCTAACCCGATCGAGCTTAAGGTCGTCGAGCATCAGTGGACCATAGGCAAGGTCGACATGAGCTCTACGGAGCTCGGGAAGGGCTGTGTTGGGCTGTCACCGTGCGACCTAGGCCGGAAATCGGGATTTCTACTAAAACTCGAAGAACAGCAGTTTCCCTCCACGGTTCTTCGTGGTTCCTGCTCCTATGGACCTGCATGGGCTACTAGAAGTGATCCTCTCCATGATAGGATGAGTGATGCAGTGCGGCTTACGAATTTCTCGGATCGGTACAGACCTCACTTTTGCACACCGTCGCGAAAACATGAAATTCCGGCCTAAGCAGCGTTTGTCACGCCGCCGGAGCTTGCGGAAATGAAAGAGGGACTGAAGGCGAACCTCTTTGCTGTTCACAGCTCGGTGAACGGTGGGCTGTGGTGGCCGGGAGAATGGTTTCCGCAGCGGCGTCTCGAGCTGAACCGGCAGAGAAGGGATCGCCGCGGTGGAGCTCGGGGAAGACCGCGCAGGGTCTGGAACCGATGCGAGGGTGTTGAAGATGGCTTGGCACACCCGGTGCTGGTCTCAGATCGCCGGGAGGGTCACTGGATTGGCCGGGCGATGAGGAACCGAAAGTTCACTCGGGCGGCAAGGAGCTTCGGCTTTCCGGGTGGAATTGCGACGAGACAGCGGTGAAGACCCCCTGCGACTGCTCGGGCGCGCAGATAAGGAGCCTGCGAGGCGGTTCACCGGCCGAGGGCGGCAAGCAGCTGCTGTCCTCGCTGTTTCTTCGCCGTGGCGGTCACTGCAGCGCGCGCGAGTACCCGAGCTGAGCTCTCAGTCGGTTTCTTTTGCCTCAGTGGCTGACATGTGGGTCCCACCCGGGGTTTTAACCTCTGAAATTCACTCCTAATCACTGTTGTAAACAGTGAGCCCCAAAATACCCATGGTGATTCAAATTATTCACCCATGAGCCATTTGAATTGATTAGAATTCAAATTGGGTTTGGTTTTAATGAATTTCAGCACATGTTCAGTTTGAAATTCAAATAAAGTTTGAATTTGCCCCACTTAGCTCATGTCAAGATCAACTCCAAATGGAGTGAAAATTGGTGTGTGAGCTCACAAAAATGTGCTGAACAAGAATATGCCTCCCACTTTTGAATTCATGGGATAAAAACAGTTTGAATTTGAATATGGTTTCAAACTGCCCTTTTTCTAGCTATACCCAAAATGACCTCAAAAAGGTTTTGAATTTGGGTGAAACTTGGCATGGACATCCTTAGCAATGTGTAGGAGTTTTCATATGCCCAGCCCCTCTATATCACATGTGGGAAATACCACTTTTGCAATATGTGAGTTTGTTTTCTAATGAGCATGTTGATGGTGGTTACTTGCTCTTCATTTGTGTTCATCAACTTGCTTCAAATGAGGTGTGTGGTGTGGTGATGAACACTTTAAACATGTGTCAAAAACTGAGGCCCTTACATTCCTCCCCCCTTAAAAGAATCTCGTCCCGAGATTATAAGGTGAAAATGAGAGAGAGGACGGTGGAAAATTACCGGATATGCGACGTGAAGAAGTCGGGGTACTTAACGCGAAGAAATCCTTCGCTCTCCCATGTCGCTTCGTCCACGGAGTGATTACTCCATAGAACCTTGTAGAACCACAACGTACGGTTCCGTGTGGTTCGGGCCTTTTCGTCAATAATCTGAACCAGTCCCTCCTAATGTGTGAGATCTGGTTTCAGTTCCTCGATATTCCCCAGCCAAGTGGTGGTTAAACACTTGAGACACTTCCTCAGCTGAGAATGATGGAAGATGTCATACACACCGGTAAATATTCTTGGTAATTCCAGCCGGTATGCAACAGAACCACATCTTTCCATAACCTAGAATGGACCGATGAATCGGGGTGAATAGAAACTCTGACAAGTGAACCCCGTCCAAAAATGTACTTCCTAAATTCTGGGTTACGGGGTACGACAATTCTGTCCTTCAAACCACAGGACGTCGTCTCCGTCTTTCCGGAAACATTTCAACTCCTCACTATCTATATGTATCCGCAAATGTGACATGCCCCTGTCCTGTTTCTGGGCTGCCACCCTTTCTTCATGGATGGTGGGGATAAAAGCTAAATTATAGAGAGATCTAGGGGGAACCACACGTAATGGTGGCTCGCTCTCTCCAAACGGCGTGATGGTCAGATTGTTGACGCGTGACTTGCGACTCAGCGCATCCGCCACTACGTCTGCCTTGCCGGGGTGATAATGGATCTCTATTTCGTAATCCTTTATCAATCCTAACCATCTTCGCTGCCTCATGTTCAACTCCTTCTGAGTGAATATGTACTTGAGGCTCTTGTGGTCGGTATATAAATGCACAAGGTTACCGAGTAGGTAGTGCCTCCACATTTTAAGTGCAAGTGCCATGGCAGCAAACTCCAAGTCGTGCATTGGATAATTCTGCTCAGGGTTTCTGAACTGCCGTGATCCATACGTGACCACTCTTTGGTCTTGCATCAGCACACATCTGAGCCTAATGCCAGATGCGTCGCAGTACACATCGAACGGTTTTGTTGTGTCTGGCTGCGCCAAAACCGGTGCTGATGTTAGATGCTTGACTAAAGCCTTGAATGCCGCTTCACATGCTGAACTCCAAACATATTTGGTAGCCTTCTTTAGCAGCTCTGTCATAGGCTTGGCAATCTTCAAGAAGTTCAGGATGAACTTCCGATAATGTCCCACGAGTCCGAGGACACTCCGTACCTCGTGAACAGTTCTCAGGGACTTTCAATGCAGCACTTGTGCGACCTTACTCGGGCCTACAGCGATGCCCTTCGCTGAGATGGTATGCCCGAGAAAAAGTACTTTTGATATCTAGAATTCGCACTTGCTGAATTTCGCGTATAGCTTGTGATCCCGCAGCCTTTGCAAGACTATACACCGGTGCTTCTCGTGTTCTTCATTCGACTTGGAATAAACCAGCAGGTCATCGATGAAGATCATGACAAACTTTTCCAGCTCCGGCATTAATACCGAGTTCATTAGATACATGAAGTGAGCTGGAGCGTTGGTGGAACCAAGGAACATGACAAGGTACTCATAAACACCGTACCTCGTCGAAAAGCTGTCTTTTAGAATATCCTTAGCCCGTATCTCAATCTGATGGTACCCGGATCTTAAGTCTATCTGGAAAAAGATCCTTGCCTTGACCAACTAATCAAACAATATGTTGATCTGTGGTAACGGGTACTAGTTCTTGATGGTCACAGTGTTAAGCAGACGAGCACTACACAAAGTTGTAGTGTTTCGTGCTTCTCCTTTGCAAACAATGCTGAATAACCCCAAGGTAACGACCCAGTCATATAAAACCTTTGCTCATAGGGTTATTCAGCGGTGTCTTTCACTCTGCTCCTTCATTGGGTGCCATTTTGTACGGCCTTCGTAAACTCAGTGGCGTTCCTGGTGCAAGTTCAATCTTGAACTCTATGTCATGTTTGGGCGGTATGCCCGGTAAACAATTGGGAAACACCTCCTGAAATTTACGTACCACCGGACTGCCCTCTATCTAACAGTTTCTGAGTGGTTCAATATTGCAATCTGTTGCCGACTGACGCCCAAAACTAATGTATGAAGACCGTGCCGTGGGGAGTCTGAGCTTAACGGTTTGAAATTGATGTTGTGAACCGCTTTGTGGTAATTCAACCACGATATCCCCAAAATAATGTCGATCTTCAGACCCCAAGAATAAGCAGGGTCGTGGGTTATCGTCTAACCAGCAAACAAAGAGGTGCTCATAAAACAACATCACTTCTTGTAATGCTGCCACGGCGAAGATATGAGGCATTACCTCTTTGTAAAAGTGGTTTGGAGCTGATGTTGAGCCACAAAAAATTGACTAACAAAGCTAGGTGTGGCACCTAAGTCCAAGAGAATTAATACCGGTAGCCGATTCAGAGAAACATCTCTGCTAACACGGCTTCTCCTTCTGGAACATCATCACTCACTGTGTAATGAATGTTGCCCCTTGTCTGCCCTCTTTTCTGCAGATATCGGTACGGGTCTGAACATTTTTAATATGATGACCCACACCCTTGAATTGCCTCCAGACAATACCTAGCACAATGGTCCATCCGACCACAATTAGACCACGGATGTCTCTCCAGCTCTTCTCTAACTTGTGGTTGGAAGCCAGATACATATAGCTGCAGCGATGGAATACAAACCACCGTCTGATGCTGCTGCTCTGGAGGTGGTGCAAGTTGTGGTACTTGACCAGCAATCAATCTCTAAGGAGTTAATCATACAGAGGCCTACATATCACCAATGGCGTTCGGAACACCAACAAGTGCTTTTGGGGCACATATCACCAATTTGAAGCGGGGTGCCAACTTTCCTCTCACCCCGAATCTGTTTACGCCCTTCATTGGAGACACACGTAGGTATACGTGATCCCCGACTTCGAACTGTAATGGGCGTCTTCTCCAGTCCGCATATTGTTTCTGTCGGGATTGAGCGGCTTTTAGGTTAGCTTGAATCAGCCGAACCTTTTCCTCCGCGTTGTTGACAAGATCAATCCCGAAGGTAACCCTTTCGCCAGAGTCACACCAATTCAATGGTGTGCGGCATTTTCTCCCGTATAGCGCCTCGTAAGACGCCATCTTGATGCTGGCTTGGTATCCATTGTTGTACAAGAACTCGGCCAACGGCAAGTGATCATCCCAATTCTTGCCGTGGTTGATAGCGCAAGCTCGTAGCATATATTCTAAAAATTTGGTTTACCCGCTCAGTTTATCCATCCGTCTGCGGGTGGTATGCTGAACTACGGATCAGCTTCGTCCCCAATGCAGCGTGTAGCTGCTCCCAAAAAAGGGACACAAATAAAGTGCCCCGATCCGATATGATGGTACGGGGTACGCCGTACAAGCATAGGATCCATGAGATGTACAGTTCAGCGTACTTCTTGGTGTTGTAGTTGGTGTTGACCGGGATGAAATGGGCAACTTTGGTGAGCCGGTCGATGATCACCCACACAGAATCATGTTTCTAAAAAGTGGTGGGTAAACCGACGATGAAGTCCATGCTCACATTCTCCCACTTCCAGGCAGGAACTCCCAATGGTTGTAGCAGTCCCGGTTTCCTCTTATGGTCTGCCTTCACCCTTCGACATGTATCACACTCGGACACGTACTTTGCGATCTCCCGCTTCTTTCGTGTCCACCAAAACTTGCTTCTGAGTTCTTTATACATTTTGTTGCTGCCGGGGTGAATAGAAAACTTTCACAAGTGAGCCTCATCAAAGATTTTCTTCTGTAACTCTGGGTTACGGGGTACGACGATCCGGTCCTTGAACCATAGGACGCCGTCTCCGTCTTTCAGGAAACATTTCAGCTTCCAACTGTCTATACGTCTCCGCAAATGAGACATGCCCTTGTCATTTTTCTGGGCCGCCGCTATCTCTTCACGGATGCTGGGGATCAAAGCTAAGTTGAGAGAGCTCCATGTAGAATCACATGCAGCGATGGTTCGCTCTCTTCCAACGGTTTGATGGTCAGATTGTTGACGTGTGACTTGCGGCTCAGCGCATCCGCCACTATGTTTGGCTTGCCGGGGTGATAATGGATCTCTACTTCGTAATCCTTTATCAACTCTAACCATCTTTGCTGCCTCATGTTCAGCTCCTTCTGAGTAAATATGTAATTGAGGCTTTTGTGGTCGGTATATAAATGTACGAGGTTGCCGAGTAGGTAGTGCCTCCACATTTTAAGTGCAAGTACCACGGCAGAGAGCTCCAAGTCGTGAGTTGGATAATTCTGCTCATGGTTTCCTAGTTGTCGTGATCCATACGCGACCACTCTTCGGTCTTGCATCAGCACACATCCGAGACCAATGCCGGATGCATCGCAGTACAAATCGAACGGTTCTGTTGTGTCTGGCTGCCCCAAAACCGGTGCTGATGTTAGGTGCTTCACTAATGTCTTGAATGCTGCTTCACATGCTGGACTCCAAACATATTTGGTAGCCTTCTTCGGCAGCTCCGTCATAGGCTTGGCAATCTTTGAGAAGTTCGGAATGAACCTCCGATAATATCCCGCGAGTCCGAGGAAACTCCGTACCTCATGAACAGTTCTCGGGGATTTCCAATTCAGCACTTGTGTGATCTTACTCGGATCTACAGCGATTCCCTCCGCTGAGATGATATGCCCGAGAAAAGGCACTTGTGGTATCCAGAACTTGCACTTGCTGAATTTCGCGTATAGTTTGTGATCCCGCAGCCGTTGCAAGACTATACGCAGATGCTTCTTGTGTTCTTCCTCTGACATGGAATATACCAATATTGTAAAAGCCCAAGAAAAGGGACTTGCAAAAACTTTTCATCACCTCACGACACCACAGTTTTGTGGTGAATATCTTGTGAAGAATTGTGAAGAGCAAGTAACCTTCATCAAAAGAGCGATTAGAGGGGAAAGCCTACACCTTCACAAAGTAGGACTTCTACACATATGATAAAACATGAGAGGGTGTTCAAAAACCAACTTAGAGTCATTTACATGTTTGGACCCTAGTTGGATTAAGACCACTGAGTTGAAGTACTCAAGTACAATAAGAGGGTTTGAAAATCAGAATTATAACTAATGTCCAACTCAAAATTCAAATGAGGGAAGGACATAATGGTGATTCAAAACTGTTGTATTCAAACTCTTGGTTGCAGTAGCTAACACAAGAATCAAAGTGCATATTTGGATTCCTTAGGTCCAAATTAGTGGGGAGGCAAAGTTTCAAGAATGTTTGAAAAGGTTTGCTACCCATTATTCCAAAAAGGATCCAAATATGCAAAGAATTCAAATATACATTTGAATTTGGGGAAAATTTATCCAACCATACAAATGTAGCTCAGTTTGAGACTCCAAACATTTGAATTCATCACTTGCCAAGTTTTGGAGATCTTTTGAGGGGTGGGGGAGCACTGAAAAGTGGGTCCCACATGCATTGGGTGGAATAGACTTAACCCACAAGTTTTTCCCTCTATTTCTCAGTCAACCGAAGAGCTTCGGTCGCACAGCCAGCTGCCGCGCGCGCCGTCGCCCGGGAGGCCACTTCCTGATTCCCTCTCTCACGCTGGCAACCGGGCAGCAGCTTGCTCCTCCTCTACGTGACCCCTCTCCACGCAGCTGGGCCGAGCGTGTTGCCTTTCTCTTCCCCGACCAGCACGCGCACCGGCTCTGTTCATTCACTGGCGCCGCTCCTCCGATTTCCCCTGTACGCCGGCGCCTGCTCGGCCTTTGCCCGAGCCTCCAACACAAAAAGGGAGCACCAGTGCGTGCTCTAGCTAACCACCCCACCACCTCACGGCGTTAGCACTTCATTTAGCCACCAATCGATGATCGCAGCTGAGGACCGAGGCCACCCGGCGGAAAACCGAGGTTGCTCTCCGTGGACAGCACACCCCGGCCATTTTCACCGCTTGACTTCTACCCGAAAAAGGTGCACCTTAGTCTCCAGATCGTGTAGCTGCAACCCTCATAGCCATTGATAGACCGAGCACAGAGAATTCCTAAGAATCCCGAGAACTAGTGCATACGGGTAGGGGTCGGTCTACCCCAAATTCTAACTGCACCGTCCAAACCCAGCTCGGGTGAGCTTGCACACACCTTCCTCACTTCCTAGCGGCCCTCCTCGACCAAGAATCAAAGGATATGGCCCAGAAATGGCCGGGTTCTGGTTGTTTTTCGGGCCGCCATGGAATAATAGCTCGGGTCACCGTGGAGCTCTAGGTTGCCGACCTTTCCATGGGGTTTGGTGGCCATTTCCGTCACCCTCGAGCTTCTGCTGTTCTCTCCGACCCTTTTCCGATCGTTTTGATGCGTTGTAACGCATTCCCGACCATGACGCTGTCACCGTCAGGCGCCCTGTTCCGGTGAGCTACGGTCGCCGGCGACCCCCGAGCTGAGTTCAGCGTCATGAGTTAGGGCGGGGCGGCGAGTCTGGGGTCGGGGGATGGCCGGGAAAGCGGTTCCGGCGATGCTCGCCGGAGGGCGCCGCCGCGGGCCCCTGTTTGGCGCGAGGAAGGAGAAGATCGGCCGGGTGGCACCCACTGGCAGGCATTTGAACAATTTGGAATTTTCAGTTTTCAGTTTAACCTTTGGGGGGGGCACAACTTGGGGTAGGAGAGTCCAAAAATTATGAAACAAATTTTGTTGGATTTCTCTAACAGAGTACAATCCAAATATGAAACCCATTATGTAATCCTGGAAAATTCTTTAAAGCTTTTCAGAAACAGAATTTTAGAGGGAGTTTGGTTCATCCAAAAATCCCCAAATTTTGCCAGAATGTTCTTTAGGATGGTAGTGAACCCCCATAAAAATTTCAGACCATTTGGAGTTGATTTGATCAGAGCAATTGAAATTTGAGAGTGCTGTGTTCATTTGAATACAGAGACATTTTCAGAGAATTTCCAAAACTTGGAAATTCAGTTCTGGGCAAATCTTAGCTCCAAAAATGCTCGGAAAATTCATGCAAACTCTATGAACTATAACTGAAATTGTAGTTCACTAAGGTGAGCATGAACAGGGGTGTTACCTCAGAATTAATTCTTCTTTGCTTATTTGCTAAGAGAATTATTCTGAACAAACCACTCAATGAAAAGTGCTAAATTTTGATCCAGAGAGTTGTCTGGTGACACCGAACTCACAAAAAAATTCTCAGCTCCATTGGAGCTCTGGATCACCCCTGTCCTGTTTAACCACATGAGGGATTAATATGGAAGAGGGGGAAAACCACTTAGCACTTAATCATGTGCTTAGCTCCCAACCCAAACCACTAGCCCCAGTTTCCTTTTAAATTCTTAAACAGAGTTCCAGTTGTTAAAAACTTGTTGTTAGAACTAGCAGAAGCACTACAATAAACTTATGTGCATATCCAATAACATGTAGTAATTTATTAACGTGTAGTCGCTGAAGGCGAGGAGGCTCCGGAGGTACTCGACTTCCTACTTCCGGAAGAACTAACCCCTGACCAGAAGCAACAAGGCAAGCCCCGATTTGCATTAACTCTTTTATCAAGTTTTACTTTGTTCACATAATTAGGGTGATGTATGAATGTGTATTAGGAGTAGGATGAATGGAACCCCACTTGCATGACCAGAACTTTTCCATAAGAGTGAGGGTAGTGTCTAAGACCTCGAGTAGACAAGCTATGCTTAATGATTCATAGGACTTCGGTACAAGTCGAGTAGTTGGAATCTACTCGCGAGTTAGGCTTGGGACACACAGGATTGGTTCGAGTGATGTGAGATCACTTTAGTAATGAAAATGAGACTAGGCAGGGGCTAGGGCGCAGCAAGAGGAAGTCTTGTGTTCGCAGCCCTGTCCGTGTCGAATGAGGACCGATCCGTGTGCGGCCCTGCTGACAAGTATTGAACGTACCAAAGGCATATCGGATATATGGGCCCCGATAAACCGATGTAACCTAAACCTCCGGGCGTCGAGGCATAACGAACCGATTTATAGGTGTAGGCTGAGGGCAGCAAGGTGGAAATCTGCCAACGGGCATAGAGAGATGCTCCGTGTGGGGAACCTCCTGCTCGTTTCGGTGCGACCGGTTCGACGTTTGGGCTGTTGGGTGAAAGGTTGTCCCGTACGACATCGAGTGAGCGTGCTGTGCAGCTCCACGGGTGGGCGTACGTGACGTGCTCTTTGGGTTTCCCTGCAGGTGTATATCGAGTCGATTCGCCGTCCCTCGCGGTGACGAGTACCGCTTGTTCACTGAGTCGTGATGTAGATTAATGTATGAATGGTTATGATTCAATATTGTTGTTATGATATAATTGTATTGCTACATGCGTGCCACCAAATATTGCTTACTAAATTTCAGATTGCCGAACTGTTAACTTGTGGCTAAAAGATGAACTAAGGATGAACTTGTAGGTGTGTCCATTGGTGCACTATTACTATTCTATGTCCATTGTACCCTCATGTAGAGTTCCATGCTTAGGTGAGTCGGTTAAGTCTTGTTGATCCATCGTGCTCACGGTTGCTGCATAATTTTTTTCAGGTGAGGAGCCACCCACGGACTCGGACTACGAGTCCACCGGCGAGGGTTACCCTCCATCAGGGACCACGGCTGAGTGGGAGCCGTACACGCCGCGCTGAGCTGAGACGTGCAGCTAGTGTGGGTTGCCCTAGGGCTGGGCAACCAACTTTTGCTAGATAGGCGGGCGTGAGTTGTACAGAGTAGACTTCCGTTGTGTAAAATAAATACTAGTTTGTACTGAAGTTGTACCTGTTTGTACAGTTCAGTTTGTTTTTCCCATGTAATATATTGTGTCCTTATGACGTGTGCTGTCGGGCGTCGCATCGTGTGGCACCACCCTCTGCGATCCTGGATGGGTGGATCTCGGTCCGCCACAGCCTGGTACCAGAGCTGCATTGGGGATAGCACAGTACTTAAGGACTGTATAATGGGAAAACTTATATTTACAGTGAGGATTCGGTAGTTGCCCAAGTAAGGACTATATTAGCATAGTTACTTAAAGTGGTAAAGACTAACCTATGTGCTATAATTTTGAATTTAATTATGTAATGACGCACCTACGCTCTGGTAAGAATGGTAAGGAACGCCACCGAAAGTGGTTCAATTTCGGTTAGCTCCTCTGACAAGGAATGTGGTTCAGGGATTAGTCTCACAGCTTGGTGTGAGACGTCAATATGAAACTCTTGGACTCTTCATGTTCCTGAGTTCATATGAAACACTGATCCCTAGCGTGCATTAGGAAAGTAAGTGGAGACCCCATCGCGTGGTCAGTAATGCGAGAGTGTGTTCGTCTGGAAATAGCCCAGGAGGACATACGCAGCGCTTGCCATCGGCGTGCCCTGCAGGGCAGTAGGTGGTATCTGTTGGGTTGATAACATTCCCAACCGTGACGACCAGTTCATGACAAACTCGGGTTCCCCGTCGTGTGGTGTTGAAACACGATCACGTACCTTGAGACGTGACCTAACTCAAGGACGGCCGCATGGAAATGATACGGGCGTTTGTATTTAATTTCAAAAATGTCCTGCCTGAAATGAACAACCATTGAGTGCATCATTATTTTATGGTCTTCTGCAGGTACTAACCACGTATGTATCCGTGTAGAGAACGTGTGTGAGAGACCGTTTAGTGCCACACTTGAGACGTATATGCCGGTATAATCCGGTTAGGATTTTCTTTTGTGAGGAACGCAGTACCGAGATATCATAGGCATATGCATGAAAAATGATGATAACAAGGAATTAAAATCACTAGGTTCAACATCTAGGACCCTTGTTGGGTAGAAAAATTAGATAATGATGAGTGTAGTTCCAAAAGACTGAAAAACAGAGTGCTCTGTTTTGGGCAGCAAGTTTGCTGATCTTCAACAGGGCAAAACTCACAGGTATTTTAGCCCAGGGAGGTGTGGCATATAGTTCTGGAAAGGTATTTAAGTACCCTACAATCTTGTTGCAGACTTCCAGAGCTGAAACTCACCTTAAGATGGCTTAAATCCCAGAGGAATGTAAACTGTCCAGAATCAGGGCAGAGTAAACACTCTCTGGACTGTTCTGTTTTTCAAACATAACTCCCAGTAGAAAAATCTAAAATTTTCATATGATATATCTTTAGAAAGGGTAGAAGATGTTTTACATCTTTGTAATACAAAGTTTCTGAAATTTCAGCACAGATTTCAGTGGAACCAGAGTTGAAAACAGCAACTTCCCAAGGGAGGTGCTGTTAAAATTCTACCAGAAATTCTGTTGATTTTGAATTACCATAACTTTTTAACCAGAACTGATTTTGGGGCAAATGAATACTCATTGGAAAGATAATGAAACTAACTTTAACTTTGGTATTTAGCTTGAGTCATGAAAATGCACAGAACCAGATCAAAATCTTGGGTATGTAGAAACTGGTCATCCTGACAGAGGAATGACAGTTGAACTCAGTTGAGAGGTTGTTGTACCCTAGAGGGGGTTTGAGTACTAGAGACCATGTTTGTGTCGTATTGAAGATAAAAGGGCGGTATACGTGATGACAACGTGATAGTAACGTCTTGTGGTGACCAAACCTAGTTGTGGTGAGCATCCAAAGAGGAGGTTCATCAAGTTGGATTAAACTAGCTTGTATTTGGTCTGGTAATGGTGTAGTTTGTGCAAAGTTATTATATTTTCTACACACGAGATGTATCGCATGTTTTATTGTCATTATGTTTTTACGCCTATTTTTATTGGACTGCATGCAATATGTTGCGGGGCTGATGTTTATTGTCGTATGGTTGCAGATGGTTCGTACTAGGACCATGCACGAGGTTGGTGGCTCTAGCCAACAGGGGGGTGATGACCCCCAGCCACCGGCCCATGACAGCACCCCGCAACAGCAGCCACCACCACCGCCTCCGCTTACTCTAGCGGATATGATAGCGGCACTGGTGGGTGGTCGTGAGGAGCAGACCAACCTGCTCCGCACGATCGTGCAGAATACATCCCAGGCGGGGGGACGTCAAGAGAGGGGACCCTGGGATCCCCGTGAGGTGTCGTACTCGGATTTCATGAGTACGCACCCTCCAGTGTTCACTGAAGCTGAAGAACCACTGGAGGCCGACAACTGGCTGCGGACCATCGAGTCCAAGTTCGGGCTGCTCCAATGCACGGAGCGGCAAAAGACCTTGTTCGCAGCGCAGCAACTTCACGGTGCCGCTGGTGCATGGTGGGCGAATTATGTCGCCTCACGTCCGGCTGGCCATGCTGTGGAGTGGGAAGAGTTCCGGGAGGCATTCCGCGCCTATCATATTCCTCCCGGGATCATGAAGAGGAAGTTCCAAGAATTCTTGGAGCTGAAGCAGGGCAGGAGGAGTGCCCATGACTACTCCCGTGTCTTCAACCATCTGGCGCAATATGCGTCAGACTACATATCCACTGAAGAGAAGAAGCGGGAACATTTCTATCGGGGGTTACACCCCGAAATGAAGACACATCTTGTTCAGTGGAATCGCGGCACCTTCAACGACCTAGTCAATGCCGTGATTATGCAAGAGGACGCTCAGCGGGAGTTGGCAGCTGAGCAGAGGAAGCGCAGCGCTCCACCTAGCAGTGGGGGTGGCGCTCCTCAGAAGTACCGTATGGTGTATCGGACACCATCCGGACAGCAGTGGCATCCACCGGCGCGAACTCAACGGTTCGGGGGACGTACGTTTCAGTCACCTCCGTTCCGACCGCCGATGCCACCACCAAGACAGCAGCAGCAGCAGAAGCAGACGGTACCCCGGGCATTTCCACCACCACAACGCGCCCCGGGTTTCCGTCCACCGATCAGCGGGGGACCGCCCCGTTTCACTTGCTTCACGTGTGGCCAGGCGGGCCACTTCACCAAAGGCTGTCCCCAGGGGCAGCAAAGCAGCGGGAAAACCCAGTTCCAGGGCAGTGCTCGAGGCCGACCTCCGGTCAAGATGGTGGGTCAGCGGACTGGGGGCGTTCGCCACCTCGACAATGAGGACGCCCCGGAGGGAGACAACGTGCTGGTGGGTACGTTTACTCTCAACAATCAAGCCATCATCATACTTTTTGATTCTGGTGCAACCCATAACTTCATAAGTGCATCATATGTGGTTAAGCATCAGCTGGAAGCCTTTCCAACCGAGTGTTCTTATATGATCTGCTCACCGGGAGGAAAGATTTCAGCAACGATGATGGTTCCGAAAGCACCATTGTGCTTAGGTGGGAAGATATATCCCACCACTATGATTATCCTTGAGGGGCAGAAGATTGATACAATCTTGGGAATGTCATGGCTAAGCTACCATGGCGCTGTCCTGGAAACTTTAGCGCGGACGGTTCACCTCAACTCCCCATTACACCGTCCGCAGTCCCTCCTATTAGATAATCCAATCCGAGAGGTTTCAGCGATCACCAATACTGAAGCTCTCAAGTTGGAGGACATTCCCGTAGTCCGGGAGTACCCCGACGTGTTTCCAGATGATCTTCCGGGCATGCTGCCGGAGCGGGATGTCGAGTTCAAGATCGAGCTGGCACCCGGGACTACGCCCATATCACGGAGACCATACAAAATGGCTCCGAATGAGCTGGCTGAACTGAAAGAACAGCTCAATGATCTGTTGAGCAAAGGTTTCATTAGGCCGAGTTCCTCGCCTTGGGGATGTTCGGCGCTATTTGTGAAGAAGAAGGATGAAACATTGAGGCTGTGTGTGGACTACGGGCCGCTCAACGCCGTCACCATCAAGAATAAGTACCCACTGCCCCACATCGACATATTGTTTGATCAACTTGTGGGTGCAAGTGTGTTCTCCAAGATGGACCTTCGCTCTGGATATCATCAGATCAAGATCCGGGCGGAGGATATCCCGAAGACGGCCTTCTCGACGAGATATGGGTTATATGAATATCTCGTCATGTCCTTTGGTCTCACAAACGCTCCAGCCCATTTCATGTATCTCATGAACTCGGTGTTCATGCCGGAGCTGGACAAGTTCGTGTTAGTTTTCATCGATGATATCTTGGTTTACTCCAAGACAGAAGCCGAACATGCCGAACACTTGCGGATTGTTCTTCAACGATTGCGAGACCATAAGCTCTACGCCAAATTCAGCAAATGCGAGTTTTGGATCAGCCAAGTGTCATTCTTGGGACATATCATCTCAGCAGAAGGCATTGCGGTTGACCAAGCAAAATAGAGCAAGTGCTGAAATGGAAAGCCCCCACTTCAGTTCATGAAGTCAGAAGCTTCCTCGGGTTAGCGGGATACTATCGGAGATTCATTCCAAGCTTCTCCAAGCTCGCTAAGCTGATGACAGAATTGCTGAAGAAAGGGACGAAATATGTTTGGAACACGGCGTGTGAAGGAGTGTTCCGAGCATTGGTGAAGCATCTCACCACAGCCCCGGTCTTAGTTCAGCCGGATACAACAAAGCCCTTCGACGTGTATTGTGACGCGTCCGGTATTGGGCTGGGCTGCGTGTTGTTGCAGGATGGACGTGTGGTCGCATATGGCTCACGCCAACTTCGGAACCATGAGCAGCACTATCCGACTCATGATCTTGAGCTTGCTGCAGTGGTTTTGGCGCTAAAAATGTGGAGGCACTATCTCCTGGGGAATCTGGTGCATCTCTACACCGACCACAAGAGCTTGAAATACATTTTCACCCAGAAGGAGCTGAACATGAGACAATGGAGGTGGTTAGAACTGATCAAAGATTATGAGATCGAGATCCATTACCACCCCGGCAAGGCGAATGTGGTTGCCGACGCGCTGAGTCGGAAATCACATGTCCATCACCTCACCATTACACCGGTGGAGGAGGAAGAGCCGAGTTTATACTTGGTTCCTTATGGATCACTTTACAACCTTGCCCTCATCCCTACTGTTAGGGAGGACATCATTGCAGCTCAGAAGACCAATAAAGGCATGGCACATGTCCGGAGACGGATAGACAATGGGGAGATCAAATGTTTCTGGAAAGATTATGAGGGGACGCTATGGTTTAATGACCGCATAGTCGTACCCCGAGATATGGAGTTGAGGAAAAAGATCCTTGATGAAGCTCACTTGTCTAAATACTCCATTCATCTGGGCAGCAACAAAATGTACCAAGATTTGAAAAGGAAATTTTGGTGGACACGGATGAAGCGGGAGGTAGCGAAGTACGTATCCGAGTGCGATACGTGTAGACGAGTGAAGGCTGATCATATGAGGAAATCAGAGATGTTGCAACCCCTGAAGATTCCGGCATGGAAATGGGAATATGTGAGCATGGATTTCATTGTGGGATTGCCCCTGACTTCCAACAAGCATGACTCCATTTGGGTAATCGTTGATCGGTTAACCAAGACGGCTCACTTCATCCCAGTGCATACACATTACAATGCCGGCAAGTACGCGGAGCTGTATATAGCGAAGATTCTATGCTTATATGGGATACCCAAAACCATCATCTCAGATCGAGGTGCATTATTTATATCTTGCTTTTGGGAGCAGTTACACGCTGCATTGGGTACTAAGCTGATCAGGAGCTCCACCTACCACCCTCAGACAGATGGCCAAACAGAGAGGGTGAATCAAGTTCTGGAAGACATGTTGAGAGCATGTGCCATCCACCATGGTAGGAACTGGGTTGGCCACCTGCCGTTGGCGGAATTCTCGTACAACAATGGCTATCAGGCGAGTATCAAGATGGCACCCTACGAAGCTCTCTACGGTCGCAAATGCCGCACCCCATTAAACTGGTGCGAGTCCGGTGAAAGGGTCACATTCGGGGTTGACGTGGTGAACAATGCCCAAGAGCGCGTTCGTACGATTCAAGCTAATTTGAAGGCCGCTCAATCCCGGCAGAAGAGCTACGCTGATAAGAGGCGTAGGCCGTTGCACTTTGAGGTCGGGGAACACGTGTACCTCCGTGTGTCTCTGATGAAGGGCGTGCACCGGTTCGGTGTGAAGGGGAAACTCGCTCCCCGTTTCATTGGTCCCTATGCTATCACCGAGAAGTGTGGACCAGCGGCGTATAGACTGGAGCTACCGGCATCCCTTTCTGGTGTCCATGACGTTTTCCATGTTTCGCAACTGCGAAAATGTTTAAGGCATAAAGCTGCTGTTCCTACCAAAGTCATCGGCGAGCTGAAACCGGATTTGACATACGATGAATATCCGGTGGCAATTCTTGATGAGAAAGCCAAAACCACGCGTAGCAGAATGTTGTGGTTCTACAAAATACTCTGGAGCAACCACACCGCTGAAGAAGCGACGTGGGAGAGCGAGGAATTCCTTCGCTCAAATTACCCGGAGTTCATGGCATCTCAGCACGGGTAAGTCCCTATTACATCGCTATCTCTTCTTTTGTAATCTCGGGACGAGATTCTTTTAAGGGGAAGGGATGTAAAAGCCCAAGAAAAGGGACTTACAAAAACTTTTCATCACCTCACAACACCACAGTTTTGTGGTGAATATCTTGTGAAGAATTGTGAAGAGCAAGTAACCTCCATCAAAAGAGCGATTAGAGGGGAAAGCCTACACCTTCACAATGTAGGACTTCTACACATATGATAACACATGAGAGGGTGTTCAAAAACCAACTTAGAGTCAGTTACATGTATGGACCCTAGTTGGATTAAGACCACTGAGTTGAAGTATTCAAGTGCAATGAGAGGGTTTGAAAAATCAGAATTTGAACTAATGTCCAACTCAAAATTCAAATGAGGGAAGGACATAATGGTGATTCAAAACTGTTGTATTCAAACTCTTGGTTGCAGTAGCTAACACAAGAATCAGTGCATATTTGGATTCCTTAGGTCCAAATTAGTGGGGAGGCAAAGTTTCAAGAATATTTGAAAAGGTTTGCTACCCATTTTTCCAAAAAGGATCCAAATATGCAAAGAATTCAAATATACATTTGAATTTGGGGGAAATTTATCCAACCATACAAATGTAGCTCAGTTTGAGACTCCAAACATTTGAATTCATCACTTGCCAAGTTTTGGAGATCTTTTGAGGGGTGGGGGAGCACTGAAAAGTGGGTCCCACATGTCATTGGGTGGAATAAACTTAACCCCCAAGTTTTTCCTTGTTTCTCAGTCAACCGAAGAGCTTCGGTCGCACAGCCAGCTGCCGCGCGCGCCGTCGCCCGGGAGGTCACTTCCTGATTCCCTCTCTCACGCTGGCAACCGGGCAGCAGATCACTCCTCCTCTACGTGACCCCTCTCCACGCAGCTGGGCCGAGCGTGTTGCCTTTCTCTTCCCCGACCAGCACGCCCACCGGCTCTGTTCGTTCACCGGCGCCGCTCCTCCGATTTCCCCTGTACGCCGGCGCCTGCTCGGCCTTTGCCCGAGCCTCCAACACAAAAAGGGAGCACCAGTGCGTGCTCTAGCTAACCACCCCACCACCTTGCGGCGTTAGCACTTCAATCAGCCACCAATCGACGATCGCAGCTGAGGACCAAGGCCACCCGGCGGAAAACCGAGGTTGCTCTCCGTGGACAGCACACCCCGGCCATTTTCACCGCCTGACTTCTACACAAAAAAGGTGCGCCTTAGTCTCCAGATCGTGTAGCTGCAACCCTCATAGCCATTGATAGACTGAGCGCAGAGAATTCCTAAGAATCCTGAGAACTAGTGCATACGGGTAGGGGTCGGTCTACCCCGAAATTCTAACTGCACCATCCAAACCCAGCTCGGGTGAGCTTGCACACACCTTCCTCACTTCCTAGCGGCCCTCCTCGACCAAGAATCAAGAGATATGGTCCAGAAATGGCCGGGTTCTGGTTGTTTTTTGGGCCGCCATGGAATAATAGCTCGGGTCACCGTGGAGCTCTAGGTTGCCGACCTTTCCATGGGGTTTGGCGGCCATTTTCGTCACCCTCGAGCTTCTGCGGTGCTCTCCGACCCTTTTCTAATCGTTTTGATGCGTTGTAACGCATTCCCGACCATGCCGGAACCCTAACCGCCGCTGTCACCATCGGGCGCCCTGTTCCGGTGAGCTAGGGTCGCCGGCGACCACCGAGCTGAGTTCAGCGTCATGGGTTAGGGCGGGGCGGCGAGTCTGGGGTCGGGGGATGGCCGGGAAAGTGGTTCCGGCGATGCTCGCCGGAGGGCGCCGCCGCGGGCCCCTGTTTGGCGCGAGGAAGGAGAAGATCGGCCGGGTGGGACCCACTGGCAGGCATTTGAACAATTTGGAATTTTCAGTTTTCAGTTTAAACTTTTGGGGGCCACAACTTGGGGTAATAGAGTCCAAAAATTATGAAACAAATTTTGTTGGATTCCTCTAACAGAGTTCAATCCAAATATGAAACCCAATTAGTATGAAACCCATTATGTAATCCTGGAAAAAATTTTAAAGCTTTTCAGCAAAAGAATTTTAGAGGGAGTTTGGTTCATCCAAAAATCCCCAAATTTTGCCAGAATGTTCTTTAGGATGTTAGTGAACCCCCGTAAAAATTTCAGACCATTTGGAGTTGATTTGATCAGAGCAATTCAAATTTGAAAGTGCTTGTTCATTTGAATACAGAGACATTTTCAGAGAATTTCCAAAACTTGGAAATTCAGTTCTGGGCAAATCTTAGCTCCAAAAATGCTAGGAAAATTCATGCGAACTCTATGAACTATAAATGAAATTGTAGTTCACTAAGGTGGGCATGAACAGGGGTGTTACCTCAGAATTAATTCTTCTTTGCTTATTTGCTACGAGAATTGTTCTGAACAAACCACTCAATGGAAAGTGCTAAATGTTTATCCAGAGAGTTGTCTGCTGACAAGGAACTCACACAAAAATTCTCAGCTCCATTGGAGCTCTGGATCACACCTGTCCTGTTTAACCAGCTGAGGGATTAATATGGAAGAGGGGGAAAACCACTTAGCACTTAATCATGTGCTTAGCTCCCAACCCAAACCACTAGCCCCAGTTTCCTTTTAAATTCTTAAACACAGTTGCAGTTTTTAAAAACTTGTTGTTAGAAGTAATAGCAGAAGCACTACAATAAACTTATGTGCATATCCATTAACATGTAGTAATTTATTAACATGTAGTCGCTGAAGGTAAGGAGGCTCCGGAGGTACTCGACTTCCTACTTCCGGAAGAAGAACTAACCCCTGACCAGCAGCAACAAGGCAAGCCCCGGTTTGCATTAACTCTTTTATCAAGTTCTACTTTGTTCACATAATTAGGGTGATGTATGAATGTGCATTAGGAGTAGGATGAATGGAACCCCACTTGCATGACCAGAACTTTTCCATAAGAGTGAGGGTAGTGTCTAAGACCTCGAGTAGACAGGCTATGCTTAATGATTCATAGGACTTCGGTACAAGTTGAGTAGTTGGAATCTACTCGCGAGTTAAGCTTGGGACACACAGGATTGGTTCGAGTGATGTGAGATCACTTTAGTAATGAAAATGAGACTAGGCAGGGGCTAGGGATCAGCAAGAGGAAGTCTTGTGTGCGCAGCCCTGTCCGTGTCGATTGAGGACCAGTCCGTGTGCAGCCCTGCTGAACAAGTATTGAACGTACCGAAGGCATATCGGATATATGGGCCCCGATAAACCGATGTAGTCTAAACCTCCGGGCGTCGAGGCATAACGCACCGATTTATAGGTGTAGGCTGAGGGCAGCAAGGTGGAAATCTGCCAACGGGCATAGAGAGATGCTCCGTGTGGGGAACCTCCTGCTCGTTTCGGTGCAACCGGTTCGACGTTTGGTCTGTTGGGTGAAAGGTTCTCCCGTACGACATCGAGTGAGCGTGCTGTGCAGCTCCAAGGGTGGGCGTAAGTGACGTGCTCTTTGGGTTTCCCTGCAGGTGTATATCGAGTAGATTCGCCGTCTCTCGCGGTGACGAGTACCGCTTGTTCAGTGAGTCATGACGTAGATTAATGTATGAACGGTTATGATTCAATATTGCTGTTATGATATAATTGTATTGCTACATGCGTGCCACCAAATATTGCTTACTAAATTTCAGACTGCCGAACTGTTAACTTGTGGCTAACAGATGAACTAAGGATGAACTTGTAGGCGTGTCCATTGGTGCACTATTACTATCCTATGTCCATTGTACCCCTCATGTAGAGTTCCATGCTTAGGTGAGTCGGTTAACTCTTGTTGAGCCATCGTGCTCACTGTTGCTGCTTAAGTGTTTTTCAGGTGAGGAGCCACCCACGGACTCGGACTACGAGTCCACCGGCGAGGGTTACCCTCCGTCGGGGACCACGGCTGAGTGGGAGCCGTACACGCCGCGCTGAGCTGAGACGTGCAGCTAGTGTGGGTTGCCCTAGGGCTGGGCAACCAACTTTTGCTAGATAGGCGGGCGTGAGTTGTACAGAGTAGACTTCCGCTGTGTAAAATAAATACTAGTTTGTACTGAAGTTGTACCTGTTTGTACAGTTCAGTTTCTTTTTCCCATGTAATATATTGTGTCCTTATGACGTGTGCTGTCGGGTGTCACATCGTGCAGCACTACCCTCTGCGATCCTGGATGGGCGGATCTCGGTCCGCCACAAATATGTCGTCGATGAAGACCAGGACAAACTTGTCCAGCTCCGGCATGAATACCGAGTTCATCAAATACATGAAATGAGATGGAGCATTGGTGAGGCCGAAGTACATGACCAGGTACTCATAAAGTCCGTACCTCATCGAGAAAGCTGTCTTCGGAATATCCTAAGCCCGTATTTTAATCTGGTGGTACCCGGATCTTAAATCCATCTGGGAAAAGATCTTTGCTTCGACTAACTGATCAAACAACATGTCGATCCGTGGCAACGGGTACTTGTTCTTGATGATTACGATGTTTAGTGGATGATAGCCCACGCAAAGACGCAACGTCTTGTCCTTCTTCTTCACGAATAATGCCGAACAGCCCCATGGCAAGGAGCTCGGCCTAATAAAACCCTTCTCCAGCAGGTCCGTTAGCTGAGTCTTCAGTTCAGCTAATTCCTTGGGCGCCATCTTGTACGGCCTTCGGGATATTGGCATGGTTCCCGGTGCAAGTTCAATCTTGAACTCCACCTCTCTGTCGGGCGGCATCCCCGGTAAATCATCCGGGAACACGTAGGGAACTCACGGACCACTGGAATGTCTTCCAATATGATGGTGGTGGATTGATATATACTTCGAAGTTTTATTTCTGGACTGTCCAGAAATAAGGAATGAGATTTGTGCACTTCTGAGTTCAAGTGCACAATTCGGAGGACGGTGTCTAAAACAGCGCCGTGGCGGGTTAACCATGACATTCCTAAGATGACATCAACCTTCTGTCCCCCTAAAATTATGAGAGACGTAGGGTACACCCTACCCTCTAAGCATAATGGCGCTTTTGGAACCATCATGCTTGCTGAAATTTTCCCACCCGGTGAACAAATCAAATATGGACTATCGGTGGGTAGTATTTGCAAGCTGTATTTAGCAATGAAATCTTGGCTAATAAAGCTATGCATGGCGCCTGAATCAAATAATACTATGGCGGGATGCTGGTGGAGTTGGAACATACCCGCAAGGATTGGTTCACCCTCCGACACGTCCTATATGGCAAGTTGGTGGACAGTGCCGGGCCTACGGTTTGCCCGCCGCGCATCAGTGGGGTTCTGGGGCTGATTCCTTCCCGGGAACTGCGGTGCAACTCCGCCGCCTTGCCTATCAGGACAACTGCTGGTGAAGTGTCCTGGACGACCACACTTGTAGCATGTGTCTGCTGCTTGTCCGGTGTTTGGGGGACGAAAGCCCGGCATGCGCTGCTGAGGTGCATACGCATGCGGCATCGCCCGCTGCTGTTGTTGCAAAGCCGTGATGTTGACACAGCTTTTCTTCTTCTCCTTCTTCAGACGATGCAACTGATTATACTGTTCGTTCAGTCGCTTAATCGTCGGAAGGAGAACATTGCGGAGTGCGCTGTGAGGACTCTCGAAATGATCTCCATGGCTGTTGCTCTCCTTGAGCCTCATGGCGAGACATTCTGTATGAACAGCTTGGCTGTCCATCACGGCCTTTCCCGCCCTCAATTGGAGACTGAGGTTTGCCTCCGCGGGACTGTACCTTGGGCAACCCAGATCTGTTGCCTCCATGTACCTCCCTTCCCACATGTGATTAGCCCGTCCCTCCACCGGAACGATCACGTATGGAGTGCTCTCCATAGATCTCATATGTAGTTGGCAGAAACGCGACATAGTGTCGCGGGCTGCCACTTGCCACATTTCTTCCAGCTGTCTGCCTCTCACCGTAACGGTGAACGGCGCCCAACCGGGTGGCGTAGACCCTACAGGAACTACAACATGGATCATCCACGTCTTGTTCCCCTCCTAGCCTTCTTCCTTGGCAAAGTACTGCGGCCTCTTGCTATACCCGAAATATTGAAGCATTTGCCTCAATGCTTCTGGATAGCAGCTGTGGTGAGAACAGTGGAACCCACCCACCCGTTCTCCAACTGTCTATCCGCTGTCATCTGTAAAAACATATTTGAGAAATGTCAAATATTTATTTGAACAGTAAACCCTTGAGTTATAACATAAAACATGTCATTGAACTCATAAAACTTGGAAACATAGTTCAAACTTAAACAAATTTGACTGCTGATCTGCTGTCCACTATGACAGCCCTGACCAGTTTCCATTTAAACCTGATTTAGACCGTGCTAAAAGCAAAACCAATTCTGCAGCTCAACATCAAAGTTAAAGGTAACTTCAAAATATTTCCATAAAGTATTTGCTTGGCCTAAGATCTGTCCTGGTTCAAAAGTTATAAGATGTCGAAGTTGATAGAATTTCTGGAGAAAATTGGACAGCACCTCCCTGCTTTAGGTACTGATTTGATCCAAGAATTCCAGTTAATTCTACTCCTAATCTGACAAAACTTTCTGTCACAAAGTTGTAACCCATCTCTTAAAATTTTCAGAACTACCTCATTTTCTATTTTTGGATTTTTATGCAGGAAGTTATGCTCAATTTACAGAGAGTTACAGAGAGTGTTTGCTCTGTCCTGTTTTCTGCACAGTTTCAACTCCACTGCATTTTTCGATTGGTTAAGGGATGAAACACCTCAGGACCTCAACAGAAAAGTTGTAAGGCTCTTCCAAAGCATTCCAAATGTATCATATGACCCCAACCTCGAAATAACTCAACCTCTAGCCTCTGATTAACTTCAGCCTTATTTCAGCTGAAAACAGGGGACTCTGTCCTTAGTATCTATAAGTTAAAAACTTGTTAACTTTGAATATCCTGATTAAGGGAAGGAGTTACCTCAAATTTTAGTGTTCTGGAATCAAACTTTCAAGTTCTACAATGCATTTTCTCATTTAGCGGGGCGTGACGTCGATGCGTCACCAGATCATGTCGGTACTACGTCCTCACAAAGAAAAACCTATACCGGACTTAGCCGGCTTCGTTAATTCAGTGGCACTAAGTGTCACTCGCACACGGATGCTACACGTCTACCATTTCGTGGTTAGACTACCTGCAGATAACTCACACAATCGTCAGACTCAGCTGCACACCGAGCCCGATATCCATACAGTTCGTACACCCGGCCGTCATCACTCGCCCGGATGTGCTCAAGCCAAACACGCCTTGAGCTACGTGTGCACGTTACAGATCACGTGACAGGGTCTCCAAAATTTCCCAAAGCACGCCAGGGACAGACGTTGCTCGAATACCCTGAACGACATGAAGAGTCATAGAGGATATTAAAACGAGTCGGGTTACCTGCCACCCGTGGGGCTTCGCCCTTCAGCTTGTGCGCAATGGTGGACAACACTTACGTGCACCCCCCAAGACATAAAGCGTCCCGAGATGAACGATACTCCGACATAAGCAAATAGGTTAGTATGCCACTTTCTATATGCTAACAACATCTCTATATGGGCTACTAACTCATTCCTCACTGGATTTGTGAAAAAGATGACCTTTGTAGTGCGTTAGACCTCAAGCGAGCTCTGATACCACGCTGACACAACCCCATCGGCCTTGTCGAGCCAGGATCATGCTAAGGGGTGCTGCGTTGCACAGCACCGGATAACGCACGTCAAAGATACAAAGCGGAAGCAAATTTTTATTACATAAACCAGTTTATGAACATTTTTCAACAAAATAGTCCAGTCCACACTCACAGGCGTAGACTATGCATTGAGTTCACGTTCAGCCCGTGAACATGTCCCCTCTAGCACGCACACACACTAACACGGCGGCATGAACGACTCCCACTCGACGGGGTTCCCCTCCTAGGGTTCCGTCTCCTCCTCGGGAGTCCCTTCCTCATAGACCCCTGCAAAAGCTTCAAACACAAGCAGTGAGCATGATGGCTCAGCAAGACTGACCCGTCTCTCCTATGCATGGAACTTCTACATGATGGGTACAGGGTACATGAGGTAAATAATTTGCAATGGACTCGCCTAATTATTTGAACCTTACTTTCAACGTTTTAGCAGCAGGTGCTGGAGAACCATACGCTAAGGCACATGAGAGAGCCGCAATCAAACAAGAAACGCATTTCTCTCATGTACTTTGCCCAAAGATGAAAAGAACTTTAATTAGTTCTAAACTACAACAAGACATTAACAAGCAAGGTATATCTGTTAAATCAGCAAACTTTTAACATGTATCTAGCCTGTTCTTTCTACGTTATGGTACAGTGAACAAGTGGTATTCACTGACCGCAAGGGACGGCGATTATAATCGATTTACACCTGCAGGGTTACCCGAATAACCAGTCACGTACGCCCGTACTGGATGTTGCCTACAGCAACCATCACGGACGTTGTACGCAACCCCCTTTCACACGTCAGCCAAATGTTGAACCGGTCCAATCGTCCCGAGCAAGAGGTCTCTGCGTGCGCATCCACAGTGCCGCCAGCCGATTTACACCTCGAGCTCTCAACCTACCCTCTGAACGACCAGCTATGCCACAACACCCAGCTACCTGAGTTACATCGGTTTCCCGGTTCCCATATAGCCGGTAGGTCTTCGGTACTGTTCTAGCTTGTTCAACAGGCCTGCACACGGCTCGGTCCTCAATCGACACAAGCGGAGCTATAGCACCCAGGCCCCAACGTCCTGCTGCCCTTACTCTCCGCTCAGTCTCATTTTTCTTGCCATGTGTTTCATTTGCTATCTCTACCTGAGTCGAGTGCCTCTAGCCTATCCTCGCGAGTAGTTCCAACTACTCGACTTGTACAGCATCCTACACTATCTTAGCATTGCAGTAGCTAACAGTGTTTTCAATCCTAATCCCAACCCATGGTTTTCTTGGCTATGCATTTGGGTTTCAAACAAGACTCTAATGCAAGAAGTAAGTGGTACTCAAAGTAAGTTCTCAAAACGATACAAATTTATAAAAAGGTTAATGCAAACTGGGGCTTGCCTTGCTGCTCTTGGTCGTAGGCTAGCTGCTCTTCTGGAGTGACGAAGTATAAGACGTCGAGTTCCTCCTCAACCTTAGCGACTACATGACATAACATGTATATGTATTAGTTTAAATGCATTTGAATTGAATTTGACTTGTAAAGACTATAAGTACTTACTAGACAGACCCAATGACTCTGATATTTTTACTGTGGTTTGGTTACAACCTAAACAGAGACTTGGCCAAGTTTCATTTGCAGCAAAGCTCATTTGAGCTCTCCACAAATAATTATGTACTTGACCTTAATTGGAGCTTCTAGGGTGTTCTAGGATTTTAATGGAGCAAGTCATGACTTTCTGAAAACTAGATTTTCAGAGGGTTCTAATGGACTTGGTTTCACTTAATTTGAAGGTTCCTAACCAAAGATATGAGCTAAACAATTTCAGAGAAATTATGAAAATGTTTCTGGACATTTTCTATTTTCTCTGGAACAGTTTTATTAATCACACCATTAGGTGGATCAAATGAGCTCAAATGGATCTGAAATTTTTTTGGTAGCTCAGGGATAGTTTGGTGAACATCCAGCAAAATTTCAGAAATTTCCTCCAAAGGGTTCTCCAGTTAAAATTCTAACCAGTTTGAAATTTGAAGAATTAATTCTGGAGAAATAAGACTTTTCATGAAGTTAAACTTGATTTTCTGGAAAGTACTCAGAGAGCCAAATCCAACAAAATTTGGTTCACTCGATTTGGAGTTTCCTAGCCAAAGTTATGTAGGTTTGAAGTTTGAACTAGATCTGAAAATCAGGAAAAAGTTTAAACCGCTGCGCGTGGGACCAGGCTATGTGTCAACTTCTCAGCGGTCAATACACGGGGCTACAGCATCTTTCGCGCGCAGCCGCACCCGATCCTGTGCCACAGCAGATCCTGGTTTTAAAATATCAGCCGCTGACGCGTGGGACAGGGGGCTTCGTCTACCTCTGGCCTCCCGCGCTCGGCCGCCGCCCCCCTCGCCGGAGTGCTCCTGCCTTGCGCCAAACTCCATGATTTTGGCCGCCTCTGCCTAACTCCATCCGGGGAACACGATGCTGGGCTCAGCTCGTCATGAAAATCACTGAAACACGGCAGGCGACGTGCTGTGGCTTCGGAAGAACTTCGGCCGTGTCGGCCGGCCTTCCTTGCACCCCAAACGATTGAGCAAAAGGCCGTCGAGCATCAGTGGACCCTAGGAAAGATCGACATGAGCTCCATGGAGCTCAGAAATGGCTGTACTGGGCTGTCACCGTGCGACCTAGGCCGGAAATCGGGAATTCTTCTAAAACTCGAAGAACAATGGTTTCTCCCAATAGTTCTTCGTGGTTTCGACCCCTATGGACTTGCACAGACAACTAGAAGAGCTTCCCTTTGTGAGAGGATGAGTGGTGCGGTAGGTGTTACGAATTTTGCGAATCGGTCCGGGCATCCCTTTTTTATACCATCGCAAAATCATGAAATTCCGGCATGGTTAGTTTATGTCCTGCCGCCAGGGCTTGTGGAAATGAAAGAGGGACTGAAAGTGAACCTTTTTGCTATTCACAGCTCGGAGAACGGCGGGCTGTGGCGGCCGGACGGGTCGTCCCCGTGACGGCGGCTCGAGCTGAACCGGGGAATGAAAGAACGTTGCGGTGGAGCTCGGGAAGGGTTGATCAGGATCTGGAACCGGTGCTAGGGTGTTGTAGGATTGAAGTACACGTGTAAAGCTACCAGAGGGGGGGTGAATGGTAGATAAAAACTTTTCAGCGGAAGCAACAAAACACCCCTCAGAAGAAAACCGATCTGTTAAAGAAACCGTGGGTGTGACTAATATAAACGTGTTCAACTGTGAAAAAACTAGTGTAGATTGTAGAGAATCAAGTCACGAAGACGTCACAACAAGAATCATGAAAATCTGTTGAGAGAAACTCAAGTTACGATCGAAAGATCGAACAAACGTCAATCTGTCCTACGCGAGAAAAATAGTTCTGGAATACTGCAAAGAAACTCGTGTAGATCAGAAACCACAAATTCAATGACCGTGAAGTTTTCACAGATGATATATAATCAAGTTGTGAAGACAACCCAAAAAGAATTACATCAATTGGATCTGTAAAACTCGAGTTATTATAAAACCACCGAAGCAAGGTAGTGCTGAACAGAAACTCGACGAGAAAAACTTGTCTGAAACAAGTCGGACAAACAAGGCACAAAAGTTCCTTTAGAATACGACTTTTATTTATCAAAACACAAGAGGAACAGTCCCAAAGTCGTGTGCACACGAGCCTTGGCCTCCCTTGCTTATATAACCAGCCCTAAGGCCAACCCAATTGAAACTAGGACTCCTACTCCTACTTGGATTCAAACTATAACTTTCCAATACTGCTCAAGACTCTTCTACACGCAGATAGAAGCAATCTTAAGACTTCCAAACACCTTAGTAACATCCCAAACATTCCTAAAACAACTCAAATTCGTGACCCACACGAAATCCTATCATAACCAACTCAAAACATTCCATATTTGAGTCAAACACGACTCAGCCGCAGCCTGAGTCCATAACCTAGTCGGTTGGACCTTTCCGACCAATTCTTTACGTCCACATCTCTTCATCACGCCTTGGAACCATGCAGCCACGTCCATGCACTCCTTGCACACGTGCAAACATCTTCCAACGACATCCAAGATACCTTCATATGCATTGTTCTTGATTCAAACATACTGCACAACCTCCCGATCAACTCAACCACAATTCCTCCCGAACATGGTTGTTGAACCTCATCTTCTCGCTAAGACTAGTTCAATGGATCCCGTCACCAGCCATGTATTGAACTCAAGCAACACCTGCACATGAATAAACAACCAATACTTCCGAGCACAAGTCCTCGACTTGACTCTCGTTATTTCCGAAACTACAACATCTTACGTGAGCACCTCACATAAGCATGTTGTAAACCATCACAAAATGATATCAGCCATAACCACCAAAACACACCAAAAACTTAGTAAAATAATACTAAGCAAACTTTCCATAAGAGTAAAGCAAGTTCGAAACATTGCAAGTTAAAAGCAGAACCATTGCAATCATGCTCCAAACCTTACCAAAGCTAACCGGACCTTGAACCGGAGCTTACCAAAGCTAGTCGGACCTAGCACCGGAGCTTACTAAAGCTTAGTCGGACCTAGCACGAAACTTACCAAAGCTAGTCGGACCTAGCACCAGAGCTAGCAAAAACAAGTCGGACATAGCCAAAATAAGTCAGACCTAGACAAAGCAAGTTGGACCTTACGTCGGACCTATTGTCGGACCTTGCAGGAGCTCGGACCTAGAGTCGGACCTTGTTAAAAAGGTAGTATTCAAAACTTTTATCGTCAAAGCCAATGTATTCAGCACACATAGGTCTCACAATCTCCCCCTTGATGAATGCATTGGCAACACCACTTCACATGAAAAGTTTTGAAAACAATTTCTCTCCCTTTGTAAATCAGAAATAAAATGAGAAGAAAACAAAAATACCAAAAATTCTCCACCTGAGAAGAATCGTGCCAAAACACTTGTGAATGTGTGCAATGTGTGATCAATTTCTCCCCCTTTGACAATGTATTCAGCAAGGTACAAAAGAGAAATTTTAATTTGTTATGAGCACATTATAACATATACATATAAAACAAAGCTCATCCAAATCATACTATCAAGTAACTTACACTATCACATCAATGAGATACATAAAGTAGTGTAAGCCATGCTAGAGATCAAGTGTAATTTTCAATTTAAGCAAGTCATGATCTCACAAACTTAACTATTTCAAGACCTGAAAGCATGACACTTGTTGCTGCATTTTATTTATCAATTAAAGCACAAATTTTGATTTTATGACATTTGCAAGAGATTATATGCAACATCAGCCTTATTCTAACCAACCAAGCCAAGCCTATGTCATTTGACAGTCAGAAGCTTAAGGACATGGTTTTAGTCATACACAACTCCTTTCAAGTTCATATCTAAGTGCAATGATAAGCCATCTCAAAAGAAGAAGTGTGATGCATGCATATTCTCTTGATCTTTTCTCATTTTTATTTGAACATAAAAACTCAACATGTGAGTTGATTACTTGATTAATTCTTTATGATTAAAAGCACTTGTGAGCATGCAACAAGTTCAAAACAGCAAGAAAGTTCAACCATGACCAGATTTAGTGTAAGTAATTATTCCAATTACTAGACATGGTAAAAACTACAAAATGTATAAGACGAGTAATGTAGTAAGAACTTTCAGCATGAAAAAGGAATCACAAAGTCATGTTTGCATGAAATACTATGCTCATATTATTTTAATTTCAGATTCACACATAGACTTCCCAAGTTTCAAAATTCTCCCTCAATTTAAGCCATGAGGATGCATAACCCCTATTTCACTATGAATGTAACAAAAACGAGTGAAATCCAAAGGTTTTGTAAAAATGTCAGCCAATTGTTGTTCGGTATCTACATGGTGAAGCACAACGTTCCCTTTTTCGACATTATCACGGAGAAAGTGATACCTAATGTCAATGTGCTTAGTTCTCGAATGTTGCACGGGGTTTTTAGCAATGCAAATGGCACTAGTGTTATCACAAAACAGTGGAACACTATCTAGATCAACCCCATAGTCCTTAAGTGTTTGAACCATCCAAAGAATTTGTGAGCAAGCACTAGCAGCAGCTACATATTCAGATTCGGCTGTGGATTGTGCAACTGAACTTTGTTTTCTAGAGGACCAGGCAACAAGTGAATTACCAAGAAAATAACAAGCACCAGAAGTACTTCTCCTATCAATCCTACAGCCCCCAAAATCAGCATCGGAAAAAGCTTTCAAAGTAACGGTTGAGGAAGAAAGAAGAAAAATGCCAAATTCTTTAGTTCCATGTAAGTACCTGAGAATCCTTTTGACGGCTTGACGATGTGAAACACGTGGGGAGGCTTGAAACCGTGCACAAAGACATACGCTGAATTGTATGTCCGGTCTTGATGCCGTGAGATACAAAAGTTATCCGATCATACTTCTATATTCTTTTTGATCAACGGGATCACAATCTTCATCAAGTTCAAGTGTTGTTGCTGTTCCCATTGGTGTCCAAAGAGGCTTGCTTTTGTCCATGTTGAAGCGCCTTAGGAGATCTTTTCTATACTTTGTTTGATGCACAAAGGTACCCTCCTTGGTTTGCTTGATTTGCAGCCCCAAAAAGTACGTGAGTTGTCCCATCATACTCATCTCAAATTCTGAACTCATCATAGCTGAAAACTTGGACACAAGATCATGAGAAGCACAACCAAAGATAATATTATCCACATACACTTGAACGAATAATGAGTCATTGCCATGCTTAAGCACAAAAAGAGTTTTATCAACCTTGCCCATGGTAAACCCCTTTTCAAGTAAGAATGTTTTTAACCTATCATACCATGCTCTAGGGGCTTGTTTGAGACCGTACAAGGCTTTGGACAGTTTGTAGACATGATTAGGAAAATTTGGATTTTCAAAACCAGGTGGTTGTTTGACATAAACCTCCTCATCTATGTAGCCATTAAGAAAAGCACTTTTAACATCCATTTGATATAGCTTAAAACCTTTAGATGCAGCAAAAGCTAACAAAATTCTTATGGCTTCTAATCTAGCAACAGGAGCAAAAGTTTCATCAAAATCTAGACCTTCAACTTGTGTGAAACCTTGAGCAACCAACCTAGCCTTATTCCTAACCACAACCCCATCCTCACTTTGTTTATTTTTAAACACCCATTTAGTTCCAATTAAAGTGTGACCTTGAGGTAAAGGTACAAGTTTCCAAACATTATTTCTTTCAAAATTTTCTAACTCTTCTTGCATGGCTATAATCCAAGATTCATTAGTGAGTGCGTGTGATATATCTTTGGGTTCAAAAGAAGCAACAAAAGCAGAATGAGCATGAGAGTTGGGGTCGAAAAACCAGGATCTTGTAACTCGTTCATGCAAGCTTCCAATAATTTGTTGTGGAGGATGACTTTTGAGAATCCGGAGGGGAGTGGACACTTCACAAGATTCTTCTTCTTCATGTTCATCACAAAAAGATTAGCTTGTGACATGAGGAGGATCTGGACCAGCAATGATGGTCGTCGGTGCTGGCTGTGAATCAAGATCAGGAGCTAGAACAAGGTCATTAGCTGCTGAATTTTCGGGCAGCAGCACCACTTCTTCCTCTTCTTCAGTGAAAATACTCTCCCCCTGCGGATATGGATCCGGACCTGCAATATTTGAACTAGTACCTGGGCTAGCTTCATCAAAAGAAACCTCAGAAGTCTCCACAATTTTGTTAGTATCAAGTAAAAGCATACGGTAGCCTCTAGTATGAGATGGATAAGCAAGAAACATGCCATCAACAGATCTAGCTTCAAATTTATCAAGATTACCATGTTTCTAAACAAAGCATTTGCATCCAAAGACTCTAAAGTGTGTGACACTAGGCCTATGTCCAAACCTGAGCTCATATGGTATTTAACTTAGCTTAGCACGCAAGAAAACACGATTTGAGACATAACAAGCGGTTGCAATTGCATCAGCCCAAAATTTCCTAGGAGTTTGATATTCATCAAGCATAGTCCTAGCCATCTCAACTAAGGTTCTGTTCTTTATCTCTACAACACCATTTTGTTGAGGTACATATGGTGAAGAAAATTGATGATCTATTGCATTTTCAGCACAAAAGTGATCAAACGATTGATTTTTAAATTCGGTTCCATTATCACTTCTAATTGCTCTTAAAGATCCTAGGTGATCAATTGATAATCTAAGAAATAAAGTTCTAAAGTGACTAAAAGCTTCATTCTTAGATGCCATAAAGTAAACCCAATAGTATCTAGAATAGTCATCAACAATCACAAGAACATACCATTTACCTCCGAAGGATTGAACACGTGAAGGTCCTACGGTGTCAAGGTGTAAAAGTTGACCCGTTTTAGTTGTCATGGTCATTTTGAGAGGAGCATGTGAACCTGCAACCATCTTAGCATGTCTACAAGAAGAGCACACAATTTCTTTGTGCCCTTTAAGCTTAGGCAGCCCACGTATGCGATCAAGAGCACTAACACGCGTGAGATGATCAAAGCCTACGTGACCAAGTCTACTGTGGCGGACCGGAATCCGCTCATCCAGGATCGCAGAGGGTGGTGCCGCACGATGTGACACCCGACAGCACACGTCATAAGGACACAATATATTACATGGGAAAAACAACTGAACTGTACAAACCGGTACAAACTTCAGTTACAAACTATTGTTTATGTTACACAGCGGAAGTCTATATTACCCCACTCACGCCCGCCTAGCTAGAAAAAGTCGGTTGCCCAGCCCTAGGGCAACCCACACTAGCTGCACGTCTCAGCTCAGCGTGGCGTGTACGGCTCCCACTCAGCCGTGGTCCCCGACGGAGGGTAACCCTCACCGGTGGACTTGTACTCCGAGTCCGTGGGTGGCTCCTCACCTGAAAAACACTTAAGCAGCAAGCGTAAGCACGATGGCTCAACAAGACTTAACCGACTCACCTAGGCATGAAACTCTACATGAGGGGTACTATGAACATAGGATAGTAAGATTGCAGCAATTGGACACGCCTACAAGTTCATCCTTAATTCATCTTTTAGCAACAAGTTAACAGTTCAGGAAGCTGAAATTTAGTAAGCAATATTTGGTGGCACACATGTAGCAATACAATTATATCATAACAGCAACATTGAATCATCACATTTCATACATTAGCCTACGTCATGACTCAGTGACCAAGTGGTACTCATCACCGCGAGGGACGGCGAATCGACTCGATATACACCTGCAGGGAAAACCCAAAGAGCATGTCACGTACGCCCACCTGTGGAGCTGCACAGCACGCTCACTCGATGTCGTACGGGACAACCTTTCACCCAACAGCCCAAACGTCGAACCGGTCGCACCGAAATGAGCAGGAGGTTCCCCACACGGAGCATCTCTCTATGCCCATTGGCAGATTTCCACCTTGCTGCCCTCAGCCTACACCTATAAATCGGTGCGTTATGCCTCGACGCCCGGAGGTTTAGGCTACATCGGTTTATCAGGGCCCATATATCCGATATGCCTTCGGTACGTTCAGACTTGATCAGCGTGGGCCGCACACGGATCGGTCCTCAATCGACACGGACAGGGCTGCGCACACAAGACTTCCTCTTGCTGCGCCCTAGCCCCTGCCTAGTCTCATTTTCATTACTAAAATGATCTCACATCACTCAACTGAACCCGTGTGTCCCAAGCCTAAACTCGCGAGTAGATTCCAACTACTCGACTTGTACCGAAGTCCTATGAATCATTAAGCATAGCCAGTCTATTCGAGGTCTTAGACACTACCCTCACTCTTATGGAAAAGTTCTGGTCATGCAAGTGGGGTCCCATTCATCCTACCCCTAATGCACATTCATACATCACCCTAATTATGTGAACAAAGCAGAACTTGATAAAAGAGTTAATGCAAACCGGGGCTTGCCTTGTTGCTGCTGGTCAGGGGTTAGTTCTTCTTCCGGAAGTAGGAAGTCGAGTACTTCCGGAGCCTCCTCGCCTTCAGCGACTACACGTTAATAAAATACTACATGTTAATGAATATGCACATAAGTTTATCGTAATGTTGCTGCTATTAGTTATAATAACCAGTTTCTAACAACTGGAACTCTGTTCAAGAATTTAAAAGGAAACTGGGGCTAGTGGATTGGGTTTGGACCTAAGCACATGATTAAGTGCTAAGTGGTTATCCCCCCTCTTCCACAAGGATCACCTCAAGTGGTTAAACAGAGCAGGGGTGATCCAGAGCTCCAATGGAGCTGAGAATTTTTGTGTGAGTTCCTTGTCATAAGACAACTCTCTGGATCAAAATTTAGCACTTTTCATTGAGTGGTTTGTTCAGAATAATTCTTTTAGCAAATAAGCAAGGAAGAATTTATTCTGAGGTAACACCCCTGTTCATGCCCAACCTAGTGAACTACAATTTCAATTATAGCTCATAGAATTTGCAAGAATTTTCCTAGCATTTTTGGAGCTAAGATTTGCCCAGAACTGAATTTCCAAGTTTTGGAAATTCTCTGAAAATGTTTCTGTATTCAGATGAACCCAGAACTTTCAACTTTGAATTTCTCTGATCAAATCAACTCCAAATGGCCTGAAACTTTTACAGGGGTTCACTAACATCCTAAAGAACATTCTGGCAAAATTTGCGGATTTTTGGATGAACCAAACTCCCTCTAAGATTCTTTTGCTGAAAACATTTAAAGAATTTTCCAGAATTAAATAATAGGTTTCATACAAATTGGGTTGTATATTTGGATAGCGCTAGGAAAGATGAATCCAACCCAATTTGAATCACTAAATTTGGAGCTTCCTAGCAAAAGTTATGGGGTTCTAAAGTTTGCACTAAATCTGAAATTCTAAATAAACCGGGGAAAAATTTAAACTCTGACCGTGGGCCCGTTACACACGTGTCACTGCTGGAGCTGAGCCACACGGGGCTACAGACCCCTTCTCGCGCAGCCACACTTGATCCCGGGGCCACAGTAGATCTGGGTTTTAAACTTCCCATCGCTGACACGTGGGGCCCACGGGTCATCTTCCTCCTCGGGTTCCCGCGCCCGCGCGCCGCCGGGCTCGCCGGAGACATGCTGATACTTGCAGCCCGGCCGACTCTCGAACTCTCCCTCGCCGCTAGGGCCTAGTTCCACCTGCTGAACATGCTGGCACCCTCTCCCCTGACCGGCGGTGGCTCCAACCTAGCCGGTGACGGTGCAGCGGCCCGGCAACCCTTTGGTCACGTCGCCCGGCCAGCTTAGCCCGCCAAAACATTGGTGGTATGGTTCTTCAGCACCGGGGGATCTCAGGGAGGGTCGACAGGCCCATGAAAAGGCTCGGGAAGAGCTTTAACCTAGCTGTCACCGTGAGCCCGACCCTTCCCGCCATATCCGCAATGGGAAAACCGGAAAATACGCCGGGTACAGCCAAAATCCAGCTAGGGTTGCGAAGTGAACTTGGGCGCCGTCAAGTCTAGCTCCTGTGAGTGCAGTATGATGTGCTCTAAGCAAGTCTACGTCGGGAAGTTACGGTTTTCTTACCAGAGGGTAGTTCTGCACCGGCTGGAAGTGTTTTGCGAAATTCGCCGGCGATGATCGGTCACTGGTTCGAGGCTTTGGGGTCGAGTAGCGTGGAGCCTAGGCGCGTCCAAAACTGTCCTGGCCCGGCCATGACAATCCTTCTGCCGAGCTGCCCACGGAAGCACCTTTGCTCGGTTCTTCCCGGCCGCCGCGAAGACACAGTTTTCTCGGGTTGTGATGGCGCGGCTCGACTGGAAATGGCGTGTGCGGATCGTGGGAAGTCCTGTGGTGGTGTTTGGGTGAGTTGCCGAGGCTTGCCCGCACGATGAAATCGCTCCCGAGCAGTTGAACACGGCGGCTGCTCCTCGGTGCTCTAGCGTGCGAGAACGGTGGGGGGGGCTGGGGTCTTCTCGATGTTGTGGCGCGTTGAGGCACGGCTGGGAGTTAAGGCACCCACGAGGAGCTCGCCAGCGTGAGAGGGGGGAGCAGGAGGTGGCGCCCGGCGCTTCTCGGTGAGTTACGATGGAGCCTCGGCTCTGTTCCGAGTGCAACACTTAGCCCCTAAGGCTATTGATCCTTGTGCATTCTTAACCTCCCCAATGACATGTGGGACCCACTTGTCAGTGCTCCCCCACCTCTCAAAATATCTCCAAAACATGGAAAGGGATGAATTCAAATGTTTGGAGTTTCAAACTGACCTACATTTGCATGGTTGGGCAAATTTCCCCCAAATTCAAATGTATATTTGAATTCTTTGCACATTTGGATCCTTTTTGGAAAAATGGGTAGCAAACCTTTTCAAAAATTATTGAAACTTTGCCTCCCTACTGATTTGGACCTAAGGAATCCAAATATGCACTTTGATCCTTGTGTTAGCTGCTGCAACCATGAATTTGAATGCAACAGTTTTGAATCACCCTCTCATGTGTTATCATATGTGTAGAAAGTTTGAACTAATACCCTCTTGATGGAGGTTACTTGCTCTTCACAATTCTTCACAAGATATTCACCACAAAACTGTGGTGTCGTGAGGTGATGAAAAGTTTTTGCAAGTCCCTTATCTTGGGCTTTTACATCCCTCCCCCTTGAAAGAATCTCGTCCCGAGATTACGAAAGAAGAGCCAGCAATGTAATAGGGACTTACCCGTGTTGAGATGTCATGAACTCCGGGTAATTTGAGCGAAGGAATTCCTCGCTTTCCCACGTCGCTTCTTCGGCGATGTGGTTTCTCCAGAGTATCTTGTAGAACCACAATGTTCTGCTACGCGTGGTTCGGGCTTTCTCATCAAGAATTGCCACCGGATATTCCTCATATGTCAAATCCGGTTGCAACACGCTGATGTCTTCGGTAGTAACAGCAGCGGTATGTTTCAGACATTTCCTCAGCTGGGAAACATGGAAAATGTCATGGACACCAGCAAGAGATACCGGTAGCTCCAGTCTATACGCCGCTGGTCCACACTTCTCGGTGATAGCATAGGGTCCTATGAAACGGGGAGCGAGTTTCCCCTTGACGCCGAACCGGTGCACGCCCTTCATCGGAGACACGCGGAGGTACACGTGTTCACCGACGTCAAAGTGCAACGGTCTATGCCTCTTATCAGCATAGCTCTTCTGCCGGGATTGAGCGGCCTTCAAGTTGGCTTGAATAATCCGAACGCGCTCTTCGGCGTCGTTCACCACATCAACCCCGAATGTGACCCTTTCACCGGACTCGCACCAGTTTAATGGGGTGCGGCATTTACGACCGTAGATAGCTTCGTAGGGTGCCATCTTGTTACTCGCCTGATAGCCATTGTTGTACGAGAATTCCGCCAATGGTAGGTGATCATCCCAGTTCCTACCATGGTGGATGGCACATGCTCTCAACATGTCTTCCAGAACCTGATTCACCCTCTCTGTTTGGCCATCTGTCTGAGGGTGGTAAGCGGAGCTTCTAATAGTTTAGTACCCAAAGAAGCATGCAACTGCTCCCAAAAGTGAGATACAAACAATGCACCTCAGTCTGAGACTATGGTCTTGGGTACACCATGCAGGCATAGAATCCTGGCAATATATAACTCCGCATATCTGTTGGCATGGAAATGTGTATGCACGGGAATGAAGTGAGCCGACTTGGTTAGTCGGTCAACGATCACCCAAATGGAATCATGCTTGTTGGATGTTAGGGGTAATCCCACAATGAAATCCATGCTCACATCTTCCCATTTCCATGCCGGAATCTTCAGGGGTTGCAACAGCCCTGATTTCCTCATATGATCCGCCTTCACTCGTCTACACGTATCACACTCGGATACGTACTTCGCTACCTCCCGCTTCATCCGTGTCCACCAAAATTTCTTCTTCAAATCCTGGTACATTTTGTTGCTGCCCGGATGAATGGAGTACTTAGACAAGTGAGCTTCATCGAGGATCTTTCTCCTCAGTTCCATATCCCGGGGTACGATTATGCGGTCATTGAACCATAGCGTCCCCTCATCATCCTTCCGGAAACATTTGATCTCCCCATTGTCTATCCGTCTCCGGAGATGTGTCATGCCTTTATCTGTCTTCTGAGCTGTCATGATGTCCTCCCTAATAGTAGGGATGAGGGCAAGGTTGTACAGGGATCCATAAGGAACCAAGTATAAACTCGGCTCTTCCTCCTCCACCGGTGTAATGGTGAGGTGATGGACATGTGATTTCTGACTCAGTGCGTCGGCAACCACATTCGCCTTGCCGGGGTGGTAATGAATCTCGATCTCATAATCCTTGATCAGTTCTAACCACCTCCTTTGCCTCATGTTCAGCTCTTTCTGGGTGAAAATGTATTTCAAGCTCTTGTGGTCAGCGTAGAGATGCACCAGATTCCCTAGGAGATAGTGCCTCCACATTTTTAGCGCCAACACCACGGTAGCAAGCTCAAGATCATGAGTAGGATAATGCTGCTCATGGTTTCGAAGATGGTGTGAGCCATAGGTCACCACACGTCCTTCCTGCATCAACACGCAGCCGAGCCCGAGACCAGACACGTCACAATACACGTCGAAGGGCTTTGTTGTATCCGGCTGAGCTAAGACCGGGGCTGTTGTGAGATGCTTCACCAATGCTTGGAACGCTCCTTCACACGCCGTGTTCCAAACATATTTTGTTCCCTTCTTCAGCAATTCCGTCATTGGCTTAGCGATCTTGGAGAAACTTGGAATAAATCTCCGATAGTATCCCGCTTACCCAAGGAAGCTTCTGACTTCATGAACTGAAGTGGGAGCTTTCTATTTCAGCACTTGCTCTATCTTGCTCGGGTCAACCACAATGCCTTCCGCTGAGATGATGTGTCCTGAGAATGGCACTTGGCTGATCCAAAACTCGCATTTACTGAACTTGGCGTAGAGCTTGTGGTCTCGCAATCATTGAAGAACGATCCGTAAGTGTTCGGCATGTTCGGCTTCTGTCTTGGAGTAAACCAAGATATCATCGATGAACACTACCACGAACTTGTCCATCTCCGGCATAAACACCGAGTTCATGAGATACATGAAATGGGCTGGAGCGTTTGTGAGACCAAAGGACATGACGAGATTGACACGACCCCAAGGTCCTGTCGAGCCAGGATCATGCTGAGGGGTGCTGCGTTGCACAGCACCGTATAACACATGTCAAAGGTACAAAGCGGAAGCGGAAATTTTATCACATAAACAGGTTTATGAACATGTTTACATCAAAATAAGTTTAGTCTACACTCGCGGGTGTAGACTACGCATCAAGTCCACGTTCAGCCCTTCAACGTGTCCTTGCTAGCACACACGCACACTAACTCTGCGGTGTGCACGACTCCCACTCGACGGGGTTCCCCTCCTGGGGTTCCGCCTCCTCTTCGGGAGTCCCTTCCTCATAGAACCCTGCAAAAAGCTTCAAACCCAAGCAGTGAGCACGAGGGCTCAGCAAGTCTGACCCGTCTCACCTAAAAATGGAACTTCTACATGAGGGGTGATGGGTACATGAGGTAAAATCATTTGCAAAGGACTCGCCTAATTAGTAGAACCTTACTTTCAAGTTTTAGCAGCAGGTTGTGGAGAACCTTACGCTAAGGTACATGAGAGAGCCGCAATCAAACAAGAAATGCATTTCTCTCATGTACTTTGCCCAAAGTTGAAATGAACTTTAGTTAGCTCTAAACTACAGCAAGTCATTAGCAATCAAGTCCATTTTCAATCAGCAACATTTTAACATGCAACTAGTCTGTTCTTTCTACGTCACGGTACAGTGAACAAGTGGTACTCACTGACCGCGAGGGACGGCGATTATAATCAATTTACACCTGTAGGGTTACCCGAACAACCCGTCACGTACGCCCGTACTCGATGTTGCCTACAACAACCATCACGGACGCCATACGCAACCACCTTTCGCCCATCAGCCAAATATTGAACCAGTCCCATCGTCCCGAGCAAGAGGTCTCTGCACGCGCATCTCAGTGCCGCCAGCCGATTTACACCTCAAGCTCTCAACCTACCCTCTGAACGACGGGCAATGCCTCAATACCCAGCTACCCGAGTTACATCAGTTTCCCGGTTCCCATATAGCCGGTAGGTCTTCGGTACTGTTCTAGCTTGTTCAACAGGCCCGCACATGGCTCGGTCCTCAATCGACACAAGCGGAGCTACAGCACACAGGCCCCAAAGTCCTGCTGCCCTTACCCTCCGCTTGGTCTCATTTTCTTGCCATGTGTTTTCATGTGCTATCTCTACCCGAGTCGAGTGCCCCTAGCCTATGCTCGCGAGTAGTTCCAACTACTCGACTTGTACCGAATCCTACACTATTGTCACATCCGGTTTTCCGAAGAACAACCGAGTGAATATCACATGTATGCCAGGATCATTTTCTCATACATGTGATGACAAATAGTGAAGCATCATTTATTACAAGCCAGGTGTCGAATATAAATAAGTCTTACATAGCAAATGTCTCGATGGACAATAATAAGTTCAGCACAAGTAAATAAACTAGCAGCGGAATATTATTCTTGAGGGCTCCATCACAGGCGTTGCCCGGAGTCTCCATGAACCTAGAAACCTTCTTCGGGTCCAAAGTCTTGATCATTATACACCACCTCATTATCTTGACCTGAGCAGCAATATAAACCAACAAATATGCAAAGTTGAGTACCGATGGTACTCAGCAAGTGTGGGAAAGTTATGTCATGCATGGCTAGAACAAGGGAAGGTTGAACTCATGGTTAAAGCACTATGCCATTAATACCTATTACCTTAGCTTATTAAGCACCTACATTACTACACAGGTGAAATGGTCCCAATCTCCCATCATCATAATCAAATAACCATAACATCATTTCCAATGTTAAGCTCCCCGCTTAACATCCACAACTTCCAAAACCATCACTCCTCTAATCATGAATAAGTCCAAGCTGCTCTTGACCGTGAGCACGGCTGTCATGACAGTTTTGACTCTGCAGAGTTTGTACCACTGTACCCACATGTAGTGATTTCATCCCCCGTTGCCGGGTGGACTAAAATAACTTCCATTATGCCAGTGGCCACGAACCACATTCACACTTCCCAGGTGTGTAGCCAGGAGATCACTAGGAAGCCTTTACAAAGGGATTCCCGACGAGCGTGGGCCCACTGAGGTTTCACCCCTAACAGCATACAAGAGGCTCCAACCCCGCTGCAGTGGCCCCCTCTTGAGCCTTGCGGTTCATATGGTAGTCCAGCTGACACCTACTCCCCGCACCATCCAACACACCCATACTACGCCGGGGATACACCTAATTAATTGGCCAAGCTGCCCCATCTCAGCATGTGGTTGGCACTGTAAAGCCAGGTTACATGCTCCATTAACCGGTCCTTAGGATCCAGGCAAGTACTAAACACAAACCCGAGTCTCGTGCACCCAGCACACAACCAAAACATCCAACTTGCCTTGATCCCTACCTCTACATAACTCACAATTCCTCATTCAAGAGTATGGTAAAATAAACTGATGATCTCATATCCCAATTATCCCATTCTAAGCATGGCTAAGCATATGCATAATAATAAATGGCATGATAGAATAAATCCCAACCCTAGCTACAAGGAAACAAGGTAATGCAATTCTAAGGAAACTTCCTAGTATGGGTTTCATATTTCATTTGACAATGCAAATAATTCTATCTACACATCCTAGCATAGGATCAAAGTGGTCAAGGACACTTGCCTCCTTCTTGCTGCTCTTGAAATGGGTAGTCCTGGTCTTGGAAAGGAATAACTTGCTCTTGAGCAGGTTCTACATCATACCATCACACATAGCAAAAGAAAAACAACAATCATAAGACATAGTTCACACTTCTACTTCATACAAACCACACATTCACATTTATGAAAGTCCTTCACCATTATATGTGTTGTGGTTACTTTATGTGTGTTGAGTTGTGGCTTGCATGCTCTTTTAATCATGTGTATATGATTCCTACTTTTGTGTTCCCATTTATACTTACCTACTATTTATATATGAGTTTCCAGTAAATTCCTTATATTCAACTACTACACCTTTTCACTACCAAGTATGTATGAAAAGTATTTTTCTTCTCCATATGTGCCTTTAGAATTTTTACCAACCTTAAACTGAATTTTTGGATTTTAGAAACTCCATTTATCATTTACTAGTTGCTATATTTTCAGATTTATTTTCCTATACATAAATGTGTTCTTTATTATGAAATTAGTAATACACATCATCTAAACAGAATAGGTTCTGGTCCTAAATAATTTAATAACATATTTTGACCTTTGCCTCTGATGTAAACTATTTCACAATTATTTTCCCTATTTTCTAAAACTATTCATTACTTAAAAATGTGTCCCTAAATGTGAATAATAAATTAAACAGATTCAATTCAGCCCAAAATATGTTTTTATCTTACTCCAAAGTTTTCTAAATACTGAGAAAGTTTTTAATTTAATTATGACAATATGTTTGTCCCACTTTTTAATTTTTAAACACTAGCCACATATTCAATTTCCTAATTTAAATACTAAACAGGGCTAAAAAGGTAAACTCACCCCATTACAGGGTCTATAATATTATTTCCAGAATTTCCAGGGGTCTAGCTACACTTATCAGAGGTGTTTTTCCTAATTTTTATTAAGTCCAGGGGCTAAAACTTATTTTTAAATGAATTTACATGATTTTCTGGAGTTCCAGGGGCTAGATCAGAAGTTTCCAGGGCTAGCTCTTATTTCCCGAGAACCCCAGGGGGTAGCACGTAAGATTTCCAGTCTTTATAACGCGGGGCTGACGTGGACCGTCCGATTTTAAACCGACGGCCGAGATTATAACATCGAACCGGTACGCGGGGGTTTAAACCCTACCGTGCGATTTAAAATAAACGGCGCACAAGCGGCCACGTCGCTCTGATCGAGCGCGGGCGGCGCTGCCGGCGGCGCACGGCGGCGGGAAGCGGCGATCACACCGGAGACTTTCGGGTTTTCGAGAATTCTTCCTAGAACTGTAATTTTATGGTATAGATCGGTGGAGGGGAGGTCGGGGATCTCACCTCGGGGGTTTTCTATTTCTTTTCTGATTTGAGTTTAATTTGAATTCCAGTTTGAATTTGAATTTTTGCAAAACATGCAACACGTCCAAAAATTTTTAAATCCCCCTCTTAACATGATTTAGGGTTTTGAATCAAAATTTTGGGGTGTTACAGCTCTACCCCCCTTAAAAGAAATCTCGTCCTCGAGATTGGTGTTTCTAAGAAAACAATTCCGGAAATTGTGCCTTGAGCTCATCTTCCCGCTCCCAGGTGGCTTCCTCTTCTGAATGATGCTTCCACTACACCTTGCACATCCGGATTCTTTTATTTCTGGTGAGGCGTTCCATTGTCTCCAAAATCTTGTATGGTTGCTCGGCATAAGACAAATCCTCAGCTACGTCCACTTCATTCATGGGTAACACCTCTTCAGGCGTCCTCAGGCATTTCTTGAGTTGTGACACATGGAACACATCATGCACATCCGATAGACGAGCCGGTAATTCTAGTTGATACGCCACTTCGCCTTTCCTCTCCAAAACTTGAAAGGGTCCGATGTATCGAGGTGACAACTTCCCTTTCACCTTGAATCGACGAAGTCCTCTGATAAGGGACACCTTGAGATAGACATAGTCTCCCACGTTGAAAACGAGCTCTCTTCTTCGTACATCGGCATAGCTCTTTTGGCGTGTTTGTGCTATCCTCAAGTTGTTGCGAATTTCCCTCACCTTCGCCTCGGCTTCTTGTAGTACTTCTGGACCAAACACTTTACTTTCCCCCGTTTGGTTCCAAAATAGGGGAGTTCTGCACTTCCTCCCGTACAAAACTTCAAACGGTGACATCTTCATACTAGCTTGATAGCTGTTGTTATAGGAAAACTCCGCATATGGTAAGTTTTTATCCCAACTCCGATTGTTTTTGAGTGCACATGCCCTCAGCATATCTTCAAGGATCTGATTGGTCCTTTCCGTCTGCCCATCAGTTTGGGGATGATAGGCAGAACTAAAGTTCAGATGGGTTCCCATGGTTTCGTGCAACTTCTGCCAGAATCTTGAGGTGAACTGTGTCCCTCGATCCGACACAATCTTCTTTGGCACTCCATGGTAACACACGATCCTTGACATGTACAACTCTGCCAATTTGGATCCGCTGTAGCTTTCCTTCACGGGGATGAAGTGAGCTACCTTGGTTAGCCTATCAATGATGACCCATATCGAATCATATCGTGATTGGGTCCTAGGCAATCCCACGATGAAATCCATGCTGATTTCCTCCCATTTCCATTCAGGCACTTTGAGTGGTTGCAATAATCCCACGGGTCGTTGATGTTCTGCTTTCACCAACTGACATGTGTCACATAGGGCAACATGTTCCGCGACATCTCGCTTCATGCCATACCACCAATACCTGCTCTTGAGGTCCTGGTACATCTTCGTACTCCCAGGATGAATGGAATAGTCAGAATTGTGAGCCTCCTTCAAAATCAATTCACGGATCTCCTTTACTTCAGGCACACAGATCCTTTTCCCGTGCCACACCGTACCTTGTTCATCCTCTCTGAAACCTGGAGCTTTATTTTCCTTGATGAGTTGCCTGATTTCTTGTATCTTCTCATCATTCTTTTGACCCTCGCGTATGTCTCGCTCTAGTGTGGAGTCCACTTCCATGGCGATGGCTTCACCACTATTTACTAGACATAGATTGAGCCTTATAACCTCGTCCTTCAATTCTGCAGGCATGTCTTTTAAGCTCAACTTATTGACTTGCACTTTCCAACTTAAAGCATCGGCCACGACGTTTGCTTTCCCAGGATGATAGTTGATGCCTACATTAAAGTCATTGATTAGCTCTAACCATCTCCTTTGTCTGAGGTTGAGGTCTGGCTGTGTAAAAATGTACTTCAAACTCTTATGATCCGTATATATCTCGGTCCTCTTCCCCATAAAATAGTGCCGCCAAATTTTCAACACGTGTACCACTGCGGCTAGTTCTAGGTCATGTGTAGGATAGTTCTTCTCGTGCTTCCGAAGGTGCCGGGATGCATAAGCCACGACATGCCCTTCTTGCATGAGAACACATCCCAACCCGTTTCCAGAGGCATCGCAGTACACTGTGAAGTTCTTCTGCATATCTGGCATAACCAACACTGGAGCTGTTGTCAATCTCTTCTTTAGCTCCTGAAAGCTCGTCTCGCACTGTGGCGTCCAGGTGAATGTGATTCCCTTCTCCAACAGTTTGGTGAGAGGTCTCGAGATCTTTGAGAATCCCTCGATAAACCGTCGATAGTATCCAGCCAATCCCAAGAAGCTTCGAACTTCCCCGACCTTTTCAGGGGTCTTCCACTTCTGTATATCCTCGATTTTGGCGGTATCTACGGAGATTCCTCCCTCCGAGATTATATGTCCTAAGAAGGGAACTCTCTTCAGCCAAAACTCACACTTGCTCAACTTGGCATATAGTTGGTGTTCTCTCAGCCTTTGCAACACCAACCTTAGATGTTTCTCATGTTCTTCTTCATCTTTGGAGAAGACGAGAATGTCATCTATGAAAACCACCACAAATTTGTCCAGATATTCCATGAATACCTTGTTCATGAGATACATGAAGTATGCCGGGGCATTAGTTAGCCCGAAAGGCATGACGGTGTATTCATACAGTCCGTACCGAGATACGAAAGCTGTCTTGGGAATATCAGATTGTCTTATCTTGAGTTGATGGTATCCCGACCTGAGATCAATTTTCGAGAACACACAAGCTCCCCTCAATTGATCAAACAAGTCTTCAATGCGAGGTAATGGGTACTTGTTCTTGATGGTTACCTCATTCAGAGCACGGTAATCCACGCATAACCTTTGGGTTCTGTCTTTCTTGGGCACAAATATCACCGGAGCTCCCCATGGTGAGGAACTAGGGCGGATATACCCCTTCTCCGTCAATTCCCTCAAATGATCCTTGAGTTCTTCTAGCTGCTTGGAGTCCATACGATAAGGTCTCTTGTATATCGGGGCTGTTCCAGGCACTAGCTCTATTGCAAATTCCACTTCACGATCGGGAGGCATACCTGGCAATTCTTTCGGAAAAACGTTTGGATATTCCCTGATAGTCCTGATTTCCTCAACTTTCACCTCAACTTGATTTAATTTAATGTCCCTCCTAGGCTCGTGTATTGTTATGAACTTTACTCTTGTGCCACTAGGGTGAGTTAGTTCCATCGTTCTGGTCGAACAATGAATGATTCCCTTATGTTTGGTCAACCAATCCATGCCCAAAATAATATCGATCCCTTGGGAATCTATCACTATGAGGTTAGCAGTAAACACTACCCCATTAATGTCTAGATTCACCTTGGGACACACTTGTCTTGTCCTTATTTCTCCACCTGGAGAGTTTACGGCTAGCATATGGTTCATTTGTGTTGTTGCTAGGTCATACTTCTTAACAAACCCTTGAGCAATAAACGAGTGGGTAGCACCAGAATCAAACAGCAGGTTTGCAAGGTGTAAATTGGCAGGAAACTTACCAACTACCACGTCGGGTGCATCTTGTGCTTCCTCCATAGTGACGTGGTTCACCCGTCCTCTCATTACATTCTGCTGTTGTGGCTGCGCGGGCTTCTTCTTTGGGCATTTGTGGGCGTAGTGCCCCACTTCACCGCAGCTAAAACATTGCACCCCAACCTTAGGTGCCTGGCCTTTGTTGTCTTGGGGTTGGTTTGGGGGTCCTTGCACTGCTGGTCGAGGTGGATATGCGGGGCGAGGCTGCTGCACAAACTGACGTTGCGGCTGTGCTGGTGCTGCCGGAGGCCTGTAGTTCGGGTTGTACCCTCTTGGTGCTGAGTAGGGTACCGCAGCACGGTTCGTCTGCCCTGGTGGTTGCTGCATCAGACGTGGGCGGGTGTTGCTCCTTGAGGCTTCATGTGACCACCCGGCCTTCCTCTTATTCTCATTTTCCAAGGCCTTTAGCTTCCTTTCTACCACAAATGCTCTGTCCACCATCTTTTGGAAGCTTTCATACTCATTTGAGGACATTGCACACTGCATCTCCGCGGTAAGTCCTTCCACGAAACAATCTTGTTTCTGCTCATCAGTCTCTATGTCTCGTGGGGCATAACGGGATAGTTGAGTAAATTTAGTGAGGTATTCCCTCACCGTCATGTTTCCCTGCTGCAGTCCCAAAAACTCCTTCCTCTTGTTTTTGAGTTCACCTCTTGGGATGTAATGGTTGCGGAAGCTACGCTTGAACTCTTCCCAAGTGATGTTTTCAGGGTCATGATGGGCGGCCACGTAGGCGGTCCACCAATCAGCAGCAGGTCCATGCAATTGATGAGAAGCAAACAGCACCCTCTCATACCCTCGGCACTGTATGATCCTCATCTTACTTTCAATGGTCTTCAGCCAATCATCTGCCTCCAGAGGTTCAGCAGCACTTGCAAACTTTAGAGGTTGAGTTCCTAAAAACTCACTCAACCTTGGTTGGCGTGGTGCAGCTTGTGGAGGTGGAACTTGATGCAAGTTGGCCAACACTTGAGTCAAGTTCTGGATGAGCTGATTCTGATTCTCCAGCATTTGGTGGAGGGGATCAACTCCTTCACGGCGACCACCCCGGTCCTGGCCTCCAGAAAGATGAGGGTTGCATGCCTCATCGTTGTTGTTGGCGGGGTTGGCAGCACGTCCTTTTACTCTTCCGGCCATCTGGCAGAATCAACCAATGTTAATTTGAAAGCATTTAGTATCATTTTACTACTTTCATTTGTTTGTACTTTGAAGTGTTGAGGCTTTGCTATACTTTTACGAGGGTTCATATCTCACACCAAATAAATGTACTATTATTTCATGTGGGTTCACACACCAAAGCAAAACAATCTGAAGACGAGGCTGTGGACAATTGCTCATGGCTTCCACAACTCACGTCACACACCAAGCATTAACACACCATTAATTTAACATAACGACTCGACTATTCGACATCTTGCTAACTAAGGGAAGGACTCTACACTACTCGTTTTCTTGAGCTGGCTCCTCGGGATCTTCCTCATCATTTCGGCTGCCTTCTGACTCTGCTTTGGGTGGGGAGGCTGCTGGTGGAGAAGTGCGACGACGCCTGATCGCTCGGCGATCTGGAGAGTCAGGAGTCCATGTATCATTCACGGTGACACACAGTTCATTCCCATCTCCTCTTTCTCTCGCCCTCAAGCAGGCTCGCAGCAACGCCTCCGTTTCCTTCAGGGCGTCCCGAACATCCTGAAGCTCTTGCTGACACTCCTGCAGTCGAGTGCTGAGCATAGCAGCATCCTCCAAGCACAAGTCCATGTGCTCATGGGAAGTCCCTTGCTGCACTGGTGGGTACTTGTACTCCGTGGTACCACTCTCACGCTGGAGGACATACATGTACTCAGTTTTGTCCAAGTGACGACGATAGATGTGACTCTGGCAGGTGATGGCCTCCCAGGTGACATCTTTCTCCGCATCTACCTGTGTCGCTCTACAAGCTGGAGAGTGGTGAATCTTAAGCAGCTGATTTTCGTGTATAATCCTCATCTCTGAACTCCATTCTTCCCTCTTTTCACGGATGGTCCTGGTGGAGTTATAGTGGATGATTAGCTTGCCCGTATTGCCGGCGGCTTCGAGCATACGCCAAAGACGGCGCAATAAGCCTCCTACTGCCAATCCGTAGGAAAGGTACGTCACCGGACGGCTCTCCTCTCTTTCGGCAAGGGCAACTACAGGAACTCTCCCTCCTGTGGACTTGTGAGCGGTGTGAATCATGCGAACCATCTAAAAGAAAAAGCATTTAAACTTAGGTTAGATAAACTTTTAAACAAAAATTCTATTTTGAATGAAAATTGGGGTAAGATGAAGAAAATGACTCATTAAGTAACACTTTTCAACACACACTTGTAAAAATAGTTTTTTTTAAGAAAATAAGGTCCTTAAATACGTCCATTTCTACCTAGGTCCACGTTCCTACGGGCAACCTTGGCTCTGATGCCACTTATGTCACACCCGGTTTTCCGAAGAACAACCGAGTGAATATCACATGTATGCCAGGATCATTTTCTCATACATGTGATGACAAATAGTGAAGCATCATTTAATACAAGCCAGGTGTCGAATATAAATAAGTCTTACATAGCAAATGTCTCGATGGACAATAATAAGTTCAGCACAAGTAAATAAACTAGCAGCGGAATATTATTCTTGAGGGCTCCATCACAAGCGTTGCCCGGAGTCTCCATGAACCTAGAAACCTTCTTCGGGTCCAAAGTCTTCATCATTATACACCACCTCATTATCTTGACCTGAGCAGCAATATAAACCAACAAATATGCAAAGTTGAGTACCGATGGTACTCAGCAAGTGTGGGAAAGTTATGTCATGCATGGTTAGAACAAGGGAAGGTTGAACTCATGGTTAAAGCACTATGCCATTAATACCTATTACCTTAGCTTATTAAGCACCTACATTACTACACAGGTGAAATGGTCCCAATCTCCCATCATCATAATCAACTAACCATAACATCATTTCCAATGTTAAGCTCCCCGCTTAACATCCACAACTTCCAAAACCATCACTCCTCTAATCATGAATAAGTCCAAGCCGCTCTTGACCGTGAGCACGGCTGTCATGACAGTTTTGACTCTGCAGAGTTTGTACCACTGTACCCACATGTAGTGATTTTATCCCCCGTTGCCGGGTGGACTAAAAGAACATCCATTATGCCAGTGGCCACGAACCACATTCACACTTCCCAGGTGTGTAGCCAGGAGATCACTAGGAAGCCTTTACAAAGGGATTCCCGACGAGCGTGGGCCCACTGAGGTTTCACCCCTAACAGCATACAAGAGGCTCCAACCCCGCTGCAGTGGCCCCCTCTTGAGCCTTGCGGTTCATATGGTAGTCCAGCTGACACCTACTCCCCGCACCATCCAACACACCCATACTACGCCGGGGATACACCTAATTAATTGGCCAAGCTGCCCCATCTCAGCACGTGGTTGGCACTGTAAAGCCAGGTTACATGCTCCATTAACCGGTCCTTAGGATCCAGGCAAGTACTAAACACAAACCCGAGTCTCGTGCACCGAGCACACAACCAAAACATCCAACTTGCCTTGATCCCTACCTCTACATAACTCACAATTCCTCATTCAAGAGTATGGTAAAATAAACTGATGATCTCATATCCCAATTATCCCATTCTAAGCATGGCTAAGCATATGCATAATAATAAATGGCATGATAGAATAAATCCCAACCCTAGCTACAAGGAAACAAGGTAATGCAATTCTAGGGAAACTTCCTAGCATGGGTTTCATATTTCATTTGACAATGCAAATAATTCTATCTACACATCCTAGCGTAGGATCAAAGTGGTCAAGGACACTTGCCTCCTTCTTGCTGCTCTTGAAATGGGTAGTCCTGGTCTTGGAAAGGAATAACTTGCTCTTGAGCAGGTTCTACATCATACCATCACACATAGCAAAAGAAAAACAACAATCATAAGACATAGTTCACACTTCTACTTCATACAAACCACACATTCACATTTATGAAAGTCCTTCACCATTATATGTGTTGTGGTTACTTTATGTGTGTTGAGTTGTGGCTTGCATGCTCTTTTAATCATGTGTATATGATTCCTACTTTTGTGTTCCCATTTATACTTACCTACTATTTATATATGAGTTTCCAATAAATTCCTTATATTCAACTACTACACCTTTTCACTACCAAGTATGTATGAAAAGTATTTTTCTTCTCCCTATGTGCCTTTAGAATTTTTACAAACCTTAAACTGAATTTTTGGATTTTAGAAACTCCATTTATCATTTACTAGTTGCTATATTTTCAGATTTATTTTCCTATACATAAATGTGTTCTTTATTATGAAATTAGTAATACACATCATCTAAACAGAATAGGTTCTGGTCCTAAATAATTTAATAACATATTTTGACCTTCGCCTCTGATGTAAACTATTTCACAATTATTTTCCCTATTTTCTAAAACTATTCATTACTTAAAAATGTGTCCCTAAATGTGAATAATAAATTAAACAGATTCAATTCAGCCCAAAATATGTTTTTATCTTACTCCAAAGTTTTCTAAATACTGAGAAAGTTTTTAATTTAATTATGACAATATGTTTGTCCCACTTTTTAATTTTTAAACACTAGCCACATATTCAATTTCCTAATTAAAATACTAAACAGGGCTAAAAAGGTAAACTCACCCCATTACAGGGTCTATAATATTATTTCCAGAATTTCCAGGGGTCTAGCTACACTTATCAGAGGTGTTTTTCCTAATTTTTATTAAGTCCAGGGGCTAAAAACTGATTTTTAAATGAATTTACATGATTTTCTGGAGTTCCAGGGGCTAGATCAGAAGTTTCCGGGGCTAGCTCTTATTTCCCGAGAACCCCAGGGGGTAGCACGTAAGATTTCCAGTCTTTATAACGCGGGGCTGATGTGGACCGTCCGATTTTAAACCGACGGCCGAGATTATAACATCGAACCGGTACGCGGGGGTTTAAACCCTACCGTGCGATTTAAAATAAACGGCGCACAAGCGGCCACGTCGCTCTGATCGAGCGCGGGCGGCGCTGCCGGCGGCGCACGGCGGCGGGAAGCGGCGATCTCGCCGGAGACTTTCGGGTTTTCGAGAATTCTTACTGGAACTGTGATTTTATGGTATAGATCGGTGGAGGGGAGGTCGGGGATCTCACCTCGGGGGTTTTCTTGAGCTCGGAGGTCCTGGAAGGTGATCGGCGACGAAGTCCGAGGCGAAACCACGGCGAAGCTCGTCGGCGCTGTGTTTACACCGCAAGTCACCGAGTTTTCTGCACCTGCAAGGTTCCGCGGAGGCGGTGGATCAAGACCAGCGAGTTAGATCGGAAATTCCGAGCTTAGATCGGCCAGAATTCGCCGGAGAAGTCTCGGTTCTCACCGGAGTAAAAATCGGCGATCGCGGGGGAAAAACAGAACGAGGCCGGGGTTTTTATAGACGGGAGAGGGCGGCGGGGTGGTTTAGATCACGTCCGGGTCGCCTACGAACAGAATTCAGCGGGGATACGCCGAAATCCCGATCGGTTTTGATTCGGGTGCGAGGGAGTCCGGCGCTGTCGCGAGGTAGGCGAAGATCGGGTGGGTCCCACCTGTCAGTGTGAGGCAGCAGCGCGCGCGGCTGCGGGCTGGCGCGGCGCTGGCTGGGCCGGCTGGTGGGTTTCGGCCCACTGGCCGGTTTTTTTGTTTTCTCTTTTTCTTTTTCTATTTCTTTTCTGATTTGAGTTTAATTTGAATTCCAGTTTGAATTTGAATTTTTGCAAAACATGCAACACGTCCAAAAATTTTTAAATCCCCCTCTTAACATGATTTAGGGTTTTGAATCAAAATTTTGGGGTGTTACAACTATCTTAGCATTGCAGCAGCTAACGGGGTTTGCAATTCTAAACCCAACCCAGGGTTTTCTTGCTATGCAGTTGGGTTTCCAGACAAGACTCTAATGCAAAGAATAAAGTAACCAAGTATGTGCTTAAAACAATAAAGCTTGTAAAGGTTAATGCAAACCGGAGCTTGCCTTGCTGCTCTTGGTCGTAGGCTAGCTGTTCCTCCGGAGTAACAAAGTCTAGGACTTTGGGTTCCTCCTCGACCTTAGCGACTACATGATAAGAAAGGTACATGTATTAATTTGAATGCATTTGTATTAAGTTTGAACTTGTGAAGCTTATAAGTCCCACTAGACAGACCCAATGACTGTGAAACTTTTACTGTGGCTTGGTTACAACCTAAATAGAGACTTGGTCAAGTTTTAGTCGCAGCAAAGCTCATTTGAGCCCTCCACAATTAATTATGTCCTTGACCTTAATTGGAACTCTTAGGGTGCTCTAAGGATTTTCATGAAAAAAACTATGATTTGCTGAAAACTAGATTTTCAGAGGGTTCTAATGGAGTTGGTCTCACTTAATTTGGAAGTTCCTAACTAAAGATATGAGCTAAACCATTTCAGAGAAAATTCTGAAAATGTTTCTGAACATTTTCTATTTTCTCTGGAACAGTTTCACTAATCACACGATTAGGTGGATTAAATGAGCTCAAATGGATCTGAAATTTTTTATGGTAGTTCAGGGATATTTTGGTGAACATCCCAGCAAAATTTCAGGATTTTCCTCCAAAGGATTCTCCAGTTAAAATTCCTAACAGTTTAAATTTTGAGGAATTAATTCTGGAGAATTAAGGGTTTTCATGAAGTGAAACTTGATTTGCTGAAAAGTGCTCAAAGAGCTGAATCCAACAAAATTTGGTTCACTCGATTTGGAGCTTTCTAGCCAAAGTTATGAGGATTTGAAGTTTGGAAGAATTCTGAAAATCGGGGAAAAAGTTTAAACTCTCGGGGGCCCGCGGGGACAAGTGTCGAGCGCGGAGGTGTCCGGCACACCGGAGATACCACACGTGTCGAGCGCGGAGGTGTCCGGCACACTGGAGCTCACAGGGTATTTGCGCGCCAGCACAGCCGATCCCCGGTCACACCCAATCCCGATTTAAATTCTTCAGCCGCTGACACGTGGGCCAGCCGGCTTCGTCTTCCTCCCGCCGTTCTCTCGCGCCCGCGCCGCCGACCTCGCCGGAGCAGACCCGGAGCTCGCCGGCTCGCCGCTGCCGGACCTCCCATGGTCTGAAATTCGCCGCCAGGGGGCTGTCGACGTCGAGGAACACGTCGATGGTGTCAGGTCGGGCTGGGGGTGACCGGAAATAGCTCGGCGACGTGCCGCAGCCTCGGTTGAGGTTCGGCGCTGTCGACCGTGGGTCCTAGCCCGCCAACACCTCGAACAAACGGTCCTACAGCATCAGTGTACCTCTAGGAAGATCGACAAGGTGTCATAAGGGTTCAGGGATGGCGGCAAGTTGGTCGGCACCGTGTGACCGATCGTACTCGCCATGACCGCCCTCGATCGAGCTCGAAATTCGTCGCTCCTAGACGGTTTCACGCCACGGATGCAGAAAAGAACTTGATCGCCGGCTAGTCCAGCGTCTATGTGCAAGATTTGATAACCTCCGAAAGATCATAGAGCGAGAATTTAAAGAAACCGTACAGGAAGCTCGGTTTACGGTCACCGGAGCAAAAACTGGAAATTCTCTGTGGATTCTTCACGGTTTGCTTCCAAACATGGAGGAGAGCAGCACGGTGGTCGCGCGCTCCTGTTGCCTCTCTTCCAAACGCCTGTGGAATGCTGTCCACGGGCGCCTGACTCTCGGCTGAGGCTAGGTCGCCGCGGTGGCGATCGTTTTCGAGCACCGGAGGTCGGAGCTCGGGGTTTCTGGCGTTGGGGAGGTAGAGTGCGATCTCAGGAGGTTGTATAGCAGCTCAGGAATGAAGGAGGAGATTGTTTTGCTGGTTTTCCCGATTGAGCAGAGAGCTGCGGCGAGAAACAATGCCGCTGCTCGGGTTTGCCTGTGAGAAGATAAAGCCGACCGACTCCTGCTCAGTGGAGGCGGTGCCGGTCGCGTGGGGGCGCGAGCAAGCCGCCCTGGGTGCCAGCGCGCGGAGAGGGAAGCAGCTGGTTGCGCCGGTAGCTGCTCGGTGGCACAGCCGACAGCTGCTCGGTGGAATTTCCCACCGAGACTCTGACTTTGGGTGCAAGTTTTGCCTTCTTCCCTCTATGACATGTGGGTCCCACCTGGGGTTTTAACCTCTGAAATTTACTCCTAATCACTGTAGTGAACAGTGAACCCCATAATACCCCTGGTGATTCAAATTATTCACCCATGAGCCATTTGAATTGAATAGAATTCAAATTGGGTTTGGTTTGAGTGAATTTAAGCACAAGTTCAGTTTGAATTCAAATAAAGTTTGAATTTGTCCCACTTAGCTCATGTCAAGATCAACTCCAAATGGAGTGAAAATTGGTGTGTGAGCTCACAAAAATGTGCTGAGTAAGAATATGCCTCCCACTTTTAAATTCATGGATAAAAACAGTTTGAATCTGAATATGGTTTCAAACTGCCCTCTTTATAACTATACCCAAAATGACCTCAAAAAGGTTTTGATTTTGGGTGAAACTTGGCATGGACATCCTTAGCAATGTGTAGGAGTTTTTCATATGTCCAGCCCACCTATATCACATGTGGGAAATACCACTTTTGCAATATGTGAGTTTGTTCTCTAATGAGCATGTCGATGGTGGTTACTTGCTCTTCATTTGTGTTCATCATCTTTCCTCAAATGAGGTGTGTGGTGTGATGATGGACACTTCAAATGTGTGTAAAAAACTGAGGCCCTTACATTCCTCCCCCCTTAAAAGAATCTCGTCCCGAGATTATAAGGTGAAAATGAGAGAGAGGACGGTGGAAAGTTACCGGATAAGCGACGTGAAAAAGTTGGGGTAGTTAGCGCGAAGAAATTCTTCGCTCTCCATGTCGCTTCGTCCATGGAGTGATTACTCCATAGAACCTTGTAGAACCACAACGTACGGTTGCGTGTGGTTCGGGCCTTTTCATCAATAATCTGCACCGGTTCCTCCCGATAGGTGAGATCCAGTTGCAGTTCTTCAATACCCTCCAGCTGAACGGTAATTGATAGCTTAAGACACTTCCTTAGCTGGGCAATGTGAAAGACGTCGTGCACACCGGAAAGTGCTTCTAGTAATTTCAGCCGGTATGCCACCGATCCACATCTTTCGGTAATCTAGAATGGACCGATGAATCGGGGTGCCAACTTTCCTCTCACCGCAAATCTGTTTACGCCCTTCATTGGAGACACCCGTAGGTATACGTCATCTCCAACTTCAAATTGTAATGGGCGCCTTCTCCGGTCCGCATACTGTTTGTGACGGGATTGAGCGGCTTTTAGGTTCGCTTGAATCAGTCGAACCTTTTCTTCCGCGTTGTTGACGAGGTCAATCCCGAAGGTAACCCTTTCGCCAGACTCACACCAGTTCAATGGTGTGTGGCATTTACGCCCGTATAGCGCCTCGTAGGGCGCCATCTTGATGCTGGCTTGGTACCCATTATTGTACGAGAATTCGGCTAACGGCAGGTGATCATCCCAATTCTTGCCGTGGTTGATAGCGCAAGCTCGTAGCATGTCCTCCAAGATCTGATTCACCCGCTCGGTTTGTCCATCCGTCTGCGGGTGGTAGGCTGAACTACGGATCAGCTTCGTCCCCAAGGTAGCGTGTAGCTGCTCCCAAAAAAGGGACACAAATAAAGTGCCCCGGTCCGATATGATGATACGGGGTACGCCGTACAAGCATAGGATCCGTGAGATGTACAGTTCAGCGTACTTCTTGGCGTTGTAGTTTGTGTTAACCGGGATGAAATGGGCAACTTTGGTGAGCCGATCGACGATCACCCACACAGAATCATGTTTCTGCAAGGTGGTGGGTAAACCGACGATGAAATCCATGCTCACGTCCTCCCACTTCCAGGCAGGAATGCCCAGTGGTTGCAGCAGTCCCGGTTTCCGCATGTGGTCTGCCTTCACCCTTCGACATGTATCACACTTGGACACGTATTTTGCAGTCTCTCGCTTCATCCGTGTCCACCAAAACTTGCTTCTGAGTTCTTGATACATCTTGTTGCTGCCGGGGTGAATAGAAAACTTTGACAAGTGAGCCTCATCAAAGATTTTCTTATGTAATTCCTGGTTACGGGGTACGACAATCCGGTCCTTGAACCATAGGACGCCGTCTCCGTCCTTCCGGAAACATTTCAGCTCCCCACTGTCTACACGTCTCCGCAAATGTGACATGCCCTTGTCATTCTTCTGGGCTGCCGCTATCTCTTCACGGATGGTGAGGATCAAAGCTAGGTTGTAGAGTGCTCCGTGTGGAATCACATGTAGTGGTGGTTCGCTCTCTTCCAACGGTGTGATGGTCAGGTTATTGACGTGTGACTTGCGGCTCAGCGCATCTGCCACTACGTTTGCTTTGCCCGGATGATAATGGATCTCTATTTCGTAATCCTTTATCAGTTCTAACCATCTTCGTTGCCTCATGTTCAGCTCTTTCTGAGTGAATATGTACTTGAGGCTTTTTTGGTCGGTATATAAATGTACGAGGTTACCGAGTAGGTAGTGCCTCCACATTTTGAGTGCGAGTACCACGGCAGCAAGCTCCAAGTCGTGGGTTGGATAATTCTGCTCATGGTTTCTAAGCTGCGGTGATCCATACACGACCACTCTTCGGTCTTGCATCAGCACACATCCGAGCCCAATGACGGATGCATCGCAGTACACATCGAACGGTTTTGTTGTGTCTGGCTGCGCCAAAACCGGTGCTGATGTCAGGTGCTTGACTAAAGCCATGAATGCTGCTTCACATGCTGGACTCCAAACATATTTGGTAGCCTTCTTCAGCAGCTCTGTCATTGGCTTGGCAATCTTCGAGAAGTTCGGAATGAACCTCCGATAATATCCCGCGAGTCCGAGGAAACTCCGTACCTCGTGAACAGTTCTCGGGGATTTCCAATTCAGCACTTGAGTGATCTTGCTCGGGTCCACAGCGATACCCTCCGCTGAGATGATATGCCCGAGGAAAGGCACTTGCGATATCCAAAACTCGCATTTGCTGAATTTTGCGTATAACTTGTGATCCCGCAGCCATTGCAAGACTATACATAGATGCTTCTTGTGATCCTCCTCCGACTTGGAATATACCAGAATGTCGTCGATGAAGACCATGACAAACTTGTCCAGCTCCGGCATGAATACCGAGTTCATCAAGTACATGAAGTGAGCTGGAGCATTGGTGAGGCCGATGGACATGACCAGGTACTCATAAAGTCCGTACCTCGTCGAGAAAGCTGTCTTCGGAATGTCCTCAGCCCTTATCTTAATCTGATGGTACCCGGACCTTAAATCCATTTTGGAAAAGATCTTTGCCTCGACCAACTAATCAAACAACATGTCGATCCGTGGCAACGGGTACTTGTTTTCGATGGTTACGGCATTTAATGGACGATAGTCCACGCAAAGCCGTAACGTCTCATTCTTCTTCTTGACAAATAATGCCGAACAGCCCCATGGCGAGGAGCTCGGCCTAATAAAACCCTTTTCCAGAAGGTCCGTGAGCTGAGTCTTCAGTTCAGCCAACTCCTTGGGCGCCATCTTGTACGGCCTTCGGGATATTGGCATGGTTCCCGGTGCCAGTTCAATCTTGAACTCCACCTCTCTATCGGGTGGCATTCCCGGTAAATCATCCGGGAATACATCAGGGAACTCTCGGACTACTGGAATATCTTTCAATCTGATAGTTGTGGCTTGATAGACGCTTGGAAGATTTATTTCTGGACTGTCCAGAAATAATGAGTGAGACCCGTGCACTTCTGAGTTTAAGTGCACGACTCAAAGGATGGTGTCTAAAACAGCGCCGTGGCGGGTTAACCACGACATACCTAGGATAACATCGACCTTCTGTCCCTCTATGATAATGAGAGACGTGGGGTACACTCTACCTGCTAAGCATAATGGTGCTTTGGAAACCATTACGCTTGCTGAAATCTTCCCACCCGGTGAACAAATTAAATATGGACTATCGGTGGGTAGTATTGGCAAGCTGTGTTTAGCAATGAAAGCTTGGCCAATAAAATTATGTGTGGCGCCTGAATCAAACAGTACTATAGCGGGATTCTGGTGGAGTTGGAACATACCCGCAAGGATTGGCTCGCCCTCTGGCACGTCCTCAATGGCAAGCTGGTGGATGGTGCCGGGCCTAGGGTTTGCCCGCCGTGCATTAGTAGTGTTCCGGGGTTGATTCCTCCCCGGAAATTGCGGTGCCACTCCACCGCCTTGCCTCTCCGGTAAACTGCTCGCGAAGTGTCCTGGACGACCACACTTGTAACATGTGGCCGCTGCTGGTGTAGTGCTCGGGGGACAAAAGCCCGGCATGCGTTGCTGAGGTGCAAACGCACACGGCATCACCCGCTGCTGCTGCTGTTGTTGCGGTGGTACTGGCAGTGCCGGCCTGAATGCCGGTGAAGAGTACGGCCGACTGCGGGACGGCATCAACCGCTGTGGTGGCTGCCAGCGTGGACCTGATGGTGGGCGATTCACCATCCGAAACTTCTGAGAAGGACCGCCTCCTTCTCCGCTGCTCTGCGGCGTGCTTCGCTTTCTCTCCGCTGCCGCTAACTCCTTGCCGGAGTCCTCTTGAACAATCGCAGCATCAATAATGTCGTTGTGGCTGCCGCGATTGAACATCGCCAACTTGTCCTTCAGGAGCGGGTTAAGCCCCTGGTAAAAGTGGTCCCGCCGCTTCTCATCCGTATCTGCGTGATACGATGCATAGAGCGCGAGATCGTTGAACGCTCTGAAGTATTCCAGCGCGTTCCTGCTCCCCTGTTGCAGGTGTAAGAACTCCTGCGTCTTTCTTTTCATCAGACCTGGCGGTATATGATAGGCCCTGAAGGCCGCCCGGAACTCCGTCCAGGTCATCACTCGGTCGGTGGGCTGTGAAGCACAGAAGTTGGCCCACCACGCGCTCGCGGATCCTTGGAGCTGCTGGACCGCGAACTGAGTCTTGCGCTGCTCGCTTATCTGGAGCAGCCCGAACTTCATCTCTATGGCGCGGAGCCAGTTGTCCGCGTCAAGTGGTTCATCCGCCCTTGAGAATACAGGGGGATGAGTCGCCAGGAAGTCGGAGTAGGAGCTCTGTTGACGCTCCTCACGATCTTGACGTCTCTCTGGGCGAGACGTATTGGCGATAAGTGTTTGCAGCAACTCCGTGTGCTGCTGATGTGAACCCGCCATTGCCGCGACGATGTCGGCCAATGTAACCGTTGGCAGTGGCGGTGGCGGTGTTTGCTGTTGCTGCTGTTGCTGCTGCTGTCCCGAGGAGTCCTCGGGAGGTGGTTGGGAGGTCTCTCCCCCTTGACTGGTACCCCCAACGTCAGGGTTGGCACGAGTACGTGTCATTCTGGAATTTAAAACAGCAGCAACTAGCACATGTCTTACTTAAAATTCCATATGTAACAGTAGGTATTGAAGTGACACATTAATAATTTGCACAACATTCACATATATTGATAAAGCATAAACTTTATACAAGATACATTATTCTCGGGTCTCCGAGAAGTCGTGCTCATGTCGTCACTACCCATACATATGCTACTGTCTACACGACATGTCACCTATTACAAAATTCGGGCTACACTACCCTAGCTGCCCTACATGGCAACTGTAACCCCCTACTCGGAGTAGAACTCGACCTCCTGTGGGTCGTCCTCCTCCGGTACCTCTGCTGGTGGCTCTGGATCTACCACCTCTTCTCCCATCCCGGGTTCTCCTATTGCTGGAAGACCCAAGACCACCGGTACTCCCAACACCGGAGGTACGAGGTCCTGCAATGCATGCACCTCGTCCATAGCCTGGTTGTAATCTTCTTCCCAGCCTTGCCCTTCCTCAATAGCGTCGTCCCGCTCTTGAGTAAGTTCCTCATTCTGCTGGGTCAGATTTTGTACCAGTTCTTGCAACGCCGCGATGTCGACGCGGCTTTTTCTCTTCGCCTTCTTCAGACGATGCAACTGATTGTGTTGTTCATTCAGTCGCTTGATCGTCGGAAGGAGCACATTGCGGAGTGCGCTGTGAGCACTCTCGAAATGGTCTCCATGGCTCGTGCTCTCCCTGAGCTTTGTAGCGAGATGCTCCGTATGAACAGCTTGGCTGTCCATCACGGCGTTTCCCGCCCTCACCTGGAGGCTGAGATTTGCCTCCGCGGGGTTGTACCTTGGGCAACTCGGGTCCGTTGCCTCCAGGTAACTTCCTTCCCACACATGCTGAGCCCGTCCCTCCACCGGAACGAGCGCGTATGAGTGGCCTCCATAGCCTGCACGTGTAGTTGGCAGAAACGTGACATGGTGTCACGGGCTGCCACTTGCCACATCCCTTCTGGTTGTCTTCCTCTCACCGTGACGGTGAACGGCACCCAACCGGGTGGCGTAGGTCCTGCGGGGACTTCGACATGGATCATCCACTTCTTGTTCCCCTCTTCGCCTTCTTCCTTGGCGAAGTATTGCGGCATCTGGTTGTACCCGAAATATTGGAGCATTTGCCACAATGCTTCCGGGTAGCCGCTACGGTGAGAACAGTGGGACATCACCCACCCGTTCTCCAACTTCTTATCTGCTGTCATCTGTAAAAATATATTTGAGAAATGTCAAATATTTATTTAAACAGTAAACCATTGAGTTATGACATAAGACATGTCATTGAACCCATAAAACTTGGAAACATAGTTCAAATTTTAAACAAATTTGACTGTTGATCTGCTGTTCCCATGACAGCCCTGACCAGTCTCCATATCAACCTGATTTAGGCCATGCTAAAAGCAAAACTAGTTCTGGGGCTCAACATCAAAGTTAAAGTTAACTTCAATAGCCTTCAAGAAAGTATTTTCTTGGCCTAAGATCTGTCCTGGTTCAAAAGTTATGAGATGTCAAAGTTAACAGAATTTCTGGAGAAAATTGGACGGCACCTCCCTGCTTTAGGTACTGATTTGATCCAAGAATTCCATCTAATTCTGCTCCTAATCTGACAAAACTTTCTGTTACAAAGTTGTAACCTATCTCATAAGCTTTGAAGAACTACCTCATTTTCTATTTTTGGATTTGTATGCAGGAAGTTATGCTTAATTTACAGAGAGTCTACAGAGAGTCTTTACTCTGTCCTGTTTTCTGGACAGTTTCAACTCTACTGCATTTTTCGAGTGATTAAGGGATGAAACACCTCTGGACCTCAACAGAAAAGTTGTAAATCTCTTCCAAAGCTTTCCAGAAATGTATCATATGACCCTAAACTCGAAAGAACTCACCCTCTAACCTCTGATCAACTTCAGCCTTGATTCAGCTGAAAACAGAGTGCTCTGTCCTTAACAACCTATAAGTTAAAAACTTGTTACCTTTGAATATCTTGTTCAAGGGGAGGAGTTACATCAAGTTTTACTACTTTAGATCAAAACCTTCAAGTTTTTAAATGAAGTTGTTCATTTAGTTGGGTGTGACGTCGATGCGTCACCAGATTATGTCGGTACTGCGTCCTCACAAAGAAAAAACCTATACCGGACTTAGCCGGCTTGGTTATTTCAGTGGCACTACACGTCACTCGCACACGGATACTACACGTCTACCGATTCGTGGTCAGGCTACCTGCAGAAACTCAAACAATCATCAGACTCGGCTGCACACCGAGCCCGGAATCCATACAGTTCGTACAACCAGCCGTCATCACTCGCCCGGATGTTCTCAAGCCAAACACGCCTTGAGTTACGTGTTCACGTTTCAGACCATGTGACGGGGTCTCCCAAGTTGCACCACGCACTCCAGGGACAGACGTTGCTCGAATACCCCAAACGACATCAAGAGTCGTAGAGGATATTAAAGCGGGTCGGGTTACCTGCCATCCGTGGGGCTCCACCCTTCAGCTTGTGCGCACTGGTGGACAGCGATTACGTGCACCCCCCAAGACATACACATCCCGAGATGCACGATTTTCAGACATAATCAAATAAGTTAACATGCCACTTTCTATATGCTATTAACATCCTTATATGGGCTACTAGCTCGTTCCTCACTGGATTTTTGAAAAAGATGACCTTTGTAGTGCGTTAAACCTCAAGCGAGCTCTGATACCAGCGCTGACACGACCCCAAGGTCCTGTCGAGCCAGGATCACGCTGAGGGGTGCTGCGTTGCACAGCACCGTATAACACACGTCAAAGGTACAAAGCGGAAGCGGAAATTATATTACATAAACAGGTTTATGAACATGTTTACATCAAAATAAGTTTAGTCTACACTCGCGGGCGTAGACTACGCATCAAGTCCACGTTCAGCCCTTGAACGTGTCCTTGCTAGCACACACGCACACTAACTCTGCGGCGTGCACGACTCCCACTCGACGGGGTTCCCCTCCTGGGGTTCCGCCTCCTCTTCGGGAGTCCCTTCCTCATAGAACCCTACAAAAAGCTTCAAACACAAGCAGTGAGCACGAGGGCTCAGCAAGTCTGACCCGTCTCACCTAAAAATGGAACTTCTACATGAGGGGTGATGGGTACATGAGGTAAAATCATTTGCAAAGGACTCACCTAATTAGTAGAACCTTACTTTCAAGTTTTAGCAGCAGGTTGTGGAGAACCTTACGCTAAGGTACATGAGAGAGCCGCAATCAAACAAGAAACGTATTTCTCTCATGTACTTTGCCCAAAGTTGAAATGAACTTTAGTTAGCTCTAAACTACAGCAAGTCATTAGCAATCAAGTCCATCTTTCAATCAGCAACATTTTAACATGTAACTAGTCTGTTCTTTCTACGTCACGGTACAGTGAACAAGTGGTACTCACTGACCGCGAGGGATGGCGATTATAATCGATTTACACCTGTAGGGTTACCCGAACAACCCGTCACGTACGCCCGTACTCGATGTTGCCTACAACAACCATCACGGACGCCGTACGCAACCACCTTTCGCCCGTCAGCCAAATATTGAACCGGTCCCATCGTCCCGAGCAAGAGGTCTCTGCACGCGCATCTCAGTGCCGCCAGCCGATTTACACCTCAAGCTCTCAACCTACCCTCTGAACGACGGGCAATGCCTCAATACCCAGCTACCCGAGTTACATCAGTTTCCCGGTTCCCATATAGCTGGTAGGTCTTCGGTACTGTTCTAGCTTGTTCAACAGGCCCGCACACGGCTCGGTCCTCAATCGACACAAGCGGAGCTACAGCACACAGTCCCCAAAGTCCTGCTGCCCTTACCCTCCGCTTGGTCTCATTTTCTTGCCACGTGTTTTCATGTGCTATCTCTACCCGAGTCGAGTGCCCCTAGCCTATGCTCGCGAGTAGTTCCAACTACTCGACTTGTACCGAATCCTACTCTATCTTAGCATTGCAGCAGCTAACGGGGTTTGCAATCCTAAACCCAACCCAGGGTTTTCTTGGCTATGCAGTTGGGTTTCCAGACAAGACTCTAATGCAAAGAATAAAGTAACCAAGTATGTGCTCAAAACAATAAAGCTTGTAAAGGTTAATGCAAACCGGAGCTTGCTTTGCTGCTCTTGGTCGTAGGCTAGCTGTTCCTCCGGAGTAATGAAGTCTAGGACTTCGGGTTCCTCCTCGACCTTAGCGACTACATGATAAGAAAGGTACATGTATTAATTTGAATGCATTTGTATTAAGTTTGAACTTGTGAAGCTTATAAGTCCCACTAGACAGACCCAATGACTGTGAAACTTTTACTGTGGCTTGGTTACAACCTAAATAGAGACCTGGTCAAGTTTTAGTCGCAGCAAAGCTCATTTGAGCCTTCCACAATTAATTATGTCCTTGACCTTAATTGGAACTCTTAGGGTGCTCTAAGGATTTTCATGAAACAAACTATGATTTGCTAAAAATTATATTTTCAGAGGGTTCTAATGGAGTTGGTCTCACTTAATTTGGAAGTTCCTAACTAAAGATATGAGCTAAACCATTTCAGGGAAAATTCTGAAAATGTTTCTGAACATTTTCTATTTTCTCTGTAACAGTTTCACTAATCACACGATTAGGTGGATCAAATGAGCTCAAATGGATCTGAAATTTTTATGGTAGTTCAGGGATATTTTGGTTAACATCCCAGCAAAATTTCAGGATTTTCCTCCAAAGGATTCTCCAGTTAAAATTCCTAACAGTTTGAACTTTGAGGAATTAATTCTGGAGAATTAAGGGTTTTCATGAAGTGAAACTTGATTTGCTGAAAAGTGCTCAAAGAGCTGAATCCAACAAAATTTGGTTCACTCGATTTGGAGCTTTCTAGACAAAGTTATGAGGATTTGAAGTTTGGAAGAATTCTGAAAATCGGGGAAAAAGTTTAAACTCTCGGGGGCCCGCGGGACACGTGTCGAGCGCGGAGGTGTACGGCACACCGGAGATACCACACGTGTCGAGCGCGGAGGTGTCCGGCACACTGGAGCTCACAGGGTATTTGCGCGCCAGCACAGCCGATCCCCGGCCACACCCTATCCCGATTTAAATTCTTCAGCCGCTGACACGTGGGCCAGCCGGCTTCGTCTTCCTCCCGCCGTTCTCTCGCGCTCGCGCCGCCGACCTCGCCAGCTCGCCGCTGCCGGACCTCCCATGGTCTGAAACTCGCCGCTAGGGGGTTGTCGACGTCGAGGAACACGTCGGTGGTGTCAGGTCGGGCTGGGGGTGACCGGAAATAGCTCGGCACGTGCCGCAGCCTCGGTTGAGGTTCGGCGCTGTCGACCGTGGGTCCTAACCCGCCAACACCTCGAACAAACGGTCCTACAGCATCAGTGTACCTCTAGGAAGATCAACAAGGTGTCATAAGGGTTCAGGGATGGCGGCAAGTTGGTCGGCACCGTGTGACCGATCGTGCTCGCCATGACCGCCCTCGATCGAGCTCGAAATTCGTCGCTCCTAGAAAGTTTCACGCCACGGATGCAGAAAAGAACTTGATCGCCGGCTATTCCAGCGTCTATGTGCAAGATTTGATAACCTCCGAAAGATCATAGAGTGAGAATTTAAAGAAACCGTACCGGAAGCTCGGTTTACGGTCGCCGGAGCAAAAACTGGAAATTCTCTGTGGATTCTTCACGGTTTGCTTCCAAACTTGGAGGAGAGCAGCACGGTGGTCGCGCGCTCCTGTTGCCTCTCTTGCTGGACCGTGAAAACGCCTGTGGAACACTGTCCACGGGCGCCTGACTCTCGGCTGAGGCTAGGTCGCCGCGATGGCGATCGTTTTCAAGCACCGGAGGTCGGAGCTCGGGGTTTCTGGCATTGGGGAGGTAGAGTGCGATCTCAGGTGGTTGTCTAGCAGCTCAGGAATGAAGGAGGAGATTGTTTTGCTGGTTTTCCCGATTGAGCAGAGAGCTGCAGCGAGAAACAATGCCGCTGCTCGGGTTTGCCTGGGAGAAGATAAAGCCGGCCGACTCCTGCTCAGTGGAGGCGGTGCCGGTCGTGTGGGGGCGCGAGCAAGCCGCCGTGGGCGCCAGCGCGCGGAGAGGGAAGCAGCTGGTGGCGCCGGTAGCTGCTCGGTGGCACAGCCGACAGCTGCTCGGTGGAATTTCCCACCGAGACTCTGACTTTTTGTGCAAGTTTTGCCTTCTTCCCTCTATGACATGTGGGTCCCACCCGGGGTTTTAACCTCTGAAATTTACTCCTAATCACTGTAGTGAACAGTGAACCCCATAATACCCCTGGTGATTCAAATTATTCACCCATGAGTCATTTGAATTGAATAGAATTCAAATTGGGTTTGGTTTGAGTTAATTTAAGCACAAGTTCAGTTTTGAATTCAAATAAAGTTTGAATTTGTCCCACTTAGCTCATGTCAAGATCAACTCCAAATGGAGTGAAAATTGTTGTGTGACCTCACAAAAATGTGCTGAGTATGAATATGCCTCCCACTTTTAAATTCATGGGATAAAAACAGTTTGAATCTGAATATGGTTTCAAACTGCCCTCTTTCTAACTATACCCAAAATGACCTCAAAAAGGTTTTGAATTTGGGTGAAACTTAGCATGGACATCCTTAGCAATGTGTAGGAGCTTTTCATATGTCCAGCCCACCTATATCACATGTCGGAAATACCACTTTTGCAATATGTGAGTTTGTTCTCTAATGAGCATGTCGATGGTGGTTACTTGCTCTTCATTTGTGTTCATCATCTTTCCTCAAATGAGGTGTGTGGTGTGATGATGAACACTTCAAATGTGTGTCAAAAACTGAGGCCCTTACAGAGATATTCATATAATCCATATCTCGTCGAGAAGGCCGTCTTCGGGATATCCTCCGCCCTGATCTTTATCTGGTGATATCCAGAGCGAAGGTCCATCTTTGAGAACACACTTGCACCCACAAGTTGATCAAACAATATGTCGATGCACGGCAGTGGGTACTTATTCTTGATGGTGACGGCATTGAGCGTCCGGTAGTCCACACACAGCCTCAAGGTTTCATCCTTCTTTTTCACAAATAGCGCCGAGCATCCCCAAGGCGAGGAACTCGGCCTAATGAAACCCTTGCTCAACAGATCATTGAGCTGTTCTTTTAATTCAGCCAGCTCGTTTGGAGCCATTTTATATGGTCTCCGCGATATGGGCGTAGTCCCGGGTGCAAGTTCAATCTTGAACTCGACATTCCGCTCAGGTGGCATGCCCGGGAAGAGCATCCGGGAACACGTCGGGATACTCCCGGACTACGGGGATGTCCTCTAACTTGAGAGCTTCAGTATTGTTGACTGCTGAAACCTCCCAGACTGGATTATCTAATAGGAGGGACTGCGGACGGTGTAGTGGGGAGTTGAGGTGAACCGTCCGTGCTAGAGTTTCCAGGACAGCGCCATGGTAGCTTAGCCATGACATTCCCAAGATTGCATCAATCTTCTGCCCCTCAAGGATAATCATAGTGGTGGGATATATCTTCCCACCTAAGCACAGTGGTGCTTTTGGAACCATCATAGTTGCTGAAATCATTTCTCCCGGTGAGCAGATCATATAAGAACACTCGGTTGGAAAGGCTCCTAGTTGATGCTTAACCACATATGATGCGCTTATAAAATTGTGGGTTGCACCAGAATCAAAAAGTATGATGATGGCTTGATTGTTGAGAGTAAACGTACCCGCCAGCACGTTTTCTCCCTCTGGGACGTCCTCATTGTCGAGGTTGCGGACGCCCCCAGTCCGCTGACCAACCTTCTTCACCGGAGGTCGGCCTCGAGCACTGCCCTGGAACTGGGCTTGCCCGCTGCTCTGCTGCCCCTGGGGACAGTCCTTCGCGAAGTGGCCCGCCTGGCCACACGTGAAGCAGGTGAAACGGGGCGATCCCCCGCTGATCGGTGGGCGGAAACCCGGGGCGCGTTGTGGCGGTGGAAACGCCCAGCGTGCCGTCTGCTTCTGCTGCTGCTGCTGCTGTCTTGGTGGTGGCATCGGCGGACGGAACGGAGGTGACTGAAAAGGACGTCCCCCGAACCGTTGAGGTTGCGCCGGTGGGTGCCACTGATGCCCGGATGGCATCCGATACACCATCCGGTACTTCTGGGGAGCGCCACCCCCACTGCTAGGTTGAGCGCTGCGCTTCCTCTGCTCAGCTGCCAACTCCCGCTGAGCATCCTCTTGCATAATTGTGGCATTGACTAGGTCGTTGAAGGTGCCGCGATTCCACTGAACGAGATGGGTCTTCATTTCAGGGTGTAACCCCCGATAGAAATGTTCTCGCTTCTTCTCTTCAGTGGATATATAGTCTGACGCATATTGCGCCAGGTGGTTGAAGGCACGGAAGAAGTCATGGGTGTAACAGCCCTATCTTTTGTAAAGTTTGATGTCAGCTCTAACAGCATGGATCGTGCTCATTTCAGGAGTGAGATTGGTGAGTCGAGTCACGGTGAAAGTAATTCGCCACGACAAGAAGTGCCAACATCATCAACCGGATTGGCAGAAATCTTGACGAAGAAGGCTGAGTCTATGGATCTGTTGGTGCGACAAAGCATACGACAGGAGACACCACAGCAAATTCCCCCTCCAAGCACTTATCTGGATTTCTTAGCAAGACAACCACTGGTTTTCTCGGAAGCGAAAGAACCGTTGGAGTCGGCTCATTGGCTCCAATGTATCGAAGCCAAGTTTGATATGCTTGAGTGCGATGAATATCAGAAGACTCTATTTGTCGCTCAACAACTCCACGGAGCCGCTGGAGTTTGGTGGGCGGAGTACATCGCTACTCTTCCTGAAGGTCATCGAGTGACGTGGGATGAATTCCGGGCACGTCACATTTGTTCGGGAATTCTACGAACAAAGTATCAAGACTTTCTGGAGTGAAAGCAAGGAGAAAGGAGTGCATACGAGTACTTCAAAGAGTTTGAAGACTTGATGAAATACGCCACTCATATGGTAGACTCGGAAGCGTTGAAGTGTGACTATTTCTTCCGAGGTTTGAATGTCAAACTTCAGGAACAAGTGACTTTGTTCAATAACGGTATTCACAATGAGTTGATAAATGCCACTATCATTAAAGAAGACATGCATCTCCGATGTGAAGCGGAGTTGAAAAGGAGTATACCGCCGGACAGTGATATCGAGGTTCCTCCAAACTATCGAGTGCGGTATTACTCGCCAGTTAGGCAACAAATTCAGCCTGTGGTGCAACTCTCACAACCACGGCTGGAGTTGATCACTTATGAGCCTCCACCTCAACAGCAGCGGTCAGAAATTATTCGTGCAACCCTACCGCAACCAGCTACGCACGAATTATCTCCACCTCGTGTTAGTAGAGAGCTGAGGATTTCTACAACACGAAACCATCGTGGTGCTGAGCAGAGTCAAACTCGTGTGTTGTCTCAGCAATGCTCAGATCAGCACCGTGAACCTTCACATAAGAATCTTTCAAAAGCTGGCAGGGTTAATTACACTGCTATTGAGGATATTGCTAAAGGCGAACCAGTTTTGGCGGGCATGTTCACTTTACATGAACTGCCCATTTTCGTGTTATTTGATTCCGGGGCCACCCACAATTTTATTAGCAGAGACTATGTGCTGAAGAATAATCTTCCATTTAGCACAGTTAAGCATCCGTTTCATATCAGTTCACCCAGAGGCAAGATATCAACAGACGGGATGGTCTCTCGGGCACCTTTATGTTTGGGTGGAAACATCTATCCTGCGAGCCTTATCATACTCAAAGGCCAAAGGATTGATATTATCTTGGGGATGTCATGGTTGACACATTATGGATCTATCTTTGACATCAGCTCTCGGACTGTCCAACTGAATTCCCCAATACATGGTTGCAACATATTAAATCTTGTGGATCCATCACAACGTGTTGCAGCAGTGCATCAGATTGAAGCTCCTAAACTTGAGGATATTCCAGTGGTATGTGAATATCCAGATGTGTTTCCCGAAGACTTGCCGGGCATGCCGCCCGAACGTGATGTTGAGTTCAAAATTGAACTAGCACCGGGAACAACACCTATTTCTCGGCGACCATACAAAATGGCACCGAAGGAGCTCGCAGAATTGAAGGGGAAGCTTAATGACCTCATGTACAAAGGTTTTATACGCCCAAGTTCATCACCTTGGGGCTATTCCGCACTCTTCATGAAGAAGAAGGACGAAAGTTTGAGACTATGCGTAGATTATAGTCCACTGAATGCTGTCACTATCAAGAATAAGTATCCACTACCGCGCATCGATATTTTATTTGATCAACTAGTGGGTGCTAAAGTATTCTCCAAGATGGATCTTCGGTCCGGGTATCACTAGATAAAAATCCGGGCAGAAGACGTACCTAAGATGGCGTTCTCGACAAGATATGGTCTTTATGAATATCTTGTCATGTCCTTTGGGTTGACCAATGCTCCGGCTCACTTTATGTATCTCATGAACTCTGTGTTCATGCCGGAGTTTGACAAGTTCGTCGTGATTTTCATCGATGACATTTTGGTCTATTCAAAGTCAGAAGAAGAACATGCTGAACATTTGCGTATTGTACTCCAACGCTTGAGAGATCACAAGCTATATGCAAAGTTCAGTAAATGTGAGTTTTGGATCAGCAAAGTGCCGTTTCTTGGGCATATTATTTCAGCGGAAGGCGTCGCTGTGGACCCAAGTAAAATAGAGCAAGTGCTGAATTGGAAATCTCCAACATCTGTTCATGAAGTGCGGAGTTTCCTAGGTTTAGGGGGTTATTACCGGAGATTCATTCCAAACTTCTCCAAAGTCACTAAACCTTTGACGGAGCTGTTGAAGAAAAGCACCAAGTATGATTGGAGCAATTCATGTGAACAAGCTTTTCAAACTTTAGTGAAGCATCTCACTACAGCTCCAGTTTGGGCCCAGCCGGACACAACGAAGCCGTTTGATGTTTATTGTGATGCATCCGGCATCAGTTTGGGTTGTGTGTTGATGCAAGAAGGGCACATGGTCGCGTATGGATCCCGACAACTCAGGGGTCATGAGCAGAATTACCTGACGCACGACCTTGAACTAGCTGCAGTGGTCTTAGCATTGAAAATTTGGAGACATTATCTACTAGGCAATCTAGTACATCTCTACACTGACCACAAAAGATTGAAGTACATCTTCACACTTAAAGAACTGAATATGAGGCAGCGAAGATGGCGAGAATTGATCAAGGACTATGAACTTGAAATTCATTACCATCCGGGCAAAGCGAATGTGATTGCCGATGCACTTAGTCGGGAAGCCCACATTCACCATTTAGCCATGGCTGCACAAGAAGAAGGAGAACCAAGCCTGCGCTTAGTTCCTTACGGATCGCTGTTCAACCTCGCTCTTTTTCCTACAATCCGAGATGAGATTGTAGAGGCTCAGAAGAGAGACAGGGGTATGTCTCATATCCGGAGGAGAGTAGACAATGGTGAATTGAAGATGTTCCGCAAGGATGAAGAGGGTACTCTATGGTTTAACAACCGCATAGTGGTACCCCGAAACATGAAATTGCGGAGGAAGATATTGGATGAAGCACATTTATCCAAGTACTCCATTCATCCGGGAAGCAATAAGATGTACCAGGACTTGAAATCTAAGTTCTGGTGGACACGGATGAAAAGGGAGATTGCAAAATACGTATCCGAGTGTGATACGTGTCTGCGGGTTAAAGCCGACCATATGCGGAAAGCCGGACTATTTCAACCGCTGAAGGTTCCAGCATGGAAGTGGGAAGACATAAGTATGGACTTCATCGTCGGTTTACCCATGACCAGCAACAAGCATGATTCTATTTGGGTAATCGTCGATCGTTTGACCAAGACCGCTCATTTTATTCCAGTCCATACTAAATATGTGACAAAAAAGTATGCGGAGCTGTTCATCTCGAGAATCGTTTGTTTACACGGGGTTCCCCGCACCATCGTGTCTGACCGAGGTGCGTTGTTCGTATCCAGATTTTGGGAGCAACTGCATGCTTCCTTGGGAACCAAGTTAATTCGGAGTTCAGCGTATCATCCGCAAACTGATGGTCAAACGGAGAGGATAAATCAGATTCTGGAGGATATGCTACGGGCATGTGTCATCAATCATGGGAAGAATTGGGATGACCATCTACCATTAGCAGAATTCTCATATAACAACGGTTATCAATCCAGCATCAAGATGGCCCTGTATGAAGCTCTTTATGGTCGGAAGTGCCGCACACCGCTGAATTGGTGTGAGTCCGGCGGGAGAGTGGTCTACGGGATTGATCTTGTTAATGAAGCCGAGGAACGAGTGCGAGTGATCCAAGCCAATTTAAAGGCTGCTCAATCTCAGCAGAAAAGCTATGCAGACAAAAGACATCGACCTCTTCACTTCGACATCGGGGACCATGTTTATCTTCGTATCTCTCCGATGAAAGGGGTTCATCGTTTTGGAGTGAAAGGGAAGCTCGCTCCGTGATTCATCGGGCCGTTTGCTGTCACTGAGATATGCGGACCCCTGGCCTATCGTCTGGAGTTACCGACGTCACTTTCGGGTATTCACAATGTTTTCCACGTCTCTCAGCTGCGGAAATGTCTTAAGTACCCAGCTGCAGTTCATATGGAGAACATTGATGATCTTCAACCGGATCTCACTTATTCTGAGTATCCGATACAGATTATCGATGAGAAGACTCGCGCCACAAGAAATCGGACATTGAGATTTTACAAAGTCTTGTGGAACAACCACACCGCTGATGAAGCTACGTGGGAAAGCGAGGAATTTCTCCGCTTAAATTTTCCCTACTTGTTTGTACCATATGTCCAGTAGTCATTCTCCCTTCTTCTTTCTTTTTGTAATCTCGGGACGAGATTCTTTTAAGGGGGGAGGAATGTAACAGCCCTAACTTTTGTAAAGTTTGATGTCAGCTCATAAAACAAAGTTAAGGCAATAAAAGACTATTATTGTGTCACATGAAATGATTTACACATAAATAGACATGTGAGGGAGTTAAAAAATTTCTCTAGCCCATGCTCAACACATGTTAACCAAGGGGCAATAATTACACTCCTAAAACTCTAACTCATGTGCACCTCCTCTAGGAGTAGAGTGGAGGGAATTTAAACGCAATTTGAATCTTTTGAAAGGATTTCTATTCAGATTGTCCAAAGGTCTATATGTGAGATCATAGATGCATCTCTCAGGTATTCAAGAGCCTAAGTTTCAAATTTGGAGAATTTTTGGTTTCATATACTATTTATTCCGAGGATTAAATGAGGGCACGTTTAAATTCAAACTTGAATTTGAATTTTGAACCAAACAAACTCAATTTCAAAATCTGATTTCAAATTTTAGTTCCTCATAATCCCTTTGACCTATCCTCCAAGTTTGATCACAATTGGAGCCCATTTGCTATTTTAAATCGAATTGAGGGATAAGAAGCAAAATTGGGGCTGTGGACCCCACCGGTCAGTCTCACAAAAATTCAACCGACTCCAGCGACACAGCAGCTCGGTGCCGGCCACCTCCAATGCCACCTCCTGCTGGGTTGATTTTTGCTCGTCCTGATCACCACAGCAGGTGCCACAACCCTCTTTTGCCTCTCCCAGCTCGAGCCCATGCTGCTCCCGTGTGTTTGCTCCCGAGAAGAAGAACAGCAGCTCCCCTCTGTTTCTCTGATCGCCAGCAACTGAACCAAGCCCCCTTTGTCTGAGCTTCCAACAGCAAAAGGGATCGCCCATGAGTGCTCTAGCCGGCTGGCCACTTTACTCCACCATCCCGAGCTCATCAGCGCCAACAAACAGAAAAGCTCTGCTGCTCCCGCGTTGAACGTTGGAGGAACCGAAACTGGACGCCGTGGACAGCCCAAACCAGAAGGGATCACGCACAAGCAAGCCACCCCATCTGTGCACCAACAAGTATAGTTGCTCACCTCCAAAGCTCAGCCCTAACCATTGATCACAGAGGGAGAATTTCAAGTTTTTCTCCCGGACGGCAGAAACGGACCTTGAGGTAAGGAATTGTAAAATTCGTCCTCAAATCGTGTTTGTTGGGTCTCAAACTTCACACAAAGGATGTTAACTGCCTAGCACACCTGCTCCATCGATTTTAGACCAAGAAATTGAGTGTAGAGTGAGCAATCCGAGCTCTTTTAGAGGGTATACCGCTGGACCCTATCGGGCGCATGGTGCCGATAGGTTTAGAGCCCTCTCCAGCTTGTTTAGACCTCATGCCGGTCTTCTACATGATCCCCTGGTGCTGTAGAGCGCAAGAACCGACCATTTGGTGGAGAATTCACCGTGCAAGACCTCGCCGGAGCCCTAGAGTTTGCTGTTGCCGGTGCGCCCTGTTTTCCGGCGAGTTTCAGCCGCCGGCGACCTCACCAACGTGTTCAGCATGGGGAAATATGGGGGGCGGCCAGCAGGGGGTCCATAGGTGGCTGGGAAGTGCCTTTCCGGCGACCTCGCCGGAGGGGGCCGCCACTGCCCTTTTTGGCGCGAGTCTGGAGGTTAGGGATGACAGGTGGGACCCACTCTCAGCATTTAAACATTTTCTAGATTTTCCCACTCTAGTTCAAACTTTGGAGAGCCATAACTTTGTGTAGGAGTGTCCAAAAATTGTGAAACAAATTTTGTTGGATTCCTCTCAAAGAGTACTATCCAGGGATGCAGCCCAATGTTTATGAAAATCCCCGGATTTGGCTCATTAATTCATTTAAATAAAATTTTGTATGAATTTTTACAGGAGTTCTGTTTATTGGAAAATTTCCAATTTTGGACAGGACATTCTTCCAAAATTCCTTGAACTCCAGTAAAATTTTCAGAGGCATTGGACCTCATTGATGTGTTTATTCCTTAGGTCTCTGAAAAATGGGAAAATAAACATAGACATTTTCAGCTTTTCCCCAATCCTTGAAAAATCCATATCTCCATGTAGGAAACTCCAACAATGGTAAAACCAATTCCTATGGACTCAAGACATTTTGTACTTCACAAAATGTCTACTTTGCAGCATAGGAAAGCTTAATATCTAGGGGGTAAAGGCAGGTTAGTGAAAACCACATAAGGATTTGTTGTGCTCACATGAAGCCATTTCATGAGCTCAATTTTTGCACACAGCCTAAATACCTTCCATAGAGGCTGTGGTTAAATTTTCAGATTCATTGGACCTCTGGAACTTGAGCTACCATCTTTTAGGTTTAAGTGTTCATATAATGGACTTAATCACATTGTGATTACTAGTATCCCTTTTCACCTAGCTTTCATCATCTCTAAGGTTTAGATCGAACAACAGAAACCTTGCTGTTGTTTATCTATCTTATGTGTGAGTTAACTTTAACAACAGTTTTGAAACAGTTTCTAAATTGCTTTTGAAATATATGTGCATTGCAATATAATAGCTCACGTGACATCGACGTTCGACGAGGACTCGACTCTACAGTGAGGATCTCCATGTAAGGGCCTCAGTTTTTGACACATATTTGAAGTGTTCATCACCAAACACACACACCTCATTTTGAGGAAAGTTGATGAACACAAATGAAGAGCAAGTAACCACCATTAACATGCTCATAAGAGAACAAACTCACATATTGCCAAAGTGGTATTTCCCACATGTGATATAGGTGGGCTGGACATATGAACACTCCTACACAATGCTAAGGATGTCCATGCCAAGTTTCACCCAAATTCAAAACCTTTTTGAGGTCATTTTGGGTATAGTTAGAAAGAGGGCAGTTTGAAACCATATTCAAATTCAAACTGTTTTTATCCCATGAATTTAAAAGTGGGAGGCATATTCTTATTCAGCACATTTTTGTGAGCTCACACACCAATTGTCACGCCATTTGGAGTTGATCTTGACATGAGCTAAGTGGGGCAAATTCAAACTTTATTTGAATTCAAAACTGAACTTGTGCTGAAATTCATTCAAACCAAACCAATTTGAATTCTAATCAATTCAAATGGCTCATGGGTGAATAATTTGAATCACCAGGGGTATTATGGGGCTCACTGTTTACAACAGTGATTAGGAGTAAATTTCAGAGGTTAAAACCCCGGGTGGGACCCACATGTCATAGAGAGAAGGAAGCAAAACTTGCACACAAAGTCACAGCTTCGGTGGGAAATTCCACCGAGCAGCTGTCGGCTGTGCCACCGAGCAGCCACCGGCGCCACCAGCTGCTTCCCCTCTACGCGCGCTGGCGCCCAGGGCGGATTGCTCGCGCCCCCACGCGACCGGCACCGCCTCAGCCGAGCAGGAGTCGGCCGGCTTTATCTTCTCGCGGGCAAACCCGAGCAGCGGCATTGTTTCTCGCCGCAGCTCTCTGCTCAATCGGGAAAACCAGCAAAATAATCTCCTCCTTCGTTCCTGAGCTGCTAGACAGCAACCTGAGGTCGCACTCCACCTCCCCAACACCAGAAACCCCGAGCTCTGACCTCCTTTGCCCGAAAACGATCGCCACCACGGCGACCTAGCCTCGGCCGAGAGTCAGGCGCCCGTGGACAGCGTTCCACAGGCGTTTTCATGGTCCAGCAAGAGAGGAAACAGGAGCGCGCGACCACCGTGCTGCTCTCCTTCATGTTTGGAAGCAAACCGTGAAGAATCCACAGAGAATTTCCAGTTTTTGCTCCGGCGACCGTAAACCGAGCTTTCGGTACGGATTCTTCAAATTCTCGCTCTATGATTTTTCGGTGGTTATCAAATCTTGCACATAGACGCTGGACTAGCCGGCGATCAAGTTCTTTTCTGCATCGTGGCGTGAAACTGTCTAGGAGTGACGAATTTCGAGCTCGATCAAGGGCGGTCATGGCGGGCACGATCGGTCACACGGTGCCGACCGACTTGCCGCCATCCCTGAACCCTTTTGACACCTTGTCGAGCTTCCTAGAGGTACACTTATGCTGTAGGACCGTTTGTTCGAGGTGTTGGCGGGTTAGAACCCACGGTCGACGGCGCCGAACCTCAACCGAGGCCGCGGCACGTCGCCGGGCTATTTCCGGTCACCCCCAGTCCGACCTGACACCACCGACGTGTTCCTCGACGTCGACAACCCCCTGGCGGCGAGTTTCAGACCATGGGAGGTCCGGCAGCGGCAAGCCGGCGAGCTCCGGGTCTGCTCCGGCGAGGTCGGCGGCGCGGGCGCGAGAAAGCGGCGGGAGGAAGACGAAGCCGGCTGGCCCACGTGTCAGCGGCTGAAGAATTTAAATCGGGATCGGGTGTGGCCAGGATCGGCTGTGCTGGCGCGCAAATACCCTGTGGGCCTCAGTGTGCCGGACACCTCCGCGCTCAACACGTGTCCCCACGGGCCCCCGCAAGTTTAAACTTTTCCCCCGATTTTCAGATTTCCTTCAAACTTCAAATCCTCATAACTTGAGCTAGAAAACTCCAAATCGAGTGAACCAAATTTTGTTGGATTCAGCTCTCTGAGTACTTTCCAGCAAATCAAGTTTCACTTCGTGAAAATCTTTATTTCTCCAGAATTAATTCCTCAAAATTTAAACTGTTTGGAATCTTAACTGGAGGATCCTTTGGAGGAAGATCCTGAAATTTTTCTGGGATGTTCACCAAAATATCCCTGAACTACCATAAAAATTTCAGATCCATTTGAGCTCATTTGACCCACCTAATGGTGTGATTAGTGAAACTGTTCCAGAGAAAATAGAAAATGTTCAGAAACATTTTCAGAAATTTCTCTGAAATTGTTTAGCTTATATCTTTATCTAGAAACCTTCAAATAAAGTGAGACCAACTCCATTAGAACCCTCTGAAAATCTAGTTTTCAGAAAGTCATAGTTTGATTCATGAAAATCCTTAGAACACCCTAAAAGCCTTCAATTAATGTCAAGTACATATTTTATTGTGGAGGGCTCAAATGAGCTTTGCTGCAACTAAAACTTGACCAAGTCTCTGTTTAGGTTGTAACCAAGCCACAGAAAAAGTTTCACAGTCATTGGTTCTGTCTAGTGAGAGTTATAGACTTCACAAGTTCAAACTTAATACAAATGAATTTAAATTGATACATGTACTTCTTCTATCATGTAGTCGCTAAGGTCGAGGAGGAACCCGAAGTCCTAGACTTCGTTACTCCTGAGGAGCAGCTAGCCTACGACCAAGAGCAGCAAGGCAAGCCCCGGTTTGCATTAACTGTTTTTACAAATTTTTATTGTTTTGAGCACTTACTTGAGTATTATGATTCTTTGCATTAGAGTCTTGTTTGGAAACCCAACTGCATAGCCAAGAAAACTATGGAGTGGGTTTAGGATTTACCAACCCCATTAGCTACTGCAATGCTAAGATAGAGTAGGATTCAGTACAAGTCGAGTAGTTGGACTACTCGTGAGAATAGGCTGGAGGCACATCGCTCGGGTAGAGATAGCACATGATACACATGGCAAGAAAATGAGACCAAGCGGAGAGTAAGGGCTGCAGGACTTTGGGGCCTGTGTGCTGTAGCTCCGCTTGTGTCGATTGAGGACCGAGCTGTGTGCGGGCCTGTTGAACAAGCTAGAACGGTACCGAAGACCTACCGGCTATATGGGAACCGGGAAACCGATGTAACTCAGGTAGCTGGGTGTTGAGGCATAGCTGGTCGTTCAGAGGGTAGGTTGAGAGCTCGAGGTGTAAATCAGCTGGCGGCACTGAGATGCGCGTGCAGAGACCTCTTGCTCGGGATGATTGGACCGGTTCAACATTTGGCTAACGGGTGAAAGGTAGTTGCGTACGGCGTCCGTGATGGTTGTTGTAGGCAACATCGAGTACAGGCGTACGTGACGGGTTATTCGGGTAACCCTGCAGGTGTAAATCGATTATAATCACCGTCCCTCGCGGTCGGTGAGTACCACTTGTTCACTGTACCATGACGTAGAAAGAACAGGCTAGTTACATGTTAAAATGGTGCTGATTGAAAGATGGACTTGATTGCTAATGATTTGCTGTAGTTTAGAGCTAACTAAAGTTCTTTTCAACTTTGGGCAAAGTACATGAGAGAAATGCGTTTCTTGTTTGATTGCGGCTCTCTCATGTGCCTTAGCGTAAGGTTCTCCACAACCTGCTGCTAAAACTTGAAAGTAAGGTTCTATTAATTAGGCGAGTCCTTGCAAATGATTTTTACCTCATGAAACCCATCACCCCTCATGTAGAAGTTCCATGTTTAGGTGAGACGGGTCAGACTTGCTGAGCCTTCGTGCTCACTGCTTGTGTTTGAAGCTTTTGCAGGGTTCTATGGGAAGGGACTCCCGAAGAAGAGACGGAACCCCAGGAGGGAAACCCCGTCGAGTGGGAGTCGTGCACGCCGCAGAGTTAGTGTGCGTGTGTGCTAGCAAGGACACGTTCAAGGGCTGAACATGGACTTGATGCGTAGTCTACGCCCGCGAGTGTAGACTGGACTTATTTTGATGTAAACATGTTCATAAACTTGTTTAAGTAATAAAATTTCGCTTCCACTTTGTACCTTGTATATGTGTTATACGGTGTTGTGCAACGCAGCACCCCTCAGCGTGATCCTGGCTCGACAAGACCGTGGGGTCGGGTCAGCGCTGGTATCAGAGCTCGCTTGAGGTTTAATGCAATAAAAAGGTCATCTTTTTCAAAAATCCAGTGAGTAACGAGTTAGTAGCCCGTATAAGGATGTTATTAGTAAATAGAAAGTGGCATATTAACTTATTTGATTATGTCGGAAAATCGTGCATCTCGGGACGTTCATGTCTTGGGGGGTGCACGTAAGCGCTGTCCACCAGTGTGCACAAGCTGAAGGGTGGAGCCCCACGGGTGGCAGGTAACCCGACCCGCTTTGATATCCTCTACGACTCTTCATGTCGTTTGGGGTATTCGAGCAACGTCTGTCCCTGGCGTGCGTGGTGCAATTTGGGAGACCCCGTCACGTGGTCTGAAACGTGAACGCGTAACTCAAGGCGTGTTTGGCTTGAGAACATCCGGGCGAGTGATGACGGCCGGGTGTACGAACTGTATGGATTCCGGGCTCGGTGTGCAGCCGAGTCTGATGATTGTTTGAGTTTCTGCAGGTAGCCTGACCACGAAATGGTAGACGGATAGTATCCGTGTGTGAGTGACGCTTAGTGCCACTGAAGTAACGAAGCCGGCTAAGTCCGGTATAGGTTTTTCTTTGTGAGGACGTAGTACCGACATAATCTGGTAATGCATCGATGTCACACCCCACTAAATGAACAACTTCATTGTAAAAACTTGAAGGTTTTGATCCAAAGTAGTAAAACTTAATGTAACTCCTTTTCTTAATCAGAATATTCAAAGTTAACAAGTTTTCAACCTATAGGTTGTTAAGGACAGAGTACTCTGGTTTCAGCTGAATTAGGGCTGAAGTGGATCAGAGGTTAGAGGTTGAGTTATTTCGAGGTTGGGGTCATATGATACATTTCTGGAAAGCTTTGGAAGAGCTTTACAACTCTTCTGTTGAGGCCCAGAGGTGTTTCATCCTTTAACCACTCGAAAAATGCAGTAGAGTTGAAACTGTCCAGAAAACAGGGCAGAGCAAAGACTCTCTGTAAACTCTCTGTAAATTAAGCATAACTTCCTGCTTAAAAATCCAAAAATAGAAAATGAGGTAGTTCTGGAAAGGTTATGAGATGGGTTACAACTTTGTAACAGAAAGTTTTGTCAGATTAGGAACAGAATTAACTGGAATTCTTGGATCAAATCAGTACCTAAAGCAGGGAGGTGCTGTCCAATTTTCTCCAGAAATTCTGTTAACTTTTACATCTCATAACTTTTGAACCAGGACAGATCTTAGGCCAAGAAAATGCTTTCTGGAAAGCTATTGAAGTTAGCTTTAACTTTGATGTTGAGCTCCAGAATTGGTTTTGCTTTTAACATGGACTAAATCAGGTTGAAATGGAAACTGGTCAGGGCTGTCATGGGAACAGCAGATCAGCAGTCAAATTTGTTTAAAAATTGAACTATGTTTCCAAGTTTTATGGGTTCAATAACATGTCTTATAATATAACTCAGTGGTTTACTGTTTAAAGAAATAATTGACATTTCTCAAATATATTTTTACAGATGACAGCAGATAAACAGTTGGAGAACGGGTGGGTGGTGTCCCACTGTTCTCACCGTAGCGGCTACCCGGAAGCATTGTGGCAAATGCTCCAATATTTCGGGTACAACCAGATGCCGCAGTACTTCGCCAAGGAAGAAGGCGAAGAGGGGAACAAGACGTGGACAATCCATGTCGAGGTCCCTGCAGGACCTACGCCACCCGGTTGGGTGCCCTTCACCATTACGGTGAGACGTAGGCAACCGGAAGGGATGTGGCAAGTGGCAGCCCGTGACACCATGTCACGTTTCTGCCAACTACACGTGCAGTCTATGGAGGGTACTCCATACGCGCTCGTTCCGGTGGAAGGACGAGCTCAGCATGTGTGGGAAGAGAGGTACCTGGAGGCAACGGACCCGAGTTGCCCAAGGTACAACCCCGCGGAGGCAAATCTCAGCCAAGCTGTTCATACGGAGCATCTTGCCACAAAGCTCAAGGAGAGCACGAGCCGTGGAGACCATTTCGAGAGTGCTCACAGAGCACTCCGCAATGTGCTCCTTCCGACGATCAAGCGACTGAATGAACAGCACAATCAGTTGCATCGTCTGAAAAAGGCAAAGAAGAAGAGCCGTGTCGACATCGCGGCGTTACAGGAACTGGTACAGAATCTGACCCAGCAGAACCAGGACCTTGCTCAAGAGCGAGACGATGCTATTGAGGAAGGCCAAAGCTGGGAAGAGGACTACAACCAGGCTATAGACGAGGTGCATGCTTTGCAGGACCTCGTACCTCCGGTATTGGGCATACTAGTGGTCTTGGGTCTTCCAGCAATGGGAGAACCCGGGATGGGAGAAGAGGTGGTAGATCCAGAGCCACCAGCAGAGGTACCGGAGGAGGACGACCCACAGGAGGTCGAGTTCTACTCCGAGTAGGGGGTTACTGTAAGTGCATCTAGGATATCCCTTGTGGGTTTTGGCTAATTGATGACAAGCATATGAGATCCTAACGAAATGATTGCAGGACAAACTAAGTGAACTAGCTCGGTGCGCACAAAAATATGAAAAATAGAGTGGTGCCCGAAAAGGAAGACTTAAGTGGAATTTAGAAGAGCAAAGTAGATGAAAATGTGTAGGGAGTGTGTGAGAGACACATCCCAAGAGCTCATGACTTTGCGTAAGGGTAAGGGGTTTAAAAAAATCAACTAAAATTCACTGGACACCGGACTAGTCCGTTTATGGACCGGACTAGTCCGGTCAGCTTACTGGAATGCAACCGGACAAGTCCAGTTCTAGACCGGACTAGTCCGCTCATGCTTCTGGTGTTCTCTTTAGAGGACTGCGGACTAGTCCATCCATGCGACAGGACTAGTCCGCTGAACTTTCTGGAACTCCACTTCACATAGCACCGGACAAGTCTGGTTTTAGACCGGACTAGTCCGGTTAACCCACTGGAAGTAGACCGGACAAGTCCGATCATATACCGGACTAGTCCGGTAGTAGGTTTAACAACGGTAACTTCTTTGGAAACCCTATAAAAAGAGGTCCTTCATTGTTTCTGAGATAAGACATGACTCATACTGTCAAAAACTCAAACCCTAGCGCCGCCACCTGTCCCAAGAGCCCAAAAACACATCTCCCCATACATCTAAGGTGCAAAAAGGTGAAGATCAATCAAATACTTGGATTTGGGATTGGGAGATCGTCGTTCCTTCGTTGTGAGCTCTTGGGGTTTGATCTCTCTACACTCATATTCTGCATTGTAATCTTTTTGAGTGTATTTGATCAACTTCTCATTGTAATTCTTGTGGGAGCCCTCAACGTGTGAGGTTGCCCCACAAACTCGGTGATTTCACGTGATAGTGGAGTCAAGTCGGCCTTTGTGGTGACTTGAAGAGGGAAAGGGTTGGGAACCCGGTTCTGTGTGAGCTTCCTCAACGAGGACGTAGATCTCTTGGTGAGATCGAACCTCGGTAAAAATTCGTGTCTTTTGTCTCTCATTTATTTTACATTTTGATACATTAGATCACTATTTTGCTAGTCATCATTTGAGTTTCTTATGAGTTTGCACGTGCATCCATACAATAAATTTAATTTATAAAAACTGTTGTTCTCATTCCGCTGCTGAAAGATTAAATTTTTGAAACACACTTAATTAACTCACATAATTCAGCACACCGGACTAGTCCGCCCACACAACCGGACTAGTCCGGTCAATCAAGTTTATGATAACTCTATTAAGTGTGCAGGAATCTTTTAAAGGCCTATTACCCCCCTCTAGGCCACATTCAATTGGTATCAGAGCCAAGTTCTCCACCAACGAGACCCACATCTCGGAGAGATCAATGGCCTCTGAGAAGAACAACGATATCCCGAAGACGAACAACAACGATGAGGAGCAAGAAGCCAAAGCCTTCGATGTGCTGAAAGAAAGTCCACATGACGATGATGAAGTGAGACAGCTAAAGGCATTACTGAGAAAGAAATTAATGGCACAAAAGGGAAAAGAGGAAGAAAATACGATGGGGAGTGGTCATCACGACTACTCCCGGTATCCATACAACTACAACCGTCTCAATTCAAATAATCATTATTTCTCTATTCCTATGGGAAGGCCCCCGCAGTTTGACGGAAGTGACTACACCATGTGGAAGTACAACATGAAAATGCATCTAATATCCTTGAATCCCAGCCTTTGGCATATTGTCTGCACAGGAATAGATATCCCAGACACGGATGAAGAACTCACTCCGGAACAAGAACAAGAGATTCACAGAAATGCACAAGCCGTTGCAGTAATCACATCGTCACTGAGTAGAGAAGAATTCACCAAGATCAATGTACTAGAAAGTGCAAAAGAAATCTGGGATACACTGAAAACTGCTCATGAAGGAAATAGGTTTATACGTGAAGCCAAAATTGAGATGCTAGAAGGAGAATTGGGGAGATTTTCTATTGAAGAAGGCGAATCACCTCAAGACATGTACAATCGGATGAAGACACTCATCAACAAAATCCGTGCCTATGGAAGTAAGAAATGGACTGATCACGAGGTGGTCAAATGGATGATAAGAGCCTTCATGCCAAGAAACGTCACACTTTGCTCAATGATTAGAGAAAGCCCCGGGTTTCACAAAATGACTCCCGATGAGTTATTGGGAAAGATCATAAATCATGAAATGATTGAGAAAGAGGCTCAATACGTCAAAGACTTAGCCGAGCTCACCTCTTCTAAAAAGAAAGAAGTTGCTCTCAAAGCAACGTGCAGACCCAAACTCAAAGAAACTCATGAAGACCAAGACGATGGAGATACAAGCGACGAGAGCACCGATCTTGATGACGAAGAAATGGTACTCTTCATCAAAAAGTTCAAACGCATGATGAAGAGAAGACACGGCAACAATTCACATAAAGGCAAAAGCAAGGATAAAGGAAAATCCAAGGCTCGACGCACTTGCTACAACTGCGGAGAGTATGGTCACTTCATGGTGGACTGTACTTATGAAGAAAACAAAAAGAAGAAGGAAACAAGATCTCAAGAAAAGAAAAATTTCAGAAAAATAAGACAAGCCCATCAAGCTCACATTGGGAAGGAGTGGGACTCAAACGACGAGTCCTCCTCCGATGAAGAAGAATAGATGGCCACTATCGCAGTCAAGAAACCAACTATGAGAGCCACACTCTTTCCGAACATGGGAGGACGGGACATGAACAACCACACTTGTCTTATGGCTAAGGAAGGCAAGAAAAAGGTTCGACTTACTCCTCATGTGCTAAATTCCTCCATTGATGACTTTGATAGCTCTAGTGATAATGAAGAATTGTTTAGACGGCTAAGTAAAATTGCTTTAAAGAAAATGGAAATGTTGTCAAACGAAATCTTTGAAAAGGAGGAACTTGTCAACCGACAAGAAGATATGCTCATCCGTGATAGGAAGAGATATCAAGAAGTTGAAAAGCTTCTTGAGCTTGAAAGAGAGAAGAATGAGTCACTTGAGTTAGAGCTAGCCTTGAGTAAGGAAACTTACTCAAAGTTAGAGGACTCACACATTGCAATCAAGGAAGAACTTGCTAACTTGTCAAAAGTTAACAAAATCCTTGAGGTGCAAGTTGAGTTGCTCAAACAAAGTGACTCCTCTTCCTCTAAGAGCTCTTCCTCCAAAGACATGAGCTCGACAACAATAAGAACCTGCACTTGCTATAGTAAGAAGAATGTAATTTCTAATGCTTCAACCTCTCATGACATGCATTCTTCTCAAAACGGCATCTTTGATAAGGAGAAGATCAAATATGCACGAAGTGCATATATGATCACTAGACCTCCCAATGTCAAAGATGGTCTTGGCTTTGACACGAACAAACAAATGCCTACTTCTAATCATGCTAAGAATATAATCATTTTTGTTAAAGAAAAATCCCATGAATCTGAGCTACAAACACTGTTCCATACATTTGATGCTTCTTATGTTCTCATGAAAAACAAGTATGGAAAAGTCATTGCTAAATATACAGGGACACGCCACAAGAACTTAAAAACTTGTGTGTGGGTGCCCAAGACTCTTGTGACTAACCTGAGAGGACCCAAGCAAGCTTGGGTACCTAAAACCCAGAAATAATTCTGTTTTGCAGGCTTACTCCTCCGGTGGATCTAAGTGGGTGCTAGATAGCGGATGCACAAATCATATGACCGGAGAGAGAGGTATGTTTGTGGAATACGAGTGCAACAAGGATCCAAGTGAAGGTATATACTTTGGAGACAACAGCCAAGAAAAGGTCCTTGGTAGTGGTAACATTGAAAAATCCTCTCAACACACCTTATCTAATGTTTTACATGTAGACTCTCTAGATTATAATCTTTTATCAATATCTCAACTATGCGACAAAGGTTACAACTGTTTATTCACTAATGAGGGTGTGACCGTCTTTAGAAGAAGCGATGGCTTGATTGCATTCAAGGGATATTTGAAGGGAAAGCTTTATCTTGTTGACTTCAACAAAGATAAAGCCGAACTCAACACTTGCTTGGTTGCTAAGACCAACATGGGATGGCTGTGGCATAGACGGCTAGCCCATGTTGGAATGAGAAATCTGCAGAAACTTCTAAAAGGTGGCCACATCCGTGGTCTTAAGGATGTAGTTTTTGAAAAAGACAGGCCGTGCAGCGCTTGTCAAGCAGGAAAACAGGTTGGAGCACCACACCCCGCCAAGAATGTGATGACCACCGCTAGACCGCTGGAACTTCTCCATATGGATCTCTTTGGTCCAATTGCGTACATCAGCATCGGCGGTAACAAATATGGTTTAGTAATTATTGATGATTTTTCAAGATTTACCTGGGTATTTTTCTTGTATGATAAATTAGAAACTCAGGGAATCCTCAAGAAGTTCTTGAAAAGAGCTCAGAATGAATTCTCATCAACCGTAAAGAATATCAGAAGTGACAATGGGACAGAATTCAAGAACACCCAAGTTGAAGAATATCTCAATGAAGAAGGTATAAAGCATGAATTCTCGGCACCCTACTCTCCTCAACAGAACGGGGTGGCCGAAAGGAAGAACAGAACATTGATCGAAATGGCGAGAACAATGTTGGATGAATACAAGACGTCAGACCGATTTTGGGCAGAAGCGGTGAACACCTCTTGTCATGCCACAAATCGGTTGTACCTTCATCAACTACTGAAGAAAACTCCATATGAGCTTCTCACGGTAAAAAGCCTAATGTTTCCTATTTCAAAGTTTTTGGTTGCAAATGTTTCATTCTGAACAAGAAACCAAGGGCCTCGAAGTTCGCTTCGAAGTCCGATGAAGGATTCTTGCTCGGATATGAATCGAATGCCTACGCCTATCGTGTCTTCAACAAGGTGTCCGGCCTTGTTGAAGTAGCGCATGACGTAGTGTTCGATGAAACTAACGGCTAACAAGTGGAGCAAGTCGATAATTCTATGCTAGATAAGGAGGAAGCTCCATGTGAAGCGCTGAAGAAAATGGCACTTGGTGATATCCTACCACGAGAGGAAACACAAGACGAATTTCAACAAGGAAGCAATGATCAAGGGGGAGCTCCTACACAAGATCAGGTTGAGGAAGGTCAAGAAGATCAAGATGATCATGGAAGCAATGATCTAGGGGGAGACATGACACATGAAGACAATGAAGAACAAGAAACTATACAAATCCCACACCCAAGAGTACATCAGTGTGTGCAAAGAGACCATCCTGTCAACAATATCATTGGAGATATTGCTAAGGGAGTAACTACTAGATCTCAAATTGCAAATTTTTGTGAACACTATTCTTTTGTGTCTTTTCTGGAGCCATACAGGGTAGAAGAAGCCTTAAGGGATCCAGACTGGGTGATTGCGATGCAAGAGGAGCTGAACAACTTCAAAAGAAATGAAGTGTGGGAGCTGGTGGAAAGACCAAGGGCGAACATCGTTGGAACCAAATGGGTCTTTCGGAACAAGCAAGATGAACATGGAGTAGTGACAAGAAATAAGGCAAGGTTGGTGGCCAAAGGTTATTCTCAGGTGGAAGGTTTGGACTTCGATGAAACTTTCGCTCCTGTAGCTAGACTTGAGTCCATTCGCATTTTATTGGCATATGCTACTCACCATAATTTTAAGTTGTATCAAATGGACGTCAAGAGTGCCTTCCTCAATGGTCCGATAAAGGAGGAAGTCTATGTGGAGCAGCCACCGGGGTTCGAAGATCAGGAGTATCCCAACCATGTCTATAAACTACGTAAGGCTCTCTATGGCCTCAAACAGGCTCCTCGAGCTTGGTATGAGTGCCTTAGAGATTTTCTGACTCAAAATGGATTCAAAATTGGTATAGCTGACTATACACTCTTTACTAAACATTTTGATGATCATTTATTCGTATGTCAAATTTATGTTGATGACATTATCTTTGGATCCACTAACAAGTCCTTCTGTGAAGAATTTAGCAAAATAATGACAGATAGGTTCGAGATGTCAATGATGGGTGAATTGAAGTTCTTCTTGGGATTTCAAGTGAAGCTACTGAGAGAAGGTACATTTATAAGCCAAACTAAATATACACAAGACATTCTCAAGAAATTCAATATGGACAAAGCCAAGCCCATCAAGACACCCATGGCCATCAACGGACATCTCGACCTCAATGAAGACGGTCCAAATGTGGACCAAAAGGTATATCGGTCCATGATTGGCTCCTTACTTTATTTATGTGCATCTAGGCCAGATATTATGCTTAGTGTTTGCATGTGTGCAAGGTTTCAAGCCGCACCTAAAGAGTGTCACTTAATTGCTGTAAAAAGAATCCTAAGGTACCTTGTGCACACACCCAACTTGGGCCTTTGGTATACCAAAGGATCCAAGTTTAACTTGATAGGGTATTCCGACGCCGACTATGCAGGATGCAAAGTCGATAGAAAGATCACGTCAGGGACTTGTCAATTTCTTGGCAGGTCCCTAGTTTCTTGGTCATCTAAAAAGCAGAACTCCATTGCTCTTTCCACAGCGGAAGCGGAGTATGTTGCAGCCGATAGTTGTTGTGCGCAACTACTTTGGATGTGACAGACTCTTAGGGATTACGGCTACAATCTAAGTCATATCCCGCTTCTATGCGATAATGAAAGTGCTATAAAAATTGCACACAACCCTGTAGAGCACTCAAGAACTAAGCACATAGATATCCGTCATCACTTTCTTAGAGATCATTCATTAAAAGGTGACATTGCTATTTCACATGTTAGGACTGAAAAACAACTTGCGGATATTTTTACCAAACCATTAGATGAGAAAAGGTTCTGTGAACTAAGAAATGAGCTAAACATTCTTGACTCTCGAAATGTGGCTTGAAACATTGCATACCTGGTTGCAACTTAAAATGTTCCTTTGTATTGTTAAAAATGCTCCTCCTCTCTTTTTCTACTCAGAAAACTATTTTAATGAAGAAATCTTGTGGATTATGACCATTGTTTTGCTGATTGCCTACTGGTCGTAATCACCAAGACTATTTGCAAAATGAGTGTCCTTGGATCACCTCGAAACTCTACTATCTACATCAAGTCTGCTAGAACCGGACTTGTCCGGTTGTCGACCGGACTAGTCCGGTCAGACCACTATTAGGTTAATTCAGGGGCACCAGACTAGTCCGCTACCATGACCGGACTAGTCCGGTCAGTCGCATATAGAAGCACTTGGCCGGACCAGACCTCTCCCTTACCCCTCATTAGACTTGCTCTCCCTCTCCTCTTCCAAACCATAGCCCCCAAAGTGATTTTTGGGTTGAACCCTCAAAATCGAGATTTTCTCCGTGGGAAATTCTCCCCTTGACGAGTGGTTTCCCTCCTCCGGATTCATCCGGATTGATTTCCACTTCTTCGACGCGAATCTTCAAATCTTGGTAATTTCCCCCCTTAAACCAAAATCTCAACTTTTCTAGTTCTAGCTAGTTTTCTTTGATTTCAAAAGGATGTACATTGCCTCAATAGATGTATTCCTACCATTTTCCTGCCCTTGTGTCCTTAGATAGGAGATTTGATTCAAATGAAACATTAGGGTTCCTATGTCAGGCCGGACTAGTCCGGCGCACAGATGCGGACACGTCCGGTCCACCGGACAAGTCCGCACTCTGAAACCGGACAAGTCCGGTCTCTAACAGTTGAACCCCTACGTTCAAATTTGAAGTCGATAATGAGTCCATCTGCATCTAATCCTTGAACTCCCTATCAGGCATCATGTCTTCAGGATCAGATGACAGCTCTTTTCACATTGATGAAGGCGTTCAACGCGAGAAAGTGAGGAGGACCAAGGAGAGAGTTATGAAGAAGAGACATGATGTCAATGCTCACTCTCCACCCTCCGACGACAATCTACCTAAGAAGAGGAAAGTCATTGGCAAAAGGCCTCTAAGGAAAGATGCTGCTGAGGGCTCGTCAGGGCCAAAAAGAGTTCTCAATAAAGGGAAGGGACTTGCTAGTGGTCCCCTTGGGCCCTTGAAGATGAAAAACCCTATTCACCGCAACAGGCAGCCTTCGCGTGAGGATTTCACTGGAAAAGGGGGTGAGCTAGCTGATAATTTCAGGAAGATTCAAGTGTATGACCGACCTAAACAATGTTCTGATCTAAGGTTCTGGAGCAACTTCCATGCAGATTACTACGAGCATGTGTACATGAAGATGAAAAATCCTGTAGTAGAGAGTCAATGGCTAAATGTTGAATACCTGAAGTCAAAGAGGTATCCTGCCTTTCGTGAGATGGTGGAGGCGTTAGAGAGGCACGGTCTGACGGACCTGCTATCCTTTGAGTATGACTGGAACAATGAAATCATTACTTAGTTTTACTCCACTCTCTACTTTGCTCGTGATGATGGAGACAGCCTTACTTGGATGACTCATGGTTCAAGGTATAGTGTCACTTATGATGAATTTGCTAGGATTCTTCACCTCCAACACACTTTGGATCATGAACTGGTCATTCATAATCTGAAACCCCTAGAGAAGGAGGAGCTTGAATTTCTCTATGACACAAGGATGCCATATGTTCCTCCCACCATCAAATATCTGAACCCTTCTTTGTGGTCCTCAATAGAGTCTTGAGAAAGACTATAGCTCCGAAGGATGGAGATGCGGGGACTATACAAGGGACCTTGAGGTCTCTCATGAAGGTCATTAGTGGAAGGAGACCATTCAATGTCTTTGAGTATATCTACAACGACATCGTGAACATCTCAATCACCCCCAATAGGTCCTGTGGATATGCACCGTATATCATGTACATGATTGAGAAAGTGACGGGACTCGAGTTCATCAAGGATGTCAAACATACGGGGTTGAAGCCGCAAAAACCCACCGAGTACACTCTTCCCCCGGCTCCAACTGCCCCGTCCTCTCCACCAGTGGAGAGGAGATCAAAGCAAGCTCATGATGCCACTAGATCTGCAGCTGCTCCTCCTGGATCTCCACCTGCCCAAGAATCATCCAGTGGCATCCTCAAGGTGCTCTCCTCCATCTTTGCCTGCTGCCGCAAGGTCGAAGACAGGCAGCGCAAGGAAAAGCTTGCAAGGAAGAAACATCAACAATATGTCAATGCCAATATCAAGTCTATCTGTGCAAAGCTTGAGATTGAGCCCGTTGGATCACCGCCCATCTCCGAGGACTCAGAGGAAGATCCTGCTCCCGTGGATGCTGAAGTTAGTGAAGATGAAGATCAGACTGAGACTGACGGAGGAGGCAGCGATGAGTGATTCTCCTCAATTTTTCCCTTTTTGGTGCCTTGATGCCAAAGGGGGAGAGATTGAGGTTAGGGAAGATTGAGATTAGATTTGGACTATTTCTATCTAGTATTAGTTATTAAGCTCTTTTGTGATCAAGGACATGTACCTATTTTAAAATCTTGTAATGCACTATTTCTTTTCTTATGTATGATGCACTATGCTCTAATGCCTACTTATATGTTCACTATTGTTTGTCTTTAATTTATCACATTTTGTTTATCACACACCTGTTAGGCACCCCACCATAAGGTGTGTGCATATGTGAGAAGCTTTTGTGAATTCTTTATTGTTCTCATATGTGCACACCTTATGAAAATCAACCTTTTATTCTCAATTGTGATATCTCAAATAGTTGTCATCAATCACCAAAAAGGGGGAGATTGTAAGTGCATCTAGGATATCCCTTGTGGGTTTTGGCTAATTGATGACAAGCATATGAGATCCTAACGAAATGATTGCAGGACAAACTAAGTGAACTAGCTCGATGCGCACAAAAAGATGAAAAATAGAGTGGTGCCCGAAAAGGAAGACTTAAGTGGAATTTAGAAGAGCAAAGTAGATGAAAATGTATAGGGAGTGTGTGAGAGACACATCCCAAGAGCTCATGACTTTGCGTAAGGGTAAGGGGTTTAAAAAAAATCAACTAAAATTCACTGGACACCGGACTAGTCCGTTCATGGACCGGACTAGTCCGGTCAGCTTACTGGAATGCAACCGGACAAGTCCTGTTCTAGACCGGACTAGTCCGCTCATGCTTCTGGTGTTCTCTTTAGAGAACTGCGGACTAGTCCATCCATGCGACAGGACTAGTCCGCTGAACTTTCTGGAACTCCACTTCACATAGCACCGGACAAGTCCGGTTTTAGACCGGACTAGTCCGGTTAACCCACTGGAAGTAGACCGGACAAGTCCGATCATATACCGGACTAGTCCGGTAGTTGGTTTAACATCGGTAACTTCTTTGGAAACCCTATAAAAAGAGGTCCTTCGTTGTTTCTGAGATAAGACACGACTCATACTGTCAAAAACTCAAACCCTAGCGCCGCCACCTGTCCCAAGAGCCCAAAAACACGTCTCCCCATACATCTAAGGTGCAAAAAGGTGAAGATCAATCAAATACTTGGATTTGGGATTGGGAGATCGTCGTTCCTTCGTTGTGAGCTCTTGGGGTTTGATCTCTCTACACTCATATTCTGCATTGTAATCTTTTTGAGTGTATTTGATCAACTTCTCATTATAATTCTTGTGGGAGCCCTCAACGTGTGAGGTTGCCCCACAAACTCGGTGATTTCACGTGATAGTGGAGTCAGGTCGGCCTTTGTGGTGACTTGAAGAGGGAAAGGGTTGGGAACCCGGCTCTATGTGAGCTTCCTCAACGAGGACGTAGATCTCTTGGTGAGATCGAACCTCGATAAAAATTCGTGTCTTTTGTCTCTCATTTATTTTACATTTTGATACATTAGATCACTAGTTTGCTAGTCATCATTTGAGTTTCTTATAAGTTTGCACTTGCATCCATACAATAAATTTAATTTATAAAAACTGTTGTTCTCATTCCGCTGCTGAAAGATAAATTTTTGAAACACACTTAATTAACTCACATAATTCAGCACACCGGACTAGTCCGCCCACACGACCGGACTTGTCCGGTCAATCAAGTTTCTGATAACTCTATTAAGTGTGCAGGAATCTTTTAAAGGTCTATTCACCCCCCTCTAGGCCACATTCAGTTACAGTTGCCATGCAGGGCAGCTAGGGTATTGTAGCCCAAATTTTGTAATCAGTGACATGTCGTGTAGACAGTAGCGTATGTATAGGTAGTGACGACATGAGCACGACTTCTCGGAGACCCGAGAATAATGTATCTTGTATAAAGTTTATGCTTTATCAATATATGTGAATGTTGTGCAAATTAATCATGTGTCACTTCAATACCTACTGTTACATATGGAATTTTAAGTAAGACATGTGCTAATCGCTGCTGTTTTGAATTTCAGAATGACGCGTACTCGTGCCAACCCTGATGTTGGGGGTACTAGCCAAGGGGGAGAGACCTCCCAACCACCTCCCAAGGACTCCTCGGGATAACAGCAGCAGCAGCAGCAACAGCAACAGCAAACACCGCCACCGCCACTGCCAACGGTTACATTGGCCGACATCGTCGCGGCAATGGAGGGTTCACATCAGCAGCACACGGAGTTGCTGCAGACTCTCATCGCTAATACGTCTCGCCCAGAGAGACGTCAAGATCGTGAGGAGCGTCAACAGAGCTCCTACTCCGACTTCCTGGCTACTCATCCCCTGGTATTCTCAAGGGCGGATGAACCTCTTGACGCGGACAACTGGCTCCGTGCCATAGATATGAAGTTCGGGCTGCTCCAGATAAGCAAGCAGCGCAAGACTCAGTTCGCGGTCCAGCAACTCCAAGGATCCGCGAGCGCGTGGTGGGCCAACTTCTGTGCTTCACAGCCCACCGACCGAGTGATGACCTGGACGGAATTCCGGACGGCATTCAGGGCCTATCATATACCGCCAGGTTTGATGAAGAGGAAGACGCAGGAGTTCTTACACCTGCAACAAGGGAGCCGGAACACGCTGGAATACTCCAGAGCGTTCAACGATCTCGCGCTCTACGCGTCGTATCACGCAGATACCGACGAGAAGCGGAGGGACCATTTTTACCAGGGGCTTAACCCGCCCCTGAAGGACAAGTTGGCGATGTTCAATCGCGGTAGCCTCAACGACATCATTGACGCTGCGATTGTTCAAGAGGACTCCGGCAAGAAGTTGGCAGTGGCAGAGCGAAAGCGAAGCGCGCCGCAGAGCAGTGGAGAAGGAGGCGGTCCTTCTCAGAAGTTTTGGATGGTGAATCGCCCACCATCAGGTCCACGCTGGCAGCCACCACAGCGGTCGATGCCGTTCTGCAGTCGGCCGTACTCTTCACCAGCGTTCAGGCCGGCACTGCCAGTACCACCTCCGCAACAATAACAGCAGCGGGCGATGCCGTCTGTGTATGCACCTCAGCAGCGCATGCTGGGCTTTCGTCCCCCGAGCACTACACCAGCAGCGGCCACATGCTACAAGTGTGGTCGTCCAGGACACTTCGCGAGCAGCTGCCCGAAGAGGCAAGGCGGCGGAGTGGCACCACAGTTTCCGGGGAGGAATCAACCCCGGAACCCTACTAATGCGCGGCGGGAAAACCCTAGGCCCGGCACCGTCCACCAGCTTGCCATAGAGGACGTGCCGGAGGGTGAGCCAATCCTTGCGGGTATGTTCCAACTCCACCAGCATCCTGCTATAGTACTGTTTGATTCAGGCGCCACACATAGCTTCATTAGCCAAGCTTTCATTGATAAATATAGCTTGCAAATACTACCCACCGATAGTCCTTATGTGATCTGTTCACCGGGTGGGAAAATCTCAGCAAGCATGATGGTCCCAAAAGCGCCATTGTGCTTGTAGGGTAGAGTATACCCTACGTCTCTCATAATTTTAGAGAGACAAAAGGTCGATGTCATCTTAGGGATGTCGTCGTTAACCTGCCACGGCGCTGTTTTAGACACCGTCCTCCGAATCGTGCATTTGAATTCAGAAGTGCACGAGTCTCACTCCTTATTTCTGGACAGTCCAGAAATAAAACTTCCAAGTGTCTATCAAGCCACAACCATCAGATTGGAAGATATTCCAGTGGTCCGAGAGTTCCTGACGTATTCCCGGATGATTTGCCAGGGATGCCGCCCGATAGAGAGGTGGAGTTCAAGATTGAACTTGCACCGGAAACCATGCCAATATCCCGAAGGCCGTACAAGATGGCGCCCAAGGAGTTGGCTGAACTGAAGACCCAGCTAATGGACCTGCTGGAAAAGGGATTTATTAGGCCGAGCTCCTCGCCATGGGGCTGTTCGGCATTATTTGTGAAGAAGAAGGATGAGACGTTGCGGCTTTGCATGGACTATCGTCCATTAAATGCCGTAACCATCAAGAACAAGTACCCGTTTGTGGGGACCACCCCGAGGTTCACCCACTCCAGGAATCGCATAGGGTGGTGTCGTGCGATGCGGCACCCAACAGCACACACGAAAAGAATAAAGGATAATATACAAACTTTTATTTGATATAAAACAGCGGAAGTCTTTTACAAAACCTAATTAACAGCGGAAGTTATATACATAGTTGCTCTCAAACCCTAACTAAGCAAAAGTGCAGCCGTCCAGCCCGGGGACGCTACACATTAGCAGCATGGAACCGGAGATCACGGCGGCGTGCATGGCCCCAGCTCGGCCGTGTACCCTGACGGGGGCATCGCCTCGTCCTCGGAGCCTTCCTCATAATTCTCACCTGCAAACAGCTCAAATATTGCAACCGTGAGCACGAAGGCTCAGCAAGTCTTAACCGTCAACCCTAGGCATGGAACTCTACGTGCAAGGGTATGTAAGATAGGAAATGATTTTTGCGATAAAGACACGCCTATAAGTTGGTCCTTACATTCAGTTTTATAGCAGCCGATTCATGTGCCTTAGGCAGCCCTCACTTCGGAAGTCCACAATCAAACAAGAAACGCTTTCCCCCGATGTGGAGATGCCCAAAGTGGAATATAAACTTAATTAGCTCTATATCTACAGCAATCAAGGTATTCAAGACATTAAAATCAATACAGCATTTTCAGTAGGCTTATTTCACTTCTTACTACGTCACAGCGCAGTGAACAAGCGGGTACTCAAATAACCGTGAGGGACGGTGATTGCAATCAAGACACACCCGGATAACACGTTGCATACACCCACTTTCAGAAGCGTGATTCCACACCCCTTCATACTCTGTTGTATGCAACAACCTTTCAAAGGCAACCCAAATGCCGAACCGGTCCATCCGTAACGGGTAGGAGGTCCCCGCGTGGAGCGTGACTGTGCCCAACGGCAGATTTACACCTTGCTACCCTCAACCCACTCCTATTTACGGTTGGGTAAGCCTCGACACCCAGGTTAACCAATTACACCGGTTTCCTGGTTCCCATATGCCAGTATGCATCCGGTACTGTTCGATACTTGTCCAGCAGGGCCGCACACGGATGGTCCTCAACCGACACCAACAGGGCTAAGTACGTGAGACCTCTGCTCACTGCATCCTATCCCCCCTGCTGGGTCTCATTTTCATACAACTCAAGCCATTATCTACCTCTTTTCTTTCCGGTGATAAGTACTATCTCGCGAGTAGCTTCCAACCACTCGACTTCTACCGAGATCCTATACATTAGCATGGCATTCTCTACTCGTCGGTTTGTAAACTACCCAAACCTTTATAGGATTTAAAGAGGCTATGCAAGTGGGGTTTCAATCACCCTAACTCTAATGCAAACATTCACCCTAGACATAAATGATACAAATAAAAAGCTTTATAAAAGGTACTTAAGTGCAAACCAGGGCTTGCCTGGTTGCGAGTTAAATGGAAAGTCAGCTTCCGGTGGCAGGACGTCCAAAGGCTCCGGCGTATCCTCAACTTCGGTCACTATCAAGAAATGTAATAAAATACATGCATAAGTATTAAGGATTTATAAGAATTGGACTTCTATTCCTAGCTATTGCTATTTATAATCCTTAATTGGCTTTGGGATTTTTGCAGTGGATACTAGACTCTCTAAGGATGACTTGAGTCAAATTTGGAGACATGTCATTGCACAATGTAGTCTTTAAAATTCCTACAAGTACAATGATTCTCTGAATTTTGAGCCCAATTCAGGAGCTTTGACATAGCTAATGGTGGAAGATCTGATTGGGGTAAGTCTCCATGGTTCTAACAAAATTTGTTTCACCATTTTTGGAGCTACCATCAGAGGGATATGAATTTTTGAAGTTGGATAGGAGTTCTGAAAAGTTTTCTGTTTAAATTGAATTTTCCAAATAAAAGCCGAACATGGGAAGGTAATTTGACCTAGCAAATAAACTCCAATGAAGCCCAATTTTTTACTGGAGATCAGTATCTATGAAGAGGATTTGCTGCCCAAATTTGGGAATATTTCATAAAGAACTGCTCCTGTAATAAATCCCTAAAGGATTTACTAAAAACAATTCTACAGAAATTCCTGGGCATTTTCATAGCCAAAATTTTGTTTCTCTGTGAAGTACTCCTCATGAGGAACCCAACAAAATTGGTCTCACTCTTTTTGGAGTTTTCTACACAAAGTTATGGCCTTGTAAAGATCAGCTAATTCCTGGAATTATTTCTCTAATAGAAACTTCAAATAATTGGGCTGGGCCCACTGGTTTAATTCGGACCAGTCAGATTTTAGCAACACCGGGGGCTACGGGGTTATTCCCGCGCAGCTGCACCAGATCCGGCGCCACAAACCGATCCTCGTGCGCACCCGGAGGCTGACCGGTGGGACCGGCCCTCCTTCGTCTTCCTCGCGCTGCCCGCGCCTCCCGCGGCGGCGCACGCCGGCGAGGCTCGCCGGGACGGGGTTCCCGTGGTCTAAACTTCGTCAAACTTGCCGCTACCCCATTTTTAACGGCGCTGAACACTGTGGGAGGGTCGCCGGTGGCCATGTCTCACCGGAAACCATCGCGCACTGGTCACAGCAAAGTTTTGAACTCCGGCGAGGTCGGGAACCCTTATTCCTCCATCATACGATCGATTCTCGGGCTCTAGAGCATCATTGAATGATGTAGGAGCCCGTAAGGGTCCTGGCCGCCGGTGAAACTGCCGGCAACCAAGGGCTCCACGGCGACCCGATGTGCTTTTGCACTGGCGACTAAGAAAACAGCTAGGGCTCTCTCGTTTCTTGATGTTTTTGCTTGGTTCTTCGTCGAGGAGAGGCGCTAGGAAGTAGAGAAGCTCTGTGCAAGCTTACTCGAGGTCTAAAGGATCGTGCACCACGAATTTTTGGCTAGACCGCGCACTACCCGTCGGTGTACCATTTGGGGAAACGGTGAAATTCTCGCTACCGGTCCTAGCAAACGCTAAACAGCCTCCGGCTACACGACCAGGACATGTCCACGCACCTTTCTTGTATAGGAAGTCGGGGGAGAGGGTGGCCGGTTGCTGCTGTCGACGGAGAGCCGAAACGGCGAGGTCCGGGCACCTTTAAGCTTTGGCGCCAATCCACGTTTCTCGAGCAGTTCAGACCGGCAAACCTCGAAGGGGCTTTGGCAAGGGCTAGAGCACGTCCAGGCGATGCTCTTTGCTGTGGAGCGCTCGAGCAATCGAGCTTGGAGGCTGTGGTGTGATCGGAAGGAACGGCGGCGGTGTTCTGGACGAAAGAAAACGGCGGGGGCGCGAGTTCTAGCAGGGGAAGAAGGAAAACAGCTCCGGCGCACCCTTTGCCATGATCCAACTGAGCCACCGAGACAGCAGGAGGTGGCGCGGGCTCTCCCCCGGGTGCGGGTTCAACCGGGAGCTGGCGCGCTCCCGCTGTTCGACCGCCGTCGGCTGAGGCGGCAACTCCAGTGGGTGGCTGACAAATAGGCCCCACCTACCCCCTTTGTTTAATCAACTTTTTCTGATATTTTCCCACCAGCAACTCAACATTTAAGGCTTGACTTCAACCCCAAGTCATAGTTTGAATTTGCTGAATTCAAATAGTTTGAATTCGGGTGTGAAAATTGGATGTGGATTGATCATTTGAATTTGAAAAGGAGTTTGAATTCTCCACTTTATATTGCCTCAAAAGTATGGCAAACCAGCTCCAAAATTTCCAATTTTTGGCATGGCTGCTCACCCAAAGGTGGAGAACACATTTGTGAAATCAAATTTTCAAATTGAGGGAATTGGAATTTGAAACTGAATTTGAAATTCAGATTAGAGGGCTCTTCCTTTTAATCCCAAACAAATATGAAAACTCCTCCAAATGAGCTGAAATTTGAAAGGGTGAATATTTGGGCTATGAAGAACCAAGTTATGAATTTAGATCTCCATGTTTGGAAGTTTTGGAAAGTCTAAACCCTCACTTTGAACTTATACCATTATAATTCAAAGTTTTAATTCCCCTCATTTTTCATAAGTGCACATGAGCAGAATTTTCTTGCTACCACTTTTGGGGATTTTACATCCCTCCCACCTTAAAAAGAATCTCGTCCCGAGATTCCAAATGAAAAGCAAAGTGGGGAAAACTTTACCGGGTATAGGATGATAGCAAGTCCAGATAATACGTTCGTAGATAATCCTCGCTTTCCCATGTCGCCTCATCAGCGGTATGGTTACTCCACAAGACCTTGTAGAACCATAAGGTCCGGTTTCTTGTGGCACGAGTCTTTTCATCGATAATCCGGATCGGATACTCCGTGTACGTGAGGTCCGGTTGAAGAAATTCTATGTCTTCAGTGCGGATTTCAGCTGAGGGTTTGAGGCATTTCCTCAGCTGAGAGATGTGGAAGACATTGTGAATCCCTGCGAGCGACGCTGGTAACTCCAAGCGATAGGCCACGGGTCCGCATCTTTCAATGATGGCGAACGGGCCAATGAACCGCGGCGCAAGTTTACCCTTCACTCCGAAACAGTGAATTCCCTTCATCGGAGACACACGGACATAAACATGGTCCCCGATGTCGAAATGGAGAGGACGGCGTCTTTTATCCGCATAGCTTTTCTGACGAGATTGAGCAGCCTTGAGGTTAGCTTGTATCACTCGCGCTTGTTCTTCAGCCTCATTCACGAGTTCAATGCCGTAGATAACTCGCTCGCCGGACTCGCACCAGTTGAGAGGTGTGCCGCATTTCCAGCCGTAGAGAGCTTCATACGGCGCCATCTTGATGCTAGCTTGATAGCCATTGTTGTAAGAAAACTCCACCAACGGAAAATGATCGTCCCAATTCTTGCCGTGGTGGATGGCACAAGCGCGTAGCATGTCTTCAAGCTTTTGATTCACCTGTTCAGTTTGACCATCCGTTTGCGGGTGATACGCGGAGCTTCGGATCAGTTTGGTCCCCAATGATGTGTGCAGCTGTTCCCAAAACCGAGAGACGAACAGCGCACCGCGATCTGAGATGATGGAGCGGGGAACACCGTGCAAACATAAGATCTTTGCAATGTACAGCTCCGCATATTGCTTGGCCACGTACTTTGTATGTACGGGGATAAAATGAGCCGACTTGGTTAGTCGATCGACTATCACCCAAATTGAGTCATGTTTGTGAGACGTGAGAGGTAACCCGACTATGAAGTCCATGCTAATATCCTCTCACTTCCATGCCGGAATGTTCAACGGTTGCAGCTGTCCGGCTTTACGCATATGGTCGGCCTTCACGCGCCGACACGTATCACATTCGGATACGTATTTTGCGATCTCTCTCTTCATCCGTGTCCACCAAAACCTGGTTTTCAGATCCTGGTACATCTTGTTGCTGCCCGGATGAATAGAATACTTGGACAAATGAGCCTTGTCCAAGATTTTCTTCCGAAGCTTCATGTCACGGGGTACCACTATACGGTCTTTAAACCATAGCGTGTCGTGTTCATCTCTTCGGAAGCATTTCATTTCGCCATTCTCCATCCTTCTCCGAATGTGCGACATTCCCATGTCCTTTCTCTGAGTTTCCATAATCTCCTCTCTTATGGTTGGGATGAGAGCAAGATTATATAACGCCCCATATGGAACCAAGTACAGACTCGACTGCTCCTCTTCAAGTGGGGTGATGGACAGACTGTTGACATGGGATTTGCGGCTTAAGGCATCGGCAACCACGTTTGCCTTACCGAGATGGTAGTGAATCTCGATCTCATAGTCTTTGATCAGTTCTAGCCATCTCCGTTGCCGCATATTCAACTCCTTTTGAGTGAATATATATTTCAGACTTTTGTGGTCGGTGTAGAGGTGCACTAAGTTCCCAAGCAAATAGTGCCTCCACATTTTCAAGGCCAATACCACAGCAGCGAGCTCAAGATCATGAGTCGGATAGTGCTGCTCGTGGTTACGAAGTTGACGTGAGCCATAGGCGACCACTCTTCCTCCTTGCATCAATACACAGCCAAGCCCGATGCCAGACGCATCACAATATACGTCAAAGGGCTTGGTTGTATCCGGTTGAGCTAACACCGGGGCTGTTGTAAGATGCTTCACTAATGCTTGGAAAGCTTCTTCACAAGCTGAGCTCCAAACATATTTGATCCCCTTCTTCAACAGTTCAGTCATCGGTTTAGCAAGCTTGGAGAAATTTGGTATGAATCTCTGATAATATCCTGCTAACCCGAGGAAACTCCTGACTTCATGGACTGATGTGGGGGACTTCCATTTCAGCACTTGTTCAATTTTGCTTGGATCAACTGCAATGCCTTCTGCAGAAATGATATGACCAAGGAATGGCACTTGGCTGATCCAAAACTCGCACTTGCTGAACTTGGCATAAAGCTTATGGTCTCTTAATCGTTGAAGCACGATATGCAAGTGTTCGGCGTGTTCTTCTTCAGACATGGAGTAGACCAAGATATCATCTATGAACACCACCACAAACTTGTCCAACTCCGGCATGAACACTGAGTTCATGAGATACATGAAGTGCGCCGGGGCGTTGGTGAGACCAAAAGACATGACGAGGTATTCATACAACCCATATCTCGTCGTGAAGGCCGTATTTGGGATATCCTCCGCTCGGATCTTGATTTGATGATATCCGGAGCGAAGATCCATCTTGGAAAATACACTCGCACCCACAAGTTGATCGAAGAGAATATCGATGCGGGGCAGTGGATATTTATTCTTGATGGTGACGGCGTTGAGAGGTCGGTAGTCCACACACAACCTCAAGGTTTCATCCTTCTTCTTCACAAACAGCGCCGAGCATCCCCATGGTGAGGAACTCGGTCGAATGAAACCCTTCTTCATCAAATCGTTGAGCTGCTCCTTCAGTTCAGCCAGTTCGTTGGGAGCCATCTTGTATGGTCTCCGTGATATCGGCGTCGTCCCAGGTACGATTTCAATCTTGAACTCGACATCTCTTTCGGGTGGCATGCCCGGAAGATCATCCGGAAAGACATCCGGGTATTCACGGACCACTCGAATATCCTCAAGTTTCGTGGCTTCCGTGTTATATGTGGCTGGGGTTTCTTGAACCAAACGGTCAAGAATAAGAACATGTGGTTCATGAAGTGGAGAGTTTAAACGAACCACACGTGGAACGATGTCAAGAACAGCACCATGGCGATGTAGCCATGACATTCCTAAAATGACATCAAGTTTTTGACTCTCTAACATGATTAGAGAAGTCGGATATAGATTCCCACCCAACTGTAATGGTGCTCTATAGACCATTCTATCAGCTGTTATTTTCCCACCCGGAGAACATATCAAGTACGAATTATTTGTGGGAATGATAGGCAGTTGATATTTAATAACATAAGACTGACTTATGAAATTATGGGTGGCACCGGAGTCAAAAAGTATGACTACGGGATGATCTAGGTAAGAGAACGTACCCGCGAGGACGGGTTCGCCTTCCGGCACTTCTTCGAGGGCTAAGTGGTGGAAGTTGCCGGGTTTTGGTGCTGGTTTCTTGGGCTGGTTGCGGGGCTGATTAGCACCCTGATATGGTGCTGCACCCCTGCCCTGTCGCGGCTCGGGGCAGTCCCTCGAAATGTGCCCGACACGGCCACACGTGTAGCACGTGTAAGGTGTCGGGGTCCCGCCGACTTGAGGACGAAATCCTGGTGCACGCTGTTGAAACTGGGGCGCACGCGGGACCATCCTTTGCTGCTGCTGTTGCTGTGATGGATATGTCGGTCGAAAGTCAGGCACATTATATTGCCGACCGCGAAACTGAGGCGGTCGCGCCGGTGGCTGCCATCTCTGACCGGATGGTGAGCGATACACCACGCGGTATTTTTGGGGTGTCCCACCACTGCTGCTTGTCAGCGCACTGCGTTTCCTCTTGTCAGAACCGCGCTCGCGCTGAGCATTCTCCTGTAGAATCGCGGCATTAACTAGGTCGTTGAATGTGCCGCGATTACTCTGGGCGAGATAGACCTTCATCTTGGAGTTCAGGCCCCGGAAGAACGCATTGCGCTTGTTGTCTTCCGTGCCCACAAATCCCGGCGCATACTGTGCCAGCCAGTTGAATAATCTGGAGTACTCATGAGCACTCCTCTCGCCTTGCCGTAGCGCCAGGAACTCCTGGAGCTTCATTTCCATCACACCGGGAGGTATGTGATAGGCGCGGAACGCCTCCCGGAACTCCGTCCATGTGACGGCATGGCCAGCCGGTAAGGAGGTGGTGTAGTTCGCCCACCAGGTACCGGCTTCTCCTTGAAGCTGTTGCGCTGCGTACAGCGCCTTCTGATGTAGGCGGTGTAGTTCGCCCACCAGGTACCGGCTTCTCCTTGAAGCTGTTGCGCTGCGTACAGCGCCTTCTGATGTTCGGTGCATCGTAGCAGCCCGAACTTTGCCTCTAGAGTGCGGATAAAGCTGTCCGCCTCCAAAGGTTCTTCGGCCTCCGTGAAGACCGGTGGATGGGTCGCCATGAATTCCGAATACGAGCTTTGTTGGGGCTGGCGTTGCCCATTGTCTTGGCGTCCTCCCTGATGAGACGCATTTTGCTGCACCAACATCTGCAGTAACTCAGTTTGCTCGTCGCGCGAGCCGAGCACTGCGGCGAGAACCTCCGCAAGATTCCTTGGAAGTTCTGGCGGTGGAGGAGGTGGTTGCTGCTGCGTCGTGGTCTGCTCCGTAGGTGGAGACTCATCACCACGAACTTGACTTGGACCTCCCTCCTCTTGCGTTGAGCGTGTCCGCACCATTCTGCATTCAGATCATTCAAATGATCAGGACATGTTTGTTTACTTCATCCAGTCTATACAATAGTGATGCGAGAATGGAATAAATAGTGCGCATAACAATCACACATATGGATAAAGTATACACTTTATGCAACATATACATCCCTGGACCGTGTCACACGATCGAGTTCCAAAGTATTGAACTTTATGGGTTAAAAGTTCATTTCGACCATCGGGGTCACCACGAAATGTTAAGTGTGTTAGCATGCGTAATTCCTCGCTATTGTATTTGACCCAAGCATGTACTAACTCGAAGTGATATGTCAAATGCATAAACCTTCGACTCCAATTCACTGTTTTACAACAGCCACTGGACGTCAAACGGTGAAACTAAGTGTTTTGGTTGAAATACAGAAAATTCCAGAGAGCATTTGGTCTGCCCTGTTTCTGGACAGTGCCTATTCATCTGAGATTTTCATTCCATTGGAGGGAGATTTTATTCTGGAGCCCTACAGAAAAATTGTAGAGGACTTCAAAACCTTTCCAGAATGGTATCCCACACCTCCATTGGTTCAACCAATCCTATATTATGCCCTGTTCAAGTTCAGCAAAAGTTTCTGCCAAAAACAGGGGAGATTCTTCCTAAGTTTTTGAGATTGAATCTATACTCCCAATTGACTCTTAGTTCAATATAGGAGTTTACTAACCCCTAAATGAAATCCTAGATTTCATTGTGACACTTTTCTTTGAAAATAAACTTTTATGCAGTCGGTACTACGTTTCCTCACCAAAGAAAAATCCTAAACCGGTATTCCGGCATATACGTGTCATATGGTGGAACTAAAGTCGTCACTCACAAACGGTTTCTACACGTCATGCACTAACGTGGTTAGTGTACTTGCAGAAAAACACACAATAATGATGCACACAAAGGTTTTAACATTGCAGGCAGTTCCATATCATAGTAAAAACATACGGTCCGTATCATTGCCATACGGGTCGTCCTTGAGTCAAGCCACGTCTCAAGGTACATGGTCGTGTTTTCACACCACACGACGGGGAACCCGAGTAGAACGCGAACGGGTCGTCACGGTTGGGAATTTTATCAACCCAACGGATACCACCTACTGCCTCATGACCGTTGAGGCACGCCGATGGTGAGCGCTGCGTATGGCCCTTTGAACATTGAACGTTCAAGAGTTGTATACTATCGTGTTGCTTACCACACGATGGGGTATTCTCACTTTTGCCTAAAGCACGCTGGAGATCAGCGTTTTCATATGCTCTCAGAACCATGGAGAGGTTCAGAGACTCATATTCACTACCGTGCCAAGCCACGGCATACCATACCATACTATTACTCATATGGGGAGTTACCGCAATTGATCCGCCTGCGGTGGCGTACCTTAACTCTTACCTGACGTCGGAGCGTCGTTACAGAATGTATAACACATAAATTAGCTTTTCCACCTTAGTAACTACTACTATCATAGACCTTATGTGGGCTTAATGACTAATCCTCACTCGACTACTTCTAAATTTTCAAAATAGGCTCTTTTCGAGCGTGCTATTCCCAATGCGGCTCTGATACCATGCCTGTGGGGACCACCCCGTGGTTCACCCACTCCAGGAATTGCATAGGGTGGTTCCGTGCGATGCGGCACCCAACAGCACACACGAAAAGAATAAAGGATAATATACAAACTTTTATTTGATATAAAACAGCGGAAGTCTTTTACAAAACCTAATTAACAGCGGAAGTTATATACATAGTTGCTCTCAAACCCTAACTAAGCAAAAGTGCAGCCGTCCAGCCCGGGGACGCTACACATTAGCAGCATGGAATCGGAGATCACGGCGGCGTGCATGGCTCCAGCTCGGCCGTGTACCCTGACGGGGGCATCGCCTCGTCCTCGGAGCCTTCCTCATAATTCTCACCTGCAAACAGCTCAAATATTGCAACCGTGAGCACGAAGGCTCAGCAAGTCTTAACCGTCAACCCTTGCATGGAACTCTACGTGCAAGGGTATGTAAGATAGGAAATGATTTTTGCGATAAAGACACGCCTATAAGTTGGTCCTTACTTTCAGTTTTATAGCAGCCGATTCATGTGCCTTAGGCAGCCCTCACATCGGAAGTCCACAATCAAACAAGAAACGCTTTCCCCCGATGTGGAGATGCCCAAAGTGGAATATAAACTTAATTAGCTCTATATCTACAGCAATCAAGGTATTCAAGACATTAAAATCAATACAGCATTTTCAGTTGGCTTATTTCACTTCTTACTACGTCACAGCGCAGTGAACAAGCGGGTACTCAAATAACCGCGAGGGACGGTGATTGCAATCAAGACACACCCGGATAACACGTTGAATACACCCACTTTTAGAAGCGTGATTCCACACCCCTTCCTACTCTGTTGTATGCAACAACCTTTCAAAGGCAACCCAAATGCCGAACCGGTCCATCCGTAATGGGTAGGAGGTCCCCGCGCGGAGCGTGACTGTGCCCACCGGCAGATTTACACCTTGCTACCCTCAACCCACTCCTATTTACGGTTGGGTAAGCCTCGACACCCAGGTTAACCAATTACATCGGTTTCCTGGTTCCCATATGCCAGTATGCATCCGGTACTGTTCGATACTTGTCCAGCAGGGCCGCACATGGACGGTCCTCAACCGACACCAACAGGGCTAAGCACGTGAGACCTCTGCTCACTGCATCCTATCCCCCCTGCTGGGTCTCATTTTCATACAACTCAAGGCATTATCTACCTCTTTTCTTTCCGGTGATAAGTACTATCTCGCGAGTAGCTTCCAACCACTCGACTTCTACCGAGATCCTATACATTAGCATGGCATTCTCTACTCGTCGGTTTGTAAACTACCCAACCCTTTATAGGATTTAAAGAGGCTATGCAAGTGGGGTTTCAATCACCCTAACTCTAATGCAAACATTCACCCTAGACATAAATGATACAAATAAAAAGCTTTATAAAAGGTACTTAAGTGCAAACCGGGGCTTGCCTGGTTGCAAGTTAAACGGAAAGTCAGCTTCCGGTGGCAGGACGTCCAAAGGCTCCGGCGTATCCTCAACTTCGGTCACTATCATGAAATGTAATAAAATACATGTATAAGTATTAAGGATTTATAAGAATTGGACTTCTATTCCTAGCTATTGCTATTTATAATCCTTAATTGGCTTTGGGATTTTTGCAGTGGATACTAGACTCTCTAAGGATGACTTGAGTCAAATTTGGAGACATGTCATTGCACAATGTAGTCTTTAAAATTCCTACAAGTACAATGCTTCTCTGAATTTTGAGCCCAATTCAGGAGCTTTGACATAGCTAATGGTGGAAGATCTGATTGGGGTAAGTCTCCATGGTTCTATCAAAATTTGTTTCACCATTTTTTGAGCTACCATCAGAGGGATATGAATTTTTGAAGTTGGATAGGAGTTCTGAAAAGTTTTCTGTTTAAATTGAATTTTCCAAATAAAAGCCGAACATGGGAAGGTAATTTGACCTAGCAAATGAACTCTAATGAAGCCCAAATTTTTACTGGAGATCAGTATCTATGAAGAGGATTTGCTGCCCAAATTTGGGAATATTTCATAAAGAATTGCTCCTGTAATAAATCCCTAAAGGATTTACTAAAAACAATTCTACAGAAATTCCTGGGCATTTTCATAGCCAAAATTTGGTTTCTCTGTGAAGTACTCCTCATGAGGAACCCAACAAAATTGGTCTCACTCTTTTTGGAGTTTTCTACACAAAGTTATGGCCTTGTAAAGATCAGCTAATTCCTGGAATTATTTCTCTAATAGAAACTTCAAATAATTGGGCTGGGCCCACTGGTTTAATTCGGACCAGTCAGATTTTAGCAACACCGGGGGCTACGGGGTTATTCCCGTGCAGCCGCACCAGATCCGGCGCCAAAAACCGATCCTCGTGCGCACCCGTAGGCTGAGCGGTGGGACCGGCCCTCCTTCGTCTTCCTCGCGCTGCCCGCGCCTCCCGCGGCGGCGCACGCCGACGAGGCTCGCCGGGACGGGGTTCCCGTGGTCTAAACTTCGTCAAACTCGCCGCTACCCCATTTTTAACGGCGTTGAACACTGTGGGAGGGTCGCCGGTGGCCGTGGCTCACCGGAAACCATCGCGCACCGGTGACAACAAAGTTTTGAACTCCGGCGAGGTCGGGAACCCTTATTCCTCCATCATACGATCGATTCTCGGGCTCTAGAGCATCAGTGAATGATGTAGGAGCCCGTAAGGGTCCTGGCCGCCGGTGAAACTGCCGGCAACAAATGGTTCCACGGCGACCCGAGGTGCTTTTGCACTGGCGACTAAGAAAACAGCTAGGGCTCCCTCGTTTCTTGATGTTTTGCTTGGTTCTTCGTCGAGGAGAGGCGCTAGGAAGTAGAGAAGCTCTGTGCAAGCTTACTCGAGGTCTAAAGGATCGTGCACCACGAATTTTTGGCTAGACCGCGCACTACCCGTCGGTGTACCATTTGGGGAAACGGTGAAATTCTCGCTACCGGTCCTAGCAAACGCTAAACGGCCTCCGGCTACACGACCAGGACATGTCCACGCACCTTTCTTGTATAGGAAGTCGGGGGAGAGGGTGGCCGGTTGCTGCTGTCGACGGAGAGCCGAAACGGCGAGGTCTGGGCACCTTGAAGCTTTGGCGCCAATCCGCGTTTCTCGAGCAGTTCGGACCGGCAAACCTCAAAGTGGCTTTGGCAAGGGCTAGAGCACGTCCAGGCGATGCTCTTTGCTGTGGAGCGCTCGAGCAATCGAGCTTGGAGGCTGTGGTGTGATCGGAAGGAACGACGGCGGTGTTCTGGACGAAAGAAAACGGCGGGGGCGCGAGTTATAGAAGGGGAAGAAGGAAAACAGCTCCGGCGCACCCTTTGCCGTGATCCAACTGAGCCACCGAGGCAGCAGGAGGTGGCGCGCGCTCTCCCTCGGGCGCGGGTTCAACCAGGAGCTGGCGCGCTCCCGCTGTTCGACCGCCGTCGGCTGAGGCGGCAACTCCAGTGGGTGGCTGACAAATGGGCCCCACCTACCCCCTTTTTTAATCAACTTTTTCTGATATTTTCCCACAAGCAACTCAACATTTAAGGCTTGACTTCAACCCCAAGTCATAGTTTGAATTTTCTGAATTCAAATAGTTTGAATTCGGGTGTGAAAATTGGATGTGGATTGATCATTTGAATTTGAAAAGGAGTTTGAATTCTCCACTTTATATTGCCTCAAAAGTATGGCAAACCAGCTCCAAAATTTCCAATTTTTGGCATGGCTGCTCATCCAAAGGTGGAGAACACATTTGTGAAATCAAATTTTCAAATTGAGGGAATTGGAATTTGAAACTGAATTTGAAATTCAGATTAGAGGGCTCTTCCTTTTAATCCCAAACAAATATGAAAACTCCTCCAAATGAGCTGAAATTTGAAAGGGTGAATATTTGGGCTATGAAGATCCAAGTTATGAATTTAGATCTCCATGTTTGGAAGTTTTGGAAAGTCTAAACCCTCACTTTGAACTTATACCATTATAATTCAAAGTTTTAATTCCCCTCATTATTCATAAGTGCACATGAGCAGAATTTTCTTGCTACCACTTTTGGGGATTTTACACTGTTGCCACGGATCGACATGTTGTTTGATCAGTTGGTCGAAGCAAAGATCTTTTCCAAGATGGACTTAAGATCCGGGTACCATCAGATTAAGATAAGGGCTGTGGACATTCCAAAGACAGCTTTCTCGACAAGGTACGGACTTTATGAGTACCTGGTCATGTCCTTCGGCCTCACTAATGTTCCAACTCACTTCATGTACTTGATGAACTCGGTATTCATGCCGGAGCTGGACAAGTTCATCGTGGTCTTCATCGATGACATCCTGGTATATTCCAAGTCGGAAGATGATCACAATAAGCATCTGCGTATAGTCTTGCAACGGCTGCGGGATCACAAGTTATACGCGAAATTCAGCAAATGCGAGTTTTGGATATCGCAAGTGCCTTTTCTCGGGCAATCATCTCAGCGGAGGGTATCTCTGTAGACCCGAGTAAGATCACTCAAGTGCTGAATTGGAAGTCCCCGAGAACTGTTCACGAGGTACGGAGTTTCCTCGGACTTGCGGGATATTATCGGAGGTTCATTCTGAACTTGTCGAAGATTGCCAAGCCTATGAAAGAGCTGCTGAAGAAGACTACCAAATATGTGTGGAGTCCAGCATGTGAAGCAGCATTCAAGGCTTTAGTCAAGCACCTGACATCAGCACCGGTTTTGGCGCAGCCAGACACAACAAAACCATTCGATGTGTACTGCGATGCATACGGCATTTGGCTCGGATGTGTGCTGATGCAAGACCGAAGAGTGGTCACGTATGGATCACGACAGCTTAGAAACCATGAGCAGGATTATCCAACTCACGATTTGGAGCTCGCTGCCATGGTACTTGCACTGAAAATGTGGAGGCACTACCTACTCGGTAACCTCGTACATTTGTATACGGACCACAAAAGCCTCAAGTACATATTCACTCAGAAGGAGCTGAACATGAGGCAGAGAAGATGGTTAGAATTGATAAAGGATTACGAAATAGAGATCCATTATCATCCGGGCAAGGCAAACGTAGTGGCGGATGCGCTGAGCCGCAAGTCACACGTCAACAATCTAACCATCACACCATTGGAAGAGAGCGAACCACCACTACATGTGATTCCACACGGAGATCTCTACAACTTAGCTTTGATCCCCACCATCCGTGAAGATATAGCGGCATCCCAGAAGAATGACAAGGGCATGTCACATTTGCGGAGACGTGTAGACAGTGGGGAGCTGAAATGTTTCCGGAAGGACGGAGGCGGCGTCCTATGGTTCAAGGACCGGATCGTCGTACCCCGTAACCCGGAATTACGGAAGAAGATCTTTGATGAGGCTCACTTGTCCAAGTTTTCTATTCACCCCGGCAGCAACAAAATGTATCAAGAACTCAGAAGCAAGTTTTGGTGGACACAGATGAAGTGTGAGACTGCAAAATACGTGTCCGAGTGTGATACATGTCGAAGGGTGAAGGCAGACCATATGCGGAAACCGGGACTGCTGCAACCACTGGGCATTCCTGCCTGGAAGTGGGAGGACGTGAGCATGAATTTCGTCGTCGGTTTACCCACCACCTTTCAAAAACACGACTCCGTATGGGTGATCATCGATCGGCTCACCAAAGTTGCCCATTTCATCCCGGTCAACACCAACTACAATGCCAAGAAGTACGCTGAACTGTACATCTCACGGATCCTATGCTTGTACGGCATACCCCGTACTATCTTATCGGATCGGGGCACTTTATTTGTGTCCCGTTTTTGGAAGCAGCTACACGCTGCCTTGGGGACGAAGCTGATCCGTAGTTCAGCATACCACCCGCAGACGGATGGGCAAACGGAGCGGGTAGATCAGATCTTAGAGGACATGCTACGAGCTTGCGCTATCAACTACGGCAAGAATTGGGATGATCACTTGCCGTTAGCCGAGTTCTCGTACAACAATGGGTACCAAGCCAGCATCAAGATGGCGCCCTATGAGGCGCTATACGGGAGAAAATGCCGCACACCATTGAATTGGTGTGAGACTGGCGAAAGTGTTACCTTCGGGATTGACCTTGTCAACAACGCGGAAGAAAAGGTTCGACTGATTCAAGCGAACCTGAAAGCCGCCCAATCCCGTCAGAAACAATATGCGGACCGGAGAAGACGTCCATTACAATTTGAAGTCAGGGATCACGTATACCTACGTGTGTCTCCAATGAAGGGCGTAAACAGATTTGGGGTGAGAGGAAAGTTGGCACCCCGATTCAATGGTCCATTCCAGATTACCGAAAGATGTGGATCAGTGGCATACCGGCTAAAATTACCAGAAGCACTTTCCGGTGTGCACGACGTCTTTCACATTTCCCAGCTGAGGAAGTGTCTCAAGCTATCAACTACCATTCAGCTTGAAGACATTGAAGAACTGCAACCGGATCTCACCTATCGAGAGGAACCGGTGCAGATTATTGATGAAAAGGCCCGAACCGCACGCAACCGTACGTTGTGGTTCTACAAGGTTCTATGGAGTAATCACTCCGTGGATGAAGCAACATGGGAGAGCGAAGGATTTCTTCGCGCCAATTACCCCAACTTTTTCACGTCGCATATCTGGTAATTTTCCACCGTCCTCTCTCTCATTTTCACCTTATAATCTCGGGACGAGTTTCTTTTAAGGGGGGAGGAATGTAAGGGCCTCAGTTTTTGACACATATTTGAAGTGTTCATCACCAAACACACACACTTCATTTGAGGAAAGTTGATGAACACAAATGAAGAGCAAGTAACCACCATCAACATGCTCATTAGAGAACAAACTCACATATTGCAAAAGTGGTATTTCCCACATGTGATATAGGTGGGCTGGACATATGAAAACTCCTACACATTGCTAAGGATGTCCATGCCAAGTTTCACCCAAATTCAAATCCTTTTTGAGGTCATTTTGGGTATAGTTAGAAAGAGGGCAGTTTGAAACTATATTCAAATTCAAACTGTTTTTATCCCATGAATTTAAAAGTGGGAGGCATATTCTTATTCAGCACATTTTTGTGAGCTCACACACCAATTTTCACTCCGTTTGGAGTTGATCTTGACATGAGCTAAGTGGGGCAAATTCAAACTTTATATGAATTCAAAACTGAACTTGTGCTGAAATTCATTCAAACCAAACCCAATTTGAATTCTAATCAATTCAAATGGCTCATGGGTGAATAATTTGAATCACCAGGGGTATTATGGGGCTCACTGTTTACAACAGTGATTAGGAGTAAATTTCAGAGGTTAAAACCCCGGGTGGGACCCACATGTCATAGAGAGAAGGAGGCAAAACTTGCACACAAAGTCACAGCCTCGGTGGGAAATTCCACCGAGCAGCTGTCGGCTGTGCCACCGAGCAGCCACCGGCGCCACCAGCTGCTTCCCCTCTACGCGCGCTGGCGCCCAGGGCGGCTTGCTCGCGCCCCCACGCGACCGGCACCGCCTCAGCCGAGCAGGAGTCGGCCGGCTTTATCTTCTCGCGGGCAAACCCGAGCAGCGGCATTGTTTCTCGCCGCAGCTCTCTGCTCAATCGGGAAAACCAGCAAAACAATCTCCTCCTTCGTTCCTGAGCTGCTAGACAGCAACCTGAGGTCGCACTCCACCTCCCCAACACCAGAAACCCCGAGCTCCGACTTCCTTTGCCCGAAAATGATCGCCACCGCGGCGACCTAGCCTCGGCCGAGAGTCAGGCGCCCGTGGACAGCGTTCCACAGGCATTTTCACGGTCCAGCAAGAGAGGCAACAGGAGCGCGCAATCACTGTGCTGCTCTCCTCCAAGTTTGGAAGCAAACCGTGAAGAATCCATAGAGAATTTCCAGTTTTTGCTCCGGCGACCGTAAACCGAGCTTCCGGTACGGATTCTTCAAATTCTCGCTCTATGATCTTTCAGTGGTTATCAAATCTTGCACATAGACGCTGGACTAGCCGGCGATCAAGTTCTTTTCTGCATCCGTGGCATGAAACTGTCTAGGAGTGACGAATTTCGAGCTCGATCAAGGGCGGTCATGGCGGGCACGATCGGTCACACATTGCCGACCGACTTGCCGCCATCCCTGAACCCTTTTGACACCTTGTTGAGCTTCCTAGAGGTACACTGATGCTGTAGGACCGTTTGTTCGAGGTGTTGGCGGGCTAGAACCCACGGTTGACGGCGCCGAACCTCAACCGAGGCCGTGGCACGTCGCCGGGCTATTTCCGGTCACCCCCAGCCCGACCTGACACCACCGACGTGTTCCTCGACGTCGACAACCCCCTGGCGGCGAGTTTCAGACCATGGGAGGTCCGGCAGCGGCAAGCCGGCGAGCTCCGGGTCTGCTCCGGCGAGGTCGGCGGCGCGGGCGCGAGAAAGCGGCGGGAGGAAGACGAAGCCGGCTGGCCCACGTGTCAGCGGCTGAAGAATTTAAATCGAGATCGGGTGTGGCCGGGATCGGCTGTGCTGGCGCGCAAATACCCTGTGGGCCTCAGTGTGCGGACACCTCCGCCCTCAACACGTGTCCCCGCGGGCCCCGCAAGTTTAAACTTTTCCCCCGATTTTCAGATTTCCTTCAAACTTCAAATCCTCATAACTTGAGCTAGAAAACTTCAAATCGAGTGAACCAAATTTTGTTGGATTCAGCTCTCTGAGTACTTTGCAGCAAATCAAGTTTCACTTCATGAAAATCTTAATTTCTCCAGAATTAATTCCTCAAAATTTAAACTGTTTGGAATTTTAACTAGAGGATCCTTTGGAGGAAGATCCTGAAATTTTGCTGGGATGTTCACCAAAATATCCCTGAACTTCCATTAAAATTTCAGATCCATTTGACCTCATTTGACCCACCTAATGGTGTGATTAGTGAAACTGTTCAAGAGAAAATAGAAAATGTTCAGAAACATTTTCAGAAATTTCTCTGAAATTGTTTAGCTCATATCATTATCTAGAAACCTTCAAATTAAGTGAGACCAACTCCATTAGAACCCTCTGAAAATCTAGTTTTCAGAAAGTCATAGTTTGATTCATGAAAATCCTTAGAACACCCTAAAAGCCTTCAATTAATGTCAAGTACATATTTAATTTTGGAGGGCTCAAATGAGCTTTGCTGCAACTAAAACTTGACCAAGTCTCTGTTTAGGTTGTAACCAAGCCACAGAAAAAGTTTCACAGTCATTGGGTCTGTCTAGTGAGAGTTATAGACTTCACAAGTTCAAACTTAATACAAATGCATTTAAATTGATACATGTACTTCTTCGATCATGTAGTCGCTAAGGTCGAGGAGGAACCCGAAGTACTAGACTTCGTTACTCCAGAGGAGCAGCTAGCCTACAACCAAGAGCAGCAAGGCAAGCCCCGGTTTGCATTAACCGTTTTTACAAATTTTTATTGTTTTGAGCACTTACTTGAGTATTATGATTCTTTGCATTAGAGTCTTGTTTGGAAACCCAACTGCATAGCCAAGAAAACCATGGAGTGGGTTTAGGATTTACCAACCCTGTTAGCTACTGCAATGCTAAGATAGAGTAGGATTATACCGGCATATACGTCTCAAGTGTGGCACTAAACGGTCTCTCGCACACGTTTTCTACACGGATACATACGTGGTTAGTACCTGCAGAAGACCACACAATAATGGTGCACTCAATGGTTGTTTTCATTTCAGGCAGGATCATATTTAAAAGTAAATACAAACGCCCGTATCATTGTCATACGGCCGTCCTTGAGTTAGGTCATGTCTCAAGGTACGTGATCGTGTTTCAACACCACACGACAGGGAACCTGAGTATGTCATGAACGGGTCATCACGGTTGGGAATGTTATGAACCCAACAGATACCACCTACTGCCCTGCAGGGCACGCCGATGGCAAGGCGCTACATATGTCCTCCTGGGCTATTTCCAGACGAACATACTCTCGCGTTACTTACCACGCGATGGGGTCTCCACTTACTTGCCTAATGCACGCTAGGGATCAGCGTTTCATATGAACTCAGGAACCTGAAGAGTCCAAGAGTTTCATACTGACGTCTCACACCAAGCCGTGAGACCAATCCCTGAACCACGTTCCGCGTCAGGAGAGCTAACCGAAATTGAACCGCTTTCGGTGGCGTTCCTTACCGTGCTTACCAAGTGTAGGTGCGTCGTTACATAATTAAAATTCAGAATTATAACACATAGGTTAGTCTTTGCCACTTTAAGTAACTATGCTAGTATAGTCCTTACTAGGGCAACTACCGAATCCTCACGGTATACCTAAGTTTTCCCGTAATACAGTCCTTAAGTACTGTGCTATCCCCAAAACAGCTCTGATACTAGGCTGTGACGGACCGGAATCCGCTCATCCAGGATCGCAGAGGGTGGTGCCGCACGATGCGACACCCGACAGCACACGTCATAAGGACACAATATATTACATGGGAAAAACAACTGAACTGTACAAACCGGTACAAACTTCAGTTACAAACTATTGTTTATGTTACACAGCGGAAGCCTATATTACCCCACTCACGCCCGCCTAGCTAGCAAAAGTCGGTTGCCCAGCCCTAGGGCAACCCACACTAGCTGCACGTCTCAGCTCAGCGCGGCGTGTACGGCTCCCACTCAGCCGTGGTCCCCGACGGAGGGTAACCCTCGCCGGTGGACTCGTACTCTGAGTCCGTGGGTGGCTCCTCACCTGAAAAACACTTAAGCAGCAACCGTGAGCACGATGGCTCAACAAGACTTAACCGACTCACCTAGGCATGAAACTCTACATGAGGGGTACAATGAACATAGGATAGTAAGATTGCAGCAATTGGACACGCCTACAAGTTCATCCTTAATTCATCTTTTAGCAACAAATTAACAGTTTAGGAAGCTGAAATTTTGTAAGCAATATTTGGTGGCAAACATGTAGCAATACAATTATATCATAACAGCAATATTGAATCATCACATTTCATATATTAGCCTACATCACGACTCAGTGACCAAGTGGTACTCTTCACCGCGAGGGATGGCGAATCGACTCGATATACACCTGCAGGGAAAACCCAAAGAGCACGTCACGTACGCCCACCCGTGGAGCTGCACAGCACACTCGCTCGATGTCGTACGGGACAACCTTTCACCCAACAGCCCAAACGTCAAACCTGTCGCACTGAAGCGAGCAGGAGGTTCCCCACACGGAGCATCTCTCTATGCCCATTGGCAGATTTCTACCTTTCTGCCCTCAGCCTACACCTATAAATCGGTTCGTTATGCCTCGACGCCCGGAGGTTTAGGCTACATCAGTTTATCGGGGCCCATATATCCGATATGCCTTCGGTACGTTCAAACTTGATCAGCGTGGGCCGCACACGGATCGGTCCTCAATCGACACGGACAGGGCTGCACACACAAGACTTCCTCTTGCTGCGCCCTAGCCCCTGCCTAGTCTCATTTTCATTACTAAAATGATCTCACATCACTCAACCGAACCCGTGTGTCCCAAGCCTAAACTCGCAAGTAGATTCCAACTACTCGACTTGTACCGAAGTCCTATGGATCATTAAGCATAGCCAGTCTATTCGAGGTCTTAGACACTACCCTCACTCTTATGGAAAAGTTCTGGTCATGCAAGTGGGGTTCCATTCATCATACCCCGAATGCACATTCATACATCACCCTAATTATGTGAACAAAGCAAAACTTGATAAAAGAGTTAATGCAAACCGGGGCTTGCCTTGTTGCTGTTGGTCAGGGGTTAGTTCTTCTTCCGGAAGTAGGAAGTCGAGTACTTCCGGAGCCTCCTCGCCTTCAGCGACTACACGTTAATAAAATACTACATGTTAATGAATATGCACATAAGTTTATTGTAATGTTGCTGCTATTAGCTCTAATAACCAGTTTCTAACAACTGGAACTCTGTTCAAGAATTTAAAAGGAAACTGGGGCTAGTGGATTGGGTTTGGACCTAAGCACATGATTAAGTGCTAAGTGGTTATCCCCCCTCTTCCACAAGGATCACCTCAAGTGGTTAAACAGAGCAGGGGTGATCCAGAGCTCCAATGGAGCTGAGACTTTTTGTGTGAGTTCCTTGTCACAAGACAACTCTCTGGATCAAAATTTAGCACTTTTCATAGAGTGGTTTGTTCAGAATAATTCTTTTAGAAAATAAGCAAGGAAGAATTTATTCTGAGGTAACACCCATGTTCATGCCCAACCTAGTGAACTAAAATTTCAATTATAGCTCATATAGTTTGCAAGAATTTTCCTAGCATTTTTGGAGCTAAAATTTGCCCAGAACTGAATTTCCAAGTTTTGGAAATTCTCTGAAAATGTTTCTGTATTCAGATGAACACAGCACCTTCAACTTTGAATTGCTCTGATCAAATCAACTCCAAATGGTCTGAAACTTTTACAGGTGTTTTTCTAACATACTAAAGAACATTCTGGCAAAATTTGGAGATTTTTGGATGAACCAAACTCCCTCTAAAATTCTTTTGCTGAAAAGCTTTAAAGAATTTTCCAGAATTAAATAATAGGTTTCATACAAATTGGGTTGTATATTTGGACAGAGCTAGGCAAGATGAATCCAACCCAATTTGAATCACTAAATTTGGAGCTTCCTAGCAAAAGTTATGGGGTTCTAAAATTTGCACTAAATCTGAAATTCTAAATAAACCGGGGAAAAATTTAAACTCTGACCGTGGGCCCGTTACACACGTGTCACTGCTGGAGATGAGCCACACGGGGCTACAGACCCCTTCTCGCGCAGCCACACTTGATCCCGGGGCCACAGTAGATCTGGGTTTTAAACTTCCCGTCGCTGACACGTGGGGCCCACGGGTCGTTTTCCTCCTCGCGTTCCCGCGCCCGCGCGCCACCGGGCTCGCCGGAGACACGCTGATACTTGCCGCCCGGCCGACTCTTGAACTCTCCCTCGCCGCTAGGGCCTAGTTCCACCTGCTGAACATGCTGGCACCCTCTCCCCCGACCGGCGGTGGCTCCAACCTAGCCGGCGATGGTGCAGCGGCTCGGCAACCCTTCGGTCACGTCGCCCAGCCAGCTTAGCCCGCCAAAACATCGGTGGTATGGTTCTACAGCATCAGGGGATCTCAGGGAGGGTGGACAGGCCCATGAAAAGGCTCGGGAAGAGCTTTAACCTAGCTGTCACCGTGAGCCCGACCCTTCCCGCCATATCCGCAGTGGGAAAACCGGAAAATACGCCGGCTACAGCCAAAATCCAGCTAGGGTTGCGAAGTGAACTTGGGCGCCATCAAGTCTAGCTCCTGTGAGTGCAGTATGATGTGCTCTAAGCAAGTCTATGTCGGGAATTTACGGTTTTCTTACCAGAGGGTAGTTCTGCACCGGCTGGAAGTGTTTTGCAAAATTTGCCGGCGATGATCGGTCACTGGTTCTAGGCTTTGGGGTCGAGTAGCGTGGAGCCTAGGCGTGTCCAAAACCGTCCTGGCCTGGCCGTGACAAGTCTTCTGCCGAGCTGCCCACGGAAGCACCTTTGCTCGGTTCTTCCCAGCCGCCGCGAAGACACAGTTTTCTCGGGTTGTGATGGCGCGGCTCGACTGGAAATAGCGTGTGCGGATCGTGGGAAGTCCTGTGGTGGTGTTTGGGTGAGTTTCCGAGGCTTGCCCGCACGATGAAATCGCTCCCGAGCGGTTGAACACGGCGGCTGCTCCTCGGTGCTCTAGCATGCGAGAACGGTGGGGGGGGGTGGGATCTTCTCGGTGTTGTGGCACTTTCAGGCACGGCTGGGAGTTAAGGCCCCCACGAGGGGATCGCCGGCGCGAGAGGAAGGAGCAGGAGGTGGCGCCCGGCGCTTCTCAGTGAGTCACGGTGGAGCCTCGGCTCTGTTCCGAGTGCAACACTTAGCCCCTAAGGCTATTGATCCTTGTGCATTCTTAACCTCCCCAATGACATGTGGGACCCACTTGTCAGTGCTCCCCCACCCCTCAAAAGATCTCCAAAACTTGGCAAGGGATGAATTCAAATGTTTGGAGTTTCAAACTGACCTACATTTGCATGGTTGGGCAAATTTCCCCCAAATTCAAATGTATACTTGAATTCTTTGCACATTTGGATCCTTTTTGGAAAAATGGGTAGCAAACCTTTTCAAAAATTATTGAAACTTTGCCTCCCCACTGATTTGGACCTAAGGAATCCAAATATGCACTTTGATCCTCGTGTTAGCTGCTGCAACCATGAATTTGAATGCAACAGTTTTAAATCGCCCTCTCATGTGTTATCATATGTGTAGAAAGTTTGAACTAATACCCTCTTGATGGAGGTTACTTGCTGTTCACAATTCTTCACAAGATATTCACCACAAAACTGTGGTGTCGTGAGGTGATGAAAAGTTTTTGCAAGTCCCTTTTCTTGGGCTTTTATATCTACGATGCCAAAAATATAAATCTTTGGAATCATTTGCAACTAGACATCTATGCTTAGAGGAAGACATATCAACATCAGCTTTAAAAACTCTTCCAAACCGAGACATGTTAAAGATAAGATCACTATTTGAACCTACAACTTTGCAGCAGTTTTTATTGAAAATGATTTCCAGATTTTCATCTAGCAATTGTGAAACAGAAAGCAAGTTGTATTTCAAATTTTTGACAAGTGCCACATCCTTCAAAGTGTAGTGATCATTTACTCTAACCGAACCCTTAGCAATTATAGGAGTTGAAGAATTATCGGCAAAAGTAACATTCTCTACATGTGACACAAAAGAGAGAGAGGAGAACCATTCTTTGTTACCGGTCATGTGGCGTGAGCAACCTGAATCCACAATCCAAATGTTCTCCTTCCTCAAGCGTGTAACCTACATAGAAGCACAATATGTCGATGACTCAATACTGGGGTTAGTTAAAAGGCATTTAGGAATCCAGTACTGAGTCACACGACGTCCAGCAGGAATAACATGCGAAAGCTGAGATAAAACAGCAGGTTTATGAGTCAAAGTTTGAGATTTTTTGTTCTTAACTACTGACCTATGAGGTGTTACTTGTTTAGAACGAAAATCAGTAGCTCCGGAGGCAAAAACTGAAGCTCCGGAGGCAAAAACTGAAGCTCCGGAGGTAAACATTGAATATTTCTGACTCATAACAGCAGGTTGCATGTTCCTGACATTCGGTTTAGTATGTGCAGCAAATTTTGCATGAGAGTTATAAGATCTAGCTTGCATTCTTTCCTTTTTATGTTGTTTAGCTAGTCTATAATAAAAATCTATGACATGACCATCTCTACCACAATAGGTACAATGAAATTTAACTTTGTGTTCATGTCTAGATGAGCATGCAGTATGCTTATTTGAACCCGAATGTGACAACACTCCTGCAGATTTAAAAACTACTTCTTTTTGTTTAGGAACTGTTTGAATCAAACCACTACCTAATGATTTTACAATTTTAGGTGGATGTTCCTTAGCATGAGCATGTGAATCAAAACCTAAACCAGTTTTATCATTGCAAGACTTGGAAGAATTCAGCAGCAAGTTTAGGTTCTTATTCCCATAACAAAACCGATCTAATGTCCTATGCATATTATCAAGTTTATTTGATAGATCAAGGCAATTTTCACATGAAGTTTTTCCTTTTAATTTGCAATTGAAACAATATTTAACTTCATGAGAACGTAAAGCATTGTTCAATATAGAAATTTCTTTCATAGCATATTGTAGTTTCTTATCAAGATCATCGCAAGTAGAACAATTCAAATCAATTGTAGAACAACAAGCATCTTTCAAGTTTTTATCATTAAGTGCAGCAAGCTTTTTGTTCTTTTCGATTTCAAGTTCAAGTTTATCAAGTGTGGAGGTGTGAGCACTTCTTAGAGAGGACATTTGTTCATATATTTAATCACATGAGGAACAAGAATCATCACTAGGAATCATGTATTTTAAACGATTAATTTCAGATTCTAGTGACTCAATTTTAACAGCATTGTCCCTAAGCTTTTTGTCCTTTTTCTTAACAATAATAGTGGCACGAGAAATAGCATCACACATTTCTTCGCAAGTAGGACATAACTCTTCGTTGTCATTGTTGTGTTCTGCATCCTCCATACTTGATTTTGATTTGCCCGCCATGAAGCACAAGTTTGCCAGATCATCTTCATCTTCATCACTTCCAATGTCTACATCACTCGAGCCAAGTTCTTGAAGTGCGGTGATGAAACTGTTTATCAGTTTGCGTCCTGTAAAACCCTTCTTTTTCTTGTTGGTGTTGCCAAAAGAGGACTTGACTTTCTTCTGCTTTTCATCACGGTTAGAAGGACCAGAAAGGTTAGGGAAATCTGTATGAAAGTGTCCTGTCTTACCACATTCAAAGCATCGTTGAGGTCCGGAGCTTCCTCTCCTTCTAATTCTCACATTAAAGCGAGCAAAGAGGTCATCAATGGACTCACCGGGTTGCATCTCAAAGCGCATGTATTCTTTCTTGAACATATTCTGTCTTACCTCGTTGATCATGTTGGATCCTTCGTGGTAGTCACAAAGTGCTCTCCACACATCGTACGCCGAACGGAGGTGTGCAACACGGTCGAAGTCGCTCTGAGTTAGTCTTTGTATGATCAAGTTCCGAGCCTTGTCGTTGTTGTCGACATCTCTCATGTTTGTAACTATGACTTGATCGTTTGAAGGCACATCGTAAGTCTTGTACACCTTTTCCCATATTGCAAAGCCTTGCGCCTGGATGAAAGCTTCCATGCGTGCCTTTCAAACCTGAAAATCAATACCACTAAACACACAAGGTTTGGCGGAGTATTTCTCCATGATGATTAGTCAAAACATGTGCAAATCACAAAGATTAGAGCAACCTGGCTCTGATACCAATTGTAGTATCGAAGTACACATGTAAAACTACCAGTGGGGGGTTAATGGTAGATAAAAACTTTTCAGCGGAAGCAACAAAACACCCCTCAGCAGAAAACCGATCTGTTAAAGAAACTGTGTGTGCGACTAATCTAAACGTGTTCAACTGTGACAAAACTAGTATAGATTGTATAGAATCAAGTCACGATGACGTCACAACAAGAATCATGAAAATCCGTTGAGAGAAACTCAAGTTACGATCGAAAGATCGAACAAATGTCAATCTGTCCTACGCGAGAAAAACAGTTCTGGAATACTGCAAAGAAACTCGTGTAGATCAGAAACCACAAATTCAATGACTGTGCAATTTTCACAGATGATAGATAATCAAGTTGTGAAGACAACCCAAAAATAATCACATCAATTGGATCTGTAAAACTCGAGTTATGATAAAACCACATAAACAAGGTAGTGCTGAACAGAAACTCGACGAGAAAAACTTGTCTGAAACAAGTCGGACGAACAAGGCACAAAAGTTCCTTTAGAATACGAATTTTATTTATCAAAACACAAGAGGAACAACTCCAAAGTCGTGTACACACGAGCCTTTGCCTCCCTTGCGTATATAATCAGCCCTAAGGCCAACCCAATTCAAACTAGGACTCCTACTCCTACTTGGATTCAAACTGTAACTTTCCAATACTGCTCAAGACTCTTCTACACGCAGATAGAAGCAATCTTAAGACTTCCAAACACCTTAGTAACGTCTCAAACATTCCTAAAACAACTCAAATTCGTGACCCACACGAAATCCTATTATAACCAACTCAAAACTTTCAATATTTGAGTCAAACACGACTCAGCCGCAGACTGAGTCCATAACCTAGTCGGTTAGACCTTTCCGACTAATTCTTTACGTCCACATCTCTTCATCACACCTTGGAACCATGCGGCCACGTCCATGCACTCCTTGTACACGTGAAAACATCTTCCAACGACGTCCAAGATACCTTCATATGCATTGTTCTTGATTCAAACATACTGCGCAACCTCCCAATCAACTCAACCACAATTCCTCCTGAACTTTGTTGTTGAACCTCATCTTCTCCCTAGGACTAGTTCAATGGATCCCGTCACCAGCCATGTCTTGAACTCAAGCAACACCTGCACATGAATAAACAACCAATACTTCCTGAGCACAAGTCCTCGACTTGACTCTCGTTAGTTCCGAAACTACAACATCTTACGTGAGCACCTCACATAAGCATGTTGTAAACCATAGCAAAATGATATCAGCCATAACCACCAAAACACACCAAAAACTTAGTAAAATAATACTAAGCAAACTTTCCATAAGAGTAAAGCAAGTTCGAAACATTGCAAGTTAAAAGCAGAACCATTGCAATCAAGCTCCGAACCTTACCAAAGCTAACCGGACCTTGACCGGGAGCTTACCAAAGCTAATCGGACCTAGCGCTGGAGCTTACTAAAGCTTAGTCGGACCTAGCACGGAACTTACCAAAGCTAGTCGGACCTAGCACCGGAGCTAGCAAAAACAAGTCGGACCTAGCCAAAATAAGTCAGACCTAGACAAAGCAAGTTGGACCTTACGTTGGACCTATCGTCGGACCTTGCAGGAGCTCGTACCTAGAGTCGGACCTTGTTAAAAAGTGTTTTGGTAGTATTCAAAACTTTTATTGTCAACGCCAATGTATTCAGCACACATAGGTCTCACACAATGGAGGTGTGGGATATAGTTCTGGAAAGGTGTTTAAGTGCTATACAACTTTGTTGTAGACTTCCAGAGCTGAATCACACCTTAAGCTGGCTGAAATTCTAGATGATTGTAAACTGTCCAGAACCAGGACAGATTCAAAACACTCTCTGGACTGTTCTTTTTTTCAAGCATAACTTCCTGTAGAAAAAATCTAAAATTATAATATGATACATTTTTGAAAAGGATAGGAGATGTGTTACATCTTTGTAATTCAATGTTTCTGCAATTTCAGCATAGAACTCAGTGGAAATTGGAGTTGATAACAGCAACTTCCAAAGGAGGTGGTGTTGAAATTCTTCCAGAAACTCTGTTGACTTTGAATTATCATAACTTTTTAACCAAAACTGATCTGAGGGCAAATAAATACTCGTTGGAAAGATACTGAAGTTAACTTTAACTTTAGTATTCAGCTTGAGTCATGAAAATGCCCAGAATCAGATCAAAATCTGGAATATTTATAAACTGGTCATTCTGGCAGAGGGATGACTGTTGAACTCATTTGAGAGATTGTTGTACCCTAGGGGGATTGAGTACTTTCAATGGGGTAGAACATACTCATGAGTGGTTATCTTCAACTAGTAAAAGATTTGAGTAGGTTTCTTACTCAAGTATCTTTTGCTAGAGGCTTTGTTTGTGTCGTATTGAAGATAAAAGGGTAGTATACGTGATGACAAAGCAATATTAACATCTCGTAGTGACCAAACCTAGTTGAGATGAACTTCCAAAAAGGAAGTCATTCAATTTGGATTGAACTAGCTTGTATTTGGTCTGGTAATGGTGTAGCTTGTGCAAATTTATTACATTATCTATATACGAGATGTATTGTATGTTTTACTGTCATTATGTTTTACGCCTATTTTATTGGACTGCATGAAGTATGTTGCGGGACTGATTTTTATTGTCGTATGGTTGCAGATGGTTCGCACTCGGGCCATGCATGAGGTCAGTGGCTTTAGCCAGCAGGGGGGGTGATGACTCCCAGACACCTGCCTACGACAGCACCCGCAGCAACAACCACCACCGCCGCCTCCGCTTACACTAGCGGATGTGATCGCGGCCCTGGTGGGTAATCGTGAGGAGCAGACCGATCTGCTCCGCACGATCGTGCAGAATACGTCCCAGGCTGGGGGGCGTCAAGAGAGGGGGTCTCGTAAGTCCCATGTTTTGACGTACTCGGATTTCATGAGTACGCACCCTCCGGTGTTCACTGAAGCAGCAGAACCCCTGGAGGCCGACAACTGGCTGCGGACGATCGAGTCCAAGTTCGGGCTGCTCCAATGCACGGAGCGACAGAAGACTCTCTTCGTGGCACTGCAGCTTCACGGTGTCGCTGGTGCATGGTGGGCGGACCATGTTGCCTCACTACCGGCTGGCCATGCCATGGAGTTGGAAGAATTTCGGGAGGCGTTCTGCGCCTACCATATCCCTCCCGGGATAATGAAGCGGAATTTCAAGAGTTCTTGGAGATGAAGCAGGGCGGGAGGAGTGCCCACGACTACTCCCGTGCCTTCAACCATCTGGCGCAATATGCGTCAGATTATGTCTCCACTGAGGAGAAGAAGCGAGAGCATTTCTATTTAGGGTTAAACCCCGAGATGAAGACGCATCTCGTCCAATGCAATCATGGCACGTTCAACGATCTCGTCAACACCTTGATCATGCAAGAAGACGCTCAGCGTGAATTGGCGGCTGAGTAGCGAAAGCACAGAACTCCACCCAGCAGTGGGGGTGGAGCTCCTCAAAAATACGGCATGGTGTATCGGACACCATCCGGTCAGCAGTGGCATCCACCGGCGCGACCTCAGCAGTTTGGGGGTCGTTCTTTCCAGCCACCCCTGTTCCGACCGCCGATGCCACCACCGCGACCGCAACAGCAGAAGCAGATGGTACCCAGGGCGTTTCCACCGCCACAATGTGCCCCGGGTTTCCGTCCGCTGATCAGCGGAGGACCGCCTCGCTACATTTTCTTTACGTGTGGCCAGGCGGGCAATTTCTCAAAGGACTGTCCCCAGGGGCAGCAGAGCAGCGGGCAAGCCCAGTATCAGTGCGGTGCTCGAGGCCGACCTCCGGTCAAGAAGGTTGGTCAGGGAACTGGGGGCATTCGCAACCTCGACAATGAGGACGCCCCAGAGGGAGAAAACATGCTGGCGGGTACGTTCACTCTCAACGATCAAGCAATCATCATTTTATTTAATTCTGGTGCAACCCACAACTTCATAAGTGCATCATATGTGGTTAAGCATCAACTGGAAGCCTTTCCAACCGAGTGCTCTTATATGATCTGCTCACCGGGAGGAAATATTTCAGCAATGATGATGATTCTGAAAGCAGCAATGTGCTTAGGTGGGAAGATATATCCCACCACTATGATTATTCTTTAGGGGCAGAAGATTGAAGCAATCTTAGGAATGTCATGGCTCAGTTACCATGGTGCTGTCCTAGAAACCTTATTACGGACGGTTCACCTCAACTCCCCACTACACCGTCCACAGTCCCTCATACTAGACCATCCAGTCCGGGAAGTTTCAGCCGCTTATACTACTGAAGCTTCCAAGCTAGAGGACATCCCTGTAGTCCGAGAGTATCTCGACGTGTTTCCGGATGATCTCCCGGGCATGCCACCTTAGCAGGATGTGGAGTTCAAGATCGAGCTTGCACCTGGAACTACTCCTATCTCACGGAGACAGTATAAAATGGCTCCGAACAAGCTGGCTGAATTGAAAGAACAGCTCAATGATCTGTTGAGCAAAGGTTTCATTAGACCGAGTCGCCTTGGGGATGCTCGGTGCTGTTCGTCAAGAAGAAGGATGAAATCTTGAGGCTATGTGTGGATTACCGGCCGCTCAACACCGTCACCATCAAGAACAATACCCACTGCTCCGCATTGACATCCTATTTGATCAGCTTGTCGGTGCAAGTGTGTTCTCCAAGATGGACCTTCGCTCCGGGTAGCATCAAATAAAAATCCGGGCGGAGGATATCCCGAAGATGGCCTTCTCGATGAGATATGGCTTATACGAATATCTCGTCATGTCTTTTGGTCTCATCAATGCTCCGGCACATTTCATGTATCTCATGAACTCGGTGTTCATGCCGGAGCTGGACAAGTTCGTTGTGGTGTTCATTGATGATATCTTGGTTTACTCCAAGATAGAAGCAGAACACGCTGAACACTTGAGAATCGTTCTTCAACGATTGAGGGACCATAAGCTCTATGCCAAGTTCAGCAAATGTGAGTTTTGGATCAGCCAAGTGCCATTTTTGGGACATATCATCTCAGCGGAACGCATTGCGGTTGATCCAAGCAAAACTGAACAAGTGCTGAAATGGAAAGCCCCCACTTCTGTCCATGAAGTCAGAAGCTTTCTTGGTTTAGCGGGATATTACCGGAGATTCATTCCGAGCTTCTCCAAGCTTGCTAAGCCGATGACTGAACTATTAAAGAAGGGGACGAAATTGTAAGGGCCTAAGTTTTTGGTACATGTTCAAAGTGTTCATCACCACACACACCCTTCATTTGAAGAAACTTGATGAACACATTAGAAGAGCAAGTAACCACCATCAACATGCTCATTAGAGAATAAACTCACAAAATGCAAAAGTGGCATTTCCCACATGCATCATCTAGGGGCTGAGCATATGAAAAACTCCAACACCTTGCTAGGAAGGCTCATGCCAAAATTTACCCAAATCCAAAACCTTATGAGGTCTTTTTGGGTATAACTAGAAAGAGGGTGGTTTGAACTCAAATTCAAATTCAAACTATTTCCATCCCATGAATTCAAAAGTGGGAGGCATATTATTACTCAGCACATTTTTGTGAGCTCAGACACCAATTTTCACTCCATTTTGAGTTGATCTTGACATGAGCTAAGTTTAGCAAATTCAAACCTTATTTGAATTTAAAACTGCATATGTGCTAAAATTTAGTCAAACACTCCACAATTTGAATTCTACCAATTCCAAATGGGCATGTGGTAGATAATTCAAATCCTAGAGGGTATTAGGGGGATTACTGTTTGGAGCAGTAGAGGAAAGTTAACTTCAGAGGTTAAAACTCAGGTGGGACCCACATGTCAGCTGCACAGTTCAAAGAACCAACTGAGGACACCGAGTACTGGGTTCTCGGGCTCTCGCCGCGGTCGCCACCGCGCCAGGCCGCCGAGGCCAGCAGCTGCTTACCGCCCACGCCACTGAACCGCCTCCCTGGGCCCTTATATAGGCGCCCGAGCCGTCCACAGTGTTTCTCACCGCAGCCCCAACGCGCTCTCACCCAGTAAACCGAAACACCTCGCCGCTCGGCTGAGCTCTCAGTCCCTCGAAGCCCGGCCGATCCAGTGGTTGTCACGGCGATCTGAGACCATCACCGAGTGTGCCAAGTCTTCCTTGACGCTTGTGAGAGCTATGTGTGCTGAATACATTGGCTTTGACGATAAAAGCTTTGAATACTACCTTTTTAACAAGGTCCGACTCTAGGTCCGAGCTCCTGCAAGGTCCGACGATAGGTCCGACGTAAGGTCAGACTTGCTTTGTCTAGGTCTGACTTATTTTGGCTAGGTCCGACTTGTTTTTGCTAGCTCCGGTGCTAGGTCCGACTAGCTTTGGTATGTTCCGTGCTAGGTCCGACTAAGCTTTAGTAAGCTCCGGCGCTAGGTCCGACTAGCTTTGGTAAGCTCCGGTTCAAGGTCCGGTTAGCTTTGGTAAGGTTCAGAGCTTGATTGCAATGGTTCTGCTTTTAATTTGCAATGTTTCAAACTTAAAGGGGACAAAGAAATTGTGTGCTCTTCTTGTAGACATGCTAAGATGGTTGCAGGTTCACATGCTCCTCTCACAATGACCATGACAACTGAACCGGGTCAACTTTTATACCTTGACACAGTAGGACCTTCACGTGTTCAATCCTTCGGAGGTAAATGGTATGTTCTTGTGATTGTTGATGACTATTCTAGATACTCTTGGGTTTACTTTATCGCATCTAAGAATGAAGCTTTTAGTCACTTTAGAACTTTATTTCTTAGATTATCGATTGATTACTCAGTATCTTTAAGAGCAATTAGTAGTGATAATGGAACCGAATTTAAAAATCAATCATTTGATTATTTTTGTGCTGAAAATGCAATAGATCATCAATTTTCTTCACCATATATACCTCAACAAAACGGTGTTGTAGAGAGAAAGAACAGAACCTTAGTTGATATGGCTAGGACTATGCTTGATGAATATCAAACTCCTAGGAAATTTTGGGCTGATGAAATTGCAACCGCTTGTTATGTCTGAAATCGTGTTTTCTTGCGTGCTAAGCTAGGTAAAACACCATATGAGCTCAGGTTTGGACATAGGCCTAGTGTCACACACTTTAGGGTCTTTGGTTGCAAATGCTTTGTTAAGAAACATGGTAATCTTGATAAATTTGAAGCTAGATCTGTTGATGGCATGTTTCTTGGTTATCCATCTCATACTAGAGGCTACCGTGTGGTTTTACTTGATACTAACAAAATTGTGGAGACTTGTGAGGTTTCTTTTGATGAAGCTAGCCCAGGTACTAGTTCAAATATTGCAGGTCCGGATCCATATCCGCAGGGGGAGAGTATTTTCGTTGAAGAAGAGGAAGAAGTGGTGCTGCTGCCCGAAAATTCAGTAGCTAATGACATTGTTCCAGCTCCTGATCTTGATTCACAGCCAGCACCGACGACCACCATTGCTGGTCCAGATCCTCCTCACGTCACAAGCTCATCTATTTGTGATGAACATGAATGAGAAGAAGCTTGTGAAGTGTCCACTCCCCTCCAGATTCTCAAAAGTCATCCTCCACAACAAATTATTGGAAGCTTGCATGAACGAGTTTACAAGATCCAGTTTTTTCGACCCCAATTCTCATGCTCATTCTGCTTTTGTTGCTTCTTTTGAACCCAAAGATATATCACACACACTCACTAATGAATCTTGGATTATTGCCATGCAAGAAGAGTTAGAAAATTTTGAAAGAAATAATGTTTGGAAACTTGTACCTCCACCTCAAGGTCACACTTTAATTGGAACTAAATGGGTGTTTAAAAATAAACAAAGTGAGGATGGGGTTGTGGTCAGGAATAAGGCTAGGTTGGTTGCTCAAGGTTTCACACAAGTTGAAGGTCTAGATTTTGATGAAACTTTTGCTCCTGTTGCTAGATTAGAAGCCATAAGATTTTTGTTAGCTTTTGCTGCATCTAAAGGTTTTAAGCTATATCAAATGGATGTTAAAAGTGCTTTTCTTAATGGCTACATAGATGCGGAGGTTTATGTCAAACAACCACCTGGTTTTGAAAATCCAAATTTTCCTAATCATGTTTACAAACTGCCCAAAGCCTTGTACGGTCTCAAAAAAGCCCCTGGAGCATGGTATGATAGGTTAAAAACATTCTTACTTGAAAAGGGGTTTACCATGGGCAAGGTTGATAAAACTTTTTTTGTGCTTAAGCATGGCAAAGACTCATTATTCGTTCAAGTGTATGTGGATGATATTATCTTTGGTTGTGCTTCTCATGATCTTGTATCCAAGTTTTCAGCTATGATGAGTTTAGAATTTGAGATGAGTATGATGGGAGAACTCACGTACTTTTTGGGGCTGCAAATCAGGCAAACCAAGGAAGGTACCTTTGTGCATCAAACAAAGTATACAAAAGATCTCCTAAGGCGCTTCAACATGGACAAAAGCAAGCCTCTTCGGACACCAATGGGAACAGCAACAACACTTGAACTTGATGAAGATTGTGATCCCGTTGATCAAAAAAAATATAGAAGCATGATCGGATCACTTTTGTATCTCACGGCATCAAGACCGGACATACAATTCAGCGTATGTCTTTGTGCACGGTTTCAAGCCTCCCCACATGCTTCACATCGTCAAGCCATCAAAAGGATTCTCAGGTACTTACAGGGAACTCAAGAATTTGGCATTTTTCTTCCTTCTTCCTCAACCGTTACTTTGAAAGCTTCTTCCGATGCTGATTTTGGGGGTTGTAGGATTGATAGGAAAAGTACTTCTGGTGCTTGTTATTTTCTTGGTAATTCACTTGTTTCCTGGTCCTCTAGAAAAAAAAGTTCAGTTGCACAATCCACAGCTGAATCTGAATATGTAGCTGCTGCTAGTGCTTGCTCACAAATTCTTTGGATTGTTCAAACACTTAAGGACTATGGGGTTGATCTAGATAGTGTTCCACTGTTTTGTGATAACACTAGTGCCATTTGCATTGCTAAAAACCCCATGCAACATTCGAGAACTAAGCACATTGACATTAGGTATCACTTTCTCCGTGATAATATCAAAAAAGGGAACATTGTGCTTCACCATGTAGATACCGAACAACAATTGACTGACATCTTTACAAAACCTTAGGATTTCACTCGTTTTTGTTACATTCGTAGTGAAATAGGGGTTATGCATCCTCATGGCTTAAATTGTGGGAGAATTTTGAAACTTGGGAAGTCTATGTGTGAATCTGAAATTAAAATAATATGAGCATAGTATTTCATGCATATATGACTTTGTGATTCCTTTTTTCATGCTGAAAGTTCTTACACATTACTCGTGTTATACATTTTGTAGTTTTTACCATGTCTAGTAATTGGAATAATTACTTACACTAAATCTTGTCATGGTCGAACTTTCTTGCTGTTTTGAACTTGTTGCATGCTCACAAGCGCTTTTAATCATAAAGAATGAATCAAGTAATCAACTCACATGTTGAGTTTTTATGTTCAAATAAAAAAATAAGAAAAGATCAAGAGAATATGTATGCATCGCACTTCTTCTTTTGAGATGGCTTATCATTGCACTTAGTTATGAACTTGAAAGGAGTTGTGTATGACTAAAACCATGTCCTTAACCTTCTGACTGTCAAATGACATAGGCTTGGCTTGGTTGGTTAGAATAAGGCTGATGCTGCATATAATCTCTTGCAAATGTCATAAGATCAAAATTTGTGCTTTAAATGATAAATAAAATGCAGCAACAAGTGTCATGCTTTCATTTCTTGAAATAGTTAAGTTTGTGAGATCATGACTTGCTTAAATTGAAAATTGCACTTGATCTCTAGCATGGCTTACACTACTTTATGTATCTCATTGATGTCATAGTGTAAGTTACTTCATAGTATAATTTGGATGAGCTTTGTTTTATATGTATATGTTATAATTTGCTCATAACAAATTAAAATTTCTCTTTTGTGCCTTGCTGAATACATTGTCAAAGGGGGGAAATTGATCGCCCATTGCACACATTCACATATGTTTTGGCACGATTCTTCTCAGGGGGAGAATTTTTTGTATTTTTGTTTTTTTTCTCATTTTATTTCTGATTTACAAAGGGGGAGAAATTGTTTTCAAAACTTTTCATGTGAATAAGCCAATGTTCGGATTTTAAGTGGTGTTGCCAATGCATTCATCAAGGGGGAGATTGTGAGACCTATGTGTGCTGAATACATTGGCTTTGATGATAAAAGTTTTGAATACTACCAAAACACTTTTTTAATAAGGTCCGACTCTAAGTCCGAGCTCCTGCAAGGTCCGACGATAGGTCCGACGTAAGGTCCGACTTGCTTTGTCTAGGTCTGACTTATTTTGTCTAGGTCCGACTTGTTTTTTCTAGCTCCAGTGCTAGGTCCGACTAGCTTTGGTAAGTTCCGTGCTAGGTCTGACTAGGCTTTAGTAAGCTCCGGCGCTAGGTCCGACTAGCTTTAGTAAGCTCCAGTTCAAGGTCCGGTTAGCTTTGGTAAGGTTCGGAGCTTGATTGCAATGGTTCTGCTTTTAACTTGCAATGTTTCGAGCTTGCTTTACTCTTATGGAAAGTTTGCTTAGTATTATTTTACTATGTTTTTGGTGTGTTTTGGTGGTTATGGCTGATATCATTTTGCTATGGTTTACAACATGCTTATGTGAGGTGTTCATGTAAGATGTTGTAGTTTCGAAACTAACGAGAGTCAAGTCGAGGACTTGTGCTCGGAAGTATTGGTTGTTTATTCATGTGCAGTTGTTGCTTGAGTTCAAGACATGGCTGGTGACGGGATCCATTGAACTAGTCTTAGGGAGAATATGAGGTTCAACAACCAAGTTCGGGTGGAATTGTGGTTGAGTTGATCGGGAGGTTGCGCAGTATGTTTGAATCAAGAACAATGCATATGAAGGTATCTTGGACGTCGTTGGAATATGTTTGCACGTGTGCAAGGAGTGCATGGACGTGGCTGCATGGTTCCAAGGCGTGATGAAGAGATGTAGACGTAAAGAATTGGTCGGAAAGGTCCAACCGACTTGGTTATGGACTCAGGCTGCGGCTGAGTCGTGTTTGACTCAAATATGGAAAGTTTTGAGTTGGTTATGATAGGATTTCGTGTGGGTCCCGAATTTGAGTTGTTTTAGGAATGTTTGGGACGTTACTAATGTGTTTGGAAGTCTTAAGATTGCTTCTATCTGCGTGTAGAAGAGTCTTGAGCAGTATTGGAAAGTTACAGTTTGAATCCAAGTAGGAGTAGGAGTGCTAGTTTGAATTGGGTTGGCCTTAGGGCTGGTTATATAAGAAAGGGAGGCCAAGGCTCATGTGTACACGACTTTGGGGCTGTTCCCCATGTGATAAAATTCGTATTCTAAAGGAACTTTTGTGCCTTGTTTGTCCGACTTTTTTCAGACAAGTTTTTCTCGTCGAGTTTCTGTTCAGCACTACCTTGCTTCAGTGGTTTTATCATAACTCGAGTTTTACAGATCCAATTGATGTGATTCTTTTTGGGTTGTCTTCACAACTTGATTATATATCATCTGTGAAACTTTCACGGTCGTTGAATTTGTGGTTTCTGATCTACACGAGTTTCTTTGTAGTATTCCAGAACTGTTTTTCTCGCGTAGGACAGATTGACCTTTGTTTGATCTTTCGATCGTAACTTGAGTTTCTCTAAACGGATTTTCATGATTCTTGTTGTGACGTCTTCGTGACTTCATTCTCTACAATCTATACTAGTTTTGTCACAGTTGAACACGTTTAGATTAGTTGCACACAAGGTTTCTTTAACAGATCGGTTTTCTGCTGAGGGTTGTTTTGTTGCTTCCGCTGAAAAGTTTTTATCTATCATTCACCCCCCTCTGGTAGCTTTACACGTGTACTTCTATCCTACATGTTGGCTATAGGTTCTGCGAGTTATGCTCTGTTAAAGTTCAGCAGACTTGCTGCCAAAACAGAGCACTCTGTTTTTCAATCCCTTTGAGCTAAACTGATCAACTATTGAATTTTTCTACCCAACCAGGGTCCTAAATGTTGAAACTTGGTGTTTTTAGTTCCTTGTTACCATTATCTTTCATGCAAATGCCTATTATAGGTCGGTAATACATTCCTCACAAAAGAAAATCCTAACCGGATTATACCGGCATATACGTCTCAATTGTGGCACTAAACGGTCACTCGCACACGTGTACTACACGGGATACATACGTGGTTAGTACCTGCAGAAGAACACACAATAATGATGCACTCACGGGTTATTATCATTTCAGGCAGGTACATATTTGAAAGAAAATACATATGCCCGTATCATTGTCATACGGCCGTCCTTGAGTTAAGCAACGTCTCAAGGTACATGATCGTGTTATAACAAATATAGGATGGCATGTTGAAGCAAAAGACACGCCTACAATTTCATCCTTAATTCATATTTTAACCACAAGTTAACAGTTCATGAAATCTGAAATTTAGTAAACAGTATTTGGTGGCACACATGTAGCAATACAATTTAATCATATCAGCAATATTGAATCATACCATTTCATATATTAACCTACGTCACGACTCAGTGAACAAGCGTTACTCATCACCGCGAGGGACGGCGAATCGACTCGATATACACCTGCAGGGATACCCGAATAGCACGTCATGTACGCCCACCTGTGGAGCTGCACAGCAAGCTCACTCAATGTCGTACGGGACAACCTTTCACCCAACAGCCCAAATGTCGAACCGGTCGCTTCAAAACGGACAGGAGGTTTCCTACACGGAGCATCTCTCTATGCCCGTTAGCATATTTCCACCTTGCTGCCCTCAACCTACACCTATAAATCGGTGCGTTATACCTCGACACCCGGAGGTTTAGGTTACATCGGTTTATCGGGGCCCATATATCCGATATGCCTTCGGTACGTTCAATACTTGTTCAGCGGGGCCGCACACGGATCGGTCCTCAATCGACACGGACAGGGATGCACCCACAAGACTTCCTCTTGCTGCTCCCTAGCCCCTGCCTAGTCTCATTTTCTTACTAAAGTGATCTCACATCACTCGAACCCAACCCGTGTGTCCCAAAGCCTAAACTCGCGAGTAGATTCCAACTACTCGACTTGTACCGAAGTTCTATGAACATTAAGCATAGCCTGTCTATTCAAGGACTTAGACACTACCCTCACTCTTGTAGGAAAAATCTGTTTATGCACGTGGCGTTTTATCCATCCTACACCTAATGCACGCACATACCTCATGCTAAGTATTCATAAAGCGAAATATTGTAAAATTTGTTAATGCAAACCTGGGCTTGCCTTGTTGCTGCTGGTCAGAGGTTAGGGCTTCGTCCGGAAGAAGAAAGTCCAGCACTTCCGGAGTTTCTTCGCCTTCAGCGACTACATGTAAGCAATATACTACATGTCAATTTAAATGCAATGTTTTAAATTGAATATGTAAAGACCATAACTCTAGCTAGCCCTCCCCTTTGGCTCTGAAATTTTCATGGTGGTTTGGAAGGGTCCTAACCAGAGTCTTGACCAAGTTTCATTTTAAACACAGTTCATTTGAGCTCTGTACAAATAAAAACCTATTTGGTCATTATTAGAGCCTCTAAGGATTTTCAAGGATTTTCATGGGTCTAACCATTACTTTTTGGAAACTACAAGTTGAAATGGTTCTAATGGAAGTGGTTTCATGTCATTTGAATCATTCTAGATGAAGTTATGCCCTAAACAAGATTTGAGAAAATCTGAAAAAATTTCTGTACATTTTCTATTTTCTCAGGGCAGTTCACTTAATCACACCAAACGGAGGACTAAATGAACTTGGATGGATCTGAAATTTTCACTGTGACTCAAGGATTTTCAAATGAACATCCTAGCAAATTTCAGAATTTTCCATAAAAGAATTCTCAAGATAAAATTCCCAACAGTTTAAACTTTAGGGAATTAATTCTGGAAAAAGAATAAGTTTCATAAGCTGAAACTTGTTTTACTAGATAGTACTCTAAGAGATGAATCTAAAAAAATTGGTTCACTGAATGTGGAGCTTCCTAGCAAAAGTTGTAGCTAGTTGATGTTTGAACCAAATTCTGAAATTCAAATAAAAGTTTAAACTGGCTGGTGGGGTCCCAGGCTATGTGTCAGCACCACAGCCACACCACACTGGGGTCCGCAGAGTCTCCCGCGTAGTCACATGAAATCCCGGCACCACAATAGATCCAGCGCTGTTTTAACAGAGGCCGACAGATGGGACCCATGAAGCTTCGTCTACGTCGTGCTCCCGCGGCTCACCGCCGCCACCTTCATCATAGAGCTCGCCGCCGGGCGTTCTGCGGCCCGACCTTCGACAAAACTCGCCGCCTGTGCACGCTTCCGCCTGAGGAACACGTTGGTGCACTCACCGGAGCTCGGCGATGGCTGGAACAGTGCTCGTGACGGTGACAGCGGCCGGGAGCTCATCGGTGACGTCGAACTCGGTGTTCTCTAGACCTTTTTTGACGCGGTTTGCTCGGAGAGCTCCGCTGAGACTTGCTGATCACGGATATGAGCACTGATCCTCATGAAAACGGCCGCAACTAGGACCTCACCATCGACCTAGGGCTAAAACAGCGGTAACTCAGAAAATTTCGAAGAACAGCAACCCTAGTCTATGATTTTCGCCGGTTTTTGATCCCAGGTGGCCGTGGACAAGTGCAGAACGTATGTGTATCTCAGAATCCTCTGTGGTGGACTAACCATTATGAATTTCGGAGTTTTGAACTATTGTAAAAGCCCAAGAAAAGGGACTTGCATAAATTTTTCATCACCTCACAACACCACAGCTTTGGTTGTGGATAATGGGTGAAGACTTGTGAATAGCAAGTAACCTCCATCAAAAGGGTGATTAGGGGGAAAGCCCTAACTTTCACAAAGTAGGATTTATATGCATGAACATGAGAGGTTGAGCTCACCCCTAGAACTTAAAATGTCTTGGGAAGGTTCAGGCCAAATTTCATGCAAATCCAACACTTTTTGAGGCACTTTTGGAGGCATTTGACAAAGAGGCCAATTTGAATGTAAATTCAAATTGCAGCAACTTTCACCACTTAAATTTAAAAGTTAGCTTCATATTCAAACTCAGCACATTTTTATGAGTTGGTCCACCAATTTTCATCCCCATTGGACTTCGTCTTGTTGGGAGCTAAATTTGCAATAATTCAAAACTGAATTTGAATTTCAGTTTAAAAATGAAGCAAATTTGGCCAAACAATGTTCAAACTTGAGGACTCAAATTCAAACCAAGACTTGGTGATTAAGTCTCACATTCAATTGTGAGTAGCTGGGGATATTTTGGCACAAACAGAAATGAGAAAAATTAAAACGGATTTAGAGGGGAGGCCCCACTTGTCAGCAGCCTTAAGACTGAAGTTTCCTTAGTGATCTTTCTCCCGTCGGCCGAGAACCCGCGCCAGCTTCGGCCAGCGTCGGCGCCCGACCCTCTCACCCTGCCACCTCCTGCTCGGCGACCGAACGCACGGGTGCAAAACGCTGTTAAGGCCCCAGCCCACGTGAGTCTGGCCGCATCCCCTCCGCTCTGCCCGCTCACACCCGAAATGAAAAACATCGCCAGCCGCTCCCCCCGGCTCCTCGTCACGCCGCTAATCCAGGCGATCTCACGACCGGAGCTCAACAGCAAAGAGACGCGCCGGAGACTGCTCGATCTCACGGTGAAGATCTTACCCCCTCTCGTGCTCTGTAGGGAGAGTATTTCCCCGTCTAGTCCTCGGTGTTCAACAAAACGAGCGAGCAGAGAATCTAAAATTCATGATGATCGGTCCTTCACTGCATAAATCCAGCCAAGCACATGTTCTACAAGTCCCCACAGCCACCTAGGATCAAAGACCATCGGAAACCGTCGGGTCTTACCGCTGCTATCCGAGTTTTTTCGAGAAACCGCCATTTCAGCCCTAGGTCGACGGTGAGGTCCGAGCTTCGGCTATTTCCATGGCCAACCGAGCTCATATTCATGCTCAGCATGCCACAGCAGAGCTGTAGGAGCAAACCGTTTGAAGAATAAGGCCCTGAGTAGCCCGGGCGACATCGCCGGAGTAGGGATAGCCGCTGTCAACGTCGCGGGCATGGTTCCGGCCATTGCCGAGCTTCGGTGAGGGCACCAGCGTGTTCCTCAAGCCAAGTTGGGCCCAGGCGGCAAGAACCATCGAAGGTCGTGCAGCTAAACGGCCGGCGGCGAGAACTCCGGCGAGGCACCGCCGCGGGAGCCGCGGGATGGCGCGAGGTAGACGAAGGGGGGCCGGGTCCACCAGTCAGCCTCTGTTCTCGTGCGGGGATCCAGTTGCGGCCGGGATTCAGTGCGGCAGCACGGGTAAAACCCCGTGGGCCGCGGTGTGGCCGCATTTTCAGTGGGGAGGTTTAAAGAGTGGGCCCCACCCGCATAGTTTAAACATTTTGGGAATTTCAAGTTTTAGTTCAAACTTCAAAGGCTTAGAACTTTTGCTAGGAAACTCCAAATTCAGTGAACCAAATTTTGCTGATCTCAAGATTCTGAGTACTTTCCATCAATACCAATTTCAGCTCATGAAACCTAATAGTTCTCCAGAATTAATTCCCTAAAATTTAAACTGTTGGGAATTTTATCTGGAGAATTACTTTATGAAAAATTCTGAAATTTGGCTGAGAGGTTTATTGGAAAATCCATGAGTCACAGTAAAAGTTTCATACTCATCCAATTTCATTTAGTCCCCCTAATGGGGTGATTAAGAGAACTTCCCTGAGAAAATAGAAAAATGAACAGAAACATTTTTCAGATTTTCTCAAAAACTTGTTTAGGGATAACTTCCTCTAGAATTCCTCAAATGAAATGAAACTAATTCCATTAGAACCATATTAAATGCTAATGTCCATAAAGTAATGGTTGGAGCCATGAAAACCTAGGGAATTCCTTAGAGGCTCTAATATTGACCAAATAGGCTTTTATTTATACAAGGCTCAAATGGACCTTGTTTCAAATGAAACTTGGTCAAGACTCTGGTTAGGACCATACCAAGCCACCATAAAAATTTCAAATCTAAAGGGGAGGACTAGCTAGAGTTATAGAATTTACTCATTCAAATTGACACATTGCATTTGAATTAACATGTAGTATCTCATTAACGTGTAGTCGCTGAAGGCGAGGAGACTCCGGAAGTACTTGACTTTTTTCTTCCAGACGAAGACCTAACCCCTGACCAGCAGCAACAAGGGAAGCCCCGGTTTGCATTAACCCCTTTTATAAAGTTTTGCATTGTTTACATGTCTAGTGTGAAGTATGTATGTGCATTAGGTGTAGGATGGATGAAATCCAATTGCATGACCAGAATTTTCCTATAAGAGTGAGGGTAGTGTCTAAGGCCTCGAGTAGACATGCTATGCTTAACGATTTATAGGACTTCGGTACAAGTCGAGTAGTTGGAATCTACTCGCGAGTTAGGTTTGGGACACACGGGTTTGGTTCGAGTGATGTGAGATCACTTTAGTAATGAAAATGAGACTAGGAAGGGGCTAGGGCGCAGCAAGAGGAAGTCTTGTGTGCGCAGATCTGTCCGTGTCGATTGAGGACCGATCCGTGGGCGGCCCTGCTGAACAAGTATTGAACGTACCGAAGGCATATCGGATATATGGGCCCCGATAAACCGATGTAACCTAAACCTCTGGACGTGGAGGCATAGCACACCGATTTATAGGTGTAGGTTGAGGGCAGCAAGGTGGAAATCTGCTAACGGGCATAGGGAGATGCTCCGTGTAGGGAAGCTCCTGTCCGTTTCGGTGCGACCGGTTCGACGTTTGGGCTGTTGGGTGAAAGGTTGTCCCGTACGACATCGAGTGAGCGTGCTGTGCAGCTCCACGGGTGGGCGTTCGTGACGTGCTCTTTGGGTGTCCCTGCAGGTGTATATCGAGTCAATTCACCGTCCCTCGCGGTGACGAGTACCGCTTGTTCACTGAGTCGTGACGTAGGCTAATATATGAATTGTGATTGTTAAATACTGCTGTTATGATATAAATGTATTTTTACATGTGTGTCACCAAATATTTCTCACTAAATTTCCGATTCTTGAACTCTTAATTTGTGGCTAACAGATGAACTAAGGGTGAACTATATGTGTGTCCATTTGCCGAATTCTTACCATCCCATGTTATTGTACTCTACATATAGAGTTTCATGCCTAGGTGAGTCGGTTAAGTCTTGTTGAGCCATCGTGCTCACGGTTGCTGCTTAAGTGTTTTTCAGGTGAGGAGCCACCCACGGACTAGGGTTACGAGTCCACCGGTGAGGGTTACCCTCCGTCGGGGACCACGGCTGAGTGGGAGCCGTACACGCCGCGCTGAGCTGAGGAGTGCAGCTAGTGTGGGTTGCCCTAGGGCTGGGCAACCGTCTTTTGCTAGATAGGCGGGCGTGAGTTGTACAAATTAAAACTTCCGCTGTGTAATGTATACCTCAGTTTGTAACTGAACAAGTGTACTACTTTGTACATCTCAGTTAGTTTTCTATGTAATAAAAGGTGTCCTTATGATGTGTGCTGTCGGGTGTCGCATCACGCGGCACCACCCTCTGCGATCCTGGATGAGCAGATTCCGGTCCGCCACAGCCTGGTATCAGAGCTGCATTGGGGGATAGCACAGTACTTAAGGACGGTATTACGGGAAAAGTTAGGTTTACGGTGAGGATTCGGTAGTTGCCCAAGTAAGGACTATATTAGCATAGTTACTTAAAGTGGCAAGATTAACATATGTGTTTTAATTCTGAATTTTCATTATGTAACGACGCACCTATGCTCTGGTAAGAATGGTAAGGAATGCCACTGAAAGCGGTTCAATTTCGGTTAGCTCCCCTGACGAGGAACGTGGTTCAGGGATAGGTCTCACAGCTTGGTGTGAGACGTCAATATGAAACTCTTGGACTCTTCATGTTCCTGAGTTCATATGAAATGCTGATCCCTAGCGTTCTTTAGGCAAGTAAGTGGAGACCCCATCGCGTGGTCAGTAACGCGAGAGTGTGCTCGTCTGGAAATTGCCCAGGAGGACATACGCAGCGCTTGCCATCGGCGTGCCCTGCAGTGCAGTAGGTGGTATCTGTTGGGTTGATAACATTCCCAACCGTGACGACCCGTTCATGATCTACTCGGGTTCCTCGTCGTGTGGTGTTGAAACACGATCACGTACCTTGAGACGTGACTTAACTCAAGGACGGCCTTATGGCAATGATACGGGTGTTTGTATTTAATTTTAAATATGGTCCTGCCTGAAATGGAAACAACCATTGAGTGCATCATTATTGTGTGGTCTTCTTCAGGTACTAACCACGTATGTATCCGGGTAGTACACGTGTGCGAGAGACCGTTTAGTGCCACAGTTGAGACGTATATGCCGGTATAACCGCTGTTAGGATTTTTCTTTTGTGAGGAACGTAGTACGGACATATCATAGGCATGTGCATGAAAGATAATGATAACAAGGAATTAAAATCACTAAGTTTCAACATTTAGGACCCTGGTTGGGTAGAAAAAAAATTTGATAGTTGATCAGTGTAGTCCCAAAGGAGTGAAAAACAGAGTGCTCTGTTTTGGGCAGCAAGTTTGCTGAACTTTGACAGGGCATAACTCACAGATCATTTGGCCAATGGAGGTGTGGGATATAGTTCTGGAAAGGTATTTAAGTACTCCACAACTTTGTTGTAGACTTCCAGATCTGAATCACACCTTAAGGTGGCTTAAATCCCAGAGGAGTGTAAACTGTCCAGAACCAGGATAGATTTAAAACACTCTCTTGACTGTCCTGTTTTTCAAGCATAACTTCCTGTAGAAAAATTTGGAATTGTCATATCATACATCTTTAGAAAGGGTAGGAGATTTGTTACATCTTTGTAATTCAAAGTATCTGTATTTGCAGCACGGAATTCAGTGGAAACCAGAGTTGAAAACAGCAAATTCCAAGGGAGATGCTGTTGAAATTCTTCCAGAAATTCTGTGACATTGAATTACCATGACTTTTAAACCAGAACTGATCTGAGGGCACATAAATACTCGTTGGAAATATACGGAAGTTAACTTTAATTTTGGTATTCAACTTGAGTCATGAAAATGCCCGGAACCAGATCAAAATCTGGGATTTGCAGAAACTGGTCATTCTGACAGAGGAAGTACAGTTGAACTCATTTGGGAGATTGTTGTACCCTATGGGGTTTAAGTACTTCCAATGGGGTAGAACATACTCATGAGTGGGTATCTTCAACTAGTGAAAGATTGAGTATATGCTTTACTCAAGTTTCTTTCGCTAGAGACCATGTTTGTGTCGTATTGAAGATAAAAGGGTGGTATACGTGATGACCAAGCGATAGTAACGTCTCGTAGTGACCAAACCTAGTGGCGATGAACTTCCAAAGAGGGAGTCCATCAAGTTGTATTTAACTAGCTTGTATTTGGTCTGGCAATGGTGTAGCTTGTGCAAAGTTATTACATTATCCACATACGAGATACATCGCATGTTTTAATGTCATTATGTTTATGCCATTTTATCGGACTGCATGAAATATGTTGCGGGACTGATGTATATTGTTGTATGGTTGCAGATGGTTCGCACTAGAACCACGCATGAGACTGGCGGCTCTAGCCAGCAGGGGGGGCGATGACTCCCAGCCACCTGCCTACGACAGCACCCCGCAGCAACAACCACCACCGCCGCCTCCGCTTACCCTAGCGGATGTGATAGCGGCACTGGTGGGGAATCGTGAGGAGCAGACCGACCTGCTCCGCACGATTGTGCAGAATACGTCCCAGGCGGGGGGGGGGGGGGGGGGGCGTCAAGAGAGGGGGCCTCGTGAGCCCCGTGAGGTGACGTACTCGGATTCATGAGTACGCACCCTCCAGTGTGCACTGAAGCAGAAGAACCACTGGAGGCCGACAATTGTCTGCGGACAATAGAGTCCAAGTTCGGGCTGCTCCAATGCACGGAGCGGCAAAAGACTCTGTTCGTGGAGCAGTAGCTTCACGGTGCCACTGGTGCGTGGTGGGCGAACTATGTCGCCTCACGTCCAGCTGGCCATGCCGTGGAGTGGGAAGAGTTCCGGGAGGCGTTCCGCGCCTATCATATTCCTCCCGGGATAATGAAGAGGAAGTTCCAAGAATTCTTGGAGCTGAAGCAGGGCGGGAGGAGTGCTCACGACTACTCCCATGCCTTCAACCTTGTGGCGCAATATGCGTCGGATTACGTCTCCACCGAGGAGAAGAAGCGGGAGCATTTCTATCGGGGGTTACACCCCGAGATGAAGACACATCTCGCCTAAAGCAATCGCGGCACCTTCAATGACCTCGTCAATGCCGCAGTAATGCAAGAAGATGCTCAGCGGGAGTTGGCGGCTGAGCAGCGGAAGCGCAGCACTCCACCCAGCAGTGTGGGTGGCGCTCCCCAGAAGTACTGCATGGTGCATCGGACACCATCCGGACAGCAGTCGCATCCACCGGCGCGACCTCAGCGGTTCGGGGGTCGTCCTTTTCAGTCACCTCGATTCCGACCACCGATGCCACCACCGATACAGCAGCAGCAGCAGACGACACCCCGGGCTTTCCCACCGCCACAACGCGCCCAAGGTTTCCGTCCGCCGATCAGCGGAGGACCGCCCCGCTTCACTTTGTCCACGTGTGGCCAGGCGAGCCATTTCGCGAAGGACTGTCCCCAGGGGCAGCAAAGCAGCGTCAAGCCCAGTTCCAGGGCGGTGCTCGAGGCTGACCTCCGGTCAAGAAGGTTGGTCAGCGGACTGGGGGTGTTCGCAACCTCGACAATGAGGACGCCCCGGAGGGAGACAACGTGCTGGCGCGTACGTTCACTCTCAACGATCAAGCCATCATCATATTGTTCGATTCTGGTGCAACCCACAGTTTTATAAGTGCATCCTATGTGGCTAAGCATCAAATGCAAGTCTTCCCAACTGACCGCACATATATGATCTGCTCACCGGGAGGGAAGATTTCAGCAAATATGATGATTCCAGAAGCACCTCTGTGCTTAGGTGGGCAACTATATCCCTCCACCTTAATAATCCTTACTGGGCAAAAGATTGATGCAATCTTAGGGATGTCATGGCTAAACTACCATGGCGCTGTCCTGAACACTCGGACATGGACGGTTCATCTGAATTCCCCATTCCACCGTCCACACTCCATGGTGTTAGACAATCCAGTCCGGGAAGTTTCAGAAATTAATAATGCTGAAGCTCTCAAGTTAGAGGACATCCCCGTAGTTTGGGAGTACCCCGACGTGTTCCCGGATGATCTTCCGGGCATGCCACCTGAGCGGGATGTCGAGTTCAAGATTGAACTTGCACCCGGGACTACGCCTATATCACGGAGACCATACAAAATGGCTCCAAATGAGCTGGCTGAACTGAAAGAACAGCTCAATGACCTGTTGCGCAAAGGTTTCATTAGGCCGAGTTCCTCGCCTTGGGGATGCTCGGCGCTGTTCGTGAAGAAGAAGGACGAAATCTTGAGGCTGTGTGTGTACTACCGGCCGCTCAACGCCGTCACCATCAAGAATAAGTACCCACTGCCCCGCATTGATATTTTGTTTGATCAACTTGTGGGGGCAAGTGTGTTCTCCAAGATGGACCTTTGCTCTGGATATCATCAGATAAAGATCCGGGCGGAGGATATCCCAAAGACGGCTTTCTCGACGAGATATGGCTTATATGAATATCTCGTCATGTCTTTTGGTCTCACAAATGCTCCAGCACATTTCATGTATCTCATGCACTCGGTGTTCATGCCGGAGCTTGATAAGTTCGTGGTGGTGTTCATTGATGATATCTTGGTTTATTCCAAGACAGAAGCAGAACATGGCGAACACTTGAGGATTGTTCTTCAACGATTGCGAGACCACAAGCTCTACGCCAAGTTCAGCAAATGTGAGTTTTGGATCAGCCAAGTGCCATTTTTGGGACATATCATCTCAGCGGAAGGCATTGCGGTTGACCCAAGCAAAATCGAACAAGTGCTGAAATGGAAAGCTCCCACTTCAGTCCATGAAGTCAGAAGTTTCCTCGGGTTAGCGGGATACTATCGGAGATTCATTCCAAGCTTCTCCAAGCTCGCTAAGCCGATGACAGAATTGCTGAAGAAGGGAACGAAATATGTTTGGAACACGGCGTGTGAAGGAGCGTTCCAAGCATTAGTGAAGCATCTCACCACAGCCCCGATCTTAGCTCAACCGGATACAACCAAGCCCTTCGACGTGTATTCTGACGCGTCCAGTATTGGGCTCGGCTGCGTATTGATGCAGGAAGGACGTGTGGTCGCGTATGGCTCACGCCAACTTCGGAACCATGAGCAGCACTATCCGACTCATGATCTTGAGCTTGCTGCTGTGGTGTTGGCGTTGAAAATGTGGAGGCACTATCTCCTGGGGAACTTGGTGCATCTCTACACTGACCATAAGAGCTCGAAGTTCATTTTCACCTAGAAGGAGCTGAACATGAGGCAAAGGAGGTGGTTAGAACTAATCAAAGACTATGAGATTGAGATCCACTACCACCCCGGCAAGGCGAATGTGGTTGCCGATGCGCTAAGTCGGAAATCACATGTCCATAACCTCACCATTACACCGGTGGAGGAGGAAGAGCCGAGTTTATACTTGGTTCCTTATGGATCGGTTTACAACCTTGCCCTCATCCCTACTATTAGGAGGACATCATTGCAGCTCAGAAGATTGATAAGGGCATGGCACATCTCCGGAGAGGGATAGACAATGGGGAGATCAAATGTTTCCGGAAGGATGATGAGGGGACGCTGTGGTTCAATGACCGCATAGTCGTACCCCGGGATATGGAGCTGAGGAAAAAGATCCTTGATGAAGCTCACTTGTCTAAATACTCCATTCATCCGGGCAGCAACAAAATGTACCAAGATTTGAAAAAGAAATTTTGGTAGACACAGATGAAGCGGGAAGTAGCGCAGTATGTATCCGAGTGTGATATGTGTAGACGAGTGAAGCCTGATCATATGAGAAAATCAGGGATGTGGCAACCCTTGAAGATCCCGGCATGGAAATGGGAAGATGTGAGCATGGATTTCATTGTGGGGTTACCCCTGACGTCCAACAAACATGATTCCATTTGGGTAATCGTTGACCGGTTAACCAAGACGGCTCACTTCATACCGGTGCATACACATTACAATGCCGGCAAATACGCGGAGCTGTACATAGCGAAAATTCTATGCTTATACGGTGTACCCAAGACCATCGTCTCAGATTGAGGTGCATTATTTGTATCTCGCTTTTGGGAGCAGTTACACGCTGCATTGGGTACCAAGCTGATTAGGAGCTCTGCCTATCACCCTCAGACAGATGGGCAAGCAGAGAGGGTGAATCAAGTATTAGAAGACATGTTGAGGGCGTGTGCCATCCACCACGGTAGGAACTGGGATGCTCACCTACCGTTCGCAGAATTCTCGTACAACAGCGGCTGTCAGGCGAGTATCAAGATGGCACCCTACGAAGCTCTCTACGGTCTCAAATGCCGCACCCCATTAAACTGGTGCGAGTCCGGTGAAAGGGTCACATTCGGGGTTGACGTGGTGAACGACGCTGAAGAGCACGTTCAGACGATTCAAGCCAACTTGAAGGCCTCTCAATCCGGGCAGAAGAGCTACGCTGATAAGAGGCGTAGACCGCTGCAATTTGCCGTCGGCGAACACGTGTATCTCCGTGTGTCTCTGATGAAGGGCGTGCACCGGTTCGGCGTGAGGGGGAAACTCGCTCCCCGTTTCATTGGACCCGATACTATCACCGATAAGTGCGGACCAGCGGCGTATAGACTGGAGCTACTGGCATCTCTTGCTGGTGTTCATGACGTTTTCCATGTTTCCCAACTACGAAAATTTCTGAAGCATACCGCTGCTGTCCCTACCGAAGACATTGTCGAGTTGCAACCGGATTTGATGTATGATGAATATACGGTGGCAATTATTGATGAGAAAGCCCGGACCATGCGTAGCCGAACGTTGTGGTTCTACAAGATCCTCTGGAGCAACCACACCGCCGAAGAAGCGACATGGGAGAGCGAGGGATTCCTTCGCTCAAATTACCCGGAGTTCATGGCGTCTCAGCACGGGTAAGTTCGTATTCCATCGCTGCCTCTTCTTTTGTAATCTCGGGACGAGATTCTTTTAAGGGGGGAGGGATGTAAAAGCCCAAGAAAAGGGACTTGCAAAAAATTTTCATCACCTCACAACACCACAGCTTTGGTTGTGGATAATGGGTGAAGACTTGTGAATAGCAAGTAACCTCCATCAAAAGGGTAATTAGGGGGAAAGCCCTAACTTTCACAAAGTAGGATTTATACGCATGAACATGAGAGTTTGAGCTCACCCCTAGAACTTAAAAAGTCTTGGGAAGGTTCAGGCCAAATTTCATGCAAATCCAACACTTTTTGAGGCACTTTTGGAGGCATTTGACAAAGAGGCTAATTTGAATGTAAATTCAAATTGCAGCAACTTTCACCACTTAAATTTAAAAGTTAGCTTCATATTCAAACTCAGCACATTTTTATGAGTTGGTCCACCAATTTTCATCCCCATTGGACTTCATCTTGTTGGGAGCTAAATTTGCAATAATTCAAAACTGACTTTAAATTTCAGTTTAAACATGAAGCAAATTTGGCCAAACAAAGTTCAAACTTGATTACTCAAATTGAAACCAAGACTTGGTGATTAAGTCTCACATTCTATTGTGAGTAGCTGGGGATATTTTGGCACAAACAGAAATGAGAAAAATTAAAAAGGATTTAGAGGGGAGGCCCCACTTGTCAGCAGCCTTAAGACTGAAGTTTCCTCCGTGATCTTTCTCCCCTCGGCCGAGAACCCGCGCCAGCTGCGGCCAGCGTCGGCGCCAGACCCTCTCACCCTGCCACCTCCTGCTCGGCGACCGAACGCACGGGTGCAAAACGCGGTTAAAGCCCCAGCCCATGTGAGTCCGGCCTCATCCACTCCGCTCCGCCCGCTCACACTCGAAACGAAAAACGTCGCCAGCCGCTCTCCCCGGCTCCTCATCGCGCCGCTGATCCAGGCGTTCTCGCGACCAGAGCTCAACAGCAAAGAGACGCGCCGGAGACTGCTTGAACTCACGGTGAAGATCTTACCCCCTCTCGTGCTCTGTAGGGAGAGTATTTCCCCGTCTAGTCCTCGGTGTTCAACAAAACGAGCGAGCAGAGAATCTGAAATTCGTGGTGATCGGTCCTTCACTGCATAAACCCAGCCAAGCACATGTTCTACAAGTCCCCACGGCCACCTAGGATCAAAGACCATCGAAAACCGTCGGGTCTTAGCGCTGCTATCCGAGTTTTTTGAGCAACCGCTGTTTTAGCCCTAGGTCGACGGTGAGGTCCTAGCTCCGGCTGTTTCCATGGCCAACCGAGCTCATATTCGTGCTCAGCATGCCACAGCGGAGCTGTAGGAGCAAACTGTTTGAAGAATAAGGCACTGAGTAGCCCGGGCGACATCGCCGGATTAGGGAGAGCCCCTGTCGCCGTCGCGGGCATGGTTCCGGCCATTGCCGAGCTTCGGTGAGGGCACCAGCGTGTTCCTCGAGCCAAGTTGGGCCCAGGCGGCGAGAACCATCGAAGTTCATGCAGAGAAACGGCCGGCAGTGAGAACCATCGAAGTTCGTGCAGAGAAACGGCCGGCGGCGAGAACTCTGGCGAGGCACCGCCGCGGGATGGCGCGAAGTAGACGAGGGGGGGCCAGGTCCACTGGTCAGCCTCTGTTCTCGTGCGGGCATCCAGTTGCGATCGGGATTCAGTGCGGCAGCGCGGGTAAAATCCCGTGGGACACGGTGTGGCCGCATTCTCAGTGGGCCGGAGTGGGTCCCACCGGCAGAGTTTAAACATTTTGGGAATTTCCAATTTTAGTTCAAACTTCAAAGCATAGAACTTTTGCTAGGAAACTCCAAATTCAGTGAAACAAATTTTGCTAAACTCAGGATTCTGAGTACTTTCCAGCAATACCAATTTCAGCTCATGAAACCTAATAGTTTCACAGAATTAATTCCCTAAATTTTAAACTGTTGGGAATTTTATATGGAGAATTACTTTATGAAAAATTCTGAAATTTGGCTGAGAGGTTCATTGGAAAATCTTTGAGTCACAGTAAAAGTTTCAGACTCATCCAAGTTAATTTAGACCCCCTAATTGGGTGATTAAGAGAACTGCCCTGAGAAAATAGAAAAATGAACAGAAACATTTTTCAGATTTTCTCAAAAACTTGTTTAGGTCATAACTTCCTCTAGAATTCCTCAAATGACATGAAACCAATTCCATTAGAACCATCTTAAATTCTAGTTTCCAGAAAGTAATGGTTGGAGCCATGAAAACCTAGGGAATTCCTTAGAGTCTCTAATATTGACCAAATAGGCTTTTATTTATACAAGGCTCAAATGGACCTTGTTTCAAATGAAACTTGGTCAAGACTCTGGTTAGGACAATACCAAGCCACCATAAAAATTTCAAAGCTAAAGGGGAGGACTAGCTAGAGTTATAGAATTTACTCATTCAAATTTACATATTGCATTTGAATTAACATTTAGTATCTCATTAACGTGTAGTCGCTGAAGGCAAGGAAACTCCGGAAGTACTTGACTTACTTATTCCGGACAAAGACCTAACCCCTGAGCAGCAGCAACAAGGCACGCCCAGGTTTTCATTAACCCCTTTTATAAAGTTTTGGTTTGTTTACATGTCTAGTGTGAAGTATTTATGTGCATTAGGTGTAGGATGGATGAAACCTAATTGCATGACCAGAATTTTCCTATAAGAGTGAGGGTAGTGTCTAAGGCCTCGAGTAGACAGGCTATGCTTAACGATTTATAGGACTTTGGTACAAGTCGAGTAGTTGGAATCTACTCGCGAGTTAGGTTTGGGACACACGGGTTTGGTTTGAGTGATGTGAGATCACTTTAGTAATGAAAATGAGGCTAGGCAGGGGCTAGGGTGCAGCAATAGGAAGTCTTGTGTGCGCAGCCCTGTCCGTGTCGGTTGAGGACCGATCCGTGTGCGGCCCTGCTGAGCAAGTATTGAACGTACCGAAGGCATATCGGATATATGGGCCCCTATAAACCGATGTAACCTAAACCTCCGGACGTCCGGGCATAGCACACCGATTTATAGGTGTAGGTTGAGGGCAGCAAGGTGGAAATCCGCTAACGGGCGTAGAGAGATGCTCCGTGTAGGGAACCTCCTGTACGTTTCGGTGCGACCGTTTCGACGTTTGGGCTATTGGGTGAAAGGTTGTCCCGTACGACATCGAGTGAGCGTGCTGTGCAGCTCCACGGGTGGGCGTACGTGACGTGCTCTTTGGGTGTCCCTGCAGGTGTATATCGAGTCGATTCACCGTCCCTCGCGGTGACGAGTACCGCTTGTTCACTGAGTCGTGACGTAGGCTAATATATGAATTGTGATGGTTAAATACTGCTGTTATGATATAAATGTATTGTTACATGTGTGCCACCAAATATTGCTCACTAAATATCCGATTCTTGAACTGTTAATTTGTGGCTAAAAGATGAACTAAGGGTGAACTATAGGAGTGTCCATTTGCTGAATTCTTACCATCCCATGTTATTATACTCTACATTTAGAATTTCATGCCTAGGTGAGTCGGTTAAGTCTTGTTGAGCCAGTGTGCTCACGGTTGCTGCTTAATTGTTTTTCAGGTGAGGAGCCACCCACGGACTCAGGTTACAAGTCCACCGGCGAGGGTTACCCTCCGTCGGGGACGACGGCTGAGGAGTGCAGCTACTGCGGTTTGCCCTAGGGCTGGGCAACCGACTTTTGCTAGATAGGAGGGCGTGAGTTGTACAAATTAAAACATCCGCTGTGTAATGTATACCTTAGTTTGTAACTGAACAAGGGTACTACTTTGTACATCTCAGTTTGTTTTCATAATAAAAGGATTCCTTATGATGTGTGCTGTCGGGTGTCGCATCGTGTGGCACCACCCTCTGCGATCCTGGACGAGCGGATTCCGGTCCGCCACAGCTATTTGGTTCTTTGAACACCGAATGGATAACCAGACAAATTCTACCCCGGTGAAGCATGAGAGGAGGAGCGGTCAGCACGAGCGTGTTAAGCACCTTGGAGTGGACCTTTTTCGTTTAGCTCGTCGGGCATGAAATGACTTCTAGCTCTCAGACGCCGAGGAGCAGAGGGGTTCGGCGCTGGTGCGAGTTTGGGCTTCGGTGCGCGAGGGGGACGGTGGAGAAGGAAGTGAAGATTCACGTGGCCCAGCGTGCTGATAACGTGCTGCACTCGGTGTTTCCCTCGAGCAGGAGGTGGCGACAGCGGAGGCGGTCGGGCGCCGGCGCTCGGGAGGTGGCGCGCTGCTGCTGAGTGAAAACCGGTTAAGCTTCGGGTTTAAGTCTACTGACTAGTGGGCCCCTCCCCTCTAATTCTTTCTATTTTTCATTTTGTTTTCACTGAAATGATCCCAGCTACTCACAATTTAATGAAATACTTAGCCATCAAGTTATGGCTTGAATTTGATTTCCTCAACTGAAATTGGTTTGGCTAAATTTGCTGCCCATTTGAATTTGAAATTCAAATTCAGTTTTGAATTAATGCAAATTTAGCTTCCGACAAGATGAACTCCAATGAGGATGAAAATTGGTGGACAAACTCAGAAAAATGTTCTGAGTTTGAATATGAAGTCAACTTTTGAATTCAAATGATGAAAGTGGCTGCAATTTGAATTTGCATTCTAATTGGCCCCTTTTTCAAATGTCTCCAAAAATGCCTCAAAAAGTCTTGGATTTGCTTGCAACATGGCCTGAGCCTTCCCAAGAGCATTTAAGGTATAGGGTGAGCTCAACCTTTCATGTTAATGTGTATGACCCCTACTTTTTTTTGAAGTTTAGGGCTTTCCCCTCTAATCACCCTCTTGATGGTGTTTACTTGCTCTTCTCAAAAGTTCAAGAGCTATCCACCAAATGAACTGTGGTGGGGTTATGTGATGAAATGAACACTTTTGCAAGTCCATTTCTTGGACTATTACATTCATCTTTGAATTTGAATTCAAATACCCTTTTATGTCCTATTGCAAAAGCTTAGCCAAAACACTTCCAAATGTGGTAAAAATTTGTATTCCCACAAATTTGGAGCTGAGTATTTTAAATATGGACTCAACTTTTAAATTTGGTTGCTGCAAATATAAACTTTGAACCCACAGTTTGAAAACCTCCTTTGTGATGACCCATTTGAATTTGAGTGCAACATTTGGTTTGCTCATAGCCCATGCTTGATTCCCTTCTGGTCCTAATCTGAACCTCACAAGTTCAGTTTGAATTTGCCCCTCAAATTTGAATTCAGCACAAATTCAAACATGAGCGTAATTCACTCCTTTTTGGCTCACCCTAAAAGCAGAAAGTTGCCACCATAAATCTCCTCAATTTCAAATGTAGGAGGTTCCATGTGTATTCAAAAGTTTGGCGACAATTTGAGGTGAGCATTTAAGTCTAAAGACCTTTTTATTCTTTCTCATACACATGTTTGATTTACACATGAGTTTAACTCCACCTTGGTCCAACACATTCAAATGAATGCTTGAACCCGTGTTGTTGAACCCCACGTATACCATCCCATGTAAGAAAGTTTTTGTAAGTCCCATTTTCCATGAACCCGAAACACAATGACGTTCAAGCATCGTTTCTTTGCATTCACGTTTTTGGGACTTTCACATTCTCTAAGTTCCATAACATGTTCTTGAGTATTATTCAGTTCATACTACTGTTCGAATTAAGGGTTTGGATAAACTTGCTCATGTTTGATAGATTTCAGAATTGTTGAAACCCTGGTTAGCTTGTGTAGTGCTGCAATATCTATGTGCTGCTTTTATGGTTAATGTTTTTGAATTCTAGTTGAGTTTAACTTTGAATTCTAACTGTAAATTGATCACCCTTGCAGTATGGATCGCACTCATTTCAGGAGTGAGGTTGGTGAGTCGAGTCATGGCAGAAATAATTCGCCATGATACCAAATGCCGACATCATCAACCGGATTGGCGGAAATATTGGGAAAGGTTGATGAGTCTCTCGATCTGATGGTGTGACAAAGTATCCGACAGGAGACACTACAGAAAAGTCCCCCGCCAAGCACTTATCTGGATTTTCTAGCAAGATAACCACCAGTTTTCTCAGAAGCGAAAGAACCGTTGGAGTCGGCTCATTGGATCCAATGTATTGATGCCAAGTTTGATATGATTGAGTGCAATGAGTATCAGAAGGTGTTATTTGCCGCTCAACAACTCCACAGAGCTGCTGGAGCTTGGTGGGCGGAGTACATCACTACTCTTCCTCAAGGTCATCCAGTGACGTGGGATGAATTCCGGAATGTTTTCTGGGCACGTCACATTTGTTTGGGAATTCCTAGAACAAAGTATCAAGACTTTCTGGAGCTAAAGCAAGGAGAAAGGAGTGCGTACAAGTACTTCATACAGTTTGAAGACTTGATGCAATACGCCACTCATATGGTAGACTCGGAAGCGTTGAAGTGTGAGTACTTCTTCCGAGGTTTGAATGTCGATCTTAAGGAACAAGTGACCTTGTTCAATAATGGTATTTACAATGAGTTGGTAAATGTTGCTATCATTAAAGAAGACATGCATCTCCGTTGCCAAGCGGAGCTGAAAAGGAGCATACTGCCAGACAGTGATATCGAGGTTCCCCCGAACTATCGAGTGTGGTATTACTCGCCAGTTAGTTAAGAAACTCAGTCTGTGGTGCAACTCTCACAACCACAGCTGGAGTGGATCACTTATGAGCCTCCGCCTCAGCAGCAGCGATCAGAAATTATTCGTGCAACCCTACCGCAATCAGCTATGCATGAATTATCTCCACCTCGTGCTAGTAGAGAGCTGAGGATTTCTGCAACACGAAACCGTCGTGGAGCTGAGCAGAGCCACACTCGTGTGTCATCTCATCAATGCTCAGATCACCACCATGCACTTTCAAAGAAGCATCTTTTAACAGCCAGCAGGGTTAACTACACTGCTATTGAGGACATTGCAGAAGGCGAACCAGTTTTAGTGGGCATGTTTACTTTACATGAACAACCCACATTCATTTTGTTTGATTCCAGAGCCACCCACAATTTTATTAGCAGTGACTATGTGCTGAAGAACCATCTTCCATTTAACATGGTTAAACATCTGTTTCATATCAGCTCACCCAGAGGCAAGATAGTCTCTTGGGCACCTTTGTGTTTGGGTGGAAACATCTATCCTGTGAGCCTTATCATACTCAAAGGCCAAAGGATTGATATTATCTTGGGGATGTCATGTTTAACACATTATGGAGCTATCTTTGACATCAGCTCTCAGACTGTCCAACTTAAGTCCCCAATACACAGTTGCAACACGTTGAATCTTGTGGATCCATCACTACGAGTTGCAGCAGTGCATCAGATTGAAGCTCCTAAGCTTAAGGATATTCCAGTGGTATGTGAATATCTAGATGTGTTTTCCGACGATTTACCAGGCATGCCGCCCGAACGTGATGTAGAGTTCAAGATAGAACTAGCACTGGGAACAAACCTATTTCTCGGTGACCATACAAAATGGCACCGAAGGAGCTCGTAGAATTGAAGGAGCAGCTGAATGACCTCATGGACAAAGGTTTTATACGCCCAAGTGTGGGGACCACCCCGTGGTTCACCCACTCTAGGATCGCAGAGGGTGGTGCCGTGCGATGCGGCACCCAACAGCACACAAGAAAAGATTAAGAACAACATACAAACTTTTATTTTATATAAAAACACAGCGGAAGTCTTTTACAAACTTATTTATACAGCTGAAGTCTTATTAATAGCTAAACTCTCAGCCTAGCTATGCAAAAATGCAGCCGTCCAGCCCGGGGATGCTACACACTAGCAACATACAACTGGAGATCACAGCGGCGTGCAGGGCTCCAGCTCGGCCGTGTACTCCGACGGGGGCATCGCCTCATCCTCAACTCTCACCTGCACACAGCTAAATATTGCAACCGTGAGCACGATGGCTCAGCAAGGCTTAACTGATAGGAGGATGAGTCCCGATCTTCCGAGAGGTAGGGTAAACTTGATTGGGTGGAGATCTCGACGTTGATGATCCAAGGCTCCGAACGAACGAAACTCCATAATCACTACACCACTGCTCCGTTGGTTATCACCCGTGTCACACGAATGACCTCGCCACGAAGGCTTATCCCTGCAAGCGCAATCAAGAACACAAGCAAGAACAGAGAAGTTGCAATCAAAACTAAGCAAAACCCACCTATTTGTGACGGCGGCTAGGGGGTATAAAGGAGGTGGAGGACGACCAGGGGGTGCTGGAGTCATGACCTAACCCTAATACACGTACATAATGGACTTAGATTTGATACAAGGCCCAATGGCCCAACTAGGTGATGCAACACCCTGACAGACACTAAACTTTATATTGTTTCGAAGTTTCCTGTCGACTCCGAGGGCATTTTGACGTGGGGCCAGTTCCATTGGAAACTTTATCCTCTAAGCTTTCCGTGCATATGTAGAACGTCAAAAACGGAGTCCGTATGCCTCCTGTGCATCCATTTTAAGGTGGACTGCTCCTGGACCCGAGTTGGACTCGAGTTTGAGTTGGGCTCGGTCTCTAACTTCTTGTTGGCGTATTTTCTGGTCCTCCACGCCTCCAAACCCCTCTCCATGTATCACCATGTCATCTCCATGGTTCCTAATCATAATTAATCCATTAGGTAGCAACATACTCTTAAAATTCACATATAAATAACTGTTCAGGAACGAGCTCACCTCTAAATTCAATTGTCGTGCTCGAGCTCTATTAATTGGACCTTGCATGTCTACCATGTGAGTGTTGTGTATATCTGCAGGAGTGATGTCCACATCATCCTCTCCCTCTTGCATTGGAGTCGTCCTCGACTCAAGCTCATCTTCTTCTCCCAAGTATGACTTCAAATCTGAAATGTTAAATGTGGGACTAACCCCATACTCGGGAGGCAACTCAAGTTTATATGCATTGTCATTTATCTTCTCAAGAATCTTAAAAGGTCCAGCAGCACGTGGCATGAGTTTGGACTTTCTCAAATCCGGGAACCTATCTTTTCTTAAATGAACCAACACCAAATCACCGGGTTCCAATTTTACCTCCTTCCTACCTTTACTAGCAGCAATGCGATACTTTTCATTCATTTTTTCAATTTGTAACTTAGTAGTTTCATGCAACTTAAGAATAAATTCAGAACGTTGTGTAGCATCTAAGTTCACAATTTCAGTATGTGGTAAATGTAGCAAATCAATTGGAGCATGAGGATTGAAACCATAGACTACCATAAACTGACTTAACTTGGTTGTGGAGTGAATAGACCTGTTATAAGCAAACTCAATATGTGGCAAACACTCCTCCCACAACCTCAAATTGTCTTTCAAAAGAGCCCGCAACATAGCAGATAAGGTACGGTTAACTACCTCCGTTTGCCCATCAGTTTGTGGATGACAAGTAGTAGAAAACAGCAACTTTGTTCCCAATTTATACCATAAAGTTCTCCAAAAGTGACTCAAAAACTTAGCATCCCTATCAGAAACAATAGTATTGGGAACACCATGCAAACACACAACCTCATTAAAGAACAAATCAGCAACATGTGAAGCATTATCGGTCTTGTGGCAGGGTATAAAATGAGCCATTTTAGAGAAACGATCAACAACCACAAAGAAACTATCCCTCCCCCTCTTTGTTCTATGCAGTCCTAAAACAAAGTCAATATAAATATCCTCCCAAGGTGCACTAGGAACCGGAAGAGGCATATAAATACCATGTGGGTTAAGTCGAGACTTAGCTTTGTTGCATGTCGTGCAACGTGAAACGTATCACTCCACATCACGCCTCATTCATGGCCAAAAGAAGTGAGCGGCCAGCACATCCTCTGTCTTTTTAACACCAAAATGTCCCATCAAACCACCTCCATGCGCTTCCTGCAACAACAAAAGACGAACGGAGCTAGCTGGAACACACAGCTTGTTAGCACGGTAGAGAAGGCATTCACGCAGCAGGAATTTGTGCCACGTTCTTCCCTCTCTACAATTTTCAAAGGCATCTTTGAAGTCCAAATCAGTAGAATATAACCTCTTTATGGTTTCCAAACCAAAGATTTTATGAGAAAGTTGGGATAGTATGGTATAACGTCTAGATAAAGCATCGGCAATCACATTGTCTTTCCCTTTATTATGTTTAATGATGTAAGGAAATGATTCTATGAACTCAATCCATTTAGCATGACGTTTGTTCAGATTAGCTTGTCCTTTAAGATACTTCAAAGACTCATGATCTGAATGTATGACAAATTCTTTAGACCATAGGTAATGTTGCCAAGTTTGCAAGACACGCACTAAAGCATAAAGTTCTTTGTCATATATAGAATAATTCAGCGAAGGCCCATGCAATTTTTCACTAAAGAAGGCAACAGGTTTACCTCCTTGAATTAGCACTCCTCCAATGCCAATGCCACTCGCATCACATTCAAGCTCGAAGGTGCTCGAAGCTCCAACGGCACTCCATGCTTTGTCAACTCGTGGAGAGGTGCCGCAATGGTGCTGAAATCCCGCACGAAACGCCGGTAGAAACCTGCGAGACCAAGAAAACTCCGAACATGTGTGACCGTAGTCGGAAGTGGCCAGCTCATGATGGCAACAATCTTTGCCTCGTCCACCTCAATGCCCTGCGAAGTAACAACATACCCAAGAAAAGACACACGATCGGTGCAAAAGGTGCACTTCTCAAGGTTACCATATAAACGTGCATCGGGCAAGACATTAAAAACAGCACGCAAACGTTCAAGATGCTCATCATATGACTTTCTGTAAATAAGGATATCATCAAAGAAAACCACCACAAATTTACCAATGAAAGCACGTAAAACCTCATTCATCAACCTCATGAAAGTGCTGGGCGCATTAGTTAAACCAAATGGCATGACTAACCATTCATAAAGTCCGAATTTAGTTTTAAAAGCAGTTTTCCATTCATCACCTAAAGCCATACGAATCTGATGATACCCACTACGCAAATCAATCTTGGAGAAAATAACAGAATCACTCAACTCATCAAGCATGTCATCCAATCTAGGAATATGATAGCGATAACGAATGGTAATGTTTTTGATGGCTCTACAATCAACACACATGCGCCAAGTGCCATCTTTTTTTGGAACCAAAAGAACAGGAATAGAACAAGGACTAAGACTATCACGAATGTACCCGCAGTCCAGAAGATCTTGGACTTGTCGCTGAATTTCCTTAGTCTCGTCAAGGTTGGTCCTGTAGGCAGCACGGTTTGGCAAGCTCGCCCCTGGAACCAAATCAATCTTGTGCTCAATGCCTCGCACAGGTGGTAATCCGGGGGGTATCTCTGATGGAAAAACATCCATATATTCCTGCAAAAGGTTAGCAACAGCAGGTGGCAAGACAATGGATGTATCCTCAATGGAATATAAAGCATGTTTGCACACTAAAGCATAGCAAGTTCCATTAGAGGCATATAAATCATCAAGATCAGATTTAGTTGCAAGCAAAATAGGATTTTTCAACTTAATAGGTTGCTGAATTTCAGAATTGAAAACACCCTTTTGCTTAGCATTATTCTTTTTCTCCTGCTCAAATTGTGCAATTTCAGTGGGACTCATAGGAAGCAACACAATTTTCTTGCCCTTATGCATGAAAGTATACTTATTAGATCGACCATGGTGAATAGCATCAGTATCAAACTCCCAAGGACGTCCCAACAAAAGAGAACAAGCATCCATAGGTACCACATCAAAATCAGCAAAATCATGAGAAGAACCAATGGAAAAATGTATCATTGCTTTTTGTGTTACCTTAACCTTACCATTGTTGTTAAACCATTGAATGTGATAAGGGTGGGGATGCTCCCGTGTGGTCAAGCCAAGCTTCTTGACCACCTCAACATTCACCAAATTGTTGCAGCTACCACCATCAATGATGGTATGTACACGGCAGTCCTTGACGACGAGAAACATGTTGAAAAGGTTGTGACGTTGACGGTTGTCGTCCTCTCGAACCGTGGCACTCAAAGCTTGCTGCACAATCAAAGTCCTATAGTTGTTTGTCGCAGATGTACCAAGAACCTCCTCAGCACCATCATCCGAACCTGAAATGTTAGTTGCAATAATATTTTCATCTTCAATATCAGAAGCACTAATATACCCACCATCAGCAGTGGCAATGATCACCCGTTTGCTGGGGCAATCTCGTTGCATATGACCAAGTCCCTGGCAGCGGTGGCACTTGATGTCGGAGCTGCGACTTGTCGAAGTGTTGGGTGCAGCCGCCTTTGCTGCAACACCTGGAGGCATCTGGGACTTGCTGTTATCTTGTCCCCGTGATGTAGAAGGTGCGATGCTGCTGCGTACAACACCCGTGGAGGGTGGTGTAGAAGCACGTACGCTCGAGGAGGGCGCTGCTTTGGATGGCACCAGAAATTGTCGTGGCGTGAAAGTGTTGTTCTGCCGCTGCTGTTGGCGACCCTGCACTTCTTTTTCTGCTAACATAGCAAGTTGAAATAAATGTTGAATAGAAGGATATTCCTTGTAGTCAACTATGTCCTGGATCTCACGCCGCAAGCCCCCGTAAAACCTAACAATTTGGTCTTCCTGATCCTCAACTACCCCACAACGAAGCATACCTTTCTGCAACTCTTGGTAGTACTCTTGGACAGTCATGTCACCCTGATCAAAGCGTTGCAATTTCTTAAGAAGATCACGTCTATATGAAGGAGGAACAAACCTAGCGCGCATCTCTTCTTTTAACGCAGCCCATGTCTGTGGTGCATTACATGTATTGACAAGTTCATTCCACCAAATTATAGCAAAATCTTTAAACTCACTAGTGGCTTGTCTAACTCTATGCCGCTCAGGAACAAGATGAGAGCTAAATTTTTATTCTACCATCATCTCCCAATCCAAGTAAGTCTCAGCATCATAAGATCCATAAAATGTTGGAATAGAAAACTTAATCTTAGCATAAGGATCATTATCTTGTTCAGGAGCATGAGGACGAGGTCTACCTCCCATACCTTGACGATTTTGTCGTGGGCGACGGCGCTGCTGTGCATCAACCTCATCGTTATTGAAGTCATCCTCTGTGTCGTAGTGATCATGTGCATCACCATCAAGGATGATAGAGGGTGTAGCTTGTTGGGGAATACGAGTCTCCATCTCGTCCAACCGTGTGGTCAGACCAGCAACACTTGTATGGAGCCTCTGAAAGGTGGCTGTTGTAGTGGTCTGGTAATTGTTGAAAGCTTCGGTCATTGCCCGCATCATGTCCTTTAGTTCCATATGGGACACGCACTCATCATCATCCGGAGGTGTAGAACCAGAGGTCTTATCCATATGCTTCTTTCCTATCATTGTTAGTACAAAACAGAAACGAAGACAAAAAGATCGTGAAGAACCCTATTACTACGCTCTTCGAAGTGGGTGGAAAATCGATCAGTAAGATGCGTCTTACCCTGCTCTTACAAGTTTCTTACGAGCACTGCAGGTGGCCAACGGTGACCCGTGTGAAACAAGCAGAGAGTGGGTGTGATTGCAAAGGTTACCTGTTCTGCTCGAGAGAAGGTGGAGCTTGGAAGGCTCAAATGCAGTATATGTATGTGGCACACAAGTTAGTAACAGATAGCAATGTTGAATAAGTGTCCAAAGAATTTCACCTAGTTGCTGGCCTAAGAATGTATTAGAACAGTTGTGGCAACAAGCAAGGACAAGGATGAATGATGATGAACAACAAGGGTAATATCAGCAAGTATCCAGCACTCACACAGAAATAGCACAACTAGAAAACCCCTTAGCCTCCTGTTTTTGTCTTGAAGCACTAGTAGAAATCAAAATCTTTTTTTTCTTTTTTTTTTGATATTTTTTCTCAACCAGGGGCACAAGAATAGAAACAGCACCAAGTATTAGCTCAAACCGATGAAAGATGAGATCGGCACAAATTCAGGAGCGATTGGAAAAAACTGGTGCTGGAACTTCGGAGTTCGAAACGAGGGCCTTTTATTTTTTTTAATTTTTATTGAAAATGCCGTATGTGACTTTTTCGAGACCTTTCTGGGAAAAAAATGCACCTCAATCGGAGTTACGAGCGAAAAGTTATGCCCGTTTTAAGGAGGATACCCCGAATCAGATTTTGGTGGTGGTGGAAACTGCAACAGAAACGAATCGGTGGATGAATTTTTTTTGTAGATGGCAGTGGATGGAAGAAACAAAACTGAACCAAAACAAATCTAAACCAGCAACCAGACTCAACTTACGACACGAACTCAGAACTATGGACTCCAAAACTAAATTGTGCAAAAGGTTGAGCGGGGGTTGTAGGTCAGGGAAACTAAATTTTTTTTGTGGCTTTTTGTGGACGATAGGACTGAAACAAAATAAATTTAAAGGGCACACAAGTATACCTCACGGTGAACCTGGAAATCTGATACCAATTGATAGGAGGATGAGTCCCGATCTTCCGAGAGGTAGGGTAAACTTGATTGGGTGGAGATCTCGACGTTGATGATCCAAGGCTCCGAACGAACAAAACTCCGCAATCACTACACCACTGCTCCATTGGTTATCACCCGTGTCACACGAATGACCTCGCCACGAAGGCTTATCCCTGCAAGCGCAATCAAGAACACAAGCAAGAACAGAGAAGTTGCAATTAAAACTGAATTGATCATGAATTTGGGGTCTCACAACTGATGATCGGTGACACTGTTCAATGACAGATTGTTACTAAGCAAAACCCACCTGTTTGTGACAGCGGCTAGGGGGTATAAAGGAGGTGGAGGATGACCAGGGGGTGCTGGAGTCGTGACCTAACCCTAAGACACGTACATAATGGACTTGGACTCGATACAAGGCCCAATGGCCCAACTAGGTGATGCAACACCCTGACAGACTCTAAACTTTATATTGTTTCGAAGTTTCCCATCGACTCCGAGATAATTTTGACGTGTGGCCAGTTCCATTGGAAAGTTTATCCTCTCAGCTTTCCGTGCATATGTAGAACGTCAAAAGCGGAGTCCGTATGCCTCCTGTGCATCCATTTAATGTGGACTGCTCCTGGGCCCGAGTTGGACTCGAGATTGAGTTGGGCTCGGTCTCTAACTTCTTGTTGGCGTATTTTCTGGTCCTCCACACCTCCAAACCCCTCTCCATGTATCTCCATGTCCTCTCCATGGTTCCTAATCATAATTAATCCATTAGGTAGCAACATACTCTCAAAATTCACATATAAAGAACTGTTTACGAACGAGCTCACCTCTAAATTCAATTGTCGTGCTCGAGCTCTAGTAATTGGACCTTGCATGTATACCATGTGAGTGTTGTGTATATCTGCAGGAGTGATGTCCACATCATTAACCGACAACCCAAGTCATGGAACTCTACATGCAGGGATGTGTAATATAAGAAAAAGACTTCGCAATAAAGACACGCCTACATGTTATAAAAGTCCAAAAATTATGAATACAAAGAAACACTTGTATGCAAAGTTTTGTTTCATATGAGTAAAATTTGGGACTTGTTATAACTTTTTCCCACATGTGATAACACACATGAGGGCTTTCTTCACACCAGTCAAATGTTTAGTTGAGAACTTGGAACCCTTGAGGGGTCTAAAACAAAGATGGGAAGTTCCCATATGTGTGGGAAAACAAAAATCAGATTTGGAACAATTTGTTCAAACTAAAATTTAAATGAGAACAACACAATGGAAATCAAAACTGTTGTGCTGAAAATCCCATTTGCAGCAGCCAAAATAAAAATCAGATTTCATATTTGAATTCCTTGTGTCCAAATTAGGGGGTGTGCAAAGTTTCATGATTTATGAAAATGATTTGCAACCCATTTTTCAAAATAGACTTTAAATGACAAAGAATTCAAACACCCATTTGAATTTGGATGAAACTTGCCCAGTTATCCAAATGCATATCAGATTTGAATTCCCACAATTGAATTCCATCAATATTCAAACTTGGGAGATATTTAGAAGGAGATAAGGAAGGACTGACATGTGGGTCCCACATGTCATTGAGGGGACTGAATATTGCAAAAGATCTTCAGTTCACAGTCTCCATTTGATTTCCTCCCACCCGAAGCAACGGCCGAGCCGACCTTCCTCCGCTCGACACCGAGGGCCAGCCGGCAGCCAGCTCCTACTGGTTTTTCTTCGCGCTGGAGAGCTGCTGGACGTCGGCAGCTACCACCACACTCCCTCTCTCGCCTTTTTACCGAAGCCACGGGCTGTTCCTGCTCTCCCCACGCGTGAAACAAGCAGAGCAGCCGCCGAGCCCTAGACCAGTCGCCCACCGCCTAGCTCGTGTGCGAGCCTAGGCTGATTGGCCAAACAACACCACCATCATCCCCACGACTCCCTCGAGCCGTCACTGAGCGGATTCAGGCTCTCTGCACCAAGAACGGCGAGTTCCCGTGGCGGCCGCCACACACCGGCGACAACGTGCTCCCGTGGACAGCCTCCTCCAGAGCTTGTCACGACCAAGCAAGGCCACTCTGGGACGCGCAAGAGCTCCATGCAGCTTCCACCCGAAGCACAAAGCTTGTCTCTGCCTCTCGACGACGGATTTCGAAGATCCTCTCCGGCCGGTGAAAACTGACCCGCGGGTATGGCTCTGCGAAATTCTCGATTGATCTATGTTTAGACACCACGAAACTTCGCACACACGGGCTACACTTTAGGGCGCACCAGTTTTCTGTTGAAACCTCGCATGAAACACACTGTGCACGGTGCAATTTCAAGCTTTCCGAGGGCGGCTATGGCGGGAAGGCGCGGGTGCACGGTGAACTCTAGGTTAGAGCCGTTTCCGAGCCCATGTGCGGACATGCCTAGCTTAGCCAACCTCCACTGGTGCTGTAGAGCCTTTCCAGGAAGCTTTTGACGGGCTAGAGTGTCGGGTCGATGTCGCCGGACCTCATCCGAGCCGATGCGCCGTCGCGGGCTAGTTTAGGGGCCCTGCCAGCTCGAGGAAACCCTACCAGCGTGTTCCTCGCGTTGAATTAGGGGCTGGTGGCGAGTTTCAGCGTCAGGGGTGCCCGGACGACCGATCCCGAAGATACTCCAGCGAGCCCGGCGGTGCAGAAGCGCGGGAAGGGGGCTGGATGCTCTGTGTAAAAGTCCCAAAACTTGTAAATAAAAAACCTGAGCTATGAATAAAGTTGAGTTTGAATACAAGAAATGGGACTTACAAAAACTTTTGTCTACTCATGAAAGTGTTGGCATGTGCAATAAAACTTTGAATTCAGTTTGAATTAAGAGGGTCATTACGAAAAGAAGGAGGGCATTTTCAAAAGAGGAAACTCAAACTGTTGTTGAAAAAGTTGTGGTTGCAATGGCCAACTCAATGATCAGAGGACATATTTGAAGTCTTCAGGTCCAAATTATGAGGGAGGCAAATTTTGAGAAAATTTGGAGGCGCTTTGATATATATATCAAAGGGGCTTGTGAATTGTCATTGAAATTTGAATTCGAAATTGAAACTGAAGTAAAAATTTCCAAACTTCCAATTGGCCTTTGAATTTGAGCTCTTCATAATTTAAATTTGCATTGTGCAAAAAATGGGAGATCTTTTGGGAGAAAGGAGCTGTGGGACCCACATGTCATTGGAAGGAAACTTACAACTGAAGGAAACCTGTTCTTCTGTTTAGACTCGAACAGACCGAGGCTGGAGCGCGCGCCACCGGGGGGGGGGAGTTGCCGCCACCTCCCAGCTGCTTGAGCAGCGCTGGAGAGCAGCTAGGCGCCCTCATCCACTTTCAGCGTGATCTGCTTGCCTCCTAATGTGAAGCCTCGGTGCCTTGTCCTCCTCTCCCGCAGAAACAGAACGTAGCACGCCGCTGCCTCGGTTGATTCGGGAGCCGGCGATTTTGTGCACACGAGACCTCAGCCAGCTGCAAAACAGCACCACGGACTCTTCCTTCACCTCCTCAGCCTGAAAACCAGCAGCTTCAGGCGTCCTAGGGTTGGGGCATTAAGGTTTTTCCTCCTCCTCAGTCCATACAACGTCCCTCACTGTTCTGCGTCTTCCGGGCACTCCAGTGCGTCTCCGGCACAACAAACTTCGCCCTAAGGTGCGCCATGGTGTGTAGCTACTCCTTCCGAACCCTCCTTGCTCGTCCCCGACGCCGGCTAGCCGGAATTTCGTTTTTGGCGCCGGCGCACGTGAAGGACCGACCTCAGCAAATTTCTGAAATTAGCTCCAATCGATTGATTGTTCGTTCTACAATTCAAACCACAGTTACTAGGGTTCCTAGCGCCCTTCCATGCTGAAGCACGAAGAAAACCGACCACCCTATGCCCTGGGCGACGAGAAATCATCGCCGGCGGCCAAAACTGCCACGGTCCACGGTGACGACTAGTTTGCAGCCATGTTCTGCACGATTTGATCTCCGTTCCATGTTCCTAGACCCATAGGGATGCTGTAGGACATCGTAGCTCGCCGGGAGATGCCTTGGACACGCGGGAACGCGTCCATGTCGAGCTCGCGAGCCGCCCTGCCGGTGCCGACCTACCTACAGCCGTTTTCATGCGTGGAAACCTTGTCCGACAGCTGCGCCACGTTCCCAGAAGCATGTAGGGCGAAACCGGAGTTCATTTGGTGGAGAAATGAGAGAGAACAAGCCATGCCAAGTTTTCTGCCGGTGTGCACCCGCGGGCTCTGGCGGGAGGTTGAAGAAGCACCTGACCCGTGGGCCCCACGTGTGACTGTTCTGTTTAAAATCAAACAGAGAGTTGTTCAAACTTGTAAAATGCATAACTTGGTGTAGGAAGCTCCAAAAATAGTGAGATAAATTTTGTTAGATTCCACTAAGATAGTACTATCCAGGGGTACAGCCCAATATTTATGAAAATATCTGATTTTGGCTCATTAATTCATATAAGGAAAACATTGTAGGAATTTTTCCAGGAGCTCTGTTCATTGGAAAATCCCCAAATTTGGGCAGGAGATTTTTCCAAATATACTTGAGCTTCAATAAAATTTTCAGAAGCATTGGACCTCATTTGCTTAGCCAAATGTGGTGTTAATTCCTTATGTCTCTGAAATTGAAAAAATAAACAGAGTTCAATTTCAGGATTTCCCCCCCAAACTTTAGAACCTCATAACTTTTGCTAGGAAGCTCCAAATTTAGTAATTCAAATTGGGTTGGATTCAGGATGAAATTCTATATCCAAATATGCAACCCAATTTGCATGAAAACCAATAGAAAAGTCTGGAAAATTCTTTAAAGCTTTTCAGAAAAAGAATTTTAGAGGGAGTTTGGTTCATCCAAAATTCCCCAAATTTTGCCAGGATATTATTTAGGATGTTAGGAGACCCGTGTAAAAGTTTCATCTCATTTGAAGTTGATATAGTTAGGTTAATTCTAACTCCAAGTTTATGTATTCCAATAAATACAGAAACATTTTCAGAGAATTTCCAAAACTTGGAAGATTCGGTTCTGGGCATTCCTTAGCTCCAAAAATCCTAGGAAAATTCATGCATACTCCCTGAGATATGTATGAAATTATAGTTCACTTGAATTTGCATGAAAGTGCAAATTTAATAAGAATTAATTCTTTTTTGCTTAAATGCTTAGGGAATTGTTCTGGGTGATCCACTTAGCGAAATGTTCTGAATTTTGGTCCAGAGGACTTTCTTGTGACAAGGAACTCCCAAGAAAATTCCCAGCTCCATTGGAGCCTTGGATCATTAGTGTTCTGTTCAACCATTAGTTGATCCCCCACCCAAGTGACGAACCTCACTTCTCACTTGATGATAGTGCTCAAACACACACATAAACCACCACCCCAGTGTCATTTTAAATTCTTGAACAGAGTTCCAGTTTTAAACTTGGCTTTAGTATTTGTTAGCAAAAAGTTTTATAATTGAACATGTATGCATATTCATAACGTGTAGTGATTAAACGTGGAAAGTGAAGAAGGAGGAGGTGAACTTGGATCAAGGAACAAGAAGGGCAGGAGTGAACTTCAATACATCAGAAACTGACTTTCTCTCAACTGACTTTAGTCATCTGCAAAACCAAGGCAAGCCCCGGTTTGCATTTAAGCTATTTTATAAAGTTTTTCATTTGTTCACTACTATGGGTCAACGTTTGTATGTGCATTAGGTCAAGGATGTATTCTACTCCATTTGCATAACCAAACATGAACCCTGAGGTCAAGGGTAGCATTGTGTCATCGCTGTAGAATAAGGCCATGCTAAATAGACTAGGGCATCCAGTAGAAGACGAGTAGTTGGAATCTACTCGCGAGCTATAGTTTAGAATATCATAAGTGTGGTTGGGAAAGGAAGCAAACTAAAGTTTACATTTCTAAAGATGAGACCGGGCAGAGGGGTTAGGCAGCGACAGGACGAGGTCTTGGTCTAGTAGCTCTGCCTGTGTCGGTTAAGGACCAATGCGTGTGCCGCGTCCAGGAGCAAGTATTGAGTTGTGTACCGGATGCTTACTGATATATGGGAACCAGGAAACCGATGTACCAGGTTCACTGGATTGTAGAGGCATACCACATCGTCTCGTTAGACCTATGAGCCTGAGACGGCGAGACCGGTTCTACAGTTTAGTGTCCTGAGAAAGGTTGCCACATACGACGTAATGAAGGACGCCAGAGTTGGGTCTTCAGAGGCGGGCGTATGGGTCGAGTTATCCGGGTAGTGTTTGATTCGAATCACCGTCCCTCACGGTTATTGAGTATTGCTTGCTCCCATGTTGTGACGTTGTAATCAACTTGTGTGGAAACAGTTTGCAAAAGTATAATTGCTGCTATGATTATGTTAAGTTGCATGAAAACCATGTTTGAAGTAGAGATAGAGCTAACTAAAGTTATTTTCCACCTTGGAGCAAGTAATATTGGAATGAAGCGTTTCTTGTTTGATTGTGGAGTTCCAATGTTGCTGATCGCAAGGTCACTACTATTAAGGCTAAAATCTGAAAGTTAAGGGTGAACTCGTAGGCGAGTCTTTTCGCAAATGACCGGTTAAGTCTTAGGTTACTTTCATGTAGAGTTTCATGTCTTAGGAGAGACGGTTAAGTCTTGTTGAGCCTTTGTGCTCACTCTTGCTATATAAGTGGTTTTGCAGGTAAACTTCAACGCTATAAAGAAGGTTGTCCGGTGAGACTCGGGAACTTCCGAGTCATGTCACACTTGGAGAACCTAGCCGCTGCCATGTCTTCGTGTTGCTAGCGAGAGGAGTCCGCGGGCTGGATCTCTTCTCGAGTGCTTCTTAGATATTCATCGTGAGCTGTTTATTGACTTCCGCTGTAGCTATTTTATGTAAATTATTTACAAAGAATAATTGTAAGCTTCCGCTTTTGATTTATGTAATATTGTGTTCCTTATATGTGTGCTGTTAGGTGCCGCATAACACGGCACCACCCAATGTGATTCCTCGGGCGAGGCGGCACGGCCCCGTGATCGAGGTCGGGCCCCCCTCAGCGTGGTATCAGAGCCGCATTGGTAATAGCGCACGGAATAAGGTTGGTATTATGACAAAAACTTAGGATACGGTAAGGAAACGATATTAGGCCCACATTATAGTAGTGTAGTTACTTAAAGTGGCAAGACTAACATATGTGTTATAATTCTGAATTTTGATTATGTAACGACGCACCTACGTTCTGGTAAGAATGGTAAGGAACGCCAACAAAAGCGGTTCAATTTCGGTTAGCTCCCCTGACGAGGAACGTGGTTCAGGGAAAGGTCTCAAAGCTTGGTGTTAGACGTTAATATGAACTCTTGGACTCTTCATGTTCCTGAATTCATATGAAACGCTGATCCCTAGCGTGCATTAGGCAAGTAAGTGGAGACCCCATTGTGTGGTCAGTAACGCGATAGTATGTTCGTCAGGAAATAGCGCAGGAGGACATACGCAGCGCTTGCCATCGGCGTGCCCTGCAGGGCAGTAGGTGGTATCCATTGGGTTGATAACATTCCCAACCGTGACGACCCGTTCATGACATACTCGGGTTCCCCGTCATGTGGTGTTGAAACACGATCACGTACCTTGAGACGTGACTTAACTCAAGGACGGCCGTATGGCAAAGATACGGCCGTTTGTATTTACTTTCAATTATGGAACTGCCTGAAATGAAACAACCTTCGAGTGCACCACTATTGCGTGTTTTTCTGCAGGTACTAACCACGTACGTATACCGTGTAGTCCACGTGTGCGAGAGACCGTTTTAGTGCCACTGATAGTACGTATATGCCGGTGTAATCCGGTTAGGATTTTTATTTGGTGAGGCTACGTAGTACCGACATGTTTCTTACGGTGCATCGACACCGTACTACCCTTAATAACCTCTTCCCTATGAAGAAATGATTCATGGACTAACTTGCAACTAAAAATGGAAGTTCGAAACAAATATTAGTTACTGAACTCTTATTATGAGCTAAGACTCAAATGAGAGTATAACTAGGTGTCAAAGTTTTCAAAAACAGAGTGCTCTGTTTCTGGCAGGAATTCTTGCTGGACTTTGACAGATCATAACTCTGAGTAACTTGACCCAATTAAAGTGTATGATACAGTTCTGGAAATATGTTTAAGTGCTCTACAACTTCATTGTAGACCTCCAGAGCAAAATCACACATTAAGTGGGTGAAAAGTCCAGTGGAAGGCAAGCTGTTCAGAACCTGGACAGTAGCAAAAATCTCTCTGGACCTTTCTGTTTTTTTAAGCCATAACTTCCTGTAGAAAAATCCTTAAGGAGCCTATGAATACTTGTTGGAGAGATACTGAAGTTTACTACAACTTTGGTATTGAACTCAAGTCAGGAATTTGTTGATAACTTGAGTACAATTTGGAGTTTGTGTGAACTGGTCAGGGTTGTCCCGCTGATTAGTTTAGCATACTTAAGATTTGTTTAAACATGAATGTGGTTATGCTTCCATAAAGTTCATGACATATTCATGTTTTACTCATCTTTACTTACTACTGAGATAGAATTTTGATTGACTCAAAATTTTGTTTCTTGCAGTATGGTACGCGCACACTCTCAAATGGAGATTGGAGGTTCAAGTCGAGGTGGGAACGACTCGACTTCATCACAAGAGCCATCGCCAACCGGATTGGCGGAAATCATGGCGAAGATGAATGAAACTCTCCAAACTCTAGTTCAGCAGGGAATAAATAGAGAAGCTCAACGTCACATGCCAACCCAGAGCACGTATCTGGATTTCTTGGCGACACAACCGCCGGTATTCTCTGAGGCGGCTGACCATTGTGAAGAAAATCACTGGTTACATGTCATTGAGTCCAAGTTTGGGTTGATCCAATGTGATGAATTCTCGAAGACTCTATATGCCACTCAGCAGCTTCACGGCTTTGCTGGAGCATGGTGGGCAGAGTACCTTGCTGTCCAACCAGCAGGGCATCGTGTCACATGGGCGGAGTTCCAGGCTGCATTTCGTGCTCATTTCATTACTGCGGGCATAATGCAAACCAGTCTGGATGAGTTCTGGAGTCTGAAGCAAGGGGACATGAGTGTTATTGAGTATGCGAAGGAATTCAATCGCTTAGCTCAATATGTCCCTGACTATGTGAAATCACCAGCCATGAAAGGTTATCATTTCTACCGAGGGCTGACCGCTAGGCTGCGATGTGAATTGGCTCAAGTTAGCCAAGAGAATTTTCATGAGTTTGTGAGCTGTGCTATCGCTCAAGAATATTATTCCAACCTCTACCTCAAAGAAAAGAGGGAGAGGGACTCATCACAAGATGAAGACAATCGTCTGCCTCAGATGTATCGGTTGGTAATCCGTTCACCTTCCGGTCGGGAGATTCCACAAGAGGTGCAATCATTCTGGGAGAGTGACGACTCTTCTACTCCACAGAGGTCTTATTCACCTCCACCGCAGCAGCAACATGTTTCTCTTGCACCTCAGTATCAACGAAGTGCACTAGCATATTATTCCCTTCAAGAGGCTGAAGATGAACAAGGCGATTTCTCAGCTGAACCAAGTGCTGTCCCACTTCATGTTGACAACGAGCTCAACGTCAATGAAGCAACTGAACCGAGCAGCAACATTATGTCTGCGGTTCCAGCACCAAAGGGTGATCTTGGACAGCCAAGAAAAGCTATGTCCAAAGTAGGGACAGTTAATTATGTGTCAGTCGATGATCTGCCAAAGGGAGGACCTGTTCTTGCCGGCAGGTTCACCTTAAATGACAATCCAGTTGTCATTTTATTCGACTCTGGTGCAACACATAACTTCATTAGCCGGGCAACGGTGATCCGGGATCAGATCTCCACAACTGTCACAAAAGGTTCTTACCTTATACATTCGCCAGGTGGAGACATCTCAACTAATGAAGTCGTCTCTCGAGCACCACTTTGCTTGGGTGGAAAAATTTATCCTACCACCCTCATCATTCTCGAAGACCAGGGAATCAATGCCATTTTGGGAATATCATGGTTGACCTTCCATAAGGCTGTTCTGGACATCGAGAACAGGAGTGTTCACTTGGACTCTCCACTTCACGGACGTCAAACATTGTATCTCGGCGAAGCGGGTTCCAAAGACCCGGAAGTATGTAATGCCAAGGCGTACAAGTTAGAAGACATTCCGGTAGTCCGTGAATATCCGGATGTGTTTCCCAAAGAACTTCCAGATCTACCACCTGAGCGCGAGGTGGAGTTCAAAATAGAGTTGATACCGGGAACCACGCCGATCTCTCGGAGACCATACAAAATGGCTCCGAGTGAGTTAGCAGAATTGAAGGATCAACTCAAGGATCTGATGGACAAGGGGTTTATTCGTCCAAGTTCATCACCATGGGGTTGCTCAGCTTTATTTGTGAAGAAAAAGGATGAGACGCTGAGGCTATTCATCGATTATCGTCCTTTGAATGCTGTGACGATAAAGAACAAGTATCCACTACCAAGAATTGATATTCTTTTCGATCAACTAGTGGGTGCTAAAGTCTTCTCCAAAATGGACTTAAGGTTGGGATATCATCAAATAAAGATTCGCGCGGAAGATGTCCCGAAAACAGCATTCTCGACAAGATACGAACTCTATGAGTATCTTGTCATGTCGTTTGGATTGAGCAATGCTCCGGCTCACTTTATGTATCTTATGAACTCGGTGTTCATGCCAGAGCTGGATCAGTTCGTCGTGGTATTCGTCGATGACATTTTGGTCTATTCCAAATCCGAAGAGGAACATGCTAAACATTTGCATATTGTGCTCCAACGACTGAGAGATCACAAGCTCTATGCGAAGTTTAGTAAATGTGAATTCTGGATCAACCAAGTGCCATTTCTTGGGCACATTATTTCAGCAGAAGGCATTGCTGTTGATCCAACCAAGATTGAACAAGTGCTGAAATGGAAGTCTCCAACATCAGTCCATGAAGTTCGTAGCTTCTTGGGTTTGGCGGGATATTACCGTAGGTTCATCCCGAGCTTCTCAAAAATCTCCAAACCTATGACGGAGCTACTGAAGAAGGGCGTCAAATATAATTGGAGCAAGCCATGTGAGGAAGCTTTTCAAGCGTTGGTGAAACACCTCACAACAGCCCCGGTTCTAGCTCAACCGGATACAACCAAGCCATTTGATGTTTATTGTGATGCGTCCGGCATCGGACTTGGTTGTGTACTCATGCAAGGGGAACGGGTGGTCGCATATGGATCACGGCAATTACGGAATCATGAGCAACATTATCCAACTCATGATCTCGAGCTTGCTGCCGTGGTACTAGCTTTGAAGATGTGGAGACATTACCTATTGGGAAATCTGGTTCATCTCTACACCGACCACAAAAGTTTGAAGTACATATTCACTCAGAAAGAATTGAATATGCGACAACGGCGATGGTTGGAGCTGATCAAGGACTATGAGATTGAAATTCATTATCATCCGGGCAAGGCAAATGTGGTTGCCGATGCACTCAGCCGGAAGTCTCATATGTATAACCTGACCATTACGCCGCTAAATGAGGAAGAACCAAGTCTCTACTTGGTTCCATATGGAGCTTTACATAACCTGGCTCTCATACCCACAATACGAGAGGAGGTCATGGAAGCTCAAAAGAAAGACAAGGGCATGGCTCATATCAAAACGAGGTTGAAGAACGGAGAGATGAAATGTTTCTGGGTGGATGATGAAGACACCCTATGGTTCCAGGACCGGATAGTTGTACCCCGTGATATGAGGCTGTGGAAGAAAATTTTGGATGAGGCTCACTTATCCAAATTTTCTATTCATCCTGGCAGCAATAAAATGTACCAAGACCTCCGAAAGAAGTTTTGGTGGACACGTATGGAATGGGAAGTCGCAAAATACGTTTCAGAATGTGATACGTGTTGAAGAGTTAAGGCCGACCATGTGAAGAAGTCGGGCCTGCTGCAACCGCTACAAATACCGGCATGGAAGTGGGAAGACTTGAGTATGGATTTCATCGTTGGGTTGTCGATGACCTCCCACCACCATGATTCGATTTGGGTAATCGTTGACCGATTAACCAAGTCAGCACGTTTCATTCCGGTGCATACCAACTACAGCGCCATGCAATATGCGGAGTTGTACATAGCACGAATCTTATGTTTGCACCTTATGAAGCTCTCTACGGCTGAAAGTGCCGCACACCCTTGAACTGGTGTGAATCTGGCGAGAGAGTGATTTACGGGATTGATCTCGTAAATGAAGCAGAAGAGCGGGTAAGGCTTATTCAAGCAAATCTTAAAGCTGCTCAATCCAGGCAAAAGAGCTATGCGGATAAGAGACGTCGTCCTCTGAACTTTCAAGTTGGAGACCACGTCTACCTCCGCGTATCTCCTATGAAGGGCATTCACCGATTCGGAGTGAAAGGGAAATTAGCTCCGCGGTTTATCGGTCCCTTCTTCATCATTGAAAGGTGTGGACCCGTGGCATACCGTTTGGAGCTACCGGCAGCCTTAGCTGGAGTGCATAACGTCTTCCACATATCTCAGTTGCGGAAGTGTATAAAAGTTCCAACGGAGATTCTCACGGGAGGCATGGCAGATTTAAAGCCGGACCCCACTTATGCTGAGCGACCAACCCGGATAATTCATGAGAAGAATCGCGAAACAAGAAATCGGACGTTGCAATTTTTTAAGGTGCTATGGGAAAATCACACGTCTGAGGATGCTACATGGGAAAGCGAGGAGTATTTGCAACGCAATCATCCGGAGTTGTTAGAGGCGTATGTTGAGTAGCTGTCCTCTCCACTTTGTCCCTAATCAAGAATCTCGGGACGCGATTCTTTTTAAGGGGGGAGGAATGTAAAAGTCCCAAAACATGTAAATAGAAAACCTGAGCTATGAATAAAGTTGAGTTTGAATACAAGAAATGGGACTTACAAAAACTTTTGTCTACTCATGAAAGTGTTGGCATGTGCAATAAAACTTTGAATTCAGTTTGAATTAAGAAGGTCATTACGAAAAGAAGGAGGGCATTTTCAAAAGAGGAAATTCAAACTGTTGTTGGAAAAGTTGTGGTTGCAATGGCCAACTCAATGATCAGAGGACATATTTGAAGTATTCAGGTCCAAATTATGATGGAGGCAAATTTTGAGAAAATTTGGAGGCGCTTTGATATGTATATCAAAGGGGCTTGTGAATTGTCAATGAAATTTGAATTCGAATTTGAAACTGAAGTAAAAATTTCCAAACTTCCAATTGGCCTTTGAATTTGAGCTCTTCATAATTTAAATTTGCATTGTGCCAAAAATGGGAGATCTTTTGGGAGAAAGGAGATGTGGGACCCACATGTCATTGGAAGGAAACTTACAACTGAAGGAAACTTGTTCTTCTGTTCAGACTCGAACAGACCGAGGCTGGAGCGTGCGCCACCGGAGGGGGGGGGGAGTTGCCGCCACCTGCCAGCTGCTTGAGCAGCGATGGAGAGCAGCTTGGCGCCCTCATCCCCTTTCAGCGTGATCAGCTTGCCTCCTAATGTGAAGCCTCGGTGCCTTGTCCTCCTCTCCCGCAGAAACAGAACGTAGCACGCCGCTGCCTCGGTTGATTCGGGAGCCGGCGATTTTGTGCGCACGAGACCTCAGCCAGCTGCAAAACAGCACCACGGACTCGTCCTTCACCTCCTCAGCGTGAAAACCAGCAGCTTCCGGCGTCCTAGGGTTGGGGCATGAAGGTTTTTCCTCCTCCTCAGTCCATACAACGTCCCTTGCTGTTCTGCATCTTCCGGGCACTCCAGTGCGTCTACGGCACAAAAAACTTCGCCCTAAGGTGCGCCATGGTGTGTAGCTACTCCTCCCGAACCCTCCTTGCTTGTCCCCGACGCCGGCTAGCCGGAATTTCGTTTTTGGCGCCGGCGCACGTGAAGGACCGACCTCAGCAAATTTCAGAAATTAGCTCCAATCGATTGATTGTTCGTTCTACAATTCAAACCACAGCTACTAGGTTTCCTAGCGCCCTTCCATGCTGAAGCACGAAGCAAACCGACCACCCTATGCCCCGGGCGACGAGAAATCGTCGCCGGCGGCCAAAACTGCCACGGTCCACGGTGACGACTAGTTTGCAGCCATGTTCTGCACGATTTGATCTCCGTTCCATGTTCCTAGACCCATAGGGATGCTGTAGGACATCGTAGCTCGCCGGTGGATGCCTTGGACACGCGGGAACGCGTCCATGTCGAGCTCCCGAGCCGCCCTGCCGGTGCCGACCTACCTACAGCCGTTTCCATGCGTGGAAACCTTGCCCGACAGCTGCGCCACGTTCCCAGGAGAATGTAGGGCGAAACCGGAGCTTATTTGGTGGAGAAATGAGAGAGAACGAGCCATGCCAAGTTTTCTGCTGGTGTGCACCCGCGGGCTCTGGCGGGAGGTTGAAGAAGCACCTGACCCGTGGGCCCCACGTGTGACTGTTCTGTTTAATATCAAACAGAGAGTTGTTCAAACTTGTAAAATGCATAACTTGGTGTAGGAAGCTCCACAAATAGTGAGATAAATTTTGTTGGATTCCTCTAAGATAGTACTATCCAGGGGTACAGCCCAATATTTATGAAAATCCCTGATTTTGGCTCATTAATTCACATAAGGAAAACCTTGTAGGAATTTTTCCAGGAGCTCTGTTCATTGGAAAATCCCCAAATCTGGGCAGGAGATTCTCCCAAAAATACTTGAGCTCCAATAAAATTTTCAGAAGCATTGGACCTCATTTGCTTGGCCAAATGTGGTGTTAATTCCTTATGTCTCTGAAAATTGAAAAAATAAACAGAGTTCAATTTCAGGATTTTTCCACCAAACTTTAGAACCTCATAACTTTTGCTAGGAATCTCCAAATTTAGTAATTAAAATTGGGTTGGATTCTGGATGAAATGCTCTATCCAAATATGCAACCCAATTTGCATGTAAAGCAATAGAAAATTCTGGAAAATTCTTTAAAACTTTTCATAAAAAAATTTTAGAGGGAGTTTGGTTCATCCAAAATTCCCCAAATTTTGCCAGGATATTCTTTAGGATTTTAGGAGACACCTGTAAAAGTTTCAGCTCATTTGGAGTTGATTTAGTTAGGGTAATTCTAACTCCAAGTTTCTGTATTCCAATAAATACAGAAACATTTTCAGAGAATTTCCAAAACTTGGAAGATTCGGTTCTGGGCATTCCTTAGCTCCAAAAATCCTAGGAAAATTCATGCATACTCCCTGAGATATGTATGAAATTATAGTTCACTTGAATTTGCATGAAAGTGCAATATTAATCAGAATTAATTCCTTTTTGCTTAAATGCTTAGGGAATTGTTCTGGGTGATCCACTTAGTGAAATGTTCTGAATTTTTGTCCAGAGGACTTTCTTGTGACAAGGAACTCCCAAGAAAATTCCCAGATCCATTGGAGCCCTGGATCATTAGTGTTCTGTTCAACCATTAGTTGATCCCCCACCCAAGTGAGGAACCTCACTTCTCACTTGATGATAGTGCTCAAACACACACCTAAACCACCACCCCAGTGTCATTTTAATTCTTGAACATGGTTCCAGTTTTAAACTTGGCTTTAGCATTTGTTAGCAAAAAGTTTTATAATTGAACATGTATGCATATTCATAACGTGTAGTGATTAAACGTGGAAAGTGAAGAAGGAGGAGGTGAACTTGGATCAAGGAACAAGAAGGGCAGGAGTGAACTTCAATACATCAGAAACTGACTTTCTCTCAACTGACTTTAGTCACCTGCAAAACCAAGGCAAGCCCCGGTTTGCATTTAAGCTATTTTATAAAGTTTTTCATTTGTTCACTACTATGGGTCAACGTTTGTATGTGCATTAGGTTAAGGATGTTTTCTACTCCACTTGCATAACCAAACATGAACCCTGAGGTCAAGGGTAGCATTGTGTCATCGCTGTAGAATAAGGCCATGCTAAATAGACTAGGGCATCCGGTAGAAGACGAGTAGTTGGAATCTACTCGCGAGCTATAGTTTAGAATATCATAAGTGTGGTTTGGAAAGGAAGCAAACTAAAGTTTACATTTCTAAAGATGAGACCGGGCAGATGGGTTAGGCAGCGACAGGACGAGGTCTTGGTCGAGTAGCTCTGCCTGTGTCAGTTAAGGACCGATGCGTGTGCCGCGTCCAGGAGCAAGTATTGAGTTGTGTACCGGATGCTTACTGATATATGGGAACCAGGAAACCGATGTACCAGGTTCACTGGATTGTAGAGGCATACCACATCGTCTCGTTAGACCTATGAGCCCGAGACGGCGAGACCGGTTCTACAGTTTAGTGTCCTGAGAAAGGTTGCCACATACGACGTAATGAAGGACGCCAGAGTTGGGTCTTCAGAGGCGGGCATACGTGTCGAGTTATCCGGGTAGTGTTTGATTCGAATCACCGTCCCTCGCGGTTATTGAGTACCGCTTGCTCCCATGTTGTGACGTAGTAATCAACTTGTGTGGAAACAGTTTGCAAAAGTATAATTGCTGCTATGATTATGTTAAGTTGCATGAAAACCATGTTTGAAGTAGAGATAGAGCTAACTAAAGTTATTTTCCACCTTGGGGCAAGTAACATTGGAATGAAGCGTTTCTTGTTTGATTGTGGAGTTCCAATGTTGCTGATCGCAAGGTCACTAATATTAAGGCTAAAATCTGAAAGTTAAGGGTGAACTCGTAGGCGAGTCTATTTGCAAATGACCGGTTAAGTCTTAGGTTACTTTCATGTAGAGTTTCATGTCTTAGGAGAGACGGTTAAGTCTTGCTGAGCCTTTGTGCTCACTCTTGCTATATAATTGGTTTTGCAGGTAAACTTCAACGCTATAAAGAAGGTTGTCCGGTGAGACTCGGGAACTTCCGAGTCATGTCACACTTGGAGAACCTAGCCGCTGCCATGTCTTCGTGTTGCTAGCGAGAGGAGTCTGCGGGCTGGATCTCTTGTCGAGTGCTTCTTAGATATTCATCGTGAGCTGTTTATAGACTTCCGCTGTAGCTATTTTATGTAAATTATTTACAAAGAATAATTTTAAGCTTCCGCTTTTGATTTATGTAATACTGTGTTCCTTATATGTGTGCTGTTAGGTGCCGTATAACAAGGCACCACCCAATGCGATTCCTCGGGCGAGGCGGCACTGCCCCGTGATCGAGGTCGGCCCCCCCTCACTCTGTGGCGCGGGATCGATTGTAACAGCGATGAAACTAACCCTGTGGCCCAGTGTGGCGCGCTCCCGGTGACGGACACGTGCCCGTGGTCCCACCGTCAGTTTAAAATTTTCACGAATTTATTCAAATCCCAGATTTTTCCACAAACTTTAGAAGAGCATAACTTTCGCTAGGAACCTCCAAAATCAGTAATTCAAATTGGATTAGATTCATATTGAGAAACTCTATCCATATATACAACCCAATTTGTATGAAAGTCTTTATTTATTTCTGTAAAATTCTTTAAAGCTTTTAAGCAAAAGGATTTTAGAGGGAGTTTGGTTCATCCAAAAATCCTCAAATTTTGCCAGAATATTCTTTAGGGTGTTATGAGAATCCTGTAAAAGTTTCAGTTCATTTGAATTTGAATTGATCAGGGTAATTCAGATTGTAAGTTGCTGTGTTCAATTGAATACAGAAACATTTTCAGAGAATTTTCCAAAACTTGTAAATTCAGTTCTGGGCAATTCTTAGCTCCAAAATTCCTAGGAAAATTCATGTAGACTCTATGAAATATAATTGAAATTATGGTTCACTGAGTTTAACATAAACAGGGGTGTTACCTCAGAATTAATTTATCTTTGACTAAACACTTAGAGAATGATTCTGAATAAACCACTCCATGAAAAGTGCTAAATTTTGGTCCAGAGGACTTTCTTGTGACAAGGAACTCACATAAAAATTTTCAGCTCCATTAGGGCTCTGGATCACCACTGTAATGTGTAATCTCTTAAGATGATCAACACTTAAGTGGGAAAGGCACTCAACCTTTGATTATAGTGTTAAAACCCAACCAAAACCACTAGCACCAATGTCATTTTAAATTCTTGAAGAGAGTTCCAGTTTTAAAAATGTCATTAGATCTTATTAGTAAAAGCTTTTCGAATAAATATATATGCATGATCATATCGTGTAGCATATACGTGAAGAAGGGAGAAGGACTTAAAGTGAAGATCAAAAGGAAGGGAAGGCAAGTGATCAAGCTCCAAGTGATCGTCACTAACTGATTGTAACCTTAGTCACCTGCAAAACAGGCAAGCCCCGGTTTGCATTTGAACAGTTTTATAAAGCATTTTCATTTGTAGAGATCATAGCTTTGCATCATTGATTGCAGTAAGTCTAGATGATATTGAAAACCCCACTTGCATGACCATAAATACCTAAGAGAGAAAGGGTAGAATAGCACCTCCTCGAGTGGATTTGGCTACGCTAAATGTTAGTAGGAAAGGTCCGGTAGAAGTCGAGTAGTTGGAAGCTACTCGCGAGTTTAGGGTTGGTTTACTCGGAATAGGTCCGAATTAGAAAAGATGAGGAAAGTTCACAAATAAGAAATGGTGACCGGGCAGGGAGGTTTAGATGCAGCAGGTTGCAGGCCGTGCGTGCATAGCCCTGCCTGTGTCGGTTAAGGCCCGTCCGTGCTTGGCCCTGTTGGACAAGTTTGAGTTGTGTACCGGGCGCATACTGGCTATATGGGACCCAGGAAACCGATGTACCTTGGGAGATCCATAGTGGAACTTTTCCAACTGCCTTAGGCTTTCGGCATCAGGGTAGCAGGAGGTACCTCGCTTAAGAACATACCACTGCAGGTATGTACCTTGAGGGAGCTTGCATACTCGGGGCAGTTGGACTGCGTCCAATGTGGAAGATCTTGGGAAAGGTGGCCGCGTACAACGTCTGTCGAGGTTGCTGCCGGCAACTCGGAGTACGGGTGTACATGTCGTGTAGTCCGGGCGTGTACTGATTCGAATCACCGTCGCTCGCGGTCATATGCGCATACTTGCCCACTGTGTCTTGACGTAGTAACAACTGGAACTGGTTATCTTTGGCACTTGATAAGGCTGTGCTATAACTTGTATTGCAACCATGATTGAATTAGAGATAGGCTCATTAAATTTTACTTTCACTTTTTGCAAGGAGCATCACAACAAAGCGTTTCTTGTTTGATTGTGGAGTTGCGATGCTTTTCGTCTCATGGTCTGCACAATGAGGCTTAAAATCTGAAAGTTAAGGATCAACTTTAGGCGAGTCCTTTAGGCAAATATAGCCAACCTAATTGCAACCGTCGTGCATGTAGAGTTTCTTGTTTAGGAGAGACGGGTCAGACTTGCTGAGCCTATGTGCTCACGCTTGCTATATAAGTGGTTTTGCAGGTTAACATCGACGCTAGGAAGAAGGTTGTCCAGTGAGACTCGGAGATTTCCGAGTCGTTTAACACAGGGAGGACCCAGCCGCTGCGGTTGTCTTCATGTTGCTAGCGAGAGGAGTCCGCGGGCTGGACCTCATCTCGAGTGCTCTTAGTTATTCGACATGAGTTGATATAGACTTACGCTGTAGATACATGATGTAAAGTATTTGCAAAGAAAAACTTGTAAGCTTCTGCTATTGTTTTATGTAATACATTGTTCCTCATATGTGTGCTGTTGGGTGCCGCACGGCACGGCACCACCCAATGCGATTGCCAGGCGAGCGCCCTGTCCCCGTGACTAAACGGACGGCATCGGGCCGTGTCAGCGTGGTATCAGAGCCGCATTGGTAATAGCACACGGGATAAGGAAGGTATTACAACAAAAATTTAGGATACGGTGAGGATACGGTACTAGGCCCACATAAGGATTACTATTAGCATATGAAGGTGGCAAACTAACTTATTTGTTATGTCAGAAAATCGTGCATCTCGGGACCAGTTATGTCTTGGGAGGTGCACGTAAGCGCTGTCCACCAGTGCGCACAAGCTGAAGGGTGGAGCCCCACGGGTGGCAGGTAACCCGACCCGCTTTAATATCCTCTACGACTCTTTATGTCGTTTGGGGTATTCGAGCAACGTCTGTCCCTGGCGTGCGTGGTGCAATTTGGGAAACCCCATCACGTGGTTAGTAACGTGAACACGTAGCTCAAGGCGTGTTTGGCTTGAGAACACCTGTGCGAGTGATGACGGACGGGTGAAAGAACTGTATGGATACCAGGTTCGGTGTGCAGCCGGACCTGACGATTGAGTGTGACTTATGCAGGATTAACCACGAAACCGTAGTATGAATAGTACACGTTTGCGAGTGATCGTTTAGTGCCACCTAAGATACGTTTATGCCGGTATAATCGGGTTAGGATTTTCTTTTTGTGAGGCTACGTAGTACCGACATGCTTCTTACGGTGCATCAACGCCGTACTAAACATAATAACCCTTTCCTTTGAAGAAATGACTCATGAACTAACTTTCAACCTAAAAACGAAAGTTTGAAACAAATATTAGTTACTGAACTCTTATTTTGAGCTAAGATTCAAATGAGAGGAAGACTAGGCTTCAAAGATTTCAAAAACAGAGTGCTCTGTTCTCGGCAGGAATTCTTGCTGGACTTTAACAGAGCATAACTCTTAGTAGCTTGACCCAATTAAGGTGTATGATACGGTTCTGGAAAGATTCTCAAGTAATATACATCTTCTTTGTAGAGCTCCAGAGCAAAATCACAAGCTAAATGGGTAGAAAGTTCAGAGTAAGGTAAACTGTCCAGAACCAGGACAGCAACAAAACTTCTCTGGACCTTTCTGTTTTTAAGCCATAACTTTATGTAGAAAAACTTTTAAGAAGCCTATGATACACCATTGGAAATTTTATGAAATGTGCAACATTGTTGTAGTTCAAAGTTGTTCAGATTCTTATTGTATTTGCATATACAACCCTGATAAAATCAGCCACATACAAAGGAGGTGCTGGCAAATTTTATCCAGGAATTCTGTCAACTTTGGAAAAATCATAACTCTTAATTCAGAGATGATCTGAAGGCATATGAGTACTCGTTGGAAAGATACTCAAGTTAACTTTAACTTGAGTATTCAACTTGAGTTATTAAAATGCCCTTAACTAGATCAAAATCTGTAGATAGTGCATAAAGGTCTGTTGTGTACAGATGGACTGGATAGCTATGCCTACTAAGGAGTTGTGTAAACATGAATTTTGTTACTGCTTTCATAAAGTTTTGACATAATCATGTTTCCATTAGTCTCACATACTGCTGAGTTCTTGTTTAACTCATCTCAACTACATTTTGCAGTATGGTTCGTGCTCGCTCTATGAGTAGGGCCGGAAGTTCTCGTCGAGGTGGTGATGCTTCTATTCCACAATCGGAACCACCATCCACGGGATGGATGGATCTTATGACTTGAGTCATCGAGTCTAATCAAGAGAACGCTAGGCTACTCCAAGAAGCAACGCAAGAACACACACGCTTACTCCAAGCTTTGGTACAGCAAGGCGTACTCCAGAACACACAACAAGTCGTTCCACCTCGGAACGCTTATCTGGATTTCTTGGCGACTCAGCCGCCTATCTTTACTGAAGCCACCGAACCTGTGGAAGCAGATCAATGGCTTCGTGTCATGGAGTCAAAATTTGGAGTATTCGAGTGTGATGACTACCAGAAGACTAAGTTTGCCGCTCTGCAACTTCATGGAGCCGCCGGAAACTGATGGGCTGAACATCTTGCCACCATTCCGGAGAACCATCAAGTAGCATGGAGTGAATTTTGTGAAGCCTTTCGTACTCGTTACATACCACTAGGTATTGTAAAGGAAAAGTGGGAGGAATGTTTGGGCTTGAAGCAAGGGGACATGAGTGTCCTCGAGTATGTCAGAAGATTTAATCTTTTGGCCCAATATGCTCCTGAATATGTGGCGAAAGAAGAAGCATGGTGTGACCTATTCTTCCATGGCCTGAGTGCCATATTATGGGAGAAGTTGGCCGTACACAATAACGGCAGTTACACCGACATGGTCGATGCGGCTTTCATTCAAGAGAAGCCCACACTTGAGTGGCAAGCTGAGAAGAGAAGGATAAGTGAGATCGAGCAGGCTAGCATAAGTTATGTGCCTCAGAAGTACCGTTTAGTGTATCAAACGCCACCCGGTGAAAGATGGAGGCCACCTGTACGATCAACTCCGCAGAGATTGATTGCTGGTCAAGTTCTGCAACTTGCACCACCTCCACAGCCGCAGCATCAGACGGTGGTTTGTGCTCCATCGCTGCAGCCATATGTACCTATCAGTCCACCGCAAGTCAATGAAGAACCGGAGAGACATCCGTGTTTTACTTGTGGGCGTATGGGCCATTATGCTAGGCAATGTCCGGAGGGAATTCGAGGCTACGGGTCATCATATTTACAACAATACGACCCGTACCTCAATCTGCAGATAGGAGGGCAGATAAGGGGCAACATTCACTATACTGTGATTGATGATGTTCCGGAAGGAGAAGCCGCTTTAGCAGGGATGTTTTCTCTGAATCAGCTACCGGTTTTAGTTCTCTTTGATTCCGGTGCCACACACAACTTCATTAGCCAATCTTTAGTGGCTCAACATCAGCTCCAAACAGTTTATACAAAGAGGCAATACCTCATATCTTCGCCCGGGGGCAGCAGTACCGCAAGCGAGGTTGTCTCCTGAGCACCTCTTTGTTTGGGGGGTAAAATATACCCTACGACCCTCATTATTCTTGAAGGTCTGAAGATCGACATCATTTTGGGGATGTCGTGGTTGAATTACCACCAGGTGGTTCTTAACATCAGCTCCAGGACTGTTGAGCTCAACTCCCTACAACACGGTCTTCATATATTAATTCTGGGCGCCAGACGGCAACAGATTGCAACAGTGAACCACGCGGAAGCTGTTAAGATAGAGGACATTCCGGTGGTACGTGAGTATCCGGATGTATTTCCCGAGGATTTACCCGGCATGCCGCCCGAGTGAGACGTTGAGTTCAAGATTGAACTCATACTGGGAACAACACCGATATCACGAAGGCCGTACAAAATGGCACCCAATGAACTGGCAGAATTGAAGACACAGCTGAATGACCTAATGAGCAAGGGCTTTATACGACCAAGTTCGTCACCTTGGGGTTGTTCAGCGTTGTTTGTCAAAAAGAAGGACGAAACACTACGGATTTGTGTTGATTATCGTCCTTTGAACGTCGTTACCAACAAGAACAAGTATCCACTACCTCGCATTGATATGCTCTTCGATAAATTAGTGGGTGCGAAGGTATTTTCGAAGATGGATCTTCGGTCCGGATATCACCAGATTAAAATTCGGGCAGAAGATATTCCGAAGACGGCATTCTCAACGAGATACGGGCTGTATGAGTATCTCGTTATGTCTTTTGGTTTGACCAACGCCCTGGCATACTTTATTTACCTAATGAATTCAGTATTCATGCCGGAGTTGGATAAATTCATCGTTGTCTTCATCGACGATATCTTAGTGTACTCCAAGTCAGAGGAAGAACATGCTGAACATCTGCATATTGTGCTACAAAGATTGCGAGATCATCAGCTCTATGCAAAATTCAGCAAGTGTAAATTCTGGATTAATCAAGTACCTTTTCTCGGACACATCATTTCAGCGGAGGGCATCGCTGTAGATCCGAGTAAGATTATCCAAGTACAGAAATGGGAGTCACCAAAGTCAGTACATGAAATCCGTAGTTTCCTCGGTTTAGCGGGTTATTACCGGAGATTCATTCCGGGTTTCTCCAAGATCGCTAAACCGATGACAGAATTATTAAAGAAGAACACCAGATTTATGTGGGGTGCTGCGTGTGAACAAGCTTTCAAGACTTTAGTGAAGCATCTCACAACAGCCCCAGTTCTTGCTCAGCCGGATACGACAAAACCATTCGACGTTTATTGCGATGCATCTGGCATCGGTCTTGGCTGCGTGCTGATGCAAGAAAGACGAGTGGTCGCTTATGGATCTCGTCAACTCAGAACTCACGAGCAGCATTATCCAACTCATGATCTTGAGTTAGCTGCCGTGGTCCTGGCTTTGAAGATGTGGAGGCATTACTTGCTCGGAAATCTTGTACACCTCTACACTGACCACAAGAGCTTAAAGTACATCTTCACTCAGAAAGAATTGAACATGAGGCAATGAAGATGGCTAGAGCTCATTAAAGATTATGAACTTGAGATTCATTATCATCCAGGAAAGGCGAATGTGGTCGCCGATGCGCTCTGTCGTAAGGAGCAATCCATCACCTAACTATTGATGAATTGGATGATGAAGAACCAAGCCTCCGTGTCATTCCGTATGGAGCTCTCTATAATCTCGCTCTTTCCTACTATCCGAGAGGAGATCATGGAAGCTCAAAGAAAAGACTAGGGTATGTCTCACATACGGCGGACGATAGACAACGGGGAAATGAAGTGCTTCCGGAAGGATGATGAAGGTATTTTGTGGTTCTACGACCGGATAGTAGAACCCCGAGATATGGGACTACCGAAGAAAATTTTGGATGAAGCTCATTTGTCCAAGTGTTCCATTCATCCGGGAAGTAATAAAATGTACCAAGATCTCCGGAAGAAGTTTTGGTGGACACGTATGAAACGTGATGTTGCAAAGTACGTTTCGGAATGTGATACGTGCCGAAGAGTCAAGGCTGACCATATGAAGAAGTCAGGCCTGTTGCGGCCATTGCAAGTACCGGCATGGAAGTGGGAAGACCTGAGTATGGACTTCATCGTCGGGTTGCCGATGACCTCCCACAACCATGATTCGATTTGGGTAATCGTTGATCGGTTAACCAAATCAGCACATTTCATCCCTGTGCATACCAGGTATAACGCAAAGCAGTATGCGGATCTGTACATAGCACGGATCTTGTGCTTACATGGAGTTCCCCGTACCATTGTGTCAGATAGAGGATCGCTGTTCGTAGCCCGTTTCTGGGAGCAGCTACACGCATCCTTGGGGACAAAGTTGATTAGAAGCTCTGCGTATCACCGTCAAACCGATGGGCAAACTGAGAGGGTGAATGAAATACTGGAAGATATGCTAAGAGCATGTGCCATCCACCACGGTAAGAGCTGGGATGATCACTTACCGATAGCAGAGTTCTCGTACAACAACGGATATCAGACGAGCATCAAAATGGCACCATATGAAGCCCTATACGGCCGGAAGTGCCGTACGCCATTCAACTGGTGTGAGTCCGGTGAACGAGTAACGTTCGGGGTTGATCTTGTCAATGAAGCCGAAGAGAGAGTTCGGATAATACAAGAGAACCTCAAAGCTGCCCAATCTCGTCAAAAGATCTACGCGGACCAGAGACGTCGACCGCTGCATTTTGACGCCAGAGAGCACGTGTATCTTCGTGTGTCTCAGATGAAAGGGATTCATCGGTTCGGTGTCAAGGGGAAACTTGCTCCCCAATTCATCAGTCCGTTTGCTATAACGGAGAAGTGCGGAACTGTAGCCTACCGGCTGGAACTACCGGCAAGCCTTGCCGGTATTCATGACATATTTCACGTGTCCCAGCTGAGGAAGTGTCTCAAGTTTACCGCTGCCATCCGCACTGAAGACATCGACGAGTTAAAGCCGGATCTCACCTATGTCGAGCAACCTATACAGATTATCGACGAAAAGACCCGGATCACCCGGAACCGGACCTTGAAATTTTACAAAGTCCTGTGGAGTAATCATACCCCAGAAGAGGCGACGTGGGAAACCGAAGAGTACATCCACAAGAACTATCCGGAGCTTTTGTCATAAACTTGTAATTACCTCCCGTCTCGTTCTTTTTCTGAATCTCGGGACGAGATTCCTTTTAAGGGGGAAGGAATGTAAAAGTCCCAAAATTATGAATACAAAGAAACACTTGTTTACAAAGTTTTGTTTCATATGAGTGAAATTTGGGACTTGTTAAAACTTTTTCCCACATGTGATAACATACATGAGGGATTTCTTCACACCAGTCAAATGTTTAGTTGAGAACTTGGAACCATTGAGGGGTCTAAAACAAAGATGGGAAGTTCCCATATGTGTGGGAAAACAAAAATCAGATTTGGAACAATTTGTTCAAACTAAAATTCAAATGAGAACAACACAATGGAAATCAAAACTGTTGTGCTGAAAATCCCATTTGCAGCAGCCAAAATAAAAATCAGATTTCATATTTGAATTCCTTGGGTCCATATTAGGGGGTGTGCAAAGTTTCATGATTTATGAAAATGATTTGCAACCCATATTTCAAAATGGACTTTAAATGACAAAGAAATCAAACACCCATTTGAATTTGGATGAAACTTGCCCAATTATCCAAATGCATATCAGATTTGAATTCCCACAATTAAATTCCATCAATATTCAAACTTGGGAGATATTTAGAAGGAGATAAGGAAGGACTGACATGTGGGTCCCACATGTCATTGAGGGGACTGAATATTGCAAAAGATCTTCAGTCCACAGTCTCCATTTGATTTCCTCCCACGTGAAGCAACGGCCGAGCCGACCTTCCTCCGCTCGACACCGAGGGCCAGCCGGCAGCCAGTTCCTGCTGGTTTTTCTTCACGCTGGAGAGCTGCTGGACGTCGGCAGCTACCGCCACACTCCCTCTCTCGCCTTTTTACCGAAGGCACAGGCTGTTCCTGCTCGCCCCACGCGTGAAACGAGCAGAGCCGCCGCCGAGCCCTAAACCGGTCACCCACCGCCTAGCTCGCGTGCGAGCCCCGGCTGATCGGCCAAACAACACCACCATCGTCCCCACGACTCCCTCGAGCCGTCACTGAGCGGATTCACGCTCTCTGCACCGAGAACAGCGAGTTCCCGAGGCGGCCACCACACAACGGCGACAACGTGCTCCCGTGGACAGCCTCCTCCAGAGCTTGTCACGACCAAGCAAGGCCACTCTGGGACACGCAGGAGCTCCGTGCAGCTTCCACCCGAAGTACAGAGCTTGTCTCTGCCTCTCGACGACGAATTTCGAAGATCCTCTCCGGCCGGTGAAAACTGACCCGCAGGTATGGCTCTGCGAAACTCTCGGTTGATCTATGTTTAGACACCACGAAACTTCGCACACACGGGCTACACTTTAGGGCGCACCAGTTTTCTGTTGAAACCTCGCATGAAACACACTGTGCACGGTGCAATTTCAAGCTTTCCGAGGGCGGCTATGGCGGGAAGGTATGGGTGCACGGTTAGAGCCGTTTCCAAGCCCATGTGCGGCCATGCCTAGCTTAGCCAACCTCCACTGGTGCTGTAGAGCCTTTCCAGAAAGCTTTTGACGGGCTAGAGCGTCGGGTCGACGTCGCCGGACCTCATCCGAGCCGATGCGCCGTTGCGGGCTAGTTTAGGGGCCCTGCCAGCTCGAGAAAACCCTACCGGCGTGTTCCTCGCGTTGAATTAGGGGCTGGCGGCGAGTTTTAGCGTCAGGGGTGGCCGGACGACCGATCCCGAAGATACGCCGGCGAGCCCGGCGGAGCAGAAGCGCAGGAGCGGGAGGTTGAAGACGACCTCACCAGTCCCGCATGTCAGCGACTCGGGAAGGGGGCTGGATACTCTGTGGTGCGGGATCGATTGTAAAAGCGTGGGAAATAACCATGTGGCCCCATGTGGCGCGCTCCCGGTGATGGACACGTGCCCGTGGTCCCACCGTCAGTTTAAACTTTTCCCGAATTTATTCAAATCCCAGATTTTCCCCAAACTTTAGAAGAGCATAACTTTTGCTAGGAACCTCCAAAATTAGTGATTCAAATTGGGTTAGATTCAGATTGAGAAACTCTATCCAAATATACAACCAATTTGTATGAAAGTCTTTATTTATTTCCGGAAAATTCTTTAAAGCTTTTCAGCAAAAGAATTTTAGAGGGAGTTTGGTTTATCCAAAAATCCTCCAATTTTGCGGGAATACTCTTTAGGGTGTTATGATACTCCTGTAAAAGTTTCAGCTCATTTGAAGTTGAATTGATCAGGGTAATTGAGATTATAAGTTGCTGTATTCAATTGAATACAGAAACATTTTCAGAGAATTTTCCAAAACTTGTAAATTCAGTTCTGGGCAATTCTTAGCTCCAAAAATCCTAGGACAATTCATGTAGACTCTATGAACTATAATTGAAATTATGGTTCACTGAGTTTAACATGAAAAGGGGTGTTACCTCAGAATTAATTCATCTTTGACTAAACACTTAGAGAATGATTCTGAATAAACCACTCCATGAAAAGTGCTAAATTTTGGTCCAGAGGACTTTCTTTGACAAGGAACTCACATAAAAATTTTCAGCTCCATTAGAGCTCTGGATCACCACTGTCATGTGTAATCTCTTAAGATGATCAACACTTAAGTGGGAAAGGCACTCAACCTTTGATTATAGTATTAAAACCCAACCCAAACCACTAGCACCAGTGTCATTTTAAATTCTTGAACAGAGTTCCAGTTTTAAAACTGTCATTAGATCTTATTAGTAAAAGCTTTTCGAATAAATATATATGCATGATCATATCATGTAGCATATACGTGAAGAAGGGAGAAGGACTTAAAGTGAAGATCAAAAGGAAGGGAAGGCAAGTGATCAAGCTCCAAGTGATCGTCACTAACTGATTGTTACCTTAGTAACCTGCAAAACAGGCAAGCCCCGGTTTGCATTTGAACAGTTTTATAAAGCATTTTCATTTGTAGAGATCATAGCTTTGCATCATTGATTGCAGTAAGTCTAGATGATATTGAAAACCCCACTTCCATGACCAGAAAAACCTAAGAAAGGGTAGAATAGCACCTCCTCGAGTGGATTTGGCTACGCTAAATGTTAGTAGGAAAGGTCCGGTAGAAGTCGAGTAGTTGGAAGCTACTCGCGAGTTTAGTGCTGGTTTACTCGGAACCGGTCCTAATTAGAAAAGATGAGGAAAGTTCACACATAAGAAGTGGAGACCGGGCAGGGAGGTTTAGATGCAGCAGGTTGCAGGCCGTGCGTGCATAGCCCTGCCTGTGTCGGTTAAGGCCCGTCCGTGCTTGGCCTAGTTGGACAAGTTTGAGTTGTGTACCGGGCGCATACTGGCTATATGGGACCCAGGAAACCGATGTACCTTGGGAGATCCATAGTGGAACTTTTCCAACTGCCTTAGGCTTTCGGCGTCAGGGTAGCAGGAGGTACCTCTCTTAAGAACATACAACTGCAGGTATGTACCTTGAGGGAGCTTGCGTACTCGGGGCAGTTGGACTGCGTCCAATGTGGAAGATCTTGGGAAAGGTGGCCGCGTACAACATCAGTCGAGGTTGCTGCCGGCAACTTGGAGTACGGGTGTACATGTCGTGTAGTCCGGGCGTGTACTGATTCGAATCACCGTCGCTCGCGGTCATATGAGCATACTTGCCCACTGCGTCTTGACGTAGTAACAACTGGAACTGGTTATCTTTGGCACTTGATAAGGCTGTGCTATAACTTGTATTGCAACCATGATTGAATTAGAGATAGGCTCATTAAATTTTACTTTCACTTTGTGCAAGGAGCATCACAACAAAGCATTTCTTGTTTGATTGTGGAGTTGTGATGCTTTTCGGCTCATGGTCTGCACAATGAGGCTTAAAATCTGAAAGTTAAGGATCAACTTTAGGCGAGTCCTTTAGGAAAATATAGCCAACCTAATTGCAACCGTCGTGCATGTAGAGTTTCTTGTTTAGGAGAGACGGGTCAGACTTGCTGAGCCTATGTGCTCACGCTTGCTATATAAGTGGTTTTGCAGGTTAACATCGACGCTAGGAAGAAGGTTGTCCGGTGAGACTCGGAGACTTCCGAGTCGTTTAACACAGGGAGGACCCAGCCTCTGCGGTTGTCTTCGTGTTGCTAGCGAGAGAAGTCCGTGGGCTGGACCTCATCTCGAATGCTCTTAGTTATTCGACGTGAGTTGATACAGACTTCCGCTGTAGATACTTGATGTAAAGTATTTGCAAAGAAAAACTTGTAAGCTTCCAATATTGTTTTATGTAATACATTGTTCCTCATATGTGTGCTGTTGGATGCCGCACGACACGGCACCACCCAATGCGATTGCCGGGCGAGCGCCCCGTCCCCGTGACTAAACGGACGGCGTCGGGCCGCGTCACATGTTGATCCTTACTTTCAGTATTATAGCAACAGTTTCATGTGCTTTAGGAAACCCTCTAATCGGAAGTCTACAATCAAACAAGAAAAGCTTTCCTCCGATGTGGTGATGCCCAAAGTGGAAGATAAACTTAATTAGCTCTACAACTACAACATACAGGGTTTCAAGACATTAATATTTCAATGCAGCATATTCAGTTGACTTATTTCACTTCTTACTACGTCACAGCGCAGTGAATAAGCGGTACTCAAATAACCGCGAGGGATGGTGAATGCAATCAGGAGACACCTGATAACACGTCACGTACACCCACTTTCAGAACTGTGGTGCTTCACTCCTTCCTACTCTGTTATATGCAGCAACCTTTCAAAGGCAACCCAAATGCCGAACCGGTCTATCCGTAACGGGCAGGAGGTCCCTGCATGGAGCGTTCTGTGCCCACCGGCAGATTTACACCTTTCTACCCTCAACCCACTCCTATAAAACGGTTGGGTAAGCCTCGGCACGCAGGTTAACCAATTACATCGGTTTCCTAGTTCCCATATGCCATTATGCATCCGGTACTGTTCGATACTTGTCCAGAAGGACCGCACACGGCTCAGTCCTCAATCGACACCAACAGGGCTACGCACGTGAGACCTTCGCTCACTGCATCCTATCCCCCTGTTGAGTCTTAGTTTCACAATCTTAAGCCATTCTCTACCTCTTTTCATACCGTGTGAATAAATACCTATCCCGCAAGTAGATTCCAACCACTCGACTTCCACCGAGATCCTATGAACATTAGTATGGCATTCTCTGCTCGTTGAGTCTGTAAACTACCCAACCCTCCATAGGATTTAAAGGTTATGCGAGTGGGGTTTCAATCACCTTAACTCTAATGCAAGCATTTCACCATAGACATAAGTGATACAAATGAAAACTTGTAAAAGTACTTAAATGCAAACCGGGGCTTGCCTAGTTGTGAGTTAAATGAAATATCAGCGTCTGGTGGGAGGACGTTCAACGGCTCCGGTGCGTCCTCAACTTCGGTAACTAAATGAAATGTAGCAAAATATATGTATGAGTGCTAAGGAATTATAAGAAGTAAACCTCTATTTATAGCTACTGCTATTTAGGTTCCTTAGTTGGCTTTGGGATTTTTCCAGTGGATACTAGATTCTCTAAGGATGATCTGAGCAAAATTTGGAGAAATTTCATTGCACCTTGTGGTGTCCAAAATTCCCACAAGTACATGGATTCTCTGAATTTTGATCCCAAATCTGAACTTTGGTCATGTATAACAGTGGAATATCTAATTAGGGTAAGTCTCTATGGTTCTAAAAAAATTTGTTTCACCATTTTTGGAGCTACCAACAGAGAGATATGAATTTTTGAAGTTGATAAGAAATGCTGACAAGGTCCAGTCTATTTTTGGGGCATTTTCCTTGAAGGCTGAGGATTAGAAGGCTATTTGACCCAGTAAATAAAATCCAATGGACTTGAAACTTTTACTGGTGGTCAAGAATAGTTGAACAAGTGTCCTGACCAAAATTGGGAATTTTCACATTAAAGGAACAGTGGTAATTAATTTCCCAAGTAATTAGCTCAAAGGAATTAATTACAGAAATATTGGGACTTTCATGTTTAGGAATTGCATCACTGCAAATTTTAGAACATGAGATTCTACCAGAATTTATTTGGAATTTTTGGAGCAATTCTAGTAGGCATAACCGAATTTAGAAGATGAGCTAATTCCTGGAATTATTTGCTAATAGGAAACTTCAAATAACTGTGACCGGGCCCACTATTTTAAATCGGACCAGTGGAATTGCGGCAACAACGGGGACTACGGAGTTAACCCACAAAGCCACACCCGATCCCGCGCCTGGGCCGAGCCACTGACCGGTGGGACACGCCACCCCCGTCGTGTTCCTCACGCCCGAACGGCCCCCTTGCCATAGCAGCGGCGGTGCCTCGCCGGAATGGCTTCCCCGTGCCCCAGACGGCTCAAATCTCGCCGCCTGTGCCCAAAACTCGATGAGGAACACTCTGGGAAGCTCGGTGGCGGCGCTAAATGGCCAGAAATACCTCCCCGATGGCGGCAGCGGCAAACTCCACCATGGTGCCGTCGTTCTCGCATGGGAGAAGCGTATTTCGGTTGGGAAGAGCACCACAAGCACCAGGGTGATGCGGGGAGCATGTTTTTGCATCCTAAAATGGGTAAAAACCCGTGCAAAGTATAGCTCGATGGCGCGGCTAGGGTTGTGCATCGGCAGCCAGAAAAACTCAGCCTACGGCTTCATTTCTCGACGGTTTCCGATGATTCTTCGTCGAGGAGCTGCGCTAGATTGTGTAGAAGCATCGGGCCAAAGCAATTAGACTATGATTTCACCTTGGAACCTAATTTCAGGGTAGACGGTCGGCAGTTCTTTCGGTAGCTCGGAGAAAACGGACGGCGGTCATAGCTGGAGAGGAACCGCAGCTGCCCCTAGCCTGGACAGTAGCACCCCGCACCACCGGCGACCTTGCTCAGCCGAAGAAACCTCGGTCTAACACAGAGAGAGCAGAGGAAATTGTGAGGGCTCAGTTCGGCAGCGAAAACAGAGGAAGCAGTAGACGTGCGTGTTTTCTTCACCGAGTGAGCACGAGACATCCGAGCTGCTGCAACGCTTGGCTCGAGCACGACCGCACCGAGCGAAACGGTGACTTCGGCGCAAAGCCAAAGGCATCGCTGTGGCGCACTGCATCGCCGTGGCGGCTGCAGAGGGAAACCGGGAAACCGACGTGCTCGGGTATAGACTGACTAACTGGCCCCACATGCCATCCTCTCTCCTCCCCTCTTCAAGTCTCTGATCTTTTAGTTCTGCCACCAACTTTTGTCCAAAAATTCTAGATATTTGCAGGGAAGCAAAATCAAATATGTAGAATTCAATTTTGACTTTAATGCTGCATTTGATCAAGTTTGGTTCAAATTCCAAATTCAAATTTAAATTCCAATGGTTTTCAGTGTCACCCTAGAATTAAATAGCAAACATGCTTCCAAAATTATGGAATTTTGCCTGAGGGCTTTTTTAATTATTTGGAACCAAGTGGCAAGCTCAAACTTGAATTTCCACAAGTATCATATGGATTTGATCATTTGCCACCAAGTTTTAAAAATTTAAAGTCCCTCCACCTTTTTGGATGCTACACCAACCGTGTACAACCAGGCTTTCACACCAAGTTCATCACCTTGGGGCTGTTCCGCACTCTTCGTGAAGAAGAATGATGAGACCTTGAAACTATGCATAGATTATCGTCCACTGAATGCTGTCACTATCAAAAATAAGTATCCACTACCGCACATTGATATTTTTTGATCAACTAGTGGGTGCTAAGGTATTCTCCAAGATGGATCTTCGGTCCGAGTATCACCAGATAAAAATTCAGGTAGAAGATGTACCAAAGACGGCGTTCTCGACAAGATACGGACTTTATGAATATCTTGTCATGTCTTTTTGGTTGACCAATGCTCCGGCTCACTTTATGTATCTCATGAACTCTGTGTTCATGCCGGAGTTAGACAAGTTCGTCATGGTGTTCATCGACGACATCTTGGTCTATTCAAAGTCAGAAGAAGAACATGCTGAACATTTGCGCATTGTACTCCAATGCTTGAGAGATCACAAGCTTTATGAAAAGTTCTAAATGTGGGTTTTGGATCAGCAAAGTGCCATTTCTTGGGCATATTATTTCAGCAGAAGGCATCGTGGACCCAAGTAAAATCAAGCAAATGCTCAATTGGAAATCTCCAACATCTGTTCATGAAGTGTGGAGTTTCCTAGGTTTAGCGGGTTATTACCGGAGATTCATTCCAAACTTCTCAAAGTCGCTAAACCTATGACGGAGCTGTTGAAGAAAAGCACCAAATATGATTGAAGCAATTCATGTGAACAAGCTTTTCAAACTTTGGTGAAGCATCTCACCACAGCTCCAGTTTTTGCCCAGCCGGACACAACAAAGCCTTTTGATGTTTATTGTGATGCATCCGGCATTGGTTTGGGTTGTGTGTTGATGCAAGAAGGACGTGTGGTCGCGTATGGATCCCGACAACTCAGGGGTCATGAGAAGAATTACCCTATGCAGACCTTGAATTATATGCAGTGGTCCTTGCATTGAAAATGTGGAGACATTATTTACTAGGAAATCTAGTACATCTCTACACTGACCACAAAAGCTTGAAGTACATCTTCACATAGAAAGAACTGAATACGAGGTAGCGAAGATGGCTCGAATTGATCAAGGACTTTGAACTTGAAATTCATTACCATCCGGGCAAGACAAATTTTGTTGGCAACGCATTTAGTCGGAAAGCCCACGTTCACCATTTAGCCATGGCTGCATAGGAAGAAGGAGAACCAAGCCTGCACTTAGTTCCCTATGGATCGCTGCTCAACCTCGCTCTTATTCCTAGAATCTGAGATGAAATTGTAGAGGCTCAAAAGAGAGACAGAGGTATGTCTCATATCCGGAGAAGAGTGGACAACGGTGAGTTGAAGATGTTCCACAAGGATGAAGAGGGTACGCTATGGTTTAACAACCGCATAGTGGTACCCCGGAATATGAAATTGCGGAGGAAGATATTGGATGAAGCTCATTTGTCCAAGTACTCCATTCATTCGGGAAGCAATAAGATGTACCAGGATTTAAAATCTAAGTTCTGGTGGACACGGATGAAGAGAGAGATTGCGAAATACGTATCCGAGTGTGATACATGTCGGCGGGTTAAAGCCGACCATATGAGGAAAGCCAGACCACTTCAACCGCTGAAGGTTCCAGCATGGAAGTGGGAAGACATAAGTATGGACTTCATCGTTGGTTTACCCATGACCAACAACAAGCATGATTCTATTTGGGTAATCGTCGATCGTTTGACCAAGATAGCTCATTTTATTCCAGTTCATACTAAATATGTGGCAAAGAAATATGCGGAGCTGTTCATCTCAAGAATTGTGTGTTTACACGGGGTTCCCCGCACCATCGTCTCTGACCGAGGTACATTATTCGTATCAAGATTTTGTGAGCAACTACATGCTTCACTAGGAACCAAGTTAATTAGGAGTTCAGCGTATCATCTGCAAACTGATGGCCAAACGGAGAGAGTAAATATGATTATGGAGGATATGCTACGGGCATGTGTCATCAATCATGGGAAGAATCGGGATGACCATCTACCATTAGAAGAATTCTCATATAATAATGGTTATCAATCCAGCATCAAGATGGCCCCGTATGAAGCTCTTTATGGCCGGAAGTTCCGCACACCGCTGAATTAGTGTGAGTCCGGCGGGAGAGTGGTCTACGGGATTGATCTGGTGAATGAAGCCGAGGAACGAGTACGATTGATTCAAGCCAACTTAAAGGCTGCTCAATCTCGGCAGAAAAGCTATGCAGACAAACGACGTTGACCTCTCCACTTCGACATCGGGGACCACGTGTATCTTCGTGTCTCTCCGACGTAAGGGGTTCATCATTTCGGGGTGAAGGGAAAACTAGCTCCGCGATTCATCAGGCCATTTGCAGTCATCGAGATATGCGAACCCGTGGCCTATCGTCTGGAGCTACTGGCATCACTTTCAGGAATTCATAATGTTTTCCACGTCTCTCGGCTGCGGAAATGTCTTAAGTAGCCAACCACAGTTCCTATTGAAAACATTGAGGATCTTCAACCGGATCTCACTTATTCTGAGTATCCGATGCAGATCGACGAGAAGACTCGCGCCACAAGAAATCGGAGTTTGCGATTTTACGAAGTCTTGTGGAGTAACCACACTGCTGATTAAGCCACGTGCGAAAGCGAGGATTTTCTCCGTTTAAATTTTCCCGACTTGTTTGTACCATATGTCTAGTAGTCTTTTCCCCTTCCTCTTTTTTTTTTTGTAATCACAGGACGAGATTCTTTTAAGGGGGGGGGGGATGTAACAGCCCTAACTTTTGTAAAGTTTTTTTTCACATTTTGAAACAATGTTAAGGCAAAGGAAAGCTTGAGTTGTGTCACATGAAATGATGGATACAAAAATGGACATATGTTAGTGAGTTAAAAAATTTCTCTAGCTCATGCTTAACACATGATAACAGGAGGAAAGATTTCACTCCCCAAATTACCCTCATGTGCGCATACTCCATATGTAGAGGATGGAGGAAAAATTTAAACACCATTTGAAATCTTTTAAAAAGAATTCATGTTCAGTTTGTCCAAATGCACACGAGTGAATTCACAATGCAATTCCCCTGTAGCCATGAGCTCATAATTCAAATTTGGATATTTTTGGAGATCGTCTACTATTTATTCAAAGGGTTAGATAAAGGCACCTTCAAATTCAAATTTGATTTTGAAAACTGAACCAAACAAACTCAATTTCAAAATCTGAGTTAAGATTTGAGTTCTCCCTATTTGGTTTGGCCCACCGTTTAAATTTGGTGAGAATCAGATAACGATTGCATGGCAATCTCAAAGCACAGAGGGGAGAGATATTTGTGGGGCTGTGGACCCTAGTAGTCAGTGACGCAACTATTTCCAACGCCTCTGTTTTTGCTCCCACGCTCAAGCACTCGACAGCACGCCGGCAGAAGACTTCCGGGTGAAGTATTTGGCGCCACCTCCTGCTTGCTCGACCTTTTGCTCGTTCTGATCACCACACCATGATTGCAACAGAGCTATTTCGCCTCTCCCAGCTCGCTCTCGCCCTCGGTGGTCTGCTCCCGCGAAAAACCAACCGCCCTTTGTCCTGATCGCCAGCCACCAACATAGCTTCGATGATCACGATCCCCACAGCAAAAAGCATAGCCAACACGTGCTTTAGCAGCTTCCAGTGCCAACTCCCGGTTCTCCCCGCTCCTTTGCGTGCGGGAGTTCGAATTTTCAGCTGCGCCGTGTTGAACACCGAAGAACACGAGCTTGGTCACCATGGACAGCCCGAACCGAGGAAGATCAAGCTCAAGCGAGCCACTCCATCGGTGCACCCATGACCGGAGCTGCTCACGCCCGAATCTCAGCTTTAGCCATTGATCATAGAGCGAGAATTTGAAGATTTTCTCCCGGGCGGCACAAACCTACACCGAGGTAAGGATTTGCGAAATTTGTCTTCAATTCTTGTTTTTAGTGATTCAAACTTTGCACACAAGTTCTTAACTAGCTAGAGCACCTCCTCCCTCGATCCTAAGCCGGAAAATTAGGTATAGAGCAAGAAAATCCATGTCTTCTCTATGGCGCACCGCCAGATCCCGTCGGTCGCACGGTGCCGATGGGTTTGAAGAGCTCCCCGGCCGGTTTGATTGCCATGTATAGCTTATACACCTTCCACTGGCACTATAGAGCCCAAGAACCTATCATTTGGTGAAGAAATGCGCCTCCCCGACCTCGCCGGAACCCTAGCAAGCGCTGACTGGTGTGTGCTGCTTTCCGGTGATCCACGGCGGTCGGCGACCCTCTAGATGTGTTCGGCGTCTCATATTTGGGGGGCGGAAACTAGGAGGCCCGGAAGTGGATGGAAAGTGGCTTCTGGCGACCCTCACCGGAGGGCGCCGCCACCAGGTCGGTTGGCGCGAGGTTGAAGATGAAGACTGTCGAGTGGGACCCACCGGCAGCGTTTAAACTTTTTCCAAGAATTTCCAAATTCGGTTTAAATTTGAAGAGCCATAACTTTGTGTAGGAGTGTGCAAAAATTCTAAAATAAATTTTGTTGGATACTTCTCAGATAATACTATCAAGGTGAGCAGACCAATTGTTATGAAAATCCCTGGATTTGGCTCACTAATTCATTTAACAAAAAATATTGTAGGAGTTATTAGAGGAGTTATGTTTATTGGAATATTCATAAATTTGGGCAGGACATTCTTCCAAAAATCCTTGAGCTCCAGTAAAAATTTCAGAGGCATTGAACCTCATTTGCTTGGCTAAATGTGGTGTCTCTCTGAAAAATAGGAAACTAAACAGAGCCCATTTTCAAACTTTTACCCAAGCTTGTAAAATCCATATCTCCATGTAGGAAACTCCGAAAATGCTGAAACCAATTCCTATGGACTCAGGACATTTTGTTCTTCACAAAAAGTCTACTTTTCAGCATAGGAAAGCTTAAGACCTAGGAGGTAAAGGCAGATTAGATAAAACCACATAAGAAATTATTGTGGTCACATGGAGCCATTTCATGAGCTAATCTTTTGCACAATGCCTAAATACCTTCCATAGAAGCTGTGGTTAAAGTTTCAGCTTCATTGGACCTATTGGACTTGAGCTACCATCTTTAGGTTTAAGTGTTCATATATTGGACTTAATCACATGGTGATTAATAGTACTTCATTTTCACCTAGAATTCTTTTTCTCTAAGGTAGTAGAGACAACAACAGAAACCTTGCTGTTGTTTATCCCACTTATGTGTGAGTTAATTTGTACAACCACATTAAATCACTTTCTATGTTGCTTTTGGAAATATATGTGCATTGCACTGTAATAGCTCACGTGACGTCGACGCTCGACAATGAGATCAGGTCTGAGGAGAGGATCTTCCTCTCGTGACGGACTTGGCGGATTCTCCGGAGGAAGATTAACTTCATAGACTAACAAAATCGTTGAGCAGGGCAAGCTCCGGTTTTCATATAAATACCGTATTTAAATTTTGCTTTACTTCACCTCATGTTTATTAGACTTGATATTGTGCATTATGTCTAAGATGCTTGAAACCCACTTGCATGTCTATTAAATCCCTGAATAGAAAGTTTAGTGTAGGCTTTGCCTCGTAGTAGATGGCTAGGCTAATGTTGTAGCTAGCTCGGTAGAAGTCGAGTAGTAAAAAGCTACTCGTGAGAAAGGTCGAGTAATGAACTTACTTGCGAGAGATTGATGATAAGAGCACCCTCATGAAAAATGAGATGGGGACGGGGAGTTCCTGTAGGATGGAGCGCTCAAGGTTGTCTCAACCTGCGATGGGTGTGACAATGCTTGAGACCACATTGGGCCTGGGCCGGGATGGTAAGGCAAATGTAGAGGTTTGGTTTAGCCCCGTCCGTGTCGGTTAAGGACCGTATGTATGCAGCGCTGCTGGACAAGATTGAGATGTACCGGATATACAGTGGGGTATGGGACCCATGAAACCGATGTAACTCGATGGACTGTGATATAGAAACTCATCCTTTGCATGGGAATGGCGTTGAGAAGGCGAGGTGTAAATCCTTTAGCGGGCAACTTCGACGTGTCTGTGTAGAGGACCATCCTGCTCGGCGTGAAACATTTTTGTATGTCGGGGTGTCATGTGAAACTCCGCCTATGTTGTAATGACATAGCCGGTCCCAAGCCCGGGTAAAGGAGAAGGGGGTTGTGATAGGCTTGGCGAGCCAACAACTACACTTAGCCATTCTCATGGAAATGAAACCCAATAGAAATTCGTTGGGGCGTAACCCTCTTAGCGACGCGCCATATCGGAACCCGGGTATGGTGTTAAGTGGGCAAGGGCCGGGTCGCCACCGCCTTAGTGGCGCGCCATATCGGAACCCGGATATGGTGTTAAATGAGCAAGGGCCGGATCGCCATCACCTTAGTGGCGCGCTACATCATCGCCCGGATGTAGTGATAAGTGAGCAAGGGTCTTTGCATCTTACTCGACGGGTGCAAAGCGTAAGGAAGCTAGCCGAGGAACATAGATTTCGGGTGGGTAGTTGGAATGTAGGATCCTTGACGGGGAAGCTACGTGAGTTAGTAGATGTTGCCATTAGGAGACGAGTAAATATCCTTTGTGTACAAGAGACTAGATGGGCGGGTCAAAAGGCGAGAGAAGTCGAGAATACCGGTTTCAAGCTTTGGTATTCTGGTTCGGCTGGGACTAGGAATGGCGTAGGTGTTCTAATAGATAAGAGTCTTAAGGATGGAGTAGTGGATGTTCGAAGACGAGGAGATAGGATCATCTTAATCAAGATAGTAATTGGGGACATTGTCTTGAACGTCATTAGTGCTTATGCCCCACAAGTTGGGCTCAACATGAGTGCTAAGAGGCAATTTTGGGAGGACTTGGAGGATATGGTTAGTAGTGTACCGATAACCGAGAAACTCCTCATAGGGGGAGATCTCAATGGTCATGTGGGTGCAACTAACCTAGGATTTGAGGGAGTACATGGAGGTTTTGGATGCGGCGATAGAAATCAAGAGGGTAAGGACATCCTAGACTTTGCCGTAGCCTATGATCTGTTGATAGCTAACACCCTCTTTAGGAAGAGGCAATCTCACCTAGTGACCTTTAGTAGTGCCCAACACTCTAGCCAGATTGACTTTGTCCTCACTAGGAGAAAGGATAGACGGGAGTGTCTAGATTGTAAGGTGATCCCGGGGGAGTGTGTTGTGACACAACATAAGCTTGTGGTAGCTGATTTTCGCTTCCATACATGTTCTTTGCGGGACAAAGGTGTCAAAATCACAAGAACAAAGTGGTGGAAGTTGAAGGGAGAATCACAAGTATCCTTTAAAAATAGGGTGATCACAGAAGGACCCTGGGCAGAAAATGGAGATGCAGATAGTATGTGGATGAAGATGGCAACTTGCATTAGGAAGGTAGCTAGTGAGGTGTTCGGTGTGACAAAGGGAAAGAAACTTGTAGATAAAGACACTTGGTGGTGGAATGAGGATGTACAAAAGGCCATTAAGGAGAAGAAGGAGTGTTATAAGAGTTGGCATAATGATAGAAGCGCAAGCAACATGCTTAAGTACAAAGAGGCTAAGAAGAATGCAAGGCGAGTTGTGAGTAAGGCAAGAGGACGGGCCTATGATAAGTTATATGAGAGACTAGGGACAAAAGAAGGTGAAAAGGACATATACAAGGTAGCAAAAATCCGCGAGAGAAAGATGAGGGATCTCAATCAAGTTAAATGCATCAAAGATGAGACTGACCGCATTCTAGTGAAGGATGAAGAGATTAAGAATAGATGGCGTGATTACTTTAATGGGCTATTCAATGATGGGAATGAGAGCACTATGGTTGAGTTGGATGACTCCTTTGATGACTCCAACAGGCGGTTCGTGCGGAGGATACAAGAGTTTGAGGTTAAGGAGGCCTTAAAGAGGATGAAAGGAGGAAAGGCCCTCGGCCCTGACGATGTCCCTATTGAGGTGTGGAGATGTCTTGGGGACGTCGCAATAGTATGGCTCACAAAGCTATTCAACCACATTTTTCGGTCAAACAAGATGCCTGAAGAACGGAGGAAAAGTATATTAGTACCTATCTTCAAAAATAAAGGAGATATTCAAAGTTGTACTAATTATCGAGGTATTAAGCTTATGAGTCATACTATGAAGCTTTGGGAGAGAGTGATTGAACACCGCCTGAGGAAAGTGACCAATGTCACTAAAAACCAGTTTGGTTTTATGCCTGGGAGGTCTACAATGGAGGCGATTTTCTTGCTTCGTCAGCTTATGGAGAGATATAGGGAGCAGAAGAAGGACTTGCATATGGTATTCATCGACTTGGAGAAGGCGTACGACAAGATACCAAGGTCAGTCATGTGGTGGGCACTAGAGAAACATAAAGTGCCAACAAAGTACATTACCCTTATCAAGGATATGTACAATAATGTTAGGACAAGTGTGCGCGTAAGTGATAGTGAGACTGATGCATTTCCTATCACGGTAGGACTACATCAAGGATCAATTGAGCCCATACATCTTTTCCTTGGTGATGGATGAGGTGTCGAAGGATATACAAGGGGATATCCCTTGGTGCATGCTCTTTGCTGATGATGTAGTGCTGGTAGATGAAACTAGAGATGGTGTTAATAAGAAATTAGAGTTATGGAGACAAACCTTAGAGTCCAAGGGGTTTAGACTTAGTAGGACTAAAACCGAGTATATGAGGTGTGACTTTAGTGGTGTTGGTCGTGAAGAAGGAAATGTTAGTCTACAAGGACAAATAGTACCTAGAAGGGACTCTTTCCGATACTTAGGATCAATGTTACAAAGCAATGGCGATATTGATGAGGATGTTTGCCACAGGATCAAGGTAGGGTGGATGAAATGGTGGCAAGCCTCTGGAATCCTATGTGATAGGAAAGTCCCACAAAAGCTAAAAGGGAAGTTCTATAGGACGGTGATCAGACCCGCGATGCTCTATGGGGCGGAATGTTGGCCAACTAAACGGCAACATGTCCAACAAATGAGTGTTGCAGAGATGCGAATGCTACGGTGGATGTGCGGGCACACGAGAAGAGACCGAATAAGGAATGAGGCGATTCGTGATAAGGTAGGGGTGGCGCCGATTGAAGAGAAGTTAGTCCAACATCGACTTAGGTGGTTTGGACATATCCAACGGAGACCTCCAGAAGCACCGGTTAACAGTGGGATTTTAAGAGGTAGAGAAAATATTAGGAGGGGTAGAGGACGACCAAGGTTGACTTGGGAGGAGGCGGTAAAACGAGATTTGAGAGATTGGAATGTATCCAGAGACTTAGCTCATGATAGGACCGCATGGAAAGTAGCAATTCATGTGCCAGAATCGTAGTCTTGTTTTTTTTTCTTTTTTTTCTTTTTTCTTTTTTCTTTTCTCTTTTCTTTTCCTTTTTTCTTATTTCTTTTCTCTTTTTCCTTTTTCTTTTTTTTTCTTTTTTTTCTCTTTTTTTTTTCTTTTTTCCTTGTTCTTATATCTCTTCCTCTCTTTTACTTTATTGATATTGGGTTTCATGTCTAGCCGACCCCAACAGGCTTGGGATAAAGGCTTGGTTGTTGTTGTTGTTGTTGTTGTGGGGTGTCATGTGAAAGGTTGCTGCATACAACGTAAGAAAGAGCTCTTGAGAGAGTCTTTCGAGGCGGGTGTATGCGTTGTGTATTGTGGGTTGTTATTGATTCGAATCACCGCCGCTCGCGGAAGAGGATTTAGCATACTTGCCCACTGCGCTGTGACGTAGTAAGAATAGGAATTAAGTCTCTTAACATGTTATTTATGGTTTAATCATTGTATTGGAACCTTGACTTAATTAGATATAGTGCCAACTAAAGTTCTATGCCACCTTAGGCTAGCAACATTGGGATAAGCATTTCTTGTTTGATTGTGGACTTTTGGTGTTGTGAGGCGTGAGGACCACTAAAATGAAGGCTATAAGAATCTGAATATAAGGATCAAGTTTAGTCAAGCTTTGTTTTGAAAATTCATGTTCCTACTGTCTTACTACCCCTGCATGTAGAGTTACATGTTTAGGATTGACGGTTAAGACTTGCTGAGCTTAGTGCTCACGGTTGCTTCTGTGTTGTTTTTGCAGGTAGCAGGATGCCTGCTACGAAGAGGGCTGTTCGGTGAAATGACGAACCTCATGGTTCGTTCCACTCATCAGACACCCAGCCGCTGCCTTTCTTGGTGAAGCTAGTGGGAAGCGTTCGTGGGCTGAACTACTTCTATTCGGCGTATTTAGTGTCAAGAGTGAGTAGATTGTCCAGTTTGTAAATTCCACTGCGTGTGTACTTTATGTTGTAAAAGATCGTATCTTGAGGAATAAAATGGTTTCATATGTTCTTACCATCTTTTCGTGCATGCTGTTGGGTGCTGCATCGCACGGCACCACCCAGTGCGATTCCCGGGCGAGCGGCGCTGACTTCGTCGGGGGTGGCCCCTCACAGTTATGCCTTGACGCCCGGAGGTATAGGTTACATCAGTTTATCGGACCCCATATATCCGATATGCCTTCGGTACATTCAAACATGATCAGCGTGAGCCGCACACGGATCGGTCCTCAATCGACACAGACAGGGCTACACACACAAGACTTACGCTTGCTGCGTCCTAACCACTGCCTAGTCTCATTTTGTTCTTACTAAAGTTGTCTCACATCTCAAACCAATCCCGTGTGTCCCGAACCCTATAGTCGTGAGTAGATTCCAACTACTCGACTTATACCAAAGTCTATAAACATTGAGCACAGCATGAACTACTCGAGGACTTAGACACTACCCTCACTCCTTTTGGAATAATCTGGTTATGCATTTGGTGTTTCATCCATCATACACCTAATGCACACACATACTTCACGCTAAGTGTATATAAAGCAAAACTTTATAAAACTTGTTAAATGCAATCTGGGGCTTACCTTGTTGCTGCGGGTTGGGTGTTAGTGTCTCCTCTGGAAGTATGAAGTCCAAAACCTCCGGGGTCTCCTCGCGTTCAGCGGCTACACGTAAGCAATTCAATCGATATGTCAAATTTAAATGCAAATGTGTTGAATTTAGTATGTAAATACTATAACTCTAGCTAGACATTCCCTTTCGCTCTTAAATTTTTACTGTGGCTTGGTAATAACCTAATCAGAGACTTGACCGAATTTCATTTGAAACAAAGCTCATTTGGGCTCTGCACAAATAAAAGTCTAAATGGTCATTAGTAGAGCTTCTATGGATTTCCAGATATTTTCATGGATCAAACCATTACTTTCTAGAAACTAGAGTTTGAGATGGTTCTAATGGAGTTGGTTTCATGTAATCTAAAGAATCCTAGAGAAAGTTATGCCCTAATCAAAATTTGAGAAAATTCTGAAAAATGTTTCTGTACATTTTTCTATTTTCTCAGGGCGGTTTAATTAATCACACCATTAGGGGGACTAAATGAACTCTGATGGATCTGAAATTTTTCCTTAGACTCAAAGATTTTCCAATGAATATCCTAGCAAAATTTCAGAATTTTCCATAAAGAAATTCTCCAGATAAAATTCCCCACAGTTTAAACTTTAGGGAATTAATTCTGGAAAAATAATACATTTCAAGAACTGAAACTTGTTTTGATGGATATTACTCGAAGAGCTGAATCCAAAAAAATTTGGTTTACTAATTTTGGATACTTCTACACAAAGTTATGGCCTTCCAAATTTGGGAAATTCTGGAAATCCAATCTAAGTTCAAAAGGTTTAAACCGGGCTGGTGGGCCCGAGGGCTACGTGTAAGCCCGACAACGAAGCCACATGTGGGTCCGCTTAATTTCCCGCGTAGCCGCATGAAATCCCGGCGCCACAGCGGATCCTGGACCCAGTTTCCTCTCACTGCCATGCGGGGCCCGCACCCTTTCGTCTACCTCACGCCACCCGTGACAACCGCGGTGGTGCCTCGCTGGATAGGTCGCCATCGTCGTTCTACTGCATGACCTTCGACAAAACTCGCCACCTGTGCACAACTTCGCCCGAGGAACATGTTGGTGCACTCACCGGAGCTCGGCGATGGCCGGAACAGTGCTCGTGATGGTGACAGCAGCCGGGAGCTCATCGGCGACGTCGAACTCGGTGTACTCTACACCTTTTTCAACGCAGTTTCTTCGGAGAGCTCCGCTGAGACTTGCTGATCACAGATATGAGAACTGATCCTCATGAAAATGGCTGCAACTAGGACCTCACTGGTAAGGTGCCCGGTTTTCGGCTGACGGCACAAAAATCTCGCGGAACTAGGGTCTTAGTGCATGGAACTGGTTGCTACTTGATCGAGGAAGTGCGCTAGGTGTTCTAGATCATGTCTAGTGTGAAGCTCGAGCGGCGGTAGCCTCTGGGCAACGAATTTTGCCTTCGACCGAGTTCTAACCCTAACACAATCCGAGGAAAGAAACTACAAATTCTCGCCCTACACCGCATGAAATGGAGCACGGCTTTCTCCTACAGCTTCAGCACAAGCAGGCACACCTTTTCTCCTCTGGTGGCGGTGCGTGAATCAGCCGGGATCGGCCAGTCGCCGGTGAGCAGAGGGAGCCGCAAAAAGTGGGCGAGCGGAACACGATGAACAGTTCAGGAGATGTAAGGGCCTCAGTTTTTGACACATGTTTGAAGTTTCATCACCACACACACACCTCATTTGAAGCAAATTGATAAACACATTTGAAGAGCAAGTAACCACCATCAACATGCTCATTAGGGAACAAACTCACATAGTGCAAAAGTGGTACTTCCCCCATGTGATATAGAGGGGCTGGGCATATGAAAACTCCTACTCAGTGCTAGGAATGTCCATGCCAAGTTTCACCCAAATTCAAAACCTTTTTGAGGTCATTTTGGGTATAGCTAGAAAGAGGGCAGTTTGAACTCAAATTCAAATTCAAACTGTTTTAATCCCATGAATTCAAAAGTGGGAGGCATATTTTTACTCAGCACATTTTTGTGAGCTCACACACCAATTTTCACTCCATTTGGAGTTGATCTTGACATGAGCTAAGTGGGGCAAATTTAAACTTTATTTGAATTTCAAACTGTAACATGTGCTCAAATCTATCCAAACCCAATTTGAATTTTAACCAATTCAAATGGCTCAAGGGTAGATAATTCAAATCACCATGGGTTTTGTGGGAACTACTGTTTACCACAGTGAATTGGAGTTAAGTTCAGAGGTTAAAATTGAAAGTGGGACCCACATGTCAGCCACTGGTTCAAAGCAAACCGACTGAAACTCAGCACACTCGGTTCCCGGGTGCAGTGCGCGCGCGCCACTGAGGGGCAGCCGGCGCCAGCTCCTGCTGCGTGCCCCGAGCCGGAGACCAGTCGCCGGGCTTCTTATCCCCTCCCCGGCATGCTCCCGTCGCTTATCTCCCGAGTTCCCGACGCGCTCGGCCTGTTTTTCTACCCGAGCTCCACTGCAGACCGCCGCCTCCCGATCTTGCGCTTGATCAGTCCGGTCACTCGCGAGCACAGCCTCCTCTGCAGCAAAATGGCACCGGGAGATCGTGAGCAACCTCCTAGACCCCGTGTTGGCCAGTGAGCAGGCGTCCTCGAGCTATACCGGACCTCTTCTCCGGCGGACCGAGCATCGCTGCTGATCGGGCTCTCGTGGACAGCACAACATAGCCGTTGTCACGTCCACTCCTCTACACAAGAAAGGTGCGTGGTTGTATGCAGATGGAGTAGCCGAAAGCCGTTTGGCAATTGATCAACCCTCGGCCGAGAATTTCCAAATTTACTCTCGGCCAGTTCATAGGAACCGAGCCCACCTTCGAGTGAAATTCGTGCTCTACACGCGAGGGTGTAAGGGCCTCAGTTTTTGACACATAGTTGAAGTTTTCATCACCATACACGCACACCTCATTTGAGGAAAGATGACAAACACAAATGAAGAGCAAGTAACCACCATCAACATGCTCATTAGAGAACAAACTCACATATTGCAAAAGTGGTATTTCCCACATGTGATATAGGTGGGCTGGACATATGAAAACTCCTACACATTGCTAAGGATGTCCATGCCAAGTTTCACCCAAATTCAAAACCTTTTTGAGGTCATTTTGGGTATAGTAAGAAAGAGGGCAGTTTGAAACCATATTCAAATTCAAACTGTTTTTATCCCATGAATTTAAATGTGGGAGGCATATTCTTATTCAGCACATTTTTGTGAGCTCACACACCAATTTTCACTCCATTTGGAGTTGATCTTGACATGAGCTAAGTGGGGCAAATTCAAACTTTATTTGAATTCAAAACTGAACTTGTGCTGAAATTCATTCAAACCAAACCCAATTTGAATTCTAATCAATTCAAATGGCTCATGGGTGAATAATTTGAATCACCAGGGGTTATTATGGGGCTCACTGTTTACAACAGTGATTAGGAGTAAATTTCAGAGGTTAAAACCCCGGGTGGGACCCACATGTCATAGAGATAAGGAGGCAAAGCTTGCACACAAAGTCACAGCCTCGGTGGGAAATTCCACCGAGCAGCTGTCGGCTGTGCCACCGAGCAGCCACCAGCGCCACCAGCTGCTTCACCTCTACACGCGCTGGCGCCCAGGGTGGCTTGCTCGCGCCCCCACGCGACCGGCACCGCCTCAGCCGAGCAGGAGTCGGCCGGCTTTATCTTCTCGCGGGCAAACCCGAGCAGCAGCATTGTTTCTCGCCGCAGCTCTCTGCTCAATCGGGAAAACCAGCAAAATAATCTCCTCCTTCATTCCTACGCTGCTAGACAGCAACCTGAGGTCGCACTCCACCTCCCCAACACCAGAAACCCCGATCTCGAACCTCCTTTGCCCGAAAACGATCGCCACCGCGGCGACCTAGCCTCAGCCGAGAGTCAGGCACCCGTGGACAGCGTTCCACAGGCGTTTTCACGGTCCAGCAAGAGAGGCAACAGGAGCGCGCGACCACCGTGCTGCTCTCCTCCAAGTTTGGAAGCAAACCGTGAAGAATCCACAGAGAATTTCCAGTTTTTGCTCCGGCGACCGTAAACCGAGCTTCCGGTACGGATTCTTCAAATTCTCGCACATAGATGATGGACTAGCCGGCGATTAAGTTCTTTTCTGCATCCGTGGCGTGAAACTGTCTAGGAGTGACGAATTTCGAGCTCGATCAAGGGCGGTCATGGCGGGCACGATCGGTGACACGGTGCCGACCGACTTGCCGCCATCCCTGAACCCTTTTGACACCTTGTCGAGCTTCCTAGAGGTACCCTGATGCTGTAGGACCGTTTGTTCGAGGTGTTGGCGGGTTAGAACCCACGGTCGACGGCGCCGAACCTCAACCGAGGCCGCGGCACGTCGCCGTGCTATTTCCGGTCACCCCCAGCCCGACTTGACAGCACCGACGTGTTCCTCAACGTCGAAAACCCCCTGGCAGTGAGTTTCAGACCATGGGAGGTCCGGCAGCGGCAAGCCGGCGAGCTCCGGGTCTGCTCCGGCGAGGTCGGCGGCGCGGTCGCGAGAAAGCGGCGGGAGGAAGACGAAGCCGGCTGGCCCACGTGTCAGCGGCTGAAGAATTTAAATCGGGATCGGGTGTGGCCGGGATCGGCTGTGCTGGCGTGCAAATACCCTGTGGGCCTCAGTGTGCCGGACACCTCCGCACTCAACAAGTGTCCCCGTGGGCCCCCGCAAGTTTAAACTTTTCCCCCGATTTTCAGATTTCCTTCAAACTTCAAATCCTCATAACTTGAGCTAGAAAACTCCAAATCGAGTGAACCAAATTTTGCTGGATTCAGCTCTCTGAGTACTTTCCAGCAAATCAAGTTTCACTTCATCAAAATCCTTATTTTTCCAGAATTAATTCCTCAGACTTTAAACTGTTTAGAATTTTAACTGGAGGATCCTTTGGAGGAAGATCCTGAAATTTTGCTGGGATGTTCACCAAAATATCCCTGAACTACCATAAAAATTTCAGATCCATTTGAACTCATTTGTCCCATCTAATGGTGTGATTAGTGAAACTATTCCAGAGAAAATAGAAAATGTTCAGAAACATTTTCAGAAATTTCTCTGAAATTGTTTAGCTCATATCTTTAGCTAGAAACCTTCAAATCAAGTGAGACCAATTCCATTAGAACCCTATGAAAATCTAGCTTTCAGAAAGTCATAGTTTGATTCATGAAAATCTTTAGAACACCCTAAAAGACTTCAATTAAGGTCAAGTACATATTTAATTGTGGAGGGCTCAAATGAGCTTTGCTGCAACTAAAACTTGACCAAGTCTCTGTTTACGTTGTAACCAAACCACAGTAAAAGTTTCACAGTTACAGAGTCTGTCTAGTGGGACTTATAAGCTTCACAAGTTCAAACTTAATATAAATGCATTCAAATTAATACATGTATGTCTTATATCATGTAGTCGCTAAGGTCGAGGAGGAACCCGAAGTCCTAGACTTCGTTACTCCGGAGGAGCAGCTAGCCTACGACCAAGAGCAGCAAGGCAAGCTCCGGTTTGCATTAACCTTTTACAAGTTTTTATTGTTTTGAGCACATACTTGATTACTTTATTCTTTGCATTAGAGTCTTCTTTGAAAACCCAATTGCATAGCCAAGAAAACCTTGGGTTGGGTTTAGGATTGCAAACCCCGTTAGCTACTGCAATGCTAAGATAGTGTAGGATTCGGTACAAGTCGAGTAGTTGGAACTACTCGCGAGCATAGGCTAGAGGCACTCGACTCGGGTAGTGATAGCACATGAAACAGATGGCAAGAAAATGAGACCAAGCGGAGGGTAAGGGCAGCAGGACTTTGGGGCCTGTGTGCTGTAGCTCCGCTTGAGTCGATTGAGGACCGAGCCGTGTGCGGGCCTGTTGAACAAGCTAGAACAGTATCGAAGACCTACCGGCTATATGGGAACCGGGAAACCGATGTAACTCGGGTAGCTGGGTGTTGAGGCATAGCTGGTCGTTCAGAGGGTATGTTGAGAGCTCGAGGTGTAAATCGGCTGGGGGCACTGAGATGCGCGTGCAGAGACCTCTTGCTCGGGACGATTGGACCGGTTCAACATTTGGCTAACGGGTGAAAGGTAGTTGCGTACAGCGTCCGTGATGGTTGTTGTAGGCAACATCGAGTATGGGCGTACGTGACGGGTTGTTCGGGTAACCCTGCAGGTGTAAATTGATTATAATCGCCATCCCTCGCGGTCAGTGAGTACCACTTGTTCACTGTACCGTGACGTAGAAAGAACATGCTAGTCACATGATAAAATGTTGCTGATTGAATGATGGACATTGATTGTTAATGATATGCTGTAGTTTTAGAGCTAACTAAAGTTCCTTTCAACTTTGGGCAAAGTACATTAGAGAAATGCGTTTCTTGTTTGATTGCGGCTCTCTCATGTGCCTTAGCGTAAGGTTCTCCACAACCTGCTGCTAAAACTTGAAGGTAAGGTTCTACTAATTAGGCGAGTCCATGCAAATGATTTTTACCTCATGTAACCCATTACCCCTCATGTAGAAGTTCCATGTTTAGGTGATACGGGTCAGACTTGCTGAGCCTTCGTGCTCACTGCATGTGTTTGAAGCTTTTACAGGGTTCTATGAGGAAGGGACTCCCGAAGAGGAGACGGAACACCAGGAGGGGAACCCCGTCAAGTGGGAGTCGTGCACGCCGCAGAGTTAGTGTGCGTGTGTGCTAGCAAGGACACGTTCAAGGGCTGAACGTGCACTTGATGCGTAGTCTACGCCCGTGAGTGTAGACTGAACTTATTTTGATGTAAACATGTTCATAAACTTGTTTATGTAATAAAATTTCGCTTCCGCTTTGTACCTTTGATGTGTGTTATACGGTGCTGTGCAACGCAGCACCCCTCAGCGTGATCCTGGCTCGACAAGACAGTGGGATCGTGTCAGCGCTGGTATCAGAGCTCGCTTGAGGTTTAACGCACTAAAAATGTCATCTGTTTCAAAAATCCAGTGAGGAACGAGTTAGTAGCCCGTATAAGGATGTTATTAGTATATAGAAAGTGGCATATTAACTTATTTGATTATGTCGGAAAATCGTGCATCTCGGGACGTTCATGTCTTGGGGGGTGCACGTAAGCGCTGTCCACCAGTGCGCACAAGCTGAAGGATGGAGCCCCACTGGTGGCAGGTAACCCGACCCGCTTTGATATCCTCTACGACTCTTCATGTCGTTTGGGGTATTCGAGCAACGTCTGTCCCTGGCATGCGTGGTGCAATTTGGGAGACCCCGTCACGTGGTCTGAAACGTGAACGCGTAACTCATGGCGTGTTTGGCTTGAGAACATCCGGGCGAGTGATGACGGCCGGGTGTACGAACTGTATGGATTCCGGGCTCGGTGTGCAGCCGAGTCTGATGATTGTTTGAGTTTCTGCAGGTAACCTGACCACGAAACGGTAGACATGTAGTATCCATGTGTGAGTGATGCTTAGTGCCACTGAAGTAACGAAGCCAGCTAAGTCCAGTATAGGTTTTTCTTTGTGAGGACATAGTACCGACATAATCTGGTGACGCATCGACGTCACACCCCACTAAATGAACAACTTCATTGTAAAAACTTGAAGGTTTTGATCCAAAGTAGTAAAACTTAATGTAACTCCTTTCCTTAATCAGAATATTCAAAGTTAACAAGTTTTCAACCTATAGGTTGTTAAGGACAGAGTACTCTGGTTTCAGCTGAATTAGGGCTGAAGTGGATCAGAGGTTAGAGGTTGAGTTCTTTCGAGGTTGGGGTCATATGATACATTTCTGGAAAGCTTTGTAAGAGCTTTACATCTCTTCTGTTGAGGCCCGGAGGTGTTTCATCCCTTAACCACTCTAAAAATGCAGTAGAGTTGAAACTGTCCAGAAAACAGGGCAGAGCAAAGACTCTCTGTAAACTCTCTGTAAACTAAGCATAACTTCCTGCTTAAAACTCCAAAAATAGAAAATGAGGTAGTTCTGGAAAGCTTATGAGATGGGTTACAACTTTTTAACAGAAAGTGTTGTCAGATTAGGAACAGAATTAACTGGAATTCTTGGATCAAATCAGTACCTAAAGCAGGGAGGTGCTGTCCAGTTTTCTCCAGAAATTCTGTTAATTTTACATCTCATAACTTTTGAACCAGGACAGATCTTAGGCCAAGCAAATGCTTTCTGGAAAGCTATTTAAGTTATCTTTAACTTTGATGTTGAGCTCCAGAATTGGTTTTGCCTTTAACATGGCCTAAATCAGATTAAAATGGAAACTGGTCAGGGCTGTCATGGGAACAGCAGATCAGCAGTCAAATTTGTTTAAAATTTGAACTATGTTTCCAAGTTTTATGGGTTCAATAACATGTCTTATGTTATAACTCAGTGGTTTACTGTTTAAAGAAATATTTGACATTTCTCAAATATATTTTTACAGATGACAGCAGATAAACAGTTGGAGAACGGGTGGGTGGTGTCCCACTGTTCTCACCGTAGCGGCTACTCGGAAGCATTGTGGCAAATGCTCCAATATTTCGGGTACAGCCAGATGCCGCAGTACTTCGCCAAGGAAGAAGGCGAAGAGGGGAACAAGACGTGGACAATCCATGTCGAGGTCAATGCAGGACCTACGCCACCCGGTTGGGTGCCCTTCACCATTACGGTGAGAGGTAGGCAACCAGAAGGGATGTGGCAAGTGGCAGCCCTTGACACCATGTCACGTTTCTGCCAACTACACGTGCAGGCTATGGAGGGTACTCCATACGCGCTCGTTCCGGTGGAGGGACGAGCTCAGCATGTGTGGGAAGAGAGGTACCTGGAGGCAACGGACCCGAGTTGCCCAAGGTACAACCCCGCGGAGACAAATCTCAGCCTCCAGATGAGGGCAGGAAACGCCGTGATGGACAGCCAAGCTGTTCATACGAAGCCTCTTGCCACAAAGCTCAAGGAGAGCACGAGCCGTGGAGACCATTTCGAGAGTGCTCACAGCGCACTCCGCAATGTGCTCCTTCCGATGATCAAGCGACTGAATGAACAGCACAATCAGTTGCATCGTCTGAAGAAGGCAAAGGAGAAGAGCCGTGTCGACATTGCGGCGTTACAGGAACTGGTACAGAATCTGACCCAGCAGAACGAGGACCTTGCTCAAGAGCGAGACGACGCTATTGAGGAAGGCCAATGCTGGGAAGAGGACTACAACCAGGCTTTGGACGAGGTGCATGCTTTGCAGGACCTCGTACCTCTGATATTGGGCATACCGGTGGTCTTGGGTCTTCCAGCAATGGGAGAACCCGGGATTGGAGAAGAGGTGGTAGATCCAGAGCCACCAGCAGAGGTACCGGAGGAGGATGACCCACAGGAGGTCGAGTTCTACTCTGAGTAGGGGGTTACAGTTGCCATGCAGGGCAGCTAGGGTAGTGTAGCCCAAATTTTGTAATCAATGACATGTCGTGTAGACGGTAGCGTATGTTTAGATAGTGACGACATGAGCATGACTTCTCGGAGACCCGAGAATAATGTATCTTGTATAAAGTTTATGCTTTATCAATATATGTGAATGTTGTGCAAATTAATCATGTGTCACTTCAATACCTACTATTACATACGGAATTTTAAGTAAGACATGTGCTAATCGCTGCTGTTTTGAATTTCAAAATGACGCGTACTCGTGCCAACCCTGATGTTGGGGGTACTAGCCAAGGGGGAGAGACCTCCCAACCACCTCCCGAGGACTCCTCGGGACAACAGCAGCAGCAGCAGCAGCAACAGCAACAGCAAACACCGCCACCGCCACTGCCAACGGTTACATTGGCCGACATCGTCGCGGCAATGGCGGGTTCACATCAGCAGCACACGGAGGTGCTGCAGACTCTCACCGCTAATACGTCTCGCCCAGAGAGACGTCAAAATCGTGAGGAGCGTGAACAGAGCTCCTACTCCGACTTCCTGGCTACTCATCCCCCGGTATTCTCAAGGGCGGATGAACCTCTTGACACGGACTACTGGCTCCGCGCCATGGAGATGAAGTTCGGGCTGCTCCAGATAAGCGAGCAGCGCAAGACTCAGTTAGCGGTCCAGCAGCTCCAAGGATCCGCGAGCACGTGGTGGGCCAACTTCTGTGCTTCACAGCCCACCGACCGAGTGATGACCTGGACGGAATTCCGGACGTCCTTCAGGGCCTATCATATACCGCCAGGTTTGATGAAGAGGAAGACGCAGGAGTTCTTACACCTGCAACAAGGGAGCCGGAACGCGCTGGAATACTCCAGAGCGTTCAACGATCTCGCGCTCTACGCGTCGTATCACGCAGATACTGACGAGAAGCGGCGGGACCATTTCTACCAGGGGCTTAACCCGCTCCTGAAGGACAAGTTGGCGATGTTCAATCGCGGTAGCCACAACGACATCATTGACGCTGCGATTGTTTAAGAGGACTCCGGCAAGGAGTTGGCAGCGGCAGAGTGAAAGCGAAGCGGGCCGCAGAGCAGCGGAGAAGGAGGCGGTCCTTCTCAGAAGTTTTGGATGGTGAATCGCCCACCATCAAGTCCACGCTGGCAGCCACCACAGCGGTTGATGCCGTTCCGCAGTCGGCCGTACTCTTCACCAGCGTTCAGGCCGGCACTGCCAGTACCACCTCCGCAACAACAGCAGCAGCGGGCCATGCCGCGTGCGTATGCACGTCAGCAGCGCATGCCGGGCTTTCTTCCCCCGAGTACTACACCAGCAGTGGCCACATGCTACAAGTGTGGTCGTCCAGGACACTTCGCGAGCAGCTGCCCAGAGAGGCAAGGCGGCGGAGTGGTACCACAGTTTCCAGGGAGGAATCAACCCCGGAACCCTACTAATGCGCGGCGGGCAAACCCTAGGCCCGGCACCGTCCACCAGCTTGCCATAGAGGACGTGCCGGAGGGTGAGCAAATCCTTGCGGGTATGTTCCAACTCCACCAGCATCCCGCTATAGTACTGTTTAATTCAGGCGCCACGCATAGCTTCATTAGCCAAGCTTTCATTGATAAATATAGCTTGCAAATACTACCCACCGATAGTCCTTATGTGATATGTTCACCGGATGGGTAAATCTCAGCAAGCATGATGGTCCCAAAAGCGCCATTGTGCTTGGAGGGTAGAGTATACCCTACGTCTCTCATAATTTTAGAGAGACAAAAGGTCAATGTCATCTTAGGGATGTCGTGGTTAACCCGCCACGGCGCTGTTTTAGACACCGTCCTCCGAATCGTGCATTTGAATTCAGAAGTGCACGAGTCTCACTCCTTATTTCTGGACAGTCCAGAAATAAAACTTCCAAGTGTCTATCAAGCCACAACCATCAGATTGGAAGATATTCTAGTGGTCCGAGAGTTCCCTGATGTATTCCTGGATGATTTGCCGGGGATGCCGCCCGATAGAGAGGTGGAGTTCAAGATTTAACTTGCACCGGGAACCATGCCAATATCCCAAAGGCCGTACAAGATGGCGCCAAGGAGTTGGCTGAACTGAAGACCCAGCTAACGGACCTGCTGGAAAAGGGATTTATTAGGCCGAGCTCCTCGCCATGGGGCTGTTCGGCATTATTTTATAGAAGAAGGATGAGACGTTGCGGCTTTGTTTGGACTATCGTCCATAAAATGCCGTAACCATCAAGAACAAGTTCCCGTTGCCACGGATCGACATGTTGTTTGATCAGTTGGTCGAAGCAAAGATCTTTTCCAAGATGGACTTAAGATCCAGGTACCATCAGATTAAGATAAGGGCTGAGGACATTCCAAAGACAGCTTTCTCGACAAGGTACGGACTTTATGAGTACCTGGTCATGTCCTTCGGCCTCACCAATGCTCCAGCTCACTTCATGTACTTGATGAACTCGGTATTCATGCCGGAGCTGGACAAGTTCGTCGTGGTCTTCATCGACGACATCCTGGTATATTCCAAGTCGGAAGAAGATCACAAGAAGCATCTGCGTATAGTCTTGCAACTGCTGCGGGATCACAAGTTATACGCGAAATTCAGCAAATGCGAGTTTTGGATATCGCAAGTGCCTTTTCTCAGGCATATCATCTCAGCGGAGGGTATCGCCGTAGACCCGAGTAAGATCACTCAAGTGCTGAATTGGAAGTCCCCGAGAACTGTTCACGAGGTACGGAGTTTCCTCGGACTCGCGGGATATTATCGGAGGTTCATTCCGAACTTCTCGAAGATTGCCAGGCCTATGACAGAACTGCTGAAGAAGACTACCAAATATGTTTGGAGTCCAGCATGTGAAGCAGCATTCAAGGCTTTAGTCAAGCACCTGACATCAGCACCGGTTTTGGCGCAGCCAGACACAACAAAACCGTTCGATGTGTACTGCGATGCATCCGGAATTGGGCTCGGATGTGTGCTGATGCAAGACCAAAGAGTGGTCGCGTATGGATCACGGCAGCTTAGAAACCATGAGCAGAATTATCCAACCCACGATTTGGAGCTCGCTGCCGTGGTACTTGCACTGAAAATGTGGAGGCACTACCTACTCGGTAACCTCGTACATTTAAATACCGACCACAAAAGCCTCAAGTACATATTTACTCAGAAGGAGTTGAACATGAGGCAGCGAAGATGGTTAGAATTGATAAAGGATTACGAAATAGAGATCCATTATCATCAGGGCAAGGCAAACGTAGTGGCAGATGCGCTGAGCCGCAAGTCACACGTCAACAATCTGACCATCACACCGTTGGAAGAGAGTGAACCACCACTACATGTGATTCCACACGGAGCTCTCTACAACTTAGCTTTGGTCCCCACCAACCGTGAAGAGATAGCGGCAGCCCAGAAGAATGACAAGGGCATGTCACATTTGCGGAGACGTGTAGACAGTGGGGAGCTAACATGTTTCCGGAAGGACGGAGACGGCGTACTATGATTCAAGGACCGGATCGTCGTACCCCGTAACCCGGAATTACGGAAGATCTTTGATGAGGCTCACTTGTCAAAGTTTTCTATTCACCCCGGCAGCAACAAAATGTATCAAGAACTCAGAAGCATGGTGGACACGGATGAAGCGTGAGACTGCAAAATACGTGTCCGAGTGTGATACATGTCGAAGGGTGAAGGCAGACCATATGCGGAAACCAGGACTGCTACAACCACTGGGCATTCCTGCCTGGAAGTGGGAGGACGTGAGCACGGATTTCGTCGCCGGTTTACCCACCACCTTTCAAAAACATGATTCGGTGTGGGTGATCGTCGACCGGCTCACCAAAGTTGCCCATTTCATCCCGTTCAACACCAACTACAACGCCAAGAAGTACGCTGAACTGTACATCTCACGGATCCTATGCTTGTACGGCATACCCCGTACTATCATATCGGATCGGGGCACTTTATTTGTGTCCCGTTTTTTGGAGCCGCTACACGCTGCCTTGGGGACGAAGCTGATCCGTAGTTCAGCATACCACCCGCAGATGGATGGGCAAACGGAGCAGGTAAATAAGATCTTAGAAGTCATGCTACGAGCTTGCGCTATCAACCACGGCAATAATTTGGATGATCACTTGCCGTTAGCCGAGTTCTCGTACAACAATGGGTACCAAGCCAGCATCAAGATGGCGCCCTATGAGGCGCTATATGGGACAAAATGCCGCACACCATTGAATTGGTGTGAGACTGGCGAAAGGGTTACCTTCGGGATGGACCTCGTCAACAACGCGGAAGAAAAGGTTCGACTGATTCAAGCGAACCTAAAAGCCGCTCAATCCCGTCAGAAACAGTATGCGGACCGGAGAAGGCGCCCATTACAATTCGAAGTGGGAGATCACGTATATCTACGTGTATCTTCAATGAAGAGCGTAAACAGATTTGGGGTGAGAGGAAAGTTGGCACCCCGATTCATCGGTCCATTCCAGATTACCGAAAGATGTGGATCAGTGGCATACCGGCTAAAATTACCAGAAGCACTTTCCGGTGTGCACGACGTCTTTCACATTTCCCAGCTGAGGAAGTGTCTCAAGCTATCAACTACCGTTCAGCTGGAAGATATTGAAGAACTGCAACCGGATCTCACCTATCGGGAGGAACCGGTGCAGATTATTGAGAAAAAGGCCCGAACCACATGGAACCGTACGTTGTGGTTATACAAGGTTCTATGGAGTAATCACTCCGTGGACGAAGCGACATGGGAGAGCAAAGGATTTCTTCGCGCCAATTACCCCAACTTTTTCATGTCGCATATCCGGTAATTTTCCACCGTCCTCTCTCTCATTTTCACCTTATAATCTCGGGACGAGATTCTTTTAAGGGGGGGACGAATGTAAGGGCCTCAGTTTTTGACACATAGTTGAAGTGTTCATCACCATACACACACACCTCATTTGAGGAAAGATGATGAACACAAATGAAGAGCAAGTAACCACCATCAACATGCTCATTAGAGAACAAACTCACATATTGCAAAAGTGGTATTTCCCTCATGTGATATAGGTGGGCTGGACATATGAAAACTCCTACACATTGCTAAGGATGTCCATGCCAAGTTTCACCCAAATTCAAAACCTTTTTGAGGTCATTTTGGGTATAGTTAGAAAGAGGGCAGTTTGAAACCATATTCAAATTCAAACTGTTTTTATCCCATGAATTTAAAAGTGGGAGGCATATTCTTATTCAGCACATTTTTGTGAGCTCACACACCAATTTTTACTCGATTTGGAGTTGATCTTGACATGAGCTAAGTGGGGCAAAATCAAACTTTATTTGAATTCAAAACTGAACTTGTGCTGAAATTCATTCAAACCAAACCCAATTTGAATTCTAATCAATTCAAATGGCTCATGGGTGAATAATTTGAATCACCAGGGGTATTATGGGGCTCACAGTTTACAACAGTGATTAGGAGTAAATTTCAGAGATTAAAACCCCGGGTGGGACCCACATGTCATAGAGAGAAGGACGCAAAACTTGCACACAAAGTCACAGCCTCGGTGGGAAATTCCACCAAGCAGCTGTCGGCTGTGCCACCGAGCAGCTACCGGCGCCACCAGCTGCTTCCCCTCTCTGCGCGCTGGCGCCCAGGGCGGCTTGCTCACGCCCCCACGCGACCAGCACCGCCTCCACTGAGCAGGAGTCGGCCGGCTTTATCTTCTCGCGGGCAAACCCGAGCAGCGGCATTGTTTCTCGCTGCAGCTCTCTGCTCAATCGGGAAAACCAGCAAAACCATCTCCTCCTTCGTCCCTGAGCTGCTAGACAGCCACCTGAGGTCGCACTTCACCTCCCCAACGCCAGAAACCCCGAGCTCCAACCTCCTTTGCCCGAAAACGATCGCCACCGCGGCGACCTAGCCTCAGCCGAGAGTCAGGCGCCCGTGGATAGCGTTCCACAGGCGTTTTCACGGTCCAGCAAGAGAGGCAACAGGAGTGCGCGACCACCGTGCTGCTCTCCTACAAGTTTGGAAGCAAACCGTGAAGAATCCACAGAGAATTTCCAGTTTTTGCTCTGGCGACCGAAAACCGAGCTTCCGGTACGGTTTCTTTAAATTCTCGCTCTATGATCTTTTGGAGGTTATCAAATTTTACACATAGACGCTGGACTAGCCGGCGATCAAGTTCTTTTCTGCATCCGTGGCGTGAAACTGTCTAGGAGTGACGAATTTCAAGCTTGATCGAAGGCGGTCATGGCAGGCACGATCGGTCACACGGTGCCGACCGACTTGCCGCCATCCCTGAACCCTTTTGACACCTTGTTGAGCTTCCTAGAGGTACACTGATTCTGTAGGACCGTTTGTTCGAGGTGTTGGAGGGTTAGAACCCACGGTCGATGGCGCCAAACCTCAACCGAGGCCGCGGCACGTCGCCGGGCTATTTCCGGTCACCCCCAGCCCGACCTGACACCACCGACATGTTCCTCGACGTCGAAAACCCCCTGGCGGCGAGTTTCAGACCATGGGAGGTCCGGCAGCGGCGAGCCCCGAGTCTGCTCCGGCGAGGTCGGCGGCGCGGGCGCGAGAGAACGGCGGGAGGAGGACGAAGACGGCTGGCCCACATGTCAGCGGCTGAAGAATTTAAATCGGGATCGGGTGTGGCCGGGATCGGCTGTGCTGGCGCGCAAATACCCTGTGAGCTCCGGTGTGCCGGACACCACCGCGCTCGACACGTGTCCCCGCGGGCACCCGAGAGTTTGAACTTTTTCCCCGATTTTCAGAATTCTTCCAAACTTCAAATCCTCATAACTTTGGCTAGAAAGCTCCAAATCGAGTGAACCAAATTTTGTTGGATTCAGCTCTCTGAGTACTTTCCATCAAATCAAGTTTCACTTCATGAAATTCCTTATTTTTCCAGAATTAATTCCTCAAACTTTAAACTGTTTGGAATTTTAACTGGAGAATCCTGTGGAGGAAAATCCTGAAATTTTGTTGAGACGTTCACCAAAATATCCCTGAACTACCATAAAAATTTCAGATCCATTTGAGCTCATTTGATCCACATAATGGTCTGATTAGTGGAACTGTTCCAAAGAAAATAGAAAATGTTCAGAAACATTTTCAGAAGTTTCTCTGAAATTGTTTAGCTCATATCTTTAGCTAGGAACCTTCAAATTAAGTGAGACCAACTCTATTAGAACCCTCTGAAAATCTAATTTTCAGAAAGTCATAGTTTGTTTCATGAAAATCCTTAGAGCACCCTAAAAGCCTTCAATTAACGTCAAGTACATAATTAATTGTGGAGGGCTCAAATGAGCTTTGCTGCAACTAAAACTTGACCAAGTCTCTGTTTAGGTTGTAACCAAGCCACAGTAAAAGTTTCACAGTCTTTGGGTATGTCTAGTTAGACTTAGAAGGTTCACAAAGTTAAAACTCAATTCAAATGCATTTAATTAATACGTGTACTTCTTATATCATGTAGTCGCTAAGGTCGAGGAGGAAACCGAAGTCCTAGACTTCGTTACTCCGGAGGAGCAGCTAGCCTACAACCAAGAGCAGCAAGGCAAGCTCCGGTTTGCATTAACTTATTTACAAATTTTTATTGTTTTGAGCATTTTCTTTGAGTATCACTTATTTCCTTGCATTAGAGTCTTGTTTGGAAACCCAATTGCATAGCCAAGAAAACCATGGGTTAGGTTTAGGATTGCAAACTCCGTTAGCTACTGCAAAGCTAAGTTAGGGTAGGATTCGGTACAAGTTGAGTAGTTGGAACTACTCGCAAGCATAGGCTAGAGGCACTTGACTCGGGTAGATATAGGACATGATACACATTGCAAGAAAAATGAGACCGAGCGGAGAGTAAGGGCAGCAGGACTTTGGGGCCTGTGTGCTATAGCTCCGCTTGTGTCGATTGAGGACCGAGCCATGTGCGGGCCTGTTGAACAAGCTAGAACATTACCGAAGACCTACCGGCTATATGGGAACCGGGAAACTGATGTAACTCGGGTAGCTGGGTATTGAGGCATTGCCCGTCGTTCAGAGGGTAGGTTGAGAGCTTGAGGTGGAAATCGGCTGACGACACTGAGATGCGCGTGCAGAGACCTCTTGCTCGGGACGATGGGACCGGTTCAATATTTGGCTGATGGGGCAAAGGTGGTTGCGTACAGCGTCCGTGATGGTTGTTGTAGGTAACATCGAGTACGGGCGTACGTGACGGGTTGTTCGGGTAACCCTGCAGGTGTAAATCGATTATAATCGCCGTCCCTCGCGGTCAGTGAGTACGACTTGTTCACTGTACCGTGACGTAGAAAGAACAGGCTAGTTACATGTTAAAATGTTGCTGATTGAAAAATGGACTTTGATAGTTAATGATTTGTTGTAGTTTAGAGCTAACTAAAGTTCTTTTCAACTTTGGGCAAAGTACATGAGAGAAATGCGTTTCTTGTTTCATTGCGGCTCTCTCATGTGCCTTAGTGTAAGGTTCTCCACAATCTGCTGCTAAAACTTGAAAGTAAGGTTCCACTAATTAGGCGAGTCCTTTGCAACTTGTTTTTATCTCATGTACCCATCACCCCTCATGTAGGAGTTCCATGTTTAGGAGAGACGGGTCAGTCTTGCTGAGCCTTCATGCTCACTGCTTGTGTTTGAAGCTTTTGCAGGGTTCTATGAGGAAGGGACTCCCGAAGAGGAGGCGGAACCCCAGGAGGGGAACCCCGTTGAGTGGGAGTCGTGCACGCCGCCGTGTTAGTGTGCGTGTGTGCTAGCAAGGACACGTTCACGGGCTGAACGTGAACTTGATGCGTAGTCTACGCCCGTGAGTGTAGACTGGACCTATTTTGATGTACAAATGTTCATAAAGCACTATATGTAATAAAAGTTTTGCTTTCACTTTGTACCTTTGATGTGTGTTATCCGGTGCTGTGCAACGCAGCACCCCTCAGCGTGATCCTGGCTCGACAAGACCGTGGGGTCGTGCCAGGAGAGGCACAGTTTAGCTCGGAAATGGTGAGAACATCACGAGCTGGGCGTCGTGTGGGACTTTGCAGTGACTAATTCACCGTGAGGTGGAGGGTTGGGGCGGGCGCCGGCAGTACATGGCCGAGCTGCGGTTGCTTGCGAGTTGATGGCTCGGTTGAGTCGGTTCTCTCTGTTCTCAGTCACTGACCAGTGGGCCTACTTCTCCCCCCTAATTATTTTCCATTCTTTGCTGCAAATATCTCAGCTACTCACACTTAAATGGTAGACATAGCCACAAAGTCATGGAATGAACTTGAATTCTTCACATTGGAGTTTGTTTGGCCAATTGGGTTCACATTTGAATTTGGAATTCAAATTTTTTCAGTTTTGAATTAATCCAAATATTTGCTTTACTTCACCTCATGTTTATTAGACTTGATATTGTGCATTATGTCTAGGATGCTTGAAGCCCACTTGCATGGCTATTAAATCCCTGAATAGAAGGTTTAGTGTAGGCTTTGCCTCGTAGTAGATGGCTAGGCTAATGTTGTAGCTAGCTCTGTAGAAGTCGAGTAGTAAAAAGCTACTCGCGAGAAAGGTAGAGTAATGGAGTTACTCGCGAGAGATTGATGATAAAAGCACCCTCATGAAAAATGAGATGGGGACGGGGAGTTCCTGTAGGATGGAGCGCTCAAGGTTGTCTCGACCTGCAATGGGTGTGACAATGCTTGAGATCACATTGGGCCTGGGCCGGATGGTAAGGCAAATGTGGAGGTTGGGTTTAGCCCCGTCCGTGTCAGTTAAGGACCGTATGTATGCAGCGCTGCTGGACAAGATTGAGATGTACCAGATATATAGTGGGGTATGGGACCCATGAAACTGATGTAACTCGATGGACCGTGATATAGAAACTCATCCTTTGTGTGGGAATGGCGTTGAGAAGGCGAGGTGTAAATCCTTTAGCGGGCAACTTCGACGTGTCTGTGTAGAGGACCATCCTGCTCGGCATGAAACATTTTTCTATGTCGGGGTGTCGTGTGAAAGGTTGCTGCATACAACATAAGAAAGAGCTCTTGAGAGAGTCTTTCGAGGCAGGTGTATGTGTTGTGTATGTGGGTTGTATCGCGGAAGAGGATTGAGCATACTTGCCCACTGCGCTGTGACATAGTAAGAAGAGGAATTAAGTCTCTTAACATGTTATTTATGGTTTAATCATTGTATTGGAACCTTGACTTAATTAGATATAGTGCCAACTAAAGTTCTATTCCACCTTAGGCTAGCAACATTGGGATAAGCATTTCTTGTTTGATTGTGGACTTCCGGTGTTGTGAGGCGTGAGGACCACTAAAATGAAGGCTATAGGAATCTGAATATAAGGATCAAGTTTAGTCAAGCTTTGTTTTGAAAATTCATGTTCCTACTGTCTTACTACCCCTGCATGTAGAGTTACATGTTTAGGATTGATGGTTAAGACTTGCTGAGCTTAGTGCTCACGGTTGCTTCTGTGTTGTTTTTGCAGGTAGCAGGATGCCTGCTATGAAGAGGGTTGTTTGGTGAGATGACAAACCTCATGGTTCGTTCCACTCATCAGACACCCAGCCGCTGCCTTTCTTGGTGAAGCTAGTGGGAAGCGTTCGCGGGCTGAACGACTTCTATTCGGCATAGTTAGTGTCAAGAGTGAGTAGATTGTCCAGTTTGTAAATTCCACTGTGTGTGTACTTTATGTTGTAAAAGATCATATCTGGAGCAATAAAATTGTTTCATATGTTTTTACCATTTTTTCGTGCATGCTGTTGGGTGCTGCATCGCACGGCACCACCCAGTGCGATTCCCGGGCGAGCGGCACCGACCCCGTTGGGGGCGGCCCCTCACAGTTATGCCTTGACGCCTGGAGGTATAGGTTACATCAGTTTATCGGACCCCATATATCCGATATGCCTTCGGTACATTCAAACATGATTAGCATGGGCCGCACACGGATTTGTCCTCAATCGACACGGACAGGGCTACGCACACAAGACTTACTTTGCTGCGTCCTAACCCCTGCCTGTCTCATTTTGTTCTTACTAAAGTTGTCTCACATCCCAAATCAATCCCGTGTGTCGCGAACCCTGTACTCGCGAGTAGATTCCAACTACCCGACTTGTACCAAAGTCTATAAACCTTGAGAACAGCATGAACTACTCGAGGACTTAGACACTACCCTCACTCCTTTTGGAATAATCTGGTTATACATTTGGGGTTTCATCCATCATACACCTAATGCACACACATACTTCACGCTAAGTGTATATAAAGCAAAACTTTATAAAACTTGTTAAATGCAAACCGGGGCTTACCTTGTTGCTGCGGGTCAGGTGCTAGTGTCTCCTCTGGAAGTATGAAGTCCAAAACCTCCGGGGTCTCCTCGCGTTCAGCGACTACACGTAAGCAATTCAATCGATATGTCAAATTTAAATGCAAATGTGTTGAATTTAGTATGTAAAGACTATAACTCTAGCTAGACATTCCCTTTGGCCCTTAAATTTTTACTGTGGCTTGGTAATAACCTAATCAGAGACTTGACCAAATTTCATTTGAAACAAAGCTCATTTGGGCTCTGCACAAATAAAAGTCTAAATGGTCATTACTAGAGCTTCTAAGGATTTCCAGAGATTTTCATGGATCAAACCATTACTTTATGGAAACTAGAGTTTGAGATGGTTCTAATGGAGTTGGTTTCATGTAATCTAAAGAATCCTAGAGAAAATTATGCCCTAATCAAGATTTGAGAAAATTCTGAAAAATGTTTCTGTACATTTTTCTATTTTCTCAGGGCGGTTCAATTAATCACACGATTAGGGGGACTAAATGAACTCAGATGGATCTGGAATTTTTCCTTTGACTCAAGGATTTTACAATGAATATCCTAGCGAAATTTCAGAATTTTCCATAAAGAAATTCTCCAGATAAAATTCCCCACAGTTTAAACTTTAGGGAATTAATTCTGGAAAAATAACACGTTTCATGAACTGAAACTTGTTTTGATGGATATTACTCGAAGAGCTGAATCCAAAAAAATTTGGTTTACTAATTTTGGGTACTTCTACACAAAGTTATGGCCTTCCAAATTTGGGGAAATTCTGGAAATCCAATCTAAGTTCAAAAGGTTTAAACCGGGCTGGTGGGCCCGAGGGCTACGTGTAAGCCCGACAACGAAGCCACATGTGGGTCCGCTTAATTTCCCGCGTAGCCGCAGGGAATCCCGGCGCCACAGCGGATCCTGGCCCCGGTTTCCTCTCACTGCCACGCGGGGCCCGCACCCTTTCGTCTACATCACGCAACCCGCGACAACCGCGGTGGTGCCTCGCTGGAGAGGTCGCCACCGTCGTTCTACTGCACGACCTTCGACAAAACTCGCCACCTGTGCACAACTTCGCCCGAGGAACACGTTGGTGCACTCACCGGAGCTCGGTGATGGCCGGAACAGTGCTCGTGACGGTGACAGCGGCCGGGAAAAATAACACGTTTCATGAACTGAAACTTGTTTTGATGGATATTACTCGAAGAGCTGAATCCAAAAAAATTTGGTTTACTAATTTTGGGTACTTCTACACAAAGTTATGGCCTTCCAAATTTGGGGAAATTCTGGAAATCCAATCTAAGTTCAAAAGGTTTAAACCGGGCTGGTGGGCCCCAGGGCTACGTGTAAGCCCGACAACGAAGCCACATGTGGGTCCGCTTAATTTCCCGCGTAGCCGCATGAAATCCCGGCGCCACAGCGGATCCTGGCCCCGGTTTCCTCTCACTGCCACGCGGGGCCCGCACCCTTTCGTCTACATCATGCCACCCGCGACAACCGCGGTGGTGCCTCGCTGGAGAGGTCGCCACCGTCGTTCTACTGCACGACCTTCAACAAAACTCGCCACCTGTGCACAACTTCGCCCGAGGAACACGTTGGTGCACTCACCGGAGCTCGGCGATGGCCGGAACAGTGCTCGTGACGGTGACAGCGGCCGGGAGCTCATCGGCGACGTCAAACTCGGTGTACTCTACACCTTTTTCAATGCAGTTTCTTCGGAGAGTCCGCTGAGACTTGCTGATCATGGATATGAGAACTGATCCTCGTGAAAATGGCTGCAACTAGGACCTCACTGCAAGGTGCCCGGTTTTCGGCCACCGGCACAAAAATCTCGCGGAACTAGGGTCTTAGTGCGTGGAACTGGTTGCTACTTGATCGAGGAAGTGAGCTAGGTGTTCTAGATCATGTCTAGTGTGAAGCTCGAGCGGCGGTTGTCTCTGGGCAACGAATTTTGCCTTCGACCGAGCTCTAACCCTAACACAATCCGAGGAAAGAAACTACGAATTCTCGCCCTACACCGCATGAAATGGAGCACGGCTTTCTCCTACAGCTTCAGCACAAGCAGGCACACCTTTTATCCTATGGTGGCGGTGCGTGAATCAGCCGGTCGCCGGTGAGCAGAGGGAGCGGCAAAAAGTGGGCGAGCGGAACACGACGAACAGCTCGGGAGAGGCACAGTTTAGCTCGGAAACGGAGAGAACATCACGAGCTGGGCGTCGTGTGGGACTTTGCAGTGACGAATTCACTGTGAGGTGGAGGGTTGGGGCGGGCGCCAGCAGTACGTGGCCGAGCTGCGGTCTCTTGCGAGGAGATGGCTCGGTTGAGTCAGTTCTCTGTGTTCTCAGTCACTGACCGCTGGGCCTACTTCTCCCCCCTAATTATTTTCCATTCTTTGCTGCAAATATCTCAGCTACTCACACTTAAATGTTAGACATAGCCACAAAGTCATGGAATGAACTCGAATTCTTCACATTGGAGTTTGTTTGGCCACATTTGGTTCACATTTGAATTTGAAATTCAAATTCAGTTTTGAATTAATCCAAATATAGCTCCCGACAAGATGAACTCCAATGAGGATAAAAATTGGCGGACTAACTCAGAAAGATGTGATGAGTTGGTATATGAAGTTAACTTTTTAATCCAAGTGATGAAAGTGGCTGAAATTTGAACTTGCATTCAAATAGCACTTTTTGCAATTGTATCTAAAAGTGCCTCAAAATAATTTGAACTCGCATGAAACTTGGCATGAGGACTACTAAGAATGTTTAGGGCCTAATGGTGAGATCAGCCTCTCATGTGTGTGTGGAGACCACCCTGTGGTTCACCCACTCCGGGATTGCAGAGGGTGGTGCTGTGCGATGCGGCACCCAACAGAACACAAGAAAAGAATATGAACAACATACAAACTTTATTTTACATAAAACTGCGGAAGTCTTTTACAAACTTACTGTACAGCGGAAATATTATACATACTACACTCTCATACTAACTAAGCAAAAAGTGTAGCCGTTCAGCCCGGGGACGCTACACACTAGCAGCACTCCAACGAAGGTCACGGCGGCATGCAGGGTCCAGCTCGGCCGTGTACCCCGACATGGGCACCGCCTCGTCCTCGGACCCTTCCTCATAACTCTCACCTGCACACAGCTCGAATATTGCAACCGTGAGCAAGAAGGCTCAGCAAGGCTTAACTGATAACCCTGGACATGGAACTCTACATGCACGGAGTAGTAATATGGGAAAAAAACTTTGCAATAAAGACACGCCTACATGTTAATCCTTACTTTAAGTTTTATAGCAGCAGTTTGATGAGCCTTAGGCGGCCCTCACATCGGAAGTCCACAATCAAACAAGAAACGCTTTCCTCCGATGTGATGATGCCCAAAGTGAAAGATAAACTTAATTAGCTCTACATCTACAGCAGACATGGTTTCAAAACATTACTAGATCAACACGGCATAATACCATTCATCTGGCTTCTTGCACTTCTTACTACGTCACAGAACAGTGAACAAGCGGTACTCAAATAACCATGAGGGATGGTGATTGCAATCAGTAGACACCCGGACAACACGTCACATACACCCACTTTCAGAAGTGTGATGCCACACACCTTCCTATTCTGTTGTATCAACAACCTTTCAAAGGAAACCCAAATGCCGAACAGGTCCATCCGTAACAGGCAGGAGGTCCCCGCATGGAGTGTGACTGTGCCCACCGGCAGATTTACACCTTGCTACCCTCAACCCACTCCTATAAAACGGTTGGGTAAGCCTCGGCACCCAGGTTAACCAATTACATTCCTACTTATGTCAGTATGCCATCCGGTACTGTTCGATACTTGTTCATCAGGCCCGTACACGACTCGGTCCTCAATCGACACCAACAGGGCTACGCTCGTGAGACCTCCACTCACTGCATCCAATCCCTCCTGCTGGGTCTCAGTTTCACAATTCTTAAGCCATTTTCTACTCTTTCCATACCGTGTGATAAAACCTTACCTCGCGAGTAGATTCCAACTACTCGACTTCTACCGAGATCCTAAGCACATTAGCATGACATTCTCTACTCATCGAGTCTGTAAACTACCCAACCCTTCACAGGATTTAAAGTCATGCAAGTGGGGTTTCAAACACCTTAACTCTAATGCAACCATTTCAACCTAGACATAAGTGATACAAATGAAAAACTTTGTAAAAGGTACTTAAATGCAAACCGGGGCTTGCCTGGTTGCTAGTTAAACGGAAAGTCAGCGTCTGGTGGGAGGATGTCCAACGGCTCCGGTGTCCCCTCAACTTCGGTTACTATATGAAATGTAGCAAAATATATGTATAAGTGCTAATGAAGTATAATAATTAACTTCTATTGATAGCTACTGCTTATTATAATCCTTAATTGGCTTTGGGATTTTTCCAGTGGATACTAGACTCTCTAAGAATGACGTGAGCAAAATTTGGAGAACATTCATTGAACCTTGTGGTCTCCAAAATTCCCACAAGTACAAGGCTTCTCTGAATTTTGAGCCCAAATATGGAGTTTTAACAAGTCTAACTGTGGAAGATCTAATTATGGTAAGTCCCCATGGTTCTAACAGAATTTGTTTCACCATTGTTAGAGCTACCAACAGGGAGATATGAATTTTGGAAGTTGATATGAAATGCTGAAAAGTCTCTGTTTAGAATTTGAATTTTTAAATAAAGGCTGAACTTTGGAAGACAATTTAGCCTAGCAAATGAACCCCAATGAAGCTAAAATTCTTACTGGAGCTCAGTAACTAGGAAAAGGATTTGCTGCCCAAATTTGGGAATGTTTCATAAAGAATTGCTCCTGGAATAAATCTCTAAAGGATTTATACAAAACAATTATTCAGAAATTCCTGGGATTTTTCACAGTAAGCACTTTGTTTCTCTACAAAGTAAATCTTATGAGGAATCCAACAAAATTTGTCTCACCCTTTTTGGAGTTTTCTACACAAAGTTATGGCTTTTTCAAGTTTGAACCACTTTCTGTTTGAAGTTTACACAGAGAACTCAAATGTGGGGCCCGCTTGTCAGTTCTTTCTTCAACCTCTCGACAGTGAACTCGCGCGCACAGAAAACCGGATCTTGGTGCGTGCCGTTCTCCCTTGCTTCTCAACCAAATTGGCTCCGGTTTCAGCCTACATGACCGTTGGAACGTGGCGCAGCTGCCGGGCAATGTCTCCCTGCTTGAAAATGGCCGGAAGTGGGTCTGCATCGGCGGTCGCGCTTGGTGGTGCGGCATAGACATGTTCTGGCGTGTCCCAAGCTTCTCCCGACAAGATAAGTTGCCCTAAAGCATCCCTAGTGGTCGGGGAACATGGAACGCATGCCAAACCTTGCAGCAAACGGCGGGAAAAGGGGGTCCACCGTAGGACCGACCCGTTTTTGCCGCCGCCGGCGAATTCTCGTCGCCGGGGCCGTGGGATGGACGGTTGGCTTCGGTATTCGGCATGGTAGGGCACTAGGAGTTGTAGTTGCTATGGCTTGAACCGAAGAACGAATGATCATGTGTGTTGGATGAATTTCTCGGTTTGGTTTTTCTTGGTTCTTCACGTGTACCGGCGCCAAAACACAAATTCCGGCGACCCGGCAGTGGGGACGAGCAAGAAGAGGTCGGGAGCATGATCTACACACCTTGGCTCACCTTAGGAAGGTGTTGGTCGTGCGGGGGAGGCGCTGGACCTGCTGGAAGACGAGGAGCAGTGAGGGCGACGATGCTCTGTTTTCTTTCGGCGAAGAATGGCTCAGGCACAGCGAGGGGAGGCCGGGGATGACGCGGCCCCACAGCCTTGTCGAGCCAGGATCACGCTGAGGGGTGCTGCATTGTACAGCACAGGATAATGCACATCAAAGATACAAAGCGGAAGCAAAATTTTATTACATAAACAGGTGTATGAACATTTTTCCAACAAAATATGTTCTGTTTACACTCACGGGCGTAGACTACGCATCGACTTCACGTTCAGTTCGTGAATATGTCCCCGCTAGCACACACACACACTAACACAGCGGCGTGCATGACTCCCACTCGACAGGGTTCCCTTACTAGGGTTCCGTCTCCTCCTCGGGAGTCCCTTCCTCATAAACCCCTGCAAAAGCTTCAAACACAAGCAGTGAGCACGATGGCTCAGCAAGACTGACCCGTCTCTCCTATACATGAAACCTCTACATGAAGGGTGACAGGGTACATGAGGTAAAATATGATGCAAAGGACTCGCCTAATTAGTGGAACCTTACTTTCAAGTTTTAGCAGCAGTTTGTGGAGAACCTTACGCTAAGGCACATGAGAGAGCCGCAATAGAACAAGAAACACATTTCTCTCATGTACTTTGCCCAAAGTTGAAAGGAACTTTAATTAGCTCTAAACTACAACAAGACATTAACAAGCAAAGTATATCTTTCAAATCAGCAAACTTTTAACATGTATCTAGCCTGTTCTTGCTACGTCATGGTACAATGAACAAGTGGTACTCACTGACCGCAAGGGACGTCGATTATAATCGATTTACACCTGCAGGGTTACCCGAATAACTCGTCACGTACGCCCATACTCGATATTGCCTACCGCAACCATCATGGACGTCGTACGCAATCACCTTTCACCCGTCAGCCAAATGTTGAACTGGTCCAATCGTCCCGAGCAAGAGATCTCTGCGTGTGCATCCACAGTGCCGCCAGCCGATTTACACCTCGAGCTCTCAACCTACCCTCTGAACGACCAGCTATGCCTCAACACCCAGCTACCTGTGTTACATCGGTTTCCCAGTTCCCATATAGCCGGTAGGTCTTCGGTACTGTTCTAGCTTGTTCAACAGGCCCGCACATGGCTCGGTCCTCAATCGACACAAGCGAAGCTATAGCACCCAGGCCCCAAGTCCTGATGCCCTTACTCTCCGCTCGGTCTCATGTTTCTTGCTATGTGTTTTATTTGCTATCTTTACCCGAGTCGAGTGCCTCTAGCCTATCCTCGCGAGTAGTTCCAACTACTCGACTTGTTCCGAATCCTACCCTATCTTAGCATTGCAGTAGCTAAACGGGGTTTTCAATTCTAATCCCAACCCATGGTTTTCTTGGCTATGCATTTGGGTTTCAAACAAGACTCTAATGCAAGAAGTAAGTGGGTGCTCAAAGTAAGTTCTCAAAACAGTAAAAATTTGTAAAACGGTTAATGCAAACCAGAGCTTGCCATGCTGCTCTTGGTCATAGGCTAGCTGCTCTTCCGGAGTGACGAAGTCTAAGACTTCGGGTTCCTCCTCAACCTTAGCGACTACATGAGAGAATATATATATGTGTCAATTTGAATGAAATTAAATTGAAGTTTAAACTTGTGAGGACTATAAGTCTTACTATACAGACCCAATGACTCCGAAATTTTTACTGTGGTTTGGATACAACCTAAACAGAGATTCGGCCAAGTTTTATTTGCATCAAAGCTCATTTGAGCTCTCCACAAATAATTATGCACTTGGTTTCATTAGAGCTCCTAGGGTGTTCTAGGGATTTTCATGGAGCAATCCATGACTTTCTGAAAACTAGATTTTCAGAGGATTCTAATGGTGTTGGTTTCACTTAATTTGAAATTTCCTATCTAAAGATATGAGCTAAACAATTTCAGAGAAATTCTGAAAATGTTTCTGGGCATTTTCTACTTTCTCTGGAACAGTTTTATTAATCACACCATTAGGTGGATCAAATGAGCTAAAATGGATCTGAATTTTTTATGGTAGCTTAGGGATATTTTGGTGAACATCCCAGCAAAATTTCAGAAATTTCCTCCATAGGGTTCTCCAGTTAAATTTCTAAACAGTTTAAATTTTAAAGAATTAATTCTGGAGAACTAAGGATTTTCATGAAGTGAAACTTGATTTGCTGGATAGTACTCAGAGAGCTGAATCCAACAAAAATTTGGTTCACTCGATTTGTAGTTTCCTAGCCAAAGTTATGTGGGTTTGAAGTTTGAACTAAAACTGAAAATCGGGGAAATGTTTAAAACACTGCACGTGGGTCCCATGTACAGTGTCATCGTCTACCTCCCGCCAGCGCCGGAGCGTGCAACGTCCAGCGACGGCGGCGCGGTCCATTCTCGGCCGCTACTGCCTAAATTTTGACACGGTTTCTTCCTACGTGATCCTTGGAGCGCGGCGCACACGCCGGGCAACTTCTCGGACCTCGACATCACCGGAAACCTAGTCGGCGACGGTGGAGGCGGAAGATGAGCTCGGGTCCGACGGTGCTAGCTCATCTCGGCGGTGAACACGATCGACCAATGGGTCGCAAAGCACCACTGGGGCACGGGGAAGCTAACCCTGCCATCCTCTTGGCCGGAGATCGCCGGGAAAGTAGACTTCACCGGCAACCCGAGCCGTTTTCACCGGCGATGGCCAAACTCAGGTGCTCTTCTCACTGGGTTGATCACCATCGCTAAGACTCGGCTGAGTAACCGTGAGGTGCTACTCTAGCTTCAGCTCGACCAGGATTCTCAGTGATCAAGTGATTGAGCTGAATTTTGAGTTTTGGTTCTCGGTGGTCTATACGGTGATCATCGGAAGAATTGAAATTCTGGCTAACCGGCACTAAGAGGGAGCTAGAGAGTTCAGGGAGAGCTACTAGACCTCGATGCTAACCTCAGAGACACGTTTATCGCGCTGGAGAAGCTTAGGACTGCTCGGACGACGGCGTCGAGTCGGAGCAGCTTTCGGGTTGACAGAGCACCGGAAGATCGGCTCGGACAAGCTACACCGAAGCTGATCACGAGCAGCTGAGGGCTGTAACACGTTGAGCAAGGATCGGCGGTGCCGTTTATGGCCTCATCTCGCGGTGGAAGGCACTGCTTTGGCCGGTCGACAGCGAGGTGATGCGGTGGGGCTGTGCGGCGATCAGCTCGGTGTTTTCAGCGCTGGAAACGTCGAGGCAGTGGGAAAATGGTTCGCTGCCGGCGGCAGCTCGAAGATATATCGCTGAGGACGTCGGTTTGTGGCGCTGATCAGTGACCAGGAGGTGGAAGTGGAGGGAATTCGCCGTGGCGCTCGCGCGGTCACGCGCAAGACCCGAGCTGCGGCACCTTCAGTCGGTTAAAACACTGGTGAGGCTGACATGTGGGTCCCACCCCGGTTTTAACGTCTGAAATTGAATTTTTCCCACTGCTCTAAATAGTAGAGACCCAAATAACCTTGGTCATTTGAATTATCTACCCTCTGTCCATTTGAATTGGATAGAATTCAAATTGGGGTTTGTTTGAATATATTTTCAGCACATATGAAGTTTGAAATTCAAGTAAAGTTTGAATTTGCTAAACTTAGCTCATGTTAATATCAACTCCAAATGGAGTGAAAATTGGTGTGTGAGCTCACAAAAATGTGCTGAGTAAGAATATGCCTCCCACTTTTTAATTCATGGGATGGAAATAGTTTGAATTTCAATTTGGGTTCAAACCACCCTCTTTCTAGTTATACCCAAAAGGACTTAAAAAAGGTTTTGAATTTGGGTGAAATTTGGCATGAGCATTCCTAGCAAGGTGTTGGAGTTTATCACAAGCTCAGCCCCTAGATGATGCATGTGGGAAATGCCACTTTTGCATTTTGTGAGTTTATTCTCTATTGAGCATTTTGATGGTGTTTACTTGCTCTTCCAATGTATTCATCAAGTTTCTTCAAATGAAGTGTGTGTGTGGTGATGAACACTTTGAATATGTGCCAAAAACTTAGGCCCTTACATTCCCCCCCTTAAAAGAATCTCGTCCCGAGATTATATGGTGAAAATAAGAGAGAGGATGGTGGAAAATTACCGTATCTGCGACGTGAAAAAGTCGGGGTAGTTAGCGCGAAGAAATCCTTCGCTCTCCCATGTCACTTCGTCTACGGAGTGATTACTCCATAGAACCTTGTAGAACCACAACGTACGGTTGCGTGTGGTTCGGGCCTTTTCATCAATAATCTGAACCGGTTCCTCCCGATACGTGAGATCCGGTTTTAGTTCTTCTATATCCTCCAGCTGAATGGTAGTTGATAGCTTGAGACACTTCCTCATCTGGGAGATGTGAAAGACTTCGTGCACACTGGAAAGTGCTTCTGGTAAATTCAGCCGGTATGCTACTGATCCACATCATTCGGTAATCGGAAATGGACTGATGAATCGGGGTGCCAACTTTCCTCTCACCCCGAATCTGTTTATGCCCTTCATTGGAGACACACGTAGGTATACGTGATCCCCAACTTCGAATTGTAATGGGCGTCTTCTCCGGTCCGCATACTGTTTTTGTCGGGATTGGGCGGCTTTTAGGTTCGCTTGAATCAGCCAAACCTTTTCCTCCGCGTTGTTGACAAGATCAATCCCGAAGGTGACCCTCTCGCCAGACTCACACCAATTCAATGGTGTGCGGCATTTTCTCCCGTATAGCGCCTTGTAAGGCGCCATCTTGATGCTGGCTTGGTACCCATTCTTCTGAGAAGTGGTGGGTAAACCGACGATGAAGTCCATGCTTACATCCTCCCACTTCCAGGTAGGAACTCCCAGTGGTTGTAGCAATCCCGGTTTCCTCATGTGATCTGCGTTCACCCTTCGACATGTATCACACTCGGACACGTACTTTGCGATCTCCCATTTCATCTGTGTCCACCAAAACTTGCTTCTGAGTTCTTGATACATTTTGTTGCTGCCGGGGCGAATAGAAAACTTTGACAAGTGAGCCTCATCAAAGATTTTCTTCTGTAACTCCGGGTTACGGGGTACGACGATCCGGTCCTTGAACCATAGGACGCCGTCTCCGTCTTTTTGGAAACATTTCAGCTCCCCACTGTCTATACGTCTCCGCAAATGCGACATGCCCTTGTCACGTTTCTAAGCTGCCGCTATTTCTTCACGGATGGTGGGGATCAAAGCTAAGTTGTAGAGAGCTCCATGTGGAATCACATGCAATGGTGGCTCCCTCTCTTCCAACGGCGCGATGGTCAGATTGTTGACCTGTGACTTGCGACTCAGTGCATCCGCCACTACGTTTGCTTTGTCGGGGTGATAATGGATTTCTATTTTGTAATCCTTTATCAACTCTAACCATCTTTGCTGCCTCATGTTCAGCTCTTTCTGAGTGAATATGTACTTGAGCCTTTTATGGTCGGTATATGAATGTACGAGGTTACCGAGTAGGTAGTGCCTCCACATTTTAAGTGCGAGTACCACGGCAGCGAGCTCCAAGTCGTCAGTTGGATAATTCTGTTCATGGTTTATGAGCTGCCGTGATCCATACGCGACCACCCTTCGGTCTTGCGTCAGCACACATCCGAGCCCAATGCCGGATGCATCACAGTACACATCGAACGGTTTTGTTTTGTCTGGCTGGCCAAAAACGGTGCTGATGTTAGGTGCTTCACTAAAGCCTTGAGTGCAGCTTCACATGCTGGACTCCAAACATATTTGGTAGCCTTCTTCAGCAGCTCCGTCATAGGCTTGGCAATCTTCGAGAAGTTCGGAATGAACCTCCGATAATATCACGCGAGTCCGAGGAAACTCCGTACCTCGTGATCAGTTCTCGGGGACTTCCAATTCAGCACTTGTGTGATTATACTCGGGTCTACAGCGATTCCCTCCACTGAGATAATATGCCCGAGAAAAGGCACTAGCGATATCCAGAATTCACACTTACTGAATTTCGCGTATAGCTTGTGATCCCGCAGCCGTTGCAAGACTATACGCAGATGCTTCGCGTGTTCTTCCTCTGACTTGGAATATACCAATATGTCATCGATGAAGACCACGACAAACTTGTCTAGCTCTGGCATGAATACCGAGTTCATCAAATACATGAAGTGAGCTGGAGCGTTGGTGAGGCCAAAGGACATGACCAGATACTCATAAAGCCTGTACCTCGTCGAGAAGGCCGTCTTCGGAATATCCTCAGTCCGTATTTTAATCTAGTGGTACCTGGATCTTAAGTCCATCTTGGAAAAGATATTTGCTTTAACCAACTGATCAAACAACATGTCGATCCGTGGCAACGGGTACTTGTTCTTGATGGTTACGGTGTTTAGTGGACGATAGTCCACGCAAAGCCGCAACGTCTCGTTTTCTTCTTCACAAATAATGCCGAACAGCCCCATGGAGAGGAGATCGGCCTAATAAAACCCTTCTCCAGCAAGTCCGTTAATTGCGTCTTCAGTTCAGCCAATTCCTTGGGCACCATCTTGTACGGCCTTTGGGATATTGGCATGGTTCCCGGTGCAAGTTCAATCTTGAACTCCACCTCTCTGTGGGGCGGCATCGCCGGTAAATCATCCGGGAATACGTCAGGGAACTCACAGACTACTGGAATATCTTCCAATCTGATAGTTGTGGACTGATAAACACTTGGAAGTTTTATTTCTGGACTGTCCAGAAATAAGGAATGAGATTCGTGCACTTCTGAGTTCAAGTGCACAACTCGGAGGATGGTGTCTAAAACAGTGCCGTGGAGGGTTAACCACGACATCCCTAAGATGGCATCGACCTTTTGTCCCTCTAAGACTATGAGAGATGTAGGTTATACTCTACCATCTAAGCATAATGGCGCTTTTGGAACCATCATGCTTGCTGAAATTTTCCCACCCGGTGAACAAATCAAGTATGGACTATCGGTGGGTACTTTTTGCAAGCTGTATTTAGCAATAAAAGCTTGGCTAATGAAGCTATGTGTGGCGCCTGAATCAAATAACACTATAGCGGGATGCTGGTGGAGTTGGAACATACCCGCAAGGATTGGTTCACCTACGGCACGTCCTCTATGGCAAGTTGGTGGACAGTGCCGGGCCTAGGGTTTGCCCGCCGCGCTTTAGTGGGGTTCCGGGGCTGATTCCTCCCTGGAAGTTGCGGTGCAACTCCGCTGCCTTGCCTCTTAGGACAATTGTTGGCGAAGTGTCCTGGGCGACCACATTTGTAGCATGTCTGCTGCTTGACTGGTGCTCGGGGAACAAAAGCCCGGCATGCACTGCTGGGGTGCATACGCATGCGGCATCGCCCGCTGTTGTTGTTGTTGTTGATGCGGAGGTGGTACTGGCAGTGCCAGCCTGAATGCCGGTGGAGATAGGGCCGACTGCGGAATGGCATCGGCCTCTGTGGTGGTTGCCAGCGTGGACCCGATGTTGGGCGATTCACCATCCGGTATCTCTGAGAAGGACCACCTCCTTCTCCGCTGCTTTGCGGCGCGCTTCACTTCCTTTCCGCCGCCGCTAACTCCTTGCCGGAGTCCTCCTGAACAATCGCAGCATCAATAATGTCATTGAGGCTGCCGCGATTGAACATCGCCAGCTTGTCCTTCAGGAGTGGGTTAAGCCCCTGGTAGAAATGATCCCGCCACTTTTTGTCGGTATCGGCGTGATACGAAGCGTAGAGCGCAAGATCATTGAATGCCCTGGAGTACTCCAGCGCGTTCCGGCTTCCTTGTTGCAGGCGTAGGAACTCCTGCGTCTTCCTCTTCATGAGACCCGGCGGTATGTGATAGGCCCTGAAGGCCATCCAGAATTCCGCCCAGGTCATAACTCGCTCGGTGGGCTGCGAATCACAGTAGTTCACCCACCAAGCGCTCGCGGATCCTTGGAGCTGTTGGACCATGAACTGAGTCTTGCGCTGCTCACTCACTTGAAGCAGCCCGAACTTCATCTCCATCGTGTGGAGCCAGTTGTCCGCATCGAGGGGTTCATCCGCCCTTGAGAATACCGGGGGATGAGTAGCCAGAAAATCGGAGTAGGAGCTCTGTTGGCGCTCCTCCCGACCTTGACGCCTCTCCGGTCGAGATGTATTTGCAATGAGGGTTTGCAGCAACTCCGTGTGCTGCTGATGAGATCCCGCCACCGCCGCCACGATGTCAGCCAAAGTAACCATTGGCAGTGGCGGTGGCGGTTGTTGCTGTTGCTGTTGCTGCTGTTGCTGTCCCGAGGAATCTTCGGGAGCCTGTTGAGAGGTCTCTCCCCCCTGACTGGAACCCCAAACGTCCGGGTTGGCACAAGTGCGATTCATTCTGAAATTTAAAATCGCAGCGATCAGCACATGTCATACTTAAAATTCCATATGAAACAGCAGGTATTGAAGTGACGCATGAATAATTTGCACAACATTCACATATATTGATAAAGCATAAACTTTATACAGGATACATTAGTCTCGGGTCTCCGAGAAGTCATGCTCATGTCGTCACTACCTATACATACACTACTGTCTACACGACATGTCACCGAATACAAAAGTTTGGGTTACATTACTCTAGCTGCCCTACTTGGCAACGGTGACCTCCTACTCGGAGTAGAACTCGACCTCCTGTGGGTCGTCCTCCTCCGGTACCTCTGCTGGTGGCTCCGGGTCCATGACCTCCTCTTCCGTTTCAGGTTCCCCCATTGCCGGAAGACCCAAAACCACAGGTACGGCATCCACCATTGGTATGCCCATTACCGGAGGTACAAGGTCCTGCAACATGTGCACCTCGTCCATGGCCTGGTTGTAGTCCTCTTCCCAGCCTTGCCCCTCCTCAATAGCGTCATCATGCTCTTGAGTGAGGACATCATTCTGCTGGGTCAAGGCTTGCACTTGCTGTTGCAAAGCCGTGATGTCGACTTGACTTTTCCTTTTCACCTTCTTCAGGCGATGCAACTGATTGTGTCGTTCATTCAGTCGCTTTATCGTCAGAAGGAGAACATTGCGAAGTGCGCTGTGAGCACTCTCGAAATGATCTCCACGGCTGGTGCTCTCCTTGAGCTTTGCGGCAAGACAATCCGTATGAACAGCTTGGCTGTCCATCACGGCTTTTCCTGCCCTCAACTGGAGGCTGAGGTTCGCCTCCGCGGGGTTGTACCTTGGGCAACCCGGATCTGTTGCCTCCATGTACCTTTCCCCCCACACATGATTAGCTCACTCCTCCACCGGAACGAGTGCGTATGGAGTGCACTCCATAGCTCTCACGTGTAGTTGGCAGGAATGCGACATGGTGTCGCGGGCTGCCACTTGCCACATCCCCTCCTGCTGTCTACCTCTCACCGTAACGGTGAACGGCGCCCAACCGGGTGGCGTGGGTCCTGCAGGAACATCGACATGTATTGTCCATGTCTTGTTCCCCCCTCGCCTTCTTCCTTGGTGAAGAACTGCGGCATCTCGCTCTACCCGAAAGAATGAAGCATTTGCCTCAATGTTTCCGGATAACTGCTGCGGTGAGAACAGTGGGATACCACCCACCCGTTCTCCAATTGTCTATCCGCTGTCATCTGTAGAAACATATTTGAGAAATGTCAAATATTTGTTTGAACAGTAAACCATTGAGTTATAACATAAAATATGTTATTGAACTCATAAAACTTGGAAACATAGTTCAAACTTAAACAAATTTGACTGCTGATCTGCTGTCCAATGCGACAGCCCTTACCAGTTTCCATTTCAACCTGATTTAGACCATCCTAAAGGCAAAACCAATTCTGGAGCTCAACAAGAAAGTTAAAGTTAACTTCAAAATCTTTCTATAAAGTATTTGCTTGGCTTAATATATGTTCTGGTTGAAAAGTTATGAGATGTTAAATTTGACATAATTTCTGGAGAAAACTGGACAGCACCTCCCTGCTTGAGATACCGATTTTATCCAAGAATTCCAGTTAATTCTACACCAAATTAGCCAAAACTTTCTGTTACAAAGTTGTAACCCATCTCATGAACCTTTCAGAACTACCTCATTTTCTATTTTTCATTTTTATGCAAGAAGTTATGCTCAATTTACAGAGAGTTACAGAGAGTGTTTGCTCTGGCCTGTTTTCTGGACAGTTTCAACTCTACTGCATTTTTCGATTGGTTAAGGGATGAAACACCTCTGGATCTCAACAGAAAAGTTGTAAAGCTTTTCCAGAGCTTTCCATAAATGTATCATATGACCAAACCTCAAAAGAACTCAACCTCTAACCTCTGATTAACTTCAGCCTTATCTCAGCTGAAAACAGGGAACTATGTCCTTAGTATCCTATAAGTTGAAAACTTGCTAACTTTGAATGTCCTAGTTAAGGGAAGGAGTTACATCACAATTTTAGTGCTCTAGATTGAAACTTTTCAGATTTACAATGAAGTTGCTCATTGTAACACCCCAAAACCTGCTAAAGAGGGGAATTTAAAAAAATTTCGACGTAATGCATGTGGTAAAGCAATTCAAATGAAAACTGGAATTCAAATTCAAATCAAAACAGAAAAAGAAAAGAAAAAGGAAAAAGAAAAACGACCAGTGGGCCGAAACCCAACTCGGCCGGCCCAGACCCCACGCGCGCCAGCCAGCCCAAGACCCGCGCGCGCGTTTCTCCCTCTCTCTCTGATGCGCGAGGCCCACGTGTCATCCCTCTCCTCGCGCGCGGGCCCAACTGCCGCGCTACTTCCACACCGATCGCCGCAGCCACGCCGATTTTCTTGCTCCGGAGCCGCGATCTCTAGCCCACGTGCTGCGGCACATCTAAACAAACCCCAGCTGCCCTCCCTCGCCCATTTAAACGCCGACAATCTCCCCTTTTTCCTCCCCGATCGGCCCATTTTTGTCTCCGGAGAGAACCGAAGCTTCCACCGCCGTTTTCCTTCGATCCTCGCTCGGATTTCCTGATCTAACGTGCTGATCATGTTCCACCGCCTCCGGGGAGTCATGCAGGTGAAGGAAACCTGGTGTTTTGCGCTCTAGACACAGCTCCGGTGAGCACCGCCACGTTTTCACCTCGGATCTCGTCGCCGACCGCGTTCCAGGGCCTCCGAGCTCAAGAAAAACCCCGAGGTGAGATCCCCGACCTCCCCTCTTCCGTTCTATGCCAAGAAATCCAAGTTTTAGGAAGTATAGACGAAATCCCGAAGTTCTCCGGCGAGATCGCCGCCTCCCGCCGCCGCGCGCCGCCAGGCAGCGCCGCCCGCACATGGCCAGGGCGACGTGGCCCCCTGAGGCCCGTCCATTTTAAATCGTGCGGTCCCTATTAGATCTAACCCGTACCGCTTCACGTTATAATCCCAGCCGTCTGTTTTGAATCCAACGGCCCACGTCAGCCCCGCGTTATAAAGGCCGGGAATCTTACGCGCTACCCCCTGGGTATCTCGGAAAACACGAGCTAGCCCCGGAAACTTTTGATCTAGCCCCTGGACCTTCAGAAATTCATGTAAATTCATTTAAAAATCAGTTTTAGCCCCTGGACTTAATAAAAATTAGGAAATCCTCTCTGTTTTGTGTAATTAGGCCCCTGAAAATTTAGGAAATAGCAAATTAGACCCTGCAGCAGGGTGGGTTTGCAATTCAGACCCTATAGGATATTAAATTCAGAAATTTGAACATGTGATTAGGATTTAAATTTAAATGGTGATGCAAGCACATGTGCAAATACAAATTTAAACTCTCCTAGCACTTGGAAAACCTTTAGAATGAGTTAAAAATTGATTTTAGGCTGAAATGATATCTGCCTAAGTGTTGCTCATTTTTATTATTTCTAGAAATACATTTTTATGCTAGGAAATAATTATGAAAATTGGTAAAATAAATTTAAATTGGTTCACATCAGAGAGGAAGTACAAAAATATTTTATTGAACATTTTAGATCAGAACCTATTCTGTTTAGATGATATGTCTTACTATTTTAATATTAAAATTCACTTTTAGGCATAGAAAATAAATCTGAAAATATAGGAAAATAAGTATGCATAATTAGAAAATGTTAAATGAGGTCTTTATTTTCAAAAACTTCAAATTAAGATTTTGTAGAAGATCTAAAAACCTATTTGGAGTAGAAACTTTTTTCATGCAAATTTTGTGGCTAAGGAGTGTATTAATTAAATATAGGGAATTTGTTCAAATGGGAAATTAATATATAGTGTGCAACTAGAAAAATGAATACAAAAGTTAGAAATAATATATATATATATATGTTTAAAAGTGTATGTAGGCCTAAAATAAACACATCTAGGGTAACCACAACACTTGAAAATGTGAATGACTTTCATATGTATGTATGTGTGGTTTGCATGAGTGAAAGTGTGGACTATGGCTTATGGATTGTTGTTTTCTTTTGCTATGTGTATTGGCATGAGTAGAACCAGCCCCAGAGCAGGTTCTCACCTTTCAAGACCAAGACTTTCCATTCCCAGAGCAGCAGGAAGAAGGCAAGTGTCCTTGACCACTTTGATCCTATACTAGGATGTGTAGTTAGAATTTAATTTGCATGGTCAATTTGGAATGTGATACCCAAGCTAGGAAGGTTCCCTAGATTTTCATTATCTTATATCCTTGTAGCCTGGGTTGGGATTTATTTTACTATGTCATTCATTCATATTACTTATGCTTAGCCATGCTTAGAATGGGATAAGTGGGATATGAGATCATCAACTTATTTACCATACTCTTGAATGAGATATTATGAGTTATGTAGAGGTAGGGATCGAGGCAAGTTGGATGATTTGGTTGGTGCTGTGTGCACGAGACTCGGGTTTGTGTTTAGTGCTTGCCTGGATCCTAAGGACCGGTTCATGGAGCATGTAACCCGGCTTTACCGTGCCAACCACATGCTGAGATGAGGCAGCTTGGCCAATTAATTAGGTGTATCTTCGGCGTAGTATGGGTGTTTGGATGGTTCGGTGAATAGGTGTCAGCTGGACTACCATATGAACCGCAAGGCTCAAGAGGGGGCCACTGCAGCGGGGTTGGAGCCTCTTGTATGCTGTTAGGGGTGAAACCTCAGTGGGCCCACGCTCGTCGGGAATCTCTTTGTAAAGGCCTCATAGTGATCTCCGGGCTACACAGCTGGGAAGTGTGAACGTGGTTCACGGCCACTTGCATAACGGAGGTTCTTTTAGTCCACCCGACAACGGGGGATGAAATCACTACATGTGGTACAGTGGTGCAAACTCTATCGAGTGAAAACTGTCATGACAGCCGTGCTCACGGTCAAGAGCGGCTTGGACTTATTCATGATTAGAGGATTGATGGTTTTGGAAGTTGTGGATGTTAAGCGGGGAGCTTAACATTGGAGATGAGACTATGTTTACTTGATATTGATGATGGGTTGAGGGATTGGGACCATTTCACCTATGTAGTAATGTAGGTGCTTAATAAGATAAGGTGATACGAATTAATTGCGTAGTGCTGTAACCATGAGTTCAACCTCTCCTTGTTCCAGCCATGCATGATATAACTTTCCCACACTTGCTGAGTACCAACGGTACTCAACCTTGCTTTTCTGTTGGTTTAAATTGCTGCTCAGGTCAAGGGGATGATGTGGTGTTCAATGACCAAGACTTCGGACCTGAAGAAGGATTCTAGGTTCATGGAGTCCCCCGGGCAACACCTGTGACAGAGCCCACAAGATTTATATTCCGCTGCTATTTTATTTACACGTTATGAACATATTATCGTCCATTGAGACATTATGCTATGTAAGACTCATTTTATATTCGAACACTTGGCTTGTAATAAATGATGCTTCACTATTTGTCACCACAAGTATGAGAGAATGATCCTGGCATACATGTGAACTCGGTTGTTCTTCGGAGAAACCGGGTGTGACAGAAGTGGTATCAGAGCCAAAGTTGCCCGTAGGAACGTGGACCTAGGTAGAAATGGACGTATTTAAGGACCCTATTTTCTTAAAAACTATTTTACAAAGATGTGGGTTGAAAGTGTTATTTAATGGGGTCACTTTATTCAACTTGTCCCAACTTTGATTCAAAATACAATCTTTATTTAATTTTTATCTAACTTAATTTTAAATGCTTTATGGTTTAGATGGTTCGCATGATCCGCACCGCCCGCAAGTCCACCGGAGCGAGAGTTCCTGTAGTTGCCCTTGCCTTGAGAGAGGAGAACCGTCCGGTGACGTACCACTCCTACGGGTTGGCAGTAGGATGCTTGTTGCGCCGTCTTTGGCGTATGCTCCACGCCGCCGGCAATGTGGGCAAGCTGATCATACACTACAGCTCCACCACGACCATCCGTGAGAAGCGGGAAGAATGGAGCTCAGAGATGAGGATTATCCATGAAAATCAGCTGCTCAAGATCCACCGCTCTCCAGCTTGTCGGGCGACTCAGGCCGATGCTGAGAAGGATGTCACCTAGGAGGCCATCACCTGCCAGAGTTACATCAACCGTCGCCACCTGGACAGGACTGAGTACATGTATGTCCTCCAGCGCGAGAGTGGCACCGCGAAGTACAAGTACCCGCCAGTGCAGCAGGGGACTTCCCATGAGCACATGGACCTGTGCTTGGAGGATGCTACTATGCTCAGCACTCGACTGCAGGAGTGCCAGCAGGAGCTTCAGGATGTTCCTGACACCCTGAAGAAGACTGAGGCATTGCTTCGTGCCAGCTTGCGGGCGAGAGAAAGAGGAGATGGGAATGAACTATGTGTCACCGTAAATGACACATGGACTCCTGACTCCCCAGACCGCCGGGCGAGCAAGGGTCACCGCACTTCTCCACCAGCATCTTCCCCACCTAAAGCGGAATCAGAGGGCAGCCGCAATAATGAGGAAGACCCCGATGAGCCAGCTCAGTGATACGAGTTATTTAGAGTCATTTCCCTTAGTTCAACAGGTTATCGAGTAGTCGAGTCGATAACCTATTTATTTGTGTGTTAATGGTTGGTGTGTGACGTGAGTTGTGGAAGCCATGGGCACTTGTCCATTGCTTTGATGTGTGAACCCCTATGAATCCATAGTGCATTTATTTTCGCGTGAGACGTGACACCCAAAGATCTACTTGAAATCTTCAGAAATTGTTAAAAAAAATTAAGGCCTCAAAAGTTTAAGTATTAAACAAGCAATTTGGGACATTAATACGTAATGCTTTAAGTTAACATTTGGTTGATCATGATAGATGGCTGGAAGAGGAAAAGGTTGTGGTGCCAACCCCAACAACAACAACCATGAGGCCGGCAATCCTCACCTTTCTGGAGGACAAGACAGGGGTGGTCGCCGTGAAGGAGCTGATCCTATCTATCAAATGATCGAAAATCAGAATCAGCTCATCCAGAGTCTAACTCAAGTGGTGGCCAACTTGCACCAAACTCCACCCTCACAAGCTGCACCGCGCCAACCAAGGTTGAGTGAGTTTCTGGGAACTCAACCCCTAATGTTTGCAAGTGCTGCTGAACCTCTGGAGGTAGATGACTGGTTAAAGACCATAGAGAGCAAGATGAGGATCATACAGTGCCAAGGGTATGAGAGGGTGTTGTTTGCCTCTCACCAATTGCATGGACCTGCTTCTGATTGGTGGACCGCTTACGTGGCAGCCCATCACGACCCCGAGAACATCACTTGGGAATAGTTCCAGCGCAGTTTCCGCAACCACTACATACCAAGGGGTGAACTCAAAAACAAGAGAAAGGAGTTCTTGGGACTGCAGTAAGGCAACATGACCGTTAGGGAATACCTCACTAAGTTCACCAAAATATCCTGTTATGCACCACGGGACATCGAAACCGATGAGCAAAAACAGGACTGTTTTGTGAAAGGACTTACCATGGAGATGCAATGTGCAATGTCCTCCAACGAGTATGAAAGCTTCCAAAAGATGGTAGACAGAGCATTTGTCGTGGAGAGGAAACTAAAGGCCTTGGAGAATGAAAACAAGAGTAAGATGGGATGGTCACACCAAACCTCAAGTAGCAACACACGTCCACGTCTGATGCAGCAACCTGCAGGGCAGACGAGTCGAGCTGTGGTACCCTACCCGACACCCAGAGGGTACAACCCGAACTACAGGCCTCCATCAGCACCAGTACAGCTGCAGCGTCAGTTTGTGCAGCAGCCACGCCCCACATATCAACCTCGACCAGCAGGACAAGGGCCACCGAACCAACCCCAAGACAACAAAGGCCAGACACCTAAAGTTTGGGTGCAATGCTTCAACTGTGGTGAAGTGGGGCACTACGCCCATAAGTGCCCAAAGAAGAAGCCCACGCAGCCACAGCAGCAGAATGTGATGCGAGGACGGGTGAACCACGTGACCATGGAGGAAGCGCACGAGGCACCTGACGTGGTAATTGGTAAGTTTCCTGCAAATTTACACATTGCAACCCTATTGTTCGATTCTGGTGCTACCCACTCGTTCATTGCTCAAGGGTTTGTTAAGAAGCATGATCTAGCAACAACACAAATGAACCATATGTTAGCAGTGAACTCTCCAGGGGGAGAAATAAGAACAAGACAAGTGTGTCCCAAGGTGAATCTAGACATTAATGGGGTGGTATTTACTGCAGACCTCATAGTGATAGACTCCCAAGGGATAGATATTGTTTTGGGTATGGATTGGTTGACCAAACATAAAGGTATCATCCACTGTTCGACCAGAACGGTGGAACTAACTCACACTAGTGGCACAAAAGTGAAGTTCATAGCCGTGCAAGAGCCTAGGAGGGACATTAAACTCAATAAAGTTGAGGTGGAAGTGGGAGAGATAAGGATTATCAAGGAATATCCAGATGTTTTTCCGGAGGAGTTACCAGGTATGCCTCCCGATCAGGAAGTGGAATTCGCGATTGAGCTAGTGCCTGGAACAGCCCCAATATACAAGAGGCCTTATCGGGTGGACTCCAAACAGCTGGAAGAGCTCAAGGAGCATATAATAGAATTGACAGAGAAGGGGTATATCCGTCCTAGTTCCTCACCATGGGGAGCTCCAGGGATATTTGTGCCCAAGAAGGACGGAACCCAAAGGCTATGCGTAGACTACCGTGCGTTGAACGAAGTAACCATCAAAAACATGTACCCATTACCCCGCATTGAAGACTTATTTGATCAGTCGAAGAGAGCGTGTGTATTCTCAAAAATTGATCTCAGGTCGGGATACCACCAACTGAAGATAAGGCAAACTGACATTCCAAAGACAGCTTTCGTATCTCGGTACGGGCTGTATGAATACACCGTCATGTCGTTCGGGCTAACTAATTCCCTTGCATATTTGATGTACCTCATGAACAAGGTATTCATGGAATATCTGGATAAATTTGTGGTGGTTTTCATTGATGACATTCTCGTCTTTTCCAAATATGAAGAATAACATGAAAGACATTTAAGATTGGTGTTGCAAAAGCTGAGAGAACACCAGCTATATGCCAAGTTGAGCAAGTGTGAGTTTTGGCTGAAGAGAGTTCCCTTCTTAGGACATACAATCTCGGAGGAAGAAATCTCCGTAGATCCCGCCAAGATCGAGGATGTGCAAAAGTGGAAGACCCCTGAAAACGTTGGGGAAATTCGAAGCTTCTTAGGATTGGCTTGGTATTATCGACGGTTCATTGAGGGTTTCTCCAAGATCTCGAGACCCCTCACCAAATTGTTAGAGAAGGGAATCACATTCACATGGACACCGGAGTGTGAGACGAGTTTTCAAGAACTGAAGAAAAGATTGACAACAGCCCCAGTGCTAGTTATGCCAGATATGCAGAAGAATTTTTCGGTGTATTGCGATGCATCTGGACACGGGTTGGGATGTGATCTCATGCAAGAGGGGCATGTCGTTGCCTATGTGTCTCGGCAGCTCCGAAAACACGAGAAGAACTATCCTACGCATGACCTAGAGCTAACCGCAGTGGAACACGCATTGAAGATTTGGTGGCATTACTTGATGGGAAAGAGGACAGAGATAAATACGGATCATAAGAGCATAAAGTACATTTTCACACAGCCAGATCTCAACCTCAGACAAAGGAGATGGTTAGAGCTCATCAACAACTTTGATGTGGGCATCAACTATTATCCTGGGAAAGCGAACGTCGTGGCCGATGCTTTGAGCCGGAAAGTGCAGGTCAACATGTTGAGTTCAAAGGACATGCCTACAGAATTGAAGGAAGAGATTGCAAAACTCAATCTATGTCTGGTGAATAGTGGTGAGGCCACCACCATGGAGGTGGACTCCACATTAGAGCAAGACATACGCAACGGTCAGAAGAATGACGAGAAGATACAAGAAATTAGAGAACTCATCAAAGAAAATAAAGCCCCTGGATTCAGAGAGGATGAACAAGGTACGATGTGGCATGGGAAAAGAATCTGTGTGCCTGAGGTGAAGGATATCCGTGAATTGATTTTGAAGGAGGCTCATGATTCCGACTATTCCATTCATCCTGGGAGTACGAAGATGTATCATGATCTCAAGAGCAGATATTGGTGGTATGGCATGAAGCGGGATGTCGCGGAACATGTTGCCCTATGTGACACATGTCTGTTGGTGAAAGCAGAACATCAACGACCCGCGAGACTATTGCAACCACTCAAAGTGCCTGAATGGAAATGGGAAGAAATAGGTATGGACTTCATAGTGGGACTACCTAGGACCCAATCGGGATATGATTCGATATGGGTCATCATCGACAGGCTAACTAAGGTAGCTCATTTCATCCCCATGAAAGAAAGCTACAGCGGATCCAAATTGGCGGAATTGTACATGTCAAGGATCGTGTGTTTTCATGGAGTGCCAAAGAAGATAGTGTCAGATCAAGGGACACAGTTCACCTCAAGGTTCTGGCAGAAGTTACATGAAACCATGGGAACTCATCTGAATTTTAGTTCTGCCTATCACCCCCAGACTGACGAGCAGACGGAAAGAACCAATCAAATCATCGAGGATATGCTGAGAGCTTGTGCACTCAAGAACAATAGGAGTTGGGATAAGAAATTACCGTATGGGGAGTTCTCCTACAACAACAGCTATCAGGCTAGTATGAAGATGTCACCATTTGAGGCGTTGTATGGGAGGAAGTGCAGAACTCCCCTATTTTAGAACCAAACAGGGGAAAGTAAGGTGTTTGGGCCTGAGGTACTACAAGAAGCCGAGGCGAAAGTGAGGGAAATTCGCAACAACTTGAGGATAGCCCAGACCCGACAAAAGAGTTATGTCGATGTACGAAGAAGAGAGCTTATTTTCAACGTGGGAGACTATGTCTATCTTAAGGTGTCCCCTATCCGAGGACTTCGTCGGTTCAAAGTGAAAGGGAAGTTATCACCGCGATATATCGGACCCTTCCAGATTCTGGAAAGGAAAGGTGAAGTGGCATATCAATTAGAACTATCGGCTCGCCTATCAGATGTGCACGATGTATTCCATGTGTCACAACTCAAGAAGTGTTTAAGGACACCCGAAGAGATGTTACCCGTGAATGAGGTGGATGTACGAGAGGATCTTTCCTATGTCGAGCAACCGGTCAAGAATTTGGAGACAATGAAACGCCTCACAATAAATAAAAGAATCCGGATGTGCAAGGTGCAGTGGAAGCATCACTCGGAAGCAGAAGCCACATGGGAGCGAGAAGACGAGCTTAAGGCACAGTTTCCGGATTTGTTTTCCTAGAATCACCAATCTCGAGGATGAGATTTCTTTTAAGGGGGGTAGAGCTGTAACACCCCAAAACCTGCTAAAGAGGGGAATTTAAAAATTTTTGGACGTAATGCATGTGGTAAAGCAATTCAAATTCAAACTGGAATTCAAATTCAAATCAAAACAGAAAAAGAAAAGGAAAAGGAAAAAAGAAAAAACGACCTGTGGGCCGAAACCTAACTCGGCCGACCCAAACCCCGCGCGCGCCAGCCGGCCCAAGACCCTCACGCGCGTTTCTCCCTCTCTCACTGACGTGCGGAGCCCGCGTGTCATCCCCCTCCTTGCGCGCGGGCCCAACTGCCGCGCGACTTCCGCGCCGATCGCCGCAGCCACACCGATTTTCTTGCTCCGGAGCTGCGATCTCCAGCCCACGCGCTGCGGCACATCTAAACAAACCCCAGCCGCCCTACCTCACCCATTTAAACACCGACAATCACCCCTTTTTCCTCCCCGATCGGCCATTTTTCTCTCCGGTGAGAACCGAAGCTTCCACCGCCGTTTTCCTTCGATCCTCGCTCGGATTTCCTGATCTAACGTGCTGATTATGTTCCACCGCCTCCGGGGAGTCATGCAGGTGAAGGAAACCCGGTGTTTTGCGCTCTAGACACAGCTCTAGTGAGCACCGCCACGTTTTCACCTCGGACCTCGTCGCCGACCGCGTTCTAGGGCCTACGAGCTCAAGAAAAACCCCGAGGTGAGATCCCCGACCTCCCCTCTTCCGTTCTATGCCAAGAAATCCAAGTTTTAGGAAGTATAGACGAAATCCCGAAGTTCTCCGGCGAGATCGCCGCCTCCCGCCGCCGCGCGCCGCCGGGCAGCGCCGCCCGCACATGGCCAGGGCGACGTGGCCCCCTGAGGCCCATCCATTTTAAATCGTGCGGTCCCTATTAGATCTAACCCGTACTGCTTCACGTTATAATCCCAGCCGTCTGTTTTGAATCCAACAGCCCACGTCAGCCCCGCGTTATAAAAGCCAGGAATCTTATGCGCTACCCCCTGGGTATCTCGGAAAACATGAGCTAGCCCCGGAAACTTCTGATCTAGCCCCGGGACCTTCAGAAATTCATGTAATTTCATTTAAAAATCAGTTTTAGCCCCTGGACTTAATAAAATTTAGGAAAACCTCTCTGTTTTGTGTAATTAGACCCTGCAGTAGGGTGGGTTTGCAATTCAGACCCTGCAGTAGGGTGGGTTTGCAATTCAGACCCTATAGGATATTAAATTCAGAAATTTGAACATGTGATTAGGATTTAAATTTAAATGGTGATGCAAGCACATGTGCAAATACAAATTTAAACTCTCCTAGCACTTGGAAAACCTTTAGAATGAGTTTAAAATTGATTTAGGCTGAAATGAGATCTGCCTAAGTGTTGCTCATTTTTATTATTTCTAGAAACACATTTTTAGGCTAGGAAATAATTCTGAAAACTGGTAAAATAAATTTAAATTGGTTCACATCAGAGAGGAAGTACAAAAATATTTTATTGAACATTTTAGATCAGAACCTATTCTGTTTAGATGATATGTCTTACTATTTTAATATTAAAATTCACTTTTAGGCATAGAAAATAAATCTGAAAATATAGGAAAATAAGTATGCATAATTAGAAAATGTTAAATGAGGTCTTTATTTTCAAAAAGTTCAAATTAAGATTTTGTAGAAGATCTAAAAACCTATTTGGAGTAGGAAACTTTCTTTCATGCAAATTTTGTGGCTAAGGAGTGTATTAATATAGTGTGCAACTCAAAATCTGACTACAAAAGTTAGAAATAATATATATATATATATATATATATATGTTTAAAAGTGTATGTAGGCCTAAAATCAACACATCTAGGGTAACCACAACACTTAGAAATGTGAATGACTTTCATATGTATGTATGTATGTATGTATGTGTGGTTTGCATGAGTGGAAGTGTGGACTATGGCTTATGGATTGTTGTTTTCTTTTGCTAGGTGTATTGGCATGAGTAGAACCAGCCCCAGAGCAGGTTCTCACCTTTCAAGACTAAGACTTTCCATTCCCAGAGCAGCAGGAAGAAGGCAAGTGCCCTTGACCACTTTGATCCTATACTAGGATGTGTAGTTAGAATTTAATTTGCATTGTCAATTTGGAATGTGATACCCAAGCTAGGAAGTTTCCCTAGATTTTCATTATCTTATATCCTTGTAGCCTGGGTTGGGATTTATTTTACTATGTCATTCATATTACTTATGCTTAGCCATGCTTAGAATGGGATAAGTGGGATATGAGATCATCAACTTATTTACCTTACTCTTGAATAAGATATTATGAGATATGTAGAGGTAGGGATCGAGGCAAGTTGGATGATTTGGTTGGTGCTATGTGCATGAGATTCGGGTTTGTGTTTATTGCTTGCCTGGATCCTAAGGACCGGTTCATGGAGCATGTAACCTGGCTTTACCGTGCCAACTACATGCTTATATGGGGCAGCTTGGCCAATTAATTAGGTGTATCTCCGGCGTAGTATGGGTGTTTGGATGGTGCGGGGAATAGGTGTCAGCTGGACTACCATATGAACCGCAAGGCTCAAGAGGGGGCCACTGCAGCGGGGTTGGAGCCTCTTGTATGCTGTTAGGGGTGAAACCTCAGTGGGCCCACGCTCGTCGGGAATCCCTTTGTAAAGGCCTCGTAGTGATCTCCTGGCTACACACCTGGGAAGTGTGAACGTGGTTCGCGGCCACTGACATAAAGGATGTTCTTTTAGTTCACCCGACAACGGGGGATGAAATCACTACATGTGGGTACAGTGGTGTAAACTCTGCAGAGTCAAAACTGTCATGACAGTCGTGCTCACGGTCAAGAGCGGCTTGGACTTATTCATGATTAGAGGATGATGGATTGGGAAGTTGTGGATGTTAAGCGGGAAGCTTAGCATTGGAGATGAGACTTTGTTTACTTGATATTGATGATGGGTTGAGGGATTGGGACCATTTCACCTATATAGTAATGTAGGTGATTAATAAGCTAAGGTGATAGGAATTAATTGCGTAGTGCTGTAACTATGAGTTCAACCTCTCCTTGTTCCAGCCATGCATGACATAACTTTCCCACACTTGCTGAGTACCAAAGGTACTCAACCTTGCTTTTCTGTTGGTTTAAATTGCTGCTCAGGTCAAGGGGATGATGTGGTGTTCAATGACCAAGACTTCGGACCCGAAGAAGGATTCTAGGTTCACGGAGTCCCCCGGGCAACACCTGTGACGGAGCACACAAGATTTATATTCCGCTGCTATTTTATTTACACGTTATGAACATATTATCGTCCATTGAGACATTATGCTATGTAAGACTCATTTTATATTCGAACACTTGGCTTGTAATAAATGATGCTTCACTATTTGTCACCACATGTATGAGAGAATGATCCTGGCATACATGTGATATTCACTCAGTTGTTCTTCGGAGAAACCGTGTGTGACACTCATTTAGTGGGGTGTGACATCAATGTGTCACCTGTTCATGTCGGTACTACGTTCTCACAAAGAAAAACCTATACCGGACTTAGCTGGCTTCGTTAGTTCAGTGGCACTAAGCGTCTCTCGCACACGGATACTACACGTCTACCGTTTCGTGGTTAGACTACCTGCAATTAACTCATACAATCGTCAGACTCGGCTGCACACCGAGCCTGGTATCCATACAGTTCATACACCCGGCCGTCATCACTCGCCCGGATGTTCTCAAGCCAAACACGCCTTGAGCTACGTGTTCATGTTACAGACCACGTGACGGGGTCTCCCAAATCACCCAAAGCACGCCAGGGACAGACGTTGCTCGAATAATACAAACGACATGAAGAGTCGTAGAGGATATTAAAGCGGGTCGGGTTACCGGCCACCCGTGGGGCTCCACCCTTCAGCTTGTGCGCACTGGTGGACAGCGCTTACGTGCACCCCCCAAGACATAAAGCGTCCCGAGATGCACGGTTTTACGACATAAGCAAAAAGGTTAGTATGCCACTTTCTATACACTAATAACATCCTTATATGGGCTACTAACTCGTTCCTCACCGAATTTTTGAAAAAGATGACCTTTATAGTGCGTTAAACCTCAAGCGAGCTCTGATACCACGCTGATGCGGCTCCATGGCCTTGTCGAGCCAGGATCACGCTGAGGGGTGCTGCGTTGCACAGCACCAGATAACACACATCAAAGATACAAAGCGGAAGCAAAACTTTACTACATAAACAGGTTTATGAATATTTTTTACAATAAAATATGTTCCGTCTACACTCATGGACGTAGACTACGCATCAAGTTTACGTTCAGCTCGTGAATGTGTCCCTGCTAGCACGCACACACACTAACACGGCGGCGTGCATGACTCCCACTCGACGGGGTTCCCTTCCTGGGGTTCCGTCTCCTCCTCGGGAGTCCCTTCCTCATAAACCCCTGCAAAAGTTTCAAACACAATCAGTGAGCACGATGGCTCAGCAAGACTGACCCGTCTCTCCTATACATGAAACCTCTACATGAAGGGTGATAGGGTACATGAGGTAAAATAAGTTGCAAATGACTCGCCTAATTAGTGGAACCTTACTTTCAAGTTTTAGCAGCAGGTTGTGGAGAACCTTACGCTAAGGCACATGAGATAGCCGCAATCAAACAAGAAATGCATTTCTCTCATGTACTTTGCCCAAAGTTGAAAGGAACTTTAATTAGCTCTAAACTACAACAAGACATTAACAAGCAAAGTATATCTTTCAAATAAGCAAATTTTTAACATGTATCTAGCCTGTTCTTGCTACGTCATGGTACAGTGAACAAGTGGTACTCACTGCCCATGAGTGACGGCGATTATAATCGATTTACACCTGCAGGGTTACCCGAATAACCCGTCACGTACGCCCGTACTCGATGTTGCCTACCGCAACCATCACGGACGTCGTACACAACCACCTTTCACCCGTCAGCCAAATGTTGAACCGGTAAAATCGTCCCGAGCAAGAGGTCTCTGCGCGCGCATACACAGTGCCGCCAGCCGATTTACACCTCGAGCTCTCAACCTACCCTCTGAACGACCAGCTATGCCTCAACACCCAGCTACCCGAGTTACATCGGTTTCCCGGTCTCCATATAGCCGGTAGGTCTTCGGTACTGTTCTAGCTTGTTCAACAGTCCCACACACGGCTCGGTCCTCAATCGACACAAGCGGAGCTATAGCACCCAGGCCCCAAAGTCCTGCTGCCCTTACTCTCCGCTCGGTCTCATGTTTCTTTCCATGTGTTTCATTTGTTATCTTTACCCGAGTCGAGTGCCTCTAGCCTATCCTCGCGAGTAGTTCAAACTGCTCGACTTGTACCAAATCCTACCCTATCTTAGCATTGCAGTAGCTAAATGGGGTTTTCAATCCTAATCCCAACCCATGGTTTTCTTGGCTATGCATTTGGGTTTCAAACAAGACTCTAATGCAAGAAGTAAGTGGGTGCTCAAAGTAAGTTCTCAATACAGTAAAAATTTGTAAAAAGGTTAATGCAAACCGGAGCTTGCCTTGCTGCTCTTGGTCATAGGCTAGCTGCTCTTACAGAGTGACAAAGTCTAAGACTTCAGGGTCCTCCTCAACCTTAGCGACTACATGAGAGAATATATACATGTATCAATTTGAATGAATTTAAATTGAAGTTTAAACTTGTGAGGACTATAAGTCTTACTAGACAGACCCAATGACTCTGAAATTTTTACTATGGTTTGGATACAACCTAAACAGAGATTTGGCAATGTTTTATTTGCAGCAAAGCTCATTTGAGCTCTCCACAAATAATTATGCACTTGGTCTTCATTAGAGCTCCTAGGGTGTTCTAGGGATTTTCATGGAGCAAGCCATGACTTTCTGAAAACTAGATTTTCCTAGGGTTCTAATGGAGTTGGTTTCACTTAATTTGAAGGTTCCTAGCTAAAGATATGGGCTAAACAATTTCAGAGAAATTCTGAAAATGTTTCTGTACATTTTCTATTTTCTCTGGAACAGTTTTATTAATCACACAATTAGGTGGATCAAATAGCTCAAATGGACCTGAAATTTTTATGGTAGCTTAGGGATGTTTTGGTGAACATCCCAGCAAAATTTCAGAAATTTCCTCCAAAGGGTTCTAAACAGTTTAAATTTTAAAAAATTAATTCTGGAGAACTAAGGATTTTCATGAAGTGAAACTTTATTTGCTGGAAATTACTCAGAGAGCTGAATCCAACAAAAATTTGGTTCACTCGATTTGGAGTTTCCTAGCTAAAGTTATGTGGGTTTGAAGTTTGAACTAAAACTGAAAATCGGGAAAATGTTTAAAACACTGAGCGTGGGTCCAACCGCCAAATGTTTAAAATTGTCAAGGAGTTGCCGGCGCAGCTCCTAGGGTGATCAACCGATGCTAGGGAGGGCGGGAGGCTGCTGAACGACGAGCACAGAGGGGCGCGGTGTTTCTCCTGTGAGCGCTCGAGCGATGGGCTGAGGAACGTTCGGTTGGAGGCAGAGAAGAGAAAGGAAATTGTGCTGCTGCTTTGATCACCCACGCACGAGTTGCATCGGGAGCACGTCGAGGCAAGCAGCTCGGTGGAGCGGCCGCAGCTCGGTGGCGCGCGGTGATCACCCGAGGAGAAAACAGAGAGGAAAAAGGAAATTGTGTGGCTGACAGGTGGGGCCCCTCCCACCTAATTTTTCCACTGTATTTTCCCTTTGGTCTCCAAATTAAATCCTTTGCTTCCTCCCATAGTCATGGTTTGAAATCTTTGAATTCACATGATTTGAATTCTAGTATGGGATTTGAACTGGTTTTTTGTTATTTCAATTTGATTTGGAATTTGAATTCTCCTTTGGCATTGTTCCAAAAACATAGCAAACCAATTCCAATATTTTTGAATTTTGGCATGGATGCCAATTCAAATGTGGAGAACACATTTGTGGAACCAAATTTGCAAATTGAGCAAATTGAAATTTGAAACTGAAATTTAAATTCAGATTCGAGTGCTTCCTCTTTTAATCCCAAACAAATATTATGACCCCTTCAAATGAGCTGAAATTTGAGAGGCCCAATATTTGGATTTTGGAGACTCAAGTTATGAATTTTGGTCTCCATATCTGGAAGTTTTCGGGACGTTTGAATCACCACTTTGAACTCACACCATTATAATTCAAAGTTTTAATTCCCCTCACTTTTCCTAAGTGTAAAGGTGCTGAAATCTTTGTTAGCACTTTTGGGGATTTTACAGTGTGTGAGCTCCTACATTTTGGAGTTAGGAGTTTTTCCTCTAATTATTCTCTTGATGGTGTTTACTTGCTCTTGACAAATCTTCATGCGACTTCAACAAAATGAGTTATGGTGTGGTGATGTGATGAACACTCTAGCAAGTAAATTCTTGGGATTTTACATCCCTTCCCCCTTAAAAGAATCTCACCCCGAGCTTATAAACGAAGAGACAAAGATGTAAGAGGAATTATGTGACACTCGGTTCCGAAAACAGAACCAAGTGAATCCATATGTGTGCCCAGGATGTTCATCACACATACACATGTAATCCACAAACTGAATTCAGAATATAACCACGAATAAATAGTGTTTAAGTACTTTATTACATCGACTCATTGTCTCACTCATAAATCTCTAACTTATTCTTGCAGCGGAAGACTCTAACGACAGCGGAAATAACTAAACAGCAGGCTCCAGTCTTCAACTCCACAGGCATGTTGACGGTAGTTAACACGCCTAGTACTCCACATGGTCCTCGAAGTACTCATCTCCTGTAGCTGATGTTTATGTGGTAATGCAAGGGTGAGTACAGGTCGTACTCAGCAAGTGTGGGAAAAGTATGACATGTAGCTTACAACAAGGTATGGAGTAAAAAGGCTCATTGCAGCAAGCAAATTTTATTTCACAAACATGGTAAAAACAGCAACTAAGTCCAGATGAATTAAATCCCAATATAACCAAGTGATCAGCAACATTATTTCATCATAATTCACCATTTATCAAGTCTCAACCAGTCATTAATCTTTCTCAAGTTCACCTCATGCTCATAAATATTCATATCCATCTCATATTCATATAACCAAAACCAAACTCATTGTCATGACTCAAAACAGTCCCAAAACAAATCCCAATGACCATACCATAACCATACCGAATAACCATCCCAAGTTTTCCCTCTAATCATGGAAGTTGGCCAGGTGCTTGTGACCGGAAGAACGGCTATCATGATAGTTTTACACTCTGCAGACGTGGCACCACTTTACCCACAAATTTGTGATTTCATCACCTGCCGGCGACTGCAGAACCTCCATTATACCAGTACACAACCGTCGGTGTATGGCCAAGAGATCAAAAAATAGCCTTTACAAAGTGGCTACTAGATGTATGGACTCACTGAGGTTTCTGTAGGATCGAAGTACACGTGTAAAGCTACCAGAGGGGGGTGAATGGTAGATAAAAACTTTTCAGCGGAAGCAACAAAACACCCCTCAGCAGAAAACTGATCTGTTAAAGAAACCGTATGTGCGACTAATCTAAACGTGTTCAACTTTGATAAACTACTATAGATTGTATAGAATCAAGTCACAAAGACGTCACAACAAGAATCATGAAAATCCATTGAGAGAAACTCAAGTTACGATCGAAAGATCGAACAAAGGTCAATTTGTCTTACGCGAGAAAAACAGTTCTAGAATACTGCAAAGAAACTCGTGTAGATCAGAAAACACAAATTCAATGACCGTGAAATTTTCACATATGATATATAATCAAGTTGTGAAGACAACCCAAAAAGAATCACATCAATTGGATCTGTAAAACTCGAGTTATGATAAAACCACCGAAGCAAGGTAGTGCTGAACAGAAACTCGACGAGAAAAACTTGTCTGAAACAAGTCGGACGAACAAGGCACAAAAGTTCCTTTAGAATACGAATTTTGTTTATCAAAACACAAGAGCAACAGCCCCAAAGTCGTGTACCACAAGATGTGGCCTCCCTTGCTTATATAACCAGCCCGAAGGCCAACTCAACTCAAACTAGGACTCCTACTCCTACTTGGATTCAAACTGTAACTTTCCAATACTGCTCAAGACTCTTCTATACGCAGACAGAAGCAATCTTAAGACTTCCAAACACCTTAGGAACGTCCCAAACATTTCTAAAATAACTCAAATTCGTGACCCACACGAAATCCTATCATAAACAACTCAAAACTTTCCATATTTGAGTCAAACACGACTCAGCCGCAGTCTGAGTCCATAACCTAGTCGGTTGGACCTTTCCGACCAATCTTTTACGTCCACATCTCTTCATCACGCCTTGGAACCATGCAGCCACGTCCATGCACTCTTTGCACACGTGCAAACATCTTCGAATGACGTCCAAGATACCTTCATATGCATTGTTCTTGATTCAAACATATTGCGCAACCTCCCGATCAACTCAACCACAATTCCTCCCGAACTTGGTTGTTGAACCTCATCTTATCCCTAAGACTAGTTCAATGGATCCCGTCACCAGCCATGTCTTGAACTCGAGCAACACCTGCACATGAATAAACAACCAATACTTTCGAGCACAAGTCCTCGACTTGACTCTCGTTAGTTCCGAAACTACAACATCTTACGTGAGCACCTCACATAAGCATGTTGTAAACCATATCAAAATGATATCAGCCATAACCATCAAAACACACCAAAAACTTAGTAAAATAATACTAAGCAAACTTTCCATAAGAGTAAAGCAAGTTCGAAACATTGCAAGTTAAAAGCAGAACCATTGCAATCAAGCTCCGAACCATAGAAAAGATAACCGGACCTTGAACCGGAGCTTACCAAAGCTAGTCGGACCTAGCGCCGGAGCTTAGTAAAGATTAGTCGGACCTAGCACGGAACTTAACAAAGCTAGTCGGACCTAGCACCAGAGCTAGAAAAAACAAGTCGGACCTAGCCAAAATAAGTCAGACCTAGACAAAGCAAGTCAGACCTTACGTCGGACATTGCAGGAGCTCGGACCTAGAGTCGGACCTTGTTAAAAAGGTGTTTTGGTAGTATTCAAAACTTTTATCATCAAAGAAAATGTATTAAGCACACATATGTCTCACAATCTCCCCCTTGATGAATGCATTGGCAACTGTAGGATCGAAGTACACGTGTAAAGCTACCAGAGGGGGGTGAATGGTAGATAAAAACTTTTCAGCAGAAGCAACAAAACACCCCTCAGCAGAAAACCAATCTGTCAAAGAAACCGTGTGTGCGACTAATCTAAACGTGTTCAACTGTGACAAAACTATTATAGATTGTAGAGAATCAAGTCACGAAGACGTCACAATAAGAATCATGAAAATCCGTTGAGAGAAACCCAAGTTACGATCGAAAGATCAAACAAAGGTCAATCTGTCCTACGCGAGAAAAACAGTTCTGGAGTACTGCAAAGAAACTCGTGTAAATCAGAAACCACAAATTCAATGACCGTGAAATCTTCACAGATGATAGATAATCAAGTTGTGAAGACAACCCAAAAAGAACCACGTCAATTGGATCTGTAAAACTCGAGTTATGATAAAACCACCAAAGCAAGGTATGCCGAACAGAAACTCGACGAGAAAAACTTGTCTGAAACAAGTCGGACGAACAAGGCACAAAAGTTCCTTTAGAATACGAATTTTGTTTATCAAAACACAAGAGGAACACCCTCAAAGTCGTGTTCTCCACGAGCCTTGGCCTCCCTTGCTTATATAACCAGCTCTATGGCCAATCCAATTCAAACTAGGACTCCTACTCCTACTTGGATTCAAACTGTAGCTTTCCAATACTGCTCAAGACTCTTCTATACGCAGATAGAAGCAATCTTAAGACTTCCAAACACCTTAGGAATGTCCCAAACATTCCTAAAACAACTCTACTTCATGCCTTAGACGAAATCCTGTTATAACCAACTCGAAACTTTCCATAAACAAACCATAACCACCTCAGCCACAGCCTGAGCGCAAAATCGAGCCGGTTGAACCTTTTCAACCATATGTCCAATTCCATATCTCTTCACCACGCCTTGGAACCATGTTACCACGTCCATGCACTCCTTGCACACGTGCAAACACCTTCCAACAACGTCCACGATACCTTCATATGCATTGTTCTTGATCCAAACATGCTGCGCGACCTCCCGATCAACTCAACCACAATTCATCCCGAACTTGGTTGTTGAACCTCATCTTCTCCCTAATACTAGTTCAATGGTTCCCATCACCAGCCATGTCTTGAACTCAAGCAACACTTGCACATGAATAATCAAGCAATACTTCCGAGCACAAGTCCTCGACTTGACTCTCGTTAGTTCCGAAACTACAACATCTTACGTGAGCACCTCACATAAGCATGTTGTAAACCATAACAAAATGATATCAGCCATAACCACCAAAACACACCAAAAACTTAGTAAAATAATACTAAGCAAACTTTCTATAAGAGTAAAGCAAGTTCGAAACATTGCAAGTTAAATGCAGAACCATTGCAATCAAGCTCCGAACCTTACCAAATCTAACCGGACCTTGAACCGGAGATTACCAAATCTAGTCGGACCTAGCGCCACAGCTTACTAAACCTGAGTCGGACCTAGCATGGAACTTACCAAAGCTAGTCGGACCTAGCACCGGAGCTAGCAAAAACAAGTCTGACCTAGCCAAAATAAGTCAGACCTAGACAAAGCAAGTCGGACCTTACGTCGGACCTATCGTCGGACCTTGCAGGAGCTCGGACCTAGAGTCGGACCTTGTTAAAAAGGTGTTTTGGTAGTATTCAAAACTTTTATCGTCAAAGCCAATGTATTCAGCACACATAGGTCTCACAATCTCCCACTTCATGAATGTTGGCAACACCACTTAAAATCCGAACATTGGCTTATTCACATGAAAATTTTTTAAAACAATTTCTCCCCCTTTGTAAATCAGAAATAAAATGAGAAGAAAAATGAAAATACCAAAAATTCTCCCCCTGAGAAGAATCGTGCCAAAACACTTGTGAATGTGTGCAATGTGCGATCAATTTCTCCCCCTTTGACAATGTATTCAGCAAGGTACAAAAGAGAAATTTTAATTTGTTATGAGAACATTATAACATATACATATAAAACAAAGCTCATCCAAATCATACTATCAAGTAACTTACACTATCACATCAATGAGATACATAAAGTAGTGTAAGCCATGCTAGAGATCAAGTGTAATTTTCAATTTAAGCATGTCATGATCTCACAAACTTAACTATTTCAAGACCTGAAAGCATGACACTTGTTGCTGCATTTTATTTATCATTTAAAGCATAAATTTTGATCTTATGACATTTGCAAGAGATTATATGCAGCATCAGCCTTATTCTAACCAACCAAGCCATGACTATGTCATTTGACAGTCAGAAACTTAAGGACATGGTTTTAGTCATACACAACTCTTTTCAAGTTCATATCTAAGTGCAATGATAAGCCATCTCAAAAGAAGAAGTGCGATGCATGCATATTCTCTTGATCTTTTCTCATTTTTTTATTTGAACATAAAAAATCAACATGTGAGTTGATTACTTGATTAATTCTTTATGATTAAAAGCACTTGTGAGCATGCAACAAATTCAAAACAGCAAGAAAGTTCGACCACGACCAGATTTAGTGTAAGTAATTATTCCAATTACTAGACATGGTAAAAACAACAAAATGTATAACACGAGTAATGTAGTAAGAACTTTCAGCATGAAAAAAGAATCACAAAGTCATATATGCATGAAATACTATGCTCATATTATTTTAATTTCAGATTCACACATAGACTTCCCAAGTTTCAAAATCCTCCCTCAATTTAAGCCATGAGGATGCATAACCCCTATTTCACTACGAATGTAACAAAAACGAGTGACATCCAAAGGTTTTGTAAAAATGTCAGCCAATTGTTGTTCGGTATCTACATGGTGAAGCACAATGTTCCCTTTTTCAACATTATCAAGGAGCAAGTGATACCTAATGTCAATGTGCTTAGTTCTCGAATGTTGCACGGGGTTTTTAGCAATGCAAATGGCACTAGTGTTATCACAAAACAGTGGAACACTATCTAAATCAACCCCATAGTCCTTAAGTGTTTGAACTATCCAAAGAATTTATGAGCAAGCACTAGCAGCAGCTACATATTCAGATTCGGCTGTGGATTGTGCAACTGAACTTTGTTTTCTAGAGGACCAGGCAACAAGTGAATTACCAAGAAAATGACAAGCACCAGAATTACTTTTCCTATCAATCCTACAACCCCCAAAATCAGCATCGGAAAAAGCTTTCAAAGTAACGGTTGAGGAAGAAGGAAGAAAAATGCCAAATTATTGAGTTCCATGTAAGTACCTGAGAATCATTTTGACAGCTTGACGATGTGAAGCACGTGGGGAGGCTTGAAACCGTGCACAAAGACATGCACTGAATTGTATGTCCAGTCTTGATGCCGTGAGATACAAAAGTGATCCGATCATGCTTCTATATTCTTTTTGATCAATGGGATCACAATCTTCATAAAGTTCAAGTGTTGTTGCAGTTCCCATTGGTGTCCGAAGAGGCTTGCTTTTGTCCATGTTGAAACGCCTTAGGAGATCTTTTGTATACTTTGTTTGATGCACAAAGTTACCGTCCTTGGTTTGCTTGATTTGCAGCCCCAAAAAGTACGTGAGTTCTCCCATCATACTCATCTCAAATTCTGACCTCATCATAGCTGAAAACTTTGACACAAGATCATGAGAAGCACAACCAAAGATAATATCATCCACATACACTTGAACGAATAATGAGTCATTGCCATGCTTAAGCACAAAAAGAGTTTTATCAACCTTGCCCATGGTAAACCCCTTTTCAAGTAAGAATGTTTTTAACCTATCATACCATGCTCTAAGGGCTTGTTTGAGACCGTACAAGGCTTTGGACAGTTTGTAAACATGACTATGAAAATTTGGATTTTCAGAACCAGGTGGTTGTTTAACATAAACCTCCTCATCTATGTAGCCATTAAGAAAAGCACTTTTAACATCCATTTGATATAGCTTAAAACCTTTAGATGTAGCAAAAGCTAACAAAATTCTTATGGCTTCTAATCTAGCAACAGGAGCAAAAGTTTCATCAAAATCTAGACCTTCAACTTGTGTGAAACCTTGAGCAACCAACCTAGCCTTATTCCTAACCACAACCCCATCATCACTTTGTTTATTTTTAAACACCCATTTAGTTCCAATTAAAGTGTGACCTTGAGGTGGAGGTACAAGTTTCCAAACATTATTTCTTTCAAAATTTTCTAATTCCTCTTGCATGGCAATAATCCAAGATTCATTAGTGAGTGCGTGTGATATATCTTTGGGTTCAAAATAAGAAACAAAAGCAGAATGAGCATGAGAATTGGGGTCGAAAAACCTAGATCTTGTAACTTGTTCATTCAAGCCTCCAATAATTTGTTGTGGAGGATGACTTTTGAGAATCCGGAGGATGAGCTTGTGACGTGAGGAGGATCTGGACCAGCAATGGTGGTCGTGGATGCTGGCTGTGAATCAAGATCAGGAGCTGGAACAATGTCATTAGCTGCATAATTTTCGGGCAGCAGCACCACTTCTTCCTCTTCTTCAACGAAAATACTCTCCCCCTGCGGATATGGATCTAGACCTGCAATATTTGAACTAGTACCTAGGTTGGCTTCAACAAAAGAAACCTCACAAGTCTCCACAATTTTGTTATTATCAAGTAAAAGCACACGGTAGCCTCTAGTATGAGATGGATAACCAAGAAACATGCCATCAACAGATCTAGCTTCAAATTTATCAAGATTACCATGTTTCTTAATAAAGCATTTGCATCCAAAGACCCTAAAGTGTGTGACACTAGGCCTATGTCCAAACCTGAGCTCATAAGGTGTTTTACCTAGCTTAGCACGCAAGAAAACATGATTTGAGACATAACAAGCGGTTGCAATTGCATCAGCCCAGAATTTCCTAGAAGTTCGATATTCATCAAGCATAGTCCTAGCCATCTCAACTAAGGTTCTGTTCTTTCTCTCTACAACACCGTTTTGTTGAGCTACATATGGTGAAGAAAATCGATGATCTATTGCATTTTCAGCACAAAAGTGATCAAACGATTGATTTTTAAATTCGGTTCCATTATCACTTCTAATTGCTCTTAAAGATCCTGGGTAATCAATTGATGATATAAGAAATAAAGTTCTAAGGTGACTAAAAGCTTCATTCTTAGATGCCATAAAGTAAACCCAAGAGTATCTAGAATAGTCATCAACAATCACAAGAACATACCATTTACCTTCGAAGGATTGAACACGTGAAGGTCCTACAGCGTCAAGGTGTAAAAGTTGACCCGGTTCAGTTGTCATGGTCATTGTGAGAGGAGCATGTGAACCTGCAACCATCTTAGCATGTCTACAAGAAGAGCACACATTTTCTTTGTCCCCTTTAAGCTTAGGCAGCCCACATATGCGATCAAGAGCACTAACACGCGTGAGATGATCAAATCCTACGTGACCAAGTCTACGATGCCGAAATATAAATCTTTGGAATCATTTGCAGCTAGACATTTATGCTTAGAGGAAGACATATCAAAATCAGCTTTAAAAACTCTTCCAAACCGAGACATGTTAAAAATAAGCTCACGATTTGAACCTACAACTTTGCAGCAGTTTTTATTGAAAATAATTTCCAGATTTTCATCTAGCAATTGTGAAACAGAAAGCAAGTTGTATTTCAAATTTTTGACAAGTGCCACATTCTTCAAAGTGTAGTGATCATTTACTCTAACCGAACCCTTAGCAATTATAGGAGTTGAAGAATTATCAGCAAAACTAACATTCTCTACACGTGACACAAAAGAGAGAGAGGAGAACCATTCTTTGTTACCGTTCATGTGGCGTGAGCAACCTGAATCCAAAATCCGAATGTTCTCCTTCCTCAAGCGTGTAACCTACATAGAAGCACAATACATTGATGACTCAATACTGGGGTTAGTTAAAAGGCATTTAGGAACCCAGTACTGAGTCACACGATGTCCAGCAGGAATAACATGCGAAAGCTGAGATAAAACAGCATGTTTATGAGTCAAAGTTTGAGATTTTTTGTTCTTAACTACTGACCTATGAGTTGTTACTTGTGTAGCATGAAAATCAGTAGCTCCGGAGGCAAAAACAGAAGGTCCGGAGGCAAAAACTGAAGCTCCGGAGGTAACTTTGAATATTTCTGACTCATAACAGCAGGTTGTATGTTCCTGACATTCGGTTTAGTATGTGCAGCAAATTTTGCATGAGAGTTATAAGATCTAGCTTGCATTCTTTCCTTTTTATGTTGTTTAGCTAGTCTATAACAAAAATCTATGACATGACCATCTCTACCACGATAGGTACAATGAAATTTAACTTTGTGTTCATGTCTAGATGAGCATGCAGTATGCTTATTTGAACCCGAATGTGACAACACTACTGCATATTTAAAAACCACTTCTTTATGTTTAGGAACTGTTTGAATCAAACCACTTCCTAATGATTTTACAATTTTAGGTGGATGTTCCTTAGCATGAGCATGTGAATCAAAACCTAAACCAGTTTTATCATTGCAAGACTTGGAAGAATTCAGCAGCAAGTTTAGGTCCTTATTCCCATTACAAAACCGATCTAATGTCCTATGCATGTTATCAAGTTTACTTGATAGATCAAGGCAATTTTCACATGAAGTTTTTCCTTTTAATTTGCAATTGGAACAATATTTAACTTCATGAGAACGTAAAGCATTGTTCAATATAGAAATTTTTTTCATAGCATCTTGTAGTTTCTTATCAAGATCATCGCAAGAAGAACAATGCAAATCAATTGTAGAACAACAAGCACCTTTCAAGTTTTTATCATTAAGTGCAGCAAGCTTTTTGTTCTTTTCGATTTCAAGTTCAAGTTTATCAAGTGTGGAGGTGTGTGCACTTCTTAGAGAGGACAATTGTTCATATATTAAATCACATGAGGAACAAGAATCATCACTAGGAATCAAGGATTTTAAACGATTAATTTCAGATTCTAGTGACTCAATTTTAACAGCATTGTCCCTAAGCTTTTTGTCCTTTTTCTTAACAATAATAGTGGCACGAGAAATAGCATCACACAGTTCTTCGCAAGTAGGACATACCTCTTCGTTGTCACTGTTGTGTTCTGCATCCTCCATACTTGATTTTTATTTGCCCGCCATGAAGCACAAGTTTGTCAGATCATCTTCATCTTCATCACTTCCAATGTCTACATCACTCGAGCCAAGTTCTTGAAGTACTGTGATGAAACTTTTTATCAGTTTGCGTCCTGTAAAAACCTTCTTTTTCTTGTTGGTGTTGCCAAAAGAGGACTTGACTTTATTCTGCTTTTCATCACGGTTAGAAAGACCTCAAAGGTTAGGACAATCTGTACGAAAGTGTCCTGTCTTACCACATTCAAAGCATCGTTGAGGTCCGGAGCTTCCTCTCCTTCTAGTTCTCACATTTTGCAATGCTTTTGAGAACCTAGTAGAAAGAAGTACTAGCTCCTCCTCTGGAAACTCCTCAATCTGTTCTAGGGTTAGTGAAGACAGCAAAGCAAGTGTATTGCTAGATGATTGGCCGGAGCTAGGCATATCACGTTGTGAGACAAATGCAATAGTCTTATTTGGATTCTTACGTGATATAATGTCAATTTCATGAGTTTTTAGCTTAGAACAAAGCACATCTAATGTAAGAGTACTCATGACAGTAAATTCACGTATGGATGTTACTTTCATCTCCCAAATTGACATGTCTAATGCACTTAGTAATTGCCTAGCATTTTCAGCATCGGAAAAATTAACATTGACGCTATGCAAGTTGCTGAGAATTTTATTAAAAGCGAGCAAAGAGGTCATCAATGGACTCACCGCGTTGCATCTCAAAGCGCATGTATTCTTTCTTGAACATATCCTGTCTTACCTCCTTGATCGTGTTGGATCCTTCGTGGTAGTCACAAAGTGCTCTCCACACATCGTACACCGATCGGAGGTGTGCAACACGGTTGAAGTCGCTCTGAGTTAGTCCTTGTATGATCAAGTTCCGAGCCTTGTTGTTATTGTCGACATCTCTCATGTTTGTGACACGACCCCAACGGTCTTGTCGAGCCAGGATCACGCTGAGGGGTGTTGTGTTGCACAGCACCGGATAACACACATCAAAGGTACAAACAAGAAGCAAAGTTTTATTACATAAAGAGGTTTATGAACATTTGTACAACAAAATATGTTCAGTCTACACTCACGGGCGTAGACTACGCATCGAGTTCACGTTCAGCCCGTGAACGTGTCCCCGCTAGCACGCACACACACTAACACGGCGGCGTGCATGACTCCCACTCGACGGGGTTCCCCTCCTGGGGTTCCGTCTCCTCCTCGTGAGTCCCTTCCTCATAGAACCCTGCAAAAGCTTCAAACACAAGCAGTGAGCACGAAGGCTCAGCAAGACTGACCCGTCTCTCCTAAACAAGGAACTTCTACATGAGGGGTGATAGGTACATGAGATAAAACAATTTGCAAATGACTCTCCTAATTATTGGAACCTTACTTTCAGGTTTTAGCAGCAGGTTGTGGGGAACCTTACGCTAAGGCACCTGAGAGAGCCGCAATTAAACAAGAAACGCATTTCTCTCATGTACTTTGCCCAAAGTTAAAAGGAACATTAATTAGCTCTAAACTACAGCAAATCATTAACAATCAAAGTCCATCATTCAATCAGCAACATTTTAACATGTAACTAGCCTATTCTTTCTACGTCATGGTACAGTGAACAAGTGGTACTCACTGACCGCGAGGGACGGCGATTATAATCGACTTACACCTGCAGGGTTACCCGAACAACCGGTCATGTACGCCCATACTCGATGTTGCCTACAGCAACCATCACGGACGCCGTACGCAACCACCTTTCACCCGTTAGCCAAATATTGAACCGGTCCCATCGTCCCGAGCAAGAGGTCTCTGCACGCGCACCTCAGTGCTGCCAGCTGATTTACACCTCAAGCTCTCAACCTACCCTCTGAACGACGGGCAATGCCTCAATACCCAGCTACCCGAGTTACATCGGTTTCCCGGTTCCCATATAGCCGGTAGGTCTTCGGTACTGTTCTATCTTGTTCAACAGGACCGCACACGGCTTGGTCCTCAATCGACACAAGCGGAGCTATAGCACCCAGGCCCAAAAGTCCTGCTGCCCTTACTCTTCACTCGGTCTCATTTTTTTTTTGCCATGTGTATCATGTGCTATCTCTACCCGAGTCGAGTGCCTCTAGCCTATGCTCGCGAGTATTTCCAACTACTCGACTTGTACCGAATACTACACTATCATAGCATTGCAGTAGCTAATCAGGGTTTTCAATCCTAATCCCAACCCATGGTTTTCTTGGCTATGCAATTGGGTTTTCAAACAAGACTCCAGTGCAAGAAATAATGATACTCAAGTAAGTGCTCAAAACAATAATTTTCTATTTTCTCCGGAACAGTTTTATTAATCACACCATTAGGTGGATCAAATGAGCTCAAATGGACCTGAACTTTTTATGATAGCTCAGGGATATTTCGGTGAATATCCCAGCAAAATTTCAGAATTTTCCTCCAAGGGATTCTCCAGTTAAAATTCCAAACATTTTAAATTTTGAGGAATTAATTCTGGAGGAATAAGGATTTTCATGAAGTGAAACTTGATTTGCTGGAATGTACTCAGAGAGCTGAATCCAACAAAATTTGGTTCACTCGATTTAGAGTTTCCTAGCCTAAGTTATGAGGATTTGAAGTTTGAATGAAATCTGAAAATCGGGAAAAGTTTAAATCTGCTGGTGGGTTCACGGTACACATGTCGAGCGCTGGAGCGACGGCACACCGGGGTCTATGGAGTTTTGGTGCACCATAAAACTGGATCCGAGCCGCAGACTGATCCCGATTTGAAAGCGAGCCGCTGACAGCCGGGGTCCACCCCCTTCGTCTACCTCCCGACTCCCGCGTTCGGCCGCCGCGACGCCTCGCCGGAGAGCTCGCCGGCAGCCTCGGTGGTGCTCCAAACTTCATGATTCTGGCCGCCCCTGCCTAAGTCCACTCGGGGAACATGACCCTGGGCTCAGTTCGTCATGAAAACAGCCGGCACATGGTCGGCGACGAGCGGCGGCCTCGGGAGAACTTCGGCCATGTCGGCCGACCTCCCTAGCACCTCAATCGATCGAGCAAATGGTCGGGGAGCATCAGTGGACCTTAGGGAAGGTCGACATGAGCTTGAAGCAGCTCGGGGGAGGTCCGAAGTAGGCCTCCACCGTGTGCCCGATGCTTCCCGCAGGATCCGCCGTTGGCAAGCTTCGAAATACGCCGTGTACAGGGGTTCTCCGGCTAAAGGTTGTGAAGGCAACTTGTGCGCTACCAGGTCTAGTCTGTGTAGGAGCGGATTGAGACTCTCTAACCTTTCCTAGAGTGTGAATTTGACAGAACCGCACCTGAAGGTCGGTCTGTACCGAGAAAGGGGAAAAGTGGAAATTCACCGCACCCGAAGGTCCCGGGACGCCTTAGATCGAGCGTGAAAACCTCCTGATTAGGCTATCCATGGGAACCCGAAGTGCGGCGGCTTTAGGTCTCTGAATGGAACTCTCGGTATAGCCGAGATCAACCGGTTTCAGCCGATTTCTAGCGACGGGGAAGAAGAAGGAAACTCCCTAGTACCTTGTCGTAGCTCTGGAGGGGGTGGAGAGGTTGTGATCGGGGCTCTCTGATCAGTTCCGAGCGGCGGAGGGCAGAATCCCGATTCTGTGTTCTTGCGAGGGGAAAACGGCAAGGGGGCTTCGGCTGAGGAGTGGGGTGCCTTAAGAAGGGCTCCGAACCGACTTGCGCACGCGCGTGGCCAAGCAGCTGGTGGCGTGGCGGCCTCCCTCAGTGGCGATCGCTGCTGAAGCCCGAAGACCCGAGTGAGAAAGTCTTCAGTCAGTTGAATCACTTCAGTGGCTGGCATGTGGGTCCCACTTTCATTTTTAACCCCTGAACTTAACTCCACATCACTGTTGTAAACAGTAAGCCCTAAAATGCCCATGGTGATTTGAATTATTCACTCCTGAGCCATTTGAATTGGTTAGAATACAAATTGGGTTTGGTTTGACTAAATTTCAGCACATGTTCAGTTTGAAATTCAAATAAAGTTTGAATTTGTTATACTTAGCTCATGTCAAGATTAACTCCAAATGGAGTGAAAATGGGTGTGTAAGCTCACAAAAATGTGCTGAGTAAGAATATGCCTACTACTTTTGAATTCATGGGATAAAAACAGTTTGAATTTGAATTTGAGTTCAAACCACCCTCTTTCTGGCTATACCAAAAAGTACCTCAAAAAGGTTTCGAATTTGGGTGAAACTTGGCATGGACATTACTAGCAAAGTGTAGGAGTTTTTCATATGTCCAGCCCCTAGATGATGCATGTGGGAAATGCTACTTTTGCATTGTGTGAGTTTATTCTCTAATGATCATGTTGATAATGGTTACTTGCTCTTCAAATGTATTCATCAACTTTGGATGTGTCAAAAACTTAGGCCTTTACATCCCCCCCCCCCCTTAAAAGAATCTCGTCCCGAGATTATAAGGTGAAAATGAGATAGAGAGGACGGTGAAAATTTACCGGATATGCGACGTGAAAAAGTCGGGGTAGTTAGCACGAAGAAATCCTTCGCTCTCCCATGTTGCTTCATCCACGGAGTGATTACTCCATAGAACTTTGTAGAACCACAACATACGGTTGCGTGTGATTTGGGCCTTCTCGTCAATGATCTGAACCGGTTCCTCCCGATAGGTGAGATCCGGTTTCAGTTCTTCAATGTCCTCCAGCTGAACGGTAGTTGATAGCTTGAGACACTTCCTCAGCTGGGAAATATGAAAGACGTCGTGCACACCGGAAAGTGCTTCTGGTAATTTCAGCCGGTATGCTACTGATCCACATCTTTCGGTGATCTGAAATGGACGGATGAATCGGGGTGCCAACTTTCCTCTCACCCAAAATCTGTTTACGCCCTTCATTGGAGACACACGTAGGTATACGTGATCCCCGACTTCGAACTGCAATGGGCGTCTTCTCCGGTCCGCATACTGTTTCTGCCGGGATTGGGCGGCTTTTAGGTTTGCCTGAATCAGTCGAACCTTTTCCTCCGCGTTATTGACAAGGTCAATCCCGAAGGTAGCCCTTTCACCAGACTCACACCAATTCAATGGTGTGCGACATTTTCTCCCGTATAGCGCCGCGTAAGGCGCCATCTTGATGCTGGCTTGGTACCCATTGTTGTACAAGAACTCCACTAGCGGCAAGTGATCATCCCAATTCTTGCCGTGGTTGATAGCGCAAGCTCGTAGCATGTCCTCTAGAATCTGATTTACCCGCTCGGTTTGCCCATCCGTCTGCGGGTGGTATGCTGAACTACGGATCAGCGTCGTCCCCAATGCAACGTGCAGCTGCTCGCAGAAACGGGACACAAATAAAGTTCTCCGGTCCGATATGATGGTACGGGGTACGCCGTACAAGCATAGGATCCGTGAGATGTACAGTTCAGCGTACTTCTTGGCATTGTAGTTGGTGTTGACCGGGATGAAATGGGCACCTTTGGTGAGCCGGTCGACGATTACCCACACAGAATCATGTTTCTGAAAAGTGGTGGGTAAATCGATGATGAAGTCCATGCTCACATGTTCCCACTTCCAGGCAGGAACACCCATTGGTTGTAGCAGTCCCTGTTTCCGCATATGATCTGCCTTCACCCTTCAACATGCATCACACTCAGACACGTACTTTGCGATTTCCCGCTTCATCCGTGTCCACCAAAACTTGCTTCTGAGTTCTTGATACATTTTGTTGCTGCCGGGGTGAATAGAAAATTTTGATAAGTGAGCCTCATCAAAAATTTTCTTCTGTAACTCCTGGTTACGGGGTACGACGATCCGGTCCTTGAACCATAGGACGCCGCCTTCGTCCTTCCGGAAACATTTCAGCTCCCCACTGTCTACACGTCTCCGCAAATGTGACATGCCCTTGTCATTCTTCTGGGCTGCCGCTATCTCTTGACGGATAGTGGGGATCAAAGCTAAGTTGTAGAGAGTTCCATGTGGAATCACATGTAGTGGTGGTTCGCTATCTTCCAACGGTGTGATGGTCAGGTTGTTGATGTGTGACTTGCGACTCAGGGCATCCGCCACTACGTTTGCTTTGCCGGGTGATAATGGATCTCTATTTCGTAATCCTTTATCAATTATAACCATCTTCACTGCCTCATGTTCAGCTCCTTCTGAGTGAATATGTACTTGAGGCTCTTGTGGTCGGTACATAAATGTACGAGGTTACCGAGTAGGTAGTGCCTCCACATCTTAAGTGCAAGTACTACGGCAGCGAGCTCCAAGTCGTGAGTTGGATAATTCTGCTCATGGTTTCTAAGCTGCCGTGACCCATACGCGACCACTCTTCGGTCTTGCATCAACACACATCCAAGCCCAATGCCGGATGCATCGCAGTACACATCGAACGGTTTTGTTGTGTCTGGCTGCGCCAAAACCAGTGCTGATGTTAGGTGCTTGACTAAAGCCTTGAATGCTGCTTCACATACTGGACTCCAAAAATATTTGGTAGCCTTCTTCAGCAGCTCCGTCATAGGCTTGGCAATCTTCAAGAAGTTCGGAATGAACCTCCGATAATATCCCGCGAGTCTGAGGAAACTTCGTACCTCCTGAACAGTTCTCGGGGATTTCCAATTCAGCACTTGTGTGATCTTGCTCGGGTCTACAGTGATGCCCTCCGCTGAGATAATATGTCCGAGAAAAGGCACTTGCGATATCCAGAACTCACATTTTCTGAATTTTGCATATAGCTTGTGATCCCGCAGCCGTTGCAAGACTATACGCAGATGCTTTCTGTGATCTTCCTCCGACTTGGAATATACCAGTATGTCATCGATGAAGACCACGACAAACTTGTCCAGCTCCGGCATGAATACTGAGTTCATCAAATACATGAAATGAGCTGGAGCGTTGGTGAGGCCGAAGGACATGACCAGGTACTCATAAAGTCCGTACCTCGTCGAGAAAGCTGTTTTCGGAATGTCCTCAGCCCATATTTTAATCTGGTGGTACCCAGATCTTAAATCCATCTTGGAAAAGATCTTTGCTTCGACCAACTGATCAAACAACATGTCAATCCGTGGCAACGGGTACTTGTTCTTGATGGTTACGGCGTTTAATGGACGATAGTCCATGCAAAGCCGCAACGTCTCATCCTTTTTCTTTACAAATAATGCCGAACAACCCCATGGCGAGGAGTTCGGCCTAATAAAACCCTTCTCCAGCAGGTACGTTAGCTGGGTCTTTAGTTCAGCCAACTCCTTGGGCGCCATCTTGTACGGCCTTCGGGATATTGGTATGGTTCCCGGTGCAAGTTCAATCTTGAACTCTACCTCTCTATCGGGTGGCATCCCCGGTAAATCATCTGGGAACACGTCAGGGAACTCTCGGACCACTGGAATATCTTCCAATCTGATAGTTGTGGATTGATAGACACTTGGAGGTTTTATTTCTGGACTGTCCAGAAATAAGGAGTGAGATCCGTGCACTTCTGAGTTCAAGTGCACGATTCGAAGGACGGTGTCTAAAACAGCGCCGTGGCGGGTTAACCACGACATTCCTAGGACGACATCGACCTTCTGTCCCTCTAAGATTATGAGAGACATAGGGTACACTCTACCCGCTAAGCATAACGGTGCTTTGGAAACCATTACGCTTGCTGAAATCTTCCCACCCGGTGAACAAATCAAATATGGACTGTCGGTGGGTAGTATTTGCAAGCTGTGTTTAGCAATGAAAGCTTGGCTAATAAAATTATGCGTGGTGCCTGAATCAAACGACACTATGGCGGGATGCTGGTGGAGTTGGAACATACCCGCAAGGATTGGCTCACCCTCCGGCACGTCCTCTATGGCAAGTTGGTGGACGGTGCAGGCCTAGAGTTTGCCCGCCGCGCATTAGTAGGGTTCCGGGGCTGATTCCTCCGCGGAAGCTGTGGTGCAACTCCGCCGCCTTGCCTCTCCGGACAACTTCTGGAGAAGTGTCCTGGACGACCACACTTGTAACATGTGGCCGCTGCCTGGCTGGTGCTTGGGGGACGAAAGCTCGGCATGCGCTGCTGAGGTGCATACGCACGCGGCATCGCCCGCTGCTGCTGTTGTTGTTGCGGAGGTGGTGCTGGCAGGGCCGGCCTGATCGCTGGTGAAGAATACGGCCGACTGCGGAATGGCATCGACCTCTGTTGTAGCTGCCAGCATGGACACGATGGTGGGCAATTCACCATCCGAAATTTCTGAGAAGGACCGCCTCCTTCTCCGCTGCTTTGCGGCACACTTCTCTTTCTTTCCGCCGCCGCTAACTCCTTGCCGGAGTCCTCCTGAACAATCGCAGCATCAATTATGTCGTTGATGCTGCCGCGATTGAACATCGCCGACTTGTCCTTCAGGAGCGGGTTAAGCCCCTGGTAGAAGTGGTCCCGCCGCTTCTCGTCGCTATCAGCGTGATACGATGCATGGAGCGCGAGATCGTTGAATGCCCTGTAATATTCCAGCGCGCTCCGGCTCCCTTGTTGCAGGTGCAGAAACTCCTGCGTCTTCCTCTTCATCAGATCCGGCGGTATGTGGTAGGCCCTGAAGGCCGTCCGGAACTCCGCCCAGGTCATAACTCGGTCGGTGGGCAGTGAAGCACAGAAGTTTGCCCACCACGCGCTCGCGGATCTCTGGAGCTGTTGGACCGCGAACTGAGTCTTGCGCTGCTCACTCACTTAGATCAGCCCGAACTTCATCTCCATCGTGCGGAGCCAGTTGTCCGCATCGAGGGGTTCATCCGCCCTTGAGAATACCGGGGGATGAGTTGCTAGGAAGTCGGAGTAGGAGCTCTGTTGACGCTCCTCACGATCATGACGCCTCTCTGGTAGAGACGTATTTGCAATAAGAGTTTGCAGCAACTCCTTGTGCTGTTGATGAGAACCCGCCATTGCCGCAACGATGTCGGCCAATGTAACCGTTGGCGATGGCGGTGGTGGTGTTTGCTGTTGCTGTTGCTGCTGTTGCTGCTGCTGTCCCGAGGAGTCCTCGGGAGGCTGTTTGGAGGTTTCTCCCCCTTGACTGGAACCCCCAACTTCTGGGTTGGCACGAGTATGAGTCATTCTGAAATTTAAAACAGCAGCGATCAGCACATGTCATACTTAAAAATTCCATATGAAACAGTAGGTATTTGAAGTGACGCATGAATAATTTGCACAACATTCACATATATTGATAAAGCATAAAGTTTATACAAGATACATTATTCTCGGGTCTCCGAGAAGTCGTGCTCATGTCGTCAGCTCCTATACATACGCTACTGTCTACGCGACATGTCACTGTTTACAAAAGTTTGGCTTACACCACTCTGGTTGCCCTACTTGGCAACGGTAACCCCCTACTCGGAGTACAACTCGACCTCCTGCGGGTCGTCCTCCTCTGGTACCTCTACTGGTGGCTCCGGATCTACAACCTCTTCTCCCATATCAGGTTATCCCATTGCCGGAAGACCCAAGACCACCGGTATGCCCAATACCCGAGGTACGAGGTCCTGCAACACGTGAACCTCGTCCATGGCCTGGTTGTAGTCTTCTTCCCAGCCTTGCCCTTCCTTAATAGCATCATCCCGCTCTTGAGTAAGGACCTCGTTCTGCTGGGTCAGAGCCTGCACATGCTCTTGCAAAGCCGTGATATCGACGCGGCTTTTCTTCTTCGCCTTCTTCAGATGATGCAACTGATTATGCTGTTCGTTCAGTTGTTTGATCGTCGGAAGGAGCACATTGCGGAGTGTGCTGTGAGCACTCTCGAAATGGTATCCACGGCTTGTGCTCTCCATGAGCTTTGCGGCGAGATGCTCCGTATGAACAGATTGGCTGTCCATCGTGGCTTCCCGCCCTCATCTGGAGGCTGAGGTTCGCCTCCGCGGGGCTGTACCTTAGGCGACCCGGATCAGTTGCCTCCCGGTACCTCCCTTCCCACACATGATGAACCCGTCCCTCCACCGGAACGAGCGCGTATGGAGTGCCCTCCATAGCCCTCACGTGTAGTTGGCAGAAACGTGACATGGTGTCGCGGCCCGCCACTTGCCACATCCCCTCCGGTTGTCTACCTCTCACCGTGACGGTGAACGGCGCCCAACCGGGTGGTGTAGGTCCTGCAGGAACCTCGACATGGATTTTCCACGTCTTGTTCCCCTCCTCGCCTTCTTCCTTGGCGAAGTACTGCAGCATCTGGTTGTACCTGAAATATTGAAGCATCTGCTTCAATACTTCCGGATAGCCGCTGTGGTGAGAACAGTGAGATTCCACCCACCCGTTCTTGAACTGTTTATACGCTATCATAACACATTGAGTTATAACACAAAACATGTCATTGAACCCATAAAACTTGCAAATATATTTCAAATTTAAACAAATTTGACTACTGATCTGCTGTCCAACATGACAGCCCTGACCAGTTTCCATCTCAACCTGATTTAGGCCATGCTAAAGGCAAAACTAATTCTGGAGCTCAACATCAAAGTTAAAGCTAACTTCAATAGATTTCTAGAAAGTATTTGCTTGGACTAATATATGTCCTGGTTCAAAAGTTATGAGATGTTAAAGTTAACATAATTTCTGGAGAAAATTGGACAGCACCTCCCTGCCTTAGGTACTGATTTGATCCAAGGATTCCAGTTAATTCTACCCGCAATCTGACAAAACTTTCTGTTACAAAGTTGTAACCCATCTCATAATATTTCCAGAACTACCTCATTTTCTATTTCTAGATTTTTATGCAGGAAGTTATGCTCAATTTTTCAGAGAGTTTAAAGAGAGCGTTTGCTCTGCCCTGTTTTCTGGACAGTTTCAACTCTACTGCATTTTTGATTGGTTAAGGGATGAAACACCTCTGGACCTCAACATAAAAGTTGTAAAGCTCTTCCAAATATTTCCAGAAATGTATCATATGACCCCAACCTCGAAAGAACTCAACCTCTAACCTCTGATTAACTTCAGCCTTCTATCAGCTGAAAACAGGGGACTCTGTCCTTAGTATCCTATAAGTTGAAAACTTGTTTACTTTGAATATCCTGATTAGGGGAGGAGTTACATCAAGTTTTAGTGCTCTGGATCAATACTTTCAAATTTTTCAATGAAGTTGTCCATTTAATGGTGTGTAACGTCGATGCGTCACCAGATCATGTCGGTACTACATCCTCACAAAGAAAAACCTATACCGGACTTAGCCGGCTTCGTTAGTTCAGTGGCACTAAACATCACTCACACACGGATGCTACACGTCTACCGTTTCGTGGTTAGACTACATGCAAATAACTCAAGCATTCGTCAGACTCGGCTGCACACCGAGCCCGGTATCCATACAGTTCGCACACCCGGCCATCATGACTCGACCGGATGTTCTCAAGTCAAACACGCCTTGAGCTACGTGTTCACGTTACTGACCACGTGACGGGGTCTCCCAAATTGCCCGAAGCACGCCAGGGATAGACGTTGCTCGAATACCCCAAACGACATGAAGAGTCGAAGAGGATACTAAAGCGGGTCGGGTTACCTGCCACCCGTGGGGCTCCACCCTTCAGCTTGTGCGCACTGGTGGACAGCGCTTACATGCACCCCCCAAGACATAAAGCGTCCCAAGATGCACGATTTTCCGACATAAGAAAATAGGTTAGTATGCCACTTTCTATACACTAATAACATCCTTATATGGGCGACTAACTCGTTCCTCACTGGATTTTTGAAAAAGATTACCTTTTTAGTGCGTTAAACCTCAAACGAGCTCTGATACCAGCGCTGACACGACCCCAACGGTCTTGTCGAGCCAGGATCACACTGAGGGGTGCAGCGTTGCACAGAACCGGATAACACACATCAAAGGTACAAAGCGGAAGCAAAGTTTTATTATATAAAGAGGTTTATGAACATTTGTACAACAAAATATGTTCAGTCTACACTAATGGGCGTAGACTACGCATCGAGTTCACGTTCAGCCCGTGAACATATCCCCGCTAGCACGCACACACACTAACACGGTGGCGTGCACGACTCCCACTCGACGGGGTTCCCCTCCTGGGGTTCGGTCTCCTCCTCGGGAGTCCCTTCCTCATAGAACCCTGCAAAAGCTTCAAACACAAGCAGTGAGCATGAAGGCTCAGCAAGACAGACCCGTCTCTCCTAAACATGGAACTTCTACATGAGGGGTGATAGGTACATGAGATAAAACAATTTGCAAAGGACTCGCCTAATTATTGGAACCTTACTTTCAAGTTTTAGCAGCAGGTTGTGGAGAACCTTACGCTAAGGCACATGAGAGAGCCGCAATCAAACAAGAAACGCATTTCTCTCATGTACTTTGCCCAAAGTTAAAAGGGACTTTAATTAGCTCTAAACTACAGCAAATCATTAACAATCAAAGTCCATCATTCAATCAGCAACATTTTAACATGTAACTAGCCTATTCTTTCTACGTCACAGTACAGTGAACAAGTGGTACTCACTGACCGCGAGCGACGGCGATCATAATCGATTTACACCTGCAGGGTTACCCGAACAACCCGTCACGTACGCCCGTACTCGATGTTGCCTACAGCAACCATCACGGACGCCGTACACAACCACCTTTCACCCGTTAGCCAAATATTGAACTGGTCCCATCATCCCGAGCAAGAGGTCTCTGCACGCGCATCTCAGTGCCGCCAGCCGATTTACACCTCAAGCTCTCAACCTACCCTCTGAACGACGGACAATGCCTCAATACACAGCTACCCGAGTTACATCGGTTTCCGGTTCCCATATAGCCGGTTGGTCTTCGGTACTGTTCTAGCTTGTTCAACAGGCCCGCACACGGCTCGGTCCTCAATCGACACAAATGGAGCTATAGCATCCAGGCCCCAAAGTCCTGATTCCCTTACTCTGCGCCCGGTGTCATTTTATTTGCCATGTGTATCATGTGCTATCTCTACCCGAGTCGAGTGCCTCTAGCCTATGATCGCGAGTAGTTCCAACTACTCGACTTGTACCGAATCCTACACTATCCTAGCATTGAAGTAGCTAATCGGGGTTTTCAATCCTAATCCCAACCCATGGTTTTCTTGGCTATGCAATTGAGTTTTCAAACAAGACTCCAGTGCAAGAAATAATGATACTCAAGTAAGTGCTCAAAACAATAAAAATTTGTAAAAAGGTTAATGCAAACCGGAGCTTGCCTTGCTGCTCTTCGTCGTAGGCTAGCTGCTCCTCCAGAGTAACGAAGTCTAAGACTTCGGGTTCCTCCTCGACCTTAGCGACTACATGAGATATAAGTACATGTATTAATTTAAATGCATTTGATTGAAATTTAAACTTGTGAAGTTTATAAGTCTTACTAGACAGACCCAATGACTCTGAAATTTTTACTGTGGTTTGGTTACAACCTAAACAGAGAGTTGGTCAAGTTTTAGTTGCAGCAAAGCTCATGTGAGCTCTCCACAATTAATTATGTCCTTGACATTAATTGGAGCTCTTATCGTGTTCTAGAGATTTTCATGGAGCAACCCATGACTTTCTGAAAACTAGATTTTCAGAGGGTTCTAATGGAGTTGGTATCACTTAATTTGAAGGTTCATAGCTAAAGATATGAGCTAAACAATTTCAGAGAAATTCTGAAAATGTTTCTAAACATTTTCTATTTTCTCTGGAACAGTTTTATTAATCACACCATTTGGTGGATCAAATGAGATCAAATGGACCTTAAATTTTTATGGTAGCTCAGGGATATTTTGGTGAATATCCCAGCAAAATTTCAGAATTTTCCTCCAAGGGATTCTCCAGTTAAAATTCCAAACAATTTAAATTTTGAGGAATTAATTCTGGAGGAATAAGGATTTTCATGAAGTGAAACTTGATTTTCTGGAAAGTACTCAGAGAGCTGAATCCAACAAAATTCGGTTAACTAGATTTGGAGTTTCCTAGCCAAAGTTATGAGGATTTGAAGTTTGAATGAAATCTGAAAATCGGGAAAAGTTTAAATCTGCTGGTGGGTCCACGGTACACGTGTCGGGCGCTGGAGCGACGGCACACCGGGGTCTATGGAGTTTTTGCGTGCCAGCACACCGGATCCAAGCCGCAGACTGATCCCGATTTAAAAGCCGAGCCGCTGACAGCCGGGGTCCACCCCCTTCGTCTACCTCCCGACTCCCGCGTTCGGCCGCTGCGATGCCTCGCCGGAGAGCTCGCCGGCAGCCTCGGTGGTGCTCCAAACTTCATGATTCTGTCGGCCCCTGCCTAAGTCCACTCGGGGAACATGACCCTGGGCTCAGTTCGTCATGAAAACAGCCGGCACATGGTCGGCGATGAGCGGCGGCCTCGGGAGAACTTCAGCCGTGTCAGCCGACCTCCCTAGAACCTCAATCGATCGAGCAAACGGTCGGGGAGCATCAGTGGACCTTAGGGAAGGTCGACATGAGCTTGAAGCAGCTCGGGGGAGGTACGAAGTAGGCCTCCACCGTGTGCCCGATGCTTCCCGCAGGATCCGCCGTTGGCAAGCTTCGAAATACGCCGTGTACAGGGGTTCTCTGGCTAAAGGTTGTGAAGGCAACTTGTGCGCTACCAGGTCTAGTATGTGTAGGAGCAGATTGATACTCTCTAACCTTTCCTAGAGTGTGAATTTGACCGAACCGCACCTGAAGGTCGGTCTGTACCGAGAAAGGAGAAAACTGGAAATTCACCGCCGGCGATCAAGCACTCGGGCTATGGCTCGGGGGTGAGCAGCACCGATCACCAACGCGCCCAGGGACGCCTTAGCTCGAGCGTGCCAACCTCCCGATTGGGCTGTCCACGGGAGCCCGAAGTGCGGCGGCTTTAGGTCTCTGAATGGAACTCTCGGTATTGCTGAGATCAACCGGTTTCAGCCGATTTCTAGCGACGGGGAAGAAGAAGGAAACTCCCTAGTACCTTGTCGTAGCTCTGGAGGGGGTGGAGAGGCTGTGATCGGGGCTCTCCGATCAGTTCCGAGCGGCGGAGGGAAGAATCCCGGTTCTGTGTTCTTGCGAGGGGAAAACGGCAAGGGGGCTTCGGTCGAGGAGTGGGGCGCCTTAAGAAGGGCTCCGAACCGACTTGCGCACGCGCGTGGCAAGCAGCTGGTGGCGCGGCGGCCTCCCTCAGTGGCGATCGCTGCTGAAGCCCGAAGACCCGAGTGAGAAAGTCTTCAGTCGGTTGAATCACTTCAGTGGCTGACATGTGGGTCCCACTTTCATTTTTAACCCCTGAACTTAACTCCACATCACTGTTGTAAACAGTAAGCCCTAAAATGCCCATGGTGATTTGAATTATTCACCCCTGAGCCATTTGAATTGGTTAGAATTCAAATTGGTTTTGGTTTGACTAAATTTCAGCACATGTTCAGTTTGAAATTCAAATAAAGTTTGAATTTGTTATACTTAGCTCATGTCAAGATTAACTCCAAATCGAGTGAAAATGGGTGTGTGAGCTCACAAAAATTTGCTGAGTAAGAATATGCCTCCCACTTTTGAATTCATGGGATAAAAACAGTTTGAATTTGAATTTGAGTTCAAAAACCACCCTCTTTCTGGCTATACCCAAAAGTACCTCAAAAAGGTTTTAAATTTGGGTGAAACTTGGCATGGACATTACTATCAAAGTGTAGGAGTTTTTCGTATGTCCAGCCTGTAGATGATGCATGTGGGAAATGCCACTTTTTCATTGTGTGAGTTTATTCTCTAATGATCATGTTGATAATGGTTACTTGCTCTTCAAATGTGTTCATCAACTTTCTTCAAATGAGGTGTGTGTGTGGGGTGATGAACACTTTGGATGTGTCAAAAACTGATGCCTTTACAGTTTGTAGCCGTGACTTGATCGTTTGAAGGCACATCGTAAGGCTTTTACACCTTTTCCCATATTGCAAAGCCTTGCGCCTGGATGAAAGCTTCCATGCGTGCCTTCCAAACCTGAAAATCAATACCACTAAACACACAAGGTTTGGCGGAGTATTTCTCCATGATGATTAGTCAAAACACGTGCAAATCACAAAGATTAGAGAAACCTGGCTATGATACCAATTGTAGGATCGAAGTACACGTGTAAAGCTATCAGAGGGGGGTGAATGGTAGATAAAAACTTTTCAGCGGAAGCAACAAAACACCCCTCAGCAGAAAACCGATCTGTTAAAGAAACCATGTGTGCGACTAATCTAAACGTGTTCAACTGTGACAAAACTAGTATAGATTGTATAGAATCAAGTCACGAAGACGTCACAACAAGAATCATGAAAATCCGTTGAGAGAAACTCAAGTTACGATCGAAAGATCGAACAAAGGTCAATTTGTCCTATGCGAGAAAAACTGTTTTGGAATACTGCAAAGAAACTCGTGTAGATCAGTAACCACAAATTCAATGACCGTGAAATTTTCACAGATGATATATAATCAAGTTGTGAAGACAACCCAAAAAGAATCACATCAATTGGATCTGTAAAACTCGAGTTATGATAAAACCACCGAAGGAAGGTAGTGCTGAACAGAAACTCGACGAGAAAAACTTGTCTGAAACAAGTCGGACGAACAAGGCACAAAAGTTCCTTTAGAATACGAATTTTAATTATCAAAACACATGTTCTCCACGAGCCTTGGCCTCCCTTGCTTATATAACCAGCTCTATGGCAAATTCAATTCAAACTAGGACTCCTACTCCTACTTGGATTCAAACTGTAACTTTCCAGTACTGCTCAAGACTCTTCTATACGCAGATAGAAGCAATCTTAAGACTTCCAAACACCTTAGAAACGTCTCAAACATTCCTAAAACAACTCTACTTCATGTCTAACAAGAAATCTTGTTTAACCAACTCAAAACTTTACATAAACAAACCATAACCGCCTCAGCCGCAGCCTGAGCGCAAAATCCAGCCGGTTGAACCTTTTCAACCATATCTCCACTTCCATATCTCTTCACCACGCCTTGGAACCATGTTGCCACGTCCAAGCACTCCTTCCACACGTGCAAACACCTTCCAACAATGTCCAAGATACCTTTATATGCATTGTTCTTGATCCAAACATGTTGCACGACCTCCCGATCAACTCAACCACAATTCTTCCCGAACTTGGTAGTTGAACCTCATCTTCTCCCTAACACTAGTTCAATGGATCCCGTCACCAGCCATGTCTTGAACTCAAGAAACACCTGCAAATGAATAAACAACCAATACTTCCGAGCACAAGTCCTCGACTTGACTCTCGTTAGTTCCGAAACTACTACATCTTACATAAGCACCTCACATAAGCATGTTGTAAACCATAGCAAAATGATATCAGCCATAACCACCAAAACACACCAAAAACTTAGTAAAATAATACTAAGCAAACTTTCCATAAGAGTAAAGCAAGTTCAAAACATTGCAAGTTAAAAACAGAACCATTGCAATCAAGCTCCGAACCTTACCAAAGCTAACCGGACCTTGAACCGGAGCTTACCAAAACTAGTTGGACCTAGCGCCGGAGCTTACTAAAGCTTAGTCGGACATTGGCTTAAAATCCGAACATTGGCTTATTCACATGAAAAGTTTTGAAAACAATTTCTCCCCCTTTGTAAATCAGAAATAAAATGAGAAGAAAAACAAAAATACCAAAAATTCTCCCCCTGAGAAGAATCGTGCCAAAACACTTGTGAATGTGTGCAATGTGTGATCAATTTCTCCCCCTTTGACAATTTATTCAGCAAGGTACAAAAGAGAAATTTTAATTTGTTATGAGCACATTATAACATATACATATAAAAAAAAGCTCATCCAAATCATACTATCAAGTAACTTACCACATCAATGAGATACATAAAGTAGTGTAAGCCATGCTAGAGATCAAGTGTAATTTTCAATTTAAGCAAGTCATGATCTCACTAACTTAACTATTTCAAGACCTGAAAGCATGACACTTGTTGCTGCATTTTATTTATCATTTAAAGCATAAATTTTGATCTTATGACATTTGCAAGAGATTATATGCAGCATCAGCCTTATTCTAACCAACCAAGCCAAGCCTATGTCATTTGACAGTCAGAAGCTTAAGGACATGGTTTTAGTCATACACAACTCCTTTCAAGTTCATATCTAAATGCAATGATAAGCCATCTCAAAAGAAGAAGTGCGATGCATGCATATTCTCCTGATCTTTTCTCATTTTTTTATTGAACATAAAAACTCAACATGTGAGTTGATTACTTGATTAATTCTTTATGATTAAAAGCACTTGTGAGCATGCAACAAGTTCAAAACAGCAAGAAAGTTTGACCATGACCAGATTTAGTGTAAGTAATTATTCCAATTACTAGACATGGTAAAAACTACAAAATGTATAACACGAGTAATGTAGTAAGATCTTTCAGCATGAAAAAGGAATCACAATGTCATATATGCATGAAATACTATGCTCATATTATTTTAATTTCAGATTCACACATAGACTTCCCAAGTTTCAAAATTCTCCCTCAATTTAAGCCATGAGGATGCATAACCCCTATTTCACTATGAATGTAACAAAAACGAGTGAAATCCAAAGGTTTTGTAAAAATGTCAGCCAATTGTTGTTCGGTATCTACATGGTGAAGCACAATGTTCCCTTTTTCGACATTATCACCGAGAAAGTGATACCTAATGTCATTGTTCTTAGTTCTCGAATGTTGCACGAGGTTTTTAGCAATGCAAATGGCACTAGTGTTATCACAAAACAGTGGAACACTATCTAGATCAACCCCATAGTCCTTAAGTGTTTGAACAATCCAAAGAATTTGTGAGCAAGCACTAGCAGCAGCTACATATTCAGATTCGGCTGTGGATTGTGCAACTGAACTTTGTTTTCTAGAGGACCAAGAAACAAGTGAATTACCAAGAAAATGACAAGCACCAGAATTACTTTTCCTATCAATCCTACAACCCCCAAATTCAGCATCGGAAAAAGCTTTCAAAGTAACGGTTGAGGAAGAAGGAAGAAAAATGCCAAATTCTTTAGTTCCATGTAAGTACCTGAGAATCCTTTTAATGGCTTCACGATGTGAAGCACATGGGGAGGCTTGAAACCATGCACAAAGACATACGCTGAATTGTATGTCCGGTCTTGATGTCGTGAGATACAAAAGTGATCCGATCATGCTTCTATATTCTTTTTGATCAACAGGATCACAATCTTCATCAAGTTCAAGTGTTGTTGCTGTTCTTGTTGGTGTCCGAAGAGGCTTGCTTTTGTCCATGTTGAAACGCCTTAGGAGATCTTTTGTATACTTTGTTTGATGCACAAAGGTACCCTCTTTGGTTTGCTTGATTTGCAGCCCCAAAAAGTACGTGAGTTCTCCCATCATACTCATCTCAAATTCTGAACTCATCATAGCTGAAAACTTGGACACAAGATCATGAGAAGCACAACCAAAGATAATATCATCCACATACACTTGAACGAATAATGAGTCATTGCCATGCTTAAGCACAAAAAGAGTTTTATCAACCTTGCCCATGGTAAACCCCTTTTCAAGTAAGAATGTTTTTAACCTATCATACCATGCTCTAGGGGCTTGTTTGAGACCGTACAAGGCTTTGGACAGTTTGTAAACATGACTATGAAAATTTGGATTTTCAGAACCAGGTGGTTGTTTAACATAATCCTCCTCATCTATGTAGCCATTAAGAAAAGCACTTTTAACATCCATTTGATATAGCCTAAAACCTTTAGATGTAGCAAAAGCTAACAAAATTCTTATGGATTCTAATCTAGCAACAGGAGCAAAAGTTTCATCAAAATCTAGACCTTCAACTTGTGTGAAACCTTGAGCAACCAACCTAGCCTTATTCCAAACCACAACCCCATCCTCACTTTGTTTATTTTTAAACACCCATTTATTTCCAATTAAAGTGTGACCTTGAGGTAGAGGTACAAGTTTCCAAACATTATTTCTTTTAAAATTTTCTAACTCTTCTTGCATGGCAATAATCCAAGATTCATTAGTGAGTGTGTGTGATATATCTTTGGGTTCAAAAGAAGCAACAGAAGCAGAATGAGCATGAGAATTGGAGTTGAAAAACCTGCATCTTGTAACTCGCTCATGCAAGCTTCAAATAATTTGTTGTGGAGGATGACTTTTGAGAATCTGGAGGGGAGTGGACACTTCACAAGCTTCTTCTTCTTCATGTTCATCACAAATAGATGAGCTTGTGACGTGAGAAGGATCTGGACCAGCAATGGTGGTCGTCGGTGCTGGCTGTGAATCAAGATCAGGAGCTGGAACAATGTCATTAGCTGCTGAATTTTCGGGCAGCAGCACCACTTCTTCCTCTTCTTTAATGAAAATACTATCCCCCTGCGGATATGGATCTGGACCTGCAATATTTGAACTAGTACCTGCGCTAGCTTCATCAAAAGAAACCTCACAAGTCTCCACAATTTTGTTAGTATCAAGTAAAAGCACACGGTATCCTCTAGTATGACATGGATAACCAAGAAACATGCCATCAACAGATCTAGCTTCAAATTTATCAAGATTACCATGTTTCTTAACAAAGCATTTGCAACCAAAGATCCTAAAGTGTGTGACACTAGGCCTATGTCCAAAACTGAGCTCATATGGTGTTTTACCTAGCTTAGCACGCAAGAAAACACGATTTGAGACATAACAAGCGGTTGCAATTAAATCAGCCCAAAATTTCCTAGGAGTTTGATATTCATCAAGCATAGTCCTAGCCATATCAACTAAGGTTCTGTTCTTTCTCTCCAAAAATTGATGATCTATTGCATTTTCAGCACAAATGTGATCAAACGATTGATTTTTAAATTCGGTTCTATTATCACTTCGAATTGCTCTTAAAAATCCTGGGTGATCAATTGATAATCTAAGAAATAAAGTTCTAAAGTGACTAAGAGCTTCATTCTTAGATGCAATAAAGTAAACCCAAGAGTATCTAGAATAGTCATCAACAATCACAAGAACATACCAGTTACCTCCGAAGGATTGAACACGTGAAGGTCCTACGGTGTCAAGGTGTAAAAGTTGACCCGGTTCAGTTGTCATGGTCGTTGTGAGAGGGGCATGTGAACCTGCAACCACCTTAGCATGTCTACAAGAAGAGCACACAATTTCTGTCCCCTTTAAGCTTAGGCAGCCCACGTATGCAATCAAGAGCACTAACACGCGTGAGATGATCAAAGCCTACATGACCAAGTCTACGATGCCAAAAATATAAATCTTTGGAATCATTTGCAACTAGAGATCTATGCTTAGAGGAAGACATATCAAAATCAGCTTTAAAAACTCTTCCAAACCGAGACATGTTAAAAATAATCTCACTATTTGAACCTACAACTTTGCAGCAGTTTTTATTGAAAATAATTTCTAGATTTTCATCTAGCAATTGTGAAACAGAAAGCAAGTTGTATTTCAAATTTTTGACAAGTGCCACATCCTTTAAAGTGTAGTGATCATTTACTCTAACCAAACCCTTAGCAATTATAGGAGTTGAAGAATTATGGGCAAAAGTAACATTCTCTACACGTGACACAAAAGAGAGAGAGGAGAACCATTCTTTGTTACCGGTCATGTGGCGTGAGCAACCTGAATCCACAATCCAAATGTTCTCCTTCCTCAAGCGTGTAACCTACATAGAAGCACAATACGTCGATGACTCAATACTAGGGTTAGTTAAAAGGCATTTAGGAATCCAGTACTGAGTCACACGATGTCCAGCAGGAATAACATGCGAAAGCTGAGATAAAACAGCAGGTTTATGAGTCAAAGTTTGAGATTTTTTGTTCTTAACTACTGACCTATGAGGTGTTACTTGTAGCACGAAAATCAGTAGCTCCGGAGGCAAAAACAGAAGGTCCGGAGGCAAAAACTGAAGCTCCGGAGGTAAACTTTGAATATTTCTGACTCATAACAGCAGGTTGCATGTTCCTAACATTCGGTTTAGTATGTGCAGCAAATTTTGCATGAGAGTTATAAGATCTAGCTTGGATTCTTTCCTTTTTATGTTGTTTAGCTAGTCTATAACAAAAATCTATGACATGACCATCTCTACCACAATAGGTACAATGAAATTTAACTTTGTGTTCATGTATAGATGAGCATGCAGTATGCTTATTTGAACCCGAATGTGACAACACTCCTGCAGATTTAAAAACCACTTTTTTTGTTTAGAAACTGCTTGAATCAAACCACTTCCTAATAATTTTACAATTTTAGGTGGATGTTCCTTAGCATGAGCATGTGAATCAAAACCTAAATCATTTTTATCATTGCAAGACTTGGAAGAATACAGCAGTAAGTTTAGGTTCTTATTCCCATTACAAAACCGATCTAATGTCTTATGCATGTTATCAAGTTTATTTGATAGATCAAGGCAATTTTCACATGAAGTTTTTCCTTTTAATTTGCAATTGGAACAATATTTAAATTCATGAGAACGTAAAGCATTGTTCAATATAGAAATTTCTTTCATAGAATCTTGTAGTTTCTTATGAAGATCATCGCAAGTAGAACAATACAAATCAATTGTAGAACAACAAGCATCTTTCAAGTTTTTATCATTAAGTGCAGCAAGCTTTTTGTTCTTTTCGATTTCAAGTTTAAGTTTATCAAGTGTGGAGGTGTGTGCACTTCTTAGAGAGGACAATTGTTCATATATTAAATCATATGAGGAACAAGAATCATCACTAGGAATAAAGGATTTTAAACGATTAATTTCATATTCTAGTGACTCAATTTTAACAGCATTCCCCCTAAGCTTTTTGTCCTTTTTCTTAACAATAATAGTGGCACGAGAAATAGCATCACACATTTCTTCGCAAGTAGGACATACCTATTCGTTGTCACTGTTGTGTTCTGCATCCTCCATACTTGATTTTGATTTGCCCGCCATGAAGCACAAGTTTGCCAGATCATCTTCATCTTCATCACTTCCAATATCTACATCACTCGAGCTAAGTTCTTGAAGTGCGGTGATGAAACTGTTTATCAGTTTGCGACATGTAAAAACCTTCTTTTTCATGTTGGTGTTGCCAAAAGAGGACTTGACTTTATTCTTCTTTTCATCACGGTTAGAAGGACCTGAAAGGTTAGGGCAATATGTACGAAAGTGTCCTGTCTTACAACATTCAATGCATCGTTGAGATCCGGAGCTTCCTCTCCTTCTAGTTCTCACATTTTGCAATGCTTTTGAGAACCTAGTAGAAAGAAGTACTAGCTCCTCCTCTGGAAACTCCTCAACCTGTTCCAGGGTTAGTGAAGACGACAAAGCAAGTGTATTGCTAGATGATTGGCCGGAGCTAGGCATATCACGTTGTGAGACAAATGCAATAGTCTTATTTCGGTTCTTACGTGATATAATGTCAATTTCATGAGTTTTTAGCTTAGAATAAAGCACATCTAATGTAAGAGTACTCATGACAGTGGATTCACCTATGGATGTTACTTTCATCTCCCAAATTGACATGTCTAATGCACTTAGTAATTGCCTAGCATTTTCAGCATCTGAAAAATTAATATCGACACTACCCAAGTTGCTGAGAATTTTATTAAAGCGAGCAAAGAGGACATCAATGGACTCACCGGGTTGCATCTCAAAGCGCATGTATTCTTTCCTGAACATATCCTGTCTTACCTCCTTGATCATGTTGGATCCTTCGTGGTAGTCACAAAGTGCTCTCCACACATCGTACGCCGATCGGAGGTGTGCAACACGGTCGAAGTCGCTCTGAGTTAGTCCTTGTATGATCAAGTTCTCAGCCTTGTTGTCGTTGTCGACATATCTCATATTTGTAGCCGTGACTTGATCGTTTGAAGGCACATCGTAAGCCTTGTACACCTTTTCCCATATTGCAAAGCCTTGCGCCTGGATGAAAGCTTCCATGCGTGCCTTCCAAACCTGAAAATCAATACCACTAAACACACAAGGTTTGGCGGAGTATTTCTCCATGATGATTAGTCAAAACACGTGCAAAACACAAAGATTAGAGCAACCTGGCTCTGATACCAATTTTAGGATCGAAGTACACGTGTAAAGCTACCAGAGAGGGGGGTGAATGGTAGATAAAAACTTTTCAGTGGAAGCAACAAAACACCCCTCAGCAGAAAAAGGATCTGTTAAAAAAACCATGTGTGCGACTAATCTAAACGTGTTCAACTGTGACAAAACTAGTATAGATTGTAGAGAATCAAGTCATGAAGACGTCACAACAAGAATCATGAAAATCCGTTGAGAGAAACTCAAGTTACGATTGAAAGATCGAACAAAGTCAATATGTCCTACGCGAGAAAAACAGTTCTGGAATACTGCAAAGAAACTCGTGTAGATGAGAAACCACAAATTCAATGACCTTGAAATTTTCACAGATGATATATAATCAAGTTGTGAAGACAACCCAAAAAGAATCACATCAATTGAATCTTTAAAACTCGAGTTATGTCACACCCGGTTTTTCCGAAGAACAACCAAGTGAATATCACATGTATGCCAGGATCATTTTCTCATACATGTCATGACAAATAGTGAAGCATCATTTATTACAAGCCAGGTGTCGAATATAAATAAGTCTTATATATCAAATGTCTCGATGGACAATAATAAGTTCATCAGAAGTGAATAAACTAGCAGCAGAATATTATTCTTGAGGGCTCCATCACAGGCGTTGCCCGGGGGTCTCCATGAACCTAGAAACCTTCTTCGGGTCCAAAGTCTTGGTCATTATACACCAACTCATTATCTTGACCTGAGCAGCAATATAAACCAACAAAATATGCAAGGTTGAGTACCAATGGTACTCAGCAAGTGTGGGAAATTATATCATGCATGGCTAGAACAAGGAGAGGTTGAACTCATGGTTAAAGCACTACGCAATTAATACCTATCACCTTAGCCTATTAAGCACCTACATTACTACACAGGTGAAATGGTCCCAATCTCCCATCCCATCATCATAATCCAATAACCATAGCATCATTTCCAATGTTAAGCTCCCCGCTTAACATCCACAACTTCCAAAACCATCAATCCTCTAATCATGAATAAGTCCAAGCCGCTCTTGACCGTGAGCACGACTGTCATGATAGTTTTGACTCTGCAGAGTTTGTACCACTGTACCCACATGTAGTGATTTCATCCCCCGTTGCCGGGTGGACTAAAAGAACCTCCATTATGCCAGTGGCTACGAACCACATTCACACTTCCCAGGTGTGTAGCCAGGAGATCACTGCGAAGCCTTTACAAAGGGATTCCCAACGAGCGTGGGCCCACTGAGGTTTCACCCCTAACAGCATACAAGAGGCTCCAACCCTGCTGCAGTGGCCCCCTCTTGAGCCTTGCGGTTCATATGGTAGTCCAGCTGACACCTATTCCCCGCACCATCCAACACACCCATACTACGCCGGGGATAAACCTAATTAATTGGCCAAGCTGCCCCATCTCAGCATGTGGTTGGCACTGTAAAGCCAGGTTACATGCTCCATGAACCGGTCCTTAGGATCCAGGCAAGTACTAAACACAAACCCGAGTCTCGTGCACCCAACACACAACCAAAACATCCAACTTGCCTTGATCCCTACCTCTACATAACTCGCAATATCTCATTCAAGAGTATGGTAAAATAAACTAATGATCTCATATCCCAAATATCCCATTCTAAGCATGGCTAAGCATATGCATAATAATAAATGACATGATAAATAAATCCCAACCCAAGCTACAAGGAAAACAGGGTAATGCAATTCTAGGGAAACTTCCTAGCATGGGTTTCATATTTAATTTGACAATGCAATAATTCTATCTAAACATCCTAATATAGGATCAAAGTGGTCAAGGACACTTGCCTCCTTCCTGCTGCTCTTGAAATGGGTAGTCCTGATCTTGGAAAGGAATAACTTGCTCTTGAGCAGGTTCTACATCATACCATCACATATAGCAAAAGAAAAATAACAACCCATAAGACATAGTTCACACTTCCACTTCATACAAACCACACATTCATACTTATGAAAGTCATTCACCATTATGTGTGTTGTGGTTACTCTATGTGTGTTGATTTGTGGCTTGCATGCACTTTTAATCATATGTATATGATTCCTACTTTTGTGTTCACATTTATACTTACATACTATATATATGAGTTTCCAATTTAAATAAATTCCTTATATTCAATTACTACACCTTTTAACTACCAAATAAGCATGAAAGGTATTTTCCTTCCCCATATGTGTCTTCATAATTTCTACCAACCCTAAACTGAACTTTGGATTTTAGAAACTCCATTTATCATTTACTAGTTGCTATATTTTCAGATTTATTTTCCTATGCATAAATGTGTACTTTATTATGAAAATAGTAAGACACATCATCTAAACAGAATAGGATCTGGTCCTAAATAATTTAATAACATATTTTGACCTTTGCCTCTGATGTAAAATATTTCACAATTATTTTCCCTATTTTCTAGAACTATTCTTTACTTAAAAATGTGTCCCTAAATGTGAATAATAAATTAAACAGATTCAGTTCAGTCCAAAATATGTTTTCATCTCACTCCAAAGTTTCCTAAATACTGAGAAAGTCTTTAATTTAATTTTGACAATATGTTTGTCCCACTTTTTAATTTTTAAACACTAGCCACATATTCAATTTCCTAAACTAAATACTAAACAGGGCTAAAAAATTAAACTTACCCCACTACAGGGTCTATAATATTATTTTAAGAATTTTCAGGGGTCTAGCTACTCATAACAGAGGTGTTTTTCCTAATTTTTATTAAGTCCAGGGGCTAAAACTGATTTTTAAATGAATTTACATGATTTTCTAGAGTTCCAGGGGCTAGATCAGAAGTTTCCGGGGCTAGCTCTTATTTCCCGAGAACCCCAGGGGGTAGCACGTAAGATTTCCAGTCTTTATAACGCGGGGCTGACATGGACCGTACAATTTTAAACCGACGGCTGAGATTATAACGTCGAACCGGTACGCGGGGATTTAAACCCTACCGTGCGATTTAAAACAAACGGCACACGAGCGGCCACGTCGCTCTGATCGAGCGCGGGCGGCGCTGCCCGGCGGCGCACGGCGGCGGGAAGCGGCGATCTCGCCGAAGACTTTCGGATCTTCGAGAATTCTTCCTAGAACTATGATTTTATGGCATAGATCGGTGGAGGGGACGTCGGGGATCTCACCTCGGGGGTTTTCTTGAGCTCGGAGGTCCTCGAAGGCGGTCGGCGACGAGGTCCGAGGTGAATTCACGGCGAGGCTCGTCGGCGCTGTGTTTACACCGCAAGTCACCGAGTTTTCTGCACCTGCAAGGTTCCCCGGAGGCGGTGGATCAAGACCAGCGAGTTAGATCGGAATTTCCGAGCGTAGATCGGCCAGAATTCGCCGGAGAAGGCTCGGGTTCTCACGAGAGTAAAAACAGCCGATCGCGTGGGAAAAACAGAACGAGGCCGGGGTTTTTATAGACGGGGGAGGGCGGTGGGTTTGTTTAGATCGAGTGGGAGTCCTCCGGAACCAGAATTTGGCTGGGATACTTGAGAATTCCTGATCGGTTTCGATTCGGGTGAGAGAGTCCGGCGCTGGCGCGAGGTAGACGATGAACTGGCGGGCCCCGCCTGTCAGTGGGATGAAGCGGCGCGCGCGGCTGCGGGCTGGCGTGGGCGCTGGTTGGGCCGGCTGGTGGTTTTCGGCCCACTGGCCGGTTTTTTTCTGTTTTTCCTTTTTCTTTTTCTATTTCTTTTCTGTTTTGAGTTTAATTTGAATTCCAGTTTGAATTTGATTTTTTGCAAAACATGCAACACGTCCAAAAATTTTTAAATTTCCCTCTTAACATGATTTAGGGTCTTAACACGATTTTTGGGGTGTTACAGCTCTACCCCCCTTAAAAGAAATCTCGTCCTCGAGATTGATGGTTCTAAGAAAACAATTCCGGAAATTGTGCCTTGAGCTCATCTTCCCGCTCCCATGTGGCTTCCTCTTCTGAGTGATGCTTCCACTGCACCTTGCACATCCGGATTCTTTTATTTCTGGTGAGACGTTCCATTGTCTCCAAAATCTTGTATGGTTTCTCGGCATAAGACAAATCCTCAGCTACGTCCACTTCATTTATGGCTAACACCACCTCAGGCGTCCTCAGACATTTCTTGAGTTGTGACATGTGGAATACATCGTGCACATCTGATAGACGAGCCGGTAATTCTAGTTGGTACGCCACTTCGCCTTTCCTCTCCAAAACTTAAAAGGGTCCGATGTATCGAGGTGACAACTTCCCTTTCACCTTGAACCGACGAAGTCCTCTGATACGGGACACCTTGAGATAGACATAGTCTCCCACGTTGAAAACGAGCTCTCTTCTTCGTACATCGGCATAGCTCTTTTGGCGTGTCTGTGCTATCCTCAAGTTATTGCGAATTTCCCTCACCTTCGCCTCGGCTTCTTGTAGTACTTCTGGACCAAACACTTTACTTTCCCCTGTTTGGTTCCAAAATAGGGGAGTTCTACACTTCCTCCCGTACAAAGCTTCAAACGGTAACATCTTCATACTAGCTTGATAGCTGTTGTTATAGGAAAACTCCGCATACGGTAAGTTCTTGTCCCAACTCCTATTGTTTTTGAGTGCACATGCCCTAAGCATATCTTCAAGGATCTGATTGGTTCTCTCCGTCTACCTGTCGGTTTGGGGATGATAGGCAGAACTAAAGTTCAGATGGGTTCCTATGGTTTCGTGCAACTTCTGCCAGAACCTTGAGGTGAACTGTGTCCCTCGATCCGACACTATCTTCTTTTGCACTCCATGGTAACACACGATCCTTGCCATGTACAACTCTGCCAATTTGGATCCGCTGTAGCTTTCCTTCACGGGGATGAAGTGAGCTACCTTAGTTAGCCTATCAATGATGACCCATATCGAATCATATCCTGATTGGGTCCTAGGCAATCCCACGATGAAATCCATGCTGATTTCTTCCCATTTCCATTCAGGCACTTTGAGTGGTTGCAATAATCCCGCGGGTCGTTGATGTTCTGCTTTCACCAACTGACATGTGTCACACAGGGCAACATGTTCCGCGACATCTCGTTTCATGCCATACCACCAATACCTGCTCTTGAGGTCCTGGTACATCTTCATACTCCCAGGATGAATGGAATAGTCAGAATCATGAGCTTCCTTCAAAATCAATTCACGTACCTCCTTTACTTCTGGCACACAGATTCTTTTCCCGTGCCACACCGTTCCTTGTTCATCCTCTGTAAAACCAGGAGCTTTATTTTCCTTGATGAGTTGTCTGATCTCTTGTATCTTCTCGTCAATCTTTTGACCCTCACGTATGTCTCGCTCGAGTGTGGAGTCCACTTCCATGGCGATGGCTTCACCACTATTCACAAGGCATAGATTGAGCCTTATAACCTCGTCCTTCAATTCTGCAGGCATGTCCTTCAAGCTCAACTTATTGACCTGCACTTTCCGACTTAAAGCATCGGCCACGACGTTTGCTTTCCCAGGATGATAGTTGATGCCCACATCAAAGTCATTGATTAGCTCTAACCATCTCCTTTGTCTGAGGTTGAGATCTGGCTGTGTGAAAATGTACTTCAAACTCTTATGATCCGTATATATCTCTATCCTTTTTCCCATCAAATAGTGCCGCCAAATTTTCAACGCGTGTACCACTGCGGCTAGTTCTAGGTCATGTGTAGGATAGTTCTTCTCGTGCTTCCGAAGCTGCCGGGATGCATAAGCCACGACATGCCCTTCTTGCATGAGAACACATCCCAACCCGTTTCCAGAGGCATTGCAGTACACCGTAAAGTTCTTCTGCATATCTGGCATAACGAGCACTGGGGCTGTTGTCAATCTTTCTTTTAACTCCTGAAAACTCGTCTCGCACTATGGCGTCCATGTGAATGTGGTTCCCTTCTCCAACAGATTGGTGAGAGGTCTCGAAATCTTGGAGAATCCCTCAATAAACCGTCGATAGTATCCAGCCAATCCCAAAAAGCTTCGAACTTCCCCGACATTTTCAGGGGTCTTCCACTTCTGTATATCCTCGATTTTGGCGGGATCTACAGAGATTCCTCCTTCCGAGATTATATGTCCTAAGAAGGGAACTCTCTTCAGCCAAAACTCACACTTGCTCAACTTGGCATATAGTTGGTGTTCTCTCAGCCTCTGCAACACCAACCTTAGATGTTTCTCATGTTCTTCTTCATCTTTGGAGAAGACGAGAATGTCATCTATGAAAACCACCACAAATTTGTCCAGATATTCCATGAATACCTTGTTCATGAGATACATGAAGTATGCCGGGGCATTAGTTAGCCCGAAAGGCATGATAGTGTATTCATATAGTCCGTACCGAGATACGAAAGCTGTCTTGGGAATATCAGATTGCCTTATCTTGAGTTGGTGGTATCCCGACCTGAGATCAATTTTTGAGAACACACAAGCTCCCCTCAACTGATCAAACAAGTCTTCAATGCGGGATAATGGGTACTTGTTCTTGATGGTTACCTCATTCAAGGCACGGTAATCCACGCATAACCTTTGGGTTCCGTCCTTCTTGGGCACAAATATCACCGAAGCTCCCCATGGTGAGGAACTAGGGCGAATATACCCCTTCTCCGTCAATTCTCTCAAATGATCCTTGAGTTCTTCTAGCTGCTTGTAGTCCATCCGATAAGGTCTCTTGTATATCGGGGCTGTTCCAGGCACTAGCTCAATTGCAAATTCCACTTCACGATCGGGAGGCATACCTGGCAACTCCTCCGGAAAAACATCTGGATATTCCCTGATGGTCCTGATCTCCTCCACTTTCACCTCAACTTAATTTAATTTAATGTCCCTCCTAGGCTCGTGTATTGTTATGAACTTTACACTTGTGCCACTAGGGTGAGTTAGTTCCACCGTTCTGGTCGAACAATGGATGATTCCTTTATGTTTTATCAACCAATCCATGCCCAAAATAATATCGATCCCTTGGGAATCTATCACTATGAGGTTGGCAGTAAATACCACCCCATTAATGTCTAGGTTCACTTTGGGACACACTTGTCTTGTCCTTATTTCTCTCCCTGGAGAGTTTACAGCTAGCATATGGTTCATTTGTGTTGTTGCTAGGTCATGCTTCTTAACAAACCCTTGAGCAATGAACGAGTGAGTAGCACCAGAATCAAACAGCAGGGTTGCAAGGTGTAAATTGGCAGGAAACTTACCAACTACCACGTCGGGTGCCTCTTGCGCTTCCTCCATAGTGACGTGGTTCACCCGTCCTCGCATCACATTCTGCTGTTGTGGTTGTGCGGGCTTCTTCTTTGGGCATTTATGGGCGTAGTGCCCCAGTTCTCCGCAGCTAAAACATTGCACCCCAACCTTAGGTGCTTGGCCTTTGTTGTCTTGGGGTTGGTTTGGGGGTCCTTGTAGTGCTGGTCGAGGTGGATATGCAGGGCGAGGCTGCTGTACAAACTGACGTTGTGGCTGTGCTGGTGCTGCCAGAGGCCTGTAGTTCGGGTTGTACCCTCTTGGTGCTGAGTAGGGTACCGCAGCACGGTTCGTCTGCCCTGCTGGTTGCTGCATCAGACGGGGGCGGGTGTTGCTCACTGAGGCCTGATGTGACCACCCGGCCTTCCTCTTGTTCTCATTTTCCATGGCCTTCAGCTTCCGTTCTATCACAAACGCTCTATCCACCATCTTTTGGAAACTTTCATATTCGTTGGAGGACATTGCGCACTGCATTTCTACGGTAAGCCCTTCCACGAAACAATCCTGTTTCTGCTCATCAGTCTCTATGTCTCGTGGGGCATAACGGGATAGTTGGGTGAATATAGTGAGGTATTCCCTCACAGTCATGTTACCTTGCTGCAACCCCAAAAACTCCTTCCTCTTGTTTTTGAGTTCACCCCTTGGGATGTAATGGTTGCGGAAGCTCCGTTTGAACTCTTCCCAAGTGATATTCTCAGGGTCATGATGGGCGGCCACGTAGGCGGTCCACCAATCAGCAGCAGGTCCATGCAATTGATGAGAGGCAAACAGCACCCTCTTATACCCTTGGCACTGGATGATCCTCATCTTGCTTTCAATGGTCTTTAGCCAATCATCTGCCTCCAGAGGTTCAGCAGCACTTGCAAACTTTGGAGGTTGAGTTCCTAGAAACTCACTCAACCTTGGTTGGCGTGGTGCAGCTTGTGAAGGTGGAACTTGATGCAAGTTGGCCACCACTTGAGTCAAGTTCTGGATGAGCTGATTTTGATTCTCCAGCATTTGGTGGAGGGGATCAACTCCTTCACGGCGACCACCCCGGTCCTGGCCTCCAGAAAGGTGAGGGTTGCATGCCTCATCGTTGTTGTTGGCGGGGTTGGCAGCACGCCCTTTTCCTCTTCCGGCCATCTGGCAGAATCAACCAATGTAAATTTGAAAGCATTTAGTATCATCTTACTACTTTCATTTGTTTGTACTTTTGAAGTGTTGAGGCTTTGTTATACTTTTCTGAGGGTTTATTTCTCACACAAAAATAGATGCAATATTATTTCATGTGGGTTCACACACCAAAGCAAAACAATCTAAAGACGAGGCTGTGGACAATTGCTCATGGCTTCCACAACTCACGTCACACACCAAGCATTAACACACCATTAACTTAACTTAACGACTCGACTATTCGACATCTTGCTAACTAAGGGAAGGAATCTACACTACTCATTTTCTTGAGCAGGCTCCTCGGGATCTTCCTCATCATTTCGGCTGCCTTCTGACTCTGCTTTGGGTGGGGAGGCTGCTGGTGGAGAAGTGCGACGACGCCTGATCGCTCGACGATCCGGGGAGTCAGGAGTCCATGTATCATTCACGGTGACACACAGTTCATTCCCATCTCCTCTTTCCCTCGCCCTCAAGCAGGCTTGCAGCAACGCCTCCGTTTCCTTCAGGGTGTCCCTAACATCCTGAAGCTCTTGCTGACATTCCTGCAGTCGAGTGCTGAGCATAGCAGCATCCTCCAAGCACAAGTCCATGTGCTCATGAGAAGTCCCTTGCTGCACTGGCGGGTACTTGTATTCCGTGGTGCCACTCTCACGCTGGAGGACATACATGTACTCAGTCTTGTCCAGGTGGCGACGATAAATGTGACTCTGGTAGGTGATGGCCTCCCAGGTGACATCTTTCTCCGCATCGACCTGTGTCGCTCTACAAGCTGGAGAGTGGTGGATCTTAAGCAGCTGATTTTCGTGTATAATCCTCATCTCTGAACTCCATTCTTCCCTCTTCTCACGGATGGTCCTGGTGGAGTTATAGTGGATGATTAGCTTGCCCGTATTGCCGGCGGCTTCGAGCATACGTCGAAGACGGCGCAACAAGCCTCCTACTGCCAAACCGTAGGAAAGGTACGTCACCGGACGGCTCTCCTCTCTTTCGGCAAAGGCAACTACGGGAACTCTCCCTCCTGTGGACTTGCGAGCGCTGCGAATCATGTGAACCATCTAAAACAATAAGCATTTAAACTTAGGTTAGATAAACTTTTTAAACAAAAATCCTATTTTGAATGAAAATTGGGGGTAAGGTGAAAAAAGTGACTCATTAAATAACACTTTTCAACACACACCTTGTAAAAATAGTTTTTAAGAAAATAGGGCCCTTAAATACGTCCATTTCTACATAGATCCATGTTCCTAGGGCAACCTTGGATCTGATACCACTTCTGTCACACCCGTTTTTTCCGAAGAACAACCAAGTGAATATCACATGTATGCCAGGATCATTTTCTCATACATGTGATGACAAATAGTGAAGCATCATTTATTACAAGCCAGGTGTCGAATATAAATAAGTCTTACATATCAAATGTCTCGATGGACAATAATAAGTTCATCACAAGTAAATAAACTAGCAGCGAAATATTATTCTTGAGGGCTCCATCACAGGCGTTGCCTGGGGGTCTCCATGAACCTAGAAACCTTCTTCGGGTCCAAAGTCATGGTCATTATACACCACCTCATTATCTTGACCTGAGCAGCAATATAAACCAACAAAATATGCAAGGTTGAGTACCAATGGTACTCAGCAAGTGTGGGAAAATTATATCATGCATGGCTAGAACAAGGAGAGGTTGAACTCATGGTTAAAGCACTACGCAATTAATACCTATCACCTTAGCCTATTAAGCACCTACATTACTACACAGGTGAAATGGTCCCAATCTCCCATCCCATCATCATAATCCAATAACCATAGCATCATTTCCAATGTTAAGCTCCCCGCTTAACATCCACAACTTCCAAAACCATCAATCATCTAATCATGAATAAGTCCAAGCCGCTCTTGACCGTGAGCACGGCTGTCATGACAGTTTTGACTCTGCAGAGTTTGTAACACTGTACCCACATGTAGTGATTTCATCCCCCGTTGCCGGGTGGACTAAAAGAACCTCCATTATGCCAGTGGCTACGAACCACATTCACACTTCCCAGGTGTGTAGCAAGGAGATCACTACGAAGCCTTTACAAAGGGATTCCCGACGAGCATGGGCCCACTGAGGTTTCACCCCTAACAGCATACAAGAGGCTCCAACCCCGCTGCAGTGGCCCCCTCTTGAGCCTTGCGGTTCATATGGTAGTTCAGCTGACACCTATTCCCCGCACCATCCAACACACCCATACTACGCCGCGGATACACCTAATTAATTGGCCAAGCTGCCCCATCTCAGCATGTGGTTGGCACTGTAAAGCCAGGTTACATGCTCCATGAACCGGTCCTTAGGATCTAGGCAAGTACTAAACACAAACCCGAGTCTCGTGCACCCAGCACACAACCAAAACATCCAACCTGCCTTGATCCCTACATCTACATAACTCACAATATCTCATTCAAGAGTATGGTAAAATAAACTAATGATCTCATATCCCATTCTAAGCATGGCTAAGCATATGCATAATAATAAATGACATAATAAAATAAATCCCAACCCAAGCTACAAGGAAAACAGGGTAATGCAATTCTAGGGACACTTCCTAGCATGGGTTTCATATTTAACTTGACAATGCAATAATTCTATCTAAACATCCTAATATAGGATCAAAGTGGTCAAGGACACTTGCCTCCTTCCTGCTGCTCTTGAAATTGGTAGTCCTGATCTTGGAATGGAATAACTTGCTCTTGAGCAGGTTCTACATCATACCATCACACATAGCAAAAGAAAAATAACAACCCATAAGACATAGTTCACACTTCCACTTCATACAAACCACACATTCATATTTATGAAAGTCATTCACCATTATGTGTGTTGTGGTTACTCTATGTGTGTTGATTTGTGCCTTGCATGCACTTTTAATCATATGTATATGATTCCTACTTTTGTGTTCACATTTATACTTACATACTATATATATGAGTTTCCAATTTAAATAAATTCCTTATATTCAATTACTACACCTTTTAACTACCAAATAAGCATGAAAGGTATTTTCCTTCTCCATATGTGTCTTCATAATTTCTACCAACCCTAAACTGAACTCTTTGGATTTTAGAAACTCCATTTATTATTTACTAGTTGCTATATTTTCAGATTTATTTTCCAATGCATAAATGTGTACTTTATTATGAAAATAGTAAGACACATCATCTAAACAGAATAGGTTCTGGTCCTAAATAATTTAATAACATATTTTGACCTTTGCCTCTGATGTAAAATATTTCACAATTATTTTCCCTATTTTCTAGAACTATTCTTTACTTGAAAATGTGTCCCTAAATGTGAATAATAAATTAAACAGATTCAGTTCAGCCCAAAATATGTTTTCATCTCACTCCAAAGTTTCCTAAATACTGAGAAAGTCTTTAATTTAATTTTGACAATATGTTTGTCCCACTTTTTAATTTTTAAACACTAGCCACATATTCAATTTCCTAAACTAAATACTAAACAGGGCTAAAAAATTAAACTTACCCCACTACAGGGTCTATAATATTATTTTAAGAATTTTCAGGGGTCTAGCTACTCATAATAGAGGTGTTTTTCCTAATTTTTATTAAGTCCAGGGGCTAAAACTGATTTTTAAATGAATTTACATGATTTTCTGGAGTTCCAGGGGCTAGATCAGAAGTTTCTGGGGCTAGCTCTTATTTCCCGAGAACCCCAGGGGGTAGCACGTAAGATTTCCAGTCTTTATAACGCGGGGCTGACGTGGACCATCCGATTTTAAAACGACGGCTGAGATTATAACGTCGAACCGGTACGCGGGGATTTAAACCCTACCGTGTGATTTAAAACAAACGGCGCACAAGCGGCCACGTCGCTCTGATCGAGCGCGGGCGGCGCTGCCCGGCGGCGCACGGCGGCGGGAAGCGGCGATCTTGCCGGAGACTTTCGGATCTTCGAGAATTCTTCCTAGAACTGTGATTTTATGGCATAGATCGGTGGAGGGGACGTCGGGGATCTCACCTCGGGGGTTTTCTTGAGCTCGGAGGTCCTCGAAGGCGGTCGGCGACGAGGTCCGAGGTGAATTCACGGCGAGGCTCGTCGGCGCTGTGTTTACACCGCAAGTCACCGAGTTTTCTGCACCTGCAAGGTTCCCCGGAGGCGGTGGATCAAGACCAGCGAGTTAGATCGGAATTTCCGAGCGTAGATCGGCCAGAATTCACCTGAGAAGGCTCGGGTTCTCACCGGAGTAAAAACAGCCGATCGCGTGGGAAAAACAGAACGAGGCCGGGGTTTTTATAGACGGGGGAGGGCGGTGGGTTTGTTTAGATCGAGTGGGAGTCCTCCGGAACCAGAATTTGGCTGGGATACGCGAGAATTCCCGATCGGTTTCGATTCGGGTGAGAGAGTCCGGCGCTGGCGCGAGGTAGACGATGAACTGGCGGGCCCCGCCTGTCAGTGGGAGGAAGCGGCGCGTGCGGCTGCGGGCTGGCGCGGGCGCTGGTTTGGCCGGCTGGTGGTTTCCGGCCCACTGGCCGGTTTTTTTCAGTTTTTTCTTTTTCTTTTTCTATTTCTTTTCTGTTTTGAGTTTAATTTGAATTCCAGTTTGAATTTGAATTTTTGCAAAACATGCAACACGTCCAAATTTTTTTAAATTTCCCTCTTTACATGATTTAGGGTCTTAACATGATTTTTGGGGTGTTACTGATAAAACCACCGAAGTAAGGTAGTGCTGAACAGAAACTCGACGAGAAAAACTTGTCTGAAACAAGTCGGACGAACAAGGCACAAAAGTTCCTTTAGAATACGAATTTTGTTTATCAAAACACAAGAGGAACAGCCTAAAAGTCGTGTACCACGAGCTCTGGCCTCCCTTGCTTATATAACCAGCCCGAAGGCCAACTCAACTCAAACTAGGACTCCTACTCCTACTTGGATTCAAACCGTAACTTTCCAATACTGCTCAAGACTCTTCTATACATAGATAGAAGCAATCTTAAGACTTCCAAACACCTTAGGAACGTCCCAAACATTAATAAAATAACTCAAATTCGTGACCCACACGAAATCCTATCATAACCAACTCAAAACTTTCCATATTTGAGTCAAACACGAGTGTAAGGGCCTCAGTTTTTGACACTCATTTGCAGTGTTCATCACCACACCACACACCTCATTTGAGGAAAAATGATGAACACAAATAAAGAGCAAGTAACAATTATCAACATGCTCATTAGGGAACAAACTCACACATTGCAAAAGTGGTACTTCCCACATGTGATATAGATGGGCTGGACATATGAAAACTCCTACACTTTGCTAAGGATGTCCATGCCAAGTTCCACCCAAATTCAAAACCTTTTTGAGGTCATTTTGGGTATAGTTAGGAAGAGGGCAGTTTGAAACCATATTCAAATTCAAACTGTTTTCACCCACTGAATTTAAAAGTGGAAGGCATATTCTTGCTCAGCACATTTTTGTGAGCTCACACACCAATTTTCACTCCATTTGGAGTTGATCTTGACATGAGCTAAGGGGGAGAAATTCAAACTTTATTTGAATTTCAAACTGCACTTGTGCTGAAATTCATTCAAACCAAACCTCATTTGAACTTTGATCAATTCAAATGGCTCTTGGGTGAATAATTTGAATTGCCAAGGGTAGAATAGGGTTCACTGTTTACCACAGCTGTTAGGAATAAATTTCAGAGGTTAAAAGAGGAGTGGGACCCACATGTCAGCCTCAGCCTCAAAGCAAACCGACTGAACCACAGTTCAGTCGGTTCCCGGCTGTTGTGCGCGCGCGCCACCGAAGGGGGCAGCCGGCGCCAGCTCCTGCTGCGTGCCCCAAGCCGGAGACCGGCCGACCGGCCTATTTATTCCCTCCCCGGCGTGCTTCAGTCGCCATTCCCCGAGCTGCCGACGTGCACGATCCATTTCTCCACTGCCATCACCGGCGCTCGAGTTCCTGCTGGATCGAGCTGATCGCAGCTTCCTCTTTCCACTCCAGGGTCCCAGCCAGGTACTAGCGACCATCCTCCATCCTTCCCATTGATAAAAATCGATTGAAACCGAGTGATATCGGCTGTGCCGAAAGATCAAACTCGGAACTGGAAACCGCCGCACCTCGGGCTCTCGTGGACAGCCCAACCTGGGCGTTGTCACGCCCGAGCCAAGGCACCCTTGGACGCGCAAGTGATCGGTGCTGCTCATCCCCGAGCCACAGCTCGAGTGGTTGCTCACCGGCGGCGAATTTCCACTTTTCCCCTTTCTGTGTACAGAACGACCTTCGGGTACGATTCTGTTTAATTCGTGCTCTAGAAAGGATTAGAGGGCCTCAGGCCACTCCCACACGAGCTAGACACGGTGACGCACAAGTTGCCTTCACAACTCTGGGCCGGAGAACCTCTGTGCCCGGCGTAATTCAAGGTCTACTAATGGCGGAACGAACGGGGGTTATCGGGCGCACGGTGAGGACCTATTTCGAGCCTTCCCCGAGCTGCCCCGAGTTCATGTCGACCTTCTCTGAGGTCCACTGATGCTCCCCGACCGGTTTCCCAAGTAGCTGAGGCACTAGGAGCATCAGCCGACATGGCCGAAGTCGTTCCGATATGGCGGCTCGTCGCCGACCATGCTCCGGCCGTTGTCATGAGCAGCTGACCCTCGGATCATGTTCCCCAAGTAAAAGTAGGCAGGGGCAGCCAGAATCAAGAAGTTTGAAGCTGTACAGCAGCCGGCGGCGAGCTCTCCGGCGAAGTCCCTCGGCGGCGGAGCGCGGGTGTCGCGAGGTTGAAGAAGGGGGTGGACCCCAGCTGTCAGCGGCCGATATTTTGAATCGGGATCCGGCTGCGGCCGGGATCGGGTGTGCTGGCGCGCAAAAGCCTTGTGGGCCGCGGTGTGTTGTCGCTTCGGCGTGCGACGCGTGTCCCCTGGGCCCACGCGCGAGTTTAAACTTTTCCCCGATTTTCAGATTTCCTTCAAACTTCAAATCCTTATAACTTTGGCTAGAAAGCTCCAAATTGAGTGAACCAAATTTTGCTGGATTCAGCTCTTTGAGTACTTTCCAGAAAATCAAGTGTCACTTCATGAGATTCCTTAATTCTCCAGAATTAATTCCTTAAAGTTTAAACTGTTAGGAATTTTAACTGGAGAATCATTTGGAGGAAAATCCTGAAATTTTGCTGAGATGTTCACCAAAATATCCTTGAACTACCATAAAAATTTCAGATCCATTTGAGCTCATTTAGTCCACCTTATGGTGTGATTAGTAAAACTGTTCCAGAGAAAATAGAAAATGTTCAGAAACATTTTCAGAATTTTCTCTGAAATTGTTTAGCTCATATCTTTAGTTAGAGACTTCCAAATTAAGTGAGACCAATTCCATTAGAACCCTCTGAAAATCTAGTTTTCAGAAAGTCATAGTTTGTTTCATGAAAATACCTAGAACACCCTAAAAGCCTTTAATTAAGGTCAAGGACATAATTATTTGTGGAGGGCTCAAATGAGCTTTGCTGCAACTAAAACTTGACCAAGTCTCTGTTTAGGTTGTAACCAAGCCACAGTAAAAGTTTCACAGTCATTAGGTCTATCTAGTAAAGGTTATAGACTTCACAACTTCAAAGTTAATACAAAAGCATTTAATTAATACATACATTGTTCTTATCATGTAGTCGCTAAGGTCGAGGAGGAACCCGAAGTCCTAGACTTCGTTACTCCGGAGGAACAGCTAGCCTACGACCAAGAGCAGCAAGGCAAGCCCCGGTTTGCATTAACCCTTTTACAAATGTTTATTGTTTTGAGTACATCTTTGAATATTGTTCTTTGCATTAGAGTCTTGATTGGAAACCCAACTGCACAGCCAAGAAAACCATGGGTTGGGTTTAGGAGGGAAAACCTCGTTAGCCACTGCATGGCTAGGATAGAGTAGGATTCGGTACAAGTCGAGTAGTTGGAACTACTCGCGAGAATAGGCTAGAGGCACATTGCTCGGGTAGAGGTAGCACATGAAACACATGGCAAGAAAATGAGACCGAGCGGAGAGTAAGGGCAGCAGGACTTTGGGGCCTGTGTGCTGTAGCTCCGCTTGTGTCGATTGAGGACCGAGCCGTGTGCGGGCCTGTTGAACAAGCTAGAACAGTACCGAAGACCTACCGGCTATATGGGAACCGGGAAACTGATGTAACTCGGGTAGCTGGGTGTTGAGGCATTGCCCGTCGTTCAGAGGGTAGGTTGAGAGCTCGAGGTGTAAATCGGCTGGCGGCACGGAGATGCGCGTGCAGAGACCTCTTGCTCGGGACGATGGGACCGGTTCAATATTTGGCTAACGGGTGAAAGGTAGTCGCGTACGGCGTCCGTGATGGTTGTTGTAGGCAACATCGAGTACGGGCGTACGTGACGGGTTGTTCGGGTAACCCTGCAGGTGTAAATCGATTATAATCGCCGTCCCTCGCGGTCAGTGAGTACCACTTGTTCACTGTACCGTGACGTAGAAAGAACAGGCTAGTTACATGTTAAAATGTTGCTGATTGAAAGTTGGATATTGATTGTTAATGATATGTTGTAGCTTAGTGCTAACTAAAGTTCTTTTCAACTTTGGGCAAAGTACATGAGAGAAATGCGTTTCTTGTTTGATTGCGGCTCTCTCATGTGCCTTAGCGTAAAGTTCTCCACAACCTGCTGCTAAAACTTGAAAGTAAGGTTCTACTAATTAGGCGAGTCCTTGCAAATGATTTTTACCTCATGCAACCCATCACCCTCATGTAGAAGTTTCATGTTTAGGTGAGACGGGTCAGACTTGCTGAGCCTTCGTGCTCACTGCTTGTGTTTGAAGCTTTTGCAGGGTTCTATGAGGAAGGGACTCCCGAAGAGGAGACGGAACCCCAGGAGGGGAACCCCGTCGAGTGGGAGTCGTGCACGCCGCAGAGTTAGTGTGCGAGTGTGCTAGCAAGGACACGTTCGAGGGCTGAACGTGCACTTGATGCTTAGTCTACGCCCGCGAGTGTGGACTAAACTTATTTTGATGTAAACATGTTAATAAACTTGTTTATGTAATAAAGCTTCCGCTTCCGCTTTGTACCTTTGACGTGTGTTATACGGTGTTGTGCAACGCAGCACCCCTCAGCGTGATCCTGGCTCGACAGGACCAGTGGGGTCGTGTCAGCGTGGTATCAGAGCTCGCTTGAGGTTTAACACAGTACAAAGGTCTTCTTTTTCAAAAATCCAGTGAGGAACGAGTTAGTAGCCCGTATAAGGATGTTATTAGCATATAGAAAGTGGCATATTAACCTATTTGTTATGTCGGAAAATCGTGCATCTCGGGACGTTCATGTCTTGGGGGGTGCACGTAAGCGCTGTCCACCAGTGCGCACAAGCTGAAGGGTGGAGCCCCACGGGTGGCAGGTAACCCGACCCGCTTTGATATCCTCTACGACTCTTCATGTCGTTTGGGGTATTCGAGCAACGTCTGTCCCTGGCGTGCGTGGTGCAACATGGGAGACCCCGTCACGTGGTCTGAAACGTGAACACGTAACTCAAGGCGTGTTTGGCTTGAGAACATCCGGGCGAGTGATGACGGCCGGGTGTACAAACTGTATGGATTCCGGGCTCGGTGTGCAGCCGAGTCTGATGATTGTTTGAGTTTCTGCAGGTAGCCTTACCACGAAACGGTAGACGTGTAGCATCCGTGTGCGAGTGACGAGTAGTGCCACTGAACTAACGAAGCCGGCTAAATCCGGTATAGGTTTTTCCTTTGTGAGGACGTAGTACCGACATAATCTGGTGACGCCTCGACGTCACACCCAACTAAATGAACAACTTCATTTAAAAACTTGAAGGTTTTGATCCAAAGTAGTAAAACTTGATGTAACTCCTTCCCTTGAACAGGATATTCAAAGTTAATAAATTTTCAACTTATAGGATGTTAAGGACAGAGCACTCTGTTTTCAGCTAAATCAAGGCTGAAGTTAATCAGAGGTTAGAGGTTGAGTTCTTTCGAGGTTGGGGTCGTATGATACATTTCTGGAAAGCTTTGGAGGAGCTTTACAACTTTTCTGTTGAGTTCCAGAGGTGTTTCATCCCTTAACCACTCGAAAAATGCAGTAGAGTTGAAACTGTCCAGAAAACAGGACGGAGCAAAGACTCTCTGTAGACTCTCTGTAAATTAAGCATAACTTCCTGCATAAAAATCCAAAAATAGAAAATGAGGTGGTTCTGGGAAGCTTATGAGATGGGTTACAACTTTGTAACAAAAAGTTTTGTCAGATTAGGAACAGAATTAACTGGAATTCTTGGATCAAATCAGTACCTAAGGCAGGGAGGTGCTGTCCAATTGTTCCCAGAAATTCTGTTAACTTTGACATCTCATAACTTTTGAACCAGAGCAGATCTTAGGCCAACCAAATACTTTCTGGAAAGCTATTGAAGTTAACTTTAACTTTGATGTTGAGCTCCAGGACTGGTTTTGCTTTTAACCTGGCCTAAATCAGATTGATATGGAAACTGGTCAGGGCTGTCATGGGAACAGCAGATCAGCAGTCAAATTTGTTTAAAAATTTGAACTATGTTTCCAAGTGTTAAGGGTTCAATGACATATCTTATGTTATAACTCAATGGTTTACTGTTTAAATAAATATTTGACATTTCTCAAATATATTTTTACAGATGGCAGCAGATAAACGGTTGGAGAACGGGTGGGTAGTTTCCCACTGCTCTGACCGTAGCGGCTACCCGGGAGCATTGTGGCTAATGCTCCAATATTTCGGGTACAACCAGATGCCACAATACTTCGCCAAGGAAGAAGGCGAAGAGGGGAACAAGACGTGGACGATCCATGTCGAGGTTCCTGCAGGGCCTACGCCACCCGGTTGGGTGCCATTCACCGTCACGGTGAGAGGAAGACAACCGGAAGGGATGTGGCAAGTGGCAGCCCGTGACACTATGTCACGTTTCTGCCAACTACACGTACAGGCTATGGAGGGAACTCCATACGCACTCGTTCCGGTGGAGGGACGAGCTCAGCATGTGTGGGAAGAGAGGTACCTAGAGGCAACAAACCCGAGTTGCCCAAGGTACAACCCCGCGGAGGCAAATCTCAGCCTCCAAATGAGGGCGGGAAACGCTGTGATGGACAGCCAAGCTGTTCATACGGAGCATCTCGCCACCAAGCTCAAGGAGAGCACAAGCCGTGGAGATCATTTTGAGAGTGCTCACAGTGCACTCCGCAATGTGCTCCTTCCGACGATCAAGCGACTGAATGAACAACACAATCAGTTGCGTCGTCTGAAGAAGGCAAAGAAGAAGAGCCGTGTTGACATTGCGGCGTTGCAAGAGCTGGTGCAGACCCTAACCCAGCAGAATGAGGACCTTGCTCAAGAGCGGGACGACGCTATTGAGGAAGGACAAGGCTGGGAAGAGGACTACAACCAGGCTATGGACGAGGTGCATGCATTGCAGGACCTCGTGCCCCCGGTATTGGGCGTACCGGTAGTCTTGGGTCTTCCAGCCATGGGAGAACCTGGAATGGGAGAAGAGGTGGTAGACCCCGAGCCACCAGCAGAGGTACCGGAGGAGGACGACCCACAGGAGGTCGAGTTCTACTCCGAGTAGGGGGTTACGGTTGCCAAGTAGGGCAGCTAGGGTAGCGTAACCCAACTTTTGTAATCGGTGACATGTCGTGTAGACAGTAGCGTATGTATAGGTAGTGACGACATGAGCACGACTTCTCGGAGATCCGAGAATAATGTATCTTGTATAAAGTTTATGCTTTATCAATATATGTGAATGTTGTGCAAGTTAATCATGCGTCGCTTCAATACTTACTCCTGTTTATGGAATTTTGAGTAAGACATGTGCTAATTGCTGCTGTGTTGAATTTCAGAATGACGCGTACTCGTGCCAACCCCGATGTTGGAGGTACTAGCCAAGGGGGAGAGACCTCCCAACCACCTCCCGAGGACTCCTCGGGACAGCAGCAGCAACAGCAACAGCAAACACCGCCACCGCCACTGCCAACGGTTACATTGGCCGACATTGTCGCGGCAATGGCGGGTTCACATCAGCAGCATACAGAGCTGCTGCAAACGTTAATTGCGAATACGTCTCGCCCAGAGAGACGTCAAGATCGTGAGGAGCGCCAACAGAGCTCCTACTCTGACTTCCTGGCGACTCATCCCCCTGTATTCTCAAGGGCGGATGAACCACTTGACGCGGACAACTGGCTCCGCGCCATAGAGATGAAGTTCGGGCTGCTCCAAATCAGCGAGCAGCGCAAGACTCAGTTCGCGGTCCAGCAGCTCCAAGGATCCGCGAGCGCGTGGTGGGCCAACTTTTGTGCTTCACAACCCACCGACCGAGTGATGACCTGGGCGGAGTTCCGGACGGCCTTCCGGGCCTATCATATACCGCCCGGTTTGATGAAGAGGAAGACGCAGGAATTCCTACACCTGCAACAAGGGAGCCGGAACGCGCTGGAGTACTCCAGAGCGTTCAACGATCTCGCACTCTACGCGTCGTATCACGCAGATACGGACGAGAAGCGGCGGGACCACTTTTACCAGGGGCTTAACCCGCTCCTGAAGGACAAGCTGGCGATGTTCAATCGCGGCAGCCTCAACGACATAATTGATGCTGCGATTGTTCAGGAAGACTCCGGCAAGGAGTTGGCGGCGGCAGAGCGAAAGCGAAGCGCGCCGCAGAGCAGCGGAGAAGGAGGCGGTCCTTCTCAGAAGTTTCGGATGGTGAATCGCCCACCATCAGGTCCGCGCTGGCAGCCACCACAGCGGTCGATGCCGTTCCGCGGTCGGCCGTATTCTTCACCGGCATTCCGGCCGGCACTGCCAGCACCACCGCAACAACAACAGCAGCAGCGGGCGATGCCGCGTGCGTTGGCACCTCCGCAACGCATGCCGGGCTTTCGTCCACCAAGTACTCCACCAGCAGCGGCCACATGTTACAAGTGTGGTCGTCCAGGACACTTCGCGAGCAGTTGCCCGGAGAGGCAAGGCGGCGGAGTGGTACCACAGTTTCCGGGGAGGAATCAACCCCGGAACCCTACTAATGCGCGGCGGGCAAACCCTAGGCCCGGTACTGTCCACCAGCTTGCCATTGAGGACGTGCCGGAGGGCGAGCCAATCCTTGCGGGTATGTTCCAACTCCACCAGCATCCCGCTATAGTACTATTTGATTCAGGCGCCACGCATAATTTTATTAGCCAAGCTTTCATTGCTAAACACAGCTTGCCAATACTACCCACCGATAGTCCATATTTAATTTGTTCACCGGGTGGGAAGATTTCAGCAAGCGTAATGGTCTCCAAAGCACCATTATGCTTAGCGGGTAGAGTGTACCCCACGTCTCTCATTATCTTAGAGGGACAGAAGGTCGATGTCATCCTAGGGATGTCGTGGTTAAACCGCCACGGCGCTGTTTTAGACACCGTCCTCCGAGTCGTGCACTTAAACTCAGGAGTGCACGGTTCTCACTCATTATTTCTGGACAGTCCAGAAATAAAACTTCCAAGTGTCTATCAAGCCACAACCATCAGATTGGAAGACATTCCAGTGGTCCGAGAATTCCCTGATGTATTCCCGGATGATTTGCCGGGGATGCCACCCGATAGAGAGGTGGAGTTCAAGATTGAACTTGCACCGGGAACCATGCCAATATCCCGAAGGCCGTACAAGATGGCGCCCAAGGAGTTGGCTGAACTGAAGACTCAGCTCACGGACCTTCTGGAGAAGGGTTTTATTAGGCCGAGCTCCTCGCCATGGGGCTGTTCGGCATTATTTGTCAAAAAGAAGGATGAAACGTTGCGGCTTTGCGTGGACTACCGTCCATTAAATGCCGTAACCATCAAGAACAAGTACCCGTTGCCACGGATCGACATGTTGTTTGATCAGTTGGTCGAAGCAAAGGTCTTTTCCAAGATGGATTTAAGATCCGGGTACCATCAGATTAAGATCCGGGCTGAGGACATTCCAAAGACAGCTTTTTCGACAAGGTACGGACTTTATGAGTACCTGGTCATGTCCTTTGGCCTCACCAATGCTCCAGCTCACTTCATGTACTTAATGAACTCGGTGTTCATGCCGGAGCTGGACAAGTTTGTCGTGGTCTTCATCGACGACATCCTGGTATATTCCAAGTCGGAGGAAGATCACAAGAAACATCTGCGTATAGTCTTGCAACGGCTGCGGGATCACAAGTTATACGCAAAGTTCAGCAAATGCGAGTTTTGGATATCGCAAGTGCCTTTCCTCGGGCATATCATCTCAGCGGAGGGTATCGCTGTGGACCCGAGCAAAATCACGCAAGTGCTGAATTGGAAATCCCCGAGAACTGTTCATGAGGTACGGAGTTTCCTCGGACTCGCGGGATATTATCGGAGGTTCATTCCGAACTTCTCGAAGATTGCCAAGCCAATGACAGAGCTGCTGAAGAAGGCTACCAAATATGTTTGGAGTCCAGCATGTGAAGCAGCATTCAAGGCTTTAGTCAAGCACCTGACATCAGCACCGGTTTTGGCGCAGCCAGACACAACAAAACCGTTCGATGTGTACTGCGATGCATCCGGCATTGGGCTCGGATGTGTGTTGATGCAAGACCGAAGGGTGGTCGCGTATGGATCACGGCAGCTTAGGAATCATGAGCAAAATTATCCAACTCACGACTTGGAGCTCGCTGCCGTGGTACTTGCACTGAAAATGTGGAGGCACTACCTACTCGGTAACCTCGTACATTTATATACCGACCACAAAAGCCTCAAGTACATATTCACTCAGAAGGAGCTGAACATGAGGCAACGAAGATGGTTAGAACTGATAAAGGATTACGAGATAGAGATCCATTATCATCCGGGCAAGGCAAACGTTGTGGCAGACGCGCTAAGCCGCAAGTCACACGTCAATAATCTGACCATCACACCGTTGGAAGAGAGCGAACCACCACTACATGTGATTCCACATGGAGCTCTCTACAACCTAGCTTTGATCCCCACCATCCGTGAAGAGATAGCGGCAGCCCAGAAGAATGACAAGGGCATGTCACATTTACGGAGACGTGTAGACAGTGGGGAGTTGAAATGTTTCCGGAAGGACGGAGACGGCGTCCTATGGTTCAAGGACCGGATCGTCGTACCCCGAAACCCGGAGTTACGGAAGAAAATCTTTGATGAGGCTCACTTATCAAAGTTTTCTATTCACCCCGGCAGCAACAAGATGTATCAAGAACTCAGAAGCAAGTTTTGGTGGACACGGATGAAGCGAGAGACTGCAAAATACGTGTCCGAGTGTGATACATGTCGACGGGTGAAGGCAGACCACATGCGGAAACCGGGACTGCTGCAACCACTGGGCATTCCTGCCTGGAAGTGGGAGGACGTGAGCATGGATTTCGTCGTCGGTTTACCCACCACCTTACAGAAACATGATTCTGTGTGGGTGATCGTCGATCGGCTCACCAAAGTTGCCCATTTCATCCCGGTCAACACCAACTACAACGCCAAGAAGTACGCTGAACTGTACATCTCACGGATCCTATGCTTATACGGCGTACCCCGTACTATCGTATCGGACCGGGGCACTTTATTTGTGTCCCGTTTTTGGGAGCAGCTCCACGCTGCCTTGGGGACGAAGCTGATCCGTAGTTCAGCCTACCACCCGCAGACGGATGGGCAAACGGAGCGGGTAAATCAAATCTTAGAAGACATGCTACGAGCTTGCGCTATCGACCACGGCAAGAACTGGGATGATCACTTGCCGTTAGCCGAGTTCTCGTACAACAATGGGTACCAAGCCAGCATCAAGATGGCGCCCTACGAGGCGCTATACGGGAGAAAATGCCGCACACCATTGAATTGGTGTGAGTCTGGCGAGAGGGTTACCTTCGGGATTGATCTTGTCAACAACGCGGAAGAAAAGGTTCGATTAATTCAAGCGAACCTAAAAGCCGCTCAATCCCGACAGAAACAGTATGCGGACCGGAGAAGGCGTCCGTTACAATTCGAAGCTGGAGACCACGTATATCTACAAGTGTCTCCAATGAAGGGCGTAAACAGATTTGGGGTGAGAGGAAAGTTAGCACCCCGATTCATCGGTCCATTCCAGATTACCGAAAGATGTGGATCGGTGGCATACCGGCTAAGATTACCAGAAGCACTTCCCGGTGTGCACGACGTCTTTCACATTTCCCAGCTGAGGAAGTGTCTCAAGCTATCAACTACCGTTCAGCTGGAAGACATTGAAGAACTGCAACCGGATCTCACCTATCGGGAGGAACCGGTGCAGATTATTGATGAAAAGGCCCGAACCACACGCAACCGTACGTTGTGGTTCTACAAGGTTCTGTGGAGTAATCACTCCATGGATGAAGCGACATGGGAGAGCGAAGAATTCCTTCGCACTAACTACCCCGACTTTCTCACGTCGCATATTCGGTAAAATTTTCACCGTCCTCTCTCTCATTTCACATTATAATCTCGGGACGAGATTCTTTTAAGGGGGGAGGAATGTAAGGGCCTCAGTTTTTGACACTCATTTGCAGTGTTCATCACCACACCACACACCTCATTTGAGGAAAAATGATGAACACAAATAAAGAGCAAGTAACAATTATCAACATGCTCATTAGGGAACAAACTCACACATTGCAAAAGTGGTACTTCCCACATGTGATATAGATGGGCTGGACATATGAAAACTCCTACACTTTGCTAAGGATGTCCATGCCAAGTTCCACCCAAATTCAAAACCTTTTTGAGGTCATTTTGGGTATAGTTAGGAAGAGGGCAGTTTGAAACCATATTCAAATTCAAACTGTTTTCACCCACTGAATTTAAAAGTGGAAGGCATATTCTTGCTCAGCACATTTTTGTGAGCTCACACACCAATTTTCACTCCATTTGGAGTTGATCTTGACATGAGCTAAGGGGGAGAAATTCAAACTTTATTTGAATTTCAAACTGCACTTGTGCTGAAATTCATTCAAACCAAACCTCATTTGAACTTTGATCAATTCAAATGGCTCTTGGGTGAATAATTTGAATTGCCAAGGGTAGAATAGGGTTCACTGTTTACCACAGCTGTTAGGAATAAATTTCAGAGGTTAAAAGAGGAGTGGGACCCACATGTCAGCCTCAGCCTCAAAGCAAACCGACTGAACCACAGTTCAGTCGGTTCCCGGCTGTTGTGCGCGCGCGCCACCGAAGGGGGCAGCCGGCGCCAGCTCCTGCTGCGTGCCCCAAGCCGGAGACCGGCCGACCGGCCTATTTATTCCCTCCCCGGCGTGCTTCAGTCGCCATTCCCCGAGCTGCCGACGTGCACGATCCATTTCTCCACTGCCATCACCGGCGCTCGAGTTCCTGCTGGATCGAGCTGATCGCAGCTTCCTCTTTCCACTCCAGGGTCCCAGCCAGGTACTAGCGACCATCCTCCATCCTTCCCATTGATAGAAATCGATTGAAACCGAGTGATATCGGCTGTGCCGAAAGATCAAACTCGGAACTGGAAACCGCCGCACCTCGGGCTCTCGTGGACAGCCCAACCTGGGCGTTGTCACGCCCGAGCCAAGGCACCCTTGGACGCGCAAGTGATCGGTGCTGCTCATCCCCGAGCCACAGCTCGAGTGGTTGCTCACCGGCGGCGAATTTCCACTTTTCCCCTTTCTGTGTACAGAACGACCTTCGGGTACGATTCTGTTTAATTCGTGCTCTAGAAAGGATTAGAGGGCCTCAGGCCACTCCCACACGAGCTAGACACGGTGACGCACAAGTTGCCTTCACAACTCTGGGCCGGAGAACCTCTGTGCCCGGCGTAATTCAAGGTCTACTAATGGCGGAACGAACGGGGGTTATCGGGCGCACGGTGAGGACCTATTTCGAGCCTTCCCCGAGCTGCCCCGAGTTCATGTCGACCTTCTCTGAGGTCCACTGATGCTCCCCGACCGGTTTCCCAAGTAGCTGAGGCACTAGGAGCATCAGCCGACATGGCCGAAGTCGTTCCGATATGGCGGCTCGTCGCCGACCATGCTCCGGCCGTTGTCATGAGCAGCTGACCCTCGGATCATGTTCCCCAAGTAAAAGTAGGCAGGGGCGGCCAGAATCAAGAAGTTTGAAGCTGTACAGCAGCCGGCGGCGAGCTCTCCGGCGAAGTCCCTCGGCGGCGGAGCGCGGGTGTCGCGAGGTTGAAGAAGGGGGTGGACCCCAGCTGTCAGCGGCCGATATTTTGAATCGGGATCCGGCTGCGGCCGGGATCGGGTGTGCTGGCGCGCAAAAGCCTTGTGGGCCGCGGTGTGTTGTCGCTTCGGCGTGCGACGCGTGTCCCCTGGGCCCACGCGCGAGTTTAAACTTTTCCCCGATTTTCAGATTTCCTTCAAACTTCAAATCCTTATAACTTTGGCTAGAAAGCTCCAAATTGAGTGAACCAAATTTTGCTGGATTCAGCTCTTTGAGTACTTTCCAGAAAATCAAGTGTCACTTCATGAGATTCCTTAATTCTCCAGAATTAATTCCTTAAAGTTTAAACTGTTAGGAATTTTAACTGGAGAATCATTTGGAGGAAAATCCTGAAATTTTGCTGAGATGTTCACCAAAATATCCTTGAACTACCATAAAAATTTCAGATCCATTTGAGCTCATTTAGTCCACCTAATGGTGTGATTAGTAAAACTGTTCCAGAGAAAATAGAAAATGTTCAGAAACATTTTCAGAATTTTCTCTGAAATTGTTTAGCTCATATCTTTAGTTAGAGACTTCCAAATTAAGTGAGACCAATTCCATTAGAACCCTCTGAAAATCTAGTTTTCAGAAAGTCATAGTTTGTTTCATGAAAATACCTAGAACACCCTAAAAGCCTTTAATTAAGGTCAAGGACATAATTATTTGTGGAGGGCTCAAATGAGCTTTGCTGCAACTAAAACTTGACCAAGTCTCTGTTTAGGTTGTAACCAAGCCACAGTAAAAGTTTCACAGTCATTAGGTCTATCTAGTAAAGGTTATAGACTTCACAACTTCAAAGTTAATACAAAAGCATTTAATTAATACATACATTGTTCTTATCATGTAGTCGCTAAGGTCGAGGAGGAACCCGAAGTCCTAGACTTCGTTACTCCGGAGGAACAGCTAGCCTACGACCAAGAGCAGCAAGGCAAGCCCCGGTTTGCATTAACCCTTTTACAAATGTTTATTGTTTTGAGTACATCTTTGAATATTGTTCTTTGCATTAGAGTCTTGATTGGAAACCCAACTGCACAGCCAAGAAAACCATGGGTTGGGTTTAGGAGGGAAAACCTCGTTAGCCACTGCATGGCTAGGATAGAGTAGGATTCGGTACAAGTCGAGTAGTTGGAACTACTCGCGAGAATAGGCTAGAGGCACATTGCTCGGGTAGAGGTAGCACATGAAACACATGGCAAGAAAATGAGACCGAGCGGAGAGTAAGGGCAGCAGGACTTTGGGGCCTGTGTGCTGTAGCTCCGCTTGTGTCGATTGAGGACCGAGCCGTGTGCGGGCCTTTTGAACAAGCTAGAACAGTACCGAAGACCTACCGGCTATATGGGAACCGGGAAACTGATGTAACTCGGGTAGCTGGGTGTTGAGGCATTGCCCGTCGTTCAGAGGGTAGGTTGAGAGCTCGAGGTGTAAATCGGCTGGCGGCACGGAGATGCGCGTGCAGAGACCTCTTGCTCGGGACGATGGGACCGGTTCAATATTTGGCTAACGGGTGAAAGGTAGTCGCGTACGGCGTCCGTGATGGTTGTTGTAGGCAACATCGAGTACGGGCGTACGTGACGGGTTGTTCGGGTAACCCTGCAGGTGTAAATCGATTATAATCGCCGTCCCTCGCGGTCAGTGAGTACCACTTGTTCACTGTACCGTGACGTAGAAAGAACAGGCTAGTTACATGTTAAAATGTTGCTGATTGAAAGTTGGATATTGATTGTTAATGATATGTTGTAGCTTAGTGCTAACTAAAGTTCTTTTCAACTTTGGGCAAAGTACATGAGAGAAATGCGTTTCTTGTTTGATTGCGGCTCTCTCATGTGCCTTAGCGTAAAGTTCTCCACAACCTGCTGCTAAAACTTGAAAGTAAGGTTCTACTAATTAGGCGAGTCCTTGCAAATGATTTTTACCTCATGCAACCCATCACCCTCATGTAGAAGTTTCATGTTTAGGTGAGACGGGTCAGACTTGCTGAGCCTTCGTGCTCACTGCTTGTGTTTGAAGCTTTTGCAGGGTTCTATGAGGAAGGGACTCCCGAAGAGGAGACGGAACCCCAGGAGGGGAACCCCGTCGAGTGGGAGTCGTGCACGCCGCAGAGTTAGTGTGCGAGTGTGCTAGCAAGGACACGTTCGAGGGCTGAACGTGCACTTGATGCTTAGTCTACGCCCGCGAGTGTGGACTAAACTTATTTTGATGTAAACATGTTAATAAACTTGTTTATGTAATAAAGCTTCCGCTTCCGCTTTGTACCTTTGACGTGTGTTATACGGTGTTGTGCAACGCAGCACCCCTCAGCGTGATCCTGGCTCGACAGGACCAGTGGGGTCGTGTCAACGAGTCAGCCGCAGCCTGAGTCCATAACCTAGTCGGTTGGACCTTTCGGACCAATTCTTTACCTGGATGTAAAATCCCCAAAAGTGGTAGCAAGAAAATTCAGCTCATGTACACTTATGAAAAATGAGGGGAATTAAAAATTTGAATTATAATGGGGTAAGTTCAAAGTGAGGGTTTAGACTTCCCAAAACTTCCAAACATGGGGATCCAAATGCACAGCTTGGATCTTCATAGTCCAAATATTCACCCTTCCAAATTTGAGCTCATTTGGAGGAGTTTCAATATTTGTTTGGGATTAAAAGGAGAACCCTCTAATCTGAATTTCAAATTCAGTTTCAAATTCCAACTCCCTCAGTCTGCAAATTTGGTTCCACAAATGTGTTCTCCACATTTGAATGGGCAGGCATGCCAAAAATTGGAAACTTTGGAGCTGGTTTGCTATGTTTTTGGGGCAATACAAAATGGAGAATTCAAACTCCATTTCAAATTCAAATGGTCAAATACAATTCAAACTTTCACACCAGAATTCAAATCATTTGAATTCAGAAAGTTTAAACCATGACTTGGTGTGAAAGTTTAGCCTTAAATGTTGAGTTGCTGGGGTAAAAATATCTGTGGAAAGTAATTGAGAAATTAGAGGTGGTGGGACCCAGTGATCAGCCACACAAATTACAAACCAACTGTGTTCATCTCGGACGCCACTGAGCTGTACTCTGCCTGCCACCGAGCAGCTTGTGAAACTTGCTCCGGAAGGCTGTTTTTCCTACGTGGGTGATCAGTAGCGAGCAGGCACAACCCCACTTCGCTTCTCCACGTTAAACTGAAGTCTTCCTTCAGCCTTTGCCCGAGCACTCACCGAAGAAAGCGTTGGACGCCGCTGTGATCGACGTTCAGCACCTTCCAGCTGCCCCTAGCAATGGTTGAGCCACCCAGGAGCTGTGCCGGCGCCTCCTCAACGTGCTCCACCGCTCCTCAGCTCATCCCCGAGCTCCCCTCGCTGTGCCCGAGCTATTCTTCACCGGGAGAAGACAGAGCACGCTGTACCTCACTGCTCCTCGCGTTCCAGCCACTCCAACGCCTCTCCCGCACGTCCAGCACCTCCCTAAGGTGCGTCAAGGTGTGTATATCAAGCTACCGCAGTCCCCTTGCCCTTCCCCATCACTGTCTCTCCGGAATTTAGGTTTTGGCGCCGGTACACGTGAAGAACAGCCCCAAACCAAAACTGTAAATTCGTCTAACGTGGTTGATCATCGGTTCTACAATTCAAGCCACAGAAACTAGTGATCCTAGCGCCCTCCCACGCCAAAGCACGCATCAAACTGTCCACCACACGCCCCGGGCGACGAGAAATCGCCGGCGGCGGCAAAAATGGGTCGGTCCTCCAGTGAACCCCATGTTCCGGCCATTTTCTGCAAGGTTTAGCCTGCGTTATAAGTTTCCCGATCATTGGTGATGCTTTAGGGAAAGGTTGCTCGCCGGGAGAAGTTTCGGACGTGCCAGAACACGTTGATGCCGAGCTCCCGAGCCGCCCCACCGGTGCCAGCCTGTTTTCGGCCGTTTTCATGCGTGGAAACCTTGCCCGGCAGCTGCGCCATGTTTCCAGGAGCATATAGGGTGAAACCGGAGCTAATTTGATGGAGAAATGAGGGAGAACGAGCCATGCCACGATTTGAACTGGTGTGCATGCGCGTCTCTGGCGGGAGGTTGAAAAAGGACCTGACGAGTGGGCCCCTCTGTTAAGTCTCAGTGTAGGTTTTAAACAGAGAGCTAACACAGTTTGAAAACTTCATAACTTTGTGTAGACAACTCCAAAAAGGGTGAGACCAATTTTGTTTGAATCCTTAGGAGGAGTACTTCACACAGAAAGAAATTCCATGCTATGAAAATGCCCCGGAATTTCTGTAGAATTGTTTATAGTAAATCTTTTAGGGATTTATTACAGGAGCAATTCTTTATGAAATATTCCCAAATTTGGGCAGCTAGTCCTTTTCATAGTGTCTGACCTCCAGTAAAAATTTTAGGATTTTTGGAGCTTATTTATAGGGCTTAATCAGCAGGTTATCTCAGGATTAAATAAATTAGCTAAAAATCATAGAATTGATTTCCAGAAAAATCATAGTACTTATCACTTGGGATGAGAAGAGGTAGAAAATGGCTTGAATTATGAAAATGAGACCTAGCAGGGGGGATAGGATGCAGTGAGCAGAGGTCTCACGTGCTTAGCCCTGTTGGTGTTGGTTGAGGACCGTCCGTGTGCGGCCCTGCTGGACAAGTATCGAACAGTACCGGATGCATACTGGCATATGGGAACCAGGAAACCGATGTAATTGGTTAACCTGGGTGTTGAGGCTTACCCAACCATAAATAGGAGTGGGTTGAGGGTAGCAAGGTGTAAATCTGCCGGTGGGCACAGTCACGCTCCACGCGGGGACCTCCTGCCCGTTACGGATGGACCGGTTCGGCATTTGGGTTGCCTTTGAAAGGTTGTTGCATACAACAGAGTAGGAAGGGGTGTGGAATCACGCTTCTGAAAGTGGGTGTATGCAACGTGTTATCTTGGTGTGTCTTGATTGCAATCACCGTCCCTCGCGGTTATTTGAATACCCACTTGTTCACTGCGCTATGACGTAGTAGGAAGTGAAATAAGCCAACTGAAAATGCTGTATTGATCTATTAATGTCTTGAATACCTTGATTGCTGTAGCTATAGAGCTAATTAAGTTTATATTCCACTTTGGGCATCTCCACATCGGAGGAAAGCGTTTCTTGTTTGATTGTGGACTTCCGATGTGAGGGCTGCCTAAGGCACATGAATCTGCTGCTATAAAACTGAAAGTAAGGATCAACTTATAGGCGTGTCTTTCTTGCAAAGTCCTTTCCTACCTTAAACATCCTTGCACGTAGAGTTCCATGCCTAGGTTTGACGGTTAAGACTTGCTGAGCCATCGTGCTCACGGTTGCAATATTTTGAGCTGTATGCAGGTGAGAGTTATGAGGAAGGTTCCAAGGACGAGGCGATGCCCCCGTCGGGGTACACGGCCGAGCTGGAGCCCTGCACGCCGCCGTGATCTCCGTTTACTTGCTGCTAGTGTGTAGCGTCCCCGGGCTAGACGGCTGCACTTTTGCGTAGCTAGGATGAGAGGCTGTATATGTATATTACTTCCGCTGTATCAATAGGTTTTGTAAAAAAGACTTCCGCTGTTTTATATCAAATAAAAGTTTGTATGTTGTTCTTTATTCTTTTCGTCTGTGCTGTTGGGTGCCGCATCGCACGGCACCACCCTATGCGATGCTGGAGTGGGTGAACCACGGGGTGGTCCCCACAGACGTGGTATCAGAGCCACATTGGGAATAGCACGCTCGAAAAGAGCCTATTTTGAAAACTTAGAAGTAGTCGAGTGAGGATTAGTCATTAAGCCCACATAAGGTCTATGATAGTACTAGTTATGATGGTGGAAAGCTAACATATTTGTTATACATTCTGTAACGACGCTCCGACGTCAGGTAAGAGGTAAGGTACGCCACCGCAGGCGGATCAATTGCGGTAACTCGCCATACGAGTAATAGTATGGAATGATATACCGTGGCTTGGCACGGTAGTGAATATGAGTCTCTGGATCTCTTCATGGTTCTGAGAGCATATGAAAACGCTGATCTCCAGCGTGCTTTAGGCAAAAGCGAGAATACCCCATCGTGTGGTAAGCAACACGATAGTATGCAACTCTTGAACGTTCAATATTCAAAGGGCCATACGTAGCGCTCGCCATCGGCGTGCCTCAACGGTCATGAGGCAGTAGGTGGTATCCGTTGGGTTGATAAAATTCCCAACCGTGACGACCTGTTCGCGCTCTACTCGGGTTTCCAGTCGTGTGGTGTAAAAACACGACCATGTACCTTGAGACGTGACTTGACTCAAGGACGATCCATATGGCAATGATACGGACCGTATGTCTTTACTATGATATGGAACTGCCTGAAATGTCAAAAACCCTTGTGTGCACAATTATTGCGTGTTCTTCTGCAGGTACATTAACCACGTTAGTGCATGACGTGTAGAAACCGTTTGTGAGTGACGACTTTAGTTCCACCATTTGACACCTATATGCCGGAATACCGGTTTGGGATTTTTCTTTGGTGAGGAACCGTAGTACCGACTGCATAAAAAGTTTATTTTCAAAGAAAAGAGTCAAAAGGAAGTTTAGGATTCCATTTAGGGGTTATTGAACTTCCATATTGAACTAAGAGTCAATTGGGAGTATAGATTCAATCTCTAAGACTTAGGAACAATCTCCCCTGTTTTGGCAGAAACTTTTCTGAAATTGAACAGGGCATAACATAGGATTGGTTGAACCAATAGAGGTGTGGGATACCATTCTGGAAAGGTTTTGAAGTCCTGTACAACTTTTCTGTAGAGCTCCAGAACATAATATCCCTCCAAATGGATGAAAATCTCAGAAGAATAGGTACTGCCCAGAAACAGGGCAGACCAAATGCTCTCTGGAATTTCAACCAAAACATTTAGTTTCACCATTCGACGTCTAGTGGCTGTTGTAAAACAGCGAGTTAGAGTCGAAGGGTTTATGCATTTGACATATCACTTCGAGTTAGTACATGTTTGGGTCCAATACAATAGCGAGGAATCACGCATGCTAACACACTTAACATTCCGTGGTGACCCCGATGGTCGAAATGAACTTTTAACCCATAAAGTTCAATACTTTGGAACTCGATCATGTGACACGGTCCAGGGATGTATATGTTGCATAAAGTTTATACTTTATCCATGTGTGTGATTGTTATGCGCACTATTTATTCCATTCTCGCATTACCATTGTATTGACTGGATGGGCTAAACCAACATGTGCTGATCGTTTGAATGGTCTGAATGCAGAATGGTGCGGACACGTTCAACACAAGAGGAGGGAGGTCCGAGTCAAGTTTGTGGTGATGAGTCTCCACCTCCGGAGCAGACCACGACGCAGCAGCAACCACCCCCTCCACCGCCAGAACTTCCAAGGAGTCTTGTGGAGGTTCTCGCCGCAGTGCTCGGCTCGCGCGACGAGCAGACCGAGTTGCTGCTGATGTTGGTGCAGCAGAATGCATCCCATCAGGGAGGACGCCAAGACAATGGGCAACGCCAGCCCCAACAAAGTTCATATTCAGAATTCATGGCGACCCATCCACCGGTCTTCACGGAGGCCGAAGAACCTTTGGAGACGGACAGCTTTATCCGCACACTGGAGGCAAAGTTCAGGCTGCTACGATGCACCAAACATCAGAAGGCGCTGTACGCAGCGCAACAGCTTCAAGGAGAAGCCGGTACCTGGTGGGCGAACTACACCGCCTCCTTACCGGCTGGACATGCCGTCACATGGACGGAGTTCCAGGAGGCGTTCCGCGCCTATCACATACCTCCCGGTGTGATGGAAATGAAGCTCCAGGAGTTCCTGGCGCTACGACAGGGTGAGAGGAGTGCTCATGAGTACTCCAGGTTATTCAACAAGCTGGCGCAGTATGCGCCAGGATTTGTGGGGACGGAAGACAACAAGTGTAATGCTTTCTTCCGGGGCCTGAATTCCAAGATGAAGGTCCATCTCGCCCAAAGCAATCGCGGCACATTCAATGACCTCGTTAATGCCGTGATTCTACAAGAGAATGCTCAGCGCGAGCGCGGTTCTGAGAAGAGGAAACGCAGCACGCTGACGAGCAGCAGTGGTGGGACACCATAGAAATACCGCGTGGTGTATCGCTCACCATCCGGTCAGAGATGGCAGCCACCAGCGCGGCCGCCTCAGTTTCGCGGTCGGCAATATAATGCGCCGGGCTTTCGACCAACGTGTCCACCACAGCAACAGCAGCAGCAAAGGATGGTCCCGCGTGCGCCCCAGTTTCAACAGCGTGCACCGGATTCCTTCCTCAAGTCGGCGGGACCCCGACACCTTACACGTGCTACACGTGTGGCCGTGTCGGCCACATTTCAAGAGACTGCCCCGAGCCGCGACAGGGCAGGGGTGCAGCACCATATCAGGGTGCTAATCAGCCCCGCAACCAGCCCAAGAAACCAGCACCAAAACCCGGCAACGTCTACCACTTAGCTATCGAAGACGTGCCAGAAGGCGAACCCATCCTCGCGGGTACGTTCTCTTACCTAGATCATCCCGTAGTCATACTTTTTGACTCCGGTGCCACCCATAATTTCATAAGTCAATCTTATGTTATAAATATCAACTGCCTGTCATTCCCACAAATAATTCATATTTGATATGTTCTCCGGGTGGGAAAATAACAGCTGATAGAATGGTCTATAGAGCACCATTACAGTTGGGTGGGAATCTATATCCGACTTCTCTGATCATGTTAGAGAGTCAAAAACTTGATGTCATTTTAGGAATGTCATGGCTACATCGCCATGGTGCTGTTCTTGACATCATTACACGTGTGGTTCGTTTAAACTCTCCACTTCATGAACCACATATTCTTATTCTTGATCATTCGGTTCAAGAAGCTCCAGCCACCTATAACACGGAAGCCACGAAACTTGAGGATATTCGTGTGGTCCGTGAATATCCAGATATCTTTCCGGATGATCTTACGGGCATGCCACCCGAAAGAGATGTCGAGTTCAAGATTGAACTTGTACCTGGGACGACGCCGATATCACGGAGACTGTATAAAATGGCTCCGAATGAGCTGGCTGAACTGAAGGAGCAGCTCAACGATTTGATGAAGAAGGGTTTCATTCGACCAAGTTCCTCGCCATGGGGATGCTCGGCGCTGTTTGTGAAGAAAAAGGATGAAACCTTGAGGTTGTGTGTGGACTACCGACCTCTCAACGCCGTCACCATCAAGAATAAATATCCACTGCCCCGCATCGATATATTATTCGATCAACTTGTGGGTACAAGTGTGTTTTCAAAGATGGATCTTCGCTCAGGGTATCATGAAATCAAGATCCGAGCGGAAGATATTCCAAAGACGGCCTTCTCGATGAGATATGGGTTGTATGAATACCTCGTCATGTCCTTTGGTCTCACCAACGCCCCGGCACACTTCATGTATCTTATGAACTCAGTGTTCATGCCGGAGTTGGACAAGTTTGTGGTGGTGTTCATAGACGACATCTTGGTATAATCTAAGTCTGAAGAAGAACACGCCAAACACTTGCATATCGTACTTCAACGATTAAGAGACCATAAGCTTTATGCCAAGTTCAGCAAGTGCGAGTTTTGGATCAGCCAAGTGCCATTCCTTGGTCATATCATTTCCGCAGAAGGCATTGCAGTTGATCCAAGCAAGATCGAACAAGTGCTGAAATGGATGTCCCCCACATCAGTCCATGAAGTCAGGAGTTTCCTCGGGTTAGCAGGATATTATCGGAGATTCGTACCAAATTTATCCAAGCTTGCTAAGCCGGTGACTGAACTGTTGAAGAAGGGGATCAAATATGTTTGGAGCTCAGCTTGTGAAGAAGCTTTCCAGGCATTAGTGAAGCATCTTACAACAGCCCCGGTGTTAGCTCAACCAGATACAACCAAGCCTTTCTACGTATATTGTGATGCGTCCGGCATCGGGCTTGGCTGTGTATTGATGCAAGGAGGAAGAGTGGTCGCCTACGGCTCATGTCAACTTCGTAACCACGAGCAGCACTATCCGACTCATGATCTCGAGCTTGCTGCTGTGGTATTGGCCTTGAAGATGTGGAGGCACTATTTGCTTGGGAACTTAGTGCACCTCTACACTGACCACAAGAGTTTGAAGTATATCTTCACTCAAAAGGAGTTGAATATGCGGCAACGGAGATGGCTAGAACTGATCAAAGACTATGAGATCAAGATTCACTACCATCCTGGTAAGGCAAACGTGGTTGCCTATGCCTTAAGCCGCAAATCCCATGTCCACAATCTGCCCAGCACCCCACCTGAAGAGGAGGAGCCAAGTCTGTACTTGGTTCCATATGGGGCATTGTATAATCTTGCTCTCGTCCCTACAATACAAGAGGAGATTATGGAAGCACAGAAGAAATACGTGGGAATGTCGCACATTCGAAGAAGGATGAAGAATGGCGAAATGAAATGCTTCTGAAGAGATGATAACAGTACACTATGGTTTAAAGACCGTATAGTGGTAACCCGTGACATGAAACTTCGGAGGAAAATCTTGGACGAAGCTCATTTGTCCAAGTATTCTATTCATCCGGGCAGCAACAAGATGTACCAGGATCCGAAGACCAGATTTCGGTGGACACGGATGAAGAGAGAGATTGCAAAATACGTATCCGAATGTGATACATGTCGGCGGGTGAAAGCCGACCATATGCGTAAAGCCGGACAGCTGCAACCATTGAACATTCCGGCGTGGAAGTGGGAGGATATCAGCATGGACTTCATTGTTGGTTTACCTCTCACGTCTCACAAACATGACTCGATTTGGGTGATAGTCGATCGACTAACTAAGTCGGCTCATTTTATCCCCATACATACAAAGTACGTGGCCAAGCAATATGCGGAGTTGTACATTGCAAAGATCTTGTGTTTGCACGGTGTTCCCTGCTCCATCATTTCAGATCGCGGTGCGTTGTTCGTCTCCCGGTTCTGGGAACAGCTGCACGCATCATTGGGACCAAACTGATCTGAAGCTCCTCGTATCACCCGCAGACAGATGGTCAAACTGAACGGGTGAATCAAGTGCTTGAAGACATGTTACGCGCTTGTGCCATCCACCACGGCAAGAATTGGGACGATCATTTGCCGTTGGCGGAGTTTTCTTACAACAATGGCTATCAAGCTAGCATCAAGATGGCGCCGTATGAAGCTCTCTACGGCCGGAAATGGCGCACACCTCTCAACTGGTGCGAGTCCGGCGAGCGAGTTATCGACGGCATTGAACTTGTGAATGAAGCTGAAGAACGAGTGCGAGTAATACAATCCAATCTTAAGGCTGCTCAATCTCGTCAGAAGAGCTATGCGGATAAAAGACGCCGCCCTCTCCACTTCGACATTGGGGACCATGTTTATGTCCGTGTGTCTCCGATGAAGGGAGTTCACCGTTTCGGAGTGAAGTGTAAACTTGCGCCGCGATTCATTGGCCCGTTCGCCGTCATTGAAAGATGCGGACCCGTGGCCTATCGCCTGGAGTTACCAGCGTCGCTCGCAGGTATTCACAACGTCTTCCACATCTCTCAGCTGAGGAAGTGCCTCAAACCCTCGGCTGAAATCCGCACAGAAGACATAGAAGTTCTTCAACGGACCTCACGTATACAGAGTATCCAATCCGGATCATCGATGAAAAGACTCGCGCCACAAGAAACCGGACCTTATGGTTCTACAAGGTCTTGTGGAGTAACCATACCGCTGATGAGGCGACATGGGAAAGCGAGGATTATCTACGAACGTATTATCCGGACTTGCTATCATCCTATACCCGGTAAAGTTTTTCCCCACTTTGCTTTTCCTTTGGAATCTCGGGACGAGATTCTTTTTAAGGGGGGAGGGATGTAAAATCCCCAAAAGTGGTAGCAAGAAAATTCAGCTCATGTACACTTATGAAAAATGAGGGGAATTAAAACTTTGAATTATAATGGGTAAGTTCAAAGTGAGGGTTTAGACTTCCCAAAACTTCTAAACATGGGGATCCAAATGCACAGCTTGGATCTTCATAGTCCAAATATTCACCCTTCCAAGTTTCACCTCATTTGGAGGAGTTTCAATATTTGTTTGGGATTAAAAGGAGAAGCCCTCTAATCTGAATTTCAAATTCAGTTTCAAATTCCAACTCCCTCAGTCTGCAAATTTGGTTCCACAAATGTGTTCTCCACATTTGAATGGGCAGCCATGCCAAAAATTGGAAACTTTGGAGCTGGTTTGCTATGTTTTTGGGGCAATACAAAATGGAGAATTCAAACTCCATTTCAAATTCAAATGGTCAAATACAATTCAAACTTTTACACCAGAATTCAAATCATTTGAATTCAGAAAGTTTAAACCATGACTTGGTGTGAAAGTATAGCCTTAAATATTGAGTTGCTGGGGTAAAAATATCTGTGGAAAGTAATTGAGAAATTAGAGGTGGTGGGACCCAGTGATCAGCCACACAAATTACAAACCGACTGTGTTCATCTCGGACGCCACTGAGCTGTACTCTGCCTTCCACCGAGCAGCTTGTGAAACTTGCTCCCGAAGGCTGTTTTTCCTACGTGGGTGATCAGTAGCGAGCAGGCACAACCCCACTTCGCTTCTCCACGTTAAACTGAAGTCTTCCTTCAGCCTTTGCCCGAGCACTCACCGAAGAAAGCGTTGGACGCCGCTGTGATCGACGTTCAGCACCTTCCAGCTGCCCCTAGCACCGGTTGAGCCACCCAGGAGCTGCGCCGGCGCCTCCTCAACGTGCTCCACCGCTCCTCAGCTCATCCCCGAGCTCCCCTCGCTGTGCCCGAGCTATTCTTCACCGGGAGAAGACAGAGCACGCTGTACCTCACTGCTTCTCGCGTTCCAGCCACTCCAACGCCTCTCCCGCACGTCCAGCACCTCTCTAAGGTGCATCAAGGTGTGTAGATCAAGCTACCGCAGTCCCCTTGCCCTTCCCCATCACTGTCTCGCCGGAATTTAGTTTTTGGCGCCGGTACACGTGAAGAACAGCCCCAAACCAAAACTGTAAATTCGTCCAACGTGGTAGATCATCGGTTCTACAATTCAAGCCACAGAAACTAGTGATCCTAGCGCCCTCCCACGCCAAAGCACGCATCAAACCGTCCACCACACGCCCCGGGCGACGAGAAATCGCCGGCGGCAGCAAAAATGGGTCGGTCCTCCGGTGAACCCCATGTTCCGGCCATTTTATGCAAGGTTTAGCCTGCGTTCCATGTTCCCCGATCATTGGTGATGCTTTAGGGCAAGGTAGCTCGCCGGGAGAAGCTTCGGACACGCCAGAACGCGTTGATGCCGAGCTCCCGAGCCACCCCACCGGTGCCAGCCTGTTTTCGGCCGTTTTCATGCGTGGAAACCTTGCCCGGCAGCTGTGCCATGTTCCCAGGAGCATGTAGGGCAAAACCGGAGCTAATTTGGTGGAGAAATGAGGGAGAACGAGCCATGCCACGATTTGAACTGGTGTGCACGCGCGTCTCTGGCGGGAGGTTGAAGAAGGACCTGACGAGTGGGCCCCCCTGTTAAGTCTCAGTGTAGGTTTTAAACAGAGAGCTATCACAGTTTGAAAAATTCATAACTTTGTGTAGACAACTCCAAAAAGGGTGAGACCAATTTTGTTTGAATCCTTAGGAGGAGTACTTCACACAGAAACAAATTGCATGCTATGAAAATCCTTTAGGGATTTATTACAGGAGCAATTCTTTATGAAATATTCCCAAATTTGGGCAGCTAGTCCTTTTCATAGTGTCTGACCTCCAGTAAAAAGTTTAGGATTTTTGGAGCTTATTTAGAGGGCTTCATCAGTAGGTTATCTCAGGATTAAATAAATTAGCTAAAAATCATAGAATTGATTTCAAGCAAAATGGTTCAACCCTCATGCCTCCATAACTTTCTGTAGGGATGTCCAAAATTTGTGAAACAAATTTTGTTGGATTTCTCTCAGTCAGTACTTTGCAGAAATGCAAAGAAATTGATCTGAAGATCTCTGGATATTTCTCCAAGATTCATCAAAGTTAAATTTTTGGGAATTTAGTCCAGAATATCTCTGTTATGGAATTTCTTCAAATTTGGCCAGGAAGTTCCTCATGACATTACTGATATCCAGTAAAAATTTGAGCTTCATTGGAGTTCATTTGCTGGGTCAAATTACCTTCCAAAGTTCAGCCTTTATTTGGAAATTCAAATTTAAACAGAAACTTTTCAGAACTCTGGCCCAACTTCAAAAATTCATCTCTCTCTGATGGTAGCTCCAAAAATGGTGAAACAAATTTTGTTAGAACCATGGAGACTTACCCTAATCAGATCTTCCACTATTAGCTATGTCAAAGCTCCTGATTTGGGCTCAAAAATTCAAAGAAGCATTGCACTTGTAGGAATTTTAAAGGCTACATTGTGCAATGACATGTCTCCAAATTTGGCTCAAGTCATCCTTAGAGAGTCTAGTATCCACTGTAAAAATCCCAAACCCAAATAAGGATCCTAAATAGCAGTAGCTATGAATAGAGTTTAATTTTTATAATTCCTTAATATTTATACATATTTTGTTACATTTCATTTAGTGACCGAAGTTGAGGACGCACCGGAGCCTTTGGACGTCCTCCCACCAGAAGCTGACTTTCCCTTTAACTCGCAACCAGGCAAGCCCCGGTTTGCACTTAAGTACCTTTTATAAAGTTTTTCATTTGTATCACTTATGTCTAGGTTGAAATGTATGCAATAGAGTTAGGGTAATTGAAACCCCAACTGCATAGCTTTTTTAAATCCTATAAAGGGTTGGGTAGTGTACAAACTCGACGAGTAGAGAATGCCATGCTAATGTTTAGGATCTCGGTAGAAGTCGAGTGGTTGGAAGCTACTCGCGAGATAGTACTTATCACTTGGGATGAGAAGAGGTAGAAAATGGCTTGAATTATGAAAATGAGACCTAGCAGGGGGGATAGGATGCAGTGAGCAGAGGTCTCACGTGCTTAGCCCTGTTGGTGTTGGTTGAGGACCGTCCGTGTGCGGCCCTGCTGGACAAGTATCGAACAGTACCGGATGCATACTGGCATATGGGAACCAGGAAACCGATGTAATTGGTTAACCTGGGTGTTGAGGCTTACCCAACCATAAATAGGAGTGGGTTGAGGGTAGCAAGGTGTAAATCTGCCGGTGGGCACAGTCACGCTCTACGCGGGGACCTCCTGCCCGTTACGGATGGACCGGTTCGGCATTTGGGTTGCCTTTGAAAGGTTGTTGCATACAACAGAGTAGGAAGGGGTGTGGAATCACGCTTCTGAAAGTGGGTGTATGCAACGTGTTATCTTGGTGTGTCTTGATTGCAATCACCGTCCCTCGCGGTTATTTGAATACCCACTTGTTCACTGCGCTATGACGTAGTAGGAAGTGAAATAAGCCAACTGAAAATGCTGTATTGATCTATTAATGTCTTGAATACCTTGATTGCTGTAGCTATAGAGCTAATTAAGTTTATATTCCACTTTGGGCATCTCCACATCGGAGGAAAGCGTTTCTTGTTTGATTGTGGACTTCCGATGTGAGGGCTGCCTAAGGCACATGAATCTGCTGCTATAAAACTGAAAGTAAGGATCAACTTATAGGCGTGTCTTTCTTGCAAAGTCCTTTCCTACCTTAAACATCCTTGCACGTAGAGTTCCATGCCTAGGTTTGACGGTTAAGACTTGCTGAGCCATCGTGCTCACGGTTGCAATATTTTGAGCTGTATGCAGGTGAGAGTTATGAGGAAGGTTCCAAGGACGAGGCGATGCCCCCGTAGGGGTACACGGCCGAGCTGGAGCCCTGCACGCCGCCGTGATCTCCGTTTACTTGCTGCTAGTGTGTAGCGTCCCCGGGCTAGACGGCTGCACTTTTGCGTAGCTAGGATGAGAGGCTGTATATGTATATTACTTCCGCTGTATCAATAGGTTTTGTAAAAAAGACTTCCGCTGTTTTATATCAAATAAAAGTTTGTATGTTGTTCTTTATTCTTTTCGTCTGTGCTGTTGGGTGCCGCATCGCACGGCACCACCCTATGCGATGCTGGAGTGGGTGAACCACGGGGTGGTCCCCACAGACGTGGTATCAGAGCCACATTGGGAATAGCACGCTCGAAAAGAGCCTATTTTGAAAACTTAGAAGTAGTCGAGTGAGGATTAGTCATTAAGCCCACATAAGGTCTATGATAGTACTAGTTATGATGGTGGAAAGCTAACATATTTGTTATACATTCTGTAACGACGCTCCGACGTCAGGTAAGAGGTAAGGTACGCCACCGCAGGCGGATCAATTGCGGTAACTCGCCATACGAGTAATAGTATGGAATGATATACCGTGGCTTGGCACGGTAGTGAATATGAGTCTCTGGATCTCTTCATGGTTCTGAGAGCATATGAAAACGCTGATCTCCAGCGTGCTTTAGGCAAAAGCGAGAATACCCCATCGTGTGGTAAGCAACACGATAGTATGCAACTCTTGAACGTTCAATATTCAAAGGGCCATACGTAGCGCTCGCCATCGGCGTGCCTCAACGGTCATGAGGCAGTAGGTGGTATCCGTTGGGTTGATAAAATTCCCAACCGTGACGACCTGTTCGCGCTCTACTCGGGTTTCCAGTCGTGTGGTGTAAAAACACGACCATGTACCTTGAGACGTGGCTTGACTCAAGGACGATCCATATGGCAATGATACGGACCGTATGTCTTTACTATGATATGGAACTGCCTGAAATGTCAAAAACCCTTGTGTGCACAATTATTGCGTGTTCTTCTGCAGGTACATTAACCACGTTAGTGCATGACGTGTAGAAACCGTTTGTGAGTGACGACTTTAGTTCCACCATTTGACACCTATATGCCGGAATACCGGTTTGGGATTTTTCTTTGGTGAGGAACCGTAGTACCGACTGCATAAAAAGTTTATTTTCAAAGAAAAGAGTCAAAAGGAAGTTTAGGATTCCATTTAGGGGTTATTGAACTTCCATATTGAACTAAGAGTCAATTGGGAGTATAGATTCAATCTCTAAGACTTAGGAACAATCTCCCCTGTTTTGGCAGAAACTTTTCTGAAATTGAACAGGGCATAACATAGGATTGGTTGAACCAATAGAGGTGTGGGATACCATTCTGGAAAGGTTTTGAAGTCCTGTACAACTTTTCTGTAGAGCTCCAGAACATAATATCCCTCCAAATGGATGAAAATCTCAGAAGAATAGGTACTGCCCAGAAACAGGGCAGACCAAATGCTCTCTGGAATTTCAACCAAAACATTTAGTTTCACCATTCGACGTCTAGTGGCTGTTGTAAAACAGCGAGTTAGAGTCGAAGGGTTTATGCATTTGACATATCACTTCGAGTTAGTACATGTTTGGGTCCAATACAATAGCGAGGAATCACGCATGCTAACACACTTAACATTCCGTGGTGACCCCGATGGTCGAAATGAACTTTTAACCCATAAAGTTCAATACTTTGGAACTCGATCATGTGACACGGTCCAGGGATGTATATGTTGCATAAAGTTTATACTTTATCCATGTGTGTGATTGTTATGCGCACTATTTATTCCATTCTCGCATTACCATTGTATTGACTGGATGGGCTAAACCAACATGTGCTGATCGTTTGAATGGTCTGAATGCAGAATGGTGCGGACACGTTCAACACAAGAGGAGGGAGGTCCAAGTCAAGTTTGTGGTGATGAGTCTCCACCTCCGGAGCAGACCACGACGCAGCAGCAACCACCCCCTCCACCGCCAGAACTTCCAAGGAGTCTTGTGGAGGTTCTCGCCGCAGTGCTCGGCTCGCGCGACGAGCAGACCGAGTTGCTGCTGATGTTGGTGCAGCAGAATGCATCCCATCAGGGAGGACGCCAAGACAATGGGCAACGCCAGCCCCAACAAAGTTCATATTCAGAATTCATGGCGACCCATCCACCGGTCTTCACAGAGGCCGAAGAACCTTTGGAGACGGACAGCTTTATCCGCACACTGGAGGCAAAGTTCAGGCTGCTACGATGCACCAAACATCAGAAGGCGCTGTACGCAGCGCAACAGCTTCAAGGAGAAGCCGGTACCTGGTGGGCGAACTACACCGCCTCCTTACCGGCTGGACATGCCGTCACATGGACGGAGTTCCAGGAGGCGTTCCGCGCCTATCACATACCTCCCGGTGTGATGGAAATGAAGCTCCAGGAGTTCCTGGCGCTACGACAGGGTGAGAGGAGTGCTCATGAGTACTCCAGGTTATTCAACAAGCTGGCGCAGTATGCGCCAGGATTTGTGGGGACGGAAGACAACAAGTGTAATGCTTTCTTCCGGGGCCTGAATTCCAAGATGAAGGTCCATCTCGCCCAAAGCAATCGCGGCACATTCAATGACCTCGTTAATGCCGTGATTCTACAAGAGAATGCTCAGCGCGAGCGCGGTTCTGAGAAGAGGAAACGCAGCACGCTGACGAGCAGCAGTGGTGGGACACCATAGAAATACCGCGTGGTGTATCGCTCACCATCCGGTCAGAGATGGCAGCCACCAGCGCGGCCGCCTCAGTTTCGCGGTCGGCAATATAATGCGCCGGGCTTTCGACCGACGTGTCCACCACAGCAACAGCAGCAGCAAAGGATGGTCCCGCGTGCGCCCCAGTTTCAACAGCGTGCACCAGATTCCTTCCTCAAGTCGGCGGGACCCCGACACCTTACACGTGCTACACGTGTGGCCGTGTCGGCCACATTTCAAGAGACTGCCCCGAGCCGCGACAGGGCAGGGGTGCAGCACCATATCAGGGTGCTAATCAGCCCCGCAACCAGCCCAAGAAACCAGCACCAAAACCCGGCAACGTCTACCACTTAGCTATCGAAGACGTGCCAGAAGGCGAACCCGTCCTCGCGGGTACGTTCTCTTACCTAGATCATCCCGTAGTCATACTTTTTGACTCCGGTGCCACCCATAATTTCATAAGTCAGTCTTATGTTATAAATATCAACTGCCTGTCATTCCCACAAATAATTCATATTTGATATGTTCTCCGGGTGGGAAAATAACAGCTGATAGAATGGTCTATAGAGCACCATTACAGTTGGGTGGGAATCTATATCCGACTTCTCTGATCATGTTAGAGAGTCAAAAACTTGATGTCATTTTAGGAATGTCATGGCTACATCGCCATGGTGCTGTTCTTGACATCATTACACGTGTGGTTCGTTTAAACTCTCCACTTCATGAACCACATATTCATATTCTTGATCATTCGGTTCAAGAAGCTCCAGCCACCTATAACACGGAAGCCACGAAACTTGAGGATATTCGTGTGGTCCGTGAATATCCAGATATCTTTCCGGATGATCTTACGGGCATGCCACCCGAAAGAGATGTCGAGTTCAAGATTGAACTTGTACCTGGGACGACGCCGATATCACGGAGACTGTATAAAATGGCTCCGAATGAGCTGGCTGAACTGAAGGAGCAGCTCAACGATTTGATGAAGAAGGGTTTCATTCGACCAAGTTCCTCGCCATGGGGATGCTCGGCGCTGTTTGTGAAGAAAAAGGATGAAACCTTGAGGTTGTGTGTGGACTACCGACCTCTCAACGCCGTCACCATCAAGAATAAATATCCACTGCCCCGCATCGATATATTATTCGATCAACTTGTGGGTACAAGTGTGTTTTCAAAGATGGATCTTCGCTCAGGGTATCATGAAATCAAGATCCGAGCGGAAGATATTCCAAAGACGGCCTTCTCGATGAGATATGGGTTGTATGAATACCTCGTCATGTCCTTTGGTCTCACCAACGCCCCGGCACACTTCATGTATCTTATGAACTCAGTGTTCATGCCGGAGTTGGACAAGTTTGTGGTGGTGTTCATAGACGACATCTTGGTATAATCTAAGTCTGAAGAAGAACACGCCAAACACTTGCATATCGTACTTCAACGATTAAGAGACCATAAGCTTTATGCCAAGTTCAGCAAGTGCGAGTTTTGGATCAGCCAAGTGCCATTCCTTGGTCATATCATTTCCGCAGAAGGCATTGCAGTTGATCCAAGCAAGATCGAACAAGTGCTGAAATGGATGTCCCCCACATCAGTCCATGAAGTCAGGAGTTTCCTCGGGTTAGCAGGATATTATCGGAGATTCGTACCAAATTTATCCAAGCTTGCTAAGCCGGTGACTGAACTGTTGAAGAAGGGGATCAAATATGTTTGGAGCTCAGCTTGTGAAGAAGCTTTCCAGGCATTAGTGAAGCATCTTACAACAGCCCCGGTGTTAGCTCAACCAGATACAACCAAGCCTTTCGACGTATATTGTGATGCGTCCGGCATCGGGCTTGGCTGTGTATTGATGCAAGGAGGAAGAGTGGTCGCCTACGGCTCACGTCAACTTCGTAACCACGAGCAGCACTATCCGACTCATGATCTCGAGCTTGCTGCTGTGGTATTGGTCTTGAAGATGTGGAGGCACTATTTGCTTGGGAACTTAGTGCACCTCTACACTGACCACAAGAGTTTGAAGTATATCTTCACTCAAAAGGAGTTGAATATGCGGCAACGGAGATGGCTAGAACTGATCAAAGACTATGAGATCAAGATTCACTACCATCCTGGTAAGGCAAACGTGGTTGCCTATGCCTTAAGCCGCAAATGCCATGTCCACAATCTGCCCAGCACCCCACCTGAAGAGGAGGAGCCAAGTCTGTACTTGGTTCCATATGGGGCATTGTATAATCTTGCTCTCGTCCCTACAATACGAGAGGAGATTATGGAAGCACAGAAGAAATACGTGGGAATGTCGCACATTCGAAGAAGGATGAAGAATGGCGAAATGAAATGCTTCTGAAGAGATGATAACAGTACACTATGGTTTAAAGACCGTATAGTGGTAACCCGTGACATGAAACTTCGGAGGAAAATCTTGGACGAAGCTCATTTGTCCAAGTATTCTATTCATCCGGGCAGCAACAAGATGTACCAGGATCCGAAGACCAGATTTCGGTGGACACGGATGAAGAGAGAGATTGCAAAATACGTATCCGAATGTGATACATGTCGGCGGGTGAAAGCCGACCATATGCGTAAAGCCGGACAGCTGCAACCATTGAACATTCCGGCGTGGAAGTGGGAGGATATCAGCATGGACTTCATTGTTGGTTTACCTCTCACGTCTCACAAACATGACTCGATTTGGGTGATAGTCGATCGACTAACTAAGTCGGCTCATTTTATCCCCATACATACAAAGTACGTGGCCAAGCAATATGCGGAGTTGTACATTGCAAAGATCTTGTGTTTGCACGGTGTTCCCTGCTCCATCATTTCAGATCGCGGTGCGTTGTTCGTCTCCCGGTTCTGGGAACAGCTGCACGCATCATTGGGACCAAACTGATCTGAAGCTCCTCGTATCACCCGCAGACAGATGGTCAAACTGAACGGGTGAATCAAGTGCTTGAAGACATGTTACGCGCTTGTGCCATCCACCACGGCAAGAATTGGGACGATCATTTGCCGTTGGCGGAGTTTTCTTACAACAATGGCTATCAAGCTAGCATCAAGATGGCGCCGTATGAAGCTCTCTACGGCCGGAAATGGCGCACACCTCTCAACTGGTGCGAGTCCGGCGAGCGAGTTATCGACGGCATTGAACTTGTGAATGAAGCTGAAGAACGAGTGCGAGTAATACAATCCAATCTTAAGGCTGCTCAATCTCGTCAGAAGAGCTATGCGGATAAAAGACGCCGCCCTCTCCACTTCGACATTGGGGACCATGTTTATGTCCGTGTGTCTCCGATGAAGGGAGTTCACCGTTTCGGAGTGAAGTGTAAACTTGCGCCGCGATTCATTGGCCCGTTCGCCGTCATTGAAAGATGCGGACCCGTGGCCTATCGCCTGGAGTTACCAGCGTCGCTCGCAGGTATTCACAACGTCTTCCACATCTCTCAGCTGAGGAAGTGCCTCAAACCCTCGGCTGAAATCCGCACAGAAGACATAGAAGTTCTTCAACGGACCTCACGTATACAGAGTATCCAATCCGGATCATCGATGAAAAGACTCGCGCCACAAGAAACCGGACCTTATGGTTCTACAAGGTCTTGTGGAGTAACCATACCGCTGATGAGGCGACATGGGAAAGCGAGGATTATCTACGAACGTATTATCCGGACTTGCTATCATCCTATACCCGGTAAAGTTTTTCCCCACTTTGCTTTTCCTTTGGAATCTCGGGACGAGATTCTTTTTAAGGGGGGAGGGATGTAAAATCCCCAAAAGTGGTAGCAAGAAAATTCAGCTCATGTACACTTATGAAAAATGAGGGGAATTAAAACTTTGAATTATAATGGGTAAGTTCAAAGTGAGGGTTTAGACTTCCCAAAACTTCTAAACATGGGGATCCAAATGCACAGCTTGGATCTTCATAGTCCAAATATTCACCCTTCCAAGTTTCACCTCATTTGGAGGAGTTTCAATATTTGTTTGGGATTAAAAGGAGAAGCCCTCTAATCTGAATTTCAAATTCAGTTTCAAATTCCAACTCCCTCAGTCTGCAAATTTGGTTCCACAATTGTGTTCTCCACATTTGAATGGGCAGCCATGACAAAAATTGGAAACTTTGGAGCTGGTTTGCTATGTTTTTGGGGCAATACAAAATGGAGAATTCAAACTCCATTTCAAATTCAAATGGTCAAATACAATTCAAACTTTTACACCAGAATTCAAATCATTTGAATTCAGAAAGTTTAAACCATGACTTGGTGTGAAAGTATAGCCTTAAATATTGAGTTGCTGGGGTAAAAATATCTGTGGAAAGTAATTGAGAAATTAGAGGTGGTGGGACCCAGTGATCAGCCACACAAATTACAAACCAACTGTGTTCATCTCGGACGCCACTGAGCTGTACTCTGCCTTCCACCGAGCAGCTTGTGAAACTTGCTCCCGAAGGCTGTTTTTCCTACGTGGGTGATCAGTAGCGAGCAGGCACAACCCCACTTCGCTTCTCCACGTTAAACTGAAGTCTTCCTTCAGCCTTTGCCCGAGCACTCACCGAAGAAAGCGTTGGACGCCGCTGTGATCGACGTTCAGCACCTTCCAGCTGCCCCTAGCACCGGTTGAGCCACCCAGGAGCTGCGCCGGCGCCTCCTCAACGTGCTCCACCGCTCCTCAGCTCATCCCCGAGCTCCCCTCGCTGTGCCCGAGCTATTCTTCACCGAGAGAAGACAGAGCACGCTGTACCTCACTGCTTCTCGCGTTCCAGCCACTCCAACGCCTCTCCCGCACGTCCAGCACCTCTCTAAGGTGCATCAAGGTGTGTAGATCAAGCTACCGCAGTCCCCTTGCCCTTCCCCATCACTGTCTCGCCGGAATTTAGTTTTTGGCGCCGGTACACGTGAAGAACAGCCCCAAACCAAAACTGTAAATTCGTCCAACGTGGTTGATCATCGGTTCTACAATTCAAGCCACAGAAACTAGTGATCCTAGCGCCCTCCCACGCCAAAGCACGCATCAAACCGTCCACCACACGCCCCGGGCGACGAGAAATCGCCGACGGCAGCAAAAATGGGTCGGTCCTCCGGTGAACCCCATGTTCCGGCCATTTTATGCAAGGTTTAGCCTGCGTTCCATGTTCCCCGATCATTGGTGATGCTTTAGGGCAAGGTAGCTCGCCGGGAGAAGCTTCGGACACGCCAGAACGCGTTGATGCCGAGCTCCCGAGCCACCCCACCGGTGCCGGCCTGTTTTCGGCCGTTTTCATGCGTGGAAACCTTGCCCGGCAGCTGTGCCATGTTCCCAGGAGCATGTAGGGCGAAACCGGAGCTAATTTGGTGGAGAAATGAGGGAGAACGAGCCATGCCACGATTTGAACTGGTGTGCACACGCGTCTCTGGCGGGAGGTTGAAGAAGGACCTGACGAGTGGGCCCCCCTGTTAAGTCTCAGTGTAGGTTTTAAACAGAGAGCTATCACAGTTTGAAAAATTCATAACTTTGTGTAGACAACTCCAAAAAGGGTGAGACCAATTTTGTTTGAATCCTTAGGAGGAGTACTTCACACAGAAACAAATTGCATGCTATGAAAATCCTTTAGGGATTTATTACAGGAGCAATTCTTTATGAAATATTCCCAAATTTGGGCAGCTAGTCCTTTTCATAGTGTCTGACCTCCAGTAAAAAGTTTAGGATTTTTGGAGCTTATTTAGAGGGCTTCATCAGTAGGTTATCTCAGGATTAAATAAATTAGCTAAAAATCATAGAATTGATTTCCAGCAAAATGGTTCAACCCTCATGCCTCCATAACTTTCTGTAGGGATGTCCAAAATTTGTGAAACAAATTTTGTTGGATTTCTCTCAGTCAGTACTTTGCAGAAATGCAAAGAAATTGATCTGAAGATCTCTGGATATTTCTCCAAGATTCATCAAAGTTAAATTTTTGGGAATTTAGTCCAGAATATCTCTGTTATGGAATTTCTTCAAATTTGGCCAGGAAGTTCCTCATGACATTACTGATATCCAGTAAAAATTTGAGCTTCATTGGAGTTCATTTGCTCGGTCAAATTACCTTCCAAAATTCAGCCTTTATTTGGAAATTCAAATTTAAACAGAAACTTTTCAGAACTCTGGCCCAACTTCAAAAATTCATCTCTCTCTGATGGTAGCTCCAAAAATGGTGAAACAAATTTTGTTAGAACCATGGCGACTTACCCTAATCAGATCATCCGCTATTAGCTATGTCAAAGCTCCTGATTTGGGCTCAAAAATTCAAAGAAGCATTGTACTTGTAGGAATTTTAAAGGCTACATTGTGCAATGACATGTCTCCAAATTTGGCTCAAGTCATCCTTAGAGAGTCTAGTATCCACTGTAAAAATCCCAAAGCCAAATAAGGATTCTAAATAGCAGTAGCTATGAATAGAAGTTTAATTTTTATAATTCCTTAATATTTATACATATTTTGTTACATTTCATTTAGTGACCGAAGTTGAGGATGCACCAGAGCTTTTGGACGTCCTCCCACCAGAAGCTGACTTCCCCTTTAACTCGCAACCAGGCAAGCCCCAGTTTGCACTTAAGTACCTTTTATAAAGTTTTTCATTTGTATCACTTATGTCTAGGTTGAAATGTATGCAATTGAGTTAGGGTGATTGAAACCCCAACTGCATAGCCTTTTTAAATCCTACAAAGGGTTGGGTAGTGTACAAACTCGATGAGTAGAGAATTCCATGCTAATGTTTAGTATCTCGGTAGAAGTCGAGTGGTTGGAAGCTACTCGCGAGATAGTACTTATCACTTGGGATGAGAAGAGGTAGAAAATGGCTTGAATTATGAAAATGAGACCCAGCAGGGGGGATAGGATGCAGTGAGCAGAGGTCTCACGTGCTTAGCCCTGTTGGTGTCGGTTGAGGACCGTCCGTGTGCGGCCCTGCTGGACAAGTATCGAACAGTACCGGATGCATACTGGCATATGGGAACCAGGAAACCGATGTAATTGGTTAACCTGGGTGTCAAGGCTTACCCAACCGTAAATCGTAGTGGGTTGAGGGTAGCAAGGTGTAAATCTGCCGGTGGGCACAGTTACGCTCCATGCGGGGACCTCCTGCCTGTTACGGATGGAGCGGTTCGGCATTTGGGTTGCCTTTGAAAGGTTGTTGCATACAACAGAGTAGGAAGGGGTGTGGAATCACGCTTCTGAATGTGGGTGTATGCAACGTGTTATCTGGGTGTGTCTTGATTGCAATCACCGTCCCTCGCGGTTATTTGAGTACCCGCTTGTTCACTGCGCTGTGACGTAGTAAGAAGTGAAATAAGCCAACTGAAAATGCTGTATTGATCTATTAATGTCTTGAATACCTTGATTGCTATAGCTATAGAGCTAATTAAGTTTATATTCCACTTTGGGCATCTCCACATCGGAGGAAAGCGTTTCTTGTTTGATTGTGGACTTCTGATGTGAGCGCTGCCTAAGGCACATGAATCTGCTGCTATAAAACTGAAAGTAAGGATCAACTTATAGGCGTTTCTTTCTTGCAAAGTCCTTTCCTACCTTACACATCCTTGCACGTAGAGTTCCATGCCTAGGTTTGACGGTTAAGACTTGCTGAGCCATCGTGCTCACGGTTGCAATATTTTGAGCTGTATGCAGGTGAGAGTTGTGAGGAAGGTTCCGAGGACGAGGTGATGCCCCCGTCGGGGTACACGGCCGAGCTGGAGCCCTGCACGGCGCCGTGATCTCCGTTTACTTGCTGCTAGTGTGTAGCGTCCCCGGGCTGGACGGCTGCACTTTTGCGTAGCTTGGATGAGAGGCCGTATATATATATTACTTCCGCTGTATCAATAGGTTTTGTAAAAGACTTCCGCTGTTTTATATCAAATAAAAGTTTGTATGTTGTTCTTTATTCTTTTTGTGTGTGCTGTTGGGTGTCGCATCGCACGGCACCACCCTATGCGATCCTGGAGTGGGTGAACCACGGGGTGGTCCCCACACTGGAACCATGCAGCCACGTCCATACACTCCTTGCACACGTGCAAACATCTTCCAACGACGTCCAAGATAACTTCATATGCATTGTTCTTGATTCAAACATACTGCGCAACCTCCCGATCAACTCAACCACAATTCCTCTCGAACTTGGTTGTTGAACCTCATCTTCTCCCTAAGACTAGTTCAATGGATCCCGTCACCAGCCATGTATTGAACTCAAGCAACACATGCACATGAATAAACAACCAATATTTCTGAGCACAAGTCCTCAACATGACTCTCGTTAGTTCCGAAACTACAACATCTTCCGTGAGCACCTCACATAAGCAAGTTGTAAACCATAGCAAAATGATATCAGCCATAACCACCAAAACACACCAAAAACTTAGTAAAGTAATACTAAGCAAACTTTCCATAAGAGTAAAGCAAGTTCGAAACATTGCAAGTTAAAAGCAGAACCATTGCAATCAAGCTCCGAGCCATACCAAAGCTAACCGGACCGTGAATCGGAGCTTACCAAAGCTGGTCAGACCTAGCGCCGGAGCTTACTAAAGCTTAGTCGGACCTAGCACGGAACTTACCAAAGCTAGTCGGACCTAGCACCGGAGCTAGCAAAAACAAGTCGGACCTAGCCAAAATAAGTCAGACCTAGACAAAGCAAGTCGGACCTTACGTCGGACCTATCGTCAGACCTTGCAGGAGCTCGGACCTAGAGTCGGACCTTGTTAAAAAAGTAGTATTCAAAACTTTTATTATCAAAGCCAATGTATTCAGCACACATAGGTCCCACAGTTTCACCGACAGGCTCGAATCACCATTCTCCCACCCACGGACCCCCTCTTGTGCCATGCAGTTCTCAGGGAAGTCCTCCTCGACTCCCATTCCCCGTGCAATCCACGGTTCATAACAAGCTAGCAACACACCTAATTAATCAGCTAAGCCGCACCCATACTTGGCCTTGTGGTGGCAGTGTATTCCTGGCATATTCTCACATGAACCGGACCTTAGATCTACGGCAAGTTCCACCATCTCATCCAGCAACATTCACGAACCGAGCTTGCCTAGATCTCCCTCATTCCATGCCCGTAAAATTAATTAAGATTTCATCATCATTATTCATATGAGTGCAGTAGCTCGACATGTTTTATTTCAGCTTCCCGTATCCCGTGAATTAAGCGAAGCAAAAAGGAAAAACGACCATACCAGAATCATCAACTTTCTCGGCGACAAGGATGGTTAACAAAAACTAGTAAACTCATATAAAATGGTGTCCCATCAAGTTGACTCAAGCATACGAGTTTTTACAAACAAAACAGTTTCAAACATGGGATCAATATGGTCAAGGGGCACTTGCCTTGCTCCCGTGGTTCTTGCTGTTCGAGCGTCTCGAAGTCTTGGTGCTGTAGATCCTCATGGATGACCTCTTGAGCTTGTCCTTCTTCTCACAACCACGCACATACAAAATTTGTAGCAATCAAACATCATGCAAAAACTTTACTCAAGATGCAATCGGGTAGATGAATGCAAATCCTATGGTGCTGTTTTATTAAACCAGTTTGTACGTGTTCTTGCATGTTTTAATGGGCTTTCATTGGGTTTTATGACGAACAAGGGTGTATGGATCAAGTGTGGATGTGATGATGATCTTGACTCAAGATCTAGATCAATTCCATCGTAAAAAATCGATCAAAACACGATCTGTCCGCACGTAAAAGTTTCTGCTCGAAGGGGGCGAAGAAAACGGATGCGTAGAAACGGCGGCGATGTCGTAAGATGGGTAATGAAGACCTACCTCACTTCCTTTTGGTGTCAGGGCCTTCCTCCTAGCAATGGCAGCAGTGGGGAATTTTTCTATGGAAGATTAGGGCGGGACAGATCGCCGGGCTTCTTCTCTGGCGACGGCGGGGCTGGACGGAGCTCGACGGCGGCCAAATTCAATCAAGGGGGGGGGGGACTTGGCAGCAAGTAAGGGGGATTGGCAGCAGGGGGGACGTCCAAAAGAGAGAGGGGTCGGCCAAGGGGGTGGGGGGTATATTTATAAGGGGGGGGGGGAGCGAGAGTCCTACTCCAATTGGAGCTCAAATATGAGTCATGTTCAATTTTTTTTAGATCTTAACAAACTTATCTCTTGTGGTGCGGCAGCCTTGGGGATTACTATGTCCCATTCTCCATTTCTATATTGCCCTTCTCCATTTCTATGCCCCATTCTTCATTTCTATATTCCCTTCTCCATTTCTGTGGTTTTTCCTCCTTTTCTATGGTTTCTTCCTCCATTTATATGGTTCTTTCTCCATTTCTATAGTTTCTTCCTCCATTTCTATGGTTCTTTCTTCATTTCTATGGTTCTTTTCTCCATTTCTATGGTTCTTTGTCCATTTCTAAAGTTCTTTCTCCATTTCTATAGTTCTTTCTCCATTCCTATAGTTTCTTCTCTATTTCTACTTCTTTTATAATATTTCTCTACATGAAAAATGTATGCAATGCATGGAAATGAATTTGAGGGTGTTACAAACCTACCCCCTTAAACTGAATCTCGCCCTTGAGATTAGATAGAGTGGAGAATAGATGAGGGAATTCTGCCTTGAAATCTTCTTCACGCTCCCATGTAGTTTCGGCTTCCGTGTGATGGCTCCACTGTACCTTGCACCAATGGATCACTTTGTTCCTCGTGACCCTTTTCTTCACGTCCAAAATTTTGACGGGGTGCTCCGCGTAGGTCAGATCCTCTTGAAGCTCAAGCTCATCCATCGGTACTTGTTCTTCCGGTACTCTTAAGCACTTCTTGAGTTGGGATACGTGAAACACGTCGTGCACGTCAGAGAGGTGTGTTGGCAGCTCTAGTTGATAGTCTACTTCTCCTCGCTTGCCCAGAATCTTGAATGGCCCGATGTAGCGAGGTGCTAACTTGCCTTTGACGTTGAACCGTTGTTAGCCTCGGATAGGCGATACCTTAAGATACACGAAGTCTCCCACTTCAAAGGTCAATCTTCTTCGCCTATTGTCCGCATAATCCTTTTGTTGTGACTGAGCGGCCTTCAAGTTTTCTCATATCGTTTGGACTTGCTTCTCGGCGTCTTGCAGCACTTCGGGTCCAAACACTTGGCTCTCTCCGGTCTCATTCCAGAACAGCGGTGTTCTACACCATCTACCATACAATGCTTTGAAAGGTGACATTTTCAAGCTGGCTTGGTAGCTGTTGTTGTATGAGAATTCAGCCTATGGCAAGCTCCTATCCCAACTACGCCCATGTTTTAAGGCGCAAGCTCTCAACATGTCTTCTAAAATTTGATTTGTCCTCTCAGTTTGCCCGTCGGTTTGCGGGTGATAAGCAGAGCTGAAATTTGGTCGTGTACCCATGGCTTCATGCAGCTTCTTCCAGAACCTAGAGGTAAATTGAGAACTCCGATCTGAAACTATCCTCTTCGGAACTCCATGGTGACACACGATTTGCTCCATATACAGCTCGGCTAGTTGTGCAACGCTGTACTTGGTTTTAACAGGAAGGAAATGGGCTGTTTTTGTCAATCAGTCCATGATAACCCAAATAGAGTCGTAACACGTTTGAGTACGTGGCAATCCAACGATGAAATCCATGCTGATGTCTTCCCACTTCCAATCGGGTACTTTCAATGGCTGCAACAGTCCAGCGGGTCTTTGATGTTCGGCCTTCACCCGTTAGCACGTATCGCATAAGGCAACATATTCAGCTATGTCCCTTTTCATACCATCCCACCAATAGCAAGTTTTCAGGTCCTTGTACATCTTTATACAGCCGGGGTGTATGGAGTAAGGTGAGTCATGTGCCTCCTTTAATATTGTGTTACGGATGTGCTTCACGTTAGGCACACAAATCCTTTTCCCTAACCAAAGCGTGCCTTTCTCGTCTTCCTTGAAATCCTTTTCTATGCCTTGTAGGATTCTTTCCTTGATTTCCTCATCTATTGCTTGGCCATCTCGTATCTCTTGTTCCAGCAAGGAGTTCAGTTCTATTACCTCTATCTCATTCAAGAATCCGAGATGCAACCGTTCAAACTCCTTTGCGCAGCTCGGGTGGAAGCTCCCGAACCGTGAGTTAGTGACACGCTCCCTTTCGGCATAATGCATCAGCCACTACATTGGCCTTTCCGGGGTGATAGTTGATTCCGACATCATAATCCTTGATGAGTTCCAACCATCGACGTTGCCTCAAATTCAGATCCGTTTGCGTGAGAATATACTTGAGGCTTTTGTGATCCGTATAGATCTCACATCGGTGGCCAAGGATATAATGCCTCCAAATATTCAAGGCATGCACCACGGCTGCAAGTTCCAAGTCATGTGTGGGGTAATTCAGCTCATGTTTCTTTAATTGTCTCCATGCACAGGCATCCACTTGTCCTTCTTGCATGAGCACACATCCAAGCCCTTGTCTTGATGCGTCACAATATATGTCGAAGCTCTTGCTCACATCCGGCAATACCAAAACCGGCACTGTTGTTAACCTCTTCTTTAGTTCTTCAAAGCCTTCTTGACATGCTGGTGTGCTATGAAATGATTTTCTCTTCATTAGCAATTCAGTCATAGGCTTTGCTATTTTGGAGAAATTCTTGATGAACCAGCGGTAGTATCCGGCCATCCCAAGGAAACTCCGAATATCTCTTACATTCTGCGGTTGATTCCACTTCAAAACATCTCCCACTTTTCCGGGATCAACCGATACTCCTCTTTCGGATATGATGTGGCCTATGAACGATATCTCCTTTAGCAAAAATTGACACTTGCTAAACTTAGCATACAATTGATGCTCTCGCAGTTTCTGCAATGTCAATCTCAAGTGTTCTTTGTGTTCTTCCTCGCTTTTTGAATACACCATGATATCGTCGATGAAAACCATGATGAACTTGTCCATGTACTCCATGACGACCTTATTCATGAGGTAGATAAAGTATGCGGGTGCATTCGTTAACCCGAAAGACATAACAGTATATTCATACGAACCATACCGTGTTCGAAATGCAATCTTGGGTATGTCGGAGGGCTTAATCTTCAGCTGAAAGTATCCGGACCAAAGATCAATCTTGGAGAAAATTCGGGCACCTTTCATTTGGTCGAACAGGTCTTCTATACGGGGCAGCGGGTATTTATTCTTGATCATCACCTCATTGAGAGACCGATAATCCACACACATCCTTTGGGTCCCATCCTTCTTGTCTACGAAGAGCATGGGGGCTCCCCATGGTGATGAGCTTGGGGGTATAAAACCCTTTTCTAGCTGCTCCTGAATTTGCTTCTTAAGCTCCACTAGTTCATTAGCAGGCATCCTATACGGCCTTTTCGCTATAGGTGCAGTTCCAGATACTAAATCAATGGCAAATTCAATGTCCCGGTCAGGTGGCATACCTGGAAGTTCTTCCGGGAACACATCTGAAAATTCTTAAACCACCGGAATGCTTTCCAATGTTGCTTCTTCGACGTGGTTCAATGCTGCCTTCTCGGTTGCCGGTTGGGCTGACTCGAACTCACTACGAGTACCATGCTCATTTGTCAACTGCACGCTCCTCTTAGCACATTGAATCACTCCGTTGTGCTTGCTTAACCAATCCATTCCACGTATTATATCAATCCATTTGGAATCCAAGACAATAAGGTTGGCAAGAAAGTCTACCCCCCTTATTTTAATGCCTACTCTCGGACATACTATATTTGTAGGAGCTAGAATTCAGATTTGAAAGAAGTAATTCCCCAACTATATGCATCAAGGTATATGAACTAAGCAAATTTTTTTATTAATTTCAGCCTATATGAGGATGTGAACACGTGCCGAAGCATCTCACATCTCTACACTATGTGTGGATGTGGACATTCGCCCAAGCGTCCCACAACTCACACCAGCACAAAAACCAAGCAATCACCACAAAGATTTCAGCGCACCACTCTTATTCAAGCTACTACGATCTAAGTGTTCCTATTACAGCTTTATTCAATGGAAACCTAAACTTAATCGTGAGAACCGGTGCTGTTCTCGCCGTGTGACGGGGGTGGTCCATACATGGGCGCACGCCATGGTGAGTCGGCAGTACATGTAGGGTTAGATGACGCTAGTGCTCCATTTTCTCCCGCATTGGCATGAGTCTCCTCTTGTTTCTCCAGCAAATACAGCTTCTTGCGGAAGTAAAGGATCTCTTCTTGTGCGCTTGCATAGCGGTTTCCTAACTCCACGAGCAACCTCTGAGACTTGTCAGCATCTTGTGGGTTGGAAAGAGCTGTTACACGGGGTCCAATGATCTCCCTTGTGCCACTCTTCCAATACGGGTGCAGCTCAAAAGTGGTGCCCTCAAGCTGCTCATGGAAGGCGTAGCACAGTCCGGTGAGTGCTTCCCATGCAGCATCATCTATAGATTCTGCCCTTATAGCTCTCCATGTGGATATGAAGTGCCGAGTGATGACCCTACCATTAGATAGGATGGTTACGTCAGCTTTCCACTCTTCACGTCCGAGACGAGGGACTTTCTTGAGAAGATATTCCGGATATAAGCTGCAGCAATCAAGAAATTCTTTGAGCTCCCTGGATATGTGTCTTCCCTCCATTCTGTCGGACCGAAATTCTTGAACTGAATGGTTGGCCCATTCATCACCTTCATTATTTGTCTCAGCAAGGAGTGGTTCCTCTTCGGATTTATCTCTTCCCGACATAGCTTCATGAGGCTCCACACGGTGTAAGCCCGCGTGAAACTCCTCCTGAGGTGCGTACCAATGCCGTTCTTGTGGATCATCCTCCATGTCGTCTTCGAATGGTTCCACCTCTTGTGGGTCCTCTTCCTCATGCATAGAGCTATTGACTTCATCTTCATCATTAGGTTCCATCTTTATCTCCTCCTAATATGGTACATCGGACACCTCAATGGGGTTAAGTGCACTCCCAAGTGGTGGTGGACGAGTCCTTATGCGTGCTGTGCTCCTAGTGACCGGCATCTCTAAGTAAGACATGAGAAACTTTAGAGAAGAAGAAATAACTCCAAAACTTCAGAAGCTATGGAGCAAGAAGGCAAAAGTGTTGCTGTCCAAAAGAAGGGAAAAAGAGGGGCTTACAATAGCACTTTGCGGTGGCTGAACTGACAAATAAAGTGCAGCAGCAAGCAATTTTCGAAAATAGCAGTTTAGAGGGGTGTTCCTATGTGTTTTAACTACCTAGGCTTGCGTCCTACGGTCAACATGGCTCTCATACCAATCTGTGACACCCGGTTCCGAAAATAGAACCAAGTGAATGCATATGTGTGCCCAGGTTGTTCATCACACATACACATGTAATCCACAAACTGAATTCAGAATATAACCACGAATAAATAGTGTTTAAGTACTTTATTACATTGACTCATTGTCTCACTCATGAATCTCTAACTTATTCTTGCAGCGGAAGACTCAAACGACAGCGGAAATAACTAAACAGCAGGCTCCAGTCTTCAACTCCACGGGCATGTTGACGGTAGTTTGCACGCCTAATACTCCACATGGTCCTCGAAGTACTCATCTCCTGTAGCTGATGTTTATGTGGTAATGCAAGGGTGAGTACAGGTCGTACTCAGCAAGTGCGGGAAAAGTATGACATGTAGCTTACAACAAGGTATGGAGTAAAAAGGCTCATTGCAGCAAGCAAATTTTATTTCACAAACATGGTAAAAACAACAACTAAGTCCTGATGAATTAAATCCCAATATAACCAAGTAATCAGCAACATTCTTTCATCATAATTCACCATTTATCAAGTCTCAACCAGCCACTAATCTTTCTCAAGTTCATCTCATGCTCATAAATTTTCATATCCATCTCATATTCATATAACCAAAACCAAACTCATTGTCATAACTCAAAACAGTCCCAAAACAAATCCAAATGACCATACCATAACCATACCAAATAACCATCCCAAGGTTTCCCTCTAATCATGGAAGTTGGCCTGGTTCTTGTGACCGGAAGAACGGCTATCATGATAGTTTTACACTCTGCAGAGGTGGCACCACTTTACCCACAAGTTCGTGATTTCATCACCCGTCGGTGATTTGCATGTTTTAATGGGCTTTCATGGGGTTTTATGATGAACAAAGGTGTATAGATAAAGTGTGGACATGGTGATGATCTTGACTCAAGATCTAGATCAATTCCATCATAAAAAATCGAACAAAACATGATCTGTCCACACGTAAAAGTTGCTGCTCGAAGGGGGCGAAGAAAACGGATGCGTAGAAATGGCGGCGACGTCGTAAGATGGGTAATGAATACCTACCTCACTTCCTTTTGGTGGCAGTTCCTTCCTCCTAGCAATGGCAGCAGTGGGGAATTTTTCTATGGAATATTAGGGCATAACAGATCGTCGGGCTTCTTCTCCGGCAACTGCGTGGCTCGACGGAGCTCGACGGCGGCCAAATTCCGTCAGGGGGGGGCTTGGTGACTTGGCAGCAAGGAAGGGGGCTTGGCAGCAGGGGGGACGTCTAACAGAGATAGGGGTCGGCCAAGGGGGTGGGGGTTATATTTATAAGGGGGGAGTCTTACTCCAATTGGAGCTCAAATAAGAGTCCTATTCAATTTTTTTTAGATCTTAACAAACTTATATCTTGTGGTGTGGCAGCCTTGGGTATTTTATCCCCAAAATGTGGGGAAAATTCCCCTTTTTGGGAATTGGGAATTTATAAATTTTGGGGAAATTTTGGAATGGCTTATTTCAGCTATCTTTTTCCCATTCCTCACCATTTCTATGTCACTTGCTCCATTTCTACATTCCCCTCTCAATTTCTATGTCCCATTCTCCATTTCTATGCCCCATTCTCCATTTCTACATTGCTCTTCTCAATTTCTATGCCCCATTCTCCATTTCTATATTCCCTTCTCCATTTCTATGGTTTTTCCTCCATTTCTATGGTTCCTTCCTCCATTTCTATGGTTCTTTCTCCATTTCTATGGTTTCTTCCTCCATTTCTATGGTTCTTTCTCCATTTCAATGGTTCTTTTCTCCATTTCTATGGTTCTCTCTCCATTTCTATAATTCTTCCTCCATTTCTATAGTTCTTTCTCCATTTCTACTTCTTTTATAATGTTTCTCTACATGAAAAATGTATGCAACGCATGGAAATGAATTTGAGGGTGTTACAAATTACCCGTGATGACACGCCATGAAATCCGGGTAGTTTGAGCGAAGGAAATCTTCGCTCTCCCACGTCACTTCCTCAGCGGTGTGGTTGCTCCACACTATCTTGTAGAACCATAGGGTTCGGTTACGTGTGGTCCGAGCCTTCTCATCAATAATCTCCACCGGATACTCAGCATAGGTCAAATCCGTTTGCAACTCGCCAATGTCTTCGGTGGGAACAACAGCTGTATACTTCAGAAATTTTTGGAGTTGTGAAACATGGAAAACGTCATGAACACAAGCGAGAGATGCTGGTAGTTCCACTCGATACGCCACTAGTCCGCACTTCTCGGTGATTGCATAGGGTCCAATAAATCGGGGAGCGAGTTCCCCTTCACGTCGAATTGGTGCACGCCTTTCATCGGAGATACACGGAGGTATACATGTTCCTTGACCTCGAAATGCAGCGGCCTACGCCTCTTATCAGCATAAAATTTCTGTCGGGATTGGACAGCTTTCAAATTTGCTTGAATCATCCGAACGCGCTCTTTGGCGCCATTCACTAAATCAATCCCGAACGTGACCCTTTCACCGGACTCGCACCAACAATGGGGTGCAGCATTTGCAACCGTAGAGAGCCTCATATGGCGCCATCTTGATACTCGCTTGATAGCCATTGTTGTACGAGAATTCCACCAACGGTAAATGATCATCCCAATTTCTACTGTGGTGGATGGCACACGCTCTCAACATGTCTTCTAACACTTGATTCACATTTTCAGTTTGCCCATCGGTCTGAGGGTGATAGGCGGAGCTTCTAATCCGTTTGGTACCCAAAGCAGCATGCAACTGTTCCCAGAAACGAGCCACGAACAATGCCTCTTGATCTGATATTATGGTCTTGGGTACTCAGTTTAAACATAAGATTCTTGCAATGTACAACTCCACATTCCTGCTGGCATGGAAATGTGTATGCACGGGAATGGAGTGAGCCGACTTGGTTAACCGGTCAAAGATTACCCAAATGGAATCATGCTTGTTAAAATTCTTGGGTTATCCTACAATGAAATTCATGCTCACATCTTCCCACTTCCATGCTGAGATTTTCAGGGGTTGCAGCAGCCCTGATTTTCTCATGTGATCCGCCTTCAATCGTCTACATGTATCACATTCGGATACGTACTTTGCAATTTCCCGCTTCATCCCGTCCACCAAAATTTACTCTTCAAATCTTTGTGCATTCTGTTGCTGCTCGGATGAATGGAGAACTTAGACAAGTGAGCTTCATCAAGGATCTTCTTTCTCAGCTCCATACTCTGGGGTACGACTATGCGGTCATTGAACCATAGCGTCCCCTCATCATCCTTCCGGAAACATTTGATATCACCGTTGTCTATCCGTCTCCGGAGATGTGCCATGCCTTTATCCGTCTTCTGAGCTGCAATGATGTCCCCCCTAATAGTAGGGATAAGGGCAAGGTTGTACATCGATCCATAAGGAACCAAGTATAAACTTGGCTCTTCCTCCTCCACCAGTGTAATGGTGAGGTGATGGACATGTGATTTCCGACTCAGCGCGTCGGCAACAACATTCGCCTTGCTGGGGTGGTAGTGAATCTCAATCTCATAGTCCTTGATTAATTATAACCACCTCCGTTGCCTCATGTTCAGCTCCTTCTGGGTGAAAATGTATTTCAAGCTCTTGTGGTCGGTGTAGAGATGCACCAAATTCCCCAGGAGATAGTGCCTCCACATTTTCAGCGCCAAAACCACTGCAGCAAGCTCAAGGTCATGAGTGGGATAGTGCTGCTCATGGTTCCGAAGTTGGCGTGATCCATAAGCGACCACACGTCCTTCCTGCATCAACACGCAGCCAAGCCTAATACTAGACGCGTCACAATACACGTCGAAGGGCTTTGTTGTATCCGGCTGAGCTAAGACTGGGGCTGTTGTGAGATGCTTCACCAATGCTTGGAAGGCTCCTTCACACGCCGTGTTCCAAACATACTTCGTCCCCTTCTTCAGCAATTATGTCATCGGTTTAGCGAGCTTGGAGAAACTTGGAATAAATCTCCGATAGTATCCCGCTAACCCGAGGAAGCTTCTGACTTCATGGACTGAAGTGGGAGCTTTCCATTTCAGCACTTGCTCTATTTTGCTTGGGTCCACCGCAATGCCTGCCGCTGAGATGATATGTCCCAAGAAAGGCACTTGGCTGATCCAAAACTCGCATTTGCTGAACTTGGCGTAGAGCTTGTGGTCTCGCAATCGTTGAAGAACGATCCGCAAGTGTTCGGCATGTTCGGCTTCTGTCTTGGAGTAAACCAAGATATCGTCGATGAACACTACCACGAAATTGTCCAGCTCCGGCATGAACACCGAGTTCATGAGATACATGAAATGGGCTGGAGCATTTGTGAGACCAAAGGACATGACGAGATATTCATATAATCCATATCTCGTTGGGAAGGCCGTCTTCGGGATATCCTCCGCCCGGATCTTTATCTGGTGATATCCAGAGCGAAGGTCCATCTTGGAGAACACACTTGCACCCACAAGTTGATCAAACAATATGTCGATGCGGGGCAGTGGGTACTTATTCTTGATGGTGACGGCGTTGAGCAGCCGGTAATCCACACACAGCCTCAGGGTCTCATCCTTCTTCTTCACGAATAGCGCCGAGCATCCCCCCTTCTTCTAATGGGGAGGAACACTTGATTCACCCTTTCAGTTTGCCCATCGGTCTGAGGGTGATAGGCGGAGCTTCTAATCCGTTTGGTACCCAAAGCAGCATGCAACTGTTCCCAGAAACGATCCACGAACAATGCCTCTTGATCTGATATTATGGTCTTGGGTACTCAGTTTAAACATAAGATTCTTGCAATGTACTACTCCACATTCCTGCTGGCATGGAAATGTGTATGCACGGGAATGAAGTGAGCCGACTTGGTTAACCGGTCAATGATTACCCAAATGGAATCATGCTTGTTAAAATTCTTGGGTTATCCTACAATGAAATTCATGCTCACATCTTCCCACTTCCATGCTGAGATTTTCAGGGGTTGCAGCAGCCCTGATTTTCTCATGTGATCCGCCTTCACTCGTCTACACGTATCACATTCGGATACGTACTTTGCAATTTCCCGCTTCATCCCGTCCACCAAAATTTACTCCTCAAATCTTTGTGCATTCTGTTGCTGCCCGGATGAATGGAGAACTTAGACAAGTGAGCTTCATCAAGGATCTTCTTTCTCAGCTCCATACTCTGGGGTACGACTATGCGGTCATTGAACCATAGCGTCCCCTCATCATCCTTCCGGAAACATTTGATATCACTGTTGTCTATCCATTTCCGGAGATGTGCCATGCCTTTGTCAATCTTCTGAGCTGCAATTATATCCTCCATAATGGTAGGGATGAGAGCTAGGTTGTAGAGTGCTCCATATGGAACCACGTATAAACTCGGTTCTTTCTCTTCCATCGGTGTAATGGTAAGGTTATGGACATGTGATTTCCGAATCAGCGCGTCGGCAACCACATTTGCTTTGCTGGGGTGGTAATGAATCTCAATCTCATAGTCTTTGATTAATTCTAACTACCTCCTTTGTCTCATATTCAGCTCCTTTTGTGTGAAGATATACTTTAAGCTCTTCTGGTTGGTATAGAGATGCAACAAGTTTCCAAGAAGATAGTGCCTCCACATTTTCAGCGCCAAGATCACAGCAGCGAGCTCAAGATCATGAGTCGGATAGTGCTGCTCGTGGTTTCAAAGTTGGCATGAGCCATACGCGACCACACGTCCTTCTTGCATCAACACGCAGCCAAGCCCGATACCGGAAGCATCACAATATACGTCGAAAGGCTTGGTCATATCCGGTTGAGCTAAGACCGGGGCTGTTGTGAGATGCTTCACCAATGCTTGGAACGCTCCTTCACATGCTGAGTTCCAAACATATTTCGTCCCCTTCTTCAATAATTCAGTCATCGGGTTAGCAAGCTTGGAGAAGCTCGGGATGAACCTTCGGTAATATCCCGCTAAACCGAGGAAGCTTATTAACCTTATTTGACAGGGCCCTTACTTGATTGATAGTGCATATTAATTATGCCATCCTAGTATGGACAGAAGTGGGGGCTTTCCATTTCAGCACTGGTTCAATTTTGCTTGGGTCAACCGCAATGCCTTCCACTGAGATGATATGTCCCAAAAATGGCACTTGGTTGATCCAAAACTCACATTTGCTGAACTTGACATAGAGTTTATGGTCCCGCAATTGTTGAAGGACAATTCGCAAGTGTTCAGCGTGTTCTTCTTCTGACTTGGAGTAAACCAAGGTATCATCAATGAACACCACCACGAACTTGTCCAACTCCGGCATGAACACCGAGGTCATGAGGTACATGAAATGTGCCGGAGCGTTGGTGAGACCAAAATACATGACGAGATATTCTTATAGTCCATATCTCATCAAGAATGCCGTCATTAGGATATCCTCCGCCCGGATCTTTATTTGATGATACCCAGAGCGAAGGTCCATCTTTGAAAACACACTCGCACCCACAAGTTGATCGGACAAAATGTCAATGCGGGGCAGTGGATATTTATTCTTGATGGGGACGGCGTTGAGCGGTCGGTAATCCACACACAACCTCAAGGTTTCATCTTTCTTCTTGATGAACAGAGCCGAGCATTGTGGCGGACCGGAATCCGCTCATCCAGGATCGCAGAGGGTGGTGCCACGCGATGCGACACCCGACAGCACACGTCATAAGAACATAATATATTACATGGGAAAAACAACTGAAACTGTACAAACAGGTACAAACTTCAGTTACAACTATTGTTTATGTTACACAGCGGAAGTCTACACTATACAACTCACGCCCGCCTATCTAGCAAAAGTTGGTTGCCCAGCCCTAGGGCAACCCACACTAGCTGCACTCCTCAGCTCAGCGCGGCGTGTACGGCTCCCACTCAGCCGTGGTCCCCGACGGAGGGTAACCCTCGCCAGTGGACTCGTACTCCGAGTCCGTGGGTGGCTCCTCACCTGAAAAACACTTAAGCAGGAACCGTGAGCACGAAGGCTCAGCAAGGCTTAACCGACTTACCTAAGCATGAAACTCTACATGAGGGGTACCATGAACATAGGATAGTAACATTTCAGCAAAAGGACACGCCTACAAGTTCATCCTTAGTTCATCTTTTAGCAACAAGTTAACAGTTCATGAAATCTGAAATTTAGTAAGCAGTATTTGGTGGCACACATGTAGCAATACAATTATATCAACCAGCAATATTGAATCAACATGTTTCATCCATTAATCTACGTCACAACTCAGTGACCAAGTGGTACTCTTCACCGCGAGGGACGGCGAATCGACTCGATACACACCTGCAGGGAAACCCAAAGAGCACGTCACGTACGCCCACCCGTGGAGCTGCACAGCATGCTCACTCGATGTCGTACGGGACAACCTTTCACCCAACAGCCCAAACGTCGAACCGGTTGCACCGAAACGAGCAGGAGGTTCCCCACACGGAGCATCTCTCTATGCCCGTTGGCAGATTTCCACCTTGCTGCCCTCAACCTACACCTATAAATCGGTGTGCTATGCCTCGACGCCCGGAGGTTTATGCTACATCGGTTTATCGGGGCCCATATATCCGATATGCCTTCGGTACATTCAAACTTGATCAGCGTGGGCCGCACACGGCTCGGTCCTCAATCGACACGGACAGGGCTGCGCACACAAGACTCCCTCTTGCTGCGCCCTAGCCCCTGCCCAGTCTCATTTTCATTACTAATGTGATCTCACATCACTCAACCGAACCCGTGTGTCCCAATCCTATCTCGCGAGTAGATTCCAACTACTCGACTTGTACCGAAGCCCTATGAATTATTAAGCATAGCCTGTCTACTCGAGATCTTAGACACTACCCTCACTCTTAGGGAAAATTTCTGGTCATGCATGTGGGGTTCCATCCATCCTACACCTGATGCACAATCATACCTTATATGACACGTGTAAACAAAATAAAACTTATAAAAAGGTTAATGCAAACTGGGGCTTGCCTTGTTGCTGCTGGTCAGTAGTTAGTTCTTCGTCCGGAAGAAGGAAATCCAGCACTTCCGGGGTCTCTTCTTCAATGGCTACACGTTGAATACAATACTACATGTAAATTTAAATGCAATGTGTGAACTTAAATACATAATTGCCAATAACTCTAGCTAGCCCTCCCCTTTGGGTTCTGAAATTTTTATGGTGGATTGGTAGGGTCCTAACCAGAGTTGTGACCAAGTTTTATTTGAAACAAAGTTCAATTGAACCTCTACAAATAAAAGCCTCTTTGGTCAATAATTGAGCCTCTAAGTAATTCCAGGGTTTTTCATGGCTCCCACCATTACTTTCTGGAAACTAGAATTTAGGATGGTTCTAATGGAGTTGGTTTCATGTCATTTGAAGAATTCTACAGAAAGTTATGTCCTAATTAAGATTGGAGAAAATCTGAAAAATGTTTCTGTACATTTTTCTATTTTCTCTGGGCAGTTCCCTTAATCACCCAATTAGGGTAACTAAATGAACTTGGATGAGTCTGAAAACTTTACTGGGATTCAGGGATTTTCCAATGAACCTTTCAACCAAATTTCAGAATTTTTCATAAAGTAGTTCTCCAGATAAAATTCCTGACAGTTTAAACTTTAGGGATTTAATTCTGGAAAACTATTCATTTTCATGAGCTGAATTTGGTATTGCTGGAAAGTGCTCAGAGAGCTAGATCCAACAAAATTTGATTCACCCGATTTAGAGCTTTCTAGCCGAAGTTATGAGGATTTGAAGTTTGGAAGAATCCTGAAAATCGGGGGAAAAGTTTAAACTCTCGGGCCCGCGGGGACACGTGTCGAGCGCGGAGGTGGCCGGCACACCGGAGATACCACACGTGTCGAGCGCGGAGGTGGCCAGCACAGCGGAGATACCACACGTGTCGAGCGCGGAGGTGTCCGGTACACCGGAGCTCACAGGGTATTTTGCGCGCCAGCACAGCCGATCCCCGGCCACACCCGATCCCGGTTTAAACTCTTCAGCTGCTGACACGTGGGCCAGCCGGCTTCGTCTTCCTCCCGCCGTTCTCTCACGCCCGTGCTGCCGACCTTGCTGGAGCAGGCTCGGGGCTCGCCGGCTCGCCGCTGCCGGACCTCCCAGGGGCTGAAACTCGCCGCCAGGGGGTTGTCGACATCGAGGAACACGTCGGTGGTGTCAGGTCGGGCTGGGGGTGACCGGAAATAGCTCGGCGATGTGCCGCTGCCTCGGTTGAGGTTCGACACCGTCGACCGTGGTTTCTAAACCCGCCAACACCTCGAACAAACGGCCCTATAGCATCAGTGTACCTCTAGGAAGCTCGACAAGGTGTCAAAAGGTTTCAGTGATGGCGGCAAGTCGGTCGGCACCGTGTGACCGATCGTGCCCGTCATGACCGCCCTCGATCAAGCTCGAAATTCGTCACTCCTAGACAGTTTCACGCTACGGATGCAGAAAAGAACTTGATCGCCGGCTAGTCCAGCGTCTATGTGCAAGATTTGATGACCCCGGAAAGATCATAGAGCGAGAATTTAAAGAAACCGTACCGGAAGCTTGGTTTACGGTCGCCGGAACAAAAACTAGAAATTCTCTGCGGATTCTTCACGGTTGGCTTCCAAACTTGGAGGAGAGCCGCACGGTGGTCGTGCGCTCCTGTTGCCTCTCTCGCTGGACCGTGAAAACGCCTGTGGAACGCTGCCCACGGGCGCCTGACTCTCGGCTGAGACTAGGTCGCCGCGGTGGCGATCGTATTTGGGCAAAGGGGGTCGGAGCTCGGGGTTTCTGGCGTTGGGGAGGTGAAGTGCGAGCTCAGGTGGCTGTCTAGCAGCTCAGGGACGAAGGAGGAGATGGTTTTGCTGGTTTTCCCGATTGAGCAGAGAGCTGCGGCGAGAAACAATGCCGCTGCTCGGGTTTGCCCGCGAGAAGATAAAGCCGGCCGACTCCTGCTCGGCTGAGGCGGTGCCGGTCGCGTGGGGGCGCGAGCCAGCCGCCCTGGGCGCCAGCGCGCGGAGGGGGAAGCAGCTGGTGGCGCCGGTAGCTGCTCGGTGGCACAGCCGACAGCTGCTCGGTGGAATTTCCCACCGAGACTCTGACTTTGGTTGCAAGTTTCTCCTTCTTCCCTCTATGACATGTGGGTCCCACCCGGGGTTTTAACCTCTGAAATTTACTCCTAATCACTGTTGTAAACAGTGAGCCCCATAATACCCCTGGTGATTCAAATTGTTCACCCCTGAGCCATTTGAATTGAATAGAATTCAGATTGGGGTGGGTTTGAGTGAATTTCAGCACAAGTTCAGTTTTGAATTCAAATAAAGTTTGAATTCGTCACACTTAGCTCATGTCAAGATCAACTCCGAATGGAGTAAAAATTGGTGTGGTGTGGTGATGAATACTTCAAGTGTGTGCCAAAACTGAGGCCCTTACATTCCTCCCCCCTTAAAAGAATCTCGTCCCGAGATTACAAAAGAAGAGATAGCGATATAGTAGGGACTTACTCGTGTTGAGAAGCCATGAACTCTGGGTAATTTAAACGAAGGAATTCCTCGCTCTCCCACATTGCTTCTTCCACGGTGTGGTTACTCCAGAGGATCTTGTAGAACCACAACGTTCTGCTACGCGTGGTTCTGTAAGGGCCTCAGTTTTTGACACTCATTTGCAGTGTTCATCACCACACCACACACCTCATTTGAGGAAAAATGATGAACACAAATAAAGAGCAAGTAACAATTATCAACATGCTCATTAGGGAACAAACTCACACATTGCAAAAGTGGTACTTCCCACATGTGATATAGATGGGCTGGACATATGAAAACTCCTACACTTTGCTAAGGATGTCCATGCCAAGTTTCACCCAAATTCAAAACATTTTTTGAGGTCATCTTGGGTGTAGATAGGAAAGGGGCAGTTTGAAAACATATTCAAATTCAAACTGTTTTCACCCACTGAATTTAAAAGTGGAAGGCATATTCTTGCTCAGCACATTTTTGTGAGCTCACACACCAATTTTCACTCCATTTGGAGTTGATCTTGACATGAGCTAAGGGGGAGAAATTCAAACTTTATTTGAATTTCAAACTGCACTTGTGCTGAAATTCATTCAAACCAAACCTCATTTGAACTTTGATCAATTCAAATGGCTCTTGGGTGAATAATTTGAGTTGCCAAGGGTAGAATAGGGTTCACTGTTTACCACAGCTGTTAGGAATAAATTTCAGAGGTTAAAAGAGGAGTGGGACCCACATGTCAGCCTCAGCCTCAAAGCAAACCGACTGAACCACAGTTCAGTCGGTTCCCGGCTGTTGTGCGCGCGCGCCACCGAAGGGGCCGGCCGGCGCCAGCTCCTGCTGCGTGCCCCAAGCCGGAGGCCAGCCGGCCGAGCTATTTATTCCCTCCCCGGCGTGCCTCAGTCACCATTTCCCCGAGCTACCGACGTGCGCGACTGCTTTTCCCACTGCCATCGCCGCCGCTCGAGTTCCTGCTTGATCAAGCCGATCGCAGCTCCCTCTTTCCATTCCAAGGTCCCAGCAAGGTACTAGCAACCATCCTCCATCCTTCCCATTGATAGAAATCGATTGAAACCGAGTGATATCGGCTGTGCCGAAAGATCAAACTCGGAACTGGAAACCGCCGCACCTCGGGCTCTCGTGGACAGCCCAACCTGGGCGTTGTCACGCCCGAGCCAAGGCACCCTTGGACGCGCAAGTGATCGGTGCTGCTCATCCCCGAGCCACAGCTCGAGTGGTTGCTCACCGGCGGCGAATTTCCACTTTTCCCCTTTCTGTGTGCAGAACGACCCTCGGGTACGATTCTGTTTAATTCGTGCTCTAGAAAGGATTAGAGGGCCTCAGGCCACTCCCACACGAACTAGACACGGTGACGCACAAGTTGCCTTCACAACTCTGGGCCGGAGAACTTCTGTGCCCGGCGTAATTCAAGGTCTACTAATGGCGGAACGCACGGGGGGTATCGGGCGCACGGTGAGGACCTATTTCGGGCCTTCCCCGAGCTACCCCGAGTTCATGTCGACCTTCTCTGAGGTCCACTGATGCTCCCCGACCGGTTTTCCAAGTAGCTGAGGCACTAGGAGCATCAGCCGACATGGCCGAAGTCGTTCCGATATGGCGGCTCGTCGCCGACCATGCTCCGGCCGTTGTCATGAGCAGCTGACCCTCGGATCATGTTCCCCAAGTAAAAGTAGGCAGGGGCGGCCAGAATCAAGAAGTTTGAAGCTGTACAGCAGCCGGCGGCGAGCTCTCCGGCGAGGTCCCTCGGCGGCGGAGCGCGGGTGTCGCGAGGTTGAAGAAGGGGGTGGACCCCAGCTGTCAGCGGCCGATATTTTGAATCGGGATCCGGCTGCGGCCGGGATCGGGTGTGCTGGCGCGCAAAAGCCTTGTGGGCCGCGGTGTGCTGTCGCTTCGGCGTGCGACGCGTGTCTCCTGGGCCCACGCGCGAGTTTAAACTTTTCCCCGATTTTCAGATTTCCTTCAAACTTCAAATCCTTATAACTTTGGCTAGAAAGCTCCAAATTGAGTGAACCAAATTTTGCTGGATTCAGCTCTTTGAGTACTTTCCAGAAAATCAAGTGTCACTTCATGAAATTCCTTAATTCTCCAGAATTAATTCCTTAAAGTTTAAACTGTTAGGAATTTTAACTGGAGAATCATTTGGAGGAAAATCCTGAAATTTTGCTGCGATGTTCACCAAAATATCCTTGAACTACCATAAAAATTTCAGATCCATTTGAGCTCATTTAGTCCACCTAATGGTGTGATTAGTAAAACTGTTCCAGAGAAAATAGAAAATGTTCAGAAACATTTTCAGAATTTTCTCTGAAATTGTTTAGCTCATATCTTTAGTTAGAGACTTCCAAATTAAGTGAGACCAATTCCATTAGAACCCTCTGAAAATCTAGTTTTCAGAAAGTCATAGTTTGTTTCATGAAAATACTTAGAACACCCTAAAAGCCTTTAATTAAGGTCAAGGACATAATTATTTGTGGAGGGCTCAAATGAGCTTTGCTGCAACTAAAACTTGACCAAGTCTCTGTTTAGGTTGTAACCAAGCCACAGTAAAAGTTTCACAGTCATTAGGTCTATCTAGTAAAGGTTATAGACTTCACAACTTCAAAGTTAATACAAAAGCATTTAATTAATACATACATTGTTCTTATCATGTAGTCGCTAAGGTCGAGGAGGAACCCGAAGTCCTAGACTTCGTTACTCCGGAGGAACAGCTAGCCTACGACCAAGAGCAGCAAGGCAAGCCCCGGTTTGCATTAACCATTTTATAAATTTTTATTGTTTTGAGCACATACTTGTTTTCTTTATGTTGTGCATCAGAGTCTTGTTTGGAAACCCCACTGCATAGCCAAGAAAACCATGGGTTGGGGTTTAGGATTGCAAACCCCGTTAGCCACTGCATTGCTAGGATAGAGTAGGATTCGGTACAAGTCGAGTAGTTGGAACTACTCGCGAGAATAGGCTAGAGGCACATTGCTCGGGTAGAGATAGCACATGATACACATGGCAAGAAAATGAGACCGAGCGGAGAGTAAGGGCAGCAGGACTTTGGGGCCTGTGTGCTGTAGCTCCGCTTGTGTCGATTGAGGACCGAGCCGTGTGCGGGCCTGTTGAACAAGCTAGAACAGTACCGAAGACCTACCGGCTATATGGGAACCGGGAAACTGATGTAACTCGGGTAGCGGGGTATTGAGGCATTGCCCGTCGTTCAGAGGGTAGGTTGAGAGCTCGAGGTGTAAATCAGCTGGCGGCACAGAGATGCGCGTGCAGGGACCTCTTGCTCGGGACGATGGGACCGGTTCAATATTTGGCTAACGGGTGAAAGGTAGTCGCGTACGGCGTCCGTGATGGTTGTTGTAGGCAACATCGAGTACGGGCGTACGTGACGGGTTGTTCGGGTAACCCTGCAGGTGTAAATCGATTATAATCGCCGTCCCTCGCGGTCAGTGAGTACCACTTGTTCACTGTACCGTGACGTAGAAAGAACAGGCTAGTTACATGTTAAAATGTTGCTGATTGAAAGTTGGATATTGATTGTTAATGATATGTTGTAGCTTAGTGCTAACTAAAGTTCTTTTCAACTTTGGGCAAAGTACATGAGAGAAATGCGTTTCTTGTTTGATTGCGGCTCTCTCATGTGCCTTAGCGTAAAGTTCTCCACAACCTGCTGCTAAAACTTGAAAGTAAGGTTCTACTAATTAGGCGAGTCCTTGCAAATGATTTTTACCTCATGCAACCCATCACCCTCATGTAGAAGTTTCATGTTTAGGTGAGACGGGTCAGACTTGCTGAGCCTTCGTGCTCACTGCTTGTGTTTGAAGCTTTTGCAGGGTTCTATGAGGAAGGGACTCCCGAAGAGGAGACGGAACCCCAGGAGGGGAACCCCGTCGAGTGGGAGTCGTGCACGCCGCAGAGTTAGTGTGCGAGTGTGCTAGCAAGGACACGTTCGAGGGCTGAACGTGCACTTGATGCTTAGTCTACGCCCGCGAGTGTGGACTAAACTTATTTTGATGTAAACATGTTAATAAACTTGTTTATGTAATAAAGCTTCCGCTTCCGCTTTGTACCTTTGACGTGTGTTATACGGTGTTGTGCAACGCAGCACCCCTCAGCGTGATCCTGGCTCGACAGGACCAGTGGGGTCGTGTCAGCGTGGTATCAGAGCTCGCTTGAGGTTTAACACAGTACAAAGGTCTTCTTTTTCAAAAATCCAGTGAGGAACGAGTTAGTAGCCCGTATAAGGATGTTATTAGTATATAGAAAGTGGCTTATTAACTTATTTGTTATGTCGGGAAATCGTGCATCTCGGGACGTTCATGTCTTGGGGGGTGCACGTAAGCGCTGTCCACCAGTGCGCACAAGCTGAAGGGTGGAGCCCCACGGGTGGCAGGTAACCCGACCCGCTTTGATATCCTCTACGACTCTTCATGTCGTTTGGGGTATTCGAGCAACGTCTGTCCCTGGCGTGCGTGGTGCAACATGGGAGACCCCGTCACGTGGTCTGAAACGTGAACACGTAACTCAAGGCGTGTTTGGCTTGAGAACATCCGGGCGAGTGATGACGGCCGGGTGTACAAACTGTATGGATTCCGGGCTCGGTGTGCAGCCGAGTCTGATGATTGTTTGAGTTTCTGCAGGTAGCCTTACCACGAAACGGTAGACGTGTAGCATCCGTGTGCGAGTGACGAGTAGTGCCACTGAACTAACGAAGCCGGCTAAATCCGGTATAGGTTTTTCCTTTGTGAGGACGTAGTACCGACATAATCTGGTGACGCCTCGACGTCACACCCAACTAAATGAACAACTTCATTTAAAAACTTGAAGGTTTTGATCCAAAGTAGTAAAACTTGATGTAACTCCTTCCCTTGAACAGGATATTCAAAGTTAATAAGTTTTCAACTTATAGGATGTTAAGGACAGAGCACTCTGTTTCAGCTAAATCAAGGCTGAAGTTAATCAGAGGTTAGAGGTTGAGTTCTTTCGAGGTTGGGGTCGTATGATACATTTCTGGAAAGCTTTGGAGGAGCTTTACAACTTTTCTGTTGAGTTCCAGAGGTGTTTCATCCCTTAACCACTCGAAAAATGCAGTAGAGTTGAAACTGTCCAGAAAACAGGACGGAGCAAAGACTCTCTGTAGGCTCTCTGTAAATTAAGCATAACTTCCTGCATAAAAATCCAAAAATAGAAAATGAGGTGGTTCTGGGAAGCTTATGAGATGGGTTACAACTTTGTAACAGAAAGTTTTGTCAGATTAGGAACAGAATTAACTGGAATTCTTGGATCAAATCAGTACCTAAGGCAGGGAGGTGCTGCCCAATTGTTCCCAGAAATTCTGTTAACTTTGACATCTCATAACTTTTGAACCAGAGCAGATCTTAGGCCAACCAAATACTTTCTGGAAAGCTATTGAAGTTAACTTTAACTTTGATGTTGAGCTCCAGGACTGGTTTTGCTTTTAACCTGGCCTAAATCAGATTGATATGGAAACTGGTCAGGGCTGTCATGGGAACAGCAGATCAGCAGTCAAATTTGTTTAAAAATTTGAACTATGTTTCCAAGTGTTAAGGGTTCAATGACATATCTTATGTTATAACTCAATGGTTTACTGTTTAAATAAATATTTGACATTTCTCAAATATATTTTTACAGATGGCAGCAGATAAACGGTTGGAGAACGGGTGGGTAGTTTCCCACTGCTCTGACCGTAGCGGCTACCCGGGAGCATTGTGGCTAATGCTCCAATATTTCGGGTACAACCAGATGCCGCAATACTTCGCCAAGGAAGAAGGCGAAGAGGGGAACAAGACGTGGACGATCCATGTCGAGGTTCCTGCAGGGCCTACGCCACCCGGTTGGGTGCCATTCACCGTCACGGTGAGAGGAAGACAACCGGAAGGGATGTGGCAAGTGGCAGCCCGTGACACTATGTCACGTTTCTGCCAACTACACGTACAGGCTATGGAGGGAACTCCATACGCACTCGTTCCGGTGGAGGGACGAGCTCAGCATGTGTGGGAAGAGAGGTACCTAGAGGCAACAAACCCGAGTTGCCCAAGGTACAACCCCGCGGAGGCAAATCTCAGCCTCCAAATGAGGGCGGGAAACGCTGTGATGGACAGCCAAGCTGTTCATACGGAGCATCTCGCCACCAAGCTCAAGGAGAGCACAAGCCGTGGAGATCATTTTGAGAGTGCTCACAGTGCACTCCGCAATGTGCTCCTTCCGACGATCAAGCGACTGAATGAACAACACAATCAGTTGCGTCGTCTGAAGAAGGCAAAGAAGAAGAGCCGTGTTGACATTGCGGCGTTGCAAGAGCTGGTGCAGACCCTAACCCAGCAGAATGAGGACCTTGCTCAAGAGCGGGACGACGCTATTGAGGAAGGACAAGGCTGGGAAGAGGACTACAACCAGGCTATGGACGAGGTGCATGCATTGCAGGACCTCGTGCCCCCGGTATTGGGCGTACCGGTAGTCTTGGGTCTTCCAGCCATGGGAGAACCTGGAATGGGAGAAGAGGTGGTAGACCCCGAGCCACCAGCAGAGGTACCGGAGGAAGACGAACCACAGGAGGTCGAGTTCTACTCCGAGTAGGGGGTTACGGTTGCCAAGTAGGGCAGCTAGGGTAGCGTAACCCAACTTTTGTAATCGGTGACATGTCGTGTAGACAGTAGCGTATGTATAGGTAGTGACGACATGAGCACGACTTCTCGGAGATCCGAGAATAATGTATCTTGTATAAAGTTTATGCTTTATCAATATATGTGAATGTTGTGCAAGTTAATCATGCGTCGCTTCAATACTTACTCCTGTTTATGGAATTTTGAGTAAGACATGTGCTAATTGCTGCTGTGTTGAATTTCAGAATGACGCGTACTCGTGCCAACCCCGATGTTGGGGGTACTAGCCAAGGGGGAGAGACCTCCCAACCACCTCCCGAGGACTCCTCGGGACAGCAGCAGCAACAGCAACAGCAAACACCGCCACCGCCACTGCCAACGGTTACATTGGCCGACATTGTCGCGGCAATGGCGGGTTCACATCAGCAGCATACAGAGCTGCTGCAAACGTTAATTGCGAATACGTCTCGCCCAGAGAGACGTCAAGATCGTGAGGAGCGCCAACAGAGCTCCTACTCTGACTTCCTGGCGACTCATCCCCCTGTATTCTCAAGGGCGGATGAACCACTTGACGCGGACAACTGGCTCCGCGCCATAGAGATGAAGTTCGGGCTGCTCCAAATCAGCGAGCAGCGCAAGACTCAGTTCGCGGTCCAGCAGCTCCAAGGATCCGCGAGCGCGTGGTGGGCCAACTTTTGTGCTTCACAACCCACCGACCGAGTGATGACCTGGGCGGAGTTCCGTACGGCCTTCCGGGCCTATCATATACCGCCCGGTTTGATGAAGAGGAAGACGCAGGAATTCCTACACCTGCAACAAGGGAGCCGGAACGCGCTGGAGTACTCCAGAGCGTTCAACGATCTCGCACTCTACGCGTCGTATCACGCAGATACGGACGAGAAGCGGCGGGACCACTTTTACCAGGGGCTTAACCCGCTCCTGAAGGACAAGCTGGCGATGTTCAATCGCGGCAGCCTCAACGACATAATTGATGCTGCGATTGTTCAGGAAGACTCCGGCAAGGAGTTGGCGGCGGCAGAGCGAAAGCGAAGCGCGCCGCAGAGCAGCGGAGAAGGAGGCGGTCCTTCTCAGAAGTTTCGGATGGTGAATCGCCCACCATCAGGTCCGCGCTGGCAGCCACCACAGCGGTCGATGCCGTTCCGCGGTCGGCCGTATTCTTCACCGGCATTCCGGCCGGCACTGCCAGCACCACCGCAACAACAACAGCAGCAGCGGGCGATGCCGCGTGCGTTTGCACCTCCGCAACGCATGCCGGGCTTTCGTCCACCAAGTACTCCACCAGCAGCGGCCACATGTTACAAGTGTGGTCGTCCAGGACACTTCGCGAGCAGTTGCCCGGAGAGGCAAGGCGGCGGAGTGGTACCACAGTTTCCGGGGAGGAATCAACCCCGGAACCCTACTAATGCGCGGCGGGCAAACCCTAGGCCCGGCACTGTCCACCAGCTTGCCATTGAGGACGTGCCGGAGGGCGAGCCAATCCTTGCGGGTATGTTCCAACTCCACCAGCATCCCGCTATAGTACTATTTGATTCAGGCGCCACGCATAATTTTATTAGCCAAGCTTTCATTGCTAAACACAGCTTGCCAATACTACCCACCGATAGTCCATATTTAATTTGTTCACCGGGTGGGAAGATTTCAGCAAGCGTAATGGTCTCCAAAGCACCATTATGCTTAGCGGGTAGAGTGTACCCCACGTCTCTCATTATCTTAGAGGGACAGAAGGTCGATGTCATCCTAGGGATGTCGTGGTTAACCCGCCACGGCGCTGTTTTAGACACCGTCCTCCGAGTCGTGCACTTAAACTCAGGAGTGCACGGTTCTCACTCATTATTTCTGGACAGTCCAGAAATAAAACTTCCAAGTGTCTATCAAGCCACAATCATCAGATTGGAAGATATTCCAGTGGTCCGAGAATTCCCTGATGTATTCCCGGATGATTTGCCGGGGATGCCACCCGATAGAGAGGTGGAGTTCAAGATTGAACTTGCACCGGGAACCATGCCAATATCCCGAAGGCCGTACAAGATGGCGCCCAAGGAGTTGGCGGAACTGAAGATTCAGCTCACGGACCTTCTGGAGAAGGGTTTTATTAGGCCGAGCTCCTCGCCATGGGGCTGTTCGGCATTATTTGTCAAAAAGAAGGATGAAACGTTGCGGCTTTGCGTGGACTACCGTCCATTAAATGCCGTAACCATCAAGAACAAGTACCCGTTGCCACGGATCGACATGTTGTTTGATCAGTTGGTCGAAGCAAAGGTCTTTTCCAAGATGGATTTAAGATCCGGGTACCATCAGATTAAGATCAGGGCTGAGGACATTCCAAAGACAGCTTTTTCGACAAGGTACGGACTTTATGAGTACCTGGTCATGTCCTTTGGCCTCACCAATGCTCCAGCTCACTTCATGTACTTAATGAACTCGGTGTTCATGCCGGAGCTGGACAAGTTTGTCGTGGTCTTCATCGACGACATCCTGGTATATTCCAAGTCGGAGGAAGATCACAAGAAACATCTGCGTATAGTCTTGCAACGGCTGCGGGATCACAAGTTATACGCAAAGTTCAGCAAATGCGAGTTTTGGATATCGCAAGTGCCTTTCCTCGGGCATATCATCTCAGCGGAGGGTATCGCTGTGGACCCGAGCAAAATCACGCAAGTGCTGAATTGGAAATCCCCGAGAACTGTTCATGAGGTACGGAGTTTCCTCGGACTCGCGGGATATTATCGGAGGTTCATTCCGAACTTCTCGAAGATTGCCAGGCCAATGACAGAGCTGCTGAAGAAGGCTACCAAATATGTTTGGAGTCCAGCATGTGAAGCAGCATTCAAGGCTTTAGTCAAGCACCTGACATCAGCACCGGTTTTGGCGCAGCCAGACACAACAAAACCGTTCGATGTGTACTGCGATGCATCCGGCATTGGGCTCGGATGTGTGCTGATGCAAGACCGAAGAGTGGTTGCGTAAGGATCACGACAGCTTAGGAACCATGAGCAAAATTATCCAACTCACGATTTGGAGCTCGCTGCCGTGGTACTTGCACTGAAAATGTGGAGGCACTACCTACTCGGTAACCTCGTACATTTATATACCGACCACAAAAGCCTCAAGTACATCTTCACTCAGAAGGAGCTGAACATGAGGCAACGAAGATGGTTGGAACTGATAAAGGATTACGAGATAGAGATCCATTATCATCCGGGCAAGGCAAACGTTGTGGCAGACGCGCTAAGCCGCAAGTCACACGTCAATAATCTGACCATCACACCGTTGGAAGAGAGCGAACCACCACTACATGTGATTCCACATGGAGCTCTCTACAACCTAGCTTTGATCCCCACCATCCGTGAAGAGATAGCGGCAGCCCAGAAGAATGACAAGGGCATGTCACATTTGCGGAGACGTGTAGACAGTGGGGAGTTGAAATGTTTCCGGAAGGACGGAGACGGCGTCCTATGGTTCAAGGACCGGATCGTCGTACCCCGAAACCCGGAGTTACGGAAGAAAATCTTTGATGAGGCTCACTTATCAAAGTTTTCTATTCACCCCGGCAGCAACAAGATGTATCAAGAACTCAGAAGCAAGTTTTGGTGGACACGGATGAAGCGAGAGACTGCAAAATACGTGTCCGAGTGTGATACATGTCGACGGGTGAAGGCAGACCACATGCGGAAACCGGGACTGCTGCAACCACTGGGCATTCCTGCCTGGAAGTGGGAGGACGTGAGCATGGATTTCGTCGTCGGTTTACCCACCACCTTACAGAAACATGATTCTGTGTGGGTGATCGTCGATCGGCTCACCAAAGTTGCCCATTTCATCCCGGTCAACACCAACTACAACGCCAAGAAGTACGCTGAACTGTACATCTCACGGATCCTATGCTTATACGGCGTACCCCGTACTATCGTATCGGACCGGGGCACTTTATTTGTGTCCCGTTTTTGGGAGCAGCTCCACGCTGCCTTGGGGACGAAGCTGATCCGTAGTTCAGCCTACCACCCGCAGACGGATGGGCAAACGGAGCGGGTAAATCAAATCCTAGAAGACATGCTACGAGCTTGCGCTATCGACCACGGCAAGAATTGGGATGATCACTTGCCATTAGCCGAGTTCTCGTACAACAATGGGTACCAAGCCAGCATCAAGATGGCGCCCTACGAGGCGCTATACGGCAGGGAATGCCGCACACCACTGAACTGGTGTGAATCTGGCGAGAGGGTTACCTTCGGGATTGATCTTGTCAACAACGCGGAAGAAAAGGTTCGATTAATTCAAGCGAACCTAAAAGCCGCTCAATCCCGACAGAAACAGTATGCGGACCGGAGAAGGCGCCCATTACAATTCGAAGTTGGAGATCACGTATACCTACGAGTGTCTCCAATGAAGGGCGTAAACAGATTTGGGGTGAGAGGAAAGTTAGCACCCCGATTCATCGGTCCATTCCAGATTACCGAAAGATGTGGATCGGTGGCATACCGGCTAAGATTACCAGAAGCACTTTCCGGTGTGCACGACGTCTTTCACATTTCCCAGCTGAGGAAGTGTCTCAAGCTATCAACTACCGTTCAGCTGGAAGACATTGAAGAACTGCAACCGGATCTCACCTATCGGGAGGAACCGGTGCAGATTATTGATGAAAAGGCCCGAACCACACGCAACCGTACGTTGTGGTTCTACAAGGTTCTGTGGAGTAATCACTCCATGGATGAAGCGACATGGGAGAGCGAAGAATTCCTTCGCACTAACTACCCCGACTTTCTCACGTCGCATATCCGGTAATTTTTCCACCGTCCTCTCTCTCATTTTCACCTTATAATCTCGGGACGAGATTCTTTTAAGGGGGGAGGAATGTAAGGGCCTCAGTTTTTGACACTCATTTGCAGTGTTCATCACCACACCACACACCTCATTTGAGGAAAAATGATGAACACAAATAAAGAGCAAGTAACAATTATCAACATGCTCATTAGGGAACAAACTCACACATTGCAAAAGTGGTACTTCCCACATGTGATATAGATGGGCTGGACATATGAAAACTCCTACACTTTGCTAAGGATGTCCATGCCAAGTTTCACCCAAATTCAAAACATTTTTTGAGGTCATCTTGGGTGTAGATAGGAAAGGGGCAGTTTGAAAACATATTCAAATTCAAACTGTTTTCACCCACTGAATTTAAAAGTGGAAGGCATATTCTTGCTCAGCACATTTTTGTGAGCTCACACACCAATTTTCACTCCATTTGGAGTTGATCTTGACATGAGCTAAGGGGGAGAAATTCAAACTTTATTTGAATTTCAAACTGCACTTGTGCTGAAATTCATTCAAACCAAACCTCATTTGAACTTTGATCAATTCAAATGGCTCTTGGGTGAATAATTTGAGTTGCCAAGGGTAGAATAGGGTTCACTGTTTACCACAGCTGTTAGGAATAAATTTCAGAGGTTAAAAGAGGAGTGGGACCCACATGTCAGCCTCAGCCTCAAAGCAAACCGACTGAACCACAGTTCAGTCGGTTCCCGGCTGTTGTGCGCGCGCGCCACCGAAGGGGCCGGCCGGCGCCAGCTCCTGCTGCGTGCCCCAAGCCGGAGGCCAGCCGGCCGAGCTATTTATTCCCTCCCCGGCGTGCCTCAGTCACCATTTCCCCGAGCTACCGACGTGCGCGACTGCTTTTCCCACTGCCATCGCCGCCGCTCGAGTTCCTGCTTGATCAAGCCGATCGCAGCTCCCTCTTTCCATTCCAAGGTCCCAGCAAGGTACTAGCAACCATCCTCCATCCTTCCCATTGATAGAAATCGATTGAAACCGAGTGATATCGGCTGTGCCGAAAGATCAAACTCGGAACTGGAAACCGCCGCACCTCGGGCTCTCGTGGACAGCCCAACCTGGGCGTTGTCACGCCCGAGCCAAGGCACCCTTGGACGCGCAAGTGATCGGTGCTGCTCATCCCCGAGCCACAGCTCGAGTGGTTGCTCACCGGCGGCGAATTTCCACTTTTCCCCTTTCTGTGTGCAGAACGACCCTCGGGTACGATTCTGTTTAATTCGTGCTCTAGAAAGGATTAGAGGGCCTCAGGCCACTCCCACACGAACTAGACACGGTGACGCACAAGTTGCCTTCACAACTCTGGGCCGGAGAACTTCTGTGCCCGGCGTAATTCAAGGTCTACTAATGGCGGAACGCACGGGGGGTATCGGGCGCACGGTGAGGACCTATTTCGGGCCTTCCCCGAGCTACCCCGAGTTCATGTCGACCTTCTCTGAGGTCCACTGATGCTCCCCGACCGGTTTTCCAAGTAGCTGAGGCACTAGGAGCATCAGCCGACATGGCCGAAGTCGTTCCGATATGGCGGCTCGTCGCCGACCATGCTCCGGCCGTTGTCATGAGCAGCTGACCCTCGGATCATGTTCCCCAAGTAAAAGTAGGCAGGGGCGGCCAGAATCAAGAAGTTTGAAGCTGTACAGCAGCCGGCGGCGAGCTCTCCGGCGAGGTCCCTCGGCGGCGGAGCGCGGGTGTCGCGAGGTTGAAGAAGGGGGTGGACCCCAGCTGTCAGCGGCCGATATTTTGAATCGGGATCCGGCTGCGGCCGGGATCGGGTGTGCTGGCGCGCAAAAGCCTTGTGGGCCGCGGTGTGCTGTCGCTTCGGCGTGCGACGCGTGTCTCCTGGGCCCACGCGCGAGTTTAAACTTTTCCCCGATTTTCAGATTTCCTTCAAACTTCAAATCCTTATAACTTTGGCTAGAAAGCTCCAAATTGAGTGAACCAAATTTTGCTGGATTCAGCTCTTTGAGTACTTTCCAGAAAATCAAGTGTCACTTCATGAAATTCCTTAATTCTCCAGAATTAATTCCTTAAAGTTTAAACTGTTAGGAATTTTAACTGGAGAATCATTTGGAGGAAAATCCTGAAATTTTGCTGAGATGTTCACCAAAATATCCTTGAACTACCATAAAAATTTCAGATCCATTTGAGCTCATTTAGTCCACCTAATGGTGTGATTAGTAAAACTGTTCCAGAGAAAATAGAAAATGTTCAGAAACATTTTCAGAATTTTCTCTGAAATTGTTTAGCTCATATCTTTAGTTAGAGACTTCCAAATTAAGTGAGACCAATTCCATTAGAACCCTCTGAAAATCTAGTTTTCAGAAAGTCATAGTTTGTTTCATGAAAATACTTAGAACACCCTAAAAGCCTTTAATTAAGGTCAAGGACATAATTATTTGTGGAGGGCTCAAATGAGCTTTGCTGCAACTAAAACTTGACCAAGTCTCTGTTTAGGTTGTAACCAAGCCACAGTAAAAGTTTCACAGTCATTAGGTCTATCTAGTAAAGGTTATAGACTTCACAACTTCAAAGTTAATACAAAAGCATTTAATTAATACATACATTGTTCTTATCATGTAGTCGCTAAGGTCGAGGAGGAACCCGAAGTCCTAGACTTCGTTACTCCGGAGGAACAGCTAGCCTACGACCAAGAGCAGCAAGGCAAGCCCCGGTTTGCATTAACCATTTTATAAATTTTTATTGTTTTGAGCACATACTTGTTTTCTTTATGTTGTGCATCAGAGTCTTGTTTGGAAACCCCACTGCATAGCCAAGAAAACCATGGGTTGGGGTTTAGGATTGCAAACCCCGTTAGCCACTGCATTGCTAGGATAGAGTAGGATTCGGTACAAGTCGAGTAGTTGGAACTACTCGCGAGAATAGGCTAGAGGCACATTGCTCGGGTAGAGATAGCACATGATACACATGGCAAGAAAATGAGACCGAGCGGAGAGTAAGGGCAGCAGGACTTTGGGGCCTGTGTGCTGTAGCTCCGCTTGTGTCGATTGAGGACCGAGCCGTGTGCGGGCCTGTTGAACAAGCTAGAACAGTACCGAAGACCTACCGGCTATATGGGAACCGGGAAACTGATGTAACTCGGGTAGCGGGGTATTGAGGCATTGCCCGTCGTTCAGAGGGTAGGTTGAGAGCTCGAGGTGTAAATCAGCTGGCGGCACAGAGATGCGCGTGCAGGGACCTCTTGCTCGGGACGATGGGACCGGTTCAATATTTGGCTAACGGGTGAAAGGTAGTCGCGTACGGCGTCCGTGATGGTTGTTGTAGGCAACATCGAGTACGGGCGTACGTGACGGGTTGTTCGGGTAACCCTGCAGGTGTAAATCGATTATAATCGCCGTCCCTCGCGGTCAGTGAGTACCACTTGTTCACTGTACCGTGACGTAGAAAGAACAGGCTAGTTACATGTTAAAATGTTGCTGATTGAAAGTTGGATATTGATTGTTAATGATATGTTGTAGCTTAGTGCTAACTAAAGTTCTTTTCAACTTTGGGCAAAGTACATGAGAGAAATGCGTTTCTTGTTTGATTGCGGCTCTCTCATGTGCCTTAGCGTAAAGTTCTCCACAACCTGCTGCTAAAACTTGAAAGTAAGGTTCTACTAATTAGGCGAGTCCTTGCAAATGATTTTTACCTCATGCAACCCATCACCCTCATGTAGAAGTTTCATGTTTAGGTGAGACGGGTCAGACTTGCTGAGCCTTCGTGCTCACTGCTTGTGTTTGAAGCTTTTGCAGGGTTCTATGAGGAAGGGACTCCCGAAGAGGAGACGGAACCCCAGGAGGGGAACCCCGTCGAGTGGGAGTCGTGCACGCCGCAGAGTTAGTGTGCGAGTGTGCTAGCAAGGACACGTTCGAGGGCTGAACGTGCACTTGATGCTTAGTCTACGCCCGCGAGTGTGGACTAAACTTATTTTGATGTAAACATGTTAATAAACTTGTTTATGTAATAAAGCTTCCGCTTCCGCTTTGTACCTTTGACGTGTGTTATACGGTGTTGTGCAACGCAGCACCCCTCAGCGTGATCCTGGCTCGACAGGACCAGTGGGGTCGTGTCAGGTTCGGGCTTTCTCATCAAGGATTTCCACCGGATACTCCTCATATGTTAAATCCGGTTTCAACTTGCCGATGTCTTCGGTAGGAACAGCAGCTGTATGCTTCAAACATTTTCGCAGTTGCGAAACATGGAAAACATCATGGACACCAGCAAGAGATGCCGGTAGCTCCAATCTATACGCTGCTGGTCCACACTTCCCGGTGATAGCGTAGGGTCCAATGAAACAGGGAGCGAGCTTCCTCTTCACACCGAACCGGTGCACGCCCTTCATCGGAGACACACGTAGGTATACGTGTTCCCCAACGTCAAAGTGCAACGGCCTACGCCTCTTATCAGCGTAGCTCTTCTGCCGGGATTGAGCGGCCTTCAAATTGGCCTGAATTGTCCGGACGCGCTCTTCGGCGTTGTTCACCACATCAACTCCGAATGTGACCCTTTCACCGGACTCGCACCAATTTAATGGGGTGTGGCACTTGCGACCGTAGAGAGCTTCGTAGGGTGCCATCTTGATACTCGCCTGATAGCCGTTGTTGTACGAGAATTCCGCCAATGGCAGGTGATTATCCCAGTTCCTACCATGGTGGATGGCACATGCTCTCAACATGTCCTCCAGAACTTGATTCACCCTCTCTGTCTGGCCATCTGTCTGAGGGTGGTAGGCGGAGCTTCTAATCAGTTTAGTACCCAAAGCAGCGTGCAACTGCTCCCAAAAGCGAGATACAAACAATGCACCTCGGTCTGAGACTATGGTCTTGGGTACACCATGCAGGCATAGAATCCTGGCAATGTATAACTCCGCATATCGGTTGGCATGGAAATGTGTATGTACGGGGATGAAGTGAGCTGACTTGGTCAGTCGGTCAACAATCACCCAAATGGAATCATGTTTGTTGGGTGTTAAGGGTAATCCCACGATGAAATCCATGCTCACACCTTCCCATTTCCATGCTGGAATCTTCAGGGCTTGCAGCAGCCCTGATTTCCTCATATGATCAGCCTTCACTCGTCTACACGTATCACACTCGGATACGTACTTCGCTACCTCCCGCTTCATCCGTGTCCACCAAAATTTCCGTTTCAAATCTTGGTACATCTTGTTTCTGCCCGGATGAATGGAGTACTTGGACAAGTGAGCTTCATCGAGGATCTTCTTTCTCAACTCCATATCCCGGGGTACGACTATGCGGTCATTGAACCACAGCGTCCCCTCATCATCCTTCCGGAAACATTTGATTTCCCCGTTGTCTATCCGTCTCCGGAGATGTGCCATGCCTTTATCCGTCTTCTGAGCTGCAATGATGTCCCCCCTAATAGTAGGGATGAGGGCAAGGTTGTACAGCGATCCATAAGGAACCAAGTATAAACTTGGCTCTTCCTCCTCCACCAGTGTAATGGTGAGGTGATGGACATGTGATTTCCGACTCAGCGCGTCGGCAACCACATTCGCCTTGCCGCGGTGGTAGTGAATCTCAATCTCATAGTCCTTGATTAATTCTAACCACCTCCGTTGCCTCATGTTCAGCTCCTTCTGGGTGAAAATGTATTTCAAGCTCTTGTGGTCGGTGTAGAGATGCACCAAATTCCCCAGGAGATAGTGCCTCCACATTTTCAGCGCCAAAACCACTGCAGCAAGCTCAAGGTCATGAGTGGGATAGTGCTGCTCATGGTTCCGAAGTTGGCGTGATCCATAAGCGACCACACGTCCTTCCTGCATCAACACGCAGCCGAGCCCAATACTAGACGCGTCACAATACACGTCGAAGGGCTTTGTTGTATCCGGCTGAGCTAAGACCGGGGCTGTTGTGAGATGCTTCACCAATGCTTGGAAGGCTCCTTCACACGCCGTGTTCCAAACATACTTCGTCCCCTTCTTCAGCAATTATGTCATCGGTTTAACGAGCTTGGAGAAACTTGAAATAAATCTCCGATAGTATCCCGCTAACCCGAGGAAGCTTCTTACTTCATGGACTGAAGTGGGAGCTTTCCATTTCAGCACTTGCTCTATTTTGCTTGGGTCCACCGCAATGCCTTCCACTGAGATGATATGTCCCAAGAAAGGCACTTGGCTGATCCAAAACTCGCATTTGCTGAACTTGGCGTAGAGCTTGTGGTCTCGCAATCGTTGAAGAACGATCCGCAAGTGTTCGGCATGTTCGGCTTCTGTCTTGGAGTAAACCAAGATATCGTCGATGAACACTACCACGAACTTGTCCAGCTCCGGCATGAACACCGAGTTCATGAGATACATGAAATGGGCTGGAGCATTTGTGAGACCAAAGGACATGACGAGATATTCATATAATCCATATCTCGTTGAGAAGGCCGTCTTCGGGATATCCTCCGCCCGGATCTTTATATGGTGATATCCAGAGCGAAGGTCCATCTTGGAGAACACACTTGCACCCACAAGTTGATCAAACAATATGTCGATGCGGGGCAGTGGGTACTTATTCTTGATGGTGACGGCGTTGAGCGGCCGGTAATCCACACACAGCCTCAGGGTCTCATCCTTCTTCACGAATAGCGCCGAGCATCCCCAAGGCTAGGAACTCAGTCTAATGAAGCCCTTGCTTAACATATCATTGAGCTGTTCTTTTAGTTCCGCCAGCTCATTTGGAGCCATTTTGTATGGCCTCCGTGATATGGGTGTAGTCCCGGGTGCGAGCTCGATCTTGAACTCGACATCCCGCTCAGGTGGCATGCCCGGAAGATCATCCGGGAACACATCAGGATACTCCCGGACTACTGGGATGTCCTCTAACTTGAGAGCTTCAGCATTATTAATTGCTAAAACTTCCCGGACTGGCGTGTCTAATACCATGGAATGCGGACGGTGGAATGGGGGATTTAAGTGAACCGTCCGTGTCCGAGTCTCTAGGACAGCGCCATGGTATCGTAGCCATGACATCCCTAAGATTGCATCAATCTTTTGTCCCATAAGGATTATCAAGGTGGTGGGATATAGTTTCCCACCTAAGCACAGAGGTGCCTTTGGAATCATCATATTGGCTGAAATCTTCCCTCCCGGTGAGCAGATCATATAAGTGCAGTCGGTTGGGAAGACTTGCAATCGATGTTTAGCCACATAAGATGCACTTATAAAGCTGTGGGTTGCACCAGAGTCAAACAATATGACGATGGCTTGATGGTTGAGAGTAAACGTACCCGCCAGCACGTTGTCTCCCTCTGGGGCGTCCTCATTGTCGAGGTTGCGGACGCCTCCAGTCCGCTGACCAACCTTCTTCACCGGAGGTCGGCCTCGAGCACCGCCCTGGGACTGGGCTTGCCCGCTGCTCTGCTGCCCCTGGGGACAGTCCTTCGCGAAGTGGCCCACCTGGCCACACGTGAAGCAGGTGAAACGGGGCGGTCCCCCGCTGATTGGTGGATGGAAACCCGGGGCGTGTTGTGGCGGTGGAAACGCCCGGGGTACCGTCTGCTGCTGCTGTTGCTGTTGCTGTATTGGTGGGGGCATCGGCAGACGGAACGGGGGTGCTTGGAACGAACGTCCCCCGAACTGTTGAGGTCGCGCCGGTGGACGCCACTGCTGCCCGGATGGTGTCCGATACACCATACGGTACTTCTGAGGCGCACCACTCCCACCGCTGGGTGGAGCGCTGCGCTTCCTCTGCTCAGCTGTTAACTCCCGCTGAGCGTCCTCTTGCATGATTGCGGCATTGACTAGGTCGTTGAAGGTGCCGCAGTTCCACTGTACGAGATGGGTCTTCATTTCGGGGTGTAACCCCCGGTAGAAGTGCTCCCTCTTCTTCTCCTCAGTGGAGATATAGTCTGACGCGTACTGCGCCAGATGGTTGAAGGCACGGGAGTAGTCGTGGGCACTCCTCCCGCCCTGCTTCAGCTCCAAGAATTCTTGGAACTTCCTTTTCATGTTTCCGGGAGGAATGTGGTAAGCGCGGAACGCCTCCCGGAACTCTTGCCATTCCACGGCATGGCCAGCCGGACGTGAGGCGACATAATTCGCCCACCACGCACCAGCGGCACCGTGGAGCTGCTGTGCTGCGAACAGGGTCTTCTGCCGCTCCATACATTGGAGCAGCCCGAACTTGGACTCGATAGTCCGCAGCCAGTTGTCTGCCTCCAGTGGTTCCTCAGCTTCGGTGAACACTGGGGGGTGCGTACTCATGAAATCCGAGTACGACACTTCACGGGGCTCACGAGGCCCTTGCTCTTGACGTCTCCCCGCCTGGGACGTATTCTGCACAATCGTGCGGAGCAGATCGGAGGCGTATTCTAGAGTAAGCGGAGGCGGCGGTGGTGGCTGCTGCTGCGGGGTGCTGTCGTAGGCCGGTGGCTGGGAGTCATCACCTCGCTGTTGGCTAGAGCCACCCACCTCGTGCGTGGTCCTAGTACGAACCATCTGCAACCACACGGCATTAAACATCAACCCCGCAACATTTTGCATGCAGTCCAATAGAAATGGGCGTAAACATTATGATAACAAAAACATGCGATATATCTCGTAAGTAGATAATGTAATAACTTTGCACAAGCTACCCCATTACCAGACCAAACACAAGCTAGTTTAATCCAACTTGATGAACCTCCTCTTTGGAAGCTCACCAAAACTAGGTTTGGTCACTACGAGACATTACTATCGCGTTGTCATCACGTATACCACTCTTAGGGTACAACACCCTCTCCAATGAGTTCAACTGTCATTCTTCTGTCAGAATGACCAGTTTCTGCCTATTCCAAGTTTTGATCGGGTTCTGGGCATTTTCATGACTCAAGTTGAATACCAAAGTTAAAGTTAACTTCAGTATCTTTCCATAGAGTACTCATTTGCCCCCAGATCTGAATGTGGCCTAGAGGGGGGGTGAATAGGCCTTTAAAGAATTCCTGCACACTTAATAAAGCTGTTAGAAATTTGACTGACCGGACTAGTCCGGTTGTGTGGGCGGACTAGTCCGGTGTGCTGAATTGTTTGAGTTGATTAAGTGTGTCTCACAAGTTTTATCTTATAGCAGCGGAATAAGAACAACAGTTTTTATAACTTAAATTTATAGTATGGATGCACGTGCAAACTTGTAAAGAACTCAAACGATGACTAGCAAACTAGTAATCTAATGTGTCAAGATGTAAACCAAATGAGAGACAAAAGACACGAATTTTTACCGAGGTTCGATCTCACCAAGAGATCTACGTCCTCGTTGAGGAAGCTCACACAGAGCCGGGTTCTCAACCCTTTTCCTCTTCAAGTCACCACACAGGCCGACTTGACTTCACTATCAAGTGTAATCACCGTTTTTATGGGGCTACCTCACACGTTGAGGGCTCCCACAAGAATTACAATGAGAAGTTGATCAAATACACTCAAAAAGATTACAATTCAGAATATGAGTGTAGAGAGATCAAACCCCAAGAGCTCACAACGAAGGAACGACGATCTCCCAATCCCAAATCCAAGTATATTATTGATCTTCACCTTTTTGCACCTTAGATGTGTGGGGAGATGTGTTTTTGGGCTCTTGGGACAGGTGGCGGCGCTAGGGTTTCAAGTTTTGACAGTATGAGTCGTGTCTTCTTGGGGAAAAGCCGAAGGACCTCTTTTTATAGGCTTTTCCAAAAAGTTTCCGTTGTTAAACCTACTACCGGACTAGTCCGGTATATGATCGGACTTGTCCGGCCTACTTCCAGTGGGTTAACCGGACTAGTCCGGTCCACAAACCGGACTTGTCCGGTACTATGTGAGATGGGTTTTCAGAAACTTTAGCGGACTAGTCCTGTTGCTGGATGGACTAGTCTGTAGTCCTCTAAGGAGGACAACAGAGACATGACCGGACTAGTCCGGTCTAAAACCGGACTTGTCCGGTTGCGTTCCAGTGACCTGACCGGACTAGTCCGGTTCACAAGGCGGACTAGTCCGGTGCACTATGTTTGCGTCTTTCAGAAAGTTAAACGGACTAGTCCGGTCCATGAACGGACTAGTCCGGTTTTCAGTGGATTTTAGTTGATTTTTAAACCCCTTACCCCTACGCAAAGTCATGAGCTCTTGGGATGTGTCTCTCTCACACACCACCTATACATTTATATCTACTTTGCTTCTCTAAATTTCACTAACTTCTTCCTTTTCGGGCACCACTCTATTTTTCACCTATTTGTGTGTGTGCCGAGCCAGTTCACTTTGTTTATCCTGCAATCATCTTAATAGTTTCATTAGGATCTCATATGTTCGTCATCAATTAGCCAAAACCCACAAGGGATATCCTAGATGCACTTACAATCTCCCCCTTTTTGGTGATTGATGACAACCATTTGAGATATCACAATTGAGAATAAAAGGTTGATTTTCATAAGGTGCGTACACATGAGAACAATAAAGAATTCACAAAAAACTTCTCACATATGTACACACCTTATGGTGGGGTGCCTCACAGGTGTGTGATAAACAAAATGTGCTAAATTAAAGACAACCAGTAGTGAACATGTAAGTGGGCATTAGAGCATAGTACTTCACACATAGGAAAAGAAATAGTGCATTACAAGATTAGGTACATGTCCTTGATCACACAAGATCTTAATGACTAATACTAGATAGAAAAATAGTCCAAGTCTAATCTCAATCTTCCATCTCAATCTCTCCCCCTTTGGCATCAAGACACCAAAAAGAGAAAAATTGAGGGAAGTCACTCATCGCTGCCTCCTCCGTCAGTCTCAGTCTGATCTTCATCTTCATCATCCACGGGAGCAGGATCTTCCTCTGAGTCCTCGGAGGCAGGCGGTGATCCAACAGGCTCAATCTCAAGCTTTGCACAGATAGATTTGATATTTGCATTGACGTACTGTTGATGTCTCTTCCTTGCAAGCTTTTCTTTGCGTTGCCTGTCTTCGATCTTACGGCAGCAGGCAAAGATGGAGGAGAGCATCTTGAGGATGCCGCTAGATGATTCTTGGGCAGGTGGAGAGCCAGGAGGAGCAGCTGCAGACCTAGTGTCATCATGAGCTTGCTTTGATCTCCTCTCCACTGGTGGAGAGGACGGGGCAGCTGGAGCCGGAGGGAGAGTGTACTCGGTTGGTTTTTGCGGCTTCAACCCCGTATGCTTGACATCCTTGACAAACTCGAGTCCTGTCACATTCTCAATCATGTACATGATATACGGTGCCTATCCACAGGACCTATTGGGGGTAATTGAGATGTTCACAATGTCATTGTAGATATACTCAAAGACATTGAATGGTCTCCTCCCACTAATGACTTTCATGAGAGTTCTCAAGGTTCCTTGTATAGTTCCTGCATCTCCATCCTTCGGAGCTATCGTATTTCTCAAGACTCTATTTAGAACCACAAAGAAGGGCTTTAGATATTTGATGGTTGGAGGGACATATGGCATCCTTGTGTCATAGAGAAATTCAAGTTCCTCCTTCTCCAGGGGTTTCAGATTATGAATGACCAGTTCATGATCCAAAGTGTTTTGGAGGTGAAGAATCCTAGCAAATTCATCATAAGTGACACTGTACCTTGAACCATGAGTCATCCAAGTAAGACTGTCTCCATCATCCCGAGCAAAGTAGAGAGTGGAGTAAAACTGAGTAATGACTTCATTGTTCCAGTCATACTCAAAGGATAGCAGGTCCGTCAGACCGTGCCTCTCTAAGGCCTCCACCATCTCACGAAATGCGGGATACTTCTTCGACTTCAGGTAGTCAACATTCAGCCATTGACTCTCTACTACGGGATTCTTCATCTTCATGTACACGTGCTCGTAGTAGTCTGCATGGAAGTTGCTCCAGAACCTAGGATCAGAACATTGTTTAGGTCGTCCATACACTTCAATCTTTCTGAAGTTATCAGCTAGCTCATTCCCTTTTCCAGTGAAATCTTCACTTGAAGGCTGCCTGTTGCGATGAACGGGATTTTTCAATTTCAAGGGCCCAATGGGGCCACTAGCAAGTCCCTTCCCTTTATTGAGAACTCTTCTTGGCCCTGATGAGCCCTCAGCAGCATCTTTCCTTTGAGGCCTTTTGATAATGACTTTTCTCTTCTTAGGAAGATTGTCGTCGGAGGGTGGAGAGTGAGCATTGACGTCATGTCTCTTCTTCATCACTCCCTCCTTAGCTCTCCTCACTCTTTCACATTGAAATTCTTCGTCAATGTGAAAAGAGCTGTCATCTGATCCTGAAGACATGATGCCTGACAAGGAGTTTAAGGATTAGATGCAAACGGACACCTTATCGACTTCAAATGGGAATGTAGGAGTTCAGCTGTCAGAGACCGGACTTGTCCGGTTTCAGAGTGCGGACTAGTCCGGTGGACCGGACTTGTCCGCATCTGGACGCCGGACTAGTCCGGCCTAGCATAAGAACCCTAACTTGAGTGTTTTATTTGAAGCAAATCTCCTATCTATGGATACAAGGGTAGGAAAGTGGTAGAAATACATCTATTTATGCAATGTACATCCTTTTGAAATCAAAGGAAACTAGCTAGAGCTAGAAAAATTGAGATTTTGGGTTTTGGGGGGATTTACCAAGATTTGAAGATTCGCGTTGAAGGAGTGGAAATCAATCCGGATGTGTCCGGAAAGTAGGATCCCCTCGTCGAGAAGAGGCTTTTTCACGGAGAAAACTCCGAGTTTGAGGGCTCAACTCGAAAATCACTTTGAGAGCTAGGGTTTAGGAGAGAGGGTGTTGCAAAGTGATTATGAGTGGAGAGGGAGGCGTTTGGTCCGGCTGACTGCTTCTATATCCGACTGACCGGACTAGTCCGGTCCTGGTAGCGGACTAGTCCGGTACCCCTGAGTTTAACCTAATTGTTGTTTGTCCGGACTAGTCCGGTTGGGAATCAGACTAGTCCGTTTTCAACAGACTTGATATATATATAGATAACTAATAGTGATCCAAGGACAACAATTTTGCAAGTAGTATTGGTGATTACGACCAGTATACAATCAACAATCAAACAATGGTCATAATCCACAAGATTTATTCATTAAGAATAGTTTTCTGAGTACAAAGGAGAGGAGGAGCATTTTTGACAGTACGGAGGAACAATTTTAGTTGCAACTAGGTATGCAATGTTTCAAGCCACATTTCGAGAGTCAAGAATGTTTAGCTCATTTCTTAATTCACATAACCTTTTCTCATCTAATGGTTTGGTAAAAATATCTGCAAGTTGTTTTTCAGTCCTAACATGTGAAATAGCTATGTCACCTTTTAATGAATGATCTCTAAGAAAGTGATGACGGATGTCTATGTGCTTAGTTCTTGAGTGCTCTACCGGGTTGTGTGCAATTTTTATAGCACTTTCATTATCGCATAGAAGCGGGATATGACTTAGATTGTAGCCGTAGTCCCTAAGAGTTTGTTGCATCCAGAGCAGTTGCGCACAGCAACTACCGGCTGCAACATACTCTGCTTCCGCTGTGGAAAGAGCAATGGAGTTTTGCTTTTTAGATGACCAAGAAACTAGGGACCTACCAAGAAATTGACAAGTCCCTGACGTGCTCTTTCTATCGACTTTGCATCCCGCGTAGTCAGCGTCCGAGTACCCTATCAAGTTAAACTTGGATCCTTTGGGATACCAAAGGCCCAAGTTGGGTGTGTGCACAAGATACCTTAGGATTCTTTTTACAGCAATTAAGTGATACTCTTTGGGTGCGGCTTGAAACCTTGCACACATGCAAACACTAAGCATAATATCTGGCCTAGATGCACATAAGTATAGTAAGGAACCAATCATGGAACGATATACCTTTTGGTCCACATTTGGACCATCTTCATTGAGGTCGAGATGTCCGTTGATGGCCATGGGTGTCTTGATGGGCTTGGCTTTGTCCATATTGAATTTCTTGAGAATGTCTTGTGTATATTTAGTTTGGCTTATAAATGTACCTTCTCTCAGTTGCTTCACTTGAAATCCCAAGAAGAACTTCAATTCACCCATCATTGACATCTCGAACCTGTCTGTCATTATTTTGCTAAATTCTTCACAGAAGGACTTGTTAGTGGATCCAAAGATAATGTCATCAACATAAATTTGACATACGAATAAATGATCATCAAAATGTTTAGTAAAGAGTGTATAGTCAGCTTTACCAATTTTGAATCCATTTTGAATCAGAAAATCTCTAAGGCACTCATACCAGGCTCGAGGAGCCTGTTTGAGGCCATAGAGAGCCTTACGCAGTTTATAGACATGGTTGGGATACTTCTGATCTTCGAACCCCGGTGGCTGCTCCACATAGACTTCCTCCTTTATCGGACCATTCAGAAAGGCACTCTTGACGTCCATTTGATACAACTTAAAATTATGGTGAGTAGCATATGCCAATAAAATGCGAATGGACTCAAGTCTAGCTACAGGAGCGAAGGTTTCATCGAAATCCAAACCTTCCACTTGAGAATAACCTTTGGCCACCAACCTTGCTTTATTTCTTGTCACTACTCCATGTTCATCTTGTTTGTTCCGAAAGACCCATTTGGTTCCAACGATGTTCGCCCTTGGTCTTTCCACCAGCTCCCACACTTCATTTCTTTTGAAGTTGTTCAGCTCCTCTTGCATCGCAATCACCCAGTCTGGATCCCTTAAGGCTTCTTCTACCCTGTATGGCTCCAGAAAAGACACAAAAGAATAATGTTCACAAAAATTTGCAATTTGAGATCTAGTAGTTACTCCCTTAGCAATATCTCCAATGATATTGTTGATAGGATGGTCCCTTTGCACACACAGATGTACTCTTGGGTGTGGATTATGTATAGTTGTTTGTTCTTCATTGTCTTCATGTGTCATGTCTCCCCCTAGATCATTGCTTCCATGATCATCTTGATTTTCTTGATCTTCCTCAACTTGATCTTGTGTAGGAGCTCCCCCTTGACCATTGCTTCCTTGATGAAATTCATCTTGTGTCTCCTCGTGGTAGGATATCACCAAGTGCCATTTTCTTCAGGGCTTCACATGGAGCTTCCTCCTTATCTAGCATAGACTTATCGACTTGCTCCACTTGTGAGCCGTTAGTTTCATCGAACACTACGTCACGCGCTACTTCAACAAGGCCGGACACTTTGTTGAAGACACGATAGGCGTAGGTGTTCGATTCATATCCGAGCAAGAATCCTTCATCGGACTTCGAAGCAAACTTTGAGGCCCTTGGTATCTTGTTCAGAATAAAACATTTGCAAACAAAAACTTTGAAATAAGAAACGTTAGGCTTTTTACCCGTGAGAAGCTCATATGGAGTTTTCTTCAGAAGTCGATGAAGGTACAACCGATTTGTGGCATGACAAGCGGTATTCACCGCTTCTGCCCAAAACCGGTCTGACGTATTGTATTCATCCAACATTGTTCTCGCCATTTCGATCAATGTTCGGTTTTTCCTTTCGGCCACCCCATTCTGTTGAGGAGAATAGGGTGCCGAGAATTCATGCTTTATACCTTCTTCATTGAGATATTCTTCAACTTGGGTGTTCTTGAATTCTGTCCCATTGTCACTTCTGATATTCTTTACTGTTGATGAGAATTCATTTTGAGCTCTTTTCAAGAACTTCTTGAGGATTCCTTGAGTTTCTGATTTATCATACAAGAAAAATACCCAGGTAAATCTTGAAAAATCATCAACAATTACTAAACCGTATTTGTTACCGCCGATGCTGATGTACGCAATTGGACCAAAGAGACCCATGTGGAGAAGTTCCAGCGGTTTAGAGGTGGTCATCACATTCTTGGCGGGGTGTGGTGCTCCAACCTGTTTTCCTGCTTGACAAGCGCTGCACGGCCTGTCTTTTTCAAAAACCACATCCTTAAGACCACGGATGTGACCACCTTTTAGAAGTTTCTGCAGATTTCTCATTCCAACATGGGCTAGCCGTCTATGCCACAGCCATCCCATGTTGGTCTTAGCAACCAAGCAAGTGTTGAGTTCGGCTTTATCTTTGTTGAAGTCAACAAGATAAAGCTTTCCCTTCAACAATCCCTTGAATGCAATCGAGCCATCGCTTCTTCTAAAGACGGTCACACCCTCATTAGTGAATAAACAGTTGTAACCTTTGTCGCATAGTTGAGATATTGATAAAAGATTATAATCTAGAGAATCTACATGTAAAACATTAGATAAGGTGTGTTGAGAGGATATTTCAATGTTACCACAACCAAGGACCTTTCCTTGGCTGTTATCTCCAAAGTATATTCCTTCACTTGGATCCTTGTTGCACTCGTATTCCACAAACATACTTCTCTCTCCGGTCATATGATTTGTGCATCCGCTGTCTAGCACCCACTTAGATCCACCGGAGGAGTAAGCCTGCAAAACAGAATTATTTCTGGGTTTTAGGTACCCAAGCTTGCTTGGGTCCTCTCAGGTTAGTCACAAGAGTCTTGGGCACCCACACACAAGTTTTTAAGTTCTTGTGGCGTGGCCCTGTATATTTAGCAATGAATTTTCCATACTTGTTTTTCATGAGAACATAAGAAGCATCAAATGTATGGAATAATGTTTGTAGCTCAGATTCATGGGATTTTTCTTTAACAAGAATGATTCTATTCTTAGCATGATTAGAGGTAGACATGTGTCTATTCCTGTCGAAGCCAAGTCCATCTTTGACATTGGAAGGTCTAGTGATCATATATGCACTTCTTGCATATTTGATCTTCTTCTTATCAAAGATGCCATTTTGAGAAGAATGCATGTCATGTGGGGTTAAAGCATTAGAAATTACATTCTTCTTACTAGAGCAAGTGCAGGTTCTTACTGTTGTCGAGCGCATATCTTTGGAGGAAGAGCTCTTGGAGGAAGAGGAGTCACTTTGTTTGAGGGACTCAACTTGCACCTCAAGGATTTTGTTAACTTTTGACAAGTTAGCAAGTTCTTCCTTGATTGCAATGTGCGAGTTCTCTAACTTTGAGTAAGTTTCCTTACTCAAGGTTAGCTCTAACTCAAGTGACTCATTCTTCTCTCTTTCAAGCTCAAGAAGCTTTTCAACTTCTTGATATCTCTCCCTCTCACGGATGAGCATATCTTCTTGTTGGTTGACAAGTTCCTCCTTTTCAAAGATTTCGTTCGACAACATTTCCATTTTCTTTAAAGCAATTTTACTTAGCCCTCTAAATAATTCTTCATTATCACTAGAGCTATCAAAGTCATCAATGGAGAAATTTAGTATAGGAGGAGTAAGTCTAACCTTTTCTTGCCTTCCTTAGCCATAAGACAAGTATGGATGTTCATGTCCCGTCCTCCCATGTTCGGAAAGAGTGTGGCTCTCGTAGTTGGTTTCTTGACTGCGATTGTGGCCAACTCTTCTTCTTCATCGGAGGAGGACTCGTCGTTTGAGTCCCACTCCTTCCCAATGTGAGCTTGATGGGCTTGTCTTCTTTTTCTGAAATTTTTCTTTTCTTGAGATCTTGTTTCCTTCTTCTTTTTGTTTTCCTCATAAGTACAGTCCACCATGAAGTGACCATACTCTCCGCAGTTGTAGCAAGTGCGTCGAGCCTTGGATTTTCCTTTATCCTTGCTTTTGCCTTCATGTGAATTGTTGCCGTGTCTTCTCTTCATCATGCGTTTGAACTTTTTGATGAAGAGTACCATTTCTTCGTCATCAAGATCGGTGCTTTCATCGCTTGTATCTCCATCGTCTTGGTCTTCACGAGTTTCTTTGAGTTTGGGTCTGCACGTTGCTTTGAGGGCAACTTCTTTCTTTTTAGAAGAGGTGAGCTCGGCTAAGTCTTTGACGTATTGAGCCTCTTTCTCCATCATTTCATGATTTATGATCTTTCCCAATAACTCATCGGGAGTCATTTTGTGAAACCCGGGGCTTTCTCTAATCATTGAGCAAAGTGTGACGTTTCTTGGCATGAAGGCTCTAATCATTCTTTTGACCACTTCGTGATCTGTCCATTTCTTACTTCCATACGCACGAATTCTGTTGATGAGTGCTTTCATCCGGTTGTACATGTCTTGAGGTGATTCGCCTTCTTCAATAGCAAATCTTCCCAACTCTCCTTAAAGCATTTCGATTTTGGCTTCACGAACTGACCTATTTCCTTCGTGAGCTGTCTTGAGGGTATCCCAGATTGCTTTTGCACTTTCTAACCCATCGATCTTGGTGAATTCCTCTCTGCTTAGTGATGATGCGATCACGGCGACGGCTTGTGTGTTTCTGTGAATCTCCTGTTCTTGTTCTGGGGTGAGTTCATCATCCGTGTCCGGAATATCGATGCCTGTGCAAACAATGTGCCACAGACTAGGGTTTAGGGATATCAGATGCATCTTCATGTTGTACTTCCACATGGTGTAGTCACTTCCATCAAACTGTGGAGGCCTTCCCATAGGAATAGAGAGATAATGATTATTTGAATTGAGTCGGTTGTAGTTGTAAGGATACCGGGAGTAGTCGTATTGACCACTCCCCATCGTCTTTTCTTCCTATTTTCCTTTTTGTGCCAGCAGTTTCTTTCTCAGGAGTGCTTTTAGCTGCCTCACTTCTTCATCGTCATGTGGGTTTTCTTTCAGCACATCGAAGGCTTTGGCTTCTTGCTCCTCATCGTTGTTGCTCGTCTTCGGGATATCGTTGTTCTTCTCAGAGGCCATTGATCTCTCCGAGATGTGAGTCTCGTTGATGGAGAACTTGGCTCTGATACCAATTGAATGTGGCCTAGAGGGGGGGTGAATAGGCCTTTAAAGAATTCCTGCACACTTAATAAAGTTGTTATAAATTTGACTGACCGGACTAGTCCGGTTGTGTGGGCGGACTAGTCCGGTGTGCTGAATTGTTTGAGTTGATTAAGTGTGTCTCACAAGTTTTATCTTATAGCAGCGGAATAAGAACAACAGTTTTTATAACTTAAATTTATAGTATGGATGCACGTGCAAACTTGTAAAGAACTCAAACGATGACTAGCAAACTAGTAATCTAATGTGTCAAGATGTAAACCAAATGAGAGACAAAAGACACGAATTTTTACCGAGGTTCGATCTCACCAAGAGATCTACGTCCTCGTTGAGGAAGCTCACACAGAGCCGGGTTCTCAACCCTTTTCCTCTTCAAGTCACCACACAGGCCGACTTGACTTCACTATCAAGTGTAATCACCGTTTTTATGGGGCTACCTCACACGTTGAGGGCTCCCACAAGAATTACAATGAGAAGTTGATCAATTACACTCAAAAAGATTACAATTCAGAATATGAGTGTAGAGAGATCAAACCCCAAGAGCTCACAACGAAGGAACGACGATCTCCCAATCTCAAATCCAAGTATTTTATTGATCTTCACCTTTTTGCACCTTAGATGTGTGGGGAGATGTGTTTTTGGGCTCTTGGGACAGGTGGCGGCGCTAGGGTTTCAAGTTTTGACAGTATGAGTCGTGTCTTCTTGGGGAAAAGCCGAAGGACCTCTTTTTATAGGCTTTTCCAAAAAGTTTCCGTTGTTAAACCTACTACCGGACTAGTCCGGTATATGATCGGACTTGTCCGGCCTACTTCCAGTGGGTTAACCGGACTAGTCCGGTCCACAAACCGGACTTGTCCGGTACTATGTGAGATGGGTTTTCAGAAACTTTAGCGGACTAGTCCTGTTGCTGGATGGACTAGTCCGTAGTCCTCTAAGGAGGACAACAGAGACATGACCGGACTAGTCCGGTCTAAAACCGGACTTGTCCGGTTGCGTTCCAGTGACCTGACCGGACTAGTCCGGTTCACAAGGCGGACTAGTCCGGTGCACTATGTTTGCGTCTTTCAGAAAGTTAAACGGACTAGTCCGGTCCATGAACGGACTAGTCCGGTTTTCAGTGGATTTTAGTTGATTTTTAAACCCCTTACCCCTACGCAAAGTCATGAGCTCTTGGGATGTGTCTCTCTCACACACCACCTATACATTTATATCTACTTTGCTTCTCTAAATTTCACTAACTTCTTCCTTTTCGGGCACCACTCTATTTTTCACCTTTTTGTGTGTGTGCCGAGCCAGTTCACTTTGTTTATCCTGCAATCATCTTAATAGTTTCATTAGGATCTCATATGTTCGTCATCAATTAGCCAAAACCCACAAGGGATATCCTATATGCACTTACAAGATCGGCTTTGGTTAAAAAGTTATGCTAATTCAAAGTCAGCAGAATTTCTGGAAGAATTTTAACAGCACCTCCCTTGGAAGTGGCTGTTTCCAACCCTGATTTCCACTAAATTCGGTGCTGAACTTTCAGGAACTTTGAATTGCAAAGATGTCACACATCTTCTACTCTTTCTAAGGATGTATTATATGACAATTTTAGATTTCTCTACTGGGAGTTATGTTTGAAAAACAGATCAGTTCAGAGGATGTTTTACTCTGCCCTGGTTCTGGACAGTTTACATTTCTCTGCGATTTCAGCCATCTTAAGGCGAGTTTCAGCTCTGGAAGTCTACAACAAAGTTGTAGAGTACTTAAATACCTTTCCAGAACTATATAGCACACCTCTCTGGGCTAAAATACCTGTGAGTTATGCCCTGTCGAAGATCAGCAAACCTGCTGTCCAAAACAGAGCACTCTGTTTTTCAGCCTTTTGGAACTACACTGCTCCACTATGCCATTCTTATACCCAACCAGGGTCCTAAGGTAGAACCTATAGATTTTTAATTCCTTGTTCTCAATATTTTCATGCATATGCCTACAATATCTCGGTACTACGTTCCTCACCAAAGAAAATCCTAACCGGATCATACCGGCATATACGTCTCGAGTGTGGCACTAAACGGTCTCTCGCACACGTTTTCTACACGGATACATACGTGGTTAGTACCTGCAGAAAACCACACAATAGTGATGCACTCAAAGGTTGTTCAATTCAGGCAGTTCCATATTTGAAAGTAAATACAAACGCCCGTATCATTGTCATACGGCCGTCCTTGAGTTAGGTCACGTCTCAAGGTACGTGATCGTGTTTCAACACCACACGACAGGGAACCCGAGTATGTCATGAACGGGTCGTCACGGTTGGGAATGTTATCAACCCAACAGATACCACCTACTGCCCTGCAGGGCACGCCGATGGCAAGCGCTGTGTATGTCCTTCTGGGCTATTTCCAGACGAACACACTCTCGCGTTACTGGCCACGCGATGGGGTCTCCACTTACTTGCCTAATGCACGCTAGAGATCAGCGTTTCATATGAACTCAGGAACATGAAGAGTCCAAGAGTTTCATATTGACGTCTCACACCAGGCTGTGAGACAAATCCCTGAACCACGTTCCTCGTCAGGGGGAGCTAACCGAAATTGAACCGCTTTCGGTGGCGTTCCTTACCATACTTACCAGAGCGTAGGTGCGTCGTTACATAATTGAAATTCAGAATTATAACACATAAGTTAGTCTTTGCCACTTTAAGTAACTATACTAATATCGTGTACGGCTCCCACTCAGCCGTGGTCCCCGACGGAGGGTAACCCTCGCCGGTGGACTCGTACTCCGAGTCCGTGGGTGGCTCCTCACCTGAAAAACACTTAAGCAGCAACCGTGAGCACGAAGGCTCAGCAAGGCTTAACCGACTCAACTAAGCATGAAACTCTACATGAGGGGTACCGTGGACATAGGATAGTAACATTTCAGCAAAAGGACACGCCTACAACTTCATCCTTAGTTCATCTTTTAGCAACAAGTTAACAGTTCATGAAATCTGAAATTTAGTAAGCAGTATTTGGTGGCACACATGTAGCATTACAATTATATAAACCAGCAATATTGAATCAACATGTTTCATCCATTAATCTACGTCACGACTCAGTGACCAAGTGGTACTCTTCGCCGCGAGGGAAGGCGAATCGACTCGATATACACCTGCAGGGAAACCCAAAGAGCACGTCACGTACGCCCACCCATGGAGCTGCACAGCACGCTCACTCGATGTCGTACGGGACAACCTTTCACCCAACAGCCCAAACGTCGAACCGGTCGCACCGAAACGAGCAGGAGGTTCCCCACACGGAGCATCTCTCTATGCCCGTTGGCAGATTTCCACCTTGCTGCCCTCAACCTACACCTATAAATCGGTGTGCTATGCCTCGACGCCCGGAGGTTTAGGCTACATCGGTTTATCGGGGCCCATATATCCGATATGCCTTCGGTACGTTCAAACTTGATCAGCGTGGGCCGCACACGGCTCGGTCCTCAATCGACACGGACAGGGCTGTGCACACAAGACTCCCTCTTGCTGAGCCCTAGCCCCTGCCCAGTCTCATTTTCATTACTAATGTGATCTCACATCACTCAACCGAACCCGTGTGTCCCAATCCTATCTCGCGAGTAGATTCCAACTACTCGACTTGTACCGAAGCCCTATGAATTATTAAGCATAGCCTGTCTACATGAGATCTTAGACACTACCCTCACTCTTAGGGAAAATTTCTGGTCATGCAAGTGGGGTTTCATCCATCCTACACCTGATGCACAATCATACCTTATATGACACGTGTAAACAAAATAAAACTTATAAAAAGGTTAGTGCAAACCGGGGCTTGCCTTGTTGCTGCTGGTCAGTAGTTAGTTCTTCGTCCGGAAGAAGGAAATGCAGCACTTCCGGGGTCTCTTCTTCAATGGCTACAGGTTGAATACAATACTACATGTAAATTTAAATGCAATGTGTGAACTTAAATACATAATTGCCAATAACTCTAGCTAGCCCTCTCCTTTGGGTTCTGAAATTTTTATGGTGGATTGGTAGGGTCCTAACCAGAGTTGTGACCCAGTTTTATTTGAAACAAAGTTCAATTGAACCTCTACAAATAAAAGCCTCTTTGGTCAATAATTGAGCCTCTAAGTAATTCCAGGGTTTTTCATGGCTCCCACCATTACTTTCTGGAAACTAGAATTTAGGATGGTTCTAATGGAGTTGGTTTCATGTCATTTGAAGAATTCTACAGAAAGTTATGTCCTAATTAAGATTGGAGAAAATCTGAAAAATGTTTCTGTACATTTTTCTATTTTTTCTGGGCAGTTCACTTAATCACCCAATTATGGTAACTAAATGAACTTGGATGAGTCTGAAAACTTTACTGGGATTCAGGGATTTTCCAATAAACCTTTCAACCAAATTTCAGAATTTTTCATAAAGTAGTTCTCCAGATAAAATTTCCGACATTTTAAACTTTAGGGATTTAATTCTAGAAAACTATTCATTTTTATGAGCTGAATTTGGTATTTCTGGAAAGTGCTCAGAGAGATAGATCCAACAAAATTTGGTTCACCCGATTTAGAGCTTTCTAGCCGAAGTTATGAGGATTTGAAGTTTGGAAGAATCCTGAAAATCAGGGGAAAAGTTTAAACTCTCGGGCCCGCGGGGACACGTGTCGAGCGCGGAGGTGGCCGGCACAGCGGAGATACCACACGTGTCGAGCGCGGAGGTTGCCGGCACACCGGAGATACCACACGTGTCGAGCGCGGAGATGTGCGGTACACCGGAGCTCACAGGGTATTTTGCGCGCCAGCACAGCCGATCCCCGGCCACACCCGATCCCGGTTTAAACTCTTCAGCCGCTGACACGTGGGCCAGCCGGCTTCGTCTTCCTCCCGCCGTTCTCTCACGCCCGTGCCGCCGACCTTGCTGGAGCAGGCTCGGGGCTCGCCGGCTCGCCGCTGCCGGACCTCCCAGGGGCTGAAACTCGCCGCCAGGGGGTTGTCGACGTCGAGGAACACGTCGGTGGTGTCAGGTCGGGCTGGGGGCGACCGGAAATAGCTCGGCGACGTGCCGCTGCCTCGGTTGAGGTTCGACACCGTCGACCGTGGTTTCTAAACCCGCCAACACCTCGAACAAACGGCCCTATAGCATCAGTGTACCTCTAGGAAGCTTGACAAGGTGTCAAAAGGGTTCAGGGATGGCGGCAAGTCGGTCGACACCGTGTGACCGATCGTGCCCGTCATGACCGCCCTCGATCGAGCTCGAAATTCGTCACTCCTAGACAGTTTCACGCTACGGATGCAGAAAAGAACTTGATCGCCGGCTAGTCCAGCGTCTATGTGCAAGATTTGATGACCCCCGAAAGATCATAGAGCGAGAATTTAAAGAAACCGTACCGGAAGCTTGGTTTACGGTCGCCGGGACAAAAACTAGAAATTCTCTGCGGATTCTTCACGGTTGGCTTCCAAACTTGGAGGAGAGCCGCACGGTGGTCGCACGCTCCTGTTGCCTCTCTCGCTGGACCGTGAAAACGCCTGTGGAACGCTGCCCACGGGCGCCTGACTCTCGGCTGAGGCTAGGTCGCCGCGGTGGCGATCGTCTTTGGGCAAAGGGGGTCGGAGCTCGGGGTTTCTGGCGTTGGGGAGGTGAAGTGCGAGCTCAGGTGGCTGTCTAGCAGCTCAGGGACGAAGGAGGAGATGGTTTTGCTGGTTTTCCCGATTGAGCAGAGAGCTGCGGCGAGAAACAATGCCGCTGCTCGGGTTTGCCCGCGAGAAGATAAAGCCGGCCGACTCCTGCTCGGGTGAGGCGGTGCCGGTCGCGTGGGGGTGCGAGCCAGCCGCCCTGGGCGCCAGCGCGCGGAGGGGGAAGCAGCTGGTGGCGCCGGTAGCTGCTCGGTGACACAGCCGACAGCTGCTCGGTGGAATTTCCCACCGAGACTCTGACTTTGGTTGCAAGTTTCTCCTTCTTCCCTCTATGACATGTGGGTCCCACCCGGGGTTTTAACCTCTGAAATTTACTCCTAATCACTGTTGTAAACAGTGAGCCCCATAATACCCCTGGTGATTCAAATTGTTCACCCCTGAGCCATTTGAATTGAATAGAATTCAGATTGGGGTCGGTTTGAGTGAATTTCAGCACAAGTTCAGTTTTGAATTCAAATAAAGTTTGAATTCGTCACACTTAGCTCATGTCAAGATCAACTCCGAATGGAGTAAAAATTGGTGTGGTGTGGTGATGAATACTTCAAGTGTGTGCCAAAACTGAGGCCCTTACAAGCATCCCCAAGGCGAGGAACTCGGTCTAATGAAACCCTTGCTCAACAAGTCATTGATCTGTTCTTTCAACTCAGCCAGCTCATTCGGAGCCATCTTATATGGTCTCCATGATATTGGTGTAGTCCCGGGTGCAAGTTCAATTTTGAACTCCACATCCCGTTCAGGTGGCATGCCCGGAAGATCATCCGGGTACACGTTGGGGTATTCTCGGACTACGGGGATGTCCTCTAACTTGGCAGCTTCAGTATGATAGGCGGCTGAAACTTCCGGGACCGGGTTTTCTAATATGAGGGAATGCGGACGGTGGAGTGGAGAGTTGAGGTGAGCCGTCTGTGATAAAGTTTCCAGTACAGCGTCATGGTAACTTAGCCATGATATTCCTAAGATTGCATCAATCTTCTGCCCCTCAAGAATAATCATAGTAGTGGGATATATTCTCCCACCTAAGCACAGTGGTGCTTTTGGAATCATCACATTTGCTGAAATATTCCCTCCTGATGAGCAGATCATATATGAGCACTCGGTTCGAAAGATTTGCAGTTGATGCTTAACCACATATGATGTACTTATGAAGTTGTGGGTGGCACCGAAATCAAATAAAATGATGATCGCTTGATCGTTGACAGTGAACGTACCTGCCAGCACGTTCTCTCCTTCCGGGGCGTCCTCATTGTCGAGGTAACGAACGCCCCCAGTTCGCTGACCTCCCTTTTTCACCAATGGTCAGCCTCGAGCACCGCCCTGATATTGGGCTTGCCCGCTGCTTTGCTGCCCCTGTGGACTGTCCTTCGAGAAGTGACCCACCTGGCCACACGTATAATATGTGTAGCGAGGCGGTCCTCCACTGACCGGTGGACGGAATCCCAGGGCATGTTGTGGCGGTGGAAACGCCCGGGGTACCATCTGCTTCTGTTGCGGTCACGGTGATGGCATCAGTGGTCGGAATGGGGGTGGCTGAAAAGAACAACCCCCAAACTGTTGAGGTCGTGCCGGTGGATTCCACTGTTGACTAGATGGTGTCTGATGCACCATGCTGTATTTTTGAAGAGCTCCACCCCCGCTGCTCGGTGGAGCGCTGTGCTTCCTCTGCTCTGCCGCAAATTTACGCTGAGCATCCTGTTGCATAATCGTGGCATTGACGAGGTCATTGAAGGTGCCGCGATTGCATTGCGCGAGGTGAGTCTTCATCTCAGGCTCCGTGGAGATGTAATACGACGCATACTGCGCCAGATGGTTCAACACACGGGAGTAGTTGTGGGGCACTCCTCCCGCCTTGCTTCAGTTCCAAGAACTCTTGGAACTTCCTCTTCATCATCCCGGGAGGTATATGATAGGCGCGGAACGCCTCCCAGAACTCCTGCCATTCAACGGCGTGGCTAGCTGGTAGTGAGGCGACATAGTTCACCCCCCCCCTCCCGCACCGGCGGCACCGTGAAGCTGCTGCGCCGCGAAGAGAGTCTTCTGCTACTCCGTGCATTGGAGCAGCCCGAACATGGACTCGATCGTCCGCAGCCAGTTGTCGGCCTGCCGTGGTTCCGCCGCTTCCGTGAACACCAGAGGGTGAGTACTCATGAAATCCGAGTACGTGGTGATGTGGGGCTCACTAGGCCCCCTCTCTGGACGCGTCCCCACCTGGGACGTATTCTGCACAATCGTGCGGAGCAGGTCAGTCTGCTCCTCACGAGAGCCCACCAGCACAGAGATCACGTCCGCTAGTGTAAGCGGAGGCGGCGGTGGTGGTTGTTGCTGTGGGGTGTTGTCGTAGGTAGGTGGCTGGAAGTCATCACCCCCTGCTGACTAGAGCCCCCGGCCTCGTGCGTGGTCCGGGTACGAACCATCTGCAACCATACGACAATAAAATCAGTCCCACAGCATACTCCATGCAGTCCGTAACATAAGAGTAAAACATAATGACAGTAAACATGCGATATATCTCGTACATGGATAATGTAATAACTTTGCACAAGCTACACCATTACCATACCAAATACAAATTAGTGAAATCCAAATTGACGGACTTCCTCTTTGGAAGTTTATCTCAACTAGATTTGGTCACTACGAGACGTTAATATCGCTTTGTCATCAAGAGGATAAGGACATCCTAGACTTTGCCGTAGCCTAAGATCTGTTGATAGCTAACACCCTCTTTAGGAAGAGGCAATCTCACCTAGTGACCTTTAGTAGTGCCCAACACTCTAGCCAGATTGACTTTGTCCTCACTAGGAGAAGGGATAGACGGGAGTGTCTAGATTGTAAGGTGATCCCCGGGGAGTGTGTTGTGACACAACATAAGCTTGTGGTAGAAATGAGATGAAGAAAACAATTAGAGTGAAAAAAAAGTTGACTTTTGCTTCCATACATGTTCTCGGGACAAAGGTGTCAAAATCACAAGAACAAAGTGGTGGAAGTTGAAAGGAGAACCACAAGAATCCTTTAAAAATAGGGTGATCACAGAAGGACCCTGGGCAGAAAATGGAGATGCAGATAGTATGTGGGTGAAGATGGCAACTTGCATTAGGAAGGTAGCTAGTGAGGTGTTCGGTGTGAAAAAAGGAAGGAAACTTGTATATAAAGACACTTGGTGGTGGAATGAGGATGTACAAAAAGCCATTAAGGAGAAGAAGGAGTGTTTCAAGAGTTGGCATAATGATAGAAGCGCAAGCAACATGCTTAAGTACAAAGAGGCCAAGAAAAATGCAAGGCGGGCTGTGAGTAAGGCAAGAGGACAGGCCTATGATGAGTTATATGAGAGACTAGAGACAAAACAAGGTGAAAAGGACATATAAAAGATAGCAAAAATCCGCGAGAGAAAGATGAGGGATTTCAATCAAGTTAAATGCATCAAAGATGAGACTGACCACATTCTAGTGAAGGATGAAGAGATTAAGAATAGATGGCGGGATTACTTTAATGGGCTATTCAATGATGGGAATGGGAGCACTATGGTTGAGTTGGATGACTCCTTTGATGACTCCAACAGGCAGTTTGTGCGGGGGATACAAGAGTTTGAGGTTAAGAAGGCCTTAAAAAGGATGAAAGGAGGAAAGGCTCTCGGCCCTGATGATGTCCCTATTGAGGTGTGGAGATGCCTTGGGGACGTGGCAATAGTATGGCTCACAAAGCTATTCAACCACATTTTTCAGTCAAACAAGATGCCTGAAGAATGGAGGAAAAGTATATTAGTACCTATCTTCAAAAATAAAGGTGATATTCAAAGTTGTACTAATTATCGAGGGATTAAGCTTATGGGTCATACTATGAAGCTTTGGGAGGGAGTGATTGAACATCGCCTGAGAAAAGTGACCAATGTCACTAAAAACCAGTTTGGTTTTATACCTGGGAGGTCTACAATGGAGGTGATTTTCTTGCTTCATCACCTTATGGAGAGATATAGGGAGCAGAAGGAGGACTTGCATATGGTGTTCATTGACTTGGAGAAGGCGTACGACAAGATACCAAGGTCAGTCATGTGGTGGGCACTAGAGAAACATAAAGTTCCAACAAAGTACATTACCCTTATCAAGGATATGTACAATAATGTTAGGACAAGTGTGCGCGTAAGTGATAGTGAGACTGATGCATTTCCTATCACGGTAGGACTACATCAAGGATCAGCTTTGAGCCCATACATCTTTTCCTTGGTGATGGATGAGGTGTCGAAGGATATACAAGGGGATATCCCTTGGTGCATGCTCTTTGCCGATGATGTAGTGCTGGTAGATGAAACTAGGGATGGTGTTGATAAGAAATTAGAGTTATAGAGACAAACCTTAGAGTCCAAGGGGTTTAGACTTAGTAGGACCAAGACCGAGTATATGAGGTGTGACTTTAGTGGTGTTGCTCGTGAAGAGGGAAATGTTAGTCTACAAGGACAAGTAGTACCTAGAAGGGACTCTTTCCGATACTTAGGATCAATGTTACAAAGCAATGGTGATATTGATGAGGATGTTTGCCACAGGATCAAAGTAGGGTGGATGAAATGGCGACAAGCCTCTAGAATCCTATGTGATAGGAAGGTCCCACAAAAGCTAAAAGGGAAGTTCTATAGGACAGTGATCAGACCCGTGATGCTTTATGGGGCGGAATGTTGGCCAATCAAACGGCAACATGTCCAACAAATGAGTGTCGCAGAGATGCGCATGCTACGGTGGATGTGCGGGCACACGAGAAGAGACGAATAAGGAATGAGGCGATTCGTGATAAGTTAGGGGTGGCGCCGATTGAAGAGAAGTTACTCCAACACCGACTTAGGTGGTTTGGACATATCCAGCGGAGGCCTCCAGAAGCACCGGTTAACAGTGAGATTTTAAGAGGTAGAGAAAATATTAGGAGGGGTAGAGGACGACCAAGGTTGACCTGGAAGGAGGCGGTAAAACGAGATTTGAGAGATTAGAATATATCCAGAGACTTAGCTCATGATAGGACCGCATGGAAAGTAGCAATTCATGTACCAGAACCTTAGTCTTGTTTTTTCTTTTTTCTTTTTCTTTTTTTCTCTTTTTAACTTTTTTTGCTCTTTTTTGTCTTTTTTTGTCTTTTTTTCTTTTTCCCTTTTTTTCCTTTTTCTCCTTTTTTCTATTTTTTTATTTTTCTTTTTTCTTGTTCTTATATCTCTTCCTCTCTTTTACTTCATTGATATTGGGTTTCATGTCTAGCCGACCCCAACATGCTTGGGATAAAGGCTTGGTTGTTGTTGTCATCACGTATACTACCGTATATCTTTAATACGACACAAACATGGTCTCTAGCAAAAGAACTTGAGTAAGTAATGTACTCAAATCTTTCACTAGTGGAAGATAACTACTCATGAGTATATTATACCCTATTGTAAGTAATAAAACCCCACTAGGTACAACAATCTCTCAAATGAGTTCAACTGTTCATTCCTCTGCCCAGAATGATCAGTTTCTACTTATCCCAGATTTTTACCTAGTACTTGGCATTTTCATAACTCAAGTTGAATACCAAAGTTAAATTTAACTTCATTATATTTCCAACGAGTATTTAATTGCCATAATATCAGCTCTGGTTAAAAAGTTATGATAGTTCAAAGTCAACAGAATTTGTGGAAGAATTTCAACAGCACCTCCTTTGAAAGTTGCTGTTTTCAACTCAAAATTACACTGAATTCCGTGCTGCAACTGCAAAAACTTTGAATTACAAAGATGTCACACATCTCCTAACCTTTCCAAAAAGGTATCACATGATAATTTTAGATTTCTCGAAAGGAAGTTATGCTTGAAAAACAGAACAGTCCAGAGAGTGTTTTGAAACTGTCCTGGTTCTGGACAGTTTACCATCCTATGGAATTTTCAACCAGTTTGAGGTGTCATTCTGTCCTGGAAGTCTACAACAAAGTTGTGGAACACCTTTCCAGAACTGTATCCCACATCTCCATTGGCTAAATAACATGTGAGTTAGGCTCTGTTAAAGTTCAGCAAACTTGCTGCCCAATACAGAGCACTCTTTTTTTCGAGTCCTTTGAGCTTTACTAATCAACATTTGAATTTTTTTACAAAACCAGAGTCCTAAAGATTAAAACTTGGGTTATCTTAGTTCCTTTTTAACATTGTTTTTAATGCAATCATGATTAGTACATGTCGGTACTACTTCCTCACAAAATGGAAAATCCTAACTGATTATACCGGCATAAACGTCTCAATTATGGCACTAAACGGTCTCTCAAAACATGTACTACACGGGATACGTACGTGGTTAGTACCTGCAGAAGAACACTTAATAATGGTGCACTCAAAGGTTGTTGTAATTTCAGGCAGGTCCATATTTGAAAGTAAATACATATGCCCGTATCATTGCCATACGGCCGTCCTTGAGTCAAGTCACGTCTCAAGGTACATGGTCGCGTTTTTACAACACACGACGGGGAACCTGAGTAAAGTGCAAATGGGTCGTCACGGTTGGGAATTTTATGAACCCAACGGATACCACCTACTGCCCTACAGGGCACGCCGATGGCAAGCACTGCGTATGTCCTCCTAGGCTATTTCCAGAAGAACACACTATCGCGTTACCGACCACACGATGGGGTTTCCACTTTCTTGCCTAATGCACGCCAGGGACCAGCGTTTCATATGAACTCAGGAACATGTAGAGTTCAAGTGTTTCATATTGACGTATCACACTAAGCTGTGAGACCTATCCCTGAACCACATTCCTCGTCAGGGGAGCTAACCGAAATTGAACCGCTTTCGGTGGTGTCCCTTACCATGCTTACCTGAGCGTGGGTACATTGTTACATAATCAAAATTCAGAATTATAACAAATAAGTTAGTCATGCCACTTTAAGTAACTATAATAATAAAGTCCTTATTTGGGCATACTAGCGATTCATCACCGTAATCCTAAGTTTATTGTGCTATCCCCTAAGCAGCTCTGATGCCAGCCTGTAACGGACCGAAATCCGTACATCCCAGGATCACAGAGGGTGGTGCCGCATGATGCGACACCTGACAGCACACACGATAAGGAAACCATAGTATTATATTAAAAACATGCTTAATATGTACAACAGTAGTACAAACATTCAGTTTACCTCTATTTACAGAGTCTACTACAGCGGAAGATAATTATACAACTCACGCCAACACCTAACTAGAAAAAGTCAGTTGTCCGGCCCTACGGACAACCCACACTAGCTGCACTCAGCCTCAGCGCGGCGTGTACAGCTCCCACTCAGTCGTAGTCCCCGACGGAGGGTAGCCCTCGCCGGTGGACTCGTACTCCGAGTTCGTGGGGTACTCCTCACCTGCAAACACTTATAGCAGCAACCGTGAGCACGATGGCTCAGCATGTCTTAACCGACGCTCCTACACATGAAACTCTACATGCAAGTAATAACAAAGGTAGGATGGCAATTTGCAGCAAAGGACTCACCTACAAGTTCATCCTTAATTCATCTTTTAGCCACAAGTTAACGGTTCATGAATCTGAAATTTAGTGAGCAATATTTGGTGGCACACATGTAGCAATACAACTTATACATATCAGCAGTATAGAATCACAATATTCCATAATTTACCCTACATCACGACTCAGTGACGAAGTGGTACTCATTACCGCAAGGGACAGTGAATTGACTCGACATACACCTGCAGGGATACCCGAAGATACACTCGATGTCATACGGAACAACCTTTCACCAAACAGCCCAAACGGACAGGAGGTTTCCGTCTGAGCATCTCTCTATGCCCGTTAGCAGATTTCCACCTTGCTGCCCTCAACCTACACCTATAAATCGGTGCGTTATGCCTCAACGCCCGGAGGTATAGGTTACATCAGTTTATCGGACCCCATATATGTGGGGACCACCCCGTGGTTCACCCACTCCGGGATCACAGACGGTGGTGCCATGCGATGCTGCACCCAACAGCACACAAGAAAATATTAAGAACAACATACAAACTTTTATTTGATATAAAAACAGTGGAAGTATTTTACAAACTTACTGTACAACAGAAGTATTTTACATACTACACTCTCATTCTAACTAAGCAAAAAGTGTAGCCGTCCAGCCCGGGGACGCTACACACTAGCAGCACTCAAACGAAGGTCACGGTGGCGTGCAGGGCTCCAGCTTGGCCATGTACCCCGACGGGGGCAATGCCTCGTCCTGCAAAGGGCTCTCACCTGCACACAGCTCAAATATTGCAACCGTGAGCACGACTGCTCAGCAAGGCTTAACCGACAACCCTAGTCATGGAACTCTACATGCAGGGATGTGTAATATGAGAAAAAGACTTTGCAATAAAGACATGCCTACATGTTGATCCTTACTTTCAGTTTTATAGCAACAGTTTCATGTGCCTTAGGCAGCCCTCACATCGGAAGTCCACAATCAAATAAGAAATGTGTTCCTCCGATGTGATGATGCCCAAAGTGGATGATAAACTTAATTAGCTCTACAACTATAGCATACAAGGTTTCAAGACATTAATAGTTCATCATAGCATATTATCATTCATCTTGCTTCTTTCACTTCTTACTACGTCACAGAACAGTGAACAAGCGGTACTCAAATAACTGCGAGGGACGGTGTGAGACCTATGTGTGCTGAATACATTGGCAATTAGGATAAAAGTTAGCATTAACATTCAAAGTTTTGAATATTGCCAAAACATTCTTCTGTGGCAAGGTCCGACAAGTTCTTTGTTAGATCCGCCAAGTGTTGGCAAGGTCCGACGCAAGGTCCGGAGAGCTCCTGCAAGGTTCGGAGAGCTTCTGTGAGGTCCGGAGCTTGTTTTTAGGGAGCTCCCGTGAAGTTCAACTCGTAGAACTGCAGCGTCTTGTTTTTGCTTTTAACTCGCAATGTTTCAAACTTGCTTTATGGGAAGGTTTGCTTAGTATTAATTTGCTAAGTTTTTGGTGTGTTTTGGTGGTTATGGTTGTTATCATTTGATATGGTTTGCAACATTCTTATGTGACGTGCTCATGTAAGGTGTTGTGGTTTTCGAACTAACGTGAGTCAAGTCGAGGACTTGTGCTCAGAAGAATTGGTTGTTTATTCATGTGCAGGTGTTGCTTGAGTTCAAGACATGGCTGGTGACGTGATCCTTGGACTAGTCTCAGGGAGGAGATGAGGTTCCAACAACCAAGTTCGGGAGGAGCCGTGGTTGAGTTGATCGGGAGGTCGCGCAGCATGTTTGGATCAAGGGCAGTGCATATGAAGGTTGTGTGTACGTCGTTGGAAGGTGTTTGCACGTGTGCAAGGAGTGCATGGACGTGGCAACATTTTTCCAAGGCGTGATGAAGAGAAGTGGACGTAAATAATTGGTCGGAAAGGTCCAACTGACTAGGTTATGGATTAGGCTGCGGCTGAGTCGTGTTTGACTCAAATATGGAAAGTTTTGAGTTGGTTATGATAGGATTTCGTATGGGTCACGAATTTGAGTTGTTTTAGGAATGTTTGGGACGTTCCTAAGGTGTTTGGAAGTCTTAAGATTGCTTCTATCTGCGTATAGAAGAGTCTTGAGCAGTATTGGAAAGTTACAGTTTGAATCCAAGTAGGAGTAGGAGTCCTAGTTTGAATTGGATTGGCCATAGAGCTAGTTATATAAGCAAGGGAGGCCAGAGCTCGTGGTGCACGACTTTGGGCTGTTCCTCTTGTGTTTCTATTGAATAAATTTCATAGTTTCGAGGAGCTTTTGTGCCTTGTTTGTCCGACTTGTTTTTCGTCAAGTCTTTCTCGCCGAGTTTCTGGACAGACCGACGTTACTTCGGTGTTTCGTTCATAACTCGAGTTTTACAGATCCGATTGACGTGATTCTTTTTGGGTTGTCTTCACAACTCAATTATCTATCATCTGTGAAATTTTCACGAGCTTCGTATCTGTAGTTTTTGAGATACACGAGTATCTTTGCAGCATTGCAGATCTGTTTTATATCGGGTAGAACAGATTGATCTTCGTTTAATGTTTTGATCGTATCTCAAGTTTCACTTCGTGTTTTCAAGTGATTCTTGTTGCATTAGAACCGTGACTTGATTCTCTACCTCTCTACTTGATTTGTCACGGTTGAACACGTTTGAAAACACTTGCACACATGGTTTCTTTAACCGATTGATTTTTTGCTGAGGGGTTTTTGTTGTTTCCGCTGCGAAAAGTTTTAATCTACCATTCACCCCCCTCTGGTAGCTTTTCACGTGCTCTTCGATCCTACAGATGGTGATTGCAATCAGAAGACACCCGGACAACACGTCACGTACACCTACTTTCAGAAGTGTCATGCCACACACCTTCCTACTCTGTTGTATGCAACGACCTTTCAAAGGAAACCCAAAAGCCGAACCGGTCCATCCGTAACGGGCAGGAGGTCCCCGCGTGGAGCCTGACTGTGCCCACCGGCAGTTTTACACCTTGCTATCATCAACCCCCTCCTATAAAACGGTTGGGTAACCCTTGGCACCCAGGTTAACCAATTACATCGGTTTCATGCTTATGTCAGTACGCCATCCGGTAATGTTCGATACTAGTTCATCAGGCCCGCACACGACTCGGTCCTCAATCGACACCAACAGGGCTACGCACGTGAGACCTCCGTTCACTGCATCCTATCCCCCTGTTGGGTCTCAGTTTTACAACTCTTAAGCCATTTTCTACTCTTTCCATACCGTGTGATAAAACCTTACCTCGTGAGTACCAACTACTTGACTTCTACTGAGATCCTAAGCATATTAGCATGGCATTCTCTACTCGTCGAGTCTGTAAACTACCCAACCCTTCATAGGATTTAAAGTCATGCAAGTGGGGTTTCAAACACCTTAACTCTAATGCAACCATTTCAACCTAGACATAAGTGATACAAATGAAAAACTTTGTAAAAGGTACTTAAATGTAAACCGGGGCTTGCCTGGTTGTGAGTTAAGTGGAAAGTCAGCGTCTGGTGGGAGGACGTCCAACGGCTCTGGTGTATCTTCAACTTCGGTCACTATATGAGATGTAGCAAAATATATGTATAAGTGCTAATGAAATATAAGAATTGACTTCTATTCATAGCTACTGCTATTTATCTTCCTTAATTGGCTTTGGGATTTTTACAGTGGATACTAGACTCTCTAAGGATGATCTGAGCAAAATTTGGAAAAATTTCATTGCACCTTGTGGTCTCCAAAATTCCCACAAGTACAAGGCTTCTCTGAATTTTGAGCCCAAATCTGGAGTTTTAACATGTCTAACAGCGGAAGATCTGATTAGGTTAAGTTTCCATGGTCCTAAGAAAATTTGTTTCACCATTTTTGGAGCTACCAACATATAGATATGAATTTTTGAAGTTGATAAGAAATGCTGTAAATGTCTCTGGTTAGAATTGGACAGGAGTTCTGAAAAGTTTCTGTTTAGAATTTGAATTTCCAAATAAAGGCTGAAATTTGGAAGGTAATTAAGCCTAGCAAACGAACTGCAATGAAGCTAAAAATTTTACTGGAGTTCAGTAACTATGCGAAGGATTAGCTGCCCAAATTTGGGAATGTTTCATAAAGAATTGCTCCTGAAATAAATCTCTAAAAGATTTACTAGAAACAATTCTGCAGAATTCTTGGGCATTTTCATAGCAAGCAATTTGTTTCTCATGAAGTACTCCTCATGAGGATCCCAACAAAATTGGTTTCACTCTTTTTGGATTTTTCCACACAGAGTTATGGGCTTGCAAATATTAGCTAATTTCTGGAATTATTTGCTTAACAGGAACTTCAAATAATTCCACCGGCGGCTGACAGTGGGGTCCACAGGTCGGTCGTCTTCAACCTCCCGACAGACCCCACGCGCGCACACCGGAACCGAAAATGGCGCACTTCGTTCTCCTCCGATTCTCAACCGTTCTCGATGCGGTTTCGTGCTACATCATCCTCACGTCACGACCTAGCAGCTGGGCAAGGTTTCGAGGCATGAAAACGCCGGGAAACCATCGGCACCGGAGAGGCGGCTCGGCACCGGCGAGGAACAGCACGTCCCAAGCTTCAACCGGCGAGCTAAGGTGCCGTACACAATTCCTAGAGCACGTAGAACACGATGCTACCCCTAGCCCGAGCCGAAAACGCCCGCAACTGGGAGATTGACGGTGAACCGAGCCGTTTTGGCCGGTGGCGACGGATTCTCGTCGCTCGGGTGTAGAAGGGGCGGTTTGCTTCATGGTTCGGCGTGGGAGGGTGCTAGGAGCCCTAGTAGCTGTGTCTAGAACTGGAGAACCGACGATCAAATGTGTGGAGAGAATTTCCCGAAGTTGTTTTGATCGGTTCTTCACGTGCACCGTCGGTAATTCACAAATTCCGGCTAGCCGGCGGTGGTAAAGAACAAAAGGGCTTCGGTATGCAAAATTATACTCCATGATACACCTTTGTGTGGCTCATGCGCGGGAGGTTGGAGTCGACCGGAAGACGTGGAACCGATTCGGCGGCGTCGTGCCCTGTTTTCCTCAGAGAAAAACAGCTCGGCACCGGTGTAGACAGCTGGCCACGAGCTGGGGAAGTGTAGAAAACGTCGAGGGGTCGCCGTCGGAGCTGGTGGGTAGCTCAACTAGGCGCTGATGTCGCCAGACGATGATCAGCGATGGGGGACCGAGAGAAATGGCTTAGGTTGGGGTTTCGGTCGTGCTCTCGAGCAGAGAGGCTGAGAGGGCTGCGGTGTAACGTGGAAAGAGAAATAGAAGTGTGCTGCGGCTCTGATCACCCACGCGCACAGGCTGACTTCGGGAGCACGCGAGGAAGCAGCTCGGTGGAGCATCGGGCGAGGGAATTCAGCCGGGAGCTGGTGCTCTCGCGTGAAAAAATGAAGGCAAAACAGAGGCGGTAAAGGCATATGGGTGGCTGACATGTAGACCCCATCTCCTTAATTCTTAATCCATTTTCCCACTGATCTTTTCACCATAGCTACTCAAAACTAAAGGCTTTGCTTCACCTCAAAGTTAAGGTTTGAAAATTTGAATTCCAACTGATTTGAATTCTAGTGTGGAATTTGAATTGAGTTTGGTTATTTGAATTTGAAATGGAATTTGGATTATTCATTTGCATTGTTCCAAAAGCATAGCAAACCAACTCCAATATTTCTGAATTTTGGCATGGCTGCTAATTCAAATGTGGAGAACACATTTGTGGAACCAAATTTGCAAATTGAAGAAGTTGGGATTTGAAACTGAAATTTAAATTCAGATTAGAGGGCTTCCTCTTTTAATCCCAAACAAATAGTATAACCCCTCCAAATGAGCTGAAATTTTGGAGGTTGAATATTTGAAATATGAAGACAAAAGTTATGAATTTAGATCTCCATGTTGGGAAGTTTTGGGAAGTTTGAATCACCACTTTGAACTCACACCATTAGAATTCAAAGTTTTAATTCCCCTCATTTTTCCTAAGTGTAAATGTGTTGAAATTATTGCTACCACTTTTTTGGGATTTTACATCCCTCCCCCCTTAAAAAGAATCTCGTCCCGAGATTCCAAAAGAAAAAAAAAGTGGGGAAACTTTACCGGGTGTACGATGATAGCAAGTTCGGATAATTTGTTCCTAGATAGTCCTCGCTTTTCCATGTCGCCTCATCAGCGGTATGGTTACTCCACAAGACCTTATAAAACCATAAGGTCCGGTTTCTTGTGGCGCGAGTCTTTTCAACGATAATCCGGATGGGATACTCCGTGTACGTGAGGTCTGGTTGAAGAACTTCTATGTCTTCAGTGCGGATTTCAGATGAGGGTTTGAGGCACTTCCTCAGCTGAGAGATGTGGAAGACGTTGAGAATTCCTGCGAGCAATAGGCCACGGATACACATTTCTCAATGACAGTGAACGAACCTCTGAATCATTGTGCAAGTTTGCCCTTCACTCCGAAATGATGAACTCCCTTCATCAGAGACACACGGACATAAACATGGTCCCCGATGTCGAAGTGAAGAGGACGGCGTCTTTTATCCGCATAGCTCTTCTGACGAGATTGAGCAGCCTTGAGGTTGGCTTGTATTACTCGCACTCGTTCTTCAACCTCATTCACATGTTCAATGCAGTAGATCGCGGGACTCGCACCAGTTGAGTGGTGTGCGACATTTCCGGCCATAGAGAGCTTCATATGGCGCCATCTTGATGCTAGCTTGATAGACATTGTTGTATGAAAACTCCGCCAACGGCAAATGATCGTCCCAATTTTTTCTGTGGTGTATGGCACAAACGCGTAGCATGTCTTCAAGCACTCGATTCACCCATTCGGTTTGACCATCCATCTGCGAGTCATATGCAGAGCTTCGGATCAGTTTGGTCCCCAATGACGCGTGCAGCTGTTCCCAAAACCGAGCGATGAACAGCGCACCATGATCTGAAATAATGGAGCGGGGAACACCGTGCAAGCACAAGATCCTTGCGATATATAACTCCGCATATTTCTTGGCCACGTAACCCGTATGTACGGGAATAAAATGAGCCGACTTGGTTAGTCGATCGACTATCACCCAAATCGAGTCATGCTTGTGAGACGTGAGAGGTAACCCGACTATGAAGTCCATGCTGATATCCTCCCACTTCCATGCTGGAATGTTCAATGGTTGCAGCTGTCCGGCTTTACGCATATGGTCGGCTTTTGTCCGCCGACACGTATCACATTTGGATACGTACTTTGTGATTTCTCTTTTCATTCGTGTCCACCAAACCCTGGTTTTCAGATCCTGGTACATCTTGTTGCTGCCCGGATGAATAGAATACTTGAACAAATGAGCTTCGTCCAAGATTTTCTTCCGAAGCTTCATGTCACGGTGTACCACTATACGGTCTTTAAACCATAGAGTACCGTTTTCATCCCTTCGGAAGCATTTCATTTTGCCATTCTTCATTCTTCTCCGAATGTGCGACATTCCCATGTCTTCCTTCTGAGCTTCCATAATCTCCTCTCGTATGGTAGGGACGAGAGCAAAATTATATAATGCCCCATATGGAACCAAGTACAGACTCGGCTCCTCCTCTTCAAGTGGGGTGATGGACAAATTGTTGACATGAGATTTGCAGCTTAAGGCGTCAGCAACCACATTTGCCTTTCCGGGATGGTAGTGAATCTCGATCTCATAGTCTTTGATCAGTCCTAGACATCTCTGTTACCGCATATTCAACTCCTTTTGAGTGAATATATATTTCAAACTCTTGTGGTCGGTGTAGTAATGCACTAAGTTCCCAAGTAAATAGTCTCTCCACATTTTCAATGCCAACACCACAGCAGCGAGCTCAAGATCATGAGTCGGATAGTGCTGCTCGTGGTTATGAAGTTGACGTGAGCCATAGGTGACCACTCTTCCTCCTTGCATCAATACACAACCAAGCACGATGCCGGACGCATCACAATATACGTCAAAGGGCTTGGTCGTATCCGGTTGAGCTAACACCGGGGCTGTTGTAAGATGCTTCACCAATGCTTGGAAAGCTCATTCACATGCTGAGCTCCAAACATATTTGATTCCTTTCTTCAACAGTTCAGTCATTGGCTTAGCAAGCTCGGAGAAGTTTGGTATGAATCTCCGGTAATATCCCGCTAAACCGAGAAAACTCCTGACTTCATGGACTGATGTGGGGGACTTCCATTTCAGCACTTGCTCGATTTTGCTTGGATCAACTGCAATGCCTTCTGCAGAAATAATATGACTCAGAAATGGCACTTTGCTGATCCAAAACTCGCACTTGCTGAACTTGGCATAAAGCTTATAGTCTCGCAATCGTTGGAGCACGATATGCAAGTGTTCGGCGTGATCTTCTTCAGACTTGGAGTAAACCAAGATGTCGTCGATAAACACCACCACGAACTTGTCCAACTCCGGCATGAACACTGAGTTCATGAGATACATGAAATGTGCCGGGGCGTTGGTGAGACCAAAGGACATGACGAGGTATTCATACAGCCCATATCTCATCGAGAAGGCCGTCTTCGGAATGTCCTCCACTCGGATCTTGATTTGGTGATATCCGGAGCGAAGATCCATCTTTGAAAATACACTCGCACCCAGAAGTTGATCAAAGAGAATATCGATGCGGGGCAGTGGATATTTATTCTTGATGGTGACGGCGTTGAGAGGTCGGTAGTCCACAAACAACCTCAAGGTTTCATCCTTCTTCTTCACAAACAGCGCCGAGCATCCCCATGGCGAGGAACTCGGTCGAATGAAACCCTTCTTCATTAAATCATTGAGCTGATCCTTCAGTTCAGCTAGCTCATTCGGAGCCATCTTTTACGGTCTCCGTGATATCGGTGTCGTCCCAGGTACAAGTTCATTCTTGAACTCGACATCTCTTTCGGGTGGCATGCCCGGGAGATCATCCGGAAAGACATTCGGGTTTTCACGGACCACACGAATATCCTCAAGTTTTGTGGCTTCCGTGTTATATGTGGCTTGAGCTTCTTGAACCAAACGGTCAAGAATGAGAGTATGTGGTTCATGAAGTGGCGAGTTTAAATGAACCACACGGGGAACGATGTCAAGAACAACGCCATGGCAATGTAGCCATGAAATTCCTATAATGACATCGAGTTTTTGACTCTCTAACATAATTAGAGAAGTCGGGTATAGATTCCCACCATTCAAACGATAAGCACATGTTTGGCTACTTCATCCAGTATATACAACAGTAGTGCGAGAATGGAATAAATAATACGCATAACAATCACACATATGGATAAAGTATAAACTTTATACAACATATACATCCCTGGACCATGTCACATGATCGAGTTCCAAAGTAATGAACTTTATGGATTGAAAGTTCATTTCGACCATCGTGGGTCGCCACGGGATGTTAAGTGCGTTAGCATGCGTAATTCCTCGCTATTGTACTGGACCCAAATATGTACTTGCTCGAAGTGATATGTCGAATGCATAAACTTTTCGACTCCAACTCGCTATTTTGCAACAGCCACTGGCTATCAAAATGTGAAACTAATGGTTTTGGTTGAAAAACTTCAACATGCTGTTCTCTGTCCAGCTTCTGGTCCAGCAGACCAGTTGGAAGAATTTAACTGTTTTGGCCACATTAGAGGCAAAACCTGGACTAGAGTTCAACAACAAAATTGTAGTAGACTCAAAAAGTAATCCAGATTGTATTTATTTTCCTACATAGACTTCCTAGTTTATGAGTTATGATTTTTACAAGTTGACAGAATTTTCTCAGTAATTTTGACAGCACCTCTTTTGCAAGTGGCTGTTTTGTTCCCAAAATTCCATCATATTCTGCCCTCAATCTAGGAAAACACTGAACTAAAAAGTTGTAGCATATTTCTTATACTTTCCAACGATGTCTTACTTGACGCTTAGAAATTTTTCTACAGAAAGTTGTGGTCGAAATACAGAAAATTCCAGAGAGCATTTTTGGTCTGTCCTGTTTCTGGACAGTGCCTACTCATCTGAGATTTTCATCCATTAAAGGGAGATTTTGTTCTGGAGTTCTACAAAAAAATTGTAGAAGACTTCCAAACCTTTCCAGAATAGTATCCCACATCTCCATTGGTTCAACTAATCCTAATTTATACCCTGTTTAATTCAGCAAAGTTTCTGCCGAAAACAGGGAAGGTTAATCCTAAGTTTTTGAGATTGGATCTATACTCCCAATTGACTCTTAGTTCAATATGAGAGTTCAGCAGCCCCTAAATGGAATCCTAAACTTCATTTTTAACTCTTTTCATTGAAAATACCATTTTATGCAACTAATAACTTATCTTGGTACTACATTTCCTCACCAAAGAAAAATCCTAAGCCGGTATTCCAGCTTGTACGTGTCAAAGGGTGGAACTAAGAACGTCACTCACAAACGATTTCTAAACGTCATGCTCTAAAGTGGTTAATGTACCTCCAGAAGAACACACAATAATGGTGCACACAAAGGTTTTTGACATTTCAGGCAGTTCCATATCATAATAAAAACATATGGTCCGTATCATTGCCATATGGATCGTCCTTGAGTCAAGCCACGTCTCAAGGTACATGGTCGTGTTTTCACACCACACAACGGGAAACTCAAGTAAAGCGTGAACGGGTCGTCACGGTTGGGAATTGTATCAACCCAACAGATACCACCTACTGCCTCATGACCGTTGAGGCACACCGATGGCGAGCGCTGCGTATGGCCCTTTGAACATTGAACGTTCAAGAGTTGCATACTATCGTGTTGCTTACCACACGATGGGGTATTCTCACTTTTGCCTAAATCACGCTGGAGATTAGCGTTTTCATATGCTCTCAGAACCATGGGAAGGTTCAGAGACTCATATTAACTACCGTGCCAAGCCACGGTATACCATTCCATACTATTGCTCGTATGGCGAGCTTACCGCAATTGATCCGCCTGCGGTGACGTACCTTACCTCTTACCTGATGTCGGAGCGTCGTTACAGAATGTATAACAAGTATGTTAGCATTTCCACCATAGTAACTACTACTATCATAGACCTTATGTGGGCATAGCGACTAATCCTCACTCGACTACTTCTAAATTTTCAAAATAGGCTCTTTTCGAGCGTGCTATTCCCAATGCGGCTCTGATACCATGACTGTGGGGACCACCCCATGGTTCACCCACTCCGGGATCGCAGAGGGTGGTGCCGTGCGATGCGGCACCCAACAGCACACAGGAAAAGATTAAGAACAACATACAAACTTTTATTTGATATAAAAACAGCGGAAGTCTTTTACAAACTTACTGTACAACGGAAGTATTATACATACTACACTCTCATACTAACTAAGCAAAAAGTGTAGCCGTTCAGCCCGGGGACGCTACACACTAGCAGCACTCAAACGAAGTTAACAGCAGCATGCAGGGCTCCAGCTCGGCCGTGTACCCCGACAGGGGCACCGCCTCGTCCTCAGACCCCTCCTCATAGCTCTCACCTGCACACAGCTCAAATATTGCAACCGTGAGCATGATGGCTCAGCAAGGCTTAACCGACAACCCTAGTCATGGAACTCTACATGCAGGGATGTGTAATATGGGAAAAAGACATTGCAATAAAGACACACCTACATGTTGATCCTTACTTTCAGTTTTATAGCAACAGTTTCATGTGCCTTAGGCAGCCCTCACATCGGAAGTCCACAATAACACAAGAAACGCTTTCCTACGATGTGGTGATGCCCAAAGTTGAAGATAAACTTAATTAGATCTACAACTACAGCATACAAGGTTTCAAGACATTAATAGTTCATCACAGCATCTTATCATTCATCTGGCTTCTTTCACTTCTTGCTACGTCACAGAACAGTGAACAAGCGGTACTCAAATAACCGCGAGGTACGGTGATTGCAATCAGGAGACACCCAGACAACACGTCACATACACCCACTTTCAGAAGTGTGATGCCACACACCTTCCTACTCTGTCATGCAACGACCTTTCAAAGGAAACCTAAATGCCTAACCGGTCCGTCCGTAACGGGCAGGAGGTCCCCGCGTGGAGCGTGACTGTGCCCACCGGCAGATTTACACCTTGCTACCCTCAACCCACTCCTATAAAACGGTTGGGTAAGCCTCGGCACCCAGGTTAACCAATTACAGTGGTTTCCTTCTTATGTCAGTATGCCATCCGGTACTGTTCGATACTTGTTCATCAGGCCCGCACGCGACTTGGTCCTCAATCGACACCAACAGTTCTATGCACGTGAGACCTGCGCTCACTGCATCCTATCCCCCTGTTGGGTCTCAGTTTTACAACTCTTAAGCCATTTTCTACTCTTTTCATACCGTGTGGTAAAACCTTACCTCGCGAGTAGATTCCAACTACTCGACTTCTGACGAGATCCTAAGCATATTAGCATGGCATTCTCTACTCTCGAGTCTGTAAACTACCCAACCCTTCATAGGATTTAAAGTCATGCAAGTGGGGTTTCAAACACCTTAATTCTAATGCAACCATTTCAACCTAGACATAAGTGATACAAATGAAAAACTTTGTAAAAGGTACTTAAATGCAAACCGGGGCTTTTCTGGTTGCAAGTTAAATGGAAAGTCAGCGTATGGTGGGAGGATGTGGCGGACCGGAATCCGCTCATCCAGGATCGCAGAGGGTGGTGCCGCACGATGCGACACCCGATAGCACACATCATAAGGATCCATTGTATTACATTGAAAACCAACTGAAATGTACCAAGTAGTACAATACTCAGTTACAAACTAGTGTTCATATTACACAGCAGAAAATAAATTTGTACAACTCACGCCCGTCTACGTAGCAAAAGTCGGTTGCCCAGCCCTAGGACAACCCACACTAGCTGCACCTCTCCAGCTCAGCACGGCGTGTACGGCTCCCACTCAGCCGTGGTCCCCGACGGAGGGTAACCCTCGCCGGTGGACTCGTAACCTGAGTCCGTGGGTGGCTCCTCACCTGAAAAACACGTAAGCAGCAACCATGAGCACGATGGCTCAACAAGACTTAACCGACTCACCTAGGCATGAAACTCTACATGCAGTTTACACGAACATGGGATAGTAATTTCAGCAAATGGACACGCCTACAAGTTCATCCTTAGTTCATCTTTTAGCCACAAGTTAACTGTTCATTAATAAGAAATTTAGTAAGCAATATTTGGTGGCACACATGTAGCAATACAATTATACATATCAGCAGAATTGAATCATAACATTCCATGATTTATCTATGTTACGATGCAGTGAACAAGAACTACTCGTCACCGTGAGGGACGGCGAATCGACTCGATATACACCTGCAGGGATACCCAAAGAGCACGTCACGTACCCCCACCAGTTGAGCTGCACAGCACGCTCACTTGATGTCGTATGGGACAACCTTTCACCCAACAGCCCAAACGTCAAACCGGTCACACCGAAACGAGCTGGAGGTTCCCTACACGGAGCATCTCTCTATGCCCGTTAGCAGATTTCCACCTTGTTTCCCTCAGCCTACACCTATAAATCGGTGCGTTATGCCTCGACGACCGGAGGTTTAGGTTACATCGGTTTATCGGGGCCCATATATTCGATATGCCTTCTGTACGTTCAATACTTGTTCATCAGGGCCGCACACGGATCGGTCCTCAATCAACACGGACAGGGCCTCGCACACAAGACTTCCTCTAGCTGCGCCCTAGCCCCTGCCTAGTCTCATTTTCATTACTAAAGTAACCTCACATTACTCGAACCAATCCCGTGTGTCCCAAGCCTAAACTCGCGAGTAGATTCCAACTACTCGACTTGTACGAAAGTTCTAGGAATCATTAAGCCTAGCCAGTCTACTCGAGGTCTTAGACACTACGCTCACTCTTATCTGAAAATCTGGTTATGCATTTGGGTTTCATCCATCCTACACCTAATGCACATCCATACCTCATACTAAACATGTAAACAAAGCAAAACTTTACAAAAGGTGTTAATGAAAACCGGGGCTTGCCTTGTTGCTGCTGGTCAGATGTTAAGGCTTCGTCCGGAAGGAGGAAGTCGAGCACTTCCGGAGTCTCCTCGCCTTCAGCGACTACACATCAACGAGATACTACATGTCAATTCAAATGCAATGTTTAGAATTGAATAAGCAATTACAATAACTCTAGCTAGACCTCCCCTTTGGTTCTGAAATTTTTATGATAACTTGGTAGGGTCCTAACCAGAGTACTGACCAAGTTTCATTTGAAATAAAGTTCATTTGAGCCTTGTACAAATAAAAGCCTATTTGGTCAACATTAGAGCCTCTAAAGAATTCCAGGGTTTTTTCATGGCTCCAACCATTAATTTCTGAAGACTAGAATTTAAGATGGTTCTAATGGAACTGGTTTCATGTCATGTGAAGAATTCTAGAGGAAATTATGTCCTAAACAAGATTTGAGAAAATCTGAAAAATGTTTCTGTACATTTTTCTATTTTCTCAGGGCAGTTCCCTTAATCACCCCATTAGGATGACTAAATGAACTTGGATGGGTCTGCAAATTTTACTGTGGCTCAAGGATTTTCCATTGAACCCCCAGCCAAATTTCAGAATTTTCATAAAGTAGTTCTCCAGATAAAATTCCTAACAGTTTAAACTTTAGGGAATTAATTCTGTAAAACTATTAAGTTTCATGAGCTGAAATTTGTGTTGCTGGCAAGTACTCAAAAAGCTGAGTTTAGAAAAATTTGGTTCACTGAATTTGGAGCTTCCTAGCAAAAGTTTTATGCATTTGAAGTTTGATCTAAACTGGAAAATCCTAAAATGTTTAAACTTTGCGGGTGGGGCTCACTCTTTAAACCGGCCCACTGAGAACACGGCCACACCGCGGCCCACGGAGTTTTACCCGTGCTGCCGCACCGGATCCCCGCCGCAAAGTGGATCCCCGCGAGCACACAGAGGCTGACCGGTGGACCCGGCCCCCCTTTGTCTACCTTGCGACCTCCCGCGACTTCCGCGGCGGCGCTTCGCTGGAGCTCTCGCCGCCGGCCATTTCGCTGCATCACCTCCGACGGATTTCGCTGCCTGTGTCTAACTTGGCTCGGAGAACACGCTGGCGCCCTCACCGAAGCTCGGCGATGGCCGGAACCATGCCCGCGACGGTGACATCCTATCCCTACTCTGGCGACGTCGCCCGAGCCACTCGGTGCCTTATTTTCGGAACAGTTTGCTCCTACAGCTCCTCTGTGGCATGCTGAGCATGAAAATGAGCTCGGTTTGCCATGGAAACGGCCGGATCTAGGACCTCACCGGCGACCCTCCCTTCCGCTAGAATGTTACCAGTGAAACTAGGATTTGGAATGGTGGTTCCTGCGGTTTCTTGCTCGGAGAGACGCGCACGGGTGTCTGGAACGTGTGTGAGCTGCAGCTTGACCGGCGGTTGCTTCTGTGCAACAAATTTCGTCGATGACCGATTTCTAACCCTAAGGTGCACCGTGGGAGAAAATGCAGAATTCTCGCTCTACCCTGCATGAAACAGTGAAAGGTTTCCTCCTACAGCTTCCTCACACGAGGACGCACCTTTTCTTCTCTGGTGGTGGCGCGTGATGCAGCCGGGATCGGCCGGTCACCGGTGATCAGAGAATGGTGGTGAAACACTCGCGAGCGGGAGCAACTGCGGGGTGGGAGAATGTGGGTTCAGCCGGGGCACCGCGAAAATGACCGAGTGGTTGTCGTACTGGTGCTGTGACTCGCGAGTTTCACCGTGTGGTGTCCTCTTCCACTCGGGCGCGGGAGCAGGAGCTGGCGCGCTGTGCTCGGTCGACGTCGGTGAGAAACAGGCAGCGCTCGGTTGTGCAGCAGCTCTCCCACTGACCTGTGGGCCCAACTCTCCCCTAATCCCCTTTTCCAAATTCTTCTGTAAGTATCCCAGCTAATCTCCATTAAATGAGAGACTTAAGCACCAAGTCACAGTTTGAATTTGATTTCTTCAGTTTGAAACTGGTTTGGCTAAATTTGCTGGCCATTTGAATTTGAAATTCAAATTCAGTTTTGAATTAATGCAAATTTAGCCCCCCGACAAGATGAAGTCCAATGGGGATGAAAATTGGTGGGCTAACTCAGAAAAATATGCTGAGTTTGAATATGAAGCCAACTTTTGAATTTAAGTGATGAAAGTTGCTGCAATTTGAATTTATATTCAAATTGGGCTCTTTTTCAAATGCCTCCAAAAGTGCCTCAAAAAGTATTAGATTTGCATGAACTTTGGCCTCAACCTTCCCAAGACAATTTAAGGTCTAGGGTTGAGCTCAACCTTGCATGTTCATGTGTAGAAATCCTACTTTTTGAAAGTTAGGGCTTTCCCCTCTAATCACCCTTTTGATGGTGGTTACTTGCTCTTCACAAGTATTTACAAGATATCCACAACAAAAGCTGTAGTGTTGTGAGGTGATGGAAAATTTTTGCAAGTCCCTTTTCTTGGGCTTTTACAGAGGACGTCCAACGGCTCCGGTGTATCTTCAACTTTGGTCACTATATGAGATGTAGCAAAATATATGTACAAGTGCTAATGAAATATAAGAATTGACTTCTATTCATATCTATTGCTATTTATGTTCCTTAATTGGCTTTGGGATTTTTACAGTGGATACTAGACTCTCTAAGGATGATCTGAGCAAAATTTGGAGAAATTTCATTGCACCTTGTGGTCTCCAAAATTCCCACAATACAAGGCTTCTCTGAATTTTGAGCCCAATCTGGAGTTTTAACATGTCTAACAGTGGAAGATCTGATTAGGGTAAGTATCCATGGTTCTTACAAAATTTGTTTCACCAGTTTTGGAGCTACCAACAGAGAGATATGAATTTTTGAAGTTGGACAGGAGTTCTGAAAAGTTTCTGTTTAGAATTTGAATGTCCAAATAAAGACTGAACTTTGGAAGGTAATTTAGCCTAGCAAATGAACTCCAATGAAGCTCAAATTTTTACTGGAGTTCAGTAACTATGCAAAAAATTAGCTTCCCAAATTTGGAAATGTTTCATAAAGAATTGCTCTTGAAATAAATCTCTAAAGGATTTATTTAAAACAATTCTACAGAAATTCCTGGGCATTTTCATAGAAAGCAATATGTTTCTCTGTGAAGTACTCCTCATGAGGATTCTAACAAAATTGGTTTCACCCTTTTTGGAGTTTTCCACACAGAGTTATGGGCCTGCAAAGATTAGCTAATTTATGGAATTATTTGCTTCACAGAAACTTCAAATAATTCCACCGGCGGCTGACAGTGGGGTCCACAGGTCGGTCGTATTCAACCTCCCGACAGACCCCGTGCGCGCACGCCGGAACCAAAAATGGCGCGCTTCGTTCTCCTCCGATTCTCAACCATTTTTGATGCGGTTTTGTGCTACATCATGCTCACGTCACAACCTAGCAGCCGGGCAAGGTTTTGAGGCATGAAAACGCCGGGAAACCCATCGGCACCGGCGAGGCGGCTCGGTGGCACGGCACCAGCGAGGAAAAGCACGTCCCAAGCTTCAACCGGCGAGCTAAGGTGCAGTACACCATCCCTAGAGCATGTAGAACACGATGCTACCCCTAGCCCGAGCCGAAAACGCCCGCAAATGGGAGCTCGACGGTGAACCGAGCCGTTTTGGCCGGTGGCGACGGATTCTCGTCACCCGGGGTGTAGAAGGGACGGTTTGCTTTGTGGTTCGGCATGGGAGGGTGCTAGGAGCCCTAGTAGCTGTGTCTAGAACCGGAGAACCGATGATCAAATGTGTGGAGAGAATTTCCCGAAGTTGTTTTGATCGGTTCTTCACGTGCACCGTCGGTAATCCAAAAATTCTGGCTAGCCGGCGGTGGTAAAGAACAAAAGGGCTTCGGTATGTGAAACTAGACTCCATGACGCACCTTTGTGTGGCTTTTCTCACGCAGGGGAGGTCAGAGTCCACTGGAAGACGTGGAACTGAGTCGGCGGCGTCGTGCCCTGTTTTCCTCGGAGAAAAACAGCTTGGCACCATTGTAGACGGCTGGCCACGGGCTGGGGAAGGGTGGAAAACGTCGAGGGGTCACTAGCGGAGCTGGTGCGTGGCTCAGCTAGGGGCTGATGTTGCCGGACGATGATCAGCGATGGGGGACCGAAAGAAATGGCTTAGCTCGGGGTCTCGGTCGTGCGCTCGAGCAGAGAGGCTGAAAGGGCTGTGGTGTAACGTGGAGAAGAGAAATAGAAGTTTGCTGCAGCTCTGATCACCTACGCGCACAGGATGACTTCGCACTCCAGGATCGCATAGGGTGGTGCCGTACGATGCGGCACCCAACAGCACACCAGAAAAGAATAAAGAACAACATACAAACTTTTATTTAATATAAAACAGCGGAAGTCTTTTACAAAATATAACTATACAGCGGAAGTAATGTACATTAGTAGCCTCTCATCCTAACTATGCAAAAGTGCAGCCGTCCAGCCCGGGGACGCTACACGCTAGCAGCATGGAACCGGAGAAATCACGGCGGCGTGCAGGGCTCCATCTCGGCTGTGTACCCTGACGGGGGCATCGCCTCATCGTCGGAACCCTCCTCATAGCTCTGACCTGCATACAGCTCAAATATTGCAACCATGAGCACGATGGCTCAGCAAGGCTTAACCGTCTGACCTAGGCATGGAACTCTACATACAGGGAGGTGTATGATAGGAAAAGGAATTTGCGACAAAGACACGCCTATAAGTTGATCCTTACTTTCAGTTTTATAGCGTCAAATTCATGTGCCTTAGGCAGCCCTCACATCGGAAGTCCACAATCAAACAAGAAACGCTTTCCTCCGATGTGGTGATGCCCAAAGCGGAAAGTAAACTTAATTAGCTCTACATCTACAGCATATATGGTTTCCAAAACATTAATATATCATCGCAGCATATTATCATTCAACTGGCTTACTTCACGTCTTACTAAGTCACGAAACAGTGAACAAGCGGTACTCAAATAACCGCGAGGGACGGTGATTGAAATCAAGACACACCCGGACAACACGTTGCATACACCCACTTTCAGAAGCGTGATTCCACACCCCTTCCTACTCTGTTGTATGCAACAACCTTTCAAAGGCAATCTAAATGCCGAACCGGTCCATCCGTAACGGGTAGGAGGTCCCCGCGTGGAGCGTGACTGTGCCCACCGGCAGATTTACACCTTGCTACCCTCAACCCACTCCTGTTTACGGTTGGGTAAGCCTCGGCACCCAGGTTAACCATTTACATCGGTTTCCTGCTTATGTCAGTACGCCATCCGGTACTGTTCGATACTTGTTCAGCAGGCCCGCACACGACTCGGTCCTCAAGCGACACCAATAGGGCTACGCACGTGAGACCTCCGCTCACTGCTTCCTATCCCCCCTGCTGGGTCTCATTTTCACCACTCTTAAGCCATTTTCTATTCTGACCAAACCGTGTGATAAACCTTACCTCGCGAGTAGATTCCAACTACTCGACTTCTACCGAGGTCCTAAGCATATTAGCGGGGCCTTGTCTACTCGTCGGCTTTGTAATATATCCACCCTTCATAGGATTTAAAAGGTTATGCAAGTGGAGTTTCAAACACCTTACCTCTAATGCAAACATTCACCCTAGACATAAGTGAGACAAATAAAGAATTTTATAAAAGGTACTTAAGTGCAAACCGGGGCTTGCCTGGTTGCGAGTTAAAGGGGAAGTCAACTTCAGGTGGCAGGACGTCCAAAGGCTCCGGTGCGTCCTCAACTTCGGTCACTAAATGAAATGTAGCAAAATAGATGTATAAGTATTAAGGATTTATAAGAATTGAACTACTTTTCATAGCTATTGCTATTTAGGATCCTTAATTGGCTTTGGGAATTTTACAGTGGATACTAGGCCCTAAAAAGATGATTGGAGCCAAATTTGAGACATGTCATTGCATAATGTAGTCTTTACAATTCCTACAAGTACAATGCTTATCTGAATTTCGAGCCCAAATCAGGAGCTTTGATATAGCTAGAAATGGAAGATCTGATTAGGGTAAGTCTCCATGGTTCTAACAAAATTTGTTTAACCATTTTTGGAGCTACCATCAGAGAGATATGAATTTTTGAAGTTTGGACAGGAGTGCTGAACAATTTCTGTTTAAATTTGAATTTCCAAATAAAGGCTGAATTTGGGAAGGTAATTTGACCTAGCAAATGAACTCCAATGAAGCTCAAATTTTTATGGAGATCAGTAATGTCATGAGGAACTTCCTGGCCAAATTTGAAGAAATTCCATAACAGAGATATTCTGCACTAAATTCCCAAAGATTTAACTTTGATAAATCTTGGAGAAATATCCAGAGATCTTCAGATCAATTTCTTTGCACTTCTGCAGAGTACTGACTGAGAGAAATCCAATAAAATTTGTTTCACAAATTTTGGACATCCCTGCAGAAAGTTATGGAGGTATGAAGTTTGAACCAATTTTCTGGAAATCAATTCTATGATTTTTTTTGCTAATTTATTTAATCCTGAGATAACCTACTGATTAAGCCCTCTAAATAAGCTCCAAAAATCCTAAATTTTTTACTGGAGGTCAGGCACTATGAAGTGGACTAGCTGCCCAAATTTGGGAATATTTCATAAAGAATTGCTCCTGTAATAAATCCCTAAAGGATTTACTAAAAACAATTCTACATAAATTCCTGGGCATTTTCATAGCATGCAATTTGTTCCTATGTAAAGTACTCCTGCTAAGGATTCAGAAAAAAATTGTCTCACCCTTTTTGGAGCTGTCTACACAAAGTTATGAATTTTTCAAACTGTGATAGCTCTCTGTTTAAAATCTACACAGAGACTTACTCAGGTCCTTCTTCAACCTCCCGCCAGAGGCGCGTGTGCACACCAGTTCAAATCGTGGCATGGCTCGTTCTCTGTCATTTCTCCACCAAATTAGCTCCGGTTTCGCCCTACATGCTCCTGGGAACATGGCGCAGCTGCCGGGCAAGGTTTCCACGCATGAAAACGGCCGAAAACAGGCTGGCACCAGTGGGGCGGCTCGGGAGCTTGGCATCAACGCGTTCTGGTGCGTACGAAGCTTCTTCTGGCGAGCTACCTTGCCCTAAAGCATCACCAATGATCGGGGAACATGGAACGCAGGCTAAACCTTGCAGCAAATGGCCGGAACATAGGATTCACCGGAGGACCGACCCATTTTCGCCGCCGCCGGTGATTTCTCGTCGCCCGGGGCGTGTGGTGGACGGTTTGATGCGTGCTTTGGCGTGGGAGGGCGCTAGGATCCCTAGTTTCCGTGGCTTGAATTGTAGAACCGATGATCAACCGCGTTGGACGAATTTCCAGTTTTGGTGTGGGTCGGTTCTTCACGTGTACCGGTGCCAAAACCTAAATTCCGGCGAGACAGTGATGGGGAAGGGTAAGGGGACTGTGGTAGCATGATCTACACACCTTGGCGTTCCTTAGGGAGGTGCTGGACGTGAATAGAGGCGTTGGAGCGGCTGGAACTCGAGGAGCAGTGAGGGCGACGGTGCTCTGCTTTCTTCCGGCGTAGAACGGCTCGGGCACAGCGAGGGGAGGCCGGGGATGAGCTGAGGAAGGGTGGATGACGTTCAGTGGAGGCAGGCGCACCTCCTAGTCGGCTCAGCTGGGCGCCACAGTGGCTGTAGGCTGATCGGGATGAGGAGCAGAGACACACGGGGTGGCCACGAGGTGTGTTGCTCGTGAGCGCTGAGAGGGAGCGGTACTCAGGGATTTGCTCGTGCAAGGAAGAGGAAGAACCACGGTTGAGTTAGGCAGCTGCTGATATTTACCATGTAGCAATCCACGCCAGCAATTGCTACTTCGGGTGCAAGTTTTCCATGCAGCTCGGTGGAGAGAAAATACAGCACGGTGGCAGCTCGAGAAGGACTCGAACAGAAGCAAATTGCCCCTGTTATTTCATGTGTCACTGCCATGTGGGTCCCACCTCACCTAATAGCTCTGATATTTTTTCTCCAAATTAAATCCTTTGCTTCCTCCCAAAGTCATGGATTGAATTTGCAGAATTCAAATGGTTTGAATTCTGGTGTAGAATTTGAATGTGGTTTGGTCATTTGAATTTGAAAATGAGTTTGAATTCTCCACTTTGTATTGCCTCAAAAATATAGCAAACCAGTTCCAACATTTCCAATTTTTGGCATGGCTGCTCATTCAAAGGTGGAGAACACATTTGTGAAACCCAATTTTCAAATTGAGGGAATTGGAATTTGAAACTGAATTTGAAATTCAGATTAGAGGGCTCTTCCTTTTAATCCCAAACAAATATTGAAACTCCTCCAAATGAGCTGAAATTTGGGAGGGTGAATATTTGGACTATGAAGATCCAAGCTGTGCATTTAGATCCCCATGTTTGGAAGTTTTGGGAAGTCTAAACCCTCACTTTGAACTTACCCCATTATAATTCAAAGTTTTAATTCTCCTCATTTTCATAAGTGCACATGAGCAGAATTTTCTTTCTACCACTTTTGGGGATTTTACATCCCTCCCCCTTAAAAAGAATCTCATCCCGAGATTCCAAAGGAAAAGTAAAGTGGGGAAAACCTTACCGGGTATATGATGATAGCAAGTCCGGATAATACGCTCGTAGATAATCCTCGCTTTCCCATGTCGCCTCATCAGCGGTATGGTTACTCCACAAGACCTTGAAGAACCATAAGGTCCGGTTTCTTGTGGCACGAGTCTTTTCATCGATGATCCGGATTGGATACTCCGTATACGTGAGGTCCGGTTGAAGAACTTCTATGTCTTCAGTGTGGATTTCAGCTGAGGGTTTGAGGCATTTCCTCAGCTGAGAGATGTGAAAGACGTTATGAATGCCTGCGAGCGACGCCGGTAAATCTAGGCGATAGGCCACGGGTCTGCATTTTTCAATAACGGTGAACGGACCAATGAACCGCGGCGCAAGTTTACCCTTCACCCCGAAACGTTGAACTCCTTTCATCGGAGACACACGGACATACACATGGTCCCCGATGTTGAAGTGGAGAGGACGGCGTCTTTTATCCGCATAGCTTCTCTGACGAGATTGAGCAGCCTTGAGGTTGGCTTGTATCACTCGCACTCGTTCTTCAGCTTCATTCACCAGTTCAATGCCGTAGATGACTCGCTCGCCGGACACGCACCAGTTGCGAGGTGTGCGACATTTCCGGCCGTAGAGAGCTTCATACGGCGCCATCTTGATGCTAGCTTGATAGCCATTATTGTAAGAAAACTCCGCCAACGGCAACTAATCGTCCCAATTCTTGCCGTGGTGAATGGCACAAGCGCGTAGCATGTCTTCAAGCACTTGATTCACCCGTTCAGTTTGACCATCTGTCTGCGGGTGATACGCGGAGCTTCGGATCAGTTTGGTCCCCAATGATGCGTGCAGCTGTTCCCAAAACCGATAGACAAACAGCGCACCGTGATCTGAAATAATGGAGCGGGGAACACCGTGCAAGCATAAGATTCTTGCAATATAAAGCTCCATATATTGCTTGGCCACGTAACTGGTATGTACGGGAATGAAATGAGCCGACTTGGTTAGTCGATCAACTATCACCCAAATCGAGTCATGTTTGTGAGACGTGAGAGGTAATCCGACTATGAAGTCCATGCTGATATCCTCCCACTTCCACGCCGGAATGTTTAACGGTTGCAGCTGTCTGGCTTTACGCATATGGTCGGCTTTCACCCGCTGACACGTATCACATTCAGATACGTACTTTGCGATTTCTCTTTTCATCCGCGTCCACCAAAACCTTGTTTTCAGATCTTGGTACATCTTGTTGCTGCCTGGATGAATAGAATACTTGGACAATTGAGCTTCGTCCAATATTTTCCTCCGAAGCTTCATGTCGTGGGGTACCACTATACGGTCTTTAAACCATAGTGTACCGTTATCATCTGTTCGGAAGCATTTCATTTCGCCATTCTTCATCCTTCTCCGAATGTGCGACATTCCCACGTCTTTCTTCTGCGCTTCCATATTCTCCTCTCGTATTGTAGGGACGAGAGCAAGATTATACAATGCCCCATATGGAACCAAGTACAGACTCGGCTCCTCCTCTTCAAGTGGGGTGATGGACAGACTGTTGACATGGGATTTGCGGCTTAAGGCATCGGCAACCATGTTTGCCTTCCCGGGATGGTAGTGAATCTCGATCTCATAGTCTTTGATCAGTTCTAGCCATCTCCGTTGCCGCATATTCAACTCCTTTTTAGTGAATATATATTTCAGACTTTTGTGGTCGGTGTAGAGGTGTAGTAAGTTCCCAAGCAAATAGTGCCTCCACATCTTCAAGGCCAATACCACAGCAGCGAGCTCAAGATCATGAGTCGGATAGTGCTGCTCGTGGTTACGGAGTTGACGTGAGCCATAGGCTACCACTCTGCCTCCTTGCATCAATACACAGCCGAGCCCGATACCGGACGCGTCACAATATACGTCGAAGGGCTTGGTTGTATCTGGTTGAGCTAACACCGGGGCTGTTGTAAGATGCTTCACTAGTGCTTGGAAAGCTTCTTCACAAGCTGAGCTCCAAACATATTTGATCTCCATGTTCAACAGTTCAGTCATCGGCTTAGCAAGCTTGGAGAAGTTCGGTATGAATCTCCGGTAATATCCTGCTAACCCGAGGAAACTTCTGACTTCATGGACTGATGTGGGGGACTTCCATTTCAGCACTTGTTCAATTTTGCTTGGATCAACTGCAATGCCTTCTGCAGAAATAATGTGACCAAGGAATGGCACTTGGCTGATCCAAAACTCGCACTTGCTGAACTTGGCATAAAGCTTATGGTCTCTTAATCGTTGAAGTACGATATGCAAGTGTTTGGCGTGTTCTTCTTCAGACTTGGAGTAAACCAAGATGTCGTCTATGAACACCACCACAAACTTGTCCAACTCTGGCATGAACACTGAGTTCATGAGATACATGAAGTGTGCCGGGGCATTGGTGAGACCAAAAGACATGACGAGGTACTCATATAACCCATAAGTCGTCGAAAAGGCCATCTTTGGGATATCCTCCGCCCAGATCTTGATTTGGTGATATCCGGAGCGAAGATCCATCTTGGAAAATACACTCGCACCCACAAGTTGATTGAAGAGAATATCGATGCGGGGCAGTGGATATTTATTCTTGATGGTGACGGCGTTGAGAGGTCGGTAGTCCACACACAACCTCGAGGTTTCATCCAGTCTATACAATAGTGATGCGAGAATGGAATAAATAGTATGCATAACAGTCACACATATGGATAAAGTATAAACTTTATGCAACTTATACATCCCTGGACCGTGTCACACGATCGAGTTCCAAAGTATTGAACTTTATGGGTTAAAAGTTCATTTTGACCATCGGGGTCACCACGGGATGTTAAGTGCGTTAGCATGCGTAATTCCTCGCTATTATATTGGACCCAAGCATGTACTAACTCGAAGTGATATGTCAAATGCATAAACCCTTCAACTCCAAATCGCTGTTTTACAACAGCCACTGGACGTCAAACGGTGAAACTAAGTGTTTTGGTTGAAATACAGAAAATTCCCGAGAGCATTTGGTCTGCCCTGTTTCTGGACAGTACCTACTCATCTGATATTTTCATCCCATTGGAGGGAGATTTTGTTCTGGAACTCTACAGAAAAATTATAGAGGACTTCAAAACCTTTCCAGAATGGTATCCCACACCTCCATTGGTTCAACCAAACCTAATTTATGCCCTGTTCAAGTTCAGCAAAAGTTTCTGCTAAAAACAGGGGAGATTGTTCCTAAGTTTTTGAGATTGAATCTATACTCCCAATTGACTCTTAGTTCAATATAGGAGTTTACTAACCCCTAAATGAAATCCTAAACTTCATTGTGACACTTTTCTTTGAAAATAAACTTTTATGCAGTCGGTACTACGTTTCCTCACCAAAGAAAAATCCTAAACCGGTATTCCGGCATATACGGGTCACATGGTGGAACTAAAGACGTCACTCACAAACGGTTTCTACACGTCATGCGCTAACGTGGTTAATATACCTGCAGAAAAACACACAATAATGGTGCACACAAAGGTTTTAGCATTTCAGGCAGTTCCATATCATAGTAAAAACATACGGTCCGTATCATTGCCATACGGATCGTCCCTGAGTCAAGTCACGTCTCAAGGTACATGGTCGTGTTTTCACACCACACGACGGGGAACCCGAGTAGAGCGTGAACGGGTCATCACGGTTGGGAATTTTATCAACCCAACGGATACCACCTACTGCCTCATGACCGTAGAGGCACGCCGATGGCGAGCGCTGCGTATGGCCCTTTGAACATTGAACGTTCAAGAGTTGCATATTATCGTGTTGCTTAGCACACGATGGGGTATTCTCACTTTTGCCTAAAGCACGCTGGAGATCAGCGTTTTCATATGCTCTCAGAACCACAGAAAGGTCCAGAGACTCATATTCACTACCGTGCCAAGCCACGGTATATCATTCCATACTATTACTCGTATGGCGAGTTACCACAATTGATCCGCCTGCGGTGGTGTACCTTACCTCTTACCTGACGTCGGAACGTCATTACAGAATGTATAACAAATATATTAGCTTTCCACCATCATAACTAGTACTATCATAGACCTTATGTGGGCTTCATGACTAATCCTCACTCGACTACTTCTAAGTTTTCAAAATAAGCTCTTTTCGAGCGTGCTATTCCCAATGCGGCTCTGATACCACGACTGTGGGAGCCACCCCGTGGTTCACCCACTCCAGGATTGCATAGGGTGGTGCCGTACGATGCGGTACCCAACAGCACACCAGAAAAGAACAAAGAACAACATACAAACTTTTATTTAATATAAAACAGCAGAAGTCTTTTACAAAATATAACTATACAGCGGAAGTAATGTACATTAATAGCCTCTCATCCTAACTATGCAAAAGTGCAGCCGTCTAGCCCGGGGACGCTACACGCTAGCAGCATGGAACCGGAGAAATCACGGCGGCGTGCAGGGCTCCATCTCGGCCGTGTACCCTGACGGGGGCATCGCCTCATCCTCGGAACCCTCTTCATAGCTCTCACCTGCATACAGCTCAAATATTGCAACCGTGAGCACAATGGCTCAGCAAAGCTTAACCGTCTGACCTAGGCATGGAACTCTACATGCAGGGAGGTGTATGATAGGAAAAGGAATTTGTGACAAAGACACGCCTATAAGTTGATCCTTACTTTCAGTTTTATAGCGTCAAATTCATGTGCCTTAGGCAGCCCTCACATCGGAAGTCCACAATCAAACAAGAAACGCTTTCCTCCAATGTGGTGATGCCCAAAGCGGAAAGTAAACTTAATTAGCTCTACATCTACAGCATACATGGTTTCCAAAACATTAATATATCATCACAGCATATTATCATTCAACTGGCTTACTTCACTTCTTACTACCTCACGAAACAGTGAACAAGTGGTACTCAAATAACCGCGAGGGACGGTGATTGCAATCAAGACACATCCGGACAACACGTTGCATACACCCACTTTCAGAAGCGTGATTCCACACCCCTTCCTACTCTGTTGTATGCAACAACCTTTCAAAGGCAATCTAAATGCCGAACCGGTCCATCCGTAACGGGTAGGAGGTCCCCGCGTGGAGCGTGACTGTGTCCACCGGCAGATTTACACCTTGCTACCCTCAACCAACTCCTGTTTACGGTTGGGTAAGCCTCGGCACCCATGCTAACCATTTACATCGGTTTCCTGCTTATGTCAGTATGCCATCCGGTACTGTTCGATACTTGTTCAGTAGGCCTGCACACGACTCGGTCCTCAAGCGACACCAACAGGGCTACGCATGTGAGACCACCGCTCACTGCTTCCTATCCCCCCTGCTAGGTCTCATTTTCACCACTCTTAAGCCATTTTCTATTCTGACCAAACCGTGTGATAAACCTTACCTCGCGAGTAGATTCCATCTACTCGACTTCTACCGAGGTCCTAAGCATATTAGCGGGGCCTTGTCTACTCGTCGGCTTTGTAATCTACCCAACCCTTCATAGGATTTAAAAGGTTATGCAAGTGGGGTTTCAAACACCTTAACTCTAATGCAAACATTCACCCTAGACATAAGTGATACAAATAAAGAATTTTATAAAAGGTACTTAAGTGCAAACCGGGGCTTGCCTGGTTGCGAGTTAAAGGGGAAGTCAACTTCAGGTGGCAGGACGTCCAAAGGCTCCGGTGCGTCCTCAACTTCGGTCACTAAATGAAATGTAGCAAAATAGATGTATAAGTATTAAGGATTTATAAGAATTGAACTACTATTCATAGCTATTGCAATTTAGGATACTTAATTGGCTTCGGGAATTTTACAGTGGATAATAGCCCCTATAAGGATGATTTGAGCCAAATTTGGAGACATGTCATTGCATAATGTAATCTTTAAAATTCCTACAAGTACAATGCTTATCTGAATTTTGAGCCCAAATCAGGAGCTTTGATATAGCTAGAAATGGAAGATCTGATTAGGGTAAGTCTCCATGGTTCTAACAAAATTTTTTTCACCATTTTTGGAGCTACCATCAGAGAGATATCAATTTTTGAAGTTTGGACAGGAGTGCTGAACAATTTCTGTTTAAATTTGAATTTCCAAATAAAGGCTGAATTTGGGAAGGTAATTTGACCTAGCAAATGAACTCCAATGAAGCTCAAATTTTTACTGGAGATCAGTAATGTCATAAGGAACTTCCTGGCCAAGTTTGAAGAAATTCGATAACAGAGATATTCTGGACTAAATTCCCAAAGATTTAATTTGATGAATCTTGGAGAAATATCCAGAGATCTTCAGATCAATTTCTTTGCACTTCTGCAGAGTACTGACTGAGAGAAATCCAATAAAATTTGTTTCACAAATTTTGGACATCCCTGCAGAAAGTTATGGAGGTATGAAGTTTGAACCAATTTTCTGGAAATCAATTCTATGATTTTTTTGCTAATTTATTTAATCCTGAGATAACCTACTGATTAAGCCCTCTAAATAAGCTCCAAAAATCCTAAAATTTTTACTGGAGGTCAGGCACTATGAAAAGGACTAGCTGCCCAAATTTGGGAATATTTCATAAAGAATTGCTCCTGTAATAAATCCCTAAAGGATTTACTAAAAACAATTCTAAAGAAATTCCTGGGCATTTTCATAGCATGCAATTTGTTCCTCTGTAAATTACTCCTCCTAAGGATTCAGACAAAATTTGTCTCACCCTTTTTGTAGCTGTCTACACAAAGTTATGAATTTTTCAAACTGTGATAGCTCTCTGTTTAAAATCTACACAGAGACTTAACAGGGGTTCCACTGGTCAGGTCCTTCTTCAACCTCCCGCCAACGTGCACACCAGTTCAAATCGTGGCATGACTCGTTTTCCCTCATTTCTCCACCAAATTAGCTCCGGTTTCACCCTACATGCTCCTGGGAACATGGCGCAGCTGCCGGGCAAGGTTTCCACGCATGAAAACGGCCGAAAACAGGCCGGCACCGGTGGGGCGGCTCGGGAGCTCGGCATCAACGTGTTCTGGCGCGTCCGAAGCTTCTCCCGGCGAGCTACCTTGCCCTAAAGCATCACCAATGATCGGGGAACATGGAACGCAGGCTAAACCTTGCAGCAAATGGCCGGAACATAGGGTTCACCGGAGGACCGACCCATTTTCGCCGCCGCCGGCGATTTCTCGTCGCCCGGGGTGTATGGTGGATGGTTTGATGCGTGATTTGGCATGGGAGGGCGCTAGGATCCCTAGTTTCCGTGGCTTGAATTGTAGAACCGATGATCAACCGCGTTGGATGAATTTCCAGTTTTGGTGTGGGTCGGTTCTTCACGTGTACCGGCGCCAAAACCTAAATTCCGGCGAGACAGTGATGGGGAAGGGTAAGGGGACTGCGGTAGAATGATCTACACACCTTGGCGCACCTTAGGGGGGTGCTGGACGTGCAGTAGAGGCGTTGGAGCGGCTGGAACTCGAGGAGCAGTGAGGGCGACGGTGCTCTGCTTTCTTCCGGCGAAGAACGGCTCGGGCACAGCGAGGGGAGGCCGGGGACGAGCTGAGGAAGGGTGGATGACGTCCAGTGGAGGCAGGCGCACCTCCTAGTCGTCTCAGCTGGGCGCCACAGTGGCTGTAGGCTGATCGGGATGAGGAGCAGAGACACACGGGGTGGCCACGAGGTGTGTTGCTCGTGAGCGCTGAGAGGGAGCGGTACTCAGGGATTTGGTCGTGCAAGGAAGAGGAAGAACCACAGTTGAGTTGGGCAGCTGCTGATATTTACCATGTAGCAATCCACGCCAGCAATTGCTACTTCGGGTGCAAGTTTTCCAAGCAGCTCGGTGGAGAGAAAATACAGCACGGTGGCAGCTCGAGAAGGACTCGAACAGAAGCAAATTGCCCCTGTTATTTCATGTGTCACTGCCATGTGGGTCCCACCTCACCTAATAGCTCTGATATTTTTTCTCCAAATTAAATCCTTTGCTTCCTCCCAAAGTCATGGTTTGAATTTGCAGAATTCAAATGGTTTGAATTCTGGTGTAGAATTTGAATGTGGTTTGGTCATTTGAATTTGAAAATGAGTTTGAATTCTCCACTTTGTATTGCCTCAAAAATATAGCAAACCAGTTCCAAAATTTCCAATTTTTGGCATGGCTGCTCATTCAAAGGTGGAGAACACATTTGTGAAACCCAATTTTCAAATTGAGGGAATTGGAATTTGAAACTGAATTTGAAATTCAGATTAGAGGGCTCTTCCTTTTAATCCCAAAAAAATATTGAAACTCCTCCAAATGAGCTGAAATTTGGGAGGGTGAATATTTGGACTATGAAGATCCAAGCTGTGCATTTAGATCCCCATGTTTGGAAGTTTTGGGAAGTCTAAACCCTCACTTTGAACTTACCCCATTATAATTCAATGTTTTAATTCTCCTCATTTTTCATAAGTGCACATGAGCAGAATTTTCTTGCTACAACTTTTGGGGATTTTACATCCCTCCCCCCTTAAAAAGAATCTCATTCCGAGATTCCAAAGGAAAAGTAAAGTGGGGAAAACCTTACCGGGTATATGATGATAGCAAGCCCGGATAATACGCTCGTAGATAATCCTCGCTTTCCCATGTCGCCTCATCAGCGGTATGGTTACTCCACAAGACCTTGAAGAACCATAAGGTCCGGTTTCTTGTGGCACGAGTCTTTTCATCGATGATCCGGATTGGATACTCCTCGCTTTTCTTGCTACCACTTTTGGGGATTTTACAGGGAGCACGCGACGAAGCAGCTCGGTGGAGCATCGGGCGAGGGAATTCAGCTGGGAGATGGCGCTCTCGCGTGAACAACCGAAGGCAAAACAGAGGCGGTAAAGGCATATGGGTGGCTGACATGTGGACCCCATCTCCTCAATTCTTAATCCATTTTCCCACTGATCATTTTGCCACAGCTACTATAAATTAAAGGCTTTGCTTCACCTCAAAGTTATGGTTTGAAAATTTGAATTCCAACTGATTTGAATTCTAGTTTGGAATTTGAATTGAGAAAACTCAGAATTCTCGCTCTACCCTGCATGAAACAGTGAAATATTTCCTCCTACAGCTTCCTCACACGCGGACGCACCTTTTCTTTTCTGGTGGTGGCGCGTGATGCAGCCGGGATCGGCCGGTCACAGCTGATCAGAGAGCGGCGGTGAAACACTCGCGAGCGGGAGCAACTGCGGGGTGGGAGAACGTCGGTTTGGCCGGAGCACCGCGAAAACGACCGAGTGGTTGTCGTGCTGGCGCAGTGACTCACGAGTTTCACCGTGTGGTGTCCTCTTCCACTTGGGAGCGGGAGCAGGAGCTGGCGCGCTGTGCTCGGTCGACGTCGGTGAGAAACAGGCAGCGCTCGGTTGTGCAGCAGCTCTCCCACTGACCTGTGGGCCCAACTCTCCCCCTAATCCCCTTTTCCGAATTCTTCTATAAATGTCCCAGCTACTCTCCATTAAATGAGAGACTTAAGCACCAAGTCACAGTTTGAATTTGATTTCTTCAGTTTGAAACTGGTTTCGCTAAATTTGCTGGCCATTTGAATTTGAAATTCAAATTCAGTTTTGAATTAATGCAAATTTAGCCCCCGACAAGATGAAGTCCAATGGGGATGAAAATCGGTGGGCTAACTCAGAAAAATATGCTGAGTTTGAATATGAAGCCAAATTTTGAATTTAAGTGATGAAAGTTGCTGCAATTTGAATTTATATTCAAATTGGGCTCTTTTTAAAATGCCTCCAAAAGTGCCTCAAAAAGTATTGGATTTGCATGAACTTTGGCCTGAACCTTCCCAAGACTATTTAAGGTCTAGGGTTGATCTCAACCTTGCATGTTCATGTGTAGAAATCCTACTTTTTGAAAGTTAGGGCTTTCCCCTCTAATCACCATTTTGATGGTGGTTACTTGCTCTTCACAAGTATTCACAAGATATCCACAACAAAAGATGTAGTGTTGTGAGGTGATGGAAAATTTTTGCAAGTCCCTTTTGTTGGGCTTTTACATCCCCCCCTTAAAATAATCTCGTCCCGAGATTACACAAGAAGAGACAGCGATGTAATAGGAACTCACCCGTGCTGAGAAGCCATGAACTCCGGGTAGTTTGAGTGAAGGAATTCCTCGCTCTCCCACATTGCTTCTTTGGCCTTGTGGTTGCTCCAGAGTATCTTGTAGAACCACAACGTTCGGCTACGTGTGGTCCGAGCTTTCTCATCAATAATGCCCACTGGATATTCCTCATATGTCAAATCGGTTGCAGCTCGCCGACGTCTTCAGTGGAAACAGCAGTCGTATGCTTCAGACATTTTCGCAGTTGTGAAACATGGAAAACGTCATGAACACCGGCAAGAGATGCCGGTAGTTCTAGTCTGTACGCCGTTGGTCCACACTTTTTGGTGATAGCATAGGGTCCAATGAATCGTGGAGCAAGTTTCCCCTTCACGCCGAACCAGTGCAAGCCTTTCATGGGAGATACACGGAGATACACGTGTTCCCCGACGTCAAAGTGCAACGGCCTACGCCTCTTATCAGCGTCGCTTTTCTGCCGGGATTGAGCGGCCTTCAAGTTGGCTTGAATCATCCGAACGCGCTCTTCGGCGTCGTTCACCACATCAACCCCAAATGTGACCCTTTCACCGGACTCGCACCAGTTCAATGGGGTGCGGAATTTACGACCGTAGAGAGCTTCATATGGTGCCATCTTGATACTCGCCTGATAGCCGTTATTGTACGAGAATTCCGCCAACGGTAGATGATCATCCCAGTTTCTACCGTGGTGGATGGTACACGCTCTCAACATGTCTTCTAGTACTTGGTTCACCCTCTCTGTTTGACCGTCTGTCTGAGTGTGATAGGCGGAGCTTCTAATCAGCTTAGTACCCAAAGCAGCGTGCAACTGCTCCCAAAAGCGAGACACAAATAATGCACCTCGATCTGAGAATATGGTCTTGGGTACCCCATATAAGCATAGAATCCTCGCTATGTACAGCTCCGCATACTTGCCGGCATTGTAACGTGTATGCACAAGAATGAAGTGAGCCGACTTTGTTAATCAGTCAACGATTACCCAAATGGAGTCATGCTTGTTGGAAGTCAGGGGTAATCCCACAATGAAATCCATGCTCACATCTTCCCATTTCTATGCCGAGATCTTCAGGGGTTGCAGCAGCCCTGATTTCCTCATATGATCAGCTTTCACTTGTCTACACGTATCGCACTCGGATACGTACTTAGCCACTTCCCGCTTCATCCGTGTCCACCAAAATTTCTTTTTCAAATCTTGGTACATTTTGTTGCTGCCCGGATGAATGGAGTATTTAGTCAAGTGAGCTTCATCAAGAATCTTCTTCCTAAGCTCCATACCCCGGGGTACGACTATTCGGTCATTGAACCACAGCATCCACTCATCATCTTTCCAGAAACATTTGATTTCCCCATTGTCTATCCGTCTCCGGAGATGTGCCATGCCCTTATCAACTTTTTGAGCTGCAATGATGTCCTCCCTAATAGTTGGGATGAGAGCAAGGTTGTAGAGTGATCCATAAGGAACCGAGTATAAACTCGGCTCTTCCTCCTCCACTGGTGTAATGGTGAGGTTATGGACATGTGATTTCTGACTCAGCGCGTCGGCAACCACATTCACCTTGCCGGGGTGGTAATGAATCTCAATCTCATAATCTTTGATTAATTCTAACCAACTCCTTTGCCTCATATTCAGCTCCTTCTGGGTGAAGATGTACTTCAAGCTCTTGTGGTCGGTGTAGAGATGCACCAAATTGCCAAGGAGATAGTGCCTCCACATTTTCAGCGCCAACACCACAGCAGCAAGCTCCAGATCATGAGTCAGATAATGCTGCTCATGATTCCAAAGTTGGCGTGAGCCATATGCGACCACACGTCCTTCCTGCATCAACACGCAGCCGAGCCCAATACTGTACGTATCACAATACACGTCAAAGGGCTTGGTTGTATCCGGTTGAGCTAAGACCGGGGCTGTTGTGAGATGCTTCACTAATGATTGGAACGCTCCTTCACACGCCGTGTTCCAAACATATTTTGTTCCCTTCTTCAGCAGTTCTGTCATCGGCTTAGCAAGCTTGGAGAAGCTTGGAATGAATCTCCGGTAATATCCCGCTAAGCCGAGGAAGCTTCTGACTTCATGGACAGAAGTAGGGGCTTTCCATTTCAGCACTTGTTCAATTTTACTTGGGTCAACCGCAATGCCTTCCGCTGAGATGATATGTCCCAAAAATGGCACTTGGCTGATCCAAAACTCACATTTGCTGAACTTGGCATATAACTTATGGTCCCGCAATCTTTGAAGGACGATTCTCAAGTGTTCAGCATGGTCTTCTTCTGTCTTGGAGTAGACCAAGATATCATCAATGAACACCACCACGAACTTATCCAGCTCTGGCATGAACACCGAGTTCATGAGATACATGAAATGGGCCGGAGCATTGGTGAGACCAAAAGACATGACGAGAAACTCATATAAGCCATATCTCGTCGAGAAGGCCGTCTTCGGGATATCCTCCGCCCAGATTTTTATTTGATGATATCTGGAGAGAAGGTTCTTCTTGGAGAACACACATGCACCCACAAGCTGATCAAACAGGATGTCAATGCGGGGCAGTGGGTATTTGTTCTTGATGGTGACGGCGTTGAGCGGCCGGTAGTCCACACACAGCCTCAAGGTTTCATTCTTCTTCTTTACGAACAGCGCCGAGCATCCCCAAGGCAAGGAACTCGGCCTAATGAAACCTTTGCTCAACAGATCATTGAGCTGCTCTATTAATTCAGCCAGCTCATTCGGAGCCATTTTGTATGGTCTCCGTGAGATAGGAGTAGTCCTGGGTGCCAGCTCAATCTTGAACTCGACATCCCGCTCAGGTGGCATGCCCGGAAGATCATCCGGAAACACGTCAGGGTATTCCCGGACTACGGGAATGTCCTCTAACTGGAGAGCTTCAGTATTATTAATTTCTGAAACCTCCCGGACTGGATTGTCTAATATAAGGGACTGCGGCCGGTGTAGTGCGGAGTTGAGGTGAACCGTCCGTGATAATGTTTCCAGGACAGTGCCATGATAGCTTAGCCATGACTTTCCCAAGATTGCATCAATCTTCTGTCCCTCAAGAATAATCATAGTGGTGGGATATATCTTCCCACCTAAGCACAGTGGTGCTTTCAGAATCATCATAGTTGCTGAAATCTTTCCTCCAGGTGAGCAAATCATATAAGAGCACTCAGTTGGAAAGGCTTCCAGTTGATGCTTAACAACATATGATGCACTTATGATGTTATGGGTTGCACCAGAATCAAATAATATGATGATTGCTTGATCGTTGAGAGTAAACGTACCCGCCAGTATGTTGTCTCCCTCTGGGGCGTCCTCATTGTCGAGGTTGTGAACGCCCCCAGTCCGCTGACCAACCTTCTTGACCGGAGGTCGGCCTCGAGCACCATGCTGGAACTGGGCTTGCCCGCTGCTCTGCTGCCCCTGGGGATAGTCCTTCGCGAAATGGCCCGCCTGGCCACACGTAAAACAAGTGTAGCGGGGCGGTCCTCCACTGATCGGCGGACGGAAACAAGGGGCGTGTTGTGGCGGTGGAAACGCCCGGGGTGCCGTCTGCTGCTGCTGTAGCGGTCACGGTTGTGGCATCGGCAGTCGGAGCGGGGATGGCTGAAAAGAACGACCCCCGAACTGCTGAGGCCGCGCTGGTGGATGCCACTGCTGACCGGATGGTGTCCAATACACCATGCGGTACTTGGGAGCGCCACCCCCACTGCTTGGTGGAGTGCTGCGCTTCGGCTGCTCAGCCGCCAATTCTCGCTGAGCGTCTTCTTGCATGATCGCGGCATTAATGAGGTCGTTGAAGGTGCCGCGATTCAATTGCACGAGATGTGTCTTCATCTCGGGGTGTAACCCCCGATAGAATTGCTCCCGCTTCTTCTCCTCAGTGGAGATGTAGTCCGACGCATATTGCGCCAGATGGTTGAAGGCACGGGAGTAGTCATGGGCACTCCTCCCGCCTGCTTCAGCTCCAAGAATTCCTGGAACTTCATCTTCATTATCCCGGGAGGGATATGGTAGGTGGGGAACGCCTCCCGGAATTCTTCCCACTCCACGGCATGGCCAGCCAGACGTGAGGCGACATAGTTCACCCACCACGCACCAGCGGCACCTTGAAGCTGCTGCGCCGCGAACAGAGTCTTCAGCCACTCTGTACATTGGAGCAGCCCAAACTTGGACTCAATTGTCCGCAGCCACTTGTCGGCCTCCAGGGGTTCTGCTGCTTCAGTGAACACCGGAGGGTGCGTACTCATGAAGTCTGAGTACGTCACATCACAGGGCTCACGAGGCCCCCTCTCTTGACGCCCCCCCCCCCCCCCCCGCCTGGGACGTATTCTGCACGATTGTGCGGAGCAGGTCGGTCTGCTCCTCACGACCACCCACCAGTGCCGCAATCACATCCGCTAGCGTAAGCGGAGGCGGTGGTGGTGGTTGTTGCTGCAGGGTGCTGTCATAGGCAGGTGGCTGGGAGTCATCACCCCCTGCTGGCTGGAGCCACCAATCTCATGCGTGGTCCGAGTGTGAACCATCTGCAACCATACGACAATAACCATCAGTCCCGCAACATATTTCATGCAGTCCAATAAAATAGGCGTAAAACATAATGACAATAAGGCATGCGATACATCTCGTATACAGATAATGTAATAACTTTACACAAGCTACACCATTACCAGACCAAATACAAGCTAGTTAAATCCAACTTGACAGACTTCCTCTTTGGAAGTTCATCTCAACTAGGTCTGGTCACTGCGAGACGTTAATATCGCTTTGTCATTATGTATACTACCCTTTTATCTTCAATACGACACAAGCATGGTCTCTATCAAAAGAAACTTGAGTAAGACATATACTCAAATCTTTCACTAGTTGAAGATAACCACTCATGAGTATGTTCTACCCCATTGGAAGTACTTAAACCCCCTAGGATACAACAACCTCTCAATGAATTCAACTGTCATCCCTCTGTCAGAATGACCAGTTTCTATGTATCCCAGATTTTGATCTGGTTCTGGGCATTTTCATGACTCAAGCTGGATACCAAAGTTAAAGTAAACTTCAGCATATTTCCAACTAGTATTTATTTGCCCTCAGATCATCTCTGTTTAAAAGTTATGGTAATTCAAAGTCAACGGAATTTCTGGAAGAATTTTAACAGCACCTCCCTTGGAAGTTGCTGCTTTCAATTCTGGTTTCCACTGAATTCCGTGCTGAAAATACAGAAACTTTGAATTACCAAGATGTAACACATCTCCTACCCTTTCCAAATATGTATCATATGATAATTTCAGATTTTTCTACAAGAAGTTATGCTTGAAAAACAGAATAGTCTAGAGAGTGTTTTAAATCTGTCCTGGTTATGGACAGTTTACAATCCTCTGGGATTTAAGCCATCCTAAGGTGTGATTCAGCCCTGTATGTCTACAACAAAGTTGTAGAGTGCTTAAACAGCTTTCCACAACTATATCCCACACCTCCATTGGCTAGTTGATCTGTGAGTTATGCTCTTTCAAAGTTCAGCAACTTGCTGCTCAAAACAGAGCACTCTGTTTTTCCATCCCTTTGACTACATGGATCAACTATTGAATTTTTCTACTCAACCAGGGTCCTAAATGTTGAAACTTTAGTGATTTTTGTTCCTTGTTATCATTATATTTCATGCACATGCCTATGATATGTCGGTACTACGTTCCTCACAAAAAGAAAATCCTAACCAGATTATACCGGCATATACGTCTCAATTGTGGCACTAAACGGGCTCTCGCACACGTATACTACACGGGATACATACGTGGTTAGTACCTGCAGAAGACCACACAATAATGATGCACTCAAGGGTTGTTTCCATTCCAGGCAGGTCCATATTTGAAAGTAAATACAAACGCCCGTATCATTGCCATACGGCCGTCCTTGAGTTAAGCCACGTCTCAAGGTACGTGATCGTGTTTTAACACCACACGACGGGGAACCCGAGTAGAGCGCGAACGGGTCATCACGGTTGAGAATTTTATCACCCCAACAGATACCACCTAGTGCCCTGCAGGGCACGCCGATGGCAAGTGCTGCGTATGTCCTCCTGGGCTATTTCCAGACGAACACACTATTGCGTTACTGACCACACGATGGGGTCTCCACTTACATGCCTAATGCATGCTAGGGATCAGCGTTTCATATGAACTCAGGAACATGAAGAGTCCAAGAGCTTCATATTAACGTCTCACACCAAGCTGTGAGACCTATCCCTGAACCACATTCCTCGTCAGGGGAGCTAACTGAAATTGAACCGCTTTCGGTGACGTTCCTTACCATTCTTACCAGAGCGTAGGTGCGTTGTTACATAATTAAAATTCAGAATTTTAACACATATGTTAGTCTTGCTACTTTAATTAACTATGCTAATATAGTCCTTACTTGGGCAAACTACCGACTCCTCAACGTAAACCTAAGTTTTCCCGTAATACAGTCCTTAATTAATGTGCTATCCCCAATACTGCTCTGATACCAGCCTGTGGCAGACCGGGATCCGCTTATCCAGGATCGCAGAGGGTGTTGCCGCACGATGCGACACCCGACATCACACATCATAAGGATCCATTGTATTACATTGAAAACAGACTGAAATGTACCAAGTTGTACAATACTCAGTTACAAACTAGTGTTCATATTACACAGTGGAAACTAAATTTGTACAACTCACGCCCGTCTACGTAGCAAAAGTCGGTTGCCCAGCCCTAGGGCAACCCACACTAGCTGCACCTCTCCGGCTCAGCGCGGCGTGTACGCCTCCAACTCAGCCGTGGTCCCCGACGCAGGGTAACCCTCGCTGGTGGACTCGTAACCCGAGTTCGTGGGTGGCTCCTCACCTGAAAAACACTTAAGCAGCAACCATGAGCACGATGGCTCAACAAGACTTAACCCACTCACCTAGGCATGAAACTCTACATGCAGTTTACACGAACATGTGATAGTAATTTCAGCAAATGGACACGCCTACAAGTTCATCTTTAGTTCATATTATAGCCACAAGTTAACAGTTCATGAATAAGAAATTTAGTAAGCAATATTTGGTGGCAGACATGTAGCAATACAATTATACATATCAGCAGAATTGAATCATAACATTCCATGATTTATCTACGTTACGATGCAGTGAACAAGAGGTACTCGTCACCACGAGGGACGGCGAATCGACTCGATATACACCTGCAGGGATACCCAAAGAGCACGTCACGTACACCCACCCGTGGAGCTGCACAGCACACTCACTTGATGTCGTACGGGACAACCTTTCACCCAACAGCCCAAACATCGAACCGGTCACACCGAAGCGAACAGGAGGTTCCCTACATGGAGCATCTCTCTATGCCCCACCTTGCTGCCCTCAGCCTACACCTATAAATCGGTGTGTTATGCCTCGACGCCCGGAGGTTTAGGTTACATCGGTTTATCGGGGCCCATATATCCGATATGCCTTCGGTACATTCAATACTTGTTCAGCAGGGCCGCACACGGATCGGTCCTCAATCGACACGGACAGGGCCGTGCATACAAGACTTCTTCTTGCTGCGCCCTAGCCCCTGCCTAGGCTCATTTTCATTACTAAAGTGACCTCACATTACTCGAACCAATTCCGTGTGTCCCAAGTCTAAACTCGCGAGTAGATTCCAGCTACTCGACTTGTAACAAAGTTCTAGGAATCATTAAGACTAGCCAGTCTACTCGAGGTCTTAGACACTACCCTCACTCTTATCGGAAAATCTCGTTATGCATTTGGGTTTCATCCATCCTACACCTAATGCACATCCATACCTCATACTAAACATGTAAACAAAGCAAAACTTTACAAAAGGGGTTAATGCAAACCGGGGCTTGCCTTATTGCTGCTGGTCAGATGTTAAGGCTTCGTCCGGAAGGAGGAAGTCGACACTTCCGGAGTCTCCTCGCCTTCAGCGACTACACATTAACGAGGTACTACATGTCAATTCAAATGCAATGTTTAGAATTGAATAAGAAATTACTATAACTCTAGCTAGACCTCCCCTTTGGTTCTGAAATTTTAATGTTAACTTGGTAGGGTCCTAACCAGAGTACTGACCAAGTTTAATTTAAAACAAAGTTCATTTGAGCCTTGTACAAATAAAAGCCTATTTGGTCAACATTAGAGCCTCTAAAGAATTCCAGGGGTTTTTCATGGCTCCAACCATTACTTTCTGGAAACTAGAATTTAAGATGGTTCTAATGGAATTGGTTTCATGTCATGTGAAGAATTCTAGAGGAAATTATGCCCTAAACAAGATTTGAGAAAATCTGAAAAATGTTTCTGTACATTTTTCTATTTTCTCAGGGCAGTTACCTTAATCACCCCATTAGTGGGACTAAATGAACTTGGATGGGTCTGCAAATTTTACTGTGGCTCAAGGATTTTCCAATGAACCTCCCAGCCAAATTTCTGAATTTTCATGAAGTAGTTCTCCAGATAAAATTCCTAACAGTTTAAAATTAAGGGAATTAATTCATGAAAACTATTAAGTTTCATGAGCTGAAATTGGTGTTGCTGGAAAGTACTAAAAATGCTGAGTTTAGCAAAATTTTGTTCACTGAATTTGGAGCTTCCTAGCAAAAGTTCTATGCATTTGAAATTTGATCTAAACTGGAAAATCCTAAAATGTTTAAACTCTGTGGGTGGGGCCCACACTTTAAACTGGCCCACTGAGAACGCAGCCACACCGCGGGCCACGGGGTTTTACCCGCGCTGCCACACTGGATCCCGGCCGCAAAGTGGATCCCCGCGAGCACACAGAGGCTGACCGGTGGACCTGCCCCCCACCCCCCTTCGTCTACCTCGCGACCTCCCGCGACTTCCGCGGCGGCGCTTCGCCGGAGCTCTCGCCGCCGGCCATCTCGCTGCACGACCTCCAACGGATTTCGCCGCCTGTGTCTAACTTGGCTCAGAGAACACGCTGGTGCCCTCACCGAAGCTCGGCGATGGCAGGAACCATGCCCATGACGGTGACAGTGGCTATCCCTACTCTGGCGACGTCGCCCGAGCTTCTCAGTGCCTTATTTTCGGAACAGTTTGCTCCTACAGCTCTGCTGTGGCATGCTGAGCATGAAAATGAGCTCGGTTTTCCATGGAAACGGCCGGAGCTAGGACCTCACCGGCGACCCTCCCTTCCACTGGACTGTTACCGGTGAAACTAGGGTTTGGAATGGTGGTTCCTGCGGTTTCTTGCTCGGAGAGACGCGCACGGGTGTCTGGAACGTGTGTGAGCTGCAGCTCGACCAGCGGTTGCTTCTGTGCAACGAATTTCACCGATGACTGATTTCTAACCCTAAGGTGCCCCGTGGGAGAAAACTCAGAATTCTCGCTCTACCCTGCATGAAATGGTGAAAGGTTTCCTCCTACAGCTTCCTCACATGCGGACGCACCTTTTCTTCTCTGGTGGTGGCGCATGATGCAGCCGGGATCGACCGGTCACCGGTGATCAGAGAGCGGCGGTGAAACACTCGCGAGCGGGAGCAACTGCGGGATGGATGAACGTCAGTTCGGCCGGGGCACCGCGAAAATGACCGAGTGGTTGTCGCGCTGGCGCTGTGACTCGTGAGTTTCACAATGTGGTGTCCTCTTCCACTCGGGCACAGGAGCAGGAGCTGGCGCGCTATGCTCGGTCGACGTCGGTGAGAAACAGGCAGCGCTCGGTTGTGCAGCAGCTCTCCCACTGACCTGTGGGCCCAACTCTCCCCCTAATCCCCCTTTCCAAATTCTTCTGTAAATATCCCAGCTACTCTCCATTAAATGAGAGACTTAAGCACCAAGTCACAGTTTGAAGTTGATTTCTTCAGTTTGAATCTGTTTTGTCTAAATTTGCTGGCCATTTGAATTTGAAATTCAAATTCAGTTTTGAATTAATGCAAATTTAGCCTCCGACAAGATGAAGTCCAATGGGGATGAAAATTGGTGGGCTAACTCAGAAAAATATGCTGAGTTTTAATATGAAGCCAACTTTTGAATTTAAGTGATGAAAGTTGCTGCAATTTGAATTTATATTCAAATTGGCCTCTTTTGAAATGCCTCCAAAAGTGCCTCAAAAAGTATTGGATTTGCATGAACTTTGGCCTGAACCTTCCCAAGACTATTTAAGGTCTAGGGTTGAGCTCAACCTTGCATGTTCATGTGTAGAAATCCTACTTTTTGAAAGTTAGGGCTTTCCCCTCTAATCACCCTTTTGATGGTGGTTACATGCTCTTTACAAGTATTCACAAGATATCCACAACAAAAGCTGTAGTGTTGTGAGGTGATGGAAAATTTTTGCAAGTCCCTTTTCTTGGGCTTTTACAGAGGACGTCCAACGGCTCCGGTGTATCTTCAACTTCGGTCACTATATGAGATGTAGCAAAATATATGTACAAGTGCTAATGAAATATAAGAATTGACTTCTATTCATATCTATTGCTATTTATGTTCCTTAATTGGCTTTGGGATTTTTTACAGTGGATACTAGACTCTCTTAGGATGATCTGAGCAAAATTTGGAGAAATTTCATTGCACCTTGTGGTCTCCAAATTCCCACAATACAAGGCTTCTCTGAATTTTGAGCCCAAATCTGGAGTTTTAACATGTCTAACAGTGGAAGATCTGATTAGGGTAAGTATCCATGGTTCTTAAAAAATTTGTTTCACCAGTTTTGGAGCTACCAACAGAGAGATATGAATTTTTGAAGTTGGACAGGAGTTCTGAAAAGTTTCTGTTTAGAATTTGAATTTCCAAATAAAGACTGAACTTTGGAAGGTAATTTAGCCTAGCAAATGAACTCCAATGAAGCTCAAATTTTTACTGAAGTTCAGTAACTATGCAAAAGATTAGCTTCCCAAATTTGGGAATGTTTCATAAAGAATTGCTCCTGAAATAAATCTCTAAAGGATTTACTAAAAACAATTCTACAGAAATTCCTGGGCATTTTCATAGAAAGCAATTTGTTTCTCTGTGAAGTACTCCTCATGAGGATTCTAAAAAAATTGGTATCACCCATTTTGGAGTTTTCCACACAGAGTTATGGGCCTGCGAAGATTAGCTAATTTCTGGAATTATTTGCTTAACAGAAACTTCAAATAATTCCCCCGGTGGCTGACAGTGGGGTCCACAGGTCGGTCGTCTTCAACCTCCCGACAGACCCCGCGCGCGCACGCCGGAACCAAAAGTGGCGCGCTTCATTCTCCTCCGATTCTCAACAATTATCGATGCCGTTTTGTGCTACATCATGCTCACGTCACAACCTAGCAGCTGGGCAAGGTTTTGAGGCATGAAAATGCCGAGAAACCCATCGGCACCGGCGAGGCGGCTCGGTGGCGCGGCACCAGCGAGGAACAGCACGTCCCAAGATTCAACCGGCGAGCTAAGGTGCCGTACACCATCCCCAGAGCATGTAGAACACGATGCTACACCTAGCCCGAGCCGAAAACGCCCGCAAATGGGAGCTCAACGGTGAACCGAGTCGTTTTGGCTGGTGGCGACGGATTCTCGTCACCCAGGGTGTAGAAGGGACGGTTTGCTTTGTGGTTCAGCGTGGGAGGGTGCTAGGATCCCTAGTAGCTGTGTCTAGAACCGGAGAACCGATGATCAAATGTGTGTAGAGAATTTACCGAAGTTGTTTTGATCGGTTCCTCACGTGCACCCTCGGTAATCCACAAATTATGGCTAGCCGGCGGTGGTAAAGAACAAAAGGGCTTCGGTATGCGAAACTAGACTCCATGACGCACCTTTGTGTGGCTTTTCTCACGCGGGGGAGGTCAGAGTCCACAGGAAGACGTGGAACCGAGTCGGCAGCGTCGTGCCCTGTTTTCCTCGGAGAAAAACAGCTAGGCACCGGTGTAGACGGCTATCCACGGGCTAGCGGAGCTGGTGGGTGGCTCAGCTAGGCGCTGATGTCGCCGGATGATGATAAGCAATGGGAGACCGAAAGAAATGGCTTAGCTCGGGGTTTCGGTCGTGCGCTCGAGCCGAGAGGCTGAAAGGGCTGCGGTGTAACGTGGAGAAGAGAAATAGAAGTGTGCTGCAGCTCTGGTCACACACGCGCACAGGATGACTTCGGGAGCACGCGAGGAAGCAGCTCGGTGGAGCATCGGGCGAGGGAATTCAGCCGGGAGCTGGCGCTCTCGCGTGAACAACCGAAAGCAAAACAGAGGCGGTAAAGGCATATGGGTGGCTGACATGTGGACCCCATCTCCTCAATTCTTAATCCATTTTCCCACTGTTCATTTCACCACAGCTACTCAAAATTAAAGGCTTTGCTTCACCTCAAAGTCAAGGTTTGAAATTTTGAATTCCAACTGATTTGAATTCTAGTGTGGAATTTGAATTGAGTTTGGTTATTTGAATTTGAAATGGAATTTGAATTATTCATTTGCATTGTTCCAAAAGCATAGCAAACCAACTCCAATATTTTTGAATTTTTGCATGGCTGCTAATTCAAATGTGGAGAACACATTTGTGGAACCAAATTTGCAAATTTAAGAAGTTGTGATTTGAAACTGAAATTTAAATTCAGATTAGAGGGCTTCCTCTTTTAATCCCAAACAAATAGTATAACCCTTCCAAATGAGCCGAAATTTTGGAGGTTGAATATTTGAAATATGAAGACCCAAGTTATGAATTTAGATCTCCATGTTGGGAAGTTTTGGGAAGTTTGAATCACCACTTTGAACTCACACTGTTGGAATTCAAAGTTTTAATTCCCCTCATTTTTCCTAAGTGTAAATGTGTTGAAATTCTTGCTACAACTTTTTGGGGATTTTACAATATATCCGATATGCCTTCGGTACATTCAAACTTGATCTGCGTGGGCCACACACGGATCAGTCCTCAATTGACACGGACACGGCTACGCACAAAAGACTTACTCTTGCTGCGTCCTAACCCCTCCTAGTCTCATTTTGTTCTTACTAAAGTCGTCTCACATCCCAAACCAATCCCGTGTGTCCCGAACCATATACTCGCGAGTAGATTCCAACTACTCGACTTGTACCAAAGTCTGTAAACATTTAGCACAGCATGAAGTACTCGAGGACTTAGACACTAACCTCACTCCTTTTGGAATAATCTGGTTATGTATTTGGGGTTTCATCCATCATACACCTAATGCACACACATACTTCACGCTAAGTGTATATAAAGCAAAACTTTATAAAACTTGTTAAATGCAAACCGGGGCTTGCCTTGTTGCTGTGGGTCAGGTGTTAGTGTCTCCACTGGAAGTATGAAGTCCAAAACCTCCGGGGTCTCCTCGCGTTCAGCAACTACACGTAAGCAATTCAATCGATATGTCAAATTTAAATGCAAATGTGTTGAATTTAGTATGTAAAGACAACTCTAGCTAGACATTCCGTTTGGCTCTGAAATTTTTACTGTGGCTTGGTAATAACCTAATTAGGGACTTGACCAAATTTCATTTGAAACAAAGCTCATTTGGGCTCTGCACAAATAAAAGTCTAAATGGTCATTACTAGAGCTTCCAAGGATTTCAAGGGATTTTCATGGATCAAACCATTACTTTCTGGAAACTAGAGTTTGAGATGGTTCTAATGGAGTTGGTTTCATGTAATCTGAAGAATCCTAGAGAAAGTTATGCCCTAATCAAGATTTGAGAAAATCCTGAAAAATGTTTCTGTACATTTTTCTATTTTCTCAGGGCGGTTCAATTAATCACACCATTAGGAGGACTAAATGAACTCAGATGGATCTGAAATTTTTCCTTAGACTATCCTAGCCAAATTTCAGAATTTTCCATAAAGAAATTCTCCAGATAAAATTCCCCACAGTTTAAACTTTAGGGAATTAATTCTGGAAAAATAATGCGTTTGGGTACTTCTATAGAAAGTTATAGCCTTCCAAAGTTTGGGGAAATTCTGGGAATCCAATCTAAATTCAAAAGGTTTAAACCGGGATGGTGGGCCCCTGGGCTACATGTCAGCCCGACAACGAAGCCACACGTGGGTCCGCTTAATTTCCCGCGTAGCTGCACGAAATCCCGGTGCCATAGCGGATCCCGGCCCCGGTTTCCTCTCACTGCCACGTGGGGCCCACACCCTTTCGTCTACCTCGCGCCACCCTCGACAACCGCAGTGGTGCCTCACCGGAGAGCTCGCCGCCGGTTGTTCTACTGCACGAACTTTGATGAAACTCGCCGTATGTGCACAACTTCACCTGAGGAACACGTTGGTGCACTCACCAGAGCTAGGCGATGGCCGGAACAGTGCTTGCAACGGTGATAGCGGCCTGGAGCTCATCGGCGACGTTGAACTCGGTGTACTCTACACCTTTTTCAATGCAGTTTCTTCGGAGAGCTCCGCTGAGACTTGCTCATCACGGATATGAGAACTGATCCTCGTGAAAACGGCCACAACTAGGACCTCACCAGCGAGGTGCCCTGTTTTCGGCCGGCGGCATGAAAATCTCGCAGACCTAGGGTCCTAGTGAGTGGAACTGGTTGCTACTTGACCGAGGAAGTGCACTAGGTATTCTAGATCATGTCTAGTGTGCAGCTCGAGCGGCGGTTGCCTCTGGGCAACGAATTTTTCCTTCGACCAAGTTCTAACCCTAACACACTCCGAGGAAAGAAACTACAGATTCTCGCCCTACACCGCATGAAATGGAGCACGGCTTTCTCCTACAGCTTCAGCACAAGAAAGCACACATTTTCTTTACTGGTGGTGGTGCGTGAATCAGCCAGGATCGACCGGTCGCCGGTGAGCAGAGGGAGCGGCGAAAAGTGGGCGAACGGAACACAATGAGCAGCTCGGGAGAGGCTCGGTTTAGCTCGGAAACGGTGAGAACATCACGAGCTGGGCGTCGTGTGGGACTTTGCAGCGGCGAATTCACCGTGAGGTGGAGGGTTGGGGCGGGCGCCGGCAGTACATGGCCTAGCTGCGGTCGCTTGCGAGGAGATGGCTCGGTTGAGTCGGTTCTCTCTGTTTTCAGTCACTGACCAGTGGTCCTACTTCTCCCCCCTAATTCTTTTCTATTCTTTGCTGCAAATATCTCAGCTACTCACACTTAAATGGTAGACTTAGCCACAAAGTCATGGAATGAATTTGAATTCTTCACATTGGAGTTTTTTTGGCCACATTTGATTCACATTTGAATTTGAAATTCAAATTCAGTTTTAAATTAATCCAAATATAGCTCCCGACAAGATGAACTCCAATGATGATGAAAATTGGTGGACTAACTCAGAAAAATGTGCTGAGTTGGAATATGAAGTCAACTTTTTAATCCAAGGGATGAAAGTGTTGAAATTTGAATTTTCATTCAAGTAGCCCTTTTTGCAATTGTATCCAAAAGTGCCTCAAAATAAATTGAACTTGCATGAAACTTGGCATGAGTACTCCTAAGAATGTTTAGGGCCTAATGGTGAGATCAGCCTCTCATGTTTATGTGTGTGAGCTCCTACTTTTTGGAGTTAGGAGTTTTTCCTCTGATTATTCTCTTGATGGCGTTTACTTGCTCTTCACAAATGTTCATGAGACTTCCACAAAATGACATGTGGTGTGGTGATGTGATGAACACTCTAGAAATAAATTATTGGGCTTTTACAATCAGCACACTTCATCCCGGTACAGACGGGATTCCATGCAAAGAATTATGCGGAGCTGTATATTGCAAGAATATTGTGCTTACATGATGTTCCCCGGACGATCATCTCCGATCGAGGCACGTTGTTCGTTGCTCGTTTCTGGGAGCAGCTACATTCCTCGCTGGGAACCAAATTGATTAGAAGCTCTGCATATCATCCTCAAACCTATGGGCAAACGGAAAGGGTGAATCAAGTTCTCGAATATATGCTTCGAGCATGTGCCGTACACCACAGTAAAGGCTGGGACGATCATCAACCATTGGCGGATTTTTCTTATAACAATGGTTATCAAGCGAGCATCAAGATGGCACCTTATGAAGCTCTCTACGGTCGGAAGTGCCGCACAACCTTGAACTGGTGTGAATCTGGTGAGAGAGTTATTTACGGGATTGATCTCGTAAATGAAGCTGAAGAGCGGGTAAGTCTTATTAAAGAAAATCTTAAAGCCGCTCAGTTCAGACAAAAGAGCTATCCGGATAAGAGACATCGTCCTCTGAACTTTCAAATTGGAGACCACGTGTATCTCCGTGTATCTCCTATGAAGGGAATTCACCGATTTGGAGTGAAAGAAAAATTAGCTCCGCGTTTTATCGGTCCCTTTGCCATTATAGAAAGATGTGGACCCGTGGCATACCGTTTGATGAAAAGACTCGTGAGACAAGGAACCGGGCATTGTGATTCTTCAAAGTGCTATGGGAGAATCACACGTCCGACGAAGCTACATGGGAAAGCTGTGACAGCTCTCTAGGATCATAGGCTGGCCCCACAGACCAACACTAGTCTTTTCTGCGTATTTTGTCCTCACACATGCTTACCCGGGAAAACATCCCCGTCGGTCACCCATCCTAGAATTTCTCCGGGCCAAGCACGCTTCACCCCGGAGTCTTTTGCAGGTGGGCTTCTGACACGACCCCACGGTCTTGTCGAGCAAGGATCACGCTGAGGGGTGCTGCGTTGCACAGCACCGTATAACACACGTCAAAGGTACAAAGCGGAATCGAAATTTTATTACATAAACAAGTTTATGAACATGTTTACATCAAAATAAGTTCAGTCTACACTCACGGGCGTAGACTACGCATCAAGTGCACGTTCAGCCCTTGAACGTGTCCTTGCTAGCACACACGCACACTAACTCTGCGGCGTGCACGACTCCCACTCGACGGGGTTCCCCTCCTGGGGTTCCGTCTCCTCTTCGGGAGTCCCTTCCTCATAGAACCCTGCAAAAGCTTCAAACACAAGCAGTGAGCATGAAGGCTCAGCAAGTCTGACCGGTCTCACCGAAACATGGAACTTCTACATGAGGGGTAATGGGTTACATGAGGTAAAAATCATTTGCAAGGACTCGCCTAATTAGTAGAACCTTACTTTCAAGTTTTAGCAGCAGGTTGTGGAGAACCTTACGCTAAGGCACATGAGAGAGCCGCAATCAAACAAGAAACGCATTTCTCTCATGTACTTTGCCCAAAGTTGAAAGAAACTTTAGTTAGCTCTAAAACTACAGCATATCATTAACAATCAATGTCCATCATTCAATCAGCAACATTTTATCATGTGACTAGCCTGTTCTTTCTACGTCATGGTACAGTTAACAAGTGGTACTCACTGACCGCGAGGGTCGGCGATTATAATCAATTTACACCTGCAGGGTTACCCGAACAACCCGTCACGTACGCCCGTACTCGATGTTGCCTACAACAACCATCACGGACGTCGTACGCAACTACCTTTCACCCGTTAGCCAAATGTTGAACCGGTCCAATCGTCCCGAGCAAGAGGTCTCTGCACTCGCATCTCAGTGCCACCAGCCGATTTACACCTCGAGCTCTCAACCTACCCTCTGAACGACCAGCTATGCCTCAACACCCAGCTACCCGAGTTACATCGGTTTCCCGGTTCCCATATAGCCGGTAGGTCTTCGGTACTGTTCTAGCTTGTTCAACAGGCCCGCACACGGCTCGGTCCTCAATCAACTCAAGCGGAGCTACAGCACACAGGCCCCAAAGTCCTGCTGCCCTTACCCTCCGCTTGGTCTCATTTTCTTGCCATGTGTTTCATGTGCTATCACTACCCGAGTCGAGTGCCTCTAGCCTATGCTCGCGAGTAGTTCCAACTACTCGACTTGTACCGAATCCTACACTATCTTAGCATTGCAGTAGCTAACGGGGTTTGCAATCCTAAACCCACCCAAGGATTTCTTGGCTATGCAATTGGGTTTTCAAACAAGACTCTAATGCAAAGAATAAAGTAATCAAGTATGTGCTCAAAACAATAAAAACTTGTAAAAGGTTAATGCAAACCGGAGCTTGCCTTGCTGCTCTTGGTCGTAGGCTAGCTGCTCCTCCGGAGTAACGAAGTCTAGGACTTCGGGTTCCTCCTCGACCTTAGCGACTACATGATATAAGACATACATGTATTAATTTGAATGCATTTATATTAAGTTTGAATTTGTGAAGCTTATAAGTCCCACTAGACAGACTCTGTAACTGTGAAACTTTTACTGTGGTTTGGTTACAACCTAAACAGAGACTCGGTCAAGTTTTAGTTGCAGCAAAGCTCATTTGAGCCCTCCAAAATTAAATATGTACTTGACCTTAATTGAAGGCTTTTAGGGTGTTCTAAGGATTTTCATGAATCAAACTATGACTTTCTGAAAACTAGATATTCATAGGGTTCTAATGGAGTTGGTCTCACTTAATTTGAAGGTTTCTAGCTAAAGATATGAGCTAAACAATTTCAGAGAAATTTCTGAAAATATTTCTGAACATTTTCTATTTTCTCTGGAACAGTTTCACTAATCACACCATTAAGTGGGCCAAATGAGCTCAAATGGATCTGAAATTTTTATGTTAGTTCAGGGATATTTTGGTGAACATCCCAGCAAAATTTTAGGATCTTCCTCCAAAGGATCCTCCAGTTAAAATTCCAAACAATTTAAATTTTGAGGAAATTAATTCTGGAGAAATAAGGGTTTTCATGAAGTGAAACTTGATTTGCTGGAAAGTACTCAGAGAGCTGAATCCAACAAAATTTGGTTCACTCGATTTTGAGTTTTCTAGCTCAAGTTATGAGGATTTGAAGTTTGAAGGAAATCTGAAAATCGGGGGAAAAGTTTAAACTTGCGGGGGCCTGCGGGGACACGTGTTGAGCGCGGAGGTGTCCGGCACACTGAGGCCCACAGGGTATTTGTGCGCCAGCACAGCCGATCCCTGCCACACCCGATCCCGATTTAAATTCTTCAGCCGCTGACACGTGGGCCAGCGGGCTTCGTCTTCCTCCCGCCGCTTTCTCGCGCCCGCGCTGCCAACCTCGCCAGAGCAGACCCGGAGCTCGCCGGCTTGCCGCTGCCGGACCTCCCATGGTCTGAAACTCGCCGCCAGGGGGTTGTTGACGTCGAGGAACACGTCGGTGGTGTCAGGTCAGGCTGGGGGTGACCGGAAATAGCCCGGCGACGTGCTGCGGCCTCGGTTGAGGTTCGGCGCCGTCGACCGTGGGTTCTAACCCGCCAACACCTCGAACAAATGGTCCTACAGCATCAGTGTACCTCTAGGAAGCTCGACAAGGTGTCAAAAAGGTTCAGGGATAGCGGCAAGTCGGTCGGCACCGTGTGACCGATCGTGCCCGCAATGACCGCCCTTGATCTAGCTCGAAATTCGTCACTCCTAGACAGTTTCACGCCACGGATGCGGAAAAGAACCTGATCGCCGGCTAGTCCAGCGTCTATGTGCAAGATTTGATAACCACCGAAAGATCATAGAGCGAGAATTTGAAGAATCCGTACCGGAAGCTCGGTTTACGGTCGCCGGAGAAAAAACTTGAAATTCTCTGTGGATTCTTCACGGTTTGCTTCCAAACTTGTAGGAGAGCAGCACGGTGGTCGCGCGCTCCTGTTGCCTCTCTTTCTGGACTGTGAAAACGCCTGTGGAACGCAGTCCACAGGCGCCTGACTCTCGGCTGAGGCTAGGTCGCCGCGGTGGCGATCGTTTTCGGGCAAAGGAGGTCGGAGCTCGGGGTTTCTGGTGTTGTGGAGGCGGAGTGCGACCTCAGGTTGCTGTCTAGCAGCTCAGGAATGAAGGAGGAGATTGCTTTGCTGGTTTTCCCGATTGAGCAGAGAGCTGTGGCGAGAAACAATGCCGCTGCTCGGGTTTGCCCGCGAGAAGATAAAGCCGGCCGACTCCTGCTTGGCTGAGGCGGTGCCGGTCGCGTGGGGGCGTGAGCAAGCCGCCCTGGGTGCCAGCGCGCGTAGAGGGGAAGCATCTGGTGGCGCCGGTGGCTGCTCGGTGGCACAGCCGACAGCTGCTCGGTGGAATTTCCCACAGAGGCTGTGACTTTGTGTGCAAGTTTTGCCTCCTTCTCTCTATGACATGTGGGTCCCACCCGGGGTTTTAACCTCTGAAATTTACTCCTAATCACTGTTGTAAACAGTGAGCCCCATAATACCCCTGGTGATTCAAATTATTCACCCATGAGCCATTTGAATTGATTAGAATTCAAATTGGGTTTGGTTTGAATGAATTTCAGCACAAGTTCAGTTTTGAATTCAAATAAAGTTTGAATTTGCCCCACTTAGCTCATGTCAAGATCAACTCCAAATGGAGTGAAAATTGGTGTGTGAGCTCACAAAAATGTGCTGAATAAGAATATGCCTCCCACTTTTAAATTCATGGGATAAAAACAGTTTGAATTTGAATATGGTTTCAAACTGCCCTCTTTCTAACTATACCCAAAATGACCTCAAAAAGGTTTTGAATTTGGGTGAAACTTGGCATGGACATCATTAGCAATGTGTAGGAGTTTTCATATGTCCAGCCCACCTATATCACATGTGGGAAATACCACTTTTGCAATATGTGAGTTTGTTCTCTAATGAGCATGTTGATGGTGGTTACATGCTCTTCATTTGTGTTCATCATCTTTCCTCAAATGAGGTGTGTGTGTATGGTGATGAACACTTCAACTATGTGTCAAAAACTGAGGCCCTTACATTCCTCCCCCCTTAAAAGAATCTCGTCCCGAGATTATAAGTTGAAAATGAGAGAGAGGACGGTGGAAAATTACCGGATAAACGACGTGAAAAAGATGGGGTAATTGGCGCGAAGAAATCCTTCGCTCTCCCATGTCGCTTCGTCCACGGAGTGATTACTCCATAGAACCTTGTAGAACCACAACGTACGGTTGCGTGTGGTTCGGGCCTTTTCATCAATAATCTGCACCGGTTCCTCTCGATAGGTGAGATCCGGTTGCAGTTCTTCAATGTCTTCCAGCTGAATGGTAGTTGCTAGCTTGAGACACTTCCTCAGCTGGGAAATGTGAAAGACGTCGTGCACACCGGAAAGTGCTTCTGGTAATTTTAGCCAGTATGCCACTGATCCACATCTTTCGGTAATCTGGAATGGATCGATGAATCGGGGTGCCAACTTTCCTCTCACCCCAAATCTTTTTACGCCCTTCATTGGAGACACACGTAGGTATACGTGATCCCCGACTTCAAATTGAAATGGGTGTCTTCTCCGGTCCGCATATTGTTTCTGACGGGATTGGGCTGCTTTCAAGTTCGCTTGAATCAGTCGAACCTTTTCTTCCGCGTTGTTGACAAGGTCAATCCCGAAGGTAACCCCTTCGCCAGACTCACACCAATTCAGTGGTGTGCAGCATTTCCGCCCGTATAGCACCTCATAAGGCACCATCTTTATGCTAGCTTGGTACCCATTGTTGTACGAGAAATCGGCTAACGGCAAGTGATCATCCCAATTCTTGCCGTGGTTGATAGCGCAAGCTCGTAGCGTGTCTTCTAAGATCTGATTTACCCGCTCCGTTTGCCCATCCGTCTGCGGGTGGTATGCTGAACTACGGACCAGCTTCGTCCCCAAGGCAGCGTGCAGCTGTTTCCAAAAACGGGACACAAATAAAGTTCCCCGGTCCGATATGATGGTACGGGGTACGCCGTACAAGCATAGGATCCGTGAGATGTACAGTTCAGCGTACTTATTGGCATTGTAGTTGGTGTTGACCGGGATGAAATGGGCAACTTTGGTGAGCCGATCGACGATCACCCATACAGAATCATGTTTTTGAAAGGTGGTGGGTAAACCGACGACAAAATCCATGCTCACGTCCTCCCACTTCCAGGCAGGAATGCCCAGTGGTTGCAGCAGTCCTGGTTTCCGCATATGGTCTGCCTTCACCCTTCGACATGTATCACACTCGGACACGTATTTTGCAGTCTCACGCTTCATCCGTGTCCACCAAAACTTGCTTCTGAGTTCTTGATACATTTTGTTGCTGCCGGGGTGAATAGAAAACTTTGACAAGTGAGCCTCATCACAGATCTTCTTCCATAATTCCGGGTTACGGGGTACGACGATCCGGTCCTTGAACCATAGGACGCCGTCTCCGTCCTTCCGGAAACATTTCAGCTCCCCACTATCTACACGTCTCCGAAAATGTGACATGCCTTTGTCATTCTTCTGGGCTGTTGCTATCTCTTCACGGATGGTGGGGGTCAAAGCTAAGTTGTAGAGAGCTCCGTGTGGAATCACATGTAGTGGTGGTTCGCTCTCTTCCAACGATGTGATGGTCAGATTGTTGACGTGTAACTTGCGGCTCAGCGCATCTGCCACTACGTTTGCCTTGCCCGGATGATAATGGATCTCTATTTCGTAATCCTTTATCAATTCTAACCATCTTTGCTGCCCCATGTTCAACTCCTTCTGAGTGAATATGTACTTGAGGCTTTTGTGGTCGGTATATAAATGTACGAGGTTACCGAGTAGGTAGTGCCTCCACATTTTCAGTGCAAGTACCACGGCAGCGAGCTCCAAATCGTGGGTTGGATAATTCTGCTCATGGTTTCTAAGCTGCCGTGATCCATACACGACCACTCTTCGGTCTTGCATCAGCACACATCCGAGCCCAATGCCGGATGCATCGCAGTACACATCGAATGGTTTTGTTGTGTCTGGCTGCGCCAAAACCGGTGCTGATGTCAGGTGCTTGACTAAAGCCTTGAATGCTGCTTCACATGCTGGAATCCAAACATATTTTGTAGTCTTCTTCAGCAGCTCTGTCATAGGCTTGGCAATCTTCGAGAAGTTCGGAATGAACCTCCGATAATATCCCGCGAGTCTGAGGAAACTCCGTACCTCGTGAACATTTCTCGGGGACTTCCAATTCAGCACTTGAGTGATCTTACTCGGGTCTACAGCGATACCCTCCGCTGAGATGATATGCCCGAGAAAAGGCACTTGCGATATCAAAAACTCGCATTTGCTGAATTTCGCGTATAACTTGTGATCCCGCAGCCGTTGCAAGACTACACGCAGATGCTTCTTGTGATCTTCTTCCGACTTGGAATATATCAGGATGTCGTCGATGAAGATCATGACGAACTTGTCCAGATCCGGCATGAATACCGAGTTCATCAAGTACATGAAGTGAGCTGGAGCATTGGTGAGGCCTAAGGACATGACCAGGTACTCATAAAGTCCGTACCTTGTCGAGAAAGCTGTCTTTGGAATATCCTTAGCCCTTATCTTAATCTGATGGTACCCGGATCTTAAGTCCATCTTGGAAAAGATCTTTGCTTCGACCAACTGATCAAACAACATGTCGATCCGTGGCAACAGGTACTTGTTCTTGATGGTTACGGCATTTAATGGATGATAGTCCATGCAAAGCCTCAACGTCTCATCCTTCTTCTTCACAAATAATGCCGAATAGCCCCATGGCGAGGAGCTCGGCCTAATAAATCCCTTTTCCAGCAGGTCCGTTAGCTGGGTCTTCAGTTCAGCCAATTCCTTGGGTGCCATCTTGTACGGCCTTCGGGATATTGGCATGGTTCTCGGTGCAAGTTCAATCTTGAACTCCACCTCTCTGTCGGACGGCATCCCCGGCAAATCATCCGGGAATACGTCAGGGAACTCTCGGACCACTGGAATATCTTCCAATCTGATGGTTGTGGCTTGATAGACACTTGGAAGTTTTATTTCTGGACTGTCCAGAAATAAGGAGTGAGACTCGTGCACTTCTGAATTCAAATGCACGATTCGGAGGACGGTGTCTAAAACAGCGCCGTGGCGGGTTAACCACGACATCCCTAAGATGACATCGACCTTTTGTCTCTCTAAAATTATGAGAGATGTAGGGTATACTCTACCCTCCAAGCACAATGGCGCTTTTGGGACCATCATGCTTGCTGAGATTTTCCCACCCGGTGAACAGATCACATAAGGACTATCGGTGGGTAGTATTTGCAAGCTATATTTATCAATGAAAGCTTGGCTAATGAAGCTATGCGTGGCACCTGAATCAAACAATACTATAGTGGGATGCTGGTGGAGTTGGAACATACCCGCAAGGATTGGCTCACCCTCCGGCACGTCCTCTATGGCAAGCTGGTGGACGGTGCCGGGCCTAGGGTTTGCCCGCCGCGCATTAGTAGGGTTCCGGGGTTGATTCCTCCCCGGAAACTGTGGTGCCACTCCGCCGCCTTGCCTCTCCAGGCAGCTGCTCGCGAAGTGTCATGGACGACCACACTTGTAGCATGTGGCCGCTGCTTGTGTAGTACTCCGGGGACGAAAGCCTGGCATGCACTGCTGAGGTGCATACGCACGCGGCATCGTCCGCTGCTGCTGTTGTTGCGGAGGTGGTACTGGCAGTGCCGGCCTGAACGCTGGTGAAGAGTACGGCCGACTGCGGAACGGCATCGACCGCTGTGGTGGCTGCCAGCGTGGACCTGATGGTGGGCGATTCACCATCCGAAACTTCTGAGAAGGACCGCCTCCTTCTCCGCTGCTCTGCGGCGCGCTTCGCTTTCGCTCTGCCGATGCCAACTCCTTGCCGGAGTCCTCTTGAACAATCGCAGCGTCAATGATGTCGTTGAGGCTACCGCGATTGAACATCGCCAACTTGTCCATCAGGAGCGGGTTAAGCCCCTGGTAAAAATGGTCCCGCCGCTTCTCGTCAGTATCTGCGTGATACGACGCGTAGAGCGCGAGATTGTTGAACGCTCTGGAGTATTCCAGCGCGTTCCGGCTCCCTTGTTGCAGGTGTAAGAACTCCTGCGTCTTCCTCTTCATCAAACCTGGCGGTATATGATAGGCCCTGAAGGCCGTCCGGAATTCTGTCCAGGTCATCACTTGGTCGGTGGGCTGTGAAGCACAGAAGTTGGCCCACCATGCGCTCGCGGATCCTTGGATCTGCTAGACCACGAACTGAGTCTTGCGCTGCTCGCTTATCTGGAGCAGCCCGAACTTCACCTCTTTGGCGCGGAGCCAGTTGTCCGCGTCAAGAGGTTCATCCGCCCTTGAGAATACCGGGGGATGAGTAGCCAGGAAGTCAGAGTAGGATCTCTGTTGACGCTCCTCACGATCTTGACGTCTCTCTGGGCGAGACGTATTAGCGATGAGAGTCTGCAGCAACTCCGTGTGCTGCTAATGTGAACCCGCCATTGCCGCGACGATGTCGGCCAATGTAACCGTTGGCAGTGGCGGTGGCGGTGTTAGCTGTTACTGTTGCTGCTGCTGCTGCTGCTGTCCCGAGGAGTCCTCGGGAGGTGGTTGGGAGGTCTCTCCCCCTTGGCTAGTACCCCCAACATCAGGGTTGGCACGAGTACGCGTCATTCTGAAATTCAAAACAGCAGCGATTAGCACATGTCTTACTTAAAATTCCATATGTAACAGTAGGTATTGAAGTGACACATGATTAATTTGCACAACATTCACATATATTGATAAAGCATAAACTTTATACAAGATACATTATTCTCAGGTCTCCGAGAAGTCATGTTCATGTCGTCACTACCTATACATACGCTACTGTCTACACGACATGTCACTGATTACAAAATTTGGGCTACACTATCCTAGCTGCCCTGCATGGCAACTGTAACCCCCTACTCGGAGTAGAACTCGACCTCCTGTGGTTTGTCCTCCTCCGGTACCTCTGCTGGTGGCTCTGGATCTACCACCTCTTCTCCCATCCCGGGTTCTCCCATTGCTGGAAGACCCAAGACCACCGGTATGCCCAATACCGGAGGTACGAGGTCCTGCAAAGCATGCACCTCGTCCATAGCCTGGTTGTAGTCCTCTTCCCAGCCTTGGCCTTCCTAAATAGCGTCGTCTCGCTCTTGAGCAAGGTCCTCGTTCTGCTGGGTCAGATTCTGTACCAGTTCCTGTAACGCCGCGATGTCGACACGGCTCTTCTTCTTTGCCTTCTTCAGACGATGCAACTGATTGTGCTGTTCATTCAGTCGCTTGATCATCGGAAGGAGCACATTGCGGAGTGCGCTGTGAGCACTCTCGAAATGGTCTCCACGGCTCGTGCTCTCCTTGAGCTTTGTGGCGAGATGCTCCGTATGAACAGCTTGGCTATCCATCACGGCGTTTCCCGCCCTCATCTGGAGGCTGAGATTTGCCTCAGCGGGGTTGTACCTTGGGCAACTCGGGTCCGTTGCCTCCAGGTACCTCTCTTCCCACACACGCTGAGCTCGTCCCTCCACTGGAACGAGTGCGTATGGAGTACCCTCCATAGCCTGCACGTGTAGTTGGCAGAAACGTGACATGGTGTCACGGGCTGCCACTTGCCACATCCCTTCCGGTTGCCTACCTCTCATTGTAATGGTGAAGGGCACCCAACCGGGTGGCGTAGGTCCTGAAGGGACCTCGACATGGATTGCCCACGTCTTGTTCCCCTCTTCGCCTTCTTCCTTGGCGAAGTACTGCGGCATCTGGTTGTACCCGAAATATTGGAGCATTTGCCACAATGCTTCCGGGTAGCCGCTACGGTGAGAACAGTGGGACACCACCCACCCGTTCTCCAACTGTTTATCTGCTGTCATCTGTAAAAATATATTTGAGAAATGTCAAATATTTCTTTAAACAGTAAACCACTGAGTTATAACATAAGACATGTTATTGAACCCATAAAACATGGAAACATAGTTCAAATTTTAAACAAATTTGACTGCTGATCTGCTGTTCCCATGACAGCCCTGACCAGTTTCCATTTCAACCTGATTTAGGCCATGTTAAAGGCAAAACCAATTCTAGAGCTCAACATCAAAGTTAAAGCTAACTTCAATAGATTTCCAGAAAGCATTTTCTTGGCCTAAGATCTGTCCTGGTGCAAAAGTTATGAGATTTAAAATTAACAGAATTTCTGGAGAAAATTGGACAGCACCTCCCTGCTTTAGGTACTGATTTGATCCAAGAATTCCAGTTAATTCTGTTCCTAATCTGACAAAACTTTCTGTTACAAAGTTGTAACCCATCTCATAAGCTTTCCAGAACTAACTCATTTTCTATTTTTGGATTTTTAAGCAGGATGTTATGCTTAATTTACAGAGAGTTTACAGAGAGTCTTTGCTATGCCCTATTTTCTGGACAGTTTCAACTCTACTGCATTTTTCGAGTGGTTAAGAGATGAAACACCTCTGGGCCTCAACAGAAGAGTTGTAAAGCTCTTCCAAATCTTTCCAGAAATGTATCATATGACCCCAACCTCGAAAGAACTCAACCTCTAACCTCTGATCCACTTCAGCCCTAATTCAGCTGAAACCAGAGTACTCTGTCCTTAACAACCTATAGGTTGAAAACTTGTTAACTTTGAATATTCTGATTAAGGAAAGGAGTTACATTAATTTTTACTACTTTGGATCAAAACCTTCAAGTTTTTACAATGAAGTTGTTCATTTAGTGGGGTGTAACGTCGATGCGTCACCAGATTATGTCGGTACTACGTCCTCACAAAGACAAACCTATACCGGACTTAGCCGGCTTCGTTACTTCAGTGGCACTAAGCGTCACTCACACACGGATACTACACGTCTACCGTTTCTTGGTCAGGCTACCTGCAGAAACTCAAACAATCATCAGACTCAGCTGCACACCGAGCCCAGAATCCATACAATTCGTACACCCGGCCGTCATCACTCGCCCGGATGTTCTCAAGCCAAACACGCCTTGAGTTGCGCGTTCACGTTTCAGACCACGTGACGGGGTCTCCCAAATTGTACCACACACACTAGGGACAGACGTTGCTCGAATACCCCAAACGACATGAAGAGTCGTAGAGGATATCAAAGCGGGTCGGGTTACCTGCCACCCGTGGGCTCCACCCTTCAGCTTGTGCGCACTGGTGGACAGCGCTTACGTGCACCCCCCAAGACATGAACGTCCCGAGATGCACGATTTTCCGACATAATCAAATAAGTTAATATGCCACTTTCTATATACTAATAACATCCTTATACGGGCTACTAACTCGTTCCTCAGTGGATTTTTGAAAAAGATGACCTTTTTAGTGCGTTAAACCTCAAGCGAGCTCTGATACCAGCGCTGACACTACCCCACGGTCTTGTCGAGCCAGGATCACGCTGAGGGGTGCTGCGTTGCACATCACCGTATAACACACGTCAAAGGTACAAAGCGGAAGCGAAATTTTATTACATAAACAAGTTTATGAACATGTTTACATCAAAATAAGTTCAGTCTACACTCACAGGCGTAGACTATGTATCAAGTGCACGTTCAGCCCTTGAACGTGTCCTTGCTAGCACACACGCACACTAACTCTGCGGCCTGCACGACTCCCACTCGATGGGGTTCCCCTCCTGGGGTTCCGTCTCCTCTTCGGGAGTCCCTTACTCATAGAACCCTGCAAAAGCTTCAAACACAAGCAGTGAGCACGAAGGCTCAGCAAGTCTGACCCGTCTCACCTAAACATGGAACTTCTACATGAGGGGTAATTGGTTACATGAGGTAAAAATCATTTGCAAGGACTCGCCTAATTAGTAGAATTTTACTTTCAATTTTTAGCAGCAGGTTGTGGAGAACCTTACGCTAAGGCACATGGGAGAGCCGCAATCAAACAAGAAACGCATTTCTCTCATGTACTTTGCCCAAAGTTGAAAGGAACTTTAGTTAGCTCTAAAACTACAGCATATCATTAACAATCAATGTCCATCATTCAATCAGCAACATTTTATCATGTGACTAGCCTGTTCTTTCTACGTCACGGTACTCACTGACCGTGAGGGACGGCGATTATAATCGATTTACACCAGCAGGATTACCCGAACAACCCGTCACGTACGCCCGTACTCGATGTTGCCTACAACAACCATTACGGACGCCGTACGCAACTACCTTTCACCCGTTAGCCAAATGTTGAAACGGTCCAATCGTCCCGAGCAAGAGGTCTCTGCACGCGCATCTCAGTGCGCCAGCCGATTTACACCTCGAGCTCTCAACCTACCCTCTGAACGACCAGCTATGCCTCAACACCCAGCTACCCGAGTTACATAGGTTTCCCGGTTCCCATATAGCCGGTAGGTCTTCGGTACTGTTCTAGCTTGTTCAACAGGCCCGCACACGGCTCGGTCCTCAATCGACTCAAGTGGAGATACAGCACACAGGCCCCAAAGTCCTGCTGCCCTTACCCTCCGCTTGGTCTCATTTTCTTGTCATGTGTTTCATGTGCTATCACTACCCGAGTCGAGTGCCTCTAGCCTATGCTTGCGAGTAGTTCCAACTACTCGACTTGTACCGAATCCTACACTATCTTAGCATTGCAGTAGCTAACGGGGTTTGCAATCCTAAACCCAACGCAAGGTTTTCTTGGCTCTGCAATTGGGTTTTCAAACAAGACTCTAATGCAAAGAATATAGTAATCAAGTATGTGCTCAAAACAATAAAAACTTGTAAAAGGTTAATGCAAACCGGAGCTTGCCTTGCTGCTCTTGGTCGTAGGCTAGCTGCTCCTCCGGAGTAACGAAGTCTAGGACTTCGGGTTCCTCCTCGACCTTAGCGACTACCTGACATAAGACATACATGTATTAATTTGAATGCATTTATATTAAGTTTGAACTTGTGAAGCTTATAAGTCCCACTAGACAGACTCTGTAACTGTGAAACTTTTACTGTAGTTTGGTTACAACCTAAACAGAGACTCGGTCAAGTTTTAGTTGCAGCAAAGCTCATTTGAGCCCTCCACAATTAAATATGTACTTGACCTTAATTGAAGGCTTTTAGGGTGTTCTAAGGATTTTCATGAATCAAACTATGACTTTCTGAAAACTAGATTTTCAGAGGGTTCTAATGGAGTTGGTCTCACATAATTTGAAGGTTTCTAGCTAAAGATATGAGCTAAACAATTTCAGAGAAATTTCTGAAAATGTTTCTGAACATTTTCTATTTTCTCTGGGACAGTTTCACTAATCACACCATTAGGTGGGTCAAATGAGCTCAAATGGATCTGAAGTTTTTATGGTAGTTCAGGGATATTTTGGTGAACATCCCAGCAAAATTTCAGGATCTTCCTCCAAAGGATCCTCCAGTTAAAATTTCAAACAGTTTAAATTTTGAGGAAATTAATTCTGGAGAAATAAGGATTTTCATGTAGTGAAACTTGATTTGCTGGAAAGTACTCAGAGAGATGAATCCAACAAAATTTGGTTCACTCGTTTGGAGTTTTCTCGCTCAAGTTATGAGGATTTGAAGTTTGAAGGAAATCTGAAAATCGGGGGAAAAGTTTAAACTTGCGGGGCCCGCGGGGACACGTGTTGAGCGCGGAGGTGTCCGGCACACTGAAGCCCACAGGGTATTTGCGCGCCAGCACAGCCGATCCCGGCCACACCCGATCCCGATTTAAATTCTTCAGCCGCTGACACGTGGGCCAGCCTTCTTCGTCTTCCTCCCGCCGCTTTCTCGGGCCCGCGCCGCCGACCTCGCCGGAGCAGACCCGGAGCTCGCCGGCTTGCCGCTGCCGGACCTCCAATGGTCTGAAACTCGCCGCCAGGGGGTTGTCGACGTCGAGGAACACGTCGGTGGTGTCAGATCGGGCTGAGGGTGACCAGAAATAGCCCGGCAACGTGCCGCGGCCTCGGTTGAGGTTCGGAGCCGTCGACCGTGGGTTCTAACCCGCCAACACCTTGAACAAACGGTCCTACAGAATCAGTGTACCTCTAGGAAGCTCGACAAGGTGTCAAAAGGGTTCAGGGATGGCGGCAAGTCGGTCGGCACCGTGTGACCGATCGTGCCCGCCATGACCGCCCTTGATCGAGCTCGAAATTCGTCACTCCTAGACAGTTTCACGCCACGGATGCAGAAAAGAACTTGATCGCCAGCTAGTCCAGCGTCTATGTGCAAGATTTGATAACCACCGAAAGATCATAGAGTAAAAATTTGAAGAATCCGTACCGGAAGATCGGTTTACGGTCGCCGGAGCAAAAACTGGAAATTCTCTGTGGATTCTTCACGGTTTGCTTCCAAACTTGGAGGAGAGCAGCACGGTGGTCGCGCGCTCCTGTTGCCTCTCTTGCTGGACCGTGAAAACGCCTGTGGAACGCTGTCACGGGTGCCTGACTCTCGGCTGCGGCTAGGTCACAGCGGTGGCGATCGTTTTCGGGCAAAGTAGGTCGGAGCTCGGGGTTTCTGGTGTTGGGGAGATGGAGTGCGACCTTAGTTTGATGTCTAGCAGCTCAGGAACGAAGGAGGAGATTGTTTTGCTGGTTTTCCCGATTGAGCAGAGAGCTGCGGCGAGAAACAATGCCGCTGCTCGGGTTTGCCCGCGAGAAGATAAAGCCGGCCGACTCCTGCTCGGCTGAGGCGGTGCCGGTCGCGTGGGGGCGCGAGCAAGCCGCCCTGGGCGCCAGCGCGCGTAGAGGGGAAGCAGCTGGTGGCGCCGGTGGCTGCTCGGTGGCACAGCCGACAGCTGCTCGGTGGAATTTCCCACCGACGCTGTGACTTTGTGTGCATGTTTTGCCTCCTTCTCTCTATGACATGTGGATCCCACCCAGGGTTTTAACCTCTGAAATTTACTCCTAATCACTGTTGTAAACAGTGAGCCCCATAATACCCCTGGTGATTCAAATTATTCTCCCATGAGCCATTTGAATTGATTAGAATTCAAATTAGGTTTGGTTTGAATGAATTTCAGCACAAGTTCAGTTTTGAATTCAAATAAAGTTTGAATTTACCCCACTTAGCTCATGTCAAGATCAACTCCAAATGGAGTGAAAATTGGTGTGTGAGCTCACAAAAAAGTGCTGAATAAGAATATGCCTCCCACTTTTAAATTCATGGTATAAAAACAGTTTGAATTTGAATATGGTTTCAAACTGCCCTCTTTCTAACTATACCCGAAATGACCTCAAAAAGGTTTTGAATTTGGGTGAAACTTGGCATGGACATCCTTAGCAATGTGTAGGAGTTTTCATATGTCCAGCCCACCTATATCACATGTGGGAAATACCACTTTTGCAATATGTGAGTTTGTTCTCTAATGAGCATGTTTATGGTGGTTACATGCTCTTCATTTGTGTTCATCATCTTTTCTCAAATGAGGTGTGTGTGTATGGTGATGAACACTTCAACTATGTGTCAAAAACTGAGGCCCTTACAGCTTCCGGAAATGAAGGTATACCTTGATGGTATGGGTACGCTATCAATCCTATTAAGCTGGGAGCCAGGATGTCACAATCGACCCCCCTTGGAAGACCGACGTCCTTGTCAGTCAACACCAAGACAGGAATGTCCCCTCTTAGCCACGTCCGTACGTTCAGTATTGGCATACACATACCGTACGTACGGTGAGCAGCATACATACCATATCTGTCCCACACAGAGGACCCACGCGTCATGCATACGTACCCACATCCCTGACCCGCAGGATACCATATCCTTCTCACTGACCCGTACGCACCCGTGAAACTGCGAGGGTTGGCTCTGATACCATTTGTGACAGCTCTCTAGGATCATAGACTGGCCAAACAGACCAACACTAGTTTTATCTACGCACTTTGTCCTCACTCGTGCGCACCCGGGAAAACTTCCCGGTCAGCACCCATCTCCAAATTTCTCTGTGCCAAGCACGGTTAACCCCAAAGTCCTTTGCAGGTGGGCTTCTGGAGAAGAAGGCATACCTTGATGGTATGGGTACACTATCAATCCTATTTAGATGGGAGCCAGGATGTCACAAAAGCGAGTAGTATTTACAGTTAAATAATCCGGAGCTATTAGAGGCGTATGTCCGATAGTCATCCTCCCCACATAGTTCTTAAATGTGAATCTCGGGACGGATTCTTTTTAAGGTGGGAGGAATGTAAAAGTCACTAAACTTGTAAATGCAAAATTTGAGTTATAAATAAAGTTGGGTTTTGAATTCAAGAAAATGGGACTTACTAAAACTTTCTAACACATGATGATACACATGGATGTCTATCCAACCGAGCTCTAATACTCATTTGAGATGTGTTAAACCAAGGCTGGATTAAACCCCATGTGTAAAGTTTACATGTGCAAGGACATATTTCAATGTCCACTTTTGAATCCAAATGTTCACTTAAATTCAAATGTGGCCATCTCAAATAGAGGATACAAACTGTGGTTGCAAACATCCTAATTGCAGCAGCCAAATTCAAAGTTTGAATCCATATTTAAATTCTTCAAGTCCAAATTAATAGGAATGCAAAATTTGATGAAGTTTGGAGTTACTTTACTATTCATGTCAAGGAGGACATTGAATTTTCTTATAATTCAAATTTAAATTTGAAGCTGAGGTAAACTTTTCCAATTCCCCAAAGGGATTTAAGATTTGAGCTCCTCATGACCGAATTGTGTAACATGCCAAATTTGGAGATATTTTGGGGGGAGAATTGTGGGACCCATTTGTCATTGAGAGGAGCAAACTTGCACCCAAAGTCTGTTGATCGGATTGCACTCGAAGCAACTAAAACATCTGCAGGCGCCACCGAGGCTTCACGCAGATGACACCTCCTCGCTCTCCTCTCGTGCTGGCGACCTGCTCGGCGTTCTCCTCACATCTCAGCATGTCCGTTTTGCCCAGTAACCAGAGCTTCAGTACCCTGCCTCGCTCTCGAGTAAACACAAGACACCACCATCACCGCCGCCACGGTCTTGATCGGGAGCCGGCGGGTTCATGTGTTCAAGGTCAACCAGCAGCAAAACGGCACCGGCAGTCCATCCGTGACCTCCTCAACGCACAGCTGCTCATGTCCGAGCCTGCACCACCCGAAAACCTTTCTTCCTCGTGGCGACCTAAAACATTCGGAATCGAGGCTCACGTGGACATCTCGCACCGAAGCTTTTCACAGCATAGCAAGGGCACCTAGAGGAGCGCCGGAATGTAACACTTCTCCTCCCCAAATTTCAGCTCAAGCCGTGCACCATAGCTCGAGAATTTCGAGTTTTTCCCTCGGCCAGGGAAAACCTAACCGCGGGTAAAAATTTATGAAACTAATGCTCAAATTTCGGTTAGGGTTCATCATTTTGCGCACACATGACCTAGAGTGGTTAGGGAACAATTTTCCTTCAGAAACCTAGCATATAACTGGAGAGCCATAGCTAATTTTAAGCTTTTCGAGCGGCGGTCATGGCGGGAACCGCTGGGCGCACGGTGAGACCTTACTTAGAGCCGTTGCCGATCAAGTTTGATCCAAGTCGAGCACCCCCATGACCCCCTGATGCTGTAGAACCAAAAACCGGCTGGTTTGGAGGTCTAGTGAGAGCGCTCGACGTCGCCGTTGTGGGAACCGAGCCGCCGCACGTCGCGCGGTGGGTTAGAGCCGTCGCCGGGCTCCGGTGAGTCTGGGGACGAGTTCCTCACGTTGAGATTGGGGCTAGCGGCGAGTTTTGGCCCCTGAGTCCACCGGAGAACGGAGCTCCGAGGAGTGCCGCCGCTGCCAGCGAGAAGGGAGGCGCGCGCGGGAAATGGGCTCGGGAGGAAGAAGAACCAATTGGCCCCACATGTCAGCTACAGTTAGCTGTAACCGGGATCTGCTGTGGCTATTTGATTTTTTTTTCTACAGCCAAAATGCCTGTGAAGCGCTGTGTGGCTGCACCGAAGAACCGCCACGTCAGCCCGGACCTGGTTGTCAGAGTTTAAACTTTTCTTCGGATTATTTGAATTCACAGATTTAGTTCAAAGTTTAGAATCTCATAACTTTTGCTAGGAAACTCCAAATTGGGTGATTAAAATTGGGTTATATTCATCTTGGAAATATCTATCCCAATGTGCAACCCAATTTGTATGAAAGTCAATAATAAATGCTGGAAAATTCTTTGAAGCTTTTCAGTAAAAGAATTTTGGAGGGAGTCTGGATCATCCAAAAATTCCCAAATTTTTCCAGAACATTCCTTAGGATATTATTGAACCCCTGCTAAATTTTCAGCTCATTTGGAGTTGATTTGATTATGAAAGTTCAGATTAAAAGTTGCTGTGTTCAAAAAGCCCAGAAACTTTTTCAGAGTTAATTCATACTTTAAAAAATCAGTGCTGGGCAATTCCATGGCTCTAAAATTCCTAGGAAACTTCATGCATGCTCCCTGAGATATGTTTGAAATTGTGGTTCACTTGAATGTGCATGAAAGTGTAAATTTATTCAGAATTAATTCCTTTTTACCTAAATGCTTAGGGAATTGTTCTGGATTAAATACTCCATGAAAAGTTATGAATTTCGGTCCAGCATGTTTTATTGTGACAGGGAACTCACAGGAAAATTCTCAGATTAATTTGAGCTCTGGATCTGTATGTTTCTATATACATTTCTTACTTGAAAATGCAACAATTAGGAAAAACCAATTAGCACTTGATCCCACTTTGCTAAATCCATTCTTCATCAACTAGGATCCTTTGCATTCCAACTTCTAAACAGAGTTATGTTCTCCAGATGTAGATAAATCTTGATCACAAAGCATTTATAATTGAATACATGTGCATGTTCATAACGTGTAGTGACTAAACGTGAAGAAGTGGAAAAGAACTGAAGCTTGGATCAAGGAGCATGAAGAAGCCGTGATTAAGTTTCAAGTCATCAGAAACTAACTGCGTAATTATCTGACTTTAGTCACCTGCAAAACAAAGGCAAGCTCCGGTTTGCATTTAAGTTGTTTGTAAAGTTTTTACTTTGTTCACTATTATGGTTTAGAGTTTGGATGTGCATTAGGTCAGGAATGATTTATACTCCAAATGCATGACCAAAAATAATCCCTGCAGTCAAGGGTAGAATAAGTGCCCCTGCTGTAGATACTTGTGTGACAACAGTTTGTAAGTTTTATATGCTGTTATGATAATTTGAATTGCATGAAAACCATGTATGAAGTAGAGATAGAGCAAATTAAAGTTATTTTCCACCTTGGGACAAGTAACATTGGAATGAAGCGTTTCTTGTTTGATTGTTTTGTTCCAATGTTGCTTGCCGCAAGGTCATTACTGTGATGGCTAAAACCTGAAAATCAATGATGAACTTGTAGGCAAGTCTTTATGCAACATACATGTTTATATCTTAAGTTACCTTCATGTAGAGTTGCATGCCTTAGGAGAGACGGTTAAGTCTTGCTGAGGCTTCGTGCTCACTCTTGCAGAGTTGTTGTTTTGCAGGTAATCTGCCGTATACAGTGAAGGGTTAAGCATGACAGCGCCATTCTTGGCTGCATGGTCACAAGAAACCCTGCTCGCCGCCAAATACATTTCCTGCTGCTAGAAAGTTGTATCCTCAGGCAGGATATCTCCTTTGCTGCTTAGCTAGGTTCGTGAGAGTGATCACAGTTGTAATTCCACTGCAACTCTGATTTTATATTCTGCTGTTGTACATTAGAGTGTATATTACTACTTGTAAAACAAATCTCTTGTTTAATACACACTGGTGTATGTCTTGGATTCATTTCTGTGTGTGCTAGTCGATGTCGCCTAACATGGCACCACCCAATGCGATTTTTGGAGTGTCGGGGTGGCCGTCCCCCACACGGCTGGGCTCCAACTTTGACTCCACATGCATTTGACGGTAGTGCGCATGCCTAGTACTCCACCTGCTCTTCAAAGTATTCTTCTCCTGTAGCTGATATATTATGGGAAATGCAAGGTTGAGTACATGTCGTACTCAGCAAGTTCGGGAAAACCATATTTGGCCTTGTGGTGGACTGTTTTCCTGTCATATTCCTGCATGAAGCGGTCATTAGATCTAAGGAAACCAAACCATCATCTCATTCAGCATAACCACAGAACCAAGCTTGCCTAGATCTCCCCGATTCCATGCTCATTAATATCATCATGTTCTCATCATCTTTAATCTTTATGAGTGCATTAGCTAAACAAGTCTATTTCAGTTTTCCCAAATTCCGTAAGTTATGTGATGCAAAAGAGAAAAGGACCATACCTGACTCAACAGGTTTCCCGGTGACAAGGGTGGCTAACAAAACTAGTAACTCCTACCAAAGGGTTTTCCATCAAGTTGACACGAGCATGCAGTCTTCACAAGCAAAACAGTTCAAAAACATAGGTTCAATATGGTCAAGAGGCACTTGCTTTGCTACCGCGGTTCGTGTTGCTCAAGCGTGTCAAAATCTTGGTGGTGGAGGTCCTCATAGACGACCTCTTGAGCGTGTCCTTCTGTTCACGACTACATACATACAAGCAATACAGCACTCAAATTCGTGCACACGTTTTACTCAAGATGCGATGATGTGGATGCATGCAAATCCTACCATGTAACCTATACAAACCATTTTGCATGTGTTCTTGCAAGTTCTAGTTAGGTTTAGTGGGGTTTAACAACGATCGGTGCTGCTGGAAATTGATTGGAGCATGGCTAGATTCTAATCTTGGTATTAGATCAAACCGTCATCAAACCTAAACCGGCTGTCTTACTTACGTGCAGAAGGGTGTGGTGCAACAAGGTTTGTGACGACAGAAGCGATGTGGTACGAGGGGTGACGGGTCCTACCTCTCTTCTTCCTCCTATCCTCCTCTGCGGCTGGCCTCCTTCTTGCAATGGCAGCAGCTGGAGCTCCCCTTGATGATCAAAGCAACGGCTGGGGTTTTTCTTGGAGCAGAACAGAGCTGCAGCCAGGACAAGGCACTGAGGTCTTCTTCTCCGGTGACGGCGAGGCGGGGCAGAGCTTCGATGGCAGCCAAGGCAGCAGCAGGTGTGGCAACCAGGGCTAGCAGCAGGGAGGGTGGTGACCAGGGAGTTTTGGGGCAGGGTGGCGGCTAGGGGGAGGAGAGGGTTTTATTTATAAGGGGGGGGGACAGCCAAGGGGGCTAGTATTTCTGCAAATCTTTTAATCAATGGCTAGGATTTAATTTGAGAAAAAGTGGGGACTAGGGGTTAGGATTTTAGCAAATATTTTCCATCAGGGGCTGAGATTAATTGGGGGAGAGGAAATTCCCTAGGAGGGGATTCTAGGCTCAGCTAGAGTTTTCCTCCCCCAAGGGGGTGCGGCCATGGAGGGGGGAATCTCTAGGGAATTTCCTAGAATGGGGGAGGATTTTTGGCGCTGGCCAATAAGGGGGGAAATCCCTAAATGTGGGGGGGGGGGGGGAATTCCCTATGGGGAATTTAGGGGGGATTAGGGGGGAATTTAGGGGGAAAATTAGGGGCAAATTAGGGGGAATTTCCTGTTTTCTTTTTTCTTTTTATATTAATTTTTCTTTCATTTCTTTTCTATTTTTATTTATTTTACTTTTTCCTGTTTTTCTTTTCTTTTCTTTATTTATTTGTTCCTATGCTCATTTATCTCTTTTCTTCTTATTTCTAAATGCTTCTCTATATGCAATACATGATGACGAATATGAGGGTGTTACATCATGCAAGGGTACGAAGTACTCGCCACGTTTGCTGCTGCACTACTCATGTTGATGTCTAGGCGTTTGCCCCCCACCTCGTCTTACACTTGCTGAACGGTAGATCGGATCTGCCTATGAAGGTTTCGATCTTTGGTGTTTTCTACATCGGCCCTGAACATGTCGAAAGAGTTCTTGATCCTATCCTCAACCGAAGATGCCATCTCCTCTAGGTCCGTGTTGTACTTGGTAGCTACTGATACATCTACATGTTGAACAATTTCTTTGAGGGATATCGATGTGCTTACCTTGCGTGCTGTTGCCTCGCGCGTGTGGGCCTTCTGAAAGATGCCTCCTCGTGTATTTTGGAAACATGCCATCTTGGTTTGCAGACGTGCCATCCTTTCTTCGTGGATCTCTTGCTCCAACTCTTCTTGGATGTGTTCACGGTCCTCCGGCGAGAGATCTTCGAACTGGACATCGATGACATTGCTCATATCGACGGCTTTGCCGCCGACCTTCCTCCTAGATGCATCTTCCATGATCTTTTTGGTTTGATCGGTACACGAACGCGCCGATCGTCGAGTAGATGCGTTTGGTCGATGTAGTGGACGTCTCTCCCAGCGGAGTCACAAGTTCTGTTGGTGAACAGATCAATGGAGTCGCCTGTTTAATGATAAATCTCAATGTTAGTAACTGAAACTTAGATGGATACAAGGTTCCTGAGGCAGGAACGTTGTAAGTCGCACTTACGTGGAGACAAACCGGATGCTTTACTTGGAAAAGCAACAAAGAACTACGAGCTAAGCCTAGGACTACAAAGAACAAGTAAAAATGAAAGTAGTTGATCGGAATTGCGACGGACCGAAATCCGTACACTCCAGGATCACAGAGGGTGGTGCCGCACTGTGTGACACCCGACAGCACCCACGATAAGGAAACATAGTATTACATTGAAAACATGCTAAATTTGTACATAAGTAGTACAATCTTCAGTTACAACAACTGTACAGAGTCTACTACAGCGGAAGGTATTTATACAACTCAAGCCAACACCTAACTAGCAAAAGTTGGTTGTCCGGACCTACGGACAACCCACACTAGCTCCACTCAGCCTCAACGCGGCGTGTATGGATCCCACACAGCCGTAGTCCCCGACGGAGGGTAGCCCTCGCCGGTGGACACGTACTCAGAGTCCATGGGGGTACTCCTCACCAGCAAACACTCATAGAAGCAACCGTGAGCACGATAGTTCAGCAAGTCTTAACGGACTCTCCTACACATAAAACTTTACATGCAGGTAATAACGAAAGTAGGATGGCAATTTGCAGCAAAGGACACACCTACAAGTTCATCCTTAGGTCATCTTTTAGCCACAAGTTAACGGTTCAACAACAACAACCAAGCCTTTATCCCAAGCATGTTGGGGTCGGCTACACATGAAACCCAAATCAATGAAGTAAAAGAGAGGAAGAGATATAAGAACAAGGAAAAAGAAAAAAGAAAAAAAAGAAAAAAACAAGAAAAAAACAAGACTACGATTCTAGCACATGAACTGCTACTTTCCATGCGGTCCTATCATGAGCTAAGTCTCTGGATACATTCCAATCTCTCAAATCTCGTTTTACAGCCTCCTCCCAGGTCAACCTTTGTCGTCCTCTACCCCTCCTAATATTTTCTCTACCTCTTAAAATCCCACTGTTAACCGGTGCTTCTGAAGGTCTCCGTTGGATATGTCCAAACCACCTAAGTCGATGTTGGACTAACTTCTCTTCAATCGGCGCCACCCCTACTCTATCACGAATCACCTCATTCCTGATTCGGTCTCTTCTCGTGTGCCCGCACATCCACCGTAGCATGCGCATCTCTGCGACACACATTTGTTGGACATGTTGCCGTTTAGTTGGCCAATATTCTGCCCCATAGAGCATTGCGGGTCTGATCACCGTCCTATAGAACTTCCCTTTTAGCTTTTGTGGGACTTTCCTATCACATAGGATTCTAGAGGCTTGTCGCAATTTCATCCACCCTACCTTGATCCTGTGGCAAATGTCCTCATCAATATCGCCATTTCTTTTTAACATTGATCCTAAGTATCGGAAAGAGTCCCTTCTAGATACTATTTGTCCTTGTAGACTAACATTTCCCTCTTCACGACCAACACCACTAAAGTCACACCTCATATACTTGGTTTTGGTCCTACTAAGTCTAAACCCCTTGGACTCTAAGGTTTGTCTCCATAACTCTAATTTCTTATCAACACCATCTCTAGTTTCATCTACCAGCACTACATCATCAGCAAAGAGCATGCACCAAGGGATATCCCCTTGTATATCCTTCGACACCTCATCCATCACCAAGGAAAAGATGTATGGGCTCAAAGCTGATCCTTGATGTAGTCCTACCGTGATAGGAAATGCATCAGTCTCACTATCACTTACAAGCACACTTGTCCTAACATTATTGTACATATCCTTGATAAGGGTAATGTACTTTGTTGGAACTTTATGTTTCTCTAGTGCCCACCACATGACTGACCTTGGTATCTTGTCGTACGCCTTCTCCAAGTCGATGAACACCATATGCAAGTCCTTCTTCTGCTCCCTATATCTCTCCATAAGTTGACGATGCAAGAAAATCACCTACATTGTAGACCTCCTAGGCAAAAAACCAAACTGGTTTTTAGTGACATTGGTAACTTTCCTTAGGCTGTGTTCAATCACTCTCTCCCAAAGCTTCATAGTATGACTCATAAGCTTAATACCTCAATAATTAATACAACTTTGAATATCTCCTTTATTTTTGAATATAGGTACTAATATACTTTTCCTCCATGCTTCAGGCATCTTGTTTGACTAAAAAATGTGGTTGAATAGATTTGTGAGCCATACTATTGCCACGTCCCCAAGGCATCTCAACACCTCAATTGGGATATCGTCAGGGCCGAGGGCCTTTCCTCCTTTCATCCTTTTAAGGCCTCCTTAACCTCAAACTCTTGTATCCTCCGCACGAACCGCCTGTTGGAGTCATCAAAGGAGTCATCCAACTCAACCATAGTGCTCCCATTCCCATCTTTGAATAGCCCATTAAAGTAATCACTTAATTTGAAGGTTTCTAGCTAAAGATATGAGCTAAACAATTTCAGAGAAATTTCTGAAAATGTTTCTGAACATTTTCTATTTTCTCAGGGACAGTTTCACTAATCACACCATTAGGTGGGACAAATGAGCTCAAATGGATCTGAAATTTTTAAGGTAGTTCAGGGATATTTTGGGGAACATCCCAGCAAAATTTCAGGATCTTCCTCCAAAGGATCCTCCAGTTAAAATTTCAAACAGTTTAAATTTTGAGGAAATTAATTCTGGAGAAATAAGGATTTTCATGTAGTGAAACTTGATTTGCTGGAAAGTACTCAGAGAGATGAATCCAACAAAATTTGGTTCACTCGATTTGGAGTTTTCTCGCTCAAGTTATGAGGATTTGAAGTTTGAAGGAAATCTGAAAATCGGGGGAAAAGTTTAAACTTGCGGGGGCCCGCGGGGACACGTGTTGAGCGCGGAGGTGTCCGGCACACTGAGGCCCACAGGGTATTTGCGCGCCAGCACAGCCGATCCCGGCCACACCCGATCCCGATTTAAATTCTTCAGCCGCTGACACGTGGGCCAGCCGTCTTCGTCTTCCTCCCGCCGCTTTTTCGCGCCCGCGCCGCCGACCTCGCCAGAGCAGACCCGGAGCTCGCCGGCTTCCCGCTGCCGGACCTCCAATGGTCTGAAACTTGCCGCCAGGGGGTTGTCGACGTCGAGGAACACGTCGGTGGTGTCAGGTCGGGCTGGGGGTGACCGGAAATAGCCCAGCGACGTGCCGCGGCCTCGGTTGAGGTTCGGCGCCGTCGACCGTGGGTTCTAACCCGCCCACACCTCGAACAAACGGTCCTACAGAATCAGTGTACCTCTAGGAAGCTCGACAAGGTGTCAAAAGGGTTCAGGGATGGCGGCAAGTCGGTCAGCACCGTGTGACCGATCGTGCCCGCCATGACCGCCCTTGATCGAGCTCGAAATTCGTCACTCCTAGACAGTTTCACGCCACGGATGCAGAAAAGAACTTGATCGCCAGCTAGTCCAGCGTCTATGTGCAAGATTTGATAACCACCGAAAGATCATAGAGCGAGAATTTGAAGAATCCGTACCGGAAGCTCGGTTTACGGTCGCCGGAGCAAAAACTGGAAATTCTCTGTGGATTCTTCACGGTTTGCTTCCAAACATGGAGGACAGCAGCACGGTGGTCGCGCGCTCCTGTTGCCTCTCTTGCTGGACCGTGAAAACGCCTGTGGAACGCTGCCCACGGGCGTCTAACTCTCGGCTGAGGCTAGGTCGCCGCGGTGGCGATCGTTTTCGGGCAAAGGAGGTCGGAGCTCGGGGTTTCTGGTGTTGGGGAGGTGGAGTGTGACCTCAGTTTGCTGTCTAGCAGCTCAGGAACGAAGGAGGAGATTGTTTTGCTGGTTTTCCCGATTGATCAGAGAGCTGCGGCGAGAAACAATGCCGCTGCTCGGGTTTGCCCGTGAGAAGATAAAGCCGGCCGACTCCTGCTCGGCTGAGGCGGTGCCGGTCGCGTGGGGGCGCGAGCAAGCCACCCTGGGCGCCAGGGCGCGTAGAGGGGAAGCAGATGGTGGCGCCGGTGGCTGCTCGGTGGCACAGCCGACAGCTGCTCGGTGGAATTTCCCACCGAGGCTGACTTTGTGTGCATGTTTTGCCTCCTTCTCTCTATGACATGTGAGTCCCACCCGGGGTTTTAACCTCTGAAATTTACTCCAAATCATTGTTGTAAACAGTGAGCCCCATAATACCCCTGGTGATTCAAATTATTCTCCCATGAGCCATTTGAATTGATTAGAATTCAAATTGGGTTTGGTTTGAATGAATTTCAGCACAAGTTCAGTTTTGAATTCAAATAAAGTTTGAATTTGCCCCACTTATCTCATGTCAAGATCAACTCCAAATGGAGTGAAAATTGGTGTGTGAGCTCACTAAAATGTACTGAATAAGAATATGCCTCCCACTTTTAAATTTGTGGGATAAAAACAGTTTGAATTTGAATATGGTTTCAAACTGCCCTCTTTCTAACTATACCCAAAATGACCTCAAAAAGGTTTTGAATTTGGGTGAAACTTGGCATGGACATCCTTAGCAATGTGTAGGAGTTTTCATATGTCCAGCCCACCTATATCACATGTGGGAAATACCACTTTTGCAATATGTGAGTTTGTTCTCTAATGAGCATGTTGATGGTGGTTACTTGCTCTTCATTTGTGTTCATCATCTTTCCTCAAATGAGGTGTGTGTGTATGGTGATGAACACTTCAACTATGTGTCAAAAACTGAGGCCCTTACAGCTTCCTGAAAAGAAGGTATACCTTGATGGTATGGGTACGCTATCAATCCTATTAAGCTGGGAGCCAGGATGTCACAATCGACCCCCCTTAGAAGACCGACGTCCTTGTCGGTCAACACCAAGACAGGAATGTCCCCTCTTAGCCACGTCCGTACGTTCAGTATTGGCATACACATACCGTACGTCCTGTGAGCAGCATACATACCATACGTGTCCCACACAGAGGACCCACGCGTCATGCATACGTACCCACATCCCTGACCCGCAGGATACCGTATCCTTCTCACTGACCCGTACGCACCCGTGAAACTGCGAGGGTTGGCTCTGATACCATTTGTGACAGCTCTCTAGTATCATAGACTGGCCAAACAGACCAACACTAGTTTTATCTACGCACATTGTCCTCACTCGTGCGCACCCGGGAAAACTTCCCGGTCAGCACCCATCCCCAAATTTCTCTGTGCCAAGCACGCTTAACCCCAAAGTCCTTTGCAGGTGGGCTTCTGGAAAAGAAGGTATACCTTGATGGTATGGGTACGCTATCAATCCTATTTAGCTGGGAGCCAGGATGTCACAAAAGCGAGTAGTATTTACAGTTAAATAATCCGGAGCTATTAGAGGCGTATGTCCGATAGTCATCCTCCCCACATAGTTCTTAAATATGAATCTCTGGACGGATTCTTTTTAAGGTGGGAGGAATGTAAAAGTCACTAAACTTGTAAATGCAAAATTTGAGTTATAAATAAAGTTGGGTTTTGAATTCAAGAAAATGGGACTTAATAAAACTTTCTAACACATGATGATACACATGGATGTCTATCCAACCGAGCTCTAATACTCATTTGAGATGTGTTAAACCAAGGTTGGATTAAACCCCATGTGTAAAGTTTACATGTGCAAGGACATATTTTAAAGTCCACTTTTGAATCCAAATGTTCACTTAAATTCAAATGTGGCCATCTCAAATAGAGGATACAAACTGTGGTTGCAAACATCCTAATTGCAGCAGCCAAATTCAAAGTTTGAATCCATATTTAAATTCTTCAAGTCCAAATTAATAGGAATGCAAAATTTGATGAAGTTTGGAGTTACTTTACTATTCATGTCAAGGAGGACATTGAATTTCCTTATAATTCAAATTTAAATTTGAAGCTTAGGTAAACTTTTCCAATTCCTCAAAGGGATTTAAGATTTGAGCTCCTCATGACCGAATTGTGTAACATGCCAAATTTGGAGATATTTTGGGGGGAGAATTGTGGGACCCACTTGTCATTGAGAGGAGCAAACTTGCACCCAAAGTCTGTTGATTGGATTGCACTCGAACCAACTAAAACATCTGCAGGCGCCACTGAGGCTTCACGCAGAGGACACCTCCTCGCTCTCCTCTCGTGCTGGCGACCTGCTCGGCGTTCTCCTCACATCTCAGCGTGTCCGTTTTGCCCACTAACCAGAGCTTCAGTACCCTGCCTCGCTCTCGAGTAAACATAAGACACCACCATCACCGCCGCCACGATCTTGATTGGGAGCCGGCGGGTTCGTGCGTTCAAGGTCAACCAGCAGCAAAACGGCACCGGCAGTCCATCCGTGACCTCCTCGACGCACATCTGCTCATGTCCGAGCCTGCATCACCCGAAAACCTTTCTTCCTCGTGGCGACCTAAAACATTCAGAATCGAGGCTCACGTGGACATCTCGCACCGAAGCTTTTCACAGCATAGAAAGGCCACCTAGAGGAGCGCCGGAATGTAACACTTCTCCTCCCCAAATTTCAGCTCAAGCCGTGCACCATAGCTCGAGAATTTTGAGTAGCTCGAGAATTTCGAGTTTTTCCCTCGGCCAGGGAAAACCTAACCACGGGTAAAAATTTATGAAACTAATGCTCAAATTTTGGTTAGGGTTCATCATTTTGCGCACACATGACCTAGAGTGGTCAGGGAACAATTTTCCTTCAGAAACCTAGCTTATAACTGGAAAGCCATAGCTAATTTTAAGCTTTTCGAGCGGCGGTCATGGCGGGAACCGCTGGGCGCACCGTGAGACCTTACTTAGAGCAGTTGCCGATCAAGTTTGATACAAGTCGAGCACCCCCATGACCCCCTGATGCTGTAGAACCAAAAACCACCTGGTTTGGAGGTCTAGTGAGAGCGCTCGACGTCGCCGTTGTGGGAACCGAGCCACCGCACGTCGCGCGGTGGGTTAGAGCCATCGCCGGCCTCCGGTGAGTCTGGGGACGAGTTCCTCACGTTGAGAGTGGGGCTAGTGGCGAGTTTTAGCCCCTGAGTCCACCGGAGAACGGAGCTCCGAGGAGTGCCGCCGCTGCCAGCGAGAAGGGAGGCGCGCGCGGGAAATAGGCTCGGGAGGAAGAAGAACCAATCGGCCCCACATGTCAGCTACAGTTAGCTGTAACCGGGATCTGCTGTGGCTATTTGATTTTTTTTGCTACAGCCAAAATGCCTGTGAAGCGCTGTGTGGCTGCACCGAAGAACCGCCAAGTCAGCCCGGACCTGGTTGTCAGAGTTTAAACTTTTCTTCGGATTATTTGAATTCACAGATTTAGTTCAAAGTTTAGAATCTCATAACTTTTGCTAGGAAACTCCAAATTGGGTGATTAAAATTGGGTTATATTCATCTTGGAAATATCTATCCCAATGTGCAACCCAATTTTTATGAAAGTCAATAATAAATGCTGGAAAATTCTTTGAATCTTTTCAGTAAAAGAATTTTGGAGGGAGTCTAGATCATCCAAAAATTCCAAAATTTTTCCAGAACATTCCTTAGGATATTATAGAGCCCCTGCTAAATTTTCAGCTCATTTGGAGTTGATTTGATTATGAAAGTTCAGTTAAAAGTTGCTGTGTTCAAAAAGCCCAGAAACTTTTTCAAAGTTAATTCATACTTTAAAAAATCAGTGCTGGGCAATTCCATGGCTCTAAAATTCATAGGAAAATTCATGCATGCTCCCTGAGATATGTTTGAAATTGTGGTTCACTTGAATGTGCATGAAAGTGTAAATTTATTCAGAATTAATTCATTTTTTCCTAAATGCTTAGGGAATTGTTCTGGATTAAATACTCCATGAAAAGTTCTGAATTTCGGTCCAGAATGTTTTATTGTGACAGGGAACTCACAGGAAAATTCTCAGATTAATTTGAGCTCTGGATCTGTATGTTTCTATATACATTTCTTACTTGAAATTGCAACAATTAGGAAAAACCAATTAGCACTTGATCCCACTTTGCTAAATCCATTCTTCATCAACTAGTATACTTTGCATTCCAACTTCTAAACAGAGTTATGTTCTCCAGATGTAGATAGATCTTGATCACAAAGCATTTATAATTGAATACATGTGCATGTTCATAGCGTGTAGTGATTAAACGTGAAGAAGTGGAAAAGAACTGAAGCTTGGATCAAGGAGCACGAAGAAGCCGTGATTAAGTTTCAAGTCATCAGAAACTAACTGCGTAATTATCTGACTTTAGTCACCTGCAAAACAAAGGCAAGCTCCGGTTTGCATTTAAGTTGTTTATAAAGTTTTTACTTTGTTCACTATTATGGTTTAGAGTTTGGATGTGCATTAGGTCAGGAATGATTTATACTCCAAATGCATGACCAAAAATAATCCCTGCAGTCAAGGGTAGAATAAGTGCCCCTGCTGTAGATACTTGTGTGACAACAGTTTGCAAGTTTTATATGCTGTTATGATAATTTGAATTGCATGAAAACCATGTATGAAGTAGAGATAGAGCAAATTAAAGTTATTTTCCACCTTGGGACAAGTAACATTGGAATGAAGCGTTTCTTGTTTGATTGTTTTGTTCCAATGTTGCTTGCCGCAAGGTCATTACTGTGATGGCTAAAACCTGAAAATCAATGATGAACTCTTAGGCAAGTCTTTATGCAACATACATGTTTATATCTTAAGTTACCTTCATGTAGAGTTGCATGCCTTAGGAGAGACGGTTAAGTCTTGCTGAGGCTTCGTGCTCACTCTTGCAGAGTTGTTGTTTTGCAGGTAATCTGCCGTATACAGTGAAGGGTTAAGCATGACAGCGCCATTCTTGGCTGCATGGTCACAAGAAACCCTGCTCGCTGCCAAATACATTTCCTGCTGCTAGAAAGTTGTATCCTCAGGCAGGATATCTCCTTTGCTGCTTAGCTAGGTTCGTGAGAGTGATCACAGTTGTAATTCCACTGCACCTCTGATTTTATATTCCGCTGTTGTACATTAGAGTGTATATTACTACTTGTAAAACAAATCTCTTGTTTAATACACACTGGTGTATGTATTGGATTCATTTCTGTGTGTGCTAGTCGATGTCGCCTAACACGGCACCACCCAATGCGATTCCTGGAGTGTCGGGGCGGCCGTTCCCCACACGGCTGGGCTCCAACTTTGACTCCACATGCATTTGACGGTAGTGCGCATGCCTAGTACTCCACCTGCTCTTCAAAGTATTCTTCTCCTGTAGCTGATATATTATGGGAAATGCAAGGTTGAGTACATGTCGTACTCAGCAAGTTCGGGAAAACCATATTTGGCCTTGTGGTGGACTGTTTTCCTGTCATATTCTCGCATGAACCGGTCATTAGATCTAAGGAAAGCAAACCATCATCTCATTCAGCATAACCACAGAACCAAGCTTGCCTAGATCTCCCCGATTCCATGCTCATTAATATCATCATGTTCTCATCATCTTTAATCTTTATGAGTGCATTAGCTAAACAATTCTATTTCAGTTTTCCCAAATTCCGTAAGTTATGTGATGCAAAAGAGAAAACGATATACCTGACTCAACAGGTTTCCCGGTGACAAGGGTGGCTAACAAAACTAGTAACTCCTACCAAAGGGTTTTCCATCAAGTTGACACGAGCATGCAGTCTTCACAAGCAAAACAGTTCAAAAACATAGGTTCAATATGGTCAAGAGGCACTTGCTTTGCTACCGCGGTTCATGTTGCTCAAGCGTGTCAAAATCTTGGTGGTGGAGGTCCTCGTAGACGACCTCTTGAGCGTGTCCTTCTGTTCACGACTACATACATACAAGAAATACATCACTCAAATTCGTGCACACGTTTTACTCAAGATGCGATGATGTGGATGCATGCAAATCCTACCATGTAACCTATACAAACCAGTTTGCATGTGTTCTTGCAAGTTCTAGTTAGGTTTAGTGGGGTTTAACAATGATCAGTGCTGCTGGAAATTGATTGGAGCATGGCTAGATTCTAATCTTGGTATTAGATCAAACCGTCATCAAACCTAAACCGGCTGTCTTACTTACGTGCAGCAGGGTGTGGTGCAACAAGGTTTGTGACAACAGAAGCGATGTGGTACGAGGGGTGACGGGTCCTACCTCTCTTCTTCCTCCTCTCCTCCTCTGCGGCTGGCCTCCTTCTTGCAATGGCAGCAGCTGGAGCTCCCCTTGATGATCAAAGCAACAGCTGGGATTTTCTTGGGGCAGAACAGAGCTGCAGCCAGGACAAGGCACTGGGGTCTTCTTCTCCGGTGACGGCGAGGCGGGGCAGAGCTTCGATGGCAGCCAAGGCAGCAGCAGGTGTGGCAACCAGGGCTAGCAGCAGGGAGGGTGGTGACCAGGGAGTTTTGGGGCAGGGTGGCGGCTAGGGGGAGGAGAGGGTTTTATTTATAAGGGGGGGTGGGACAGCCAAGGGGGCTAGTATTTCAGCAAATTTTTTAATCAATGGCTAGGATTTAATTTGAGAAAAAGTGGGGACTAGGGATTAGGATTTTAGCAAATATTTTCCATCAGGGGCTGAGATCAATTGGGGGAGAGGAAATTCCCTAGGAGGGGATTCTAGGCTCAGATAGAGTTTTCCTCCCCCAAGGGGGTGCGGCCATGGAGGGGGGAATCTCTAGGGAATTTCCTAGAATGGGGGAGGATTTTTGGCGCTGGCCAATAAGGGGGGAAATCCCTAAATGTGGGGGGGGGGGGGGGAATTCCCTATGGGGAATTTAGGGGGGATTAGGGGGGAATTTAGGGGGAAAATTAGGGGCAAATTAGGGGGGGTTAGGGGGCGGCTAGGGTTTTCCTGTTTTCTTTTTTCTTTTTATATTAATTTTTCTTTCATTTCTTTTCTATTTTTATTTATTTTACTTTTTCCTGTTTTTCTTTTCTTTTCTTTTCTTTATTTATTTGTTCCTATGCTCATTTATCTCTTTTCTTATTATTTCTAAATGATTCTCTATATGCAATACGTGATGACGAATATGAGGGTGTTACATCATGCAAGGGTACGAAGTACTTGCCACGTTTGCTGCTGCACTACTCATGTTGATGTCTAGGCGTTTGCCCCCCACCTCGTCTTACACTTGCTGAACGGTAGATCGGATCTGCCTATGAAGGTTTCGATCTTTGGTGTTTTCTACATCGGCCCTGAACATGCCGAAAGAGTTCTTGATCCTATCCTCAACCGAAGATGCCATCTCCTCTAGGTCCGTGTTGTACTTGGTAGCTACCGATACATCTACATGTTGAACATTTCTTCGAGGGATATCGATGTGCTTACCTTGCGTGCTGTTGCCTCAAGCGTGTGGGCCTTCTGAAAGATGCCTCCTCGTGTATTTTGGAAACATGCCAGCTTGGTTTGCAGACGTGCCATCCTTTCTTCGTGGATCTCTCGCTCCAACTCTTCTTGGATGCGTTCACGGTCCTCCGGCGAGAGATCTTCGAACTGGACATCGATGACATTGCTCATATCGACGGCTTTGCCGCCAACCTTCCTCCTAGATGCATCTTCCATGATCCTTTTGGTTTGATCGGTACACGAACGCGCCGATCGTCGAGTAGATGCATTTGGTCGATGTAGTGGACGTCTCTCCCAGTGGAGTCACCAGTTCTGTTGGTGAACAGATCAATGGAGTCGCCTGTTTAATGTTAAATCTCAATGTTAGTAACTGAAACTTAGATGGATACAAGGTTCCTGAGGCAGGAACATTGTAAGTCGCACTTACGTGGAGACAAACCGGATGCTTTACCTGGAAAAGCAACAAATAACTACGAGCTAAGCCTAGGACTACAAAGAACAAGTAAAAACGAAAGTAGTTGACCGGAATTGCGACGGACCGAAATCCGTACACTCCAGGATCACAGAGGGTGGTGCCGCACTGTGTGACACCCGACAGCACCCACGATAAGGAAACATAGTATTACATTGAAAACATGCTAAATTTGTACAAAAGTAGTACAATCTTCAGTTACAACAACTGTACAGAGTCTACTACAGCGGAAGGTATTTATACAACTCAAGCCAACACCTAACTAGCAAAAGTTGGTTGTCCGGCCCTACGGACAACCCACACTAGCTCCACTCAGCCTCAACGCGGCGTGTATGGATCCCACACAGACGTAGTCCCCGACGGAGGGTAGCCCTCGCCGGTGGACTTGTACTCCGAGTCCGTGGGGGTACTCCTCACCAGCAAACACTCATAGAAGCAACCGTGAGCACGATGGTTCAGCAAGTCTTAACCGTCTCTCCTACACATAAAACTTTACATGCAGGTAATAACGAAAGTAGGATGGCAATTTGCAGCAAAGGACACACCTACAAGTTCATCCTTAGGTCATCTTTTCGCCACATGTTAACGGTTCAACAACAACAACAACAACAACCAAGCCTTTATCCCAAGCATGTTGGGGTCGGCTAGACATGAAACCCAATATCAATGAAGTAAAAGAGAGGAAGAGATATAAGAACAAGGAAAAAGAAAAAAGAAAAAAAAAAGAAAAAAAAGAAAAAATAAAAAAGAAAAAAAGAAAAAAACAAGACTACGATTCTAGCACATGAATTGCTACTTTCCATGCGGTCCTATCATGAGCTAAGTCTCTGGATACATTCCAATCTCTCAAATCTCGTTTTACAGCCTCCTCCCAGGTCAACCTTGGTCGTCCTCTACCCCTCGTAATATTTTCTCTACCTCTTAAAATCCCACTGTTAACCGGTGCTTCTGAAGGTCTCCGTTGGATATGTCCAAACCACCTAAGTCGATGTTGGACTAACTTCTCTTCAATCGGCGCCACCCCTACTCTATCACGAATCGCCTCATTCCTTGTTCGGTCTCTTCTCGTGTGCCCGCACATCCACCGTAGCATGCGCATCTCTGCGACACACATTTGTTGGACATGTTGCCGTTTAGTTGGCCAACATTCCGCCCCATAGAGCATTGCGGGTCTGATCACCGTCCTATAGAACTTCCCTTTTAGCTTTTGTGGGACTTTCCTATCACATAGGATTCTAGAGGCTTGTCGCAATTTCATCCACCCTACCTTGATCCTGTGGCAAATGTCCTCATCAATATCGCCATTTCTTTTTAACATTGATCCTAAGTATCGGAAAGAGTCCCTTCTAGATACTATTTGTCCTTGTAGACTAACATTTCCCTCTTCACGACCAACACCACTAAAGTCACACCTCATATACTCGGTTTTGGTCCTACTAAGTCTAAACCCCTTGGACTCTAAGGTTTGTCTCCATAACTCTAATTTCATATCAACACCATCTCTAGTTTCATCTACCAGCACTACATCATCAGCAAAGAGCATGCACCAAGGGATATCCCCTTGTATATCCTTCGACACCTCATCCATCACCAAGGAAAAGATGTATGGGCTCAAAGCTGATCCTTGATGTAGTTCTATCGTGATAGGAAATGCATCAGTCTCACTATCACTTACGCGCGCACTTGTCCTAACATTATTGTACATATCCTTGATAAGGGTAATGTACTTTGTTGGCACTTTATGTTTCTCTAGTGCCCACCAAATGACTGACCTTGGTATCTTGTCGTACGCCTTCTCCAAGTCGATGAACACCATATGCAAGTCCTTCTTCTGCTCCCTATATCTCTCTATAAGCTGACGATGCAAGAAAATCACCTCCATTGTAGACCTCCTAGGGAAAAAACCAAACTGGTTTTTAGTGACATTGGTCACTTTCCTTAGGCGGTGTTCAATCACTCTCTCCCAAAGCTTCATAGTATGACCCATAAGCTTAATACCTCGATAATTAGTACAACTTTGAATATCTCCTTTATTTTTGAATATAGGTACTAATATACTTTTCCTCCATTCTTCAGGCATCTTGTTTGACTGAAAAATGTGGTTGAATGGATTTGTGAGCCATACTATTGCCACGTCCCAAAGGCATCTCAACACCTCAATAGGGATATCGTCAGGGCCGAGGGCCTTTCATCCTTTTAAGGCCTCCTTAACCTCAAACTCTTGTATCCTCCGCACGAACCGCCTGTTGGAGTCATCAAAGGAGTCATCCAACTCAACCATAGTGCTCCCATTCCCATCTTTGAATAGCCCATTAAAGTAATCACGCCATCTATTCTTAATCTCTTCATCCTTCACTAGAATGCGGTCAGTCTCATCTTCGATGCATTTAACTTGATTGAAATCCCTCATCTTTCTCTCACGGATTTTTGCTACCTTGTATATGTCCTTTTCACCTTCTTTTGTCTCTAGTCTCTCATATAACTTATCATAGGCCTGTACTCTTGCCTTACTCACAGCCACAAGTTAACGGTTCATGAATCTAAAATTTAGTGAGCAATATTTGGTGGCACACATGTAGCAATACAACTTATTCATATCAGCAGTATTGTATCACAACATTCCATACTTTTACCTACGTCATGACACAGTGACCAAGCGGTACTCATAACCGCGAGGGACGGCGAATTGACGGAGCTGCACAGCACGCTCACTAGATGTCGTGCGGAACAACCTTTCACCAAACAGCCCAAACGTCAAACCGGTCGCACCCAAACGGACAGGAGGTTCCCTACACGAAGCATCTCTTTATGCCCGTTAGCGGATTTTCACCTTGCGGCCCTCAACCTACACCTATAAATCGGTGTGTTATGCCTCGACGCCCGGAGGTATAGGTTACATCAGTTTATTGGACCCCATATATCCAATATGCCTTCGGTACATTCAAACTTGTTTAGCGGGGCCACACACAGATCGGTCCTCAATCGACATGGACAGGGCTACGCACACAACACTTCCTCTTGCTGCATCCTAGCCCCTGCCTAGTCTCATTTCTTATTAAAGTGATCTCACATCTTGTACCAATCCCGTATGTGGCGAATCCTATACTCGCAAGTAGATTCCAACTACTCGACTTGTACCGAAGTCTATAAACACTAAGCAAGGCATGATCTACTCGAGGACTTAGACACTACCCTGACTCTATTTGGAATAATCTCGTTGTGCAATTAGAGTTCCATCCATCCTAAACTTAATGCACATACATACTTCAAACTAAGTGAGTATAAAGCAAAACTTGATAAAACTTGTTAAATGCGAACAGGGGCTTGCCTTGTTGCTGTTAGTCAGGGGTTAGTGTCTCCTCCGGAGGTATGAAGTCCAGTATCTCCGGAGTTTCCTCTTGTTCGGCGACTACACGTAATCAATGTAACGATATGTCAATTTAAATGCAAATGTGTTGAATTTAGTATATAAAGACCATAACTCTAGCTAGACATGTCATTTAGCTCTGAAATTTTTACTGTGGCTTGTTAAGAATCTAACCAGACACTTGACAAAATTCCATTTGAAACAAAACTCATTTGAGCTCTGCACAAATAAAAGTCTGAATGGTCATTACTAGAGCTTCTAAGGATTTCCAAAGATTTTCATGGATCAAACCATTACTTTCTGGAAGCTAGAGTTTGATATGGTTCTAATGGATTTGGTTTCATGTAATTTGAATAATCCTAGAGAAACATATGCCCTAATCAAGATTTGAGAAAATTCTGAAAAATATTTCTGTACATTTTTCTATTTTCTCTGGGCAGTTCACTTAATCACACCATTATGAGGACTAAATGAACTTGGATGGATCTGAAATTTTCCATGTGACTCAAGGATTTTCAAATGAACATCCTAGCCAAATTTCAGAATTTTTCCATAAAGGAAATCTCCAGATAAAATTCCCAACAGTTTAAATTTAGGGAATTAATTCTGGAAAAATAATAAGTTTCATGAACTCAAACTTGTTTTGTTGGATAGTACTCGGAGAGCTGAATCAAATAAAATTTGGTTCACTCCTTTGGAAAATCCTAGCAAAAGCTATGAATTTTGAAAGCTTGGGCTGATTCCTGAATTATTTTCATAAAGAAAATCCCTTCCGGCGCCTAAACAGAGAATGACAGCGAGGCCCGCGTGTTTAATTTAAACTAAACCACACGCGCGCTTAGCTCTGTGGCTGACGCGTGGGGCTCGGGCCTTCGTCTACCTCACGACGCCGCCGTGCCCGAGCCGCCGGGGCTCCGGCGAGGTCGGCGTTCCCGGCGACCTAGCTCGCCGGCGACAGTGAAACTCGCCGCCCCCACCTAACTTCAGACGCTGAACACGCTGGACAGCTTGCTGCCACCAGCTAACCGCTGTAGCTCGCCGGCGACGAGCGCTATGCCAATGCACCTCATCGGCACCGTGTTGCCGTCGCTCCGGCCATCCTCTTCGCGTGCTAATCGCGTGACCACGTTCAGGGCAGCCTCGGGAAGCTTGGCATGACCTCGGTTTTGACCCAAACAGCCGGCAATCCGGACCTCACTGGCGACCCCCTCTTCTGCTGAACTGTTCCTTGGTGAAACTAGGATTCCGGTGGGTATTTCTCGCTGGTTCTTGATCGAGGAGAAGCGCAAGGACCTCTAGAACGTGTGTGGGATTCAGCTCGATGTGGGGACCACCCCGTGGTTCACCCACTCCAAGATCGCATAGGGTGGTGCCGTGCGATGCGGCACCCAACAGCACACACGAAAAGAATTTAAGAACAACATACAAACTTTTATTTGATATAAAACAGCGGAAGTCTTTTTACAAAACTTAATTATACAGCGGAAGTTATATACATAGATACTCTCAAATCCTAACTAAGCAAAAGTGCAGCCGTCCACCCCAGGGACGCTACACACTAGCAGCATGGAACCGGAGATCACGGCGGCGTGCAAGGCTCCAGCTCGGCTGTGTACCCGGACGGGGGCATCGCCTCGTCCTCATAACCTTCCTCATAACTCTCACCTGCACACAGCTCAAAATGTTTCAACCGCGAGCACGATGGCTCAGCAAGGCTTAACCGACAATCCTAGGCATGGAACTCTACATGCAAGGATGTGTACGATAGGAAAAATAACTTTGCAATAAAGACACGCCTACATGTTGATCCTTACTTTCAGTTTCATAGCAACAGTTTAATGAGTCTTAGGCAGCCCTCACATCAGAAGTCCACAATCAAACAAGAAACACTTTCCTCCGATGTGGTGATGCCCAAAGTGGAATATAAACTTAATTAACTCTAAAACTACAGCAGACATGGTTTACAAACATTATTAGTTCATCACACCATCTTATCATTCATCTGGCTTATTTCACTTCTTACTACGTCACAGAACAGTGAACAAGCGGTACTCAAATAACCGCGAGGGACGGTGATTGCAATCAGGAGACACCCGGACAACACGTGGCATACACCCACTTTTAGAAGCGTGATTCCACACCCCTTCCTACTCTGTTGTATGCAACAACCTTTCAAAGGCAACCCAACTACCGAACCGGTCCATCCATAATGGGCAGGAGGTCCCCACGTGGAGCGTGACTGTGCCCACCGGCAGATTTACACCTTGCTACCCTCAACCCACTCCTATTTACGGTTGGGTAAGCCTCGGCACCCAGGTTAACCAATTACATCGGTTTCCTGCTTATGTCAGTATGCCATCCGGTACTGTTCGATACTTGTTCATCAGGCCCGCACACGACTCGGTCCTCAATCGACACCAACAGGTCTATGCACGTAAGTCCTCCGCTCACTGCTTCCTATCCCCCCTGCTGGGTCTCATTTTCTCCACTTTTAAGCCATTTACTATTCTGACCAAACCGTGTGATAAAACCTTACCTCGCGAGTAGTTTCCAACTACTCGACTTCTACCGAGATCCTAAGCATATTAGCAGGGTGTTGTCTACCCGTCGGGTCTGTAAGCTACCCAACCCTTCATAGGATTTAAAAGGTTATGCAAGTGGGGTTTCAATCACCCTAACTATAATGCAAGCATTCACCCTAGACCTAAGTGATACAAATAAAGAATTTGCAAAAGTACTTAAATGCAAACCGGGGCTTGCCTCGTTGCGAGTTAAATGGGAAGTCAGCTTCTGGTGGGAGGACGTCCAAGGGCTCCGGTGCGTCCTCAACTTCGGTCACTAAATGAAATGTAGCAAAATATGTGTATAAGTATTAAGGATTTATAAGTATTGAAGTTCTATTCATAGATACTGCTATTTATGTTCCTTAATTGGCTTGGAATTTTTACAGTGGATACTAGACTCTCTAAGGACGATCTGAGCAAAATTTGGAGAAATGCCAATGCACAATGTAGTCTCCAAAATTCCTACAAGTATAAGGCTTCTCTGAATTTTGAGCCCAAATAAGGAGCTTTGACATAACTAACAATGGAAGATCTGATTAGGGTAAGTCTCCATGGTTCTAACAAAATTTGTTTCACCATTTTTGGAGCTACCAACAGAGAGATATGAATTTTTGAAGTTGGATAGAAGTTCTGAAAGAGTTTCTATTTAAATTTGAATTTTCAAATAAAGGCTCAACTTTGGAAGGCAATTTAGCGTAGCAAATGAACTCCAATGAAGCCCAAAGTTTTACTGGAGATCAGTTACTATGAAAAGGATTTGCTGCCACAATTCTAAAGGATATACTAAAAACAATTCTACAGAAATTCCTGGGCATTTTCGTAGCAAGCAATTTGTTTCTCTGTGAAGTACTCCTCATGAGGGTTCCAACAAAATTTGTCTCACCCTTTTTGGAGTTTTCCACATAAAGTTATGGGTCTCCAAAGTTTGAACCAAATTAGGAAAATCTGGAAATATTTAAATCCTGGCTGTGGGCCCCACCCATGGCGCTATCCACTCAGATGACGGCAACACCGGGGCCACGGGGTTATTTCCCACGCAGCCGCACCGATTCCGGTGCCACAGACCGATCCCCGCGCGTATACACAGGCTGACCGGTGGGACCTGTCCCTCCTTCGTCTTCCTCGCGCTGCCCGCGCCTCCCGCGGCGGCGCACACCGGCGAGGCTCGCCGGGATGGCCTTCCCGTGGTCCAAACTTCCTCAAACTCGCTGCCTGTGAGTTCTACACCGTGCTGAACACGATGATGGGGTCGGGAGCCGATGATAAAGGCCGGAATGGTGCTCGCACAGGCGACCCTGTTGAACCTCACTTCGGCGACCTCGTTCTCACTCGACAGTGTGTCTTTCGGGCTAGGGTTTGCTCTAAAAGCACCAGTGTCACATGGACAACATCGACCCATAGCCCACTCTCCATGAAAACCACCGGAGAGGGGACCTCACCGGCGACCCAAGCCCGCAAAACGCCGGCGGCGACAAAAACTCGAAGAACTCCTTCAGTCTTTGATGGTTTCTAGCGCTGTTTGAGCGAGAAGGACCGTAGGGATCTAGCAAAGCTTCTCCTAGACCAGAATGAGCTATAGCTACTGCTGCGAGACGCATTTGATCATAGCCCGAGAGGTGTCGCTATGAACTAGGGTTTGGTAAAACCCAAAATTCTCACCAACCGATTGATCAATTGCAATGAGGCTTTCGGCAACACGAACTACGGACAACAATGCACCTTTCTTGTGTAGGGAAGGGGCGGTGACACCGGCCATAGCGTGCTGTCGACGGTGATCCGAACGGGGTTCCGCCGGACACCTCCGAATGCCGGCGCCAATTGTTGGTTTGCGCGTAGCACGAGCTAGGAAACTCGGGTGGAAGAATGGTGGAGGCTGGAGCATGCACTTGCGCTTCTTTTTGTTGCTTGGAGCTCGATCATCTGAGCTCGGGCAAGCGTGGGCGAGGGACCAACAGAAACGGCGCTCAGGCAGTTTCTCGCGGGAGAGAGCGGAGGGAGCGGTGAGCAACCGAGAGAAGTGAAGGACTTGTTGCTGCGACCGTGTTGTAGTGAAGTGGATGACGATCGAGGAAACCAGGAGATGGCGCGGTGGAGTCCTCGGGAGCGGTTTTCGCCGGGCGCTGGCGGCGTCTCGGCGATCGGCCGATGAAAAACAGAGGCGGTAGAACATCTGTGTGGCTGACAAAGGGGTCCCACCACCTCTAATTTTTATTCAATTTCCACTGATATTTCTCCCCCAGCTACTCAACAATTAAGGCCATACTTTCACACCAAGTCATGGTTGAAAAGTTGAATCCAAACTGATTTGAATTCTGATATGAAGTTTCAATTGAGTTTGGTCATTTGAATTTGAAATAGAATTTGAATTCTCCTCTTTGCCTTGTTCCAAAAACATAGCAAACCAAGTCCAAAGTTTCTGATTTTTGGCATGGCTGCTAATTCAAATGTGGAGAACATATTTGTGGAACCAAATTTGGAAATTGAGGAGATTGGAATTTGAAACTGAATTTGAAATTCAGAATAAAAGGGTTTCTCCTTTTTAATCCCAAACAAATACTAAAATCCCTCCAAATGAGCTGAAATTTGGAAGGTTGAATATTTGAAATATGAAGACCCAAGTTATGAATTTAGATCTCCATGTTTGGAAGTTTTGGGAAGTTTGAATCCTCACTTTGAACCTTCACCATTATAATTCAAAGTGTTAATTCCCCTTATTTTTCTTAAGTGTACATGAGCTGAAAATTCTTGCTACCACTTTTTGGGGATTTTACATCCCTACCCCCTTAAAAAGAATCTCGTCCCGAGATTCCAAAAGAAATGCAGAGTGGGGGAAACTTTACCGGGTATACGATGATAGCAAGTCTGGATAATATGTTCGTAGATAGTCCTCGCTTTCCCATGTCGCTTCATCAACGGTATGGTTACTCCACAAGACCCTGTAGAACCATAAGGTCTGATTTCTTGTGGCGCTAGTCTTTTTCATCGATATTCCGGATTGGATACTCCGTGTACGTGAGGTCCGGTTGAAGAACTTCTATGTCTTCAGTGCGGATTTCAGCGGAGGATTTGAGACACTTCCTCAGTTGAGAAATGTGGAACATGTTGTGAATCCCTGCGAGCTGTGAAATCCCAAAACTCAAGCAAGTGGAGCTACAAGTCACACTGAGAAAACGAGAGGGAATTTAAACTTTTGAATTTAACGGTTTGAGCTCCAAGTCTAAACTTGAACTTGCAAAAATTCCCGAACACGGAGATCTAAATCTATAATTTGGTTCTAAACACATCCAATAATAGCCCGGCAAATTTTCAGAGCATTTGAATAGGATTTCCTATTTGTTGGAATTTAAATGGGAGAAAATGTGAATTTGAATTTAAATCTCAGTTTCAAATTCCAACTTCACCAAAATTCAAATTTGAGTGCACCGTTGTGTTGCTCACATTTCTTTTAGCCTACCCTCCAAGTTTGATCAAATTTGGATCTCATTTGCTATTTTAAACAGAATTGGGGATAAGGGGGAGAGGTGGACCATACATGTCATACGGTAGAGGGAGTGAACCGACTCAGTTCACGGGAGAGCGCCACCTCCTTCTTACCGGAGGCAAACCGACTCCCGCACCGCTCCAGCTCCTGCTATGTGGCTGAGGACGTCTTCAGCACCTGGCCTCCCCACGTGAACCTCCCTCGTTCCCCTCCACAGCCTCGCTCAGAACCGAAGCAAACAGCGCCACACGCTGTTCTTCTCCCAATCAGTTTCTCCGATCAAACCACAGCAACCTGAGCACTGATTGCTCGAGCCCACAACAGCAAAGAGCTGTGCCCAAGGGTGCTCTAGCCGGCCAGCAACTTTCCCCCACGGCCACGAGCTCATTAGCACCGGAAATCAGCAAAGAATCTGCAGCTCTCGGGTAAACTCTGAAAAACCGGAACTGATCACCGTGGGCAGCCCAAACCAGAAGTGATCACGCCCAAGCAAGCCACCCCATCGGTGCACCTACAAGCCTAGTTTCTCACCTCTGAAGCTCAGCCCTAGCCATTGATCACAGAGGGAGAATTTCGAGTTTCCGGGCGGCCGAAACAGACCTTGAGGTAAGGAATTACAAAATCCGTCCTCAATTCGTGTTGGTTGTGTTTCAAACTCCACACACAAGTTCTTAACTTCCTAGCACACCTCCTCCATCGATATTAGACCGAGAAATTGAGTGTGGGGCGAGGAATTCGAGTTCTTTTCGAGGGTATACCGCTGGACCATATCGGGCGCACGGTGCCGATAGGTTTGGAGCTCTCCCCGGCTGGTTTAGACCTCATGTCGGTCTTTTACATGATTCCCTGGTGCTTTAGAACCCAAGAACTGACCATTTGGTGGAGAATTCACCGTGCACGACCTCGTCGGAGCCCTAGGGTTTGCTGTTGCCGGTGCGCCCTGTTTTCCGGCGAGTTTCAGCCGCCGGCGACCTCACCAATGAGTTCAGCGTGGGGGAAAATGGGGGGGCGGCCAGCAGGGGGTCGGAGGTGGCTGGGAAGTGCCTTTCCGGTTACCTCGCCGGAGGGAGCCGCCACTGCTCTATTTGGCGCGAGGCTAGAGGTTAGGAATGACGAGTGGGACCCACTGTCGGCATTTAAACATTTTCCAGATTTTCCCATTTCAGTTCAAACTTTGGAGAGCCATAACTTTGTGTAGGAATGTCAAAAAAATGTGAAAAATTTTTTGTTGGATTCCTCTCAAAGAGTACTATCCATAGGTGCAGCCCAATATTTATTAAAATTCCTGGATTTGGCTCAATAATTCATTTAAGGAAAATCTTGTAGGAATTTTTACAGGAGTTCTGTTTATTGGAAAATTCCCAAATTTGGGCAGGACGCTCTTCCAAAGTCATTGAACTTCAGTAAAATTTTCAGAAGCATTGGACTTCATTTGCTTGTCCAAATGTTGATTCAATCTTGTATGTCTCTGAAAATTAGGAAAATAGCAGAAAGGTTTTCTGCTTTTAGCTCCAACTTCTAAAATCCATATCTCTGTGTAGGAAGCTCCAAAAATGGTGAAACCAAGTCCTACGGACTCATGAGACTCTAAAGTTTCTGAAAAACCAAATTTGGATCTTGACAAGACACTATAATTGCCATAGGAATCCAGAGAAGCCAAATAATAAGAAAATTCCCTAGGCCACATCTTCCATCAACTTTGTCTGAAAATTTGCAAGCCATACCTCTGTATGATATATGGTCCACTGTAAAAATTTCAGAGCAAAGTGAGATCATATTCTCCAGTTTTCTGTTGGTTCCTTCTACTACCTTTCTTACGTCCATTATAAATAGATCTTTGCATTTTCTTCAACAAACATCCACTGCCCACCTAAAGATATCCTTGTTTTTGTCCATAATAGATCTCTTCACTCACTTTAGAGTTGGTCTAAACCATTCTTAGTTCCTAAAACACATTTGTTTTATAATTCAGTTACTCGTATTAAAACTGTGCATATTCATATCGGTACGAAACACGACGAAGGGGTTCGACGAGGAACTCAACTAGGAGCAACAAGTTGAAGCCTTACTCGTCGCAAAGCTAATGACTTAAAAGTAGAAATAAACCTGCAGCAACATAAGGCAAGCCCCGGTTTGCATTTAACATCTTTTTAGTTATATTTTGCTTTGTATCACTTTTATGGGTCTAGTATGTATTGTGCATTAGGTCAAGGTGATTGATACTCCAAATGCATGACCCACAAACCCTTGGAGTTAAAGGGTAGAATAGGTTACCTTCGTGTAGCTTCGGCTAGGCTTAAGTTGTATAGGATCCGGTACAAGTCGGGTAGTTGGAAGCTACTAGCGAGTTTAGGATGTTGGTTCAGGGGGATTTGATTCTAGAGAATGAATGTTCTGGAAAGGAAAATAAGACCGAGCCGAGAGTAGGAGCAGCAGAACATTGGGCCCGTGTGGCTATAGCTATGTTTGTGTCGTTTAAGGACCGATGCGTATGCTGCCCTGCTGAGCAAGTTGGAACAGTACCGGATGCATATCTGACATATGGGACCCGATAAACCGATGTAAGTTGGGTACTCTCGTGTCGAAACTTATATGGCCGTCCTTTGGAGGTTGGTGTCAGAGGTGTAAACTAGCTAGCGGAGCAACATCGACGTGTTCCGTGTAGTGGCCCTTCTGATGGGTCGGCGGAACTGGTTCGGCATTGGAGTGACGGGTGAAAGGTTGCTGCATACAACGTAAGAAAGAGCTCGCGTGAGTCTTTCGAGGCGGGTGTACGTGTCGTGTATTCCAGGTGTGTCCTGATTGCAATCACCGTCCCTCACGGTTATATGAGTACCACTTGTTCACTGAGTTGTGACGTAGTAATAAATTGCAGATAAAGTGTGATGGATCATTGCTGATGTGAAGTTCTTAAATTCATTGTATTGCCAACCATGTATGTTGTAGTTGTAGAGCTCACTAAGTTTATTTTCCTCTTTGGGCATCACCACATCGGAGGAAAGCGTTTCTTGTTTGATTGTGGACTTCCGATGTGAGGGCTGCCTAAGGCATAATAATCTGCTGCTATTAAACTGAAAGTAAGGATTAACGTGTAGGCATGTCGTTATTGCATCATATTTTTCCTATGTTAGTAATCCCTGCATGTAGAGTTCCATGTTTAGGAGTGTCGGTTAAGTCTTGCTGAGCCATCGTGCTCACGGTTGCATTATTAGTGTTTTGCAGGTTATAAAATTTGCTATGAAGATGGTTGTTCGGTAAGTCATCAGAGACTCACCGGAAACCCTGTCGCTGCAAGCATCTTTGTGGAAGCTAGTAAGAAGCGTCCACGGGCTAGACCTCTTCTCTTTTGCATAGTTAGGACCGAGAGTAAGTGTGTATGTATATTCCGCTGCGTGTACCTTCATGGTACATTATTTTGTAAATGACACTATCTTGAGAAATAAAAGACTTTGTACTTTATGGTTCTTTTCGTGTATGCTGTTGGGTGCCGCATCGCACGGCACCACCCAATGTGTATCCTGGAGTGTGGATCCTGGAAGGGGTTTCCCACAGGCGTGGTATCAGAGCCGCATTGGGAATAGCACGTATGAAAAGAGCTTATTTTTGAAAACTTCAAAGTATACGAGTGAGGAACGTATAGTATGCCCACATAAGGACTATGAGTAGTATAGTTACTTAAGGTGGCAAGCTAACAGTGTGTTAATTAATATTCAGTATTTCAATTCTGTAACGATGCACCTACGTGGAGGTAAAAGGTAAGGTACGCCACCGCAGGTGGATCAATTGTGGTAACTCGCCATACGAGTAATAGTATGGAATGGTATACCGTGGCTTGGCATGGTAGTTAATATGAGTCTCTGAACCTCTCTATGGTTCTGAGAGCATATGAAAACGCTGATCTCCAGCGTGCTTTAGGCAAAAGTGAGGATACCCCATCATGTGGTAAGCAACACGATAGTATGCAACTCTTGAACGCTCAATGTTCAAAGGGCCATACGCAGCGCTCGCCATCGACGTGCCTCAAAGGTCATGAGGCAGTAGGTGGTATCCGTTGGGTTGATAAAATTCCCAACCGTGATGACCCGTTCGCGCTCTACTCGGGTTCCCCGTCGTGTGGTGTGAAAACACGACCATGTACCTTGAGACGTGACTTGACTCAAGGACGGCCCTTATGGCAATGATACGGGGCGTATGTTTTTACTATGATATGGACCTGCCTGAAATGGAAAAATTTGTGTGCATCACTATTGATTGTTTTTCTGCAGGTACCTTAACCACGAGTAGAACATGTCATTTAGAACACGTGTGTGAGTGATCGCTTTAGTGCCACCATTTGAGACGTATATGCTGGTGTAACGCCGGTTAGGATTTTGATTTGGTGAGGAAACGTAGTACCGTAATATGTTTTAACTGCATGAAAAAAAATTTCAAAGGAATGATTAATTTTGGAGTCTAGGATTCCGTTAGTGGCTAATGAACTCCTATATTGAACTAAAAATCAATTGGGAGTATAGAATCACTCACAAAGACATAGAAACAATCTCCCCTGTTTTAGGCAGAATTTTTGCTGAACGTGGACAGGGCCTAACTTTTGTTTGGTTGAACCAGTGGAAGTGATGGATACATTTCTGGAAAGATTTTCAAGTCTTCTACAACTTTTCTGTAGAACTCCAGAACAGAATCTCCTTCCAAATGGATGAAAATCTCAGATGAGTGTTAACTGTTCAAAAACAGGGCACAACAAAAAAATGCTCTCTGGAATTTTCTGTATTTCGACCCTAACATCTGGTAGATAGATCTCTAAGGATCATGTAAGACATCGTTGGAAAGTTTGTGATATGTGCTACGACTTTGTAGTTCAATGTTTCTACAGATTTGGGGTAGAACTTTATGAAATCTTGCAGACAAAACAGACACTTTCAGAGGAGGTGCTGTCAAAATTGTTCCAGATTTCTATCAGCTTTGAAATATTATAATTCCTGATTCAGAATTGATATGAAGGCAAATAAATACTCGTTGGAAAGATATTGTATTTATTTATAACTTTGATATTCAACTTGAGACATGACACTGCCATTTTCATAATCAAATTCTGGGATTAAGGTCCAAGGGTCATACTGAACAGAGCATTGCTCATTGCCCATGTAATTTAGGACTTGTTGTGGACATGAAGGTTTTATACTTCTCTAAGTTCCATGACATATTCATTAGTTATCTTTCATCATTCCTTGTTGTTGGTTTAAGAGTTTGACAAACTTCAACAATCATTGGTTATATTTCGGAATTTTCAAAAACCTTGTTCCCTTCACGTATGCTGCACTGTTGATGTGATATTTTTGCCGTTAATAATTTTGAGTTCAAGTGGAGTACATCTTGGATATTAACCGTAAATTGCTCACTCTTGCAGTATGGATCATACTCATTCCGGGTAAGAGGTTGGTGGTTCCAGTCGGGATGGAAATGATTCGTCGCAGCGACGATCACCGCCATCATCAACTGGACTGGCGGAGGTGTTGGGAAGAATGGATGAGTCTCTTGAGATGTTGGTGCAGAAAGGCATCCGACAAGAGACCTCACAACAAAACCCCACACTAAATACTTATTTGGATTTTCTAGCAAGACAACCACTGGTATTCTCGGAAGCTAAAGAAGCCTTAGAAGCAGATCATTGGCTCCGGGTGATTGAATCTAAATTGGGAATTGTCAGACCTATGTGTGCTGAATACATTGGCTTCGACGATAAAAGTTTTGAATACTACCAAAACACCTTTTTAACAAGGTCCGACTCTAGGTCCGAGCTCCTGCAAGGTCCGATGATAGGTCCGACTTGTTTTGGGTAGCTCCGGCAAGGTCCGACTTGCTTTGTCTAGGTCTGACTTATTTTCGCTAGGTCCGACTTGTTTTTGCTAGCTCCAGTGCTAGTTCCGACTAGCTTTGGTAAGTTCCGTGCTAGGGTCCGACTAAGCTTTAGTAAGCTCCGGCGCTGGGTCCGACTAGCTTTGGTAAATTCCGGTTCAAGGTCCGGCTAGCTTTGGTAAGTTTCGGAGCTTGATTGCAATGGTTCTGCTTTTAACTTGCAATGTTTAGAACTTGCTTTACTCTTATGGAAAGTTTGCTTATTATTATTTTACTATGTTTTTGGTGTGTTTTGGTGGTTATGGCTGATATCATTTTGCTATGTTTACAACATGCTTATGTGAGGTGCTCACGTAAGATGTTGAAGTTTCGGAACTAACGAGGGTCAAGTCGAGGACTTGTGCTCGGAAGTATTGGTTGTTTATTCGTGTGCAGGTGTTGCTTGAGTTCAAGACATAGCTGGTGACGGGATCCATTGAACTAGTCTTAGGGAGAAGATGAGGTTCAACAACAAAGTTCGGGAGGAATTGTGGTTGAGTTGATCGGGAGGTTGCGCAGCATGTTTGGATCAAGAACAATACATATGAAGGTATCATGGACGTTGTTGTAAGGTGTTTGCACGTGTGCAAGGAGTGCATGGACGTGGCAACATGGTTCCAAGGCGTGGTGAAGAGATATGGAAGTGGAGATATGGTTGAAAAGGTTCAACCGGCTGGATTTTGCGCTCAGGCTGCGGCTGAGGCGGTTATGGTTTGTTTATGGAAAGTTTCGAGTTGGTTATAACAGGATTTCGTGTTAGGCATGAAGTAGAGTTGTTTTAGGATTGTTTGGGACGTTTCTAAGGTGTTTGGAAGTCTTAAGATTGCTTTCTATCTGCGTATAGAAGAGTCTTGAGCAGTATTGGAAAGTTACAGTTTGAATCCAAGTAGTAGTAGAAGTCCTAGTTTGAATTGGATTGGCCATAGAGCTGGTTATATAAGCAAGAGAGGCCAAGGCTCGTGGAGAGCACGACTTTGGGGCTTTTCCTCTTGTGTTTTGATAAATAAAATTCATATTCTAAAGGAACTTTTGTGTCTTGTTTGTCCAACTTGTTTCAGACAAGTTTTTCTCGTCGAGTTTCTGTTCAGCACTACCTTGCTTCCGTGGTTTTATCATAACTCGAGTTTTACAGATCCAATTGATGTGATTCTTTGTTGGTTGTCTTCACAACTTGATTATATATCATCTGTGAAAATTTCATCGTCATTGAATTTGTGGTTTCTGATCTACACGAGTTTCTTTGCAGTATTCCAGAACTGTTTTTCTCGCGTAGGTCAGATTGACCTTTGTTCGATCTTTTGATCGTAACATGAGTTTCTCCCAACGGATTTTCATGATTCTTGTTGTGACGTCTTCATGACTTGATTCTCTACAATCTATACTAGTTTTTCACAGTTGAACACGTTTAGATTAGTCGCACACATGGTTTCTTTAACAGATCGGTTTTCTGCTGAGGGGTGTTTTGTTGCTTCCGCTGAAAAGTTTTTATCTACCATTCACCCCCCTCTGGTAGCTTTACACGTGTACTTTGATCCTACATGAATGCTCCAGTGTGATGAATATGAGAAGGCTTTATTTGCCGCTCAGCAACTTCATGGATCCGCTGTGTAAAAGTCCCAAAACTTGTAAATAGAAAACTTGAGCTGTGAATAAAGTTGAGTTATATACAAAAAATGGGACTTACAAAAACTTTTGTGTTACTCATGAAAGCGTTGGCTTGTGCAATAAAACTTGGAATTCAGTTTGAACTAAGAGGGTCACTTCCAAAAAGAGGAGGGTCATCTCCAAAAAGGAAAAATTCAAACTGATGTTGGAGAAGCTGTAGTTGAAAAAGCCAACTCAAAGATCAAAGGATATATTTGAGTTTCTCAGGTCCAAATTATGAGGGAGCCAAGTTTTGAGCAAATTTGGAGATGCTTTGATATGAATATCAAAGGAACTTGTAAATTTCACCCAAATTTGAATTTAAATTCGAAATTGAGGCACAACTGGTCAAATTGCCAAATAACTTTTGAATTTAAGTACCTCAGGGCTAAATTTCCATGTGCCAAAAATTTGGAGATCTTTTGGGGCAGAAGGGAGTTGTGGGCCCCACTTGTCATAGAGAGGTGGGGGTTATAACTTGCTGCTTAAGTCTACCACGGTGTATTGGTTTCCACCCGAGCCACCGAAGTCGCTCCCGGCGCCACCGAGCGCACGCGGTTGCTACCTCTTCACCGAAGCAGCACGCTGGAGAGCTGCCTGGACGCCTACCCTTCCTCCCGTGCGGGCTTTTGCTTCATCACCGACGCCTCGGCCGCCTTTCCGCCCTCGCACAACAAAAGGACCGAGGACGCTGCCGCCTCGGGCGATCGACCGGGAACTGAAGGAAACCGAGCGTGCAGAGGCCAGACAAGCCAAGAAACCACGCGGTGAGCTCGTCCTCCACTTCCTAAGTACAGCATCCCACGAGTTGCTGCCTCCCCGACCCGAAATCGGCTCGTCGCCGCAGCGATTTCACTTTACCGAGAGTTGGGGCGCTCGTGGACAGCCTAATCCAGGCACTTCCACGCCCAAGCAAGGCCACCTCCGGACACGCTGGTGAACCCTTCTGCTCACCCCCAAACCTCAAGCAAATCGGTGAACCACCGAGCGAGAATTCGGGAAAATATCGCCGACGGCCCCAGACCGATGATCCGGTATGAAAACCCAAAATTCTTATTTGTTGTTCGTTCTTAGGTCATCAAATCATGCACAAATAAACTAGACTGGCTAGCGATCCGATCCCCTTCACGACCCTAGCTAGAAACCTCGGGTTAGCGACGAATTCCAAGCTTTCCGATCGGCGACTATGGCGGGAACGCGCGGGCGCACGGTGACAACCGAGTTGCCGCCATTTCCTAGCCAGTTTGAGGCCATGCCGAGCTTGCCTGACCTTCACTGGTGCTGTAGAGCAAATTCCCCGAGCTTTTGGCGGGCTAGTGTGCTCGGGCCACGGTGCCGAAGCCTCACCGAGGTGTGCGCACGTCGCCGACCGGTTTCCGGTCGCCGGCAGCCCGAATGCACCGCACCGTTGAATTCCTCATGGCTGAAAACCCCCAGGCGGCGAGTACCGAGCCGGAATACGGCCGGGAAGCCGACTCCGGCGAGCCCCGATGAGTTGCCGGCGAGGGGGCGACGCGGGAAAGGGGACGGGCCGAGGAGGAAGAAGGACCGGCGGGTCCCACGTGTCAGTGGCAGAAAAAAATCAAATCCCCGATCAGCTGTGGCCCGGGATCCTTTGCGACAGCGCGGGAAGTAGTCTGTGGCCTCGTGTGGCTTAGCTCGGGCAACTGACACGTGTGGGATGGACCCACAGGCAGAGTTTGAACATTTCTCGATTTAATTTGAATTCCAGATTTAGTTCAAACTTTAGAACCTCATAACTTTTGCTAGGAAACTCCAAATTTAGTGATTCAAATTGGGTTGGACTCAGGATGAAAAACTCTATCCCAATATGCAACCCAATTTGCATGAAAACCAATAGACAATTCTGGAAAAGTCTTTAAATTTTTTCAGCAAAAGAATTTTAGAGGGAGTTTGGTTCATCCAAAAATCCCCAAATTTTGCCAGGATAGTATTTAGGATATTAGGAGACTCCTGTAAAAGTTTCAGCTCATTTGGAGTTGATTTATTTAGGGTAATTCTGATTTTAAGTTTCTGCATTCAAATAAATACAGAAACATTTTCAGGAAATTTCCAAAACTTGGAAATTCAGTTCTGGCCATTCCTTAGCTTCAAAAATCCTAGGACAATTCAGACATACTCCCTGAGCTATGTATTGAATTATGGTTCACTTGGACTTGCATGAAAGTGCAAGTTTAATCAGAATTAATTCTTTTATGCCAAATGCTTAGGGAATTGTTCTGGGTGACCTATTCAATGAAACATTCTGAATTTTGGTCCAGAGGACTTTATTGTGACAAGGAACTCACAAGAAAATTTCCAGCTCCATTGGAGCCCTGGATCATCATGTCCTGTTCAACCATTATTAGTTGATCCCCATCCAAGTGATGGAACCGCACTCATCACTTGATGATAGTGATTAAACACAAACCCAAACCACTAGCACCAGTTTCATTTTAAATTCTTAAAAAAGTTCCAGTTTCAAACTTGGCTTTAGCATTTGTTAGCGAAAAGTTTTACAATTAAACATGTATGCATGTTCATAACGTGTAGTGTTTAAACGTGGAAGAGTGAAGGAGAAGGTGAACTTGGATCAAGGAACAAGGAGGGTAGAAGTTGAACTTCAAGACATCAGCAACTAACCCCATATCATCTGACTTTAGTCACCTGCAAAACAAAGGCAAGTCCCGGTTTGCACTTAAGTTGTTTTTAAAGTTTTCCCTTTGTTCACTACTATTGGTCAAGGTTTGTATGTGCATTAGGTCAAGGATGTGTGATACTCCACTTGCATAACCAAACATGAACCCTGAGGTCAAGGGTAGAATTGTGTCATCGCTGTAGAATAAGGCCGTGCTAAATAGGCTAGGACAGCCGGTAGAAGACGAGTAGTTGGAATCTACTCGCGAGCTTTGTTCCAGGATCACATAAGTGGGGTTGGAAGGGGGAGCAAACTAAAGTTTATGTTTCTAAAGATGAGACCGGGCAGAGGGGTTAGACAGCGACAAGACGAGGTCTTGGTCGAGTAGCTCTGCCCGTGTCGGTCAAGGACCGAAGCGTATGCGGCCCTGGGAGCAAGTATTGAGTTGTGTACCGGATGCTTACTGATATATGGGAACTAGGAAACCGATGTACCGGGTTCACTGGATTGTAGAGGCATACCACATCGTCTCGTTAGACCTATGAGCCCGAGACGGCGCGACGATTCTACAGTTTAGTGGCCTGAGAAAGGTTGGCACAAACGACGTAATGAAGGACGCCAGAGTTGGGTCTTCAGAGGCGGGCGTATGTGTCGAGTTATCCGGGTAGTGTTTGATTCGAATCACTGTCCCTCGTGGTTATGAGTACCGCTTGCTCACTGCGCTGTGACGTAGTAATCAAGTTGTGTGGGAATAGTTTGCAAAAGTTTTAAATGCTGTTATGCTAATTATAAATTGCATGAAAACCATGGTTGAAGTAGAGATAGAGCAAACTAAGTTTATTTTACACCTTGGGACAAGTAACATTGGAATAAAGCGTTTCTTGTTTGATTGTGGAGTTCCAATGTTGCTGGGCGCAAGGTCACTACTATTATGGCTAAAATATGAAAGTTAAGGATGAACTCGTAGGCGAGTCTTTTCGCAAAGTACAGGATTAGGTCTTAGGTTACCCTCATGTAGAGTTGCATGCTTTAGGAGAGACGGTTAAGTCTTGCTGAGCCTTTGTGCTCACTCTTGCTATATAAGTGGTTTTGCAGGTAAAAACTTCAACGCTATAATGAAGGTTGTCCGGTGAGACTCGGGAACTCCCGAGTCGTGTGACACTGGGAGAACCTAGCCGCTGCCATGTCTTCGTGTTGCTAGCGAGAGGAGTCCGCGGGCTGGACCTCTTCTCGAGTGCCTCCTAGATATTCGACGTGAGCTGTTTATAGACTTCCGCTGTAGCTATTTTATGTAAAGTATTTACAAAGAACAGTTGTAAGCTTCCGCTTTGATTTATGTAATACATTGTTCCTTATATGTGTGCTGTTTGGTGCCGCATAACACGGCACCGCCCAATGCGATCCCCTGGCGAGGTGCCCCGTTCCCGTGAGTGATCGGGACGGCGGGGCCCCCTCAGCATGGTATCAGAGCCGCATTGGTAATAGCGCACGGAATAAGGATCGTATTACGACAAAAACTTAGGATACGGTGAGGAAACGATATTAGGCCCACATAAGGACTATGGTAGTATAGTTACTTAAAGTGGCATTGCTAACTTACTTGTTATAATGCTGAAATTTTGATTATGCAACGACGCACCTACGTTCAGGTAAGAATGGTAAGGAACGCCACCGAAAGCGGTTCAATTTCGGTTAGCTCCCCTGACGAGAAAAGTGGTTCAGGGATAGGTCTCACAGCTTTGTGTGAGACATAAATATGAAACTCTTGGACTCTTCATGTTCCTGAGTTCATATGAAACGCTGATCCCTGGCGTGCATTAGGCAAGTAAGTGGAGACCCCATCGTGTGGTCAGTAACGCGATAGTGTGTTCTTCTGGAAATAGCCCAGGAGGACATACGCAGCGCTTGCCATCGGCGTGCCCTGCAGGGCAGTAGATGGTATCCGTTGGGTTGATAACATTCCCAACCGTGACGACCCGTTCATGACATACTCGGGTTCCCCGTCGTGTGGTGTTGAAACACGATCACGTGCCTTGAGACGTGGCTTAACTCAATGACGGCCGTATGGCAATGATACGGGCGTTTGTATTTACTTTCAATTATGTTACTGCCTGAAATGAAACAACCTGTGAGTGCACCACTATTGAGTGTCTTTCTGCAGGTACTAACCACGTACGTATCCCGTGTAGTACACGTGTGCGAGAGACCGTCTTAGTGCCACTGATAAAACGGATATGCCGGTATAATCCGGTTTAGGATTTTCTTTTGGTGAGGCAACGTAGTACCGACATGTTGTTACGGTGCATCGACACCGTACTACACATAATAACCTCGCCCCTACAAAGAAATGATTCATGACTAAAAATGGAAGTTTGAAACAAATATTAGTTAATGAACTCTTATTTTGAGCTAAGATTCAAATGAGAGTATAATTGGGTGTCAAAATTTTCAAAAACAGAGTGCTCTGTTTCTGGCAGGAATTCTTTCTGGGCTTTAACAGAGCATAACTCTGAGTAGATTTAACCAATTATGGTGTATATACAGTTCTGGAAAGATTTTCAAGTGCTCTACAATTTCTTTGTAGACCTCCAGAGCAAGATCACACTTTAAGTTGGTGAGAAGTCCAGTTGAAGGCAAACTGTTCAAGACCAGGACAGTAGCAAAAACCTCTCTGGACCTTTCTGTTTTTAAGCCATAACTTCCTGTAGAAAAATCTTTAAGAAGCCTATAAGTACTCGTTGGAAAGATACTGAAGTTTACTAAAAACTTTGGTGTTGAACTCAAGTCAAGAATCTGTTGATAACTTGAGTAAAATTTGGAGTTGGTGTGAGCTGGTCAGGGTAGTCCCGCGGATTAGCTAAGCGTACTTAAGATTTGTTTAAACATGAATGTGGTTATGCTTTCATAAAGTTCATGACATGTTCATGTTTTACTTATCTTTACTTACTACTGAGATAGAATTTTGATTGACTCAAAATTTTGTTTCGTGCAGTATGGTACGTACACATTCTCAAATGGAGCTTGGAGGTTCAAGTCGAGGTGGGAATGACTCGACTTCATCACAAGAGCCATCGCCAACCGGATTGCCGGAAATTATGGCCAAAATGAATGAAACTCTTCAAACTCTAGTTCAGCAAGGCATAGATCGAGAAGCTCAACATCACATGTCAACCCAGAGCACGTATCTGGATTTCTTGGCGACACAACCGCCGGTATTCTCTGAGGCGGCTGACCATTGTGAAGCAAATCACTGGTTACGTGTCATTGAGTCCAAGCTTGGGTTGATCCGATGTGACAAATTCTCGAAGACTCTATATGCCGCTCAACAGCTTCACGGCTTTGCTGGAGCATGGTGGACAGAGTACATTGCTGTTCAACCAGCAGGGCATCGTGTCACATGGGCGGAGTTCCAGGCTGCATTTCGTGCTCGTTTCATCCCTGCGGGCATAATGCAAACCAGTCTGGATGAGTTCTGGAGTCTGAAGCAAGGGGACATGAGTGTTATTGAGTATGCGAAGGAATTCAATCGCTTAGCTCAATATGTCCCTGACTATGTGAAATCACCAGCCATGAAGGGTTATCATTTTTATCGAGGGCTGACCGCTAGGCTGCGATGTGAATTGGCTCAAGTTAGCCAAGAGAATTTTGATGAGTTCGTGAGCTGTGCTATTGCTCAAGAATATTATTCCAACCTTTACCTCAAAGAAAAGAGGGAGAGGGACTCATCACAAGATGAAGACAATCGTCTATCTCAGAAGTATCAGTTGGTAATCCGTTCACCTTCCGGTCGAGAGATTCCACAAGAGGTGCAATCATTCTGGGAGTGTGATGACTCTTCTACTCCACAGAGGTCTTATTCACCTCCACCGCAGCAGCAACTTGTTTCTTATGCACCTCAGTATCAACAAGGTGCACTAGAATATTATTACCCTCAAGAGGTTGAAGATGAACAAGGTGATTTCTCAGCTGAGCCAAGTGCTGTCCCACTTCAGCTTGACAATGATCTTAAGGTCAATGAAGCAACTGAACCGAGCAGCAACAACGTGTCTGCGGGTCCAGTTCCACAGAGCGATCTTGGGCAGCCAAGAGAAGCTATTTCCAAAGTGGGAGCAGTCAATTATGTGTCAGTCGATCATCTGCCAAAGGGAGGACCTGTTCTTGCCGGCAGGTTCACCTTAAATGACAATCCGGTTGTCATTTTATTCGACTCTGGTGCAACACATAACTTCATTAGCCGGGCAACGGTAATCCGGGATCAGATCTCCACCACTGTCACAAAAGGTTCATACCTTATTCATTCGCCAGGTGGAGACATATCAACTAATGAAGTCGTCTCTCGAGCACCACTTTGTTTGGGTGGAAAAATTTATCCTACCACCCTCATCATTCTCGATGACCAAGGAATCAATGCCATATTGGGAATATCATGGTTGACCTTCCATAAGGCTGTTCTGGACATCGAGAACAGGAGTGTTCACTTGGACTCTCCACTTCACGGGCGTCAAACGTTGTACCTCGGCGAAGCGGTTTCCAAGGAACCAGAAGTATGTAATGCCGAGGCTTGCAAGTTAGAAGACATTCCGGTAGTCCGTGAATATCCGGACGTGTTTCCCGAAGATCTTCCAGGCTTACCACCTGAGCGCGAGGTGGAATTCAAAATAGAGTTGATACCGGGAACCATGCCGATCTCTCGGAAACCATACAAAATGGCTCCGAATGAATTAGCCGAGCTGAAGGGGCAACTCAAAGATCTGATGGACAAGGGGTTTATTCGTCCAAGTTCATCACCATGGGGTTGCTCAGCCTTATTCGTGAAGAAGAAGGATGAGACGCTGAGGCTATGCGTCGATTATCGTCCTTTAAATGCTGTGACCATAAAGAACAAGTATCCACTACCAAGAATTGATATCCTCTTCGATCAGCTAGTGGGTGCTAAAGTCTTTTCTAAGATGGACTTAAGGTCGGGATATCATCAAATCAAGATTCGAGCGGAAGATGTCCTGAAAACAGCATTCTCGACAAGATACGGACTCTATGAGTATCTTGTCATGTCATTTGGGTTGACCAATGCTCCGGCTCATTTTATGTATCTTATGAACTCGGTGTTCATGCCGGAGCTGGATCAGTTCGTCGTGGTATTCATCGACGACATCTTGGTCTATTCCAAATCTGAAGAGGAACACGCTAAACATTTGCATATTGTGCTTCAACGCTTGAGAGATCACAAGCTCTATGCAAAGTTTAGTAAATGTGAATTCTGGATCAACCAAGTGCCATTTCTTGGACATATTATTTCAGCAGAAGGCATTGCTGTTGATCCAAGCAAGATTGAACAAGTGCTGAAGTGGAAGTCTCCAACATCAGTCCATGAAGTTCGTAGCTTCTTGGGTTTGGCAGGATATTACCGGAGGTTCATCCCGAGCTTCTCAAAAATCTCCAACCTATGACTGAGCTACTGAAAAAGGGCATCAGATATGATTGGAGCAAGCCATGTGAGGAAGCTTTTCAAGCGTTGGTGAAACACCTCATAACAGCCCCGGTTCTAGCTCAACCGGATACAACCAAGCCTTTTGATGTTTATTGTGATGCGTCGGGCATCGGGCTTGGTTGTGTACTCATGCAAGGAGGACGTGTGGTCGCTTATGGATCACTGCAATTACGGAATCATGAGCAACATTATCCAACTCATGATCTCGAGCTTGCTGCCGTGGTATTAGCTTTGAAGATGTGGAGACATTACCTATTGGGAAATCTGGTTCATCTCTACACCGACCACAAAAGTTTGAAGTACATATTCACTCAGAAAGAGTTGAATATGAGACAACGGCGATGGCTGGAACTGATCAAGGACTATGAGATTGAAATTCATTATCATCCGGGCAAGGCAAATGTGGTTGCCGATGCACTCAGCCGGAAGTCTCATATTCATAACCTAACCATTATGCCGCTAGAAGAGGAAGAACCAAGTCTCTACTTGGTTCCATATGGAGCTCTACATAACCTGGCTCTCGTACCCACAATAAGAGAGGAGGTCATGGCAGCTCAAAGGAAAGACAAGGGCATGGCTCATATCAGAAGGAGATTGAAGAGCGGGGAAATGAAATGTTTCCGGTTAGATGATGAAGACACTCCATGGTTCAAGGACCGGATAGTCGTACCCCGTGATATGAGGCTGCGGAAGAAAATTTTGGATGAGGCTCACTTATCCAAATTTTCTATTCATCCGGGCAGCAACAAGATGTAACAAGAATTGAAGACTAAATTCTGGTGGACCCAGATGAAGAGAGAAGTTGCTAAATACGTATCAGAATGTGATACGTGTCGGCGAGTTAAAGCCGACCACATGAAGAAAGCGGGAACCTTACAACCGTTAAGCGTTCCGGCATGGAAGTGGGAGGATATTAGTATGGACTTCATTGTTGGATTACCTCTCACGGCTAATAAGCATGATTCGATTTGGGTAATCGTGGATCGGTTAACCAAATCAGCACGCTTCATTCCGGTGCGTACCAAATACAGCGCCAAGAAGTATGCGGAGTTGTACATAGCACGAATCTTTTGCTTGTATGGAGTTCCCTGTACCATTGTCTCTGAAAGAGGATCGCTGTTCGTGTCCCGCTTCTGGGAACAGCTACACACCTCCTTGGGAACTAAGTTGATTCGAAGCTCCGCGTATCACCCTCAAACCGATGGGCAAACTGAGAGGGTGAATCAAATACTTGAAGATATGCTGAGAGCATGTGTCATTCATCACGGTAAGAGCTGGGATGATCACTTACCGTTGGCGGAGTTCTCATATAACAACGGGTATCAATCAAGTATCAAAATGGCGCCTTATGAAGCTCTCTATGGCCGGAAGTGCCGCACACCCTTGAACTGGTGTGAAACTGGCGAGAGAGTGATTTACGGGATTGACCTCATAAATGAAGCGGAAGAGCGGGTACGGCTTATTCAAGCAAATCTCAAAACCGCTCAGTCCAGACAAAAGAGCTATGCGGATAAGCGACGTCGTCCTCTGGATTTCCATGTTGGGGACCACGTATACCTCCGCGTATCTCCTATGAAGGGCATTCACCAATTCGGAGTGAAAGGGAAATTAGCTCCGCGTTTTATCGGTCCCTTCGTCATCATTGAAAGATGTGGACCCGTGGCATACTGTTTGGAGCTGCTGGCAGCCTTAGCCGGAGTGCATAACATCTTCCACATATCTCAGTTGCGGAAGTGTTTGAAAGTTCCAACGGAGATTCTCACAGGGGACATAGCAGATCTGAAGCCGGACCTCACTTATGTTGAGCGACCAACCCGGATAATTGATGAAAAGACTCGCGAAACCAGAAATTGGACGCTGCGATTTTTCAAAGTGCTATGGGAAAATCACACGTCCGACGAAGCTACATGGGAAAGCGAGGAGTATTTACAACGCAATCATCCGGAGTTGTTAGAGGCGTATGTTGAGTAACTGTCCTCTCCACCTTGTCCTTAATCATGAATCTCGGGACGAGATTCTTTTTAAGGGGGGAGGAATGTAAAAGTCCCAAAACTTGTAAATAGAAAACTTGAGCTGTGAATAAAGTTGAGTTATACACAAGAAATGGGACTTACAAAAACATTTGTGTTACTCATGAAAGCGTTGGCTTGTGCAATAAAACTTGGAATTCAGTTTGAACTAAGAGGGTCACTTCCAAAAAGAGGAGGGCCATCTCCAAAAAGGAAAAATTCAAACTGATGTTGGAGAAGCTGTAGTTGAAAAAGCCAACTCAAAGATCAAAGGATATATTTGAGTTTCTCAGGTCCAAATTATGAGGGAGCCAAGTTTTGAGCAAATTTGGAGGTGCTTCGATATGAATATCAAAGGAACTTGTAAATTTCACCCAAATTTGAATTTAAATTCGAAATTGAGGCACAACTGGTCAAATTGCCAAATAACTTTTGAATTTAAGTACCTCAGGGCTAAATTTCCATGTGCCAAAAATTTGGAGATCTTTTGGGGCAGAAGGGAGTTGTGGGCCCCACTTGTCATAGAGAGGTGGGGGTTATAACTTGCTGCTTAAGTCTACCACGGTGTATTGGTTTCCACCCGAGCCACCGAAGTCGATCCCGGCGCCACCGAGCGCACGTGGTTGCCACCTCTTCACCGAAGCAGCACGCTGGAGAGCTGCCTGGACGCCTACCCTTCCTCCCGTGCGGGCTTTTGCTTCATCACCGACGCCTCGGCCGCCTTTCCGCCCTCGCACAACAAAAGGACCGAGGACGCTGCCGCCTCGGGCGATCGACCGGGAACTGAAGGAAACCGAGCGTGCAGAGGCCAGACAAGCCAAGAAACCACGCGGTGAGCTCGTCCTCCACTTCCTAAGTACAGCATCCCACGAGTTGCTGCCTCCCCGACCCGAAATCGGCTCGTCGCCGCAGCGATTTCACTTCACCGAGAGTTGGGGCGCTCGTGGACAGCCTAATCCAGGCACTTCCACGCCCAAGCAAGGCCACCTCCGGACGCGCTGGTGAACCCTTCTGCTCACCCCCAAACCTCAAGCAAATCGGTGAACCACCGAGCGAGAATTCGGGAAAATATCGCCGACAGCCCCAGACCGATGATCCGGTATGAAAACCCAAAATTCATATTTATTGTTCGTTCTTAGCTCATCAAATCATGCACAAATAAACTAGACTGGCTAGCGATCCGATCCCCTTCACAACCCTAGCTAGAAACCTCGGGTTAGCGACGAATTCCAAGCTTTCCGATCGGCGGCTATGGCGGGAACGCGCGGGCGCACGGTGACAACCGAGTTGCCGCCATTTCCTAGCCAGTTTGAGGCCATGCCGAGCTTGCCTGACCTTCACTGGTGCTGTAGAGCAAATTCCCCGAGCTTTTGGCGGGCTAGTGTGCTCGGGCCACGGTGCCGAAGCCTCACCGATGTGTGCGCACGTCGCCGACCGGTTTCCAGTCGCCGGCAGCCCGAATGCACCGCACCGTTGAATTCCTCGTGGCTGAAAACCCCCAGGCGGCGAGTACCGAGCCGGGAGACGGCCGGGAAGCCGACTCCGGCGAGCCCCGATGAGTTGCCGGCGAGGGGGCGGCGCGGGAAAGGGGATGGGCCGAGGAGGAAGAAGGACCGGCGGGTCCCACGTATCAGTGGCAGAAAAAAATAAAATCCCCGATCAGCTGTGGCCCGGGATCCTTTCGACAGCGCAGGAATTAGTCTGTGGCCTCGTGTGGCTTAGCTCGGGCAACTGACACGTGTGGGGTGGACCCACAGGCTGAGTTTGAACATTTCTCGATTTAATTTGAATTCCAGATTTAGTTCAAACTTTAGAACCTCATAACTTTTGCTAGGAAACTCCAAATTTAGTGATTCAAACTGGGTTGGATTCAGGATGAAAAACTCTATCCAAATATGCAACCCAATTTGCATGAAAACCTGTAGACAATTCTGGAAAAGTCTTTAAAGCTTTTCAGCAAAAGAATTTTAGAGGGAGTTTGGTTCATCCAAAAATCCCCAAATTTTGCCAGGATAGTCTTTAGGATATTAGGAAACTCCTGTAAAAGTTTCAGCTCATTTGGTGTTAATTTAGTTAGGGTAATTCTGATTTTAAATTTCTGCATTCAAATAAATACAGAAATATTTTCAGGAAATTTCCAAAACTTGGAAATTCAGTTCTGGCCATTCCTTAGCTCCAAAAATCCTAGGAGAATTCAGACATACTCCCTGAGCTATGTATGAAATTATGGTTCACTTGGACTTGTATGAAAGTGCAAGTTTAATCAGAATTAATTCCTTTATGCCTAAATGCTTAGGGAATTGTTCTGGGTGACCTATTCAATGAAACATTCTGAATTTTGGTCCATAGTACTTTCTTGTGACAAGGAACTCACAAGAAAATTTCCAGCTCCATTGGAGCCCTGGATCATCATGTCCTGTTCAACCATTATTAGTTGATCCCCACCCAAGTGATGGAACCCCACTCATCACTTGATGATAGTGCTTAAACACAAACCCAAACCACTAGCACCAGTTTCATTTTAAATTCTTAAACAAAGTTCCAGTTTCAAACTTGGCTTTAGCATTTGTTAGCGAAAAGTTTTACAATTAAACATGTATGCATGTTCATAACGTGTAGTGTTTAAACGTGGAAGAGTGAAGGAGAAGGTGAACTTGGATCAAGGAACAAGAAGGGTAGAAGTTGAACTTCAAGACATCAGCAACTAACCCCATATCATCTGACTTTAGTCACCTGCAAAACCAAGGCAAGCCCCGGTTTGCACTTAAGTTGTTTTTAAAGTTTTCCCTTTGTTCACTACTATTGGTCAAGGTTTGTTTGTGCATTAGGTCAAGGATGTGTGATACTCCACTTGCATAACCAAACATGAACCCTGAGGTCAAGGGTAGAATTGTGTCATCGCTGTAGAATAAGGCCGTGCTAAATAGGCTAGGACAGCCGGTAGAAGACGAGTAGTTGGAATCTACTCGCGAGCTTTGTTCTAGGATCACATAAGTGGGGTTGGAAGGGGGAGCAAACTAAAGTTTACGTTTCTAAAGATGAGACCGGGCAGAGGGGTTAGACAGCGACAAGACGAGGTCTTGGTCGAGTAGCTCTGCCCGTGTCGGTCAAGGACCGAAGCTTATGCGGCCCTGGGAGCAAGTATTGAGTTGTGTACCAGATGCTTACTGATATATGGGAACCAGGAAACCGATGTACCGGGTTCACTGGATTGTAGAGGCATACCACATCGTCTCGTTAGACCTATGAGCCCGAGACGGCGTGACCGGTTCTACAGTTTAGTGGTCTGAGAAAGGTTGCCACATACGACGTAATGAAGGACGCCAGAGTTGGGTCTTCAGAGGCGGGCGTATGTGTCGAGTTATCCGGGTAGTGTTTGATTCGAATCACTGTCCCTCACGGTTATGAGTACCTCTTGCTCACTGCGCTGTGACGTAGTAATCAAGTTGTGTGGGAATAGTTTGCAAAAGTTTTAAATGCTGTTATGCTAATTATAAATTGCATGAAAACCATGGTTGAAGTAGAGATAGAGCAAACTAAGTTTATTTTTCACCTTGGGACAAGTAACATTGGAATAAAGCGTTTCTTGTTTTATTGTGGAGTTCCAATGTTGCTGGGCGCAAGGTCACTACTATTATGGCTAAAATCTGAAAGTTAAGGATGAACTCGTTTGCGAGTCTTTTTGCAAAGTACAGGATTAGGTCTTAGGTTACCCTCATGTAGAGTTGCATGGTTTAGGAGAGACGGTTAAGTCTTGCTGAGCCTTTGTGCTCACTCTTGATATATAAGTGGTTTTGCAGGTAAAAACTTTAACGCTATAATGAAGGTTGTCCGGTGAGACTCGGGAACTCCCGAGTCGTGTGACACTGGGAGAACCTAGCCGCTGCCATGTCTTCGTGTTGCTAGCGAGAGGAGTCCGCGGGCTGGACCTCTTCTCGAGTGCCTCCTAGATATTCGACGTGAGCTGTTTATAGACTTCCGCTGTAGCTATTTTATGTAAAGTATTTACAAAGAACAGTTGTAAGCTTCCACTTTGATTTATGTAATACATTGTTCCTTATATGTGTGCTGTTGGGTGCCGCATAACACGGCACCGCCCAACGCGATCCCCGGGCGAGGTGCCCCGTTCCAGTGAGTGATCGGGACGGCGGGGCCCCCTCACGCTGGGGCTTGGTGGTCTGAATATCTTGCTAAGATCACTGAAGGTCATCGTGTGTCGTGGATGGAGTTTCGTGATGCTTTCCGTGCACGTCATATGTGTTAGGGCATCGTCAAAACCAGAATTGAAGGGTTCTATGAACTCAAACAAGGAGGCATGAGTGTTATGAAGTTCTTTACGGAATTTAACCGTTTAGTACAATATGCATCTGCTTATGTGCATAACAAGACGATGAAGTGTCATTACTTCTTCCGAGGCCTCGATGTGAAGCTTCGGACAAAAGTGGCACAATGCAATAAAGGGAATTATAGCGAGTTAGTCAATGCCGCTATGATTCAAGAAATAGCTGAACTCGAGCACAAGGAAAGTAAGAGGAAGGGAAAATTATCACTGGCAAGTACGGATGATTATCATCAAGAGCAACCGGTGATATATTGCTTACCATCTGGGGTGGAAATTCAGTCCTTTGACGGACCAACTCAGATCCAATACTGTCCATATTCACCCATGGAGGTTCAGCCACTGCTGCAACAGCAGCAAATGAGTATTTGTGCACCCTCACCTCAGCAAAGGGCACAAGAATATCAATCACTTCCATATGGGGAAGATCCTGAGCTCGCATCGTATAACACTTGTAGCGATGTAGAGCATATTTCTCAGGAGGGTTAAGTGACCCAGCAAAGCAGCAGTCACATGTCATCTCAATCTGCAAAGAAATTCTATGGTCGGTCAAGGAGAACATCACTGAAAGTGGGAAACGTAAACTATATGGCAGTAGAAGACGTTCCCGCAGGAGAACCCGTGTTGGTGGGCATGTTCAGCCTACGTGATCATCCCACGCTCGTGTTGTTCGACTCGGGTGCTACACATGATTTTATCAGCAAAGATTATGTGGTTAAGCACCAAGTACCATCAACTACCTTGGCCGCATCTTATCAGATTAATTCACCGGGAGGTAGTAGGACAGCGGCTGGATTGTTGCTCGAGCGCCTATATGTTTGGATGGGCGGATATATCCTACTACTCTTATCATCCTGGAAGGCTTGCGGATTGACATCATCTTCGGAATGGCTTGGTTGACACATCACCAAGCTATCTTTGATATTAGCTCACGAACGGTGCAGCTGAATTCAAAGAAGCACGGGCAACACACGTTGATTCTGAGAAATGCTGCACCGGAAGTCACTGCTGTCCACACCGTTGAAGATAAGAAATTGGAGGACATTCCAGTGGTCTGGGAATATCCGGATGTGTTTCCTTATGATCTACCGGGCATCCCGCCCGGTCGTGAAGTGGAGTTCAAAATTGAACTAGCACCGGGAACCACACCCATATCTCGGAGGCCGTATAAAATGGCACCGAAGGAACTCATGGAGCTGAAGGACCAGCTTAATGAGTTGTTAAGCAAAGGCTTCATTCGACCCAGTTCATCACCATGGGGATGCTCCGCGCTGTTCGTCAAGAAAAAGGACGAAACTCTGAGGCTCTGTGTGGACTATCACCCGCTAAATGCCATAACGATCAAGAACAAGTATCCACTACCACGTATCGATATGCTTTTCAATCAACTAGTGGGTGCTAAGGTTTTCTCGAAGATGGATCTTCGGTCCGGATATCACCAGATAAAAATACGGGCAGAAGACATACCCGAGACGGCATTCTCGACGAGATACGGGTTATATGAGTATCTCGTCATGTCATTCGGGCTAACTAATGCTCCGGCCCATTTCATGTACTTGATGAATTCAGTCTTCATGCCGGAGCTGGACAAGTTCATCGTGGTCTTCATAGACGATATCTTGGTATATTCTAAGTCGGAGGAAGAACACGCCGAACATCTGCATATTGTGCTCTAACGCCTACGGGATCACAAATTATATGCAAAATTCAGCAAGTGCGAGTTCTGGATCAACCAAGTGCCATTTCTTGGGCACATTATTTCTGCGGATGGCATCGCAGTTGATCCGAGCAAGATCATCCAAGTGCTGAATTGGAGTTCACCGAAATCAGTCCACGAAGTCCGTAGTTTTCTCGGTTTAGCGGGTTACTACCGGAGATTCATTCCGAATTTCTCCAAAGTCTCTAAACCGATGACAAAACTTTTGAAGAAAGGCAACAAATATGTGTGGAGTGAAGCATGTGAGGAGGCGTTCAAAGAATTGGTAAAGCACCTCACAACAGCCCCAGTGTTGGCGCAGCACGATACAACTAAGGCTTTTGATGTTTATTGCGATGCATCCGGCATCGGCCTTGGCTGCGTGCTCATGCAAGAAGGGCGAGTGGTCACATATGGATCCCGACAGCTTCGGAATCATGAGCAGAATTATCCGACACATGATCTCGATCTAGCTGCTGTTGACAAGGGAGGCTAACAAAACTAGTAACTCCTACCAAAGGGTTTTTCATCAAGTTGACACGAGCATGCAGTCTTCACAAGCAAAACAGTTCAAAAACATAGGTTCAATATGATCAAGAGGAACTTGCCTTGCTACCGCGGTTCGTGTTGCTCAAGCGTGTCAAAATCTTGGTGGTGGAGGTCCTCATAGACGACCTCTTGAGCGTGTCCTTCTGTTCACGACTACATACATACAAGCAATACAGCACTCTAATTCGTGCACACGTTTTACTGAAGATGCGATGATGTGGATGCATGCAAATCCTACCATGCAACCTATACAAACCAGTTTGCATGTGTTCTTGCAAGTTCTAGTTAGGTTTAGTGGGGTTTAACAATGATCGGTGCTGCTGGAAATTGATTGGAGCATGGCTAGATTCTAATCTTGGTATTAGATCAAACTGTCATGAAACCTAAACCGGCTGTCTTATTTACGTGCAGCAGGGTGTGGTGCAACAAGGTTTGTGACGACAGCAGTGATGTGGTACGAGGGGTGACGGGTCCTACCTCTCTTCTTCCTCCTCTCCTCCTCTGCGGCTGGCCTCCTTCTTGCAATGGCAGCATCTGGAGCTCCCCTTGATGATCAAAGCAACGGCTGGGGTTTTTCTTGGGGCAGAAGAGAGCTGCGGCCAGGACAAGGCACTGGGGTCTTCTTCTCCGGTGACGGCGAGGCGGGGCAGAGCTTCGATGGCAGCCAAGGCAGCAGCAGGGGTGGCGACCAGGGCTAGCAGCAGGGAGGGTGGTGACCAGGCAGTTTTGGGGCAGGGTGGCGGCTAGGGGGAGGAGAGGGTTTTATTTATAAGGGGGGTGACAGCCAAGGGGGCTAGTATTTCAGCAAATCTTTTAATCAATGGCTAGGATTTAATTTGAGAAAAGGTGGGCACTAGGAGCTAGGATTTTAGCAAATATTTTCCATCAAGTGCTGAGATTAATTGGGGGAGAGGAAATTCCCTAGGAGGGGATTCTGGCTGCAGCTAGAGTTTTCCTCCCCCAAGGGGGTGCGGCCATGGAGGGGGGAATCCCTAGGGAATTTCCTAGAATGGGGGAGGATTTTCGGCGCCGGCCAATAAGGGGGAAAATCCCTAAATGTGGGGGGAAATTCCCTAGGGGGAATTTAGGGGGGATTAGGGGGGAATTTAGGGGGAAAATTAGGAGTGAATTAGGGGAATTAGGGGGAGGCTAGGGTTTTCCTGTTTTCTTTCTTCTTTTTATATTAATTTTTCTTTCAATTCATTTCTATTTTTATTTATTATACTGTTTTTGTTTTTATTTTCTTTTATTTATTTATTTGTTCCTATGCTCATTTATCTCTTTTCTTCTTATTTCTAAATGCTTCTCTATATGCAATACATGATGACGAATATGAGGGTGTTACATCATGCAAGGGTACGAAGTACTCGCCACGTTTGCTGCAGCACTACTCATGTTGATGTCTAGGCATTTGCCCCCCACCTCGTCTTACACTTGCTGAACGGTAGATCGGATCTGCCTATGAAGGTTTCGATCTTTGGTGTGTTCGACATCGACCCTGAACGTGTTGAAAGAGTCCTTGATCCTATCCTCTACCGAAGATGCCATCTCCTCTAGGTCCGTGTTGTACTTGGTAGCTACCGATACATCTACATGTTGAAGAATTTCTTTGAGGGATATCGGTGTACTTACCATGCGTGCTGTTGCCTCGCGCGTGTGGGCCTTCTGAAAGATGCCTCCTCGTGTATTTGGAAACATGCCAGCTTGGTTTGCAGACGTGCCATCCTTTCTTCATGGATCTCTCGCTCCAACTCTTCTTGGATGCGTTCACGGTCCTCCGGCGAGAGATCTTCGAACTGGACATCAATGACATTGCTCATATAAACAGCTTTGCCGTCGACCTTCCTCCTAGATGCATCTTCCATGATCTTTTCAGTTTGATCGGTACACGAACGCCCCGATCGTCGAGTAGATGCGTTTGGTCGATGTAGTGGACGTTTCTCCCAGCGGAGTCACCAGTTCTATTGGTGAACAGATCAATGGAGTCGCCTGTTTAATGATAAATCTCAACGTTAGTAACTGAAACTTAGATGGATACAAGGTTCCTGAGGCAGGAACGTTGTAAGTCTCACTTACGTGGAGACAAACCGGATGCTTTACTGGGAAAAGCAACAAAGAACTATGAGCTAAGCTTAGGACTACAAAGAACAAGTAAAAACGAAAGTAGTTGATCGGAATTGCGATAGACCGAAATCCGTACACTCCAGGATCACAGAGGATGGTGCCGCACGGTGCGACACCCGACAGCACCCACGATAAGGAAACATAGTATTACATTGAAAACATGCTAAATTTGTACAAAAGTAGTATAATCTTCAGTTACAACAATTGTACAGAGTCTACTACAGCGGAAGGTATTTATACAACTCACGCCAACACGTAACTAGCAAAAGTTGGTTGTCCGGCCCTACGGACAACCCACACTAGCTCCACTCAGCCTCAACGCGGCGTGTATGGATCCTACACAGCCGTAGTCCCCGACGGAGGGTAGCCCTCGCCGGTGGACTCATACTCTGAGTCCGTGGGGGTACTCCTCACCAGCAAACACTCATAGAAGCAATCGTGAGCACGATGGCTCAGCAAGTATTAACCGACTCTCCTACACATAAAACTTTACATGCAGGTAATAACGAAAGTAGGATGGCAATTTGCAGCAAAGGACACACCTACAAGTTCATCCTTAGTTCATCTTTTAGCCACAAGTTAACGGTTCAACAACAACAACAACAACCAAGCCTTTATCCCAAGCATGTTGGGGTCGTCTAGATATGAAACCCAATATCAATGAAGTAAAAGAGAGGAAGAGATATAAGAACAAGGAAAAAAGAAAAAAAAAAGAAAAAAGAAAAAAGAAAAAAAAAACAAGACTACGATTCTAGCACATGAATTGCTACTTTCCATGCGGTCCTATCATGAGCTAAGTCTCTGGATACATTCCAATCTCTCAAATCTCGTTTTACCGCCTCCTCCTAGGTCAACCTTGGTTGTCCTCTACCCCTCCTAATATTTTCTCTACCTCTTAAAATCCCACTGTTAACCGGTGCTTCTGGAGGTCTCCGTTGGATATGTCCAAACCACCTAAGTCGATGTTGAACTAACTTCTCTTCAATCGGCGCCACCCCTACCCTATCACGAATCGCCTCATTCCTTATTCGGTCTCTTCTCGTGTGCCCGCACATCCACCATAGCATGCGCATCTCTGCGACACTCATTTGTTGGACATGTTGCCGTTTAGTTGGCCAACGTTCCGCCCCATAGAGAATCGCGGGTCTGATCACCGTCCTATAGAACTTCCCTTTTAGCTTTTGTGGGACTTTCCTATCACATAGGATTCCAGAGGCTTGTCGCAATTTAATCCACCCAACCTTGATCCTGTGGCAAACGTCCTCATGAATATCGCCATTTCTTTGTAACATTGATCCTAAGTATCGAAAAGAGTCCCTTCTAGATACTATTTGTCCTTGTAGACTAACATTTCCCTCTTCACGACCAACACCACTAAAGTCACACCTCATATACTCGGTTTTGGTCCTACTAAGTCTAAACCCCTTGGACTCTAAGGTTTGTCTCCATAACTCTAATTTCTTATCAACACCATCTCTAGTTTCATCTACCAGCACTACATCATCAGCAAAGAGCATGCACCAAGGGATATCCCCTTGTATATCCTTCGACACCTCGTCCATCACCAAGGAAAAGATGTATGGGCTCAAAGCTGATCCTTGATGTAGTCCTACCGTGATAGGAAATGCATCAGTCTCACTATCACTTATGCGCACACTTGTCCTAACATTATTGTACATATCCTTGATAAGGGTAATGTACTTTGTTGGCACTTTATGTTTCTCTAGTGCCCACCACATGACTGACCTTGGTATCTTGTCGTACGCCTTCTCCAAGTCGATGAACACCATATGCAAGTCCTTCTTCTGCGCCCTATATCTCTCCATAAGCTGACAAAGCAAGAAAATCGCCTCCATTGTAGACCTCCCAGGCAAAAAACCAAATAGGTTTTTAGTGACATTGGTCACTTTCCTTAGGCGGTGTTCAATCACTCTATCCCAAAGTTTCATAGTATGACTCATAAGCTTAATACCTCGATAATTAGTACAACTTTGAATAACTCCTTTATTTTTGAATATAGGTACTAATATACTTTTTCTGCATTCTTCAGGCATCTTGTTTGACTGAAAAATGTGGTTGAATAGCTTTGTGAGCCATACTATTGCCACGTCCCCAAGGCATCTCAACACCTCAATAGGGATATCGTCAGGGCCGAGGGCCTTTCCTCCTTTCATCCTTTTTAAGGCCTCCTTAACCTCAAACTCTTGTGTCCTCCGCACGAACCGCCTGTTGGAGTCATCAAAGGAGTCATCCAACTCAACCATAGTGCTCCCATTCCCATTATTGAATAGCCCATTAAAGTAATCATGCCATCTATTCTTAATCTCTTCATCCTTCACTAGAATGCGGTCAGTCTCATCTTTGATGCATTTAACTTGATTGAAATCCCTCATCTTTGTATCACGGATTTTTGCTACCTTGTATATGTCCTTTTCACCTTCCTTTGTCTCTAGTCTCTCATATAACTTATCATAGGCCTGTCCTCTTTCCTTACTCACAGCCACAAGTTAACGGTTCATGAATCTAAAATTTAGTGAGCAATATTTTGTGGCACACATGTAGCAATACAAGTTATTCATATCAGCAGTATTGTATCACAACATTCCATAGTTTTACCTACGTCACGACACAGTGACCAAGCGGTACTCATAACCGTGAGGGACGGCGAATCGACTTGTTATACACCTGCAGGGATACCCGAATAGCTAGTCATGTATGCCCATCCACGGAGCTGCACAGCACGCTCACTAGATGTCGTGCGGAACAACCTTTCACCAAACAGCCCAAACGTCAAACCGGTCGCACCCAAACGGACAGGAGGTTCCCTACACGAAGCATCTCTTTATGCCCGTTAGCGGATTTCCACCTTGCGGCCCTCAACCTAAACCTATAAATCGGTGCGTTATGCCTCGACGCCCGGAGGTATAGGTTACATCAGTTTATCGGACCCCATATATCTGATATGCCTTCGGTACATTTAAACTTGTTTAGCGGGGCCGCACACAGATCGGTCCTCAATCGAAATGGACAGCGCTACGCACACAAGACTTCCTCTTGCTGCGTCCTAGCCCCTGCCTAGTCTCATTTCTTATTAAAGTGATCTCACATCTAGTACTAATCCCGTATGTGGCGAATCCTATACTCGCAAGTAGATTCCAACTACTCGACTTGTACCGAAGTCTATAAACACTAAGAAAGGCATGATCTACTCGAGGACTTAGACACTACCCTGACTCTCTTTGGAATAATCTGGTTATGCAATTAGAATTCCATCCATCCTAAACTTAATGCACATACATACTTCAAACTAAGTGAGTATAAAGAAAAACTTGATAAAACTTGTTAAATGCGAATAGGGGCTTGCCTTGTTGCTGTTAGTCAGGGGTTAGTGTCTCCTCCGGAGGTATGAAGTCCAGTATCTCCGGGGTTTCCTCTCGTTCAGCGACTACACGTAATCAATGTAACGATATGTCAATTTAAATGCAAATGTGTTGAATTTAGTATATAAAGACCATAACTCTAGTTAGACATGTCATTTAGCTCTGAAATTTTTAATGTGGCTTGTTAAGAATCTGACCAGACACTTGACAAAATTCCATTTGAAACAAAACTCATTTGAGCTCTGCACAAATAAAAGTCTGAATGGTCATTACTAGAGCTTCTAGGGATTTCCAAAGATTTTCATGGATCAAACCATTACTTTATGGAAGCTAGAGTTTGAGATGGTTCTAATGGAGTTGGTTTCATGTAATTTGAATAATCCTAGAGAAACTTATGCCCTAATCAAGATTTGAGAAAATTCTGAAAAATGTTTCTGTACATTTTTCTATTTTCTCTGGGCAGTTCACTTAATCACACCATTAGGGGGACTAAATGAACTTGGATGGATCTGAAATTTTCCATGTGACTCAAGGATTTTCAAATGAACATCCTAGCCAAATTTCAGAATTTTTCCATAAAGGAAATCTCCAGAGAAAATTCCCAACAGTTTATATTTAGGGAATTAATTCTGGAAAAATAATAAGTTTCATGAACTCAAACTTGTTTTGTTGGATAGTACTCGGAGAGCTGAATCAAACAAAATTTGGTTCACTCCTTTGGACAATCCTAGCAAAAGCTATGAATTTCGAAAGCTTGGGCTGATTACTGAATTATTTTCATAAAGAAAATCTCTTCCCGTGCCCAAACAGAGACTGACAGCGAGGCCCGCGTGTTTAATTTAAACTAAACCACGCGCGCGCTTAGCTCTGTGGCTGACGTGTGGGGCTCGGGCCTTCGTCTACTTCACGACGCCGCCGTGCCCGAGCCGTCGGAGGTCGGCGTTCCCGGCGACCTAGCTCGCCGGCGACAGTGAAACTCGCCGCCCCCACCTAACTTCAGACGCTGAACACGCTGGACAGCTTGCTGCCACCAGCTAACCGCTGTAGCTCGCCGGCGATGAGTGCTATGCCACTGCACCTCATCGGCACCGTGTTTCCGTCGCTCCGTCCATCCTCTTCGCGCGCTAATCGCGTGACCACGTTCAGGGCAGCCTCGGGAAGCTTGGCATGACCTTGATTTCGACCCAAACAGCCGGAAAATCAGACCTCACTGGCGACCCCCTCTTCTGCCGAACTGTTCCTTGGTGAAACTAGGATTCCGGTGGGTATTTCTCGCTGGTTCTTGATCGAGGAGAAGCGCAAGGACCTCTAGAACGTGTGTGGGCTGCAGCTCGATGTGGGGACCACCCCGTGGTTCACCCACTCCAGGATCGCATAGGGTGGTGCCGTGCGTGCGGCACCCAACAGCACACACGAAAAGAATTTAAGAACACATACAAACTTTTATTTGATATAAAACAGCGGAAGTCTTTTTACAAAACTTAATTATACAGCGGAAGTTATATACATAGATACTCTCAAATCCTAACTAAGCAAAAGTGCAGCCGTCCACCCCGGAGACGCTACACACTAGCAGCATGGAACCGGAGATACGGCGGCGTGCAAAGCTCCAGCTCGGCCGTGTACCCTGACGGGGGCATCGCCTCGTCCTAAGAACCTTCCTCATAACTCTCACCTGCACACAGCTCAAAATATTTCAACCGTGAGCACGATGGCTCAGCAAGGCTTAACCGACAACCCTAGGCATGGAACTCTACATGCAAGGATGTGTAAGATAAGAAAAATGACATTGCAATAAAGACACGCCTACATGTTGATCCTTACTTTCAGTTTCATAGCAACAGTTTAATGAGCCTTAGGCAGCCCTCACATCGGAAGTCCACAATCAAACAAGAAACACTTTCCTCCGATGTGGTGATGCCCAAAGTGGAATATAAACTTAATTAGCTCTATAACTACAGCAGACATGGTTTACAAACATTATTAGTTCATCACAGCATCTTATCATTCATCTGGCTTATTTCACTTCTTACTACGTCACAGAACAGTGAACAAGCGGTACTCAAATAACCGCGACGGACGGTGATTGCAATCAGGAGACACCCGGACAACACGTTGCATACACCCACTTTCAGAAGCGTGATTCCACACCCCTTGCTACTCTATTGTATGCAACAACCTTTCAAAGGCAACCCAACTACCGAACCGGTCCATCCATAACGGGAAGGAGGTCCCCGCATGGAGCGTGACTGTGCCCACCGGCAGATTTACACCTTGCTACCCTCAACCCACTCCTATTTACAGTTGGGTAAGCCTCGGCTCCCAGGTTAACCAATTACATCGGTTTCCTGCTTATGTCAGTATGCCATCCGGTACTGTTCGATACTTGTTCATCAGGCCCGTACACGACTCGGTCCTCAATCGACACCAACAGGTCTATGCACGTAAGACCTCCGCTCACTGCTTCCTATCCCCCCTGCTGGGTCTCATTTTCTCCACTTTTAAGCCATTTACTATTCTGACCAAACCGTGTGATAAAACCTTACCTCGCGAGTAGATTCCAACTACTCGACTTCTACCGAGATCCTAAGCATATTAGCAGGTCCTTGTCTACCCGTCGGGTCTGTAAGCTACCCATCCCTTCATAGGATTTAAAAGGTTATGCAAGTGGGGTTTCAATCATCCTAACTCTAATGCAAGCGTTCACCCTAGACCTAAGTGATACAAATAAAGAATTTGCAAAAGTACTTAAATGCAAACCGGGGCTTGCCTCATTGCGAGTTAAATGGGAAGTCAGCTTCTGGTGGGACGACGTCCAAGGGCTCCGGTGCGTCCTCAATTTCGGTCACTAAATGAAATGTAGCAAAATATGTGTATAAGTATTAAGGATTTATAAGTATTGAACTTCTATTCATAGCTACTGCTATTTATGTTCCTTAATTGGATTGGAATTTTTACAGTGGATACTAGACTTTATAAGGATGATCTGAGCAAAATTTGGAGAAATGTCAATGCACAATGTAGTCTCCAAAATTCCTACAAGTACAAGGCTTCTCTGAATTTTGAGCCCAGATCAGGAGCTTTGACATAACTAACAGTGGAAGATCTGATTAGGGTAAGTCTCCGTGGTTCTAACAAAATTTGTTTCACCATTTTTGGAGCTACCAACAGAGAGATATGAATTTTTGAAGTTGGATAGAAGTTCTGAAAGAGTTTCTGTTTAAATTTGAATTTCCAAATAAAGGCTGAACTTTGGAAGGCAATTTAGCTTAGCAAATTGACTCCAATGAATCCCAAATTTTTACTGGAGATCAGTTACTATGAAAAGGATTTGCTGCCAAAATTTGAGAGTGTTTCATAAAGAATTGCTCCTGTAATAAATCTCTAAATGATTTATTAAAAACAATTCTACAGAAATTCCTGGCATTTTCGTAGCAAGCAATTTGTTTCTCTGTGAAGTACTCCTCATGAGGATTCCAACAAAATTGGCCTCACCCTTTTTGGAGTTTTCTACACAAAGTTATGGGTCTCCAAAGTTTGAACCAAATTAGGAAAATCTGGAAATATTTAAATCCTGGCTGTGGGCCCCACCCATGGCGCTATCCACTCAGATGACGGCAACACCGGGGCCACGGGGTTATTTCCCACGCAGCCGCACTGATTCCGGTGCCACAGACCGATCCCCGCGCGTATACACAGGCTGACCGGTGGGACCTGGCCCTCCTTCGTCTTCCTCGCGCTGCCCGCGCCTCGCGCGGCGGCGCACGCCGGCGAGGCTCGCTGGGACGGGGTTCCCGTGGTCCGAACTTACTCAAACTCGCCGCCTGTGAGTTCTACACCGTGCTGAACACGATGGTGGGGTCAGGAGCCGGTGACAACGGCCGGAACGGTGCTCGCACCGGCGACCCTGTTGAACCTCACTTCGGCGACCTCGTTCTCACTCGACAGTGGGTCTTTCGGGCTAGGGTTTGCTCTAAAAGCACCAGTGTCACATGGACAACATCGACCCGCAGCCCACTCTCCATGAAAACCACCGGAGAGGGGACCTCACCGGCGACCCGAGCCCGCAAAACGCCGACGGCGACAAAAACTCGAAGAACTCCTTCAGTCTTTGATGGTTTCTAGCGCTGATTGAGCGAGAAGGACCGTAGGGATCTAGCAAAGCTTCTCCTAGACCAGAATGAGCTCTAGCTACTGCTGCGCGACGAATTTGATCATAGCCCGAGAGGTGTCGCTATGAACTAGGGTTTGGTAAAACCCAAAATTCTCACTAACCGATTGATCAATTGACATGAGGCTTTCGGCAACAGGAACTACGGACAACAACACACCTTTCTAGTGTAGGGAAGGGGCGGTGACACTGGCCGTAGCATGCTGTCCACGGTGATCCTAACGGGGTTCCGCCGGGCACCTCCGAACGCCGGCGCCAATTGTTGGTTTGCGCGTAGCACGAGCTAGGAAACTCAGGTGGAAGAACGGTGAAGGCCGGAGCATGCACTTGCGCTTCTTTTTGCTGCTTGGAGCTCGATCATCTGAGCTCGGACGAGCATGGGCGAGGGAGGAACAGAAACGGCGCTCAGGCAGTTTTTCGCGGGTGAGAGCGGAGGGAGCGGCGAGCAACTAAGAGAAGTGAAGAAGGACTTCGTTGCTGCGACCGTGTTGTAGTAAAGCGGATGACGATCGAGGAAACCAGGAGGTGGCGCGGTGGAGTCCTTGGGAGCAGGTTTCGCTGGGAGCTGGCGGCGTCTCGGCGATCGGCCGATGAAAAACAGAGGCGGTAGAACATCTGTGTGGCTGACAAAGGGGTCCCACCACCTCTAATTTTTATTCAATTTTCACTGATATTTCTCCCCCAGCTACTCAACAATTAAGGCCATACTTTCACACCAAGTCATGGTTGAAAAGTTGAATCCAAACTGATATGAATTCTGGTATGAAGTTTGAATTGAATTTGGTCATTTGAATTTGAAATAGAATTTGAATTCTCCTCTTTGCCTTGCTCCAAAAACATAGCAAACCAAGTCCAAAGTTTCTGATTTTTGGCATGGCTGCTAATTCAAATGTGGAGAACATATTTGTGGAACCAAACATGCAAATTGAGGAGATTGGAATTTGAAACTGAATTTGGAATTCAGAATAAAAGGGCTTCTCCTTTTTAATCCCAAACAAATACTAAAATCCCTCCAAATGAGCTGAAATTTGGAAGGTTGAATATTTGAAATATGAAGACCCAAGTTATGAATTTAGATCTCCATGTTTGGAAGTTTTGGGAAGTTTGAATCCTCACTTTGAACCTTCACCGTTATAATTCAAAGTGTTAATTCCCCTCATTTTTCCTAAGTGTACATGAGCTGAAAATTCTTGCTTCCACTTTTTGGGGATTTTACATCCCTCCCCCCTTGAAAAGAATCTCGTCCCGAGATTCCAAAAGAAATGCAAAGTGGGGAAACTTTACCGGGTATACGATGATAGCAAGTCCAGATAATATGTTCGTAGATAGTCCTCGCTTTCCCATGTCGCTTCATCAACGGTATGGTTACTCCACAAGACCCTGTAGAACCATAAGGTCTGATTTCTTGTGGCGCTAGTCTTTTTCATCGATATTCCGGATTGGATACTCCGTGTACGTGAGGTCCGGTTGAAGAACTTCTATGTCTTCAGTGCGGATTTCAGCGTAGGGTTTGAGACACTTCCTCAGTTGAGAAATGTGGAAGACGTTGTGAATCCCTGCGAGCTATGAAATCCCAAAACTCAAGCAAGTGGAGCTACAAGTCACACCGAGAAAATGAGAGGGAATTTAAACTTTTGAATTTAACGGTGTGAGCTCCAAGTTTAAACTTGAACTTGCGAAAATTCCCAAACACAGAGATCTAAAGCTATCATTTGGTTTTCCACAGATCCAATAATAGCCCGGCAAATTTTCAGAGCATTTGAATAGGATTTCCTATTTGTTGGAATTTAAACGGGAGAAAATGCGAATTTGAATTTAAATCTCAGTTTCAAATTCCGACTTCACCAAAATTCAAATTTGAGTGCACCGTTGTGTTGCTCACATTTCTTTTAGCCTACCCTCAAAGTTTGATCAAATTTGGAGCTCGTTTGCTATTTTAAACAGAATTGGGGATAAGGGGGAGAGGTGGACCCCACATGTCATACGGTAGAGGGAGTGAACCGACTCAGTTCACGGGAGAGCGCCACCTCCTGCTCACCGGAGGCAAACCGACTCCAACACCGCTCCAGCTCCTGCTCTGTGGCTGAGGACGTCTTCAGTACCTGGCCTCCCCACGTGAACCTCCCTCGTTCCCCTCCACAGCCTCGCTCAGAACAGAAGCAAACAGCGCCACACGCTGTTCTTCTCCTGATCAGTTTCTCCGATCAAACCACAGCAACCTGAGAACCGATTGCTAGAGCCCACAACAACAAAGAGCTGCGCCCAAGAGTGCTCTAGCCGGCCAGCAACATTCCCCCACGGCCACAAGCTCGTTAGCACCGGAAATCAGCAAACAATCTGCAGCTCTCGGGTAAACGCTGAAAAACCGGAACTGATCACCGTGGGCAGCCCAAACCAGAAGTGATCACGCCCAAGCAAGCCACCCCATCAGTGCACCTACAAGCCTAGTTGCTCACCTCTGAAGCTCAGCCCTAGCCATTGATCACAGAGGGAGAATTTCAAGTTTTTCTCCCGGGCGGCCGAAACTGACCTTGAGGTAAGGAATTACAAAACTCGTCCTCAATTCGTGTTGGTTGTGTTTCAAACTCTGCACACAAGTTCTTAACTGCCTAGCACACCTCCTCCATCGATTTTAGACCGAGAAATTGAGTGTAGGGCGAGGAATTCAAGTTCTTTTCAAGGGTATACCGCTGGACCATATCGGGCGCACGGTGCCGATAGGTTTAGATCTCTCCCCGGCTGGTTTAGACCTCATGTCGGTCTTCTACATGATTCCCTGGTGCTTTAGAACCCAGGAACCGACCATTTGGTGGAGAATTCACCGTGCACGACCTCGCTGGAGCCCTAGGGTTTGCTGTTTCCGGTGCGCCCTGTTTTCCGGCGAGTTTCAGCCGCCGGCGACCTCACCAACGAGTTCAGCGTGGGGGAAAATGGGGGGGGCGGCCAGCAGGGGGTCCGGAGGTGGCTGGGAAGTGCCTTTCCGGTGACCTTGCCGGAGGGAGCCACCACTGCTCTGTTTGGCGCGAGGTTGGAGGTTAGGGATGACGAGTGAGACCCACTGTCGACATTTAAACATTTTCCAGATTTTCCCATTTCAGTTCATACTTTGGAGAGCCATAACTTTGTGTAGGAATGTCCACAAATTGTGAAACAAATTTTGTTGGATTCCTCTCAAAGGGTACTATCCAGAGGTGCAGCCCAATATTTATGAAAATTCCTGGATTTGGCTCATTAATTCATTTAAGGAAAATCTTGTAGGGATTTTTACAGGAGTTCTGTTTATTGAAAATTCCCAAATTTGGGCAGGACACTCTTCCAGAAATAATTGAACTCCAGTAAAATTTTCAGAAGCATTGGACTTCATTTGTTTGGACAAATGTTGATTCAATCATGTATGTCTCTGAAAATTAGGAAAAATAGCAGAAAGGTTTTCAGCTTTTAGCTCCAACTTCTAAAATCTATATCTCTGTGTAGGAAGCTCCAAAAATGGTGAAACCAAGTCCTATGGACTCATAAGACTCTAAAGTTTCTGAAAAACCAAATTTGGATCATGACAAGACACTATAATTGCCATAGGAATCCAGAGAAGCGAAATAATAAGAAAATTCCCTAGGCCACATCTTCCATCAACTTTGTCTGAAATTTTGCAAGCCACGCCTCTGTATGATCTATGGTCCACTGTAAAAATTTCAGAGCAAATTGAGATCATCTTCTCCAGTTTTCTGTTGGTTCCTTCTACTAACTTTCTTATGTCCATTATAAATAGATCTTTGCATTTTCTTCAACAAACATCCACTGCCCACCTAAAGATATCCTCTGTTTTTGTCCATAACAGAGCTCTTCACTCACTTTAGAGTTGGTCTAAACCATTCTTAGTTCCTAAAACTCATTTGTTTTATAATTCAGTTACTCGTATTAAAACTGTGCATATTCATATCGGTAGGAAACACGACGAAGAAGTTCGACGAGGAACTCAACTCGGAGCAACAAGTTGAAGCCTTACTTGTCGCAAAGCTACTGACTTAAAAGTAGAAATAAAACTGCAGCAACATAAGGCAAGCCCCGGTTTGCATTTAACAACTTTTTAGTTATATTTTGCTTTGTATGACATTTATGGGTCTAGTATGTATTGTGCATTAGGTCAAGGTGATTTATACTCCAAATGCATAACCCACAAACTCTTGGAGTTAAAGGGTAGAATAGGTTACCTTCGTGTAGCTTCGGCTAGGCTTAAGTTGTATAGGATCCGGTACAAGTCGGGTAGTTGGAAGCTACTAGCGAGTTTAGGATGTTGGTTCAGCGGGGTTTGATTCTAGACAATGAAAGTTCTGGAAAGGAAAATGAGACCGAGCAGAGAGTAGGAGCAGCAGAACGTTGGGCCTGTGTGGCTATAGCTCTGTTTGTGTCGGTTAAGGACCGATGCATATGCTGCCCTGCTGAGCAAGTTTGAACAGTACCGGATGCATATCGGATATATGGGACCCGATAAACCGATGTAAGTCGGGTACTCTCGTGTTGAAACTTATACGGCCGTCCTTTGGGGGTTGGTGTCAGAGGTGTAAACCGCTAGCGAAGCAACTTTGACGTGTTCCCTGTAGTGGCCCTTCTGATGTGTCGGCGGAACTGGTTCGGCATTGGAGTGATGGGTGAAAGGTTGCTGCATACAACGTAAGAAAGAGCTCGCGTGAGTCTTTCGAGGCGGGTGTATGTGTCGTGTATTCTGGGTGTGTCCTGATTGCAATCACCGTCCCTCGCGGTTATATGAGTACCACTTGTTCACTGAGTTGTGACGTAGTAATAAATTCCAGATAAAGTGTGATGGATCATCGCTGATGTGAAGTTCTTAAATTCATTGTATTGCCAACCATGTATGTTGTAGTTGTAGAGCTCACTAAGTTTATTTTCCTCTTTGGGCATCACCACATCGGAGGAAAGCGTTTCTTGTTTGATTGTGGACTTCCGATGTGAGGGCTGCATAAGGCATAATAATCTGCTGCTATTAAACTGAAAGTAAGGATTAACGTGTAGGTGTCTCGTTATTGTATCATACTTTTCCTATGTTAGTAATCCCTGCATGTAGAGTTCCATGTTTAGGAGTGTCGGTTAAGTCTTGCTGAGCCATCGTGCTCACGGTTGCATTATTAGTGTTTTGCAGGTTATAAAATTTGCTACGAAGATGGTTGTTCGGTGAGCCATCAGACACTCACCGGAAACCCTGCCACTGCACTCATCTTTGTGGAAGCTAGTAAGAAGTGTCCACGGGCTAGACATCTTCTCTTTTGCATAGTTAGGACCGAGAGTAAGTGTGTATGTATATTCCACTGCGTGTACCTTCGTGGTACATTATTTTGTAAATGACACTATCTTGAGAAATAAAAGACTTTGTACTTTATGGTTCTTTTCGTGTATGCTGTTGGGTGCAACATCGCATGGCACCACCCAATGTATATCCTAGAGTGTGGATCCCGGAAGGGGTTTCCCACAGGACTGGTATCAGAGCCGCATTGGGAATAACACGCATGAAAAGAGCTTATTTTCGAAAACTTCGAAGTATACGAGTGAGGAACGTATAGTATGCCCACATAAGGACTATGAGTAGTATAGTTACTTAAGGTGGAAAACTAACAGTGTGTTAATATTCAGTACTCCAATTCTGTAACGATGCACCTACGTGGAGGTAAGAGGTAAGGTACGGCACCGCAGGCAGATCAATTGCGGTAACTCGCCATATGAGTAATAGTATGGAATGGTATACCGTGGCTTGGCACGGTAGTTAATATGAGTCTCTGAACCTCTCTATGGTTCTGAGAGCATATGAAAACGCTGATCTCCAGCGTGCTTTAGGCAAAAGTGAGAATAGCCCATCATGTGGTAAGCAACACGATAGTATGCAACTCTTGAACGCTCAATGTTCAAAGGGCCATACGCAGCGCTCGCCATCGGCGTGCCTCTAAGGTCATGAGGCAGTAGGTGGTATCCGTTGGGTTGATAAAATTCCCAACCGTGATGACCCGTTTGCGCTCTACTCAGGTTCCCCGTCGTGTGTTGTGAAAACACGACCATGTACCTTGAGACATGACTTGACTCAAGGACGGCCCGTATGGCAATGATACGGGGCGTATGTTTTTACTATGATATGGACCTGCCTGAAATGGAAAAAATTGTATGCATCACTATTGATTGTTTTTCTGCAGGTACCTTAACCACGAGTAGAACATGTCGTTTAGAACACGTGTGAGAGTGATCGCTTTAGTGGCACCATTTGAGACGTAGATGCCGGTGTAACGCCGCTTAGGATTTTGATTTGGTGAGGAAACATAGTGCTGTAATATGATTTAACTGCATGAAAAAGAATTTTTTTCAAAGGAAAGAGTAATTTTGGGGTCTAGGATTCCATTAGTGGTTAATGAGCTCCTATATTGAACTAAGAATCAATTGGGAGTATAGAATCATTCACAAAGACATAGAAACAATCTCCCCTGTTTTAGGCAGAATTTTTGCTGAACTTGGACAGGGCCTAACTTTTGTTTGGTTGAACCAGTGGAGGTGATGGATACATTTATTGAAATATTTCAAGTCTTCTACAACTTTTCTGTAGAAGTCCAGAACAGAATCTCCTTCCAAATGGATGAAAATCTCAAATGAGTGTTAACTGTTCAAAAACAGGGCACAACAAAAAAAATGCTCTCTGAAATTTTCTGTATTTCGACCCTAACATCTGGTAGAAAAATCTCTAAGGATCATGTAAGACATTGTTGGAAAGTTTGTGATATGTGCTATGACTTTGTAGTTCAAAGTTTCTACAGATTTGGGGTAGAACTTTTTGAAATCTTGCGGACAAAACAGACACTTTCAGATGAGGTGATGTCAAAATTGTTCCAGATTTCTGTCAGCTTTGAAATATCATAATTCCTGATTCAGAATTGATATGAAGGCAAATAAATACTCGTTGGAAAGATATTGTATTTATTTATAACTTTGATATTCAACTTGAGACATGAAACTGCCATTTTCCTAATCAAATTCTGGGATTAAGGTCCAAGGGTCATACTGAACAGAGCATTGCTCATTGCCCATGTAATTTAGGACTTGTTGTGGACATGAAGGTTTTACACTTCTCTAAGTTTCATGACATATTCATTAGTTATCTTTCATCATTCCTTGTTGTTGGTTTAAGAGTTTGACAAACCTCAACAATCATTGGTTATATTTCGGAATTGTCAAAAACCTTGTTCCCTTCACGTATGCTGCACTGTTGATGTGATATTTTTGCGGTTAATAATTTTGAGTTCAAGTGGAGTACATCTTGGATATTAACCGTAAATTGCTCACTCTTGCAGTATGGATCATACTCATTCCGGGTATGAGGTTGGTGGTCCTAGTCGGGATGGAAATGATAAGTCGCAGCGACGATCACCGCCATCATCAACCGGACTGGTGGAGGTGTTGGGAAGAATGGCTAAGTCTCTTGAGATGTTGGTGCAGCAAGGAATCCGACAAGAGACCTCACAACAAAACCCCACACTAAATACTTATCTGGATTTTCTAGCAAGACAACCACTGGTATTCTCGGAAGCGAAAGAAGCCTTGGAAGCAGATCATTGGCTCCGGGTGATTGAATCTAAATTGGGAATTGTGAGACCTATGTGTCCTGAATACATTGGCTTTGATGATAAAAGTTTTGAATACTACCAAAACACCTTTTTAATAAGGTCCGACTCTAGGTCCAAGCTCCTGCAAGGTCCGACGATAGGTCCGACTTGTTTTGGGTAGCTCCAGCAAGGTCCGACGTAAGGTCCGACTTGCTTTGTCTAGGTCTGACTTATTTTGGCTAGGTCCGACTTGTTTTTGCTAGCTCCAGTGCTAGGTCCGACTAGCTTTGGTACGTTCCGTGCTAGGTCCGACTAAGGTTTAGTAAGCTCCGGCGCTGGGTCCGACTAGCTTTGTTAATTTCCGGTTCAAGGTCCGGTTAGCTTTGGTATGGTTCGGAGCTTGATTGCAATGGTTCTGCTTTTAACTTGCAATGTTTCGAGCTTGCTTTACTCTTATGGAAAGTTTGCTTAGTATTATTTTACTAAGTTTTTGGTGTGTTTTGGTGGTTATGGCTGATATCATTTTGCTATGGTTTACAACATGCTTATGTGAGGTGCTCACGTAAGATGTTGAAGTTTCAGAACTAACGAGGGTCAAGTCGAGGACTTGTGCTCGGGAGTATTGGTTGTTTATTCATGTGCAGGTGTTGCTTAAGTTCAAGACATGGCTGGTGACGGGATCCATTGAACTAGTCTTAGGGAGAAGATGAGGTTTAACAACCAAGATCGGGAGGAATTGTGGTTGAGTTGATCGGGAGGTTGCGCAGCATGTTTGGATCAAGAACAATGCATATGAAGGTATCGGGGACGTTGTTGGAAGGTGTTTGCACGTGTGCAAGGAGTGCATGGACGTGGCAACATGGTTCCAAGGCGTGGTGAAGAGATATGGAAGTGGAGATATGGTTGAAAAGGTTCAACCGGCTGGATTTTGCGCTCAGGCTGCGGCTAAGGCGGTTATGGTTTGTTTATGGAATGTTTCGAGTTGTTTATAACAGGATTTCTTGTTAGGCATGAAGTAGAGTTGTTTTAATAATGTTTGGGACGTTCCTAAGGTGTTTGGAAGTCTTAAGACTGCTTCTATCTGCGTATAGAAGAGTCTTGAGCAGTATTGGAAAGTTACAGTTTGAATCCAAGTAGGAGTAGGAGTCCTAGTTTGAATTGGATTGGCCATAGAGCTGGTTATATAAGCAAGGGAGGCCAAGGCTCATCGAGAGCATGACTTTGGGGCTGTTCCTCTTGTGTTTTGATAAATAAAATTCGTATTCTAAAGGAACTTTTGTGTCTTGTTCGTCCGACTTGTTTCAGACAAGTTTTTCTCGTCGAGTTTCTGTTCAGCACTACCTTGCTTCGTTGGTTTTATCATAACTCGAGTTTTACAGATCCAATTGTTGTGATTCTTTTTTGGTTGTCTTCACAACTTGAGTATATATCATCTATGAAACTTTCATGGTCATTGAATTTGTGGTTTCTGATCTACACGAGTTTCTTTGCAGTATCCCAGAACTGTTTTTCTCGCGTAGGACAGATTGACCTTTGTTCGATCTTTCGAACGTAACTTGAGTTTCTCTCAACGGATTTTCATGATTCTTGTTGTGATGTCTTCTTGACTTGATTCTCTACAATCTATACTAGTTTGTTCACAGTTTAACATGTTTAGATCAGTCGCACACATGGTTTCTTTAACAGATCAGTTTTCTGCTGAGGGGTGTTTTGTTGCTTCCACTGAAAAGTTTTTATCTACCATTCACCCCCCATCTGGTACCTTTACACGTGTACTTTGATCCTACAATTGGTATCAGAGCCAGGTTGCTCTAATCTTTGTGATTTGCACGTGTTTTGAATAATCATCATGGAGAAATACTCCGCCAAACCTAGTGTGTTTAGTGGTATTGATTTTCAGGTTTGGAAGGCACGCATGGAAGATTTCATCCAGGAGCAAGGCTTTGAAATGTGGGAAAAGGTGTGTAAGCCTTACGATGTGCCTCCAAACGATCATGTCACGGCTACAAACATGAGAGATGTCGACAACAACAAGGACTAACTCAGAGCGACTTCGACCGTGTTGGACACCTCCGATCGACGTACGATGTGTGGAGAGCACTTTGTGACTACCACGAATGATCCAACACGATCAAGGAGGTAAGACAGGATATGTTCAAGAAAGAATACATGCGATTTGAGATGCAACCCGGTGAGTCCATTGATGACCTCTTTGCTTGCTTTAATAAAATTCTCAGCAACTTGCGTAGCGTCAATGTTAAATTTTCAGATGCTGAAAATGCTAGGCAATTGCTAAGTGCATTAGACATGTCAATTTGGGAGATGAAAGTAACATCCATACGTGAATCGACTGTCATGAGTACTCTTACATTAGATGTGCTTTATTCTAAGCTAAAAACTCATGAAATTGACATTATATCACGTAAGAACCCAAATAAGACTGTTGCATTTGTCTCACAACGTGGTATGCCTAGCTCTGGCCAATCATGTAGCAATACACTTGCTTTGCTGTCTTCACAAACCCTGGAACAGATTGAGAAGTTTCTAGAGGAGGAGCTAGTACTTCTTTCTACTAGGTTCTCAAAAGCATTGCAGAATGTGAGAACTAGAAGGAGAGGAAGCTCCGGACCTCAACGATGCTTTGAATGTGGTAAGACAGGACACTTTTGTACAGATTGCCCTAACCTTTCAGGTCCTTCTAACCGTGATGAAAAGCAGAATAAATTCAAGTCCTCTTTTGGCAACACCAACAAGAAAAGAAGGGTTTTACAGGACGCAAACTGATAAACAGTTTCATCACCGTACTTCAAGAACTTGGCTCGAGTGATGTAGACATTGGAAGTGATGAAGATGATCTGGCAAACTTGTGCTTCATTGCGAGCAAATCAAAATCAAGTATGGAGGATGCAGAACACAACAGTGACAACGAAGAGGTATGTCCTACTTGTGAAGAAATGTGTGATGCTATTTCTCGTGCCACTATTATTATTAAGAAAAAGGACAAAAAGCTTAGGGACAATGCTGTTAAAATTTTGTCACTAGAATCTGAAATTAATCGTTTAAAATCATTGATTCCTAGTGATGATTCTTATTCCTCATGTGATTTAATATATGAACAATTGTCCTCTCTAAGAAGTGCACACACCTCCACACTTGATAAACTTGAACTTGAAATCGAAAAGAACAAAAAGCTTGCTGCACTTAATGATAAAAACTTGAAATATGCTTGTTATTCTACAATTGATTTGCATTGTTCTACTTGCGATGATCTTGATAAGAAACTACAAGATGCTATGAAAGAAATTTCTATATTGAACAATGCTTTACATTCTCATGAAGTTAAAATATTGTTCCAATTGCAAATTAAAAGGAAAAACTTCATCTGAAAATTGTCTTGATCTATCAAATAAACTTGATAACATGCATAGGACATTAGATCGGTTTTGTAATGGGAATAAGAACCTAAACTTGCTGCTGAATTCTTCCAAGTCTTGCAATGATAAAACTGGTTTAGGTTTTGATTCACATGCTCATGCTAAGGAACATCCACCTAAAATTGTAAAATCATTAGGAAGTGGTTTGATTCAAACAGTTCCTAAACAAAAAGAAGTGGTTTTTAAATCTGCAGGAGTGTTGTCACATTCGGGTTCAAATAAGCATACTGCATGCTCATCTAGGCATGAACACAAAGTTAAATTTCATTGTACCTATTGTGGTAGAGATGGTCATTTCATAGATTTTTGTTATAGACTAGCTAAACAACATCAAAAGGAAAGAATGCAAGCTAGACCTTATAACTCTCATGCAAAATTTGGTGCACATACTAAACCGAATGTCAGGAACATGCTACCTGCTGTTATGAGTCAGAAATATTCAAAGTTTACCTTCGGAGCTTCAGTTTTTGCCTCCGGAGCTTCAGTTTTTGCCTCCGGACCTTCTGTTTTTGCCTCCGGAGCTACTAATTTTCGTGTTACACAAGTAACACCTCATAGGTCAGTAGTTAAGAACAAAAAATCTCAAACTTTGACTCATAAACCTGCTGTTTTATCTCAGCATTCGCATGTTATTCCTGCTGGACGTCGTGTGACTCAGTACTGGATTCCTAAATGCCTTTTAACTAACCCCAGTATTGAGTCATCGACGTATTGTGCTTCTATGTAGGTTACACGCTTGAGGAAGGAGAACATTTGGATTGTGGATTCAGATTGCTCACGCCACATGACTGGTAACAAAGAATGGTTCTCCTCTCTCTCTTTTGTGTCACGTGTAGAGAATGTTACTTTTGCCGATAATTCTTCAACTCCTATAATTGCTAAGGGTTTGAATAGAGTAAATGATCACTACACTTTGAAGGATGTGGCACTTGTCAAAAATTTGAAATACAACTTGCTTTCTGTTTCACAATTGCTAGATGAAAATCTAGAAATTATTTTCAATAAAAACTGCTGCAAAGTTCTAGGTTCAAATAGTGAGCTTATTTTCAACATGTCTCGGTTTGGAAGAGTTTTTAAAACTGATTTTGATATGTCTTCCTCTAAGCATAGATGTCTAGTTGCAAATGATTCCAAAGATTTATATTTTTGGCATCGTAGACCTGGTCACGTAGGCTTTGATCATCTTACGCGTGTTAGTGCTCTTGGTCGCATACGTGGGCTGCCTAAGCTTAAAGGGGACAAAGAAATTGTGTGCTCTTCTTGTAGACATGCTAAGATGGTTGCAGGTTCACATGCTCCTCTCACAATGACCATGACAACTGAACCGGGTCAACTTTTACACCTTGACACCGTAGGACCTTCACGTGTTCAATCCTTCGGAGGTAAATGGTATGTTCTTGTGATTGTTGATGACTATTCTAGATACTCTTGGGTTTACTTTATGGCATCTAAGAATGAAGCTTTTAGTCACTTTAGAACTTTATTTCTTAGATTATCAATTTATCACCCAGGATCTTTAAGAGCAATTAGAAGTGATAATGGAACCGATTTTAAAAATCAATCATTTGATCACTTTTGTGCTGAAAATGCAATAGATTATCAATTTTCTTCACCATATGTACCTCAACAAAACGGTGTTGTAGAGAGAAAGAACAGAATTTTAGTTGTAATGGCTAGGACTATGCTTGATGAATATCAAACTCCTAGGGAATTTTGGGCTGATGCAATTGCAACCGCTTGTTATGTCTCAAATCGTGTTTTCTTGCGTGCTAAGCTTGGTAAAACACCATATGAGCTCAGGTTTGGACATAGGTCTAGTGTCACACACTTTAGGGTCTTTGGTTGCAAATGCTTTGTTATGAAACATGGTAATCTTGATAAATTTGAAGCTAGATCTATTGATGGCATGTTTCTTGGTTATCCATCTCATACTAGAGGCTACCGTGTGCTTTTACTTGATACTAACAAAATTGTGGAGACTTGTGAGGTTTCTTTTGATGAAGCTAGCCCAGGTACTAGTTCAAATATTGCAGGTCCGGATCCATATCCCCAGGGGGAGAGTATTTTCGTTGAAGAAGAGGAATAAGTGGTGCTGCTGCCCGAAAATTCAGCAGCTAATGACATTGTTCCAGCTCCTGATCTTGATTCACAGCCAGCATCGACGACCACCATTGCTGGTCCAGATCCTCCTCACATCACAAGCTCATCTATTTGTGATGAACATGAAGAAGAAGAAGCTTGTGAAGTGTTCACTCCCCTCCGGATTCTCAAAAGTCATCCTCCACAACAAATTATTGGAAGCTTGCATGAACGAGTTACAAGATCCAGGTTTTTCGACCCCAATTCTCATGCTCATTCTGCTTTTGTTGCTTCTTTTGAACCCAAAGATATATCACACGCACTCCCTAATGAATCTTGGATTATTGCCATGCAAGAAGAGTTAGAAAATTTTGAAAGAAATAATGTTTGGAAACTTGTACCTCCACCTCAAGGTCACACTTTAATTGGAACTAAATGGGTGTTTAAAAATAAACAAAGTGAGGATGGGGTTGTGGTTAGGAATAAGGCTAGGTTGGTTGCTCAAGGTTTCACACAAGTTGAAGGTCTAGATTTTGATGAAACCTTTGCTCCTGTTGCTAGATTAGAAGCCATAAGAATTTTGTTAGCTTTTGCTGCATCTAAAGGTTTTAAGCTATATCAAATGGATGTTAAAAGTGCTTTTCTTAATGGCTACATAGATGAGGAGGTTTATGTCAAACAACCACCTGGTTTTGAAAATCCAAATTTTTCTAATCATGTTTACAAACTGTCCAAAGCCTTGTACGGTCTCAAACAAGCCTCTAGAGCATGGTATGATAGGTTAAAAACATTCTTACTTGAAAAGGGGTTTACCATGGGCAAGGTTGATAAAACTCTTTTTGTGCTTAAGCATGGCAATGACTCATTATTCGTTCAAGTGTATGTGGATGATATTATCTTTGGTTGTGCTTCTCATGATCTTGTGTCCAAGTTTCCAGCTATGATGAGTTCAGAATTTGAGATGAGTATGATGGGAGAACTCACATACTTTTTGGGGCTGCAAATCAAGCAAACCAAGGAGGGTACCTTTGTGCATCAAACAAAGTATACAAAAGATCTCCTAAGGTGCTTCAACATGGACAAAAGCAAGCCTCTTCGGACACCTAAGGGAACAGCAACAACACTTGAACTTGATGAAGATTGTGATCCCGTTGATCAAAAAGAATATAGAAGCATGATCGGATCACTTTTGTATCTCACGGAATCAAGACCGGACATACAATTCAGCGTATGTCTTTGTGCATGGTTTCAAGCCTACCCACGTGCTTCACATCGTCAAGCCGTCAAAAGGATTCTCAGGTACTTACATGGAACTCAAGAATTTGGCATTTTTCTTCCTTCTTTCTCAATCGTTACTTTGAAAGCTTTTTCCGATGCTGATTCTGGGGGTTGTAGGATTGATAGGAAAAGTACTTCTGGTGCTTTTCATTCTCTTGGTAATTCACTTGTTGCCTGGTCCTCTAGAAAACAAAGTTCGGTTGCACAATCTACAGCCGAATCTGAATATATAGCTGCTGCTAGTGCTTGCTCACAAATTCTTTGGATTGTTCAAACACTTAAGGACCATGGGGTTGATATAGATAGTGTTCCACTGTTTTGTGATAACACTAGTGCCATTTGCATTGCTAAAAACTCCGTGCAACATTTGAGAACTAAGCACATTGACATTAGGTATCACTTTCTCTGTGATAATGTCAAAAAGGGAACATTGTGCTTCACCATGTAGATACCGAACAACAATTGACTAACATTTTTACAAGACCTTTGGATTTCACTCGTTTTTGTTACATTTGTAGTGAAATAAGGGTTATGCATCCTCATGGCTTAAATTGAGGGAGAATTTTGAAACTTGGAAGTCTATGTGTGAATCTGAAATTAAAATAATATGAGCATAGTATTTCATGCATATATGACTTTGTGATTCCTTTTTCATGCTGAAAGTTCTTACTACATTACTCGTGTTATACATTTTGTAGTTTTTACCATGTCTAGTAATTGGAATAATTACTTACCCTAAATCTGGTCATGGTCGAACTTTCTTGAAGTTTTGAACTTGTTGCATGCTCACAAGTGCTTTTAATCATAAATAATTAATCAAGTAATCAATTCACATGTGGAGTTTTTATGTTCAAATAAAAAATGAGAAAAGATCAAGAGAATATGCATGCATCGCACTTCTTCTTTTGAGATGGCTTATCATTGCACTTAGTTATGAACTTGAAAGGAATTGTGTATGACTAAAACCATGTCCTTAAGCTTCTGACTGTCAAATGACATAGGTTTTGCTTGTTTGTTAGAATAAGGCTGATGCTGCATATAATCTCTTGCAAATGCCATAAGATCAAAATTTTTGCTTTAGATGATAAATAAAATGCAGCAACAAGTGTCATGCTTTCAGGTCTTGAAATAGTTAAGTTTGTTAGATCATGACTTGTTTAAATTGAAAATTACACTTGATCTCTAGCATGGCTTACACTACTTTACGTATCTCATTGATGTGATAGTGTAAGTTACTTGATACTATGATTTGGATGAGCTTTGTTTTATATGTATATGTTACAATGTGCTCATAACAAATTAAAATTTCTCTTTCGTACCTTGCTGAATACATTGTCAAAGGGGGAGAAATTGATCACACATTGCACACGTTCACAGGTGTTTTGGCACGATTCTTCTCAGGTGGAGAATTTTTGGTATTTTCGTTTTTCTTCTCATTTTATTTCTGATTTACTAAGGGGAAGAAATTGTTTTCAAAACTTTCCATGTGAATAAGCCAATGTTCGGATTTTAAGTGGTGTTGCCAATGCATTCATCAAGGGGGAGATTGTGAGACCTATGTGTGCTGAATACATTGGCTTTGACGATAAAAGTTTTGAATACTACCAAAACACCTTTTTAACAATGTCCGAGCTCCTGCAAGGTCCGACGATATGTCCGACTTGTTTTGGGTAGCTCCGGCAAGGTCCGACGTAAGGTCCGACTTGCTTTATCTAGGTCTGACTTATTTTGGCTAGGTCCGACTTGTTTTTGCTAGCCCCGGTGCTAGGTTCGACTAGCTTTGGTAAGTTCCATGCTAGGTCCGACTAAGCTTTAGTAAGCTCCGGCGCTGGGTCCGACTAGCTTTAGTAAGTTCCGGTTCAAGGTCTGGTTAGCTTTGGTAAGGTTCGGAGCTTGATTGCAATGGTTCTGCTTTTAACTAGCAATGTTTCGAACTTGCTTTATTCTTATGGAAAGTTTGCTTAGTATTATTTTATGAAGTTTCTGGTGTGTTTTGGTGGTTATAGCTGATATCATTTTGCTATGGTTTACAACATGCTTATGTGAGGTGCTCACGTAAGATGTTGAAGTTTCGGAACTAACGAGGGTCAAGTCGAGGACTTGTGCTCGGAAGTATTGGTTGTGTCATTCATGTGCAGGTGTTGCTTGAGTTCAAGACATGGCTGGTGACGGGATCCATTGAACTAGTCTTAGGGAGAAGATGAGGTTCAACAACCAAGTTCGGGAGGAATTGTGGTTGAGTTGATCGGGAGGTTGTGCAGCATGTATGGATCAAGAACAATGCATGTGAAGGTATCGTGGACGTTGTTGGAAGCTGTTTGCACGTGTGCAAGGAGTGCATGGACGTGGCAACATGGTTCCAAGGCATGGTGAAGAGATATGGAAGTGGAGATATGGTTGAAAAGGTTCAACCAGCTGGATTTTGCGCTCAGGCTGCGGCTGAGGTGGTTATGGTTTGTTTATGGAAAGTTTTGAGTTGGTTATAACAGGATTTCGTGTTAGGCATGAAGTAGAGTTGTTTAAGGAATGTTTGGGACGTTCCTAAGGTGTTTGGAAGTCTTAAGATTGCTTCTATCTGCGTATAGAAGAGTCTTGAGCAGTATTGGAAAGTTACAGTTCAAATCCAAGAAGGAGTAGGAGTCCTAGTTTGAATTGGATTGGCCATAGAGCTGGTTATATAAGCAAGGGATGCCAAGGCTCATGGAGAGCACGACTTTGGGGCTGTTCCTCTTGTGTTTTGATAAATAAAATTCGTATTCTAAAGGAACTTTTGTGCCTTGTTCGTATGGCTTGTTTCAGACAAGTTTTTCTCGTCGAGTTTCTGTTCAGCACTACCTTGCTTTGGTGGTTTTATCATAACTCTTGTTTTAAAGATCCAATTGATGTGATTCTTTTTTGGTTGCCTTCACAACTTGATTATCTATCATGTATGAAACTTTCACAATCATTGAATTTGTGGTTTCTGATCTACACGAGTTTCTTTGCAGTATTCTAGAACTGTTTTTCTCGCGTAGGACAGATTGACCTTTGTTCGGTCGTAACTTGAGTTTCTCCCAACGGATTTTCATAATTCTTGTTGTGACGTATTCGTGACTTGATTCTCTACAATCTATACTAGTTTTGTCACAGTTGAACACGTGTAGATTAGTCACACACATGGTTTCTTTAACAGATCGGTTTTCTGCTGAGGGGTGTTTTGTTGCTTCCGCTAAAAAGTTATTATCTACCATTCAACCCCCCCCTGTGGTACCTTTACACGTGTACTTTGATCCTACAGGAATGCTCCATTGTGATGAATATGAGAAGGATTTATTTGCCGCTCAGCAACTTCATGGATCCGCTGGGGCTTGGTGGTCTGAATATCTTGCTAAGATCACTGAAGGTCATCGTGTGTCGTGGACGGAGTTTCGTGATGCTTTCCGTGCACGTCATATGTGTTAGGGCATCGTCAAAACCAGAATTGAAGAGTTCTATGAACTCAAACAAGGAGGCATGAGTGCTATGAAGTGCTTTACAGAATTTAACCATTTAGTACAATATACATCTGCTTATGTGCATAACGAGAGGATGAAGTGTCATTACTTCTTCCGAGGCATCGATGTGAAGCTTCGGACAAAAGTGGCACAATGCAATAAAGGGAATTATAGCGAGTTAGTCAATGCTGCTATTATTCAAGAAATAGCTGAACTCAAGCACAAGGAAAGTAAGAGGAAGAGAAAATTATCACTGGCAAGTACGGATGATTATCATCAAGAACAACCGGTGATATATTGCTTACCATCTGGGGTGGAAATTCAGTCCTCTGACGGACCAACTCAAATCCAATACTGTCCATATTCACCCATGGAGGTTCAGCCACTGCTGCAACAGCAGCAAATGAGTATTTGTGCACCCTCACCTCAGCAAAGGGCACAAGAATATCAACCACTTCAATATGGGGAAGATCCTGAGCTCGCATCGGATAACACTTGTAGCGATGTAGAGCATATTTCTGAGGAGGGTTAAGTGACCCAGCAAAGCATAAGTCATATGTCATCTCAAGCTGCAAAGAAATTCTATGGTCGGTCGAGTAGAACATCACTGAAAGTGGGAAACGTAAACTATATGGCAGTAGAAGACGTTCCCGTAGGAGAACCCGTGTTGGCGGGCAAGTTCAGCCTACGTGATCAGCCCACGCTCGTGTTGTTTGACTCGGGTGCTACACATTATTTTATCAGTAAAGATTATGTGGTTAAGCACCAAGTACCATCAACCACCTTGTCCGCATCTTATCAGATTAATTCACCGGGAGGTAGTAGGACAGCGGGCAGGATTGTTGCTCGAGCGCCTATATGTTTTGATGGGCGGATATATCCTACTAATCTTATCATCCTGGAAGTCTTGCGGATTGACATCATCTTGGGAATGGCTTGGTTGACACATCACCAAGCTATCTTTGATATTAGCTCACGAATGGTGCAGCTGAATTCAAAGAAGCACGGGCAACACAGGTTGATTCTGAGAAATGCTGCACCGCAAGTCACTGCTGTCCACACTGTTGAAGCTAAGAAATTGGAGGACATTCCAGTGGTCCGGGAATATCCGGATGTGTTTCCTGATGATCTACCGGGCATGCCGCCCGATCGTGAAGTGGAGTTCAAAATTGAACTAGCACCGGGAACCACACCCATATCTCGGAGGCCGTATAAAATGGCACCAAAGGAACTCACGGAGCTGAAGGACCAGCTGAATGATTTGTTAAGCAAAGGATTCATTCGACCCAGTTCATCACCATGGGGATGCTCCGCGCTGTTCGTCAAGAAAAAGGACGAAACTCTGAGGCTCTGTGTGGACTATCGCCCGCTAAATGCCGTAACAATCAAGAACAAGTATCCACTACCACGTATCGATATGCTTTTCGATAAACTAGTGGGTGCTAAGGTTTTCTCTAAGATGGATCTTCGGTCCGGATATCACCAGATAAAAATCCGGGCGGAAGATATACCCAAGACGGCATTCTCGACGAGATACGGGTTATATGAGTATCTCGTTATGTCATTCGGGCTCACTGATGCTCCGGCCCATTTCATGTACTTGATGAATTCAGTCTTCATGCCTGAGCTGGACAAGTTCGTCTTGGTCTTCATCGATGATATCTTGGTATATTCTAAGTGGGAGGAAGAACATGCCGAACATCTGCATATTGTGCTCAAACGCCTACAGGATCACAAATTATATGCAAACTTCAGCAAGTGCGAGTTCTATATCAACCAAGTGCCATTTCTTGGGCACATTATTTCTGCGGATGGCATCACAGTTGATCTGAGCAAGATCATCCAAGTGCTGAATTGGATTTCACCGAAATCAGTCCACGAAGTCCGTAGTTTTCTCGGTTTAGCGGGTTACTACCGGAGATTCAATTTCTCCAAAGTCTCTAAACCGATGACGAAACTGTTGAAGAAAGGCAACAAATATGTGTGGAGTGAAGCATGTGAGGAGGCGTTCAAAGCATTGGTAAAGCACCTCACAACAGCCCCAGTGTTGGCGCAGCCCGATACAACTAAGGCTTTTGATGTTTATTGCGATGCATCCGGCATCGGCCTTGGCTGCGTGCTCATGCAAGAAGGGCGAGTGGTAGCATATGGATCCCGACAGCTTCGGAATCATGAGCAGAATTATCCGACACATGATCTCGAGCTAGCTGCTGTGGTTCTTGCTCTAAAGATGTGGAGGCACTATTTGCTTGGAAACTTAGTCCACCTCTACACCGACCACAAAAGTTTGAAATATATCTTCACACAAAAGGAACTAAATATGAGGCAGCGAATATGGTTAGAGTTAATCAAGGATTATGAACTGGAGATTCATTACTATCCTGGAAAAGCGAATGTGTTTGCCGACGCACTTAGTCGGAAATCACATGTGCATAATCTAACCATGGCTGCAATGGAAGAAGAAGAACCGAGCCTGCACTTAGATCCCTATGGGTCATTGTTTAACCTTGCCCTCATTCCTACAATTCGTGATGAAATTATAGAGGCTCAACAGAAAGATAAGGGCATGGCCCATATCCGGGAGAGAATAGACAAAGGAGAAGCTAAGTGCTTCCGGAAAGATGAGAATGGTACGCTATGGTTCAAAAACCGTATTACCCCATGACATGAAGCTTCGTAAGAAGATATTAGACGAAGCTCATTTATCAAAATTTTCTATTCATCCGGGTAGCAACAAGATGTACCAAGATTTGAGAAACATGTTTTGGTGGACACGGATGAAGCTGGAAATAGCTAAATACGTATCCGAGTGTGATACGTGTTGAAGGGTAAAAGCAGATCACATGAAGAAACCTGGTTTGCTGCAGCCCGTTCATATTCCGGCATGGAAGTGGAAAGATGTGAGTATGGATTTTATTGTCGGGTTACCACTCACATCTCGGAAGCATGATTCAGTTTGGGTAATCATTGACCGATTAACCAAGTCAGCACACTTCATACCGGTGAATGTGGGATTCAATGCCAAGAAATATGCGGAGTTATACATTGAACGGATATTATGCCAGCATGGAGTTCCAAGAACAATAGTTTCAGATCGTGGTGCACTGTTTGTTTCTCGTTTCTAGGAACAGCTGCACGCATCTTTGGGAACCAAATTGCTTAGAAGCTCCGCATATCACCCTCAAACCGATGGACAAACCGAGAGGGTGAATCAAGTCTTGGAAGATATGTTGAGAGCGTGTGCCATCCACCACTGTAAGAACTGGGATGCTTATCTACCGTTGCTGGAATTCTCGTACAACAACAGTTATCAAATGAGTATCAAGATGGCACCGTATGAGGCTCTCTACGGCAGGAGATGTCGCACACCGCTGAATTGGTGTGAATCCAGTGAAAGAGTGACATTCGGGATTGACCTTGTCAATGACGCCGAAGAACGAGTTCGGGTCATACAAGCAAATTTAAAGGCTTATCAATATTGACAGAAGAGCTATGCAGACCAGTGACGTTGACCGTTGAACTTCAACGTCGGAGAGTACGTATATCTCCGCGTATCTCCAATGAAGGGAGTTCATCGATTTGGTGTAAAAGGGAAGCTCGCTCCCCGGTTTATTGGTCCATTTGCTATCACGGAGAAATGTGGACCTGTAGCCTACCGGCTTGAGCTACTGACAAATATCGCTGGTGTGCATGATATATTTAAAGTCTCTCAGCTTCGAAAATGTCTCAAGAATACCACTGCTGTCGGCAATGAAGATCTCAAGACATTGCAACCGGATCTCTTCTATACCGAGCATCCAATCCGGATTATCGATGAAAAGTCTCGGTCGACAAGGAATCGGACTCTCCAATTCTATAAGGTATTATGGATAAATCATACCGCGGAGGAGGCGACATGGGAGAGTGAAGAATACCTCCGTTTGAACTACCCGGACTTGTTATCCGCTCATATAAGGTAATTCCTTCTCTACCACTTTGTCTCTTCTTTATGAATCTCGGGACGAGATTCTTTTTAAGGTGGGAGGGATGTGAAATCCCAAAACTCAAGCAAGTGGAGCTACAAGTCACACCGAGAAAACGAGAGGGAATTTAAACTTTTGAATTTAACGGTGTGAGCTCCAAGTTTAAACTTGAACTTGCGAAAATTCCCAAACACAGAGATCTAAAGCTATCATTTGGTTTTCCACAGATCCAATAATAGCCCGGCAAATTTTCAGAGCATTTGAATAGGATTTCCTATTTGTTGGAATTTAAACGGGAGAAAATGCGAATTTGAATTTAAATCTCAGTTTCAAATCCTGACTTCACCGAAATTCAAATATGAGTGCACCTTGTGTTGCTCACATTTCTTTTAGCCTACCCTCCAAGTTTAATCAAATTTGAAGCTCGTTTGCTATTTTAAACCGAATTGGGGATAAGGGGGAGAGGTGGACCCCACATGTAATACGGTAGAGGGAGTGAACCGACTCAGTTCACGGGAGAGCGCCACCTCCTGCTCACCGGAGGCAAACCGACTCCCGCACCGCTCCAGCTCATGCTCTGTGGCTGAGGACGTCTTCAGCACCTGGCCTCCCCACGTGAACCTCCCTCGTTCCCCTCCACAGCCTCGCTCAGAACCGAAGCAAACAGCGCCACACGCTGTTCTTCTCCCAATCAGTTTCTCCGATCAAACCACAGCATCCTGAGCACCGATTGCTCGAGCCCACAACAGCAAAGAGCTGCGCCCAAGGGTGCTCTAGCCGGCCAGCAACTTTCCCCAACGACCACGAGCTCGTTAGCACCGGAAATCAGCAAAGAATCTGCAGCTCTCGGGTAAACACTGAAAAACCGGAAATGATCACCGTGGGCAGCCCAAACCAGAAGTGATCACGCCCAAGCAAGTCACCCCATCGGTGCACCTACAAGCCTAGTTGCTCACCTTTGAAACTCAGCCCTAGCCATTGATCACAGAGGGAGAATTTCAAGTTTTTCTCCCGGGTGGCCGAAACTGACCTTGAGGTAGGGAATTACAAAATTCGTCCTCAATTCGTGTTGTTTGTGTTTCAAACTCCGCACACAAGTTCTTAACTGCCTAGCATACCTCCTCCATCGATTTTAGACCAAGAAATTGAGTGTAGAGCAAGGAATTCGAGATCTTTCTGAGGGTATACCGCTGGACCATATCGGGCGCACGGTGCCGATAGGTTTGGAGCTCTCCCCGGCTGGTTTAGACCTCATGTCGGTCTTCTACACGATTCCCTGGTGATTTAGAGCCCAAGAACCGACCATTTGGTGGAGAATTCACCGTGCACGACCTCGCCGGAGCCCTAGGGTTTGCTGTTGCCGGTGCGCCCTGTTTTCCGGCGAGTTTCAGCCGCCGGCGACCTCACCAACGAGTTCAGCGTGGGGGAAAATGGGGGGCGGCCAGCAGGGGGTCCGAAGGTGGCTGGGAAGTGCCTTTCCGGTGACCTCGCCGGAGGGAGCCGCCACTCCTCTGTTTGGCGTGAGGCTGGACATTAGGGATGATGAGTGGGACCCACTGTCGGCATTTAAACATTTTCCAGATTTTCCCATTTCAGTTCAAACTTTGGAGAGCCATAACTTTGTGTAGGAATGTCCAAAAATTGTGAAACAAATTTTGTTGGATTCCTCTGAAGTAGTACTATCCAGAGGCGCAGCCCAATATTTATGAAAATTCCTGTATTTGGTTCATTAATTCATTTAAATAAAATCTTGTAGGAATATTTACAGGAGTTCTATTTATTGGAAAATTCCCAAATTTAGGCAGGACACTCTTCCAAAAATCATAGAACTCCAGTAAAATTTTCATAGGCATTGGACTTCATTTTTTTGGCCAAATGTTGATTCAATCTTGTGTGTCTCTGAAAATTAGGAAAAATAGCAGAAAGGTTTTCAGCTTTTAGCTCCAACTTCTAAAATCCATATCTCTGTGTAGGAAGCTCCAAAAATGGTGAAACCAAGTCCTATGGACTCATTACACTCTAAAGTTTCTTAAAAAACAAATTTGGATCATGAAAAGACACTATAATTTCTATAGGAGTCCAAAGAAGCCAAATAATAAGAAAATTCCCTAGGCCACATCTTCTATCAACTTTGTCTGAAATTTTGCAAGCCATACCTATGTATTATCTATGGCCCACTGTAAAAATTTCAGAGCAAATTGAGATCATCTGCTCCAGTTTTCTGTTGGTTCCTTCTACTACCTTTCTTATGTCCATTATAAATAGATCTTTGCATTTTCTTCAACAAACATCCACTGCCCACCTAAAGATATCCTCTGTTTTTTCCAAAACAGAGCTCTTCACTCACTTTAGAGTTGGTCTAAACCATTCTTAGTTCCTAAAACACATTTGTTTCATAATTCAGTTACTCGTATTAAAACTGTGCATATTCATATCGGTAGGAAACACGACGAAGGAGTTCGACGAGGAACTCAACTCGGAGCAACAAGTTGAAGCCTTACTCGTTGCAAAGCTACTGACTTAAAAGTAGAAATATACCTGAAGCAACATAAGGCAAGCCCCGGTTTGCATTTAATAACTTTTTAGTTATATTATGCTTTGTATCACTTTTATGGGTCTAGTATGTATTGTGCATTAGGTCAAGGTGATTGATACTCCAAATGCATGACCCACAAACCCTTGGAGTTAATAGGTAGAATAGGTTACCTTCGTGTAGCTTCGTCTAGGCTTAAGTTGTATAGGATCCGGTACAAGTCGGGTAGTTTGAAGCTACTCGCGAGTTTAGGATGTTGGTTCAGCGGGGTTTGATTCCAGAGAATGAAAGTTCTGGAAAGGAAAATGAGACTGAGCAGAGAGTAGGAGCAGCAGGACGTTGGGCCTGTGTGGCTATAGCTCTATTTGTGTCGGTTAAGGACCGATGCGTATGCTTCCCTGCTGAGCATGTTTGAACAGTACCGGATGCATATCGGATATATGGGACTCGATAAACCGATGTAACTCGGGTACTCTCGTGTCGAAACTTATACAGGCGTCCTTTGGGGGTTGGTTTCAGAGGTGTAAAACCGCTAGCAGAGCAACTTCGACGTGTTCCGTGTAGTGGCCCTTCTGATGGGTCGGCGGAACTGGTTCGGCATTGGAGTGACGGGTGAAAGGTTGCTGCATACAACGTAAGAAAGAGCTCGCGTGAGTCTTCCGAGGTGGGTGTATGTGTCGTGTATTCCCGGTGTGTCCTGATTGCAATCACTGTCCCTCGCGGTTATATGAGTACCACTTGTTCACTGAGTTGTGACGTAGTAATAAATTCCAGATAAAGTGTGATGGATCATTGCTGATGTGAAGTTCTTAAATTTATTGTATTGCCTACCATGTATGTTGTAGTTGTAGAGCTCACTAAGTTTATTTTCCTCTTTGGGCATCACCACATCGGAGGAAAGTGTTTCTTGTTTGATTGTGGACTTCCGATGTGAGGGCTGCCTAAGGCATAATAATCTGCTGCTATTAAACTGAAAGTAAGGATTAACGTGTAGGCGTGTCGTTATTGCATCATACTTTTGCTATGTTAGTAATCCCTGCATGTAGAGTTCCATGTTTAGGAGTCTTGGTTAAGTCTTGCTGAGCCATCGTGCTCACGGTTGCATTATTAGTGTTTTGCAGGTTATAAAATTTGCTATTAAGATGGTTGTTTGGTGAGCCATCAGAGACTCACCGGAAACCCTGCCGCTGCACTCATCTTTGTGGAAGCTAGTAAGAAGCGTCCACGGGCTAGATGTCTTCTCTTTTGCATAGTTAGGACCGAGAGTAAGTGTGCATGTATATTCTGCTGCGTGTACCTTCGTGGTACATTATTTTGTAAATGACACTATCTTGAGAAATAAAAGACTTTGTACTTTATGGTTCTTTTCGTGTATGTTGTTGGGTGCCGCATCGCACGGCACCACCCAATGTGTATTCTGGAGTGTGGATCCCGGAAGGGGTTTCCCACACGAGTGATGCCGGTAGATCCAAGCGATAGGCCACGGGTTCACATTTTTCAATGACGGCGAACAGACTGATGAACCGCGGCGCAAGTTTACCCTTCACTCCGGAACGAGGAACTCCCTTCGTCGAAGACACAAGGACATAAACATGGTCCCCGATGTCGAAATGGAGAGGGCGACGTCTTTTATCCACACAACTTTTCTGACGAGATTGAGCAGCCTTGAGATTGGCTTTTATTACTCGCACTCGTTCTTCAGATTCATTCACAAGTTCAATACCGTAGATAACTCGCTCGCCGGACTCGCACCAGTTGAGAAGTGTGCGGCATTTCCGGCCGTAGAGAGCTTCATACGGCGCCATCTTGATGCTAGCTTGATAGCCATTGTTGTAAGAAAACTCCGCCAACGGCAAATGATCGTCCCGATTCTTGCCGTGATGGATGGCACAAGCGCGTAGCATGTCTTCCAGAACTTGGTTCGCCCATTCAGTTTGACCATCCATCTGCGGGTGATACGCGGAGCTTCAGATCAGTTTGGTCCCCAATGACACGTGAGCTGTTCCCAGAATCGAGCGACGAACAGCGCACCGCGATCTGAAATAATGGAGCGGGGAACACCGTGCAAGCACAAGATTCTTGCAATAGAAAGCTCCGCATATTTCTTGGCTACGTAACCCGTATGTACAGGACTAAAATGTGCCGACTTAGTTAGTCGATCGACTATCACCCAAATTGAATCATGGTTGTGGGAGGTGAGAGGTAACCCGACTATGAAGTCCATGCTGATATCCTCCCACTTCCACGCCGGAATGTTCAATGGTTGCAGCTGTCCGGCTTTACGCAAATGTCGGCTTTCACCCGCCGACACGTATCACATTCGGATACGTACTTTACGATTTCTGTTTTTATCCGTGTCCACCAAAATCTGGTTTTCAGATCTTGGTACATCTTGTTGCTGCCCGTATGAATAGAATACTTGGACAAATGAGCTTCGTCCAATATCTTCTTCCGAAGCTTCATGTCACGGGGTACCACTATACGGTCTTTAAACCATAGAGTACCGTGTTCGTCCCTTCGGAAGCATTTCATTTCGCCATTCTTCATTCTTCTCTGAATGTCCGACATTCCCATGTCTTTCTTCTGAGCTTCCATAATCTCCTCTCGTATGGTAGGGATGAGAGCAAGATTATATAATTCCCCATGCGGAACTAAGTACAGACTCGGCTCCTCCTCTTCAAGTGGGGTGATGGTCAGATTGTTGACATGAGATTTGCGGCTTAAGGCATCGGCAACCACATTTGCTTTTCCAGGATGGTAGTGAATCTCGATCTCATAGTCTTTGATCAGTTCTAGCCATCTCCGTTGCCGCATATTCAACTCCTTTTGAGTGAATATATATTTCAGACTTTTGTGGTCGGTGTAGAGGTGCACTAAGTTCCTAAGCAAATAGTGCCTCCACATTTTCAAGGCCAACACCACAGCAGCGAGCTCAAGATCATGAGTCGGGTAGTCTGCTCATGGTTACGAAGTTGACGTGAGCCATAGGCGACCACTCTTCCTCTTAGCATCAATACACAGCCAAGCCCGATGTCGGACGCATCACAATATACGTCGAAGGGCTTGCTGGTATCTGGTTGAGCTAACACCGGGGCTGTTGTAAGATGCTTCACTAATGCTTGGAAAGCTTCTTCACAAGATAAGCTCCAAACATATTTGATCCCCTTCTTCAGAAGTTCAGTCATCGGCTTAGCAAGCTTGGAGAAATTCGGTATGAATCTCCAGTAATATCCTGCTAACCCAAGGAAACTCCTGACTTCGTGGACTGATGTGGGGGACTTCCATTTCAGCACTTGTTCAATTTTGCTTGGATCAACTGCAACGCCTTCTGCAAAGATAATATGACCCAGAAATGGCACTTGCCTGATCCGACCCAGAAATGGCACTTGGCTGATCCAGAACTCGCACTTGCTGAACTTGGCATAAAGCTTATGGTCTCGCAATCGTTGAAGCACGATATGCAAGTGTTTGGCGTGTTCTTCTTCCGACTTGGAGTATACCAAGATGTCATCTATGAACACCACCACGAACTTATCCAACTCCGACATGAACACTGAGTTCATGAGATACATGAAGTGTGCCGGGGCGTTGGTGAGACCAAAGGACATGATGAGGTATTCATACAACCCATATCTCATCGAGAAGGCTGTCTTCGGAATATCCTCCGCTCAGATCTTGATTTGGTGATATCCGGAGCAAGAATCTATCTTTGAAAATACACTCGCACCCACAAGTTGATCGAAGAGAATATCGATGCAGGGCAGTGGATGTTTATTCTTGATGGTGACAGCGTTGAGAGGTCGGTAGTCCACACACAACCTCAAGGTTTCATCCTTCTTCACAAACAGCGCCGAGCATCCCTATGGCGAGGAACTCGGTCGAATGAAACCCTTCTTCATTAAATCATTGAGCTGCTCCTTCAGTTCAGCCAGCTCATTCGGAGCCATCTTGTACGGTCTCCGTGATATCGGCGTCGTCCCAGGTACAAGTTCAATCTTGAACTCAACATCTCTTTCGGGTGGCCTGCCCGGAAGATCATCCAGAAAGACATCCGGGTATTCATGGATCACACGAATATCCTCAAGTTTTGTGGCTTCCATGTTATATGTGGCTGGATCTTCTTGAACCGAACGGTCAAGAATAAGAACATGTGGTTCATGAAGTGGAGAGTTTAAACGAACCACACGTGGAATGATGTCAAGAACAGCACCATGGTGACGTAGCCATGACATCCCTAAAATGACATCATGTTTTTGACTCTCTAACATGATTAGAGAAGTCGGGTATAGCTTCCCACCCAATTGTAATGGTGCTCTATAGACCATTCTATCAGCTGTTATTTTCCCACCTGGAGAGCATATCAAGTATGAACTATTTGTGGGAATGATAGGCAGTTGATATTTAATAACATAAGACTGACTTATGAAATTATGGGTGGCACCGGAGTCAAAAAGTATGACTACGGGATGATCTAAGTAAGAAAACGTACCCGCGAGGACGGGTTCACCTTCCGGCACGTCTTCGATGGCTAAGTGGTGGACGTTGCCAGGTTTTGGTGCTGGTTTCTTGGGCTGATTGCGTGGCTGGTTAGCACCCTGATACGGTGCTGCCCCCCTGCCCTGTCGTGGCTCTGGGCAGTCCCTCAAAATATGCCCGACACGGCCACACGTGAAGCACGTGTAAGGTGTCGGGATCCCGCCGACTTGAGGACGGGATCCCGGTGCACGCTGTTGAAACTGAGGCGCACGAGGGACTATCCTTTGCTGCTTCTGTTGCTGTGGTGGATACGTCGGTCGGAAACTCAGCGTATTATATTGCCGACCGCGAAAATGAGGCGGCCGAACCGGTGGCTGCCATCTCTGTCCGGATGGTGAGCGATACACCACGCGGTATTTTTGTGGCACCCCACCACTGCTGCTCGTCAGCGAGCTGTGTTTCCTCTTATCAGAACCGTGCTTGCGCTGAGCATTCTCTTGTAAAATCGCGGCATTTACAAGGTCGTTGAATGTGCCACGATTGCTTTGGGCGAGATGGACCATCATCTTGGAATTCAGGCACCGGAAGAATGCATTGCGCTTGTCTTCCTCCGTTCTCACAAATCCTGGCGCATACTGCGCCAGCCGTTTGAATGACCTGGAGTACTCATGAGCACTCCTCTCGCCTTGTTTTAGCGCCAGGAACTCCTGGAGCTTTCTCTCCATAACACCGGAAGGTATATGATAGGCGCGGAACGTCTCCCGGAACTCCGTCCATGTGACGGCATGGCCAGCTGGTAAGGAGGCGGTGTAGTTGGCCCACCATGTGCCGGCTTCGCCTTGAAGCTGTTGCGCTGCATACAGCGCCTTCTGGTGTTCGGTGCATCGTAGCATCCCGAACTTCGCCTCCAGAGTGCGATAAAGCTGTCCGCCTCAAAAGACTCTTCGGCCTCCGTGAAGACCGGTGGATGGGTTGCCAGGAAGTCTGAATATGAACTTTGTTGGGGCTGGCGTTGCCCATTGTCTTGGTGTCCTCCCTGCTGGGACGCATTCTGCTGGACTAGCATCCGCAGCAACTCGGTTTGCTCGTCGCGCGAGCCGAGCACTGCAGCGAGAACCTCCGCAAGATTTCTTGGAAGTTCTGGTGGTGGAGGAGGTGGTTGCTGCTGTGTCGTGGTTTGCTCCAGAGGTGGATACTCATCACCACGAACTTGACTCGGACCTCCCTCCTCTTGTGTGGACCGTGTACGCACCATTCTGCATTCATACCATTTAAACGATCAGCACATGTTGGTTTAGCTCATCCAGTCTATACAATAGTGTTGCCAGAATGGAATAAATAATGCGCATGACAATCACACATATGGATAAAGTATAAACTTTATACAACATATACATCCCTGGACCATGTCACATGATCGAGTTCCAAAGTATTTGAACTTTATGGGTTAAAAGTTCATTTTGACCATTGTAGGTCGCCACGGGATGTTAAGTGTGTTAGCATGCGTAATTCCTCGCTATTGTACTGGACTCAAACATGCACTAGCTTGAATTGATATGTCAAATGCATGAACTTTTCGACTCCACATGCTGTTTAACAACAGCCGCTGGAGATCAAAAGGTAAAACTAAATGTTTTGGTTGAAAAACTTCAACATGTTGTTCTGTCCAGTTTCTGGTCCAGCAGACCAGTTGGAGGAATTTAACTATTTTGGCAACCTTGAAGGCAAAATCTGGACTAAAGTTCAACAGAAAGTTGTAGTAGACTCAACAAGGAATCCATATTGTATTTATTTGCCTTCATTGGCTTCCTAATTTATGAGTTATGACCTCTACAAGTTGACAAAATTTTCTTAGGACTTTTGACAGCACCTTTGCAAGGGGCTGTAGTGTTCACAAAATTCCATCATATTCTGCCATCAATCTAGGAAAACACTGAACTACAAAGTTGTAGAACATTTCCTATACTTTCCAATGATGTCTTGCTTGACCCTTAGAAATTTTTCTACAGAAAGTTATGGTTGATATACAAAAAATTCCAGAGAGCATTTTCGGTCTGCCCTGTTTCTGGACAGTGCCTATTCCTCTGAGATATTCATCCATTTGGAGGGAGATTATGTTCTGGAGCTCTACAGAAAAGTTGTAGAGGACTTCAAACCCTTTCCAGAATGGTATCCCACACCTCCATTGGTTCAACCAATCCTATGTTATACCCTGTTTAAGTTCAGCAAAATTTCTGCTAAAACAGGGGAGGTTGTTCCTAAGTCTTAGAGATTGAATCTATACTCCCAATTGACTCTCAGTTCAATATGAGAGTTCAATAACCCCTAAATGGAATCCTAAACTTCATTTTGACTCTTTTATTTCAAAATATCCTTTTCTGCAGTCTTGGTACTATGTTTCCTCACCAAAGAAAAAAATCCTAAGCCGGTATTCCGGCATATACGTGTCAAATGGTGGAACTAAGAACGCCACTCACAAACGGTTTCTAAACGTCATGCACTGACATGGTTAATGTACCTGCAGAAGAACACACAATAATGGTGCACACATAGGTTTTAACATTGCAAGCAGTTCCGTATCATTATAAAAACATACGGTCCGTAGCGTTGCCATACGGATCATCCTTGAGTCAAGCCACGTCTCAAGGTACATGGTCGTGTTTTCACACCACACGACGGGGAACCCGAGTAGAGTGCGAACGGGTCATCACGGTTGGGAATTTTATCAACCCAACGGATACTACCTACTTCCTCATGACCGTTGAGGCACGTCGATGGCGAGCGCTGCATATGGCCTTTTGAACATTGAACGTTCAAGAGTTGCATACTATCGTGTTGCTTACCACACGATGGGGTATTCTCACTTTTGCCTAAATCACGCTGGAGATCAGCATTTTCATATGCTCTTAGAACCATAGAGAGGTTTAGAGACTCATATTAACTACCGTGCCAAGCCACGTTATACCCTTCCATACTATTACTCGTATGGCGAGTTATCACAATTAATCCGACTGCGGTGGCGTACCTTACCTCTTACCTGATGTCGGAGTGTTGTTACAGAATGTATCACAAGTAGGTTAGCTTTTTCCCCCATCATATCTAGTACTATCATAGACCTTATGTGGGCTTATTGACTAATCCTTACTCGACTATTTCTAAGTTTTCAAAATAGGCTCTTTTTGAGCGTGCTATTCCCAATGCAGCTCTGATACCACGTCTGTGGGGACCACCCCGTGGTTCACCCACTCCAGGATCGCATAGGGTGGTGCCGTGCGATGCGGCACCCAACAGCACACACGAAAAGAATTTAAGAACAACATACAAACTTTTATTTGATATAAAACAGTGGAAGTCTTTTTACAAAACTTAATAATACAGCGGAAGTTATATACATAGATACTCTCAAATCCTAACTAAGCAAAAGTGCAGTCGTCCAGCCTGGGGACGCTACACACTAGCAGCATGGAACCGGAGATCACGGCGGTGTGCAAGGCTCCAGCTCGGCCGTGTACCCCGACGGGGGCATCGCCTCGTCCTCAGAACCTTCCTCATAACTCTCACCTGCACACAGCTCAAAATATTTCAACTGTGAGCACGATGGCTCAGCAAGGCTTAACCGACAACCCTAGGCATGGAACTCTACATGCAAGGATGTGTAATATAGGAAAAATGACTTTGCAATAAAGACACGCCTACATGTTGATCCTTACTTTCAGTTTCATAGAAACAGTTTAATGAGCCTTAGGCAGCCCTCACATCAGAAGTCCACAATCAAACAAGAAACGCTTTCCTCCTATGTGGTGATGCCCAAAGTGGAATATAAACTTAATTAGCTCTATAACTACAGCAGACATGGTTTCCAAACGTTATTAGTTCATCACAGCATCTTATCATTCATCTGGCTTATTTCACTTCTTACTACGTCACAGAACAGTGAACAAGCAGTACTCAAATAACCACGAGGGACGGTGATTGCAATCAGGAGACACCCGGACAACACGTTGCATACACCCACTTTCAGAAGCGTGATTCCACACCCCTTCCTAGTCTGTTGTATGCAACAACCTTTCAATGGCAACCCAACTACCGAACCGGTCCATCCGTAATAGGAAGGAGGTCACCGCATGGAGCGTGACTGTGCCCACCGGCAAATTTACACCTTGCTACCCTCTACCCACTAATCTTTACGGTTGGGTAAGCCTCGGCACCCAGGTTAACCAATTACATCGGTTTCCTGCTTATGTCAGTATGCCATCCGGTACTGTTCGATACTTGTTCATCAGGCCCGCACACGATCCTCAATCGACACCAACAGGTCTATGCACGTGAGACCTCCGCTCACTGCTTCCTATCCCCCCTGCTGGGTCTCATTTTCTCCACTTTTAAGCCATTTACTATTCTGACCAAACCGTGTGATAAAACCTTACCTCGCGAGTAGATTCCAACTACTCGACTTCTACCGAGATCCTAAGCATATTAGCAGGGCCTTGTCTACCCATCGTGTCTGTAAGCTACCCAACCCTTTATAGGATTTAAAAGGTTATGCAAGTGGGGTTTCAATCACCTTAACTCTAATGCAAGCATTCACCCTAGACCTAAGTGATACAAATAAAGAATTTGCAAAAGTACTTCAATGCAAACTGGGGCTTGCCTGGTTGCGAGTTAAATGGGAAGTCAGCTTCTGGTGGGAGGACGTCCAAGGGCTCCGGTGCGTCCTCAACTTCGGTCACTAAATGAAATGTAGCAAAATATGTGTATAAGTATTAAGGATTTATAATAATTGAACTTCTATTCATAGCTACTGCTATTTATGTTCCTTAATTGGCTTTGGAATTTTTACAGTGGATACTACACTGTCTAAGGATGATCTGAGCAAAATTTGGAGAAATTTCCATGCACAATGTAGTCTCCAAAATTCCTACAAGTACAAGGCTTCTCTGAATTTTGAGCCCAAATCAGGAGATTTGACATAGCTAACAGTGGAATATCTGATTAGGGTAACTCTCCATGGTTCTAACAAAATTTGTTTCACCATTTTTGGAGCTACCAACAGAGAGATATGAATTTTTGAAGTTGGATAGAAGTTCTGAAAGAGTTTCTGTTGAAATTTGAATTTCCAAATAAAGGCTCAACTTTGGAAGGCAATTTAGCCTAGCAAATGAACTCCAATGAAGCCCAAATTTTTACTGGAGATTAGTTACTATGAAAAGGATTTGCTGCCCAAGTTTGGGAGTGTTTCATAAAGAATTGCTCCTGTAATAAATCTCTAAAGTATTTAAAAAACAATTCTACAGAAATTCCTGGGCATTTTAATAGCAAGCAATTTGTTTCTCTGTGAAGTACTCCTCATTAGGATTCCAACAAAATTGGTCTCACCCTTTTTGGAGTTTTCTACACAAAATTATGGGTCTCCAAAGTTTGAACCGAATTAGGAAAATCTGGAAATGTTTAAATCCTGGCTGTGGGCCCCACACATGGCGCTATCCACTCAGATGACGGCAAAATCGGGGCCACGGGGTTATTTCCTGCGCAGCCGCACCGAATCTGGTGCCACAGACCGATCACCGCAAGTATACAGAGGCTGACCGGTGGGACCCGACCTTCCTTCGTCTTCCTCGCGCTGCCCGCGCCTCCCGCGGCGGCGCACGCCGGCGAGGCTCAGCGGGACGGGGTTCCCGTGGTCCAAACTTCCTCAAACTCGCCGCCTGAGTTCTACACCGTGCTGAACATGATGGTGGGGTCGGGAGCCGATGACAACAACCGCAACGGTGCTCGCACCGGCGACCCTGTTGAACCTCACTTCGGCGACCTCGTTCTCACTCGACAGTGGGTCTTTCGGGCTAGGGTTTGCTCTAAAAGCACCAGTGTCACATGGACAACATTGACCCATAGCCCACTCTCCATGAAAACCACCGGAGAGGGGACCTCACCGGCGACCCGAGCCCGCAAAACGCCGGCGGCGACAAAAACTCAATGAACTCCTTCAGTCTTTGATGGTTTCTAGTGCTGTTTGAGCGAGAAGGACCGTAGCGCAAAGCTTCTCCTAGGCCAGAATGAGCTCTAGCTACTGCTGCACGACGAATTTGATCGTAGCCCGAGAGGTGTCACTATGAACTAGGATTTGGTAAAACCCAAAATTCTCACTAACCGATTGATCAATTGACATGAGGCTTTCGGCAACACAAACTACGGACAACAACGAACCTTTCTTGTGTAGGGAAGGGATGGTGACACCGGCCGTAGTGTGCTGTCTACAGTGATCTGAACGGGGTTCCGCCGGGCACCTCCGAACGCTGGCGCCAATTATTGGTTTGCGCATAGCACGAGCTAGGAAACTCAGGTGGAAGAACGGTGGAGGCTGGAGCACGCACTTGCATTTCTTTTTGCTTCTTGGAGATCGATCATCCAAGCTCGATCGAGCGTGGGCGAGGGAGGAACAGAAACGGCGCTCAGGCAGTTTCTCGCCGGAGAGAGCGGAGGGAGCGGCGAGCAACCGAGAGAAGTGAAGAAGGACTTCGTTGCTGCGACCGTGTTGTAGTGAAGCGGATGACGATCGAGGAAACCAGGAGGTGGCACGGTGGAGTCCTCGGGAGTGAGTTTCGCCAGGAGCTGGCGGCATCTCGGCGATCGGCCGATGAAAAACAGAGGCGGTAGAACATCTGTGTGGCTGACAAAGGGGTCCCACCACCTCTAATTTTTATTCAATTTCCACTGATATTTCTCCCCCAGCTACTCAACAATTAAGGCCATACTTTCACACCAAGTCATGGTTTGAAAAGTTGAATCCAAACTGATTTGAATTCTGGTGTGAAGTTTGAATTGAGTTTGGTCATTTGAATTTGAAATAGAATTTGAATTATCCTCTTTGCCTTGCTCCAAAAACATAGCAAACCAAGTCCAAAGTTTCTGATTTTTGGCATGGCTGCTAATTCAAATGTGGAGAACATATTTGTGGAACCAAATTTGCAAATGAGGAGATTGAAATTTGAAACTGAATTTGAAATTCAGAATAAAAGGTCTTCTCCTTTTTAATCCCAAACAAATACTAAAATCCCTCCAAATGAGCTGAAATTTGGAAGGTTGAATATTTGAAATATGAAGACCCAAGTTATGAATTTAGATCTCCATGTTTGGTAGTTTTGGGAAGTTTGAATCCTCACTTTGAACCTTCACCGTTATAATTCAAAGTGTTAATTCCCCTCATTTTTCCTAAGTGTACCTGAGATGAAAATTCTTGCTACCACTTTTTGGGGATTTTACACTCGAGCGGCGGTTGCCTCTCTGCAACGAATTTTGCCATCGACCGATTCCTAACCCTAACACACCCCGTGGAAAGAAACTAGAAATTCGCAATCTACACCGCGTGAAACTGAGCACAGCTTTCTCCTACAGCTTCAGCACAAGAAAGCGCACCTTTTCTTCTCTGGTGGCGGTGTGTGAATCGGCCGGGATCAGCCGGTCGCCAGTGATCAGAGAGAGGCGAAAAGAAACCCATGAGCGGGAGCAAAGCACGGCACGGTGTGAGCTGTTTTTCACTCGGGAACGAAGAGAACGGTCAACACAGCTCATGTGCTGGACTTTGAGCCGAAGTTTTCATAGTTAGGTGGAGCTACCCGAGCGTGTTGACGGCCTCTGCGATCGGTCGTCGGTCGCCCGCAAGTTGTTCTCTCGTTTTGAGTCGGTTCTGTGAAGTTCAGTCACTGACCAGTGGGTCCCACCTCCACTAATTCTTTTCATTTGTGATCACTGATATTTCCCACATCTACTCACAATTAAATGGCAAACTTCACTCCCAAGTAATGAGTTGAAATTTGAATTCCTCAAATTTGAACTGGATTAGATAAACTTGGTTCACACCTGACACGGCCCCACGGCCTCGTTGAGCTAGGATCACGCTGAGGGGTGCTGCGTTGCACAGCACCGGATAACGCACATCAAAGATACAAAGCAGAAGTAAAGTTTTATTACATACACCAGTTTATGAACATTTTTACAACAAAATAAATCCAGTCTACACTCACGGGCGTAGACTATGCATCGAGTTCACATTCAGCCCGTGAACGTGTCCCCGCTAGCACGCACACACACATGTATATGCACAAGTTTTTATAATGCAATGGAAAGAATTAAAGACTTGACTTATTGAGAACAGAGGCTGTGTGGAAATGCCAAGAATGTCTTTGTTGCATCTGTTGTGCTAAGAAACGTCAATGAAACTAAAGCTGCCTTAGGGGTTTAGTTTATAAACTAACAAAGTTTCCTGATGAACATAAGAGGTAAACTAGAATGATTTGGACATAACTAAAGATCCTGATCTCCAATGACTTCGAAATTTTTACAGGAATTCATAAACTACACAAAGACTTAGCTTTCCAAATTGCACCTAATGTGGATGCAAATTATGCTCCCACAATTCCCACACTACTCTTATGTATTCCCCACATACATAAGCATGGAAAACAAGAACAGGTAGATCTAAGTATCAACTTGAGCTGAAACTTTACATGTGAGTTCCTGGTCACAAGAAAGTACATTGGTCCCAAATTCAGACATTTTACTTAAGTAGTAAATCCAGAATAATTCCTTAAGCATTTCTATTAAAAAGAATTAATTCTGAAGTACTGTGCATTTTCAGGCCTAATGCAGTGAACTACAATTTCAAGTATGACTCGTAGAGCTTTCCTGAATTTTGTCATGAGTTTTGGAGCTATGAATTGCCTAGAATGGATTTTACAAGTTAGAAACCTTTTCTGGAAAAGTTTCTGACGACTTTGGACACAGAAGTTTGTATTTAGCAAATTCCTACTCAAATCATCTTCAAATGAGATGAAAATTTTCTAGAAGGTCAAAAATATCATAAAGAATATCCTGGCAAAATTTGACGATTTTTGGATGAACCAAACTCCCTAAATAATTCTTTTTCAGAAAAAATTCAATGAATTTTCCAGAATTTTTATTGGCTTTCATACAAATCGGGGTTCATATTTGAATAGATCTTTGAAAAATCAATCCAACACATTTTTAATCACTCAATTTGGAGGTTTCTACACAAAGATATAATTCTCCAAATTTGTGGCATAATCTGAAATTGTTTCGCTACTGGAAATTGGTTGGGCCCATCTTTCTAACCACAGCCAATAGAATTCGAGCCACACCGGGGCTACACAGTTTCAGCACACAGCCACAGTGGATCTCAGAGCCACAGCCGATTTGGAATTTAAAATCTGGTCACTGACATGTGGGACCACCCCATTCTTCTTCCTCCCGCCACTCTCTCGCGCGAGCGCGCCACCCCCTCGCCGGACCAAGGCCAGAGATCGCCGGCCCAGCGTTTCCGGCCGCCTCTCGGCCGGAGGATCACCGCCAGGGCGTTTGGGAGGCCGGGGAACTCATCGGTGAGGCTATCTCGAGCTGCTAAGGGTCGGAAACTAGTCGGCGGCTTGTGGCGGCTACGGAACGACTTCGGCGCCGTCGGCCAACTGTTCTAGCCCGCCAAAAGCTTGGCCAAATGGCTCTAAAGCACCAGTGGGTGATATGATAGCTCGGCAAGGAGGTAATGGAGCTCGAAAACGCCTCCAAATGGGTTCTCACCGTGCGCCCGCTTGATGCCGCCACGAAGACGCTCGGGAAACATCAAATACGCTGCTCCGGGTCAGTTTCAAGCTAGGGTTGCTAAAAAGAAAATGATCGCCAGCTAATCCGGCCCGTGTGTGCAAGATTTGGTGAGCTAACAACAATTATGGGGGGAGAATTTGGAGATTTCGTACCGGTTGTTCGGTTTGCACCAGCCGGAGCCAAAACCTCGAATTAGCGCTCGGTTGTCCACGGTTCGATCGAAGTTCCGGGAAAGAGCAACACTGAGGTGAGCTGACCACGTGCGCCCGATCGCTGGCTGTGCTATGTCACCACGGAGGAGGGCTGTTCTAGGGTGAGGGAAACCGAAGCTCGGCTGTTTTTGCGCCAAGGAAGTGGGGGACGAGCACGCTGTGCCATTTTACAGCTCGGAGGGGAGTTGCACGCTCGGTTTGGTGGGTTCCCAATGATTGACCGACGTACGGCGCTCTGCTCTCTGTGTTAGCTCGCGAGGAGGAAGCAAAGTCCGTTGCTTCGGTCTGTGAATGAGAGGATCACGCGGAGAGGCAAGGAAGCAACCAAACTGGTCGCCAGCGCAGGGAAAAACAATGAGGAGGTGGCGCGGCGACAGCTCGGTGGCGTCCGGTGAGCGCTCGGGCTTTGAGTGGAAAATAGAGACATTGCTTCGGTTGCAAGTCCGAAACTGGCTCAATGACACGTGGGTCCACCCCTTCCTCCTCTCAAAATTTCTTCTCATGTTAATCTCTGAAATTCCAAAGTTCTGAACTTTAAAAGTGGGCTAGAATTTGAATTCTCCGAATTCAGTTTGAATTTGAATTGCAAATTTGAATTCTGTTTGAATTTAAACTTGCTCCTATTGAATTCCTTTTTAGCCCACCTTAAAATGAAAATTTTGCCACCATGAATTTCCTCAAACTCAAATGTATGAGGTTTCATGTGTATTTAAAAGTTTGACAACAAATTGCGGTGAACTTTAAATTTGGAAATCTGATTTTTAACTTTCATGCAAATGAGTGTTTAAATCCATATTGGTTCAACTCATTCAAATGAACATGTGAGCCTCTTTTTGATGAACAGCCATGTACACCCTCACGTGTAGAAAAATTTTTACAAGTCCCATTTTTATGGATTGGAAACACATAGCCTTTCAAGGCTCGGTATATTTCATATACATTGTTGGGACTTTTACAGCCAGCAGCTGCTTCCAACTACCGACCGACATCCTCAGCCTCTTACCCTCGAGCAACCGACGGCAAAAAACTGTTTCTGCACTGCCTCAGCGTTTTCCCGTACTGAGAAACCGGAGAAACTCGCCGCACATCCGACCTCACACCATCGCGGTCAACAGGCCAAACCCGACCCTTGCACCTTGAGCTGAGGCCATAAACGGCACCACCGACCTTCACTCGACGTGCCCCAGCCCACAGCTGCTCATGATCAGCTCCCTTCGAGCTTCCCCGGGCCAGTTTCCACTTCTCTGTTCATACCAAAGCGCCTCCAAGTAAACACCGTCGCCCGGACAGCTCCGAGCTTTTCCGGTGCAACCAACTGCTCTCTGAGGTTATCATCAAAGTATAATACCTCATCCTGAACCCTCTATCTCCCTCTTACCACCGGTCAGCCGGAATTTAACTTTTCCTGATGATCGCCGTATAGAACACCGAGAACCAAAACCAGAAAATCGTCACGATCACTTGATCACTGGAGATTCTGGTTTAGCTGAAGATAGAGTAGCACCTCACGATTACCTAGGCCAAATCTTAGTGAAGATAATCAACCCAGTGAGCGTAGCGCCGTGTTTTTGCCGCCACCGGTAAAAACGGCTCGGGTCGCCGGTGAAGTCTACTCTCCCGGTGATCTCAGACCAAGAGGGGGCAGGGCTAGCTTTCCCATGCCCCAGTGGTGCTTTGAGACCCGTTGGTTGATCATTTTCACTGCCGAGATGAGCTAGCACCATCGAACCCAAGCTCAATTCCACCAAAACCGTCGCCAACTACTTTCCCGGCGATGTCGAGGCGTGAGGAGGTTTCCGGCGTGCGCGCCGTGCTTCAAGGGTCACGTAGGAAGAAACCGCGTCGAGAATTAGGCAGTAACAGCCGAGAACAAGCCGCACCACCACCGCTGTCCGTCGCGCGCTCGGGCGCCAGCGGGAGGTTGAAGAAGATACTGTGTGTGGGACCCACATGCAGTGTTTTAAACATTTCTCAATTTTCAGATTTAGTTCAAATTCAAATACCCATAACTTTTGCTAGGAAGCTCCAGATCGAGTGAACCAAATTTTGTTGAATTCAGCTCTCTGAGTACTTTCCATCAAATCAAGTTTCACTCTATGAAAATCTTTATTTCTCCAGAATTAATTCTCCAAATTTTAAAATGTTTATAATTTTTACTGGAGAACCCTATAGTGGAAAATTCTGAAATTTGGTCAGGATGTTCCTTATAATATCTTTGATCTATAATAAAAATTACAAATCCATCTGAGCTCATTTGATCCATATAATTGTGTGATTAATGAAACTGGTCTAGAGAAAAAGGAAAATGTCCAGAAACATTTTTCAGATTTTCTCTGAACATGTTTAGCTCATATCTTCTGCTAGAAATCTTCAAATTAGATGAAACCAATTCCATAAGAACCCTATGAAAATCTAGTTTCCATAAAAAAATGGCTTGCTCCATGAAAATCTTTAGAACACCCTAAGAGCTCTAATGAGGACCAAATACATAATTATTTGTGCAGGGCTCAAATGAGCTTTGATTCAAATGAAATTTGGCCAAGTCTCTGTTTAGGTTGTATATAAACCACAGTAAAAATTTCATAGTCATTATCACTGTATAGCAATACGTATAGCCTTAACAATATCAAATTCAACTCATGTGCATTTAAATTGACACGCATATATGTTTATCTCGTGTAGTCGCTAAGATCGAAGAAGGACCGGAGGTTCTGGATTTCATTACTCCGGAGGAACAGCTGCTTACAACCAGCAGCAAGGCAAGGTCCGGTTTGCATTAGCCGTTTCATAAATTTTATTTTTTGAGAACTTACTTTATGTATTCATTACAATTGTGCATTAGAGTCTTGTTTGAAAACCCAAATGCATATAGCCAAGAGAACCAGGGTTTTGGGCTTAGATTTTAAACCTCGAGTAGACACTGCAATGCTAAATTAGTGTAGGATTTGGTACAAGTCGAGTAGTTGGAACTACTCGCGACAATAGGCTAGAGGCACACCACTCGGTTAGAGATAGCAAATGAATCATATGGCAAGAAAAATGAGACCGAGCAGAGAGTAAGGGCAGAAGGACTTTGGTGCCTGTGTGCCATAGATCCGCTTGTGTCGATTGAGGACCGAGCCGTGTGCGGGCCTGTTGAACAAGCTAGAATAATACCGAAGACCTACCGGATATATGGGAACCGGGAAACCGATGCAATTCGGGTAGCGATCTGTTGAGGCATTGCTTGTCGTCTAGAGGGTAGGTTGAGAGCATGAGGTGTAAATCGGCTGGCGGGCACTGTGGATGCAGCGGGCAGAGACCTCTTGTAAAGGACGATAGGACCGGTTCAACACTTGGCTGACAGATGAAAGGTGGTTGCGTATGACGCCCGTGGTGGTTGCTGTAGACAACATCGAGTACGGGCGTACGTGACGGGTTTTTCAGGTAACCCTGCAGGTGTAAAACGATTATAATCACCGTCCCTCGTGGTCAGTGAGTACCACTTGTTCACTGTACCGTGGCGTAGAAAGAACAGGCTAGTGTCATGTTAAAAGGTTGCTGAATGAAAGATGTACTTTGGTTGCTAATGATTTGTTGTAGTTTAGAGCCAATTAAAGTTCTTTTCAACCTTGGGCAAAGCACATGAGAGAAATTTTTTTCTTGTTTGATTGCAGATCTCTTTTTTGTCTTAGATCGAGGTTCTTCCACAACTTGTTGCTAAAACTTGAAAGTAGGGTTCCACTATTTAGGTGTGTCTTTTGCAACTTACACTCCGTTATACACTGCAAACCCAGCATGTAGAGTTTCATGTGTAGGTAAGACGGTTAGTCTTGCTGAGCCATCGTGCTCACTGCTTGTGTTTGAAGCTTTTGCAGGGTGCTATGAGGAGGAAGCTCCCGAGGAGGAGACGGACCCCCAAGATGGAAACACCGTCGAGTGCGAGCCGTGCACGCCGCCGTGTTAGTGTGCGTGTGTGCTAGTGGGAACACGTTCATGGGCTGAACGTGAACTCTTATGCTTAGTCTACACCCGTGAGTTTAGACTTGACGTATTTTTTTGTAAACATGTTCATAAACACTTTTATGTAATAAATTTTTTCTTCTGCTTTTGTACCTTTTTGTGTGTTATCTGGTGCTGTGCAACGCAGCACCCCTCAGCATGATCCAGGCTAGTCGAGACCGTCGGATCCTCACATCGTGGTATCAGAGCTCTGTTGAGGTTTAGCACACTTAAAAAGGTTAATTTTTAAAAAACTCGGTGAGGTAGGAGTTAGTAGCCCATATAAGGATGTTATTAGTGTATAGAAAGTGGCAACACTAACCTATTTGCTTAGTCAGAAAATCATGCATCTCGGGACGTCATATGTCTCGGGGGATGCATGTAAGCGCTGTCCACCGGTGCGCACAAAGTTAAGGGTGGAGCCTCATGGGTGGCAGGTAACCCGGCCAGCTTTAGTATCATCTACGACTCTTCATGTCGCTTGGGGTATTCGAGCAACGCACTTCCCTGGCATGCTACGGACAAGTATGGGAGACCCCGTCACATGGTTAGTAACGTGAACACGTAGCTCACGGCGTGATTGGCTTGAGAACAACCGTGCGAGTGATGACGGACGGTTGTATGAACTGTATTGGGACCGAGTTCGGTGTGCAGCCGTGCCTGACAATTGTCTAGTTTAATTGCAGGTAGTCTAACCATGGATCGGTAGATGAGTAGTATACATTTTGCAAGAGATATTTAGTGCTACTGAACTAACAAAGCCGGCTAAGTCCGGTATAGGTTTTCTTTGTGAGGAACGTAGTACCAGCATGAATTGGGTGACATATCGATGTCACATTCCACTAAATGATCAACATCATGGTAAAACTTGAAGGTTTTAATCCAGAGCACTAAAACTTTTATTTAACTCCTTCTCTTAATCAGTATGTTCAAAGTAAGTTTTCAACTTATAGGATATTAGGAACAGAGTCCTCTGTTTTTGGCTACAATAATGCGGAAGTTATAGATGCTAGAGGTCAAGTTCTTTCGATGTTGGGGTCGTATGATACATTTATGGAAAGATTTGGAAGAGCTTTACAACTTTTCCATTGATGTCCATAGGTTTTTCATCCCTTAACTGCTCAAAAAATGTAGTAGAGTTGAAACTGTTCAGAAAACAGGGCAGAACAAATACTCTCTGTAACTCTCTGTAAAATTACCATAACTTCCTACATAAAAATCCAAAAATAGAAAATGAGATAGTTCTGAAAAGTTCATGAGATAGGTTACAACTTTGTAACAGAAAGTTTTGTCAAGTTCGTTGTAGAATTAACTGGAATTCTTGGATCAAATCAGTACCTCAAGTAGGGAGGTGCTGTCCAATTTTCTCCAGAAATTCTATCAACTTTGACATCTCATAACTTTTTAACCAGGACAGATCTGCGGGCAAAAAAAACATTCTGGAAATCTATTGAAGTTAACTTTAACTTTGATGTTGAGCTCCAGATCTGGTTTTGCATTTAGAATGGTCTAAATCAGGTTAACACGGAAACAGGTCAGGGCTGTCAGTTTCGGCAGCAGACCAGCAATCAAATTTGCTCTAAGTTTGATTTGTGTTTCCAAGTTTTATGAGTTCAATGACATGTTTTATGTTACAACTCAATTATTTTCTGTTGAAATGAATATTTGAACTTTTTTAAATATGTTACTAAAGATGGCAGAGGATAAACAACTGGAGAACAGGTGAGTGGTATCCCACTGTTCTCAACGCAGCGGTTATCTGGAACTGTTGAAGCTATTGCTTCAATATTTTGGGTACGTGGAGACTCCAAGGAAGAAGGTGAGGAGGGGAACAAGACATGGACTGTCCATGTCGATGTTCCAGCAGTACCTACGCCACCAGGTTGGGCATCGTTCACCGTCACGGTGAAAGAGAGACAACCGGAAGAGATGCAGCAGGTGGCACCCACGACACCATGTCGCGTTTCTGCCAGCTACATGTGAGATCTATGGAGGGCACTCCATACAAGCTTGTCCCGGTGGAGGGGCGAGCTAATTACATGTGGAGGGAGAGGTACTTTGAGGCAACGGATCCGAGTTGCCCAAGGTACAATCCAGCGGAGGCGAACCTTAGCCTCCAGTTGATGGCAGGGATGACCGTGATGGACAGCCAAGCCATCCATACAGCTCGACTTGCCATGGAGCTCAAGGAAAGCACCAGCCTCCAAGACCATTTTGAGAGTGCTCACAGCGCACTCCATAATGTGCTCCTTATGACGATAAAGCGACTGAATGAACAACACAATCAGTTGTGTCGTCTGAGGAAGGCGAAGAATAAAAGCTGTGTCGACATCACGGCTTTGCAGCAGCAGATACAGGCCTTGACCCAGAAGAACGAGGTCCTTACTCAAGAGTGTTATGACGCTATATATGAGGGGCCGAACTGGGAAGAAGACTACAACCAGGCCATGGACGAGGTGCATGCTTTGCAAGACCTCGTGCCTCCGGTAGTAGGCCTACTGATGGTAGGTGCAGTACCAGTGGTTTTGGTATCCCGGCGATGCCGGAACCTGAACCCGAAGAGGAGGTCATGGACCCTGAGCCACCAGAAGAGATAGAGGAGGAGGACAACCCACAGGAGGTCGAGTTCTACTCCAAGTAGAGAGTTTACCGTTGCTAAGTAGGGCAGCGAGGGTGGTGTGTAGAAACTTTGTAACAGGTGACATGTCGTGTAGACAGTAGCATGTGTTTAGGTAGTGACGACATGAGCACGACTTCTCAGGGATCCGAGAATAATGTATCTTGTATAATGTTTATGCTTTATCAATATATGTGAATGTTGTGCACGTTTATTCACGTGTCACTACAATACCTACTGTTATCTATGGAATTTTAAGAATGACATGTGCTGATCAGAATGACTCGTAGACGTGCCAACCCTGAGGTTGGTGGTTCAAGTCAGATGGGATAGGCCTCCCAACAGCCTCCCGAGACTTCCTCGGGACCACAGCAGGAGCAGCAACAGCAACCACAGCCACCACCACCACCAACGGTCACGTTGGCTGATGGGCTTGCACCACTAGCACACTGAACTGCTGCAAACGCTGATAGCTAATATGTCTCGACCAGAGAGGCATCAAGACCGAGAGGAGCATCAACAAAGTTCCTACTCGGATTTTCTTGCTACTCATCCCCCGGTATTCTCAAGGGCGGATGAACCCCTCGATGCGGACAACTGACTCCGCATGATGGAGATGAAGTTCAGGCTGCTCCAAGTGAGTGAGTAGCGGAAAACTCAGTTCACGGCACAGCAACTTCGGGGGTCCGCGAGCGGTTGGTGGGTGAATTATTGTGCCTCGCAACCCACCGAGCGGGTGCTGACCTCGGCGGAGTTCCGGACGGCCTTCAGGGCCTATCACATACCGCCAGGTCTGATGAAAAGGAAGACGTAGGAGTTCCTTCACCTGCAGCAAGGTAACAGGAACGCACTGGAGTAGTCCAGGGCGTTCAATGATCTCGTGCTGTATGCGTCCTATCACGCATATACGGATGAGAAGCGGCAAGACCACTTTTACCAAGGGCTGATTCTGCTCCTGAAGGACAAGCTGGCAATGTTCAATAATGGCAGCCTTAACGACATAATTGATGCTGCGATTGTACAAGCGGACTCTGGCAAGGAGTTAGCGGCGGCGGAGAAGAAGCGAAGCGCGCCGCAGAGCAGCGGAGAGGGAGGTGGTCCTCCCCAAAAATACCGGATGGTGTAACGCTCACCATCGGGTCAATGCTGGCAGCCACCGCAGCAACCGATGCAATTCCACAATCGGCCGTATTCACCACCGGCGTTCCGACCGGCCTTACCAGCACCTCCGCAGAAACAACAGCAGCAGCGGGCGATGTCGTGTGCGTTTCACCTCAGCAGAACATGCCGGGCTTTCGTCCTCCAAGCACGGGCCAGCCATCGACCGCATGCTTCAAATGTCGTCGTCAAGGACATTTCGCCAGCAACTGCCCCGAAAGGCAAGCCGGCGGAGTGGCACCACAGTTTCCATGGAGGAATCAGGCCCGAAACCCCATTAATGCATGGCGGGCAAACCCTAAGTCCGGCACCGTCCACAAACTCACCATAGAGGACGTGCCGGAGGGAGAACCCATCTTTGCGGGTATGTTCCATCTTCAGAAGCATCCCGCCATAGTTTTATTTGATTCAGGCACCACACATAATTTCATTAGTCAAGCTTTTATTGCTAAATACAGCTTTCAAATACTACCCACCAAAAGTCCTTACTTGATTTGTTCACCGGGTGGGAAAATTTCAGCAAGCATGATGGTTTCGAAAGCGCCATTATGGTTAGGGGTTTGAGTATACCCTACGTCTCTCATAGCTTTAGAGGGACAAAAGGTCGACGTCATCTTAGAGATGTCATGGTGAACCCGCCACAGCGCTGTTTTAGACACCATCCTACGAGTCATGCATCTACACCCAGAAATGCATGAGCCTCACTCATTATTCCTGTACAGTTCAGAAATAAAACTTCCAACCGTACACAATCCACCACCATCAGATTGGAAGACATTCCAGTAGTCCATGAGTTCCCCGACGTGTTCCCGGATGATTTACCGGGGATGCCGCCCGACCGAGAGGTGGAGTTCAAGATTGAGCTTGCACCGGGAACTATGCCAATATCCCTGTAATTTTTTCGAGATCTAAAAAGTCACCTGGCCGTACAAGATGGCACCAAAGGAGTTGGTGAAATTAAAAACACAGTTGATGGACCAGCTGGAGAAGGGGTTTATTAGGCCGAGCTCCTCACCATGGGGCTGTTCAGCATTATTTGTGAAGAAGAAAGATGAGATGTCGCGGCTTTGTGGGGACCACCCCGTGGTTCACCCACTCCGGGATCGCAGAGGGTGGTGCCGTGCGATGCGGCACCCAACAGCACACACGAAAAGATTAAGAACAACATAAAAGCTTTTATTTTACATAAAACAGCGGAAGTATTATTCTTAAGTACACTCTCCTACTAACTATGCAAAAATGCAGCCGTCCAGCCCGGAGACACTACACACTAGCAACACTCACACAACCATCACGGCGGCGTGCAGGGCTCTAGCTCGGCCGTGTACCCCGACGGGGGCATCGCCTCTTCCTCGGACCCTTCCTCATAACTCTCACCTGCACACAGCTCAAATATTGCAACTGTGACAACGATGGCTCAGGAAGGCTTAACCGAGACCCCTAATCATGAAACTCTACATGCAGGGATGTGTAATATAGGAAAAAGACATTGCAATAAAGACACGCCTACATGTTAATCATTACTTTCAGTTTTATAGCAACAGTTTAATGTGCCTTAGGAAGCCTTCACATCGGACATCCACAATCAAACAAGAAACGCTTTCCTCCGATGTGGTTATGCCCAAGGTGGAAGATAAACTTAATGAGGTCTATATCTACGGCATACATGGTTTCAAAACATTAATAGTTCAATGCATCATATTCATCGGGCTTCTTTCACTTCTTACTACATCAAAGCGCAGTGAACAAGCGGTACTCAAATAACCGTGAGGAACGGTGATTGCAATCAATGACACCGTGATAACACGTCACATACAACCACTTTCAGAAGTGTGGTGCTTCATACCTTCCTTCTCTGTTGTATGCAGCAACCTTTTAAAGGCAACCCAAATGCCAAACCGGTCCATCCGTAACGGGCAAGAGGTCCCCGCGTGGAGCGTGTCTGTGGCCACCGGTATATTTACACCTTGCTACCCTCAGCCCACTCCTATAAAATAGATGGGTAAGCCTCGGCACCCAGTTTAACCAATTACATCAGTTTCCTGGTTCCCATATGCCAGTATGCATCCAGTACTGTTCAAACTTGTCCAGCAGCACCGCGCACGGCTCGGTCCTCAATCGACACCAACATGGCTACGCACGTGAGACCTCCGCTCACTGTATCCATATCCCCCTGCTGGGTCTCAGTTTTCTAAAAGCCCAAGAAATGGACTTGCAAAAGTGTTTATTTCAACACATTACCCCACCACAGTTCATTTGGTGGATAGCTCTTGAACTTTTGAGAAGAGCAAGTAAACACCATCACGAGGGTGATTAGAGGGGAAAGCCCTAAACTTAAAAAAAAGTAGGGGTCATACACATTAACATGAAAGGTTGAGCTCACCCTAGACCTTAAATGCTCTTGGGAAGGCTCAGGCCAAGTTTCATGCAAATCCAAGACTTTTTGAGGCATTTTTGGAGACATTTGAAAAAGGGGCCAATTTGAATGCAAATTCAAATTGCAGCCACTTTCATCACTTGAATTCAAAAGTTGACTTCATATTCAAACTCAGCACATTTTTCTGAGTTAGTCCACCAATTTTCATACTCATTGGAGTTCATCTTGTTGGGAACTAAATTTGCATTAATTCAAAACTGAATTTGAATTTCAAATTCAAATGGGCAGCGAATTTAGCCAAACCAATTTCAGTTGAGGAAGTCAAATTCAAACCATAACTTGATGGCTAAGTCTTTCATTAAATTGTGCGTAGCTGGGATCTTTTCAGTGAAAACAGAAATGAAAAACAGAAAAGAATTAGAGGGGAGGGGCCCACTACTCAGTAGACTTAAACCCAATGCTTAACCGGTTTTCACTCGGCAGCAGCGCGCCACCTCCCAAGGGCCGGCGCCCGACCGCCTCAGCTGTCGCCACCTTCTGCTCGAGGGAAACGCCGAGTGCAGCACATGATCAGCACGCTGGGCCACGTGAATCTTCACTTCCTTCTCCACCGTCTCCCTCGCGCACCGAAGCCCAAACTCGCACCAGCGCTGAACCCCTCTGCTCCCCGGCGTCCGAGAGCTAGAAGCCGTTTTGTGCCTGACGAGCTACACGAAAAAGGTCCGCTCCAAGGTGCTTAACACGCTCGTGCCGACCGCTCCTCCTCTCATGCTTCGCCGGGGTAGAATTTGTCCGGTTATCCATTCGGTGTTCAAAGAACCGAATAGTTCAAAACTCCGAAATTCGTAATGGTTAGTCCACCACAGAGGATTCTGAGCTACACATACGTTCTGCACTGAGGTCACCTGGAAGCAAAAACCACCGAAAACCATAGACTAGGGTTGCTGTTCTTTGAAATTTTCCGAGTCACCGCCGTTTTAGCCCTAGGTCGACGGTGAGGTCCTAGTTGCGGACGTTTTCACAAGGATCAGTGCTCATATACGTGATCAGCAAGTCTCAGCGGAGCTCTCTGAGTAAACCACGTCGAAAGAGGTGTAGAGAACACCGAGTTCGACGTCGCCGATGAACTCCTGGCTGCTGTAACCGTCGCGAGCACTATTCCGGCCATCGCCGAGATCTGGTGAGTGCACCAACGTGTTCCTCAGGCGGAAACGTGCACAGGCGGTGAGTTTCGTCTTAGGTCAGGCAGCAGAACACCCAGCGGCGAGCTCTCTGGTGAAGGTGGCGGCGGTGAGCCGCGGGAGCGCGAGGTAGATGAAGCTCCGTGGGCCCCACGTGTCGGCCTCTGTTAAAACAGCGCTGGATCTATTGTGGCGCCGGGATTTCGTGTGACTGTGCGGGAGACTCTGAGGACCCCCGTGTGGTGTGGCTGTGGTGCTGACACGTAGCCTGGGACCCCACCAGCCGGTTTAAACTTTTATTTGAATTTCAGAATTTGGTTCAAACTTCAACTAGCTATAACTTTTGCTAGTAAGCTCCAAATTCAGTGAACCAAATTTTGTTGTATTCACCTCTTATAGTACTATCCAGCAAAACAAGTTTAAGCTTATGAAACTTATTCTTTTTCCAGAATTAATTCCCTAAAATTTAAACTGTTCAGAAATTTATCTGAAGAATTCTTTTATGGAAAATTCTGAAATTTGGATAGGATGTTCATTTGAAAATCCTTAAGTCACAGTAAAAATTTCAGATCCATCCAAGTTTATTTAGTTCTCCTTTTGGTGTGATTAAGTGAACTGCCCTGAGAAAATAGAAAAATGTACAGAAACATTTTTCAGATTTTGTCAAAACTTGTTTAGGGCATAACTTCATCTAGAATGATTCAAATGACATGAAACCACTTCCATTAGAACCATTTCATATTATAGTTTCCAGAAAGTAATGGTTAGAGCCATGAAAATCCTTGGAAATCCTTAGAGGCTCTACTAATGACCAAATAGGTTTTTATTTGTACAGAGCTCAAATGAACTGTGTTTCAAATGAAACTTGGTCAAGACTCTGTTTAGGACCCTACCAAGCCACCATAAAAATTACAGAGACAAATAGGAGGGCTAGCTAGAGTTATGGTTTTTACATATTCGATTTAAAACATTGCATTTAAATTGACATGTAGTATATTGCTTACATGTAGTCGCTGAAGGCGAAGAAACTCCGGAAGTGCTGGACTTTCTTCTTCCAGACGAAGCCCTAACCTTTGACCAGCAGCAACAAGGCAAGCCCCGGTTTGCATTAACAATTTTACAATGTTTTGTTTTATATATACTTAGTATGAGGTATGTATGTGCATTAGGTGTAGGATGGATGAAACCCAAGTGCATAACCAGAATTTTCCTACAAGAGTGAGGGTAGTATCTAAGTCCTCGAGTAGACAGGCTATGCTTAATGTTCATAGAACTTCGGTACAAGTCGAGTAGTTGGAATCTACTCGCGAGTATAGGAGTCAGGACACACGGGATTGGTTCGAGTGATGTGAGATCACTTTAGTAAGAAAATGAGACTAGGCAGGGGCTAGGGCACAGCAAGAGGAAGTCTTGTGGGCGCAGGCCTGTCCGTGTCGATTGAGGACCGATCCGTGTGCGGCCCCGCTGAACAAGTATTGAACGTACCGAAGGCATATCGGATATATGGGCCCCGATAAACCGATGTAACCTAAACCTCCGGGCGTCGAGGCATAACGCACTGATTTATAGGTGTAGGTTGAGGGCAGCAAGGTGGAAATCTGCTAACGGGCATAGAGAGATGCTCCGTGTAGGAAACCTCCTGTCCGTTTCGGTTCGACCGGTTCGACGTTTGGGCTGTTGGGTGAAAGGTTGTCCCGTACGACATCGAGTGAGTGTTCTGTGCAGCTCCACGGGTGGGCGTACGTGACGTGCTATTTGGGTATCCCTGCAGGTGTTTATCGAGTCAATTCGCCATCCCTCACAGTGATGAATACCGCTTGTTCACTGAGTCGTGACGTAGGTTAATATATGAAATGGTATGATTCAATATTGATGATATGATTAAATTGTATTGCTACATGTGTGCCACCAAATATTGCTCACTAAATTTCATACTTCATGAACTGTTAACTTGTGGCTAAAAGATGGATTAAGGATGAACTTGTAGGCGTGTCTTTTGCTGCAACATGCCGTCCTATATTTGTTATAACCTGCATATAGAGTTTCATGTTTAGCTGAGTCGGTTAAGTATTGTTGAGCCATCGTGCTCACGGTTGCTGCTATAAGTGTTTTTCAGGTGAGGAGTATCCCACGGACTCAGGGTACGAGTCCACCAGCGAGGGCTACCCTCCGTCGAGGACCACGGCTGAGTGGGAGCCGTACACGCCACGCTGAGCTGAGGAGTGCAGCTAGTGTGGGTTGCCCCAAGGGCTGGGCAACCGACTTTTGCTAGGTAGATGGGTGTGACTTGTATAAACTTAGCTTCTGCTGTTGTAATCCAAATACTAGTTTGTAACTGAAGTCTTGTACTACTTTGTACATTTCAGTTGGTTTTCTATGTAATGCAATGGTTCCTTATGATGTGTGCTATCGGGTGCCGCATCGTGCGGCACCACCCTCTGAGATCCTGGACGTGCGATTCCGGTCCGCCACAAGTTTCACAATCTTAAGCCATTCGCTACCTCTTTCCATACCGTGTGAATAAATACCTATCTCGCGAATAGATTCCAACCACTCGATTTCTACCGAGATCCTAAGAACATTAGCATGGCATTCTCTACTCGTTGAGTTTGTAAACTACCCAAACCTCCATAGGTTTTAAAGGTTATGCAAGTGGGCTTTCAATCACCCTAACTCTAATTCAAGCATTTCACCCTACACATAAGTGATACAAATGAAAACTTTGCAAAAGTACTTAAATGCAAACCGGGGCTTGCCTGGTTGCGAGTCAAATGGGAAGTTAGTGTCTGGTGGGAGGACGTCCAACGGCTCTGGCGTGTTCTCAACTTTGGTCACTATATGCAATGTAGCAAAATATATGTATAAGTGCTAGTGAAGTATAGGAATTACACTTCTATTCATAGCTACTGCTATTTAGGTTCCTTAATGGTCTTTGGGATTTTTCTAGTGGATACCAGATTCTATACTGAGCAAAATTTGGAGAAATTGCATTTAAGCTTGTGGTCTCCGAAATTCCCACAATTACAAGGCTTCTCTGAATTTTTTATCCTAAATCTGAAGTTTTGACATGGTTAACAGTGGAAGTTCCAATTAGAGCAGGTTTCTATGGTTCTAAAAAAATTTGTTTCACCATTTTTGGAGCTACCTACAGGGAGATATGAAGTTTTGAAGTTGGTGAACAATTCTCAAAAAGTTTCTGTTTGGTTTGAAATTTTGAAATGAACGCTGAACTTTAGAAGATAATTAGCATCGCAAATGGATTCCAATGAAGCTCTTTTTTTACAGGAGATCACTAATACTATGAAGGATCTTCTGGCCAAATTTGAGGAAATTCCATAATAGGGATCTTCTAGAATTAAATACCAAATATTTAACATTGGATTTCTTCAGGGATTTCTTTAAGGAAGAAGGCGAGGAGGGGAACAATACATGGACCTTCCACGTCGATGTTCCAGAAGGACCTACGCCACCTGGTTGGGCACCGTTCACCGTCACGGTGAGGGGTAGAAAACCGGAGGAGATGTGGCAGCTGGCAGCCCGCGACACCATGTCGCGTTTCTGCCAACTACACATGAGAGCTATGGAGGGTACTCCATACCCGCTTGTTCCGGTGGAGGGACGAGCTAATCACGTGTGGAGGGAGAGGTACGCTGCTGCAACTGATTCAAGTTGCCCAAGCTAGAACCCCACGGACAAAAAGCTCAGCCTCCAGTTGAGGGCAGGAAAGACCATGATGGACAGCCAAGCTGTCCATACGGATCGTCTTGCCGTGAATCTCACGGAGAGAACCAGCCGCTGAGACTATTTTGAGAGTGCTCACAGCACACTCCGTAATGTTCTCCTTCCAACGATAAAGCGACTGAACGAGCAACACAATCAGTTGCGTCGTCTGAAGAAGACGAAGAAGAAAAGCCGTGTCGACGTTGCCAATTTACAGCAGCAGGTATAGGCCTTGACCCAGCAAAATGAGGTCCTCACTCAAGAGCGTGATGACGCTATTGAGGAGGGGCAGGGCTGGGAAGAAGACTACAACCAGGCCATGGATGAGGTGCATGCTTCTCAAGACCTCGTGCCTCCGGTAGTGGGCCTACCGATGGTAGGTACCGTACCCGTGGTTTTGGGTATCCCGGCGATGTGGGAACCTGAACCAGAAGAGGAGGTCATGGACACTGAGCCACCAGCAGAGGCAGCAGAGGAGAACGACCCACAGGAGGTCGAGTTCTACTCCGAGTAGTGAGTTACCATTGCCAAGTAGGGCAACAAGGGTGGTGTATAGAAACTTTTGTAATCAGTGACATGTTGTGTAGATAGTAGTATGTGTATAGGTAGTGACGATATGAGCACACCTTGTCGGGGATCTGAGAATAATGTATCTTGTATAAAGTTTATGCTTTATCAATATATTTGAACGTTGTGCAATTTTATTCATGTGTCACTGCCATGCCTAATGTTTTCTATGGAATTTTAAGAATGACATGTGCTGATCGTTGCTGTTTTGAATTTCAGAATGACTCACACTCGTGCCAACCGGGAGGTTGGGGGTTCTAGTCAAGGGGGAGATGCCTCCCAACAGCCTCCCGAAACTTCCTCGGGACAGCAACAGCAGCAACAGCAACAACTGACACCGCCAACAGTTACATTGGCTGACATCATTGAGGCCATGGCGAGCTCACATCAGCAGCATACAGAGCTGCTGCAAACTCTTATTGTGAATACGTCTCAACCAGAGAGGCGTCAAGACCGCGAGGAGCGCCAACAAAGCTCCTACTCCAACTTTCTGGCTACTCATCCCCCGGTATTCTCAAGGGCGGATGAACCCCTCGATGCGGACAACTGGCTCCGCACGACGGAAATGAAGTTAGGGCTGCTCCAAGTTAGTGAGCAACGCAAGACTCAGTTCACGGCCCAGCAGCTTCAAGGGTCCGCGAGCGCATGGTGGGCAAACTTTTGTGCCTCGCAACCCACCGAGCGAGTAATGACCTGGGCGGAGTTCCGGACGGCATTTAGGGCCCATCACATACCGCCGGGTCTAATGAAAAGGAAGACGCAGGAGTTCCTTCGCCTGCAGCAAGGCAGCAGCAACGCGCTGGAATACTCCAGGGCATTCAATGATCTCACGCTCTACGCCTCCTATCACACCGATACCGACGAGAAGCGGCGAGCTCACTTTTACCAGGGGCTTAATTCGCTCCTAAAGGACAAGCTGGCGATGTTCAATCGTGGCAGCCTCAATGACATTATTGATGCTGCGATTGTGCAAGAGGACTCCGGAAAGGAGTTAGCAGCGGTGGAGAAGAAGCGAAGCGCGCCGCAGAGCAGTGGAGAGGGAGGTGGTCCTTTTCAAAAATACCGGATGGTGTATCGCTCACCATCGGGTCAACACTGACAATCACCACAACGGCCAATGCAATTCTGCAGTAGGCCATATTCTCCACCGGCGTACCGGCTGGCATTACCAGCACCACCTCCACAGCAACAACAGCAGCAGCGGGCGATGCCGCGTGCGTTTGCACCTCAGCAGCGCGTGCCGGGCTTTCGGTTGTAGCTCTTATCCCCACCATCCGTGAAGAGATAGCGGCAGCTCAGAAACATGACAAGGGCATGTCGCTTTTACGGAGACGTGTAGACAGTTGGGAGCTGAAGTGTTTCTGGAAAGACGGAAACGGCGTCCTATGGTTCAAGGACCGGATCGTCGTACCCCATAACCCGGAGTTACGAAATAAAATCTTTGATGAGGCTCACTTGTCAAAGTTTTCTATTCACCCTGGCAGCAAAAAGATGTATGAGGAACTCGGAAGCAAGTCTTGGTGGACACGGATGAAGCGGGAGATCACAAAATACGTGTACGAGTATGATACATGCCATAGGGTGAAAGGGAACCACATGAAGAAACCGTGACTGCTACAACCACTGAGTGTTCCTGCAGAGAAGTGGGAGGATGTGAGCATGGACTTCATCATTGTTTGGCCTATCACATTTAAGAAGCATGATTCAATGTGGGTGATCATCGACCAACTCACCAATGTTGCCTATTTTATCCCGGTCAACACCAACTACAACGCCAAGAAGTATGCTGAATTGTACATCTCATGTATCTTGTGCTTATACGGTGTACCCCGTACTATCATTTCAGATCGGGGCACTTTATTTGTGTCTCATTTTTGGGAGCAGATGCATGCTTCTTTGGTGATGAAGCTGATCCGTAGTTCAGCGTACCACCCGCAGACGGATGGGCAAACCGAGCGGGTAAATCAAATTTTAGAAGATATGCTACGGGCTTGTGCTATTAACCACGGTAAGAATTGGGATGATCACTTACCGTTAGCCGAGTTCTCGTACAACAATGGGTACCAAGCCAGCATCAAGATGGTGCCCTACGAGGCGTTATACAGGAGAAAATGCCGCACTCAGCTTAATTGGTGTGAGTCTGGCGAAAGGTCACCTTCCAGATTGATCTTGTCAACAACGCAGAAGAAAAAGTTCGACTGATTCAAGAAAAATTAAAAGCCACCCAATCCCGACAAAAACAGTATGCCGACCGGAGAAGATGCCCGTTACAATTCGATGCCGGGGATCACGTGTATCTACGTGTGCCTCCAATGAAGGGCGTGAATAGATTCGGGGTGAGAGGAAAGTTGGCACCCCGATTCATCGGTCCATTCCAGATTACAGAAAAATGTGGATCAGTTGCATACCGGCTGGAACTACCAGCGACACTCTCCGGTGTGCACGACGTCTTTCACATTTCTCAGCTGAGGAAGTGCCTCAAGCTTTCAACCACCGGCGATGGCATGCTGCACAACCTTGTCCTGCCACTAGGGCTTGATCTAAGGAGTGTGTAGCGCGAGAGATCACCGGAAATGGTCCACCGTAGCCGGAGAACGGACCATGCCACGGCCTCTGTTTGTCGCGCGCTCGGGCGCCGATGGGAGGTTGAAGACGATGCTTTGCGGTGGGCCCGGTTGTCAGCCGTTTAAACTTTTCCCCGATTTTTAGTTTCTAGTTCAAATTTCAAACCCACATAACTTTGGATAGGAGACTCCAAATCGAGTGAACCAAATTTTGTTGGATTCATCTCTCTGAGTACTTTCCAACAAATCAAGTTTCCCTTCATGAAAACCTTTAATTCTCCAGAATTAATTCTTCAAATTTTAAAATGTTTAGAATTTTAACTGGAGAACCCTTTACCCGAAAATTCTGAAATTTGTCCAGGATGTTCCTCATAATATCCCTGAGCTACCATAAAAATTTAATATCCATTTGAGCTCATTTGATCCACCAAATAGTATGATTAATAAAACTGTTCCAGAGAAAATGAAAAATGTCCAGAAATATTTTTCAGATTTTCTCTGAACTTGTTTAGCTCATATCTTTGGCTAGGAATCTTCAAATTAGGTGAAACCAATTCCACTAGAACCCTAGGAAAATCTAGTTTCCAGAAAGTCATGACTTGCTCCATGAAAATCCTTATAACACTTTAAGAACTCCAATTAAGGCCAAACACTCATTTATTTGTAGAAAGGTCAAATAAGCTTTGATGCAAATGAAATTTGGCCAAGTCTCTGTTTTGGTTGTATTTAAATCACAGTAAGAATTTCAGAGTTATCGGGCCTGTCTAGCAGTACTTATAGTCTTAATAATATTAACTCCCAACTCATATGCATTTAAATTTACATATACATATATTTATCGCATGTAGTCGCTAAGGTTGAGGAGGAGCCAGAAGTTTTAGACTTCATAACTCCGGAGGAACAGCTAGCCTATGACCAACAGCAGCAAGACAAGCTCTGGTTTGCATTAGCCTTTTTATAAACTTTACTGTTTTGAGAACATATTTTGAGTATCCACTTCATTTATGCATTAGAGTCTTGTTTGAAAACCCAATTGCATAGCCATGAAAACCCTGATTTTGGGCTTAGGTTTTTAAACCTCGATTAGCTACTGCAATGCTAAGATAGTGTAGGATTCGTTACAAGTCGAGTAGTTGGAACTGCTCGCGAGAATAGGCTAGAGGCACACCACTCGGTTAGAGATAGCAAATGGAACACATGGCAAGAAAAATGAGACCGAGCCGAGAGTAAGGGCAGCAGGACGTTGGAGCCTGGGTGCCATAGCTCCCCTTGTGGTGATAGAGGACCGAGCCATGTGCGGTCCTATTGAACAAGCTGAACAGTACCAAAGACTTATCGGATATATGGGAACCGGGAATCCGATGTAATTCAGGTAGCTAGGTGTTGAGGCATAGCTCGTCGTTCAGAGGGTAGGTTGAGAGCTTGAGGTGTAAATCGGCTGGTGGGACTGCGGATGTGCGTGCAGAGAGCTCTTGCTTGGGACAATGGGACCGGTTCAACATTTGGCTGACGGATGAAAGGTAGTCACATACGACGTCCGTGATGGTTGTTGTAGGCAACATCGAGTACGGGCATACGTGACAGGTTATTCGGGTAACCCTGCTGGGTAAATCGATTATAATCACCGTCCGTCATGGTCAGTGAGTACCACTTGTTCACTGTATTGTGAGGTATAAAGAACAGACTAGAGTCATGTTAAGAGTTGCTGATTGAAAGCTATATCTTGGTTGCTAATGATCTGCTGTAGTTTAGCGCGAATTAAAGTTCTTTTCAACCTTGTGCAAAGCACATGAGAGAAATGGGTTTCTTGTTTGATTGTGGCTCTCTTATGTGTCTTAGCTTGAGGTTCTCCACAAATTGCTGCTAAAACATGAAAGTAAGGTTCAACTATTTAGGCGTGTCCTTTGCAACTTACATTCCCATTTACACTGTGATCCAGCATGTAGAAGTTTCATGTATAGGAAAGACGGGTGAGTCTTGCTGAGCCATCGTGCTCACTGCTTGTGTTTGAAGCTTTTGCAGGGTGTTATGAGGAGGAGACTCCCGAGGAGGAGACGGACCCCCAAGAGGGCAACCCCGTCGAATTGGAGTCGTGCACGCCGCCGTGTTAGTGTGTGTGCATGCTAGTGGGAACACGTTCATGGGCTGAACGTGAACGCCCGTGAGTGTAGACTGAACGTATTTTGTTATAAACATGTTCATAAACTCTTTTATGTAATAATAGTTTGCTTCCGCTTTGTACCTTTTACGTTTGTTATCTGGTTCTGTGCAACGCAGCACCCCTCAGCGTGATTCAGACTAGTCGAGGCCGGCTGGGCCCTCGCAATATTGCTTGGCCACGTACTTTGTATGTCCGACAATAAAATGAGCCGACTTGGTTAGTCGATCTACTATCACCCAAATTGAGTCATGCTTGTGGGAGGAGAGAGGTAACCCGACTATGAAGTCCATTCTGATATCCTCCCATCTCCACGCTGGAATGTTCAATGGTTGCAGCTGTCCGGCTTTACGCATATGGTCGTCTTTCACATGCCGACACATATCTCATTCGGATACGTACTTTACGATTTCTCTTTTCATCCACGTCCACCAAAATCTTGTTTTCAGATCTTGGTACATCTTGTTGCTGCCCAGATGAATAGAATACTTGGACAAATAAGCTTGGTCCATGATTTTCTTCCGAAGTTTCATGTCACGGGGTACCACTATACAGTCTTTAAACCATAGCGTACCGTGTTCATCCCTTCGGAAGCATTTCATTTTGCCATTCTTCATCCTTCTCCGAATGTGCGACATTCCCACGTCTTTCTTCTGAGCTTCCATAATCTCCTCTCGTATGGTAGGAACGATAGCAAGATTATATAATGCCCCATATGGAATCAAGTACAAACTCGGCTCCTCCTCTTCAAGTGGAGTGATGGACAGATGGTTGATGTGATATTTGCGGGCATCAGCAACCACATTTGCCTTACCAGGATGGTAGTGAATCTCTATCTCATAGTCTTTGATCATCTCTAGAAATCTCCATTTTTAGGATCGAAGAGCACGTGAAAAGCTACCATAGGGGGGGTGAATGGTAGATTAAAACTTTTCGCAGCGGTAACAACAAAAACCCCTCAGCAAAAAATCAATCGGTTAAAGAAACCGTGTGTGCAAGTGTTTTCAAACGTGTCCAACCGTGACAAATCAAGTAGAGAGGTAGAGAATTAAGTCACGGATCTAATGCAACAAGAATCACTTGAAAACACGAAGTAAAACTTGAGATACGATCAAAACATGAAACGAATATCAATCTGTTCTACCCGATATAAAACAGATCTGCAATGCTGCAAAGAAACTCGTGTATCTGAAGAACTACAGATCCGAAGCTCGTGAAAATTTCACAGGTGATAGATAATTGAGTTGTGAAGACAACCCAAAAAGAATCACGTCAATCGGATCTGTAAAACTCGAGTTATGAACGAAACACCGAAGCAACGTCGGTCTGTCCAGAAGCTCGGCGAGAAAGACTTGACGAAAAACAAATCGGACGAACAAGGCACAAAAGCTCCTCGAAACTATGAGCTTTATTCAATAGAAACACAAGAGGAACAGCCCAAAGTTCTCTACCCACGAGAGCTCTGGACTCCCTTGCTTTTATAGCCAGCCCTCAGGATAATCAATCCAATCTAGGACTCCTACTCCTAATTGGACTCGTATCCTAACTTACCATAACTGCTCAGGACTCTCCTATTCGCAGATAGAAGCAATCGTGAGACTTCCAAACACCTTAGGAACGTCCTAAACATTCCTAAAACAACTCAACTTCGTGCCTAGCACGAAATCCTATCATAACCAACTCAAATCTTCCATATTTGAGCCATATCCGACTCAGCCTCAGCCTGAGTACGCAATCCAGCCGGTTGGACCTTTCCGACCAATTCTTTACGTCCACTTCTCTTCATCACGCCTTGGAACAATGTTGCCACGTCCATGCACTCCTTGCACACGTGCAAACACCTTCCAACGACGTACACGTAACCTTCATATGCACTGCCTTTGATCCAAACATGCTGCGCGACCTCCCGATCAACTCAACCACAGCTCCTCCTGAACTTGGTTGTTGGAACCTCATCTCCTCCCTGAGACTAGTCCAAAGATCCCGTCACCAGCCATGTATTGAACTCAAGCAACACCTGCACATGAATAAACAACCATTTCTTCCGATCACAAGTCCTCGACTTGACTCACGTTAGTTCGAAAACCACAACACCTTACATGAGCACGTCACATAAGCATGTTGCAAACCATATCAAATGATAACAGCCATAACCACCAAAACACACCAAAAACTTAGCAAATTAATACTAAGCAAACCTTCCCATAAAGCAAGTTTGAAACATTGCGAGTTAAAAGCAAAAACAAGACGCTGCAGTTCTACGAGTTGAACTTCATGGGGGCTCCCTAAAAACAAGCTCCGGGCCTCACAGAAGCTCTCCGGACCTTGCAGGAGCTCTCCGGACCTTGCGTCAGACCTAACAAAGAACTTGTCAGACCTTGCCACAGAAGAATGTTTTGGCAATATTCAAAACTTTGAATGTTAATGCTAACTTTTATCCTAATTGCCAATGTATTCAGCACACATAGGTCTCACAATCTCCTCCTTGATGAATGCATTGGCAACACCAATTAAAATCCGAACATTGGCTTATGAAAAGTTTTGAAAAGCTTTGAAAACTCATTTCTCCCCCTTTATTAATTTCTCCCCATTTGTCCATGTTGAAGCGCTTAAGAAGGTCCTTTGTATACTTAGTTTGATGCACAGAAGTTCCTTCTTTTGTTTGCTTGATTTGCAGCCCCAAAAAGTATGTGAGTTCTCTCATCATACTCATCTCAAATTCTGAACTCATCATAGCTGAAAACTTGGACACGAGATCATGAGAAGCACAACCAAAGATAATATCATCCACATACACTTGAACGAATAATGAGTCATTGCCATGCTTAAGTACAAAAAGAGTTTTATCAACCTTGCCCATTGTAAACCCCTTTTCAAGTAAGAATGTTTTTAACCTATCATACCATGCTCTAGGGGCTTGTTTTAGACCGTACAAGGCTTTGGACAGTTTGTAAACATGATTAGGAAAAATTGGATTTTCAAAACCCAGTGGCTGCTTAACATAAACCTCCTCCTCTATGTAGACATTAAGAAAAGCACTTTTAACATCCATTTGATATAACTTGAAACCTTTAGATGCAGCAAATGCTAATAAAATTCTTATAGCTTCTAATCTAGCAACAGGAGCAAATGTTTCATCAAAATCTAGACCTTCAATTTGAGTGAAACCTTGAGCAACCAACCTAGCTTTATTCCTAACCACAACCCCATCCTCACTTTGCTTATTTTTAAATACCCATTTAGTTCCAATTAATGCGTGACCTTGAGGTGCAGGTATAAGTTTCCAAACATTATTTCTTTCAAAATTTTCTAACTCTTCATGCATGGCATTAATCCAAGATTCATTAGTGAGTGCTGTGATATATCCTTGGGTTCAAAATAAGCAACAAAAGCAGAATGAGCATGAGAGTTTGGATCGCAAAACCTGGACCGAGTGACTCGTTCATGCAAGCTTCCAATGATTTGTTGTGGAGGATGACTTTTGAGTACTCGGAGGGGAGTAGACACTTCACAAGCACCTTCTTCTTCATGTTCGGACCTTTGATTAGGAGAGCTTGTTGATTGAGGAAGGTCCGAACCAGCAGTAGTGACTGTTGGTGCTGGTTGTGGTGCAAAATCAGCAGCTTGATCGTTATTTACTTCCGAGTTTTTAGGCAGCAGCACCACTTCTTCATCTTCTTCAATAAAAATACTCTCCCCCTGCGGATATGGATCCGGACCTGCAATATCGGAGCTAGTACTTGGGCTAGCTTCATCAAAAGAAACCTCGCAAGTCTCCACAATTTTGTTAGTGTCAAGTAAAAGCACACGGTAGCCTCTAGTATGAGATGGATAACCAAGAAACATGCCATCAACAGATCTAGCTTCAAATTTATCAAGATTACCATGTTTCTTAACAAAGCATTTGCAACCAAAAACCCTAAAGTGTGTAACACTAGGCCTATGTCCAAACTGGAGCTCATATGGGGTTTTTCCAAGCTTAGCACGCAAGAAAACACGATTTGAGACATAACAAGCGGTTGCAATTGCATCAGCCCAAAATTTCCTAGGAGTTTGATATTCATCAAGCATAGTCCTAGCCATCTCAACTAAGGTCCTGTTCTTTCTTTCTATGACACCATTTTGTTGTGGTACATAGGGTGAAGAGTATTGATGATCTATTCCATTTTCAGCACAAAAGTGATCAAAGGATTGGTTTTTAAATTCAGTTCCGTTTTCACTTCTAATTGCTTTTAATGATCCTGGGTGATCAATAGATAATCTAAGAAATAAAGTTCTAAAATGACTAAAGCTTCATTCTTAGATGTCATAAAATAAACCCAAGAATATCTGGAATAATCATCAACAATCACAAGCACATACCATTTACCTCCGAAGGATTGAACACGTGCCGGACCTACTGTGTCAAGATGTAAAAGTTGTCCCGGTTCAGCTGTCATGGTCATTGTGAGAGGAGCATGTGAACCTGCAACAAACTTAGCATGTCTACAAGAAGAGCACACAATATCATTGTCCTTTTTAAGCTTCGGCAGCCCACGTATGCGATCGAGAGCACTAACACGAGTGAGATGATCAAAGCCTATGTGACCAAGTCTACGATGCCAAAAATATAGATCCTTTGTATCATTAGCAACTAGACACCGATGCTTAGAAGTTGACAAATCAAAATCAGCTTTAAAAACTCTTCCAAACCTAGACATGTTAAAAAAAAGCTCACCTTTTGAATCTACAACCTTGCAGCAATTTTTAGCAAAGCTAACCTCTAGATTTTCATCTAGCAATTGTGAAACCGAAAGCAAGTTGTATTTCAAATTTTTAACAAGTGCCACATCTTTCAAAGTGTAGAGATTATTTACTCTAACCGATCCTTTAGCAATTATGGGAGTAGAAGAGTTATCGGCGAAAGTAACATTTTCTACACGTGACACAAAAGAGAGAGAGGAGAACCATTCTTTGTTACCGGTCATGTGGCGTGAGCAACCTGAATCCACAATCCAAATGTTCTCCTTCCTCAAACGTGAAACCTACACAGCAGCACAATACGTCGATGACTCAATACTGGGGTTAGTTAAAAGACTTTTAGGAATCCAGTACTGAGTCACACGACGTCCAGCAGGAATAACACGCGAAAGCTGAGAAGGTACATCAGGTTTATGAGCCAAACATCGAAAATTTTTGTTCCCAACTACTGACTTAGAAGATGTGTTATATGTAGCACAAAAAACAGTAGGTCCGGGAGCAAGTTTTTGACTCATTACAGCAGGTTGCAAGCTCCGAACATTCGGTCTAGCAGATTTTGCTTGGTTGTTATGTGATCTAGCAAGTATTCTTTGTTTCTTATCGTGTTTAGCTAGTCTATAACAAAATCCATGACATGACCATCTCTACCACAGTAGGTACAATGAGAAATAACATTATTATCATGTCTAGATGAGCAAGCAACACGTTTATTAGAACCCGAATGGGACAGTACTCCTGCAGATTTGAAAATCACCTCTTTTTGTCTAGGAGCTGTTTGAATCAAACCGCTTCCTAATGACTTTACAACTTTAGGTGGGTGTGCCTTAGCATGAGCATGAGAATTAAAACCTAAACCAGTTTTATCATTACAAGACTTGGAAGAATTCAGCAGCAAGTTTAGGTTCTTATTTGCATTAGAAAACCGATCTAGTGTCCTATGCATGTCATCAAGTTTATTGGACAGATCAAAGCAGTTTTCACATGAAGTTTTTCCTTTTAGTTTGCAATTTGAACAATATTCAACTTCATGCACACGTAAAGCATTGTTCAAAACAGAAATCTCATTCATAGCATCATTTAGTTTCTTATTCAGATCATCACATGAAGAACAATGCAAATCAATTGTAGAACAACAAGCATCTTTCAAATTTTTATCATTAAGTGCAGCAATCTCTTTGTTCTTTTCAATTTCAAGTTCAAGTTTATCAAGTGTAGATGCGTGTGCACTTCTTAAAGAGGATAATTGTTCATAAATCAAATCACATGAGGAACAAGAATCATCACTAGGAATCAAAGTTTTTAAACGATTAATTTCAGATTCTAGTGATCCAATTTTAACAGCATTGTTCCTAAGTTTTTTATCCTTTTTCTTTAATATAACAGTGGCACGAGAAATAGCATCACACATTTCTTCGCAAGTGGGACATACCTCTTCATCGTCGCTGTTGTGTTCTGCCTCCTCGGAGCTTGAACTTGACTTGCTCGCCATGCAGCACATATTTTCCATAGCTTCTTCATCTTCATCACTACCGGTGTCCACGTCACTTGAGCTGAAATCTTGAAGTGCAGAGATCATACTATGCACTATGTTGCGCATAGATAAATCTTTCTTCTTATTCTTTGCAAATGATTTCTCCGGCCTTGTTTGCTTTTCTTCACGTGAAGTCGGACCTGAAAGGTTAGGGCACTCCGTACGAAAATGTCCTTTCTTACCACATTCAAAACATCGTTGAGGTCCGGAGCTTCCTCTCCTTCTAGTTCTCACATTTTGCAATGCTTTTGAGAACCGAGTAGAGATGAGTGCAAGCTCCTCCTATGGAAACTCTTCAATCTGTTCAAGGGTTAGAGAGGATAGCAAAGAGAGTGCACCACTATATGATGATTCAGTAGAACTAGACATGTCACGTTGCGAAACAAATGCAATAGACTTGTTGGGGTTTTTACGTGAGATGATGTCAATTTCATGAGTTTTCAATTTAGAATAAAGCACGTGTAAAGTAAGAGAACTCATGACAGTAGATTCACGAATAGATGTAACTTTCATCTCCCAAATTGACATATCTAATGCTCATAACAATTGTCTAGCATTTTCAGCATCTGAAAAGTTAACATTGACACTACGCAAGTTGCTGAGAATTTTATTAAAGCGAGCAAAAAGGTCGTCAATTGACTCACCGGGTTGCATCTCAAAATGCATGTATTCTTTCTTGAACATATCTTGCCTTACCTCCTTGATCGTATTGGATCCTTCATGGTAGTCACAAAGAGCTTTCCAAACATCATATGCAGATCGGAGGTGTGCAACACGGTCGAAGTCGCTTTGAGTCAATCCTTGGATGATCAAGTTGCGAGCCTTATTGTTGTTGTCAACATCTCTCATGTTCGCAGCCATAACTTGATCGTTGGGTGGTACATCGAAGTTCCGTTAGACCTTTTCCCATATGGCGAAGCCTTGCGCCTGTATGTAGGCCTCCATCCGCGCCTTCCAAACCTGAAAATCGATGCCATTGAACACACAAGGTTTTGCGGAGTACTTCTCCATGATGGTTAGTCAAAACATGTGCAAATCACAAAGATTAGAGCACCTTGGCTCTGATACCAATTGTAGGATCGAATAGCACGTGAAAAGCTACCAGAGGGGGGTGAATGGTAGATTAAAACTTTTCGCAGCGGAAACAACAAAAACCCCTCAGCAAAAAATCAATCGGTTAAAGAAACTGTGTGTGCAAGTGTTTTCAAACGTGTCCAACCGTGAAAAATCAAGTAGAGAGGTAGAGAATCAAGTCACGGATCTAATGCAACAAGAATCAATTGAAAACACGAAGTAAAACTTGAGATACGATCAAAACATTAAACGAAGATCAATCTGTTCTACCCGATATAAAACAGATCTGCAACGCTGCAAAGAAACTCGTGTATTTCAAAAACTACAGATCCGAAGCTCGTGAAAATTTTAAAGATGATAGATAATTGAGTTGTGAAGACAACCCAAAAAGAATCACGTCAATCGGATCTGTAAAACTCGAGTTATGAACGAAACACCGAAGCAACGTTGGTCTGTCGAGAAACTCGGCGAGAAAGACTTGACGAAAAACAAATCGGACGAACATGGCACAAAAGCTCCTCGAAACTATGAACTTTATTCAATAGAAACACAAGAGGAACAGCCCGAAGTTTTCTACCCATGAGAGCTCTGGCCTCCCTTGCTTTTAAAGCCAGCCCTTAGGCTAATCAATCCAATCTAGGACTCCTACTCCTAATTGGACTCGTATCCTAACTTACCATAACTGATCAGGACTCTCCTATTCGCAGATAGAAGCAATAGTGAGACTTCCAAACACCTTAGGAACGTCCTAAACATTCCTAAAACAACTCAACTTCGTGCCTAGCACGAAATCCTATCATAACCAACTCAAATCTTCCATATTTGAGCCATATCCGACTCAGCCTCAGCCTGAGTACGCAATCCAGCCGGCTGGACCTTTCCGACCAATTCTTTACGTCCACTTCTCCTCATCACGCCTTGGAACAATGTTGCCACGTCCATGCACTCCTTGCACACGTGCAAACACCTTCCAACGACGTACACACAACCTTCATATGCACTGCCCTTGATCCAAACATGCTGCGCGACCTCCAAATCAACTCAACCACAGCTCCTCCCGAACTTGGTTGTTGGAACCTCATCTCCTCCCTGAGACTAGTCCAAGGATCCCGTCACCAGCCATGTCTTGAACTCAAGCAACACCTGCACATGAATAAACAACCAATTCTTCCGATCACAAGTCCTCGACTTGACTCACGTTAGTTCGAAAACCACAACACCTTACATGAGCACGTCACATAAGCATGTTGCAAACCATATCAAATGATAACAGCCATAACCACCAAAACACACAAAAAACTTAGCAAATTAATACTAAGCAAACCTTCCCATAAAGCAAGTTTGAAACATTGCTAGTTAAAAGCAAAAACAAGACGCTGCAGTTCTACGAGTTGAACTTCACGGGGGCTCCCTAAAAACAAGCTCCGGACCTCACAGAAGCTCTCCGGACCTTGCAGGAGCTCTCCGGACCTTGCGTCGGACCTTACCAACACTTGGCGGACCTAACAAAGAACTTGTCGGACCTTGCCACAGAAGAATGTTTTGGCAATATTCAAAACTTTGAATGTTAATGCTAACTTTTATCCTAATTGCCAATGTATTCAGCACACATAGGTCTCACCCGGTTGCCGCATATTCAACTCCTTTTGAGTGAATATATATTTCAGACTCTTGTGGTTGGTGTAGAGGTGCATTAAGTTCCCAAGTAAATAGTGCCTCCACATTTTCAATGCCAAGACCACAGCAGCGTGCTCAAGATCATGAGTCGGATAGTACTGCTCGTGGTTACAAAGTTGACGTGAGCCATAATCGATCACTCTTCCTCCTTGCATCAATACACAGACAAGCCCGATACCTTACGCATCACAATATACGTCGAAGGGCTTGGTCATATCCGGTTGAGCTAACACCGGGGCTGTTGTAAGATGCTTCACCAATGCTTGGAAAGCTGCTTCACAAGCTGAGCTCCACACATATTTGATCCCCTTCTTCGACAATTCAGTCATCGGCTTAGCCAGCTTGGAGAAGCTTGGGATGAATCTTCGATAATATCCCGCTATACCGAGGAAACTTCTAACTTCATGGACAGATGTAGGGTACTTCCATTTCAGCACTTGTTCAATTTTTCTTGGATCAACTGCAATGCCTTCCGTAGAAATAATATGATCAAGAAATGGCACTTGGCTGATCAAAAACTCGCACTTGCTGAACTTGGCATAAAGCTTAAGGTCTCGCAATCGTTGGAGCACGATATGCAAGTGTTCGGCGTGTTCTTCTTCAGACTTGTAATAAACCAAGATGTCGTCGATAAACACCACCACGAACATGTCCAACTCCAGCATGAACACTGAGTTCATGAGATACATGAAATGTGCCGGGGCGTTGGTGAGACCAAAAGACATGACGAGATATTCATACAGCCCATATCTCGTTGAGAAGGCCATCTTCTGAATATCCTCCGCTCGGATCTTGATTTGATGATATCCGGAGCGAATATCCATCTTCGAAAATACACTCGCACCCACAAGTTGATCGAATAGAATATCGATGTGGGGCAGTGGATATTTATTCTTGATGGTGACAGCGTTGAGAGGTCGGTAATCCACACACAACCTCAAGCTTTCATCCTTCTTTTTCACAAACAGTGCCGAGCATCCCCAAGGCGAGGAACTCGGTCGAATGAAACCCTTACTCATCATATCATTGAGCTGCTCCTTCAATTCAGCTAGCTCATTCGGAGCCATCTTTTACGGTCTCCGTGATATTGGTGTCGACCTGGGTACATGTTCGATCTTAAACTCGACATCCCTTTCGGGTGGCTGTGAAATCCCCAAAAACTAGCAGCAAGAAAATTCAGCTCATGTACACCTAGGAAAAATGAGGGGAATTAAAACTTTGAATATTAACGGTGTGAGTTCAAAGTGGTGATTCAAACTTCCCAAAACATCCAAACATGGAGATCTAAATTCATAACTTGGGTATTCATATTTCAAATATTTAACCTTCCAAATTTCAGCTCATTTGGAGGAGTTTTAATATTTGTTTGTGATTAAAAGAGGAAGCCCTCTAATATGAATTTCAAATTCAGTTTCAAATTCCAATTTCCTCAATTTGCAAATTTGGGTCCACAAATGTGTTCTCCACATTTGAATTAGCAGCCATGCCAAAAATCAGAAACTTTTGAGTTGGTTTGCTATGTTTTGGAACAATGCAAAAGGGAGAAATTCCAATTCCATTTCAAATTTGAATGACCATATTCAATTCAAACTCCACAACAGAATTCAAATCATTTGAATTCAACTTTTCAAACCTTAACTTTGAGGCAAAGCATAGCCTTAAATTTTGAGTAGCTGAGGGATAAATATCAGTGAAAATTTTGATTTTAAAAAAGGAGGAAGTGGGACCCAGGGGTCAGCCTCACAAAAGGGCTACCGCCTCTGCCGACTTCGGTCGAACAGCGAGAGCTCGACAGCTCCCGTTTGCAACCCGCGCCCCAGGAGCACCGCGCCACCCCCTGATTTTCCCGGCTACATGATCATCCGTCCACGCCACGGCAGGAGCACAATTTCCTTTTCCCTCTCGGTCTTCAACCGACGTGCCTCTCCGCTCTCTGCTCGAGCGCACGAGCAAAACCACCACGCTATGCTAGTCTGCTCGGGTTCCGGTTGTTGATCGTCTTCCGGCGACACCAGCGCCTAGCTGAGCCACCCGCCAGCTCCGCCAGAGCCTCCTCGACGTTTTCCACCGGTTCTCGGCCCGTGGCTGACCATTTACACCGGCGCCAAGCTGTTCTGCTCTGAAGAAAACAGAGCACGACGCCGCCGCCTAGGTTCCACGTCTTCTGGCCGACTACGGCCTCCCCAGCGTGAGGAAAAGCACCCAGAGGTGTGTCCTGGAGTCTAGTTTCTCACACCGACGTCCTTTTGTACTTTACCACCGCCGGCTAGCCGGAATTTGGATATTTCTGACGGTGCACATGGAGGACCGATCGAGACAACTTCGGGAAATTCTTCACACATGATGGATCATCGGGTCTCTGGTCTTAGACACAGCTACTAGAGCTCCTAGCGCCCTCCCACGCTGAAGCACGACGCAAATCATCTTTTATACAACCCTAGCGACGAGAATTCGTCGCCGCCGGCTGAAATGGCTCGGTTCACCGTCGAGCTCCTATTTGCGGGCGTTTTCAGCTCCGGCTAGGGGTAGCATCATGTTCAACGTACTCCAGGGATGGTGTACGGCCCTTTCGATCATCGGTTGAGGCTTGGGACGTGCGGTTCATCGCCGGCGCCGCGCCACCGAGCCGCCTCGCCGTCGCCGATGAGTTTCCCGGTGTTTTCATAACTCGAAACCTTGCCCGGCTGCTTGGCTGTGATCCGAGGGTGGTGTAGCACGAAACCGTATGAAGAATGGTGGAGAAATGGGTGAGAACACGGCGTGCCACCATCAGGTCCGGCTGCGCTCGCGGGGCCTGTCGAGAGGTTGAAGAAACGTCTGACAGTGCCCCCCCCCCCTTTGAGTCTCTGGGTAAATTTCAAACAGAAGGTTATCCCAATTTGAAAAATCCATAACTTTGTGTATAGAACTCCAAAAAGGGCGAGACCAATTTTCATGAAATCCTCATAAGGGGTACTTCACAGAGGAACACATTTCTTGCTACGAAAATGCACAGGAATTTCTGTAGAATTGTTTATATTAAATCCTTTAAAGATTGATTTCAGAAGCAATTCTCTATGAAACATTCCCATATTTCGGAAGCAAATCCTTTTCATAGTTGCTGATCTCCAGTAAAAATTTGAGCTCCATTGGAGTTCATTTGCTAGGCTAAATTGCCTTCCAAAGTTCAGCCTTTAATGGAAATTCAATTTAAACAGAAACTTTTTCAGAAGTCCTATCCAACTTCAAAAATTCATATCTCTCTGTTGGTAGCTCCAAAAATGGTGAAACAAATTTAGTTAGAACCATGGAGACTTACCCTAATCAGATCTTCCACTGTTAGCTATGTCAAAGCTCCTTATTTGGGCTCAAAATTCAGAGAATCCGTGTGCTTGTGGAATTTTGGAGACTACAAGGTGCAATGAAACTTCTCCAAATTTTTACTCAGATCATCCTTAGGGAGTCTAGTATCCACTGTAAAAATCCCAAAGCCAATAAAGGAACATAAATAGCAGAAGCTATGAATAGAAGTGAATTGTTATATTTCATTAGCACTTGTACCTATATTTTGCTACATCTCATATAGTGACCGAAGTTGAAGATACACGGGAGCCGTTGGACGTCCTCCCACCCGACGCTAACTTCTCCTCTGACTCGCAACCAGGCAAGCCCCGGTTTGCATTTAAGTACTTTTGCAAATTCTTTATTTGTATCACTTATGTCTAGGGTGAATGCTTGCATTAGAGTTAGGGTGATTGAAACCCCACTTGCATAACCTTTTATATCCTATGAAGGGTTGGGTAGCTTACAGACCCGACGAGTAGACAAGGCTCTGCTAATATGCTTAGGATCTCGGTAGAAGTCGAGTAGTTGGAATCTACTCGCGAGGTAAGTTTTTATCACACGGTTTGGTCAGAATAGTAAATGGCTTAAGAATGGAGAAAATGAGACCCAGCAGGGGGGATAGGAAGCAGTGAGCGGAGGTCTCACGTGCGTAGCCCTGTTGGTATCGATTGAGGACTGAGTCGTGCGCGGGCCTAATGAACAAGTATCGAACAGTACCGGATGGTATACTGACATACGCAGGAAACCGACGTAATTGGTTAACCTGGGTGCCGAGGCTTACCCAACCGTAAATAGGAGTGGGTTGAGGGTAGCAAGGTGTAAATCTGCCGGTGGGCACAGTCACGCTCCACGCGGGGACCTCCTGCCCGTTACGGATGGACCGGTTCGGTATTTGGGTTGCATTTGAAAGGTTGTTGCATACAACATAGTAGGAAGGGGTGTGGAATCACGCTTCTGAAAGTGGGTGTATGCAACGTGTTGTCCGGCTGTCTCCTGATTGCAATCACCGTCCCTCGCAGTTATTTGAGTACCGCTTGTTCACTGTTCTGTGACGCAGTAAGAAGAGAAATAAGCCACATGAATGATAATATGCTGTGATGAATTATTAATGTTTTGAAATCATGTTTGCTGTAGATGTAGAGCTAATTAAGTTTACCTTCCACTTTGGGCATCACCACATCGGAGGAAAGCGTTTCTTGTTTGATTGTGGACTTCCGATGTGAGGGCTGCCTAATTCTCATTAAAATGTTGCTATAAAACTGAAAGTAAGGATCAACATGTAGACGTGTCTTTATTGCAAAGTCCTGTTTCCTATCTTACATAACCTTACATGTAGAGTTTCATGCCTAGTGTTGTCGGTTAAGCCTTGCTGAGCCATCGTGCTCACGGTTGCAATATTTGAGTTGTATGTAGGTGAGAGCTATGAGGAGGGGTCCGAGGATGATGCAGTGCCCCCGTCGGGGTACACGGCCGAGCTGCAGCCCTGCATGCCACCGTGATCTCCGTTTCCATGCTGCTAGTGTGTAGCGTCCCCGGGCTGGATGGCTGCACTTTTGCGCAGCTAGGATTAGAGAGTAGTTATGTATAATACTTCCGCTGTATTATTAAGTTTTGTAAAAGACTTCCGCTGTTTTATATCAAATAGAAGTTTGTATGTTGCAACGCACGGCACCACCCTATGCGATCCTGGAGTGGGTGAACCATGGGGTGGTCCCCACAGACATGGTATTAGAGCCGCAATGGGAATAGCACGCTCGAAAAGAGCCTGTTTTGAAATCTTAGAAGTAGTCGAGTGAGGATTAGTCACTATGCCCACATAAGTTCTATGATAGTAGTAGTTACTAAGGTTGAAAAGCTAACTTATGTGTTATACATTCTGTAACGATGCTCCGACGTCAGGTAAGAGGTAAGGTACGCCACCACAGGCGGGTCAATTGCGGTAACTCACCATACAAGTAATAGTATGGAAGGATATACCGTGGCTTGGCACAGTAGTGAATATGAGTCTCTGGACCTTTCTATGGTCCTGAGAGCATATGAAAACGCTGATCTCCAGTGTGCATTAGGCAAAAGTGAGAATACACCATCATGTGGTAAGCAACACGATAGTATGCAACTCTTGAACGTTTAATGTTCAAAGGGTCATACGCAGCGCTCGCCATCCGCGTGCCTCAACGGTCATGAGGCAGTAGGTGGTATCCGTTGGGTTGATAAAATTTCCATCCGTGATGACCCGTTCGCGCTCTACTCGGGTTCCCGGTCGTGTGGTGTGAAAACACGACCATGTACCTTGAGACGTGGATTGACTCAAGGATGATCCGTATGGCAACGATACAGACCGTATGTTTTTATTATGATATGGAACTGCCTGAAATGTCAAAAACCTTTGTGTGCACCATTATTGTGTGTTCTTCTGCAGGTACACTAACCACGTTAGTGCATGACGTTTAGCAACCGTTTGTCAGTGACATTCTTAGTTCCACCATTTGACACGTATATGCCGGAATACCGGTTTAGGATTTTTCTTTGGTGAGGAAACGTAGTACCGAGACTGCATAAAAGGATATTTTTCAAATAAAAGAGTCAAAATTAAGTTTAGGATTCCATTTAGAGGTTAGTAAACTCCTATATTGAACTAAGAGTCAATTGGGAGTATAGATTCAGTCTCAAAAACTTAGGAACAACCTCCCCTGTCTCGGCAGAAACTTTGCTGAATTTAAACAGGGAATAACATAGGAATGGTTGAACCAATGGAGGTGTGGGATACCATTCTGGAAAGGTTTTGAAGTCCTCTACAACTTTTCTGTAGAGTTCCAGAATAAAATCTCCCTCCAAATGGATGAAAATCTCAGATGAGTAGGCACTGTCCAGAAACAGGGAAGACCAGAATGCTCTCTGGAATTTTCTGTATTTCGACCACAATTTTCTGTAGAAATTTTTCTAAAGGTCAAGTAAGACATTGTTAGAAAGTATAGGAAATGTGCTACAACTTTGTAGTTCAGTGTTGTCCTAAATTAAGAACAGAATAGGATGGAATTTTTTGAAACAAAACAGCCACTTGCAAAGGAGGTGCTGTCAAAATTCCTGAGAAAATTCTGTCAACTTGTAGGGATTATAACTCAAAAACTAGGGAGGTTATGGAGGAAAATAAATACAATCTGGATTCCTTATTGAGTCTACTACAACTTTGTTGTTTAACTCTAGTCCAGACTTTGCCTTCAAGGTGGCCAAAACAGTTGAATTATCCAGACTGGTCAACTGGACCAGAAGCTGGACAGTGAACACCATGTTGAAGTGTTTCAACCAAAACACTTAGTTTCACAATTCGACGTCCAGCAGCTGTTGTAAAACAGAATGTTGGAGTAAAAAATGTTGACACATTAACAATATCATTTCGAGCGAGGACATGTTAGGCTCCAGTACAATAGCGAGGAATTACGCAGGCTAACACACTTAACATCCCGTGACGACCCACGATGATCGAAATGAACTTTCAACCCATAAAGTTCATCATTTTGGAACTCGATCGTGTGACATGGTCCCGGGATGTATATGTTGTATAAAGTTTATACTTTATCCATATGTGTGATTGTTATGCGCATTATTTATTCTATTCTCGCACTACTATTGTATAAACTGGATGCAATAAACCAACATGTGCTGATCGTTTGAATGATATGAATGCAGAATGGTGCGAACACGGTCCACGCGAGAGGAGGGAGGTCTGAGTCAGGTTCGTGGTGATGAGTCTCCATCTCCGGAGCAAACCACGACGCAGCAGCAACCACCTCCTCCACCGCCAGAACTTCCAAGGAATCCTGTGGAGGTTCTCGCTGCAGTGCTTCGGCTCGCACATCGAGCAAACCAAGTTGCTGTGGATGCTAGTCCAGCAGAATGCGTCCCATCTAGGAGGATGCCAAGACAATGGGCAACGCCAGCCTCAACAAAGTTCTTATTCAGAATTTCTGGCGACACATCCACCGGTCTTCACGGAGGCCGAGGAGCCTTTGGAGGCGGACAGCTTTATCCGCACTCTGGAGGCAAAGTTCAGGCTGCTACAGTGCACTGAACACCAGAAGGCGCTGTACGCAGCGCAACAGCTTCAAGGAGAAGCTGGTACATGGTGGGCGAACTACATCGCCTCATTACCGGCTGGCCATGCCGTCACATGGACGGAGTTCTGGGAGGCGTTCCGCACCTATGAAATACCTCCCGGTGTTATGGAAAGGAAGCTCCAGGAGTTCCTGGAGCTGAAGCAAGGCGAGAGGAGTGCTCATGAGTACTCCAGGTCATTCAACCGGCCGGCGCAGTATGCGCCAGGATTTGTGAGAGCAGAGGAAGACAAGCGCAACACATTCTTCCGGGGCCTGAATTCCAAGATGAAGGTCCATCTCGCCCAAAGCAATCGCGGCACATTCAACGATCTAGTTAATACCGTGATTCTACCAGAAAATGCTCAGCGCGAGCGCGGTTCTGATAAGAGGAAACGCAGCGCGCTGACTAGTAGCCGTGGTGGGACGCCACAAAAATACCGTGTGGTGTATCGCTCAAAATCCGGTCAGAGATGGCAACCACCGGCGCGACCGCCTCAGTTCCGCGGTCGGCAATATAAAGCGCCGGGCTTCCGACTGACGTATCCACCACAGCAACAGCAGCAGCAAAGGATGGTCCCGCGTGCACCTCAGTTTCAACAGCGTGCACCGGGATTCCGTCCTCAAGTCGGCGGGACCCCGACACCTTACACATGCTTCACGTGTGGCCGTGTCGGGCATATTTCAAGGGACTGCCCCGATCCGCGACAGGGCAGGGGTGCAGCACCGCATCAGGGTGCTAATCAGCCCCATAATCAGCCCAAGAAACCAGCACCAAAACCCAGCAACGTCCACCACTTAGCCATCGAAGACGTGCCGGAAGGTAAACCTGTCCTCGCGGGTACGTTTTCTTACTTAGATTACCCCGTAGTCATACTTTTTGACTCCGGTGCCACCCATAATTGCATAAGTCAGTATTATGTTATTAAATATCAATTGTCTATCATTCCCACAAATAGTTCATACTTGATATGCTTTCCGGGTGGGAAAATAACAGCTGATAGGATAGTTTATAGAGCACCATTACAATTGGGTGGGAATCTATATCCGACTTCTCTAATCATGTTAGAGAGTCAGAAACTTGATGTCATTTTAAGAATGTCATGGCTACATCACCATGGCGCTGTCCTTGACATCATTCCACGTGTGGTTCGTTTAAACTCTCTACTTCATGAACCACATGTTCTTACTCTTGACCGTTCGGTTCGAGAAGCTCCAGACACATATAACACGGAAGCCATAAAACTTGAGGATATTCGTGTGGTCCTTGAATACCCGGATGTCTTTCCGGATAATCTTCCGAGCATGCCACCCAAAAGAGATGTCGAGTTCAAGATTGAACTTGTACCTGGGACGACGCCGATATCACGGAGACCATACAAGATGGCTCCGAATGAGCTGGCTGAACTGAAGGAGCAGCTCAACGATTTAATGAGGGTTTCATTCGACCGAGTTTCTCGCCATGGGGATGCTCGGCGCTGTTTGTGAAGAAAAAAGATGAAACCTTGAGGTTGTGTGTGGACTACCGACCTCTCAACGCCGTCACCATCAAGAATAAATATCCACTGCCCCGCATCGATATTCTCTTCGATCAACTTGTGTGTACGAGTGTATTTTCAAAATGGATCTTCGCTCTGGATATCATCAAATCAGGATCCGGGCGGAGGATATTACGAAGACGGCCTTCTCGACGAGATACGGAATGTATCAATACCTCATCATGTCCTTTGGTCTTACCAACGCCCCAGCACACTTCATGCATCTCATGAACTCAGTGTTCATGCCGGAGTTGGACAAGTTTGTGGTGGTGTTCATAGACGACATTTTGGTTTACTCCAAGTCTGAAGAAGAACACGCCAAACACTTGCATATCGTGCTTCAACGATTGCGAGACCATAAGCTTTATGCCATGTTCAGAAAGTGCGAGTTTTGGATCAGCCAAGTGCCATTCCTTGGTCACATTATTTCTGCAGAAGGCATTGCAGTTGATCCAAGGAAAATCGAACAAGTGCTGAAATGGAAGTCCCCCACATCAGTCCACGAAGTCAGGAGTTTCCTCGGGTTAGCAGGATATTATCGGAGATTCATACCGAATTTCTCCAAGCTTGCTAAACCGATGAATGAACTGTTGAAGAAGGAGATCAAATATGTTTGGAGCTCAGCTTGTGAATAAGCTTTCCAAGCATTAGTGAAGCATCTTACAACAGCCCCGGTGTTAGCTCAACCGTATACAACCAAGCCCTTCGACGTATATTGTGATGCGTCTGGCATCGGGCTTGGCTGTGTATTGATGCAAGGAGGAAGAGTGGTCCCCTATGTGTCATGTCAACTACGTAACCACGAGCAGCACTATCCGACTCATGACCTTGAGCTCGCTGCTGTGGTATTAGCCTCGAAGATGTGGAGGCACTATTTGCTTGGAAACTTAGTGCACCTCTACACCGACCACAAAAGTCTATGTGGGGACCACCCCGTGGTTCACTCACTCCAGGATCGCATAGGGTGGTGCCGTGCGATGCGACACCTAACAGCACACACGAAAAGATTAAAGAACAGCATACAAACTTTTATTTGATATAAAATAGCAGAAGTCTTTTTACAAAACCTATTCATACAGCGGAAGTAATATACATATATGTCCTCTCATCCTAGCTATGCAAAAGTCCAGACGTCCAGCCCGGGGACGCTACACACTAGCAGCAAGTAACCAGAGATCACGGCGGCGTGCAGGGCTCCAGCTCGGCCGTGTACCCCGACGGGGGAATCACCTCGTCCTCGGAACCTTCCTCATAACTCTCACCTGCACACAGCTCAAAATTTTGCAACCGTGAGCACGATGGCTCAGCAAGTCTTAACCGTCAACCCTAGGCATGGAACTCTACGTGCAAGGATATGTAAGATGGGAAAAGGAATTTGCGACAAAGACATGCCTATAAGTTGGCCCTTAATTTCAGTTTTATAGCAGCAGATTCATGTGCCTTAGGCAGCCCTCACATCGGAAGTCCACAATCAAACAAGAAACACTTTCCTCCGATGTGGTGATGCCCAAAGTGGAATATAAACTTAATTAGCTCTATGTCTACAGCAATCAAGGTATTCAAGACATTAAGATCAATACAGCATTTTCAGTTGGCTTATTTCACTTCTTACTACGTCACAGCACAGTGAACAAGCGGGTACTCAAATAACCGCGAGGGACGGTGATTGCAATCAAGACACACCCGGATAACACGTCACATACACCCACTTTCAGAAGCGTGATTCCACACCCCTTCCTACTCTGTTGTATGCAACAACCTTTCAAAGGCAACCCAAATGCCGAACCGGTCCATCCGTAACGGGCAGGAGGTCCCCGCGTGGAGCGTGACTGTGCCCACCGGCATATTTACACCTTTCTACCCTCAACCCACTCCTATTTACGGTTGGGTAAGCCTCGGCACCCAGGTTAACCAATTACATCGGTTTCCTGGTTCCCATATGCCAGTATGCATCCGGTACTGTTCGATACTTGTCCAGCAGGGCCTCGCACGGACGGTCCTCAACCGACGCCAACAGGGCTACGCATGTGAGACCTCTGCTCACTGCTTCCTATCCCCCTGCTGGGTCTCATTTTCATAACTTAAGCCATTTTCTACCTCTTTTCATTCCGTGTAATAAGTACTGTCTCGCGAGTAGCTTCCAACTACTCGACTTCTACCGAGATCCTAACCATTAGCATGGCATTCTCTACTCGTCGAGTTTGTACACTACCCAACCCTTTATAGGATTTAAAAGGCTATGCAAGTGGGGTTTCAATCACCCTAACTCTAATGCATACATTTCAACCTAGACATAAGTGATACAAATGAAAAACTTTATAAAAGATACTTAAGTGCAAACCGAGGCTTGCCTGGTTGCGAGTTAAAGGGGAAGTCAGCTTCTGGTGGGAGGACGTCCAACGGCTCCGGTGCGTCCTCAACTTCGGTCACTATTATGAAATGTAATAAAATACATATATAAGTATTAAGGATTTATAAGAATTGAACTACTATTCATAGCTATTGCTATTTTGGGATACTTAATTGGCTTTGGGATTTTTACAGTGGATACTAGACTCTCTAAGGATGATTTGAGCCAAATTTGGAGATATGTCATTGCACAATGTAGTATTTAAAATTTCTACAAGTACAATGCTTCTCTGAATTTTGAGCCCAATTCAGGAGCTTTGACATAGCTAGAAATGGAAGATCTGATTAGGGTAAGTCTCCATGGTTCTAACAAAATTTGTTTCACCATTTTTGGAGCTACCATCAGAGAGATATGAATTTTTGAAGTTTGGACAGGAGTGCTGAACAGTTCCTGTTTAAATTTAAATTTCCAAATAAAGGCTGAACTTGGGAAGGTAATTTGACATAGCAAATTAACTCCAATGAAGCCCAAACTTTTACTGGTGATCAGTATCTATGAAGAGGATTTGCTGCCCAAATTTGGGAATATTTCATAAAGAATTACTGCTGTAATAAATCCCTAAAGGATTTAATAAAAACAATTCTACAGAAATTCCTGGGCATTTTCATAGCCTAAAATTGGTTTCTCTGTGAAGTACTCCTCATGAGGATTCAAACAAAATTGGTCTCACTCTTTTTGGAGTTTTCTACACAAGGTTATGGGCTTGCAAAATCAGCTAATTCCTGGAATTATTTCCCTAATAGAAACTTCAAATAATTGGAACTGGGCCCACTGTTTTAAATCGGACCAGTGAGATTTCGGCAATACTGGGGGCTACGGGGTTATTCCCGTGCAGCCGCACTGGATCTGGCGCCACAGGCCGATCCCCGCGCGTACACGGAGGCTGACCGGTGGGACCCGGCCCTCCTTCGTCTTCCTCGTGCTGCCCGTGCCTCCCGCGGCGGCGCACGCCGGCGAGGCTTGCCGGGACGGGGTTCCCGTGGTCCAAACTTCATCAAACTCGCCGCCTGTGAGTTCTACACCGTGCTGAACACGATGGTGGGGTCGGGAGCCGATGACAACTGCCGGAAAGGTGCTTGCACCGGTGACCATGTCGGCCCCTACTTCGGTGACCACGTTCTCCCTCGACAGTTGGTCTTTCAGCCTAGGGTTCGCTCCAAAAGCACCAGTGTCACATGGACAACATCGACCCATAGCCCGTTCTCCATGAAAACCCCCGGGGAGGTTACCTCACCGTCGACCCGAGCCCGCAAAACTCCGGCGGCGACAAAAACTCGGTACCTGACATCTCTACTTGATCATTTGAGCTGCTAGGACTTCGGGGAGATGCGCAAGCATGTGCTGGAGCTACTCTAAGCTCATCTAGTGCGGAGCTACCCCGAGCACAACGAATTTCTTCGAAGGGTCCTCGGGTTTCTAAAGAACCGCCATCGCCAAACTTCAAAATACTCGGTACCGGAGCTAAGAAAGCAGGAACTGGTGGGAGGGAAGGAAGAAGGGTTCCTCACGCACCTCTGGGACCTTTTGGTTGATCGGAAGAGGCCGTAAATCCGTTGGGTGACGGTGTGGCGTACAGACGATCAACACCGGAGCTCCGAAGGGAATTCCAGCTCGTAGGCGCCCACCGCCGGTGCTGGTGTTCACTAGAGGCTTCGGGGAGAAGGAGAGAGACCTGGTGCAAGGTTCCCGTGGCTCAGCCGCACGAGAGGCATGCCGAGCTCGCCGGGCGTCGATGAGCCGAATGGTTCTTCCGCCGGGCAGGGTTCTGAGTTCGCGAGGCTCGAGCAGAGCGTGGAGAGGCTACGGGGTAATGGGGATAGGGCAGATACTGCACTCGGCTGCCGCTATAACCGGCCACGCGCGTGAACCGACGTCGGGGGAAGCAGCTCGGTGGACAACATCGGGCGACGGGCTGCCCGGGAGCTGGCCCACGGTGATCACCCGAGGAGGAAAACAGTCGGTTGGTTTGCTGTGTGGCTGACAATTGGGCCCCACTATTTCTAATTCTTATCCAATTTTCTCTGATATTTTACCCCAGAAACTCAACATTAAAGACTTGACTTCACCCCAAAGTCATAGTTTGAATTTGCTGAATTCAAATAGTTTGAATTCTGTTGTGAAATTTGGATGTGGTTTGATCATTTGAATTTGAAAAATGAGTTTGAATTCTCCACTTTGTATTGCCTCAAAATATAGCAAACCAGCTCCAAAGTTTCCAATTTTTGGCATGGCTGCTTATTAAAAGGTGGAGAACACATTTGTGAACCCAAATTTTGAAATTGAGGGAATTGAAATTTGAAACTGAATTTCAAATTCAAATTGGAAGGCTTTTCCTTTTAATCCCAAACAAATATGAAAACTCCTCCAAATGAGCTGAATTTTGGAAGGGCGAACATGTGGGCTATGAAGACCCATGTTATGAATTTAGATCTCCATGTTTGGAAGTTTTGGGAAGTCTAAACCCTCACTTTGAACTCACCCCCTTATAATTCAAAGTTTTAATTTCCCCTCATTTTTCATAAGTGTACATGAGCTAAATTTTTCTTGCTACCACTTTTGGGGATTTTACATCCCTCCCCCCTTAAAATGAATCTCGTCCCGAGATTCCAAAGGAAAAGTAAAGTGGGGAAAAACTTTACCGGGTATATGATGATAGCAAGTCCCGATAATATGTTCGTAAATAGTCCTCGCTTTCCCATGTCGCCTCATCAGCGGTATGGTTACTCCAAAAGACCTTGTATAACCATAAGGTCCGGTTTCTTGTGGCACGAGTCTTTTCATCGATGATCCGGATGGGATACTCCGTGTACGTGAGGTCCGGTTGAAGAACTTCTATGTCTTCTGTATGGATTTCAGCAGAGGGTTTGAGGCACTTCCTCAGCTGAGAGATGTGGAAGACGTTGTGAATGCCTGCAAGAGACGCCGGTAAATCCAAGCGATAGGCCACGGGTCCGCATCTTTCAATGACGGTGAACGGACCAATGAACTGCGGCGCAAGTTTACCCTTCACTCCGAAACGGTGAACTCCCTTCATCAGAGACACACGGACATAAACATGGTCCCCGAAGTCGAAGTGGAGAGGGCGGCGTCTCTTATCCACATAGCTCTTCTGATGAGATTGAGCAGCCTTGAGATTGGCTTGTATTACTCGCACTCGTTCTTCAGCTTCATTCACAAGTTCAATGCCGTAGATTACTCGCTCGCTGGACTCGCACCAGTTGGGAGGTGTGCGACATTTCCGGCCGTAGAGAGCTTCATACGGCGCCATCTTGATGCTAGCTTGATAGCCATTGTTGTAAGAAAACTCCACCAACGGCAAATGATCGTCCCAATTCTTGCCGTGGTGGATGGCACAAGCGCATAGCATGTCTTCCAGCACTTGATTCACCCGTTCAGTTTGACCATCTGTCTGCGGGTGATACGCGGAGCTTCGGATCAGTTTGGTCCCCAATGATGCGTGCAGCTGTTCCCAGAACCGAGAGACGAACAGCGCACCGCGATCTGAAATAATAGAGCAGGGAACTCCGTGCAAACACAAGATCCTTGCAATGTATAGCTCCACATATTGCTTGGCCACGTACTTTGTATGTACGGGGATAAAATGAGCCGACTTGGTTAGTCGATCGACTATCACCCAAATCGAGTCATGTTTGTGAGACGTGAGAGGTAATCCGACTATGAAGTCCATGCTGATATCCTCTCACTTCCACGCCGGAATGTTCAATGGTTGCAGCTGTCCGGCTTTACGCATATGGTCGGCCTTCACACGCCGACACGTATCACATTCGGATACGTATTTTGCGATTTTTCTTTTCATCCGTGTCCACCAAAACCTGGTTTTCAGATCCTGGTACATCTTGTTGCTGCCCGGATGAATAGAATACTTGGACAAATGAGCTTCGTCCAAGATTTTCTTCCGAAGCTTCAAGTCACGGGGTACCACTATACGGTCTTTAAACCATAGAGTGTTATGTTCATCTATTCGGAAGCACTTCATTTCGTCATTCTCCATCCTTCTCCGAATGTGCGACATTCCCATGTCCTTCCTCTGAGCTTCCATAATCTCCTCTCTTATGGTTGGGATGAGAGCAAGATTATATAACGCCCCATATGGAACCAAGTACAGACTCGGCTCCTCCTCTTTAGGTGGGGTGATGGACAGATTGTTGACATGAGATTTGCGGCTCAAGGCGTCGGCAACCACGTTTGCCTTACCGGGATGGTAGTGAATCTCGATCTCATAGTCTTTGATCAGTTCTAGCCATCTCCGTTGCCGCATATTCAACTCCTTTTGAGTGAAGATATACTTCAAACTCTTGTGGTCAGTGTAGAGGTGCACTAAGTTCCCAAGCAAATAGTGCCTCCACATCTTCAAGGCCAATACCACAGCAGCAAGCTCGAGATCATGAGTCGGATAGTGCTGCTCGTGGTTATGGAGTTGACGTGAGCCATAGGCGACCACTCTGCCTCCTTGCATCAATACACAGCCAGGCCCGATGCCGGATGCATCACAATATACGTCGAAGGGCTTGGTTGTATCTGGTTGAGCTAACACCGGGGCTGTTGTAAGATGCTTCACTAATGCCTGGAAAGCTTATTCACAAGCTGAGCTCCAAACATATTTGATCCCCTTATTCAACAGTTTAGTCATCGGCTTAGCAAGCTTGGAGAAGTTGGGAATGAATCTCCGATAATATCCTGCTAACCCGAGGAAACTTCTGACTTCGTGGACTGATGTGGGGGACCTCCATTTCAGCACTTGTTCGCTTTTGCTTGGATCAACTGCAATGCCTTCTGCAGAAATGATATGACCAAGGAATGGCACTTGGCTGATCCAAAACTCGCACTTGCTGAACTTGGCATAAAGCTTATGGTCTCTTAATCGTTGAAGTACGATATGCAAGTGTTTGGCGTGTTCCTCTTCAGACTTGGAGTAGACCAAGATGTCGTCTATGAACACCACCACAAACTTGTCCAACTCCGGCATGAACAATGAGTTCATGAGATACATGAAGTGTGCTGGGGCGTTGGTGAGACCATAGGACATGACGAGGTACTCATATAATCCATATCTCGTAGAGAAGGCCGTCTTTGGGATATCCTCCGCTCGGATCTTGATTTGATGATATCCAGAGCGAAGATCCATCTTGGAAAATACACTCGCACCCACAAGTTGATCGAAGAGAATGTCGATGCGGGGCAGTGGATATTTATTCTTGATGGTGACGGCGTTGAGAGGTCGGTAGTCCACACACAACCTCAAGGTTTCATCCTTTTTATTCACAAACAGCGCCGAGCATCCCCATGGAGAGGAACTCGGTTGAATGAAACCCTTCTTCATTAAGTCATTGAGCTGCTCCTTCAATTCAGCCAGCTCGTTGGGAGCCATCTTGTATGGTCTCCGTGATATCGGCGTCGTCCCAGGTACGAGTTCAATCTTGAACTCGACATCTCTTTCGGGTGGCATGCCCGGAAGATCATCCGGAAAGACATCCGGGTATTCACGGACCACACGAATATCCTCCAGTTTCATGGCTTCCGTGTTATATGTGGCTGGGGTTTCTTGAACCGAATGGTCAAGAATAAGAACATGTGGTTCATGAAGTGGAGAGTTTAAACAAACCACACGTGGAATGATGTCAAGAACAGCACCATGGTGATGTAGCCATGACATTCCTAAAATGATATCAAGTTTTTGACTCTCTAACATGATTAGAGAAGTCAGATATAGATTCCCACCCAACTGTAATTATTCTCTATAGACCATTCTATCAGCTGTTATTTTCCCGCCCGGAGAACATATCAAATATGAATTATTTGTGGGAATGATAGGCAGTTGATATTTAATAACATAAGACTGACTTATGAAATTATGGGCGGCACCGGAGTCAAAAAGTATGACTACGGGACGATCTAGGTAAGAGAACGTACCCGCGACGACGGGTTCGCCTTCCGGCACGTCTTCGATAGCTAATTGGTGGACGTTGCCGGGTTTTGGTGCTGGTTTCTTGGGATGGTTGCGGGGCTGATTAGCACCCTGATACGGTGCTGCACCCCTTCCCTGTCATGGCTCGGGGCAGTACCTCGAAATGTGCCCGACACGGCCACACGTATAGCACGTGTAAGGTGTCGGGGTCCCGCCGACTTGAGGACGGAATCCCGGTGCACGCTGTTGAAACTGAGGCGCACGCGGGACCATCCTTTGCTTCTGCTGTTGCTGCAGTGGATACGTCGGTCGAAAGCCCGGCGAATTATATTGCCGACTGCGAAACTGAGGCGGTCGCGCCGGTGGCTGCCATCTCTGACCGGATGGTGAGCGATACACCACGCGGTATTTCTGTGGCGTTCCACCACTGCTGCTCGTCAGCGCGCTGCGTTTCCTCTTGTCAGAACCGCGCTCGCGCTGAGCATTCTCTTGTAGAATCACGGCATTAAATAGATCGTTGAATGTGCCGCGATTGCTCTGGGCGAGATGGACCTTCATCTTTGAATTCAGGCCCCGGAAGAAAGCGTTGCGCTTATTGTCTTCCGTCCCCACGAATCCGGGCGCATACTGCGCCAGCTGGTTGAATAACCTGGAGTACTCATGAGCACTCCTCTCGCCTTGTCCTAGCGCCAGGAACTCCTGGAGCTTCATTTCCATCACACCGGGAGGTATGTGATAGGCGCGGAACGCCTCCCGGAACTCCGTCCACGTGACGGCATGGCCAGCCGGTAAGGAGGCGGTGTAGTTCGCCCACCAGGTACCGGCTTATCCTTGAAGCTGTTGCACTGCGCACAGCACCTTCTGATGTTCGGTGCATCGTAGCAGCCCGAACTTCGCCTCCAGAGTGCGGATAAAGCTGTCCGCCTCCAAAGGTTCTTCGGCCTCCGTGAAGACCGGTGGATGGGTCGCCATGAATTCTGAATACGAACTTTGTTGGGGCTGGCACTGCCCATTGTCTTGGCGTCCTCCCTTATGGGACGCATTCTGCTGCACCAACATCCGCAGCAGCTCGGTTTGCTCGTCGCGCGAGCCGAGCACTGCGGCGAGAACCTCCGCAAGATTCCTTGGAAGTTCTGGCGGTGGAGGAGGTGGTTGCTTCTGCGTCGTGGTTTGCTCCGGAGGTGGAGACTCATCACCACGAACTTGACTCTGATCTCCCTCCTCTTGCGTTGAACGTGTCCGCACCATTCTGCATTCATACCATTCAAACGATCAACACATGGGTTTAGCTCATCCAGTCTATAGAATAGGAATGCGAGAATGGGATAAACAATGCGCATAACAATCACACATATGGATAAAGTATAAACTTTATGCAACATATACATCCCTGGACCGTGTCAAATGATCGAGTTCTAAAGTATTGAACTTTATGGATTAAAAGTTCATTTCGACCATCGGGGTCATCATGGGATGTTAAGTGTGTTAGCATTCGTAATTCCTCGCTATTGTACTGGACTCAAACATGTACTCGCTCGAAGTGATATGTCAAATGCATAAATCCTTCGACTCCAACTCGCTGGTTTACAACAGCCACTGGACGTCAAACGGTAAAACTAAGTGTTTTGGTTGAAACACAGAAAATTCCAGAGAGCATTTGGTCTGTCCTGTTTTTGGACAGTACCTACTCATCTGAGATTTCCCTCCCTTTGGAGGGAGATTTTGTTCTGGAGCTCTACATAAAAGTTGTAGAGGACTTCAACCCTTTCCAGAATGGTATCCCACACCTCCATTGGTTTAACCAATCCTAAGTTATGCCCTGTTTAATTCCAGGAACATTTCTGCCAAAAACAGGGAAGATTGTTCCTAAGTTTTTGAGATTGAACCTATACTCCGAATTGACTCTTAGTCCAATATAGGAGTTTAGTAACCGCTAAATGGATTCTAAACTTCATTTTGACTCTTTTCTTTGAAAATAAACTTTTATGCAGTCGGTACTACGTTTCCTCACCAAAGAAAAATCCTAAACCGGTATTCCAGCTTATACGTGTCAAATTGTGGAACTAAAGTCATCACTCACAAACAGTTTCTACATGTCATGCACTAACATGGTTAATGTACCTGCAGAAAAACACACAATAATGGTGCACACAAAGTTTTTTGACATTTTCAGGCAGTTCCATATCATAATAAAGACATACGGTCTGTATCATTGCCATACGGATCGTCCTTGAGTCAAGCCACGTCTCAAGGTACATGGTCGTGTTTTCACACCACACGACGGGGAACCCGAGTAGAGCGCGAACGGGTCGTCACGGTTGGGAATTTTACCAAGCCAACGGATACCACCTACTGCCTCATGACCGTTGAGGCACGCCGATGGCGAGCGCTGCGTATGGCCCTTTGAACATTAAATGTTCAAGAGTTGCATACTATCGTGTTGCTTACCACACGATGGGGTATTCTCACTTTTGCCTAAAGCACACTGGAGAACTGCGTTTTCATATGCTCTCAGAACCATTGAGAGGTTGAGAGACTCATATTCACTACCGTGCCAAGCCACGGTATAACCTTCCATACCATTACTCGTATCGCGAGTTACCGCAATTGATCCGCCTGCGGTGGCGTACCTTACCCCTTACCTAACGTCGGAGCGTCGTTACAGAATGTATAACAATTATGTTAGCTTTTCCACCTAAGTAGCTACTACTATCATAGACCTTATGTGGGCTTATTGACTACTCCTCACTCGACTACTTCTAAATTTTTAAAATAGGCTCTTTTCGAGCGTGTTACTCCCAATGCGGCTCTGATACCACATCTGTGGGGACCACCCCGTGGTTCACCCACTCCAGGATCGCATAGGGTGGTGCCGTGCGATGCGGCACCTAACAGCACACACGAAAAGATTAAAGAAAAACATACAAACTTTTATTTGATATAAAACAGCGGAAGTCTTTTATTTGATATAAAACAGCGGAAGTCCTCTCATCCTAGCTATGCAAAAGTGCAGTCGTCCAGACCGGGGACACTACACACTAGCAGCAAGTAACTGGAGATCACCGCGGCGTGCAGGGCTCCAGCTCGGCCGTGTACCCCGACGGGGGCATCGCCTCGTCCTCGGAACCTTCCTCATAACTCTCACCTGCACACAGCTCAAAATATTGCAACCGTGAGCACGATGGCTCAGCAAGTCTTAACCGTCAACCCTAGGCATGGAACTCTACGTGCAAGGATATGTAAGATGGGAAAAGGAATTTGCGACAAAGACACGCCTATAAGTTGGTCCTTACTTTCAGTTTTATAGCAGCAGGTTCATGTGCCTTAGGCAGCCCTCACATCGGAAGTCCACAATCAAACAAGAAACGCTTTCCTCTGATGTGGTGATGCCCAAAGTGGAATATAAACTTAATTAGCTCTATATCTACAGCAATCAAGGTATTCAAGACATTAAGATCAATACAGCATTTTCAGTTGGCTTATTTCACTTCTTACTACGTCACAGCGCAGGGAACAAGCGGGTACTCAAATAACCGCGAGGGACGGTGATTGCAATCAAGACACACCCGGATAAAACGTCACATACACCCACTTTCGGAAGCGTGATTCCACACCCCTTCCTACTCTTTTGTATGCAACAACCTTTCAAAGGCAACCCAAATGCCGAACCGGTCCATCCGTAACGGTCAGGAGGTCCCCGCGTCGAGCGTGACTGTGCCCACCTGCAGATTTACACCTTGCTACCCTCAACCCACTCCTATTTACGGTTGGGTAAGCCTCGACACCCAGGTTAACCAATTACATCGGTTTCCTGGTTCCCATATGCCAGTATGCATCCGGTACTGTTCGATACTTGTCCAGCAGGGCCGCACACGGACGGTCCTCAACCGACGCCAACAGGGCTACACACGTGAGACCTCTGCTCACTGCTTCCTATCCCCCTGCTGGGTCTCATTTTCATAACTTAAGCCATTTTCTACCTCTTTTCATTCCGTGTAATAAGTACTATCTCGCGAGTAGCTTCCAACTACTCGACTTCTACCGAGATGCTAAACATTAGCATGACATTCTCTACTCGTCGAGTTTGTACACTTCCCAAACCTTTATAGGATTTAAAAGGCTATGCAAGTGAGGTTTCAATCACTCTAACTCTAATGCATACATTTTAACCTAGACATAAGTGATACAAATGAAAAACTTTATATAAGGTACTTAAGTGCAAACCGGGGTTGCCTGGTTGCGAGTTAAAGGGGAAGTCAGCTTCTGGTGGGAGGACGTCCAACGGCTCCGGTGCGTCCTCAACTTCGGTCACTATTATGAAATGTAATAAAATACATGTATAAGTATTAAGGATTTATAAGAATTGAACTACTATTCATAGCTATTGCTATTTTGGGATCCTTAATTGGCTTTGGGATTTTTACAGTGGACACTAGACTCTCTAAGGATGATTTGAGGCAAATTTGGACATATGTCATTGCACAATGTAGTATTTAAAATTTCTACAAGTACAATGCTTCTCTGAATTTTGAGCCCAATTCAGGAGCTTTGACATAGATAGAAATGGAAGATCTGATTAGGGTAAGTCTCCATGGTTCTAAGAAAATTTGTTTCACGATTTTTGGAGCTACCATTAGAGAGATATGAATTTTTGAAGTTTGGACAGGAGTGCTGAACAGTTCCTGTTTAAATTTGAATTTCCAAATAAAGGCTGAACTTGGGAAGGTAATTTGACCTAGCAAATGAACTCCAATGAAGCCCAAACTTTTACTGGAGATCATTATCTATTAAGAGGATTTGCTGCCCAAATTTGGGAATATTTCATAATGAATTGCTCCTGTAATAAATCCCTAAAGGATTTACTAAAAACAATTCTACAGAAATTCCTGGGCGTTTTCATAGCCTAAAATTGGTTTCTGTGTGAATAATCCTCATGAGGATTCCAACAAAATTGGTCTCACTCTTTTTGGAGTTTTCTACACAAAGTTATGGGATTGCAAAGATCAGCTAATTCCTGGAATTATTTCCCTAATAGAAACTTCAAATAATTGGAACTGGGCCCACTGTTTTAAATCGGACCAATGAGATTTCGGCAACACTGGGGGCTACGGGGTTATTCCCGCGCAGCCGCACTGGATCCGGCGCCACAGGCCGATCCCCGTGCGTACACGGAGGCTGACCGGTGGGACCCGGCCCTCCTTCGTCTTCCTCGCGCTGCCCGCGCCTCCCGCTGTGGCGCACGCCGGTGAGGCTCGCCGGGACGGGGTTCCCGTGGTCCAAACTTCATCAAACTCGCCGCCTGTGAGTTCTACACCGTGCAGAACATGATGGTGGGGTCGGGAGCCGATGACAATGGCCGGAAAGGTGCTTGCACCGGTGACCATGTCGGCCCGTACTTCGGTGACCTAGTTCTCACTCGACAGTGGGTATTTCGGCCTAGGGTTCGCTCCAAAAGCACCAGTGTCACATGGACAACATCGACCCATAGCCCGTTCTCCATGAAACCCCCGGGGAGGGGACCTCACCGTCGACCCGAGCCCGCAAAACTCTGGCGGCGACAAAAACTCTGTACCTGGCATCTCTAATTGATCATTTGAGCTGCTAGGACTTCGGGGAGATGCGCAAGCATGTGCTGGAGCTACTCTAAGCTCATCTAGTGCGGAGCTACCCCGAGCACAACGAATTTCTTCGAAGGGTCCTCGGGTTTCTAAAGAACCGCCGTCGCCAAACTTCAAAATACTCGGTACCGGAGCTAAGAAAGCAGGAAGTGGTGGGAGGGAAGGAAGAAGGGTTCCTCACGCACCTCAGGGACCTTTTGGTTGATCGGAAGAGGCCGTAAATCCGTCGGGCGACGGTGTGGCGTATAGACGATCAACACCGGAGCTCCGAAGGAAATTCCAGCTCGTAGGCGCCAACCGCCGGTGCTGGTGTTCACTTGAGGCTTCGGGGGGCAGGAGAGAGACCTGGCGCAAGCTTCCCGTGGCTCAGCCGCGCGAGAGGCACGCCGAGCTCACCGGGCGTCGATGAGCCAAATGGTTCTTCCGCCGGGCAGGGTTCTGAGTTCGCGAGGCTCGAGCAGAGCGTGGAGGGGCTACGGGGTAATGGGGATAGGGCAGATACTGCACTCGGCTGCCGCTATAACCGGCCACGCGTGTGAACCGACGTCGGGGGAAGCAGCTCGGTGGACAACGTCGAGCGACGGGCTGCCCGGGAGCTGGCGCGCGGTGATCACCCGAGGAGGAAAACAGTCGGTTGGTTTGCTTTGGGTGGCTGACAATTAGGCCCCACTATTTCTAATTCTTATCCAATTTTCTCTGATATTTTACCCCAGCAACTCAACATTAAAGACTTGACTTCACCCCAAAGTCATAGTTTGAATTTGCTGAATTCAAATAGTTTAAATTATGGTGTGAAATTTGGATGTGGTTTGATCATTTGAATTTGAAAAATGAGTTTGAATTCTCCTCTTTGTATTGCCTCAAAATATAGCAAACCAGCTCCAAAGTTTCCAATTTTTGGCATGGCTTCTTATTAAAAGGTGGAGAACACATTTGTGAATCCAAATTTTGAAATTGAGGGAATTGAAATTTGAAACAGGATTTGAAATTCAGATTGGAAGACTTTTCCTTTTAATCCCAAACAAATATGAAAACTCCTCCAAATGAGCTGAAATTTGGAAGGGTGAACATGTGGGCTATGAAGATCTAAGTTATGAATTTAGATCTCCATGTTTGGAAGTTTTGGGAAGTCTAAACCCTCACTTTGAACTCATCCCCTTATAATTCAAAGTTTTAATTTCCCCTCATTTTTCATAAGTGTACATGATCTGATTTTTTCTTGCTACCACTTTTGGGCATTTTACAGTCTGAAATATATATTCACTCAAAAGGAGTTGAATATGCGGCAACGGAGATGGCTAGAACAGATCAAAGACTATGAGATCGAGATTCACTATCATCCCGGTAAGGCAAACGTGGTTGCCGATGCCTTAAGCCGCAAATCTCATGTCAACACCCTGTCCATCACCTCACTTGAAGAGGAGGAGCCGAGTCTGTACTTGGTTCCACATGGGGCATTATATAATCTTGCTCTCGTCCCTACCATACGAGAGGAGATTATGGAAGCTCAAAAGAAAGACATGGGAATGTCGCACATTCGGAGAAGAATGAAGAAGGGCGAAATGAAATGCTTCCGAAGGAATGATAACGGTACTCTATGGTTTAAAGACCGTATAGTGGTACCCCGTGACATGAAGCTTCGGAAGAAAATCTTGGACGAAGCGCATTTGTCCAAGTATTCTATTCATCCGGGCAGCAACAAGATGTACCAAGATCTGAAAACCAGGTTTTGGTGGACACAGATGAAAAGAGAAATCGCAAAGTACGTATCCGAATGTGATACGTGTCGGCGAGTGAAAGCCGGCTATATGCGTAAAGCCAGACAGCTGCAGCCATTGAACATTCCGGCATGGAAATGGGAGGATATCAGCATGGACTTCATAGTCGGGTTACCTCTCACCTCCCACAACCATGATTCGATTTGGGTGATAGTCGATCGAATAACCAAGTCGGCACATTTTATTCCCGTACATACGGGCTACGTAGCCAAGAAATATGCGGAGCTTTATATTGCAAGAATCCTGTGCTTGCACGGTGTTCCCCGCTCCATTATTTCAGATCGCGGTGCGCTGTTCGTCGCTCGGTTTTGGGAACAGCTGCACGCGTCATTGGAGACCAAACTGATCCGAAGCTTCGCGTATCACCCGTAGACGGATGGTCAAACTGAACGGGTGAACAAAGTGCTGGAAGACATGATACATGCTTGTGCCATCTGAAGCTTTCATACTCGTTGGAGGACATTGCACACTGCATTTCCGCTGTAAGTCCTTCCACAAAGCAGTCCTGTTTCTGCTCATCAGTCTCGATGTCCCGTGGTGCATAACGGGATAGTTGGGTGAATTTAGTGATGTATTCCCTCACAGTCATGTTTCCTTGCTGCAGCCCCAAGAACTCCTTTCTCTTGTTTTTGAGTTCACTCCTTGGTATGTAATGGTTGCGGAAACTGCGCTTGAACTCTTCCCATGTGATGTTCTCAGGGTCATGATGGGCGGCCACGTAAGCGGTCCACCAATCAGCAGCAGGTCCTTGCAATTGGTGAGAGGCAAACAGCACCCTCTCATACCCTTGGCATTGTATGATCCTCATCTTGCTCTCAATGGTCTTTAGCCAATCATCTGCCTCCAGAGGTTCAACAGCACTTGCAAACTTTGGAGGTTGAGTCCCTAGAAACTCACTCAACCTTGGTTGGCGTGGTGCAGCTTGTGGAGGTCGAACTTGGTGCAAGTTGGCCACCACTTGAGTTAGGCTCTGGATGAGCTGATTCTGATTTTCAAGCATTTGGTGGATGGGATCAACTCCTTCACGGCGACCACCCCTGTCTTGTCCTCCAAAAAGATGAGGGTTGCCGGCCTCATCGTTGTTGTTGGCGGGGTTGGCACCACGACCCTTTCCTCTTCCGGCCATCTATCATGATCAACCTAATGTTAATTTAAAGCATTTCGTATTAAATTCCCAATTTGCTTGTTTAAACTTAAACTCATGAGGTCTTATTATATTAATATTTTCTGAGGGTTTCACATCTCACGCGAAAATAAATGCACTCTTAATTCACAGGGGTTCACACATCAAAGCAAAACATACTAAAGACGAGGTTGCGGACAAATGCCCATGGCTTCCACAACTCACGTCCCACACCAGACATTAACACACCATTAACTAAGGTATTGACTCGACTACTCGATAACCTGCTGAACTAAGGGAAAGGACTCTACACGACTCGTATCACTGAGCTGGCTCCTCGGGATCTTCCTCATTATTGCGGCTGCCCTCTGACTCTGCTTTGGGTGGGGAAGCTGCTGGTGGAGAAGTGCGGCGACGCCTGTTCGCCCGGCGGTCTGGGGAGTCTGGAGTCCATATGTCATTCACAGTGACACACAGTTCATTCCCATCTCCTCTTTCTCTCGCCCTCAAGCTGGCAGGAAGAAATGCCTCGGTCTCCTTCAGGGTGTCACGAACATCCTGAAGCTCCTGCTGACACTCCTGCAGTCGAGTGCTGAGCATAGCAGCATCCTCCAAGCACAGGTCCATGTGCTCATGGGAAGTCCCCAGCTGCACTGGCGGGTACTTGTACTCCGCTGTAGCATTCTCACGCTGGAGGACATACATGTACTCAGTCCTGTCCAGGTGGCGACGGTAGATGTAACTCTGGCAGGTGATGGCCTCCCAGGTGACATCCTTCTCGGCATCGACCTGTGTCGCTCAACAAGCTGGAGAGCGATGGATCTTGAGCAGCTGATTTTCATGGATAATCCTCATTTCTGAACTCCATTCTTCCCGCTTCTCACGGATGGTCCGGGTGGAGCAGTAGTGTATGGTTAGCTTGCCCGTATTGCCGGCGGCTTGGAGCATACGCCGAAGACAGCGCAACAAGCCTCCTATTGCCAATCCGTAGGAGTGGTACGTCACCGGACGATTCTCCTCTCTTAGGGCAAGGGCAACTACAGGAACTCTCCCTCCGGTGGACTTGCGGGCGGTGCGGATCATGCGAACCATCTAAAACATAAAGCATTTAAAATTAAGTTGGATAAGATTTAAATAAAAATTGTATTCTGAATAAAAGTTGGGGTAAGATGAATAAAGTGACCCCATTAAATCACACCTTCAACCCACACCTTTGTAAAATAGTTTTTAAGAAAATAGGGTTCTTAAATATGTCCATTTCTACCTAGGTCCACGTTCCTACGGGCAACCTTGGCTCTGATACCACTTCTGTCACACCTAGTTTCTCCGAAGAACAACCGAGTGAATATCACATCTATGCCAGGATCATTTTCTCATACATGTGCAGATAGTGAAGCATCATTTATTACAAGCCAGGTGTTGAATATAAATAAGTCTTACATAGCATGCGTCTCGATGGACGATAATAAGTTCATAATATGTAAACAAAACAGCAGCGGAATATAAATCGTGTGGTCACCATCACAGGCGTTGCCCGGGGGACTCCATGAACCTAGAATCCTTCTTCGGGTCCGAAGTCTTGGTCATTGAACACCACATCATCCCCTTGACCTGAGCAGCAATTTAAACAAACAAATATGCAAGGTTGAGTACCGTTGATACTCAGCAAGTGTGGGAAAGTTATGTCATGCATGGCTAGAATAAGGAGAGGTTGAACTCATGGTTAAAGCACTACACAATTATTGCCTACCACCTTAGCTTATTAAGCACCTACATTACTACACAGGTGAAATGGTCCCAATCTCCCATCACATCATCATAATCAAATAACCATAACATCATTTCCAATGTTAAGCTCCCCGCTTAACATCCTCAACTTTCAAATCCATCATCCTCTAATCATGAATAAGTCCAAGCCGCTCTTGACCGGGAGCACGGCTGTCATGACAGTTTTGACTCTGCAGAGTTTGCACCATTGTACCCACATGTAGTGATTTCATCCCCCGTTGCCGGGTGGACTAAAAGAACCTCCATTATGCCAGTGGCCACGAACCAGATTCACACTTCCCAGGTGTGTAGCCAGGAGATCACTACGAAGCCTTTACAAAGGTATTCCCGATGAGCGTGGGCCCACTGAGGTTTCACCCCTAACAGCATACAAGAGGCTCCAACCCCGCTGCAGTGGCCCCCTCTTGAGCCTTGCAGTTCATATGGTAGTCCAGCTGACACCTATTCCCCGCACCATCCAACACACTCATACTACGCCGGGGATACACCTAATTAATTGGCCATGCTGCCCCATCTCAGCATGTGGTTGGCACGGTAAAGCCAGGTTACATGCTCCATGAACCGGTCCTTAGGATCCAGGCAAGTACTAAACACAAACCCGAGTCTCGTGCACCCAGCACCAACCAAATCATCCAACTTGCCTCGATCCCTACCTCTACATAACTCACAATATCTCATTCAAGAGTAAGGTAAATAAATTGATGATCTCATATCCCAATTATCTCATTCTAAGCATGGCTAAGCATAAGCATATTAATAAATGACATGATAGAGTAAATCCCAACCCAAGCTTCAAGGAAACAAGGTAATGCAATTCTAGGGAAACTTCCTAGCATGGGTATCATATTCCAAATTGACCATGCAAATTAATTCTAACTACACATCCTAGTATAGGATCAAAGTGGTCAAGGACACTTGCCTTCTTCCTGCTGCTCTAGGAATGGAATGTCCTTGTCTTGGAAGGGGAGAACTTGCTCTGGGGCAGGTTCTATTCATGCCAATACACATAGCAAAAGAAAACAACAATTCATAAGACATAGTTCACACTTTCACTACATACAAACCACACATACATACATATGATAGTCATTCACATTTCTAAGTGTTGTGGTTACTCTAGATGTTTTGATTTTTAGCCTACATGCACTTTTAAACATATGTATATGATTTCTAACTTTTGTATTCATATTTCTGTTTGCACACTATATATGAATTTTAAATTTGAACAAATTCTTTATATTTGATTAATATACCTCTTAACTACCAAGTTGCATGGAAGGTAATTTCCTACTCCAAATAGGTTTTCAGATCTTCTACCAAATCCTAAACTGAAGTTTTTGGATTTGGAGACTTCATTTATCATTTTCTAATTATGCATACCTATTTCCTATATTTTTCAGATTTATTTTCTATGCCTAAAAGTGAGTTTTAATATTAAATAGTAGGACATGTCATCTAAACAGAATAGGTTCTGATATAAAATATTAAATAATATATTTTGAACTTCTCCTCTGAAGTGAACTAATTTAAATTTATTTTATGAATTTTCAGAATTATTTCCTAGCCCAAAATGTGTTTCTATAACTAATAAATATGAACAACAATTAGACAGATTCATTTCAGCTTAAAATCTATTTTTATCTTATTCTAAAGGGTTCCAAGTGCTAGGAGAGTTTAAATTTGAACTTAAAATGTGTTTGCCTTAACTTTTTAAATTTAAATCCTAGTCACATATTCAATTTTCTGGATTTAATATCATATAGGGTCAAAAAGGTAAATCCACCCTACTGCAGGGTCTAATTTATTATTTCATAAATTTCCAAGGGTCTAACTACACATAACAGAGGGGTTTTCCTAATTTTTATTAAGTCTAGGGCTAAAACTGATTTTTAAATGAATTTACACGAATTTCTGAAGTTCCAGGGGCTAGATCAGAAGTTTCTGGGGCTAGCTCGTGTTTTTCCGAAATCCCTAGGGGTAGCACGTAAGAATCCTGGCCTTTATAACGCGAGGCTAACATGGACCGTCCGATTTAAAACAGACGGCTCAGATTAGATCGCCGAACCGGTACGCTTGGGTTTTGATTCTACCGTGCGATTTAAAATAGACGGCCCTCGAAGGGGCCACGTCGCCCTGGCCGGAGCCAGCCCGCGCTGCCCGGCGGCGCGTGGCGGCGGGGGTAGCGATCTCGCCGGAGATCTTCGGGTTTTCGTCTATACTTCCTAAAACTTGGATTTCATGGCATAGAACGGTAGAGGGGAGGCCGGGGATCTCACCTCGGGGTTTTTCTTGAGCTCGGAGGCCCTGGAAGGTGGTCGGGGGCGTGGTCCGAGATGAAATAGCAGCGGTGCTCGCCGGAGCTGCGTCTAGGGTGCAAAACACCGGGTTTTCTTCACCTGCGTGACTCCCCGGAGGCGGTGGAACATGATCAGCGCGTTAGATCAGGAAATCCGAGCTAGGATCGAAGGAAAACGGCGAGAGAAGCTTCGGTTCTCACCGGGAGGAAAAACAGCTGATCGTGGGGGGAAACAGGGCGATGTTGACGTTTATATAGGCGACGGGGGGCGGCGGTCTGTTGGGATCGAATTGGAGTCGTCCGGGACCGGGAGTCAGGATGGGGACGTGGTTTCTGGAGTTGGTTGCGATTGGGCGCGAGGGGGGGATCCGGTCGGTTGGCGCGAGCGGGAGGTAGGAGATGACACGCAGGCCCCACGTGTCAGTGAGAGGAAGAGAGGGCGCGCGGTTGTGGGCTGGCGCGGGGGGGGGAGGGGGGGAGAATAGTGGGCCGGCTGGCGGGTTTCGGCCCACTGGCCGGCTGAGGTTTTCTTTTTCTTTTTCCTTTTCTTTTCTGTTTTTATTTGAATTTGAATTCCAGTTTAAATTTGAATTTCTGCACCACATGCAATACGTCCAAAAAAATTTAAATTCCCCTCTTTAGCAGATTTTGGGGTGTTGCAGCTCTACCCCCCTTAAAAGAAATCTCGTCCTCGAGATTGGTGGTTCTTAGGAAAACAATTCCGGAAACTGTGCCTTAAGCTCGTCTTCTCGCTCCCATGTGGCTTCCTCTTCCGAGTGATGCTTCCACTGCACCTTGCACATCCGGATTCTTTTATTTCTCATGAGGCGTTCCATTGTCTCCAAAACCTTGACCGGTTGCTCGGCATAAGACAGATCCTCTCCTACGTCAACCTCATTCATGGGTAACATCTCTTCAGGCGTTCTTAGATATTTCTTTAGCTGTGACACATGGAATACGTCATGCACGTCCGATAGGCGAGCCGGTTGTTCCAGTTGATATGCCACTTCGCCTTTCCTCTCCAGAACCTGAAAGGGTCCGATGTATCGAGGTGATAACTTCCCTTTCACCTTGAACCGACGAAGTCCTCGGATAGGGGACACCTTGAGATAGACATAGTCCCCCACGTTGAAAATAAGCTCTCTTCTCCGTACATCGGCATAACTCTTTTGTCGGGTCTGTTCTATCCTCAAATTGTTGCGTATTTCCCTCACTTTTGACTCGGCTTCTTGTAGTACCTCGGGGCCAAACACTTTACTTTCACCCGTTTGGTTCCAAAATAGGGGAGTTCTGCACTTCCTCCCATACAAAGCCTCAAATGGTGACATCTTCATACTAGCCCGATAGCTGTTGTTATAGGAGGACTCCGCATACGGTAAGTTCTTATCCCAACTCATATTATTCTTGAGCGCACACGCTCTCAGCATATCCTCAAGGATCTGATTGGTTCTTTCCGTCTGTCCGTCAGTCTGGGGATGATAGGCAGAACTAAAATTCAGATGAGTTCCCATGGTTTCATGTAACTTCTGCCAGAACCTTGAGGTGAACTATGTCCCTCGATCTGACACTATCTTCTTGGGCACTCCATGGAAACACACGATCCTTGACATGTACAATTCTGCCAATTTGGATCCGTTGTAGCTTTCTTTCACGGGAATGAAATGAGCTACCTTGGTTAGCCTGTCGATGATGACCCATATCGAATCATATCCCGATTGGGTCCTGGGTAGTCCCACTATGAAGTCCATACCTATTTCTTCCCTTTTCCATTCAGGTACTTTGAGTGGTTGCAATAATACCGCGGGTCGTTAATGTTCTGCTTTCACCAACTCACATGTGTCACATAGGGCAACATGTTCCGCGACATCTCGCTTCATGCCATACCACCAATATCTGCTCTTGAGGTCATGATACATCTTCGTACTTCCAGGATGAATGGAATAGTCGGAATCATGAGCCTCCTTCAAAATCAATTCACCGATCTCCTTCACTTCAGGCACACAGATTCTTTTCCCGTGCCATACCGTACCTTGTTCATCCTCTCTGAAACCAGGGGCTTTATGATCCTTGATGAGTCCTCTGATTTCTTATATCTTCTCATCATTCTTTTGACCATCGCGTATGTCTTGCTCTAATGTGGAGTCCACTTCCATGGCGACGTCCTCACCACTATTCACCAAACATAGATTGAGTTTTACAACCTCTTCCTTCAGTTCTGTAGGCATGTCCTTTAAGCTTAACCTATTGACTTGCACCTTCCGGCTTAAAGCATCTGCTACAACGTTTGCTTTCCCAGGATGATAGTTGATGCCCACATCAAAGTCGTTGATTAGCTCTAACCATCTCCTTTGTCTGAGGTTGAGATCTGGCTGTGTGAAAATATACTTTAAGCTCTTATGATCCGTATATATCTCTGTCCTCTTCTCCATCAAGTAATTCCGCCAAATCTTCAATGCGTGTACCACTGCGGCAAGCTCTAGGTCATGCGTAGGATAGTTCTTCTTGTGTTTCTGGAGCTGCCGGTACGCATATGCCATGACATGCCCCTCTTGCATGAGAACACATCCCAACCCGTTTCCAGAGGCATCGCAGTACATCGAAAAGTTCTTCTGCATATCTGGCATAACTAGCATTGGGGCTGTTGTCAATCTTTTCTTCAGCTCTTGAAAACTCGTCTCACACTGCGGTGTCCATGTGAATGTGATTCCCTTCTCTAACAATTTGGTGAGGTGTCTCGAAATCTTGGAGAAACCCTCGATAAACCGTCGATAATACCCAGTCAATCCTAAGAAGCTTCGAACTTCCCCGACATTCTCAGGGGTCTTCCACTTCTGTACATCCTCGATCTTGGCGGGATCTACGGAGATTCCTCCCTCCGAGATTATATGTCCTAAGAAGGGAACTCTCTTCAGCCAAAACTCACACTTGCTCAACTTGGCATATAGTTGGTGTTCTCTCAGCTTTTGCAACACCAACCTTAGATGTTCCTCATGTTCTTCTTCATCTTTGGAGAAGACGAGAATGTCATCAATGAACACCACCACAAATTTGTGCAGATATTCCATGAATACCTTGTTCATGAGATACATGAAGTATGCCGGGGCATTAGCTAGCCCGAAAGGCATAACAGTGTATTCATACAGTCCGTACCGAGATACGAAAGTTGTCTGTGGAATATCAGTTTGTCTTATCTTAAGTTGGTGGTATCCCGACCTGAGATCAATTTTCGAGAACACACAAGCTCCCCTCAACTGATCAAATAAGTCTTCAATGCGGGGTAATGGGTACTTGTTCTTGATGGTTACTTCATTCAACGCACGGTAGTCTACGCACAACCTTTGGGTTCCGTCCTTCTTGGGAACAAATATCACTGGAGCTCCCCATGGTGAGGAACTAGGACGAATGTACCCCTTCTCTGTCAATTCTCTTAAATGTTCCTTGAGTTCTTCCAGCTGTTTGGAGTCCATCCGATAGGGTCTCTTGTATATCGGAGTTGTTCCAGACACTAGCTCAATCGCGAATTCCACTTCACGATCGGCGGGCATACATGGCAACTCCTCCGGAAAAACATCTGGATATTCCCTGATGATCCTGATCTCCTCCACTTCCACCTCAACTTGATTGAGTTTAATGTCCCTCTTAGGCTCTTGTATGGTTATGAACTTTACTCTTGTGCCACTAGGGTGAGTTAGTTCCACCGTTCTTGTCGAACAATGGATGATTCCTTTACGTTTGGTCAACCAATCCATACCCAAAATAATATCTATCCCTTGTGAATCTATCACTATGAGGTTGGCAGTAAATACTACCCCATTAATGTCTAGATTCACCTTGGGACACACTTGTCTTGTCCTTATCTCTCCCCCTGGAGAGTTCACTGCTAGCATATGGTTCATTTGTGTTGTTGCTAGATCATACTTCTTAACAAACCCTTGAGCAATGAACGAGTGGGTAGCACCAGAATCAAACAACAGGGTTGCAATGTGTAAATTGGCAGGAAACTTACCAACTACCACGTCAGGTGCCTCTTGCGCCTCCTCCATGGTCACGTGGTTCACCCGTCCTCGCATCACATTCTTCTGTTGCGGCTGCACGGGCTTCTTCTTTGGGCACTTATGAGCGTAGTGCCCCACCTCGCCACAATTGAAGCATTGCACCCCAACCTTAGGTGTCTGGCCTTTGTTGTCTTGGGGTTGGTTCTGTGGTCCTTGCACTGCTGGTCGAGGTTGATATGTGGGACGAGGCTGCTGTACGAGCTGACGCTGCGGCTGTGCCGGTGCTGATGGAGGCCCGAAATTTGGGTTGTACCCCCTGGGTGCTGAGTAGGGCACCACAGCACGACTCGTCTGCCCTACGGTTGGTTGCATCAGTTGTGGACGTGTGTTGCTACCCGAGGCTTGGTGTGACCATCCCGCCTTCCTCTTGTTTTCATTTTCCAAGGACTTCAACTTCCTTTCCACCACAAATGCTCTGTTCACCATCTTTTGGAAGCTTTCATACTCGTTGGAGGACATTGCACACTGCATTTCCGCTGTAAGTCCTTCCACAAAGCAGTCATGTTTCTGCTCATCAGTCTCGATGTCCCGTGGTGCATAACGGGATAGTTGGGTGAATTTAGTGAGGTATTCCCTCACAGTCATGTTTCCTTGATTCAGCCCCAAGAACTCCTTTCTCTTGTTTTTGAGTTCACCCCTTGGTATGTAATGGTTGCGGAAAGCGCGCTTGAACTCTTCCCAAGTGATGTTCTCAGGGTCATGATGGGCGGCCACGTAAGCGGTCCACCAATCAGCAGTAGGTCCATGCAATTGGTGAGAGGCAAACAACACCCTCTCATACCCTTGGTATTGTATGATCCTCATCTTGCTCTCAATGGTCTTTAGCCAATCATCTGCCTCCAGAGGTTCAGCGGCACTTGCAAACTTTGGAGGTTGAGTCCCTAGAGACTCACTCAACCTTGGTTGGCATGGTGCAGCTTGTGGAGGTGGAACTTGGTGTAAGTTGGCCACCACTTGAGTTAGGCTCTGGATGAGCTGATTCTGATTTTCAAGCATTTGGTGGACAGGATCAACTCCTTCACGGCGACCACCCCTGTCTTGTCCTCCAGAAAGATGAGGGTTGCCGGCCTCATCGTTGTTGTTGCCAGGGTTGGCACCACGACCATTTCCTCTTCCGACCATCTATCACGATCAACCAAATGTTAATTTAAAGCATTTCGTATTAAATTCCCAATTTGCTTGTTTAAACTTGAACTCATGAGGTCTTATTATATTAACATTTTCTGAGGGTTTCACGTCTCACGCGAAAATAAATACACTCTTAATTCATAGGTGTGATGGTTCTCTAGGATCATAGACTGGCCCCACATACCACCACTCGTCTTTTCTGCGAACTTTGTCCTCACTCGTGCGCGCCCGGGAAAACTTCCCGGTCGGTCACCCATCCCCAAATTCCTCCGGGCCAAGCACGCTTAACCCTGGAGTCCTTTGCAGGTGGGCTTCCGGAAAAGAAGGTATACCTTGGTGGTATGAGTACTCTATCAATCCTACTAAGTCGGGAGTCAGGATATCACACAATCCACCCCCCTTAGAAGACTGGCGTCCTCGTCGGTCAACACCAAGATAGGAACGTCCCCTCTTAGCCACGTCCGTACGTTCAGTACTGGCATACGCATACCCTACGTCCGGTTAGCAGCATACGTATCATACCGTGTCCCACACAGAGGACCCATGCGTCATGCGTACGTACCCACGTCCCTAACCCGTACGCTACCGTATCCTTCTCACTGACCCGTACGCACCCCTGAAACTGCGAGGGTCGGCTCTGATACCATTTGTGATGGCTCTCTAGGATCATAAACAGGCCCCACATACCACCACGTGTCTTTTCTGCGCACTTTGTCGTTACTCGTGCGCGCCCGGGAAAACTTCCCGGTCGGTCACCCATCTCCAAATTCCTCCGGACCAAGCACGCTTAACCCCGGAGTCCTTTGCAGGTGGGCTTCCGGAAAAGAAGGTATACCTTGGTGGTATGAGTACTCTATCAATCCTATTAAGCCGGGAGTCAGGATATCACAATAGGGGTTCACACATCAAAGCAAAATAGCCTAAAGACGAGGTTGCGGACAAATGCCTATGGCTTCCACAACTCACGTCCCACACCAAACATTAACACACCATTAACTAAAGTATTGACTCGACTACTCGATAACCTGCTGAACTAAGGGAAAGGACTATACATGACTCGTATCACTGAGCTTGCTCCTCGAGATCTTCCTCATTATTGCGGCTGCCCTCTGACTCCGCTTTAGGTGGGGAAGCTGCTGGTGGAGAATTGCGGCGACGCCTGCTCGCCCGGCGGTCTGGGGAGTCAGGAGTCCATGTGTCATTCACAGTGACACACAGTTCATTCCCATCTCCTCTTTCTCTCGCCCTCAAGCTGGCGCGAAGCAATGCCTCGGTCTCCTTCAGGGTGTCACGAACATCCTGAAGCTCCTGCTGACACTCCTGCAGTCGAGTGCTGAGCATAGCAGCATCCTACAAGCACAGGTCCATGTGCTCATGGGAAGTCCCCTGCTGCACTGGCGGGTACTTGTACTCCGCTGTAGCACTCTCACGCTGGAGGACATACATGTACCCAGTCCTGTCCAGGTGGCGACGGTAGGTGTAACTCTGGCAGGTGATGGCCTCCCAGGTGACATCCTTCTCGGCATCGACCTGTGTCGCTCGACAAGCTGGAGAGCAGTGGATCTTGAGCAGCTGATTTTTATGGATAATCCTCATTTCTGAACTCCATTCTTCCCGCTTCTCACGGATGGTCCGGGTGCAGCTGTAGTGTATGGTTAGCTTGCCCGTATTGCCGGCGGCTTGGAGCATACGCCGAAGACGGCGCAACAAGCCTCCTACTGCCAATCCGTAGGAGTGGTACGTCACCGGACGATTCTCCACTCCTAGGGCAAGGGCAACTACAGGAACTCTCCCTCCGGTGGACTTGCGGGCGGTGCGGATCATGCGAACCATCTAAAACATAAAGCATTTAAAATTAAGTTAGATAAGATTTAAATAAAAATTGTATTTTGAATAAAAGTTGGGGTAAGATGAATAAAGTGACCCCATTAAATGACACCTTCAACCCACACCTTTGTAAAATAGTTTTTAAGAAAATAGTGTCCTTAAATATGTCCATTTCTACCTAGGTCCACGTTCCTACGGGCAACCTTGGCTCTGATACCACTTCTATCACACCCCGGTTTCTCCGAAGAACAACCGAGTGAATATCACATGTATGCCAGGATCATTTTCTCATACATGTGATGACAAATAGTGAAGCATCATTTATTACAAGCCAGGTGTCGAATATAAATAAGTCTTACATAGCATGCGTCTCGATGGACGATAATAAGTTCATAATATGTAAACAAAACAGCAGCGGAATATAAATCGTGTGGGCTCCGTCACAGGCGTTGCCTAGGGGACTCCATGAACCTAGAATCTTTCTTCGGGTCCAAAGTCTTGGTCATTGAACACCACATCATCCCCTTGACCTGAGCAGCAATTTAAACCAACAAATATGCAAGTTTGAGTACTGTTGGTACTCAGCAAGTGTGGGAAAGTTATGTCATGCATGGCTAGAGCAAGGAGAGATTGACTCATGGTTAAAGCACTACGCAATTAATACCTATTACTTTAGCTTATTAAGCACCTACATTACTACACAGGTGAAATGGTCCCAATCTCCCAACCCTTTATCAAAATCAAGTAACCATAATCATCATATCCAATGTCAAGCTCCCCGCTTAACATCCTCAACTTCCAAATCCGTCATTCTCTAATCATGAATAAGTCCAAACCGCTCTTGACCGTGAGCACGGCTGTCACGACAGTTTTGACTCTGCAGAGTTTGCACCACTGTACCCACATGTAGTGATTTCATTCCCCATTGCCGGGTGGACTAAAAGAACCTCCATTATGCCAGTGGCCACGAACCACATTCACACTTCCCAGGTGTGTAGCTAGGAGATCACTACGAAGCCTTTACAAAGGGATTCCCGATGAGCGTGGGCCCACTGAGGTTTCACCCCTAACAGCATACAAAAGGCTACAACCCCGCTGCAGTGGCCCCCTCTTGAGCCTTGTGGTTCATATGGTAGTCCAGCTGACACCTATTCCCTGCACCATCCAACACACCCATACTACGCTTTAGATACACCTAATTAATTGGCCAAGCTGCCCCATCTCAGCATGTGGTTGGCACGGTAAAGCCAGGTTACATGCTCCATGAACCGGTCCTTAGGATCCAGGCAAGTACTAAACACAAACCCGAGTCTCGTGCACCCAGCACCAACCAAATAATCCAACTTGCCTCGATCCCTACCTCTACATAACTCACAATATCTCATTCAAGAGTAAGGTAAATAAATTGATGATCTCATATCCCAATTATCCCATTCTAAGCATGGCTAAGCATAAGCATATTAATAAATGACATGATAGAGTAAATCCCAACCCATGCTTCAAGGAAACAAGGTAATGCAATTCTAGGTAAACTTCCTAGCATGGGTATCATATTCCAAATTGACCATGCAAATTAATTCTAACTACACATCCTAGTATAGGATCAAAGTGGTCAAGGACACTTGCCTTCTTCCTGCTGCTCTGGGAATGGAAAGTCCTGGTCTTGGAAGGGGAGAACTTGCTGTGGGGCAGGTTTTATTCATGCCAATACACATAGCAAAAGAAAACAACAATTCATAAGACATAGTTCACACTTTCACTACATACAAACCACACATACATACATATGATAGTCATTCACATTTCTAAGTGTTGTGGTTACTATAGATGTGTTGATTTTTAGCCTACATGCACTTTTAAACATATGTATATGATTTCTAACTTTTGTATTCATATTTCTGTTTGCATACTATATATGAATTTTAAATTTTAACAAATTCTTTATATTTAATTAATATACCTCTTAACTACCAAGTTTTCATGCAAGGTAATTTCCTACTCCAAATAGGTTTTCAGATCTTCTACCAAATCCTAAACTGAAGTTTTTGGATTTGGAGACTTCATTTATCATTTTCTAATTATGCATACCTATTTTCCTATATTTTTCAGATTTATTTTCTATGCCTAAAAGTGTGTTTTAATATTAAATAGTAGGACATGTCATCTAAACAGAATAGGTTCTGATCTAAAATATTGAATAATATATTCTTGAACTTCTCCTCTGATGTGAACTAATTTAAATTTATTTTATCAGTTTTCAGAATTATTTCCTAGCCCAAAAATGTGTTTCTATAACTAATAAATATGAACAACAATTAGACAATTCGTTTCAGCTTAAAATTTATTTTTAACTTATTCTAAAGTTTTCCAAGTGCTAGGAGAGTTTAAATTTGGACTTACAATGTGTTTGCCTTACCTTTTTAAATTTAAATCCTAGTCACATATTCAATTTTCTGAATTTAATATCATATAGGGTCAAAAAGGTAAATCCACCCTACTGCAGGGTCTAATTTATTATTTCATAAATTTCCAGGGGTCTAACTACACATAACAGAGGGGTTTTCCTAATTTTTATTAAGTCCAGGGGCTAAAACTGATTTTTAAATGAATTTACACGAATTTCTGAAGTTCCAGGGGCTAGATCAGAAGTTTCCGGAGCTAGCTCGTGTTTTTCCGAAATCCCCAGGGGGTAGCACGTAAGAATCCTGACCTTTATAACGCGGGGCTAACGTGGACCGTCCGATTTAAAACAGACGGCTCGGATTAGATCGCCGAAGCGGTACGCGCGGGTTTTGATTCTACCGTGCGATTTAAAATAGACGGCCCTCAAAGGGGCCACGTCGCCCTGGCCGGAGCCAGCCCGCGCTGCCCGGCGGCGCGCGGCGGCGGGGGCGGCGATCCCGCCGGAGATCTTCGGGTTTTCGTCTATACTTCCTAAAACTTGGATTTAATGGCATAGAACGGTAGAGGGGAGGCCGGGGATCTCACCATGGGGGTTTTCTTGAGCTCGGAGGCCCTGGAAGGTGGTCGGCGGCATGGTCCGAGATGAAATAGCAGCGGTGCTCGCCGGAGCTGCGTCTAGGGTGCAAAACATCGGGTTTTCTTCACCTGCGTGACTCCCCGGAGGCGGTGGAATATGATCAGCGCGTTAGATCAGGAAATCCGAGCTAGGATCGAAGGAAAACGGCAGGAGAAGCTTCGGTTCTCACCGGGAGGAAAAACAGCTGATCGTGGGGGAAAACAGGGCAATGTCGATGTTTATATAGGCGAGGGGGGGCGGCGGTCTGTTGGGATCGAATTGGAGCCGTCCGGGACCGGGAGTCGGGATGGGGACGCGGTTTCCGGAGTTGGTTGCGATCGGGCGCGGGGGGGGGGGGGGGGAATCCGGTCGGTTGGCGCGAGCGGGAGGTAGGAGATGACACGTGGGCCCCGCGTGTCAGTGAGAGGAAGAGAGGGCGCGCGGTTGTGGGCTGGCGCGGGGGGGGGGGGAATAGTGGGCCGACTGGCGGGTTTCGGCCCACTGGCCGGCTGAGGTTTTCTTTTTCCTTTTCTTTTCTGTTTTGATTTGAATTTGAATTCCAGTTTAAATTTGAATTTCTGCACCACATGCAATACGTCCAAAAAATTTTAAATTCCCCTCTTTAGCAGATTTTGGGGTGTTACATGCGAGTCCGGCGAGCGAGTTATCTACGGCATTGAACTTGTGAAGGAGGCTGAAGAACAAGTGCGAGTAATACAAGCCAATCTCAAGGCTGCTCAATCTCATCAAAAGATCTGCGCGGATAAAAGACGCCGCCCTCTCCACTTCGACATAGAGGACCATGTTTATGTCCATGTGTCTCCGATGAAGGGAGTCCATCGTTTCGGAGTGAAGGGTAAACTTGCACCACGGTTCATTGGTCCGTTCGCCGTCATTGAAAAATGCGGACCCGTGGCCTATCGCTTGGATTTACCGGCGTCGCTCGCAGGAATTCACAATGTCTTCCACATCTCTCAGCTGAGGAAGTGCCTCAAACCCTCCGCTGAAATCCGCACTGAAGAAATAGAAGTTCTTCAACCGGACCTCACGTACACGGAGTATCCAATCCGGATTATCGGTGAAAAGACTCGCGTCACAAGAAACCTGACCTTATGGTTCTACAAGGTTTTGTGGAGTAACCATACCACTGATGAGGCGACATGGGAAAGCGAGGACTATCTACGAACATATTATCCGGCCTTGCTATCATCGTATACCCGGTAAAGTTTCCACACTTCGCATTTCTTTTGAAATCTCGGGACAATATTCTTTTTAAGGGGGAGGGATGTAAAATCCCCAAAAAGTGGTAGCAAGAAAATTCAGCTCATGTACACCTAGGAAATATGAGAGGAATTAAAACTTTGAATATTAACGGTGTGAGATCAAAGTGGTGATTCAAACTTCCCAAAACTTCCAAACATGGAGATCTAAATTCATAACATGGGTCTTCATATTTCAAATATTCAACCTTCCAAATTTCAGCTCATTTGGAGGAGTTTTAATATTTGTTTGGGATTAAAAGAGGAAGACCTCTAATCTGAATTTAAAATTCAGTTTGAAATTCCAATTTCCTCAATTTGCAAATTTGGGTCCACAAATGTGTTCTCCACATTTGAATTAGCAGCCATGCAAAAAATCAGAAACTTTGGAGTTGGTTTGCTATGTTTTGGAACAATGAAAAAGGGAGAAATTCAAATTCCATTTGAAATTCGAATGACCATATTCAATTCAAACCCCACAATAGAATTCAAATCATTTGAATTCAACTTTTCGAACCTTAACTTTGAGGCAAAGCATAGCCTTAAATTTTGAGTAGCTGAGGGATAAATATCAGTGAAAATTTTGATTTAAAAAAAGGAGGAAGTGGGACCCAGGGGTCAGCCTCACAAAAGGGCTACCGCCTCTGCCGACTTCGGTCGAACAGCGAGAGCTCGACAGCTCCGGTTTGCAACCCGCGCACGAGGAGCACCGCGCCACCTCCTGATTTTCCTGGGTACATGATCATCCGTCCACGCCACGGTAGCAGCACAATTTCCTTTGCCCTCTCGGTCTTCAACCGACGTGCCTCTCCGCTCCCTGCTTGAGCGCACGAACAAAACCACCACGCTACGCTAGTATGCTCGGGTTCCCTTTGTTGATCGTGTTCCGGCGACACCAGCGCCTAGCTGAGCCACCCGCCAGCTCCGCTGGAGCCTCCTCAACATTTTCCACTGGTCCTAGGCCCGTGGCTGACCATTTACACCGGCGCCAAGCTGTTCTGCTCCGAAGAAAACAGAGCACAACACCACCGCCTCGGTTCCACGTCTTCCAGCCGACTCTAGCCTCCCCAGCACGAGGAAAACCATCCAGAGGTGCGTCCTGGAGTCTAGTTTCTCACACCGACGTCCTCTTGTACTTTACCCTTGCCGGCTAGCCGGAATTTGGAGATTTCCAACGGTGCACATGGAGGACCGATCAAGACAACTTCGGGAAATTCTTCACACACGTTGGATCATCGGGTCTCGAGTCTTACACACAGCTACTAGAGCTCCTAGCACCCTCCCACGCTGAAGCACAACACAAATTATCTTTTCTACAACCCTAGTGATGAGAATCCGTCACCGCCGGCTGAAATGGCTCGGTTCACCGTCGAGCTCCTATTTGCGGGCGTTTTCAGCTCCGGCTAGGGGTAGCATCATGTTCTACGTACTCCAGGGATGGTGTACGGCCCTTTCGATCATCGGTTGAGGCTTGGGACGTGCGGTTCATCGCCGGCGCCGTGCCACCGAGCCGCCTCGCCGTCGCCGATGAGTTTCCCGGCGTTTTCGTAACCCGAAACCTTGCCCGGCTGCTTGGCTGTGATCCGATGGTGGTGTAGCACGAAACCGTAGGAAGAATGGTGGAGAAACGGGCGAGAACACGGTGCGCCACCATAGGGTCCGGCTGCGCGCGCGGGGCCTGTCGAGAGGTTGAAGAAACGTCTGACAGTGGGCCCCCCTTGAGTCTCTGGGTAAATTTCAAACAGAAGGTTATCCCAATTTGAGAAATCCATAACTTTGTGTAGAGAACTCCAAAAAGGGCGAGACCAAGTTTTTTGGAATCCTCGTAAGGAGTACTTTTCACAGAGGAACAAATTTCTTGCTATAAAAATGCCCAGGATTTTCTCTATAATTGATTTTACTAAATCCTTTAAAGATTTATTTCAGGAGCAATTCTATATGAAACATTCCCAAATTTGGGCAGAAAATCCTTTTCATAGTTACTGATCTCCAGTAAAAATTTGAGCTCCATTGGAGTTTATTTGCTAGGATAAATTGCCTTCCAAAGTTCAGCCCTTATTTGCAAATTCAATTTAAACAGAAACTTTTTCAGAACTCCTATCCAACTTCAAAAATTCATATCTCTCTGATGGTAGCCCCAAAAATGGTGAAACAAATTTTGTTAGAACCATGAAGGCTTACCCTAATCAGATCTTCCACTGTTAGCTATGTCAAAGCTCTTGATATGGGCTCAAAATTCAGAGAAACCATGTGATTGTGGGAATTTTGGAGACCACAAGGTGCAATGAAACTTCTCCAAATTTTTACTCAGATCATCCTTAGGGAGTCTAGTATCCACTGTAAAAATCCCAAAGCCAATTAAGGAACATAAATAGCAGCAGCTATGAATAGAAGTGAATTCTTATATTTCATTAGCACTTATACCTATATTTTGCTACATCTCATATAGTGACCGAAGTTGAAGATACAATGGAGCCGTTGGACGTCCTCCCACCCGACGCTAACTTCTCCTCTGACTCGCAACCAGGCAAGCCCCGGTTTGCATTTAAGTACTTTTGCAAATTCTTTATTTGTATCACTTATGTCTACAGTGAATGCTTGCATTAGAGTTAGGGTGATTGAAACCCCACTTGCATAACCTTTTAAATCCTATGAAGGGTTGGGTAGCTTACAGACCCGAGGAGTAGACAAGGCCCTGCTAATATGCTTAGGATCTCGGTAGAAGTCAAGTAGTTGGAATCTACTCGCAAGGTAAGGTTTTATCACACGGTTTGGTCAGAATAGTAAATGGCTTAAGAGTGGAGAAAATGAGACCCAGCAGGGGGATAGGAAGCAGTGAGCGGAGGTCTCACGTGCGTAGCCCTGTTGGTATCGATTGAGGACCGAGTTGTGTGCGGGCCTGATGAACAAGTATCGAACAGTACCGGATGGCATACTGACATAAGCAGGAAACCGATGTAATTGGTTAACCTGGGTGCCGAGGCTTACCCAACCGTAAATAGGAGTGGGTTGAGGGTAGCAAGGTGTAAATCTGCCGGTGGGCACAGTCACGCTCCACGCGGGGACCTCCTGCCCGTTTCGGATGGACCGGTTCGGTATTTGGGTTGCCTTTGAAAGGTTGTTGCATACAACAGAGTAGGAAGTGGTGTGGAATCACGCTTCTGAAAGTGGGTGTATGCAACGTGTTTTCCGGGTGTCTCCTGATTGCAATCACCGTCCCTCGCGGTTATTTGAGTACCGCTTGTTCACTGTTCTATGATGTAGTAAGAACAGAAATAAGCTAGATGAATGATAATATGCTGTGATGAATTATTATTGTTTTGAAACCATGTTTGCTGTAGATGTAGAGCTAATTAAGTTTATCTTCCACTTTGGGCATCACCACATGGGAGGAAAGTGTTTCTTGTTCGATTGTGGACTTCCGATGTGAGGGCTGCCTAAGGCTCATTAAACTGTTGCTATAAAACTGAAAGTAAGGATCAACATGTAGGCGTGTCTTTATTGCAAAGTCCTGTTTCCTATCTTACATATCCTTACATGGAGAGTTCCATGCCTAGGGTTGTCGGTTAAGCCTTCCTGAGCCATCGTGCTTATGGTTGCAATATTTGAGCTGTATGTAGGTGAGAGCTGTGAGGAGGGGTACGAGGATGAGGCAGTGCCCCCGTCGGTGTACACGGCCGAGTTAGAGCCCTGCACGCCGCCGTGATCTCCGTTTCCATGCTGCTAGTGTGTAGCGTCCCCGGGCTGGACGGCTACACTTTTGCGTAGATAGGATTAGAGAGTAGTTATGTATAATACTTCCGCTATATAGTTAAGTTTTGTAAAAGACTTCCACTGTTTTATATCAAATAAAAGTTTGTTGTTCTTAATTCTTTTTGTGTGTGCTGTTGGGTGCCGCATCGCACGGCACCACCCTATGCGATCCTGGAGTGGGTGAACCATGGGGTGGTCCCCACCGTGGCATGCCCAGGAGATGATCCGGAAACACATCCGGGTATTCATGGACCACATGAATATCCTCATGTTTTGTGGCTTCCGTGTTATATGTGGCTGGGACTTCTTGAACCGAACGGTCAAGAATGAGAGTATGTGGTTCATGAAGTGGAGAGTTTAGACGAACCACACACGGAATGATGTCAAGAACAGCACCATGGCGATGCAGCCATGACATTCCTAAAATGACATCATGTTTTTGAATCTCTAACATAATTAGAGAAGTCGGATATAGATTCCCACCCAATTGTAATGGTGCTCTATAGACCATCCTATCAGCTGTTATTTTCCCACCCGGAGAGCAAATCAAGTATGAACTATTTGTGGGAATGATAGGCAATTGATATTTAATAACATAAGATTGACTTATGAAATTATGGGTGGCACCGGAGTCAAAAAGTATGACTACAGGATGATCTAAATAAGAAAACGTACCCGCGAGGATGGGTTCACCTTCCGGCACGTCTTCGATGGCTAAGTGGTGGACGTTGCCGGGTTTCGGTGTTGGTTTCTTGGGCTGGTTGCGGGGCTGATTTGCACCCTGATACGGTGCTGCACCTCTGCCCTGTCGCTGCTCGGGGCGATCCTTGGCAATATGCCCGGCACGGCCACACGTGAAGCACGTGTAGGATGTCTGGGTCCCTCCGAATTGTGGATGGAATCCTGGTGCACGCGGTTGAAACTGAGTCGCACGTGGGACCATCCTTTGCTATTGCTGTTGCTGTGGTGGATACGACGGTCGGAATCCTGGAGCATTAAATTGATGACCGCGGAACTGAGGCGGTCGCGCCGGTGGCTGCCATCTCTGACCGGATGGTGAGCGATACACCACGCGGTATCTTTGTGGCGCCCACCACTGCTGCTTTCCAGTGTGCTGCGTTTCATCTTATCAGAACCGCGCTCGCGCTGAGCATTTTCTTGTAAAATCGCGGCATTGACAAGGTGGTTGAATGTGCCACGGTTGCTTTGGGCGAGATGGTCATTTATTTTGGAATTCAGGCCCCGGAAGAACGTATTTTGCTTCTGTTCCTCTGTTCCCACAAATCCTGACGCATACTGCGCCAGCCGGTTGAATGCTCTGGAGTACTCATGAGCACTCCTCTCACCTTGTTTCAGCTCCAGAAACTCCTGGAGCTTCCTCTCCATAACCTCGGGAGGTATATGATAGGCGAGGAACGCTTCCCGGAACTCCACCCACGTGACGGCATGACCAGCCGGTAATGAGGCGATATAGTTTGCCCACCATGTACCGGATTCCCCTTGAAGCTGTTGTGCTTCGTACAGCGCCTTCTGGTCTTCGGTGCACCGTAGTAAACCAAACTTTGCCTAAAGAGTGCGGATGAAGCTTTCCGCCTCCAAAGACTCTTCGGCCTCTGTAAAGACCGGTGAATGGGTCACCAGGAAGTCCGAATATGAACTCTGTTCGGGCTGGCGTTGCCCATTGTCTTGGCGTCCTCCCTGATGGGACTCATTTTGTTGCACTAGCATCCGCAGCAACTCGGTTTGCTCGTCGCGCGAGCGAGTACTGCAGCGAGAACCTCCGCAAGATTTCTTGGAAGTTCTTGCGGTGGAGGAGGTGGTGGTTGCTGCATCATGGTTTGCTCCGGTGGTGGAGACTCATCACCACGAACCTGACTGGGACTTCCCTCCTCTTGCATGGACCGTGTACGCACCATTCTGCGTTCATACTATTCAAACGATCAGCACATGTGTTGTTTACTTCATCCAGTCTATACAATAGTAGTGCGACAATGGAACAAATAATACGCATAACATTCACACACATGGATAAAGTATAAACTTTATACAACATATACATCCCTGGACCATGTCACACGATCAAGTTCCAAAGTAATGAACTTTATGGATTAAAAGTTCATTTCGACCATCATGGGTTGCCACGGGATATTAAGTGCGTTAGAATGCATAATTCCTCGCTATTGTACTGGACCCAAACATGTCCTCGCTCGAAGTGATATGTTGAACATAAACTTTTCAATCCAACTCGCTGTTTTACAACAGCTGCTGGATATCGAAATGTGAAATTAAATGTTTTGGTTGAAAAACGTCAACATAGTGTTCTCTGTCCAGCTTCTGGTCCAGCAGACCCGTTGGAAGAATTTAACTGTTTTGGCTACCTTGGAAGCAAAATCTGGACTAGAGTTCAACAACAAAGATGTAGTAGACACAAAAAGGAGTCCAGATTATATTTATTTGCCTCCATAGCCTTTGTATTTTATGAGTGATGGTTTTTATAAATTTACAGATTTTTCTCAGGAATTTTGACAGCACCTCCTTTACAAGTTGCTGTTTGTTCATAAAATTCCAACTATTTCTGCCCCCAATCTAGGAAAACACTGAACTACAAAATTGTAGCACATTTCCTACACTTTCTAACAGTGTCTTACTTGACCCTTAGAAATTTTTCTACAAGAATTTGTGGTCGAAATACAGAAAATTCCAGAGAGCATTTTTGGTTTATCCTGTTTCTGGAAAGTGCATACTCATCTGAGATTTTTCATCCGTTTGGAGGTATATCTTGTTCTGTAGCTCTACAGCAAAGTTGTAGAGGACTTCAAAAACTTTCCAGAATGGTATCACAGACCTCCATTAGTTCAACCAATCATAAGTTATACCCTGTTTAAGTTCAGCAAACATTCTGCCAAAAACAGGGGAGGTTGTTCCTAAGTCTTTGAAAATGGATCTATACTCCCCATTGACTCTTAGTTCAATATGGGGGTTCACTAGCCCTTAAATGGATTCCTAACTTACAATTTGACTCTTTTATTTGAAAATATCCTTTTTATGCAGCTAATATCTCATTTAGGTACTACGGTTCCTCACCAAAGAAAAAACCTAAGACGATATTCCGGCATATACGTGTCAAATGGTGGAACTAAGGACGTCACTCACAAACGATTTCTAAATGTTATGCGCTAACGTGGTTAATGTACCTGCAGAGGACCACACAATAATGGTGCACACAAGGGTTTTGACATTTCAGGCAGGTCCATATCATAGTAAAAACATATGGTCCGTATCATTGCCATACGGATCGTCCTTGAGTCAAGCCACGTCTCAAGGTACATGGTCGTGTTTTCACACCACACAACAGGGAACCCGAGTAGAGCGTGAACGGGTCGTAACGGTTGGGAATTTTATCAACCCAACGGATACAACCTACTGCCTCATGACCGTTGAGGCATGCCGATGGCGAGCGCTGCGTATGGCCCTTTGAACATTGAACGTTCAAGAGTTGCATACTATCGTGTTGCTTACCACACGATGGGGTATCCTCGCTAAGCATGCTGGAGATCAGCGTTTTCATATGCTCTCAGAACCATGAGAAGGTTCAGAGACTCATATTCACTACCGTGCCAAGCCACGGTAAACTATTCTATACTATTGCTCCTATGGCGAGCTTACCACAATTGATCCGCCTGCGGTGGCGTACCTTACCTCTTACCTGAAGTCGGAGCGTAGTTACAGAATGTATAACAAATAAGTTAGCTTTTCCACCTTAAATAGCTACTACTATAATAGACCTTATGTGGGAATAATTACTAGTTCTCACTCGTGATAGAGACCCGGCCACCATTCATTCACGGGGTCGTGCCGCTTGCCCGGGAATCGCATTGGGTGGTGCCGTGTTATGAAGCACTCAACAGCACACATATAAGGACAACATGTATTAAATAAATCAAAAGCGGAAGCTTACAAAGGTTCTTTGTAAATAATTTACATCAAATAACTACAGCGGAAGACTACAAATAGCTCATGTCGAATAACTAAAGAGCACTCGAGAAGAAGTCCAGCCCGCGGACTCCTCTCGCTAGCAACACGAAGACATTGCAGCGGCTGGGTTCTCCTTGTGTTAAATGACTCGGAAGTCTCCGAGTCTCACCAGACAACCTTCTTCTTAGCATCGATGTTAACCTGCAAAACAATTCATATAGCAAGCGTGACCACATAGGATCAGCAAGACTGATCCGTCTCTCCTAAACAAGAAACTCTACATGCACGACGCATTGAAATGGGTTAGCTAACTTTGCATAAAGAACTCGCCTAGATTGATCCTTAACTTTCAGATTTTAAGCCTCATTGTAAAGACATTGAGCCGATCAGCATCGCAACTCCACAACCAAACAAGAAACGCTTTGTTGTGATGCTTCTTGCACAAAGTGAATTAAAGTTTAATTATCCTATCTCTAATTCAAGCATGATTGCAATACAAGTAAACTCAGCCTTATCAAGTTCCAAGAAAATCAGTTCAGTTCTTACTACGTCAAGACGCAGTGGGCAAGTATTCTCATATGACCGTGAGCGATGGTGATTCGAATCAGTACAAGCCCGGACTACACGACATGTACACCCATACTCCGAGTTGCCTGCAGCAACCTCGACTGATGTTGTACGCGACCACCTTTCCCAGGTTCTTCCACACAGGACGCGGTTTAACTGCCCCGAGTAGCAAGCTCCCTCAAGGTACATACCCACAGTGATATGTTATTGATCGAGTTACCTCCTGCTACCCTGACGCCGAAAGCCTAAGACGGTTAGAAAAGTTCCAATGTGGATCACCAGAGGTACATTGGTTTCCTGGGCCCCATATAGCCAGTATGCGCCCCTGTACACAACTCAAACTTGTCCAATAGGGCCAAGTACGGACGGGCCTTAATCGACACAGGCAGGGCTATGCACGCACAGTCCACAGCCTGCTGCATCTAAACCTCCCCGCCCGGTCTCCATTTCTTAATTGTTAACTTTCTCATTGTTTCTATTCTTGACCCGCTCCGAATAAACCAAGCCCTAAACTCGCGAGTAGATTCCAACTACTCGACTTCTACCGGACCTTTCCTACTAACATTTAGCGTAGCCAAATTCCCCTCGAGCAGGTGCTATTCTACCCTTTCTCTCTTAGGAAATTCTATTCATGCAACTGGGGTTTTCAATATCAACTAGACCTAATGCAATTAAACATTCAAAGCTATGATCTCTAGAAATGGAAATACTTTATAAACTGCTCAAATGCAAACCAGGGCTTGCCTGTTTTACAGGTGACTAAAATGTATATAGTTTTCAGTTAGTGAAGATCACTTGAGGCTTGATCACTCGCTTTCCTCCCTCTTTGATCTCCACTTCAGTTTCTTCACAATTCCTCACGTAGATGCTACACGTTATGAATATGCACAAGTATTTAATTGTAAAGCTTTTGCAAATAAGCTCTAATGACAAGTTTAAAAACTGGAACTCTGTTTAAGAATTTAAAATGACTCTGGTGCTAGTGGTTTGGGTTGGGTTTAAGCAATATGATCAAGTGCTAAATGTTTTCCCCACTTGTGTGTTGATCACCTTAAGAGGTTGAACAGAATAGTGGTGATCCAGAGCTCCAGTGGATCTGAAAATGTTCATGTGAGTTCCTTGTCACAAGAAAGTCATCTGGACCAAAAATTAGCACTTTTCATTGGGTTGTTTATTCAGAACAATTCCCTAAGAATTTAAGAGAAAAGGATTTAATTCTGAAGTAAATCACATGCTAATGTCAAACTTAGTGAACTACAATTTCAATTATAGTTCAAGGAGCCTGCATGAATTTTCCTAGTATTTTTAGAGCTACGAATTACCCAGAACTGAATTTCCAAGTTTTTGGAATTCTCTTAAAATGTTTCTGTATTCATTTGAACACAGGAACTTAGAATCTGAATTCTCCTAATCAAATCAACTTCAAATGAGCTGACGTTTTTACAGGAGTTCAATAACATCCTAAAGAATATTATGGCATAATTTGAGGATTTTTGGATGAACCAAACCCCCTCTAAAATTCTTTTGCTGAAACGATTTCAAGAATTTTACAGAATTAAATAATGGGTTTCATACAAATTGGGTTGCGTATTTGGATAGAGTTTGTCAACCTGAATCTAACCCAATTTTAATCACTAAATTTAGAGTTGCCTAGCAAAAGTTATGGCCTTCTAAAGTTTGAGGAAAATCTGGGATTCAAATAAATCGAGAGAAAAGTTTAAATCTGACTGTGGGTCCAGGGGAACGCGTGTCGCGTGTTGGAACAATGACACACAGGCTACAGGGTTATTTCCCGCGTGGACATAACTGATCCGGTGTCACAGAGCATCCGGCCTCCCCCTCCCGAGTGACTGACACGCAGGCCCGGCGAGGCTTTCTTCAACCTCGCGACTCCCGAGCCCCGCGCCACCGGAGCTCACCGGAGCACCTCTGAACTCGGTCGTCCGCCCATCTCCCACGCTCAAACTCGCCACTAGTGCCTAAAATCGAGGAACATGGTGGGAGGGTTTCTCCGGACCGGCGAAGCCTCGAACATGTCTCGCAACGGTGCAGTGGCTCGGTAAGGGTTCGGCGGCGTTGCCCCGACGCCCTAAGCCCTCCAACCTTCGGTTTCCAAGCCCTCGAGCACCGGTGGATGCTAGGGAAGGTCGACATGGTGGTGAAACGGCCCGGAGATGGCTCTAACATAGCTTTCATCGTGCACCCTATTGTGAAATTGTGTTCGGCCGTCGGAAAACATCCAATTAGAGCTTTTACCGGCGATATTAGGCTATGGAGTGGAGAGTAAAGGTGCGCTAGAAAGTCTATATCATGTGTGTGCAATTCACAGAGCCCTAAACGAATATGGCGCGAGAATTTAAAATATTCTTACCCGAACCTCGGTTTGAGCCGGCTGGAGAAAAATCCTGAAATTTGCCGGCGATGAGCAAAGGTTCGAGCTGAGCTTCGGATGTGAGCAACACGTGATCCAAGCGCTCCTCTGGGCATCCTCGCTTGGGCGTGAGAAGCTCCCAGTCGAGCTGTCCACGTGAGCGCTTTGCCGCTTTTTGCTTTCGGCCGCCACGGGAACTTTTGTTTCTCGGTGTAGGGGGGCTGAGCCCACTCGGTGAGGGTGCGAGGAGGTCGTGGAGGTTTCTGTGGTGTTGTTTTTGTGCTCAGCCGAGGCTTGCACGCGATCTATCGGGTGGCCGAGCAATCGACAGTGTGCGGCAGCGGCTCTGTTGAGTTCTTGCCCGAGGAAGAGAAGTCTCGGGGTCTCGGTTCTGTGGGCAACAAGAGCACGGAATCAAGTGATGGGAACGGAGAAGCAGCTCGCCAGCGCAAGGAAATCAGCGGGGAGGTGTCCTCGGCGTGGTGTCTCAGTGTCGGGCTGTGCTGCTCGCCTCTCTTCAAGTGAAACCGCCTCAAGCAGCAAAATAGAGACTTGGTGCTCTGAGATTTTTTGCAATTCAAGCTGCCTCAATGACATGTGGGCCCCACAAGTCAGTCCCTCCTTATCCCTCTCCAAAATATCTCTAAAATTTGCAAATGATGGAATTCAATTGTGGGAGTTCAAATCTGATGTGCATTTGGATAATTGGGCAAGTTTCATCCAAATTTCAAATGGGTATTTGAATTCTCTGCAATTTAAAGTCCTTTTAGAAAATGAGTTGCAAAACATTTCAATAATTCATGAAACTTTGCATACCCACGTATTTGGACCTAAGGAATTCAAATATGAAATCTGATTTTAAATTTGGCTGCTGCAAATGAGATTTTTAACACAACAGTTTGAAATTATGTGTGTTGCCCTCATTTGAATTTTGAGTTGAACAAATTTGTTCCAAAATCTGAATTTAGCTTTCTCACACATATGGGAACTTCCCACCTTGGTTTCAAGTCCCCTTTGGATTCCAAGTATTCAAGTAAATATTTGAACTTGTGTGAAGAGAGCTCTCATGTGTGTTATCACATGTGAAAAGGTTTAAATAAGTCCCATTTTTCATACACATGAAACCAACTTGTGCAAACATGAGTTTCTTTGTATTCAAAATTTTGGGACCTTTACATTCCTCCCCCCTTTAAAGGAATCTCGTCCCGAGATTACAAAAGAAGAGTGAGACGGGAGGTAATTACAAAGTTTATGACAAAAGTTCCGGATAATTCTTGTGGATGTAATCTTCACTTTCCCACGTCGCCTCTTCCAGGGTATGATTACTCCACAGGACTTTGTAAAATTTTAAATTCCGGTTTCGGGTGATCCGGGTCTTTTCGTCGATAATCTGAATGGGCTGCTCTACGTATGTGAGATCCGGCTTTAACTCATCGATGTCTTCGGAGCGGACGGTAGCGGTAAACATGAGACACTAACGCAGCTGGGACACATGAAATATGTCGTGAATACTGGCAAGGCTTGCCGGTAGTTCCAGCTGGTATGCTACGGTCCCGCACTTCTCCGTGATGGCAAACGGACCGATGAATCGGGGAGAAAGTTTCCCCTTGACACCAAACCAATGAATCCCTTTCATCGGAGACACACGAAGATACACGTGCTCTCCAACGTTGAAATGCAGCGGTCAACACCTCTGATCCGCGTAGCTTTTCTGACGAGATTGGGCAGCTTTGAGGTTCTCTTGTATTATCCGAACTCTCTCTTTGGCTTCATTGACAAGATCAACCACGAATGTTACTCGTTCACCGGACTCGCACCAATTTAATGGTGTACAGCACTTCCGGCCGTATAGAGCTTCATACGGTGCCATTTTAATGCTCGTTTGATAACCTTATTGTACGAGAACTCCGCCAACGATAAGTAATCATCCCATCTCTTACCATGGTGGATGGCACATGCTCTTAGCATATCTTCAAGTATTTGATTCACCCTCTCAGTTTGCCCGTTGGTTTGAGGGTGATACGCAGAACTTCGAATCAATTTAGTTCCCAAGGATGCGTGTAGCTGCTCCCAGAAATGGGCTATGAACAGCGATCCTCTGTCGGACACAATGGTACGGGGAACTCCAAGTAAGCACAGGATCCGTGCTATGTACAACTCTGCATACTGCTTGGCGTTGTATCTTGTATGCACAGGGATGAAGTGTGCTGATTTGGTTAACCGGTCGATGATTACCCAAATTGAATCATGGTTGTGGGAGGTCATCGGCAACCCGATGATGAAGTCCATACTTAAGTCTTCCCACTTCCATGCTGGTATTTGCAGTGGTTGCAACAGGCATGACTTCTTCACATGGTTGTCCTTGACTCTTCGACACGTATCACATTCTGAAACATACTTTGCAACTTGACGTTTCATACGTGTCCACCAAAACATATTCCGGAGATCTTGGTACATTTTATTTCTGTCCGGATGAGTGGAAAATTTGGACAAATGAGCTTCATCCAAAAATTTCGTCCATAGTCCCATATCCCGGGGTACTACTATCCGGTCGTTGAACCACAAAGTACCTTCATCGTCCTTCCAGAAGCATTTCATCTCTCTGTTGTCTATCCTTCGCCGTATGTGAGACATACCCTTGTCTTTTCTTTGAGCTTCAATGATCTCCTCTCGGATGGTAGGAATGAGAGCGAGATTGTAGAGAGCTCCATACGGGAGGACAGCGAGGCTTGGTTCTTCATCATCCATTTCAGCAATAGTCAGGTGATGGATATGCGCCTTACGACTAAGCGCATCGGCGACCACATTCGCCTTTCCTGGATGATAATGAATCTCAAGTTCATAATCTTTAATGAGCTTTAGCCATCTTCGTCGCCTCATGTTTCAATTATGTCTGAGTGAAGATGTATTTCAAGTTCTTATGGTCGGTGTAGAGGTGTACAAGATTTCCAAGCAAGTAATACCTCCACATCTTCAAAGAAAGGATCACGGCAGCTAACTCAAGATCATGAGTTGGATAATGCTGCTCGTGATTTCTGAGTTGATGAGATCCATAAGCGACCACTCGTCCTTCTTGCATCAGCACGCAGCCAAGACCGATGCCAGATGCATCGCAGTAAACGTCGAATGGCTTTGTCGTATCTGGCTGAGCAAGAACTGAGTCTGTTATGAGATGCTTCACTAAAGTCTTGAAGGCTTGTTCACACGCAGCACCCCACACAAATCTGGTATTCTTCTTCAATAATTCCATCATCGGTTTAGGGATCTTGGAGAAACCCGGAATGAACCTCCGGTAATAACCCACTAAACCAAGGAAGCTACAGATTTCATGCACAGATCTTGGTGACTCCCATTTCTGTACTTGGATAATCTTACTCGGATCTACAGCGATGCCCTCTGCTGAAATAATGTGTCCGAGAAAGATACTTGATTAATCCAGAATTGACACTTGCTGAATTTTGCATAGAGCTGATGATCTCGAAATCTTTGTAGCACGATATGCAGATGTACAGCATGTTCTTCCTCTGCTTGATGTACACCAATATATCGTCGATGAAGACCACGACGAATTTATCCAACTCCGGCATGAACACTGAATTCATCAGGTACATAAAGTGTGCCGGGGCGTTGGTCAAACCAAAAGACATAACGAGATACTCATATAGCCCGTATCTCGTTGAGAATGCCGTCTTTGGAATATCTTCAGCCCGGATTTTGATCTGATTATATCTGGACCGAAGATCCATCATCGAGAATACTTTAGCACCCACTAATTGATCGAAGAGCATATCAATGCGAGGTAGTGGATACTTGTTCTTGATGGTCACGGCATTAAGAGGACGATAATCAACACAAAGCTGTAGTGTTCCGTCCTTCTTCTCGACAAACAATGCTGAACAACCCCAAGGTGACGAACTCGACGTATAAAGCCCTTTCTCATTAGGTCATTCAGCTGTGTCTTCAATTCTGCCAGTTCATTGGGTGCCATCTTGTATGGCCTTCGTGATATCGGTGTTGTTCCAGGCGCAAGTTCAATCTTGAACTCTACATCCCATTCGGGCGGCATGCCCGGTAAATCATCGGGAGACACATCCGGATATTCACGTACCACCGGAATGTCCTCTATCTTCATAGTTTCCGTGTGGTTCACTGTTGCAATCTGCTGCCGACTGGCGCCCAGAAACTGTGAGGAGTTGAGCTCAATGGTCCTAGAGCTGATGTTAAGAACTGCATAGTGGTAATTCAACCACGACACCGCCAAAATGATGTTGATCTCCATACCCTCAAGAATAATGAGAGTCGTGGGGTATATTCTACCCCCCAAACAAAGAGGTGCTCGGGAGACAATCTCACTGGAGGTACTGCTGCCCCCGTGCAAAGATATGAGGTATTGCCACATTGTATAAGCTGGTTGGAGCTGATGTTGAGCCACAAAAGATTGGCTAATGAAGTTGTGTGGCACCGGAATCAAAGAGAATCAAAACCTGTAGCTGATTCAGAGAAAACAACCCTGCTAACGTGGTTTCTCCTTCCGGAACATCATCCATCACTGTATAGTGAATACTGCCCCTTGTCTGTCCTCCTTTCTGCAGATTGAGGTACGGGTCGTAATGTTGTAAATATGATGACCCGCAGCCTTGAGTTCCCTCCGGACAATACCTAGCATAATGGCACATACGACAACAAGTGAAACACGGATGTCTCTCCAGTTCTTTGTTGACTTGCGGTTGAATGCTAGGTACATATGGGTGCAGCAATGGAGCACAAACCACTGTCTGATGCTGCTTCTGTCGAGGTGGTGCAAGTTGTGGTACTTGACCAGCAATCAACCTCTGAGGAGTTGATCGTACAGATGGCCTCCATCTTTCACCGGATGGCGTTTGGTACATCAAACGGTACTTTTGTGGCACGTAAATTGTGCTGTCCTGCTCGATCTCACTCATTTTTCTTTTCTCTGCTTGCCACTCGAGTGTTGGCTTCTCTTGGATGAGAGCCGCATCGACCATGTTGGTGTAACTATTTTTATTGTGCACTGCCAACTTCTCCTATAATATGGCACTGATGCCATGGAAGAATAAATCACACCGTGCCTCTTGTTTCGCCAAATATTCGGGAGCATGTTAGGCCAAAAGGTTAAACCTTCTGACGTACTCAAGGACACTGATGTCCCCTTGCTTCAAGCTCAAAAATTCCTCCCGCTTTGCCTTGATAACACCTATCGGTATGTGACGAGTACGAAAGGCTTCATAAAACTCACTCCATGTCACTTGATGGTCCTCTGGAATGGTAGCAAGATGTTCAACCCACCAATTTCCTGCGGCTCCATGGAGTTGCTGAGCGGCAAACATGGTCTTTTGATCTTTGTCACACTCGAATACTCCGAATTTGGAATCCATGACATGAAGCCACTGATCTGCTTCCACAGGTTTGGTAGCTTCAGTAAAGATTGGCGGTTGAGTCGCCAAGAAATCCAGATAAGCGTTCCGAGGTGGAATGACTTGTTGCGTGTTCTGGAGTATGGTCTGCTTTACCAAAGCTTGGAGTAAGTGTGTGTTCTCTTTAGCCGCTTCTTGGAGTAGCCTAGTGTTCTCCTGGTTAGACTAGACAGCCCGAGTCATAAGATCCATCCATCCCGTGGATGGTGGTTTCATTGGTGGAATAGAAGCATCACCGCCTCGGCAAGAACTCCCGACATTACTCCTAGAGCGAGTACGAACCATACTGCAAAAATATATTTGAGATGAGTTAAACATGAACTCAGAAGTATGTGAGACTGATGAAAACATGAATATGTCAAAACTTTAAGAAAGCAGTAACAAAATCCATGTTTACACAACTCCTTAGAGTAGGCATAGCTAACCAACCTACCTGTACAGAACAGACCTTTATGCACTAACTCCAGATTTTGATCTAGTTAAAAGCATTTTCATAACTCAAGATGCATACCAAAGTTAAAGTTAACTTCAGTATATTTCCAACGAGTATTCATATGCCTTCAGATCATCTTTGGCTCAAAAGTTATGATTTCCCAAAGTTCACAGAATTCCTGTATAAAATTTGCCAGCATCTCCTTTGTATGTGGCTATTTTCATCACAGTTGTATATGCAAATACAATAAGAATCTGAACAAGCTTTGAACTAAAACAATGTTGCACATTTCATAAACTTTCCAATGGTATATCATAGACTATTTAGGGATTTTTCTACATAAAGTTATGGCTTAAAAACAGAAAGGTCCAGAGAGGTTTTGCTACTGTCCTGGTTCTGGATAGTTTACCTTCAACTTGAATTCCCACCAATTAAACGTGTGATTTTGCTATGGAGGTCTACAGAGAAGTTGTAGAGCACTTAAAAAGTGTTTCTAGAAAGGTATCATACACCTTAATTGGGGAAATATAATCAGAGTTATGCTCTGTCCAATTACAGCAAGAATTCCTGCCAAAAACAGAGCACTCTGTTTTTGAAATCTTTGAAGCCTAGTCATTCTCTTATTTGAATCTTAGCTCAAAATAGGAGTTCAGTAACTAATATTTGTTTCAAACTTACATTTTTAGTTTAAAGTTAGTTCATGAGTCATTTCTTCATAGGGAAGAGGATTATTAAGTTTCGTACGGCGTCGATGCACCGTAAGAATTATGTCGATACTACGTAGCCTCACCAAAAGAAAATCCTATCCAGATTATCCTGGCAGATCCGTATCCTTAGGTGGCACTAAAAAGGTCACTCACAAACGTTTTCTACTCGGACTACGATTTCATGGTTAGCACCTGCACAAATGACACACAATCATCAGTTCCGGCTGTACACTAACCCGGTCCCACCACAGTCTCATACACCCGTTCGTCATCACTCGCATGGGTGTTCTCAAGCCAAACACGCCTTGACCTACGTGTTCACGTTACTAACCACGTGATGGGGTCTCCCATACTTTCCCGTAGCATGCCAGGGAAGGGCATTGCTCGAGTACCCCAAATGACATGAAGAGTCGTAGAGGATACCAAAGCTGGCCAGGTTATCTGCCACCCGTGGGGCTCCACCTTTCAGCTTGTGCGCACAGGTGGACAGCGCATACGTGCACCCCCCAAGACATAGAACGTCCTGAGATGCACAATTTTTTGACATAGCAAATAAGTTAGGTTGCCACCTTCATATTAGGTTAATATAGTAGTACTTATGTGGGCCTAGTACCGTTTTCTCACCGTATCCTAAGTTTTTGTCGTAATACGATCCTTATTCTATGCGCAATTACCAATGTGGCTCTGATACCATGCTGACAGGGACCCGTCTACCGTTCATTCATGGGGTCATGCCGCTCGCCCGAAAATCACGTTGGGTGGTGCCGTGTTATGCGGCACCCAACATCACACATATAAGGACAACATGTATTACATAAATCAAAAGCGGAAGCCTAGAAAAGTTCTTTGTAAATAATTTACATCAAATAACTACAGCGGAAGACTACAAACAGAACACTTCGAATAACTAAAGAGCACTCGAGAAGAAGTCCAGCCCGCGGACTCCTCTCGCTAGCAACACGAAGACATTGCAGCGGCTGGGTTCTCCTTGTGTTAAACGACTCGGAAGTCTCCGAGTCTCACCGGACAACCTTCTTCTTAGCATCGATGTTAACCTGCAAAACCACTCATATAGCAAGCGTGAGCACATAGTGTAAGGTACTAAGTTTTTGCACACATCCAAAGTGTTCATCACGCCACATACACATCATTTGAGGAAAACTTATGAACACATTTGAAGAGCAAGTAACCATAATAAATATGGTCATTAGAGGATGAACTCACAAAATGCAAAAGTTGTATTTCCCACATTCATCATTTAAGGGGCTGAGCATATGAAAAACTCCTACACCTTGCTTGGAATGCTCATGCCAAATTTCACGTAAATCCAAAACCTTTTTGAGGTATTTTTGGGTATAATTAGAAAGAGGCTAGTTTGAACTAAAATTCAAATTCAAACTCCTTTCATCCCATGAATTCAAAAGTAGGATCCATATTCACACTCAGCACATTTTTGTGAGCTCATACACCAATTTTCACTCAATTTGGAGTTAATCTTGACATGAGCTATTTTGGCTAAATTCGAACCATATTTGAATGTCAACTAAACCTTTGCTGCAAATTTGATCAAACCAAATTCCACTTTGAATTATCCAAAGTCAAGTGGCCATTTGGAAATTTGATTAACTTCCAAAGGAGATTAGGGACTCTACTGTTTTAAGCAGTGGAGAAATTGAATTTTGGAGGTTAAAAACTGAGAGTGGGGTCCTCATGTCAGCCTCACAAGGCAGAGAACCGACTGAGAACTCGGGTGCTCGGGTTCCCGGGCTGAGGCAGCATGCACCACCGAGCTGGAGTCAGCGCCAGCTCCTGCTTGCCGCACGGCTGGGGATGTGCTCGGTTACATCCACCCACGCGACGATCTTTTGCCTCACGAGCAGCAGCAACCCGGCTTTTCCTTCTGCTCACACGCACGAACAGAGCCGCCCCTGCCATTTCCGTCGAGTAGTCGACCGCCGGCAAACACTCAGTGGAAACTGAGCTTTCTGAGCTGCAAAACGGTACTAGAGCCTCTCCTCCTACTTCCCTGTCATAGGAACCAGCCGAGTCCGGCTGATCTCGACCCATACCAAAAGTTTTTCTGGTGACCTAAGTTCTTCCGCACCTCAGGCTCCCGTGGACAGCTTGAACGGGAAAGCGTCACGGCCAAGCTAAGGCATCCCGGGAAGTGTTAGGGCTTCGTGTTGCTTACACCTGAACCCTAGCCCAAGTGGTCGATCACCGGTGACGAATTTCATCTTTTCCTTCCATTCGGTGCAGACCGACCTTCGGGTGCGGATTCGCCAAATTCTCGTTCCATAGTCGTGCAGACATCCTCAAACTGCACCTACACGAGCTAGAATTGGTAGGGAATAACTTTCCTTCGCAGTCTTAGCGTGAAAACCTTGGTAGACCGCACATTTCTAGTTTTACTACCGGCGCTAATGGCGGAAGCCATCGGGCGCACGGTGAGAGCTCACCTAGGACCTTTTCCGAGTTAAACCAAGTGCAAGTCAAGCATATACATGTCGCACAGGTGCTGTAGAGCTTGAGAACGCATGGTTTCGTTGGCTAAAAATGGCGAGCGACGTCACTGGAGTCGGTGTGAGCCGCGGTGTCGTTACAAGCTAGGTAGGAGCCACGGCCGGCATGGGGAAATCTCACTGGAATGCTCCACGTGTTGAGTTAGAGCTAGCGGTGAGCTAGAGCCCGGGAGGTGGCCAGAGGAGCAAGTTCCGGCGAGCTCGGGTGCGGGCGCGCGCGGGAGCGAGGGGAAGAAGAAGATGGTGCGGGTCCCACACGTCAGCCACTGTATTGAGCCGGACTGGATCTTCTGTGAATCCGGATCAGTTGTGGCTGCACGCGAAAAACCCCATAGCCCCGTGTGTCAGCCGCTGAGAAGCCGACACGTAGTCCCGGTCCCACGCGCAGCAATTTAAACTTTTCCCGATTTTCAGATTCTAGTTCAAACTTCAAACCCACATAACTTTGGCTAGGAAACTCCAAATCGAGTGAACTAAATTTTTTTGGATTCAGCTATCTGAGTACCTTCCAAAAAATCAAGTTTCACTTTATAAAATCCTTATTTCTCCAGAATTAATTCTTCAAAATATAAACTGTTTAGAATTTTAACTGGAGAACCCTTTGGAGCAAAATTATAAAATTTTTCCAGGACGTTCACCATAATATCCTTGAGCCAGCATAAAAATTTCAGATCCATTTGAGCTAATTTAATCCACCTAATGGTGTGATTAATAAAACTGTTCCAGAGAAAATAGAAAATTTCCAGAAACATTTTCAGATTTTCTCTGAAATTGTTTAGCACATATCTTTCGCTAGGAGTCTTCAAGATAAGTGAAACCAACTCCATTAGAACCCTCTGAAAATCTAGTTTCCAGAAAGTCATGGCTTGCTCCATGAAAATCCCTAGAACACCCTATGAGCTCCAATTAAGGCCAAGTACACAATTATTTGTGGAGAGCTCAAATGAGCTTTGCTGCTAATGAAACTTGGCCAAGTCCCTGTTTAGGTTGTATCCAAACCACAGTAAAACTTTTAGAGTCATTGGGCTTGTCTAGAAAGACTTATAGTCTTCACAAATTTAACTTGAAATTCAAATGCATTCAAATTGATACATATATGTATTTATCTCATGTAGTCGCTAAGGTTGATGAGGAGCCCGAAGTCTTAGACTTCATCACTCCAGAGGAACAGATAGCCTACGACCAACAGCAGCAAGGCAAGCTCCGGTTGCATTAGCCTTTTTATCAATTTTACTGTTTTGAGAACTTACTTTGAGCACCAACTTAAATTTTGCATTAGAGTCTTGTTTGAAAACCCAAATGCATAGCCAAGAAAACCCTGGGTTGGGCTTAGGATTTTAAACCTCAATTAGCTATTGCAATGCTAAGACAGTGTAGGATTCGGTACAAATCGAGTAGTTGGAACTGCTCGCGAGAATATGCTAGAGGCACACTACTCGGGTAAAGATAGCAAATGGAACACATGGAAATAAAAATGAGACCGAGCGGAGAGTAAGGGCAGAAGGATGTTGGGGCCTGGGTGCCATAGCTCCGCTTGTGTTGGTTGAGGACCGAGCCGTGTGCGGGCCTGTTGAACAAGCTAGAATAGTACCGAAGACCTACCGGATATATGGGAACTGGGGAACCGGTGTAATTCGGGTAGCTGGGTGTTGAGGCATTGCTTGTCGTCCAGAGGCTAGGTTGAGAGCTTCAGGTGTAAATCGGCTGGTGGCACTACGGATGCGCGTGCAGAGACCTCTTGCTCGGGACGATAGGACCGGTTCAACATTTGGCTGACAGATGAAAGGTGGTTGCGTATGACGTCTGTGATGGTTGCTGTAGGCAACATCGAGTACGGGCGTACGTGACGGGTTGTTCGGGTAACCCTGCAGGTGTAAATCGATTATAATCACCATCCCTCACGGTCAGTGAGTACCACTTGTTCACTGTACCATGACGTTGAAAGAACAGGCTAGTTACATGTTAAAAGTTTGCTGATATGAAGGATGGACCATGAATGCTAATGAAGTGCTATAGTTTAGATCTCATTAAAGTTCTTTTTGACCTTGGGCAAAGTACATGAGAGAAATGTGTTTCTTGTTTGATTGCGGCTCTCTCATGTGCCTGAATTCTCCACAAGTTGCTGCTAAAACATGAAAGTAAGGTCCAACTACTTGGCGAGTCTTTTGCAACTTATTTTCCCCATGTACCCTGTAATCCCTCATGTAGAAGTTTCATGTATAGGAGAGACGGGTCAGACATGCTGAGCCATCATGCTCACTGCTTGTGTTTGAAGCTTTTGCAGGGTGTTATGAGGAAGAGACTCCCGAGGAGCAGACGGAACACCAAGAGGGAAACCCCGTCGAGTGGGAGTCGTGCACGCCGCAGTGTTAGTGTGTGTATGTGCTAGCAGGGACACGTTCATGGGCTGAACGTGAAATCGGTGCGTAGTCTATGCCCGTGAGTGTAGACTGAACATATTTTGTTGTAAAAATGTTCATAAAATCATTTATGTAATAAAACTTTGCTTCCGCTTTGTACCCTTTATGTGTGTTATACGATGATATGCAACGCAGCACCCCTCAGTGTGATCCTGTCTCGACGAGGCCGTGGGGCCGCATCAGCGTGGTATCAGAGCTCGCTTGAGGTTTAACGCACTAAAAAGGTTATATTTTCAAAAACTCAGTGAAGAACGAGTTAGTAGCCCATATAAGGATGTTATTAGTGTATAGAAAGTGGCAAATCTAACCTATGTGCTTATGTCGTAAAATCGTGCATGTCGGGATGTCATATATCTTAAGGGGTGCATGTAAGCGTTGTCCACCAGTGTGCACAAGCTGAAGGGTGGAGCCTCACGGGTGGCAGGTAACCCGGCCCGCTTTAATATCCTCTACGACTCTTCATGTCGTTTGGGGCATTCGAGCAACACCCTTCCCTGTCATGCTACGAGCAAGTTTGGGAGACCCCGTCACGTGGTTAGTAACGTGAATACGTAGCTCAAGGTGCGTTCGGCTTGAGAACAACCGTGCGAGTGATGACGGACGGTTGTATGAACTGTATTGGAACCGGGTTCAGTGTGCAGCTGGACCCGACGATTGAGTGGTTTATTTGCAGGTAGTCTGACCACGAATCGGTATACGAGTAGCATCCATGTGCGAGAGATGTTTAGTGCCACTGAACTAACGAAGCCGGCTAAGACCGGTATAGGTTTTTCTTTGTGAGGAACGTAGTACCGACATGAACTGGTGACGCTTCGACGTCACACCCCACTAAATGAGAAACCTCAATGTAAAACTTGAAGGTTTTATCCAGAGCACTAAAAATTTGATGTAACTCCTTCCCTTAATCAGGATGTTCAAAGTAAATATGTCTTCAACTTATAGGAAACTAAGGACAGAGTCCCCTGTTTTCAGCTGAAAAAAGGCTGAAGTTAATCAGAGGTTAGAGGTTGAGTTATCTCGAGGTTGCGGTCGTATGATACATTTCTGGAAAGCTTCGGGAGAGATTTACAACTTTTCTTTTGATGTCCAGTGGTGTTTCATCCCTTAACCAGTCGAAAAATGCAGTAGAGTTGGAACCGTCCAGAAAACAGGGCAGAGCAAACACTCTCTGTAACTCTCTGTAAATTGAGCATAACTTCCTACTTAAAAATCCAAAAATAGAACAAGAGATTTTTATGAAACGTTCATGAGATAGGTTAAAACTTTGTAACAGAAAGTTTTGTCAAATTCAATGTAGAATTAACTGGAATTCTTGGATCAAAACAGTACCTCAAGCAGGGAGGTGCTGTCCAATTTTCTCCAGAAATTCTATAAACTTTGACATCTCATAACTTTGAACCAGGACAGATCTTTGGCCAAGCAAATACTTTCTGGTCAGCTGTTGAATTTAGCTTTAACATTGAGGTTGAGCTCCAGAATGAGTTTTTCCTTTAGCGTGGTCTAAATCAGGTTGAAATGGAAACTGGTCAGGGCTGTCAGTTTGGGCAGCAGACCAGCAATCAACTTTGTCTAAGTTTGAATTGTGTTTCCAAGTTTTATGGGTTCAATGACATGTTTTATGCTATAACTCAAAGATTTACTATTGAAATGAATATTTTACCTTTTTCAAATATGTTTCTACAGATGACAACGGATAGACAATTGGAGAACGGTTGGTTGGTATCCCACTGTTCTCAACACAGCGGTTATCCGGAAGTGTCGAAGCAGATGCTTCAATATTTCGGGTACGTGGAAATGCTGCAGTACCTCACGAAGGAGGAAGGCGGGGAGGGGAACAAGACGTGGACCATCCATGTCGAAGTTCCTGCAGGACCTACGCCACCCGGTTGGGCACCGTTCACGGTCACGGTGAGAGATAGACAGCCGGAGAAAATGTGGCAAGTGGCAGCCCGCGATACCATGTCGCGTTTCTGCCAACTGCACGTGTGAGCTATGAAGGGTACTCCATACACGCTGGTCGCAGTGGAGGGGTGAGCTAATCACGTGTATAGGGAGAGGTACATGGAGGCAACAGATCCGGGTTGCCCAAGTTACAACCCCACGGAGGCGAACCTCAGCCTCTAGTTGAGGCCAGGGGAGGTCGTGATGGAAAGCCAAGCTGTCCGTACGGATTGTCTTGCCATGAAGCTCATGGAGAGCACCAACCGTGGATACCATTTCGAGAATGCTCACAGCGCACTCCGCAATGTTCTCCTTCCGACGATAAAGCTACTGAACGAACAACACAATCAGTTGCATCATCTGAAGAAGGCGAAGAAGAAAAGCCGCGTCGATATCACGGCTTTGCAACAGTAAGTGCAGGCCCTGACCCAGCAGAATGAGTTCCTCACTCAAGAGAGTGATGACGCTATTGAGGAGGGGCAAGGCTGGGAAGAGGACTACAACCAGGCCATGGACGAGGTGCTTGCATTGCAAGACCTCGTACCTCCGGTAGTGGGTGTAAAAGTCCCAAAACATGTAGATGGAAAACTTTAGTGTTGAATAAAGTTGAGTTTAAATCCAAAAAATGGGACTTGCAAAAACATTTGTTTAAACATGTAATTGTTGGCATGTGCAAGAGGACTTTAAATTCAGTTTGAACTAAAGGTTTAACTTCAAGGAAAAGGAGGCCATTTCCAAAAAGGAAATTCAAACTGTTGTTTAAAAATTTGTATTTGCAGTGGCCAACTCAAAGATCAGAGGGCATATTCAAATTCTTCAGTTTTGAATTAGTGAGAGTGCAAATTTTGAGAAAGTTTGGAGTTGCTTTGATATGAATATCAAAGGGGCTTATGAATTTCCTTGAAATTTGAATTCAAATTTAAAACTGAGGCAAAACTTGGTCAATTTGCCAAATGGGTTTCAAATTTAGGCCCTCATGATTGAAGTTTACTCTGTGCCAAAAAATTTGAGATATTTGGGAGAGAAAAACAGTGGGACCCAATTGTCATTGAGCGGAGGAAACTTGCAACCAAAGTCTCTGATGATTTTCATCGGTTTACACTCGAACTCACCGAAGTGGCTGCGGGCGCCACCGAGACTTCACGGGGAGGACACTTCCTGGTTCTACTCTCACGCTGGCGACCTGCTCGGCGTTCCACTCGCTTCTCAGCGTGTTCAGTTTGCCCCCTAACCCAAGCTGCGGTGCCCTGCCTCTTCTTCGAGCAACAGCCGAACAGCACTTTGCCGCCGCCTCTGTGTTCTGATAAAAAATCGGCAGAAACTCGCACACACCACCTTCCCGAACTGAAAAAAGGCAAAGCCTGGTCGCCCTTCACCTCCTCAGCGCGACAGACCGCAGCTCCCGGCGTTCCCCACCATAGAACAGGGGGTGTTGCGGAAAGCCGAGGGTAACCGACGAGCAAGCTCATGTGGACAGCTCACCACAGTGAGTTTCACGCTCAAGAAAAGACACTCAGAAGTGTGCTGGACCACCGTGCTGCTTCTCCCCGAAGCTCAGCTCAAGCTGTGATCTCTAGCGGCCGAACTCCCGGTGCACGACCACGGACCCTCCAGTAAGGATCTCCAAAATTCGCGCTTAATTCTCACTTAGAGATCACCAAATCGTGCTCATATGATCTAGACTCAATGGCGATCCAATCCCCTTCACAATCCTAGCTTGAAACCCGGTGTTAGCGGCCCATTTCACGTTTTGCGAGCGGCGGTAATGGTGGGAACGATCGGGCGCCCGGTGAAACCCTAGTAACCACCGTTACCGAGCTACTTTGTGCCCACGTCGAGCTTCCTTGGGTGTCACTGATGCTGTAGAGCCGATCACTCGAAGTTTCCGTGGGCTGAAGTGATTGGTCGTCGGCGCCGAAGCTTCACCGAAGCCTTTGCACGCCGCCGACCTAGTTCCGGCCATAGATAGCCATTGAGTCTACCCCACCAATGGTTTTCCCGTCCCCAAAAACCCCCGGGCAGCGAGTCTACGGCCGAGAGGCGGCCTTGAAGCCGGGTCCGGCGAGCTCCGGTGGAGTTCCGGCGAGGGGCAGCATGGGAGCGGGAAACCACCCGAGGAAGAAGAAGACCCGGGCGGGTCCCGCGTGTCAGCGACCCAAATTTTAAATTTCTGATCTGCTGTGGCTCTGGGATCCCAGTGGCTGAGATTTAAAACGTGGCTGTGGCTCTGGGTTCAGCCAAAAGAGTGTGGCCCGGTGTGGCTGGAATCCCAGTGGCTGAGATTTAAAACGTGGGCCCATGTTCATTTTCAATAGCAACACAATTCCAGTTTGAGCTCCAACTTAGGAAATTCACAACTTTTGCTAGGAAACTCCAAATTGGGTGATTCAAATTGGGTTCGACTCAGATTGTCAAGATATATCCAAATGTGTAACCCAATTTGTATGAAAATCATTATTAATTTCTGGAAAATTCTTTAAAGCTTTTCAGCAAAAGAATTTTAGAGGAAGTTTGGTTCATCCAAAAATCCTCAAATTTTGCCAGATTATTTTTAGGATTTTTGTGAAATCCTGTAAAGGTTTTAGATCATTTGGAGTTGATTTAATTAGGATAATTCTGATTTAAGGTTTCTATGTTCAAATGAATGCAGAAACGATTCCAGAGAATTTCCAAAACTTGGAAATTCAGTTCTGGGCAGTTCTTAGCTCCATAAATCCTAGGAAAATTCATGCAGGCTCCCTGAGCTATGTTTGAAATTGTGGTTCACTTGAATTTGCATGAAAGTGCAAATTTATTCAGAATTAATTCCTTTTTGCCTAAATTCTTAGGGAATTGTTCTGAGTGATCTATTCATTGAATAATTCCAAATTTTGGTCCAGATGACTTTCTTGTGACAAGGAACTCACATGAAAATTTTCAGCTCCATTGGAGCCCAGGATCAGTACTGTTCTGTTCAACCACATTAGGTGATCAACACACAAGTGATGAAACACACTTATCACTTATCATAGTACTTAAACCCAAACCAAAACCACTAGCACCAGTGTCATTTTAAATTCTTAAACAGAGTTCCAGTTTTAAACTTGTCTTTAGAACTTGTTAGCGAAAGCTTTACAATTAAACATATATGCATATTCATAACGTGTAGTGATTAAACGTGGAAAAGTGGAGGAGAATGGAAGCTTGGATCAAGGAGCAAGAAGGGCAGTGACTAAGTTTCAAGTTATCAGCATCTAACTTCATAAAGTATCTGACTTTAGTCACCTGCAAAACCAAGGCAAGCTCCGGTTTGCATTTAAGTTATTTATAAAGTTTTTACTTTTTTCACAATTATGGTTTAGAGTTTGTATGTGCATTAGGTCAACGATGCTTTATACTCCAATTGCATGATCAAAGAAACCCTAGAGTCAAGGGTAGAATATAGTGTCCTGCTGTAGAAGGTTGCCGTGCTAAATAGGTTATGACATCCGGTAGAAGTCGAGTAGTCGGAATCTACTCGTGAGCTATAGTTGGGATCACATGGGTGTAGATGAAAAAGGCAAACTAAACTTTATATTTCTAAAGATGAGACCGGGCAGGAGGGTTAGGCAGCGAGAAGACGAGGTCTTGGTCGAGTAGCTCTGCATATGTCGGTTAAGGACCGATGCGTGTGCGACTCCCATGAGCAAGTATTGAGTTGTGTACCGGATGCTTACTGCTATATGGGACCCAGGAAACCAATGTACCAGGTTAACTGGATTGTAGAGGCATACCACATCATCTCGTTAGACCTATGAGCCCGAGACGGCGCGATCGGTTCTACAGTCGAGTGTCCTGCAAAAGGTTGCCACATACGACGTAATGAAGGACGCCAGATTTGGGTCTTCATAGGCGGGCGTATGTGTCGAGTTATCCGGGCAGTGTTTGATTCGAATCACCGTCCCTCGCAGTTATTGAGTACCGCTTGCTCACTTGTTGTGACGTAGTAATCAAGTTGTGTGAGAACAGTTTGCAAAGTTTTAATTGCTTCTATGATTATTGGAATTGCATGAAAACCTTGTTTGAAGTAGAAATAGAGCAAACAAAAGTTAATTTCCACCTCGGGACAAGTAACATTGGAACGAAGCGTTTCTTGTTTGATTGTGGAGTTCCAATGTTGCTGGGCACAAGGTCACTACTATGATGGCTAAAATCTGAAAGTTAAGAATGAACTTGTAGGCGAGTTTTTTTGCAAATTACATGTTTAAATCTTAAGTTACTTTCATGTAGAGTTGCATGCTTAGGAGAGACGGTTAATTCTTGCTGAGCATTTGTGCTCACTCTTGCTATATGAGTGGTTTTGCAGGTTAATAGCGACGCATATAAAGAAGGTTGTCCGGTGAGACTGGGAGACTTCTGAGTCATGTTACACATGGATAACCTAGCCGCTGCCATGTCTTCATGTTGCTAGCGAGAGGAGTCCACGGGCTGGACCTCCTCTTGAGTGCTCATTAGTTATTCGACGTCAGTTGTTTGTAGTCTTCCGCTATAGCTATTTGTTGTAAAATTATTTACAAAGAACATTTGTAAGCTTCCGCTTTTGATTTATGTAATACAGTTTTCCTTATATGTGTGCTGTTGGGTGCCGCATAACACGGCACCACCCAATGCGATTCCCCGGCGGGTGCGCCGTCCGCGTGACACGGGTCGGGGTCACCCACAGCGTGGTATCAGAGCCGTATTGGTAATAGCGCACGGAATAAGGATTGTGTCATGAAAAAAACTTAGGATACGGTGAGGAAACGGTATTAGGCCCACATAAGTAGTATAGTTACTTAAAGTGGCATGACTAACATACTTGTTATAATTCTGAATTTTGATTATGTAACGACGCACCTATGCTCAGGTAAGCATGGTAAGGAACGCCATCGAAAGCGGTTCAGTTTCGGTTAGCTCCCCTGACGAGGGATGTGGTTCAGGGATAGGTCTCACAGCCTGGTGTGAGACGTTAATATGAAACTTTTGAACTCTTCATGTTCCTGAGTTCATATGAAACGCTGATCCCTAGCGTGCATTAGGCAAGCAAGTAGAGACCCCATCGTGTGGTCAGTAACGCGATAGTGTGTTCTTCTGCAAATAGCCTAGGAGGACATACGCAGCGCTTTCCATCGGCGTGCCCTGCAGGGCAGTAGGTGATATATGTTGGGTTGATAAAATTCCCAACCGTGACGACCCATTCGTGCTCTATTCGGGTTCCCCGTCGTGTGGTGTGAAAACACGATCACGTACCTTGAGACGTGGCTTAACTCAAGGATGACCGTATGGCAATGATACGGGCGTATGTATTTACTTTCAAATATGGACCTGCCTGAAATGAAAACAACCCTTGAGTGCATCACTATTGAGTGTTCTTCTGCAGGTACTAACCACATACGTATCCCGTGTATTACACGTGTGCGAGAGACCGTCTTAGTGCCACTGATAAAATGGATATGCCGGTATAAGCCGGTTTAGGATTTTCTTTTGGTGAGGCAACGTAGTACCGACAAGTTTCTTACGGTGCATCGACACCGTACTACACTTAATAACCTCTTCCCTATGACGAAATGATTCAGGAACTAACTTTCAACGAAAAATGGAAGTTTGAAACAAATATTAGTTACTGAACTCTTATTTTGAGCTAAGATTCAAATGAGAGCATGACTAGGCGTCAAAGTTTTCAAAAACAGAGTGCTCTGTTTCTGGCAGGACTTCTTGCTGGACTTTAACAGAGCATAACTCTGAGTAGATTTAACCAATTAAGTTGTATGATACTGTTCTGGAAAGATTTTCAAATGCTCTACAACTTCTTTGTAGACCTCCAGAGAAAAATCACATGTTAAGTTGGTGAAAAGTCCAGTTGACGGCAAACTGTTCAGAACCAGGACAGCAGCAAAAACCTCTCTGGATCTTTCGGTTTTTAAGCCATAACTTCCTGTAGAAAAATCCTTAAGGAGACTATGAGTACTCATTCGAAAGATAGTGAAGATTACTAGAACTTTGGTATTGAACTCAAGTCAAGAATCTGTAGTTAACTTGAGTAAATTTTGGAGTTTGTGTGAACTGGTCAGGGTGGTCCAGCTGATTGGTTTAGCGTACTTAAGATTTGTTTAAACATGAATGTGGTTATGCTTTCATAAAGTTTGTGAGACCTATGTGTGCTGAATACATTGGCTTTGACAATAAGAGTTTTGAATACTACAAAAACACCTTTTTAACAAGGTCCGACTCTAGGTCCGAGCTCCTGCAAGGTCCGACGATAGGTCCGACTTGCTTTATCTAGGTATGACTTATTTTGGCTAGGTCCGAGTTGTTTTTGCTAGCTCCGGTGCTAGGTCCGACTAGCTTTGGTAAGTTCCGTGCTAGGTCCGACTAAGCTTTAGTAAGCTCCGGCGCTAGGTCCGACTAGCTTTGGTAAGCTCCGGTTCAAGGTCCGGTTAGCTTTGGTAAGGTTCGGAGCTTGATTGCAATGGTTCTGCTTTTAACTTGCAATGTTTCGAACTTGCTTTACTCTTATGGAAAGTTTGCTTAGTATTATTTTACTAAGTTTTTGGTGTGTTTTGGTGGTTATGGCTGATATCATTTTCTATGGTTTACAACATGCTTATGTGAGGTGCTCACGTAAGATGTTGTAGTTTTGGAACTAACGAGAGTCAAGTCGAGGACTTGTGCTCGGAAATATTGGTTGTTTATTCATGTGCAGGTGTTGCTTGAGTTCAAGACATGGCTAGTGTGGCAGACTGGAATCCGCTCATCCAGGATCGCAGAGGGTGGTGCCACGCGATGCGACACCCGACAGCACACGTCATAAGAACATAATATGTTACATGGGAAAAACAACTGAAACTGTACAAACAGGTACAAACTTCAGTTACAACTATTGTTTATATTACACAGCGGAAATCTACACTATACAACTCACGCCCGCCTATCTAGCAAAAGTTGGTTGCCCAGCCCTAGGGCAACCCACACTAGCTGCACTCCTCAGCTCAGCGCGGCGTGTACGGCTCCCACTCAGCCGTGGTCCCCGACGGAGGGTAACCCTCGCCGGTGGACTCGTACTCCGAGTCCGTGGGTGGCTCCTCACCTGAAAAACACTTAAGCAGCAACCGTGAACCCGAAGGCTCAGCAAGGCTTAACTCACCTAAGCATGAAACTCTACATGAGGGGTACAATGGACATAGGATAGTAACATTTCAGCAAAAGGACACGCCTACAAGTTCATCCTTAGTTCATCTTTTAGCAACAAGTTAACAGTCCATGAAATCTGAAATTTAGTAAGCAGTATTTGGTGGCACACATGTAGCAATACAATTATATCAACCAGCAATATTGAATCAACATGTTTCATCCATTAATCTACGTCACGACTCAGTGACCAAGTGGTACTCTTCACCGCGAGGGACGGTGAATCGACTCGATATACACCTGCAGGGAAACCCAAAGAGCATGTCACGTACGCCCACCTGCGGAGCTGCACAGCACGCTCACTCGATGTCGTACGGGACAACCTTTCACCCAATAGCCCAAACGTCGAACCGGTCGCACCAAAACGAGCAGGAGGTTCCCCACACGGAGCATCGCTCTATGCCCGTTGGCAGATTTCCACCTTGCTGCCCTCAGCCTACACCTATAAATCGGTGCGTTATGCCTCGACGCCCGGAGGTTTAGGCTACATCGGTTTATCGGGGCCCATATATCCGATATGCCTTCGGTACATTCAAACTTGATCAGCGTGGGCCGCACACGGCTAGGTCCTCAATCGACACGGACAGGGCTGCGCACACAAGACTCCCTCTTGCTGCGCCCTAGCCCCTGTCTAGCCTCATTTTCATTACTAATGTGATCTCACATCGCTCAACCGAACCCGTGCATCCCAAGCCTATCTCGTGAGTAGATTCCAACTACTCGACTTGTACCGAAGCCCTATGAATCTTTAAGCATAGCCTATCTACTCGAGGTCTTAGACACTACCCTCACTCGTTAAGGAACCTTTGCTTATGCAAGTGGGGTTTCATTCATCCTATACCTAATGCACATACATACTTCATATGACACATATAAATAAAGGAAAAACTTATAAAAAGGTTAATGCAAACCGGGGCTTGCCTTGTTGCTGCTGGTCAGGGGTTAAGTCTTCGTCCGGAAGAAGGAAGTCCAGCACTTCCGGAGTCTCTTCTTCGGTGACTACACGTTTATGAAATACTACATGTTAATTAATATGCATACAAGTTATTGTAAGGTTACTGTTATTAGTCCTAATAACCAGTCTCTAACACCTGGAACTCTGTTTAAGAATTTAAAGATGAACTGGGTGTGGGTGGCTTGGGCCTGGACCTAAGTACATGGTTAAGTGCTAAGTGGTTTTTCTTCCTCTTCCATATTAATCCCTCAAGTGGTTAAACAGGACAGGGTGGTCCACAGCTCCAATGGAGCTGAGAATTTTTGTGTGAGTTCCTTGTCACAGGGAAACCCTCTGGACCAAATATTAGCACTTTTCACTGAGTGGTTTGCTCAGAATAAATCTTCTAGCAAATAAGCAAAGAAGAATTAATTCTGAGGTCATACCCCTGTTCATGCCCAACTTAGTGAACTACAATTTCAATTATAGCTCATAGAGTTTGCATGAATTTTCCTAGCATTTTTGGAGTTAAGAATTGCCCAGAACTGAATTTCCAAGTTTTGGAAATTCTCTGGAAATGTTTCTGTATTCAAAAGAACACAGCACCTTCCATATTGAATTGCTCTGACAAAATCAACCCCAAATGGTCTGAAACTTTTACAGGGGTTCACTAATGTCCTAAAGAACATTCTGGGAAAATTTGGGGATTTTTGGATGAACTAAACTCCCTCTAAAATTCTTTTGCTGAAAAGCTTTAAAGAATCTTCCAGACTTAATTAATGGATTTCATACAAATTGGGTTGTATATTTGGACAGATCTAGGCAAGATGAATCCAACCCAATTTGAATCACTAAATTTGGAGCTTCCTAGCAAAAGTTATGGAGTTCTAAAGTTTGGGGAATTTCTGCAATTCGAATTATCCGGGAAAAGTTCAAACTTCTGACAGCGGGCCCGGCTCCCACGTGTCATCACCTCGGCTGCACCACACGGGGCCACAGGATTGTTTTCCGCGTGTTCACAGCCGATCTGGTGTAACAGAAGATCCCCACACTGTGCTGCGAGGGACTGACGAGCGGCCCGGCCGGCTCGTCTTCTTCCTCGCGCCCGCCCTTTTTCCCGCGCCGCCCCCTCGACGGCACACCTCGGCAGCTCGCCGGACATGGCTTCCCGACCGCCTCCCGACCGGAAACTCGCTGCCTGGGCCTATTTTCGCGCGCTGAACACGCTGGTACCGCCTGCTCCGGTCGGCGGTGGCCCTAACCTAGCTGGCGACGGTGCAGCGGCTCGGACTCCCTTCAGTTATGGCGCCCGGCCATCGTAGCCCATCAAAACCTCGGTGGAAAGGCTCTATAGCACCGGGGGATCTCATGGAAGGTCGACAAGGCCATGCTAGGGCTCGGGGAGAGCTCTAACCTAGTCGTCACCGTGAGCCCGACCTTTCCCGCCATAACCGCGGCTGGAAAACGGGAAATACGCCGGCTACAGCCAAAATTAAGGTAGGGTTGCGGAGCAAACTTGGGCGCCATCAATTCTAGCTCCTGTGTGTGCAGTTTGATAAACTCTAAGCAATCATACGTCGGAAATTTGTGGGGTTCTTACCCGAGGGTAGTTCTGCACCGGTTGGAGATGTTTTGCGAAATTCGCTGGTGATGATCGGTCACTGGTTCTAGGCTTCGGGGTCGAGCAGCGTGGAGCCTAGGCGCGTCCAAAACTTCTCCTTCTTGGTCGTGACAAGTCTTCTGCCGAGCTGCCCACGGGAGCACCTTTGCTCGGTTCTTCCCGGCGGCCACGAAAAACGTGGTTTTGCTCGGTTTGTAGTGGCTCAACTCGATCGAAAATGATGCGGGGAGTGCGTGGGAGGTCTGGGAATTCTGTTTTGCTGCGCTGCCATTGCTTTCGCGCGAGCTGCGGTCGCTCCGAGCGAGTTTTTGCGATGGTGGCGGCGTCTCGGTTCTCGGGCGATGAGAGGGAAGGGTCGGCGTCTCGCGGTGCCGTGGCTCGCTGAGTGCGGCTGGGAGTTAAGGCACCCCCACGAGGAGCTCGCCAGCGCATGAAATCCAGCAGGAGGTGGCGTCCGGTTCCCCCCCCCCCCCCCCCCCCCGCGGTGTCGCTCGGTGCTTCTCCCGGTGGAGTGCGACCCGATCACATTGCTTAGGGATTAAGCCACTAAGTCCTATGACATGTGGGCCCCACTGGCCAGTGCTCTACCACTTCTCAAAAGATCTCCAAAATTTGATCAATGATGAATTCAAATGTTGGAAATCTCAATCTGAGCTAAATTGGTATGGTTTGGCAAATCTCCCTCAAATTCAAATGTATATTTGAATTCTTGGCATATTTGGATCCTTTTTGGAAAAATTGGTAGCAAATCTTTTCAAAAATTATTGAAACTTTGTCTCCCCACTAAATTGAACCCAAGGAATCCAATTATGCCCTTTGCTCCTTGTTTTAGCTGCTGCAATCATGAATTTGAATGCAACAGTTTGAAATTTCCCACCCATGTGTGATCATACGTGTAAAATTTTCCCATGTTGTGAAAGTGTAAGTTTCCCTTCTAACCACTCCTTTGATGGAGGTTACTTGCTCTTCACACTTTTTCCCCATCTATCCTCAACAAGAACTGTGGTGTTGTGAGGTGATAAAAAGTTTTTGCAAGTCCCTTTTCTTGGGCTTTTACATCCCTTCCCCCTTAAAAGAATCTCGTCCCGAGATTATAAAAGAAGAGATAGCGATGTAATAGGGACTTACTCGTGTTGAGAAGCCATGAACTCCGGGTAATTTGAGCGAAGGAACTCCTCGCTCTCCCACGTCGCGGCGGTGTGGTTGCTCCAGAGTATTTTGTAGAACCACAACGTTCTGCTACGCGTGGTCCTGGCTTTTTCATCAAGAATGGCCACCGGATACTCATCATAAGTTAAATCCGGTTTCAGCTTGCCGATGTCTTTGGTAGGAACAGCAGCTGTATGCTTCAAACATTTTCGCAGTTGCGAAACATGGAAAACATCATGGACACCAGCAAGGGATGCCGGTAACTCCAATCGATACGCCGCTGGTCCACACTTCTCGGTGATAGCGTAGGGTCCAATAACACGGGGAGCGAGCTTCCCCTTCACACCAAACCGGTGCACGCCCTTCATCGGAGACACGCGTAGGTACACGTGTTACCCAACGTCAAAGTGCAACGGCCTACACCTCTTATCAGTGTAGCTCTTCTGCTGGGATTGAGCGGTTTTTAAATTGGCTTGAATTGTCCGAACGCGCTCTTCGGCGTCGTTCACCACATCAACCCCGAATGTGACCCTTTCACCGGACTCGCACCAATTTAATGGGGTGCGGCATTTACGACCGTAGAGAGCTTCATAGGGTGTCATCTTGATACTCGCCTGATAGACGTTGTTGTACGAGAATTCCGCCAATGGTAGGTGATCATCCCAGTTCCTACCATGGTGGATGGCACATGCTCTCAACATGTCCTCCAGAACTTGATTCACCCTCTCTGTCTGGCCATCTGTCTGAGGGTGGTAGGCGGAGCTCCAAATCAGTTTAGTACCCAAAGCAGCGTGCAACTGCTCCAAAAAGCGAGATACAAACAATGCACCTCGGTCTGAGACTATGGTCTTGGGTACACCATGCAGGCACAGATTCCTGGCAATGTATAACTCCACATATCGGTTGGCATGGAAATGTGTATGCACGGGAATGAAGTGAGCTGACTTGGTCAGTCGGTCAACGATCACCCATATGGAATCATGCTTGTTGGCTGTTAGGGGTAATCCCACAATGAAATCCATGCTCACATCTTCCCATTTCCATGCCGGGATCTTCAGGGGTTGTAGCAGCCCTGATTTCTTCATGTGATCAGCTTTCACTCGTCGGCACGTATCGCACTCGGATACGTACTTAGCTACCTCCCGCTTCATCCGCGTCCACCAAAATTTCTTTTCAGATCTTGGTACATCTTGTTGCTGCCCGGATGAATGGAGTATTTGGACAAGTGAGCTTCATCAAGGAGCTTCTTCCTCAGCTCCATATCCCGGGGTACGACTATGCGGTTATTGAACCATAGCGTCCCCTCGTCATCCTTCCGGAAACATTTAATCTCTCCATTGTCGATCCGCCTCCGGAGATGTGCCATGCCTTTATCATCTTGCTGAGCTGCAATGATGTCCTCCCTAATAGTAGGGATGAGGGCAAGGTTGTACAGCTATCCATACGGAACCAAGTATAAACTTGGCTCTTCCTCCTCCACCGGTGTAATGGTGAGCTGATGGACATGTGATTTCTGACTCAGCACGTCGGCAACCACATTCGCCTTGCCGGGGTGGTAGTGGATCTCAATTTCATAGTCTTTGATTAATTCTAGCCACCTCCGTTGCCTCATGTTCAGCTCCTTCTGGGTGAAAATGTATTTCAAGCTCTTGTGGTCGGTGTAGAGATGCACCAAGTTCCCCAGGAGATAGTGCCTCCACATTTTTAGCGCCAACACCACGGCAGCAAGCTCAAGATCATGAGTGGGATAGTGCTGCTCATGGTTCCGAAGTTGGCGTGAGCCATAGGCGACCACACGTCCTTCCCGCATCAACATGCAGCCAAGCCCAATACCGGACGCGTCACAATACATGTCGAAGGGCTTTGTTGTATCCGGCTGAGCTAAGACCGGGGCTGTTGTGAGATGCTTCACCAATGTTCGGAACGCTCCTTCACACGCCGGGTTCCAAACATATTTCGTCCCTTTCTTCAGCAATTCTGTCATCGGCTTAGCGAGCTTGGAGAAACTTGGAATGAATCTCCGGTAGTATCCCACTAACCCGAGGAAACTTCTGACTTCATGAACTGAAGTGGGATCTTTCCATTTCAGCACTTGCTCTATTTTGCTTGGGTCAACCGCAATGCCTTCAGCTGAGATGATATGTCTCAAGAATGGCACTCGGCTGATCCAAAACTCGCATTTGCTGAACTTGGCGTAGAGCTTGTGGTCTCGTAATCGTTGCAGAATGACCCGCAAGTGTTTGGCTTCTGTCTTGGAGTAAACCACGATATCGTCGATGAACACTACCACGAACTTGTCCAGCTCCGGCATGAACACCGAGTTCATGAGATACATGAAGTGGGCTGTAGCATTTGTGAGACCAAAGGACATGACGAGATATTCATATAACCCATATCTCGTTGAGAAGGCCGTCTTCGGGATATCCTCCGCCCGGATCTTTATCTGGTGATATCCAGAGCGAAGGTCCATCTTGGAGAACACACTTGCACCCACTCGTTGATCAAACAATATGTCGATGCGGGGTAGTGGGTACTTATTTTTGATGGTGACGGTGTTGAGCGGCCGGTAATCCACACATAGCCTCAGGGTTTCGTCCTTCTTCTTTACAAACAGCGCCGAGCATCCCCAAGGCGAGGAACTCGGCCTAATGAAACCCTTGCTCAATAGATCATTGAGCTGTTCTTTCAGTTCAGCCAGCTCATTTGGAGCCATTTTGTATGGTCTCCGTGATATAGGCGTAGTCCCGGGTACGAGCTCAATCTTGAACTCGACATCCCGCTCAGGTGGCATGCCCGGAAGATCATCCGGAAACACGTCGGGATACTCCCGGACTACGGGGATGTCCTCCAACTTGAGAGCTTCAGTATTATGGATCACCGAAACTTCCCGGACTGGATTATCTAATAGGAGGGACTGCGGACGGTGTAATGGGGAGTTGAGGTGAACCGTCCGTGATAGGGTTTCCAGGACAGCGCCATGGTAACTTAGCCATGAAATTCCCAAGATTGCATCAATCTTCTGTCCCTCAAGGATAATCATAGTGGTGGGATATATCTTCCCACCTAAGCACAGTGGTGCTTTTGGAACCATCATCGTTGCTGAAATCTTTCCTCCCGGTGAGCAGATCATATACGAACACTCGGTTGGAAAGACTTCCAGCTGATGCTTAACCACATATGATGCACTTATAAAGTTGTGGGTTGCACCAGAATCAAACAATATGACGATGGCTTGATGGTTGAGAGTGAACGTACCCGCCAGCACGTTGTCTCCTTCTGGGGCGTCCTCATTGTTGAGGTTGCGGACGCCTCCAGTCCGCTGACCAACCTTCTTCACCGGAGGTCGGCCTCGAGCACCGCCCTGGAGCTGGGCTTGCCCGCTGCTCTGCTGCCCCTGGGGACAGTCCTTCGCGAAGTGGCCCGCCTGGCCATACGTGAAGCTGGTGAAACGGGGCGGTCCCCCGCTGATCGGTGGACGGAATCCCAGGGTGCGTTGTGGCGGTGGAAACGCCTGGGGTACCGTCTGCTGCTGCTGTCTAGGTGGTGGCATCGGCAGTCGGAACGGGGGTGCTTGGAACGAACGTCCCCCGAACTGTTGAGGCCGCGCCGGTGGTCGCCACTGCTGCCCGGATGGTTTCCGATACACCATACGGTACTTCTGGGGCGCGCCACCACCGCTGCTAGGTGGAGCGCTGCGCTTCCTCTGCTCAGCTGCTAACTCCCGCTGAGCGTCCTCTTGCATGATTGTGGCATTGACTAGGTCGTTGAATGTGCCGCGATTCCACTGAACGAGATGTGTCTTCATTTTGGGGTGTAACCCCCGATAGAAGTGCTCCCGCTTCTTCTCCTCGGTGGAGATGTAGTCTGACGCATATTGCGCCAGATGGTTGAAGGCACGGGAGTAGTCGTGGGCACTCCTCCCGCCCTGCTTCAGTTCCAAAAATTCTTGGAACTTCCTCTTCATTATTCCGGGAGGGATGTGATAGGCGCGGAACGCCTCCTGAAACTCTTGCCATTCCACGGCATGGCCAGCCGGACGTGAGGCGACATAATTCGCCCACCACGCACCAGCGGCACCATGGAGTTGCTGCGCTGTGAACAGCGTCTTCTGCCGCTCCGTACATTGGAGCAGCCCGAACTTGGACTCGATGGTCCGCAGCCAGTTGTCCGCCTCCAGTGGTTCTTCGGCTTCGGTGAACACTGGAGGGTGCGTACTCATGAAATCCGAGTACGACACTTCACGGGGCTCACGAGGCCCTCGCTCTTGACGTCACCCCGCCTGGGACGTATTCTGCACAATCGTGCGGAGCAGGTCGGTCTTCTCCTCACGACCTCCCACCTGTGCCGCTATCACATCCGCTAGAGTAAGCGGAGGTGGTGGTGGTGGCTGCTGCTGCGGGGTGCTGTCGTAGGCCGGTGGCTGGGAGTCATCGCCTCCCCCTTGGCTAGAGCCACCAACCTCGTGCGTGGTCCTAGTGCGAACCATCTGCAACCATACGACAATAATCATCAGTCCCGCAACATTTTGCATGCAGTCCAATAAAAATAGGCGTAAAAACATAATGACAATAAAACATGCGATACATCTCGTATGTAGATAATGTAATAACTTTGCACAAGCTACACCATTACCAGACCAAACACAAGCTAGTTTAATCCAATTTGATGAACCTCCACTTTGGAAGCTCATCATAATTAGGTTTGGTCTCTACGAGACATTACTATCACGTTGTCATCACGTATACCACCCTTAGGTACATCACCCTCTCCAATGAGTTCAACTGTCATTCTTCTGTCAGAATGACCAGCTTCTACCTATCCCAAGTTTTGATCTGGTTCTTGGCATTTTCATGACTCAAGTTAACTTCAGTATCTTTCCAACAAGTATTCAATTGCCCCCAGATCAGCCTTGGTTAAAAAGTTATGCTAATTCAAAGTCAGCAGAATTTCTGGAAGAATTTTTTAACAGCACCTCCCTTGGAAGTTGCTGTTTTCCATTCGAGTTTCCACTGAAATCTGTGCTGAAACTTCAGAAACTTTGAATTGCAAAGATATCACACATCTTCTACTCTTTCCAAGGAGGTATTATATGAAATTTTTGGGTTTTGCTACTGCGAGTTATCATTGAAAAACAAAACAGTTCAGAGAATGTTCTACTCTGTCCTGGTTCTGGACAGTTCACATTCCTCTGAGATTTTAGCCATCTTAAGGTGAGTTTCAGCTCTGGAAGTCTACAACAAAGTTGTAGAGTTCTTCAATACCTTTCCAGAACTATATAGCACACCTCTCTGGGCTAAAGGACCCGTGAGTTATGCCCTGTTGAAGATCAGCAAACTTGCTGTCCAAAACAGAGCACTCTGTTTTTCATCCCTTTAGCTATCCTGGTCCACTATCCCATTCTTATACCCAACCAGGGTTTTAATTGTTGAACCTAATGATTTTAGTTCCTTGTTCTCAATATTTTCATGCATATGCCTACAATATCTCGGTACTACGTTCCTCACCAAAGAAAATCCTAACCGGATCATACCGGCATATACGTCTCAAGTGTGGCACTAAACGGTCTCTCGCACACGTTTGCTACACGGATACTTACGTGGTTAGTACCTGCAGAAGACCACACAATAATTGTGCACTCAATGGTTTTGTTTCCATTTCAGGCAGTACCATATTTAAAAGTGAATACATACGCCCGGTATCATTTCCATACGGCCGTCCTTGAGTTAGGTCACGTCTCAAGGTACGTGATCGTGTTTCAACACCACACGACGGGGAACCCGAGTATGTCATGAACGGGTCGTCACGGTTGGGAATGTTATCAACCCAACAGATACCACCTACTGCCCTGCAGGGCACGCCGATGGCAAGCGCTGCGTATGTCCTCCTGGGCTATTTCCAGACGAACACACTCTCGCGTTACTGACCACGCGATGGGGTCTCCACTTACTTGCCTAATGCACACTAGGGATCAGCGTTGCATATGAACTCAGGGACATGAAGGGTCCAAGAGTTTCATATTGACGTCTCACACCAAGCTGTGAGACAAATCCCTGAACCACGTTCCTCGTCAGGGAGAGCTAACCGAAATTGAACCGCTTTCGGTAGCGTTCCTTACCAACTTACCAGAGCGTAGGTGCGTCGTTACAATAATTGAAATTCAGAATTATAACACATAGGTTAGTCTTTGCCACTTTAAGTAACTGTGCTAATATAGTCCTTACTTGGGCAACTACCGAATCCTCACCGTATACCTAAGTTTTCCCGTAATACAGTTCTTAAGTACTGTGCTATCCCCAATGCAGCTCTGATACCAGGCTGTGGCGGACCAGAATCTGCTCATCCAGAATCGCAGAGGGTGGTGCCACGCGATGCGACACCTGACAGCACACGTCATAAGAACATAATATATTACATGGGAAAAACAACTGAAACTGTACAAACAGGTACAAACTTCAGATACAACTATTGTTTATATTACACAGCGGAAGTTTACACTATACAACTCACGCCCGCCTATCTAGCAAAAGTTGGTTGCCCAGCCCTAGGGCAACCCACACTAGCTGCACTCCTCAGCTCAGCGCGGCGTGTACGGCTCCCACTCAGCCGTGGTCCCCGACGGAGGGTAACCCTTGCCGGTGGACTCGTACTCCGAGTCCGTGGGTGGCTCCTCACCTGAAAAACACTTAAGCAGCAACCGTGAGCACGAAGGCTCAGCAAGGCTTAACCGACTCACCTAAGCATTAAACTCTACATGAGGGGTACAATTGACATAGGATAGTAACATTTCAGCAAAAGGACACGCCTACAAGTTCATCCTTAGTTCATCTTTTAGCAACAAGTTAACAGTCCATGAAATCTGAAATTTAGTAAGCAGTATTTGGTGGCACACATGTAGCAATACAATTATATCAACCAGAAATATTGAATCAACATGTTTCATCCATTAATCTACGTCACGACTCAGTGACCAAGTGGTACTCTTCACCGCGAGGGACGGCGAATCGACTCGATATACACCTGCAGGGAAACACAAAGAGCACGTCACGTACGCCCACCCGCGGAGCTGCACAGCACGCTCACTCGATGTCGTACGGGACAACCTTTCACCTAACAGCCCAAACGTCGAACCGGTCGCACCAAAACGAGCATGAGGTTCCCCACACGGAGCATCTCTCTATGCCCGTTGGCAGATTTCCACCTTGCTGCCCTCAGCCTACACCTATAAATCGGTGCGTTATGCCTCGACGCCCGGAGGTTTAGGCTACATCGGTTTATCGGGGCCCATATATCCGATATGCCTTCGGTACGTTCAAACTTGATCAGCGTGGGCCGCACATGGCTCGGTCCTCAATCGACACGGACAAGGATGTGCACACAAGACTCCCTCTTGCTGCGCCCTAGCCCTTGCCTAGCCTCATTTTCATTACTAATGTGATCTCACATCGCTCAACCGAACCCGTGCGTCCCAAGCCTATCTCGCGAGTAGATTCCAACTACTCAACTTGTACCGAAGCCTGATGAATCTTTAAGCATAGCCTATCTACTCGAGGTCTTAGACACTACCCTCACTCGTTAAGGAACCTTTGGTTATGCAAGTGGGGTTTCATTCATCCTATACCTAATGCACATACATATTTCATATGTATCATGTAAACAAAGGAAAAACTTATAAAAAGGTTAATGCAAACCGGGGTTTGCCTTGTTTCTGCTGGTCAGGGGTTAAGTCTTCGTCCGGAAGAAGGAAGTCCAGCACTTCCGGAGTCTCTTCTTCGGTGACTACACGTTTATGGAATACTACATGTTAATTAATATGCATACAAGTTATTGTAAGGTTACTGTTATTAGTCCTAATAACCAGTCTCTAACACCTGGAACTCTGTTTAAGAATTTAAAGATGAACTGGGTGTGGGTGGATTGGGCCTGGACCTAAGTACATGGTTAAGTGCTAAGTGGTTTTTCTTCATTTTCCATATTAATCCCTCAAGTGGTTACACAGGACAGGGTGGTCCACAGCTCCAATGGAGCTGAGAACTTTTGTGTGAGTTCCATGTCACAGGGAAACCCTCTGGACGAAATATTAGCACTTTTCACTGAGTGGTTTGCTCAGAATAATTCTTTTACCAAATAAGCAAAGAAGAATTAATTCTGAGGTCATACCCCTGTTTATGCCCAACTTAGTGAACTACAATTTCAATTATAGCTCATAGAGTTTGCATGAATTTTCCTAGCATTTTTGGAGTTAAGAATTGCCCAGAACTGAATTTCCAAGTTTTGGTAATTCTCTGGAAATGTTTCTGTATTCAAAAGAACACAGCACCTTCCAAATTGAATTGCTCTGACCAAATCAACCCCAAATGGTATGAAACGTTTGCAGGGGTTCACTAATGTCATAAAGAACATTCTGGCAAAATTTGGGGATTTTTGGATGAACCAAACTCCCTCTAAAATTCTTTTGCTGAAAAGTTTTAAAGAATTTTCCAGAATTATTTAATGGGTTTCATACAAATTGGGTTGTATATTTGGACAGAGCTAGGCAAGATGAATCCAACCCAATTTGAATCACTAAATTTGGAGCTTCCTAGCAAAAGTTATGGAGTTCTAAAGTTTGGGGAATTTCTGGAATTCGAATTATCCGGGAAAAGTTCAAACTTCTGACAGCGGGCCCGGCTCCCACGTGTCATCACCTCGGCTGCACCACACGGGGCCACAGGATTGTTTTCCGCGTGTTCACAGCCGATCCAGTGTAACAGAAGATCCCCACACTGTGCTGCGAGGGACTGACGAGCGGGCCCGGCCGGCTCGTCTTCTTCCTCGCGCCCGCCCTTTTTCCCGCGCCGCCCCCTCGCCGGCACACCTCGGCAGCTCGCCGGACTTGGCTTCCCGACCGCCTCCCGACCGGAAACTCGCCGCCTGGGCCTATTTTCACGCGCTGAACACGCTGGTACCGCCTGCTCCAGTCGGCGGTGGCCCTAACCTAGCTGGCGACGGTGCAGCGGCTCGGATTCCCTTCAGTTTTGGCGCCCGGCCATCGTAGCCTACCAAAACCTCGGTGGAAAGGCTCTACAGCACCGGGGGATCTCATGGAAGGTCGACAAGGCCATGCTAGGGCTCGGGGAGAGCTCTAACCTAGTCGTCACTGTGAGCCCGACCTTTCCCGCCATAACCGCGGCTGGAAAACCGTGAAATACGCCGGCTACAGCCAAAATTAAGCTAGGGTTGTGAAGCAAACTTGGGCGCCATCAAGTCTAGCTCCTGTGTGTGCAGTTTGATAAACTCTAAGCAATCATACGTCGGAAATTTGTGGGGTTCTTACCCGAGTGTAGTTCTGCACCGGTTGGAGATGTTTTGCAAAATTCGCCGGCGATGATCGGTCAATGGTTCTAGGCTTCGGGGTCGAGCAGCGTGGAGCCTAGGCGCGTCCAAAACTTCTCCTTCTTGGTCGTGACAAGTCTTCTGCCGAGCTGCCCACGGGAGCACCTTTGCTCGGTTCTTCCCGGCGGCCACGGAAACGTGGTTTTGCTCGGTTTGTAGTGGCTCAACTCGACCGGAAATGATGCGGGGAGTGCGTGGGAGGTCTGGGAATTCTGGTTTGCTGTGCTGCCGATGCTTTCGCGCGAGCTGCGGTCGCTCTGAGCGAGTTTTTGCGATGGCGGCAGCGTCTCGGTTCTCTGGCGATGAGAGGGAAGGGTCGGCATCTTGCGGTGCCGTGGCTCGCTGAGCGCGGCTGGGAGTTAAGGCACCCCCACGAGGAGCTCGCCAGCGCATGAAATACAGTTTGAAATTTCCCACCCATGTGTGATCATACGTGTAAAATTTTCCCATGTTGTGAAAGTGTAAGTCTCCCTTCTAACCACTCCTTTGATGGAGGTTACTTGCTCTTCACACTTTTTCACCATCTATCCTCAACAAGAACTGTGGTGTTGTGAGGTGATAAAAAGTTTTTGCAAGTCCCTTTTATTGGGCTTTTACAGCTAGTGACGGGATCCATTGAACTAGTCTTAAGGAGAAGATGAGGTTCAACAACCATGTTCGGGAGGAATTGTGGTTGAGTTGATCGGGAGGTTGTGCAGTATGTTTGAATCAAGAATAATGCATATGAAGGTATCTTGGACGTCGTTGGAAGATGTTTGCACGTGTGCAAGGAGTGCATGGACGTGGATGCATGGTTCCAAGGCGTGATGAAGAGATGTGGGCGTAAAGAATTGGTCGGAAAGGTCCAACCGACTAGGTTATGGACTCAGGCTGCGGCTGAGTCGTGTTTGACTCAAATATGGAAAGTTTTGAGTTGGTTATGATAGGATTTCGTGTGGGTCACGAATTTGAGTTGTTTTCGGAATGTTTGGTACATTCCTAAGGTGTTTGGAAGTCTTAAGATTGCTTCTATCTGCGTATAGAAGAGTCTTGAGCAGTATTGGAAAGTTACCATTTGAATCCAAGTAGGAGTAGGAGTCCTAGTTTGAATTGGATTGGCCATAGAGCTGGTTATATAAGCAAGGGAGGCCAGAGCTCGTGGTACACGACTTTGGTGCTGTTCCTCTTGTGTTTTGATAAATAAAATTCGTATTCTAAAGGAACTTTTGTGCCTTGTTCGTCCGACTTGTTTCAGACGTGTTTTCTCGTCGAGTTTCTGTTCAGCACTACCTTGCTTCGGTGGTTTTATCATAACTCGAGTTTTACAGATCCAATTGATGTGATTCTTTTTGGGTTGTCTTCACAACTTGATTATATATCATCTGTGAAAATTTCACGGTCATTTAGTTTGTGGTTTCTGATCTACACGAGTTTCTTTGCAGTATTCCAGAACTGTTTTTCTCGCGTAGGACAGATTGACCTTTGTTTGATCTTTCGATCGTAACTTGATTTTCTCTCAACGGATTTTCATGATTCTTGTTGTGACGTCTTCGTGACTTGATTCTCTACAATCTATACTAGTTTTGTCACAGTTGAACACATTTAGATTAGTCGCACAGACGGTTTCTTTAACAGATCGGTTTTCTACTGAGGGGTGTTTTGTTGCTTCCGCTGAAAAGTTTTTATCTACCATTCACCCCCCTCTGGTATCTTTACACGTGTACTTCGATCCTACAATTGGTATCAGAGCAAGGTTGCTCTAAACTTTGTGATTTTTCATGTGTTTTGACTAATCATCATGGAGAAATACTCCGCCAAACCTTGTGTGTTAGTGATATTGATTTTCAGGTTTGGAAGGCACGCATGGAAGCTTTCATCCAGGCGCAAGGCTTTGCAATATGGGAAAAGGTGTACAAGCCTTACGATGTGCCTTCAAACGATCAAGTCACGGCTACAAAGATGAGAGATATCGACAACAACAACAAGGCTCAAAACTTGATCATACAAGGACTAACTCAGAGCGACTTCGACCGTGTTGCACACCTTCGATTGGCATACGATGTGTGGAGTGCACTTTGTGACTACCATGAAGGATCCAACACGATCAAGGAGGTAAGACAGGATATGTTCAAGAAAGAATACATGTGCTTTGAGATGCAACCCGGTGAGTCCATTGATGACCTCTTTGCTCACTTTAGTAAAATTCTAAGCAACTTGCGTAGCGTCAATGTTAATTTTTCAGATGCTGAAAATGCTAGGCAATTACTAAGTGCATTAGACATGTCAATTTGGGAGATGAAAGTAACATCCATACGTGAATCCACTGTCATGAATACTCTTACATTAGATGTGCTTTATTCTAAGCTAAAAACCCATGAAATTGACATTATATCACGTAAGAACCCAAATAAGACTTGCATTTGTCTCACAACGTGATATGCCTAGCTCCGGCCAATCATCTAGCAATACACTTGCTTTGCTGTCTTCACTAACCGTGGAATAGATTGAGGAGTTTCCAAAGGAGGAGCTAGTACTTCTTTCTACTAGGTTCTCAAAAGCATTGCAAAATGTGAGAACTAGAAGGAGATGAAGCTCTGGACCTCAACGATGCTTTGAATGTGGTAAGACAGGACACTTTCGTACAGATTGCCCTAGCCTTTCAGGTTCTTCTAACCGTGATGAAAAGCAGAACAAAGTCAAGTCCTCTTTTGGCAACACCAACAACAAAAAGAAGGGTTTTTCAGGACGCAAACTGATAAACAGTTTCATCACTGCACTTCAAGAACTTGGCTCGAGTGATGTAGACATTGGAAGTGATGAAGATGAAGATGATCTGGCAAACTTGTGCTTCATGGCGGGCAAATCAAAATCAAGTATGGAGGATGCAGAACACAACAGTGTCAACAAAGAGGTATGTCCTACTTGCGAAGAAATGTGTGATGTTATTTCTCGTGCCACTATTATTGTTAAGAAAAAGGACAAAAAGCTTAGGGACAATGCTGTTAGAATTGAGTCACTAGAATCTGAAATTAATCGTTTAGAATCCTTGATTCCTAGTGATGATTATTGTTCCTCATGTGATTTAATATATGAACAATGTCCTCTCTAAGAAGTGCACACACCTCCACACTTGATAAACTTGAACTTGAAATCGAAAAGAACAAAAAGCTTGCTGCACTTAATGATAAAAACTTGAAAGATGCTTGTTGTTCTACAATTGATTTGCATTGTTCTACTTGCGATGATCTTGATAAGAAACTACAAGATGCTATGAAAGAAATTTCTATATTGAACAATGCTTTACGTTCTCATGAAGTTTAATATTGTTCCAATTGCAAATTAAAAGGAAAAACTTCATGTGAAAATTGTCTTGATCTATCAAATAAACTTGATAACATGCATAGGACATTAGATCGGTTTTGTAATGGGAATAAGAACCTAAACTTACTGCTGAATTCTTCCAAGTCTTGCAATGATAAAACTGGTTTAGGTTTTGATTCACATGCTCATGCTAAGGAACATCCACCTAAAATTGTAAAATCATTAGGAAGTGGTTTGAATCAAACAGTTCCTAAACAAAAAGAAGTGGTTTTTTAAATCTGCAGGAGTGTTTTCACATTCGGGTTCAGATAAGCATACTGCATGCTCATCTTGACATGAACATAAAGTTAAATTTCATTGTACCTATTATGGTAGAGATGGTCATGTCATAGATTTTTGTTATAGACTAGCTAAACAACATAAAAGGAAAAAATGCAAGCTAGATCTTATAACTCTCATGCAAAATTTGCTGCACATACTAAACCGAATGTCAGGAACATGCAACCTGCTGTTATGAGTCCGAAATATTCAAAGTTTACCTCCGGAGCTTCAGTTTTTGCCTCCGGAGCTTCAGTTTTTACCTCCGGACCTTCTGTTTCTGCCTCCGGAGCTACTGATTTTCATGCTACACAAGTAACACCTCATAGTTCAGTAGTTAAGAACAAAAAATCTCAAACTTTGACTCATAAACCTGCTGTTTTATTTCAGCTTTCGCATGTTATTCCTGCTGGACGTCGTGTGACTCAGTACTGGATTTCTAAATATCTTTTAACTAACCCCAGTATTAAGTCATCGACGTATTGTGCTTCTATGTAGGTTACACGCTTGAGGAAGGAGAACATTTGGATTGTGGATTCAGGTTGCTCATGCCACATGACCGGTAACAAAGAATGGTTCTCCTCTCTCTCTTTTGTGTCACGTGTAGAGAATGTTACTTTTGCCGATAATTCTTCAACTCCTATAATTGCTAAGGGTTTGGTTAGAGTAAATGATCACTACACTTTGAAGGATGTGACACTTGTCAAAAATTTGAAATACAACTTGCTTTCTGTTTCACAATTGCTAGATGAAAATCTGGAAATTATTTTCAATAAAAACTGCTGCAAAGTTGTAGGTTAAAATAGTGAGCTTATTTTAACATGTCTCGGTTTGGAAGAGTTTTTAAAGCTGATATTGATGTGTCTTCCTCTAAGCATAGATGTATAGTTGCAAATGATTCCAAAGATTTATATTTTTGGCATCGTAGACTTGGTCACGTAGGCTTTGATCATCTCACGCGTGTTAGTGCTCTTGATCGCATACGTGGGCTGCCTGAGCTTAAAGGGGACAAAGAAATTGTGTGCTCTTCTTGTAGACATGCTAAGATGGTTGCAGGTTCACATGCTCCTCTCACAATGACCATGACAACTGAACCGGGTCAACTTTTACACCTTGACACCGTAGGACCTTCACGTGTTCAATCCTTCGGAGGTAAATGGTATGTTCTTGTGATTGTTGATGACTATTCTAGATACTCTTGGGTTTACTTTATGGCATCTAAGAATGAAGCTTTTAGTCACTTTAGAACTTTATTTCTTAGATTATCAATTGATCACCCAGGATCTTTAAGAGCAATTAGAAGTGATAATGGAACAGAATTTAAAAATCAATCGTTTGATCACTTTTCTGCTGAAAATGCAATAGATCATCAATTTTCTTCACCATATGTACCTCAACAAAATGGTGTTGTAGAGAGAAAGAACAGAACCTTAGTTGAGATGGCTAGGACTATGCTTGATGAATATCAAACTCCTAGGAAATTTTGGGCTGATGCAATTGCAACCGCTTGTTATGTCTCAAATTGTGTTTTCTTGCGTGCTAAGCTAGGTAAAACACCATATGAGCTCAGGTTTGGACATAGGCCTAGTGTCACACACTTTAGGGTCTTTGGTTGCAAATGCTTTGTTAAGAAACATGGTAATGTTGATAGATTTGAAGCTAGATCTGTTGATGGCATGTTTCTTGGTTATCCATCTCATACTAGAGGCTACCGTGTGCTTTTACTTGATACTAACAAAATTGTGGAGATTTGTGAAGTTTCTTTTGATGAAGCTAGCCCAGGTACTAGTTCAAATATTGCAAGTCCGGATGCATATCCGCAGGGGGAGAGTATTTTCGTTGAAGAAGAGGAAGAAGTGGTGCTGCTGCCCGAAAATTCAGCAGCTAATGACATTGTTCCAGCTCCTGATCTTGATTCACAGCCAGCACCGACGACCACCATTGCTGGTCCAGATCCTTCTCACGTCACAAGCTCATCTATTTGTGATGAACATGAAGAAGAAGAAGCTTGTGAAGTGTCCACTCCCCTCCAGATTCTCAAAAGTCATCCACCACAACAAATTATTGGAAGCTTGCATGAGCGAGTTACAAGATGCAGGTTTTTCGACTCCAATTCTCATGCTCATTCTGCTTTTGTTGCTTCTTTTGAACCCAAAGATATATCACACACACTCACTAATGAATCTTGGATTATTGCCATGCAAGAAGAGTTAGAAAATTTTAAAAGAAATATTGTTTGGGAACTTGTACCTCTACCTCAAGGTCACACTTTAATTGGAACTAAATGGGTGTTTAAAAATAAACAAAGTGAGGATGGGGTTGTGGTTAGGAATAAGGCTAGGTTGGTTGCTCAAGGTTTCACACAAGTTGAAGGTCTATATTTTGATGAAACTTTTGCTCCTGTTGCTAGATTAGAAGCCATAAGAATTTTGTTAGCTTTTGCTGCATCTAAAGGTTCTAAGCTATATCAAATGGATTTTAAAAGTGCTTTTCTTAATGGCTACATAGATGAGGAGGTTTATGTCAAACAACCACCTGGTTTTGAAAATCCAAATTTTCCTAATCATTTTAACAAACTTTCCAAAGCCTTGTACGGTCTCAAACAAGCCCCTAGAGCATGGTATGATAGGTTAAAAACATTCTTACTTGAAAAGGGGTTTACCATGGGCAAGGTTGATAAAACTCTTTTTGTTCTTAAGCATGGCAATGACTCATTATTTGTTCAAGTGTATGTGGATGATATTATCTTTGGTTGTGCTTCTCATAATCTTGTGTCCAAGTTTTCAGCTATGATGAGTTCAGAATTTGAGATGAGTATGATGGGAGAACTCACGTACTTTTTTGGGCTGCAAATCAAGCAAACCAAGGAGGGTACCTTTGTGCATCAAACAAAATATACAAAAGATCTCCTAAGGTGCTTCAACATGGACAAAAGCAAGCCTCTTCAGAAACCAATGGGAAAAGCAACAACACTTGAACTTGATGAAGATTGTGATCCCGTTGATCAAAAAGAATATAGAAGCATGATCGGATCACTTTTGTATCTCACGGCATCAAGACCGGACATACAATTCAGCGTATGTCTTTGTGCACGGTTTCAAGCCTCCCCACGTGCTTCACATCGTCAAGCCGTCAAAAGGATTCTCAGGTACTTACATGGAACTCAAGAATTTGGCATTTTTCTTCCTTCTTCCTCAACCGTTACTTAGAAAGCTTTTTCCGATGCTGATTTTGGGGGTCGTAGGATTGATAGGAAAAGTAATTCTGGTGCTTGTCATTTTCTTGGTAATTTTTACTTGTGTAAAAGCCCAAGAAAAGGGACTTGCAAAAACTTTCTTCACCTCACAACACCACAGTGTTTATTATGGACACCTCAGGAAATATTGTGAAGAGCAAGTAACCTCCATCAAAAGAGTGATTAGAGGGGAAAGCCTTCATTTGCACAAAGTGGGATTTGGACACATGAACATGAGAGATTGAGCTCACCCTAGAACTTTAAAAGTCTTGGAAAGGTTCAGTCCAAGTTTCATGAAAAATCCAACACTTTTGAGGCACTTTTGGGGGTATTTGAAAAAGAGGCCAATTTGAATGTAAATTCAAATTGCAGCAACTTCCATCACTCAAATTCAAAAAGTAGTTTCATATTCAAATTCAGCATATTTTCCTGAGTAATCCCACCAATTTTCAGTCCCATTGGACTTCATCTCGTCGGGAGCCGAATTTGTAACAATTCAAACTGAGTTTGAATTTTCAAATTCAAATATGAAGGGAATGTGGCCAAACCAGTTTGAAGTTGATGAATTCAAATTCTACCTTTGAGTTGGTTGCTAAATTCCCTTTTCAAGTCTGAGTAGGTGGGATATTTGCACAACAGAGAAGATTAGGGGGGAGAAGAGGGCCCACCAGTCAGCTAGACTTCGGCCCTAAGTCAACACCGAGCGAACTCGGTTTACCGGGCCTCGGCAGAGCTCGACACCGAGCCGACCGAGCAGCCACCTCGCCCCCCCTCCGCACGCGCTGGTGACCAGCTTGCCGGCTCCGCCGCCTCAACCCGATCGTTAACCCGGGAGCAAACAGCAGCACGTTGCCTTCTTCATTGATCGCATGCTCGCTGTTTCCCTCACCCCCGCACTAAACCGGAGCTCACCCCGCGCTCTCTTTTCTCGATCGCCGGCAGCAACCGAGCCCCGGTTGCTCGTGCCAGCAGCACCAAAAAGCAGCGCCCGTGCGTGCTCTACCACGACAGCCCCGCAAATCCGAGACTCCTAGCCTGTGGCGCGTGCAATTCAGCAACGATCGCCGAGGAACAGAGCACCGGCGGAAAGCCGCGAACTGCTCCCTGTGGACAGCACGCCACGGCCAGTTTCACCGCCGGACTTCTACACGGAAAAGGTGCGCCTTAGTCTCCAGATCGTGTAGCTGCAACCCTTCTAACCATTGGTAGACTGTGCACTGAGAATTCCTAAGAATCCCGAGAACTAGTGCAACCGGGTAAGGGTCGGTCTACCCCGAAATTCTAGCTGCACCGTCCAATCCAGCTCGGGTGAGCCTACACACACCTTCCTCACTCCCTAGCGGCCCTCCTCGACCAAGAATCAAGGGAAATGACCCAGAAATGGCCGGGTTTAGGTTGTTTCTCGGGCCGCCATAGAATAACAGCTCGGTTCACCGTGAGCTCTAGGTTGCCGACCTTTTCAAGGGGTTTGGCGGCCATTCCCATCATCCTCGAGCTCCCGTGGTGCTCTCCGACCCTTTGCCGATCATTTTGATGCGTTGTAACGCATTCCCGACCACGCCGGAACCCTAACCACCGCTGTCACCGTCGGGAGCCCGGTTCCGGTGAGCTACGGCCGCAGGCGACACCACCGACGAGTTCAGCGTCGTGAGTTAGGGCGGGGCGGCAAGTTTGGGGCCGGGAGACGGCCGGGAAAGCAGTTCCGGCGACGCTCGCCGGAGTGCGCCGCCGCGGGCCCCTGTTTGGCGCGAGGAAGGGGAAGACTGCCGGGTGGGACCCACCGGCAGACATTTAAACATTTTGAAATGTCCAGTTTGTAGTTCAAACTTTGGAGGACCACAACTTGGGTTAGGAGAATCCAAAATTATGAAACAAATTTTTTTGGATTCCTCTAACAGAGTACAATCCAAATCTGAAACCCAATTTGTATGAAATCCATTAATTAATTCTGGAAAATTCTTTAAACTTTTCAGCAAAAGAATTTTAGAGGGAGTTTGGTTCATCCAAAAATCCCCAAATTTTGCCAGAATGTCCTTTAGAACATTAGTGAACCCATGTAAAAGTTTCAGACCATTTGAAGTTGATTTTGTCAGAGCAATTCAAATTGGAAGGGGCTGTGTTCATTTGAATACAGAAACATTTTCAGAGAATTTCCAAAACTTGGAAATTCAGTTCTGGGCAAATCTTAACTCCAAAAATGTTAGGAAAATTCATGCAAACTCTATGAGCTATAATTGAAATTGTAGTTCATTAAGTTGGGCATGAACAGGGGTATTACCTCAGAATAAATTCTTCTTTGCTGATTTGCCAAGAGAATTATTCTGAGCAAACCACTCCATGAAAAGTGCTAATGTTTGGTCCAGAGAGTTTTCTGGTGACAAGGAACTCACACAAAAATTCTCAGCTCCATTGGATCCCTAGATCACCCCTGTCCTGTTTAACCACTTAAGAGATTAATATGGAAAAGGGGGAAAACCACTTAGCACTTAACCGTCTGATTAAGTCCAAGCCAAACCACCAACACCAGTTCATCTTTAAATTCTTAAACAGAGTTCCAGGTGTTAGAGACTGGTTATTAGAACTAATAGCAGTAACCTTACAATAACTTATGCATATCAATTAACATGTAGTATTTCATAAACGTGTAGTCACTGAAGAAGAGACTCCGGAAGTGCTGGACTTCCTTCTTTCGGACGAAGAATTAACCCCTGACCAGCAGCAACAAGGCAAGCCCCGGTTTGCATTAACCTTTTTATAAGTTTTATTTTGTTTACATGTGTCATCTGAAGTATGTATGTGCATTAGGTATAGGTTGAATAAAACCCCACTTGCATAACCAGAATTTTTCCCTAAGAGTGAGGGTAGTGTCTAAGACCTCGAGTAGAAAGGCTGGGCTTAAAGATTCATAAGGCTTCGGTACAAGTCGAGTAGTTGGAATCTACTCGCGAGATAGGCTTGGGACACACGGGGTCGGTTGAGTGACGTGAGATCACATTAGTAATGAAAATGAGACTGGGCAGGGGCTAGGGCGCAGCAAGAGGGAGTCTTGTGTGCGCAGCCCTGTCCGTGTCGATTGAGGACCGAGCCGTGTGCAGCCCACGCTGATCAAGTTTGAACGTACCGAAGGCATATTGGATATATGGGCCCCGATAAACCGATGTAGCCTAAACCTCCCGGCGTCGAGGCATAACGCACCGATTTATAGGTGTAGGCTGAGGGCAGCAAGGTGGAAATCTGCCAACGGGCATAGAGAGATGCTCCGTGTGGGGAACCTCCTGCTCGTTTCGGTGTGACCGGTTCGACGTTTGGGCTGTTGGGTGAAAGGTTGTCCCGTACGACATTGAGTGAGCGTGCTGTGCAGCTCCACGGGTGGTCGTACGTGACGTGCTCTTTGGGTTTCCCTGCAGGTGTATATCGAGTCGATTCGCCGTCCCTCGCGGTGAAGAGTACCACTTGGTCACTGAGTCGTGACGTAGATTAATGGATGAAACATGTTGATTCAATATTGTTGATTGATATAATTGTATTGTTACCTGTGTGCCACCAAATACTGCTTACTAAATTTCAGATTTCATGAACTGTTAACTTGTTGCTAAAAGATGAACTAAGGATGAACTGGTAGGCGTGTCCTTTTGCTGCAATGTTACTATCCTATGTCCATTGTACCCCTCATGTAGAGTTTCATGCTTAGGTGAGTCGGTTAAGCCTTGCTGAGCCTTTGTGCTCACGGTTGCTGCTTAAGTGTTTTTCAGGTGAGGAGCCACCCACGGACTCGGAGTACGAGTCCACCGGCGAGGGTTACCCTCCGTCGGGGACCACGGCTGAGTGGGAGCTGTACACGCCGCGCTGAGCTGAGGAGTGCAGCTAGTGTGGGTTGCCCTAGGGCTGGGCAACCAACTTTTGCTAGATAGGCGGCGTGAGTTGTATAGTGTAGACTTCCGCTGTGTAACATAAACAATAGTTGTAACTGAAGTTGTACCTGTTTGTACAGTTTCAGTTGTTTTCCCATGTAATATATTATGTTCTTATGACGTGTGTTGTTGGGTGCCGCATCGCACGGCACCACCCTCTGCGATCCTGGATGAGCGGATCCCGGTCCGCTACAGCCTGGTATCAGAGCTGCAGTGGGGATAGCACAGTACTTAAGGACTGCATTATGGGAAAACATAGGTTACGGTGAGGAATCGGTAGTTGCCCAAGTAAGGACTATATTAGCATAGTTACTTAAAGTGGCAAATACTAACCTATGTGTTATAATTCTGAATTTCAATTATGTAACGACGCACCTACGCTCTGGTAAGTATGGTAAGGAACGCCACCGAAAGCGGTTCAATTTCGGTTAGCTCCCCTTGACGAGGAACGTGGTTCAGGGACTGATCTCACAGCTTGGTGTGAGACGTTAATATGAAACTCTTGGACTCTTCATGTCCCTGAGTTCATATGAAACGCTGATCCCTAGCGTGCATTAGGCAAGTAAGTGGAGACCCCATCGCGTGGTCAGTAACGCGAGAGTGTGTTCGTCTGGAAATAGCCCAGGAGGACATACGCAGCGCTTGCCATCGGCGTGCCCTGCAGGGCAGTAGGTGGTATCTGTTGGGTTGATAACATTCCCAACCGTGAAGACCCGTTCATGACATACTCGGGTTCCCCGTCGTGTGGTGTTGAAACACGATCACGTACCTTGAGACGTGACCTAACTCAAGGACGGCCGTATGGAAATGATACGGGCGTTTGTATTTACTTTTAAATATGGAACTGCCTGAAATGAATAACCATTGAGTGCACCATTATTGTGTGGTCTTCTGCAGGTACTAACCACGTATGTATCCGGGTAGTAAACGTGTGCGAGAGACCGTTTAGTGCCACACTTGAGACGTATATGCCGGTATGATCCGGTTAGGATTTTCTTTTGTGAGGAACGTAGTACCGAGATACTGTAGGCATATGCATACAAAATAATGATAATAAGGAATTAAAATGTATAGGTTCAACATTTAGGACCCTGGTGGGGTATAAGAATGGGATAGTGATGAGTGTAGTTCCAAAAAGACTGAAAAACAGAGTGCTCTGTTTTGGACAGCAAGTTTGCTGATCTTCAACAGGGCATAACTCACAGGTCTTTTAGCCAGAGAGGTGGGCTATATAGTTCTGGAAAGGTATTTAAGTACTCTACAACTTTGTTGTAGACTTCCAGAGCTGAAACTCACTTTAAGATGGCTTAAATCCCAGAGGAATGTAAACTGTCCAGAACCAGGACAGAGTAAAACATTCTCTGAACTGTTCTGTTTTTCAAACATAAATCCCAGTAAAAAAAATAAAATTTTTCATATGATACATCCTTATAAAGAGTAAAAGATGTGTGACAACTTTGCAATTCAAAGTTTCTGAAATTTCAGCACAGATTTCAGTGGAAACCAGGGTTGAAAACAGCCACTTCCGAGGGAGGTGCTGTTAAAATTCTTCCAGAAATTCTGTTGACTTTGAATTAGCATAACTTGTTGACCAAAGCTAATCTGGGGGCAAATGAATACTCTTTGGGAAGATATTGGAGTTGACTTTAACTTTGGTGTTCAACTTGAGTCATGAAAACGCCCAGAACCAGATTAAAACTTGGAATAGGTAGGAACTGGTCATTCTGACAAAAGAATGACAGTTGAACTCATTGGAGATGGTGTTGTAACCTAAGGGTGGTATACGTGATGACAACGCGATAGTAATGTCTCGTAGTGACCAAACCTAGTTATGTTGAGCTTCCAAAGAGGAGGTTCATCAAGTTGGATTGAACTAGCTTGTGTTTGGTCTGATAATGGTGTAGCTTGTGCAAAGTTATTACATTATCTACATACGAGATGTATCACATGTTTTATTGTCATTATGTTTTACGCCTATTTTTGTTGGTCTGCATGCAACAATGCTGCGGGACTGATGATTATTGTCGTATGGTTGCAGATGGTTCGCACTAGGACCACGCACGAGGTAGGTGGCTCTAGCCAAGGGGGAGGCGATGACTCCCAGCCACCGGCCTATGACAGCACCCCGCAGCAGCAGCCACCACCGCCATCTCCGCTTACTCTAGCGGATGTGATAGCGGCACTGGTGGGAGGTCATGAGGAGCAGACCGACCTGCTCCACACGATCGTGCAGAATACGTCCAAGACGGGGGGACGTCAAGATAGAGGGCCTCGGGAGCCCCGTGATGTGTCGTACTCGGATTTCATGAGTACACACCCTCCAGTGTTCACCGAAGCTGAGGAACCACTGGAGGCGGACAACTGGCTGCGGACCATCGAGTCCAAGTTTGGGCTGCTCCAATGTACGGAGCGGCAGAAGACCCTGTTCGCAGCACAGCAGCTCCACGGTGCCGCTGGTGCGTTGTGGGCGAATTATGTCGCCTCACGTCTGGCTGGCCATGCCGTGGAATGGCAAGAGTTCCGGGAGGCGTTCCGCGCCTATCATATTCCTCCCGGGATCATGAAGAGGAAGTTCCAAGAATTCTTGGAACTGAAGCAGGGCGGGAGGAGTGCCCACGACTACTCCCGTGCCTTCAACCATCTGGTGCAGTATGCGTCAGACTATATCTCCACGGAGGAGAAGAAGAGGGAGCATTTCTATCGGGGGTTACACCCCGAAATGAAGACGCACCTCATTCAGTGGAATCGCGGCACATTCAACGACTTAGTCAATGCCGCGATCATGCAAGAGTATGCTCAGCGAGAGTTGGCAGCTGAGCAGAGGAAGCGCAGCGCTCCACCCAGCGGTGGAAGTGGCGCGCCCCAGAAGTACCGTATGGTGTATCGGACACCATCCGGCCAGCAGTGGCATCCACCGGCACGACCTCAACGGTTTGGGGGACGTCCGTTCCAGTCGCCCTCGTTCTGTCCGCCGATGCCACCACCAAGACAGCAACAGCAGCAGCAGACGGTACCCCGGGCGTTTCCACCGCCACAACGCGTCCCAGGATTCCGTCCACCGATCAGCGGGGGACCGCCCCGTTTCACCTGCTTCACGTGTGGCCAGGCAGGCCACTTCACGAAGGACTGTCCCCACGGGCAGCAGAGCAGCGGGCAAGCCCAGCTCCAGGGCGGTGCTCGAGGCCGACCTTCGGTGACGAAGGTTGCTCAGCGGACTGGAGGCGTCCGCAACCTCGACAATGAGGACGCCCCAGAGGGAGACAACGTACTGGCGGGTACGTTTACTCTCAACCATCAAGCCATCGTCATACTTTTTGATTCTGGTGCAACCCACAACTTTATAAGTGCATCATATGTGGCTAAGCATCAGCTGGAAGCCTTTCCAACCGAGTGTTCTTATATGATCTGCTCACCGGGCGAAAAGATTTCAGCAACTATGATGGTTCCAAAAGCACCATTGTGCTTAGGTGGGAAGATATATCCCACCACTATGATTATCTTAGGGGGGCAGAAGATTGATGCAATCTTGGGAACGTCATGGCTAAGTTACCATGGCGCTGTCCTGGAAACTCTAACACGGACGGTTCACCTTAACTCCCCATTACACCGTCCGCAGTCCCTCCTATTAGATAATCCAGTCCAGGAAGTTTCAGTGATCAAAAATACTGAAGCTCTCAAGTTGGAGGACATCCCCGTAGTCCGGGAGTATCCCGACGTGTTCCCGGATGATCTTCCGGGCATGCCACCTGAGCGGGACGTCGAGTTCAAGATTGAACTTGCACCCGGGACTACGCCCATATCACGGAGACCATACAAAATGGCTCCAAATGAGCTGGCTGAACTGAAAGAACAGCTCAATGATCTGCTGAGCAAGGGTTTCATTAGGCCGAGTTCCTCGCCTTGGGGATGCCCGGCGCTGTTTGTAAAGAAGAAGGATGAAACCCTACGGCTGTGTGTGGATTACCGGCCGCTCAACGCCGTCACCATCAAGAATAAGTACCAACTGCCCCGTATTGACATATTGTTTTATCAACTTGTGGGGGCAAGTGTGTTCTCAAAGATGGACCTTCGCTCTTGATATCACCAGATCAAGATCCGGGCGGAGGATATCCTGAAGACGGCCTTCTCAACGAGATATGGATTATATGAATATCTCGTCATGTCCTTTGGTCTCACAAACGCTCCAGATCATTTCATGTATCTCATGAATTCGGTGTTCATGCCGGAGCTGGACAAGTTCATGGTAGTGTTCATCGACGATATCTTGGTGTACTCCAAGACAGAAGCTGAACATGCCGAACACTTGCGGATCGTTCTTCAACGATTGCGAGACCATAAACTCTACGCCAAGTTCAGTAAATGCGAGTTTTGGATCAGCCAAGTGCCATTCTTGGGACATATCATCTCAGCTGAAGGCATTGCGGTTGACCCAAGCAAAATAGAGCAAGTGCTGAAATGGAAAGCTCCCACTTCAATTCATGAAGTCAGAAGTTTCCTCGGGTTAGCGGGATACTACCGGAGATTCATTCCAAGCTTCTCCAAGCTCGCTAAGCCGATGACAGAGTTGCTGAAGAAAGGGACGAAATATGTTTGGAACAAGGCGTGTGAAGGAGCGTTCCAAACATTGGTGAAGCATCTCACAACAGCCCCGGTGTTAGCTCAGCCGGATACAACAAAGCCCTTCGACGTGTATTGTGACGCGTCCGGTATTGGGCTTGGCTGCGTGTTGATGCAGGAAGGACGTGTGGTCGCATATGGCTCACGCCAACTTCGGAACCATGAGCAGCATTATCCCACTCATGACCTTGAGCTGGCTGCAGTGGTTTTGGCGTTGAAAATGTGGAGGCACTATCTCCTGGGGAATTTGGTGCATCTCTACACCGACCACAAGAGCTTGAAATACATTTTCACCCAGAAGGAGCTGAACATGAGGCAACGGAGGTGGTTGGAATTAATCAAGGACTATGAAATTGAGATTCACTACCACCCCGGCAAGGCGAATGTGGTTGCCGACGCGCTGAGTCGGAAATCGCATGTCCATCACCTTGCCATTACACCGGTGGAGGAGGTAGAGCCAAGTTTATACTTGGTTCCTTATGGATCGCTGTACAACCTTGCCCTCATCCCTACTATTAGGGAGGACATCATTGCTGCTCAGAAAAATGATAAAGGCATGGCACATCTCCGGAGACGGATAGACAATGGAGAGATCAAGTGTTTCCGGAAGGATGATGAGGGGACGCTATGGTTCAACGACCGCATAGTCGTACCCCGGGACATGGAACTGAGGAAGAAAATCCTCGACGAAGCCCACTTGTCTAAATACTCCATTCATCCGGGCAGCAACAAAATGTACCAAGATTTGAAAAAGAAATTTTGGTGGACACGGATGAAGCGGGAGTAGCTAAGTACGTATCCGAGTGTGATACGTGTAGACGAGTGAAGGCTGATCATATGAGGAAATCAGGGCTGCTGCAACCCCTGAAGATTCCAGCATGGAAATGGGAAGATGTGAGCATGGATTTCATTGTGGGATTACCTTTAACATCCAACAAACATGATTCCATATGGGTGATCGTTGACCGACTGACCAAGTCAGCTCACTTCATTCCTGTGCATACACATTTCCATGCCAACCGATATGCAGAGTTATACATTGCCAGGATTCTATGCCTGCATGGTGTACCCAAGACCATAGTCTCTGACCGAGGTGCATTGTTTGTATCTCGCTTTTGGGAGCAGTTGCACGCTGCTTTGGGTACTAAACTGATTAGGAGCTCCGCCTACCACCCTCAGACAGATGGCCAGACAGAGAGGGTGAATCAAGTTCTGGAGGACATGTTGAGAGCATGTGCCATCCACCATGGTAGGAACTGGGATAATAACCTACCATTGGCGGAATTCTCGTACAACAACGGCTATCAGGCGAGTTTCAAGATGGCACCCTACGAAGCTCTCTACGGTCGCAAGTGCCGCAACACATTAAATTGGTGCGAGTCCGGTGAAAGGGTCGCATTCGGGGTTGATGTGGTGAACGACGCCGAAGAGCGCGTTCGGATGATTCAAGCCAGTTTAAAAGCCGCTCAATCCCAACAGAAGAGCTACGCTGATAAGAGGCGTAGACCGTTGCACTTCGACGTTGGGGAACACGTGTACCTCCGCGTGTCTCCGATGAAGGGCGTGCACCGGTTCGGTGTGAAGGGGAAGCTCGCTCCCCATTTTATTGGACCCTACGCTATGACCGAGAAGTGTGGACCAGCGGCGTATCGATTGGAGTTACCAGCATCCCTTGCTGGTGTCCAAGATGTTTTCCATGTTTCGCAACTGCGAAAATGTTTGAAGCATACAGCTGCTGTTCCTACCGAAGACATCGGCGAGCTAAAACCGGACTTAACTTATGATGAGTATCCAGTGGCCATTCTTGATGAAAAAGCCAGGACCACACGCAGCAGAACATTGTGGTTCTACAAAATACTCTGGAGCAACCACACCGCTGAAGAAGCGACGTGGGAGAGCGAGGAGTTCCTTCGCTCAAGCTACCCGGAGTTCATGGCTTCTCAACACGGGTAAGTCCCTATGACATCGCCATCTCTCCTTTTGTAATCTCGGGACGAGATTCTTTTAAGGGGGGAGGGATGTAAAAGCCCAAGGAAAGGGACTTGCAAAAACTTTCTTCACCTCACAACACCACAGTGTTTATTATGGACACCTCAGGAAATATTGTGAAGAGCAAGTAACCTCCATCAAAAGAGTGATTAGAGGGGAAAGCCTCCATTTGCACAAAGTGGGATTTGGACACATGAACATGAGAGATTGAGCTCACCCTAGAACTTTAAAAGTCTTGGAAAGGTTCAGTCCAAGTTTCATGAAAAATCCAACACTTTTGAGGCACTTTTGGGGGTATTTGAAAAAGAGGCCAATTTGAATGTAAATTCAAATTGCAGCAACTTCCATCACTCAAATTCAAAAAGTAGTTTCATATTCAAACTCAGCATATTTTCCTGAGTAATCCCACCAATTTTCAGTCCCATTGGACTTCATCTCGTCGGGAGCCGAATTTGTAACAATTCAAACTGAGTTTGAATTTTCAAATTCAAATATGAAGGGAATGTGGCCAAACCAGTTTGAAGTTGATGAATTCAAATTCTACCTTTGAGTTGGTTGCTAAATTCCCTTTTCAAGTCTGAGTAGGTGGGATATTTGCACAACAGAGAAGATTAGGCGGGAGAAGAGGGCCCACCAGTGAGCTAGACTTCGGCCCTAAGTCAACACCGAGCGAACTCGGTTTACCGGGCCTCGGCAGAGCTCGACACCGAGCCGACCGAGCAGCCACCTCGCCCCCCCCCCCCCTCCGCACGCGCTGGTGACCAGCTTGCCGGCTCCGCTGCCTCAACCCGATCGTTAACCCGGGAGCAAACAGCAGCACGTTGCCTTCTTCATTGATCGCACGCTCGCTGTTTCCCTCACCCCCGCACTAAACCGGAGCTCACCCCGCGCTCTCTTTTCTCGATCGCCGGCAGCAACCGAGCCCCGGTTGCTCGTGCCAGCAGCACCAAAAAGCAGCGCCCGTGCGTGCTCTACCACGACAGCCCCGCAAATCCGAGACTCCTAGCCTGTGGCGCGTGCAATTCAGCAACGATCGCCGAGGAACAGAGCACCGGCGGAAAGCCGCGAACTGCTCCCTGTGGACAGCACGCCACGGCCAGTTTCACCGCCGGACTTCTACACGGAAAAGGTGCGCCTTAGTCTCCAGATCGTGTAGCTGCAACCCTTCTAACCATTGGTAGACCGTGCACCGAGAATTCCTAAGAATCCCGAGAACTAGTGCAACCGGGTAAGGGTCGGTCTACCCCGAAATTCTAGCTGCACCGTCCAATCCAGCTCGGGTGAGCCTACACACACCTTCCTCACTCCCTAGCGGCCCTCCTCGACCAAGAATCAAGGGAAATGACCCAGAAATGGCCGGGTTTAGGTTGTTTCTCGGGCCGCCATAGAATAACAGCTCGGTTCACCGTGGAGCTCTAGGTTGCCGACCTTTTCAAGGGGTTTGGCGGCCATTCCCATCACCCTCGAGCTCCCGTGGTGCTCTCCGACCCTTTGCCAATCATTTTGATGCGTTGTAACGCATTCCCGACCATGCCGGAACCCTAACCGCCGCTGTCACCGTCGGGAGCCCGGTTCCGGTGAGCTACGGCCGCAGGCGACACCACCGACGAGTTCAGCGTCGTGAGTTAGGGCGGGGCGGCAAGTTTGGGGCCGGGAGACGGCCGGGAAAGCAGTTCCGGCGACGCTCGCCGGAGTGCGCCGCCGCGGGCCCCTGTTTGGCGCGAGGAAGGGGAAGACTGCCGGGTGGGACCCACCGGCAGACATTTAAACATTTTGAAATGTCCAGTTTGTAGTTCAAAATTTGGAGGACCACAACTTGGGTTAGGAGAATCCAAAAATTATGAAACAAATTTTGTTGGATTCCTCTAACAGAGTACAATCCAAATCTGAAACCCAATTTGTATGAAATCCAATAATTAATTCTGGAAAATTCTTTAAACTTTTCAGCAAAAGAATTTTAGAGGGAGTTTGGTTCATCCAAAAATCCCCAAATTTTGCCAGAATGTCCTTTAGAACATTAGTGAACCCCTGTAAAAGTTTCAGACCATTTGAAGTTGATTTGGTCAGAGCAATTCAAATTGGAAGGTGCTGTGTTCATTTGAATACAGAAACATTTTCAGAGAATTTCCAAAACTTGGAAATTCAGTTCTGGGCAAATCTTAACTCCAAAAATGTTAGGAAAATTCATGCAAACTCTATGAGCTATAATTGAAATTGTAGTTCATTAAGTTGGGCATGAACAGGGGTATTACCTCAGAATAAATTCTTCTTTGCTGATTTTCCAAGAGAATTATTCTGAGCAAACCACCCCATGAAAAGTGCTAATGTTTGGTCCAGAGAGTTTTCTGGTGACATGGAACTCACACAAAAATTCTCAGCTCCATTGGAGCCCTAGATCACCCCTGTCCTGTTTAACCACTTAAGAGATTAATATGGAAAAGGGGGAAAACCACTTAGCACTTAACCGTCTGATTAAGTCCAAGCCAAACCACCAACACCAGTTCATCTTTAAATTCTTAAACAGAGTTCCAGGTGTTAGAGACTGGTTATTAGAACTAATAGCAGTAACCTTACAATAACTTATGCATATCAATTAACATGTAGTATTTCATAAACGTGTAGTCACTGAAGAAGAGACTCCGGAAGTGCTGGACTTCCTTCTTCCGGACGAAGAATTAACCCCTGACCAGCAGCAACAAGGCGAGCCCCGGTTTGCATTAACCTTTTTATAAGTTTTATTTTGTTTACATGTGTCATCTGAAGTATGTATGTGCATTAGGTATAGGATGAATGAAACCCCACTTGCATAACCAGAATTTTTCCCTAAGAGTGAGGGTAGTGTCTAAGACCTTGAGTAGAAAGGCTGGGCTTAAAGATTCATAAGGCTTCGGTACAAGTCGAGTAGTTGGAATCTACTCGCGAGATAGGCTTGGGACACACGGGGTCGGTTGAGTGACGTGAGATCACATTAGTAATGAAAATGAGACTGGGCAGGGGCTAGGGCGCAGCAAGAGGGACTCTTGTGTGCGCAGCCCTGTCCGTGTCAATTGAGGACCGAGCCGTGTGCGGCCCACGCTGATCAAGTTTGAATGTACCGAAGGCATATCAGATATATGGGCCCCGATAAACCGATGTAGCCTAAATCTCCGGGCGTCGAGGCATAACGCACCGATTTATAGGTGTAGGCTGAGGGCAGCAAGGTGGAAATCTGCCAACGGGCATAGAGAGATGCTCCGTGTGGGGAACCTCCTGCTCGTTTCGGTACGACCGGTTTTTCGTTTGGGCTGTTGGGTGAAAGGTTGTCCCGTACGACATTGAGTGAGCGTGCTGTGCAGCTCCACGGGTGGGCGTACGTGACGTGCTCTTTGGGTTTCCCTGCAGGTGTATATCGAGTCGATTCGCCGTCCCTCGCGGTGAAGAGTACCACTTGGTCACTGAGTCGTGACGTAGATTAATGGATGAAACATGTTGATTCAATATTGTTGATTGATATAATTGTATTGTTACCTATGTGCCACCAAATACTGCTTACTAAATTTCAGATTTCATGAACTGTTAACTTGTTGCTAAAGATGAACTAAGGATGAACTGGTAGGCGTGTCCTTTTGCTGCAATGTTACTATCCTATGTCCATTGTACCCCTCATGTAGAGTTTCATGCTTAGGTGAGTCGGTTAAGCCTTGCTGAGCCTTTGTGCTCACGGTTGCTGCTTAAGTGTTTTTCAGGTGAGGAGCCACCCACGGACTCGGAGTACGAGTCCACCGGCGAGGGTTACCCTCCGTCGGGGACCACGGCTGAGTGGGAGCCGTACACGCCGCGCTGAGCTGAGGAGTGCAGCTAGTGTGGGTTGCCCTAGGGCTGGGCAACCAACTTTTGCTAGATAGGCGGCGTGAGTTGTATAGTGTAGACTTCCACTGTGTAACATAAACAATAGTTGTAACTGAAGTTGTACCTGTTTGTACAGTTTCAGTTGTTTTCCCATGTAATATATTATGTTCTTATGACGTGTGCTGTCAGGTGTCGCATCGCACGGCAACACCCTCTGCGATCCTGGATGAGCGGATCCCGGTCCACCACAACTTGTTGCCTGATCCTCTAGAAAACAAAGTTCAGTTGCACAATGCACAGCCGAATCTGAATATGTAGCTGCTGCTAGTGCTTGCTCACAAATTCTTTGGATTGTTCAAACACTTAAGGACTGTGGGGTTGATCTAGATAGTGTTCCACTGTTTTGTGATAACACTAGTGTCATTTGCATTTCTAAAAACCCCGTGCAACATTCGAGAACTAAGCACATTGACATTAGGTATCACTTTCTCCGTGATAATGTCGAAAAAGGGATCATTGTGCTTCACCATGTAGATACCGAACAACAATTGGCTGACATTTTTACAAAACCTTTGGATTTCACTCGTTTTTTTACATTCGTAGTGAAATAGGGGTTATGCATCCTCATGGCTTAAATTGAGGGAGAATTTCAAAACTTGGGAAGTCTATGTGTGAATCTGAAATTATAATAATATGAGCATAGTATTTAATGCATATATGACTTTGTGATTCCTTTTTCATGCTTAAAGTTCTTACTACATTACTCGTGTTATACATTTTGTAGTTTTTACCATGTCTAGTAATTGAATAATTACTTACACTAAATTTGGTCATGGTCGAACTTTCTTGCTGTTTTGAACTTGTTGCATGCTCACAAGTTCTTTTAATCATAAAGAATTAATCAAGTAATCAACTCACATGTTGAGTTTTTACGTTCAAATAAAAAAATGAGAGAAGATCAAGAGAATATGCATGCATCACACTTCTTCTTTTGAGATGGCTTATCATTGCACTTAGATATGAACTTGAAAAGAGTTGTGTATGACTAAAACCATGTCCTTAAGCTTCTGACTGTCAAATGACATAGGCTTGGCTTGGTTGATTAGAATTAGGCTGATGCTGCATATAATCTCTTGCAAATATCATAAGATCAAAATTTGTGCTTTAAATGATAAATAAAATGCAGCAACAAGTGTCATGCTTTCAGATCTTGAAATAGTTAAGTTTGTGAGATCATGACTTGCTTAAATTGAAAATTACACTTGATCTCTAGCATGGCTTACACTACTTTATGTATCTCATTGATGTGATAGTGTAAGTTACTTGATAGTATGATTTGGATGAGCTTTGTTTTATATGTATATGTTATAATGTGCTCGTAACAAATTAAAATTTCTCTTTTGTACCTTGCTGAATACATTGTCAAAGGGGAGAAATTGATCACACATTGCACACATTCACAAGTGTTTTGGCACGATTCTTCTCAGGGGGAGAATTTTTGTATTTTTGTTTTTATTCTCATTTTATTTCTGATTTACAAAGGGGGAGAAATTGTTTTCAAAACTTTTCATGTGAATAAGCCAATGTTCGGATTTTAAGTGGTGTTGCCAATGCATTCATCAAGGGGGAGATTGTGAGACCTATGTGTGCTGAATATATTGGCTTTGACGATAAAAGTTTTGAATACTACAAAACACCTTTTTAACAAGGTCCGACTCTAGGTCCGAGCTCCTGCAAGGTCTGACGATAGGTCCGACGTAAGGTCCGACTTGCTTTGTCTAGGTCTGACTTATTTTGGCTAGGTCTGAGTTGTTTTTGCTGGCTCCGGTGCTAGGTCTGACTAGCTTTAGTAAGTTCCGTGCTAGGTCCGACTAAGCTTTAATAAGCTCTGGCGCTAGGTCCGATTAGCTTTGGTAAGCTCCGGTTCAAGGTCCGGTTAGCTTTGGTAAGGTTCGGAGCTTGATTGCAATGGTTCTGCTTTTAACTTGCAATGTTTCGAACTTGCTTTACTCTTATGGAAAGTTTGCTTAGTATTATTTTACTAAGTTTTTGGTGTGTTTTGGTGGTTATGGCTGATATCGTTTTCTATGGTTTACAACATGCTTATGTGAGGTGCTCATGTAAGATGTTGTAGTTTCGGAACTAACGAGAGTCAAGTCGAGGACTTGTGCTCGGAAGTATTGGTTGTTTATTAATGTGCAGGTGTTGCTTGAGTTCAAGACATGGCTGGTGACGGGATCCATTGAAATAGTCTTAGGGAGAAGATGAGGTTCAACAACCAAGTTCGGGAGGAATTGTGGTTGAGTTGATCGGGAGGTTGCGCAGTATGTTTGAATCAAGAACAATGCATATGAAGCTATCTTGGATAGCGTTGGAAGATGTTTGCAAGTGTGCAAGGAGTGCATGGACGTGGCTGCATAGTTTCAAGGCGTGATGAAGAGATGTGGACGTAAAGAATTGGTCAGAAAGGTCCAACCGACTAGGTTATGGACTCAGGCTGCGGCTGAGTCGTGTTTGACTCAAATATGGAAAGTTTTGAGTTGGTTATGATAGGATTTCGTGTGGGTCACGAATTTGAGTTGTTTTAGGAATGTTTGGGACATTCCTAAGGTGTTTGGAAGTCTTAAGATTGCTTCTATCTGCGTATAGAAGAGTCTTGAGCAGTATTGAAAAGTTACAATTTGAATCCAAGTAGGAGTAGGAGTCCTAGTTTGAATTGGATTGGCCATAGAGCTGGTTATATAAGGAAGAGAGGCCAGACCTCGTGGTACACGACTTTGGGGATATTCCTCTTGTGTTTTGATAAATAAAATTCGTATTCTAAAGGAACTTTTGTGCCTTGTTCGTCCGACTTGTTTCAGACAAGTTTTTCTCGTCGAGTTTCTGTCAGCACTACCTTGCTTCGGTGGTTTTATCATAACTCGAGTTTTACAGATCCAATTGATGTGATTCTTTTTGGGTTGTCTACACAAATTGATTATATATCATCTGTGAAAATTTCACGGTCATTGAATTTGTGGTTTCTGATCTACACGAGTTTCTTTGCAGTATTCCAGAACTGTTTTTCTCGCGTAGGACAGATTGACCTTTGTTCGATCTTTCAATCGTAAATTGATTTTCTCTCAACGGATTTTCATGATTCTTGTTGTGACGTCTTCTTGACTTGATTCTCTACAATCTATACTAGTTTTGTCACAGTTGAACACGTTTAGATTAGTCGAACACACGGTTTCTTTAACAGATCGGTTTTCTGCTGAGGGTTTTTGTTGCTTCCGCTGAAAAGTTTTTATCTACCATTCACCCCCCTCTGGTAGCTTTACACGTGTACTTCGATCCTACAAAGTTCATGACATGTTCATGTTTACTTATCTTTACTCACTACTGAGATATAATTTTGATTAACTCAAAATTTTGTTTCGTGCAGTATGGTACGCGCACATTCTCAAATGGAGATTGGAGGTTCGAGTCGAGGTGGGAATGACTCGACTTCATCACAAGGGCCATCGCCAACCGGATTGGCGGAAATTATGGTGAAGATGAATGAAACTCTTCAAACTCTAGTTCAGCAAGGAATAAGTAGAGAAGCTCAACATCACATGCCAACCCCGAGCACTTATATGGATTTCTTGGTGACACAACTGCCGGTATTCTCCGAAGCGGCTGACCATTGTGAAGCAAATCACTGGTTACGTGTCATTGAGTCCAAGTTTGGGTTGATTTAATGTGATGACATCTCGAAGACTCTATATGCCGCTCAGCAGCTTCACGACTTTGCTAGAGCCTGGTGGGCAGAATACCTTTCTGTCCAACCAGAACGGCATCATGTCACATGGACGGAGTTCCAGGATGCATTTCGTGCTCGTTTCGTTCCTGCGGGCATAATGCAAACAAGTCTTGATGAATTCTGGAATCTAGAATAAGGAGAAATGAGTGTTATTGAGTATGCGAAGGAATTCAATCGCTTAACTCAATATGTCCCTGATTATGTGAAATCACCATCCTTGAAGGGTTATCATTTTTATCGAGGGCTAACTGCTAGGCTGCGATGTGAGTTGGCTCAAGTTAGCCAAGAAAATTTTGATGAGTTTGTTAACTGTACTATCACTCAGGAATATTATTCCAATCTCTACCTTAAATAAAAGAGGGAGAGGGACTCATCACAGGATGAATGCAATTATCTGCCTCAGAAGTATCGGTTGGTAATCCGTTCACCTTCCGGTCAAGAAGTTGGACAAAAGGTGCAGTCATTCTGGGAGTATGACGACTCTTATACTCCACAGAGGTTTTATTTACCTCCACCGCAGCAGAAACTTATTTCTCATGCACCTCAGTATCCACAAGGTGCACCAGAATGTTATTTCCCTCAAGATGTTGAAGATGATCACTGTGATTCCTCAGCTGAACCGAGTGGTATCCTACTTCAAATTGACATTGAACACATCGTCACTGAAGCAACTGAACCGAGCAACAACATTATATCTGCGGGTCCAGTTCCAAAGAGTGATCTTGGACAGCAAAGAAAAGCCATGTCCAAAGTGGGAACAGTTAATTATGTGTCAGTCGATGATCTGCCAAAGGGAGGACCTGTTCTTGCAGGCAGGTTCACCTTAAATGACAAGCCGGTTGTCATTCTATTCGACTCTGGGGCAACACATAACTACATTAGCAAGGCGACGGTGATCTGGGATCAGATTTCCACCATGATCACAAAAGGTTCATACCTTATTCATTCTCCAGGTGGAGACATATTTACTAATGAAGTCGTTCCAAAAGCATAACTTTCTTTGGGTGGAAAATTTTATCCTACCACCCTTATCATTCTCGAAGATCAAGGAATCGATGCCATATTTGGAATATCATGGTTGACCTTCCATAAGGATGTTATGGATATCGAGAACAGGAGTGTTCACTTGGACTCTCCACTTACGGGCGTCATACATTGTATCTCGGCAAAGCTGTTTCCAAAGACCCGGAAGTATGTAATGACGAAGCTTGCAAGTTAGAAGACATTCCGGTGGTCCGTGAATATCCAGACGTGTTGCCCGAAGATCTTGCAGGCTTACCACCTGAGCGTGAGGTGGAATTCAAAATAGAGTTGATACCGGGAACCACGCCGATCTCTCCGAGACCATACAAAATGGCTCTGAATGAATTAGCAGAATTAAAAGAGCAACTCAAAGATCTGATGGACAAGGGGTTTATTTCGTCCAAGTTCATCACCATGGGGCTGCTCGGCTTTATTTGTGAAGAAGAAGGATGAGACGCTGAGGCTATGCGTCGAGTATCGTCCGTTAAATGCTGTGACGATAAAGAACAAGTATCCACTACCAAGAATTGATATTCTCTTCGATCAGCTAGTGGGTGCTAAAATCTTCTCCAAGAAGGACTTAAGGTCGGGATATCATCAAATCAAGATTCGAGCGGACGATATCCCGAAAACAGCATTCTCGACAAGATATGGACTCTATGAGTATCTTGTCATGTCATTTGGGTTGACCAATGCTCCGGCTCACTTTATGTATCTTATGAACTCGGTGTTCGTGCCAGAGTTGGATCAGTTCGTCGTGGTATTTATTGACGACATCTTGGTCTGTTCCAAATCAGAAGAGGAACATGCTAAACATTTGCATATTGTGCTCCAACGCTTGAGAGATCACAAGCTCTATGCAAAGTTTAGTAAATGTGAATTCTGGATCAACCAAGTGACATTTCTGGGACATATTATTTCAGCGGAAGGCATCACGATTGATCCAAGCAAGATTGAACAAGTGCTGCAATGGAAGTCTCCAACATCAGTCCATGAACTTCGTAGCTTCTTGGATTTGGCGGGATATTATCGGACGTTCATCCCGGGCTTCTCAAAAATCTCCAAACCTATGATGGAGCTACTAAAAAGGGCATCAAATATGATTGGAGCAAGCCATGTGAGGAAGCTTTTCAAGCGTTGGTGAAACACCTCACAACAGCCGCGGTTTTAGCTCAACCGGATACAACCAAGCCCTTTGATGTTTATTGTGATGCGTCCGGCATCGGACTTGGTTGTGTGCTCATGCAAGGAGGACGCGTGGTCGCATATGGATCACGGCAATTACAGAATCATGAACAACATTATCCAACTCATGATCTCGAGCTTGCTGCCGTTGTATTAGCTTTGAAGATGTGGAGACATTACCTATCAGAAAATCTGGTTCATCTCTACACCGACCACAAAAGCTTGAAGTACATATTCACTCAAAAAGAGTTGAATATGTGACAGGTGATAGTTGGAGCTGATCAAAGACTATGAGATTGAAATTCATTATCATCTGGGCAAGGCAAATGTGGTTGCCGATACACTCATCCGGAATTCTCGTATTTATAATCTGACCATCACGCTGATAGAAGAGGAAGAACCGAGTCTCTACTTGGTTCCGTATGGAGCTCTCCATAATTTGGCTCTCATACCCACATTAAAAGAGGAAGTTATGGAAGCTCAAAGGAGAGACAAGGGCATGGCTCATATTAAAAGGAGGTTGATGGACGGGGAGATGAAATGTTTCCGGTTAGATGATGAGGATACCTTATGGTTCAAAATCCGGCTAGTCGTACCCCGTGATATGAGGCTGCAGAAGAAAATTTTGGATGTGGCTCACTTATCCAAATTTTCTATTCATCCGAGCAGCAATAAAATGTACCAAGACCTCCGGAAGAAGTTTTGGTGGACATGTATGTAACGTGAAGTTGCAAAGTACGTTTCTGAATGTGATACGTGTCGCAGAGTTAAGGCTGACCATGTAAGGAAGTCGGGCCTGATGCAACCACTACAAATACCGTCATGGAAGTGGAAAGACTTGAGTATGGATTTCATCATCGGGTTGCCGATGACCTCCCACCACCATGATTCAATGTGGGTAATCGTTGACCGATTAACCAAATCAGCACGTTTCATCCCTGTGCATACCAACTACAACGCCAAGCAATATGCGGAGTTGTATATACAAATCTTATGCTTGCATGGAGTTCTCCGTACCATTGCCTCCAACAGAGGATAGCTGTTCGTAGCCCGTTTCGGGGAGCAGCTACACGCATCCTTGGGAACCAAATTGATTCGAAGCTCCGCGTATCACCCTCAAACCAATGTGCAAACTGAGAGGGTGAATCAAATACTTGAAGATATGCTAATGGTATGTTCCATCCACAACGGTAAGAGCTGGGATGATCACTTACCGTTAGCGGAGTTCTCGTATAACAATGGTTATCAAACGAACATAAAAATGGCACCTTATGAAGCTCTCTATGGCCGGAAGTGCCGCACACCGTTGAACTGGTGTGAATCTGGCGAGAGAGTTATTTACGGGATTGATCTCGTAAATGAAGCAGAAGAGCTGGTAAGGCTTATTCAAGCAAATCTTAAAGCCGCTCAGTCCAGACAAAAGAGCTATGCGGATAAGAGACGTCGTCCTATGGAATTTCATGTTGGAGACCATATATATCTCCGTGTATCTCCTATGAAGGACATTCACCGATTCGGAGTAAAAGGAAAATTAGCTCGCATTTTATCGGTCCCTTCGCCATCATCAAAAGGTGTGGACCCGTGGCATACCGTTTGGAGTTACCAGCAGCCTTAGCCGGAGTTCATAACGTCTTCCACATATCTCAGTTGCGGAAGTGCTTGAAAGTTCCAACGGAGATTCTCACGGAAGGCATAGCATCTTTGAAGCCAGACCTTACTTATGTTGAGCGTCCAACCCGGATAATTGATGAAAAGACTCGCGAGACCAGAAACCAGACGATGCGATTTTTCAAGGTGCTATGGGAAAATCACTCGTCCGATGAAGCTACATGCGAAAGTGAGAAATATTTACAACTCAATCATCCGGAGCTATTAGAGGTTTATGTACCATAGTCGTCCTCCCCACATTGTTCTTAATCACGAATCTCGGGATGAGATTCTTTTTAAGGGGGGAGGAATGTAAAAGTCCCAAAACTTGTAAATGGAAAACTTTAGTGGTGAATAAAGTTGAATCTAAATCCAAGAAATGGGACCTGCAAAAACTTTTGTTTAAACATGTAATGTTGGCATGTGCAAGAGGACTTTAAATTCAGTTTGAACTAAAGGGTTCACTTCTAGGAAAAGGAGGCCATTTCCAACAAGGAAATTCAAACTGTTGTTTAAAAATTTATATTTGCAGTGGCCAACTCAAAGATCAGTGGGCATATTCAAATTCTTCAGGTTTGAATTAGTGAGAGTGCAAATTTTGAGAAAGTTTGGAGTTGCTTTGATATGAATATCAAAGGGGCTTATGAATTTCATTGAAATTTGAATTCAAATTTAAAACTGAAGTAAAACTTGGTCAATTTGCCAAATGGGTTTCAAATTTAGGCCCTCATGATTGATGTTTGCACTGTGCCAAAAATTGGAGATATTTGGGAGAGAAAAACATTGGGACCCAATTGTCATTGAGAGGAGGAAACTTGCAACCAAAGTCTGTTGATTTTGATCGGTTTACACTCGAACTCACCGAAGTGGCTGCGGGCGCCACCGAGACTTCACGGGGAGGAGACCACCTGGTTCTATTCTCGCGCTGGCGACCTGCTCGGCGTTCCACTCGCTTCTCAGCGTGTTCAGTTTGCCCCCTAACCCGAGTTGCGGTGCCCTGCCTCTTCCTCAAGCAATAGCCGAACAGCACTTTGCCACCGCCACTGTGCTCCAATAAAAAATCGGCAGAAACTCGCACACACCGCCTTCCCGAGCTGAAAAATGGCAAAGCCTGGTCGCCCTTCACCTCGTCAGCGCGACAGACCGCAGCTCCCGGCGTTCCCCATCCTAGAACAGGGGGTGTTGCGGCAAGCCGAGGGTAACCGACGAGCAATCTCACGTGGATAGCTCACCACAGTGAGTTTCACGCTAAAGCAAAGACGCTCAGAGGTGCGCTGGACCACCGTGGTGCTTCTCTCCAAAGCTCAGCTCAAGCGTTGATCTCTAGCGGATGAATTCGAAGTTTTTCTCCTGGTTCACGACCACGGACCCTCCAGTAAGGATCTCAAAAATTTGTGCTTAATTCTCACTTAGAGATCACCAAATCATGCTCAAATGATCTAGACTCGAAGGCGATCCAATCCCCTTCACAATCCTAGCTTGAAACCCGGTGTTAGCGGCCCATTTCATGTTTTGCGAGCGGCGGCCATGGCGGGAACGATCGGGCGCCCGGTGAAACCCTAGTAACCACCGTTCCTGAGCTACTTTGTGCCCACGCCCAGCTTCCTTGGGTGTCACTGATGCTGTAGAGCCGATCACTCGAGGTTTTCATGGGCTGAAGTGATCGGTCGTCGGCGCCGAAGCTTCACCGAAGCCTTTGCACGCCGCCGAACTAGCTCCGGCCATAGATAGCTTGGGCCAACCCCAGCAATGGTTTTCCCGTCCCAAAAACCCCCAGGCGGCGAGTCTCCGGCCGAGATGCAGCCGGGAAGCCAGGTCCGGCGAGCTCCGGTGGAGTACCGGCGAGAGGCAGCGCGGGAACGGGAAACCGCCCGAGGAAGACGAAGATCCGGGCGGGTCCCGCGTGTCAGCGATCCAAATTTTAAATTTCTGATCAACTGTGGCTCTGGGATCCATTATGGCTGCGCGCCAAAAGACTATGGCCCGGTGTGGCTGGAATCCCAGTGGCTGAGATTTAAAATGTGGGCCCAAGTTCATTTTCAATAGCAAAACAATTCCAGTTTGAGCTCCATCTCAGGAAATTCACAAATTTTGCTAGGAAACTCCAAATTGGGTATTTAAAATTTAGTTAGACTCAGCTTGTCAATATCTATCCAAATGTGCAACCCAATTTGTATGAAAATCATTATTAATTTCTGGAAAATTCTTTAAAACTTTTCAGTAAAAGAATTTTAGAGGAAGTTTGGTTCATCCAAAAATCCTCAAATTTTGCCAGATTATTCTTTAGGATATTTGTGAACTCCTGTAAACGTTTAAGCTCATTTGGAGTTGATTTGTTTAGTATAATTCTGATTTAAGGTTTCTGTGTTCAAATGAATGCAGAAACAATTCCAGAGAATTTACAAAACTTGAAAATTCATTTCTGGGCAGTTCTTAGCTCCATAAACCCTAGGAAAAATCATGCAGGCTCCCTGAGCTATGTTTGAAATTGTGGTTCACTTGAATTTGCATAAAGTGCAAATTTAGTCAGAATTAATTCCTTTTTGCCTAAATGCTTAGGGAATTGTTCTTAGTGATCTATTCATTGAAAAATTCCAAATTTTGGTCCAGATGACTTTCTTGTGACAAGGAACCACTACAGGAAAGAGGTCAACATACGACAGCCGGATTAACATATGACGGCCAGCCGTCATATATAAACTTATATACGACGCTCTGAACAGGACGTCGTATATAAGGTTATATACGACGGTACAGCCTTTGTTTATTAATTGTCTGTCGTAAATAGAGCTTATATACGACAGCCAACCCTAGGCTGTCGTATATATAACTTATTTACGACATCCCATGCGGCTGGCTGTCGTATCTAACAGCGGCTGTCGTTAATAAGCTTATTTAAGAGGGTCACACCACGGGCGGTCGTAAATAAGTCTTATATACCCGCGGGCCCGGGTCGGAGCAGGCATTCACGCCTGCGCCGACCCGAGCCCCCGCCGCCCAGCCCGAAGCGTTGCCGCCGCCCCGGACTTCCACAGTCCCTGCCGACACCCAGCCGCTGCCGCCCGTCGCCAGAAGCGCCGCCGCCCCGGCCTTCCCCAGCCCCCGCCGGCACCCAGCAACCGCCGCCCGCCGCCAGAAGCACCGCCGCTGTCTCGCCCTCCACTCAGCCGCCGCCCCGGACGTCCCCGCCCCGTCCGCCACCCAGCCGCTGCCACCCCGGCCTTCCCAGCCCTGGCCGCCACCGCCCGCCCTGCACCCCAGCCGCCGCCGTACCGGACGCTGCATCCCCGGCCGCCACTACCCCGCCCCCGCCTTCCCTGCCCCGTCCGCCGCAGCCTCGCCGCAGCACACCTGGCCGCCGCCGCCCCGCAGTGCCGCCCCACGTGCTGCCTAGCCCCACCGCACTGCCACGTCGCCGCACCGCCCGGCCCTGCGCCCATCGCGCTGCGCACCGCCACACCGTTCCAGTCCGCCTCCACGCCATGCGCCGCCCGCCTCCCTCCCCACCTAGAAAGCTTGTTTTTTTAATTACCAATTGTTTAGTGGCTAATTGTTTAGATTATGCTTGTTTGGTTTTGATTTTTAGTGGCTAATTGTTTAGATTTAGATGAATTGATATGCTTAGGTTTAATTATTGCCCAGGTTTATTTGAATTGCTAACTAGGTGTAATTTTTTAATTGCTTAGAATTGATAAGCTTGTTAACTATGGTAATTATGCTTGTTTAGATGAGTTGTTAATTGCTTAGATGATTAATGCATATGAGTTAATAGTTTAATTGATTATTGTTTCGATTGTTTGAGTGTTTAAAAGTACTATATATACATGAATGGGCTTAGGGCCCGACACGACCCATTTTGTGGTAACGTATACGTCTACACAAGCACGGGGTGAACAACCTAGGCCGCCTCGCCCTGCCGCCGCGCCTCCCCGCCGCCACTCCCTGCCCTGCCGCCACGCCTCCACCGCTGCCCTGCTCTGCCGCCTCTTGGGGCATAACTTAGGACAGCTGACCCACTTCTCTATCTCTCTCTCGTTCTTTCATACGTTCTTGCACATCAAGTGGAACAAGTGTATTATCTACCGTATCCATGTAAGAAGCTTAGTGCTTGGTGGGTGGTATATAAGGTGAATCCTCGTGAGCGCTTGTATACTTCTGGAGATGATGATTATCATGATAGTGGAGACACTAAAGAAGTTTACCAAGAACAAGAGTTGCCAGACTCTTTTATCGTCAAGCCTGGTGCAGGACTCGATAACTTAGTAGGAGACGTTAAAGATGTAGAGACGTCTATAATGCGAAAGCGTAAACGTAAACAGCTCACGACGACAGATCGTGATGTTGATGATCATGATGTTGATGAATTTTGAAACTGATTATGAGTAATGTTTTCTAAATGAAAGTAACATTAATTATCGCTTACAATAAATTTTTAACTCATTACTCACTAAATATCGCTTACAGGATGTCGTCGAGCAAGGGTTCTAAGAGTTCAAAGGGGAAAAAGGAAGTTACATTAAGTTCAACTAAACAATTGAGTATGAAAACACCATTGTAAACTTATACATATGTCACCATGTTTCGTAGGGATCAGGGACGGAGGCTCAGACTCCACACCGCGGCTACGGGCGCCAGGCTCGCCACGGCAGGATGACTTCTTCGCCCCCGGAGGTAGTGGAGGGGCTAGTAATGAATAGATTTGTGAATTTGTTTTTGATTGTGGATGTCAGACGTCGTAAAATGGATGTGTACTATTGCACTTTGTGGATGTGGATGTGTATCTGTTCTGTGATTGCCTGTGTAGCTGGCCATCGAGCCAGGTTAGTCATTTTCTTTTTTTTTAATGGAAAACCTTATATACGATGGCCTGTATGATTTATATACGAAGGTATCTATACAGGGCCGTCGTATATAAGCCTAAATAATATACAACGGCGAGGCCCAGACCATCGTATATAAGACTAAATAATATACGACGGCTAGGCCCAGACCGTCGTATATAAGGCCTTATATACGACAGCCAGGGCCCAGGACCGTCGTATATAAAGGCCCATCCCGCTGGCCCTCCTCTACGAAACTGTACGTCGTATATTAGCGGCCGTCGTATATAAGGTCTTATATACGACGGTGCCGTCGTATATTAAGTTATATATGACTAGGTATATACAATGGCCACAAACCGTCGTATATAACTTCCGGCCGTCGTATATAGATTATATACGACGGCTTCGGTCTTATATACGACGGTTTTGGCCTTCGTATGCTTACGGGAATCCTGTAGTGAACTCATATGAAAATTTTCAGCTTCACTGGAGCCCTGGATCAGTACTGTTCTGTTCAACCACATTAGGTGATCAACACACAAGTGATAAAACACACTTATCACTTGATCATAGTACTTAAACTCAAACCCAAACAACTAGCACCAGTGTCATTTTAAATTCTTAAACAGAGTTCCAGTTTTAAACTTGTCTTTAGAACTTGTTAGCAAAAGCTTTACAATTAAACATATATGCATCTTCATAACGTGTAGTGATTAAACGTGGGAAAGTGGAGGAGAAGTGAAGCTTGGATCAAGGAGCAAGAAGGGCAGTGATTAAGCTTCAAGTCATCAGCAACTAACTTCATAAAGTATCTGACTTTAGTCACCTGCAAAACCAAGGCAATCTCCGGTTTGCATTTAAATTATTTATAAAGTTTTTACTTTTTCACAATTATGGTTTAGAGTTTGTATGTGCATTAGGTCAAGGATGCTTTATACTCCAATTGCATGACCAAAGGAACCCTAGAGTCAAGGGTAGAATACAGTGTCCCGCTGTAGAAGGTTGCCGTGCTAAATAGGTTATGACATCCGGTAGAAGTCGAATAGTCGGAATCTACTCGCGAGCTATAGTCGGGATCACATGGGTGTAGTTGAAAAAGGCAAACTAAAGTTTATATTTCTAAAGATGAGACCGGGCAGGAGGGTTAGGCAGCAACAACACGAGGTCTGGGTCGAGTAGCTCTGCCTCAGTTAAGGACCGATGTGTGTGCGACTCCCATGAGCAAGTATTGAGTTGTGTACCGGATGCTTACTGCTATATGGGACCCAGGAAACTGATGTACCAGGTTAACTGGATTGTAGAGGCATACCACATCGTCTTGTTAGACCTATGAGCCCGAGACGGCGTGACCGGTTCTACAGTCGAGTGTCCTGCGAAAGGATGCCACATACAATGTAATGAAGGACGCCAGATTTGGGTCTTCATAGGCAGGCGTAAGTGTCGAGTTTTCCGGGCAGTGTTTAATTCGAATCATTGTCCCTTGCGGTTATTGAGTACCACTTGCTCACTTGTTGTAACATAGTAATCAAGTTGTGTGAGAACAGTTTGCAAAGTTTTAATTGCTGCTATGATTATTGGAATTGCATGAAAACCTTGCTTGAAGTAGAAATAGAGCAAACTAAAGTTAATTTCCACCTTGGGACAAGTAACATTGGAACAAAGCGTTTCTTGTTTGATTGTGGAGTTCCAATGTTTCTGGACGCAAGGTCACTACTATGATGGCTAAAATCTGAAAGTTAAGTATGAACTCCTAGATGAGTCTTTTTGCAAATTACATGTTTAAGTCTTAAGTTACTTTCATGTAGAGTTGCATGCTTAGGAGAGACGGTTAAGTCTTGCTGAGCCTTTGTGCTCACTCTTGCTATATGAGTGGTTTTGCAGGTTAATAGCGACGCATATAAAGAAGGTAGTCCGGTGAGACTCGGAGACTTCCGAGACATGTTACACATGGAGAACCTAGCCACTGCCATGTCTTCGTGTTGATAGCGAGAGGAGTCCGCGGGCTGGACCTCCTATTGAGTGCTCATTAGTTATTCGACGTGAGTTGTTTGTAGTCTTCCGCTGTAGCTATTTGTTGTAAAATGATTTACAAAGAACATTTGTAAGCTTCCGCTTTTGATTTATGTAATACAGTTTTCCTTATATGTGTGCTGTTGGGTGCCGCATAACACGGCACCACCCAATGCGATTCCTGGTCGGGTGCCCCGTCCCCGTGACATGGGCCGGGGTCACCCACAGCGGGCCGACCAATTGTAGGTGCCGTACCCGTGGTTTTGGGTATCCCGGCGATGTGGGAACCTGAACCGGAAGAGGAGGTCATAGACCCTGAGCCACTAGTAGAGGTAGCGGAGGAGGACGATCTGCAGGAGGTCGAGTTCTACTCCGAGTAGTGGGTTACCGTTGCCAAGTAGTGCAGCGAGGGTGATGTATAAAAACTTTTGTAATCAGTGACATGTCGTGTCGACAGTAGCATGTGTATAGGTAGTGACGACATGAGCACGACTTCTCGAAGACCCGAGAATAATGTATCTTGTATAAAGTTTATGCTTTATCAATATATGTGAATATTGTGCAAGTTTATTCATGTGTCACTTCAATACCTACTGTTTTGTATGGAATTTTAAGAATGACATGTGCTGATCGCTGCTGTTTTGAATTTTAGAATGACTCGCACTCGTGCCAACCCAGACGTTGGGGGTTCTAGTCAGGGGGGAGATAACCCCCAACAAACTCCCGAGGATTCCTCGGGACAGCAACAGCAGCAACAGCAACAGAAACAACCGCCACCGCCAATGGTTACATTGGCCGACATCATTGCGACTATGGCTGGTTCTCATCAGCAGCACATGGAGTTGCTGCAGATGCTTATTGCAAATACGTCTCGACCAGAGAGACGTCAAGATCGCGAGGAGTGCCAACAATGCTCCAACTCCGACTTTCTGGCTACTCATCCCTCGGTATGCTCAAGGGCGGATGAACCCCTCGATACGGAGATGAAGTTTGGGCTGCTCCAAGTGAGTGAGCAGCGCAAGACTCAGTTCGCGGTCCAACAGCTTCAAGGGTCCGCGAGTGCTTGGTGGGCAAACTTCTGTGCCTCGCAACCCACCGAGCGAATTATGACCTGAGCGGAGTTCCGGATGGCCTTCAGGGCCTATCACGTACCGCCGGGTCTTATGAAAAGAAAGACGCAGGAGTTCCTTCGCCTGCAGCAAGGAAGCAAGAACGCGCTGGAATACTCCAGAGCATTCAATGAGCTCGCGCTCTACGCGTCATATCACGCTGATACTTACGAGAAGAGGCGGGACCATTTTTACCAGGGGCTTAACCCGCTCCTGAACGACAAGCTGGCAATGTTCAATCGCGGCAGCCTCAACGACATTATTGATGCTGCGATTCTTCAGGAGGACTCCCGCAAGGAGTTAGCGGCATCGGAGAAGAAGCGAAGCGCGCTGCAGAGCAGCGGAGAGGGAGGCTGTCCTTCTCAAAAATACAGGATGGTGTATCGCTCACCATCGGGTCAGTGCTGGCAGCCACCACAGAGGCCGATGCCATTCCGCAGTCGGCAATATTCTCCACCGGCGTTCAGGCCGGCACTACCAGCACCACCTCCGCAGCAACAACAGCAGCAGCGGGCGATGCCGCATGCGTTTACACCTCAACAGCGCATGCCGGGCTTTCATCCCCCATGCACGGGCCAGTCATCAACCGCATGCTACAGAGGCGGTCGCCCAGGGCACTTCACTAAGAACTGCCCCGAGAGGCAAGGCGGCGGAGTGGCACCACAGTTTCTGTGGACGAATAAGCTCCGGAACCCCATTAATGCACGGCGGGCAAATCCTAAGCCCGGCACCCTCCACCAATTTGCCATAGAGGACGTGTCGAAGGGGGAGCCAATCCTTGCGGCTATGCTCCAACTCCACCAGCATCCCACCATAGTGTTATTTGATTCAGCCGCCACACATAATTTTATTAGCCAAGCTTTTATTGCTAAACACAGCTTGCAAATACTACCCACCGAAAGTCCATATTTGTTTTGTTCACAGGGTGGGACGATTTCAGCAAGCATGAAGGTTTCCAAAACACCATTATGCTTAGCGGGTAGAGTATACCGCACGTCTCTCATAGCTTTAGAGGGACGAAAGGTCGATGTCATCTTAGGGATAGCGTGGTTAACCCGTCACGGCGCTGTTTTAGACACCATCCTCTGAGTTGTGCATCTACACTCAGAAATGCACGAGTCACATTCATTATTTTTGGACAGTCCAGAAATAAAACTTCCAAGTGTATATCAATTCACCACCATCAAATTGGAAGACATTCTAGTAGTCTGTGAGTTCCCTGACGTGTTCCCGGATGATTTACAGGGGATGCCACCCGACTGAGAGGTGGAGTTCAAGATTGAACTTGCACCGGGAACTATGCCAATATCCCGAAGGCCGTACAAGATGGCACCCAAGGAATTGGCTGAACTGAAGATGCAGTTAACGGACCTGCTGGAGAAGGGTTTTATTAGGCCGAGCTCCTCGCCATGGGGCTGTTCGGCATTATTTGTGAAGAAGAAGGATGAGACGTTACGGCATTGCGTGGACTATCGTCCACTAAATTCCGTAACCATCAAGAACAAGTACCCGTTGCCATGGATCGACATGTTGTTTGATCAGTTGGTCAAAGCAAAGATCTTTTCCAAAATGGATTTAAGATCCGGGTACCATCAGATTAAGATACAGGCTGTGGATATACCAAAGACGGCTTTCTCGATGAGGTACGGACTTTATGAGTACCTGGTCATGTCCTTCAGCCTCACCAATGCTCCAGCTCACTTCATGTACTTGATGAACTGGGTATTCATGCCGGAGCTGGACAAGTTTGTCATGGTCTTCATCGACGACATATTGGTATATTCCATGTCAGAGGAAGAACATGCAAAGCGTCTGCGTATAGTCTTGCAAAGGCTGTGGATCACGAGCTATATGCAAAATTCAGCAAGTGTGAATTCTGGATATCACAAGTGCCTTTTCTCGGGCATATTATCTCAGCGGAGGGCATCGCTGTAGACCCGAGTAAGATCTCACAAGTGCTGAATTGGAAGTCCCCGAGAACTGTTCATGAGGTACGGAGTTTCCTTGGATTCGCGGGATATTATCGGAGGTTCATTCCGAACTTCTTGAAGATTGCCAAGCCTATGACGGAGCTACTGAAGAAGGCTACCAAATATGTTTGGAGTCCAGCATGTGAAGCAGCATTCAAGGCATTAGTGAAGCACATCACATGAGCACCGGTTTTGGAACAGCCAGGCACAACAAAACCGTTCGATGTGAACTGCGATGCATCCGGCATTGGGCTCAGATGTGTGCTGATGCAAGACCGAAGGGTGGTCGCGTATGGATCACGGCAGCTCAGAAACCATGAGTAGAATTATCCAACTCATGATTTATAGCTCACTGTCGTGGTACTCGCACTCAAGATGTGGAGGCACTACCTACATGGCAACCTCATGCATTTGTATACCGACCACAAAAGCCTCAAGTACATATTCACTCAGGAGGAGCTGAACATGAGGCAGCGAAGATGGTTGGAGTTGATAAAGGATTTATTTTTTACTCTTTCTTTTTATTTTCTTTCAATTTTTCTATTTAAAGTAGATCTATTTAGATAATGTATATTTTTAGCTCGACTTGTTCCTCTTTTCATATCCCTACCTTAGGAAATAGAGATCCATTATCACCCCGGCAAGCCAAACATAGTGGCGGATGCGCTGAGTCGCAAGTCACACGTCTACAATCTGACCATCACACCGTTGGAAGAGAGCAAGCCACCATTGTATGTGATTCCACATGGAGCTCTCTACAACTTAACTTTGATTCCCACCATCCGTGACGAGATAGCAGCAGCTCAGAAACATGACAAGGGCATGTCGCATTTACGGAGACGTGTAGACAGTGGGGAGCTGAAATATTTCCAGAAAGACGGAGACGGTGTCCTATGGTTCAAGGACCAGATCGTCGTACCCCGTAACCCGGAGTTGCAGAAGAAAATCTTTGATGAGGCTCACTTGTCAAAGTTTTCTATTCACCCCGGCAGCAAAAAAAAATGTATCAAGAACTCAGAAACAAGTTTTGGTGGACACGGATGAAGCGGGAGATCGCAAAGTATGTGTCCGAGTGTGATACATGTCGTTGGGTGAAGGCAGACCACATGAGAATACCGGGACTACTACAACCACTGGGCGTTCCTGCCTGGAAGTGGGAAGATGTGAGCATGGACTTCATCGTCGGTTTACCCACCACATTTCAGAAACATGATTCTGCATGGGTGATCGTCGACCGGCTCACCAAAGTTTCCCATTTTATCCCGGTCAATACCAACTACAACGCCTAGAAGTATGCTGAATTGTACATCTCACAGATCCTATGCTTGTACGGCAGACCCCACACCATCATATCGGATCGGGGCACTTTATTTGTGTCTCATTTTTGGGAGCAGCTACATGCTTCTTTGGGGACGAAACTGATCCGTAGTTCAGCATACCACCCACGGACGGATGGGCAAACCGAGCGGGGAAATCAGATTCTAGAAGATATGCTACGAGCTTGTGCTATCAACCACAGTAAGAATTGGGATGATCACTTACCATTGGCCGAGTTCTTGTACAACAATGGGTACCAAGCCAGCATCAAGATGGTGCATTATGAGGCGATATACGGGAGAAAATGTCGCACACCGCTGAATTGGTGTGAGTCTAGCGAAAGAGTCACCTTCGGGATTGATCTTGACAACAATGTGGAGGAAAAGGTTCGGCTGATTCAAGTGAACCTAAAAGCCACCCAATCCCGAAAAAAATAGTATGCGGACCGGAGAAGACGCCCGTTACAATTCGAAGTTGGGGATCATGTATATCTACGTGTGTCTCCAATGAAGGGCGTGAACAGATTCAGGGTGAGAGGAAAGTTGGCACCCCGATTCATCGGTCCATTCCAGATTGTGAAAATATGTGGGTCAGTTGCATACTGGCTAGAATTACCGGCGACACTCTCCGGTTTGCACAAACGTCTTTCACATATCTCAGCTGAGGAAGTGTCTTAAGCTATCAACAACCATTCAGCTGGGGGATATTGAAGAACTGAAACCGGATCTCACTTATCGGGAGGAACCGGTTCAGAGAATTGATGAAAATACCCGAACCACACGCAACCATACGTTGTGGTTCTACAAAGTTCTATGGAGTAATCACTCCATAGATGAAGCGACATGGGAAAGTGAAGGATTTCTTCGCGCTAACTACCCCAACTTTTTCGTGTCGCACCTGCGGTAATCTTCCACCATCCTCTTACTTATGTTCACCTTATAATCTCGGGACGAGATTCTTTTAAGGAGGGAGGAATGTAAGGGCTTAAGTTTTTGCACACATCCAAAGTGTTCATCACACCACACACACCTCATTTGAGGAAAACTTATGAACACATTTGAAGAGCAAGTAACCACAATCAATATGGTCATTAGAGGATGAACTCACAAAATGCAAAAGTGGTATTTCCCACATGCATCATATAGGGGCTGAGCATATGAAAAACTCCTACACCTTGCTAGGAATGCTCATGCCAAATTTCACCCAAATCCAAAACCCTTCTGAGGTATTTTTGGGTATAATTAGAAAGAGACTAGTTTGAACTCAAATTCAAATTCAAACTCCTTTCATCCCATGAATTCAAGAGTGGGATCCATATTCACACTCAACACATTTTTGTGAGCTCATACACCAATTTTCACTCCATTTGGAGTTAATATTGACATGAGATATTTTGGCTAAATTCAAACCAAATTTGAATTTCAACTAAACCTTTGCTGCAAATTTGATCAAACCAAATTCCACTTTAAATTATTCAATGTCAAGTGGCCATTTGGAAATTTTTGATGAACTTCCAAAGGAGATTAGGGACTCTACTGTTTTGAGCAGTGGAGAAATTGAATTTTAGGAGGTTAAAAACTTGGAGTGGGGTCCTCATGTCAGCCTCACAAGGCAGAGAACCGACTGAGAACTCGGGTGCTCGGGTTCCCGAGGGCTGAGGCAGCGTGCGCCACCAAGCTGGAGTCGGCGCCAGCTCCTGCTTGCCGCACAGCTGGGGGATGTGCTCGGATACATCCACCCACGCGATGATATTTTGCCTCACGAGCAGCAGCAACCCGGCTTTTCCTTCTCCTCGCGCGCACGAACAGAGCCACCCTGCCATTTCCGTCGAGCAGTCGACCGCCGTCAAACACTCGGTGCAAACCGAGCTTCTGAGCTGCAAAACGGTACTAGAGCCTCTCCTCCTACTTCCCCATCATAGAAACCAGCCGAGTCTGGCTGATGTTGACCCATACCGAAAGTTTTTCCGGTGACCTAAGTTCTTCCGCACCTAAGGCTCCCGCGGACAGCCTAAACGGGAAAGTGTCACGCCCAACCTAAGGCATCCCGGGACGTGTTAGGGCTTTGTGTTGCTCACCCCCGAACCCTAGCCCAAGTGGTCGATCACCGGCGACGAATTTCGTCTTTTCCTTCCATTCGGCGCAGACCGACCTTCGGGTGCAGATTCACCAAATTCTCGTTTCATAGTCGTGTAGAGATCCTCAAACTGCACCTACACGAGCTAGACTTGGTAGGGAACAACTTTCCTTCGCAGTCTTAGCGTGAAAACCTTGGTAGACCGCCCATTTCTAGTTTTATTCCCGGCGCTAATGGAGGAAGCTGTCAGGCGCACGGTGAGAGCTCACCTAGGACCTTTTCCGACCTAAACCAAGTGCAAGTTAAGCGTCTACATGTTGCATGACGGGACCACCCCGTGGTTCACCCACTCCAGGATCGCATAGGTTGGTGTCGTGCGATGCCGCACCCAACAGCACACACGAAAAGATTAAAGAACAACATACAAACTTTTATGTGATATAAAACAGCGGAAGTATTTTACAAAACATAATTATACAGCGGAAGTATTCTTTATTAACACTCTCTCAGTCTAACTAAGCAAAAGTTTAGCTGTACAGCCCGGGGACGCTACACACTAGCAGCATGGAACCGGAGATCACGGCGGCGTGCAGGGTTCCAACTCAGCCGTGTACCCCGTCGGGGGCATTGCCTCGTCCTCGGACCCCTCCTCATAGCTCTTACCTGCATACAGCTCAAATATTGCAACCGTGAGCACGATTGCTCAGCAAGGCTTAACTGACTAGCCTAGGCAAGGAACTCTACATGCAGGGATGTGTAAGATAGGAAAAATGACTTTGCAACAAGGACACGCCTATAAGTTGATCCTTACTTTCAGCTTTATAGCAGCAGATTCATGTGCCTTAGGCAGCCCTCACATCGGAAGTCCACAATCAAACAAGAAACGCTTTCCTCCGATGTGGTGATGCCCAAAGTGGAAAATAAACTTAATCAGCTCTACATCTACAGAAGACATGGTTTCCAAAACATTAATATATCATCACGGCATATTATCATTCATCTGGCTTACTTCACTTCTTACTACGTCACAGAACAGTGAACAAGCGGTACTCAAATAACCGCAAGGGACGGTTATTGCAATCAGGAGACATCCGGACAACACGTTGCATACACCCACATTCAGAAGCGTGATTCCACACCCCTTCATACTCTGTTGTATGCAACAACCTTTCAAAGGCAACCCAACTACCGAACTGGTCCATCCGTAACGGGCAGGAGGTCCCTGTGTGGAGCGTGACTGTTTCCACTGGCAGATTTACACCTTGCTACCCTCAACCCACTCCTATTTACGGTTGGGTAAGCCTCGGCACCCAGGTTAACCAATTACATCGGTTTCCTGCTTGTGTCAGGTTGCCATCCGGTACTGTTCGATACTTGTTCATCAGGCCCGCACACGACTCGGTCCTCAATCGACACCAACAGGTCTATGCACATGAGACCTCCGCTCACTGCTTCCTATGCCCCCTGCTGGGTCTCATTTTCTCCACTTTTAAGCCATTTACTATTGTGACCAAACCGTGTGATAAAACCTTACCTCGCGAGTAGATTCCATCTACTCGACTTCTACCGAGGTCCTAAGCATATTAGCACAGCATTCTCTACTCGTCGAGTCCGTAAACGACCCAACCCTCCATAGGATTTAAAAGGTTATGCAAGTGGGGTTTCAATCACCCTAATTCTAATGCAAGCATTAACCCTAGACATAAGTGATACAAATAAAGAATTTGTAAAAGTACTTAAATGCAAACCGGGGCTTGCCTGGTTGCGAGTTAAATGGGAAGTCAGCTTTTGGTGGGAGGACGTCCAAGGGCTCCGGTGCGTCCTCAACTTCGGTCACTAAATGAAATGTAACAAAATATATGTATAAATATTAAGGACTTACAAAAAGTAAACTTCTATTCATAGCTACTGCTATCTTGGTTCCTTAATTGGCTTTGGGATTTTTACAGTGAAGACTAGACCCTCTAAGGATGATCTGAGCAAAATTTGGAGAAATGTCATTGCACAATGTAGTCTGTAAAATTCCAACACGTACAAGGATTCTCTGAATTTTGAGCCCCAATCAGGAGTTTTGACATAGCTAAAAATGGAAGATCTGATTAGGGTAAGTCTCCATGGTTCTAACAAAATTTGTTTTACCATTTTTGGAGCTACCAACAAAGAGATATGAATTTTTGAAGTTGGGTAGGGGTTCTGAAAAGTTTCTGTTTAAATTTGAATTTCCAAATAAAGGCTGAACTTATGAAGGCAATTTAGCATAGCAAATGCACTCCAATGAAGCTCAAATTTTTACTGGAGATCAGTTACTATGAAAAGGATTTGCTGCCCAAATTTGGGAGTGTTTCATAAAGAATTGCAACTGTAATAAATCTCTAAAGGATTTATTAAAAACAATTCTACAGACATTCCTGGGCATTTTCATAGCAAGCAATTTGTTTCTATGTGAAGTACTCCTCATGAGGATTCCAACAAAATTGGTCTCACCCTTTTTGGAGTTTTCTACACGAAGTTATGGGTCTCCAAAGTTTGAACTTAATTAGGAAAATCTGGAAATATTTAAATCTTCAGCTCCCTCTTCTACCTCGCGCCAAACAGAGGAAACCGCGGCGTTTCTCCAGCGAGGGTAGCGGGAAAAGCCTTCCCGGCCATCTCCCGGGCCCAAACTGGCCGCCCCCCTGTTTTCAAGTACGCTGAACACTATGGTAGGGTCGCCGGCGGCCGACTCTCCCCAGAAACCACCGCGCACCGGCAACAGTGAGACCTAGGTCTCCGGCGATGTCGCGGTGACCCATTCCTTCACCAAATGATCGGGGTTTTGGCTCTAGAGAATCAGTGGATGGTGTAGAAGCTCGACATGGAGTCTAAACGGGTTCGGGAGCACCGCAAACTCATCGGCGCCGTGCGCCCCGATGGGGTCCGGCGGTGCGCCATGATCAAAACACGGAAATTCTCCCTCTACACCCCATATCTAGGTCTAAAATCGGTGGAGGAAGTGCGCCAAGTAGTTAGGAATCTTTGTGTACAGTTTGGATCAACAAGAACACGAATTAACGAGCAATTTGACAAATTCCTACCTCAGGGTCGGTCTGTACCGCCCGGGAGAAAATCTTGAAATTCTTCTGCTGTGATCAACGGTGAGGGCTTAATTTTGGGCTTGATCAGCTAGGGTTGAGGATGCACCGAGGGGCTGGCTTGCTTTGACGTGATCTTGCTCGGTGTGAGCTGTCCACGGTGACCTCTCTCGGTTTTTCCGTGTTCACCCGGGAACCGTGGCAACTTTGCCGATTTCCGGTGCAATCAAGCTCGGGACAGGGAAAGAGAAGGGCTGGCCGGCTAGAGCACTGGTGGGCGCAGCTCTTCACCATTGGGAGCTCGAGCAACCGAGCTCAGTGGCTGTGGTGTGATCGAGAGGAAACGGCGGCGGTGTTCGGTGCGAATGAAACGGCTGCGGCACAACACGAGCTAAGGGGGAAGAGAAATAGGGCTGGGGCACTCGGCGGCCGCTCTGATCGCCCACGCGCGCGCCGATGTCAGGGCCAGCGAGAACCAGCTCGGTGGAAGCGTCGGGCAAAGGGTTTGCCGGGAGCTGGCGCGCTGTGATCAACCGGGAAACAGAGAGAGGGGGAAAACTGATTTCTGTGAGGCTGACTGCTGGGTCCCACCACTGTAATTTTTCAATTACATTCCACAGATATTTTTACCACAGCTACATAGAATTAAAGTCCATACTTCCACCCCAAGTCATGGTTTAAACCTGCTGAATTCAAATAGTTTGAATTCTGGTGTGAAGTTTGAATTTGGTTTGGTCATTTAAATTGGAAAGGGAATTTGAATTCTCCATTTTGCATAGTTCCAAAAATATAGAAAACTAACTCCAAAGTTTCTAATTTTTGGCATGGCTGCTAATTCAAATGTGGAGAACACATTTGTGGAACCAAATTTGCAAATTGACGGAACTGGAATTTGAAACTGAATTTGAAATTCAGATTAGAAGGTTCCTCCTTTTAATCCCAATCAAATATTGAAACTCCTCCAAATTAGCTGAAATTTGGAAGGGTGAATATTTGGACTATGAAGATCCATGTTATGAATTTAGATCTCCATGTTTGGATGTTTTGGGAAGTTTGAATACTCACTTTGAACCTTCACCGTTATAATTCAAAGTTTTAATTCCCCTCATTTTTCCTAAGTGTACATGAGCTGAAAATTCTTGCTACCACTTTTTGGGGATTTTACATACCTCCCCCCTTAAAAAGAATCTCGTCTCGAGATTCCAAAAGAAATGCAAAGTGGGGAGACTTAACCGGGTATACGATGATAGCAAGTCCGGACAATATGTTCATAGGTAGTCCTCGCTTTCCCTTGTCGCCTCGTCAGCGGTATGGTTACTCCACAAGACCTTGTAGAACCATAAGGTTCGGTTTCTTGTGGCGCGAGTCTTTTCATCAATAATCCGGATTGGATACTCCATGTACATGAGGTCCGGTTGAAGAACTTCTATGTCTTCAGTGCGGATTTCAGCGGACGGTTTGAGACACTTTCTCAGCTGAGAAATGTGGAAGATGTTGTGAATCCCTGCGAGTGACGCCAGTAAATCCAAGCGATAGGCCATGGGTCCGCATTTTTCAATGACGGTGAACGGACCAATGAACCGCGACGCAAGTTTACCCTTCACTCTGAAATGATGAACTCCCTTCATCGGAGACACACGGACATAAACATGGTCCCCGATGTCGAAGTGGAGAGGGCGACGTCTTTTATCCGCATAACTTTTCTGACGAGATTGAGCAGCCTTAAGATTTGCTTGTATTACTCGTACACGTTCTTCAGCCTCATTCACAAGTTCAATACTGTAGATAACTCGCTCGCCGGACTCGCACCAGTTGAGAGGTGTGTGGCATTTCCGGCCGTAGAGAGCTCCATACGGCGCCATCTTGATGCTAGCTTGATAGCCATTGCTGTAAGAAAACTCCGCCAATGGCAAATGATCGTCCCAATTCTTGCCGTGGTGGATGGCACAAGCGTGTAGCATGTCTTCCAGAACTTGGTTCACCCGTTCAGTTTGACCATCCATCTGCGGGTGATACGCAGAGCTTCGGATCAGTTTGGTCCCCAATGACGCGTGCAGCTGTTCCCAGAATCAAGCGACGAACAGCGCACCGCGATCTGAAATAATGGAGCAGGGAACACCGTGCAAGCACAAGATTCTTGCAATATAAAGCTCCGCATATTTCTTGGCTACGTAACCCGTATGTACATGAATAAAATGTGCCGACTTGGTTAGTCGATCGACTATCACCCAAATCGAATTATTGTTGTGGGAGGTGAGAGGTAACCCGACTATAAAGTCCATGCTGATATCCTCCCACTTCCACGCCAGAATGTTCAATCGTTGTAGCTGTCCGGCTTTACGCATATGGTCGGCTTTCACACGCCGACACGTATCACATTCGGATACGTACTTTGCGATTTCTCTTTTCATCCGTGTCCATCAAAACCTGGTTTTCAGATCCTGGTACATCTTGTTGCTGCCCGGATGAATAGAATACTTGGACAAATGAGCCTCGTCCAAGATTTTCTTCCGAAGCTGCATGTCACGGGGTACCACTATACAGTCTTTAAACCACAGAGTCCCGTGTTCATCCCTTTGGAAGCATTTCATTTCGCCCTTCTTCATTCTTCTCCGAATGTGCGACATTCCCATGTCTTTCTTCTGAGCTTCCATAATCTCCTCTCGTATGGTAGGGACGAGAGCAAGATTATATAATGCCCCATGTGGAACCAAGTACAGGCTTGGCTCCTTCTCTTCAAGTGGGGTGATGGATAGGTTGTTGACATGAGACTTGCGGCTTAAGGCGTCGGCAACCACATTTGCTTTTCCGGGATGGTAGTGAATCTCGATCTCATATTCTTTGATCAGTTCTAGCCATCTCCGTTGCCGCATATTCAACTCCTTTTGAGTGAATATATATTTCAGACTTTTGTAGTCGGTGTAGAGGTGCACTAAGTTCCCAAGCAAATAGTGCCTCCACATTTTCAAGGCCAACACCACAGCAGCGAGCTCAAGATCATGAGTCGGGTAGTGCTGCTCGTGGTTATGAAGTTGACGTGAGCCATAGGCGACCACTCTTCCTCCTTGCATCAATACAGAGCCAAACCCGATACCGGACGCATCACAATATACGTCGAAGGGCTGGTTGTATCCGGTTGAGCTAACACTGGGGCTGTTGTAAGATGCTTCACTAATGTTTGGAAGGCTTCTTCACAAGCTGAGTTCCAAACATATTTGATCCCCTTATTCAACAGTTCAGTCATCGGCTTAGCAAGCTTGGAGAAATTCGGTATGAATCTCCGGTAATATCCTGCTAACCCGAGGAAACTCCGGACTTCGTGGACTGATGTGGGGGACTTCCATTTCAGCACTTGCTCAATCTTGCTTGGATCAACTGCAGTGCCTTCTGCCGAAACAATATGACCAAGAAATGGCACTTGGTTGATCCAAAACTCGCACTTGCTGAACTTGGCATAAAGCTTATGGTCTTGCAATCGTTGAAGCACGATATGCAGGTGTTCGGCATGTTCTTCTTCAGACTTGGAGTAAACCAAGATGTCATCTATGAACACCACCACGAACTTGTCCAACTCCGGCATGAACACTGAGTTCATGAGATACATGAAGTGTGCCGGGGCATTGGTGAGACCAAATGACATGACGAGGTATTCATACAACCCATATCTCGTCGAGAAGGCCGTCTTTGGAATATCCACCGCTCAGATCTTGATTTGGTTATATCCATAGCGAAGATCCATCTTTTAAAATACACTCGCACCCACAAGTTGATCGAAGAGAATATCGATGTGGGGCAGTGGATATTTATTCTTGATGGTGATGGCGTTGAGAGGTCGGTAGTCCACACACAACCTCAAGGTTTCATCCTTCTTCTTCACAAACAGCGCTGAGCATCCCCATGGCGAGGAACTCGGTCGAATGAAACCCTTCTTCATTAAATCGTTGAGCTGCTCCTTCAGTTCAGCCAGCTCATTCGGAGCCATCTTGTACGGTCTCCGTGATATCAGCGTCATCCCAGGTACAAGTTCAATCTTGAACTCGACATCTCTTTCGGGTGGCATGCCTGGAAGATCCTCCGGAAAGACATCCGGTTATTCGCGGACCACACGAATATCCTCAAGTTTTGTGGCTTCCGTGTTATATGTGGCTGGAGCTTCTTGAACCGAACGGTCAAGAATAAGAACATGTGGTCCATGAAGTGGAGAGTTTAAACGAACCACACGTGGAATGATGTCAAGAACAGCACCATGGCGATGTAGCCATGACATCCCTAAAATGACATCAAGTTTTTGACTCTCTAACATGATTAGAGAAGTCGGGTATAGCTTCCCACCCAATTGTAATGGTGCTCTATAGACCATTCTATCAGCTGTTATTTTCCCACCCGGAGAGCATTTCAAGTCTGAACTATTTGTGGGAATGATAGGCAGTTGATATTTAATAACATAAGACTTACTTATGAAATTATGGTGGCACCGGAGTCAAAAAGTATGACTACGAGATGATCTAGGTAAGAAAACGTACCCGCGAGGACGGGCTCTCCTTCCGGCACGTCTTCGATGGCTAAGTGGTGGACGTTGCCGGGTTCTGGTGCTGGTTTCTTGGGCTGATTGTGTGGCTGATTAGCACCCTGATACGGTGCTTCCCCCCTGCCCTGTCGCGGCTCAGGGCAGTCCCTCGAAATATGCCCGACACAACCACACGTGAAGCACGTGTAAGGTGTCGGGGTCCCGCCGACTTGAGGACGGAATCCCGGTGCACGTTGTTGAAACTGAGGCGCACGCGGGATCATCCTTTGCTTCTGCTGTTGCTGTGGTGGATACGTCAGTCGGAAGCCCGGCGCATTATATTGCCGACCGCGGAACTGAGGCGGTCGCGCCGGTGGTTGCCATCTCTGACCGGATGGTGAGCGATACACCACACGGTATTTTTGTGGCGTCCCACCACTGCTGCTCGTCAGCGCGCTGCGTTTCCTCTTATCATAACCGCGCTCGTGCTGAGCATTCTCTTGTAAAATCGTGGCATTAACAAGGTCATTGAATGTGCCGCGATTGCTTTAGGCAAGATGGACCTTCATCTTTGAATTCAGGCCCCGGAAGAATGCATTGCGCTTGTCTTCCTCCGTTCTCACAAATCTTGGCGCATACTGCACCAGTCGGTTGATTAACCTGGAGTACTCATGAGTACTCTTCTTGCCTTGTCGTAGCGCCAGGAACTCCTGGAGCTTCCTTTCCATAACCCCGGGAGGTATGTGATAGGCGCAGAACGCCTCCCGGAACTCCACCCATGTGACGGCATGGCCAGCCGGTAATGAGGCGATGTAGTTCACCCACCATGCACCGGCTTCGCCTTGAAGCTGTTGCGCTGCGTACAGCGCCTTCTGATGTTCAGTGCACTGTAGCAGCCCGAACTTTGCCTCCAGAGTGCGGATAAAGTTGTCCGCCTCCAAAGGCTCTTCGCCTCCGTGAAGACCGGTGGATAGGTCGCCAGGAATTCTGAATAAGAACTTTGTTGGGGCTGGCATTGCCCATTGTCTTGGCGTCCTCCCTGATGGGACGCATTCTGCTGGACTAGCATCCGCAGCAACTCGGTTTTCTCATCCCGCGAGCCGAGAACTGCGGCGAGAACCTCCGCAAGATTTCTTGGAAGTTCTGGCGGTGGAGGAGGTGGTTGCTGTTGCGTCGTGGTATTCTCTGGAAGTGGAGATTCATCACCACGAACCTGACTCGGACCTCCCTCCTCTTGCGTGGACCGCGTACGCACCATTCTGCATTCATACCATCCAAACGATCAACACATGTTGGTTTATTTCATCCAGTCTATACAATAGTTGTGAGAATGGAATAAATAATGCGCATAACAATCACACATATGGATAAAGTATAAACTTTATACAACATATACATCCCTTGACCGTGTCACACGATCGAGTTCCAAAGTATTTAACTTTATGGATTAAAAGTTCATTTCGACCATCGTGGGTCGCCACGTGATTTTAAGTGTGTTAGCATGCGTAATTCCTTGCTATTGTACTGGACCCAAACACCCACTAGCTCGAAGTTATATGTCAAATGCATAAACTTTTCGACTCCACTCGCTGTTTTACAACAGCCACTGAACGTCTAATTGTGAAACTAAGTGTTTTGGTTGAAACACTTCAACATGGTGTTCACTGTCCAGCTTCTGGTGCATCTGACGAGTCTGGATAATTCAACAATTTTGACCATCCTAGAGGCAAAATCTGGACTAGAGTTCAACAACAAAGTTGTAGTAGACTCAACAAGGAATCCAGATTGTATTTATTTGCTTCTATGGCCTTCCTAGATTGTGAGTTATGACTCCTACAATTTGACAGAATTTTCTTAGAAATTTTGACAGCATCTCCTTTGCAAGTTGTTGTTTTGTTCACAAAATTCCAGCTATTTCTGCACTCAACCTAGGAAAGCACTGAACTAGAAAGTTGTAGCACACTTCCTGTACTATCCAATGATGTCTTTCTTGACCCTTAGAAATTTTTCTACAGAAAGTTGTGGTTGAAATATAGAAAATTCCAGAGAGCATTTTGGTCTGCCCTGTTTCTGGACAGTGTATACCCATCTGTGATATTCATCCCTTTGGAGGGAGATTTTGTTCTGGAGCTCTACAGAAACATTGTAGATTACTTCGAAACCTTTCCAGAATGGTATCCCACACTTCCATTGGTTCAACCAATCCTAAATTATGCCCTGTTTAAATTCAGCAAGGTTTCTGCCGAAAACAGGGGAGGGTGTTCCTAAGTCTTTGAAATTGAATCTATACTCCCAATTGACTCTTAGCTCAATATGGGAGTTCAATAACCCCTAAATGGAATCCTAAACTTTATTTTAACTCTTTTCTTTGAAAATATACTTTTATGCAACTAATACTCATCTTGGTATTATGTTTCCTCACCAAACAAAAATCCTAAGCCGGTATTCCGGCATATATGTATCAAATGGTGGAACTAAGAACGTCACTGACAAACGGTTTCTACACTGTCACAGGGCGCTCTGATACCATCTGTCACAGGGCGCTCTGGTACCAAGTGAAACAGCCCTGATACCACAGTGTGAGGGACAAGACCTCGTTGGGTGGTACCGTGATATGCGGCACCCAACAGCACACGGGTCGAAGAAACACAATACATTACATAAATCATTTGTGGAAGCGTACAAAAGTGTTTTACAAATAGTTATCTCAAAATAAGCTACAGCGGAAGTCTATAACTCTCACGACTCGTTTCTAACTTAGCAACAAAGAAACAGTCCAGCCCGCGGACGTTCCTTACTAGCAACACGAAGAACAATCTGCAGCGGCGAGGATGCTCTTGAGTAACCACTCGGAGGTTCCCGAGTCTCATCGACATCCCTTCATAAGCATGAAGTCAAACCTGCAAAACAATTCGGATAGCATCTGTGAGCACAACGCTCAGCAAGACTTAACCGTCACACTAAACAAGAAACTCTATGTGAGGTTATGAACCTAAAGTAGGATGGCATAATGCATAAAAACTCGCCTAAAAGTGAATCTTTACTTTCAGGTATTATTTGCAGCAATTTTAAGTAATCATTAGGCATGCCACATCGGGAGTCCACAATCAAACAAGAAACGCTTTCCCCCAATGTAAATTGCTCACGGCATAAAAGAATCGAGTTTGCACTAGCTAATCATCAACGATGAAATACAAAGATAGTATAAACTTCAAATCAATGTGATTAGTTCCTTTCTCATGCAAGTTCTTACTACATCACGACTGTGAGAACAAGTATGCTCGGTCCATCCCACGAGCGACAGTGATTCGAATCAATAACACCCGGACTACACGACACGTACGCCCGTACTCGACGTTGCCTACAGCAACAATCACTGACGTCGTACGCGGCAGCCTTTCTCCCGTTTCACCCCCGTTGAATCGATCAAGTCGCCCCGTACAGTAGCCACTCTCATGGTGCATCTACCGACGTGAGATGTCATGAGAATGTTCCCCACATACTGCACACCGGCCGTCCGCCTGAGGCGACCCGAAAAGTCCCAACGACAGCTTCCCGAGGTACATTAGTTTACTGGGTCCCATAATACCAGCATGAGTCCGGTACACAACTCAAACTTGTTCAACAGGGACACATACGGATCGGTCCTTGACCGACACGTACAGGTCTATAGCACCCAGGCCCCTATGTCCTGCAGCCCCTACAACCTTCCGGTCTCAACTTTAACTTGCTAATTCATTTTTGAACCAATCCCGTATGCCCCCGTTGTTCCTGAACCTGCGAGTAGCATCTCACCACTCGACTTCTACTGAACCTTACTTAAGCATGGCAGTTCTACACGGTGTAAATACACCTACCCAATACTCCATGGGTTCATTTGGTTATGCAAGAGGAGTATCAAACACTAGACCTAATGCACAATTCATATCTTAACCGAAAGTGAATACAAAATAAAAACTTAACAGCTGTTACATGCAAACCGGAGCTTGCCTGTTTTGCAGGGTAGTCGTATATAATCAGTTAGTATCCTTACTGATCCACCCTTGATTCTCCGGAGCTTGATCCACTTCAATGAATCACTCCTTTGAATCCCCTTCATTGTGTTTCCTATTGAAATGCAAATGCACATGTTTTATAGCATGTAATGGAAAGAAGTTATAGAATGAAGTTCTTAGGAACAGAGGTTGTGTGGAATAGCCAGGAATGGCTTGGTTTGCCTCTGTTGTGCAAAGAAACAGAAGTGAATAAATTGATCTTAGTGTTTTAGCTATACACTAATCACTTTCCCTAATTAACATAATAAATGGGCTGAAAAGATTTGAAATCAACTGAAGAACAAGAACTCCAATGGCCTCAAAACTTTTACAGCAGGTTCTATACTACCTAGGGATTTAGGTTGCCAAATTGCAGCTAATGTGGAGTTAAATTGTGTTCTCCATAATTCTCATAATGTCCCTTATGTATATCCACATATACATAAGTATGGAGAATAAGAACAAGGAGTTCAAGGCTCAACTTGAGCTGATAATTTACATGTGAGTTCCAGGTCACATGAAGGTAATTTGATCCAAAATTAAGATTTTTTCTTGAGTAGTTCTTCCAGAACAATTCTTTAAGCATTTCTACTCAATAGAATTAATTCTGAAGTAATGTGCATTTTCATGCCCAATTAAGTGAACTAAAATATCAAGTATGCCTCATAAAGCTTACCTAAATTTTCCTATGATTTTTAGAGCTAGGGATTGCCCAGAATTGATTTTAGAAGTGTGAAACATTTTCTGAAAATGTTTCTGGACTCTTATGAACACAGCAGATTGTTATTAGCCAATTCCTACCCAAATGATCTTCAAATGAGCTGAAAATTTGCTAGAAGGTCAACAAGATGCTAAATAATATTCTGGCAAACTTGAGGATTTTTCGATAAGCCAAACTCCCTAAATAACTCTTTTCCAGAAAAACTTTAAAGAATTTTCCAGAACATAATATTGACTTTCATACAAATCTGAGTTCATATTTGGATAAAACTCTGAAAGATGAATCCAACCCAATTGGAATCACTCAATTTTGAGGTTTCTACAGAGAGCTATGAACTTCCAAAGTTTGAGCCACAACTGGAATTGTTTTCCTACTAAAAAATCTACTGGGCCTGCTTATTTAAATGCCAGCCACTCAGAAAATGGGTCACACCGGGCCACAACTCTTCAGCGCACCAGCAAACTGGATCCTAGCCACAGCCGATCGGGGATTTAAATTTTTTTGAGCCGCTGACAGCCGGGACCCACCCCTTCGTCTTCCTCCTCCAGCTTCTTTCCCGCGCCCGAGCGTGCCACCTCGCCTGAGCAAGTCGGTGCTCGCCGGCTGGCCGTTCCTGGCTACCATCCGAGCTAAAACTCGCCGCCAGTGCGTGATTTACATCGAGGAACACGGCTGTGGGGTCAGTTCGAGCTGCCGGTGACCGACAATACCCCGGCGACATGCGGCGGCCTCGGTTGAGATTCAGCGCCGTCGGCCGTAGGTTCTAACCCGCCAAAACCTCGACCAAATAGTTCTACAGCATCAGTACACCTCTAGGAAGCTCGACAAGGCCTCAAAGGTGTTCAGAGATGGCTGCAAGTGGGTCGGCACCGTGTGACCGATTGTGTCCACCATGAACGCCTTTGATCGAGCTCAAAATCCGTCGTTCCTAGCCGGTTTCATGCAATGGACGCTAAAAGGATTCTGATCGCCGGCTAGTCCAGCACCTATGTGCCAAGTTTGATAACCTATGGAGAAGCAGATAGGGGGAATTTTAAGGAACTGTACCGGCCGCTCGGGTGGAACTCGCCGGAGCAAAATCTTGAAATTCCCTGTCGATGCTTCACGGTTTGCTTCACAAATTGGAGGAGAGCAGCACTAACCCAGCGCGCTCCCGTGGCCTTGCTTTATCGAGCTTGAAAACCTTCGTAGTGGTCTGTCCACGTGAAGCCGATCGCCAGTTTTGAGTTAGGTCGCGGCGGTGGAGTTGTTCTCGGGCAAAGGAGGCCGGAGCTCGGGGGTTTAGGCGTCGGGGAAGTGGAGGCTGAGCTCAGGGTGCTGTCTATTCGCTCGGGGAGGAGAGGGTGCGGTCGTTTCTTCGGTTTCCCGATCGACCGAGCAGCGGAGGGAAGAGAAAGCTCCGCTTGGTGTTCGCTCACGAAGAGAAGAAAGCAAGTGAGCCTTCGTTCGGTCTGAGGCGGTAAAGATCACGCTGAGGCACGAGGGAAATCGACCTGGATGCCAGCTCGTGGGGGAGAGCAGCAGGAGGTGGCGCGGTGAGTTTCTCGGTGGCTCACAGTGAGCTGCTCGGTGGAGTTGAAAACAAAGGTTCAGTTGCTTAGGGTGCAAGTTTAATTCTTTAGCTCAATGACATGTGTGTCCTACCCCACATTCCCTCCCAAAATATCCCCTCATGTTAATATTCTCAATTCCCAAAATTCTGAATTTGAAAAGTGGCTAGAATTTGAATTCTGCAACTTCAGTTTGAATTTGCATGACAAATTCGAATTTGGTTGGAGTTTGGAAAATGCTCCCATAATTCCTTTTTGTAGCCCACCCTAAAAATGAAAAGTTTGGCATCCACTTTTTCCCACATTTTCCCACTCTAGGGTTGCATGGTTATTCCAAAGTTTTGGCCACCATTGGGTGAACTTTGAATTTCAAATCTGATTTTTAAACTTGCATGCAAAGAGATATTTAACTCTTTATTGGTTCAATACTTCCAAATAAAAATATGAGCCTCATTTTGGATGGTCATCCATGTATTACTTTGCATGAAGAAAAGTTTTATCAAGTCCCATTTTTCATGTCTTTGCCACACAAATGAACTCAAACTTTAGTTTTATTCATGTACATGTTTTGGGACTTTTACATTCCTCCCCCCTTAAAAGAATCTCGTCCCGAGATTACAAAAGAAGAACGAGACGGGAGAGGTAATTACAAACTGTACAAAAGCTAAAAGTTCCGGATAGTTGGTGCAGAGGTAATCTTCACTTTCCCACGCCGCCTCTTCCGTAGTGTGATTACTCCACAGTACTTTGAAAAATTTGATCGTCCGGTTCCGAGTTACCCGGGTCTTTTCATCCAAAATCTGAACTGGTCACTCGGCATAAGTAAGGTCCGGTTTCAATTCGTTGATTTCCTCGGTGCGGACAGCAGCGGTGAATTTGAGGCACTTCCGCAACTGTGACACATGAAATACATCATGGACACCCGCTAGACTTGCTGGTAATTCCAGCCGGTAGGCTACGGGTCCGCACTTCTCCGTAATAGCAAAAGGACCAATAAAACGGGGAGTGAGTTTCCCCTTTACACCGAACCGGTGAATTCCCTTCATCGGAGATACACGAAGATACACGTGCTCTCCGACATCAAAATGCAATGGCCTACGCCTTTGATCAGCGTAGCTCTTCTGTCGGGATTGTGCAGCCTTCAAGTTCTCTTGTATCAACCGAACTCAGTCTTCGGCTTCGTTGACAAGATCAACCCCAAACAGAACTCTTTCGCCGGACTCACACCAATTCAGTGGTGTGCGACACTTCCGGCCGTAGAGAGCTTCATACGGTGCCATTTTAATACTCGCTTGATAACCATTGTTGTATGAGAACCCCGCCAATGGTAGGTGATCGTCCCAATTCCTACCGTGGTGGATGGCACACGCTCTCAACATGTCCTCAAGCACTTGGTTCACCCTCTCAGTTTGTCCCTCGGTTTGAGGGTGATATGCGGAGCTTCTAATCAGCTTGGTGCCCAGCGAGGCATGCAGCTGCTCCCAAAAACGAGCAACAAACAGCGCACCTCGATCTGAAATGATGGTCTTTGGGACACCATGAGAGCATATGATTCTAGAGATGTATAACTCCGCATATTGCTTGGCTCGAAAATGAGTGTTCACCGGTATGAAATGAGCTGACTTCGTCAACCGGTCAAAGATCACCCATATCGAGTCATGCTTCCGGGATGTGAGCGGTAATCCGATGATGAAGTCCATATTCACATCCTCCCATTTCCATGCCGGTATCTTCAAAGGTTGTAGCGGTCCAGCTTTCCGCATATGATCAGCCTTGACCCATCTACACGTATCACATTCGGATACGTATTTAGCGATTTCCCTCTTCATCCTTGTCCCCCAAAATTTCTGTATCAAATCTTGGCACATCTTGTTACTTCCGAGATGAAGGGAAAACTTCGACAGGTGGGCTTCATCCAATATCTTCTTCCGGAGTTTCACATTGCGCGGTACCACTATATGGTTGTTAAACCATATGGTACCGTTTCCATCCTTCCGGAAACATTTCACTTCTCCGTTGTCTATTCTTCTCCATATGTGAGACATACCTCTGTCTCTTCTTTGAGCCTCAACAATCTCTTCATGGATCGTTGTAATGAGCGCGAGATTATAAAGCGCGCCATACGGAATGACACAGAGACTTGGTTCTTCATTTTCCAACTCAGCAATCGCCAAGTTGTGAACGTGGGCTTTCCGACTAAGCGCGTCGGCAACCACGTTTGCTTTTTCCCAGATGATAGTGGATCTCAATTTCATAATCTTTGATGAGATCCAACCATCTCCGTTGTCTCATATTCAGCTCCTTCTGCGTGAAGATATACTTCAAGCTTTTATTGTCGGTGTAGAGGTGAACATGATTACCAAGCAGATAATGCCTCCACATCTTTAACGCCAACACCACTGCAGCAAGCTCAAGATCGTGAGTTGGATAATGCTGCTCGTGGTTTCGCAGTTGATGAGACCCATAGGCGACTACACGCCCTGCTTGCATAAGAACACAGCCAAGACCGATTCTGGATGCATCACAGTATACATCAAATGGCTTCGTCGTGTCCTGCTGAGCAAGAACTGGAGCTGTTGTGAGATGTTTTACCAAAGTTTTGAATGTGGCTTCACATGCTGAATTCCACATGTATTTTGTGCCCTTCTTCAGCAGCTCCGTCATGGGTTTAGCAATTTTTGAGAAGCTCGGAATGAACCTCCGATAATACCCCGCTAAACCTTGGAAACTTCGGACCTCGTGGACTGATTTGGGAGATTCCCACTTCAGCACTTGTTCAATTTTGCTAGGGTCCATGGCAATGCCCTCTGCTGAAATAATATGGCTTAGGAAAGGCACTTGATCAGTCCAGAACTCGCACTTGCTGAACTTGGCATACAACTTGTGCTCCCTCAACCGTTGTAGCACAATACGCAAATGTTCAGCAAGCTCTTCTTCAAATTTGGAGTAAACCAATATGTCATCGATGAATACCATGACGAACTTGTCTAACTCCGGCATGAACACATAATTCATCAAGTACATGAAGTGTGCCGGAGTGTTGGTTAACCGAAATGACATGACGAGGTACTCATAGTGTCCGTATCTCGTCGAGAAAGCTGTCTTCGGTATGTCCTCCGGTCGGATCTTGATTTGATGATAGCCCAATCGAAGATCCATCTTCGAAAATACCTTGGCACCCACAAGTTGATCGAACAGGATGTCAATGCGGGGCAAAGGATACTTGTTCTTTATTGTGACAGCATTTAGAGGACGGTATCAACACATAGCCACAGTGTTTCGTCCTTCTTCTTAACAAACAGCGTAGAGCAACCCCAAGGTGAAGAACTTGGTCGTATGAAACCTTTGCTCATGAGTTCATTCAGTTGCTCTTTCAACTCCGCTAGCTCGTTCGGTGCCATCTTGTAAGGCCTTCGTGAGATAGGTGTGGTTCCCGGTGCTAGTTCAATCTTGAACTTGACGTCCCGTTCGGGTGGCATTCCCAGTAAATCATCAGGAAATACGTCAGGATAATCACGTACCACCGGAATATCTTCACGTTTAAGCGCTTCCGTGTGGTAGGCCTCTACCATATCTGGGTCTTCGCTGTCTAAAAACAGCGTGTGCTGTCCATGAATCGGCGAGTCAATCTGGACAGTCCGGTTACCGATATTGAGAACGGCACCGTGACGATTTAACCAAGACATCGCCAATATTATGTCTATCTTCTGCCTATCCAACATAATCAGCGATGTTGGGTATATTTTTCTTCCCAAACACAAAGCTGCTCGGGACACAATATGAGTAGCAGAGATATTTCCTCCCGGTGAACGTATAATATAACTCGTTGTGGGAGTATTGGTGGATAATTGGTGCTGATCCACACCTGATTTGCTGATGAAATTGTGGTTGCACCGGAATCAAAAAGTACAAGCACATGAACGTCTTTGAGAGTGAACATGCCCGCTAACACCGGTGCTCCCTCCGGGACATCCTCAATAGCAAGATGTTGCATACTCCCGGATTGCAATGCTGTTATATTGACTTGAACAGGTGGCGGCATACCACCTGATGATGTTGGTTGTCTGGTGTTCAGCAACTTCTCCCGGCACTCTTGCCTAAAATACCTAGAACGGTGGCAATAAGAACACGGAGGTTTCCCCGGTTCTTCGTTGACTTGTGGTTGAGAAGTTGATGTACTTGGCTGCAGCAATGATGTAACAGGTATCATTCGTTGCTGCGGCAATGGTGTTGCTTCAAGATATGATTCTTGAGCAGGTAATCTGTACTGAGTTGATCTTACTGGTGCCTAACATAGTTCATTGGATGGTGTGTGATACACCACACGGTATTTGCGAGGAACAACCGGTGTGTCTTCTTGCACATCATCCCGGTCCCTCTTCTGTGCTTGACACTCAAGTGTCGCTTGTTCTTGCAGCAGAGCAGCGCTGATCAACTCGGTGTAATCGCCTTGATTGAACAAGACTAGCCTATCTTTTAATATGGCACTCAGGCCATGGAAGAAGTAGTCACACCTTGCAGCTTCGCTCGTCGCATAAGCAGGAGCATATTGTGCCAAAAGGTTAAACCGTTTGACATAATCAAGGACACTCATGTCCCTCTGCTTCAAGTTCCTAAATTCTTGCTGCTGGGCCTTGATAAAACTCATAGGAATGTGACAAGCACGGAATGCTTCACGAAATTCCGTCCAATCCACTTGATGGCCCTCCGGTACGGTGGCGAGATAAGCGAACCACCAATTTCCGGCGGCTCCATGGAGCTGTTGAGCTGCAAATAATGTCTTCTGATACTCGTCACACTCAAATACTCCAAACTTGGACTCCATAACTTGAAGCCATTGATCAGCTTCCACTGGTTCGTTGGCTTCCGTGAAAATTGGCGGTTGGGTCGCCAAGAAGTCCAAATAGGCGTTCCGAGGTGGAACGCTCTGTTGTGCACGTTGGAGTAAGCCTTGTTGTACCAAGGCTTGGAGTAGTATTGTGTTCTCTTGGCTTGACTCGACCATCTGAGCCATGACATCCACCCATACCGTTGATGGCGGTGCCCGTGGTGGACTCGAGTCATCACCGTCTCGGCGAGAACCTACAGCCCTACTCGGAGAATGTGTACGCACCATACTGCAACAGAATAATTTTGAGGGGAGTCAAAACTTGATCTCAGCAGTATTTGAAAGTATGTAAAACATGAACCTACTAAAACTTTATGAAAGAATAACAAAATTTCATGTGTACACATCTTCCTAAAACCAACATAAACAGTCCCCTATTCTGTACAGAAGCGATCTTTCTCTACTTAACCCAGATTTTGATCCGGTTAGAAGCATTTTCATAACTCAAGTTGGATACAAAAGTTAAAGTTAACTTCAACATCTTTCCAACGAGTACTTACGTGCCTCTGGCTCATCCCTTAATCAGAAGTTACGATTGTTCAAAGTTGACAGAATTTCTGGCTACAATTTGCCAGCACCTCCTTTGTATGTGCCTGTTTTCATCACAGTTTTACATACAAATGGAGTACAATTCTGAACAAACTATGAACTTCAAAGTTGTTGCAACTTTCATAACCTTTCCAATAGTGTATTATATGACCCTTAGAGAATTTTCTACGGAATGCTATGGCCAATTTACAGAAACATCCAGAGAAGATTACAACTGTTCTGTCCTCTGGACAGTATGCATTCAACTGGACATTCAACCAATTTAAGATCTGATTTTGCTCTGGAGTTCTACAAAAAGATGTAGAGCACTTAAAAAACTTTCCAGAACTGTATCATATACCTTAATTGAGTCAATCTACACAGAGTTATGTTCTGTCAAAGTCCAGCAACCGATTCTGCCAGAACAGAGCACTCTGTTTTTTGAGATCAAAAGAAGCCTAGCAATTATCTTCTTTGAAACTTAGTCCGAATGAAGAGCTCAGTAACTAATATGTGCTTTCCGACATCAACTTTTAATTTTTAAAGTTATTCATGAGTGATTTCTTCATAGGAAAGAAGACTATCCAGTGTAGTACGGTGGCGATGCACCGTAAGACATATGACGGTACTACGTTGCATCACCAAAGAAAAACCTAACCGGATTACACCGGCATATACGTATCCTTAGGTGGCACTAAAACGGTCACTCGCAAACGTGTTCTACACGTACTAAGGTTTTCGTGATTAGTAACTACATAAAACACACTCAATCATCAAGTTCGGCTGCACAACGAACCCAGATCCATACAGTTTGTACACTCGTCCGTCATAACTCGCACAAGTGTTTTCAAGCCAAACAAACCTTGAGCTATGTGTTCATGTTACTGACCATGTGACGGGGTCTCCCATGCTTGCCCAAAGCACACCAGGAAATGGCGTTGGTCGAATACCCCAAACGACATGAAGAGTCGTAGAGGATACTAAAGCGAGTCGGGTTACCTGCCACCCGTGGGGCTCCACCCTTCAGTTTGTGCGCACTGGTGGACAACGCTTACGCGCACCCCCCAAGACATAAACCATCCCGAGATGCACAATTTTCCGACATAACAAATAAGTTAGGTTGCCACCTTCATCATATGCTAATAGTAGTCCTAATGTGGGCCTAATACCGTTATCTCACCGTATCCTAAGTTTTTACCATAATATGATGCTCAATCAATGCGCTATTCCCAACGCAGCTCTGATACCATCTGTCACAGGGCGCTCTGATACCATCTGTGATAGGGCGCTCTGGTACCAAGTGAAACATCCCTGATACCACGATGTGAGGGACACGACCTCGTTGGGTGGTGCCGTGATATGCGGCACCCAACAGCACACGGGTCGAAGAAACGCATCACATTACATAAATCATTTGTGGAAACGTACAAAAGTGTTTTACAAATATTTATCTCAAAATAAGCTACAGCGGAAGTCTATAACTCTCACGACTCGTTTCTAACTTAGCAACAAAGAAACAGTCTAGCCCGCGGACGTTCCTTACTAGCAACACGAAGAACAGTCTGCAACGGCAAGGATGCTCTTGAGTAACCACTCGGAGGTTCCCGAGTCTCATCGGCATCCCTTCATAAGCATGAAGTCAATCCTGCAAAACAACTCGGATAGCATCCGTGAGCACAACGCTCAGCAAGACTTAACTGTAACCCTAAACATGAAACTCTATGTGAGGTTATGAACCTAAAGTAGGATGGCATAATGCATAAAAACTCGCCTAAAAGTGAATCCTTACTTTCAGGTATTATTTACAGCAATTTTAAGTAATCCTTGGGCACACCACATCGGGAGTCCACAATCAAACAAGAAACGCTTTCCCCCGATGTAAATTGCTCACGGCATAAAAGAATCGAGTTTGCACTAGCTAATCATCAACGATGCAATACAAAGATAGTATAAACATCAAATCAATGTGATTAGTTCTTTTCTCATGCAAGTTCTTACTACGTCATGACTGTGAGAACAAGTATGCTCGGTCCATCCCGTGAGCGGCGGTTATTCGAATCAATAACACCCGGACTACACGACACGTACGACCGTACTCGACGTTGCCTACAGCAACCATCACTGACGTCGTACGCGGCAGCCTTTCTCCCGTTTCACCCCCGTTGAATCGATCAATTCGCCCTGTACAGTAGCTACTCTCATGGTGCACCTACCGACGTGAGATGCCATGAGAATGTTCCCCACATACTGCACACCGGCCGTCCGCCTGAGGCGACCTGAAAGGTACCAACGACAGCTTCCCGAGAAACATCGGTTTACTGGGTCCCATAATACCAGCATGAGTCCGGTACACAACTCGAACTTGTTCAACAGGGCCACATACGGATCGGTCCTTGACCAACACGGACAGGTCTATACCACCCAGGCCCCTATGTCCTTCTGCTCCTACAACCTTCCGGTCTCAACTTTAACTTGCTAATTCATTTTTGAACCAATCCCGTATGCCCCTGTTGTTCCTGATCCTGCGAGTAGCATCTCACCACTCGACTTCTACCGAACCTTACTTAAGCATGGCAGTTCTACACGGTGTAAAGACACCTACCCAATACTCCATGGGTTCATTTGGTTATGCAAGAGGAGTATCAAACACTAGACCTAATGCACAATTCATATCTTAACCGAAAGTGAATACAAAATAAAAACTTAACAGCTGTTACATGCAAACCGGAGCTTGCCTGTTTTGCAGGGTAGTCGTATATAAGCAGTTAGTATCCTTACTGATCCACCCTTGATTCTCCGGAGCTTGATCCACTTCAATGAATCACTCCTTTGAATCCCCTTTGTTGTGGTTCCTATTGAAATGCATATGCACAGGTTTTATAGCATTTAATGGAAAGAAGTTATAGAATGAAGTTCTTAGGAACAGAGGTTGTGTGGAATAGCCAGGAATGGCTTGGTTTGCCTCTGTTGTGCAAAGAAACAGAAGTGACTAAATTGATCTTAGTGTTTTAGCTATACATTAATCACTTTCCCTAATGAACATAATAAATGAGCTGAAAAGATTTGAAAGCAACTGAAGAACAAGAACTCCAATGGCCTCAAAACTTTTACAGCTGGTTCTATAGTACCTAGGGATTTAGCTTGCCAAATTGCAGCTAATGTGGAGTTAAATTGTGTTCTCCATAATTCTCATAATGTCCCTTATGTATATCCACATATACATAACAATGGATAATAAGAACAGGGAGTTCAAGGGCTCAACTTGAGCTGATAATTTACATGTGAGTTACAGGTCACATGAAGGCAATTTAGTCCAAAATTCAGATCTTTTTCTTGAGTAGTTCTTCCAGAACAATTCTTTAAGCATTTCTACTCAAAGGAATTAATTCTGAAGTAATGTGCATTTTCATGCCCAATTAAGTGAACTAAAATTTCAAGTATGCCTCAGAGAGATTACCTAAATTTTCCTATGATTTTTAGAGCTAGGGATTGCCCAGGATATATTTTAGAAGTGTGAAACATTTTCTGAAAATGTTTCTGGACTCTTATGAACACGACAGATTGTTTTTAGCCAATTCCTACGCAAATTATCTTCAAATGAGCTGAACATTTGCTAGAAGGTCAACAAGATGCTAAAGAATATTCTGACAAAATTTGAGGATTTTTGGATAACCCAAACTCCCTCAATAACACTTTTCCAGAAAAAATTTAAAGAATTTTCCAGAATATAGTATTGACTTTCATACAAATCAAAGTTCATATTTGGATAGAACTCTGAAAGATGAATCCAACCCAATTGGAATCACTCGATTTGGAGGTTTCTACAGAGAGCTATGAATTTCCAAAGTTTGAGCCACAACTGGAATTGTTTTCCTACTAAAAAATCTACTGGGCCCGCTTATTTAAATGCCAGCCACTCAGAAATGGGCCACACCGGGCCACAGCTCTTCAGCGCGCCAGAACACTGGATCCTAGCCACAGCCGATCAGGGATTTAAATTTTTTTGAGCCGCTAACAGCTGGGACCCACCCCTTCGTCTTCCTCCTCCGGCTTCTTTCCCGCGCCCGCGCGTTCCTCCTCGCCGGAGCAAGTCAGTGCTCGCCGGCTGGCCGTTCCCGGCCACCATCCGAGCTAAAACTCGCCGCCAGTGCGTGATTTACATCGAGGAACACAGCTGTGGGGGCAGTTCGAGCTGTCGATGGCCGACAATAGCCCGGCAACGTGCAGCGGCCTCGGTTGAGGTTCGGCGCCGTCGGCCGTGGGTTCTAACCCGCCAAAACCTCGACCAAATAGTTCTACAGCATCAGTACACCTCTAGGAAGCTCGACAAGGCCTCAAAGGTGTTCAGATATGGCTTCAAGTGGGTCGGCACCGTGTGACCGATTGTGTCCGCCATGAACGCCTTTGATCGAGCTCAAAATCCGTCTCTCCTAGCCGGTTTCATGCAACGGATGCTAAAAGGATTCTGATCGCCGGCTAGTCCAGCACCTATGTGCCAAGTTTGATAACCTATGGAGAAGCAGAGATGGGGAATTTTAAGGAACTGTACCGGCCGCTCGGGTGGAACTCGCCGGAGCAAAATCTTGAAATTCCTGGTCGATGCTTCACGGTTTGCTCCACAAATTGGAGGAGAGCAGCACCAACCCGGCGTTCTCCCGTGGCATTGCTTGATCAAGCTTGAAAACCTCCGTAGTGGTCCGTCCACGTGAAGCCGATCGCCGGTTTTGAGCTACGTCATGGCGGTGGAGTTTTTCTTGGGGAAAGGAGGCCGGAGCTCGGGGGTTTAGGCATCGGGGAAGTGGAGGCTGAGCTCAGGGTGCTCTCTATCCGCTCGGGGAGTAGCGGGTGCGGTCGTTTCTTTGGTTTCCCGATCGACCGAGCAGCGGAGGGAAGAGAAAGCTCCGCTCGGTGTTCGCTCGCGAACAGAAGAAAGCAAGTGAGCCTTCGCTCGGTCTGAGGTGGTAAAGATCACGCTGAAGCACGAGGGAAACCGACCTGGGCGCCAGCGCCTGGGGGAGAGCAGCAGGAGGTGGCGTGGTGAGTTTCTCGGTGGCTCACAGTGAACTGCTCGGTGGTGTTGAAAACAAAGGTTCAGTTGCTTAGGGTGCAAGTTTAATTCTTCAGCTCAATGACATGTGGGTCCTACCCTACATTACCTCCCAAAATATCCCCTCATGTTAATCTTCTCATTTCCCAAAATTCTGAATTTGAAAAGTGGCTAGAATTTGAATTCTCCAACTTCAGTTTGAATTTGCATGACAAATTCGAATTTGGTTGGAGTTTGGAAAATGCTCCCACAATTCCTTTTTGTAGCCCACCCTAAAAATGAAAAGTTTGGCATCCACTTTTTCCCACATTTTCCCTCTCTAGGGTTGCATGGTTATTCCAAAGTTTTGGCCACCATTAGGTGAACTTTGAATTTCAAATCTGATTTTTAAACTTGCATGCAAAGAGATATTTAACTCCTTATTGGTTCAACACTTTCAAATAAAAATGTGAGCCTCATTTTGGATGGTCATCCATGTATTACTTTGCATGAAGAAAAGTTTTAGCAAGTCCCATTTTTCATGTATTTGCCACACATATGAACTCAAACTTTAGTTTTATTCATGTACATGTTTTGGGACTTTTGCATACACGTCATGCACTAACGTGGTTAATGTACCTGCAGAAGACCACACAATAATGGTGCACACAGGTTTTAACACTTCAGGCAGTTCCATATCATAATAAAAACATACGATCCGCATCATTGCCATACGGATCGTCCTTGAGTCAAGCCATGTCTCAAGGTACATGGTCATGTTTTCACACCACACGATGGGGAACCCGAGTAGAGCGAGAACGGGTCGTCACGGTTGGGAATTTTATCAACCCAACAGATACCACCTACTGCCTCATGACCGTTGAGGCACGCCGATGGCGAGCACTGCGCATGTCCCTTTGAAACGCTCAAGAGTTGCATACTATCGTGTTGCTTACCACACGATGGGGTATTCTCACTTTTTCCTAAAGCACGCTGGAGATCAGCGTTTTCATATGCTCTCAGAATCATGAAGAGGTTCACAGACTCATATTAAGTACCATGCTAAGCCACGGTATATCATTCCATACTATTGCTCGTATGGCGAGCTTACCGCAATCGATCCGCCTGAGGTGGCGTACCTTACCTCTTATCTGACGTCGGAGCGTCGTTACAGAATGAATAACAAGTATGTTAGTGTTTCCACCTTAATATCTACTACTATCATAGACCTTATGTGGTCATAGTGACTAATCCTCACTCGACTACTTCTAAGTTTTCAAAATAGGCTCTTTTCGAGCGTGCTATTCCCAATGCGGCTCTAATACCACGCCTGTGGGGACCACCCCGTGGTTTACCCACTCCAGGATCGCAAAGGGTGGTGCCGTGCGATGTGGCACCCAACAGCACACACGAAAAGATTAAAGAACAACATACAAACTTTTATTTGATATAAAACAGTGGAAGTCTTTTACAAAACATAATTATACAGCAGAAGTATTCTTTATTAACACTCTCTCATTCTAACTAAGCAAAAGTGTAGCTGTACAGCCCGGGGACGCTACACACTAGCAGCCTGGAACCGGAGATCACGGCGCCGTGCAGGGCTCCAGCTCGGCCGTGTACCCCGTCGGGGGCGTTGCCTCGTCCTCGGACCCCTTCTCATAGCTCTCACCTGCATACAGCTCAAATATTGCAACCGTGAGCACGATGGCTCAGCAAGGCTTAACCGACTAGCCTAGGCATGGAACTCTACATGCAGGGATGCATAATATAGGAAAAATGACTTTGCAACAAGGACACGCCTATAAGTTGATCCTTACTTTCAGCTTTATAGCAGCAGATTCATATGCCTTAGGCAGCCCTCACATCGGAAGTCCACAATCAAACAAGAAACGCTTTCCTCCGATGTGGTGATGCCCAAAGCGGAAAATAAACTTAATTAGCTCTAGATCTACAGCAGACATGGTTTCCAAAACATTAATATATCATCACAACATATAATCATTCATCTGGCTTACTTCACTTCTTACTACGTCACAGAACAGTGAACAAGCGGTACTCAACTAACCGCGAGGGACGGTGATTGCAATCAGAAGACATCCGGACAACACGTTGCATACACCCACTTTCAGAAGCGTGATTCCACACCCCTTCCTACTCTGTTGTATGCAACAACCTTTGAAAGGCAACCCAACTACCGAACCAGTCCATCCGTAACGGGCAGGAGGTCCCCGCGTGGAGCGTGACTGTGCCCACCGGCAGATTTACACCTTGCTACCCTCAACCCACTCCTATTTACGGTTGGGTAAGCCTCAGCACCCAGGTTAACCAATTACATCGGTTTCATGCTTATGTCAGTATGCCATCCGGTACTGTTCGATACTTGTTCATCAGGCCCGCACACGACTCGGTCCTCAATCGACACCAACAGGTCTATACACGTGAGACCTCCGCTCACTGCTTCCTATCTCCCCTGCTGGGTCTCATTTTCTCCACTTTTAAGCCATTTACTATTGTGACCAAACCGTGTGATAAAACCTTACCTCGCGAGTAGATTCCAACTACTCGACTTCTACCGAGGTCCTAAGCATATTAGCACAGCATTCTCTACTTGTCGAGTCCGTAAACTACCCAACCCTCCATAGGATTTAAAAGGTTATGCAAGTGGGGTTTCAATCACCCTAACTCTAATGCAAGCATTCACCCTAGACATAAGTGATGCAAATAAAGAATTTGCAAAAGTACTTAAATGCAAACTGGGGCTTACCTGCTTGCGAGTTAAATGGGAAGTCAGCTTCTGGTGGGAGGACGTCCAAGGGCTCTGGTGCGTCCTCAACTTCGGTCACTAAATGAAATGTAACAAAATATATGTATAAGTATTAAGGACTTATAAAAAGTAAACTTCTATTCATAGATACTGCTATTTAGGTTCCTTAATTGGCTTTGGGATTTTTAGAGTGAAGACTAGACCCTCTAAGGATGATCTGAGCAAAATTTGGAGAAAGGTCATTGCACAATGTAGTCTCTAAAATTCCTACAAGTACAACGTTTCTCTGAATTTTGAGCCCAAGTCAGGAGTTTTGACATAGCTAAAAATGGAAGATCTGATTAGGGTATGTCTCCATGGTTCTAAAAAAATTGTTTCACCATTTTTGGGGCTACCAACAGAGAGATATGAATTTTTGAAGTTGGATAGGGGTTCTGAAAAGTTTCTGTTTAAATTTGAATTTCCAAATAAAGGCTGAACTTGGAAGGCAATTTAGCCTAGCAAATAAACTCCAATGAAGCTCAAACTTCTACTGGAGATCTGTTACTATGAAAAGGATTTGCTGCCCAAATTTGGGAGTATTTCATAAAGAATTGCTCCGGTAATAAATCTCTAAAGGATTTAATAAAAACAATTCTACAGAAATTCCTGGGAATTTTCATAGCAAACAATTTGTTTCTCTGTGAAGTACTCCTCATGAGGATTTCAAAAAAAATGGTCTCACCCTTTTTGGAGTTTTCTACACAAAGTTATGGGTCTCCAAAGTTTGAACTGAATTAGGAAAATCTGGAAATGTTTAAATCCTGGCTGTGGGGCCCACCGTCAGCTCCCTCTTCTACCTCGCGCCAAACAGAGAAAACTGCGGCATTGCTCCGGCGAGGGAGGTGGGAAAAGCCTTTCTGGCCATCTCCCGGGCCAAAACTGGCCGCCCCCCTGTTTTCAAGTACGCTGAACACTCTGGTAGGGTCGCCGGCGGCCGACTCTCCCCGGAAACCACCGCACACCGGCAACAGTGAGACCTAGGTCTCTGGTGATGTCGCGGCGGCCCATTCCTTCACCAAATAATCGGGGTTTTGGCTCTAGAGAATCAGTGGATTGTGTAGAAGCTCGACATGGAGTATAAACGGGTCGGGGAGCGCTGCAAACCCATCGGCGCCGTGCACCCGATGGGGTCCGGCGGTGCGCCATGATCAAAACACGGAAATTCTCCCTCTACACCCCATATCTAGGTCTAAAATCGATGGAGGAAGTGAGCCAAGTAGTTAGGAAGCTTTGTGTACAGTTTGGATCAACAAGAACACGAATTAATGAAGAATTTGACAAATTCCTACCTCGGGGTCGGTCTGTACCGCCCGGAAGAAAATCTTGAAATTCTTCTGCTGTGATCAACAGCGAGGGCTTAATTTTTGTCTTGAGCAGCTAGGGTCAAGGATGCACCGAGGGGCTGGCTTGCTTTGACGTGATCTTGCTCGGTGTGAGCTGTCCACGGCGACCTCTCTCGGTTTTTCGGTGTTCACCCGGGAACCGCGGCAACTTTGCCGATTTCCGGTGCAATCAAGCTCGGGACAGGGAAAGAGAAGGGCTGGCCGGCTAGAGCACTGGTGGGCGCAGCTCTTCGCCATTGGGAGCTCGAGCAACCGAGCTCAGTGCCTGTGGCGTGATCGGGAGGAAACGGCGGCGGTGTTCGGTGCGAATGAAACGGCTGCGGCACAACACGAGCTGAAGGGGAAGAGAAATAGGGCTGGGGCACTCGGCGGCCGCTCTGATCGCCCACGCGCGCGCCGACATCTGGGCCAGCTAGAACCAGCTCGGTGGAAGCGTCGGGCGAAGGGTTTGCCGGGAGCTGGCGCGCTGTGATCAACCGGGAAACAGAGAGAGAGAGAGAGAGAGAGAGAGAGAGAGAGAGAGAGAGAGAGAGAGAGAGAGAGAGGGAAAACTGATTTCTGTGAGGCTGATTGCTGGTCCCACCACTGTAATTTTTCAATTACATTCCACAGATATTTTTACCCCAGCTACTTAGAATTAAAGTCCATACTTCCACCCCAAGTCATGTTTTAAACATTCTGGATTCAAATAGTTTGAATTCTGGTGTGAAGTTTGAATTTGGTTTGGTCATTTAAATTTGAAAAGGAATTTGAATTCTCCATTTTGCATGGTTCCAAAAACATAGCAAACCAACTACAAAGTTTCTAATTTTTGGCATGGCTGCTAATTCAAATGTTCAGAACACATTTGTGGAACCAAATTTGCAAATTGAGGGAATTGGCATTTGAAACTGAATTTGAAATTCAGATTAGAAGGTTCCTCCTTTTAATCCCAAACAAATACTGAAACTCCTACAAATGAGCTGAAATTTGGAAGGGTGAATATTTGGACTTTGAAGATCCATGTTATGAATTTAGATCTCCATGTTTGGAAGTTTTGGGAAGTTTGAATCCTCACTTTGAACCTTCACCGTTATAATTCAAAGTTTTAATTCCCCTCATTTTTCCTAAGTGTACATGAGCTGAAAATTCTTTCTACCACTTTTTGGGGATTTTACATCACACAGGTGCTGTTGAGATTGAGAACGCATGGTTTGGTGGGCTAAAGACAGTGGGCGACGTCGCCGGAGTCGGTGTGAGCCGCTGTGTCGTCGCAAGCTAGGTAGGAGCCACGGCGGGCGTGGGGAGACCTCACTGGAGTGTTCCTCGTGTTGAGTTAGAGCCTATCGGTGAGCTAGAGCCCAGGAGGTGGCCGGAGGAGCAAGTTCCGGCGAGCTCCGGTGAGCTCAGGTGCGGGCGCGCGCGGGAGCGAGGGGAAGAAGAAGATGGTACGGGTCCCACACATCAGCCACTGTATTGAGCTGGACTGGATCTTCTGTGAATCCAGATCAGTTGTGGCTGCACGTGAAAAACCCCGTAGCCCCGTGTGTCAGCCGCTGAGAAGGCAACACATAGCCCCGGTCCCATGCGCAGCAATTTAAACTTTTCCCGATTTTCAGATTCTAGTTCAAACTTAAAACCCACACAACTTTGGCTATGAAACTCCAAATCCAGTGAACCAAATTTTGTTGGATTCAGCTCTTTGAGTACTTTATAACAAATCAGGTTTCACTTTATAAAAATCCTTATTTCTCCAGAATTAATTCTTCAAAATATAAACTGTTTAGAATTTTAACTGGAGAACCCTTTGGAGGAAAATTCTGAAACTTGGCCAGGATGTTCACCATAATATCCTTGTGCTACCATAAAAAATTTCTGATCCATTTGAGCTAATTTTATCCACCTAATAACGTGATTAATAAAACTGTTCCAGAGAAAATGGAAAATGTCCAGAAACATTTTCAGATTTTCTCTGAAATTGTTTAGCTCATATCTTTGGCTAGGAGTATTCAAATTAAGTGAAACCAACTCCATTAGAACCCTCTGAAAATTTAATTCATAAAGTCATGGCTTGATCCATGAAAATCCCTAGAACACCCTAAGAGCTCCAATTAAGGCCAAGTACACAATTATATGTGGAGAGCTGCAAATGAAACTTGGCCAAGTCTCTGTTTAGGTTGTATCCAAACAACAGTAAAAATTTCAGAGTCATTGGGCCTGTCTAGCAAGACTTATAGTTTTACAAATTTAACTTCAACTTCAAATTCAAATGGATTTGGATTGACATATATGTATTTATCTCATGTAGTCGCTAAGGTTGAGGAGGAGCCCGAAGTCTTAGACTTCATCACTCCAGAGGAACAGCTAGCCTACGACCAACAGCAGCAAGGCAAGCTCCGGTTGCATTTGCCTTTCTATCAATTTTACTGTTTTGAGAACTTACTTTGACCACCAACTTCAATTTTGCATTAGAGTCTTGTTTGAAAATCCAAATGCATAGCCAAGAAAACCCTGAGTTGGGCTTAGGTTTTTAAACCTTGATTAGCTACTGCAATGCTAAGACAGTGTAGGATTCGGTACACGTCGAGTAGTTGGAACTGTAAAATCCCCAAAAAGTGGTAGCAAGAATTTTCAGCTCATGTACACTTAGGAAAAATGAGGGGAATTAAAACTTTGAATTATAAAGGTGTAGGTTCAAAGTGAGGATTCAAACTTCCCAAAACATCCAAAAATGGAGATCTAAATTCATAACTTGGGTCTTCATATTTCAAATATTTAACCTTCCAAATTTCAGGTCATTTGGAGGAGTTTCAATATTTGTTTGGGATTAAAAGGAGAACCCTCTAATCTGGATTTCAAATTCAGTTTCAAATTCCAATCTCCTCAATTTGCAAATTTGGTTCCACAAATGCGTTCTCCACATTTGAATTAGCAGCCATGCCAAAAATCAGAAACTTTGGACTTGGTTTGCTAGGTTTTTGGAACTATACAAAATGGAGGATTCAAATTCCATTTAAAAATCAAATGACCAAACCCAATTCAAACTTCACACCCAAATTCAAACTATTTGAATTCAGCAAGTTTAAACCATGACTTGGGGTGGAAGTATGGAATTTAATTCTGAGTAGCTGGGGTAAAAATATCAGTGGTAATTGGATAAAAATTAGAGGTGGTGGGACCCCTTTGTCAGCCTCCCAACAGAGCTACCGCCTCTGTTTTTCTTCGGCCGGTCTCCGAGGCGACGCAAGCTCCCGGCGCGACCCTCTCCCGAGGACGGCACCGCTCCAGCTCCTGCTTCTCGGCCGTGTGATCATCTCCGCGCCCCCCCCAGCTGCAGCACCAAAACGCTCTTTTGCCCCCTCGCACGCTCACCGCTGCTCGGTTTCTTCCACAAGGAAACCGCACGGCGCCGTTGCTGTTCCTCCCTTGCCCGCGCTCGCCCGAGCTCGGACGATCAAGCTCCAAGCAGCAAAAAGAAGTGCAAGAGCGTGCTCCAGCCTCCACCGTTCTTTCACCTGAGTTTCCTAGCTCGTGCTACCCGCAAACCAACAATTGGCGCCGGTGTTCGGAGGTGCCCGGCGGAACCCCGTTCGGATCACCGTGGATAGCACGTTACGGCCGGTGTCACCACCCCTTCCCTACACAAGAAAGGTGCATTGTTGTCTGTAGTTCTTGTTGCTGAAAGCCTCATATCAATTGATCAACCGGTTAGTGAGAATTTTGGGTTTTACCAAACCCTAGTTCACAGCGATACCTCTCGGGCTACGATCAAATTCGACGCGCAACAGTAGCTAGAGCTCATTCTGGTCTAGGAGAAGCTTTGCTAGATCCCTACAGTCATTCTCGCTCAAACGGCACTAGAAACCATCAAAGACCAAAGGAGTTCTTCGAGTTTTTGTCGCCGCCGGCGTTTTGCAGGCTCGTGTCACCGGTGAGGTCCCGTCTTCGGTGGTTTTCATGGAAAGTGGGCTATGGGTCAATGTTGTCCATGTGACGCTGGTGCTTTTGGAGCAAACCCTAGCCCGAAAAAAACACTGTCGAGTGAGAACGAGGTTGCCGAAGTGAAGTTCAACAGGGTCGCCAGTGCGAGCACCCTTCGGGCCGTTGTCATCGGCTCCCGACCCCACCATCATGTTCAGCACGGTGTAGAACTTACAGGAGGCGAGTTTGAGGAAGTTCAGACCACGGGAACCCCGTCCCGGTGAGCCTCGCCGGCGTGCGCCGCCGCGGGAGACGCGGGCAGCGTGAGGAAGACGAAGGAGGGCCGGGTCCCACCGGTCAGCCTCTGTATATGTCATTATTTTCGACAAGCTACCACACGTGGATGGCGGGCCCCGACAGGTGGTTTTCTCGCGTTCATTCATCCTCTTTCGTTATTTCCTCGCCTCCTCCCTTGTTGTTGGACAGTTGACCCCAAAGCTTGAAGACCTACACCATTTTTGGGGGGGTGCAGTGTAAAACAAGCGAGGTTATGCTGCCAAAATTTTGTTGGGCTTTAGGTATTGTGTCTCGTTAGAAGCATGATAAATCCTGCATATATTAACGATAATTTGTTCGGTTTTAAACTGCAGAGTCAAACATGGGTGAAGACCGCAGTTGGATGTATACTGGCTGGAAGAGCAGAACTGGTGGTCATTCAGAGAGTGGTACATCAAGTTAGATAAATTCTTGGATCGAGCATTTTCATTGTCAACTGATGATAAGGTGCGGTGCCCATGTACGAAATGCCGGAACACCAAGTTTTTGAGCAGATTGGAACTATCATTTCACTTATGTCAAAACGGTTTCAAGCCATGTTATGAGGTGTGGACCTTCCACGGCGAGACTAAACCTCGAGACATAGTAGAAGTGGATGAGGATGATGATATAACGGGGGTTGATAGGATGGATGAGATGCTAGAAGCTCTGGAAGTGGAGGATCCTCTTACAAAGGAGGCAGACGATTTCTTCGAGGAGCTCAAGAAATCACAACAGCCGTTGCATGAACACATGGATGTGACCGTCCTTGCTTTTTTGACCAGATTTATGGCAATTAAGTCTAAGTATTTTTTTCTATCAACTGCTACAATGATATCATGAAAATGATATGCGATATCCTTCCACAACCTCACAAAGCGCCTAAAGATATGTATCAGTCGAAGATCCGGATATCTGGTCTTGGTATGAATTATGAGAAAATCGATGTGTGCCCAGACAAATGCATGCTATTCTGGAGAGAGCACGCCAACGAGAACATGTGCTTGAAATGTGGTAAACCGAGGTATGTCGAAGTTGTTAATGACGATGGCGACAATGTGATGACAGATGTCGCACATGTCATAAGATCAAAATTTGTGCTTTAAATGATAAATAAAATGCAGCAACAAGTGTCATGTTTTCAGGTCTTGAAATAGTTAAGTTTGTGAGATCATGACTTGCTTAAATTGAAAATTACACTTGATCTCTAGCATGGCTTACACTACTTTATGTATCTCATTGATGTGATAGTGTAAGTTACTTGTTAGTATGATTTGGATGAGCTTTGTTTTATATGTATATGTTATAATGTGCTCATAACAAATTAAAATTTCTCTTTTGTACCGTGCTGAATACATTGTCAAAGGGGGAGAAATTGATCACACATTGCACACATTCACAAATGTTTTGGCACGATTCTTCTCAGGAGGAGAATTTTTGGTATTTTTGTTTTTCTTCTCATTTTATTTCTGATTTACAAGGGGGGAGAAATTGTTTTCAAAACTTTTCATGTGAATAAGCCAATGTTCGGATTTTAAGTGGTGTTGCCAATGCATTCATCAAGGGGGAGATTGTGAGACCTATGTGTGCTGAATACATTGGCTTTGACGATACAAGTTTTGAATACTACCAAAACACCTTTTTTACAAGGTCCGACTCTAGGTCCGAGCTCCTGCAAGGTCCGACGATAGGTCCGACTTGTTTCGGGTAGCTCCGGCAAGGTCCGACTTGCTTTGTCTAGGTCTGACTTATTTTGGCTAGGTCCGACTTGTTTTTGCTAGCTCCGGTGCTAGGTCCGACTAGCTTTGGTAAGTTCCGTGCTCGGTCCGACTTAGCTTTAGTAAGCTCTGGTGCTGGGTCCGACTAGCTTTGGTAAGCTCCGGTTCAAGGTCTGGTTTGTAAAAGCCCAAGAAAAGGGACTTGCAAAATTTTTATGCACCTCACAACACAACAGTTTTGTTGTGGGTAGATTGTGAAATATTGTGAAGAGCAAGTGGCCTCCATCAAAAGAATGATTAGAGGGGAAAGCCTTCACTTTCACAATGTAGGGTTTCTACACATGAGCATGAGAGGTTGAGCTCACCCCTAGAATTTAAAAAGTCTTGGGAAGGTTCAGTCCAAAGCTCATGCAAATTCAACAATTTTTGAGGCACTTTTGGGTTATTTCAAAAAGAGGCCAATTTGAGTGTAAATTCAAATTGCAGCAACTTTCATCATCCAAATTCAAAAGTTAGCTCCATATCTATACTCAGCACATTTTTCTGAGTAAACCCACCAATTTTCATCCCCATTGGAGCTCATCTTGTCAAGAGCTAAATTTGCTAGAATTCAAAACTGAATTTGAATTTCAGTTTAAATATGAAGCAAATTTAACCAAACAAAGTTTGAATTTGAGAATTCAAATTCAAACAAAGACTTGGTGACTAAGTCTCACATTAAATTGTGAGTAGCTGGAGATAATTGAGTGCCAACAGAAATAAAAAGAATTGGAAAGGGGATTAGAGGGGAGAGGGACCCACATGTCAGTGGGGGAAAATTGGTTTCAGCTGAACGGGTTCAGCTTCTCACCGAAGCAACCGCTTCCGGCGTGCCACCGAGCCGATCCTTTGGACGCCCCCGCGTGAGGCGACGCAGCCAGCTCCTGCTTCCTCCCTCGCGCTGGCCAGCTGCTTCTGCCGATCATCACGCACCTACACCGCTGAACAGAGGCGCCGTGTTCTGTTGCCCAAGAAACGACCGAGCGCACGCCGCCGACTTCGTTTGATCGAAACCCGGAAATTCACCGCGAGCAGCACCTCTCCTCGCCACAAAACTACACCAGCTGCTCGTCCTCTACCTCCTCGGCACGAGAGCAGTCGAGTTCGGCCCTTCCCCAGCCTTAGCTCCACGTTTCCGAGCAATACCCGAGAAACCGCCACCACTCGGCTCACGGTGATAGCCCAACAGAGGGCCTTTCACGGCTGAGCAAGGACAGTCTCGGACGCGCCGGTGAGCACCGCTGCTCCCACCCAAACCACAGGACCAACCGAGAACCGCTGAGCAAGAATTTGGAGAAACTCCGTCGGCGACCACAGAACAACGTTCCGGTATGAGACCTCCGAATTCCCACTCCCTTCTCGGCATCAGTTCACTAAACTGGGCACACAGGAGCTAGACTTGACGGCGCCCAAGTTTGCTTCGCAACCCTAGCGTAATTTTAGCTGTAGCCGGCGTATTTCCCGGTTTTCCAGCCGCGATTATGGCGGGAAAGGTCGGGCTCACGATGCGACCTAGGATAGAGCCCTCTCCGGGCAGTCTCACCACCATGACGAGCTTCCCTAGCACCCACTGGTGCTATAGCGCCGATCCACCGATGTTTTGGCGGGCTAAACTGTCCGGGCAACGTGACCGAAGGGTTGCCGAGCAGCAGCACCGTCGCCGGCTAGGTTAGGGCCATCGCCGGTCGGAGCAGGCGGTACCAGCGTGTTCAGCGCGCGAAAGTAGGCCCAGGCGGCGAGTTTCCGGCCGGGAGGCGGTCGGGAGACCGAGTCCGGCGAGCTTCGGAAGTGTGCCGGCGAGGGGGCGGCGCGGGAAAAGGGGCGGGCGCGAGGAAGAAGACGAGCCGGCCGGGCCCGCTCGTCAGTCCCTCGTGGCACAGGATGAGGATTTTCTGTTGCACCGGATCGGCTGTGAACGCGCGGAAAACAATCCTGTGGCCCCATGTGGCGCAGCCGAGGTGATGACACGTGGGAGCCGGGCCCGCTGTCAGAAATTTAAACTTTTCCCGATTAATTCAAATTCCAGAAATTCCTCAAATTTTAGAGCTCCATAACTTTTGCTAGGAAGCTCCAAATTTAGTGATTCAAATTGGGTTGGATTCATCTTGCCTAGCTCTGTTCAAATATACAACCCAATTTGTATGAAACCCATTAATTAATTCTGGAAAATTCTTCAAAGCTTTTTAGCAAAAGAATTTTAGAGGGAGTTTGGTTCATCCAAAAATCCCCAAATTTTGCCAGGATGTTCTTTAGGACATTAGTAAACCCCTGTAAAAGTTTCAGACCATTTGGAGTTGATTTGGTCAGAGCAATTCAAATTGAAAGGTGCTGTGTTCATTTGAATACAGAAACATTTTCAGAGAATTTCCAAAACTTGGAAATTCAATTCTGGGCAAACCTTGACTCCAAAAATGCTAGGAAAATTCATGCAGACTCTAGGAGCTATAATTGAAATTATAGTTCACTAAGTTGGGTATGAACAGGGGTATTACCTCAGAATAAGTTCTTCCTTGCTTATTTGCTAAGGAAATTATTCTGAGCAAACCACTCCATGAAAAGTGCTAAGGTTTGGTCCAGAGGGTTTTCTTGTGACAAGGAACTCACACGAAAATTCTCAGCTCCATTGGAGCTCTAGATCACCCCTGTCCTGTTTACCCACTTAAGGGATTAAGATGGAAAAGGGGGAAAACCACTTAGCATTTAACCATGTGACTAAGTCCAAGCCAAACCACCAACACCAGTTCATATTTAAATTCTTAAACAAAGTTCCAGGTGTTAGAGGCTGGTTATTAGAACCAATAGTAGAAGTTTTACTCTAAAACTCACATTTGCATCTAAATTAACGTATAGTATTTCATTAACGTGTAGCCGTTGAAGAAGAGACTCCGGAAGTGCTGGACTTCCTTCTTCCGGACGAGGAACTAACTACTGACCAGCAGCAACAAGGCAAGCCCCGGTTTGCATTAACCTTTTTATAAGTTTTCTTTTGTTTACATGAGTTGTGTGAAGTATGATTGTGCATTAGGTGTAGGATGAATGGAACCCCACTTGCATAACCAAAGGTTCCTAAAAGAGTGAGGGTAGTGTCTAAGACCTCGAGTAGACAGGCTATGTTTAATGAGTCATAGGACTTCGGTACAAGTCGAGTAGTTGGAATCTACTCGCGAGATAGGCTTGGGACACACGGGTTCGGTGGAGTGATGTGAGATCACTTTAGTAATGAAAATGAGACTAGGCAGGGGCTAGGGCGCAACAAGAGAGAGTCTTGTGTGCGCGGCCCTGTCCATGTCGATTGAGGACCGATCCGTGTGCGGCCCTGCTGAACAAGTATTGAACGTACCGAAGGCATATCGGATATATGGGCCCCGATAAACCGATGTAGCCTAAACCTCCGGGCGTCGAGGCATAGCACACCGATTTATAGGTGTAGGTTGAGGGCAGCAAGGTGGAAATCTGCCAACGGGCATAGAGAGATGCTCCGTGTGGGGAACCTCCTGCTCGTTTCGGTGCGACCGGTTCGACGTTTGGGCTGTTGGGTGAAAGGTTGTCCCGTACGACATCAAGTGAGCGTGCTGTGCAGCTCCACGGGTGGGCGTACGTGACGTGCTCTTTGGGTTTTCCCTGCAGGTGTATATCGAGTCGATTCGCCGTCCCTCGCGGTGACGAGTACCGCTTGTTCACTGCGTCGTAACGTAGATTAATGAATGAAACATGTTGATTCAATATTGCTGGTTGATATAATTGTATTGCTACATGTGTGCCACCAAATACTGCTTACTAAATTTCAGATTTCATGAACTGTTAACTTGTTGCTAAAAGATGAACTAAGGATGAACTTGTAGGCGTGTCGTTTTGCTGAAATGCTACCAACCTATGTCTTGGTATACCTCATGTAGAGTTTCATGCTTAGGTGAGTCGGTTAAGCCTTGCTGAGCCTTCGTGCTCACGGTTGCTGCTTAAGTGTTTTTCAGGTGAGGAGCCACCCACGGACTCGGAGTACGAGTCCACCGGCGAGGGTTACCCTCCGTCGGGGACCACGGCTGAGTGGGAGCCGTACACGCCGCGCTGAGCTGAGACGTGCAGCTAGTGTGGGTTGCCCTAGGGCTGGGCAACCGACTTTTGCTAGATAGGCGGGCGTGAGTTGTGTAGTGTAGACTTCCGCTGTGTAACATAAACAATAGTTGTAACTGAAGTTTGTACCTGTTTGTACAGTTTCAGTTGTTTTCCCATGTAATATATTATGTTCTTATGACGTGTGCTGTCGGGTGTCGCATCGCGTGGCACCACCCTCTGCGATCCTGGATGAGCGGATTCCGGTCCGCCACAGCCTGGTATCAGAGCTGCAGTGGGGATAGCACAGTACTAAAGGACTGCATTATGGGAGAAACTTAGGTATACGGTGAGGATTCGGTAGTTGCCCAAGTAAGGACTATATTAGCATAGTTACTTAAAGTGGCAAAGACTAACTTATGTGTTATAATTCTGAATTTCAATTATGTAACGACGCACCTACGCTCTGGTAAGTATGGTAAGGAACGCCACCGAAAGCGGTTCAATTTTGGTTAGCTCTCCCTGACGAGGAACGTGGTTCAGGGATTGATCTCACAGCTTGGTGTGAGACGTTAATATGAACCTCTTGGACTCTTCATGTCCCTGAGTTCATATGAAACGCTGATCCCTAGCGTGCATTAGGCAAGTAAGCGGAGACCTCATCGCGTGGTCAGTAACGCGAGAGTGTGTTCGTCTGGAAATAGCCCAGGAGAACATACGCAGCGCTTGCCATCGGCGTGCCCTGCCGGGCAGTAGGTGGTATCTGTTGGGTTGATAACATTCCCAACCGTGACGACCCGTTCATGACATACTCGGGTTCCCCGTCGTGTGGTGTTGAAACACGATCACGTACCTTGAGACGTGACCTAACTCAAGGACGGCCGTATGACAATGATACGGGCGTTTGTATTTACTTTCAAATATGGAACTGCCTGAAATGAATAACCATTGAGTGCACCATTATTGTGTGGTTTTCTGCAGGTACTAACCACGTATGTATCCGTGTAGAAAACGTGTGCGAGAGACCGTTTAGTGCCACATTTGAGACGTATATGCCGGTATGATCCGGGTAGGATTTTCTTTTGTGAGGAAAGTAGTACCGAGATATGGTAGGCATATGCATGAGAATAATGATAACAAAGAATTAAAATCTATAGGTTCAACATTTAGGACCCTGGTTGGGTATAAGAATGGGATAGTGGAGCAGTATAGCCAAAAGTATGAAAAGCAGAGTGCTCTGTTTTGGGCAGCACGTTTGCTGATCCTCAACAGGGCATAACTCACAGGTCGTTTAGCCCAGGGAGGTGTGCTATATAGTTCTGGAAAGGTATTCAAGTCCTCTACAACTTTGTTGTAGACTTCCAGAGCTGAAACTCACCTGAAGATGGCTTAAAGCCCAGAGAAATGTAAACTGTTCAGAACTAGGGCAGAGTAAAACATCCTCTGAACTGATCTGTTTTTCGAATGTAACTCCCAGTAGAAAAATCTAAAATTGTCATATAATACATCCTTAGAAAGAGTAGAAGATGTGTGACACCTTTGCAATTCAAAGTTCCTGAAATTGCAGCACAGAATTTAGTGGAAATCAGGGTTGAAAACAGCCACTTCCAAGGGAGGTGCTGTTAAAATTCTTCCAGAAATTCTGCTAACTTTGAATTAACATAACTTTTTAATCAAAGCTGATCTGGGGACAAATGAGTACTCGTTGGAAAGATACTGAAGTTAACTTGAACTTTGGTATTCAACTTGAGTCATGAAAATGCCCAGAACCAGATCAAAACTTGGAATAGGTAGCAACTGGTCATTCTGACAGAAGAATGACAGTTGAACTCATTGAAAAGGGTGTTATACGTGATGACAACGCAATAATAATGTCTCGTAGAGACCAAACCCAGTTATGGTGAGCTTCCAAAGAGGGGGTTCATCAAGTTGGATTAAACTAACTTGTGTTTGGTCTGGTAATGGTGTAGCTTGTGCAAAGTTATTACATTATCTACTTACGAGATATTTCGCATGTTTTGTTGTCATAATGTTTTTCCGCCCAGTTCTATTGGACTGCATGCAAAATGTTGCGGGACTGATGGTTAATGTCGTATGGTTGCAGATGGTTCGTACTAGGACCACGCACGAGGTTGGTGGCTCTAGCCAAGGTGGAGGCGATGACTCCCAGCCACCGGCCTACGACAGCACCCCGCAGCAGCAGCCACCACCGCCGCCTCCGCTTACTCTAGCGGATGTGATAGCGGCATTGGTCGGAGGTCGTGAGGAGCAGACCGACCTGCTCCGCACGATCGTGCAGAATACGTCCCAGGCAGGAGGACGTCAAGAGCGAGGGCCTCGTGAGCCCCGCGAAGTGTCGTACTCGGATTTCATGAGTACGCACCCTCCAGTGTTCACCGAAGCTGAAGAACCACTGGAGGCGGACAACTGGCTGCGGACTATCGAGTCCAAGTTCGGGCTGCTCCAGTGTACGGAGCGGCAGAAGACACTGTTCACAGCACAGCAGCTCCACGGTGCCGCTGGTGCATGGTGGGCGAATTATGTCACCTCACGTCCGGCTGGCCATGCCGTGGAATGGCAAGAGTTCCGGGAGGCGTTCCGCGCCTATCACATTCCTCCCGGAATAATGAAGAGAAAGTTCCAAGAATTTTTGGAACTGAAGCAGGGCGGGAGGAGTGCCCACGACAACTCCCGTGCCTTCAACCATCTGGCGCAGTATGCGTCAGACTACATCTCCACGGAGGAGAAGAAGAGGGAGCACTTCTATCGGGGGTTACACCCCGAAATGAAGACCCACCTCGTACAATGGAACCGCGGCACATTCAACGACCTAGTCAATGCCGCCATCATGCAAGAGGACGCTCAGCGGGAGTTAGCAGCTGAGCAGAGGAAGCGCAGCGCTCCACCTAGCAGCGGTGGGAGTGGCGCTCCCCAGAAGTACCGTATGGTGTATCGGACACCATCCGGGCAGCAGTGGCAACCACCGGCGCGACCGCAACGGTTCGGGGGACGTCCCTTTCAGGCACCTCCGTTCCGTCCGCCGATGCCACCACCAAGACAGCAACAGCAGACGGTAACCCGGGCGTTTCCACCGCCACAACGCACCCCGGGTTTCCGTCCACCGATCAGCGAGGGACCGCCCCGTTTCACCTGCTTCACGTGTGTCCAGGCGGGCCACTTTGCGAAGGACTGTCCCCAGGGGCAGCAGAGCAGCGGGCAAGCCCAGTTTCAGGGCGGTGCTCGAGGCCGACCTCCGGCGAAGAAGGTTGGTCAGCGGACTGGAGGCGTCCGCAACCTCGACAATGAGGACGCCCCAGAGGGAGACAACGTGCTGGCGGGTACGTTTACTCTCAACCATCAAGCCATCGTCATATTATTTGATTCGGGTGCAACCCACAGCTTTATAAGTGCATCCTATGTGGCTGAACATCAATTGCAAGTCTTCCCAACCGGCTGCACTTATATGATCTGCTCACCGGGAGGGAAGATTTAAGCTAATATGATGGTTCCAAAGGCACCTTATGGGACAAAAGATTGATGCAATCTTAGGGATGTCATGGCTGCAATACCATGGCGCTGTCCTAGAGACTCAGACCCGGACGGCCACTTAAATTCTCCATTCCACCGTCCGCATTCCATGATGTTAGACACGCCAGTCCGGGAAGTTTTAGCAATTAATAATGCTGAAGTTCTCAAGTTAGAAGACATCCCCGTAGTCCGGGAGTATCCTGATGTGTTCCCGGATGATCTTCCGGGTATGCCACCTGAGCGGGATGTCGAGTTCAAGATTGAACTTGCACCCGGGACTATGCCCATATCACGGAGACCATACAAGATGGCTCCAAATGAGCTGGCGGAACTGAAAGAACAGCTCAATGATCTGTTGAGCAAGGGTTTCATTAGGCCGAGTTCCTCGCCTTGGGGATGCTCGGTGCTATTCATGAAGAAGAAGGATGAGACCCTGAGGCTGTGTGTGGATTACCGGCCGCTCAACGTCGTCACCATCAAGAATAAGTACCCACTGCCCCGTATTGACATCTTGTTTGATCAACTTGTGGGGGCAAGTGTATTCTCAAAGATGGACCTTCGCTCTGGATATCACCAGATCAAGATCCGGGCGGAGGATATCCCGAAGACGGCGTTCTCGACGAGATACGCCTTATACGAATATCTCGTCATGTCCTTTGGTCTCACAAATGCTCCAGCCCATTTCATGTATCTCATGAACTCGGTGTTCATGCCGGAGCTGGACAAGTTCGTGGTAGTGTTCATCGACGATATCTTGGTTTACTCCAAGACAGAAGCCGAGCATGCCGAACACTTACGGATCGTTCTTCAACGATTGCGAGACCACAAGCTCTACGCCAAGTTCAGCAAATGCGAATTTTGGATCAGCCAAGTGCCATTCTTGGGACATATCATCTCAGCTGAAGGCATTGCGGTTGACCCAAGTAAAATCGAGCAAGTGTTGAAATGGAAAGCTCCCACTTCAGTTCATGAAGTCAGAAGCTTCCTCGGGTTAGCGGGATACTATCGGAGATTCATTCCAAGTTTCTCCAAGCTCGCTAAGCCGATGACAGAGTTGCTGAAGAAAGGGACAAAATATGTTTGGAACACGGCGTGTGAAGGAGCGTTCCGAACACTGGTGAAGCATCTCACAACAGCCGCGGTATTAGCTCAGCCGGATACAACAAAGCCATTCGACGTGTATTGTGACGCGTCCGGTATTGGGCTCGGCTGCGTGTTGATGCAGGAAGGACGTGTGGTCGCTTATGGCTCACGCCAACTTCGGAACCATGAGCAGCACTACCCGACTCACGATCTTGAACTTGCTGCCGTGGTGTTGGCGCTGAAAATGTGGAGGCACTATCTCCTGGGGAACTTGGTGCATCTCTACACCGACCACAAGAGCTTGAAATACATTTTCACCCAGAAGGAGCTGAACATGAGGCAGAGGAGGTGGTTAGAACTGATCAAAGATTATGAGATAGAGATCCATTACCACCCCGGCAAGGCGAATGTGGTTGCCGACGCGCTGAGTCGGAAATCACATGTCCATCACCTCACCATTACACCGGTGGAGGAGGAAGAGCCAAGTTTATACTTGGTTCCTTATGGATCGCTGTACAACCTTGCCCTCGTCCCTACTATTAGGGAGGACATCATTGCAGCTCAGAAAAATGATAAAGGCATGGCACATCTCCGGAGACGAATTGACAATGGGGATATCAAATGTTTCCGGAAAGATGGTGAGGGGACGTTGTGGTTCAATGACCGCATAGTCGTACCCCGAGATATGAAGTTGAGGAAAAAGATCCTCGATGAAGCTCACTTGTCCAAATACTCCATTCATCCGGGCAGCAACAAAATGTACCAAGATTTGAAAAAGAAATTTTGGTGGACACGGATGAAGCGGGAGGTAGCTAAGTACGTATCCGAGTGTGATACGTGTAGATGAGTGAAAGCTGATCACATGAAGAAATCAGGGCTGTTGCAACCCCTGAAGATCCCGGCATGGAAATGGGAAGATGTGAGCATGGATTTCATTGTGGGATTACCCCTAACAGCCAACAAGCATGATTCCATATGGGTAATCGTTGATCGGTTAACCAAGACGGCTCACTTCATTCCGGTGAATACACGTTACAATGCCGGCAAATATGCGGAGCTATACATAGCGAAGATTCTATGCCTATACGGGGTACCCAAGACCATTGTCTCAGATCGAGGTGCATTATTTGTATCTCGCTTTTGGGAGCAGCAACACGCTGCATTGGGTACTAAGTTGATCAGGAGCTCCGCTTATCACCCTCAGACAGATGGCCAGACAGAAAGGGTGAATCAAGTCCTGGAAGACATGTTGAGAGCATGTGCCATCCACCACGGTAGGAATTGGGATGATCACCTACCATTGGCGGAATTCTCGTACAACAACGGTTATCAGGCGAGTATCAAGATGGCACCTTACGAAGCTCTCTACGGTCGTAAATGCCGCACCCCATTAAATTGGTGCGAGTCCAGTGAAAGGGTCACATTCGGAGTTGACGTGGTGAACGACGCCGAAGAGCGCGTTCGGACAATTCAAGCCAATTTGAAGGCCGCTCAATCCCGACAAAAGAGCTACGCTGATAAGAGGCGTAGGCCGTTGCACTTTGACGTTGGGGAACACGTGTACCTCCGCGTGTCTCCAATGAAGGGCGTGCACCGATTCGGTGTGAAGGGGAAGCTCGCTCCCCGTTTTATTGGACCCTACGCTATCACCGAGAACTGTGGATCAGCGGCGTATCGATTGGAACTACCGGCATCTCTGGCTGGTGTCCATGATATTTTCCATGTTTCGCAACTGCGAAAATGCTTGAAGCATACAGCTGCTGTTCCTACCGAAGACATCGGCGAGCTGAAACCGGATTTAACATATGATGAATATCCGGTGGGAATTCTTGATGAGAAAGCCAGAACCACACGCAGCAGAACGTTGTGGTTCTACAAAATACTCTGGAGCAACCACACCGCCGAGGAAGCGACGTGGGAGAGCGAGGAGTTCCTTCGCTCAAATTACCCGGAGTTCATGGCGTCTCAACACGGGTAAGTCCCTATTATATCGCTATCTCTTCTTTTATAATCTCGGGACGAGATTCTTTTAAGGTGGGAGGGATGTAAAAGCCCAAGAAAAGGGACTTGCAAAATTTTTATGCACCTCACAACACAACAGTTTTGTTGTGGGTAGATTGTGAAATATTGTGAAGAGCAAGTGGCCTCCATCAAAAGAATGATTAGAGGGGAAAGCCTTCACTTTCACAATGTAGGGATTCTACACATGAGCATGAGAGGTTGAGCTCACCCCTAGAATTTAAAAAGTCTTGGGAAGGTTCAGTCCAAAGCTCATGCAAATTCAACAATTTTTGAGGCACTTTTGGGTTATTTCAAAAAGAGGCCAATTTGAGTGTAAATTCAAATTGCAGCAACTTTCATCATCCAAATTCAAAAGTTAGCTCCATATCTATACTCAGCACATTTTTCTGAGTAAACCCACCAATTTTCATCCCCATTGGAGCTCATCTTGTCAAGAGCTAAATTTGCTAGAATTCAAAACTGAATTTGAATTTCAGTTTAAATATGAAGCAAATTTAACCAAACAAAGTTTGAATTTGAGAATTCAAATTCAAACAAAGACTTGGTGACTAAGTCTCACATTAAATTGTGAGTAGCTGGAGATAATTGGGTGCCAACAGAAATAAAAAGAATTGGAAAGGGGATTAGAGGGGAGAGGGACCCACATGTCAGTGGGGGAAAATTGGTTTCAGCTGAACGGGTTCGGCTTCTCACCGAAGCAACCGCTTCCGGCGTGCCACCGAGCCGATCCTTCGGACGCCCCCAGGTGAGGCGACGCAGCCAGCTCCTGCTTCCTCCCTCGCGCTGGCCAGCTGCTTCCGCCGATCATCACGCACCTACACCGCTGAACAGAGGCGCCGTGTTCTGTTGCCCAAGAAACGACCGAGCGCACGCCGCCGACTTCGTTTGATCGAAACCCGGAAATTCACCGGGAGCAGCGCCTCTCCTCGCCACAAAACTACATCAGCTGCTCGTCCTCTACCTCCTCGGCACGAGAGCAGTCGAGTTCGGCCCTTCCCCAGCCTTAGCTCCACGTTTTCGAGCAATACCCGAGAAACCGCCACCACTCGGCTCACGGTGATAGCCCAATAGAGGGCCTTTCACGGCTGAGCAAGGACAGTCTCGGACGCGCCGGTGAGCACCGCTGCTCCCACCCAAACCACAGGACCAACCGAGAACCGCTGAGCAAGAATTTGGAGAAACTCCGTCGGCGACCACAGAACAACGTTCCGGTATGAGACCTCCGAATTCCCACTCCCTTCTCGGCATCAGTTCACTAAACTGGGCACACAGGAGCTAGACTTGACGGCGCCCAAGTTTGCTTCGCAACCCTAGCGTAATTTTAGCTGTAGCCGGCGTATTTCCCGGTTTTCCAGCCGCGATTATGGCGGGAAAGGTCGGGCTCACGATGCGACCTAGGATAGAGCCCTCTCCGGGCAGTCTCACCACCATGACGAGCTTCCCTAGCACCCACTGGTGCTATAGCGCCGATCCACCGATGTTTTGGCGGGCTAAACTGTCCGGGCAACGTGACCGAAGGGTTGCCGAGCCGCAGCACCGTCGCCGGCTAGGTTAGGGCCATCGCCGGTCGGAGCAGGCGGTACAAGCGTGTTCAGCGCGTGAAAGTAGGCCCAGGCGGCGAGTTTCCGGCCGGGAGGCGGTCGGGAGACCGAGTCCGGCGAGCTTCGGAAGTGTGCAAGCGAGGGGGCGGCGCGGGAAAAGGGGCGGGCGCGAGGAAGAAGACGAGCCGGCCGGGCCCGCTCGTCAGTCCCTCGTGGCACAGGATGAGGATTTTCTGTTGCACCGGATCGGCTGTGAACGCGCGGAAAACAATCCTGTGGCCCCATGTGGCGCAGCTGAGGTGATGACACGTGGGAGCCGGGCCCGCTGTAAGAAATTTAAACTTTTCCCGATTAATTCAAATTCCAGAAATTCCTCAAACTTTAGAGCTCCATAACTTTTGCTAGGAAGCTCCAAATTTAGTGATTCAAATTGGGTTGGATTCATCTTGCCTAGCTCTGTTCAAATATACAACCCAATTTGTATTAAACCCATTAATTAATTCTGGAAAATTCTTCAAAGCTTTTTAGCAAAAGAATTTTAGAGGGAGTTTGGTTCATCCAAAAATCCCCAAATTTTGCCAGGATGTTCTTTAGGACATTAGTAAACCCCTGTAAAAGTTTCAGACCATTTGGAGTTGATTTGGTCAGAGCAATTCAAATTGAAAGGTGCTGTGTTCATTTGAATACAGAAACATTTTCAGAGAATTTCCAAAACTTGGAAATTCAATTCTGGGCAAACCTTGACTCCAAAAATGCTAGGAAAATTCATGCAAACTCTAGGAGCTATAATTGAAATTATAGTTCACTAAGTTGGGTATGAACAGGGGTATTACCTCAGAATAAGTTCTTCCTTGCTTATTTGCTAAGGAAATTATTCTGAGCAAACCACTCCATGAAAAGTGCTAAGGTTTGGTCCAGAGGGTTTTCTTGTGACAAGGAACTCACACGAAAATTATCAGCTCCATTGGAGCTCTAGATCACCCCTGTCCTGTTTACCCACTTAAGGGATTAAGATGGAAAAGGGGGAAAACCACTTAGCATTTAACCATGTGACTAAGTCCAAGCCAAACCACCAACACCAGTTCATATTTAAATTCTTAAACAAAGTTCCAGGTGTTAGAGGCTGGTTATTAGAACCAATAGTAGAAGTTTTACTCTAAAACTCACATTTGCATCTAAATTAACGTATAGTATTTCATTAACGTGTAGCCGTTGAAGAAGAGACTCCGGAAGTGCTGGACTTCCTTCTTCCGGACGAGGAACTAACTACTGACCAGCAGCAACAAGGCAAGCCCCGGTTTGCATTAACCTTTTTATAAGTTTTCTTTTGTTTACATGAGTCGTGTGAAGTATGATTGTGCATTAGGTGTAGGATGAATGGAACCCCACTTGCATAACCAAAGGTTCCTAAAAGAGTGAGGGTAGTGTCTAAGACCTCGAGTAGACAGGCTATGCTTAATGAGTCATAGGACTTCGGTACAAGTCGAGTAGTTGGAATCTACTCGCGAGATAGGCTTGGGACACACGGGTTCGGTGGAGTGATGTGAGATCACTTTAGTAATGAAAATGAGACTAGGCAGGGGCTAGGGCGCAACAAGAGAGAGTCTTGTGTGCGCGGCCCTGTCCATGTCGATTGAGGACCGATCCGTGTGCGGCCCTGCTGAACAAGTATTGAACGTACCGAAGGCATATCGGATATATGGGCCCCGATAAACCGATGTAGCCTAAACCTCCGGGCGTCGAGGCATAGCACACCGATTTATAGGTGTAGGTTGAGGGCAGCAAGGTGGAAATCTGCCAACGGGCATAGAGAGATGCTCCGTGTGGGGAATCTCCTGCTCGTTTCGGTGCGACCGGTTCGACGTTTGGGCTGTTGGGTGAAAGGTTGTCCCGTACGACATCGAGTGAGCGTGCTGTGCAGCTTCACGGGTGGGCGTACGTGACGTGCTCTTTGGGTTTTCCCTGCAGGTGTATATCGAGTCGATTCGCCGTCCCTCGCGGTGACGAGTACCGCTTGTTCACTGCGTCGTAACGTAGATTAATGAATGAAACATGTTGATTCAATATTGCTGGTTGATATAATTGTATTGCTACATGTGTGCCACCAAATACTGCTTACTAAATTTCAGATTTCATGAACTGTTAACTTGTTGCTAAAAGATGAACTAAGGATGAACTTGTAGGCGTGTCGTTTTGCTGAAATGCTACCAACCTATGTCTTGGTATACCTCATGTAGAGTTTCATGCTTAGGTGAGTCGGTTAAGCCTTGCTGAGCCTTCGTGCTCACGGTTGCTGCTTAAGTGTTTTTCAGGTGAGGAGCCACCCACGGACTCGGAGTACGAGTCCACCGGCGAGGGTTACCCTCCGTCGGGGACCACGGCTGAGTGGGAGCCGTACACGCCGCGCTGAGCTGAGACGTGCAGCTAGTGTGGGTTGCCCTAGGGCTGGGCAACCGACTTTTGCTAGATAGGCGGGCGTGAGTTGTGTAGTGTAGACTTCCGCTGTGTAACATAAACAATAGTTGTAACTGAAGTTTGTACCTGTTTGTACAGTTTCAGTTGTTTTCCCATGTAATATATTATGTTCTTATGACGTGTGCTGTCGGGTGTCGCATCGCGTGGCACCACCCTCTGCGATCCTGGATGAGCGGATTCCGGTCCGCCACACGCTTAGCTTTGGTAAGTTTCGGAGCTTGAGTGCAATGGTTCTGCTTTTAACTTGCAATGTTTCAAACCTGCTTTACTCTTATAGAAAGTTTGCTTAGTATTATTTTACTATTTCTTGGTGTGTTTTGGTGGTTATGGCTGATATCATTTTGCTATGGTTTACAACATGCTTATGTGAGGTGCTCACGTAAGATGTTGTAGTTTCGGAACTAACGAGAGTCAAGTCGAGGACTTGTGTTCGGAAGTATTGGTTGTTTATTCATGTGCAGGTGTTGCTTGAGTTCAACACATGGCTGGTGACGGGATCCATTGAACTAGTCTTAGGGAGAAGATGAGGTTCAACAACCAATTTCTGGAGGAATTGTGGTTGACTTGATCGGGAGGTCGCGCAGCATGTTTGGATCAAGAACAATGCATATGAAGTGTAACACCCCAAAACCTGTTAAGAGGGAATTTAAAAATTTTTGGACGTACTGCATGTGGTTCAGAAATTCAAATTCAAATCAAAATAGAAAAGAAAATGAAAAATAAAAAGAAAAATAAAACCTAACCGGCCAGTGGGCCAAAACCCACCAGCTGGCCCACCATTTCACCCCCAGCCCACAGCCGCGCGCCTCTCCCTCTCACTGACACGCGGGGCCCGCCGTCATCTCTTCCTCGCGCGCGATCGGCCGACCCCGGGATATCTCTCTCTCCCGAATCAAAACTACCCCCTGAAAACCGCGTCCCCCAGCCGAATTCTTGTCCCGGACGACTCAAACTCGATCACAACCGACACGCCGCCCTCCCCCGTCTATATAAACGTCGGCGTCGCCTCGTTTTTCCCACCCGATCAGCTGTTTTTCCTCCCGGTGAGAACCGAAGCTCTGATCACCGTTTTCTCTCGATCTTTGCTCGGGTTTTCTGATCTAACACGTCGATCCTGTTCCACCGCCTCCGGGGAATCACGCAGGTGCAGAAAACTCGGTAGATTTCGCCCCAGACACAGCGCCGACGAGCATCGCCGCGATTCCATCTCGGACATCGTCGCCAACCGCCTTCCAGGGCCTCCGAGCTCAAGAAAAACCCCGAGGTGAGATCCCCGACCTCCCCTCTACCGATCTATGCCATGAAACCCCAGTTTTATGAGGTATAGACAATGATCCGAAGTTCTCCGGCAAGATCGCTGCCTCCCGCCGCCGCGCGCCGCCGGGCAGCGCCGCCCGCACGCGGTCAGAGCGACGTGGCCGCTTATGCGCCGTCTATTTTAAATCGCACGGTAGAATTAAAACCCGCGCGTACCGGTTCGGCGATCTAATCTGAGCCGCCTGTTTTAAATCGGACGGTCCACATCAGCCCCGCATCATAAAGGCCGGGATTCTTACGCGCTACCCCCTGGGGATCTCAGAAAATACGAGCTAGCCCTGGAAACTTCTGATCGAGCCCCTGGAACTACAGAAATTCATGTAAATTCATTTAAAAATCAGTTTTAGCCCCTGGACTTAATAAAAATTAGCAAAACCTCTCTGTTATGCATAGTTAGACCCCTGGAAATTTGTAAAATAATAAATTAAACCCTATAGTAGGGTGAACTTACTTTTTGACCCTATATGGTATTATGTTTAGAAATTTGAATGGGTGACTAGGATTTAAATTTAAAAGGAAAGACAAACACATGTGCTAATTAAAGTTTAAACTCTACTAACACTTGGGAAACTTTAGAATGAACTAAAAATAAATTTTAGGCTGAAATGAAATTTGTTTGGGTGTGGTTCATATTTATTAGTTCTAGGAACACATTTTTTGGTTAATAAATAATTCTGAAAATTGGTAAAATAAATTTAAATTAGTTCACATCAGAGGAGAAGTTCAAAAACATATTATTTAAAATATTAGATCAGAACCTATTCTGTTTAGATGTTATGCCCTACTATTTAATATTTAAAACTCACTTTTAGGCATAGAAAATAAATCTGGAAAATAAAGGAAAAATAGGTATGCATAATTAGAAAATGATAAATGAAGTCTCCAAATCCAAAGATTTCAGTTTGGGATTTGGTAGAAGGTTTAAAAAACCCACTTGAAATAGGAAATTACCTTCCATGCAAACTTGGTAGCTAAAGAGTGTGTTAATTGAATATAAAGAATTTGTTTAGAATTGAAACTCATATATGTAGTGTGCAAATAAAAATCTGAATACAAAAGTTAGAAATCATAGACATATGTTTAAAAGTGCATGTAGGCCAAAAATCAACACATGTAGAGTAACCCCAACACTTAGAAATGTGAATGACTTTCATAGGTATGTATGTGTGTTTTGCATGAATTGAAAGTGTGAACTATGTCTTATGGATTGTGTTTTCTTTTACTATGTGTATTGGCATGAGTAGAACCTGCCCCAGAGCATGTTCTTCCCTTTCAAGACCAAGACTTTCCATTCTCAGAGCAGCAAGAAGAAGGCAAGTGTCCTTGACCACTTTGATCCTATGCTAGGATGTGTAGATAGAATTATTTGCATTGTCAATTGAAATATGAAACCCATGCTAGGAAGTTTCCTCAGAATTGCATTATCTTGTTTCCTTGTAGCTTGGGTTGGGATTTATTTTATCATGTCATTTATTTATATGTTTATGCTTAGCCATGCTTAGAATGGGATAATTGGGATATGAGATCATCAATTTATTTACCTTACTCTTGAATGAGATATTATGAGTTATGTAGAGGTAGGGATCGAGGAAAGTTGGATGATTTGGATGGTGCTGGGTGCACGAGACTCGGGTTTGTGTTTAGTACTTGCCTGGATCCTAAGGACTGGTTCATGGAGCGTGTAACCTGGCTTTACCGTGCCAACCACATGCTGAGATGGGGCAGCTTGGCCAATTAATTAGGTGTATCCCCGGCGTAGTATGGGTGTGTTGGATGGTGCGGGGAATAGGTGTCAGCTGGACTACCATATGAACCGCAAGGCTCAAGAGGGGGCCACTGCAGCGGGGTTGGAGCCTCTTGTATGCTGTTAGGGGTGAAACCTCAGTGGACCCATGCTCGTCGGGAATCCCTTTGTAAAGGCTTCGTAGTGATCTCCTGGCTACACACCTGGGAAGTGTGAATGTGGTTCGTAGCCACTGACATAATGGAAGTTCTTTTAGTCCACCCGGCAACGGGGGATGAAATCACTACATGTGGGTACAGTGGTGCAAACTATGCAGAGTCAAAAACTGTCATGACAGCCGTGCTCACGGTCAAGAGCGGCTTGGACTTATTCAAGATTAGAGGATGATGACCTTGGAGGTTGTGGATGTTAAGCGGGGAGCTTAACATTGGAAATGATGTTATGGTTATTTGATTATGATGATGTGATGGGAGATTGGGACCATTTCACCTGTGTAGTAATGTAGGTGCTTAATAAGCTAAGGTGGTAGGCAATAATTGCGTAGTGCTTTAACCATGAGTTCAACCTCTCCTTGTTCTAGCCATGCATGACATAACTTTCCCACACTTGCTGAGTATCAACGGTACTCAACCTTGCATATTTGTTGGTTTAAATTGCTGCTCAGGTCAAGGGGACTATGTGGTATTCAATGACCAAGACTTCGGACCCGAAGAAGGATTCTAGGTTTATGGAGTCCCCCGGGCAACACTTGTGACGGAGCCCACAAGAATAATATTCCGCTGCTATTTTATTTACTTGTTATGAACTTATTATCGTCCATCGGGACATATGCTATGTAAGACTTATTTATATTCGACACCTGGCTTGTAATAAATGATGCTCACTATTTGTCATCACATGTATGAGAAAATGATCCTGGCATACATGTGATATTCACTCGGTTGTTCTTCGGAGAAATCGGGTGTGACATGAAGGTATCGTGGACATTGTTGGAAGGTGTTTGCACGTGTGCAAGGAGTGCATGGACGTGGCAACATGGTTCCAAGGCGTGGTGAAGAGATATGGAAGTGGGGATATGGTTGAAAATGTTCAACCGCCTGGATTTTGCGCTCAGGCTGCGGCTGAGGCGGTTATGGTTTGTTTATGAAAAGTTTCGAGTTGGTTATAACAGGATTTCGTGTTAGGCATGAAGTAGAGTTGTTTTAGGAATGTTTGGGACGTTCCTAAGGTGTTTGGAAGTCTTAAGATTGCTTCTATCTGCGTATAGAAGAGTCTTGAGCAAGTATTGGAAAGTTACAGTTTGAATCTAAGTAGGAGTAGGAGTCCTAGTTTGAATTGGATTGGCCATAGAGCTGGTTATATAAGCAAGGGAGGCCAAGTCTCGTGTAGAGCACGACTTTGGGGCTGTTCCTCTGGTGTTTTGATAAATAAAATTCGTATTCTAAAGGAACTTTTGTGCCTTGTTCGTCTGACTTGTTTCAGACAAGTTCTTCTCGTCGAGTTTCTGTTCAGCACTACCTTGCTTTGGTGGTTTTATCATAACTCGAGTTTTACAGATCCAATTGATGTGATTCTTTTTGGGTTATCTTCACAACTTGATTATCTATCATCTATGAAAATTTCACGGTCATTGAATTTGTGGTTTCTGATCTACACAAGTTTCTTTATAGTATTTCAGAACTGTTTTTCTCGCGTGGGACAGATTGACCTTTGTTCGATCTTTCGATCGTAACTTGAGTTTATCTCAATGGATTTTCATATTCTTGTTGTGAAGTCTTCGTGACTTGATTCTCTACAATCTATACTAGTTTTGTCACAGTTGAACATGTTTAGATTAGTCGCACACACAGTTTCTTTAACAGATCGGTTTTCTGCTGAGGGGTGTTTTGTTGCTTCCGCTGAAAAGTTTTTATCTACCATTCACCCCCTCTGGTAGCTTTACATGTGTACTTCGATCCTACAATTGGTATCAGAGCCAGGTTGCTCCATTCTTTGTGATTTGCACTTGTTTTGTCTAATCATCATGGAGAAATACTCCGCCAAACCTTGTGTGTTTAGTGGTATTGATTTTCAGGTTTGGAAGGCACACATGGAAGCTTTCATCCAGGCGCAAGGCTTTGCAATATGGGAAAAGGTGTACAAGCCTTACGATGTGCCTTCAAACGATCAAGCCACGGCTACAAACTTGAGAGATGTCGACAACAACAACAAGGCTCGGAACCACGCCGATCTCTCGGAGACCATACAAAATGGCTCCGAATGAATTAGCTGAATTGAAGGAGCAACTCAAAGATCTGATGGAAAAGGGGTTTATTCGTCCAAGTTCATCACCATGGGGTTGCTCGGCTTTATTTGTGAAGAAAAAGGATGAGACGTTGAGGCTATGCGTCGATTATCGTCTGTTGATGCTGTGACGATAAAGAACAAGTATCCACTACCAAGAATTGATATTCTTTTCGATCAACTAGTGGGTGCTAAAGTCTTTTCCAAGATGGACTTAAGGTCAGGATATCATCAAATCAAGATTCGAGCGGAGGATATCCAGAAAACAGCCTTCTTGACAAGATATAGACTCTATCAGTATCTTGTCATGTCATTTGGGTTGATCAATGCTCCGGCTCACTTTATGTATCTTATGAACTCGGTGTTCAAGCCGGAGTTAGATCAGTTCGTCGTGGTATTCATTGATGATATCTTGGTCTATTCCAAATCAGAAGAGGAACATGCTAAACATTTGCATATTGTGCTCCAACAATTGAGAGATCACAAGCTCTATGCAAATTTAGAAATTGTGAATTTTGGATCAACCAAGTGTCATTTCTTGGACATATTATTTCAGCGGAAGGCATTGCTGTTGATCCGAGCAAGATTGAACAAGTGCTGAAATGGAAGTCTCCAACATCAGTCCATGAAGTTCGTATCATCTTAGGTTTGGCGGGATATTATCGGAGGTTCATACCAGGCTTCTCAAAAATCTCTAAACCTACGACGGAGCTACTGAAAAAGGGCATCAAATATGATTGGAGCAAGCCATGTGAGGAATCTTTTCAAGCGTTGGTGAAACACCTCACAACAGCCCCGATTTTAGCTCAACCGGACACAACCAAGCCCTTTGATGTTTATTGTAATGCGTCTGACATCGGACTTGGTTGTGTACTCATGCAAGGAGGACGTGTTGTCGCATATGGATCACGGCAATTACGGAATCATGAACAACATTATCCAACTCATGATCTCGAGCTTGCTGCCATGGTGCTAGCTTCGAAGATGTGAAGACATTACCTATTGGGAAATCTGGTTCATCTCTACACCGACCACAAAAGCTTGAAGTACATATTCACTCAAAAAGAGTTGAATATGAGACAACGGCGATGGTTGCAGCTGATCAAAGACTATGAGATTGAAATTCATTATCATCCGGGTAAGGCAAATGTGGTTGCTGATGCACTCAGCCGGAAATCTCATATTCATAATCTGATCATTACGCCGATAGAAGAGGAAGAACCGAGTCTCTACTTGGTTCCATATGGAGCTCTACATAATCTAGCTCTCATACCCACATTAAAAGAGGAGGTTATGAAAGCTCAAAAGCGAGACAAGGGCATGTCTCATATTAAAAGGAGGTTGAAGAACGGGGAGATGAAATGTTTCCGGTTAGATGATGAAGATACCTTATGGTTCAAGGATCGGATAGTCGTACCCCGTGATATGAGGCTGCAGAAGAAAATTTTGGATGAGGCTCATTTATCCAAATTTTCTATTCATCCGGGCAGCAACAAGATGTACCAGGAATTGAAGATTAAATTTTGGTGAACCCGGATGAAGCGAGAGATTGCTAAATACGTATCAGAATGTGATACGTGTCGGCGAGTTAAAGCCGACCACATGAAGAAAACGGGAACCTTGCAACTGCTAAGCATTCTGGCATGGAAGTGGGAGGATATTAGTATGGATTTCATTGTTGGACTACCTCTCACGGCTAATAAGCATGACTCAGTCTGGATGATCATTGATCGGTTAACCAAATCATCACATTTCATCCCGGTACATATGGGATTCCATGCCAAGAAGTATGCGGAGCTGTATATTGCAAGAATAATGTGCCTACATGGAGCTCCCCGGACGATCATCTTCGATGAAGGCGCATTGTTCGTTGCTCGTTTCTGGGAGCAGCTACATGCCTCACTGGGGACCAAATTGATTAGAAGTTCTGCATATCATCCTCAAATGGATGGGCAAACGGAGAGGGTGAACCAAGTTATCGAAGATATGCTTCGAGCATGTGCCATTCACCATGTTAAAGGATGGGACGATCATCTAGCGTTAGCGGAATTCACTTATAACAATCGATATCAAGCGAGTATCAAGATGGCACCGTATGAAGCTCTCAACGGCCTGAAGTGCCGCACACCCTTGAACTGGTGTGAATCTGGCGAGAGAGTTATTTACGGGATTGATCTCGTAAATGAAGATAAAGAGCGGGTAAGGCTTATTCAAGCAAATCTTAAAGCCGCTCAGTCCAGACAAAAGAGCTATGCGTATAGGAGACGTCGTCCTCTGGACTTCCTTGTTGGGGACCACGTATATCTCCATGTATCTACTATGAAGGGAATTCACCAATTCGGAGTGAAAGGAAAATTATCTCTGTGTTTTATCTGCCCCTTCGCCATCATCGAAAGATGTGGACCCGTGGCATACCGTCTGAAGTTACCGGCCGCCTTAGCCGGAGTTCATAACGTCTTCCACATATCTTTGTTGCGGAAGTGTTTGAATGTTCCAATGGAGATTCTCACGGGAGGCATCACAGATTTGAAGCCGGACCTCACTTATGTTGAGCATCCAACCCGGATAATTGATGAAAAGACTCGCGAGACCAGAAACCGGACGCTGCGATTTTTCAAAGTGTTATGGGAGAGTCACAGGTCCGACGAAGCTACATGGGAAAGCGAGGAGTATTTCCAGAGTTATTAGAGGCTTATGTTCTAGTCATCCTCCCCACATTGTTCTTAATTATGAATCTCGGGACAAGATTCTTTTTAAAGGAGGAGGAATGTAAAAGTCCCAAAACTTGTAAATGGAAAACTTGAGTTGTGAATAAAGTTGAGTTCAATTTCAAGAAACAGAACTTTCAAAAACTTTTATAAACATGTGGATGTGGTCATGTAAAAAAGGAGTTTAAATCAGTCTTTGAACAAAATTGTTCACTTCAATCATAAGGTGGCCATTTCAAAAAGGGAGTTCCAAACTGTTGGTTAAAAATTCTTATTTACAGTGGACAACTCAAAAATCAGATGGCATATTCAAATTCTTCAGGTCCAAATTATGAGGGAGACAAATTTTGAGAAAATTTGGAGGTACTTTGATAGGTATATCAAAGCGGCTTGTGAATTTTATCAGAATGTTAATTCAAATTTGAAACTGATGTAAACACTGTAGATTCTCCAAATGGATGTTGAATTTGGGCTCCATATGGTTGAATTATGAAACTTGCCAAAATTGAGAGATTTTGGAGGGGGATAAGAAGTGGGGCCCAATTGGTAGTCAGGTGTAACCTTGCTCCCTAAGTCTTCTCGGTTTTGTTTCACTCGGACAATGCTGTTCATCTCACGCGCGCCACCTTCCGAGTTGCAACCGACCGAACTCCACCTCTTGCTTCTGTTTGTGCTTGACCTGATCCACGGAAAGTGCACCGAAGCCAGTTCTCATCTCTCACTCACGCACAGAAGAAAACCAGGCTTTGCTCTCTCGCTCACGCAGAAACTGAGCAGAACATCGCCGCCGCCTCGGTTGCCACCTAGAATTCCAATTTTAAGTTGCCGTGTTCAAATGAATACAGAAACATTTTCAGAGAGTTCTGGGAAATTCTTAGCTCCACCTAGGAAAATTCATGCATGCTCCCTGAGCTATGTTTGAAATTGTGGTTCACTTGAATTTGCATGAGAGTGCAAATTTATTCAGAATTAATTCCTTTTTGCCTAAATGCTTAGGGAATTGTTCTGAGTGATCTACTCATTGAAAAATTCTGAATTTTGGTCCATATTACTTTCTTGTGACAAGGAACTCACAAGAAAATTTTCAGCTCCATTGGAGCTCTGGATCACCACTGTTCTGTTCAACCTATTTAGATGAGTAACACACACGTGATGAAATGCACTTATCACTTGATCACGTTGCTTAACCCAAACCCAAACCCAAACAACTAGCACCAGTGTCATTTTAAATTCTTAAACAGAGTTCCAGTTTTAAACTTGTCATTACAACTTGATAGCAAAAGCTTTACAATTAAACACATATGCATATTCATAACGTGTAGCATATACGTGAAGACTTGTGAACGAAGTGAAGTGGGATTTCAAAGACGTGGTGATCAAGTGATCAATCCTCAAGTGGTCTTCACTAACTGAATATATACTTATACACCTGCAAAACCAAGGCAAGCTCCTGTTTGCATTTAAGCTGTTTTATAAAGTTTTTACTTTGTTCACAATTATGGTTTAGAGTTGTATGTGCATTAGGTCAAGTATGTTTTATACTCCACTTGCATAACCAGAATGGACCCTGGAGTTAAGGGTAGAATAGAGTTTCCGCGCTGTAGATAATGCAGTGCTAAATAGGTTAGGACATCCTGTAGAAGTCGAGTAGTTGGAATCTACTCGCGAGCTACAGATCAGGATCACATGGTATAGTGGAAAGAGGCAAAGTAAAGTGTATATATCCAAAGATGAGACCGGGCAGGAGGGTTAGTCAGCGACAAGGCGAGGTCTTGGTCTAGTAGCTCTGCCTGTGTCGGTTAAGTACCGAAGCGTGTGCAGCCCTGCTGATCAAGTATTGAGTTGCGTACTGGATGCTTACTGCTATATGGGACCCAAGAAACCGATGTACCAGGTTAACTGGATTGTAGAGGCATACCACATCATCTCGTTAGACCTATGAGCCCGAGACGGCGCGAACGGTTCTACAGTACGGTGTCCTGCGAAAGGTTGCCACATACGACGTAATGAAGGACGCCAGATTTGGGTCTTTAGAGGCGGGCTTATGTGTTGAGTTACCGAGCAGGGTTTGATTCGAATCACCGTCCCTCGCGGATATGAGTACCGCTTGCTCACTGTGTTGTGACGTAGTAAGCAAGTTGTGTGAGAACAGTTTGCAAGCTTTAATTTCTGCTATGATAATTTGAATTTCATGATAACCATGTATGAAGTAGTGATAGAGCCAACTAAAGTTAATTTGCACCTTGGGACAAGTAACATTGGAATGAAGCGTTTCTTGTTTGATTGTGGAGTTCTAATGTTGCTCGGCGCAAGGTCACTACTACGATGGCTACAATCTGAAAGTAAGGATGAACTTGTAGGCGAGTCTTTGTGCAACTTACATGATTAGGTCTTAAGTTTATTTCATGTAGAGTTGCATGCTTTAGGAGAGACGGTTAAGTCTTGTTGAGCCTTTGTGCTCACTCTTGCTATATGAGTGGTTTTGCAGGTTAACATCGACACTTATAAAGAAGGTTGTCCGGTGAGACTCGGAGACGTCCGAGTCATGTAACACATGGAGAACCCAGCCGCTGCTATGTCTTCGTGTTGCTAATGAGAGGATTCCATGGGCTGGACCTCTTCTCGAGTGCTCATTAGTTATCCGTCGTGAGTTGGTTGTAGTCTTCCGCTGTAGCTATTTGATGTAAATTATTTACAAAGAACATTTGTAAGCTTCCGCTTTTGATTTATGTAATCCAGTTGCCTTATATGTGTGCTGTTGGGTGCCGCACAACACGGCACCACCCAATGTGATTCGCGGGCGAGTGGCACGGCCCCATGATACGGGTTCCAGGGCCCCTCACAAACGAGCCCTAAATGAATATGGCGTGAGAGTTTAAAAGATTCTTACCGGAACCTCGGTTTGAGCCGACCGAGGAAAAATCCCAAAATTTGCCGGTGATGAGCAAAGGTTCGAGCTGAACTTCGGATGTGAGCAACACGTGATCCTAGCGCTCCTCTGGGCGTCCTCTCTTGGGCATGAGAAGCTCCCAGTCAAGCTGTCCACGTGAGCGCTTTGCCGCTGTTTGCTTTCGGCCGCCTCGGGTACTTTTGTTTCTCGGTATAGAGGGGATGAGCTCACTTGGTGAGGGTGAGAGGAGGTCGTGGAGGTTGCTGTGGTGTTGTTTTGCTGCTCAGCCGAGGCTTTCACGTGAGCTATCGGGTGGCCGAGCGATCGATGGTGTGCAACAGCGGCTCTGTTGAGTTCTTGTGCGAGGAAGAGAAGAAGCCTCGGGGTCTCGGTTCTGTGCGAAACAAGAGCATGGGATCAAGTGATGAGAACGGAGAAGCAGCTCTCCAGCGCAAGGAAATCAGCTGGGAGGTGTCCTCGGCGTGGTGTCTCGGTGTCGGGCTGTGTTGCTCGTCTCTGTTCGAGTAAAACTGCCTCAAGCAGCGAAACAGAGACTTGGTGCTCTGAGAGATCTTTTGCAATTCGAGCCGCCTCAATGACATGTGGACCCCACAAGTCAGTCCCTCCTTATCCCTCTCCAAAATATCTCCAAAATTTGCAAATGATGGAATTCAATTGTGGGAGTTCAAATCTGATGTGCATTTGGATAATTGGGCAAGTTTCATCCAAATTTCAAATGGGTATTTGAATTCTTTGCAATTTAAAGTCCTTTTGGAAAATGAGTTGCAAAACATTTCAATAATTCATGAAAATTTGCATAGCCACTGATTTGGACCTAAGGAATTCAAATATGAAATCTGATTTTAAATTTGGCTGCTGCAAATGAGATTTTTAACACAACAGTTTGAAATTCATTGTGTTGCCCTCATTTGAATTTTGAGTTGAACAAATTTGTTCCAAAATCTAAATTTAGCTTTCTCACACATATGGGAACTTTCCACCTTGGTTTTAAATCCCCTTTGGGTTCCAAGTATTCAAATAAATAATGTAACTTGTGTGAAGAGAGCTCTCATGTCTATTATCACGTGTGAAAAGGTTTTAACAAGTCCCATTTTTCATACACACGAAGCCAACTTGTGCAAACATGAGTTTCTTTGTATTCAAAATTTTGGGACCTTTACAACTCGACTACTTCTAAGTTTTCAAAATAGGCTCTTTTCAAGCGTGCTATTTCCAATGCGGCTCTGATACCACGCCTGTGGGGACCACCCCGTGGTTCACCCACTCCGGGATCACAGAGGGTGGTGCCGTGCGATGCAGCACCCAACAACACACACAAAAGATTAAGAACAACATACATGCTTTTATTTTACATAAAAACAGCGGAAGTCTTTTACGAAACTTAATTATACAGCGGAAGTATTATTCTTAAGTATACTCTCCTACTAACTACGCAAAATTCAGCCGTCCAGCCCAGGGACGCTACACAGTAGCAACACTCACACAACCATCATGGTGGCGTGCAGGGCTCCAGCTCAGCAGTGTACCCCGACGGGGGCATCGCCTCGTCCTCGGACCCTTCCTCATAACTCTCACCTGCACACAGATCAAATATTGCAACCATGAGCACGATGGCTCAACAAGGCTTAACCGACACCCCTAATAATGAAACTCTACATGCAGGGATGTGTAATATAGGAAAAATACATTGCAATAAAGACACGCCTACATGTTAATCCTTACTTTCAGTTTTATAGCAACAGTTTAATGTGCCTTAGGCAGCCTTCACATCGGACGTCCACAATAGAACAAGAAATGCTTTCCTCCGATGTGGTTATGACCAAGGTGGAAGATAAACTTAATGAGCTTTACATCTAAAGCATGCATGGTTTCAAAACATTAATAGTTCAATGCAGCATATTCATCGGTCTTCTTTCACTTCTTACTACGTCACAGCGCAGTGAACAAGAGGTACTCAAATAACCGCGAGGGACGGTGATTGCAATCAATAGACACCAGGATAACATGTCACATTCACCAACTTTCAGTGTGTGGTGCTTCACACCTTCCTACTCTGCTGTATGCAGCAACCTTTCATAGGCAACCCAAATGGCGAACCGGTCCATCCGTAACGGGAAAGAGGTTTCTGCATGGAGCGTTTCTGTTCCCACCAGCAGATTTATACCTTGCTACCCTCAACCCACTCCTATAAAACGGTTGGGTAAGCCTCGGCACCCAGGTTAACCAATTACAACGTTTTCCTGGTTCCCATATGCCAATATGCATCCGGTACTGTTCAAACTTGTCCAGCAGGGCCGCACACGACTCGGTCATCAATCGACACCAACAGGGCTACGCACGTGAGACCTTCGCTCACTGCATCCTATCCCTCCTGCTGGGTCTCAGTTTCACAATCTTAAGCCATTCGCTACCTCTTTCCATACGGTGTGAATAAATACCTATCTCGCAAGTAGATTTCAACCACTCGACTTCTACCGAGATCCTAAGAACATTAGCATGGCATTTTGTACTCGTCGAGTTTGTAAACTACCCAACCATACATAGGTTTTAAAGGTTATGCAAGTGGGATGTCAATCACCCTAACTCTAATGCAAGCATTTCACCCTACGCACAAGTGATACAAATGAAAACTTTGCAAAAGTACTTAAATGCAAATCAGGGATACCTGGTTGCGAGTCAAACGGGAAGTTAGCGTCTGGTGGGAGGATGTCTAACGGCTCCCGGGTGTCCTCAACTTCGGTCACTATATGCAATGTAGAAAAATATATGTATAAGTGCTAGTGAAGTATAGGAATTACACTTCTATTCATAGCTACTGTTATTTAGGTTCCTTAATTGGCTTTGGAATTTTTCCAGTGGATACTCGATTCTATAAAGATGATCTGAGAAAAATTTGAAGAAATTTCATTGAAGCTTGTGGTCTCCAAAATTCGCACAGGTACAAGTCTTCTCTGAATTTTTGATCCCAAATCTGAAGTTTTGACATGGCTAACAGTGGAAGATCTAATTCGAGCAGGTTGTATGGTTCTAACAAAATTTGTTTCACCATTTTTGGAGCTACCTACAGGGAGATATGAAGTTTTGAAGTTGGTGAAGAATTCTGAAAAAGTTTCTGTTTGGTTTGAAGTTTTCAAATGAAGGCTGAACTTGGGAAGACAATTTAGCCTAGCAAATGGACCCCAATGAATCTCAAATTTTGACAGTTTTTATGAAGGATCTTCTGGCCAAATTTGAGGAAATTCCATAACAGGGATCTTCTGGAATTAATTCCCAAATATTTAACTTTGATGAATTTTGGAGAAAACTCTAGAGATCTTGAGATCAAATTTTTTTGCATTTCTGCAAAGTACTGACTGAGAGGAATTCAACAAAATTTGTTTCACAAATTTTGGACATCCCTCAAGTAAGTTATGGAGGTTTGAAGTTTCAACCATTTTTCTAGAATTTAATTCTACGATTTTTAGCTAATTTATTTAACCTGAGATAACCTACTAATTAAGCCCTCTTAATCAGATCCAAAAATCCTAGATTTTTCTGGAGCTCAGGAACTAGGAAAAGGATTTGCTGCCCAAATTTGGGAATTTTTCATAGAGAATCCTTCCTGGAATTAATCCCTAAAGGATTTACTAAAATGAATTCCACAGAAAATACTGGGCATTTTCTTGGCAATCACTTTGTTCCTCTGTGAAGTACTCCTTATGAGGATTCCAACAAAATTGGTTTCACCCTTTTTGGAGTTTTCTACACAAAGTTATGGATTTTCCAAGTTTGAACAGTTGCTGGAATTGTTTTTGAACAGAGAAGTGTTTTACCGGCTAACAGTGGGACCCATAGGGTGTTCGTCTTCAACCTCTAGAGCTCGGCGGGGCGGCTCGGTAGCTCGGCGCCGGCATTGAGCGGCGCGTCCCGAGCTTCTCCCAGAAAGCTAGTTTGCCCTAAAGCATCCCTAATGGTCGGGGAACGTGGAAGGGAGCTCAACTCTCGCAGCAAACGACGTCAACCCTAAGCTCGACGGTGCACCGACGTGGTTTAGCCGGCGGCGGAGAATTTCTGTCACCCAGAGCAAAGAATGAATGGCTTCCTTCGTGGTTCGGCGTGGGAGGGCACTAGTGAATGTAGCCTAGAGGGGGGTGAATAGGCTCATTGAATTTTTAGGTGGTTTCCTGAAACACTTAGCAAACTGATTAATTCCAGGTGGGCCGGACTAGTCCGGTATTGTGCGGACTAGTCCGGTATGATCATAATTAAAAGATCAAAGTGAGACTTGTTCCTACTTCAGATATTTGTGCAGCGGAAAATAAATGCTTATTTAAGTATAGTGAAGTTAGACACAATAACTCTCAATTTTAACTAAGTGTGGATGTGAATCAAATGATGACTAACACCCTTAGTTAAAAATTGAAGGAAGATCAATAAGACACGAGACAAAGTTTTATCCCGAGGTTCGGTTCCACCGAGGAATCTTCATCCCCGTTGAGGAGTCCACCAAGGACCGGGTCTTCACCAATCCTTCCCTCATTGATTCGCCACAAAGGCCCATTCAATTCCACTATCCACACACAGGGGTAAACAATTGTACGTGGGGCGTTCTCACAAACTGAGAGCTCCCACAAGATTACAAAGAGTAATTCTTCCTCCCACACACATGAACAAAGAACAACGATCAGCTATTGTGTGAGAAAAGACAAACCAACAGCTCAATGTTGAGAAGAACGACTCTCTCCTTGATCCAGTCTCTAATCCTCAAGGACTTAATCTTTCTGGGCTTAGACTGAGTGGAGAGAGGTACTTTTTGTGCACTTGGGGCGTGCGGCGGCGCTGGGAATCGAGAGTTCTATATGTGTGGCCGTGCACTTCTATTTATATAAGGTTTCCAAAAACCCTGGCGGCCGGGCTAGTCCGCTCTGTTCACCGGACTAGTCCGGTGTGCCGTGTACAATTTTCGTGTTGCATGCGGCACAGTGGAAACCCTAATTTATTGTGTTTACAGAAAGTTGAATGGACTAGTCTGGTCCAAGAGCGGACTAGTCTGATGTAAGGTGAATGCCGGTTCCAGAGAGTTGAATGGACTAGTCCGGTTTCTGAGCAGACTAGTCCGGTGCAAGGCGAATGCGGGTTCCATAGAGTTGAACGGACTAGTTCGGTTTCTGAGCGGACTAGTCCGGTGCAAGGCGAATGCTGGTTCCAGGGAGTTGAACGGACTAGTCTGGTTTCTGAGCGGACTAGTTCGGTGCAAGGTGAATGCTGGTTCCAGAGAGTTGAACGGAATAGTCCAGTTTCTAAGCGGACTAGTCCGGTGCACCTTGTTGTGAGGCAACAGAAAGTTGAACGGAGTAGTCCGGATTCTGAGCCGACTAGTCTGGTGCACGTGTTGTGAGGCAACAGAAAGTTGAACGGACTAGTCGGGTTTCTGAGAGGACTAGTTCACCGTGTTGTGAGTGATTGGGATATGTTTTAATCTCTTACCCCTACACAAGGATTTTGAGCTCTTGAGATGTGTCTCTCACACACATCCTATACAAGTATGTCTACATTGTGCTTGGTTCATGAATCTGTTCTTTTCCTTTTTTTCTTCATCACTTGATTTGTCACCTTTTTGAGTGCACCACTTCTACCTTACACGAGTTAATCTGCATCCATCTCAACAAGTTCATTAGGATCTCAATTCATTTGTCATCAATCATTCATAACACACAAGAGAATGCCTAGATGCACTTTCGATCTTCTCCTTTTTGGTGATTGATGACAACCAACTAAGATTGCATAATTAATGATAAAATTTTATTTTCATAAAGTGTGCATATATGAGAATGACAAATGAATATCAAGAACCTCTCACATATATGTAGCTTTTATGGTGGGATGCCTAAAAGTGTGTGAAACAGAATGTGGCATGCCACAAGAAGATAAGATCATATCAAAAGTAAAGGTAGTCATCGCATCGATATTGAATAGGCATCACACATCCATGTGTAAAGGTCCCAAAAATGTGAATACAAAGAAACATGAGTTTGCACAAATGTTGGAGTCATGTGTATGAAAAAGGGGCTTAGTTGAAACTTTTTCCACATATGATATCATAGGTGAGATTCTTCTAAAAAAACTTAGGGTTACTGCATGGATGGACCTCATGTGGATTAAAACCACAGAAGTGAAGAACTCAAGTGCAATGGGAGGGTTTAAAAATAAGAGTGTGAACTAAAGGTTAAACTCAAACTTCAAATGAGGGAAGGACACAATGGTAATTTAAAACTGTTGTGTTCAATCTCTTGTTTGCAGCAGCTAACACAAGAATCAAATTGCATATTTGGATTCCTTAGGTCCAAATTAGTAGGAAGGCAAAGTTTCATTAATTTTGGAAAAAGTCTGCTGCCCATTTTTCCAAATGGAGTTAAATGTGCAAGGGATTCAAATAAACATTTGAATTTGGATGGAATTTGTCCAAACTATTCCAAATGAGCTCAGTTTCCAACTTTCAAACATTTGGGTTGGATAATTGTCAAACTTTGGAGATCTTTTGAGGAGAAATGGTACTGACTAGTGGGGCCCACATGTCATTGGGGAAGTTAGTGTGCAAAAGATCTTCAGTTCAGGCAGTGCACGGTCGCTGTTTTTCTCCTCCCCGCAAAGTCACCACGCCACCGAGACAGCCTCGGGTGTTCTCAACGCGCGACACTGGGCGACCAGAGCCACCTCCTCCCCCCCCTCACGATCGTCGAGCTGGCGACCTGTTTTCCCCGCGCTTATCACCGCAGCTCGCGCGTCGTCTCAGTCCCCATTCGGGCGCACAGCAGAGACCTGCCGGTGCCGCTCCCCGTTCGGCCTATTGCGAACCGGCGTTGTTCCTCCGCTGAGCGAGTGATTTACGGCAGAAGTGAGCGCTAACACGTTCCCCAGCTAACCCCCTCACCACTCCGCTGTATTGTCACTTCGTTTGGCCACAGTTTAACGATTCCCGCCGAGCACCGAGGCTCCCCCGGCGGGAAACCGAAGTGGTCTCACGTGGACAGCCCCACCGAAAGCTTCTCAGGCCCGAGCTAGAGCACCCTCAGATGCGCTAGGACCCCCTGATGCTCGTCCCCGAAGCTCAAGCCATGAGATGATCTACCGGGCTCGAATTTGAGAAAAGTTCGCCGGCGGGCACCATCCGACCATCCGGTACGGTAATAACAAATTCGATCTTCTTTCTCGTTCTTAGGTCATGAAACCTTGCACACAGGACCGCCACTAGTCGGCGATCAGTAGCCCTTCACAACCCTAGTTGGAAAAACGCACGTAGACCACATAATTCCCAGAAGTTCCGAGCTTAAACGCGGAGGAGGTCTCCGGTGCATGGTGAGACACCATTAGCCGCCGGTCCTGAGCAGTTTTGAAGCTAGGTCGAGAATCCCCATGGTCCACTGGTGCTGTAGCGCCATTCCACCGATGTCTTGGCGGGTCAGATTGGCTGGGCGACGTTGCCGTACTCATACAGAGCCGCCGCACCGTGGCCGGCTAGGTTAGAGCCACCGCCGGCCGAGGGAGAGGATCCCATCGTGTTCAGCACATGAAATTAGGACCTAGCAGCGAGGGAGGGCTCGGAGGATGGCCGGGAGACCGGAATCCGTGGAACTCCGGCGAGCCCGGCGGCGCGCGGGCGCGGGTGGCCGGAGGTGGAAGACGACCCGGCGGGTCCCACATGTCAGCGACCGGGAATCAAATTTCTGATCGGCTGCGGCGCTGGGATCTGGTGTGGCCGCGCGGAAAATACCCAGTAGCCCCGTGTGGCTTGCCTCGGCGAGTGACACCTGTCCCCTGGACCCACAGTCAGTATTTGAACATTTTGGGGAATTTCAGCTTTCAGTTCAATGTTTAAATAGCTACAGCTTTTCGTAGGAGAATCCAAAAATTGTGAAACAATTTTTTTTGGATTCCTCTGATAGGGAAATATCCAAATATGAAACCCAATTTGTATGAAACCCATTATATAATTCTGGAAAATTCTTTAAAGCTTTTCAGCAAAAGAATTTTAGAGGGAGTTTGGTTAATTCAAAAATCCTCAAATTTTGCCAGAATAGTCTTTAGGGTTTTATTGAACCCCTGTAAAAGTTTCAGCTCAATTGGAGTTGATTTGTTCAGGGAAATTCATATTTGAAGATGCTGTGTTCAATTGAATACAGAAACATTTTCAGAGAATTTTCAAAACTTGGAAATTCAGTTCTGGGCAGATCTTAGCTCCAAAAATGCTAGGAAAATTCATGCAAACTCTATGAGCTATAATTGAAATTTTAGTTCACTAAGTTTGGCATGAACAGGGGTGTGATCTCAGAATTAATTCTTCTTTGCTTAATTACTTAGAAAATTATTCTGAACAAACCACTCAATGAAAAGTGCTAATTTTTGGTCCAGAGGGTTTTCTTGTGACAAGGAACTCACATGAAAATTCTCAGCTCCATTGGAGCTCTGGATCACCCCTTCGCTGTTCAACCTCTTAAGGTGATCAATATAGAAGAGGGGAAAACCACTTAGCATTAATCATGTGCTTAGATCCAAACCCAAACCACTAGCACCAGTGTCATTTTAAATTCTTAAATAGAGTTCCAGTTTTTGAAAACTTGTTGTTAGAACTTGTAGCAAAGTATTTACAATTAGACAATTGTGCATATGCATAACGTGTAGCATCTACGTGAAGGACTTCAAGTCATTGGAGTGGAGATCAAAGGAAGGAGGGAAGAGATAAAGCCAAGTGATCTTCACTAACTGGATTATATATATATATATATATATATATATATATATATATATATTAGCCCAGCAAAACAAAGGCAAGCCCCGGTTTGCATCCAAACTTACAAGTTTTTATTTGTATTCACATTATATTGTCTAGCATGTGTTTATTGCATTACGTCTAGATGGTATGAAACTCCAAATGCATGAACCAGAAAACCCTGGAGTTTAATGTAGGATATGTTATGTTATCAATTAATTATAACTGCTGATCTCAACAAAAGTGGATTATTTCCTACTCGTGAACAGGGATTTAGGGGGATCAATCGGAAGGGTTGGGAATTGATCCTCATAGTTGGGAATGGAGACCGGACAGTGGATGGATGGTCAACGACGTGGTCCTGTGAGCCTAGTCTATGTCTGAGTCGATTAATGCCCGTTCTCTTGTGCGGCCCCGCTGGACAAGTTTGAGATGTGTACCGGATGCATACTGGCTATATGGGACCCAGGAAACCGATGTAACATGTTAACCTTGCTGTCGAGGCATACCTCACCGTCTGATGCCGACGCTGAAAGGATAGAGAAGTCAGCTCTACGAGGGTTTGCCGTAGAGAGACTTAATCCCAGTCGGTGGGACCGGTTCGACATTTGGGTGTCGTGTGAAAAGGTTGCCACGTACGGTGTCAGTGAGGGTTGCTGTGTGCAACGTCGAGTACGGGCGTACGTGTCGTGTCAGCCGGGTGTTCTTGATTGCAATCACCGTCGCTCGCGGTAGTGATCATACTTGTACACTGAGTCGTGACGTAGTAATAAACTGGGAAACGTTTAATATGCTTCATGAGTAATCCTCACAATGGAGATGAGGAAAGATCAATACTTCACTAAATTTACTTTCCACCTCGGGCTAGTAGCGTCGAGGCAAAGCATTTCTTGTTTGATTGTGGAGTCTCGACGGTAATGGCGCAAGGTCTGTATGAGTCTAGGGTAGCTCACTAAAGTTACTTTCACCTCGGGCAAGTGACATCGAGATGAAGTGTTTCTTGTTTGATTGTGGAGTCTCGATGTAAATTGTGTGAGGACTATAAAAGTTGCTTAAAACTTGAAGTAAGGATTTTCCTTTAGCTCAAGATCATCTTTTATGTAAACTTCTATATTCGGCCCTCTATTTTCATCAGGTAGAGTTTCATGATTAGGGTGACGGGTCAGTCTTGCTGAGCTTCGTGCTCACAGATACTACCTATGTTGTTTTGCAGGTCATAACTGTAGGCTCATATGTACGGGTGCCCGATGAGACTCGGAACTCCCCGAGTGGTGAACTCATGGCAACCCCTGCCTCTGCTATTATGACAGTGTTGCTAGCGAGAAGGGTCCGCGGGCTGGACACCTTCTCTGTTGCTTAGCATAGGTATGAGACGTGAGTTGTAATAGTCTTCCGCTGTAGTTTATTTTGAGAAGTATTTGTAAAATTTACACTTTGTAAGTTTCCGCTTGATGTATGTAATATTATGCTTTATTATGTGTGCTGTTCGGTGCCGCATCGCACGGCACCACCCAATGTGATTCCCGAGCAAGGTGCCCCGTTCCCGTGAACCGGGACGGCGGGCCCTCACATCGTGGTATCAGAGCCGCATTGGTAATAGCACTGAATAAGGATCGTATTACGACAAAAAAACTTAGGATACGGTGAGGAAACGGTATTAGACCCACATAAGGACTATAGTAGTATAGTTACATAAAGCGGCATGACTAACATACTTGTTATAATTCTGAAATTTTAATTATGTAACGACGCACCTACGTTCAGGTAAGAATGGTAAGGAACGCCACCGAAAGTGGTTCAATTTCGGTTAGCTCCCCTGACGAGGAAAGTGGTTCAGGGCTAGATCCCACAGCTTGGTGTGAGATGTCAATATGAAACTCTTGGACTCTTCATGTTCCTGAGTTCATATGAAACGCTGATCCCTAGCGTGCATTAGGCAAGTAAGTGGATACCCCATCGTGTGGTCAGTAACGCGACAGTGTGTTCGTCTGGAATTAGCCCAGGAGGACATACGCAGCGCTTGCCATCAGCGTGCCCTGCAGGGCAGTAGGTGGTATCCGTTGGGTTGATAACATTCCAAACCGTGACGACCCGTTCATGATATACTCGGGTTACCCGTCGTGTGGTGTTGAAACACGATCACGTACTTTGAGACGTGACTTAACTCAAGGACGGTCGTATGACAATGATACGGGCGTTTGTATTTACTTTCTAATATGGAACTGCCTGAAATGAAACAACCTTTGAGTGCACCATTATTGAGTGTTCTTCTGCAGGTACTAACCACGTACGTATCCCGTGTAGTACACGTGTGCTAGAGACCGTTTAGTGCCACTGATAGAACGGATATGCCGGTATAATCCGGTTTAGGATTTTCATTTGGAAAGGCTACGTACTACCGACATGCTTCTTACGGTGCATTGACACCGTACTACACTTAATAACTCCTTCCCTATGAAGAAATAATTCATGAACTAACTTTCAACTAAAAATGGAAGTTTGAAATAAGTAATAGTTACTGAACTCTTATTTTGAGCTAAGATTCAAATGAGAGAAAGTTTAGGTTTCAAGGATTTCAAAAACAGAGTAATTCATGACCTAACATTCAACTAAAAATGGAAGTTTGAAATAAGTAATAGTTACTGAACTCTTATTTTGAGCTAAGATTCAAATGAGAGAAAGTTTAGGTTTCAAGGATTTAAAAAACAGAGTGCTCTGTTTCTGGCAGGAATTCTTTCTGGATTTTGACAGAGCATAACTCTGAGTAGCTTGATCCAATTAAGGTATATGATACAGTTCTGGAAATATTTTCAAGTGCTCTACAACTTTCTTGTAGACCTCCAGAGCAATATCACACGTTAAGTTGGTGAAAAGTCCATATGAAGGCAAACTGTTCAGAACCAGGACAGCAGAAAAACCTCTCTGGACCTTTCTGTTTTTAAGCCATAACTTCCTGTAGAAAAATCTCTACGGAGCCTGTGATACACCGTTGGAAAGGTTATGAGATATGCAACATTGTTGTAGTTCAAAGGTTGTTCAGATTCTTGTTGTATTTTCATATACAACTGTGATAAAGTCAGTCACATACAAAGGAGATGCTGGAAAATTTTATCCAGAAAGTCTGTCAACTCTGCGAAATCATAACTTTTGATCCAGAAGTGATATGGAGGCATTTGGATACTCGTTGGAAAGATATTGAAGTTAACTTTAACTTTGATATTCAACTTGAGTTATGAAAGTGCTTTTAACGGGATCAAAAATCTGGTTTGTTTAAGGACCGGTCAATCTGCTTGTAAATCCTTGCTGTTAGATACATCAGTTTGCGCTTAAATCATTTTGCTTACATGTTAAGATTTCATTATCATTGTTGCACTACTTTGTTTATGAAATAAATCAAGTGATAGTGTTGAACTGATAATGAACTCATGCAATTGCAGAATGGTGCGAACTCGTTCCATGAGTGAGGTGGGTGGTTCCAGTGGTGGTGGTGGTGATAACTCTCCACAGCAGGAGCAGCGAGCTCCGCAACAACAACCGCCACCAGGACCTTTACCCACGGTCACAATGGCGGACATTCTGGCTGCCATGATGGGTGCAAGCGATGAGCGAACCGACTTTCTCCGCACCCTGGTGATGAATACATCCCGTCAAGGGGGATGTCAAGGCGAAGACTTGCGCCAACCTCAACTGAATTCCTATGTTGAGTTCTTGGCAACTCAACCACCGGTTTTCATGGAAGTGGAGGATCCTCTGGTGGCGGATAGCTGGATCCGTACCATTGAGTCTAAGTTCGGGTTGCTTCAATGCACCGAACAGCAGAAGGTTTTATACGCAGCGCAACAACTTCACGGGTCCGCCAGTGCATGGTGGGCAAATCAAGTCGCCTCCTTACCAGCTGTACATGACTTTACATGGGCAGAATTCCGGAAGGCGTTTCTCGCGTATCATGTTCCTTCCGGAATAATTCAGCAAAAACTCGAGGAGTTTCTGGCCTTAAAACAAGGAGGGAGGGGTGCATACGAGCATTCGCGAGTGTTCAACAAGCTGGCACAGTATACGCCTCAACATGTGAACACCGAAGCACAAAAGTGTGAGTGGTTCTTCCGCAGCCTCAATCCCAAGCTAAAGGAGATACTCGTTTTAGCTGATCGAAAGAACTTCAATGAATTGATGAGTGCTGCCATCATGGTTGAAGATGCTCAGCGGGAAGTTCAGGCTGAGAAAAGAAATAACCATGTACCCCCGGAGAGCAGCAGTAGTGCTCCGCAGAAATACAGGGTGGTAGACAGCACCTTGAACTGTCAGCTGATGCAGCCGGCTCGACGACTCCAGCGACATTCGGGTCGTTCAGCTCAATACTCTGAAGTCGGACAGCTGCAACAACGGTATATGCAGCCACATTATTCTGTTCCTCAAGTGTTCTTGCCGCAGCATGATACGACCAGTGTCCATACCCAGAGCAACCAGGAACCGGCTGAGAAACCGTGCTTCACGTGCGGTTATTTGGGTCACATCAGCAGGAAGTGTCCAGAAAGGATACACCACAAATAAACTACACCAAAGCAGGGGATACATCAACCCCGTGCTCAGCTTCAATGAACTGCCCCAAAATCCGGGTGCATTTATCATACAGCTCTAGAGGATGTGCCAGAGGGGGCACCGGTGCTAGCGGGGATGTTCACCCTCAATGGGCTGCCCGTATTAATTCTATTTGACTCTGGAGCTACACACAATTTCATCAGAAGGTTGTTTGTGTGCAAAGCTGAGCTCTCCACCTCTACACCGAAGGATCACTATCTTATCCGCTCACCTGGTGGAAATATAGATGCTAATGAAGTAGTGAGCAAAGCACCCTTGTGCTTAGGTGGAAACTTATACCCCACAACTCTCATTGTGTTAGAGGGGCAGAAGATCGACGTGATTCTAGGAATGGCATGGATGAACTACCATGGGGATGTTCTTGACATCGGTCCACGGATTGTTAGTTTGGACTCCCCAATCTACGGTCTCCAAACACTTATACTTGAAGCCGTGGATTCCAAAAATCCAGTGGTATATCACAGTGTGACTACGAAACTGGAGGATATTCCAGTGGTCTGTGAGTACCCAGATGTGTTTCCTGACGATCTTCCATGGATGCCACCTGAGAGGGATGTGGTATTCAAGATCAAGTTAGCACCGGGAACCACACCAATATCTCGGAGGCCGTACAAAATGTCTCCGAAGGAATTAGCTGAACTGAAAGAACAGCTAAAGGACTTAATGGACAAAGGGTTCATCCGACCAAGCTCATCGCCATGGGGCTGTTCAGCTCTCTTTGTGAAGAAAAATGATGAGTCACTTCGATTATGTGTGGATTATCGGCCGCTGAATGCAGTGACGATCAAAAATAAATATCCACTGCCGTGGATTGATATATTGTTTGATCAGTTGGTGGGTGCCAAGGTATTCTCCATGATGGACTTACGGTCTGGTTATCATCAGATAAATATCAGAGCAGAGGATATACCAAAGACGGCTTTCTCGACTAGATACGGGCTCTATGAGTATCTAGTCATGTCTTTCGGGCTAACAAATGCACCCGCACACTTCATGTATCTCATGAATTCTGTATTCATGCAAGAGTTGGATCAGTTCGTCGTGGTTTTCATCGACGACATTCTCGTATACTCCAATTCGGAGGAGGAGCACACCAAACATCTCCATATTGTGCTCCAAAGGTTACGGGAACATAAGCTGTATGCCAAATTCAGCAAGTGTGAGTTTTGGATCAGCGACTACCATTCTTAGGCCACATTATTTCAGCGGAGGGTGTGGCCGTGGATCCAACCAAAATTGAGCAAGTCTTGAAGTGGGAGTCTCCAACATCGGTTCATCAAATCCGCAGTTTTCTAGGACTAGCGGGTTATTACCGGAGAATTATTCCCAGCTTCTCGAAGGTGGCTAAACCTATGACAGAGTTATTGAAGAAGAGCAGCAAGTATGTGTGGACAGAGGCCTGTGAAGAGGCATTTCAAACCTTAAAGAAACATCTCACAACGGCACCGGTGTTAGCCCAACCGGATACAACAAAACCATTTGATGTTTGTTGTGATGCCTCAGGCATTGGACTTGGCTGCGTCTTAATGCAGGATAGACGCGTGATCGCGTATGGATCTCGTCAACTCCGCAACCACGAGCAGCACTACCCCACTCATGACCTATAACTTGCTGCGGTGGTGCTTGCGTTGAAGATGTGGAGGCACTACTTACTCCGGAATCTAGTGCACCTCTACACCGACCATAAGAGCCTCAAGTACATATTCACTCAGAAGGATATCAATATGAGGCAGCGGAGATGGTTGGAATTAATCAAAGATTATGAGCTCGAGATCCAGTACCATCCGGGCAAAGCTAACGTGGTGGCTGATGCACTCAGTCGTAAATCCCACGTGAATAACTTGTCAGTTGTTCCAGATGAGGATGAAGAACCAAGCTTCCGGGTGATTCCATATGGGGCGTTGTATAATCTTTCTCTTGTGCCTACCATTAGAGAGGAGATTGTACAAGCCCAGAAGAGGGATAAAGGAATGCGGAAATCCGGGCAAGAATCAATGAGGATAAAATGAAATGTTTCCGTGAAGATGAACAAGGTGTATTATGGTTTAACAACCGTATCGTGGTGCCCCGGAACCTGAAGCTAAGGAAGAAAATCCTCGATGAAGCTCATATGTCCAAGTACTCGATACATCCAGGGAGCAATAAGATGTATCAAGACCTAAAAACAAAATTTTGGTGGACTCGGATGAAGCGAGAAATTGCCAAGTATGTATCCGAGTGTGATACATGTCGGCGAGTCAAAGCTGATCATATTAAGAAAGCAGGAATGCTCCAACCATTAAGTATTCCGGCATGGAAGTGGGAGGACATCAGCATGGACTTTATTGTCGGACTGCCTCTCACATCTAGAAAGCATGACTCCATTTGGGTGATTGTTGATCACTTAACAAAATCAGCCCACTTCATCCCAGTGAATACGGGGTTCCATACTAAAAAATATGCAGAGTTGTATCTCTCGAGGATTGTGTGCTTACATGGAGTCCCCAAGACCATCATATCGGACTGAGGTTCAATATTTGTTGCTTGTTTCTGGGAGCAACTACATGAATCTCTGGGAACAAAGTTAATTAGAAGCTCAGCATACCATCCTCAGACCGACGGTCAAACAGAGAGGGTGAACCCAATTTTAGAAGATATGCTGAGGGCATGTACCATAGATCATGGAAAGAACTGGGATAACCATTTGCCATTAGCAGAGTTCTCCTACAACAACGGTTACCAATCCAGTATTAAAATGGCACCATACAAAGCACTTTATGGCAGGAAGTGCCGCACACCACTCAATTGGTGTGGATCTGGCGAGAGGGTGATTTTCGGCATTGATCTTGTAAAAGATGCCGAAGAGCGGGTCCAGCTGATTCAAGAAAACCTAAGGGCCGCTCAATCTCGCCAGAAGAGCTATGCGGACCAGCGACGCCGACCCTTGTGTTTTGAAGACGGAGATCACGTCTATCTACGAGTATCCCCGATGAAGGGGATTCATCAATTCGGGGTCAAGGGAAAGCTAGCGCCTCGCTTTGTGGGTCCGTTCGTTATTACAGAATGGTGTGGGCCGGTAGCCTACCGTTTGGAGCTGCCACCATCCTTATCGGGCATCCACGACATCTTCCATGTCTCACACTTGAGAAAGTGTTTGAAGAGGCCGACGGAGATCCTTTCGGAAGACATAGAGATATTGCAACCGGATCTCACCTACGCCGAGAAGCCCCTCAAGATTATCGACGAGAAGAGCCAGATCACTCGAAATCGGACTTTGAAATTTTACAAAGTCCTGTGGAGTAATCACACACCGGAAGAAGCGACTTGGGAGAGTGAAGATTACATCCACAAGAACTATCCGGAACTTTTGTCGTAATTGTTGTAATTACCTTCCGCCTCGTCTTTCTTTTGTAATCTCGGGACAAGATTCTTTTAAGGGGGGGATTGTAAAGGTCCAAAAAATGTGAATACAAAGAAACATGAGTTTGCACAAATGTTGGAGTCATGTGTATGAAAATGGGGCTTAGTTGAAACTTTTTCCACATATGATATCATAGGTGAGATTCTTCTAAACAAACTTAGGGTTACTGCATGGATGGACCTCATGTGGATTAAAAACACAGAAGTGAAGAACTCAAGTGCAATCGGAGGGTTTAAAAATAAGGGTGTGAACTAAAGGTTAAACTCAAACTTCAAATGAGGGAAGGACACAATGGTAATTTAAAACTGTTGTGTTCAAACTCTTGTTTGCAGCAGCTAACACAAGAATCAAATTGCATATTTGGATTCCTTAGGTCCAAATTAGTAGGACGGCAAAGTTTCATTAATTTTTGAAAAAGTCTGCTGCCCATTTTTCAAATGGAGTTAAATGTGCAAGGGATTCAAATAAACATTTGAATTTGGATGGAATTTGTCCAAACTATTCCAAATGAGCTCAGTTTCCAACTTTCAAACATTTGGGTTGGATAATTGTCAAACTTTGGAGATCTTCTGAGGAGAAGTGGTACTGACTAGTGGGGCCCACAAGTCATTGGGGAAGTGAGTGTGTAAAAGATCTTCAGTTCAGGCAGTGCACGGTCGCTGTTTTTCTCCTCCCCGCGAAGTCACCGTGCCACCGAGACAGCCTCGGGTGTTCTCACCGCGCGACACCGGGGCTACCAGAGCCACCTCCCCCCTCACGATCGTCGAGCTGGCGACCTGTTTTCCCTGCGCTTATCACCGCAGCTCACGCGTCGTCTCAGTCTCCATTCGCGCGCACAGCAGAGACCTGCCGGTGCCGCTCCCCGTTCGGCCGATTGCAAACCGGCGTCGTTCCTCCGCTGAGCGAGTGATCCACGGCAGAAGTGAGCGCCAACACGTTCCTCAGCTAACCCCCTCACCACTCTGCTGTATTGTCGCTTCGTTTGGCCACAGTTTAACGATTTCCGCCGAGCACCGAGGCTCCCCCGGCGGGAAACCCAAGTGGTCTCACGTGGACAGCCCCACCGAAAGCTTCTCAGGCCCGAGGTAGAGCACCCTCGGATGTGCTAGGACCCCCTGATGCTCGTCCCCGAAGCTCAAGCCATGAGATGATCTACCGGGCTCGAATTTAAGAAAAGTTCGCCGGCGGGCACCATCCGACCTTCTGGTACTGTAATAACAAATTCGATTTCTTTCTTGTCCTTAGGTCGTGAAACCTTGCACACAAGACCGCCACTAGTCGGCAATCAGTAGCCATTCACAACCCTAGTTGGAAAACGCACGTAGACCGCATAATTCCCAGAAGTTCCGAGCTTAAACGCGGAGGAGGTCTCGGGTGCACGGTGAGACACCATTAGCCGCCGGACCCGAGCAGTTTTGAGGCTAGGTCGAGCATCCCCATGTTCCACTGGTGCTGTAGCACCATTCCACCGATTTCTTGGCGGGCCAGATTGGCCGGGCGACGTTGCCATACTCATACAGAGCCGCCGCACCGTGGCCGGCTAGGTTAGAGCCACCGCCGGCCGGGGGAGAGGATCCCATCGTGTTCAGCACATGAAATTAGGCCCTAGCGAGGGCTCGGGGGATGGCCGGGAGACCGGTATCCGTCGAACTACGGCGAGCCCGGCGGCGCGCGGGTGCGGGTGGCCGGAGGTGGAAGACAACCCGGCGGGTCCCATGTGTCAGCGACCGGGAATCGAATTTCTGATCGGCTGCGGCGCTGGGATCTGGTGTGGCCACGCGGGAAATACCAAGTAGCCCTGTGTGGCTTGCCTCAGCGAGTGACACCTGTCCCCTATACCCACAGTCAGTATTTGAACATTTTGGGGAATTTCAGCTTTCAGTTCAAAGATTAAAATAGCTACAACTTTGTGTAGGAGAATCCAAAAATTGTGAAACAAATTTTTTTGGATTCCTCTGATAGAGCACTATCCAAATATGAAACCCAATTTGTATGAAACCCATTATTTAATTCTGGAAAATTCTTTAAACCTTTTCAGCAAAAGAATTCTAGAGGGAGTTTGGTTAATCCAAAAATCCTCAAATTTTTCCAGAATAGTCTTTAGGGTGTTAGTGAACCCCTGTAAAAGGTTCAGCTCAATTGGAGTTGATTTGTTCAGGGAAATTCATATTTGAAGATGCTGTGTTCAATTGAATACAGAAACATTTTCATAGAGTTTCCAAAACATGGAAATTCAGTTCTGGGCAGATCTTAGCTCCAAAAATGCTAGGAAAATTCATGAAAACTCTATGAGCTATAATTGAAATTTTAGTTCACTAAGTTTGGCATGAACAGGGGTGTGATCTCAGAATTAAGTCTTCTTTGCTTAATTACTTAGAAAATTATTCTGAACAAACCACTCAATGAAAAGTGCTAATTTTTGGTCCAGAGGGTTTTCTTGTGACAAGGCAAAGCGTTTCTTGTTTGATTGTGGAGTCTCGGCGGTAATGGCACAAGGTCTGTATGAGTCTAGGGTAGCTCACTAAAGTTACTTTAACCTCGGGCAAGTGACATCGAGATGAAGCGTTTCTTGTTTGATTGTGGAGTCTCGATGTAAATTGCGTGAGGACTATAAAAGTTGCTTAAAACTTGAAGTAAGGATTTTCCTTTAGCTCAAGATCATCTTTTATGTAAACTTCTATATTCGACCCTCTATTTTCATCATGTAGAGTTTCATGATTAGGGTGACGGGTTAGTCTTGCTGAGCTTCGTGCTCACAGATACTACCTAAGTTGTTTTGCAGGTAATAACTGTAGGCTCATATGTATGGGTGCCCGATGAGACTCGGAACTCCCCGAGTGGTGAACTCATGGCAACCCCTGCCGCTGCTATTATGACAGTTTTGCTAGCGAGAAGGGTCCGCGGTCTGGACACCTTCCCTGTTGCTTAGCATAGGTATGAGATGTGAGTTGTAATAGTCTTCCGCTGTAGTTTATTTTGAGAAGTATTTGTAAAATTTACACTTTGTAAGTTTCCGCTTGATGTATGTAATATGATGCTTTATTATGTGTGCTGTTCGGTGCCGCATCGCACGGCACCACCCAATGCGATTCCCGGGCGAGGTGCCCCGTTCCCGTGAACCGGGACAGCGGGCCCTCACACCATGAGACATCAAAATAAAAATTACATGAAACTTCAAAATACATGTCCATGTTGTAACACCCTCAAATTTATTTCCATGCATTGCATACATTTTTCATGTAGAGAGACATTATAAAAGAAGTAGAAATAGAGAAAGAACTATAGAAATGGAGAAATAACTATAGAAATGAAGAAAGAACCATAGAAATGGAGAAAAAACCATAGAAATGGAGAAAGAACCATAGAAATGGAGGATGGAACTATCGAAATGGAGAAAGAACCATAGAAATGGAGGAAGGAACCATAGAAATGGAGGAAAAACCGCAGAAATTGAGAAGGGAATATAGAAATGGAGAATGGGGCATAAAAATGGAGAAGGGCAATGTAGAAATGGAGAATGGGACATAGAAATGAAGAGGGGAATGTAGAAATGGAGAATGTGTGGTGGACCGGGATCCGCTCATCCAGGATCGCAGAGGGTGGTGCCGCGCGATGCGACACCCGACAGCACACGTCATAAGAACACATTATATTACATGGGAAGACAAACTGAATGTACAAAATAGTACACTTCTCAGTTACACACTAGTGTCTTTATTACACAGCGGAAGTTTCTTTTGTACAACTCACGCCCGCCTATCTAGCAAAAGTTAGTTGCCCAGCCCTAGGGCAACCCACACTAGCTGCACGTCTCAGCTCAGCGCGGCGTGTACGGCTCCCACTCAGCCGTGGTCCCCGACGGAGGGTAACCCTCGCCGGTGGACTCGTACTCCGAGTCCGTGGGTGGCTCCTCACCTGAAAAACACTTAAGCAGCAACCGTGAGCACGAAGGCTCAGCAAGGCTTAACCGACTCACCTAAGCATGAAACTCTACATGAGGTGTACCATGACGTAGGATAGTCATATTGCAACAAATGGACTCGCCTACAAGTTCATCCTTAGTTCAACTTTTAGCAACAAGTTAACAGTTCAGGAAGCTGAAATTTAGTAAGCAATATTTGGTGGCAAACATGTAGCAATACAATATTATATCAAATCAGCAGTATTGAATCACCATATTTCATACATTAGTCTACGTCACGACTCAGTGACCAAGTGGTACTCTTCACCGTGAGGGACGGCGAATCGACTCGATATACACCTGCAGGTAAACCCAAAGAGCACGTCACGTACGCCCACCCGTGGAGCTGCACAACACGCTCACTCGATGTCGTACGGGACAACCTTTCACCCAACAGCCCAAACGTCGAACTGGTCGCACCGAAACGAGCAGGAGGTTCCCCACACGGAGCATCTCTCTATGCCCGTTGGCAGATTTCCACCTTGCTGCCCTCAGCCTACACCTATAAATCAGTGCGTTATGCCTCGACGCCCGGAGGTTTAGGCTATATCGGTTTATCGGGGCCTATATATCTGATATGCCTTTGGTACGTTCAAACTTGATCAGCGTGGGCCACACACGGATCGGTCCTCAATCGACACGGACAGGGCTGCGCACACAAGACTCCTTCTTGCTGCGCCCTAGACCCTGCCTAGTCTCGTTTTCATTACTAATGTGATCTCACATCACTCAACCGAACCCGTGTGTCCCAAGCCTATCTCGCGAGTAGATTCCAACTACTCGACTTGTACCGAAGCCCTATGAATCTTTAAGCATAGCCTATGTACTCGAGGTCTTAGACGCTACCCTCACTCTTATGGAAATTTTCTGGTCATGCAAGTGGGGTTCCATCCATCCTATACCTAATGCACATTCACACTTCATATGACACATGTAAACAAAGTAAAACTTATAAAAGGTTAAGGCAAACCAGGGCTTGCCTTGTTGCTGCTGGTCAGTAGTTAGCTCTTCCTCTGGAAGCAGGAAGTCGATAACCTCCGGAGCTTCCTCGCCTTCAGCGACTACACGTTATTGAAAGACTACATGTAAATTTAAATGCAAAGTGTAAACTTGAATACTTAACTACTAATAACTCTAGCCAGCCCTCCCCTTTGGTTCTGAAATTTTTATTGTGGCTTGGTAGGGTCCTAACCAGATTCTTGACCAAGTTTCATTTGAAACAAAGTTCATTTGAACCTTGTACAAATAAAAGCCCATTTGGTCAATATTTGAGCCTCTGAATAATTCCAGGGGTTTTCATGGCTCCAACCATTACTTTCTGGAAACTAGACTTTAAGATGGTTCTAATGGAGTTGGTTTCATGTTATTTGAAGAATTCTACAGAAAGTTATGCCCTAATTAAGATTTGAGAAAATCTGAAAAATGTTTCTGTATATTTTTCTATTTTCTCTGGGTAGTTCTTTTAATCACCCCATTAGGGTAACTAAATGAACTTGGATGAGTCTGAAAATTTTACTGGTATTCAGGTATTTTCTATGGAACCTCTCAGCCAAATTTAAGATTTTTTCATAAAGTAGTTCTCCAGATAAAATTCCCAACAGTTCACATTTTAGGGATTTAATTCTGGAAAACTATTCACTTTCATGAGCTGAATTTGGTATTGCTGGAAAGTACTCAGAGTTCTGAGTTCAGCAAAATTTGGTTCATCGAATTTGGAGTTTCCTAGCCAAAGTTCTATGCATTTGAAGTTTGAACAAAAACTGGAAATTCCAAAAATGTTTAAATCCTGCGGGTGGGTCCCACTCTTCGAGCTGGCCCACTCAGAATGCGGCCACACCGCGGCCCACGGGGTTTTACCCGCGCTGCCGCACCGAATCCCGGCCGCAAACCGATCCCCGCGCGAGGTCAGAGGCTGACCGGTGGACCCGGCCCCCCCTCGTCTACCTCGCGCTCTCCCGCAACTCCCGCGGCGGCGCCTCGCCGGAGCGCTCGCCGCCGGGCGTTTCACTGCCCGAACTTTGATGGAACTTGCCGCCTGTGTCTAACTCGACTCGGAGAACACGCTGGTGCCCTCACCGGAGCTTGACAACGGCCAGAACAGTGCTCCCGCCGGCAACAGCGGCCGGGAGCTCATCGGCGACGTCAAACTCAGCATCCCCTGCACCTTTTTCGATGCTGTTTGCTCGGGGAGCTCCGCTGACACCCGCTGATCATGGATATGGGAACCGATCTCTGTGAAAACAGCTGCAACTACGACCTCACCGGTGACCTAGACCGGAAATCGGCGCCGATGCAAAAAGCTCGAAGAACATCGCCCATACTTGATGAAACTCGATGATTTCTGATCTCAGAGATGCGTGGGCGAGTCTAGATCATGTCTTCAGCTCGGCCTAAGGAGTGGTGGCTTACTTGCTACGAATTTCTGGATTTCGCCTGGTTCGGTTCTAAACACCCCGACACACAAATCCCCCAAATTCTTTGCCGACCGTGCGAGAGAGAGGGCGAGGTCAGTACCTTGAGGCGGTTCTTTCTTGTGTTGCTTGTCGGCACGAGAGTGCCTGGTTTTCTCGGACGCCGGCGACCAGAGAGCGGCGAGGAACAGGTTTGCGCGCGGAGGCGATTGTGGGAGGGGGAATGCTGGGGCAGCCGGGGCACCGTGAAAACAGCCGAGCGAGCGTTGCGCTGGCGTGGTGACTCCGCGCTTTCACCGTGCGGTGGCCTCGTTGGGACGGGGTCGACCCCGTGCGCTGTCGCCCGTAGGGGTGTTCGACCTCGTGCCTGAGTCGGTTTGATCCCTGGGTGGCTGACCAGTGGGCCCTCTTCTCCCCTCTAATTCTTTCGCCCCCTTTCTTTTGTAAATATCCCAGCTACTGAACATTGAATGGGAGACTTAGCCCCCAAGTTCTGGTTTAAATTTCAATTCTCAAATTGGAACTGTGTTTGGCTAAATTTGTTGCATGTTTAAACTGAAATTGAAATTCAGTTTTGAATTCTTGCAAATTTAGCTCTTGACAAGATGAACTCCAATGAGGATGGAAATTGGTGGGCTTACTCAGAAAAATGTGCTGAGTTTGAATATGCAGCTAACTTTTGAATTTGGGTGATGAAAGTTGCTGCAATTTGAATTTACATTCAAATTGGCCTCTTTTTCAAATACCTCTAAAAGTGCCTCAAAAAGTGTTGGATTTACATGAAACTTGGACTGAACCTTCCCAAGACTTTTTAAGTTCTAGGGGTGAGCTCAACCTCTCATGTTCATGTGTACAAATCCACCTTTGTGAAAATGAAGGCTTCCCCCTCTAATCACTCTTTTGATGGAGGTTACTTGCTCTTCTCAATATTTCCCAAGATATCCACAATAAAAACTGTGGTGTTGTAACACCCCAAAAATCTTGTTAAGACCCTAAATCCTGTTAAGAGGGGAATTTAAAAATTTTTGGACGTGTTGCATGTTTTGCAACAATTTAAATTCAAACTGGAATTCAATTTAAACTCAAAACAGAAAAGAAATAGAAAAAGAAAAAGGAAAATGGAAAAAAACCGGCCAGTAGGCCGAAACCCGCCAGCCGGCCCATTTATTCCCACGCCAGCCCACAGCCGCGCGCCTCCCTCTTTCCCACTGACAGGCGGGGCCCGCCAGCCTTCTTCTTCCTCGCGCCCGCACCGGGACTCTCTCACCCGAATCGAAACCGATCGGGAATTCCTGCGCATCCCCGCCGAATTCCATTCGTAGGCAACGCGGACTTGATCTAAACCACCCCGCCGCCTTTCCCCGTCTATAAAAACCCCGGCCTCGTTCTGTTTTTCCCACGCGATCCGATGATTTTTCTCCGGTGAGAAACCGAGCCTTCTCCGGCGAATTCTGGCCGATCTAAGCTCGGAAATTCCGATCTAACTCGCTGGTCTTGATCCACCGCCTTCGGGGAACCCTGCAGGTGCAGAAAACTCGGTGACTTGCGGTTCAAACACAGCGCCGACGAGCCTCGCCGTGGTTTCACTTCGGACCTCGTCGCTGACCGCCTTCCAGGACCTCCGAGCTCAACAAAACCCCCGAGGTGAGATCTCCGACCTCCCCTCTACCGATCTATGCCATAAGATCACAGTTCTAGGAAGAATTCTCGAAGATCCGAAAGTCTCCGGCGAGATCACCGCCTCCCGCCGCCGTGCGCCGCCGGGCAGCGCCGCCCGCGCTCGATCAGAGAGATGTGGCCGCTTGTGCGCCGTTTATTTTAAATCGCACGGTAGAGTTTAAATCCCTGCGTACCGGTTCGATGTTATAATCTCAGCCGTCGGTTTAAAATCAGACGGTCTACGTCAGCCCCGCTTTATAAAGACTGGAAATCTTACGTGCTACCCCCTGGGGTTCTCGGGAAATAAGAGCTAGCTCCGGAAACTTCTGATCTAGCCCCTGGAACTTCAGAAAATCATGTAAATTCATTTAAAAATCAGTTTTAGCCCCTGGACTTAATAAAAATTAGGAAAAAACTCCTCTGTTAAGAGTAGCTAGACCCCTAAAAATTGTTAAAATAATATTATAGACCCTGTAGTGGGGTGAGTTTAACTTTTTAGCCCGGTTTGATATTTAATTTAGGAAATTGAATATGTGGCTAGTATTTAAAATTTAAAAAGTGGGACAAAACATATTGTCAAAATTAAATTAAAAACTTTCTCAGTACTTAGAAAACTTTGGAGTGAGATAAAAATATATTTTGGGCTGAAATGAATCTGTTTCATTTATTATTCACATTTATTAGTATAGGGACACCTTTTTAAGTAAAAATAGTTCTGAAAATAGTGAAAATAATTGTAAAATAGTTTACATCAGAGGAAAAGGTCAAAAATATATTAGTAAATATTTTAGATCAGAACCTATTCTGTTTAGATGATGTGTCTTGTTATTTTCATAATAAAGTTCACATTTAGGCATAGGAGATAAATCTAAAAATATAGCAACTAGAAAATGATAAATGGAGTCTCTAAAATCCAAAGAATTCAGTTTATGGTTGGTAGAAATTCTGAAGACACATATGGAGAAGGCTAATACCTTTCATGCATTCTTGGTAGCAAAAAGGTGTAGTGATTGAATATAAGGAATTTATTTAAATTGGAAACTCATATACATAGTATGTAAGCATAAATGTGAATACAAAAGTAGGAATCATATACACGTGATTAAAAGTGCATGCAAGCCACAAATCAACACACATAGAGTAACCACAACACATATAATTGTGAAAGATTTTCATAAATATGAATGTCTGGTTTGTATGAAGTGGAAGTGTGAACTATGTCTTATGGGTTGTTGTTTTTCTTTTGCTATGTGTGATGGTATGATGTAGAACCTTCTCAAGAGCAAGTTATTCCTTTCCAAGATCAGGACTACCCATTTCAAGAGCAGCAGGAAGGAGGCAAGTGTCCTTGACCACTTTGATCCTATACTAGGATGTTTAGATAGAATTATTGCATTGTCAAGTTAAATATGAAACCCATGCTAGGAAGTTTCCCTAGAATTGCATTACCTTGTTTCCTTGTAGCTTGGGTTGGGATTTATTTTATCATGTCATTTATTATTATGCATATGCTTAGCCATGCTTAGAATGGGATATTTGGGATATGAGATCATCAGTTTATTTTACCATACTCTTGAATGAGATATTGTGAGTTATGTAGAGGTAGGGATCAAGGCAAGTTGGATGTTTTGGTTGTGTGCTGGGTGCACGAGACTTGGGTTTGTGTTTAGTACTTGCCTGGATCATAAGGACCGGTTCATGGAGCATGTAACCTGGATTTACAGTGCCAACAACATGCTGAGATGGGGCAGCTTGGCCAATTAATTAGGTGTATCCCCGGCGTAGTATGGGTGTGTTGGATGGTGCGGGGAATAGGTGTCAGCTGGACTACCATATGAACCGCAAGGCTCAAGAGGGGGCCACTGCAGCGGGGTTGGAGCCTCTTGTATGCTGTTAGGGGTGAAACCTCAGTGGGCCCATGCTCGTCGGGAATCCCTTTGTAAAGGCTTTGTAGTGATCTCCGGGCTACACACCTGGGAAGTGTGAATGTGGTTCGTAGCCACTGGCATAATGGAGGTTCTTTTAGTCCACCCGGCAACGGGGGATGAAATCACTACATGTGGGTACAGTGGTACAAACTCTGTAGAGTCAAAACTGTCATGACAGCCGTGCTCACAGTCAAGAGCGGCTTGGACTTATTCATGATTAGAGGAGTGATGGTGTTGGAAGTTGTGGATGTTAAGCGGGGAGCTTAACATTGGAAATGATGTTATGGTTATTTGATTATGATGATGGGATGGGAGATTGGGACCATTTCACCTGTGTAGTAATGTAGGTGCTTAATAAGCTAAGGTGGTACGTATTAATTGCGTAGTGCTTTAACCATGAGTTCAACCTCCCCTTGTTCTAGCCATGCATGACATAACTTTCCCACACTTGCTGAGTACCATTGGTACTCAACCTTGCATATTTTGTTGGTTTATATTGCTGCTCAGGTCAATATAATGAGGTGGTGTATAATGACCAAGACTTTGGACCCGAAGAAGGTTTCTAGGTTCATGGAGACCCCCGGGCAACGCCTGTGACGGAGCCCTCAAGAATAGTATTCCGCTGCTAGTTTATTTACTTGTGATGAACTTATCATTGTCCATCGAGACATTTGCTATGTAAGACTTATTTATTCGACACCTGGCTTGTAAAAAATGATGCTTCACTATTTGTCATCACATGTATGAGAAAATGATCCTGGCATACATGTGATATTCACCTTGGTTGTTCTTCGGAAAAATCGGGTGTGACAGAAGTGGTATCAGAGCCAAGGTTGCCCGTAGGAACGTGAACCTAGGTAGAAATGGACGTATTTAAGGGCCTTATTTTCTTAAAAACTATTTTTACAAGGTGTGTGTTGAAAAGTGTTATTTAATGAGTCACTTTCTTCATCTTACCCAATTTTTATTCAAAATAGGATTTTTGTTTAAAAAAGTTTATCTAACCTAAGTTTAAATGCCTTTTGTTTTAGATGGTTCGCATGATTCGCACCGCTCGCAAGTCCACAGGAGGGAGAGTTCCCGTAGTTGCCCGTGCCCAAAGAGAGGAGAGCCGTCCGGTGACGTACCTTTCCTATGGATTGGCAGTAGGAGGCTTGTTGCGCTGTCTTCGACGTATGCTCAAAGCCGCCGGCAATACAGGCAAGCTAATCATCCACTATAACTCCACCAGGACCATCCGTGAGAAGAGGGAAGAATGGAGTTCAGATATGAGGATTATACACGAAAACCAGCTGCTTAAGATCCACCGCTCTCCAGCCTGTAGAGCGACACAGGTCGATGCGGAGAAGGATGTCACCTGGGAGGCCATCACCTGCCAGAGTCACATCTATCGTCGCCACCTGGACAGGAATGAGTACATGTATGTCCTCCAGTGTGAGAGTGGTACCACGGAGTACAAGTACCCGCCAGTGCAGCAAGGGACTTCCCATGAGCACATGGACTTGTGCTTGGAGGATGTTGCTATGCTCAGCACTCGACTGCAGGAGTGTCAGCAAGAGCTTCAGGATGTTCGGGACACCCTGAAGGAAATGGAGGCTTTGCTGCGAGCCTGCTTGAGGGCGAGAGAAAGAGGAGATGGGAATGAACTGTGTGTCACCGTAAATGATACATGGACTCCTGACTCCCCAGATCGCCGAGCGATCAGGCGTCGTCGCACTTCTCCACCAGCAGCCTCCCCACCAAAAGCAGAGTCAGAAGGCAGCCGAAATGATGAGGAAGATCCTGAGGAGCCAGCTCAAGAAAACGAGTAGAGTAGAGCCTTTCCCTTAAATTAGAAGGATGTCGAGTAGTCGAGTCGTTACGTTAGTAAATGGTGTGTTAATGCTTGGTGTGTGACGTGAGTTGTGGAAGCCATGAGCAATTGTCCACAGCCTCGTCTTCAGATTGTTCTACCCTGGTGTGTGAACCCACATGAAATAATATAGCATTTATTTTTGTGTGAGAAATAAACCCTCAGAAAAGTATAACAAAGCCTCAACACTTCAAAAGTACAAACAAATGAAAGTAGTAAGATGATACTAAATGCTTTCAAATTAACATTGGTTGATTCTGCCAGATGGCCGGAAGAGGAAAAGGACGTGCTACCAACCCCGCCAACAACAACGATGAGGCCTGCAACCCTCATCTTTCTGGAGGCCAGGACCGGGGTGGTCGCCGTGAAGGAGTTGATCCCCTCCACCAAATGTTGGAGAATCAAAATCAGCTCATCCAGAACTTGACTCAAGTGGTGGCCAACTTGCATCAAGTTCCACCTCCACAAGCTGCACCACGCCAACCAAGGTTGAGTGAGTTTCTAGGAACTCAACCTCCAAAGTTTGCAAGTGCTGCTGAACCTCTGGAGGCAGATGATTGGCTCAAGACCATTGAGAGCAAGATGAGGATCATACAGTGCCAAGGGTATGAGAGGGTGCTGTTTGCCTCTCATCAATTGCATGGACCTGCTGTTGATTGGTGGACCGCCTACGTGGCCGCCCATCATGACCCTGAGAACATCACTTGGGAAGAGTTCAAGCGTAGCTTCCGCAACCATTACATCCCAAGAGGTGAACTCAAAAACAAGAGGAAGGAGTTTTTGGGACTGCAGCAGGGAAACATGACGGTGAGGGAATACCTCACTAAATTTACTCAACTATCCCGTTATGCCCCACGGGACATAGATACTGATGAGCAGAAACAAGATTGTTTCGTGGAAGGACTTACCGCAGAAATGCAGTGTGCAATGTCCTCAAATGAGTATGAAAGCTTCCAAAAGATGGTGGACAGAGTGTTTGTGGTGGAAAGGAAACTGAAGGCCTTGGAAAATGAGAATAAGAGGAAGGCCGGGTGGTCACATCAAGCCTCAGGGAGCAACACCCACCCACGTCTGATGCAGCAACCTGCAGGGCAGACGAACCGTGCTGTGGTACCATACTCAGCACCAAGGGGGTACAACCCGAACTTCAGGCCTCCCGCAGCACCAGCACAGCCACAACGTCAGTTTGTACAGCAGCCTCGCCCCGCATATCCACCTCGACCAGCAGTGCAAGGACCTCCAAACCAACCCCAAGACAATAAAGGCCAAGCACCTAAGGTTGGGGTGCAATGCTTTAGCTGTGGTGAAGTGGGGCACTACGCCCATAAGTGCCCAAAGAAGAAGCCCACGCAGCCACAACAGCAGAATGTAATGAGAGGACGGGTGAACCACGTCACTTTGGAGGAAGCACAAGAGGCACCCGATGTGGTAGTTGGTAAGTTTCCTGCCAATTTACACATTGCAACCCTGCTGTTTGATTCTGGTGCTACCCACTCGTTCATTGCTCAAGGGTTTGTTAAGAAGCATGACCTAGCAACCACACAAATGAAACATATGCTAGCCGTAAACTCTCCAGGTGGAGAAATAAGGACAAGACAAGTGTGTCCCAAGGTGAACCTAGACATTAATGGGGTAGTATTTACTGCTAACCTCATAGTGATAGATTCATAAGGGATAGATATTATCTTGGGTATGGATTGGTTGACAAAACATAAAGGAATCATCCATTGTTCGACCAGAACGGTGGAACTAACTCACCCTAGTGGCACAAGAGTAAAGCTCATAACAATACACGAGCCCAGGAGGGACATTAAATTAAATCAAGTTGAGGTGAAAGTTGAGGAAATCAGGACCATCAGGGAATATCCAGATGTTTTTCCGGAGGAGTTGCCAGGTATGCCTCCCGATCGTGAAGTGGAATTTGCAATTGAGCTAGTGCCTGGAACAGCCCCGATATACAAGAGACCTTATCGGATGGACTCCAAGCAGCTAGAAGAACTCAAGGATCATTTGAGAGAATTGACGGAGAAGGGGTATATTCGCCCTAGTTCCTTACCATGGGGAGCTCCGGTGATATTTGTGCCCAAGAAGGACGGAACCCAAAGGTTATGCGTGGATTACCGTGCCTTGAATGAGGTAACCATCAAGAACAAGTACCCATTACCCCGCATTGAAGACTTGTTTGATCAGTTGAGGGGAGCTTGTGTGTTCTCGAATATTGATCTCAGGTCGGGATACCACCAACTCAAGATAAGGCAATCTGATATTCCCAAGACAGCTTTCGTATCTCGGTACGGACTGTATGAATACACTGTCATGCCTTTCGGGCTAACTAATGCCCCGGCATACTTCATGTATCTCATGAACAAGGTATTCATGGAATATCTGGACAAATTTGTGGTGGTTTTCATAGATGACATTCTCTTCTTCTCCAAAGATGAAGAAGAACATGAGAAACATCTAAGGTTGGTGTTGCAAAGGCTGAGAGAACACCAATTATATGCCAAGTTGAGCAAGTGTGAGGTTTGGCTGAAGAGAGTTCCCTTCTTAGGACATATAATCTCGGAGGGAGGAATCTCCGTGGATCCTGCCAAAATCGAGGATATACAGAAGTGGAAGACCCCTGAAAATGTCGGGGAAGTTCGAAGCTTCTTGGGATTGGCTGGATACTATCGACGGTTTATTGAGGGATTCTCTAAAATCTCGAGACCCCTCACCAAACTGTTGGAGAAGAGAATCACATTCACATGGACGCCACAGTGCCAGACGAGTTTTCAGGAGCTAAAGAAAAGATTGACCACAGCCCCAGTGTTGGTTATGCCAGATATGCAGAAGAATTTGACAGTGTACTGCGATGCCTCTAGAAACGGGTTGGGATGTGTTCTCATGCAAGAAGGGCATGTCGTGGCATATGCATCCCGGCAGCTTCGGAAGCACGAGAAAAACTATCCTACACATGACTTAGAACTAGCCGCAGTGGTACATGCGTTGAAAATTTGGCGACACTACTTGATGGGGAAGAGGACAGAGATATATACGGATCATAAGAGTTTAAGGTACATTTTCACACAACCAGATCTCAACCTCAGACAAAGGAGATGGTTAGAGCTAATCAATGATTTTGACGTGGGCATCAACTATCATCCTGGGAAGGCAAACGTCGTGGCCGATGCTTTAAGTCCGAAAGTGCGGGTCAATAAGTTGAGCTTGAAGGACATGCCTGCAGAATTGAAGGACGAGGTTATAAGGCTCAATCTATGCCTGGTAAATAGTGGGGAAGCCATCGCCATGGAAGTGGACTCCACACTAGAGCGAGACATCCGCGAGGGTCAAAAGAAAGACGAGAAGATACAAGAGATCAGGCAACTTATCAAGGAAAATAAAGGTCCTGGTTTTAGAGAGGATGAACAAGGTACGGTGTGGCACGGGAAAAGGATTTGTGTGCCTGAAGTAAAGGAGATTCGTGAATTAATTTTGAATGAGGCTCACGATTCCGACTATTCCATTCATCCTGGCAGTACGAAGATGTACCAGGACCTCAAGAGCAGGTATTGGTGGTATGGCATGAAGCGAGATGTCGCGGAACATGTTGCCCTATGCGACACATGTCAGTTGGTGAAAGCAGAACATCAACGACCCGCGGGATTATTGCAACCACTCAAAGTGCCTGAATGGAAATGGGAAGAAATAAGTATGGATTTCATAGTAGGACTGCCTAGGACCCAATCAGGATATGATTCGATATGGGTCATCATCGACAGGCTAACCAAGGTAGCTCATTTCATCCCCGTGAAAGAAAGCTACAGCGGATCCAAATTGGCAGAGTTGTACATGTCAAGGATCGTGTGTTACCATGGAGTGCCAAAGAAGATTGTGTCGGATCGAGGGACACAGTTCACCTCAAGGTTCTGGCAGAAGTTGCACGAAACCATGGAACCCATCTGAACTTTAGTTCTGCCTATCATCCCCAAACTGATGGGCAGATGGAAAGAACCAATCAGATTCTTGAAGATATGCTGAGGGCATGTGCACTCAAAAACAATCGGAGTTGGGATAAGAACTTACCGTATGCGGAGTTTTCCTATAACAACAGCTATCAAGCTAGTATGAAGATGTCACCGTTTGAAGCCTTGTACGGGAGGAAGTGCAGAACTCCCCTATTTTGGAACCAAACGGGGGAAAGTAAAGTGTTTGGTCCAGAAGTACTACAAGAAGTCGAGGCGAAGGTGAGGGAAATTCGCAACAATTTGAGGATAGCACAGACACGCCAAAAGAGCTATGCCGATGTACGAAGAAGAGAGCTCGTTTTCAACGTGGGAGACTATGTCTATCTCAAGGTGTCCCCTATCAGAGGACTTCGTCGGTTCAAGGTGAAAGGGAAGTTGTCACCTCAATACATCGGACCCTTTCAAGTTCTGGAAAGGAAAGGCGAAGTGGTGTATCAACTAGAGTTACCGGCTCGTCTATCGGATGTGCACGATGTATTCCATGTGTCACAACTCAAGAGATGCCTGAGGACGCCTGAAGAGGTGTTACCCATGAATGAAGTGGACGTAGCTGAGGATTTGTCTTATGCCGAGCAACCATACAAGATTTTGGAGACAATGGAACGCCTCACCAGAAATAAAAGAATCCGGATGTGCAAGGTGTAGTGGAAGCATCACTCAGAAGAGGAAGCCACCTGGGAGCGGGAAGATGAGCTCAAGGCACAATTTCCGGAATTGTTTTCTTAGAACCACCAATCTCGAGGACGAGATTTCTTTAAGGGGGGTAGAGCTGTAACACCCCAAAAATCTTGTTAAGACCCTAAATCCTGTTAAGATGGGAATTTAAAAATTTTTGGACGTGTTGCATGTTTTGCAACAATTTAAATTTAAACTGGAATTCAATTTAAACTCAAAACAGAAAAGAAATAGAAAAAGAAAAAGGAAAATAGAAAAAAAAACCGGCCAGTGGGTCGAAACCCGCCAGCCGGGCCATTTATTCCCGCGCCAGCCCGCAGCCGCGCACCCCCCTCTTTCCCACTGACAGGCGGGGCCCGCCAGCCTTCTTCTTCCTCGCGCCCCGCGCCTGGACTCTCTCACCCGAATCGAAACCGATCGGTAATTCCTGCGCATCGCCGCCGAATTCCGTTCGTAGGCAACGCGGACTTGATCTAAACCAACCCGCCGCCTTTCCCCGTCTATAAAAACCCCGGCCTCGTTCTGTTTTTCCCACGCGATCCGCCAATTTTTCTCCGGTGAGAAACCGAGCCTTCTCCGGCGAATTCTGGCCGATCTAAGCTCGGAAATTCCGATCTAACTCGCTGGTCTTGATCCACCGCCTCTGGGGAACCCTGCAGGTGCAGAAAACTCGGTGACTTGCGGTTCAAACACAGCGCCGACGAGCCTCGCCGTGGTTTCACTTCGGACCTCGTCGCCGACCGCCTTCCAGGACCTCCGAGCTCAAGAAAACCCCCGAGGTGAGATCCCCGACCTCCCCTCTATCGATCTATGCCATAAGATCACAGTTCTAGGAAGAATTCTCGAAGATCCGAAAGTCTCCGGTGAGATCACCGCCTCCCGCCGCCGTGCGCCGCCGGGCAGCGCCGCCCTCGCTCGATCAGAGCGACGTGGCCGCTTGTGCGCCGTTTATTTTAAATCGCACGGTAGAGTTTAAATCCCCGCGTACCGATTCGATGTTATAATCTCAGGCGTCGGTTTACAATCGGACGGTCCACGTCAGCCCCGCGTTATAAAGACTGGAAATCTTACGTGCTACCCCCTGGGGTTCTCGGGAATAAGAGCTAGCCCCGGAAACTTCTGATCTAGCCCCTGGAACTTCAGAAAATCATGTAAATTCATTTAAAAATCAGTTTTAGCCCCTGGACTTAATAAAAATTAGGAAAAACTCCTCTGTTAAGAGTAGCTAGACCCCTGAAAATTGTTAAAATAATATTATAGACCCTGTAGTGGGGTGAGTTTAACTTTTTAGCCCTGTTTGATATTTAATTTAGGAAATTGAATATGTGGCTAGTATTTAAAATTTAAAAAGTGGGACAAAACATATTGTCAAAATTAAATTAAAAACTTTCTCAGTACTTAGAAAACTTTGGAGTGAGATAAAAATATATTTTGGGCTGAAATGAATCTGTTTCATTTATTATTCACATTTATTAGTATAGGGACACATTTTTAAGTAAAAATAGTTCTGAAAATAGTGAAAATAATTGTAAAATAGTTTACATCAGAGGAAAAGGTCAAAAATATATTAGTAAATATTTTAGATCAGAACCTATTCTGTTTAGATGATGTGTCTTGTTATTTTCATAATAAAGTTCACATTTAGGCATAGGAAATAAATCTAAAAATATAGCAACTAGAAAATGATAAATGGAGTCTCTAAAATCCAAAGAATTCAGTTTATGGTTGGTAGAAATTCTGAAGACACATATGGAGAAGGCTAATACCTTTCATGCATACTTGGTAGCAAAAAAGTGTAGTAATTGAATATAAGGAATTTATTTAAATTGGAAACTCATATACATAGTATGTAAGCATAAATGTGAATACAAAAGTAGGAATCATATACACATGATTAAAAGTGCATGCAAGCCACAAATCAACACACATAGAGTAACCGCAACACATATAATTGTGAAAGACTTTCATAAATATGAATGTGTGGTTTGTATGAAGTGGAAGTGTGAACTATGTCTTATGGATTGTTGTTTTTCTTTTGCTATGTGTGATGGTATGATGTAGAACCTGCTCAAGAGCAAGTTATTCCTTTCCAAGATCAGGACTACCCATTTCAAGAGCAGCAGGAAGGAGGCAAGTGTCCTTGACCACTTTGATCCTATACTAGGATGTTTAGATAGAATTATTGCATTGTCAAGTTAAATATGAAACCCATGCTAGGAAGTTTCCCTAGAATTGCATTACCTTGTTTCCTTGTAGCTTGGGTTGGGATTTATTTTATCATGTCATTTATTATTATGCATATGCTTAGCCATGCTTAGAATGGGATGTTTGGGATATGAGATCATCAGTTTATTTTACCATACTCTTGAATGAGATATTGTGAGTTATGTAGAGGTAGGGATCAAGGCAAGTTGGATGTTTTGGTTGTGTGCTGGGTGCACGAGACTTGGGTTTGTGTTTAGTACTTGCCTGGATCCTAAGGACCGGTTCATGGAGCATGTAACCTGGCTTTACAGTGCCAACCACATGCTGAGATGGGGCAGCTTGGCCAATTAATTAGGTGTATCCCCGGCGTAGTATGGGTGTGTTGGATGGTGCGGGGAATAGGTGTCAGCTGGACTACCATATGAACCGCAAGGCTCAAGAGGGGGGCACTGTAGCGGGGTTGGAGCCTCTTGTATGCTGTTAGGGGTGAAACCTCAGTGTGCCCACGCTCATCGGGAATCCCTTTGTAAAGGCTTTGTAGTGATCTCCGGGCTACACACCTGGGAAGTGTGAATGTGGTTCATAGCCACTGGCATAATGGAGGTTCTTTTAGTCCACGTGACAACGGGGGATGAAATCACTACATGTGGGTACAGTGGTACAAACTCTGCAGAGTCAAAACTGTCAAGACAGCCGTGCTCATGGTCAAGAGCGGCTTGGACTTATTCATGATTAGAGGAGTGATGGTGTTGGAAGTTGTGGATGTTAAGCGGGGAGCTTAACATTGGAAATGATGTTATGGTTATTTGATTATGATGGTGGGATGGGAGATTGGGACCATTTCACCTGTGTAGTAATGTAGGTGCTTAATAAGCTAAGGTGGTAGGTATTAATTGCGTAGTGCTTTAACCATGAGTTCAACCTCCCCTTGTTCTAGCCATGCATGACATAACTTTCCCACACTTGCTGAGTACCATTGGTACTCAACCTTGCATATTTTGTTGGTTTATATTGCTGCTCAGGTCAAGATAATGAGGTGGTGTATAATGACCAAGACTTTGGACCCGAAGAAGGTTTCTAGGTTCATGGAGATCCCCGGGCAACGCCTGTGACGGAGCCCTCAAGAATAATATTCCGCTGCTAGTTTATTTACTTGTGATGAACTTATCATTGTCCATCGAGACATTTGCTATGTAAGACTTATTTATTCGACACCTGGCTTGTAATAAATGATGCTTCACTATTTGTCATCACATGTATGAGAAAATGATCGTGGCATACATGTGATATTCACCTTGGTTGTTCTTCGGAAAAACCGGGTGTGACAGGTGTTGTGAGGTGAAGAAAAGTTTTTGCAAGTCCCTTTTCTTGGGCTTTTACATCCCTCCCCCCTTAAAAGAATCTCGTCCCGAGATTACAAAAGAAGAGATAGCGATGAAATGGGGACTTACCCGCGTTGAGATGCCATGAACTCCGTGTAATTTGAGCGAAGGAATTCCTCGCTCTCCCACGTCGCTTCTTCGGCGGTGTGGTTGCTCCAGAATATTTTGTAGAACCACAACGTTCTGCTACGCGTGGTCCTGGCTTTTTCATCAAGAATGGCCACCGGATACTCATCATATGTTAAATCCGGTTTCAGCTCGCCGATGTCTTCGGTAGAAACAGCAGCTATATGCTTCAAACATTTTCGCAGTTGCGAAACATGGAAAACATCATGGACACCAGCAAGGGATGCCGGTAGTTCCAATCGATAGCTGCTGGTCCACACTTCTCAGTGATAGCATAGGGTCCAATGAAACGGGGAGCGAGCTTCCCCTTCACACCGAACCGGTGCACGCCCTTCATCGGAGACACGGGGAGGTACACGTGTTCCCCAACGTCAAAGTGCAACGGTCTACGCCTCTTATCAGCGTAGCTCTTCTGCCGGGATTGAGCGGCCTTCAAGTTAGCTTGAATCGTCCGAACGCGCTCTTCGGCGTGGTTCACCACATCAACCCCGAATGTGACCCTTTCACGGGACTCACACCTAATGGGGTGCGGCATTTTTGACCGTAGAGAGCTTCGTAGGGTGCCATCTTGATACTCGCCTGATAGCCGTTGTTGTATGAGAATTCCGCCAATGGTAGGTGATCATCCCAGTTCCTACCATGGTGGATGGCACATGCTCTCAACATGTCTTCTAGAACCTGATTCAACCTCTCTGTTTGGCCATCTGTCTGAGGGTGGTAGGCGGAGCTTCTAATCAGTTTAGTACCCAAAGCAGTATGCAACTGCTCCCAAAAGCGAGATACAAACAATGCACCTCGGTCTGAGACTATGGTCTTGGGTACACCATGCAGGCATAGAATCCTGGCAATATATAACTCCGCATATCTGTTGGCATGGAAATGGGTATGCGCGGGAATGAAGTGAGCTGACTTGGTCAGTCGGTCAACGATCACCCAAATGGAATCATGTTTGTTGGATAAGGGTAATCCCACAATAAAACCCATGCTCACATCATCCCATTTCCATGCCGGGATCTTCAGGGGTTGCAACAGCCCTGACTTCCTCATATGATCCGCCTTCACTCGTCTACACGTATCACACTCGGATACGTACTTAGCTACCTCCCGCTTCATCCGTGTCCACCAAAATTTCTTTTTCAAATCTTGGTACATTTTTTTGCTTCCCGGATGAATGGAGTATTTGGACAAGTGAGCTTCATCGAGTATCTTCCTCCTCAGTTCCATATCTCGGGGTACGACTATTCGATCATTGAACCACAGCGTCCCCTCATCATCTTTCCGGAAACATTTGATCTCTCCATTGTCTATCCGTCTCCGGAGATGTGCCATGCCTTTATCAGTCTTCTGAGCTGTCATGATGTTCTCCCTAATAGTAGGGATGAGGGCAAGGTTGTACAGTGATCCATAAGGAACCAAGTATAAACTTGGCTCTTCCTCCTCCACCGGTGTAATGGTGAGGTGATGGACATGTGATTTCCGACTCAACGCGTCGGCAACCACATTCGCCTTGCCGGGGTGGTAGTGGATCTCAATTTCATAGTCCTTTATTAATTCTAACCACCTCCTTTGCCTCATATTCAGCTCCTTCTGGGTGAAAATGTATTTTAAGCTCTTGTGGTCGGTGTAGAGATGCACCAGATTCCCTAGGAGATAGTGCCTCCACATTTTTAGCGCCAAAACCACTGCAGCAAGCTCAAGATCATGAGTGGGATAATGCTGCTCATGGTTCCGAAGTCGGCGTGAGCCATAAGTGACCACACGTCCTTCCTGCATCAACACGCAGCCAAGCCCATACCGGACGCGTCACAATACACATCGAAGGGCTTTGTTGTACCCGGCTGAGCTAAGACCGGGGCTGTGGTGAGATGCTTCACCAATGTTTGGAATGCTCCTTCACACGCCGTGTTCCAAACATATTTCGTCCCTTTCTTCAGCAACTCTGTCATCGGCTTAGCGAGCTTGGAGAAGCTTGGAATGAATCTCCGATAGTATCCCGCTAACCCGAGGAAGCTCCTGGCTTCATGGACTGAAGTGGGAGCTTTCCATTTCAGCACTTGCTCTATTTTGCTTGGGTCAACCACAATGCCTTCCGCTGAGATGATATGTCCCAAGAATGGCACTTGGCAGACTCAAAACTCGCATTTACTGAACTTGGCATAGAGCTTGTGGTCTCGCAATCGTTGAAGAACGATCCGCAAGTGTTCGGCATGTTCGGCTTCTGTCTTGGAGTAAACAAAGATATCGTCGATGAACACTACCACGAACTTGTCCAGCTCCGGCATGAACACCAAGTTCATGAGATACATGAAATGGGCTAGAGCGTTTGTGAGACCAAATGACATGACGAGATATTCGTATAAGCCGTATCTCGTCGAGAACGCCGTCTTTGGAATATCCTCCGCCCGGATCTTGATCTGGTGATATCCAGAGCGAAGGTCCATCTTGGAGAACACACTTGCACCCACAAGTTGATCAAACAATATGTCGATGCGGGGCAGTGGGTACTTATTCTTGATGGTGACGGCGTTGAGCGGCCGGTAATCCACACACAGCCTTAGGGTTTCATCCTTCTTCTTTACAAACAGCGCTGAGCATCCCCAAGGCGAGGAACTCGGTCTAATGAAACCCTTACTCAACAGATCATCGAGCTGTTCCTTCAGTTCAGCCAGCTCATTTGGAGCCATTTTATATGGTCTCCTTGATATGGGCGTAGTCCCGGGTGCAAGTTCAATCTTGAACTCGACATCCCGCTCAGGTGGCATACCCGGAAGATCATCCGGGAACACGTCGGGATACTCCCGGACTACGGGGATGTCCTCCAACTTGAGAGCTTCAGTATTGTTGATCACTGAAACTTCCCGGACTGGATTATCTAATAAGAGGGACTGCGGATGGTGTAATGGGGAGTTGAGGTGAACCGTCCGTGATAGGGTTTCCAGGACAGCGCCATGGTAGCTTAGCCATGACATTCCCATAATTGCATCAATCTTCTGCCCGTCAAGGATAATCATAGTGGTGGGATATATCTTCCCACCTAAGCACAGTGGTGCTTTCGGAACCATCATTGTTGCTGAAATCTTTCCTCCCGGTGAGCAGATCATATAAGAACACTCGGTTGGAAAGGCTTCCAGCTGATGCTTAACCACATATGATGCACTTATAAAGTTGTGGGTTGCACCAGAATCAAAAAGTATGATGATGGCTTGATGGTTGAGAGTGAACGTACCCGCCAGCACGTTGTCTCCCTCTGGGGCGTCCTCATTGTCGAGGTTGCGAACGCCCCCAGTCCGCTGACCAACCTTCTTCACCGGAGGTCGGCCTCGAGCACCGCCCTGGAACTGGGCTTGCCCGCTGCTCTGCTGCCCCTGGGGACAGTCCTTCGCGAAGTGGCCCGCCTGGCCACACGTGAAGCAGGTGAAACGGGGCGGTCCACCGCTGATCGGTGGACGGAATCCTGGGGCGCGTTGTGGCGGTGGAAACGCCCGGGGTGCCGTCTGCTGCTGCTGCTGCTGTCTTGGTGGTGGCATCGGCGGATGGAACGGAGGTGCCTGAAAGGGACGTCCCCCGAACCGTTGAGGTCACGCCGGTGGTTGCCACTGCTGCCCGGATGGCGTCCGATACACCATCCGGTACTTCTGGAGCGCGCCACCACCGCTGCTAGGTGGAGTGCTGCACTTCCTCTGCTCAGCTGCCAACTCCCGCTGAGCATCCTCTTGAATGATCGCGGCATTGACTAAGTCGTTGAATGTGCCGCGATTCCACTGAACGAGATGTGTCTTCATTTTGGGGTGTAACCCCCGATAGAAGTGCTCCCGCTTTTTCTCCTCGGTGGAGATGTAGTCTGACGCATACTGCACCAGATGATTGAAGGCACGAGAGTAGTCATGGGCACTCCTCCCGCTCTGCTTCAGCTCCAAGAATTCTTGGAACTTTCTCTTCATGATCCCGGGAGGAATGTGATAGGCGCGGAACGCCTCCCGGAACTCTTGCCATTCCACAGCATGGCCAGCCGGACGTGAGGCGACATAATTCGCCCACCACGCACCAGCGGCACCGCGGAGTTGCTGCGCTGCGAACAGAGTCTTCTGCTGCTCCATACATTGGAACAGCCCGAACTTGGACTCGATGGTCCGCAGCCAGTTGTCGGCCTCCAGTGGTTCTTCAGCTTCGGTGAACACTGGAGGGTGCGTACTCATGAAAAATCCGAGTACGACACTTCCCGGGGCTCACGAGGCCATCTATCTTGACGCCCCCCACCTGGGACGTATTCTGCACGATCGTGGGGAGCAGGTCGGTCTTCTCCTCACGACCTCCCACCAGTGCCGCTATCACATCTGCTAGAGTAAGCGGAGGCGGCGGTGGTGGTTGCTGCTGCGGGGTGCTGTCGTACGCCGGTGGCTGGGAGTCATCACCTCCCTGTTGGCTAGAGCCACCCACCTCGTGCGTGGTCCTAGTACGAACCATATGCAACCATACAACAATAAACATCAGTCCCGCAACATATTGCATGCAGTCAAATACAATAGGCGTAAACCATAATGACAATAAAACATGCGATGCATCTCGTATGTAGATAATGTAATAACTTTGCACAAGCTACACCATTACCAGACCAAACACAAGCTAGTTACATCCAACTTGATGAACCTCCACTTTGGAAGCTCACCATAACTAGGTTTGGTCACTACAAGATATTACTATCGCTTTGTCATCACGTATACCACCCGTAGGGTACAACACCATCTCCAATGAGTTCAACTGTCATTCTTCTGTCAGAATAACCAGTTTCTACCTAATCCCAGTTTTGATCTGGTTTTGGACATTTTCATGACTCATTCTGAATACCAAAGTTAAAGTTAACTTCAGTATATTTCCAACGAGTATTCATTTGCCCCCAGATCAGCTTTGGTTAAAAAGTTATGCCAATTCAAAGTCAGCAGAATTTCTGGGAGAATTTTAACAGCACCTCCCTTGGAAAGTTGTTGTTTTCAACTCCGGTTTCCACTGACATCTGTGCTGAAATTTCAGAAACTTTGAATTGCAAAGATGTAACACATATTCTACCCTTGCTAAGGATGTATCATATGAAAATTTTTGGTTTTTCTACTGGGAGTTATCATTGAGAAACAGAACAGTCCAGAGAATGTTTCACTCTGTCCTGGTTCTGGACAGTTTACATTTCTCTGGGGATTAAGCCATCTTAAGATGTGTTTCAGCTCTGGAAGTCTACAACAAAGTTGTAGAGTACTTAAATACCTTTCCAGAACTATATAGCACACCTCCCTGGGCTAAAATACCTGTGAGTTATGCCCTGTTGAAGATCAGCAAACTTGCTGCCCAAAACAGAGCACTCTGTTCCTCATCCCTTTGGCTACCCTGCTCCACTATCCCATTCTTATACCCAACCAGGGTCTTAATTGTTGAACCTAATGATTTTAGTTCCTTGTTATCAATATTTTCATGCATATGCCTACAATATCTCGGTACTACGTTCCTCACAAAAGAAAATCCTAACCGGATTATACCGGAATATACGTCTCAAGTGTGGCACTAAACGGTCTCTCGCACACATTTACTACACGGATACATACGTGATTAGTACCTGCAGAAGACCACACAATAGTGATGCACTCAAAGGTTGATCATTTCAGGCAGTTCCATATTTAAAAGTAAATACAACCGCCCGTATCATTGCCATACGGCCGTCCTTGAGCTAAGTCACATCTCAAGGCACGTGATCGTGTTTCAACACCACACGACGGGGAACCCGAGTATGTCATGAACGGGTCGTCACGGTTGGGAATGTTATCAACCCAACAGATACCACCTACTGCCCTGCAGGGCATGCCGATGGCAAGCGCTGCGTATGTCCTCCTGGGCTATTTCCAGACGAACACACTCTCGCGTTACTGACCACGCAATAGGGTCTCCACTTACTTGCCTAATGCACGCTAGGGATCAGCGTTTCATATGAACTCAGGGAAATGAACAGTGCAAGAGGTTCATATTGACGTCTCACACCAAGCTGTGAGATCAATCCCTGAACCATGTTCCTCGTCAGGGAGAGCTAACCGAAATTGAACCACTTTCTGTGGCGTTCCTTACCATGCTTACCAGAGCGTAGATGCGTCGTTACATAATTGAAATTCAGAATTAAAACACATAGGTTAGTCTTTGTCATTTTAAGTAACTAAGCTAATATAGTCCTTACTTGGGCAACTACCGAATCCTCACCGTATACCTATGTTTTCCCGTAATGCAGTCCTTACGTACTGTGCTATCCCCAATGCATCTCTGATACCAGGCTGTGGCGGACCGGGATCCGCTCATCCAGGATCGCAGAGGGTGGTGCCGCGCGATGCGACACCCGACAGCACACGTCATAATAACACATTATATTACATGGTAAGACAAACTGAATGTACAAAATAGTACACTTCTCAGTTACAAACTAGGGTCTTTGTTACACAGCGGAAGTTTCTTTTGTACAACTCACGCCCGCCTATCTAGCAAAAGTCGGTTGCCCAGCCCTAGGGCAACCCACACTAGCTGCACGTCTCAGCTCAGCGCGGCGTGTACGGCTCCCACTCAGCCGTGGTCCCCGACGGAGGGTAACCCTCACCGGTGGACTCGTACTCTGAGTCCGTGGGTGGCTCCTCACCTGAAAAACACTTAAGCAGCAACCATGAGCACGAAGGCTCAGCAAGTCTTAACCGACTCACCTAATCATGAAACTCTACATGAGGTGTACCATGACGTAGGATAGTCATATTGCAACAAATGGACTCGCCTTCAAGTTCATCCTTAGTTCAACTTTTAGCAACAAGTTAACAGTTCAGGAAGCTGAAATTTAGTAAGCAATATTTGGTGGCAAACATGTAGCAATACAATATTATATCAAATCAGCAGTATTGAATCACCATATTTCATACATTAGTCTACGTCACGACTCAGTGACCAAGTGGTACTCTTCACCGTGAGGGACGGCGAATCGACTCGATATACACCTGCAGGGAAACCCAAAGAGCATGTCACATACGCCCACCCGTGGAGCTGCACAGCATGCTCACTCGATGTCGTACGGGACAACCTTTCACCCAACAGCCCAAACGTCGAACCGGTCGCACCGAAATGAGCAGGAGGTTCCCCACACGGAGCATCTCTCTATGCCCGTTGGCAGATTTCCACCTTGCTGCCCTCAGCCTACACCTATAAATCGGTGCGTTATGCCTCGACGCCCGGAGGTTTAGGCTACATCGGTTTATCGGGGCCCATATATCCGATATGCCTTCGGTACGTTCAAACTTGATCAGCGTGGGCCGCACACGGATCGGTCCTCAATCGACACGGACAGGGCTGCGCACTCAAGACTCCCTCTTGCTGCACCCTAGCCCTGCCTAGTCTCATTTTCATTACTAATGTGATCTCACATCACTCAACCGAACCCGTGTGTCCCAAGCCTATCTCGCGAGTAGATTCCAACTACTCGACTTGTACCGAAGCCCTATGAATCTTTAAGCATAGCCTATCTACTCGAGGTCTTAGACGCTACCCTCACTCTTATGGAAAATTTCTGGTCATGCAAGTGGGGTTCCATCCATCCTATATCTAATGCACATTCACACTTCATATGACACATGTAAACAAAGTAAAACTTATAAAAGGTTAATGCAAACCAGGGCTTGCCTTGTTGATGCTGGTCAGTAGTTAGCTCTTCCTCTGGAAGCAGGAAGTGGAGAACCTCCGGAGCTTCCACACCTTCAGCGACTACACGTTATTGAAAGACTACATGTAAATTTAAATGCAAAGTGTAAACTTGAATACTTAACTACTAATAACTCTAGCCAGCCCTCCCCTTTGGTTCTGAAATTTTTATTGTGGCTTGGTAGGGTCCTAACCAGATTCTTGACCAAGTTTCATTTGAAACAAAGTTCATTTGAACCTTGTACAAATAAAAGCCCATTTGGTCAATATTTGAGCCTCTGAATAATTCCAGGGGTTTTCATGGCTCCAACCATTACTTTCTGGAAACTAGACTTTAAGATGGTTCTAATGGAGTTGGTTTCATGTTATTTGAAGAATTCTACAGAAAGTAATGCCCTAATTAAGATTTGAGAAAATCTGAAAAATGTTTCTGTATATTTTTCTATTTTCTCTGGGCAGTTCTTTTAATCACCCAATTAGGGTAATTAATGAACTTGGATGAGTCTGAAAATTTTACTGGGATTAAGGAATTTTCCAAGGAACCTCTCAGCCAAATTTCAGAATTTTTCATAAAGTAGTTCTCCAGATAAAATTCCCAAGAGTTTAAAATTTAGGGATTTAATTCTGGAAAACTATTCTCTTTCATGAGCTGAATTTGGTATTTCTGGAAAGTACTCAGAATTCTGAGTTCAGCAAAATTTGGTTCATCGAATTTGGAGTTTCCTAGCCAAAGTTCTATGCATTTGAAGTTTGAACTAAAACTGGAAATTCCAAAAATGTTTAAATCCTGTGGGTGGGTCCCACTCTTCGAGCCGGCCCACTCAGAATGCGGCCACACCGCGGCCCACGGGGTTTTACCCGCGCTGCCGCACCAAATCCCGGCCGCAAACCGATCCCCGCACGAGGTCAGAGGCTGACCGGTGGACCCGGCCCCCCTTCGTCTACCTCGCGCTCTCCCACAGCTCCCGCGGCGGCGCCTCGCCGGAGCGCTCGCCGCGGGGCGTTTCACTGCCCGAACTTTGACGGAACTTGCCGCCTGTGTCTAACTCGACTCGGAGAACACGCTGGTGCCCTCACCGGAGCTTGACAACAGCCGGAACAGTGCTCCCGCCGGCAACAGCGGCCGGGAGCTCATCGGCGACGTCAAACTCAGCATCCCCTGCACCTTTTACGATGCAGTTTGCTCGGGGAGCTCCGCTGACACCCACTGATCATGGATATGGGCACCGATCTCTGTGAAAACAGCTGCAACTATGACCTCACCGGTGACCTAGACCGGAAATCGGTGCCGATGCAAAAAGCTCGAAGAACATCGCCCATACTCGATGAAACTCGATGATTTCTGATCTCAGAGACGCGTGGGCGACTCTAGATCATGTCTTTAGCTCGGCCTAAGGAGTGGTGGCTTACTTGCTACGAATTTCTGGATTTCGCCTGGTTCGGTTCTAAACACCCTGACACACAAATCCCCCAAATTCTTTGCCGACCGTGCGAGAGAGAGGGTGAGGTCAGTACGGTGGTGATCAGTACCTCGAGGCGGTTCTTTCTTGTGTTGCTTGTCGGGCACGAGAGTGCCTGGGTTGCTCGGACGCAGGCGACCAGAGAGCAGCAAGGAACAGGTTTGCATGCGGAGGCGATTGTGGGAGGGGGAACGCTGGGGCAGCCGGGGCACCGTGAAAACAGCCGAGCGAGCATCGCGCTGGCGTGGTGACTCCGCGCTTTCACCGTGCGGTGGCTGCGTTGGGACGGGGTCGACCCCGTGCGCTGTCGCCCGTAGGGGTGTTCGACCTCGTGCCTGAGTCGGTTTGATCCCTGGGTGGCTGACCAGTGGGCCCTCTTCTCCCCTCTAATTCTTTCTCCCCTTTCTTTTGTAAATATCCCAGCTACTGAACATTGAGTGGGAGACTTAGCCCCCAAGTCTTGGTTTAAATTTGAATTCTCAAATTGGAACTGTGTTTGGCTAAATTTGCTGCATGTTGAAACTGAAATTCAAATTCAGTTTTGAATTCTTGCAAATTTAGCTCTTGACAAGATGAACTCCAATGAGGGTGAAAATTGGTGGGCTTACTCCGAAAAATGTGCTGAGTTTGAATATGCAGCTAACTTTTGAATTTGGGTGATGAAAGTTGCTGCAATTTGAATTTACATTCAAATTGGTCTCTTTTTCAAATACCTCTAAAAGTACCTAAAAAAGTGTTGGATTTACATGAAACTTGGACTGAACCTTCCCAAGACTTTTTAAGTTCTAGGGGTGAGCTCAACCTCTCATGTTCATGTGTACAAATCCACCTTTGTGAAAATGAAGGCTTTCCCCTCTAATCACTCTTTTGATGGGGGTTACTTGCTCTTCTCAATATTTCCCAAGATATCCACAATAAAAACTGTGGTGTTGTGAGGTGAAGAAAAGTTTTTGCAAGTCCCTTTTCTTGGGCTTTTACAGAATGTGACACAGAAATGGAGAGGGGAATGTAGAAATGGAGCAAGTGACATAGAAATGGAGAGGGGAATTTAGAAATGGAGCAAGTGACATAGAAATGGTGAGGAATGGGAAAAAGATAGCTGAAATGAGACATTCCCAAATTTCCCCCAAAATTTCTTAATTCCCCAATTCCCAAAAAGGGGAATTTTCCCCACATTTTGGGGATAAAATCTGCAAGGCTGCCGCACCACAAGAGATAAGTTTGTTAAGATCCAAAAAAATTTTGAATAGGACTCTTATTTAAGCTCCAATTGGAGTAGGACTCTCCCTTTTTCCACCTTATAAATATAACCCCCACCCCCTGGCAGAAATCCTCTCTATTTTGGATGCCCCCCCCTGCTTCCAAGCCCCCTTCCTTGCTGCCAAGTAGCCAAGTTCCCCCCTTGCCGGAATTTGGCCGCCGTCAAGCCCCGTCACGCCTCGCTGTCACCGGAGAAGAAGACCGATGATCTGTCCTGCCCTAATATTCCATAGAAAAATTGCCCGCTGCTGCCATTGCTAAGAGGAAGGCCCTGCCACCAAAAGGAAGTGAGGTAGGTCCCCATTACCCATCTTACAACGTCACCGCTGTCTATACGCATCCGTTTTCTTCGGCCCTTCGAGCAGAAACTTTTACGCGTGGACAGATCGTGTTTTGATCAATTTTTGACGTTGGAATTGATCTAGATCTTGAATCAAGATCATCACCACGTCCACACTTGATCCCAGCACCCTTGTTCATCATAAAACCCCATGAAAGCCCATTAAAACATGCAAGAACACGTACAAACTGGTTTAATAAAACAGCACCATAAGATTTGCATCCATCTACTCCATTGCATCTTGAGTAAAGTTTGTGCATGATGATTGATTGATGTGAATTTTGTATGTGCATGATCGTGAGTAGAAGGACAAGCTCAAGAGGCCATCTACGAGGAACTACAGAACCAAGACTTCGAGACGCTTGAACAACAAGAACCACGGGAGCAAGGCAAGTGCCCCTTGACCATATTGATCCCATGTTTTGAAACTGTTTTGTTTGCGAAAACTCGTATGCTTGAGTCAACTTGATGGGACACTCTTTTATAGGAGTTTACTAGTTTTTTTAACCATCCTTGTCGCCGGGAAAGTTGATGAGTCGGGTATGGTCGTTTTTCCTTTTTGCTTCGCTTAATTCACGGGATACGGGAAGCTGAAATAAAATATGTCTAGCTACTGCACTCATACGAATAATGATGATGAGATCTTGATGATGTTAATGGGCATGGAATCAGTGAGATCTAGGCAAGCATGGTTCGTGGATGTTGCTGTATGAGATGGTGGTACTTGCCGTAGATCTAAGGACGGGTTCATGCGAGAATATGTCAGGAAACCAGTGCCACCAAAAGGCCAAGTATGGGTGCGGCTTAGCTGATTAATTAGGTGTGATGATAGCTTGTTATGGACCATTGGATGGTGCGGGGAATGGGAGTCGAGGAGGACTGCCCTGGGAACTGCATGGCACAAGAGGGGGCCCGTGGGTGGGACAATGGTGATTCGAGCCTGCCGGTGAAACCTCAGTGAGTCTATACATCTAGTAGCCCCTTTGTAAAGGCTATTTTGTGATCTCTTGGCCATACACCGACAGTTGTGTACTGGTATATTGGAGGTTCTGCAGTCGCCGATGGGTGACAAAATCACGAACTTGTGGGTAAAGTGGTGCCACCTCTGCAGAGTGTAAAACTATCATGATAGCCGTGCTTCCGATCACAAGCACCTGGCCAACTTCCATGATTAGAGGGAAAACTTGGGATGGTTATTCGGTATGGTTATGGTATGGTCGTTGGGACTGGTTTTGGGACTGTTTTGAGTCACGAAAATGAATTTGGTTTCGGTTATGTGAATATGAGATGGATATGAATATTTATGAGTATTTGATGAACTTGAGAATGATTAGTGTCTTGTTGAGACATGAGAAAAGGTGATTTATGATGAAAGAATGTTGCTGATTTACTTGGTTATATTGGGATAAATTTTACCTAGAAATAGTTGCTGTTTTTACCATATTTATGAAATAAAATTTGCTTGCTGCAATGAGCCTTTTTATTTCCTACCTTTGTAAGCTCCAGTCATACTTTTCCCGCACTTGCTGAGTACGACATGTACTCACCCTTGCATTACCACATAAACATCAGCTATAGGAGATGAGTACTTCGAGGACCATGTGGAGTACTAGGCGTGCGAACTACCGTCAACATGCCTGTGGAGATGAAGATTGGAGCCTGTTGTTTAGTTATTTCCGCTGTCATTTAGAGACTTCCACTACAAGAATAAGTTAGAGATTCATGAGTGAGACTTTCAGTCATTGTAATAAAGTACCTAAACACTATTTATTCGTGGTTATATTCTGAATTCAGTTTGTGGATTACATGTGTATGTGTGATGAACATCCTGGGCACACATATGCATTCACTTGGTTCTATTTTCAGAACCGGGTGTCACAGATTGGTATCAGAGCCACGTTGACCATAGGACGCAAGCCTAGGTAGAATGGACACTCTAAAACACATAGGAACACCCGTCTAAACTGCTATTTTCGAAAATTGCTTGCTGCTGCACTTTACTTGTCAATTCAGCCACCGCAAAGTGCTATTTTCAGCCCCTCTTTTCTCTTCTTTTGGACAGCAAGACTTTTGCTTTCTTGCTCCATAGCTTCTGAAGTTTTGTAGTTATTTCTTCCTTCTCTAAAGTTTATCATATCTTATTTATAGATGCTGGTGACCAGGAGCACGGCACGCATAAGTACTCGCCCACCACCACGTGGGAGTGCACTTAAGCCCATTGAGGTGTCCGATGGACCATATTGGGAGTAGGTGAAGACGGAACCTCATGATGAAGAGGAAGTCAATAGCTCTATGCATGATTAAGAGGACCCGGAAGAGGTGGAACCATTCGAAGACGATATGAAGGATGATCCACAAGAACGGCATTGGTACGCACCTCAGGAGGAGTTTCACGTGGGCTTACACCCCGTGGAGCCTCATGAAGCTATGACGGTAGGAGATGAACCCGAGGAGGAGCCACCCCTTGTTGAGACCAATAATGAAGGTGATGAATGGGCAAATAATTCAGTTCAAGAATTTTGGTCCGACGGAATGGAAGGAGAACACATATTCAAGGAGCTCAAAGAATTTCTAGATCGCTGCAGCTTATACCCGGAGTATCTTCTCAGGAAAGTCCCTCGTCTCGGACGTGAAGATTGGAAGGCTGAAGTAACCATCCTATCTAACGGTAGAGTTGTCACCTGGCACTTCACACCCACATGGAGAGCTACAAGGGCAGAAGCTATCGATGATGCTGCATGGGAAGCACTCACCGGACTGTGCTACACCTTCCATGGGCAGCTTGAGGACAACTTTTGAGCCACACCCATATCGGAAGATTGGTACAAGGGAGATCATTGGACCCCATGTAACAGCTCTTTCCGACCCACAGGCTGCTGACAAGTCTCAGAGGTTGCTCGTGGAGTTAGGAAACCGCTATGCAAGCGCACAAGAAGAGATCCGTTACCTCTGCAAGAAGCTGCATTTGCTGGAGAAACAAGAGGAGACTCGTGCCAACGCGGGAGCAAATGGAGCACCAGCGTCATCTAACCCTACATGCACTGCCGACTCACAATGGCGTGCGCCCATGTATGGACCACCCCCGTCACACGGCGAGAACAGCACCGGTTCACATAGTTAAGTTTAGGGTTTCTGTTGAATAAAGCTGTAATAGGAACGTTTAGATCGTAGTAGCTTGAATAAGAGTGGCGTGCTGAAATTTTTGTGATGATTGCTTGGTTTATGTGCTGATGTGAGTTGTGGGACGTTTCGGCAAATGTCCACATCCACACAAAGTGGAGAGATGTGAGATGCTTCGGCACGTGTTCACATCCTCATATAGGCTGAAATTAATAAAAGAAGTTTGTTACTTCATACACCTTGATGTATATAGTTGGGAAATCACTTATTTCAGTTTTGAATTCTATTCCGGAAGTAAGAAATAAAATAAGGGGGGTAGACTTTCTCAACAACCTTATTGTCTTGGATTCCCAAGGGATTGACATAATACTTGGAATGGATTGGTTAAGCAAGCACAACGGAGTGATTCAATGTGCTGAGAGGATCGTGCAGTTGACAAGTGAGCACGGTACTCGTATTGAGTTCGAGGCAGCCCAACCGGCAACCGAGAAGGCAGTGCTGAACCACGTCGAAGAAGCGACATTGGAAAGCATTCTGGTGGTTCAAGAATATTCAGATGTGTTCCCGGAAGAACTTCTAGGCATGCCACCTGACTGGGACATTGAATTTGCCATTGATTTAGTACCTTGAACTGCACCTATAGCAAAGAGGCCTTATAGGATGCCTGCTAATAAATTAGTGGAGCTCAAAAAGCATATTCAGGAGCAGCCAGAAAAGTGTTTTATACGCCCAAGCTCGTCACTGTGGGGAGCCCCCGTGCTCTTCGTGGATAAGAAAGATGAGACCCAAAGGATGTGTGTAGATTATAGGCCTCTCAATGAGCTGATGATCAAGAATAAATACCCGCTGCCCTGTATAGAGGACCTATTAACCCAAATGAAAGGTGCCCGAATTTTCTCCAAGATTGATCTTTGGTCGGGATACTTCCAACTGAAGATTAAGCCCTCCGACATACCCAAGACTGCATTTCGAACACGGTATGGTTCGTATGAATATACCGTTATGTCTTTTGGGTTGACGAATGCACCCGCATACTTTATGTACCTCATAAATAAGGTCTTCATGGAGTACTTGGACAAGTTCGTCGTGGTTTTCATCGACGATATCATGGTGTATTTGAAAAGCGAGGAAGAACACGAAGAACACTTGAGGTTAACATTGCAGAAACTGCGAGAGCATCAATTGTATGCTAAGTTCAGCAAGCGTCAATTTTGGCTAAAGGAGATATCGTTCCTAGGCCACATCATCTCCAAGGGAGGAGTATCGGTTGATCCCAGAAAAGTGGGAGATGTTCTGAAGTGGAATCAACCGCAGAATGTGAGAGATATTCGGCGTTTCCTTGGGATGGCTGGATACTACCGCCGGTTCATCAAGGATTTCTCCAAAATAGCGAAGCCTATGACTGAATTGCTAATGAAGGGGAAACATTTGAGTGTACACTAGCGTGCCAAGAAAGTTTAGAGGAGCTCAAGAAGAGACTAACAACAGCACCGGTTTGGTATTGCCGGACGTGAGCAAGAGCTTTGACATATATTGTGACGCATCAAGACAAGGGCTTGGATGCGTGCTCATGCAAGAATGACAAGTGGTAGACTATGCGTCGAGGCAACTAAAGAAACATGAGCTGAATTACCCCACGCACGACTTGGAACTTGCAGCCGTGGTACAAGCCTTGTAGATTTGGAGGCATTATATCCTTGGCCACCGATGTGAGATCTATACGGATCACAAAAGCCTCAAGTATATATTCACGCAAATGGATCAGAATTTGAGGCAACGTCGATGGTTGGAACTCATCAAGGATTATGATGTTGGAATCAACTATCACCCCGGAAAGGCCAATGTAGTAGCTGATGCGTTGAGCCAAAAGGGGGCATGTCACCAACTCACGGTTCGGGAGCTGCCACCCGAGCTGGGCAAGGAGTTCGAACGGTTACATCTCAGGTTCTTGAACGAGATGGAGGTGATAGAACTGAACTCCTCGCTTGAACAAGAGATACGAGATGGCCAAGCAACGGATGAGGAAATCAAGGAAATCATGGAAAGAATCCGACAAGGCATATAAAAGGATTTCAAGGAAGACGAGAAAGGCACGCTTTGGTTAGGGAAAAGGATTTGTGTTCCTAATGTGGAGCACATCCACGACACGATATTAAAGGAGGCACATGACTCACCTTATTCCATACATCCTGGCTGTACAAAGATGTACAAGGATCTGAAAACTTGCTATTGGTGGGATGGTATGAAAAGGGACATAGCTGAATATGTTGCCTTATGTGACACGTGCCAACGAGTGAAGACCGAACATCAAAGACACGCTGGACTGTTGCAGCCATTGAAAGTACCCGAGTGGAAGTGGGAAGACATCAGCATGGATTTAATTGTCGGATTGCCACGTACTCAATCGGGTTACAACTCTATTTGGGTTATCGTGGACGGATTGATGAAAACAACCCATTTCCTTCCTGTTAGAACCAAGTACAGCATTGCACAACTAGCCGAGCTGTATATGGAGCAAATCGTGTGTCGCCATGGAGTTCCAAAGAGGATAGTTTCAGATTGGGGTTCTCAATTTACCTCTAGGTTGTGGAAGAAGCTGCATGAAGCCATGGGTACACGACTGAATTTCAGCTCCGCTTATCACCCGCAAACCGACGAGCAAACTGAGAGGACAAACAAAATTTTGGAAGAAATATTGAGAGCTTGTGCCTTGAAACATGGGCGTAGTTGGGATAGGAGCTTGCCGTATGCTGAATTCTCATACAACAACAGCTATCAAGCCAGCTTGAAGATGTCACCTTTCGAAGCATTGTATGGTAGACAGTGTAGAACACCGCTGTTCTGGAATGAGACCGGAGAAAGCCATGTGTTTGGACCCGAAGTGCTGCAAGACGCCGAGAAGCAAGTCCAAACGATACAAGGAAACTTGAAGGCTGCTCAGTCACGACAAAAAGGTTATGCGGACAATAGGCGAAGGAGATTGACCTTCAAAGTGGGAGACTTCGTGTATCTTAAGGTATCGCCTATCCGAGGACAACGACGGTTCAACGCCAAGGGCAAATTAGCACCTCGCTACATCGGGCCATTCAGGATTTTGGGCAAGCGAGTAGAAGTAGCCTATCAACTAGAGCTGCCAATGCACCTCCCGACGTGCACGACGTGTTTCACTTATCCCAACTCAAGAAGTGCTTAAGAGTACCGGAAGAACAAGTACCGATGGATGAGCTCGAGCTTCAAGAGGGTCTGACCTACGCGGAGCACCCCGTCAAAATTTTAGAAGTGAAGGATAGGGTCACGAGGAACAAAGTGATCCGTTGGTGCAAGGTACAATGGAGCCTTCACACGGAAGCTGAAACTACATGGAAGCGTGAGGAAGATCTCAAGGCAGAATTCCCTCATCTATTCCACTCTATCGAATCTCGAGAACGAGATTCAGTTTAAGGAGGGTAGGTTTGTAACACCCTCAAATTCATTTCCATGCATTGCATACATTTTCATGTAGAGAAACATTATAAAAGAAGTAGAAATGGAGAAATAACTATAGAAATGGAGAAAGAACTATAGAAATGGAGAAAGAATCATAGAAATGGAGAAAAGAACCAGAGAAATGGAGCAGGGAATTATAGGAATGGAGAAAGAACCAAAGAAATGGAGGAAGGAACCATAAAAATGGAGGAAAACAACAGAAATAGAGAAGGGAATATAGAAATGGAGAATGGGGCATAGAAATGGAGAAGGGCAATGTAGAAATGGAAAATGGGACATAGAAATGGAGAGGGGAATGTAGAAATATAGAATGGGACATAGAAATGGAGAGGGGAATGTAGAAATGGATCAAGTGACATAGAAATGGAGAGGGGAATGTAGAAATGGAGCAAGTGACATAGAAATGGTGAGGAATGGTAAAAGATAGCTGAAATGAGACATTCCCAAATTTCCCCAAAAATTTCTAAATTCCCCAATTCCCAAAAATGGGAATTTTCCCCACATTTTGGGATAAAATCCCCAAGCCTGCCGCACCACAAGAGATAAGTTTGTTAAGATCCAAACAAAAAATTGAATAGGACTCTTATTTGAGCTCCAATTGGAGTAGGACTCCCCCTTTTCCCCCTTATAAATATAACCCCCACCCCCTGGCCAAAATCCTCTCTAGTTTGGACATCCCCCCCTGCTGCCAAGCCCCCTTCCTTGCTTCCAAGTCGCCAAGTCCCCCCCCTTGCTAGAATTTGGCCGCCGTCAAGCCCCGTAACGCCTCGCCGTCGCCGGAGAAGAAACCCGACGATCTGTCCTTCCCTAATCTTCCATAGAAAAATTACCCGCTGCTGCCATTGCTAGGAGGAAGGCCCTGCCACCAAAAGGAAGTGAGGTAGGTCCCCATCACCCATCTTATGACGTCGCCGCTGTTTCTACGCATCCGTTTTCTTCTCCCCTTCGAGCAGAAACTTTTACGTGTGGACAGATCGTGTTTTGATCGATTTTTGATGGTGTAATTGATCTAGATTTTGAGTCAAGATGATCACCACGTCCACACTTGATCCCAGCACCCTTATTCATCATAAAACCCCGTGAAAGCCCATTAAAATATGCAAGAACACGTACAAACTGGTTTAATAGAACAGCACCATAGGATTTACATGCATCTACTCCATTGCATCTTGAGTAGTGTTTGTGCATGATGATTGATTGCTGTGAATTTTGTATGTGCGTGATCGTGAGTAGAAGAACAAGCTCAAGAGGCCATCTACGAGGAACTACAACACCAAGAGTTCGAGACGCTTGAACAACAAGAACCATGGGAGCAAGGCAAGTGCCCCTTGACCATATTGATTCCAAGTTTTGAAACTGCTTTGTTTGCGAAAACTCGTATGCTTGAGTCAACTTGATGGGACAGCCTTTAATAGGAGTTTACTAGTTTTGTTAACCATCCTTGTCGCCAGGAAAGTTGATGAGTCGGTATGGTTGTTTTTCCTTTTTGCTTCGCTTAATTCACGGGATACAGGAAGTTGAAATAAAACATGTCTAGCTACTGCACTCATATGAATAATGATGATGAGATCTTGATGATGTTAATGGGCATGGAATCGGGGAGATCTAGGCAAGCTTGGTTCGTGGATGTTGCTGGATGAGATGGTGCTACTTGCTGTAGATCTAAGGACCGGTTCATGCGAGAATATGCCAGGAAAACAGTGCCACCACAAGGCCAAGTATGGGTGCGGCTTAGCTGATTAATTAGGTGTGTTGCTAGCTTGTTATGGGCCGTTGGACGGTGTGGGGAATGGGAGCCGAGGAGGACTGCCTTGGGAACTGCATGGCACAAGAGGGGGACCGTGGGTGGGAGAATGTTGATTCGAGCCTGCCGGTGAAAACTCAGTGAGTCCGTACATCTAGTAGCCCCTTTGTAAAGGCTATTTTGTGATCTCTTGGCCATACACCGACGGTTGTGTACTGGTATAATGGAGGTTCTGCAGTCGCCAACGGGTGACAAAATCACGAACTTGCTGGTAAAGTGGTGCCACCTCTGCAGAGTGTAAAACTATCATGATAGCCGTGCTTCCGATCACAAGCACCTGGCCAACTTCCATGATTAGAGGGAAAACTTGGGATGGTTATTCGGTATGGTTATGGTATGGTCATTGGGACTGGTTTTGAAACTGTTTTGAGTCACGAAAATGAGTTTGGTTTCAGTTATGTGAATATGAGATGGATATAAATATTTTTGAGTATGTGATGAACTTGAGAACGATTAGTGTCTGGTTGAGACTTGAGAAAAGGTGATTTATGATGAAAGAATGTTGCTGATTTACTTGGTTTTATTGGGATAAATTTTACCTAGAAATAGTTGCTGTTTTTACCATATTTATGAAATAAAATTTGCTTGCTGCAATGAGCCTTTTTATTTCCTACCTTGTTGTAAGGTACACGTCATACTTTTCCCGCACTTGCTGAGTACGACATGTACTCACCCTTGCATTACCACATAAACATCAGCTACAGGAAATGAGTACTTCGAGGACCATGTGGAGTACTAGGCGTGCGAACTACCGTCAACATGCCTGTGGAGATGAAGATTGGAGCCTGTTGTTTAGTTATTTTCGCTGTCGTTTAGAGACTTCCGCTGCAAGAATAAGTTAGAGATTCATGAGTGAGACTTTCTGTCATTGTAATAAAGTACTTAAACAATATTTATTCATGGTTATATTCTGAATTCAGTTTGTGGATTACATGTGTATGTGTGATGAACATCCTGGGCGCACATATGCATTCACTTGGTTCTATTTTCGGAACCGGGTGTCACACCAATGTCCATCACACATCCTTAAGGTTTACAATAAGATAACTTAAGATAAATCTCAATCTCTCCCCCTTTGGCATCAAGGCACCAAAAAGGGAAAAATTGAGTGGAATCATTCATCGCCGCTCTCTCCCTCACTCTCGGTCCTATCTTCATCATCATCTTCATCATCGTCTTCATGACCATGCTGAGGAGGAGGAGTGGAGACACCTGCAAGTCCAAAAGACCTAAATTCTTGTTCGGTGTGTGGAGCCATTTCAGTGAAGTCTTCTTCAAAGTCATCAGAGATCTGTGGTGATCCAACTGGCTAAATCTCTAGCTTCTCACATATGGCTTTGATGTTGGCCTTCATGTATCTTTGATGTCTTTTTTATAGCAAAACTGTCCTTGTGTTTCCTAACTTCAATTTTGCGACAACAGCCAAAAATAGAGGAGACCATTTTGAGCATACAACTGGAGGACTCTCTAGAAGGTGGAGGGATAGGAGTAGGTGTAGGCTCCGACGCCCTTGAGCCTTCATGAGCAGAGGGCACAGTGTAGATTGTAGGCTTCTAGGACTTGAGACCAGTGTGAGATACATCTTTGACAAACTCCATTCCTATCACCTTCTCAATCATATACATGACATAAGGTGCATAGCCACAAGACCTGTTTGAAGTTGTGGAGACATTCACAATGTCATTGTAGATGTACTTAAAGACATTGAAAGTTCTCTTCTTGCTTATCACTTTCATCAATGTCCTTAGAGTCCCTTGGATTGTCCATGCATCACCATCCTTTGGAGCTATGGTCTTTCTCAAGATCCTATCGAGCACGGCAAAGGATGGCTTCAAGTACTTGGTAATGGGAGGTACATATGGCATTCTTGTATCATACAGGAATTCCAGCTCATTCTTTTCCAAGGGCTTCAGGTTGTGAATGACAAGCTCATTAACCAGGTTGTGTTCAAGATGAAGAATCTTTGCAAATTCCTCATAGGTGACACTATATCTGGATCCATGTGTCATCCAAATCATCTCATCCCCATCATCGCGGGCAAAGTAGAGAATAGAGTAGAACTGGGTGATTACCTCATTGTTCTAGCCATACTGAAAAGATAGGAGGTCCTTCAAACCATGCTTCTCTAATGCCTCTAGTAACTCATGATAGGCGTGGCATTTCTTGTACTGCAAGTAGTCAATGTTGAGCCACTAACTCTCAACCACCGGATTCTTCATCTTCATGTAGACATGCTCATAGTAGTCAGCATGAAAGTTGCTTCAGAATCTGGGGTCTGCACATTGCTTTGGCTGCCCATAGACTTGAATTTTTCTGAGGTTGTCCACCAATTCACTCCCCTTTCCAGTAAAGTCATCACTTGATGGCTGCCTGTTGCGGTGAATGGGGGCCTTCTTCTTCAATGGACCAATAGGACCACTAGCAAGTCCTTTGCCCTTCCCAACACTTCTTCTAGGGGTTGTAGAGCTTCCAACAATGTCTTTTCTCTATGCCGTCTTACCAACCACTCTCCTCCTTTTAGGAAGAGAGTCATCGAGAGAAGACGGTTGGGCAACATTGTTGTAAGGGCCTCAGTTTTTGACACATATTTGAAGTGTTCATCACCACACCACACACTTCATTTGAGGAAAGTTGATGAACACAAATGAAGAGCAAGTAACCACCATCAACATGCTCATTAGAGAACAAACTCACATATTGCAAAAGTGGTATTTCCCACATGTGATATAGGTGGGCTGGACATATGAAAACTCCTGCACATTGCTAAGAATGTCCATGCCAAGTTTCACCCAAATTTAAAACCTTTTTGAGGTCATTTTGGGTATAGCTAGAAAGAGGGCAGTTTGAAACCATATTCAAATTTAAACTGTTTTTATCCCATGAATTCAAAAGTGGGAGGCATATTCTTACTCAGCACATTTTTGTGAGCTCACACACCAATTTTCACTCCATTTGGAGTTGATCTTGACATGAGCTAAGTGGGAAAAATTCAAACTTTATTTGAATTCAAAACTGAATTTGTGCTGAAATTCATTCAAACCAAACCCAATTTGAACTTTGGTCAATTCAAATGGTTCATGGGTGAATAATTTGAATTACCAGTGGTATTATGGGGCTCACTGTTTACAACAGTGATTAGGAGTAAATTTCAGAGGTTAAAATTGGAAGTGGGACCCACATGTCAGCCACTACTCCAAATCAACCGACTGAGACTTTCTCACTCGGTTAGCTGAGCCGCCGCTGCGATCGCCACCGAGGGGAGCCGCCGCGCCAGCAGCTGCTTGCCCACGCGCGGGCGTGAGGTGGTCCAGAGCCTTCTTAAGGCGCCTTTACCCCTCCTCGGCCGAAGCCTCACCCGTTTCTTCCCCAGCAAGAACTCAGCGCCGGCAAACACTTTCCGCAGCTCAGAATCGATCGGAGAGCGCCGATCACAGCTTCCTCCGTCCCCTCCAGAGCCACAGCAAGGTACTAGAGACCTTCCTCCATCTTCCCCGCTGCTAGAATTCAGTTGAGACCGATTGAAATCGGTTATGCTGAAAGATCAATTCGGTGACTTAGAACCGCCGCACCTCGGGCTCCCGTGGACAGCCCAACCAGGGCGTTGTCACGCCTGAGCCAAGGCACCCTTGGACGCGCTGTTGATCGGTGCTGCTCACCCCCAAGCCACAGCCCGAGTCATTGCTCACCGGCGGCGAATTTCCAGTTTTCTCCTTTCTGTGTGCAGAACAACCTTCGGGTGCGATTCCGTCGAATTCGTGCTCTAGAAAGGATTAGAGGGCCGCAATCCGCTCTCACACAAACTAGACACGGTAACGCACAAGTTGCCTTCACAACCCTTGGCCGGAGAACCTCGGTACCCGGCGTAATTTGAGGTTTACCAACAGCGGAACAAAAGGGAGGCATCGGGCGCACGGTGAGGACCTACTTTGGGCCTTCCCCGAGCTGCCTCAAGCTCATGTCGACCTTCCCTGAGGTCCACTGATGCTTCCCGACCGGTTCCTCGAGTAGTTGAGGTGCTAGGGAAGTCAGCCGACATGGCCGAAGTCTTTCCGAGGTGGCGGCTCGTCGCCGACCATGCACCGGCCATTGTCATGAGTAGCTGACCCCAGAATCCTTTTCCCCGAGAGAAAGTAGGCAGGGGCGGCCAAAATCGTGAAGTTTGGAGCTGTACAGAAGCCGGCGGCGAGCTCTCCGGCGAGGTCCCTCGGCGGTGGAGCGCGGGCGTCGCGAGGTTGAAGAAGGGGGTGGACCCCAGCTGTCAGCGGCCGATATTTTGAATCGGGATCGGGCTGCGGCCGGGATCGGGTGTGCTGGCGCGCAAAATCCTTGTGGGCCGCGGTGTGCTGTCGCCTCGGCGTGCGACGCGTGTCCCCGGGGCCCACTCGCGAGTTTAAACTTTTCCCCGATTTTCAGATTCCATTCAAACTTCAAATCCTCATAACTTTGGCTAGAAAGCTCCAAATCGAGTGAACCAAATTTTGCTGGATTCAGCTCTCTGAGAACTTTCCAGCAAATCAAGTTTCACTTCATGAAAACCCTTATTTCTCCAGAATTAATTCCTCAAATTTTAAATTGTTAGGAATTTTAACTGGAGAATCCTGTGGAGGAAAATCTTGAAATTTTGCTGGGATGTTCCACAAAATATCCCTGAACTACCATAAAAATTTCAGACCCATTTGAGTCAATTTGATCCACCTAATGGTGTGATTAGTGAAACTGTTCCAGAGAAAATAGAAAATGTTCAGAAACATTTTCAAAATTTTCTCTGAAATTGTTTAGCTCATATCTTTATCTAGGAACCTTCAAATTAAGTAAGACCAACTCCATTAGAACCCTCTGAAAATCTAGTTTTCAGAAAGTCATAGTTTGTTTCATGAAAATCCTTAGAGCACCCTAAGAGTTCCAATTAAGGTCAAGGACATAATTAATTGTGGAGGGCTCAAATGAGCTTTGCTGCAACTAAAACTTGACCATGTCTCGGTTTAGGTTGTAACCAATCCACAGTAAAAGTTTCACAGTCATTGAGTCTGTCTAGTGGGACTTATAAGATTCACAAGTTCAAACTTAATACAAATGCATTCAAATTAATACATGTACCTCTCTTATCATGTAGTCGCTAAGGTCGAGGAGGAACCCGAAGTCCTAGACTTCGTTACTCCGGAGGAACAGCTAGCCTACGACCAAGAGCAGCAAGCAAGCTCCGGTTTGCATTAACCTTTTACAAATTTTTATTGTTTTGAGCACATACATGAATACTATTGTTCCTTGCATTAGAGTCTTGCTTGGAAACCCAAATGCATAGCCCAGAAAACCATGGGTTGGGATTAGGATTGAAAACCTCGTTAGCCACTGCATTGCTAAGATAGAGTAGGATTCGGTACAAGTCGAGTAGTTGGAACTACTCGCGAGCATAGGCTAGAGGCACTCGACTCGGGTAGTGATAGCACATGAAACACATGGCAAGAAAGTGAGACTAAGCGGAGAGTAAGGGCAACAGGACTTCGGGACCTGTGTGTTATAGCTCCGCTTGTGTCGATTGAGGACCGAGCCATGTGCGGGCCTATTGAACAAGCTAGAACAGTACCGAAGACCTACTGGCTATATGGGAACCGGGACACTGATGTAACTCGGGTAGCTGGGTGTTGAGGCATAGCTGGTGTTCAGAGGGTAGGTTGAGAGCTCGAGGTGTAAATCGGCTGCCGGCACTGAGATGCGCGTGCAGAGACCTCTTGCTCGGGACGATTGGACCGGTTCAACATTTGGCTAACGGGTGAAAGGTAGTCGCGTACGACGTCCGTGATGGTTGTTGTAGGCAACATCGAGTACGGGCATACGTGACGGGTTGTTCTGGTAACCCTGCAGGTGTAAATCGATTATAAATGCCGTCCCTCGCGGTCAGTGAGTACCACTTGTTCACTGTACCGTGACGTAGAAAGAACAGGCTAGTCACATGTTAAAATGTTGCTGATTGAATGATGGACATTGATTGTTAAAGATATGCTGTAGCTTAGAGCTAACTAAAGTTCATTTCAAACTTTAGGCAAAGTACATGAGAGAAATGCGTTTCTTGTTTGATTGTGGCTCTCTCATGTGCCTTAGCGTAAGGTTCTCCACCACCTGCTGCTAAAACTTACAAGTAAGGTTCCACTAATTAGGCGAGTCCTTTGCAAATGATTTTTGCCTCATGTACCCATCACCCCTCATGTAGAAGTTCCATGTTTAGGTGAGACGGGTAAGACTTGCTGAGCCTTCGTGCTCACTGCTTGTGTTGTAACCTGGCTTTACAGTGCCAACCACATGCTGAGATGGGGCAGCTTGGCCAATTAATTAGGTGTATCCCCGGCGTAGTATGGGTGTGTTGGATGGTGCGGGGAATAGGTGTCAGCTGGACTACCATATGAACCACAAGGCTCAAGAGGGGGCCACTGCAGCGGTGTTGGAGCCTCTTGTATGCTGTTAGGGGTGAAACCTCAGTGGGCCCACGCTCGTTGGAAATCCCTTTGTAAAGGCTTCGTAGTGATCTCCTGGCTACGCACCTGGGAAGTGTGAATGTGGTTCGTAGCCACTGGCATAATGGAGGTTCTTTTAGTCCACCCGGCTACGGGGGATGAAATCACTACATGTGGGTACAGTGGTACAAACTCTGCAGGGTCAAAACTGTCATGACAGCCGTGCTCACGGTCAAGAGCGGCTTGGACTTATTCATGATTAGAGGATTGATGGTTTTGGAAGTTGTGGATGTTAAGCGGGGAGCTTAACATTGGAAATGATGTTATGGTTATTGGATTATGATGATGGGATGGGAGATTGGGACCATTTCACTTGTGTAGTAATGTAGGTGCTTAATAAGCTAAGGTGATAGCTATTAAGTGCGTAGTGCTTTAACCATGAGTTCAACCTCTCCTTGATCTAGCCATGCATGATATAATTTTCCCACACTTGCTGAGTACCATTGGTACTCAACCTTGCATATTTTGTTGGTTTATATTGCTGCTCAGGTCAAGATAATGAGGTGGTGTATAATGACCAAGACTTTGGACCCGAAGAAGGTTTCTAGGTTCATGGAGACCCCTGGGCAACTCCTGTGATGGAGCCCTCAAGAATAATATTCCGCTGCTAGTTTGTTTATTTGTGATGAACTTATTATTGTCCATCGAGACATTTGCCATGTAAGACCTATTTATATTCGACACCTGGCTTGTAATAAATGATGGTTCACTATTTGTCATCACATGTATGAGAAAATGATCCTGGCATACATGTGATATTCACTTGGTTGTTCTTCGGAAAAACCGGTTGTGACAGTATGTGCATTTGGTCAAGGATGTTTGATACTCCACTTGCATAACCAAACATGAACCCTGAGGTCAAGGGTAGAATTGTATCATCGCTGTAGAATAAGGCCGTGCTAAAGAGGCTAGGACATCCGGTAGAAGACAAGTAGTTGGAATCTACTCGCGAGCTATAGTTCAGAATATCATAAGTGTGGTTGGGAAAAGAAAGCAAACTAAAGTTTACGTTTCTAAAGATGAGACCGGGTAGGAGAGTTAGGTGGCGACAAGATGAGGTCTTGGTCGAGTAGCTCTGCCCGTGTCGGTCAAGGACCGAAGCGTATGCGGCCCTGGGAGCAAGTATTGAGTTGTGTACCGGATGCTTACTGATATATGGGAACCAGGAAACCGATGTACCAGGTTCACTGGATTGTAGAGGCATACCACATCGTCTCGTTAGACCTATGAGCCTGAGACGGCGCGACCGGTTCTACAGTTTAGTGGCCTGAGAAAGGTTGCCACATACGACGTAATGAAGGACGCCAGAGTTAGGTCTTCAGAGGCGGGCGTATGTGTCGAGTTATCTGGGTAGTGTTTGATTCGAATCACCGTCCCTCGCGGTTATGAATACCGCTTGCTCACTGCGCCGTGACGTAGTAATCAAGTTGTGTGGGAATAGTTTGCAAAGTTTTAAATGCTGTTATGCTAATTATAAATTGCATGAAAACCATGTTTGAAGTAGAGATAGAGCAAACTAAAGTTATTTTCCATCTTGGGACAAGTAACATTGGAATGAAGCGTTTCTTGTTTGATTGTGGAGTTCCAATGCTGCTGGGCTCAAGGTCACTACTATTATGGCTAAAATCTGAAAGTTAAGGATGAACTCGTAGGCGAGTCTTTTCGCAAATGACCGGTTTAAGTCTTAGGTTACTTTCATGTAGAGTTTCATGTCTTAGGAGAGACGGTTAAGTCTTGCTGAGCCTTTGTGCTCACTCTTGCTATATAAGTGGTTTTGCAGGTTAACCTCGACGCTATAAAGAAGGTTATCCGGTGAGACTCGGGAACTTCCGAATCATGTAACACTTGGAGAACCTAGCCGCCGCCATGTCTTCGAGTTGCTAGCGAGAGGAGTCCGCGGGCTGGACCTCTTCCCGAGTGCTTCTTAGAGATTCGATGTGAGCTGTTTATCGACTTCCGCTGTAGCTATTTTATGTAAATTATTTACAAAGAACAATTGTAAGCTTCCGGTTTTGATTTATGTAATACATTGTACCTTATATGTGTGTTGTTGGGTGCCGCATAACACGGCACCACCCAATGCGATTCCTGGGCAAGGTGCCCCGTCCCCGTGACGTGCTCGGGACCGCGGGGTCCCGTCAAAACCTATCCCCCTTAAACTGAATCTCGCCCTCTAGATTCGATAGAGTGGAGAATAGATGAGGGAATTTTGCCTTGAGATCTTCCTCACGCTCCCATGTAGTTCCGGCTTCCGTGTGATGGCTCTACTGTACCTTGCACCAACGGATTACTTTGTTCCTCGTGACCCTTTCCTTCACATCCAAGATTTTGACGTGCTATTCCGCGTAGGTCAGATCCTCTTGAAGCTCGAGCTCATCCATCGGTACTTGTTCTTCCGGTACTCTTAAGCATTTCTTGAGTTCACTACAGGGAAGAGGTCAACATACGACAGCAGGATTAACATACGACGGCCAGCCGTCGTATATAAACTTATATGCAACGGTCCGAACAGGACGTCGTATATAAGTTTATATACGACAGTACAGCCGTCGTTTATTAACTGGCTGTCGTAAATAGAGCTTATATACGACAACCAACCCTAGGCTGTCATACATATAACTTATTTACGACAGCCCGTGTGGCTGGCTGTCGTATCTAACAGAGGCCGTCGTAAATAATCTTATTTACGACGGCCACAGCACGGGCCATCGTAAATAAGCTTATTTACGACGGCCACACCATGGGCCGTCGTAAATAAGTCTTATATACCCGTGGGCCCGGGTCGGCGCGGGCATTCACGCCCGCGCCGACCCGAGCCCTCGCCGCCTGAAACGCCGCCGCCACCCCGGCCGCCGCCGCCAGCCGCCGCCCCGGCCGCCGCCCCGTCTGCCGCTGCCAGCCACCGCCCCGGCCGTCGCTGCCAGCCGGCCCGCCCCGCCCGAAGCACCGCCGCCGGCCCACCCGAAGCGCCTCCGCCGCCCCGTCCGTCGCCGGCAGCCGCCCCGGCCGGCACCCAACAGCCACCGCCCTGACTTTCCCTGCTCCGGCCGCCACCGCCCGCCCTGCACCCCGGCCGCCGCCATACCGAACGCCGCATCCCCGGCAGCCACCACGCCGCCCCGGCCTTCCCTGCCCCGGCCGCCGCAGCCTCGCCGCAGCGCACCTGGCCGCCGCCGCCCCGCAGCGCCGCCCCACGCGCTGCCTAGCCCCACCACTCTGCCACGTCGCTGCACCGCCCGGGCCTGCGCCCGTCGCGCTGCGCGCCGCCGCACCGTGCCGGTCCGCCTCCACGCCGTGCGCCGCCCGCCTCGCCGTGTGCCGCTTGCCGCGCCGCCTCCACTATGAGGTAAGTCGCCCGCCTCCCTCCCCATCTAGAAAACTTGGTTTTTTAATTACCAATTGTTTAGATTATGCTTGTTTGGTTTTGATTGTTTAGTGGCTAATTGTTTAGATTTAGATGAATTGATATGCTTAGGTTTAATTATTGCCCAGTTTTATTTGAATTGCTAGCTAGGTGTAATTTTTTAATTGCTTAGAATTGATAAGCTTGTTAACTATGGTAATTATGCTTGTTTAGATGAGTTGTTAATTGCTTAGATGATTAATGCATATGAGTTAATAGTTTAATTGATTATTGTTTTGATTGTTTGAGTGTTTAAAAGTACTATATGTACATAAATGGGCTTAGGGCCCGATACAAACCATTTAGTGGTAACAAATACGTCTACACAAGCATGGTGTGAACAACCTAGGCTTCCTCGCCCTACACCCCCCCTCCCCCCCCCCCCGCGATGATTGGCCTCCGATCCCCCACCCCCCATCCCCCCCCCCCCCCCCGCGGCTTAGCCAGCGCTCGGCCTCCGACACTCTGGCGCGGAACTGCCGATCCTTCGGCGCTCGACCTCCTCTGCCGCGGGACTATCGATCTGCCGGCACTCATCGGCCTCCATTGACCGGCTGCCGCGGATCTTTCGGCGCTCAACCTCCCACAGGCGCGGGTAAGTGTGCTCCCCCTCTCCCCCCCATTGGTTTCTTCCATCGACGGCACCACCGCCGCCCCTTCCTTTCCCGGAAGATGTATCACCTCCTGTGCGCGGGTGCCGCCACCGCCTCCCCTGTGTGCGAGCGCCGCCGCCGTCTTCACCCGCCTTACGCCGGGATCTAAGGCGATGGGACGCCTTACCATCCCCAGGCGCCTTACCGCTTAAGCGTCGCTTAAGCGACGCTTAAGCGACGCCTTAACAACTATGGTTCTTTCCTTCTCTCTATTGTTCTTTCCTCTATCTCTTTGAAATGACTCAAAAATGAAAGATTGACGTAAACCTTTACAATATGGGACACCCGTTTCGAACCGGCCCGTCTCACATGTGTTACGCATGTGAGGCGTGTAGGTTCGGAATTGTCCCTTTTGGACAGCCTAGGAGTGACCGAGAGGGCGTGCTTATGATGAGACGCGGGGTCTAGATTTGGACGTAGTTTCGACAGCGTAACCCTAATGTTCTCCGCTGCTCCATTTTTGGACGTGCAGTTGGAGAACGGCGGGGTTATGCTGCTGAAATTTCGTCTGAATCTAGTCTTCGTGTCTTGTCATAAGCACGTTCGTCTCGGTCACTCTTGGGTAGGTTTAGGACCTATCCTTTCCAATATATATAGGTCCGTGACATAAATAAATAATAAACTAACTATAAATTCTTTGACTTAAAAATGCAGAGTTAAACATGAGTGAAGACCGTAGTTGCAAGGGGAAGAAGGCGCCGAGTGTGAGGGATTTCCTCCCCTCACAGGAGAGAGACGATTACTTCTACGGTTCCACTTACAGCAGGAGCAGACGCACTCAGCTGTTAAGTGCGTGTCCAGAGTTGCGGGACAGGGTTGTCAGTTTGCAGGGTACAGAGGTAAATTTTTCTACAATGCACAAAATTATTAAAATCACTTTTTCAATTTAACTTACTTACTTTACCATTGTAGTCTGATTCGGACTATGAGTCCGAGGCTAGATAGGCACCTCAGGAGACGGGTACGCAGCGCAGCGTGCCCTCGGGGAGCGAGCCCTCTGGTAGCCAGGCCTCTGGCAGCCAGCCCTCCGGCAGCCACCCCGAGGGTAGTCTGCCCAGCGAGCCCGAGGGCACCCAGCCCGAGGACACGTCCGGTGACCGGCCTTCTGGGTCACCAGACGTGGCCACGTAGCGGAGGAGACGTACGAGGAGGAGTAACTTTGTTTGTCCTCCACCGATTCCTAGAGAGCCGGTAATTATTCGTCCTGTTGGAGACAAGTAACACATTAATTAAGTATTCATTTCTATTTGTTCTCAAAGACTATAATCTTACTTAATAACTTAACAAACGTCTTTTTAGTTCTTGGGAGGACCTCTCGTACGACGGGCAGAAACACCATAGGACGGTGAATGGTTGCATCGGGAATTTAGTGCGTCTGCACTACCCCGGTGCGATCGATGGACGTGCAGCTACGTCGTGCGACGACTACGCGCGCGTTCCTCACCCGTAGAACGACAACCTACAGGGAGTCATGTGGGCAGATTTTTGGGTAAGTAACTTTCATAAATATTTGAAGTTTCAATTCTTTATGTTCCTTCAAATATTAATGTGTGTATGTGTCGAACTGTGTTGGCTTCCTACACCTCAGGTACCGCCTTGAGGACCAGGCTGAGCAGATGGATCACGCCCGCTCGGTGTTCGAAGTGAACGCTCAGAAGCTTGTTATGCAGGTGCTTTCGAACGCTCGGAGTCAAGTAGTTAACGACTACTTGAAGCTCCACGACCACGAGGTTGGGTCGTTCAGAGATGCCTACGACACATACTTGATGGAGGAGCAATACGTAGAGGTAAGTTGCGTAATCTTTAAATTATTCACATTAATTTTGCTAAGTAACATCTAATGAACTATGCATGTGTGCAGGTTAGTGTCCCTTGGTTTCAGGGACGAACTGAAGATTACCGAGCCCTTTGCAGGTATTGGGCTAGCGATGAGTTCATCGCTAAGTCCAAGAAGGCTCGAGATGCCAGAGGGAGCTCAGGGAAGCACGGTATGGGCGTCCAAGGTTTTGTGCAAATGGCTAAACGGATGGTAAGTTTCTGGGTGGTTTTTATTATATTCATAATGTAGTATTGTTCGTACTAACATATGTTCACAAGAAAAGGAGACCAGCGTGCGACCGAGTGCTACTGCGGTCTATAGCAGAGGTCACGCTGACCCTTCTCAGTCGGAGCAGTGTAGTCAGTACGCAGCGGAGCGCCTGGTAAGTTTCATGACCTCTCAAATTAGTTGACACTATATATGTTGTTGAACTTACACAATTTCATTGTTTTTCAGACTAGGTGTGGGCAAGAGGCTGTGAGGATACACGGCGAAGGGTTCGATTGGGAAAACTCCCCCAACATCGACCCTCAAGCCGCGTATGCAAGCGGAGGTGGAAAAGCACACGGAAGGTGAATTCATTTACTTTCATTGTTTTCAATTCAAGACTATTTAATTTTACCTTGAATTGATTCATTTTTTGTAGGCTTGCCATATTCTCTGGAGTCGTCAACTCTAGGGAGGTACGACCTGCGAGAGGCAGCTCCTCGCAGTCTTCGGCTGCTGGCGCAGGCTCCTCCAGCCGCCGTGACACCGAGAGAGATCTCAAAGTCATGGCGCTTCGGGAGAGCTTGGCTCGGCAGGAGGAGGCCTTGGCGAGAGAGCGAGAGAACAACAGGGCTGCTATGGCGTACCATGCATCCTATGTGGCACAGATGCAAGCGGCAATGGAAGTAAGAAACATACAATTTTACTTTAATTACATTGCATTTCAATTGGTTTTGTAAATTGTAATGTTTGAAATGACAGGCGCTAGCTCGACAGCAAGGGCAGCAAATCCAGATACCGTTGTGGCAGCCACCTCCTTTCGTGCTGCAGCCGTCGCCACCACAGGAGCAGTTTCCTGGAGTACAGGTACAAAAAGGAAGTTACATTAAGTTCAACTAAACAATTGAATACGAGAACACCGTTGTAAACTTGTACATATGTCACTGTGTTTGGCAGGGATCAGGGACGGAGGCTCACACTCCATCGCCGCAGCTAAGGGCGCCAGGTTTGCCGCAGTAGGATGACTGCTTCGCTCCTGGAGGTAGTGGAGGGGCTAGTAATCAATAGACTTGTGATTTTGTTTTTGATTGTGTGGATGTCAGACTTCGTGATTGTGGATGTGTACTATTGCACCTTGTTGTGATTTTGTATGTCAAACTTTTTTGTTGTTGTCATGTTGTGGATGTGTAGCTGGCCATCGAGCCAGGTTAGCCATTTTCTGTTTTTTAAAAAAATTGGAAAAGCTTATATACGACGGCCTGTATAGTTTATATACAACGGTCGCTATACAGGGCCGTCGTAAATAAGCCTAAATTATATACGACGGCTGGGCCCAGGCTGTCGTATATAAGCTCTTATATATGACAGCCTGAGCACAGCCGTCGTATATAAAGGTCCCAGCCCAAGTCTACAAAACGGGCCGTTGTATATAAGGGGCCGTCGTATATATACTGTTCTATACGACGGCGCCGTCGTATATAATTATATATACGACAAAATATATACAACGGCCACAAACCTCGTATATAAACACCTGCCATCGTATATAGGTTATATACGACGGCTTCTACTATATATATACAACGGTTTTGGCCGTCGTATGCTGACAGGAATCCTGTAGTGGTTGGGATACGTGAAATACGTCGTGCACGTCGGAGAGGTGCGTTGGCAGCTCTAGTTGATAGGATACTTCTCCTCGCTTGCCCAAAATTTTTAATGGTCCGATGTAGCGAGGTGCTAACTTGCCCTTGACGTTGAACCGTCATTGGCCTCGGATAGGCTATACCTTAAGATACACGAAGTCTCCCACTTCAAAGGTCAATCTTCTTCGCCTATTGTCCGCATAACCTTTTTGTCGTGACTGAGTAGCCTTCAAGTTTTCTCGCATCGTTTGGACTTGCTTATCGTTGTCTTACAGCACTTCGGGTCCAAACACTTGGGTTTCTCCGGTCTCATTCCCGAACAGTGGCATTCTACACCGTCTACCATACAATGGTTCGAACGTGACATCTTCAAACTGGTTTGATAGCTGTTGTTGTATGATAATTCAACATACGGCAAGCTCCTATCCCAATTACGCCCATGTTTCAAGGCGCAAGCTCTCAACATGTATTCCAAAATGTGATTTGTCCTCTCAATTTGCCCGTCGGTTTGCGGGTGATAAGCGGATCTGAAATTTAGTCGTGTACCCATGGCTTCATGCATCTTCTTCCAGAACCTAGAGGTAAATTGAGAACTCCGATCTGAAACTATCCTTTTCGGAACTCCATGGCGACACACGATTTGCTCCATATAAAGCTCGGCTAGTTGTGCGACGTGGTACGTGGTTCTAACAGGAAGGAAATGGGCTGTTTTCGTCAACCGGTCCACAATAACCCAAATGGAGTCATAGCCAGACCGAGTACGTGGCAATCCGACTATGAAATCCATGCTGATGTCTTCTCACTTCCACTCGGGTACTTACAATGGCTGCAACAGTCCGGCGGGTCTTTGATATTCGGCCTTCACCCGTTGGCACATGTCGCATAAGGCAACATATTCAGCTATGTCCCTTTTCATACCATCCCATCAATAGCAAGTTTTCAGGTCCTTGTACAGCTTTGTACAGCCAGGATGTATGGAATAAGATGAGGCATGTGCCTCCTTTAATATCGTGTCACAGATGTGCTTCACATTAGGCACACAAATCCTTTTCCCTAACCAAAGCATGCCTTTCTCGTCTTCCTTGAAATCCTTTTCTATGCCTTGTTGGATTCTTTCCTTGATTTCCTCATTCGTTGCTTGGCCATCTCGTATCTCTTGTTCCAGCGAGGAGTTCAGTTCTCTCACTTCCATGTTGTTCAAGAACCCGAGATGTAACCGTTCGTACTCCTTGCGCAGCTCGGGTGGCAGCTACTGAACCGTGAGTTGGTGACATTCTCCCTTTTGGCTCAACGCATAAGCTACTACATTGGCCTTTCCGGGGTCATAGTTAATTCCAACATCATAATCCTTGATGAGTTCCAACCATCGACGTTGCCTCAAATTCAGATCCGTTTGTGTGAATATATACTTGAGGCTTTTGTGATCCGTATAGATCTCACATCGGTGGCCAAGGATATAATGTCTCCAAATCTTCAAGGCATGTACCACGGCTTCAAGTTCCAAGTCATGTGTAGGGTAATTCAGTTCATGTTCCTTTAGTTGTCTCGACGCATAGGCTACCACTTCTCCTTCTTGCATGAGCACAGATCCAAGCCCTTGTCTTGATGCGTCACAATATATGTCGAAGCTTTTGCTCACGTCCAACAATACCAAAACCGGTGCTGTGGTTAGTCTCTTCTCGAGCTCCTCAAAGCATTCTTGACATGCTGGTGTCCACTGAAATGCTTTTCCCTTCATTAGCAATTCAGTCATAGGATTCGCTATTTTGGAGAAATCCTTGATGAACCGGAGGTAGTATCCAGCCATCCCAAGGAAACTCCCTCACATTCTGCGGTTGATTCCACTTCAGAACATCTCCCACTTTTACGGGATCAACCGATACTCCTCCCTCGGAAATGATGTGGCCTAGGAACGATATCTTCTTTAGCAAAAATTGACACTTGCTGAACTTAGCATACAATTGATGCTCTCACAGATTCTGCAATGTCAACCTCAACTGTTCTTCGTGTTCTTCCTCGCTTTTCGATTACACCATGATATCGTCGATGAAAACCACGACGAACTTGTCCAAGTACTCCATGAAGACCTTATTCATGAGGTACATAAAGTATGAGGGTGCATTCGTTAACCCAAAAAACATAACGGTAATATTCATACGAACCATACCGTGTTCGAAATGCTGTTTTGGGTATGTCGGAGGGCTTAATCTTCAGCTGGAAGTATCCCGACCGAAGATCAATTCTTGGAGAAAATTCAGGCACCTTTCATTTGGTCGAACAGGTCCTCTATACGGGGCAGCGAGTATTTATTCTTGATAGTCACCTCATTGAGAGACCTGTAATCAACACACATCCTTTGGGTCCCATCCTTCTTGTCTACAAAGAGCACGGGGCTCCCCACGGTGACGAGCTTGGGCGTATAAAACCCTTTTCTAGCTGCTCCTGAATTTGTTTCTTGAGCTCCATTAATTTATTAGCAGGCATCCTATAATCAATGGCAAATCCAATGTCCCGGTCAGTGGCATACCTGGAAGTTCTTCCGGGAACACATCTGAATATTATTGAACCACCGGAATGCTTTCCAATGTCGCTTCTTCGACGTGGCTCAGCGCTGCCTTCTCGGTTGCCGGTTGGGCTGCCTCGAACTCAATGCGAGTACCGTGCTCACTTGTCAACTGCACGATCCTCTCAGCACATTGAATCACTCCGTTGTGCTGCTTAACCTGTCCATTCCAAGGATTATATCAATCCCTTGGGAATCCAAGACGATAAGCTTGGCAAGAAAGTCTACCCCCCTTATTTTAAGGCTTAGTTTTGGACATACTATATTTGTAGGAGCTAGAATTCAGATTTGAAAGAAGCGATTTCCCAACTATATGCATCAAGGTGTATGAATTAAGCAACTTCTTTTATTAATTTCTGCCTATATGAGGATGTGAACAAGTGCTGACGGATCTCAAATCTCTCTACTATGTGTGGATGTGGACATTCACCGAAGCGTTCCACAACTCACACCAGCACACAAACACAAGCAATCATCACAAAAATTTCTGACACCACTCTTATTGACTTACTACGATCTAAATGTTCCCATTACAGCTTTATTCAATGGAAACCTAAACATAATCGTGAGAACCGGTGCTGTTCTCGCCGTGTGACGGGGGTGCTCCATACATGGGTGCATGCCATGGTGAGTCGGCAGTCCATGTAGGGATAGATGACGCTGGTGCTCCATCTGCTCTCTCGTTGGCACGAGTATCCTCCTGTTTTTCCAGCAAATACAGCTTATTGCGGAGGTAACGGATCTCTTCTTGTGCGCTTCCATATCGGTTTCCTAACTCCACGAGCAACCTCTGAGACTTGTCAGAAGCTTGTTGGTTGGAAATGCTCCTCCATGGGGTCCAAGGATCTCCCTTTTACCACTCTTCCGATACGGGTGCAGCTCAAAAGTGGTGTCCTCAAGCTGCACATGGAAGGCGTAGCACAGTCCGTTGAGTGCTTCCCAAGCAGCATCATCGATAGCTTCTGCCCTTGTAGCTGTCCATGTGGGTGTGAAGTGGCGAGTGACAACCCTACCGTTAGATAGGATGGTTACGTCAGCCTTCCACTCTTCTTGTCCGAGACGAGGGACTTTCTTGAGGAGATACTCCGGGTATAAGCTGCAGCAATCCAGAAATTCTTTGAGCTCCCTGGGTTTGTGTCCTTCCATTCCGTCGGACCGAAATTCTTGAACTGAATGGTTGGCCCATTCATCACCTTCATTATTGATATCAGCAAGGGGTGGCCCCTCCTCAGGTTCATCTCCTCCCGTCCTAGCTTCATGAGGCTCGACGGGGTGTAAGCCCGCGTGAAACTCCTCCTGAGGTGCGTTCCAATGCTGTTCTTGTAGATCATCCTCCATATTGTCTTCGAATGGTTCCACCTCTTCTGGGTCCTCTTCCACATGCATAGAGCTATTAACTTCCGCTTCATCATGAGGTTCCGTCTTAACTTCCTCCCAATATGGTCCATCGGACACCTCAATGGGGTTAAGTGCATTCCCACGTGGTGGTGGAAGAGTACTTATGCGTGCCGTGCTCCTAGTCACCGGCATATATAAATAAGACGTGAGAATCTTTAGAGAAGAAGGAAATACTTCAAAACTTCAGAAGCTACGAAGCAAGAAAGCAAAAGTGTTGCTGTCCAAAAGAAGAGAAAAGGAGGGGCAGAAAATAGCACGTTGCGGTGGCTGAATTGACAAATAAAGTGCAGCAGCAAGCAATTTTCGAAAATAGCAGTTTAGAGGGGTGTTCCTATGTGTTTTAGAGTGTCCATTCTACCTAGGCTTGCGCCCTACAGTCAACGTGGCTCTGGTACCAATCTGTGACACCCGGTTCTGAAAATAGAACCAAGTGAATGCATATGTGTGCCCAGCATATTCATCAAACATACACATGTAATCCAAAAACTGAATTCAGAATATAACCACGAATAAATAGTGTTTAAGTACTTTATTACAATGACTTAATGTCTCACTCATGAATGTCTATCTTATTCTTGCAGCGGAAGACTCAAAAATGACAGCAGAAAGTGAATAAAGACAGTAAGATCCATCTTCAACTCCACAGGCATGTTGACGGTAGTTCGCACGCCTAGTACTCCACATGGTCCTCGAAGTACTCATCTCCTGTACTGATGTTTATGTGGTAATTCAAGGGTGAGTACATATATGTAGTATTCAGCAAGTGGGGAAAAAGTTTGACATGTAGCTTACAACAAGGTAGGAAATAAAAAGGCTCATTTCAGCAAGCAAGTTTTATTTCATAAACATGGTAAAAACAGCAACTATTTCTAGGTGAATTAAATCCCAACATAACTAAGTAAAACAGCAATATTCCTTCACCATAATTCACCATTTATCAAGTCTCAACCAGCCATTAATCTTTCTCAAGTTCATCTCATGCTCATAAATATTCATATCCATCTCATATTCATATAACCAAAACCAAACTCATTGTCATGACTCAAAACAGTCCCAAAATCAATCCCAATGACCGTACCATAACCATACCGAATAACCGTCCCAAGTTTTCCTTCTAATAATGGAAGTTGGCCAGGTGCTTGTGACCGGAAGCACGGATATCATGATAGTTTTACACTCTGCAGAGGTGGCACCACTTTACCAACAAGTTCATGATTTCGTCACCCGTCGGTGACTGCAGAACCTCTATTATACCAGTACACAACCGTCGGTGTATGGCCAAGAGATCACAAAATAGCCTTTACAAAGGGGATACTAGATATATGGCTCACTAAGGTTTCACCGGCAGGCTCGAATCACCATTCTCCCACCCACGGGCCCCCTCTTGTGCCATACAGTTCCCAGGGCAGTCCTCCTTGACTCCCATTCCCCGCGCCATCCACGGTCCATAACAAGCTAGCAACACACCTAATTAATCAGCTAAGCCGCACCCATACATGGCCTTGTGGTGGCACTGTTTTCCTGGCATATTCTCGCATGAACCGGTCCTTAGATCTACAACAAGTACCACCATCTCATCCAGCAACATCCATGAACCAAGCTTGCCTAGATCTCCCCGATTCCATGCCCATTAACATCATCAAGTCCTCATCATCATTATTCATAGGAGTGCAGTAGCTAGACATGTTTTATTTCAGTTTTCCGTATCCCATAAGTTAAGCCAAGCAAAAAGGAAAAAGAACCATACCCGACTCATCAACTTTCCCGGCGACAAGGATTGTTAACAAAACTAGTAAACTCCTATAAAAGGGTATCCCATTAAGTTGACTCAAGCATACACGTTTTCGCAAACAAAACAGTTTCAAAACAAGGGATCAATATGGTCAAGGGGCACTTGCCTTGCTCCCGTGGTTCTTGCTGTTCGAGCGTCTCGAAGTCTTGGTGCTGTAGATCCTCGTAGATGGCTTCTTGAGCTTGTCCTTCTACTCACGACCACGCCCATACAAAATTTACAGCAATCAAACATCATGCACAAACTTTACTCAAGATGCAATGGGGTAGATGAATGCAAATCCTATGGTGCTGTTTTATTAAACCATTTTGTACGTGTTCTTGCATGTTTTAATGGGCTTTCATGGGGTTTTATGATGAAAAAGGGTGCTGGAATCAAGTGTGTACGTGGTGATGATCTTGACTCAAGATCTAGATCAATTCCACCATCAAAAAACCGATCAAAACACGATCTGTCCACACACAAAAGTTTCTGCTCGAAGGGGGCGAAGAAAACGGATGCGTAGAAACAACGGCGACATCGTAGGATGGGTAATAAAGACCTACCTCAATTCCTTTTGGTGGCAGGCCTTCCTCCTAGCAATGGCAACAGCGGGGAATTTTGCTATGGAAGATTAGGGCAGGACAGATCGTCGGGCTTCATGTCCGGTGACGGCGAGGTGTGACGGGGCTCGACGGCGGCCAAATTCCAGCAAGGGGGGGAACTTGGCGACTTGGCAGAAAGGAAGGGGGCTTGGCAGCAGGGGGAGGACGTCCAACAGAGAAAATTTCGGCCAGAGGTGGGGGTTATATTTATAAGGGGGAAAAAGGGAGAGTCCTACTCCAATTGGAGCTCAAATAAGAGTCCTATTCAATTTTTTTTGGATCTTAACAAACTTATGTCTTGTGGTGCGGCAGCCTTGGGGATTTTATCCCTAAAATGTGGGGAAATTTCCCATTTTTGGGAATTGGGAAATTTAGAAATTTTTGGGGAAATTTGGGAATGGCTCATTTCAGCTATCTTTTTCCCATTCCTCATCATTTCTATGTCACTTGCTCAATTTCTATATTCCCCTCTCCATTTCTATGTCCCATTCTCCATTTCTACATTTCCCTCTCCATTTCTATGTCTCATTCTCCATTTCTACGTTGCCCTTCTCCATTTCTATTCTGCATTCTCCATTTCTATATTCCCTTCTCCATTTCTGTTGTTTTTCCTCCATTTCTATGGTTCCTTCCTCCATTTCTATGGTTCATTCCTTCATTTCTATGATTCCTTCCTCCATTTCTATGGTTCATTTCTCCATTTCTATGGTTCTTTTCTCCATTTCTATGGTTCTTTCTCCATTTATATAGTTTTTTCTCAAGTTATATAGTTCTTTCACCATTTCTACTTCTTTTATAATGTTTCTCTACATGAAAATTGTATGCAATGCATGGAAATGAATTTGAGGGTGTTACAGTGAGCTCCAAGTCTAAAGTGAACTTGCAAAAATTTCCAAACCGGAAGATCTAACTCCACAACTCGGTTCACCAAACATCCAATAATAGGCCGGCAAATTTTCAGAGCATTTGGAAAGGATTTCCTATTTGTTGGAATTAAAACGGGAGACAATTCAAATTTAAATTTGAACTTCAGTTTAAAATTCCAACTTCACCGAAATCTAAATTTGAGTGCACCATTGTGTTCCTCACATTTCTTTTGGCCTATTCTCCAGCTTTGATCAAATTTGGAGTTTGTTTGCTAATTCAAATGGAATTTGGAAAGAAAAGAAGAGGGGAGAAATGGGGCCTACTTGTCAGTGAAGTGTTAGACTTACCCCCGAAGTCTCCTCTGTTCTTCACTCAGACAGCCGAACGCAGCACGCGCGCCACCTCCTGAACCTTGCTGCCCAACCGACTCTTCTCGCTCCACCTCGTGCTAAGACCGGAAAAGTGCCGTGTGAAGCGATCAGCCTGTGCTACTGACCGCGTGAACCATTCCCTCGCCCTCCACAGCCCTCGGACAGCCCGAAGGAAACTCACCACCGCCCGACACTTTGGTTCTCCGGTGACCGCACGCTACAAGTCTCTTCGTGGCCGATGATCTACACGAAAAAGATCCGCCGTAAGGTGCTAAACACAACTGTGCAAACCTTCTCTTCTCTCTTGCACGACCGGTGGAGAATTTCCCCATTATTTGCTTCGGTATTCATAGCACTAAGCAGCAGCAAAACTCAAAATTCGTAGTAATCAATCCACCATGACTTGTGCCGAGCTATAAACATGTTCTAGACCTTCCCACGCTCCTCTAGGATCAAAAACCATCGAAACCCGTTGAGTTTTGGCGCTGTTCTTTGAGTTTTTCAGGTCGCCGCCGGTTTTGGACCTAGGTCGCCGATGATCTCATGTTTGCAGCCACTTTTGAGATGATTTGAGCTCATGACGGTGATGAAAGTTCTACCACGGTGCTCTAGGAAGAAAAACCGAAGCATTTGATGCCGCCGATGTGGTGCCGCCGCCACCGCTCATCGCCAACACATTTCCGGTGGCCGGGGGCCTCGGCCGACCCCCATGGATGAGCTCCCCGTGCTCCTAAAGTGAGAGGCAGCGAGTCTGGGCCAAGGGGAGGCCGGGAAGGTACTTCCGGCGAGCCTCACCGGCGCCCACCGCCGCGCGCCGCTGCCCATGCCTCTGCTGTCGGGAGATGTAAGAAGAGGGGTGGGCCCCACCGTCAGCAGTTTGAATTTTTCACAATTTTGTTCAGATTTTTTTCCAACTTCAAATGCTCATAACATTTAGGAGGAACCTCCAAGAAATGTCAAATAAATTCCATTGGATTCCTCTCAGTGAGTAATATCCAGGGTTGTCTCCCAATCTGAAAAGCTCTGGATTTGGCTCATTAATTCATATAAGTAAAATTTGTAGGATTTATTCCGGGAGTTCTGTGTATTGGAAAATTTCCAAATTTGGGCAGGACATTCTCCCAAAAATACTTGAACTCCAGTAAAAGTTTCAGGGGCATTGGACCTCATTTGCTTGGCCAAGTGATGATTCAATCTTGTATGTCTCTGAAAATCAGGAAAAATAACAGAATCAATTTTCCAGCTTTTAGCCCAATCTTGTAAATTCCATATCTCTGTGTAGGAAGCTCCAAAAACGGTGAAACCAAATCCTATGGACTCACAAGACTCCCAAGTTTCTGAAAAACCACATTTGGAGCATGCCAAGACCCTAGAATTTCCATAGGAATTCAGAGAAGCCATATAGCTAAGAAAATTCTTTAGGCCACATCTTACATCAACTTTGTCTGAAATATTGCAAGCCTTACCTATGTATGATCTATGGACGAATGTAAAACTTTCAGAGCAAGTTGAGATAATCTTCTCCAGTTTCTGCCAATTATTTCCAGCTTCATAGTTATGTCCATTATATAGTTATTTGAAAATTAGTCCAAAAACATTCACTGATCAAAAATGTTCTCTTCTCTGTTTCAGAACATAGCCAGACCCAACTACTAAATATTAGTTTATTTGGACTCTTCTTAAGTCATAAAATACTTTTGTTGATAATTCCTTATTTGCAATATGAACTTGTGCATATTCATATCGGTAGGAAAAACGACGAAGGAGCTCGACGAGGCATTCGACTCAGAACAGCAACTTGAGGCTTTACTCATCACCAAGCTACTGGCTTAAATTTAGTATCAAACCAGCAGCAACATAAGGCAAGCCCCGGTTTGCATTTAACAGCTTTTAGTTATATTTTACTTTGTATCACTTTCATTGGTCTAGTATGTATTGTGCATTAGGTCAAGGTGATTGATACTCCAAATGCATGACCCACAAATCCTTGGAGTTAAAGGGTAGAACAGGTTACCTTTGTGTAGTTATGGCTAGACTTAAGTGGTATAGCATCCGGTACAAGTCGGGTAGTTGGAAGCTACTCGTGAGGCTAGGATTTTGGTTAAATGGGGTATGATTCTAGAGAATTAAATTTCTGGAAAGGAAAATGAGACCGAGTAGAGAGTAGGAGCAGCATGACGTTGGACCTGTGTTGCCGTAGCTCTGTGTCAGTTAAGGAACGATGCGTATGCTGCACTGTTGAGCAAGTTTAAACAGTACCAGATGCATACTGGAATTATGTGGTCCAAAAACCGTTGTAACTCAGGTACTCTCGTGTCGAAACTTATAACGCCGTCCTTTGGGGGTTGGTGTCAGAGTAAACCCACTAGTGGAGCAACTTCTACGTGTTCCGGGAAGTGGCCCTTTTGATGGGTCGGTAGAACTGGTTCAGCATTGGAGTGATATGTGAAAGGTTGCTGCATACAACGTAAGAAAGAGCTCTCGTGTGAGTCCTTCGAGGCGGGTGTATGTGTCGTGTGTTATGAGTGTGTCCTGATTCAAATCACAGTCCCTCGCGGTTATATGAGTACCGCTTATCACTGAGTTGTGACGTAGTAATTACTTCCAGATGAAGTGAAATGAATCATTGCTGTTGTGAAGTTCTTAAGTTCATTGTATTGCAAACCATGTATTCTATAGTTGTAGAGCTTAATAAGTTTATCTTCGACTTTGGGCATAACCACATCGGAGGAAAGCGTTTCTTGTTTGATTGTGGACTTCCGATGTGAGGGCTGCCTAAGGCATAATATCTGCTGCTATCAAACTGAAAGTAAGGATTAACATGTAGCCGTGTCATTATTGCCACATATTTGTCCTATATTATTAATCCCTGCATGTAGAGTTTCATGGTTAGGAGTGTCGGTTAAGTCTTGCTGAGCCATCATTCTCACGGTTGCATTATTAGTGTTTTGCAGGTTTTATAAAATTTGCTATGAAGATGGTTGTTCGGTGAGCCATCAGAGACTCAGCGGAAACACTGCCGCTGCACTCATCTTTGTTGAAGCTTGTAAGAAGCGTCTGCGGTCTAGACGTCTTCTCTTTTGCATAGTTAGGACTGAGAGTATACGTGTATGTATATTCCGCTGCGTGTACCTTCGTGGTACATTATGTTGTAAATGACACTATATTGAGAAATAAAAGACTTTGTATATTTTTGGTTTCTTTTCGTGTATGCTGTTGGATGCCGCATAGCACGGCACCACCCAATGTGTATCCTGGAGTGTGGATCCTGGAAGGTATTCCCCATAGTATGATAGGAGGATGAGTCCCGATCTTCCGAGAGGTAGGGTAAACTTGATTGGGTGGAGATCTCGACGTTGATGATCCAAGACTCCGAACGAACGAAACCCCGCAATCACTACACCACTGCTCCGTTGGTTATCACCCGCGTCACACGAATGACCTCGCCACAAAGGCTTATCCCTGCAAGCGCAATCAAGAACACAAGCAAGAACAGAGAAGTTGCAATAAAAACTGAATTGATCACGAATTTGGGGTCTCACAACCGATGATCGGCGACACTGTTCAATGACAGATTGTAACTAAGCAAAACCCAGCTGTTTGTGATGGCGGCTAGGGGGTATAAAGGAGGTGGAGGACGACCAGGGGGGTGCTGGGGTCGTGACCTAACCCTAAGACACGTACATAATGGACTTGAACTCGATACAAGGTCCAATGGCCCAACTAGGTGATGCAACACCCTGACAGACTCTAAACTTTATATTGTTTCGATGTTTCCCGTCGACTCCGAGGGAATTTTGACGTGACGCCAGTTCCATTGGAACTTTTATCCTCTCATATTTCCGTGCATATGTAGAACATCAAAAACAGAGTCATATGCCTCCTGTGCATCCATTTTAAGGTGGACTGCTCCTGGGCCCGAGTTGGACTCGAGTTTGAGTTGGGCTCGGTCTCTAACTTCTTGTTGGCATATTTTCTGGTCCTCCACGCCTCCAAACCCCTCTCCATGTATCTCCATGTCCTCTCCATGGTTCCTAATCATAATTAATCCATTAGGTAGCAACATACTCTCAAAATTCACATATCAAGAATTGTTCAGGAACGAGCTCACCTCTAAATTCAATTATCGTGCTCGAGCTCTAGTCATTGGACCTTGCATGTCTACCATGTGAGTGTTGTGTATATCTGCAGGAGTGATGTCCACATCATCCTCCCCCTCTTGCATTGGAGTTGTCCTCGACTCAAGCTCATCTTCTTCTTCCAAGTATGGCTTCAAATCTGAAATGTTAAATGTGGGACTAACCCCAAACTCGGGAGGCAACTCAAGTTTATATGCATTGTCATTTATCTTCTCAAGAACCTTAAAAGGTCCAGCAGCACGTGGCGTGAGTTTGGACTTTCTCAAATCCGGGAACCTATCTTTTCTCAAATGAACCCACACCAAATCACCGGGTTCCAATTTTATCTCCTTCCTACCTTTACTAGCAGCAATGCGATACTTTTCATTCATTTTTCAATTTGTAACTTATTAGTTTCATGCAACTTAAGAATAAATTCATACTGTTGTGTAGCATATAAGTTCACAATTGCAGTATGTGGTAAAGGTAGCAAATCAATTGGAGCACGAGGATTGAAACCATAGACTACCATAAACGGACTTAACTTGGTTGTGGAGTGAATAGACCTGTTATAAGCAAACTCAATATGTTGCAAACACTCCTCCCACAACCTCAAATTGTCTTTCAAAACAGCCCGCAACATAGTAGATAAGGTACGATTAACTAACTCCGTTTGCCCATCAGTTTGTGGATGACAAGTAGTAGAAGACAGCAACTTTGTTCCCAATTTATACCATAAAGTTCTCCAAAAGTGACTCAAAAACATAGCATCCCTATCAGAACAATAGTATTGGGAACACCATGCAAACACACAATCTCATTAAAGAACAAATCAGCAACATGTGAAGCATTATCGGTCTTGTGGCAGGGTATAAAATGAGCCATTTTAGAGAAACGATCAACAACCACAAAGACACTATCCCTCCCCCTCTTTGTTCTAGGCAATCCTAAAACAAAGTCAATAGAAATATCCTCCCAAGGTGCACTAGGAACCGGAAGAGGCATATAAAGACCATGTGGGTTAAGTCGAGACTTAGCTTTGTTGCATGTCGTGCAACGTGAAACGTAGCGCTCCACATCACGCCTCATTCGTGGCCAAAAAAGGTGAGCGGTCAGCACATCCTCTGTCTTTTTTAACACCAAAATGTCCCATCAAACCACCTCCATGCGCTTCCTGCAACAACAAAAGACGAATGGAGCTAGCTGGAACATACAACTTGTTAGCACGGTAGAGAAGGCCTTCACGCAGCAGGAATTTTTACCACGTTCTTTCCTCTCTACAATTTTCAAAGGAATCTTTGAAGTCCAAATCAGTAGCATATAACCTCTTTATGGTTTCCAAATCAAAGATTTTATGAGAAAGTTGGGATAGTATGGTCTAACGTCTAGATAAAGCATCAGCAATCACATTGTCTTTCCCTTTCTTATGTTTAATGATGTAAGGAAATGATTCTATGAACTCAATACATTTAGCATGACGTTTGTTCAGATTAGGTTGTCCTTTAAGATTCTTTAAAGACTCATGATCTGAATGTATGACAAATTCTTTAGACCATAGGTAATGTTGCCAAGTTTGCAAGACACGCACTAAAGCATAAAGTTCTTTGTCATATGTAGAATAATTCAGCGAAGGCCCATGCAATTTTTCACTAAAGAAGGCAACAGGTTTACCTCCTTGAATTAGCACTCCTCCAATGCCAATGCCGCTCGCGTCACATTCAAGCTCGAAGGTCTTCTCAAAATCAGGAAGTTGCAGCAATGGTGCTTGTGTGAGCTTCGACTTGAGAACATCAAAAGCTTGTCGTTGTTCTGGTCCCCATCGAAACGGCACTCCATGCTTTGTCAACTCGTGGAGAGGTGCCGCAATGGTGCAGAAATCCCGCACGAAACGCCGGTAGAAACCTACGAGACCAAGAAAACTCCGAACCTGTGTGACCGTAGTCGGAAGTGGCCAGCTCATGATGGCAACAATCTTTGCCTCATCCACCTCAATGCCCTGCGAAGTAACAACATACCCAAGAAAAGACACACGATCGGTGCAAAAGGTGCACTTCTCAAAGTTACCATATAAACGTGCATCACGCAAGACATTAAAAATGGCACGCAAATGTTCAAGATGCTCATCATATGACTTGCTGTAAATAAGGATATCATCATAGTAAACCACCACAAATTTACCAATGAAAGCACGTAAAACCTCATTCATCAACCTCATCAAAGTGTTGGGCGCATTAGTTAAACAAAATGGCATGACTAACCATTCATAAAGTCCAAATTTAGTTTTAAAAGCAGTTTTCCATTCATTACCTAAAGCCATACGAATCTGATGATACCCACTATGCAAATCAATCTTGGAGAAAATAACAGAACCACTCAACTCATCAAGCATGTCATCCAATCTAGGAATAGCATAGCGATAACGAATGGTAATGTTATTGATGGCTCTACAATCAACACACATGCGCCAAGTGCCATCTGTTTTTGGAACCAAAAGAACAGGAACAGAACAAGGACTAAGACTCTCACGAATGTACCCGCGGTCCAGAAGATCTTGGACTTGTCGCTGAATTTCCTTAGTCTCGTCGGGATTGATCCTGTAGGCAGCACGGTTTAGCAAGCTCGCCCCTGGAACCAAATCAATCTTGTGCTCAATGCCTCGCACAGGTGGTAATCCAGGGGGCATTGTAGGATCGAAGAGCATGTGAAAAGCTACCAGAGGGGGTGTGAATGGTAGATTAAAACTTTTCACAGCGGAAACAACAAAAACCCCTCAGCAAAAATCAATCGGTTAAAGAAACCGTGTGTGCAAGTGTTTTCAAACGTGTTCAACCGTGACAAATCAAGTAGAGAGGTAGAGAATCAAGTCACGGATCTAATGCAACAAGAATCACTTGAAAACACGAAGTAAAACTTGAGATACGATCAAAACATTAAACGAAGATCAATCTGTTCTACCCGATATAAAACAGATCTGCAACACTGCAAAGAAACTCGTGTATCTCAAAAACTACAGATCCGAAGCTCGTCAAAATTGCACAGATGATAGATAATTGAGTTGTGAAGACAACCCAAAAATAATCACGTCAATCGGATCTGTAAAACTAGAGTTATGAACGAAACACCGAAGCAACATCGGTCTGTCCAGAAACTCGGCGAGAAAGACTTGACGAAAAACAAGTCGGACGAACAAGGCACAAAAGCTCCTCAAAACTATGAACTTTATTCAATAGAAACACAAGAGGAACAGCCCAAAGTTCTCTACCCACGAGAGCTCTGGCCTCCCTTGCTTTTATAGCCAGCCCTCAGGCTAAACAATCTAATCTAGGACTCCTACTCCTAATTGGACTCGTATGCTAACTTACCATAATTGCTCAGGACTCTCCTATTCGCAGATAGAAGCAATCGTGAGACTTCCAAACACCTTAGGAACGTCCTAAACATTCCTAAAACAATTCAACTTCGTGCCTAGCACGAAATCCTATCATAACCAACTCAAATCTTCCATATTTGAGCCATATCCGACTCAGCCTCAGCCTGAGTACGCAATCCAGCGGGTTGGACTTTTCCGACCAATTCTTTACGTCCACTTCTCTTCATCACGCCTTGGAACAATGTTGTCACATCCATGCACTCCTTGCACACATGCAAACACCTTCCAACGACGTACACGCAACCTTCATATGCACTGCCCTTGATCCAAACATGCTGCGCGACCTCCCGATCAACTCAACCACAGCTCCTCCCGAACTTGGTTGTTGGAACCTCATCTCCTCCCTGAGACTAGTCCAAGGATCCCGTCACCAGCCATGTCTTGAACTCAAGCAACACCTGCACATGAATAAACAACCAATTCTTCCGATCACAAGTCCTCGACATGACTCACGTTAGTTCGAAAACCGCAACACCTTACATGAGCACGTCACATAAGCATGTTGCAAACCATATCAAATGATAACAGCCATAACCACCAAAACACACCAAAAACTTAGCAAATTAATACTAAGCAAACCTTCCATAAAGCAAGTTTGAAACATTGCGAGTTAAAAGCAAAAACAAGACGTTGCAGTTCTACGAGTTGAACTTCACGGGAGCTCCCTAAAAACAAGCTCCGGACCTCACAGAAGCTCTCCGGACCTTGCAGGAGCTCTCCGGACCTTGCGTCGGACCTTGCCAACACTTGGCGGACCTAACAAAGAACTTGTCGGACCTTGCCACAGAAGAATGTTTTGGCAATATTCAAAACTTTGAATGTTAATGCTAACTTTTATCCTAATTGCCAATGTATTCAGCACACATAGGTCTCACAATCTCCCCCTTGATGAATGCATTGGCAACACCAATTAAAATCCGAACATTGGCTTATGAAAAGTTTTGAAAAGCTTTGAAAACTCATTTCTCCCCCTTTATTAATTTCTGTGGCGGACCGGAATCCGCTCATCCAGGATCGCAGAGGGTGGTGCCGCGCGATGCGACACCCGACAGCACACGTCATAAGAACACATTATATTACATGGGAAAAACAAACTGAATGTACAAAGTAGTACACTTCTCAGTTACAAACTAGGCTCTTTATTACACAGCGGAAGTTTCTTTTACACAACTCACGCCCGCCTATCTAGCAAAAGTCGGTTGCCCAGCCCTAGGGCAACCCACACTAGCTGCACTCCTCAGCTCAGCGCGGCGTGTACGGCTCCCACTCAGCCGTGGTCCCCGACGGAGGGTAACCCTCGCCGGTGGACTCGTACTCCGAGTCCGTGGGTGGCTCCTCACCTGAAAAACACTTAAGCAGCAACCGTGAGCACGAAGGCTCAGCAAGGCTTAACCGACTCACCTAAGCATGAAACTCTACATGAGGTGTACCATGACATAGGATAGCAATGTTGCAGCAAATGGACACGCCTACAAGTTCATCCTTCGTTCATCTTTTAGCAACAAGTTAACGGTTCATGAAGCTGAATTTTGGTGAGCAATATTTGGTGGTACACATGTAACAATACAATTATATCATACCAGCAATATTGAATCATAACATTCCACTCATTAGTCTAGGTTACGACGCAGTGAACAAGCGGTACTCATCACCGCGAGGAATGGTGAATCGACTCGACATACACCTGCAGGGAAACCCAAAGAGCACGTCACGTACGCCCACCCGTGGAGCTGCACAGCACGCTCACTCAGTGTCGTACGGGACAACCTTTCACCCAACAGCCCAAACGTCAAACCGGTCACACCGAAACGAGCAGGAGGTTCCCCACACGGAGCATCTCTCTATGCCCGTTGGCAGATTTCCACCTGGCTGCCCTCAACCCACACCTATAAATCGGTGTGCTATGCCTCGACACCCGGAGGTTTAGGCTACATCGGTTTATCGGGGCCCATATATCCGATATGCCTTCGGTACGTTCAATACTTGTTCAGCAGGGCCGCACAAGGATCGGTCCTCAATCGACACGGGCAGGTCTGCGCACACAAGACTCACTCTTGCTGCGCCCTAGCCCCTGCCTAGTCTCATTTTCATTACTAAAGTGATCTCACGTCACTCAACCGAACCCGTGTGTCCCAATGCCTATCTCACGAGTAGATTCCAACTACTCGACTTGTACCGAAATCCTATGAATCATTAAGCATAGCCTGTCTACTCGAGGTCTTAGTGTGAGACCTATGTGTGCTGAATACATTGGCAATTAGGATAAAAGTTAGCATTAACATTCAAAGTTTTGAATATTGCCAAAACATTCTTCTGTGGCAAGGTCCGACAAGTTCTTTGTTAGGTCCGCCAAGTGTTGGCAAGGTCCGACGCAAGGTCCGGAGAGCTCCTGCAAGGTCCGGAGAGCTTCTGTGAGGTCCGGAGCTTGTTTTTAGGGAGCTCCCGTGAAGTTCAACTCGTAGAACTGCAGCGTCTTGTTTTTGCTTTTAACTCGCAATGTTTCAAACTTGCTTTATGGGAAGGTTTGCTTAGTATTAATTTGTTATGTTTTTGGTGTGTTTTGGTGGTTATGGCTGTTATCATTTGATATGGTTTGCAACATGCTTATGTGACGTGCTCATGTAAGGTGTTGTGGTTTTCGAACTAACGTGAGTCAAGTCGAGGACTTGTGCTCGAAAGAATTGGTTGTTTATTCATGTGCAGGTGTTGCTTGAGTTCAAGACATGGCTGGTGAAGGGATCCTTGGACTAGTCTCAGGGAGGAGATGAGGTTCCAACAACCAAGTTCGGGAGGAGCTGTGGTTGAGTTGATCGGGAGGTCGCGCAGCATGTTTGGATCAAGGGCAGTGAATATGAAGGTTGAGTGTACATCGTTGGAAGGTGTTTGCACGTGTGCAAGGAGTGCATGGACGTGGCAACATTGTTCCAAGGCGTGATAAAGAGAAATGGACGTAAAGAATTGGTCGGAAAGGTCCAACCGGCTGGATTGCGTACTCAGACTGAGGCTGAGTCGGATATGGCTCAAATATGGAAGATTTGAGTTGGTTATGAAAGGATTTCATTTGGGTCACGAATTTGAGTTATTTTAGGAATGTTTGGTATGTTCCTAAGGTGTTTGGAAGTCTTAAGGTTGCTTCTATCTGCGTATAGAAGAGTATTGAGCAGTATTGGAAAGTTACAGTTTGAATCCAAGTAGGAGTAGGAGTCCTAGTTTGAGTTGAGTTGGCCTTAGGGCTGGTTATATAAGCAAGGGGGGCCAAGTCTCGTGGGGGCACGACTTTGGGCTGTTCCTCTTGTGTTTCTATTGAATAAAGTTCAAAGTTTTGAGTAGCTTTTGTGCCTTGTTCGTCCGACTTGTTTTTCATCAAGTCTTTCTCGCCGAGTTTCTGGACAGACCGACGTTGCTTCGGTGTTTCGTTCATAACTCGAGTTTTACAGATCCGATTGACGTGATTCTTTTTGGGTTGTCTTCAAAACTCAATTATATATCATCTGTGAAATTTTCACGAGCTTCGGATCTGTAGTTTTTGAGATACACGAGTTTCTTTGCAGCGTTACAGATCTGTTTTATATCGGGTAGAACAGATTGATCTTCGTTTAATGTTTTGATCGTATCTCAAGTTTTACTTCGTGTTTTCAAGTGATTCTTGTTGCATTAGATCTGTGACTTGATTCTCTACCTCTCTACTTGATTTTTCACGGTTGAACACGTTTGAAATCACTTGCACACACGGTTTCTTTAACCGATTGATTTTTTGGCTGAGGGGTTTTTGTTGTTTCCGCTGCAAAAAGTTTTAATCTACCATTCACCCCCGCTCTGGTAGCTTTTCACGTGCTCTTCGATCCTACAATTAGTATCAGATCCAAGGTGCTCTAATCTTTGTGATTTGCACGTGTTTTGACTAACCATCATGGAGAAGTACTCCGCAAAACCTTGTGTGTTCAATGGCATCGATTTTCAGGTTTAGAAGGCACGGATGGAGGCCTACATACAGGCGCAAGGCTTCGTCATATGGGAGCAGGTCTACCGGAACTTCGATGTACCACCCAACGATCAAGTTACGGCTGCGAACATGAGAGATGTTGACAACAACAACAAGGCTCGCAACTTGATCATCCAAGGATTGACTCAAAGCGACTTCGACCGTGTTGCACACCTCCGATCTGCATATGATGTTTGGAAAGCTCTTTGTGACTACCATGAAGGATCCAATACGATCAAGGAGGTAAGGCAAGATATGTTCAAGAAAGAATACATGCGTTTTGAGATGCAATCTGGTGAGTCAATTGACGACCTTTTTGCTCGCTTCAATAAAATTCTCAGCAACTTGCGTAGTGTCAATGTTATCTTTTCAGATGCTGAAAATGCTAGACAATTGTTAGGAGCATTAGATATGTCAATTTGGGAGATGGAAGTTACATCTATTCGTGAATCTAGTGTCATGAGTTCTCTTACTTTTGATGTGTTTTATTCTAAATTGAAAACTCATGAAATTGACATCATCTCACGTAAAAACCCCAACAAGTCTATTGCATTTGTTTCGCAACGTGACATGTCTAGTTCTAGTCAATCATCATCTAGTGGTGCAGCCTCTTTGCTATCCTCTCTAACCCTTGAACAGATTGAAGAGTTTCCAGAGGAGGAGCTTGCACTCATCTCTACTCGGTTCTCAAAAGCATTGCAAAATGTGAGAACTAGAAGGAGAGGAAGCTCCGGACCTCAACGATGTTTTGAATGTGGTAAGACAGGACATTTTCGTACGGAGTGCCCTAACCTTTCAGGTCCGACTTCACATGAAGAAAAGCAAACAAGGCCGAAGAAATCGTTTGCAAAGAATAAGAAGAAGAAAGATTTATCAATGCGCAACATAGTGCATAGTATGATCTCTGCACTTCAAGATTTCGGCTCAAGTGATGTGGACACCGGTAGTGATGAAGATGAAGAAGCTATGGCAAATATGTGCTGCATGGCGAGCAAGTCAAGTTCAAGCTCCGAGGAGGCAGAACACAACAGCGACGATGAAGAGGTATGTCCCACTTGCGAAGAAATGTGTGATGCTATTTCTCGTGCCACTGTTATATTAAAGAAAAAGGATAAAAAAAACTTCAGAACAATGCTGTTAAAATTGAATCACTAGAATCTGAAATTAATCGTTTAAAAACTTTGATTCCTATTGATGATTCTTGTTCCTCATTTGATTTGATTTGTGAACAATTATCCTCTTTAAGAAGTGCACACGCATCTACACTTGATAAACATGAACTTGAAATTGAAAAGAACAAAGAGCTTTCTGCACTTAATGATAAAAATTTGAAAGATGCTTGTTGTTCTACAATTGATTTGCATTGTTCTTCATGTGATGATCTGAATAAGAAACTAAATGATGCTATGAATGAGATTTCTATTTTGAACAATGCTTTACATGTGCATGAAGTTAAATATTGTTCAAATTGCAAACTAAAAGGAAAAACTTCATGTGAAAACTGCTTTGATCTGTCCAATAAACTTGATGACATGCATAGGACACTAGATCAGTTTTCTAATGCAAATAAGAACCTAAACTTGCTGCTGAATTCTTCCAAGTCTTGTAATGATAAAACTAGTTTAGGTTTTAATTCTCATGCTCATGCTAAGGCACATCCACCTAAAGTTGTAAAGTCATTAGGAAGCGGTTTGATTCAAACAGCTCCTAGACAAAAAGAGGTGATTTTCAAATCTGCAGGAATACTGTCCCATTCGGGTTCTAATAAACGTGTTGCTTGCTCATCTAGACATGATAATAAGGTTACTTTTCATTGTACCTACTGTGGTAGAGATGGTCATGTCATGGATTTTTGTTATAGACTAGCTAAACACGATAAGAAACAAAGAATACTTGCTAGATCACATAACAACCAAGCAAAATCTGCTAGACCGAATGTTCGGAGCTTGCAACCTGCTGTAATGAGTCAAAAACTTGCTCCCGCACCTACTATTTTTTGTGCTACATATAACACATCTTCTAAGTCAGTAGTTGGGAACAAAAATTTTTGATGTTTGGCTCATAAACCTGCTGTACCTTCTCAGGCTTCGCGTGTTATTCCTGCTGGACGTCGTGTGACTCAGTACTGGATTCCTAAAAGTCTTTTAACTAACCCCAGTATTGAGTCATCGACGTATTGTGCTGCTGTGTAGGTTTCACGTTTGAGGAAGGAGAACACTTGGATTGTGGATTCAGGTTGCTCACGCCACATGACCAGTAACAAAGAATGGTTCTCCTCTCTCTCTTTTGTGTCACGTGTAGAAAATGTTACTTTCGCCGATAACTCTTCTACTCCCATATATGCTAAAGGTTCGGTTAGAGTAAACAATCTCTACACTTTGAAAGATGTGGCACTTGTTAAAAATTTGAAATACAACTTGCTTTCGGTTTCACAATTGCTAGATGAAAATCTAGAGGTTAGCTTTGCTAAAAATTGCTGCAAGGTTGTAAATTCAAAAGGTGAGCTTTTGTTTAACATGTCTAGGTTTGGAAGAGTTTTTAAAGCTGATTTTGATTTGTCAACTTCTAAGCATCGGTGTCTAGTTGCTAATGATACAAAGGATCTATATTTTTGGCATTGTAGACTTGGTCACATAGGCTTTGATCATCTCACTCGTGTTAGTGCTCTCGATCGCATACGTGGGCTGCCGAATCTTAAAAAGGACAATGATATTGTGTGCTATTCTTGTAGACATGCTATGTTTGTTGCAGGTTCACATGCTCCTCTCACAATGACCACGACAGCTGAACCGGGACAACTTTTACATCTTGACACAGTAGGTCCGGCACGTGTTCAATCCTTCGGAGGTAAATGGTATGTGCTTGTGATTGTTGATGATTATTCCAGATATTCTTGGGTTTATTTTATGGCATCTAAGAACGAAGCTTTTAGTCATTTTAGAACTTTATTTCTTAGATTATCTATTGATCACCCAGGATCATTAAAAGCAATTAGAAGTGATAACGGAACTGAATTTAAAAACCAATCCTTTGATCACTTTTGTGCTGAAAATGGAATAGATCATCAATACTCTTCACCCTATGTACCACAACAAAATGGTGTCATAGAAAGAAGGAACAAGACCTTAGTTGAGATGGCTAGGACTATGCTTAATGAATATCAAACTCCTAGGAAATTTTGGGTTAATGCAATTGCAACCGCTTGTTATGTCTCAAATCGTGTTTTCTTGCGTGCTAAGATTGGAAAAACACCGTATGAGATCCGGTTTGGATATAGGCCTAGTGTTACACACTTTAGGGTTTTTGGTTGCAAATGCTTTGTTAAGAAACATGGTAATCTTGATAAATTTGAAGCTAGATCTGTTGATGGCATGTTTCTTGGTTATCCATCTCATACTAGAGGCTACCGTGTGCTTTTACTTGACACTAACAAAATTGTGGAGACTTGCGAGGTTTCTTTTGATGAAGCTAGCCCAAGTACTAGCTCCGATATTGCAGGTCCGGATCCATATCCGCAGGGGGAGAGTATTTTTATTGAAGAAGATGAAGAAGTGGTGCTGCTGCCTGAAAACTCGGAAGTAAATAATGATCAAGCTGCTGATTTTGCACCACAACCAGCACCAACAGTCACTACTGCTGGTTCGGACCTTCCTCAATCAACAAGCTCTCCTAATCAAATGTCCGAACATGAAGAAGAAGGTGCTTGTGAAGTGTCTACTACCCTCCGAGTACTCAAAAGTCATCCTCCATAAGAAATCATTGGAAGCTTGCATGAACGAGTCACTCGGTCCCGGTTTTGCGATCCAAACTCTCATGCTCATTCTGCTTTTGTTGCTTCTTTTGAACCAAAGGATATATCACACGCACTCACTAATGAATCTTGGATTAATGCCATGCAAGAAGAGTTAGAAAATTTTGAAAGAAATAATGTTTGGAAACTTGTACCTCCACCTCAAGGTCACACATTAATTGGAACTAAATGGTATTTAAAAATAAGCAAAGTGAGGATGGGGTTGTGGTTAGGAAAAAAGCTAGGTTGGTTGCTCAATGTTTCACTCAAATTAAAGGTCTAGATTTTGATGAAACATTTGCTCCTGTTGCTAGATTAGAAGCTATAAGAATTTTATTAGCATTTGCTGCATCTAAAGGTTTCAAGTTATATCAAATTGATATTAAAAGTGCTTTTCTTAATGGCTACATAGAGGAGGAGGTTTATGTTAAGCAGCCACCGGGTTTTGAAAATCCAAATTTTCCTAATCATGTTTACAAACTGTCCAAAGCCTTGTACGGTCTAAAACAAGCCCCTAGAGCATGGTATGATAGGTTAAAAACATTCTTACTTGAAAAGGGGTTTACTATGGGCAAGGTTGATAAAAATCTTTTTGTACTTAAGCATGGCAATGACTCATTATTCGTTCAAGTGTATGTGGATGATATTATCTTTGGTTGTGCTTCTCATGATCTCGTGTCCAAGTTTTCAGCTATGATGAGTTCAGAATTTGAGATGAGTATGATGGGAGAACTCACATACTTTTTGGGGCTGCAAATCAAGCAAACAAAATAAGGAACTTTTGTGCATCAAACTAAGTATACAAAGGACCTTCTTAAGCGCTTCAACATGGACAAATGCAAGCCTCTTCGGACACCAATGGAAACAGCAACAACACTTGAACTTGACGAAGATGGTGACCCGGTCGATAAAAAAAAATACAGAAGTATGATTAGATCACTTTTGTATCTCACGGCGTCAAGACCGGACATACAATTCAGCGTATGTCTTTGTGCACGTTTTCAAGCTTCTCCACGTGCTTCACATCGCCAAGCCATCAAAAGGATTCTCAGGTACCTACATGGAACACAAGAATTTGGCATTTTTCTTCCTTCTTCCTCAACCGTTTCTTTGAAAGCTTTTTCGGATGCTGATTTTGGGAGTTGTAGGATTGATAGGAAAAGTACTTCGGGTGCTTTTCATTTTCTTGGTAATTCACTTGTTGCTTGGTCCTCTAGAAAACAAAGTTCAGCTGCACAATCCACGGCCGAATCTGAATACGTAGCTGCGGCTAGCGCTTGCTCACAAATTCTTTGGATTGTTCACACTTAAGGACTATGGGGTTGATTTAGATAGTGTTCCACTGTTTTGTGATAACACTAGTGCAATTAGTATTGCCAAAAACCCCGTGAAACACTCTAGAACTAAGCACATTGACATTAGGTATCACTTTCTTCGTGATAATGTTGAAAAAGGAAACATTGTGCTTCACCATGTCGATACCGAACAACAATTGGCTGATATTTTTACAAAACCTTTGGAATTCACTCATTTTTGTTTCATTCGTAGTGAAATAGGGGTTATGCATCCTCATGGCTTAAATAACTTTGAAAGTCTATGTGTGAATCTGAAACTAAAATAATATGAGCATAGTATTTCATACATATATGACTTTGTGATTCCTTTTACAGGCTGAAAGTTCTTACTACATTACTCATGTTATACATTTTGTAGTTTTTGCCATGACTAGTAATTGGAATAATTACTTACACTAAATCTGGTCATGATCGAACTTTCTTGCTGTTTTGAACTTGTTGCGTGCTCACAAGTGCTTTTAATCATAAAAAATTTAATCAAGTGATCAGCTCACATGTTGAGTTTTCAAATAAAAAATTGAGAAAAGATCAAGAGAATATGCATGCATCGCACTTCTTCTTTTGAGATTGCTTATCATTGCACTAAGATATGAACTTGGAAGTAATTGTGTATGACTAAAACCATGTCCTTAAGCTTCTGATTGTCAAATGACATAGGCTTGGCTTGGTTGGTTAGAATAAGGCTGATGCGGCATATAATCTCTTGAAAATATCATATGATCAACTTTGTGCCTTAAATGATTATGAATAATAAAAATGCAGCAACAAGTTTCATGTTTTCAGGTTTTGAAATAGTTGAGTAAGGGAGATCATGACTTGCTTAAACTGAAAAATACATTTGATCTCTAGCATGGCTTACATTACTTTATGTATCTCATTGATGTGATAGTGTAAGTAACCTGATAGTATGACTTGGATGAGCTTTGTTTTGTATGTATATGTTATAATATGCTCATAACATTTAAAAATTTCTCTTTTGAACCTTGCTGAATACATTGTCAAAGGGGGAGAAATATGTATAAGGAGAGATTTTTTTACACTTTGCATATGTTATACACTTTCTTCCTTCTCTGATTTTAAAAAATGGGGAGAATATAATAAAGGGGGAGAAATGAGTTTTCAAAGCTTTTCAAAACTTTTCATAAGCCAATGTTCGGATTTTAATTGGTGTTGCCAATTCATTCATCAAGGGGGAGATTGTGAGACCTATGTGTGCTGAATACATTGGCAATTAGGATAAAAGTTAGCATTAACATTCAAAGTTTTGAATATTGCCAAAACATTCTTCTGTGGCAAGGTCCAACAAGTTCTTTGTTAGGTCCGCCAAGTGTTGGCAAGGTCCGATGCAAGGTCCGGAGAGCTCCTGCAAGGTCCGGAGAGCTTCTGTGTGGTCCGGAGCTTGTTTTTAGGGAGCTCCCGTGAAGTTCAACTCGTAGAACTGCAGCGTCTTGTTTTTGCTTTTAACTCGCAATGTTTCAAACTTGCTTTATGGGAAGGTTTGCTTAGTATTAATTTGCTAAGTTTTTGGTGTGTTTTGGTGGTTATGGCTGTTATCATTTGATATGGTTTGCAACATGCTTATGTGACGTGCTCATGTAAGGTGTTGTGGTTTTCGAACTAACGTGAGTCAAGTCGAGGACTTGTGCTCGGAAGAATTAGTTGTTTATTCATGTGCAGGTGTTGCTTGATTTCAGGACATGGCTGGTGACGGGATCCTTGGACTAGTCTCAGGGAGGAGATGAGGTTCCAACAACCAAGTTCGGGAGGAGCTGTGGTCGAGTTGATCGTGAGGTCGCGCAGCATGTTTGGATCAAGGGCAGTGCATATGAAGGTTGCGTGTATGTCGTTGAAGGTGTTTGCACGTGTGCAAGGAGTGCATGGACGTGGCAACATTGTTCCAAGGCGTGATGAAGAGAAATGGACGTAAAGAATTGGTCGGAAAGGTCCAACCTGCTGGATTGCGTACTCAGGCTGAGGCTGAGTCGGATATGGCTCAAATATGGAAGATTTGAGTTGGTTATGATAGGATTTCGTTTGGGTCACGAATTTGAGTTATTTTAGGAATGTTTGGGACGTTCCTAAGGTGTTTGGAAGTCTTAAGATTGCTTCTATCTGCGTATAGAAGAGTCTTGAGCAGTATTTGAAAGTTACAGTTTGAATCCAAGTAGGAGTAGGAGTCCTAGTTTGAGTTGAGTTGGCCTTAGGGCTGGTTATATAAGCAAGGGGGGCCAAGTCTCGTGGGGGCACGACTTTGGGCTGTTCCTCTTGTGTTTCTATTGAATAAAGTTCATAGTTTTGAGGAGCTTTTGTGCCTTGTTCGTCCGACTTGTTTTTCATCAAGTCTTTCTCGCCGAGTTTCTGGACAGACCGACGTTGCTTCGGTGTTTCGTTCATAACTCGAGTTTTACAGATCCGATTGACGTGATTCTTTTTGGGTTGTCTTCAAAACTCAATTATCTATCATCTGTGAAGTTTTCACGAGCTTCAGATCTGTAGTTTTTGAGATACACGAGTTTCTTTGCAGCATTACAGATCTGTTTTATGTCGGGTAGAACAGATTGATCTTCGTTTAATGTTTTGATCGTATCTCAAGTTTTTCTTCGTGTTTTCAAGTGATTCTTGTTGCATTAGATCTGTGAATTGATTCTCTACATCTCTACTTCATTTGTCACGGTTGAACATGTTTGAAAACACTTGCACACACGGTTTCTTTAACCGATTGATTTTTTTGCTGAGGGGTTTTTGTTGTTTCAGCTGCGAAAAGTTTTAATCTACCATTCACCCCCCCTCTGGTAGCTTTTCACGTGCTCTTCGATCCTACACTTAGACTCTACCCTCACTCTTAGGGAAAAATTTCTGGTTATGCAAGTGGGGTTCCATCCATCCTATACCTAATGCACATTCACACTTCATATGACACATGTAAACAAAGTAAAACTTATAAAAGATTAATGTAAACCGGGGCTTGCCTTGTTGCTGCTGGTCAGTAGTTAGCTCTTCTTCCGGAAGCAGGAAGTCCAACACTTCCAGAGTCTCCTCGCCTTCAGCGACTACACGTTAATAAATTACTACATGTTAATGAATATGCATAAGGGTTTAGGATAATACTTATATTATTAGTTCTAATAACCAGTCTCTAACAACTGGAACTCTGTTTAAGAATTTAAAATGAAACTGGGGTTTAGTGGTTTGGGTTTGGACCTAAGTACATGGTTAAGTGCTAAGTGGCTTTCCCCCCTTTTCCATATTAATCCCCCAAGTGGTTAAACAGGACAGGGGTGATACAAAGCTCCAATGGAGCTGAGACTTTTTTTGTGAGTTCCATGTCACAGTAAAACCCTCTGGACCAATTATTAGCACTTTTCCTTGAATGGTTTGCTCAGAATAATTCTCTTAGGAATTAAGCAAAGAAGAATTATTTCTGAGGTAACATCCCTGTTCATGCCCAACTTAGTGAACTAAAATTTCAATTATAACTCATAGAGTTTGCATGAATTTTCCTAGCATTTTTGGAGATAAGATTTGCCCAGAACTGAATTTCCAAGGTTTGGAAATTCTCTGAAAATGTTTCTGTATTCAAATGAACACAGCACCTTCACATTTGAATTGCTCTGCTCAAATCAACTCCAAATGGGCTGAAACTTTTACAGGGCCTCACTAACCTCCTAAAGGATATTCTGGCAAAAATTGAGAATTTTTGGATGAACCAAACTCCCTCAAAAATTCTTTTGCTGAAAAGCTTTAAAGCATTTTCCAGAATTAAATAATAGGTTTCATACAAATTGGGTTGTATATTTGGATAGAGCTATGCAAGATGAATCCATCCCAATTTGAATCACTAAATTTGGAGCTTCCTAGCAAAAGTTATGGGGTTCTAAAGTTTGAACTAAATCTGGAATTCTAAATAATCCGGAGAAAATTTTAAACTCTGACCGTGGGCCCGGCCCACACGTGTCACCACTGGAGCTGAGCCACACGGGGCTACAGACCCCATCCCGCGCAGTAACACTTGATCCCGGGGCCGCAGTAGATCTGAGTTTTAAACTTTCCGTCGCTGACACGCGGGGCCCGCGGGTCGTCTTCCTCCTCGCGTTCCCGCGCCCGCGCGCCGCCGGGCTCGCCGGAGACACGCTGATACTTGCCGCCCGGCCGACTCTCGAGCTCTCCCTCGCCGCCAGGGCCTAGTTTCGTGCGCTGAATACGATGGCACTGACTGCTCCGACCGGCGGTGGCCCTAGCCTAGCCGGCGACGGTGCTGCGGCTCGACAACCCTTCGGTCTCGTCGCCCGGACAGTTTAGCCCGCCAAAACATCGGTGGCTCAGCGCTATAGCACCAGTGGATGCTAGGGAAGCTCGTCATAGTGGTGAAACCGCCCGGAGGGGGCTCTATCCTAGGTCTCATCGTGAGCCCGAGCCTCCGTGCCTCCATTACCGTAACAAAACCTAGAAATACCCGGCTTACATGCGGTTTCAAGCCAGGGACATGAGGGGCTAATGAGCGTTGATGAGTGACGGTCCTGTGTGCTAGTTTTCATGACCTACGAACAAAGCTGGCGAGGGAATTCGACGTTACCGTGCCGGAAGGTCCGTTCGTGCCCGCCGGAGAACTTTCTCCAAATTCAAGCTCTATGGTCCAGGTCACGGTTTGAGCTTCGGATATGAGCACAAACGGTCCCTGACGCATCCAAGACCGTCCTTGCTCAGCCGTGAAAGGCCCTCTGTTGGGCTGTCACCGTGAGCTGAGTGGTGGCGGTTTCCCGGGCGTTGCTTGGAAACGTGGAGCTAGGGCTGGGGAAGGGCCGAACTCGACTGCTCTCGTGCCGAGGAGGTAGAGGACGAGCAGCTGGTGTGGTTTTGTGGCTAGGAGAGGCGCTGCTGCAGTGAATTTCTGGTTTCTCGATCGAACGAAAACGGCGGCGAGCGTAGCGCTCTCTGTTCGTGCGTAAAGGATCGAGCCTCGGTGGTTTTGTGCTGTGGGCGACCGACCGCGTTGGGGTTGATCGATGCGGGAGCAGCTCGCCAGCTCGGGCAGGAGACCAGGAGGTGGCAGCGCGAGGGGGTCCGGCGCTGGCGTTTCCGTGCGCTGTCTTGGCCGAGAGAGGAAAAGATCAGAGGGATACTTCTCTGTTAAGTCTACTGACAGGTGGGACCTCCCCCCTAATTCTTTTTCCAATTTTCTCAATTCTGTTATGCCCAATACTCTCAGCTACTCACAATTTAATGTGAGACTTAGTCACCAAGTCTTAGTTTAAATTTGAATTCTCAAATTTGAACTGTGTTTGGCTGAATTTGCTGCATGTTTAAACTGAAATTCAAATTCAGTTTTGAATTCTTGCAAATTTAGCTCTTGACAAGATGAACTCCAATGAGGATGAAAATTGGTGGGCTTACTCAGAAGAATGTGCTGAGTTTGAATATGAAGCTAACTTTTGAATTTGAGTGGTGAAAGTTGCTGCAATTTGAATTTACATTCAAATTGGCCTTTTTTCTCAATTACCTCCAAAACTGCCTCAAAAAGTGTTGGAATTACATGAAATTTGGCTTGAACCTTCCCAAGACTTTTCAAGTCCTAGGGGTGAGCTCAACCTCTCATGTTCATGTGTAGAAATTCTACTTTGTGAATTGTAGGCTTTCCCCTCAATCCACTCTTTTGATGGAGGTTACTTGCTCTTCCCACTTTTTCACCATCTATCCACAACAAGAACTGTGGTGTTGTGAGGTGAAGAAAAGTTTTTTGCAAGTCCCTTTTCTTAGGCTTTTACATCCCTCCCCCCTTAAAAGAATCTCGTCCCGAGATTACAAAAGAAGAGATAGCGATGTAATAGGGACTTACCCGTGTTGAGAAGCCATGAACTCCGGGTAATTTGAGCGAAGGAACTCCTCGCTCTCCCACGTCGCTTCTCTGGCGGTGTGGTTGCTCCAGAGTATCTTGTAGAACCACAACGTTCTACTATGCGTGGTCCTGGCTTTCTCATCAAGAATTGCCACCGGATACTCATCATATGTTAAATCCGGTTTCAGCTCGCCGATGTCTTCAGTAGGAACAGCAGCTGTATGCTTTAAACATTTTCGCAGTTACAAAACATGAAAAACATCATGGACACCAGCAAGAGATGCCGGTAACTCCAATCGATACGCCGCTGGTCCGCACTTCTCGGTGATAGCATAGGGTCCAATAAAACGGGGAGAGAGCTTCCCCTTCACACCGAACCAGTGCACGCCTTTCATCGGAGACACGCGGAGGTACACGTGTTCCCCAACGTCAAAGTGCAACGGTCTACGCCTCTTATCAGCGTAGCTCTTCTGACGGGATTGAGCGGCTTTCAAATTAGCTTGAATTGTCCGAACGCGCTCTTCGGCATCGTTCACCACATCAACCCCGAATGTGACCCTTTCACCGGACTCGCACCAGTTTAATGGGGTGTGGAATTTACGACCGTAGAGAGCTTCGTAGGGTGCCATCTTGATACTCGCATGATAACCGTTGTTGTACGAGAATTCTGCCAATGGTAGGTGATCATCCCAGTTCCTACCATGGTGGATGGCACATGCTCTCAACATGTCTTCTAATACTTGGTTCACCCTCTCTGTTTGCCCATCTGTTTGAGGATGATAGGAGGAGCTCCTAATCAACTTAGTACCCAATGTAGCGTGTAGCTGCTCCCAAAAGCGAGATACAAATAATGCACCTAGATCTGAGACAATGGTCTTGGGTACCCCGTATAGGCGTAGAATCTTCGCTATGTATAGCTCCGCATATTTGCCGGCATTGTAACGTGTATTCACTGGAATGAAGTGAGCCGTCTTGGTTAACCGATCAACGATTACCCATATGGAATCATGCTTGTTGGATGTTAGGGGTAATCCCACAATGAAATCCATGCTCACATCTTCCCATTTCCATGTCGGGATCTTCAGGGGTTGCAACAGCTCTGATTTCTTCATGTGATCAGCTTTCACTCGTCTACACGTATCGCACTCGGATACGTACTTAGCTACCTCCCGCTTCATCCGTGTCCACCAAAATTTCTTTTTCAAATCTTGGTACATTTTGTTGCTGCCCGGATGAATGGAGTATTTAGACAAGTGAGCTTCATCGAGGATTTTCTTCCTCAGTTCCATGTCCCGGGGTACGACTATGCGGTCGTTGAACCATAGCGTCCCTTCATCATCCTTCCGGAAACATTTAATCTCTCCATTGTCTGTCCGTCTCCGGAGATGTGCCATGCCTTTGTCATCTTTCTGAGCTGCAATGATGTCCCCCCTAATCGTAGGGATGAGGGCAAGGTTGTACAGCAATCCATAAGGAACCAAGTATAAACTTGGCCCTTCCTCCTCCACCGGTGTAATGGTGAGGTGATGGACATGTGATTTCCGACTCAGCGCGTCGGCAACCACATTTGCCTTGCCGGGGTGGTAATGAATCTCAATTTCATAATCTTTGATCAATTCTAACCACCTCCGTTGCCTCATGTTCAGATCCTTCTGGGTGAAAAATGTATTTCAAGCTCTTGTGGTCGGTGTAGAGATGCACCAGATTCCCCAGGAGATAGTGCCTCCACATTTTCAGCGCCAAAACCACTGCAGCAAGCTCAAGATCAAGAGTGGGATAATGCTGCTCATGGTTTCGAAGTTGGCATGAGCCATATGCGACCACACGTCCTTCTTGCATCAACACGCAGCCTAGCCCGATACCAGACGCGTCACAATACACGTCGAAGGGCTTTGTTGTATCCGGCTGAGCTAATACCGGGGTTGTGGTGAGATGTTTCACCAATGTTTGGAATGCTCCTTCACACACCGTGTTCCAAACATACTTCGTCCCCTTCTTCAGCAATTCTGTCATCGGCTTAGCGAGCTTGGAGAAGCTTGGAATGAATCTCCTATAGTATCCCGCTAACCCGAGGAAGCTTCTGACTTCATGAACTGAAGTGGGAGCTTTCCATTTTAGCACTTGCTCTATTTTACTTGGGTCAACTGCAATGCCTTCCGCTGAGATGATATGTCCCAAGAATGGCACTTGGCTGATCCAAAACTCGCATTTACTGAACTTGGCGTAGAGCTTGTGGTCTCGTAATCGTTGAAGAACGATCCGTAAGTGTTCGGCATGTTCGGTTTCTGTCTTGGAGTAAACCAAGATATCGTCGATGAACACTACCACGAACTTGTCCAGCTCCAGCATGAACACGGAGTTCATGAGATACATGAAATGGGCTGGAGCGTTTGTGAGACCAAAAGACATTATGAGATATTCGTATAAGCCGTATCTCGTCGAGAAGGCCGTCTTCGGCACATCCTCCGCCCGGATCTTTATCTGGTGATATCCAGAGCGAAGGTCCATCTTGGAGAACACACTTGCACCCACAAGTTGATCAAACAGTATGTCGATGCGGGGCAGTGGGTACTTATTTTTGATGGTGACGGCGTTGAGCGGCCGGTGATCCACACACAGCCTCAGGGTTTCATCCTTCTTCTTCACGAACAACGCCGAGCATCCCCAAGGCGAGGAACTCGGCCTAATGAAACCCTTGCTCAACAGATCATTGAGCTGTTCTTTCAGTTCAGCCAGCTCATTTGGAGTCATCTTGTATGGTCTCCGTGATATGGGCGTAGTCCCGGGTGCAAGTTCAATCTTGAACTCGACATCCCGCTCAGGTGGCATGCCCGGAAGACCATCCGGGAACACGTCGGGATACTCCCGGACTACGGGGATGTCTTCTAACTTGAGAGCTTCAGCATTATTAACTGCTAAAACTTCCCGGACTGGAGTGTCTAATACACTGGAATGCGGATGGTGGAATGGGGAGTTTAAATGAACCGTCCGTGTCCGAGTCTCCAGGACAGCGCCATGATATTTTAGCCATGACATCCCTAAGATTGCATCAATCTTTTGTCCCATTAGGATTATCAAGGTGGTGGGATATAGTTTCCCACCTAAGCACAGAGGTGCTTTTGGAATCATCATATTAGCTGAAATCTTCCCTCCCGGTGAGCAGATCATATAAGTGCAGTCGGTTGGGAAGACTTGCATTTGATGCTTAGCCATATAGGATGCACTTATAAAGTTGTGGGTTGCACCAGAATCAAACAATATGACGATAGCTTGATTGTTGAGGGTAAACGTACCCGCCAGCACGTTGTCTCCTTCTGGGGCGTCTTCATTGTCGAGGTTGCGGACACCCCCAGTCCGCTGACCAACATTCTTCACCGGAGGTCGGCCTCGAGCACCGCCCTGGAACTGGCCTTGCCCGCTGCTCTGCTGCCCCTGGGGACAGTCCTTCGCGAAGTGGCCCGCCTGGCCACACGTGAAGCAGGTGAAACGGGGCGGTCCCCCGTTGATCGGTGGACGGAATCCCGGGGCGCGTTGTGGCGGTGGAAACGCCCGGGGTACCGTCTGCTGCTGCTGTTGCTGCTGCTGTCTTGGTGGTGGCATCGGCGGATGGAACGGAGGTGACTGAAAAGGACGTCCCCCGAACCGTTGAGGACGCGCCGGTGGATGCCACTGCTGCCCGGATGGTGTCCGATACACCATACGGTACTTCTGGGGCGCGCCACCACTGCTGCTAGGTGGAGCGCTGCGCTTCCTCTGCTTAGCTGCCAACTCCCGCTGAGCATCCTCTTGCATAATCGCGGCATTGACTAGGTCGTTGAAAGTGCCGCGATTCCACTGAACGAGGTGCGTCTTCATTTCGGGGTGTAACCCCCGATAGAAATGCTCTCGCTTCTTCTCCTCGGTGGAGATGTAGTCTGACGCATATTGCGCCAGATGGTTGAAGGCACGGGAGTAGTCATGGGCACTCCTCCCGCCCTGCTTCAGCTCCAAGAATTCTTGGAACTTCCTCTTCATAATTCCGGGAGGGATATGATAGGCGCGGAACGCCTCCCGGAACTCTTGCCATTCCATGGCATGGCCAGCCGGACGTGAGGCGACATAATTCGCCCACCACGCACCAGCGGCACCGTGGAGCTGTTGTGCTGTGAACAGGGTCTTCTGCTGCTCTGTACATGGGAGCAGCCCAAACTTGGACTCGATGGTCCGCAGCCAGTTGTCCGCCTCCAGTGGTTCTTCGGCTTCGGTGAACACTGGAGGGTGCGTACTCATGAAGTCCAAGTACGACACTTCCCAGGGCTCACGAGGCCCTCTATCTTGACGTCCCCCCGCCTGGGACGTATTCTGCACGATCGTCCGGAGCAGGTCGGTCTGCTCCTCACGACCCCCCACCAGTGCCGCTATCACATCCGCTAGAGTAAGCGGAGGCGGCTGTGGTGGCTGCTGCTGCGGGGTGCTGTCGTAGGCCGGTGGCTGGGAGTCATCGCCTCCCCCTTGGCTAGAGCCACCAACCTCGTGCGTGGTCCTAGTACGAACCATCTGCAGTCATACGACATTAAACATCAGTCCGCAACATTTTGCATGCAGTCCAATAAAAATGGGCGTAAAAACATTATGACAACAAAAACATGCGATATACCTCGTAAGTAGATAATGTAATAACTTTGCACAAGCTACGCCATTATCAGACCAAACACAAGCTAGTTTAATCCAACTTGATGAACCTCCACTTTGGAAGCTCACCATAACTAGGTTTGGTCACTACGAGATATTACTATCGCTTTGTCATCAGGTATACCACCCTTAGGGTACAACACCCTCTCCAATGAGTTCAACTGTTCATTCTTCTATCAGAATGACCAGTTTCTACCTATTCCAAGTTTTGACCTAGTTCTGGGCATTTTCATGACTCAAGTTGAATACCAAAGTTAAAGTTAACTTCAGTATATTTTCAACGAGTACTTATTTGCCCACAGATCAGCTCTGGTTAAAAAGCTATGGTAATTCAAAGTCCCCAGAATTTCTGGAAGAATTTCAACAGCACCTCCTTTGGAAGTTGCTGTTTTCCATTCGAGTTTCCACTAAAATCTGTACTGAAACTTCAGACACTTTGAATTGCAAAAATTTCACACATTTTTTTCTCTTTCTAAGGAGGTATCATATGAAATTTTTTGGTTTTGCTGCTGGGAGTTATCATTGAAAAACAGAACAGCCCAGAGAATGTTTCACTCTGTCCTGGTTCTAGACAGTTTACATTCCTCTGGGATTTAAGCCATCTTAAGGTGTGTTTCAGCTCTGGAAGTCTACAACAACGTTGTAGATTACTTAAATACCTTTCCAGAACTATATAGAACACCTCCCTGGGCTAAAAGACATGTGAGTTATGCCCTGTTGAAGATCAGCAAACTTGCTGTCCAAAACAGAGCACTCTGTTTTTCAGTCTTTTGGAACTACACTCATCCCCTTTCAATTTGTCTACCCAACCAGGGTCCTAATTGTTGAACCTAATGATTTTATTTCCTTTTTATCATTATTTTCATGTATATGCCTACAATATCTCGGTACTACGTTCCTCACAAAGAAAACCTAAGCGGATTATACCGGCATATACGTCTCAAGGGTGGCACTAAACAGTCTCTCGCACACGTTTACTACACGGATACATACGTGGTTAGTACCTGCAGAAGACCAAACAATAATGGTGCACTCAAGGTTTGTTTTCACTTCAGGCAGTTCCATATTTGAAATTTAATACAAACACCCGTATCATTGTCATACGGCCGTCCTTGAGTTAGGTTACGTCTCAAGGTACGTGATCGTGTTTCAACACCACACGACGGGGAACCAGAGTATGTCATGAACGGGTCATCACAGTTGGGAATGTTATCAACCCAACAGATACCACCTACTGCCCTGCAGGGCACGCCGATGGCAAGCGCTGCGTATGTCCTCCTGGTCTATTTCCAGACGAACACACTCTCGCGTTACTGACCACGCGATGGGGTCTCCACTTACTGGCCTAATGCACGCTAGGGATCAGCGTTTCATATGAACTCAGGAACATGAAGAGTCCAAGAGTTTCATATTGACGTCTCACACCAAGCTGTGAGATCAATCCCTGAACCACGTTCCTCGTCAGGGGGAGCTAACCGAAATTGAACCGCTTTCGGTGGCGTTCCTTACCATTCTTACCAGAGCGTAGGTGCGTCGTTACAATAATTGAAATTCCAAATTATAACACATAGGTTAGTCTTTGCCACTTTAAGTAACTATGCTAATATAGTCCTTACTTGGGCAACTACCGATTCCTCACCGTAACCTAAGTTTTCCCATAATACAGTCCTTAAGTACTGTGCTATCCCCAATGCAGCTCTGATACCAGGCTGTGGCGGACCGGAATCCGCTCATCCAGGATCACAGAGGGTGGTGCCGCGCGATGCGACACCCGACAGCACACGTCATAAGAACACATTATATTACATGGGAAAAACAAACTGAATGTACAAAGTAGTACACTTCTCAGTTACAAACTAGGGTCTTTATTACACAGCGGAAGTTTCTTTTACACAACTCACGCCCGCCTATCTATCAAAAGTCGGTTGCCCAGCCCTAGGGCAACCCACACTAGCTTCACTCCTCAGCTCAGCGCGGAGTGTACGACTCCCACTCAGCCGTGGTCCCCGACGGAGGGTAACCCTCGCCGGTGGACTCGTACTCTGAGTCCGTGGGTGGCTCCTCACCTGAAAAACCCTTAAGAAGCAACCGTGAGCACGAAGGCTCAGCAAGGCTTAACCGACTCACCTAAGCATGAAACTCTACATGAGGTGTACCATGACATAGGATAGCAATGTTGCAGCAAATGGACACGCCTACAAGTTCATCCTTCGTTCATCTTTTAGCAACAAGATAACGGTTCATGAAGCTGAATTTTAGTGAGCAATATTTGGTGGCACACATGTAACAATACAATTATATCATAACAGCAATATTGAATCATAACATTCCACTCATTAGTCTACGTTACGACGCAGTGAACAAGCGGGGAACGAGGAACGGCGAATCGACTCGATATACACCTGCAGGGAAACCCAAAGAGCACGTCACGTACGCCCACCCGTGGAGCTGCACAGCACGCTCACTTGGTGTCGTATGGGACAACCTTTCACCCAACAGCCCAAACGTCGAACCGGTCGCACCAAAACGAGCAGGAGGTTCCCCACACGGAGCATCTCTCTATGCCCGTTGGCAGATTTCTACCTGGCTGCCCTCAACCCACATCTATAAATCGATGTGCTATGCCTCGACGCCCGGAGATTTAGGCTACATCGGTTTATCGGGGCCCATATATCCGATATGCCTTCGGTACGTTCAATACTTGTTCAGCAGGGCCGCACACGGATCGGTCCTCAATCGACACGGGCAGGGCTGCGCACACAAGACTCACTCTTGCTGCGCCCTAGCCCCTGCCTAGTCTCATTTTCATTACTAAAGTGATCTCACGTCACTCAACCGAACCCGTGTGTCCCAATGCCTATCTCGTGAGTAGATTCCAACTACTCGACTTGTACCGAAATCCTATGAATCATTAAGCATAGCCTATCTACTCGAGGTCTTAGACTCTACCCTCACTCTTAGGGAAAAATTTCTGGTTATGCAAGTGGGGTTCCATCCATCCTATACCTAATGCACATTCACACTTCATATGACACATGTAAACAAAGTAAAACTTATAAAAGGTTAATGTAAACCGGGGCTTGCCTTGTTGCTGCTGGTCAGTAGTTAAATCTTCTTCCGGAAGCAGGAAGTCCAACACTTCCGGAGTCTCCTCGCCTTCAGCGACTACACGTTAATACATTACTACATGTTAATGAATATGCATAAGGGTTTAGGGTAATACTTATGCTATTAGTTCTAATAACCAGTCTCTAACAACTGGAACTCTGTTTAAGAATTTAAAATGAAACTGGGGTTTAGTGGTTTGGGTTTGGACCTAAGTACATGGTTAAGTGCTAAGTGGTTTTCCCCCTTTTCCATATTAATCCCCCAAGTGGTTAAACAGGACAGGGTTGATCCAGAGCTCCAATGGAGCTGAGACTTTTTGTGTGAGTTCCATGTCACAATAAAACCCCCTGGACCAATTATTAGCACTTTTCCTTGAATGGTTTGCTCAGAATAATTCTCTTAGGAATTAAGCAAAGAAGATTTAATTCTGAGGTAACATCCCTGTTCATGCCCAACTTAGTGAACTACAATTTCAATTATAACTCATAGAGTTTGCATGAATTTTCCTAGCATTTTTGGAGCTAAGATTTGCACAGAACTGAATTTCCAAGTTTTGGAAATTCTCTGAAAATGTTTCTGTATTCAAATGAACACATCACCTTCACATTTGAATTGCTCTGATCAAATCAACTCCAAATGGTCTGAAACTTTTACAGGGCCTCACTAACCTCCTAAAGTATATTCTGGCAAAAATTGAGGATTTTTGGATGAACCAAACTCCCTCAAAAATTCTTTTGCTGAAAAGCTTTAAAGCATTTGCCAGAATTAAATAATAGGTTTCGTACAAATTGGGTTGTATATTTGGATAGAGCTATGCAAGATGAATCCAGCCCAATTTGAATCACTAAATTTGGAGCTTCCTAGCAAAATTTATGGGGTTCTAAAGTTTGAACTAAATCTGGAATTCTAAATAATACGGAGAAAATTTAAACTCTGACCGTGGGCCCGGCCCACACGTGTCACCGCTGGAGCTGAGCCACACGGGGCTACAGACACCATCCCGCGCAGTCACACTTGATCCCGGGGCCGCAGTAGATCTGGGTTTTAAACTTTCCGTCGCTGACACGTGGGGCCCGCGGGTTGTCTTCCTCCTCGCGTTCCCACGCCCACGCGCCGCCGGGCTCGCCGGAGACACGCTGATACTTGCCGCCCGGCTGACTCTCGAGCTCTCCCTCGCCGTTAGGGCCTAGTTTCGTGCGCTGAACACGATGGCACCGACTGCTCCGACCGGCGGTGGCCCTAACCTAGCCGGCGACGGTGCTGCGGCTCGGCAACCCTTCGGTCACGTCGCCCGGACAGTTTAGCCCGCCAAAACATCGGTTGATTGGCACTATAGCACCAGTGGATGCTAGGGAAGCTCGTCATAGTGGTGAAACCGCCTGGAGAGGGCTCTATCCTAGGTCTCATCGTGAGCCCGAGCCTCCGTGCCTCCATTACCGTAACAAAACCTAGAAATACCCGGCTTATGTGCGGTTTCAAGCCAGGGACGTTAGGGGATAACGAGCGTTGATGAGTGACGGTCCTGTGTGCTAGTTTTCATGACCTACAAACAAAGGTGGCGAGGGAATTCGACGTTACCGTGCCGGAAGGTCCGTTCGTGCCCGCCGGAGAACTTTCTCCCAATTCGAGCTCTATGGTCCAGGTCACGGTTTGAGCTTCGGATATGAGCACCACCGGTCCCTGACGCGTCCGAGACCGTCCTTGCTCAGCCGTGAAAGGCCCTCTGTTGGGCTGTCACTGTGAGCTGAGTGGTGGCGGTTTCCCGGACGTTGCTCGGAAACATGGAGCTAGGGCTGGGGAAGGGCCGAACTCGACTGCTCTCGTGCCGAGGAGGTAGAGGACGAGCAGCTGGTGTGGTTTTGTGGCTAGGAGAGGCGCTGCTCGCGGTGAATTTCCAGTTTCTCGATCGAACGAAAACGGCGGCGAGCGTAGCGCTCTCTGTTCGTGCGTAAAGGATCGAGCCTCGGTGGTTTCGTGCTGTGGGTGACCGACCGCGTTGGGGTTGATCGATCCGGGAGCAGCTCGCCAGCTCGGGCAGGAGACCAGGAGGTGGCAGCGCGAGGGGGTCTGGCGCCGGCGTTTCCGTGTGCTGTCTCGGCCGAGAGAGAAAAAGATCAGAGGGATACTTCTCTGTTAAGTCTACTGACAGGTGGGACCTCCCCCCTAATTCTTTTTCCAATTTTCTCAATTCTGTTATGCCCAATACTCTCAGCTACCCACAATTTAATGTGAGACTTAGTCACCAAGTCTTAGTTTAAATTTGAATTCTCAAATTTGAACTGTGTTTGGCTAAATTTGCTGCATGTTTAAACTGGAATTCAAATTCATTTTTGAATTCTTGCAAATTTAGCTCTTGACAAGATGAACTCCAATGAGGATGAAAATTGGTGGGCTTACTCAGAAGAATGTGCTGAGTTTGAATATGAATCTAACTTTTGAATTTGAGTGGTGAAAGTTGCTGCAATTTGAATTTACATTCAAATTGGCCTTTTTTCAATTACCTCCAAAAGTGCCTCAAAAAGTGTTGGAATTACATGAAATTTGGCTTGAACCTTCCCAAGACTTTTCAAGTCCTAAGGGTGAGCTCAATCTCTCATGTTCATGTGTAGAAATTCTACTTTGTGAAAGTGTAGGCTTTCCCCTCTATCCACTCTTTTGATGGAGGTTTTGCTCTTCCCACTTTTTCACCATCTATCCACAACAAGAACTGTGGTGTTGTGAGGTGAAGAAAAGTTTTTTGCAAGTCCCTTTTCTTAGGCTTTTACAATTTCTCCCCATTTTTTAAAATCAGAGAAGGAAGAAAGTGTATAACATATGCAAAGTGTAAAAAAATCTCTCCTTATACATATTTCTCCCCCTTTGACAATGTATTCAGCAAGGTTCAAAAGAGAAATTTTTAAATGTTATGAGCATATTATAACATATACATACAAAAAAAAGCTCATCCAAGTCATACTATCAGGTTACTTACACTATCACATCAATGAGATACATAAAGTGGTGTAAGCCATGCTAGACATCAAATGTATTTTTCAGTTTAAGCAAGTCATGATCTCCCTTACTCAACTATTTCAAAACCTGAAAACATGACACTTGTTGCTGCATTTTTATTATTCATAATCATTTAAGGCACAAAGTTGATCATATGATATTTGCAAGAGATTATATGCCGCATCAGCCTTATTCTAACCAACCAAGCCAAGCCTATGTCATTTGACAATCAGAAGCTTAAGGACATGGTTTTAGTCATACACAATTCCTTCCAAGTTCATATCTTAGTGCAATGATAAGCAATCTCAAAAGAAGAAGTGCGATGCATGCATATTCTCTTGATCTTTTCTCAATTTTTTATTTGAAAACTCAACATGTGAGCTGATCACTTGATTAATTTTTTTATGATTAAAAGCACTTGTGAGCATGCAACAAGTTCAAAACAGCAAGAAAGTTCGATCATGACCAGATTTAGTGTAAGTAATTATTCCAATTACTAGTCATGGCAAAAACTACAAAATGTATAACATGAGTAATGTAGTAAGAACTTTCAGCCTGTAAAAGGAATCACAAAGTCATATATGTATGAAATACTATGCTCATATTATTTTAGTTTCAGATTCACACATAGACTTTCAAAGTTTCAAAAACTCCCCTCAATTTAAGCCATGAGGATGCATAACCCCTATTTCACTACGAATGAAACAAAAACGAGTGAAATCCAAAGGTTTTGTAAAAATATCAGCCAATTGTTGTTCGGTATCGACATGGTGAAGCACAATGTTTCCTTTTTCAACATTATCATGAAGAAAGCGATACCTAATGTCAATGTGCTTAGTTCTAGAGTGTTTCACGGGGTTTTTAGCAATACAAATTGCACTAGTGTTATCACAAAACAGTGGAACACTATCTAAATCCCCATAGTCCTTAAGTGTGAACAATCCAAAGAATTTGTGAGCAAGCGCTAGCCGCAGATACATATTCAGATTCGGCCGTGGATTGTGCAACTGAACTTTGTTTTCTAGAGGACCAAGCAACAAGTGAATTACCAAGAAAATGACAAGCACCCGAAGTACTTTTCCTATCAATCCTACAACTCCTAAAATCAGCATCCGAAAAAGCTTTCAAAGAAACGGTTGAGGAAGAAGGAAGAAAAAGGCCAAATTCTTGAGTTCCATGTAGGTACCCGAAAATCCTTTTGATGGCTTGGCGATGTGAAGCACGTGGAGAAGCTTGAAAACATGCACAAAGACATACGCTGAATTGTATGTCCGGTCTTGACGCCGTGAGATACAAAAGTGATCCAATCATACTTCTGTATTCTTTTTTATCGACCGGGTCACCATCTTCGTCAAGTTCAAGTGTTGTTGCAGTTCCCATTGGTGTCCGAAGAGGCTTGCATTTGTCCATGTTGAAGCGCTTAAGAAGGTCCTTTGTATACTTAGTTTGATGCACAAAAGTTCCTTCTTTTGTTTGCTTGATTTGCAGCCCCAAAAAGTATGTGAGTTCTCCCATCATACTCATCTCAAATTCTGAACTCATCATAGCTGAAAACTTGGACACGAGATCATGAGAAGCACAACCAAAGATAATATCATCCACATACACTTGAACGAATAATGAGTCATTGCCATGCTTAAGTACAAAAAGAGTATTATCAACCTTGCCCATGGTAAACCCCTTTTCAAGTAAGAATGTTTTTAACCTACCATACCATGCTCTAGGGGCTTGTTTTAGACCGTACAAGGCTTTGGACAGTTTGTAAACATGATAAGGAAAATTTGGATTTTCAAAACCCGTGGCTGCTTAACATAAACCTCCTCCTCTATGTAGCCATTAAGAAAAGCACTTTTAACATCCATTTGATATAACTTGAAACCTTTAGATGCAGCAAATGCTAATAAAATTCTTATAGCTTCTAATCTAGCAACAGGAGCAAATGATTCATCAAAATCTAGACCTTCAATTTCAGTGAAACCTTGAGCAACTAACCTAGCTTTATTCCTAACTACAACCCCATCCTCACTTTGCTTATTTTTAAATACCCATTTAGTTCCAATTAATGTGTGACCTTGAGGTGGAGGTACAAGTTTCCAAACATTATTTCTTTCAAAATTTTCTAACTCTTCTTGCATGGCATTAATCCAAGATTTATTAGTGAGTGCGTGTGATATATCCTTGGGTTCAAAAGAAGCAAAAAAAGCAGAATGAGCATGAGAGTTTGGATCGCAAAACCTGGACCGAGTGACTCGTTCATGCAAGCTTCCAACGATTTGTTGTGGAGGATGACTTTTGAGTACTCGGAGGGGAGTAGAAACTTCACAAGAACCTTCTTCTTCATGTTCGGACCATTGATTAGGAGAGCTTGTTGATTGAGGAAGGTCCGAACCAGCAGTAGTGACTGTTGGTGCTGGTTGTGGTGCAAAATCAGCAGCTTGATCGTTATTTACTTCCGAGTTTTCGGGCAGCAGCACCACTTCTTCATCTTCTTCAATAAAAATACTCTCCCCCTGCGGATATGGATCCAAGACCTGCAATATCGGAGCTAGTACTTGGGCTAGCTTCATCAAAAGAAACCTCGCAAGTCTCCACAATTTTGTTAGTGTCAAGTAAAAGCACACGGTATCCTCTAGTATGAGATGGATAACCAAGAAACATGCCATCAACAGATCTAGCTTCAAATTTATCAAGATTACCATGTTTCTTAACAAAGCATTTGCAACCAAAAACCCTAAAGTGTGTAACACTAGGCCTATGTCCAAACCGGAGCTCATATGGGGTTTTTCCAAGCTTAGCACGCAAGAAAACACGATTTGAGACCTAACAAGCGGTTGCAATTGCATCAGCCCAAAATTTTCTAGGAGTTTGATATTCATCAAGCATAGTCCTAGTCATCTCAACTAAGATCCTTTTCTTTCTTTCTACGACACCATTTTGTTGTGGTACATAGGGTGAAGAGTATTGATGATCTATTCCATTTTCAGCACAAAAGTGATCAAAGGATTGATTTTTAAATTCAGTTCCGTTATCACTTCTAATTGCTCTTAATGATCCTAGGTGATCAATAGATAATCTAAGAAATAAAGTTCTAAAATGACTAAAAGCTTCATTCTTAGATGCCATAAAATAAACCCAAGAATATCTGGAATAATCATCAACAATCACAAGCACATACCATTTACCTCCGAAGGATTGAACACGTGGCAGAAAATAGTTATTTTTATCCAAAGGTACCAAGCTCCGGACCTACTGTGTCAAGATGTAAAAGTTATCCCGGTTCAGCTGTCATGGTGATTGTGAGAGGAGCATGTGAACCTGCAACAAACTTAGCATGTCTACAAGAAGAGCACACAATATCATTGTCCTTTTTAAGCTTCGGCAGCCCACGTATGCGATCGAGAGCACTAACACGAGTGAGATGATCAAAGCCTATGTGACCAAGTCTACGATGCCAAAAATATATGGAGCCTCTGAAAGGTGGCTGCTGTAGTGGTCTGGTAATAGTTGAAAGCTTTGGTCATTGCCCGCATCATGTCCTTTAGCTCCATATGGGACACGCACTCATCATCATCCGGAGGTGTAGAACCAGAGGTCTTATCCATAGGCTTCTTTCCTGTCATTGTTACTACAAAACAGAAACGAAGACAAAAAGATCGTGAAGAACTGTATTACTACGCTCTCCGAAGTGGGTGGAAAATCGATCAGTAAGATGCGTCTTACCCCGCTCATACAAGTTTCTTACCAGCACTGCAGGTGGCCAACGGTGACCGGTGTGAAGCAAGCAGAGAGTGGGTGTGATTGCAAAGGTTACCTATTCTGCTCGAGAGAAGGTGGAGCTTGGAAGGCTCAAATGTACTATATGTATGTGGCACACAAGTTAGTAACAGATAGCAATGCTGAATAAGTGTCCAAAGAATTTCACCTAGTTGCTGGCCTAAGAATGTATTAGAACAGTTGTGGCAACAACCAAGGGCAAGGATGAATGATGATGAACAACAAGGATAATATCAGCAAGTATCCAGCACTCACACAGAAATAGCACAACTAGAAAACCCCTTAGCCTCCTGTTTTTGTCTTGAAGCACTAGTAGAAATCAAAATCTTTTTTTCTCTTTATTTTTTTGATATTTTTTATCAACCAGGGGCACAAGAATAGAAACAACACCAAGTATTAGCTCAAACCGATGAAAGATGAGATCGGCACAAATTCAAGAGCGATTGGAAAAACTGGTGCTGGAACTTCACAGTTCGAAACGAGGGCCTTCTTAATTTTTTTGTAATTTTTTTAAATCACAGTATGTGGACTTTTTCGAGACCTTTCTAGGAAAAGAAATGCGCCTCAATCAGAGTTACGAGTGAAAAGTTATGCCCGTTTTAAGGAGGATACCCCGAATCAGGTTTTGGTGGTGGTGGAAACTGAACAGAAACGAATCGGTGGATGGAATTTTTTTGTAGATTGGTTGTTTGTAGATGGCAGCGGATGGAAGAAACAAAACTGAAAAAAAAACAAATCTAAACCAGCAACCAGACTCAACCTAGGACACGAACTCAGAACTACGGACTCCGAAACTAAATTGTGCAAAAGGTTGAGCGGGGGTTGTAGGTCACGGAAACTAAATTTTTTTTGTGGCTTTTTGTGGACGATAGGACTGAAACAAAATAAATCTAAAGGGCACACAAGTATACCTCACGGTGAACCTGGAAATCCGATACCAATTGATAGGAGGATGGGTCCCGATCTTTCGAGAGGTAGGGTAAACTTGATTGGGTGGAGATCTCGACGTTGATGATCCAAGGCTCCGAACGAACGAAACCCCTCAATCACTACACCACTGCTCCGTTGGTTATCACCCGTGTCACACGAATGACCTCGCCACGAAGGCTTATCCCTGCAAGCGCAATCAAGAACACAAGCAAGAACAGAGAAGTTGCAATCAAAACTTAATTGATCATGAATTTGGGGTCTCACAACCGATGATCGGCGACACTGTTCAATGGCAGATTGTAACTAAGCAAAACCCAGCTGTTTGTGACGGCGGCTAGGGGGTATAAAGGAGGTGGAGGACGACCAGGGGGTTCTGGGGTCGTGACCTAACCCTAAGACACGTACATAATGGACTTCGACTCGATACAAGGCCCAATGACCCAACTAGGTGATGCAACACCCTGACAGACTCTAAACATTATATTGTTTTGAAGTTTCCCGTCGACTCCGAGGAAATTTTGACATGGGGCCAGTTCCATTGGAACGTTTATCCTCTCATCTTTCCGTGCATATGTAGAACGTCAAAAACGGAGTCCGTATGCCTCCTGTGCATCCATTTTAAGGTGGACTGCTCCTGGGCCCGAGTTGGACTCGAGCTTGAGTTGGGCTCGGTCTCTAACTTCTTGTTGGCGTATTTTCTGGTCCTCCACGCCTCCAAACCCCTCTCCATGTATCTCCATGTCCTCGCCATGGTTCCTAATTATAATTAATCCATTAGGTAGCAACATACTTTCAAAATTCACATATAAAGAATTATTCAGGAACGAGCTCACCTCTAAATTCAATTGTCGTGCTCGAGCTTTAGTCATTGGACCTTGCATGTCTACCATGTGAGTGTTGTGTATATCTGCAGGAGTGATGTCCAAATCACAGTAGGTATGATCCGGATTCAATTCGTTGATTGCTTTGGTGCGGACAGCAGCAGTAAATTTAACACACTTCCACAGCTATGACACATGGAATACATCATGAACTCCAGCAAGACTTGCCGGTAGTTCCAGCCAGTAGGCTATGGGTCCACACTTCTCCATGATAGCAAATGGACCTATAAATCACGGAGCGAGTTCCCCTTTACACCGAACTGGTGAATTCCCTTCATCGGAGATACACGAAGATAAACGTGCTCTCCAACGTCAAAATGCAGAGGTCGATGCCTCTGATCCGCATAGCTTTTCTGTCGGGATTATGCAGCCTTCAAATTTTCTTGTATCAACCGAACTCGGTCTTCGGCTTTGTTAACAAGATCAACCCCAAACAGTACTTTTTCGCCGGACTCACACTAGTTCTGCGGTGTGCGATATTTCTAGACGTAGAGAGCTTCATACGGTGCCATTTTTATGCTTGCTTGATACCCGTTGTTGTATGAAAACTCCGCCAACGGTAAGTGATCATCCCAATTCTTACCATGGTGGATGGCACATGCCCTCAACATGTCTTTAAGTATTTGGTTCACCCTCTCCATTTGTCCATCAGTTTGAGGGTGATATGCGGAGCCTCTAATCAGCTTAGTACCCATCAAGACGTGAAGTTGCTCCCAAAAACGAGCAACAAACAGTGCACCACGATCTGAAATAATGGTCTTTGGGACACCATGTAAGCATACAATTCTTGAGATGTATAACTGCGCATACTGCTTGGCTCGATAATGAGTGTTAACCAGAATGAAATGAGCCGATTTCGTCAACCGGTCATCAATCATCCAAATAGAGTCATGCTTCCGGAATGTGAGCGGTAATCCGATGATAAAGTCCATACTCACATCCTCCCTTTCCATGCCGGAATCTTCAGTGGTTGTAGTGGTCCGGCTTTCCGCATATGATCAGCCTTGACATGTCTACATGTATCGCACTCGGATACGTACTTAGCAATTTCCCGCTTCATCCGCATCCACCAAAATTTCTGTTTCAAATATCGGTACATTTTGTTGCTGCCGGGATGAATTGAAAACTTTGACAGGTGGGCTTCATCCAATATCTTCTTCCAGGGCTTCATTTTACGCGGCACCACTATACGGTCGTTAAACCATAGTGTACCCTCCTGATCAGTCTGGAAACACTTCATCTCTCCGTTGTCTATTCTTCTCCATATGTGAGACATATCCCTATCTCTCCTTTGAGCCTCAACAATCTCTTCTCGGATTGTTGGAATAAGAGCAATATTATAAAGCGCTCCATACGAAATGACACGGAGACTCGGTTCTTCTTCTTCTTCCAACTCAGCCATTACCAAGTTGTGAACGTGGGCTTTCCGACTAAGCGCGTCGGCAACCACGTTCGCTTTTTCCAGATGGTAGTGGATCTCGATTTCATAATCTTTTATGAGCTCCAACCATCTTCTTTGTCTCATATTCAGCTCCTTCTGCGTGAAGATATACTTCAAGCTTTTGTGGTTGGTGTAGAAGTGGACAAGATTACCAAGCAAATAATGCCTCTCCATTTTTAACACCAACACCACAGCAGCAAGCTCGAGATCGTGAGTTGGATAATGCTCATGGTTTCGTAGTTGACGAGACCCATATGTGACCACACACCCTTCTTGCATAAGAACACAGCCGAGATCAATACCGGATGCATCACAATATACATCAAATGGCTTCATCGTGTCCGGCTGAGCAAGAACTGGAGCTGTTGTGAGATGCTTCACCATGTTTTGAATACGGCTTCACAAGCTGCACTCTACACATACTTAGTGCACAACGTCTTCCATGTGTCACAGTTAAGAAAATGCCTATGGGTATTTGAGGAACAAGTGGCACAAGAAACACTAGACCTGCAAGATGATCTGTACTACTAGGTGGTGCCAGTGAAGATCTTGGAAACCATCACCCGAAGAACACAGATGTGACACCCTCAATTTCATATTCACGAATGCATGCATAATTCATATAGAGAAACATTTTAAAATAATTAGAACAGAGAAAGAATCAGAAAGATAGCCGAAAAGAGCCAATTCCAGTTCGCCGAGGAGCACTGTAGACACTTCCCGCGGCCGCTGGCCACATGGCGCCTTTGGAGCTCATCCCTGCAGAAGGGGTGAGGTCCGGCATCGCCAGACACGTGGCAGGCTAAGAGCTAGCCTCTGTGGAAGGGGCGAGGTCCGACCCGCTGAACACATGTTGCCTCCAGGGCTTGTCTCTGCGGAGAAGCGAGGTACAGCCCCGCAGGACATGTGTCCCCACCGGAGCTAGTCGCCGCGGTGGAGCAAGGCCCAACCCCGCGGGACACATGTCGCTCTCGGAGCTCACCTCCGAGAGGTCCGCCCCACGGAACACGAATCACTCTCAGAGCTCACCTCCGAGAGGTCCGCCTCATGGGACACGTGTCACCCTCGGAGCTCGCCTCCGGGAGGTCCGACGCTGTTGGACACGTGTCAACCTCGGAGCTCGCCTCGGAAGGTCCGACGCTGTTGGACACGTGTCGACCTCGTAGCTCGCCTCCGGGAGGTCCGACGCTGTTGGACACGTGTCGATCTCAGAGCTCGTCTCTGAGGAGAAAGGAACTCCGGTGCTACTGGACACGTGGCACACCAGGAGCCACCTCCGAAGAGAGGGGAGATCCGGCACTGACACATGGCACACGCGGAGCTCGCCTCTGAGGGAGAGGTGAGGTCCCGCCCGCCAAGACACGTGGTGCACGCGGAGCTCACCTCTGAAGAGAGGGATGTCCCGCCCGCCTGACACGCGGCACAACCGGAGCCCGCCTCTCCGGAAAAGGGAAGCCCGCCCCCCGCTGGACACGTGGAGCCTCCGGAGCTTATCCCTGCGGAAGGACGAGATCCTTAAGCGGTTTTCCCCTGTACGCGAGCACCCGGTACTGAGGAAACCGATACAAATTCTTCCACGTTGAATTCTGCAACCAAATCAATTGAAGATAAGTTGTTAAGATCCAAAACAATTTGAATAGGACTCTTATTTGAAATCCAATCGGAGTAGGACTCTTCTTTCACCCCTTATAAATAGAACCTGAAACCCCTAGCTACAACCACGTACTCTTATTTTCCACCTCCCGAGTCGATGACATGGAGGCTCTAGCTTCCAACTCGCCGAGTTCCACCCCTTGCCGGAGTTCAGTCACCGGTGAGCCGCCGAGGAGCTCCCCGCTGCTGCCATCGCTTGGAGGAAGGCCCTGCCACCAGGGAGAAGCAAGGTAGGTCTTCGTTACCACCTTACGACATCATTGCGCATCTGTTTTCATTGAACAGAAGCCTTTTTGTGTGAACAGATCACGTGTTGATCGGTTTTTGACAGTGGAATTGATCTAGATCTTGAGTCAAGATCATTACCACGTCCACACTTGATCGTTACACCCTTGTTCATCGTAAAACCCCATGCAAAGCCATTAAAACATGCAAGAACCCGTACAAACTGATCTAAATGAAACAGCACCATAGGTTAGCATGCATATGCACCATTGCATCTTGAGTAAAGTATGTGCATGATAATTGATTGCTGTGAATCTTGTATGTGCGTGATCATGAGTAGAAGGAAAAGCTCCGGGAGCTATTTACCAAGGACTACAGCACCAGAATATCGAGACACGTGAGGAACCAGAGCCACAGGAACAAGGCAAGTGCCCCTTGACCATATTGAGATCCCATGTTTTGGAAACTGTTTTGTTTGCGAAAACGTGTATGCTGGAGTCAACTTGATGGGAAACCCTTTCATAGGAGTTTACTAGTTTTGTTAACCACCCTTGTCGCCGGGAAAGTTTATGAGTCAGGTATGGTCGTTTTGCTTTTTGCTTCGCTTGGCTTACGTGTTATGGGAAGCGAGATAGGACGTGTCTAGCTACTGCACTCATATGGATAATGATAATAAGAACTTGACGTTGATAAAGAACATGAACCGGGGGAGATCGAGGCAAGCTTGGTTTGAGGATGTGGTAGAATGAGATGGTGGTTTACTTGTCGTAGATCTAAGGACCGGTTCATGCAAGCACATGCCAGGATGACAGTGCCACCACAAGGACAAATATGGGTGCGGCTTAGCTGACTAATTAGGTAAGTTGCTAGATTGTTATGGACCGTGGAAGGCGCGGGGAATGGGAGTCGACAGAGGACTGCCCTGGGAACTGCATGGCGCAAGAGGGGGCCCGTAGGTGGGAGAATGGTGATTCGAGCCTGCTGGTGAAATCTTAGTGTGTCCATACATCTAGTAGCCCCTTTTTAAAGACTATTTTGTGATCTCTTGGCCATACACCGATGGTTCTGTGCTGGTATAATGGAGGTTCTGCAGTCGCCGACGGGTGACGAAATCACAAACTTGTGGGTAAAGTGGTGCCACCTCTGCAGAGTGTAAAACTATCATGATAGCCAAGCTTACGGTCACAAGTGCCTGGCCAACTCACATGATTAGAAGGGATGGTTTGGTTATGGTTTTGGGATGGATGTTTATTGGTTTGGTTATGGTTTGGTCTTTGGGATTTGTTTTCGGGACTGTTGAGTCTTGGTAATGAGATTGGGACTGTTGAGTCGTGATAATGAGCTTTGGTCTCGGTTATGAGATGGAATTGAATATGAGATGAGATGGTTATGAATATGAGATGGTATTCATGAGCATGAGAAAAAGTTGAGAAAGATAAATGGCTGGATGAGACATGAAAGGTTGTGAAATATGATGGAGGTATGTTGATGTTTTAAATGGATATATGTTGGGATTAAATTCACTTAAAGTTATTTGCTGTTTTATCATGTTTGTGAAATAAACTTTGCTTTCTACAATGAGCCTTTTTGTTCCATACCTTGTTGAAAGCTACAAATTATATTTTCCCGCACTTGCTGAGTACGTCATGTACTCAACCTTGCATTATTACTTCATCATCAGAAACAGGAGAAGAGTACTTCGAAGATCATGTGGAGTACTAGGCATGTGATCTACCGTCAACTTGCCTGTGGAGTAGGAGATGGAGCCGCTGCTTAGTTTGCTTCCGCTTTCGCTTAGAAGACTTCCACTGCTAGAATAAATTAGAGACCTGTAAATGAGACCTTGAGTCTTTCTAATAAAGTACTTAAACCCATTTATTCGTGGTTATATTCTGAATTCAGTTTGTGGATTACATGTATATATGTGATGAACGTTCGGGGCACACATATGCATCAGCTCGGTTCAATGGTTTTCGGAACCAGGGTGCCACAACAGAGAAACACCATCACGCTTTGTTGGGTCCAGTGGAGCAGACACTCGGAGGGCGAAGCTACATAGGAAAGAGAAGATGCATTGTTGGCAGAGTTCCCCCATCTCTTTGCAGACCAATCGAATCTCGAGGACAAGATTCATCCTAAGTGGGGTAGGTCTGTAACATCCCATTTTTCATAAGCTAATAAATCATGGTTATAGAATTAACCACCAGGCATATTACGCACACTCATGGACGATTTCAGACAAGCCTTTCATCAAAACTTGTGCACCCAACCCTCTAATTTTGCCTAGTTGCAAACCCCTTTTTCTCTCCCTCCCCCATCCTCATCTATTCTATGAGAAGCTTCTAGAACCACACACCACCCACCTCTTCCTCCTACAACCTTATCCATCCCACGAGAAGCTGCAGAACTACCCCTCACATGCCTCTTCCTCCTCAATCCTTATCCATTCTACGAGAAGCTTCCGCAACCACCCCTCACATACCTCTATCTCCTCCATCCTTATCCATTCTACGAGAATGTAACACCCTCAAATTCGTTTCCATGCATTGCATATATTTTTCATATCGAGAAACATTATAAAAGAAGTAGAAATGGAGGAAGGAACCATAGAAATGAAGAGAAAGAATCATACGCTGACAGGTCCCGACGTCCCGAATCACGGGGACGGGGCACATTGCCCGGGAATATCATTGGGTGGTGCCGTGTTATGCGGCACCCAACAGCACACATATAAGGATCACTGTATTACATCAATCAAAAGCGGAAGATTACAAATGTTCTTTGTAAATAAGTTACACAAAATAGCTACAGCGGAAGTCTATAAACAGCTCACGTCGAGTATCTAGTGAGCACCCGAGAACAGGTCCCGCCCGCGGACTCCCCTCGCTAGCAACACGAAGACATGGCAGCGGCTAGGTCCTCCATGTGATACATGACTCGGAAGTCCCCGAGACTCACCGGACAACCTTCTTTATAGCGTCAAAGTTTACCTGCAAAACCACTCATATAGCAAGAGTAAGCACAAATGCTCAGCAAGACTTAACCGTCTCTCCTAAAGCCTGCAACTCTACGTGAGGGTAACTTAAGACCCAATCCTGTAATTTGTGAAAAGACTCGCCTACGAGTTCGTCCTTAACTTTCAGATTTTAGCCATAATAGTAGTGACCTTGCGTTCAGCAACATTGGAACTCCACAATCAAACAAGAAACGCTTCATTCCAATGTTACTTGTCCCAAGGTGGAAAATAACTTTAGTTCGCTCTATCTCTACTTCAAACAGGGTTTTTCATACAATTTACCATCATCATAGCAGCAATTAAACTTTTGCAAACTATTTCCACCCAACTTGATTACTACGTCACAGCGCTGTGAGCAAGCGATACTCATAACCGCGAGGGACGGTGATTCGAATCAAACACTACCCGGATAACTCGACACATACGCCCACCTCTGAAGCCCAAATCTGGCGTCCTTCATTACATCGTATGTGGCAACCTTTAGCAGGACACTAGACTGTAGAACAGGTCGCGCCGTCTCGGGCTCATAAGTCTAACGAGACGATGTGGTATGCCTCTACAATCCAGTGAACCTGGTACATCGGTTTCCTGGTTCCCATATATATGTAAGCATCCGGTACACAACTCAATACTTGCTCCTAGGGCCGCACACGCTTCGGTCCTTAACCGACACAGGTAGAGCTACTCGACCAAGACCTCCTCTTGTCGCTGCCTAACCCTCCTGCCCGGTCTTATCTTTAGAAATGTAAACTTTAGTTTGCCTCTCTTTCCAACCATAATTATGTGATCCTGAACTATAGCTCGCGAGTAGATTCCAACTACTCGTCTTCTACCGGATGTTATAACCTATTTAGCACGGCAACTCTCTACAGTGGGAACTATACTCTACCCTTGACTCCAGGGTTCATTTTTGGTTATGCAAGTGGAGTGTAAAACATCATTGACCTAATGCACATACACTTTGACCCATAGTATTGAACAAACAAAAAACTTTATAACACAACTTAAATGCAACCCGTGGCTTGCCTTGGTTTTGCAGGTGACTAAAGTCAGACAATTATGAAGTTAGTTGCTGATGACTTGAAGCTTAATTCCTGCCCTTTTTGCTCATTGATCCAAGCTTAACTTCTCCATCACTTTTCCATGTTTAATCACTACACGTTATGAATATGCATACATGTTTAATTATAAAACTTTTGCTAACAAGTTCTAAAGACAATTTTAAGACTGGAGCCCTGTTTAAGAATTTAAAATGACACTGGCAGGAACTCTTGCTGAACTTTAACGGAGCATAACTCTGAGTAGCTTTAACCAATTAAGGTGTATGAGACAGTTATGGAAATCTTTTCAAGTGCTCCACAACTTTATTGTAGACCTCCAGAGCAAAATCACACGTTAAGTGGGTGAAAAGTCCAGTTGAAGGCAAACTGTTCAGAACCAGGACAGCAGCAAAACCTCTCTGGACCTTTCTGTTTTAAAGCCATAACTTTCTGTAGAAAAATCCCTAAGGAGCCTGTGATACACCTTTGGAAAGGTTATGAGATATGCAACACTGTTGTAGTTCAAAGTTGGTTCAGATTCATATAGTATCTATGTATACAACTGTGATAATGTCATCCACATACAAAGGAGATGCTGGCAAATTTTATCCAGAAATTCTGTCAACTTTGAGCAATCATAACTTTTGATTCAGAAGTGATATGGATGCATTTGAATACTCGTTTGAAAGATAATGAAGTTAACTTTATCTTTGGTATTCAACCTGAGTTATGAAAATGCTTCTAAACGAATCAAAATCTGGGTTAGGACAGAAGAGCCTGTTCTGCACAGCAAAGAGAACGGTTGAAGAAGCAACTAAGGGAAACCATGAGCAAATGTGTTATACAACCAATCTCATGACCTTGGGGTTGCTCTGCGCTGTGTAGTAGGAAGAAGGACGAAACACTTCAGCTTAGTGTTAATTTCCGTCCGCTTAACATTGTGACAATCAAGGACAAGTACCCGTTACCACAGATCGACATATTGTTTGATCAGTTGGTCAAAGCAGGATTTTTTCCAAGATGGACTTAAGGTCAGGGTACCATCAGATTGAGATAAGGGCTGAGGTTATTCTGAAGACAGTTTTTCGACGAGGTGCGGAGTTTATGAGTACCTTGCCATGTTCCTTGGCCTTGCCAATGCTCCAGCTCCGTTCATGTACTTGATGAACTCGGTATTCATGCCGGAGCTGGACAAGTTTGTCGTTGTCTTCATCGACGACCTACTGGTTGTTCCAAGTCGGAGGAAGCACACGAGAAGCACCTGCGTATAGTCTTGCAACGGCTGCGGGATCACAAGCTATACGTGAAATTCAGCAAGTGCGAATTCTACATATCACAAGTACTTTGTCTCGGGCATATTGTAAAAGTCCCAAAAACGTGAATGCAAAGAAACGGATGATTGAACGTCATTGTGGTTCTGTTCATGAAAAATGGGACTTACAAAAACTTTCTTACATGGGATGGTATACATGAGGTGCAACCACATGAGTTCAAGCATGCCTTTGAATGTATTGGACCAAGGTGTAGTTAAACTCATATGTAATCATACATGTACATGAGAAAGAACAAAAAAATAAGGTCTTCAGTCTCAAAGGCTCAGCTCAAATTGCTGCCAAACTTTTGTATACACATGGTGCCTCATACATTTGAAATTGAGGAGATTATGGTGGCAACTTTCTGATTTGAGGGTGAGCTAAAAAGGAATGGATTATGATCATGTTTGAATTCATGCAGAATTCAAACATGTTATGGCAAGGGAATGACTTGAGTTATGTCACATGGAATGATAAACTCAAACATGGACATGTGGGGAAAGCTAAAATGTTCTTTAGCTCCTGCTGAACCCATGTTAACCTGGGAAAGGATTTCACTCCCAAAAATCTAACTCATATGCACATTCTCTATGAGTAGAGGGGAAGGAAGTTTAAACCCCATTCTTAAACCCTTGCAAAGGATGTGTTTAGCTTGTCCAAAAGCATATATATGAGATGATCATTGCAGTCCTCAGGTATTAAAGAGCTTAAGTTCCAAAAATTGGAGAGTGTTTGAGCTCATATACCATTTGTTCAAAGCCTTGTTTGAGATTACCTCGAATTCAAATTTGAGGGGCATAGCCAAACTGAACTTGTGAGGTTCAGCTTGGGACCAAGCTTGATCCAGCATAGGCCAAAAGCAAAGCAAAGTGTTTCACCCAAATTCAAATGGGTCATTACTAAAGAGGGCTTAAATATTCAGTTTGAATTAAATGGTTTACTTCAAGGCAAAGAAGGCCCTTTCCAAAAAGGAAATTCAAACTGTTGTTCGAAAGATTGTATTTGCAATGGCCAACTCAAAGATCAGAGGGAATATTCAAATTCTTCAGGTCCAAATTATGAGGGAGGCAAATTTTGAAAAAATTTGGAGGCGCTTTAATATGTATATCAAAGAGGCTTGTGAACTGTCATTGAAATTTGAATTCGAATTTGAAACTGAAGTAAAAATTTCCAAACTTCCAATTGGCCTTTGAATATGAGCTCTTCAGAAGTTAAATTTGCTTTGTGCCAAAGTTTAGATGATCTTTTAGGGAGGAGCAGGGGTGGACCCATTTGCCATTGAGCCATATAGACTTGCTCCTTAAGTCTTCTGTTCAGTGGGGCCCAATTGTCTGTGAGAGGGAGCACGGTCTCTGTTTCTCTTCTGCCTAGCGCGCGACAGCAGCATAGCAGCGACAGCGCGCGCACGCCCATGGCTTCCCGGCTGTCTCCACGAAGGAACCGCCTTGGTTGAGATTGATTCAATCGTCCCTGCCGACCACAGCATCGGTTATACGCCCCTCGCAGCGACAGCGCCCTCTTTCACTCGAATACTGCCTCCCCGAGCGACTTTTTCCTCCAGCGGCGTGCACCCGAGCGGTTCACCGTCAGCCGGCTGCTCCATGCCGCTACACACCGTGCTGAACGTCTCCACAGTGTCGCCAGCCCTCCCTAAACGTGACCGACGCAAGGAACCGGTGCTAAACCCACGGGAACCCCGGCGTCGAGCTCAATTTCTCTCCACGGCACCGGGCGAAGCCGCCGTTGCAAGAATCCGTCGCCCAGTCACAACAGAGCCTCTACTCTCGAGTTGCAAAAGCAAAAAGGTTCGCCGACAACCCTACTCGCTTCACTGCAACCCTGGCTGCGTGTCATGGACCGTGCTCGCCGGAATTTCAATTTTGCCGATGACATACGATAATGGCCGAGGGGAGGAACTCGGCGAATTCGTCTCACACGTCGAACCACTCCACAAACAACGTAGCACACACCTTCTACACCTCCGTGCGCGTTCATAGGATCAAGCACCACCGAGAACCATCGAGCAAAACCGCTGTTCATCGAGTTTGTCGATTTTCACCGGATTTTGACCTAGCCCGACAGTGAGGTCATACTCCCGACGAGTTTCAGCGAGATCAGAGGTTAGATCCTTGTTCTTCTAGGTGCAGTGGTGCTGTACGAGCAAACGGCGACGTGTTTGGTGCGGTATAACGCTCTAGCGATATCGCCGGAGTTGCCACAGACGCTGTCGCCGTCGCACCTAGGTTTCCGGCCGTTGTCAATCTGAGATACGCCCGACAAAGTGTTCCTTGCACGAAAATACGTGGGGGCAGCGAGAACCAGCAAGTTCCGAGCACCGGAACCCACTCCCGGCGAGACCTCCGGCGAGCTCGGCGGCGCGGGAGCGCGGGCGGCTGGAGGAAGACGAAGACGGGGGCTGGCCCACGTGTCAGTCTCTGTTGCGAGGGCGTGGGATTTTCTGTGGCCTCGGATCAGTCTGTGACAACGCAGGAACGGGTCTGTGGCCCCGCGTGGCTCAGTTCCAGCGGCTGACACGTGTAGGGTGGACCCATAGTCAGAGTTTGAATGTTTCTCGATTTAATTTAAATTCCAGATTTAGTTCAAACTTTAGAACTGCATAACTTTTGCTAGGAAGCTCCAAAATTAGTGATTCAAATTGGGTTGGATTCAGGAGGTAAAACTCTAGCCAAATATGCCACTCAATTTGCATGAAAACCAATGTAGAAGTCTGGAAAATTCTTTAAAGCTTTTCAGCAAAAGAATTTTTGAGGGAGTTTGGTTCATCCAAAAATCCCCAAATTTTTCCAGAATATTCTTTAGGATATTAGGAGAGTCCTGTAAAAGTTTCAGCTCATTTAGAGTTGACTTATTTAGGGTAATTCTGATTTCAAGCTTCTGTATTCAAATGAATACGGAAACATTTTCAGAGAATTTCCAAAACTTGGAAATTCAGTTCTAGCCATTCCTTAGCTCCAAAAATCCTAGGAAAATTCAGGCATACTCTATGAGCTATGTATGGAATTGTAGTTCACTTGAATTTGCATGAAAGTGCAAATTTATTCAGAATTAATTCCTCTTTGCCTAAATGCTTAGGGAATTGTTCTGGGTGATCCACTTAGTGAAATATTCTGTATTTTGGTCCAAAGGAATTTCCTGTGACAAGGAACTCACAAGAAAATTTACAGCTCCATTGGAGCCATGGATCAGTAGTGTTCTGTTCAACCAATTAGGTGATTACCACCCAAGTGATGAACCTCACTTCTCACTTGATGATAGTGCTTAGACACACACCCAAACCACCACCCCCAGTGTCATTTTAAATTCTTGAACAGAGTTCCAGTTTTAAACTTGTCTTTAGAACTTGTTAGCAAAAAATTTACAATTAAAGATATATGCATGTTCATAACGTGTAGTGATAAAACGTGGAAAGTGAAGAAGGAGAAGTTGAGCTTGGATCAAGGAGCAAGAAGGGCAGGAGTTGAACTTCAAGACATCAGCAACTAACCCCGTATTATCTGACTCTAGTCACCTGCAAAACAAAGGCAAGCCCCGGTTTGCATTTAAGTTCTTTTTAAAGTTTTCCTTTTGTTCACTACTATTGGTCAAAGTTTGTATGTGCATTAGGTCAAGGATGTTTTATACTCCACTTGCATACCAAACATGAACCCTGAGGTCAAGGGTAGAATTTTGTCATCGCTGTAGAATAAGGCCGTGCTAAATAGGCTAGGACATCCGGTAGAAGACGAGTAGTTGGAATCTACTCGCGAGCTTTGTTCCAGGATCACATAAGTAGGGTTGGAAAGAGAGGCAAACTAAAGTTTACATTTCTAAAGATTTGGCCGGGAAGGAGAGTTAGGTAGCGACAAGACGAGGTCTTGGTCGAGTAGCTCTGCCCGTGTCGGTCAAGGACCGAAGCATATGCGGCCATGGGAGCAAGTATTGAGTTGTGTACCGGATGCTTACTGATATATGGGAACCAGGAAACCGATGTACCGGGTTCACTGGATTGTAGAGGCATACCACATCGTCTCGTTAGACCTATGAGCCCGAGACGGCGTGACCGGTTCTTCAGTTTAGTGTCCTGAGAAAGGTTGCCACATACGACGTAATGAAGGACGCCAGAGTTGGGTCTTCAGAGGCGGGCGTATGTGTCAAGTTATCCGGATAGTGTTTGATTCGAATCACCGTCCCTCGCGGTTATGAGTACCGCTTGCTCACTACGCTGTGACGTAGTAATCAAGTTGTGTGGGAATAGTTTGCAAAGTTTTAAATGCTGTTATGCTAATTATAAATTGCATGAAAACCATGTTTGAAGTAGAGATAGAGCAATCTAAAGTTATTTTCCACCTTGGGACAAGTAACATTGGAATGAAGCGTTTCTTGTTTGATTGTGGAGTTCCAATGTTGCTGGGCACAAGGTCACTACTATTATGGCTAAAATCTGAAAGTTAAGGATAAACTCGTAGGCGAATCTTTTTGCAACTTATAGGATTAGATCTTAAGTTACCCTCAGGTAGAGTTGCATGCTTTAGGAGAGACGGTTAAGCCTTGCTGAGCCTCTGTGCTCACTCTTGCTATGTAAGTGGTTTTGCAGGTTAACCTCGACGCTATAAAAAAGGTTGTCCGGTGAGACTCGGGAACTTCTGAGTCATGTCACACTTGGAGAACCTAGCCGCTGCCATGTCTTCGTGTTGCTAGCGAGAGGAGCCCGCGGGATGGACCTCTTCTCGGGTGCTTCGTAGTTATTCGACGTGAGCTGATTATAGACTTCCGCTGTAGCTATTTTATGTAAACTATTTACAAAGAACAGTTGTAAGCTTCCGCTCGATTTATGTAATACATTGTTCCTTATATGTGTGCTGTTGGGTGCCGCATAACACGGCACCACCCAATGCGATCCCCGGGCGAGGCGGCACGACCCCGTGATGGAGGTCGGGCCCTCTCACATATTCTCTCAGTGAAGGGCATCGCTGTAAGCCCGAGTAATATTGCACCTGTGCTGCATTGAAAGTCCCTGCGGTCTATCAACGAGGTACGGAGTTTCCTCGGACTCGCGGGATATTATCGGAGGTTCATTTTGAACTTCTCGAAGATTGCCAAGCCTAGGACATAGCTGCTGAAGAAGGATACCAAATAAGTTTTGAGTCCAGCATGTAAAACAGCGTTCAAGGCATTAGTGAAGCACCTAACATCAGCACCGGTTTTGGCGCAGCCAAACACAACAAGACCGTTCGCTGTGTACTGCGATGCATCTGGCTTTGGGCTAGGATGTGTGCTGATGCAAGACCGAAGTGTGGTCATGTATGGATCACGGCAACTCAGGAATCATGAGCAACACTATCCGACTCATGACTTAGGACTCACTGCCGTGGTACTTGCACTCAAAATGGGGAGGCACTACCTACTCGGTAACCTCGTGCATTCATATATCGACCACAAGAGCCTCAAGTACATATTCACTCAGAAGGAGTGGAACATGAGGCAGCAAAGATGGTTGGAGTCGATAAAGGATTACAAAATAGAGATCCATTATCATCCCCGTCATGGTTAACGTGGGCAAATGTGCTGAGTCGCAAGTCACACGTTCATAATCCAACCATCACCCCGTTGGAAGAGAGCGAGCCACCATTACGTATGGTTCACCCTAGAGCTCTCTACAATTTAGCTTTTATCCCCACCATCTGTGAAAAAGGGTGGCAGCCCAGAAACATGATAAGGGCATGTCACATTTGCGGAGAGGTATAGACAGTGGGGAACTGAAATATTTCCGGAAAGACGGAGACGGCGTCCTGTGATTAAGGACAGAATCGCCGTACCCCGTAAACTAGAGTTGAGGAAGAAAAATTTTGACGAGGCTCACTTGTCAAGTTTCTTTTCATCTCGATTCATCGGTCCATTCCAGGTTCTGGAAAAATGTAGATCAGTTGCACACCGGCTGGAATTACCAGCGATATTGACCGGTGTGTACGACATCTTCCACATTTCTCAGCTGAGGAAGTGCCTCAAGTGTTCAACCACCATTCAGCTGGGGAATATGGAAGGACTGAAACTAGATCTCACACATCAGGAGGGACTGGTTCAGATCATCGACATAAAGGACCAAACCACACGCGATGGCACGTTGTGGTTCTATAAAGTTTTATGGAGTGATTACTCCAAGGTTGAAGCGACATGGGAGAGAGAAGGATTTCTTCGCACCAATTATCCCGACTTTAGACGTCGCACGTTAGTTAATTTTTCATCATCCTCCCTCTCATTTTTACCTTATAATCTCGGGACGAGATTCTTTTAAGTGGGGAGGAATGTAAAGGTCCCAAAAATATGAATACAAAAAAACTCTTGTTTGCACCAAGTTGGTTTCCTATGTATGAAAAACGGGACTTGTTTAAACTTTTTCACATGTGATAATACACATGGGAGCTCTGTTCACACAAGTTCAAATATTTATTTGAAGACTTGGAACCCAAGAGGGATCTAAAACCAAAATGGGAAGATCGCATATGTGTGAGAAAGCTAAAGTCAGATTTTGGAACAACTTGTTCAACTCAAAAATTCAAATGAAAGTAACACAATGATTTTCAAACTGTTGTGTTAAAAGTCTCATTTGCAGCAGCCAAATCAAAGATCAGATTTCATATTTGAATTCCTTGGGTCCAAATTAGGGGGTAGGCAAAGTTTCATGAATTTTTGGAAATGTTTCCTACCCATTTTTCAAATGGACTTTTAATTGCATAGGAATTCAAATTCAAATGTGGATTTGGATGAAACTTGTCCAATTCATCGAATTCCGTTCAGATTATATTTTTCCATGTTTGAATGGAGTTTTTTGCCAAAGTGTGGAGGTATTTGTGAGAAAAATTTGAGGGGGTAAGTTGGACAGTGGGGTCCACATGTCATTGTGGGAATTTGGTGTGCAAAAGATCATCATTGGCAGTGCCCGGTCCCTGTTTTTCCTCCTCCACTCGAAGTAACCGTACCACCAAGAAAACACTCGGGCCTTCTCACCGTGCGACACAGGGGCAGGCCGGAGCCACCTCCCCCTCGCGATCCTTGCACTGGCGAGCTGGTTTCTCCTCCTTATCACCTCAGCCACGTTCTTTTGCCCACGAAACCCCGAGGCCCGGTTCTGTTCGCATCCTCCTCGCACAAGAGCTCGGCAGAGAGCGCGCCACCGAGTTCCCCACGCAGCAGCTAGCCTCCCGAAGATTTCATCGGGCTGGCGAGGGGTTTGGGTGATTTATTAGCCCCAGCATGACCCGCTCGCTCGCAAACTGAAACTCTGCTGGCTTTGCTTCGTGCTCACGCCCGAGAACAGCGCCGCTCGCTGTCGCCACCCCTGATCAATCAAGTAACTGGTTTTTCATCACGTGCAAGCCTCGACAGAGCAACAAAATGGCAACAGGGCATCTCCCTCTCCATCCTCGATGTATCATCGACCAGTGTTTGGTCTCCCTACCCGGGAAAGCCATGTCTGCGTGGTGGCCGACGAGAACCGACGAAGAGGTTGCACGTGGACAGCGCTGCAGGGAGCCTGTCATGCCCGAGCAAAAGCACCTTCGGATGTGCTAGGACCCGATGGTGCTCATCTCGGAAGCTCAAGCCGTGACATGATCCACCGAGCGCGAATTTGAGAAAAACTCCTCCGGCGGGCACAAACCGATCTTCCGGCACGGTAATCCTGAATTCGACCTCTCTTCTCATTCTTAGGTCGTCCATTCTTGCACACAGGACCGCCAGTAGTCGGTGATCATTAGCCCTTCACATCCCTAGCTTAAAATTGCACGTAGGCCGAGTATTTCTAGGTTTTCTAACGGCAACCGAGGTGGGGAAGATCGGGCTCATGATGAGAACTATGTTAGAGCCATCTCCGGGCCATTTCACCACCAGGACGACCTACCCTGGGATCCACCGGTGCTGTAGAGCCTTCCCACCGAGGCTTTAGCAGGCTAGAAGAGTCGGGCGACGTCGCCAGAATGGTGTCGAGCCGCCGCACCGTCGCCGGCTAGGTTAGAGCCACTGCCGGATAGGGAAATGGTTTCCATCGTGTTCAGCGCACGATTTTAGGCCCTAGAGGCGAGGGAGGACTTGGGAGCTGGCCAGATGGCAAGGTTCGGCTCAGTTCCGGCGAGCCCGGCAGCGCGCGGGCGCGGGAGCTGGAGGTAGACGAAGGACTGGTCGGTCCCACCCGTCAGCGACTGAGTTTAAACCGTACAGGATCTGTTGTGGCCTCGGATCACTTTGTGACAGCGCGGGAGAGACCCTGTGGCCCCGTGTGGTTTTGTCTCAGAGGGGGACACGTGGCCCGGGCCCAGCAGCAGACATTTAAACTTTTCTCTGTTTTCAGATTTCGGTTCAAAGTTTGAAGAGCCACAACTTGATGTAGGAATGTCCAAAAATTGTGAAACAAAATTTGTTGGATTCCTCTCAGAGAGTACTATCCAGGGGTACAGCCCAATATTTATGAAAATCCCTGCTTTTGACTCATTAATTCATAGAAGGAAAATTTCGTAGGAATTTTTCCAGGAGTTCTGTGTATTGGAAAATTTTCCAAATTTGGGCAGGAGATTCTTCCAAAAATACTTGAACTTCAGTAAAATTTTCAGAAGCATGGGACCGCATTTGCTTGGCCAAATGTGGTGCTAATTTCTTATGTCTCTGAAAATTGGAAATAAATAGAACAGAGGGCAATTTCAGATGTTCCCCAAACTTTAGAACCTCATAACGTTTGCTAGGAAGCTCCAAATTTGGTGATTCAAATTGGGTTGGATTCATATTTAATATCTATGACCAAATATACAACCCAATTTGTATGATACTCATTATTTAATTCTGGAAAAGTCTTTAAAGATTTGCAGCAAAAGAATTTTAGAGGGAGTTTGGTTTATCCAAAAATCCTCAAATTTTGCCAGAATATTCTTTAGGACATTAGTGGACACCTGTAAAGGTTTCAGCTCATTTGGAGTTGATTTGATTAGGTAATTCCGATTCGAAGTTGCTGTGTTCAAATGAGTACAGAAACAATTTCAGAAAATTTCAAAAACTTGGAAATTCAGTTCTAGGAAATCCTTAGCTCGAAAAATCCTAGGAAACTTCATGCATACTCCCTGAACTATGTTTGAAAGGTTAGTTCACTTGAATTTGCATTAAAGTGCAAGTTTATTCAGAATTAATTCCTTTTTGCCTAAGTGCTTAAGAAATTATTCTGAGTAATCTATTCATTGAAAAATTCCAAATTTTGGTCAAGAGGACTTTCTTGTGACAAGGAACTCACATGAAAATTTTCAGCTCCATTGGAGCTCTGGATCAACCCTGTTCTATTAAACCTTTTGAGATGATCAACATAGAAGAGGGGGAAAACCCTTAGCACTTAATCATGTTGCTTAGACCCAAACCCAAACCACTAGCACCAGTGTCATTTTAAATTATTAAACAGGGTTCCAGTTTTAGAACTTGTCATTAGAACGTGTAGCAAAGTCTTTACAATTAAACATATGTGTGTATTCATTACGTGTAGCATCTACATGAAGAACTAGAAGTCATTGGAGTAGAGATCAAAGGAGGGAGGCAAGAGATCAAACCAAGTGGTCTTCACTAACTGAGTTATATATAATAGTCCCCTGCAAAACAAAGGCAAGCCCCAGTTTGCATCAAAACTTAAAAGTTTTTATTTGTATTCACTTTATAATGTCTAGCATTTTGTTTATTGCATTAAGTCTAGATGGTATGAAGCTCCAAATGCATGACCCAGAAAACCCTGGAGTATAATGTAGAGTAGGTTAACTCTTGATTATAACTGCTGATCCCAAGTTAACAAAAGTGGATTAAAAGAGGCATAACTCGAGTGGGGAGTTTCCTACTCGTGAAACGGTGTTAAGGGGGATCAATCAGAAGAGTTGGGAATTGATCCTCATAGTTGGGAATGGAGACCGGGCAGTGGATGGAAGGCTCAAGGACGTGGTCCTGTGAACCTAGTCTATGTCTGAGTCGATTAAGGCCCGTTCTCGTGTGCGGCCCATTGGACAAGTTTGAGTTGTGTACTGGATGCATACTGGCTATATGGGACCCAGGAAACTGATGTAACATGTTAACCTGGGTGTCGAGGCATACCTCACCGTCTGATGCCGATGCTGAAAGGATAGAGAAGTCGGCTCTACGAGGGTTTGCCGTAGAGAGACTTAATCCCAGTTGGTGGGACCGGTTCGATATTTGGGTGTCATGTGAAAGGTTGCCACGTACGACGCCAGTGTTGGTTGCTGTGTGCAACGTCGAGTACGGACGTACGTGTCGTGTCAGCTGGGTGTTTTTGATTGCAATCACCGTCGCTCGCGGAATGGATCGAGCATACTTTTTCTCCGCGTCGTGACGTAGTAATAAACTAGGAAAAGTTAATAATGCTTCGTGAGTAATCCTCATAATGGAGATGAGGAATGATCAACACTTTCACTAAATTTATTTTCCACCTTGGGCTAGTAGCGTCGAGGCAAAGCGTTTCTTGTTTGATTGTGGAGTCTCGACGTTAATGGCGCAAGGTCCGTATGAGTCTAGGGTAGCTCACTAAAGTTACTTTCACCTCGGGCAAGTGATCGAGATAAAGCGTTTCTTGTTTGATTGTGGAGTCTCGATGTAAATTGCACGAGGGCTATAAAAGTTGCTTAAAACAGGAAGTAAGGACATTCCTTTAGCTCAAGTTCATCTTTTGTGCAAACTTCTATATTCAGCCCTCTAGTTTCAGCATGTAGAGTTTCATGACTAGGGTGACGGTTAAGTCTTGCTGAGCTTCGTGCTCACAGATACTGCATAAGTCGTTTTGCATGTAATAACTGTACGCTGATATGTACGGGTGTCCGATGAGACTCGGAGCTCTTCGAGTAGTAAACTCATGGAAACCCCTGCCGCTGCTACTGTGATAGTGTTGCTAGCGAGAAGGGTCCACGGGCTGGACACCTTCTCTGTTGCTTAGCATAGGTATGAGATTTCAGGGCTTGCCTGGTTGCGAGTTAGATGGGACGTCAACTTCTGGTGGGAGGATGTCCAACGGCTCCGGTGCGTCCTCAACTTCGGTCACTAAATGAAATGTAGCAAAATATGTGTATAAGTGTTAAGTACTTATAAGAATTGAACTTCTATTCCTAGCTACTTCTATTTAGGATCCTTAACTGGTTTTGGGATTTTTACAGTGGTTACTAGGCTCTCTAAGGATGATCTGAGCAAAATTTGGAGAATTGTCCATGCATTATGTAGTCTCCAAAATTCCTACAAGTACATGGCTTCTTTGAATTTTTGAGCCTAGATCAGGAACTTTGACATAGCTAATAGTGGAAGATCTGAGTAGGGTAAGTCTCCATGGTTCTAACAAAACTTGTTTCACCATTTTTGGAGCTACCAGCAGAGAGATATGAATTTTTGAAGTTGAACAGGAGTTCTGAAAAGTTTCTGTTTAAATTTGAATTTCCAAATAAAGACTAAACTTTGGAAGGCAATTTAGCCTACCAATTGAACTCCAATGAAGCCCAGATTTTTACTGGAGATCAGTAACTATGAAAAGGATTTGCTTCCCAAATTTGGGAATATTTCATAAAGAATTGCTCCTGTAATAAATCCCTATAGGATTTACTAAAAACAATCCAAAAAGGGTGAAACCAATTTTGTTTGAATCCTGAGGAGGAGTACTTCAGAGAGGAACAAATTGCTTGCTATGAAAATACCCTGAAATTTCTGTAGAATTGTTTTTAGTAAATCCTTTAGGGATTTATTACAGGAGCAATTCTTTATGAAATACTCCCGAATTTGGAAAGATAATCCTACTCATAGTAACTGATCTCCAGTAAAAATTTGAGCTTCATTGGAGTTAATTTGCTAGGTCAAATTGTCTTCCAAAGTTCAGCCTTTATTTGAAAATTCAAATTTAAATAGAAACTTTTCAGAACTCCTGTCCAACTTCAAAAATTCATGTCTCTCTGCTGGTAGCTCCAAAAATGGTGAAACAAATTTTGTTAGAACCATGGAGACTTACCCTAATCAGATCTTCCACTTTTAGCTATGTCAAAGATCTTGATTTGGGCTCAAAAATTTAGAGAAGCCTTGTACTTGTAGGAATTTTGGAGACTACATTGTGCATGGACAATTCTCCAAATTTTGCTCAGATCATCCTTAGAGAGTTTAGTATCCACTGTAAAAATCCCAAAGCTAATTAAGGATTCTAAATAGCAGTAGCTATGAATAGAAGTTTACTTCTTATAAGTCCTTAATGCTTACACATATATTTTGTTACATCTCATATAGTGACCGAAGTTGAGGATGCACTGGAGCCCTTGGACGTCCTCCCACCAGAAGCTAACTTCTCCTCTGACTCGCAACCAGGCATTTAAGTACTTTTGCAAATGCTTTAATTGTATCACTTATGTCTAGGGTGAATGTTGGCATTAGAGTTAGGGTGATTGAAACCCCACTTGCATAACCTTTTAAATCCTATGGAGGGTTGGGTAGTTTACAGACTCGACGAGTAGAGAATGCCATGCTAATATGCTTAGGATCTTGGTAGAAGTCGAGTAGTTGGAATTTACTCGCGAGGTAAGGCTTTATCACACGGTTTGGTCAGAATAGAAAATGGCTTAAGAGTGGTGAAAATGAGACCCAGCAGGGGGGATAGGAAGCAGTGAGCGGAGGTCCCACGTGCGTAGCCCTGTTGGTGTCGATTGAGGGCCGAGTCGTGTGCGGGCCTGCTGGACATGTATCGAACAGTACCGGATGACATACTGACATAAGCAGGAAATCGATGTAAATGGTTAACCTGGGTGCCGAGGCTTACCCAACCGTAAATAGGAGTGGGTTGAAGGTAACAAGGTATAAGATTTAACAGTCACCCTAAACATGAAACTCTATGTGAAGTTATGAACCTAAAATAGGATGACATAAGCATAGTTAAACTTGCCTAAAAGTGAATCCTGACATTCAGGTATTAATTGCAACATTTTAAGTAACCTTGGGCACGCCACATCGGGAGTCCACAATCAAACAAGAAACGCTTTCCTTCGATGCAATTTTCTCACGGCATAAAAGAATCGTGTTTGCACTAGCCTATTCATCAAGACCCAGTACAAAGCTAGTATGAATTTCAAACCAATGTGATTAGTTCCTTTCTCGTGCAAGTTCTTACTACGTCACGACTGTGAGAACATGTATGCTCGGTCCATTCCGCGAGCGACGGTGATTCGAATCAATAACACCCAGACTACACGACACGTACGCCCGTACTCGACGTTGCCTACAGCAACCATCACTGACGTCGTACGCGGCAGCCTTTCTCCCGTTTCACCCCGGTTGAATCGATCAAGTCGCCCCGTACAGTAGCCACTCTCATGGTGCACCTACCGACATGAGATGTTATGAGAATGTTCCCCACATACTGCACACCGGCCATCCGCCTGAGGCGACCCGAAAAGTCCCAACGACAGCCTCCCGAGGTACATCGGTTTACTGGGTTCCATAATACCAGCATGAGTCCGGTACACAACTCAAACTTGTTCAACAGGGCCGCATATGGATTGGTCCTTGAACGACACGGACAGGTCTACAGCACCAGGCCCCTATGTCCTGCTGCCCCTACAACCTTCCGGTCTCAACTTTAACTTGCTAATTCATTTATGAACCAATATCGTATGCCCCTGTTGTTCCTGAACCTGCGAGTAGCATCTCACCACTCGACTTCTACTGAACCGTACTTAAGCATGGTAGTTTTACACAGTAAAAGACACCTACCCAATACTCCAGGGGTCGTTTGGCTATGCAAGAGGAATATCAAACACTAGAACTAATGCACAATTCATATCTTAACCGAAAGTGAATACAAAATAAAAACTTAACAGTTGTTAAATGTAAATCAGAGCTTGCCTGTTTTGCAGGGTAGTCGTATATAATCAGTTAGTGTCCTTGTTGATCCACCTTGACTCTCCGGAGCTTGATCCACTTCAATGAATCACTCCTTTGAATCCCCTTCGTTGTGGTTCCTATTGAAATGCATATGCACATGTTTTATAGTATGTAATGGAAAGAAGTTATAGAATGAAGTTCTTAGGAACAGATGTTGTGTGCAAAAGCTAAGAACGTCTTGGTTTGCCTCTGTTGTGCAAAGAAACAGAAATGATTTACATTGATCTTACTATCTTAGCTATACACTAACTATTTTCCCTAATGAACATAATAGATGAGCTGAAAAGATTTCAGTGCAACTGAAGAACAAGAACTCCAATGGTCTCAAAACTTTTACAGCAGGTTCTATACTACCTAAGGATTTAGCTTGCAAAATTGCAGCTAAGGTGGAGTCAAATTGTGTTCTCCATAATTCTCACAAAGTCCTTCATGTATTCCCACCCATACATAAGTATGGAGAATAAGCACAGGGAGTTCAAGAACTTGAGCTGATAATTTACCTGTGAGTTCTTGGTCACAGGAAAGTAATCTGGTCTAAAATTCAGCCCTTTTACTTGAGTAGTTCTTCCAGAACAATTCTTTAAGCATTCCTACTCAAAAGAATTAATTCTGAAGTAATGTGCATTTTCATGCTCAATTGAGTGAACTACAATTTCAAGTATGTCTCAGAAAGCTTGCCTAAATTTTCCTATGATTTTTGGAGCTATGGATTGCCCAGAATAGATTTTACAAGTGGGAAACATTTTCTGAAAATGTTTCTGGACTCTTATGAACACAGCAGATTGTATTTAGAAAATTGTTATTCAAATAATCTCCAAATGAGCTGAAATTTTGCTATAAGGTCAATACTAGGCTAAAGAATTTTCTGGCAAAATTTGAGGATTTTTCGATGACCCAAACTCCCTCAATAATTCTTTTTCATTAAACCTTCAAAGAATTTTCCAGAATATAATATTGACTTTCATACAAATCTGAGTTCATATTTGAATAGAACTCTGAAAGATGAATCCAATCCAATTAGAATCACTCAATTTGGAGGTTTCTACAGAGAGATATGAATTTCCAAAGTTTGAGCAACAACTGGAATTGTTTTCCTACTGAAAACTCCACTGTGCCCGCTTATTTAAATCCTAACCAATCAGAACTGGGCCACACCCGGGCCACAGCTTTTCAGCGCTCCAGCACACGGGATCCCAGCCACACCCGATCACGGATTTAAATTCTGAGCTGCTGACAGCCGGGCCCCTCACTTTCTTCTTCCTCCCGCCATCTCTCTCGCGCCCACGCGCTCCCCCTAGCCGGGGCAAACGGCTGCTCGCTGGACCGGCGTTTCCGGACACCGCTCAGCTATAGGCTCGCCGCCAGGGGGTTTTGGACGTCTAGAAACACGATGGTGGGTTGTGCTGGGGCTACCGGTGGCCGGAACTAACTCGGCGACGTGCGGCGGCTACGAAATGAGTTCGGTGTCGTCTGCAGACCTTCCTAGACCCCCAACCGCTCGCCCAACTAGCTCTACAGCACCAGTGGGTTTGCGATGTCGAGGAACACATTGGTGAAGTGTTTTGGGGCTGTGGGTGACTGGAAAGTGGCCGGCGACGTGCAGCAGCCTCGGTTGAGGTTCGGCGCCGTCGCCCGTGGGTTCTAACCCGCTAAAACCTTGACCAAATAGCTCTACAGCATCAGTACACCTCTAGGAAACTCGTCGAGGCCTCAAAGGTGTTCAGAAATGGCTCCAAATGGGTCGGCACCATGTGACCAATTGTGTTCGCCAGGAACGCCTTTGGTCGAGCTCAAAATCCGTCGCTCCTAGCCGGTTTCATGCAACGGATGCTAAAGAGAAAATGATCGCCGGCTAATCTCGCATTTATGTGCAAAGTTTGATGATCTACGGAGGATCAACGGGTGAGAATTTTGGAGGTTATTACCGGAACGTCGGTTTGAAGCCGCCGGTACAAATTTCCCGAATTCGCAGGCGAGAGCTCACGATGTGGCTTGAGCTTCAGGTGGAAGCAGTGTGGAGTCCGTGCGCTCCTTTAGCCGCCCTTGCTCGGCCGTTAAAGTTGTTGTGGCGAGCTGCCCACGTGCGCCCGGTTGTCGGTTGAAGCTAGGTTGCCGCTGTGGTGGTGGTTCTCGGGCACGGGAGGCCGGAGCTCGCTCGTTTTCATGTCAGGGAGGTGGAGGCTGAGCTCGTGGGAGCGTTTAGCAGCTTGGAAAGGGAAGTGCATGTGTGTTCTGCCGTTCTTCCGATCGGCCGAGCAGCGGAGGGAAGGAAAACGGCTCTGTTCAGCGTCGCCCGCGAGGAGAAGGCAAATGACCTTTGCCTCGGTCAGGGGGGTGATCACGCCGCAGGAACAGCCTCTGGGCGCCGGTGCTTGGGAGAACACAGTAAGAGGTGGCCTGGCCAGCCCTCGGTGGCACCACGGTGGGAGAGCTGCTCGTGGGTGTGAGACAGAGAGTTAGACCTAGGGGGTAAGGCACAACTCAGCTCTATGACAGGTGGGTCCCACTCCACATTTTTCTCCCAATTATTTTCTCATGCTGATCTTCCTAAATTCCAAAATTCTGAGTTTGAAAGGTGGCTAGAATTTGAATTCTCCAACTTCAGTTTGAATTTGCATAGCAAATTTTAATTTGGATGGAATTTGAAAATGCTTCTCTTTAACTCTCTTTTGAGCCCACCCTACAAATGAAAAGTTTGGCATCAAACTTTTCCCCACGATTTCCAACTATATGGCTGCATGTTTATTCAAAGTGTTTGGCCACCACATGTGTGAACTTTGAATGTCAAATCTGATTTTCAAACTTACATGCAAGAGGTATTTAAATCCTTATTGGTTCAACACTTTTAAATAAAAATGTGAGCCTCATTTTTGGATGCTCATCCATGAATTACTTTGCATGAAGAAAATTTTTAGCAAGTCCCATTTTTCATGTCTTTGCCACACATATGAACTCAAACTTTAGTTTTATTCATGTACATGTTTTGGGACTTTTACATTCCTCCCCCCTTAAAAGAATCTCGTCCCGAGATTACAAAAGCAGAACGAGACGGGAGAGGTAATTACAAACTGTACAAAGCTAAAAGTTCCGGATAGTTGGTGCGGAGGTAATCTTCACTTTCCCACGTCGCCTCTTCCGTAGTGTGATTACTCCACAGTACTTTGAAAAATCTGATTGTCCGGTTCCGGGTTACCTGGGTCTTTTCATCCAAAATCTGAACCGGTCGCTCAGTGTAGGTCAGGTCCGGTCTCAACTCGTCGATTTCCTCAGTGCGGACAGCAGCAGTGAATTTGAGGCACTTTGTAACGCCCCATTTTTCGTAAAGCTAATAAATCAGGGTTATAGAATTAACCACCAGACAAATTACGCACACTACTGGCCGATTTCAGATATGCCTTTCATCGAAACTGGTGCAGCCACCCCCTACTTTTGCCTAAAGGCAAACTCTTTTCATCTTCCTCCCCCATCCTCATCCATTCTACGAGAAGCTTCTAGAACCACGCATTACCCACCTATTCCTCCTTTATCCTTATCCATTCCACGAGAAGCTTCCGGAATCACCCCCCCACATACCCCTTCCTCCTCCATCCTTATCCATTTCACGAGAAGCTTCCAGAATCACCCTCCACATACCCATTCCTCTTTCATCCTTATCCATTCCACTAGAATCTTCCGGAACCACCCCTCACATATCTCTCCCCCTATCCTTATCCAATGCACGAGAAGCTTCTAGAACCACCCCTCACATATATCTCCCCCCAATCTTTATCCACTCCACGAGAAGCTTCCGGAACCACCCCTCATATACATATCTCCCACCATCCTTATCCACTCCACGAGAAGCTTACGGAACCACCCCTCACATATATCTCCCCCACCACCCATATCCACTCTACGAGAAGCTCCCGGAACATGCATTAATTACACCACCTACCTCTCCTCCCTCCATCCCTGTCCCTTTCCCCCTTCATCTATAAAAGGGGCTCTGGGGCTCACTTTCTCCCCCGCCCCATTGAGCACTGACGCTCGCGTCTCCTCCCCCCCTCCAACATCGATCTCCGACGAGGAACCCTCCCCGCCGAGCTCCGCCAAACCACGACCAAGGTGAGCACCCCAACCTCCACTCTCCTCTCCGAGTCATCCCCCCTTCCCCCTCTCCTCGGGTTTGGCCGCGACCACCCCGTGGCATGGCCTCCCTTCCATGAAGTTGCTCTACTTCCTACCCAAAATCGGCAGCTTAATCGAGTGATTCATAGCCTCGGCGTTCGATTTATTACTCTCTGACCATCCTCCCCCGTTTACTCTTGCTGATTTGAGCCCAATCCTAAGCAACCCCTCGATTGGCCTTAGAGCAGATCTCACCCACACACAAAAAGATCACTTAATCCGATTCTTCTTATAAAAATCATCTAATATCATAATATAGTTAGTGCAAGCAAGTCTGAATGATGTATATTTGCTTTGTTTGTATGTTTGCTTGTGCGCGGTGTAGAACCAGTGCCGGAAGAGAACCCAGGGGAGCCAAGTGACCAAGAGCACGACGCTGCAGACGGTAGCGAAGGCAAGTTCCATCACCCCATTTTTGATCATATTGCTCCTATGTGAGGTTCATCCATTGTGGCCAGTAGATTAGGCCTCTGCATTGTTGAGCATGAGTTATCCGAGTGATAGAGTGTAAACATACTAGTTTCTCTTTTTGCAGCATATTGATAGGATGAGATTATGCATGATTATGTTGCCTTGTTTATGTTGCACGGTTGGTAAGGGCCTGAGTTGAGACTGGGGCAGAAGGGTTAGTGTTGGTGTAAGCGCTACCATGGTGGTAGACTTACAGCGAGTACTATCAAGATGATGGTCTCGTGGTTTGAGTATGGAGGATGCCCTGGTGAGCCTTAAGGACCGAGTTGTTTTGACATCTCACCTAACTTTTTTTCAGTACGACCACATGAACCTGTATGGGCGGGGCTTAGCCTAACCCCGGTGGCTAGCCCGACAGTCGTACACAGTGGAGAGAGAGTGAGAGATGCATTTATGAGTGAAAATTGAGATGATATTGAGATAAGTCATGACATTGGGTTGGGGACGACTGGTTTGGGTGATGTTTCGACTGGGTGTCGGTTATGACAGGCTGTCGTTAATGGTCCGTGCGTGTGGGTAAAGCATACAACCTCTGCAGAGTGTAGAACCTGTTCGGACGACCGTGTCCTCGGTATAGGACAGGTTATGGTGTCGTCCTAACAACTAGGAAGCCACCTGTTGTGAGAATGAGGTGAGGAATGTCTCAAGATGGGTTATTTGGTTGCATTTAGTTGCATTAGGTTGCATCACTCTTATTGTTGTGCATTGCATCTATGTTTGTTTCATCCCCTCCCGAAGGGCGAGGTGGAGCTTGCTGAGTACTTTTGTACTCAACTGTTGTTGATATCTTCAGAGGATCCTGACTTCAACCTGGAGGACTTCGAGTAGGGTCGCATCCACACCCAAGGTGTTACCGTGGAACCATGTACGAGGAGGAGCTAGTTATTCATGTTTTTATGTCGTTAATCATCCTTATGTTAGTCCTTATTATTGTTGTACTAAAGTGTATGTTGTTGTAATAAAGCTCTGTATGGTTGTGGTTCCACTTGTGTTGTAATATTGTGTACCAAACTCTGTTTCTGGCATAATATTACATGTTTAGTTCTGACCTTATGGGTCGGGACGCTTCAAGTGGTATCAGAGCCATACTTGGCTATAGGATGCGTACCCTAGTACTTAGGTGACCATAGGAGACCGTAAAATAGTTGGCCTATAGGAAACCTGGACCATAGAGCCTTGGTGATAGGTTTTGCTCTCATCTAATCCTTGTGCCCTGTTCTAAGCCAAATGGCGGACGACCGTATCACCACCTTCTGCATCAACGAAGATGGCTTCCCCAAGGTGCTCTATGCCGCCACGACACGACTCAGTATTCCAGACCGTCCGGAGTACGTGGGTCATGAGTTCGTGGAGCATGGCACGGAAAGCTGTGAGGTCACTGTGCACATCAGCGCCAGTGAGAGGTTCCTGGACATGAAGCCATGGAATGTCTCCGCCACTGGATGTCACATGAAAGATACGTGCCAATTGGTGGCCCGCAAAGCTTTGAAGTACCTCTGCCACATGTTTGACTGGCATTTGGGTTCCACACCCATGAAGTACTTCCCACCACTGGACTGTAGTCTTCCCGCATGGATGGCGAGGATTAGCAACTTGGAAGGCCTCGGGTCGACCGAAGACGACCCCACCATTGTCGCCATGTCCGGTTATTTATTGAGCCTGGACGACTTGTGCGACCAGATGAACCAGCGCGTGAAGACCCTCGTCCAGCGTGCTGAGACATTGGAGACCCGCTGGCGAAAGGCTAAGCTAGCACTAGCGCAGGCTGAAGCCCGGGTTGCCAGCGCCGAAAGTCAAGTCGCCTTGTCCGAGGAGAACCTTAGGGAGCAGGCTGACCGTCACAGCCAGCTGCTTAGGGGTGTCTACCTTGTAGACCGGGCCAAGCGGAAGGACCGTCAAGCTGGTGCAACGATGGAGCCACTTATCCTAGAAGGAACCCCAGTGTATCACTTATCCAACCCCCAAAGGAGGATTTGTGAGCCTGTGCCACCTACCCCTCCGACCTCACCTCGCGGGACCAACGAAGACCCTGAAGATCAGGATGTAGGACCCAGTAGCCAGGCTGAGGTCCCAGCTGACCCTTAAGGGAATAGACCCAGCGACGACATGCGCTATGTATCTTGTACCCGCTTGCCCGAATGAATGAATGAATACTTGGTGTGTTGCTTGCAATGTTTGATGTTTGTGTGAATTGTGTGGTATAAAACTATATATATGTGTTTAGATACACATAGTAAAATAGAAAAAAATATAGAAAAAAAATAATAACAATAATAAAAGACGGTAAGCATAACTAATTATGATGCACCATAGTAATAATAATAGAAAGAAAATCTAAACCCATCGATTTCCTTGTCACAGATGCCTTGCCACTCGAGCCGAGTCACTAATGGACATGAGGCGGACCAAGGACTACGAGAGATTCCGCCCGCACCTCACGAGCATGAGACAGCGGAGAGTGCACCTGTCCGGCCACATCCCCAAGCACCTAACTATGACCTGACTGCCATTCTGGACCGCCAGACTCGACTCCTCGAGCTACTGACGAACACCCTGGCTGCCCGGAACAACGATGGTCTCAACAACCATCAGCCCGCGCCGCAAAACAATCACCAGATCACAGACTTCAATAGGATGAACCCGCCCAAGTTTTCTGGATCTGAGGACCCTATTGAGGCAGATGACTGGCTAAGAGAGATTGAGATGAAACTCGAGGTTGTGCATGCAAACGAGCAGGATAAGGTTCTGCTTGCAGTCCAACAACTGAGGGGATCTGCCTTAGCCTGGTGGCACAGCTACAGAGAGATGCTTCCACATGCCAGGACCATGATATGGAACGAGTTTGTGAAGTTGTTTAGAGAGCAACACATCCCAAGTAGCATTATGAAGCTAAAGAGGGAAGAGTTTATGAACCTTAAATAGAAGGGTCTAACTGTGACGGAGTATCTACACAAGTTTACCGGGTTATCCCGCTATGACCCCCACGCTGTGGATACAGAAGAGAAGAAGCAAGAAGCCTTTTTGCGTGGGTTAAACACTAAAATCAGGAAATTTCTTGAAGCATCTGTTTATCTAGATTTCAGTACCCTGGTTAAGAAGGTCATCAGTACAGAAAAGAACATAGAGGATGAGCTACGGGAGGAGAAAAAAAATTCGAGGACAAGAAGGGGTTCCAGCAGGTGAAACTTCAGAGGACTAATCAACCTTTCTATTCATTACAGAGGACCCCAAAACCAACCTACTTTGTGCAGAAGACCCAACAACCTATTTACTTTGGGCAGATGGCGCATACTGGTGTATGCTATAAAGCACCAACCACCACTTTCAAGCAACCGGTACAGCCTGCTAAATCACATGGCTCATTCCATCCTCAGCAGTCTGGGGTCAATCAAACTGTTGGCTAGAGGATCTGTTTCAGCTGTCGTGAGCCTGGGCATATCGCCGTTAACTGCCCTTACAAGGTTAAGCTAGCACCATCAGTCGTCTCTAACTCACTTAACGGACCAAGGCAACCAGCTAGAGGCAGCCGCGGAGCACCGTCAAGGACTCAACACTCCTTTGGAAAGGCCATAGTAAACCACGTCTACGCCGAAGAGGCAGATGCAGCACCAGGAGTTCTACTTGGTGAGTTCTTGGTTCAGTCAGTTTTGGCTTCAGTACTATTTTATTCTGGTGCATCACATTCTTTTATATCATCACACTTCGTAGAGACACATGATATATCTATGGTAGCCCTTAAGAGGCCCTTAATGACTCGATCACCGGGAGGTTATATACCTTGCCACCTAGGAGTTAACAACATCCCTTTAAACCTAAGTGGGGTAGAGTTCTTGGTTAATCTAGTAGTGCTTGACTCCCATGGGATAGATGTGATCCTCGGTATGGATTGGTTAGCCATGTGCAATGGGAGTATAGCTTGTGCACAGAGGACTGTGACAGTGACAAACCATGAAGGGAAGACTGTCACATGTCATGTCAACTTCGGCCTGTCTGAGCCAGTAGTAAATCACTTGAAGGCGGAAACACCTCAAGAAGTACCAGTGATTAAAGAGTATGTTGATGTGTTCCCTGAGGAGTTGCCAGGCATGCCGCCAGAAAGAGAAGTGGAGTTCTCCATTGATCTAGTTCCCGGAACTGCCCCAATAGCCAAGAGACCTTATAGATTGGCGGCGCCAGAACTAGCCGAGTTAAAGAAACAGTTAGATGAGTTGCAAGAGAAAGGGTACATAAGGCCTAGTGCATCACCATGGGGTGCACCCGTCCTATTCGTAGAGAAAAAGGATGGAAGCAAGAGACTCTGTGTAGATTACCGAGCTCTTAACGCGGTGACCATTAAGAACAAATACCCTCTGCCCCGGATAGATGATCTATTCGACTAGCTAAAGGGGGCCATGTTTTTCTCAAAGATTGACTTGAGGTCTGGGTATCATCAAGTGAGGATTAAGCCCGAAGATATACCTAAGATGACATTTGTGACTCGCTACGGTCAGTTCGAGTTCACAGTGATGTCTTTTGGATTGAACAATGCCCCTGCCTACTTTATGAACCTAATGAACCGGGTGTTCATGCAAGAGTTGGACAAGTTTGTCGTTGTCTTCATCGACGACATTCTAGTCTATTCACGAAGTGAAGCAGAGCACGCGCAACATCTGCGTGTTGTTTTGGACCGGCTCAGGAGCCATCAACTTTATGCCAAGTTCAGCAAATGTGAGTTTTGGTTACAGAAAGTTAGTTTCCTTGGGCATGTGCTAACAGCCGAGGGAGTTGCAGTTGATCCAGAGAAGGTCAAAGCCGTATCATCTTGGAAGCAACCAACTTTGGTCTCGGAGATTCGTAGTTTTCTAGGTATGGCTGGTTATTATCGGAGGTTCATCGAAGGATTTTCTAAGCTAGCCCAACCAATGACGGAACTACTAAAGAAGGATAAGAAGCTTGTGTGGACTGAAGCATGTGAGCGGAGTTTTCGCGAGTTGAAGGGAAGACTAACCACAGCCCCAGTCTTAGTCTTACCTGATATTCATAAGAATTTTGTTATTTATTGTGATGCTTCTAGACACGGCCTAGGATGTGTGCTAATGCAAGAAGGATGAGTGGTGTCCTATGCCTCTCGTCAGTTAAGGCCGCACGAGCAGAACTACCCAACCCATGACTTGGAATTGGCTGCGGTAGTGCATGCTCTTAAGATTTGGAGACACTATCTGATTGGTAACAAGTGTGAAATCTACACAGATCACAAGAGCCTCAAGTATATCTTTACCCAGCCTGATCTGAACCTAAGACAACAAAGATGGTTGGGACTAATTAAGGATTATGATGTGGAGATCCACTACCACTCGGGTAAAGCAAATGTTGTGGCAGACGCTCTCAGCAGGAAAGCATATTGTCATCACTTGGTGACTCAAGTACCACAACTGTGCGAAGAGATGATGAAGTTGAACCTAAGTATTGTACCTCACTCCTACAACTACAACCTTAGTGTTCACTCTGTCCTAGATGACCAGATTAAGAAGGCTCAACAGGAGAATGAAAAGTTAATGAAGATCAAGGAGCAAACCGGTGAAGGCAAGGCACCAGACTTTAGAGTTGATAGAGATGGAATATTATGGTGCAAGAAACGGTTGTGTGTGCCTTCACAAGGTCACTATCAGAATACGATCATGGATGAAGCTCATAACTCTGCCTACTCTATCCACCCCGGAGCCACAAAGATGTACGTGGATATTAAGCAGAGATATTGGTGGGTTGGAATGAAGGGTGACATAGCCAAATTCATGGCTTATTGTGATGTGTGTAGAAGGTTCAAAGCTGAGCATCAAAAGCCGAGTGGCCTATTACAGCCCTTACCGATTCCCGTTTGGAAATGGGATGAGGTAGGAATGGATTTCATCACTGGCCTACCAAGGACCAAGAATGGCAATGACTCCCTGTGGGTAGTGGTCGACCGTCTGACTAAAGTTGCACACTTTATTTCTGTGCGCACTACCTACAATGGGAGTAAGCTGGCCAAGTTGTACATAGACCGTATTGTGAAACTACATGGAGTACCCTCAAGGATAGTATCAGATCGAGGTACTCAGTTTACGTCAAGGTTTTGGAGGAGTCTTCAAAAGGCACTTGGTACCAAGTCAGACTTTAGTTCAGCATATCACCCTCAGACGGATGGTTAGACAGAGAGGATCAACCAAATCTTGGAAGACATGTTGAGGGCCGCTGTTCTCACCTACGGCAAGGATTGGGAAGACAGTTTACTGTATGCCGAGTTCTCATACAACAATAGTTATTAGGCCAGCATCGGATGTCACCGTATGAAGCCCTATATGGAAGGAAGTGTCGAACCCCGCTCATGTGGTTAGAAGTTGGGGACCGTATTGTGGAGCAACCAGACTTCATCTTGGCAGCAGAGGACAAGGTAGCAGAGATTCGAGCGAATCTCAAGGCCGCCCAATCACGTCAGAAAAGCTACGCAGACAAGAGGAGGCGTGAACTAAGTTTCCAAGCACTACAGGATTCCTGTCAACATACGACGGCTAAAACCGTCGTATATAAAGCCGAAGTCGTCGTATATAGGTTATATACGATGGCAGTTGTTTATATACGACGGTTCGCGGCCGTCGTATATAATTTGTCGTATATATAGTTATATACGACGGTCCGTCGTATATAACAGTATATATACGACGGCCGCTTATATACAACGGCCGGTTTCGTGGACTTGGCCCAGTGGACTAGGGCCTTTATATACGACGGCTGGGTCCTGGCTGTCGTATATAAGGTCTTATATACGACAGCCGCTGGGCCCTGGCTGTCGTATATAAGGTCTTATATACGACAGCCGCTGGGCCCTGGCTGTCGTATATAAGGTCTTATATACGACAGCCTGGCCCCGCCGTCGTATATAATATAGGCTTATATACGACGGCCCTGTATAGCAGCCGTTGTATATAAATTATACAGGCCGTCGTATATAAGCTTTTCCATTTTTTTTAAAAAAATAGAAAACGGCTAACCTGGCTCGATGGCCAGCTACACATACAAAGACAACAAAAAACAGTTTGATATATAAATTCACAACAAAGTGCAATAATACACATCGACAATCACAAAGTCTGACACAAATGAAAACAAAATCACAAATCTATTGATTACTAGCCCCTCCACGACCTCCGGGAGCGAAGAAGTCATCCTGCCGCGGCGAACCTGGCGCCCTTAGCTGTGGCGATGGAGTCTGAGCCTCCGTCCCTGATCCCTGCGAAACAAAGTGACATGTACAAGCTTACAATTGTTTTTCTAGTTTCATTAGGATTCTTAGCGTGAATGCCCGCGCCGACCCGAGCCCCCGCGGGTATAGAAGCCTTATTTACGACGGCCCCGGTGCGGCTGTCGTATATAACTGCTATATACGACAGCCTAGGGTTGGCTGTCGTATATAAGAGCTATATACGACAGCTTCGGCTGACCGTCGTATGTAAGTTTATATACGACAGCTAGCCGTCGTATGTTATACTGGCTGTCGTATGTTGCCCTGTTTCCTGTAGTGAAGCTGGACATCATGTGTACCTTAAAGTATCTCCTATCCGTGGCACGCGCAGATTCCAAGTACGTGGAAAGTTGGCACCACGGTACATTGGCCCTTTATCAGTCCTAAAAAGGGTAGGATCAGTAGCGTATGAGATTCAGCTACCCGAAGAAATGTCAGGCGTGCACAACGTCTTCCACGTGTCACAACTAAGAAAATGCCTACGGGTTCCCGAGGAACAGGTGGCACAAGAAACCCTAGACCTACAAGATGATCTGCGCTACTAGGAGGTGCCAGTAAAGATCTTGGAAACAGTCACCCAAAGGACATGAAGAAACACCATCACACTTTGTCGGGTATAGTGGATCAGACACTCGGAGGCCGAAGGTACATGGGAAAGAGAAGATGCATTGCGGATAGAGTTCCCCCATCTCTTTGCAGACCACTCGAATCTCGAGGACGAGATTCATCCTAAGTGGGGTAGGTCTGTAACGCCCCATTTTTCATAAAGCTAATAAATCAGGGTTATAGAATTAACCACCAGACAAATTACGCACACTACTGGCCGATTTCAGATATGCCTTTCATCGAAACTGGTGGAGCCACCCCCTACTTTTGCCTAAAGGCAAACTCTTTTCCTCTTCCTTCCCCATCCTCATCCATTCTACGAGAAGCTTCTAGAACCACACATCACCCACCTCTTCCTCCTTTATCATTATCCATTCCACGAGAAGCTTCCGGAATCACCCCCCCCCCCACATATCCCTTCCTCCTCCATCCTTATCCATTTCACGAGAATCTTCCAGAATCACCCTCCACATACCCATTCCTCTTTCATCCTTATCCATTCCACGAGAAGCTTCCGGAACCACCCCTCACATATCTCTTCCCCCTTATCCTTATCCACTGCACGAGAAGCTTCTAGAACCACCCCTCACATATATCTCCCCCCCATCCTTATCCACTCCACGAGAAGCTTCCGGAACCACTCCTCATATACATATCTCCCCCATCCTTATCCACTCCACGAGAAGCTTCCGGAACCACCCCTCACATATATCTCCCCCACCCTTATCCACTCTATGAGAAGCTCCCGGAACATGCATTAATTACACCACCTACCTCTCCTCCCTCCATCCCTATCACTTTCCCCCTTCATCTATAAAAGGGGCTCGGGGGCTCACTTTCTCCCCCGTCCCATTGAGCACCGGCGCTCACGTCTCATCCCCCCCTCCAACATCAATCTCCGACGAGGAACCCTCCCCGCCGAGCCCCGCCAAGCCACGACCAAGGTGAGCACCCCAACCTCCACTCTCCTCTCCGAGTCATCCCCCCTTCCCCATCTCCTCGGGTTTGGCCGCGACCACCCCGTGGCATGGCTTCCATTCCATGAAGTTGCTCTACTTCCTACCCAAAATCGGCAGCTTAATCGAGTGATTCATAGCCTCGGCGTTCGATTTCTTACTCTCTGGCCATCCTCACCCATTTACTCTTGCTGATTTAAGCCCAACCCTAAGCAACCCCTTGATTGGCCTTAGAGCAGATCTCACCCACACACAAAAAGATTACTTAATCCGATTCTTCTTATAAAAATCATCTAATATCATAATATAGTTAGTGCAAGCAAGTCTGAATGATGTCTATTTGCTTTGTTTGTATGTTTGCTTGTGCACAGTGTAGAACCAGTGCCGGAAGAGAACCCAGGGGAGCCAAGTGACCAAGAGCACGACGCTGCAGACGGTAGCGAAGGCAAGTTCCATCACCCCCTTTTTGATCATATTGCTCCTATGTGAGGTTCATCCATTGTGGCCAGTAGATTAGGCCTCTGCATTGTTGAGCATGAGTTATCCGAGTGATAGAGTGTAAACATACTAGTTTCTCTTTTTGCAGCATATTGATAGGATGAGATTATGCATGATGATGTTGCCTTGTTTATGTTGCACGGTTGGTGAGAGCATGAGTTGAGACCGGGGCAGAAGGGTTAGTGTTGGTGTAAGCGCTACCGTGGTGGTAGACTTACAGCGAGTACTATCAAGATGATGGTCTCGTGGTTTGAGTATGGAGGCTGCCCTGGTGAGCCTTAAGGACCGAGTTGTTTTGACATCTCACCTAAATTTTTTTCAGTACGACCACTTTGACCCTGTATGGGCAGGGCTTAGCCTAACCCCGGTGGCTAGCCCGACAGTCGTCCACGGTGGAGAGAGAGAGATGCATTTATGAGTGAAAATTGAGATGATATTGAGATAAGTCATGACATTGGGTTGGGGACGACTGGTTTGGGTGATGTTTCGACTGGGTGACGGTTATGACGGGCTGTCGTTGATGTTCCGTGCGTGTGGGTAAAGCGTACAACCTCTGCAGAGTGTAGAACCCGTTCGGACGGCCGTGTCCTCGGTATAGGACAGGTTATGGTGTGGTCCTAACAACTAGGAAGCCACCTGTTGTGAGAATGAGGTGAGGAATGTCTCTGGATGGGTTATTTGGTTGCATTTAGTTGCATTAGGTTGCATCACTCTTATTGTTGTGCATTGCATCTATGTTTGTTTCATTCCCCTCCCGAAGGGCGAGGTGGAGCTTGCTGAGTACTTTTGTACTCAACCGTTGTTGATATCTTCAGAGGATACTGACTTCAACCCGGAGGACTTCGAGTAGGGTCGCATCCACACTTAATGTGTTACTGTGGAACCATGTACGAGGAGGAGCTAGTTGTCCATGTTTTTATGTCGTTAATCATCCTGATGTTAGTCATTATTATTGTTGTACTAAAGTGTATGCCGTTGTAATAAAGCTCTGTATGGTTGTGGTTCCACTTGTGTTGTAATATTATGTACCGAACTCTGTTTCTGGCATAATATTACATGTTTAGTTCCGACCTTATGGGTCGGGACGCTTCACACTTCCAAAGCTGTGACACATGAAATACATCATGAACACCCGCTAGACTTGCCGGTAGTTCCAGCCGATAGGCTACGGGTCCGCACTTCTCCGTGATAGCAAAAGGACCAATAAAACGGGGAGCGAGTTTCCCCTTTACACCGAACCGGTGAATTCCCTTCATTGGAGATACACGAAGATATACGTGCTCTCCGACGTCAAAATGCAATGGCCTACGCCTTTGATCAGCGTAGCTCTTCTGTCGGGATTGTGCAGCCTTCAAGTTCTCTTGTATCAACCGAACTCGATCTTCAGCTTCGTTGACAAGATCAACCACAAACAGAACTCTTTCGCCGGACTCACACCAATTCAACGTGTGCGATACTTCCGGCCGTAGAGAGCTTCATACGGTGCCATTTTAATACTCGCTTGATAACCGTTGTTGTATGAAAACTCCGCCAATGGTAGGTGATCATCCCGATTCCTACCGTGGTGGATGGCACACGCTCTCAACATGTCCTTAAGCACTTGGTTCACCCTCTCAGTTTGTCCATCGGTTTGAGGGTGATATGCAGAGCTCCTAATCAGCTTGGTTCCCAGCGAGGCGTGCAGCTGCTCCCAAAAACGAGCAACAAACAGTGCACCTCGATCTGAAATGATGGTCTTTGGGACACCATGAGAGCATATAATTCTGGATATGTATAACTCCGCATATTGCCTTGCTCGATAATGAGTTTTCACCGGTATGAAATAAGCTGACTTTGTCAACCGGTCGATGATCACCCATATCGAGTCATGCTTTCGGGATGTGAGTGGTAATCCGACGATGAAATCCATACTCACATCCTCCCATTTCCATGCCGGTATCTTTAAAGGTTGTAGCGGTCCGGCTTTCCGCATATGATCTGCCTTGACCCGTCTACACGTATCACACTCGGATATGTATTTAGCGATCTCCCTCTTCATCCTCGTCCACCAAAATTTCGGTTTGAAATCTTGGTACATCTTGTTACTTCCGGGATGAATGGAAAACTTAGACAGGAGGGCTTCATCCAAGATCTTTTCCGGAGTTTCTATTGCGCGGTACCACTATACAGTCGTTAAACCATATCGTACCATTCTCATCCTTCCGGAAACATTTCACTTCTTCGTTGTCTAGTCTTCTCCGTATGTGAGACATACCTTTGTCTCTTTTTTGAGCCTCAACAATCTCTTCACGGATTGTCGGAATGAGCGCGAGATTATAAAGCGCGCCATACGGGATGACACGGAGACTTGGTTCTTCATCTTCCAACTCAGCAATCGCCAAGTTGTGAACATGGGCTTTTCGATTAAGCGCGTCGGCAACCACGTTCGCTCTTCCCGGATGATAGTGGATCTCAATTTCATAATCTTTGATGAGCTCCAACCATCTCCGTTGTCTCATATTCAGCTCCTTATACGTGAATATATACTTCAAGCTTTTATGGTCGGTGTAGAGGTGAACAAGATTACCGAACAGATAATGCCTCCACATCTTTAACGCCAACACCACTGCAGCAAGCTCCAGATCGTGAGTTCGATAATGCTGCTCGTGGTTTTGCAGTTGACGAGACCGATAGGCGACTACACGCCCTTCTTGCATCAGAACACAGCCGAGACCCATGCCGGATGCATCACAGTATACATCAAATGGCTTCATCATGTCCGGCTGAGCAAGAACTGGAGCTGTTGTGAGATGTTTCACCAGAGTTTTGAATGCGGCTTCACATTCTGCATTCCACATGTATTTAGTGCCCTTCTTCAGCAGCTCCGTCATTGGTTTAGCAATCTTTGAGAAGCTCAGAATGAACCTCCGATAATACCCTGCTAAACCTAGGAAACTTCGGACCTCGTGGACTGATTTGGGAGATTCCCACTTCAGCACTTGTTCAATTTTGCTGGGGTCCAGGGCAATGCCCTCTACTGAAATAATATGGCCTAGAAAAGGCACTTGGTCAATCCAGAACTCGCACTTGCTGAACTTGGCATATAATTTGTGCTCTTTCAACTGTTGTAGCACGATACACAGATGTTCAGCGTGCTCTTCTTCAGATTTGGAGTAAACCAATATGTCGTCGATGAATACCACGACGAACTTATCTAACTCTGGCATGAATACAGAATTCATCAAGTACATGAAGTGTGCCGGAGTGTTGGTTAACCCAAATGACATGACGAGGTACTCATAGAGTCCGTATCTCGTTGAGAAAGCTGTCTTTGGTATGTCCTCCGGTCGAATCTTGATTTGATGATATCCTGACCGAAGATCCATCTTCGAGAATACCTTTGCACCCACAAGTTGATCGAACAAGATGCCGATGCGAGGCAAAGGATACTTGTTCTTGATCGTGACAGCATTTAGAGGACGGTAATCAACACATAGCCGTAGTGTTTCATCCTTCTTAACGAACAACGCAGAGCAACCCCAAGGTGACGAACTTGGTCGTATGAAACCCTTCCTCATGAGTTCATTCAGTTGCTCCTTCAACCCCGCTAGCTCGTTAGGTGCCATCTTGTAAGGCCTTCATGAAATAGGCGTTGTTCCCGGCGCCAGTTCAATCTTGAACTCGATGTCCTGTTCGGGTGGCATACCCGGTAAATCATCGGGAAATACGTCGGGATAATCACGTACCACCAGAATATCTTCAAACTTACGTGCTTCCGTGTGGTAGGCCTCTACAATATCTGGGTCTTCACTGTCTAAAAACAGCGTGTGCTATCCGTGAATTGGCGAGTCAATCTAGACAGTCCGGTTACCGATATTGAAAATGGCACCGTGACGATTTAACCAAGACATCCCCAATATTATGTCTATCTTCTGCCTATCCAATATAATCAGCGATGTTGGGTATATTTTTCCTCCCAAACACAAAGCTGCTCGGGACACATTCTGATTAGCAGAGATATTTCCTCCCGGTGAGCGGATAAGATAACTTGTTGTGGGAGTATTGGTGGATAGTTGGTGCTGATCCACGCATGATTTGCTGATAAAATTGTTGGTTGCACCGGAATCAAAAAGTACAAGCACAGGCACGTCTTTGAGAGTGAACATGCCCGCTAACACCGGTGCTCCCTCCGGGACATCCTCAATAGCAAGATGTTGCACAATCCTGGATTGCAATGCTGTTATGTTGACTTGAGCAGGTGGCGGCATACCACCTGATACTGACGGTTGTCTGGTGTTCAACAACTTCTCCCGGCATTCTTGTCTAAAATTCTCTGAACGGTGGCAATAAGAACACGGAGGTTTCCCCAGTTCTTTGTTGTTTTGTGGTTGAGAAGTTGATGTACTGGGCTGCAGCAATGATGTAACAGGTATCATTTGTTGCTGCGGCAAGGGTGTTGCTTCAAGACATGATTCTTGAGCAGGAAATCTGTACTGAGTTGATCTCACTGGCGCTTGCCATGGTTCTTCGGATGGTGTGTGATACACCACACGGTATTTGCGAGGAACAACTGGTGTGTCTTCTTGCACATCATCCCGGTCCCTCTTCTCTGCTTGACAATCAAGTGTCGCTTGTTCTTGCAGCAGAGCAGCACTAATCAAATCGGTGTAACTGCCTTGATTGAACAAAGCCAACTTATCTTTTAATATGGCACTCAGGCAATAGAAGAAGTAGTCACACCTTGCAGCTTCACTCGTCGCATAAGCAGGAGCATATTGTGCCAAAAGGTTGAACCGTTTGACATAATCGAGAACACTCATGTCCCCCTGCTTCAAGTTCCTAAATTCTTGCTGCTGGGCCTTGATAAAACCCATAGGAATGTGACCAGCATGGAATGCTTCACAAAATTCCGTCCATTCCACTCGATGGCCCTCCTGTACGGTGGCGAGATAAGCGAACCACCAATTACCTGCGGCTCCATGGAGCTGTTGAGCTGCAAATAATGTCTTCTGATGCTGATCACACTCAAACACTTCAAACTTGGACTCCATAACTCGAAGCCATTGATCAGCTTCCACTGGTTCGTTGGCTTCCGTGAAAATTGGTGGTTGGGTCGCCAAGAAGTCCAAATAGGCGTTCCGAGGTGGAACGTCCTGTTGTGCACGTTGGAGTAAGCCTTGTTGTACCAAGGCTTGGAGTAGTCTGGTGTTCTCTTGGCTTGACTCGACCATCTGAGCCATGACATCTGCCATACCATTGATGGCGGTGCCCGTGGTGGACTCGAGTCATCACCGTCTCGGCGAGAACCTCCAGCCCTACTCGGAGAAGGAGTACGCACCATACTGCAACAGAATAATTTTGAGGGGAGTCAAAACTTGATCTCAGCAGTATGTGAAATTATGTAAAACATGAACCTTCTAAAACTTTATAAAAGCATAACAAATTTCATGTGTACACATCTTCCTAAAGCCAACATAAACAGTCCCCTATTCCGTACAGAACCGACCTTTCTGTACTTAACCCAGATTTTGATCTGGTTAGAAGCATTTTCATAACTCAAGTTGGATACCAAAGTTAAAGTTAACTTCAGCATCTTTCCAACGAGTACGTACATGCAACAGGCTCATCCCTTAATCAGAAGTTATGATTGTTCAAAGTTGACAGAATTTCTGGCTACAATTTGCCAGCACCTCCTTTCTATGTGGCTGTTTTCATCACAGTTTTACATACAAATGGAATACAATCCTGAACAAACTATGAACTTCAAAGTTGTTGCAACTTTCATAACCTTTCCAACGGTGTATTATATGACCCTTAGAAAATTTTCTACAGAATGTTATGGCCAATTTACAGAATCATCCAGGGAAGATTACAGCTGTTCTGTCCTCTGGACAGTTTGCAATCATCTGGACATTCAACCAATTTAAGGTCATATTTTTGCTCTGGAGTTCTACAGAAAAGTCATAGAGAACTTAAAAACCTTTCCAGAACTGTATCATACACCCCCATTGGGTCAAGCTACTCAGAGTTATGCTCTGTCAAAGTCCACCAAACATTTCTGCCAGAACAGAGCACTCTGTTTTTGGATCTAAAGAATCCTAACAAGTCTCTTCTTTGAAACTTAGTCCAAATGAAGAGCTCAGTAGCTAATATGTGCTTTCCAACATCAATTTTCAATTAGAAAGTTATTCATGAGTGATTTCTGTAAAATCTCCAAAAAGTGGTAGCAAGAAAAATTCAGCTCATGTACACTTTGGAAAAATGAGGGGAAACTAAGACTTTGAATTATAACGGTGTAAGTTCAGACTGAGGATTTAGACTTCCCAAAAAACTTCCAAACATGGAGATCTAAATTCATGACTTGGATCCTCATAGTCCAAATATTCACCCTTCTAAATTTCAGCTCATTTGGAGGAGTTTCAATATTTGTTTGGGATTAAAAGGAGAAAAACCCTCTAATCTGAATTTCAAATTCAGTTTCAAATTCCAATTTCCCCAATTTGCAAATTTGGTTCCACAAATGTGTTCTCCACATTTGAATGAGCAGCCATGCCAGAAATTGGAAACTTTGGAGCTGGCTTGCTATGTTTTTGGGACAATACAAAATGGAGAATTCAAATACATCTCAAATTCAAATGATCAAATACAATTCAAACTTTCACACCAGAATTCAAATCATTGAATTCAGAAATTTTAAACCATGACTTGGTGTGAAAGTTTAGCCTTAAATGTTGAATTTCTGGGGAGGAAATATCAGTGGAAAATTGGATAAGAATTAGAAATGGTGGGACCCATTGGTCAGCCACACACAAGTGTTGCCGCCTCAGCCGACTGCGGTCGAACAGCGGGAGCGCGACAGCTCCCGGTTACAACCCGCACCCGAGGTGCACTGCGCCACCTCCTGATTCTTCCGCCTACTTGATCATTCATTCGTGCCACAGCCGCAGCACAACTTCCCTTGCTCTCTCGGCCTTCCACTGACGTGCTTCCCCCTTCTCTGCTCGAGCATGCGAGCAAAAACCGCCGCGCTAGGCTAGTCCGCTCGTGTTCCCGGTGTTGATCGTCTTCTGACGACACCAGCGCGTAGCTGAGCTAACCACCAGCTCCGCCGGAGCCTCCTCGACGTTTTATAACCGTCCTCAGCTCGTGACTGACCGTCTGTACCGGCGCCGAACCGTTCTGCTCCGAAGAAAACAGAGCTCTACGTCGCCGCCGCGGTTCCCCATCTACCAGCCGACTCCGACCTTCCCAGCGCGAGGAAAACCGCCCAGAGGTGTGTCACGAAGTCTAGTTTCTCATTCCGATGTCCTTTGGTACGTTACCACCACCGGTTAACCGGAATTTGAAGATTTCCGACGGTGCACGTGAAGGACCGACCAAGTCAACTTCGTGAAATTCTTCACACACATTGGATCATCGGGCCTCTGGTCTTAGACACAGCTACTAAATCCCCTAGCGCCCTCCCACGCTGAAGCATGACGCAAACCATCCTTTCTGCAACCCTAGCGACGAGAATCCATCGCCGCCGGCTGAAACGGCTCGGTTCACCGTCGAGCTCCTAGTTGCGGGCGTTTTCAGCTCCGGCTAGGGGTAGCATCATGTTCTATGTGCTCCAGGGATGGTGTATGACCCCTTACATCACTAGTTGAGTCTTGGCACGTGCGAGTCATCACCGGCGCCGCGCCACCGAGCCGCCTCACCGTCGCCGATGAGTTTCCTGGTGTTTTCATGGGTCCAGACCGTGCCCAGCTGCTTGGCTGTCATCCGAGGGGAGTGTAGCACGAAACCGTGGGGAGAAAGAGCGAGAACACGGCGTGCCACTGTCGGGTCCGGCGTGCGCGCGCGCGGGGGAACTGTTGGGAGGTTGAAGAAGCGTCTGACAGTAGGGCCCTCCTCTGAGTCTCTGTGTAGGTTTTAAACAGAGAGCTATTCAAGTTTGAAAAATCCATAACTTTGTGTAGACAACTCCAAAAAGGGTGAAACAAATTTTGTTTGAATCCTTAGGAGGAGTACTTCACAGGCGAACAAATTGCTTGCTACGAAAATATCCAAAAATTTCTCTAGAATTTTTTTATTAAATCCTTTAGGGATTTATTATAGGAGCAATCTTTATGAAATATTCCCAAATTTGGGAAGCTAATCCCTTTCATAGTAACTGATATCCAGTAAAAATTTGAGCTTCATTGGAGTTCATTTGCTAGGCTAAATTTCCTTCCAAAATTGAGCCTTTATTTGAAAATTCAAATTTAAACATAAACTTTTCAGAACTCCTATCCAACTTCAAAAATTCATATCTCTCTGTTGGTAGCTCCAAAAATGGTGAAACAAATTTTGATAGAACCATGGAGACTTACCCTAATCAGATCTTCCACTTTTAGCTATGTCAAAGCTCCTGAATTGGGCTCAAAATTCAGAGAAGCATTGTACTTGTAGGAATTTTAAAGACTACATTGTGCAATGACATGTCTCCAAATTTTGCTCAGATCATCCTTAGAGAGTCTAGTATCGACTGTAAAAATCCCAAAGCCAATTAAGGAATCTAAATAGTAGTATCTATGAATATAAGTTTACTTCTTATAAGTCCTTAATGCTTACACATATATTCTGTTACATTTCATAATAGTGACCGAAGTTGAGGACGACCGGAGCCTTTGGACGTCCTGCCACTAGAAGCTAACTTCTCCTCTGACTCGCAACAAGGCAAGCCCCAGTTTGCACTTAATTACCTTTTATAAAGCTTTTCATTTGTATCACTTATGTCTAGGTTGAAGTGTATGCATTAGAGTTAGGGTGATTGAAACCCCACTTGCATAGCCTTTTTAACTCCTGTAAAGGGTTGTGTAGTTTACAAACTCAACGAGTAGATAATGCCATGCTAATGTTTAGGTTCTCGGTAGAAGTCGAGTGGTTGGAAACTACTCGCAAGATAGTACTTATCACACACGATGAAAATAGGTAGAAAATGGCTTGAATTATAAAAATGAGACCCAACAGGGGGGGATAGGATGCAGTGAGCAGAGGCCTCACGTGCGTAGCCCTGTTGGTGTCGGTTGAGGACCGTTCGTGTGGGGCCCTGCTGGACAAGTATCGAACAGTACCGGATGCATACTGGCATATGGGAACCAGGAAACCGATGTAATTGGTTAACCTGGGTGCCGAGGCTTACCCAACCGTAAATAGGAGTGGGCTGAGGATAGCAAGGTGTAAATCTGCCGGTGGGCACAGTCACGCTCGCGGAGACCTCCTGCCCGTTACGGATGGACTGGTTCGGCATTTGGGTTGCCTTTGAAAGGTTGTTGCATACAACAGAGTAGGAAGGGGTGTGGAATCACGCTTCTGAAAGTGGGTGTATGTGATGTGTTATCTGGGTGTGTCTAGATTGCAATCACCGTCCCTCGCGGTTATTTGAGTACCCGCTTGTTTACTACGCTGTGACGTATAAAAGTGAAATAAGCCAACTGAACATGCTGTATTGAACTATTAATGCCTTGAAACCTTGTATGATGTAGTTATAGAGCTAATCAAGTTTATATTCCACTTTGGGCATCACCACATCAGAGGAAAGCGTTTCTTGTTTGATTGTGGACTTCCGATGTGAGGGCTGCCTAAGGCTCAATAAACTGTTGCTATAAAACTGAAAGTAAGGATCAACATGTAGGCGTGTCTTTATTGCAAAGTCCTTTTTCCAATCTTACACATCCTTGCATGTAGAGTTCCATGCCTAGGGTTGACGGTTAAGACTTGCTGAGCCATCGTGCTCACGGTTGCAATATTTGAGCTGTATGCAGGTGAGAGCTATGAGGAGGGGTCCGAGGACGAGTCAATGCCCCCGTCGGGGTACACGGTCGAGCTGGAGCCCTGCACGCCGCCGTGATTCTCCGGTTCCATGCTGCTAGTGTGTAGCGTCCCCGGGCTGGACGGCTGCACTTTTGCTTAGTTAGGATGTGAGGATTAGTCATTAGGCCCACATAAGGTCTATGATAGTACTAGATATGATGGTGGAAAAAGCTAACTTACTTGTTATACATGCTGTAACGACGCTCCGATGTCAGGTAAGAGGTAAGGTACGCCACCGCAGGCGGATCAATTGCGGTAACTCACCATACAAGTAATAGTATGGAATTGTATACCGTGGCTTGGCGCGGTAGTGAATATGAGTCTTTGAACCTCTCTATGGTTCTGAGAGCATATGAAAATGCTGATCTCCAGCGTGCTTTAGGCAAAAGTGAGAATACCCCATCGTGTGGTAAGCAACACAATAGTATGCAACTCTTGAACGTTCAATGTTCATAGGGCCATACGCAGCGCTCGCCATCAGCGTGCCTCAACGGTCATGAGGCAGTAGGTGGTATCCGTTGGGTTGATAAAATTCCCAACCGTGATGACCCGTTCGCGCTCTACTCGGGTTCCCGTCGTGTGGTGTGAAAACACGTCCATGTACCTTGAGACGTGGCTTGACTCAAGGACGATCCGTATGGCAATGATACGGACCGTATGTTTTTACTATGATATGGAACTGCCTGAAATGTCAAAAACCCTTGTGTGCACAATTATTGTGTGTTCTTCTGCAGGTACAGTAACCACGTTAGTGCATGACGTGTAGAAACCATTTGTGAGTGCCGTTCTTAGTTCCACCATTGGACACGTATATGCAGGAATACCGGCTTAGGATTTTTCTTTGGTGAGGAAACGTAGTACCGAGACTGCATAAAAGAACATTTTGAAATAAAAGAGTCAAAATGAAGTTTAGGATTCCATGTAGGGCTTATGGAAATCCCATATTGAACCAAGAATCAATTGGGAGTATAGATTCAATATCTAAGACCTAGGAACAACCTCCCCTGTTTTCGGCAGAAACTTTGCTGAATTTAAACAGGGTATAACATAAGATTGGTTGAACTAATGGAGGTGTAGAATACCATTCTGGAAAGGTTTTGATGTCCTCTACAACTTTTCTGTAGAGCTCCAGAACAAAATCTCCTTCCAAAGGGATGAAAATCTCAGATGAGTAGGTACTGTCAAGAAACAGGGCAGACCAAAATGCTCTCTGGAGTTTTCTGTATTTCAACTACAACGTACTGTACAAAAATTTCCAAGGGGGAAGCAAGACACCGTTGGAAAGTACAGGAAATTTGCTACAACTTTATTGTTGAACTCTAGTCCAGATTTCGCCTCTAAGGTGGTTGAAACTGTTGAATTATCCAGACTGGTCAGCTGGACAGTGAACATCATGTTGAGGTGTTTCAATTAAAACCCTCAACTTCACCTTTCGATTGCGGCTGTTGAAAAACAGCGAGTTGAAGTCGAAAAGTGGATGCATTTGAAATATTATTTCGAACGAGTACATGTTTGGGTCCAGTACAATAGCGAGGAATTACGCATGCTAACACACTTAACATCCCGTGGCAACCCACGATGGTCGAAATGAACTTTATACACATAAAGTTAAATACTGTGGAACTCGATCGTGTGACACGGTCCAGGGATGTATATGTTGTATAAAGTTTATACTTTATCCATATTTGTGACTGTTATGCATACTGTTTATTCTATTCTCGCACTACTATTGTATAGACTGGATGAGATAAACCAACATGTGCTGATCGTTTGAATGATGTGAATGCAGAATGGTGCGTACACGGTCAACACAAGAGGAGGGAGGTCCGAGTCAGGTTCCTGGTGATGAGTCTCCACCTACGAAGCAAACCACGACGCAGCAGCAACCACCTCCTGCACCGCCAGAACTTCCAAGAAATCTTGCGGAGGTTCTTGCTGCAGTACTCGGCTCGCGCGACGAGCAAACCGAGTTGCTGCGGATGCTAGTCCAGCAGAATGCGTCCCCTCAGGGCGGACGCCAAGACGATGGGCAGTGCCAGCCCCAACAAAGTTCTTATTCGGAATTTCTGGCGACCCATCCACCGGTCTTCACGGAGGCCGAAGAGCCTTTGGAGGCGGACAGCTTTATCCGCACTCTGGAGGCGAAGTTCAGGCTGCTACGATGCACCGAACATCAAAAGGCGCTGTATGCAGCGCAACAGCTTCACGAAGAAGCCGGTACATGGTGGGCGAACTACACCGCCTCCTTACCGGCTGGCCATGCCGTCACATGGACGGAGTTCCGGGAGGCGTTTCGCGCCTATCAGATACCTCCTGGGGTTATAGAAAGGAAGCTCCAGGAGTTCCTGGCGCTACGACAAGGCGAGAGGAGTGCTCATGAGTACTCCAGGTCATTCAACCAGCTGGTGCAGTATGCGCCAGGATTTGTGAGAACGTAAGACGACAAGCGCAACGCGTTCTTCCGGGGCCTGAATTCAAAAATGAAGGTCCATCTCGCCCAAAGCAATCGCGGCACCTTCAACGACCTAGTTAATGCCGCGATTCTACAAGAAAATGCTCAGGGCGAGGGTGGTTCTGATAAGAGGAAACGCAGCACGCTGGCAAGCAGCAGTGGTGGGACGCCACAAAACTACCGTGTGGTGTATCGCTCACCATCCGGTCAGAGATGGCAGCCACCAGCGCGTCTGCCTCAGTTCGCGGTCGGCAATATAATGCGCCGGGCTTATGAACGACGTATCCACCACAGCAACAGCAGAAGCAAAGGATGGTCCCGCGTGACCCTCAGTTTAAACAGCGTGCGCCGGGATTCCGTCCTCAAGTCAGAGGGACCCTGACACCTTACACGTGCTTCACGTGTGGCCGTGTCGGGCATATTTCAAGGGACTGCCCCGAGCCGCGACAGGGCAGGGGTGCAGCACCGTATCAGGGTGCTAATCAGCCCCGTAATCAGCCCAAGAAACCAGCACCAAAACCCGGCAACGTCCTCCACTTAGCCATCGAAGATGTGCCGGAAGGCGAACCCGTCCTCGCGGGTACGTTTTCTTACTTAGGTCATCCCGTAGTCATACTTTTTGACTCCGGTGCCACCCATAATTTCATAAGTCAGTCTTATGTTATTAAATATCAACTGCCTATCATTCCCATGAATAATACATACTTGATATGTTCTCCGGGTGGGAAAATAACAGCTGATAGGATGGTCTATAGAGCACCATTACAACTGGGTGGGAATGTATACCTGACTTCTCTAATCATGTTAGAGAGTCAAAAACTTGATGTAATTTTAGGAATGTCATGGCTACATCGCCATGGTGCTGTTCTTGACATCATTCCACGTGTGGTTCGTCTAAACTCTCCACTTCATGAACCACATGTTCTTATTCTTGACCGTTCAGTTCAAGAAGTTCCAGCCACATATAACACGGAAGCCACAAAACTTGAGGATATTCGTGTGGTCCGTGAATACCCGGATGTCTTTCCGGACGATCTTCCGGGCATGCCACCACCCGAAAGAGATGTCGAATTCAAAATTGAACTTGTACCTGGGACGACACCGATCTCACGGAGACCGTACAAGATGGCTCCGAATGAGCTGGCTGAACTGAAGGAGCAGCTCAACAATTTAATGAAGAAGGGTTTCATTCGACCGAGTTCCTCACCATGGGGATGCTCGGCGCTGTTTGTGAAGAAAAAGGATGAAACCTTGAGGTTGTGTGTGGACTACCGACCTATCAACGCCGTCACTATCAAGAATAAATATCCACTGCCCCGCATTGATATCTTATTCGATCAACTTGTGGGTGCGAGTGTATTTTCAAAGATGGATCTTCGCTCCGGATATCACCAAATCAAGATCCGAGTGGAGGATATTCCGAAAACGGCCTTCTCGATGAGATATGGGTTGTATGAATACCTCGTCATGTCCTTTGGTCTCACCAACGCCCCGGCACACTTCATGTATCTCATGAACTCAGTGTTCATGCCGGAGTTGGACAAGTTTGTGGTGGTGTTCATAGACGACATCTTGGTTTACTCCAAGTCTGAAGAAGAACACGCCAAGCACTTGCATATCGTGCTTCAATGATTGCGAGACCATAAGCTTTATGCCAAGTTCAGCAAGTGCGAGTTCTGGATCAGCCATGTGCCATTCCTTGGTCACATTATTTCAGCAGAAGGCATTGCAGTTGATCCAAGAAAAATTGAACAAGTGCTGAAATGGAAGTCCCCCACATCATTCCATGAAGTCAGGAGTTTCCTCGGGTTAGCAGGATATTATCGGAGATTCATACTGAACTTCTCCAAGCTTGCTAAGCCGATGACTGAACTGTTGAAGAAGAGGATCAAATATATTTGGAACTCAGCTTGTGAAGAAGCTTTCCAAGCATTAGCGAAGTATCTTACAACAGCCCCGGTGTCAGCTCAACCGGATACAACCAAGCCCTTCGACGTATATTATGATGCGTCCGGCATCGGGCTTCGCTGTGTATTGATGCAAGGAGGAAGAGTGGTCGCTTATGGCCCACGTCAACTTCGTAACCACGAGCAGCACTATCCGACTCATGATCTTGAGCTCGCTGCTGTCGTGTTGGCACTAAAAATGTGGAGGCACTATTTGCTTGGGAACTTAGTGCACCTCTACACCGGCCAAAAGAGTTTGAAGTATGTATTCACTCAAAAGGAGTTGAATATGCGGCAATGGAGATGGCTGGAACTGATCAAAGACTATGAGATCGAGATTCACTACCATCCCGGGAAGGCAAACGTGGTTGCCGATGCCTTAAGCCGCAAATCCCATGTCAACAATCTATCCATCACCCCACTTGAAGAGGAGGAGCCGAGTCTGTACTTGGTTCCGCATGGGGCATTGTATAATCTTGCTCTCGTCCCTACAATACGAGAGGAAATTATGGAAGCTATGAAGAAAGACGTGGGAATGTCGCACATTCGTAGAATGATGAAGAATGGCGAAATGAAATGCTTCCGGAGAGATGAACACGACACTCTATGGTTTAAAGACCGTATAGTGGTACCCCGTGACATGAAGCTTCGGAAGAAAATCTTGGATGAAGCTCATTTATCCAAGTATTCTATTCATCCGGGCAGCAATAAGATGTACCAGGATCTGAAAACCAGGTTTTGGTGGACACGGATGAAAAGAGAAATCGCAAAGTACGTATCCGAATGTGATACGTGTCGGCGTGTGAAAGCCGACCATATGCGTAAAGCCGGACAGCTGCAACCATTGACCATTCCGGCGTGGAAGTGGGAGGATATCAGCATGGACTTCATTGTTGGTTTACCTCTCACATCTCACAAGCATGACTCGATTTGGGTAATAGTCGATCGACTAACCAAGTTGGCTCATTTTATCCCCGTACATACAAACTACGTGGCCAAGCAATATGCGGAACTGTATATTGCAAGGATCTTGTGCTTTCACGGTGTTCCCCGTTCCATTATTTCAGATCGCGGTGCGCTGTTCGTCTCTTGGTTTTGGGAACAGCTGCACGCGTCGTTGGGGACCAAACTGATCCGAAGCTCCACGTATCACCCGCAAACGGATGGTCAAACTGAACGGGTGAATCAAGTTCTTGAAGACATGTTATGCACTTGTGCCATCCACCACGGCAAGAATTGGGACGATCATTTGCCGTTGGCGGAGTTTTCTTACAACAATGACTATCAAGCTAGCATCAAGATGGCGCCGTATGAAGCTCTATACGGCCGGAAATGCCGCACACCACTCAACTGGTGCGGGTCCGGCGAGCGAGTTATCTACAACATTGAACTTGTGAATGAAGCTGAAGAACGAGTGCGAGTAATACAAGCCAACCTCAAGGCTGCTCAATCTCGTCAGAAAAGCTATGCGGATAAAAGACGCCGCCCTCTCCACTTCGACATCGGGGACCATGTTTATGTCCGTGTGTCTCCGATAAAGGGAGTTCATCGTTTCGGAGTGAAGGGTAAACTTGCGCCGCGGTTCATTGTTCCGTTCACCGTTATTGAAAGATGCGGACCCGTGGCTTATCGCTTGGATTTATCGGTGTCACTCGCAGGGATTCACAACGTCTTCCATATTTCTCAGCTGAGGAAGTGCCTCAAACCCTCCGCTGAAATCCGCACAGAAAACATAGAAGCTCTTCAACCGGACCTCACGTACATGGAGTATCCAATCCGGATTATTGATGAAAAAACTCGCACCACAAGAAACCGGACCTTATGGTTCTACAAGGTCTTGTGGAGCAACCATACCGCTGATGAGGCGACATGGGAAAGCGAGGAATATCTACGAACGAATTATCCGGACTTGCTATCATCATATACCCGGTAAAGTTTCCCCACTTTGCTTTTCCTTTGGAATCTCAGGACGAGATTCTTTTTATGGAGGGAGGGATGTAAAATCCCCAAAAAGTGATAGCAAGAAAAATTCAGCTCATGTACACTTAGGAAAAATGAGGGGAAACTAAGACTTTGAATTATAACGGTGTAAGTTCAAAGTGAGGATTTAGACTTCCCAAAAAACTTCCAAACATGGAGATCTAAATTTATGACTTGGATCCTCATAGTGCAAATATTCACCATTCCAAATTTCAGCTCATTTGGAGGAGTTTCAATATTTGTTTACAATTTGCAAATTTGGTTCCACAAATGTGTTCTCCACATTTGAATGAGCAGCCATGCCAAAAATTGGAAACTTTGGAGCTGGTTTGCTATGTTTTTGGGACAATACAAAATGGAGAATTCAATTGCATCTCAAATTCAAATGATCAAATACATTTCAAACTTTCACACCAGAATTCAAATCATTGAATTCAGAAAGTTTAAATCATAACTTGGTGTGAAAGTTTAGCCTTAAATGTTGAGTTGCTGGGGAGGAAATATCAGTGGAAAATTGGATAAGAATTAGAAATGGTGGGACCCATTCGTCAGCCACACACAAGTGTTGCCGCCTCAGCCGACTGCGGTCGAACAGCGGGAGCGCGACAGCTCCCGATTACGACCTGCGACCGAGGTGCACCACGCCACCTCCTGATTCTTCCGCCTACTTGATCATTCGTTAATGTCACAGCCGCAGCACAACTTCCCTTGCTCTCTCGGCCTTCCACCGATGTGCTTCCCCCTTCTCTGCTTGAGCACGCGAGCAAAAACCGCCGTGCTAGGCTAGTCCGCTCGGGTTCCCGGTGTTGATCGTCTTCCGACGACACCAGCGCGTAGGTGAGCTAACCACCAGCTCCGCCGGAGCCTCCTCGACGTTTTCCAACCGTCTTCAGCTCGTGACTGACCCTCTGTACCGGCGCCGAACCATTCTGCTCCGAAGAAAACAGAGCTCTACGTCGCCGCCGCGGTTCCCCATCTACCGGCCGACTCCAACCTCCCCAGCTCGAGGAAAACCGCCCAGAGGTGCATCACGAAGTCTAGTTTCTCATTCCGATGTCCTTTGGTACGTTACCACCACCAGTTAACCGGAATTTGAAGATTCCCGACGGTGCACGTGAAGGACCGACCAAGCCAACTTCGTGAAATTCATTACACACGTTGGATCATCGGGCCTCTGGTCTTATACACAGCTACTAAATCCCCTAGCGCCCTCCCACGCTGAAGCATTAAGCAAACCATCATTTCTGCAACCCTAGCGACGAGAATCCGTCGCCGCCGGCTGAAACGGCTCGGTTCACCGTCGAGCTCCTAGTTGTGGGCATTTTCAGCTCCGGCTAGGGGTAGCATCATGTTCTACGTGCTCCAGGGATGGTGTACGACCCCTTAGATCACCGTTTGAGGCTTGGGACATGCGAGTCATCGCTGGTGCCGCGCCACCGAGCTGCCTCACCGTCGCCGATGAGTTTCCCGGCATTTTCATGCGTCCAGACCGTGCCCAGCTGCTTGGCTATGATCCGAGGGGAGTGTAGCACGAAACCATGGGGAGAATGGTGGAGAAAAGAGCGAGAACATAGCGCGCCACAGTCGGGTCCTGTGTGCGCACGCGCGGGGGAACTGTCGGGAGGTTTAAGAAGCATCTGACAGTGGGGCCCTCCTCTGTGTCTCTGTGTAGCTTTTAAACAGAGAGCTATTCAAGTTTGAAAAATCCATAACTTTGCAACTCCAAAAAGGGTGAAACTAATTTTGTTTGAATCCTTAGGAGGAGCACTTCACAGAAGAACAAATTGCTTGCTATGAAAATATCCAAACATTTCTGTAGAATTGTTTTTAGTAAATCCTTTAGGGATTTGTTATAGGATCAATTTTTTTGAAATATTCCCAAATTTGGGCAGCTAATCCCTTTCATAGTAACTGATCTCTGGTAAAAATTTGAGCTTCATTGGAGTTCATTTGCTAGGCTAAATTGCCTTCCAAAGTTCAGCCTTTATTTGAAAATTCAAATTTAAACAGAAACTTTTCAGAACTCCTATCCAACTTCAAAAATTCATATCTCTCTGTTGGTAGCTCCAAAAATGGTGAAACAAATTTTTTTAGAACCATGGGGAATTTCCCTAATCAGATCTTGCACTTTTAGCTATGTCAAAGCTCCTGAATTGGGCTCAAAATTCATAGAAGCATTGTACTTGTAGGAATTTCAAAGACTACATTGTGCAATGACATGTCCCCGAATTTTTCTTGCTTCATCCTTAGAGAGTCTAGTATCGACTGTAAAAATCCCAAAGCCAATTAAGAATTCCAAATAGCAGTAGCTATGAATAGAAGTTTACTTCTTATAAGTCCTTAATGCTTACACATATATTCTGTTACATTTCATAATAGTGACCGAAGTTGAGGACGCACCGGAGCCTTTGGACGTCCTGCCACCAGAAGATAACTTCTCCTCTGACTCGCAACCAGGCAAGCCCCGGTTCACAACCAGGCAAGCCCTGGTTTGCAATTAATTACCTTTGATTTGTATCACTTATGTCTAGGTTGAAGTGTATGCATTAGAGTTAGGGTGATTGAAACCCCACTCGCATAGCCTTTTTAACTCCTATAAAGGGTTGGGTAGTTTACAAACTCAACGAGTAGAGAATGCCATGCTAATGTTTAGGTTCTCGATAGAAGTCGAGTGGTTGGAAGCTACTCGCGAGATAGTACTTATCACACGGGATGAAAAGAGGTAGAAAATGGCTTGAGTTATAAAAATGAGACCCAGCAGGGGGGATAGGATGCATTGAGCAGAGGTCTCACGTGCGTAGCCCTTGGAGTCGGTTGAGGACCGTCCGTGTGTGGCCCTGCTGGACAAGTATCGAACAGTACCAGATGCATATTGTCATATGGGAACCAGGAAACCGATGCAATTGGTTAACCTGGGTGCCGAGGCTTACCCAACCGTAAATAGTTGTGGGTTGAGGGTAGCAAGGTGTAAATCTGCCGGTGGGCACAGTCACGCTCCACGCGGGGACCTCCTGCCCATTACGATGGACCGGTTCGGCATTGTCACACCCGGTTTTCCATAAGGAACACCCGAGCGTATTATCACATGTATGCCAGGATCAGTTGATTCATACATGTGCCGACAAGAGTGTAATATCATTATATTACAAGCCAAGTTCAACGTACAACATAATATTACATCATAGTACATGAAATAGTAACTAAGAGTATCTTTACACTATAACACAACAGCGGAAGACTACAACGTGGTGCTCCAGTTACACAGGCGTTGCCCGGGGGTTACGCCAACCTAGAACAACTCCTCGGGATCGAAGTATTCCTCGTCAAAGTCTACGTCTTCATTTGCACCTGAGTCAACATATGATATCCAACAAAAGCAAGTTTGAGTACCATAGGTACTCAGCAAGTGTAGGAAAGAATGTTATGAAGGCCAACAACAAGGAAGGCTAACATGGTTAAGCACTATGCATTAATCCTAAGCCTTAGCTTTAATTAGCAACCTATCTTACTAAGTGATAACCCCACCATCATCATAGTTAAGTCATTAATGTTAGGTTACACCACCCAACAACCTCTTTCCGCCCACATCCATGTTTCTCTAATCATGGACAAGTCCAAGCCGCTCTTGACCGTGAGCACGGCTGTCATGACAGTTTGGTTCTCTGCAGAGATTGTACCACTTTACCCACAAGTAGTGATTTCATCCCCTGTTGCCAGGTGGACTAAGAAACCTCCCTGATATCCGTGGTTGCAAGCCACATTACACACTTCCTTTGGTGTGCGATCAGGAGATCACTACATGGCCTTTACAAAGGGTCTACCGGCAAGTACAAGCCCACTGAGGTTTCACCGCTGTAGTTCCTGGGAGTAACCTTCCCCTACAGAAGCCCCCTCTTGAGCCTTGCAGTTCCCAGGGCAGTCAAAAATGGACTCCCATTCCCCGCACCATCCAAACACTCATACTATACCGGCAAACCCCTAATTAATTGGCCAAGCTGCCCCATCTCAGTCTTGTGGTGGCACTGTATAGCCGGGTTAACTGTTCCATGAACCGGTCCTTAGAATCTAAGACAGGCACTAACTCATTCCCGAGTCTCGTGCACGAAGCACCAACCAAACATCCAGCCTGTCTAGATTCCTAACATCATGACACACTTGTGTCTTTCATATAATTCCACCACACTAGTATCAACTATATTCCATTCATTTCTAAGTTCTAGGCATGGCTAAGCACATAAAATGATAACCTTCAAGTCATATCTAATTCCCTCCATGGTTTTGCAAGGAAAGATAAAACAATATAACTATGGAAACATCCTACACTGGGTTTCATATTAAAGACATCATGCAAATAATCTAACTATTCATCCTAAAATAGGAGCAAAGTGGTCAAGGAACACTTGCCTTTGAATGAAGAGGGATTTACTTCAAACTCTTGATCTTGAAGATTGGTAATTAGTTCTTGGGTTGGTTCTATCCATGCATTTGCACCCACAAAACAGTAACAAACATGCTATAAGAATCATACCAAGTCATTTCAATCACATAGGTTTATTTACACACATGCAACTATTGATTTCTTGTCATTTTATGTGAGTTAGAAGGAAAATATGTTTCAATTGGCTACCTATATCATTTGATTTTACTATTTCCACATCCAAATACTCATTTTCAGTTTGTGAGATGATCTGAATAATTTTTAGAATTTTATTAATATATATGTGAATTCTTATAATTAATTAAATCCAAGAAATCATTTAAATTATTATTATAATAGTTTTCAGAACTCATATTTCTATTTTTCTGTAATTCAGAACCTATTTAAGCTTTTAGAACAGTTTCCAAAATTTTTCTTTAATATATACTGTTTTTACCAATTTTTCAGTATTTATATAATACTTGGAAATGCATTTTCAGACATTAAATAATTATTCTGGACTACAGAAACTTCAAATACATGAAATTATAAAAACAGAATAGTCTTAAGTTATTTAATGAGTTTCTATAATTTTTCTGACATTTATATTGTTTGTATTTCAATTTTCAGAATTAATTTGTCATTATATTATTAATTTCAGCCTTTGGGATTAATTATTTTTAGTTTCAAAAATTAATATTCTGATCAGAACATTTAATCAGGACTTTTAATAGTTTTCTAACATTTTTCAGAAACTATTTAGTCCTTATTTGACTAATTACATAATTAAAACAAACTTTTAAACTGTTTTGGGCCAATTTGTAATATTTTCAAACTTCCTAGGGTTCAAATTGAATTTTACAGAACTATATTATCAATTTCTAAAATGTGCAGGGGCTATTTAGTTATTTTAAACTGAATTTACAAATTCCTAATAGTCTAGGGTTAATTCTGCAAGAATCAGGGCTATTTCCTATTTGTTTAAATTCCCAGGGGTCCCTCTGTGAAATTTCCAACGTATATAACTGTTTTGAATGTGGGCCGTTGGATCAGAGATCAACGGCCTAGATTAAAAGAATCGAACCGGTATCGGTTCTTTTAATTCTAACCGTCCACTTCACATCCGAGGGCTCAGAGGCGGCCACGTCGCCTCCCCCCTTCTCCTTCGCGGCCGGCGGCTGCGCACGCCGGCGAGCGGCGGCGGCCTCGCCGGAATTTATCGGTTCTTGTCATTTCTTCACCATTTCATGATCTACTCGCACCAGAAGAGAGAGGAGAGAGTGGGGAACTCACTTAGGTCGATCTTTGGACCCAGAAGTGGCCGGAGGAGCGTGATCGACGGCGGCAGTGACTGATTTCCGGCGATCTTCGTTGCCAGTGTTTCCTAGCCGTGTTCCTTCGGAGATTTTCGTCGGGAACTTGTTCTGGAGACCTTGTGACGTCGTGGAAGGGGTTGGATCGGAGAATTCGGTGATGTTTTTGGAGAATTTGAAATGGGGACGGTTTTTCCGATCGGAGTGATCTGTGCGGTTTCTGTGGGAGAAATGGCAGGGGATCGGGCTGTATTTATAGGTGGGGAGGGGGCGGCGGCGTGGGACGCGGCGGTTGCTGCAGAGGCGCCAAGTTTCACACGTGTCCGAAGTAATTCCTCCACATGCGATAATAAAACGGTAGGGAGAGGGAGAGAGAGGAGGGAGCGGTTGCTCGGGGAAGAAAGCCGTCGGCTGGGCCCTGGGGCAGTGGGGGAGGAAGAGGGGGTGAGGGTTTTTGTCACGTTTTGCATAATTCGGGTGTCACAACTCTACCCCCCTTAAGAAAAATCTCGTCCTCGAGATTGGGTTTACAAAGGAAATAAATCAGGGAATTATGATCTGAGTTCATCTTCTCTTTCCCATGTGGCTTCTGCCTCGGAATGATGTTTCCATTGAACCTTATGCATGCGGATTATTTTGTTTCTTGTGACTTTTTCCATTGTGTCAAGGATTTTGACGGGGTACTCGGTATATGAAAGGTCTTCCTGTATGTCTATCTCATCCATTGGCAGATGTTCTTCTGGTGTTCTCAAACACTTCTTGAGTTGTGATACGTGGAACACGTCGTGTACATCCGACAATCGAGAGGGTAACTCCAACTGATATGCTACCTCTCTGACACGACCCCACTGGTCCTGTCGAGCCAGGATCACGCTGAGGGGTGCTGCGTTGCACAACACCGTATAACACACGTCAAAGGTACAAAGCGGAAGCGGAAGCTTTATTACATAAACAAGTTTATTAACATGTTTACATCAAAATAAGTTTAGTCCACACTCGCGGGCGTAGACTAAGCATCAAGTGCACGTTCAGCCCTCGAACGTGTCCTTGCTAGCACACTCGCACACTAACTCTGCGGCGTGCACGACTCCCACTCGACGGGGTTCCCCTCCTGGGGTTCCGTCTCCTCTTCGGGAGTCCCTTCCTCATAGAACCCTGCAAAAGCTTCAAACACAAGCAGTGAGCACGAAGGCTCAGCAAGTCTGACCCGTCTCACCTAAACATGAAACTTCTACATGAGGGTGATGGGTTGCATGAGGTAAAAATCATTTGCAAGGACTCGCCTAATTAGTAGAACCTTACTTTCAAGTTTTAGCAGCAGGTTGTGGAGAACTTTACGCTAAGGCACATGAGAGAGCCGCAATCAAACAAGAACCGCATTTCTCTCATGTACTTTGCCCAAAGTTGAAAAGAACTTTAGTTAGCACTAAGCTACAACATATCATTAACAATCAATATCCCACTTTCAATCAGCAACATTTTAACATGTAACTAGCCTGTTCTTTCTACGTCACGGTACAGTGAACAAGTGGTACTCACTGACCGCGAGGGACGGCGATTATAATCGATTTACACCTGCAGGGTTACCCGAATAACCCGTCACGTACGCCCGTACTCGATGTTGCCTACAACAACCATCACGGACGCCGTACGCGACTACCTTTCACCCGTTAGCCAAATATTGAACCGGTCCCATCGTCCCGAGCAAGAGGTCCCTGCACGCGCATCTCTGTGCCGCCAGCTGATTTACACCTCGAGCTCTCAACCTACCCTCTGAACGACGGGCAATGCCTCAATACCCAGCTACCCGAGTTACATCAGTTTCCCGGTTCCCATATAGCCGGTAGGTCTTCGGTACTGTTCTAGCTTGTTCAACAGGCCCGCACACGGCTCGGTCCTCAATCGACACAAGCGGAGCTACAGCACACAGGCCCCAAAGTCCTGCTGCCCTTACTCTCCGCTCGGTCTCATTTTCTTGCCATGTGTATCATGTGCTATCTCTACCCGAGCAATGTGCCTCTAGCCTATTCTCGCGAGTAGTTCCAACTACTCGACTTGTACCGAATCCTACTCTATCCTAGCAATGCAGTGGCTAACGGGGTTTGCAATCCTAAACCCCAACCCATGGTTTTCTTGGCTATGCAGTGGGGTTTCCAAACAAGACTCTGATGCACAACATAAAGAAAACAAGTATGTGCTCAAAACAATAAAAATTTATAAAATGGTTAATGCAAACCGGGGCTTGCCTTGCTGCTCTTGGTCGTAGGCTAGCTGTTCCTCCGGAGTAACGAAGTCTAGGACTTCGGGTTCCTCCTCGACCTTAGCGACTACATGATAAGAACAATGTATGTATTAATTAAATGCTTTTGTATTAACTTTGAAGTTGTGAAGTCTATAACCTTTACTAGATAGACCTAATGACTGTGAAACTTTTACTGTGGCTTGGTTACAACCTAAACAGAGACTTGGTCAAGTTTTAGTTGCAGCAAAGCTCATTTGAGCCCTCCACAAATAATTATGTCCTTGACCTTAATTAAAGGCTTTTAGGGTGTTCTAGGTATTTTCATGAAACAAACTATGACTTTCTGAAAACTAGATTTTCAGAGGGTTCTAATGGAATTGGTCTCACTTAATTTGGAAGTCTCTAACTAAAGATATGAGCTAAACAATTTCAGAGAAAATTCTGAAAATGTTTCTGAACATTTTCTATTTTCTCTGGAACAGTTTTACTAATCACACCATTAGGTGGACTAAATGAGCTCAAATGGATCTGAAATTTTTATGGTAGTTCAAGGATATTTTGGTGAACATCTCAGCAAAATTTCAGGATTTTCCTCCAAATGATTCTCCAGTTAAAATTCCTAACAGTTTAAACTTTAAGGAATTAATTCTGGAGAATTTAAGGAATCTCATGAAGTGACACTTGATTTTCTGGAAAGTACTCAAAGAGCTGAATCCAGCAAAATTTGGTTCACTCAATTTGGAGCTTTCTAGCCAAAGTTATAAGGATTTGAAGTTTGAAGGAAATCTGAAAATCGGGGAAAAGTTTAAACTCGCGCGTGGGCCCAGGAGACACGCGTCGCACGCCGAAGCGACAGCACACCGCGGCCCACAAGGCTTTTGCGCGCCAGCACACCCGATCCCGGCCGCAGCCGGATCCCGATTCAAAATATCGGCCGCTGACAGCTGGGGTCCACCCCCTTCTTCAACCTCGCGACACCCGCGCTCCGCCGCCGAGGGACCTCGCCGGAGAGCTCGCCGCCGGCTGCTGTACAGCTTCAAACTTCTTGATTCTGGCCGCCCCTGCCTACTTTTACTTGGGGAACATGATCCGAGGGTCAGCTGCTCATGACAACGGCCGGAGCATGGTCGGCGACGAGCCGCCATATCGGAACGACTTCGGCCATGTCGGCTGATGCTCCTAGTGCCTCAGCTACTTGGGAAACCGGTCGGGGAGCATCAGTGGACCTCAGAGAAGGTCGACATGAACTCGGGGCAGCTCGGGGAAGGCCCGAAATAGGTCCTCACCGTGCGCCCGATACCCCCCGTGCGTTCCGCCATTAGTAGACCTTGAATTACGCCGGGCACAGAAGTTCTCCGGCCCAGAGTTGTGAAGGCAACTTGTGCGTCACCGTGTCTAGTTCGTGTGGGAGTGGCCTGAGGCCCTCTAATCCTTTCTAGAGCACGAATTAAACAGAATCGTACCCGAGGGTCGTTCTGCACACAGAAAGGGGAAAAGTGGAAATTCGCCGCCGGTGAGCAACCACTCGAGCTGTGGCTCGGGGATGAGCAGCACCGATCACTTGCGCGTCCAAGGGTGCCTTGGCTCGGGCGTGACAACGCCCAGGTTGGGCTGTCCACGAGAGCCCGAGGTGCGGCGGTTTCCAGTTCCGAGTTTGATCTTTCGGCACAGCCGATATCACTCGGTTTCAATCGATTTCTATCAATGGGAAGGATGGAGGATGGTTGCTAGTACCTTGCTGGGACCTTGGAATGGAAAGAGGGAGCTGCGATCGGCTTGATCAAGCAGGAACTCGAGCGGCGGCGATGGCAGTGGGAAAAGCAGTCGCGCACGTCGGTAGCTCGGGGAAATGGTGACTGAGGCACGCCGGGGAGGGAATAAATAGCTCGGCCGGCTGGCCTCCGGCTTGGGGCACGCAGCAGGAGCTGGCGCCGGCCGGCCCCTTCGGTGGCGCGCGCGCACAACAGCCGGGAACCGACTGAACTGTGGTTCAGTCGGTTTGCTTTGAGGCTGAGGCTGACATGTGGGTCCCACTCCTCTTTTAACCTCTGAAATTTATTCCTAACAGCTGTGGTAAACAGTGAACCCTATTCTACCCTTGGCAACTCAAATTATTCACCCAAGAGCCATTTGAATTGATCAAAGTTCAAATGAGGTTTGGTTTGAATGAATTTCAGCACAAGTGCAGTTTGAAATTCAAATAAAGTTTGAATTTCTCCCCCTTAGCTCATGTCAAGATCAACTCCAAATGGAGTGAAAATTGGTGTGTGAGCTCACAAAAATGTGCTGAGCAAGAATATGCCTTCCACTTTTAAATTCAGTGGGTGAAAACAGTTTGAATTTGAATATGTTTTCAAACTGCCCCTTTCCTATCTACACCCAAGATGACCTCAAAAATGTTTTGAATTTGGGTGAAACTTGGCATGGACATCCTTGGCAAAGTGTAGGAGTTTTCATATGTCCAGCCCATCTATATCACATGTGGGAAGTACCACTTTTGCAATGTGTGAGTTTGTTCCCTAATGAGCATGTTGATAATTGTTACTTGCTCTTTATTTGTGTTCATCATTTTTCCTCAAATGAGGTGTGTGGTGTGGTGATGAACACTGCAAATGAGTGTCAAAAACTGAGGCCCTTACATTCCTCCCCCCTTAAAAGAATCTCGTCCCGAGATTATAAGGTGAAAATGAGAGAGAGGACGGTGGAAAAATTACCGGATATGCGACGTGAGAAAGTCGGGGTAGTTAGTGCGAAGGAATTCTTCGCTCTCCCATGTCGCTTCATCCATGGAGTGATTACTCCACAGAACCTTGTAGAACCACAACGTACGGTTGCGTGTGGTTCGGGCCTTTTCATCAATAATCTGCACCGGTTCCTCCCGATAGGTGAGATCCGGTTGCAGTTCTTCAATGTCTTCCAGCTGAACGGTAGTTGATAGCTTGAGACACTTCCTCAGCTGGGAAATGTGAAAGACGTCGTGCACACCGGAAAGTGCTTCTGGTAATCTTAGCCGGTATGCCACCGATCCACATCTTTCGGTAATCTGGAATGGACCGATGAATCGGGGTGCTAACTTTCCTCTCACCCCAAATCTGTTTACGCCCTTCATTGGAGACACTCGTAGATATACGTGGTCTCCAGCTTCGAATTGTAACGGACGTCTTCTCCGGTCCGCATACTGTTTCTGTCGGGATTGAGCGGCTTTTAGGTTCGCTTGAATTAATCGAACCTTTTCTTCCGCGTTGTTGACAAGATCAATCCCGAAGGTAACCCTCTCGCCAGACTCACACCAATTCAATGGTGTGCGGCATTTTCTCCCGTATAGCGCCTCGTAGGGCGCCATCTTGATGCTGGCTTGGTACCCATTGTTGTACGAGAACTCGGCTAACGGCAAGTGATCATCCCAGTTCTTGCCGTGGTCGATAGCGCAAGCTCGTAGCATGTCTTCTAAGATTTGATTTACCCGCTCCGTTTGCCCATCCGTCTGCGGGTGGTAGGCTGAACTACGGATCAGCTTCGTCCCCAAGGCAGCGTGGAGCTGCTCCCAAAAACGGGACACAAATAAAGTGCCCCGGTCCGATACGATAGTACGGGGTACGCCGTATAAGCATAGGATCCGTGAGATGTACAGTTCAGCGTACTTCTTGGCGTTGTAGTTGGTGTTGACCGGGATGAAATGGGCAACTTTGGTGAGCCGATCGACGATCACCCACACAGAATCATGTTTCTGTAAGGTGGTGGGTAAACCGACGACGAAATCCATGCTCACGTCCTCCCACTTCCAGGCAGGAATGCCCAGTGGTTGCAGCAGTCCCGGTTTCCGCATGTGGTCTGCCTTCACCCGTCGACATGTATCACACTCGGACACGTATTTTGCAGTCTCTCGCTTCATCCGTGTCCACCAAAACTTGCTTCTGAGTTCTTGATACATCTTGTTGCTGCCGGGGTGAATAGAAAATTTTGATAAGTGAGCCTCATCAAAGATTTTCTTCCTTAACTCCGGGTTTCGGGGTACGACGATCCGGTCCTTGAACCATAGGACGCCGTCTCCGTCCTTCCGGAAACATTTCAACTCCCCACTGTCTACACGTCTCCGCAAATGTGACATGCCCTTGTCATTCTTCTGGGCTGCCGCTATCTCTTCACGGATGGTGGGGATCAAAGCTAGGTTGTAGAGAGCTCCGTGTGGAATCACATGTAGTGGTGGTTCGCTCTCTTCCAACGGTGTGATGGTCAGATTATTGACGTGTGACTTGCGGCTCAGCGCATCTGCCACAACGTTTGCCTTGCCCGGATGATAATGGATCTCTATCTCATAATCCTTTATCAGTTCTAACCATCTTCGTTGCCTCATGTTCAGCTCCTTCTGAGTGAATATGTACTTGAGGCTTTTGTGGTCGGTATATAAATGTACGAGGTTACCGAGTAGGTAGTGCCTCCACATCTTCAGTGCAAGTACCACGGCAGCGAGCTCCAAGTCGTGAGTGGGATAATTTTGCTCATGGTTCCTAAGCTGCCGTGATCCATACGCGACCACTCTTCGGTCTTGCATCAGCACACATCCGAGCCCAATGCCGGATGCATCGCAGTACACATCGAACGGTTTTGTTGTGTCTGGCTGCGCCAAAACCGGTGCTGATGTTAGGTGCTTGACTAAAGCCTTGAATGCTGCTTCACATGCTGGACTCCAAACATATTTGGTAGCCTTCTTCAGCAGCTCTGTCATTGGCTTGGCAATCTTCGAGAAGTTCGGAATGAACCTCCGATAATATCCCGCGAGTCCGAGGAAACTCCGTACCTCATGAACAGTTCTCGGGGATTTCCAATTCAGCACTTGCGTGATTTTGCTCGGGTCCACAGCGATACCCTCCGCTGAGATGATATGCCCGAGGAAAGGCACTTGCGATATCCAAAACTCGCATTTGCTGAACTTTGCGTATAACTTGTGATCCCGCAGCCGTTGCAAGACTATACGCAGATGTTTCTTGTGATCTTCCTCCGACTTGGAATATACCAGGATGTCGTCGATGAAGACCACGACAAACTTGTCCAGCTCCGGCATGAACACCGAGTTCATTAAGTACATGAAGTGAGCTGGAGCCTTGGTGAGGCCAAAGGACATGACCAGGTACTCATAAAGTCCGTACCTTGTCGAAAAAGCTGTCTTTGGAATGTCCTCAGCCCTGATCTTAATCTGATGGTACCCGGATCTTAAATCCATCTTGGAAAAGACCTTTGCTTCGACCAACTGATCAAACAACATGTCGATCCGTGGCAACGGGTACTTGTTCTTGATGGTTACGGCATTTAATGGACGGTAGTCCACGCAAAGCCGCAACGTTTCATCCTTCTTTTTGACAAATAATGCCGAACAGCCCCATGGCGAGGAGCTCGGCCTAATAAAACCCTTCTCCAGAAGGTCCGTGAGCTGAGTCTTCAGTTCAGCCAACTCCTTGGGCGCCATCTTGTACGGCCTTCGGGATATTGGCATGGTTCCCGGTGCAAGTTCAATCTTGAACTCCACCTCTCTATCGGGTGGCATCCCCGGCAAATCATCCGGGAATACATCAGGGAATTCTCGGACCACTGGAATGTCTTCCAATCTGATGGTTGTGGCTTGATAGACACTTGGAAGTTTTATTTCTGGACTGTCCAGAAATAATGAGTGAGAACCGTGCACTCCTGAGTTTAAGTGCACGACTCGGAGGACGGTGTCTAAAACAGCGCCGTGGCGGTTTAACCACGACATCCCTAGGATGACATCGACCTTCTGTCCCTCTAAGATAATGAGAGACGTGGGGTACACTCTACCCGCTAAGCATAATGGTGCTTTGGAGACCATTACGCTTGCTGAAATCTTCCCACCCGGTGAACAAATTAAATATGGACTATCGGTGGGTAGTATTGGCAAGCTGTGTTTAGCAATGAAAGCTTGGCTAATAAAATTATGCGTGGCGCCTGAATCAAATAGTACTATAGCGGGATGCTGGTGGAGTTGGAACATACCCGCAAGGATTGGCTCGCCCTCCGGCACGTCCTCAATGGCAAGCTGGTGGACAGTACCGGGCCTAGGGTTTGCCCGCCGCGCATTAGTAGGGTTCCGGGGTTGATTCCTCCCCGGAAACTGTGGTACCACTCCGCCGCCTTGCCTCTCCGGGCAACTGCTCGCGAAGTGTCCTGGACGACCACACTTGTAACATGTGGCCGCTGCTGGTGGAGTACTTGGTGGACGAAAGCCCGGCATGCGTTGCGGAGGTGCAAACGCACGCGGCATCGCCCGCTGCTGCTGTTGTTGTTGCGGTGGTGCTGGCAGTGCCGGCCGGAACGCCGGTGAAGAATACGGCCGACCGCGGAACGGCATCGACCGCTGTGGTGGCTGCCAGCGCGGACCTGATGGTGGGCGATTCACCATCCGAAACTTCTGAGAAGGACCGCCTCCTTCTCCGCTGCTCTGCGGCGCGCTTCGCTTTTGCTCTGCCGCCGCCAACTCCTTGCCGGAGTCTTCCTGAACAATCGCAGCATCAATTATGTCGTTGAGGCTGCCGCGATTGAACATCGCCAGCTTGTCCTTCAGGAGCGGGTTAAGCCCCTGGTAAAAGTGGTCCCGCCGCTTCTCGTCCGTATCTGCGTGATACGACGCGTAGAGTGCGAGATCGTTGAACGCTCTGGAGTACTCCAGCGCGTTCCGGCTCCCTTGTTGCAGGTGTAGGAATTCCTGCGTCTTCCTCTCACCGTGACGGTGAATGGCACCCAACCGGGTGGCGTAGGCCCTGCAGGAACCTCGACATGGATCGTCCACGTCTTGTTCCCCTCTTCGCCTTCTTCCTTGGCGAAGTATTGCGGCATCTGGTTGTACCCGAAATATTGGAGCATTAGCCACAATGCTCCCGGGTAGCCGCTACGGTCAGAGCAGTGGAAAACTACCCACCCGTTCTCCAACCGTTTATCTGCTGCCATCTGTAAAAATATATTTGAGAAATGTCAAATATTTATTTAAACAGTAAACCATTGAGTTATAACATAAGATATGTCATTGAACCCTTAACACTTGGAAACATAGTTCAAATTTTTAAACAAATTTGACTGCTGATCTGCTGTTCCCATGACAGCCCTGACCAGTTTCCATATCAATCTGATTTAGGCCAGGTTAAAAGCAAAACCAGTCCTGGAGCTCAACATCAAAGTTAAAGTTAACTTCAATAGCTTTCCAGAAAGTATTTGGTTGGCCTAAGATCTGCTCTGGTTCAACAGTTATGAGATGTCAAAGTTAACAGAATTTCTGGAAACAATTGGACAGCACCTCCCTGCCTTAGGTACTGATTTGATCCAAGAATTCCAGTTAATTCTGTTCCTAATCTGACAAAACTTTCTGTTACAAAGTTGTAACCCATCTCATAAGCTTCCCAGAACCACCTCATTTTCTATTTTTGGATTTTTATGCAGGAAGTTATGCTTAATTTACAGAGAGTCTACAGAGAGTCTTTGCTCCGTCCTGTTTTCTGGACAGTTTCAACTCTACTGCATTTTTCGAGTAGTTAAGGGATGAAACACCTCTGGAACTCAACAGAAAAGTTGTAAAGCTCCTCCAAAGCTTTCCAGAAATGTATCATACGACCCCAACCTCGAAAGAACTCAACCTCTAACCTCTGATTAACTTCAGCCTTGATTTAGCTGAAAACAGAGTGCTCTGTCCTTATCATCCTATAAGTTGAAAACTTATTAACTTTGAATATCCTGTTCAAGGGAAGGAGTTACATCAAGTTTTACTACTTTGGATCAAAACCTTCAAGTTTTTAAATGAAGTTGTTCATTTAGTTGGGTGTGACGTCGAGGCGTCACCAGATTATGTCGGTACTACGTCCTCACAAAGGAAAAACCTATACCGGATTTAGCCGGCTTCGTTAGTTCAGTGGCACTACTCGTCACTCGCACACGGATGCTACACGTCTACCGTTTCGTGGTAAGGCTACCTGCAGAAACTCAAACAATCATCAGACTCGGCTGCACACCGAGCCCGGAATCCATACAGTTTGTACACCCGGCCGTCATCACTCGCCCGGATGTTCTCAAGCCAAACACGCCTTGAGTTACGTGTTCACGTTTCAGACCACGTGACGGGGTCTCCCATGTTGCACTACGCACGCCAGGGACAGACGTTGCTCGAATACCCCAAACGACATGAAGAGTCGTAGAGGATATCAAAGCGGGTCGGGTTACCTGCCACCCGTGGGGCTCCACCCTTCAGCTTGTGCGCACTGGTGGACAGCGCTTACGTGCACCCCCCAAGACATGAACGTCCCGAGATGCACGATTTTCCGACATAACAAATAAGTTAATAAGCCACTTTCTATATACTAATAATATCCTTATACGGGCTACTAACTCGTTCCTCACTGGATTTTTGAAAAAGAAGACCTTTGTACTGTGTTAAACCTCAAGCGAGCTCTGATACCACGCTGACACGACCCCACTGGTCCTGTCGAGCCAGGATCACGCTGAGGGGTGCTGCGTTGCACAACACCGTATAACACACGTCAAAGGTACAAAGCGGAAGCGGAAGCTTTATTACATAAACAAGTTTATTAACATGTTTACATCAAAATAAGTTTAGTCCACACTCGCGGGCGTAGACTAAGCATCAAGTGCACGTTCAGCCCTCGAACGTGTCCTTGCTAGCACACTCGCACACTAACTCTGCGGCGTGCACGACTCCCACTCGACGGGGTTCCCCTCCTGGGGTTCCGTCTCCTCTTCGGGAGTCCCTTCCTCATAGAACCCTGCAAAAGCTTCAAACACAAGCAGTGAGCACGAAGGCTCAGCAAGTCTGACCCGTCTCACCTAAACATGAAACTTCTACATGAGGGTGATGGGTTGCATGAGGTAAAAATCATTTGCAAGGACTCGCCTAATTAGTAGAACCTTACTTTCAAGTTTTAGCAGCAGGTTGTGGAGAACTTTACGCTAAGGCACATGAGAGAGCCGCAATCAAACAAGAAACGCATTTCTCTCATGTACTTTGCCCAAAGTTGAAAAGAACTTTAGTTAGCACTAAGCTACAACATATCATTAACAATCAATATCCCACTTTCAATCAGCAACATTTTAACATGTAACTAGCCTGTTCTTTCTACGTCACGGTACAGTGAACAAGTGGTACTCACTGACCGCGAGGGACGGCGATTATAATCGATTTACACCTGCAGGGTTACCCGAATAACCCGTCACGTACGCCCGTACTCGATGTTGCCTACAACAACCATCACGGACGCCGTACGCGACTACCTTTCACCCGTTAGCCAAATATTGAACCGGTCCCATCGTCCCGAGCAAGAGGTCCCTGCACGCGCATCTCTGTGCCGCCAGCTGATTTACACCTCGAGCTCTCAACCTACCCTCTGAACGACGGGCAATGCCTCAATACCCAGCTACCCGAGTTACATCAGTTTCCCGGTTCCCATATAGCCGGTAGGTCTTCGGTACTGTTCTAGCTTGTTCAACAGGCCCGCACACGGCTCGGTCCTCAATCGACACAAGCGGAGCTACAGCACACAGGCCCCAAAGTCCTGCTGCCCTTACTCTCCGCTCGGTCTCATTTTCTTGCCATGTGTATCATGTGCTATCTCTACCCGAGCAATGTGCCTCTAGCCTATTCTCGCGAGTAGTTCCAACTACTCGACTTGTACCGAATCCTACTCTATCCTAGCAATGCAGTGGCTAACGGGGTTTGCAATCCTAAACCCCAACCCATGGTTTTCTTGGCTATGCAGTGGGGTTTCCAAACAAGACTCTGATGCACAACATAAAGAAAACAAGTATGTGCTCAAAACAATAAAAATTTATAAAATGGTTAATGCAAACCGGGGCTTGCCTTGCTGCTCTTGGTCGTAGGCTAGCTGTTCCTCCGGAGTAACGAAGTCTAGGACTTCGGGTTCCTCCTCGACCTTAGCGACTACATGATAAGAACAATGTATGTATTAATTAAATGCTTTTGTATTAACTTTGAAGTTGTGAAGTCTATAACCTTTACTAGATAGACCTAATGACTGTGAAACTTTTACTGTGGCTTGGTTACAACCTAAACAGAGACTTGGTCAAGTTTTAGTTGCAGCAAAGCTCATTTGAGCCCTCCACAAATAATTATGTCCTTGACCTTAATTAAAGGCTTTTAGGGTGTTCTAGGTATTTTCATGAAACAAACTATGACTTTCTGAAAACTAGATTTTCAGAGGGTTCTAATGGAATTGGTCTCACTTAATTTGGAAGTCTCTAACTAAAGATATGAGCTAAACAATTTCAGAGAAAATTCTGAAAATGTTTCTGAACATTTTCTATTTTCTCTGGAACAGTTTTACTAATCACACCATTAGGTGGACTAAATGAGCTCAAATGGATCTGAAATTTTTATGGTAGTTCAAGGATATTTTGGTGAACATCTCAGCAAAATTTCAGGATTTTCCTCCAAATGATTCTCCAGTTAAAATTCCTAACAGTTTAAACTTTAAGGAATTAATTCTGGAGAATTTAAGGAATCTCATGAAGTGACACTTGATTTTCTGGAAAGTACTCAAAGAGCTGAATCCAGCAAAATTTGGTTCACTCAATTTGGAGCTTTCTAGCCAAAGTTATAAGGATTTGAAGTTTGAAGGAAATCTGAAAATCGGGGAAAAGTTTAAACTCGCGCGTGGGCCCAGGAGACACGCGTCGCACGCCGAAGCGACAGCACACCGCGGCCCACAAGGCTTTTGCGCGCCAGCACACCCGATCCCGGCCGCAGCCGGATCCCGATTCAAAATATCGGCCGCTGACAGCTGGGGTCCACCCCCTTCTTCAACCTCGCGACACCCGCGCTCCGCCGCCGAGGGACCTCGCCGGAGAGCTCGCCGCCGGCTGCTGTACAGCTTCAAACTTCTTGATTCTGGCCGCCCCTGCCTACTTTTACTTGGGGAACATGATCCGAGGGTCAGCTGCTCATGACAACGGCCGGAGCATGGTCGGCGACGAGCCGCCATATCGGAACGACTTCGGCCATGTCGGCTGATGCTCCTAGTGCCTCAGCTACTTGGGAAACCGGTCGGGGAGCATCAGTGGACCTCAGAGAAGGTCGACATGAACTCGGGGCAGCTCGGGGAAGGCCCGAAATAGGTCCTCACCGTGCGCCCGATACCCCCCGTGCGTTCCGCCATTAGTAGACCTTGAATTACGCCGGGCACAGAAGTTCTCCGGCCCAGAGTTGTGAAGGCAACTTGTGCGTCACCGTGTCTAGTTCGTGTGGGAGTGGCCTGAGGCCCTCTAATCCTTTCTAGAGCACGAATTAAACAGAATCGTACCCGAGGGTCGTTCTGCACACAGAAAGGGGAAAAGTGGAAATTCGCCGCCGGTGAGCAACCACTCGAGCTGTGGCTCGGGGATGAGCAGCACCGATCACTTGCGCGTCCAAGGGTGCCTTGGCTCGGGCGTGACAACGCCCAGGTTGGGCTGTCCACGAGAGCCCGAGGTGCGGCGGTTTCCAGTTCCGAGTTTGATCTTTCGGCACAGCCGATATCACTCGGTTTCAATCGATTTCTATCAATGGGAAGGATGGAGGATGGTTGCTAGTACCTTGCTGGGACCTTGGAATGGAAAGAGGGAGCTGCGATCGGCTTGATCAAGCAGGAACTCGAGCGGCGGCGATGGCAGTGGGAAAAGCAGTTGCGCACGTCGGTAGCTCGGGGAAATGGTGACTGAGGCACGCCGGGGAGGGAATAAATAGCTCGGCCGGCTGGCCTCCGGCTTGGGGCACGCAGCAGGAGCTGGCGCCGGCCGGCCCCTTCGGTGGCGCGCGCGCACAACAGCCGGGAACCGACTGAACTGTGGTTCAGTCGGTTTGCTTTGAGGCTGAGGCTGACATGTGGGTCCCACTCCTCTTTTAACCTCTGAAATTTATTCCTAACAGCTGTGGTAAACAGTGAACCCTATTCTACCCTTGGCAACTCAAATTATTCACCCAAGAGCCATTTGAATTGATCAAAGTTCAAATGAGGTTTGGTTTGAATGAATTTCAGCACAAGTGCAGTTTGAAATTCAAATAAAGTTTGAATTTCTCCCCCTTAGCTCATGTCAAGATCAACTCCAAATGGAGTGAAAATTGGTGTGTGAGCTCACAAAAATGTGCTGAGCAAGAATATGCCTTCCACTTTTAAATTCAGTGGGTGAAAACAGTTTGAATTTGAATATGTTTTCAAACTGCCCCTTTCCTATCTACACCCAAGATGACCTCAAAAATGTTTTGAATTTGGGTGAAACTTGGCATGGACATCCTTGGCAAAGTGTAGGAGTTTTCATATGTCCAGCCCATCTATATCACATGTGGGAAGTACCACTTTTGCAATGTGTGAGTTTGTTCCCTAATGAGCATGTTGATAATTGTTACTTGCTCTTTATTTGTGTTCATCATTTTTCCTCAAATGAGGTGTGTGGTGTGGTGATGAACACTGCAAATGAGTGTCAAAAACTGAGGCCCTTACACTCTCCTTTGCGTTCCAGTATCTTGAATGGTCCGATATACCGAGGTGCTAGCTTCCCTCTTACTTTAAATCTCCTTAGTCCACGCATAGGTGACACTTTGAGATACACATAGTCTCCCACTTCGAAGACTAATTCTCTTCGCCTTGTGTCTGCATAGCTCTTTTGTCTTGTTTGAGCTATCTTTAGATTATTGCGAATCTCTCTGACTTTCTTTTCGGCATCTTTTAGCACTTCAGGTCCAAACACCTTATTCTCTCCTATTTGATCCCAAAATAGCGGAGTTCTACATCTTCTTCCATATAGAGCCTCAAATGGGGACATCTTCATACTGGCTTGGTAGCTATTATTGTAGGAGAATTCTGCATATGGCAAATTCTTATCCCAACTCCTACTATTTTTGAGTGCACAAGCTCTGAGCATATCTTCAAGAATCTGGTTGGTCCTTTCAGTCTGCCCATCAGTTTGTGGATGATATGCAGAACTGAAATTTAATCGAGTTCCCATAGACTCATGTAATTTCTGCCAAAAGCTTGAAGTGAACTGTGTACCTCTATCTGATACTATCTTTTTAGGTACACCATGTAGGCAGACTATTCTTGACATATATAGTTCTGCTAGTTTGGAACCATTATAATTTTCTTTCACTGGAATAAAGTGAGCAACTTTTGTCAGTCTATCCACTATCACCTAGATCGAATCATACCCTGTTTGTGTTCTGGGCAAACCCACTATAAAGTCCATCCCTATTTCTTCCCACTTCCATTCAGGTATCTTTAGTGGTTGTAATAACCCTGCAGGCCTTTGATGTTCTGCTTTGACTAGTTGACATGTGTCGCACAATGCCACATGCTGTGCAACATCTCTTTTCATTCCATACCACCAATACCTTGTTTTAAGATCATGATACATTTTTGTGCTTCCAGGATGGATAGAATAATCTGAATCATGAGCCTCTTTTAATATTAACTTCTTTATTTCCTTGATGTCTGGTACACATATTCTTTTACCATGCCATATGATACCATTCTCATCTTCTCTAAATCCTGGATCTTTATTTTCTTTGATCAACTGCTTAATCTCTTTGATCTTTTCGTCGTCCTTTTGACCTTTTCGTATATCATATTCCAGAGTTGAATCAACCTCCATTGCTACAGCTTCTGTATGATTCACCAAGCATAAGTTGAGCTTTGCGAACTCTTCACATAGTTGGGGTTGTAGATCTCTTATGGTCAACATGTTAACATGTGTCTTTCTGCTCAAGGCATCTGCAACCACATTAGCTTTTCCAGGATGATAGTTGATTCCCACATCAAAATCGTTAATGAACTCCAACCATCTCCTTTGCCGAAGGTTTAGATCAGGCTGAGTGAAGATATACTTCAAGCTCTTATGATCGGTATAGATCTCTGTTCTTTTACCCATTAGGTAATGTCTCCATAACTTCAATGCATGCACAACTGCTGCCAACTCTAGGTCATGGGTAGGATAGTTCTTCTCATGCTTCCGAAGTTGTCGGGAAGCATAGGCAATAACATGTCCTTCTTGCATAAGCACACATCCTAACCCTTGCCCTGAAGCATCACAATATACAGAGAATGATTTCTCCATATCGGGCATAACCAAGACTGGGGCAGTTGTTAACTTCTTCTTTAATTCTTGGAAGCTTGATTCACACTCTTGAGACCATATAAAAGCAGCTCCTTTTTCCAACATCTTTGTGAGTGGCTTGGCTATTTTTGAAAACCCTTCAATAAACCTTCTGTAATAGCCTGCCAATCCTAAGAAGCTTCGGATTTCCCCAACATTCTCTGGTGTCTTCCACTTTTGCACACCAGATATCTTTTCTGGGTCTACTGCGATTCCTCCTTCGGAGATGATATGTCCCAGAAAAGCAACTTTCTTAAGCCAAAATTCACACTTACTGAATTTGGCATAAAGTTGGTTTTCCCTTAGCTTTTGTAGTACTATTCTCAGGTGTTCTTCATGTTCTTTCTTATTCTTTGAGTATATGAGGATATCATCAATGAACACTACCACAAACTTGTCCAAGTATTTCATGAACACCTTATTCATAAGGTACATGAAATATGCCGGAGCATTTGTTAGTCCAAAAGGCATAACTGTATATTCATACAGTCCATACCTAGAAACAAATGCCGTCTTCGGAATATCCGATTCCCTTATCCTTAGTTGATGATATCCGGAACGGAGGTCAATTTTGGAGAATACACATGCACCTGTTAATTGATCAAACAAGTCCTCAATACGAGGTAAAGGGTACTTGTTTTTGATTGTCACTTCATTGAGGGCACGGTAATCTACACATAGCCTCTTGGTTCCATCCTTCTTTGGTACAAATATGACCGGAGCTCCCCATGGTGAGGAACTAGGACGGATATACCCTTTCTCCGATAACTCTCGGATGTGATCCTTGAGTTCTGCTAGTTGTTGGATATCCATCCGGTATGGCCTTTTATATATAGGAGCAGTACCAGGCACTAATTCTATTATGAACTCTACTTCTCGATCCGGTGGCATACCTGGTAACTCCTCGGGAAATACATCTGGAAATTCATTGACCACCTTTATGTCCTCAATAACTACTTCAGTCTTGTTGAGTTGGACATTTCTAGAGGGTACTTGAATAGATGTGAACTCAACCTTAGTTCCATCCGTATGGGTTAGTTCCACTGTCCTTGTTGAGCAATGTATAATTCCTTTGTACTTGGTTAACCAGTCCATCCCCAAGATGATATCTACTCCTTGTGATTCTATCACAATAAGATTTGCAAGGAATTCTACTCCATTGACTCCTAGCTTTACCTTGGGACATATTTGTTTTGTCTTTATTTCTCCTCCAGGAGAATTCACTAATAGCACTCGATTCATAGATGTAATTTGTAATTTGTGCTTGGTTATGAATTCCTTGGCTATGAATGAGTGTGTTGCACCAGAGTCAAACAGAATTGTAGCAGGATAAGTGTTCGCGGAGAACATACCAATCACCACATCTGATGCCTCCTGTGCTTCCTCCATCGTCACATGATTCACCTTGCCACGCACAAGATTCTGTGCCTGAGGTGTCTTCTTGTTGGGGCACCGGTTGGCATAATGTCCCGTTTCTCCGCAGTTGAAGCATTGCCCCGTGACCTTGTTCATGGGTGCTTTGTTGCCTGTTTGTGCATTTTGAGGGTTTGGCCCTGCAGGACGAGGTTGAAAGGCAGGACGTTGTTGCTGCACTTGTTGTCTCTGCTGTTGTGGTTGGAAAGTTGGGTTTCTAGCAGCAGGGTTGTAGTTCCTCTGAAACTGATTGGGAGCTATAGGTCGATTCATTACTCCCGTCGGCGGTGATGAGAAACGAGGCCGACTGTTGCTGCAAGAAGCCTGTCCTTGCCAATTCATTTTCCTCTTTCGCTCCTCAACTAACTTCTGTCTTTTCCTCTCCACTATGAAAGCCTTGTTGATGAGCTTTTGAAAACTTTCATAGTCACTTGAAGACATAGCATACTGTATTTCTGAGTTCAATCCCTCAATGAAATAATCTTGTTTCTTTTCGTCCGTGTCAATGTCTCCTGGAGCATAGCGAGATAATTGCGTAAACTTGGTAAGGTATTCTCGCACGGACATACCTCCTTGCTTCAAGTTGAGGAATTCCTTCCGCTTGTTCTTGATCTCTCCTGCTGTAACATAGTGATTGCGGAAGGCAAGTTTGAACTCATTCCATGAGATACTTTCTGGATCTTTATGAGCTTCTTTGTACGCCGTCCACCAATCCGCTGCAGATCCATATAGTTGGTGAGAAGCAAAGAGCACTCTCTCACGTCCTAGGCACTGTATGATCTGCAACTTGTTCTCAACATTCTTGAGCCAATCATCAGCTTCCAATGGCTCTATAGCGTTGTCGAACCTTGGTGGTTGAGTGCTTAAAAACTCATTCAGTTTGGGTTGACGCGGTGCATTCTGAATTTGTGGTTGCATGTTGGCCACCACTTGTGTTAAATTCTGAAGGAGTTGGTTTTGCATGTTCATCATTTGTTGCATAACTTCTCCATCTGCTCTGCGTGCAACTCGTGGCTGCCATCCAGGCAAAGGGAACTCTGCAGCCTAATTGTTGTTGTTCCCTTCATTGCGTCTCCTTCTTCCTGCCATCTATTGTAAAAGACTATGTTTAAAATTAATGTATAGATGTTCTCTTAGATGTATTACGTTGTATACTTACTTCATCCATTTTATGCAAGAGTTACTAAAGTTTCTACTTTGTTTATTAAATGGTCATGATTGAAACAAACTAAGCACTTATATTCCTTAATAGATATTTACATACACTAACGTGGTTGTGAACATAAGCCTATGGCTTTCACAACTCACGTTCATCCACTAACATACATTACACCATCATTCTACACAAGTTCACTAATCAAACATTACATACTAGTCAATACATTACCATACATACGTACTACACGAGTTACTACATGAACAAGGACACCTATTCTAGTTGTCCCCTGGGTTCTGTGCATCCTCGTGTGGGTTCCCGCCATCACCGTCTGGGTTGCTAGCCTCTGACTCAGCTGTGGAGGCCTCAGGTGCTGGAGGAATATGAGGGTGTTTGGCTGCCCTACGGTCTGGAGAGTCCGGAGTCCAAGTGTCTCCATCCGAAGCATAGAGATCACTCACCTCTCCATCCCTCATCCTCATCAGTCCACGCATAATGGCCTCCGTCTTCTTCAGAAGGTCCCGGACATCTTGGAGTTCCTGTTGACAGTTCTGCAGTCTCGTGCTGACGTCCACCCCTACCTGAAGACTCATGTCCATCTGCACCACATCACAACCTTCATGGAGAGGCTCATAGTTGAACACCACGCTTCCACTTTGTCGCCGGGGGGTGTACATGTATTGGGTCCCCTCAAGGCGGCCACGGTTGGTGTAGCTCTGGCAAGTGATTGCCTCCCAAGTGGCATCCTTCTCAGCCTCTGCCATGGTGGACCTCCATGCTGGTGAGTTGTGAATCTTGAGCAGCTTGTTCTCATAATAGATCCTCGCCTGCGACTTCCACTCGTCCCGTTCTGCACGAGAGACTCGAGTGGTGTCGTACTGCACCTCTAGCTTGCCGGTATAACCAGCACAGCGAAGGAGGTGTCGAAGGCGATCCACCATGCCTCTAGTGGACTCCCCGTGGGTCTGGTAGGTGGCGGGGTTGTCCACCTCCTCAGTAGTGCGCTCAGCCAGCTGGTGTCGAGGAACTCGTCCTCCGGTGGACGTACGAGCCGTGAGACGTGTGCGTGCCATCTGTTTCAAGAAAAATTTAAAATGTGTTAGAAAATAAACAATAATATAATTTTGAGTATAGATGAGGTTAGATAACATATATATATATAATTTAAATAATCCTCCTTCTAACAAAATACTTAGTAAAATAGTTTTTAATAAAATAGTGATGTCTATCCCGTCCATTTCTAACTAGGTTTGCGTCCTACGGGCAACCTGGCTCTGATACCACTTTGTCACAACCGGTTTTTCCATAAGGAACACCCGAGCGTATTATCACATGTATGCCAGGATCAGTTGATTCATACATGTGCCGACAAGAGTGTAATATCATTATATTACAAGCCAAGTTCAACGTACAACATAATATTACATCATAGTACATGAAATAGTAACTAAGAGTATCTTTACACTATAACACAACAGCGGAAGACTACAACGTGGTGCTCCAGTTCCACAGGCGTTGCCCGGGGGTTACGCCAACCTAGAACAACTCCTCGGGATCGAAGTATTCCTCGTCAAAGTCTACGTCTTCATTTGCACCTGAGTCAACATATGATATCCAACAAAAGCAAGTTTGAGTACCATAGGTACTCAGCAAGTGTAGGAAAGAATGTTATGAAGGCCAACAACAAGGAAGGCTAACATGGTTAAGCACTATGCATTAATCCTAAGCCTTAGCTTTAATTAGCAACCTATCTTACTAAGTGATAACCCCACCATCATCATAGTTAAGTCATTAATGTTAGGTTACACCATCCAACAACCTCTTTTCGCCCACATCCATGTTTCTCTAATCATGGACAAGTCCAAGCCGCTCTTGACCGTGAGCACGGTTGTCATGACAGTTTGGTTCTCTGCAGAGATTGTACCACTTTACCCACAAGTAGTGATTTCATCCCCTGTTGCCAGGTGGACTAAGAAACCTCCCTGATATCCGTGGTTGCAAGCCACATTACACACTTCCTTTGGTGTGCGATCAGGAGATCACTACATGGCCTTTACAAAGGGTCTACCGGCAAGTACAAGCCCACTGAGGTTTCACCGCTGTAGTTCCTGGGAGTAACCCTCCCCTACAGAAGCCCCCTCTTGAGCCTTGCAGTTCCCAGGGCAGTCAAAAATGGACTCCCATTCCCCGCACCATCCAAACACTCATACTATACCGGCAAACTCCTAATTAATTGGCCAAGCTGCCCCATCTCAGTCTTGTGGTGGCACTGTACAGCCGGGTTAACTGTTCCATGAACCGGTCCTTAGAATCTAAGACAGGCACTAACTCATTCCCGAGTCTCGTGCACGAAGCACCAACCAAACATCCAGCCTGTCTAGATTCCTAACATCATGACACACTTGTGTCTTTCATATAATTCCACCACACTAGTATCAACTATATTCCATTCATTTCTAAAGTTCTAGGCATGGCTAAGCACATAAAATGATAACCTTCAAGTCATATCTAATTCCCTCCATGGTTTTGCAAGGAAAGATAAAACAATATAACTATGGAAACATCCTACACTGGGTTTCATATTAAAGACATCATGCAAATAATCTAACTATTCATCCTAAAATAGGAGCAAAGTGGTCAAGGAACACTTGCCTTTGAATGAAGAGGGATTTACTTCAAACTCTTGATCTTGAAGATTGGTAATTAGTTCTTGGGTTGGTTCTATCCATGCATTTGCACCCTCAAAACAGTAACAAACATGCTATAAGAATCATACCAAGTCATTTCAATCACATAGGTTTAGTTACACACATGCAACTATTGATTTCTTGTCATTTTATGTGAGTTAGAAGGAAAATATGTTTCAATTGGCTACCTATATCATTTGATTTTACTATTTCCACATCCAAATACTCATTTTCAGTTTGTGAGATGATCTGAATAATTTTTAGAATTTTATTAATATATATGTGAATTCTTATAATTAATTAAATCCTAGAAATCATTTAAATTATTATTATAATAGTTTTCAGAACTCATATTTCTATTTTTCTGTAATTCAGAACCTATTTAAGCATTTAGAACAGTTTCCAAAATTTTTCTTTAATATATACTGTTTTTACCAATTTTTTAGTATTTATATAATACTTGGAAATGCATTTTCAGACATTAAATAATTATTCTGGACTACAGAAACTTCAAATACATGAAATTATAAAAACAGAATAGTCTTAAGTTATTTAATGAGTTTCTATAATTTTTCTGACATTTATATTGTTTGTATTTCAATTTTCAGAATTAATTTGTCATTATATTATTAATTTCAGCCTTTGGGATTAATTATTTTTAGTTTCAAAAATTAATATTCTGATCAGAACATTTAATCAGGACTTTTAATAGTTTTCTAACATTTTTCAGAAACTATTTAGTCCTTATTTGACTAATTACATAATTAAAACAAACTTTTAAACTGTTTTGGGCCAATTTGTAATATTTTCAAACTTCCTAGGGTTCAAATTGAATTTTACAGAACTATATTATCAATTTCTAAAATGTGCAGGGGCTATTTAGTTATTTTAAACTGAATTTACAAATTCCTAATAGTCTAGGGTTAATCTGCAAGAATCAGGGCTATTTCCTATTTGTTTAAATTCCCAGGGGTCCCTCTGTGAAATTTCCAACGTATATAACTGTTTTGAATGTGGGCCGTTGGATCAGAGATCAACGGCCCAGATTAAAAGAATCGAACCGGTATCGGTTCTTTTAATTCTAACCGTCCACTTCACATCCGAGGGCTCAGAGGCGGCCACGTCGCCTCCCCCCTTCTCCTTCGCGGCCGGCGGCTGCGCGTGCCGGCGAGCGGCGGCGGCCTCGCCGGAATTTATCGGTTCTTGTCATTTCTTCACCATTTCACGATCTACTCGCACCAGAAGAGAGAGGAGAGAGTGGGGAACTCACTTAGGTCGATCTTTGGACCCAGAAGTGGCCGGAGGAGCGTGATCGACGGCAGCAGTGACTGATTTCCGGCGATCTTCGTTGCCAGTGTTTCCTAGCCGTGCTCCTTCGGAGATTTTGGTCGGGAACTTGTTCTGGAGACCTTGTGACGTCGTGGAAGGGGTTGGATCGGAGAATTCGGTGATGTTTTTGGAGAATTTGAAATGGGGACGGTTTTTCCGATCGGAGTGATCTGTGCGGTTTCTGTGGGAGAAATGGCTGGGGATCGGGCTGTATTTATAGGTGGGGAGGGGGCGGCGGCGTGGGACGCGGCGGTTGCTGCAGAGGCGCCAAGTTTCACACGTGTCCGAAGTAATTCCTCCACATGCGATAATAAAACGGTAGGGAGAGGGAGAGAGAGGAGGGAGCGGTTGCTAGGGGAAGAAAGCCGTCGGCTGGGCCCTGGGGCAGTGGGGGAGGAAGAGGGGGTGAGGGTTTTTGTCACGTTTTGCATAATTCGGGTGTCACAGGCATTTGGGTTGCCTTTGAAAATTGTTGCATACAACAGAGTAGGAAGGGGTGTGGAATCACGCTTCTGAAAGTGGGTGTATGTGATGTGTTATCCGGGTGTGTCTTGATTGCAATCACCGTCCCTCGCGGTTATTTGAGTACCCGCTTGTTCACTGCACTGTATTGAACTATTAATGTCTTGAAACCTTGTATGATGTAGTTATAGAGCTAATTAAGTTTATATTCCACTTTCGGCATCACCACATCGGAGGAAAGCGTTTGTTGTTCGATTGTGGACTTCGGATGTGAGGGCTGCCTAAGGCTCAATAAAGTGTTGCTATAAAACTGAAAGTAAGAATCAACATGTAGGCGTGTCTTTATTGCAAAGTCCCTTTTCCTATCTTACACATCCTTGCATGTAGAGTTCCCTGCCTAGGGTTGACGGTTAAGACTTGCTGAGCCATCGTGCTCACGGTTGCAATATTTGAGCTGTACACAGGTGAGAGCTACGAGGAGGGGTCCGAGGACGAGGCAATGCCCCCGTCGGGGTACACGGCCGAGCTGGAGCCCTGCACGCTGCCGTGATTCTCCAGTTCCATGCTGCTAGTGTGTAGCGTCCCCGGGGTGGACGGCTGCACTTTTTCTTAGTTAGGATGAGAGGCTACTTATGTATATTACTTCCGCTGTATAAATAAGTTTTGTAACAAGACTTCCGTTGTTTTATATCAGATAAAAGTTTGTATGTTGTTCTTTATTCTTTTCGTGTGTGCTGTTGGGTGCCGCATTGCACGGCACCACCCTATGCGATCTTGGAGTGGGTGAACCGCGGGGTGGTCCCCACAATTTCTCCATAGGAAAGAATACTACTAACTGTAGTACGGTGACGATGCACCGTAAGACATATGAAGGTACTACGTTGCCTCACCAAAGAAAAACCTAACCGGATTACACCGGCATATACGTATCCTTAGGTGGCACTAAAACGGTCACTCGCAAACGTGTTCTACACGTACTAAGGTGTTTGTGGTTAGTACCTACATAAAACACACTCAATCATCAGGTTCGGCTGCACACCGAACCCGGTATCCATAACAGTTTGTACACCCGGCCGTCATCACTCGCCCAGGTGTTCTCCAGCCAAGCACGCCTTGAGCTACGTGTTCATGTTACTGACCACGTGACGGGATCTCCCATACTTGCCCAAAGCACGCTAGGGAATGGCGTTGCTCGAATACCCCAAACGACATGAAGAGTCATATAGGATACTAAAGCGAGTCGGGTTACCTGCCACCCGTGGGGCTCCACCCTTCAGCTTGTGCGCACTGGTGGAAAGCTTTAAAGAATTTTCTGGAACTAATTAATGCCTGTCATAAGAATTGGGTTGCATATTTGGATAGAGTTCGTCAATCTGAATCTAACCCAATTTGAATCAATAAATTTGGAGGTTCCTAGCAAAAGTTATGCTCTTCTAAAGTTTGGGGGAAAATCTGGGATTTGAATAAATCCAGGAAAAGTTTAAAACTGACTGTGGGTCCGGGGAGCACAAGTGTCACGCCCTGAAATAAGCCACACAGGGCTACAGAATTGTTTCCCACATTGCCATAATTAATCTGGCGCCACAATGTATCCAGCCCCTCTCTCGACTCACTGACACACGGGTCCGGCACCCCCTTCGTCTACCTCTCGCCCCCGCGTGAGAGCGCCGCCGGGACTCGCCGGAGCTTGCCGAACTCGGTCACCCGCCAAATCCCGAGCTGCCACTCGCTGCCAGGTCCTACCCTTATGCGAGGAACATGATGAGATGCTTTTCTCGGACCGGCGACGTCCCTAAACCATCCCACACCGGTGCAGCGGCTCGGATGAAGTTCGGCGGCATTACCCTGATGCCCTAAGCCCTCCAAGCTCCGGTTTCCAAGCTCTAAAGCACCGGTGGATGCTAGGAAGGCTCGGCATGGGAGTGAAATAGCTCGGAAATGGCTCTAGACTACGGCTCACCGTGCGCCCGAACCGTCCTGCCATAGCCGCCCTCGGAAGGATGGGAAATACGCCATGCATAGTGTGTGTCATGCAAAGTTTGCAAAGCAAACTGGTGCGCCCTCAAGTCTAGTTCTTAGGGGTGAAGTTTTGTGGACTCTAGACAATTATCGATCGGGAATTTCATAACTTCATACCCGAAGGTCGGTTTGCACCGATCGGAAGAGGATCTCGAAATTATCCGTCGATGATCCGCGGTTGGTGAGCTTTGGGGGTGAGTTGCGTGGACGTCGTGCGCGTCCAGCGGTGGCCTAGCTCGGCTGTGACAAGCCGCGGTTGAGGCTGTCCACGAGAGCACCTGCTCTCAGTTCTATGGCAGCCGCCGCGGACACAGGGTGTTCTCGGTGTAGAAGGCACGAACTCACTCGGCGTTGGCGCGGGGAGGTCGTGGTCTAAAGGATTTGCTAAAAACAATTCTACAGAAATTTCTGGGTATTTTCATAGCAAGCAATTTGTTCCTCTGTGAAGTACTCCTCCTAAGGATTCAAACAAAATTGGTTTCACCCTTTTGGGAGTTGTCTACACAAAGTTATAGATTTTTTGAACTTGAATATTTCTCTGTTTAAAATCTACACAGAGACTCAGAGGGGCCCACTGTCAGACGTTTCTTCAACCTGCTGACAGTCCCCCGCGTGAGAACGCCCCAAAGTTTGGCAGATAATCCTTTTCATAGTAACTGATCTCCAGTAAAAATTTGAGCTTCATTGGAGTTCATTTGCTAGGTCAAATTGTCTTCCAAAGTTCAGCCTTTATTTGAAAATTCAAATTTAAACAGAAACTTTTCAGAACTCCTGTCCAACTTCAAAAATTCATGTCTCTCTGCTGGTAGCTCCAAAAATGGTGAAACAAATTTTTTTAGAACCATGGAGACTTACCTAATCAGATCTTCCACTTTTAGCTATGTCAAAGCTCGTGATTAGGGCTCAAAAATTTAGAGAAGCCTTGTACTTGTAGGGATTTTGGAGACTACATTGTGCATGGACAATTCTCCAAATTTTGCGCAGATCATCCTTAGAGAGTCTAGTATCCACTGTAAAAATCCCAAAGCCAATTAAGGATTCTAAATAGCAGTAGCTATGAATAGAAGTTTACTTCTTATATGTCCTTAAGGCTTACACATATATTTTGTTACATCTCATATAGTGACCGAAGTTGAGGACGCACCGGAGCCCTTGGACGTCCTCCCACCAGAAGCTAACTTCTCCTCTGACTCGCAACCAGGCAAGCCCCGGTCTGCATTTAAGTACTTTTGCAAATTCTTTATTTGTATCACTTATGTCTAGACTGAATGCTTGCATTAGAGTTAGGGTAATTGAAACTCCACTTGCATAACCTTTTAAATCCTATGGACGATTGGGTAGTTTACAGACTCAACGAGTAGAGAGTGCCATGCTAATATGCTTAGGATCTCGGTAGAAGTCGAGTAGTTGGAATATACTCGCGAGGTAAGGCTTTATCACACGGTTTGGTCAGAATAGAAAATGTCTTAAGAGTGGAGAAAATGAGACCCAACAGGGGGGATAGGAAGCAGTGAGCGGAGGTTTTCACGTGCGCAGCCCTGTTGGTGTTGATTGAGGACCGAGTCGTGTGGGGCCTGCTGAACATGTATCGAACAGTACCAGATGGCATACTGACATAAGCAGAAAACCGATGTAAATGGTTAACCTGTGTGCCAAGGCTTACCCAACCGTAAATAGGAGTGGGTTGAGGGTAGCAAGATGCAAATCTGCCGGTGGGCACAGTCACGCTCCACGCGGGGACCTCCTGCCCGTTATGGATGGACCGGTTCGACATTTGGGTTGCCTTTGAAAGGTTGTTGCATACAACAGAGTAGGAAGGGGTGTGGAATCACGCTTCTGAAAGTGGGTGTATGCAACGTGTTGTCCGGGTGTCTCCTGATTGCAATCACCGTCCCTCGCGGTTATTTGAGTACCACTTGTTCACTGTTCTGTGACGTAGTAAGAAGTGAAGTAAGCCAGTTGAATGATAATATGCTGTGATGATACCTTAATGTTTTGGAAACCATGTCTGCTGTAGATGTAGAGCTATAAGTTTACTTTCCGCTTTGGGCATCACCACATCGGAGGAAAGTGTTTCTTGATTGATTGTGGACTTCCGATGTGAGGGCTGCCTAAGGCACATGAATCTGCTGCTATAAAACTGAAAGTAAGGATCAACTTATAGGCGTGTCTTTGACGCAAAGTCCTTTTCCCTTTCTTACATATCCCTGCATGTAGAGTTCCATGCCTAGGCTAGATGGTTAAGCGTTGCTGAGCCATCGTGCTCACGGTTGCAATATTTGAGCTGTGTGCAGGTGAGAGTTATGAGGAGGGGTCCGAGGACGAGGCGATGCCCCTATCAGGGTACACGGCCGAGATGGAGCCCTGCACGCCGCCGTGAATCTTCGATTCCATGCTGATAGTGTGTAGCGTCCCCGGGATGGACGGCTGCACGTTTGCATAGTTAGGATGAGAGACTACTTATGTAAATTACTTCCGCTGTTAATTAAGTTTTGTAAAAGACTTCCGCTGTTTTATATCAAATAAAAAGTTGTATGTTGTTCTTTATTCTTTTCGTGTGTGCTGTTGGGTGCCGCATCGCACGGCACCACCCTATGCGATCCTGGAGTGGTCGAACAACTGGGTGGTCCCCACAATCATGGTATCAGAGCCGCATTGGGAATAGCATGCTCGAAAAGAGCCTATTTTGAAAATTTAGAAGTAGTCGAGTGAGGATTAGTCATTAAGCCCACATATGGTCTATGATAGTAGTAGTTACTAAGGTGGAAAAGCTAACTTATGTGTAATACATTATGTAACGATGCTCCAATGTCAGGTAATAGGTAAGGTATGCCACCGCGGGCGGATCAATTGCGGTAACTCGCCATACGAGTAATGGTATGGAAGGTTATACCGTGGCTTGGCGCGGTAGTAAATATGAGTCTCTGAACCTTCACATGGTTATGAGAGCATATGAAAATGCTGATCTCCAGCCTGCTTCAGGCAAAATTGAGGATACCCCATCGTGTGGTAAGCAACACGATAGTATGCAACTTTTGAACGTTCAATGTTCAAAGGGCCATACGCAGCGCTCGCCATTGGCGTGCCTCAACGGTCATGAGGCAGTAGGTGGTATCTGTTGGGTTGATAAAATTCCCAACCGTGACGACCCGTTCGCGCTCTACTCGGGTTCCCCGTCGTGTGGTGTGAAAACACGACCATGTACCTTGAGACGTGGCTTGACTCAAGGACGATCCGTATGGCAATGATATGGACCGTATGTTTTTACTACGATATGGAACTGCCTGACATGTCAAAAACCCTTGTGTGCACAATTATTGTGTGTTCTTCTGCAGGTACATTAACCATGTTAGTGCATGACGTTTAGAAACAGTTTGTGAGTGACGTTCTTAGTTCCATCATTTGACACGTATATGCCGGAATACCGGTTTAGGATTTTTCTTTGGTGAGGAAACGTAGTACCGAGACTGCATAAAAGTATATTTTCAAAGAAAAGAGTTAAAATGATGTTTAGGATTCCATTTAGTGGTTAGTAAACTCCTATATTGAACTGAGAGTCAATTGGGAGTATAGATTAAATCTCAAAAACTTAGGAACAATCTCCCCTGGTTTCGGCAGAAAATTTTGCTGAATTTGAACAGGGCATAACTTAAGATTGGTTGAACCAATGGAGGTGTGGGATACCATTCTGGAAAGGTTTTGAAGTCCTCTACAACTTTCCTGTAGAGCTCCAGAACAAAAATCTCCCTCCAAAGGGATGAAAATCTCAGAACAGTAGGTACTGTCCAGAAACAGGGCAGACCAAATGCTCTCTGGAGTTTTCTGTATTTCAATCACAACATCCTGTACAAAAATTTCCAAGGGTCAAGCAAGACGCCGTTGGAAAGTACAGGAAATATGCTACAACTTTGTTGTTGAACACTAGTCCATATTTTTCCTCTATAGTGGTCAAAACGGTTGAATTATCCACACTGGTCAGCTGGACCAGAAGCTGGACAGTGAGCACCATGTTGAAGTGTTTCAACCAAAACACTTAGTGTCACAATTTGACGTCCAGTGGCTGTTGTAAAACAGCGAGTTGGAGTCAAAAAATTTATGCATTCAACATATTATTGCGAGCGAGTACATGTTTGGGTCCAGTACAATAGCGAGGAATTACGCATACTAACACATTTACCATCCCATGGCGACCCACGATGGTCGAAATGAACTTTTAACACATAAAGTTCAATACTTTGGAACTCGATCGTGTGACATGGTCCAGGGATGTACATTTTGTATAAAGTTTATACTTTATCCATATGTGTGATTGTTATGCGCATTATTTATTCCATTCTCGCAACTATTCTATAGACTGGATGATCTAAACGAACATGTGCTGATCGTTTGAATGATGTGAATGCAGAATGGTGCGTACGCGTTCCACGCAAGAGAAGGGAGGTCCGAGTCAGGTTCGTGGTGATGAGTCTCCACCTCCGGAGCAAACCACGACGCAGCAGCATCCACCTCCTCCACCGCCAGAACTTCCACGAAATCTTGCGGAGGTTCTCGCTGCAGTGCAAGGCTCGCGCGACGGGCAAACCGAGTTTCTGCGGATGTGGGTGCAACAGAATGCATCCCATCAGGGAGGACACCAAGACAACAGGCAACGCCAGCCCCAACAAATTTCTTATTCATAATTCCTGGCGACCCATCCACCGGTCTTTACGAAGGCCGAAGAGCCTTTGGAGGCGGACAGCTTTATCCGCACTCTAGAAGCGAAGTTCGGGCTGCTACGATGCACCGAACACCAGAAGGCGCTGTATGCAGCGCAACAGCTTCAAGGAGAAGCCTGTACCTGGTGGGCGAACTACACCGCCTCCTTACCGGCTGGCCATGCCGTCACATGGACGGAGTTCCTGGAGGCGTTTCGCGCCTATCACATACCTCCCGGTGTTATGGAAAGGAAGCTCCAGGAGTTCCTGGCGCTACGACAAGGCGAGAGGAGTGCTCATGAGTACTCCAGGTTATTCAACCGACTGGCGCAGTATGGACCAGGATTTGTGGGGACGGAAGACGACAAATGCAACGCGTTCTTCCGGGGCCTGAATTCGAAAATGAAGGTCCATCTCGCCCAAAGTAATCACGGCACCTTCAATGACCTAGTTAATGCTGCGATTCTACAAGAGAATGCTCAGCGCGAGCGCGGTTCTGATAAGAGGAAACGCAGCACGCTGACAAGCAGCAGTGGTGGGACGCCAGAAAAATACCGTGTTGTGTATCGCTCACCAACCGGTCAGAGATGGCAGCCACCGGCGCGACCGCCTCAGTTTCGCGGTCGACAATATTATGCGCCGGGCTTCCGACTAACGTATCCACCACAGCAACAGCAGCAGCAAAGGATGGTTCCGCGTGCACCTCTGTTTCAACAGGGTGCACCGGGATTCCGTCCTCAAGTCGGCGGGACCCCGACACCTTACACGTGCTTCACGTGTGGCCGTGTCAGGCATATTTCGAGGGACTGCCCCAAGCCGTGACAGGGCATGGATGCAACACCATATCAGGGTGCTAATCAGCCCCGTAATCAGCCCAAGAAACCAGCACCAAAACCCGTCAACGTCCACCACTTAGCCATCGAAGACGTGCCGAAAGGCGAACCCGTCCTCGCGTGTATGTTCTCTTATTTAGATCATCCCGTAGTCATACTTTTTGACTCCTGTGCCACCCATAATTTCTTAAGTCAGTCTTATGGTATTAAATATCAATTGCCTATCATTCCCACAAATAATTCATACTTGATATTTTCTCCGGGTGGGAAAATAACAGCTGACAGAATGGTCTATAGAGCACCATTACAGTTGGGTGGGAATCTATATCCGACTTCTCTAATAATGTTAGAGAGTCAAAAACTTGATGTCATTTTAGGAATGTCATGGCTACATCGCCATGGTGCTGTTCTTGACATCATTCCACGTGTGGTTCGTTTAAACTCTCCACTTCATGAACCACATGTTCTTATTCTTGACCGTTCTGTTCAAGAAACTCCAGCCACATATAACACAGAAGCCACAAAACTTGATGATATTCGTGTGGTCCGTGAATACCCGGATGTCTTTCTGGATGATCTTCCGGGCATGCCACCCGAAAGAGATGTCGAGTTCAAGAATGAACTTGTACCTGGGACGACGCCTATATCACGAACACCATACAAGATGGCTCCGAATGAGCTGGCTGAACTAAAAGAGCAGCTCAATGACTTAAGGAAAAAGGGTTTCATTCGACCGAGTTCCTCGCCATGGGGGTGCTCGGCGCTGTTTGTGAAGAAGAAGGATGAAACCTTGAGGTTGTGCATGGATTACCGACCTCTCAACGCCGTCACCATCAAGAATAAATATCCACTGCCCCACATCGATATATTATTCGATCAACTTGTGGGTGCAAGTGTATTTTCAAAGATGGATCTTCACTCTGGATATCATCAAATCAAGATCCGGGCGGAAGATATTCCAAAGACGGCCTTCTCGACGAGATATGGGTTGTATGAATACCTATTCATGTCGTTTGGTCTCACCAACGCCCCGGCACACTTCATGTATCTCAGGAACTCAGTGTTCATGCTGGAGTTGGACAAGTTTGTGGTGGTGTTCATAGACGACATCATGGTTTACTCCAAGTCTGAAGAAGAACACGCCAAGCACTTGCATATCGTGCTTCAACGATTGTGAGACAATAAGCTTTATGCCAAGTTCAGCAAGTGCAGGTTTTGGATCAGCCAAGTGCCATTCCTTGGTCACATTATTTCGGCAGAAGGCATTGCAGTTGATCCAAGCAAAATCAAACAAGTGCTGAAATGGAAGTCCCTCACACCAGTCCACGAAGTCAGGAGTTTCCTCGGGTTAGCAGGATATTATCGGAGATTCATACCGAACTTCTCAAAGCTTGCTAAGCCGATGACTGAACTGTTGAAGAAGGGGATCAAATATGTTTGGAGCTCAGCTTGTAAAGAATCTTTCCAAGCATTAGTGAAGCATCTTACAACAGCCCCGGTGTTAGCTCAACCAGATACAGCCAGGCCATTTGATGTATATTGTGATGCATCTGGCATCGGGCTTGGCTGTGTATTGATGCAAGGAGGAAGAGTGGTCGCCTATGGCTCACGTCAACTTCGTAACCACGAGCGGCACTATCCGACTCATGATCTTGAGCTCGCTGCTGTGGTGTTGGCCTTAAAAATGTGGAGATACTATTTACTCGGGAATTTAGTGCACCTCTACACCGACCACAATAGTTTGAAGTATATATTCACTCAAAAGGAGTTGAATATGCGGCAACGGAGATGGCTAGAACTGATCAAGGACTATGAGATCGAGATTCACTACCATCCCGGAAAGGCAAACGTGGTTGCCGATGCCTTAAGCCACAAATCCCATGTCAACAGTCTGTTCATCACCCCACTTGAAGAAGTGCCGAGTCTGTACTTGGTTCCATATGGGGCACTGTATAATCTTGCTCTCGTCCGTACAATACGAGAGGAGATTATGGAAGCGCAGAAGAAAGACGTGGGAATGGCGCACATTCGGAGAAGGATGAAGAATGGCGAAATGAAATGCTTCTGAAGAGATGACAACGGTACACTATGGTTTAAAGACCGTATAGTGGTACCCCGTGACATGAAGCTTCGGATGAAAATCTTGGACGAAGCGCATTTGTCCAAGTAGTCTATTCATCCGGGCAGCAACAAGATGTACCAGGATCTGAAAACCAGATTTTGGTGGACACGGATGAAAAGAGAAGTTACAAAGTACGTATCCGAATGCGATACGTGTCGGCGTGTGAAGGCCGACCATATGCGTAAAGCTGGACAGCTGCAACCATTAAACATTCCGGCGTGGAAGGGGGAGGATATCAGCATGGACTTCATAGTCGGATTACCTCTCACGTCTCACAAGTATGACTCGATTTGGGTGATAGTCGATCGATTAACCAAGTCGGCTCATTTCATTCCCGTACATACAAGTTACTTGGCCAAGCAATATGCGGAGCTCTATATTGCAAGGATTTTATGCTTGCACGGTGTTCCCGGCTCCATTATTTCAGATCGCGGTGCGCTGTTCGTTGCTTGGTTTTGGGAACAGCTGCACGCATTGTTGGGGACCAAACTGATCCGAAGCTCCGCGTATCACCCGCAGATGGATGGTCAAACTGAACAGGTGAACCATGTGCTGGAAGACATTCTACGCGCTTGTGCCATCCACCACGGCAAGAATTGGGACGATCATTTGCCGCTGGTGGAGTTTTCTTACAACAATGGCTATCAAGCTAGCATCAATATGGCGCCGTATGAAGCTCTCTACGGCCGGAAATGTCGCACCCCCCTTAACTGGTGCGAGTCTGGCAAACGAGTTATCTATGGCATCGAACTTGTGAATGAGGCTGAAGAACGAGCGCGAGTAATACAAGCCAATCTCAAGGCTGCTCAATCTCGTCAGAAGAGCTATGCGGATAAAAGACGCCGTCCTCTCCACTTCGACATCGGGGACCATGTTTATGTCTGTGTGTCTCCGATGAAGGGAGTTCATCGTTTCGGAGTGAAGGGTAAACTTGCGCCGCATTTTGTTGGTCCGTTCGCCGTCATTAAAAAATGCAGACCCGTGGCCTATCGCTTGGATTTACCGGCGTCGCTCACAGGCATTCACAACGTCTTCCACATCTCTCAGCTGAGGAAGTGCCTCAAAGCCTCCGCTGAAATCCGCACAGAAGACATAGAAGTTCTTCAACCGGACCTCACGTACACGGAGTATCCAATCCAGATTATCGATGAAAAGACTCGCGCCACAAGAAACTGGACCTTATGGTTCTACAAGGTCTTTTGGAGTAACCATACTGCTGATCAAGCGACATGGGAAAGCGAGGAATATCTATGAACTAATTATCCGGACTTGCTATCATCATATACCCGGTAAAGTTTCCCCACTTTGCTTTTCTTTTGGAATCTCGGGACGAGATTCTTTTTAAGGGGGGAGGGATGTAAAATCCCCAAAAAGTGGTAGCAAGAATTTTCAGCTCATGTACACTTAGGAAAAATGAGGGGAATTAAAACTTTGAATTATAACGGTGTAAGTTCAAAGTGAGGATTCAAACTTCCCAAAACTTCCAAACATGGAGATCAAAATTCATAACTTGGATCTTCATAGCCCAAATATTCAACCTTCCAAATTTCATCTCATTTGGAGGAGTTTCAATATTTGTTTGGGATTAAAAGGAGAAGCCCTCTAATCTGAATTTCAAATTCAGTTTCAAATTCCAATCCCCTCAATTTGCCAATTTGGTTCCACAAATGTGTTCTCCACATTTGAATTAACAGCCATGCCAACAATCAGAAATTTTGGGCCTGGTTTGCTATGTTTTTGGAGCAAGACAAAGGGGAGAATTCAAATTCAAATGATCAAACAAAATTTAAATTCTACACCAGAATTCAAACCATTTGAGCTCAGCAAATTCAAGCCTTAACTTTGGGGTGAACTAAGGCCTTTAATTCTGAGTTGCTGGATGAAAAATATCAGAGAAAAGTTTGACAAAAAGAGGGGGAGGTGGGACCCAACAGTCAGCCTCACAAATCTGTTTTTCCCTCCCTACCTCTGTTCCCGGGTGATCACAGGGCGCCAGCTCCCGGTTAACCCGTTGCCCGACGTTTCCACCGAGCTTCTTCGCTCCCGACGTCGGTTCCATCGCTGGGTTATCAGGCGGCAGCCGAGTGCTTGTTATCAACTATCCACGAGTTTCCACGGACTCCACAGCCTCTGCTCGAGCGCTCACGAAGACAACGCCGCGCGCCACCTCTGTCGATGTTGCTGTTCAGCCTCCGGCCACTTTAGCGCCTAGCTGAGCTGACCAGAGAGTGTGCCGACCTCCACTGGACGTCGTCCGCACCTCCATGGCTCGTGTCCGGCCTTCTCCAACCGGTTGCAACCAGTTTTCCTCCGGCGAAGCAGAGCCGACGCAGCACCTTGCAGTTTCACGTCGTCCGACCGCCTCCGACCTCCCCAGCGTGAGGAAAACCACCCATAGGTGTGTCACGAAGTCTAGTTTCTCATACCGAGGTCCTTTGGTACTTTACCACCGCCGGCTAGCCGGAATTTGGAGATTTCCGACGATGCACGTGGAAGATAGCTCGAGACCGTTTCGGGAAATTCTTCACACACGTTGGATCATCGGATCTCCGGCCCTAGACACAGCTACTAGATCCCCTAGCACCCTCCCACGCTGAAGCATGACGCAAACCATCCTTTCTGCAACCCTAGCAACGAAAATCCGTCGCCGCCGGCTCAAACGGCTCGGTTCACCGTCGAGCTCCTACTTGGCGGGCGTTTTCAGCTCCGGCTAGGGGTAGCATCATGTTCTACGTGCTCCAAGGATGGTGTACGACCCCTTAGATCACCGGTTGAGGCTTGGGACGTGCGGGTCATCGCCGGCGCCACACCACCGATCCGCCTCACCGTCGCCGATGAGTTTCCCGGCGTTTCCATGCGACAAAACCTTACCCGGTTGCTTGGCTGTGATCCGAGGGTGGTGTTGCGCGAAACCGTGGGGAAAATGGTGGAGAAAAGAGCGAGAACATGGCGTGCCACGGTCGGGTCTGACGTGCACACGCGGGGAACTGTTGGGAGGTTGAAGAAACGTCTGACAGTGGGCCCCCCTCTGAGTCTCTGTGTAGATTTTAAACAGAGAATTATTCAAGTTTGAAAAATCTATAACTTTGTGTAGACAACTCCAAAAAGGGTGAAACCAATTTTGTTTGAATGCTTAGGAGGAGTACTTCACAGAGGAACAAATTGCTTGCTACGAAAATACCCAGAAATTTCTGTAGAATTGTTTTTAGCAAATCCTTTAGGGATTTATTACAGGAGCAATTCTATATGAAATATTCCCACATTTGGGCAGATAATGATTTTCATAGTAAATGATCTCCAGTAAAAATTTGAGATTCATTGGAGTTCATTTGCTAGGTCAAATTTTCTTCCAAAGTTCAGCCTTTATTTGAAAATTCAAAATTAAACAGAAACTTTTCAGAACTCCTGTCCAACTTCAAAAATTCATGTCTCTCTGCTGGTAGCTCCAAAAATGGTGAAACAAATTTTGTTAGAACCATGGAGACTTACCCTAATCAGATATTCCACTTTTAGCTATGTCAAAGCTCCTTATTTGGGCTCAAAAATTTAGAGAAGCCTTGTACTTGTATGAATTTTGAAGACTACATTGTGCATGGACAATTCTCCAAATTTTGCTCAGATCATCCTTAGAGAGTCTAGTATCCACTGTAAAAATCCCAAAGCCAATTAAGGACTCTAAATAGCAGTAGCTATGAATAGAAGTTTACTTCTTATAAGTCCTTAATGCTTACACATATATTTTGTTACATCTCATATAGTGACCAAGGTTGAGGACGCACCGGAGCCCTTGGACGTCCTCCCACCAGAAGCTAACTTCTGCTCTGACTCGCAACCAGGCAAGCCCCGGTTTGCATTTAAGTACTTTTGCATTTGTATCACTTATGTCTATAGTGAATGCTTGCATTAGAGTTAGGGTGATTGAAACCCCACTTGCATACCATTTTAAATCCTATGAAGGGTTGGGTAGTTTACAGACTCGGCGAGTAGAGAATGCCATGCTAATATGCTTAGGATCTCTGTAGAAGTCGAGTAGTTGGAATCTACTCGCGAGGTAAGGCTTTATCACACGGTTTGGTCAGAATAGAAAATGGCTTAAGAGTGGAGAAAATGAGACCCAGCAGGGGGGATAGGAAGCAGTGGGCGGAGGTCTCACGTGCGTAGCCCTGTTGGTGTTGATTGAGGACCGAGTCGTGTGCGGGCCTGCTGAACAAGTATCGAATAGTACCGGATGGCATACTGACATAAGCAGGAAACCGATGTAAATGGTTAACCTGGGTGCCGAGGCTTACCCAACCGTAAATAGGAGTGGGTTGAGGGTAGCAAGGTGTAAATCTGCCGGTGGGCACAGTCACGCTCCACGCGGGGACCTCCTGCCCATTACGGATGGACCGGTTTGACATTTGGGTTGCCTTTGAAAGGTTGTTGCATACAACAGAGTAGGAAGGGGTGTGGAATCACGCTTCTGAAAGTGGGTGTATGCAACGTGTTGTCCGGGTGTCCCCTGATTGCAATCACCATCCCTCGCAGTTATTTGAGTACCACTTGTTCACTGTTCTGTGACGTACTAAGAAGTGAAGTAAGCCAGTTGAATGATAATATGCTGTGATGATAGCTTAATGTTTTGGAACCATGTCTGCTGTAGATGTAGAGCTAATTAAGTTTACTTTCCACTTTGGGTATCACCACATCAGAGGAAAGCATTTCTTGTTTGATTGTGGACTTCCGATGTGAGGGCTGCCTAAGGCACATGAATCTGCTGCTATAAAACTGAATGTAAGGATCAACTTATAGGCGTGTCTTTGACGCAAAGTCCTTTTTCCTATCTTACATATCCCTGCATGTAGAGTTCCATGCCTAGGCTAGACGGTTAAGCCTTGCTGAGCCATCGTGCTCACTGTTGCAATATTTGAGCTGTGTGCAGGTGAGAGTTATGAGGAGGGATCCGAGGACGAGACGATGCCCCCGTCGGGGTACACGGCCGAGCTGGAGCCCTGCACGTCGCCGTGAATATTCGATTCCATGCTGCTAGTGTGTAGCGTCCCCGGGCTGGACGGCTGCAGTTTTGTATAGTTAGGATGAGAGGCTACTTATGTAAATTACTTCCGCTTTCAATTAAGTTTTGTAAAAGACTTCCGCTGTTTTATATCAAATAAAAAGTTGTATGTTGTTCTTTATTCTTTTCGTGTGTGCTGTTGGGTGCCGCATCGCACGGCACCACCCTATGCGATCCTGGAGTGGGCGAACCACGGGGTGGAGCCAATTCCAATTTGTCGAAGTGCGCTATTCACACTTCCCCCGGCCCCGCTGGACACATGGCGCCCTCGGAACTCACCCCTGCGGAGGGGGTGAGGTCCGGCACTGCTGGTCACATGGCAGGCCTAGGGCTCGCCTCTAAGGAGAAGGGAGGCCCAGCCCCGCTGAACACGTGGCGCCCTCAGAGCTCACCCCTGCGGAGGGGGTGAGGTCCGGCACTGCTGGCCATGTGGCAGGCCCAGGGCTCGCCTCTAAGGAGAAGGGAGGCCCGGCCCCGGTGGACACGTGGCACCCTCGGAGCTCACCCTTGCGGAGGGGGTGAGGTCCGGCACTGCTGGACATGTGGCAGGCCCGGGGTTCGCCTGGGAGGAGAGGGAGGCCCGGCCCTGCTGGACACGTGACGCCCTCGTAGCTCATCTCCAATTAGAGTAGGATTCTCCCCCCCCCCCCCACCTTATAAATTAAACCCAAAACACCCCCCTTGGCTGCAACCCCTTCCTTTTTCTCCCCTCCCAATTCGGCGACTTGGAGGCCCTAGCTCCCAACTCGCCGAGTTGGACCCCCCCTGTAAAATCACCAAAAAGTGGTAGCAAGAATTTTCAGCTCATGTCCACTTAGGAAAAATGAGGGGAATTAAAACTTTGAATTATAACGGTGTAAGTTCAAAGTGGGGATCCAAACTTCCCAAAACTTCCAAACATGGAGATCTAAATGCATAATTTGGATCTTCATATCCAAAATATTCAACCTTCCAAATTTCAGCTCAATTGGAGGAGTTTCAATATTTGTTTGGGATTAAAAGGAGAAGCCCTCTAATCTGAATTTGAAATTCACTTTCAAATTCTAATGTCCCCAATCTGCAAATTTGGTTTCACAAATGTGTTCTCCACATTTGAATTAGCAGCCATGCCAAAAATTAGAAATTCTAGACTTGGTGTGCTATGTTTTTTGAGCAAGGCAAAAGGGAGAATTCAAATCTCATTCAAATTCAAATGATCAAACACAATTCAAACTTCACACCAGAATTCAAACCATTTGAATTCAGAAAATTCAAATCTTAACTTTGGGGTGAAGCAAGGCATTCAATTATGAGTAGCTGGGGGAAAAAATTTGGATTAAGAAAATAAAGTGGTGGGGCCCAACAGTCAGCCTCACAGATTCACTTTTTCCCTCTCTTTTTGTTTCCCGGTTGATCACAGCACGCCAGCTCCCGGAAAAACCTCCGCCCGACACTTCCACCGAGCTGCTTCACGCACCGGTCCTGACGTCAGTTCGATCGCGTGGTGATCAAGCAGCGACCGAGTGCCTCTGCTCTCTTCCTCACGCTAACCCGCGGACTCCACAGCCTCTGTTCTGCTCCCACGCGCGAACGCGAGCCGCCGACACTGTCTCTGCCGTTTTTTATCGCAAGCGGACGTTGATTCCTCCCTGCTCGAGTTGCCAACACAAAAGGGGAGCACCGACGTGGGTACAAGGTAGTCCCCTTCTCAGATTTGATGCTTGGGGCTGCTGTTGGCCCTAATTCGAGGATCGGCGCCAAGAACCGAAGCCACCGGCGGGAACCGAAGTCGGGCCACCGTGGACAGAGCGCCACGGCCACCCTCTTCCCCAACTTGCTGTACATGAAAGGTGCGTTTGCATGTACTGATCGTGTAGCCGGAGGCCGTTTAGCGGTTGCTAGAGCAGGTGGCGAGAACTTCACCATTTTGCAAAACTGTGTGCAGGCGGGTAGTGCTCGGTCTAACCAAAAATTTGTGTTGCACGATCCACTAGAGATCGAGCAAGCTTGTATACAACTTCCATACTTCCTAGCGCTCCTCCTCGATGAAGAACTGAGCAAAAACATCAAGAAATGAGAGAGTTCTATCTGTTTTCTTCGTCGCCGGTGCAAAAGCACCTCGGGTCACCGTGGAGCCACCGGTTGCCGGTTGTTTCACTGGTGTTAGAGGCCATCACTAGATTCTGCACCGTCCAATGGTGCTCCAGAGACAAAAATCTGAGCGTTTGATGAGGTATGGGGCTCGATTGACCTTGCCAGAACCCTAGGGGCACACTGTCACCGTCGCGCACCACCCTCCGGGCATCGCCTGCCTCCGCAGACCATGCCAGAGAGTTCAGCGTGCCAACTTAGTGGGGGGCGGCAAGATTGAAGCCGGGGAGTGGACGGGAATTTGATTCCGGCGGACCTCACTGGAGCACGCTGCCGCTGCCTCTGTTTTGGCGCGAGGTAGAAGACAGGACTGGCAAGTGGGACCCACTGTCGGTTTAAACATTTCCAGATTTTCCTAATTCTCTTCAAACTTTGGAGACCCATAACTTTGTGTAGGAACCTCCAAAAATTGTGAAACCAATTTTGTTGGAATCCTCATGAGGAGTACTTCACAGATAAACAAATTGCTTGCTATTAAAATGCCCAGGAATTTCTGTAGAATTGTTTTCAATAAATCTTTTGGAGATTTATTCCAGGAGCAATTCTTTATGAAATATTCCCAAATTTGGGCAACTAATCCTTTACATAGTTACTGATCTCCAGTAAAAATTTGGGCTTCATTGGAGTTTATTTGCTAGGCTAAATTGCCTTCCAAATTTCAGCCCTTAGTTGGAAATTCAAATTTCAACAGAAACTTTTTTCAGAACTTCTATCCAACTTAAAAAATTCATATCTCTCTGTTGGTAGCTCCAAAAATGGTGAAACAAAATTTTGTTAGAACCTTGGAGACTTACCCTAATCAGATCTTCCACTGTTAGCTATGTCAAAGCTCCTGGGCTCAAAATTCAGAGAAGCCTTGTGCTTGTGGGAATTTTGGAGACCACAATGTGCAATGACATTTCTCCAATTTTTGTTCAGATCATCCTTATAGAGTCTAGTATCCACTGTAAAAATTACAAAGTCAATTAAGGAACATAAATGGCAGTAGATATGAATAGAAGTGAGTTCTTATGTTTCATAAGCACTTATACATATATTTTGCTACATCTCGTATAATGACCGAAGTCGAAGAGACATCGGAGCCCTTGGACGTCCTGCCACCCGATGCTAAATTCTCCTCTGACTCGCAACCAGGAAAGCCCTGGTTTGCCCTTATGTACCTTTTATAAAGCTTTTCATTTGTATCACTTATGTCTAGGTTGAAATGTACGCATTAGAGTTAGGGTGATTGAAACCCCACTTACATAGCCCTTTTAACTCCTATAAAGGGTTGGGTAGTTTACAAACTCGACTAGTAGAGAATTCCATGCTAATGTTTAGAATCTCGGTAGAAGTCGAGTGGTTTGAAGCTACTCGTGAGATAGTACTTATCACACGGAATGAGAAGAGGTAGAAAATGGCTTGAGTTGTGAAAATGAGACCCAGCAGGGGGGATAGGATGCAGTGAGCAGAGGTCTCACGTGCGTAGCCCTGTTGGTGTCGGTTGAGGACCGTCCATGTGGGGCCCTGCTGGACATGTATCGAACAGTACCGGATGTATACTGGCATATGGGAACCAGGAAACCGATGTAATTGGTTAACCTGGGTGCCGAGGCTTACCCAACCGTAAATAGGAGTGGGTTGAGGGTAGGAAGGTGTAAATCTGCTGGTGGGCACAGTCACGCTCCACGCGGGGACCTCCTGCCCGTTACGGATGGACCGGTTCGGCATTTGGGTTGCCTTTGAAAGGTTGTTGCATACAACAGGTAGGAAGGGGTGTGGAATCACGCTTCTGAAAGTGGGTGTATGCAATGTGTTATCCGGGTGTGTCTTGATTGCAATCACTGTCCCTCGCGGTTATTTGAGTACCCGCTTATTCACTGTTCTGTGACGTAGTAAGAAGTGAAATAAGCCAACTGAATATGCTGCATTGAATTATAAATGACTTGAAACCTTGTATGCTGTAGTTATAGAGCTAATTATGTTTATATTCCACTTTGGGCATCATCACATCGGAGGAAAGTGTTTCTTATTTGATTGTGGACTTCCAATGTGAGGGCTGCCTAAGGCTCGAGAAACTGTTGCTATAAAACTGAAAGTAAGGATCAACATGTAGGCATGTACTTATTGCAAAGTCCTTTTTCCTATCTTACACATCCTGTCATGTAGAGTTCCATGCCTAGGGTTGTCGGTTAAGCCTTGCTGAGCCATCGTGCTCACGGTTGCAATATTTTGAGCTGTGTGCTGGTGAGAGTTATGAGTAAGGTTCCTAAGACGAGGCGATGCCCCCGTCGGGGTACATGGCCGAGCTGGAGCCCTGCACGCCACCGTGATCTCCGGTTACTTGCTGCTAGTGTGTAGCGTGCCTGGGCTGGACGGCTGCACTTTTGCATAGTTAGGAATAGAGGCTATCTATGTATAATACTTCCTCTGTGAATTAAGTTTTGTAAGAGACTTCCGCTGTTTTATATCAAATAAAAGTTTGTATGTTGTTCTTAAATTCTTTTCATGTGCCCTGTTGGGTGCCGCATCGCACGGCACCACCCTATGCGATCATGGAGTGGGTGAACCACGGGGTGGTCCTCACACCCCCCTCGCCGGAGTTCAGTCACCGGTGAGCCCTACCGGTGAGCCCGCCGACGAGCCCCGTCAGGCCTCGCCATCACCGGAAATAAGCCGACGATCTGTCCTACCCTAATCTTCCATAGGAAGATTCCCCGCTGCTGCCATTTCTAGGAGGAAGACCCTGCCGCCAAAGGGAAGTGAGGTAGGTCTTCGTTACCCATCTTACGGCATCGTCGCTGTTTCTACGCATCCGTTTTATTTGCTCCCTTCGAACAGAAACTTTTTCGTGTGGACAAATCATGTTTTGATCGGTTTTTGACGGTGGAATTGATCTAGATTTCAAGTCAAGATCATCACCACGTCCACACTTGATCCCTACACCCTTGTTCATCATAAAACCCCATGAAAGCCCATTAAAACATGCAAGAACACGTACGAACTGGTTTAATAAAACAGCACCATAGGATTTGCATTCATCTACACCATTGCATCTTGAGTAAAGTTTGTGTATGATGTTTGATTGCTGTAAATTTTGTGTGTGTGTGGTCGTGAGTAGAAGGACAAGCTCAGGAAGCCATCTACGAAGAACTACAACACCAAGACTTCGAGGCGCTTGTGCAACAAGAGCCACGGGAGCAAGGCAAGTGCCCCTTGACCATATTGATCCCATGTTTTGAAACTGTTTCGCGAAAACTCATATGCTTGAGTCAACTTGATGGGTTAACTAGTTTTGTTAACCATCCTTGTCGCCGGGAAAGTAGATGAGTTGGGTATGGTCGTTTTTCCTTTTTGCTTCGCTTAGTCTACGGGATACGGGAAGCTGAAATAAAACATGTCGAGCTACTACACTCATATGAATAATAATGATGAGAACTTGATGACGATAAGGAGCATGGAATTGGGGGATATCTAGGCAAGCTTGGTTCGTGGATGTTGCTGAATGAGATGGTAGTTTACTTGCCGTAGATCTAAGGACCGGTTCATGCCAGCACATGCAAGGAAAACAGGGCCACCACAAGGACAAATATGGGTGCGGATTAGCTGACTAATCAGGTGTGTTGCTAGCATGTTATGGACCGTGGATGGCGCGGGGAATGGGAGTCGAGAGAGACTGCACTGGTAACTGCATGCACAAGAGGGGGCCCGTGGGTGGGAGAATGGTGATTCGAGCCTACCGGTGAAACCTCAGTGAGTCCATACATCTAGTAGCCCCTTTGTAAAGGCTATTTTGTGATCTCTTGGCCATACACCGACGGTTGTGTACTGGTATAATGGAGGTTTTGCAGTCGCCGACGGGTGACAAAATCACAAACATGTGGGTAAAGTGGTGCCACCTCTGCAGAGTGTAAAACTATCATGATAGCCGTGCTTTCGGTCACAAGCACCTGGCCAACTCACATGATTAGAGGGAAAATGTGGCGGACCGGAATCCGCTCATCCAGGATCGCAGAGGGTGGTGCCGCGTGATGCGACACCCGACAGCACATGTCATAAGAACACATTATATTACATGGGAAAACAAACTGAATGTACAAAGTAGTACACTTCTCAGTTACAAACTAGGGTCTTTATTACACAGCGGAAGTTTCTTTTGTACAACTCACGCCCGCCTATCTAGCAAAAGTTGGTTGCCCAGCCCTAGGGCAACCCACACTAGCTGCACGTCTCAGCTCAGCGCGGCGTGTAAGGCTCCCATTCAGCCGTAGTCCCCGACGGAGGGTAACCCTCGCCGGTGGACTCGTACTCCGAGTCCGTGGGTGGCTCTCCACCTGAAAAACACTTAAGCAGCAACCGTGAGCACGAAGGCTCGGCAAGGCTTAACCGACTCACCTACGCAAGAAACTCTACATGAGGTGTACAATGACATAGGATAGCAATGTTGCAGCAAATGGACACGCCAACAAGTTCATCCTTAGTTCATCTTTTAGTAACAAGTTAACGGTTCATGAAGCTGAAATTTAGTGAGCAATATTTGGTGGCACACATGTAGCAATACAATTATGTCATAACAGCAATATGGAATCATAACATTTCATTCATTAGTCTACGTTACGACGCAGTGAACAAGCGGTACTCGTCACCGCGCGGGACGGCAAATCGACTCGATATACACCTGCAGGGAAACCCAAAGAGCACGTCACGTATGCCCACCCGTGGAGCTGCACAGCACGCTCACTCGATGTCGTACGGGACAACCTTTCACCCAACAGCCCAAACGTCGAACCGGTCGCACCGAAAACGAGCAGGAGGTTCCCCACACGGAGCATCTCTCTATTCCCGTTGGCAGATTTCCACCTTGCTGACCTCAACCTACACCTATAAATCGGTGTGCTATGCCTCGTCGCCCGGAGGTTTAGGCTACATCGGTTTATCGGGGCCCATATATCCGATATGCCTTCGGTACGTTCAATACTTGTTCAGCAGGGCCGCACACGGATCGGTCCTCAATCGACACGGGCAGGGCTGCGCACACAAGACTTCCTCTTGCTGCGCCCTAGCCCCTTCCTAGTCTCATTTTCCTTACTAAAGTGATCTCACATCACTCAACCGAACCCGTGTGTCCCAAGCCTATCTCGCGAGTAGATTCCAACTACTCGACTTGTACCGAAGTCCTATGAAACATTAAGCATAGCCTGTATACTCGAGGTCTTAGACACTACCCTCACTCTTAGGGAAAAATTATGGTCATGCAAGTGGGGTTCCATCCATCCTATACCTAATGCACAATCATACATCACCCTAATTATGTGAACAAAGTAAAACTTATAAAAAGGTTAATGCAAACCGGGGCTTGCCTTGTTGCTGCTGGTCAGAAGTTAGTTCTTCGTCTGGAAGCAGGAAGTCGAGAACCTCCGGAGCTTCCTCGCCTTCAGCATCTACACGTTATTGAAATACTACATGTTAATTTAAATGCAATGTGTGAACTTGAATACATAATTGCTAATAACTCTAGCTAGCCCTCCCCTTTGGTTCTGAAATTTTTATTGTGAATTGGTAGGGTCCTAAACAGAGTTGTGACCAAGTTTTATTTGAAACAAAGTTCAATTGAACCTTGTACAAATAAAAGCCTATTTGGTCAATATTTGAGCCTCTAAGTAATTCCAGGGTTTTTCATGGCTCCCATCATTACTTTCTGGAAACTAGAAGTTAGGATGGTTCTAATGGAGTTGATTCATGTCATTTAAAGAATTCTGCAGAATGTTATGCCCTAATGAAGATTTGAGAAAATCTGAAAAATGTTTCAGTACATTTTTCTATTTTCTCAGGCAGTTCTCTTAATCACCCCATTAGGGTAACTAAATGAACTTGGATGAGTCTGAAAATTTTACTGGGATTCAGGGATTTTCTAAAGAACCTCTCAGCCCAATTTCAGAATTTTTCATAAAGTAGTTCTCCAGATAAAATTCCCAACAGTTTAAAATTTAGGGATTTAATTCTGAAAAACTATTCACTTTCATGAGCTGAATTTGGTATTGCTGGAAAGTACTCAGAATTCTGAGTTCAGCGAAATTTGGTTCATCAAATTTGGAGTTTCCTAGCCAAAGTTCTATGCATTTGAAGTTTGAACTAAAACTGGAAATTCCAGAAATGTTTAAATCCTGCGGGTGGGTCCACCGCACACTTGTCGACCGCTGGAGCCGAGCCACACGGGACCACAGACTCCTTCCCGCACGGCCGCACTGGATCCCGGACCACAGAGAATCCCACCCATTTATCTCCCGCCGCTGACGCATGGGGCCTACCCCTTCGTCTTCCTCCGGCCACCCGCACGACCCCGACGCCGAGCTCGCCGGAGCTCTCGCCGGAGAGGGGTTCTGGCCTTCGGAACTTGCTGATTCTCGCCGCCAGTGCCTATCTCGGCCCAAGGAACACGGTGGTGCCCTCCCCAGAGCTTGACAACCACCGGAACAGTGCTCCCACCAGCAACAGCGGCCGGAAGCTCACCGGCGACGTCCAACTCGGCGTCCCATGCACCTTTTTCGATGCGGTTTGCTCGGGGAGCTCCGCTGACACCTGCTGGTCACGGACATGGACACCGATCCCCATGAAAACGGCGGCAACTACGACCTCATCGGCGACCTAGGCCAGATATCGGCTGTGCTCAGAAAACTTCAAAGAACCGTAACCCTAGCCCAGGGTTCTTACTGGTTTTCGATCCTAGGTGGCCGTGGCAGTGTATAGAGCGTGTGCGTGACTTGGTATGCCCGGTGATGAGCTAACCCCCACGAATTTTGAGATTCGGTGGGAGCTCGGTCTTAGGACCCCCGAAACTTTCCCGGCGAAATACTCCCCCGACAGCCCTTGAAATGCAGAACGGTTGGGACTAGAAGAATCAGCACCTCAAGGCCGTCCTTTCTTGTGTTTCTTGTCGGGCACGAGAGCGTCTGTGCTGGCCGGACACCGGCGATCAGAGAGGGCAGTGTTTCTATGCTCGCGCGGAACCGAGAAAGAAACTCGGTCGGGAGTGGTTCTCGTTTGGGAAACAGGAGGAAGGGCGGCGTGGGCTGTGCGCTGGCCTTTGAGCCGCGGTTTTGGCACCGTGAGGTGGCCGATTGCTGCCTCGGTGGCTCACCGCCGTTCCCTTGCCTTGCGCGCGAAGCCGAGGTCGGCTGCAGCAACCGACGGCACCCTCGTGTGTGCAACTGACCTGTGGGCCTCCCTTTTACCCCTTTTTCCCTAATAATTCTTTTCTGTTTTTGGCTAATTATCCCACCAGCTACTCACAATTTAATGTGAGACTTAGTCACCAAGTCTTGGTTTAAATTTGAATTCTCAAATCTGAACTATGTTTGGCTAAATTTGCTGCATGTTTAAACTGAAATTCAAATTCAGTTTTGAATTCTTGCAATTTTAGCTCTTGACAAGACGAAATCCAATGAGGATGAAAATTGGTGGGCTTACTCCGAAAAATGTGCTGAGTTTGAATATGAAGCTAACTTTTGAATTTGAGTGATGAAAGTTGCTACAATTTGAATTTACATTCAAATTGGCCTCTTTTTCAAATACCTCCAAAAGTTCCTCAAAAAGTGTTGGATTTCTATGAAACTTGGACTGAACCTTCCCAAGACTTTTTAAGTTCTAGGGGTGAGCTCAACCTCTCATGTTCATGTGTCCAAATCCCACTTTGTGAAAAGGAAGACTTTCCCCCTAACCAGTCTTTTGATGGAGGTTACTTGCTCTTCACAATATTTCCTAAGATATCCACAATAAAAACTGTGGTGTTGTGAAGTGAAGAAAACTTTTTTGCAAGTCCCTTTTCTTGGACTTTTACATCCCTCCCCCCTTAAAAGAATCTCGTCCAAAGATTACAAAAGAAGAGATAGCGATGTAATAGGGACTTACCCGTGTTGAGAAGCTATGAACTCCGGGTAATTTGAGCGAAGGAACTCCTTGCTCTCCCACGTCGCTTCTTCGGCGGTGTGGTTGCTCCAGATTATTTTCTAGAACCACAACGTTCTGCTACGCGTGGTCCTGGCTTTTTCATCAAGAATGGCCACCGGATACTCATCATATGTTAAATACGGTTTCAGCTCGCCGATGTCTTCGGTAGGAACAGCAGCTGTATGCTTCAAACATTTTCGCAGTTGCGAAACATGGAAAACATCATGGACACCAGCAAGGGATGCCGGTAACTCCAATCGATACACTGCTGGTCCACACTTCTCGGTGAGGGCATAGGGTCCAATAAAACGGGGAGCGAGCTTCCCCTTCACACCGAACCGGTGCACACCCTTCATCGGAGACACGCGGAGGTACATGTGTTCACCGATGTCAAAGTGCAACGGTCTACGCCTCTTATCAGCGTAGCTCTTCTGCCGGGATTGAGCGGCCTTCAAGTTAGCTTGAATTGTCCGAATGCGCTCTTCGGCGTCGTTCACCACATCAACCCCGAATGTGACCCTTTCACCGGACTCGCACCAGTTTAATGGGGTGCGGCATTTACGACCGTAGAGAGCTTTGTAGGGTGCCATCTTGATACTCGCCTGATAGCCGTTGTTGTACGAGAATTCCGCCAATGGCAGGTGATCATCCCAGTTCCTACCATGGTGGATGGCACATGCTCTCAACATGTCCTCTAATACTTGGTTCACCCTCTCTGTTTGCCCATCAGTCTGAGGGTGATAGGCGGAGCTCCTGATCAACTTAGTACCCAATGCACCGTGTAGCTGGTTCCAAAAGCGAGATACAAATAATGCACCTCGATCTGAGACGATGGTCTTGGGTACCCCGTACAAACACACAATCTTTGCTATGTATAGCTCCACATATTTGCCGGCATTGTAACGTGTATTCACCAGAATGAAGTGAGCCGTCTTGGTCAACCGATCAATGATTACCCAAATGGAATCATGTTTATTGGCAGTTAGGGGCAATCCCACAATGAAATCCATGCTCACATCTTCCCATTTCCATGCCGGGATCTTCAGGGATTGCAACAGCCCTGATTTCTTCATGTGATCAGCTTTCACTCGTCGGAATGTATCGCACTCGGATACGTGCTTCGCTACCTCCCGCTTCATCCGTGTCCACCAAAATTTCTTCTTCAAATCTTGGTACATCTTGTTGCTGCCTGGATGAATGGAGTACTTAGACAAGTGAGCTTCATCGAGGATTTTCTTCCTTAGCTCCATATCCCGGGGTACGACTATGCGGTCATTGAACCACAGCGTCCCCTCATCATCTTTCTGGAAACATTTGATCTCTCCATTGTCTATCCGTCTCCGGAGATGTGCCATGCCTTTATCATCTTTCTGAGCTGCAATGATGTCCTCCCTAATAGTAGGGATGAGGGCAAGGTTGTACAGCAATCCATAAGGAACCAAGTATAAACTCGGCTCTTCCTCCTCCCCCGGGGTAATGGTGAGGTGATGGACATGTGATTTCCGACTCAGCGCGTCGGCAACCACATTCGCCTTGCCGGGGTGGTAATGAATCTCAATTTCATAATCTTTGATCAATTCTAACCACCTCCGTTGCCTCATGTTCAGCTCCTTCTGGATGAAAATGTATTTCAAGCTCTTGTGGTCGGTGTAGAGGTGCACCAAATTCCCCAGGAGATAGTGCCTCCACATTTTTAGCGCCAGAACCACTGCAGCAAGCTCAAGATCATGAGTGGGATAATGCTGCTCATGGTTCCGAAGTTGGCGTGAGCCATAGGCGACCACACGTCCTTCCTGCATTAACACGCAGCCAAGCCCAATACTGGACGCGTCACAATACACGTCGAAGGGTTTTGTTGTATCCGGCTGAGGTAAGACCAGGGCTGTTGTGAGATGCTTCACCAATGCTTGGAATGCTCCTTCACACGCCGTGTTCCAAACATATTTCGTCCCTTTCTTCAGCAATTCTGTCATCGGCTTAGAGAGCTTGGAGAAGCTTGGAATGAATCTCCGATAGTATCCCGCTAACCCGAGGAAGCTTCTGACTTCATGGACTGAAGTGGGAGCTTTCCATTTCAGCACTTGCTCTATCTTGCTTGGGTCAACTGCAATGCCTTCCGCTGAGATGATATGTCCCAAGAATGGCACTTGGTTGATCCAAAACTCGCATTTACTGAACTTGGCGTAGAGCTTGTGGTCTCGCAATCATTGAAGAACGATCCGCAAGTGTTCGGCATGTTCGGCTTCTGTCTTGGAGTAAACCAAGATATCATCGATGAACACTATCATGAACTTGTCCAGCTCCGGCATGAAGACTGAGTTCATGAGATACATGAAATGGGCTGGAGCATTTGTGAGACCAAAGGACATGACGAGATATTCATATAATCCATATCTCGTCGAGAAGGCCGTCTTTGGAATATCCTCCGCCCGGATCTTTATCTGGTGATATCCAGAGCGAAGGTCCATCTTTGAGGACACACTTGCACCCACAAGTTGATCAAACAATATGTCGATGCGGGGCAGTGGGCACTTATTCTTGATGGTGACGGCGTTGAGCGGCCGGTAATCCACACATAGCCTTAAGGTTTCATCCTTGTTTTTAACAAACAGCGCCGAGCATCCCCAAGGCGAGGAACTCGGCCTAATGAAACCCTTGCTCAACAGATCATTGAGCTATTCTTTCAGTTCAGCCAGCTCATTTGGAGCCATTTTGTATGGTCTCCGTGATATGGGCATAGTCCCGAGTGTAAGTTCAATCTTGAACTCGACATCCCGCTCAGGTGGCATGCCCGGAAGATCATCCGGGAACACGTCAGGATACTCCCGGACTACGGGGATGTCTTCTAACTTGAGAGTTTCAGTATTGTTGATCGCTGAAACCTTTCTGAATGGATTATCTAATAGGAGGGACTGCGGACGGTGTAATGGGGAGTTGAGGTAAACCGTCCGTGATAGGGTTTCTAGGACAGCGCCATGGTAGCTTAGCCATGACATTCCCAAGATTGCATCAATCTTCTGCCCCTCCAAGATAATCATGGTGGTGGGATATAACTTCCCACCTAAGCACAGTGGTGCTTTTGGAACCATCATCGTTGCTGAAATAATTCCTCCCGGTGAGCAGATCATATAAGTGCAGTCGGTTGGAAAGACTTGCATTTGATGCTTAGCCACATAGGATGCACTTATAAAGCTGTGGGTTGCACCAGAATCAAACAATATGACGATGGCTTGATGGTTGAGAGTAAACGTACCCGCCAGCATGTTGTCTCCCTCCAAGGCGTCCTCATTGTCGAGGTTGCGGACACCCCCAGTCCGCTGTCCAACCTTCTTCACCGGAGGTCGGCCTCAAGCACCGCCCTGGAACTGGGCTTGCCTGCTGCTCTGTTGCCCCTGGGGACAGTCCTTCGCGAAGTGGCCCGCCTGGCCACACGTGAAGCAGGTGAAACGGGGTGGTCCCCCGCTGATCGGTGGACGGAATCCCGCGGCGCGTTGTGGCGGTGGAAACGCCCGGGGTGCCGTCTGCTGCTGCTGCTGCTGTCTTGGTGGTGGCATCGGCGGACGGAACGGGGGTATCTGGAAAGGACGTCCCCTGAACCGTTGAGGTCGCGCCGGTGGATGCCACTGCTGCCCGGATGGTGTCCGATACACCATACAGTACTTCTGAGGCGCGCCACCACCGCTGCTAGGTGGAGCGCTGCGCTTCCACTGCTCAGCTGCCAACTCCCGCTGAGCGTCCTCTTGCATGATCGCGGCATTGACTAGGTCGTTGAAGGTGCCGCGATTCCACTGAACGAGATGTGTCTTCATCTCGGGGTGTAACCCCCGATAGAAGTGCTCCCGCTTTTTCTCCTCGGTGGAGATGTAGTCTGACGCGTATTGCGCCAGATGGTTGAAGGCACGGGAGTAGTCATGGGCACTCCTCCCGCCCCGCTTCAGTTCCAAAAATTCTTGGAACTTCCTCTTCATGATCCCGGGAGGAATGTGATAGGCGCGGAACGCCTCCCGGAATTCTTGCCATTCCACGGCATGGCCAGCCGGACGTGAGGCGACATAATTCGCCCACCACGCACCAGCGGCACCGTGGAGTTTCTGCGCTGTGAACAGAGTCTTCTGCCGCTCCGTACATTGGAGCAGCCCGAACTTGGACTCGATGTTCCGCAGCCAGTTGTCCGCCTCCAGTGGTTCTTCGGCTTCAGTGAACACTGGATGGTGCGTACTCATGAAATCCGAGTAAGACACTTCCCGGGGCTCACGAGGCCCTCTGTCTTGACGCCCCCCCGCCTGGGACGTATTCTGCACGATCGTGCGGAGCAGGTCGGTCTGCTTCTCACGACCTCCCACCAGTGCCGCTATCACATCCGCTAGAGTAAGCGGAGGCGGCGGTGGTGGCTGCTGCTGCGGGGTGCTGTCGTAGGCCGGTGGCTGGGAGTCATCGCCTCCCCCTTGGCTAGAGCCACCAACCTCGTGCGTGGTCCTAGTGCGAACCATCTGCAACCATACGACAATAACATCAGTCCCACAACAGATTGCATGCAGTCCAATAGGCGTAACAACATAATGACAATAAAAACATGCGATACATCTCGTATGTAGATAATGTAATAACTTTGCACAAGCTACACCATTACCGGACCAAACAAAAGCTAGTTTAAATCCAACTTGATGAACCCCCACTTTGGAAGCTCACCATAACTAGGTTTGGTCACTACGAGATATTACTATCGCTTTGTCATCACGTAGACCACCCTTAGGGTACCACACCCTCTCCAATGAGTTCAACTGTCATTCTTCTGTCAGAATGACCAGTTTCTACCTATTCTAAATTTTGATCTGGTTCTGGGCATTTTCATGACTCAAGCTGAACACCCAAGTTAAAGTAACTTCAGTATCTTTACAACGAGTACTTATTTGCCCTCAGATCAGCTCTGGTGAAAAAGTTATGGTAATTCAAAGTCAGCAGAATTTCTGGAAGAAATTTAACAGCACCTCCCTTGGAAGTTGCTGTTTTCAACTCTGATTTCCACTAAATTCCGTGCTGAAATTTCAGGAGATTTGAATTGCAAAGATGTCACACATCTTCTACTCTTTCTAAAGAGGTATCATATGAAAATTTTAAATTTTTGTACTGGGAGTTATCCTTGAAAAACAGAACAGTCCAGAGAATGTTTTAACACTGTCCTGGTTCTGGACAGTTACATGCCTCTGGGATTTAAGCCATTTTAAGGTGAGTTTCAGCTCTGGAAGTCTACAACAAAGTTGTAGAGTACTTAAATACATTTCCATAACTATATAGCACACCTCTCTGGGCTAAAAGACCTGTGAGTTATGCCCTGTTGAAGATCAGCAAACTTGCTGTCCAAAACAGAGCACTCTCTTTTTCAGTCTTTTGGAACTACACTCATCCCTTTTCAATTTGTCTACCCAACCAGGGTCCTAATTGTTGAACCTAATGATTTTATTTCCTTTTTATTATTATTTTCATGCATATGCCAACAATATCTCGGTACTACGTTCCTCACAAAAGAAAATCCTAACCGGATCATACCGGCATATACGTCTCAAGTGTGGCACTAAACGGTCTCTCGCACACGTTTACTACACGGATACCTACGTGGTTAATACCTGCAGAAGACCACACAATAATGGTGCACTCAATGGTTGGTTTCATTTCAGGCAGTACCATATTTGAAAGTAAATACAAACGCCCGTATCATTTCCATACGGCCGTCCTTGAGTTAGGTCACGTCTCAAGGTACGTGATTGTGTTTCAACACCACACGACGGGGAACCCGAGTATGTCATAAACGGGTCGTCACGGTTGGGAATGTTATCAACCCAACAGATACCACCTACTGCCCTGCAGGGCACGCCGATGGCAAGCGCTGGTATGTCCTCCTGGGCTATTTCCAGACGAACACACTCTCGCGTTACTGACCACGCGATGGGGTCTCCAGTTATTTGCCTAATGCACGCTAGGGATCAGCGTTTCATATGAACTCAGGGACATGAAGAGTCCAAGAGGTTCATATTGACATCTCACACCATGCTGTGAGATCAATCCCTGAACCACGTTCCTCGTCAGGGGGAGCTAACCGAAATTGAACCGCTTTCGGTGGCGTTCCTTACCATACTTACCAGAGCGTAGGTGCGTCGTTACATAATTAAAATTCAGAATTATAACACATAAGTTAGTCTTTGCCACTTTAAGTAACTACACTAGTATAGTCCTTACTTGGGCAACTGACGAACCTCACCGTAAACCCTAAGTTTTCCCATAATACAGTCCTTAAGTACTGTGCTATCCCCACTGCAGCTCTGATACCAGGCTGTGGCGGACCGGAATCCGCTCATCCAGGATCGCAGAGGGTGGTGCCGCGCGATGCGATACCCGACAGCACATGTCATAAGAACACATTATATTACATGGGAAAACAAACTGAATGAACAAATTAGTACACTTCTCAGTTACAAACTGGGGTCTTTATTACACAGCGGAAGTTTCTTTTGTACAACTCACGCCCGTCTATCTAGCAAAAGTTGGTTGCCCAGCCCTAGGGCAATCCACACTAGCTGCACGTCTCAGCTCAGCGCGGCGTGTACGGCTCCCACTCAGCCGTAGTCCCCGACGGAGGGTAACCCTCGCCGGTGGACTCGTACTCCGAGTCCATCGGTGGCTCTCCACCAGAAAAACACATAAGCAGCTACCGTGAGCACGAAAGCTCAGCAAGGCTTAACCGACTCACCTACGCATGAAACTCTACATGAGGTGTAACATGACATAGGATAGCAATGTTGCAGCAAATGGACACGCCTACAAGTTCATCCTTAGTTCATCTTTTAGCAACAAGTTAACGGTTCATGAAGCTGAAATTTAGTGAGCAATATTTGGTGGCACACATGTAGCAATACAATTATGTCATAACAGCAATATGGAATCATAACATTTCATTCATTAGTCTACGTTACGACACAGTGAACAAGCGGTACTCGTCACCACGAGGGACGGCGAATCGACTCGATATACACCTGCAGGGAAACCCAAAGAGCACGTCACGTACGCCCACCCGTGGAGCTGCACAGCACGCTCACTCGATGTCGTACGGGACAACCTTTCACCCAACAGACCAAACATCGAACCGGTTGCACCGAAACGAGCAGGAGGTTCCCCAAACGGAGCATCTCTCTATGCCCGTTGGCAGATTTCCACCTTGCTGCCCTCAACCTACACCTATAAATCGGTGTGCTATGCCTCGACGCCCGGAGGTTTAGGCTACATCGGTTTATCAGGGCCCATATATCCGATATGCCTTCGGTACGTTCAATACTTGTTCAGCAGGGCCGCACATGGATCGGTCCTCAATCGACACGGGCAGGGCTGCGCACACAAGACTTCCTCTTGCTGCGCCCTAGCCCCTGCCTAGTCTCATTTTGCTTACTAAAGTGATCTCACATCACTCAACCGAACCCGTGTGTCCGAAGCCTATCTCACGAGTAGATTCCAACTACTCGACTTGTACCGAGGTCCTATGAAACATTAAGCATAGTCTGTCTACTCGAGGTCTTAGACACTACCCTCACTCTTAGGGAAAAATTATGGTCATGCAAGTGGGGTTCCATCCATCCTATACCTAATGCACAATCATACATCACCCTAATTATGTGAACAAAGTAAAACTTATAAAAAGGTTAATGCAAACCGGGGCTTGCCTTGTTGCTGCTGGTCAGTAGTTAGTTCTTCGTCTGGAAGCAGGAAGTCGAGAACCTCCGGAGCTTCGTCGCCTTCAGCGACTACACGTTATTGAAATACTACAAGTTAATTTAAATGCAATGTGTGAACTTGAATACATAATTGCTAATAACTCTAGCTAGCCCTCCCCTTTGGTTCTGAAATTTTTATGGTGGATTGGTAGGGTCCTAACCTGAGTTGTGACCAAGTTTTATTTGAAACAAAGTTCAATTGAACCTTGTACAAATAAAAGCCTGTTTGGTCAATATTTGAGCCTCTAAGTAATTCCAGGGTTTTTCATGGCTCCCATCCTTACTTTCTGGAAACTAGAAGTTAGGATGGTTCTAATGGAGTTGGTTTCATGTCATTAAAAGAATTCTGCACAAAGTTATGCCCTAATTAAGATTTGAGAAAATCCGAAAAATGTTTCTGTACATTTTTCTATTTTCTCAGGCAGTTCTCTTAATCACCCCATTAGGGTAACTAAATTAACTTGGATGAGTCTGAAAATTTTACTGGGATTCAGGGATTTTCTAGTGAACCTCTCAGCCCAATTTCAGAATTTTTCATAAAGTAGTTCTCCAGATAAAATTCCCAAGAGTTTAAATTTTAGGGATTTAATTCTGAAAAACTATTCACTTTCATGAGCTGAATTTGGTATTGATGGAAAGTACTCAGAATTCTGAGTTCAGCAAAATTTGGTTCATCGAATTTGGAGTTTCCTAGCCAAAGTTCTATTCATTTGAAGTTTGAACTAAAACTGGAAATTCCAAAAATGTTTAAATCCTGCGGGTGGGTCCACCGCACACGTGTCGACCGCTGGAGCCGAGCCACACGGGGCCACAGACTCCTTCCCGCGCGGCCGCACTGGATCCCGGACCACAGAGAATCCCACCCATTTATCTCCAGCCGCTGACGCGTGGGGCCTACCCCTTCGTCTTCCTCCGGCCACCTGCGCGACCCCGCCGCCGAGCTCGCCGGAGCTCTCGCCGGAGAGGGGTTCTGACCTTCGGAACTTGCTGATTCTCACCGCTAGTGCCTATCTCGGCCCGAGGAACACGGTGGTGCCCTCCCCAGAGCTTGATAACCACCGGAACAGTGCTCCCGCCGGCAACAGCGGCCGGAAGCTCACCGGCGACGTCCAACTCGGCGTCCCATGCACAATTTTCAATGCAGTTTGCTCGGGGAGCTCAACTGACACCTGCTGGTCACGGACATGGACATCGATCCCCGTGAAAACGGCGGCAACTACGACCTCATCGGCGACCTAGGCCGGATATTGGCTGTGCTCAGAAAACTTCGAAGAACCGTAACCCTAGCCCAGGGTTCTTACTGGTTTTCGATCCTAGGTGGCCGTGGCAGTGTATAGAGCGTGTGCGTGACTTGGTATGCCCGGTGATGAGCTAACCCCCACGAAATTTGAGATTTGGTGGGAGCTCGGTCTTAGGACCCCCGAAACTTTCCCGGCGAAATACTCCCCCGACAGCCCTTGAAATGGAGAACGGTTGGGACTAGAAGAATCAGCACCTCAAGGCGGTCCTTTCTTGTGTTGCTCGTCGGGCACGAGAGCGTCTGTGCTGGCTGGACGCCGGCGATCAGAGAGGGCGGCGTTTCTGTGCTCGCGCGGAACCGAGAAAGAAACTCGGTCGGGAGTGGTTCTTGTTTCTGAAACAGGAGGAAGGGTGGCGTGGGCTGTGCGCTGGCCTTTGAGCCGCGGTTTTGGCACAGTGAGGTGGCCGATTGCTGCCTCGGTGGCTCGCCGCCGTTCCCTTGCCTTGCGCGCGAAGCCGAGGTCGGCTGCAGCAACCGACTGCACCCTCGTGTGTGCAACTGACCTGTGGGCCTCCCTTTTACCCCTTTTTCCCTAATAATTCTTTTCTGTTTTTGGCTAATTATCCCACCAGCTACTCACAATTTAATGTGAGACTTAGTCACCAAGTCTTGGTTTAAATTTGAATTCTCAAATTTGAACTATGTTTGACTAAATTTGCTGCATGTTTAAACTGAAATTCAAATTCAGTTTTGAATTCTTGCAATTTTAGCTCCTGACAAGATGAACTCCAATGAGGATGAAAATTGGTGGGCTTACTCCAAAAAATGTGCTGAGTTTGAATATGAAGCTAACTTTTGAATTTGAGTGATGAAAGTTGCTACAATTTGAATTTACATTCAAATTGGCCTCTTTTTCAAATACCTCCAAAAGTGCCTCAAAAAGTGTTGGATTTCTATGAAACCTGGACTGAACCTTCCCAAGACTTTTTAAGTTCTAGGGGTGAGCTCAACCTCTCATGTTCATGTGTCCAAATCCCACTTTGTGAAAAGGAAGACTTTCCCCCCTAATCACTCTTTTGATGGAGGTTACTTGCTCTTCACAATATTTCCTAAGATATCCACAATAAAAACTGTGGTGCTGTGAAGTGAAGAAAAGTTTTTTGCATGTCCCTTTTCTTGGGCTTTTACAAAAAACATGGGATGGATGTTCGGTATGGTTATGGTATGGTCATTGGGATTGGTTTTGGGACTGTTTTGAGTCATGACATTGAGTTTGGTTCAGTTATACGAATATGAGATGGTTATGAATGTCTATGAGTATGAGATGAACTTGAGAAAGATTAATGGCTGGTTGAGACTTGATAAATGGTGAATTATGATGGAGAAATTGATGCTGAATTACTTGGTCATGTTGGGATAAAAATCACTTAAAAATAGTTGCTGTTTTTATCATGTTGTGAAATAAAGTTTGCTTGCTGCAATGACCCCTTTTTATTCCTACCTTGTTGTAAGCTACATGTCATACTTTTCCCGCACTTGCTGAGTACGACATGTACTCACCCTTGCATTATCACATTAACATCAGCAACAAGAGAAGTGTACTTCGAGGACCATGTGGAGTACTAGGCGTGCGAACTACCGTCAACATGCATGTGGAGTTGAAGATGGAGCCTGCTGCTGTTTAGTTGTTTCCGCTGTCGTTTAGAGACTTCCGCTGCAACAATAAGATAGACAATCATGAGTGATACAATTAGTCGATGTAATAAAGTACTTAAACACTATTTATTCATGGTTATATTCTGAATTCAGTTTGTGGATTACATGTGTATGTGTGATGATCATCCTAGGCACACATATGCATTAACCTGGTTCTGTTTTCGGAACCGGGTGTCACAGATTGGCATCAGAGCCACGTTGATCATAGGACGTAAGCCTAGCTAGAATGGACACTCTAAAACACATAGGAACACCGCTCTAAACTGATATTTTCAAAAATTGCTTGCTGCTGCACTTTTCTTGTCAACTCAGCCACCGCAAAGTGCTATTTTCAGCCCCTCTTTTCTCTGCTTTTGGACAACAACACTTTTGAATTCTTGCTTCATAGCTTCTGAAGTTTTGAAGCATTTTCTTCCTTCTCTAAAGTTTCTCATGTCCAATTTATAGATGCCGGTGATCAGGAGTATGACACGCATAAGTACTCGTTCACCACCACGTGGGAGTGCACTTAACCCCATTGAGGTGTCTGATGGACCATATTGGGAGGAGGTGAAGACGGAACCTCATAATGAAGATGAAGTCAATAGCTATATGCATGAGGAAGAGGACCCGGAAGAGGTGGAACCATTCGAAGTCGACATGGAAGATGATCCACAAGAACGGCATTGGTACGAACCACAGGAGGAGTTTCACATGGGTTTACACCCCGTGGAGCCTCATGAAGCTATGACGGGAGAAGATGAACCCGAGGAGGAGCCACCCCTTGCTGAGACCAATAATGAAGTTGATGAATGGGCGAATCATTCAGATCAAGAATTTCAATCCGATGGAATGGAAGGAGGACACACATCCAGGGAGCTCAAAAAATTTCTGGATTGCTGCAACTTATACCCGGAGTATCTCCTCAAGAAAGCCCCTCGTCTCGAACATGAACAGTGGAAGGCTGACGTAACCGTCCTATATAATGGTAGGGTTGTCAATCGGCACTTCACACCCCCCATGGAGAGCTACAAGGGTGGAAGCTATTGATGACGCTGCATGGGAAGCACTCACCGGAATGTGCTACGCCTTCCATGAGCAGATTGAGGGTACCACTTTTGATCTGCACCCGTGTCAGAAGAGTGGCACAAGGGAGATCATTGGACCCCATGTAACCGACCTTTCCAACCCACAAGCTGCTGACAAGTCACAAAGGTTGCTCGTGGAGTTAGGAAACAGCTACACAAGCGCACAAGAAGAGATCCGTTACCTCCGCAAGAAGCTGTATTTGCTGGAGAAACAAGAGGAGACTCGCGCCAACCCGGCAGCGAATGGAGCACCAGCGTCTTCTAACTCTACATGGACTGCTGACTCACCATGGCATGCGCCCATGTATGGATCACCCCTGTCACACGGCGGGAACAACACCAGTTCACATGATTAAGTTTAGGACTCCCATTGAATAAGCTGTAATAGGAACATTTAAATTGTAGTAGCATGAATAGGAGTGGTGTGTTGAACTTTTGTGATGATTGGTTGTGTTTGTGTGCTGGTGTGAGTTGTGGGACGCTTCGGCGAATGTCCACATCCACACATAGTGGAGAGATGTGAGATGCTTTGGCATGTGTTCACATCATCATATAGGCTGAAATTAATAAAGAAAGATATTTAGTTCATACACCTTGATGCATGTAGTTGGGGGGATCAATCTAAACTTCTATTTTCTATTCCACTCAACTCTCTCTCACAGATGGTGAGGGATAACGCCAGCCGTCAAAGGAGGAACGTTCGTGGCAACACTTGTAAAAGCCCAAGAAAAGGGACTTGCAAAAACTTTTCCTCACCTCACAACACCACACTTTTGTTGTGCATATCTTGTGAAAAATGGTGAAGAGCAAGTAACCTCCATCAAAAGGGTATTAGTTCAAACTTTCTACACGTATGATAAAACATGAGAGGGTGATTCGAAACTGTTGCATTCAAATTCATGGTTACAGCAGCTAACACCAGGATCAAAGTGCATATTTGGATTCCTTAGGTTCAAATTATGGGGGAGGCAAATTTTGAGAAGATTTGGAGGTCCTTTGATAGGGATATCAAAGAGAGTTGTGAATTTTCATTGAAATTTGAATTCAAATTTGAAACTGTGGCACAAATTGTCAAATGGCCAAATGGTTTTCGAATTTGGATCCCTCATAGCTGAATTTACATTAGGTCAAAAATTTGGAGATCTTTTTGGGCAGAGGGGAGCTGTGGGCCCCAATTGTCAGTGAGAAGGGAGGGAAGAAACTTACTGCTGAAGTCAACCGGTTCCACAGTTCACACCCGAGCGCGCTGCTCTCTCCCACGGGCTGCCACCGCACGGACGATCAAAGACCGGAAGCACCTCCCGAGCTGCTTAGGGGATTGATGTTTCTCCGCTTTTATCGTCTCCACCGAGAGCACAGCGTTCCTCACCGCCTCACAGCCGACGCTGAACGATCCCCGTGTGTCCTCGGCGATAAACGCGACCGCACAGAGGCGTGCCGTCGGTTCACCGCCGCCCGGCTGCTCCACCCCGTGGCACGACGCGCTAAGCTTCCCCACAGCACCGCCGAACTTCCTTTAGCGTGGCAGAAGCAAGAACCGGGTGCTAGCTCCGTCGGGACGTCGGCGTCGAGCTGATCTTCCTCCACAGCGCCGAAGAGAGCCGCCGCGACAAGATCACATCGCCCGGCCACCACAGAGCCTCTCCCATCGAGTTGCAAAAGCAAAAAGGTGCGCCAGTAACCCTTCTCGCTTCACAGCAACGCCGGCAGCGTGTCATGGACCGTGCTCGCCGGAATTTCAGTATTGCCGACGACATCCGATAATGGCCGAAGGTAGAAATTCGGCAAATTCTTCTCACACGTCGAACCACCGCCCACACGACGTAGCATACACCTTCTATACCCCTGTGCGCGTTCATAGGATCAAGAACCACCGAGAATCATCGAGTGAAGCCGCCGTTCATCGAGTTTTTCGTCTTTCGCCGGATTTTGACCTAGCCCGACGGTGAGGTCATAATTCCGGCGAGTTCCAGCAAGATCGGCGGTAGGGTCCGTGTTCCCCTCAGTGCAGTGATGCTGTACGAGCAAATGGCGACATGTTTGCCGCGATGAAACGCTCTAGCGACATCGCCGGAGTTGCCACAGACGCTGTCGCCGTCGCACCGAGGTTTCCGGCCATTGCCAATCGGAGCTACGCCCGGCGACGTGTTCCTCACATGAAAATACGTGGGGGCGGCTAGAATCAGCAAGTTCCAGGCACCGGACGGCCCTCCCGGCAAGAACTCCGGCGAGCTCGGCGGCGGGATCGCGCGGTCGTCGGGAGGAGGAAGACGACTGGGGGCCCCGCATGTCAGTGGCGATATTTTAAATCGTCAGATCCGCTGTGGCCCGGGATCCAGTGTGGGGACGCGGGAAGGGTCCTGTGGCCCCGTGTGGCTCAGCTCCAGCGGTGACACGTGTGGGCTGGGCCCATGGTCAGAGTTTAAAATTTTCTCCGGATTATTTAGAATTCCAGATTTAGTTCAAACTTTAGAACCCCATAACTTTTGCTAGGAAGCTCCAAATTTGGTGATTCAAATTGGGTTGGATTCATCTTGCCTAGCTCTGTCCAAATATGCAACCCAATTTGTATGAAACCTATTATTTAATTCTGGAAAATTCTTTAAACCTTTTCAGCAAGAGAATTTTAGAGGGAGTTTGGTTCATCCAAAAATCCCCAAATTTTGCCAGAATGTTCTTTAGGATGTTAGTGAACCCCTGTAAAAGTTTCAGACCATTTGGAGTTGATTTGATTAGAGCAATTCAAATTTGAAGGTGCTGTTTTCATCTGAATACAGAAACATTTTCAGAGAATTTCCAAAACTTTGAAATTCAGTTCTGGGAAAATCTTAGCTCCAAAAATACTAGGAAAATTCATGCAGACACTGTGAGCTATAAGGGAAATTGTAGTTCACTCAGTTAGGCATGAACAGGGGTGTTACCTCAGAATTAATTCTTCTTTGCTTATTTGCTAAGAGAATTATTTTGAGCAAACCACTCAATGAAAAGTGCTAATGTTTGGTCCAGAGGGTTTTCTTGTGACAAGGAATTCACACAAAAATTATCAGCTCCATTGGAGCTCTGGATCAACCCTGTCCTGTTTAACCACTTGAGGGATTAATATGGAAAAAGGGGAAAAACCACTTAGCATTTAACCATGTGCTTAGGTCTAAGCCCAAACCACCAACACCCAGTTCATCTTTAAATTCTTAAACAGAGTTCCAGTTGTTAGAGACTGGTTATTAGAACTAATAGCAGAAGTATTACCCTAAACCCATGTGCATATTCATTAACATGTAGTATTTTATTAACGTATAGTCGCTGAAGGCGAGGAGGCTCCGGAAGTACTCGACTTCCTACTTCCGGAAGAAGAACTAACCCCTGACCAGCAGCAACTAGGCAAGACCCCGTTTGCATTAACCTTTTTATAAGTTTTAATTTGTTTACATGTGTCATGTGAAGTATGATTGTGCATTAGGTATAGGATGGATGAAAAGCCCACTTGCATGACCAACATTTTTCCATAAGAGTGATGGTAGTGTCTAAGATCTCGAGTAGACAAGCTATGCTTAATAATTTCATAGGACTTCGGTACAAGTCGAGTAGGTGGAATCTACTCGCGAGATAGGTTGGGACACACGGGTTTGGTTTGAGTGACGGGAGATCACTTTAGTAATGAAAATGAGACTAGGCAGGGGCTAGGGTGCAGCAAGAGGAAGTATTGTGTGCGCAGCCCTGTCCGTGTCGATTGAGGACCGAGCCGTGTGCGGCCCTGCTGAACAAGTATTGAATGTACCGAAGGCATATCGGATATATGGGCCCCGATAAACTGATGTAGCCTAAACCTCCGGGCGTCGAGGCATAGCACACCGATTTATAGGTGTAGGTTGAGGGCAGCAAGGTGGAAATCTGCCAACGGGCATAGAGAGATGCTCCGTGTGGGGAACCTCCTGTCTGTTTCGGTGCGACCGGTTCGACGTTTGGGCTGTTGGGTGAAAGGTTATCCCGTACGACATCGAGTGAGCGTGCTGTGCAGCTCCACGGGTGGGCGTACGTGACGTGCTCTTTGGGTTTCCCTGCAGGTGTATATCGAGTCGATTCGCCGTCCCTCACGGTGAATAGTGCCACTTGTTCACTGCGTCGTAACATAGATAATTTATGAAATGCTATGCTTCAATATTGCTGTCATGATATAATTGTATTGCTACATGTGTGCCACCAAACATTGCTTACTAAATTTCAGCTTCCTGAACTGTTAACTTTTGCTAAAAGATGAACTAAGGAGGAACTTGTAGGCGTGTCCATTTGCTGCAACATTGCTATCCTATGTCATTGTACACCTCATGTAGAGTTTCATGCTTAGGTGAGTCGGTTAAGCCTTGTTGAGCCATCGTGCTCACGGTTGCTTCTTAAGTGTTTTTCAAGTGAGGAGCCACCCACGGACTCGGAGTACGAGTCCACCGGCGAGTGTTACCCTCCGTGGGGACTACGGCTGAGTGGGAGCCGTACACGCCGCGCTGACCTGAGACGTGCAGCTAGTGTGGGTTGCCCTAGGGCTGGGCAACCGACTTTTGCTAGATAGGCGGGCGTGAGTTGTATAGAGTAGACTTCCGCTGTGCAAAATAAATACTAGTTTGTAACTGAGTATTGTACTACTGTGTACATTCAGCTTGTTTTCCCATGTAATATATTGTGTCCTTATGACGTGTGCTGTCGGGTGTCGCATCGCGCGGCACCACCCTCTGCGATCCTGGATGAGCGGATCCGGGTCCGCCACAGCCTGGTATCAGAGCTGCATTGGGGATAGCACAGTACTTAAGGACTGTATTACAGGAAAACCTAGGTATACGGTGAGGATTCGATAGTTGCCCAAGTAAGGACTATATTAGCATAGATACTTAAAGTGGCAAAGACTAACCTATGTGTTATAATTCTGAATTTTAATTATGTAACGACGCACCTACGCTCTGGTAAGCATGGTAAGGAACGCCACCGAAAGCGGTTCAATTTCGGTTAGCTCCCCTGACGAGGAACGTGGTTCAGGGCCAGGTCTGACAGCTTGGTGTGAGACGTCAATATGAAACTCTTGGACTCTTCATGTTCCTGAGTTCAAATGAAACGCTGATCCCTAGCGTGCATTAGGCAAGTAAATGGAGACCCCATCGCGTGGTCAGTAACGCAAGAGTGTGTTCGTCTGGAAGTAGCCCAGGAGGACATACGCAGCGCTTGCCATCGGCGTGCCCTGCAGTGCAGTAGGTGGTATCTGTTGGGCTGATAATATTCCCAATCGTGACGACCCATTCATGACATACTCGGGTTCCCCGTCGTGTGGTGTTGAAACACGATCACGTACCTTGAGACGTGACCTAACTCAGGGACGGCCGTATGGCAATGATACGGGCGTTTGTATTGCTTTTTATTATGATCCTGCCTGAAATAAAAACAACCATTGAGTGCACCATAATTGTGTGGTCTTCTGCAGGTACTAACCACGTATGTATCCATGTAGTAAACGTGTGCGAGAGACTGTTTAGTGCCACACTTGAGACGTATATGCCGCTATGATCCGGTTAGGATTTTCTTTTGTGAGGAACGTAGTACCGAGATACGGTAGGCATATGCATGAAAAATAATGATAAAAAGGAATTAAAATCATTAGGTTCAACATCTAGGACCCTAGTTGGGTAGACAAATTGGATAGTGATGAGTGTAGTTCCAAAAAGACTGAAAACAGAGTGCTCTGTTTTGGGCAGCAAGTTTGCTGATCTTCAACAGGGCATAACTCACAGGTCTTTTAGCCCAGGGAGGTGTGCTATATAGTTCTGGAAAGGTATTTAAGTACCCTACAACTTTGTTGTAGACTTCCAGAGCTGAAACACACCTTAAGATGGCTTAAATCCCAGAGGAATGTAAACTATCCAGAACCAGGATGGAGTAAAACATTCTCTGAACTGTTCTGTTTTTTTCAAACATAACTCCCAATGGAAAAACCTAAAAATTCATATGTTACATTTGTAGAAAGGGTATAAGAAGTGTTACATCCTTGCAATTCAAAGTTTCTGAAATTTCAGCACAGAATTCAGTGGAAATCAGAGTTGAAAACAGCAACTTCCCCAAAGGAGGTGCTGTTGAAATTCTTCCAGGAATTCTGTTGACTTTGAATGACCGTGACTTTTTAACCCGAGCTGATATGAGGGCAAATAAGTACTCGTTGGAAAGATACTGAAGTTAAATTTAACTTTGGTATTCAGCTTGAGTCAAGAAAATGCCCAAAACCAGATCAAAACTTGGAATAGGTAGGAACTTGTCATTCTGACAGAGGAGTGACAGTTGAACTCATTGGAGAGGGTGTTGTACCCTAAGGGGGGTTTACGTGATGACAAAGCGATAGTAATATCTCGTAGTGACCAAACCTAGTTATGGTGAGCTTCCAAAGAGGAGGTTCATCAAGTTGGATTAAACTAGCTTGTATTTGGTCTGGTAATGGTGTAGCTTGTGCAAAGTTATTACATTATCTACATACGAGATGTATCGCATGTTTCATTGTCATTATGTTTTTACACCTATTTTTATTGAACTGCATGCAATATGTTGTGGGACTGATGTTTATTGTCGTATGGTTGCAGATGGTTCGTACTAGGACCACACAGCAGGGAGGCGATGACTCCCAGCAACCGGCCTACGACAGCACCCCGCAGCAGCAGCCACCACTGCCGCCTCCGCTTACCCTAGCGGATGTGATAGCGGCACTGGTGGGAGGTCGTGAGGAGCAGACCGACCTGCTCCGCACGATCGTGCAGAATACGTCTCAGGCGGGGGGACGTCAGGATAGAGGGCCTCGTGAGCCCCGTGAAGTGTCGTACTCGGACTTCATGAGTACGCACCCTCCAGTGTTCACCGAAGCAGAAGAACCACTAGAGGCTGACAACTGGCTGCGGACCATCGAGTCCAAGTTCGGGCTGCTCCAATGCACGGAGCGGCAAAAGACCTTGTTCGTAGCGCAGCAACTCCACGGTGCAGCTGGTGCATGGTGGGCGAACTATGTCGCCTCACGCCCGGCTGGCCATGTCGTGGAATGGGAGGAATTCCGGGATGCGTTCCGCGCCTATCATATCCGTCCCGGGATCATGAAGAGGAAGTTCCAGGAATTCTTGGAGCTGAAGCAGGGCGGGAGGAGTGCCCATGACTACTCCCGTACCTTCAACCATCCGGCGCAATATGCGTCTGACTACATCTCCACCGAGGAGAAAAAGCGGGAGCACTTCTATCGGGGGTTACACCCCGAAATGAAGACGCATCTCGTGCAATGGAATCGCGGCACCTTCAACGACTTAGTCAATGCCGCGATCATGCAAGAGGACTGTAAGGACCTCAGTTTTTGACACACATTTGCAGTGTTCATCACCACACCACACACCTCATTTGAGGAAGGATGATGAACACAAATGAATAGCAAGTAACAATTATCAACATGCTCATTAGAAAACAAACTCACATATTGCCAAAGTGGTATTTCACACATGTGATATAAGGGGGGGCTGGACATATGAAAACTCCTATACATTGTTAAGGATGTCCATGCCAAGTTTCACCCAAATTCAAAACCTTTTTGAGGTCATTTTGGGTATAGTTAAGAAGAGGGCAGTTTGAAACCATATTCAAATTCAAACTGTTTTTATCCCATGAATTTAAAAGTGGGAGGCATATTCTTACTCAGCACATTTTTGTGAGCCCACACACCAATTTTCACTCCATTTGGAGTTGATCTTGACATGAGCTAAGTAGGACAAATTCAAACTTCATTTGAATTCAAAACTGCACTTGTGCTGAAATTCACTCAAACCAAACCCAATTTGAACTTTGATCAATTCAAATGGTTCATGGGTGAATAATTTGAATTACCAGGGGTATTATGGGGCTCACTGTTTACAACAGTGATTAGGAGTAAATTTCAGAGGTTAAAACTGGAAGTGGGACCCACATGTCAGCCACTGCTCAGATCAAACCGACTGAGACTTTTCTCACTCGGGTCACCAAGCCGCCGCTGCGATCGCCACCAAGGGCAGCCGCCGCGCCAGCAGCTGCTTGCCCACGCGCGGGCGTGAGGCGGTGCAGAGCCTTCTTAAGGCGCCTGCCCCCCTCCTCGGCCGAGGCATCGCCGTTCTTCCCCGCAAGAACTCAGCGCCGGCCGAAGTTTTCCGCAGCTCGGAATCGATCGGAGAACGCCGATCACAGCTCCCTCCGTCCACTCCAGAGCCCCAGCAAGGTACTATAGACCTCCTCCGTCCTCCCCGCTGCTAGAATTCAGTTGAAACCGATTGATATCGGCTGTGCCGAAAGATCAAATTCGGGACTTGGAACCGCCGCACCTCGGGCTCCCGTGGACAGCCCAACCAGGGCGTTATTACGCCCGAGCCAAGGCACCCTTGGACGCGCCGGTGACCGGTGCTGCTCACCCCCAAGCCACAGCTCGAGTGGTTGCTCACCGGCGGCGAATTTCCATTTTTCCCCTTTCTGTGTGCAGAACGACCTTCGGGTGCGAGTCTGTTTAATTCGTGCTCTAGAAAGGATTAGAGGGCCTCAATCCGCTCTCACACAAGCTAGACACGGTAATGCACAAGTTGCCTTCACAACCTCTATACCCGGCGTAATTCGAGGTTTACCAATGGCGGCATAAACGGGAGGCATCGGGCACACGGTGAGGACATATTTCGGGCCTTCCCCGAGCTGCCTCGAGCTCATGTCGACCTTCTCTGAGGTCCACTGATGCTTCCCGACCGATTCCTCGAGTAGTTGAGGTGCTAGGGTAGTCAGCCGACATGGCCGAAGTCGTTCCGAGGTGGCGGCTCGTCGCTGACCATACTCCGGCCATTGTCATGAACAGATGACCCTAGAATCCTGTTCCCCGAGTAAAAGTAGGCAGGGGCGGCCAGAATCATGAAGTTTGGAGCTGTACAGAAGCCGGCGGCGAGCTCTCCGGCGAGGTCCCTCGGCGGCAGAGCGCGGGCATCGGGAGGTTGACGAAGGGGTGGACCCCAGCTGTCAGCGGGAGATTTTTTGAATCGGGATCCGGCTGCGGCCGGGATCGGGTGTGCTGGCGCGCCAAGTCCTTGTGGGCCGCGGTGTGCTGTCGCCTCAGCGTGCGACGCGTGTCCCCTGGGCCCACGCGCGAGTTTAAACTTTTCCCCGATTTTCAGAATTCTTCCAAACTTCAAATCCTCATAACTTTGGCTAGAAAGCTCCAAATCGAGTGAACCAAATTTGGTCGGATTCAGCTCTTTGAGTACTTTTCAGCAAATCAAGTTTCACTTCATGAAAACCCTTAATTCTCCAGAATTAATTCCTCAAAGTTTAAATTGTTAGGAATTCTAACTGGAGAATCCTTTGGAGGAAAATCCTGAAATTTTGCTGGGATGTTCACCAAAATATCCCTGAACTACCATAAAAATTTCAGATCCATTTGAGCTAATTTGATCCACCTAATAGTGTGATTAGTGAAACTGTTCCAGAGAAAATAGAAAATGTTCAGAAACATTTTCAAAATTTTCTTTGAAATTGTTTAGCTCATAACTTTAGCTAGGAACCTTCAAATTAAGTGAGACCAACTCCATTAGAACCCTCTGAAAATCTAGTTTCAAGAAAGTCATAGTTTGTTTCATGAAAATCCCTAAAACACCCTAAGAGTTCCAATTAAGGTCAAGGACATAATTAATTGTGGAGGGCTCAAATGAGCTTTACTGCAACTAAAACTTGACCAAATCTCTGTATAGGTTGTAACCAGGCCCCAGTAAAAATTCACAGCCATTGGGTCTGTCTAGCAAGGATTATAGACCTCACAACTTTAAACTTAATACAAATGCATTTAAATTTATACATGTATTCCTTCTATCATGTAGTCGCTAAGGTCGAGGAGAAACCCGAAGTCCTAGACTTCATAACTCCGGAGGAGCAGCTAGCCTACGACCAAGAGCAGCAAGGCAAGCTCCGGTTTGCATTAACCATTTTACAAATTTTCATTGTTTTGAGCACATACTTGTTTACTTTATTCTTTGTATTAGAGTCTTGTTTGGAAACCCAATTGCATTGCCAAGAACACTATGGGTTGGGTTTAGGATTGTAAACCCCGTTAGCTACTGCAATGCTAAGATAGTGTAGGATTCGGTACAAGTCGAGTAGTTGGAACTACTCGCGAGCATAGGCTAGAGGCACTCGACTCGGGTAGTGATAGAACATGAAACAAATGGCAATAAAATGAGACCAAGTGGGGGGTAAGGGCAGCAGGACTTTGGAGCCTGTGTGCTGTAGCTCCGCTTGTGTCGATTGAGGACCGAGCCGTGTGCGGGCCTGTTGAACAAGCTAGAACAGTACCGAAGACCTACCGGCTATATGGAAACCGGGAAACTGATGTAACTCGGGTAGCTGGGTGTTGAGGCATAGCTGGTCGTTCAGAGGGTAGGTTGAGAGCTCGAGGTGTAAATCGGCTGGCGGCACTGAGATGCGCGTGCAGAGACCTCTTGCTCGGGACGATTCAACCGGTTCAACATTTGGCTGACGGGTGAAAGGTAGTTGCGTACGGCGTCCGTGATGGTTGTTGTAGGCAACATCGAGTACGGGCGTACGTGACGGGTTGTTCGGGTAACCCTGCAGGTGTAAATCCATTATAATCGCCGTCCCTCGCGGTCAGTGAGTACCACTTGTTCACTGTACCGTGACGTATAAAGAACAGGCTAGTCACATGTTAAAATGTTGCTGATTGAAAGATAGACATTGATTGTTAATGATATGCTGTAGCTTAGAGCTAACTAAAGTTCTTTTCAACTTTGGGCAAAGTACATGAGAGAAATGCGTTTCTTGTTTGATTGCAGCTCTCTCATGTGCCTTAGCGTAAGGTTCTCCACAACCTGCTGCTAAAACTTGAAAGTAAGGTTCTACTAATTAGGCGAGTCCTTGCAAATGATTTTTACCTCATGTAACCCATTACCCCTCATGTAGAAGTTCCATGTTTAGGTGAGACGGGTCAGACTTGCTGAGCCTTCGTGCTCACTGCTTGTGTTTGAAGCTTTTGCAGGGTTCTATGAGGAAGGGACTCCCGAAGAGGAGACGGAACCCCAGGAGGGGAACCCCGTCGAGTGGGAGTCGTGCACGCCGCAGAGTTAGTGTGCGTGTGTGCTAGCAAGGACACGTTCGAGGGCTGAACGTGCACTTGATGCTTAGTCTACGCCCGTGAGTGTAGACTGAACTTATTTTGATGTAAACATGTTCATAACTTGTTTATGTAATAAAATTCCGCTTCCGCTTTGTACCTTTGATGTGTGTTATCCGGTGGTGTGCAACGCAGCACCCCTCAGCGTGATCCTGGCTTGACAAGACCGTGGGGTCGTGTCAGAGTGGTATCAGAGCTCGCTTGAGGTTTAACACAGTACAAAGGTCTTCTTTTTCAAAAATCCAGTGAGGAACGAGTTAGTAGCCCGTATAAGGATGTTATTAGCATATATAAAGTGGCATATTAACCTATTTGTTATGTCGGAAAATCGTGCATCTCGGGACGTTCATGTCTTGGGGGGTGCACGTAAGCGCTGTCCACCAGTGCGCACAAGCTGAAGGGTGGAGCCCCACGGGTGGCAGCTAACCCGACCCGCTTTAGTATCCTCTACGACTCTTCGTGTCATTTGGGGTATTCGAGCAACGTCTGTCCCTGGCGTGCGTGGTGTAACTTGGGAGACCCCGTCACGTGGTCTGAAACGTGAACACGTAACTCAAGGCGTGTTTGGCTTGAGAACATCCGGGCGAGTGATGACGGCCGGTTGTACAAACTGTATGGATTCCAGGCTCAGTGTGCAGCCGAGTCTGACGATTGCTTGAGTTTCTGCAGGTAGCCTGACTACGAAACGGTAGACGTGTAGCATCCGTGTGCAAGTGACGTTTAGTGCCACTGAAATAACGAAGTCGGCTAAGTCCGGTATAGGTTTTTCTTTGTGAGGACGTAGTACCGACATAATCTGGTGACGCATCAACGTCACACCCCATTAAATGAACAACTTCATTTAAAAACTTGAAGGTTTTGATCCAAAGCAGTAAAATTGATGAAACTCCTTCCCTTGAACAGGATATTCAAAGTTAACAAGTTTTCAACTTATAGGTTGTTAAGGACAGAGCACTCTGGTTTCAGCTGAATCAAGGCTGGAGTTAATCAGAGGTTAGAGGTTGAGTTCTTTCGAGGTTAGGGTCATATGATACATTCCTGGAAAGCTTTGGAAGAGCTTTACAACTCTTCTGTTGAGATACAGGGGTGTTTCATCCCCTGACCACTCGAAAACTGCAGTAGAGTTGAAACTGTCCAGAAAACAGGACAGAGTAAAGACTCTCTGTAAACTCTCTGTAAATTAAGCATAACTTCCTGCTTAAAAATCCAAAAATAGAAACTGAGGTAGTTCTGAAAATATTATGAGATGGGTTACAACTTTGTAACAGAAATTTTTGTCAGATTAGGGACAGAATTAACTGGAATTCTTGGATTAAATCAGTACCGAAAGCAGGGAGGTGCTGTCCAATTGTTTCGAGAAATTCTGTTAACTTTGACATCTCATAACTTTTGAACCAGGACAGATATTAGGCCAAGTAAATGCTTTATGGAAAGCTATTGAAGTTAGTTTTAACTTTGATGTTGAGCTCCGGAATTAGTTTTGCTTTTAACATGGCGTAAATCAGGTTGAAATTGAAACTGGTCAGGGCTGTCATGGGAACAGCAGATCAGCAGTCAAATTTGTTTAAAATTTGAACTATGTTTCAAAGTTTTATGGGTTCAATCACATGTCTTATGTTATAACTCAATGGTTTACTGTTTAAATAAATATTTGACATTTCTCAAATATATTTTTACAGATGACAGCAGATAAGCAATTGGAGAACGGGTGGGTGGTATCCCACTGTTCTCACCACAACGGTTATCCGGAAACATTGAGGCAGATGCTTCAATATTTCGGATATACCCAGATGCCACAGTACTTTGCCAAGGAAGAAGGCGAAGAGGGGAACAAGACGTGGATGATCCATGTCGAAGTCCCAGCAGGACCTACGCCACCCGGTTGGGTGCCGTTCACCGTCACGGTGAGAGGAAGGCAACCGGAAGGGGTGTGGCAAGTGGCAGCCCGTGACACTATGTCACGCTTCTGCCAACTACACGTGCAGGCTATGGAGGGCACTCCATACGCGCTCGTTCCGGTGGAGGGGCGGGCTCAGCATATGTGGGAAGAGAGGTACCTGGAGGCAACGGACCCGAGTTGCCCAAGGTACAACCCCGCGGAGGCAAACCTTAGCCTCCAGATGAGGGCGGGAAACGCCGTGATGGACAGCCAAGCTGTTCATACAGAGTATCTCGCCACAAAGCTCAAGGAGAGCACAAGCCGTGGAGATCATTTCGAGAGTGCTCACAGCGCACTCCGCAATGTGCTCCTTCTGACGATTAAGCGACTGAATGAACAGCATAATCAGTTGCATCGTCTGAAGAAGGCGAAGAGAAAAAGCCGTGTCGACATCGCGGCGTTACAAGAACTGGTACAAAATCTGACCCAGCAGAACGAGGAACTTACTCAAGAGCGGGACGACGCTATTGAGGAAGGGCAAGGCTGGGAAGAAGATTATAACTAGGATATGGACGAGGTGCATGCTTTGCAGGACCTCGTGCCCCTGGTGTTAGGCGTACCGGTGGTCTTGGGTCTTCCAGCAATGGGAGAACCCGGAATGGGAGAAGAGGTGCTAGATCCAGAGCCACCAGCAGAGGTACCGGAGGAGGACGACCCACAGGAGGTCGAGTTCTACTCCGAGTAGGGGGTTACGGTTGCCAAGTAGGGCTGCTAGGGTAGCGTAACCCAACTTTTGTAATCGGTGACATGTCGTGTAGACAGTAGCGTATGTATAGGTAGTGACGACATGAGCACGACTTCTCGGAGATCCGAGAATAATGTATCTTGTATAAAGTTTATGCTTTATCAATATATGTGAATGTTGTGCAAATTAATCATGTGTCACTTCAATACCTATGGTTGCTTATGGGATTTTAAGTAAGACATGTACTAATCGCTGCTGTTTTGAATTTCAGAATGACGCGTACTCGTGCCAACCCTGACGTTGGGGGTACCAGTAAAGGAGGAGAGACCTCCCAACCACCTCCCGAGGACTCCTCGGGACAGCAGCAGCAACAGCAACAGCAAACACCGCCACCACCACTGCCAACTGTTACATTGGCCGACATCGTCGCGGCAATGGCGGGTTCGCATCAGCAGCACACAGAGTTGCTGCAGACTCTCATCGCCAATACGTCTCGCTCAGAGAGACGTCAAGACCGGGAGGAGCGTCAACAGAGCTCCTACTCCGACTTCCTGGCGACTCATCCCCCGGTATTCTCAAGGGCGGATGAACCACTTGACGCGGACAACTGGCTCCGCGCCATAGAGATGAAGTTCGGGCTGCTCCAGATAAGCGAGCAGCGCAAGACTCAGTTCGCAGTCCAGCAGCTCCAAGGATCCGCGAGCGCATGGTGGGCCAACTTCTGTGCTTCACAGCCCACCGACCGAGTGATGACCTGGGCAGAGTTCCGGATGGCCTTCAGAGCCTATCACATCCCGCCAGCTCTGATGAAGAGGAAGACGCAGGAGTTCCTGCACTTGCAGCAAGGGAGCCGGAACGCGCTGGAATACTCTAGGGCGTTCAACGATCTCGCGCTTTACGCGTCATATCACGCAGATACTGACGAGAAGCGGCGGGACCACTTTTACCAGGGGCTTAACCCGCTCCTGAAGGACAAGTTGGCGATGTTCAATCGCGGCAGCCTCAACGACATCATTGATGCTGCGATTGTTCAGGAGGACTCCAGCAAGGAGTTAGCGGCGGCGGAGAGGAAGCGAAGCGCGCCGCAGAGCAGCGGAGAAGGAGGCGGTCCTTCTCAGAAGTTTCGGATGGTGAATCACCCACCATCAGGTCCACGCTGGCAACCACCACCGCGGTCGATGCCGTTCCGCAGTCGGCCGTACTCTTCACCGGCATTCAGGCCGGCACTGCCAGTACCACCGCAACAACAACAGCAGCAGCGGGCGATGCCGCATGCGTATGCACCTCAGCAACGCATGCCGGGCTTTCGTCCCCCAAGCACTACACCAGCAGCGGCCACATGTTACAAGTGTGGTCGTCCAGGACACTTCGCGAGCAGTTGCCCGGAGAGGCAAGGCGGCGGAGTGGCACCACAGTTTCCGGGGAGGAATCAACCCCGGAACCCTACTAATGCGCGGCGGGCAAACCCTAGGCCCGGCACCATCCACCAGCTTGCCATTGAGGACGTGCCGGAGGGCGAGCCAATCCTTGCGGGTATGTTCCAACTCCACCAGAATCCCGCTATAGTACTATTTGATTCAGGCGCCACGCATAGCTTCATTAGCCAAGCTTTCATTGATAAATGTAGCTTGCAAATACTACCCACCGATAGTCCTTATGTGATCTGTTCACCGGGTGGGAAAATTTCAGCAAGCATGATGGTCCCAAAAGCGCCATTGTGCTTAGATGGTAGAGTTTACCCTACGTCTCTCATAATTTTAGAGGGACAAAAGGTCGATGTCATCTTAGGGATGTCGTGGTTAACCCGCCACGGCGCTGTTTTAGACACCGTCCTCCGAGTCGTGCACTTGAACTCAGAAGTGCACGAGCCTCACTCCTTATTTCTGGACAGTCCAGAAATAAAACTTCGAAGTGTCTATCAAGCCACAACCATCAGATTGGAAGATATTCCGGTGGTCCGAGAGTTCCCTGATGTATTCCCGGATGATTTGCCGGGATGCCGCCTGATAGAGAGGTGGAGTTCAAGATTGAACTTGCACCTGGAACCATGCCAATATTCCGAAGGCCGTACAAGATGGCACCCAAGGAGTTGGCTGAACTGAAGACTCAGCTCACGGACCTCCTGGAGAAGGGATTTATTAGGCCGAGCTCCTCGCCATGGGGCTGTTCGGCGTTATTTGTCAAGAAGAAGGATGAGACGTTGCGGCTTTGCGTGGACTATCGTCCATTAAATGCTGTAACCATCAAGAACAAGTACCCGTTGCCACGGATCGACATGTTGTTTGATCAGTTGGTCGAAGCAAAGATCTTCTCCAAAATGGATTTAAGATCCGAGTACCATCAGATTAAGATAAGGGCGGAGGACATCCCAAAGATAGCTTTCTCGACAAGGTACGGACTTTATGAGTACCTGGTCATGTCCTTCGGCCTCACCAATGCTCCAGCTCACTTCATGTACTTGATGAACTCGGTGTTCATGCCGGAGCTGGACAAGTTTGTCGTGGTCTTCATCGACGACATCCTGGTATATTCCAAGTAAGAGGAAGATCACAAGAAACATTTGCGTATAGTCTTACAACAGCTGCGGGATCACAAGTTATACGCAAAATTCAGCAAATGCGAGTTTTGGATATCGCATGTGCCTTTCCTCGGGCATATCATCTCAGCGGAGGGTATCGCTGTAGACCCGAGCAAGATCACTCAAGTGCTGAATTGGAAATCCCCGAGAACTGTTCACGAGGTACGGAGTTTCCTCGGGCTCGCGGGATATTATTGGAGGTTCATTCCGAACTTCTCGAAGATTGCCAAGCCAATGACAGAGCTGCTGAAGAAGACTACCAAATATGTTTGGAGTCCAACATGTGAAGCAGCATTCAAGACTTTAGTCAAGCACCTGACATCAGCACCGGTTTTGGCGCAGCCAGACACAACAAAACCGTTCGATGTGTACTGCGATGCATCCGGCATTGGGCTCGGATGTGTGCTGATGCAAGACTGAAGGGTGGTCGCATATGGGTCATGGCAGCTTAGAAACCATGAGCAAAATTATCCAACTCACGATTTGGAGCTCGCTGCCGTGGTACTTGCACTAAAAATGTGGAGGCACTACCTACTCGGTGACCTCGTACATTTATATACCGACCACAAAAACCTCATGTACATATTCACTCAGAAAGAGCTGAACATGAGGCAATGAAGATGGTTAGAACTGATAAAGGATTACGAGATAGAGATCCATTATCATCCGGGCAAGGCAAACGTAGTGGCAGATGCGCTGAGCCGCAAGTCACACGTCAATAATCTGACCATCACACCGTTGGAAGAGAGCGAACCACCACTACATGTGATTCCACACGCAGCTCTCTACAACCTAGCTTTGATCCCCACCATCCGTGAAGAGATAGCGGCAGCCCAGAAGAATGATAAGGGCATGTCACATTTGCGGAGACGTGTAGACAGTGGGGAGCTGAAGTGTTTCCGGAAGGACGGGGACGGCGTCCTATGGTTCAAGGACCGGATTGTCGTACCCCGAAACCCGGAACTACGGAAGAAGATCTTTGATGAGGCTCACTTATCAAAGTTCTCTATTCACCCCGGCAGCAACAAGATGTATCAAGAACTCAGAAGCAAGTTTTGGTGGACACGGATGAAGCGCGAGGTTGCAAAATACGTGTCCGAGTGTGATACATGTCGAAGGGTGAAGGCAGATCATATGCGGAAACCGGGACTGCTGCAACCACTGGGCATTCCTGCCTGGAAGTGGAAGGATGTGAGCATGGACTTCATCGTCTGTTTACCCACCACCTTGCAGAAACATGATTCTGTGTGGGTGATCGTCGATCGGCTCACCAAAGTTGCCCATTTCATCCCGGTCAACACAAATTACAACGCCAAGAAGTACACTGAACTGTACATCTCACGGATCCTATGCTTATAAGGCGTACCCCGTACCATCATATCGAACCGGGGCACTTTATTTGTGTCCCGTTTTTGGGAGCAGCTGCACGCTGCCTTGGGGACGAAACTGATCCGTAGTTCAGCATACCACCCGCAGACGGACGGGCAAACCGAGCGGGTAAATCAGATCCTAAAAGACATGCTACGAGCTTGCGCTATCAACCACGGCAAGAATTGGGATGATCACTTGCCGTTAGCTGAGTTCTGGTACAACAATGGGTACCAAGCAAGCATCAAGATGGCGCCCTACGAGGCGCTATACGGGCGGAAATGCCGCACACCGTTGAACTGGTGTGAGTCTGGCGAAAGGGTTACCTTCGGGATTGACCTCGTCAACAACGCGGAAGAAAAGGTTCGACTGATTCAAGCAAAGCTAAAAGCCGCTCAATCCCGTCAGAAACAATATGCGGACCGGAGAAGGCGCCCATGACAATTCGAAGTTGGAGATCACGTATACCTACGGGTGTCTCCAATGAAGGGCGTAAACAGATTTGGGGTGAGAGGAAAGTTGGCACCCCGATTCATCGGTCCATTCCAGATTACCGAAAGATGTGGATCAGTGGCGTACCGGCTGAAATTACCAGAAGCACTTTCCGGTGTGCACGACGTCTTTCACATTGCCCAGCTGAGGAAGTGTCTTAAGCTATCAACTACCGTTCAGCTGGAGGATATTGAAGAACTGCAACCGGATCTCACCTATCGGGAGGAACCGGTGCAGATTATTGATGAAAAGGCTGAACCACACGCAACCGTACGTTGTGGTTCTACAAGGTTCTATGGAGTAATCACTCCATGGACGAAGCGACATGGGAGAGCGAAGAATTCCTTCGCACTAACTACACCGAATTTTTCACGTCGCATATCCGGTAATTTTCCACCGTCCCCTCTCTCATTTTCACCTTATAATCTCGGGACGAGATTCTTTTAAGGGGGGAGGAATGTAAGGGCCTCAGTTTTTGACACACATTTGCAGTGTTCATCACCACACCACACACCTCATTTGAGGAAGGATGATGAACACAAATGAAGAGCAAGTAACAATTATCAACATGCTCATTAGAAAACAAACTCACACATTGCCGAAGTTGTATTTCACACATGTGATATAAGGGGGGGCTGTACATATGAAAACTCCTATACATTGTTAAGGATGTCCATGCCAAGTTTCACCCAAATTCAAAACCTTTTTGAGGTCATTTTGGGTATAGTTAAGAAGAGGGCAGTTTGAAACCATATTAAAATTCAAACTGTTTTTATCCCATGAATTTAAAAGTGGGAGGCATATTCTTACTCAGCACATTTTTGTGAGCCCACACACCAATTTTCACTCCATTTGGAGTTGATCTTGACATGAGCTAAGTAGGACAAATTCAAACTTCATTTGAATTCAAAACTGCACTTGTGCTTAAATTCACTCAAACCAAACCCAATTTGAACTTTGATCAATTCAAATGGTTCATGGGTGAATAATTTGAATTACCAGGGGTATTATGGGGATCACTGTTTACAACAGTGATTAGGAGTAAATTTCAGAGGTTAAAACTGGAAGTGGGACCCACATGTCAGCCACTGCTCAGATCAAACCGACTGAGACTTTTCTCACTCGGGTCGCCGAGCCGCCGCTGCGATCGCCACCGAGGGCAGCCGCCGCGCCAGCAGCTGCTTGCCCACGCGCGGGCGTGAGGCGGTGCAGAGCCTTCTTAAGGCGCCTGCCCCCCTCCTCAGCCGAGGCATCGCCGTTCTTCCCCGCAAGAACTCAGCGCAGGCCGAAGTTTTCCGCAGCTCGGAATCGATCGGAGAACGCCGATCACAGCTCCCTCCGTCCACTCCAGAGCCCCAGCAAGGTACTAGAGACCTCCTCCGTCCTCCCCGCTGCTAGAATTCAGTTGAAACTGATTGATATCGGCTGTGCCGAAAGATCAAATTCGAGACTTGGAACCGCCGCACCTCGGGCTCCCGTGGACAGCCCAACCAGGGTGTTGTCACGCCCGAGCCAAGGCATCCTTGGACGCGCCGGTGACCGGTGCTGCTCACCCCCAAGCCACAGCTCGAGTGGTTGCTCACCGGCGGCGAATTTCCATTTTTCCCCTTTCTGTGTGCAGAACGACCTTCGGGTGCGAGTCTGTTTAATTCGTGCTCTAGAAAGGATTAGAGGGCCTCAATCCGCTCTCACACAAGCTAGACACGGTAACGCACAAGTTTCCTTCACAACTCTGGGCCGGAGAACCTCTGTACCCGGCGTAATTCGAGGTTTACCAATGGCGGCATAAACGGGAGGCATCGAGCGCACGGTGAGGACCTATTCCGGGCCTTCCCCGAGCTGCCTCGAGCTCATGTCGACCTTCTCTGAGGTCCACTGATGCTTCCCAACTGATTCCTCGAGTAGTTGAGGTGCTAGGGTAGTCAGCCGACATGGCCGAAGTCGTTCCGAGGTGGCGGCTCGTTGCCGACCATGCTCCGGCCATTGTCATGAGCACCTGACCCTAGAATCCTGTTCCCCGAATAAAAGTAGGCAGGGGCTGCCAGAATCGTGAAGTTTGGAGCTGTACAGAAGCCGGCGGCGAGGTCCCTCGGCGGCAGAGCGCGGGCGTCGGGAGGTTGACGAAGGGGTGGACCCCAGCTGTCAGCGGGAGATACTTTGAATCGGGATCCGGCTGCGGCCGGGATCGGGTGTGCTGGCGCGCCAAGTCCTTTTGGGCCGCGGTGTGCTGTCGCCTCAGCGTGCGACGCGTGTTCCCTGGGCCCACGCGCGAGTTTAAACTTTTCCCCGATTTTCAGAATTCTTCCAAACTTCAAATCCTCATAACTTTGGCTAGAAAGCTCCAAATCGAGTGAACCAAATTTGGTTGGATTCAGCTCTTTGAGCACTTTTCAGAAAATCAAGTTTCACTTCATGAAAACCTTTAATTCTCCAGAATTAATTCCTCAAAGTCTAAACTGTTAGGAATTTTAACTGGAGAATCCTTTGGAGGAAAATCCTGAAATTTTGCTGGGTTGTTCACCAAAATATCCGTGAACTACCATAAAAATTTCAGATCCATTTGAGCTCATTTGATCCACCTAATGGTGTGATTAGTGAAACTGTTCCAGAGAAAATAGAAAATGTTCAGAAACATTTTCAAAATTTTCTCTGAAATTGTTTAGCTCATAACTTTAGCTAGGAATCTTCAAATTAAGTGAGACCAACTCCATTAGAACCCTCTGAAAATCTAGTTTTCAGAAAGTCATAGTTTGTTTCATGAAAATCCCTAAAACACCCTAAGAGTTCCAATTAAGGTCAAGGACATAATTAATTGTGGAGGGCTCAAATGAGCTTTACTGCAACTAAAACTTGACCAAATCTCTGTATAGGTTGTAACCAGGCCCCAGTAAAAGTTCACAGTCATTGGGTCTGTCTAGCAAGGATTATAGACCTCACAACTTTAAACTTAATACAAATGCATTTAAATTGATACATGTATTCCTTCTATCATGTAGTCGCTAAGGTCGAGGAGGAACCCGAAGTCCTAGACTTCGTAACTCCGGAGGAGCAGCTAGCCTACGACCAAGAGCAGCAAGGCAAGCTCCGGTTTGCATTAACCTTTTTACAAATTTTCATTGTTTTGAGCACATACTTGTTTACTTTATTCTTTGTATTAGAGTCTTGTTTGGAAACCCAATTGCATAGCCAAGAACACCATGGGTTGGGTTTAGGATTGTAAACCCCGTTAGCTACTGCAATGCTAAGATAGTGTAGGATTCGGTACAAGTCGAGTAGTTGGAACTACTCGCGAGCATAGGCTAGAGGCACTCGACTCGGGTAGTGATAGCACATGAAACCCCTTGCAAGAAAATGAGACCAAGCGGGGGGGTAAGGGCAGCAGGACTTTGGGGCCTGTGTGCTGTAGCTCCGCTTGTGTCGATTGAGGACCGAGCCGTGTGCGGACCTGTTGAACAAGCTAGAACAGTACCGAAGACCTACCGGCTATATGGGAACCGGGAAACTGATGTAACTCGGGTAGCTGGGTGTTGAGGCATAGCTGGTCGTTCAGAAGGTAGGTTGAGAGCTCGAGGTGTAAGTCGGCTGGCGGCACTGAGATGCGCGTGCAGAGACCTCTTGCTCGGGACGATTGGACCGGTTCAACATTTGACTGACGGGTGAAAGGTAGTTGCGTACGGCGTCCGTGATGGTTGTTGTAGGCAACATCGAGTACGGGCGTACGTGACAGGTTGTTCGGGTAACCCTGCAGGTGTAAATCGATTATAATCGCCGTCCCTCGCGGTCAGTGAGTACCACTTGTTCACTGTACCGTGACGTAGAAAGAACAGGCTAGTCACATGTTAAAATGTTGCTGATTGAAAGATAGACATTGATTGTCAATGATATGCTGTAGCTTAGAGCTAACTAAAGTTCTTTTCAACTTTGGGCAAAGTACATGAGAGAAATGCGTTTCTTGTTTGATTGCGGCTCTCTCATGTGCCTTAGCGTAAGGTTCTCCACAACCTGCTGCTAAAACTTGAAAGTAAGGTTCTACTAATTAGGCGAGTCCTTGCAAATGATTTTTACCTCATGTAACCCATTACCCCTCATGTAGAAGTTCCATGTTTAGGTGAGACGGGTCAGACTTGCTGAGCCTTCATGCTCACTGCTTGTGTTTGAAGCTTTTGCAGGGTTCTATGAGGAAGGGACTCCCGAAGAGGAGACGGAACCCCAGGAGGGGAACCCCGTCGAGTGGGAGTCATGCACGCCGCAGAGTTAGTGTGCGTGTGTGCTAGCAAGGACACGTTCGAGGGCTGAACGTGCACTTGATGCTTAGTCTACGCCCGCGAGTGTAGACTGAACTTATTTTGATCTCAACATGTTCATTACTTGTTTATGTAATAAAATTCTGCTTCCGCTTTGTACCTTTGACGTGTGTTATCCGGTGCTGTGCAATGCAGCACCCCTCAGCGTGATCCTGGCTTGACAAGACCGTGGGGTCGTGTCAAGGACGCTCAGCGGGAGTTGGCAGCTGAGCAGAGGAAGCGCAGCGCTCCGCCCAGCAGTGGTGGTGGTGTTCCTCAGAAGTACCGTATGGTGTATCGGACACCATCCGGACAGCAGTGGCGTCCACCGGCGCGATCTCAACAGTTCGGGGGACGTCCTTTTCAGTCACCTCCGTTCCGTCCGCTGATGCCACCACCAAGACAGCAGCAGCAGCAGCAGACGGTACCCCGGGCGTTTCCACCGCCACAACGTGCCCCAGGATTCCGTCCACCGATCAGCGGGGGACCGCCCCGCTTCACTTGCTTCACGTGTGGCCAGGCGGGCCACTTCGCAAAGGACTGTCACCAGGGGCAGCAGAGCAGCGAGCAAGCCCAGTTCCAGGGCGGTGCTCGAGGCCGACCTCCGGTGAAGTTGGTCAGCGGACTGGGGGTGTCCACAACCTCGACAATGAGGACGCCCCAGTGGGAGACAACGTGCTGGCGGGTACGTTTACTCTCAACAATCAAGTTATCGTCATATTGTTTGATTCTGGTGCAACCCACAGCTTTATAAGTGCATCCTATGTGGCTAAGCATCAAATGCAAGTCTTCCCAACCGACTGCACTTATATGATCTGCTCATTGGGAGGGAAGATTTCAGCTAATATGATGATTCCAAAAGCACCTCTGTGCTTAGGTGGGAAACTATATCCCATCACCTTGATAATCCTTATGGGGCAAAAGATTGATGCAATCTTAGGGATGTCATGGCTACAATACCATGGCGCTGTCCTAGAGACCCGGACAAGGACGGTTCATTTAAACTCTCCATTCCACCGTCCGCATTCCATGGTATTAGACACTCCAGTCCTGGAAGTTTTAGCAGTTAATAATACTGAAGCTCTCAAGTTAGAAGACATCCCCGTAGTCCGGGAGTATTCTGACGTGTTCCCGGATGATCTTCCGGGTATGCCACCTGAGCGGGATGTCGAGTTCAAGATTGAACTTGCACCCGGGACTACGCCCATATCTCAGAGGCCATACAAAATGGCTCCCAATGAGCTGGCTGAACTAAAAGAACAGCTCAATGATCTGTTGAGCAAGGGTTTCATGAGTCCGAGTTCCTCGCCTTGGGGATGCTAGGCGCTGTTTGTAAAGAAGAAGGATGAAACCCTTAGGCTGTGTGTGGACTACCGGACGCTCAACGCTGTCACCATCAAGAACAAGTACCCACTGCCCCGCATCGACATATTGTTTGATCAACTTGTGGGTGCAAGTGTGTAATCAAAAATGGACCTTCGCTCTGGATATCACCAGATAAAGATCCGGGCGGAGGATATCCCGAATACGGCTTTCTCGATGAGATACGGCTTATACGAATATCTCGTCATGTCCTTTGGTCTCACAAATGCTCCAGCCCATTTCATGTATCTCATGAACTCAGTGTTCATGCCGGAGCTGGACAATTTCGTGGTAGTGTTCATCGATGATATTGTGACATCCTCACCTCGGGTGTCAGCATATGTTCATATTTTATGAAGAAGAAAAACATTTTAAGAAAAGTAGGAACAAAGACAAGTATCAAAAGGAAAGCCAATAAAGCTCTCTGAGAACACCGAAGGCAACTTCCACGACCAGCAGACCACGTGGCATGTTCAGAGCTCATCCCCGAGAGATTGGGAGAGGTCCGACGCTAGACTGGCTACGTGGCAGACTCGGGGGTCACCTCCGCAATTGGAAAGAGGCCCGACCCTGTGGGACACATGCTGCCCGCGGAGCTAGCCTCTGCGGAAGAAGCAAAGGCATTTTTTTAGGACACGTGTCATCCTCGGAGCTAGTCCTCGCGGAAATAAGAGGACCAGTCGCGCGGGATACATGTCAATCTCGGAGCTCATCTCAGAGAAATCCGGATCTATCAAACACGTGTCGACCGCGGGGCATGCCCCTGAGGAAAGAAGAAGAGGAAAGACCGGCGCCAACACGTGGCGTGCGTGGAGCTCACCTCCGGAGAAAAGGGAGATCTCGCTCGTGACAGGCGGCACAACCGGTGCGCAACGGAAACCGATCTAAACCCCACGAAGGTTACCGAAGATAAGACGTCAGGATCTAACAAAAATCTGAATAAGACTCTTCTTCGGGATCCAATCAGATTAGGACTCTTCTCTTCCCGATTATAAATAGAGCCCAAAACCTCTAGCCGGAACCATGAGCTTCTCTTTCAAATCCTGAGCCGACGACTTGGAGCCCTAGCCCTAACTCGCCGAGCAAAAACATTGCCGAAGCGTAACAAGGGAGATCATCGGAGAAGAACCAAGCGGTCTGAGGAGGACCTCGAAGACAAGAAGAGCGTGAGGTAGGACTTCAATACCACCTTACGACACCATTTTGTTCATCTCTTTGCATCTGTTCTTCGATTCCTTTCAAACAGAAGCCTTTTCGTGGGCAGGACACTCGATGATCAGTTTGATCTAAAGACAAGATCATCACATTCATCTTTGACCCGAACACCTCTGACCATGCAATCCATGCAAGAATAAGTACAGATCGATCTAATAAAACTAATCGTAGGATAGCATGCATGTGCATCATCACATCTAGTTTAAGGTTTGAGCATGATATTGATTGCTGTGAATTTGTATGCACGTAAATCATACATAGAAGGACAAACTCAGGAAGCTGTCTACGACGAGCTGCAGCAACAAGGTTTTTAGAATCAAGAACAACCAGAACCGGAAGAACAAGGCAAGTGCTCCTTGACCATGTTAATCCTATGTTTTGGGTAAAACTATTTTGTTTTGCGAAAAAGTGTATGTGCTGAGTCAAACATGATGGGAAACCCTTTTATAGGAGTTTACTAGTTTTGATTAAACCACCCTTGTCACCTGGGAAGTTTATGAGTCGGGTATGGTTTTTGCTTTATGCTTCGCTGAGTCGCTGGGATCGGGAAGCGAGATAGATGTGTCTAGCTAACTGCACTTGTACTGATAATAAGTAACTGATGAGGTTAATGAACATGGATCGGAGGGAGATCTAGGCAAGCCTGGGTTTGTGAATGAGGTAGCATGAGATGGTGGTTTTACTTGCCGTAGATCTAAGGACCGGTTCATGCATGCACATGCCAGGATAACAGTGCCACCACAAGGCCAAGTATGGGTGCGGCTTAGCTGAGTAATTAGGTAAGTTGCTAGGGTGTTATGGACTGTGGAAGGCGCGGGGAATGGGAGTCGAGTGAGGACTGCCCTGGGAACTGCATGGCACAAGAGGGGGCCCGTGGGTGGGAGAATTGGAGATTCTAGCCTGCCGGTGAAACCTTAGTGAGTCCATACATCTAGTAACCCCTTTGTAAAGGCTATTTTGTGATCTCTTGACCATACACCGACGGCTGTGTACTGGTAAAATGGAGGTTCTGCAGTCGCCGACGGGTGACGAAATCACAAACTTGTGGGTAAAGAGGTACAAACTCTGCAGAGTTGTTAAAACTATCATGATAGCCGAGCTTACGGTCACGAGCACCTGGCTAAACTGCCATGATTAGATGGGATGTGTAAAGGTCCCAAAATTATGAATACAAAGAAACACTTGTTTGCAAAGTTTTATTTCATGTGTATGAAATTTGGGACTTGTTAAAACTTTTCCCACATGTGATAACACACATGAGGGTTTTCTTCACACAGGTCAAATGTCCATTTGAGAACATGGAACCCTAGAGGGGTCTAAAACAAGGATGGGAAATTCCCATATGTGTGAGAAAACAAAAATCAGATTTGGAACAAGTTGTTCAAACAAAAATTCAAATGAGAACAACACAATGGAATTTAAAACTGTTGTACTAAAAATCTCAATTGCAGCAGCCAAAATAAAAAAATCAGATTTCATAATTGAATTCCTTGTGTCCAAATTAGGGGGTGTGCAAAGTTTCATGATTTATAGAAATAGTTTGCAACCCATTTTGCAAAATGGACTTTAAAAGACAAGGAATCCAAATACATGTTTGAATTTGGATGAAACTTGCCCAATTATCCAAATCCATATCAGATTTCAACTTCCACAATTGAATTCCATCAATATTCAAATTGGGGAGATATTTTAGAGGGGAGAAGGAGGACTGACATGTGGGACCCACATGTCATTGGGAGCACTGAAATTGTAAAAGATCTGAAGTCCACAGTCTTCATTTGATTTACTCCCACGTGAAGCAACGGCCGAAGCCACCTCCCCTCCGCTCGACACCGAGGGCCAGCCGGCGGCCAGCTCCTGCTGGGTTTTATCGCGCTGGAGGTCGGTACCGGACGTCTATATCCTCTCCCGACCCCCCCGTTGGCCTTATCACCGAGGACCGGGCGTTCTTTTCCTTCTCCTCACGCGAGAGACAGGACAGAGCGGCCGACGCTCGAGCACTCCGGTCGCCCACCGCCCAGCTCGCGTGTAACCCCCAGCTGATCGGCAAAACCACACAACGGAACCCCCCACGACCTCCTCGAGCCATCGCCCAGTGTGTTCGTGCCCTCTACGCCGAGAACCTTGAGTTTCCGCGGCGGCCGAACACTCCGGCGGCGGCGTGCTCCCATGGACAGCTCCACAGAGCGGCTTTCACGATCAAGAAAGCGGTCCCTGGGACGCGCAAGGTCTCCGTGCAGCTTCCACCCGAAGCACCGAGTCTATCTCAGCCTCTCAACAACGAATTTCAAAGATCCTCTCCGGCCGGTGAAAACTGACCCGCGGGTATGAATCGACGAAATTCTCGAGTTATATTCATTTAGAGCTCTGCAAATTTCGCACATAGAATCTAGACTGGTGTAGCAACTTTTCTTCTTCACAAAACGTCGCATGAAACCCATGGTAGACGGCTTGTTTCAAGCTTTTTCAACGGCTACCCCAATAAGGGGCATCGGGTGCACGATGAACCCTAGGTTGGAGCCGTTTCCATGCCCATATGCGGCCATGCCGAGCAGGGCAAATCTCCACTGGCGCTGTAGAACCTTTCTAGTGGACTTCTTGCAGGCTAGAGCATCGGGGCAACGTTGCCGAACTCCCTCAGAGCCGCTGCACCGGTGCGGGGTGGTTTAGGAACCTCGCCGGTCTGGGGAAGTCCCACCATCGTGTTCCTCGGGTGAAAATAGGGCCTGGCGGCGAGTGACAGCTCGGGAGTTGGTCGGAGCGACGAAAACCGGCGAACTCCGGCGAGCCCGGCGGCGCAGAAGCGCGGGGGCGGGAGGTAGACGAAGGTGCTACCGGCCCACGCGTCAGTCGCACGAAAACAGTGGACCGGATCCTCTGTGGAGCGGGATCGGCTGTGACAGCGCGGGAAACAATTCTGTAGCCCGTGTGGCGCGCTCCCGGCAGCAGACACGTGTCCCTGGTCCCACAGTCAGGTTTAAACTTTTCCCCGGATTTATTCAAATCCCAGAATTTTCCCCAAACTTTAGAAGAGCATAACTTTTGCTAGGAACCTCCAAATTTAGTGATTCAAATTGGGTTAGACTCAGATTGACAAACTCTATCCAAATATGCAACCCATATTGTATGAAAGTCTTTATTTAATTCTGGAAAATTCTTTAAAGCTTTTCAGTAAAAGAATTTTAGAGGGAGTTTGGTTTATCCAAAAATCCTAAAATTTTTCTAGGATATTTTTTAGGGTGTTATTAGACTCCTGTAAAAGTTTCAGCTCATTTGGTGTTGAAATAATCAGGGTAATTCAGATTGTAAGTTCCTGTATTCAAATGAATACAGAAACATTTTCAGAGAATTTCCAAAACTTGTAAATTCAGTTCTGGGAAATTCTTAGCTCCAAAAATCCTAGAACAATTCATGTAGACTCTATAAACTATAATTGAAATTGTGGTTCACTGAGTTTGACATGAACATGGATGTTACCTCAGAATTAATTCATCTTTGACTAAACACATAGAGAATTATTCTGAATAAACCATTCCATGAAATGTGCTAGATTATGGTCCAGAGGACTTTCTCGTGACAAGGAACTCACATGAAAATTCTCAGCTCCAGTAGAGCTCTGGATCACCACTGTCATGTGTGATCCCTTAAGGTGATCAACACTTAAGTGGGAAAAGCACTTAATAAGTGATCTTAGTGTATAAGCCCAACCCAAACCACTAGCACCAGTGTCATTTTAAATTCTTAAACAAAGTTCCAGTTTTAAAATGGTCATTAGATCTTATGAGCAAAAGCTTTTCAATTAAATACATATGCATGATCATAACGTGTAGCATATACGTGAAGAAGGTGAGGAGGACTTGAAGTGAAGATCAAGGAGGGAGGAGAACAAGTGATCAAGCTCCAAGTGATAGTCACTAACTGATTGTAACAGTAGTCACCTGCAAAACAGGCAAGCCCCGGTTTGCACTTGAACCATTTTATAAAACATTTTCATTTGTAGAGATCATAGCTTTGCATCGTTGATTGCATTACGTCTAGATGATATTGAAAACTCCACTTGCATGACCAGAAACACCTATGAGAGAAAGGGTAGAATAGCAACTCCTCGAGGGAATTTGGCTACGCTAATGTTAGTAGGAAAGGTCCGGTAGAAGACGAGTAGTTGGAATCTACTCGCGAGTTTAGGGCTGGTTTACTCGGAACGGGTCCGCATTAGAAAGAATGATGAAAGTTCACACTTAAGAAATGGAGACCGGGCAGGGAGGTTTAGATGCAGCAGGTTGCAGGCCGTGCGTGCATAGCCCTGCCTGTGTCGGTTAAGGCCCGTCCGTGCTTGGCCCTGTTGGACAAGTTTGAGTTGTGTACCGGGCACATACTGGCTATATGGGACCCAGGAAACCGATGTACCTTGGGAGATCCATAGTGGAACTTTTCCAACTGCCTTAGGCTTTCGGCATCAGGGTAGCAGGAGGTAACTCGCTCAAGAACATACCACAGCGGGTATGCACCTTGAGGGAACTTGCGTACTCGGGGCAGTTGGACTGCGTCCAATGTGGAAGATCTTGGGAAAGGTGGCCGCGTACAACGTCAGTCGAGGTTGCTGCCGGCAACTCGGAGTACGGGTGTACGTGTCGTGTAGTCTGGGCGTGTACTGATTCGAATCACCGTCGCTCGTGGTTATATGAGCATACTTGCCCACTGCGTCTTGACGTAGTAACAACTGGAATTGTTTATCTTTGAACTTGATAAGGCTGTGCTATAACTCGTATTGCAACCATGATTGAATTAGAGATAGGCTCATTAAAGTTTACTTTCACTTTGTGCAATGAGCATCGCAACAAAGCGTTTCTTGTTTGATTGTGGAGTTGCGATGCTTTTCGGCTCAAGGTCTGCACAATGAGTCTTAAAATATGAAAGTTAAGGATCAACTTTAGGCGAGTCCCTTATGCAAATCTAGCCAACCCATTTGAAACCATCGTGCATGTAGAGTTTCTTGTTTAGGAGAGACGGGTCAGACTTGCTGAGCCTATGTGCTCACGCTTGCTATATAAGTGGTTTTGCAGGATAACAACGATGCTGATAAGAAGGTTGTCCGGTGAGACTCGGGAACTCCCGAGTCAGGTAACACCTGGAGAACCCAGCCGCTGCTGCTTGTCTTCGTGTTGCTAGCGAGAGGAGTCCGCGGGCTGGACTTCATCTCGGGTGCTCTTAGTTATTCGACGTGAGTTGGTATAGACTTCCGCTGTAGTTACTTGATGTAAAATATTTACAAAGAAAAACTTGTAAGCTTCCGCTATTGTTTCATGTAATACATTGTTCCTCATATGTGTGCTGTTGGGTGCCGCACAACACGGCACCACCCAATGCGATTCTCGGGCGAGTGGCCTGTCTCGGTTGAGCGGGTCGCGTCAGGATGGTTATTGGGAAGGTTCTTGGTTATGATTATGGGTTTGGTTATGGTTTGGTTTGGAATTGTTAAGTCTGGATGATGAAAGGGTTGCATGACTGGTGGGTCATGATATGAGATTGGTCTCGGTGCGAGACAAGGTTGTTTCATGAGGTGAGATGGTAGCGAATACGAGGAGGTATTCGTGAGTATGGGTAAAAGATTTGGTTAATGTGAGGATGGAACACGGGAAGTGATGAAGGTATGTTGGAAATTTCATACATGCTGGGACTACATTCATCTAAAGTTAGTTGCTGTTTTATCACGGTTTTATAAATCTGCTTTTCTGCAAATAAGCCTTTTATACCTACCTTGTTTATGAGCTGCATATCATGTGTTATTCCCGCACTTGCTGAGTACATCATTATACTCAAACTTGCATTATTATTTCTTCATCAACAGCAAGAGAGGACTACTATGAAGACCGAGTAGAGCATTATGGCGTGTGATCTGTTCTCAACCTTGTCTGTGGAGGGAGTAGAGATGGAGCCACTTCTGCTTAGTTTTGCTTCCGCATTAGTTTTTGCTTCCGCATTTAAATAAAGATTTCCGCTGCGTAGAAATAAAGACTTTCGCTGTGAGCATGGGTCCAAGACTCATGAGGTATTGTAATAAACTCTGTTAATCGTGGTAATATATAATCTGAATTCAGTTTGTGGAGTGTATGTGTATGTGTGATGAACATCCTGGGCACACATATGCATTAGTTCTCGTTTCCATGGTTTTCCACAGAATTGAGGGCGTCACAGATTGGTATCAGAGCCACGGGTTGACAGTAGGTTACACGCCTAGATAGAAACCTTAGATTGATATTAGAGCCATGGGTTAACAGCAAGTTACACCCCTAAATAGGAGTCACAGGTAGCTAAGCCACGCTGACCAAAGGAAGCGCCCTAAGGTGAATAGCCTAGATTGGCCTTTAAAACCACCTTGACATAGGAAACCATCCTTGAATAGGAGTTGAGTGGGCCCTTGTGATGATTACTTGTGAATATGTGCTTAGTGTGAGATTGTGGGACGTCTCAAAAACGTTGTCCATATCCACACATAAGAAGAAGGAGATGTGAGATGTTTCGGCACTTGCTCACATCCTCATAAAGGGCTAATATATATAGTCCAACTCACCTTGATGCATATAGTTGAAAGGACCTACCTAACCTTCTAACCCTCTATCTCACAGATGGTGAGAGGAAACGCCAGCCCAAGGAACGTCCAGGAAGATGACCACGAAGAAGTTTCTGCTAACCCTGGAGCTGGCGAAAACAACATAGAAAGGTTGATGGCCATGCAAAACCAGCTTATACAAACCATGATCCAAACTTTGGGTCAGTTGCAGGCCAACCAGCACCCCGTTCCGGCACCACCGCCACCACCACCGCCGGCTCATAACAGGTTGGGAGAGTTCATGAGGACTCGACCACCCACCTTTGCTCAAGCAAGCGATCCAATGGAGGCCGATGATTGGTTGAAATCCATGGAGAAGAAGCTTGCCATTGTACAGTGCAACGAGCGAGAGAAGGTTCTCTTTGCGTCGCACCAACTGATGGGAGCAGCTGCTGACTGGTGGGATGCCTTGAGCAACGCCCATGCCAACCCGGAGACAATCACTTGGACTGAGTTCAAGGAAAGTTTCCGCTCCCACTACATCCCTGTTGGCGTAATGATGCTCAAGAGGCAGGAGTTTGAAGGTCTCCGCCAAGGACAGAAAAGTGTGAATGAATATCTCAACAAGTTCATACAACTGTCCCGGTATGCCCCCGAAGATGTAAACTCAGATCAGAGGAAGCAGTACCTGTTCATGAGAGGGTTGAACAATGAGATCCAAGTTCAGCTCCTCAACAATGACTACGTAAGCTTCCAGAAGCTGGTTGATAAGGCTATTGTGGTGGAAAATAAGATCCGAGAGATCGAGCGTGAGTGCAAAAGGAAGATGTCATACCAGCCCCAAGGGAGCAACGTACGACCTAGGTACATGCCCCCTGCACCGCAGTATGGACCAACCACTCCTACGTACCGCCCTGGTCAGCCACCACAGCAACGGTTTGTTGCACCGGCACCTCGAGTGCCCATGCCTCCTGCGCCCCGGCCTAACAATGGCGCTCCTGTTCAAAACCCCCGCCCCAACGTACCTGCTGCCGTAGGCAACAGGGCATGCTTTGCATGCGGGGAAGTAGGCCACTTTGCTAACCAGTGCCCGAAGCGAGGCCCTGGACAGCAAGGTAACGTGCCCAAGCAGAACCAGTGACCAAACGGAGGGGACAACCAAGGAAACCGTGGACCGCAGAACTATGCTCGTGGCCACGTTAACCATGTCACTGCTGAGGAAGCACAACAGGCTGAGGACGTCGCAATTGGTATGTTCCTCGCCAACTCTAACCCAGCCACCATTTTATTTGATTCTGGAGCATCACATTCCTTCATATCATCCAAATATGTTGACAAACATCATCTACCTGTATCCCACTTAGAATGTGCTATGTTAGTTAATTCTCCCGGAGGAGAAATGAGGACTAGTATAGTATGTCCTAAGGTAAGCCTTAAAATAAGGGGGGTAGACTTCCTTGCCAACCTTATTGTTTTGGACTCCCACGGGATTGACATCATACTCGGAATGGACTGGTTAAGCAAGCACAATGGAGTAATCCAATGCGCTGAGAAAAGCGTGCAGTTGACAAACGAACACGGTATCCGTGTCGAGTTTGAGTCAGCCCAGCAAGCAACCGAACGGGCGGATTTGAACCATGTTGAAAGAATAGCAATAGACAACATTCCAGTGGTTCAGGAATTTTCGGACGTGTTTCCGGAAGAACTTCCAGGTATGCCACCTGACCGGGACATCGAGTTTGCCATAGATTTGGTACCTGGAACTGCACCCATAGCCAAGAGACCATATAGGATGCCCGTCAACGAGTTAGTTGAACTCAAGAAGCAAATTCAAGAACAGTTGGAGAAGGGTTTTATCCGTCCAAGTTCGTCACCATGGGGAGCCCCGGTGCTCTTCGTGGACAAGAAGGACGGAACCCAAAGAATGTGCGTGGACTACAGGTCTCTCAACGAGGTAACAATCAAGAATAAATACCCTCTGCCCCGTATAGAGAACCTGTTCGACCAAATGAAAGGAGCCCAAGTGTTCTCCAAGATTGATCTTCGGTCGGGATATTTCCAGCTGAAGATTAAGCCCTCCGATATACCTAAGACAGCCTTTCGGACACGGTTTGGTTCATATGAATATACCGTTATGTCTTTTGGATTGACGAATGCACCCGCATACTTCATGTACCTTATGAATAAGGTTTTCATGGAGTACTTGGACAAGTTCGTTGTGGTTTTCATCTACGACATTATGGTGTATTCAAAAAGTGAGGAGGAGCATGAAGAACATCTGAGATTGACCTTGCAGAAGTTGCGAGAGCATCAGTTGTATGCCAAGCTCAACAAATGTCAATTTTGGCTAAAAGAAATATCCTTCCTAGGCCACATCATCTCCAAGGAAGGGGTATCGGTTGATCCTGGAAAGGTGAGAGATGTTCTGAAGTGGGACCAACCGAAGAGCGTGAGGGATATTCGGAGTTTCCTTGGGATGGTAGGATACTATCGGCGCTTCATTAAAGACTTCTCTAAAATAGCAAAACCTATGATGGAGTTGCCAACAAAGGGGAAGATCTTTCAATGGACACAAGCCTGCCAAGAAAGTTTTGAGGAACTCAAGAAAAGGCTAACCACAGCACCAGTTCTGGTATTGCCAGACGTAAGCAAGAGCTTTGACATATATTGTGACGCATCCAGACAAGGGCTCGGGTGTGTACTCATGCAGGAAGGACAAGTGGTAGCCTATGCCTCACGACAATTAAAGAAGCATGAGCTTAACTATCCTACACATGATTTGGAGTTAGCAGCAGTGGTGCATGCATTAAAGATTTGGAGACATTATATCCTTGGTCATCGATGTGAGATCTATACGGATCATAAAAGCCTCAAGTACATATTTACACAAACGGACCTGAATTTAAGGCAACGTCGATGGTTAGAACTCATCAAGGATTATGATGTAGGAATCAACTACCATCCCGGGAAGGCCAATATAGTAGCTGACGCATTGAGCAGAAAGGGAGCATGCCACCTACTCATGGTTCGGGAGCTACCACCCAAACTACGTAAGGAGTTCGAACGATTACACCTCGGATTCTTGAATAACATGGAACTAATGGAGATCCACTCCTCATTGGAGCAAGAAATAAGAAAGGGCCAAGCAACGGACGAGGGGATCAAGGAGATCAAGGAAAGAATCCGACAAGAGATAGAAAGGGATTTCAAGGAGGATGAAAAGGGTACGCTTTGGCTAGGAAAAAGGATTTGTGTGCCAAACATAAGACACCTTCGCGACATGATATTGAAGGAGGCACATGATTCACCCTATTCCATACATCCAGGGAGCACCAAAATGTACAAGGACTTGAAAACTTGCTATTGGTGGGATGGTATGAAGAGGGATATAGCTGAATACGTTGCCCTATGCGACACATGCCAACGGGTAAAAGCCGAACATCAAAAACCCGCAGGATTGTTGCAACCTTTGAAAATATCTGAATGGAAATGGGAGGACATCAGTATGGACTTTATTGTCGGATTGCCACGAACTCAGTCAGGATACGACTCCATCTGGGTCATTGTGGACCGGTTGACGAAAACCGCCCATTTTCTTCCGGTAAAGGGCAGTTACAACGTTACACAGTTGGCAGAATTGTACATGGAGCAGATCGTGTGCCGTCATGGAGTTCCGAAGAGGATAGTCTCAGATCGAGGTTCTCAGTTTACCTCTAGGATTTGGAGGAAGCTGCATAAAGCCATGGGTACACGACTGGATTTTAGCTCCGCCTATCACCCACAAAAAGATGGACAAACCGAAAGGACAAACCAAATTTTGGAAGACATGTTGAGAGCTTGCGCCTTGAAACGTGGGCGTAGTTGGGATAGGATTTTACCGTATGCCGAGTTCTCCTATAACAACAGCTATCAAGCTAGCTTAAAGATGTCGCCTTTCGAAGCCTTATATGGCAGGCGATGTAGAACGCAGCTGTTCTGGAACGAGACTGGAGAGAACCAGGTGTTTGGACCCGAAGTACTACAGGAGGCTGAAAAGCAAGTTCAGACGATACGGGAAAACTTAAGGGCTGCTCAGTCACGACAGAAAGGCTATGCGGACAATAGGCGTAGGAAGTTGACCTTTGAAGTAGGAGACTTCGTATACCTTAAGGTATCGCCTATCCGAGGCCAACGACGTTTCAACGTCAAAGGCAAGCTAGCGCCTCGCTACATCGGACCATTTAAGATTTTGGACAAGCGAGGAGAAGTAGCCTACCAACTAGAGCTCCCAAACCGCCTCTCCGACGTACATGACGTGTTTCATTGTATCCCAGCTCAAGAAGTGCTTGAGAGTACCAGAGGAACAAGTGTCGATGGGAGAACTTGAACTTCAAGAGGACCTGACTTACGTAGAACACCCTGTCCGAATCTTGGACGTAAAGGAGAGGGTCACCCGAAACAAGGTGATTCGATGGTGCAAGGTACAATGGAGCCATCACACTGAAGCTGAAGCCACATGGGAACGTGAAGAGGATATCAAGGCAGAATTTCCCCATCTATTTTCTACTAACGAATCTCGAGGGCGAGATTCAATTTAAGGGGGGTAGATTTGTGACACCCTCACCTCGGGTGTCAGCATATGTTCATATTTTATGAAGAAGAAAAACATTTTAAGAAAAGTAGGAACAAAGACAAGTATCAAAAGGAAAGCCAATAAAGCTCTCTGAGAACACCGAAGGCAACTTCCACGACCAGCAGACCACGTGGCGTGTTCGGAGCTCATCCCCGAGAGATTGGGAGAGGTCCGACGCTAGACTGGCTACGTGGCAGACTCGGGGGTCATCTCCGCAATTGGAAAGAGGCCCGACCCTGTGGGACACATGCTGCCCACGGAGCTAGCCTCTGCGGAAGAAGCAAAGGCATTTTTTTAGGACACGTGTCATCCTCGGAGCTAGTCCTCGCAGAAATAAGAGGACCAGTCGTGCAGGATACATGTCAATCTCGGAGCTCATCTCAGAGAAATCCGGATCTATCAAACACGTGTCGACCGCGGGGCATGCCCCTGAGGAAAGAAGAAGAGGAAAGACCGGCACCAACACGTGGCGTGCGTGGAGCTCACATCCGGAGAAAAGGGAGGTCTCGCTCGTGACACGCGGCACAACCGGAGCTCGTCTCTGTGGGAGAAGAGACACCAGGCTTATAAGGACACGTGGAGCCTCCAGAGCTCATCACCGCGGAGGTAACGAGTCTGAAGCGGTTCTTACGTGTAAAGATACCGGTGCGCAACGGAAACCAATCTAAACCCCACGAAGGTTACCGAAGATAAGACGTCAGGATCTAACAAAAATCTGAATAAGACTCTTCTTCGGGATCCAATCAGATTAGGACTCTTCTCTTCCCGATTATAAATAGAGCCCAAAACCTCTAGCCGGAACCACGAGCTTCTCTTTCAAATCCTGAGCCGACGACTTGGAGCCCTAGCCCTAACTCGCCGAGCAAAAACATCGCCGAAGCGTAACAAGGGAGATCATCGGAGAAGAACCAAGCGGTCTGAGGAGGACCTCGTAGACAAGAAGAGCGTGAGGTAGGACTTCAATACCACCTTACGACATCATTTTGTTCATCTCTTTGCATCTGTTCTTCGATTCCTTTCGAACAGAAGCCTTTTCGTGGGCAGGACACTCGATGATCAGTTCGATCTAAAGACAAGATCATCACGTTCATCTTTGACCCGAACACCTCTGACCATGCAAGCCATGCAAGAATAAGTACAGATCGATCTAATAAAACTAATCGTAGGATAGCATGCATGTGCATCATCACATCTAGTTTAAGGTTTGAGCATGATATTGATTGCTGTGAATTTGTATGCACGTAAATCCTACATAGCAGGACAAACTCAGGAAGCTGTCTACGACGAGCTGCAGCAACAAGGTTTTGAGAATCAAGAACAACCAGAACCGGAAGAACAAGGCAAGTGCTCCTTGACCATGTTGATCCTATGTTTTGGGTAAAACTATTTTGTTTTGCGAAAAAGTGTGTGTGCTGAGTCAAACATGATGGGAAACCCTTTTATAGGAGTTTACTAGTTTTGATTAAACCACCCTTGTCGCCTGGGAAGTTTATGAGTCGGGTATGGTTTTTGCTTTATGCTTCGCTGAGTCTCTAGGATCGGGAAGCGAGATAGATGTGTCTAGATAACTGCACTTGTACTGATAATAAGTAACTGATGAGGTTAATGAACATGGATCGGAGGGAGATCTAGGCAAGCCTGGGTTTGTGAATGAGGTAGCATGAGATGGTGGTTTTACTTGCCGTAGATCTAAGGACCGGTTCATGCATGCACATGCCAGGATAACAGTGCCACCACAAGGCCAAGTATGGGTGCGGCTTAGCTGAGTAATTAGGTAAGTTGCTAGGGTGTTATGGACTGTGGAAGGCGCGGGGAATGGGAGTCGAGTGAGGACTGCCCTGGGAACTGCATGGCACAAGAGGGGGCCCGTGGGTGGGAGAATTGGAGATTCTAGCCTGCCGGTGAAACCTTAGTGAGTCCATACATCTAGTAACCCCTTTGTAAAGGCTATTTTGTGATCTCTTGACCATACACCGACGGCTGTGTACTGGTAAAATGGAGGTTCTGCAGTCGACGACGGGTGACGAAATCACAAACTTGTGGGTAAAGAGGTACAAACTCTGCAGAGTTGTTAAAACTATCATGATAGCCGAGCTTACGGTCATGAGAGCACCTGGCTAAACTGCCATGATTAGATGGGATGGTTATTGGGAAGGTTGTTGGTTATGATTATGGGTTTGGTTATGGTTTGGTTTGGAATTGTTAAGTCTGGATGATGAAAGGGTTGCATGACTGGTGGGTCATGATATGAGATTGGTCTCGGTGCGAGACAAGGTTGTTTCATGAGGTGAGATGGTAGCGAATACGAGGAGGTATTCGTGAGTATGGGTAAAGGATTTGGTTAATGTGAGGATGGAACACAGGAAGTGATGAAGGTATGTTGGAAATTTCATATATGCTGGGACTACATTCATCTAAAGTTAGTTGCTGTTTTATCACGGTTTTATAAATCTGCTTTTCTGAAAATAAGCCTTTTATACCTACCTTGTTTATGAGCTGCATATCATGTGTTATTCCCGCACTTGCTGAGTACATCATTGTACTCAAACTTGCATTATTATTTCTTCATCAACAGCAAGAGAGGACTACTATGAAGACCGAGTAGAGCATTATGGCGTGTGATCTGTTCTCAACCTTGCCTGTGGAGGGAGTAGAGATGGAGCCACTTCTGCTTAGTTTTGCTTCCGCATTAGTTTTTGCTTCCGCATTTAAATAAAGATTTCCGCTGCGTAGAAATAAAGACTTCCGCTGTGAGCATGGGTCCAAGACTCATGAGGTATTGTAATAAACTCTGTTAGTCGTGGTAATATATAATCTGAATTCAGTTTGTGGAGTGTATGTGTATGTGTGATGAACATCCTGGGCACACATATGCATTAGTTCTCGTTTCCGTGGTTTTCCACAGAATTGAGGGCGTCACAGATATCTTGGTTTACTCCAAGGCAGAAGCCGAACATGCCGAACACTTGCGGATCATTCTTCAACGATTGCGAGACCACAAGCTCTACACCAAGTTCAGCAAATGCGAGTTTTGGATCAGCCAAGTGCCATTCTTGGGACATATCATATTTGCAGAAGGCATTGCAGTTGGCCCAAGCAAAATAGAGCAAGTGCTGAGATGGAAAGCTCCCACTTAAGTTCATGAAGTCAGAAGCTTCCTCGGGTTAGCGGGATACTATCGGAGATTCATTCCAAGCTTCTCCAAGCTCGCTAAACCGATGACAGAATTGCTGAAGAAAGGGACGAAATATGTTTGGAACACGGCGTGTGAAGGAGCATTCCAAACATTGGTGAAGCATCTCACCACAGCCCCGGTCTTAGCTCAGCCGGATACAACAAAGCCCTTCGACGTGTATTGCGACGCGTCCGGTATTGGGCTCGGCTGCGTGTTGATGCAGGAAGGACGTGTGGTCGCATATGGCTCATGCCAACTTCGGAACTATGAGCAGCACTATCCGACTCATGATCTTGAGCTTGCTGCAGTGGTTTTGGCGCTGAAAATGTGGAGGCACTATCTCCTGGGGAATTTGGTGCACCTCTACACCGACCACAAGAGCATGAAATACATTTTCACCCAGAAGGAGCTAAATATGAGGCAAAGGAGGTGGTTAGAATTAATCAAGGACTATGAAATTGAGATTCACCACCATCCCGGCACGGTGAATGTGGTCGCCTACGCGCTGAGTCGGAAATCACATGTCCATCACCTCACCATTACACCGGTGGAGGAGGAAGAGTCAAGTTTATACTTGGTTCCTTATGGATCGCTGTACAACCTTGCCCTCATCCCTACTATTAGGGAGGACATCATTGCAGCTCATAAGACGGATAAAGGCATGGCACATCTCCGGGGACAGATAGACAATGGAGAGATCAAATGTTTCCGGAAAGATGATGAGGGGACGCTGTGGTTCAATGACCTCATAGTCGTACCCCGGGATATGGAGCTGAGGAAGAAAATCCTCGATGAAGCTCACTTTTCCAAGTACTCCATTCATCCGGGCAGCAACAAAATGTACCAAGATTTGAAAAAGAAATTTTGGTGGACACGGATGAAGCGGGAGGTAGCGAAGTATGTATCCGAGTGCGATACGTGCCGACGAGTGAAAGCGGATCACATGAAGAAATCAGGGCTACTGCAGCCCCTGAAGATCCCGGCATGGAAATGGGAAGATGTGAGCATGGATTTCATTGTGGGATTACCCCTAACATCCAACAAGCATGATTCCATTTGGGTAATCGTTGACCGGTTAACCAAGACGGCTCACTTCATCCCGGTGAATACACGTTACAATGCCGGCAAATATGCGGAGCTGTACATAGCGAAGATTCTATGCCTATAAGGGGTACCCAAGACCATCGTCTCAGATCGAGGTGCATTATTTGTATCTCGCTTTTGGGAGCAGCTACACGCTGCATTGGGTACTAAGTTGATCAGGAGCTCCGCCTATCACCCTCAAACATATGGGCAAACAGAGAGGGTGAACCAAGTATTAGAAGACATGTTGAGAGCATGTGCCATCCACCACGGTAGGAACTGGGATGATCACCTACCGTTGGCGGAATTCTCGTACAACAACGGCTATCAGGTGAGTATCAAGATGGCACCCTACGATGCTCTCTACGGGCGCAAATGTCGCACCCCATTAAATTGGTGTGAGTCCGGTGAAAGGGTCACATTCGTGGTTGATGTGGTGAACGACGCCGAAAGCGCATTCGGGCGATCCAAGTGAATTTGAAGGCCGCTCAATCCTGGCAGAAGAGCTACGCTGATAAGAGGCGTAGACCGTTGCACTCTGACGTTGGTAAACACGTGTACCTCCGCGTGTCTCCGATCACTACAGGATTCCTGTCAACATACGACGGCTAAAACCGTCGTATATAAAGCCGAAGCCGTCGTATAGAGGTTATATACGACGGCAGTTGTTTATATACGACGGTTTGCGGCCGTCGTATATAATTTGTCGTATATATAGTTATATACGACGGTCCGTCGTATATAACAGTATATATACGACGGCCGCTTATATACAACGGCCGGTTTCCTGGACTTGGCCCAGTGGACCAGGGCCTTTATATACGACGGCTGGGCCCAGCGGCTGTCGTATATAAGGTCTTATATACGACAGCCGCTGGGCCCTGGCTGTCGTATATAAGGTCTTATATACGACAGCCTGGCCCCGCCGTCCTATATAATTTAGGCTTATATACGACGGCCCTGTATAGCAGCCGTTGTATATAAATTATACAGGCCGTCGTATATAAGCTTTTCCATTTTTTTTAAAAATAGAAAACGGCTAACCTGGCTCGATGGCCAGCTACACATACAAAGACAACAAAAAAACAGTTTGATATATAAATTCACAACAAAGTGCAATAGTACACATCGACAATCACAAAGTCTGACACAAATGAAAACAAAATCACAAATCTATTGATTACTAGCCCCTCCACTACCTCCGGGAGCGAAGAAGTCATCCTGCCACGGCGAACCTGGCGCCCTTAGCTGTGGCGATGGAGTCTGAGCCTCCGTCCCTGATCCCTGCGAAACAAAGTGACATGTACAAGTTTACAATTGTTTTTCTAGTTTCATTAGGATTCTTAGCGGTTGGGGCTTCCACTTAATGTAACTTTCTTTTTATACCTGTACTCCAGGAAACTGCTCCTGTGGTGGCGACGGCTCCAGCACGAACGGAGGTGGCTGCCACAACGGTATCTGGATTTGCTGCCCTTGCTGTCAAGCTAGCGCCTGCCATTTCAAACATTACAATTTACAAAACTAATTGAAATGCAATGTAATTAAACTATAATTGTATGTTTCTTACTTCCATTGCCGCTTGCATCTGTGCCATATAGGACGCATGGTACGCCATGGCAGCCCTGTTGTTCTCTCGCTCTCTCGCCAAGGCCTCCTCCTGCCGAGCCAAGCTCTCCCGAAGCGCCATGACTTAGAGATCTCTCTCGGTGACACGGCGGCTGGAGGAGCCTGCAGCCGAAGACTGCGAGGAGCTGCCTCTCGCAGGTCGTGCCTCCCTAGAGTTGACGACTCCAGAGAATATGGCAAGCCTAAAAAAATGAATCAATTCAAGGTAAAATTAAATAATCTTGAATTGAAAACAATGAAAGTAAATGAATTCACCTTCCGTGTGCTTTTCCACCTCCGCTTGCATACGCGGCTTGAGGGTCGATGTTCGGGGAGTTTTCCCAGTCGAACCCTTCGCCGTGTATCCTCACAGCCTCTTGCCCATACCTAGTCTGAAAAAACAATGAAATTGTGTAAGTTCAATAACATATATAGTGTCAAATAATTTCAGAGGTCATGAAACTTACCAGGTGCTCCGCTGCGTACTGACTACACTGCTCCGGCTGAGAAGGGTCAGCGTGACCTCTCCTATAGACCGCAGTAGCACTCGGTCGCACGCCGATCTCCTTTTCCTGTGAACATATGTTAGTACGAACAATACTACATTATGAATATAATAAAAACTACCAAGAAACTTACCATTCGTTTAGCCATTCGCACAAAACCTTGGACGCCCATACCGTGCTTCCCTGAGCTCCCTCTGGCATCTCGAGCCTTCTTGGACTTAGCGATGAACTCATCGCTAGCCCAATACCTGCAAAGGGCTCGGTAATCTTCAGTTCGTCCCTGTAACCAAGGGACACTAACCTGCACACATGCGTAGTTCATTAGGTGTTACTTAGCAATATTAATATGAACAATTTAAAGATTACGCAACCTACCTCTGCGTATTGCTCCTCCGTCAAGTACGTGTCGGAGGCGTCTCTGAACGACCCAACCTCGTGGTCATGGAGCTTTAAGTAGTCGTTAACTACTTGACTCCGAGCGTTCGAAAGCATTTGCATAACAAGCTTCCGAGCGTTTACTTCAAACACGGAGCGGGCGTGATCCATCTGCTCAGCCGGGTCCTCAAGGCGGTACCTGAGCTGTAGGAAGCCAACACAGTTCAACATATACGCAAGTTAATATTTGAAGGAACATAAAGAATTGAAACTTCAAATATTTATGAAAGTTACTTACCCAAAAATCTGCCCACACGACTCCCTGTAGGTTGTCGTTCTCCGGGTGAGGAACACGCGCGTAGTCGTCCCACGACGTAGCTGCACGTCCATCAATCGCACTGGGGTAGTGCAGACGCACTAAGTTCCCGATGCAACCGTTCACCGTCCTGTGGTGTTTCTGTCCGTCATACGAGAGGTCCTCCCAAGAACTAAAAAGTTGTTTGTTAAGTCATTAAGTAAGATCATAGTCTTTGAGAACAAATAGAAATGAATACTTTAGTAATGTGTTACCTGTCTCCAACTGGATGAATAATTACCGGCTCTCTAGGAATAGGTGGGGGACCAACAAAGTTACTCCTCCTCGTGCGTCTCCTCCGCTGCGGCACCACGTCTGGTGACCCAGAAGGCTGGTCACCGGACGTGTCCTCAGGCTGGGTGCCCTCAGGCTCGCTGGGCAGACTACCCTGGGGGTGGCTGCCGGAGGGCTGGCTACCAGAGGGCACGCTGCGCTGCGTACCCGTCTCCTGAGGTGCCGCTCTGGCCTTGGACTCATAGTCCGAATCAGACTACAATGGTAAAGTAAGTAAGCTAAATTCAAAAAGTGATTTTAATAATTTTGTGCATTGTAGAAAAATTTACCTCTGTACGCTGCAAACTGACAACCCTGTCCCGCAACTCTGGACACGCACTTAACAGCTCAGTGCGTCTGCTCCCGCTGTAAGTGGAACCGTAGAAGTAGTTGTCCCTCTCCTGCGAGGGGAGGAAACCCCTCACACTCGGCGCCTTCTTCCCCTTTGAACCCTTGCTTGACGACATCCTAATCAGTTTAAAATGTAATTACTCCTAATCAGTTTCAAAAGTAATGTAAGCAATAATTAATGTCACTTTCATTTAAAAGAACATTACTCGTAATCAGTTTCAAAATTCATCAACATCATGATCATCAACATCGCGATCTGTCGTCTTGAGCTGTTTACGTTTCCGCTTTCGCATTGTAGATGTCTCTACATCTGCAATGTCTCCTACTAAGTTATCGAGTCCTGCACCAGACTCGACGATAAAATAGTCTGGCACCTCTTCGTCTTGGTAAACTTCTTCAATGTCTCCATTATCATGATAACCATCATCTCCAGGAGTATACAAGCGCTCACGAGGATTCACTTTATATACCACCCACCAAGTGCTAAGCTTCTTACATGGATAAGGTAGATAATACACTTGTTCCACTTGATGTGCAAGAACGTATGTTTCTAAACCTCGTAAGCGTTCGTTGTGATTCACTTCCACCATGCCAAATTGATTTTCTCGAGTTCCATGATTGTTATCAAACCAATCACAATCAAAGAATACCACTCGAAGTTCTTTATTGCCAGCGAAAGTAAATTCCAGAATTTTATTAATGATTCCATAGTAATTGGTTTCTTTCCCTTGTGAGTCGATTGCTCTCGTCACAACTCCGCAATTTGATGTTGCTGCGAGAGGACGAAGAGTTTCGAATTGAGTTGTACGGAATCGGAAGCCATTTACGTCATATCGACCATAGCTTCTAACTTTCACTAATCCATAAGATAGTTGTCATAAATCTTGATGGATGTCTGTGTTCGCTAATACATAAGCTCGAAACCAGGATAAGAAATTTGGCCCTCCATTAATTCCAGCCCGTCGCATCGTTTCTACTTGCTTTCTCGTTGGTTGATGCTTATGTTTCCAGTTTTGGTTGTGGAACTCACTGTACATACAAAACACATGCCATCAACATTAGCATACATGTATTGGTAAATACAATAATCATCATAAATGTAAGAGAAACACTTACTCGAAATATTTCTCCATGCCATCGATATTAGCATACATGTAGAGTAAAGCAGCAGTCCTTTCTCCTTCAGTAAAATCGTATGATGTGCTGCTGCCAACAGTAGTTCCCCTCGATTCAAAAATAGAGAGATCACTAACTGGTGGTTCGTCATCTACATTGTATCGCATTGCCGAAGTATTGACATTGTTTTCCTCTGCAAAGTAGAAACTAGAAAAGTAACCTACTTCCTTTAGAGTAAATGCTTCGGCAATGCACCCTTCAACCCTTGCTCTGTTGCCAACCATAGTTTTCAAATATCTCAAAGCTCTTTCAATATGGTACATCCATCTATATTGCATAGGACCACCAACTTTTGCTTCGAATGGAAGATGTATAAGAAGATGCTGCATTGGATTGAAGAAACCAGGAGGAAATATTTTTTCCATCTTACATAAAAGTACATGTATCTCCTTGTCTAACTTCTCCATCATGTCTTTCGTTATTTCTTTAGCACATAACTGCCTATAGAATAATGATAGCTCAGCTAACACCTTCCACACCGCATCATCCAGGTATCCCCGAAACATAACAGGTAAGAGTCTTTCCATTATTATATGATAGTCATGACTGTTCAACCCAGTGAGCTTTCCCGTTTTAACATTCACGGCTCGTCTCAGACTAGCAGCATAACCATCTGGGAATTTCAAAGTTTTCAACCATTCCATAACTTGTTTCTTTTCATTTGGTCGAAGCACGAAAGAAGCATGTGGCTTACCACCGCTTTCAGAGAGCTCAAGAGTAGGTCGATTACAAATCTCGGCAAAATCCTTTCAAGCCTTTAAGTTGTCTTTCGTTTTGCCCGTGATATCCATGCACGTGCTTATGATACATTCGGCCATGTTACGCTCCTGATGCATTACATCAATATTATGCATCAGTATCAATGACTTCACATATGGTAGCTCCCAAACTCCACATACATGAGTCCAGTTGTGAACATTTCCGTAACCTACAAAGGATCCAGAGCGAGCTTCATCGGGGACTAGTGAGTCCAACACATCGGATACTTCACACCCGCTCAGGCGTTTAGGTGGTTCCTTAGTGACAACAGTATCTTTTCTGAAGACATTCCTCTGTTGCCTGAATGGGTGGTTTCGAGGAAGCCAACGCCTATGACAATCAAAGTAGCTTATCTTGCCACCGTATGTAAGTCGAAAACACTCTGTGTCAGACGCACATATGGGACACGACAAACGACCATGTGTGCTCCATCCAGAAAACATGCCGTACGCAGGGAAATCATGGACAGACCACAAATAAGCAGCTCGAAGGTTGAATTTCTGCTTCTTGTAACAGTCATACGCTTCAACTCCAATCCACAACGTTTTCAATTCTTCAATCAATGGTTTCAACATCACATTGATACGTGATCCCGGATGATCTGGTCTTGGTATAATGAGGCTAAGAAACATAAACTCGTACTTCATACAAAGAGAAGGTGGTAGGTTGTACGGAATAACAAAGACGGGCCAACAGGAGTATGGTGTGGCATTTGTACTGAAAGGTGAAAAACCATCCGTCGCTAACCCGATGCGAACATTTCTCGCATCACTAGCAAAAGCAGGATCAAAAGAGTCCAAAGACTTCCATGCATCACCGTCCGATGGATGAGTCAACACATCTTTGTTCTCACGCACACCTTCTTTGTGCCATCTCATGTGTCTGGCAGATCTTTTAGAAAGAAACAACCGCTTCAACCGAGGTGTCACAGGCAAGTAACGCAATTGCTTATGTGCAACTTCTGTCATTACTTTATCACCATCGTCATTGACAACTTCGACAAACCTCGATTTCCCACACTTTAAACAATTCTTCTCTTTGTCATGCTCTTTCCAAAATAGCATGCAGTTATCTGGACACACGTCAATTTTTTCATATTTCATACCCAGTCCAGATAGTAATTTCTTTGAGTGATACATATCTTTGGGCAGTTTATGAGGTTGTGAAAGAGCATCGCTGATAAGTTTCATCATATCATTGTAGCAATTATTAGAGAAGAAATACTTAGATTTGATTGCCATAAATCTGGTCATGAAAGTAAGAAGAGTCAGTTCAGTATGATCATGCAACACCTCTTCAGAAGCTTTCAAGAGATTAAAGAATGCGTCTGCCTCATTTGTGGGCGGATCCTCCGTTTGTATATCTTGTAACATCTCATCGATCCTGTCAACACCCGGACAATCATCATCATCTACATGAACGGCTCGAGGAGCAGACTCACCGTGGAAACTCCAGACCTCATAATATGGCATGTAACCGTTTTTGCACAAGTGTAATGACAATGTCGTTTTGTCCAAAAACTTAGTATTCCGGCATTTCGCACATGGACAACGAACTTTATCGGTCGTAGACAACGAGAACACTCGATCCATAAAGTCGTCTGTCCCGGCATACCACTCATCTGAGTGACCAGTTGCCTTGTTCCAACCGGTATACATCCAACTACGGTCTTCACTCATGTTTAACTCTGCAGTTTTAAGTCAAAGAATTTATAGTTAGTTTATTATTTATTTATATTACGAACCTATATCTATTGGAAAGGATAGGTCCTAAACCCACCCAAGAGTGACCGAGACGAACATGCTTATAACAAGACACGAGGTCAAGATTCAGACAAAATTTCGGCAGCATAACCCCGCTGTTCTCCAACTGCACGTCCAAAAATAGAGCAGCGGAGAACATTAGGGTGACGCTGTCGAAACTACGTCCAAATCTAAACCCCGCGTCTCATTATAAGCACGCCCTCTCGGTCACTCCTAGGCTGTCCAAAAAGGGACAATTCCGAACCTACACGCCTCACATGCGTAACACGTGTGAGACGGGCTGGTTCAAAATGGGTGATGCATATTGTAAAGGTTTACGTCAATCTTTCATTTTTGAGTGATTTCAAAGAGAGAGAGGAAAGAACAATAGAGAGAAGGAAAGAACCATAGTTGTTAAGGCATCGCTTAAGCGGTAAGACGCCTGGGGATCGTAAGGCGTCCCATCGCCTTAGATCCCGGCGTAAGGCAGGTGAATACGGCGGCGGCGCTTGCACACAAGGGAGGCGGCGGCGGCGCCCGCGCACAGGATCTTGCGTTCGTATGAGGTTGAGCGCCGGCAGATCCGCGACAGCCGATCAATGGAGGCCGACGAGTGCCGGCAGATCAACAGTCCCGCGGCGGAGGAGGCCGGGGCGGCAGCGGGCGGGCGACGGCCGAGCGCTGGCTAAGCCGCGGGGGGGGGGGGGGGGGGGGGGGGGGGGCGGGCGGGCGCCGGCTGGCGGGCGGGGGGCGGCAGGGGCGGCGGCCGGGGCTGCGGCCGCTGGGGCGGCCGGGGGGCGGCCGGGGCGGCGGCCGGGTGGCGGACGGGCGGCGCCTGGCGGGCGGCGGCCGGGTGGCAGGCCGGGGCGCCGGCTTGCGGGGGCGGCCGGGGCGGCGGCGGGCGGGCGACGGCTGAGCGCTGGCTAAGCCGCAGGGGGGGAGGGGGATGGGGGATCGGAGGCCGAACGCCGCGGGGGGGGGGGGAGGGGGGGTAGGGCGAGGCGGCCTAGGTTGTTCACATCGTCCTTTTGTAGACGTATACGTTACCACTAAATGGGTCGTATCGGGCCCTAAGCCCATTTATATACATATAGTACTTTTAAACACTCAAACAATCGAAACAATAATCAATTAAACTATTAACTCATCTGCATTAATCATCTAAGCAATTAACAAATCATCTAAACAAACATAATTACCGTAGTTAACAAACTTATCAATTCTAAGCAATTAAAAAAACACCTAGCTAGCAATTCAAATAAACATGGACAATAATTAAACCTAACCATATCAATTCATCTAAAGCTAAGAAATTATCCACCTGTCGGGCGGGGTGGCGGCCAGGGCGCCGGCTGTCGTGGGCGGCCGGGGCGGCGGCGGGTGGCGGCCGGGGCTTCGGCCGCTGGGGCGCCGGCTGGCGGGGGTGGCCGGGGCAGCGGCCGGGGCTGCGGCCGGGGCTGTGGCCGCTGGGGCGGCCGAGGGGCGGCCGGGCGGCGCCTGGCTGGCGGTGGCCGGGTGGCGGCCGGGTGGCGGCCGGGGGGGTGGCCGGGCGGCGGCCGGGCGCGGGCGGGCGGCGGCCGAGCGCGGGCGGGCGGCGACCGGCGGCGGAGGGCGGGCGGCGGCCGGGCGCGGGAGGGCGGCAACCGGGCGCGGGCGGGCGGCGGCCGGGTGCGGGTGGGCGGCGACCGGCGGCGGCGGGCGGGCGGCGGCGGGAGGCTCGGGCTCGGGTCGGCGCGGGCGTGAATGCCCGCGCCGACCCGAGCCCCCGCGGGTATATAAGCCTTATTTACGACGGCCACAACATGGGCCGTCGTAAATAAGGCTTATTTACGACAGCCTCGGTGTGGCTGTCGTATATAACTGCTATATACGACAGCCTAGGGTTGGCTGTCGTATATAAGAACTATATACGACAGCCATATACTTATATACGACAGCTTCGGCTGACCGTCGTATGTAAGTTTATATACGACAGCTAGCCGTCATATGTTATACTGGCTGTCGTATGTTGCCCTGTTTCCTGTAGTGGATGAAGGGCGTGCACCGGTTCGGTGTGAAGGGGAAGCTCGCTCCCCGTTTCATTGGACCCTACGCTATCACCGAGAAGTGTGGACCAGCAGCGTATCGACTGGAGCTACCGGCATCCCTTGCTGGTGTCCATGAAGTTTTCCATGTTTTGCAACTGCGAAAATGTTTGAAGCATACATCTGCTGTTACTACCAAAGACATCGGCGAGCTGAAACCGGATTTAACATATGATGAGTATCCGGTGGAAATCCTTGATGAGAAAGCCCGAACACTACAGGAATCGGGACTATAGACGATGGCCGGAAACCGTCGTCAATAAGGACACTACCGTCGTCAATAAGTTATTGACGACGGTAAAAGTTTATAGACGACGGTTTTCAGCTGTCGTCAATTATTAGTCGTCAATAAGTTTATTGACGACGGTAACCGTCGTCAATAAATTTATTGACAACAGCTAAATCTAGCTGTCGTCAATAAACTTATTGACGACAGCTAAATCAGGCTGTCGTCAATAAGCTTATTGACGACGGCCAGGAAACCGTCATCAGTAACTGTGGCTTATTGACGACGGTTTACACTAGGCCGTCGTCAATAACAATTGCTTATTGACGACGGTTTCTGGTACCTGGCCGTCGTCAATACTAATGGCTTATTGACGACGGCCAAGTACCAGAAACCGTCGTCAATAAGCTTTTCAATTTCTTTTAAAAAAACAGAAAATCCTGCCCTGTCTTCGAGGCCAGCCCTGGCTCGATGGCCAGATCACAGGCAATCAAAATATATATCACAGAATTGCATAAAAACACTATACGCACGCCACACTACCCTACGCTACCCCGACCGCTGCCACCGGAGTCCAGGAAGTCGTCGTGCGCTCGTCCAAACGCTGGTTGCTGAGGGGATGGAGTTTCCTGAGCCCGCGTCGCCGATCCCTATGATGTACATGTATAGTTAGACAAATTAGAAGTTCACAAATGTGTATATGATTAAATAAACTCATTACAAGTTAAAATTGAGCAAGTTAGCTAGATTTGGCTATGTTTGAGTAAGTTTGCTCATATTTTACTAAGTTTGAGAAGTATGGACTAGTAGTGTTTGTGTTTGAGCTAGTTCAAAAAGTTTTGGCTATGTTTGAGTAAGTTTGGTCATATTTGACTATAGTTGAGTAAGTTGTACCATATTTTACTCAGTTTGAGGATGTTTAACTAGTTTTCTCTAAGTTTAAGTAAGTTTGATCAAATTCAACTAAATTATGAGAAAATTTGTACCTATGCTCCTGACGTCGGCCCCTGTGGTAGCTGTATCGGTGGCGGCGCCCACTGAGGAAAGACAACGGGTTGTCCTGTGGCCATAGCCTGCAAATATGAAGTAAATTATTATACATGTCATTTATATATTAGAAACGTTGAGTACAATGATCTGAACTTACCTGTATGGCAGCTTGCAGCTGTAGCATGTACGAGTGTTGATACTCGTCCCTAGCCCGGAGCTCGGCTGCCTGCCTCTCGTTCGCGAGCCTCAGCGCTTCCTGCGTCCTCTGGAGCTCCTCCTGGACACTCTGGAGCTCCAGATCACGGCTGCCACGCCTGCTGGATCCACCCTGCGATGAAGAGGCCCTCGAGTAAGACCGCGCCTCCCTCGAGTCTACTACTCCATCGAAGATAGCCAACCTACACAACGAAGTAAGAGTATTAAAGTTTCGTATCTCGAAGTTAATGAAAGTAAATGAAAACAACAGAACTCACCGGCCGTGAGGTTTACCGCCACCGCTTGCATAGACGGCTTCAGGTACGATCGGCGAGTTCTGCCAATCGTAATCGTCGCCTCGAAGCCTCCGCACCTCCTCCCCATACTTTTCCTAAAAATACAGAAAATTAAAGTCATCAGAAGTTTTAAAGATAATACAATTAAGTCAACTAAAGAACTCACCAACGTCTCTGTCGCTGTCTGAGAAGACAGCTGATCAGGCTGCGAGGGGTCACTTCCCATGTGACCCCTCCTCCACACCTGGATAGCGGTCGGCTCCTGACCGATCTCGCGCTCCTATCGATACGTGTTAGCACAATGATAGCGATAGAAATTAACTAGAATATAATTCGAGTATCACTTACCATCCGTTTAGCAAGGCGTACGTAACCGTCCCCGCCAAGACGGTGTTTCCCGTCCATCCCTCGACTCTGTCGGCGGGTCATCGACACGCCTTGGAAGCCCTGGCTCGCCCAACGAGCACACAGGGAACTGTAGGCGTCCAGACAGGACTCAAGCCACGGTACGCTGACCTGCACACATTTGTTGTTGGATGAAAACATTGATGAAAATTGGATAATGAAGCATAGTAAAATAAAGAATTTACCTCTGCGTACTGTGCCTCCGTCAAGTACTTGTCCGCCACATCCCTAAACTGCCCCGGCTCACCCTCGTCCGGATGCAACTTATAGTACGCCTTCGTAGCCTGAATGCGAGCCGTTGAAATCGACTGCGTCAGGAGCTTCCTAGCGTTGTTGTTGAAGACCAGGCGAGCATGATCCAGCTGGGCCTCGTCCTCCAAACGGTAATATTTCTACAAGTAGAAATATACAAGTTAATGTATTTAACATATAATAGGTTCGCATTTAACGAATAGACGATTTACTTACCATGAATTCATGCCACACATGCTCCTGGTGGTTGCCGTAGGTAATGTCCTGGGCCGTAGCGTAATCGTCCCAAGACGTAGCAGCCCGTCCGTTCACTAGACCGGGGTAGTGACAACGGATGAGCTGGCCCAGGACAGCGTTGACCTGGCGGTGGCGTCCTTGACCCGTGAACGAGTCATCGGCCCAAGACCTAATACACGATTCTCAATTAGTACATATATAAGTGTTAAAATATCTAAATTGATTTGTTATAGATTTACTTACCTATCGCCAACCGGACGAATAACGACCCGATCTTCTGGCCGTGCAGGAACCGGAGGAGGAGCCACGTAGTGGCTCCTCCTGTAACGCCGCTGTGGAGCCGGCTCCACATCAGGCTCTGTGGAAGTCTCTGAAGCAGGGTCTGAATCCTGCGGTGCCGGAACCTGAAGAGGATCCGAAGCAGGATCTGTAACAGGCTCTGAAACCTGTGGTGTCTGAAGAGGATCCCTGGCCTCTGTCTCCTCAGACGTAGAGTCGTCCTAAAAATTTGAAGATTGGTAATATAGATTTAAGAAAGTTATTTATATAATTTATGTAATTTAATATTCTTTACCTGTCATGACCGCTCTCGTGACCCCTGGCCTCTGTCGAGGCCCAACAGCTGAGACAATCTACCATTGCTAGACTGACAGCCCTGGAAAACGGAGTCTGCTCCCGGGGGCAGAAAGCCCCGCGTCCCCCGTCGTCTACTGCTCGATGACATCCTGATGAAAGGAAATTTGATAATGAATTTAAAGGAAAATATAGAAGACGAAAGAAGAGATGAAAGAAACGATACTTGTACTCAATTTCAAAATTCATCAGTATCACGATCATGTACTCTACTTCGTAAACCGGACCATCAATCTTTTGTCATGGTTGTTCGCCGTTTTCGTTTTTTCACATTATGAGTCTGTACATCTTGTGCATCTCCAACTAATTCATCGAGTCGTAGACCAGGCTCAACGACAAAAGAATCCGGCAACTCTTCTTCTTGGTAAACAACATCTGCCTCATCAATGTAACCAGTATTGTCCGGTGTATATAACCGCTCACGAGGATTCACCTTTTGTACAACCCACCATGTACTAAGTTTTTCGCATGGATATTGTAGATAGTACACTTGTTCGACTTGGTGTGCAAGGACAAAGGTGTCGTAGCTTCGTAGTCGGTCCTTGTGTTTGACTTCTACCATGCCAAATTGGTTTTGTCGAGTTCCATTGTTATTATCAAACCAATCACAGTCAAAGAAGACTACTTTAAGGTCTTTACTCCCGGCAAAACTAAATTCTAGGATTTTGTTTATGATCCCATAGAAATTAGTTTCATGTCCTTCGGCATCGGCGGCCCTCGTCACAACTCCGGTGTTTGATGTTGCCCTTAGAGGACGTTGAGCTTCAAATTGAGTTGAACGGAATCGGAACCCATTGATATCATATCGACCGAAGAGTTTAACTTTAATGGATCCGTTGGACAGTTGTCGCAAATCTTCATGAACACCGGCTTGTGTCTTGTACTGTCCAACATATGAAGTAAGAAGACTATTTTATGCTATGAACATAATTACTAAGAGGAACAAGACAAGGAAACCATTACATGATTTTGAAACCACGTTTGGAAGTTAGGTCCTCCATTTACTCCATAGTGTCGCATTGTTTGTATTTGCTTGCTAGTAGGTTGCTGCTTAGACTTCCAATTTTGTCGATCGAACTCACTAAATCAGGACAAAACAGAATTATTGGTGTAGATGTATAACACACCACGCAAATTAGTATAGATGTTGAACAACCACTTACTGAAAAAAATTGTCCATCCCATCTATGTTAGCGTACATGTATAACAAAGCAGCTGTCTTTTCATCTGCTGAAGCATCATAGCTCGTGCCACTACCAACAGTGGTGCCTCTCGTTTGAAAAGTGAGAGTTCGCTACAAGAGGTTGCTTCAGCCATATTATACCGTAACACCGATGCATTAACATTGTGTTCTTCTGCAAAGTAGACACTTGAAAAGTATCCTATCTCCTGAAGTGTAAATGCTTCGGCGATGCATCCTTCAACCCTTGCCCTATTACGAACCATCGGTTTTAGACATCTGAGTGCTCTTTCAATGTGGTACATCCACCTATATTGAACAGGGCCACCTACTTTAGCTTCACATGGAAGATGGATTAGAAGGTGTTGCATTGGATTGAAGAACCCTAGAGGAAATACTTTTTCCATCTTACATAAAAGCACGGGTATCTCTTTTTCCAACTTCTCCATCATCTCCCTTTTGATTTCTTTAGCACAAAGCTGTCTATAAAAATAGCTAAGCTCGGCTAACACCTTCCAAACCTCATCGTCAAGATAGCCTCGAAACATAACCGGCAGAAGTCTTTCCATGATTATGTGATAATCATGGCTCTTCAAACCAGTAAGATTTCCAGTCTTAACATTAACGACTCTTCTCAGGCTAGCAGCATAACCGTCTGGGAACTTCAACTGTTTCAACCACTTGAAGACTTCTTTCTTTTCTTTTGGTCGAAGGCAGAAAGAAGCTCGTGGTTTGCCACCAGCTTCGGAGAGCTCAAGACTTGGTCGGTTACAAACCTCTGCCAAATCCTTTCGAGCTTTTATATTGTCTTTTGTGTTTCCCGTCATATCCAAGCACGTGCTTATGATGCATTCGCCCATGTTACGTTCCTGGTGCATGACATCAATGTTATGCATTAGAATTAAAGACTTCATATACGGTAACTCCCATAGTGCACATATATGAGTCCAATTGTGATCCTCTCCGTAACCAACAAAATATCCAGGACGACCTTCATCTGGCACTAGATTGTTGAGCTGTTTAACAATTTCCGACCCGTTCAGACGTTGTGGTGGTCCCTTTTTTACAATGGTACCCTTCCTGAAGGCATTTCTCTGTTGCCTAAACACGTGATTTGGCGGTAACCAACGTCTATGACAATCAAAGTAGCATATCTTGCCACCATGACTTAGACGAAAACAATCCGTGTCCGAAGCACATATTGGACATGTCAATCGACCATGAGTGCTCCAGCCAGAAAACATGCCGTAAGCTGGAAAATCATGAACAGACCACAAGTACGCAGCTCGAAGGTTGAATTTCTGTTTTCTATAACAGTCGTACGCTTCGACTCCTGTCCATAACATTTTGAACTCTTCAATCAATGGCTGCATCATCACGTTCAGTCGTGAACCAGGATGATCCGGTCCAGGTACAATAAGGCATAGGAACATGAACTCATACTTCATACAAAGCGATGGTGGTAAGTTGTACGGAATAGCGAACACGGGCCAACAAGAGTATGGTGTGGCGTTTGTACTAAACGGTGAGAAGCCATCTGTCACCAATCCAAAGCGAATATTTCTCGCGTCATTGGCGAAATCTGGATCAAAGCGGTCAAGCGCCTTCCATGCCTCACCGTCCGACGGGTGCACCATCATGATGTTGTTCTCACGTACACCTTCTTTATGCCACCTCATGTGTCTAGCTGTTTTTTTAGATAGAAACAAACGCTTGAACCTAGGTGTGACAGGCAAGTAGCGAAGCTGCTTCTGTGCGACTTGAGTCATTACTTTTGAACCGTCGTCATTAACAACTTCGACAAATCTTGCTTTACCACATTTTAAGCACTTGTTCTCGTTGGCATGCTCATAATCTTGCATGAAACCGTATCGACATAATCTTGCATGAAACCGTATCGACATAAGTGAAACGCCAAATTCACTTTATCCCAACACTTGCACCTTGACATTTCGTACATGGGCACCGCACCTTATCGATCTTTGACAATGAAAAAGCTCGATCTACAAAAGCATCTGTCTTTGCGAACCACTCATCCGAGTGACCACCAGAACTGTTCTTCCAACCGGTATACATCCAACTACGATCCTCACCCATGTTTGAATCTGCAGTTTAATGTCAAGGAAATTATAGTTACTTTATAATTTATTTATGTCACGGCCCTACATCTATTGGAAAGGATAGGTCCTAAACCCACCCAAGAGTGATCGAGCGGAGCGTGCTCATGAGGAGACGCGTGGTATGGATCCGAACGAAATTTCAGCAGCATAACCCCGCTTTTCTCCACTGCACGCCCGAAAATGGTGCAGCAGAGAACAACAGGGTTATGCCGTCGAAATCTCGTCTAGACCTAAACCCGCGTTTCATCACATGCCACTCCCCCTCGGTCACTCCCAGGCTGTCCAAAAGGGACAATTTCGAACGTACACGCCTCACATGCGTAACACATGTGAGACGGGCCCGTTCGAAACGGGTGACGCATGTTGTATAGGTTTACGTCAATCTTTCGTTTTTGAGTCATTTAAAAGAGAGAGAAGAAAGAACGAGAGAGAAGAAAAGAACAAGAGACAAAGAAGTGGGTTAGTCGTCCTAAGTTATGCCCCGTTGGGGCCTGCCATTATCTTACAACGCCTTTAGGGTTAGCCGTCGTACGTTATGCCCCGTCGTAAGTGGGTCAAAGATGAAACCGCACCGTCGGGGCCCGCCGTCCACGCGCGGGAGCTTGCCGTCCTCGTGCCTGTCTCGACTAATACATTACCAATAAATGGGCCGTGACAGAACCTAAATGGGTCGTGTCAGGCCGGACCGGGCCGAAACCCATTTATTTACATATAGTAACTAATCACGCAATCAATCAAAGTATTATTTAAACAATAATCAATAACAATACTAATTAAACAATTAATCATCTAAGGCCGGTTGCTTCAACACAATCAGCCCATATATGAGTCCAGCTATAGTAACCAAGGCTTTGCTAGTAGGTTCAACACAATCAGCCCATATATGTTAACAATGGCCTCTGGACTGTTTGTCTCACTTTATTTGTTTCAAAATGATTCATCTATCTTGTTTTTCAAGTAGTATTAGCAAGATACAACTTTAATTGGGGACAAATCAATGCATGTACAGAGAGAACATAAAAGCTGTAGGCTTTGCCTAGTATCCTTCAATTCAGTTTGTGTCTTTCAATTTGAGGATATATCAGTTCTCAAAGGTATCCATTAAACGTGAGTGAGGAACTGTATTTTTTTGCTTATTCTGTGGTGTGAATGTAATCGTAAATCTATACTGTGTACTCATACCTCTTCTTTCACAGTGCATAATTATTCAATGCTATTCTACAGTGCGCAAAAAATGAAATTTCATAATACATATATGGGCATAAAAATTTATAGATCAGTTTCACTCAACTTCATTTCCAGCGTAAAGAGGTAAAAAAAAATGATCCCCGAACCAAGATGAGTACGCTCTTAAACTTATGTGGAGATGAATGTTATACAATGATCTCTCAATAATTTGTTAGGACCTTTATGAAAAGAAGAAAAAGCTACATGGGTAACCGGTTCATTTATTTGTGACAGCTGTTCATTTCACCATATACTCCCTTTTGCAAGGGTGTCTCTCATGCGTCTATTATATATATGTGTGTGGGTGTGTGTGTAGAGAGAGATATGGCCAATAAAAGAAGTAACCATGTTCGCTCTAAAGACTTAGAAATTCTCATGTTAATTAAAAAAGAAAGAAAAATCACTCACCACTGCCTTATAAAAATGGCTAAAAATACCCCTATGTATATTTTTTAAAATTACTCACCATTATCATTATAAAAAATAAATTTAAATATCCAGAATAGATCTATATATTTTCAAATTACTCACCATTTATATGACCAAAAATGGCTAAATTAACTAAATATTTGTACATGGCGACACTATCATCAAGAATACAATAAACCAAAAATAGTAGTGATAAAATAGTAATAATGATACAGTAAAAATAAATTGAGGCATCCAAACATAATATAATTTTAGACATAGTTGAATTGTTGATAACACTCTTATATTTGATTCGTTAATTCTAGCAACACAAATATGCGGGCCATGCAACAAGTCCACTTTTATTTAGGCTATTCATCAAAGCCTGGATGCAAGGAAAACCTTTCCCTGACCCATTTCTTCTAAAAAGCCAAAGGAGGTCCCCGGAAAAAAAAAGAAAGGGTGCAAGAAAAAGGCAGCCAAGAGAAGGAAACAAGTAAAGGTGCAGATGGAGGGGAGCCGAAATAAAACACATGCCTTCTTCCAAACTCGTTCCTCTCCACTAAGTTCTTCCAGCTGCTGCTTTCTCTCTTCCTCTCTCTAGAGGTTGACCCCAACACTTCAAAGGATTTAGCTCTCAAAAGGAGACAGAGATCGTGGAGGTCGAGCAACAAAAGCTAGAGAGAGAGGGGGGGAGAGTGAGTGCTTGATGCTTGCTTGTGCGTGGTCGAGAAATTAAAAGGGATCATCAGCATATCAAAGGGGAAGAGAATATGGACAGGGGACTCGTCCACAAATCATCGTCAGCTCTAGTGGGCGAGATGGGAGAAGCCGGCCATGGATGGTGGAGCGTGAATAATTTGAGAGCCCCCTTTGAGCAGCAGCAGCACCACCATCCTTCTCTTTTCATGCCGTCATCCACCAACACCACCGCGGCGCCTTCTTACGCTCTCCATTCCTTCTCCTCCCTTCTGCTCGCGAATCACTATCCGCTGCCTACAACCAGCACGTCGCCTTGGCATGACAGCGGCAGCATCAGCCAGGGACTCGGTCAGCAGGATTCAAGCAGCCAGCTCATACTGTACAATCTCTCTCTTTAATTCTTTCCCTCTTATCTGTCTGTCTCTCTCTCTCTCTCTACACACACACATACATTATGCTCCTTTCCAGATAATTGTTGAAATACCATGATGCACGAAATATTGCAACGATATTCACTTAAGTACCAGCTTTTATACCCATTTTCGTCAAAAATGATTTTTTCATCTCCATGGTTTCCACCTAATTTATGAATCATATTGCGTTTCATCCAGTGGAGGATTGGTCAATGGGGAGGAGCGATACATGGAAGGGCAGATGCTATTGCCAACTGTGATTGGTTCAGAAGCCGGTGGGAGCTACATCTACAGCACCACAGCCAGCCATGGGAGCAGCACAAGTGACGAGATCCAGTTGCCATGGGGGAGTGTCCATCAGCACCACAAGGCCTTGCAGCAGAAAGGAGTAGCACAAACTAACGAACAAACAACTCCGATCGATCCTACTCCACATACGAAACTAGTAGCCGGGGAGAGGCCAGAGGGGAGGGGGAGGAGACTTACCTCGGCTGGAGACGGGTGGCGGCGGTGGCGGGGACGGGCGGCGGCGACCGGGACGGCGGCGACGGGCGGCGGCGGTGGCGGGGACGGGCGGCGGCGACCGGGACGGCGGTGGCGACTGGTGCGATTCGGGAGGCGGCACTGGCCGCCTCCCGGCTCGCGCACGGGCTATATACCCCGTTATTGACGACGGTGCTAGGAAACTGTCGTCAATAAGGACTTAATGACGAAGGTACTAGGTTACCGTCGTCAATAACTCCTCGGGTGGGCCCGAATTAAGTTAAAGACGACGGGCGACGTCGTCAATAATTTATTGACGACGGTTCACGTTCAGCCGTCGTCAATAACTGTTTTATTGACGACGGTGCTAGGTCACCGTTGTCAATAACTCCTCGGGTGGGCCCGAATTTAGTTAAAGACGACGGGCACCGTCGTCAATTATTTATTGACGACGGTACTCGCTCAGCTGTTGTCAATAACACAGTTATTGACGACGGCTTTTTCTAGCTGTCGTCAATAAAATTAAAGACGACGGCCCCGTCGACAATAAATCTGGCCGTCGTCAATGATCGTTTTTCCTGTAGTGGAACCACGCGTAGCAGAATGTTGTGGTTCTACAAGATACTCTGAAGCAACCACACCGCCGAAGAAGCGACGTGGGAGAGCGAGGAATTCCTTCTCTCAAATTACCCGGAGTTCATGGCTTCTCAACACGGGTAAGCCCCTACTACATCGCTATCTTTCCTTTTATAATCTCGGGACGAGATTCTTTTAAGGGGGGATGGATATAAAAGCCCAAGAAAAGGGACTTGCAAAAACTTTTCCTCACCTCACAACACCACACTTTTTTGTGGATATCTTGTGAAAAATGGTGAAGAGCTAGTAACCTCCATCAAAAGGGTATTAGTTCAAACTTTCTACACGTATTATAAAACATGAGAGGGTGATTCAAAACTGTTGCATTCAAATTCATGGTTGCAGCAGCTAACACCAGGATCAAAGTGCATATTTGGATTCCTTAGGTTCAAATTATGGGGGAGGCAAATTTTGAGAAGATTTGGAGGTCCTTTGATAGGGATATCAAAGAGAGTTGTGAATTTTCATTGAAATTTGAATTCAAATTTGAAACTGTGGCACAAATTGTCAAATGGCCAAATGGTTTTCGAATTTGGATCCCTCATAGCTGAATTTACATTAGGTCAAAAATTTGGAGATCTTTTTGGGCAGAGGGGAGCTGTGGGCCCCAATTGTCAGTGAGAAGGGAGGGAAGAAACTTACTGCTTAAGTCAACCGGTTCCACAGTTCACACCCGAGCGCGCTGCTCTCCCACGGGCTGCCACCGCACGGACGACCGAAGACCGGAAGCACCTCCCGAGCTGCTTAGGGGATCGATGTTTCTCCGCTTTTATCGTCTCCACCGAGAGCACAGCATTCCACACCGCCTCACAGCCGACGCTGAACGATCCCCGTGTGTCCTCGGCGATAAACGCGACCGCACAGAGGCGCGCCGTCGGTTCACCGCCGCCCGGCTGCTCCACCCCGTGGCACGCTGCGCTAAGCTTCCCCACAGCACCGCCGGACTTCCTTTAGCGTGGCAGAAGCAAGAACCGGGCGCTAGCTCCGTCGGGACGTCGGCGTCGAGCTGATCTTCCTCCACAGCGCCGAAGAGAGCCGCCGCGACAAGATCACGTCGCCCGGCCACCACAGAGCCTCTCCCATCGAGTTACAAAAGCAAAAAGGTGCGCCAGTAACCCTTCTCGCTTCACAACAACGCCGGCAGTGTGTCATGGACCGTGCTCGCCGGAATTTCAGTTTTACCGACGACATCCGATAATGGCCGAAGGTAGAAATTCGGCAAATTCTTCTCACACGTCGAAACACCCCCCACACGACGTAGCATACACCTTCTATACCCCTGTGCGCGTTCATAGGATCAAGAACCACCGAGAATCATCGAGCGAAGCCGCCGTTCATCGAGTTTTTCGACTTTCGCCGGATTTTGACCTAGCCCAACGGTGAGGTCATACTTCTGGCGAGTTCCAGTGAGATCGGTGGTAGGGTCCGTGTTCCCCTCGGTGCAGTGATGCTGTACGAGCAAACGGCGACATGTTTGCCATGATGAAACGCTCTGGCGACATCGCCGGAGTTGCCACAGATGCTGTCGCCGTCGCACCTAGGTTTCCGGCCGTTGCCAATTGGAGATACGCCCGGCGACTTGTTCCTCGCACGAAAATACGTTGGGCAGCGAGAATCAGCAAGTTCCAGGCACCGGAAGGCCCTCCCGGGGAGAACTCCGGCGAGCTCGGCGGCGGGATCACGCGGCCGTCGTGAGGAGGAAGACGACTGGGGGCCCCGCATGTCAGTGGCGATATTTTAAACCGTCGGATTCGCTGCGGCCCGGGATCCAGTGTGGGGACGCGGGAAGGGTCCTGTGGCCCCGTGTGGCTCAGCTCCAGCGGTGACACGTGTGGGCGGGCCCACGGTTAGAGTTTAAAATTTTCTCCGGATTTTCTTGTGACAAGGAATTCACATAAAAATTCTCAGCTCCATTGGAGCTCTGGATCACCCCTGTCCTGTTTAACCACTTGAGGGATTAATATGGAAAAAGGGGAAAAACCACTTAGCACTTGACCATGTGTTTAGGTCTAAGCACAAACCACCAACACCCAGTTCATCTTTAAATTCTTAAACAGAGTTCCAGTTGTTAGAGACTGGTTATTAGAACTAATAGCAGAAGTATTACCCTAAACTCATGTGCATATTCATTAACATGTAGTATTTTATTAACGTATAGTCGCTGAAGGCGAGGAGGCTCCGGAAGTACTCAACTTCCTACTTCCGGAAGAAGAACTAACCCCTGACCAGAAGCAACAAGGCAAGCCCCGGTTTGTATTAACCTTTTTATAAGTTTTAATTTGTTTCCATGTGTCATGTGAAGTATGATTGTGCATTAGGTATAGGATGGATGAAAACCCCACTTGCATGACCAACATTTTTCCATAAGAGTGAGGGTAGTGTCTAAGATCTCGAGTAGACAGGCCATGCCTAATAATTTCATTGGACTTCGGTACAAGTCGAGTAGTTGGAATCTACTCGCAAGATAGGTTGGGACACACGGGTTTGGTTTGAGTGACGGGAGATCACTTTAGTAATGAAAATGAGACTAGGCAGGGGCTAGGGCGCAGCAAGAGGAAATCTTGTGTGCGCAGTCCTGTCCGTGTCAATTGAGGACCGAGCCATGTGCGGCCCTGCTGAACAAGTATTGAACGTACTGAAGGCATATCGGATATATGGGCCCCGATAAACTGATGTAGCCTAAACCTCCGGGCGTCGAGGCATAGCACATCGATTTATAGGTGTAGGTTGAGGGCAGCAGGGTGGAAATCTGCCAACGGGCATAGAGAGATGCTCCGTGTGGGGAACCTCCTGTCCGTTTCGGTGCGACCGGTTCGACATTTGGGCTGTTGGATGAAAGGTTGTCCCGGACGACGTCGAGTGAGCGTGCTGTGCAGCTCCACGGGTGGGTGTACATGACGTGCTCTTTGGGTTTCCCTGCCGGTGTATATCAAGTCGATTCACCGTCCCTCGCGGTGAAGAGTACCACTTGTTCACTGCGTCGTAACGTAGATAATTTATGGAATGCTATGCTTCAATATTGCTGTCATGATATAATTGTATTTCTACATGTGTGCCACCAAACATTGATTACTAAATTTCAGCTTCCTGAACTGTTAACTTGTTGCTAAAAGATGAACTAAGGAGGAACTTGTAGGCGTGTCCATTTGCTGCAACATTGCTATCCTATGTCATTGTACACCTCATGTAGAGTTTCATGCTTAGGTGAGTCGGTTAAGCCTTGTTGAGCCATCGTGCTCACGGTTGCTTCTTAAGTGTTTTTCAGGTGAGGAGCCACCCACGGACTCGGAGTACGAGTCCACCGGCGAGGGTTACCCTCCGTCGGGGACTACGGCTGAGTGGGAGCCGTACACGCCGCGCTGAGCTGAGACGTGCAGCTAGTGTGGGTTGCCCTAGGGCTGGGCAACCGACTTTTGCTAGATAGGCAGGCGTGAGTTGTATAGAGTAGACTTCCGCTGTGCAAAATAAATACTAGTTTGTAACTGAGTATTGTACTACTGTATACATTCAGCTTGTTTTCTCATGTAATATATTGTGTCCTTATGACGTGTGCTGTCGGGTGTCGCATTGCGCGGCACCACCATCTGCGATCCTGGATGAGCGGATCCCGGTCCGCCACAACACTGAACCACAAGAGGATGGCGATGTTGAAGTTCCTGAATATGCTAACCCCGGGGCTGATGCAAACAACCTTGAAAGGTTGATGGCTATGCAGAACCAGCTCATGCAAACTATGATACAAACTTTGGGACAGCTGCAAGCCAACAACAACAATCCTAACCCCATTTCTGCACCCCCACCGCCACCACCACCACCACCGCCGGCTCACAACAGATTGGGAGAGTTCATGAGGACTCGACCGCCTACTTTTTCACAAGCTAATGATCCCATGGAGGCTGATGATTGGTTGAAATCCATGGAAAATAAGCTTGCTATTGTTCAGTGCAATGATCAGGAGAAAGTTTTCTTCGCATCGCACCAACTCATGGGAACAGCCGCTGACTGGTGGGACGCTCTCTGCAATGCTCATGTCAACCAGTAGACAATCACTTGTGCTGAATTCAAGGAGAGTTTCCTCTTTCATTACGTCCCTGCTGGAGTCATGATGCTTAAAAGGCAAGAGTTCGAAGGTCTCCGCCAAGGAAAGAAGAGCGTGAATGAGTACCTCAACAAGTTCACGCAGCTGTCAAGGTATGCTCCCGAAGACGTCAACTCGGATCAAAGGAAGCAATACATGTTCATGAGAGGATTGAACAATGAGATCCAAGTACAACCGCTCAACAATAATTATGCAAAATTCCAGAAGCTCGTTGACAAAGCTATAGTGGTTGAGAGCAAGATCCTTGAGATTGAGCAAGAGGGCAAGAGGAAGATGTCATACCAGCCACAAGGGAGCAATGTACGTCCCCGTTTCATGCCACCAGCTGCACCACACTATGGCTCGTCCGCTTCTACTTTCCTCCATGCAAACCCACCTCGCCCTAATCAACCACCGCAGCAACGTCCTGTTATGCAAGCACCTTGTATGCCTTTGCCTCCTGCGCCCCATCCCAACATGGGCGCCTATGCTCAAAACCAACTTCGCCCCAACGTTCCTGCTGTTTTGGGCAACAAAGCATGCTTTTCATGCGGAGAGGCGGGACACTTTGCAAGTCAATGCCCGAAGAAAGGCCATGGACAGCCGACCAACGCACCAAAACAGAACCCACGGCCGAATGGAGGAGCTACGCAAGGTAACCGTGGGCAGCAGAACTACGCTCGTGGCAACGTGAATCATGTCTCCGCTGAGGAAGCACAACAAGCTGAGGACGTCGTGATTGGTATGTTCCTTGCCAACTCCAACCCAACCACTGTTTGTTTTGCTTCCGGAGCATCGCATTCATTCATATCATCCATGTATGTTGCCAAGTATAATCTGCCCATATCACACATGAAACACACTATGTTGGTTAATTCTCCCGGTGGAGAGATGAGGACTAATATAGTATGTCTGAAAGTAAACCTTAAAATAAGGGGGGTAAACTTTCTTACCAACCTTATTGTCTTGGATTCCCAAGGGATTGATATTATACTTGGAATGGATTGGTTAAGCAAGACAACGGAGTAATTCAATGTGCTGAGAGGAGCGTGCAGTTGACAAATGAGCACGTTACTCGTATTGAGTTCGAGTCAGCCCAACCGGCAACCAAGAAGGCAGCGTTGAACCACGTCGAAGAAGCAACATTGGAAAGCATTCCGGTAGTTCAAGAATTTTCAGATGTGTTCCCGGAAGAACTTCCTGGTATGCCACCTGACCGGGACATTGAATTTGCCACTGATTTAGTACCTGGAACTGCACCTATAGCAAAAAGGCCATATAGGATGCCCTCTAATGAACTAGTGGAACTTAAGAAGCAAATTTAGGAGCGGCTAGAAAAGGGTTTTATACGCCCAAGCTCGTCACCGTGGGGAGCCCCCGTGCTCTTCGTAGACAAGAAGGATGGGACCCAAAGGATGTGTGTGGATTATAGGTCCTCGATGAGGTGACGGTCAAGAATAAATACCCGCTGCCCCGTATAGAGGACCTATTCGACCAAATGAAGGTGCCCGAATTTTCTCCAAGATTGATCTTCGGTCGGGATACTTCCAACTGAAGATTAATCCCTCCGTCATACCCGAGACTGCATTTCGAACATGGTATGGTTCGTATGAATATACCGTTATGTCTTTTGGGTTAACGAATGCACCCGCATACTTTATGTACCTCACGAATAAGTTCTTCATGGAGTACTTGGACAAGTTCGTCGTGGTTTTCATCGACGATATCATGGTGTATTCAAAAAGCGAGGAAGAACATGAAGAACATTTTAGATTGACATTGCAGAAACTGTGAGAGCATCAATTGTATGCCATGTTCAGCAAGTGTCAATTTTGGCTAAAGGAGATATATTTCCTAGGCCACATCATCTTCGAGAGAGGAGTATCGGTTGATCCCGGAAAAGTGGGAGATTTTCTGAAGTGGAACCAACCGCAGAATGTGAGAGATATTCGGAGTTTCCTTGGGATGGCTGGATACTACCGACAGTTCATCATGGATTTCTCCAAAATAGCGAAGCCAATGACTGAATTGCTAATGAAGGGAAAAGCATTTCAGTTGACACCAGTGTTCCAAGAAAGCTTTGAGGACCTCAAGAAAAGACTAACCACAGCGCTGGTTTTGGTATTGCCGTACGTGAGCAAGAGTTTCGATATATATTGTGATGCATCAAGACAAGGGCTTGGATGTGTGCTCATGCAAGAAGGACAAGTGGTAGCCTATGTGTCGAGACAACTAAAGAAACACGAGCTGAATTACCCCACACATGACATGGAACTTGCAGCCATGGTACATGCCTTGAAGATTTGGAGGCATTATATCCTTGGCCACCGATGTGAGATCTATACGGATCACAAAAGCCTTAAGTATATATTAACGCAAACGGATCTGAATTTGAGGCAACGTCGATTGTTGGAACTCATCAAGGATTATGATGTTGGAATCAATTATCACCGTGAAAAGGCCAATGTAGTAGCTGATGCGTTGAACCGAAAGGGAGCATGTCACCAACTCACGGTTCGGGAGCTACCGATCGAGCTGCGCAAGGAGTTCGAACGGTTACATCTTGGGTTCTTGAACGAGATGGAAGTGATAGAACTCAACTCTTTGCTGGAACAAGAGATACGAGATGGCCAAGCAACGGATGAGGAAATCAAGGAAAGAATCCGACAAGGCATAGAAAAGGATTTCAACGAAGATGAGAAGGGCATGCTTTGGTTAGGGAAAAGGATTTGTGTGCCTAACGTGAAGCACATCCGCGACACGATATTAAAGGAGGCACATGACTCACCTTATTCCATACTTCCCGGCTGTACAAAGATGTACAAGGACCTGAAAACTTGCTCTTGGTGGGATGGTATGAAAAGGGACATAGCTAAATATGTTGCCTTATGCGACACGTGCTAACGGGTGAAGGCCGAACATCAAAGACCCGCTGGACTGTTGCAGCCATTGAAAGTACCCGAGTGGAAGTGGGAAGACATCAGCATGGATTTCATTGTCGGATTGCCACGTACTCGGTCGGGTTACAACTCCATTTGGGTTATTGTGGACCGATTGACGAAAACAGCCCATTTCCTTCCTGTTAGAACCACGTACCGCATCACAGAACTAGCCGAGCTGTAAATGGAGCAAATCGTGTGTCGCCATGGAGTTCCGAAGAGGATAGTTTCAGTTCAGGGTTCTCAATTTACCTCTAGGTTCTGGAAGAAGCTGCATGAAGCCATGGGTACACGGCTGAATTTCAGCTCCGCTTATCACCCGCAAACTGACAGGCAAACTGAGAGAACAAATCAAATTTTGGAAGAAATGTTGAGAGCTTGCGCCTTGAAACGTGGCTTGACTCAAGGACGATCCGTATGCCAATGATACAGACCGTATGTTTTTATTGTGATATGGAACTGCCTGAAATGCCAAAAAACTATTGTGTGCACCATTATTGTGTGTTCTTCTGCAGGTACATTAACCACATTAGTGCATGACGTGTAGAAACCGTTTGTGAGTGACGTCTTTAGTTCCACCATGTGACACGTATATGCCGGAATACCGGTTTAGGATTTTTCTTTTGTGAGGAAACGTAGTACCGACTGCATAAAAGTTTATTTTCAAAGAAAAGAGTCACAATGAAGTATAGGCATTCATTTAGGGGTTAGTAAACTCCTATATTGAACTAAGAGTCAATTGGGAGTATAGGTTCAATCTCAAAAGCTTAGGAATAGTCTGCCCTGTTTTCGGCAGAAATTTTGCTGAAATTGAACAGGGCATAACATAATATTGGTTGAACCAATGGAGGTGTGGGATAATATTCTGGAAATGTTTAGAAGTCCTCTACAACTTTTCTGTAGAGCTCCAGAACAAAATCTCCCTCCAAAGGGATGAAAATCTCAGATGAGTAGGTACTGTCCAGAAACAGGGCAGACCAAATGCTCTCTGGAATTTTCCGTATTTCGACCAAAACACTTAGTTTCACCGTTCGACGTCTAGTGGCTGTTGTAAAACAGCGAGTTAGAGTCGAAGGGTTTATGCATTTGACATATCACTTCGAGTTAGTACATGTTTGGGTCCAATACAATAGTGAGGAATCATGCATGCTAACACGCTTAACATCCCGTGGTGACCCCGATGGTCGAAATGAACTTTTAACCCATAAGGTTCAATACTTTGGAACTCAATCATGTGACACGGTCCAGGGATGTATATGTTGCATAAAGTTTATACTTTATCCATATGTATGATTGTTATGCACATTGTTTATCCCATTCTCGCATTACTATTGTATAGACTGGATGAGCTAAACCCACATGTGCTGATCATTTGAATGATGTGAATGCAGAATTGTGCGGACACGTTCAACGCAAGAGGAGGAGGTCCGAGTCAAGTTCGTGGTGATGAGTCTCCACCTCCAGAGCAGACCACGACGCAGCAGCAACCACCTCCTCCACCGCCAGAACTTCCAAGAAACCTGGCGGAGGTTCTCGCCGCAGTGCTCGGCTCGCGCGACGAGCAAACCGAGCTGCTGCGGATTTTGGTGCAGCAGAATGCATCCCATCAGGGAGGACGCCAAGACAATGGGCAATGCAAGCCCCAACAAAGTTCATATTCAGAATTCATGGCCACCCATCCACCGGTCTTCAAGGAGGCCGAAGAACCTTTGGAGGCGGACAGCTTTATCCGCACTCTAGAGGCAAAGTTCGGGCTGCTGCGATGCACCGAACATCAGAAGGCGCTGTACGCAGCGCAACAGCTTCAAGAAGAAGCCGGTACTTGGTGGGCGAACTACACCGCCTCCTTACCGGCTGGCCATGCCGTCACATGGACGGTGTTCCAGGAGGCGTTCCGCGCCTATCTCATACCTCCCGGTGTGATGGAAATGAAGCTCCAGGAGTTCCTGGCGCTACGGCAAGGCAAGAGGAGTGCTCATGAGTACTCCAGGTTATTCAACCGGCTGGCGCAGTATGCGCCAGGATTTGTGGGGACGGAAGACAACAAGTGCAACACTTTCTTCCGGGGCCTGAACTCCAAGATGAAGGTCCATCTCGCCCAAAGCAATCGCGGAACATTCAACGACCTCGTTAATGCCGCGATTCTACAAGAGAATGCTCAGCGCGAGCGCGGTTCTGACAAGAGGAAACGCAGCGCGCTGACGAGCAGCAGTGATGGGACGCCACAGAAATACCGTGTGGTGTATCGCTCACCATCCGGTCAGAGATGGCAGCCACCGGCGCGACCGCCTCAGTTTCGTTGGCGGCAATATAATGCGCCGAGCTTTCGACCGACGTATCCATCACAGCAACAGCAGCAGCTAAGGATGGTCCCGCGTGCGCCTCAGTTTCAACAGCGTGCACTGGGATTCCGTCCTCAAGTCGGCGGGACCCCGACACCTTACACGTGCTATACGTGTGGTCGTGTCGGGCACATTTCGAGGGACTGCCTCGAGCCGCGACAGGGCAGGGGTGCAGCACCGTATCAGGGTGCTAATCAGCCCTGCAATCAGCCCAAGAAACTAGCACCCAAACCCGGCAACGTCCACCAGTTAGCTATCGAAGACGTGCCGGAAGGCGAACCCGTCCTCGCGGGTACGTTTTCTTACTTAGATCATCCCGTAGTCATACTTTTTGACTCCGGTGCCACCCATAATTTCATAAGTCAGGCTTATGTTATTAAATATCAACTGCCTATCATTCTCACAAATAATTCATATTTGATATGTTCTCCGGGTGGGAAAATAACAGCTGATAGAATGGTCTATAGAGCACCATTACAGTTGGGTGGAAATCTATATCCGACTTCTATAATCATGTTAGAGAGTCAAAAACTTGATGTCATTTTAGGAATGTCATGGCTACATCGCCATGGTGCGGTTCTTGACATCATTCCACGTGTGGTTCGTTTAAACTCTCCACTCCACGAACCACATGTTCTTATTCTTGACCATTCGGTTCAAGAAGCTCCAGCCACCTATAACACGGAAGCCACAAAACTTGAGGATATTCGTGTGGTCCGTGAATACCCGGATGTCTTTCCAGATGATCTTCCGGGCATGCCACCCGAAAGAAATGTCGAGTTCAAGATTGAACTTGTACCGGGGACGACACCGATCTCACGGAGACCGTACAAGATGGCTCCGAATCAACTAGCTGAATTAAAGGAGCAGCTCAATGACCTAATGAAGAAGGGTTTCATTTGACCGAGTTCCTCACGATGGGGATGCTCGGCGCTATTTGTGAAGAAGAAGGATGACACCTTGAGGTTGTGTGTGGACTACCGACCTCTCAACACCGTCACCATCAAGAATAAATATCCACGACCCCGCATCGATATATTATTCGATCAACTTGTGGGTGCAAGTGTATTTTCAAAGATGGATCTTCGCTCCGAATATCATCAAATCAAGATCCGGGCAGAAGATATTCTGATAACGGCCTTCTCGACGAGATATGGGTTGTATGAATACCTCGTTATGTCCTTCGGTCTCACCAACGCCCCGGCACACTTCATGTATCTCATTAACTCAGTATTCATGCCGTAGTTGGACAAGTTTGTGGTAGTGTTCATAGACGACATCTTGGTTTACTCCAAGTCTGAAGAAGAACACGCCAAACACTTGCATATCGTACTTCAACGATTGCGAGACCATAAGCTTTATGCCAAGTTCAGCAAGTGCGAGTTTTGTATCAGCCAAGTGCCATTTCTGGGTCACATTATTTCTACAGAAGGTATTGCAGTTGATCCAAGCAAGATCGAACAAGTGCTGAAATGGAAGTCCCCCACATCAGTCCATGAAGTCAGGAGTTTCCTCGGGTTAGCAGGATATTATCGGAGATTCATACCCAACTTCTCCAAGCTTGCTAAGCCGATGACTGAACTGTTGAAGAAGGGGATCAAATATGTTTGGAGATCAGCTTGTGAAGAAGCTTTCCAGGCATTAGTGAAGCATCTTACAACAGCCCCGGTGTTAGCTCAACCGGATACAACCAAGCCCTTCGACGTATATTGTGATGCGTCTGGTATCGGGCTTGGCTGTGTATTGATGCAAGGAGGAAGAGTGGTCGCCTATGGCTCACGTCAACTCCGTAACCACGAGCAGCACTATCCGACTCATGATCTTGAGCTCGCTGCTGCGGTATTGGCCTTGAAGATGTGGAGGCACTATTTGCTTGGGAACTTAGTGCACCTCTACACCGACCACAAAAGTCTGAAATATATATTCACTCAAAAGGAGTTGAATATGCGGCAAAGGAGATGGCTAGAACTGATCAAAGACTATGAGATCGAGATTCACTACCATCCCGGAAAGGCAAACGTGGTTGCCGATGCCTTAAGCCGCAAATCCCATGTCAACAGTCTGTCCATCACCCCACTTGAAGAGGAGGAGTCAAGTCTGTACTTGGTTCCATATGGGGCATTGTATAATCTTGCTCTTGTAAGGGCCTCAGTTTTGGACACATAACTGAAGTGTTCATCACCATACACACACACCTCATTTGAGGAAAGATGATGAACACAAAAGAAGAGCAAGTAACCACCATCAACATGCTCATTAGAGAACAAACTCACACATTGCAAAAGTGGTATTTTCCACATGTGATATAGGTGGGCTGGACATATGAAAACTCCTACACATTTCTAAGAATGTCCATGACAAGTTTCACCCAAATTCAAAACCTTTTTGAGGTCATTTTGGGTATAGCTAGAAAGAGGGCAGTTTGAAACCATATTCAAATTCAAACTGTTTTTATCCCATGAATTTAAAAGTGGGAGGCATATTATTACTCAGAAAATTTTTGTGAGCTCACACACCAATTTCCACTCCATTTGGAGTTGATATTGACATGAACTAAGTGGGGCAAATTCAAACTTTATTTGAATTCAAAACTGAACTTGTGCTGAAATTCATTCAAACCAAACTCAATTTGAATTCTACTCAATTTAAATGGCTCATGGGTGAATAATTTGAATCACCATGGGTATTTTGGGGCTCACTGTTTACAACAGTGATTAGGAGTGAATTTCAGAGGTTAAAACCCCGAGTGGGACCCACATGTCAGCCACTGAAGCAAAAGAAACCGACTGAGAGCTCAGCTCGGGTAACCGCGCGCGCTGCAGCTGCAGCCACGGTGAAGAAACGGCGAAGCCACCAGCTGCTTGCCGATTTGAGCCGCGGAACCGACTCCCTGGGTCTTTATCTACCCGCCCGAGCGGTCACCGGCGCCTTCCACCGCTGCCTCGTCGCACTTCCACCCAAAACGCCAAAACACCTCGCCGCCCGAGTGAACCTTCGGTTCCTCATCGCGCGGCCGATCCAGTGACCCTCTCGGCGATCTGAGACCAGCACCGGGTGCGCCAAGCCATCTTCGACACCTTCGCATCGGTTCCAGACCCTGCGCGGTCTTCCCCGAGCTCCACCGTGGCGATCTTGTCTCTGCCGGTTCAGCTCGAGCCGCCACTGCAGGAACCGTCCTTCCGGCTACCACAGCCCATCGTTCACGGAGCTGTGAACAGCAAACAGGTTCGCCTCCAACCCCTCTTTCATTTCCGCAAGCTCCTGCGGCGTGACAAGCACTGCTCCGGCCGGAATTTCATATTTTCGCGACGGTGTGCAAAAGTGAGGTCGGTACCGATCCGAGAAATTTGTAAGCCACACTGCATCACTCATCCTTTTGTAGAGAGGATCACTTCTAGTAGCCCGTGCGGATCCATAGGAGCAAGAACCACGAGGAACCGTGGAGGGAAACCGCTGTTCTTCGAGTTTTAGTAGAAATCCCGATTTCCGGCCGAGGTCGCACGGTGACAGCCCAACGCAGCCTTTCCCAAGCTCCGTAGAGCTCATGTCGACCTTTCCTATGGTCCACTGATGCTCGACGACCCTTAGCTTGATCAGGGGAGGTGCTAGGGAGGGTGGACAACACGACCGAAGTTCTCCCGAGGCTGCGCCTCATCGCCGACCAGGTGACGGCCGTTGTCATGACGAGTTGACCCCAGAATCCTGTTCCCCGAGTGAAAGTAGGCAGGGGCGGCCAAAATCGTGAAGTTTGGAGCTTTACAGAAGCCGGCGGCGAGCCTTCCGGCGAAGTTCCCCGGCGGCAGAGCGCGGGCGTCGCGAGGTTGAAGAAGGGGGTGGACCCCAGCTGTCAGCGACCGATATTTTAAATCGGGATCGGGCTGCGGCCGGGATCGGCTGTGCTGGCGCACAAATACCCTGTGGGCCTCGGTGTGCCGGACACCTCCGTGCTCAACACGTGTCCCCGCGGGCCCCACGAGTTTAAACTTTTCCCCCGATTTTCAGAATTCTTCCAAACTTCAAATCCTCATAACATTGGCTAGAAAGCACCAAATCGAGTGAACCAAATTTTTCTGGATTCAGCTCTCTGAGCAATTTCCAGCAAATCAAGTTTCACTTCATGAAATTCCTTAATTCTCCAGAATTAATTCCTCAAATTTAAACTGTTTGGAATTTTAACTGGCGAATCCTTTTGAGGAAGATCCTGAAATTTTGCTGGGATGTTCACCAAAATATTCCTGAACTACCTTAAAAATTTCAGATCCATTTGAGCTCATTTGATCCACCTAATGGTGTGATTAGTGAAACTGTTCCAGATAAAATAGAAAATGTTCAGAAACATTTTCAGAAATTTCTCTGAAGTTGTTTAGCTCATATCTTTAATTAGGAACCTTCAATTTAAGTGAGACCAACTCCATTAGAACCCTCTGAAAATCTAGTTTTCATAAAGTCATAGTTTGTTTCATGAAAATCCTTAGAACACCCTAAAAGCCTTTAATTAAGGTCAAGTACATGCAACTAAAACATGACCAAGTCTCTGTTTAGGTTGTAACCAAGCCACAGTAAAAATTTCACAGTCATTGGGCTTGTCTAGTAAGAGTTATAGACTTCACAAGCTAAAAGTTAATACAACTGCATATAAATTAATACATGTATTGCTTCTATCATGTAGTCCCTAAGGTCGAGGAGGAACCTGAAGTCCTAGACTTCGTTACTCCGGAGGAACAGCTAGCCTACGACCAAGAGCAGCAAGGCATGCTCCGGTTTGCATTAACCTTTTTACAAGTTTTTATTGTTTTGAGCACATACTTGATTACTTTATTCCTTGCATTAGAGTCTTGTTTGGAAACCCAACTGCATAGCCAAGAAAACCATGGGTTGGGTTTAGGATGGCAAAGCCCGTTAGCTACTGCAATGCTAAGATAGAGTAGTATTCTGTACAAGTCGAGTAGTTGGAACTACTCGCGAGCATAGGCTAGAGGCACTCGACTCTAGTAGTGATAGCACATGAAACACATGGCAAGAAAATGAGACCAAGCGGAGGGTAAGGGCAGCAGGACTTTGGGGCCTGTGTGCTGTAGCTCCGCTTGCGTCGATTGAGGACCGAGCCGTGTGCGGGCCTGTTGAACAAGCTAGAACAGTACCGAAGACCTACCGGCTATATGGGAACCGGGAAACCGATGTAACTCGGGTAGCTGGGTATTGAGGCATTGCTTGTCGTTCAGAGGGTAGGTTGAGAGCTTGAGGTGTAAATCGGCTGGCGGCACTGAGATGCGCGTGCAGAGACCTCTTGCTTGGGATGATGGGACCGGTTCAATATTTGGCTGACGGGCGAAAGGTAGTTGCGTACGGCATCCGTGATGGTTATTGTAGGCAACATCGAGTACGGGCGTACGTGACGGGTTATTCGGGTAACCCTGCAGGTGTAAATCGATTATAATCGCCGTCCCTCGCGGTCAGTGAGTACCACTTGTTCACTGTACCGTGACGTAGAAAGAACAGGCTAGGTACATGTTAAAATGTTGCTGATTGAAAGATGGACTTTGCTTATTAATGGTTTGTTGTAGTTTAGAGCTACCTAAGTTCTTTTCAACGTTGGGCAAAGTACATGAGAGAAATGCGTTTCTTGTTTGATTGCGGCTCTCTCATGTGCCTTAGCGTAAGGTTCTCCACAACCTGCTGCTAAAACCTGTAAATAAGGTTCTACTAATTAGGCGAGTCCTTGCAAATGATTTTTTACCTCATGTAACCCATTACCCCTCATGTAGATGTTCCATGTTTAGGTGAGACGGGTCAGACTTGCTGAGCCTTCGTGCTCACTGCTTGTGTTTGAAGCGTTTGCAGGGTTCTATGAGGAAGGGACTCCCGAAGAGGAGACGGAACCCCAGGAGGGGAACCCCGTCGAGTGGGAGTCGTGCACGCCGCAGAGTTAGTCCGCGTGTGTGCTAGCAAGGACACGTTCAAGGGCTGAACATGGACTTGATGCGTAGTCTACGCCCGTGAGTGTAGACTGGACTTACTTTGATGTAAACATGTTCATAAACTTGTTTATGTTATAAAATTCCGCTTCCGCTTTGTACCTTTGATGTGTGTTATCCGGTGCTGTGCAACGCAGCACCCCTCAGCGTGATCCTGGCTCGACAAGACCGTTGGGGTCATGTCAGCGTTGGTATCAGAGCTCCCTTGAGGTTTAACGCACTACAAAGGTCATCTTTTTCAAAAATCCTGTGAGGAACGAGTTAGTAGCCCGTATAAGGATGTTATTAGCATATAGAAAGTGGCATATTAACTTATTTGATTATGTCGGAAAATCGTGCATCTCGGGACGTGTATGTCTTGGGGGGTGCACGTAAGCGCTGTCCACCAGTACGCACAAGCTGAAGGGTGGAGCCCCACGGGTGGCAGGTAACCCGACCCGCTTTAGTATCCTCTACGACTCTTCATGTCGTTTGGGGTATTCGAGCAACGTATGTCCCTGGCGTGCGTGGTGCAACTTGGGAGACCCCGTCACGTGGTTTGAAACGTGAACATGTAAGTCAAGGCGTGTTTGGCTTGAGAACATCCAAGCAAGTGATGACGGCCGGTTGTACGAACTGTATGGATTCCGGGCTCAGTGTGCAGCCGAGTCTGATGATTGTTTGAGTTTCTGCAGGTAGCCTGACCACAAAACGGTAGACGTGTAGCATCCGTGTGCGAGTGACGTTTAGTGCCAATGAAATAACGAAGCCGACTAAGTCCGGTATAGGTTTTTCTTTGTGAGGACGTAGTACTGACATAATCTGGTGACGCATCAACGTCACACCCAACTAAATGAACAACTTCATTTAAAACTTGAAGGTTTTGATCTAAAGTAGTAAAACTTGATGTAACTCCTTCCCTTGAACAGGATATTCAAAGTTAACAAGTTTTCAACTTATAGGTTGTTAAAGACAGGGTACTCTGGTTTCAGCTGAATTAGGGCTGAAGTTGATCAGAGATTAGAGGTTGAGTTCTTTCGAGGTTGGGGTCATATGATACATTTCTGGAAAGCTTTGCAAGAGCTTTACAACTTTTCTGTTTAGGTCCAGAGGTGTTTCATCACTTAACCAATCGAAAAACGCAGTAGAGTTGAAACTGTCCAGAAAACAGGGCAGAGCAAAGACTCTCTGTAAACTCTCTGTAAATTGAGTATAACTTCCTGCATAAAAATCCAAAAATATAAACTGAGGTAGTTATGGAAAGCTTATGAGATGGGTTACAACTTTGCAACAGGAAGTTTTGTCAGATTAGGATCATAATTAACTGGAATTCTTGGATCAAATCAGTACCTAAAGCAGGGAGGTGATGTCCAATTTTCTCCAGAAATTCTGTTAACTTTGACATCTCATAACTTTTGAACCAGGACAGATCTTAGGCCAAGTAAATACTTTCTGGAAAGCTATTGAAGTTAGCGTTAACTTTTATGTTGAGGTCCAGAATTGGTTTTGCCTTTAGCATGGCCTAAATCAGGTTGATATGGAAACTGATCAGGGCTATCATGGGAACAGCAGATCAGCAGTCAAATTTGTTTAAAATTTGAACTGTGTTTCCAAGTTTTATGGGTTCAATGACATGTCTTATGTTATAACTCAGTGGTTTACTGTTTAAATAAATATTTGACATTTCTCAAATATATTTTTACAGATGACAGCAGATAAGCAATTGGAGAACAGGTGGGTGGTGTCCCACTGTTATCACCGTAGCGGCTACCTGGAAGCATTGTGGCAAATGCTCCAATATTTCGGGTACGACCAGATGCCGCAGTACTTCGCCAAGGAAGAAGGCGAAGAGGGGAACAAGACGTGGACAATCCATGTCGAGGTCCCTGCAGGAACTATACCACCCGGTTGGGTGCCGTTCACCGTCAAGGTGAGAGGAAGACAACCGGAAGGGATGTGGCAGGTGGCAGCCCGTGACACCATGTCACGTTTCTGCCAACTGCACGTGCAGGCTATGGAGGGCACTCCATACGCGGTCGTTCCGGTGGAGGGACGGGCTCAGCATGTGTGGGAAGAGAGGTACCTGAAGGCAACGGACCCGAGTTGCCCAAGGTACAACCCCGCGGAGGCAAATCTCAGCCTCCAGATGAGGCCGGGAAACGCCGTGATGGACAGCCAAGCTGTTCATACGGAGCATCTCGCCACAAAGCTCAAGGAGAGCACAAGCCGTGGAGACCATTTCGAGAGTGCTCACAGCGCACTCCGCAATGTGCTCCTTCTGACGATCAAGCGACTGAATGAACAACACAATCAGTTGCGTCGTCTGAAGAAGGCAAGGAAAAAGAGCCCTGTTGACATCGCGGCATTGCAAGAACTGGTACAGAATCTGACCCATATAGAACGAGGACCTTGCTCAAGAGCGAGACGACGCTGTTGAGGAAGGGCAAGGCTGGGAAGAAGATTACAACCAAGCCATGGACGAGGTGCATGCATTGCAGGACCTCGTACCTCCGGTGTTAGGCGTACCGGTGGTCTTGGGTCTTCCAGCAATGGGAGAACCCGGAATGGGAGAAGAGGTGGTAGATCCAGAGCAATCAGAAGAGGTACCGGAGGAGGACGACCCGCAGGAGGTCGAGTTCTACTCCGAGTAGGGGGTTACAGTTGCCATGTAGGGCAGCCAGGGTAGTGTAACCCAACTTTTGTAATCAGTGACATGTCGTGTAGACAGTAGCGTATGTATAGGTAGTGACGACATGAGCACGACTACTCGGAGACCCGAGAATAATGTATCTTGTATAAAGTTTATGCTTTATCAATATATGTGAATGTTGTGCAAATTATTCATGTGTCACTTCAATACCTACTGTTGCATATGGAAATTTTAAGTAAGACATGTGCTAATTGCTGCTGTTTTGAATTTCAGAATGACGCGTACTCATGCCAACCCGGACGTTGGGGGTACTTGTCAAGGGGGAGAGACCTCCCAACAGCCTCCCGAGGATTCCTCGGGACAGCAGCAGCAACAGCAACAGCAAACACCGCCACCGCCACTGCCAACGGTTACATTGGCCGACATTGTCGCGGCAATGGCGGGTTCAAATCAGCAGCACACGGAGTTGCTGCAAACTCTTATTGCCAATACGTCTCGCCCAGAGAGACGTCAAGACCATGAGAAGCGTCAACAGAGCTCCTACTCTGACTTCATGGCGACTAATCCCCCTGTATTCACAAGGGCGGATGAACCTCTTGACGCGGACAACTGGCTCCGCGCAATAGAGATGAAGTTCGGGCTGCTCCAGATAAGCGAGCAGCGCAAGACTCAGTTTGCGGTCCAGCAGCTCCAAGGATCCGCGAGCGCGTGGTGGGCCAACTTCTGTGCTTCACAGCCCACCGACCGAGTGATGACCTGGACGGAGTTTCGGACGGCCTTCCAGGCCTATCATATACCACCAGGTTTGATGAAGAGGAAGACGCAGGAATTCCTACACCTGCAACAAGGGAGCAGGAACGCGCTGGAATACTCCAGGGCGTTCAACGATCTCGCGCTCTACGCGTCGTATCACGCAGATACTGACGAGAAGCGGCGGGACCACTTTTACCAGGGGCTTAACCCGCTCCTGAAGGACAAGTTGGCGACGTTCAATCGTGGCAGCCTCAACGACATCAATGATGCTGCGATTGTTCAGGAGGACTCCGGCAAGGAGTTAGCAGCGGCGGAGCGAAAGCGAAGCGTGCCGCAAAGCAGTGGAGAAGGAGGCGGTCCTTCTCAGAAGTTTCGGATGGTTAATCGCCCACCATCAGGTCCACTATGGCAGCCACCACAGCGGTCGATGCCATTCCGCAGTCGACCGTACTCTTCACCGGCATTCAGGCCGGCACTGCCAGTACCACCTCCACAACAACAACAGCAGCAGTGGATGATGCCGCGTGCGTATGCACCTCAGCAGCGCATGCCGGGCTTTCGTCCCCCGAGCACTACACCAGCAACGGCCACATGTTACAAGTGTGGTCGTCCAGGACACTTCGCGAGCAGTTGCCCGGAGAGGCAAGGCGGCGGAGTGGCACCACAGTTTCCGGGGAGGAATCAATCCCGGAACCCTACTAATGCGCGGCGGGCAAACCCTAGACCCGGCACCGTCTACCAGCTTTCCATTGAGGACGTGCCGGAGGGCGAGCCAATCCTTGCGGGTATGTTCCAACTCCACCAGCATCCCGCTATAGTACTGTTTGATTCAGGCGCCACGCATAATTTTATTAGCCAAGCTTTCATTGCTAAACACAGCTTGCCAATACTACCCACCGATAGTCCATATTTAATTTGTTCACCGGGTGGGAAGATTTCAGCAAGCGTAATGGTCTCCAAAGCACCATTATGCTTAGCGGGTAGAGTGTACCCCACATCTCTCATTATCTTAGAGGGACAGAAGGTCGATGTCATCCTAGGGATGTCCTGGTTAACCCGCCACGGCGCTGTTTTAGACACCGTCCTTCGAGTCGTGCACTTAAACTCAGAAGTGCACGGGTCTCACTCCTTATTTCTGGACAGTCCAGAAATAAAAATTCCAAGTGTCTATCAAGCCACAACCATCAGATTGGAAGATATCCCAGTGGTCCGAGAGTTCCCTGACGTATTCCCGGACGATTTGCCGGGGATGCCGCCTGATAGAGAGGTGGAGTTCAAGATTGAACTTGCACCGGGAACCATGCCGATATCCTGAAGGCCGTACAAGATGGCGCCCAAGGAGTTGGCTGAACTGAAGACTCAGCTCACGGACCTTCTGGAGAAGGGTTTTATTAGGCCGAGCTCCTCACCATGGGGCTGTTCGGCATTATTTGTCAAGAAGAAGGATGAGACATTATGGCTTTGTGTGGACTATCGTCCATTAAATGCTGTAACCATCAAGAATAAGTACCCGTTGCCACGGATCAACATGTTGTTTGTTCAGTTGGTCGAAGCAAAGATCTTTTTCAAAATGGACTTAAGATCTGGGTACCATCAGATTAAGATAAGGGCTAAGGACATTCCGAAGACGGCTTTCTCGATGAGGTACGGACTTTATGAGTACCTGGTCATGTCCTTCGGCCTCACCAATGCTCCAGCTCACTTCATGTTCTTGATGAACTCGGTATTCATGCCGGAGCTGGACAAGTTTGTCGTGGTCTTCATCGACGACATCCTGGTATATTCCAAGTCGGAGGAAGAGCACAAGAAACATCTGCATATAGTCTTGCAACGGCTGCTGGATCACAAGTTATAAGCGAAATTCAGCAAATGCGAGTTTTGGATATCGCAAGTGCCTTTTCTCGGGCATATCATCTCAGCGGAGGGTATCGCTGTGGACCCGAGCAAGATCACTCAAGTGCTGAATTGGAAATCCCCGAGAACTGTTCACGAGGTACGGAGTTTCCTCGGATTCACGGGATATTATCGGAGGTTCATTCCGAACTTCTCGAAGATTGCCAAGCCTATGACAGAGCTGCTGAAGAAGGCTACCAAATATGTTTGGAGTCCAGCATGTGAAGCAGCATTCAAGGCTTTAGTCAAGCACCTGACATCAGCACCGGTTTTGGCGCAGCCAGACACAACAAAACCGTTCGATGTGTACTGCGATGCATCCGGCATTGGGCTCGGATGTGTGCTGATGCAAGACCGAAGAGTGGTCGCGTATGGATCACAGCAGCTTAGAAACCATGAGCAGAATTATCCAACCCACGACCTGGAGCTCGCTGCCATGGTACTTGCACTGAAGATGTGGAGGCACTACCTGCTCGGTAACCTCGTACATCTATATACCGACCACAAAAGCCTCAAGTACATATTCACTCAGAAGGAGCTGAACATGAGGCAGCGAAGATGGTTAGAATTGATAAAGTATTACGAAATAGAGATCCATTATCATCCGGGCAAGGCAAACGTAGTGGCAGGTGCGCTGAGCCGCAAGTCACACGCCAACAATCTGACCATCACACCATTGGAAGAGAGCGAACCACCACTACATGTGATTCCACACGGAGCTCTCTACAACCTAGCCTTGATTCCCACCATCCGTGAAGAGATAGCGGCTGCTCAGAAACATGAAAAGGGCATGTCGCAATTGCGGAGACGTGTAGACAGTGGGGAGCTGAAATGTTTCCGGAAGGACGGAGACGGCGTCCTATGGTTCAAGGACCGGATCGTCGTACCCCGTAACCCAGAATTACGGAAGAAAATTTTTGATGAGGCTCACTTATCAAAATTTTCTATTCACCCTGGCAGCAACAAGATGTATCAAGAACTCAGAAGCAAGTTTTGGTGGACACGGATGAAGCGAGAGACTGCAAAATACGTGTCCGAGTATGATACATGTCGAGGGGTGAAGGCAGACCACATGCGGAAACCGGGACTGGTACAACCACTGGGCATTCCTGCCTGGAAATGGGAGGATGTGAGCATGGACTTCATCGTCGGTTTACCCACCACCTTGCAAAAACATGAGTCTGTGTGGGTGATCGTCGATCGGCTCACCAAAGTTGCCCATTTCATCCCGGTTAACACAAACTACAACGCCAAGAAGTACGCTGAACTGTACATCTCACGGATCCTATGCTTGTACGGCATACCCCGTACCATCATATCGGATCGGGGCACTTTATTTGTGTCCCATTTTTGGGAGCAGCTGCACGCTGCCTTGGGGACGAAACTGATCCGTAGTTCAGCATACCACCCCCAGACGGATGGACAAACCGAGCGGGTAAATCAGATCTTAGAAGACATGCTACGAGCTTGCGCTATCAACCACGGCAAGAATTGGGATGATCACTTGCCGTTAGCCGAGTTCTCGTACAATAATGGGTACCAAGCCAGCATCAAGATGGCACCTTACGAGGCGCTATACGGTAGGAAGTGCCGCACACCATTGAACTGGTGTGAGTCTGGCGAAAGGGTTACCTTCGGGATTGACCTCGTCAACAACGCGGAAGAAAAGGTTCGACTGATTCAAGCGAACCTAAAAGCCGCTCAATCCCATCAGAAACAGTATGCGGACTGGAGAAGGCGCCCATTACAATTCGAAATTGGAGATCACGTATATCTACGGGTATCTCCAATGAAGGGCGTAAACAGATTTGGGGTGAGAGGAAAGTTGGCACCCCGATTCATCGGTCCATTCCAGATTACCGAAAGATGTGGATCAGTGGCATACCGGCTGAAATTACCAGAAGCACTTTCCGGTGTGCACGACGTCTTTCACATTTCCCAGCTGAGGAAGTGTCTTAAGCTATCAACTACCGTTCAGCTGGAGGATATTGAAGAACTGCAACCGGATCTCACCTATCGGGAGGAACCGGTGCAGATTATCGACGAAAAGGCCCGAACCACACGCAACCGTACGTTATGGTTCTACAAGGTTCTATGGAGTAATCACTCCTTGGACGAAGCGACATGGGAGAGGGAAGAGTTTCTTCACGCTAACTACCCCGACTTTTTCACGTCGCATATCCGGTAATTTTCCACCGTCCTCTCTCTCATTTTCACCTTATAATCTCGGGACGAGATTCTTTTAAGGGGGGAGGAATGTAAGGGCCTCAGTTCTGGACACATAACTGAAGTGTTCATCACCATACACACACACCTCATTTGAGGAAAGATGATGAACATAAATGAAGAGCAAGTAACCACCATCAACATGCTCATTAGAGAACAAACTCACACATTGCAAAAGTGGTTTTTTCCACATGTGATATAGGTGGGCTGGACATATGAAAACTCCAACACATTGCTAAGAATGTCCATGCCAAGTTTCACCCAAATTCAAAACCTTTTTGAGGTTATTTTGGGAATAGCTAGAAAGACGGCAGTTTGAAACCATATTCAAATTCAAACTGTTTTTATCCCATGAATTTAAAAGTGGGAGGCATATTCTTACTCAGCACATTTTTGTGAGCTCACACACCAATTTTCACTCCATTTGGAGTTGATCTTGACATGAACTAAGTGGGGCAAATTCAAACTTTATTTGAATTCAAAACTGAACTTGTGCTGAAATTCATTCAAACCAAAGTCAATTTCAATTCTACTCAATTTAAATGGCTCATGGGTGAATAATTTGAATCACCATGGGTATTTTGGGGCTCACTGTTTACAACAGTGATTAGGAGTGAATTTCAGAGGTTAAAACCCCGGGTGGGACCCACATGTCAGCCACTGAAGCAAAAGAAACCGACTGAGAGCTCAGCTCGGGTAACCGCGCGCGCTGCAGCTGCCGCCACGGCGAAGAAACGGCGAAGCCACCAGCTGCTTGCCGATCTCAGCCGCGGAACCGACTCCCAGGGTCTTTATCTACCCGCCCGAGCGGTCACCGGCGCCTTCCACCGCTGCCTCGTCGCACTTCCACCCAAAATGCCGAAACACCTCGCCGCCCGAGTGAACCTTCGGTTCCTCATTGCCTGGCCGATCCAGTGACCCTCTCGGCGATCTGAGACCAGCACCGGGTGCGCCAAACCATCTTCGACGCCTTCGCATCGGTTCCAGACCCTGCGCGGTCTTCCCCGAGCTCCACCGCGGCGATCTTGTCTCTGCCGGTTCAGCTCGAGACGCCACTGCAGGAACCGTCCTTTCGGCTACCACAGCCCACCGTTCACGGAGCTGTGAACAGCAAAGAGGTTCGCCTCCAACCCCTTTTTCATTTCCGCAAGCTCCGGCGGCGTGACAAGCACTGCTCCGGCGGGAATTTCATATTTTCGCGACGGTGTGCAAAAGTGAGGTTGGTACCGATCCGAGAAATTCGTAAGCCACACTGCATCACTCATCCTCTGGTAGAGAGTATCACTTCTAGTAGCCCGTGCGGATCCATAGGAGCAAGAACCACGAAGAACCATGGAGGGAAACCGCTGTTCTTCGAGTTTTAGTAGAAATCCCGATTTCCAGCCTAGGTCGCACGGTGACAGCCCAAGGCAGCCTTTCCCAAGCTCCGTAGAGCTCATGTCGACCTTTCCTATGGTCCACTGTGCTCGACGACCCTTAGCTTGATCGGGGGAGGTGCTAGGGAGGATGGACAATGCGACCGAAGTTCTCCCGAGGCTGCGGCTCGTCGCCGACCAGGTGACGGCCATTGTCATGACGAGCTGACCCCAGAATCCTGTTCCCCGAGTGAAAGTAGGCAGGGGCGGCCAAAATCGTGAAGTTTGGAGCTTTACGGAAGCCGGCAGCGAGCCCTCCAGCGAAGTTCCCCGGCGGCAGAGCGCGGGCGTCGCGAGGTTGAAGAAGGGGGTGGACCCCAGCTGTCAGGGACCGATATTTTAAATCAGGATCGGGCTGCGGCCCGGATCGTCTGTGCTGGCACGCAAATACCCTGTGGGCCTCGGTGTGCCGGACACCTCCGCGCTCAACACGTGTCCCCGCGGGCCCCCGCGAGTTTAAACTTTTCCCCCGATTTTCAGAATTCTTCCAAACTTCAAATAATCATAACTTTGGCTAGAAAGCTCCAAATCGAGTGAACCAAATTTTGCTGGATTCAGCTCTCTGAGCACGTTCCAGCAAATCAAGTTTCACTTCATGAAAATCCTTAATTCTCCAGAATTAATTCCTCAAAATCTAAACTGTTTGGAATTTTAACTGGAGAATCCTTTGGAGGAAGATCCTGAGATTTTGCTGGGATGTTCACCAAAATATCCCTGAACTACCTTAAATATTTTAGATCCATTTGAGCTCATTTGATCCACCTAATGGTGTGATTAGTGAAACTGTTCCAGAGAAAATAGAAAATGTTCAGAAACATTTTCAGAATTTTCTCTGAAATTGTTTAGCTCATATCTTTAATTAGGAACCTTCAAATTAAGTGAGACCAACTCCATTAGAACCCTCTGAAAATCTAGTATTCAGAAAGTCATAGTTTGTTTCATGAAAATCCTTAGAACACCGTAAAAGCCTTCAATTAAGGTCAAGTACATGATTAATTGTGGAGGGCTCAAATGAGCTTTGCTGCAACTAAAACTTGACCAAGTCTCTGTTTAGGTTGTAACCAAGCCACAGTAAAAATTTCAGTCATTGGCCTTGTCTAGTAAGAGTTATAGACTTCACAAGCTAAAAGTTAATACAACTGCATTTAAATTAATACATGTATTGCTTCTATCATGTAGTCACTAAGGTCGAGGAGGAACCCGAAGTCCTAGACTTCGTTACTCCGGAGGAACAGCTAGCCTACGACCAAGAGCAGCAAGGCAAGCTCCGGTTTGCATTAACCTTTTTACAAGTTTTTATTGTTTTGAGCACATACTTGATTACTTTATTCCTTGCATTAGAGTCTTGTTTGGAAACCCAACTGCATAGCCAAGAAAACCATCGGTTGGGTTTAGGATGGCAAACCCCGTTAGCTACTGCAATGCTAAGATAGAGTAGGATTCGGTACAAGTCGAGTAGTTGGAACTACTCGTGAGCATAGGCTAGAGGCACTCGACTCGGGTAGTGATAGCACATGAAACACATGGCAAGAAAATGAGACCAAGCGGAGAGTAAGGGCCGCAGGACTTTGAGGCCTGTGTGCTGTAGCTCCACTTGCGTCGATTGAGGACCGAGCCGTGTGCGGGCCTGTTGAACAAGCTAGAACAGTACCGAAGACCTACCGGCTATATGGGAACCGGGAAACCGATGTAACTTGGGTAGCTGGGTATTGAGGCATTGCCCGTCGTTCAGAGGGTAGGTTGAGAGCTTGAGGTGTAAATCGGCTGGCGGCACTGAGATGCGCGTGCAGAGACCTCTTGCTCGGGACGATGGGACCGGTTCAATTTGGCTGACGGGCGAAATTGCGTACAGCGTCCGTGATGGTTGTTGTAGACAACATCGAGTACGGGCATACGTGACGGGTTATTCGGGTAACCCTGCAGGTGTAAATCGATTATAATCGCCGTCCCTCATGGTCTGTGAGTACCACTTGTTCACTGTACCATGACGTAGAAAGAACAGGCTAGGTACATGTTAAAATGTTGCTGATTGAAAGATGGACTTTGCTTGTTAATGGTTTGTTGTAGTTTAGAGCTAACTAAAGTTCTTTTCAACTTTGGGCAAAGTACATGAGAGAAATGCGTTTCTTGTTTGATTGTGGCTCTCTCATGTGGCTTAGCGTAAGGTTCTCCACAACCTGCTGCTAAAACCTGGAAATAAGGTTCTACTAATTAGGTGAGTCCTTTCAAATGATTTTTTTACCTCATGTAACCCATTACCCCTCATGTAGATGTTCCATGTTTAGGTGAGATGGGTCAGACTTTCTGAGCCTTCGTGCTCACTGCTTGTGTTTGAAGCTTTTGCAGGGTTCTATGAGTAAGGGACTCCCGAAGAGGAGACGGAACCCAAGGAGGGGAACCCCGTCGAGTGGGAGTCATGCACGCCGCAGAGTTAGTGTGCTTGTGTGCTAGCAAGGACACGTTCAAGGGCTGAACGTGGACTTGATGCGTAGTCTACGCCCGTGAGTGTATACTGGACTTATTTTGATGTAAACATGTTCATAAACTTGTTTATGTAATAAAATTCTGCTTCCGCTTTGTACCTTTGGCGTGTGTTATCCGGTGCTGTGCAATGCAGCACCCCTCAGCGTGATCCTGGCTCGACAATACGAGAGGAAATTATGGAAGCGCAGAAGAAAGACGTGGGAATGTCGCACAGTCGGAGAAGGATGAAGAATGGCGAAATGAAATGCTTCCGAAGAGACGATAACGGCACACTATGGTTTAAAGACCGTATAATGGTACCCCGTGACATGAATCTTCGAAAGAAGATCTTGGACGAGGCTCATTTGTCCAAGTATTCCATTCATCCGGGCAGCAACAAGATGTACCAGGATCTGAAGACCAGATTTTGGTGGACATGGATGAAAAGAGAAATCGCAAAGTATGTATCCGAATGTGATACGTGTCGGCGGGTGAAAGCCGACCATATGCGAAAAGCCGGACAGCTGCAACCATTAAACATTCCGGCGTGGAAGTGGGAGGATATCAGCATGGACTTCATAGTCGGATTACCTCTCACGTCTCACAAACATGACTCGATTTGGGTGATAGTCGATCGACTAACCAAGTCGGCTCATTTTATTCCCGTAAATACGGGCTACGTGGCCAGGAAATATGCGGAGCTGTACGTTGCAAGGATATTGTGCTTGCACGGTGTTCCCCGCTCCATTATTTCAGATCGTGGTGCACTGTTCGTTTCTCGGTTTTGGGAACAGTTGCACGCATCCTTGGGGACCAAACTGATCCGAAGCTCTGCGTATCACCCGCAGACGGATGGTCAAACTGAACGGGTGAATCAAGTGCTTGAAGACATGCTACACGCTTGTGCCATCCACCACGGCAAGAATTGGGACGATCATTTGCCATTGGCGGAGTTCTCTTACAACATTGGCTATCAAGCTAGCATCAAGATGGCGCCGTATGAAGCTCTCTACGGTCGGAAATCTCGCACACCTCTCAACTGGTGCGAGTCCGGCGAGCGAGTTATCTACGGCATTGAACTTGTGAATGAAGCTGAAGAACGAGTGCGAGTAATACAAGCCAATCTCAAGGCTGCTCAATCTCGTCAGAAAAGCTATGCGGATAAAAGACACCGCCCTCTCCACTTCAACATCGGGGACCATGTTTATGTCCGTGTGTCTCCGATAAAGGGAGTTCATCGTTTTGGAGTGAAGGGTAAACTGGCACCGCGGTTCATTGGTCCGTTCACCGTCATTGAAACATGCAGACCCGTGGCCTATCGCATGGAGTTACCGGCGTCACTCGCAGGGATTCATAATGTCTTCCATATCTCTCAGCTGAGGGAATGCCTCAAACCCTCAGCCGAAATCCGCACTGAAGACATAGAAGTTCTTCAACCTGACCTCACGTACACGGAGTATCCAATCCAGATCATCGATGAAAAGACTCGTGCCACAAGAAACCGGACCTTATGGTTCTACAAGGTCTTGTGGAGTAACCATACCGCTGTTGAAGAGACATGGGAAAGCGAGGACTATCTACGAACATACTATCCGGACTTGCTATCATCATATACCCGGTAAAGTTTTCCCCACTTTGCTTTTTCTTCAGAATCTCGGGACAAGATTCTTTTTAAGGGGGGAGGGATGTAAAATCCCCAAAAGTGGTAGCAAGAAAAATTCTGCTCATATACACTTATGAAAAATGAGGGGAATTAAAACTTTGAATTATAAGGGGTGAGTTCAAAGTGAGGGTTTAGACTTCCCAAAACTTCCAAACATGGAGTCCTAAATTCATAACTTGGATCTTCATAGTCCAAATATTCAACCTTCCAAATTTCAGCTCATTTGGAGGAGTTTCAATATTTATTTGGGATTAAAAGGAAAAGCCCTCTAATCTGAATTTCAAATTCAGTTTCAAATTCCAATTCCCTCAGTTTCAAAATTTGGTTTCACAAATGTGTTCTCCACCTTTTAATAAGCAGTCATACCAAAAATTGGAAAATTTGGAGCTGGTTTGCTATATTTTTGAGGCAATACAATGTGGAGAATTCAAACACCTTTTCAAATTCAAATGATCAAACCACATCCAAATTTCGCACCAGAATTCAAACTATTTGAATTCAGAAAATTCAAACTATGACTTTGGGGTGAAGTCAAGTCTTTAATGTTGAGTTGCTGGGGTAAAATATCGGAGAAAATTGGATAAGAATTAGAAATAGTGGGGCCCAATTGTCAGCCACCCAAAGCAAACCAACCGACTGTTTTCCTCCTCGGGTGATCACCGCGCGCCAGCTCCCGGGCAGCCTGTCGCCCGATGTTTTCCACCGAGCTGCTTCCCCCGACGTCGGTTCACGCGCGTGGCCGGTTATAGCGGCAGCCGAGTGCAGTATCTGCCCTATCCCAATTACCCCGTAGCCTCTCCACGGTCTGCTCGAGCCTCGCGAACTCAGAACCCTGCCCGGCGGAAGAACCATTCGGCTCATCGACGCCCGGCGAGCTCGGCCTGCCTCTCGCGCGGCTGAGCCACGGGAACGTTGCGCCAGGTCTCTTGCCTGCTCCCCGAAGCCTCAAGTGAACACCAGCACCGGTGGTTGGTGCCTACGAGCTGGAATTCTCTTCGGAGCTCCGTTGTTGATCGTCTCTACGCCACACCGTCGTCCGACGGATTTACGGCCTCTTCCGATCAACCAAAAGGTCCCTGAGGTGCGTGAGGAACCCTACTTCTTCCTCTCCCACCGGTTCCTACCTTCTTAGCTCCGGTACCGAGTATTTTGAGGTTTGGCGCCGGCGGTTCTTTAGAAACCCGAGGACCCTTCGAAGAAATTTGTTGTGCTCGGGGTAGCTCCGCGCTAGATGAGCTTAGAGTAGCTCCAGCACATGCTTGCGCATCTCCCCGAAGTCCTAGCAGCTCAAATGATCAAGTAGAGATGCCAGGTACCGAGTTTTTGTCACCGCCGGCGTTATGCGGGCTCGGGTCAACGGTGAGGTCCCCTCCCCGGTTTTCATGGAGAACGGGCTATGGGTCGATGTTGTCCATGTGACACTGGTGCTTTTGGAGCGAACCCTAGGCCGAAAGACCCACTGTCGAGGGAGAACAAGGTCACCGAAGTAGGGGCCGACATGGTTACCGGTGCAAGCACCTTTCCGGCCGTTGTCATCGGCTCCCGACCCCACCATCGTGTTCAGCACGGTGTAGAACTCACAGGCGGCGAGTTTGATGAAGTTTGGACCACGGGAAGCCCGTCCCGACGAGCCTCGCCGGCGTGCGCCGCCGCGGGAGGCGCGAGCAGCGCGAGGAAGACGAAGGAGGGCCGGGTCCCACCAGTCAGCCTCCGTGTACGCGCGGGGATCGGCCTGTGGCGCCGGATCCAGTGAGGCTGCACGGGAATAACCCCGTAGCCCCCAGTGTTGCCGAAATCTCACTGGTCCGATTTAAAACAGTGGGCCCAGTTCCAATTATTTGAAGTTTCTATTAGAGAAATAATTCAAGGAATTAGCTGATCTTTACAAGCCCATAACTTTGTGTAGAAAACTCCAAAAAGGGTGAGACCAATTCTGTTGGATTCCTCATGACGAGTACTTCACAGAGAAACCAATTTTAGGCTATGAAAATGCCCAGGAATTTCTGTAGAATTGTTTTTAGTAAATCATTTAGGGATTTATTACAGGAGCAATTCTTTATGAAATATTCCCAAATTTGGGAAGCAAATCCTTTCCATAGTTACTGATCTTCAGTAAAAATTTGGGCTTCATTAGAGATCATCTGCTAGGCTAAACTGCCTTCCCAAGTTCAGCCTTTATTTGGAAATTCAAATTTAAACAGAAGCTTTTTCAGAACTCCTGCCCAAGTTCAAAAATTCATATCTCTCTGATAGTAGCTCCAAAAATGGAACCAAATTTTGTTAGAACCATGGAGACTTACCCTAATCAGATCTTCCACCATTAGCTATGTCAAAGCTCCTGAATTGGGCTTAAAATTCAGAGAAGCATTGTACTTGTAGGAATTTTAAAGACTACATTGTGCAATGACATGTCTCCAAATTTGGCTCAAATCATCCTTAGTGAGTCTAGTATCCACTATAAAAATCCCAAAGCCAATTAAAGATTCAAAATAGCAGTAGCTATGAATAGAAATTCAATTCTTATAAATCCTTAATGCTTACACATATATTTTGTTACATTTCATAATAGTGACCGAAGTTGAGGACGCACCGGAGCCTTTGGACGTCCTGCCACCAGAAGCTGACTTCCCCTTTAACTCGCAACCAGGCAAGCCCCGGTTTGCACTTAAGTACCTTTTATAAAATTTCTTTATTTGTATCACTTATGTCTAGGGTGAATGTTTGCATTAGAGTTAGGGTGATTGAAACACCACTTGCATAACCTTTTAAATCCTATGAAGGGTCGGGTAGCTTACAGAGCCGACGAGTAGACAAGGCCCCGCTAATATGCTTAGGACCTCGGTAGAAGTCGAGTAGTTGGAATCTACTCGCGAGGTAAGGTTTATCACACGGTTTGGTCAGAATAGAAAATGGCTTAAGAGTGGTGAAAATGAGACCCAGCAGGGAGGATAGGAAGCAGTGAGCGGAGGTCTCATGTGCGTATCCCTGTTGGTGTCAATTGAGGACCGAGTCGTGTGCGGGCCTGATGAACAAGTATCGAACAGTACCGGATGTCATACTGACATAAGCAGGAAACCGATGTAAATGGTTAACCTGGGTGTCGAGGCTTACCCAACCGTAAATAGGAGTGGGTTGAGGGTAGCAAGGTGTAAATCTGCCGGTGGGCACAGTCACGCTCCACGCGGGGACCTCCTGCCCGTTACAGATGGACCGGTTCGGCATTTGGGTGACACGACCCCACGGTCTTGTCGAGCCAGGATCACGCTGAGGGGTGCTGCGTTGCACAGCACCGTATAACACACGTCAAAGGTACAAAGCGGAAGAGAAATTTTATTACATAAACAAGTTTATGAACATGTTTACAACAAAGTAAGTTCAGTCTACACTCACGGGCGTAGACTACGCATCAAGTGCACGTTCAGCCCTTGAACGTGTCCTTGCTAGCACACACGCACACTAACTCTGCGGCGTGCACGACTCCCACTCGACGGGGTTCCCCTCCTGGGGTTCCGTCTCCTCTTCGGGAGTCCCTTCCTCATAGAACCCTGCAAAAGCTTCAAACACAAGCAGTGAGCACGAAGGCTCAGCAAGTCTGACCCGTCTCACCTAAACATGGAACTTCTACATGAGGGGTAATGGGTTACATGAGGTAAAAATCATTTTGGAAGGACTCGCCTAATTAGTAGAACCTTATTTTCAAGTTTTAGCAGCAGGTTGTGGAGAACCTTACGCGAAGGCACATGAGAGAGCTGCAATCAAACAAGAAACGCATTTCTCTCATGTACTTTGCCCAAAGTTGAAATGAACTTTAGTTAGCGCTAAACTACAGCAAATCATTAGCAATCAGAGTCCATCTTTCAATCAGCAACGTTTTAACATGCAACTAGCCTGTTATGTCTACGTCATGGTACAGTGAACAAGTGGTACTCACTGACCGCAAGGGACGGCGATTATAATCGATTTACACCTGCAGGGTTACCCGAACAACCCATCACGTACGCTCGTACTCGATGTTGCCTACAACAACCATCAAGGACGCCGCACGCAACTACCTTTCACCCTTTAGCCAAATGTTGAACCGGTCCAATCGTCCCGAGCAAGAGGTCTCTGCATGCGCATCTCAGTGTCGCCAGCCGATTTACACCTCGAGCTCTCAACCTACCCTCTGAACGACCAGCTATGCCTCAACACCCAGCTACCCGAGTTACATCGGTTTCCCGGTTCCCATATAGCCGGTAGGTCTTCGGTACTGTTCTAGCTTGTTCAACAGAACCGCCCACGGCTCGGTCCTCAATCGACACAAGCGGAGCTACAGCACACAGGCCCCAAAGTCCTGTTGCCGTTACCCTCCGCTTGGTCTCATTTTCTTGCCATGTGTTTCATGTGCAATCACTACCCGAGTCGAGTGCCTCTAGCCTATGCTCGCCAGTAGTTCCAACTACTCGACTTGTACCGAATCCTACTCTATCTTAGCAATGCAGTGGCTAACGAGGTTTTCAATCCTAATCCCAACCCATGGCTTTCTTGGCTATGCACCTGGGTTTTCAAACAAGACTCTAATGCAAGGAACTATAATACTCAAGTAAGTGCTCAAAACAATAAAAATTTGTAAAAAGGTTAATGCAAACCGGAGATTGCCTTGCTGCTCTTGGTCGTAGGCTAGCTGTTCCTCCGGAGTAACAAAGTCTAGGACTTTGGGTTCCTCCTCAACCTTAGCGACTACATGATAGATGCAATACATGTATTAATTTAAATGCAGTTGTATTAACCTTTAAACTTGTGAAGTCTATAGCTCTTACTAGACAGACCCAACGACTGTGAAACTTTTACTGTGGCTGGGTTACAACCTAAACAGAGACTTGGTCAAGTTTTAATTGCAGCGAAGCTCATTTGAGCCCTCCACAATTAATCATGTACTTGACCTTAACTGAAGGCTTTTAGGGTGTTCTAAGGATTTTCATTAAACAAACTATGACTTTCTGAAAACTAGATTTTCAGAAGGTTCTAATGGAGTTGGTCTCACTTAATTTGAAGGTTCCTAACTAAAGATATGAGCTAAACAATTTCAGAGAAAATTCTGAAAATGTTTCTGAACATTTTCTATTTTCTCTGGGACAGTTTCACTAATCACACCATTAGGTTGACCAAATGAGCTCAAATGAGTCTGAACTTTTTATGGTAGTTCAGGGATTTTTTGGTGAACATTCCAGAAAAATTTCAGGATTTCCCTCCAAAGGATTCTCCAGTTAAAATTCCAAACAGTTTAAATTTTGAGGAATTAATTCTTGACAAATAAGGATTTTCATGAAGTGAAACTTGATTTGCTTGAAAGTTCCCAGAGAGCTGAATCCAACTAAATTTGGTTCACTCGATTTGGAGCTTTCTAGCCAAAGTTATGAGGACTTGAAGTTTGGAAGAAATCTGAAAATCGGGGGAAAAGTTTAAATCTGCCGGGGCCCGCAGGGACACGTGTTGAGCGCCGAGGCGACAGCACACGGCGGCCCACAAGGTTTTTGCGTGCCAGCACACCCGATCCCGGCCGCAGCCCGATCCCGATTCAAAATATCTCCCGCTGACAGCTGGGGTCCACCCCCTTCATCAACCTCTCGCCGCCCGCGCTCCGCCGCCGAGGGACCTCGCCGGCAGCTTCTGTAAATCTCCAAGCTTCACGATCTTGGACGCCCCTGCCTAGTTTCACTTGGGGAACAGGATTCTGTGGTCAGCTTGTCATGACAACGGCCGGTACATGGTCGGCGACCGGCCGCCGCCTCGGAAAAACTTCGGCCGTTTCGGCTGACTCCCCTAGCATCTCAACTACTCGAGGAACCGGTCGGGAAGCATCAGTGGACCTCAGGGAAGGTCGACATGAGCTTGAGGCAGCTCGGGGGAGGCCCAAAGTAGGTCCTCAGCGTGCGCCCGATGCCTCCCGTTTGTTCCGCCGTCGGTAAACCTCAAATTACGCCGGGTACAGAGGTTCTCCAGCCAAAGGTTGTGAAGGCAACTTGTGCGTTACCGTGTCTAGTTTGTGTGAGAGCGGATTGAGGCCCTCTAATCCTTTCTAGAGTACGAATTCGCCGGAACCGCACCCGAAGGTCGTTCTGCACACAGAAAGGGGAAAACTGGAAATTCGCCGCCGGTGAGCAAACACTCGGGCTGTGGCTCGGGGGGTGAGAAGCACCGGTCACCAGCGCGTCCAAGGGTGCCTTGGCTCGGGTGTGACAACGCCCAGGTTGGGCAGTCCACGGGAGACCGAGGTGCGGTGGTTTTAAGTCACCGAAGTGATCTTTCGGCATAGCTGATATCAATCGGTTTCAGCTGAATTCTAGCAGCGGGGAAGACGGAGGAAGGTTTCTAGTACCTTGCCGTGGCTCTGGAGGGGACGGAGGGGCAGTGATCAAGCTTCCCTGATCAGCTCCGAGTGATCGGCAGCGATGGCGCGGTTCTGATGCGAGGAGGCAGCAGAGTGGGTGGTGATCGCTCCGATCAGGGCGGTGGCGTAGATAAGGGGGCTGTGAGGTGGTTCAGCATGTCGGGGCGGCAAGCAGATGGTGTCCCGGTCGCCTCTTCGCCGTGGCGGCTGCTCAGTCCGGCGCAAGAACCCAAGCTGGGTTTTCAGTCGGTTTGAGTTGGAGTAGTGGCTGACATGTGGGTCCCACTTCCAATTTTAACCTCTGAAATTTACTCCTAATCCCTGTTGTAAACCATGAGCCCCATACTACCCCTGGTAATTCAAATTATTCACCCATGAGCCATTTGAATTGAGTAGAATTCAACTTGGGTTTGATTTGAATGAATTTCAGGACAAGTTCAGTTTTGAATTCAAATAAAGTTTGAATTTGTCCCACTTAGCTCATGTCAAGATCAACCCCAAATGGAGTGAAAATTGGTGTGTGAGTTCACAAAAATGTACTGAATAAGAATATGCCTCCCACTTTCAAATTCATGGGATAAAAACAGTTTGAATTTGAATATGGTTTCAAACTGCCCTCTTTCTAGCTATACCCAAAACGACCTCAAAAAAGTTTTGAATTTGGGTGAAACTTGGCATGGACATCCTTAGCAATGTGTAGGAGTTTTCATATGTCCAGCCCACCTATATCACATGTGGGAAATACCACTTTTGCAATATATGAGTTTGTTCTCTAATGAGCATGTTGATGGTGGTTACTTGCTCTTCATTTGTGCTCACCAACTTACTTCAAATGAGGTGTGTGGTGTGGTGATGAACACTTTAAATATGGGTCAAAAACTGTGGCCCTTACATTCCTCCCCCCTTAAAAGAATCGCGTCCCGAGATTATAAGGTGAAAATAAGAGAGAGGACGGTGGAAAATTACCGGATATGCGACGTGAAAAAGTCAGGGTAGTTGGCACGAAGAAATTCATCGCTCTCCCATATCGCTTCGTCCATGGAGTGATTACTCCATAGAACCTTGTAGAACCACAACGTACGGTTGCGTGTAGTTCGGGCCTTTTCATCAATAATCTTCACCGGTTCCTCCCGATAGCTGAGATCCGGTTGCAGTTCTCCAATATCTTCCAGATGAACGGTAGTTGATAGCTTGAGACACTTCCTCAGCTGGGAAATGTGAAAGACGTCATGCAGACCGGAAAGTGCTTCTGGTAATTCCAGCCGGTATGCCACTGATCCACATCTTTCGGTAATCTGGAATGGACCGATGAATCGGGGTGCCAACTTTCCTCTCACCCAAAATCTGTTTACGCCCTTCATTGGAGATACCCGTAGATATACGTGATCTCCAACTTCAAATTGTAATGGGCGCCTTCTCCGGTCCGCATACTGTTTCTGACAGGATTGAGCGGCTTTTAGGTTCGCCTGAATCAGCCAAACCTTTTCTTCCGCGTTGTTGATGAGGTCAATCCCGAAGGTAACCCTTTCGCCAGATTCACACCAATTCAGTGGTGTGCGGCATTTCCGCCCGTATAGCGCCTCGTAACTTGATGCTGGCTTGGTACCCATTATTGTACGAGAACTCGGCTAACGGCAAGTGATCATCCCAATTCTTGCCGTGGTTGATCGCGCAACCTCGTAGCATGTCTTCTAGGATCTGATTTACCCGCTCCGTTTGCCCATCCGTCTGCGGGTGGTATGCTGAACTACGGATCAGCTTCGTCCCCAAGGCAGCGTGCAGCTGCTCCCAAAAACGGGACACAAATAAAGTGCCCCGATCCGATATAATGGTACGGGGTACGCCGTACAAGCATAGGATCCGTGAGATGTACAGTTCAGCGTACTTCTTGGCGTTGTAGTTGGTGTTGACCGGGATGAAATGGGCAACTTTGGTGAGCCGATCGACGATCACCCACACAGAATCATGTTTTTGCAAGGTGGTTGGTAAACCGACGATGAAATCCATGCTCACATCCTCCCATTTCCAGGCAGGAATGCCCAGTGGTTGCAGCAGTCCCGGTTTCCGCATATGGTCTGCCTTCACCCTTCGACATGTATCACACTCGGACACGTATTTTGCAGTCTCCCGTTTCATCCGTGTCCACCAAAACTTGCTTCTGAGTTCTTGATACATCTTGTTGCTGCCAGGGTGAATAGAAAATTTTGATAAGTGAGCCTTATCAAAAATTTTCTTCCGTAATTCCGGATTACGGGGTACGACGATCCGGTCCTTGAACCATAGGATGCCGTCTCCGTCCTTCCGGAAACATTTCAGCTCCCCACTATCTACACGTCTCCGCAAATGTGACATGCCCTTGTGATGTTTCTGAGCTGCCGCTATCTCTTCACGGATGGTGGGGGTCAAAGCTAGGTTGTAGAGAGCTCCATGTGGAATCACATGTAGTGGTGGTTCGCTCTCTTCCAACGGTGTGATGGTCAGATTGTTGACGTGTGACTTGCGGCTCAGCGCATCTGCCACTATGTTTGCCTTGCCCGGATGATAATGGATCTCTATTTCGTAATCCTTTATCAGTTCTAACCATCTTCGTTGCCTCATGTTCAGCTCTTTCTGAGTGAATATGTACTTGAGGCTTTTGTGGTCGGTATATAAATGTACGAGGTTGCCGAGTAGGTAGTGCCTCCACATCTTCAGTGCAAGTACCACGGCAGCGAGCTCCAAGTCGTGGGTTGGATAATTCTGCTCATGGTTTCTAAGCTGCCGTGATCCATACGCGACCACTCTTCGGTCATGCATCAGCACACATCCGAGCCCAATGCCGGATGCATCGCAGTACACATCGAACGGTTTTGTTGTGTCTGGCTGCGCCAAAACCAGTGCTGATGTCAGGTGCTTGACTAAAGCCTTGAATGCTGCTTCACATGCTGGACTCCAAACATATTTGGTAGCCTTCTCCAGCAGCTCTGTCATTGGCTTGGCAATCTTCGAGAAGTTTGGAATGAACCTCCGATAATATCCCGCGAGTCCGAGGAAACTCCATACCTCGTGAACAGTTCTCGGGAATTTCCAATTCAGCACTTGAGTGATCTTGCTCGGGTCTATAGCGATACCCTCCACTGAGATGATATGCCCGAGAAAAGGCACTTGCGATATCCAGAATTCGCATTTGCTGAATTTCGTGTATAGCTTGTGATCCTGCAGCCATTGCAAGACTATACGCAGATGCTTCTTGTGATCTTCCTCCGACTTGGAATATACTAGTATGTCGTCGATGAAGACCACGACAAACTTGTCCATCTCCGGCATGAATACCGAGTTCATTGAGTACATGAAGTGAGCTGGAGCATTGGTAAGGCCGAAGGACATGACCAGGTACTCATAAAGTCCGTACCTTGTCGAGAAAGCTGTCTTTGGAATGTCCTCAGCCCTTATCTTAGTCTGATGGTATCCGGATCTTAAATCCATCTTGGAAAAGATCTTTGCTTTGACCAACTGACCAAATAACATGTCGATCCGTGGCAACGGGTACTTGTTCTTGATGGTTACTGCATTTAATGGACGATAGTCCACGCAAAGCCATAACGTCTCATCCTTCTTCTTGACAAATAATGCCGAACAGCCCCATGGCGAGTAGCTCGGCCTAATAAAACCCTTCTCCAGAAGGTCCGTGAGCTGAGTCTTCAGTTCAGCCAACTCCTTGGGCGCCATCTTGTACGGCCTTCGGGATATTGGCATGGTTCCCGGTGCATGTTCAATCTTGAACTCCACCTCTCTATTGGGTGGCATCCCCGGAAAATCATCCGGAAATATGCCAGGGAACTCTCGTACCACTGGAATATCTTCCAATCTGATGGTTGTGGCTTGATAGACACTTGGAAGTTTTATTTCTGGACTGTCCAGAAATAAAGAGTGAGACTCGTGCACTTCTGAGTTCAAGTGCACAACTCAGAGGACGGTGTCTAAAACAGCGCCGTGGCGGGTTAACCACGACATCCCTAAGATGACATCGACCTTTTGTCCCTCTAAAATTATGAGAGACGTAGGGTAAACTCTACCCTCTAAGCACAATGGCGCCTTTGGGACCATCATGCTTGCTGAAATTTTCCCACCCGGTGAACAGATCACATAAGGACTATTGGTGAGTAGTATTTGCAAGCTATGTTTATCAATGAAACTTGGCTAATGAAGCTATGAGTGGCGCCTGAATCAAATAATATTATAGCGGGATGCTGGTGGAGTTGGAACATACCCACAAGGATTGGCTCGCCCTCCGGCATGTCCTCTATGGCAAGCTGGTGGACAGTGCTGGGCCTAAGGTTTGCCCGCCGCGCATTAGTAGGGTTCTGGGGTTGATTCCTCCCCGGAAACTGCGGTGCCACTCCGCCGCCTTGCCTCTCCGGGCAACTGCTCGCGAAGTGTCCTGGACGACCACACTTGTAACATGTGGCCGCTGCTGGTGTAGTGCTCGGGGGATGAAAGCCCGGCATGCGCTGCTGAGGTGCATACGCACGCGGCATCGCCCGCTGCTGCTGTAGTTTCGGAGGTGGTACTGGTAGTGCCGGCCTAAGATCTGTCCTGATTCAAAAGTTATGAGATGTCAAAGTTAACAGAATTTCTGGAAACAATTGGACAGCACCTCCCTGCTATTGGTACTGATTTGATCCAAGAATTCCAGTTAATTCTGTTCCTAATTTGAAAAAACTTTCTGTTACAAACTTGTAACCCCTCTCATAAGCTTTCCAGAACTACCTCATTTTCTATTTTTGGATTTTTATGCAGGAAGTTATACTCAATTTACAGAGAGTTTACAGAGAGTCTTTGCTCTGTCCTGTTTTCTGGACAGTTTCAACTCCACTGATTTTTTCGATTGGTTAAGGGATTAAACACCTCTGGACCTCGACAAAAAAGTTGTAAAGCTCTTCCAAAGATTTCCAGAAATGTATCATATGACCCCAACCTCGAAAGAACTCAACCTCTAACCTCTGATTAACTCCAGCCTTAATTCAGCTGAAAACAGATTGCTCTGTCCTTAGTAACCTATAAGTTGAAAACTTGTTAACTTGGAATGTCCTGATTAAGGGAAGGAGTTATATCAAGTTTTACTGCTTTGGATCAAAACCTTCAAGTTTTACAATGAAGTTGTTCATTTAGTTGGGTGTGACGTCGATGCGTCACCAGATCATGTCGGTACTACGTCCTCACAAAGAAAATCCTATACCGGACTTATCCGGCTTCGTTATTTCAGTGGCACTAAACGTCACTCGCACACGGATGCTACACGTCTACTGTTTCATGGTCGGACTACCTGCAGAAACTCAAACAATCGTCAGACTCGGCTACACACCGAGCACGAAATCCATACAGTTCGTACACCCGGCCGTCATCACTCGCCCGGATGTTCTCAAGCCAAACACGCCTTGAGTTACGTGTTCACATTTCAGACCACGTGACGGGGTCTCCCAAGTTGCACCACGCACGCCCGGGATAGACGTTGCTCGAATACCCCAAACGACATGAAGAGTCGTAGAGGATATTTAAGCGAGTAGGGTTACCTGCCACCCGTGGGGCTCCACCCTTCAGCTTGTGCGCACTAATGGACAGCGCTTACGTGTACCCCCCAAGACATAAACGTCCCGAGATGCACGATTTTCCGACATAAACAAATAGGTTAGTATGCCACTTTCTATATGCTAATAACATCCTTATACGGGCTACTAACTCGTTCCTCACTGGATTTTTGAAAAAGATGACCTTTGTAGTGCGTTAAACCTCAAGCGAGCTCTGATACCAACGCTGACACGACCCCACGGTCTTGTCGAGCCAGGATCACGCTTAGGGGTGCTGTGTTGCACAGCACCGTATAACACACGTCAAAGGTACAAAGCGGAAGCGAAATTTTATTACATAAACAAGTTTATGAACATGTTAACAACAAAATAAGTTCAGTCTACACTCACTGGCGTAGACTACGCATCAAGTGCACATTCAGCCCTTGAACGTGTCCTTGCTAGCACACACGCACACTAACTCTGCGGCGTGCATGACTCCCACTCGACGGGGTTCCCCTCCTGGGGTTCCGTCTCCTCTTCGGGAGTCCCTTCCTCATAGAACCCTGCGAAAGCTTCAAACACAAGCAGTGAGCACGAAGGCTCAGCAAGTCTGACCCGTCTCACCTAAACATGGAACTTCTACATGAGGGGTAATGGGTTACATGAGGTAAAAATCATTTTGCAAGGACTCGCCTAATTAGTAGAACCTTATTTTCAAGTTTTAGTAGCAGGTTTTGGAGAACCTTACGCGAAGGCACATGAGAGAGCCGCAATCAAACAAGAAACACATTTCTCTCATGTACTTTGCCCAAAGTTGAAATGAACTTTAGTTAGCGCTAAACTACAGCAAATCATTAGCAATCAGAGTCCATCTTTCAATCAGCAACATTTTAACATGCGACTAGCCAGTTATTTCTACGTCACGGTACAGTGAACAAGTGGTACTCACTGACCGCGAGGGGCGGCGATTATAATCGATTTACACCTGCAGGGTTACCCGAACAACCCGTCACGTATGCCCGTACTCGATGTTGCCTACAACAACCATCACGGACGCCGTGCGCAACTACCTTTCACCCGTTAGCCAAATGTTGAACCGGGATGAATCGTCCCGAGCAAGAGGTCTCTGCACACGCATCTCAGTGCCGCCAGCCGATTTACACCTCGAGCTCTCAACCTACCCTCTGAACGACCAGCTATGCCTCAACACCCATCTACCCGAGTTACATCGGTTTCCCGGTTCCCATATAGCCGGTAGGTCTTCGGTAATGTTCTAGCTTGTTCAACAGGCCCGCACACGGCTCGGTCCTCAATCGACACAAGCGAAGATACAGCACACATGCCCCAATGTCCTGTTGCCCTTACCCTCCGCTTGGTCTCATTTTCTTGTCATGTGTTTCATGTGCTATCACTACCTGAGTCGAGTGCCTCTAGCCTATGCTCGCGAGTAGTTCCAACTACTCGACTTGTACCGAATCCTACTCTATCTTAGCAATGCAGTGGCTAACGAGGTTTTCAATCCTAATACCAACCCATGGCTTTCTTGGCTATGCACCTGGGTTTTCAAACAAGACTCTAATGCAAGGAACTATAATACTCAAGTAAGTGCTCAAAACAATAAAAATTTGTAAAAAGGTTAATGCAAACCGGAGCTTGCCTTGCTGCTCTTGGTCGTAGGCTAGCTGTTCCTCCGAAGTAACGAAGTCTAGGACTTCGGGTTCCTCCTCAACCTTAGCGACTACATGATAGAAGCAATACATGTATTAATTTAAATGCAGTTGTATTAACCTTTAAACTTGTGAAGTCTATAGCTCTTACTAGACAGACCCAATGACTGTGAAACTTTTACGGTGGCTGGGTTACAACCTAAACAGAGACTTGGTCAAGTTTTAATTGCAGCAAAGCTCATTTGAGTCCTCCACAATTAATCATGTACTTGACCTTAATTGAAGGCTTTTAGGGCGTTTTAAGGATTTTCATGAAACAAACTATGACTTTCTGAAAACTAGATTTTCAGAGGGTTCTAATGGAGTTAGTCTCACTTAATTTGAAGGTTCCTAACTAAAGATATGAGCTAAACAATTTCAGAGAAAATTCTGAAAATGTTTCTGAACATTTTCTATTTTCTCTGGAACAGTTTCACTAATCACACCATTAGGTGGACCAAATGAGCTCAAATGAATCTGAAATTTTTATGGTAGTTCAGGAATATTTGGTGAACATTCCAGCAAAATTTCAGGATTTCCCTCCAAAGTATTCTCCAGTTAAAATTCCAAACAGTTTAAACTTTGAGGAATTAATGCTGGAAAGTGCTCAGAGAGCTGAATCCAACAAAATTTGGTTCACTCGATTTGGAGCTTTCTAGCCAAAGTTATGAGGATTTGAAGTTTGGAAGAAATCTGAAAATCGGGGGAAAAGTTTAAATCTGCTGGGGCCCGCAGGGACACATGTTGAGCGCCGAGGCGACAGCACATGGCAGCCCACAAGGTTTTTGCGCGCCAGCACACCCGATCCAGGCCGCAGCCCAATCCCGATTCAAAATATCTCCCGCTGACAGCTGGGGTCCACCCCCTTCGTCAACCTCTCGCCGCCTGCGCTCCGCCGCCGAGGGACCTCGCCGGAGAGCTCGCCGGCAGCTTCTGTAAAGCTCCAAACTTCACGATCTTGGCCGCCCCTGCCTACTTTCACTCGGGGAACAGGATTCTGGGGTCAGCTTGTCATGACAATGGCCGGTACATGGTCGGCGACGGACCGCCGCCTCGGAAAAACTTCGGCTGTGTCGGCTGACTCCCCTAGCATCTCAACTACTCGAGGAACCGGTCGGGAAGCATCAGTGGACCTCAGGGATGGTCGACATGAGCTTTAGGCAGCTCGGGGGAGGCCTGAAGTAGGTCCTCACCGTGTGCCCGATGCCTCCCGTTTGTTCCGCCGTCGGTAAACCTCGAATTGCGCCGGGTACAGAAGTTCTCCGGCCAAAGGTTGTGAAGGCAACTTGTGCGTTACCGTGTCTAGTTTGTGTGAGATCGGATTGAGGCCCTCTAATCCTTTCTAGAGTATGAATTCGCCGGAACCGCACCCGAAGGTCGTTCTGCACACAGAAAGGGGAAAACTGGAAATTCACCGCCGGTGAGCAAACACTCGGGCTGTGGCTCGGGGGGTGAGCAGCACCGGTCACCAGCGCGTCCAAGGGTGCCTTGGATCGGGTGTGACAATGCCCCGGTTGGGCTGTCCACGGGAGCCCGAGGTGCGGTGGTTTTAAGTCACCGAAGTGATCTTTCGGCATTGCCGATATCAATCGGTTTCAGCTGAATTCTAGCAGCGGGGAAGACGGAGGAAGGTTTCTAGTACCTTGCCGTGGCTCTGGAGGGGATGGAGAGGGCGGTGATCAAGCTTCCCTGATCAGCTCCGAGTGATCGGCAGCGATGGCGCGGTTCTGATGCGAGGAGGCAGCAGAGTGGGTGGTGATCGCTCCGATCAGGGCGGTGGCGTAGATAAGGGGGCTGTGAGGCGGTTCAGCACGTCGGGGCGGCAAGCAGGTGGTGTCCCGGTCGCCTCTTCGCCGTGGCGGCTGCTCAGTCCGGTGCAAGAACCCGAGCTGGGTTTTCAGTCGGTTTGAGTTGGAGTAGTGGCTGACATGTGGGTCCCACTTCCAATTTTAACCTCTGAAATTTACTCCTAATCCCTGTTGTAAACAGTGAGCCCCATACTACCCCTGGTAATTCAAATTATTCACCCATGAGCCATTTGAATTGAGTAGAATTCAACTTGGGTTTGATTTGAATGAATTTCAGCACAAGTTCAGTTTTGAATTCAAATAAAGTTTGAATTTGTCCCACTTAGCTCATGTCAAGATCAACCCCAAATGGAGTGAAAATTGGTGTGTGAGCTCACAAAAATGTACTGAATAAGAATATGCCTCCCACTTTCAAATTCATGGGATAAAAACAGTTTGAATTTGAATATGGTTTCAAACTGCCCTCTTTCTAGCTATACCTAAAACGACCTCAAAAAAGTTTTGAATTTGGGTGAAACTTGGCATGGACATCCTTAGCAATGTGTAGGAGTTTTCATATGTCCAGCCCACCTATATCACATTTGGGAAATACCACTTTTGCAATATGTGAGTTTGTTCTCTAATGAGCATGTTGACGGTGGTTACTTGCTCTTCATTTGTGCTCACCAACTTACTTCAAATGAGGTGTGTGGTGTGGTGATGAACACTTTAAATATGGGTCAAAAACTGAGGCCCTTACATTGGGTTGCCTTTGAAAGGTTGTTGCATACAACAGAGTAAGAAGGGGTGTGGAATCACGCTTCTGAAAGTGGGTGTATGCAACGTGTTGTCCGGGTGTCTCCTGATTGCAATCACCGCCCCTCGCTATTATTTGAGTACCGCTTGTTCACTGTTTCGTGACGTAGTAAGAAGTAAAGTAAGCCAGCTGAATGATAATATGCTGTGATGATAGAGTAATGTTTTGGAAACCATGTTTGCTGTAGATGTAGAGCTAATTAAGTTTACTTTCCGCTCTAGGCATCACCACATCGGGGGAAAGCGTTTCTTGTTTGATTGTGGACTTCCGATGTGAGGGCTGCCTAAGGCACATGAATTTGCCGCTATAAAACTGAAAGTAAGGATCAACTTATAGGCGTGTATTTGTCGCAAATTCCTTTTCCTGTCATACACCTCCCTGCACGTAGAGTTCCATGCCTAGGTCATACGGTTAAGCCTTGCTGAGCCATCATGCTCACGGTTGCAATATTTGAGCTGTATGCAGGTGAGAGCTATGAGGAGGGTTCTGAGGATGAGGCGATGCCCCCGTCAGGGTACATGGCCCAGATGGAGCCCTGCACGCCGCGTGATTTTTCCGGTTCCATGCTGCTAGCGTGTAGCGTCCCCGGGCTGGACGGCTGCACCTTTGCATAGTTAGGATGAGAGGCTACTAATGTATATTACTTCCGCTGTATAGTTATATTTTGTAAAAGACTTCCGCTGCTTTATATCAAATAAAAGTTTGTATGTTGTTCTTTATTCTTTTCATGTGTGCTGTTGGGTGCCGCATCGTACGGCACCACCCTATGCGATCCTGGAGTGGGTGAACCACGGGGTGGTCCCCACCCACACATAGGTCTCACAATTTCCCCCTTGATGAATGCATTGGCAACACCACTTAAAATCCGAACATTGGCTTATTCACATGAAAAGTTTTGAAAATGTAGGATCGAAGAGCACGTGAAAAGCTACCAGAGGGGGGTGAATGGTAGATTAAAACTTTTCACAGCGGAAACAACAAAAACCCCTCAGCAAAAAAACAATCAGTTAAAGAAACAGTGTGTGCGTTTTCAAACGTGTTCAACCGTGACAAATCAAGTAGAGAGGTAGAGAATCAAGTCACGGATCTAATGTAACAAGAATCACTTTAAAACACGAAGTAAAACTTGAGATACGATCAAAACACTAAACGAAGATCAATCTGTTCTACCCGATATAAAACAGATCTGCAACGCTGCAAAGAAACTCGTATATCTCAAAAACTACAGATCGGAAGCTCGTGAAAATTTCACAGATGATATATAATTGAGTTGTGAAGACAACCCAAAAAGAATCACGTCAATCGGATCTGTAAAACTGAGTTATGAACGAAACACCGAAGCAACGTCGGTCTGTCCAGAAACTCGGCGAGAAAGACTTGACGAAAAACAAGTCGGACGAACAAGGCACAAAAGCTCCTCGAAACTATGAACTTTATTCAATAGAAACACAAGAGGAATAGCCCAAAGTTCTCTACACACGAGAGCTCTAGCCTCCCTTGCTTTTATAGCCAGCCCTCAGGCTAAACAATCCAATCTAGGACTCCTACTCCTAATTGGACTCGTATCCTAACTTACCATAACTGCTCAGGACTCTCCTATTCGCAGATAGAAGCAATCGTGAGACTTCCAAACACCTTAGAAATGTCCCAAACATTTCTAAAACAACTCAAATTCGTGACCCACACAAAATCCTATCATAACCAACTCAAAACTTTCCATATTTGAGTCAAACACGACTCAGCCGCAGCCTGAGTCCATAACCTAGTTGGTTGGACCTTTTCGACCAATTCTTTACGTCCACTTCTCTTCATCACGCCTTGGAACAATGTTGACACGTCCATGCACTCCTTGCACACATGCAAACACCTTCCAACGACGTACACGCAACCTTCATATGCACTGCCCTTGATCCAAACATGCTGCGCGACCTCCCGATCAACTCAACCACAGCTCCTCCCGAACCTTGTTGTTGGAACCTCATCTCCTCCCTGAGACTAGTCCAAGGATCCCGTCACCAGCCATGTCTTGAACTCAAGCAACACCAGCACATGAATAAACAACCAATTCTTTCGAGCACAAGTCCTCGACTTGACTCACGTTAGTTCGAAAACCACAACACCTTACATGAGCACGTCACATAAGCATATTGCAAACCATATCAAATGATAACAGCCATAACCACCAAAACACACCAAAAACTTAGAAAATTAATACTAAGCAAACCTTCCCATAAAGCAAGTTTGAAACATTGTGAGTTAAAAGCAAAAATAAGACGCTGCAGTTCTACGAGTTGAACTTCATGGGAGCTCCCTAAAAACAAGCTCCGGACCTCACAGAAGCTCTTCGGACCTTGCAGGAGCTCTCCGGACCTTACGTCGGACCTTGCCAACACTTGGCGGACCTAAAAAAGAACTTGTCGGACCTTGCCACAGAAGAATGTTTTGGCAATATTCAAAACTTTGAATGTTAATGCTAACTTTTATCCTAATTGCCAATGTATTCAGCACACATAGGTCTCACAATCTCCCCCTTGATGAATGCATTGGCAACACCAATTAAAATCCGAACATTGGCTTATGAAAAGTTTTGAAAAGCTTTGAAAACTCGTTTCTCCCCCTTTATTAATTTCTCCCCATTTTTTAAAATCAGAGAAGGAAGAAAGTGTATAACATATGCAAAGTGTAAAAAAAATCTCTCCTTATACATATTTCTCCCCCTTTAATAATGTATTCAGCAAGGTTCAAAAGAGAAATTTTTTTAAATGTTATGAGCATATTATAACATATACATACAAAACAAAGCTCATCCAAGTCACACTATCAGGTTACTTACACTATCACATCAACGAGATACATAAAGTAGTGTAAGCCATGCTAGAGATCAAATGTATTTTTCAGTTTAAGCAAGTCATGATCTCCCTTACTCAACTATTTCAAAACCTGAAAACATGACACTTGTTGCTGCATTTTTATTATTCATAATCATTTAAGGCACAAAGTTGATCATATGATATGTGCAAGAGATTATATGCCGCATCAGCCTTATTCTAACCAACCAAGCCAAGCCTATGTCATTTGACAATCAGAATCTTAAGGACATGGTTTTCGTCATACACAATTCCTTCCAAGTTCATATCTTAGTGCAATGATAAGCAATCTCAGAAGAAGAAGTGCGATGCATGCATATTCTATTGATCTTTTGTCAATTTTTTATTTGAAAACTCAACATGTGAGCTGATCACTTGACTAATTTTTTATGATTAAAAGCACTTGTTAGCACGCAACAAGTTCAAAACAGCAAGAAAGTTCGATCATGACCAGATTTAGTGTAAGTAATTATTCCAATTACTAGTCATGGCAAAAACTACAAAATGTATATCATGAGTAATGTAGTAAGAACTTTCAGCCTGTAAAAGGAATCACAAAGTCATATATGTATGAAATACTATGCTCATATTATTTTAGTTTCAGATTCACACATAGACTTTCAAAGTTTCAAAAACTCCCCCTCAATTTAAGCCATGAGGATGCATAACCCATATTTCACTATGAATGAAACAAAAACGAGTGAAATCCAAAGGTTTTGTAAAAATATCAGCCAATTGTTGTTCGGTATCGACATGGTGAAGCATAATGTTTCCTTTTTCAACATTATCACGAAGAAAGTGATACCTAATGTCAATGTGCTTAGTTCTAGAGTGTTTCACGGGGTTTTTAGCCATACAAATTGCAGTAGTGTTATCACAAAACAGTGGAACACTATCTAAATCAACCCCATAGTCCTTAAGTGTTTGAACAATCCAAAGAATTTGTGAGCAAGCGCTAGCCGCAGTTACATATTCAGATTCGGCCATGGATTGTGCAACTGAACTTTGTTTTCTAGAGGACCAAGCAACAAGTGAATTACCAAGAAAATGACAAGCACCCGAAGTACTTTTCCTATCAATCCTACAACTCCCAAAATCAGCACCCGAAAAAGCTTTCAAAGAAACGGTTGAGGAAGAAGGAAGAAAAATGCCAAATTCTTGAGTTCCATGTAGGTACCTGAGAATCCTTTTGATGGCTTGGCGATGTGAAGCACGTGGAGAAGCTTGAAAACGTGCACAAAGACATACGCTGAATTGTATGTCCGGTCTTGACGCTGTGAGATACAAAAGTGATCCAATCATACTTCTGTATTCTTTTTTATCGACCAGGTCACCATCTTCGTCAAGTTCAAGTGTTGTTGCTGTTCCCATTGGTGTCCGAAGAGGCTTGCATTTGTCCATGTTGAAGCACTTAAGGAGGTCCTTTGTATACTTAGTTTGATGCACAAAAGTTCCTTCTTTTGTTTGCTTGATTTGCAGCCCCAAAAAGTATGTGAGTTCTCCCATCATACTCATCTCAAATTCTGAACTCATCATAGCTGAAAACTTGGACACGAGATCATGAGAAGCACAACCAAAGATAATATCATCCACATACACTTGAGCGAATAATGAGTCATTGCCATGCTTAAGTACAAAAAGAGTTTTATCAACCTTGCCCATGGTAAACCCCTTTTTAAGTAAGAATGTTTTTTAACCTATCATACCATGCTCTAGGTGCTTGTTTTAGACCGTACAAGGCTTTGGACAGTTTGTAAACATGATTAGGAAAATTTGGATTTTCAAAACCCGGTGGCTGCTTAACATAAACCTCCTTCTCTATGTAGCCATTAAGAAAAGCACTTTTAACATCCATTTGATATAACTTGAAACCTTTAGATGCAGCAAATGCTAATAAAATTCTTATAGCTTCTGATCTAGCAACAGGAGCAAATGTTTCATCAAAATCTAGACCTTCAATTTGAGTGAAACCTTGAGCAACCAACCTAGCTTTATTAACCACAACCCCATCCTCACTTTGCTTATTTTTAAACACCCATTTAGTTCCAATTAATGTGTGACCTTGAGGTGGAGGTACAAGTTTCCAAACATTATTTCTTTCAAAATTTTCTAACTCTTCTTGCATGGCATTAATCCAAGATTCATTAGTGAGTGCGTGTGATATATCCTTGGGTTCAAAAGAAGCAACAAAAGCAGAATGAGCATGAAAGTTTGGATCGCAAAACCTGGACCGAGTGACTCGTTCATGCAAGCTTCCAATGATTTGTTGTGGAGGATGACTTTTGAGTACTCGGAGGGGAGTAGACACTTCACAAGCACCTTCTTCTTCATGTTCAGACCTTTGATTAGGAGAGTTTGTTGATTGAGGAAGGTCCGAACCAGCAGTAGTGACTGTTGGTGCTGGTTGTGGTGCAAAATCAGCCGCTTGATCGTTATTTACTTCCGAGTTTTCGGGCAGCAGCACCATTTCTTCATCTTCTTCAATAAAATACTCTCCCCTGCTGATATGGATCCGGACCTGCAATATCGGAGCTAGTACTTGGGCTAGCTTCATCAAAAGAAACCTCGCAAGTCTCCACAATTTTGTTAGTGTCAAGTAAAAGCACACGGTAGCCTCTAGTATGAGATGGATAACCAAGAAACATGCCATCAACATATCTAGCTTCAAATTTATCAAGATTACCATGTTTCTTAACAAAGCATTTGCAACCAAAAACCCTAAAGTGTGTAACACTAGGCCTATGTCCAAACCGGAGCTCATATGGGGTTTTTCCAAGCTTAGCACGCAAGAAAACACGATTTCAGACATAACAAGCGGTTGCAATTGCATCAGCCCAAAATTTCCTAGGAGTTTGATATTCATCAAGCATAGTCCTAGCCATCTCAACTAAGGTCATGTTCTTTCTTTCTACGACACCATTTTGTTGTGGTACATAGGGTGAAGAGTATTGATGATCTATTCCATTTTCAGCACAAAAGTGATCAAAGGATTGGTTTTTAAATTCAGTTCCGTTATCACTTCTAATTGCTTTTAATCATCCTGGGTGATCAATAGATAATCTAAGAAATAAAGATCTAAAATGACTAAAATCTTCATTCTTAGATGCCATAAAATAAACACAAGAATATCTGGAATAATCATCAACAATCACAAGCACATACCATTTACCTCCGAAGGATTGAACACGTGCCGGACCTACTGTGTCAAGATGTAAAAGTTGTCCTGGTTCAGCTGTCATGGTCATTTTGAGAGGAGCATGTGAACCTGCAACAAACTTAGCATGTCTACAAGAAGAGCACACAATATCATTGTCCTTTTTAAGCTTCAGCAGCCCACGTATGCGATCGAGAGCACTAACATGAGTGAGATGATCAAAGACTATGTGACCAAGTCTACGATGCCAAAAATATAGATCCTTTGTATCATTAGCAACTAGACACCGATGCTTAGAAGTTGACAAATCAAAATCAGCTTTAAAAACTCTTCCAAACCTAGACATGTTAAACAAAAGCTCACCTTTTGAATCTACAACCTTGCAGCATTTTTTAGCAAAGCTAACCTCTAGATTTTCATCTAGCAATTGTGAAACCGAAAGCAAGTTGTATTTCAAATTTTTAACAAGTGCCACATCTTTCAAAGTGTAGAGATTGTTTACTCTAACCGAACCTTTAGCAATTATGGGAGTAGAAGAGTTATCGAAGAAAGTAACATTTTCTACACGTGACACAAAAGAGAGAGAGGAGAACCATTCTTTGTTTCTTATCGTGTTTAGCTAGTCTATAACAAAAATCCATGACATGACCATCTCTACCACAGTAGGTACATTGAAAAATAACCTTATTATCATCTCTAGATGAGCAAGCAACACGTTTATTAGAACCCGAATGGGACAGTACTCCTGCAGATTTGAAAATCACCTCTTTTTGTCTAGGAGCTGTTTGAATCAAACCGCTTCCTAATGACTTTACAACTTTAGGTGGGTGTGCCTTAGCATGAGCATGAGAATTAAAACCTAAACCAGTTTTATCATTACAAGACTTCGAAGAATTCAGCAGCAAGTTTAGGTTCTTATTTGCATTAGAAAACCGATCTAGTGTCCTATGCATGTCATCAAGTTTATTGGACAGATCAAAGCAGTTTTCATATGAAGTTTTTCCTTTTAGTTTGCAATTTGAACAATATTTAACTTCATGCACACGTAAAGCATTGTTCAAAATAGAAATCTCATTCATAGCATCATTTAGTTTCTTATTCAGATCATCACATGAAGAACAATGCAAATCAATTGTAGAACAACAAGCATCTTTCAAATTTTTATCATTAAGTGCAGCAAGCTCTTTGTTCTTTTCAATTTCAAGTTCAAGTTTATCAAGTGTAGATGCGTGTGCACTTCTTAAAGAGGATAATTGTTCATAAATCAAATCACATGAGGAACAAGAATCATCACTAGGAATCAAAGTTTTTAAACAATTAATTTCAGATTCAAGTGATTCAATTTTAACAGCATTGTTCCTAAGTTTATTATCCTTTTTCTTTAATATAACAGTGGCACGAGAAATAGCATCACACATTTCTTCGCAAGTGGGACATACCTCTTCATCGTCGCTATTGTGTTCTGCCTCCTCGGAGCTTGAACTTGACTTGCTCGCCATGAAGCACATATTTGCCATAGCTTATTCATCCTCATCACTACCGGTGTCCACATCACTTGAGCCGAAATCTTGAAGTGCAGAGATCATACTATGCACTATGTTGTGCATTGATAAATCTTTCTTATTCTTATTCTTTGCAAACGATTTCTTCGGCCTTGTTTGCTTTTCTTCACGTGAAGTCGGACCTGAAAGGTTAGGGCACTCCATATGAAAATGTCCTGTCTTACCACATTCAAAACATCGTTGAGGTCCGGAGCTTCCTCTCCTTCTAGTTCTCACATTTTGCAATGCTTTTGAGAACCGAGTAGAGATGAGTGCAAGCTCCTCCTCCGGAAACTCTTCAATCTGTTCAAGGGTTAGAGAGGACAGCAAAGAGAGTGCACCACTAGATGATGATTGACTAGAACTAGACATGTCACGTTTCGAAACAAATGCAATAGACTTGTTGGGGTTTTACGTGAGATGATGTCAATTTTATGAGTTTTCAATTTAGAATAAAGCACGTCTAAAGTAAGAGAACTCATGACAGTAGATTCACGAATAGATGTAACTTTCATCTCCCAAATTGACATATCTAATGCTCCTAACAATTGTCTAGCATTTTCAGCATCTGAAAAGTTAACATTGACACTACGCAAGTTTCTGATAATTTTATTAAAGCGAGCAAAAAGGTCGTCAATTGACTCACCGGGTTGCATCTCAAAACACATGTATTCTTTCTTGAACATATCTTGCCTTACCTCCTTGATCGTATTGGATCCTTCATGGTAGTCACAAAGAGCTTTCCAAACATCATATGCAGATCGGAGGTGTGCAACACGGTCGAAGTCGCTTTGACTCAATCATTGGATGATCAAGTTGCGAGCCTTGTTGTTGTTGTCAACATATCTCATGTTCGCAGCCCTAACTTGATCGTTGGGTGGTACATCAAAGTTCCGGTAGACCTTTTCCCATATGGCGAAGCCTTGCGCCTGTATGTAGGCCTCCATCCGCGCCTTCCAAACCTGAAAATCGATGCCATTGAACACACAAGGTTTTGCGGAGTACTTCTCCATGATGGTTAGTCAAAACATGTGCAAATCACAAAGATTAGAGCATCTTGGCTCTGATACCAATTGTAGGATCGAAGAGCACGTGAAAAGCTACCAGAGGGGGGTGAATGGTAGAATAAAACTTTTCGCAGCGGAAACAACAAAAACCCCTCAGCAAAAAAACAATCGGTTAAAGAAACCGTGTGTGCAAGTGTTTTCAAACGTGTTCAACCATGACAAATTAAGTAGAGAGGTAGACAATCAAGTCACGGATCTAATGCAACAAGAATCACTTGAAAACACGAAGTAAAACTTGAGATACGATCAAAACATTAAACGAAGATCAATCTGTTCTACCCGATATAAAACAGATCTGCAATGCTGCAAAGAAACACGTGTATCTCAAAAACTAAAGATTGGAAGCTCGTGAAAATTTCACAGATGATAGATAATTGAGTTGTGAAGACAACCCAAAAAGAATCACGTCAATCGGATCTTTAAAACTCGAGTTATGAACGAAACAATGAAGCAACATCGGTCTGTCCAGAAACTCGGCGAGAAAGACTTGACGAAAAACAAGTCGGACGAACAAGGCACAAAAGCTCCTCGAAACTATGAACTTTATTCAATAGAAACACAAGGGGAACAGCCCAAAGTTCTCTACACACGAGAGCTCTGGCCTCCCTTGCTTTTATAGCCAGCCCTCAGGCTAAACAATCCAATCTAGGACTCCTACTCCTAATTGGACTCGTATCCTAACTTACCATAACTGCTCAGGACTCTTCTATTCGCAGATAGAAGCAATCGTGAGACTTCCAAACACCTTAGGAATGTCCCAAACATTCCTAAAACAACTCAAATTCGTGACCCACACAAAATCTTATCATAACCAACTCAAAACTTTCCATATTTGAGTCAAACACGACTCAGCCGCAGCCTGAGTCCATAACCTAGTCGGTTGCACCTTTCCGACCAATTTTTTACGTCCACTTCTCTTCATCACGCCTTGGAACAATGTTGACACGTCCATGCACTCCTTGCACACGTGCAAACACCTTCCAACGACGTACACGCAACCTTCATATGCACTGCCCTTGATCCAAACATGCTGCGCGACCTCCCGATCAACTCAACCACAGCTCCTCCCGAACTTGGTTGTTGGAACCTCATCTCCTCCCTGAGACTAGTCCAAGGATCCCGTCACCAGCCATGTCTTGAACTCAAGCAACACCTGCACGTGAATAAACAACCAATTCTTCCGAGCACAAGTCCTCGACTTGACTCACGTTAGTTCGAAAACCACAACACCTTACATGAGCACGTCACATAAGCATGTTGCAAACCATATCAAATGATAACAGCCATAACCACCAAAACACACCAAAAACTTAGCAAATTAATACTAAGCAAACCTTCCCATAAAGCAAGTTTGAAACATTGCGAGTTAAAAGCAAAAACAAGACGCTGCAGTTCTACGAGTTGAACTTCATGGGAGCTCCCTAAAAACAAGCTCCGGGCCTCACAGAAGCTCTCCGGACCTTGCAGGAGCTCTCCGGACCTTGCGTCGGACCTTGCTAACACTTGGCGGACCTAAAAAAGAACTTGTCGGACCTTACCACAGAAGAATGTTTTGGCAATATTCAAAACTTTGAATGTTAATGCTAACTTTTATCCTAATTGCCAATGTATTCAGCACACATAGGTCTCACAATCTCCCCCTTGACGAATGCATTGACAACACCAATTAAAATCCGAACATTGGCTTATGAAAAGTTTTGAAAAGCTTTCAAAACTCATTTCTCCCCCTTTATTAATTTCTCCCCATTTTTTAAAATCAGAGAAGGAAGAAAGTGTATAACATATGCAAAGTGTAAAAAAAATCTCTCCTTATACATATTTCTCCCCCTTCGACAATGTATTCAGCAAGGTTCAAAAGAGAAATTTTTTAAATGTTATGAGCATATTATAACATATACATACAAAACAAAGCTCATCCAAGTCATACTATCAGGTTACTTACACTATCACATCAATGAGATACATAAAGTAGTGTAAGCCATGCTAGAGATCAAATGTATTTTTCAGTTTAAGCAAGTCATGATCTCCCGTACTCAACTATTTCAAAACCTGAAAACATGACACTTGTTGCTGCATTTTTATTATTCATAATCATTTAAGGCACAAAGTTGATCATATGATATTTGCAAGAGATTATATGCCGCATCAGCCTTATTCTAACCAACCAAGCCAAGCCTATGTCATTTGACAATCAGAAGCTTAAGGACATTGTTTTAGTCATACACAATTCCTTTCAAGTTCATATCTTAGTGCAATGATAAGCAATCTCAAAAGAAGAAGTGCGATGCATGCATATTCTCTTGATCTTTTCTCAATTTTTTATTTGAAAACTCAACATGTGAGCTGATCACTTGACTATTTTTTATGATTAAAAGCACTTGTTAGCACGCAACAAGTTCAAAACAGCAAGAAAGTTCGATCATGACCAGATTTAGTGTAAGTAATTATTCCAATTACTAGTTATGGCAAAAACTACAAAATGTATATCATGTGTAATGTAGTATGAACTTTCAGCCTGTAAAAGGAATCACAAAGTCATATATGTATGAAATACTATGCTCATATTATTTTAGTTTCAGATTCACACATAGACTTTCAAAGTTTCAAAAACTCCCCCTCAATTTAAGCCATGAGGATGCATAACCCCAGTTTCAATATGAATGAAACAGAAACGAGTGAAATCCAAAGGTTTTGTAAAAATATCAGCCAATTGTTGTTCGGTATCGACATGGTGAAGCACAATGTTTCCTTTTTCAACATTATCACGAAGAAAGTGATACCTAATGTCAATGTGCTTAGTTCTAGAGTGTTTCACGGGGTTTTTAGCAATACAAATTGCACTAGTGTTATCACAAAACAGTAGAACACTATCTAAATCAACCCCATAGTCCTTAAGTGTTTGAACAATCCAAAGAATTTGTGAGCAAGCGCTAGCCGCAGCTACATATTCAGATTCGGCCATGGATTGTGCAACTAAACTTTGTTTTCTAGAGGACCAAGCAACAAGTGAATTACCAAGAAAATGACAAGCACCCGAAGTACTTTTCCTATCAATCCTACAACTCCCAAAATCAGAATCCGAAACAGCTTTCAAAGAAACGGTTGAGGAAGAAGGAAGAAAAATGCCAAATTCTTGTGTTCCATGTAGGTATCTGAAAATCCTTTTGATGGCTTGGCGATGTGAAGCACGTGGAGAAGCTTGAAAACGTGCATAAAGACATACGCTGAATTGTATGTCCGGTCTTGACGCCATGAGATACAAAAGTGATCCAATCATACTTCTGTATTCTTTTTTATTAACCAGGTCACCATCTTCCTCAAGTTCAAGTGTTGTTGCTGTTCCCATTGGTGTCCGAAGAGGCTTGCATTTGTCCATGTTGAAGCACTTATTAAGAAGGTCCTTTGTATACTTAGTTTGATGCACAAAATTTCCTTCTTTTGTTTGCTTGATTTGCAGCCCCAAAAAGTATGTGAGTTCTCCCATCATACTCATCTCAAATTCTGAACTCATCATAGCTGAAAACTTGGACACGAGATCATGAGAAGCACAACCAAAGATAATATCATCCACATACACTTGAGCGAATAATGAGTCATTGCCATGCTTAAGTACAAAAAGAGTTTTATCAACCTTGCCCATGGTAAACCCCTTTTTAAGTAAGAATGTTTTTAACCTATCATACCATGCTCTAGAGACTTGTTTTAGACCGTACAAGGCTTTGGACAGTTTGTAAACATGATTAGGAAAATTTGGATTTTCAAAACCCGGTGGCTGCTTAACATAAACCTCCTCCTCTATGTAGCCATTAAGAAAAGCACTTTTAACATCCATTTGATATAACTTGAAACCTTTAGATGCAGCAAATGCTAATAAAATTCTTATAGCTTCTAATCTAGCAACAGGAGCAAATGTTTCATCAAAATCTAGACCTTCAATTTTGAGTGAAACCTTGAGCAACCAACCTAGCTTTATTCCTAACCACAACCCCATCCTCACTTTGCTTATTTTTAAACACCCATTTAGTTCCAATTAATGTGTGACCTTGAGGTGGAGGTACAAGTTTCCAAACATTATTTCTTTCAAAATTTTCTAACTCTTCTTGCATGGCACTAATCCAAGATTCATTAGTGAGTGCGTGTGATATATCCTTGGGTTCAAAAGAAGCAACAAAAGCAGAATGAGCATGAGAGTTTGGATCGCAAAACCTGGACCGAGTGACTCATTCATGCAAGCTTCCAATGATTTGTTGTGGAGGATGACTTTTGAGTACTCGGAGGGGAGTAGACACTTCACAAGCACCTTCTTCTTCATGTTCGGACCTTTTATTAGGAGAGCTTGTTGATTGAGGAAGTCCGAACCAGCAGTAGTGACTGTTGGTGCTGGTTGTGGTGCAAAATCAGCAGCTTGATCGTTATTTACTTCCGAGTTTTCGGGCAGCAGCACCATTTCTTCATCTTCTTCAATAAAAATACTCTCCCCTGCGGATATGGATCCGGACCTGCAATATCGGAGCTAGTACTTGGGCTAGCTTCATCAAAAGAAACCTCGCAAGTCTCCACAATTTTGTTAGTGTCAAGTAAAAGCACACGGTAGCCTCTAGTATTAGATGGATAACCAAGAAACATGCCATCAACATATCTAGCTTCAAATTTATCAAGATTACCATGTTTCTTAACAAAGCATTTGCAACCAAAAACCCCAAAGTGTGTAACACTAGGCCTATGTCCAAACCGGAGCTCATATGGGGTTTTTCCAAGCTTAGCACGCAAGAAAACACGATTTGGGACATAACAAGCGGTTGCAATTGCATCAGCCCAAAATTTCCAAGGAGTTTGATATTCATCAAGCATAGTCCTAGCCATCTCAACTAAGGTCCTGTTCTTTCTTTCTACGCACCATTTTGTTGTGGTACATAGGGTGAAGAGTATTAATGATCTATTCCATTTTCAGCACAAAAGTGATCAAAGGATTGGTTTTTAAATTCAGTTCCGTTATCACTTCTAATTGCTTTTAATGATCCTGGGTGATCAATAGATGATCTAAGAAATAAAGTTCTAAAATGACTAAAAGCTTCATTCTTAGATGCTATAAAATAAAACCAAGAATATCTGGAATAATCATCAACAATCACAAGCACATACCATTTACCTCCGAAGGATTGAACACGTGCCGGACCTACTGTGTCAAGATGTAAAAGTTGTCCTGGTTCAGCTGTCATGGTCATTGTGAGAGGAGCATGTGAACCTACAACAAACTTAGCATGTCTACAAGAAGAGCACACAATATCATTGTCCTTTTTAAGCTTCGGCAGCCCACGTATGCTATCGAGAGCACTAACACGAGTGAGATGATCAAAGACTATGTGACCAAGTCTACGATGCCAAAAATATAGATCCTTTGTATCATTAGCAACTAGACACTGATGCTTAGAAGTTGACAAATCAAAATTAGCTTTAAAAACTCTTCCAAACCTAGACATTTTAAACAAAAGCTCACCTTTTGAATCTACAACCTTGCAGCAATTTTTAGCAAAGCTAACCTCTAGATTTTCATCTAGCAATTGTGAAACCGAAAGCAAGTTGTATTTCAAATTTTTAACAAGTGCCACATCTTTCACAGTGTAGAGATTGTTTACTCTAACCGAACCTTTAGCAATTATGGGAGTAGAAGAGTTATCGGCGAAAGTAACATTTTCTACACGTGACACAAAAGAGAGAGAGGAGAACCATTCTTTGTTTCTTATCGTGTTTAGCTAGTCTATAACAAAAATCCATGACATGACCATCTCTACAACAGTAGGTACAATGAAAAATAACCTTATTATCATGTCTAGATGAGCAAGCAACACGTTTATTAGAACCCGAATGGGACAGTACTCCTGCAGATTTGAAAATCACCTCTTTTTGTCTAGAAGCTGTTTGAATCATACTGCTTCCTAATGACTTTACAACTTTAGGTGGGTGTGCCTTAGCATGAGCATGAGAATTAAAACCTAAACCAGTTTTATCATTACAAGACTTGGAAGAATTCAGCAGCAAGTTTAGGTTCTTATTTGCATTAGAAAACCGATCTAGTGTCCTATGCATGTCATCAAGTTTATTGGACAGATCAAAGCAGTTTTCATATGAAGTTTTTCCTTTTAGTTTGCAATTTGAACAATATTTAACTTCATGCACACATAAAGCATTGTTCAAAATAGAAATCTCATTCATAGCATCATTTAGTTTCTTATTCAGATCTTCCACATGAAGAACAATGCAAATCAATTGTAGAACAACAAGCATCTTTCAAATTTTTATCATTAAGTGCAGCAAGCTCTTTGTTCTTTTCAATTTCAAGTTCAAGTTTCTCAAGTGTAGATGCGTGTGCACTACTTAAAGAGGATAATTGTTCATAAATCAAATCACATGAGGAACAAGAATCATCACTAGGAATCAAAGTTTTTAAACGATTAATTTCAGATTCTAGTGATTCAATTTTAACAGCATTGTTACTAAGTTTTTATCCTTTTTCTTTAATATAATAGTGGCACGAGAAATAGCATCACACATTTCTTCGCAAGTGGGACATACCTCTTCATCGTCGCTGTTGTGTTCTTCCTCCTCGGAGCTTGAACTTGACTTGCTCGCCATGCAGCACATATTTGCCATAGCTTCTTCATCCTCATCACTACCGGTGTCCACATCACTTGAGCCAAAATCTTGAAGTGCAGAGATCATACTATGCACTATGTTGCGCATTGATAAATCTTTCTTCTTCTTATTCTTTGCAAACGATTTCTTCGGCCTTGTTTGCTTTTCTTCACGTGAAGTTGGACCTGAAAGGTTAGGGCACTCCGTACGAAAATGTCCTGTCTTACCACATTCAAAACATCGTTGAGGTCCGGAGCTTCCTCTCCTTCTAGTTCTCACATTTTGCAATGCTTTTGAGAACCGTGTAGAGATGAGTGCAAGCTCCTCCTCCGGAAACTCTTCAATCTGTTCAATGGTTAGAGAGGACAGCAAAGAGAGTGCACCACTAGATGATGATTGACTAGAACTAGACATGTCACGTTGTGAAACAAATGCAATAGACTTGTTGGGGTTTTTACGTGAGATGATGTCAATTTCATGAGTTTCCAATTTAGAATAAAGCACGTCTAAAGTAGGAGAACTCATGACAGTAGATTCACGAATAGATGTAACTTTCATCTCCCAAATTGACATATCTAATGCTCCTAACAATTGTCTAGCATTTTCACCATCTGAAAAGTTAACATTGATACTACGCAAGTTTCTGAGAATTTTATTAAAGCGAGCAAAAAGGTCGTCAATTGACTCACCGGGTTGCATCTCAAAACACATGTATTCTTTCTTGAACATATCTTGCCTTACCTCCTTGATCGTATTGGATCCATCATGGTATTCACAAAGAGCTTTCCAAACATCATATGCAGATCGGAGGTGTGCAACACGGTCGAAGTCGCTTTGACTCAATCCTTGGATGATCAAGTTGCGAGCCTTGTTGTTGTTGTCAACATCTCTCATGTTCGCAGCCCTAACTTGATCGTTGGGTGGTACATCAAAGTTCCGGTAGACCTTTTCCCATATGGCGAAGCCTTGCACCTGTATGTAGGCCTCCATCCGCGCCTTCCAAACCTGAAAATCGATGCCATTGAACACACAAGGTTTTGCGGAGTACTTCTCCATGATGGTTAGTCAAAACACGTGCAAATCACAAAGATTAGAGCACCTTGGCTCTGATACCAATTGTAGGATCGAAGAGCATGTGAAAAGCTACCAGAGGGGGGTGAATGGTAGATTAAAACTTTTCGCAGCGGAAACAACAAAAACCTCTCAGAAAAAAAAATCGGTTAAAGAAACCGTGTGTGCATGTGTTTTCAAACGTGTTCAACCATGACAAATTAAGTAGAGAGGTAGACAATCAAGTCACGGATCTAATGCAACAAGAATCACTTGAAAACACGAAGTAAAACTTGAGATACGATCAAAACATTAAACGAAGATCAATCTGTTCTACCCGATATAAAACAGATCTGCAACGCTGCAAAGAAACTCGTGTATCTCAAAAACTACAGATCGGAAGCTAATGAAAATTTCACAGATGATAGATAATTGAGTTGTGGAGACAATCCAAGAAGAATCACGTCAATCGGATCTTTAAAACTCGAGTTATGAATGAAACAATAAAGCAATGTCGGTCTGTCCAGAAACTCGGCGAGAAAGACTTGACGAAAAACAAGTCGGACGAACAAGGCACAAAAGCTCCTCGAAACTATGAACTTTATTCAATAGAAACACAAGGGGAACAGCCCAAAGTTCTCTACACACGAGAGCTCTGGCCTCCCTTGCTTTTATAGCCAGCCCTCAGACTAAACAATCCAATCTAGGACTCCTACTCCTAATTGGACTCGTATCCTAACTTACCATAACTGCTCAGGACTCTCCTATTCACAGATAGAAGCAATTGTGAGACTTACAAACACCTTAGGAATGTCTCAAACATTACTAAAACAACTCAAATTCGTGACCCACACAAAATCCTATCATAACCAACTCAAAACTTTCCATATTTGAGTCAAACACGACTCAGCCGCAGCCTGAGTCCATAACCTAGTCGGTTGGACCTTTCCGACCAATTCTTTACGTCCACTTCTCTTCATCACGCCTTGGAACAATGTTGCCACATCCATGCACTCCTTGCACACGTGCAAACACCTTCCAACGACGTACACGCAACCTTCATATGCACTGCCCTTGATCCAAACATGCTGCGCGACCTCCCGATCAACTCAACCACAGCTCCTCCCGAACTTGGTTGTTGGAACCTCATCTCCTCCCTGAGACTAGTCCAAGGATCCCGTTACCAGCCATGTCTTGAACTCAAGAAACACCTGCACATGAATAAACAACCAATTCTTCCGAGCACAAGTCCTCGACTTGACTCACGTTAGTTCAAAAACCACAACACCTTACATGAGCACGTCACATAAGCATGTTGCAAACCATATCAAATGATAACAGCCATAACCACAAAAACACACCAAAAACTTAGCAAATTAATACTAAGCAAACCTTCCCATAAAGCAAGTTTGAAACATTGCGAGTTAAAAGCAAAAACAAGACGCTGCAGTTCTACGAGTTGAACTTCATGGGAGCTCCCTAAAAACAAGCTCCGGACCTCACAGAAGCTCTCCGGACCTTGCAGGAGCTCTCCGGACCTTGCGTCGGACCTTGCCGACACTTGGCGGACCTAACAAAGAACTTGTCGGACCTTGCCATAGAAGAATGTTTTGGCAATATTCAATACTTTGAATGTTAATGCTAACTTTTATCCTAATTGCCAATGTATTCAGCACACATAGGTCTCACAGAAAACAAGTTCTCCCCCTTTGTAAATCAGAAATAAAATGAGAAGAAAAACAATAATACCAAAAATTCTCCCCCTGAGAAGAATCATGCCAAAACACTTGTGAATGTGTGCAATGTGTGATCAATTTCTCTCCCTTTGACAATGTATTCAGCAAGGTACAAAAGAGAAATTTTAATTTGTTATGAGCACATTATAACATATACATATAAAACAAAGCTCATACAAATCATACTATCAAGTAACTTACACTATCACATCAATGAGATACATAAAGTAGTGTAAGCCATGCTAGAGATCAAGTGTAATTTTCAATTTAAGCAAGTCATGATCTCACAAACTTAACTATTTCAAGACCTGAAAGCATGACACTTGTTGCTGCATTTTATTTATCATTTAAAGCACAAATTTTGATCTTATGATATTTGCAAGAGATTATATGCAGCATCAGCCTTATTCTAACCAACCAAGCCAAGCCTATATCATTTGACAGTCAGAAGCTTAAGGACATGGTTTTAGTCATACACAACTCCTTTCAAGTTCATATCTAAGTGCAATTATAAGCCATCTCAAAAGAAGAAGTGCGATGCATGCATATTCTCTTGATCTTTTCTCATTTTTTTATTTTAACATAAAAACTCAACATGTGAGTTGATTACTTGATTAATTCTTTATGACTAAAAGCACTTGTGAGCATGCAATAACTTCAAAACAGCAAGAAAGTTCGACCATGACCAGATTTAGTGTAAGTAACTATTCCAATTACTAGACATGGTAAAAACTACAAAATGTATAACACGAGTAATGTAGTAAGAACTTTCAGCATGAAAAAGGAATCACAAAGTCATATATGCATGAAATACTATGCTCATATTATTTTAATTTCAGATTCACACATAGACTTCCCAAGTTTCAAAATTCTCCCTCAATTTAGGCCATGTGGATGCATAACCCCTATTTCACTACGAATGTAACAAAAACGAGTGAAATCAAAAGGTTTTGTAAAAATGTCAGCCAATTGTTGTTCGGTATCTACATGGTGAAGCACAATTTTCCCTTTTTTGACATTATCACGGAGAAAGTGATACCTAATGTCAATGTGCTTAGTTCTCGAATGTTGCACGGGGTTTTTAGCAATGCATATGGCAGTAGTGTTATCCAAAAATAGTGAAACACTATCTAGATCAACCCCATAGTTGTAAGTGCCTCAGTTTTTGACACATAATTGAAGTGTTCATCACCATACACACACACCTCATTTGAGGAAAGATGATGAACAAAAATGAAGAGCAAGTAACCACCATCAACATGCTCATTAGAGAACAAACTCACATATTGCAAAAGTGGTATTTCCCACATGTGATATAGAGGTGCTGGACATATGAAAACTCCCACACATTGCTAAGGATGTCCATGCCAAGTTTCACCCAAATTCAAAACCTTTTTGAGGTCATTTTGGGTATAGCTAGAAAGAGGACAGTTTGAAACCATATTCAAATTCAAACTGTTTTTATCCCATGAATTCAAAAGTGGGAGGCATATTCTTACTCAGCACATTTTTGTGAGCAAACACACCAATTTTCACCCCATTTGGAGTTGATCTTGACATGAGCTAAGTGGGGGAAATTCAAACTTTATTTGAATTTCAAAACTGAACTTGTGCTGAAATTTATTCAAACCAAACCCCATTTGAATTCTAACTAATTCAAATGGCTCATGGGTGAATAATTTGAATTACCAGGGGTATTATTGGGCTCACTGTTTACAACAGTGATTAGGAGTAAATTTGAGAGGTTAAAATTGGAAGTGGGACCCACATGTCAGCCACTACTCCAAATCAAACTGACTGAGACTTTCTCACTCGGTTAACCGAGCCGCCGCTGCGATCGCCACCGTGGGGAGCCGCCGCGCGGGCGTGAGGCGGTTCAGAGCCTTCTTAAGGCGCCTCCCCCCCTCCTCGGCCGAAGCATCGCCCGTTTCTTTCCCCGCAAGAACTCAGCGCCGGCAAACACTTTCCGCAGCTTGGAATCAATCGGAGAGCGCCAATCACAGCCTTCCCGTCCCCTCCAGAGCCACGGCAAGGTACTAGAAACCTTCCTCCGTCTTCCCCGCTAATAAACTCAGCTGAAACCGATTGATACCGGCTATGCCGAAAGATCACTTCGGTGACTTAAAACCGCCACACCTCGGGCTCCCGTGGACAGCCCAACGAGGGCGTTGTCACGCCCGAGCCAAGGCACCCTTGGACGCGTTGGTGACCGGTGCTGCTCACCCCCGAGCCACAGCCCGAGTGTTTGCTCACCGGCGGCAAATTTCCAGTTTTCCCCTTTTTGTGTGCAGAACGACCTTCGGGTTCGGTTCCGTCAAATTCGTACTCTAGAAAGGATTAGAGGGCCTCAATCCGCTCTCACACAAACTAGACACGGTAACGCACAAGTTGCCTTCACAACCTTTGGCCGGAGAACCTCTGCAACCGGCGTATTTCGAAGTTTACCGACGACGGAACAAACGGGAGGCATCGGGCTCACGGTGAAGACCTACTTCGGGTCTTCCCCGAGCTGCCTCAAGCTCATGTTGACCCTCCCTGAGGTCCACTGATGCTTCCCGACCGGTTCCTCGAGTAGTTGAGGTGCTAGGGGAGTCAGCCGACACGGCCGAAGTTTTTCCGAGGCGGCGGCTCGTCGCCGACCATGCATCGGCCGTTGTCATGACGAGCTGACCCCAGAATCCTGTTCCCCGAGTGAATGTAGGCAGGGGCGGCCAAAATCGTAAAGTTTAGAGCTTTACAGAAGCCGGCGGCGAGCTCTCCGGCGAAATTCCCCGGCGGCAGAGCGCGGGCGTCGCGAGGTTGAAGAAGGGGGTGGACCCTAGCTGTCAGCGACGGATATTTTAAATCGGGATCGGAGTGTGGCCGGGATCGGGTGTGCTGGCGCGCAAAGACCCTGTGGGCCGCAGTGTGCGGTCGCCTCGGCGTGCGACGCGTGTCCCGGGGCCCACTCGCGAGTTTAAACTTTTCCCCGATTTTCAGATTCCATTCAAACTTCAAATCCTCATAACTTTAGCTAGAAAGCTCCAAATCGAGTGAACCAAATTTTGTTGGATTCAGCTCTATGAGAACATTCCAGCAAATCAAGTTTCACTTCATGAAAATCCTTATTTCTCCAGGATTAATTCCTCAAACTTTAAACTGTTTGGAATTTTAACTGGAGAATCCTGCTGAGGAAAATCCTGAAATTTTGCTGGATGTTCACCAAAATATCCCTGAACTACCATAAAAATTTCAGATTCATTTGAGCTCATTTGGTCCACCTAATGGTGTGATTAGTGAAACTGTTCCAGATAAAACAGAAAATGTTCAGAAACATTTTCAGAATTTTCTCTGAAATTGTTTAGCTCATATCTTTAGCTAGGAACCTTCAAATTAAGTGAGACCAACTCCATTATAACCCTCTGAAAATCTGGTTTTTCAGAGGGTTATAATGGGGTTAGTCTCAATTAATTTGAAGGTTCCTAATTAAAGATATGAGCTAAACAATTTCAGAGGAAATTCTGAAAATGTTTCTGAACATTTTCTATTTTCTCTGGAACAGTTTCACTAATCACACCATTAGGTGGATCAAATGAGCTCAAATGGATCTGAAATCTTTATGCTAGTTCAGGGATATTTTGGTGAACATCCCAGCGAAATTTCAGAATTTTCCTCCAAAGGATCCTCCAGTTAAAATTCCAAACAGTTTAAGTTTGGAGGAATTAATTCTGGAGAAATAAGGATTTTCATGAAGTGAAACTTGATTTTCTGGAAATTACTCAGAGAGCCGAATCCAACAAAATTTGGTTCACTCAATTTGGAGCTTTCTAGCCAAAGTTATGAGGATTTGAAGTTTGAATGAAATCTTAAAATCGGGGGAAAAGTTTAAATCTGCCGGGGCCCGCAGGGACACGTGTTAAGCGCGGAACTGACAGCACACTGAGGCCCACAGGGTTTTTGGCGCGCCGCACACCTGATCCCGGCCGCAGCCCGATCCCGATTTAAAATATCTCCCGCTGACGGCTGGGGTCCACCCTTTCGTCAACCTCCTGCCGCCCGCGCTCTGCCGGCCGGTGACCTCGCCGGAAGCTCCTGTGGAGCTCCAAACTTCACGATCTTGGCCGCCCCAGCCTACTTTCACTCGGGGAACAGGATTCTGGGGTCAGCTCGTCATGACAACGGCCGGTGCATGGTCGGCGACGAGCCGCCGCCTCGGAAAGACTTCGGCCGTGTCAGCTGACCTCCCTATCACCTCAACTACTCGAGCAACCGGTCGGGAAGCATCAGTGGACCTCAGGGAAGGTCGACATGAGCTTGAGGCAGCTCGGGGGAGGCCCGAAGTAGGTCCTCACCGTGCGCCCGATGCATCCCGCATACTCCGCCGTCGGTAAACTTCGAATTACGCCGGTTACAGAGGTTCTCCGGCCAAAGGTTGTGAAGGCAACTTGTGCGTTACCGTGTCTAGCTTGTGTGAGAGCGGATTGAGGCCCTGTAATCCTTTCTAGAGTATGAATTCGACGGAACCATACCCGAAGGTTGTTCTGTACCCCGAAAGGGAAAAACTGGAAATTCGCCGCAGGTGAGCAAACACTCGGGCTGTGGCTCGGGGGTGAGCAGCACCGGTCACCAGCGCGTCCAAGGGTGCCTTGGCTCAGGCATGACAACGCCCCGGTTGGGCTGTCCACGAGAGCCCGAAGTGCGGCGGCGTTAGGTCGGTGAATTAAGCTCTCGATATAGCCGAGATCGACCGGTTTCAGCTGAATTCTAGCCACGGGGAAGAAGGAGGAAGGTTCCTAGTACCTTGCCGTAGCTCTGGAGGGACGGGAAGGCTGTGATCGGCGCTCCCGATCGGTTCCAACCGGCGGAAGGACTTTGCCGGCGCTGTGTTCTTGCGGGGGAGGAAACGGCGATAGCTTCGGCCGAGGAGGGGGGAAAACGCCTTAAGAAGGCTCTGAACCGCCTCATGCCCGCGCGTGACAAAGCAGCTGCTGGCCCGGCGGCTCCACTCGGTGGCGATCGCAGCGGTGGCTCGGCGACCCGAGTGAGAAAAGTCTCAGTCGGTTGAATCCTCTCTGTGGCTGACATGTGGGTCCCACCCGGGGTTTTAACCTCTGAAATTCACTCCTAATCACTGTTGTAAACAGTGAGCCCCAAAATACCTATGGTGATTCAAATTATTCACCCATGAGCCATTTGAATTGATTGGAATTCAAATTGGGTTTGGTTTGAATGAATTTCAGCACATGTTCAGTTTGAAATTCAAATAAAGTTTGAATTTTCTCCACTTAACTCATCTCAAGATCAACTCCAAATGGAGTGAAAATTGGTGTGTGAGTTCACAAAAATGTGCTGAATAAGAATATGCCTCCCACTATTGAATTCATGGGATAAAATCAGTTTGAATTTGAATATGGTTTCAAACTGCCCTCTTTCTAGCTATACCCAAAATGACCTCAAAAAGGTTTTGAATTTGGGTGAAACTTGGCATGGACATCCCTAGCAATATGTAGGAGTTTTCATATGTCCAGCCCATCTGTATCACATGTGGAAAATACCACTTTTGCAATATGTGAGTTTGTTCTCTAATGAGCATGTTGATGGTGGTTACTTGCTCTTCATTTGTGTTCATCAACTTGCTTCAAATGAAGTGTGTGGTGTGGTGATGAACACTTTAAACATGTGTCAAAAACTGAGGCCCTTACATTCCTCCCCCCTTAAAGGAATCTCGTCCCGAGATTATAAGGTGAAAATGAGAGAGAGGACGGTGGAAAATTACCGGATATGCGACGTGAAAAAGTCGGGGTAGTTAGCGCGAAGAAATCCTTCGCTCTCCCATGTCGCTTCGCCCATGGAGTGATTATTCCATAGAACTTTGTAGAACCACAACGTACGGTTGCGTGTGGTTCGGGCCTTTTCATCAATAATCTGCACCGGTTCCTCCCGATAGGTGAGATCCGGTTGCAGTTCTTCAATGTCTTCCAGCTGAATGGTAGTTGATAGCTTTAGACACTTCCTCAGCTGGGAAATGTGAAAGACGTCGTGCACACTGGAAAGTGCTTCTGGTAATTTCAGCCGGTATGCTACCGACCCACATCTTTCGGTAATCTGAAATGGACCGATGAATCGGGGTGCCAACTTTCCTCTCACCCCAAATCTGTTTACGCCCTTCATTGGACACACACGTAGATATACGTGATCCCCCACTTCGAATTGTAGTGGGCGTCTTCTCCGGTCCGCATACTGTTTCTGCCGGGATTGGGCGGCTTTTAGGTTCACTTGAATCAGTCGAACCTTTTTCTTCCGTGATGTTGACAAGGTCAATCCCGAAGGTAACTCTTTCGCCAGACTCACACCAGTTCAATGGTGTGCGGCATTTTATCCCGTATAGCGCCTCGTAGGGCGCCATCTTTATGCTGTCTTGGTACCCATTGTTGTACGAGAACTCGGCTAACGGCAAGTGATCATCCCAATTCTTGCCGTGGTCGATAGCGCAAGCTCGTAGCATGTCTTCTAAGATTTGGTTTACCCGCTCGGTTTGCCCATCCGTTTGTGGGTGGTATGCTGAACTACGGATCAGCTTCGTCTCCATGGAAGCGTTCAGCTGCTCCCAAAAATGGTACACAAATAAAGTGCCCCGATCCGATATTATGGTACGGGGTACGCCGTACAAGCACAGGATCCGCGAGATGTACAGTTCAGCGTACTTCTTGGCGTTGTAATTTGTGTTGACCAGGATGAAATGGGCAACTTTGGTGAGACGGTCGACGATCACCCACACAGAATCATGCTTCTGAAAAGTGGTGGGTAAACCGATGATGAAGTCCATGCTCACATCCTCCCATTTCCGGGCAGGAACGCCCAGTGGTTGCAGCAGTCCCGGTTTCCGCATATGGTCTGCCTTCACCCTTCGACATGTATCACACTCGGACACGTATTTTGCAGTCTCCCGTTTCATCCATGTCCACCAAAACTTGCTTCTGAGTTCTTGATACATCTTGTTGCTGCCGGGTGACACGACCCCACGGTCTTGTCGAGACAGGATCACGCTGAGGGGTGCTGCGTTGCACAGCACCGTATAACACACATCAAAGGTACAAAGCGGAAGCAAAACTTTTATTACATAAAGGGGTTTATGAACATGTTTACATCAAAATAGGTCCAGTCTACACTCACGGGCGTAGACTACGCATCAAGTCCACGTTCAGCCCTTGAACGTGTCCTTGCTAGCACACACGCACACTAACTCTGCGGCGTGCACGACACCCACTCGACGGGGTTCCCCTCCTGGGGTTCCATCTCCTCTTCGGGAGTCCCTTCCTCATAGAACCCTGCAAAAGCTTCAAACACAAGCAGTGAGCACGAAGGCTCAGCAAGTCTGACCCGTCTCACCGAAACATGGAACTTCTACATGAGGGGTGATGGTTACATGAGGTAAAAATCATTTGCAAGGACTCGCCTAATTATTGGAACCTTACTTTCAAGTTTTAGCAGCAGGTTGTGGAGAACCTTACGCTAAGGCACATGAGAGAGCCGCAATCAAACAAGAAACACATTTCTCTCATGTACTTTGCCCAAAGTTGAAAAGAACTTTAGTTAGCTCTAAACTACAACAACTCATTAACAATCAAAGTCCATCTTTCAATCAGCAACATTTTAACATGTAACTAGCCTGTTCTTTCTACGTCATGGTACAGTGAACAAGTGATACTCACTGACCGCGAGGGACAGCGATTATAATCGATTTACACCTGCAGGGTTACCCGAACAACCCATCACGTACGCCCGTACTCGATGTTGCCTACAACAACCATCACGGACGCCGTACGCAACTACCTTTCACCCGCTAGCCAAATGTTGAACCGGTCCAATCATCCCGAGCAAGAGGTCTCTGCACGCGCATCTCAGTGCCGCCAGCCGATTTACACCTCGAGCTCTCAACCTACCCTCTGAACGACCAGCTATGCCTTAACACCCAGCTACCAGAGTTACATCGGTTTCCCGGTTCCCATATAGCCGGTAGGTCTTCGGTACTGTTTTAGCTTGTTCAACAGGCCCGCACACGGCTCGGTCCTCAATCGACACAAGCGGAGCTACAGCACACAGGCCCCAAAGTCCTGCTGCCCTTACTCTCCGCTCGGTCTCATCTTTCTTGCCATGTGTATCATGTGCTATCTCTACCCGAGTCGAGTGCCTCTAGCCTATGCTCGCGAGTAGTTCCAACTACTCGACTTGTACCGAATCCTACAGTATCTTAGCATTACAGTAGCTAACGGGGTTTGCAATCCTAAACCCAACCCATGGTTTTCTTGGCTATGCAATTGGGTTTTCAAACAAGACTCTAATGCAAAGAATAATAATACTCAAGTAAGTGCTCAAAACAATAAAAATTTATAAAACGGTTAATGCAAACCAGAGCTTGCCTTGCTGCTCTTGGTCGTAGGCTAGCTTCTCCTCCGGAGTAACGAAGTCTAGGACTTCGGGTTCCTCCTCGACCTTAGCGACTACATGATATAAGACATACATGTATTAATTTGATTGCATTTATATTAAGTTTGAACATGTGAAGCTTATAAGTCCCACTAGACAGACTGTATGACTGTGAAACTTTTACTGTTGCTTGGTTACAACCTAAACAGAGACTTGGTCAAGTTTTAGTTGCAGCAAAGCTCATTTGAGCCCTCCACAATTAATCATGTACTTGACCTTAATTGAAGGCTTTTAGGGTGTTCTAAGGATTTTCATGAAACAAACTATGAATTTCTGAAAACTAGATTTTCCGAGGGTTCTAATGGAGTTGGTCTCACTTAATTTGAAGGTTCCTAGCTAAAGATATGAGCTAAACAATTTCAGAGAAAATTCTGAAAATGTTTCTCAACATTTTCTATTTTCTCTGGAACAGTTTCACTAATCACACCATTCGGTGGATCAAATGAGCTCAAATGGATCTGAAATTTTTATTTTAGTTCAGGGATATTTTGGTGAACATCCCAGCAAAATTTCAGGATTTTCCTCCAAAGGATTCTCCAGTTAAAATTCCAAACAATTTAAATTTTGAGGAATTAATTATGGAGAAATAAGGATTTTCATGAAGTGAAACTTGACTTGCTGGAAAGTGCTCAGAGAGCTTAATCCAACAAAATTTGGTTCACTTGATTTGGAGCTTTCTAGCCCATGTTATGAGGATTTGAATTTTAAAGGAAATCTGAAAATCGGGGAAAAAGTTTAAATCTGCCGGGGCCCGCGGGGACACGTGTTAGGCGCGGAGGCGACCGCACACCGCGGCCCACAGGGTCTTTGCGCGCCAGTACACGCGATCCCGGCCACACCCGATCCTGATTTCAAATTTTGAGCAGCTGACGCGTGGGCCAGCCGGCTTCGTCTTCCTCCCGACGCGCCCGCGCGCTCGCGCCGCCGCCCCTCGCCGGAGCAGACCCGGCGCTCACCGGCTCGCCGCTGCTGGCCCTCCCATGGTCTGAAACTCGCCGCCAGGGGGTTCGACATCGAGGAACACGTCGGTGGTGTCAGTTCGGGCTGGCGGTGACCGGAAATAGCCCGGCGACGTGCCGCGGCCTCGGTTGAGGTTCGGCGCCGTCGGCCGTGAGTTCTAACCCGCCAAAACCTCGAACAATCGGTCCTACAGCATCAGTGTACCTCTAGGAAACTCGACAAGGTGTCAAAAGGGTTCAAAGATGGCGGCATGTCGGTCGGTACCGTGTGACCGATCGTGCCCGCCATGACCACCCTTAATCTAACTCGAAATTCGTCACTTCTAGACAGTTTCACGCCACAGATGCAGAAAGGAACTTGATCGCCGGCTAGTCCAGCATATATGTGCAATATTTGATAGCTAGAGAAGGATCTTAGAGCGAGAATTTGAAGGATCCGTACCGGAAGCTCGGTTTACGGTTGCCGGAGCAAAAACTGGAAATTCTCCGTGGATTCTTCACGGTTTGCTTCCAAACTTGGAGGAGAGCAGCGCGGTGATCGCTCTCTCCTGTTGCCTCTCTTGCTAGACTGTGAAAACGCCTGTGGAACACTGTCCACGAGCGCCTGACTCTCGGCTGAGGCTAGGTCGCCGCGGTGGCGATCGTTCTCGGGCAAGGGAGGTCGGAGCTCGGGGTGTCTGGTGTTGGGGAGGTGGAGGGCGATCTCAGGTTGCTGTCTAGCAGGTCAGGAACGAAGGAGGAGATCGTTTGCTGGTTTTCCCGATCGAGCAGTGAGCTGCGGGGAGAAGAACTGCCGCTGCTCGGTTTCACGCGCGAGGAGATAAAACCAGCCGACTCCTGCTCGGGCTGAGGCGGTGCCGGTCGCGTGGAGGCGCGAGCAAGCCGCCCTGGGCGCCAGCGCGCGTAGAGGGGAAGCAGTGGTGGCGCCGGTGGCTGCTCGGTGGCACAGCCGACAGCTGCTCGGTGGAATTTCCCACCGAGGCTGTGACTTTGTGTGCAAGTCTTCCCTCCTTCTCTCTATGACATGTGGGTCCCACCCGGGGTTTTAACCTCTGAAATTTACTCCTAATCCCTGTGGTAAACAGTGAGCCCCAAAATACCCCAAGTGAATCAAATTATTCACCCATGAGCCATTTGAATTGATTAGAATTCAAATTGGGTTTGGTTTGAATGAATTTCAGCACAAGTTCAGTTTGGAATTCAAATAATGTTTGAATTTGTCCCACTTAGCTCATGTCAAGATCAACTACAAATGGAGTGAAAATTGGTGTGTGAGCTCACAAACATGTGCTGAATAAGAATATGCCTCCCACTTTTAAAGTCATGGGATAAAACAGTTTGAATTTGAATATGGTTTCAAACTGCCCTCTTTCTAGCTATACCCAAAATGACCTCAAAAAGGTTTTGAATTTGGGTGAAACTTGGCCTGGACATCCCTAGAAATGTGTAGGAGTTTTGATATGCCCAGCCATTCTATATCACATGTGGGAAATACCACTTTTGCAATATGTGAGTTTGTCCTCTAATGAGCATGTTGATAGTGGTTACTTGCTCTTCATTTGTGTTCATCAACTTACTTCAAATGAGGTGTGTGGTGTGATGATGAACACTTCAAATATGTGTCAAAAACTGAGGCCCTTACACCGGGGTGAATAGAAAATTTTGATAAGTGAGCCTCATCAAAAATTTTCTTCCGTAGCTCCGGGTTACAGGGTACGACGATCCGGTCCTTGAACCATAGGACACCTTCTCTGTCCTTCCGGAAACATTTCAACTCCCCACTGTCTACACGTCTCCGCAAATGCGAGATGCCCTTGTCATGTTTCTGAGCTGCCGCTACCTCTTCACGGATGGTGGGGATCAAGCTAGGTTGTAGAGAGCCCCATGTGGAATCACATGTAGCGGTGGTTCGCTCTCTTCCAACGGTGTGATGGTCAGATTGTTGACGTGTGACTTGCGGCTCAGCGCATCTTCCACTACGTTCGCCTTGCCCGGATGATAATGGATCTCTATTTCGTAATCCTTTATCAATTCTAACCATCTTCGCTGCCTCATGTTCAGCTCCTTCTGAGTGAATATGTACTTGAGGCTTTTGTGGTCGGTATACAAATTTACGAGGTTACCGAGTAGGTAGTGCCTCCACATTTTCAGTGCAAGTACCACGGCAGCGAGCTCCAAGTCGTGGGTTGGGTAATTCTGCTCATGGTTTCTAAGCTGCCGTGATCCATACGCGACCACTCTTCGGTCTTGCATCAGCACACATCCGAGGCCAACGCCGGATGCATCGCAGTACACATCGAATGGTTTTGTTGTGTCTGGCTGCACCAAAACCGGTGCTGATGTCAGGTGCTTGACTAAAGCCTTGAATGCTGCTTCACATGCTGGACTCCAAACATATTTGGTAGCCTTCTTCAGCAGCTCTGTCATAGGCTTGGCAATCTTCGAGAAGTTCGGAATGAACCTCCGATAATATCCCGCGAGTCCGAGGAAACTCCGTACCTTGTGAACAGTTCTCGGGGATTTCCAACTCAGCACTTGCGTGATCTTGCTCGGGTCTACAGCGATACCCTCCGCTGAGATGATATGCCCGAGAAAAGGCACTTGCGATATCCAAAACTCGCACTTGCTGAATTTCGCGTATAGCTTGTGATCCCGCAGCTGTTGCAAGACTATACGCAGATGCTTCTTGTGATCTTCCTCCGACTTGGAATATACCAGAATGTCGTCGATGAAGACCACGACAAACTTGTCCAGCTCCGGCATGAATACCGAGTTCATCAAGTACATGAAGTGAGCTGGAGCATTGGTGAGGCCGAAGGACATGACCAGGTACTTATAAAGTCTGTACCTCGTCGGGAACGCCATCTTCGGAATGTCCTCAGCCCTTATCTTAATCTGATGGTACCCAGATCTTAAGTCCATCTTGGAAAAGATCCTTGCTTCGACCAACTGATCAAACAACATGTCGATCCGTGGCAACGGGTACTTGTTCTTGATGGTTACGGCATTTAATGGACGATAGTCCACGCAAAGCCACAACGTTTCATCTTTCTTCTTTACAAATAATGCCAAACAGCCCCATGGCGAGGAGCACGGCCTAATAAAACCCTTCTCCAGGAGGTCCGTGAGCTGAGTCTTCAGTTCGGCCAACTCCTTGGGCGCCATCTTGTACGGCCTTCGGGATATTGGCATGGTTCCCGGTGCAAGTTCAATCTTGAACTCCACCTCTCTATCGGGCGGCATCCCCAGCAAATCGTCCGGGAATACGTCAGAGAACTCTCGGACCACTGGAATATCTTCCAATCTGATGGTTGTGGCTTGATAGACACTTGGAAGTTTTATTTCTGGACTGTCCAGAAATAATGAGTGAGACCCGTGCACTTCTGAGTTTAAGTGCACGACTCGAAGGACGGTGTCTAAAATAGCGCCGTGGCGGGTTAACCACGACATCCCTAGTATGACATCGACCTTTTGTCCCTCTAAGATAATGAGAGACGTGGGGTATACTCTACCCGCTAAGCATAATGGTGCTTTGGAAACCATTACGCTTGCTGATATCTTCCCACCTGGTGAACAAATCAAATATGGACTATTGGTGGGTAGTATTTGCAAGCTGTGTTTGGCAATGAAAGCTTGGCTAATAAAATTATGCGTGGTGCCTGAATCAAATAGTACTATAGCGGGATGCTGGTGGAGTTGGAACATACCCGCAAGGATTGGCTCGCCCTCCGGCACATCCTCTATGGCAAGCTGGTGGACGGTACCGGGCCTAGGGTTTGCCCGCCGCGCATTAGTAGGGTTCCGGGGTTGATTCCTCACCGGAAACTGCGGTGCCACTTCGCCGCCTTGCCTCTCCGGGCAACTGCTCGCGAAGTGTCCTGGAGACCACACTTGTAACATGTGGCCGCTGCTGGTGTAGTGCTCGGGGGACGAAAGCTCGGCATGCGTAGCTGAGGTGCATACGCATGCGGCATCGCCCACTGCTGCTGTTGTTGCGGAGGTGGTATTGGCAGTGCCGGCCTGAATGCCGGTGAAGAGTACAGCTGACTGCGGAAATGCATCGACCTCTGGGGTGGCTGCCAGCGTGAACCTGATGGTGGGCGATTCACCATCCGAAACTTCTGAGAAGGACCGCCTCCTTCTCCGCTGCTCTGTGGCACGCTTCGTTTCCGCTCCGCCGCAGCCAACTACTTGCCGGAGTCCTCTTGAACAATCACAGCATCAATGATGTCGTTGAGTCTGCCGCGATTGAACATCGCCAACTTGTCCTTCAGGAGTGGGTTAAGCCCCTGGTAAAAATGGTCCCGCCGCTTCTCATCAATATCTGTGTGATACGACGCGTAGAGCGCGAGATCGTTGAACGCCCTGGAGTATTCCAGCGCGTTCCGGCTCCCTTGTTGCAGGTGTAAGAACTCCTGTGTCTTCCTCTTCATCAAACCTGGCGGCATGTGATAGACCCGGAAGGCCGTCCGGAACTCTGTCCAGGTCATTACTTGGTCGGTGGGCTGTGAAGCACAGAAATTGGCCCACCACGCGCTCGCGGATCCTTGGAGCTGCTGGACCGCGAACTGAGTCTTGCGCTGCTCACTTATCTGGAGCAGCCCGAACTTCATCTCTATTGCGAGGAGCCAGTTGTCCGCGTCGAGAGGTTCATCCTTCCTTGAGAATACTGGGGGATGAGTAGCCAGGAAGTCGGAGTAGGAGCTCTGTTTACGCTCGTCACGATCTTGACGTATCTCTGGGCGAGACGTATTAGCGATGAGAGTCTGCAGCAACTCCGTGTGCTGCTGATGTGAACTCGCCATTGCCCTGACGATGTTGGCCAATGTAACCGTTGGCAGTGGCGGTGGCGGTGTTTGCTGTTGCTGTTGCTGCTGCTGCCCCGAGGAGTCCTTGGGAGGCTGTTGGGAGGTCTCTCCCCCTTGGCTAGTACCCCCAACGTCCGGGATGGCACGAGTACGCGTCATTCTGAAATTTAGAACAGCAGCGATTAGCACATGTCTTACTGAAAATTCCATATGCAACAGTAGGTATTGAAGTGACACATGAATAATTTGCACAACGTTCACATATATTGATAAAGCATAAACTTTATACAAGATACATTATTCTCGGGTCTCCGAGAAGTCGTGCTCATGTCGTCACTACCTATACATACGCTACTGCCTACACGACATGTCACAGATTACAAAAGTTGGGTTACACTACCCTAGCTGCCCTACTTGGCAACTGCAACCCCCTACTCGGAGTAGAACTCGACCTCGTGTGGGTCGTCCTCCTCCGGTACCTCTGCTGGTGGCTCTGGATCCACCACCTCTTCTCCCATCTCGGGTTCTCCCATTGCTGGAAGGCCCAAGACTACCGGTATGACCAATATCGGAGGTACGAGGTCCTGTAATGCATGCACCTCGTCCATAGTCTGATTGTAGTTCTCTTCCCAGCCTTGCCCTTCCTCAATAGCGTCGTCACGCTCTTGAGTAAGGTCCTCATTCTGCTGGGTTAAAGTCTGCACCAGCTCTTGCAACGCCGCGATGTCGACACGGCTTTTCTTCTTCGCCTTTTTCAGATGATGCAACTGATTATGCTGTTCATTCAATTGCTTGATCGTCGGAAGGAGCACATTACGGAGTGCGCCGTGAGCACTCTCGAAATGATCTCCATGGCTTGTGCTCTCCTTGAGCCTTGCGACGAGATGCTCCGTATGAACAGCTTGGCTGTCCATCACGGCGTTTCCCGCCCTCATCTGGAGGCTAAGATTTGCCTCCGCGGGGTTGTACCTTGGGCAACCCGGATCTGTTGCCTCCCGGTACCTCTCTTCCCACACATGCTGATCCCGTCCCTCCACCGGAACAAGCGTGTATGGAGTGCCCTCCATAGCATGCACGTGTAGTTGGCAGAAACGTGACATGGTGTCCCGGGCTGCCACTTGCCACATCCCCTCCGGTTGTCTACCTCTCACCGTAACGGTGAACGGCACCCAACCGGGTGGCGTAGGTCCTGCAGGGATCTCGACATGGATCATACACGCCTTGTTCCCTTCTTCGCCTTCTTCCTTGGTGAAGTACTGCGGCATCTGGTTGTATCCGAAATATTGAAGCATCTGCCTCAATGTTTCCGGATAGCCGCTGCGGTGAGAAGTGGGACACCACCCACCCGTTCTCCAACTGCTTATCTGCCGTCATCTGTGAAAATATATTTGAGAAATGTCAATTATTTATTTAAACAGTAAACCATTGAGTTATACCATAAAACATGTCATTGAACCCATAAAACTTGGAAACATAGTTCAAATTTAAACAAATTTGACTGCTGATCTGCTGTCCAACATGACAGCCCTGACCAGTTTCCATTTCAAACCGATTTAGGCCATTTTAAAGGCAAAACCAATTCCGGAGCTCAACATCAAAGTTAAAGATAACTTCAATAGCTTTCCAGAAAGTATTTGCTTGGCCTAAGATCTGTCCTGGTTCAAAAGTTATGAGATGTCAAAGTTAACAGAATTTCTGGAGAAAATTGGACAGCACCTCCCTGCTTTAGGTACTGATTTGATCAAAGAATTCCAGTTAATTCTGTTACAAAGTTGTAACCCATCTCATAAGCTTTCCATAACTACCTCATTTTCTATTTTTGGATTTTTATGCAGGAATATATGCTCAATTTACAGAGAGTGTTTGCTCTGCCCTGTTTTCCGGACAGTTTCAACTCTACTGCATTTTTCCATTGGTTAAGAATGAAACACCTCTGGATCTCAACAGAAAAGTTGTAAAGCTCTTCCAAAGCTTTCCATAAATGTATCATATGACCCCAACCTCGAAAGAACTCAACCTCTAACCTCTGATTAACTTCAGCCTTGATTCAGCTGAAAACAGAGTGCTCTGTCCTTAACAACCTATAAGTTGAAAACTTGTTAATTTTGAATATCCTGATTAAGGGAAGGAGTTACATCAAGTTTTTACTCCTTTGGACTAAAACCTGGAAGTTTTAAATGAAGTTGCTCATTTAGTGGGGTGTGACGTCGATGTGTCACCAGATCATGTCGGTACTACGTCCTCACAAAGAAAAACCTATACCGGGCTTAGCCGGCTTCGTTAATTCAGTGGCACTAAACGTCACTCACACATGGATGCTACACGTATACCGTTGCGTGGTTATACTACCTGCAGAAACTCAAACAATCATCAGACTCGGCTGCACACCGATCCCGGTATCCATACAGCTCGTACACCCGGCCGTCATCAGTCGCCCGGATGTTCTCAAGCCAAACACGCCTTGAGTTACGTGTTCACGTTTCAGACCACGTGACGGGGTCTCCCAAGTTGCACCACGCACGCCAGGGACAGACGTTGCTCGAATACCCCAAACGACATGAAGAGTCGTAGAGGATATCAAAGCGGGTCGGGTTACCTGCCACCCGTGGGGCTCCACCCTTCAGCTTGTGCGCACTGGTGGACAGCACTTACGTGCACCCCCAAGACATAAACGTCCCGAGATGCACTATTTTCCGACATAGACAAATAGGTTAGTATGCCACTTTCTATACACTAATAACATCCTTATACGGGCTACTAACTCGTTCCTCACTGGATTTTTGAAAAAGATGACCTTTGTAGTGCGTTAAACCTCAAGCGGGCTCTGATACCAACGCTGACACGACCCCACGGTCTTGTCGAGCCAGGATCACGCTGAGGGGTGCTGCGTTGCACAGCACCGTATAACACACATCAAAGGTACAAAGCGGAAGCAAAACTTTTATTACATAAAGGGGTTTATGAACATTTGTACATCAAAATAAGTCCAGTCTACACTCACGGGCGTAGACTACGCATCAAGTCCACTTTCAGCCCTTGAACGTGTCCTTGCTAGCACACACGCACACTAACTATGCGGCGTGCACGACTCCCACTCGACGGGGTTCCCCTCCTGCGGTTCCGTCTCCTCTTCGGGAGTCCCTTCCTCATAGAACCCTGCAAAAGCTTCAAACACAAGCAGTGAGCATGAAGGCTCAGCAAGTCTGACCCATCTCACCTAAACATGGAACTTCTACATGAGGGGTGATGGGTTACATGAGGTAAAAATCATTTGCAAGGACTCGCCTAATTAGTAGAACCTTACTTTCAAGTTTTAGCAGCAGGTTGTGGGGAACCTTACCCTAAGGCACATGAGAGAGCCGCAATCAAAGAAGAAACACATTTCTCTCATGTACTTTGCCCAAAGTTGAAAAGAACTTTAGTTAGCTCTAACTACAGAAAATTATTAGCAATCAGGTCCATCTTTCAATCAGCATCATTTTAACATGCAACTAGCCTGTTCTTTCTACGTCACGGTACAGTGAACAAGTGGTACTCACTGACCGCGAGGGACGGCGATTATAATCGATTTACACCTGCAGGGTTACCCGAACAACCCGTCACGTATGCCCGTACTCGATGTTGCCTACAACAACCATCACCGACACCGTACGCAACTACCTTTCACCCGTCAGCCAAATATTGAACCGGTCCCATCGTCCCGAGAAAGAGGTCTCTGCACGCGCATCTCAGTGCCGCCAGCCGATTTACACCTCAAGCTCTCAACCTACCCTCTGAACGACGGGCAATGCCTCAATACCCAGCTACCCGAGTTACATCGGTTTCCCGGTTCCCATATAGCCGGTAGGTATTCGGTACTGTTCTATCTTGTTCAACAGTCCCGCACACGGCTCGGTCCTCAATCGACACAAGCGGAGCTATAGCACACAGGCCCCAAAGTCCTGCTGCCCTTACTCTCCGCTCGGTCTCATTTTCTTGCCATGTGTATCATGTGCTATTTCTACCCGAGTCGAGTGCCTCTAGCCTATGCTCGCGAGTAGTTCCAACTACTCGACTTGTACCGAATCCTACACTATCTTAGCATTGCAGTAGCTAACGGGGTTTGCAATCCTAAACCCGACCCATGGTTTTCTGGGCTATGCAATTGGGTTTCCAAACAAGACTCTAATGCAAGTAATAATGATACTCAAGTAAGTGCTCAAAAAAATAAAGATTTGTAAAAGGTTAATGCAAACCGGAGCTTGCCTTGCTGCTCTTGGTCGTAGGCTAGCTGTTCCTCCGGAGTAACAAAGTCTAGGACTTCGGGTTCCTCCTCGACCTTAGCGACTACATGATAAAAGAAGTACATGTATCAATTTAAATGCATTTGTATTAAGTTTGAACTTATGAAGCTTATAAGTCCCACTAGACAGACTCAATGACTGTGAAACTTTTACTGTGGCTTGGTTACAACCCACTAGCCCGATCCTGATTTAAAATATCTCCCGCTGACGGCTGGGGTCCACCCTTTCGTCAACCTCCCGCCGCCCGCGCTCTGCCGCCGGGGGACCTCGCCGGAGAGCTCGCCGGCAGCTCCTGTGGAGCTCCAAACTTCACGATCTTGGCCACCCCTTCCGACTTTCACTCCGGGAACAGGATTCTGGGGTCAGCTCGTCATGACAACGGCCGGTGCATGGTCGGCGACGAGCCGCCGCCTCGGAAAGACTTCGGCCGTGTCGGCTGACTTCCCTAGCACCTCAACTACTCGAGCAACCGGTCGGGAAGCATCAGTGGACCTTAGGGAAGGTCGACATGAGCTTGAGGCAGCTCGGGGGAGGCCCAAAGTAGGTCCTCACCGTGCGCCCGATGCCTCCCGCATACTCCGCCGTCGGTAAACTTTGAATTAGGCCGGTTACATAGGTTCTCCAGCCAAAGGTTGTGAAGGCAACTTGTGCGTTACCGTGTCTACCTTGTGTGAGAGCGGATTGAGGCCCTGTAATCCTTTCTAGATTACGAATTTGACGGAACCGTACCCGAAGGTCGTTCTGTACCCCTAAAGGGGAAAACTGGAAATTCGCCGCCGTTGAGCAAACACTCGGGCTGTGGCTTGGAGGTGAGCAGCACCGGTCACCAGCGTGTCCAAGGGTGCCTTGGCTCGGGCGTGACAATGCCCCGGTTGTGCTGTCCACGAGAGGCCGAAGTGCGGCGGCGTTAGGTCGGTGAATTAAGCTCTCGGTATAGCCGAGATCGACCGGTTTCAGCTGAATTCTAGCCACAGGGAAGAAGGAGGAAGGTTCCTAGTACCTTGCCGTAGCTCTGGAGGGGACGGGAAGGCTGTGATTGGCGCTCCCGATCGGTTCCAAGCGGCGGAAGGACTTTGCCGGCGCTGTGTTCTTGCGGGGGAGGAAACGGCGATAGCTTCGGCCGAGGAGGGGGGAAAACGCCTTAAGAAGGCTCTGAACCGCCTCATGCCCGTGCGTGACCAAGCAGCTGCTGGCGCGGCGGCTCCCCTCGGTGGCGATAGCAGCGGAGGCTCGGCCACCCGAGTGAGAAAAGTCTCTGTCGGTTGAATCCTCTCTGTGGCTGACATGTGGGTCCCACCCGGGGTTTTAACCTCTGAAATTCACTCCTAATCACTGTTGTAAACAGTGAGCCCAAAAATACCCATGGTGATTCAAATTATTCACCCATGAGCCATTTGAATTGATTGGAATTCAAATTGGGTTTGGTTTGAATGAATTTCAGCACATGTCCAGTTTGAAATTCAAATAAAGTTTGAATTTGCTCCACTTAACTCATGTCAAGATCAACTCCAAATGGAGTGAAAATTGGTGTGTGAGTTCACAAAAATGTGCTGAATAAGAATATGCCTCCCACTTTTGAATTCATGGGATAAAATCAGTTTGAATTCGAATATGGTTTCAAACTGCCCTCTTTCTAGCTATACCCAAAATGACCTCAAAAAGGTTTTGAATTTGGGTGAAACTTGGCATGGACATCCGTAGCAATGTGTAGGAGTTTTCATATGCCCAGCCCATCTATATCACATGTGGAAAATACCACTTTTGCAATATGTGAGTTTGTTCTCTAATGAGCATGTTGATGGTGGTTACTTGCTCTTCATTTGTGTTCATCAACTTGCTTCAAATGAGGTGTGTGGTGTGGTGATGAACACTTTAAACATGTGTCAAAAACTGAGGCCCTTACAAGGACTTGAAGAATTATCAGCAAATGTAACATTCTCTACACGTGACACAAAAGAGAGAGAGGAGAACCATTCTTTGTTACCAGTCATGTGGCGTGAGCAACCTGAATCCACAATCCAAATGTTCTCCTTCCTCAAGTGTGTAACCTACATAGAAGCACAATGTGCCGATGACTCAATACTGGGGTTAGTTAAAAGGCATTTAGGAATCCAGTACTGAGTCACACGACGTCCAGCAGGAATAACATGCGAAAGCTGAGATAAAACAGCAGGTTTATGAGTCAAAGTTTAAGATTTTTTGTTCTTAACTACTGACCTATGACGTCTTACTTGTGTAGCACAAAAATCAGTAGCTCTGGAGGCAAAAACAGATGGTCCGGAGGCAAAAACTGAAGCTCCGGAGGTAAACTTTGAATATTTCTGACTCATAACAGCAGGTTGCATGTTCCTGACATTCGGTTTAGTACGTGCAGCAAATTTTGCATGAGAGTTATAACAAAAATCTTTCTAGTACGTGCAGCAAATTTCATTGTACCCTCTTTCTAGCTTGCATTCTTTCCTTTTTATGTTGTTTAGCTAGTCTATAACAAAAATCTATGACATGACCATCTCTACCACAATAGGTACAATGAAATTTAACTTTGTGTTCATGTCTAGATGAGCATGCAGTATGCTTATTTGAACCCGAATGTGACAACACTCCAGCAGATTTAAAAACCACTTCTTTTTGTTTAGGAACTGTTTGAATCAAACCACTTCCTAATGATTTTACAATTTTAGGTGAATGTTCCTTATTATGAGCATGTGAATCAAAACCTAAACCAATTTTATCATTGCAAGACTTGGAAGAATTCAGCAGCATGTTTAGCTTCTTATTCCCATTACAAAACCGATCTAATGTCCTATGCATGTTATCAAGTTTATTTGATAGATCAAGGCAATTTTCACATGAAGTTTTTCCTTTTAATTTGCAATTGGAACAATATTTAACATCATGAGAACGTAAAGCATCGTTCAATATAGAAATTTCTTTCATAGCATCTTGTAGTTTCTTATCAAGATCATCGCAAGTAGAACAATGCAAATCAATTGTAGAACAACAAACATCTTTCAAGTTTTTATCGTTAAGTGCACCAAGCTTTTTGTTCTTTTCGGTTTCAAGTTCAAGTTTATCAAGTGTGGAGGTGTGTGCACTTCTTAGAGAGGACAATTGTTCATATATTAAATCACATGAGGAACAAGAATCACCGCTAGGAATCAAGGATTTTAAACGATTAATTTCAGATTCTAGTGACTCAATTTTAACAGCATTGTCCCTAAGCTTTTTGTCCTTTTTCTTAACAATAATAGTGGCACGAGAAATAGCATCACACATTTCTTCGCAAGTAGGACATATCTCTTCGTTGTCACTGTTGTGTTCTGCATCCTCCATACATGATTTTGATTTGCCCGCCATGAAACACAAGTTTGCCAGATCATCTTCATCTTCATGACTTCCAATGTCTACATCACTCGAGCCAAGTTCTTGAAGTGCGGTGATGAAACTGTTTATCAGTTTGCGTCCTGTAAAAACCTTCTTTTTCTTGTTGGTGTTGCCAAAAGAGGACTTGACTTTATTCTGCTTTTCATCACGGTTAGAAGCACCTGAAAGGTTAGGGCAATCTGTATGAATGTGTCCTGTCTTACCACATTCAAAGCATCGTTGAGGTCCGGAGCTTCCTCTCCTTCTAGTGCTCACATTTTGCAATGCTTTTGAGAACCTAGTAGAAAGAAGTACTAGCTCCTCCTCTGGAAACTCCTCAATCTGTTCCAGGGTTAGTGAAGACAGCAAAGAATGTGTATTGCTAGATGATTGGCCGGAGCTAGGCATATCACGTTGTGAGACAAATGCAATAGTCTTATTTGGGTTCTTACGTGATATAATGCCAATTTCATGAGTTTTTAGCTTAGAATAAAGCACATCTAATGTAAGAGTACTCATGACAGTGAATTCAGGTATGGATGTTACTTTCATCTCCCAAATTAACATGTCTAATGCACTTAGTAATTGCCTAGCATTTTCAGCATCTGAAAAATTAGCATTGACGCTACGCAAGTTGCTAAGAATTTTATTAAAGCGAGCAAAGAGGTCATCAATAGACTCACCGGGTTGCATCTCAAAGCGCATGTATTCTTTCTTGAACATATCCTGTCTTACCTCCTTGATCGTGTTGGATCCTTCGTGGTAGTCATAAAGTGCTCTCCGCACATCGTACGCCGATCGGAGCTGTGCAACACGGTCGAAGTCGCTCTGAGTTAGTCCTTGTATGATCAAGTTCCGAGCCTTGTTGTTGTTGTCGACATCTCTCATGTTTGCGCCTGGATGAAAGCTTCCTTGCGTGCCTTCTAAACCTAAAAATCAATACCACTAAACACACAAGGTTTGATGGAGTATTTCTCCATGATGATTAGTCAAAACACGTGCAAATCACAAAGATTAGAGCAACCTGGCTCTGATACCAATTGTAGGATCGAAGTACACGTGTAAAGCTGCCAGAGGGGGGTGAATGGTAGATAAAAACTTTTCAGCGGAAGCAACAAAACACCCCTCAGCAGAAAACCGATCTGTTAAAGAAACCATTTGTGCGACTAATCTAAACGTGTTCAACTGCGACAAAACTAGTATATATTGTAGATAATCAAGTCACGTAGACGTCACAACAAGAATCATGAAAATCCGTTGAGAGAAACTCAAGTTACGATCAAAAGATCGAACAAAGGTCAATCTTTCCTCTGCGAGAAAAACAGTTCTGGAATACTGCAAAGAAACTCGTGTAGATCAGAAACCACAAATTCAATGATCGTGAATTTTTCACAGATGATAGATAATAAAGTTTTGAAGACAACCCAAAAAGAATCACATCAATTGGATCTGTAAAACTCGAGTTATGATAAAGCCACCGAAGCAAGGTAGTGCTGAACAGAAACTCGACGAGAAAAACTTGTCTGAAACAAGTCGGACGAACAAGGCACAAAAGTTCCTTTAGAATACGAATTTTGTTTATAAAAACACAAGAGGAACAGCCCCAAAGTCGTGTACACACGAGCCTTGGCCTCCCTTCCTTATATAACCAGCCCTAAGGCCAATCCAATTCAAACTAGGACTCCTACTCCTACTTGGATTCAAACTGTAACTTTCCAATACTGCTCAACACTCTTCTACACGCAGATAGAAGCAATCTTAAGACTTCCAAACACCTTAGTAACGTCCCAAACATTCCTAGAACAACTCAAATTCGTGACCCACACGAAATCCTATCATAACCAACTCAAAACATTCCATATATGAGTCAAACACGACTAAACCGCAGCCTGAGTCCATAACCTAGTCGGTTGGACCTTTCCGACCAATTCTTTACGTCCATATTACTTCATCACGCCTTGGAACCATGCAGCCACATCCATGCACCCCTTGCACACGTGCAAACATCTTCCAACGACGTCCAAGATACCTTCATATGCATTGTTATTGATTCAAACATACTGCACAACCTCCCGATCAACTCAACCACAATTCCTCCCGAACCTGGTTGTTGAACCTCATCTTCTCCCTAAGACTAGTTCAATGGATCCCGTCACCAGCCATGTCTTGAACTCAAGCAACACATGCACATTAATAAACAACCAATACTTCCGAGCACAAGTCCTCGACTTGACTCTCGTTAGTTCCGAAACTACAACATCTTACGTGAGCACCTCACATAAGCATGTTGTAAACTATAGGAAAATGATATCAGCCATAACCACCAAAACACAACAAAAACTTAGTAAAATAATACTAAGCAAACTTTCCATAAGAGTAAAGCAAGTTCGAAACATTTCAAGTTAAAAGCAGAACCATTGCAATCAAGCTCCGAACCTTACCAAAGCTAACCGGACCTTGAACCGGAGCTTACCAAAGCTAGTCGGACCTAGAGCCGGAGCTTACTAAAGCTTAGTTGGACCTAGCACGGAACTTACCAAAGCTAGTTGGACCTAGCAATAGAGCTAGCAAAAACAAGTCGGACCTAGCCAAAATAAGTCAGACCTAGACAAAGCAAGTCGGACCTAACGTCGGACCTATCGTCGGACCTTGCAGGAGCTTGGACCTAGAGTCAGACCTTGTTAAAAAGGTGTTTTGGTAGTATTCAAAACTTTTATCGTCAAATACAATGTATTCACATAGGTCTCACAACACCCTTTTATAGTAGTTAACTAGTTTTGTTAACCATCCTTGCTGGCGGGAAAGTAGATGAGTCGGGTATGGTCGTTTTTCCTTTTTGCTCCGCTTAGTCTACGGGATACGGGAAGCTGAAATAAAACATGTCGAGCTACTGCACTCATATGAATAATAATGATGAGAACTTGATGATGATAAGGATCATGAAACCGGGGGAGATATAGGCAAGCTTGGTTTGTGAATGTTGTTGATTTAGATGGTGGTTTATTTGCCATAGATCTAAGGACCGGTTCATGCCAGCACATGCCAGGAAAACAGTGCCACCACAAGGCCAAATATGGGTGCGGATTAGCTGACTAATTAGGTTTTTTGCTAGGTTGTTATGGACCGTGGATGGCGTGGGGAATGGGAGTCGAGTGGGACTGCCCTAGGAACTGCATGGCACAAGAGGGGGCCCGTGGGTGGGAGAATGGTGATTCGAGCCTGCCGGTGAAACCTCAGTGTGTCCATACATCTAGTAGCCCCTTTGTAAAGACTATTTTGTGATCTCTTGGCCATACACCGACGGTTGTGTACTGGTATAATGGAGGTTTTACAGTCGCCGACGGGTGACAAAATCACAAACTTGTGGGTAAAGTGGTGCCACCTCTGCAGTGTGTAAAACTATCATGATAGCCATGCTTCCGGTCAAAAGCACCTGACCAACTCACATGATTAGAGGGAAAACATGGGATGGATGTTCGGTATGGTCATTGGGATTTGTTTTGGGACTGTTTTGAGTCATGACATTGAGTTTGGTTTCGGTTATACGAATATGAGATGGTTATGAATGTTTATGAGTATGAGATGAACTTGAGAAAGATTAATGGCTGGTTGAGACTTGATAAATGGTGAATTATGATGGAGAAATTGATGCTGAATTACTTGGTCATGTTGGGATAAATATCACTTAGAAATAGTTTCTGTTTTTATCATGTTGTGAAATAAAATTTGCTTGCTGCAATGTGCCCTTTTTATTCCTACCTTGTTGTAATCTACATGTCATACCTTTCCTGCACTTGCTGAGTACGACATGTACTCACCCTTGCATTATCACATTAACATCAGCAACAGGAGAACAGTATTTCGAGGACCATATGGAGTACTAGGCGTGCGAACTACCGTCAACATGCCTGTGGAGTTGAAGATGGAGCCTGCTGCTGTTTAGTTGTTTCCACTGTCGTTTAGAGACTTTCGCTGCGAGAAGAAGATAGACTATCATGAGTGAGACAATTAGTCGATGTAATAAAGTACTTAAACACTATTAATTCGTGGTTATATTCTAAATTCAGTTTGTGGATTACATGTATATGTGTGATGAACATCCTGGGCACACATATGCATTAACTTGGTTCTGTTTTCGGAACCGGGTGTCATAGAGAAGCTTCTAGAACCACCCCTCACATACCTCTTCCTCCTCAGTCCTTATCCATCCCACGAGAAGCTTCCGAAACCACCGCTCACATACCTCTTCCTCCTCCATCATTATCCATTCTACGAGAAGCTTCTGGAACCACCCCTCACATACCTCTTCATCGTCCATCCTTATCCATTCTATGAGAAGCTTCCAGAACCACCTCTCACATACTTTATCCTCCCCCATCCTTATCCATTCTGCTAGAAGCTTCTAGAACCACCCCTCACATATATTTTACTCCTCCATAATTATCCATTCCATGAGAAGCTCCCGGAACATGCATTAACCACACCTCACCTACCTCTCCTTCCTCCATCCCTATCCCTTGCCCTTCATCTTTGAAAGGGGCTCGGAAGCTCAGCTGTGTGAAAGCCCACTTTAAAACATGTGGTTCAGTACACAAAAGTTCGGGGAAATTCAAAATTTTCAAAGTCATTTGCAGCTAGCCATACACTAGTATCCCTAGTGCAAATTCAAAACTGTATTTTCCCAAAGTTTGTCAAATTGCATATTGGATGTCACAAATGTGTTCACCACATTTGAAATAGCACCTCTGCCCAATTTTATCCAATTTGAACTTTGGTTGCTATGGATTTGAATCAATGGAAGAGGAGGGATTCAAATTCAAAACTAAAATACAAAAGCCAAAGCAATTCAAAATTCATCATTTAAAAACTGATTTATTGTGAATTTCAATTGAGCTCATGATTTTGGGGCTAAGTCTAGAATTCAATTGTGCGTAGATGGAGAAAATATCAGTGGAAAAAAGAAAATAATTAGAGAGGGAGAGACACACTGATCAGTGACTGGTTTTTCACTGAACCGACTCAGCCGAGCTCAGCTCTCGCGGGCGACCACCGATCGACCGTGTGTAGCCAGCTCGCCCGGTGAATTCCACCTCATGATGAAATCATCGCCTCAAAAGCCAGCACACCGAGCTGCTTCATCCATTCTCATCGCTCCCAAGTCGAAACCAGCTCCCACATGCGCTGTTCTTAGGTCCCGCTCGTGAGCTCTTCGCCGCCTCCCTTTGTTAACCGGCGACCGGCGGATCCAGCCAGTTTCATGCGAGGGCCTCACGGCCCCGACGAGCCAGGATCACGCTGAGGGGTGCTGCGTTGCACAGCACCGGATACACACATAAAAGGTACAAAGCGAAAGCAAAGTTTTATTATATAAAAGAGTTTATGAACATGTTTATACAGTGGATCAGCACTTAAACAGTGGCTGAGAGTGGGCCCCGCCCATTTAAATTAAACTAAAAGCGCGCGCGCTTAGCGCAGAGACTGACACATGGGACCCACACCCTTCGTCTACCTCGCGACGCCGCCGCCCCGAGCCGCCGGAGCTTCGGCGAGGTCGGCGTTCCCGGCGACCTAGCTCGCCGGCGACGGTAAACTCGCCGCCCCTACATAGTTTTGGACGATGAACACGCTGGACACCATGCCGCCACTGGCTAACCGCCGTAGCTCGCCGGCGACGAGCACTATGCCCCTATGCAACTTCTTCAACGCGTTCCCGTCCTTCCAACCAACCCCTTCGCGTGCTAATCGCGTAACCACGTCCACGCAAGCCTCGGGAAGCTTGGCATGACCTCGGTTTGGACCTAAACGGCCCGCAAACCGGACCTCACCGGCGACCCTCTCTTCCGCCAGACAGTTTAGCGGTGAAACTAGGGTTGGGGTGGTTATTCTTGTGAGTTCTTGCTCGGGGAGAAGCACATGAATGTCTAGAGCGTGTGTGAGCTGCAGCTCGACCGGCGGTTGCCTCTGTGCAACGAATTTCGCCGTTGGCCGATTTCTAACCCTAAGGTACACCGTGGAGGAAAACTCGGAATTCTTGCTCTACACCGCATGAAACGGCAAACGGTTTCCTCCTACAGCTTCCTCACAAGCAGGCACACCTTTTCTTCTCTGGTGGCGGCACGTGAAACAGACGGGATCGGCCGGTCGCCAGGGAGCAGAGAGTGGCGGTGAGAAACTTGGTTGCGGAAGCTACTGCAGGGGAGGGGGTGTGAGCGTCGGTTCAGCCGGGACACAGCAAAAACGACCGAGTGGGGTGTCGTGCTGGCGCTGTGACTCGCAATTTTCACCGTGCGGTGGCCTCTCCGTTGGTGAGCAGCCTGCACGCGGCGCTCGGCGGTCGCACGAGCGATTTTCCCTCGGGTTGAGTCGGTTCTGTGAATTCCACTCACTGACCAGTGGGTCCCAGCTCTCCCCCTCTAGTTCTTTTCCACTTTTTGCTGCAAATATCCCAGCTAATCACACTTAAATGGTAGACTTAGCCACAAAGTCATGAGTTGAATTTGATTTCCTCAATTTGAAATTGGGTTGGCTAAACTTGCTTCACATTTGAATTTAAAATTCAAATTCAGTTTTTGAATTAATGCAAATTTAGCTCCCGACAAGATGAACTCCAATGGGGATGAAAATTGGTGGACTAACTCAGAAAAATGTGCTGAGTTTGAATGTGAAGTCAACTTTTGAATTCAAGTGATGAAGTAGCTGCAAATTTGAATTTACATTCAAATAAGCCCTTTTTACAAATGTCTCCAAAAGTGCCTCAAAAAGGCTTGGATTTGCATGAAACTTGGCCTGAGCCTTCCCAAGAATATTTAAGGTCTAGGGGTGAGCTCAACGTCTCATGTTTATGTGTATGAACTCCTACTTTTTTGAAGTTATGGTTTTTCCTCTAATCACCCTCTTGATTGTGTTTACTTGCTCTTCACAAATGTTCATGAGCTATCCACCAAATGAGCTATGGTGTGGTGAGGTGATGAACATTTTTGGAAGTCACTTCTTGGGCTTTTACATCCCTCCCCCCTTAAAAGAATCTTATCCTGAGATTATAAAAGAAGAGACGAAGATGTACGAGGAATTACTCATGATGAGACACCATGAAATCCGGGTAGTTTGAGCAAAGGAACTCCTCGCTCTCCCACGTTGCTTCTTCAGCGGTATGGTTGCTCCACAGTATTTTCTAGAACCGCAGCGTTCGGTTACGCGTGGTCCATGCCTTCTCATCAATAATCGCCACCGGATATTCAGCATACGTCAAATCCAGTTGCAGCTCGCCAATGTCGTCGGTGGGAACAGCAGCCGTATATTTCAGACATTTTCATAGTTGTGAAACATGGAAAACGTCGTGAACACCCGTGAGAGATGTCTGTATCTCTAGTCTATACACCACTGGTGCACACTTCTCGGTGATAACATAGATCCAATAAATCGGGGAGCGAGTTTCCCCTTCACGCTGAACCTGTGCACGCCTTTCATCGGAGATACACGGAGGTACACGTGTTCCCCGACATCGAAGTGTAGCAGTCTACACCTCTTATCAGCATAACTTTTCTGCCGGGATTGAGCAGCCTTCAAGTTGTCTTGAATCATACGAACGCGCTCTTCGGCGTCGTTCACCACATCAACCCCGAACGTGACCCTTTCACTGTACTCGCACCAGTTTAATGGGGTGCGGCATTTGCGACCGTAGAGAGCCTCATATGGTGCCATCTTGATACTCGCTTGATAGCCATTGTTGTACGAGAATTCTGCCAATGGTAGTTGATTATCCCAGTTTCTACCATGGTGGATGGCACACGCTCTCAACATGTCTTCTAATACTTGGTTCACCCTCTCAGTTTGCCCATCTGTCTGAGGGTGATAGGCAGAGCTTCGAATCAGTTTGGTACCAATGAAGCATGCAACTGCTCCCAGAAACGAGATACAAATAGTGCCCCTTGATCTGATGTAAGGGCCTCAGTTTTTGACACATGTTTGCAGTGTCATCACCACACACACACACCTCATTTGTAGCAAGTTGATAAACACATTGGAAGAGCAAGTAACCACCATCAACATGCTCATTAGGGAACAAACTCACATATTGCAAGGGTGGTATTTTCCACATGTGATATAGGGGCTGGGCATATGAAAAACTCCTACACATTGCTAGGAATGCCCATGCCAAGTTTCACCCAAATTCAAAACCTTTTGAGGTCATTTTGGGGTGTAACTAGAAAGAGGGCAGTTTGAAACTACATTCAAATTCAAACTGTTTTTATCCCATGAATTCAAAAGTGGGAGACATATTCTTACTCAGCACATTTTTGTGAGCTCACACACCAACTTTTACTCCATTTGGAGTTGATCTTGACATGAGCTAAGTGGGGCAAATTCAAACTTTATTTGAATTTCAAACTGAACATGTGCTGAAATTCATTCAAACCAAACCCAATTTGAATTCTAAACCATTCAAATGGCTCATGGGTGAATAATTTGAATCACCATGGGTATTTTGGGGCTCACTGTTTACAACAGTGATGAGGAGTTAATTTCAGAGGTTAAACATGAGTGTGGGACCCACATGTCATAGAGAGAAGAGGGGAGAATTGCACACAAAGTCACAGCCTCGGTGGGAAATTCCACCGAGCAGCTGCCGGCTGTGCCACCGAGAAGCAACCGGCACCACCAGCTGCTTCTCCCTTCGCGCGCTGGCGCCCAGGGCGGCTTGCTCGCGCCTCCATGCGACCGGCACCGCCTCAGCCCGAGCGAAGACCGGTTGGCTTTATCCCCTCGCGTGCGACCCCGAGCAGCGGCAGTTTTTCTCCCCGAAGCTCTCGGTCGATCGGTAAAATGCAGCAAACCATCGCACCCTCACCCCCCGAGCTGCTAGGCAGCATCCTGAGCTCGAGCACCACTTCCCCGACGCCTAAACCACTAGGTTTCGGCCCCTGTTCCCGTGATCAACGACGACCGCCGCAATTTAGCTGAAAAACGGCGATCGGTCTCACGTGGACAGCACACTACAGCCACTTCCACGGCCGAGCAAGAGCAGAAAAAGGAGTGCACGGACTCCACGCTGCTTCCACCTGAAGCTCAAGCCACGCCGTGCACTCTCGCCGGCGAATTTCCAGATTTTGCTCCGGCGGCCTTAAACTGAGCTTCCAGTACGGATTCCTCGAATTCTCGCTCTATGATCCTTCTTTAGTTATCAAATCTTGCACATAGGCGCTGGACTAGCCGGCGATCAGTTTCCTTTCTGCATCCATGCATTAAACCGACTAGGAGTGACGAATTTTGAGCTCGATTGAGGGCGTTCATGGCGGGCACGACCGGTCACACGGTGCCGACCGACTTGCTGCCATCTTTGAACCCTTTTGACACCTTGTCGAGCTTCCTAGAGGTGTACTGATGCTGTAGAACCAATTGTTCGAGGCTTTGGCGGGCTAGAACCCACAGCCGACAGCGCCGAACCTCAACCGAGGCCGCCGCACGTCGCCGAGCTATTTCCGATCACCGCCAGCTCGAACTGACCCCACAGATGTGCTCCTCGATGTCGACAACCCCCTGGCGGTGAGTTTCAGACCAAGTGATGGCCGGCCGCGGCAAGCCGGCGAGCTTCGGGTCTGCTCCGGTGAGGGAGGCGGCTCGGGCGCGAGGGCGCGTCGGGAGGAAGACGAAGCCGGCTGGCCCACGCGTCAGCGGCTTAAAATTTTTAATCTGGATCAGGTGTGGCTGGGATCTGTTGTGCTGATGCACAGGAACACCGCGTACCACGGTGTGCCGATGCCTCAGTGTGCGACGCGTGTCCCCATGGCCCACCCGCAGGTTTAAACTCTTCCGCGATTTTGAGATTTCATTCAAACTTCAAATCCTCATAACTTGGGCTAGGAAACTCCAACTCGAGTGAACCAAATTTTGTTGGATTCAGCTCTCTGAGTACTTTTCAGAAAATCAAGTTTCACTTCATGAAAATCCTTAATTCGCCAGAATTAATTCCTCAAAATTTAAACTGTTTGGAATTTTAACTGGAGAACCCCCTGGAGGAAAATTCTGAAATTTTGCTGGGATGTTCACCAATGTGCCCCTGAACTACCATAAAAATTTCAGGTCCATTTGAGCTCATTTAATCCACCTAATGGTGTGATTAGTGATACTGTTCCAGAGAAAATAGAAAATGTTCAGAAACATTTTCAGAATGTTCCCTGAAATTGTTTAGCTCATATCTTTAGCAAGAAACCTTCAAATTAAGTGAGACCAACTTCATTAGAACCCTCTGGAAATCTAGTTTTCAGAAAGTCATAGTTTGTTTCATAAAAATCCTTAGAACACCCTAAAAGCCTTCAATTGAGGTCAAGTGCAAAATTAATTGTGGAGGGCTCAAATGAGCTTTGCTGCAACTAAAACTTGACGAAGTCTGTTTAGGTTGTAACCAAGCCACAGTAAAAGTTTCACAGTCTTTGGGTCCGCCTAGTGAGACTTAGAAGATTTACAAGTTTAAAACTCAATTCAATTGCATTAAATTAATATATGTATTTCTTATATCATGTAGTCGCTAAGGTCGAGGAGGAACCCAAAGTCCTAGACTTCGTTACTCCGGAGGAGAAGCTAGCTTACGACCAAGAGCAGCAAGGCAAGCTCCTGTTTGCATTAATCTTTTTACAAGTTTTTATTGTTTTGAGCACATACTTGAATACCTTATTCTTTGCATTAGAGTCTTGTTTGGAAACCCAACTGCATAGCCAAGAAAACCATGGGTTGGGTTTAGGATTGCAAACCCCGTTAGCTACTGCAATGCTAAGATAGTGTAGGATTCGGTACAAGTCGAGTAGTTGGAACTACTCGCGAGAATAGGCTAGAGGCACTCGACTCGGGTAGACATAGCACATGATACACATGGCAAGAAAAATGAGACCGAGCGGAGAGTAAGGGCAGCAGGACATTGGGGCCTGTGTGCTATAGCTCCGCTTGTGTCGATTGAGGACCGAGCCGTGTGCGGGCCTGTTGAACAACCTAGAACAGTACCGAAGACCTACCGGCTATATGGGAACCGGGAAACCGATGTAACTCGGGTAGCTGGGTATTGAGGCATTGCCCGTCGTTCAGAGGGTAGGTTGAGAGCTTGAGGTGTAAATCAGCTGGCGGCACTGAGATGCGCGTGCAGAGACATCTTGCTCGGGATGATGGGACCGGTTCAATATTTGGCTGACGGGTGAAAAGTTGTTGCGTACGGCGTCTGTGATGGTTGTTGTGGGCAACATCGAATACGGGCGTACGTGACGGGTTGTTCGGGTAACCCTGCAGGTGTAAATCGATTATAATCGCCGTTCCTCGCGGTCAGTGAGTACCACCTGTTCACTGTACCGTGACGTAGAAAGAATAGTCTAGTTGCATGTTAAAATGCTGCTGATTGAAAGATGGACTTGATTGTTAATGATTGCTGTAGTTTAGAGCTAATTAAAGTTCCTTTCAACTTTGGGCAAAGTACATGAGAGAAATGCGTTTCTTGTTTGATTGCGGCTCTCTCATTTGCCTTAACGTAAGGTTCTCCATAACCTGCTGCTAAAACTTGAAAGTAAGGTTCCAATAATTAGGCGAGTCCTTTGCAAATTGTTTTATCTCATGTACCCATCACCCCTCATGTAGAAGTTCCATGTTTAGGAGAGACGGGTCAGTCTTGCTGAGCCTTCGTGCTCACTGCTTGTGTTTGACGCTTTTGCAGGGTTCTATGAGGAAGGGACTCCCGAAGAGGAGACGGAATCCCAGGAGGGGAACCCCGTCGAGTGGGAGTCGTGCACGCCGCCGTGTTAGTGTGCGTGTGTGCTAGCAAGGACACGTTCACGGCCTGAACGTGAACTTGATGCGTAGTCTACGCCGTGAGTGTAGACTGGACCTATTTTGATGTAAACATGTTCATAAACCACTATATGTAATAAAAGTTTTGCTTCCGCTTTGTACCTTTGATGTGTGTTATCCGGTGCTGTGCAACGCAGCACCCCTCAGCGTGATCCTGGCTCGACAAGACTGTGGGGTCGTGTCATCTGAAATTATGGTCTTGGGTACCCCATGCATGCATAGCATCCTTGCAGTGTACAACTCCGCATATTTTCTGGCATGGCAATGTGTATGCACGGGAATGAAATGAGCCGACTTGGTTAACCGATCAACGATTACCCAAATAGAATCATGCTTGTTGGAAGTCAGGGGTAATCCCACAATGAAATACATTCTCACATCTTCCCACTTCCATGCTGGAATTTTCATAGGTTGCAACAGCCCTGATTTTCTCATGTGATCCGTTTTCACTCGTCTACACGTATCGCACTCGGATATATACATAGCCACTTCCCGCTTCATCCGTGTCCACCAAAATTTTCTTTTCAAATCTTGGTACATTTTGATTCTGCCCGGATGAATGGAGAATTTAGACAAGTGAGCTTCATCAAGGATCTTCTTCCTCAGCTCTATATTCTGGGGTACGACTATGCGGTCATTGAACCACAGCGTCCCCTCATCATCTTTCCGGAAACATTTAATTTCCCCGCTGTCTATCAGCCTTCGGAGATGTGCCATGCCCTTGTCAACTTTCTGAGCTGCAATAATATCCTCCCTAATGATAGGGATGAGAGCAAGGTTGTAGAGTGATCCATAAGGAACCAAGTATAAACTCGGCTCTTCCTCTTCCATCAGTGTAATGGTAAGGTTATGGACATGTGATTTCCGACTCAGCGCGTCGGCAACCACATTCGCCTTGCCGGGGTGGTAATGAATCTAAATCTCATAGTCTTTGATTAGTTCTAACCAGCTCATTTTCTTCATATTCAGCTCCTTCTGGGTGAAGATATATTTTAAGCTCTTGTGGTCGGTGTAGAGATGCACCAAATTCCCCAGGAGATAGTGCCTCCACATTTTCGGTGCCAAAACCACTGCAGCGAGCTCAAGATCATGAGTCAGATAGTGCTTCTCATGGTTTTGAAATTCGTGTGAGCCATAAGCGACCACACGTCCTTCTTGCATCAACACGCAGCTGATCCCGATACTGGACGCATCACAATACACGTCGAAGGGCTTGGTCGTATCCGGTTGAGTTAAAACCGGAGCTGTTGTGAGATGCTTCACCAACGCTTGGAACGCTCCTTCACATGCTGCGTTCCAAACATATTTTGTTCCCTTCATCAATAATTCTGTCATCGGCTTAGCAAGCTTGGAGAAGATTGGAATGAATCTCCGGTAATATCCCGCTAAACCGAGGAAGCTTCTAACTTCATGGACAGAAGTGGGGGCTTTCCATTTCAACACTCATTCAATTTTTCTTGGGTCAACCGCAATGCCTTCCGCTGAGATGATATGTCCCAAAAATGGCACCTGGCTGATCCAAAACTCGCATTTGCTGAACTTGGCATAGAGCTTATGGTCCCGCAATCGTTGAAGAACGATTCTCAAGTGTTCGGCGTGTTCTGCTTCTGTCTTGGAGTAAACCAAGATATCATCAATGAACACCACAACGAACTTGTCCAGCTCCGGCATGAACACCGAGTTCATGAGGTACATGAAATGTGTGGGAGCATTGGTGAGACAAAAAGACATGACGAGATATTCATATAGGCCATATCTCATCGAGAAAGCCTTCTTTGGGATATCCTCTGCCCGGATTTTTATTTGATGATACCCGGAGCAAAGGTCCATCTTCGAGAACACACTTGCACCCACAAGCTGATCAAACAGGATATCAATGCGGGGCAGTGGGTATTTGTTCTTGATGGTGACGGCGTTGAGCGGCCAGTAATCCACACACAGCCTCAAGGTTTCATCCTTCTTCTTGACGAACACTGCCGAGCATCCCCAAGGCGAGGAACTCGTCCTAATGAAACCCTTGCTCAACAAATCATTGAGCTGTTCTTTCAACTCAGCCAGCTCGTTCGGAGCAATTTTGTACGGTCTCCGTGATATAGGAGTAGTTCTGGGTGCAAGTTCTATCTTGAACTCCACATCCCGTCCAGGTGGCATGCCCGGGAGATCATCCGGGAACACGTCGGGATACTCTCGGACTACAGGAATGTCCTCTAACTTGAGAGCTTCAGTGTTATAAGTGGCTGAAACTTCCGGGACAGGGTTGTCTAATACCATTGAATGCGGACGGTGGAATGGAGAATTCAAATGGTCCGTCCGTGATAGAGTTTCCAAGAAAGCGCAATAGTAGCGTAACCATGACATCACTAAGATTGCATCAATCTTCTGTCCCATAAGGATTATCAAATTGGTGGGATATATCTTCCCACCTAAGCACAGTGATGCTTTTGGAATCGTCATATTTGCTGAAATCTTCCCTCCCGGTGAGCAGATCATATATGAGCAGTCGGTTGGGAAGACTTGCAGTTGATGCTTAGCCACATAGGATGCACTTATGAAACTGTGGGTTGCACTGCAATCAAATAAAATGATGATTGCTTGATCATTGATAGTGAACGTACCCGCCAGCATGTTTTCTCCCTCCGGGGCGTCCTCATTGTCGAGGTTGCGAACGCCCCCGGTTCGCTGACCAACCTTCTTGACCGGATGTCGGCCTCGAGCACCGCCCTGATATTGGGCTTGCCCTCTGCTCTTCTGCCCTTGGGGACAGTCCTTCGAGAAATGGCCCGCCTGGCCACACGTGTAGCAGGTGTAGCGAGGCGGTCCTCCGCTGATCAGCAGACAGAAACCCGGGGCACGTTGTGGCGGTGGGAACACCCGGGGTACTATCTGCTGCTGCTGTTGTGGTCGCGGGGGTGGCATCGGCGGTCGGAACGGAGGTGGCTTGAAAGAACGACCCCCAAACTGCTGAGGTTGCGCCGGTGGATGCCACTGCTGCCCAGATGGTGTCCGATACACCATGCGGTATTTTTGAGAAGCTCCACCCCTGCTGGTTAGTGGAGCGCTTCACTTTCGCTGCTCAGCCACCAATTCTCTCTGAGCATCCTCTTGCATGATCACGGCGTTGACGAGATTGTTGAACGTGCCGCGATTGCATTGTATGAGATGCGTCTTCATCTCGGAATTTAACCCCCGATAGAACTGCTCTCGCTTCTTCTCCTCGGTGGAGACATAATCCGACGCATACTGCGCCAAATGGTTGAAGGCACGGGAGTAGTCATGGGCACTCCTCCCGCCCTGCTTCAGCTCCAAGAACTCTTGGAACTTCCTCTTCATTATCCCGGGAGGGATATGGTAGGCGCCGAACGCCTCCCGGAATTCTGCCCATTCCACGGCGTGGCCAGAAGGTAGTGAGGCGACATAGTTCGCCCACCATGCACCAGCGGAACCGTTAAGCTGCTGTGCTGCGAAGAGAGTCTTCTGCCGCTCCATGCATTGGAGCAGCCCGAAAATGGACTCAATCGTCCGCAGCCAATTGTCGGCCTCCAGGGGTTCTGCCACTTCGGTGAACACTGGAGGATGCATACTCATGAAATCTGAGTACGTCATAGTGTGGGGCTCATGAGGGACCCTCTCTTGACGCCCCCCCGCCTGGGATTTATTCTGCACGATCATGCAGAGAAGATCGGTCTGCTCCTCATACCCACCAGTGCCACGATCCCATCCGCTAGTGTAAGCGGAGGCGGCGGTGGTGGTTGTTGCTGCGGTTGCTGTCGTAGGCAGGTGGTTGGGAGTCATCACCCCCTCGCACTAGAGCCACCGATCTCATGCGTGGCTCAAGTACAAACCATCTGCAACCATACGACAATAAAAATCAGTCCCGCAACATACTTCATGCAGTCCAATAAAATAGGCGTAAAGACATAACGACAATAAAAATACGATACATCTTGTAATTAGATAATGTAATAACTTTACACAAGATACACAATTACCATACCAAATACAAACTAGTTACATCCAACTTGATGGACTTCCTCTTTGGAAGTTCATCTCAACTAGATTTGATCACTACGAGCAGTAATATCGCTTTGTCATCACGTATACTACCCTTTATCCTCAATACGACACAAACATGGTCTCTTAGCAAAAGAGACTTGAGTAAGAAAACTACTAAAACCTTTCACTAGTTGAAGATAACAACTCATGAGTATGTTCTACCCCATTGGAAGTATCAAACCCCCCTAGAGTACAACAATCTCTCAAATGAGTTCAACTGTCCATCCCTCTGCCCAGAATGAGCAGTTTCTACATATCCCAGATTTTTACCTGGTACATGGAATTTTCATAACTCAAGTTGCATACCAAAGTTAAAGATAACTTCAGTAGATTTCCAACGAGTATTTATTTGCTCTTAGATCAGTTGTGGTTAAAAATTTATGATAATTCAAAGTCAACCGAATTTCTGGAAGAATTTCAACAGCACCTCCTTTGGAAATTGCTGTTTTCAACTCTAAATTCCACTGAATTCCGTGCTGAAATTGCAAAAACTTTGAATTAAAAAGATGTGACACATCTCCTACCCTTTACAAAAATGTATCATATGATAATTTTAGATTTTCCTACAGGAAGTTATGCTTGAAAAACAGAACAGTCCCGAGAGTATTTTAAATCTGTCCTTGATCAGGATAGTTAACCTTCCAATGGGATTTAAACCAGTTTAAGTTGTGATCCTGCTCTGGAAGTCTACAACCAAGTTGTAGAGCACTTAAACTCCTTTCTGGAACTATATCCCACACCTCCATTGGCTAAATAATCTGTGATTTATGCTCTGTTAAAATTCAGCAACCTTGCTGCCAAAACAGAGCACTCTGTTTTTCAATCCCTTTGAGCTAAACTAATCAACTGTTGAATTTTTCTACCCCACCAGGGTCCTATATTGAAACTTGTTTATTTTAGATCCTTGTTACCATTATCTTTAATGCAAATACCTATTACATGTCGGTACCACGTTCATCACAAAAAGGAAAATCCTAACCGGATTATACCAGCATATACGTCTCAATTGTGGCACTAAACTGTCTCTCGCACACGTATACTACATGGGATACATATGTGGTTAGTACCTGCAGAAGAACAATCAATAGTGATGCACTGAAGGGTTGTTTTCTTTTCAGGCAGGTCGATATTTAAAATTAAATACATACACCCGTATCATTGCCATACGGCCATCCTTGAGTTAAGCCACGTCTCAATGTACGTAATCGTGTTTTTACACCACATGACGGGGAACCCGAGTAGAGCGCCAACAGGTCGTCACGGTTGGAATTTTATCAACCCAACAGATACCACCTACTGCCCTGCAGGGCACGCCGATGGAAAGCACTGCATATGTCCTCCTAGGCTATTTCTAGAAGAACACACTATCAAGTTACTGACCACACGATGGGGTCTCCACTTGCTTGCCAAATGGACGCTAGGGATCAGCATTTCATATGAACCCAGGAACATGAAGAGTCCAAGAGTTTCATATTGACGTCTCATACCAAGCTGTGAGATCTATCCCTGAACCACATTCCTCGTCAGGGGAGCTAACCGAAATTGAACCGCTGTCGGTGGCGTTCCTTACCATTTTTACCTGAGTGTAGGTGCGTCGTTACATAATCAAAATTCAGAATTATAACACATATGTTAGTCATGCCACTTTAAGTAACTATGCTAATATAGTCCTTACTTGGGCATACTAGTGAATCCTCACCGTAATCCTAAGTTTTCCCGTAATACAGTCCTTAATTAGTGTGCTATCCCCTAAGCAGCTCTGATGCAAGCTTGTGACGGACCGAAATCCGTACGCCCAGGATCTCAGAGGGTGGTGCCGCACGATGCGACACCTGACAGCACACAGCATAAGGACGACATTGTATTACATAGAAAACAACTGAATATGTACAAATTAGTACACACCTTCAGTTTACACTAAGAACAGAGTTTATACAGACGGAAGGTAACTTTTTACAACTCACGCGCACCTAACTAGAAAAAGTCGGTTGTCCAGCCCTATGGACAACCCACACTAGCTTCACTACTCAGCTCCACGCGGCGTGTACGCTCCCACTCAGCCGTGGTCCCCGACAGAGGGTAGCCCTCGCCGGTGGACTCGTACCCCGAGTCCGTGGGGTAGTCATCACCTGAAAAATACTGATAGCAGCAACCGTGAGCACGATGGCTCAGCAAGTCTTAACCGACTCACCAACACATGAAACTCTATATGCAGGTCATAACAATTATAGGATGCACATTGCAGCAAAGGACACGCCTACAAGATCATCCTTAATTCATCTTTTAGCCACAAGTTAACAGTTCATGAAATCTGAAATTTAGTGAGCAATATTTGGTGGCACACACGTAGCAATATAAGTTAATCTTAACAGCAATATTGAATCATATCATTTCATATATTACCCTACGTCACGACTCAGTGAACAAGCGGTACTCATAACCGCGAGGGACAGCGAATCAACTCGATATACACCTGCAGGGATACCCGAATAGCATGTCACGTACGGCCACATGCGGAGCTGCACACAGCACGCTCACTCCGTGTCGTACGGGACAACCTTTCACCCAACAGCCGGAACGTCGAACCGGTCGCACCGAAACGAGCAGGAGGTTCCCAACATGGAGCATCTCTCTATGCCTGTTAGCAGACTTCTACCTGGCTGCCCTCAACCTACACCTATAAATTGGTGTGCTATGTCTCGACGCCCAGAGGTTTAGGTTACATCGGTTTATCGGGGCCCATATATACGATATGCCTTCGGTACGTTCAGAACTTGATCAGCGGGGCCGCACACGGATCGGTCCTCAATCGACATGGACAGGGCTGCGCCCACAAGACTTCCTCTTGCTGCACCCTAGCCCCTGCCTAGTCTCATTTTCTTACTAAAGTGATCTCACCTCACTCAAACCAACCCCGTGTGTCCCGACTCCTATACTTGCGAGTAGATTCCAACTACTCGACTTGTACTGAAGTTCTATAAACATTAAGCATAGCATGACTACTTGAGGTATTACATACTACCCTCATTCTTGTAGGAAAAATCTGGTTATGCACTTGGGGTTTCATCCATCCTACACCTAATGCACATACATACCTCATACTAAGTATACATAAAGCAAAACTTTGTAAAATTTGTTAATTCAAACCGGGGCTTGCCTTGTTGTTGCTGGTCAGATGTTAGGGCTTCATCTGGAAGGAGAAAGTCCAACACTTCCGGGGTTTCCTCGCCTTCAGCGACTACACGTAAGCAATTAACGATATGTCAATTTAAATGCAATCACTACAAGAATCGCGATAAGAGACGACGGCCACAAACCGTCATCTATAAGGCCCAAACCGTCGTCAATAGTTTATTGACGATGGTTTACGCTTATAGACGATGGTATACTGCCATCTACGTTTTTTGTCATCTATAACGTTATTGACGACGGTAACCGTCGTCCATAAACTATTTGACGACGGCCAAAACCAGCTGCCGTCGATAAGTGACTTCCTCCACGTAGCAACAGAGGAAGCTTATCATCGACGGTGCCAGGGACACCGTCGACGATAAGTTACAGTATCATCGACGGTAGAATGATACTGTCGTCGATACTGGACACTTATCATTGACGGTGCCCTTGTCACCGTCGACGATAACTCGCCAGTATCGTCGACGGTCTCCATGTAACCGTCGTCGATAATTTTTGCAATTTTTTTAACAGAAAATGCTGCCCTGGCTTCGAGGCCAGCCCTGGCTTCGAGGCCAGCCCTGGCTCGATGACCAGATCACAGAGACAGAAAAACATGACACAAACATGCATAATACATCACACAATATATTATTACACAATTCTTCATACAAGTCTCACACCGCACATTTTGAGAGAGGAGGGAACTCAGCTCACAAGTCTGAGGCTCGGCTGACCTGACTAAGAGACGCTACCCCGTCCGCTGCCACCGCAGTTTGGATAGTCGTCCTCCTGCAGTCGTCCAAGCATCTGAGGCGACCGAGTTTGAGCCTCCGTTCCCGACGCCTATGAAGTGCAAGTGTGGTTAGACATGTTACAAGAAAATGCATATTTTACTAAATTTCAACAAGTTTAACTAGTGCATGTGTGATCTACTAAGGTTGTACCTGGGCAACCGGCGGCACCGGCGGCAGCTATATTGCTGGGGGCGCCCATTGTGGAAAGACAACCGCCTGTCCTGCACTCATAGCCTGCAAACACAAAGCAAATCATTATACATGTCATTTATATGTAAAAAATGTTAAGTACAACATCTAGAATACATTACCTGCATGGCAGCTTGCATCTGTAACATGAACGAGTTTTGATACTCGTCCCTAGCCCTTTGCGCCTCGTCCCTAGCCCTGATCTCCGCTGCCCGCGCCTCGTCCCTAGCCCTGAGCGCTTCTTGCATACTCTGGAGCTCCTCTTGCAGACTCTGGAGCTCCAGATCTCGACTAGCGCCGCTGCTGCTGGACCCGCCCTGAAGCGATGAAGAGGCTCTCGAGGAAGCTCACGCCTGTCTCGAGTCGACCACTCAATGGAGTATGGCTAACCTGCACAAATGAAGTAAGATTATTAAATTTTGTATCTCGAAGTTCGTAACAGTAAATAAAAAATTACAAAGCTCACCGTCCGTGAGGTTTACCACCACCGCTTGCATACGCGGCTTCGGGGACGATTGCGCGCTCTGCCAAATGAACTCTTCGCCTCGAATCCTCCGCGCCTCCTCCCCGTACTTTGCCTACAAAAACCATTAAATAAAGTCATTAGTACTATTAGAGAGAATTCAATTAAGTTAAAAAATTAACTCACCAAAGTCTCTGTCGCCGTCTGAGAAGACAGCTGGTCAGGCTGCGACGGGTCACTTCCCAAGTGACCCCTCTTCCACACCTCGATAGGTGCCGGCTGCTGACCACTCTCGTGCTCCTATCGATACATGTTAGCACAATGAACATTATAAAATTACTTAATAGAATGCTTATAGCACTTACCATCCGTTTAGCGAGGCATATGTAGCCGTCCCCACCAAAACGATGTTTCCCGCCTGTCCCTCTACTCTCTCGATGGGTTTTAGAAACTGACTTGAAGCCCTCGCTCGCCCAAAGAGCACACAGGGCACGGTACGCGTACGGACAGCTGTCAAGACACGCTATGCTGACCTGCACACATTTATTATTGAATGAAAACATTGATCACTATCAGATAATGAAGCAAAGTAAACTAAAATCTTTACCTCTGCATACTGCGCCTCCGTCAAGTACGTGTCGCCCGATTCCTTCCCCGGCTCACCCTCATCTAGATTTAACTTGAAGTACGCGTTTGTAGCTTGAATGCGAGCCGTAGATAGTGACTGTGTCATGATCTTCCTAGCGCAGTTATGGAAGACGAGATGAGCGTGATCCGTCTGCTCGGACTCGTCCTCCAAACGATACTGTGCCTAAAAAAAGAAATATATAACTAAATGTATGTAACTTATAATAAATTCGTATTACACAAATATTGTTCATACTTACCATGAAGTCGTGCCAAACAACCTCCTGGTGGTTGCCGTGAAGAACGTTCTGGACCCTATAGTAGTCGTCCCAAGACGTGGCAGCGCGTCCGTTCAGTACACCAGGGTAGTGCAAACGGACAAGACGGACCAAGACACCGTTCACCAGCGCGTGGCGTCCCTGGCCCGTGAACGAAGCATCCTCCCAAGTCCTGATACATGATTCTCAATTAGTATACATATAAGACTAAAAGTATCTAAATTGAATTGTTAGACATTTACTTACCTATCGCCAACCAGACGAATAATGACCCAATTTTTTGGGTCTGCAGGAGCCAGAGGAGGAGTGGCTCCTCCTAGTCTGCCGCTGTGGAACCGGCTCCGAACAAGAAGGCTCCGAAGAAGGGTGCTCCAAAGGAGGCTCTGAAGAAAGAGGCTCCGAAGAAGGAGGCTCTGAAGAAGAAGGAGGCATCGTAGCCTCTGTGTCCTCGGACGTAGAGTCGTCCTTTCAATTTTAAAGATTCATATTATAGAATAAAGAATTACTTATATCATTTATTTAATTAAATTTTCTTTACCTGTCATGACCGCTGTACAGAACCACGTGACGACTCCGGTAGATGGCTCAACAACTGAGCCCGTATACCCCCGCTAAGCTGAGTCCCGTGGAAGACCTCGTCTGCTCTCGTAGGTGTCGGTGACAGAAAGCTCCGCGCCCCTATACGTCATCGTCTGCTGCTGCTCGACGACATCCTGTCTTAGGAAAATTTGCTAATGAATGAAATAGGAAGTATAGAAAAGAAAAGAAGAGATGAAAGAAATGTTACTTGTACTCAGTTTTAAAATCAATCAGCATCACGATGTACTCTATTACGTAAACCGGACCATCGGTCTTCTGTCATAGTAGTTAGCCATTTTTGTTTTTGTTTTCGCATCTAACTAGTCTCTATATCTTCTGCATCTCCAACTAAGTCATGGAGTCCTAAATCAGGCTCGACGGCAAAAGAGTCCGGCAACTCTTGTTCTTGGTAAAAAACATCAACCTCATCATCAAGGTATCCAACATTGTCTGGTGTATATAACCGCTCACGAGGATTCACCTTGTGTACAACCCACCAAGCTTTAAGCTTTTCACGTGGATAATGTAGATAATAAACTCGCTCGACTTGGTGTGCAAGGACGAAGGTGTCGTAGCCTCGTAGACGGTCCTTGTGTTTCACTTCTACCATTCCAAATTGGTTTTCTCGAGTTCCATTGTTAGGATCAAACCAATCACAGTAGAAGAAGAATACATTAAGGACCTTATTCCCCGCAAAACTGAATTCAAGGATATTTTTAATGATCCCATAATAATTACTTTCACGTCCTTGTGCGTCAGCTGCCCTATTCACAACTCCGGTGTTACATGTTGCTCTGAAGGGACATTGAGATTCAAATTCAGTTGAACAAAATCGAAACCCATTGACATCGTATCGACCGTAGCTTTTAATTTTAATGGAGCCATAGGACAGTTGTAACCTCCGTTGTAGGAGGATCCTCCGTCAATTCAGGATTTATGGCTTCAAGCATCTCGTCCATCCTATTGACCCCAGTGTTGTCATCCTCATCTCGATCTTCTATAACTTGAGAAGGTGTCTCGCCGTGAAATGTCCATAACTCATAACGTTGCATGAAACCATTTCCAGACAAGTGATACGTCAACGTCACTTTGTCGAAACACTTCGCATTCTGACATTTCATACATGGGCACCGCACCTTCCTGTTTTTTGACAACGAGAAAGCTCATTCTATGAAACCATTCGTATTGGTGAACCACTCCTCTGAGTGTCTCCCATCCTTTTTCCATCCAGTATACATCCAAGTGCGGTCTTCAGCCATTTGTGAGAGTATACCTTCAAAGCAGACAAATCATTTACGAGAGAGGAAAGAACGAGAGAAAGAGAAGAAAGACAGTTGGTCTTAGATGATAATTCCACATCCGATGCATATATTGCGTGTCGTGTCGGGTCGGGCTGTGCCAGACCGGGTCGGCCTGAAACCCCTTTATGTCCATATGTTAAATAATAACAACGAATAAACTACTATTTCAAAAGCATAACGCCATCTATTTAACACTACATCCCCTATCCGGTGCAGTTCTTCAAGTAAAAGGGGAAAACTATACGGTTATAGCCGTCATACGTATGTTGCGAGTCAAAGAAGATCATCCGAGCGGGGCGCCATCGGTCGCAGCAGGATCCATCTGAGCGGGAGCGCCGTCGGTCAGGGCGCAGGCTAGGATGCCGTCGGTCGGGGCGCGGGGCAGCGGGGGGGGGGGGGGGGGGGTGGCGGGAGCGGGATGGTCAAGCGCTGCTGGATCCATCGGGCCAGGGGTGTGGTCGGGCGCAGGCGGGAGCTGGGGGCGGCGCGGTCGAATGCGGAGGGGGACACAAGAGGTGGGGTGGGGGTGAGATGGCGGCGTGTGGGAGGGAGGGTACCGCCGGTCAAAACCTAGCGGTGGGGGAAGTGTGGGCCGCACTGGGCTTGGCTGGGCCATGTGGACCAATTGGAAACAGGGAAAGCAGAAGTGGCCCATAGAAAATTACTTTATCACATTAGAAATATGTGTCCTGTATTTTAAATTTTTCTATAAATCACTACCGCCTAGGCGCCGCCTAGAAACGCCTAGGCACGCTTAGGCTCTAGGCGGAGGGTCACGGCCCGCCTAACGCCTAGCGCCTTTTACAACCTTGACTTGGAGTAGAGGTCACTTCCACCATCCACCCAAGCGCGGGTGGTTGATGTCCACACCATCGTCGTTCGCTTCCGTGCCGTCTCGACACATACATTACAACTACAACTGCCTATACGGCACGAACACATTTAATACGTGTCGTGCCGTTTTGGGTCAGACCATGCTGGGTCGGGCAGGCCCCAAACCCGTTTACTTACATATATTAAGTAATCACTCAAAAACATAAGCAGTTAAGCTAAACAATATAATAAAAGCAACATAATCCAAGATATTCTGGATGACTCGTCCTATCCCATCTCGTCCTTGTCCCTCTCATCCTTGTCCCTACAACTAAACAAAAAACAGGTATTCATGTGGCCTTCTTAATGCAGATCCCAGGAGTTAATATATATATATATATATATATATATATAAGTAAGAATCATTGATGGCAGTACAAGCCATCTGGATCCAAGTCACAATTTCCTAACCAATCAATATTTTTCGGAACCTAGTTCCTCAAAAGTAGAGCACATCATGTCAAAAAGATATCATTTCTCTATACTAAAAAGGAGAAAAGAAATACTTGGACAAAGGCAAGGTTGGAAGGGATGCGGTAAAACTGCAACACACGTATCAGCACTACCATATATAGTCTAAATATGAAAGTATCATAAATGTAAGTCTAAGGTCTAGTTCAAAATCCAATGTTATTGTGATGGAGAAACAATGCTTAAAAAATGAGCAGCATGACAATTCCTTCAAACATCAGGAGAATCAAAAGAAACACAAAGACAAGCTAGGCTAGTTAAAGAAGAACACCAACGCCACTGAAAAATTGTAACACAGAGTGACGAGTAATATAAGAAGAATGAAAACCACATACTGGAATTTCCATTACAAGCCCCTTAATGAACAACATAAAACATCATTGCATAATCATCACCCATGATCAAACTAAACTCCCAAATGAGCCTATTCCATGTCTAGATTCGATTAGAGAGCGCTGCATTCTCTAGCTCCCTTAGAGTACGCCAACTACCGAGGGTCGGGGCGTCGCGGGGGTTGAGAGGAGTGGTGGGGAGAGGGGCGGCGGGGCGACCGGCGGTGTGGCGGCAGAGAGGGGCAGCGGGGGCAGCCGGGTGAGAGGTGGGCAGGGGCGGCGGGGCAGCGGGGTGAGAGGGGGGGCCGTGGCGGCGAGGGGTGGCGGGGGAGGCCAGCGGCAAAGAGGGGCGGGAGGGGTGACAGGGCGGCGGGGCAGCGGTGCGGGAGGGGGTCGGGGCGTCACGCAGGCGGGGCCAGCTGGGTGGCGGATGCCGGCTGCCGGCAGGGCGGCCCGGGGTGGGAGGCGGGGCGCGGCCGGGGTGGGGAGGCGGGGCGCGGCCGGGGAGGGGCAGCCCAGGGTAGGCGCGGCGCGGCCGCTGAGGGGCAGACCGGGGGGGGGGGGGGGGGAGCGGGGCGCGACCGGCGAGGGGCGGACCGGGGGAGCGGCGCGCGGCCGGCGAGGGGAGGTACGGGGGAGGCGGGTCCAGGATGCACGGGAGGAGAAGGGAGGAGGGAGGGAGGGGCACGGCGTACCTTTGCCGGAAGTCGGTCAGCGGCGGCGAGAGTGAAAGATAGAACCGAGGGGGTGGTCCGAGTATTGGGACGTTAAAGACGACGGTTGGTTTACACCGTCGTCAACAATAATTTATTGACGACGGTGTAGGTCAACCGTCGTCTATAAGTTCCGGGAAGGCCTAGGTTACGGCCCATATTGACGAGGACCATTATTGTCGACGGTCCACCGTCATCTATAAGGCTCGAGAGCATATAGACGACAGTGCTAGGCCAACCGTCATCAATAAATGTTTTATTGATGACAGTGCAATCCAGCCGTCATCAATAAATTTATGGACGACGGGGCTGTCGTCAATTAATATGGTCGTCGTCCATTATCGTGATTCCTGTAGTGAATGTTTGGAACTGCATATGTGAACACCATAACTCTAGCTATCCCTCCCCTTTGGCTCTGAAATTTTTATGGTGGCTTGGTAGGATCCTAACCAGAGACTTGACCAAGTTTCATTTGAAACAAAGTTTTTTGAGCTCTGTACAAATAAAAGTCTATTTGTACATTACTAGAGCCTCTAAGGATTTCCAGGGATTTTCATGGCTCAAACCATTACTTTCTGGAAAATAGAGTTTGATATGGTTCTAATTGAATTGGTTTCATGTCATTTGAAGAATCCTAGATGAAGTTATGCCCTAAACAAGATTTGAGAAAATCTGAGAAATGTTTCTGTACATTTTTCCATTTTCTCAGGGCAGTTCACTTAACCACACCCTTAGGGGGACTAAATGAACTTTTATGGACCTGAAATTTTTCCTGTGACTCAAGGATTTTCAAATGAACATCCTAGACAAATCCCAGAATTTTCCATAAAAGAATTCTCCAGATAAAATTCCCAACTGTTTAAGGTTTAGGGAATTAATTCTAGAAAAAGAATAAGATTCATAGGTTGAAACTTGTTTTGCTGGATAGTACTTGAAAAGATGAATCCAACAAAATTTGGTTAACTGAATTTGGACACCTCTATCCAAAGTTGTGAATTTCTAAAGTTTGGGCTGATCCCTGAATTATTTTCCTAAAGAAAATCACCTCCCGCGCTTAAACAGTGGCTGACAGGGGGGTCCGCCCATTTAAATTAAACTAACACTTGCGCGCTTAGTGCAGAGACTGACACGGGGGACCTGCATCCTTCGTCTACCTCGCAACACCGGCGACGAGCACTATGCCTCTGTGCAACTTCGGTAACGCGTTCCTGTCGTTCCGACCACCCCCTTTGCGTGCTAATCACGTCACCACGTCCAGGGAAGCCTCAGGAAGCTCGGCATGACCTCAGTTTGGACCTAAACAGCCGGAAAACCGGACCTTACTGGCGACCCTCTCTTCTGCCGGACTGTTTAGCTGTGAAACTAGGGTTCGGTTGGTTGTTCTTGTGGGTTCTTGCTCGGGGAGAAGCGCACGGATGTCTAGAGCGTGTGTGAGCTGCAGCTCGACCGGCGGTTGCCTCTTTGCAACGAATTTCACCATCGACCGATTGCTAACCCTAAGATACACCGTGGAGGGGAAATCGGAATTCTTTCTCTACACCGTATGAAACGGCAAACGGTTTCCACCTACAGCTTCCTCACAAGCAGGCGCACCTTTTCTTCTCTGGTGACGGCGCGTGAAACTGCCAGGATCGGCCGGTTGCCGGGGAGCAGAGAGCGGCGGTGAGAAACTTGGTTGCAGAAGCTACTGCGGGGGGTGTGAGCGTCGGTTCAGCCGGGACACAGCGAAAACGACTGAGTGGGGTGTCGTTCTGGCGCTGTGACTCGCGATGTTCACCGTGCGGTGGCCTCAACATCGGTGAGCAACCTTCATGCAGCGCTCGGCGGTCGCACGAGCGATTTTCCCTCGGGTTGAGTCGGTTCTGTGAATTCCACTCACTGACCAGTGGGTCCCAGCTCTCCCCCTCTAGTTCTTTTCCACTTTTTGCTGCAAATATCCCAGCTACTCACACTTAAATGGTAGACTTAGCCACAAAGTCATGAGTTGATTTTGAGTTCCTCAATTTGAAATTGGGTTGGCTAAACTTGCTTCACATTTGAATTTGAAATTCAAATTTAGTTTTTGAATTAATGCAAATTTAGCTCCCGACAAGATGAACTCCAATGGGGATGAAAATTGGTGGACTAACTCAGAAAAATGTGCTGAGTTTGAATGTGAAGTCAACTTTTGAATTCAAGTGATGAAGTAGCTGCAAATTTGAATTTACATTCAAATAAGCCCTTTTTACAAATGTCTCCAAAAGTGCCTCAAAAAGGCTTGGATTTATGTGAAACTTGGCCTAAGCCTTCCCAAGAATATTTAAGGTCTAGGGGTGAGCTCAACCTCTCATGTTTATGTGTTTCAACTCCTACTTTTTTTGAAGTTATGGTTTTTCCTCTAATCACCCTCTTGATTTTGTTTACTACTCTTCACATATGTTCATGAGCTATCCACCAAATGAGCTGTGGTGTGGTGAGGTGATGAACATTATTGCAAGTCACTTCTTGGGCTTTTACACATATGCCAAACGGTTTTCGGCTACACCTTATACACACAGTGATGCACTTTCTTTCGTAGAGAAGTAGAGGCGAGGATGGCTGTAGCGTGCTGTTACTCAATTGGTGGCTAACAGCAGCTCACAATGTCGAAGTTGTGGTTATAGCACGGTAGAGCACGTGTGGGCGAAGCTTTTTCGTGTAGATAGCTTGTGCAACCAAGGCTTAGCTAGCGTGAGTGATCGGAAATGGAAAGTGGCGGTGTTCGGGTGTGTTTTCGCGGGAGCCAACGATTGAGCTCGTGAGCAGCGATGAGAGGGTGAAGAACTTGGACTGTGGCTCTTGGCTCCGGAGATAAGGGCCGGGCGACCGTGCCAGCGTGGAGAAATGGAAGCATCTGGTGGCGCGCTCGCTCCTGCCGTGGCGTCCATAGCTGCGGCCCGAAGAAACAGAGCGCCGGTTGAATCTTGAATTTAGCTACAATAGCTCATGTCGAGATTAACTACAAATGGAGTGAAAATTTGTGTGTGAGCTCACAAAAATGTGCTGAGTGTGAATATGAATCCCATGTTTGAATTCATGGGATGAAAGGAGTTTGAATTTGAATTCAAACTAACCTCTTTCTAATTATGCCCAAAAATACCTCAAAAAGGTTTTGGATTTTGGTTAAATTTGGCATGAGCATTCCTTGCAAAGTGTATGAGTTTTTCATATGATCAGCACCTATAAGATGCATGTGGGAAATGCCACTTTTGCATTTTGTGAGTTTATCCTCTAATGACCATGTTGATGGTGTTTACTTGCTCTTCAAAGGTGTTCACAAGTTTTCCTCAAATGAAGTGTGTGTGGTGTGATGAACACTTTGAATGTGTGCAAAAACTTAGGCCCTTACATTTCACGAGCCGCACCCGAAGAAGAAAAGGTGCATCTTTGCACGCTGAAGCTGTAGGAGAAAGCCGTTTACCATTTAACGAGTAGTGCTCATTTCTTTCCACGGTGTGCGCTAGGGTTAGAGCTTAAATTCGTTGCACACAGGCAACTGCCGCTTGAGCAGCACACCATACATGTTCTAGATGATCTAGCGCACATCCTCGATCAAGAAGCATCGAGTTTCGTCCACTAGAACCCTAGCTAGGCAAGTTTTTCATGCCAGCGGTCGAAAACAGGGCACCTCGCCGGTGAGGTCCTAGTTGTGGCCATTTTCACAAGGATCAGGGTTCAAATCCATGTTCAGCATGTTCCCACGGTGCTCTCAGGTGAAACCCCGTTGAAAAAATGTAGAGAACACCGAGTTTGACGTCGCAGATGAGCGACTATCCGCTGTCACCGCCACGAGCACTATTCCGGCCATCGCTGCGCTCTGGTGAGTGTACCAATGTATTCCTCATGCCAGTATGTGCACAGGCGGCAAGTTTCATCAAAGGTCATTGTCGTGGACCCGACGGTCCCGACTTTCCAGGATCTCGCTGAGGGGTGCTGCGATGGACAGCACCGGATAACATATGAAAACGGCGATAAGCGGAAGCTAAATTTTATTACATAAACTGATTAGACACATAATTTACATCAAGTATCATTTATAGTCTACACTCACGGGCGAAGGCTAAGCAAAAAGAGTTCACATTCAGCCCATAAACGTGTTCTCACTAGCACACACACCACACTAACACGGCCGCGTGCACGGCTCCCACTCGACGGTGATTTCCTCTTCGGGATCCGTCTCTTTCTCGGGAGCCTCCTCCTCATAAGACCCTGCAAACGCTTCATCAAACAAGCAGTGAGCATGATGGCTCAGCAAGACTGACCCGTCTCACCTAAACATGTAACTCTACATGCTGGATTTGCAGTGTATAGTAGGTAAGTACTTTGCATAAGACTCGCTTAATTAGTTGACTCTTACTTTCAAGTTTTAGCCTCAGGTTAGTGGAAAACGTCGTGCTAAGCCATATACGAAGTCTGCAATGAAATATGAAACGCATTCCTCTTATGGGACTTGCCTAAGGTTGAAAAGAACTTTGATTTGCTCAAAACTAAAGCATTTCTTTAACAAACAATGTAATACTTTCAACCAGCAACATTTTATCATTACAACTAGCCTGTTCTTTCTATGTCACGGTACAGTGAACAAGTGGTACTCACTGACAGTGAGGGACGGTGATTATTGTAAAAGCCCAAGAAAAGGGACTTAAAAAACTTTTCATCACCTCACAACACCACAGTTTTTGTTGTGAATATCTTGTGAAGAATTGTGAAGAGCAAGTAACCTCCATCAAAAGGATGATTAGAGGGGAAAGCCCTAACCTTCACAAAATAGGATCTCTACACATGAACATGAGAGGTTGAGCTCACCCCTAGGACTTAAAAAGTCTTGGGAAGGTTTAGGCCAAATTTCATGCGGAGGCATTTGAAAAAGGGGCCAATTTGAATGAAAATTCAAATTGCAGCAACTTTCCTCACTCAAATTCAAAAGTTAGCTTCATATTCAAACTCAGCACATTATTCTGAGTTAGTCCACCAATTTTCATCTCCATTGGACTTCATCTTGTCAGGAGCTAAATTTGCAATAATTCAAAACTGAATCTGAATTTCAGTTCAAACATGAAGCAAATTGAGCCAAACAAAATTCAAACTTGAGGACTCAAAATCAAATCAAGACTTGGGGGCTAAGCCTCACATTCAATTTTGAGTAGCTGGGGATAATTGGGTACCAACAGAAATGAAAAATTTGAAAGGGGATTAGAGGGGAGGGGGGACCCATCTGTCAGTGGGGGAGTTGTTTCCCAACCGAACGGGCTTAGTTTCTCGCCGAAGCAATTGCTCCCGGTGCGCCACCGAGACGATCCTCCGGACGCCCCCGCGCGAGGCTATGCAGCCACCTCCTGCTTCCTACCTCGCGCTGGCCAGCTGCTTCCGACTCGATCACCACGCACAAACATCGCCAAACCGAGGCGCCGTATACTGTCGTCCGAGAAACAAACAAGTACACGCCACCTCTTGCACTCGATCAAGAACCAGGCAAAACCACTGCGTACAGCGCCTTCTGAGCAGCAAAACCACCCCGGTCGCTCGTCCTCTACCTCCTCGACGCAAGAACACTCGAGTTCAGCCTTCCCCAACCCTAGCTCAGCGGCTCTTAGCAACAACCGAGGAAACTGCCGTAGCTTGGCTCACGGTGACAGCCCAACCGAGGGGCTTTCACGCCCGAGCTAGGACACTCAGAGGAGCGTCGGAGACCCCTGCTGCTCCTCGCCGAACCTAAATTCAAGCCGTGATCAGTCGAGCAGGAATTTGGCGATTTCCTCTCGGCCCGTGTAGTGTGACCCTGGGTGAAAAATCCTAAACATTCCATCGTGATTCTTGTTTCCAGGCTACCAAACCGTGCACACATGAACTAGACTGGCTAGCGATTGATTTCCCTTCACAACCCTAGCCTTAAACGCCATATAGGCCAAGAATTTCTAGTCTTTCCGAGCTCGATCGTCGCCACCACTCTCGGGCGCACGGTGAACTCATGGTAGCCAATGTTTCCTCGCTCGTTTGTGTCGTTGTCGGGTTTCCCTAGCATCGGAGGATGCTTTAGAGCCCACCCCTCGAGGTTTTGGTGGGCTAGGGCCATCAGCGGACGTTGCCGGACTCGATCGAAGCCGCCGCCCGTCGCTCGACTTCTGGGGACCCCTAGAGCTCACACCGACCCCGGAAACGGCTTCCCCGACCCTCAAAACCCCAAGGTGGCGAAAGGAAGGCCGGGAGATGGCTTAGGAGGGAGGGGCCGAGGGGGAGGAGAAACGGCCGGCGAGGAGAGCGCGCGCGGGAAGAAGTGAACAGGAGGTTGAAGACGAGGTGCCGGCCCCACTTCTCAGCCACTCGGCGGTTGAACTGAGATCCTCTGTGGCTGCTGATCTTTTGTGGCTACACCGTGGGAACTCAGTAACCCCGTGTGTTCTCGGTTTTCACTGGCTGAGATTTAAAGTGTGGGCCCAGATCCTTTTCCAATAGCAAAACATTTCCAGTTTAAGCCCAAACCTTAGAAATTCATAACTTTGTGTAGGAAGCTCCAAATTCAGTGAACCAAATTTTGCTGAACTCAAGATTGTGAGTACTTTCCAGCAATACAAATTTCAGCTCATGAAAGTTAATAGTTTTCCAGAATTAAATCTCTAAGTTTTAAACTGTTGGGAATTTTATCTGGAGAATTACTTCATGAAAAATTCTGAAATTTGGCTGAGAGGTTCATTGGAAAACCCTTGAGTCACAGTAAAATTTTCAGACTCATCCAAGTTCATTTAGTCCCCCTAATCGTGTGATTAAGTGAACTGCCCAAAATAGAAAAATGTACAGAAACATTATTCAGATTTTCTAAAATCTTGTTTAGGGCATAACTTCCTCTAAAATTCCTCAAATGACATGAAACCAATTCCGTTAGAACCAACTTAAATTCTAGTTTCCAGAAAGTAATGGTTGGAGCCATGAAAACCCCTGGAATTACTTAGAGGCTCAAATATTGACCGAATAGGCTTTTATTTGTACAAAGCTTAAATGAACTTTGTTTCAAATGAAACTTGGTCAAGACTCTGGTTAGGACCCTACCAAGCCACCATAAAAATTTCAGAACCAAAGGGGAGGGTTAGCTAGAGTTATAGTAATTACTTATTCAAGTTTACACATTGCATTTAAATTGACATATAGCATATGGTTAACGTGTAGTCGCTGAAGGCGAGGAGACTCCGGAAGTGCTCGACTTCCTCTTTCCAGACGAAGAACGGTAAGGATGGTAACGATGCACCTACGCTGTGGTAAGAATGGTAAGGAACGCCACCGAAAGCAGTTCAATTTCGGTTAGCTCCCCTGACGAGGAACGTGGTTCAGGGATAGGTCTCACAGCTTGGTGTGAGACGTTAATATGAAACTCTTGGACTCTTCATGTTCCTGAGTTCATATGGAACGCTGATCCCTAGCATGCATTAGGCAAGTAAGTGGAGACCCCATCGCGTGGTCAGTAACGCGAGAGTATGTTCGTCTGGAAATAGCCCAGGAGGACATACGCAACGCTTGCCATTGGCGTGACCTGCAGGGCAGTAGGTGGTATCTGTTGGGTTGATAACATTCCGAACCGTGACGACCCGTTCATTATCTACTCGGGTTCCCCGTCGTGTGGTGTTGAAACACGATCACGTACCTTGAGACGTGACTTAACTCAAGAACGGCCGTATGGCAATGATACGGGCGTTTGTATTTAATTTCAATTATGGTCCTGCCTGAAATGGAAACATAACCTTTGAGTGCATCACTATTGTGTGGTCTTCTGCAGGTACTAACCACGTATGTATCCGTGTAGTAAACGTGTTCGAGAGACCGTTTAGTGCCACAATTGAGACGTATATGCTGGTAGAATCCGGTTAGGATTTTCTTTTGTGAGGAACGTAGTACCGACATATTATAGGCATGCGCATGAAAAATAATAATTACAAGGAATTAAAATCACTAAGGTTCAACATTTAGGACCCTGGTTGGGTAGAAAAATTTGATAGTTGATTAGTGTAGCTCCAAAGGATTGAAAAACAGAGTGCTCTGTTTTGGGGCAGCAAGTTTGCTGAACTTTAACAGAGCATAATTCATAGGTCATTTGGCCAATGTAGGTGTAGGATATAGTTCTGGAAAGGTGTGTAAGTTTCCTACAACTTTGTTGTAGACTTCCAGAGCTGAAACACAACTTAAGATGGCCTAAATTCCAGAGGATTGTAAACTGTCTAGAACCAGGACAGATCCAAAACACCCTCTGGACTGTTCTGTTTTTCAAGCATAACTCCCTGTAGAAAAATCTAAATTTATCATATGATACATATTTAGAGAGGGTAGAAGATGCGTTACATCTTTGTAATTCATGGTTTCTGAAATTTCAGCACGGAATTCAGTGGAAATATGAGTTGAAAACAGCAACTTCCAAAGGAAGTGCTGTTGAAATTCTTCTAGAAATTCTGTCTACTTTGAATTACCATAACTTTTTAACCAAAGCTTATATAAGGGCAAATAAGTACTTGTTGGAAAGAAACTGAAGTTAACTTTAACTTTGGTATTCAACTTGAGTCATAAAAATGCCCAGAACCAGGTCAAAATCTGGAATGTGTAGAAACTGGTCATTCTGACAGAGGGATGACAGTTGAACTCATTAGAGAGATTGTTGTACCCTAAGGGGGTTTAAGTACGTCCAATGGGGTACAACATAATCATGTGTGGTTATCTTCAACTAGTGAAAGATTGAGTATATGTTTTACTCAAGTTCCTTTCGCTAGAGACCATGTTTGTGTCGTATTGAAGATAAAAGGGTGGTATACGTGATGACCAAGCGATAGTAACGTCTCGTAGTGACCAAACCTAGTCGTGGTGAGCTTCCAAAGAGGAGGTTCATCAAGTTGGATTTAACTAGCTTGTATTTTGTCTGGTAATGGTGTAGCTTGTGCAAAGTTATTACATTATCCGCCTACGAGATGTATCGCATGTTTCAATGTCATTATGTTTTACGCCTATTTTATTGGACTGCATGCAATATCTTGCGGGACTGATGTTTAATGTCATATGGTTGCAGATGGTTCACACTCGGACCACACACGAGATTGGTGGCTCTAGCCAGCAGGGAAGCGATGACTCCCAGCCACCTGCCTACGACAGCACCCCGCAGCAACAACCACCACCGCCGCCTCCGCTTACCCTAGCGGATGTGATAGCGGGACTGGTGGGGAATCGTGAGGAGCAGACCGATCTGCTCCGCATGATTGTGCAGAATACGTCCCAGGCAGGGGGGCATCAAGAGAGGGGGCCTCGTGCGCCCCGTGAGGTGACGTACTCGGACTTCATGAGTACACACCCTCTAGTGTTCACTGAAGCAGAAGAACCACTGGAGGCCGACAACTGGCTGCGGACAATAGAGTCCATGTTCGGGCTGCTCCAATGCACGGAGCGGCAAAAGACTCTATTCGCGGCGCAGCAGCTTCATGGTGCCGCTGGTGCGTGGTGGGCGAACTATGTCGCCTCACGTCCGGCTGGCCATGCCGTGGAGTGGGAAGAGTTCCGGAAGGCGTTCCGCGCGTATCATATTCCTCCCGGGATAATGAAGAGGAAGTTCCAAGAATTCTTGGAGCTGAAGAAGGGCGGGAGGAGTGCTCACGACTACTCTCGTGCCTTCAACCATATGGCACAATATGCGTCAGACTACATCACCACGGAGGAGAAGAAGCGGGAGCATTTCTATCGGGGGTTACACCCTGAGATGAAGACACATCTCGCCCAAAGCAATCGCGGCACCTTCAACGACCTCGTTAATGCTGCGATAATGCAAGAAGATGCTCAGCGGGAGTTGGCAGATGAGCAGCGGAAGCGCAGCACTCCACCCAGCAGTGGGGGTGGCGCTCCCCAGAAGTACCGCATGGTGTATCGGACACCATCCGGACAGCAGTGGCATCCACCGGCGCGACCTCAGCGGTTCAGGGGTCGTCCTTTTCAGTCACCTCCGTTCCGACCACTGATGCCACCACCGAGACAGCAGCAGCAGCAGCAGATGACACCCTGGGCCTTCCCACCGCCACAACGCGCCCCGGGTTTCCGTTCGCCGATCAGCGGAGGACCGCCTCACTTCACTTGCTTCACTTGTGGCCAGGCGGGTCATTTCGCGAAGGACTGTCCCCAGGGGCAGCAGAGCAGCGGGCAAGCCCGGTTCCAGGCGGTGCTCGAGGCCGACATCCGGTCAATAAGGTTGGTCAGCGGACTGGGGGCGTTCGCAACCTCGACAATGAGGATGCCCCGGACAGAGACAACGTGCTGGTGGGTACGTTCACTCTCAACGACCAAGCGATCATCATTTTATTCGATTCTGGCGCAACCCACAGTTTTACATGTGCATTCTATGTGGCTAAGCATCAAATGCAAGTCTTCCCAACAGACTGCACATATATGATCTGCTCACCGGGAGAGAAGATTTTGGCAAATATGATGATTCCAAAAGCACCTCTGTGCTTAGGTGGGAAGCTATATCCCACCACCTTGATAATCCTAACGGGGCAAAAGATTGATGCAATTTTAGGGATGTCATGGCTAAACTACCATGGCACTGTCCTGAATACTCGGACACGGACGGTTCATCTGAATTCTCCATTCCACCGTCCACACTCCATGGTGTTAGACAATCCAGTCCGGGAAGTTTCAGAAATTAATAATGCTGAAGCTCTCAAGTTAGAGGACATCCCCGTATTCCGGGAGTACCCCCAACGTGTTCCCGGATGATCTTCCGGGCATGCCACCTGAGCGGGATGTCGAGTTCAAGATTGAACTTGCACCCGGGACTACGCCCATATCCCGGAGACCATACAAAATGGCTCCAAATGAGCTGGCTGAACTGAAAGAACAGCTCAATGACCTGTTGAGCAAAGGTTTCATTAGGCCAAGTTCCTTGCCTTGGGGATGCTCGGCGCTGTTCGTGAAGAAGAAGGATGAAACCTTGAGGCTGTGTGTGGACTACCGGCCGCTCAACGCAGTCACCATCAAGAATAAGTACCCACTGCCCCGCATTGACATATTATTTGATCAGCTTGTGGGTGCAAGTGTTTTCTCCAAGATGGACCTTTGCTCTGGATATCATCAGATAAAGATCCGGGCGGAGGATATTCCGAAGACGGCATTCTCGACGAGATATGGCTTATACGAATATCTCGTCATGTCTTTTGGTCTCACAAATGCTCCAGCACATTTTATGTATCTCATGAACTCGGTGTTCATGCCGGAGCTGGACAAGTTCGTGGTGGTGTTCATTGATGATATCTTGGATTATTCCAAGACAGAAGCAGAACACGCCGAACACTTGAGGATTGTTCTTCAACGCCTACGGGACCACAAGCTCTACGCCAAGTTCAGCAAGTGTGAGTTTTGGATCAGCCAAGTGCCATTTCTGGGACATATTATCTCAGCGGAAGGCATTGCGGTTGACCCAAGCAAAATAGAGCAAGTGCTGAAATGGAAAGCTCCCACTTCAGTCCATGAAGTCAGAAGCTTCCTCGGGTTAGCGGGATACTATTGGAGATTCATTCCAAGCTTCTCCAAGCTCGCTAAGCCGATGACAGAATTGCTGAAGAAGGGAACGAAGTATGTGTGGAACACGGCGTATGAAGGAGCGTTCCAAGCATTAGTGAAGCATCTCACCACAGCCCCGGTCTTAGCTCAACCGGATACAACCAAGCCCTTCGACATGTATTGTGACGCGTCCGATATTGGGCTCGGCTGCTTGTTGATGCAAGAAGGACGTGTGGTCGCATATGGCTCACGCCAACTTCCAAACCATGAGCAGCACTATCCGACTCATGATCTTGAGCTTGCTGCTGTGTTTTTGGCGTTGAAATTGTGGAGGCACTATCTCCTGGGGAATTTGGTGCATCTCTACACCGACCACAAGAGCTTGAAGTACATCTTCACCCAGAAGGAACTGAATATGAGGCAAAGGAGGTGGTTAGAACTAATCAAAGATTATGAAATTGAGATTCATTACCACCCCGGAAAGGCAAATGTGGTTGCCGACGCGCTGAGTCGGAAATCACATGTCCATCACCTCACCATTACACCGGTGGAGGAGGAAGACCCGAGTTTATACTTGGTTCCTTATGGATTGCTTTACAACCATGCCCTCATCCCTACTATTAGGGAGGACATCATTATAGCTCAGAAGATTGATAAGGGTATGGCACATCTCCGGAGACGGATAGACAATGGGGAGATCAAATGTTTCCGGAAGGATGATGAGGGGACGCTATGGTTCAATGACCGAATAGTCGTACCCCGGGATATGGAACTGAGGAAGAAGATCCTCGATGAAGCTCACTTGTATACTCCATTCATCCGGGCAGCAACAAAATGTACCAAGATTTGAAAAAAGAAATTTTGGTGGACACGGATGAAGCGGGAGGCAGCTAAGTACGTATCCGAGTGCGATACGTGTAGACGAGTGAAAGATGATCATATGAAGAAATCAGGGCTGCTGCAACCCCTGAAAATCCCGGCATGGAAATGGGAAGATGTGAGCATGGATTTCATTGTGGGATTGCCCCTGACTTCCAACAAACATGATTCCATCTGGGTAATCGTTGACCGGTTAACCAAGACGGCTCACTTCATCCCGGTGCATACACGTTACAATGCCGGTAAATATGCGGAGCTGTACATAGAAAAGATTCTATGCTTATATGGGGTACCCAAGACCATCGTCTTGGATCGAGGTGCATTATTTGTATCTCGCTATTGGGAGCAGCTACACGCTGCATTGGGTACTAAGATGATCAGGAGCTCCGCCTATCACCCTCAGACCGATGACCAAACAGAGAGGGTGAATCAAGTAATAGAAGACATGTTGAGAGCATGTGCCATCCACCATGGTAGGAACTGGGATGATCACCTACCGTTGGCGGAATTCTCGTACAATAACGTCTATCAGGCGAGTATCAAGATGGCACCCTACGAAACTCTCTACGGTCGCAAGTGCCGCACCTCATTAAACTGGTGCAAGTCCGGTGAAAGGGTCACCTTCGGGGTTGATGTGGTGAACGACGCCGAAGAGCGCGTTCGGATGATTCAAGCCAACGTGAAGGCCGCTCAATCCCGGCAGAAAAGCTACGCTGATAAGAGGCGTAGACCGCTGCACTTTGACGTCGGGGAACACGTGTATCTCCGATGAAAGGCGTGCACTGGTTCGGTGTGAAGGGGAAACTCGCTCCCTGTTTTATTGGACCCTATGCTATCACCGAGAAGTGTGGACCAGCGGCGTATAGGCTGGAGCTACCGGCATCTCTTGCTGGTGTCCATGATGTTTTCCATGTTTCACAACTGTGAAAATGTCTGAAGCAAACAGCTGCTGTTCCTACCGAAGACATCGGCGAGTTGCAACCGGATTTGTCGTATGATGAATATCCGGTGGCAATTATTGATGAAAAAGCCCAGACCACGCGTAGCCGAACGTTGTGGTTCTACAAGATACTCTGGAGCAACCACACTGCCGAAGAAGCGACTTGGGAGAGCGAGGAATTCCTTCGCTCAAATTGCCCGGAGTTCATGGCATCTCATTACGGGTGAGTTCCTACTACATCATTGTCTCTTATTTTGTAATCTCCGGACGAGATTCTTTTAAGGGGGGAGGGATGTAAAAGCCCAAGAAAGGGGACTTATAAAAACTTTTCATCACCTCACAACAACACAGTTTTTGTTGTGAATATCTTGTGAAGAGCAAGTAACCTCCATCAAAATGATGATTAGAAGGGAAAGCCCTAACCTTCAGAAAATAGGATCTCTACACATGAACATGAGAGGTTGAGCTCACCCCTAGGACGTAAAAAGTCTTGGGAAGGTTCAGGCCAAATTTCATGCAAATCCAACACTTTTTGAGGCACTTTTGGAGGCATTTGAAAAAGGGGCCAATTTGAATGAAAATTCAAATTGCAGCAACTTTCATCACTCAAATTCAAAAGTTAGCTTCATATTCAAACTCAGCACATTTTTCTGAGTTAGTCCACCAATTTTCATCCCCATTGGACTTCATCTTGTCAGGAGCTAAATTTGCAATAATTCAAAACTGAATTTGAATTTCAGTTCAAACATGAAGCAAATTTAGCCAAACAAAATTCAAACTTGAGGACTCAAATTCAAACCAAGACTTGTGGGCTAAGCCTCACATTCAATTGTGAGTAGCCGGGGATAATTGGGTACCAACAGAAATGGAAAATTGAAAGGGGATTAGAGGGGAGGGGGGACCCACCTGTCAGTGGGGGAGTTGTTTCCCAGCCTAACGGGCTCAGTTTCTCGCCGAAGCAATTGCTCCAGGCGCGCCACCGAGACGACCCTCCAGACGCCCCCACGTGAGGCTACACAGCCACCTCCTGCTTCCTCCCTCGCGCTGGCCAGCTGCTTCCGACTCGATCACCACGCACAAACATCGCCAAACCGAGGTGTCGTATCCTATCGTCCGAGAAACGAACGAGTACACGCCGCCGCTTGCACTCGATCAAGAACCCAGCAAAACCGCCGCATACAGCGCCTTCCGAGCAGCAAAACCACCCCGGTCGCTCGTCCTCTACCTCCTCGACGCAAGAACGCTCAAGTTCAGCCCTCCCCATTCCTAGCTCAGCGGCTCTTAGCAACAACCGAGGAAATTGCCGTAGCTCGGCTTGCAGTGACAGCCCAACCGAGGGGCTTTCACGCCCGAGCTAGGACACTCAGAGGAGCGTCAGAGACCCCTGCAGCTCCTCGCCAAACTCAACTCAAGCCGTGATCAGTCGAGCAGGAATTTGGAGATTTCCTTTCGGTCCGTGTAAGGTGACCGAGGGTGAGATATCCTAAAAATTTCATCGCGATTCTTGTTTCTAGGCTACCAAACCATGCACACATGAACTTGACTGGCTAGCGATCGATTTCCCTTCACAACCCTAGCCTTAAACACCACATAGGCCAATAATTTCTAGTCTTCCCGAGCTCGATCGTGGCCACCACTCTCGGGCGCACGGTTAACTCATGGTAGCCGACGTTTCCGCGCTCGGTTGTGTCGTTGTCAGGTTTCCCTAGCATCCGATGATGCTTTAGAGCCCACCACTCGAGGTTTTGGGCGGGCTAGGGCCACCAGCCGACGTCGCCGGACTCGATCTGAGGGCGCCGCCCGTCGCCCGACTTCTGGGGACCCCTAGAGCTCACATCGAGCCCGAAAACGGCTTCCCCGATCCTCAAAACCCCTAGGCGGTGAAAGGTAGGCCCGGAGATGGCTTAAGAGGGAGGGGCCCAGGGGGAGGAGAAACGGCCGGCTAGGAGAGCGCGCGCGGGAAGAAGTGAACGGGAGGTTGAAGATGAGGTGCCGGCCCCACTTGTCAGCCACACGGCGGTTGAACTAAGATCCTCTGTGGCTGCTGATATTTTGTGTATACACCGTGGGAACTCAGTAACACCGTGTGTTCTCGGTTTTCACTGGCTGAGATTTAAAGTGTGGGCCCAGGTCCTTTTCGAATAGCAAAACAATTCCAGTTTAAGCCCAAATTTAGAAATTCATAACTTTGTGTAGGAAGCTCCAAATTCAGTGAACCAAATTTTTATGAACTCAAGATTGTGAGTACTTTCCAGCAATACAAATTTCAGCTCATGAAAGTTAATAGTTTTCCAGAATTAAATACCTAAGTTTTAAACTGTTGGGAATTTTATCTGGAGAATTACTTCATGAAAAATTCTGAAATTTGGCTGAGAGGTTCATTGGAAAATCCTTGTGTCACAGTAAAGTTTCCAGACTCATCCAAGTTCATTTAGTCCCCTAATGGTGTGATTAAGTGAACTGCCCTGAGAAAATAGAATAATGTACAGAAACATTATTCAGATTTTCTCAAATCTTGTTTAGGGCATAACTTTCTCTAAAATTCCTCAAATGACATGGAACCAGTTCCATTAGAACCATCTTAAATTCTAGTTTCCATAAAGTAATGGTTGGAGCCATGAAAACCCCTGGAATTACTTAGAGGCTCAAATATTGACCAAATAGGCTTTTATTTGTACAAAGCTCAAATGAACTTTGTTTCAAATTAAACTTGGTCAAGACTCTGGTTAGGACCCTACCAAGCCACCATAAAAATTTCAGAACCAAAGGGGAGGGTTAGCTAGAGTTATAGTAATTACTTATTCAAGTTTACACATTGCATTTAAATTGACATATAGCATATAGTTAATGTGTAGTCGCTGAAGGCGAGGAGACTCCGGAAGTGCTCGACTTCTTCTTTCCAAAAGAAGACCTAACCCCTGACCCGCAGCAACAAGGCAAGCCCCGGTTTGCATTAACCTTTTTATAAAGTTTTGCTTTGTTTACATGTCTCGTGTGAAGTATGAATGTGCATTAGGTGTAGGATGGATGGAACCCCACTTGCATAACCAGAATTTGCCTATAAGAGTGAGCATAGTGTCTAAGACCTCAAGTAGACAGGCTATGCTTAATGATTCATAAGACTTCGGTACAAGTCGAGTAGTTAGAATCTACTCGCGAGTTTAGGCTTGGGACACACGGGATTGGTTCGAGTGATGTGAGATCAGTTTAGAAATGAAAATGAGACTAGTCAGGGGCTAGGGCGCAGCAAGAGGAAGTCTTGTGTGCGCAGCCCTGTCCATGTCGATTAAGGACTGATCCGTGTGCGGCCCTGCTGAGCAAGTATTGAACGTACTGTAGGCATATCGGATATATGGGCCCCGATAAACCGATGTAACCTAAACCTCCGGACGTCGAGGCATACCACACCGATTTATAGGTGTAGGTCTAGGGCAGCAAGATGGAAATCCGCTAACGGGCATAGAGAGATGCTCCGTGTAAGGAACCTCCTGTCCGTTTCGGTGCGACCGGTTCGACGTTTGGGCTGTTGGGTGAAAGGTTGTCCCGTACGACATCGAGTGAGCGTGCTGTGCAGCTCCAGGGGTGGGCGTACGTGACGTGCTCTTTGGGTTTTCCCTGAAGGTGTATATCGAGTCGATTCACCATCCCTCACGGTGACGAGTACCGCTTGTTCACTGCATCGTAACATAGATAATTTATGAAATATGCTGATTCAATATTGCTGTTATGATCTAATTGTATTGTTATATGTGTGCCACCAAATATTGCTCACTAAATTTCATATTTATGAACTGTTAACTTGTGGCTAAAAGATGAACTAAGGATGAACTTGTAGGCGTGTCCGTTTGCTGAAATCTTACCGTCCCATGTTCATTGTACACTACATGTAGAGTTTCATGCCTAGGTGAGTCGGTTAAGTCTTGTTGAGCCATCGTGCTCATGGTTGCTTCTTAAGTGTTTTTCAGGTGAGGAGCCATCCACGGACTCGGTTTACGAGTCCACCGGCGAGGGTTACCCTCCGTCGGGGACCACGGCTGAGTGGGAGCCGTACACGCCGCGCTGATCTGAGGAGTGCAGCTAGTGTGGGTTGCCCTAGGGCTGGGCAGCCGACTTTTGCTAGATAGGAGGGCGTGAGTTGTATACTTTAGACTTCCGCTGTGTAATATAAATATAGTTTGTAACTGAGGATTGTACATGTTTGTACAGTTCAGTTGGTTTCCCATGTAATAAAAGGTGTCCTTATGATGTGTGCTGTCAGGTGTCGCATCGCGCAGCACCACCCTCTGCGATCCTGGATGAGCGGATTCCGGTCCGCCACAATTATAATCGATTTACTCCTGCAGGGTTACCCGAATAACCCATCACGTACGCCCGTACTCGATGTTGCCTACAACAACCATCACGGATGTTGTACGCAACCACCTTTCATTCGTTAGCCAAGTGTTGAACCAGTCCTATCGTCCTGAGCAGAAGGTCTCTACACGGAGCATCCTCGGTGCCTGCTAGCCGGTTTACACCTCGCTGCTCTCAACCTACCCTCTGGAAGACAAGCAATGCCTCAACATATCGCTACCCGAATTACATTGGTTTCCCGGTTCCCATATAGCCGGTAGGTCTTCAGTACAGTTCTACCTTGTTCATCTGGCCCGCACACGGCTCTGTCCTCAATCGACACAAGCAGAGCTATGGAACCAAGGACCCAAACTCCTTCCGCCCTTACTCTCCGCTCGGTCTCATTTTTATGCCATGTGTTTCATTGTCTATCTCTCTAACCGAGTGGTGTGCCTCTAAGCATATTCTCGTGAGTAGTTCCAGCTACTGGACTTGTTCCGAATCCTATATCATTTTAGCATTGCAGTGGCTACTCGAGGATCAAGTCTTAGACCCAAAATCATTGGTTCTCTTGGCTATGCAAGTGAATTTTAATTCAAGTCTCTAATGCACATCATAAGAAATGCATGATGTAAGTGATCATAACAATAAACTTTAAAAATAGGTTAATACAAACCAGAGCTTACCTTGCTGCAGGTCGTCTACCAAAGGTTCTTCCGGAGGAATAAGGTCCAGAACCTCCAGGTCTTCCTCGACCTTAACGACTACACGAAATAAAAATACGATGTGTGTCAAATTTAAATGCATTTGGGGTTGAAGTGATAATGTAAATACAAGAACTAAAGCTAGACAGCCCTTTTCACTCTGAAATTTTTACTGTGGCTTAGTGACAACCTAAATAGGGACTTGGACAAATTTCATTTGAAGCAATGCTTATTTGAGCCCTGCACAAATAAATGTATATTTGGCCATAATTAGAGCTTATATGGTATTCTAAGGATTTTAATGGAACAAGCCATTACTTTTTGGAAACTAGAGTTTATTATGGTTCTAATGGAATTGGTTTCATCTAATTTGGATAATCTTAGAATAAAACATGAGCTAATGAAGTTCAGAGAAATACTGAAAAATGTTTCTGGACATTTTTCTTTTTCTCTGGATCAGTTTACTTAATCACATCATTAGGTGGACTAAATGAGCCCGGATGAATTTGAAAATTTTCATGTTACTCAGAGATATTCCATGGAACATCCTGGCAAAATGTCAGAATTTTTCATAAAAGGAATCTCCAGTTAAAATTCCCAAGAGTTTAAATTTTGGAGAATTAATTGTGGAGAAATAAGGGGTTTCATGGAGTGAAACTTGATTTTCTGGAAAGTACTCAAAGCGATGAATCAAGCAAAATTTTGTTCACTCAATTTAGACAGACCTATACAAAGTTATGGGCCTCTAAGTTTGGGAAATTTCTGGAAAAAGAAAAACCCGTGCACAAACACTGCCAGTGCCCCCCCCCCCCCCCCCCGTCAGAGTCATCTTCAACCTCGCCCAGGGGTGACTGCACGCCGGGCAGAGGAATGACGAGGCTCGATCTCCGGAAACGGTGGACCATTTTCGATGATCTTTCGCGCTACACGCTCCTCAGACCAAGCCCTAGCAACCGGACAAGGTGGTGCGGCATGACAACGATGGGAACCCGGTCGGCATCGGCGGCGGTGATAGGTGGCATGGCGCCGATGGTGAACAACGTGTTCCTATCCTTTCCCGATGCCCTAAGTGTCTGTAAAGCATCACTGGAGCTCGAGGAAGGTGATGGTGCTCCCAAACCTTGCGGCAAACGACCGGAAGTAGAAGCTCGACGGTGACCCGAGCTCTTCTTGCCAGCGGCAGCAAAATGCCGGCGCACAGCTCATTGGATGGACGGTTCTTCGTGGTTTTTGTCCAAGGTGGTCGTGAAGGGTCCTAGTTTCTATATACACACTACAATCCGAGATGATCAACCATGCGAGGTGAATTTCCCAGTTTGGTTGGCGTCGGTTCTATACGGTGATCACTGGTAAACATGAAATTCCGGCTAGCCCACACTAAACGTGAGCTAGGGGGTTCGGGAGGATCTACTGGACCTCAATGCTAACGTCTGTGTGCAGTTGGTTGCGTCGGAGGAGCTCGGACATGGTCGGGCGATGGTGATCCGCAGATGTGCGGCGGCGGTGAACAGGGGAAGAAAACGGCTCGGTGTAGCTCGAGGAACGTCAGTCACGAGCTGCTGACGGACGGAGAACGTCGAGTGAAGGTCGGTGCTGCTACTGAGCTGCTCAGCTGAGCGTGAAATCCATCAGAGCAGGGTGATCACCGAGGAAGGGAAAGTTTCTGCCGTGCGGTCAGTTCTCGGTCGAGCGCACGAGCAAGGAGCGAAAATATCGGTGAAATGGTCCGGGACTCGACCGAGTGTGAGGCTGAGGAGACCGGGAAACAGCTCGGTGGCCAAAGGATGCAGGAACCTGCTGGATGATGTTTGCTTGCCATGGTGTTCGGGTGTGAGTGCGCAAGAAACCGAGCAAATACCGTGGAGTCGGTTCTCTCGGCTGTTTCAGTGACGATGGGGTCCAAAGTCTCTAAATTGTCCTCACAGATTGAATCCCCTACTGCTCTTAAATAATGTGACCACCCTGTCCTTGATAATTTGATCAAACCACATTTTTGGCCTTCCGAATTTGAATGATTCAAAGTGAGATTTGGCTTTAATGAATTTGGAGAAATTGTGAAGCTGAGATTCAAATTTGATTTGAATTTGCTCAAAATAGCTCATGTCAAGATCAACTACAGATGGAATGAAAATTGGTTGATGAGCCCATAAAAATGTGCTGAGTGTGAATATGAATCCCTCTTTTGAATTCATGTGATGCACTACAGGAAAAAGTGAAATTAACAACGGCCAAAATTATTAACAACGGTACCGTCATTAATGAAAATGTTGACGACGGCGTATAATGGCCGTCACGAATAACGTACTTATTCATGACGGTTGACTTAGATCGTCGTGAATAATCACGTTAACCACGACGGTCAGCTCTGACCGTCGTGAATAAGTAGCTTATTCACGACGGGACCAGTCACCATCGTATTCACCACCTTATTTACGACGGCCGGTTCCTGGCCGTCGTAAATAAGGGCTATATACCCGCCCGTGCCCGCCGACCCCGACCCGTTCTGCTGCAGCCCTCGCGCGCCACCCCCCTCCCCCGAAAGAAAAATTTTGTCAAGGCTAAACAACAGCGTAATAGCACTGATATACAGACTCGAAAATCATTTTGGGGTCAGGTTAGAACTTATTTGTTGTTACATCAACTATTAGAGACGAGGCTTGCTCATCTCGTCTCTCATATATAGGCCACATACTAGAAATGGAGATTTGACTCATGGGTCACATACTAGAGCTGGGTATTAGAATCATTCTTATATGGGTTCCAAATCCTAGAGAGGCTCTTTGTTTAGTGTCTCGGATATGAAAGTAAGTTTAGACATCATTGTATTACTCAATTTGTTCACACCGCACATAAGTAGGGAAAGGGCGATGCACTGGGTTGGCTTCAGGTTGCTCTGTGTGTGTGTGTGTGTGTGTGTGTGTGTGTGTGTGTGTGTGTGTGTGTGTGCTGGCTGGCTATTTATAGTGGTTGGTTATAACTGAGGCCTAAATTTAAAGATCTGAAAAGATAGATGATGAATTGTAATTATTTATTTGACTGTCTGTCTTGTTGAGGTTTCACACCAACTTATCATGGTTTTTATTGATGAGTTCCCTACCAAACAGCGACGCCCCGGCCGGCCCTCTGCCGCCGCCCCGACCCGCCTCACCCCGACCAGGCTCCGCCTGGCCCCAGCCCGTTAAGGTTTTTTTTAATTAGTTTTAGTTACTTAATTAGTTTAGTTATTTAGTTTAATTAGTTATTTAGTTTAAATTAAATAGTTCAGTTTAGTTTGCAGTTATTTTTTAATTAGTTTATTTTAGTTTAATTAGTTTAATTTAGGTGATTAATTTGTTAACAAATCACATAGTTAGTTTGTAATTAGTTTGTTTTAGTTTTAAATTAGTTTATAATTAGATTGTTTAACTAGTTTGTAATTGTTTAATTAGTTTTTAATTGTTCGATTAGTTTTATAAGTTAATTAGTTTTAATTATTTAATAATCATATGTATATTAACGGGTTTCGGGCCGACCTCTCATGACCCGATACGGCCCGACTCGGCACGACCCAACCCGGCACGGCACGGCCTGACCCGGCATGGCACGGCCCGACCCGGCATAGGCCCTTTTGAACTTTCAACTCTGACATACTTACCCCCTCTTTCTTACCAGTTACCCCCTCTTTATCGTTCTTTTGTGTCACGTAAATGACTGAAAAATGAAAATGAGTAACATAACCTATAAAAATTAATTACCCGTTTCCAATCTGCACGTCTCACATGCGACAGGCATGTGAGGCGTGCAGGTTCGGAATTGTCCATTTTTGGACAGCTTGAGAGTGACCAAGGACGTGCTTTTGATGAGTTAGATATGGGGTCTGGATCTGGACTTGATTTCGACAGCATAACCCTAATGTTCTCTGCTGCACTGTTTTTGGTCGTGCAGTTGTAGAACAACGGGATTATGCTGCCAAAATTTTATCTGGATTCAAACTCCGTGTCTCGTCATAAGCACGTTACCTCGGTCATTCTTGGGTAGGTTTATGACCTATCTGCCTAGTTGTAGAGATTGTGACAAGGCATAGAAATGTACTAATAATGATTTATCCGCTTTGAAGGTATAACCTCATACATGGCCGAAGACCAGACATGAATGTATTCTGGTTAGAAAAAGAAAGGGCATCACTCAGAGGCACAGCTCATTGGATGGACGGTTCTTCGTGGTTTTGGGCCAAGGTGGTCGTGAAGGGTCCTAGTTTCTATATCCAGACTACAATCCGAGATGATCAACCATGCGAGATGAATTTCCCGGTTTGGTTGGCTTCGGTTCTATACGGTGATCACTCGGTAACATGAAATTCCGGCTAGCCCACACTAAAAGTGAGCTAGGGGGTTCGGGAGGATCTACTGGACCTCGATGCTAAAGTCTGTGTGCAGTTGGTTGCGCCGTAGGAGCTCGGACGTGGCCAGGCGATGGTGATCCGCAGATGTGCGGCGGCGGTGAACAGGGGAAGAAAACGGCTCGGTGTAGCTCGAGGAACGTCGTTCATGAGCTGCTGAGGGACAGAGGACGTCGAGTGAAGGTCGGTGCTGCTACTGAGCTGCTCAGCCGTGCGTGAAATCCACCAGAGCAGGGTGATCACCAAGGGAAGGAAAGTTTCTGCCGTGCGGTCAGTTCTCGGTCGAGCGCGCGAGCAAGGAGTGAAAATATCGGTGAAATGGTCTGGGACTCGACCGAGTGTGAGGCTGAGGAGACCGGGAAACAGCTCGGTGGCCAAAGGATGCAGGCACCTGCTGGCTGATATTTGCTTGCCGTGGCGTTCGGGTGTGAGCGCGCAAGAAACCGAGAAAATATCGTGGAGTCGGTTCTGTCGGCTGTTTCAGTGACGATGGGGTCCAAAGTCTCTAAATTGTCCTCACAGATTGAATTCCCTACTGCTCTTAAATAATGTGACCACCCTGTCCTTTATAATTTGATGAAACCACATTTTTGGCCTTCAGAATTTGAATGATTCAAAGTGAGATTTGGCTTGAATGAATTTGGAGATATTGTGAAGCTGAAATTCAAATTTGATTTGAATTTGCTCAAAATAGCTCATGTCAAGATCAACTACAAATGGAATGAAAATTGTTTGATGAGCCCATAAAAATTTGCTGAGTGTGAATATGAATCTCTCTTTTGAATTCATGTGATGCACTACAGGAAAAAGAGAAATTAACAACGGCCAAAATTATTAACAACAGTACCGTCATTAATAAAAATGTTGATGACGGCGTATAATGGCCGTCGTGAATAACGTACTTATTCACGACGGTTGACCTGGACCGTCGTGAATAATCACGTTATTCACGACGGTCAGCTCTGACCGTCGTGAATAAGTCGCTTATTCACGACGGGGTCAGTCACCATCATAATTACCACCTTATTTACGACGGCCGGTTCCTGGCCATCGTAAATAAGGGCTATATACGCACCCTGCCGGCCGACTCCGACGCGTTCCGCTGCAGCCCTCGCGCGCCACCGCCCCTCCCCCGAAAGAAAAATTGTGTCAAGGCTAAACAACAGCGTAATAGCACTGATATACAGACTCGAAAATCATTTAGGGGTCAGGTTAGAACTTATTTGTTGTTACATCAACTATTAGAGACGAGGCTTGCTCATCTCGTCTCTCATATATAGGCCACATACAAGAGATGGAGATTTGACTCACCGGTCACATACCAGAGCTGGGTATTCGAATCTTTCTTATATAGGTTCCAAATCCTAGAGAGGCTATTTGTTTAGTGTCTTGGATATGAAAGTAAGTTTAGACATCATTGTATTACTCAATTTGTTCACACCGCAGATAAGTAGGCAAAGGGCGATGCACTAGGTTGGCTTCAGGTTGCTGTGTGTGTGTGTGTGTGTGTGTGTGTGTGTGTGTGTGTGTGTGTGTGTGTGTGTGTGTGTGTGTGTGTGTGTGTGTTGGCTCGCTATTTATAGTGGTTGGTTATTACTGAGGCCTAAATTAAAAGATCTGAAAAGATAGATGATGAATTGTAATTATTTATTTGATTGTCTGTCTTGTTGAGGTTTCACACCAACTTATCATGGTTTTTATTGATGAGTTCCCTACCCAACAGCGCCGCCACGGTCGCCCCCGGCCGGTCCTCCGTCGCTGTCCCTACCCGCCTCACCCCGACCAAGCGCCGCCCGGCCCCAGCCCGTTAAGGTTTTTTAATTAGTTTTAGTTACTTAATTAGTTTAGTTCTTTAGTTTAATTAGTTATTTAGTTTAAATTAAATAGTTTAGTTTAGTTTAGTTTGTAATCATTTTGTAATTAGTTTATTTTAGTTTAATTAGTTTAATTTAGGTGATTAATTTGTTAATGAATCACTTAGTTAGTTTGTCATTAGTTTGTTTTTAGTTTTAAATTAGTTTGTAATTAGATTGTTTAACTAGTTTGTAATTGTTTAATTAGTTTTTAATTGTTCAATTAGTTTCATAAGTTAATTAGTTTTAATTATATAATAATTATATGTATATTAACGGGTTTCGGGCCGACCTGGCACGACCCAGCACGGCCTGACCCGGCACGACCCAACCAGGCACGGCCCGACCCGGCATAGGCCCTTTTGAACTTTCAACTCTGACATACTTACCCCCTCTTTCTTATCAGTTACCCTCTCTTTCTCGTTCTTTTCTCTCACGTAAATGACTGAAAAATGAAAATGAGTAACATAACCTATAAATATTAATTACCCGTTTCGAATCTGCAGTCTCACATGTGATAGGCATGTGAGGCATGCAGGTTCGGAATTGTCCATTTTTGGACAGCTTGAGAGTGACCAAGGACGTGCTTTTGATGAGTTAGATATGGGGTCTAGATCTGGACTTGATTTCGATAGCATAACCCTAATGTTCTCTATTGCACCATTTTTGATCGTGTAGATGGAGAACAACGGGATGATGCTGCCAAAATTTTATCCGGATTCGAACTCCGTGTCTCGTCATAAGCACGTTACCTCGGTCATTCTTGGGTAGGTTTAGGACCTATCTGCCTAGTTGTAGGGATTGTGACAAGGCATAAAAATGTACTAATAATGATTTATCCGCTTCGAAGGTATAACCTCATACATGGCCGAAGACCGGACTTGGATGCATTCTGGTTAGAAAAAGAAAGGGCATCACTCAGAGGAGTGGTTCACCAAGATAGATGCTTTTATACAACGAACTTTTTCGTTGTTCAACAACAGTATGGTGCGGTGCGCATGTACCAAATGCCAGAATGCGATATTTTTTGACATGTGACGTTTATGTTTCACTTGTGTCAAAACGGTTTCATGCAAAAGTATTAGATATGGTACTTTCACGCCGAGACACGTTCCGAAGCTGTAGAAGATGAAGTGGTGGATGATAGCACGGTAGCCGATAGGATGGACGAGACGCTTGAAGCCATAGATCCTGAGTTGAAGGAGGATGCTCCTACAACGGAGGTTGAAATGTTCTTTATGCTTCTCAAAGCTATTGACGAGCCACTGCATGAACACCCAAAAGTGACTCTTCTTAATTTCAGGACCAGACTTATGGCAATAAAGTCTAAGTATTTCTTCTCAAACAATTGTTACAACGAGATTATCAAATTGATCAGCGATATCCTTCCTCAACCACATAAAGTGCCAAAAGATATGTACCAGTCCAAGAAATTGATTTCTGGTCTTGGTATGAAATATGAGAAGATTAATGTCTGCCCAGCCAACTGCATGCTTTTTCAAAAGAGCACGCCAACGAGAAGAAGTGCTTACAATGTGGCAAATCGAGGTTTGTCGAGGTTGATAATGACGAAGGAGAGCATGTACAGATTGAAGTCCCACATAAGCAGCTTCGTTGCTTTCCTGTCACACCTTGGCTGAAGCGCTTGGTTCTTTCAAAAAGAATTGCTAGACATATGAGATGGCACAAAGAAGGTGTACGTGAGAACCTCAGAGTCATGGTGCACCCGTCCGACGGTGAGGCATGGAAGGTGTTGGACCGCTTTGATCCAGATTTCACCAACGATGCAAGAAATATTCGCATCAGTTTAGCGAAAGATGGCTTCTCACCGTTCAGTACAAACGCCACTCCATACTCATGTTGGCCTGTGTTAACTATTCCGTACAACTTACCACCATCTCTCTGTATGAAGTATGAATTCGTGTTCCTTTGCATCATCGTTCCTGGACTAGATAATCCTTGTTCACGCGTCAACGTGATGTTGAAGCCGATGTTTGAAGAGTTGAAACTGTTATGGACAGGAATCAGTGTGTACGATTGTTACAAAAACAGAAATTCATCCTTCGAGCTGCATACTTGTAGTCTGTTCATGATTTCTCCAGCATACGGCATGTTTTCCGGCTAGAGTACTCATGGTCGTTTGACATGTCCGATATATTCTGCGGACACGGAATGTTTTCGTCTTAGACATGGTGGCAATATATGTTACTTCGATTGTCATCGACGTTGGCTACCTCCGAATCATGTGTTTAGTCAACAGTGAAATGCGTTCAAAAAGAACACCGTTGCCACAAAAAGACCACCGCAACGTTTCAATGGGTCAGAGATATGTGCCATGTTGGACAAGCTAGTGCCAAATGAAAATCATCCTGGATATTTTCTTGGTTACGGAGATGACCACAATTGGACTCATGTATGTATCTTATGGGAACTACCATATGTGAATTCATTAATTCTAATGCATAACATTGATGTCATGCGCCAGGAGCGTAATATGAACGAATGCATCATAAGCACATGTTTGGATGTGATGGGAAAAACGAAAAATAATATGAAGGCTCAAAAAGATTTGGCAGAGGTTTGTAACGCTGAGATTGATGAGGTTTACCAAGAACAAGAGTTGTCAGACTCTTTTGTCATTGAACCTGGTCTAGGCCTCGATGAGTTAGTCGGAGATGCTCAAGATTTACAAACTCGTGAAATGCGAAAATGAAAACAAAAAACAATCACGACAAAAGATCGGTGGTATGGATTAGGGAGTAGAGTTCATGGTCGTGATACTGATGAATTTTGAAACAAATTTCAACTAACATTTCTTTTATCTCGTCTTTCGTCTTATATATTTTCCTTTACATTCATTACCAACTTTTTCTTTTTAATAGGATGTTGTCGAGCAGTGGTAGGGGGAAGGGAAAGGCGAAGAGTGTAGCTAGAGGTTTCCTGCATTTGGCAACTGACGTCTTTTAGGGCAGTATGTCTAGCGGGCTTTCTGCTAGATGGGCTGCTTTGATGAGTCAGCTACCAGAGCTGAGAGGCGTAGCAGTCGCCTTACAGCGGTCAGACGAGGTAAATATCATTTCGTGAATCGTATAATGTCAATAATTACTTCATTCATCTACATTACTATTCTTTTAAAATATCAGGACGACTCTAGGTCGTGGGGCTCAGAGACGAGAGGTCCTCTGCAGCCAACATAGGCTCACCACCCTTCGGTGTCTGGTAGCCAGCTTGTGGATCTGCTTCTGGACCCTTCCAGTGACCACTCCTCCGGGTCACCTAACGTCAAGCCACCTCAGAGGCGTCGGACTAGGAGGAGGCACTATGTGGCTCCTCCTCCTGCTCCTGCAAACCTTGATGACCGGATTGTTATTCATCCGGTTGGCGATATGTAAGTAAATCTCTAACTCTTCAATTTAGATTATTTTAGTGTTATGGATGTATTTATTTATCATTCTCTATTGGTTCTTGGTACGATGACTCGTTCACGGGTCAAGGACGACACAAGAATGTGAACAGTGTCCCCACCACGTCATGGGACGATTACGCCACAGGCTAGCACGCCACATTATAAGAATGAAATATATTTTTATGTAATACAAATCTATAATATGGTTAATACCAATGATGTATAAATATGTTTTTCCAGGCACGGTACCATTTGGAGGACGAGGCCGAGGTGGACTATGCCAGAGCCATGTTCCATAAGAATGCCCGGAAGCTCGTTACACAGTCACTATCGAACGCAAGAATTCAAGCGACGAGAGTGTACATGAAGCTGCTTCCGGAAGAGGCTGAGCTGGGGCATTCAGGAACGTTGCTCCCAGGTACTTGACGGCGGAGCAGTACGTAGAGGTAAATTGTAAAATATTTTTTTTAATGTGGAAGAAGCACAATAGGTAAAATGTCTATAACCTAATAATAAATAGATGCAGGTTGGTGTATCCTGGTTAGACGGTTGCCAGGAGAACCACCGTGACCTGTGTGCTCTATGGGCGAGTTAGGGGTTCCATGAAGTCTCTAGAACGTGCCGACAGAGCAGAGGGATGGATGGGAAGCACACATTTGGTGCGGACAGCTACTTACGTCTAGCTAAACACATGGTAAGTGTGATTAATATTGTTTTCAAATATTTTTAAATTATTAATTGTACTAACACATATATATAGGAGCGCGAGAGCGGTCAGTTGCCGACTCTGATTCAGGTCTGGAAGAGGGGTCACAGGGGAAGTGACCCGTCACAGCCTCACCAGCTGTGTTTTCGGGTGGTGTTGGAAGCGCTGGTGAGTTGTTTTGTATTTGTATTGAGTTTTCTTAAATAGTTTTATGATATTATCTTTTCATATTTGTAGGCAAGGTATGGGTAGAAGGCGGAGTGAGTTCACGGTGAAGGCTTCAATTGGCAGAGCGCGCCAATCATCACACAAGCCGCGTATGCAACCGGAGGCGGGAAACCTCACGGACGGTGAGTTCTCTAATTTCGTTTAATGTCAATGAATTCGAGATACAAAAATTTAATAATCTTTCTTCTTTTATAGGTTCTCCATCTTCGATGGAGTTGTCGACTCGAGGGAGGCACAACCTTCCTCGAGTTGCTCTTCATCACTACAAACAGGAGCGAGGCAGGCTCGCTCCCTGGAGCTCCAGAGTGTCTGAGAGGAGCTCCGCAGGATACAGGAGGAGCTCCGGCTTGAAAGGGAGCGTCAAGCCGCGGATAAGATGGCTCGGGACAAGTATCAAGACTCGTCCATGCTACAGATGCAAGCAGCAATGCAGGTATGTATTGGTCATTTTACTTAATATTTCTAACATATCAATGATGGTTATGTCATAATGTTTTGTGTTCACAGGCTATCGCGCCGGGGAAGTCGGACGTCTTCCCATACTGGCAGCCCCCACAGGAGCCATGGGCCCGTTTACCGGAGCAGAGGTACAAATTTACTCAAACTTACACAACATAGCCATATTTTATAAATTTAACCAAATTTCTTAGAATATCACCAAACTTAGTCAAACATAGACAAAACTAGTTTAACTTGATCATTTATAGGTTATAGGAAGCTAAATTGGGCAAACATGCATTTTTAAACTCATATCTTGTCTAACTACACTTATACATAACGGTGCTCCGCGACCGAGGCTCACACGCCATCGCCGCAGCTACCAGGAGGACGAAGGCTCGAGGACGACTTTCCGTGTTCTGGAGGTAGCGGACGTGGTAGTGCGTAGTGTGTTGTGTTGTGTGTGTGTGTGTGTGTGTGTGTGTGTGTGTGTGTGTGTGTGTGTGTGTGTGTGTGTGTGTGTGTGTGTGTGTGTGTGTGTGTGTGTGTGTGTGTGTGTGTGTGTGTGTGTGTGTGTGTGTGTGTGTGTGTGTGTGTGTGTGTGTGTGTGTGTGTGTGTGTGTCTAGTGTTCATGAATTACTATTATGTTTATAATGTTTTGACTACTGCCTCTGTGAGCTGGCCATCGAGCCATGGCTGGCCTATAAGCTAGGGCAGAATTTTCTCATTTTAAAAAATTACCAACCTTATTTACCAGAATTATTTATGATGGCCCGCCCCGTCGTCAATAGTAGTATGGGGACCACCCTGTGGTTCACCCATTCCCGGATCGCAGAGAGTGGTGCCGTGCGATGCGGCACCCAACAGCACACAAAAAAGAATATGAACAACGTACAAACTTTTATTTTACATAAAACAGAGGAAGTCTTTTTACAAAAACTTAATTATACAGCGGAAGTATTATACATAGCTAGTCTCAAATCCTATATACGCAAAAGTGCAGCAGTCCAGCCCGGGGACGCTACACACTAGCAGCATAGAACTGGAGATCACGGCGGCATGCAGGGCTCCAGCTTGGCCGTGTACCCCGATGGGGGCATCGCCTCGTCCTCGGAACCTTACTCATAACTCTCACCTGCACACAGCTCAAATATTGCAACCGTAAGCACGATGGCTCAGCAAGGCTTAACCGACAACCCTAGTCATGGAACTCTACATGCACCGATGTGTAATATAGGAAAAAGACTTTGCAATAAAGACACGACTACATGTTGATCCTTCTTTCAGTTTTATAGCAACAGTTTCATGTTCCTTAGGCAACCCTCACATCGGAAGTCCACAATCAAACAAGAAACGCTTTCCTCCAATGTGGTGATGCCCAAAGTGGAAGATAAACTTAATTAGCTCTACAGCTACAACATACAAGGTTTCAAGACATTAAGAGTTCAATGCAGCATATTCATCTGGCTTATTTCACTTCTTACTATGTCACAGCGCAGTGAACAAGCGGTACTCAAATAACCGTGAGGGACGGTGATTGCAATCAATAGACACCCGGATAACATATCACATACACCCACTTTCAGAAGTGTGGTGCTTCACACCTTCCTACTCTGTTGTATGCAACAACCTTTCAAAGGCAACCCAAATGCCGAACCGGTCCATCCGTAACGGGCAGGAGGTCCCCGCGTGGAGCGTGTCTGTGCCCACCAGCAGATTTACACCTTGTTACCCTCAACCCACTCGTATAAAATGGTTGGGTAAGCCTCGGCACCAAGGTTAACCAATTACATCGGTTTCCTGGTTCCCATATGCCAGTATGCATCCGGTACTGTTCAAACTTGTCCAGCAGGGTCGCACACGGCTCGGTTCTCAATTGACACCAACAGGGCTACGCACGTGAGACCTCCGCTCACTGCATCCTATCCACCCTGCTGGGTCTCAGTTTCACATACTTAAGCCATTCTCTACCTCTTTCCACACTGTGTGAATAAATAGCTATCTCGCGAGTAGATTCCAACCACTCGACTTCTACCGAGATCCTAAGAACATTAGCATGGCATTCTATACTCATTGAGTTTGTAAACTACCCAACCCTCCATAGGATTTAAAGGTTATGCAAGTGGGGTTTCAATCACCCTAACTCTAATGCAAGCATTTCACCCTAAACATAAGTGATACAAATGAAAACTTTGCAAAAGTACTTAAGTGAAACCGGGGCTTGCTTGGTTGTGAGTTAAACGGAAAGTCAGCGTCTGGTGGGAGGACGTCCAACAGCTCTGGTGTGTCCTCAACTTCAGTCACTATATGAAATGTAACAAAATATATGCATATGTGCAAGTGTTATATAAGAAGTACACTTCTATTTATAGCTACTGTTATTTAGGTTAATTAAAAAGCTTTGGGATTTTTGTAGTGGATACTAGACTCTCTAAGGATGATCTGAGCAAAACTTGGACAAAATTTCATTGCACCTTGTGGTCTCCGAAATTCCCACAAGTACAAGGCTTCTCTGAATCTTGAGCCCAAATATGGAGTTTTAAAATGTCTAACAGTGGATGGTCTGATTAGGGTAAGTCTCCATGGTTCTAACAAAACTTGTTTCACCATTTTGGAGCTACCAACAGGAAGATATGGATTTTTGAAGCTGGACAGGAGTTCTGAAAAGTTTCTGTTTAGAATTTGAATTTCCAATTGAACGCTGAACTTTGGAAGGTAATTTATCCTAGCAAATGAACTCCAATGAAGCTCAAATTTTTACTGGAGATCAGTAACTATGCAAAGGATTATCTTCCCAAATTTGGGAATGTTTCATAAAGAATTGCTCCTGAAATAAATCTCTAAAGTATTTATAAAAACAATTCTACAGAAATTCCTGGGCATTTTCATAGCAAGCAATTTGTTCCTCTGTGAAGTACTCCTCATTAGGATTCCAACAAAATTGGTTTCACCCTTTTTGGAGTTTTCTACACAAAGTTATGGGCTTGCAAAGATTAGCTAATTTCTGGAATTATTTGCTTAACAGAGACATCAAATAATTGTGACCGTGGCCATGTTTTAAATCGGACCAGTGGAATTGCGGCAACACCGGTGGCTATGGAGTTAACCCATGCAGCCACAGCCGGTAACGCGTCGCACCCCGATCCTGCGCCGGGTCTGAGTCACTCACAGGTGGCCCGCGCCTCCCTCGTCTTCTACCTCACGCCCGCGCGCCTCCCCGCGGCTGCCGTCGCCGGAGAGATCTGCGGGACGATGTTCCCGTGCGCCAACCTTCGCCACACTTGCCGCTACTGCCTATTTCCACGCGGGAAATATGCTACCGGTCTTACCCCTCACCGACGATGGCCGGAGATGGGCGTGAGATGGTGGCAGCGACTTTGGTGACTCCGGCGACATGGTACTCCTTCGGTGAGCCTGGAAACCGGCCACGGTTTGGTCCTACAGCACCACCGTGACATGGGGAACCCGGAACACAACCCTGATCCCTCGGAAAACAGCCGGAAGCATAAGCTCACTGTGTGACCGAAGTGGTTTTGCGCCGCCGGGAGGGAAAACACGGAGAACCCTTCGGAATCTGCACGGTTTTGCTAGCTGTTTTGTCGAGAATGGTTGATATGGTTTGTAGAACCTATGCCTAGCCTCTGGTGAAGCCTAACTCCATATGGCTGAGGAATTTCCCGTTTCCGTCACCTCAGTTCAAAGAAACCGCCGGCGACAAACTTCAAATTCCTGCTGACCTAGGCTACATCCTAGCTCCAAACTGGGAGGACAGCAAGAAGGGTCGACAACGCACCTTGGACGCCGGTTGGTTGAGCGTGAACGCGTATGAGGCGGCCTGTCGACAGTGCGGCGTCATGGAGGCAAAGTTAAACGTGGAAGAACCAACTACGCTCTGTTCTTGTGATCGGATCGGAGGAATGTCGTGGACTGTCGTACGGGAGGAACCAGATATCCTTGCACACCTTTCTATGACCTCAACCAGGCGTGACAATACCGGGATGGTGTCGGTAACGGAAGGGCGGCGTTGCGCAACCGAGCGGCGGTCAAGTTACTCGAGCTGAGCAGGGCAGCGAATGAAAGAGTGATGCGACGTTCACGTGGGCTACGGGGCGGTGAAATATCCCTCTCGGCGTGCTGATCTTCCGAGCAGGAGTTGGCGCGGTGGAAATCAGAGGTAGTGGGTCGCAGCCGGCGCTGGCGGTCGCTCGCTGTTCGACCGAAGGCAAAACAGAGGCGGTAAAAGCAATTGGGTGGCTGAAATGTGGACCCCATCCCCTCAATTCTTAATCCATTTTCTGCTGATATTTTTACCACAGCTACTCAAATTAAAGGCTTTGCTTCACCTCAAAGTTATGGTTTGAAAATTTGAATTCCCACTGAGTTGAATTCTAGTGTGAAATTTGAATTGAGTTTGGTTAATTTAATTTGAAATGGAATTTGAACTATTCATTTGCATTGTTCCAAAAGAATAGCAAACCAACTCCCATATCTCTGAATTTTGGCATGGCTGCCAATTCAAATGTGGAGAACAAATTTGTGGAACCAAATTTGCAAATTGAGGAAATTGGGATTTGAATTTGAAATTTAAATTCATATTATAGGGCTTCCTCTTTTAATCCCAAACAAATATTAAAACACCTCCAAATGAGCTGAAATTTGGAAGTATGAATATTTGACATATGAAGATCCAAGTTATGAATTTAGATCTACATGTTGGAAGTGTTTGAGAGGTTTGAATCACCACTTTGAACTCACACCATTATAATTCAAAGTTTTAATTCCCCTCATTTTTCCTAAGTGTAAAAGTGTTGATTTCACATCCCACCAACCTTAAAAAGAATCTCATTCTGAGATTCCAAAAGGAAAGCAAAGTGGGGAAACTTTACCGGGTATACGATGATAACAAGTCCGGATAATTTGTTTGTAGATAGCCCTCGCTTTCCCATGTCGCCTCATCAGCAGTATGGTTACTCCACAAGACCTTGTAAAACCATAAAGTCCGGTTTCTTGTGGCGCGAGTCTTTTCATCGATAATCCGGATCGGATACTCTGTGTATGTGAGGTCCGGTTGAAGAACTTCTATGTCTTCAGTACGGATTTCAGCCGAGGGTTTGAGGCGCTTCCTCAGCTGAGAGATGTGGAAGACGCTGTGAATTCCTGCGAGCGACGCCGGTAACTCCAGGCGATAGGCCACGGGTCCGCATTTTTCAATGATGGAGAACGGACCAATGAATCACGGTGCAAGTTTGCCCTTAACTCCGAAATGATGAACTCCCTTCATCAGAGATACACGGACATAAACACGGTCCCCGATGTTGAAGTGGATAGGACGGCGTCTTTTATCCGCATAGGTCTTCTAACGAGATTGAGCAGCCTTGAGGTTGGCTTGTATTACTCGCACTCGTTCTTCAGCCACATTCACAAGTTCAATGCCGTAGATAACTCGCTCGCCGGACTCGCACCAGTTGAGGGGTGTGCAGCATTTCCGGCCGTAGAGAGCTTCATACGGGGCCATCTTTATGCTCGCTTGATAGCCATTGTTATAAGAAAACACCGTCAACGGCAAATGATCGTCCCAATTTTTGCCGTGGTGGATGGCACAAGCATGTAGCATGTCTTCAAGCACTTGATTCACCCGTTCAGTTTGACCATCCGTCTGCGGGTGATACGCGGAACTTCGGATCAGTTTGGTCCCCAACGACACGTGCAGCTGTTCCCAAAACCTAGCGACAAACAGCGCACCGTGATCTGAAATAATGGAGCGGGGAACACCGTGCAAGCACAAGATCCTTACGATATACAACTCCGCATATTGCTTGGCCACGTACTTTGTATGTATGGGGATAAAATGAGCCGACTTGGTTAGTCGATCGACTATTACCGAAATCGATTCATGCTTGTGAGACGTGAGAGGTAAACCAACTATGAAGTCCATGCTGATATCCTCCCACTTCCACACCGGAATGTTCAATGGTTGCAGCTGTCTGGCTTTACGCATATGGTCGGCTTTCACCCGCCGACACGTATAACATTCAGATACGTACTTTGCGATTTCTCTTTTCATCCGTGTCCACCAAAACCTGGTTTTCAGATCTTGGTACATATTGTTGTTGCTGGATGAATAGAATACTTTGACAAATGAGCTTCGTCCAAGATTTTCTTCTGAAGTTTCATGTCACGGGGTACCACTATACAGTCTTTAAACCATAGAGTGTCGTGTTCATCCCTTCAGAAGCATTTCATTTCGCCATTCTTCATTCTTCTCCGAATGTGCGACATTCCCACGTCTTTCTTCTGAGCTTCCATAATCTCCTCTCATATGGTAGGGACGAGAGCAAGATTATATAATGCCCCATATGGAACCAAGTATAGACTCGGCTCCTCCTCTTCAAGTGGGGTGATGGACAGATTGTTGACATAAGATTTGCGGCTTAAGGCGTCGGCAACCACGTTTGCCTTTCCGGGATGTTAGTGAATTTCGATCTCATAGTCCTTGATCAGTTCTAGCAATCTCCGTTGCCGTATATTCAACTCCTTTTGAGTGAATATATATTTCAGACTCTTGTGGTCGGTGTAGAGGTGCACTAAGTTCCCAAGTAAATAGTGCCTCCACATTTTCAAGGCCAACACCACAGCAGCAAGCTCAAGATAATGAGTCGGATAGTGCTGCTCGTGGTTACAAAGTTGACGTGATCCATGGGCGACCACTCTTCCTCCTTGCATCAATACACAGACAAGCCCGATACCGGACGCATCACAATATACTTCGAAGGGCTTGGTTGTATCCGGTTGAGCTAACACTGGGGCTGTCGTGAGATGCTTCACCAATGCTTGGAAAGCTCCTTCATATGCTGAGATCCAAACATAATTGATCCCCTTCTTCAACAATTCAGTCATCGGCTTAGAAAGCTTGGAGAAGTTCGGTATAAATCTCCGATAATATCCCGCTAACCCGAGAAAACTCCTGACTTCATGGACAGATGTGGGGGGCATCCATTTCAGCACTTGCTCGATTTTGCTTGGATCAACTGCAATGCCTTCCGCAGAAAAAATATGACCAAGAAATGGCACTTGGCAGATCCGAAACTCGCACTTGCTGAACTTGGCATAAAGCTTATGGTCTCGCAATCGTTGAAGCATGATATTCAGGTGTTCGACGTGTTCTTCTTCAGACTTGGAATAAACCAAGATGTCGTCTATGAACACCACCACGAACTTGTCCAACTCCGGCATGAATACTGAGTTCATGAGATACATGAAATGTGCCGGGGCGTTGGTGAGACCAAAGGACATGACGAGGTATTCATACAGCCCATATCTCGTCGAGAAGGCCGTCTTCGGAATATCCTCCGCTTGGATCTTGATTTGGTGATATCCGGAGCGAAGATCCATCTTTGAAAATACACTTGCACCCACAAGTTGATCTAAGAGAATATCGATGCGGGGCAGTGGATATTTATTCTTGATGGTGACGGCGTTCAGAGGTCGGTAGTCCACACACAACCTCAAGGTTTCATCCTTTTTCTTCACAAACAGCGCCGAGCATCCCCATGGCGAGGAACTCGGTGGAATGAAACCCTTCTTAATTAAATCATTGAGCTGCTCCTTCAGTTCAGCTAGCTCATTCGGAGCCATCTTATACGGTCTATGTGATATTGGTGTCGTCCCGGGTACAAGTTTGATCTTGAACTCGACATCCCTTTCGGGTGCATGCCCCGGAGATCATCCGGAAAGAGATCCGGGTATTCACGCGCCACACAAATATCCTCAAGTTTTGTGGCTTCCGTGTTATATGTGGCTGGAGCTTGGTCAAGAATAAGAACATGTGGTTCATGAAGTGGAGAGTTTAGACGAACCACACGTGGAATGATGTCAAGAACAGCACCATGGCAATGTAGCCATGACATTCCTAAAATGACATCAAGTTTTTGACTCTAACATAATTAGAGAAGTCGGGTATAGACTACCATCCAATTGTAATGGTGCTCTATAGACCATTCTATCAGCTGTTATTTTCCCACCCGGAGAGCATACCAAGTATGAACTATTTGTGGGAATGATAGGAAATTAATATTTAATAACATAAGACTGACTTATGAAATTATGGGTGGCACCGGAGTCAAAAAGTATGACTACGGGATGATCTAAATATGAAAACGTACCCGCAAGGACGGGTTCGCCTTCCAGCACATCTTTGATGGCTTAGTGGTGGATGTTGCCGGGTTTTTGTGCTGGTTTCTTGGGCTGATTACGGGGCTGATTTGCACCCTGAAACGGTGCTGCACCCCTGCCCTGTCGCTGCTCGGGGCAGTCCATCGCCATATGCCCGACACGGCCACACGTGAAGCACGTGTAAGATGTCAGGATCCCTCCGAATTGAGGACGGAATCCCGGTGCACGCGGTTGAAACTGAGGCGCACGTGGGACCATCCTTTGCTGCTGCTGTTGCTGTGGTGGATACGATGGTCGTAAGCTTGGCGCATTATATTGTCGACAGCGAAATAGATGCGGTCGCGCCGGTGGCTGCCATCTCTGACCGGATGGTGAGTGATACACCACGCGGTATTTTTGTGGCGCCCCACCACTGCTGCTTGCCAGCGTGCTGCGTTTCCTCTTATCAGAACCACGCTCACGCTGAGCATTTTCTTGGAGAATCGCGGCTTTAACAAGGTCGTTGAATGTGCCGCGATTGCTTTGGGCAAGATGGATCTTCATTTTGGAATTCAGGCCCCGGAAGAACGCATTTCGCTTGTCTTCCTCTGTTCCCACAAATCCTGGCGCATACTGTGCCAGCCGGTTGAATGACCTGGAGTACTCACGAGCACTCCTTTCGCCTTGTTTCAGCGCCAGGAACTCCTGGAGCTTCCTCTCCATAACACAGCGAGGTATATGATAGGCGCGGAACGCCTCCCGGAACTCCGTCCATGTGATGGCATGGCCATCTGGTAAGGAGGCGGTGTAGTTCGTCCACCATGTACCGCTTCTCCTTGAAGTTGTTGCGCTGTGTACAGCGCCTTCTGATGTTGTGCATCGTAGTAAACTGAACATCGCCTCAAGAGTGCGGATGAAACTGTCCGCCTCCAAAGGCTCTTCGGCCTCCGTGAAGACCGATGGATGGGTCTCCAGCAAGTCTGAATATGAACTTTGTTGGGGCTGGCGTTGACCATTGTCTTGGTGTCCTCCCTGACAGGACGCATTTTGCTGCACTAGCATCCGCAGCAACTCGGTTTCCTCATCGCACGAGCCGAGCACTGCGGCGAGAACCTCCGCAAGATTTCTTGGAAGTTCTGGCGGTGGAGGAGGTGGTTGCTGTTGCGTCGTAGTTTGCTCCGGAGGTGGAGACTCATCACCACGAACCTGACTCGGACCTCCCTCCTCTTGCGTTGAACGTGTACGCACCATCCTGCATTCATACCATTCAAACGATCAGCACATGTGGGTTTATTTCATCCAGTCTATACAATAGTAGTGCGAGAATGGAATAAATAATACGCATACAATCACACATATGGATAAAGTATAAACTTTATACAACATATACATCCCTGGACCATGTCACACGATCGAGTTCCAAAATAATGAACTTTATGGATTAAAAGTTCATTTTGACCATCGTGGGTCGCCACGGGATGTTAAGTGTGTTAGTCTGCGTAAATCCTCGCTATTGTACTGAACCCTAACATGTCCTCGCTCGAAATGATATATAAAATGCATTTTCGACTCCAACTCGCTGTTTTACATCAGCCGCTGGATATCGAAAGGTGAAACTAATTGTTTTAGTTGAAAAACTTCAACATGGGGTTCACTGTCCATCTTCTGGTCCAGCTGACCAGTCTGGATAATTCAACTGTTTTGACCACTTTGGAGGCAAAATATGGACTAGAGTTCAACAACAAAATTGTTGTAGACTCAAAAAGGAATCCATATTATATTTATTTGCCTCCATAGCCTTCTTATTTATGAGTTATGTTTTCTACAAGTTGACAGAATTTTCTCAGGAATTTTGACAGCACCTCCTTTGCATGTGGCTGTTTTGTTCACAAGATTACACCTATTCTGCTCTCAATATAGGAAAATACTGAACTACCAAGTTGTAGCATATTTCCTACACTTTCCAACAGTGTCTTACTTGACCCTTAGAGATTTTTGTACAGAAAGTTGTGGTCGAAATACAGAAAATTCCAGAGCGCATTTTGGTCTGTCCTGTTTCTGGACAGTGCCTACTCATCTGAGATTTTCATCCATTTGGAGGGAGATTTTGTTCTGGAGCTCTACAGAAAAGTTGTAGAGGACTTCAAAACCTTTCTATAATGGTATCCCACACCTTGAACCAATCCTATGTTATACCCTGTTTAAGTTCAGCAAAGTTTCTTCCCAAAACAGGGGATGTTGTTCCTAAGTCTTTGAGGTTGAATCTATACTCCCAATTGACTCTTAGTTCAATATGGGAGTTAATATCCCCTAAATGGAAACCTAAACCTTATTTTAAATCTTTTCTTTGAACTATACTTTAATGCAACTAATACTTAGCTCGGTACTACGTTGCCTCACCAAAGAAAAATCCTAAGCCGGTATTCCGTCATATACGTGTCAAATGGTGGAACTAAGAACGTTACTCACAAACGGTTTCTACATGTCATGCGCTAACTGTAACACCCTCAAATCCATTTCCATGCATGCATACATTTTTCATAGAGAAACATTTTTAAAAGAAGTAGAAATGGAGAAAGAATCATAAAAATGGTGGAGTAAGGGAAAAAGATAGCTGAAATGGGCCAATTCCAATTTGCCGAAGTGCGCTGTCGACACTTTCCCCGGCACCACGGGACACATAGCGCCCGTGGAGCTCACCTCTGCGGAGGGGGTAAGGTCCGGCTCCGCGGGACACATGGCGCCTTCGGAGCTCACCTCTGCGGAAAGGATGAGGTCCGGCCCTGTGGGACACGTGTCGCTCTCGGATCTCACCTCCGCGGAGGGGGTGAGGTGCGGCTCCGCTGGACACGTGGCACCCTCGGAGCTCGCCTCTGAGGAGAAAGGAGGCCTGGCTCCGCTGGACACATGGCGCCCTCCGAACTCGCCTCTGAGGAGAAGGGAGGCCCGGCTCCGCTTTACACGTGGCGCCCGCGCTCGCCTCTGAGGAGAAGGGAGGTCCGGCACTGCTGGACACGTGGCAGGCACGGGGCTTGCCTCTGAGGAGAAGAGAGGCCTGGCCCCGCCGGACACGTGGCGCCCACGGAGCTCGCCCCTGCGGAGGGAGCGAGGCTCGGATCTGCTGGCCGCGTGGCAGGCCCGGAGCTCGCCTCTGAGGAGAGGGGAGGCCCGGCCCCCGCTGGACACATGGCACCTCCGGAGCTCACCACTGCAGAGATGCGAGGTCCTTAGGCGGATTTTTCTCCTGTGCGGGGGAGTACCCGGTACTGAGGGTACCGACACAATATCCCCAAGGCTGCCACACCTAACTGAAAAGATAAGTTTGTTGAAATCCAAAATTGAGTTGGACTCTTATTTGAGCACCAATTGGAGTTGGACTCCTCTTTTTCCCCTTATAAATAGAACCTAAAAACCCCCTTGGCCGTAACCCCTTTCTTTTTTCACCCTCCCGAGTCGACGACTTGGACGTCCTAGCCCCCAACTCGCCGAGTTGCACACCCCCCCTCGCCGGAGTTCAGTCGCTGGTGAGCCCGCCGACGAGCCCCATCATGCCTTGCCGTCGCCAGAAAGGAGCCGACGATCATAAGGGAAGTGAGGTAGGTCTTCGTTACCCATCTTACGACGTCGTCGCTGTTTCTACGCATTCGTTTTCTTCTTTCCCTTTGAACAGAAACTTTTTTGTGTGGACAGATCACATTTTTGATCGGTTTTTGACCGTGGAATTGATCTAGATCTTGAGTCAAGATCATCACCACGTCCACACTTGATACCTACACCCTTGTTCATCATAAAACCCCATGAAAGCCCATTAAAACATGCAAGAACATGTACAAACTGGTTTAATAAAACAGCACCATAGGGATTTGCATTCGTCTACATCATTGCATCTTGAGTAGAGTTGTGCATGATGTTTGATTGCTGTAAATTTTGTATGTGCGTGGTCATGAGTAGAAGGACAAGCTCAGGAAGCCATCTACGAAGAACTACAGCGCCAAGACTTCGAGACGCTTGAGCAACCAGAGCCACGGGAGCAAGGCAAGTGCCCCTTGACCATATTGATCCCATGTTTTGAAACTGTTTTGTTTGTGAAAACTCGTGTGCTTGAGTAAACTTGATGGGACACCCTTTTATAAGAGTTTACTAGTTTTGTTAACCATCCTTGTCGACGGGAAAGTTGATGAGTCGGGTATGGTCGTTTTCCTATTTGCTTCGCTTAATCCACGGGATACGGGAAGCTGAATTAAAATATGGTTAGCTACTGCATTCATATGAATAATGATGATGAGAACTTGATGATGTTAATGAGCATGGAATAGGGGGAGATCTAGGCAAGCTTGGTTCATGGATGTTGCTGAATGAGATGGTGGTTTACTTGCCGTAGATCTAAGGACCGGTTTGCCAGCACATGCTAGGAAAACAGTGCCACCACAAGGCCAAATATGGGTGCGGCTTAGCTGACTAATTAGGTGTGTTACTAGCTTATTATGGACCGTGGATGGCGTGTGGAATGGGAGTCGAGAGAGGACTGCTCTTGGAACTGCATGGCACAAGAGGGGGCCCGTGGGTGGGAGAATGGTGATTCAAGCCTGCCAGTAAAACCTTAGTGAGTCCATACATCTAGTAGCCCCTTTGTAAAGGCTATTTTGTGATCTCTTGGTCATACACCGACGGTTGCGTACTGGTATAATGGAGGTTCTGCAGTCGCTGACGGGTGACGAAATCACAAACTTGTGGGTAAAGTGGTGCCACATCTGCAGAGTGTAAAACCATCATGATAGCCATGCTTCCGGTCAGAAGCACCTGGCCAACTCACATGATTAGAGAGAAAACAAGGGATGGACGTTCGGTATGGTTATGGTATGGTCATTGGGATTGGTTTTGGGACTGTTTGTGTCTTGAAAATGAGTTTGGTTTTGGTTATATGAATATGAGACGGATATGAATATTTATGAGCATGAGATGAACTTGAGAAAGATTAATGGTTGGTTGAGACTTGATAAATGGTGAATCATGATGGAGACATTGACGCTGAATTACTTGGTTATATTGGGATAAATATCACGTATAAATAGTTGCTGTTTTTATCATGTTTGTAAAATAAAATTTTCTTGCTGCAATATTCCATACCTTGTTGTATGGTACATGTCATACTTTTTCCGCACTTGCTGAGTACGGCATGTACTAACCCTTGCATTATCACATAAACATCAGCAACAGGAGAATAGTACTTCGAGGATCATGTGGAGTACTAGGCGTGCGAACTACCGTCAACATGCCTGTGCAGTTGAAGATGGAGCTACTGCTATTTAGTTATTTTCGCTGTCGTTTAGAGACTTCCGCTGCAAGAATAAGTTAGAGATTCATGAGTGATACAATTAGTCGATGTAATAAGTACTTAAACACTATTTATTCGTTGTTATATTCTTAATTTAGTTTGTGGATTACATGTGTATGTGTGATGAACATCATGGGCACACATATGCATTAGCTCGGTTCCATTTATGGAACCGGGTGTCACAGATTGGTATCAGAGCCACGTTGACCGTAGGATGCAAGCCTAGGTAAAATGGACACTCTAAAACACATAGGCCCACCCCTCTAAAACTGCTATTTTTGAAAATTGCTTGCGGCTGCAATTTACTTGTCAATTCAGCCACCGCAAAATGCTATTTTCAGCCCCTCTTTTCTCTTCCTTGGACAACAACACTTTCGCTTCGTTGCTTCATAGCTTCTGAAGTTTTGAAGTATTTTCTTCCTTCTCTAAAGTTTCTCATGTCCTATTTATAGATGCTGGTGATCCGGAGCACGAGTACTTGTTCACCACCACATGGGAGTGCACTTAACCCCATTGAGTTGTCCGATGGACCACCCCCGTCACACAGCGGGAACTGCACCAGTTCACATGATTAAGTTTAGAACTCCCATTGAAAAAGCTGTAATAGGAACGTTTAAAGTGTAGTAGCTTGAATAGGAGTGGTGTGTTGAACTTTTGTGGTGATTGCTTGTGTTTGTGTGCTAGTGTGAGTTGTGGGACGCTTCTGCGAAAGTCCACCTCCACACATAGTAGAGAGATGTGAGATGCTTCGGCATGAGTTCACATCCTCATATAAGCTGAAATTAATATTTAGTTCATATGCCTTGATGCATATAGTTGGGGGGATCAATCTAAACTTCTCTTTGCCATTCTACCCAACTCTCTCTCACAGATGGTGAGGGAAAACGCCAGCCGCCAAAGGAGGAACATTCGTGGCCACCCTGAACCACACGATGATGGCAACGTTGAAGTTCCTGAGAATGCTAACCCTGGGGCTGGTGCAAACAACCTTGAACGGTTGATGTCTATGCAGAACCAGCTCATCCAAACTATGATACACACGTTGGGACAGCTGCAAGCCAACAACCTCAACAATCCTAACCCCGTTCCTGCACCACCACCACCACCACCACCGCCACCACCGCCGGTTCACAACACATTGGGAGAGTTCATGAGGACTCGACCGCCTACTTTTGCACAAGCTAATGATCCCATGGAGGCTGATGATTGGTTGAAATCCATGGAAAAGAAGCTTGCTATTGTTCAGTTCAATGGTCGGGAGAAAGTTCTCTTCGCATCGCACCAACTTATGGGAGCAGCCGCTGACTGGTGGGACACTCTTTGTAATGCTCATGACAACCAGGAGACTATCACTTGGGCTGAATTCAAGGAGAGTTTCCGCTCTCATTATGTCTTTGCTGGAGTCATGATGCTTAAAAGGCAAGAGTTTGAAGGTCTCCTCCAAGGAAGGAAGAGCGTGAATGAGTACCTCAACAAGTTTACGCAGCTGTCAAGGTATGCTCCCAAAGACGTCAGCTCGGATCAAAGGAAGCAATACATGTTCATGAGAGGATTGACCAATGAGATCCAAGTACAACTGCTCAACAATGATTATGCAAACTTCCAGAAGCTTGTTGACAAAGCTATAGTAGTTGAAAGCAAGATCCGTGAGATCGAGCAAGAGGGCAAGAGGGAGATTCCATACAAGCCACAAGGGAGCAATGTATGTCCCCGTTTCATGCCCCCAGCTGCACCACAGTATGGCTCGTCCGCTTCTACTTTCCACCCTGCAAACCCACCTCGCCCTAACCAACCACCGCGCAACGTCCTGTCATGCAAGCACCTCGTATGCCTTTGCCTACTGCACCCCGTCCCAACATGGGCGCCTATGCTCAAAACCAGCCTCGCCCCAACGTTCCTGCTGTTTTGGGCAACAAAGCATGCTTTTCCTGCGGGAAGGCGGGACACTTTGCAAGTCAATGCACAAAGAAAGGCCTTGGACAGCAGAACTACGCTCGTGGAAACGTGAATCATGTCTCTGCTAAGGAAGCGCAACAAGCTGAGGACGTCGTGATTGGTATGTTCCTTGCCAATTACAACCCAGCCACTGTATTATTTGATTCCGGAGCATCGCATTCATTCATATCATCCAAGTATGTTGCTAAGTATAATCTGCCGTTATCACACATGAAACACACTATGTTGGTTAATTCTCCCAGTGGAGAGATGAGGACTAATATAGTATGTCCTAAAGTAAACCTTAAAATAAGGGGGGTAGACTTTCTTGCCAACCTTATTGTCTTGGATTCCCAAGGGATTGATATAATACTTGGAATGGATTGGTTAAGCAAGCACAACGGAGTAATTCAATGTGCTGAGAGGAGCGTGCAGTTGACAAATGAGCATGGTACTCGTATTGAGTTCGAGTCAGCCCAACCGGGAACCGAGAAGGCAGCGTTGAATCACGTCGAAGAAGCAACATTGGAAAGCATTCCAGTGGTTCAAGAATTTTCAGATGTGTTCCCGGAAGAACATCCTAGTACGCCACCTGACCAGGACTTTGAATCTGCCATTGATTTAGTACCTGGAACTGCACCTATAGAAAAAAGGCCATATAGGATGCCCGTTAATGAACTAGTGGAACTTAAGAAGCAAATTCAGAAGCAGCTAGAAAAGGGTTTTATACGCCCGAGCTCGTCACCGTGGGGAGCCCCCGTGCTCTTCGTAGACAAGAAGAATGGGACCCAAGGATTTGTGTGGATTATAGGTCTCTCAATGAGGTGACGATCAAGAATAAATACCTGCTGCCCCGTATAGAGGACCTGTTCGACCAAATGAAAGGTGCTCGAATTTTCTCCAAGATTGATCTTTGGTCGGGATACTTCCAGCTGAAGATTAAGCCTTCCGACATACCCAAGACTGCATTTCGAACACGGTATGGTTCGTATGAATATACCGTTATGTCTTTTAGGTTAACAAATGCACCCACATATTTTATGTACCTCATGAATAAGGTCTTCATGGAGTACTTGGACAAGTTCGTCGTGTTTTTCATCAACGATATCATGGTGTATTCAAAAAGCGAGGAAGAACATGAAGAACATTTGAGATTGACATTGCAGAAACTGCGAGAGCATCAATTGTATGCCAAGTTCAGCAAATGCCAATTTTGGCAAAAGGAGATATCGTTCCTAGGCCACATCATCTCCGAGAGAGGAGTATTGGTTGATCCCGGAAAAGTGGGAGATGTTCTGAAGTGGAACCAACCGCAAAATGTGAGAGATATTCAGAGTTTCCTTGGGATGGCTGGATACTACCGATGGTTCATCAAGGATTTCTCCAAAATAGCGAAGCCTATGACTGAATTGCTAATTAAGTGAAAAGCATTTCAGTGGACACCAGTGTGCCAAGAAAGCTTTGAGGAGCTCAAGAAAAGACTAATCACAGCGCCGGTTTTGGTATTGCCAGACGTGAGAAAGAGTTTCGACATATATTGTGACGCATCAGGACAAGGGCTTGGATGTGTGCTCATGCAAGAAGGACAAGTGGTAGCCTATGCGTAAAGACAAATAAAGAAAACACGAGCTGAATTACCCCATACATGACTTGGAACTTGCAGCCGTGGTATATGCCTTGAGAATTTGGAGGCATTATATCCTTGGCCACCGATGTGAGATCTATACGGATCACAAAAGCCTCAAGTATATATTCACGCAAATTGATCTGAATTTCAGGCAACATCGATGGTTGGAACTCATCAAGGATTATGATGTTGGAATCAATTATCACCCTGGAAAGGCCAACGTAGTAGCTGATGCGTTGAGCCGAAAGGGAGCATGTCACTAACTCACGGTTCGGGAGCTACCGCCCGAGCTGCGCAAGGAGTTCAAACGGTTACATCTCGGGTTCTTGAACGAGATGGGAGTGATAGAACTCAACTCTTTGCTGGAACAAGAGATACGAGATGGCCAAGCAACGGATGAGGAAATCAAGGAAATCAAGGGAAGAATCCGACAAGGAATAGAAAAGGATTTCAAGAAAGACGAGAAAGGCACGCTTTGGTTAGGGAAAAGGATTTGTGTGCCTAACGTGAAGCACATCCGCGAAACGATATTAAAGGAGGCACACGACTCACCATATTCCATACATCCTGGCTGTACAGAGATGTACAAGGACCTGAAAACTTGCTATTGGTGGGATGGTATGAAAAGGGACATAGCTGAATATGTTGCCTTATGCGACACGTGCCAATGGGTGAAGGCCGAACATTAAGACCCGCTGGACTGTTGCAGCCATTGAAAGTACCCGAGTGGAAGGGGGAAGACATCACCATGGATTTCATTGTTGGATTGCCACGTACTGGGTCAGGTTATGACTCCATTTGGGTTATTGTGGACCGATTGACCAAAACAGCCCATTCCTTCCTGTTAGAACCACGTACCGCATCGCAGAACAAGCCGAGCTGTACATGGAGCAAATCGTGTGTCGCCATGGAGTTCTGAAGAGGATAGTTTCAGATCGGGGTACCCAATTTACCTATAGGTTCTGTAAGAAGCTGCATGAAGCTATGGGTACACGACTGGATTTCAACTCCGCTTATCACCCGCAAACTGACGGGCAAACTGAGAGGACAAATCAAATTTTGGAAGACATGTTGAGAGCTTGCGCCTTGAAACATGGACGTAGTTGGGATAGGATCTTGCCGTATGCTGAATTCTCATATAACAACAGCTATCAAGCCAGCTTGAAGATGTCACCTTTCGAAGAATTGTATGGTACACGGTGTAGAACGCCGCTGTTCTGGAACGAGACCGGAGACGGCCAAGTGTTTGGACCCGAAGTGCTACAAGACGCAGAAAAGCAAGTCCAAATGATACGAGAAAATTTGAAGGCTGCTCAGTCACGACAAAAAGGTTATGCGGACAATAGGCGAAGAAGATTGACCTTCGAAGTAGGAGACTTCGTGTACCTTAAGGTATCGCCTATCCGAGGCCAACGATGGTTCAACGTCAAGGGCAAATTAGCACCTCGCTACATCGGGCCATTTAAGATTTTGGGCAAGCGAGGAGAAGTAGCCTATTAAATAGAGCTGCCAACGCACCTCTCCGACGTACACGACGTGTTTCACGTATCCCAACTCAAGAAGTGCTTAAGAGTACCGGAAGAACAAGTACCGATGGATGAGCTTGAGCTTCAAGAGGATCTGACCTACGCGGAGCACCCCGTCAAATTTTTGGACGTGAAGGAAAGGGTCACGAGGAACAAAGTGATTCGTTGGTGCAAGGTACAATGGAGCCATCACACGGAAGCCAAAACTACATGGGAGCGTGAGGAAGACCTCATGGCAAAATTTCCTCACCTATTCTCTACTCTATTGAATCTTGAGGGCGAGATTCAGTATAAGGGGGTAGGTTTGTAACACCCTCAAATTCATTTCCATGCATGCATACATTTTTCATAGAGAAACATTTTTAAAAGAAGTAGAAATGGAGAAAGAATCATAAAAATGGTGGGGAAAGGGAAAAGGATAGATGAAATGGGCCAATTCCAATTTGCCGAAGTGCGCCGTCGACGCTTTCCCCGGCACCATGGGACATGTGGCACCCGCGGAGCTCACCTCTGCGGAGGGGGTAATGTCCGGCCCCGTGGGACACATGGCGCCTTCGTAGCTCACCCCTGCGCAGCGGATGAGGTCCGGCCCCGTGGGACACTTGTCGCTCTCGGAGCTCACCTCCATGGAGGGGGTGAGGTCCGGCTTCGCTGGACACGTGGCGCCCTCGGAGCTCGCCTCTGAGGAGAAGGGAGGCCCGGCTCCGCTGGACACGTGGTGCCCTCGGAGCTCGCCTCTGAGGAGAAGGGAGGCCCGGCTCCACAGGACACGTGGCACCCTCGGAGCTCCCCTTTGAGGAGAAGGGAGGTCCGACACTGCTGGACACGTGGCAAGCCCGGGGCTCGCCTCTGAGGAGAAGGGAGGCCTGGCCCCACTGGACACGTGGCGCCCTCAGAGCTCGCCCCTGCGAAGGGAGCGAGGCTCGGCTCTGCTGACTGCGTGGCAGGCCCGGAGCTCGCCTCTGAGGAGAGGGGAGGTCCGGCCCCCGCTGGACACGTGGCTATAAAAGTCCCAAAACATGTAAATGGTTAACTTGAGCTGTGAACAAAGTTGAGTTTAAACTCAAGAAATGGGACTTGTTTAAACTTTTCCACATATGATAATACACCTGACAGTTTTTCTTAAACAAGCTTATGGTCACATATAGGATTGTACCATAGGTGGTTTAAAACCACATATGTGGAGTCTCTTGTGCAATGGAAAGTTTAAAATTGGATTTTAAACTATGTTTTGACTTGAAGTTCAAATAAGGGAGACATAATGGGAATTTCAAACTGTTGTGTTCAAAATCTCAATTGCAGCAACCAAATGTTAAATCAGATTCCATATTTGAATTCCTTATGTCCAAATAAGTTGGTATGCAACGTTTCATAAATTTTTGAAATGTCTTGCTACTCATTTTTCCAAAAGGACTCTAAAAAGTAATGAATTCAAATATACATTTGAATTTGGATGAAAATTTACCAAATTGTACAAATTCAATTCAGTTTTGAACTCTCCACATTTAAACCCCAACAGTTGCCAAATTTGAGAGATTTTGGAGAAGATAAGGGGGACAGTGAGGCCCACTGGTTAGTACACTCAAATATCTGCAAATTGAACCAGTACTTTGCTCCTCTGTTCACACCCGAATTCAGACCAAACGCAGCGCAGGCTGACACCGAGGCAACTGGCGACACCTCCCAAGCAGCTTCTGGAGTCTCCTCGCCCTTATCAGTTTTCCAACGGGAGTGTGCACCGATGTCAATTTGCTTCTCTCCACTCGCTCTCGGCCCTGTTCTGCTCCCCCGTGAAGAAAACAGCCACCGTGCGCTCCTCTGCTCCTCTCAATTGCAACCAGTGTTGTTTTCCCCTTTGCCTGAGCTCCACACAGCAAAAAGCTCTGCCCAAGGGTGCTCTAGCCGGCCAGCAACTTTCCCCACAGCCCTGAGCTCGTTAGCACCGGAAATCAGCAAAGAATCTGCAGCTCTCGGGTAAACGCTGAAAAACCGGAACTGATCACCGTGGGCAGCCCAAACCAGAAGTGACCAAGCCCAAGCAAGCCACCCCATCGGTGCACCTACATGTCTAGTTGCTCACCTCCGAAGCTCAGCCCTATCCATTGATCACAGAGGGAGAATTTCAAGTTTTTCTCCCGGGCGGCCGAAACTGACCTTGAGGTAAGGAATTGCAAAATTCATCCTCAATTCGTGTTGGTTGTGTTTCAAACTCTGCACACAAGTTCTTAACTTCCTAGCACACCTCCTCCATCGATTTTAGACCGAGAATTGAGTGTAGAGCGAGGAATTCGAGTTCTTTTCGAGAGTATACCGCTGGACCATATCGGGCGCATGGTGCCGATAGGTTTGGAGCTTTCCCCGGCTTGTTTAGACCTCATGGCGGTCTTCTACACGATTCCCTGGTGCTTTAGAGCCCAAGAACCGACCATTTGGTGGAGAATTCACCGTGCACGACCTCGCCGGAGCCCTAGGGTTTGCTGTTGCCGGTGCGCCCCGATTTCTGGCGAGTTTCAGCCGCTGGCGACCTCACCAACGTGTTCAGCGTGGGGGAAAATGGGGGGGCGGCCAGCAGGGGGTCCATAGGTGGCTGGGAAGTGCCTTTCCGGTGACCTCGCCGGAGGGAGCCGCCACTGCTCTGTTTGGCGCGAGGCTGGAGGTTAGGGATGATGAGTGGGACCCACTGTTGGCATTTAAACATTTTCCAGATTTTCCCATTTCAGTTCAAACTTTGGAGAGCCATAACTTTTTGTAGAAGTGTCCAAAAATTGTGAAACAAATTTTGTTGGATTCCTCTCAAAGAGTACTATCAAGGTATGCATCCCAATGTTTATGAAAATCCCTGGATTTGGCTCATTAATTCATATAAGAAAATCTGGTGTGAATTTTTACAGGTGTTCTGTTTATTGGAAAATTCCCAAATTTGGGAAGAACGCTCTTCCAAAAATCCTTGAACTCCAGTAAAATTTTCAGAGGCATTGGACTTCATTTTCTTGGCCAAATGTTGATTCAATCTTGTATGTCTCTGAAAATTAGGAAAAATAACAGAATGATTTTCAGCTTTTAGCTCCAACTTCTAAATTCCATATCTCTGTGTAGGAAGCTCCAAAAATGGTGAAACCAAGTCCTATGGACCCATGAGACTTTCAAGTTTCTGAAAAACCAAATTTGGAGCATGAAAAGACACTATAATTGCCATAGGAATTCAGAGAAGCCAAATAGTAAGAAAATTCCCTTGGCCACATCTTCCATCAACTTTGTCTGAAATTTTGCAAGCCATACCTATGTATGATCTATGACCCACTGTTAAAATTTCAGAGCTAATTGAAATCATCTTTCTGCTGGTTCTTTCCACTACCTTTCTTATGTCCATTATAAATGGATCTTTGAATTTTACTCCAACAAACATCCACTGCCCACCTAAAGTCCTTCTCTGTTTCTGTCCATAACAGAGCTCATCTCTCACTTTAGAGTTGGTCTAAACCATTCTTAGTTCCTAAAACACATTTGTTTCATAATTCAGTTACATGTATTAAAAACCGTGCATATTCATATCGGTAGGAAACACGACGAAGGAGTTCGACGAGGAACTCGACTCAGATTAGCAAGTTGAAGAATTAATCATCGCCAAGATACTGACTTTAAGTTATAAATAAACCTGCAGAAACATAAGGCAAGCCCCGGTTTGCATTTAACAACTTTTACTTATATTTTATTTTGTATCACATTTATGGGTCTAGTATGTATTGTGCATTAGGTCAAGGTGATTGATAATCCAAATGCTTGACCCACAAACCCTTGGAGTTAAAGGGTAGAGTAGGTTACCTTCGTGTAGCTTCGGCTAGGCTTAAGTTGTATAGGATCCGGTACAAGTCGGGTAGATGGAAGCTACTCGCGAGTTTAGGATGTTGGTTCAGCGGGGTATGATTCTAGAGAATGAAAGTTCTAGAATAGAAAATGAGACCGAGCAGAGTGTAGGAGCAGCAGGACGTTGGGCCTGTGTGGCTGTAGCTCTGTTTGTGTCGGTTAAGGACCGATGCGTATGCCGCCCTGATGAGCAAGTTTGAACAGTACCGGGTGCATATAGGATATATGGGACCTGATAAACCGATGTACCTCGGGTACTCTCGTGTCGAAACTTATACGGCCGTGATGAGCAAGTTTGAACAGTACCGGGTGCATATAGGATATATGGGACCTGATAAACCGATGTAACTCGGGTACTCTCGTGTCGAAACTTATACGGCCGTCCTTTGGGGGTTGGTGTCAGAGGTGTATACCCGCTAGCGGAGCAACTTCGACGTGTTCCGTGTAGTGGCCCTTCTGATGGGTAGGCGGAACTGGTTCGGCATTGGAGTGACGGGTGAAAGATTGCTCCATACAACGTAAGAAAGAGCTCGCGTGAGTCTTTTGAGGCGGGTGTATGTGTCGTGTATTCTGGGTGTGTCCTGACTGCAATCACCGTCCCTCGCGGTTATATGAGTACCACTTGTTCACTGCGTTGTGACGTAGTAACAACTTCCAGATAAAGTGTGATGAATCATTGCTGATGTGAAGTTCTTAAATTCATTGTATTGCCAACCATGTATGCTGTAGTTGTAGAGCTCATTAAGTTTATTTTCTTCTTTGGGCATCACCACATCGGAGGAAAGTGTTTCTTGTTAGATTGTGGACTTCCAATGTGAGGGCTGCCTAAGGTATAATAATCTGCTGCTATTAAACTGAAAGTAAGGATTAACGTGTAGGCGTGTCGTTATTGCATTATACTTTTTCCTATGTTAGTAATCCCTGCATGTAGAGTTTCATGTTTAGGAGTGTCGGTTAAGTCTTTCTAAGCCATCTTGCTCACGGTTGCATTATTAGTGTTTTGCAGGTTATAAAAATTTGCTATGAAGATGGTTGTCGGTGAGCCATCAGAGACTCACCGGAAACCCTGCTGCTGCACTCATCTTTGTGGAAGCTAGTAAGAAGCGTCCGCGGGCTGGACGTCTTCTCTTTTGCATAGTTAGGACCGAGAGTAAGTGTGTATGTATATTACGCTGCGTGTACCCTCGTGGTACAATATTTTGTAAATGACACTATCTTGAGAAAAAAAAGACTTTGTACTTTATGGTTCTTTTTGTGTTTGCTGTTGGGTGCCGCATTGCTCGGCACCACCCAATGTGTATCCTGGAGTGTGGATCCCGGAAGGGGTTCCCCATAGTGGCACCTCCGGAGCTCACCACTGCAGAGATGCATGGTCCTTAGGCGGATTTTTCTCCTGTGCGCAGGAGTACCCGGTACATAGGGTACCGACACAATATCCCCAAGGCTGCCACACCTAACTGAAAAGATAAGTTTGTTGAAATCCAAAATTGAGTTGGACTCTTATTTGAGCTCCAATTGGAGTAGGACTCCTCTTTTCCCCTTATAAATAGAACCCAAAAACACCCTTGGCTGTAACCCCTTTCTTTTTCACCATCCCCGAGTCGACGACTGTAAGGGCCTCAGTTTTTGACACATGTTTAAAGTGTTCATCACCACACCACACACCTCATTTGAAGCAAGATGATGAACACAAATGAAGAGCAAGTAACCACCATCAACATGCTCATTAGAGAACAAACTCACATATTGCAAAAGTGGTATTTCCCACATGTGATATAGAGGGGCTGGGCATATGAAAACTCCTACACATTGCTAGGGATGCCCATGCCAAGTTTCACCCAAATTCAAAACCTTTTTGAGGTCATTTTGGGTATAGCTAGAAAGGGGGCAGTTTGAAACCATATTCAAATGCAAACTGTTTTTATCCCATGAATTCAAAAGTGGGAGGCATATTCTTATCCAGCACAATTTTGTGAGCTCATACTCCAATTTTCACTCCATTTGGAGTTGATCTTGACATGAGCTAAGTGGGACAAATTCAAACTTTATTTGAATTCAAAACTGAACTTGTGCTGAAATTCATTCAAACCAAACCCAATTTGAATCCTAATCAATTCAAATGGCTCATGGGTGAATAATTTGAATCACCATGGGTATTTTGGGGCTCACTGTTTACAACAGTGATTAGGAGTGAATTTCAGAGGTTAAAACCTCGGGTGGGACCCACTGGTCAGCCTCTAAAGAGAACCCAGCCGACTGAACTCTGCACTCGGGTCCTTGCGCTGACCCGAGCTGCCGCCACGGCGAAGGAACGGCGAAGCCACCAGCTGCTTGCCGATCTCAGCTGCGGAACCGACTCTCGGGGTCTTTATCTACCCTCCCGAGCGGTCACCGGTGCCTTCCACCGCTGCCTCCTCGCATTTCCACCCAAAAAGCCGAAGCTCCTCGCCGCCCGAGTGAACTTTCGGTTCCTCGTCGCCCGGCCGATCCAGTGACCATCCCGGCGATCTGAGACCAGCACCGGGTGCGCCAAGCCATCTTCAACGCCCTCGCATCGGTTCCAGACCCTGCGCGGTCTTCCCCGAGCTCCACCGCGGCGATCCTTTCTCTGCCGGTTCAGCTCGAGCCGCCGCTGCGGGAACTGTCCTTCCGGCCACCACAGCCCACCGTTCACCGAGCTGTAAACAGCAAAGAGGTTCGCCTTATGTCCCTCTTTCATTTCCGCAATCTCCAGCGGCGTGACAAACGCTGCTTAGGCCGGAATTTCATGTTTTCGCGACGGTGTGCAAAAGTGAGGTCTGTACCAATCCGAGAAATTCATAAGCCACACTGCATCACTCATCCTCTCATGGAGAGGATCACTTCTAGTAGCCCGTGCGGGTTCATAGGAGCAGGAATCACGAAGAACCGTGGAGGGAAATCGCTGTTCTTCGAGTTTTAGTAGAAATCCCGCTTTCCGGCCTAGGTCGCTCGGTGACAGCCCAACACAGCCCTTCCTGAGCTCCGTGGAGCTCACGTCGACCTTTCATATGGTCAACTGATGCTCGACGACCCTTAGCTCGATCGGGTTAGGTGCTAGGGAGGATGGCCAACACGGCCGAAGTTCTACCGAGGCTGCTGCTCATCGCCGACCATGTGCCGGCCATTTTCATGATGAGCTGAGGCCAGAATCGTGTTCCCCGAGTGAAAGTAGGCAGAGGCGGCCAAAATCGTGAAGTTTGGAGCTTTACAGAAGTTGCTGGCGAGCTCTCCGGCGAGATACCCCGGCGGCAGAGCGCGGGCGTCGGGAGGAAGACGAAGCCGGCTGGCCCACGCGTCAGCGGCTCAAAATTCAAACCAGGATCGGGTGTGGCCGGGATCTGTTGTGCTGGCGCGCAGGAACCCCGCAGGCCACGGTGTGCCGACGCCTCAGTGGGCGACGTTTGTCCCCAGGGCCCACCCGCAAATTTAAATTTTTCCCACGATTTTCAGATTTCCTTCAAACTTCAAATCCTCATAACTTTGGCTAGAAAACTCCAAATCGAGTGAACCAAATTTTGTTGGATTCAACTCTCTGAGTACTTTCCAGCAAATCAAGTTTCACTTCATGAAAATCCTTATTTCTCCAGAATTAATTCCTCAAAATTTAAACTGTTTGGAATTTTAACTGGAGAATCCCTTGGAAGAAAATTCTGAAATTTTGCTGGGATGTTCACCAAAATATCCCCGAACTACCATAATCGTTTCAGATCCATTTGAGCTCATTTGATCCACCTAATGGTGTGATTAGTGAAACTGTTCCAGAGAAAATAGAAAATGTTCAGAAACATTTTCAGAATTTTCCCTGAAATGGTTTAGCTCATATCTTTAGTTAGGGACCTCAAATTAAGTGAGACCAACTCCATTAGAACCCTCTGAAAATCTAGTTTTCAGAAAGTCATAGTTTGTTTCATGAAAATCCTTAGAACACCCTAAAAGCCTTAAATTAAGGTCAAGTACATAATTAATTGTGGAGGGCTCAAATGAGCTTTGCTGCAACTAAAACTTGACCAAGTCTCTGTTTAGGTTGTAACCAAGCAACAGTAAAAGTTTCACAGTCATAGAGTCTGTCTAGTGGGACTTATAAGCTTCACAAGTTCAAACTTAATACAAATGCATTTAAATTGATACATGTACTTCTTCTATCATGTAGTCGCTAAGGTCGAGGAGGAACCCGAAGTCCTATACTTCGTTACTCCGGAGGAGCAGCTAGCCTACGACAAAGAACAGCAAGGCAAGCTCCGGTTTACATTAACCGTTTTACAAATTTTTGTTGTTTTGAGCACTTACTTGAGTATTATGATTCCTTGCATTAGAGTCTTGTTTGGAAACCCAATTGCATAGCCAAGAAAACCATGGTTTGGGTTTAGGATTGCAAACCCCGTTAGCTACTGCAAAGCTAAGTTAGAGTAGGATTTGGTACAAGTCGAGTAGTTGGAACTACTCGCGAGCATAAGCTAGAGGCACTCGACTCGGGTAGAGATAGCACATGATACACATGGCAAGAAAGATGAGACCGAGCGGAGAGTAAGGGCAACAGGACTTTGGGGCCTGTGTGCTGTAGCTCCGCTTGTGTTGATTGAGGACCGAGCCGTGTGCGGGCCTGTTGAACAAGCTAGAACAGTACCGAAGACCTTCCGGCTATATGGGAACCGGGAAACTGATGTAACTCGGGTAGCTGGGTATTGAGGCATTGCCCGTCATTCAGAGGGTAGGTTGAGAGCTCGAGGTGTAAATCGGCTGGCGGCACTGAGATGCGCATGCAGAGACCTCTTGCTTGGGACGATGGGACCGGTTCAATATTTGGCTGATGGGTGAAAGGTGGTTGCATACGGCGTCCGTGATGGTTGCTGTAGGCAACATCGAGTACGGGCTTACGTGACGGGTTATTCGGGTAACCCTGCAGGTGTAAATCGATTATAATCGCCGTCCCTCGCGGTCAGTGAGTACCACTTGTTCACTGTACCGTGACATAGAAAGAACAGGCTAGTTACATGTTAAAATGTTGCTGATTGAAAGATGGACTTGATTGTTAATAATTTGCTGTAGTCTAGAGCTAATTAAAGTTCCTTTCAACTTTGGGCAAAGTACATGAGAGAAATGTGTTTCTTGTTTGATTGCGGCTCTCTCATGTGCCTTAGCGTAAGGTTCTCCACAACCTGCAGCTAAAACTTGAAAGTAGGGTTGCAATAATTAGGCGAGTCCTTTGCAAATGGTTTTACCTCATGTACCCATCACCCCTCATGTAGAAATTCCATGTTTAGGTGAGACGGGTCAGACTTGCTGAGCCTTCGTGCTCACTGCTTGTGTTTGAAGCTTTTGCAGGGTTCTATGAGGAAGGGACTCCCGAAGAGGAGACGGAACCCCAGGAGGGGAACCCCGTCGAGTGGGAGTCGTGCATGCCGCATAGATAGTGTGCGTGTGTGATAGCAAGGACAGGTTCAAGGGATGGACGTGGACTTGATGCGTAGTCTACGCCCATGAGTGTAGACTGGACTTATTTTGATGTACAAATGTTCATAAACCACTTTATGTAATAAAAGTTTTGCTTCCGTTTGTACCTTTGATGTGTGTTATACGGTGCTGTGCAACGCAGCACCCCTCAGCGTGATCCTGGCTCGACAAGACCGAGGTGTCGTGTCAGCGTTGGTATCAGAGCTCGCTTGAGGTTTAACGCACTACAAAGGTTATCTTTTTCAAAAATCCAGTGAGGAATGAGTTAGTAGCCCGTATAAGGATATTATTAGCATATAGAAAGTGGCATACTAACCTATTTGATTATGTCGGGAAATCGTGCATCTCGGGACGTTTATGTCTTGGGGGGTGCACATAAGCGCTGTCCACCAGTGCGCACAAGCTGAAGGGTGGAGCCCCACGGGTGGCAGGTAACCCGACCCGCTTTGATATCCTCTATGACTCTTCATGTCGTTTGGGGTATACGAGCAACATCTGTCCCTGGCGTGCCTGGTGCAATTTGGGAGACCCCGTCACGTGGTCTGAAACGTGAACACGTAACTCAAGGCGTGTTTGGCTTGAGAACATCCGGGCGAGTGATGCCGGCCGGGTGTATGAACTGTATGGATACCGCGCTCGGTGTGCAGCTGAGTCTGACGATTGCTTGAGTTATCTGTAGGTAGTCTAACCACGAAACGGTAGACGTGTAGCATCTGTGTGTGAGTGACGTTTAGTGCCACTGAATTAACGAAGCCGGCTAAGTCCGGTATAGGTTTTTTCTTTGAGAGGACGTAGTACCGACATGCTCTGGTGACGCATCGACGTCACACCCAACTAAATGAACAACTTCATTTCAAAACTTGAAGGTTTTGGTCCAAAGAAGTAAAAACTTGATGTAACTCCTTCCCTTAATCAGAATATTCAAAGTTAACAAGTTTTCAACTTATAGGTTCTTAAGGACAGAGCACTCTGTTTCCAGCTGAATCAAGGCTGAAGTTAACCAGAGGTTAGAGGTTGAGTTCTTTCGAGGTTGGGGTCATATGGTACATTTATGGAAAGCTTTGGAAGAGCTTTACAACTTTTCTGTTGAAGTCCAGAGGTTTTTCATCCCCTAACCAATCGAAAAATGCAGTAGAGTTGAAACTGTCCAGAAAACAGGACAGAGCAAAGACTCTCTGTAAACTCTCTGTAAATTGAGCATAACTTCCTGCATAAAAATTCACAAATAGAAAATGAGTTAGTTCTGGAAACTTATGAGATGGGTTACAACTTTATAACAGAAAGTGTTGTCAGAATAGGAACAGAATTAACTGGAATTCTTGGATTAAATCGGTACCTAAAGAAGGGAGGTCTGTCCAATTTTCTCCAGAAATTCTGTTCACTTTCACATCTCATAACTTATTAATCAGGACAGATATTAGGCCAAGCAAATACTTTATGGAAAGCTATTGAAGTTAGCTTTAACTTTGATGTCGAGCTCCAGAACCAGTTTTGCTTTTAACATGGCCTAAATCAGGTTGAAATTGAAACTGGTCAGGGCTGTCATGCTGAACAGCAGATCAGCAGTCAAGTTTGCTTAAAAATTTGAACTGTTTCCAAATTTTATGGGTTCAATGACATGTCTTGTGTTATAACTCAATGGTTTAATGTTTAAATAAATATTTGACATTTCTCAAATATATTTTTACAGATGACAGCAGATAAGCAGATGGAGAACGGGTGGGTGGTGTCCCACTGTTCTCACCGCAGTGGCCACCCGGAAGCATTGTGGCAAATGCTCCAATATTTCGGGTACAACCAGATGCCGCAGTATTTCGCCAAGGAAGAAGGCAAGGAGGGAAACAAGGCGTGGACAATCCATGTCGAGGTCCCCGCAGGACCTACGCGACCCGGGTGGGTGCCGTTCACCGTCACGGTGAGAGGTAGACAACCAGAGGGAATGTGGCAAGTAGCAGCCCGTGACACCATGTCACGTTTCTGCCAACTACACGTGCAGGCTATGGAGGGCACTCCATACGCGCTCGTTCCGGTGGAGAGACAGGATCAGCATGTGTGGGAAGAGAGGTACCTGGAGGCAACGGACCCGAGTTGCCCAATGTACAACCCCGCGGAGGCAAACCTTAGCCTCCAGATGAGGGCGGGAAACGCCGTGATGGACAGCCAAGCTGTTCATACAGAGCATCTCGACGCAAAGCTCAAGGAGAGCACAGGCCGTGGAGACCATTTCGAGAGTGCTCACAGCGCACTCCGCAATGTGCTCCTTCCGACGATCAAGTGACTGAATGAACAGCACAATCAGTTGCATCGTCTGAAGAAGGCGAAGAAGAAAAGCCGTGTCGACATCGCGGCGTTGCAAGAACTGGTACAGAATCTGACCCAGCAGAACGAGGACCTTACTCAAGAGCGGGATGACGCTATTGAGGAAGGGCAAGGCTTGGAAGAGGACTACAACCAGGCTATGGACGAGGTGCATGCATTGCAGGACCTCGTGCCTCCGGTATTGGGCATACCGGTGGTCTTGGGCCTTCCAACAATGGGAGAACCCGAGATGGGAGAAGAGGTGGTAGATCCAGAGCCACCAGCAGAGGTACCGGAGGAGGACAACCCGCAGGAGGTCGAGTTCTACTCCGAGTAGGGGGTTACAGTTGCCAAGTAGGGCAGCTAGGGTAGTGTAACCCAACTTTTGTAATCGGTGACATGTCGTGTAGGCAGTAGCATATGTATAGGTAGTGACGACATGAGCACGACTTCTCGGAGACCCGAGAACAATGTATCTTGTATAAAGTTTATGCTTTATCAATATATGTGAATGTTGTGCAAATTATTCATGTGTCACTTCAATACCTACTGTTGCATATGGAAGTTTGAGTATGACATGTGCTAATCGCTGCTGTTTTGAATTTCAGAATGACTCGTACTCGTGCCAACCCGGACGTTGGGGGTACTAGCCAAGGGGGAGAGACCTCCCGAGGACTCCTCGGGACAGCAGCAGCAAGAGCAGCAACAGCAACAGCAAACACCGCCACCGCCACCGCCAACGGTTACATTGCCCGACATTGTCGCGGCAATGGTGGGTTCCCATCAGCAGCACACGTAGTTGCTGCAAACTCTTATTGCCAATACGTCTCGCCCAGAGAGATGTCAAGATCGTGAGGAGCGTCAACAGAGCTCCTACTCCAACTTCCTAGCGACTCATCCCCCGGTATTCTCAAGGGCGGATGAACCTCTTGATGCGGAAAACTGGCTCCGCGCAATAGAGATGAAGTTCAGGCTGCTCCAGATAAGTGAGCAGCGCAAGACTCAGTTCGCGGTCCAGCAGCTCAAAGGATCCGCGAGCGCGTGGTGGGCGAACCTCTGTGCTTCACAGCCCACCGACCGAGTTATGACCTGGGCGGAGTTCCGGACGGCCTTCAGGGCCTATCACATACCACCAGGTCTAATGAAGAGGAAGACGCAGGAGTTTCTACACCTGCAACAAGGGAGCCGGAACGCGCTGGAATACTCCGGGGCGTTCAACGATCTCGCGCTCTACGCGTCGTATCACGCAGATACCGACGAGAAGCGGCGGGACCACTTTTACCAGGGGCTTAACCCGCTCCTGAAGGATAAATTGGCGATGTTCAATCGCGGCAGCCTCAACGACATCATTGATGCTGCAATTGTTCAAGAGGACTCCGGCAAGGAGTTGGCAGCGGCGGAGCAAAAGCGAAGCGCGCCGCAAAGCAGAGGAGAAGGAGGCGGTCCTTCTTAGAAGTTTCGGATAGTGAATCGCCCACCATCAGGTCCATGCTGGCAGCCACCACAGAGGTCGATGCCTTTCCGCAGTTAGCCGTAGTCTTCACCGGCATTCAGGCCGGCACTGCCAGCACCACCTCCACAACAACAACAGCAGCAGCGGACGATGCCGCGTGCGTATACACCTCAGCAGCGCATGCCGGGCTTTCATCCCCCAAGCACCGCACAAGCAGCGGCCACATGTTACAAGTGTGGTCGTCCAGGACACTTCGCGAGCAGTTGCCCGGAGACGCAAGGCGGCGCAGTGGCACCGCAGTTTCCGGGGAGGAATCAACCCCGGAACCCTACTAATGCGCGGCGGGCAAACCCTAGGCCCGGTACCATCCACCAGCTTGCCATAGAGGACATACCGGAGGGCGAGCCAATCCTTGCGGGTATGTTCCAGCTCCACCAGCATCCTGCTATAGTACTATTTGATTCAGGCGCCACGCATAATTTTATTAGCCAAGCTTTCATTGCTAAACATTGCTTGCAAATACTACCCACCGATAGTCCATATTTAATTTGTTCACCGGGTGGGAAGATTTCAGCAAGCATAATGGTTTCCAAAGCACCATTATGCTTAGCGGGTAGAGTGTACCCCACGTCTCTCATTATCTTAGAGGGACAGAAGGTCGATGTCATCCTAGGGATGTCGTGGTTAACCGGCCACGGCGCTGTTTTACACACCGTCCTTCGAGTCGTGCACTTAAACTCAGAAGTGCACGGATCTCACTCCTTATTTCTGGACAGTCCAGAAATAAAACTTCCAAGTGTCTATCAAGCTACAACTATCAGATTGGAAGATATTCCAGTAGTCCGAGAGTTCCCTGATGTGTTCCCGGATGATTTACAGGGAATGCCGCCCGATAGAGAGGTGGAGTTCAAGATTGAACTTGCACCGTGAACCATGCCAATATCCCGAAGGCCGTACAAGATGGCGCCCAAGGAGTTGGCTGAACTGAAGACTCAGCTCACGGACCTTCTGGAGAAGGGTTTTATTAGGCCGAGCTCCTCGCCATGGGGCTGTTCGGCATTATTTGTGAAGAAGAAGGATGATACGTTGCAGCTTTGCATGGACTATCGTCCTTTAAATGCAGTAACCATCAAAAACAAGTACCCGTTGCCACGGATCGACATGTTGTTTGATCAGTTGGTCGAAGCAAAGATCTTTTCCAAGATGGACTTAAGATCCGGGTACCATCAGATTAAGATAAGGGCTGAGGATATTCCCAAGATAGCTTTCTCGACGAGGTACAGACTTTATGAGTACCTGGTCATGTCCTTCGGCCTCACCAATGCTCCAGCTCACTTCATGTACTTGATGAACTCGGAATTCATGCCGGAGCTGGACAAGTTTGTCGTGGTCTTCATCGACGACATCCTGGTATATTCCAAGTCGGAAGAAGATCACAAGAAACATCTGCGTATAGTCTTGCAACGGCTGCGGGATCACAAGTTATACGCGAAATTCAGCAAATGCGAGTTCTGGATATCGCAAGTGCCTTTTCTCGGGCATATCATCTCAGCGGAGGGCATCGCTGTAGACCCGAGCAAGATCACTCAAGTGCTGAATTGGAAATCCCCGAGAATGGTTCACGAGGTACGGAGTTTCCTCGGACTCGCGGGATATTATCGGAGGTTCATTCCGAACTTCTCGAAGATTGCCAAGCCAATGACAGAGCTGCTGAAGAAGGCTACCAAATATGGTTGGAGTCCAGCATGTGAAGCAGCATTCAAGGCTTTAGTCAAGCACCTGACATCAGCACCGGTTTTGGCGCAGCCAGACACAACAAAACCGTTCGATGTGTACTGCGATGCATCCGGCATTGGGCTCGGATGTGTGCTGATGCAAGACCGAAGAGTGGTCGCGTATGGATCACGGCAGCTTAGAAACCATGAGCAGAATTATCCAAATCACGACTTGGAGCTCGCTGCCGTGTTACTTGCACTGAAAATGTGGAGGCACTACCTACTCGGTAACCTCGTACATCTATATACCAACCACAAGAGCCTCAAGTACATATTCACTCAGAAGGAGCTGAACATGAGGCAACAAAGATGGTTGGAACTGATAAAGGATTACGAAATAGGGATCCATTATCATCCGGGCAAGGCAAACATAGTGGCAGATGCGCTGAGCCGCAAGTCACACGTCAACAATCTGACCATCACACTGTTGGAAGAGAGCGAACCACCACTACATGTGATTCCACACGGAGCTCTCTACAACCCAGCTTTGATCCCCACCATCCGTGAAGAGATAGCGGCAGCTCAGAAACATGACAAGGGCATGTTGCATTTGCGGAGACGTGTAGACAGTGGGGAGTTGAAATGTTTCCGGAAGGACGGAGACGGCGTCCTATGGTTCAAGGACCGGATCGTCGTACCCCGTAACCCGGAATTACAGAAGCAAATCTTTGATGAGGCTCACTTGTCAAAGTTTTCTATTCACCCCGGCAGCAACAAAATGTATCAAGAACTCAGAAGCATGTTTTGGTGGACACGGATGAAGCGGGAGATCGCGAAGTACGTGTCCGAATGTGATACATGTCGAAGTGTGAAGGCGGATCATATGCGGAAACCGGGACTGCTACAACCACTGGCCGTTCCTGCATGGAAATGGGAGGACGTGAGCATGGATTTCATCGTCGGTTTACCCACCACTTTGCAGAAACATGATTCTGTGTGGGTGATCGTCGATCGGCTCACCAAAGTTGCCCATTTCATCCTGGTCAACACCAACTACAACGCTAAGAAGTACGCTGAACTGTACATCTCACGGATCCTCTGCTTGTACGGCGTACCCCGTACCATCATATCGGATCGGGGCACTTTATTTGTGTCCCATTTTTGGGAGCAGCTGCACGCTGCCTTGGGGACGAAGCTGATCCGTAGTTCAGCATACCACCCGCAAACGGATGGGCAAACCGAGCGGGTATATCAGATCCTAGAAGACATGCTACGAGCTTGCGCTATCAACCACGGCAAGAATTGGGATGATCACTTGCCGTTAGCCGAGTTCTCGTACAACAATGGGTACCAAGCCAGCATTAAGATGGCGCCCTACGAGGCGCTATACGGGTGGAAATGCCGCACACCACTGAATTGGTGTGAGTCTGGCGAAAGGGTGACCTTCGGGATTGACATTGTCAACAACGCGGAAGAAAAGGTTCGACTGATTCAAGCGAACCTAAAAGCCGCCCAATCCCATCAGAAACAGTATGTGGACCGGAGGAGACGCCCGTTGAAGTTTGAAGTCAGAGATCACGTATACCTACGTGTGTCTCCAATGAAGGGCGTAAATAGATTTGGGGTGAGAGGAAAGTTGGCACCCCGATTCATCGGTCCATTCCAGATTACCGAAAGATGTGGATCAGTGGCATACCGGCTAAAATTACCCGAAGCACTTTCCGGTGTGCACGACGTTCTTCACATTTCTTAGCTGAGGAAGTGTCTTAAGCTATCAACTACCATTCAGCTGGGGGACATTGAAGAACTGCAACCGGATCTCACCTATCGGGAGGAACCGGTTCAGATTATTAACGAAAAGGGCCGAACCACACGCAACCGTACGTTGTGGTTCTACAAAGTTCTATGGAGTAATCACTCCGTGAACGAAGCGACATGGGAGGGCGAAGGATTTCTTCGCGTTAACTACCCCGACTTTTTCACATCGCATATCCGGTAATTTTCCACCGTCCTCTCTCTCGTTTTCACCTTATAATCTCGGGACGAGATTCTTTTAATGGGGGAGGAATGTAAGGGCCTCAGTTTTTAACACATGTTTATAGTGTTCATCACCACACCACACACCTCATTTGAAGCAAGATGATGAACACAAATGAAGAGCAAGTAACCACCATCAACATGCTCATTAGAGAACAAACTCACATATTGCAAAAGTGGTATTTCCCACATGTGATATAGAGGGGCTGGGCATATGAAAACTCCTACACATTGCTAGGGATGCCCATGCCAAATTTCACCCAAATTCAAAACCTTTTTGATGTCATTTTGGGTATAGCTAGAAAGGGGGCAGTTTGAAACCATATTCAAATGCAAACTGTTTTTATCCCATGAATTCAAAAGTGGGAGACATATTCTTATCCAGCACAATTTTGTGAGCTCACACTCCAATTTTCACTCCATTTGGAGTTGATCTTGACATGAGCTAAGTGGGACAAATTGAAACTTTATTTGAATTCAAAACTGAACTTGTGCTGAAATTCATTCAAACCAAACCCAATTTGAATCCTAATCAATTCAAATGGCTCATGGGAGAATAATTTGAATCACCATGGGTATTTTGGGGCTCACTGTTTACAACAGTGATTAGGAGTGAATTTCAGAGGTTAAAACCACGGGTGGGACCCACTGGTCAGCCTCTGAAGAGAACCCAGCCGACTGAACTCTGCACTCGGGTTCTTGCGCTGACCCGAGCTGCCGCCACGGCGAAGGAACGGCGAAGCCACCAGCTGCTTGCCGATCTCAGCTGCGGAACCGACTCTCCGGGTCTTTATCTACCCGCCCGAGCGGTGACCAGTGCCTTTCACTGCTGCCTCATCGCATTTCCAACCAAAAAGCCGAAGCTCCTCGCTGCCCGAGTGAACTTTCGGTTCCTCGTCGCCCGGCCGATCCAGTCAGCATTCCGGCGATCTGAGACCAGCACCGGATGCGCCAAGCCATCTTCAACGCCCTCGCATCGGTTCCACACTCTGTGCGGTCTTCGCCGAGCTCCACCGCGGCGATCCTTTCTCTGCCGGTTCAGCTCGAGCCGCCGCTGTGGGAACCGTCCTTCCGTCCACCACAGCCCACCGTTCACCGAGCTGTGAACAGCAAAGAGGTTCGCCTTAAGTCCCTCTTTCATTTCCACAAGCTCCGGCGGCGTGACAAACGCTGCTTAGGCCGGAATTTCATGTTTTCGCGACGGTGTGCAAAAGTGAGGTCTGTACCGATCCGAGAAATTCATAAGCCACACTGCATCACTCATCCTCTCATGGAGAGGATCACTTCTAGTAGCCCGTGCGGGTCCATAGGAGCAGGAATCACGAAGAACCATGGAGGGAAACCGTTGTTCTTCGAGTTTTAGTAGAAATCCCGCTATCCGGCCTAGGTCGCACAGTGACAGCCCAATACAGCCCTTCCCGAGCTCCGTGGAGCTCACGTCGACCTTTCCTATGGTCCACTGATGCTCGATGACCCTTAGCTCGATTGGGTTAGGTGCTAGGGAGGACGGCCAACACGGCCGAAGTTCTCCCGAGGCTGCTGCTCGTCGCCGACCATGTGCCGGCCATTTTCATGACGAGCCGAGGCCGGAATCATGTTCCCCGAGTGAAAGTAGGCAGAGGCGACCAAAATCATGAAGTTTGGATCTTTACAGAACCTGCCGGCGAGCTCTCCGGCGAGATACCCCGGCGGCAGAGCACGGGCGTCGGGAGGAAGACGAAGCCGGCTGGCCCACGCGTCAGCGGCTCAAAATTCAAACCGGGATCGGGTGTGGCTGGGATCTGTTGTGCTGGCGTGCAGGAACCCCGCAGGCCACGGTGTGCCGACGCCTCAGTGGGCGACGCGAGTCCCCAGGGCCCACCCGCAAGTTTAAACTTTTCCCCGATTTTCAGATTTCCTTCAAATTTCAAATCCTCATAACTTTGGCTAGAAAACATGAAATTGAGTGAACCAAATTTTGTTGGATTCAGCTCTCTGAGTACTTTCCAGCAAATCAGGTTTCACTTCATGAAAATCCTTATTTCTCCATAATTAATTCCTCAAATTTAAACTGTTTGGAATTTTAACTGGAGAATCCCTTGGAAGAAAATTCTGAAATTTTGCTGGGATGTTCACCAAAATATCCCCGAACTACCATAAAAATTTCAGATCCATTTTAGCTCATTTGATCCACCTAATGGTGTGATTAGTGAAACTGTTCCAGAGAAAATAGAAAATGTTCAGAAACATTTTCAGAATTTTCCCTGAAATGGTTTAGCTCATATCTTTAGTTAGGGACCTTCAAATTAAGTGAGACCAACTCTATTAGAACCCTCTGAAAATCTAGTTTTCAGAAAGTCATAGTTTGTTTCATGAAAATCCTTAGAACACCCTAAAAGCCTTCAATTAAGGTCAAGTACATAATTAATTGTGGAGGGCTCAAATGAGCTTTGCTGCAACTAAAACTTGACCAAGTCTCTGTTTAGGTTGTAACCAAGCCACAGTAAAAGTTTCACAGTCATATAGTCTGTCTAGTGGGACTTATAAGCTTCACAAGTTTAAACTTAATACAAATGCATTTAAATTGATACATGTACTTCTTCTATCATGTAGTCGCTAAGGTCGAGGAGGAACCCGAAGTCCTAGACTTCGTTACTCCGGAGGAGCAGCTAGCCTACGACCAAGAGCAGCAAGGCAAGCTCCGGTTTACATTAACCGTTTTACAAATTTTTATTGTTTTGAGCACTTACTTGAGTATTATGATTCCTTGCATTAGAGTCTTGTTTGGAAACCCAATTGCATAGCCAAGAAAACCATTGTTTTGGTTTAGGATTGCAAACCCCGTTAGCTACTGCATAGCTAAGTTAGAGTAGGATTCGGTACAAGTTGAGTAGTTGGAACTACTCGCGAGCATAGGCTAGAGGCACTCGACTCGGTTAGAGATAGCACATGATACACATGGCAAGAAAGATGAGACCGAGCGGAGAGTAAGGGCAACAGGACTTTGGGGCCTGTGTGCTGTAGCTCCGCTTGTGTCAATTGAGGACCGAGCCATGTGCGGGCCTGTTGAACAAGCTAGAACAGTACCGATGACCTACCGGCTATATGGAAACCGGGAAACTGATGTAACTCGGGTAGCTGGGTATTGAGGCATTGCCCGTCGTTCAGAGGGTAGGTTGAGAGCTCGAGGTGTAAATCGGCTGGCGGCACTGAGATGTGCATGCAGAGACCTCGTTCTCGGGACGATGGGACCGGTTCAATATTTGGCTGACAGGTGAAAGGTGGTTGCGTACGGCATCCGTGATGGTTGCTGTAGGCAACATCGAGTACGGGCGTACGTGACGGGTTATTCGGGTAACCCTGCAGCTGTAAATCGATTATAATCGCCGTCCCTCGCGGTCAGTGAGTACCACTTGTTCACTGTACCGTGACGTAGAAAGAACAGGCTAGTTACATGTTAAAATGTTGCTGATTGAAAGATGGACTTGATTGTTAATGATTTGCTGTAGTCTAGAGCTAATTAAAGTTCCTTTCAACTTTGGGCAAAGTACATGAGAGAAATGCGTTTCTTGTTTGATTGCGGCTCTCTCATGTGCCTTAGCGTAAGGTTCTCCACAACCTGCTGCTAAAACTTGAAAGTAAGGTTCCAATAATTAGGTGAGTCCTTTGCAAATGGTTTTACCTCATGTACCCATCACCCCTCATGTAGAAGTTCTATGTTTAGGTGAGACGGGTCAGACTTGCTGAGCCTTCGTGCTCACTGCTTGTGTTTGAAGCTTTTGCAGGGTTCTATGAGGAAGGGACTCCCGAAGAGGAGACGGAACCCCAGGAGGGGAACCCCGTCGAGTGGGAGTCTTGCACGCCACAGAGTTAGTGTGCGTGTGTGCTAGCAAGGACACGTTCAAGGGCTGGACGTGGACTTGATGCGTAGTCTACGCGTGTAGACTGGACTTATTTTGATGTACAAATGTTCATAAACCACTTTATGTAATAAAAGTTTTGCTTCCGCTTTGTACCTTTGATGTGTGTTATACGGTGCTGTGCAACGCAGCACCCCTCAGCGTGATCCTGGCTCGACAAGACCAAGGGGTCGTGTCAACGACTTGGAGGTCCCCTAGCCCCCAACTCGCGGAGTTTGACACCCCCCCCTCGCCGGAGTTCAGTCGCCGGTGAGCCCGCTGACGAGCCCCGTCACGCCTCGCCGTCGCCAGAATGGAGCCAACAATCGTAAGTGAAGTTAGGTAGGTCTTCGTTACCCATCTTACGACGTTGTCGCTGTTTCTACGCATTTGTTTTCTTCACTCCCTTCGAACAGAAACTTTTTCGTGTGGACAGATCACGTTTTTGATCGGGTTTTTGCCGTGGAATTGATCTAGATCTTGAGTCAATATCATCACCACGTCCACACTTGATACCTACACCCTTTTTCATCATAAAACCCCATGAAAGCCCATTAAAACATGCAAGAACACGTACAAACTGGTTTAATAAAACTGCACCATAGGATTTGCATTTGTCTACACCATTGCATCTTTTAGTAGAGTTGTGCATGATGTCTCATTGCTGTAAATTTTGTATGTGTGTGGTCGTGAGTAGATGGACAAGCTCAGGAAGCCATCTACGAAGCACTACAGCGCCAAGACTTCGAGTTGCTTGAGCAACCAGAGCCACGGGAGCAAGGCAAGTGCCCCTTGACCATATTGATCCCATGTTTTGAAACTGTTTTGTTTGCGAAAACTCGTATGCTTGAGTCAACTTGATGGGACACCCTTTTATGGGAGTCGAGAGAGGAATGCTCTGGGAACTGCATGGCACAAGAGAGGGCCCGTGGGTGGGAGAATGGTGATTCGAACCTGCCGGTGAAACCTTAGTTAGTCCATACATATAGTATCCCCTTTGTAAAGGCTATTTTGTGATCTCTTGGCCATACACCGACGGTTGTGTACTGGTATAATGGAGGTTCTGCAGTCGCCGACGGGTGATGAAATCACAAACTTGTGGGTAAAGTGGTGCCACCTCTGCAGAATGTAAAACTATCATGATAGCCATGCTTCCGGTCACAAGCACCTGGCCAGCTCACATGATTAGAGGGAAAACATGGGATGTATGTTCCGTATGATTATGGTATGATCATTGGAATTGGTTTTGGGACTGTTTGAGTCATGAAAATGAGTTTGGTTTTTGTTATATGAATATGAGACGGATATGAATATTTATGAGCATGAGATGAACTTGAGAAAGATTAATGGTTGGTTGAGACTTGATAAATGGTGAATCATTATGGAGAAATTGACGCTGAATTACTTGGTTATATTGGGAGAAATATCACTTAGAAATAGTTGCTGTTTTTATCATGTTTGTAAAATAAAATTTTCTTGCTGCAATGAGCCTTTTTATTCCATACCTTGTTGTAAGCTACATGTCATACTTTTCCCGCACTTGCTGAGTACGACAAGTACTCACCCTTGCATTATCACATAAACATCAGCAACAGGAGAAGAGTACTTCGAGGATCATGTGGAGTACTAGGCGTGCAAACTACCGTCAACATGCCTGTGGAGTTGAAGATGGAGCCGCTGCTATTTAATTATTTTTGCTGTCGTTTAGAGACTTCCGCTGCAAGAATAAGTTATAGATTCATGAGTGAGACAATTAGTCGATGTAATAAAGTATTAAACACTATTTATTCGTGGTTATATTCTGAATTCAGTTTGTGGATTACATGTGTATGTGTGATGAACATCCTGGGCACACATATGCATTAGCTCGGTTCCGTTTTCGGAACCGGGTGTCACACTAACGTGGTTAATGTACCTGCAGAAAAACACACAATAATGGTGCACACAAAGGTTTTTGACATTTCAGGCAGTTCAATATCCTAGTAAAAATATACGGTCGTATCATTGCCTTACGGATCGTCCTTGACTCAAGCCACGTCTCAAGGTACATGGTCGTGTTTTCACACCACACGACGGGGAACCCGAGTAGAGCGCGAACGGCTCGTCAAGGTTGGGAATTTTATCAACCCAACGGATACCACCTACTGCCTCATGACCGTTGAGGCACGCCGATGGCGAGCGCTGCGTATGCCCTTTGAACATTGAACGTTCAAGGCTTAACCGACAACCCTAGTCATGGAACTCTACATGCAGGGATGTGTAATATAGGAAAAAGACATTGCAATAAAGACACGCCTACATGTTGATCCTTACTTTCAGTTTTATAGCAACAGTTTCATGTGCCTTAGACAGCCCTCACATCGGAAGTCCACAATCAAACAAGAAATGCTTTCCTCTGATGTGGTGATGCCAAAAGTGGAAGATAAACTTAATTAGATCTACAACTACAGCATACAAGGTTTCAAGACATTAAGAGTTCAATTGTAACAGCCCTAACTTTTGTAAAGTTTTATTTCAACGTATGAAACAAAGTTAAGGCAAAGAAAGACGATAATGGTGTCACATGAAATAACGAACACAAATATGGACATGTGAGGGAGTTAAAAATTTTCTCTAGCACATGCTCAACACATGTCAACCTAGGGGAAAGAACTTCGCTCCCAAAACTCTAACTCATGTGCACCTTCTCTATGAGGAGAGTGGGGGAAATTTAAACACAATTTTGAACCTTTTAAAAGGAATCATATTCAGATTTCCAAATACTTGCAAATGAATTCACCATTGCAATTTCTAGGTATTAAGGAGCTTCTGGTCCAAATTGGAATAATTGTGGGGATCATTTGCTATTTATTCAGAGGATTAAATGAGGGCACGTTCAAATTCAAACTTAAATTTGAATTTTGAACCAAACAAACTCAATTTCAAAATCTGATTTCAGATTTGAGTTCCTCATATTTCTTTTGGCCTATCCTCCAAATTTTATCAAATTTGGAGCTCATTGCTATTTTAAACCGAATTGGGGGAGGATAAGAGTGAGAGGGGGTGTGGACCCCACATGTCATACACACACTGGAGTGAACCGACTCAGTCACGGGTGAGCACGTGCGACAGCAGCTCGGGGAGGTTCCTTGCCAGCACCAGCTCCTGCTCACTTGATCTTTTAGCCGGCCTGATCTCTGCACAGAAGAGAAACAGAGCCACTTTGCCTTCTCCCTGTTCTGCCTCAGCTTCGGTGGAGTGCCCGGTGAAGAACACAGCTGCCCGTGTGCTCCTCTGTTCTCCAGCAACCGAGCTCTACGGTCATCCTCGTGCCCGACGTTCTACACGAAAAAGAGGCGCCCCAGACTGCTCTACACTCCGGTGAAAACCCCTCCCTTTTTCGTGCACTACAGAGCAAGAATTTCTGTGTTTACTACAACTGTATTCATAGAACCGAGTCCCACAATTCTTCAAAATTCGTCGTGTTCAGTCCACTATCACTTGTGCCGAGCTGGAAACATGTTCTAGACTCTCCAACGCCCCTCTAGGATCAAAAACCATCGAAAATCATCAAGAATAGGGGCTGTTCTTTGAGAATTTCGGGCTGGCACCGAATTTTGCCCTAGGTCGCCGATGAGTCCCTATTTGCAGCCATTTTTGGGCAGATTTGAGCTCATGCCGGTGATGAGGGATCCCCCACGGTGCTATAGAGCCCAAGAACCGATCTTTTAGTGGAGAAATAACTGCACACGACCTCGCCGGAGTTCTAGGGTTAGCTGTGGCCGGTGCGCACTGCTTTCCGGCGAGTTTCAGCCGCCGGGGACCTCACCAATGAGTTCAGCAGGGTGGAAAATGGGGGGGCGGCCAGCAGGGGGTCCGGAGGTGGCCGGGAAGCTCATTTCCGGCGACCTCACCGGAGGCAGCCGCCACTGCTCTGTTTTGGCGCGTGGCTGGAGGTTAGGGATGACGAGTGGGACCCACTGTCAGCATTTAAACATTTTCCAGATTTTCCCACTCTAGTTCAAACTTTGGAGAGCCATAACTTTGTGTAGGAATGTCCAAAAATTGTGAAACAAATTTTGTTGGATTCCTCTCAAAGAGTACTATCAAGGGGTGCAGACCAATGTTTATGAAAATCCCTAAATTTGGCTCATTAATTCATTTAAGAAAAATCTTGTCTGAATTTTTACAGGAGTTCTGCTTATTGGAAAATTCCCAAATTTTGACAGAACATTCTTACAAAATTCCTTGAACTCCAGTAAAAATTTCAGAGGCATTGGACCTAATTTGCTTGGTCAAATAATGTGTTCATTCCTTATGTCTCTGAAAAATAGGAAAAATAAACAGAGACAATTTCAGCTTTTCCCCAATCCTTGTAAAATCCATATCTCCATGTAGCAAACTCCAAAAATAGTAAAACCAATTCCTATGGACTCAGGACATTTTGTACTTCACAAAAAGTCTACTTTTCAGCATAGGAAAGCTTAATATCTTGGGGGTAAAGGCAAATTAGTGAAAACCACATAAGGATTTGTTGTGCTCACATGAAGCCATTTCATGAGCTCAATTTTTGCACACTGCCTGAATACCTTCCATAGAGGCTGTGGTTAAATTTCTCAGCTTCATTGGACCTCTGGAACTTGAGCTACCATCTTTTAGGTTAAGTGTTCATATAATGGACATAATCACATGGTGATTACTAGTATCTCTTTTCACCTAGATTTCATCATCTCTAAGGTTTAGATCCAACAACAGAAACCTTGCTGTTGTTTATCTCTTTTATGTGTGAGTTAACTGTACAACAATTTTGAAACAGTTTCTAAATTGCTTTTGAAATATATGTGCACTGCAATATAATAGCTCACGTGACGTTGACGTTCGACGAGGGTCCGACTCTACAGCAAGGATCTCCATCTCGTGACGAGTTTGGCGGATTCTCCGGAGGAAGACTAACTTCTAGCTTCTAACAAAACCGTTGAGCAAGGCAAGCCCCGGTTTGCATATCGTTACCATTTTAAATTTTGCTTTACTTCACATCATGTTTGTTAGACTTGAGTGCATTATGTCTAGGATGATTGAAACCCACTTGCATGACTATTACATCCCTGATTAGAAGGTTTAGTGTAGGCTTTGCCTCGTTGTAGATGCTAGGCTAATGTTGTAGCTAGCTCGGTAGAAGTCGAGTAGTAAAAAGCTACTCGCGAGAAAGTTCGAGTAATGGAGTTACTCGCGAGAGATAAATGATAAGAGCACCCTCATGAATATGAGATGGGGACGGGGATGTTCCTGTAGGATGGAGCGCTCAAGGTTGGTCTCGACCTGCGATGGGTGTGACAATGCTTGAGACCACATTTGGCCTGGACCGGGATGGTAAGGCAAATGTGGAGGTTGGTTGTAGCCCCGTCCGTGTCGGTTAAGGACCGTATGTATGCGGCCCTGCTGGACAAGATTGAGCTGTACCGGATATATAGTGGGGTATGGGACCCATGAAACCGATGTAACACGATGGACCGTGATATAGAAACTCATCCTTCGCGTGGGAATGGCGTTGAGAAGGCGGGAGGTGTAAATCCTTTAGCGGGCAACTTCGACGTGTCCGCGTAGAGGACCATCCTGCTCGGCGCGAAGCGTTTTTCTATGTCGGGGTGTCGTGTGAAAGGTTGCTGCATACAACGTAAGAAAGAGCTCTTGAGAGAGTCTTTCGAGGCGGGTGTATGTGTCGTGTATTCCGGGTTGTTATTGATTCGAATCACCGTCGCTCGCGGAAGAGGATTGAGCATACTTGCCCACTGCGCCGTGACTTAGTAAAAAGATGAACTAAGTCTCTTAACTTGCTGTTTGTGGATTAATCACTGTATTGGAACCTTGACTGAAGTAGTTATAGAGCCAACTAAATTTCATTTCCACCTTAGGCTAGCAACATCGGGATAAGCGTTTCTTGTTTGATTGTGGATTGCCGATGTTGTGAGGCGTGAGGACCACTAAAATGAAGGCTATAAGAATCTGAATATAAGGATCAAGTTTAGTCAAGATGCATTTTGCAAATTCCTATGCCTACTCTTTCACTACCCCTGCATGTAGAGTTGCATGTTTAGGAGTGACGGGTAAGTCTTGTTGAGCCTTAGTGCTCACGGTTGCTTCTGAGTTGTTTTTGCAGGTAGCAGGATGCCTGCTATGAAGAGGGTTGGTCGGTGAGACGACGAACCTCACGGTTCGTTCAACTCATCGGAAACCTAGCCGCTGCCTTTCTTTGGTGAAGCTAGTAGGAAGCGTTCACGGGCTGAACGACTTCTCTTCGGCGTAGTTAGGGTCGAGAGTGAGTAGTTTGTCCAGCAAATTTAAATTTCCGCTGCGTGTGTACATTATGTTGTAAAAGAAATTATCTTGAGTAACAAAATGATGTCGTTATGTTCTTATCGTCTTTTCGTGCATGCTATTGGGTGCCGCATCGCACGGCACCACCCACTGCGATTCCCGGGCCGCGGGCGCGTCCCACATCAATGCAGCATATTCATCTGGCTTATTTCACTTCTTACTACGTCACAGCGCAGTGAACAAGCGGTACTCAAATAACCGCGAGGGACGGTGATTGCAATCAATAGACACCCGGAGAACACGTCACATAAACCCACTTTCAGAAGTGTGGTGCTTCACACCTTCCTACTCTGTTGTATGCAACAACCTTTCAAAGGCAACCCAAATGCCGAACCGGTCCATCCGTAATGGGCAGGAGGTCCCCGCATGGAGCATGTCTATGCCCACCGGCAGATTTACACCTTGCTACCCTCAACTCACTCCTATAAAACGGTTGGGTAAGCCTCGGCACCCAGGTTAACCAATTACATCGGTTTCCTGGATCCCATATGTCAGTATGTATCCGGTACTGCTCAAACTTGTCCAGCAGGGCCGCACACGGATCCGTCCTCAATCGACACCAACAGGGCTATGCACGTGAGACCTCCGCTCACTGCATCCTATCCCCCCTGCTGGGTCCCAGTTTCACAACTTAAGCCATTCTCTACCTCTTCTCATCCCGTGTGATAAAGTCTTATCTCGCGAGTAGATTCCAACCACTCGACTTCTACTGAGATCCTAAGCACATTAGCATGGCATTCTCTACTCGTCGAGTTTGTAAACTACCCACCCCTCCATAGGATTTAAAGGTTATGCAAGTGGGGTTTCAATCACCCTAACTCTAATGCAACCATTTCACCCTAAATATAAGTGATACAAATGAAAACTTCGCAAAAGTACTTAAATGCAAACCGGGGCTTGCCTGGTTGCGAGTTAAACGGAAAGTCAGCGTCTGGTGCATGGGAGGACGTCCAACGGCTCTGGTGCGCCCTCAACTCCAACGGAAATGTAGCAAAATATATGCATAAGTGCAAGTGTTATATAAGAAGTACACTTCTATTTATAGCTACTGTTATTTAGGTTCCTTAATTGGCTTTGGGATTTTTCCAGTGGATACTAGACTCTGTAAAGATGATCTGAGCAAAATTTGGAGAAATTTCATTGCACCTTGTGGTCTCCAAAATTCCCACAAGTACAAGGCTTTTCTGAATTTTGAACCCAAATATGGAGCTTTAACATGTCTAACAGTGGAAGGTCTGATTAGGATAAGTCTCCATGGTTCTAACCAAATTTGTTTCACCATTTTTAGAGCTACCAACAGAAAGATATGGATTTTTGAAGTTGGACAGGAGTTCTGAAAAGTTTCTGTTTAGAATTTGAATTTCCAATTGAAGGCTGAACTTTGGAAGGTAATTTATCCTAGCAAATGAACTCCAATGAGGCTCAAATTTTTACTGGCGATCAGTAACTATGCAAGGGATTAGCTGCCCAAATTTGGGAATGTTTCATAAAGAATTGCTCATGAAATATATCTCTAAAGGATTTATTAAAAACAATTCTACAGAAATTCCTGAGCATTTTCATAGCAAGCAATTTGATCCTCTGTGAAGTACTCCTCATTAGGATTCCAACAAAATTGGTTTCACCCTTTTTGGAGTTTTCTACACAAAGTTATGGGCTTGCAAAAATTAGCTAATTTCTGGAATTATTGGCTTAACAGAAACTTCAAATAATTGTGACCGGGCCCACTGTTTTAAATCGGACCAGTGGAATTGCGGCAACACCAGGGGCTACGGAGTTAACTCACTCATCGACAGCCGATCCCGCGCCGCACCCCGATCCCATGCCGGGTCGGAGTCACTGACAGGTGGCCCGCGCCTCCCTCGTCTTCTACCTCGCGCCCGCGCGCCTCCCCGCGGCTTCCCTTGCCGGAGAGCTCGCTGGGACGATGTTCCCGTGCCCCAACCTTCGCCAAACTCGCCGCTACTGCCTATTTCAAAACGGGAAACATGCTACCGGTCTTACCCCTCACCGATGATGGCCGGAGATGGGCGTGCGACGGTGGCAGCGACTTTGGTGACTCCGGCGACATGGTACTCCTTCGGTGAGCCTGGAAACCGGCCACAGTTTGGTCCTACAGCACCACCGTGACATGGGGAACCTGGAACACAATCCTGATCCCTTGGAAAACGGCCAGAAGCAAAGCTCACCGTGCGACCGAAGTTGTTTTGCGCCGCCAGGAGGGGAAACGAGGAGAACCCTTCGGAATCTGCATGGTTTTGCTTGCCGTTTGCTCGAGAATGGTCGCTATGGTTTGGAGAACCTATGCCTAGCCTCTGGTGAACCCTAACTCCATATGGCCGAGGAATTTCCCGTTTCCTTCACCTCGGTTCAAAGAAACCGCCGGCGACAAACTTCAAATTCCGGCCGACCTAGGCTACAACCTAGCTCCAAACTGGGAGGACAGCAAGAAGGGTCGACAACGCACCTAGGACGCTGGTTGGTTGAGCGTGAACGCGTCTGAGGCGACCGGTCAACGGTGCGGTGTCGTGGCGGCAAAGTTGAACATGGAAGAACCAACTATGCTGAGTTCTTGTGATCGGTTCGGAGGAACGTCGTGGACTGTCATCTGGGAGGAGCCAGAGATCCTTGTGCACCTTTCTATGACCTCAACATGGCGTGAAAACGCCGGGATGGCGTCGGCAACGGAAGGGCGGCGTGGCGCAACCGAGTGGCGGTAAAGTTACTCGAGCTGAGCAGGGGAGCGAACGAAAGAGTGATGCGACGTTCACGTGGGCAATGGGCGGTGAAATATCCCTCTCGGCGTGCTGATCTTCTAAGCAGGAGGTGGCACGGTGGAAATCAGAGGGAGTGGGTCACAGCCGGCGCTGGCGGCCGCTCGCTGTTCGACCAAAGGCAAAACAGAGGCGGTAAAAGCAATTGGGTGGCTGACATGTGGACCCATCCCCTCAATTCTTAATCCATTTTCCACTGATATTTTTACCACAACTACTAAAAATTAAAGGCTTTGCTTCACCTCAAAGTTATGGTTTGAAAATTTGAATTCCCACTGATTTGAATTGTAGTGTGGAATTTAAATTTAGTTTGGTTAATTGAATTTGAAATGGAATTTGAACTATTCATTTGCATTGTTCCAAAAGCATAGCAAACCAACTCCCATATCTCTGAATTTTGGCATGGCTGCCAATTCAAATGTGGAGAACACATTTGTCGAACCAAATTTGAAAATTGAGGAAATTGGGATTTGAAATTGAAATTTAAATTCAGATTAGAGGGCCTCCTCTTTTAATTCCAAACAAATATTAAAACACCTCCAAATGAGCTGAAATTTGGAAGTTTGAATATTTGACATATGAAGATCCAAGTCATGAATTTAGATCCTCATGTTAGATGTTTTTCGGAGGATTGAATCACCACTTTGAACTCACACCGTTATAATTCAATGTTTTAATTACCCTCATTTTTCCTAAGTGTAAAAGTGTTGAAATTCTTGCCACCACTTTTTGGGGATTTTACAAGTACCATGCTTATTCACGATGGCCCCGTCATGAATAAAGTGGAGCATTCACGAAGGCCCCATCGTGAATAAATCCCCCACGCCACGTGGCAGCCGGGAAGATTATTCACGATGGTATCATTTAGCCATCGCGAATAAGGTTATTCACGACGAGGGCCGTCGTTAAAAGTCTTATTTATGACTAATTATCGGTGACTGCCAAAAACTGTCGTGAATAAGCCTTCCCCAACGTGAATAACTTATTCACGACGGTTTACCCTTTATTAACGATGGTTTCCAGCCGTCGGTAATTGTTTATATTCTTGTAGTGATGAAAGGAATTTGAATTTGAATTTAAGTTCAAACTAGCCTTTTAATGATTGTATCCAAAAGTACCTCAAAGAGGTTGGGATTTGTGTAAAAATTGGCATGCGCATTCCTAACAAAGTTTAGGAGTTATGTGATCTCAGCCCCTCACACCTACATGTGAGAAATCTCTCATTTGGATTATGTGAGTTCATCTTCTAATCACTCTATTGACGGTGGTTACTTGCTCTTCAGATGTGTTCATGTGATTACCACAAATGAGCTGAGGTGTGTGGGGTGATGAACATTTTTAGCATGTGAAAAACTTGAGCCCTTACATTCCTCCCCACTTAAAAGAATCTCGTGACAAGATTATAAGATAAAAAATGAGAGAGAGGACGGTGGAAAATTACCAGATGTGCGACGGTAAAAATTATAGATAATTGCTGCGAAAGAACTCTTCGCTCTCCCATGTCGCTTCATCCGTAGAGTGATTACTCCATAAAACTTTGTAGAACTACAACGTAAGGTTGCGTGTGGTTCGGGCCTTTTCTCGATGATTTGAACCGGCTCCACCCGATACGTGAGATCCGGTTTCAGTTCCTCGATATCCCCCAGCTGAACGGTGGTTGAGAACTTGAGTCACTTCCTCAGCTGAGATATGTGGAAGATGTTGTGCACACTGGAGAGTTTCACTGGTAATTCCAGCCGGTATGCAACGGATCCACACATTTCCGGAACCTGAAATGGACCGATGAATCGGGGTGCCAACTTTCCTCTGACCCCGAATCTGTTAACACCCTTCATCGGAGACACACGTAGATACATGTGATCCCCAACGTCAAATTGTAGACGGTGTATTCTCCGGTCCGCATATTGCTTTTGTCGGAATTGAGTGGCTTTTTAGTTCACTTGAATCAGCCCAACTTTCTCTTCCGCGAAGTTGACAAGATCAATTACGAAGGTGACCCTTTTGCTGGACTCACACCAATTCAGCGGTGTGCGGCATTTTCTTCCATATAGCACCTCGCAGAGCGGCATCTTTATACTGTCCTGGTAACCATTATTGTACGAGAACTCGGCTAACGGTAAGTGATCATCCCAATTCTTACCGTGATTTATAGCACAAGCCCATAACATGTTTCCAGGATATGGTTTACCCGCTCGGTTTGCCCATCCGTCTGCTTGTGGTACGCTGAACTACGGATCAGTTTTGTACCCGATGCAGCATGTAACTGCTCCCAAAAATGAGACACATATAAAGTGCCCCGATCCGAGATAATAGTGCGGGGTATGCCGTGTAAGCACAGAATCCGTGAGATATACAGATCAGCATACTTCTTGGCGTTGTAGTTGGTGTTGACCAGGATAAAATGGGCAGATATCATGAGCCGGTCGATGATCACCCACACTGACTCATGTTTCTTAAATGTGATGGGTACCGATGATGACATCCATGCTCACATCCTCCCACTTCTAGGCAGGAATGTCTAAGGGTTGCAATAGTTTCGGTTTCTTCATGTGATCCGCTTTTTGTAAAAGTCCCAAAAACTGTAAATGGAAAACTTGAGTGGTGAATAAAGTTGAGATGGAATTCAAGAAATGGGACTTGCAAAAACTTTTCTAAACATGTGATGGTGGTCATGAGCAAGCACATAATTTAAAGTCCACATTGAATTCAAATGATCATTTAAATGCAAAGGTGGTCATTTTAAATGAAGGATGCAAACTGTGGTTGTAAATCTCCCCTTTGTAGAACCAAATTAAAAGTTTGAATACATATTTGAATTCCTCAGGTCCAAATTATGAGGATGGCAAATTTTGAGAAAATTTGGAGGTATTTTGATATGTATGTCAAATAGGCTTTCGAATTTCATCGGAATTTGAATTCAAACTTGAAACTGAATTACATCTTGTCAAATTTCCAAATTGGATTTCAAATTGTAGCTCCTCATAACTGAAGTTTGCAATGTGCCAAAATTGGATATATATTGAGAGAGGAAAGGAGTGGGGCCCAATGGTCATTGAGGTGTTTAAACTTGCTCCCTAAGTCTTCTCGGTTGTGTTTTACTCGGACCCGGCGGTTCATCCACGCGCGCCACCTCCCAAGTTCCAAATGCCCGAATTCCACCTCCTGCTTACACTCATGCTCAGTCTGATCGCTACACACCCAGTGCACCGAAGCATGTTTCCCTCCCTCACTCACACCTCTCGGTGGTTCCCTCACGCAAGAAACAAAGCAGCTCACGCCACCGCCTCGGTCTTGATCGGGAGCCAGCGATTTCGTGCATGCAAGGCCTCAACCAGCTGCAAAACCGCACCGTGGATTCGTGCTACACCTCCTCAGTGCAAAACCCAGTGAGTTGCGGCCTTCCTGACCGAGAACAGCTCGTCCTCGCGGCAACCCACCCTCACCACCGTTCAGACTCCTGTGGACAGCCCCACATGAAGGTTTTCACGCTTGATCAAGGGTACCCAGAGGGGCGCCAGATCGCCACGCTGCTCCTCCCCAAGTTTCAGCTCAAGCCGTGCATCGTAGCTCAAGAATTTCGAGTTCTTTTCCCGGACGGTGAAAACCTAACCGTGGGTAAGGATCTTTGAAATTAATGGTCAATTTTCGGTTAGAGCAGATCGTTTTGCGCACACATGAGCTAGACTTTCTTAGCAACCATTTTCTTTAGAACCCTAGCATGGAATCACGAGTAGCCGGCGTATTCCGAGCTTTTCTAACGGCGCAAATGGCGGGAAGTCTTGGGCGCACAGTGAGACCCACCTTGGAGCTATTCCCGGGCCTTTCCACCACTATGCCGAACTTCTCTAGTCATCTCTGATGCTGTAGCACCGATCCTCCAGGTATTTGGCGGGGAAGAGCCGGGCGAGGTCGCCGAACATTTCCCGAGCCGCTGCACCGTGGAGAGATAGGTTGGGGACTTCGTCGGTCCGGCGAGACCCTGCTATCGTGTTCCTCAAGTTGAATAAGGGCCTAGCGGCAAGTTTGGGCGTGGGGGATGTCCGGAGAGGCGGTAGCCGAGGTGCTCAGGCAAGCTCCGGCAGAGCGGGCGCGTGGGCGGCTGGAGGTTGAAGAAAACTGCCAGGCCCGCTTGTCAGTCACTCGGGAAGAAGTGGCCGGATACTCTGTGGCATCGGATCATACTGTGGCTGCACGGGAATAGGTCTGTGGCCCCGTGTGGCTTGTTCCAGCGACTGACGCATGGTCCCATGGACCCACAGTCAGGTTTAAACTTTTCCCCGGTTTAAATTGAATTCCAGATTTTCCCCAAACTTTAGAAGACCATAACTTTTGCTAGTAAACTCCAAATTGGGTGATCTAAATTGGGTTATATTCAGCTTGGCAAGATATATCCAAATGTGCAACCCAATATGTATGAAAGTCATTATTTAATTCTGGAAAATTCTTTAAAGCTTTTCAGCAAAAGAATTTTAGAGGGAGTTTAGTTCATCCAAAAATCCTCAATGTTTGCCAGAATATTCTTTAGGATGTTAGTGAACTCCTTTAAAAACTTAAGCTCATTTAAAGTTGATTTGGTTAAGAGAATTCAGAGTTTTCAAGTTTCTGTGTTCAAATGAATACAGAAACATTTTCAGAAAAATTCCAAAGCATGGAAATTCAGTTCTGGGCAGTTCTTAGCTCCAAAACTCCTAGGAAAATTCATGCATGCTCCATGAGCTATGCTTGAAATTGCAGTTCACTTGAATTTGAGTGAAAGTGCAAATTTATTAAGAATTAATTCCTTTTTGCCTAAATGCTTAGGGAATTGTTTTGAGTGATCTACTCATTGAAAAATTCTGAATTTTGGTCCAAATGACTTTCTTGTGACAATAAACTCACATGAAAAGTTTCAGCTCCATTGGAGCTTTGGATCATCACTGTCCTGTTTAACCTCTTAGATGAGTAACACACACAAGTGATGAAATGCACTTATCACTTGATCATGTTGCTTAACCCGAACCCCAAACCACTAGCACTAGTATCATTTTAAATTCTTAAACAGAGTTCCAGGTTTAAAATTGTCATTAGAACTTGTTAACAAAAGCTTTGCAATTAAATACATATGCATATTCATAACGTGTAGCATCTACGTGAAGATTGTGAATCAATCGAAGCGGAGATCAAGGAGGGAGGAAAGCGAGTGATCAAGCCTCAAGTGGTCTTCGCTAACTGAATACATTCTTAGTCACCTGCGAAACCAAGGGAAGCTCCGGTTTGCATTTAAGTTGTTTATAAAGTTTTTACTTTGTTCACTACTATGGTTAGAGTTTGTATGTGTATTAGGTCAAGTATGCTTTATACTCCAAATGCATGACCAAATGAACCCTGGAATCAAGGGTAGAAGAATTTCTCCGCTGTAGAAGGTTGCCGTGCTAAATAGGGGATGACATCCCGTAGAAGTCGAGTAGTTGGAATCTACTCGCGAGCTATAGTTCAGGATCACACGGGTATGGTTGAAAGAGGCAAACTAAAGTTTATATTTCCAAAAAATGAGACCGGGAAGGAGGGTTAGGCATCGACAATACGAGGTCTTTGTTGAGGAGCTCTGCCTGTGTCGGTTAAGGACCGAGCCGTGTTCGGCCCTGGGAGCAAGTATTGAGTTGTGTACGGGATGCTTACTGTTATATGGGACCCAGGAAACCGATGTGCCAGGTTAACTGGATTGTAGAGGCATACCACATCGTTTCGTTAGACCTATGAGCCCGAGACGGCGCGACCGGTTCTACAATCGAGTGTCCTGCGAAAGGTTGCCACATAGACGTAATGAAAGATGCCAGATTTAGGTCTTCAGAGGCGGGCGTATATGTCGAGTTATCCGGGCAGTGTTTGATTCGAATCACCGTCCCTCGCGGATATGAGTACCGCTTGCTCGCTGCGCTGTGACGTAATAATCAAGTTGTGTGAGAACAGTTTGCAAGTTTTAATTGCTTCTATGATAATTGGAATTGCATGAAAACCATGTATGAAGTAGTGATAGAGCAAATTAAAGTTAATTTCCACCTTGGGACAAGTAACATTGGAATGAAGCGTTTCTTGTTTGATTGTGGAGTTCCAATGTCACTCGGTGCAAGATCACTACTGTGATGGCTAAAATCTGAAAGTTAAGGAAGAACGTGTAGGCGAGTCTTTATGCAACTTTCTTTCTTATTTTCTAAGTCACCTTCATGTAGAGTTGCATGCTTTAGGGGAGACAGGTTATGTCTTGCTGAGTCTTTGTGCTCACTCTTGCTATATGAGTGGTTTTGCAGGTTGACATCGATATTTTAAAAAAGGTTGTCCGGTGAGACTCGGAAACTTCTGAGTCATGTAACACATGGAGAACCCAGCCGATGCAATGTCTTCGTGTTGCTAGCGAGAGGAGTCCCCGGGCTGGACCTCTTCTCAAGTGCTCATTAGTTATTCGACATGAGCTTTTCATAGACTTCTTCTGTAGTTATTTGATGTAAACTATTTACAAAGAACACTTGTAAGCTTCCGCTTTTGATTTACGTAATACAGTTTCCTTATATGTGTGCTGTTGGGTGCCGCATAACACGGCACCACCCAATGCGATTCCCGGGCGAGCGGCACAGCCCCTTGACACAGGCTGTATCCCCCTCACTTTTACCCTCCGGCATTTATCACACTCGGACACATATTTAGCGATCTCCCTCTTCATCCGTGTCCACCAAAATTTGCCCTTGAGTTCCTGATACATCGTGTTGCTGCTGGGGTGAATAGAAAACTTTGACAAGTGAGCCTCGTCAAAAATTTTCTTCCTCAATTCTGGGTTGTGAGGTACGACTATCCTGTTCTTGAACCACAGGACACCGTCTCTGTCCTTCCAGAAGAATTTCAGCTCCCCACTATCTACACGTCTCTGCAAATGTGACATACCCTTGTCATTTTTCTGGGCTGCGACTATCTCCTCATGGGTGGTGGGGATAAGAACTAGGATGTAGAGAGCTCCATGGGGAACCACATACAAGGGTGGTTCACTCTCTTCTAACGGGGTGATGGTCAGATTATGAACGTGTAACTTCCGACTCAGCGCATCCGCCACCATGTTTTCATTGCCGGGATGATAATGAATCTCTATTTCATAATCTTTTATCAGCTCTAACCATCTTATCTGCCTCATGTTCAACTCCTTCTGAATGAAAATATATTTGAGGCTATTGTGATCGGTATATAGATGTACAAGGTTAACGAGTAGGTAATGCCTCCACATCTTTAGTGCGAGTACCACAGCAGCAAGTTCTAAGTCACGAGTTGGAAAATTTTGCTCATGATTCCGGAGCTGCCATGATCCTTACGCGACCACTCTTCGATCTTGCATCAGCACACATCCAAGCCCAATGCCGGATGCATCACAATATATGTCGAACAGCTTTGTTGTATCCAGCTGCGCCAAAACTGGTGCTGATGTTAAGTGTTTCACTAAAGCCTGAATGCCGCTTCACATGCTGGACTCCAAACATTTTTGGTAGCCTTCTTCAGCAGTTCGGTCATAGGCTTGGTAATCTTCGAGAAGTTCGGAATGAAACTCCGATAATATCCAGCGAGTCCGAGGAAACTCCGTACCTCGTGGATAGACCTCGGGAACTTCCAATTCAGCACTTGTGTAATCTTGCTCGGGTCTACAGCGATGGCCTCCGCTGAGATTGCCTGAGAAAAGGTACTTGTGATATCCAGAATTCACATTTGCTGAATTTCGCGTATAGCTTGTGATCTCGCAGCCGTTGCAAGACTATATGCAGGTGCATCGCATATTCTTCCTCTGACTTGGAATAAACTAGGATGTCGTCGATGAAGACCACAACAAACTTGTCCAGCTTCGGCATGAATACCGAGTTCATCAAGTACATGAAATGAGCTGGAACGTTGGTGAGGCCGAATGACATGACAAGGTACTCATAGAGCCTGTACCTCATCGAGAAAGCGGTCTTCGAAATATCCTCAGCCCGTATCTTAGTATGAGGGTAACCTGATCTTAAATAAAACATGGAAAAGACCTTTGCTTTGACCAACTGATCAAACAACATGTCAATCCGTGGGAACGGGTACTTGTTCTTGATTGTAACGGCATTTAGTGGATGAGTCCATGCAAAGCCGCAATGTTTCGTCCTTCTTCCTGACGAATAATGCCGAACAGCCCCATGGCGAGGAGCTCGGCTTAATAAACCCCTTGTCCAGCAGGTCCATCAACTGCGTTTTCGATTCCACCAATTCCTTTGGCACCATCTTGTTCGGCCTTCGGGATATTGGCATTGTTCCCGGCGCAATATCAATCTTAAACTCCTCCTCTCAGTCGGGCAGCATACCAGGTAAATCATCCGGGAACACGTCGGCAAACTGATGGGCTACTGGAATGTCTTCCAATCTGATGGTGGTGGATTGGTATACGGCTGGAAGTTTGATTTCTTGACTGTCCAGAAATAATGAATGGGACTCGTGCATCTCCGGATGCAAATGCATGACTCGAAGGACGGTGTCTAAAACAGCACCGTGGTGGTTTAGCCACGACATTCCTAGGATGACATCGACCTTTTGTCCCCCTAAAACTATGAGAGACGTAGGGTATACCCTTCCCCCTAAGCATAACGGTGCTTTTGGAACCATTACGCTTGTTGAAATTTTCCCACCCGGTGAACAAATCAACTAAGGATTTTGGGTGGGTAGTATTTGCAAACTATGCTCAGCAACATAAGCTTGGAAAATGAAATTATGCGTGGCACCCGAATCAATAAAACTATGGCGGTGTGTTTGTGGAGTTGGAACATACCCGCAAGTATGGGTTCTCCCTCCAGCACATCCTCTATGGCGAGTTGGTGGACATTGCAAGACATGGGGTTTGCCCGCCGTACAGGGTTAGGATTCCGAGGCTGATTCCTCCCCGGAATCTGTGGTGCCACTCCGCTGCCTTGCTTCTTGGGGCAATTGTTGGCGAAGTGCCCCTTGCGATCGCACTTGGAACATGCATACAGTGGCTGGCCAGCGCTTGGGGGACGAAAGCTCGGCATGCGCTGCTGAGGTACAAACGCACGTGGCATCGCTCACTGCTGCTGTTGTTGCTGCAAAGGTGCTGGTAATGCCGGTTGGAACGCCGGCTGTGGATACGGCCGTTTGCAGAACTGCATCGGTCGCTGTGGTGTCTGCCAGCGCTGACCTGATGGTGTGCGATACACCATCCGATATTTCTGGGGAGGACCTACTCCCTCTCCGCTGCTTCTCTGCCGCAGCCAACTCCTTGCTGGAGTCCTCCTGAACAATCGCAGCATCAATCATTTCATTGAGGCTGCCACGATTGAACATCGCTAGATTGTCCTTCAGGAGCGGATTCAGCCCCTGGTAGAAGTGGTCACACCTCTTTTCATCTGTATCAGCGTGATACAACGCATAAAGGGCGAGAACATTGAACGCCCGGGCATACACCAGTGCGTCTTCCTCTTTATCAGACCCGGCGGTAAGTGATAGGCCCTGAAGGCCGTCTGGAACTCCGCCCAGGTCAGAACTCGCTCGGTGGGTTGGGAGGCGCAGAAATTTGCCCACCAAGCACTCGCGGACCCCATAAATGCTGGGCCGCGATTGTGTCTTCTGCTGCTCCGTAACGCAGAGCAGCCCGAATTTCATCTCCATCGTGCGTAGCCAGTTGTCCGCATCAATGGGCTCATCTGCCGTGAGAATACCGGGGGATGCATAGCCAGGAAATCCGAGTAGGAATTCTGCTGTTGCTTCTGTTGGTCCTGACATCTCTCTGGACGAGACGTATTGTCAATCAATGTTTGCAGCAACTCAGTGTGCGGCTGGTGCGAGCCCGCCATGGCCGCAACTATGTCTGCCAACGTGATCGTTGGTGATGGTGGTTGTGGTTGCTGCTGCTTCTGTTGGGAGGTATCTCCCCCCTGACTGGAACCCCCAACCTCAGAATTGGCACGAGTGCGAGTTATTCTGAAATTCAAAATAACAACGGTCAGTACATGTCTTGCTTTAAAATCCATGAAAACAGCATGTGTTGCAGTGATGAATGATAACTTCGCACAAAATTCACATATATTGATAAAGAAAAAACTTTATACAAGATACACGATTCTCGGGTCAAAATTACTGCCACTTTTGACCACCCGAGGTGTTGTGCTCATGTTGCCACTACATACTGACACACTTCTGTCTTTCTAATGACATGTCGCTGTTACAAATGCTACCATCCGTAGAAAAATATTTGAAAAAGTCAAATATTCACTTCCACAGTAAAACAGTGAGTTATATCATAAAACATGTCATTGAACTCAGAAAATTTGGAAACATAAATCAAACTTGGAACAATTTTGATTTCTGGTCTGCTGCCCAAACTGACAGCACTGACCAGCTTCCCTTCTACCCAGATTTAGACCATGTTAATTGCAAAATCGGTTCTGGAGTTCAACATCAAAGTTGAAGTTAACATTAATAGCTTTCCAGAATAAATTTGTTTTCCCTTAGATCTGTAGAAGCCCAATATTATACTTGCTAGAGTGTTCATCACATCACCACAAACCAGCTCATTTTGTGGATAGCTCATGAACACATGTAAAGAGCAAGTAACCACCATCAATAGGTTGATTCGAGGAAGAACTCACAAATCCAAAAGTAGGATCTCATACATGTAAGCATGAAGGGCTGAGCTTACAATTAGGCCCTAAACATCATGAGGAATACACATGCCAAATTTCATTTAAGTTCAAACCCTTTTGAGGCACTTTTGGATACAATTGCAAAAAGGGCTAATTTGAATGCAAATTCAAATTTCAGCTACTTTCATCACTTGGATTCAAAAGGTGACTTCACATTCAAACTCAACACATTTTTATGATTTAGTCCACCAATTTTCATTCTCATTGGAGTTCATCTTGTCGGGAACTACATTTGAAGTAATTCAAAACTGAATTTTAAATTCAAATTCAAATGTGAATCAAATTTAGCCAAACCAACTCCAATTTGAGGAATTAGAATTCAACTCATGACTTGGGAGTGAAGTCTACAATTTAATTGTGAGTAGATGAGATATTTGCAGTGAAAACAAAAGGAAAAGAGATAAGAGGGAAAGAGGGCCCACTGGTCAGTAAGCCACTTAGCCTTGCAACCGAAGTCATCGAGCCTCTGCTCTTGGTTCAGACATGAAGCAACCAAACACACCTCCGGGCGCCACCGCGTGAACCACAGAGGCAACCTCCAGCTTCCTCGGTCGAGCTGGCGGCCTTCTCACGACTTTGTCACCTCACGAAGCAGTCATGCGCTCACAGAACTGCCACCCCGAGGCTCTGTTCCTCCTAGCTCAAGAAAAGAACCGAGCTCACTGCCGCCTCTAGAAATCGATTGAAAACTCGGCAAAACCACCACGCACAGTGCCCTCTGCGCTGAAAAATGGCACTGGAAGTTCCCCCTCTACCTCCTCGTCACAAAACAGAGCGGATTCCGGTTACCACGAACCGAGAACGTTGTTTGCCGCGGAGACCGAACCTCACGGCGGCTCGGTGTTCATGTCGACAGCCCACACCGGGGACTTTCACGCCCAAGCAAGGACGGCCATAAGAGCACTGGTGATCCGTGCTGCTTCACCCCAAACCTCAAACAAATCCATGGATCATCGCCGGTGAATTCGGAAATTTTGCTCCGGCGTGCACAAATCGACGTTCCGGTACGGGACCTTAAAATTCGTTCTCAATTCTCTGTTTCAGGCCACCAAATCGTGCACACGTGATCTAGATTGGCTAGAGGTCGATTTTCCTTCACAATCCTAGCTAGAAACCGACTGTGCGCGAGCTATTTTGAGGTTTCCCGAGCTCAAACTCTGCGGCACCTCTAGGGCGCACTGTGACAACACATTTTTAGGCTTTCCCGAGCTAGTTTGGGTATACGACGGTCTTCCCCAAGGTTCACTGGTGCTGTAGTGCCGCTTAACTGAGCTTTTGGACAGCTAGAACAACAGGCCGACGTCATCGGAGGCTTCCCAAGGCCGCCGCACGCCGCCAACCTAGCTCCGGCCACCGATAGCTAGTGCTGACCTCATAAATGGACCCCTCCAACCCTCATAACCTAGGGCTGGCGAGTACCATCCCAGGAGACGGCTGGGAATGCCCTCCCGGTGGACCTCGCCGGCGCATGCCGCCACCCCGAGGGTTCTGGCGCGAGGTGGAAGACAACTGAGGAGTGGGGCCCACGGTCAGAGTTTTAAACATTTCCAATATTTTCAGATTTGAGTTCAAATTTCAAAAGCCCATAACCTTTGCTAGGGTGGTCCAAATTGAGTGAACCAAATTTTGTTGGATTCTGTTCCCCGAGTACTATCCAGCAAAACAAGTTTCAGTTCATGAAACTTATTATTTTTCCAAAATTAATTCCCTAAAATTTAAATTGTTGGGAATTTTATCTGGAGATTTCCTTCATGGAAAATTCTTAAATTTGGCTAGGATGTTCATTTGAAAATACTGGAGTCACATGAAAAATTTCAGATCCATCCAAGTTCATTTAGTCCCCCTAATGGTGTGATTAAGTGAACTGCCCGAAGAAAATAGAATAATGTACAGAAACATTTTTCAGAATTTTCTCAAATCTTGATTAGGGCCTAACTTCCTCTAGGATTCTTCAAAATTTATGAAACCAACTCCATTAGAACCATCTCAAACTCTAGTTTCCAGAAAGTAATGGTTTGATCCATGAACATCCCTGGAAATCCTTAGAAGCTTTAGTAATGGCCATTTAGACCTTTATTTGTGCAGGGCTAAAATTAGCTTTGTTTCAAATGAAATTTGGTTAAGTCTCTGGATAGGTTCTTACCAAGCCACAGTAAAAATTTCAGAGTCAAAAGGAATGTCTAGCTAGAGTTATGGTCTTTATATGCTAAATTCAACACATTTGCCTTTTAATTGAAATATCATTAAATTGATTTCGTATAGTCGCTGAACGCGAGGAAACCCCGGAGATACTAGACTTCATACCTTCGGAGGAGACACTAACCCCTGACCAGCAGCAACAAGGAAAGCCCCAGTTGTCCAACTCTGGCATGAACACTGAGTTCATAAGGTACACGAAATGTGCCGGGGCGTTGGTGAGACCAAAGGACATGACGAGATATTCATACAACCCATATCTCGTCGAGAAGGCCGTCTTCGGAATATCCTCCGCTCGGATAAGATTTGGTGATATCTGGAGCAAAGATCCATCTTCGAAAATACACTCGCACCCACAAGTTGATCGAATAGAATATCGATGTGGGTCAGTGGATATTTATTTTTGATGGTGACGGTGTTGAGAGGTCGGTAATCCACAGACAACCTCAAGGTTTCATCCATCTTTTCCACAAACAGTGCTGAGCATCCCCATGGCGAGGAACTTGGTCAAATGAAACCTTTATTCATCAGATCATTGAGCTGCTCCTTCAGTTCAGCTAGCTCATTCAGAGCCATCTTGTACAGTCTCTGTGATATCGGTGTTGTCCCGGGTACAAGTTCGATATTAAACTCGACACCCCTTTCAGGTGGCATGCCCGGGAGGTCATGCAGAAATGCGTCCGGGTATTCACAGATCACACGAATATTCTCAAGTTTTGTGGCTTACGTGTTATATGTGGCTGAGATTTTTGAACCGAACTGTCAGGAATGAAAATATGTGGTTCATGAAGTGGAGAGTTTAAACGAACCACACGTGGAACGATGTCAAGAATTGCACCATGGCAATGTAGCCATGACATTCCTAAAATGACATTGAATTTTTGACTCTCTAACATAATTAGAGAAGTTGGGTATAGATTCCCACCCAATTGTAATGGTGCTCTACAGATCATCCTATCAGCTGTTATTTTCCCACCCGGAGAGCAAATCAAGTATGAACTTTTCGTGGGAATGATAGGCAATTGATATTTCTTAACATATGGTTGACTTATGAAATTATGGGTGGCACCGGAGTCAAAAAGTATGACTACGGGATGATCTAGACAAGAAAACTTACCTACGAGGACGGGTTCGCCATCCAGCACGTCTTCGATGGCTAAGTGGTGGACGTTGCCGGTTTTTTCTGATGGTTTCTTGCACTGGTTGCAGGGCTCATTTGCACCCTGATACGGTGCTTGACCCCTGCCCTGTCGCTGCAAGGGGCAGTCCTTGCAATATGCTCGACACGGCCACAAGTGAAGCATGTGTATGGTGTCGGGGTCCCTCCGAATTGAGGATGGAATCCCGGTGCACGTGGTTGAAATGGAGGCGCACGTGGGACCATCCTTTGCTGCTGCTGTTGCTGTGGTGGATACGATGGTCGGAAGCTTGGAGCATTAAATTGACGACCGTGAAACTGAGGCCGTCGCGCTGGTGGCTGCCATCTCTGACCGGATGGTGAGCGATACACCACGCGGTACTTTTGTGGCACCCCACCACTGCTGCTCGCCAGCGTGCTGCACTTCCTCCTATCAGAACCGCGCTCACGCTGGGCATCTTCTTGTACAATCGCGGCATTAACAAGATTGATGAATGTACCGCGGTTGCTTTGGGCGAGATGGACCTTCATTTTTGAATTAAGGCCCTGGAAGAATGTGTTTCGCTGCTGTTCTTCCATTCCAACATATTCTGGAGCATATGGCACCAGCCGGTTCAATGCTCTAGAGTAATCATGAGCACTCCTCTCGCTATGTTTTAGCTCTAGGAACTCCTGAAACTTCCTCTGCATAACACCGGGAGGTATATGATAGGCGTGGAACGCCTCCAGGAACTCCGCACAAGTGACGGCATGACCAGCAGGTAATGAGGCAATGTAGTTCGCCCACCATGTACCGGCTTTCCCTTGAAGCTGTTGCGCTGCATGCAGCGCCTTCTGGTTTTCGGTACATCGATGTACACCGAACTTCGCTTCGAGAGTACGGATGAAGCTTTCCGCTTCCAAAGGCTCTTCGGCCTCCGTAAAGACCGGTGGATGGGTCGCCAGGAAGGCCAAATATGAACTCTGTTAGGGCTGGCGTTGCCCATTGTCTTGGCGTCCCCCCTGACGGGACGCATTCTGCTGTACCAGCATCCGCAGTAACTCGGTTTGCTTGTCGCGCGAGCCGAGTACTGCAGTGAGAACCTCCACAAGATTTCTTGGAAGTTCTGGTGGTGGAGGTGGTTGTTTCTGCGTCGTGGTTTGCTCCGGGGTGGAGACTCATCACCACGAATCTGACTTGGACCTCCGTCCTCTTGCGTGGACCGTGTACGCACCATTCTGCATTCACACCATTCAAACAATCAGCACATGTTTGTTTCTTCATCCAGTCTATACAATAGTAGTGCGAGAATAGAACAAACGACACACATAACATTCACACATATGGATAAAGTATAAACTTTATACAACATATACATCCCTGTACCATGTCACCACAATCGAGTTCCAAAGTAATGAACTTTATGGATTAAAAGTTCATTTAGACCATCGTGGGTCGTCACGGGATGTTAAGTGCGTTAGCATGCGTAAATCCTCTCTATTGTACTGGAACCAAACATGTTCTTGCTCGAAGTGATATGTTGAATCCATAATATTTTTGACTCCAACTCACTGTTTTACAACAGCCGCTGGATATCAAAATATGAAACCAAGTGTTTTGAATTGAAAACTTCACAATGGTTTTCTCTGTCCAGCTTGTGGTCCGATCCAGCAGACCAGTTTGAAGAATTTAACTGTTTTGGCCACCTTGGAGGCAAAATCTGGACTAAAGTTCAACAACAAAGTTGGAGTAGACGCAAAAAGGAATCCATATTGTATTTATTTTCCTCCATAGCTTTTCTAGTTTAGGAGTTATGTTTTTTAAAATTTTAGAGGTTTTTCTAAGGAATTTTGACAGTACCTCCTTTACAAGTGGCTGTTTTGTTCACAAAATTCCAACTATTTGTGCCCCCAATCTAGGAAAACACTGAACTACAAAATTGTAACACAATCCTACACTTCCCAAAGGTGTCTTACTTGACGCATAGAAATTTTCTATAGGAAGTTATGGTCGAAATACAGAAAATTCCAGAGAGCATTTTTGGTCTGCCCTGTTTCTGGACAGTGCAACTTATCTGAGATTTTCATCCATTTGGAGGGAGATTCTGTTCTGGAATTCTACAGAAAAGTTGTAGAAGACTTCAAAACCTTTCCAGAATAATATCACACACCTCCACTTGTTCAACCAATCACTGGTTATACCCTGTTTAAGTTCAGCAAAAATTCTGGCGAAAACAGGGGAGATTGTTCCTAAGACTTTGGGAGTGAATCTATACTCCCAATTGACTCTTAGTTCAATATGGGGGTTCAATAACCCCTAAATTGAATCCTAAACTCCAAATTGACTCTTTTTTTTGAAAATATCCTTTTTATGCAATTTAGAACTCGTCTCTGTACTACGTTTCCTCACCAAAGAAAAATCCTAATCCGGTATTCTGGTATATATGTGTCAAATGGTGGAATTAAGAATGTCGCTCACAAACGATTTCTAAACGTCATGCTCTAACTTGGTTAATATACCTGCAGAAGACCACACAATAATGGTGCACACAAAGGTTTAACATTTCAGGCAGGTCCATATCATAGTAAAAACATACGGTTCGTATCATTTCCATACGGATCGTCCTTGAGTCAAGCCACGTCTCAAGGTACATGGTCGTGTTTTCACACCACACGACAGGGAACCCGAGTAGACCGCGAACGGGTCGTCACGGTTGGAAATTTTATCAACCCAACGGATACCACCTACTGCCTCATAACCGTTGAGGCATGCCAATGGCGAGCGCTGCGTATGGCCCTTTGAACATTGGACATTCAAGAGTTGCATAGTATTGTGTTGCTTCCCACACGATGAGGTATTCTCTCTTTTGCCTAAAGCATGCTGGAGATCAGCGTTTTCATATGCTCTCAAAACCATGAGAAGTTTCAGCGACTCATATTCACTACCGTGCCAAGCCATGGTAAACTATTCCATACCATTTCTCGTATGGCGAGCTTACCGAAATTGATCCACCTGCGGTGGCGTACCTTACCTCTTACCTGAAGTCGGAGGGTCGTTACAGAATGTATAACACATATGTTAGCTTTTCCACCACAATATCTATTACTATAATAGACCTTATGTGGGCATAGTGACTAATCCTCACTCGACTACTGATAAGTTTTCAAAATAGGATCTTTTAAAGCATGCAATTCCCAATGCGGCTCTGATACCACGTCTGTGGGGACCACCTCATGGTTCTCCCACTCCAGGATCACAGAGGGTGGTTCCGTGCGATGCGGCACCCAACAACACACAAGAAAAGATTAAGAACAACATACAAACATTTATTTTACATAAAACACAATGGAAGTCTTTTACAAACTTAATTACACAGCGGAAATATTGTTCATAACTACACTCTCATATTAACTAAGCAAAAAGTGTAGCCGTCCAGCCCGGGGACGCTACACACTAGCAGCACTCAAACGAAGGTCATGGCGGCGTGCAGGGCTCCAGCTCGGCCGTGTATCCCAATGGGGGCATCGCCCTCATCCTCGGACACTTCCTCATAACTCTCACCTGCAACAGCTCAAATATTGCAAACGTGAGCACGATGGCTCAGCAAGACTTAACCAACACTCCTAAACATGAGACTCTACATGCAGGGATTAGTAATATAGGAAAAAGATGTTGCAATAAAGACACGCCTACATGTTAATCCTTACTTTCAGTTTTATAGCAGCAGATTAGTATGCCTTAGGCAGCCCTCACATCAGAAGTCTACAATCAAACAAGAAACGCTTTCCTCCGATGTGGTTATGCCCAAAGTGGAAGACAAACTTAATGAGCTCTACATCTACAGCATACATGGTTTTAAGACAATAATAGATCAATGCATCATATTCTTCTGGCTTCTTTCAATTTTTACTACGTCACAGCACAGTTAACAAGCGGTACTCAAATAACCTGTAAGGGCCCAAGTTTTTCATTTGCTAAAAGTGTTCATCACATCAAACACACCTCATTTGAGGAAAGCTTATGAACATCTTTGAAGATCAAGTAAACACCATCAACAAAGTCATTAGATGATAAACTCACAAAATGCAAAAGTGGTATTTCCCACATGCATCATATAGGGGCTGAGCATATGAAAAACTTCTACTCCTTGCTAGGGATGCTCATCCAATGTTTCACCCAAATCCAAAACCTTTTGAGGTATTTTTGGGTATCATTAGAAGAGGCTAGTTTGAACTTAAATTCAAATTCAAACATCTTTCATCCAATGAATTCAAAAGTAGGATTCATATTCACACTCAGCACATTTTTGTGAGCTCACACACCAATTTGCACTCCAATTGGACTATATCTTGAAAGGAGCTATTGTGGCTATATTCAACTCAAATTTGAATTTCAGATTCACATTTGCTGAAAATTTGATCAAATCAAATCACACTTTCAATTATTCAAAGTCCAGTGGTCATTTTGAAATTTGATCAACCACAAAGGGTATTAGGGTCTCTACTGTTTTGAGCAGTGGGGAAATTAAATTTCAGAGGTTAAAATTTGAAAGTGGGGCCCTCTTGTAAGCCACACAAGTGAGCAACCGACTGAATCAACCGAGTGCTCGGTTTCTCGGGCTGCAGCTGAGCGCGCCACCAAGCTGAGGACCAGCGCCACCTCCTGCTTGGCAATTTTTGCAACCGCTCTCCTGATCTTTTCACCGCTCACAGCTCGATTGTTTCGTTTCAGAACGAAAGAACCTCGCCGCACACCCGAGATCTCGGTTCCACCTTCACCGGTTGAACCAGTGGCTGTCACGCCAAGCTGAGGCTGCAACCGAGTTTGCCGATCCTTGCTCGACGTTCTCGCACCGGTTCCAGACCGTGACCAACCTTCCTCGAGCTCCACCGCGCCATTTCTTCTTCCTCGGTTCAACCCGAGCTGCCGCCACGGGAACAACTTGTCCAGCCACAACAGCCCACCTTTCCCCGATCTGTGAACAGCAAAGAGGTTTGTCATAGTTCCCTCTTCCATTACCGCAAGCTCCGGCGGCGTGACATGAGCTGCCATCGCCGGAATTTCACGATTTTGTGCCGGTGTACAAAAGAGGCCGCCAGATCATTTCACAAAATTCGAGCTACACACCGCACCACTCATCACCTAACTTAGAGAACTACTTCTAGACGTCCGTGCAAGTCCATAGGATCAGAAACCTTGGAGAACCATCGGGTATAGTCACTGCACTCCGGGTTTTGCTAGTGTTTCCAGTTTCCGACCTAGGTCGCACGGTGACATACTAGTTGCGGCTGTTTCCGAGCTCATTTAAGTTCATGACGACCTTCCCTAGGGTGCACTGATTCTCTACAACCTTTTGCTTGATCATTTGGGGTGCTAGGAAGCCCGGCCGACATGGCCGATGTTCTTCCGAAGCCACCGCTCGTCGCCGGCCATGTTCCGGTTGTTATCATGACGAGCTAAGGCCAGAACCGTGTTCCCTGTGTGGGATTAGGCAGAGGCGGCGAAAATATCCGAGTTTGGTGCACGGCAGAGCCACTCCGGCAAGTACTCCGGCGAGGGTGGCGGCGGCCGAGCGCGGGATGTCGGGAGGTTGAAGAAACCCCTGGCCCCATGCGTCAGCGGGTTGATATTTAAACCGGGGGATCAGCTGTGGCTCCGTATAGTTTGTGGCTGCGTGTGAAAAACTCCGTAGCCCCGTGTATCAGCCGCTGAGGAGCCGACACGTAGCCCCGGTCCCACGCACAGCAATTTAAACATTTTCCCGAATTTCAGATTTTTAGTTTAAACTTCAAACCCACATAACTTTGGCTAGGAACTCCAAATCGAGTGAACCAAATTTTGTTGGATTCAGCTCTCTGAGTACTTTCCAACAAATCAAGTTTCACTTTATGAAAATCCTTATTTCTCCATAATTAATTCCTCAAAAATTAAACTGTTTAGAATTTTAACTGGAGAACCCTTTAGTGAAGATTCTGAAATTTGGCCAGGATGTTCACCATAATATCCCTGAGCTACCATAAATATTTCAGATCCATTTCAGCTCACTTGATCCAGCTAATAGTGTGATTAATAAAACTGTTCTAGAGAAAATGGAAAATGTCCAGTTTTCAGATTTTCTCTGGAATTTTTTAGCTCATATCTTGGGATAGGAATCTCCAAATTAAGTGAAACCAACTTCATTAGAACCCTCTGAAAATCTAGTTTTCAGAAAGTCATGGCTTACTCCATGAAAATCCCTAGAACAGCCTAAGAGCTCCAATTAAGTCCACATACACATTTATTTGTGGAGGGATCAAATGAGCTTTACTGCAAATGAAACTTTGCCAAGTCTCTATTTAGGTTGTATCCAAACAACAGTAAAAATTTCAGAGTCATTGGGCCTGTCTAGCAGTACCCATGGTCTTAATAAGATTAACTCCAAACACACATGCATTTAAATTGATACATACATGTATTTGTTTCATGCAGTCCCTAAGGTTGAGGAGGAGCCCGAAGTCTTAGACTTCATAACTCCGGAGGAACAGCTAGACTACAACCAACAGCAGCAAGGGAAGCTCCGGTTTGCATTCGCCGTTTTATAAATTTTACTGTTTTGAGAACTTATTTTAAGTATCCACTTCGTTTATGCATTAGAGTCTTGTTTGAAAACCCAAATGCATAGCCAAGAAAACCCTGGTTTTGGGCTTAGGTTTTTAAACCTCGATTAGCTATTGCAATGCTAAGATAGTGTAGGATTCGGTACAAGTCGAGTAGTTGGAACTACTCGCGAGAATAGGCTAGAGACACACCACTCGGTTAGAGATAGCAAATGGAACACATGGCAAGAAAAAGGAGACCGAGCGGAGAATAAGGGCAGCAGGATGCTGGGGCCTGGGTGCCATAGCTCCGCTTGTGTCAATTGAGGACCGAGCCATGTGCGGGCCTGTTGAACAAGCTAGAACAGTACCGAAGGCCTACCGGGTATATGGGAACTGAGAAACCGATGTAATTTGGGTAGCTGGGTGTTGAGGCATAGCTGGTCGTTCAGAGAGTAGGTTGAGAGCTTGAGGTGTAAATCGGCTGGCTGCACTGCGGATGCACGCGAAGAGACCTCTTGCTTGGGACGATTGGACCAGCTCAGCATTTGGCTGACGGATGAAAGGTGGTTGCGTACGACATCCGTGATGGTTGCTGTAGGCAAAATCGAGTACGGGCGTACGTGGCGGGATATTCGGGAACTCTGCAGGTGTAAATTGATTATAATCGCCGTGCCTCACGGTCAGTGAGTAGCACTTGTTCATTGTACTGTGACGTAGAAACAACACGCTAGAGCAAATTAAAGTTCTTTTCAACCTTGGGCAAAGCACATGAGAGATGCATTTCTTGTTTGATTGCGGCTCTCTTATGTGTTTTACCGTGAGGTTCTCTACAACTTGCTGCTAAAACTTGAAACTAAGGTTCAACTATTTAGGCGTGTCCTTTGCAACTTACATTCCCATTTACAATGTAATCCAGCATGTAGAAGTTTCATGTATCGGAAAGACGTGTAAGTCTTGCTGAGCCAATGTGCTCACTGCTTGTGTTTGAAGTTTTTGCAGGGTTCTATGAGGAGGAGACTCCCGAGGAGGAGATGGACCCCCATGATGGCAACCCCATCGAATGGGAGTTCTGCATGCCGCCGTGTTAGTGTGTGTGCGTGCTAGAGGGAACACGTTCAAGGGATGAACGTGAACTCTGTGCTTAGTCTACGCCCGTGAGTGTGGACTGAAGATATTTTGTTGTAAACATGTCTATAAACTCTTTTATGTAATAAAACTTTGCTTCCTCTTTGTACTTTTTACGTGTGTTATCCGGTACTGTGCAACGCAGCACCCCTCATAGTGATCCTGGCTCATCGAGGCTGTGAGGCCCTTGCAGCGTGGTATCAGAGCTCGCTTGAGGATTAAACACTAAAAAGTTCATGTTTTTCAAAAACTCATTGAGGAACGAGTTAGTAGCCCATATAAGGATGTTATTAGTGTACAGAAAGTGGCAATGCTAACCTATTTGCTTATGTCAGAAAATCTTGCATCTTGGGACGTCACATTTCTTGGGGTGCATGTAAGCGCTGTCCACCAGTGCGCACAAGCTAAAGGGTGGAGCCTCACGGGTGGCAGGTAACCCGGCCAGCTTTAGTAACCTCTACCACTCTTCATGTCGTTTGGGGTATTCAAGCAACGCCCTTCCCTGGCGTGCTACGGGCAAGTTTGGAAGACCCCGTCACGGGGTTAGTAACGTGAACACGTAGCTCAAGGCGTGATTGGCTTTAGAACAACCGTGCGAGTGATGACGGACGATTGTATGGACTTTATTGTGACCGGGTTCGGTGTGCAGCAGAACCTGACGATTGTGTAGTTTTATTGCAGGTAGTCTAACCACAGATCAGTAGAAGAGTAGCACACGTGTGCGAGAGACATTTAGTTCCACTGAATTAACGAAGCCGGCTAAGTCTGGTGTAGGTTTTTCTTTGTGAGGAACATCGTACCGGCATGAACTGGTGACGCTTCGACGTCACATCCCACTGAATGTTCTACATCATTGTAAAACTTGAAAGTTTTGATCTAGATCACTAAAACTTTCATATAACTTCTTCCCTTAATCAGGATGTTCAAAGTAAACAAGTTTTTAACTTATAGGATATTAAGGACAGAGTCCCCTGTTTTCATCTGAAATAAGGCTGAAGTTAAATAGAGGTTAGAGATTGAGTTCTTTCGAGGTAGGGGTCATATGATACATTTCTTGAAATCTTTGGAAGATCTTTACAACATTTCTATTGATGCCCAGTGGTGTTCCATCCCTTAACCAGTCTAAAAATGAAGTAGAGTTGAAACTGTCCAGAAGCAAATACCCTTTACCTCTCTGTAAAATTAGCACAACTTCCTGCATAAAAATCCAAAAATAGAAAATTAGGTAGGTCTGAAAATTTTATGAGATAAGTTACAACTTTGTAACATAAAGTTTTGTCAAATTCGATGAAGAATTAACTGGAATTCTCTGATGAAATCAGTACCTCAAGCAGGGAGGTGCTGTCCGATTTTCTCAAGAAACTCTGTCAACTTTGACAGCTCATAACTTTTGAACCAGGACAGATCTTAGGCCAAGAATATACTTTCTGGAAAGCTATTGAAGTTAGCTTTAACTTTTATGTGGATCTCCAGAATTGGTTTTGCCTGTAGCATGGTCTAAGTCAGGTTGATATGGAAAATGGTCAGGGCTGTGAGTTGGGCAGCAGACCAGCAATCAAATTGGTTCTAAGTTATAATTGTGATTCCAAGTTTTATGAGTTCAATGACATATTTTAATGTTATAACTCAATGATTTACTTTTGAAATGCATATTTGACCTTTTTCAAATATATTTCCACAGATGACAGCGGATATACAACTGGAGAACGGGTGGGTGGTATCCCAGTGTTCTCAAAGCAGCGTTATCCTGAAGTGTTGAAGCAAATGCTTCAATATTTACAGTACATGGAAACGCTGCAGTAACTCACCAATGAGGAAGGCAATTAAGGTGGGGAACAAGACGTGGATCATCCATGTCGATGTTCCAGCAGGACCTACGCCACCCGGTTGGGCACCGTTCACAGTCACAGTGAGAGGTAGACAGCCGGAGGAAATGTGGCAGGTGGCAGCCCGCGACACCATATCATGTTTCTGCCAACTACACGTGAGAGCTATGGAGGGCACCCCATACGTGCTTGCCCCAGTGTAGGGGCGAGCTAATCACGTCTGGAGGGAGAGGTAGTTGGAGGCAACAGATCCGGGTTGCCCAAGGTACAACCCCGCGGAGGCGAACCTCAGCCTCCAGTTGAGGGCAGGGAAGAACGTGATGGACAGCCAAGCTGTGCATATGGATTGTCTTGCCGTGAAGCTTAAGGAGAGCACCAGCCGTAGAGACCCTTTCGAGAGTGCTCACTGCGTACTCCGTAATGTTCTCCTTCCGATGATAAAGCGACTGAACAAACAACACAATCAGTTGCGTTGTCTGAAGAAGAGCATGATGATGTTATTAAGGAGGGGCAGGGATGGGAAGAGGACTATAACTAGGCCATGGACGAGGTACATGCGTTGCAAGACCTTGTACCTCCGGTACTGGGCCTACCGATGGTAGGTGCCGTACCCGTTGTTTTGGGTATCCCGGCGATGTGGGAACCTGAACCGGAAGAGGAGGTCATGGACCCGGAGCCACCAGCAGAGGTAGCAGAGGAGGACAACCCGCCGGAGGTCGAGTTCTACACCCTTTAGTGAGTTACCGTTGCCAAGTAGGGCAGCAAGGGTGATGTATAAAAACTTTTGTAATCGGTGGCATGTCGTGTAGACAGTAGTATATGTATAGGTAGTGACGACATGAGCACGACTTCTCGGAGATCCGAGAATGATGTATCTTTTATAATGTTTATTCTTTATCAATATATGTGAATGTTGTGCAATTTTATTCATGTGTCACTTCAATACCTACTGTTTTATATGGAATTCTAAGAATGACAGATGCTGATCACTGCTGTTTTAAATTTCAGAATGACTCGCACTCGTGCCAACCCGGAGGTTGGGGGTTCTAGTCCGGGGGAGATGCCTTCCAACAGCCTCCGGAGACTTCCTCGGGACCACAGCAACAGCAGCAACAACTGCCCCCGCCACCGCCAACAGTTACATTGGCCGACATCGTTGCGGCCACGGCAGGCTCAAATCAGCAGCACACGGAGTTGCTGCAAACTCTTATTAAAAATACGTCTCGACCAGAGAGGCGTCAAGACCGAGAGGAGTGTCGACAGAGCTCCTACTCTGACTTTCTGGCTACTCATCCCCCGGTATTCTCAAGGGTGGATGAACCCCTCAATGCGGACAACTGGCTCCGCATGATGGAGATGAAATTCGGGCTGCTCCAAGTGAGTGAGCAGCGCAAGACTCAGTTCGCGGCCCAGCAGCTTCAAGGTTTCGCGAGTGCTTGGTGGGCAAACTTCAGTGCCTTGCAACCCACCGGGCGAGTAATGACCTGGGCGGAGTTCCGGACGGTCATCAGGGCCTATCACATACCGCCGGGTCTTATGAAAAGGAAGACGCAGGAGTTCCTCCGTCTGCAGCAAGGCAGCAGGAACACGCTGGAGTATTCCAGGGCATTCAATGATCTCGCACTCTACGCATCATATCACGCCGATACTGACGAGAGGCGGCGGGATAACTTTTACCAGGGGCTTAATCCGCTCCTGAAGGAAAAGCTGGCAATGTTCAATCGCGGCAGCCTTAATGACATTATTAATGTCGCGATTGTTTAGGAGGACTCAGTAAGGGTTTACTGACACGACCCCACGGCCTTGTCGAGCCAGGATCACGCTGAGGGGTGCTGCGTTGCACAGCACCCTATAACACACATCAAAGGTACAAAGCGGAAGCAAAACTTTTATTACATATAGTGGTTTATGAACATGTTTACATCGAAATAGGTCCAGTCTACACTCACGGCGTAGACTACGCATCAAGTTCACGTTCAGCCCGTGAACGTGTCCTTGCTACCACACACGCACACTAACACGGCGGCGTGCACGACTCCCACTCGACGGGGTTCCCCTCCTGGGGTTCCGTCTCCTCTTCGGGAGTCCCTTCCTCATAGAACCATGCAAAAGCTTCAAACACAAGCAGTGAGCACGAAGGCTCAGCAAGACTGACCCGTCTCTCCTAAACATGGAACTTCTACATGAGGGGTGATGGTTACATGAGATAAAACAATTTGCAAAGGACTCTCCTAATTATTGGAACCTTACTTTCAAGTTTTAGCAGCAGGTTGTGGAGAACCTTACACTAAGGCACATGAGAGAGCCGCAATCAAACAAGAAACACATTTCTCTCATGTACTTTGCCCAAAGTTGAAAGGAACTTTAATTAGCTCTAAACTACAGAAATCATTAACAATCAAGTCCACCTTTCAATCAGCAGCATTTTAACATGCAACTAGCCTATTCTTTCTACGTCACGTACAGTGAACAAGTGGTACTCACTGACCGCGAGGGACGGCGATTATAATCAATTTACACCTGCAGGGTTACCTGAATGTGGCCTAGAGGGGGATGAATAGGCCTTATAGAGTTTCCTGCACACTTAATGTAGTTGTCAAAAACTTGCTTGACCTTACTAGTCTGGTTGTGTGAGCGGACTAGTCCGGTGTGCCTGAAGTGTGTAGATTGTATTAAGTGTTGTTCAGGAAAATTAACTTGTTTATCAGCGGAAATAAGAACAACAATTATTTTATATGATTTTACAATGTGAGGTGTGATTATGCCTGTGAATGAAACTTAGCAACTCAAATTATGAAGTTTAGCAACTAGATGTTCTAATCAACAAAAATAAAGAGGCACGCGAGACACAAATTTTACCGAGGTTCGATCTCACCAAGAGATCTATGTCCTCGTTGAGGAAGCTCACACAGAGCCGGGTCTCTAACCCTTCCCCTCTTCAAGTCACCACACAAGGCCGACTTGACTCCACTAGCACGGGTAATCACCGAGTTTGTGGGGCAACCTCACACGTTGAGGACTCCCACGAGAATTACAATGATAAAGCGATCAAATACTCTCAAAAAGATTACAATGCAGAATATGAGTGTAGAGAGATCAAACCCCAAGAGCTCACAACGAAGGAACGACGATCTCCCAATCCCAAATCCAAGTGTCTAATTGATTTTCACCTTTTTCGCACCTTAGATGTGTGGGGAGATGTGTTTTGGACTCTTGGGACAGGTGGCGGCGCTAGGGTTTGAGTTTCTAGCAGTATGAGTCATGTGCCATCGTTGGAAGGCCGTGGATCACCAATTATATGGTTTCCAAAAAAGTTATCGTCGTAAAACCTAATACCGGACTAGTCCGGTGTATGTTCGGACTTGTCCGGTGCTATGTGAAGTGGGGTTCCAGAAAGTTTAGCAGACTAGTCCTGTCCCATGGACGGACTAGTCCGCAGTCCTCTAAAGAGGACAACAGAAACATGAGCGGACTAGTCCTGTCCCATGGCCGGACTAGTCCGCAGTCCTCTAAGGAGGACAACAGAACCATGAGCGGACTAGTCCGGTCTAAAACCGGACTTGTCCGGTGCATTCCAGTTAGCTGACCGGACTAGTCCGGTCCATGAACGGACTAGTCCGGTGTCCAGTGGATTTTAGTTGATTTTTAAACCCCTTACCCTTACGCAAAGTCATGAGCTCTTGGGATGTGTCTCTCACACACACCCTATACATTTAAATCTACTTTGCTCTTCTAAGTTCCATTAAAGTCTTCCTTTTCGGACACCACTCTATTTTTCACCTTTTTGTGTGCACCGAGCTAGTTCACTTTGTTTGTCCTACAATCATCTAAATAATTTCATTAGGATCTCATATGCTTGTCATCAATTCTACAAAACCCACAAGGGATACCCTAGATGCACTTTCAATCTCCCCCTTTTTGGTGATTGATGACAACCATTTGAGATATCACAATTAAGAGAAAAAATTGATTTTTCATAAAGTGTGCATGTATGAGAATAATGAATAACTAACAAGAAAAACTTCTCTCATATACACACACCTTATGGTGGGGTGCCTAACAAGTGTGTGATCAACAATAATGTGATGAACGAGGATAAAGGATAACAACCATAGATGTAAGCATCACAATACTATGAAGCATCACACATAAGGTGAATAGTCAAATTACAATAGTTTTAAAAATAAGTACAAGTCCTCGATCACAAGTCCTTAATAACTTATCCTAGATAGCTATTCTAGTCTCAATCTCTCCCCCTTTGGCATCAAGACACCAAAAAGGGAAAAATCGAGTGGAATCACTCATCGCCGTTCCCACTTTCACTCTTAGTCCTATCTTCATCTTCCTCTTCACCTTGATCTTCATCATCTTGACCATGTAGAGGGTTAGCAGCTGAACCACCACCAAACCCAAGGGAGCTCAACTCTTGGTCAGTGAAGGTTGACATTTCAGTGAAGTCTTCAGCTGAGTCCTCAGAAACCTCAAGTGACCCTTGTGGCTCAATTTCCAGTTTGGCACAAATGGCCTGGATGTTGGCTTTTACATATCTTTGATGCTTCTTCCTGGCCAATCTCTCTTCATGTTGCTTAACTTCAACTTTGCGGAAAGAAGCAAAGATAGAAGATAGCATCTTGAAGATGCCACTTGAGGATTCCCGAGTAGATGAGGTTGCATGAGTGGTAGCTGCAGCCTCAGATCTTGTCTCCTCTTGAGCTCTCTTGGACCTTCTTTCTTCTCCGGGTGAGACAGTAGTAGAAGGAGCAGAATATATAGTGGGCTTCTGGGGCCTAAGTCTAGTGTGAGGCACATCCTTTACGAACTCCAGTCCTGTCACTTTTTCAATCATGAACATTATGTAGGGTGCATAGCCGCAAGACCGGATGGGATTGATAGAGATATTGACAATGTCATTGTAAATGTACTCAAACACATTGAATGCCCTCTTCTTTTTTATGACCTTTATCAAGGTTCTGAGGGTGTGCTGAACAGTCCCTGCATCTCCCTCTTTGGGAGCTATAGTCTTCCTCAATATCCGATTGATAACTACAAAGAAAGGCTTCATGTATTTAGTAGTTGGAGGCTTGAATGGCATTCGTGTATCATAGAGAAAGTCTAGCTGATCTTTCTCCAGTGGTTTCAGGTTGTGAATTACATGTTCATTGTCCAAGGTATGCTCAAGATGAAGCATTCTTGTGAATTCTTCATAGGTGACACTGTACTGAGACCCATGTGTCATCCAAATCATCCTATCGTTGTCATCACGAGCGAAGTAAAGAGTAGAGTAGAATTGCGTGATGACTTCATCATTCCAGTTACACTGGAAGGAGAATAGTTCTTTCAGCCCGTGAAGCTCGAGGGCTGTCACAACCTCCTGATAAGCTTGACATCTCTTGGACTGAAGATAAGCAATATCAACCCACTGACTTTCGACAACTGGATGCTTCATCTTCCGATACACATGTTCATAGTAGTAAGCATGAAAATTACTCCAAAATCTGGGGTCAGCTGACTCTCTGGGCTGATTATACACCTCTACTTTTCTGAACTTGTCAGCTAGTTCACCTCCTTTTCCAGTGTAATCATTATTCGAAGGTTGCCTGTTGCGATGAATGGGATTTTTCATTTTTAGAGGCCCAATGAGGCCACTAGCAAGTCCCTTCCCTTTATTGGGAGCCCTCTTAGGTCCCGAGGAGCTCTCGGCAATATCCTTTCCTCGAGGCTTCTTCACAATCACCTTCCTCTTCTTAGGCAAATTTTCATCGCAAGGTGGAGAGTGGACATTGACATCATGTCTTTTCTTCATCACTCCCTCCTTGGCTCTCCTCACTCTTTCATGTTGAACCTCTTCATCGAGGTCGAAAGAGCAGTCATCTGAGCCTGAAGACATTGTGCCTGATAAGGAGTTCAAGGATTAGATACGAATGGACTCATTATCGACTTCAAATAGGATTGTAGGGGTTCAACTATCAGAGACCGGACTTGTCCGGTTTCAGAGTGCAGACTTGTCCGGTGTACCGGACTTGTCCGCATCTGTGCGCCGGACTAGTCCGGCCTGGCATAAGAACCCTAACGTTTCTATTTGAATCAAATCTCCTATCTAAAGACACAAAGGCAGGAAAGTGGTAGGAATATATCTATGGAAGCAATGTACATCCTTTTGAAATCAAAGGAAACGAGCTAGAATTAGAAAAGTTTGAGAGTTAGGTTTTAGGGGGGAATTTACCGAGAATTGAAGATTCGCGTTGAAGGAGCAAGAATCTATCCGGATGAGTCCAGAGAGGAGAGTCCACTCATCGAGGAGACCATTTTCCACGGAGAAAACTTCGAGTTTGAGGGCTCAACCCAAAAATCACTTTGGGAGCTAGGGTTTAGGAGAGGGGGGTGAGACCAAATGCTTATGAGTGGAGAAGGAGGGTCTGGGCCGGCCAATCGCTTATATGTGCGACTGACCGGACTGGTCCTGTGCCCCTGAGTTAACCTAACTATATCGTCTGTCCGGACTAGTCCGTTGACAACCGGACAAGTAAAGTTTAAAAGTGATCCAAGGACACTAATTTTTGCAAATAATCTTGGTAATTACGACCAGTGGGCAAGCAACAATCAAACAATGGTCATATTTCGCAAGATTTCTTCATTAAAATAGTTTTCTTAGAAGAAAAAGAGATGAGGAGCAGTTTTTACAATAAAATATAACATTTGAGGTTGCAACCAGGTATGCAACATTTCAAGCCACGTTTCAAGAGTCAATAATATTAAGTTCATTTCTTAGCTCACAAAACCTTTTCTCATCTCATACTTTGGTAAAGATATCTGCCAGTTGTTTTTCAGTTCTAACATGTGAAATTTCAATGTCACCTTTAATGAATGATCTCTAAGAAAGTGATGACGAATATCTATGTGCTTAGTTCCTGAGTGCTCTACTGGGTTGTGTGCAATTTTTATAGCGCTTTCATTATCACATAGAAGCGGAATATGATTTAGATTGTAGCCGTAGTCTCTAAGAGTTTGTCGCATCCAAAGTAGTTGTGCACAACAACTACCAGCTGCAACATACTCTGCTTCCGCTGTTGAAAGAGCAATAGAGTTTTGCTTTCTAGATGACCAAGAATCTAGGGATCTGCCAAGAAATTGACAAGTCCCTAAAGTGCTCTTTCTATCGACTTTGCATCTTGCATAGTCGGCATCGGAATAACCTATCAAGTTAAACTTGGAACCTTTGGGATACCAAAGGCCCAAGTTAGGTGTGTGCACAAGATACCTTAGGATTCTTTTTACAGCTATTAAGTGACACTCTTTAGGTGCGGCTTGAAACCTTGCACACATGCATACGCTAAGCATAATATCTGGCCTAGATGCACATAAGTAAAGTAAGGAGCCGATCATTGACCTATACACCTTTTGGTCCACATTTGGACCTTCTTCATTGAGGTCGAGATGTCCGTTGATTGCCATGGGTGTCTTGATGGGCTTGGCTTTGTCCATATTGAATTTCTTGAGGATGTCCTGTGTGTATTTGGTTTGGCTTATAAATGTGCCTTCTCTCAGTTGCTTCACTTGGAATCCCAAGAAGAACTTCAATTCTCCCATCATTGACATCTCGAACCTATCTATCATAATTTTGCTAAATTCCTCACAGAAAGACTTGTTAGTGGATCCAAAGATAATATCATCAACGTAAATTTGACATACAAATAGATGATCATCAAAATGTTTAGTGAAGAGTGTATAGTCAGCTTTACCAATTTTGAATCCATTTTGAGTTAGAAAATCTCTAAGGCACTCATACCAAGCTCGAGGAGCTTGTTTGAGGCCATAGAGTGCCTTACGCAGTTTATAGACGTGGTTAGGATACTCTTGGTCTTCGAATCCTGGTGGCTGCTCCACATAAACTTCCTCCTTTATCGGACCGTTGAGGAAGGCACTTTTGACGTCCATTTGATACAACATAAAATTATGGTGAGTAGCATATGCCAATAAAATACGAATGGACTCAAGTCTAGCTACGGGAGCGAAAGTTTTGTCGAAGTCCAAACCTTCGACCCGAGAATAACCCTTGGCCACCAGCCTCGCTTTATTTCTTGTTACTACTCCATGTTCATCTTGCTTGTTCCGAAAGACCCATTTGGTTCCAACGATGTTCGCCCTTGGTCTTTCCACCAGCTCCCACACTTCATTTCTTCTGAAGTTGTTCAATTCTTCTTGCATTGCAATCACCTAGTCTGGATCCCTTAAGGCTTCATCTACCCTGTATGGTTCCAGAAAAGAGATAAAAGAATAGTATTCACAGAAATTTGCAACGCGAGATCTAGTAGTTACTCCCTTAGCAATATCACCAATGATATTGTTGACAGGATGGTCTCTTTGCACACTCTGATGTACTCTTGGGTGAGGAACTTGTGTAGCTGCTTGTTCTTCATCATCTTCATGTTCATTGTCTCCCCCTAGATCATTGCTTCCATGATTATCTTGATCTTGTTAATCTTCCTCCACTTGATCTTGTGCGAAAGCTCCCCCTTGATCATTGCTTCCTTGTTGAGGTTCACCTTGTGCATTTGAGTCTTGCGTTTGCTCTTGTGGTAGAATATCACCAAATGCCATTTTCTTCAGCGCTTCACATGGAGCTTCCTCTTTATCGAGCATACACTTATCGACTTGCTCCACTTGTGAGCCGTTAGTTTTATGGAACACTACGTCACGTGCTACTTCAACAAGACCGGACACCTTGTTTGAAGACACGATAGGCGTAGGCATTCGATTCATAGCCGAGCAAGAATCCTTCATCGGACTTCGAAGCGAACTTCAAAGCCCTCGGTTTCTTGTTCAGAATAAAACATTTACAACCAAAAACTTTGAAATAAGAAACATTAGGCTTTTTACCGGTAAGGAGCTCATATGGAGTTTTCTTCAGTAGTCGGTGAAGGTACAACCGATTTGTGGCATGACAAGCGGTGTTCACCGCTTCTTCCCAAAATCGATCTGATGTCTTGTATTCGTCCAACATTGTTCTTGCCATTTCAATCAATGTTCTGTTCTTCCTTTCGGCCACCCCGTTTTGTTGAGGAGAGTGGGGTGCCGAGAACTCATGCTTTATCCCTTCTTCATCGAGATACTCTTCAACTTGTATATTCTTGAATTCTGTCCCGTTGTCACTTCTGATGTTCTTCACGGTTGATGAGAATTCATTCTGGGCTCTTTTCAGGAACTTCTTGAGGATTCCCTGAGTTTCTGATTTATCATACAAAAAAATACCCAGGTAAATCTTGAAAAATCATCAACAATTACTAAACCGTATTTGTTACCGCCGATACTTATGTAAGCAATTGGACCAAATAGATCCATATGAAGAAGTTCCAGTGGTCTTGTAGTGGTCATTACGTTCTTGGCGGGGTGTGGTGCTCCGACTTGTTTTCCCGCCTGGCAAGCGCTGCACGGCCTATCTTTCTCAAAAACCACATCCTTTAGACCTCGGATGCGACCACCTTTTAGAAGTTTCTGCAGATTTCTCATCCCAACATGGGCTAGCCGTCTATGCCACAGCCATCCCATGTTGGTCTTAGCAACCAAGCAAGTGTTGAGTTTGGCTTTATCTTTGTTGAAATCAACAAGGTAAAGCTTTCCCTTCAACGTTCCCTTGAATGCAATCGAGCCATCGCTTCTTCTAAAAACGGTCACACCCTCATTAGTGAATAAACAGTTATAACCTTTGTCGCATAGTTGAGATATTGACAAAAGGTTATAATCTAGGGAGTCTACATGTAAAACGTTAGATAAAGTGTGTTGAGGAGATATTTCAATGTTACCGCTACCAAGGACCTTTCCTTGGCTGTTGTCTCCAAAGTATATGCTTTCACTTGGATCCTCGTTGTACTCGTACTCCACAAACATATCTCTCTCTCCGGTCATTTGATTTGTGCATCCGCTATCTAGCACCCACTTAGATCCACCGGAGGAGTAAGACTGCAAAACAGAATTATTCCATGGTTTTAGGTACCCAAGCTTGCTTGGGTCCTCTCAGGTTAGTCACAAGAGTCTTGGGCACCCACACACAAGTTTTCGAGTTCTTGTGGCGTGGCCCTGTGTATTTAGCAATAACTTTTCCATATTTGTTTTTCATAAGAACATAGGAAGCATCAAATGTACGAAACAATATTTGTAAATCAGTTTCATGTGATTTTTTCCTTAACAAAGGTGATTCTTTTCTTTGCATGATTAAGAGTGGACATGTGTTTGTTCCTGTCAAACCCAAGACCATCATTGACGTTGGGAGGTCTAGTGACCATATAGGCACTACGTGCATATTTGATCTTCTCCTTATCAAAGATTCCGTTTTGGGAAGGATGCATATCATGAGAAGTTGAAGTATTAGAAGTGATATTTTTCTTACAAGAGCATGTGCAGGTTCCAATTGTTGTCGAACTCATATCTTTGGAGGAAGAGCTCTTGGAGGTAGATGAGTCACTTTGCTTGAGCGACTCAACTTGCACCTCTAGGATCTTGTTAACTCTTGACAAGTTAGCAAGCTCATCTTTGATTGCAATATGTGAGTCCTCTAGCTTTGAGTAAGTCTCCTTACTCAAGGCTAGCTCAACCTCAAGTGACTTGTTCTTCTCTCTTTCAAGGTCAAGAAGTTTTTCAACCTCTTGATATCTCTTCCTTTCACGGATGAGCATATCTTCTTATCGGTTGACAAGTTCCTCCTGTTCAAAGATTTCGTTCGACAACATTTCCATTTTCTTTAAAGCAATTTTACTTAATCCTCTAAACATTTCTTCATTATCACTAGAGCTATCAAAGTCATCAATAGAGGTATTTAACGCAGGAGAAGTAAGTCGAACCTTTTTATTGCCTTCTTTAGCCATAAGGCAAGTATGGTTGTTCATATCCCATCCTCCCATGTTTGGGAAGAGTGTAGCTCTCATGGTGGGTTTCTTAACGGCAATGGTGGCCATCTCCTCTTCTTCATCGGAGGAGGACTCATCGTTTGAGTCCCACTCCTTGCCAATGTGAGCATGATGAGCTTGTCTCCTTTTTTCTGAAATTTTTCTTCTCATGTGCTTTTGTTTCCTTCTTCTTCTTGTTTTCTTCATAAGTACAGTCCACCATGAAGTGACCGTACTCTCCACAATTATAGAAAGTACGTCGAGCCTTGGATTTTCCTTTATCATTGCTTTTCTCTTCATTTGAGTTGTTGCCATGTCTTCTCCTCATCATGCGCTTGAACTTTTTGTTAAAGAGTACCATTTCCTCATCATCTAGGTCGGTACTCACGTCGCTTGTATCTCTGTCATCTTGGTCTTCACGGGTTTCTTTGAGTTCGGGTCTGCACGTTGCTTTGAGAGCAACTTCTTTCTTTTTGGAAGAGGTGAGCTCGGCTAAGTCTTTGACGTATTGAGCCTCCTTCTCCATCATTTCATGATTTATGATCTTCCCCAATAACTCATCGGGAGTCATTTTGTGAAACCCGGGGCTTTCTCTAATCATTGAGCAAAGTGTGACGTTTCTTGGCATGAAGGCTCTTATCATCCTTTTGACCACCTCGTGATCAGTCCATTTCTTACTTGCATAGGCACGGATTTTGTTGATGAGTGCCTTCATCCGGTTGTACATGTCTTGAGGTGATTCGCCTTCTTCAATAGCAAATATCCCCAACTCTCCTTCAAGCATCTCAATTTTGGCTTCACGTACAGACCTATTTCCTTCATGAGCTGTTTTGAGTGTATCCCAGATTTCTTTTGCACTCTCTAGTCCATCGGTCTTGGTGAATTCTTCTCTGCTCAGTGACGATGTGATTACTGCAACGGCTTGTGCATTTCTGTGAATCTCTTGTTCTTGTTCCGGAGTGAGTTCTTCATCCGTGTCTGGGATATCTATTCCTGTGCAGACAATATGCCAAAGGCTGGGATTCAAGGATATTAGATGCATTTTCATGTTGTACTTCCACATGGTATAGTCACTTCTATCAAACTGCGGGGGCCTTCCCATAGGAATGGAGAGATAATGATTATTTGAATTGAGACGGTTGTAGTTGTAAGGATATCGGGAGTAGTCCTGATGACCACTCCCCATCATCTTTTCTTCCTCTTTTCCCTTTTGTGCCATTAATTTCTTTCTCAGTAGTGCCTTTAGCTGTCTCACTTCTTCATCGTCATGTGGACTTTCTTTCAGCACACCGAAGGCTTTGGCTTCTTGCTCCTCATCGTTGTTGTTCGTCTTCGGGATATCGTTGTTCTTCTCAGAGGCCATTGATCTCTCCGAGATGTGAGTCTCGTTGATGGAGAACTTGGCTCTGATACCAATTGAATGTGGCCTAGAGGGGGTGAATAGGCCTTATAGAGTTTCCTGCACACTTAAAGTAGTTGTCAAAAACTTGATTGACCGGACTAGTCCGGTTGTGTGAGCGGACTAGTCCGGTGTGCCTGAAGTGTGTAGATTGTATAAGTGTTGTGCAGGAGAATTAACTTGTTTAGCAGCGGAAATAAGAACAACAATTATTCTATTTTGATTTTATAATGTGAGGTGTGATTATGCCCGTGAATGAGACTTAGCAACTCAAATTATGAAGTTTAGCAACTAGATGGTATAATCAACAAAAAACAAGGAGGCATGCGAGACACAAATTTTACCGAGGTTCGATCTCACCAAGAGATCTACGTCCTCGTTGAGGAAGCTCACACAGAGCCGGGTCTCTAACCCTTTCCCTCCTCAAGTCACCACACAAGGCCGACTTGACTCCACTAGCACGGGTAATCACCGAGTTTGTGGGGCAACCTCACACATTGAGGGCGCCCACAAGAATTACAATGGGAAAGCGATCAAATACACTCAAAAAGATTACAATGCAGAATATGAGTGTAGAGAGAACAAACCCCAAGAGCTCACAACGAAGGAACGATGATCTCCCAATCCCAAATCCAAGTGTTTAATTGATTTTCACCTTTTTCGCACCTTAGATGTGTAAGGAGATGTGTTTTTGGGCTCTTGGGACAGGTGGCGGCGCTAGGGTTTGAGTTTCTAGCAGTATGAGTCGTGTGCCATCGTTGGAAGGCCGTGGATCACCAATTTATATGGTTTCCAAAAAAGTTATCGTTGTAAAACCTAATACCGGACTAGTCCGGTGTATGTTCGGACTTGTCCGGTGCTATGTGAAGTGGGGTTCCAGAAAGTTTAGCGGACTAGTCCTGTCCCGTGGCTGGACTAGTCCGCAGTCCTCTAAAGACGACAACAGAAACATGAGCGGACTAGTCCGGTCTAAAACCGGACTTGTCCAGTGCATTCCAGTAAGCTGACCGAACTAGTCCGCTCCATGAATGGACTAGTCCAGTGTCTAGTGGATTTTAATTGATTTTTAAACCCCTTACCCTTACGAAAAGTCATGAGCTCTTGGAATGTGTCTCTCACACACACCCTATACATTTACATCTAATTTGCTCTTCTAAATTCCACTAAAGTGTTCCTTTTCGGGCAGCACTTTATTTTTCACCTTTTTGTGTGCACCGAGCTAGTTCACTTTGTTTGTCCTGCAATCATTTCATTAGGATCTCATATGATTGTCATCAATTCTCCAAAACCCACAAGGGATACCCTAGATGCACTTTCAATATGAAGTCGCGAGATGCACGATTTTCCGACATAACACATAAGATAGATTGCCACCTTCATATTAGGCTAGTATATTAGTCCTTATTTGGGCATACTAGTGAATCCTCAACGTAATCCTAAGTTTTCCCATAATAATGTCCTTATTTAGTGTGCCATCCCCTAAGCAGCTCTGATACCAGCCTGTGACGAACCGAAATCCATACGTCCAGGACCTCATAGGGTGGTGCCGCACGATGCGACACCCGACAGCACACATCATAAGGAAACCATAGTATTACATTGAAAGCAAAGTGAATATGTACAAGCAGTAGTACAAACCTTCAGTTTACAGCTAATTACAGAGTTTACTATAGTGGAAGATAATTTATACAACTCACGCCCACCTAACTAGTAAATGTTTGTTGTCCGGCCCTATAGACAACCCACACTAGCTCAACTCATCATCAACGCGGCGTGTATGGCTCCCACGCAGCCGTAGTCTCCGACGGAGGGTAGTCCTCGCCGGTGGACTCATACCCCGAGTTTGTGGGGTATTCATCACCTGCAAACACTTATAGCAGCAATATTTGGTGGCACACATGTAACAATAATATTATTCATATCAACAATATTGAATCATAGCATTCCATATGTTAAACTACGTCACGGTGCAGTGAATAAGAAGTACTCATAACCGCGAGGGACGGCAAATCGACTCGATATACACCTGCAGTGATACCCGAATAGCACGTCACATATGCCCATACACGGAGCTGCACACAGCACGCTCATCCCATGTCGTACGGAACAACCTTTCACCAAACAGCCCAAACATCGAACCGGTCGCACCCAAACGGACTGGAGGTTCCCTACATGGAGCATCTCTCTATGCCCGTTATCGGATTTCCGCCTTGCTGCCCTCAACCTACACCTTTAAATCGGTGCGTTATACCTCGACACCCGGAGGTACAGGTTACATCAGTTTATCGGAGCCCATATATCCGATATACCTTCAGTACATTCAAAACTTGTTCAGTGGGGCCACACACGGATCGGTCCTCAATCGACACGGACAGGTCTATGCAGACAAGACTTCTTCTTGCTACATCCTAGCCCCTGTCTAGTCTCATTTTTTTCTTACTAAAGTTTTCTCACAACTCGAACCAATCCCGTGTGTCCCGAACCCTATACTCGCGAGTAGATTCCAACTACTCGACTTGTACTGAAGTCTATCAACATTAAGCACAGCATGAACTACTCGAGGAGTTAGACACTACCCTCACTCTTGTTGGAATAATCTGGTCATGCGTTTGAGGTTTCATCTATCCTACACCTAATGCACATACATACCTCAAGCTAAATGTATATAAATCAAACTTTATAAAATTTATTAAATGCAAACCGGGGCTGTCCTTGTTGCTGCTGGTCATGTGTTAGTGTCTCGTCCGGAAGTAGGAAGTTCAAAACTTCTGGGGTTTCCTCGCCTTCAGCGACTGTACGTAAGCACATTAATGATATGTCAATTTAAATGCAATGTGTTGAAGTTTGTATGTAAAGACTGTAACTCTAGCTAGACATCCCATTTGGCTCTGAAATTTTTACTGTGGTTTGGTGAGAACCTACTCGGAGACTTGACCAGATTTCATTTGAAAAAAAGCTCATTTGAGCTCTGCACAAATAAAAGTCTAAATGGTCATTACTAGAGCTTCTATGGATTTCCAGGGATTTTCTGTAAAGGTCCCAAAAGCATGAAATCAAAGAAACTTGAGCTTGCACAAATGTTGGTGTCATGTGTGTGAAAAAGGGGGCTGGTTTAAACTTTTTACACATATGATAACACATGAGAGATTCTTTTCAACCAACTTAGGGTTACTTGCATGTTTGGACCCTAGGTGGATTAAACCCACAGAATTGAAGTACTCAGGTGCAATGGAAAGGTTTAAAAATCAGAGTTTGAACTAAATGTTCAACTCAAATTTCAAATGAGGGAGGACACAATGGTAATTCAAACTGTTGTGTTCAAACTCTTGTTTGCAGCAGCTAACACAAGAATCAAATTGCATATTTGGATTCCTTAGGTCCAAATTAGTGGGTAGGCAAAGTTTCATTAATTTTTGAAAAGGTTTGCTATCCATTTTTCCAAAAAGGATTTAAATGTGCAAAGAATTCAAATATACATTTGAATTTGGATGGAATTTTTCCAACTATCCAAATGCAGCTCAGTTTTCAACTCCCAACATTTGAATTGGTCACTTGCCAAATTGTGGAGATCTTTTGAGGGATAAGGGGGCACTGACTGGTGGGACCCACGTGGCAAAGAGGCAACAAAAACTTGCAGCTAAAGTCAGAGCAAAGTCTCTGTTTTATCTCTTCTCACCCAAGCAGGGCTGCAGGAGCATGACACCGAGGGGCCCCGGAAGCCACTGCCTGCCCGTTTTTCCTCACGCTGGCGAGCTACTCGTGGGTGGTCTTTACTCCCGGCGGTACCCCGTTTCGCTACAGCGCCGAAGACACAGTTCTCTCCCTCTCGCACGCAAGAACGGCACCGAACAGCCGCTGCCACGTCGCTCGCTCGTGAAGCGACGTTCCTTCACGTGCAAAGCTCGGACAGTAGCAAAAACAAACCCACGGTCTTCTCCACAGCCTCCTCGGACCACAACCGAGAGCGTTCGGCCCTCACAACCCCGCGCACATCAAGTTTCCACGGCGGCCGAGCCGCAACCGAACGGAGGTCGCACGTGGACAGCTCAGCAGAGAGTCTTTCACGGCCGAGCAAGGGTATCCTCGGACGCGCTAGGACCCTGTGGTGCTCATCTCCGAAGCTCAAGCCATGACATGAACTACCGAGCGCTAATTTGAGAAAATTCCTCCGGCGGGCACAAACCGAACTTCCGGCACTGTAACTTCAAATTCAACATCTATTCTCGTTCTTAGGTCATCAATTCTTGCACACAGGACCGCCAGTAGTCGGTGATCACTAACCCTTCACATCCCTACCTTGAAACTGCATGTAGGCCGGGTAATTCTAGGTAACGACAACCGAGGTGGGGAGAATCAGATTCACGGTGAAAGCTATGTTAGAACCATCTCCGGGCCGTATCACCACCAGGACGATCTTCCTTAGCATCCACCTGTGCTGTAGGGTCCTTCCAGCGATGTTTTGGCAGGCTAGGTCACCTGGCCGACGCTACCGAAGGTGAGCCGAGCCGTCGCACCTTCGCCGGCTGGGTTAGAGCCACCCCCGGTCGGGGAAAGTTGTTCCAGCCTGTTCAGCATATGGATTTAGGCCCTAGCGGCAAAGGGGAGCTCGGGAGGTGGCCGAGAGGCTGGAATCAAGTGAACTCCGGAGAGTCCGGCGGCGCGTGGGCGAGAGGTAGAAGACGAAGTGGCCGGGCCCGCACGTCAGCCGCTCGGTGAACTGGTGTGGGATCTTCTGTTGCACGGGATCGTCTGTGACAGTGCGGGAAATAGCCCTGTGGCCACGTGTGGTTTAGCCGAGGAGTTGACACATGTTGGGCGGACCCGCTGTCAGAGATTTGAACTTTTTTCGGTTAATTCGAATTCCAGAATTTCCCCAAACTTTAGAACTTCATAACTTTTGCTAGGAAGCTCCAAATTTAGTAATTCAAATTGGGTTTTATTCAGGTTGGAAAATCTCTATTCATATATGCAACCCAATTTGTATAAAACTCAGTATTTAATTCTGAAAAATTCTTTAAATCTTTTCAGCAAAAGAATTTTAGAGGGAATTTGGTTCATCCAAAAATCCTCAAATTCTGCCAGAGTATTCTGTAAGATGTTAGTGAACTCCTGTAAAAGTTTCAGCTCATTTGGAGTTGATTTTATTAGGTGAATTCAGATTTGAAGTTGCTGTGTTCAAATGAATACAGAAACAATTTCAGAAAATTTCCAAAACTTGGAAATTCAGTTCTAGGAAATTATTAGCTCCAAAAATCCTAGGAAAATTCATGCATGCTCCCTGAGCTATGTTTGAAATTTTAATTCACTTGAATTTGCATGAAGGTGCAAGTATATTCAGAATTAATTCCCTTTTGCCTAAATGCTTAGGGAATTGTTCTGAGTGATCTACTCATTGAAAATCTCTAAATTTTGGTCCAGATTAATTACTTGTAACAAGGAACTCACCAGAGAATTTTCAGCTCCATTGGATCTCTGGATCACAACTGTGCTGTTCAACCTATTTAGATGAGTATCACACAAGGGATGAACAACACATCTCCGGGTGTCGAGGCATAACGCACCGATTTATAGGTGTACGCTGAGGGCAGCAAGGTGGAAATCTGCTAACGGGCATAGAGAGATGCTCTGTGTAGGGAACCTCCTGCTCGTTTCGGTGCGACCGGTTCGACGGTTGGGCTGTTGGGTGAAAGGTTGTCCCATACGACATCGAGTGAGCGTGCTGTGCAGCTCCACGGGTGGGCGTACGTGACGTGCTCTTTGGGTATCCCTGCAGGTGTATATCGAGTCGATTCGCCATCCCTTACGGTGATGAGTACCACTTGGTCACTGAGTCGTGACGTAGGTTAATATATGAAAGGTGATGATTTAATATTGCTGTTATGAAAAATTGTATTGCTACATGTATGCCACCAAATATTGCTCACTATATTTCATATTCATGAACTGTTAACTTGCGGCTAAAAGAGGAACTAAGGATGGACTTGTAGGCGTGTCCTTTGCTGAAATTTACCATCCCATGTTCGTGTAAACTGCAAATAGAGTTTCATGCCTAGGTAAGTCGGTTAAGTCTTGTTGTGCCATCGTGCTCATGGTTGCTGCTTAAGTGTTTTTCAGGTGAGGAGTATCCCATAAACTCGGGTTACGAGTTCACCGGCGAGGGCTACCCTCCGTCGGGGACCACGGCTGAGTGGGAGCTGTACACGCCGAGCTGAGCTGAGGAGTGCAGCTAGTGTGGGTTGCCCATAGGGCTGGGCAACCGACTTCTGCTAGGTAGATGGTGTGAGTTGTATAAACATAGCTTCCGCTTTTGTAATCCCATTCCTAGTTTGTAACTGAAATCTTGTAATAGTTTGTACATATTCAGTTTGTTTTCCGTGTAATACAATATCGTTCTTATGATGTGTGCTGTCGGGTGTCGCATCGTGCGGCACCACCCTCTGCGATCCTGGATGAGCGGATTCCGGTCCGCCGCAGCAACTGCAAAAACATTGAATTACAAAGATGTAACACACCTCCTAATATTTCCAATGTATCATATGCAAATTTTATATTTCTCTAGAATAAGTTATGCTTGAAAAACAGCACAGTCCAGAGAGTGTTTTAAATCTGTCCTGGTTCTGGACAGTTTACAATCATCTGGAATTTCAACCATTTTGATATGTGATTCTGTTCTGAAAGTCTACAACAAAGCTGTCTAGCACTTAAACCTCTTTCCATAACTATATCCGACACCTCCATTGGCTAAGTAACCTGTGAGTTATGCTCTGTTAAAGTTCAGCAAGCTTGCTGCCAAAACAGAGCACTCTGTTTTTCAAATCTATTGAACTGAACTAATAAACTTTTGAATTTTTCCTACAAAACCAGAGTCATAAAGGTCAACACTTGGTTATCTTAGTTCCTTCTCCAACATTATTTTTAATTCAGTCATGATTATTACATGTCGGTACTACGTTCCTCACAAAATAGAAAATCCTAACCGGCTTACCCCGGCATCTACATATCCAACGGTGGCACTAAGACGATCACTCGCAAACATGTTCTAGTCGGACTACGGTTTCATTGTTAGTACCTGCATAAATTACACCCAATCATCAGGTCCGGCTGCACACCGAACCCGGTGCCAATACAGTTTCATGCACCTGTCCATCATCACTCGCATGGGTGTTCTCAAGCCAAACACGCCTTGAGCTATGTGTTCACGTTACTAACCACGTGACGGGGTCTCCCATACTTGCACGTAGCGCGCCAGGAAAGGGCGCTGCTCGAATACCCCAAACGACATGAAGAGTCGTAGGGGATACTAAAGCTGGCCGGGTTACCTGCCACCCATGAGACTCCACCCTTCAGATTCTGCGCACTGGTGGACAGCGCTTACGTGCACCCCCCAAGACATATGAAGTCGTGAGATGCACGATTTTCCGACATAACACATAAGTTAGATTGCCACCTTCATATTAGGATAGTATATTAGTCCTTATTTGGGCATACTAGTGAATCCTCAACGTAATCCTATGTTTTCCCGCAATAATGTCCTTATTTACTGTGCCATCCCCTAAGCAGCTCTGAAACCAGCCTGTGACGGAGCGAAATCCGTACGTCCAGGACCTCACAGGGTGGTGCCGCACGATGCAACACCCGACAGCACATATCATAAGGAAACCATAGTATTACATTGAAAACAAACTGAATATGTACAAGCAGTAGTACAAACCTTCAGTTTACAGCTAATTAAATAGTTTACTACAGTGGAAGATAATTTATACAACTCACGCCCACCTAACTAGCAAATGTTTGTTGTCCGGCCCTATGGACAACCCACACTAGCTCAACTCATCATCAACGCGACGTGTATGGCTCCCACGCAGCCGTAGTCCCGACGGAGGGTAGCCCTCGCCTGTGGAGTCGTACCCCGAGTCTGTGGGGTATTCATCACCTGCAAACACTTATAGCAGCAATATTTGGGGGCACACATGTAACAATACAAATTATTCATATCAAAAATATTGAATCATAGCATTCCATATGTTAAACTACGTCACGATGCAGTGAACAAGCAGTACTCATAACTGCGAGGGACGGCAGATTGACTAGATATACACCTGCAGTGATACCCGAATAGCACGTCACGTATGCCCATACGCGGAGCTGCACACAGCACGCTCACCCCATGTCGTACGGAACAACCTTTCACCAAACAGCCCAAACATCGAACCGGTCGCACCCAAACGGACAGGAGGTTCCCTACACGGAGCATCGGAGCATCTCTGTATGCCCGTTATTGGATTTCCGCCTTGCTGCCCTCAACCTACACCTATAAATCGGTGTGTTATACCTCGACACCCGGAGGTATAGGTTACATCAGTTTATCGGAGCCCATATATCCGATATACCTTCACTACATTCAAAACTTGTTCAGCGGGGCCGCACACGGATCAGTCCTCAATGGACACGGACAGGTCTACGCAGACAAGACTTCTTCTTGCTACATCCTAGCCCCTGCCTAGTCTCATTTGTTCTTACTAAATTTTTCTCACAACTCAAACTAATCCCGTGTGTCCCGAACTCTATACTCGCGAGTAGATTCCAACTACTCGACTTGTACTGAAGTCTATCAACATTAAGCACAGCATGAACTACTCGAGGAGTTAGACACTACCCACACTCTTGTTGGAATAATCTGGTCATGCGTTTGAGGTTTCATCTATCCTACACCTAATGCACATACATACCTCAAGCTAAATGTATATAAATCAAACTTTATAAAAATTGTTAAATGCAAACCGGGGCTGTCCTTGTTGCTGCTGGTCATGTGTTACTGTCTCGTCCGGAAGTAGGAAGTTCAAACCTTCCAGGGTCTCCTCGCCTTCAGCGACTGTACGTAAGCACATTAATGACATGTCAATTTAAATGCAATGTGTTGAAGTTTGTATGTAAAGACTGTAACTCTAGCTAGACATCCCATTTAGCTCTGAAATTTTTACTGTGGTTTGGTGAGAACCTACTCGGAGACTTGACCAGAATTCATTTGAAACAAAGCTCATTTGAGCTCTGCACAAATAAAAGTCTAAATGGTCATTACTAGAGCTTCTATGGATTTCCTAGGATTTTCTGTAAAGGTCCCAAAAGCATGAATACAAAGAAACTTGAGCTTGCACAAATGTTGGTGCCATGTGTATGGAAAGGGGGCTGGTTTAAACTTTTCACACATATGATAACACATAAGAGATTCTTCTAAAACCAACTTAGGGTTACTTGCATGTTTGGACCCTAGGTGGATTAAACCCACAGAATTGAAGTACTCAGGTGCAATGGAAAGGTTTAAAAATCAGAGTTTGAACTAAATGTTCAACTCAAATTTTAAATGAGGGAGGACACAATGGTAATTCAAACTGTTGTGTTCAAACTCTTGTTTGCAGCAGCTAACACAAGAATCAAATTGCATATTTGGATTCCTTAGGTCCAAATTAGTGGGTAGGCAAAGTCATTAATTTTTGAAAAGGTTTGCTATCTATTTTTTCAAAAAGGATTTAAATGTGCAAAGAATTCAAATATACATTTGAATTTCGATGGAATTTGTCCAACTATCCAAATGCAGCTCAGTTTTCAACTCCCAACATTTGAATTGTTCACTTGCCAAATTGTGGAGATCTTTTGAGGGATAAGGGGGGACTGACTTGTGGGACCCACATGGCATAGAGGCAACAAAAACTTGCAGCTAAAGTCAGAGCAAAGTCTCTGTTTTATTTCTTCTCACCCGAGCAGGGCTGCCGGAGTGTGACACTGAGGGGCCCCGGAAGCCACCGCCTGCCCGTTTTTCCTCACGCTGGCGAGCTACTCGTTTCACAGTTCTCTCCCTCTCGCATGCAAGAACGGCACCGAACAGCCGCCGCCGTGTCGCTCGCTTGTGAAGCGACGTTCCTTCACGTGCAAAGCCTGGGCAGTAGCAAAAACAAACCCACGGTCTTCTCCACAGCCTCCTCGGACCACAACTAAGAGCGTTCGGCCCTCACAACCCCGCGCACACCAAGCTTCCGCGGTGGCCGAGCCGCAACCGAACGGAGGAAGCACGTGGACAGCTCGGCAGAGAGTCTTTCATGGCCGAGCAAGAGTATCCTCGGACGCACTAGGACCCTGTGGTGCTCATCTCCAAAGCTCAACCCATGACATTAACTGCCGAGCGAGAATTTGAGAAAATTCCTCCGGCAGGCACAAACCGACCATCCGGCATTGTAACTTCAAATTCAACCTCTATTCTCGTTCTTAGGTCGTCAATTCTTGCACACAGAACCGCCAGTAGTCGGTGATCATTAGCCCTTCACATCCCTACCTTGAAACTGCACGTAGGCCGGGTAATTCTAGGTTTTCTAACGGCAACCGAGGTGGGGAGAATCAGGTTCACGGTGAAAGCTATGTTAGAGCCATCTCCAGGCCGTATCACCACCAGGACGATCTTCCTTAGCATCCACCGGTGCTGTAGGGTCCTTCCACCGATGTATTGGCGGGCTAGGTTAGCTGGCCGACACTACCGAAGGTGAGCCGAGCCGTCGCACTGCCGCCGGCTGGGTTAGAGCCACCCCCGGTCGGGGAAAGTTGTTCCAGCGTGTTCAGCATGTGGATTTAGGCCCTATCGGCGAAGGGGATCTCGGGAGGTGGCCGAGAGGCTGAAATCAAGCAAACTCCGGCGAGTCCGGCGGCGTGCGGGCGCGTGGGCGAGAGGTAGAAGACGAAGTGGCCGGGCCCGCACGTCAGCCGCTCGGTGAACCGGTGTGGGATCTTCTGTTGCACGGGATCATCTGTGACAGTGCGGGAAATAGCACTGTGGCCCTGTGTGGTTTAGCCGAGGAGTTGACACGTGTTGGGCGGACCCATTGTCAGAGATTTGAACTTTTTCCGGTTAATTCGAATTCCAGAATTTCCCCAAACTTTAGAACTTCATAAACTTTTGCTAGGAAGCTCCAAATTTAGTGATTCAAATTGGGTTGGATTCCGGTTGGAAACTCTATCCAAATATGCAACCCAATTTGTATGGAACTCAGTATTTAATTCTGGAAAATTCTTTAATTCTTTTCAGCAAAAGAATTTTAGAGGGAATTTGGTTCATCCAAAAATCCTCAAATTTTGCCAGAGTATTCTTTAAGATGTTAGTGAACTCCTGTGAAAGTTTCAGATCATTTGGAGTTGATTTTATTAGGTGAATTCAGATTTGAAGTTGCTGTGTTCAAATGAGTACAGAAACAATTTAAGAAAATTTCCAAAACATGGAAATTCAGTTCTAGGAAATTGTTAGCTCAACAAATCCTAGGAAAATTCATGCATGCTCCCTGAGCTACGTTTGAAATTGTAATTCACTTGAATTTGCATGAAGGTGCAAGTTTATTCAGAATTAATTCCCTTTTGCCTAAATGCTTAGGGAATTGTTTTGAGTGATCTACTCATTGAAAATCTCAAAATTTTGGTCCAGATTGATTTCTTGTAACAACGAACCCACCAGAGAATTTTCAGCTCTATTGAAGCTCTGGATCACAACTGTGCTGTTCAACCGATTTAGATGAGTATCACACAAGGGATGAACAACACATCTCACTTGATCATAGTGTTTAACCCCAAACCCAAACCACTAACACCAGTGTTATTTTAAATTCTTAAACAGAGTTCCAGTTTTTAAACTTGTTATTAAAACTTGTTAGCAAAATCTTTATAATTAAATCCATATGCATATTCATTACGTGTAGCATCTACGTGAAGAAGTTGAAGCAATTAGAGTGGAGATCAAAGAAGGGGGGAAGCGAGTGATCAAGCCTCAAGTGATCTACACTAACTGAACTTCATATATATATAAGTCCCCTGCAAAACAAAGGCAAGCCCCGGTTTGCATCAAAACTTACAAGTTTTTATTTATATTCACTTTATATTGTCTAGCATTTAGTTTCTTGCATTACGTCTAGATGATATGACACTCCAAATGCATGACCCAGAAAACACTGGAGTTTCATGTAGGGTAGGTTATCAATTGATTATAACTTCTGATCTCAAGTTGACAAAAGTGGATTAAAAGAGGCATAACTCGAGTAGGCAGTTTTCCTACTCGTGAACCAGGATTAAGGGGGATCAATCAGAAGAGTTGGGAATTGATCCTCGTAGTTAGGAATGGAGACCGGGCAGTGGATGGAAGGATCAAGGACGTGGTCCTGTGAATCTAGTCTATGTCAAAGTCGATTAAGGCTTGTTCTCGTGTGCGGCCCCGCTGGTCAAGTTTGAGATGTGTACCGGATGAATACTGGCTATATGGGACCCAAGAAACCGATGTAACATGTTAACCTGGGTGTCGAGGCATACCTCGCCGTCTGATGCAGATGCTGAAAGGATAGAGAAGTCGGCTCTACGAAGGTTTGCCGTAGTGAGACTTAATCCCAGTCGGTGGGACCAGTTCGACATTTGGGTGTCGTGTGAAAGGTTGCCACTTACGACGTCAGTGATGGTTGCTGTGTGCAACGTCGAGTACGGGCGTACGTGTCGTGTCAGTCGGGTGTTTTTGATTGCAATCACCGTCGCTCGCGGTAGTGAGCATACTTGTACACTGAGTCGTGACGTAGTAATAAACTTGGAAACATTTAATATGCTTTTGAGTAATCCTCATAATGGAGATGAGGAATGATCAACCCTTTCACTAAATTTATTTTTCACCTTGGGCTAGTAGCGTCGAGGCAAAGCATTTCTTGTTTCATTGTGGAGTCTCGACGTTAATGGCGCAAGGTCTGTATGAGTCTAGGGTAGCTCACTAAAGTTATTTTCACCTCAGGCAAGTGACATCGAGATAAAGCGTTTCTTGTTTGATTGTGGAGTCTCGATGTAAATTACGCGAGGGCTATAAAAGTGGCTTAAAACTTGAAGGACTATCCTTTAGCACAAGAGCATCTTTTGTGCAAACTGCTATATTCAGCCCCTCTATTTTCAGCATGTAGAGTTTCATGACTAGGGTGACGGTTAAGTCTTGCTGAGCTTCGTGCTCATGGATACTGCATAAGTTATTTTGCAGGTAATAACTCTATGCTGATAAGTACGGTTGTCAGATGAGACTCGGAACTCTCCGAGTGGTGATCTCATGGAGAACCCGCCACTGCTGTTGTGGTGATGTTGCTAGTGAGAAGGGTCCACGGGCTGGACAACTTCTCTGTTGCTTAGCATAGATACACGACGTGAGTTGTATTAGTCTTCCGCTGTAGATTATTTTGAGAAGTATTTGTAAAATTTACACTTTGTAAGCTTCCGCTTGATTTATGTAATATGATGCTTTATCATGTGTGCTGTTGGGTGCCGCATCGCATGGCACCACCCAATGCGATTTCCGAGCGAGCGGCACGGCCCTGTGATCGGGACCGGGACCTCACAGCGTGGTATCAGAGCCGCATTGGTGATAGCGCACGGAATAAGGATCGTATTACGATAAAAATTTAGGATACGGTGAGGAAACGTTATTAGGCCCACATAAGGACTATAGTAGTATAGTTACTTAAAGTGGCAGCACTAACATACTTGTTATAATTCTGAATTTGATTATGTAACGACGCACCTACGTTCAGGTAAGAATGGTGAGTAACGCCACCGAAAGCGGTTCAATTTCGGTTAGCTCCCCTGATGAGGAATGTGGTTCAAGGATAGGTCTCACAGCTTGGTGTGAGACGTCAATATGAAACTCTTGAACTCTTCATGTTCCTGAGTTCATATGCAACGTTGATCCCTTGCATGCATTAGGCAAGAAAATGGAGACCCCATCGTGTGGTCAGTAACACGACAGTGTGTTCTTCTAGAAATAGCCTAGGAGGACATACGCAGCGCTTGCCATCGGCGTGCTCTGCAGGGCAGTAGGTGATATCCGTTGGGTTGATAACATTCCCAACTGTGACGACCCGTTCACACTCTACTCAGGTTCTCCGTCGTGTGGTGTAAAAACGTGACCATGTACCTTGAGACGTGGCTTGACTCATGGATGGCCCGTATGGAAATGATACGGGGCGTATGTTTTTAGTATGATATGGAACTGCCTGAAATGATAAAACTTATGTGTGCATCATCATTGAGTGTTCTTCTGCAGGTACTAACCACGTACGTATCCCATGTAGTACAGGTGTGCGAGAGACGGTTTAGTGCCACTGATAAAACGAATATGCCGGTATAGTCCGGTTAGGATTTTCTTTCGTGAGGCTACGTAGGACCGACATGTTTATTACGGTGCATCGACACCGTACTACACTTAATAACCTCTTCCCTATGAAAGAAATGAGTCATGAGCTAACTTTCAACTAAAAATGGAAGTTTGAAACAAATATTAGTTACTGAACTCTTATTTTGAGCTAAGATTTTAATGAGAAAAGGTCTAAGTTTCAAAGTTTTCAAAAACAGAGTGCTCTGTTTCTGGCAGGAATTCTTGCTGGAATTTGACAGAGCATAACTATGAGTAGCTTTAACCAATTAAGGTGTATGATACAGTTCTGGAAATATATTCAAGTGCTCTACAACTTCTTTTTATACCTCCAGAGCAAAATCACACGTTAACTGGGTGAAAAGTCCAGTTGAAGGCAAACTGTTCAGAACCAGGACAGCAGCGAAACCTCCATGGACCTTTCTGTTTTTAAGCCATAACTTCCTGTAGAAAAATCCCTATAGAGCATGTGATACACCATTGGAAAGGTTATGAGATATGCCACATTGTTGTAGTTCAAAGTTGGTTCAGATTCATATTGTATCTGTGCATACAACTGTGATTATGTCAGCCACATACAAAGGAGATGCTGGCAAATTTGATCCAGAAATTCTGTCAACTTTGAGCAATCATAACTTTTGATCCAGAAGTGATATGGAGGCATTTGAATACTCATTGGAAATATATTGAAATTAACTTTAACTTTGATATGCAACTTGAGTTATGAAAGTGCTTTTAACTGGATCAAATATCTTGTTTGTTGAGGACCGATCAATCTGCTTTTAAATCCTTGCTGTTAGTACATCAGTTTGCGCTTAAATAATTTTTCTTACATGTTAAGATTTCATTATCAGTGTTTCACTACTTTGTTCATGGAATAAATCAAGTGATAGTGTTGAGCTGATAATGAACTCTTGCAATTGCAGAATGGTGCGAATTCGTTCCATGGGTGAGGTGGGTGGTTCCAGTGGTGGTGGTGGTGATAACTCTCCACAGCGGGAGCAGCGAGCTCCGCAACCGCAACCGCCACCAGGACCTTCACGTACGGTCACAATGGTTGACATTCTGGCTGCCATGACGGGTGCAAGCGATGAGCGAACCGACTTGCTCTGCACCCTGGTGATGAATACATCCCATCAAGGGGGATGTCAAGATGAAGACTTGCGCCAACCTCAAATGAATTCCTATGTTGAATTCTTGGCGAGTCAACCACCGGTTTTCATTGAAGCTGAGGATCCTCTAGTGGCGGATAGCTGGATCCGTACCATTGAGTCTAAGTTCGGGTTGCTCCAATGCACCGAACATCAGAAGGTTCTATACGCGGCGCAACAACTTCACGGGTCTGCCAGTGCATGGTGGGCAAATCAACTCGCCTCCCTACCAGCTGGACATGATTTTACATGGACAGAATTCCAAAAGGCATTTCTTGTGTATCATGTTCCTTCCGGAATAATTCAGCGGAAACTCAAGGAGTTTCTGGTCTTAAAACAAGGAGGGAGGGATGCGTACGAGCATTCGCGAGTGTTCAACAAACTGGCACAGTATGCGCCTAAACATGTGAACACCGAGGCACGAAAGTGTGAATGGTTCTTTCGCAGCCTCAATCCCAAGTTAAAGGAAAGACTCTTCTTAGCTGATCGAAACAACTTCAACGAATTGATGAGTGCTGCCATCATGGTTGAAGATGCTCAGCGGTAAGTTCAGGCTGAGAAAAGAAAGAACCGTATACCACCAGAGAGTAGCAGTAGTGCTCCTCATAAATACAGGGTGGTAGACAGTACCTTGAACTTTCAGCTGATGCAGCCTGCTCGACGACTCCAGCAATATTCGGGTCGTTCATCTCAAAACTCTGAATTTGGACAGCTGCAACAACAGTATATGCAGTCACATTATTCTGTTCCTCAAGCGTTCTTGCCGCAGCAGAATACAACTAGTGTCCGTACTCAGAGCAACCTGGAACCGGCTGAGAAACCGTGCTTCACGTGCGAGTATTTGGGTCACATCAGCAGGAAGTGTCCAGAAAGGATACGCCACAGAGGAAGTACACTGGAGCAGGGTATAAATCAACCCCGTGCTCAGCTCCAAGGAACAGCACCAAAGTCCGGGTGCATTTATCATACAGCTCTAGAGGATGTGCCGGACGGGGCACCTGTACTAGCGGGAATGTTCGCCCTCAATGAACTCCCCGTATTGATTTTATTTGACTCCGGAGCCACACACAATTTCATCAGCAGGTTATTTGTGTGTAAAAACGGAGCTCTCCACCTCTACACCAAAAGATCACTACTTTATCTGCTCACCCGGTGGAAATATAGCTGCTAACGAAGTGGTGATCAAAGCACCCTTGTGCTTAGGTGGAAAATTATACCCCACAACCCTCATTGTGTTAGAGGGGCAGAAGATCGATGTGATCTTAGGAATGGCGTGGATGAACTACCACGGGGCTTTTCTTGACATCTGTCCACGGATTGTTAGTTTAGACTCTCCGATCTACGGTCTTCAAACACTCATACTTGAAGCCGTGGATTCAAAAAATCCCGTGGTGTACCACAGTGTGACCATGAAACTGGAGGATATTCCAGTGGTCCATGAGTACCCAGATATGTTTCCCGACGATCTTCCTGGGATGCCGCCTGAAAGGGACGTGGTATTCAAGATTGAGTTAGCACCGGGAACCACAACGATATCTCAGAGGCCGTACAAAATGTCTCCGAAAAAATTAGCTGAACTAAAAGAACAGCTAAAGGACTTAATGGACAAAGGGTTCATCCGACCAAGCTCATCGCCATGGGGCTGTTTAGCCCTCTTTGTGAAGAAAAAGGATGAATCACTTCGGTTATGTGTGGATTATCGGCCGCTGAATGCGGTGACGATCAAAAATAAATATCCACTGCCGCGGATTGATATATTATTTGATCAGTTGGTGGGTGCCAAAGTATTCTCCAAGATGGACTTACGGTCCGGTTATCATCAGACAAAAATCAGAGCGTAGGATATACCGAAGATGGCTTTCTCGACCAGATACGGGCTCTATGAGTATCTAGTCATGTCTTTCGGGCTAACAAATGCACCCGCAAATTTCATGTACCTTATGAATTCTGTATTCATGCCTGAGTTGGATCAATTCGTCGTGGTTTTCATCGACGACATTCTCGTATACTCCAAATCTGAGGAGGAGCACACCAAACATCTCCATATTGTGCTCCAACGCTTATGGGAACATAAGCTGTATGCCAAATTCAGAAAGTGTGAATTTAGGATCAGCAAAGCACCATTCTTAGGCCACATTATTTCAGCGGAGGGTGTGGCCGTAGATCCAACCAAAATTGAGCAAGTCTTGAAGTGGGAGTCTCCGACATCTGTTCATCAAATCCACAGTTTTCTAGGACTAGAGGGTTATTACCGGAGATTTATTCCCAGCTTCTTGAAGGTGGCTAAACCAATGACAGAATTATTGAAGAAGAGCAGCAAGTATGTGTGGACAGAGGCCTGTGAAGAGGCATTTCAAACTTTGAAGAAACATCTCACAACAGTGCCGGTGTTAGCCCAACCGGATACAACAAAGCCATTTGATGTTTATTGTGATGCCTCAGGCATTGGACTTGGCTGCGTCTTAATGCAAGATAGATGCGTGATTGTGTATGGGTCTCGTCAACTCCGCAACCACGAGCAGCACTACCCCACTCATGACCTAGAACTCGCTGCGGTGGTGCTTGCGTTGAAAATGTGGAGGCACTACTTACTTGGGAATTTAGTGCACCTCTACACTGACCATAAGAGCCTCAAATATATATTCACTCAGAAGGATATCAATATGAGGCAGCGGAGATGGTTGGAATTAATCAAAGATTATGTGCTCGAGATCCATTACCATCTGGGCAAAGCTAACGTGGTGGCTGATGCACTCAGTCGTAAATCCCATGTAAATAACTTGTCAGTTATTCCGGATGAGGATGAAGAACCAATCTTGAGAGTGATTCCGTATGGGGTGCTGTATAATATTGCTCTTGTGCCTACCATTAGAGAAGAGGTTGTGCAAGCCCAGAAGAGAGTTTAAGGAATGCGGAAAATCCGGGCAAGAATCAATGAGGATAAAATGAAATGTTTCCGGGAAGATGAACAAGGTGTGTTATGGTTTAACAACCATATCGTGGTACCCCGGAACCTGAAGCTAAGAAAGAAGACCTTGGATGAGACTCATATGTCCAAGTACTCGATACATCCAGGAAGCAATAAGATGTATCAAGACCTTAAAACAAAATTTTGGTGGACTCAGATGAAGCGAGAAATTGCCAAGGATCTATCCGAGTGTGATACATGTCGGCGAGTCAAAGCTGATCATATTAAGAAAGCGGGAATGCTGCAACCATTAAGTATTCCGGCATTGAAGTGGGAGAACATCAGCATGGACTTTATTGTCGGATTGCCTCTCACATCTAGAAAGCATGACTCAATTTGGGTGATTGTTGATCGCTTAACAAAATCAGCCCACTTCATCCCAATGAATATGGGATTCCATACTAAGCAATATGCAGAGTTGTATCTCTCCAGAATTGTGTGCTTACATGGAGTTCCAGAAACCATCATATCAGACCGAGGTTCAATATTTGTTGCTCCTTTCTGGGAGCAACTACATGAATATCTGGGAACAAAGTTAATTAGAAGCTCAGCATACCATCCTCAGACCGACGGTCAAATGGAGAGGGTGAATCAGATTTTAGAATATATGCTGAGAGCATGTGCCATAGATCATGGAAAGAATTGGGATAACCATTTGCCATTAGCGGAGTTCTCATACAACAATGGTTACCAATCCAGCATTAAAATGGCACCATACAAGGCACTATATGGCAGAAAGTGCCGCACGCCACTCAATTGGTGTGAATCCGGCGAGAGGGTGATTTTCGGCATCGATCTTGTAAAGGATGCCGAAGAGCGGGTCCAGCTTATTCAAGCAAACCTCAAAGCCGCTCAATCTCGCCAGAAGAGTTATGCGGACAAGCAACGCCGACCCTTGTATTTTGAAGTCGGAGATCACGTCTATCTCCGAGTATCCCCGATGAAGGGAATTCATCGATTCGGGGTCAAGGGAAAGCTAGCTCCTCGCATTGTTGGTCCGTTCATTATTACAGAACGGTGTGGGACGGTAGCCTACCGTTTGGAGCTGCCACTATCTTTATCGGGCATCCACGACATATTCCATGTCTCACACTTGAGAAAGTGTTTGAAGAAGCCGACTGAGATTCTTTCGGGAGACACGGAGATATTACAACCGGATCTCACCTACGCCAAGCAGCCCATCAAGATTATCGATGAAAAGACCCGGATCACTCAAAATTGGACATTGAAATTTTACGAAGTCCTGTGGAGTAATCATACACCAGAAGAAGTGACTTGGGAGAGTGAAGATTACATCCATAATGTAAAGGTTCCAAAATTATGAATACAAAGAAACACTTATTTGCAAAAGTTGGTTTCATATGTATGAAATTTCGGAGTTGTTAAAACTTTTCCACATGTGATGACACACATGAGGGTTTTTCTTTACACAAGTCAAATGTTTATTTGAGAACATGGAACCTTAGAGGGGTCTAAAACAAGGATGGGAAGTTCCCATATGTGTGAGAAAACAAAAATCAGATTTGGAACAATGTGTTCAAAATAAAAATTCAAATGAGAGCAACACTAGGAATTTCCAAACTGTTGTGCTACAAATCTTATTTGCAACAGCCAAATTAAAAATCAGGTTTCATATTTGAATTCCTTGGGTCCAAATTAGGGGGTGTGCAAAGTTTCATGATTTATGGAAATGATTTGCAACCCATTTTTCAAATGGACTTTAAATGACAAAGAATTCAAATGCGTATTTGAATTTGGATAAAACTTGCCCAATTATCCAAATGCATCTCAGATTTAAACTTCCACGATTGAATTCCATCAATATTCAAATTGGGGAGATATTTTAGAGGGGATAAGGAGGACTGACATGTCGGACCCACATGTCATTGGGAGCACTGGAATTGCAAAAGATCTGCAGTCCACAGTCTCTGTTTGATTTCCTCCCACGCAAAGCAACGGCCGAAGCCGCCTTCCCTCCGCTCCACACCGAGCTCGGCTGACGCCTCCACCTCCTGCTGGGTTTCTTCGCGCTGGAGAGCTGCTGGACGTCGGTGGCTACCACCTCACGCCCTCTCCCGCCTCTTAACCGAAGCCACGGGCCGTTTCTTCTCTCCCTCGCACCGTAAGACAGAGAACGCAGCCGCCCGGCTTCGATCGCTCGGGAAATTCAAGTGAGCAGCGCCTCTGAGCAGCAAAACAACACCACCATCGTCCCCACGACCTCCTCGAGCCATCGCCAAGTGCGTTCGTGCCCTCGACGCCGAGGACATCGAGTTTCCGCGGCGGCCGAACACCCCGGTGGCGACGTGCTCCCGTGGACAGCTCCACAGAGCGGCTTTCACGACCAAGCAAGCGGTCCCTTGGGCGCGCAAGGTCTCCGTGCAGCTTCCACCCGAAGCACAGAGCCTGTCTCGGCCTCTCGACAATGAATTTCGAAGATCCTCTTCGGCCGGTGAAAACTGACCCGAGGGTATGAATCGATGAAATTCTCGGGTTATATTCATTTAGAGCTCTGCAAATTTCGCACATAGAACCTAGACTGGTGTAGCAACCTTTCTTCTTCACAAAGCCTCGCATGAAACACCCTGTGCACGGTGCAATTTCAAGCTTTCCGAAGGCGGCTATGGCGGGAAGGTGCGGGTGTACTGTGAACTCTAGGGTAGAGCCGTTCCCGAGCACATATGCGGCCATGCCAAGATTGGCCAACCTCCACTGGTGCTGTAGAACCTTTCTAGGAAGCTTTTGGCAGGCTAGCTCAACGGGGCAACGGTATGCCGGATACTCTGTGGCGCGGGATCGGCTGTGACAGCACGGGAAATGACCCTGTGACCCCGTGTTGCAGTCCCTCAGCAGCTGACACGTGCCCCATGGTCCCACGGTCAGGTTTAAACATTTCTCGGATTTATTCAAATTCCAGATTTTCCCCAAACTTTAGAAGAGCATAACTTTTGCTAGGAACCTCCAAAATTGGTGATTCAAATTTGGTTAGATTCAGATTGACAAACTCTATTCAAATATGGAACCCAATTTGTATGAAAGTCTTTATTTAATTCTGGAAAATTCTTTAAATCTTTTAGGCAAAAGAATTTTAGAAGGAGTTTGGTTTATCCAAAAATCCTCAAATTTTGCCAGAATTTTCTTTAGGGTGTTATTAGACTCCTGTAAAAGCTTCAGCTCATTTGGAGTTGAATTGTTCAGGGTAATTAAGATTGTAAGTTCCTGTATTCAAATGAATACAGAAACATTTTCAGAGAATTTCCAAAACTTGTAAATTCAGTTCTGGGAAATTCTTAGCTCCAAAAAATTCATGTAGACTCTATGAACTATAATTGAAATTGTTGTTCACTGAGTTTGACATGAACATGGGTGTTACCTCAGAATTAATTCATCTTTGACTAAACCCTTAGAGAATTATTCTGAATAAACCACTCCATGAAAAGTGCTAAATTTTGGTCCAGAGGACTTTCTTGTGACAAAGAACTCACATGAAAATTCTCAGCTCCATTAGAGCTCTGGATCACCACTGTCATGTGTGATCTCTTAAGGTGATCAACAATTATGTGGGAAAAGCACTCAACACTTGATCATGGTGTTTAAACCCAACCCAAACCACTAGCACCAGTGTCATTTTAAATTCTTAAACAGAGTTCCAGTTTTAAAACTGTCATTAGATCTTACTAGCAAAAGCTTTGCAATTAAATTCATATGCATGATCATATCGTGTAGCATATACGTGAAGAAGGTGAGAAGAACTTGAGGTGAAGATCAAGGAGGGAGGAAAACAAGTGATCAAGCTCCAAGTGATCGTCACTAACTGATTGTAACCTTAGTCACCTACAAAACAGGCAAGCCTCGGTTTGCATTTGAACCGTTTTATAAAGTATTTTCATTTGTAGAGATCATAGCTTTGCATCGTTGATTGCATTACGTCTAGATGATATTGAAAACCCCACTTGCATGACCAGAAATATCTAAGAGAGAAAGGGTAGAATGGCAACTCCTCGAGGGAATTTGGCTACGCTAATGTTAGTAGGAAAGGTTCGGTAGAAGACGAGTAGTTGGAATCTACTCGCGAGTCCAGGGCTGGTGTACTTGGAACGGGTCCAATTTAGAGAAGATGAGGAAAGTTCACACATAAGAAATGGAGACCGGGCAGGGAGGTTTAGATGCAGCAGGTTGCAGGCCGTGCGTGCATAGCCCTCCCTGTGTCGGTTAAGGCCCGTCCGTGCTTGGCCCTGTTGGACAAGTTTGAGTTGTGTACCGGGCGAATAATGGCTATATGGGACCCAGGAAACTGATGTACCTTGGGAGATCCATTGTGGAACTTTTCCAACTGCCTTAGGCTTTCGGCGCATACTGGTTTAAACTTTTTACACATATGATAACACATGAGAGATTCTTCTAAAACCAACTTAGGGTTACTTGCATGTTTGGACCCTAGGTGGATTAAACCCACAGAATTGAAGTACTCAGGTGCAATGGAAAGGTTTGAAAATTAGAGTTTGAACTAAATGTTCAACTCAAATTTCAAATGAGGGAGGACACAATGGTAATTCAAACTGTTGTGTTCAAACTCTTGTTTGCAGCAGCTAACACAAGAATCAAATTGCATGTTTGGATTCCTTATGTCCAAATTAGTGGGTAGGCAAAGTTTCACTAATTTTTGAAAAGGTTTGCTATCCATTTTTACAAAAAGGATTTAAATGTGCAAAGAATTCAAATATACATTTGAATTTGGATGGAATTTGTCCAACTATCCAAATGCAGCTCAGTTTTCAACTCCCAACATTTGAATTGGTCACTTGCAAAATTGTGGAGATCTTTTAAGGGATAAGGGGGCACTGACTGGTGTGACCCACATGGCATAGAGGCAGCAAAAACTTGCAGCTAAAGTCAGAGCAAAGTCTCTGTTTTATCTCTTCTCACCCGAGCAGGGCTGCCGCAGAGTGACACCGAGGGGCCCCGGAAGCCACCGCCTGCCCGTTTTTCCTCACGCTGGCGAGCTACTCGTTGGTGGTATTTAGGATTCTATAGGATGTTAGTGAACTCCTGTAAAAGTTTCAGCTCATTTGGAGTTGATTTGATTAGGTGAATTCAGATTTGAAGTTGCTGTGTTCAAATGAGTACAGAAACAATTTCAGAAAATTTCTAAAACATGGAAATTCAGTTCTAGGAAATTCTTAGCTCCAACAATCCCTGAGCTATGTTTGAAATTGTAATTCACTTGAATTTGCATGAAGGTGCAAGTTTATTCAGAATTAATTCCCTTTTGCCTAAATGCTTTGGGAATTGTTCTGAGTGATCTACTCATTGAAAATCTCTAAATTTTGGTCCAGATTAATTTCTTGTGACAAGGAACTCACCAGAGAATTTTCAGCTCCATTGGAGCTCTGGATCACAACTGTGCTGTTCAACCTATTTAGATGAGTATCACACAAGGGACGAACAACACATCTCACTTGATCATAGTGTTTAACCCCAAACCCAAACAACTAGCACCAGTGTTATTTAAAATTTTTAAACAGAGTTCCAGTTTTTAAACTTGTTATTAGAACTTGTTAGCAAAATCTTTACAATTAAATCCATATGCATATTCATTACGTGTAGCATCTAGGTGAAGAAGTTGAAGCAATTAGAGTGGAGATCAATGAAGGAGGGAAGCGAGTGATCAAGCCTCAAGTGGTCTACACTAACTGAACTTCATATATATATATAGTTCCCTTCAAAACAAAGGCAAGCCCCGGTTTGCATCAAAACTTACAAGTTTTTATTTGTATTCACTTTATATTGGCTAGCATTTAGTTTCTTGCATTACATCTAGATGATATGACACTCCAAATGCATGACCCAGAAAACCCTGGAGTTTAACGTAGGGTAGGTTATCAATTGATTATAACTGCTGATCTCAAGTTAACAAAAGTGGACTAAAAGAGGCATAACTCGAGTAGGCAGTTTTCCTACTCGTAAACCGGGATTAAGGGGGATCAATCGGAATAGTTGGGAATTGATCCTCATAGTTGCGAATGGAGACCGGGCAGTGGATGGAAGGCTCAAAGACGTGGTCCTGTGAACCTAGTCTATGTTTGAGTCGACTAAGGCCCGTTCTCGTGTGCGGCCCCGCTGGACAAGTTTGAGATGTGTATCGAATGCATACTGGCTATATGGGACCTAGGAAACCGATGTAACATGTTAACCTGGGTGTCGAAGCATACCTCATCGTCTGATGCAGATGCTGAAAGGATAGAGAAGTCGGCTCTACGAGGGTTTGCCGTAGTGAGACTTAATCCCAGTCGGTGGGACCGGTTCGACATTTGGGTGTCGTGTGAAAGGTTGCCACGTACGATGTCAGTGATGGTTGCTGTGTGCAACGTCGAGTACGGGCGTACGTGTCGTGTCAGCCGGGTGTTTTTTATTGCAATCCCCATCGCTCGCGGTAGTGAGCATACTTGTACACTGAGTCGTGACGTAGTAATAAACTGGGAAACATTTAATATGCTTTGTGAGTAATCCTCATGATGGAGATGAGGAATAATCAACCCTTTCACTAAATTTATTTTTCACCTTGGGCTAGTAGCGTCGAGGCAAAGCGTTTATTGTTTGATTGTGGAGTCTCGACGTTAATGGCACAAGGTCTGTATGAGTCTAGGGTAGCTCACTAAAGTTATTTTCACCTCGGGCAAGTGACATCGAGATAAAGCGTTCCTTGTTTGATTGTGGATTCTCAATGTAAATTGCGCGACGACTATAAAAGTGGCTTAAAACTTGAAGTAAGGACTACCCTTTAGCTCAAGAGCATCTTTTGTGAAAACTGCTATATTCAGCCCCTCTATTTTCAGCATGTAGAGTTTCATGACTAGAGTGACGGTTAAGTCTTGTTGAGCTTCGTGCTCACGGATACTACATAAGTTGTTTTGCAAGTAATAACTCTATGCTGATAAGTACGGTTGTCCGATGAGACTCGGAACTCTCCGAGTGGTGATCTCATGGAGAACCCGCCGCTGCTTTTGTGGTCATGTTGCTAGTGAGAAGGGTCCGCGGGCTGGACATCTTCTCTGTTGCTTAGCATAGATATAATACGTGAGTTGTATTAGTATTCCTCTGTAGATTATTTTGAGAAGTATTTGTAAAATTACACTTTGTAAGATTCCGCTTGATTTATGTAATATGATTCTTTATTATGTGTGCTGTTGGGTGCCACATCGCACGGCACCACCCAATGAGATTCCCGGGCGAGCGGCACGGCCCCGTGATCGGGACCGGGCCCTCACATTTTCAAAGATCAACCCATTACTTTCTGGAAACTAGAGTTTGATATGGTTCTAATGGAGTTGGTTTCATGTAATTTGAAGAATCCTAGAGAAAGTTATGCCCTAATCAAGATTTGAAAAAAATTGTGAAAAATGTTTCTGTACATTTTTCTATTTTCTCAGGGCAGTTCACTTAATCACACCATTAGGGGGACTAAATGAAGTTGGATGGATCCGAAATTTTTCCTGTGACTCAATGATTTTCAAATGAACATCCCAACCAAATTTCACAATTTTCCGTAGAAGAATTCTCCAAATAACCCAACAGTTTAAATTTAGGGAATTAAGTCGGGAAAATTATTAAGTTTCATTAACTGAAACTTGTTTTGCTGGATAGTACTCAAAAAGCTGAATCCAACAATATTTGGCTCACTAAATTTGGAGCTTCTTAGCAAAAGTTATAGGCATTTGAAGTTTGAACTGAAATCTGAAAATCTCATAAATGTTTAAAACTCTGATCGCGGACTCCAGAGAAAGGCTGTTTCTTCTTCCTCGCCCAGAGCGTTCGGTGGTGGTGTACTCCGGCGAGGATCACCACAAATGATTTCCTGGCCATCCTCAGGACTGAAACTAGCTGCTTAGCCCTAACCCGCGATATTGAACTCGCCTCGGGGGTCGGAGCTCGCCGGCGGTGACCGGAAACGTCCATGCGACGGCAACCGCGGCGGCTAGGGTTCCAGCGATTCGCTTCTCCCACTATGAGGCACAACAATGGTTGCAGTTTTCTCATGGAGCACCAGTGGGTCACGAGGAACCCGAAATGAGGTGCCTCGGAAGCTAAAAACGCTTGCACATCCACTCTCGACGGTCACCCGAGATGTTTTTGCACCGGCAGTTATGAAAATGGCTAGAACTTGGTCATTTCTTGATGGTTGTACTCGACTCTTCCTCGAGGAGGGACGCTAGGAGGTGTACAAGCTACATGCGAGCTAGCTTGACCATTGTTTCAACGTGTAAACCGAATTTTCGGTTTTGTCCGAGCTCGGTACGTCGCACTAGGTTTAGGAAATTTCTAAAATTCTTGCTACACGGTGGATCGCTTGCCGAACGGTTTGCGGCTACACCATCTAGGTATCCCCACACACTTTTCTTGTGTAGTAAGTTGAAGGAGAGGGTGGCCGTAGGGGGCTGTCAACGGTGAGCCGAAGTGAGCAAGCGCCTGTTTCTTCCCGGTCTTCGGCAGCGACGGTTGGATTGCAAGCAACACAGAGCCACAGCTTTGGTGTAGCACGGGAAGTAGCTAGAGCATGTCTTGGCGCACCTTTATGCTGTATAGCACTCGAGCAACCGGTGATCGGCACCAGTGTTTGTTGGAAGATCATAGGCGCAGTCGTCGGTGGCTGCTTTGTGCGCGGGAGCTAAACAGAGCGGCACGAGCTGGGAGAGGAAGAAAACTTCAGTTGTGCAGCGTACGTGGGCGAAGCAGAGAGAGCGAGCATAGATCGGGAGCATGCGCTGGCACGCTCTCGGCAGCAGCCAGAAGAAAACAGAGACGGTTCCCTCTGTTGATCGCACTGAACTGTGGGCCCTCTCTCCCTCTTCTCTCTTTTTCATTTGTTTGCTGCAAATATCCCAGCTACTCATAATTGAAGTGTAGAATTCATCCCCAAGTCATGAGTGGAATTTGATTTCCTTAAATTGAAGTTAATTTGGCTAAATTTGATTCACATTTGAACATGAATTTCAAATTCAGTTTTGAAATAATGCAAATTTAGCTCCCAACAAGATGAATTCCAATGAGGATGAAAACTTGTGGACTAACTCAGAAAAATGTGCTAAGTTTGAATGTGTAGTCATCTTTTGATCCAAGTGATGAAAGTAGCTGAAAATTGAATTTGCATTCAAATTAGGCTTTTTTGCAATTGTATCCAAAAGTGGCTCAAGAGGGTTTGGATTTGCATGGAACTTGGAATGAGCACTCCAAAAAATATTTAGGGCCTAAGTGTGAGCTTAGCCTCTCATGTTTATATGTGTGAGCTCCTATTTTTTTGGAGTCATGAGTTTTTCTTCTAATCAACCTCTTGATGGTGTTTACTTGCTCTTCACATGTGTTCATGAGCTATCCACCAAATGAGCTGTGGTATGGTGATGTGATGAACACTCTAGCAAGTAAATTCTTGGCCTTTTACAGGGCTTGGCACCCTTTGTGACCTGGGCTCAAGGGAGCGGAAGAACACAGGGATTTACATGGTTCGGGCCACCGGAGCGTAATACCATACGTCACAGGTGCGATTGTTCTATTGCCTGAGCGTGGGTGCTTGTGAGTTTTTGATCTCAAGAGCAAGGATTCGGAACCCCGTGCCGGGTGGCCACACAGGTCCTTTTATAGTTCAAGGCCGGAGTGGTTACAATGAGGCTTGGGCCTGACAGGTGGCCCTAGAGCTATGTGAATCCTATACACGATCTAGGGATTAATCCTATGAGTAGAGTGGCTGGCGGGAGAGTTAAGTCCCTCCGTCGGGCGCTCTGAACGCGCTGACCGCATTTCAGGTAATGATGAAGATGTCGTCTTGTTGCCGTGTCCTCTCGCCCTGCTTGGGCGGCTTTGTGCCATTTGGCAGCACTGTACCATTTTCATGCCTTCGCCCTGTCCTATCACTGTAATGGTGAACGGGCAGAGGGTGGAGGCGTGTGTGGCGTGCCATTCTTCTGGGGAAGGCGCGAGCCTCGAATGCGAAGCCTGACGGCGCACTTTTTTCTTGACTTCGTCGACCAACGGCCTATGACTAGTCATGGGGCACGTGGCGGCTCTGGAGCTCTCCTCGGCGGTGAGGCAGCAAGGAGCCTAGGGACACGTGGCAGCTCCGGACCTCACATCAGCGGGGAGGCTCGGACCGGAGCCTGGAGCATGTGTCAGCACCAGAGCTCTCCTCAGCTGGGAGGTGGCTCGGAGCCCAAGAGATACGTGGCAGCTCTGGATCTCACCTCAGCAGGGAGGCTCTGGCCAGAGCCCGGGGCACGTGTCTGCATTGGAGCCGTCCTCAGCGGGGAGGCGTCTCGGAGCCCGGGGACACGTGGCAGCTCTAGACCTCAGCTCAGCGGGGAGGCTCGGACCGGAGCTTGGGGCATGTGTTGGCTCTGGAGCTCAAGCGCACGCGGTAGCCCCAGTTCTGACCATGGGGCCTAAGGCACGTGGCTTACGCTGGGGCCCGCCTCAGCAGGGAGGTGGGGCCCAGGCCGTCTTTTACCCACTACACGGGGGTACCCGGTCTGCAAAGTTCCGACAGTTGCCCCCGGGCCCATCTCGGGGGAGACATCAAGCCCGCAGGTGGGGCCCTCATCTCTTCTGCGTCGTGGTTTCGAACCTGTTCTTTGGAAATCGAAGCAGTGGTGATACTTTTGCATAGTGGACGAGTGGTTGAACCAGGGAGAGGAATGTAAAAGTCCCAAAATTATATATGAAATAAACCGAAGCTTCAAAGGCTATGCGTTGCAACTTTATGAAAATGGGACTTGCAAAAACTTTTCTACACGTTAGGGTTTACATGGATTTTCATCAAAAAGAGGCTCACATATTCATTTGAATGTGTTGAACCAATGTGGACTTAAACACCATGGATGAAATACTCCTTTGCATGAAAGATTAAAAATCAGATTTCAAACTCAAAATTCACCTCAAATTGTGGCCAAACTTTTGAATAAACATGTGGCCTCATATTTTTTTAATTTGACGAAATTTAGGATGGCAACCTTCTAATTTTAGGGCGGGCTAAATAGGAGTTAAATAGGAGCATTTTCATATTGGAACTGAATTCAAATTTGCAAGGCAAATTCAAACTGAATATGGAGAATTCAAATGCTAGCCCACTTTTAAACTTCAGACTTATGAACAGAAGAGATTAACAAGAGGAGATCTTTTGTGGGGAGAAAAATGGGTTGACCCCACTGGTCAGTGAAGCACAATGACTTGCACCCGAAGAGTGTTCTGTTCAGTGTAGATCACAACCGAGGAGCTTCATCCGAGCACCACCGTTTGCAACTCAAGCCACGTCCCCGTTGTTTCATCGTGCTGGCGACCAGCGTGTGGGGCTGCTTTAGCTCACTGCTTTATCTTTTGCTCGGACACCGAATCAGCTCGGCCTTCGCTTCCTCACTCGCACAGAACAGAGCAACCACACCGCCGCTGCCTCCGATCCGATCGGGAAACCGGCAAACCTCGCGCACACCACCCCTCCGAGCTGCAAGACGGTCCTGAGGGAGCTCCTCCTACTTCCTCGGCGCAAAAACAGCTCGAGCTACGGTTCCCGAACCCTAGAACAGCTCTCCTTCGCGGTGACCTAACCTCACGGCGGCTCGGTGTTCACGTGGACAGCCCAACTGGGGGACATTCATGCCTGAGCAAGGACAGCCAGAGGAGCGCCATTGATCCGTGCTGCTTCACTCCAAACCTCAAGCCAATCCGTGGATCATCGCCGGCGAATTTGGAAATTTCGCTCCGGCGTGCACAAACCGACGTTCCGGTACGGGACCTCCAAATCTCCCTCCCTATTCAGTTTTAGATAACCAACTCTTGCACACAGGGACTGGACAAGCCGGCGATCGTGTGCTCTTCACAACGCTAGCTCGGAAATGCACGTAGACAGCACAATTTCTATGTTTTCCGAGCTCAAACGCGGCGGATGTCTTGGGTGCACGGTGACAATCTAGTTGTAGCCGTTCCCAAGCATGTTTGAGGCCATGTCGATCATCCTCGAGGTCCATTGGTGCTTTAGCGCCATTTTGACAAGCTTTTGGCTGGCTAGAACAGTTGGCCGACGATGCCAAAGTCATCCTGAAGCCGCCGCACGTCGCCGGCGTGCTTCTGGCCGCTGGTAGCTCTAGCTCGTGCCACAGATGGGTTCCTCACCCTCCCAAACTCACAGGCGGCAAGAATTAGGCCGAGAGGTGGTCGGGAACTACACTCCGGCGAGCTCCGGATGCGCTCCGGCGAGGGGCGGCGCGCGCGAGAGAGAAGAAGGCGGGAGGAGGAACAAGGCTGCTGGTTCCACGTGTCAGCGGCTGAAAATTTAAAATGGGGTTGCCTGTGGCGTGTGATCGAGTGTGGATGCACGCTATAAAACTGTGTAACCCCGTGTGGCTCAAATCTCATTGGCTGTAGTTTAAAACAGTGGGCCCAAGTCGATTTCCAATAGCAAATCAATTCCAGAATTAGCTACAACTTTGGAAAATCATATCTTTGTGTAGGAACCTCCAAATTGGGTGATTAAAATTGGGTTGGATTCATTTTGCAGAGATCTATACAAATATGAATCCCAGTTTTTTTGAAAGTCAATAATCAAATCTGGAAAATGCTTTGAAAATTTTCTGAAAAAAATTTTTGAGGGAGTTTGGTTTATCCAAAAATCCTCAAATTTTGCCAGAATATTCTTTATGACATTATTGACCTTCTAGCAAATTTTCATCTCATTTGAAATTGAATTGAATAGGAATTTGCTGAGTGAAATCTGCTGCACTCTAAATGGTCCAGAGACTTTTTCAGAAAAAGGTTTCCAATTTGTGTAAAATCCATTCTAGGCAATTCATAGCTCCAAAAATCATAGAACAATTCAGGAATGATCTATGTATCATACATGAAATTGTAGTTTACTTGATTGGGCATGAAAATGCACATTGCTCCAGAATTAATTCATTTTAGTAGAAATCCTTAAGGAGTTATTCTGGAGGAACTACTCAAGTAAAAGGTCTGAATTTTCGACCAAAGTACTTTTTTGTGACCAGGAACTCACATGTAAAATTTCAGCCTTATAACTCCCTGTATTGGTTTCCCATGCTCATGTATGTGGGGAAATACATAAGAGTCTTGTGGGAATTATGGGAGACACAATTTCCTTCCACTTTAGCTGTAATATGGCAATCTAAGTCCCTGTGGAGTATAGGACTTCCTGTAAAATTTTCAGAATTATTGTAGTTCAGGTTCTCCAATTTTCTTCACATTAGTTCAGCTCATCTTATACGTTCGTTAGGAAACTTAGTTAGTTTATAATTAAACTTCTAAGGCAGCTTTAGTTTTTCTTGTTTTCCTTGCACAACAGAGGCAGCAATATCATTCCTAGCATTTCCACACATTCCTCTGTTCTTCACAAGTTGAAGTCGTTAAGTCTTTAAATTGCATTATAAAAGCTTATGCATATACATATCGATAGTGCTCACGACGAACGACTTCGACGGAGTCATCCCTTGACGTGTGGATCAGTTGAGCAAATTCAGAAGGATCAAGGGATAGAAGATCACTAGCTGCTATTATATACTACTACATTGCAAAACTGGCAAGCTCCGGTTTGCATTTAACAGCTGTTAAGTTTTTACTTTGTATTCACTTTTTTGTTAGGAAATGGAATGTGCATTAGGTCTAGTTGTTTTTATACTCCTCTTGCGTGACCAGAAAAACCCATGGACTATTGGGTAGATGTCTTTTCATCATGTAGAAACTGATATGCTTAATTAGGGTTCGATAGAAGTCGAGTGGTTGGACGCTACTCGCATGAACAGGAGAAAAAAGGGCATATGGGATTAGTTCAGAAATTTGTTAGCAAGTTGAAGTTGAGACCGGGCAGGTTGTAGGAGCAACAGGACATACGGACCTGGGTGCGTTAGACCTATCCGGGTCAGTCAAGGACCGATCAGTATGCGGCCTTGTTGAGTAAGTTTGAGTTGTGTACCGGACTCATGTGTGAAATTCCAAAATTTTAGCAAGTGGAGCTACAAGTCACACCAAGAAAACGAGGGGGAATTTAAACTTTTGAATTTAACGGTGTGAGCTCCAAGTCGAAACTTGAACATGCAAAAATTTCCGAACACGGAGATCTAAAGCTACCATTTGGTTCTCCACACATCCAATAATAGCCCGGCAAATTTTCAGACCATTTGAATAGGATTTCCTATTTGTTGGAATTTAAACGGGAGAAAATGCGAAATTTGAATTTAAATCTCAGTTTCAAATTCCGACTTTACCGAAATTCAAATTTGAGTGCACCGTTGTGTTGCTCACATTTCTTTTGGCCTACCCTCCAAGTTTGATCAAATTTGGAGCTCGTTTGCTATTTTAAACCGAATTGGGGATAAGGGGGAGAGGTGGACCCCACATGTCATACGGTAGAGGGAGTGAACTGACTCAGTTCACGGGAGAGCGCCACCTCCTGCTCACCAGAGGCAAACCGACTGCCACACCGCTCCAGCTCCTGCTCTGTGGCTGAGGACGTCTTCAGCACCTGGCCTCCCCACGTGAACCTCCCTCGTTCCCCTCCACAGCCTGGCTCAGAACCGAAGCAAACAGCGCCACGCGCTGTTCATCTCCCGATCAGTTTCTCCGATCAAACCACAGCAACCTGAGCACCGATTGCTCGAGCCCCTAACAGCAAAGAGCTGCGTCCAAGGGTGCTCTAGCCGGCCAGCAACTTTCCCCCACGGCCCCAAGCTCGTTGGCACCGGAAAACAGCAAAGGTCTGCAACTCTCGGGTGAACGCCAAAAAAATTGAACTGGTCGCCGTGGCCAGCCCAAACCAGAAGTGATCACGTCCAAGCAAGGCACCCCATCCTTGCACCTACAAGCCTAGTTGCTCACCTCCAAAACTCAGCCCAAGCCATTGATCACAGATGGAGAATTTCAAGTTTTTCTCCCGGGCGGCCGAAACTGACCTTGAGGTAAGGAATTGCAAAATTCGTCCTCAATTCGTGTTGGCTGTGTTTCAAACTCTGCACACAAGTTCTTAACTGCCTAGCACACCTCCTCCATCGATTTTAGACCAAGTAATTGAGTGTAGATCGAGGAATCGGATTTCTTTTCAAGGGTATACCGCTGAACCATGTCGGGTGCACGGTGCCGATAGGTTTAGAGCTCTCCCCGGCTTGTTTGGACCTCATGCCGGTCTTCTACACGATTCCCTGGTGCTATAGAGCCTAAGAACCCACCATTTGGCGGATAAATCACCGTGCAAGACCTCGCCGGAGCCCTAGAGTTTGCTGTTGCCGGTGCGCACCGTTTTCCGGCGAGTTTCAGCCGCCGGTGACCTCACCAATGAGTTCAGCATGGGGAAAAATAGGGGGGCGGCCAGCAGGTGGTCCGGAGGTGGCCGGGAAGGTCATTTCCGGCGACCTCGCCGGAGGGAGCCGCCCCTGCTCTGTTTGGCGCGTGGCTGGAGGTTAGGGATGACGAGTGGGACCCACTGTCAGCATTTAAACATTTTTCAGATTTTCCCATTTCAGTTCAAACTTTGGAGAGCCATAACTTTGTGTAGGAGTGTCCAAAAATTGTGAAACAAATTTGGTTGGATTCCACTCAAAGAGTCCTATCAAGGGGTGCAGCCCAATATTTATGAAAATTCCTGGAATTGGCTCATTAATTCATTTAAAAAAATCTTGTATGAATTTTTACAGGAGTTCTGTTAATTGGAAAATTCCCAAATTTGGGCATGACATTTTTCCAATAATCCTTGAGATCCAGTAAAATTTTTAGAGGCATTGGACTCCATTTGCTTGGCCAAATGTTATTTGAATCCTCTATGTCTCTGAAAAATGGGAAAATGAACAGAGACATTTTAAGACTTTTAACCAAGTTTGGAAAATTCATATCTCTGTGTAGGAAGCTCCAAAAATGGTGAAACCAAGTCCTATGTACTCATGAGACTCTCAAGTTTCTGAAAAACCAAATTTAGAGCATGACAAGACACTATAATTGCCATAGGATTTCAGAGAAGCCAAATAGTAAGAAAATTCCCAAGGCCACATCTTCCATCAACTTTGTCTAAAATTTTGCAAGCCATACCTCTGTAATATATATTGTCCACTGTAAAAATATCAGAGCAAATTGAGATGATCTTCTCCAGTTTCCTGCTGGTTCTTTCCACTACCTTTCTTATGTCCATTAGATATAACTCTTTGAATTTTACTCCAACCAACATCTACTGCCAGACAAAGTTCTCTGTTTTTGTCCATAACAGAGCTCTTCACTCACTTTAGAGTTTGGTCTAAACCATCCTTAGTTCCTAAAAACACATTTGTTTTATAATTCAGTTACTTGTATTAAAAATTGTGCATATTCGTATTGGTAGGAAATACGACGAAGGAGGTCGACGGGCAACTTAACTCAGAGCAGCAAGTTGAGGCTTAACTCATCGCCAAGCTACTGACTTTAAATAGAACTAAACCTGCAGCAACATAAGGCAAGCCTCGGTTTGCATTTAACAGCTTTTAGTTATATTTTACTTTGTATCACTTCTATTGGTATAGCATGTATTGTGCATTAGGTGAAGGTGATTGATACTCCAAATGCATAGCCCACAAACCCTAGGAGTACAGGGTAGAATAGGTTACCTTCGTGTAGTTTCTTCTAGGCTAAAGTTGTATAGGATCCGGTACAAGTCGGGTAGTTGGAAGCTACCCGCGAGTTTAGGATGTGGGTACAGCGGGGTATGATTCTAGAAAATGAAAGTTCTGGAGTGGAAAATGAGACCGAGCAGAGAGTAGGAGCAGCAGGACGTGGGGCCTGTGTGTCTGTAGCTCTGTTTGTGTCGGTTAAGGACTGATGTGTATGCCGGCCTGCTGAGCAAGTTTGAACATTATCGGATGCATGTCGGATATATGGGACCCGATAAACCGATGTAACTCGGGTACTCTCGTGTCAAAACTTATATGGCCGTCATTTGGGGGTTGGTGTCAGAGGTGTAAACCCGCTAGTGGAGCAACTTCAACGTGTTCCGTGTAGTGGCCCTTCTGATGGGTCGGCGGAACTGGTTCGGCATTGGAGTGACGGGTGAAAGGTTGCTGCATACAACGTAAGAAAGAGCTCTTGTATGAGTCTTTCAAGGCGGGTGTATGTGTCGTGTATTCCGGGTGTGTCCTTATTGCAATCACCGTCCTTCGCGGTTATATGAGTACCACTTGTTCACTGAGTTGTGACGTAGTAAATATTTCCAGATGAAGTGAAATGAATCATTGCTGTCATGAAGTTTTTAAATTCATTGTATTGCCAACCATGTATGCTATAGTTGTAGAGCTCATTAAGTTTATATTCCACTTTGGGCATCACCACATCGGAGGAAAGCGTTTCTTGTTTGATTGTGGACTTCCGATGTGAGGTCTGCCTAAGGCGTAATAATCTGCTGCTATTAAACTGAATGTAAGGATTAACATGTAGGCGTGTCATTATTGCATCATACCTTTCCTATGTTAGTAATCCCTGCACGTAGAGTTCCACGTTTAGGAGTGTCGGTTAAGTCTTGCTGAGCCATCGTGCTCACGGTTGCATTATTAGTGTTTTGCAAGTTATAAAATTTTCTATGAAGATGGTTGTTCGGTGAGCCATCAGCGATTCACCGGAAACCCTGCCGCTGCACTCATCTTTGTGGAAGCTAGTAAGAAGCGTCCGCGGGCTGGACGTCTTCTCTTTTGCATAGTTAGGACCGAGAGTAAGTGTGTATGTATATTCCGCTGCGTGTACCCTCGTGGTACATTATTTTGTAAAAGATACTATGTTGATAAATAAAAGACTTTGTACGTTTATGGTTCTTTTCGTGTATGCTGTTGGGTGCCGCATCGCACGGCACCACCCAATGTGTATCCTGGAGTGTGGATCCCGGAAGGGGTTCCCCACATCATGCTGGCTATATGGGACCCAGTAAACCGATGTACCTCGGGAAGCTTGCCTTACGACTTTTCCGGTCGCCTCAGGCGAGTGTAAAATCCCCAAGAAGTGGTAGCAAGAATTTCAACACATGTACACATAGGAAAAATGAGGGGAATCAAAACTTTGAATTATAACGGTGTGAGTTCATAGTGATGATTCAAACCTCCCAAAAAACTTCCAACATGGAGATCTAAATTCATAACTTAGGTCTCCATATTTCAAATATTCAACCTTCCGAATTTCAGCTCATTTGGGGGGGTTCTAATATTTGTTTGGGATTAAAAAGAGGAAGCCCTCTAATATGAATTTCAAATTCAGTTTCAAATTCCAATTTCCTCAATTTGCAAATTTGGTTCCACAAATATGTTCTCCACATTTGAATTAGCAGCCATGCCAAAATTCAGAAACATTGGAGTTGGTTTGCTATGTTTTTGGAACAATGCAAAAGGGAGAATTTAAATTCCATTTCAAATTCAAATGACCAAACACAATTCAAACTCCACACCAGAATTCAAATCATTTGAATTCAACCTTTTCAAACCTAAACTTTTAGGCAAAGAATACACTTAAATTTGAGTAGCTGTGGGAAAAATTTGATTAAAAATGAGAGGTTGTGGGACCCATTTTTCAGCCACACATTCCTCTAAACCGACTCAATTTGTTCCTCTGCGGGCGACACCGCGATCATAGTGAACGCCAGCTCCCGGCGTAACCCGCGCCCGAGGCTGAAGGCGCCACCTCCTACTTGCTCGTCTGGGGCTCGTCCTGATCACCACGCTCGAGTTCAACAGCACCATTTCATTTCCTCAGCTCGCTCTGGCTGTTCTTCCTCCCGCACACCCGAGCTCATGCCGCGCTGCCTCTGCTCTCGCTAGTCTCAGCCACCACGAGCTCGGTTGCTCGAGCTCTCCACATCAAAAAGCAGAACCAACGTGTGCTCTATCTGGCTAGCCCCTTTTCCTCTGCTGTCCCGAGCTCTCTTGTGCCAAAAAAACGGAAAGTTGCCACTGCTCCCGTGTTGCACAATGAAGAACCGAGTTGTGTCGCTGTGGACAGCTCAAACCGAAGAAGATCAAGTCCAAGCAAACCAACCCCTCGGTGCACCCACGAGTCTAGTTGCTCACCTCCAAAACTCAGCCCTAGCCATTGATCACAGAGGGAGAATTTCAAGATTTTCTCCTGGGCGGCATAAACTGACCCTGAGGTAAGGAATTGCAAAATTCGTTCTCAATTCGTGTTGGTTGTGTTCCAAACTCCGCACACAAGTTCTTAACTACCTAGCACACCTCCGCCCTCGATTTTAGACCGAAAAATTGAGTGTAGAGCAAGGAATCCGAGTTCTTTTCAATGGAGTATCAGCGGACCACGTCGGGCGCACGGTGCCGATGGGTTCGGAGAGATCCCCGGCTCGTTTAAACCCCATGTCGACCTTTACACGATCTCCTGGTGATCTAGAGCCAAGAACCCTATCATTTGGTGGAGAATTCACCGTGCACGACCTCGCCGGAGCCCTAGGTCTTGCTGTTGCCTTTGTGCGATGGTTTTCGGGGAGATTCGGCCGCCGGCGACCTCACCAACATGTTCAGGGTGGTGGAAAATGGGGGAGCGGCTAGCAGGGGGTCAGGAGGTGGCCGGGAAGGCCGGTCCGGCGACCCTCGCTGGAGAGAGCCGCCACTGACCCTGTCTGGCACGAGGTTGAAGATGAGGGATGACAGGTGGGGCCCATGGGCAGTGTTTAAACTTTTCCAGATTTTCCTAATTCGGTTCAAACATTGGAGAGCCACAACTTTGTGTAGGAACCTCCAAAAATTGTGAAATAAATTTTGTTGGATTCCTCTCAGAGAATACTATCCAAGGGTACAGCCCAATGGTTATGAAAAGCTCTGTATTTGGCTCATTAATTAAATTAACAAAAATTTTGTAAGAATTTTCCAGGGGTTCTGTTTATTGGAAAATTCCCAAATTTGGGCAGGACATCCTTCCAAAAATCATTGAACTCCAGTAAAAATTTCAGAGTCATTGGACCTCATTTGCTTGGCCAAATGTGGTGTCAATCCTTTATGTCTCTGAAAAATGGGAAAATAAACAGAGACATTTTCAGCATTTCTTATCGACTTCCAAAATTCATATCACTCTGTTGGTAGCTCCAAAAATGGTGAAAATTTTATTGTTAGAACCATGGAGACCTACCTACTTAGATCTTCCACTGTTAGACATGTTAAAACTCCAGATTTGGGCTCAAAATTCAGAGAAGCCTTGTACTTGTGGGAATTTTGGAGACCACAAGGTGCAATGAAATTTCTCCAAATTTTGCTCAGATCATCCTTATAGAGCCTAGTATCCACTGGAAAAATCCCAAATCCAATTAAGGATCCTAAACAGTAGTAGCTATTAATAGAAGTTTAATTCTTATAAGTCCTTAACACTTATGCATATATTTTGCTACATTTCATATAGTGACCGAAGTTGAGGACGCACCGGAGCCGTTGGACGTCCTCCCACCTGAAGCTAACATTCTGTTTTACTCGCAACCAGGCAAGCCCCGGTTTGCATTTATGTACTTTTGCAAATTCTTTATTTGTATCACTTATGTTTAGGGTGAATTGCTTGCATTAGAGTTAGGATGATTGAAACCCCACTTGCATAATCTTTAAATCCTATGGAGGGTTGGGTAGCTTACAAACTCGACGAGTAGAGAATGCCATGCTAATGTTCTTAGGATCTTGGTAGAAGTCGAGTGGTTGGAATCTACTCGCAAGATAGGTATTTATTCACACGATATGGAAAGAGGTAGATAATGGCTTAAGATTTTGAAACTGGGACCCAGCAGGGGGGATAGGATGCAGTGAGCGGAGGTCTCACGTGCATAGCCCTGTTGGTGTCGATTGAGGACCGAGCCGTGTGCGGCCCTGCTGGACAAGTATCGAATAGTACCGGATGCATACTGGCATATGGGCACCAGGAAACCGATGTAATTTGTTAACCTGGGTGCCGAGGCTTACCCAACCATTTTATAGGAGTGGGTTGAGGGTAGCAAGGTGTAAATCTGCCGGTGGGCATAGACACGCTCTACACGGGGACCTCCTGCCCGTTACGGATGGACCGGTTCAGCATTTGGGTTGCCATTGAAAGGTTGTTGCATACAACAGAGTAGGAAGGTGTGAAGCACCACACTTCTGAAAGTGGGTGTATGTGATGTGTTATCCGGGTGTCTCCTGATTGCAATCACCGTCCCTCGCGGTTATTTGAGTACCGCTTGTTCACTGTGCTGTGACGTAGTAAGAAGTGAAATAAGCCAACTGAATATGCTGTATTGAACTATTAATGTCTTGAAACCTTGTATGCTGTAGTTGTAAAGCTAATTAAGTTTGTATTCCACTTTGGGCATCACCACGTCGGAGGAAAGCGTTTCTTGTTTGATTGTGTACTTCCGATGTGAGGTCTGCCTAAGGCACATGAAACTGTTGCTATAAAACTGAAAGTAAGGATCAACATGTAGGCGTGTCTTTATTGCAAAGCCCTTTTCCTATATTACACATCCCTGCACGTAGAGTTCCATGACTAGAGTTGTCGGTTAAGCCTTGCTGAGCCATCGTGCTCAAGGTTGCAATATTTGAGCTGTGTGCAGGTGAGAGTTATGAGGAAAGGTCCGAGGATGAAGCGATGCCCCCGTCGGGGTACACGGCCGAGCTGGAGCCCTGCACGCCGCCGTGATCTCCGGTTCTATGTTGCTAGTGTGTAGCGTCTCCGGGCTGGACGGCTGCACTTTTGCATAGTTAGAATTAGAGAGTATCTATGTATAAGACTTCCGCTATATAATTATGTTTTGTAAAAAGACTTCCGCTGTTTTATATCAAATAAAAGTTTGTATGTTGTTCTTAATTCTTTTCGTGTGTGCTGTTGGGTGCCGCATCGCACGGCACCACCCTATGCGATCCCGGAGTGGGTGAACCACGGGGTGGTCCCCAAAGTCATTGTATTAGAGCCTCATTTTGGGAATAGCACGCTCGAAAAGAGCCTATTTTGAAAACTTAGAAGTAGTCGAGTGAGGATTATTCACTAAGGCCACATAAGGTCTATGACAGTAGTATATATTATGGTGGAAATCCTAACATTCCTTTTATACATTCTATAACGATGCTCTGACGTGAGGTAAGAGGTAAGGTACACCATCGCAGGCGGATCAATTGCTGTAACTCGCCATACGAGTAATAGTATGGAATTATTTACCGTGGCTTGGCACGATAGTTAATATGAGTCTCTGAACCTCTCCATGGTTCTGAGAGCATATGAAAACGCTGATCTCCAGCGTGCTTTAGGCCAAAGTTAGAATACCCCATCATGTGGTAAGCAACACGATAGTATGCAACTCTTAAAAGTTCAATGTTCAAAGGTCCATACGCAGCGCTCGCCATCGGCGTGCCTCAACGGTCATGAGGCAGTAGGTGGTATCTGTTGGGTTGATAAAATTGACAAACGTGATGACCCGTTCGCGCTCTACTCGGCTTCCCCATCGTGTGGTGTGAAAACATGACCATGTACCTTGAGACGTGGCTTGACTCAAGGATGATCCGTATGGCAATGATATGGACCTTATGTTTTTACTATGATATGGAACTGCCTGAAATGTCAAAAACCCTTGTGTGCACCATTATTGTGTGTTCTTCTGCAGGTACATTAACCACGTTAGTGCATGACATTTAGAAACCGTTTGTGAGTGACGTTCTTAGTTCCACCATTTGACACGTTTATGTCGGAATACTGGCTTAGGGTTTTTCTTTGGTGAGGAAACGTAGTACCGAGACTGCATAAAAGGATATTTTTAAAATAGAAGAGTCAAAATGAAGTTTAGTATTCCATTTAGGGGTTATTAAACTCCTATATTGAACTAAGAGTCAATTGGGAGTGTAGATTCATTTCCAAAGACTTAGGAACAACTTCCCCAATTTTCGACAGAAATTTTGCTGAGCCTAAACAGGGTATAGCATAGGATTAGTTGAACCAATGGAGGTGTGTGATACTATTCTGGAAAGGTTTTGAAGTCTTCTATAACTTTTATGTAGAGCTCCAGAACAAAATCTCCCTCCAAAGGGATGAAAATCTCAGATGAGTAAGCACTGTCCAGAAATAGGGCAGACCAAAATGCTCTCTGGAATTTTCTGTATTTCTACCACAACTTTCTGTAGAAAAATTTCTAAGGGTCAAGTAAGAGATCTTTGGAAAGTATAGGAAATGAGCTACAACTTTGTAGTTCAGCGTTTTCCATGATGGAGGGCATAAATAGTCGGAATTTTGTGAATAAAACAGCCACTTGCAAAGGAGGTGCTGTAAAAATTCCTGAGAAAATTCTGTCAACTTGTAGAAATCATAACAAATAAACTAGGAAGGCTATGGAGACAAATAAATACAATATGGATTACTTCTTGAGTCTACTACAACTTTGTTGTTGAACTCTAGTCCAGATTTTTCCTCCAAAGTGGTCAAAAGAGATGAATTATCCAGACTTGTCAGCTGGACCAGAAGCTGGACAGTGAACACCATGTTGAAGTTTTTCACCCAAAACAATTAGTTTTACCTTTCGATATCCTGTGGCTGTTGTAAAACAGCGAGTTGGAGTCGAAAAGTTTATGCATTCAATATATCATTTTGAGCGAGGACATGTTAGGGTCCAGTACAATAGCGAGGAGTTACGTAGACTAACACACTTAACATCCCGTGGCGACACACGATGGTCGAAATGAACTTTAAATTCATAAAGTTCATTACTTTGGAACTCGATCGTGTGACATGGTCCAGGGATGTATATGTTGTATAAAGTTTATACTTTATCCATATGTGTTATTGTTATGCGTATTATTTATTCCATTCCCGCACTACTATTGTGTAGACTAGATGAAATAAACCAACATGTGCTGATCGGTTGAATAGTATGAATGCAGAATTGTGTGTACACGTTCAACGCAAGAGGAGGGAGGTTCAAGTCAGGATCGTGGTGATGAGTCTCCACCTCCAGAGCAAACCACGACGCAGCAGTAACAACCTCCTTCACCGCCAGAACTTCCAAGAAACCTTGCGGAGGTTCTCTTCACAGTGCTCGGCTCGCGCGACAAGCAAACCGAGTTGCTGCGGATGCTGGTGCAGCAAAATGCGTCACGTCCAGGAGGACACCAAGATAATGGGCAACGCCAGCCCCAACAAAGTTCCTATTCAGAATTTCTGGTGACCCATCCACCGGTCTTTACGGAGGCCGAAGAGCCATTGGAGGCGGACAGCTTCATCCACACTCTTGAAGCAAAGTTCGGTTTACTTCGGTGCACCGAACACCAAAAGGCGCTGTATGCAGCGCAACAGCTTCAAGGAGAAGCCGGTACATGGTGGGAGAACTACATCGCCTCATTACCGGCTGGCCATGTCGTCACATGGGCGGAGTTCCGGGAGGCGTTCCGCACCTACCATATACCTCCCGGTGTTATGGAGAGGAAGCTCCAAGAGTTTCTGGTGCTGAAACAAGGCGAGAGGAGTGCTCATGAGTACTCCAGGTCATTCAACCAGCTGGCGCAGTATGCGCCAGGATTTGTGAGAACGGAGGAATACAAGTGAAACGCGTTCTTCCGGGGCCTGAATTCCAAAATGAAGGTCCATCTCGCCCAAAGCAATCGCGACACATTCAACGGCCTGGTTAATGCTGTGATTCTAAAAGAAAATGCTCAGCGTGAGCGCGGTTCCGATAAGAGGAAATGCAGCATGCTGACGAGCAGCAGTGGTGGGGTTCCACAAAAATACCGCGTGGTGTATCGCTCATCATCCGGTCAGAGATGGCAGCCACCGACGTGACCGCCTCAGTTTCACGGTCGACAATATAATGCACCAAGCTTCTGACCGTCGTATCCACCACCGCTACAGAAGCAACAAAGGATGGTCCCGCGTGCACCTCAGTTTCAACCGCGTGCACCAGGATTCCGTCCTCAAGTCGGAAGGACCCCGACACCTTACACGTGCTTCACGTGTGGCCGTGTCGGGCATATTTCGAGGGACTGCCCCGAGCCACGACAGGGCAGGGGTGCAGCACTGTATCAGGGTGCTAATCAGCCCAAGAAACCAGCACCAAAACCCGACAACGTCCACCACTTAGCCATCGAAGACATGCCAGAAGGCGAACCCATCCTCGCGGGTACATTTTCTTACTTAGGTCATCCCGTAGTCATACTTTTTGACTCCGGTGCCACCAATAATTTCATAAGTCAATCTTATGTTATTATCAATTGCCTATCATTCCCACAAATAGTTCATACTTGAAATTGTAACACCCTCAACTTCGTAATTCATGCATGCATACATATTTCGTATAGAGAAAACATTTTAAAAGAAGTAGAACAGGTGAAAGATACCTAAAAAGAGCCAATTCCAATCCACCGAGAGCGCCGTCTACACTTCCCGCGGCGCGTCGGCCACGTGGTGCCTTTGGAGCTCATCCCTGCAAAAAGAGTGAGGTCCAGCACTGCTGGCTACATGGCAGGCTCGGAGCTTGCCTTTGCGGAAGGGGCGAGGTCCGGCCCCGTGGGACAAGTGTTGCCTCCGGAGCTAGCCTTTGCGGAGAAGCGAGGCCCAGCCCCTTAGGACACGTGTTGACTACGGAGCTAGTCCCTGCGGAAGAAGCGAGGCACAACCCGCGGGACACGTGTCGACTTCAGAACTCACCCCTGCGAAAGGGATGAGGTCCGTCCCACGGGACACGTGGCAGGCTCAGAGCTCGCTTCCAGGAGGACCGACACTGCGGGACACGTGTCACCCTCGGAGCTCGTCTCCGGGAGGTCCGACACTGCAGGACACGTGTCACACCCGGTTTATCCGAAGAACAACCGAGTGAATATCACATGTATGCCAGGATCATTTTCTCATACATGTGATGACAAATAGTGAAGCATCATTTATTACAAGCCAGGTGTCGAATAAAAATAAGTCTTACATAGCAAATGTCTCGAGGGACAATAATAAGTTCATCACAAGTAAATAAACTAGCAGCGGAATATTACTCTTGAGGGCTCCATCACAGGCGTTGCCCGGGGTCTCCATGAACCTAGAAACCTTCTTCAGGTCCAAAGTCTTGGTCATTATACACCACCTCATTATCTTGACCTGAGTAGCAATATAAACCAACAAAATATGCAAGGTTGAGTACCAATGGTACTCAGCAAGTGTGGGAAAATTATATCATGCATGGCTAGAACAAGGAGAGGTTGAACTCATGGTTAAAGCACTATGCAATTAATACCTATCACCTTAGCTTATTAAGCACCTATATTACTACACAGGTGAAATGGTCCCAATCTCCCATCCCATCATCATAATCAAATAACCATAACATCATTTCCAATGTTAAGCTCACCGCTTAACACTCACACCCTCCAAGGCCATCATACTCTAATCATGAATAAGTCCAAGCCGCTCTTGACCGTGAGCACGGCTGTCATGACAGTTTTGACTCTGCAGAGTTTGCACCACTGTACCCACATGTAGTGATTTCATTCCCCGTTGCTGAGTGGACTAAAAGAACCTCCATTATGCCAGTGGCTACGAACCACATTAACACTTCCCAGGTGTGTAGCCAGGAGATCACTACGAAGCCTTTACAAAGGGATTCCCGACGAGCGTGGGCCCACTGAGGTTTCACCCCTAACAGCATACAAGAGGCTCCAACCCCGCTGCACTGGCCCCCTCTTGAGCCTTGCGGTTCATATGGTAGTCCAGCTGGCACCTATTCACCGCACCATCCAACACACCCATACTACGCCGGGGATACACCTAATTAATTGTCCAAGCTGCCCCATCTCAGCATGTGGTTGGCATGGTAAAGCCAGGTTACATGCTCCATGAACCGGTCCTTAGGATCCAGGCAAGTACTAAACACAAACCCGAGTCTCGTGCACCCAGCACACAACCAAAACATCCAACTTGCCTTGATCCCTACCTCTACATAACTCACAATATCTCATTCAAGAGTATGGTAAAATAAATTGATGATCTCATATCCCAAATATCCCATTCTAAGCATGGCTAAGCATATGCATAATAAAAAATGACATGATAAAATAAAACCCAACCCAAGCTACAAGTAAACAAGATAATGCAATTCTAGGGAAACTTCCTAACATGGGTTTCATATTTCAATTGACAATGCAAATAGTTCTAACTACACATCCTAGTATAGGATCAAAGTGGTCAAGGACACTTGCCTCCTTCCTCCTGTTCTTGAAATGGGTAGTCCTGATCTTGGAAAGGAAGAACTTGCTCTGGAGCAGGTTCTACATCATATCATCACACATAGCAAAAGAAAAACAACAATCCATAAGACATAGTTCACACTTCCACTTCATACAAACCACACATTCACATTTATGAAAGTCATTCACAATTATATGTGTTGTGGTTACTCTATGTGTGTTGATTTGTGGCTTGCATGCACTTTTGATCATATGTATATGATTCCTACTTTTGGTGTTCACATTTATACTTACATACTATATATATGAGTTTCCAATTTAAATAAATTCCTTATATTCAATTACTACACCTTTTTGCTACCTAGTATGCATGAAAGGTATTTTCCTTCTCCATATGTGTCTTCATAATTTCTACCAACCCTAAACTGAAATCTTTGGATTTTAGAAACTTCATTTATCATTTACTAGTTGCTATATTTTCATATTTAGTTCCTATGCCTAAATATGAACTTTATTATGAAAATAATAAGACACCTCATCTAAACAGAATAGGTTTTGGGTCTAGAATATTAAATAATATATTTTTGAACTTCTCCTCTGATGTGAACTATTTTACATTTATTTTACTAATTTTCAGAATTATTCTCTACTTAAAAATGTGTCCCTATAACTAATAAATGTGAATAATCAATTAGACAGATTCATTTCAGCCAAAAATCTATTTTTATCTCACTCCAAAGTTTTCCAAGTACTAGGAAAGTTTTTAATTTAAATTTACAATGTGTTTGTCCCATCTTTTAAATTTTAAATACTAAACACATATTCAAATTCCTAAATTTAATATCACATAGGGTTAAAAAGGTAAACTCACCCCACTACAGGGTCTATTATATTATTTTAAGAATTTCCAGGGGTCTAACTACACATAACAGAGGGGTTTTCCTAATTTTTATTAAGTCCAGGGGCTAAAACTGATTTTTAAATGAATTTACATGATTTTCTGAAGTTCCAGGGGCTAGACCAGAAGTTTCCGGGGCTAGCTCGTATTTTCCGAGAACCCCAGGGGGTAGCGCGTAAGAATTCTGGCCTTTATAACGCGGGGCTGACGTGGACCGTCCGATTTAAAACAGACGGCTGAGATTACGAACCGCTACGCGGGGATTTAAATTCTACCATGCGATTTAAAATAGACGGCGCACAAGCGGCCACGTCGCTCTGATCGAGCGCGGGCGGCGCTGCCGGCGGCGCACGGCGGCGGGAAGCGGCGATCTCGCCGGAGACTTTCGGATCTTCGAGAATTCTTCCTAGAACTGTGATCTTACGGCATAGATCGGTGGAGGAGAGGTCGGGGATCTCACCTCGGGGGTTTTCTTGAGCTCGGAGGTCCTGGAAGGTGATCGGCGACGAGGTCCGAGGTGAATTCACGGCGAGGCTCGTCGGCTGTGTTTACACCGCAAGTCACCGAGTTTTCTGCACCTGCAAGGTTCCCCGGAGGCGGTGGATCAGGACCAGCGAGTTAGATCGGAATTTCCGAGCATAGATCTGCCAGAATTCGCCGGAGAAGGCTCGGGTTCTCACCGGAGGAAAAACAGCAGATCGCGTGGGAAAAACAGAACGAGGCCGGGGTTTTTATAGACGGGGGAGGGCGGCGGGGTGGTTTAGATCGAGTTCGCGTCGCCCCCGAGCGAAATTCGGCTGGGATTCGCAGAAATCCGGATCAGTTTGGATTCGGGGTGAGAGAGTCCGGCGCGGGCTCGAGGTAGACGAAGAACTGGCGGGCCCCGCCTGTCAGTGGGAGGAAAGGGGCGCGCGCGGCTGTGGGCTGGCGCGGTTTCTGGTTGGCCCGGCTGGTGGGTTGCGGTCCACTGGCCGGTTTTTTTCTGTTTTTTTTTTTCTTTTTCTATTTCTTTTCTGATTTGAGTTTAATTTGAATTCCAGTTTGAATTTGAATTTTTGCAAAACATGCAACACGTCCAAAAATTTTTAAATTCCCCTCTTAACATGATTTAGGGTCTTAACAAGATTTTTGGGGTGTTACAACACGTGTTGTCTTCGGAGCTCACCTCCGAAGAGAAGGGAGGTCCGACGCTGTTGGACATGTGTCACTCTCGGAGCTCGACTCTGAGAGGTCCGCCCCGCTGGACACATGTCGACCACGGAGCTCGTCTCTGAGGAGAAAGGAAGTCTGGTGCTGCTGGAAACGTGGCATTCTCGGAGCCCACCTCCGAGGAGAGGGGAGGTCTGGCACTGACACGTGGCGCACGTGGAGCTCGCCTCTTAGGGAGAGGGGAGGTCCCGCCCACCAAGACACGTGGCGCACGCCGAGCTCACCTCTGAGAAGAGGGGAGGTCCCGCCCGCCTGACACGCGGCACAATCGGAGCTTGCCTCTGAGGAAAAGGGAAGCCCAGCCCCCGCTGGACACGTTGCGTCTCCAGAGCTCTCCACTGTGGAAGGACGAGATCCTTAAGTGGTTTTCCCCTGTACGTGAATACTCGGTACTGAGGAAACCGACACGATTTCTTTCACGTTGAATACTGAAACCAAATCAATTTGAGATAAGTTGTTAAGATCCAAAACAAATTGAATAGGACTCTTATTTGAAATCCAATTGGAGTAGGACTCTTCTTTCACCCTTCATAAATAGAACCCGAAAACACCTTGGCCGTAACACCCCTTCCAAGTCAACAACTTAAAGGCCCTAGCCCCCAACTTGCCGAGTTAACCCCCTTCGCTGGAGTTCAGCCACCGGTGAGCACCGCCAACGAGCCCCGTCACGCTCGCCATCACTGGAAAAGAGCCGACGAACTGTCTTGTTGCCATTGCTAGGAGGAAGGCCGAGGTAGGTGTGAAGGCCCGGTCCCGATCACGGGGCCGTGCCGCTGGCCCGGGAATCGCATTGGGTGGTGCCGTGTTATGCGCCACCCAACAGCACACATATAAGGAACACTGTATTACATAAATCAAAGCGGAAGCTTACAAATGTTCTTTGTAAATAATTTACATGAAATTAGCTACAGCGGAAGTCTATAAACAGCTCACGTCGAATAACTAAGAAGCACCCGAGAAGAGGTCCCGCCCGTGGACTCTTCTCGCTAGCAACACGAAGACATGGCAGCGGCTAGGTTCTCCATGTGTAACATGACTCAGAAGTCTCCGAGTCTCACCGGACAACCTTCTCTAATTAACCTGCAAAACCACTCATATAGCAAGAGTGAGCACAAAGGCTCAGCAAGACTTAACCGTTTCTCTTAAACATGCAACTCTACATGAAAGTAACTTAAGACTTAACATGTAATTTGCAAAAGGACTCGCCTACGAGTTCATCCTTAACTTTCAGATTTTAGCCATCATAGTAGTGACCTTGCGCCCAGCAACATTTGAACTCCACAATCAAACAAGAAACGCTTCATTCCAATGTTACTTGTACCAAGGTGGAAAAATAACTTTTGTTTGCTCTATCACTACTTCAAACAAGGTTCTCATGCAATTTACGATAATCATAGCAGCAATTAAAACTTTGCAAACTGTTCCCACACAACTTGCTTACTACGTCACAACACAGTGAGCAAGCGGTACTCATAACCGCGAGGGACGGTGATTCGAATCAAACACTACCTGGATAACGTGACACATACGCCCGCCTCTGAAGACCCAAACCTGGCGTCCTTCATTACGTCGTATGCGGCAACCTTTCGCAGGACACTAGACTGTAGAGCCAGTCGCGCCGTCTCGGGCTCATAGGTCTAACAAGACGATGTGGTATGCCTCTACAATCCAGTGAACCTGGTACATCGGTTTCCTAGTTCTCATATAGCAGTAAGCATCTGGTACACAACTCAATACTTTCTTAGCGGGGCTGCACACGCTTCGGTCCTTAACCGATACAGGCAGATCTACTCGACCAAGACCTCGTCTTGCCGCTGCCTACCCTCCTTCCCGGTCTCATCTTTAGAAATGTAAACTTTAGTTTGCCTCTTTTCCAATCACACTTACGTAATCCTGAACTATAGCTCACGAGTAGATTCCAACTACTCGTCTTCTACCGGATGTCCTAGCCTATTTAGTACGGCTTTATTCTACAGTGATGACACCTTTCTACCCTTGACCCCAGGGATCATTTTGGTTATACAAGTGGAGTATAAAACATCCTTGACCTAATGCACATACAAACTTTAACCCATGGTAGTGAACAAAGTAAAAACTTTATAAAACAACTTAAATGCAAACCGGAGCTTGCCTTGGTTTTGCAGGTGACTAAAGTCAGATAATTGTGAAGTTAGTTGCTGATGACTTGAAGCTTAATCACTGCCCTTCTTGCTCCTTGATCCAAGCTTAACTTCTCGTTCACTTTTCACCGCACCCCGTTATGTTATGGAAGAATTTTGCTTCTTGCTGGGCTGGTTATTCAGAGACAGCAACTGGCTGCCGGATTTCGTCCCGTCCGTAGCGCTTCGGAAGTCACTCTGGCGTGGCGCTGCTGGATACTTCTGATCAATAGGAATAGGAGGAAAAAAAAGCTTATGATGAGCATCTATTGGAGTCGATCATTTCCAAGATCTAATTCTAACACGTTTAAACACTACACGTTATGAATATGCATATGAGTTTAATTATAAAACTTTTGCTAACAAGTTCTAAAGACAAGTTTAAAACTGGAAATCTGTTTAAGAATTTAAAATGACACTGGTGCGAGTGGTTTGGGTTTGGGTTGAAGTACTATGATCAAGTGATAAGTGGGTTCATCACTTGGGTGATGATCACCTAACGAAGTTGAACAGAACCTTACTTATCCAGGGCTCCAATGGAGCTGGAAATTTTCCTGTGAGTTTCTTGTCACAAGAAAGTTATCTGGACCAAAATTTAGAATTTTCACTGAGTAGATCACTCAGAACAATTCCCTAAGCATTTAAAAGCAAGAAGGAATTAATTCTGAATAAATTTGCACTTTCATGCAAATTCAAGTGAACCACAAATTCAATCATAGCTCAGGAAGCATGCATGAATTTTCCTAGGAATTTCGGAGCTAAGAACTGCCCAGAACTGAATTTCCAAGTTTTGGGAATTCTCTGAAATTGTTTTCTGTATTCATTTAAACCCAGAAACTTGCAATCACAATTCTCCTAACTAAATCAACTCCAAATGAGATGAAACTTATACGGAGTCCCTTAAAATTCTAAAGAACATTCTGGGAAAATTTGAGGATTTTTAAATGAACCAAACTCCCTCTAAAATTCTTTTGCTGAAAAGATTTAAAGAATTTTCCAGAATTTAATAGTGATTTTCAAACAAATTGGGTTGCACATTTAGATAGATCTTGCCAAGATGAATCTAACCGAATTTGAGTCACCCAATTTGAAGTTTCCTAGCATAAGTTATGAATTTATAAACTTTGCTTGAAATCTGAAATTAATTTTCTACAGAAAACCTACCCAGACCCGCTGTTTAAATGGCAGCCAATAGAACATGAGGACACACGGTCCACAGGGTTACCCCGCATGCAGCCACACGTGATCCCGAGCCACATCCGATCTGGGTTTAAAATTCACTCACTGACCGGTGGGCCAGCCCCACCCTTCTTCTTCCTCCGACCTCTTCTTCCCGCGCGCGCGCTCACCTCGCCGGACCGAGGCGGCGCCTCGCCGGAGTGGCATTCCGGGCCGGACACTCGCCGTCCGGGGGTTTTTGAGGTCGGCGAATTTGGTTGTGGGCTCGGTACAGGTGCTAGATGATCGGAAACGTGCCGGCGACGTGCGGCGGCCTCGGTAGAGGTTCGGCACCGTCGCCCGGCGGACCTAGCCTGCCAAGCTCTCGGGCTTTTTGGCTCTACAGCATCCTGGTTGGCGAGGGAAGCTTGGCAAAAGCTCAACCAAGCACGAAAACGGCGGCAACCCGGCTTTCACCGTGCGCCCGAATGGTAATGCCGGTTTTGCGCTCGGAAAACATCAAAATACATCGCCTCTCATCGGCTCCAAGCTAGTTTTGAAAAGAGGAGGTCACTGCCATCTAGCCTAGCTCCTTTGTGCCAAATTTCGTGACCAAAGATTGAAGAAAAAGGGAGAATTTCTTGATTTCGTACCGGGAGGTCGGGTTGTGCCCTCTGAAGGAAAAACTTCAAATTGGCGCTCGGTGGTCCATGACTCGACGTGAGGGTTGAGGATGAGCAGCACGGATCCCTGGGGCATCCTTGGGTGCCCTTTCTCGGCGGTGAAAGCCGCGGTGGCGCGCTGCCCACATATGCCCGATCACCGGTGGTTTTAGGTCGTCGTGAAGCACCGTGCGCCCGAGGAAAGGGAACCGAACTTTGCTCTGTTTCGGCACCAAGGAGGTAGGTGAGGGTTCTACCACGCATTTTTTCAGCTCGGTGGGGCTCTGTGGCACCAGTTCGGCGGTTCCCAGATTGTTTTCTCACGGCGGCAGCGAGCTCGGCAGTGTGCGAGCGTGTTGTGGGCGAGGAGAACAGAACACGTTTCGTTTGTTTTGTGGGGAGTGGATCACACTGAGCGTGAAGGACACGGTGAAGCTGGTTGCCAGCGCGAGGAGAAACGAGGCAGTGGTTTCTGAATCGACCCTTGGTGGCGCCCTGTGGTCGTTTGCTCCGAGCTCGGGTCAGAACAGAAGAACAGGTTTCCTTCAGTTGTAAGTTTCCTTCCAATGACATGTGGGTCCCACCTTTAGACTCCCCTCCTTATCCCTCTTTAAATATCTCCAATCTTTGGTACAGGGCAAACTTCAATCATGTGGAGCTCAAATCTGAACACCATTTGGCAAATTGACAAGTTCACCTCAGTTTCAAATTTGAATTCAAATTTCAAGGAAATTCATAAGTATCTTTTATCTACATATCAAAGCACCTCCAAATTTTCTTAAAATTTGCCTTCCTCATATTTTGGACCTGGAGAATTCAAATATTGATTCAAACTTTTAATTTGGTGGCTGCAAAAGGGAAGGTTTACAACCACAGTTTGTATCCTTCATTTAAAAATGACCACCTTTGCATTTAAATGATCATTTGAATTCAAGGGGGACTTTGAATGCATTTGCCTGCTCATGACCATCTTCACATGTTTAGAAAAGTTTTTGCAAGTCCCATTTCTTGGATTTAAACTCAGCTTTATTCATCACTAAAGTTTTCCATTTACAAGTTTTGGTACTTTTACATTCCTCCCCCCTTGAAAAGAATCTCGTCCCGAGATTCATGATTAAGAACAATGCAAGGAGGACGACTACTGAACATAAGCCTCTAATAACTCCGGATGATTGGGTTGTAAATACTCCTCGCTTTCCCATGTAGCTTCGTCGGACGTGTAATTTTCCCATAGCACCTTGAAAAATCGCAGCGTCCAATTTCTGGTCTCGCGAGTCTTTTCATCAATTATCCGGGTTGGACGCTCAACATAAGTGAGGTCCGGCTTCAAATCGACGATGTCTCCTGTGAGAATCTCTATTGGAACTTTCAAACACTTCCGCAACTGAGATATGTGGAAGACGTTATGAACTCCGGCTAAGGCTGCCGGTAGCTCCAAATGGTATGCCACGGTTCCACATCTTTCACTGATGATGAAGGGACTGATAAAGCGCAGAGCTAATTTTCCTTTCACTCTGAATCGGTGAATGCCCTTCATAGGAGATACGCGGAGGTATACGTGGTCCCCAACATGGAAGTCCAGAGGATGACGTCTCCTATCGGCATAGCTCTTTTGTCTGGAATGAGCGGCTTTAATATTTGCTTGAATAAGCCTTACCCACTCTTCAGCTTCATTTACAAGATCAATCCCGTAAATCACTCTCTGGCCAGATTTACACCAGTTCAAGGGTGTGCGGCACTTCCAGCCGTATGGAGCTTCATACGGTGCCATTTTGATGCTCGCTTGATACCCATTGTTATAAGCGAATTCCGCCAAAGGTAGATGATCACCCCATCCTTTACTGTGGTGAATGGCACATGCTCGAAGCATATCTTCGAGAACTTGATTCACCCTCTCCATTTTCCCATCGGTTTGAGGATGATATGCAGAGCTTCTAATCAATTTGGTCCCCAGTGAGGCATGTAGCTGCTCCCAGAAACGAGCGACGAACAACACGCCGCGATCGGAAATGATCGTCCGGGGAACTCCATGTAGGCATGGTATTCTTGCAATATATAGCTCCGCATACTTCTTGGCATGGAATCCCGTATGTACCGGGATGAAATGCGCTTATTTGGTTAACCGATCCACGATTACCCAAACCGAGTCATGCTTATTAGCCGTGAGATGTAGTCCAACAATGAAGTCCATACTAATATCCTCCCATTTCCATGCCGGAACACTTAGCGGTTGCAAGGTCCCTGCTTTCTTCATGTGGTCGGCTTTAACTCGCCGACACGTATCACATTCTGATACGTATTTAGCAACCTCTCGCTTCATCCGGGTCCACCAAAAATTTAGTCTTCAATTCCTGGTACATCTTGTTGCTGCCCGGATGAATAGAAAATTTGGATAAGTGAGCCTCATCCAAAATTTTCTTCCGCAGCCTCATATCACGGGGTACAACTATCCAGTCCATGAACCATAAGGTATCTTCATCATCTAACTGGAAACATTTTATCTCCCCGTTCTTCAACCTCCTTTTGATATGAGCCATGCCCTTGTCTCGCTTTTGAGCATTCATAACCTCCTCTCTTATTGTGGGTATGAGAGCTAGATTATGTAGAGCTCCATATGGAACCAAGTAGAGACTTGGTTCTTCCTCTTCTATCGGCGTAATGGTCAGATTATGAATATGAGATTTTCCGGCTGAGTGCATCGGCAACCACATTTTCCTTGTCTGGATGATAATGAATTTCAATCTCATAGTCCTTGATCAGCTACAACCATCACCGTTGTCGCATATTCAACTCTTTTTGAGTGAAAATATACTTCAAGCTTTTTTGGTCAGTGTAGAGATGAACCAGATTTCCCAATAGGTAATATATCCACATCTTTAAAGCTAATACCATGGCAGCAAGCTCGAGATCATGAGTTGGATAATGTTGCTCATAATTTCGTAATTGCCGTGATCCATATGCAACCACGCGTCCTCCTTGCATGAGTACACAACCAAGTCCGATGCCAGACGCATTACAATAAACATCAAAGGGCTTGGTTGTATCCGGTTGAGCTAAAACCGGGGCTGTTGTGAGGTTTCACCAACGCTTGAAAAGCTTCCTCACATGGCTTGCTCCAATCATATTTGATGCCCTTTTTCAGTAGCTCCGTCATAGGTTTGGAGATTTTTGAGAAGCCCGGGATGAACCTCCGATAATATCCCGCCAAACCTAAGAAGCTACAAACTTCATGGACTGATGTTGGAGACATCCATTTCAGTACTTGCTCAATCTTGCTTGGATCAACCGCAATGCCTTCCACTGAAATAACATGTCCAAGAAACGGCACTTGGTTGATCCAGAATTCACATTTACTAAACTTTGCATAGAGTTTGTGATCTCTCAAGCGTTGGAGCACAATATGCAAATGTTTAGCGTGTTCCACTTCTGATTTGGAATGGACCAAGATGTCGTCGATGAATACCACGACGAACTGGTCCAGCTCCGGCATGAACACCGAGTTCATAAGATACATAAAGTGAGCCGGAGCATTGGTCAACCCAAATGACATGACAAGATACTCATATAGTCCATATCTTGTCGAGAATGCTGTTTTTGGGATATCCTCCGCTCGAATCTTGATTTGATGATATCCTGACCTTAAGTCCATCTTGGAGAAGACTTTAGCACCCACTAGCTGATCAAAGAGAATATCAATTCTTGGTAGTGGATACTTGTTCTTTATTGTCACAGCATTTAAAGGACGATAATCGACGAATAGCCTCAGCGTCTCATCCTTCTTCGTCACAAATAAAGCTGAGCAACCCCATGGTGATGAACTTGGACGAATGAACCCCTTCTCCATCAGATCTTTGAGTTGCTCCTTCAGTTCAGCTAATTCATTTGGAGCCATTTTGTATGGTCTCCGAGAGATCGACGTGGTTCCCGGTATCAACTCTATTTTGAATTCCACCTCGCGCTCAGGTGGTAAGCCTGGAAGATCTTCCGGAAACACGTCCGGATATTCAAGGACTACCGGAATGTCTTCTATCTTGCAAGCCTCGGCATTACATACTTCCGGGTCTTTGGAACCCGCTTTGCCGAGATACAATGTTTGACGCCCGTGAAGTGGAGAGTCCAAATGAACACTCCTGTTCTCAATGTCCAGAACAGCCATATGGAAGGTCAACCATGATATTCCCAATATGGCATTGATTCCTTGGTCTTCGAGAATAATGAGGGTGGTAGGATAAATTTTTCCACCCAAACACAGTGGTGCTCGAGAAACGACTTCATTAGTTGATATGTCTCCACCTGGCGAATGAATAAGGTAAGAACCTTTTGTGATAGTTGTGGAGATCTGATCCCGGATCACCGTCGCCCTGCTAATGAACTTATGTGTGGCACCAGAGTAGAATAAAATGACAACCGTCTTGTCATTTAAGGTGAACCTGCCGGCAAGAACAGGTCCTCCCTTTGGCAAATCATTGACTGACACATAATTAACTGTTCCCACTTTGGACATGGCTTTTCTTTGCTGTCCAAGATCACTCTTTGGAATTGGACCCGTAGACATAATGTTGCTTGTGAAGGCCCGGCCCGGGAATCGCAGTGGGCGGTGCCGTGCAATGCGGCACCCAACAGCATGCACGAAAAGAGGCTCAAGAACATAATGGAACCATTTTGTTACTCAAGATAATTTCTTTTACAACATATTGTACATACGCAGCGGAAATTAAAACTAGCTGGACAAACTACTCACTCTCGACCCTAACTACGCCGAAGAGAAGTTGTTCAGCCCGTGAACGCTTCCTACTAGCTTCACCAAAGAAAGGCAGCTGCTAGGTTTCCGATGAGTTGAACGAATCGTGAGGTTCGTCGTCTCACCGAACAACCCTCTTCATAGCAGGCATCCTGCTACATGCAAAAACAACTCAGAAGCAACCGTGAGCACTAAGGATCAGCAAGACTTAACCGTCACTCCTAAACATGTAACTCTAAATGCAGGGGTAGTAAGACAGTAGGAACAGGAATTTGCAAAATGCAGCTTGACTAAACTTGATCCTTATATTCAGATACTTATAGCCTTCATTTTAGTGGTCCTCACGCCTCACAACATCGGAAGTCCACAATCAAACAAGAAACGCTTATCCCGATGTTGCTAGCCTCAGGTGGAAATGAAATTTAGTTGGCTCTATATCTACTTCAGTCAAGGTTCCAATACAGTGATTAATCCACAAACAACAAGTTAAGAGACTTAGTTCCTCTTCTTACTACGTCACGGTGCAGTGGGCAAGTATGCTCAATCCTCTTCCGCGAGCGAAGGTGATTCGAATCAATAACAACCCGGAATACATGACACATACACCCGCCTCGAAAGACTCTCTCAAGAGCTCTTTCTTACGTTGTATGCAGCAACATTTCACACGACATCCCGACATAAAAAAATGTTTCGCGCCGAGCAGGATGGTCCTCTATGCGGACACGTCGAAATTTCCTGCTAAAGGATTTACTCCTCCCGCCTTCTCAACGCCATTCCCACGTGAAGGATGAGTTTCTACATCATGGTCCATAGAGTTACATCAGTTTCATGGGTCCCATACCCCACTATATATCCGGTACAGCTCAATCTTGTCCAGCAGGGCCGCATACATACGGTCCTTAACCGACTCGGACGGGGCTACAATCAACCTCCACATTTGCCTTACCATCCCGGTCCAGGCCAAATGTGGTCTCAAGCATTGTCACACCCATTGCAGGTCGAGACCAACCTTGAGCGCTCCATCCTACAGGAACATCCCCGTGCCCATCTCATTTTCATGAGGGTGCTCTTATCATTAACCTCTCGCGAGTAACTCCATTACTCGAACTTTCTCGTGAGTGGCTTTTTACTACTCGACTTCTACCAAGCTAGATACAACATTAGCCTATCATCTACGATGAGGCAAATCCTACACTAAACCTTCTACTCAGGGATGTAATAGCCATGCAAGTGGGTTTCAAACATCCTAGACATAATGCACAATATCAACTCTAATACACATGAGGTGAAGTAAAGCAAAATTCAAACGGTAACGATATGCAAACCGGGGCTTGCCTTGCTCAACGGTTTTGTTAGAAGCTAGGATTTAGTCTTCCTACATAGAATCTGCCAAACTCATCACGAGATGGAGATCCGCGCTGCAGAGTCGAGTCCTCGTCGAACGTCGACGTCACGTGCTATTAAGATGATTTATGCACATGTATCCAAAAGCAATTTAGAAAATGATTAAAAACTGTTGTACCAGTTAACTCACATCTAAAAGAGATAAACAACAGCAAGGTTTCTGTTGTTGGATCTAAACCTTAGAGATGATCAAAGCTAGGTGAAAAGGGGTACTAATAATCACCATGTGATTAAGTCCATTATATGAACACTTAAACCTAAAAGATGGTATCTCAAGTTCCAGAGGTCCAATGAAGCTGAGAATTTAACCACAACATCTATGGAATGTATTTAGGCAGTGTGCAAAAATTGAGCTCATGAAATGGCTTCATGTGAGCACAACAAATCCTTATATGGTTTTCACTAACCTGCCTTTACCCCCTAGATATTAAGCTTTCCTATGCTGCAAAGTAGACTTTTTGTTAAGACAGAATGTTCTGAGTGCATAGGAATTGGTTTTACCATTTTTCGAAGTTTCCTACATGGAGATATGGATTTTACAAAGAATGGGGAAAAGCTGAAATTGTCTCTGTTCATTTTTCCCATTTTTCAGAGACATAAGGAATGAACACATAATTTGTAACACCCCAAAAATCTTGTTAAGACCCAAAATCCTGTTAAGAGGTGAATTTAAAATTTTTTGGACATGTTGCATGTTTTGCAAAAATTCAAATTCAAACTGGAATTTAAATTAAACTCAAAACAGAAATGAATAAGAAAAAAGAAAAAGGAAAACAGAAAAAAACCGGCCAATGGGCCGAAACCCACCAGCCGGCCCACCCAGCACCCGCGCCAGCCCGCGACCGCGCGCGCCCCTTCCTCCCACTGACAGGCAGGGCCCGCCAGCTCTTCTTCTACCTCGCGCCCGCGGCGGGATTCTCTCACCCCGAATCAAAACCGACCCGGATTCCTGCGCATCCCCGCCGAATTCCGTTCGTAGGCAACGCGAACTCGATCTAAACCACCCCGCCGCCCTCCCCCGTCTATAAAAACCCCGACCTCGTTCTGTTTTTCCCACGGGATCCGCCGATTTTACTCCGGTGAGCAACCGAGCCTTCTCCGGCGAATTCTGGCCAATCTAAACTCGGAAATTCCGATCTAACTCGCTGGTCTTGATCCACCGCCTCCGGGGAACCCTGCAGGTGCAGAAAACTCAGTGACTTGCGGTTCAAACACAGCGCCGATGAGCCTCGCCGTGGTTTCACTTCGGACCTCGTCGCCGACCGCCTTCCAGGACCTCTGAGCTCAAGAAAACCCCCGAGGTGAGATCCCCGACCTCCCCTCCACGGATCTATGCCATAAGATCACAGTTCTAGGAAGAATTCTCAAAGATCCGAAAGTCTCCGGCGAGATCGCCGCTTCCCGCCGCCGTGCGCCACCGGCAGCGCCGCCCGCGCTCGATCAGAGCGACGTGGCCGCTTGTGCGCCGTCTATTTTAAATCGCACGGTAGACTTTAAATCCCCGCGTACCGGTTCGGCGTTATAATCTCAGCCGTTTGTTTTAAATCGGACGGTCCACGTCAGCCCCGCGTTATAAACACTGGAAATCTTACGTGCTACCCCCTGGGGTTCTCGGAAAATAAGAGCTAGCCCCGGAAACTTAGTGGGGTGAGTTTACCTTTTTAGCCCTGTTTGATATTTAATTTGGGAAATTGAATATGTGGCTAGTATTTAAAATTTAAAAAGTGGGACAAACATATTGTCAAAATTAAATTAAAAACTTTCTCAGTATTTAGAAAACTTTGGAGTGAGATAAAAATATATTTTGGGCTGAAATGAATCTGTTTAATTTATTATTCACATTTAGGGACACATTTTTAAGTAAAGAATAGTTCTGGAAAATAGGGAAGATAATTGTAAAATAGTTTACATCAGAGGAAAAGGTCAAAAATATATTAGTAAATATTTTAGATCAGAACCTATTCTGTTTAGATGATGTGTCTTGTTATTTTCATAATAAAGTTCACATTTAGGCATAGGAAATAAATCTGAAAATATAGCAACTAGTAAATGATAAATGGAGTTCTAAAATCCAAAGAATTCAGTTTAAGGTTGGTAGAAATTCTGAAGACACATATGGAGAAGGGAAATAACTTTCATGCATACTTGGTAGCTAAAAGGTGTAGTAATTGAATATAAGGAATTTATTTAAATTGGAAACTCATATATATATTATGTAAGTATAAATGTGAACACAAAAGTAGGAATCATATACACATGATTAAAAGTGCATGCAAGCCACAAATCAACACAGCAAGAGTAACCACAACACACATAATGGTGAATGACTTTCATAAATATGAATATGTGGTTTGTATGAAGTGGAAGTGTGAACTATGTCTTATAGATTGTTGTTTTTCTTTTGCTATGTGTGATGGTATGATGTAGAACCTGCTCAAGAGCAAGTTATTCCTTTCCAAGATCAGGACTACCCATTTAAAGAGCAGCAGGAAGGAGGCAAGTGTCCTTGACCACTTTGATCCTATGCTAGGATGTGTAGATAGAATTATTTGTATTGTCAAGTTAAATATGAAACCCATGCTAGGAAGTTTCCCTAGAATTGCATCACCTTGTTTCCTTGTAGCTTGGGTTGGGATTTATTTTATCATGACATTTATTATTATGCATATGCTTAGCCATGCTTAGAAAGTGATATTTGGGATATGAGATCATCAGTTTATTTTACCATACTCTTGAATGAGATATTGTGAGTTATGTAGAGGTAGGGATCAAGACAAGTTGGATGTTTTGGTTGTGTGCTGGGTGCACGAGAGTCGGGTTTGTGTTTAGTACTTGCCTGGATCCTAAGTACCGGTTCATGGAGCATGTAACCTGGCTTTACAATGCCAACCACATGCTGAGATGGTGCAGGTTGGCCAATTAATTAGGTGTATCCCCGACGTAGTATGGGTGTGATGGATGGTGCGGGAGTAGGTGTCAGCTGGACTACCATATGAACCGCAAGCTCAAGAGGGGGCCACTGCAGCGGGGTTGGAGCCTCTTGTATGCTGTTAGGGGTGAAACCTCAGTGGGCCCACGCTCGTCGGGAATCCCTTTGTAAAGGCTTCGTAGTGATCTCCTGGCTACACACCTAGGAAGTGTGAATGTGGTTCGTAGCCACTGGCATAATGGAGGTTCTTTTAGTCCACCCGGCAACGGGGGATGAAATCACTACATGTGGGTACAGTGGTACAAACTCTGCAGAGTCAAAACTGTCATGACAGCCGTGCTCACGATCAAGAGCGGCTTGGACTAATTCATGATTAGAGGATTGATGGTTTTGGAAGTTGTGGATGTTAAGCGGGGAGATTAACATTGGAGATGATGATATGGTTATTTGATTATGATGATGGGATGGGAGATTGGGACCATTTCACCTGTGTAGTAATGTAGGTGCTTAATAAGCTAAGGTAATAGGTATTAATGGCATATTGCTTTAACCATGAGTTCAACCTTCCCTTGTTCTAGCCATGCATGACATAACTTTCCCACACTTGCTGAGTACCATCGGTACTCAACCTTGCATATTTGTTGGTTTATATTGCTGCTAAGGTCAAGATAATGAGGTGGTGTATAATGATCAAGACTTTGGACCCGAAGAAGGTTTCTAGGTTCATGGAGACCCTGGGCAACACCTGTGATGGAGCCTACGAGAATAATTATTCCGCTGCTAGTTTATTTACTTGTGACGAACTTATTATTGTCCATCGAGACATTTGCTATGTAAGACTTATTTATATTCGACACCTGGCTTGTAATAAATGATGCTTCACTATTTGTCATCACATGTATGAGAAAATGATCCGGGCATACATGTGATATTCACTTGGTTGTTCTTCAGAAAAACCGGGTGTGACAGAAGTGGTATCAGAGCCAAGGTTGCCCGTAGGAACGTGGACCAAGGTAGAAATGGACGTATTTAAGGGCCCTATTTTCTTAAAAACTATTTTACATGGTGTGTGTTGAAAAGTGTTATTTAATGGAGTCACTTTCTTCATCTTACCCCAATTTTCATTCAAAATAGGATTTTTGTTTAAAAGTTTATCTAACCTAAGTTTAAATGCTTTTTGTTTTAGATGGTTCGTATGATTCGCACCGCTCGCAAGTCCACAGGAGGGAGAGTTCCCATAGTTGCCCTTGCCCAAAGAGAGGAGAGTCGTCCGGTGACGTACCTTTCCTACGGATTGGCAGTAGGAGGCTTGTTGCGCCGTCTTCGACGTATGCTCGAAGCCGCCGGCAATACGGGCAAGCTAATCATCCACTATAACTCCACCAGGACCATCCGTGAGAAGAGGGAAGAATGGAGTTCAGAGATGAGGATTATACACGAAAACCATCTGCTTAAGATCCACCGCTCTCCAGCCTGTAGAGCGACACAGGTCGATGCGGAGAAGGATGTCACCTGGGAGGCCATCACCTGCCAGAGTCACATCTATCGTCGCCACCTGGACAGGACTGAGTACATGTATGTCCTCCAGCGTGAGAGTGGTACCACGGAGTACAAGTACCCGCCAGTGTAGCAAGGGACTTCCCATGAGCACATGGACTTGTGCTTGGAGGATGCTGCTATGCTCAGCACTCGACTGCAGGAGTGTCAGCAAGAGCTTCAGGATGTTCGGGACACCCTGAAGGAAACGGAGGCATTGCTGCGAGCCTGCTTGAGGGCGAGAGAAAGAGGAGATGGGAATGAACTGTGTGTCACCGTAAATGATACATGGACTCCTGACTCCCCAGATCGCCGAGCGATCAGGCGTCGTCGCACTACTCCACCAGCAGCCTCCCCACCCAAAGCAGAGTCAGAAGGCAGCCGAAATGATGAGGAAGATCCCGAGGAGCCAGCTCAAGAAAACGAGTAGTGTAGAGTATTTCCCTTAGTTAGCAAGATGTCGAATAGTCGAGTCGTTACGTTAAGTTAATGGTGTGTTAATGCTTGGTGTGTGATGTGAGTTATGGAAGCCATGAGCAATTGTTCACAGCCTCATCTTTAGATTGTTTTGCTTTGGTGAGTGAACCCACATGAAATAATATTGCATCTATTTTTGTGTGAGAAATAAACCCTCAGAAAAGTATAACAAAGCCTCAACACTTCAAAAGTACAAACAAATGAAAGTAGTAAGATGATACTAAATGCTTTCAAATTAACATTGGTTGATTCTGCCAGATGGCCGGAAGAGGAAAAGGACGTGCTGCCAACCCCGCCAACAACAACGATGAGGCATGCAACCCTCATCTTTCTGGAGGCCAGGACCAGGGTGGTCGCCGTGAAGGAGTTGATCCCCTCCACCAAATGCTGGAGAATTAGAATCAGCTCATCCAGAACTTGACTCAAGTGGTGGCCAACTTGCATCAAGTTCCACCTCCACAAGCTGCACCACGCCAACCAAGGTTGAGTGAGTTTCTAGGAACTCAACCTCCGAAGTTTGCAAGTGCTGCTGATCCTCTAGAGGCAGATGATTGGCTAAAGACCATTGAAAGCAAGATGAGGATCATACAGTGCCAAGGGTATGAGAGGGTGCTGTTTGCCTCTCATCAGTTGCATGGACCTGCTGCTGATTGGTGGACCGACTACGTGGACGCCCATCATGACCCTGAGAACATCACTTGGGAAGAGTTCAAGCGTAGCTTCCGCAACCATTACATCCCAATAGGTGAACTCAAAAACAAGAGGAAGGAGTTTTGGGACTGCAGCAGGGAAACATGACGGTGAGGGAATACCTCACTAAATTTACTCAACTATCCCGTTATGCCCCACGAGACATAGAGACTGATGAGCAGAAACAAGATTGTTTCGTGGAAGGGCTTACCGCTGAAATGCAGTGTGCGATGTCCTCAAATGAGTATGAAAGCTTCCAAAAGATGGTGGACAGAGCATTTGTGGTGGAAAGGAAGCTGAAGGCCTTGGAAAATGAGAACAAGAGGAAGGCCGGGTGGTCACACCAAGCCTCAGGGAGCAACACTCGCCCACGTCTGATGCAGCAAACTGCAGGGCAGACAAACCGTGCTGCGGTACCCTACTCAGCACCAAGAGGGTACAACCCGAACTACAGGCCTCCCGCAGCACCAGCGCAGCCACAACGTCAGTTTGTACAGCAGCCTCGCCCCGCATATCCACCTCGACCAGCAGTACAGGGACCTCCAAACCAACCCCAAGACAGCAAAGGCCAGACACCTAAGGTTGGGGTGCAATGTTTTAGCTGTGGTGAAGTGGGGCACTACGCCCATAAGTGCCCAAAGAAGAAGCCCACGCAGCCACAACAGCAGAATGTAATGAGAGGACGGGTGAACCACGTCACTATGGAGGAAGCACAAGAGGCACCCGACGTGGTAGTTGGTAAGTTTCCTGCCAATTTACACATTGCAACTGTGCTGTTTGATTCTGGTGCTACCCACTCGTTCATTGCTCAAGGGTTTGTTAAGAAGCATGACCTAGCAACCACACAAATGAACCATATGCTAGCCATAAACTCTCCGGGTGGAGAAATAAGGACAAGACAAGTGTGTCCCAAGTTGAACCTAGACATTAATGGGGTAGTATTTACTGCTAACCTCATAGTGATAGATTCACAAGGGATAGATATTATCTTGGGTATGGATTGGTTGACAAAACATAAAGGAATCATCCATTGTTCGACTAGAACGGTAGAACTAACTCACCCTAGTGGCACAAGAGTAAAGTTCGTAACAATACAAGAGCCTAGGAGGGACATTAAATTAAATCAAGTTGAGGTGAAAGTGGAGGAGATCAGGACCATCAGGGAATATCCAGATGTTTTTCCGGAGGAGTTGCCAGGAATGCCTCCTGATCGTGAAGTGGAATTCGCAATTGAGCTAGTGCCTGGAACAGCCCCGATATACAAGAGACCTTATCGGATGGACTCCAAGCAGCTAGAAGAGCTCAAGGATCATTTGAGAGAATTGACGAAGAAGGGGTATATTCGCCCTAGTTCCTCATCATGGGGAGCTCCGGTAATATTTGTGCCCAAAAAGGACGGAACCCAAAGGCTATGCGTGGATTACCGTGCCTTGAATGAGGTAACCATCAAGAACAAGTACCCATTACCCCGCATTGAAGACTTGTTTGATCAGTTGAAGGGAGCTTGTGTGTTCTCGAAAATTGATCTCAGGTCGGTATACCACCAACTCAAGATAAGGCAATCTGATATTCTCAAGACAGCTTTCGTATCTCGGTACGGACTGTATGAATACACTGTCATGCCTTTCGGGCTAACTAATGCCCCGGCATACTTCATGTATCTCATGAACAAGGTATTCATGGAATATCTGGACAAATTTGTGGTGGTTTTCATAGATGGCATTCTCGTCTTCTCCAAAGATGAAGAAGAACATGAGAAACATCTAAGGTTGGTGTTGCAGAGGTTGAGAGAACACCAACTATATGCCAAGTTGAGCAAGTGTGAGTTTTGGCTGAAGAGAGTTCCCTTCTTAGGACATATAATCTCGGAGGGAGGAATCTCTGTGGATCCTGCCAAAATCGAGGATATACAGAAGTGAAAGACCCCTGAAAATGTCGGGGAAGTTCGAAGCTTTTTGGGATTGGCTGGATACTATCGACGGTTTATTGAGGGATTCTCCAAGATCTCGAGACCTCTCACCAAACTGTTGGAGAAGGGAATCACATTCACATGGACGCCACAGTGCGAGACGAGTTTTCAGGAGCTAAATAAAAGATTGACAACAGCCCCAGTGTTGGTTATGCCAGATATGCAGAAGAATTTCACAGTGTACTGCGATGCCTCTGGAAACGGGTTGGGATGTGTTCTCATGCAAGAAGGGCATGTCGTGGCTTATGCATCCCGGCAGCTCCGGAAGCACGAGAAGAACTATCCTACACATGACCTAGAGCTAGCCGCAGTGGTACACGCGTTGAAAATTTGGCGGCACTACTTGATGGGGAAGAGGACAGAGATATATACGGATCATAAGAGTTTAAAATACATTTTCACACAGCCAGATCTCAACCTCAGACAAAGGAGATGGTTAGAGCTAATCAATGACTTTGATGTGGGCATCAACTATCATCCTAGGAAAGCAAACGTCGTGGCCGATGCGTTAAGTCGGAAAGTGCAGGTCAATAAGTTGAGCTTGAAGGACATGCCTGCAGAATTGAAGGACGAGGTTATAAGGCTCAATCTATGCCTGGTAAATAGTGGTGAAGCCATCGCCATGGAAGTGAACTCCACACTAGAGCGAGATATCCGCGAGGGTCAAAAGAAAGACGAGAAGATACAAGAGATCAGGCAACTCATCAAGGAAAATAAAGCTCCTGGTTTTAAAGAGGATGAACAAGGTACGGTGTGGCACGGGAAAAGGATCTGTGTGCCTGAAGTAAAGGAGATTCGTGAATTAATTTTGAAGGAGGCTCACGATTCCGACTATTCCATTCATCCTGGGAGTACGAAGATGTACCAGGACCTCAAGAGCAGGTATTGGTGGTATGGCATGAAACGAGATGTCGCGGAAATGTTGCCCTATGTGACACATGTCAGTTGGTGAAACCAGAACATCAACGACCCGGGTGATTATTGCAACCACTCAAAGTGACTGAATGGAAATGGGAAGAAATTAGTATGGATTTCATAGTGGGACTGCCCAGGACCCAATCAGGGTATGATTCGATATGGGTCATCATTGATAGGCTAACCAAGGTAGCTCACTTCATCCCCGTGAAAGAAAGCTACAGTGGATCCAAATTAGCAGATTTCTACATGTCAAGGATCGTGTGTTATCATGGAGTGCCAAAGAAGATTGTGTCAGATCGAGGGACACAGTTCATCTCAAGGTTCTGGCAGAAGTTGCATGAAACCATGGGAACCCATCTGAATTTCAGTTCTGCCTATCATCCCCAAACGGACGGGCAGACGGAAAGAACCAATCAGATTCTTGAAGATATGATGAGACCGTGTGCACTCAAAAACAATCAGAGTTGGGATAAGAACTTACCGTATGCGGAGTTTTCCTATAACAACAGCTATCAAGCTAGTATGAAGATGTCACCGTTTGAATCTTTGTACGGGAGGAAGTGCAGAACTCCCCTATTTTGGAACCAAACAGGGGAAAGTAAAGTGTTTGGTCCCGAAGTACTACAAGAAGTTGAGGCAAAAGTGAGGGAAATTCGCAAGAACTTGACGATAGCACAAACGCGACAAAAGAGCTATGCCGATGTTCGGAGAAGAGAGCTCGTTTTCAACGTGGGAGACTATGTCTATCTCAAGGTGTCCCCTATCCGAGGGCTTCGTCGGTTCAAGGTGAAAGGGAAGTTGTCACCTCGATACATCGGACCCTTTCAAGTTCTGGAGAGGAAAGGCGAAGTGGCGTATCAACTGGAATTACCGGCTCGCCTATCGGATGTGCACGATGTATTCCATGTGTCACAACTCAAGAAATGCCTGAGGACGCCTGAAGAGGTGTTACCCATGAATGAAGTGGACGTAGCTGAGGATTTGTCTTATGCCGAGCAACCATACAAGATTTTGGAGACAATGGAACGCATCACCAGAAATAAAAGAATCCGGATGTGCAAGGTGCAGTGGAAGCATCACTCAGAAGAGGAAGCCACCTGGGAGCAGGAAGACGAGCTCAAGGCACAATTTCCGGAATTGTTTTCTTAGAACCACCAATCTCGAGGACGAGATCTTTTTTAAGGGGGGTAGAGCTGTAACACCCCAAAAATCTTGTTAAGACCCAAAATCCTGTTAAGAGGTGAATTTAAAAATTTTTGGACGTGTTGCATGTTTTGCAAGAATTCAAATTCAAACTGGAATTCAAATTAAACTCAAAATAGAAAAGAAATAGAAAAAAAGAAAAAGGAAAACAGAAAAAAAAAATCGTCCAGTGGGCCGAAACCCACCAACCGGCCCACCCAGCACCCGCGCCAGCCCGCGGCCGCGCGCGCCCCTTCCTCCCACTGACAGGCGGGGCCCGCCAGCTCTTCTTCTACCTCGCGCCCGCGCCGGGATTCTCTCACCCCGAATCAAAACCGACCCGGATTCCTGCGCATCCCCGCCGAATTCCGTTCGTAGGCGACGCGAAATCGATCTAAACCACCCCGCCGCCCTCCCCCGTCTATAAAAACCCCGACCTCGTTCTGTTTTCCCACGCGATCCGCCGATTTTACTCCGGTGAGAAACCGAGCCTTCTCCGGCGAATTCTGGCCGATCTAAACTTGGAAATTCCGATCTAACTCGCTGGTCTTGATCAACCGCCTCCGGGGAACCCTGCAGGTGCAGAAAACTCGGTGACTTGCGGTTCAAACACAGCGCCGACGAGCCTCGCCGTGGTTTCACTTCGGACCTCGTCGCCGACCGCCTTCCAGGACCTCCGAGCTCAAGAAAACCCCCGAGGTGAGATCCCCGACCTCCCCTCCACCGATCTATGCCATAAGATCACAGTTCTAGGAAGAATTCTCGAAGATCCGAAAGTCTCCGGCGAGATCGCCGCTTCCGGCCGCCGTGCGCCACCGGCAGCGCCGCCCGCGCTCGATCAGAGCGACGTGGCCGCTTGTGCGCCGTCTATTTTAAATCGCACGGTAGACTTTAAATCCCCGCGTACCAGTTCGGCGTTATAATCTCAGCCGTTTGTTTTAAATCGGACGGTCCACGTCAGCCCCGCGTTATAAACACTGGAAATCTTATGTGCTACCCCCTGGGGTTCTCGGAAAATAAGAGCTAGACCCGGAAACTTCTGATCTAGCCCCTGGAACATCAGAAAATCATGTAAATTCATTTAAAAATCAGTTTTAGCCTCTGGACTTAATAAAAATTAGGAAAAACTCCTCTGCTATGTGTAGCTAGACCCCTGAAAATTGTTAAAATAATATTATAGACCCCTTAGTGGGGTGAGTTTACCTTTTTAGCCCTGTTTGATATTTAATTTGGGAAATTGAATATGTGGCTAGTATTTAAAATTTAAAAAGTGGGACAAACATATTGTCAAAATTAAATTAAAAACTTTCTCAGTATTTAGAAAACTTTGGAGTGAGATAAAAATATATTTTGGGCTGAAATGAATCTGTTTAATTTATTATTCACATTTAGGGACACATTTTTAAGTAAAGAATAGTTCTGGAAAATAGGGAAAATAATTGTAAAATAGTTTACATCAGAGGAAAAGGTCAAAAATATATTAGTAAATATTTTAGATCAGAACCTATTCTGTTAAGATGATGTGTCTTGTTATTTTCATAATAAAGTTCACATTTAGGCATAGGAAATAAATCTGAAAATATAGCAACTAGTAAATGATAAATGGAGTTCTAAAATCCAAAGAATTCAGTTTAAGGTTGGTAGAAATTCTGAAGACACATATGGAGAAGGGAAATAACTTTCATGCATACTTGGTAGCTAAAAGGTGTAGTAATTGAATATAAGGAATTTATTTAAATTGGAAACTCATATATATAGTATGTAAGTATAAATGTGAACACAAAAGTAGGAATCATATACACATGATTAAAAGTGCATGCAAGCCACAAATCAACACACCTAGAGTAACCACAACACATATAATGGTGAATGACTTTCATAAATATGAATGTGTGGTTTGTATGAAGTGGAAGTGTGAACTATGTCTTATGGATTGTTGTTTTTATTTTGCTATGTGTGATGGTATGATGTAGAACCTGCTCAAGAGCAAGTTATTCCTTTCCAAGATCAGGACTACCCATTTCAAGAGCAGCAGGAAGGAGGCAAGTGCCCTTGACCACTTTGATCCTATGCTAGGATGTGTAGATAGAATTATTTGCATTGTCAAGTTAAATATGAAACCCATGCTAGGAAGTTTCCCTAGAATTGCATCACCTTGTTTCCTTGTAGCTTGGGTTGGGATTTATTTTATCATGACATTTATTATTATGCATATGCTTAGCCATGCTTAGAATGGGATATTTGGGATATGAGATCATCAGTTTATTTTACCATACTCTTGAATGAGATATTGTGAGTTATGTAGAGGTAGGGATCAAGGCAAGTGGGATGTTTTGGTTGTGTGCTGGGTGCACGAGACTCGGGTTTGTGTTTAGTACTTGCCTGGATCCTAAGGACCGGTTCATGGAGCATGTAACCTGGCTTTACAGTGCCAACCACATGCTGAGATGGGGCAGCTTGGCCAATTAATTAGGTGTATCCCCGGCGTAGTATGGGTGTGTTGGATGGTGTGGGGAGTAGGTGTCAGCTGGACTACCATATGAACCGCAAGGCTCAAGAGGGGGCCACTGCAGCGGGGTTGGAGCCTCTTGTATGCTGTAGGGGTGAAACCTCAGTGGGCCCACGCTCGTCGGGAATCCCTTTGTAAAGGCTTCGTAGTGATCTCCTGGCTACACACCTGGGAAGTGTGAATATGGTTCGTAGCCACTGGCATAATGGAGGTTCTTTTAGTCCACCCGGCAACGGGGGATGAAATCACTACATGTGGGTACAGTGGTACAAACTCTGCAGAGTCAAAACTGTCATGACAGCCGTGCTCACGGTCAAGAGCGGCTTGGACTTATTCATGATTAGAAGATTGATGGTTTTGGATGTTGTGGATGTTAAGCGGGGAGCTTAACATTGGACATGATGATATGGTTATTTGATTATGATGATGGGATGGGAGATTGGGACCATTTCACCTGTGTAGTAATGTAGGTGCTTAATAAGCTAAGGTAATAGGTATTAATGGCATAGTGCTTTAACCATGAGTTCAACCTTCCCTTGTTCTAGCCATGCATGACATAACTTTCCCACACTTGCTGAGTACCATCGGTAGTCAACCTTGCATATTTGTTGGTTTATATTGCTGCTCAGGTCAAGATAATGAGGTGGTGTATAATGATCAAGACTTTGGACCCGAAGAAGGTTTCTAGGTTCATGGAGACCCCGGGCAACGCCTGTGATGGAGCCTACGAGAATAATTATTCCGCTGCTAGTTTATTTACTTGTGATGAACTTATTATTGTCCATCGAGACATTTGCTATGTAAGACTTATTTATATTCGACACCTGGCTTGTAATAAATGATGCTTCACTATTTGTCATCACATGTATGAGAAAATGATCCTGGCATACATGTGATATTCACTTGGTTGTTCTTCGGAAAAACCGGGTGTGACATAATTTGACCAAGCAAATGAGGTACAATGCCTCTGAAATCTTTACTGGAGTTGAAGGAATTTTGGAAGAATGTGCTGTCCAAATTTGGAAATTTTCCAATTAACAGAACTCCTGTAAAAATTCAAACAAGATTTTTCTTAAATGCTTTAATGAGCCAAATCCATGGATTTTCATAAACATTGGACTGCATCCATGGATAGTACTCTTTGAGAGGAATCCAACAAAATTTGTTTCACAATTTTTTGACACTCCTACACAAAGTTATGGCTCTCCAAAGTTTGAACTTGTAAGGGCCTCAGTTTTTGACACCCATTTGCAGTGTTCATCCCCACACCACACACCTCATTTGAGGAAAAATGATGAACACAAATAAAGAGCAAGTAACAATTATCAACATGCTCATTAGGGAACAAACTCACACATTGCAAAAGTGGTACTTCCCACATGTGATATAGATGGGCTGGACATATGAAAACTCCTACACTTTGCCAAGGATGTCCATGCCAAGTTTCACCCAAATTCAAAACATTTTTGAGGTCATCTTGGGTGTAGATAGGAAAGGGGCAGTTTGAAAACATATTCAAATTCAAACTGTTTTCACCCACTGAATTTAAAAGTGGAAGGCATATTCTTGCTCAGCACATTTTTGTGAGCTCACACACCAATTTTCACTCCATTTGGAGTTGATCTTGACATGAGCTAAGGGGGAGAAATTCAAACTTTATTTGAATTTCAAACTGCACTTGTGCTGAAATTCATTCAAACCAAACCTCATTTGAACTTTGATCAATTCAAATGGCTCTTGGGTGAATAATTTGAGTTGCCAAGGGTAGAATAGGGTTCACTGTTTACCACAGCTGTTAGGAATAAATTTCAGAGGTTAAAAGAGGAGTGGGACCCACATGTCAGCCTCAGCCTCAAAGCAAACCGACTGAACCACAGTTCAGTCGGTTCCCGGCTGTTGTGCGCGCGCGCCACCGAAGGGGCCGGCCGGCGCCAGCTCCTGCTGCGTGCCCCAAGCCGGAGGCCAGCCGGCCGAGCTATTTATTCCCTCCCCGGCGTGCCTCAGTCACCATTTCCCCGAGCTACCGACGTGCGCGACGGCTTTTCCCACTGCCATCGCCGCCGCTCGAGTTCCTGCTTGATCAAGCCGATCGCAGCTCCCTCTTTCCATTCCAAGGTCCCAGCAAGGTACTAGCAACCATCCTCCATCCTTCCCATTGATAGAAATCGATTGAAACCGAGTGATATCGGCTGTGCCGAAAGATCAAACTCGGAACTGGAAACCGCCGCACCTCGGGCTCTCGTGGACAGCCCAACCTGGGCGTTGTCACGCCCGAGCCAAGGCACCCTTGGACGCGCAAGTGATCGGTGCTGCTCATCCCCGAGCCACAGCTCGAGTGGTTGCTCACCGGCGGCGAATTTCCACTTTTCCCCTTTCTGTGTGCAGAACGACCTTCGGGTACGATTCTGTTTAATTCGTGCTCTAGAAAGGATTAGAGGGCCTCAGGCCACTCCCACACGAACTAGACACGGTGACGCACAAGTTGCCTTCACAACTCTGGGCCGGAGAACTTCTGTGCCCGGCGTAATTCAAGGTCTACTAATGGCGGAACGCACGGGGGGTATCGGGCGCACGGTGAGGACCTATTTCGGGCCTTCCCCGAGCTGCCCCGAGTTCATGTCGACCTTCTCTGAGGTCCACTGATGCTCCCCGACCGGTTTCCCAAGTAGCTGAGGCACTAGGAGCATCAGCCGACATGGCCGAAGTCGTTCCGATATGGCGGCTCGTCGCCGACCATGCTCCGGCCGTTGTCATGAGCAGCTGACCCTCGGATCATGTTCCCCAAGTAAAAGTAGGCAGGGGCGGCCAGAATCAAGAAGTTTGAAGCTGTACAGCAGCCGGCGGCGAGCTCTCCGGCGAGGTCCCTCGGCGGCGGAGCGCGGGTGTCGCGAGGTTGAAGAAGGGGGTGGACCCCAGCTGTCAGCGGCCGATATTTTGAATCGGGATCCGGCTGCGGCCGGGATCGGGTGTGCTGGCGCGCAAAAGCCTTGTGGGCCGCGGTGTGCTGTCGCTTCGGCGTGCGACGCGTGTCTCCTGGGCCCACGCGCGAGTTTAAACTTTTCCCCGATTTTCAGATTTCCTTCAAACTTCAAATCCTTATAACTTTGGCTAGAAAGCTCCAAATTGAGTGAACCAAATTTTGCTGGATTCAGCTCTTTGAGTACTTTCCAGAAAATCAAGTGTCACTTCATGAGATTCCTTAATTCTCCAGAATTAATTCCTTAAAGTTTAAACTGTTAGGAATTTTAACTGGAGAATCATTTGGAGGAAAATCCTGAAATTTTGCTGAGATGTTCACCAAAATATCCTTGAACTACCATAAAAATTTCAGATCCATTTGAGCTCATTTAGTCCACCTAATGGTGTGATTAGTAAAACTGTTCCAGAGAAAATAGAAAATGTTCAGAAACATTTTCAGAATTTTCTCTGAAATTGTTTAGCTCATATCTTTAGTTAGAGACTTCCAAATTAAGTGAGACCAATTCCATTAGAACCCTCTGAAAATCTAGTTTTCAGAAAGTCATAGTTTGTTTCATGAAAATACCTAGAACACCCTAAAAGCCTTTAATTAAGGTCAAGGACATAATTATTTGTGGAGGGCTCAAATGAGCTTTGCTGCAACTAAAACTTGACCAAGTCTCTGTTTAGGTTGTAACCAAGCCACAGTAAAAGTTTCACAGTCATTAGGTCTATCTAGTAAAGGTTATAGACTTCACAACTTCAAAGTTAATACAAAAGCATTTAATTAATACATACATTGTTCTTATCATGTAGTCGCTAAGGTCGAGGAGGAACCCGAAGTCCTAGACTTCGTTACTCCGGAGGAACAGCTAGCCTACGACCAAGAGCAGCAAGGCAAGCCCCGGTTTGCATTAACCATTTTATAAATTTTTATTGTTTTGAGCACATACTTGTTTTCTTTATGTTGTGCATCAGAGTCTTGTTTGGAAACCCCACTGCATAGCCAAGAAAACCATGGGTTGGGGTTTAGGATTGCAAACCCCGTTAGCCACTGCATTGCTAGGATAGAGTAGGATTCGGTACAAGTCGAGTAGTTGGAACTACTCGCGAGAATAGGCTAGAGGCACATTGCTCGGGTAGAGATAGCACATGATACACATGGCAAGAAAATGAGACCGAGCGGAGAGTAAGGGCAGCAGGACTTTGGGGCCTGTGTGCTGTAGCTCCGCTTGTGTCGATTGAGGACCGAGCCGTGTGCGGGCCTGTTGAACAAGCTAGAACAGTACCGAAGACCTACCGGCTATATGGGAACCGGGAAACTGATGTAACTCGGGTAGCTGGGTATTGAGGCATTGCCCGTCGTTCAGAGGGTAGGTTGAGAGCTCGAGGTGTAAATCAGCTGGCGGCACAGAGATGCGCGTGCAGGGACCTCTTGCTCGGGACGATGGGACCGGTTCAATATTTGGCTAACGGGTGAAAGGTAGTCGCGTACGGCGTCCGTGATGGTTGTTGTAGGCAACATCGAGTACGGGCGTACGTGACGGGTTGTTCGGGTAACCCTGCAGGTGTAAATCGATTATAATCGCCGTCCCTCGCGGTCAGTGAGTACCACTTGTTCACTGTACCGTGACGTAGAAAGAACAGGCTAGTTACATGTTAAAATGTTGCTGATTGAAAGTTGGATATTGATTGTTAATGATATGTTGTAGCTTAGTGCTAACTAAAGTTCTTTTCAACTTTGGGCAAAGTACATGAGAGAAATGCGTTTCTTGTTTGATTGCGGCTCTCTCATGTGCCTTAGCGTAAAGTTCTCCACAACCTGCTGCTAAAACTTGAAAGTAAGGTTCTACTAATTAGGCGAGTCCTTGCAAATGATTTTTACCTCATGCAACCCATCACCCTCATGTAGAAGTTTCATGTTTAGGTGAGACGGGTCAGACTTGCTGAGCCTTCGTGCTCACTGCTTGTGTTTGAAGCTTTTGCAGGGTTCTATGAGGAAGGGACTCCCGAAGAGGAGACGGAACCCCAGGAGGGGAACCCCGTCGAGTGGGAGTCGTGCACGCCGCAGAGTTAGTGTGCGAGTGTGCTAGCAAGGACACGTTCGAGGGCTGAACGTGCACTTGATGCTTAGTCTACGCCCGCGAGTGTGGACTAAACTTATTTTGATGTAAACATGTTAATAAACTTGTTTATGTAATAAAGCTTCAGCTTCCGCTTTGTACCTTTGACGTGTGTTATACGGTGTTGTGCAACGCAGCACCCCTCAGCGTGATCCTGGCTCGACAGGACCAGTGGGGTCGTGTCAGCGTGGTATCAGAGCTCGCTTGAGGTTTAACACAGTACAAAGGTCTTCTTTTTCAAAAATCCAGTGAGGAACGAGTTAGTAGCCCGTATAAGGATGTTATTAGTATATAGAAAGTGGCTTATTAACTTATTTGTTATGTCGGAAAATCGTGCACCTCGGGACGTTCATGTCTTGGGGGGTGCACGTAAGCGCTGTCCACCAGTGCGCACAAGCTGAAGGGTGGAGCCCCACGGGTGGCAGGTAACCCGACCCGCTTTGATATCCTCTACGACTCTTCATGTCGTTTGGGGTATTCGAGCAACGTCTGTCCCTGGCGTGCGTGATGCAACATGGGAGACCCCGTCACGTGGTCTGAAACGTGAACACGTAACTCAAGGCGTGTTTGGCTTGAGAACATCCGGGCGAGTGATGACGGCCGGGTGTACAAACTGTATGGATTCCGGGCTCGGTGTGCAGCCGAGTCTGATGATTGTTTGAGTTTCTGCAGGTAGCCTTACCACGAAACGGTAGACGTGTAGCATCCGTGTGCGAGTGACGAGTAGTGCCACTGAACTAACGAAGCCGGCTAAATCCGGTATAGGTTTTTCCTTTGTGAGGACGTAGTACCGACATAATCTGGTGACGCCTCGACGTCACACCCAACTAAATGAACAACTTCATTTAAAAACTTGAAGGTTTTGATCCAAAGTAGTAAAACTTGCTGTAACTCCTCCCCTTGAACAGGATATTCAAAGTTAATAAATTTTCAACTTATAGGATGTTAAGGACAGAGCACTCTGTTTTCAGCTAAATCAAGGCTGAAGTTAATCAGAGGTTAGAGGTTGAGTTCTTTCGAGGTTGGGGTCGTATGATACATTTCTGGAAAGCTTTGGAGGAGCTTTACAACTTTTCTGTTGAGTTCCAGAGGTGTTTCATCCCTTAACCACTCGAAAAATGCAGTAGAGTTGAAACTGTCCAGAAAACAGGACGGAGCAAAGACTCTCTGTAGACTCTCTGTAAATTAAGCATAACTTCCTGCATAAAAATCCAAAAAAATAGAAAATAAGGTAGTTCTGGGAAGCTTATGAGATGGGTTACAACTTTGTAACAGAAAGTTTTGTCAGATTAGGAACAGAATTAACTGGAATTCTTGGATCAAATCAGTACCTAAGGCAGGGAGGTGCTGTCCAATTGTTCCCAGAAATTCTGTTAACTTTGACATCTCATAACTTTTGAACCAGAGCAGATCTTAGGCCAACCAAATACTTTCTGGAAAGCTATTGAAGTTAACTTTAACTTTGATGTTGAGCTCCAGGACTGGTTTTGCTTTTAACCTGGCCTAAATCAGATTGATATGGAAACTGGTCAGGGCTGTCATGGGAACAGCAGATCAGCAGTCAAATTTGTTTAAAAATTTGAACTATGTTTCCAAGTGTTAAGGGTTCAATGACATATCTTATGTTATAACTCAATGGTTTACTGTTTAAATAAATATTTGACATTTCTCAAATATATTTTTACAGATGGCAGCAGATAAACGGTTGGAGAACGGGTGGGTAGTTTCCCACTGCTCTGACCGTAGCGGCTACCCGGGAGCATTGTGGCTAATGCTCCAATATTTCGGGTACAACCAGATGCCGCAATACTTCGCCAAGGAAGAAGGCGAAGAGGGGAACAAGACGTGGACGATCCATGTCGAGGTTCCTGCAGGGCCTACGCCACCCGGTTGGGTGCCATTCACCGTCACGGTGAGAGGAAGACAACCGGAAGGGATGTGGCAAGTGGCAGCCCGTGACACTATGTCACGTTTCTGCCAACTACACGTACAGGCTATGGAGGGAACTCCATACGCACTCGTTCCGGTGGAGGGACGAGCTCAGCATGTGTGGGAAGAGAGGTACCTAGAGGCAACAAACCCGAGTTGCCCAAGGTACAACCCCGCGGAGGCAAATCTCAGCCTCCAAATGAGAGCGGGAAACGCTGTGATGGACAGCCAAGCTGTTCATACGGAGCATCTCGCCACCAAGCTCAAGGAGAGCACAAGCCGTGGAGATCATTTTGAGAGTGCTCACAGTGCACTCCGCAATGTGCTCCTTCCGACGATCAAGCGACTGAATGAACAACACAATCAGTTGCGTCGTCTGAAGAAGGCAAAGAAGAAGAGCCGTGTTGACATTGCGGCGTTGCAAGAGCTGGTGCAGACCCTAACCCAGCAGAATGAGGACCTTGCTCAAGAGCGGGACGACGCTATTGAGGAAGGACAAGGCTGGGAAGAGGACTACAACCAGGCTATGGACGAGGTGCATGCATTGCAGGACCTCGTGCCCCCGGTATTGGGCGTACCGGTAGTCTTGGGTCTTCCAGCCATGGGAGAACCTGGAATGGGGGAAGAGGTGGTAGACCCCGAGCCACCAGCAGAGGTACCGGAGGAGGACGACCCACAGGAGGTCGAGTTCTACTCCGAGTAGGGGGTTACGGTTGCCAAGTAGGGCAGCTAGGGTAGCGTAACCCAACTTTTGTAATCGGTGACATGTCGTGTAGACAGTAGCGTATGTATAGGTAGTGACGACATGAGCACGACTTCTCGGAGATCCGAGAATAATGTATCTTGTATAAAGTTTATGCTTTATCAATATATGTGAATGTTGTGCAAGTTAATCATGCGTCGCTTCAATACTTACTCCTGTTTATGGAATTTTGAGTAAGACATGTGCTAATTGCTGCTGTGTTGAATTTCAGAATGACGCGTACTCGTGCCAACCCCGATGTTGGAGGTACTAGCCAAGGGGGAGAGACCTCCCAACCACCTCCCGAGGACTCCTCGGGACAGCAGCAGCAACAGCAACAGCAAACACCGCCACCGCCACTGCCAACGGTTACATTGGCCGACATTGTCGCGGCAATGGCGGGTTCACATCAGCAGCATACAGAGCTGCTGCAAACGTTAATTGCGAATACGTCTCGCCCAGAGAGACGTCAAGATCGTGAGGAGCGCCAACAGAGCTCCTACTCTGACTTCCTGGCGACTCATCCCCCTGTATTCTCAAGGGCGGATGAACCACTTGACGCGGACAACTGGCTCCGCGCCATAGAGATGAAGTTCGGGCTGCTCCAAATCAGCGAGCAGCGCAAGACTCAGTTCGCGGTCCAGCAGCTCCAAGGATCCGCGAGCGCGTGGTGGGCCAACTTTTGTGCTTCACAACCCACCGACCGAGTGATGACCTGGGCGGAGTTCCGGACGGCCTTCCGGGCCTATCATATACCGCCCGGTTTGATGAAGAGGAAGACGCAGGAATTCCTACACCTGCAACAAGGGAGCCGGAACGCGCTGGAGTACTCCAGAGCGTTCAACGATCTCGCACTCTACGCGTCGTATCACGCAGATACGGACGAGAAGCGGCGGGACCACTTTTACCAGGGGCTTAACCCGCTCCTGAAGGACAAGCTGGCGATGTTCAATCGCGGCAGCCTCCACGACATAATTGATGCTGCGATTGTTCAGGAAGACTCCGGCAAGGAGTTGGCGGCGGCAGAGCGAAAGCGAAGCGCGCCGCAGAGCAGCGGAGAAGGAGGCGGTCCTTCTCAGAAGTTTCGGATGGTGAATCGCCCACCATCAGGTCCGCGCTGGCAGCCACCACAGCGGTCGATGCCGTTCCGCGGTCGGCCGTATTCTTCACCGGCATTCCGGCCGGCACTGCCAGCACCACCGCAACAACAACAGCAGCAGCGGGCGATGCCGCGTGCGTTTGCACCTCCGCAACGCATGCCGGGCTTTCGTCCACCAAGTACTCCACCAGCAGCGGCCACATGTTACAAGTGTGGTCGTCCAGGACACTTCGCGAGCAGTTGCCCGGAGAGGCAAGGCGGCGGAGTGGTACCACAGTTTCCGGGGAGGAATCAACCCCGGAACCCTACTAATGCGCGGCGGGCAAACCCTAGGCCCGGTACTGTCCACCAGCTTGCCATTGAGGACGTGCCGGAGGGCGAGCCAATCCTTGCGGGTATGTTCCAACTCCACCAGCATCCCGCTATAGTACTATTTGATTCAGGCGCCACGCATAATTTTATTAGCCAAGCTTTCATTGCTAAACACAGCTTGCCAATACTACCCACCGATAGTCCATATTTAATTTGTTCACCGGGTGGGAAGATTTCAGCAAGCGTAATGGTCTCCAAAGCACCATTATGCTTAGCGGGTAGAGTGTACCCCACGTCTCTCATTATCTTAGAGGGACAGAAGGTCGATGTCATCCTAGGGATGTCGTGGTTAACCCGCCACGGCGCTGTTTTAGACACCGTCCTTCGAGTCGTGCACTTAAACTCAGAAGTGCACGGTTCTCACTCATTATTTCTGGACAGTCCAGAAATAAAACTTCCAAGTGTCTATCAAGCCACAACCATCAGATTGGAAGACATTCCAGTGGTCCGAGAATTCCCTGATGTATTCCCGGATGATTTGCCGGGGGTGCCACCCGATAGAGAGGTGGAGTTCAAGATTGAACTTGCACCGGGAACCATGCCAATATCCCGAAGGCCGTACAAGATGGCGCCCAAGGAGTTGGCTGAACTGAAGACTCAGCTCACGGACCTTCTGGAGAAGGGTTTTATTAGGCCGAGCTCCTCGCCATGGGGCTGTTCGGCATTATTTGTCAAAAAGAAGGATGAAACGTTGCGGCTTTGCGTGGACTACCGTCCATTAAATGCCGTAACCATCAAGAACAAGTACCCGTTGCCACGGATCGACATGTTGTTTGATCAGTTGGTCGAAGCAAAGGTCTTTTCCAAGATGGATTTAAGATCCGGGTACCATCAGATTAAGATCAGGGCTGAGGACATTCCAAAGACAGCTTTTTCGACAAGGTACGGACTTTATGAGTACCTGGTCATGTCCTTTGGCCTCACCAATGCTCCAGCTCACTTCATGTACTTAATGAACTCGGTGTTCATGCCGGAGCTGGACAAGTTTGTCGTGGTCTTCATCGACGACATCCTGGTATATTCCAAGTCGGAGGAAGATCACAAGAAACATCTGCGTATAGTCTTGCAACGGCTGCGGGATCACAAGTTATACCCAAAGTTCAGCAAATGCGAGTTTTGGATATCGCAGGTGCCTTTCCTCGGGCATATCATCTCAGCGGAGGGTATCGCTGTGGACCCGAGCAAAATCACGCAAGTGCTGAATTGGAAATCCCCGAGAACTGTTCATGAGGTACGGAGTTTCCTCGGACTCGCGGGATATTATCGGAGGTTCATTCCGAACTTCTCGAAGATTGCCAAGCCAATGACAGAGCTGCTGAAGAAGGCTACCAAATATGTTTGGAGTCCAGCATGTGAAGCAGCATTCAAGGCTTTAGTCAAGCACCTGACATCAGCACCGGTTTTGGCGCAGCCAGACACAACAAAACCGTTCGATGTGTACTGCGATGCATCCGGCATTGGGCTCGGATGTGTGTTGATGCAAGACCGAAGGGTGGTCGCGTATGGGTCACGGCAGCTTAGGAATCATGAGCAAAATTATCCAACTCACGACTTGGAGCTCGCTGCCGTGGTACTTGCACTGAAAATGTGGAGGCACTACCTACTCGGTAACCTCGTACATTTATATACCGACCACAAAAGCCTCAAGTACATATTCACTCAGAAGGAGCTGAACATGAGGCAACGAAGATGGTTAGAACTGATAAAGGATTACGAGATAGAGATCCATTATCATCCGGGCAAGGCAAACGTTGTGGCAGACGCGCTAAGCCGCAAGTCACACGTCAATAATCTGACCATCACACCGTTGGAAGAGAGCGAACCACCACTACATGTGATTCCACATGGAGCTCTCTACAACCTAGCTTTGATCCCCACCATCCGTGAAGAGATAGCGGCAGCCCAGAAGAATGACAAGGGCATATCACATTTGCGGAGACGTGTAGACAGTGGGGAGTTGAAATGTTTCCGGAAGGACGGAGACGGCGTCCTATGGTTCAAGGACCGGATCGTCGTACCCCGAAACCCGGAGTTACGGAAGAAAATCTTTGATGAGGCTCACTTATCAAAGTTTTCTATTCACCCCGGCAGCAACAAGATGTATCAAGAACTCAGAAGCAAGTTTTGGTGGACACGGATGAAGCGAGAGACTGCAAAATACGTGTCCGAGTGTGATACATGTCGACGGGTGAAGGCAGACCACATGCGGAAACCGGGACTGCTGCAACCACTGGGCATTCCTGCCTGGAAGTGGGAGGACGTGAGCATGGATTTCGTCGTCGGTTTACCCACCACCTTACAGAAACATGATTCTGTGTGGGTGATCGTCGATCGGCTCACCAAAGTTGCCCATTTCATCCCGGTCAACACCAACTACAACGCCAAGAAGTACGCTGAACTGTACATCTCACGGATCCTATGCTTATACGGCGTACCCCGTACTATCGTATCGGACCGGGGCACTTTATTTGTGTCCCGTTTTTGGGAGCAGCTCCACGCTGCCTTGGGGACGCAGCTGATCCGTAGTTCAGCCTACCACCCGCAGACGGATGGGCAAACGGAGCGGGTAAATCAAATCTTAGAAGACATGCTACGAGCTTGCGCTATCGACCACGGCAAGAACTGGGATGATCACTTGCCGTTAGCCGAGTTCTCGTACAACAATGGGTACCAAGCCAGCATCAAGATGGCGCCCTACGAGGCGCTATACGGGAGAAAATGCCGCACACCATTGAATTGGTGTGAGTCTGGCGAGAGGGTTACCTTCGGGATTGATCTTGTCAACAACGCGGAAGAAAAGGTTCGATTAATTCAAGCGAACCTAAAAGCCGCTCAATCCCGACAGAAACAGTATGCGGACCGGAGAAGGCGTCCGTTACAATTCGAAGCTGGAGACCACGTATATCTACGAGTGTCTCCAATGAAGGGCGTAAACAGATTTGGGGTGAGAGGAAAGTTAGCACCCCGATTCATCGGTTCCATTCCAGATTACCGAAAGATGTGGATCGGTGGCATACCGGCTAAGATTACCAGAAGCACTTTCCGGTGTGCACGACGTCTTTCACATTTCCCAGCTGAGGAAGTGTCTCAAGCTATCAACTACCGTTCAGCTGGAAGACATTGAAGAACTGCAACCGGATCTCACCTATCGGGAGGAACCGGTGCAGATTATTGATGAAAAGGCCCGAACCACACGCAACCGTACGTTGTGGTTCTACAAGGTTCTGTGGAGTAATCACTCCATGGATGAAGCGACATGGGAGAGCGAAGAATTCCTTCGCACTAACTACCCCGACTTTCTCACGTCGCATATCCGGTAATTTTTCCACCGTCCTCTCTCTCATTTTCACCTTATAATCTCGGGACGAGATTCTTTTAAGGGGGGAGGAATGTAAGGGCCTCAGTTCTTGACACCCATTTGCAGTGTTCATCCCCACACCACACACCTCATTTGAGGAAAAATGATGAACACAAATAAAGAGCAAGTAACAATTATCAACATGCTCATTAGGGAACAAACTCACACATTGCAAAAGTGGTACTTCCCACATGTGATATAGATGGGCTGGACATATGAAAACTCCTACACTTTGCCAAGGATGTCCATGCCAAGTTTCACCCAAATTCAAAACATTTTTGAGGTCATCTTGGGTGTAGATAGGAAAGGGGCAGTTTGAAAACATATTCAAATTCAAACTGTTTTCACCCACTGAATTTAAAAGTGGAAGGCATATTCTTGCTCAGCACATTTTTGTGAGCTCACACACCAATTTTCACTCCATTTGGAGTTGATCTTGACATGAGCTAAGGGGGAGAAATTCAAACTTTATTTGAATTTCAAACTGCACTTGTGCTGAAATTCATTCAAACCAAACCTCATTTGAACTTTGATCAATTCAAATGGCTCTTGGGTGAATAATTTGAGTTGCCAAGGGTAGAATAGGGTTCACTGTTTACCACAGCTGTTAGGAATAAATTTCAGAGGTTAAAAGAGGAGTGGGACCCACATGTCAGCCTCAGCCTCAAAGCAAACCGACTGAACCACAGTTCAGTCGGTTCCCGGCTGTTGTGCGCGCGCGCCACCGAAGGGGCCGGCCGGCGCCAGCTCCTGCTGCGTGCCCCAAGCCGGAGGCCAGCCGGCCGAGCTATTTATTCCCTCCCCGGCGTGCCTCAGTCACCATTTCCCCGAGCTACCGACGTGCGCGACGGCTTTTCCCACTGCCATCGCCGCCGCTCGAGTTCCTGCTTGATCAAGCCGATCGCAGCTCCCTCTTTCCATTCCAAGGTCCCAGCAAGGTACTAGCAACCATCCTCCATCCTTCCCATTGATAGAAATCGATTGAAACCGAGTGATATCGGCTGTGCCGAAAGATCAAACTCGGAACTGGAAACCGCCGCACCTCGGGCTCTCGTGGACAGCCCAACCTGGGCGTTGTCACGCCCGAGCCAAGGCACCCTTGGACGCGCAAGTGATCGGTGCTGCTCATCCCCGAGCCACAGCTCGAGTGGTTGCTCACCGGCGGCGAATTTCCACTTTTCCCCTTTCTGTGTGCAGAACGACCTTCGGGTACGATTCTGTTTAATTCGTGCTCTAGAAAGGATTAGAGGGCCTCAGGCCACTCCCACACGAACTAGACACGGTGACGCACAAGTTGCCTTCACAACTCTGGGCCGGAGAACTTCTGTGCCCGGCGTAATTCAAGGTCTACTAATGGCGGAACGCACGGGGGGTATCGGGCGCACGGTGAGGACCTATTTCGGGCCTTCCCCGAGCTGCCCCGAGTTCATGTCGACCTTCTCTGAGGTCCACTGATGCTCCCCGACCGGTTTCCCAAGTAGCTGAGGCACTAGGAGCATCAGCCGACATGGCCGAAGTCGTTCCGATATGGCGGCTCGTCGCCGACCATGCTCCGGCCGTTGTCATGAGCAGCTGACCCTCGGATCATGTTCCCCAAGTAAAAGTAGGCAGGGGCGGCCAGAATCAAGAAGTTTGAAGCTGTACAGCAGCCGGCGGCGAGCTCTCCGGCGAGGTCCCTCGGCGGCGGAGCGCGGGTGTCGCGAGGTTGAAGAAGGGGGTGGACCCCAGCTGTCAGCGGCCGATATTTTGAATCGGGATCCGGCTGCGGCCGGGATCGGGTGTGCTGGCGCGCAAAAGCCTTGTGGGCCGCGGTGTGCTGTCGCTTCGGCGTGCGACGCGTGTCTCCTGGGCCCACGCGCGAGTTTAAACTTTTCCCCGATTTTCAGATTTCCTTCAAACTTCAAATCCTTATAACTTTGGCTAGAAAGCTCCAAATTGAGTGAACCAAATTTTGCTGGATTCAGCTCTTTGAGTACTTTCCAGAAAATCAAGTGTCACTTCATGAGATTCCTTAATTCTCCAGAATTAATTCCTTAAAGTTTAAACTGTTAGGAATTTTAACTGGAGAATCATTTGGAGGAAAATCCTGAAATTTTGCTGAGATGTTCACCAAAATATCCTTGAACTACCATAAAAATTTCAGATCCATTTGAGCTCATTTAGTCCACCTAATGGTGTGATTAGTAAAACTGTTCCAGAGAAAATAGAAAATGTTCAGAAACATTTTCAGAATTTTCTCTGAAATTGTTTAGCTCATATCTTTAGTTAGAGACTTCCAAATTAAGTGAGACCAATTCCATTAGAACCCTCTGAAAATCTAGTTTTCAGAAAGTCATAGTTTGTTTCATGAAAATACCTAGAACACCCTAAAAGCCTTTAATTAAGGTCAAGGACATAATTATTTGTGGAGGGCTCAAATGAGCTTTGCTGCAACTAAAACTTGACCAAGTCTCTGTTTAGGTTGTAACCAAGCCACAGTAAAAGTTTCACAGTCATTAGGTCTATCTAGTAAAGGTTATAGACTTCACAACTTCAAAGTTAATACAAAAGCATTTAATTAATACATACATTGTTCTTATCATGTAGTCGCTAAGGTCGAGGAGGAACCCGAAGTCCTAGACTTCGTTACTCCGGAGGAACAGCTAGCCTACGACCAAGAGCAGCAAGGCAAGCCCCGGTTTGCATTAACCATTTTATAAATTTTTATTGTTTTGAGCACATACTTGTTTTCTTTATGTTGTGCATCAGAGTCTTGTTTGGAAACCCCACTGCATAGCCAAGAAAACCATGGGTTGGGGTTTAGGATTGCAAACCCCGTTAGCCACTGCATTGCTAGGATAGAGTAGGATTCGGTACAAGTCGAGTAGTTGGAACTACTCGCGAGAATAGGCTAGAGGCACATTGCTCGGGTAGAGATAGCACATGATACACATGGCAAGAAAATGAGACCGAGCGGAGAGTAAGGGCAGCAGGACTTTGGGGCCTGTGTGCTGTAGCTCCGCTTGTGTCGATTGAGGACCGAGCCGTGTGCGGGCCTGTTGAACAAGCTAGAACAGTACCGAAGACCTACCGGCTATATGGGAACCGGGAAACTGATGTAACTCGGGTAGCTGGGTATTGAGGCATTGCCCGTCGTTCAGAGGGTAGGTTGAGAGCTCGAGGTGTAAATCAGCTGGCGGCACAGAGATGCGCGTGCAGGGACCTCTTGCTCGGGACGATGGGACCGGTTCAATATTTGGCTAACGGGTGAAAGGTAGTCGCGTACGGCGTCCGTGATGGTTGTTGTAGGCAACATCGAGTACGGGCGTACGTGACGGGTTGTTCGGGTAACCCTGCAGGTGTAAATCGATTATAATCGCCGTCCCTCGCGGTCAGTGAGTACCACTTGTTCACTGTACCGTGACGTAGAAAGAACAGGCTAGTTACATGTTAAAATGTTGCTGATTGAAAGTTGGATATTGATTGTTAATGATATGTTGTAGCTTAGTGCTAACTAAAGTTCTTTTCAACTTTGGGCAAAGTACATGAGAGAAATGCGTTTCTTGTTTGATTGCGGCTCTCTCATGTGCCTTAGCGTAAAGTTCTCCACAACCTGCTGCTAAAACTTGAAAGTAAGGTTCTACTAATTAGGCGAGTCCTTGCAAATGATTTTTACCTCATGCAACCCATCACCCTCATGTAGAAGTTTCATGTTTAGGTGAGACGGGTCAGACTTGCTGAGCCTTCGTGCTCACTGCTTGTGTTTGAAGCTTTTGCAGGGTTCTATGAGGAAGGGACTCCCGAAGAGGAGACGGAACCCCAGGAGGGGAACCCCGTCGAGTGGGAGTCGTGCACGCCGCAGAGTTAGTGTGCGAGTGTGCTAGCAAGGACACGTTCGAGGGCTGAACGTGCACTTGATGCTTAGTCTACGCCCGCGAGTGTGGACTAAACTTATTTTGATGTAAACATGTTAATAAACTTGTTTATGTAATAAAGCTTCCGCTTCCGCTTTGTACCTTTGACGTGTGTTATACGGTGTTGTGCAACGCAGCACCCCTCAGCGTGATCCTGGCTCGACAGGACCAGTGGGGTCGTGTCAGAACTAAAGTGGGAAAATCTGGAAAATGTTTAAATGCCGACAGTGGGTCCCACTAGTCATCCCTAACCTCCAGCCTCACGCCAAACAGGGCGGTGGCGGCCCCCTCCGGCGAGGTCGCCAGAAAAGCACTTCCCAACCACCTCCAGACCCCCTGCGTGCCGCCCCCCATTTTCCCACACGCTGAACACGTTGGTGAGGTCGCCGTCGGCTGAAACTCGCCGGAAAATAGGGCACACCGGCTACAGCAAACCCTAGGGCTCCGGCGAGGTCGTGCACGGTGAATTCTCCACCAAATTGTTGGTTCTTGGGCTCTAAAGCACCAGGGGATCATGTAGAAGACCGACATGAGGTATAAACAAGCTGGGGAGAGCTCCAAACCTATCGGCACCGTGCGCCCGATATGGTCCAACGCTATACCCTCGAAAAGAACTCGGATTCCTCACTCTACACTCAATTTCTTGGTCCAAAATCGATGGAGGAGGTGTGCTAGGCAGATAACATACTGTGTGTGAAGTTTAAAACCCAACAAACACGATTTGAGGACGAATTTTACAATTCCTTACCTCAAGGTCAGTTTCTGCCGCCCGGGAGAAAAACTTGAAATTCTCCCTCTGTGATCAATGGATAGGGCTGAGCTTCGGAGGTGAGCAACTAGGATTGTAGGTGCACAGATGGGGTGGCTTTCTTGGGCGTGATCACTCCTGGTTTGGGCTGTCCATGGTGATCAGTTTCGGTTCCTTGAGTTTGAACTCGAGAGCAGCAGCAATGGAACTGTTGCAAGCAAGCATGGATCAACGGGGTGAGGTTGCTAGCCGGCTAGAGCACTCATGGGCGCAGCTTTTTGCTGTGGAAGGCGCAAGCAACCGATCTCCGGTGCTTGCTGTGTGGTGGGAAGAAGCAGAGCAGCAGGTTTCGGCTCGGGAGGACGAACAGAGAGCTGGCGCTCGGTTGTGAGAAGGCAAAACGGCGTTGCTGCACTCGTGGGCATGGATTAGGCCGGCAAAAGATTGAAGCAGGAGGTGGCGTCGGATGAGACTCGGGAGGAGCTGCTTTCGCGCACTCCATCGATGAAGAACAGAGCCGAGTCGGTTTCATTCTCGTGAGACTGACCGGTGGGGTCCACAGCCACAATTTTACTTCTTATCCCTCAATTCGATTTAAAATATCAAATGAGCTCCAATTGTGATCAAACTTGGAGGATAGGTCAAAAGAATTACGAGGAATTCAAATTTGAAATCAGATTTTGAAATTGAGTTTGTTTGGTTCAAAATTCAAATTCAAGTTTGAATTTGAATGTGTCCTCTTTAATCCTCGGAATAAATAGTATATGAAACCTAAAATTCTCCAAATTTGAAACTTAGGCTCTTGAATACATGAGAAATGCATCTATGATCTCACATATAGGCCTTTGGACAATCTGAATATGAATCCTTTCAGAAGATTCAAAATGGTGTTTAAATTTCCTCCACTCTCCTCATAGAAAAGGGTGCACATGAGTTAGAGTGTTTGGGAGTGTAATTCTTTCCCCTAGGTTAACATGTGTTGAGCATGGGCTAGAGAAAAAATCTAACTCCCTCACATGTCCATATTTGTGTTCATCATTTCATGTGACACAGCTGTAGCCTTTTATCGCCTTAACTTTGTTTCATAAGTTGAAATCAAACTTTACAAAAGTTAGGGCTGTTACATTCCTCCCCCCTTAAAAGAATCTCGTCCTGAGATTACAAAAAGAAAGAAGAAGGCAGAATGACTACTGGACATATGGTACAAACAAGTCGGAAAATTTAAACAGAGAAAATCCTCGCTTTCCCATGTGGCTTCATCAGCGGTGTGGTTCTCCACAAGACTTTGTAAAATTGCAATGTCCAATTTCTTTTGGCACGAGTCTTCTCGTCAATAATCTGGATCGGATACTCCGAATAAGTGAGATCCGGTTGAAGATCCTCAATGTTCTCCATATGAACTGCGGATGGGTACTTAAGACATTTCCGCATATGAGACACGTGGAAAACATTTTGAATACCCGAAAGTGACGTCGGTAACTCAAGACGATAGGCCACAGGTCCGCATATCTCAGTGACAGCAAACGGCCCGATGAATCACGGAGCGAGCTTTCCGTTCACTCCGAAACGATGAACCCCCTTCATCGGAGAGACACGAAGATAAATGTGGTCCCCGATGTCGAAGTGAAGAGGTCGACGTCTTTTGTCTGCATAACTCTTCTGTCGAGATTGAGCATCCTTTAAATTGGCTTGAATCATTCGCACTCGTTCCTCGGCTTCATTCAGAAGATCAATCCCGTAGACCACTCTCTCGCCGGACTCACACCAATTCAGTGGTGTGCGGCACTTCCGGCCATAAAGAGCTTCATACGGGGCCATCTTAATGCTGGATTGATAACCGTTATTATATGAGAATTCTGCTAATGGTAGATGGTCATCCCAATCCTTCCCATGATTGATGACACATGCCCGTAGCATATCCTCCAGAATCTGATTTATCCTCTTTGTTTGACCATCAGTTTGCGGATGATACGCTAAACTCCGAATTAACTTGGTTCTTAAGGAAGCATGCAGTTGCTCCCAAAATCTGGATACGAATAACGCACCTCGATCAGAAACGATGGTGCGGGGAACCCCGTGTAAAAACACGATTCTCGAGATGAACAGCTCTGCATACTTCTTTGCCACATATTTGGTATGGACTGGAATAAAATGTGCTGTCTTGGTCAAACGATCGACGATTACCCAAATAAAATCATGCTTGTTGCTGGTCATGGGTAAACCGACGATGAAGTCCATACTTATGTCTTCCCACTTCCATGCTGGAACCTTCAGCGGTTGAAGTGGTCTGGCTTTCCTCATATGGTCGGCTTTAACCCTCCGACATGTATCACATTCGGATACATAATTCGTAATCTCTGTCTTCATCTGTGTCCACCAGAACTTAGATTTTAAGTACTGGTACATCTTGTTGCTTCCCGGATGAATGGAGTACTTGGATAAATGCGCTTCATCCAATATCTTCCTCTGCAATTTCATATTCCGGGGTACAACTATGCGGTTGTTAAACTATAGAGTACCCTCTTCATCCTTATGGAACATCTTCAATTCACCGCTGTCCACCCGTCTCCGGATAGAGACATACCACTGTCTCTCTTCTGAGCCTCTACAATCTCATCTCGGATCATAGGAATAAGAGCGAGGTTGAACAGTGATCCATAGGGAACTAAGCGCAGGATTGGTTCTCCTTCTTCGTGTGCAGCAATGGCTAAATGGTGAACATGGGCTTTCTGACTAAGTGCGTCGGCAACCACATTCGCTTTGCCTGGATGGTAATGAATTTCAAGTTCGTAATCCTTGATCAATTCTAGCCATCTTCGCTGCCTCATATTCAGTTCCTTCTGTGTGAAGATGTACTTCAAGCTTTTGTGGTCAGTGTAGAGATGTACTAGATTGCCTAGTAAATAATGTCTCCACATTTTCAATGCTAGGACCACTGCAGCTAGTTCAAGGTCGTGCGTCGGGTAATTCTGCTCATGACCCCTGAGTTGTGGGATCCATACGCGACCACACGTACTTCTTGCATCAAAACACAACCCAGACCAATGCCAGATGCATCACAATAAACATCAAACGGCTTCGTGGTGTCCGGCTGGGCCAAAACTGGGGCTGTAGTGAGATACTTCACTAAAGTTTGAAAAGCTTGTTCGCATGAATTGCTCCAATCATACTTGGTGCTTTTCTTCAACAGCTCCGTCATAGGTTTAGTGACTTTGGAGAAGTTTGGAATGAATCTCTGGTAATAATCCGCTAAACCTAGGAAACTCCTCACTTCATGAACAGATGTTGGAGATTTCCGATTCAGCACTTGCTCGATTTTACTTGGGTCTACAGCGATGCCTTCCGCTGAAATAATATGCCCAAGAAACGGCACTTTGCTGATCTAAAACTCACATTTACTGAACTTTGCATATAGCTTGTGATCCCTCAAGCGTTGGAGTACAATACGCAAATGTTCAGCATGTTCTTATTCTGACTTTGAATAGACTAAGATGTCGTCCATGAAAACCACGACGAACTTGTCTAACTCTGGCATGAACACAGAGTTCATGAGATACATAAAGTGAGCCGGAGCATTGGTCAACCCAAAGGACATGACAAGATATTCATAAAGACCATATCTTGTTGAGAACGCCGTCTTAGGTACATCTTCTGCCCAGATTTTTATCTGGTGATACCCGGACCGAAGATCCATCTTGGAGGATACTTTAGCACCCAATAGTTAATCGAACAAAATATCGATGCGCGGTAGTGGATACTTATTCTTGATAGTGACAACATTCAGTGGACGATAATCTACGCAAAGTCTCAAAATCTCGTCCTTTTTCTTTACGAAGAGTGCGGAACAGCCACAAGGTGATGAACTTGGGCGTATAAAACCTTTGTCCATGAGGTCATTAAGCTGCTCCTTCAATTCTGATAGCTCCTTTGGTGCCATTTTGTATGGTCGCTGAGAAATAGGTGTTGTTCCCGGTGCGAGTTCAATCTTGAACTCTACATCACGTTTGGGCGGCATGCCCGGCAAGTCTTTGTGAAACACATCTGGATATTCACATACCACTGGAATATCCTCAAGTTTAGGAGCTTCAATCTGATGCACCGCTGCAACTCGTTGTGATGGATCCACAAGATTCAATGTGTTGCAACCGTGTATTGGGGAATTCAGTTGGACAGTCCGAAAGATGATATCAAAGATAGCTCCATAATGTGTCAACCATGACATCCCCAAGATAGTATCAATCCTTAGGCCTTTGAGTATGATAAGGCTCGCAGTATAGATGTTTCCACCCAAACATAAAGGTACCCGAGAGACCATTTCATCAGTTGATATCTTGCCTCCGGGTGAGCTGATATGAAACAGATGCTTAACTGTGTTAAATGGAAGATTATTCTTCAGCACATAGTCTCTGCTAATAAAATTATGTGTCGCCCCGGAATCAAACAAAATGAAAGTGGGCTGTTCATGTAATGTGAACATGCCTGCTAAAACTGGTTCGCCTTTAGCAATGTCCTCAATAGCAGTGTAATTAACCCTGCCAGCTGTTGAAAGATTCTTCTTTGAAGGTTCACGGTGCTGATCTGAGCATTGATGAGACGACACATAAGTGTGGCTCTGCTCAGCTCCACGACGGTTTCGTGCTGCAGAAATCCTCAGCTCTATACTAACACGAGGTGGAGATAATTCATGCGTAGCTGGTTGCGGTATGGTTGCACGAATAATTTCTATCCGCTGCTGTTGAGGTGGAGGTTCATAAGTGATCATCTTCAGCCGTGGTTGTGAGAGTTGCACCACAGGCTGAATTTGTTGCCTAACTAGCGAGTAATACCGCACTTGATAGTTCGGACGAACCTCGATATCGTGGTCTGGCGGTATACTTCTTTTCAACTCCGCTTCACATCGGAGATGCATGTCTTATTTAATGATAGCGGCATTTACCAACTCATTGTAAATACCGTTATTGAACAAAGTCACGTGTTCCTGAAGTTCGACATTCAAACCACGGAAGAAATACTCGCACTTCAACGCTTCCGAGTCTACCATATGAGTGGCGTATGGCATCAAGTCTTCAAACTCTTTGAAGTACTTGTACGCACTCCTTTCTCCTTTCTTTAGCTCCAGAAAATCTTGATACTTTGTTCGAAGAATTCCTGAACAAACGTGAAGTGCCCGGAAAACATTTCGGAATTTATCCCACGTCACTCGATGACCTTCAGAAAGAGTAGCGATGTACTCTGCCCACCAAGCTCCAGCGGCTCCGTGGAGTTGTTGAGCGACAAATAGAGTATTCTGATATTCATCGCACTCAAGCATATCGAACTTGGCTCCAATACATTGGAGCCAATGAGCCGACTCCAACGGTTCTTTCGCTTCCGAGAAAACTGGTGGTTGTCTTGCTAAGAAATCCAGATAAGTGCTTGGCGGGGGATTTTGCTGTAGTGTCTCCTGTCGTATGCTTTGTCGCACCAACAGATCCAGAGACTCAGCCATCTTTGCCAAGATTTCCGCCAATCCGGTTGATGATGTCAGCACTTCTTGCCGTGGCGAATTACTTTCACCGTGACTCGACTCACCAACCTCACTCCTGGAAGGAGCACGATCCATGCTGCAAGAGTGAGCAATTTACGGTTAAAATTCAAAGTTTAAACTCAACTTGAATTGAAAACATAACCGTAAAAGCATCACATAGATATTGCAGCACTACACAATCTAACCAGGGTTTCGACAATTCTGAAATCTATCAAAAGTGAGCAAGTTTGTCCAAACCCTTAGTTCCATTAGTAGGCAAAACTGAAAAATAACTCAAGAACATGTTATGGAGCTTAGAGAAGTCTAAAACATCCCTGTCCACAACAAGTCCTAATTACATAGGCAATAAGCACTACTCTGTTCAGAATGACCAATAGGTCTTAATCCCAGAATTTGAATATGAATATGGCAATTTCATTTTTCAAGTTCAATATCAAAGTTATAGTTAACTTCAATATATTTCCAATGAGTGTTCATTTGCCTTCATATCTGTCCTGGATCAAAAGTTGTGATATTTCAAAGTTGACAGAAATCTGGAACAATTTTGACAGCACCTCCTTTGGAAAGTAGCTGTTTTGTTCGCAAGATTTCATACAATCAAACTCCAAATCTGGAGAAACTTTGAACTACAAAGTCATATCATATATCACAAGCTTTCCAACGGTGTAACACATGACCCTTAGAAATTTCTCTATAAAAAGTTATGTTCGAAATACAAAATTTCCAGAGAGCATTTTGTGTCTGCCCTGTTTTTTGACAGTTCACACTCATCTGAGAATTTCATCCATTTGGGGGTGATTATGATCTGGAGGTCTACAGAAGAGTTGTAGAAGACTTCAACAGCTCTCCAGAAATGTATCACTCACCTACATTGGTTCAACCAAACGAAAGTTATATCCTGTTCAACTTCGGCAAAAATTCTGCTGAAAACAGGGGAGATTATTCCTAAGTCTTTGAATAAATCTATACTCCCAATTGACTCTTAGTTCAATATAGGAGTTCATTAACCCCTAACAGAATCCTAGACTCCAAATTTACTCCTTTTCTTTTCAAACCTTATTTTCATGCAGTTCAAAACACATCACAGTACTACGTTTCCTCACCAAATTAAAAATCCTAACCGGCTTCATACCGGCATATACGTCTCAAGTGGTGGCACTAAAACGATCTCTCACAAACATTTTCTACACGTCATGTTCTAACGTGGTTAAGGTACCTGCAGAACACCACTCAATAATGATGCACACATTGGTTTATCATTTCAGGCAGGTCCATATCATAGTAAAAACATACGCCCCGTATCATTGCCATACGGGCCGTCCTTGAGTCAAGCCACGTCTCACGGTACATGATCGGGTTATTCACCACCCGACGGGAGCTCCACACCTTTGCAATAAAGAACACCGGTGGAACAGCGCTTTCGTAAGCCTCATAGGACATGAAGAGTCCTAGAGAACATACTTTGTGTTACAAACCACAGGATGGGGTTTCCTCCTCTTGCCATTGGGTTTGCGCACTGGAGGCTAGTGCCATTCATATGTCTCTAAGACATGAAGAGTCTTAGAAAACATATTCACTTCCCGTCCATTGCTGAACGGAACATCCCACACTACTTTCCTCGTATGGGTGAGCTAACCGAAATTGATCCGCTTTCGATGGCGTTCCTTACCATTCTTACCTCCACGTAGGTGCGTCGTTACAGAATTGAAATACTGAATGATAACACACTGTTAGCTTGCCACCTTAAGTAACTATGCTAATAATACTCCTTGTGTGGACATACTATACGTTCCTCACTCGTGTACTCCTAAGTTTTTGAAATTATTCTTTCTTTTCATGCGTGCTATTCCCAATGCTGCTCTGATACCACGCTGTGAAGGCTCGGCCCGAGAAATTGCAGTGGGCGGTGCCGTGCGATGCGGCACCCAACAGCATGCACGAAAAGAGGGTCAAGAACATAATGGAACCATTTTGTTACTCAAGATAATTTCTTTTACAACATATTGTACATACGCAGCAGAAATTAAAACTAGCTGGACAAACTACTCACTCAACCCTAACTACGCCGAAGAGAAGTCGTTCAGCCCGTGAACGCTTCCTACTAGCTTCACCAAAGAAAGGCAGCGGCTAGGTTTCCGATGAGTTGAATGAACAGTGAGGTTCGTCGTCTTACCGAACAACCCTCTTCATAGCAGGCATCCTGCTACCTGCAAAAACAACTCAGAAGCAACCGTGAGCACTAAGGCTCAACAAGAGTTAACCGTCACTCCTAAACATGTAACTCTAAATGCAGGGGTAGTAAGACAGTAGGAACAAAAATTTGCAAAATGCAGCTTGACTAAACTTGATCCTTATATTCAGATTCTTATAGCCTTCATTTTAGTAGTCCTCACGCCTCACAACATCAGAAGTCCACAATCAAACAAGAAACGCTTATCCTGATGTTGCTAGCCTAAGGTGGAAATGAAATTTAGTTGGCTCTATATCTACTTCAGTCATGGTTCCAATACAGTGATTAATCCACAAACAACAAGTTAAGAGACTTAGTTCCTCGTCTTACTACGTCACGGCGTAGTGGGCAAGTATGCTCAATCCTCTTCCGCGAGCGACGGTGATTCGAATCAATAACAACCTGGAATACATGACACATACACCCACCTCGAAAGACTCTCTCAAGAGCTCTTTCTTACGTTGTATGCAGCAACCTTTCAGACGACACCCCGATATAGAAAAACATTTCGTGCCGAGCAGGATGGTCCTCTACGCGGACACATCGAAGTTTCCGGCTAAAGGATTTACACATCCCGCCTTCTCAACGCCATTCCCACACGAAGGATGAGTTTCTACATCACGGTCCATAGAGTTACATCGGTTTCATGGGTCCCATACCCCACTATATATCCGGTACAGCTCAATCTTGTCCAGCAGGGCTGCATACATACGGTCCTTAACCGACACAGACGGGGCTACAATCAACCTCCACATTTGCCTTACCATCCCGGTCCAGGCCAAATGTGGTCTCAAGCATTGTCACACCCATTGCAGGTTGAGACCAACCTTGAGCGCTCCATCCTACAGGAACATCCCCGTCCCCATCTCATTTTCATGAGGGTGCTCTTATCATTAACCTCTCGCGAGTAACTCCATCACTCGAACTTTCTCGGCTTTTTACTACTCGACTTCTACCGAGCTAGCTACAACATTAGCCTAGCATCTACGACGAGGCAAAGCCTACACTAAACCTTCTACTCAGGGATGTAATAGCCATGCAAGTGGGTTTCAAACATCCTAGACATAATGCACAATATCAACTCTAATACACATGAGGTGAAGTAAAGCAAAATTTAAAATGGTAACGATATGCAAAACGGGGCTTGCCTTGCTCAACGGTTTTGTTAGAAGCTAGGAGTTAGTCTTCCTCTAGAGAATCCGCCAACTCATCACGAGATGGAGATCCTCGCTGCAGAGTCGAGTCCTCGTCGAATAAACACATCATTTGACTAAGCAAATGAGGTCCAATGCCTCTGAAAGTTTTACTGGAGTTCAAGGAATTTTGGAAGAATGTGCTGTCCAAATTTGGAAATTTTCCAATAAACAGAACTCCTGTAAAAATTCATACAAGATTTTTCTTAAATGCATTAATGAGCCAAATCCATGGATTTTCATAAACATTGGGCTGCATCCTTGGATAGTACTCTTTCAGAGGAATCCAACAAAATTTGTTTCACAATTTTTGGACACTCCTACACAAAGTTATGGCTCTCCAAAGTTTGAACTAAAGTGGGAAAATCTGGAAAATGTTTAAATGCCGACAGTGGGTCCCACTAGTCATCCCTAACCTCCAGCCTCCCGCCAAACAGGGCAGTGGCAGCTCCCTCCGGCGAGGTCGCCGGAAAAGCACTTTTCAACCACCTCCGGACCCCCTGCTGGCCGCCCCCCTATTTTCCCACACGCTGAACACGTTGGTGAGGTCGCCGGCGGCTGAAACTCGCAGGAAAATAGGGTGCACCGGCAACAGCAAACCCTAGGGCTCCGGCGAGGTTGTGCATGGTGAATTCTCCACCAAATTGTCGGTTCTTGGGCTCTAAAGCACCAGGGGATCATGTAGAAGACTGACATGAGGTCTAAACAAGCCGGAGAGAGCTCCAAACCTATCGGCACCGTGCGCCCGATATGGTCCAGCGCTATACCCTTGAAAAGAACTCGGATTCCTCACTCTACACTCAATTTCTTGGTCCAAAATCGATGGAGGAGGTGTGCTAGGCAGTTAACATCCTGTGTGTCAAGTTTGAAACCCAACAAACACAATTTGAGGACGAATTTTGCAATTCCTTACCTCAAGGTCAGTTTCTGCCGCCCGGGAGAAAAACTTGAAATTCTCCCTCTGTGATCAATGGATAGGGCTGAGCTTCGGAGGTGAGCAACTAGGCTTGTAGGTTCACAGATGGGGTGGCTTTCATGGGCGTGATCACTCCTGGTTTTGGCTGTCCACGGTGATCAGTTTCGGTTCCTTGAGTTTGAATTCGAGAGCAGCAGCAATGGAACTGTTGCTAGGCGCAAGCAAGCATGGATCAACGGGGTGAGGTTGGTAGCCGGCTAGAGCACTCATGGGCGCAGCTTTTTGCTGTGGAAGGCATGAGCAACCGAGCTCTGGTGCTTGCTGTGCGGTGGGAAGAAGCAGAGCGGGGGGTTTCTGCTCGGGACGACGAACAGAGAGCTGGCGCTCGGTTGGGAGAAGGCAAAACGGCGTTGCTGCACTCGTGGGTGTGGATTAGGCCGGCAAAAGATTGAAGCAGGAGGTGGCATCGGCAGAGACTCGGGAGGAGCTGCTGTCGCGTGCTCCATCGATGAAGAACAGAGCCGAGTCGGTTTCATTGTTGTGAGACTGACCGGTGGGGTCCACAGCCACAATTTTGCTTCTTATCCCTCAATTCGATTTAAAATAGCAAATGAGCTCCAATTGTGATCAAACTTGGAGGATAGGTCAAAAGAATTATGAGGAACTCAAATCTGAAATCAGATTTGGAAATTGAGTTTGTTTAGTTCAAAATTCAAATTCAAGTTTGAATTTGAACGTGTCCTCTTTAATCCTCAGAATAAATAGTATATGAAACCTAAAATTCTCTCAATTTGAAACTTAGGCTCTTGAATACATGAGAAATGCATCTATGATCTCCCATATAGGCCTTTGGACAATCTGAATATGAATCCTTTCAAAAGATTCAAAATGGTGTTTAAATTTCCTCCACTCTCCTCATAGAAAAGGGTGCACATGAGTTAGAGTTTTTGGGAGTGTAATTCTTTCCCCTAGGTTAACATGTGTTGAGCATGGGCTAGAGAAATTTTTTAACTCCCTCACATGTTCATATCTGTGTTCATCATTTCATGTGACACAACTGTAGCCTTTTATCGCCTTAACTTTGTTTCATAAGTTGAAATCAAACTTTACAAAAGTTAGGGCTGTTACATTGCTGCTCGGTTCAGTTGCTTCATTGACGTTGAGTTCATTGTCAATATGAAGTGGGACACCACTCGGTTCATCTGAGAAATCACCGGGATCATCTTCAACATCTTGATTGAAATAATATTCTGGTGCACCTTGTTGATAGTGAGGTGCATGAGAAATAAGTTGCTGCTCTGGTGGAGGTGAATAAAACCTCTAGGGAATAGAAGAGTCGTCACACTCACAGAATGACTGCACCTCTTGTGGAACCTCTCGACCGGAAGGTGAACGGATTACCAACCGATACTTCTGAGGCAGATAATTGCATTCATCCTGTGATGAATCTCTCTCCCTCTTTTCTTTAAGGTAGAGATTGGAATAATATTTCTGAGTGATAGCACAGCTAACAAACTCATCAAAATTCTCTTGGCTAACTTGAGCCAACTCACATCGCAGCCTAGCAGTCAGCCCTCGGTAAAAATGATAACCCCTTATGGATGGTGATTTCACATAATCAGGGATATATTGAGCTAAGCGATTGAATTCCTTCGCATGCTCAATAACACTCATTTCCCCTTGCTTTAGATTCCAGAATTCATCCAAACTTGTTTGCATTATGCCCGCCGGAACGAAACGAGCTCGAAATGCATCCTGGAACCCCGCCCATGTGACACGATGCCCTGCTGGTTGGATAGCAAGGTATTCTGCCCACCATGCTCCAGCAAAGCCGTGAAGCTGCTGAGCGGCAAATAGAGTCTTCTGGAATTCATCACATTGAATTAACCTAAACTTGGACTCAATGACACGTAACCAGTGATTTGCTTCACAATGGTCAGCCGCCTCGGATAATACCGGTGGTTGTGTCACCAAGAAATCCAGATAAGTGCTCGGGGTTGGCATGTGATGCTGAGCTTCTCTATTTATGCCTTGCTGAACTAGAGTTTGGAGAGTTTCATTCATCTTCGCCATAATTTCCGCCAATCCGGTTGGCGATGGCTCTTGTGATGAAGTCGAGTCATTCCCACCTCGACTCGAACCTCCAAGCTCCATTTGAGAGTGCGCGAGTACCATACTGCATGAAACAAAATTTTGAGTTAATCAAAATTCTATCTCAGTAGTGAGTAAAGATAAGTAAAACATGAACATGTCATGAACTTTATGAAAGCATAACCACATTCATGTTTAAACAAATCTAAAGTACGCTAAACTAATGAGCTGGAATACCCTTACCAGTTCACACAAACTCCAACATTTACTCAAGTTAACTGGAGATTCTTGACTTGAGTTAAATACCAAAGTTTTAGTAAACTTCAGTATATTTCCAACGAGTACTCATAGGCCTCTAGATCATCTATGGATCAAAAGTTATGATTTCTCAAATTTGACAGAATTCCTGGATAAAATTTGCCAGCATCTCCTTTGTATGTGCCTACTTTTATCACAGTTGTATATGCAACTACAATGAGAATCTGAGCAAACTCCGAACTACAACAATGTTGAAAACTTCATAACCTTTCCAACGGTGTATCATAAGCTCCTTAAGGATTTTTCTACAGGAAGTTATGGCTTAAAAACAGAAAGGTCAAGAGAGGTTTTTGCTACTGTCCTGGTTCTGAACAGTTTGCCTTCAACTGGACTTTTAAGCAACTTAACGTGTGATTTTGCTCTGGAGGTCTACAAAGAAGTTGTAGAGCACTTGAAAATATTTCCAGAACTGTATCATACACCTTAATTGGTTGAATATACTCAGAGTTATGCTCTGTTAAAGTCCAGCAAGAATTCCTGCCAGAAACAGAGCACTCTGTTTTTGAAATCTTTGAAGCCTAGTCATGCTCTCATTTGAATCTTAGCTCAAAATAAGAGTTCAGTAACTAATACTTGTTTCAAACTTCCATTTTTAGTTGAAAGTTAGTTCATGAATCATTTCTTCATTGGTAAGAGGTTATTAAGTGTAGTACGGTGTCGATGCACCGTAAGAAACATGTCGGTACTACGTTGCCTCACCAAAGAAAAATCCTAACCGGATTATACTGGCATATACGTATTATCAGTGGCACTAAAATGGTCTCTCGCACACGTGTACTACACGGGATACATACATGGTTAGTACCTGCAGAGGAACACTCAATAGTGGTGCACTCAAGGGTTGTTTTCATTTCAGGCAATTCCATAATTGAAAGTAAATACAAACGCCCGTATCATTGCCATATGGCCGTTCTTGAGTTAAGCCACGTCTCAAGGTACGTGATTGTGTTTCAACACCACACGACTGGGAACCCGAGTGTATCATGAACGGGTCATCACGGTTGGGAATGTTATCAACCTAACGGATACCACCTACTGCCCTGCAGGGCACGCCGATGGCAAGCGCTGTGTATGTCCTCCTAGGCTATTTCTAGAAGAACATACTATCGCGTTACTAACCACACGATGGGGTCTCCACTTACTTGCCTAATGCACGCTAGGGATCAGCGTTTCATATGAACTTAGGAACATGAAGAGTCCAAGAGTTTCATATTAATGTCTCACACCAAGCTGTGAGACCTATCACTGAACCACTTTCCTGGTCAAGGGAGCTAACCGAAATTGAACCGCTTTCGGTGGCGTTTCTTACCATGCTTACCTGAGCGTAGGTGCGTCGTTACATAATCAAAGTTAAGAATTATAACATGTATGTTAGTCAAGCCACTTAAGTAACTATACTACTATAGTCCTTATGTGGGCCTAATACCGTTTCCTCACTGTACCCTAAGTTTTTGTCGTAATACGATCTTATTCCATGCGCTATTACCAATGCGGCTCTGATACAACGCTGAGAGGGCCCGGTCCTGATCACGGGGCCGTGCCGCTCGCCGGGAATCGCATTGGGTGGTGCCGTGTTATGCGGCACCCAACAGCACACATATAAGGAACACTGTATTACATACATCAAAGCGGAAGCTTACAAATGTTCTTTGTAAATAATTTACATGAAATTAGCTACAGCGAAAGTCTATAAACAGCTCACATCGAATAACTAAGAAGCACCCGAGAAGAGGTCCAGCCCGTGGAACACGTGTCGACTTCGGAACTCACCCCTGCGGAAGGGATGAGGTCCGCACCACGGGACGCATGGCAGGCTCAAAGCTCGCCTCCGGGAGGACCGACACTGCGAGACACGTGTCACCCTCATAGCTCGTCTCCGGGAGGTCCGACACTGCAGGACACGTGTCGTCCTCGGAGCTCACCTCCGAGGAGAAGAGAGGTTCGACGCTGTTGGACACGTGTCACTCTCGGAGCTCGCCTCCGAGAGGTCCGCCCCGTTGGACACATGTCGACCTCGGAGCTCGTCTCTGAGGAGAAAGGAAGTCTGGCGCTGCTGGACATGTGGCATTCTTGGAGCCCACCTCTGAGGAGAGGGGAGGTCTGGCACTGACACGTGGCGCACGCGGAGCTCGCCTCTGAGAGAGAGGGGAGGTCCTGTGAAACAGCTCTGATACCAACTGAAACAGCTCTGATACCAACTAAAAAAGGCTTGATACCAACTGGGACAGGGCTCAGCTCATGATACCACTTGTCACAGCTCTGATACCACACTGAGACAGCCCTGACGCCGCCCGTAAATTCACTTGGACGGGACACTTGCCCGGTGATCGCATTGGGTTGTGCCGTGTTGTGCGGCACCCAACAACACACATACAAGGAACAATGTATTACATAAAACAATAGCGGAAGCTTACAAGTTTTTCTATGTAAATAATTTACATCAAGTAACTACAGCAGAAGTCTATAACAACTCACGTCGAATAACTAAAGAGCACTCGAGATGGAGTCCAGCCCACGGACTCCTCTCGCTAGCAACACGAAGACAACAGAAGCGGCTGGGTTCTCCTCGTGTTAAACGACTCGGAGGTCACCGAGTCTCACCAGACAACCTTCTTCTTAGCATCGATGTTAACCTGCAAAACAACTTATATAGCAAGCGTGAGCACATAGGCTCAGCAAGACTGATCCGTCTCTCCTAAACAAGAAACTCTACATGCACGACGGTTGCAATTGGGTTAGCTAGATTTGCATAAAGGACTCGCCTAAAGTTGATCCTTAACTTTCAAATTTTAGGCCTCATTGTGCAGACCTTGAGCCGAAAAGCATCGCAACTCCACAATCAAACAAGAAACGCTTTGTTGCGATGCTCCTTGCACAAAGTCAAAGTAAAGTTTAATGAGCCTATCTCTAAATAAGTCATGGTTGCAATACAAGTTACATCACAGTCTTATCAAGTTCAAAAGGTAACCAGTTCCAATTGTTACTACGTCAAGACGCAGTGGGCAAGTATGCTCATATAACCGCGAGCGACGGTGGTTCGAAACAGTACACGCCCGGACTACATGACAGGTACACTCGTACTCCGAGTTGCTCGCAGCAACCTCGACTGACGTTGTACGCGACCACCTTTTCCAAGATCTTCCACATTGCACGCAGTCCAACTGCCCCGAGTATGCAAGCTCCCTTAAGGTACATACCCGCAGTGGTATGTTCTTAAGCGAGTTACCTCCTGCTACCCTGACGCCGAAAGCCTAAGGCAGTTGGAAAAGTTCCACTATGGATCTCCCAAGGTACATCGGTTTCCTGGGTCCCATATAGCCAGTATGTGCCCGGTACACTGAAACTTGTCCAACAGGGCCAAGCACGGACGGGCCTTAACCGACACAGGCAGGGCTATGCACGCAAGGTCCGCAACTTGCTGCATCTAATACTCCCTGCCCGGTCTCCATTTCATATGTGACTTTCCTCATCATTTCAAATTTTAACCCGTTCCGAGTAAACCAGCCCTAAACTCGCGAGCAGCTTCCAACTACTCGACTTCTATCGGACCTTTCCTACTAACATTTAGCGTAGCCAAATCCACTCAAGGAGGTGCTATTCTACCCTTTATCTGTTAGGTATTTCTGGTTATGCAAGTGAGGTTCTCAATATCAACTAGACGTAATGCAATCAAACAATTCAAAACTATGATCTCTAAAAATGGAAATACTTTATAAAACTGTTCAAATGCAAACCGGGGCTTGCCTGTTTTGCAGGTGACTAAGAATACAATCAGTTAGTGACGATCACTTGGAGCTTGATCACTTGCTTTTCTCCCTCCTTGATCTTCAATTTAAGTCCTTCTCACGTTCTCCACGTATATGCTACACGATATGATCATGCATATGTATTTAATTGAAAAACTTTTGCTAATAAGGTCAAACGACAGTTTTAAAACAGGAACCCTGTTTAAGAATTTAAAATGACACTGGTGCTAGTGGTTTGGGTTGGGTTTAAACACTATGATCAAATGTTGAGTGCCTTTCCCACTTAAGTGTTGATCACCTTAAGAGGTTCCACATGACAGTGGGAATCCAGAGCCCCAATGGAGCTGATAATTTTCATGTGAGTTCTTTGTCACAAGAAAGTCATCTGGACCAAAAATTAACACTTTTCATTGAGTGGTTTATTCAGAACAATTCTCTAAGTATTTAAACAAACATGAATCAATTCTGAGATAACACCCATGTTCATGTCAAACTTAGGGGCCTATAATTTCAATTCTAGTTCATGGAGTCTGAATGAATTTTCCTAGAAGTTTTGGCGCTAAGAATTTTCCATAACTGAATTTCCAAGTTTTGGGAATTCTCTGAAAATGTTTCTGTATTCATTTGAACACAGAAAATTTCAATCTGAATTATCCTGATCAAATCAACTCCAAATGAGCTGAAACTGTTACAGGAGTCTAATAACACCCTAAAGAATATTATGTCAAAATTTGAGGATTTTTGGATAAACCAAACTCCCTCTAAAATTCTTTTGTTGAAAAGATTTAAAGAATTTTCAAGAATTAATTAATGCCTGTCATACAAATTTGGCTGTATATTTGGATAGAGTTTGTTAATACGAATCAAACCCAATTTGAATCACTAAATTTGAAGGTTCCTAGCAAAAGTTATGCTCTTCTAAAGTTTGAGGTAAATCTGGGATTTGAATAAATCCGGGAAAATTTTAAAACTGACTGTGGGTCCGGGGGACACGTGTCGGGTGTCGGGAGAGCGCCACACGGGGCCACAGGAATGTTTCCCGCGCTGTCACAGTTGATCCGGCGCCGCAGAGTATCCAGCCCTCCTCTCCCGAGTCACTGACAGGCGGGTTCGGCACCAGCCTTCGTCTACCTCTCGCCCACGCGCGATAACGCCGCCGGGGCTCGCCGAACTTGGTCGCCCCGTCAAATCCTGAGCTGCCACTCGCCGCTAGGTCCTACCCTTATGCGAGGAACATGATGAGATGCTTTTATCGGACCGGCGATGTCCCTAAACCATCCCACACCGGTGCAGCGGCTCGGATGAAGTTCGGAGGCATTACCCCGAAGCCCTAAGCCCTCCAAGCTCCGGTTTCCAAACTCTAAAGCACCGGTGTATGCTAGGAAAGCTCGGCATGGGGTTGAAATGGCTCGGAAATGGCTCATACTAGGGTTCACCATGCGCCCGAACCATCCCTCCATAGCCGCCCTCGGAAGGATTGGAAATACTCCGTGCATAGTGTGTGTCATGCAAAGTTTGCAAAGCAAACTTGTGTGCCCTCAAGTATAGTTCTTAGGGGTGAAGTTTTATGGACTCTAGACAAATATCGATAGGGAATTTCATAAATTCGTACCCGAAGGTCGGTTTGCACCGATCGGAAGAGGATCTCAAAATTCTCCATCGATGATCCGCGGTTGGTCCTGAGCTTTGGGAGTGAGTTGCGTGGACGTCATGCGCATCCAGCGGTGGCCCAGCTCGGCTGTGACAAGGTGGGTTTGAGGCTGTCCACAAGAGCACCTCGCCGCCATTGTGTTCGGCCGCCGCGGAAACAGGGTGTTCTCGGTGTAGAAGGCACAAACTCACTCGGCGTTGGCGCAGGGAGGTCGTGGGGGGTATGGTGGTACAGTTTTGCTGCTCAGAGACGTTGCTCACGTGAACTGCCCGGGTTCCTGAGTGATCGAAGAAGGGGTGGCCGTGTTTCTGTCTCTCGGTGCGAGGGAGAGAAGAGGGCCTCAGCTTCGGTTCTGTGAGTGACCTGATTGTGGCAGAGGGGATGAGAACGGGGAGGAGCAGCTCGCCAGCGCACACCGCACAAAGAGGAGGTGGCTCGGCTCTGTCCCGGTGGCGCACGGCGAGGAGTTGGTTCCGCCCGGTTGCTTCGCGTGGGAGGTGAAAAACAGAGACCAACCATTGCTCTCTGAAGATCTTTTGCAAATTTTCTCCCCCTCAATGACAGGTAGGTCCCACAATTCAGAGCCTCCTTATCCTCTAAAATATCTCCCAAAATTGGCAAATGATGGAATTCAATTGTGGAAGTCTAAATCTGAGAGGTATTTGGACAATTGGGCAAGTTTCATCCAAATTCAAATAGGCATTTGAATTGTTTGTAATTTAAAGTCCATTTTGAAAAATGAGTTGCAAAACCTTTCAACAAATCATGAAACTTCGCATACCCACTAATTGGACCTAAGGAATTCAAATATGGAATCTGATTTTTATTTTGGCTGCTGCAAATGAGATTTGTAGCACATCAGTTTTGAAATTCATAGTGTGCTCTCATTTGAATTTTTAGTTGAACAAGTTTGTTCCAAATCCGATTTTTAACTTTGCCACACCTATGGGACTTCCCATCTTGGTTTTTGACCCATCTTGGGTTCCAAGTTTTCAAATAAACATTTGAACTTGTGTGAGGAAAGCCCTCATGTGGGTTATCACATGTGGGAAAAGTTTTAACAAGTCCAAAATTTCATACATATGAAACCAACTTTTACAAACAAGAGTCTCTTTGTATTCACATTTTTGGGACCTTTACATTCCTCCCCCTTAAAAGGAATCTCGTTCCGAGATTACAAAAGAAGAACGAGACGGGAGGTATTTACAAAGTTTATGACAAAAGTTCCGGATAGTTCTTGTGGATGTAATCTTCGGTTTCCCATGTCACCTCTTCTGAGGTATGATTACTCCACAGGACTTTGTAAAATCTCAAAGTCCGGTTTCGGGTGATCCGGGTCCTTTCGTCGATAATCTGTATAGTTTGCTCGACATATGTGAGATCCGGCTTCAACTCGTTGATGTATTCGGTGTGGATGGCAGCGGTAAATTTGAGACATTTCCACAGCTGGGACACGTGAAATATGTCATGAATACCGGCAAGGCTTGCTGGTAGTTCCAGCCGGTAGGCTACAGTTCCGCACTTCTCCGTTATGGCGAACGGACCGATGAATCGGGGAGCAAGTTTCCCCTTGACACCGAACCGATGAATCCCTTTCATTGGAGACACACGAAGATACACGTGCTCTCCGACTTCGAAATGCAGCGGTCGATGCCTCTGATCCGTGTAGCTTTTCTGACAAGATTGGGCAGCTTTGAGGTTCTCTTGTATTATCCGAACTCTCTCTTCGGCTTCATTGACAAGATCAACCCCGAATGTTACCCATTCACCGGACTCGCACCAATTCAATGGTGTACGGCACTTCCGGCCATATAGAGCTTCATATGGTGCCATTTTGATGCTCGTCTGATACCCGTTGTTGTACGAGAACTCCGCCAGAGGTAAGTGATCATCCCAGCTCTTACCGTGGTGGATGGCACATGCTCTTAGCATATCTTCCAGTATTTGATTCACCCTCTCCGTTTGCCCATCAGTTTGAGGGTGATACGCGGAGCTTCTAATCAGTTTGGTTCCCAAGGATGCGTGTAGCTGCTCCCAGAAACGGGCTACGAACAGCGATCCTCTATCTGACACAATGGTACGGGGAACTCCATGTAAGCACAAGATCCGTGCTATGTACAGCTCCGCATACTGCTTTGCGTTATATCTTGTATGCACAGGGATGAAATGTGCTGATTTGGTTAACCGGTCCACGATTACCCAAATCGAATCATGGTTGTTGGAGGTCATCGGCAACCCGACGATGAAGTCCATACTCATGTCTTCCCACTTCCATGCCGGTACTTGCAGTGGTTGCAACAGGCCCGACTTCTTCTCATGGTCGGCCTTAACTCTTCGACACGTATCGCATTCTGAAACATACTTTGCAACTTCACGTTTCATACGTGTCCATCAAAACTTCTTTCGGATATCTTGGTACATTTTATTACTTCTCGGATGAATGGAAAACTTGGACAAATGAGCTTCATCCAAAATTTTCTTCCGTAGTCCCATATCCCGGAGTACTACAATCCGGTCGTTGAACCACAAAGTACCTTCATCGTCCTTCTGGAAGCACTTCATTTCTCCATTGTCTATCCTTCGTCGTATGTGAAACATACCCTTGTCTTTTCGTTGAGCTTCAACGATCTCCTCTCGGATGGTAGGAATGAGAGCGAGATTATAGAGAGCTCCATACAGGACGACACGGAGGCTTGGTTCTTCATCATCCATTTCAGCAAGAGTCAGGTGATGGACATGCACCTTACGACTGAGCGCATCGGCGACCACATTCGCCTTTCCTGGATGATAATGAATCTCAAGTTCATAATCTTTAATGAGCTCCAGCCATCTTCGTTGCCTCATGTTCAATTCTTTCTGAGTGAAGATGTACTTCAAGCTCTTGTGGTCAGTGTAGAGGTGTACAAGATTTCGGAGCAAGTAATGCCTCCACATATTCAAGGCAAGGACCACGGCAGCTAACTCTAGATCATGAGTTGGATAATGCTGCTCGTGATTTCTGAGTTGACGAGATCCATAAGCGACCACTCGTCCTTCTTGCATCAGCACGCAGCCAAGACCAATGCCAGATGCATCGCAATACACGTCGAATGGCTTCGTCGTATCCGGCTGAGCAAGAACTAGGGCTGTTGTGAGATGTTTCACTAAACTCTTGAAAGCTTGTTCACACGCAGCACCCCACATATATCTGGTATTCTTCTTTAATAATTTTGCATCGGTTTAGCAATCTTGGAGAAACCCGCAATGAACAACAACAACAACAACAACAACAACAACAACCAAGCCTTTATCCCAAGCCTGTTGGGGTCGGCTAGACATGAAACCCAATATCAATGAAGTAAAAGAGAGGAAGAGATATAAGAATAAGGAAAAAAAAGAAAAAAGAAAAAAGAAAAAAGAAAAAAGAAAAAGGAAAAAAAGAAAAAAGAAAAAAGGAAAAAAAAAAGAAAAAAGAAAAAAAACAAGACTACGATTCTGGCACATGAATTGCTACTTTCCATGCGGTCCTATCATGAGCTAAGTCTCTAGATACATTCCAATCTCTCAAATCTCGTTTTATCACCTCCTCCCAGGTCAACCTTGGTCGTCCTCTACCCCTTCTAATATTTTCTCTACCTCTTAAAATCCCACTGTTAACCGGTGCTTCTGGAGGTCTCCGTTGGATATGTCCAAACCACCTAAGTCGATGTTGGACTAACTTCTCTTCAATCAGCGCTACCCCTACCTTATCACGAATTGCCTCATTACTTATTCGGTCTCTTCTCGTGTATCCGTACATCCACCATAGCATGCGCATCTATGTGACACTCATTTGTTGGACATGTTGCCGTTTAGTTGGCCAACATTCCGCCCCATAGTGCATCGCGGGTCTGATCACCGTCCTATAGAACTTTCCTTTTAGCTTTTGTGGGACTTTCCTATCACATAGGATTCCAGAGGCTTGTCACCATTTCATCCACCCTACCTTGATCCTGTGGCAAACATCCTCATCAATATCGCCATTGCTTTGTAACATTGATCCTAAGTATCGGAAAGAGTCCCTTCTAGGTACTATTTATCCTTGTAGACTAACATTTCCCTCTTCACGACCAACACCACTAAAGTCACACCTCATATACTTGGTTTTGGTCCTACTAAGTCTAAACCCCTTGGACTCTAAGGTTTGTCTCCATAACTCTAATTTCTTATCAACACAATCTCTAGTTTCATCTACCAGCACTACATCATCAGCAAAGAGCATGCACCAAGGGATATCCCCTTGTATATCCTTCGACACCCCATCCATCACCAAGGAAAAGATGTATGGGCTCAAAGCTGATCCTTGATGTAGTCCTACCGTGATAGGAAATACATCAATCTCACTATCACTTACGCGCACACTTGTCCTAACATTATTGTACATATCCTTGATAAGGGTAATGTACTTTGTTGGAACTTTATGTTTCTCTAGTGCCCACCACGTGACTGACCTTGGTATCTTGTCGTACGCCTTCTCCAAGTCGATGAACACCATATGCATGTCCTTCTTCTGCCCCCTGTATCTCTCCATAAGCTGACGAAGCAAGAAAATCGCCTCCATTGTAGACCTCCCAGGCATAAAACCAAACTGGTTTTTAGTGACATTGGTCACTTTCCTCAGGCGGTGTTCAATCACTCTCTCCCAAAGCTTCATAGTATGACTCATAAGCTTAATACCTCGATAATTAGTACAACTTTGAATATCTCCTTTATTTTTGAAGATAGGTAATAATATACTTTTCATCCATTCTTCAGGCATCTTGTTTGACCGAAAAATGTGGTTGAATAGCTTTGTGAGCCATACTATTGCCACGTCCCCAAGACATCTCCACACCTCAATAGGGACATCGTCAGGGCTGAGGGCCTTTCCTCCTTTCATCCTTTTTAAGCCCTCCTTAACCTCAAACTCTTGTATCCTCCGCACAAACCGCCTGTTGGAGTCATCAAAGGAGTCATCCAACTCAACCATAGTGCTCCCATTCCCATCGTTGAATAGCCCATTAAAGTAATCACGCCATCTATTCTTAATATTTTCATCCTTCACTAGAATGCGGTCAGTCTCATCTTTGATGCATTTAACTTGATTGAGATCCCTCATCTTTCTCTCGCGGATTTTTGCTACCTTGTATATGTCCTTTTCACCATCTTTTGTCTCTAGTCTCTCATATAACTTATCATAGGTCTGTCCTCTTGCCTTACTCACAACCCGCCTTGCATTCTTCTTAGCCTCTTTGTACTTAAGCATGTTGCTTGCGCTTCTATCATTATGCCAACTCTTGTAACACTCCTTCTTCTTCTTAATGGCCTTTTGTACATCCTCATTCCACCACCAAGTGTCTTTATCTACAAGTTTCTTTCGCTTGGTCACACCGAACACCTCACTAGCTACCTTCCTAATGCAAATTGCCATCTTGATCCACATACTATCTGCATCTCCATTTTCTGCCCAGGGTTCTTCTGTGATCACCCTATTTTTAAAGTATTCTTGTGATTCTCTCTTCAACTTCCACCACTTTGTTCTTGTGATTTTGACACCTTTGTTCCGCAAAGAACATGTATGGAAGCGAAAGTCAGCTACCACAAGCTTATGTTGTGTCACAACACACTCCCCCGGGATCACCTTACAATCTAGACACTCCCGTCTATCCTTTCTCCTAGTGAGGACAAAGTCAATCTGGCTAGAGTGTTGGGCACTATTAAAGGTCACTAGGTGAGATTGCCTCTTCCTAAAGAGGGTGTTAGCTATCAACAGATCATAGGCTACGACAAAGTCTAGGATGTCCTTACCGTCTTGATTTCTATCGCCGCATCCAAAATCTCCATGTACTCCCTCAAATCCTAGGTTAGTTGCACCCACATGACCATTGAGATCTCCCCCTATGAGGAGTTTCTCTGTTAGCGGTACAGTACTAACCATATCCTCCAAGTCCTCCCAAAATTGCCTCTTAGCACTCATGTTGAGCCCAACTTGTGGGGCATAAGCACTAATGACGTTCAAGACAATGTCCCCAATTACTCTCTTGATTAAGATGATCCTATCCCCTCGTCTTTGAACATCCACTACTCCAACCTTAAGACTCTTATCTATTAGAACACCTGCGCCATTCCTAGTCCCAGCCGAACCAGAATACCAAAGCTTGAAACCGGTATTCTCGACTTCTCTCGCCTTTTGACCCGCCCATCTAGTCTCTTGCACACAAAGAATATTTACTCGTCTCCTAATGGCAACATCTACTAACTCACGTAGCTTACCCGTCAAGGGTCCTACATTCTAACTACCCACCCGAAATCTATGTTCCTCAGCTAGCTTCCTTACGCTTTGCACCTGTCGAGTAAGATGCAAAGACCCTTGCTCACTTATCACTACATCCGGGCGATGATGTAGCGCGCCACTAAGGTGGTGGCGATCCGGCCCTTGCTCATTTAACACCATATCCGTGTTCCGATATGGCGCGCCACTAAGGCGGTGGCGACCCGGCCCTTGCCCACTTAACACCATACCCGAGTTCCGATATGGCGCGTCGCTAAGAGGGTTACGCCCCAACGAACCTCCGGTAATAACCCGCTAAACCGAGGAAGCATCGGATTTCATGCACAGACTTTGGTGACTCCCATTTCTGCACTTGGATAATCTTACTCGGATCTACAGCGATGCCCTCCACTGAAATGATGTGTCCGAGAAAAGGTACTTGATTAATCCAGAATTCACACTTGCTGAATTTTGCATAGATCTAATGATCTCACAATCATTGTAGCACAATATGCAGATGTTCAGCATGTTCTTCCTCTGACTTGGAGTATACCAAGATATCGTCGATGAAGACAACGACGAATTTATCCAACTCTGGCATGAACACTGAATTCATAAGGTATATAAAGTGTGCCGTGGCGTTGGTCAAACCAAAAGACATAACGAGATACTCATACAGCCTGTATCTCGTTGAGAATGCCGTCTTCGGAATATCTTCTGCCCGGATTTTAATCTGGTGATATCCGGACCGAAGATCCATCTTCAAAAATACCTTCGCACCCACTAATTGATCGAAGAGCATATCAATGCGAGGTAGTGGATACTTGTTCTTGATGGTAACAGCATTCAAAGGACGATAATCAACACAAAGCCGTAGTGTTTCGTCCTTCTTCTTGACAAACAATGCTGAACAACCCCAAGGTGACGAACTCGGTCGTATAAAGCCCTTGCTCATTAGGCCATTCAGCTGTGTCTTCAATTCTGCCAGTTCATTGGGTGCCATCTTGTACGGCCTTCGTGATATCGGTGCTTTTCCCGGTATAAGTTCAATCTTGAACTCAACGTCTCGCTCGGGCGGCATGCCCGGTAAATCATCGGAAAACACATCCGGATACTCACGTACCACCGGAATGTCCTCTATCTTAACAGCTTCCGTGTGGTTCACTATTGCAATCTGCTGCTGTCTGGCACCCAGAATTAATATGTGATGACCGTGCTGTGGGGAGTTGAGCTCAACAGTCTGGAGCTGGTGTTAAGAACCGCCTGGTGGTAATTCAACCATGACATCCCCAAAATGATGTCGATCTTCAGAACCTCAAGAATAATGAGAGTCGTAGGGTATATTCTACCCCCCAAACAAAGAGGTGCTTGGGAGACAACCTTGCTTGCGGTACTGCTGCCCCCGGGCGAAGATATGAGGTATTGCCTCTTTGTATAAACTGTTTGGAGCTGATGTTGAGCCACTAAAGATTGGCTAATTAAGTTGTATGTGGCACCGGAATCAAAGAGAATTAAAACTGGTAACTGATTCAGAAAACATCCCTGCTAAAGCGGCTTCTCCTTCCGGAACATCATCAATCACAGTATAGTGAATGTTGCCTCTTATCTGCCCTCCTGTCTGCAGATTGAGGTATGGGTCGTATTGTTGTAAATATAATGACCCACAGTTCTGAGTCCTCTCTGGACAGTGCCTAGCATAATGGCCCATATGCCTACAAGTGAAACACGGATGTCTCTCCGGTTCTTTGTTGACTTGCGGTTGGATGCTAGGTACACATGGCTGCAGCGATGGAGCACAAACCACCGTCTGATGCTGCGGCTGTGGAGGTGGTACAAGTTGTAGAACTTGACCAGCAATCAACCTCTGAGGAGTTGATCTTACAGGTGGTCTCCATCTTTCACCGGATGGCATTTGATACACCAAACGGTACTTCTGAAGCACATAACTTGTGCTGGCCTGCCCGATCTCACTCATTTTTCTTTTCTCAGTTTGCCACTCAAGTGTCGGCTTCTCTTGGATGAAAGCCGCATCGACCATGTCGGTGTAACTGCCGTTATTGTGTACGGCCAACTTCTCCTGTAATATGGCACTCAGGCCATGGAAGAATAGGTCACACCGTGCCTCTTCTTTTGCCACATATTTGGGAGCATATTGGGCCAAAATGTTAAACCTTCGGACATACATGAGGACACTCATGTCCCCTTGCTTCAAGCCCAAAAATTCCTCCCGCTTTGCCTTGACAATACCTAGTGGTATGTGACGAGTACGAAAGGCTTCACAAAACTCACTCCATTTCACTTGATTGTCTTTCGGAATGGTGTCAAGATGATCCACCCACCAGTTTCCTGCGGCTCCGTGGAGTTGCTGAGCGGCAAACTTGGTCTTCTGGTATTCATCACACTCGAATACTCCGAATTTTGATCCATGACACAAAGCCATTGAACTTCTTCCACAGATTTGGTGGCTTCAGTAAACATGGGCGGTTGAGTCGCCAAGAAATCCAGATAAGTGTCCCGAGTTGGAACGGCTTGTTGCATGTTCTGGAGTACACCTTGCTGTACCAAAGCTTGGAGTAAACGTGTGTGTTCATGCGTTGCTTCTTGGAGTAGCCTAGTGTTCTCTTTGTTAGACTCGACGACTCGAATCATAAGATCCATCCGTCCCGTGGATGGTGTTTCCGAAGGTGGAATAGAAGCATCACCGCCTCGACGAGAACTCCCGGCCCTACTCCTAGAGCGAGTACGAACCATAGTGCAAAGATGTAGTTGAGAAGAGTTAAACAAGAACTCAGCAGTATGGGATACTAATGGAAACATGAATATGTCAAAACTTTATGGAAGCAGTAACAAAATCCATGTTTACACAACTCCTTAGTAGGCAGAGCTATCCAGCCTATCTGTACAGAACAGACCTTTATGCACTATCTCCAGATTTTGATCAAGTTAAGAGCATTTTCATAACTCAAGTCGAATACCAAAGTTAAAGTTAACTTCAGTATCTTTCCAACGAGTACTCATATGCCTCCAGATAATCTCCGAATTAAAAATTATGATTTTCCAAATTTGACAGAATTCCTGGATAAAATTTGCCAGCACCTCCTTTGTACGTTGCTGATTTTATCACAGTTGTATATGCAAATACAATAAGAATCTGAATCAAACTTTGAACTACAACAATGTTGCACATTTCATAACCTTCCCAACGGTGTATCATAGGCTTCTTAAGGATTTTTCTACAGAAGGTTATGGCTTAAAACAGAAAGGTCTAGAGAGGTTTTTGCTGCTGTCCTGGTTCTGGACAGTTTACCTTCCTCTGAACTTTCTACCCATTTAGCGTGTGATTTTGCTCTGGAGGTATACAAATAAGTTGTAGATAACTTGAAAATATTGCCAGAACTGTATCATACACCTTAATTGGTTAAAGCTACTCAGAGTTATGCTCTGTTAAAATCCAGCAAGAATTCCTGCCAAAAACAGAGCACTCTGTTTTTGAAATCTTTGAATCCTAGTCTTCCTCTCATTTGAATCTTAGCTCAAAATAAGAGTTCAGTAGCTAATATTTCTTTTAAACTTCCATTTTTAGTTGAAAGTTAGTTCATGAGTCATTTCTTCAAAGGAAAGGGTTTATTAGGTTTAGTACGGCGTCGATGCACCGCAAGAAGCATGTCGGTACTACGTAGCCTCACCAAAAGAAAATCCTAACCCGATTGTATCGGCATAAACGTATCTTAGGTGGCAATAAAACGGTCACTCGCAAATGTGTACTACATGGGATACGTAAGTGGTTAGTACCTGCCGAAAAACACTCAATGATGATGTACACATAGGTTTTCTCATTTCAGGCAATTCCATATCATACTAAAAACATACGCCCCGTATCATTTCCATACGGGTCGTCCTTGAGTCAAGCCACGTCTCAAGGTACATGGTCACGTTTTCATACCACACAACGGGGAACCCGAGTAGAGCACGAATGGGTCGTCACGATTGGGAATTTCATCAACCCAACAGATACCACCTACTGCCGTGCAGGGCACGCCGATGGCAAGCGCTGCGTATGTCCTCCTAGGCTATTTCCAGTAGAGCACACTATCGCGTTACTGACCACACGATGGGGTCTCCACTTACTTGCCTAATGCACGCTAGGGATCAGCGTTTCATATGAACTCAGGAACATGAAGAGTTCAAGAGTTTCATATTTCCGTCTCACACCAAGCTGTGAGACCTATGCCTGACCCACATTCCTCGTCAGGGGAGCTAACCAAAATTGATCCGCTTTCGGTGTCATTACTTACCATGCTTACCTGAGCGTAGGTGCGTCATTACATAATCAAAATTCAGAATTATAACAAGTATGTTAGTCATGCCACTTTAAGTAACTATATAGTCCTTATGTGGGCCTAATACTGTTTCCTCACCGTAACCTAAGTTTTTGTCGTAATACGATTCTTATTCCGTGTGCTATTACCAATGCGGCTCTGATACCGACTGAAACACCTCTGATACCAACTGAAAGAACTCTGATACCAACTGAAACAGGCTTGATACCAACTGAGACAGGGCTCAGCTCATGATACCACTTGTCACAGCTCTGATACCACGCTGAGACAGCCCCGACGCTGCCCGTTCAGTCACGTGGACGGGGCACTTGCCCGGGAATCGCATTGGGTGGTGCCGTGTTGTGTGGCACCCAACAGCACACATACAAGGAACAATGTATTACATAAAACAATAGCGGAAGCTTACAAGTTTTTCTTTGTAAATAATTTACATCAAGTAACTACAGCGGAAGTCTATAACAACTCACGTCGGATAACTAAAGAGCACTCGAGATGGAGTCCAGCCCGCGGACTCCTCTCGCTAGCAACACGAAGACAACAGAAGCGGTTGGGTTCTCCTCGTGTTAAACGACTCGGAGGTCACCGAGTCTCACCGGACAACCTTCTTCTTGGCATCGATGTTAACCTGCAAAACCACTTATATAGCAAGCGTGAGCACATAGGCTCAGCAAGATTGATCCGTCTCTCCTAAACAAGAAACTCTACATGCACGACGGTTGCAATTGGGTTAGCTAGATTTGCATAAAGGACTCGCCTAAAGTTGATCCTTAACTTTCAAATTTTCGGCCTCATTGTGCAGACCTTGAGCCGAAAAGCATCGCAACTCCACAATCAAACAAGAAACGCTTTGTTGCGATGCTTCTTGCACAAAGTGAAAGTAAAGTTTAATGAGCCTATCTCTAAATCAGTCATGGTTGCAATACAAGTTACATCACAGTCTTATCAAGTTCAGAAGATAACCAGTTCCAGTTATTACTACATCAAGATGCAGTGGGCAAGTATGCTTATATAACCACGAGCGACGGTGATTCGAATCAGTACACGCCCGGACTACACGACACGTACACCCGTACTCCGAGTTGCCGGCAGCAACCTTGACTGACGTTGTACGCGGCCACCTTTCCAAAGATCTTCCACATTGGACGCAGTCCAACTGCCCCGAGTACGCAAGCTCCCTCAAGGTACATACCCGCAGTGGTATGTTCTTAAGCGAGTTACCTCCTGCTACCCTGAAGCCGAAAGCCTAAGTCAGATGGAAAAGTTCGACTATGGATCTCCCAAGGTACATTGGTTTCCTGGGTCCCATATAGCCACTATGTGCCCGGTACACAACTCAAACTTGTCCAACAGGGCCAAGCACGGACGGGCCTTAACTTACACAGGTAGGGCTATGCACGCACGGTCCGCAGCCTGCTGCATCTAAACCTCCTTGCCCGGTCTCCATTTCATATGTGACTTTCCTCATCATTTCAAATTTTAACCCGTTCCGAGTAAACCAGCCCTAAACTCGCGAGCAGCTTCCAACTACTCGACTTCTACCGGACCTTTCCTACTAACATTTAGCATAGCCAAATCCACTCGAGGAGGTGCTATTCTACCCTTTCTCTCTTAGGTATTTCTGGTTATGCAGGTGGGGTTTTCAATATCAACTAGACGTAATGCAATCAAACGATTCAAAACTATGATCTCTAAAAATGTTAATACTTTATAAAACTGTATATTTGGATAGAGTCTGTTAATCCGAATCTAACCCAATTTGAATCACTAAATTTGGAGGTTCCTAGAAAAAGTTATGCTCTTCTAATGTTTGAGGTAAATCTGGGATTTGAATAAATCCGGGAAAAGTTTAAAACTGACTGTGGGTACGGGGGACACATGTTGGGTGTCGGGAGAGCGCCACACGGGGCCACAGGAATGTTTCCCGCGCTGTCACAGTTGATCCGGCGCCACAGAGTATCCAGCCCTCCTCTCCCGAGTTACTGACAGGCGGGTCCGGCACCCCCTTCGTCTACCTCTCGCCCCCGCGCGATAGCGCCGCCGGGGCTCGCCAGAGCTCGCCGAACTCGGTCGCCCCATCAAATCCCGAGCTGCCACTCGCTGCCAGGTCCTACCCTTATGCGAGGAACAAGATGAGATGCTTGGATGAAGTTCGGTGGCGTTACCCCGATGCCTTAAGCCCTCCAAGCTCCGGTTTCCAAGCTCTAAAGCACCGGTATATGCTAGGAAACCTCGGCATGAGGGTGAAATGGCTCGGAAGTGACTCTAGAGTAGGGTTCACCGTGCACCCGAACCGTCCCGCCATAGCCGTCATCAGAAGAATTGGAAATACGCTGTGCATAGTGTGTGTTATGCAAAGTTTGCAAAGCAAACTGGTGCGCCCTCAAGTCTAGTTCTTAGGGGTGATGTTTTGTGGACTCTAGACAAATATCGATCGGGAATTTCATAAATTCGTACCCGAAGGTCGGTTTGCACCGATCGGAAGAGGATCTCAAAATTCTCCGTCAATGATCCACGGTTGGTCCTGAGCTTTGGGGGTGAGTTGTGTCGACGTCGTGCGCGTCCAGCGGTGGCCCAGCTCGGCCGTGACAAGGCGTGGTTGAGGCTGTCCACGAGAGCACCTCGCCGCTGTTGTGTTCCGCCGCCGCGGAAACAGGGTGTTCTCGGTGTAGAAGGCACGAACTCACTCGGCGTTGGCACGGGGAGGTCGTGGTGGGTATGGTGGTACGATTTTTCTGCTCAGAGACGTTGCTCACGTGAACTTCCCGGGTTCCCGAGTGATCGAAGAAGGGGCGGCCATGTTTCTGTCTCTCGGTGCAAGGGAGAGAAGAGGGCCTCGGCTTCGGTTCTGTGAGCGACCAGAGTGTGGCAGAGGGGATGAGAACGGGGAGGAGCAGCTCGCCAGCGCAGACCGCACAAGGAGGAGGTGGCTCGGCTCTGTCCCGGTGGCGCACGGCGAGGAGTCAGTTCTGCCCGGTTGCTTCGCATGGGAGGTGAAAAACAGAGACCAACCACTGCTCTCTGAAGATCTTTTGCAAATATTCTCCCCCTCAATGACAGGTGGGTCTCACAATTCATAGCCTCCTTATCCACTAAAATATCTCCCAAAATTGGCAAATGATGGAATTCAATTGTGGAAGTTTAAATCTGAGAGGCATTTGGACAATTGGGCAAGTTTCATCCAAATTCAAATAGGCATTTAAATTCTTTGTAATTTAAAATCATTTTGAAAAATGAGTTGCAAAACCTTTCAACAAATCATGAAACTTCGCATACCCACTAATTTGGACCTAAGGAATTCAAATATGCAATCTGATTTTTATTTTCGCTTCTGCAAATGAGATTTGTAGCATATCAGTTTGGAAATTCATAGTGTGCTGTCATTTGAATTTTTAGTTGAACAAGTTTGTTCGAAATCTGATTTTTAACTTTCCCACACCTATGGGACTTTCCATCTTGGTTTTTGACCCCTTTTGGGTTCCAAGTTTTCAAACAAACATTTGAACTTCTGTGAAGAAAGCCCTCATGTGGTTATCACATGTCGGGAAAGTTTTAACAAGTCCCAAATTTCATACATATGAAACCAACTTTTGCAAACAAGAGTCTCTTTGTATTCACATTTTTGGGACCTTTACATCCTGCCCGCCAAGACACGTGGCGCACGCGGAGCTCGCCTCTGAGGAGAGGGGAGGTCCCGCCCGCCTGACACGCGCCACAACTGGAGCTTGCCTCTGAGGAAAAGGGAAGCCTGGCCCCCGCTGGACACGTGGCATCTCCGGAGCTCTTTACTGCGGAAGGACGAGATCCTTAAGCGGTTTTCCCCTGTACGCGAGTACTCGGTACTGAGGAAACCAACACGATTTCTTTCACATTGAATACTGCAACCAAATCAATTGGAGATAAGTTGTTAAGATCCAAAACAAATTGAATAGGACTCTTATTTGAAATCCAATCGGAGTAGGACTCTTCTTTCACCCTTTATAAATAGAACCCGAAAACCGCTTGGCCAGAACACCCCTTCCAAGTCGACAACTTAAAGGCCCTAGCCCCCAAATCGCCGAGTTAACCCCCTTCGCCGGAGTTCAGCCACCGGTGAGCACCGCCGACGAGCCCCGTCACGCTCGCTGTTGCCGGAAGAGAGCCGACGAACTGTCCTGTTGCCATTGCTAGGAGGAAGGCCGAGGTAGGTCTTTGTTGCCACCTTACGACATCATCGCGGTTTTCTTCGCATCTGTTTTTCTTCGAACAGAAGCTGTTTCGTGTGGACAGATCACGTGTTGATCAGTTTGATCTAAATCTTGATACAAGATCACCACCACGTCCGCACTGGATCCTTACACCCTTGTTCATCGTAAAACCCCATGCAAGCCTATTAAAACATGCAAGAACACGTACAAACTGATCTAATGAAACAGCACCATAGGTTAGCATGCATATGCACCATTGTATCTTAAGTAAAGTTTGTGCATGATGTTTGATTGCTATAAATTTTGTATGTGCTTGATCGTAAGTAGAAGAACAAGCTCAGGGAGCTATCTACGAAGGATTACAACACCAAGACTTCGAGATCAGTGAGCAACCAAAGCTACAGGAACAAGGTAAGTGCCCCTTGACCATATTGATCCCATGTTTTGAAACTGTTTTGTTTGTGAAAACATGTATGCTTGAGTCAACTTGATTGGGAAACCCTTTTATACGAGTTTACTAGTTTTGTTAACCACCCTTGTCGTCGGGAAAAGTTTATGAGTCGGGTATGGTCATTTTTGCTTTTGCTTCGCTTAGCTTATGGGTTATGGGAAGCAAGATAGAACGTGTCTAGCTACTGCACTCATATGAAAAATGTTAATGAGAACTTGATGATGATAATGAACATGAATGGAGGGAGATCTAGGCAAGCTTGGTTCGTGTATGTGGTAGAATGAGATTGTGGTTTACTTGCCGTAGATCTAAGGACCAGTTCATGCGAGCACATGCTAGGAAAACAGTGCCACCACAAGGCCAAATATGGGTGCGGCTTAGCTGACTAATTAGGTAAGTTGCTGGATTGTTATGGACCGTGGAAGGCGCAGGGAATGGGAGTTGAGAGAGGACTGCCATGGGAACTAAATGGCACAATAGGGGGCCCGTAGGTGGGAGAATGGTGATTCGAGCCTGCTGGTGAAACCTTAGTGAGTCCATACATCTAGTAGCCCCTTTGTAAAGGTTGTTTCGTGATCTCTTGGCCATACACCGACAGTTGTTTACTGGTATAATGGAGGTTCTGCAGTCGCCGACGGGTGATGAAATCACAAACTTGTGGGTAAAGTGGTGCCACCTCTGCAGAGTGTAAAACTATCATGATAGCCGTGCTTACGGTCACAAGCGCCTGGCCAACTTCCATGATTAGATGGAATGGTTATTGGAATGGTTATTGGTTTTGTTATGGTTTTGGTCATTGGAAATTGGTGTCAGGACTGTTGAGTCTTGGTAATAAGATTGGTTTCGGGACTGTTGAGTCATGATAATGAGTTTTGGTCTCGGTTATGAGACGGATATGAATATGAGATGGTTATTATGAGCATAAGATGATGTTTAGAAAGATTAATGGCTGGATGAGACGTGATAAGTGGCAAAATATGATGGAGGTATGTTACTGTTTCAATTGGATAAATGTTGAGATCAAATTCACTTAAAGATAGTTGCTGTTTTTATCATGTTTATGAAATAAATTTGCTTTCTGCAATGAGCCTTTTATTTCCTAAGTTGTTGAAAGCTACATATCATATTTTCCCGCACTTGCTGAGTACGTCATGTACTCAACCTTGCATTATGACTCAATCATCAGCAACAGGAGAAGAGTACTTCAAAGATCATGTGGATTACTAGGCGTGCGAACTACCATCAATTTGCCTATGGAGTTGGAGATGGAGCCGCTGCTGCTGTTTAGTTTGCTTCCGCTATCGTTAGAGACTTCCGCTGCTAGAATAAGTTAGAAGACTTCCACTGCAAGAAAAAGTTAGAGATTGATGTAATAAAGTACTTGAACCCTATTATTCGTGGTTATATTCTGAGTTCAGTTTGTGGATTACATGTGTATGTGTGACGAACATCCTGGGCACACATATGCATTAGCTGGGTACCGTGTTTTAGGGGACCGGGCGTCACAGATATGCTCTCCTGGTGGGAAAATAATAGATGATAGGATGGTCTATAGAGCACCATTACAATTGGATGGGAATTTATACCTGACTTCTCTAATCATGTTAGAGAGTCAAAAATTTGATGTCATTTTAGGAATGTCATGGCTACATCGCCATGGTGCTGTTCTTGACATTATTCCACGTGTGGATCATCTAAACTCTCCACTTCATGAACCACATGTTCTTATTCTTGTCCGTTCGGTTCAAGAAGCTCCATCCACATATAACACTGAAGCCACAAAACTTGAGGATATTCGTGTGGTCCGTGAATAACCGGATGTCTTTCCAGATGATCTCCCGGGCATGCCACCCGAAAGGGATGTCGAGTTAAAGATCGAACTTGTACCCGGGATGACACCAATATCACGGAGACCGTATAAGATGGCTCCGAATGAGCTAGCTGAACTGAAGGAGCAGCTCAATTATTTAATGAAGAAGGGTTTCATTCGACCGAGTTCCTTGCCATGGGGATGCGCGGCGCTGTTTGTGAAGAAGAAGGATGAAACATTGAGGTTGTGTGTGGATTACCGACCTCTCAACGCTGTCACCATCAAGAATAAATATCCACTGCCCCGCATCGATATTCTCTTCGATCAACTTGTGGGTGCGAGTGTATTTTCAAAGATGGATCTTCGCTCTGGATATCACCAAATAAAGATCCGAGCGGAGGATATTCTGAAGACGGCCTTCTCGACGAGATATGGGTTGTATGAATATCTCGTCATGTCATTTGGTCTCACCAACGCCCCAGCACATTTCATGTATCTCATGAACTCTGTGTTCATGCCAGAGTTGGACAAGTTCGTGGTGGTGTTCATAGATGACATCTTGGTTTATTCCAAGTCTGAAGAAGAACACGCCGACCACCTGCATATCGGGCTTCAACGATTGCAAGACCATAAGCTTTATGCTAAGTTCAGCAAGTGCGAGTTTTGGATCAGCCAAGTGCCATTTCATGGTCATATTATTTCTGCAGAAGGCATTGCAGTTGATCCAAGAAAAATCGAACAAGTGCTGAAATGGAAGTCCCCCACATCAGTCCATGAAGTCAGGAGTTTTCTCGGGTTAGCAGGATATTATCGGAGATTCATACCGAACTTCTCCAATCTTGCTAAGCCAATGACGGAATTGTTGAAGACGGGGATCAAGTATGTTTGGAGTTCAGCTTGTGAAGGAGCTTTCCAAGCATTGGTGAAGCATCTTACAACAGCCCCGGTATTACCTCAACCGGATACGACCAAACCCTTTGATGTATATTGTGATGCGTCCGGTATCGGGCTTGGCTGTGTATTGATGCAAGGAGGCAGAGTGATCGCCCATGGCTCACGTCAACTCCGTAACCACGAGCAGCACTATCCGACTAATGATCTTGAGCTCGCTGCTGTGGTGTTGGCATTGAAAATGTGGAGGCACTATTTTCTTGGAAACTTAGTGCACCTCTTCACCGACCACAAGAGTCTGAAGTATATATTCACTCAAATGGAGTTGAATATGCAGCAACTGAGATGGCTAGAGCTGATCATAGACTATGAGATCGAGATTCACTACCATCCCGGTAAGGCAAATGTGGTTGCCGATGCCTTAAGCCGCAAATCTCACGTCAACCATCTGTCCATCGCCCCACTTTAGGAAGAGGAGCCGAGTTTGTACTTGGTTCCATATGGAGCATTATATAATCTTGCCCTCGTCCCTACCATACGAGAGGAGATTATGGAAGCTCAGAAGAAATATGTGGGAATGTCGCACATTCGGAGAAGGATGAAGAATGGTGAAATGAAGTGCTCAAGAAGAGATGAACACAACACTCTATGGTTTAAAGACTGTATAGTGGAACACCGTGACATGAAGCTTCGAAAGAAAATCTTGGACGAAGCTCATTTGTCCAAGTATTCTATTCATCTGGGCAGCAACAAGATGTTCTAGGATCTGAAAACCAGGTTTTGGTGGACACGGGTGGAAAGAGAAATCGCGAAGTACGTATCCGAATGTGATACGTGTCGGCGTGTGAAAGCCGATCATATGCGTAAAGCCGGACAGCTGCAACCATTGAACATTCCAGCGTGGAAGTGGGAGGATATCAGCATGGACTTCATAGTTAATTTACCTCTCAAGTCTTACAAGCATGACTCGATTTGGATAATAGTCGATCGACTAAACAAGTCGGCTCATTTTATCCCCGTACATACAAAGTACGTGGCCAAGCAATATGTGGAACTGTATATTGCAAGGATCTTGTGCTTGCACGGTGTTCCCCGCTCCATTAATTCAGATCACAGTGCGCTGTTCGTCGCTCGGTTTTTGGAACAGCTGCACACGTCATTGGGGACCAAACTGATCCGAAGTTCCGCGTATCACCCACAGACGGATGGTCAAACTGAACGGTGAATCAAGTGCTTGAAGACATGCTACGCGCTTGTGCCATCCACCATGGCAAAAATTGGGATGATCATTTGCCATTGGCGGAGTTTTCTTACAACAATGGCTGTCAAGCTAGCATTAAGATGGCGCTGTATGAAGCTCTCTACGGCCGGAAATGTTGCACACCCCTCAACTGGTGCGCATCCGGCGAGCGAGTTATCTACGGCATTGAACTTGTGAATGAGGCTGAAGAACGAGTGCGGGTAATACAAGACAACCTCAAGGCTGCTCAATCTCGTCTGAGGAGCTATGCGTATAAATGACACCATCCTCTTCACTTCGACATCGGGGACCATGTTTATGTCCGTGTGTCTCCGATGAAGGGAGTTCATCATTTCGGAGTGAAGGGCAAACTTGCGCCGCGATTCATCGGTCCATTCACCATCATTGAAAAATGCGGACATGTGGCCTATCGCCTGGAGTTACCGGCATTGCTCGCAGGAATCACAACATCTTCCATATCTCTCAGCTGAGGAAGTGCCTCCAACCCTCGGCTGAAATCTGCACTGAAGACATATAAATTCTTCAACCGGACCTCATGTACACGGAGTATCCGATCCGGATTATCGATGAAAAGACTCACGCCCCAAGAAACCGGACTTTATGGTTTTACAAGGTCTTTTCGAGTAACAATACAGCTGATGAGGCGAAATGTGAAAGCGAGGATTATCTACGAACAAATTATCCTGACTTGCTATCATCGTATACCCGGTAAAGTTTCCACACTTCGGTTTTCTTTTGGAACCTCAGGCGAGATTCTTTTAAAGGGGGGAGGGATGTAAAATCCCCAAAAAGTGGTAGCAAGAATTTCAGCACATGTACACTTAAGAAAAATGAGGAGAATCAAAACTTTGAATTACAACGGTGTGAGTTCAAAGTGATGATTCAAACCTCCCAAAAAACTTCCAACATGGAGATCTAAATCCATAACTTGGGTCTTCATATTTCAAATATTCAACCTTCCAAATTTTAGCTCATTTGGAGGGGCTCTAATATTTGTTTGGGATTAAAAAGAGGAAGCCCTCTAATCTGAATTTCAAATTCAGTTTCTAATTTCAATTTCCTAAATTTGCAAATTTGGTTCCACAAACGTGTTCTCCACATTTGAATTAGCAGCCATGCCAAAATTCAGAAACATTGGAGTTGGTTTGCTATGTTTTTGGAACAATGCAAAAGGGAGAATGTAAATTCCATTTCAAATTCAAATGACCAAACACAATTCAAACTCCACACCAGAATTCAAATCATTTGAATTCAACCTTTTCAAACCTTAACTTTAAGGCAAAGCATAGCCTTAAATTTTGAGTAGCTGTGGGAAAAATTTGATTAAAAATGAGAGGGAGTGGGACCCATTTGTCAGCCACACATTCCTCTAAACCGACTCAATTTGTTCCTCTGCGGGCGACACCGCGATCAAAGCAAACGCCAGCTCCCGGCGCAACTCACGCCCGAGGCCGAAGGCGCCATCTCCTGATTGCTCGTCGGGGGCTCGTCCTGATCACCACGCTTGAGTGCAACAGCACCATTTCGTTTCCTCAGCTCACTCTGCCTATTCATCCTCCCGCACACCCGAGCTCGTGCCGTGCTGCCTCTTCTCTCGCTAGTCTTAGCCACCCCGAGCTCGGTTGCTCGAGCTCTCCACAGCAAAGAGCAGCACCAACGTGTTCTCTATCTGGATAGCCCCTTTTCCTCTGCTGTACCAAGCTCTATTGTGCCAAAAAACGGAAAGTTGCCACTGCTCCCGTGTTGCACACCGAAGAACCGAGTTGTGTCGCCGTGGACAGCTCAAACCGAAGAAGATCATGTAAAAGTCCCAAAACTTGTAAATGGAAAACTTGAGCTATGAATAAAGTTGAGTTTAAATACAAGAAATGGGACTTGCAAAAACATTTGTATACTCATGAAAGTGTTGGCATGTGCAATAAAACTTTGAATTCAGTTTGAACTAAAAGGGTCACTTCAAAAAGAAGAAGGGCATTTCCAAAAAGGGGAAATTCAAACTGTTGTTTAAAAAGTTGTAATTGCAATGGCCAACTCAAGAATCAGATGGCATATTTAAATTCTTCAGGTCCAAATTATGAGGGAGGCAAATTTGGAGGTGCTTTGATATGTATATCAAAGGGACTTGTAAATTTCATATAAATTTGAATTCAAATTTGAAACTGAGGCACAACTTGTCAAATTGCCAAATGACTTTTAAATTTGAGTTCCTCATGGCTGAATTTGCACAAGGACAAAAATTGAAGATCTTTTGGGGCAGAGAGGAGCTGTGGGCCCAGTTGTCATTGAGAGGGGGATATAACTTACTGCTTAGTCAGCTCTCTGTTTACTGGATCACACCCGAGCTACCGAGCGACCTCCATGCGCCACCGAGGGCGAAGCTGCTGCCACCTCCCGGGCGCCCCGATATTACCCACGGACGGCTGCCCCACGTAGGAAAAACCGATCGCATCTTCCCTCTCCCGTGACTGCTCCCGTGGGCACCGTTCCTCCCGCCGCTACTGCATCTCCTCGGAGCAACGCCGCCCGGACGCCTCGGCAACGTTCACGCCGAGCTGAGCTCATCCCCGGCGCCGCCCACGCTCCCTCGACGTGCCCGCAGCGAGGACAAGGTGCTAACCCACGAGAAACCCGACGCCAAGCTCATTTGTTCTCTCTACCGCGCAGGGTGAAGCCGCCGTAGCAAGAATCTGTCGCCCGGCCACCCCAGAGCTTCTCCCGTCGAGTTGCAAAAGCAAAAAGGTTCGCCGATACCCCTACTCGCTTCACTGCAACCCCGGCTGCCTGTCATGGACGGTGCTCGCCGAATTTCGTTTTTGCCGACGACATACAATAATAACCGAGGGGAGAAACTTGGCAAATTCGTCTCACACATCAAACCCCTCCACACACCATGTAGCATACACCTTCTATACCTCCGTGCGCGTTCATAGGATCAAGAACTACCGAGAACCATCGAGCAAAGCCGCTGTTCATCGAGTTTTTCGATTTTCACCGGAATTGGACCTAGCCCGACGGTGAGGTCATACTTCCAGCAAATTTCAGCAAGATCGGCGGTTGGGTCCATGTTCTCCTCTGTGCAGTGGTGCTGTACGAGCAAACGGCGACGTGTTTAGTGTGGTACAGCGCCCTAGCGACATCCCCGGAGATCCCACAGCCACTGTCGCCGTCGCACCTAGGTTTCCGGCCATCGTCGATCTGAGGAAAGCCCAGCAACGTGTTCCTCGCACGAGGAAACGTGGGGGCGGCAAGAACCAGCGAGTTCCGAGCACCGGAACCCCATTCCGGGGAGAGCTCCAGCGAGCTCGGCGGCGCAGGAGCGCAGGCTGTTGGAGGAAGACGAAGACGGGGGCTGGCCCACGTGTCAGTCTCTGTTGTGAGGGGGTTAGATCTTCTGTGGCCTCGGATCGAATTATGGCAATGCGGAAAAGAATCTGTGGCCCGTGTGGCACGAGTTCCAGCGGTCGACACGTGGCCCTGTGGCCCGCAGTCAGAGTTTGAACAATTCTCGGATAATTTTGAATTCCAAATCCAGTTCAAAATTTAGAACCTCATAACTTTTGCTACGAAGCTCCAAATTTAGTAATTCAAATTTGGTTGGATCCAGGACGAAAAGCTCTATCCAAATATGCAAACCAATTTGCATGAAAAGCAATATAAAATGCTGGAAAATTCTTTAAAGCTTTTCAGCAAAAGAATTTTTGAGGGAGTTTGGTCAATCCAAAAATCCCCAAATTTTGCCAGAATATTCTGTAGGATAGTAATGAACTCCTGTAAAGGTTTCAGCTCATTTTGAGTTGATCTATTTAGGGTAATTCTGATTTCAAATTTCTGTATTCAAATGAATACAGAAACATTTTCAGCGAATTTCCAAAACTTGGAAATTCAGTTCTGGGCATTCCTTAGCTCCAAAAATCTTAGGAAAATTCATGCACGCTCCCTGAGCTATGTTTGAAATTTTAGTTCATTTGAATTTGCATGAAAGTGCAAATTTATTCAGAATTAATTCCTTTTTTCCTAAGTGCTTAGGGAATTGTTCTGGGTGATCTACTTAGTGACATATTCTGAATTTTGGTCCAGATGACTTTCTTGTGACAAGGAACTCACATGAAAATTTTCAGCTCCATTGGAGCTTTGGATCACCACTATCCTGTTCAACCTATTTAGATGAGTAGCACACAAGTGATGAAATATAATTATCACTTGATCGTGTTGCTTCACTCAAACCAAACCACTAGCCCCAGTGTCATTTTAAATTCTTAAACAGAGTTCCAGTTTTAAACTTGTCTTTAGAACTTGTTAGCAAAAGTTTTACAATTAAACATATGTGCATGTTCATAACGTGTAGTGATTAAACATGGAAGAGTGGAAGAGAAGTGAGGCTTGGATCAAGAAGCAAGAAGGCAGTGATTCAACTTCAAGACATCAGCAACTAACTTCATATTATCTTACTTTAGTCACCTGCAAAACCAAGGCAAGCCCCGGTTTGCATTTAAGTTGTTTTACAAAACTTTTCATTTGTTCACTACTATGGGTCAAAGTTTGTATGTGCATTAGGTCAAGGATGTTTTATACTCCACTTGCATAACCAAAAATGAACCCTGAGGTCAAGGGTAGAAGGGTGTTATCTCTGTAGAATAAGTCAGTGCTAAATAGGATAAGACATCCGGTAGAAGACGAGTAGTTGGAATCTACTCACGAGTTATAGATCAGGATCACATAAGTATGGTTGGAAGAGAGAGACAAACTAAAGTTTATATTTCTAAATATGAGACCGGGCAGTGGGGTTAAGTAGCGACAAGACGAGGTCTTGGTCGAGTAGCTCTGCCTGTGTCGGTTAAGGACCGAAGCGTGTGCGGCCCCGCTGACCAAGTATTGAGTTGTGTACCGGATGCTTACTGATATATGGGAACCAGGAAATCGATGTACCAGGTTCACTGGATTGTAGAGGCATACCACATCGTCTCGTTAGACCTATGAGCCCGAGACGGCGCGACCGGTTCTGCAGTCTACTGTCCTGAGAAAGGTTGCCACATAATGAAGGACGCCAGAATGGTCTTCAGAGGCGGGCGAATGTGTCGAGTTATCCGGGTAGTGTTTGATTCGAATCACCGTCCCTCGCGGTTATTGAGTACCGCTTGCTCACTGCGCTATGACGTAGTAATCATGTTGTGTGGAAATAGTTTGCAAAGTTTTAAATGCTGTTATGATAATTGGAAATTGCATGAAAACCATGTTTGAAGTAGAGATAGAGCAAACTAAAGTTAATTTTTACCTTGGGACAAGTAACATTGGAATGAAGTGTTTCTTGTTTGATTGTGGAGTTCCAGTGTTGCTTGGCACAAGGTCACTACTATTATGGCTAAAATTTGAATGTTAAGGATAAACTCGTAGGCGAGTCTTTTCGCAAATGACTGGTTAAAGTCTTAAGTTACTTCCATCTAGAGTTTCATGCTTTAGGAGAGACGGTTAAGTCTTGCTGAGCCTTTGTGCTCACTCTTGCTATATGAGTGGTTTTGCAGGTTAAGATGACGTTATAAAGAAGGTTTTCCGGTGAGACTCGGAAACATCCGAGTCATGTTACACATGGAGGACCTAGCCGCTGCCATGTCTTTGTGTTGCTAGCGAGAGGAGTCCGCGGGCTGGACCTCTTCTCGAGTGCTTCTTAGATATACGACGTGAGCTGTTTATAGACTTCCTCTGTAGCTAATTTATGTAAATTATTTACAAAGAACATTTGTAAGCTTCCGCTTTGATTTATGTAATACAGTTTTCCTTATATGTGTGCTGTAGGGTGCCGCATAACACGGCACCACCCAATGTGATTCCCGGGCGAGGTGCCCCGTCCCCGTGAACGGGACGGCGGGCCCCGTCAGCGTCGTATCAGAGCCGCATTGGTAATAGCGCATGGAATAAGGATTGTATTACGACAAAAACCTAGGATACGGTGAGAAAACAGTATTACGCCCACATAAGGACTATAGTAGTATAGTTACTTAAAGGGGCATGACTAACATACTTGTTATAATTCTGAATTTTGGTTATGTAATGACGCACCTACGCTCAGGTAAGCATGGTGAGGAACGCCACCGAAAGCGGTTCAATTTCGGTTAGCTCCCCTGACGAGGAAAGTCGTTCAGGGATAAGTCTCACAGCTTGGTGCGAAACGTTAATATGAAACTCTTGGACTCTTCATGTTCCTGAGTTCATATGAAACGCTGATCCCTAGCGTGCATTAGTCAAGTAAGTGGAGACCCCATCTTGTGGTCAGTAACGCGATAGTGTGTTTGTCTGGAAACAGCCCAGGAGGACATACGCAGCGCTTGCCATCGACGTGCCTTGCAGGGCAGTAGGTGGTATCCGTTGGGTTGATAACATTCCCAACCGTGATGACCCGTTCATGATATACTCGGGTTCCCCATCGTGTGGTGTAAAAACAAGATCACGTACCTTGAGACGTGACATAACTCAAGGATGGCCGTATGGCAATGATACGGGCGTTTGTATTTACTTTCAAATATGGAACTGCCTGAAATGATACAACCTTTGAGTGCACCACTATTGCGTGTTCTTCTGCAGGTACTAACCACGTACGTATCCCGTGTAGTACATGTGTGCGAGAGACCGTCTTAGTGCCACTGATAATACATATATGCCGGTGTAATCCGATTTAGAATTTTCTTTTGGTGAGGCTACGTAGTACCGACATGTTTCTTACGGTGTATCGACACCGTACTACACTTAATAACCTATTCCCTATGAAGAAATGAGTCATGAACTAACTTTCAACTAAAAATGGAAGTTTCAAACAAGTATTAGTTACTAAACTCTTATTTTGAACTAAGATTCAAATGAGAGTATAACTAGGTGTTAAAGTTTTCAAAAAACCGAGTGCTCTGTTTCTGGCAGGAATTCTTGCTGGGATTTGACAGAGCATAACTGTGAGTATATTTAACCAATTAAGGTGTATGATACAGTTATGGAAAGATTTTTAAGTGCTCTACAACTTCTTTGTAGACCTCCAGAGCAAAATCACATGTTATCTTGGTGAAAAGTCTAGATGAAGGCAAACTGTTCAGAACCAGGACAGTAGCAAAAACCTTTCTGGACCTTTCTGTTTTTAAGCCATAACTTCCTGTAGAAAAATCCGTAAGGAGCCTATGATACACCGTTGGAAATGTTATGAAATGTGAAACATTGTTGTAGTTCAAAGTTTGATCAGATTCTTATTGTATTTTCATATACAACTGTGATAAAGTAGCCACATACAAAAGAGATGCTGGCAAATTTTATCCAGGAATTCTGTCAAATTTGAGCAACCATAACTTTTGATCAAGAGATGATCTAGAGTCATATAAGTACTCGTTGGAAAGATACTGAAGTTTACTAAAACTTTAGTATTGAACTCAAGTCGAGAATTTGCAGTTAACATGAGTAAATTTTGGAGTTTGTGTGAACTGGTCAGGGTAGTCTCAGCTGATTAGTTTAGCGTACTTAAGATTTGTTTAAACATGAATGTGGTTATGCTTTCATAAAGTCCATGACATGTTCATGTTTTACTTATCTTTATTTACTACTGGGATAGAATTTTGATTGACTCAAAATTTTGTTTCATGCAGTATGGTACGCGCACACTCTCAAATGGAGATTGGAGGTTCAAGTCGAGGTGGGAATGACTCGACTTCATCACAAGAGCCGTGGCCAACCGGATTGGCTGAAATTATGGCAAGGATGAATGAAACTCTCGAAACTCTAGTTCATCAAGGCATAAATAGAGAAGCTCAACATCACATGCCAACCCCGAGCACTTATCTGGATTTCTTGGCGACACAACCGCCGGTATTCTCCAAGGCGGCTGACCATTGTGAAGCAAATCACTGGTTATGTGTCATTGAGTCCAAGTTTGGGTTGATCCAATGTGATGAATTCTCGAAGACTCTATATGCCACTCAGCAGCTTCACGGCTTTGCTGGATCTTGGTGGGCAGACTACCTTGCTGTCCAACCAGCAGGGCATCGTTTCACATGGGCGGAGTTCCAGGTGGCATTTCGTGCTCGTTTCATTCCTGCGGGCATAATGCAAACCAGCCTGGATGAATTCTGGAGTCTGAAGCAAGGGGACATGAGTGTTATTGAGTATGCAAAGGAATTCAATCGCTTAGCTCAATATGTCCCTGACTATGTGAAATCACCACCCTTGAAGGGTTATCATTTTTATCGAGGGTTGACCGCTAGGCTGCGATGTGAATTGGCTCAAGTTAGTCAAGAGAATTTTGATGAGTTTGTGAGCTGTGCTATCACGCAGGAATATTATTCCAATCTCTACCTCAAAGAAAAGAGGGACAGGGACTCATCACAGGTTGAATGCAATCATCTACCTCAGAAGTATCGGTGGGTAATCCGTTCACCTTCTGGTCGAGAGGTTCCATAAAGAGTGCAGCCATTCCGGGTGTATGACGACTCGTATACTCCAGAGGTTTTATTCATCTCGACCGCAGCAGCAACTTAATTCTCCTGCACCTCAGTATCAACAAGGTGCACCAGAATGTTATTTCCCTCAAGAGGTTGAAGATGAACAAGGTGATTTCTCAGCTGAATCAAGTGCTGTCCCACTTCATGTTGACAACGAGCTCAATGTCAATGAAGCAACTGAACCGGGCAGCAACATTATGTCTGCGGTTCCAGTTCCAAAGAGGGATCTTGGACAGCAAAGAAATGCCATGTCCAAAGTGGGAACAGTAAATTATGTGTCGGTCGATGATCTGCCAAAGGGAGGACCTGTTCTTGCCGGCAGGTTCACCTTAAATGACAAGTCGGTTGTCATTTTATTCGACTCTGGTGCAACACATAACTTCATTAGCAGGACGAATGTTATCCGGGATCAGATCTCCACAACTATCACAAAAGGTTCGTACCTTATTCATTCACCAGGTGGAGACATATCGACTAATGAAGTCGTTTCTCGAGCACCACTTTGTTTGGGTGGAAAAATTTATCCTACCACCCTCATTATTCTCGAAGACCAAGGAATCAATGTCATATTAGGAATATCATGGTTGACCTTCCATAAGTCTGTTCTAGACATCGAGAACAGGAGTGTTCACTTGGACCCTCCACTTCACGGGCGTCAAACATTGTATCTCGGCAAAGCGGTTTCCAAAGACCCGGAAGTATGTAATGCCGAGGCTTGCAAGTTAGAAGACATTCTGGTAGTCCGTGAATATCCGGACGTGTTTCCCGAAGACCTTCCAGGCTTACCACCTGAGAGCGAGGTGGAATTCAAAATAGAGTTGATACTGGGAACCACGCCGATCTCTCGGAGACCATACAAAATGGCTCCGAATGAATTAGCCGAGCAGAAGGAGCAACTCAAAGATCTGATGGACAAGGGGTTCATTCGTCGAAGTTCATCACCATGGGGTTGCTCAGCTTTATTTGTGAAAAAGAAGGATGAGACGCTGAGACTATGTGTCGATTATCGTCCTTTAAATGTTGTAACAATAAAGAACAAGTATCCACTACCAAGAATTGACATTCTCTTCGACCGGCTAGTGGGTGCTAAAGTCTTCTCCAAGATGCAGGGTATCATCAAATCAAGATTCAAGCGGAAGATATCCCGAAAACAGCATTCTCGACAAGATATGGACTCTATGAATATCTTGTCATGTCATTTGGGTTGACCAATGCTCCGGCTCACTTTATGTATCTTATGAATTTGGTGTTCATGCCGGAGCTGGTTCAGTTCGTCGTGCTATTCATCGACGACATCTTGGTATATTCCAAATCTGAAGAGGAACATGCTAAACATTTGCATATTGTGATCCAACGACTGAGAGATCACAAGCTCTATGCAAAGTTTAGAAAATGTGAATTCTGGATCAACCAAGTGCCATTTCTTGGACATATTATTTCAGCAGAAGGCATTTCTGTTGATCCAAGCAAGATTGAACAAGTGTTGAAATGGAAGTCTCCAACATCAGTCCATGAAGTTCGTAGCTTCTTGGGTTTGGCGGGATATTATCGGAGGTTCATCCCAGGCTTCTCAAAAATCTCCAAACCTATGACTGAGCTACTGAAAAAGGGCATCAAATATGATTGGAGCAAGCCATGTGAGGAAGCTTTTCAAGCGTTGGTGAAACAACTCACAACAGCCCCTGTTCTAGCTCAACCTGATACAACCAAGCCTTTTGATGTTTATTGCGATGCGTCCGGCATCTGACTTGGTTGTGTACTCATGCAAGGAGGACGCGTGATCGCATATGGATCACGGCAATTATGGAATTATGAGCAACATTATCCAACTCATGATCTTGAGCTTGCTGCCGTGGTATTGGCTTTGAAGATGTGGAGACATTACCTATTGGGAAATCTGGTTATCTCTACACCGACGACAAAAGCTTGAAGTACATATTCAGTCAAAAAGAGTTGAATATGCGGCAACGGCGATGGTTAGATCTGATCAAAGACTATGAGATTGAAATTCATTATCATCCGGGCAAGGCAAATGTGGTTGCCGATGCACTCAGCCGGAAGTCTCATATTCATAACCTGACCATGATGCCAATAGAAGTGGAAGAACCAAGTCTCTACTTGGTTCCATATGGAGCCCTACATAATCTAGCTCTTATACCCACAATAAGAGAGGAGGTTATGGAAGCTCAAAAGAAAGACAAGGGCATGGCTCATATCCAAAGGAGGTTGAAGAACGGGGAAACGAAATGTTTCCGGTTAGATGACGAAGATACCCTATGGTTCAAGGATCGGATAGTCGTACCCCGTGATATGAGGCTGCGGAAGAAATTTTTTGATGAGGCTCACTTATCTAAATTTTCTATTCATCCTGGCAGCAATAAAATGTACCAAGACCTCCGGAAGAATTTTTGGTGGACACGTATGAAACGTGAAGTTGCAAAATACGTTTCAGAATGTGATACGTGTCGAAGGGTTAAGGCCGACCACGTGAAGAAGTCGGGCCTGTTGCAACCGCTACAAAAACCGGCATGGAAGTGGGAAGACTTGAGTATCGATTTCATCGTTGGGTTGCCGATGACCTCCTACCACCACGATTCGATTTGGGTAATCGTTGACCGATTAACCAAATCAGCACGTTTCATTCCGGTGCATACCAACTATAGCGCCAAGCAGTATGCGGAGTTGTACAAAGCACGAATCTTATGCTTGCATGGAGTTCCCTGTACCATTGTCCCCGACATAGGATCGCTGTTCGTATCCCGCTTCTGGGAACAGCTACACGCATCCTTGGGAACTAAACTGATTCGAAGCTCCGCGTATCACCCTCAAACCGATGGGCAAACTGAGAGGGTGAATCAAATCCTTGAAGATATGCTAAGGGCGTGTGCCATCCACCACGGTAAGAGCTGGGATGATCACTTACCGTTGGCGGAGTTCTCGTATAACAATGGTTATCAGACGAGCATAAAAATGGCACCTTATGAAGCTATCTACGGCTGGAAGTGCCGCACACCCTTGAACTGGTGTGAATCTGGCGAGAGGGTACTTTACGGGATCGATCTCATAAATGAAGCAGAAGAGCGGGTAAGGCTTCTTCAAGCAAATCTTAAAGCCGCTCAATCCAGGCAAAAGAGCTATGTGGATAAGAGACGTCGTCCTCTGAATTTTCAAGTTGGAGACCACGTATACCTCCGCGTATCTCCTATGAAGGGCATTCACCGATTCGGAGCGAAAGGAAAATTATCTCCATGTTTTATCGGTCCCTTCGCCATCATTGAAAGGTGTGGACCCGTGGCATACCATTTGGAGCTACCGGTAGCCTTAGCCGGAGTTCATAACATCTTCCACATATCTCAGTTGCGGAAGTGTTTGAAAGTTCCAACGGAAATTCTCACGGGAGACATAGCAGATTTGAAGCCGGACCTCACATATGTTGGGCATCCAACCCGGATAATTGATGAAAAGACTTGCGAGACCAGAAACCGGATGCTGCGATTTTTCAAGGTGCTATGGGAAAATCACACGTCCGACGAAGCTACATGGGAAAGCGAGGAATATTTACAACACAATCATCTGGAGTTGTTAGAGGCTTATATTTAGTAGTTGTCCTCTCCACGTTGTCCTTAATCATGAATCTCGGGACGAGATTCTTTTTAAGGGGCGGGGCATGTAAAAGTCCCAGAACTTGTAAGTGGAAAACTTGAGCTATGAATAAAGTTGAGTTTAAATACAAGAAATGGGACTTGCAAAAACTTTTGTATACTCATGAAAGTGTTGGCATGTGCAATAAAACTTTGAATTCAGTTTGAACTAAAAGGATCACTTCAAAAAGAAGAAGGGCATTTCCAAAAAGGGGAAATTCAATCTGTTGTTTAAAAAGTTGTAATTGCAATGGCCAACTCAAGAATCAGATGGCATATTTGAATTCTTCAGGTCCAAATTATTAGGGAGGCAAATTTTGGGCAAATTTGGAGGTGCTTTGATATGTATATCAAAGGGACATGTAAATTTCATCTAAATTTGAATCCCAGTTTGAAACTGAGGCACAACTTGTCAAATTGCCAAATGACTTTTGAATTTGAGTTCCTCAGGGCTGAATTTGCACTAGGCCAAAAATTGAAGATCTTTTGGGGCAGAGAGGAGCTGTGGGCCCACTTGTCATTGAGAGGGGGGATATAACTTACTGCTTAAGTCAGCTCTGTTTACCAAATCATACCCGAGCTACCGAGCGACCACCATGCGCCACCAAGGGCGAAGCTGCTGCCACCTCCCAGGCGTGGTCGAACCGCCTCAGCCCCGATACCCACGGACGGCTGCCCCATGTAGGAAAAACCGATCGCATCTTCCATCTCCCGTGACTGCTCCAGTGGGCACCGTTCCTCCCGCTGCTACTGCATCTCCTCGGAGCAACGCCGCCCGGACGCCTCGGCAACGTTCACACTGAGCTGAGCTCATCCCCGGCGCCGCCCACGCTCCCTCGACGTGCCCACAGCGAGGACAAGGTGCTAACACACGAGAAACCTGACGCCAAGCTCATTTGTTCTCTCTACCGCGCCGGGTGAAGCCGCCGTAGCAAGAATCCATCGCCTGGCCACCCCAGAGCTTCTCCCCTCGAGTTGCAAAAGCAAAAAGGTTCACCGATACCTCTACCCGCTTCACCGCAACCCCGGCGGCCTGTCATGGACGGTGCTCGCCGAATTTCGTTTTTGCCGACGACATACAATAATAACCGAGGGGAGAAACTCGCCAAATTCATCTCACACGTCGAACCACTCCACACACCACGTAGCATACACCTTCTATACCTCCGTGCGCGTTCATAGGATCAAGAACCACCGAGAACCATCGAGCAAAGCCGCTGTTCATCGAGTTTTTCGATTTTCGCCGGATTTTGACCTAGCCCGACGGTGAGATCATACTTCCGGCGAGTTTCAGCGAGATCGGCGGTTGGGTCCATGTTCTCCTCGGTGCAGTGGTTCTGTACGAGCAAACGGCGACGTCTTTAGTGCGGTACAGCGCCCTAGCAACATCGCCGGAGATCCCACAGCCACTGTCGCCGTCGCACCTAGGTTTCTGGCCATCGTCGATCTGAGGAAAGCCCGGCAACGTGTTCCTCACATGAGGAAACGTGGGGGCGGCGAGAACCAGCGAGTTCCGAGCACCAGAACCCCCTTCCGGCGAGAGCTCCGGCGAGCTCGGCGGCGCGGGAGCGCGGGCTGCTGGAGGAAGACGAAGACGGGGGCTGGCCCACGTGTCAGTCTCTGTTGCGAGGGGGGTTAGATCTTCTGTGGCCTCGGATCGAATTGTGGCAACGCGGAAAAGACTCTGTGGCCTGTGTGGCACGAGTTCCAGCGGTCGACACGTGGCCCTGTGGCCCCAGTCAGAGTTTGAACAATTCTCGGATTATTTTGAATTCCAAATTCAGTTCAAACTTTAGAACCTCATAACTTTTGCTAGGATGCTCCAAATTTAGTAATTCAAATTGGGTTGTATCCAGGATGAAAATCTCTATCCAAATATGCAAACCAATTTGCATGTAAACCAATATAAAATTCTGGAAAATTCTTTAAAGCTTTTCAGCAAAAGAATTTTTGAGGGAGTTTGGTTCATCCAAAAATCCCCAAATTTTGCCAGAATATTCTGTACGATAGTAATGAACTCCTGTAAAGGTTTCAGCTCATTTGGAGTTGATCTATTTAGGGTAATTCTGATTTCAAGTTTCTGTATTCAAATGAATACAGAAACATTTTCAGGGAATTTCCAAAACTTTGAAATTCAGTTCTGGGCATTCCTTAGCTCCAAAAATCTTAGGAAAATTCATGCATGCTCCCTGAGCTATGTTTGAAATTTAGTTCACTTGAATTTGCATGATAGTGCAAATTTATTCAGAATTAGTTCCTTTTTTTCCTAAATGCTTAGGGAATTGTTCTGGGTGATGTACTTAGTGACATATTCTGAATTTTGGTCCAGATGACTTTATTTTGACAAGGAACTCACATGAAAATTTTCAGCTCCATTGGAGCTCTGGATCACCACTATCCTGTTCAACCTATTTAGATGAGTAGCACAAAAGTGATGAAATATAATTATCACTTGATCATGTTGCTTCACTCAAACCAAACCACTTGCCCCAGTGTCATTTTAAATTCTTAAACAGAGTTCCAGTTTTAAACTTGTCTTTAGAACTTGTTAGCAAAAGTTTTACAATTAAACATATGTGCATGTTCATAACGTGTAGTGATTAAACGTGGAAGAGTGGAAGAGAAGTGAGGCTTGGATTAAGAAGAAGAAGGCAGTGATTCAACTTCAATACATCAGCAACTAACTTCATATTATCTGACTTTAGTCACCTGCAAAACCAAGGCAAGCCCCGGTTTGCATTTAAGTTGTTTTACAAAGCTTTTCATGTGTTCACTACTATGGGTCAAAGTTTGTATGTGCATTAGGTCAAGGATGTTTTATACTCCACTTGCATAACCAAAAATGAACCCTGAGGTAAAGGGTAGAAGGGTGTTATTGCTGTAGAATAAGGCAGTGCTAAATAGGCTAGGACATCCGGTAGAAGACGAGTAGTTGGAATCTACTCGCGAGTTATAGATCAGGATCACATAAGTATGGATGGAAGAGAGAGGCAAACTAAAGTTTACATTTCTAAAGATGAGACCGGGCAGTGGGGTTAAGCAGCGACAAGACGAGGTCTTGGTCGAGTAGCTCAGCCTGTGTCGGTTAAGGACCGAAGCGTGTGCGGCCCCGCTGAGCAAGTATTGAGTTGTGTACCGGATGCTTACTGATATATGGGAACCAGGAAACCGATGTACCTGGTTCACTGGATTGTAGAGGTATACCACATCGTCTCGTTAGACCTATGAGCCCGAGACGGCGTGACCAGTTCTACAGTCTAGTGTCCTGAGAAAGGTTGCCACATACGACGTAATGAAGGACGTCAGATTGGGTCTTCAGAGGCGGGCGTATGTGTCGAGTTATCCGGGTAGTGTTTGATTCGAATCACCGTCCCTCACGGTTATTGAGTACCGCTTGCTCACTGCGCTGTGACGTAGTAATCAAGTTGTGTGGAAATAGTTTGCAAAGTTTTAAATGCTGTTACGATAATTGGAAATTGCATGAAACCATGTTTGAAGTAGAGATAGAGCAAACTAAAGTTAATTTTTACCTTCGGACAAGTAACATTGGAATGAAGCGTTTCTTGTTTGATTGTGGAGTTCCAATGTTGCTGGGCGCAAGGTCACTACTATTATGGCTAAAATTTGGAAGTTAAGGATAAACTCGTAGGCGAGTCTTTTCGCAAATGACAGGTTAAAGTCTTAAGTTATTTCCATCTAGAGTTTTATGCTTTAGGAGAGACGGTTAAGACTTGCTGAGCCTTTGTGCTCACTCTTGCTATATGAGTGGTTTTGCAGGTTAAGACGACATTATAAAGAAGGTTGTCCGGTGAGACTTGGAAACGTCCGAGTCATGTTACACATGGAGGACCTAGCCGCTGCCATGTCTTCGTGTTGCTAGCAAGAGGAGTCTGCGAGCTGGACCTCTTCTCGAGTGCTTCTTAGATATACGACGTGAGCTGTTTATATACTTCTGCTGTAGCTAATTTATGTAAATTATTTACAAAGAACATTTGTAAGCTTCCGCTTTTATTTATGTAATACAGTTTTCCTTATATGTGTGCTGTAGGGTGCCGCATAACACGGCACCACCCAATGTGATTCCCGGGCGAGGTGCCCCGTCCCCGTGAACGGGACGGCGGGCCCCCTCAGATCAAGCCCAAGAAAACCAACCCTTCGGTGCACCCACGAGTCTAGTTGCTCACCTCCAAAACTCAGCCTAGCCATTGATCACAGAGGGAGAATTTCATGATTTTCCCCCGGGCGGCTCAAACTGACCCCGAGGTAAGGAATTGCAAAATTCATCCTCAATTCGTGTTGGTTGTACTCAAACTGCACACACAAAATCTTAACTACCTAGCACACCTCCTCCCTTGATTTTAGACCAAAAAATTGAGTGTAGAGCAAGGAATCCGAGTTCTTTTCAATGGAGTATCGCCAGACCACGTCGGGAGGACGGTGCCGATGGGTTTGGAGAGCTCCCCGGCTGTTTAAACCCCATGTCGACCTTCTACACGATCCCCTGGTGCTCTAGAGCCAAGAACCCGGTCATTTGGTGGAGAATTCACCGTGCACGACCTCGCCGGAGCTCTAGGCCTTGCTGTTGCCGGTGCGCGATGGTTTCCGGTGAGATTCGGCCACCAGCGACCTCACCAACATGTTCAGGGTGGTGGAAAATGGGGGAGCGGCCAGCAGGGGGTCGGGAGGTGGCCGGGAAGGCCGGTCCGGTGACCCTCGCCGGAGAGAGCCGCCACTGACCCTGTCTGGCACGAGGTTGAAGATGAGGGATGACAGGTGGGGCCCACGGGCAGTGTTTAAACTTTTCCAGATTTTCCTAATTCGGTTCAAACTTTGGACAGCCATAACTTTGTGTTGGAACCTCCAAAAATTGTGAAATAAATTTTGTTGGATTCCTCTCAGAGAATACTATCCAGGTTACAGCCCTATGGTTATGAAAATATCTGTTTTTGGCTCATTAATTAAATTAAGAAAAATCCTGTAGGAATTTTTACAGGGGTTCTGTTTATTTGAAAATTCTCAAATTTGGGAAGGATATCCTTCCAAAAATCATTGAACTCCAGTAAGAATTTCAGAGTCATTGGACCTCATTTGCTTGGCCAAATGTGGTGTCAATCCTTTATGTCTCTGAAAAATGGGAAAATAACAGAGACATTTTCAGCATTTCTTATCAATTTCCAAAATTCATATCTCTCTGTTGGTAGCTCCAAAAATGGTGAAACAAATTTTTTTAGAACCACGGAGACCTACCCTACTTAGATCTTCCACTGTTAGACATGTTAAAACTCCAGATTTGGGCTCAAAATTCAGAGAAGCCTTGTACTTGTGGGAATTTTGGAGACTATAAGGTGCAATGAAATTTCTCCAAATTTTGCTCAGATCATCCTTATAGAGTCTAGTATCCACTGGAAAAATCCCAAAGCCAATCATGGAACCTAAATAGTAGTAGCTATGAATAGAAGTTTAATTCTTATAAGTCCTTAACACTTATACATAAATTTTGCTACATTTCATATAGTGACCAAAGTTGAGGACGCACCGGAGCCATTGGACGTCCTCCCACCTGAAGCTAACTTTCTGTTTGACTCACAACCAGGCAAGCCCCGATTTGCATTTAAGTACTTTCGCAAATTCTTTATTTGTATCACTTATGTTTAAGGTGAATTGCTTGCATTAGAGTTAGGGTGATTGAAACCTCACTTGCATAACCTTTAAATCCTATGGAGGGTTGAGTAGCTTACAAACTCGACGAGTAGAGAATGCCATGCTAATTTTCTTAGGATCTCGGTAGAAGTCGAGTGGTTGGAATCTACTCGTGAGATAGGTATTTATTCACATGGTATGGAAAGAGGTAGATAATGGCTTAAGATTTTAAAACTGAGACCCAGCAGGGGGGATAGGATGCAGTGAGCGGAGGTCTCACGTGCTTAGCCCTGTTGGTGTCGATTGAGAACCGAGCCGTGTGCGGCCCTGCTGGACAAGTATGAACAGTACCAGATGCATACTGGCATATGGAAACCAGGAAACCGATGTGATTGGTTAACCTGGGTGCCGAGGCTTACCCAACCGTTTTATAGGAGTGGGTTGAGGGTAGCAAGGTGTAAAGCTGCCGGTGGGCACAGACACGCTTCACGCGGGGACCTCCTGCCCGTTACGGATGGACCGGTTCGGCATGTGGGTTTCCTTTGAAAGGTTGTTGCATACAACAGAGTAGGAAGGTGTGAAGCACCATGCTTCTGAAAGTGGGTGTATGTGACGTGTTATCCGGGTGTCTCCTGATTGCAATCACCGTCCCTCACGGTTATTTGAGTACCACTTGTTCACTGCGCTGTGACGTAGTAAGAAGTGAAATAAGCCAACTGAATATGTTGTATTGAACTATTAATGTCTTGAAACCTTGTATGCTGTAATTGTAAAGCTAATTAAGTTTATATTCCACTTTGGGAATCACCACATCGGAGGAAACCGTTTCTTGTCTGATTGTGGACTTCTGATGTGAGGGCTGCCTAAGGCACATGAAACTGTTGCTATAAAACTGAAAGTAAGGATCAACATGTAGGCGTGTCTTTATTGCAAAGCCCTTTTCCTATATTACCCATCCCTGCATGTAGAGTTCCATGACTAGGGTTGTCGGTCAATCCTTGCTGAGCCATCGTGCTCACGGTTGCAATATTTGAGCTGTGTGTAGGTGAGAGTTATGAGGAAGGGTCCGAGGATGAGGCGATGCCCCTGTAGGGGTACACGGCCGAGCTGGAGCCCTGCACGCCACCGTGATCCTCGGTTCTATGTTGCTAGTGTGTAGCGTCCCCGGGCTGGACGGCTGCACTTTTGCTTCGTTAGAATGAGAGAGTATCTATGTATAAGAATTCAGCTGCATAATTATGTGTAAAAGTCACAAAAATGCAAAGTCAATAAAGTGAATGTTAATTCCCATTTGTGTTGGAATGCATGAAAATGGGACTTACAAAAAAAACTTTGTACACGTGATGATGCACATGGGTGTCCAACCAAACGAGTTCTCACATTCATTTGAAGGTGTTTAGGCAAGGTTGAATTAAACACCATGTGTAAAGTTCTCACATGTAAGGGGGAGTTTAAATTCAGATTTTGAACTCAATTGTTCCCCTCAAGTTGCTGCCAAAAATTTGGAGCATACAGGTATCCTCACATCATTGAATTCGAGGAAATTCATGGTGGCCACATCCTGTTTTCAGGGTGGGCTAAAAAGGAGTCAAATATGACCATTTCCAAATGTGAGCTGAATTCAAAGTTGAAAGTGAACTTCACACTGAATTCGGTTTATTCAAACTTCAGTCCACGTTTAAACCCCCGAAATATCAGATTGAGGTGATTTACTGGAATGAAGACCTTTTGGAAACATCTGGAGGATAAGAGGAGTGAGGGGGTAGACCCCACATGTCATTGGGCCGCTTTAACTTGCTCCCGAAGACTTCCTCTGTTCGGTGTCGAACGCAACCCGAGCCTCCTCAGAGCGCCAACGAGGGCAGCCACATCCAGCTTCTTACATCGAGCTGGCGATCTGCTCGTGGCTTCAACACCTCACGGAGTGATCCTCTCACTCACTAACCGAGCTGCAACCGGAGGCCACCTCCTCGCTGTTTCTGTCGTGCTGGCGACCAGCTCGTGGTATTGAGTAGGGTCCGGCGTAATCTTTTACTCACAAAAAAAGCAACCCCGGGTGTTATTTCCCCTCGCACAGGAACTGAATTCGAGCCGCCGAATTTAAAGTTTTGAATCTAACGGATGGTTAAATCCCGGTAATCAAATTCAGTTTGTGGAATTTTCTGCAAATTTTAAATTTGAATTTGGGAGCCACTGTTGTTTAGTGGGGAGACTACCGGTGGGACGGGCGTGTCAGTGAACAGAGACAATAATCAAATTGTGTCTGTGTGCGCGCGCCACCGAGGCAACCACCGAGCTGCTGCTCGTGTCTTGCTTCTGAAGAAAGTCAACTTCGGTGGGGAGGGCGATAGCCACGGCAGTGCACAACTCAATTGCATGTTCTCTGCTCACAGGATGTTTCTCCTCGCTTCGTTGCACACGCACGCCCAGAAGCAGAAGAAAAACACCCCGTGCGTCTCTGCTCCTCACCCCTGATCAACCTACAGCCACTGTGGCGCCCAGCTGAGCCGACTATTAGGTGCACCGGCCTCCACTGGACGTCATCCGTGCCTCCACAGCTTGTGTCCATCGTCCTCCGGCCGGTGCCGAGCCAACTTTTTCCCCTCGGTGCAGCACGACATCGCCATCGCTGCTTCACGTCTTCCGGCCGCTCCAACGCCTCTCCCCACGACCAACACCTCCCTAAGGTGCGCCAAGGTGTGTGGATCATGCTTCCGTAGTCCCCTTGCTCTTCCCCATCGCCGGCTAGCCGGAATTCGGGTTTTACCGCCGGAGTATGTGTTGAACTGACATGAGCCAAATCTGGAAATTCATCCAACGTGGTTGATCATCGGTTCTACAATTCAAGCCACAGAAACTAGTAACCCTAGCGCTCTCCCACGCCAAAGAACGCATCAAACCGTCCACCACACTCCCCGGGCGACGAGAAATCGCCGGCGGCGGCAAAAACGGGTCGGTCCTCCGGTGAACCTCCTTTTCCTGCCATTTGCTGCAAGGATTGGCTTGCGTTCCATGTTCCCCGACCACTAGGGATGCTTTATGGCAACGTAGGTCGCTGAGAGAAGCTTATGACACACCAGAACGCGTAGATGCCGAGCTCCCGAGCCGCCCAGCCGGTGCCGACCTGTTTTCGGCCGTTTCCATGCGAGGAAACCTTGCCCGGCAGCTGCGCCACGTTCCAAGGATCGTGTAGGGCGAAACCGGAGCTAATTTGGTGGAGAAATTAGGGAGAACGAGCCGCACCACGATCTGTACTGGTGTGCACGCGCGTTCTCTTCCGGGAGGTTGAAGAAAGATCTAACGAGTGGGCCCCACGTTGAGTGCTCTGTAAAATTCAAACAGAAAGTTAGTGAAACTTGAAAAATCCATAAGTTTGGGAAGAAATCTCCAAAATTAGTGAGACAAATTGTTTTGGATTCCTAATAAGATGTACATTGCAGAGAAGCAAAGTTCTTGCTATGAAAATGCACATTATTTTCTGTGGAATTCCTTTTATGAAATCCTTTAGGGATTAATGCCAGGAAGGATTCTCAATGAAAAATTCTCAATTTTGGGCAGCCAGTGCTTTTCATAGTTCCTGATCTCCAGTAAAAATTTTAGGATTTTTGGAGCTGATTAAAAGGGCTTAATCAGTAGGTTATCTAAGGGTTAAATAATAGCTAAAAATCATAGAATTGATTTCCAGAAAAATGGTGCAAATTTCAAATGACCATAACTTTCAGTAGGAATGTCCAAAATTTGTGAAACAAATTTTGTTGGATACCTCTCAGTCAGTAGTTTGCTGAAATGCAAAGAAATTGATCTGAAGATCTCTGAAATTTTCTCCAAAATTCATCAAAATCAAATTTTTTGGAATTAATTCCAGAAGATCCCTGTTATGGAATTTCCTCAAATTTGGCCAGAATATTCCTCATGATATTAGTGATCTCCTGTAAAAACTTTAGTTTCATTGGAGTTAATTTGCTAGACTAAATTGCTTTCCAAAGTTCAGCCTTTATTTGGAAATTCAAATTATAAACAGAAACTTTTCAGAACTCCTGTCCAACTTCAAAAATTCATATCTGTCTGTTGGTAGCTCCAAAAATGGTGAAAATTTTTTTGTTATAACCATGGGGACATACCCTAATCAGATCTTTCACTGTTAGCCATGTCAAAACTCTAGATTTGGGCTCAAAATTCAGAGAAGCCTTGTACTTGTAGGAATTTGGAAGAATACATTGTGCAATGACATTTCTCCAAATGTTGCTCAGATCATCCTATGAGAGTCTAGTAACCACTGTAAAAATCCCAAAGCCAATTAAGGGACCTAAACAACAGTAGCTCTAAACAAAATGTACATCTTATATAAAACTTGCACTTATGCATGTATTTTGCTACATTTCATAATAGTGACCAAAGTTGAGGACGCCCCGGAGCCGTTGGACGTCCTCCCACCAGAAGCTGACTTCTCATTTAACTCGCGACCAGGCAAGCCCCGGTTTGCATTTAAGTACTTTTGCAAATTCTTCATTTGTATCACTTATGTCTAGGGTGAATGCTTGCATTAGAGTTAGGGTGATAGAAACCCCACTTGCATAACCTTTTTAATCCTATGAAGGGTTGGGTAGCTTACAGACCCGACGAGTAGACAAGGCCCTGCTAATATGCTTAGGATCTCGGTAGAAGTCGAGTAGTTGGAATCTACTCGCGAGGCAAGGTTTTATCACACGGTTTGGTCAGAATAGAAAATGGCTTAAGAGTGGAGAAAATGAGACCCAACTAGGGGGATAGGAATCAGTGAGCGGGAGTCTCAGGTGCATAGCCCTGTTGGTGTCGATTGAGGAACGAGTCGTGTGTGGGCCTGATGAACATGTATCGAACAGTACCGGATGGCATATTGACATAAGCAGGAAACCGATGTAATTGGTTAACCTGGGTGCCGAGGCTTACCCAACCGTAAATAGGAGTGGGTTGAGGGTAGCAAGGTGTAAATCTGCCGGTGGGCACAGTTACGCTCCACGCGGGGACCTCCTGCCCATTACGGATGGACCAGTTCGGTATTTGGGTTGCCTTTGAAAGGTTGTTGCATATAACAAAGTAGGATGGGGTGTGGAATAACACTTCTGAAAGTGGGTGTATGTAACGTGTTGTCCGGGTGTCTCCTGATTGCAATCACCGTCCCTCGCGGTTATTTGAGTACCGCTTGTTTACTGTTCTGTGACGTAGTAAGAAGAACAATAAGCCAGATGAATGATAATATGCTGTGATGAATTATTAATGTTTTGAAACCATGTTTGCTGTAGATGTAGAGCTAATTAAGTTTATCTTCCACTTTGGGCATCACCACATCGGAGGAAAGCGTTTCTTGTTTGATTGTGGACTTCCGATGTGAGGGCTGCCTAAAGCTCATTAAACTGTTGCTATAAAACTGAAATTAAGGATCAACATGTAGGCGTGTCTTTATTGCAAAGTCCTTGTCCTATATTATACCTCCTGGCATGTAGAGTTCCATGACTAGGGTGTCGGTTAAGTCTTGCTGAGCCATCGTGCTCACGGTTGCAATATTTGAGCTGTATGTAGGTGAGAGCTATGAGGAGGGGTCCGAGGACGAGGCGATGCCCCCGTCGGGGTACATGGCCGAGCAGGAGCCCTGCACGCCGCCTGATATCCGGTTACTTGCTGCTAGTGTGTAGCGTCCCCGGGCTGGACGGCTGCACTTTTGCATAGTTAGGATTTGAGAGTAGCTATGTATATAACTTCTGCTGTAATATTAAGTTTTGTAAAAAGACTTCCGCTGTTTTATATCAAATAAAAGTTTGTATGTTGTTCTTAATTCTTTTCGTGTGTGCTGTTGGGTGCCGCATCGCACGGCATCACCCTATGTGATCCTGGAGTGGGTGAACCATGGGGTGGTCCCCATAGACATGGTATCAGAGCCGCATTGGGAATAGCACGCTTGAAAAGAGCCTATTTTGAAAATTTAAAGTAGTCGAGTGAGGATTAGTCTTATGCCGACATAAGGTCTATTATAGTAGTAGCTACTAAGGTGGAATTGCTAACATACTTGTTATTAATTTGTAACGACGCTCCAATGTCAGGTAAGTGGTAAGGTACGCCACCGCAGGTGGATCAATTGCGGTAAGCTCGCCACACGAGCAATAGTATGGAATGGTATACCGTGGCTTGGCACGGTAGTGAATATGAGTCTCTGAACCTTCTCATGGTTCTGAGAGCATATTGAAACGCTGATCTCCAGCGTGCTTTAGGTAAAAGTGAGAATACCCCATCGTGTGGTAAGCAACACGATAGTATGCAACTCTTGAACGTTCAATGTTCAAAGGGCCATACGCAGCGCTCGCCATCGGCGTGCCTCAGTGGTCATGAGGCAGTAGGTGGTATCCGTTGGGTTGATAAAAGTCCAAACCGTGATGACCCGTTCATGCTCTACTAGGGTTCCCCGTCGTGTGGTGTGAAAACACGACCATGTACCTTGATACATGGCTTGACTCAAGGACGATCCGTATGGCAATGATACGGACCGTATGTTTTTACTATGATATGAAACTGCCTGAAATGTCAAAAATCTTTGTGTGCACCATTATTGTGTGTTCTTCTATAGGTACACTAGCCACATTAGTGCATGACATTTAGCAACCGTTTGTGAGTGACGTTCTTAGTTCCACCATTTGACACGTATATGCCGGAATACCGGCTTGGGATTTTTCTTTGGTGAGGAAACGTAGTACCGAGACTGCATAAAAAGATATTTTTAAAGCAAAGAGTCAAAATTAAGTTTAGGATTCCATTTAGGGGTTATTGAACTCCCAGATTGAACTAAGAGTCAATTGGGAGTATAGATTCAATCTCTAAAACTTAGGAACAACCTCCCCTGTTTTCGGCAGAAATTTTGCTGAACTTAAACAGGGTATAACATAGGATTGGTTGAACCAATGAAGGTGTATGATACTATTCTGGAAATGTTTCGAAGTCCTCTACAACTTTTCTGTAGAGCTCCAGCACAGAATCTCCTTCCAAATGGATGAAAATATCAGATGAGTATGTAATGTCCAGAAACAGGACAAACCAAAAATGCTCTCTGGAATTCTCTGTATATCGACCACAACTTTCTGTAGAAAAATTCCGAAGGGTCAGGTAAGACACCATTAGAAAGGGAATGAGATATTCTACAACTTTATAATTCAAAGTTTTGCCAAAACTGGAGCAGAATTAATTGGAATTGTGATTGAAACTAGGTACCTCTGGGGAGGTGCTGTCAAAATCCTGCCAGAAATTCTGTTAACTTTGAACCATCATATCTTTTGATCTAGGAATGCAAATAGATCATATAAATACATTTTTGGAGAGCTTGGTAAGTTCTTTACAATTTTTCTGTTCAACCCCAGGACAGAATACTCCTGTAGAGAGGTGAAATTCACAGTACAAGTGAAACTGACCGGAGTATCAAAGTCTGCGCATAGTTTCTATACTTTTTTGGATTTTGGTTATGAATTCCTGTATAAGAATTGTAAAAGGTGAAATCTTACAATTATAGAAAGCTTATGAATCATGTTTTCACTTTGTAAGTATGAGTTCGGTCCATATATGTTTCTAACTGTATGGAAAAATTGACCTAAAGTGAGCACGTACAGGGGAGGTGCTGCTGAAAGTCTTTCAGAATTTCTGTCAACTCTAGAAGCTCATAAATTATGATCTAGAACTTGGTTGAATGCAAATAAGCACTCGTTGGAAATATATGGAAGTCTTATCCAACTTTTCTGTTCACTGCCACAACAGATCAAACATTGAATTAGGATTTAAACCATCGAACAGAAGATGGTTCAGTTTCTGTACCTTGCTGTTGTTGGACCATAACTTCAGGTATACCTTATTACCAAAGGCTGTGTGATATAGATCTGGAAGGCTATGGTTATGCATTACCTTCCCATAAGAACATTATGGATTAAGTTTTCAATTTCCTACATTGGAACTTAAGGGGGGAGGAGTGCATCCATGTAAACCATAGCATTGATAACCAAGGGGCTATACACCGAAGTATGACATTACCAAGAGACAAGAGAAAATTACATTTTTATGTAATCAAAGTTCAAGTACAAGATCTGTCATCATCGAGGAAGATGTAGTTTTAGCGTCTTCACCACGTACACACATATGCTCGTTAGAATCACAAGACTTGAGAAAACAAGACTAGGAGCTAGAACTAGTAGCTAGTGTTTCACGCTAAACGGGTATTGTGAAGCCTCAGGAGAAAAGAGAAAGTGAGGTCAACGTAAGAATAGAGATTTCCTAGGTTAAGTTATTATGGAGTATTTCCCAACGATCTTGTCAAACATTTGACATATTTTACTTAAACTTGATCACCACATGAAAGTGTCATGCCTTGTTTAGCACCTTTCTTGACAAAGTTATCTGTACTTGGCAAAGTTTGAGATGCTTCTTAACCATGTTTGAATTATCAAACTGATTCTTGGTCAGACTATAAAAGATGATGCACCATACATATTGAAAAGCATTGAGAGATGTGTAACCTATTGTGCACAACGCCTTGTATGCACTATACGTATCCACCGTTTTGCATCATACATATGCACCATTTTGCATCATACATATGCACCGTTTGCACCATACCATATGCAAATGCATTGCACCATATAACATGTGAAATACCAAAGTACTGAGCAAGATTGTGTTCCTCTCTTCAAACCATTAAGCGGTGTCTAAAGAAATTGATCAAGCTGTTGATTCTACCTCATTGGACAATACAAGGGAAACCAGTTACTCAAAATCCGTTGTACCTAAGAAAGTTTTAAGCTTTCATCTATGTCTTGTTTAGCTCCGAGCGCAATAATTGTTAGAACTAAACTAATTTCTCATCGCGGGGCCAACAAATCGATTGCTCAACCTCGTGGCAATCCTTGAACACAATCTAAATTCTTGAGAGATCATATGGTGACTTTGACAACCTTGTGGTCACCATAGCTAGTTGACCTTTGCTATGTTGGTAACATAAGTGAAATTGACTTGTGCTGCTCTTATGTTCAAGCAAAGCAATCGGTTTTGGCTAAAGGGTTGAGATGCCAATTCGAGGCGAGATTTCCGATTCATTGTTTAATCTCACCAAACATCTCGATTCATGTTTGGGGAAGTACTACACTAAGGTTCTAAGGACTCAGTTAATCTAGACAAGTATTCGTTATCCATGTCAAGATTAGTACAGTAAATATACCAGTCAATTGACCCGGTTAATATGAGTCTACAGAGTTTTACAGACTAATCAATACCGTCAAGGGATGTACTATGGAAAATCTAGAAGATCGTTATATCCCTTCGATGTGTTATCGTCATATTACCGATAACATTCCCTACTCTCCTCTTCTCGTTGGAATCTCAGGATGAGATTCTTTCAAGGGGGAAGGAATGTAAAAGTCCAAAAAATGCAAAGTCAATAAAGTGAATGTTGATTCCCTTTTATGTTGGAATGCATGAAAATGGGACTTACAAAAAAATTTTTGTACACGTGATGATGCACATGGGTGTCCAACCAAACGAGTTCTCACATTCATTTGAAGCTGTTTAGCCAAGGTTGAATTAAACACCATGTGTAAATTTCTCACTTGTAAGGGGGAGTTTAAATTCAGATTTTGAACTCAATTGTTCCCCTCAAGTTGCTGCCAAAAATTTGGAGCATACAGGTATCCTCACATCGTTGAATTCGAGGAAATTCGTGGTGGCCACATCCTGATTTCAGGGTGGGCTAAAAAGGAGTCAAATATGACCATTTCCAAATGTGAGCTGAATTAAAAGTTGAAAGTGAACTTCACACTGAATTCGGTTTATTCAAACTTCAGTCCATGTTTAAACCCCTGAAATATCAGATTGAGGAGATTTACTGGAATGAAGACCTTTTGGAAACATCTGGAGGATAAGAAGAGGAGTAAGGGGGTATACCTGATGGGGACATCACTCCTGCAGATATACAGAACACTCACATGGTAGACATGCAAGGTCCAATTACTAGAGCTCGAACACGACAATTGAATTTAGAGGTGAGCTCGTTCCTGAACAATTCTTTATATGTGAATTTTGAGAGTATGTTGCTACCTAATGGATTTATTATGATTAGGAACCATGGAGAGGACATGGACATACATGGAGAGGGGTTTGGAGGCGTGGAGAACCAGAAAATACGCCAACAAGAAGTTAGAGACCAAGCCCAACTCAAACTCGAGTCCAGCTCGGGCCCAGGAGCAGTCCACCTCAAAATGGATGCACAGGAGGCATACTGACTCCGTTTTTGACGCTCTACATAGCACGGAAAGCTGAGAGGATATACTTTCCAATGGAATTGGCCCCACATCAAAATTCCATAGGAGTCCACGGGAAACTTCGAAACAATATAAAGTTTAGAGTCTGTCAGGGTGTTGCATCACCTAGATGGGCCATTGGGCCTTGTATCGAGTCCAAGTCCATTATGTACGTGTCTTAGGGTTAGGTCACGACCCCAGCACCCCCTTAGTCGTCCTCCACCTCCTTTATACCCCCTAGCCGCCGTCACAAAAAGCTGGGTTTCGCTTAGATTATTCTGTCAAGAACAGTTTCGCCGTTCATCGGTTTGTGAGACCCCAACTTGAGTGCTTCATATCTTTCAGCAATTTGGTTGCATTCTTTCTTGTTCTTGCTTGTTTTCTTTGATTCGCAGGCAAGGATTAGCCTTCTTGGCGAGGTCAACCGTGCAATATAGGTTGATAACCTGAGGAGACGTGGTGCTGCGATTGCAGGGTTCAGAACGTGTTGTTCGGAAGCCGGATCGATTTGTGTCAAGTCTCCACCAAATCGAGAGTTATCAGAACCTTTCGGAAGATCGGGACCCCTGTACACATCAATACCCCACATGTCATTGGGCCGCTTTAACTTGCTCCCAAAGACTTCCTCTGTTCGGTGTCGGACGCCACCCGAGCCTCCTCAGAGCGCCAACGAGGGCAGCCACCTCCAGCTTCTTACATCGAGCTGGCGACCTGCTCGTGGCTTCAACACCTCACGGCGTGATCCTCTCACTCACCAACCGAGCTGCATGCGGAGGCCACCTCCTGTCTGTTTCTGTCGCACTGGTGACCAGCTCGTGGGATTGAGTAGCTTCCGGCGTAATCTTTCGCTCACAAAAACAGCAACCCCGGGTGTAATTTCTCCTCGCACAGGAACTGAATTCGAGGCACCGAATTTAAAGTTTTGAACCTAACGGATGGTTAACTCCCGGTAATCAAATTCAGTTTGTGGAATTTGCTGCAAATTTAAAATTTGAATTTGGGAGCCAGTGTTGTTTATGGGGGAGACTACCGGTGGGACGCGCATGTCAGTGAACAGAGACAATAATCAAATTGTGTCTGTGTGCGTGACACGACCCCAAGGTCTTGTCGAGCCAGGATCACGCTGAGGGGGGCTGCGTTGCACAGCACCGGATAACACACATCAAAGGTACAAAGCGGAAGCGAAATTTTATTACATAAACAAGTTTATGAACATGTTTACATCAAAATAAGTCCAGTCTACACTCACGGGCATAGACTACGCATCAAGTCCACGTTCAGCCCTTGAACGTGTCCTTGCTAGCACACGCACACTAACTCTGCGGCGTGCACGACTCCCACTCGACGGGGTTCCCCTCCTGGGGTTCCGTCTCTTCTTCGGGAGTCCCTTCCTCATCGAACCCTACAAAAGCTTCAAACACAAGCAGTGAGCACGAAGGCTCAGCAAGGCTGACCCGTCTCTCCTAAACATGGAACTTCTACATGAGGGGTGATGGGTTACATGAGGTAAAAATCATTTGCAAGGACTTGCCTAATTAGTAGAACCTTACTTTCATGTTTTAGCAGCAGGTTGTGGAGAACCTTACGCTAAGGCACATGAGAGAGCCGCTATCACACAAGAAACACATTTCTCTCATGTACTTTGCCCAAAGTTGAAAAGAACTTTAGTTAGCTCTAAACTACAGCAAGTCATTAGCAATCAAGTCCATCTTTCAATCAGCAACATTTTAACATGCAACTAGCCTGTTCTTTCTATGTCATGGTACAGTGAACAAGTGGTACTCACTGACCGCGTGGGACGGCGATTATAATCAATTTACACCTGCAGGGTTACCCGAACAACACGTCACGTACGCCCATACTCGATGTTGCCTATAACAACCATCACGGACACCGTACGCAACCACCTTTCACCCGTCAGCCAAATATTGAACCGGTCCCATCGTCCCGAGCAAGAGGTCTTTGCACGCGCATCTCAGTGCCGCCAGCCGATTCACACCTCGAGCTCTCAACCTACCCTCTAAACGACGGGCAATGCCTCAATACCCATCTACCCGAGTTACATCGGTTTCCCGGTTCCCATATATCTTGTAGGTCTTCGGTACTGTTCTAGCTTGTTCAACAGGCTCGCACACGGCTCGGTCCTCAATCGACACAAGCAGAGCTATAGCACACAGGCCCCAAAGTCCTGCTGCCCTTACTCTCCGCTCGGTCTCATTTTTCTTGCCATGTGTATCATGTGCTATCTCTACCCGAGTCGAGTGCCTCTAGACTATGCTCGCAAGTAGTTCCAACTACTCGACTTGTACCGAATCCTACACTATCTTAGCATTGCAGTAGCTAACGGGGTTTGCAATCCTAATCCCAACCCATGGTTTTCTTGGCTATGCAGTTGGGTTTCCAAACAAAACTCTAATGCAAATAATAAAGTAATCAAGTAAGTGCTCAAAACAATAAAAATTTGTAAAAGGTTAATGCAAACCGGAGCTTTCCTTGCTGCTCTTGGTTGTAGGCTAGCTGTTCCTCCAGAGTAACGAAGTCTAGGACTTCGGGTTCCTCCTCGACCTTAGCGACTACATGATAGAAGGGGTACATGTATCAATTTAAATGCATTTGTATTAAGTTTGATCTTGTGAAGCTTATAAGTCCCACTAGACAGACTCAATGACTATGAACTGTTTCTGTGGCTTGGTTACAACCTAAACAGAGACTTGGTCAAGTTTTAATTGCAGCAAAACTCATTTGAGCCCTCCACAATTAATCATGTACTTGACCTTTATTGAAGGCTTTTAGGATGTTCTAAGGACTTTCATGAAACAAACTATGACTTTCTGAAAACTAGATTTTCAGAGGGTTCTAATGGAGTTGGTCTCACTTAATTTGAAGGTTCCTAGCTAAAGATATGAGCTAAACAATTTCAGAGAAAATTATGAAAATGTTTCTGGACATTTTCTATTGTCTCTGGAACAGTTTCACTAATCACACCATTAGGTGGATCAAATGAGCTCAAATGGATCTGAAATTTTTATGGTAGTTCAGGGATATTTTGGTGAACATTCCAGCAAAATTTCAGGATTTTCCTCCAAAGGATTCTCCAGTTAAAATTCCAAATATTTTAAATTTTGAGGAATTAATTCTGGAGAAATAAGGATTTTCATGAAGTGAAACTTGATTTTCTGGAAAGTGCTCAGAGAGCTGAATCCAACAAAATTTGGTTCACTCGATTTGGAGCTTTCTAGCTCAAGTTATGAGGATTTGAAGTTTGAAGGAAATCTGAAAATCGGGGAAAAAGTTTAAACTTGCCGGGGCCCGCAGGGACACGTGTTGAGCGCCGAGGCGACAGCACACAGCGGCCCACAAGGTTTTTGCGCGCCAGCACACCCGATCCCGGCCGCAGCCTGATCCCGATTTAAAATATCGGTCGCTGACAGCTGGGGTCCACCCCCTTCTTCAACCTCCCGACGCCCGCGCTCTGCCGCTGGGGTATCTCGCCGGAGAGCTCGCCGTCGGCTCCTGTAAATATCCAAACTTCACGATTTTGGCCGCCTCTGCCTATTTCCACTTGGGGAACAGGATTCTCGGGTCAGCTCGCCATGAAAATGGCCGCCACATGGTCGGCGACGAGCAGCAGCCTCGGGAGAACATCGGCCGTGTTGCCCGTCCTCCCTAGCACCTAACCCGATCGAGCTAAGGGTCGTGGAGCATCAGTGGACCATAGGAAAGGTCGACATGAGCTCTACGGAGCTCAGGAAGGGCTGTGTTGGGCTGTCACCGTGCGACCTAGGCTGAAATCGGGATTTCCACTAAAACTCGAAGAACAGCGGCTTCTCTCCACGGTTCTTCGTGGTTCCTGCTCCTATGGACCCGCACGGGCTACTAGAAGTGATCCTCTCCATGAGAGGACGAATGATGCAGTGTGGCTTACGCATTTCTCGGATCGGTGCAAACCTCACTTTTGCACACCGTCGCGAAAACATGAAATTCCGGCTTGAGCAGCGCTTGTCACGCTGCCGGAGCTTGCGGAAAAGAAAGAGGGGTTGAAGGCGAACCTCTTTGCTGTTCACAGCTTCGTGAACAGTGGGCTGTGGTGGCCGGAAGGGCGGTTCCCGCAGCGGCGGCTTGAGCTGAACCGGCAGAGGAAGGATCGGCGCGGTGGAGCTCGGGGAAGACCGCGCAGGGTCTGGAACCGATGCGAAGGTGTCGAAGATAGCTTGGCGCACCCGGTGCTGGTCTCAGATTGCCGGGAGGGTCACTGGATCGGCCTGGCGATGAGGGACCGAAAATTCAATCGGGCGGCGAGGAGTTTCAGTCTGTTGGGCGACAGCGCGTCGGGGTAGGGTTGGGGAGCACCGGCGGCTGCTCGGACGCCTAGATAAGGGTCCCGGGAGTCGGTTCAGCGACCGTGGGCAGCAAGCAGGTGGTGGCGTGGCGGCCTCCCCTCGGTGGCGATCTCGGGAGAAGCTAGGGGACCCGAGTACTGAAAGTCCACTCGGTTGATCTCCTTCAGTGGCTGACATGTGGGTCCCACTTCCAATTTTAACCTCTGAAATTTACTTCTAATCACTGTTGTAAACAGTGAGTCCCAATATACCCATGGTGATTCAAATTATTCACCCATGAGCCATTTGAATTGGTTAGAATTCAAATGGGGTTTGGTTTGAATGAATTTCAGCACAAGTGCAGTTTGAAATTCAAATAAAGTTTGAATTTGCCCACTTAGCTCATGTCAAGATGAACTCCAAATGGAGTGAAAATTGGTGTGTGAGCTCACAAAAATATGCTGAATAAGAATATGCCTCAATTCATGGGATAAAACAGTTTGAATTTGAATGTGGTTTCAAACTGCCCTCTTCCTAACTATACCCAAAATGACCTCAAAAAGGTTTTGAATTTGGGTGAAACTTGGCATGGACATCCTTAGCAATGTGTAGGAGTTTTCATATGTCCAGCCCCTCTATATAACATGTGGAAAATACCACTTTTGTAATATGTGAGTTTGTTTTCTAATGAGCATGTTGATGGTGGTTACTTGCTCTTCATTTGTGTTCATCAACTTTCCTCAAATGAGGTGTGTGTGTATGGTGATGAACACCTCAAATATGTGTCAAAAACTGAGGCCCTTACATTCCTCCCCCCTTAAAAGAATCTCGTCCCAAGATTATAAGGTGAAAATGAGAGAGAGGACGGTGGAAATTTACCGGATATGCGACGTGAAAAGTTGGGTTATTGGCGCGAAGAAATCCTTCACTCTCCCATGTCACTTCGTCCACGGAGTGATTACTCCATAGAACCTTGTAGAACCACAACGTACGGTTGTGTGTGGTTCGGGCCTTTTCATCAATAATCTGCACCGGTTCCTCTCGATAGGTGAGATCCGGTTGCAGTTCTTCAATGTCTTCCAGCTGAACGGTAGTTGATAGCTTAAGACACTTCCTCAGCTGGGCAATGTGAAAGACGTCGTGCACACCAGAAAGTGCTTCTGGTAATTTTAGCCGGTATGCCACTGATCCACATCTTTCGGTAATCTGGAATGGACCGATGAATCGGGGTGCCAACTTTCCCCTCACCCCGAATCTGTTTACGCCCTTCATTGGAGACACCCGTAGATATACGTGATCTCCAACATCGAATTGTAATGGGCGCCTTCTCCGGTCCGCATACTGTTTCTGCCGGGATTGGGCGGCTTTGAGGTTCGCTTGAATCAGTCGAACCTTTTCTTCCGTGTTGTTGACAAGGTCAATCCCGAAGGTAACCCTTTCGCCAGACTCACACCAGTTCAATGGTGTGTGGCATTTCCTTCCGTATAGCGCCTCGTAGGGCGCCATCATTATGCTGGCTTGGTACCCATTGTTGTACGAGAACTCGGCTAACGGCAAGTGATCATCCCAATTCTTGCCGTGGTTGATAGCGCAAGCTCGTAGCATGTCTTCCAAGATCTAATTTACCTGCTACGTTCGCCCGTCCGTCTGCGTGTGGTATGCTGAACTACGGATCAGCTTCGTCCCCAAGGCAGCGTGTAGCTGCTCCCAAAAACGGGACACAAATAAAGTGCCCCGATCCGATATGATGGTACGGGGTACGCCGTACAAGCATAGGATCCGTGAGATGTATAGTTCAGCGTACTTCATGGCGTTGTAGTTGGTGTTGACCAGGATGAAATGGGCAACTTTGGTGAGCCGATCGACGATCACCCACACAGAATCATGTTTCTGCAAGGTGGTGGGTAAACCGACGATGAAGTCCATGCTCACACCCTCCCACTTCCAGGCAGGAATGCCCAGTGGTTGCAGCAGTCCCGGTTTCCGCATATAGTCTGCCTTCACTCTTCGACATGTATCACACTCGGACACGTATTTTGCAGTCTCACGCTTCATCCGTGTCCACCAAAACTTGCTTCTGAGTTCTTGATACATCTTGTTGCTGCCGGGGTGAATAGAAAACTTTGATAAGTGAGCCTCATCAAAGATCTTCTTCCATAATTCCGGATTACGGGGTATGACGATCCGGTCCTTGAACCATAGGACGCCGTCTCCGTCCTTCCGGAAACATTTCAGCGCCCCACTGTCTACACGTCTCCGCAAATGCGACATGCCCTTGTCATTCTTCTGGGCTGCCGCTATCTCTTCACGGATGGTGGGGATCAAAGCTAGGTTGTAGAGAGCTCCATGTGGAATTACATGTAGTGGTGGTTCGCTCTCTTCCAACGGTGTGATGGTCAGATTGTTGACGTGTGACTTGCGGCTCAGCGCATCAGCCACTACGTTTGCCTTGCCCGGATGATAATGGATCTCTATTTCGTAATCCTTTATCAATTCTAACCATCTTCGCTGCCTCATGTTCAACTCCTTCTGAGTGAATATGTACTTGAGGCTTTTGTGGTCGGTATATAAATGTACGAGGTTACCGAGTAGGTAGTGCCTCCACATTTTTAGTGCAAGTACCACGGCAGCGAGCTCCAAGTCGTGGGTTGGATAATTTTGCTCATGGTTTCTAAGCTGCCGTGATCCATACGCGACCACTCTTCGGTCTTGCATCAGCACACATCCGAGCCCAATGCCGGATGCATCGCAGTACACATCGAACAGTTTTGTTGTGTCTGGCTGCGCCAAAACCGGTGCTGATGTCAGGTGCTTGACTAAAGCCTTGAATGCTGCTTCACATGCTGGACTCCAAACATATTTGGTAGCCTTCTTCAGCAGCTCTGTCATTGGCTTGGCAATCTTCAAGAAGTTCGGAATGAACCTCCGATAATATCCCGCGAGTCCGAGGAAACTCCGTACCTCGTGAACAGTTCTCGGGGATTTCCAATTCAGCACTTGAGTGATCTTGCTCGGGTCCACAGCGATACCCTCCACTGAGATGATATGCCCAAGAAAAGGCACTTGCGATATCCTGAACTCGCATTTGCAGAATTTCACGTATAGCTTGTCATCCCGCAGCCATTGCAAGACTATACGCAGATGTTTCTTGTGATCTTCCTCCGACTTGGAATATAACAGGATGTCGTCGATGAAGACTACGACAAACTTGTCCAGCTCCGGCATGAATACCGAGTTCATTAAAAACATGAAGTGAGCTGGAGCATTGGTGAGGCCGAAGGACATGACCAGGTACTCATAAAGTCCGTACCTCGTCGAGAAAGCTGTCTTCGGAATGTCCTCAGCCCTTATCTTAATCTGATGGTGCACGGATCTTAAGTCCATCTTGGAAAAGATCTTCGCTTCGACCAACCGATCAAACAACATGTCGATCCGTGGCAACGGGTACTTGTTTTTGATGGTTACGACATTTAATGGGCGATAGTCCACGCAAAGCCGTAACGTCTCATCCTTCTTCTTTACAAATAATGCCGAACAACCCCATGGCGAGGAGCTCGGCCTAATAAAACCCTTTTCCAGGAGGTCCGTGAGCTGAGTCTTTAGTTCAGCCAACTCCTTGGGCGCCATCTTGTACGGCCTTCGGGATATTGGCATGGTTCCCGGTGCAAGTTCAATCTTGAACTCCACCTCTCTATCGGGCGGCATCCCCGGTAAATCGTCCGGGAATACGTCAGGGAACTCTCGGACTACTGGAATATCTTCCAATCTGATGGTTGTGGCTTGATAAACACTTGGAAGTTTTATTTCTGGACTTTCCAGAAATAATGAGTGAGACCCGTGCACTTCTGAGTTTAAGTGCACGACTCGAAGGACGGTGTCTAAAACAGCGCCATGGCGGGTTAACCACGACATTCCTAGGATGACATCGATCTTCTGTCCCTCTAAGATGAGGAGAGACGTGGGGTACACTCTACCCGCTAAGCATAATGGTGTTTTGAAAACCATTACGCTTTCTGAAATCCTCCCACCAGGTGAACAAATCAAATATGGACTATCGGTGGGTAGTATTTGCAAGCTATGTTTAGCCACGAAAGCTTGGCTAATAAAATTATGCGTGGCGCCTGAATCAAACAGTATTATAGCAGGATGCTGGTGGAGTTGGAACATACCCGCAAGGATTGGCTCGCCCTCCGGCACGTCCTCTATGGAAAGCGGGTGGACGGTGCTGGGCCTAGGTTTTGCCCGCCGCGCATTAGTAGGGTTCCGGGGTTGATTCCTCCCCGGAAACTGCGGTGCCACTCCGCCGCCTTGCCTCTCCGGGCAACTGCTAGCGAAGTGTCCTGGACGACCACACTTGTAACATGTGTCCGCTGCGGGTGTAGTGCTCGGGGGACGAAATCCCGGCATGCGCTGCTGAGGTGCATACGCACGAGGCATCGCCCGCTGCTGCTGTTGTTGCTGAGGTGGTACTGTCAGTGCCGGCCTGAATGCCGGTGAAGAGTACGGCCGACTGCGGAATGGCATCGACCGCTGTGGTGGCTGCCAGCGTGGACCTGATGGTGGGTGATTCACCATCCGAAACTTCTGAGAAGGACCGCCTCCTTCTCCGCTGCTCTGTGGTGCGCTTCGCTTTCTCTCCGCCGCCGCTAACTACTTGCCGGAGTCCTCCTGAACAATCGCAGCATCAATGATGTCGCTGAGGCTGCCGCGATTGAACATCGCCAACTTGTCCTTCAGGAGCGGGTTAAGCCCCTGGTAAAAGTGGTCCTGCCGCTTCTCGTCAGTATCTGCATGATACGACGCGTAGAGCGCGAGATCGTTGCAGGTGTAAGAACTCCTGCGTCTTCCTCTTCATCAAACCTGGCGGTATATGATAGGCCCTGAAGGCCGTCCGGAACTCCGTCCAGGTCATCACTCGGTCGGTGGGCTGTGAAGCACAGAAGTTGGCCCACCACGCGCTCACGGATCCTTGGAGCTGCTGGACCTCGAACTGAGTCTTGCGCTGCTCGCTTATCTGGAGCAGCCCGGACTTCATCTCTACTGCGCGGAGCCAGTTGTCCGTGTCAAGAGGTTCATCCGCCCTTGAGAATACCGGGGGATGAGTAGCCAGCAAGTTGGAGTAGGAGCTTTGTTGACGCTCCTCACGGTCTTGACGTCTCTCTGGGCGAGACGTATTGGCGATAAGCGTTTGCAGCAACTCCGTGTGCTGCTGATGTGAACCCGCCATTGCCGCGACGATGTCGGCCAATGTAACCGTTGGCAGTCGCGGTGGCGGTGTTTGCTGTTGCTGTTGCTGCTGCTGTCCCGAGGAGTCCTCGGGAGGCTGTTGGGAGGTCTCTCCCCCTTGACTGGTACCGCCAACGTCAGGGTTGGCATGAGTCGCGTCATTCTGAAATTCAAAACAGCAGCGATTAGCACATGTCTTACTTTAATTCCATATGTAACAGTAGGTATTGAAGTGACACATGGATAATTCGCACAACATTCACATATATTTATAAAGCATAAACTTTATACAAGATACATTATTCTCGGGTCTCCGAGAAGTCGTGCTCATGTCGTCACTACCTATACATACGCTACTGTCTACACGACATGTCACCGATTACAAAATTTGGGCTACACTACCCTAGCTGCCCTACATGGCAACTGTAACCCCCTACTCGGAGTAGAACTCGACCTCCTGTGGGTCGTCCTCCTCCGGTACATCTGCTGGTGGCTCTGGATCTACCACCTCTTCTCCCATCCCGGGTTCTCCCATTGCTGGAAGACCCAAGACCACCGGTATGCCCAATACCGGAGGTACGAGGTCCTGCAAAGCATGCACCTCGTCCATAGACTGGTTGTAGTCCTCTTCCCAGCCTTGGCCTTCCTCAATAGCGTCGTCTCGCTCTTGAGCAAGGTCCTCATTCTGCTGGGTCAGATTCTGTACCAGTTCCTGTAACACCGCGATGTCGACACGGCTCTTCTTCTTTGCCTTCTTCAGACGATGCAACTGATTGTGCTGTTCATTCAGTCGCTTGATCGTCGGAAGGAGCACATTGCGGAGTGCGCTGTGAGCACTCTCGAAATGGTCTCCACGGCTCGTGCTCTCTTTGAGCTTTGTGGTGAGATGCTCCGTATGAACAGCTTGGCTGTCCATCACGGCGGTTCCCGCCCTCATCTGGAGGCTGAGATTTGCCTCCGCGGGGTTGTACCTTGGGCAACTCGGGTCCGTTGCTTCCAGGTACCTCTCTTCCCACACATGCTGAGCCCGTCCCTCCACCGGAACGAGCGCGTATGGAGTGCCCTCCATAGCCTGCACGTGTAGTTGGCAGAAACGTGACATGGTGTCACGGGCTGCCACTTGCCACATCCCTTCCGGTTGTCTTCCTCTCACCGTGATGGTGAACGGCACCCAACCGGGTGGCGTAGGTCCTGCAGAGACCTCGACATGGATTGTCCACGTCTTGTTCCCCTCTTCGCCTTCTTCCTTGGTGAAGTACTGCGGCATCTGGTTGTACCCGAAATATTGGAGCATTTGCCACAATGCTTCCGGGTAGCCGCTACGGTGAGAACAGTGGGACACCACCCACCCGTTCTCCAACTGTTTATCTGCTGTCATATGTAAAAATATATTTGAGAAATGTCAAATATTTATTTAAACAGTAAACCACTGAGTTATAACATAAGACATGTCATTGAACCCATAAAACTTGGAAACATAGTTCAAATTTTAAACAAATTTGACTGCTAGTCTGCTGTTCCCATGACAGCCCTGACCAGTTTCCATTTCAACCTGATTTAGGCCATATTAACGGCAAAACCAATTCTAGAGATCAACATCAAAGTTAAAGCTAACTTTAATAGCTTTCCAGAAAGTATTTGCTTGGCCTAAGATCTGTCCTGATTTATGAGATGTCAAAGTTAACAGAATTTCTGGAAACAATTGGGCAGCACCTCTCTGCTATAGGTACTGATTTGATCCAAGAATTCCAGTTAATTCTGTTCCTAATCTGACAAAACTTTCTGTTACAAAGTTGTAACCTATATCATAAGCTTTCCAGAACTACCTCATTTTCCATTTTTGGATTTTTAAGCAGGAAGTTATGCTTAATTTACAGAGAGTTTACAGAGAGTGTTTGCTCTGCCCTGTTTTCTGGACAGTTTCAACTCTACTGCACTTTTCGATTGGTTAAGGGACGAAACACCTCTGGACCTCAACAGAAGAGATGTAAAGCTCTTCCAAAGCTTTCCAGAAATGTATCATATGACCCCAACCTCGAAAGAACTCAACCTATAACCTCTAATCAACTTCAGCCCTAATTCAGCTGAAACCAGAGTACTCTGTCCTTAACAACCTATAAGTTGGAAACTTGTTTACTTTGAATATCCTGATTAAGGGAAGAGGCTACAGCAAAGTTTTACTGCTTTGGATCAAAACCTTCAAGTTTTTATAATGAATTTGTTCATTTACTTGGGTGTGACGTCGATGCGTCACCAGAGCATGTCGGTACTACGTCCTTACAAAAAAAAACCTATACCGGACTTAGCCGGCTTCGTTAATTCAGTGGCACTAAACATCACTCGCACACGGATGCTACACGTCTACCATTTCGTGGACAGGCTACCTGCAGAAACTCAAGCAATCGTCAGACTCGGCTGCACACCGAGCCCGAAATCCATAAAGTTCGTACACCCGGCTGTCATCACTCGCCCGGATGTTCTCAAGCCAAACACGCCTTGAGTTACGTGTTCATGTTTCAGACCACGTGACGGGGTCTCCCAGATTGCACCATGCACGCCAGGGACAGACGTTGCTCGAATACCCCAAACGACATGAAGAGTCGCAGAGGATATCAAAGCGGGTCGGGTTACCTGCCACCCGTGGGGCTCCACCCTTCAGCTTGTGCGCACTGGTGGACAGCGCTTACGTGCACCCCCAAGACATAAACGTCCCGAGATGCACGATTTTCCGACATAATTAAATAGGTTAGTATGCCACTTTCTATACACTAATAACATCCTTATACGGGCTACTAACTCATTCCTCACTGGATTTTTGAAAAAGATGACCTTTGTAGTGCGTTAAACCTCAAGCGGGCTCTGATACCAACGCTGACACGACCCAAGGTTCTTGTCGAGCCAGGATCACGCTGAGGGGGGCTGCGTTGCACAGCACCGGATAACACACATCAAAGGTACAAAGCGGAAGCGAAATTTTATTACATAAACAAGTTTATGAACATGTTTACATCAAAATAAGTCCAGTCTACACTCACGGGCGTAGACTACGCATCAAGTCCACGTTCAGCCCTTGAACATGTCCTTGCTAGCACACACGCACACTAACTCTGCGGCGTGCACGACTCCCACTCGACGGGGTTCCCCTCCTGGGGTTCCGTCTCTTCTTCGGGAGTCCCTTCCTCATAGAACCCTACAAAAGCTTCAAACACAAGCAGTGAGCACGAAGGCTCAGCAAGACTGACCCGTCTCTCCTAAACTTGGAACTTCTACATGAGGGGTGATAGGTTACATGAGGTAAAAATCATTTGCAAGGACTCGCCTAATTAGTAGAACCTTACTTTCAAGTTTTAGCAGCAGGTTGTGGAGAACATTACGCTAAGGCACATGAGAGAGCCGCAATCGCACAAGAAATGCATTTCTCTCATGTACTTTGCCCAAAGTTGAAAAGAACTTTAGTTAGCTCTAAACTACAGCAAGTCATTAGCAATCGAGTCCATCTTTCAATCAGCAACATTTTAACAAGCAACTAGCCTGTTCTTTCTACGTCACGGTACAATGAACATGTAGTACTCACTGACCGCGAGGGACGGCGATTATAATCGATTTACGCCTGCAGGGTTACCCGAACAACCCGTCACGTACGCCCGTACTCGATGTTGCCTACAACAACCATCACGGACGCTGTACGCAACCACCTTTCACCCGTCAGCCAAATATTGAACCGGTCCCATCGTCCCAAGCAAGAGGTCTCTGCACGCGCATCTCAGTGCCGCTAGCCGATTTACACCTCGAGCTCTCAACCTACCCTCTGAACGACGGGCAATGCCTCAATACCCAGCTACCCGAGTTACATCGGTTTTCCGGTTATCATATATCCGGTAGGTCTTCGGTACTGTTCTAGCTTGTTCAACAGGCCTGCACACGGCTCGGTCCTCAATCGACACAAGCGGAGCTATAGCACACATGCCCCAAAGTCCTGCTGCCCTTACTCTCCGCTCGGTCTCATTTTTCTTGCCATGTGTATCATGTGCTATCTCTACCCGAGTCGAGTGCCTCTAGCCTATGCTCGCCAGTAGTTTCAACTACTCGACTTGTACCGAATCCTACACTATCTTAGCATTGCAGTAGCTAACAGGGTTTGCAATCCTAAACCCAACCCATGGTTTTCTTGGCTATGCAGTTGGGTTTCCAAACAAAACTCTAATGCAAATAATAAAGTAATCAAGTAAGTGCTCAAAACAATAGAAATTTGTAAAAGGTTAATGCAAACCGGAGCTTGCCTTGCTGCTCTTGGTTGTAGGCTAGCTGTTCCTCCGGAGTAACGAAGTCTAGGACTTCGGGTTCGTCCTCGACCTTAGCGACTACATGATAGAAGAGGTACATGTATCAATTTAAATGCATTTGTATTAAGTTTGATCTTGTGAAGCTTATAACTCCCACTAGACAGACTCAATGACTATGAAACTGTTTCTGTGGCTTGGTTACAACCTAAACAGAGACTTGGTCAAGTTTTAATTGCAGCAAAACTCATTTGAGCCCTCCACAATTAATCATGTACTTGACCTTTATTGAAGGCTTTTAGGGTGTTCTAAGGACTTTCATGAAACAAACTATGAATTTCTGAAAACTAGGTTTTCAGAGGGTTCTAATGGAGTTGGTCTCACTTAATTTGAAGGTTCCTAGCCAAAGATATGAGCTAAACAATTTCAGAGAAAATTCTGATAATGTTTCTGGACATTTTCTATTTTCTCTGGAACAGTTTCACTAATCACACCATTAGATGGATCAAATGATCTCAAATGGATCTGAAATTTTTATGGTAGTTCACGGATATTTTGGTTAACATTCCAGCAAAATTTCAGGATTTTCCTCCAAAGGATTCTCCAGTTAAAATTCCAAACATTTTACAATTTGAGGAATTAATTCTGGAGAAATAAGGATTTTCAAGAAGTGAAACTTGATTTGCTGGAAAGTGCTCAGAGAGCTGAATCCAACAAAATTTGGTTCACTCGATTTGGAGCTTTCTAGCTCAAGTTATGAGGATTTGAAGTTTGAAGGAAATTTGAAAATCGGGGAAAAAGTTTAAACTTGCCGGGGCCTGCAGGGACACGTGTTGAGCGCCGAGGCGACAGCACACAGTGGCCCACAAGGTTTTTGCACGACAGCACACCCGATCCCGGCCGCAGAATGATCCCGATTTAAAATATCGGTCGCTGACAGCTGGGGTCCACCCCCTTCTTCAACCTCCCGACGCCCGCGCTCTGCCGCCGGGGTATCTTGCCAGAGAGCTCGCCGTCGGCTTCTGTAAAGCTTCAATCTTAATGATTTTGGCCGCCTCTGCCTATTTCCACTCGGGGAACAGGATTCTCGGGTCAGCTCGCCATGAAAATGGCCGCCACATGGTCGGCGACGAGCAGCAGCCTCGGGAGAACTTCGGCCGTGTTGCCCGTCCTCCCTAGCACCTAACCGGATCGAGCTAAGGGTCGTGGAGCATCACTGGACCATAGTAAAGGTCGACATGAGCTCTACGGAGCTCGGAAAGGGCTGTGTTGGGCTGCCACCGTGCGGCCTAGGCCAAAATCGGGATTTCCACTAAAACTCGAAGAACAGTGGCTTCTCTCCACTGTTCTTCGTGGTTCCTGCTCCTATGGACCCGCACGGGCTACTAGAAGTGATCCTCTCCATGAGAGGACAAATGATGCAGTGTGGCTTACGAATTTCTTGGATCGGTGCAAACCTCACTTTTGCACACCGTCGCGAAAACATGAAATTCCGGCTTGAGCAGCGCTTGTCACGCCACCGGAGCTTGCGGAAAAGAAAGAGGGGTTGAAGGCAAACCTCTTTGCTGTTCACAGCTTCGTGAACGGTGGGCTGTGGTGGCCGGAAGGGCGGTTCCCGCAACGGCGGCTCGAGCTGAACCGGCAGAGGAAGGATCGCCGCGGTGGAGCTCGGGGAAGACCGCACAGGGTCTGGAACCGATGCGAAGGTGTCGAAGATAGCTTGGCGCACCCGGTGCTGGTCTCAGATCGCCGGGAGGGTCACTGGATCGGCCGGGCGATGAGGGACCGAAAATTCACTCGGGCGGCGAGGAGTTTCAGTCTGTTTAGCGAGAGCACGTCGGGGTAGGGTTGGGGAGCACCGGCGGCTGCTCGGACCCTAGATAAGGGTCCCGGGAGTCGGTTCAGCGACCGTGGGCGGCAAGCAGGTGGTGGCGCGGCGGCCTCCCCTCGATGGCGCTCTCGGGAGAAGCTCGGGGACCCGAGTACTGAAAGTCCACTCGGTTGATCTCCTTCAGTGGCTGACATGTGGGTCCCACTTCCAATTTTAACCTCTGAAATTTACTTCTAATCACTCTTGTAAACAGTGAGTCCCAAAATACCCATGGTGATTCAAATTATTCACCCATGAGCCATTTGAATTGGTTAGAATTAAAATGGGGTTTGGTTTGAATGAATTTCAGCACAAGTGCAGTTTGAAATTCAAATAAAGTTTGAATTTGCCCAATTAGCTCATGTCAAGATGAACTCCAAATGGAGTGAAAATTGGTGTGTGAGCTCACAAAAATATGCTGAATATGAATATGCCTCCCACTTTTGAATTCATGGGATAAAAACAGTTTGAATTTGAATATGGTTTCAAACTGCCCTCTTCCTAACTATACCCAAAATGACCTCAAAAAGGTTTTGAATTTGGGTGAAACTTGGCGTGGACATTCTTAGCAATGTGTAGGAGTTTTCATATGTCCAGCCCCTCTATATCACATGTGGAAAATACCACTTTTGCAATATGTGAGTTTGTTTTCTAATGAGCATGTTGATGGTGGTAACTTGCCCTTCATTTGTGTTCATCAACTTTCCTCAAATGAGGTGTGTGTGTGTATGGTGATGAACACCTCAAATATGTGTCAAAAACTGAGGCCCTTACAGTGCGTGCGCCACCGAGGCAACCACCGAGCTGCTGCTCGTGTCTTGCTTCCAAAGAAAGTCAACTTCGGTGGAGAGGGCGATAGCCACGGCAGTGCACAACTCAATTGCATCTTCTCTGCTCACAGCACGTTTCTCCTCCCTTTGTTGCACACGCGCGCCCAGAAGCAGAAGAAAAACACCCCGTGTGTCTCTTCTCCTCACCCACGATCAACCTACAGCCACTGTGGCACCCAGCTGAGCCGACTAGGAGGTGCGCCGGCCTCCACTGGACGTCATCCGCACCTCCACATCTTGTGTCCATCGTCCTCCGGCCAGTGCCGAGCCAACTTTTTCCCCTCAGTGCAGCACCATGTCGCCATCGCTGCTTCACGTCTTCCGGCCGCTCCAACGCCTCTCCCCATGACCAACACCTCCCTAAGGTGCCCCAAGGTGTGTAGATCATGCTTCCGTAGTCCCCTTGCTCTTCCCCGTCGCCGGCTAGCCGGAATTCGGGTTTTACCGCCGGAGAACGTGTTGAACCGACGTTAGCCAAATCTGGAAATTCATCCAACGTGGTTGATCATCGGTTCTACAATTCAAGCACAGAAACTAGTAACCCTAGCGCTTTCCCATTCCAAAGCAAGCATCAAACCATCCACCATATGGCCCGGGCGACGAGAAATCGCCGGAGGCGGCAAAAACGGGTCGGTCCTCCAGTGAACCCCCTTTTCCCGCCGTTTGCTGCAAGGATTGGCTTGCGTTCCATGTTCCCCGACCACTAGGGATGCTTTATGGCAACTTAGCTCGCCGGGAAAAGCTTCAGACAGGCCAGAACGCGTTGATGCCGAGCTCCCGAGCCGCCCTGCCGGTGCCGACCCTTATTTCGGCTGTTTTCATGCGGGGAAACCTTGCCCGGCAGCTGCGCCACGTTCCAAGCATCATTTAGGGCGAAACCGGAGCTATTTTGGTGGAGAAATGAGGGAGAACGAGCCGCGCCATGATCTGTGCTGGTGTGCACACGCGTTCTCTGGCGGGAGGTTGAAGAAAGATCTGACGAGTGGGCCCGACGTTGAGTGCTCTGTAAAATTCAAACAGAAAGTTAGTGAAACTTGAAAAAATCCATAACTTTGGGTAGAAATCTCCAAAATTAGTGAGACAAATTTTGTTGGATTCCTAATAAGATTTACTTTGCAGAGAAGCAAAGTGCTTGCTATGAAAATGCCCAGTATTTTCTATGGAATTCTTTTTATTAAATCCTTTAGGGATTAATTCCAGGAAGGATTACCAATGAAAAATTCCCAATTTTGGGCAGCCAGTGCTTTTCATAGTTCCTGATCTCCAGTAAAAATTTTAGGATTTTTGGAACTGATTAAGAGGGCTTAATCAGTTGGTTATCTCAGGGTTAAATAAATTAGCTACAAATCATAGAATTGATTTCCAGAAAAATGGTGCAAATTTCAAGTGACCATAACTTTCAGTAGGAATGTCCGAAATCTGTGAAACAAATTTTGTTGGATACTCTCAGTCAGTACTTTGCTTAAATGCAAAGAAATTGATCTGAAGATCTTTGGAATTTTCTCCAAAATTCATCAATTTAAACCATTGGGAATTAATTCCAGAAGATCCCTGTTATGTGTAACACCCCAAATTTTGATTCAAAACCCTAAACCATGTTCAGAGGGGAATTTAAAAAATTTTGGACGTGTTGCATGTTTTGCAAAAATTCAAATTCAAACTGGAATTCAAATTAGACTCAAAACAGAAAAGAAATGGAAAAAGAAAAAGAGAAAACGGGAAAAAACCGGCCAGCCGGCCCAGTTTCCCCCGCGCCAGCCCGCCCCCGCGCGCCCGCGCTGTCAGTCACAGACGGGTGGGACCCACCTGTCATCCCTAACCCCGCGACCCCCGGACTCTCCCGCGCGCGCGATCTTAACCGATCGGAATCCCGCGTCCCTCAGCCCGAATTCCGGTCCCAGAAGAATCAAACTCGATCACAACCGACCCACCGCCCTCCCCCGGCTATAAAAACCCCAGCCCAGATCGGTTTTTCTCACGCGATCGCCGATTTTCACTCCGGTGAGCACCGAGACTTCGCCGGTGAATTCTGGCCGATCTAAGCTCGGAAACTCTGATCTAACTCGCTGGTCTTGATCCACCGCCTCCGGGGAGCTTTGCAGGTGCAGAAAACTCGGAGAAATACGGTGTAAACACAGCGCCGACGAGCTTCGCCGTGGTATTGCCTCGGACCTCGCCGCCGATCACTTTCCAGGACCCCCGAGCTCAAGAAAACCCCCGAGGTGAGATCCCTGACCTCCCCTCTACCGATCTGTGCCATAGGATCACAGTTCTAGGCAGAATTCTCGAGGATCCGAAACTTTCCGGCGAGATCGCCGCTTCCCGCCGCCGTGCGCCGCCGGCAGCGCCGCCCGCGCTCGGTCAGAGCGACGTGGCCGTTTGTGCGCCGTTTATTTTAAATCGCACGGTAGACTTTAAAACCCCGCGTACCGGTTCGATGTTATAATCTCAGCCGTCGGTTTAAAATCGGACGGTCCACGTCAGCCCCGCGTTATAAAGACTGGAATTCTTACGTGCTACCCCCTGGGGTTCTCGGGAAATAAGAGCTAGCCCCGGAAACTTCTGATCTAGCCCCTGGAACTCCAGAAAATCATGTAAATTCATTTAAAAATCAGTTTTAGCCCCTGGACTTAATAAAAATTAGGTAAAACACCTCTGATAAGTGTAGCTAGACCCCTGGAAATTATGAAAATAATATTATAGACCCTGTAATGGGGTGAGTTCATTATTTTAGCCCTGTTTAGTATTTAATTTAGAAAATTGAATATGTAACTAGTGTTTAAAAATTAAAAAGTGGGACAAACATAATTGTCAAAATTAATTAAAAACTTTCTCAGTACTTAGAAAACCTTGGAGTGAGATAAAACTATATTTTGGGCTGAAATGAATCTGTTTCATTTATTATTCACATTTAATAGTATAGGGACACATTTTTAAGTAAAGAATAGCTATAGAAAAATAGGGAAAATAATTATGAAATAGTATACATCAGAAGCCAAGGTCAAAATATGTTATTAAATTATTGAGGACCAGAACCTATACTGTTTAGGTGATGTGTATTACTAATTTCATAATAAAATACACAATTATGCATAGGAATATAAATCTGAAGTAGAAGTGTGAACTATGTCTTATGATTGTTGTTTTTCTTTTGCTATGTGTGATGGTATGAAGTAGAACCTGTTCAAGAGCAAGTTATCCCTTTCCAAGATCAGGACTACCCATTTCAAGAGCAGCAAGAAGGAGGCAAGTGTCCTTGACCACTTTGATCCTATGCTAGGATGTGTAGATAGAATTATTTGCATTGTCAAATGAAATATGAAACCCATGCTAGGAATGTTTCCCTAGAATTGCATTACCTGGTTTCCTTGTAGCTTGGGTTGGGATTTATTTTGTCATGTCATTTATTTACATGCATATGCTTAGCCATGCTTAGAATGGGACATTTGGGATATGAGATCATCAGTTTATTTTACCATACTCTTGAATGAGATATTGTGAGTTATGTAGAGGTAGGGATCAAGGCAAGTTGGATGTTTTGGTTGTGTGCTGGGTGCACGAGACTTGGGTTTGTGTTTAGTACTTGCCTGGATCCTAAGGACCGGTTCATGGAGCATGTAACCCGGCTTTACAGTGCCAACCACATGCTGAGATGGGGCAGCTTGGCCAATTAATTAGGTGTATCCCCGGCGTAGTATGGGTGTGTTGGATGGTGCGGGGAATAGGTGTCAGCTGGACTACCATATGAACCGCAAGGCTCAAGAGGGGGCCACTGCAGCGGGGTTGGAGCCTCTTGTATGCTGTTAGGGGTGAAACCTCAGTGGGCCCACGCTCGTCGGGAATCCCTTTGTAAAGGCTTCGTAGTGATCTCCTGGCTGCACACCTGGGAAGTGTGAATGTGGATCGTAGCCACTGGCATAATGGAGGTTCTTTTAGTCCACCCGGCAACGGGGGATGAAATCACTACATGTGGGTACAGTGGTACAAACTCTGCAGAGTCAAAACTGTCTTGACAGCCGTGCTCACGGTCAAGAGCGGCCTGGACTTATTCATGATTAGAGGATTGATGGTTTTGGAAGTTAAGCGGGGAGCTTAACATTGGAAATAATGTTATGGTTATTGGATTATGATGATGGGATGGGAGATTGGGACCATTTCATCTGTGTAGTAATGTAGGTGCTTAATAAGCTAAGGTGATAGGTATTAATTGTGTAGTGCTTTAACCATGAGTTTAACCTCTCCTTGTTCTAGCCATGCATGATATAATTTTCCCACACTTGCTGAGTACCATTGGTACTCAACCTTGCATATTTGTTGGTTTATATTGCTGCTCAGGTCAAGATAATGAGGTGGTGTATAATGACCAAGATTTTGGACCCGAGGAAGGTTTTTAGGTTCATGAAGACCCCCGGGCAACGCCTGTGATGGAGCCCTAAAGAATAATATTCCGCTGCTAGTTTATTTACTTGTGATGAACTTATTATTGTCCATCGAGACATTTACTATGTAAGACTTACTTATATTCGACACCTGGCTTGTAATAAATGATGCTTCACTATTTGTCATCACATGTATGAGAAAATGATCCTGGCATACATGTGATATTCACTTGGTTGTTCTTCGGAAAAACCGGGTGTGACAGAGGTGGTATCAGAGCCAAGATTGCCCGTAGGAACGTGGACCTAGTTAGAAATGGACGTATTTAAGGGCCCTATTTTCTTAAAAACTATTTTCCAAGGTGTGGGTTGAAAAGCGTTATTTAAAGAGTTATTTTCTTCATCTTACCCCAACTTTCATTCAAAATAGGATTTTTGTTTGAGATTTTATCTAACCTAATTTTAAATTCTTTTTGTTTTAGATGGTTCGCATGATTCGCACCGCTCGCAAGTCCACGGGAGGGAGAGTTCCCGTGGTTGCCCTTGCCGAAAGAGAGGAGAGTCGTCCAGTGACGTACCTATCCTATGGATTGGCAGTAGGAGGCTTGTTGCGCCGTCTTCGGCGTATGCTCGAAGCCGCCGGCAATACGGGCAAGCTAATCATCCACTATAACTCCACCAGGACCATCCGTGAGAAGAGGGAAGAATGGAGTTCGGAGATGAGGATTATACACGAGAATCAGCTGCTTAAGATTCACCACTCTCCAGCTTGTCGAGCAACACAAGTTGACGCGGAGAAAGATGTCACCTAGGAGGCCATCACCTGCCAGAGTCACATCTATCGTCGCCACTTGGACAAAACTGAGTACATGTATGTCCTCCAACGTGAGAGTGGTACCACGGAGTACAAGTACCCACCGGTGCAGCAAGGGACTTCCCATGAGCACATGGACTTGTGCTTGGAGGATGCCGCTATGCTCAGCACTCGACTGCAGGAGTGTCAACAAGAGCTTTAGGATGTCCGAGACACCCTGAAGGAAACGGAGGCGTTGCTGCGAGCTTGCTTAAAGGAGAGAGAAAGAGGAGATGGGAATGAACTGTGTGTCACCGTGAATGATACATGGACTCCTGACTCCCCGGATCGCCGAGCGATCAGGCGTCGTCGCACTTCTCCACCTGCAGCCTCCCCACCCAAAGCAGAGTCAGAAGGTAGCCGAAATGAGGAGGAAGATCCCGAGGAGCCAGCTCAAGAGAACGAGTAGTGTAGAGTCTTTCCCTTAGCTAGCAAGAGGTCGAGTAGTCGAGTCGTTACGTAGTTAATGGTGTGATAATGCTTGGTGTGTGACGTGAGTTGTGGAAGCCATGAGCAATTGTCCACAGCCTCGTCTTCAGATTTGTTTTGCTTTGGTGTGTAAACCCACCGGAAATAATAGTGCATTTATTTGGTGTGAGATATAAACCCTCGTAAAATTTTAACAAAGCCTCAACACCTCAAAGTACTAACAAATGAAAGTAGTAAGATGATACTAAATGGTATCAAATTAACATTTGTTGATTCTGCCAGATGGCCAGAAGAGGAAAAGGACGTGCTGCCAACCCCGCCAACAACAATGATGAGGCATGCAACCCTCATCTTTCTGGAGGCCAGGACCGGGGTGGTCGCCGTGAAGAAGTTCCACCTACACAAGCTGCACCAAATGCTGGAGAATCAAAATCAGCTCATCCAGAACTTGACTCAAGTGGTAGCCAACTTGCATCAAGTTCCACCTACACAAGCTGCACCACGCCAACCAAGGTTGAGTGAGTTCCTAGGAACTCAACCTCCAAAGTTTGCAAGTGCTGCTGAACCTCTGGAGGCAGATGATTGGCTGAAGACCATTGAAAGTAAGATGAGGGTAATACAATGCCAAGGATATGAGAGGGTGCTGTTTGCCTCTCATCAATTGCATGGACCTGCTGCTGATTGGTGGACCGCCTACGTGGCCGCCCATCATGACCCTGAGAACATCACTTGGGAAGAGTTCAAACGTAGCTTCCGCAATCATTACATCCCAAGAGGTGAACTCAAAAACAAGAGGAAGGAGTTTTTGGGACTGCAGCAGGGAAACATGACGGTGAGGGAATACCTCACTAAATTTACTCAACTATCCCGTTATGCTCCACGAGACATAGAGACTGATGAGCAGAAACAAGATTGTTTCGTGGAAGGGCTTACCGCAGAAATGCAGTGTGCAATGTCCTCAAATGAGTATGAAAGCTTTCAAAAGATGGTGGACAGAGCATTTGTGGTGGAAAGGAAGCTAAAGGCCCTGGAAAATGAGAATAAGAGGAAGGCTGGGTGGTCACATCAAGCCTCAGGGAGCAACACCCGCCCACGTATGATGCAGCAACCTACGGGGCAGACGAGCCGTGCTGCGGTACCCTATTCAGTACCAAGAGGGTACAACCCAAACTACAGGCCTCCCGCAGCACCAGCACAGCCGCAACGTCAGTTTGTACAGCAGCCTCGCCCCGCATATCCACCTCGACCAGCAGTGCAAGGACCCCCAAACCAACCCCAAGACAACAAGGGCCAGGCATCTAAGATTGGGGTGCAATGTTTCAGCTGTGGAGAAGTGGGGCACTACGCCCATAAGTGTCCAAAGAAGAAGCCCACGCAGCCACAGCAGCAGAATGTAATGAGAGGACGGGTGAACCACGTCACTATGGAGGAAGCACAAGAGGCACCCGACGTGGTAGTTGGTAAGTTTCCTGCCAATTTACAACTTGCAACTCTGCTGTTTGATTCTGGTGCCACCCACTCGTTTATTGCTCAAGGGTTTGTTAAGAAGTATGACCTAGCAACAACACAAATGAACCATATGCTAGCCGTAAACTCTCCAGGTGGAGAAATAAGGACAAGACAAGTGTGTCCCAAAGTGAACCTAGACATTAATGGGGTAGTATTTACTGCTAACCTCATAGTGATAGATTCACCAGGGATAGATATTATTTTGGGTATGGATTGGTTGACCAAACATAAAGGAATCATCCATTGTTCGACCAGAACGGTGGAACTAACTCACCCTAGTGGCGCAAGAGTAAAGTTCATAACAATACACGAGCCTAGGAGGGACATTAAATTAAATCAAGTTGAGGTGGAAGTTGAGGAAATCAGGACCATCAGGGAATATCCAGATGTTTTTCCGGAGGAGTTGCCAGGTATGCCTCCCGATCGTGAAGTGGAATTTGCAGTTGAGCTAGTACCTAGAACAGCCCCGATATACAAGAGACCTTATCGGATGGACTCCAAGCACCTAGAAGAACTAAAGGATCATTTGAGAGAATTGACGGAGAAGGGGTATATTCGTCCTAGTTCCTCACCATGGGGAGCTCCGGTGATATTTGTGCCCAAGAAGGACGAAACCCAAAGGTTATGCGTGGATTACCGTGCCTTGAATGAGTTAACCATCAAGAACAAGTACCCATTAGCCCGCATTGAAGACTTGTTTGATCTGTTGAGGGGAGCTTGTGTGTTCTCGAAAATTGATCTCAGGTCGGGATACCACCAACTCAAGATAAGGCAATCTGATATTCCCAAGACAGCTTTCGTATCTCGGTACGGGTTGTATGAATACACCGTCATGCCTTTCGGGCTAACTAATGCCCCGACATACTTCATGTATCTCATGAACAAGGTATTCATGGAATATCTGGACAAATTTTGTGGTGGTTTTCATAGATGACATTCTCGTCTTCTCCAAAGATGAAGAAGAACATGAGAAACATCTAAGGTTGGTGTTGCAAAGGCTGAGAGAACACCAACTATATGCCAAGTTGAGCAAGTGTGAGTTTTGGCTGAAGAGAGTTCCCTTTTTAGGACATATAATCTCGGAGGGAGGAATCTCCGTAGATCCCGCCAAAATCGAGGATATCCAGAAGTGGAAGACCCCTGAAAATGTCGGGGAAGTTCGAAGCTTTTTGGGATTGGCTGGATACTATCGACGGTTTATTGAGGGATTCTCCAAGATCTCGAGACCTCTCACTAAACTGTTGGAGAAGGGAATCACATTTACCTGGACGCCACAGTGCGAAACGAGCTTTCAAGAGCTAAAGAAGAGATTGACAACAGCCCCAGTGTTGGTTATGCCAGATATGCAGAAGAATTTCACAGTGTACTGTGATGCCTCTGGAAATGGGTTGGGATGTGTTCTCATGCAAGAAGGACATGTCGTGGCATATGCATCCCGGCAGCTTCGGAAGCACGAGAAGAACTATCCTACACATGACCTAGAACTAGCTGCAGTGGTACACGCGTTGAAAATTTGGCGGCACTATTTGATGGGGAAGAGGACAGAGATATATACGGATCATAAGAGTTTGATGTACATATTCACACAGCCAGATCTCAACCTCAGACAAAGGAGATGGTTAGAGCTAATCAATGACTTTGATGTGGGCATCAACTATCATCCCGGGAAAGCAAACGTCGTGGCCGATGCTTTGAGTCGGAAAGTGCAAGTCAATAAGTTGAGCTTGAAGGACATGCCCGCAGAATTGAAGGACGAGATTATAAGGCTCAATCTATGTCTAGTAAATAGTGGTGAAGCCATCGCCATGGAAGTGGACTCCACACTTGAGCAAGACATACGCGAGGGCCAAAAGAATGATGAGAAGATACAAGAGATCAGACAGCTCATCAAGGAAAATAAAGCTCCTGGTTTTAGAGAGGATGAACAAGGAACGGTGTGGCACGGGAAAAGGATCTGTGTGCCAGAAGTAAAGGAGATCCGTGAATTAATTTTGAAGGAGGCTCACGATTCTGACTATTCCATTCATCCTGGGAGTACGAAGATGTACCAGGACCTCAAGAGCAGGTATTGGTGGTATGGCATGAAGCGAGATGTCGCGGAACATGTTGCCCTATGTGACACATGTCAGTTGGTGAAAGCAGAACATCAACGACCCGCGGGATTGCTGCAACCACTCAAAGTGCCTGAATGGAAGTGGGAATAAATCAGCATGGATTTTGTCGTGGGATTGCCTAGGACCCAATCCGGGTATGATTCAATATGGGTCATTATTGATAGGCTAACCAAGGTAGCTCATTTCATCCCTGTGAAAGAAAGATACAGCGGAGCCAAATTGGCAGAATTGTACATGTCAAGGATTGTGTGTTACCATGGAGTGCCAAAGAAGATAGTGTCGGACCGAGGGACACAGTTCACCTCGAGGTTTTGGCAGAAGTTGCATGAAACCATGGGAACCCATCTGAACTTCAGCTCTGCCTATCATCCCCAAACTGACGGGCAGACGGAGAGAACCAATCAGATCCTTGAAGACATGTTAAGGGCATGTGCACTCAAAAACAATAGGAGTTGGGACAAGAACTTACCGTATGCGGAGTTTTCCTATAACAACAGCTATCAAGCTAGTATGAAGATGTCACCGTTTGAAGATTTGTATGGAAGGAAGTGCAGAACTCCCCTATTTTGGAACCAAACAGGAGAAAGTAAAGTGTTTGGTCCAGAAGTGCTACAAGAAGTCGAGGCGAATGTGAGGGAGATTCGCAACAACTTGAGGATAGCACAAACACGCCAGAAGAGTTATGCTGATGTACGAAGAAGAGAGCTCGTTTTCAACGTGGGAGATTATGTTTATCTCAAGGTGTCCCCTATCAGAGGACTTCGTCGGTTCAAGGTGAAAGGGAAGTTGTCACCTCGATACATCGGACCCTTTCAAGTTTTGGAAAGGAAAGGCGAAGTGGCGTACCAACTAGAGTTACCGGTTCATCTATCGGACGTGCACGATGTATTCCATGTGTCACAACTCAAGAAATGACTGAGGACGCCTGAGGAGGTGTAACCCATGAATGAAGTGGATGTAGCTGAAGATTTGTCTTATGCCGAGCAGCCATACAAGATTTTGGAGACAATGGAACGCCTCACCAGAAATAAAAGAATCCGGATGTGCAAGGTACAGTGGAAGCATCACTTAGAAGAGGAAGCCACCTGGGAACGGGAAGATGAGCTTAAGGCACAATTTCCAGAATTGTTTTCTTAGAAACACCAATCTCGAGGACGAGATTTCTTTTAAGGAGGGTAGAGCTGTAACACCCCAAATTTTGATTCAAAACCCTAAACCATGTTCAGAGGGGAATTTAAAAATTTTTGGACGTGTTGCATGTTTTGCAAAAATTCAAATTCAAACAGGAATTCAAATTAGACTCAAAACAGAAAAGAAATGGAAAAAGAAAAAGAGAAAACGGGAAAAAACCGGCCAGTGGGCCGAAACCCGCCAGCCGGCCCAGTTTCCCCCGCGTCAGCCCGCCCCCGCGCGCCCGCGCTGTCACTCACAGACGGGTGGGACCCACCTGTCATCCCTAACCCCGCGACCCCGGACTCTCCCGCGCGCGCGATCTTAACCGATCGGAATCCCGCGTCCCTCAGCCCGAATTCCGGTCCCAGAAGAATCAAACTCGATCACAACCGACCCACTGCCCTCCCCCGGCTATAAAAACCCCAGCCCCGATCGGTTTTTCTCACGCGATCGCCGATTTTCACTCCTGTGAGCACCGAGACTTCGCCGGTGAATTCTGGCCGATCTAAGCTCGGAAACTCTGATCTAACTCGCTGGTCTTGATCCACCGCCTCCGGGGAGCTTTGCAGGTGCAGAAAACTCGGAGAAATACGGTGTAAACACAGCGCCGACGAGCTTCGCCGTGGTATTGCCTCGGACCTCGCCGCCGATCACTTTCCAGGACCCCCGAGCTCAAGAAAACCCCCGAGGTGAGATCCCTGACCTCCCCTCTACCGATCTGTGCCATAGGATCACAGTTCTAGGCAGAATTCTCGAGGATCCGAATCTTTCCGGCGAGATCGCCGCTTCCCGCCGCCGTGCTCCGCCGGCAGCGCCGCCCGCGCTCGGTCAGAGCGACGTGGCCGTTTGTGCGCCGTTTATTTTAAATCGCACGGTAGACTTTAAAACCCCGCGTACCGGTTCGATGTTATAATCTCAGCCGTCGGTTTAAAATCGGACGGTCCACGTCAGCCCCGCGTTATAAAGACTGGAATTCTTACGTGCTACCCCCTGGGGTTCTCGGGAAATAAGAGCTAGCCCCGGAAACTTCTGATCTAGCCCCTGGAACTCCAGAAAATCATGTAAATTCATTTAAAAATCAGTTTTAGCCCCTGGACTTAATAAAAATTAGGTAAAACACCTCTGATAAGTGTAGCTAGACCCCTGGAAATTATGAAAATAATATTATAGACCCTGTAATGGGGTGAGTTCATTATTTTAGCCCTGTTTAGTATTTAATTTAGGAAATTGAATATGTAACTAGTGTTTAAAAATTAAAAAGTGGGACAAACATAATTGTCAAAATTAATTAAAAACTTTCTCAGTACTTAGAAAACCTTGGAGTGAGATAAAACTATATTTTGGGCTGAAATGAATCTGTTTCATTTATTATTCACATTTAATAGTATAGGGACACATTTTTAAGTAAAGAATAGCTATAGAAAAATAGGGAAAATAATTATGAAATAGTATACATCAGAAGCCAAGGTCAAAATATGTTATTAAATTATTTAGGACCAGAACCTATACTGTTTAGGTGATGTGTATTACTAATTTCATAATAAAATACACAATTATGCATAGGAATATAAATCTGAAAATATAGCAACTAGTAAGTGATAAATGGAGTTTTTATGAAGGCACATATGGGGAAGAAAAATACTTTTCATACACACTTGGTAGTAAAAAGGTGTAGTAGTTGAATATAAGAAATTTATTGGAAACCCATATAAATAGTATGTAAGTATAAATGTGGACACAAAAGTAGGAATCATATACACATGGTTAAAAGTGCATGCAAGCCACAACTTAACACACATAAAGTAACCACAACACATATAATGGTAAAGAACTTTGATAAATGTGAATGTGTGGTTTGTATGAAGTAGAAGTGTGAACTATGTCTTATGATTGTTGTTTTTCTTTTGCTATGTGTGATGGTATGAAGTAGAACCTGTTCAAGAGCAAGTTATCCCTTTCCAAGATCAGGACTACCCATTTCAAGAGCAGCAAGAAGGAGGCAAGTGTCCTTGACCACTTTGATCCTATGCTAGGATGTGTAGATAGAATTATTTGCATTGTCAAATGAAATATGAAACCCATGCTAGGAAAGTTTCCCTAGAATTGCATTACCTGGTTTCCTTGTAGCTTGGGTTGGGATTTATTTTGTCATGTCATTTATTTACATGCATATGCTTAGCCATGCTTAGAATGGGACATTTGGGATATGAGATCATCAGTTTATTTTACCATACTCTTGAATGAGATATTGTGAGTTATGTAGAGGTAGGGATCAAGGCAAGTTGGATGTTTTGGTTGTGTGCTGGGTGCACGAGACTTGGGTTTGTGTTTAGTACTTGCCTGGATCCTAAGGACCGGTTCATGGAGCATGTAACCCGGCTTTACAGTGCCAACCACATGCTGAGATGGGGCAGCTTGGCCAATTAATTAGGTGTATCCCCGGCGTAGTATGGGTGTGTTGGATGGTGCGGGGAATAGGTGTCAGTTGGACTACCATATGAACCGCAAGGCTCAAGAGGGGGCCACTGCAGCGGGGTTGGAGCCTCTTGTATGCTGTTAGGGGTGAAACCTCAGTGGGCCCATGCTCGTCGGGAATCCCTTTGTAAAGGCTTCGTAGTGATCTCCTGGCTGCCACCTGGGAAGTGTGAATGTGGATCGTAGCCACTGGCATAATGGAGGTTCTTTTAGTCCACCCGGCAACGGGGGATGAAATCACTACATGTGGGTACAGTGGTACAAACTCTGCAGAGTCAAAACTGTCTTGACAGCCGTGCTCACGGTCAAGAGCGGCCTGGACTTATTCATGATTAGAGGATTGATGGTTTTGGAAGTTAAGCGGGGAGCTTAACATTGGAAATAATGTTATGGTTATTGGATTATGATGATGGGATGGGAGATTGGGACCATTTCATCTGTGTAGTAATGTAGGTGCTTAATAAGCTAAGGTGATAGGTATTAATTGCGTAGTGCTTTAACCATGAGTTTAACCTCTCCTTGTTCTAGCCATGCATGATATAATTTTCCCACACTTGCTGAGTACCATTGGTACTCAACCTTGCATATTTGTTGGTTTATATTGCTGCTCAGGTCAAGATAATGAGGTGGTGTATAATGACCAAGATTTTGGACCCGAGGAAGGTTTTTAGGTTCATGAAGACCCCGGGCAACGCCTGTGATGGAGCCCTAAAGAATAATATTCCGCTGCTAGTTTATTTACTTGTGATGAACTTATTATTGTCCATCGAGACATTTACTATGTAAGACTTACTTATATTCGACACCTGGCTTGTAATAAATGATGCTTCACTATTTGTCATCACATGTATGAGAAAATAATCCTGGTATACATGTGATATTCACTTGGTTGTTCTTCGGAAAAACCGGGTGTGACATTATGGAAGTTCCTCAAATTTGGCCAGAATATTCCTCATGATATTAGTGATCTCCTGTAAAAATTTGAGTTTCATTGTAGTTCATTTGCTATACTAAATTGCCTTCCAAAGTTCAGCCTATATTTGGAAATTCAAATTATAAACAGAAACTTTTCAGAACTCCTGTCCAACTTCAAAAATTCATATCTCTCTGTTGGCAGCTCCAAAAATGGTGAAACAATTTTTTTTAAAACCATAGAGACATACCCTAATCAGATCTTTCACTGTTAGCCATGTCAAAACTCCAGATTTGGGCTCAAAATTCAGAGAAGCCTTGTACTTGTAGGAATTTTGGAGACTACATTGTGCAATGACATTTCTCCAAATTTTGCTCATATTATCCTTAGAGAGTCTAGTATCCACTGTAAAAATCCCAAAGCCAATTAAGGCACCTGAACAACAGTAGCTCTAAATAAAAGTGTACTTCTTATATAAAACTTGCACTTATGCATGTATTTTGCTACATTTAATAATAGTGACCGAAGTTGAGGACGGCCCGGAACCGTTGGACGTCCTCCCACCAGAAGCTGACTTCTCATTTAACTAGCAACCTGGCAAGCTCCGGTTTGCATTTAAGTACTTTTGCAAATTCTTCATTTGTATCACTTATGTCTAGGGTGAATGCTTGCATTAGAGTTAGGGTGATTGGTACCCCACTTGCATAACCTTTTAAATCCTATGAAGGGTTGGGTAGCTTACCCGACGAGTAGACAAGGCCCTGCAAATATGCTTAGGATCTCGGTAGAAGTCAAGTAGTTGGAATCTACTCGCGAGGTAAGGTTTTATCACACGGTTTGGTCAGAATAGAAAATGGCTTAAGAGTGGAGAAAATGAGACCCAGAAAGGGGGATAGGAAGCAGTGAGCGGAGGTCTCACGTGCGTAGCCATGTTGGTGTCAATTGAGGACCGAGTCTTGTGCGGGCCTGATGAACAAGTATCGAACAGTACCGGATGGCATACTGACATAAGCAGGAAACCGATGTAATTGGTTAACCTGGGTGCCGAGGCCTACCCAACCGTAAATAGGAGTGGATTGAGGGTAGCAAGGTGTAAATCTGCCGGTGGGCACAGTCACGCTCCACGCGGGGACCTCCTGCCCGTTACGGATGGACCGGTTCGGTATTTTGGTTGCCTTTGAAAGGTTGTTGCATACAACAGAGTAGGAAGGGGTGTGGAATCACGCTTCTGAAAGTGGGTGTATGCAACGTGTTGTCCGGGTGTCTTCTGATTGCAATCACCGTCCCTCGCGGTTATTTGAGTACTGCTTGTTCACTGTTCTGTGACGTAGTAAGAAGAACAATAAGCTAGATGAATGATAATATGCTGTGATGAATTATTAATGTTTCGAAACCATGTTTGCTGTAGATGTAGAGCTAATTAATTTTATCTTTCACTTTGGGCATCACCACATCGGAGGAAAGCGTTTCTTGTTTGATTGTGTACTTCCGATGTGAGGGCTGCCTAAAGCTCATTAATCTGTTGCTATAAAACTGAAATTAAGGATCAACATGTAGGTGTATCTTTATTGCAAAGTCCTAGTCTTATATTATACCTCCTGGCATGTAGAGTTCCATGACTAGGGTGTCGGTTAAGTCTTGCTGAGCCATCATGCTCACGGTTGCAATATTTGAGCTGTATGCAGGTGAGAGCTATGAGGAGGGGTGATCTCCGGTTACTTGCTGGAGCCCTGCACGCCGCCGTGATCTCCGGTTACTTGCTGCTAGTGTGTAGCGTCCCCGGGCTGGACGGCTGCACTTTTGCTTAGATAGGATTTGAGAGTAGCTATGTATATAACTTCCGCTGTAATATTAAGTTTTGTAAAAAGACTTCCGCTGTTTTATATCAAATAAAAGATTGTATGTTGTTCTTAATTCTTTTCGTATGTGCTGTTGGGTGCCGCATCGCACGGCACCACCCTATGTGATCCGGGAGTGGGTGAACCACGGGGTGGCCCCCACATTATGTTTTGTAAAAAGACTTCCGCTGTTTTTATATCAAATAAAAGTTTGTACGTTCTTCTTAATTCTTTTTGTGTGTGCTGTTGGGTGCCGCATCGCACGGCACCACCCTATGCGATGCCAGATTGGGTGAACCACGGGGTGGTCTCCACAGCGAGAAGCCGGTGTGCAGTATGTGGATAACACTCTCATGACATCTCATGTTGGTAGGTGCACCATGAGGGTGGCTACTGTATGGGACGATCGGGTCGATTCGACGCAGGTGAAACGGGGGAAAAGCTGCCACGTACGACGTCAGTGATGGTTGCCGTAGGCAACGTCGAGTATGTGCGTACGTGTCGTGTAGTTCGGGTGTTTTTTATTCTAATCACCGTCGCTCGCGGTAGTGAGCATACTTGTTCTCACAGTCGTGACGTAGTAAGAAATTGCATTTTAGATAAGAACTAATCAATTTGGTTTGAAGTTGATACTAGTATTGTGATGTTACCTTGTATCAATGCGGACTTTGATGGGGATCAAATGGCTGTTCATCTACCTTTATCCTTGGAAGCTCAAGCAGAAGATCAAAGCAAACTCGATTCATTTCCACCATGAGCAATTTAGATCAGGGGAAAGCGTTTCTTGTTTGATTGTGGACTCCAGATGAGACGTGCCCAAGGTTACTATTAATTTGCTGCTAATAAGACCTGAGAATAAGGATCCACTTTTAGGTCGGTTTGTTATGCATATTGCTATCATACTTTATGTCTTTACCTTCATGTAGAGTTTCATGACTAGGTTTGACGGTTAAGTATTCCTGAGTGTTATGCTCATGGATACTGTAGGATTGAAGTACACGTGTAAAGCTACCAGAGGGGGGGTGAATGGTAGATAAAAACTTTTGAGCGGAAGCAACAAAACACCCCTCAGCATAAAACCGATCTGTTAAAGAAACTGTGTGTGCGACTAATCTAAACGTGTTAAACTGTGACAAAACTAGTATATATTGTAGAGAATCAAGGCACGAAGACGTCACAACAAGAATCATGAAAATCCGTTGAGAGAAACTCAAGTTACGATCGAAAGATCGAACAAAGGTCAATCTGTCCTACGCGAGAAAAACAGTTCTGGAATACTGCAAAGAAACTCGTGTAGATCAGAAACCACAAATTCAATGACCATGAAATTTTCACAAATGATAGATAATCAAGTTGTGAAGACAACCCAAAAAGAATCACATCAATTGGATCTGTAAAACTCGAGTTATGATAAAACCACAGAAGCAAGGTAGTGCTGAACAGAAACTCGACGAGAAAAACTTGTCTGAAACAAGTCGGACCAACAAGGCACAAAAGTTCATTTAGAATACGAATTTTATTTATCAAAACACAAGAGGAACAGCCCCAAAGTCGTGCCCACCGATCTCTGGCCTCCCTTGCTTATATAACCAGCCCGAAGGCCAACTCAACTCAAACTAGGACTCCTACTCCTACTTGGATTCAAACTGTAACATTCCAATACTGCTTAGGACTCTTCTATACGCAGATAGAAGCAATCTTAAGACTTCCTAACACCTTAGGAATGTATCCCACATTCCTAAAATAACTCAAATTCGTGACCCACACTATCATAACCAACTCAAAACTTTCCATATTTGAGTCAAACACGACTCAGCCGCAGCCTGAGTCCATAACCTAGTCGGTTGGACCTTTCCGACCAATTCTTTACGTCCACATCTCTTCATCACGCCTTGGAACCATGCAGCCACGTCCATGCACTCCTTGCACACGTGCAAACATCTTCCAACGACATCCAAGATACCTTCATATACATTGCATTTGATTCAAACATACTGCGCAACCTCCCGATCAACTCAACCACAATTCCTCCCGAACTTGGTTGTTGAACCTCATCTTCTCCCTAAGACTAGTTCAATGGATCCCGTCACCAGCCATGTCTTGAACTCAAGTAACACCTGCACATGAATAAACAACCAATACATCCGAGCATACGTTCTCGACTTGACTCTCGTTAGTTCCGAAACTACAACATCTTACTTGAGCACCTCACATAAGCATGTTGTAAATCATAGCAAAATGATATCAGCCATAACTACCAAAACACACCAAAAACTTAGTAAAATAATACTAAGCAAACTTTCTATAAGAGTAAAGTAAGTTCGAAACATTGCAAGTTAAAAGCAGAACCAACGCAAACAAGCTCCGAACCTTACCAAAGCTAACCGGACCTTGAACCGGAGCTTACCAAAGCTAGTCGGACCCAGCGCCGGAGCTTACTAAACCTTAGTCGGACCTAGCACGGAACTTACCAAAACTAGTCGGACCTAGCACCAGAGCTAGCAAAAACAAGTCGGACCTAGCCATAATAAGTCAGATCTAGACAAAGCAAGTCGGACCTTACGTCGGACCTTGCTGGAGCTACCCAAAACAAGTCGGACCAATCATCGGACCTTGCAGGAGCTCGGACCTAGAGTCGGACCTTGTTAAAAAGGTGTTTTGGTAGTATTCAAAACTTTTATCGTCAAAGCCAATGTATTCAGCACACATAGGTCTCACAATCTCCCCCTTGATGAATGCATTGGCAACACCACTTAAAATTCGAACATTGGCTTATTCACATGAAAAGTTTTGAAAACAATTTCTCCCCCTTTGTAAATCAGAAATAAAATGAGAAGAAAAACAAAAATACCAAAAATTCTCCCCTTGAGAAGAATCGTGCCAAAACACTTGTGAATGTGTGCAATGTGTGATTAATTTCTCCCTCTTTGACAATGTATTCAGCAAGGTACAAAAGAGAAATTTTAATTTGTTATGAGCACATTATAACATATACATATAAAACAAAGCTCATCCAAATCATACTATCAAGTAACTTACACTATCACATCAATGAGATACATAGAGTAGTGTAAGCCATGCTAGAGATCAAGTGTAATTTTCAATTTAAGCAAGTCATGATCTCACAAACTTAACTATTTCAAGACCTGAAAACATGACACTTGTTGCTGCATTTTATTTATCATTTAAAGCACAAATTTTGATCTTATGACATTTGCAAGAGATTATATGCAGCATCAGCCTTATTCTAACCAACCAAGCCAAGCCTATGTCATTTGACAGTCAGAAGCTTAAGGACATGGTTTTAGTCATACACAACTCCTTTCAAGTTCATATCTAAGTGCAATGGTAAGCCATCTCAAAAGAAGAAGTGTAATGCATGCATATTCTCTTGATCTTTTCTAATTTTTTTTTGAACATAAAAACTCAACATTTGAGTTGATTACTTGATTAATTATTTATGATTAAAAGAACTTGTGAGCATGCAACAAATTCAAAACAGCAAGAAAGTTTGACCATAACCAGATTTAGTGTAAGTAATTATTCCCACTACTAGACATGGTAAAAACTACAAAATGTATAACACGAGTAATGTAGTAAGAACTTTCAGCATGAAAAAGGAATCACAAAGTCATATATGCATGAAATACTATGCTCATATTATTTTAATTTCAGATTCACACATAGACTTCCCAAATTTCAAAATTCTCCCTCAATTTAAGCCATGAGGATGCATAACCCCTATTTCACTATGAATGTAACAAAAACGAGTGAAATTCAAAGGTTTTGTAAAAATGTCAGCCAATTGTTGTTCGGTATGTACATGGTGAAGCACAATGTTCCCTTTTTCGACATTATCACGGGGAAAGTGATACCTAATGTCAATGTGCTTAGTTCTCGAATGTTGCACGGAGTTTTTAGCGATGCAAATGGCACTAGTGTTATCACAAAACAGTGAAACACTATCTAGATCAACCCCATAGTCCTTAAGTGTTTGAACAATCCAAAGAAGTTGTGAGCAAGCACTAGCAGCAGCTACATATTCAGATTCGGCTGTGGATTGTGCAACTGAACTTTGTTTTCTAGAGGGTCAGGGAACAAGTGAATTACCAGTAAAATGACAAGCACCAGAAGTACTTTTCCTATCAATCCAACAACCCCCAAAATCAGCATCGGAAAAAGCTTTCAAAGTAACGGTTGAGGAAGAAGGAAGAAAAATGCTAAATTCTTGAGTTCCATGTAAGTACCTGAGAATCCTTTTGACAGCTTGACGATGTGAAGCACGTGGGGAGGCTTGAAACCGTGCACAAAGACATACGCTGAATTGTATGTCCGGTCTTGATGCCGTGAGATACAAAAGTGATCCGTTCATGCTTCTATATTCTTTTTGATCAACGGGATCACAATCTTCATCGAGTTCAAGTGTTGTTGCTATTCCCATTGGTGTCCGAAGAGGCTTGCTTTTGTCCATGTTGAAGCGCCTTAGGAGATCTTTTGTATACTTTGTTTGATGCACAAAGGTACCCTCCTTGGTTTGCTTGATTTGCAGCCCCAAAAAGTACGTGAGTTCTCCCATCATACTCATCTCAAATTCTGAACTCATCATAGCTGAAAACTTGGACACAAGATCATGAGAAGCACAACCAAAGATAATATCATCCACATACACTTGAACGAATAACGAGTAATTGCCATGCTTAAGCACAAAAAAAGTTTTATCAACCTTGCCCATGGTAAACCCCTTTTCAAGTAATAATGTTTTTAACCTATCATACCATGCTCTAGGGGCTTGCTTGAGACCGTACAAGGCTTTGGACAGTTTGTAAACATGATTAGGAAAATTTGGATTTTCAAAACCAGGTGGTTGTTTGACATAAACCTCCTCATCTATGTAGCCATTAAGAAAAGCACTTTTAAAATCCATTTGATATAGCTTAAAACCTTTAGATGCAGCAAAAGCTAACAAAATTCTTATGGCTTCTAATATAGCAACAGGAGCAAAAGTTTCATCAAAATCTAGACCTTCAACTTGTGTGAAACCTTGAGAAACCAACCTAGCCTTATTCCTAACCACAACCCCATCCTCACTTTGTTTATTTGTAAACACCCATTTAGTTCCAATTAAAGTGTGACCTTGAGGTGGAGGTACAAGTTTCCAAACATTATTTCTTTCAAAATTTTCTAACTCTTCTTGCATGGCAATAATCCAAGATTCATTAGTGAGTGCGTGTGGCATATCTTTGGGTTCAAAAGAAGCAACAAAAGCAGAATGAGCATGAGAAATGGGGTCGAAAAACCTGGATCTTGTAACTCGTTCATGCAAGCTTCTAATAATTTGTTGTGGAGAATGACTTTTGAGAATCCGAAGGGGAGTGGACACTTCACAAGCTTCTTCTTATTCATGTTCATCACAAATAGATGATCTTGTGACGTGAGGAGGATCTAGACCAGTAATGGTGGTCGTCGGTGCTGGCTGTGAATCAAGATCAGGAGCTGGAACAATGTCATTAGCTGCTGAATTTTCAGGCAGCAGCACCACTTCTTCCTCTTCTTCAATAAAAATACTCTCCCCCTGCGGATATGGATCCAGACCTGCAATATTTGAACTAGTACCTGTGCTAGCTTCATCAAAAGAAACCTCACAAGTCTCCACAATTTTGGTAGTATCAAGTAAAAGCACACGGTAGCCTCTAGTATGAGATGGATAACCAAGAAACATGCCATCAACTGATCTAGCTTCAAATTTATCAAGATTACCATGTTTCTTAACAAAGCATTTGCAACCAAAGACCCTAAAGTGTGTGACACTAGGTCTATGTCCAAACCTGAGCTCATATGGTGTTTTACTTAGCTTAGCATGCAAGAAAACACGATTTGAGACATAACAAGCGGTTGCAATTGCATCAGCCCAAAATTTCCTAGGAGTTTGATATTCATCAAGCATAGTCCTAGCCAACTATACTAAGATTCTGTTCTTTCTCTCTACAACACCGTTTTGTTGAGGTACATATGGTGAAGAAAATTGATGATCTATTGCATTTTCAGCACAAAAGTGATCAAACGATTGATTTTTAAATTTGGTTCCATTATCACTTCTAATTGCTCTTAAAGATCCTGGGTGATCAATTGATAATCTAAGAAATAAAGTTCTAAAGTGACTAAAAGCTTCATTCTTAGATGCCATAAAGTAAACCCAAGAGTATCTAGAATAGTCATCAACAATCACAAGAACATACCATTTACCTCCGAAGGATTGAACACGTGAAGGTCCTACGGTGTCAAGGTGTAAAAGTTGACCCGGTTCAGTTGTCATGGTCATTGTAAGAGGAGCATGTGAACCTGCAACCATCTTAGCATGTCTACAAGAAGAGCACACAATTTCTTTGTCCCCTTTAAGCTTAGGCAGCCCACGTATGTGATCAAGAGCACTAACACGCGTGAGATGATCAAAGCCTACGTGACCAAGTCTAGGATGCCAAAAATATAAATCTTTGAAATCATTTGCAACTAGACATCTATGCTTAGAGGAAGACATATCAAAATCAGCTTTAAAGACTTCCAAACTGAGACATGTTAAAAATAAGCTCACTATTTGAACCTACAACTTTGCAGCAGTTTTTATTGAAAATAATTTCCAGAAATTCATCTAGCAATTGTGAAACAGAAAGCAAGTTGTATTTCAAATTTTTGACAAATGCCACATCATTCAAAGTGTAGTGATTATTTACTCTAACCGAACCCTTAGCAATTATAGGAGTTGAAGAATTATCGGCAAAAGTAACATTCTCTACACGTGACACAAAAGAGAGAGAGGAGAACTATTCTTTGTTACCGGTCATGTGGCGTGAGCAACCTGAACCTACAGTAGAAATGTTCTCCTTCCTCAAGCGTGTAACCTACATAGAAGAACAATACATCGATGACTCAATACTGGGGTTAGTCAAAAGGCATTTAGGAATCCAATACTGAGTCACATGATGTCCAGTAGAAATAACATGCGAAAGCTGAGATAAAACAGCAGGTTTATGAGTCAAAGTTTAAGATTTTTTGTTCTTAACTACTGACCTATGAGGTCTTACTTGTGTAGCACGAAAATCAGTAGCTCCGGAGGCAAAAACAGAAGGTCCGGACGCAAAAACTGAAGCTCCGGAGGCAAAAACTGAAGCTCCGGATGTAAACTTTGAATATTTCTGACTGATAACAGCAGGTTGCATGTTCCTGACATTCGGTTTAGTATGTGCAGCAAATTTTGCATGAGAGTTATAAGATCTAGCTTGCATTCTTTCCTTTTATGTTGTTTAGCTAGTCTATAACAAAAATCTATGACATGACCATCTCTACAACAATAGGTACAATAAAATTTAACTTCGTGTTCATGTCTAGATGAGCATGCAGTATACTTATTTGAACCCGAATGTGACAACACTACTGCAGATTTAAAAACCACTTCTTTTTGTTTAGGAACTGTTTGAATCAAACCACTTCCTAATGATTTCACAATTTTAGGTGGATGTTCCTTAGCATGAGCATGTGAATCAAAACCTAAACCAGTTTTATCATTGCAAGACTTGGAAGAATTCAGCAGCAAGTTTAGGTTCTTATTCCCATTACAAAACCGATCTAATGTCTTATGCATGTTATCAAGTTTATTTGATAGATCAAGAAAATTTTCACATGAAGTTTTTCCTTTTAGTTTGCAATTGGAACAATATTTAACTTCATGAGAACGTAAAGCATTGTTCAATATAGAAATTTCTCTCATAGCATCTTGTAGTTTCTTATCAAGATCATCTCAAGTAGAACAATGCAAATCAATTGTAGAATAACAAGCATCTTTCAAGTTTTTATCATTAAGTGCAGCAAGCTTTTTGTTCATTTCGATTTCAAGTTCAAGTTTATCAAGTTTGGAGGTGTGTTCACTTCTTAGAGAGGACAATTGTTCATATATTAAATCACATGAGGAACAAGAATCATCACTAGGAATCAAGGATTTTAAATGATTAATTTCAGATTCTAGTGACTCAATTTTAACAGCATTGTCCCTAAGCTTTTTGTCCTTTTTCTTAACAATAATAGTTGCACGAGAAATAGCATCACACATTTCTTCGCAAGTAGGACATACCTCTTCGTTGTAACTGTGGTGTTCTGCATCCTCCATACTTGATTTTGATTTGCCCGCCATGAATCACAAGTTTGCCAGATCATCTTCATTTTCATCACTTCCAATGTCTACATCACTCGAGCCAAGTTCTTGAAGTGCGGTGATGAAACTATTTATCAGTTTGCATCCTATAAAACACTTCTTTTTCTTGTTGGTGTTGCCAATAGAGGACTTGACTTTATTCTGCTTTTCATCACGGTTAGAAGGAACTAAAAGGTTAGGGCAATCTGTACGAAAGTGTCCTGTCTTACCACATTCAAAGCATCGTTGAGGTCCGGAGCTACCTCTCCTTCTAGTTCTCACATTTTGCAATGCTTTTGAGAACCCAGTAGAAAGAAGTACTAGCTCCTCCTCTAGAAACTCCTCAATCTGTTCCAGGGTTAGTGAAGACAGCAAAGCAAGTGTATTGCTAGATGAATGGCCGGAGCTAGGCATATCACGTTGTGAGACAAATGCAATAGTCTTATTTGGGTTCTTACGTGATATAATGTCAATTTCATGAGTTTTTAGCTTAGAATAAACCACATCTAATGTAAGAGTACTCATGACAGTGGATTCACGTATGGATGTTACTTTCATCTCCCAAATTGACATGTCTAATGCACTTAGTAATTGCCTAGCATTTTCAGCATCTGAAAAATTAACATTGACGCTACGCAAGTTACTGAGAATTTTATTAAAGCGAGCAAAGAGGTCATCAATGGACTCACCGGGTTGCATCTCAAAGCGCATGCATTCTTTCTTGAACATATCCTGTCTTACCTCCTTGATCATGTTGGATCCTTCGTGGTAGTCACAAAGTGCTCTCCACACATCGTACGCCGATCAGAGGTGTGCAACACGGTCGAAGTCTCTCTGAGTTAGTCCTTGTATGATCAAGTTCCGAGCCTTGTTGTTGTTGTCGACATCTCTCATGTTTGTAGCCGTGACTTGATCGTTTGAAGGAACATCGTAAGGCTTGTACACCTTTTCCCATATTGCAAAGCCTTGCGCCAGGATGAAAGCTTCCATGCGTGCCTTCCAAACCTGAAAATCAATACCACTAAACACACAAGGTTTGGCGGAGTATTTCTCCATGATGATTAGTCAAAACATGTGCAAATCACAAAGATTAGAGCAACCTGGCTCTGATACCAATTGTAGGATCGAAGTACACATGTAAAGCTACCAGAGGGGGGTGAATGGTAGATAAAAACTTTTCAGCGGAAGCAACAAAACACCCCTCAGCAGAAAACCGATCTGTTAAAGAAACCGTGTGTGCGACTAATCTAAACGTGTTCAACTGTGACAAAACAAATATAGATTGTATAGAATCAAGTCACGAAGACTTCACAACAAGAATCATGAAAATCCGTTGAGAGAAACTCAAGTTACGATCGAAAGATCAAACAAAGGTCAATCTGTCATACGCGAGAAAAATAGTTCTGGAATACTGCAAAGAAACTCGTGTAGATCAGAAACCACAAATTCAATGACTGTCAAATTTTCACAGATGATAGATAATCAAGTTGTGAAGACAACCCAAAAATAATCACATCAATTGGATCTGTAAAACTAGAGTTATGATAAAACCACAAAAGCAAGGTAGTGTTGAACAGAAACTCGACGAGAAAAACTTGTCTAAAATAAGTCGGACGAACAAGGCACAAAAGTTCCTTTAGAATACGAATTTTATTTATCAAAACACAAGAGGAACAGCCCCAAAGTCGTGCCCACCGAGCTCTGGCCTCCCTTGCTTATATAACCAGCCCGAAGGACAACTCAACTCAAACTAAGACTCATACTCCTACTTGGATTCAAACTGTAACTTTCAATACTGCTTAGGACTCTTCTATACGCAGATAGAAGCAATCTTAAGACTTCCTAACACCTTAGGAACGTATCCCACATTCCTAAAATAACTCAAATTCGTGACCCACATGAAATCCTATCATAACCAACTCAAAACATCCATATTTGAGTCAAACACGACTCAGCCGCAGCCTGAGTCCATAACCTAGTCGGTTGGACCTTTCCGACCAATTCTTTACGTCCACATCTCTTCATCACGTCTTGGAACCATTCAGCCACGTCCATGCACTCCTTGCACACATGCAAACATCTTCCAACAACGTCCAAGATACCTTCATATGCATTGTTCTTGATTCAAACATACTGCGCAACCTCCCGATCACTACAGAAAACAGGGCAACATACGACAGCCTGTATAACATACGACGGCTAGCTGTCGTATATAAACTTACATACGACGTTCAGCAGAGGCTGTCGTATATAAGTTTATATACGACAGTACAGCCGTCGTTTAGTATATGGCTGTCGTATATAGTTGTTATATACGACAGCCAACCCTAGGCTGTCGTATATAGCAGTTATATACGACAGCCAAACCAAGGCTGTCGTAAATAAGCTTATGTACGACGGCCACACCATGGGCCGTCGTAAATAAGGCTTATATACCCGCGGGCCCGGGTCGGCGCGGGCATTCACCCGAGCCCCCGCAGCCATAAATGCCGCCGCCGCCCGCCCGCCGCCGCCAGCCACCGCCCCGGCCGCCCTCGCCAGCCGGCGCCCCAGCCGCCGCCCGCCCGCCACCGCCTCCAGCCGCCGCCGCCCGCCCGCCACCACCACCAGCCGGCGCCCCGGCCACCGCCCACCCGCCCGCCACCGCCTCCAGCCGCCACCGCCCGCCCGCCACCGCCGCCAGCCGCCGCTGCCTCCACGGAGGTCCCCGCCCCGGCCGCCGCAGCCTCGCCGCAGCGGCCCCGGCCGCCGCAGCCTCGCCACAGCGCTGCCCCACCGCGCTGCTACGTCGCCGCACCGTCCGGACCTGCGCCCGTCGCGCTGTGCGCCGCCGCACCGTATCGGTCCGCCTCCACGCCATCCGCCGCCCGCCTCGCCGTGTGCCGCTCGCCGCGACGCCTGCAACGTGAGGTAAGTCGCCCGCCTCCCTCCCCATCTAGATAGTTTGGTTTTTTATTTACCAATTGTTTGGATTATGCTTGTTTGTTTTTGATTGTTTAGTGGCTAATTCTTTAGATTTAGATGAATTGATATGCTTAGGTTTAATTATTGCCCAGGTTTATTTGAATTGCTAGCTAGGTGTTTTTTAATTGCTTAGAATTGATAAGCTTGTTAACTACGGTAATTATGCTTGTTTAGATGAGTTGTTAATTTCTAAGATGATTAATGCATATGAGTTAATAGTTTAATTGATTATTGTTTTGATTGTTTGACTGCTTAAAAGTACTATATGTACATAAATGGGCTTAGGGCCCGGTACGACACATTTAGTGGTAACGTATACGTCTACAAAAGCACGATGTGAATAACCTAGGCCGCCTCGCCCTACCCCCCACCCCCTCCCCCCCTCCGCCCCCCCCCCCCCCCCCCCCGCGGCTTAGCCAGCGCTCGGCCTCCGACACTCTGCCGCGGAACTGCCAATCCTTCGGCGCTCGGCCTCCTCCGCCGCGGGACTGTCGATCTGCCGGCACTCGTTGGCCTCCATTGACCGGCTGCGTGGATCTGCCGGCGCTCAACCTCCCACGAACGCAGGTCAGTCTGCTCCCCCTCCCCCCCCCCACATTGGTTTCCTCCGTCGACTGCGCCACCCCCGCCCCTTCCTTTCCCGGAAGATGTATCACCTCCTGTGCGCGGGCGCCGCCGCCGCCTCCCCTGTGTGCAAGCGCCGCCGCCTTATTCACCTGCATATGTTCACAGGAAAAGGAGACCGGCGTGTGACTGAGTGCTACTGCGGTCTATAGGAGAGGTCATGCTGACCCTTCTCAGCCGGAGCAGTGTAGTCAGTACGCAGCGGAGCGCCTGGTAAGTTTCATGACCTCTCAAATTATTTGACACTATATATGTTGTTGAACTTACACAATTTCATTGTTTTTCAGACTAGGTATGGGCAAGAGGTTGTGAGGATACACGGCGAAGGGTTCGATTGGGAAAACTCCCCCAACATCGACCCTCAAGCCGCGTATGGAAGCGGAGGTGGAAAAGCACACGGAAGGTGAATTCATTTACTTTCATTGTTTTCAATTCAAGATTATTTAATTTTACCTTGAATTGATTCATTTTTTTAGGCTTGCCATACTCTCTGGAGTCGTCAACTCTAGCGAGGCATGACCTGCGAGAGGCAGCTCCTCGCAGTCTTCGGCTACTGGCGCAGGCTCCTCCAGCCGCCGTGTCACCGAGAGAGATCTCGAAGTCATGGCGCTTCGGGAGAGCTTGGCTCGGCTGGAGGAGGCCTTGGCGAGAGAGCGAGAGAACAACAGGGCTGCCATGGCGTACCGTGCGTCCTATGTGGCATAGATGCAAGCGGCAATGGAAGTAAGAAACATACAATTATACTTTAATTACATTGCATTTCAATTGGTTTTGTAAATTGTAATGTTTGAAATGACAGGCGCTAGCTCGACAGCAAGGGCAGCAAATCCAGATACCCTTGTGGCAGCCACCTCCGTTCGTGCTGGAGCCATCGCCACCACAGGAGCAGTTTCCTGGAGTACAGGTATAAAAAGGAAGTTACATTAAGTGGAAGCCCCAACCGCTAAGAATCCTAATGAACCTAGAAAAAGAATTGTAAACTTGTACATATGTCACTGTGTTTCACAGGAATCAGGGACGGAGGCTCAGACTCCATCGCCACAACTAAGGGCGCCAGGTTCGCCGCGGCAGGATGACTGCTTCGCTCACGGAGGTAGTGGAGGGGCTAGTAATCAATAGATTTGTGATTTTGTTTTTGATTGTGTGGATGTCAGACTTCGTGATTGTCGATGTGTACTATTGCACTTTGTTGTGATTTTATATATCAAACTGTTTTCTTGTTGTCTATTGATTTGGATGTGTAGCTGGCCATCGAGCCAGGTTAGCCATTTTCTGTTTTTTTTTTAAATGGAAAAGCTTATATACGACGGCCTGTATATTTTATATACAACGGTCGCCATACAGGGCCGTCGTAAATAAGCCTAAATTATATACGACGGCTGGGCCCAGGCTGTCGTATATAAGCTCTTATATACGACAGCCAGGGCCCAGCGGCTGTCATATTTAAGCGCTTATATACGACAGCCAGGGCCAAGCCGTCGTATATAAAGGCCCTGGCCCACTGGGCCAAGTCTACGAAACGGGCCGTTGTATATAAGTGGCCGTCGTATATATACTGTTATATACGACGGTGCCATCGTATATAACTATATATACGAAACAATATATACGACGCCCACAAACCGTCGTATATAAACAACTGCCGTCGTATATAGGTTATATACGACGGCTTCTACATATATACGACAGTTTTAGCCATCGTATGCTGACGGGAATCCTGTAGTGGATCCACTCAACCACAATTCCTCCAAAACTTGGTTGTTGAACCTCATCTTCTCCCTAAGACTAGTTCAATGGATCCCGTCACCAGCCATGTCTTGAACTCAAGCAACACCTGCACATGAATAAACAACCAATACTTCCGAGCACAAGTCCTCGACTTGACTCTTGTTAGTGCCAAAACTACAACATCTTACGTGAGCACCTCACATAAGCATGTTGTAAACCATAGCAAAATGATATCAGCCATAACCACCAAAACACACCAAAAACTTAGTAAAATAATACTAAGCAAACTTTCCATAAGAGTAAAGCAAGTTCGAAACATTGCAAGTTAAAAGCAGAACCATTGCAATCAAGCTCCGAACCTTACCATAGCTAACCAACCTTGAACCGGAGCTTACCAAAGCTAGTCAGACCCAGCGCCGGAGCTTACTAAAGCTTAGTCGGACCTAGCACGGAACTTACCAAAGCTAGTCGGACCTAGCACCGGAGCTAGCAAAAACAAGTCGGACCTAGCCAAATTAAGTCAGACCTAGAAAAAGCAAGTCGGATCTTACGTCGGACCTTGCTGGAGCTACCCAAAATAGGTTGGACCAATCGTCGGACCTTGCAGGAGCTCGGACCTAGAGTCGGACCTTGTTAAAAAGGTGTTTTGGTAGTATTCAAAACTTTTATCGTCAAAGCCAATGTATTCAGCACACATAGGTGTCACAGATACTATACTAGTTGTTTTGCATGTACTGACTATATGCTTATAAGTATGGTTACCGATGAGACTCGGAAACCTCCGAGTGGTTACTTATGAGCATCCTTGCAGCTGCTGTTGATTATTCCTCTTGCTAGTAAGAAACGTCCGCGGGCTCGATGGTTTCTTTGATGCTAAGCTAGAAATGAGTCGTGAGAGTTGTAGTCTTCCGCTGTAGATTATTTTGAGATAAGTATTTGTAAATTAACTCTTTGTACGCTTCCACAAATGATTTATGTAATATGGTTTTCTTTATCCGTTTGTTGTTGGGTGCCGCATCGCACGACACCACCCTATGTGATTCCCAGGCGAGCGTGCACGGACCTGTGATCGGTCCGGCCACGCCGTGACAGCGTGGTATCAGAGCCACATTGGGAATATCACACGGATTAAGGATCATATTATGATAAAAACTTAGGATACGGTGAGAAAACGGTACTAAGCCCACATAAGGACTACTATATCAACATATTATGAAGGTGGCAACCTAACTTACTTGCTTATATCAGAAAATCATGCATCTCGGGACTTTTCATGTCTTGGGGGGTGCATGTAAGTGCTGTCCACCAGTGCGCACAAGCTGAAGGGTGGAGCCTTACGGGTGGTAGGTAACCCGGCCAGCTTTGGTATCCTCTACGACACTTCATGTCGTTTGGGGTATTCGAGCAACACCCTTCCCTGGCATGCTACGGGCAAGTATGGGAGACCCAGTCATGTGGTTAGTAATGTGAACACGTAGATCAAGGCGTGTTTGGCTTCAGAACACCCGTGCGAGTGATGACGTACGGGTGTATGAAACTGTAGCGGGGCCGGTTTCGGTGTGCAGCTGAACCTGAAGATTGTGTGTGATTTATGCAGGTGTTTTAACCACAAAAAAGTAGTACGAGTAGCACACGTTTGTGAGTGACTGTTCTTAGTGCCACCTACGGATACGTATATGCCGGTGTAAGCCGGTTAGGATTTTCTTGTGTGAGGCTATGTAGTACCGTCATATGTCTTACGGTACATCGACACCGTACTAAACTTAACTTCTTTCCTATGAAGAAATGATTCATGGACTAACTTTCAACTAAAAATGGAAGTTCTAAAACACATATTAGTTACTGAGATCTTCATTTGAACTTAGTTTCAAAGGAGAGAATTGATAGGTTTCTAAGTTTCTTAAAAACAGAGTACTCTGTTCTGGCAGAAACTTTTTCTGGAGTTTGACAGAGCATAACTCTGAGTAGATTTACCAAATGGAGGTGTATGATACATTTATGGAAAGGTTTTTAAGTTCTCTACCACTTCTCTGTAGACCTCCAGAGCAAAATCACAAGCCAAATTGGTCGAATGTCCAGTTGAATACAAACTGTTCAGAAAACAGGACAGATGCAAACCTCTCTGGATGTTTCTGTATAACACTCATAACTTTCTGTAGAAAAATCCCTAAGTGTCATATGATATACCGTTGGATTTTTTATAAAATTTGCAATGATTTTATAGTTCATAGTTTGATCAGAATTGTACTATATTTTGATGTACAACCGTGATAAAAACAGCCACATTCAGAGGAATTGCTGGCAAATTTTATCCAGAAATTCTGTCAACTTTGAGCGATCATAACTTTTTACCTAGAAATGATATAGAGGCATATGAATACTCGTTGGAAAGATACTTAAGTTAACTTTAACTTTGGTATTCAAATTGAGTTATGAAATTGCTGTTATCCTGATAAAAATCTGGGTTAACTGCAGAAAGGTCTATTCTGTACAGCAAATAGGACTGATTATGCCTACTTTAGGGAGATATGTAGACATGAATTTTTGTTATACTTTCATAAAGTTTTAGCATGTTCATGTTTTACATACTTTGACATACTTCTGAGACCAAGTTTTGACTCCCCTTAAAATTATCTTTTTGCAATATGGTGCGTTCTCGTTCTTCGAGTATGGCTGAAGGTTCGCGCCGAGACGGCGATGATTCGACTCCACCGCGGGCACCGCCATCAACGGTATGGACAGATGTCATGGCTCAGATGGTCGAGTCAAATCAGGAGAACACAAGATTGCTCCAAGCCTTGGTACAGCAAGGCATACTCCAACGTACACAACATGTTGTTCCACCTCGGAACGCCTATTTGGACTTCTTGGTGACTCAACCGCCAATTTTCACGGAAGCTAGCGAACCAGTGGAAGTTGATCAGTGGCTTCTAGTTATGGAGTCCAAATTTGGAGTGTTCAGGTGCGATGATTATCAGAAGACATTATTTGCAGCTCAACAACTCCATGGAGCCGCCGGAAATTGGTGGTTCGAATATCTCGCAACTATTCTGGAAGGCCATCAAGTGCAATGTACGGAATTTCGTGAAGCATTCCATGCTCGTAACATTCCTACTGTTTTAATCAAGACCAAGCTGGAGGAATTCAGGAAGTTGAAGCAAGAGGATATGAATGTTCTCTATTATGTCAAACGGTTCAACCATTTGGCACAATATGCTCCTGACTATGTGACGATCGAAGCTGCAAGGTTTGATTACTTTTTCCATGGCCTGAGTGCCATATCAAAGGATAGGTTGGCTTTGTTCAATCAAGGCAATTACACCGAGTTGGTCAGTGCTGCCATGCTGCAAGAACAGGCGACACTTGAGTATCAAACAGAGAAGGGGGACCGGGGTGATGTGCAAGAAGACACGACCGTTGTTCCTCGTAAATAGCTTTTGGTGTATCGCACACCATCTGGTAAAATATGGTGGCCACCAGTAAGATCAACATATCCAAGATTTCCTGTTAAAAAATCACGTCTTGAAGCACCAACACAGCCGCAGCAACGATTGATTTCTGGTGCCTCATTGCTGCAGCCAAGAACATCAACTTCTCAACCGCAAGTCAGCAAAGAACCGGGGAAATATCCTTGTTCTTATTGCCACCGTTTTGGGAATTTTACTTAAGAATGCCTGGAGAAGTTGTTGAACAGCGGACAACCATGATCATCAGGTGGTATGCCACCACGTGCTCAATTAGACATAACAGCATTGCAATCCGGGAGTGTGCAACATCTTGCTATTGAGGATGTCCCGGAGGGAGCACCAGTGTTAGCGGGCATGTTCACTCTTAAAGACGTACCCATGCTTATACTTTTTTATTCCAGTGCTACCCACAATTTCATCAGCAAATCATGCATGGATCAGCACCAACTATCCACCAATACTCCCATGATGAGTTATCTTATATGTTCACCGGAAGAAAATATCTCTGCCAATCAGATTGTGTCACGAGCAGCTTTATGTTTGGGAGGAAAAATATACCCAACATCACTGATTATGTTGGATGGGCAGAAGATAGACATAATATTGGGGATGTCTTGGTTAAACCATCACGGTGCTGTTCTTAATATCGGTAACCGGACTGTTCAGATTGACTCACCGATTCACGGATAGCACACGCTGTTTTTAGACAGCAAAGATCAAAAAATGGCAGAGGCCTACCACATGGAAGAAATTAAACTTGAAGATATTCCGGTGGTACGTGATTACCCTGATATTTTTCCTGGTGATTTACTGGGCATGCTGCCCGAACGGGACGTCGAGTTCAAAATTGAACTGTCGTCGGGAACAAGACCTATCTCACAAAGGCCTTACAAGATGGCACCTAACGAGCTAGTGGAGTTGAAGGAGCGGCTGAGTGAACTCATGAGCAAGGGTTTCGTACGACCAAGCTCATCACCTTGGGGTTGCTCTGCGCTGTTCGTTAAGAAGCAGGACGAAACACTGAGGCGATGTGTTGATTATCGTCCTCTAAATACTGTCACTATAATGAACAAGTATCCTCTGCCCTGCATCGACATTATATTCAATCAACTAGTGGGTGCAAAGTATTCTTGAAGATGGATTTTGGGTCGGAATATCATCAAATCAAGATCTGACCGGAGGACATACCGAAGACAGCTTTCTCGATGAGATACAGACTTTATGAGTACCTCGTCATGTCATTTGGGTTAACCAATGTTCCAGCACATTTTATGTATTTGATGAATTTAGTGTTTATGCCGGAGTTAGACAAGTTCGTCGTGGTATTCATCGATGACATCTTGGTTTACTCTAAATCCAAAGAAGAGCATGCTGAACATTTGCATATTGTGATACAACGGTTGAGGGAGCACAAATTATATGCGAAGTTCAGCAAGAGTGAGTTCTGGATTGATCAAGTGCCTTTTTTAGGCCATATTATTTCTGCAGAGGGCATTGCCATGGACTCAAGCAAAATTGAACAAGTGCTGAAATGTTAATCTCCCAAATCTGTCCATGAGGTCCAAAGTTTCCTAGTTTTAGCGGTGTATTATTGGAGGTTCATTCCGAGCTTCTCAAAAATTGCTAAAACAATGACAGATCTGCTGAAAAAGGGCACTAAATACATGTGGAATGCAGCATGTGAAGCCGCATTCAAGACGTTGGTGAAGCATCTCACAACAGCTCCAGTTCTTGCTCAGCCGGACACGACAAAGCCATTTGATTTTTATTGCGATGCATACGGCATCGGTCTCGGCTGCGTTCTTATGCAAGAAGGGTGTGTGGTTGCGTATGGGTCTCGTCAACTACAAAACCTTGAGCAGAATTATCCAACTCACGATCTCGATCTTACTGCCGTGGTGTTGGCGTTAAAAACTTGGAGGCATTATTTACTTGGTAATCTTGTCCACCTCTACACCGACCACAAAAGCTTGAAGTATATTTTCATGCAGAAGGAGCTGACTATTAGACAACGAAGATGGTTGGAGCTCATAAAAGATTATGAAATTGAGATCCACTACGATCTAGGAAAAGCGAATGTTGTTGCCGACGCGCTTGGTTGGAAAGCCCACGTTCACAGCTTGGCGATTGCTGAGTTGGAAGAAGAAGAACTAAGTATCTGTGTCATTCCGTATGGAGCGCTTTATAATCTTGCTCTTGTGGGGAACCCCTTCCGGGATCCACACTCCAGGATACACATTGGGTGGTGCCGTGCGATGCTGCACCCAACAGCATACACGAAAAGAACCATAAACGTACAAAGTCTTTTATTTATCAACATAGTGTCTTTTACAAAATAATGTAGAACGAGGGTACACGCAGCGGAATATACATACACACTTACTCTCGGTCCTAACTATGCAAAAGAGAAGACGTCCAGCCCACAGACGCTTCTTACTAGCTTCCACAAAGATGAGTGCAGCGGCAGGGTTTCCGGTGAATCGCTGATGGCTCACCGAACAACCATCTTCATAGCAAATTTTATAACCTGCAAAACACTAATAATGCAACCGTGAGCATGATGGCTCAGCAAGACTTAACCGACACTCCTAAACATGGAACTCTACGTCCAGGGATTACTAACATAGGAAAGGTATGATGCAATAATGATACGCCTACATGTTAATCCTTACTTTCAGTTTAATAGCAGCAGATTATTATGCCTTAGGCAGCCCTCACATCTGAAGTCCACAATCAAATAAGAAACGCTTTCCTCCAATGTGGTGATGCCCAAAGTGGAATATAAACATAATGAGCTCTACAACTATAGCGTACATGGTTGGCAATACAATGAATTTAAGAACTTCACGACAGCAATGATTCGTTTCACTTCATCTGGAAATATTTACTACGTCACAACTCAGTGAACAAGTGGTACTCATATAACCGCGAGGGATGGTGATTGCAATCAGGACACACCCGGAATACACGACACATACACCTGCCTCGAAAGACTCATACAAGAGCTCTTTCTTACGTTGTATGCAGCGACCTTTCACCCGTCACTCCAATGCCGAACCAGTTCTGCCGACCCATCAGAAGGGCCACTACACGGAACACGTCGAGGTTGCTCCGCTAGCGGGTTTACACCTCTGACACCAACCCCCAAAAGACGGCCGTATAAGTTTCGACACGAGAGTACCCGAGATACATCGGTTTATCGGGTCCTATATATCCGACATGCATCCGGTACTGTTCAAACTTGCTCAGCAGGGCGGCATACGCATCGGTCCTTAACTGACACAAACAGAGCTACAGCCACACAGGCCCCACGTACTTCTGCTCCTACTCTCTGCTCGGTCTCATTTTCCACTCCAGAACTTCCATTTTCTAGAATCATACCCCGCTGTACCCACATCCTAAACTCGCGGGTAGCTTCCAACTACCCGACTTGTACCGGATCCTATACAACTTTAGCCTAGCAGAAACTACACGAAGGTAACCTATTCTACCCTGTACTCCAAGGGTTTGTGGGCTATGCATTTGGAGTATCAATCACCTTGACCTAATGCACAATACATGCTAGACCAATAGAAGTGATACAAAGTAAAATATAACTAAAAGCTGTTAAATGCAAACCGGGGCTTGCCTTATGTTGCTGCAGGTTTATTTCTACTTTATAGTCAGTAGCTTGGCGATGATTAAATCTTCAACTTGCTGATCCGAGTCGAGTTCCTCGTTGAATTCCTTCGTTGTGTTTCCTAACGATATGAATATGCACAGTTTTAATAGGAGTAACTGAATTATAAAACCAATGTGTTTTGGGAACTAAGAATGGTTTAGTCCAAACTCTAAAGTGAGTGAAGAGCTCTGTTATGGACAAAAACAGAGAACTTTATCTGGCAGTAGATGTTGGTTGGAGTAAAATTCAAAGAGTTATATCTAATGGACATAAGAAAGGTAGTGGAAAGAACCAGCACAAAACTGGAGAAGATGATCTCAATTTGCTCTGAAATTTTTACAGTGGACCATATATCTTACAGAGGTATGGCTTGCAAAAGTTCAGACAAAGTTGATGGAAGATGTGGCCTAGGGAATTTTCTTACTATTTAGCTTCTCTGAAATCCTATGGCAACTATAGTGTCTTGTCATGCTCCAAATTTGGTTTCTCAGAAACTTGAGAGTCTCATGAGTCCATAGGACTTGGTTTCACCATTTTTGGAGCTTCCTACACAGACATATGAATTTTCCAAACTTGGTTAAAAGTCTGAAAATGTCTCTGTTCATTTTTCCATTTTTCAGAGACATAGAGGATTCAAATAACATTTGGTGAAGCAAATGGAGTCCAATGCCTCTGAAAATTTTACTGGAGTTCAAGGATTATTGAAAGAATGTCATTCCCAAATTTGAGAATTTTCCAATTAACAGAACTCCTGTAAAAATTCATACAAAATTTTAATTAAATGAATTAATGAGCCAAATCCAAGAATTTTCATAAATATTGGGTTGCATCCCTGGATAGTACTCTTTGAGAGGAATCCAACACTACAGGAAAACGACCTATTTTCGTGGGCCAGGAACCCACGACAATACACGAAAAGCTCACGACATTACTTATTTTCGTGGGTTTTTTTATTATTTTCGTGTGTCTCCGGCTCACGAAATTAAAGCGTCAAAAATAACTTTTTTTTCGTGGGCCGCACACGAAAATACGAATATTTTCGTGTGCCAGGTCCGGCCCACGCTAAACTTAATTTCGTGGGCTCTTCTAGGCTCACGACACTATAATTTTCGTGGGTCCAGAAAAGCCAACGAAAACAATATTTTCATGGGCCTCGAGGGGCCCACGAAAATATTATTTTCGTGGGCCTTGAGGGGCCCACAAACATAATATTTTCATGGGCCAGGATGGGCTCACGAAAATAATATTTTCATGGGCCTGGGTGGGCCCACAAAATTAATTTGGTTATATTTTCGTGGGCCTTCACTGGCCCACGAAAATAATTTGGCAATATTGTCATTGGCTCTTTTGAGGCACATGAAAATAGTGTGCCCATATTGCCTAAACCATCAATTTATCCACAAATTTCACACATTTGACAAACTATACACATATTAAGTAAAGAAAACATTCATCACATATGTCATATAGAAAACATTCAACACACATTACATAAAACATCAAACATCACAATTGTTACAAACGCTTTATTACAATCGTTTGATACATTCATTTTTCACCATCAACACACACACATTAAAAACAAAGTAAATTGATCGCCCGTGAACCTATCGCCTTCAGCAACATGTAGTATTATCTTTAGCGAGACTGCAAGTATGAAAATATAAGATATTAGATAATAATGCTATCCCATTTACTCTCACAGAATAGTAATCATTTAGGCAAGATGTTATCTCATTCAAACAACTAACCTAGTTGCTACCGCCAGGAGCAAAGTATTGATCGATAGAGTTGTCGTCTCCGCAATGTCCCGCTGGAGACGGAGTTTGCAAATCTCTAACTGGCATTGACGATGATCCCTTAAAATTACAAATGAGACATGTTACAATATTACTACCATTTTATAATAAAAAAAAGAATCTAACGAGTATATATACCTGTGTTCCTGCGGTACAAGGGGGTGTAGACATCGGTTGCGAAGGATACGCCGGAAACTGTGGAGGCGGCTGCAACGGTGGCATGGCGATAGGCAATCCAAGTTGAGAAAAATATCTCTAAATTGTATTAAACTGTTTAGCACAACCTCTTTATATTGATTATATAAATACTTCAACTCTTAATAACGTACCTGCATCTGTTGTTGCCATGTTGCAAGACTTGAGAAATATTCATTTTGAGATTTTATAAACTCTTCTTGTTGTCGCATGTGTTCCTCCACTATTCTTAACCTAGAGTCATTTTCTGAACGCAATCGCTGTGTAGAACTCTGTCCACTCTGTAATGACCGTGACTCCGAGAGAACCACATCAGAGTTCATAATACCATTAAACATCGAATACCTACAATTATAATTATAAAATTCACAATTGAAAAGCAATTTATGTATGAGAATAAAGAAATAAGAGATGTACAAGTCACCTCCCGTGACGCTTTCCTCCACTGGATTGGTACAAAGCAACGACGTCGATATCTTGCTTTCTCCAATCATAGTCATCTCCGTGACGTCGCACCACTTCTTTAGCATATTTCTCCTACGAGAAAAAATAATTGTAAACCAACTACACTACAATTATTTTGTCGAATCATTATCATATGTAATATGACGCACCAAGTTTTGAGTGGCTGTCAGAGTGCAAAGTTGATTTCCGTTGGTGCCTCTATGCCCTTTTATATAATTATCAATGAAAGATGGCTCCTCGCCACTTTCTGCAGCCTACATGGACATATTAAAAACCATGAATATTTTAAAGCATATAACCTATCAACAAAATGTAAATATACTAAACTCACCATTCGTTTTGAAAGATGAATATGACCATCTCCACCGTAACGGTGAAGAACTTGACCACCGGCTTCACGGTTCGTTCTTTTTGAGATAGATTTATCTTTATACTCCTTCGATGCCCAATAAGAACAGAAAGCATAATAAGCGTCAGAACACTTAACCATCCAAGGAATCATTACCTGGCGGTATTGATCCTCTTCTAGGTAAATTTTTGAAGCTCCTAGACGCTTGTTCATCATTTGTCCAAGCTTCTCCTTGTAATACATGCACACAGCTGTGATTCGTGCATTAGACATTATGTCATTTACCACTTTGCGTGCTGCTTTATGAAAGACTTTATGTGTTTGTGACTCGAGAGCAGCGTCATGATCATCGGGCAAACGATATCGTTCCTTTAAGTACAATATATAATGTATTAGAAAATTATTATCGAGTAAACATAATGAATTATTAGAAAATCGTACCCAAAAGTCGTGCCAGACGGCTCCTGCCACATTTTCATGCACGGGATGTGGAGCAATCTTGTAGTGCTCCCAATTTGTTGCAGGTTTTTCTTCGCCTTTGATAGTAACAAGACCAGGATAATGGTGACGACAAATGGCACCCAACATCGCATTAGGCTGCCTACGGTGTCGTTTCCCATCCCAATCCAAGTCATCCCATTGCCTGCAAGTCATGTTAACAAAATATTATATTTGTCAAATAATTCATGTCACTAATTATTACTAAATAATATATTACTAACCAGTCGCCGATGGGAGTGATCCTTATTCTCTGTTGTTGAGGCACGGCCAGCGGGAGAGAGTTTGTAGACCGATATCTAAAAGATGGTGCCAAATCTCCCATATCTCTATCATCCTCCTCGTCATCCCCTTAATCATCATTCTCAACTTCCTCATGAATATCGTCTCTTACTGTTGTTTGTTGTTCTTCCTGTGCAGAAACTTCTTCCCCTACATTTTCTTGACTTTCCACGTGACCATCTGGATCCTGAATATCCTGTTGCACCTGTCGTTAGAGAAATTAAGTTTCACATATTAAAATTAGATTAATACAATAGAAATAGAGAGACACAAACCTGTTCATTAGTTTCTTCCATACATCTTCTAAATGCTTCTCGTCTGCTATTATTTGAGGCACTACCCTGAAAAAGAGAGTCTTGGCTATGAGAAGAGGTTACGGACCGGCCCCCAGACTTGCTTGAGGAACCAAAAAGCCCCTTAGCGATACTCTTCACACTACGCGGCATCCCGTTGAATAGAAAAATTGGTAAGAAAAAATACAACAAACATAAAGTAACAAAATCAATAATAACTGTAGCATAAAAAATATTACAGGATTAAAATTCATCATGATCCGAAGTTTCTTCTATAGCGTTTTGCCGACCAACTTTCTTCTTCTGTCGAACCTTTACTTTTTTAGCTCTTGGTCGCTTTCTTTTAGCCATTAGAACCCCCGCCGCTTCATTGTATTCAACATCACCTACTAATGTATCGAGTCCTATACCATCATCGATGTTAAAAGATAGTGGGCCATCATCTTCTTGATACACTTCATCCTGTTCATCTCGGTAACCAGCGTCACTTGGGGCATATAAACGTTCTCGTGGATTAACTTTATAAACGACCCACCAAGCATTTAACTTTGGACAAGGATACGGTACATAGTAAACTAACTCAACTTGATGAGCAAGAACGTAATTATCACATCCACGAAGTCTTTCTTCATGTTTCACCTCGACTATACCAAATTCATCTTGTCGTGTTCCTCTGTTATTATCAAACCATTCACAGTGGAAGAAAGTAACTCTAAGATCTTTAGAACCGCCAAATTTGAACTCCACAATGTTTTGAATTATCCCATAGTAGTTCATTTCTTGTCCCTCCGCATCACATGCTCTAGTCACAACCCCACTATTTGTCGTGGCCGCAAGAGGGTATTTTGCTTCAAGTTTGGCTGAACGAAACCGGAACCCATTTACGTCGTAACGACCGAAACTCTTTGCTGTTATTGTACCTTGAGAAAGTTGTCGTAGGTCCTCATGAACGTTTGCATCGACCATGCAATTGAAATTTAACAAAATATTAGTTGCATTAATCATATTAACCTAGCAAAAGTACAAGTAACATATAAGAAGAGATTGTTACATGCTTGCGAAACCAATTGACAAAGTTAGGCCCTCCATGAAGACCATCACGTCGCATTTTATCTAATTGTTTGCTTGTTGGTTGACGCGTGGACTTCCAATATTGTTTGTCAAACTTGCTGTATACAGAAAAGTATGCCTATATTAGAATATCACCTACTAGAGTTTGAGGTTTGTAGTCTTGCTATACTTGAAAAAAACTTACACAAAATATTGATCCATATCTTCAATATTTGTGTACATGTATAACATACATGAATTCAATCTTCTTCTGAAACCACATGCCTACTGCTGCCACCAACTGTTTTTCTCTTCCATCCAAAAATATTTAGATTACTGGAAGGAGTTTGTTCATCTATGTTGTACCGCATTGTGGGAGCGTACACATTGTGTTCGTCTAAAAAAAAGGTACTTGAGAAGTATGCTACCTATTTTAGAGCAAATGCTTCTGCAATACAGCCTTCTACTCTTACTTTATTCAAAACCATTGCTCTAAGTTTTTTTAGTGTCCTTTCAATGTGGTACATCCATCGATATTGCACGGGCCCATAAACTTTAGCTTCATACAGCAAATGTACAAGTAGATATTGCATTACATTCATAAATCCTGGCAGGAATATCTTCTCCAATTTGCATATGAGTGCAGGTATTTCTTTTTCCAATTTCTCCATCATTTCAACTTTAATTTCCTTAGCACATAATTGTCTATAAAAAAAGCTAAGTTCTGCAAGTACTCTCCACACATCCTGATGCACATATCCACGAAACATTACTGGAAGAAGTCTTTCCATTATTATATGATAATCATGGCTTTTAAGATTATTTAATACCCAATTTTCAAGATTTATTGTGCGTCTCAACCCAGCACAATAACCGTCTGGAAACTTCAGTTGTTGCAACCAGTTCAACACCTCTCTCTTTTCTTTAACTTTAAGGCCAAACGGAGCACGTGGCATTTTTTGCTTACCATTACCATCTTGACTGATTTCTAAGGTTGGACGATTACAAATTTCCGCTAAATCTTTTCGAGCCTTCATAATATCTTTTGTCTTTTTCAAATGAAAACATGTGCTGATGATGCTTTCGGCTACGTTTCGTTCCTGATGCATGACATCGATGTTGTACAGGAGTAACAATGACTTAGCATAAGGAAGATCCCATAATCCGCATATATGAGTCCAGTTGTGCTCCTGACCAAAACCAACAAACCCATCATCTGTAGGGACAAGTTTATTGAGCCATTCAACAATCTCATCACTAGACAATCATTTAGGCGGACCCTTTGTTACAATAGTATCTTTCCGAAATGTATTAGCTTGCCTCCTAAATGGGTGATTTGCTGGAAGAAAACGTCGGTGGCAATCAAAAAAATACACTTTGCCCCCATGAGTAAGTCTAAAGCAATCAGAATCTGAACCACAGATTGGACAACAGAGTTTACCGTGTGTGCTCCATCCTGAAAAAACACCATATGCTGGAAAATCATGAACCGACCACAAGTATGCAGCTCGTAAGTTGAAGTTCTGTTTTTTATAGCTATCATATGCTTCTACTCCGATCCATAATTCTTTTAATTCCTCGATCAACGGTTGAAGAAACACCCCTAAACGTTTCCCTGGATGCTTACGACCGGGAATTATAAGAGACAAGAATATGTAATCATATTTCATACACATAGCAGGTGGAAAGTTGTATGGAATAGCAAACACTGGCCAGCATGAGTATGAGGCTGCAGAAGTGTTGAACGGTGTGAAACCATCGGTAGCCAAACCAATACGAACATTTCTAGGATCTTTTGCAAAATCTGCATCAAAAGAGTCCAGCGCCTTCCAAGCCTGAGCATCAGATGGGTGTGCCTTTACTCCCTCTGTTTCACGCAAACCATCCTTATGCCACCGCATGTGTTTAGCAGTTGATTTAGATAGAAACAACCGTTTCAGCCTAGGTGCAAGAGGCATGTAACGAAGTTGTTTCGCTGCCACTTTTGTCTGTACTAATTCACCGTCCTCATTTGTGATCTCAATGTATCGTGATTTTTTACAAACTGAGCAATGTGTCGCATTTGCATTCTCCTTCCTAAAAAGCATACAATTGTTACCACAACAATCAATCTTTTCATATTTCATACCAAGCCCTGCCAACAATTTCTTGGACTGGTACATGTCTCTCGGCAACTTATGATTTGTCGGAAGAATGTCCGATATCAAGTCGCTTAGATCATCATAGCACTTGTTCGACAAATTATACTTTGATTTTATAGACATGAGCCGAGTCACGGTCACAAGTATAGACACTTTAGTGTGCTCATGCAACTGTTCATGCGATGCTGAGAGAATTCTATAAAACTCTTCAACTTCGGGTTCAGGAATTTCCACAGATTCATCAGCACCACATTCACGATCTAGTGCTTCGACCATGTCACCTATTTTATCCTCGGTTTCATCTTCCCTCACATCAACAGCAGCATTGCTATGGTACAACTCACCGTGCTCATACCATATTTCATAACCTGGCATAAAACCAAATCTACAAAGGTCTCGTTCCATCTCCAACTTTTCCTTGCATAAAGAGTTATGACACTTGTTGCACGGACATTTCACAAAACGGTTGGTCGATAATGAGAAAGCACGACTGATAAAAGCCTTAGTATTAATGGTCCATTCATTAGAAGGCGCTACATTCTTCCGCCAACCCTCATACATCCATCCTCTATGATTACTCATGGTCTATATAATAAAATGCAAGAACAAAGATCTAAGATATCGAAATGATAATACCATATCAAAAGGTTAAATAAGTTTATGGGAACTAGGTTTTAATGAAACAAAACTTGTTACCTGCAATGTGCTGAGGCGGTAAGTCGACAATTGATGTACTTTCCTTTCACTGCATACAATTCTGAAAAATAGACAAAACTTATTAATATACTTAATAATCAAAAAGAGAGTTTCGATATAGTATTATTCCACATCAGATAGATGTTTACAAAAGAAGCATATAGTATTATTCTTATCATGACCAATTTATCTATTATTTTGTAACTCCTATAAAAAACAGACTACACACTTTATTTTTTATTAGCACCGGGAAAATAGTATGATGACATAAATTAATTACTTTATTCTTACAAATAACGACCACAGTTTGTACATGTAGTTGTATCAACTATATACGCCTATACATCACTAGAAGCTATACATGTCGTTTTATATATCAATGTATATAATGGCAAGTAATGCGGGCTACAAATAATCATTCAAATGCTATAACTAGTGTGTAATCACATACGCTCTCTTTCGAGACCCTTTGCTCCATGAATTCATATGTGACAAAATTCCATATCAAGTCTAAGCAACGGCTCAATATCCACTTATGCTGTCACAAATTCTCACAAAATCACACATGAGTTCATCACTACTGACCTAGCCGGCTTTGGAGGTGGCTCGGGCGGCGTCCGGAGTGAGAGGCCGGAGATTGGCGGCGTTCGGCACCGACAGCGTGCGTGGCGGCCGGGGGCAGCCCGGAGAAGATGAACTTTGATGGCGGGAGGAGCTGGGCCGGCGGCTCCGGGAGGGGCGGGCGCCGGGAGGGGCGGGCGCCGGGATACCTACACTGTATCGTTGATACGGTAGCTCATCGGTCACAACTAAACATTGTAAAGAAACAATGTTGTAAAAAACTGTAATAGTTCTAAACATTGCATATATAAAGAAACAAGTATGGTAGCCTATACTATACTTGAGTTATAACCCACACTGCATCGTTCTAAAAATCAATGTTATAAAGAAACAACTATGGTAGCTTATGGGTCACAACTAAACATTGCATCGTTGATATGTCTAAATACAGTTACCTTTGCAGTGGCGCACGGGGCGACGGCGAAGACGGTTCGCCGCAATATGGCCGGTGCTGAGCAGGAGGTCGTAGGGCAAGGACCGGGCTGAGCAGGGTTCGGGGCGAGGACCGGCAGCCCGACGGGCAACCGAGCAGGCGCGCAGCCTGGCAGGAGCGAGCCGGAATTGACTCGGGCGCCGCAGAGAGGTCCGAGGAGCGTCGAGGGCGGCGATGCTGGCCAAAGGACAGGCGGCTGGGGCTAGCAACGATACTGTGGCGCGTCCCCTGCTGCCGGCGATGCTGGCCCAAGGACCGGCGGCCGGGGCTGTGGTTGCGGCGCGGCCCTGCTGCCGGCGACACTGACAGGCTCCCAGGGCTGCTTGCGGCGCAGTCCTGCTGCCGGCGACGATGGCCCAAGGACAGCCGGCCGGGGCTGTGGTTGCGTCGCGGCCCTGCTGCCGGCGACGCTGACAGGCGGCCGGGTCTGGTAGCGGCCGGCGCTGCTGCCGCCGATGCTGACAGGCGTCCGGGGCTGGTTGCGGCCGGGGCTGCTGCCGGCGACGCTGGCGCAAGAGCAGGCGGCCGGCGCTGGTTGCGGCGTCGTCGGTGAGGCGCGGCGCGGCAAGAAATTTTTGTGTCGGCCGCCGGAAGTGAGTAGCAACTGAGATCGAGTCGACGCTTGGTAGATATCGGAACTATTTTCGTGAGCCAGGAGAACAACCCACGACAATATATATAATTTCGTGAGCTTCAGGCGACACCCACGACAATAGAGTTACTTTCGTGGGCCAACCGAGTGGCCGACGACAATACAGTACAATAATTTCGTGAGCCCGACTCTTGGCACACAAAATTATCTCCTTGATCTTAACGCCCCGTGGAACCCTACTTTAATTTCGTGGGCCGCGCCGGAAACTCACGAAGATAGTCCAATATTTCGTGAGCTGCACAGAAACCCACGAAAACGGATCTGTAACCGATGCTTAAAGTTGTGGGCCTCCCTGAAACCCACGAAAACAGCCTCGCTTTCATGCGAAATATCACTAAAATTTCGTGAGCTCAAGTGCGAGCCGACGAAGATATCAATTATTTCGTGAGCACACGTGCTGGCCGATGAAAACAACGATTATTTTCGTGAGCACATGTGCTGGCCGACGAAAACACACAATATTTTCATGGGCTACGTACTAGCTCACGAAAATAAATTTATTTTCGTGGGGGCCGACGAAAATATGTCTGGTCCACGAAATTATAACGTTTTCTTGTAGTGCAACCAAATTCGTTTCACAATTTTAGGACACTCCTACACAAAGTTATGGCTCTCCAAAGTTTGAACTGAAATAGGAAAATCTGGAAAATGTTTAAATGCTGACAGTGGGTCCCACTCGTCATCCCTAACCTCCAGCCACGCGCCAAACAGAGCAGGGGCGGCTCCCTCCAGCGAGGTCGCCGGAAATGACCTTCCCAGCCAACCTCCGGACCCCCTGCTTGCCGCCCCCCTATTTTTTCCCATGCTGAACTCATTGGTGAGGTCACCGGCGGCTGAAACTCGCCCGAAAACGGTGCGCACCGGCAACAGCAAACTCTAGGGCTCCGGCGAGGTCTTGCACGGTGATTTCTCCACCAAATGGTGGGTTCTTGGGCTCTATAGCACCAGAGAATCGTGTAGAAGACCGGCATGAGGTCCACACAAGCCCGGGAGAGCTCTAAACCTATCGGCACTGTGCACCCGACATGGTTCAGCGGTATACCCTTGAAAAGAAATCGGATTCCTCGCTCTGCACTCAATTACTTGGTCTAAAATCGATGGAAGAGGTGTGCTAGGCAGTTAAGAACTTGTGTCCAGAGTTTGAAACACAGCCAACACGAATTGAGGACGAATTTTGCAATTTCTTACCTCAAGGTCAGTTTCGGCCGCCCGGGAGAAAAACTTGAAATTCTCCATCTGTGATCAATGGCTTGGGCTGAGTTTTGGAGGTGAGCAACTAGGCTTGTAGGTGCACGGATGGGGTGGCTTGCTTGGACGTGATCACTTCTGGTTTGGGCTGGCCACGGCGACCAGTTCAATTTTTTTTTTGGCGTTCACCAGAGAGTTGCAGACCTTTGCTGTTTTCCGGTGCCAACGAGCTCGGGGCCGTTGGGGAAAGTTGCTGGCCAGCCAGAGCATCCTTGGGCGCAGCTCTTTGCTGTTAGGGGCTCGAGCAATCGGTGCTCAGGTTGCTGTGGTTTGATCGGAGAAACTGATCGGGAGAAGAACAGCGCGTGGCGCTGTTTGCTTCGGTTCTGAGCCAGGCTGTGGAGGAGAACGAGGGAGGTTCACGTGGGGAGGCCAGGTGCTGAAGACGTCCTCAGCCACAGAGCAGGAGCTGGAGCGGTGTGGGAGTCGGTTTGCCTCCGGTGAGCAGGAGGTGGCGCTCTCCCGTGAACTGAGTCGGTTCAATCCCTCTACCGTATGACATGTGGGGTCCACCTCTCCCCCTTATCCCCAATTCGGTTTAAAATAGCAAACGAGCTCCAAATTTGATCAAACTTGGAGGGTAGGCCAAAAGAAATGTGGGCAACACAACGGTGCACTCAAATTTGAATTTCGGTGAAGTCAGAATTTGAAACTGAGATTTAAATTGAAATTCGCATTTTCTCCCGTTTAAATTACAACAAATAGGAAATCCTATTCAAATGCTCTGAAAATTTGCCAGGCTATTATTGGATGTGTGGAGAACCAAATGGTAGCTTTAGATCTCCATGTTCGGGAATTTTTGCAAGTTCAAGTTTCGACTTGGAGCTCACAACATTAAATTCAAAAGTGTAAATTACCTCTCGTTTTCTCGGTGTGACTTGTAGCTCCACTTGCTAAAATTTTGGGATTTCACATCCCTCCCCCCTTAAAAAGAATCTCGTCCCGAAATTCATAAAGAAGAGATGAAGTGGTAGAGAAGGAATTACCGGATATAAGCGGACAACAAGTCCAGATAGTTTGAACGGAGGTATTCTTCACTCTCCCATGTTGCTTCCTCCGTGGTATGATTGCTCCATAATACCTTATAGAATTGGAGCGTCCGCTTCCTTGTCGACGGAGACTTTTCATCGATAATCCGGATTGGATGCTCGGTATAGGAGAGATCCGGCTGCAATGTCTCAAGATCTTCATATCGGACAGCAGTGGTATTCTTGAGACATTTTCGAAACTAAGAGACGTGAAATATATTATGCACCCCAGCGAGATTCGTCGGTAGCTCAAGCCGGTAAGCTACGGGTCCACATTTCTCCTGATAGCAAATGGATCGATAAACCGGGGAGTGAGCTTTCCTTTTACACCGAATCGGTGAACTCCTTTCATTGGAGATACGCGGAGATATACGTACTCTCCGACGTTGAAGTTCAGCGGTCGACGTCGCTGGTCTGCATAACTCTTCTGTCGAGATTGAGCAGCCTTTAAATTTGCTTGTATGACCCGAACTCATTCTTCGGCGTCATTGACAAGGTCAATCCCGAATGTCACTCTTTCACCGGATTCGCACCAATTCAGCGGTGTGCGACATCTCTGGCCGTAGAGAGCCTCATACGGTGCCATCTTGATACTCGTTTGATAGCTGTTGTTGTACGAGAATTCCGCCAACGGTAGATAAGCATCCCAGTTCTTACCATGGTGGATGGCACATGCTCTCAACATATCTTCCAAGACTTGATTCACCCTCTCGGTTTGTTCATCGGTTTGAGGGTGATATGCGGAGCTTCTAAGCAATTTGGTTCCCAAAGATGCGTGCAGCTGCTCCCAGAAACGAGAAACAAACAGTGCACCACGATCTGAAACTATTGTTCTTGGATCTCCATGCTGGCATAATATCCGTTCAATGTATAACTCCGCAATTTCTTGGCATTGAATCCCACATTCACCGGTATGAAGTGTGCTGACTTGGTTAATCGATCAATGATTACCCAAACCGAATCATGCTTCCGAGATGTGAGCAGCAGTCCGACAATGAAATTCATACTCACATATTCCCACTTCCATGCCGGAATATGAAGGGGCTGCAGCAAACCAGGTTTCTTCATGTGATCTACTTTCACCCTTCGACACGTATCACACTACGATACATATTTAGCTATTTCCCGCTTCATCCGTGTCCACCAAAACTTGTTTCTCAAATCTTGGTACATCTTGTTGCTTCCTGGATGAATGGAAAATTTTGATAGATGAGCTTCGTCTAATATTTTCTTACGAAGCTTCATGTCCCTTGGTACGACTATACGGTTCTTGAACCATAACGTACCGTTCTCATCTTTCCGGAAGCACTTAGCTTCTCCTTTGTCTATTCTCTTCCGGATATGGGCCATTCCCTTATCTTTCTTTTGAGCCACTACAATTTCATCATGAATTGTAGGAATGAGGGCAAGGTTAAACAATGACCCATAGGGAACCAAGCGCAGGCTCGGTTCTTCTTATTCTATTGCATCCATGGTTAGGTTATGAACATGTGATTTCCGACTAAGGGCGTCAGCAACCACATTCGCTTTTCCAGGATGATAGTGAATCTCCAGTTCATAATCCTTGATTAACTCTAACCATCTTCGCTGCCTTATATTTAGCTCCTTTTGTGTGAAGATGTATTTTAAACTCTTGTGGTCGGTGTAGAGGTGGACTAAGTTTCCAAGCAAATAGTGCCTCCACATCTTTAGAGCAAGAACCACAGCAGCTAGCTCGAGATCATGTGTCGGATAATTCTGCTCATGATTCCGAAGCTGCCTGGAGCCGTATGCTACCACTCGCCCTTCTTGCATAAGTACGCAACCAAGGCCGATGCCAGATGCATCGCAATACACCTCAAAAGCCTTAGTTGTATCAGGCTGCGCCAAGACTGGGGCTGTTGTGAGGTGCTTTACCAATGCTTTGAACGCCTCCTCACATGATTTACTCCACACATATTTGTTGCCCTTCTTCAGAAGTTCCGTCATCGGTTTAGAGACCTTGGAGAAATTCGGAATGAATCTCCGGTAGTAACCCGCTAAACCGAGAAAACTACGGACTTCATGGGCTGACTTTGGTGAACTCCAATTCAGCACTTGGACGATCTTGCTCGGATCAACTGCGATGCCCTCCGCAGAAATAATGTGCCCAAGAAATGGCACTTGGTTGATCCAGAACTCACACTTGCTAAATTTTGCATACAGTTTGTGATTCCGTAGCCGTTGGAGCACAATATGCAGATGTTCGGCGTGTTCTTCCTCCGACTTAGAATATACCAGAATATCGTCGATGAAGACCACGACAAACTTGTCCAGCTCCGGCATGAAGACTGAATTCATCAAGTACATGAAATGGGCCAGAGCATTAGTAAGCCTGAATGACATGACGAGATACTCATATAACCGGTATCTCGTTGAGAATGCCGTCTTGGGTATGTCTTCCGCCCGGATTTTTATCTGGTGATATTCGGACCGCAGATCCATCTTCGAGAAAACCTTAGCACCCACTAGTTGATCGAAAAGCATATCGATACGTGGTAGTGGATACTTGTTCTTGATAGTTAAGGCATTTAGCGGACGATAGTCCACACATAACCTCAGAGTCTCGTCCTTTTTCTTGACGAACAGCACGGAGCATCCCCATGGTGATGAACTGGGTCGAATGAAGCCTTTGCTTAACAAATCATTCAGCTGCTCCTTCAGCTCCGCGAGTTCCTTCGGTGCCATTTTATACGGCCTCCGAGAGATGGGTGTGCTTCCCGGTGCTAGTTCAATTTTGAACTCCACTTCACGATCGGGCGGCATGCCCGGTAGATCATCGGGAAACACGTCCGGATATTCCCGGACCACTGGAATGTCCTCCAGTTTCTTAGCTTCAACGGTGTGTACATACACAGCAGTGACTTCTGGTGCAACATTTCTCAGAATCAACGTGTGTTGCCCGTGCTTCTTTGAATTCAGCTGCATCGTTCGCGAACTAATGTCAAGGATAGCTTGGTGATGTGTCAACCAAGCCATTCCCAAGATTATGTCAATCCGCAAGCCTTCTAGAATGATGAGTGTAGTAGGATATATCCGCCCATCCAAACATATAGGCGCTCGAGCAACAATTCTGCCCGCTGTCCTACTACCTCCCGGTGAATTAATATGATATGATGCGGCCAAGGTCGTTGATGGTACTTGGTGCTTAACCACATAATCTTTGCTGATAAAATCATGTGTAGCACTCGAGTCGAACAACACGAGCGTGGGCTGATCACGTAGGCTGAACATGCCCGCCAACACGGGTTCTCCTACAGGAACGTCTTCAACTGCCATATAGTTTATATTTCCCACTTTAAGTGCTGTTCTCCTTGACCGACCATGGAATTTCTTTGCAGCTTGAGATGACATATGACTGCTGCTCTGCTTGGTCACTTGACCCTCCTGAGGAATATGCTCTACATCGCTACAAGTGTTATACGATGCAAGCTCAGGATCTCCACCATATGGAAGTGGTTGATAGTCTTGTGCACTTTGCTGAGGTGAGGGTGCACAAATACTCATTTGCTGCTGTTGCAGCAGTGGCTGAACCTCCATGGGTTAATATGGACAGTATTGGATCTGAGGTGGTCCGTCAAAGGACTGAATTTCCACCCCAGATGGTAAGCAATATATCACCGGTTGTTCTTGATGATAATCACCCAGACTTGACAGTGATAATTTTCTCTTCCTCTTACTTTCCTTGTGCTCGAGTTCAGCTATTTCTTGAATCATAGCGGCATTGACTAACTCGCTATAATTCCCTTTATTGCATTGTGCCACTTTTGTCCGAAGCTTCACATCGAGGCCTCGGAAGAAGTAATGACACTTCATCGTCTTGTTATGCACATAAGAGAATGCATATTGTACTAAACGGTTAAATTCCATAAAGTACTTCATGACACTCATGCCTTCTTGCTTGAGTTCATAGAACTCTTAATTCTTGTTTTGGCGATGCCCTCACAGATATGACGTGCACGGAACGCATCACGAAACTCTGTCCACGTCACACGATGACCTTCAGCGATCTTAGCAAGATATTCACACCACCAAGCCCCAGCGGATCCATGAAATTGCTGAGCGGCAAATAAAGCCTTCTCATATTCATCACACTGAAGCATTCCCAGTTTAGATTCAATCACCCGGAGACAATGATCTGCCTCCAAGGCTTCTTTAGCTTCTGAGAATACCGGTGGTTGTCTTGCTAGAAAATCCAGATACGTATTCAGTGTGGGGTTTTGCTGGGAGGTCTCCTGTCGGATGCCTTGCTGCACCAACAGCTCAAGAGACTCAGCCATTCTTCCCAACACTTCCGCCAGTCCGGTTGATTATGGCGGTGATCGTCGCTGCGACGAATCATTTCTATCCCGACTGGAACCACCAACCTCATACCCGGAATGAGTATGATCCATACTGCAAGATTGAGCAATTTACGGTTAATATCCAAGAGTGTACTCAGATTTAACTCGAAATTATTAACCGCAAAAGCATCACATCAACTGTGCAGCATATATAAAGGAAACAAGGTTTTTGACAATTCTGATATATGACCAATGATTGTCCAAGTTTGTCAAACACTTAAATCAACAGCAAGGAATGATGAAAGATAACTGATGACTATGTCATGGACTTAGAGAAGTATAAAAACCTTCATGTCCACAACAAGTCCTAAATTACATGGGCAATGAACCATGCTCTGTTCAGATTGACCATTTGACCTAATTCCCAGAATTTGATTATGAAAATGGCAGTTTCATGTCTCAAGGTGAATATCAAAGTTATATGTAACTTCAATATATTTCCAACGAGTATTTATTTGCCTTCATATCAATTCTGGATCAGGAGTTGTGATATTTCAAAGTTGACAGAAATCTGGAACAATTTTGACAGCACCTCCTCTGAAAGTGTCTGTTTTGTCCAGAAGATTTCATAAAGTTCTACACCAAATCTGTAGAAACTTTGAACTACAAAGTCGTAGCACATATCACAAACTTTCCAACGGTGTATTACATGACCCTTAGAATTTTTTTCTACAGGATGTTATGGTCGAAATACAGAAAATTCCAGAGAGCATTTTTGGCCTGCCCTGTTTTTGGACAGTTACACTCATCTGAGATTTTCATCCATTTGGAGGTAGATTCTGTTCTGGAGTTCCACATAAAAGTTGTAGAAGACTTCAAAACCTTTCCATAAATGTATCCCTCACCTCCATTGGTTCAGCCAATCAAAAGTTATGCGCTGTTCAAATTCAGCAAAAATTCTGCCGAGAACAGGGGAGGTTGTTTCTAAATGTTTAAGATGGAAACTATACTCCCAATTGACTCATAGTTCAATATAGGAGTTCATTAACCCCTAATGGGATCCTAGACTCCAAAATTACTCTTTTCTTTGAAAACTTTCTTTTTCATGCAGTTAATAACATTTCACGGTACTACGTTTCCTCACCAAATAAAAATCCTAACCGGCATTATACCAGCGTATACGTCTCAAGTGGTGGCACTAAAACGATCACTCACAAACGTTTTCTAAATGCAATGTTCTAACTTGGTTAAGGTACCTGTAGTAAAACAAACAATAGTGATGCACACATCGGTTTTTCCATTACAGGCAGGTCCATATCATAGTAAAAACATACGCCCCGTATCATTGCCATACGGGCCGTCCTTGAGTCAAGTCACATCTCAAGGTACATGGTCGCGTTTTAACACCACATGACGGGGAACCCATGTAGAGCATGAACGGGTCGTCACGGTTGGGAATGTTATCAATCCAATGGATACCACCTACTTCCTCATGACCGTTGAGGCACGCCGATGGCGAGCGCTGCGTATGGCCCTTTGAACATTGAACGTTCAAGAGTTGCATACTATCGTGTTGCTTACCACACGATGGGGTATTCTCACTTTTGCCTAAAGCATGCTGGAGATCAGCGTTTTCATATGTTCTCAGAACCATATAGAGGTTCAGAGACTCATATTAACTACCGTGCCAAGCCACGGTATACCATTTCATACTATTACTCATATGGCAAGTTACCGCAATTGATCCGCCTGCGGTGGCGTACCTTACCTCTTACCTCCATGTAGGTGCGTGTTACAGAATTGAAATACTGAATATTAACACACTATTAGATTGCCACTTTAAGTAACTATGCTTCTAATAGTCCTTATGTGGGCATACTATACGAGCCTCACTCGTATACTTCTAAGTTTTCAAAAATAAGCTCTTTTAATGTGTGCTATTCCCAATTCATCTCTGATACCACGCCTGTGGGGAACCCCTTCCGGGATCCACACTCCAGGATACACATTGGGTGGTGCCGTGTGATGCGACACCCAACAGCATACACGAAAAGAACCATAAACATACAAATTCTTTTATTTATCAACATAGTGTCTTTTACAAAATAATGTACCACGAGGGTACACGCAGCGGAATATACATACACACTTACTCTCGGTCCTAACTATGCAAAAGAGAAGACGTCCAGCCCGCGGACGCTTCTTACTAGCTCCCACAAAGATGAGTGCAGCGGCAGGGTTTCCGGTGAATCGCTGATGGCTCACCGAACAACCATCTTCATAGCAAATTTTATAACCTGCAAAACACTAATAATGCAACCGTGAGCACGATGGCTCAGCAAGACTTAACCGACACTCCTAAACATGGAACTCTACGTGCAGGGATTACTAACATAGGAAAGGTATGATGCAATAATGGCACGCCTACATGTTAATCCTTACTTTCAGTTTAATAGCAGCAGATTATTATGCCTTAGGCAGAAGCCCTCACATCGGAAGTCCACAATCAAACAAGAAACGCTTTCCTCCGATGTGGTGATGCCCAAAGTGGAATATAAACTTAATGAGCTCTACAACTATAGCATACATGGTTGGCAATACAATGAATTTAAGAACTTCACGACAGCAATGATTCATTTCACTTCATCTGGAAATATTTACTACGTCACAACTCAGTGAACAAGTGGTACTCATATAACCGCGAGGGACGGTGATTGCAATCAGGACACACCTGGAATACACGACACATACACCCGCCTCGAAAGACTCATACAAGAGCTCTTTCTTACGTTGTATGCAGCAACCTTTCACCCGTCACTCCAATGCCGAACCAGTTCCGCCGACCCATCATAAGGGCCACTACACGGAACACGTCGAAGTTGCTCCGCTAGCGGGTTTACACCTCTGACAGCAACCCCCAAAGGACGGCCGTATAAGTTTCGACACGAGAGTACCCGAGTTACATCGGTTTATCGGGTTTTAATAGGAGTAACTGAATTATAAAACCAATGTGTTTTGGGAACTAAGAATGGTTTATACCAAACTCTAAAGTGAGTGAAGAGCTCTGTTATGGACAAAAACAGAGAACTTTGTCTGGCAGTAGATGTTGGTTGGAGTAAAATTCAAAGAGTTATATCTAATGGACATAAGAAAGGTAGTGGAAAGAACCAGCAGAAAACTGGAGAAGATGATCTCAATTTGCTCTGAAAGTTTTACAGTGGACCATATATCTTACAGAGGTATGGCTTGCAAAATTTCAGACAATGTTGATGGAAGATGTGGCCTAGGGAATTTTCTTACTATTTGGCTTCTCTGAAATCCTATGGCAATTATAGTGTCTTGTCATGCTCCAAATTTGGTTTTTCAAAATATTGAGAGTCTCATGAGTCCATAGAACTTGGTTTCACCATTTTTGGAGCTTCCTACACAGAGATATGAATTTTCCAAACTTGGTTAAAAGTCTGAAAATGTCTCTGTTCATTTTCCCATTTTTCAGAGACATAGAGGATTCAAATAACATTTGGCCAAGCAAATGGAGTCCAATGCCTCTGAAAATTTTACTTGAGTTCAAGTATTATTGGAAGAATGTCATGCCCAAATTTGGGAATTTTCCAATTAACAAAACTCCTGTAAAAATTCATACAAAATTTTTCTTAAATGAATTAATGAGCCAAATCCAGGAATTTTCATAAATATTGGGCTGCACCCCTGGATAGTACTCTTTGAGTGGAATCCAACCAAATTTGTTTCACAATTTTTGGACACTCCTACACAAAGTTATGGCTCTCAAAAGTTTGAACTGAAATAGGAAAATCTGGAAAATGTTTAAATGCTGACAGTGGGTCCCACTCATCATCCCTAACCTCCAGCCACGCGCCAAACAGAGCAGGGGCGGCTCCCTCCGGCGAGGTCGCCGGAAATGACCTTCCCGGCCACCTCCGGACCCCTGCTGGCCGCCGCCCTATATTTCCTCATGGTGAACTCATTGGTGAGGTCACCGGCGGCTGAAACTCGCCGGAAAACGGTGCGCACCGGCAACAGCAAACTCTAGGGCTCCGGCGAGGTATTGCACGGTGATTTCTCCACCAAATGGTGGGTTCTTGGGCTCTATAGCACCAGGGAATCGTGTAGAAGACCGGCATGAGGTCCATACAAGCCCGGGAGAGCTCTAAACCTATCGGCACCGTGCACCCGACATGGTTCAGCGGTATACCCTTGAAAAGAAATCGGATTCCTCGCTCTACACTCAATTACTTGGTCTAAAATTGATGGAGGAGGTGTGCTAGGCAGTTAAGAACTTGTGTGCAGAGTTTGAAACACAGCCAACTCGAATTGAGGACGAATTTTGCAATTCCTTACCTCAAGGTCAGTTTCGGCCGCCGGGGAGAAAAACTTGAAATTCTCCATCTGTGATCAATGGCTTGGGCTGAGTTTTGGAGGTGAGCAACTAGGCTTGTAGGTGCACGGATGGGGTGGCTTGCTTGGGTGTGATCAATTCTGATTTAGGGGTGGCCACGGCGACCAGTTCAATTTTTTTTGGCGTTCACCCGAGAGTTGCAGACTTTTGCTGTTTTCCGGGTCCAACGAGCTCGGGGCCGTGGGGGAAAGTTGCTGGCCGGCTAGAGCACCCTTGGGCGCAGCTCTTTGCTGTTAGGGGCTCGAGCAATCGGTGTTCAGGTTGCTGTGGTTTGATCGGAGAAAGTGATCGGGAGAAGAACAGCGCGTGGCGCTGTTTGCTTCGGTTCTGAGCCAGGCTGTGGAGGGGAACGAGGGAGGTTCACGTGGGGAGGCCAGGTGCTGAAGACGTCCTCAGCCACAGAGCAGGAGCTGGAGCGGTGTGGGAGTCGGTTTGCCTCCGGTGAGCAGGAGGTGGCGCTCTCCCGTGAACTGAGTCGGTTCACTCCCTCTACCGTATGACATGTGGGGTCCACCTCTCCCCCTTATCTCCAATTCGTTTTAAAATAGCAAACGAGCTCCAAATTTGATCAAACTTGGAGGGTAGGCCAAAAGAAATGTGAGCAACACAACGGTGCACTCAGATTTGAATTTCGGTGAAGTCAGAATTTGAAACTGAGATTTAAATTGAAATTCGCATTTTCTCCCGTTTAAATTCCAAGAAATAGGAAATCCTATTCAAATGCTCTGAAAATTTGCCGGGCTATTATTGGATGTGTGGAGAACCAAATGGTATCTTTAGATCTCCGTGTTCGGGAATTTTTGCAAGTTCAAGTTTCGACTTGGAGCTCACACCGTTAAATTCAAAAGTTTAAATTCCCTCTCGTTTTCTCGGTGTGACTTGTAGCTCCACTTGCTAAAATTTTGGGATTTTACAGCTCTTATTCCAACAATCCGAGAAGAGATTGATACGGCTCAAAGCAGAGACAGGGGTATGTCTCAGATATGGAGAAGAGTAGACTACAGGGAGATGAAGTGTTTCCGGAAGGATAATGATGGTACTCTATGGTTTAATGACCGTATAGTGGTACCGTGTAATATGAAGCTCCGGAAGAAGATATTGAATGAAGCACACCTGTCAAAGTTTTCAATTCATCCCGGCAGCAACAAGATGTACCAAGATTTGAAACAGAAATTTTGGTGGACGTGGATGAAGCGGAAAATTGCCAAGTACGTATCCGGGTGTGATACGTGTAGATGGGTCAAAGCTGATCATATGCGGAAAGCCGGACTGCTACAACCACTCAATATACCGGCATGGAGATGGGATGACGTGAGTATGATCTTTATCGTCGGATTACCACTCACATTCCAGAAGCATGACTCAATTTGTGTGATTGTCGACCGGTTGACGAAATCAGCTCATTTCATTCCGGTCAACACTCATTATCGAGCCAAGCAATATGCGGAGTTATATATTTCAAGAATTGTATGCACACATGGTGTCCCGAAGACCATCATTTCAGATCGAGGTGCGCTGTTTGTTGCTTGTTTTTTGGAGCAGCTGCACGCCTCGTTGGGCACTAAGCTGATTAGAAGCTCTGCATATCACCCTCAAAACGATGGACAAACAGAGAAGGTAAACAAAGTGCTAGAAGACATGTTGAGAGCATGTCCATCCACCACGGTAAAATTGGGATGATCACTTACCGTTGGCAGAGTTTTCATACAACAACGGGTATCAAGCGAGTATCAAAATGGCACCATATGAGGCTCTCTATGGACGGAAGTGTCGCACACCACTGAATTGGTGTGAGTCCGGCGAAAGGGTACTGTTTGGGGTTGATCATGTCAACGAAGCCGAAGACCGAGTTCGGTTGATACAACAAAATTTGAGGGATGCACAATCCCGACAGAAAAGCTATGCGGATCAGAGGCGGCGACCTCTGCATTTTTACGTCGGAGAGCACGCTTATCATTGTGCGTCTCTGATGAAGAGAATTCACCGGTTCGGTGTAAAGGGGAAACTCGCTGCCTGCTTTATAGGTCCATTTGCTATCATAGAGAAGTGCGGACCTGTAGCCTACTGGCTGAAACTACCAGCAAGTCTTGCTGGTGTTCATGACGTGTTTCATGTGTCACAGCTGCGGAAATGCCTCAAATTCACCGCTGCTGTCCGCACCGAAGGAATCGACGAATTGAAACCGGATCTTGCCTACACGGAGCGACCGGTTCAGATTATAGATGAAAAGACCCAGATCACCCGGAACCGGACAATACAATTTTACAAAGTGCTGTGGAGTAATCATACCGCGGAAGAGGCGACATGGGAAAGTGAAGATTACCTCCGCACCAATTATCCGGAACTCTTATCATCGTACAGTTTGTAAATACCTCTCCCGTCTCGTTCTTCTTTTGTAATCTTGGGACGAGATTCTTTTAAAGGGGGAGGAATGTAAAAGTCCTAAAATTGTATATGAAATAAACCGAAGCTTGAAAGGCTATGTGTTGCAACTTCATGAAAATGGGACTTGCAAAAACAATTCTACACGTAAGGGTGTACATGGATGTTCATCAAAAAGAGGCTCACATGTTCATTTGAATGTGTTGAACCAATGTGGACTTAAACACCATGGATAAATACTCCTTTGCATGAAAGATTAAAAATCAGATTTTGAAACTCAAAATTCACCTCAAATTGTGGCCAAACTTTTGAATACACATGTGGCCTCATATTTTTGATTTTGAGGAAATTTAGGATGGCAACCTTCTAATTTTAGGGCGGGCTAAAAGAATTAAATAGGAGCATTTTCAAACTTGAACTGAATTCAAATTTACAAGATAACTTCAAACTGAATACAGAGAATTCAAATGCTAGCCCACTTTTAAAATTCAGAACTTTTGAATAGAAAAGATTAACAAGAGGAGATCTTTTGTGGGGAGAAAAATGGGTCGACCCCACTGGTCAGTGAACCACAATGACTTGCACCCGAAGAGTGTTCTGTTCAGTGTCGATCACCAACGAGGAGCTTCATCCGAGCGCCACCGATTGCAACTCAAGATGCATCCCTGGTGTTTCATCGTGCTGGCGACCAGCGTGTGGGGCTGCTTTAGCTCACAGCTTGATCTTTTGCTCGGACACCGAATCAACTCAGCCTTCGTTTCCTCACTCGCACAGAACAGAGCAACCACACCGCCGCTGCCTCGGTTCTGATCAGGAAACTGGCAAACCTTCTGCACACCACCCCTCCAAGCTGCAAAACGGTCCTGAGGGAGCTCCTCCTACTTCCTCGGTGCAAAAAGAGCTCGAGCTACGGTTCCCGAACCCTAGAACAGCTCTCCTCCGCGGCAACCAAACCTCACGGCAGCTCGGTGTGCACGTGGACAGCCCAACCGGGGGACTTTCATGCCCGAGCGAGGATGGCCAGAGGAGCGCCAATGATCCATGCTGCTTCACTCCAAACCTCAAGCAAAGCCGTGGATCATCGCCGGCGAATTTGGGAATTTCGCTCCGGCGTGCACAAACCGACGTTCCGGTACGGGACCTCCAAATTCTCCTTCCCTATTCGGTTTTACATCACCAACTCTTGCACACAGAGTCTGGACTAGCCGGTGATCGTGTGCTCTTCACAACCCTAGCTCGGAAACTCACGTAGACAGCACAATTTCTAGGTTTTCCGAGCTTACACGCAGCGGATGTCTCTGGCGTACGGTGACAACCTAGTTGTAGCCATTCCTGAGCAAGATTGAGGCCATGTCGATTATCCTCAAGGTCCACTGGTTCTGTAGCACCATTTTGCCGAGCTTTTGGCGGGCTAGAACAGTTGGTTGACGACGCCGAAGTCGTCCCGAGGCCGCCACACGTCGCTAGCATGTTTCCGGCCGCTGGTAGCTCTATCTCAGCCACAGACGGGTTCCTCACCCTCCCAAACTCACAGGCGGCGAGAATTAGGCCGAGAGGTGGTTGGGTACTGTACTCCAGCAAGCTCCGGGTATAGTTTGCTGAGGGGGCGGCGTGTGCGAGAGAGAAGAAAGCGGGAGGAGGAAGAAGGCTGCCGGTCCCACATGTCAGCGGCTGAAAATTTAAAACCGGATCGGCTGCCGCGTGTGATTGAGTGTGGCTGCACGCTATAAAACCGTGTAACCCCGTGTGGCTCGAATGTCATTGGCTGTAGTTTAAAACAGTGGGCCCAAGTCGATTTCCAATAGCAAATCAATTCCAGAATTAGCCACAACTATGAAAATCATATCTTTGTGTAGGAACCTCCAAATTGAGTGATTCAAATTGGGTTGGATTCATTTTGCAAAGATCTATCCAAATATGATCCCAATTTGTACGAAAGTCGATAATAAAACTGGAAAATGCTTTGAAGGTTTCTGAAAAAGAATTATTGAGGGAGTTTGGTTCATCCAAAAATCCTCAAATTTTGCCAGAATATTCTTTATTATATTATTGACCTGCTAGCAAATTTTTGGCTCATTTGAAATAGAATTCGGTAGGAATTTGCTGAGTGAAATCTGCTGCACTCTAAATGGCCAGAGACTTTTTCAGAAAAGGTTTCCAATTTGTAAAATTCATTCAAGGCAATTAATAGCTCCAAACATCATGGAAAAATTCAGGCATGATCTATGTATCATACTCAAAATTTTAGTTCACTTGATTGCGCATGAAAATGCACATTACTCCAGAATTAATTTTTTTGTTATAAATGCTTATGGACTTATACTGGAGAAACTACTCAAGTAAAACGTCTGAATTTTGTACCAAAGTACTTTCTTGTGACCAGGAACTCACATGTAAAATTTCAGCTCAAATTGAGCCTTAGAACTCGCTGTATTGGTTTTGCATGCTTATGCATGTGGGGAAATACATAAGAGTCTTGTGGGAATTATGGGAGACACAATTTTCTTCCACTTTAACTGCAATTTGGCAAGATAAGTCCCTGTGGAGTATAGGACTTCCTGTACAATTTTTAGAATCATTGGAGTTCAGGTTCTCCAATTTTCTTCACATTAGTTCAACTCATCTTATATGTTCATTAGGAAACTTAGTTTATAATTAAACTTCTAAGGAAGCTTTAGTTTTTCTTGTTTTCCTTGCACAACACAGGCAACAACATCATTGCTAGCATTTCCACTCAGTCCTCTGTTCTTCACAAGTTTAAGTTGTTAAGTCATTAAATTTCATTATAAAAGCTTATGCATATACATGTCAGTAGTGCTCACGACGAAGGACTTCGACAGAGTCATCCCTTGACGTGTGGATCAGTTGAGCAAATTCAGAAGGATCAAGGGATAGAAGATCACTAGCTGCTATTATATACTATTACCCTACAAAACAGGCAAGCTTTGGTTTGCATTTAACAGCTATTAAGTTTTTACTTTGTATTCACTCTTTTGGTTAGGAAATGCAATGTGCATTAGGTCTAGTTGTTTTGATACTCCTCTTGCATGACCAGAAAAACCCATGGAGTATTGGGTAGATGTATTTTCATCGTGTAGAAACTTCCATGCTTAATTAGGGTTCAGTAGAAGTCGAGTGGTTGGACGCTACTCGCATGAACAGGAGAAAAAGGGGCATACGGGATCGGTTCAGAAATTTGTTAGCATGTTGAAGTTGAGACCGGGCAGGTTGTAGGAGCAACAGGACATACGGGCATGGGTGCGTTAGACCTATCTGTGTCGGTCTAGTACTGATCCGTATGTGTCCCTATTGAGAAAGTTTGAGTTGTGTACCGGACTCATGCTGGCTATATAGGATCCAATAAACTGATGTACCTCGCGAAGCTTGCGTTGGGACTTCCGGTCGCCTCAGGCGAGAGGTCGGTGTGCAGTATGTGGCTAACGCTCTCATGACATCTCATGTTGGCAGGTGGACCTTGAGGGTGGCTACTGTATGGGATGATCGGATCGATTCGACGTAGGTGAAACGGGGGAAAGGCTGCCACGTACGACGTCAGTGATGGTTGCTGTAGGCAACATCGTGCAGGGCGTACGTGTCGTGTAGTCCGGGTGTTTTTATTCGAATTCTCGCTCACGGTAGTGAGCATACTTGTTCTCACAGTCGTGACGTAGTAAGAACTTGCAATTTGAGATAAGAACTAATCATTTTTGGTTTGAAGTTGATACTAGTATTGTGCTGTTACCTTGTATGCATAGATCAGAGCAAACTCGATTCATTTCCACAAAGAGCAATTTACATCGGGGCAAAGTGTTTCTTGTTTGATTGTGGACTCCCTATGAGACGTGCCCAAGGTTACTATTAATTTGCTGCTAATAAGACCTAAGAATAAGGACACTTTTAGGCGAGTTTGTTATGCCTATTGCTATCCTACTTTATGTCTTTACCTTCATGTAGAGTTTCATGAGTAGGTTTGATGGTTAAGTCTTGCTGAGCGTTATGCTAATGGATATTATACTAGTTGTTTTGCAGGTATTGACTCTATGCTTATGAGTATGGTTGCCGATGAGACTCAGAAACCTCCGATTGGTTACTCATGAGCATCCTTGCCGCTGCTGTTGATTATTCGTCTTGCTTGTAAGAAACATCCATGGGCTAGACGGTTTCTTTGATGCTAAGGTAGAAATGAGTCGTGGGAGTTGTAGTCTTCTGCTGTATATTATTTTGAGATAAGTATTTGTAAATTAACTCTTTGTACACTTCCGCAAATGATTTATGTAATCTGGTTTTCTTTACCCTTGTGCTGTCGTGTGCCGCATCGCACCGCACCACCCAATGCGATTCCCTAGCGAGCGTGCACGGACCCATGATCCGGGGCCGTGCGCGCCCCGACAGCGTGGTATGCCCTGACAAGGAAAAGGCTGCACATCCTTGGCATAGTGGGCGTATTCAGTCAAAGCAGCAGCCCGTCGTCGTGTTTACTCCTGACTTGATGGGTCACAACGATGCACTCGAGGGGTTGCCTCGGGGTAATTACTGCATCAGCCCATGGGTTGCAGGAATACCGCGCTGCCTTCCTAGGGAAACGCAGGACGTTCCTGAGTTTCTACTCGCCTGTCCTGCCAGTGTTTTACTGGTGGACCTGGGTCCTACCTGTCATTGGTGGGGGCAAGTGCTAAGGCGACATGCTAAAGGAGTTGCCTCGGGGCATTTACTACGGCAGGCAACGGGTTGGTTGCTGTAGTCCCCCCACGCCTCTTTTCTTGGGGACCGCCGGACGTCCCCAATATGTTACTCACCTAGCCCCCGGTGTCTATCGGGTGGACCTGGGTCCTACCCATCTACTGGAGAAGTGAGTATCATGGCGCCATGCCCAAGGGGTTGCCTCGGGTCATTTACTGCGGCAACCGATGAGTTGGTTGCACCGCTCTCCTTGGGAACCGCCGGACGTTCCCAAGAGGTTATCCACCCAGCCCCCAGTGTCTGACAAGTGGACCTGGATCCAACCCATCGCTGGGGGTGGCGAATAACCCGCGGCATGCAGAGGTGGAAACCCAATCGCCGCGTCGGTTGACCTGCCAGAGGTCGTGGCTGAGTATAAGAGGAGGCCTTCCCATGTAAGATGGAACCCCCCGCCCTCACCATGTGTCCTTTGTTCTCCTCATGGGCTCTTGAAGTTCCTGCTTCCCGGCATTTTCGCCCACCAGATACTTTCACACTGGTAGCCCTCTTCATCCACTTCTGTGAGATGTTCATGTGTGTGCGGCCTTCAGTGAGGCTCTCTGGTGCATCCCTCCCCTTGACGGCCTTGGATAGAAGCACAAGCAATCCTGACGGTGCGCCGGTGGTAGGGGAGGCTGTCGGGGACAGGGTCCTCGACTCGCAGTGAGTCCCTACACTAGTGTCAAGTGGGGCATGTCCTCTAGGCGCCTCGCCGAAGGAGGACATCCTGCCAGTACCGGATGACAAGAGTAGCTAGCCCTTCTGGGGATGAGCTGTTCTAAGCGCTATTCCTGGACGCTATGACAGCCTTTTTTGGAGAAAACAGAACCCCACTGCTATGCTAAACATAGAACTTATGTAGGTGTTCTATGATCAATGGATTGTGTAGAGGTACCCCATCCACTGTGGCTAGGCGTACGCACCCGGAGCGGCATACTTGTATTACTCGGAAAGGGCCTTCCCAGCTGGGGGGGGGGAGTTTGTTCCCTCCTTCTCGAGAAAGTATCCGTCGTAGCACCAGGTCGCCCACCTCGAGCAGTCTACTCCACACAAACTGCTGCTGATAGCGCCAGAGCGCTTGATATCGGGCATTTCGGACAGCTGCGTGCCTCCTTCGCTCATCGACAAGGTCGATATCTTCACGCCGGAGCAGGTCCTATGTGGCTTCATCGTACGCTCGGACACGGGATGAGCCCATGGTGATTTCCGTCGGGGGGGGGGGGGGGGGGGGAGTGCTCAGCCCCATACACCAGGAAGAAGGGAGTTTCCCCTGTCGAGCGATTAAGGGATGTACGGCTAGCCCACAGTTTCACGGAAGCTCTTCAACCCAATTGGCACCGTGCTTCTTCAAGTTGTTGTAGGTGCGCGTCTTGAGTCCCGTGAGAGTCTCGGCGTTGGCTCTTTCGGCTTGACCATTACTCTCTGGGTGAGCAACGGAAGCATCGCAAACTTGGATGCCGAGGTCTTCACAGCAGTCTTGAAATACTGCACTGGTGAACTGGGTCCCATTGTCGGTGATGATTCTATTCGGGACCCCGAACCGGCAGACGACTAACTTGATGAACTTAACTGCTGACTGCTTTTTGATGGTTACTACAGGGGTAGCTTCTGGCCACTTGGTGAACTTGTCTACAGCGATGTAGAGGTACCGGTACCCTCCAACGGATCTGGGAAACGGTCCGAGGATGACCAGCCCCCACACAGTGAAGGGTCATGAGGACGGTATCATCTGCAGCGTCTGCGCTGCTATGTGGGTATGCTTAGCGTGAAACTGGCATGCCTTGCATCTCTTGACCAGGTCGACGATATCCTGGAGAGCTGTCGGCCAGTAAAAGCCATGCCGGAAGGCTTTACCGTGCGGGAACATGCATGGTTCCCACAATAACCTCCATGGATCTCTGCAAGCAGGTCGCAGCCCTCCTCCCGGGATATGCACCGCAATAGAACGCCATTAGCGCCACACCAGTAGAGATCCCCTTCTACAAGCGTGTATCTCTTAGCAAACGGAGCGATCCGTTCAACGGATACACGTTCATCGGGAAGGAAAATGTCTTTGAAGTAGACCCAGACCTCCGTGATCGATGCATCAGGACCTACTTGAGCACTTGGATCTTGAGCGCCGGGTCGCACAGAGCCCCCGGTGACGCTTACGATTCTTTGGCGGGCGCCATGGTAACATGGCCACTGGGACCGCCAGCTTCGAGGTGCTGGTCCCGCCCCCTTCGCCAGGTTTGGCCGGCCAGGCGGTAGGTCACAGAAACTTCCTTTCAAAGACCCCCTCAGGCACCGGAGCCCAAGTGGAAGCCTTCGCTGACTGGTCGTCGGCTGTTGTGTTGTTGGCGTGGGGAACATAGCACAAGTCCAAGGATAAGAACTCCTTCTCCAACTTTTGTTCTTGGAGGAGATAAGCTGCAAGCTGTGGGTCGTTGCAGCTACACTCTCCCTTGGCTTGCTTGATGATCAGCTGAGAATCACCTTTGACCAACAACTGCTGGACGACGAGGGACAGCATGGTTTTCAACTAGAAGATGAGAGCCTCATACTCCGCCATGTTGTTGGTCGTCTTGAAGTCAAATCGCACCATGTATTTGAACTTCTCTTCGGTTGGTGTAATAAGCAGAACCCCCGCTCCGGCACCTTTCTTCCGCGAGGAGCTGTCGAAGAAGAGAGTCTAGTGGGGCCCAGTGAAGACTGGAGCTTTGGGATCGGGTTCACCGATGTCCTGGACCCTGGCTGGCATGGTGGTGGAGTCCACTCTGCCACGAAGTCAGCTAACGCCTGACTTTTTACCGCATGGCGAGGTAAGAAGTCGAGCTCGAACTCCGCCAACTCCGCAGCCTATTTAGCCACATTTCTAGTGGTGTTGGGACTATGGAGGACGGTTCTCAGTGGTTACGAGGTGACCACCGAGATCTTGTGAGCTTGGAAGTAATGGCGCAGCTTCCTTGATGCAACGAGGACTGCATAGAGCAGTTTGTGTACCTCCAGATATCTTGTCTTGGCATCATGGAGGACCTCGCTAATGAAGTGGACCGGACACTGGATGGTTCGGACCCGCTCGAAGGGGTCCGAGGCATCTTCTAGTAGGGGTTCCAGACTCAAGGGCCCCCGGCCCCCGGGCCCGGATCTGCACTCTGGTTGCTCAGACCAAGGTGCACACCAGTCACCAGGTCTAGATGGCTGAGACCTGACTAGTTCTTCTTGGGGTGGTCCGGGACCCGAGATCCCCGGGTCCAGGACTGCATTCTGGGAGCTTGGACCCGAATATGCACTGATAATCAGGTCTGCCTGCTTGGGACCTGATTACTTCCCCATCCCAAGGGGTCTCCTACGGGGTCTGAGCCCTAAGGCTTTAGACCTATGATGGCAGGAGCCTCTTCTGGGACTTGAGGTTAATGGAGTTCTGGCCGCTCCACGACGAGAATCATGCTCATGACCTCGGTTGTGGCAGCGATGCAGAGGAGCAGTGCTCGCCTTGTTCAGGGGCCACCATGATTGGTAGCGTTGTGAGGTACTTCTTCAGCTCTTGGAACACCTCATCCACCTCCTCGGTCCATACGAATGGACCAGTTTTGTGCAGAAGCTTGAAGAACGGAAGAGACCGCTCGGCCAGTCTAGAGATAAACCGACTGAGCGCAGCCAATCATCCGGTAAGCTTCTGCATGTCCTTGATGTGGGCAGGGGGCGCATCAGCTCTATCGCCTTAATCTTCTCTATGTTAGCTTCGATCCCTCAGTATGAGACCAAGAAACCGAGCAGCCTCCCGGCAGAGACCCCGAAGACACATTTGTCTGGGTTCAACTTCGTGCGTGTGGAACGCAGTCTGTCGAAGACTAGGGCTAGGTTGTCGAGCAGTGACGCTTGCGACTTAACCTTTACTACGATGTCATTGACATAAACCTCGACCAGGTCCCGAATGAGATTCCCGAACGTCTTATGCATTGCACACACAAAAGTGGGAAGGGCAATCCAAAGACTGTAAGGCATGGGCACATTGCAGTATAGACCATCTACTGTGATGAAGGCAGTATGCTCTTCATCCTCCATAAACATAGGTATCTAGTGGAAACCTGAATATGCGTCTAGGAAACATAGTAGATCACAGCCAGACGTAGAGTCGACTCTTTGGTCTATACGGGGGAGAGGGAACGGGTCCATTGGACATGTCTTATTGAGGGTGGTGTAGTCGATTGTAACAGCCCTAACTTTTGGAAAGTTTGGTTTCAACTTATGAAGCAAAGTTAAGGAGAAGAAAAGGGGCATTTTGTGTCACATGAAATAATGAACACAAAAATGGACATGTGGGGGAGTTAAAAATTTTCTTTAGCTCATATTAAACACATGTTAACATAGGGGAAAATTTCACTCCCCAAATCTCACTCATGTACACATCCTTACGGGTAGAAGATGAGCGAAAGTTAAACACAAATTTGAATCTTTTAAAAGGATTCATATTCAGATTGTTTAAATGCATTCGAGTGAATTCACCAATGCATTCCTCATGTATTCAAGAGCCTAAGTTTCAGATTTGGAGAATTTTAGGGTTCATATACTATTTATTCTGAGGAATAAATGAGGCAGAGTTCAAATTTAAAATTGAATTTGAATTCTGAACCAAACATGCTGAATTTCAAAATATGATTTCAGATTCGAGTTCCTCATAATTCTTTTGGCCTACTCTCCAAGTTTAATCAAAATCGGATAAAATTTGTGTGAGAATCTCAAAGCACAGAGAATAGAAAAGCAATAGGGGCTGTGGACTCCAGCAGTCAGTGACTTAGCACGAGGTTCTTCACACACTTGCTGCTAAAAATTTGAATGTAAGAGCCAACTAAATAGGTGTGTCCTTTGCAACTTACTTTCCTATTACACACTGCAATTCTAGCATGTAGAGTTACATGTTTAGGTGAGACGGGTCAGACATGCTGATCCTATGTGCTCTTGCTTGCCATATGAGTGGTTTTGCAGGTTAGCTTCGGTGCTTATGAGAAGGTTGTCCGGTGAGACTCGGAGACTGCCGAGTCGTTTTAAGCATGGAGAACCCAGCCGCTGCCGTATGACTTCGTGTTGCTAGTGAGAAAAGTCTGCGGGCTGGACATCTTTTCGAGTGCTTAGTAGATATTAAACGTGAGTTAAACTAGTCTTCCTCTGTAGTTATTTGATGTAAATTATTTTCAAAGAAAATTTGTAAGCTTCCACTTTTGATTTATGTAATACATGTTTCCATATATGTGTGCTGTTGGGTGCTGCATATCACGACACCACCCAATGCCATTCCCGGGCAAGCGGCACGGCCCCATGACCAGGTCCGGGCCCTGTCAGCGTGGTATCAGAGCCACATTGGTAATAGCGCATGGAACAAGGATCGTATTACGACGACAACTTATGTTACGGTGAGTATACGTTACTAGGCCCACATAACAACTACTATATTAGCTTAATTTGAAGGTGGCAACCTAACTTATGTGTTATGTCGAAAAATTATGCATCTCAGGACTTCATATGTCTTGGGGGGGTGCATGTAAGCGCTGTCCACCAGTGCGCACAAGCTGAAGGGTGGAGCCTCACGGGTGACAGGTAACCTGGCCCTCTTTGGTATCCTCTACGACTCTTCATGTCGTTTGGGGTATTCGAGCAACGCCCTTCCCTGGCGTGCTACGGGCAAGTGTGGGAGACCCCGTCACGTGGTTAGTAACGTGAACACATAGCTCAAGGTGTGTTTGGCTTGAGAACAACCGTGCGAGTGATGACGGATGGTTGTATGAAACTGTATTGGGACCGGGTTCGGTGTGCAGCCAAACCTGACAATTGTGTGTGACTTATGCAGGTTTAACTACGAAACCATAGTCCGAGTAGAATACGTTTGCAAGTGATTGTCTTAGTGCCACCAAAAGATACGTATATGCCGGTGTAAGCCGGTTCGTATTTTCTTTTGTAAGGCAACGTAGTACCGTCATATGTCTTACGGTGCATCACCACCGTACTACACTTTATAACATCTTTCCTCTGAAGAAATCATTCATAACTAACTTTCAACTAAAAATTGAAGTTTTAAAACACATATTAATTACTGAACTCTTCATTTGAACTAAGTTTCACATGGTAGAATTGATAGGCTTCTTTGTTTCTCAAAAACAGAGTGCTCTATTCTGGCAGAGATTTTTGCTGGACTTTGACAGAGCATAACTCTGGGTAGCTTTACCCAATGGAAGTGTATGATACATTTCTGAAAAGGTTTTTAAGTTCTATACAACTTCTTTGTAGACCTCCAGATCAAAATCTCAAGCCAAATTGGTTGAATGTCCAGTTGAATGCAAACTGTTCAGAAAACAGGACAGATGCAAACCTCTCTGGACATTTCTGTTTTTTGACCATACCTCTCTGTATAAAAATCTATAAGGGTCATATGAGACACCGTTGGAAAGGTTATGAGATATGCACAATTGTTGTAGTTCAACGTTTGATCAGATTCATATTGTATGTGCTTATACAACGGTGATACAACCAGCCACCTACAAAGGAAATGCTGGCAAATTTTATCCAGGAATTCTGTCAACTTTGTAAAATCATAACTTTTGATGCAGAAGTGATATAGAGGGATTTGAATACTCGTTGGAAATATATTGAAGTTAACTTTAACTTTGGTATTCAACTTGAGTTAGGAAAATTCTTTTAACTGGATCAAAATCTGGATTTAGTGCATCATGGTATGTTCTGTACAGAGAAGAAGAAAATGAGTGATATCGTGCAGGCTAGCACAAGTTATGTACCCTAAAACTACCGGTTGGTGTATCGAACTCCATCCAGTGAAATATGGAGGCCCCTGTACGATTAACTTCTCAGCGGTTGATTGCTGGTCAAGTACCACAACTTGCACCACCTCCACAGCAGCAACATCAGACGGTGGTTTCTGCTCCATCGCTGCAGCCATCTGTACCTTGCTTCCAACCACAAGTTAGCGAAGAACCGGAGGGACATCCGTGCTTCACTTGTGGTCGGATGGTCCATTTTTCTAGGTATTGTTCGGAGGGAATTCAAGACTGCAGGACATCATATTTTCAATATTCGGAACCGTACCTATATATGCAGAAAAGAGGGCAGACAAGGTGCAACATTCACTACACAGTGAGTGATAATGTTCCGGAAGCAGAAACCGTGTTAGCAGAGATGTTTTCTATGAATCAGCTACCGATATTAACTCTCTTCGACTCTGGTGCCACACCTAGCTTTATTAGTCAATCTTTTGTGGCTCAGCATCAGCTCCAAATCACTTTTACAAAGAGCCAATACCTCATATCTTCGCACAGGACATCATTACAGCAAGTGATGATGTTTCCCGAGCACCTCTTTGTTTGGGGGTTAGACTATAACCCATGACCTTCATTATTCTCGGGGGTCTGAAGATCGACATTATTTTAAGGATGTTGTGGTTGAATTACCACAATGCGGTTCTCAACATTAGTTCTTGAACCGTTAAGCTCAACTCCCTCACAACACGGTCTTCATACATTAATTCTGGGCGCCAGTCAGCAACAGATTGCAATATTAAACCACTTGGAAACTGTTAAGATAGGGGACATTCTGGTGGTACGTGAATATTCGGATGTGTTTTCCAATTATTTTCGGGGCATGCCGCCGGAACAGGACGTAGAGTTCAAGATTGAAATTGCACAGGGAACATCACTGAGTTCACGAAGGCCGTACAAAATGGCACCCAATGAATGGGCAGTGTAGAAGACACTGCTGAATGACCTTATGAACAAAGGTTTTATACGACTGAGTTCGTCACCTTGGGGTTGTTCAGTATTGTTTGTAAAGAAGAAGGATGAAACACTACAACTTTAGGTGGTGTTCATCCTCTTAACATTGTGACAATCAAGAACAAGTACCTGTTACCACAGATCGACATGTTGTTTGATCAGTTGGCCAAAGCAAAGATCTTTTTCAAGATAGAATTAAGATACGGGTACCATCAGATTAAGATACGGGCTGAGGATATTCCAAAGACCGCTTTTCGACGAGGCACTGGCTTTACTAGTAGCTTGTCAAGTTCCTTGGTCTCACCAACGCTCCAGCTCAGTTCATGTACTTGATGAACTCGGTATTCATGCCGGAACTGGAAAAGTTTGTCGTGGTCTTCATCGACGACCTACTGGTTTATTCCAAGTTGGAGGAAGAATTTGAGAAGCACCTGCGTATAGTCTTGCAACGGCTGCAGGATCACAAGCTATACGTGAAATTCAGCAAGTGCAAATTCTAGATATCGCAAGAACTTTTTCTCGGGCATATTATCTCAGTGGAGGGCATCGCTGTAGACCCGAGCAAGATCACACAAGTGCTGCATTGGAAGTCCCCGGGATCTATTCACAAGGTACAGAATTTCCTCGGACTCGCGGGATATTATCGGAGGTTCATTCTGATCTTCTCGAAGATTGCCAAGCCTATGACAGAGATCTGAAGAAGGCTACCAAATATGTTTGGAGTCCAGCATGTGAAGCAGTGTTCAAGGTATTAGTGAAGCACCTAACATCAGTACCGGTTTTGGCGCAGCCAGGTACAACAAAAATGTTAGATGTGTACTGCAATGCATCCGGCATTGGGCTCAGATGTGTGCTGATGCAAGACCAAAGGGTGGTCGCTATGGATCATGGCAGCTCAGGAACAATGAGCAAAATTATCCAACTCGTGACTTAGAGCTCGCTGCCGTGGTACTCGCACTCAAAATGTGGAGGCTTACCTACTCGGTAACCTCGTGCATTTATATACCGACCACAAGAGCCTCATGTACATATTCACTCAGAAGGAGCTGAACATGAGGCAACGAAGATGGTTGGATTTGATAAAGGATTACTAAATAGAGATCCATTATCACCTCGGAAAAGCAAACATGGTGGCAGATGCGCTGAGTCGCAGGTCACACGTTCATAATCTGACCATCACTCAGTTGGAAGAGAGCGAGCCACCATTACATGTGGTTACCCATGGAACTCTCTACAACTTAGCTCTTATCCCCACCAACCATGAAGAGATAGCGGCAGCCCAGAAACATGACTAGGACATGTCACGTTTGCGGAGACGTATAGACAGTGGGGTACTGAAATGTTTCCGGAAGGACGGAGATGGTGTCCTGTGGTTCAAGAACAGGATAGTCGTACCCCGTAACCCGGAGTTACGGAAGAAAATGCCGCACACTGCTGAATTGGTGCGAGTCTGGCAAAAGGGTCACTTTCGGGATTGATCTTGTCAATAATGCGGAAGAAAAAGTTCAGCTGACTCAAGCAAACCTAAAAGTTGCCCAATCCCGACAAAAACAGTATGTGGACCGGAGAAGACGTCCTTTACAATTCGAAGTCAGCGATCACGTGTGTCTACGTGTGACTCCAATAAAGAGCATGAAGAGATTTGAGGTGAGAGGAAAGTTGGCAGACCGATTCATTGGTACATTCCAGATTCTGGAAAGATGTGGATCATTGGCATAGCGGCTGGAATTACCAGAGACACTCACCGCTATGCACAACATCTTCCACATTTCTCAGCTGAGGAAGTGCATCAAGTTTTCAACCACCATTCAGCTGGGGAACATCGAGGAACTGAAACTGGATCTCACGTATCAGGAGGGACCGGTTCAGATCATCGACATAAAGGATCGAACCACACATGACCGTACATTGTGGTTCTATAAAGTTGTATGGAGTAATCACTCCAAGGATGAAGCGACATGGGAGAGCGAAGGATTTCTTCGCGCCAACTACCCCGACTTTGTAACGTCGCAGATCTGGTAATTTTCCACCATCATCTCTCTCATTTTTACCTTATAATCTCGGGACGAGATTCTTTTAAGGGGGGAGGAATGTAACAGCCCTAACTTTTGGAAAGTTTGGTTTTAACTTATGAAGCAAAGTTATGGAGAAGAAAAGGGCATTTTGTGTCACATGAAATAATGAACACAAAAATGGACATGTGGGGGAGTTAAAAACTTTCATTAGCTCATACTAAACACATGTTAACCTAGGGGAAAGTTTTCACTCCCAAATCTCACTCATGTGCACGTCCTTACGAGTAGAATATGAGGGAAAGTTAAACACAAATTTTAATCTTTTAAAAGGATTCATATTCAGATTGTCTAAATGCATTTGAGTGAATTCACCAATGCATTCCTCATGTATTCAAGAGCCTAAGTTTCAAATTTGGAGAATTTTAGGGTTCCTATACTATTTATTCTGAGGAATATATGAGGGAGAGTTCAAATTCAAATTTGAATTTGAATTCTGAACCAAACGTGCTCAATTTCAAAATATGATTTCAGATTCGAGTTCCTCATAATTCTTTTGGCCTACTCTCCAAGTTTGGTCAAATTCGGATAACATTTGCGTGGAAATCTCAAAGCACAGAAATTAGAAAATCAATAGGGGCTGTGGACCCCAGCGGTCAGTGGCACAACACTTCACAACCGCCTCTGTTTTTTCTCTCGGTTGCCCATGCGCGCGACAGCACGCCGGCGCCCAACACCGCTCGATGCCTCAGGCACCAGCTCCTGCTTCCGCGATTGAGCTCGGCCTGATCTTCATGCAGCTAGTGCATCGAACCAACTTCCTGTCTCGCTCCCTCAGTGGCTTGCTCTGCTTTCTCCCGAGAACACCGACGCCGGCGCCCGCACTCTGTTCTTTCCACCGCACAACGCCACCGAGCCTCGGTTGCACGAGCTTGCCACACGAAAAAAGCATCACACACGCGTGCTCTAGCCATCTACCCTCTCCACGCCGGGGTTCTCTGCTCGTTGGTGCTCGAAATTCCGGAGTTGTAGCTGCGCCGCAGTGAACACCAAAGGTTTTCACGATCGGCCACCATGGACAGGCCACACCGAGGAAGATCAAGCCCACGCGAGCCACTCCATCAGTGCATCCACGAACGGATCTGCTCACGCCCGAAGCTCAGCTCTAGCCGTGGCCTGTCCGAGGAGAGTTTTGAGGTTTTCTCCCGGGCCGCGCAACCCGACCCCGAGGTAGGGAATTGCGGAATTAATTTTCAATTCGTGTTGTTAGCATTTCAAACATTGCACAGAGATTCTTCACTAGCTATTGCACCTCCTCCCTTGATTCTAGGCCGAGAAATTAAGTGTAGAGTGAGAATTCCAAGTTCTTGTCGAGGAAACACCGCCGGACCCCGTCGGCCGAATGGTGCCGATGTGTTTGGAGAGCTCCACGGCTCATTTAGCCTCCATGTCCAGCTTCTACACCTTACCCTGGTGCTCTAGAGCCCGAAAGCCAATCGTTTGGTGAAGAAATGAGCCTTCCCGACCTCGCCGGAACCCTAGCAAAGCTGTGGCCGGTGCGCGATGGTTTCTGGTGGTCGCCGGCCGCCGGCGACCTTACAAACGTGTTCAGCATGGTGGATTGGGGGGGCGGCGAGCAGCGGGAGGCGGCCGGGAAGGCCGTTCCTGTGACCCTCGCCGGAGGGCGCCACCGCTGTTATCTGTTGGCGCGAGGTTGAAGAAGGGCGCTGACGTGTGGGGCTCGCGGCAGAGTTTAAACATTTTCAGGATTTTAAGAGAATAGTTCAAACTTCCAACAGCCACAACTTTGTGTAGGAGTGCCCAAAAATTCCCAAATAATTTTTTTTGGATTCCTATCAGAGAGTACTATCATGGGGTGCATCCCAATATTTATGAAAATCCCTGGATTTGGCTCATTAATTATTTTAAGGAAAATCATTAAGGATTTATTCCAGGAATTCTGTTTATTGGAAAATTCCCAAATATGGGAAGGACATCTTTCTAAATATAATTGAACTTCAGTAAAATTTCAGAGGCATTGGACCTTCTTTGCTTAGTCAAATGAGGTGTGAATTCTTTATGTCTCTGAAAATTGGAAAATAGAACAGAGCCATTTTCAGATTTTCCCCAATTCTTGTAAAATCATATCTTTGTGTAAGAACCTATAAATTAAGTGATTCAAATTGGGTTAGATTCCGGTTTAAAAACTCTTATCCAATTATGTAACCCAATTTGTATGAAAGCCAATAAATAATTCTGGAAAAGTCTTTGAAGCTTTTCAGTAAAAGAATTTTAGAGGGAGTTTGGTTCATCCAAAAATCCTCAAATTTTTCCAGAATAAGTCTTAGGATGTTATTGAACTCCTTTAAAAATTTCAGTCTATTTAGAAATTATTTGGTTAGGAGAATTCAGATTTCAATTTGCTGTGTTCAAATAAATACAGAAACTTTTTCGGAGAATTCCCAAACTTTGAAAATTGAGTTCTGGGCAATTCTTAGATACAATAATCCTAGAAAACTTCATGCATGCTCTCTGAACCATAATTGAAATTGTAGTTCACTACGTTTGGCATGAACATACGAGTTACTTCTGAATTAATTATTTGTGTCTTAATTGCTTATGGAATTGTTCTGAATAAACCACTAAGTGAAAGATGCTAAATTTTTGTCCAGAATCTTTTCATGTGACCAGGAACTCACATGTAAACTTTTAGCTCAAGTTGAGTCTTAGAACTCCCTGTCCTTGTTCTCCATACTTATGTATGTGAGGAAAACTTAGGGAATTAGAGTGGGAATTGTGGGAGACACAATTTCCTTCCACTTTAGCTGCAATTTGGCAAGCTAAGTCTCTGTATAGTTTATAACTTCCTGTAAAAATTTCGAAGTCATTGGAGATCAGGATCTTTAGCTATATCCAAATCATTGCAGCTTATCTTACATGTCCATTAGGACCCATATAAAATATTAATGGGACTTCTTATGGACAAGTGGTTTTTCCTTGATTACTCTAAACAACAGGGACCCCAAACTCATTCTTAGAACTCCAACCCCTGTCCCTGGTATTAACAATTTCAAGTATTTAAGTTCCTGAATTGCATTGTAAAATTTGTGAATATACATGTCGATAGGGTTCACAACGGAGGAGTTCGACGGAGTCATCCCTTGACGTGTGGATCAGTTGAGGAAATTCAGAAAGATCAAGGGATAGAAGATCACTAACTGTTATTATATACTACTACCCTGTAAAACAGGCAAGCTCCAGTTTGCATTAGCCGTTTTATAAATTTTATTGTTTTGAGAACTTACTTTGAGTATCCACTTCGATTATGCACTAGAGTCTTGTTTGAAAACCCAAATGCATAGCCAAGAAAACTCTGGTTTTGGGCTTCAGTTTTTAAACCTCGAGTAGCCACAGCAATGCTACATTAGTGTTGGATTTGGTACAAGTCGAGTAGTTGGAACTGCTCGCAAGAATAGGCTAGAGGCACACCACTCGATTAGAGATAGCAAATGGAACACATGGCAAGAAAAATGAGACCGAGCGGAGAGTAAGGGCAGCAGGACTTTGGGGCCTGGGTGCCATAGATCCGCTTGTGTCGATCGAGGACCGAGCCGTGTGCGGACATGTTGAACAAGCTAGAACAGTACCAAAGACCTACCGGATATATGGGAACCGGGAAACCGATGTAATTCGCGTAGCGATTTATTGAGGCATTGCTTGTTGTCCAGAGGATAGTATGAGAGCTTGAGGTGTAATCGGCCGGCGGCACTGCAGATGCGTGTGCAGAGACCCCTTGCTCGGGATTATAGGACAGGTTCAACATTTGGCTGACGGATGAAAGGTGGTTGCGTACAACGTCCTTGGCGGTTGCTGTAGGCAACATCGAGTACGGGCATACGTGACGGGTTATTTGGGTATCATGACGTAGAAATAAAAGGCTAGTTCCATGTTAGAACATTGCTGTTTGGAGTCTTTACTTTGGTTGTTAATGAATTGTTGTAGTTTAGAGCTAATTAAAGTTCTTTTCAACATTGTGCAAAGCACATGAGAGAAATGCATTTCTTGTTTCATTGCGGCTCTCTTATGTGACTTAGCACGAGGTTCTCCACACACTTGCTGCTAAAAATTTGAAGGTAAGAGCAACCTAAATAGGCGTGTCCTTTGCAACTTACTTTCCTATTACACATTGCAGTTCTAGCATGTAGAGTTACATGTTTAGGTGAGACGGGTCAGACTTGCTGAGCCTATGTGCTCACGCTTGCTTTATGAGTGGTTTTGCAGGTTAACTTCAGTGCTTATGAGAAGGTTATTCGGTGAGACTCGGAGACTTCCGAGTCGTTTTACACATGGAGAACCCAGCCGCTGCCGTATGACTTCGTGTTGCTAGCGAGAAGAGTCCGCGGGATGGACATCTTCTCGAGTGCTTAACAGATATTAAACGTGAGCTAAACTAGTCTTCCGCTGTAGTTATTTGATGTAAATTATTTGCAAAGAACATCTGTAAGATTCCACTTTTGATTTATGTAACGCATGTTTTCTTATATGTGTGCTGTTGGGTGCCGCATATCCTGGCACCACCCAATGTGATTCCCGGGCGAGCGGCATGGCCCCTGTGATCCGGTCCGGGCCCTTTCGTCGATGCACATACGTAGCTTCCCGCCAGCCTTGGGGACGACAACATGGTTGGCCAGCCATCGTTGATTTGGACCTCTCGGATGAAGCCTGTATCGAGCAGCTTCTTGATTTCTTCACGGATGAATTCTTGCCGCTCGATGGATTGCTTTCGAGGCTTCTGTTCAACCGGCCTGGCGTCGGGGTGGATCTTCAGTTGGTGCTCAATCACCTCCCTGGGGATGCCGGGCATTTCGGACGGTTGCAAGGCAAACACGTCATCATTGGCCCGAAGGAAGGTGACGAGCGTGTCTTCCTATTTGTCCCCCAGGCCCCCGGCGATTCGGGTTGTCTGGGCGGCATCATGACCGACTTGGATGACCTTGACTGGCACGTCTTCACCGTACGAGGGCTGCACACAGGATGCATATGTCACCCCTTGCTGACGTATACTTGGAGGTGGGCGGCTGGCTTCATCGTGACCGGAGGCGGCCTCCTGTACTGTTGCCAGCGCTTGGAGCTTTTCCAGCGCTGAGACAGCCACGGTGCGGTCACCGTGAATCTTGAGGACGACACTCAAGGGTTGGCATCTTCAAGACCAAGTAGCCGTAGTGGGCTACCGCCATAAACCGATACAAAGCTGGTCTGCCAATTATGGCATTGAAAGGTAGGCTTACCTCCGCAACGTCGAAGACGACGCTCTCCATACGGTAGTTCTTAGGCATCCCGAATGTCACAGGGAGGGAGATACTACCGCACGGGAAGATGGCTTCCCGACCTACCCCCGAGAATGGTCTTGAGGGGGTAAGCTGGGACATAGGGATCTGCATCTTCTTGAAAGCTGCAAGACTGATGATGCAGAGGGTCGCTCCGCCATCGATCAACATGTGGTAGAGATTCACGTTGGAGATGGTCGGGGTGATGAGGAGAGGCAGCTGCCCGGCGCCTACCATGTTCTTGGGGCAGTTGGAGGCGTCGAAGCTGATGAGCGTCTCCATCCATTTGCAATGTGGTGTCGGCCCCGAGACCGTGGTGGCCGCTGCAACTGGTTGACGGAAGATCTTGATGGCTCGCCTGGACAAGACATCGGAAGAACCCCCATACAACACACAGAGTGAGCCGGCCGCTTGGCTGCCGGCTTGGCCAGACCTGCCCGCTCTGGATCAGGCGTAGCCTAGTCATCTCTCACCTAGAGACAACGGCGAGCTGGGCGAGAGGGCTCGCCATGAGAGGTGATGTTCACCATGGTCGCGAGGATAGCGCGTAAACCCCCCCTTCCTGGCGTGCTAAATGTCAAAGTGTGAGCTAAGACACTCCTCCCGGCCTGCTTGGAAAGAGCCCGTGAAGTTGTTTTTTCCAGAGGGGGCTTGGCACCCTTCGCGACCTGGGCTTGAGGGAGCGGATGAACACATGGATTTATGTGGTTCGGGCCGCCGCAGTATAATACCCTACATCCACGGGTGTGCTTGTTCTACTGCTTGAGCGTGGGTGCTTGTGCATTGTGTCATCTCAAGAGCGATGATTCAGAACCCCGTGTCGGGTAGCCACCCAGGTCCTTTTATAGTTCAAGGCCGGGGCGGTTACAATGAGGCTTTCGGCCCGACAGGTGGCCCCAGATCTATGTAAATCCTATACACAATCTAGGGCTTCATCATCTAAGTAGAGTGGCCGGTGGGAGAGTTAAGTACCTCTGTCCGGCGCGCTAAACGCCCCTGACCGCATGTCAGGTGATGATGAAGACACCATCTTGTGGCCGCGTCCTCTCGCCCTGCTTGAGCATCTTTTTGCCGTTGGGTGGCACTGTACCGATGTCATGCCTTCGCCCTGTCCTATCACCGTAATGGTGAACGGGGCAGAGGGCGGAGGTGTGTGTGGCGTGCCATGCTTCTGGGGAAGGCGCGGGTTGAATGCAAAGCTTGACAGCGCACCTTCTTCTTGACTTCGTCGACCAATGGCTCACGACTGGTCGTGGGGCACGTGGCGGCTCTGGAGCTCTCCTAAGCGGGGAGGCGGCTCGGAGCCTGGGGACACGTGGCAGCTCCGGAGCTCACCTCAGCGGGGAGGCTATGGCCGGAGCCCGGGGCAAATGTCTGCACTGGAGCCATCCTCAGCGGCGAGGTGGCTCGGAGCCCAGGAACACGTGGCAGCTTCGGACCTCAGCTCAGCGGGGAGGCTCGGACCGGACTCGGGGCATGTGTCAGCTCCGGAGCTCAAGCGCACGCGGTAGTCCCAGGGCTGACCATGGGGCCCAAGGCACATTGCTTACGCTGGGGCCCGCCTCAGCAGGGAGGAGGGGTATAGGCCGTCTTTTACCTACTATGCGGGGGTACCCGGTCTTCAAAGTACCGACAAGTTTGAGTTGCAATTGGGTTTTTGAATTTGAATCAGCATTTGAATATCTTCCCTAACAACTAAACCCAAATAAAGCTAAAATTTTTCATGAATACTATTTCAACTGTGGAGACAAATTTGTGAACCCCAATTTGCAGTTTGGAGAAATTTGAATTTGAAACTGAATTTTGAATTCAGATTCGAGTGCTTCCTCTTTTAATTCCAAACAAATAATAAACTCCTCCAAATGAGCTGAAATTTGGTAGGGTTAATATTTGAATTATGAAGGCCCAAACTATGAGTTCAGATCTCCAAGTTTGGATGTTTTTGAGAGGATTGAATCAGCACTTTGAACTCACACCGTTATAATTAAAAGTTTTAATTCCCCTAATTTTTTTTCTAAGTGGGAATTTGCCAGTTCACTTGCTAGAATTTTGGGGTTTCACAATATGGGGTCCGATAAACTGATGTAGCCAATACCTCCAGGCGTCGAGGCATAACACACCGATTTATATGTGTAGGTTAAGAGCAGCAAGGTGGAAATCTGCTAACGGGCACAGAGTTGCTCCATGTAGGGAACCTACTGCCTTCTTCGGTGCGACGGGTTCAACGTTTGGGCTGTCGGGTGAAAGGTTATCTCGTACGACATCGGTTGAGCGTGCCGTCGCAGCTCCGAGAATTGACGTACGTGGCATGCTTTTCGGGTATCCCGGCAGGTCCATATCGAGTCGATTCGCTGTCCCTCACGGCCATGAGTACCGCTTGTTACTGTGTCGTGACGTAGTAAACATTGGAGATGAATATGATGATATAATTGCTGTTATGTTTTAATTGCATTGCAACGTGATTGCCACCAAATATTGCTCAATAAATTTCAGATTCTTGAACACTTAATCTGTTTCTAAAAGCTGAACTAAGGATGAACAATTAGGCGTGTCTTTGGCAGAAATTTACTGTCCTAAAATAGGTACACTTGCATGTAGAGTTTCATGCCTAGGAAGTCGGTTAAGACTTGCTGAGCCATCGTGCCCACAGTTGCTATTATAAGTGTTTGCTGGTGAGGAGTACCCCACTGCTATAGAGTACGGGTTCACTGGAGAGGTTTATCGTCCTTCGGAAACTATGGCTGAGTGGGACCCGTGCACGCCGCCGTGATCTACTGAGATGTTACTAGCGTAAACCATCTGTAGGGCTGGATGAGTTCACTTTTGCATAGCTAGGGGATAGGCGTGAGTTCTGGAGAAATATTCCGCTGCAGTAGTACTTATGTAAATTAGATGGAAACTGAACATGTTTGTACTCTTTTTTGTACAAATTCAGCAAGTTTTTATGTAATACGTATGTTTCTTATTGTGTGTGCCGTCGGGTGTTGAATTTTATGACACCATCCACTGTGATACTGGAATGTACGGACTCCGGTCTGTCAGAGCGGGGTGGGTCTTTGCTCCCTGCATCAGGGTTCTTCGGCTTTCGCTTGTTGAAGATGGCCCCGACCGCTTCCTCACCGGAAGCATGGTTCATGGTGATGTCGAGGAGCTCCCTCGTGCTCCTTGGCTTGACACAACCAAGCTTGTGCACAACGGACTTGCAGGTTGTCCCAGAGAGGAAAGCTGCAACAACATCAGCGTCAACGTCATCGGGGAGCTCGTTGCACTTCTTCGAGAAGTGCCGGATGTATTGCCGCAGGGTCTCATCTGGCCTCTGCTGGTAACCTTTGAGGTCCCAGGAGTTGCCAGGACGCATGTAGGTTTTTTGGAAGTTGCTGACGAACGTCTTCCTGAGCTCGGCCCAGTTTTGGATGCTGTCGGGTGGAAGGTATTCGATCCATGCGCATGCTGGCTCAGCTAGATAGATGGGGAGGTACTGGATGATGAAGTCATCATCCTCCGCTCCACCCTCCCGGCAGGGGAGGCGATAGTCCTCCAGCCATACGCTGGGGTTGGTTTACCTGTCGTACTTTCCAATGTTGGTTGGGGCCCAGAACCTTTACGGAAAGGAGGCGCTGTGTATCCTCTTTCCGAAGGCCTTGGGGCCCAGGGGGCTGGGACTCGGACTTCGTCCTCTTTCATGGCTGGGGTAGCTGGCCCGGTGGGGCCGTCGAGGCATAGAGATAGAGAGTGAGTGCGTAGGGCCTTCCTAGGTATGTTGCCTGGCTTCAGGAGTCTGGCAGAGGTCACACCCCCCCCCCCACACGCTCGTGTACCATGTTGCGCGAGGGGGTTGATGACCCGTCCCTTTCCGGTCGTGATGCTCGGCTTATCATGTGGGCTCCAGTGCAGTTTGTTTTGCACCTGCCGAGCCTTCGGCTTTGGCTGGTGGCTGTGGAACCTCGGGCGAGGGCGAGGGAACTTTCAGTCTGCTGGGTGGCGGCTGAGACCAAGAGCGCCTGAAGGTCCTGGTGAGACTTCCAGGCTTCAGGGTCGGTGGGCTCCAGCATGCCTTGCAGTATGGCTGCAGCGGCCGCCACGTTTGGGCTGGCCCTTTGGAAGTGCGGTGGCCAGCTGTCGTTGATGATGTTGGCCTGGACCTGTTGGGCGTGGAGATGTGCCGCATTTGAACTCGAGCTGGGTCCGGGTGCGCCGCGCTGGGTGGGTCCTTGAGGCGGTGCGTCCACCACGAGCTGGTTGGCCTCTGACGGATCAGGGTCGCCTCGTGGACTAGCGCTGGTTGGCGTAGCCAGCTGAGAGGCATTGGCCGTCTCGGTGACGTGACACTTGCGGGAGGGGTGCTCTTCATCTTTGGTGTCATCGTCGGAGCTGGGGTCATACTCCAAGATGTGGTGAAGGCATGTCGGGGTGTGTTCGATCACCCCCGCGAATACTGATGCCCGAGCATCGTATGCGGCACCTGAGGCGGCAGAGATCAGAAGAGTGCCAAAGCTGCTGGTGAAGAAGTCCAGGCTTCTGAAGTGGAGAGCCTAGTGGGTGAGGGTGAAGCAGGGTCCCACCTCATCGCGTATGGTGGCAGTGAACTCAGAGTTACCAAAGGACATTGTCACACTGGGTGAGAAAGTCGATCGTGGAGAAGCCATCGAGGTAGTGGAGAAATGGAACGCGTAGTAGTTCCTCTACCTGGCGTGCCAACTGTCGGCCTTTGGATTTCGGACAAGTAGTCGAATGTGTCACGCATTCTACCTCGAGGTAGTCTAGATAAGAACACAAAGGATTTATCCTTGTTTCGGCAAGGTGCCCTATGTCTAGATGGGGTGTATCACTTGTTCTAACTCAAGAATGGGAGTGATTCTTACAAGTGCGAGAGCCTGTCCTCTTCATATTGACAGGCACCTCTATTTATACTCTCTCTCTCTCTCTCTCTGTCTTTCTCTTGTCTCCCTCCGTATCACCAAGGAGAAGCAAGTCGTGGGTACCGGGATGGTTTGTCCTGTCGTACGCCGGACAGTGTACTCGATGGAGCCGCCGTATTCGTAGCCTGTAGCCACGCCTGCTCCTGTCCCGTCGTCGGGACAGACCATACCGAGGTGCACACGCGCCCCATGCTCCACTCCTCTTCGGTTCTGTCGGAGGTGAGGGGCATTCAATGTTTTGGCCAGGGGAGGCACTCAAGTGTCGTCTCACTTGGCCGGGGCGGCGTCTGCTCCACATTGAAGGCCACCTTCTTCTTTCCTTCATCCATACCCTGGGGCAAGTCTCAACGCTCGCCCCGGGGGTCAGTCCTGGGCTCCCTGTCTTGTTCGCTCCGCCTTCTACCGAGCTCGGGCTTGGCCTACTCTTCATCCTTCGTGGGATTTGTTCTCGCTTCTCTCCAGGGGGTCAGAGGCAAGAAACCCGCCAGCTTTGCTCTCCCGGTCTCATTGTCTTGGCTCGGAGGTCGGCCGCTGCTTCCGCTCCCAGAGGTCAGGCTTCGTGGTGACGTCGCCCCACGTTCACACCTTGGGTAGCAGCTTCGTGGATCCACGTGTCCTGTCATGGTTGGTCGGTCGATTGTCCCTTGGGTGCCCGGGGTACGTTAGACCGTCAAGTATGGTATGTCAATGATTTGCAATATCATGCACCTGCAACAATTTTTGTCAGCTCCATGATATCATGACACTGTCCTGTCATGCAATATCATTTTTAGTAGCTATTTATATATTGTGAATTGTATAGATATTAATCATTTGATTGTATCTAATATAAATATGAAATGATTGTGTCTGTATTTTTGCAGTTATCTATATTTCTTGGAACTGATCTTTATTGGAAACTACTCGTGGATTTATGCTGTTGATTTTCTATTCTTTTGTATATATATTTTATGGAAGCAGTGTAATGAATAAGTTTATAATTGTTAATACAATGTAACTAGATTTATCATGTGGAATAATTATTTTGGCAGCGACGCATCTGTCTCAAATGCAGTCATGGCCAAACGGCCGTGATCAAATCAGCAGCATAGTTTAGGCATGTAGAATTCTGCACGAGATGTTTACATTCACGCCGGAGGGACAAATCCTTCGAATCATTATTTTAATAAATACCCCAAATTTCTGATTTACTGAGAACATAGAAAATACAGAGTTACACAAGTTCCTCTCTTAGATCAGTACTTTGCACGTTCCAATAGTTTGATGTTTCAGACATGGAACACATCATGTTAATTTTGTGCTAGTTCTCTTCATCTGACGTAAGTGACGGGGTAACGTAACGCGAGTACCCAAGGGACGATCGACTGACCAACCACGATTGGACACGTGGAATCACGAAGCCACTACCCTAGGTGTGAACGCGGGTCGACGTCAGCACGAAGCCTGGCCCCCAGGAGCGAAAGCAGCGGCCGACCTCTGAGCCCGGACAATGAGACCGGGAGACCTATGCGAAGAGAAGGGATTCAAATCCAAATCCAAATTTAAATGTCCAAATGCAATTCAATCCAACTCTCGGAAACTGAATTCAGTTTGAATTCAATTTAAGTCTATGAATTTGGGAGTAAGTCTAGACTTTAATTTTGAGTTGGGATGAAAAGATCAGCAGAAAATTTGGAAATAGTTAGATGGGAGTGGGACCCACATGCAGTGACTGTAAATTGCAAACCGACTCCACCTCACGCTCGGTTTTCTTCGGCTGATCACCGCACGGCCACGCAAACCAGCCCAGCTCCCAAGCAATCCACCTCACGGTGAGAATTTTGCCTCAAAAGTCAAGCAAACCGCACTGTCTCGCCATCCTCGTCGCCTCTGTGTCGAGTCGTTCTCCCGCACGCTCACGGTTCTTCATTTCGTGCACGACCTCTCCACCGCCATCCACTGCACACCGGCGACCGGCCGTTTTAGCCCATTTTGCTCGCTGCTCCTGGAGGATAAAAGGTGTGCGTATGGATGCTGGTCCTTTCCCTAAAACCTCGTCCTGTTTCATGCCCTATCCAGCGAGTATTTCCCGTTCTTCTCCACGGTGCACATTAGGAGCCGAACACGATTGTGGAGGACCGGAATCCGCTCATCCAGGATCACAGAGGGTGGTGCCGCACAATGCTACACCCGACAGCGCACATCATAAGGAAACATTGTATTACAGAGAAAACCAACTGAAATGTACAAAGTAGTACAATACTTCAGTTACAAACTAGTGTTTATATTACAACAGCGGAAACTAAATTTTTACAACTCACGTCCGTCTACCTAGAAAAAGTCGGTTACCAGCCCTAGGGAAACCCACACTAGCTGCACTCCTCAGCTCAGCGCGGCGTGTACGGCTACCACTCAGCCGTGGTCCCCGACAGAGGGTAGCATTCGCCGGTGGACTCGTAACCCGAGTCTGTGGGATGCTCCTCACCTGAAAAACACTTATAGCAGCAACATTGAGCACGATGGCTCAACAAGACTTAACCGACTCACCTAGGCATGAAACTCTACATGTAGTGTAAAACGGACATGGGGTGGTAATTAGCAGCAAATGGACACACCTACAAGTTCCTCCTTATTTCATCTTTTAGCCACAAGTTAACAGTTCATGAAGAGGAAATTTAGTGAGCAATATTTGGTGGCACACGTAGCAATACAATTATACATATCAGCAGAATTGAATCATGACATTCCATAGTTTATCTATGTTACGACACAGTGAACAAGCAGTACTGGTCACCGCGAGGGATGGCAAATTGACTCGATATACACCTGCAGGGATACCCAAATAGCACGTCAAGTACGCCCATCCGTGGAGCTACACAGCATGCTCACTCGATGCTGTACTGGACAACCTTTCACCCAACAGCCCAAACGTCGAACCGGTCGCACCAAAACGGACAGTAGGTTCCCTACACGGAACATCTCTCTATGCCCGTTAGCAGATTTCCACCTTCCTGCCCTCAACCTACACCTATAAATCGGTGTGCTATGCCTCGACGCCCGGAGGTTTAGGTTACATTGGTTTATCAGGGCCCATATATCCAATATGCCTTAGGTACGCTCAATACTTGTTCAGCAGGGCCGCACACGGATCGGTCCTCAGTCGACGCGGACGGGGCTGCACACACAAGACTTCCTCTTGGTGCGCCCTAGCCCCTGCCTAGTCTCATTTTCATTACTAAAGTGATCTCACATCACTCGAACCAAACCTGTGTGTCCCGAGCCTAACTCGTGAGTAGATTCCAACTACTCGACTTGTACCGAAGTTCTATGAATCATTAAGCATAGCCTGTCTACTCGAGGACTTAGACACTACCCTCACTCTTATAGGAAAAAGCTGTTTATGCACTTGGGTTTCAGCCACCCTACACCTAATGCACATTCATATACCTCATAATAAGTATATAACAAAGCAAAACTTTGTAAAATGGTTTAATGTAAACCGGGGCTTGCCTTGTTGCTTCTGCTGGTCATTGGTTAGGGATTCATCCGTAAGAAGGAAATCGAGCACTTCCGGAGTTTCCTCGCCTTCAGCGACTACACGTAAACGATATACTATATGTCAATTTAAATGCAATGTTTAGGACTGAATAAGTAATTACCATAACTCTGGCTAGCCCTCCCCTTTGGTTTTGAAATTTTTATGGTGGCTTGGTAGGGTCCGACCCAGAGTCTTGACAAAGTTTCATTTGAAACAAAGTTCATTTGAGCTTTGTACAAATAAAAGCCTATTTTGTCAATATTAGAGCCTCTAAGAAATTCTAGGGGGTTTCATGGATCCAACCATTACTTTCTGGAAACTAGAATTTGAGATGGTTCTAATGGAATTGGTTTCATGTCATTTGAAGAACTCTAGATGAAGTTATGCCCTAAACAAGATTTTAGAAAATCTGAAAAACGTTTCTGTACATTTTTCTATTTTCTCAGGGAAGTTCACTTAATCACACCATTAGGGGGACTAAATGAAATTGTATGGGTCTGAAAATTTTACTGTGACTCAAAGATTTTCTAATGAACCTCCCAGCCAAATTTCAGAATTTTCATAAAGTAATTCTCCAGATAAAATTCCTAACAGTTTAAACTTTAGGGAATTAATTATGGGAAACTTTTAAGTTTCATGCGCTGAAATTTTTGTTGCTGGAAAGTACTAAAAAATCTGAGTTCAGAAAAAATTGGTTCACTGAATTTGGAGCTTCCTAGCAGAAGTTAGGTGCATTTGACGTTTGAACCAAATCTGAAAATTCAAATAAAGTTTAAACCGGCTGGTGGGGTCCCCGGGCTACGTGTCAGCACCGCAGCCAAACCACATGGGGGTCCGCAGAGTCTTCCGCACAGTCGCACGAGATCCTGGTGCCACAGCAGATCCGGCGCTGTTTAAACAGAGGCTGACACGTGGGGCCCACGGGGTTTCGTCTACCTCGCGCTCCCACGGCTCCCTGCCGCCCCCTTCGCCGGATAGCTCACCGGGAGGCTGTTACCGTGACCGGAGCTCGACCAAACTGGCCGCCCCCATCTGAAATTTCTCGGGGAACCCGTTGCTGACCTTGTTGCCGGCCGGTGATCACCGGAATCGGTTGCGCGACAGCGACAGTTCAGGTGTGAGTTCGGTGATGTCGGTATGGTGCTGTCATGCCTCACAGTCCCCTCTGTTGGCTCCTACAGCACCGCCACGACCTACGGAGCAACGACCCAGCCTCTGATCTTGCTCAAAGTTGCGGCAACCCGGACTTCACCGTGCGACCTAGGTCTAAACCCGGCGATGAACGAAAAACCCACGGAACTCGGTGGTTTCTCACTGGTTTCCAGTGATTCTTGACCGTATGGATTTGCACGGACGTTTCTAGCTGGTTGTCGAAGCTGGGAAGCGATTGCTTGACCAGTTAGCCCGAATTTTCTGATTAGTCGAACACGGGCTATATCACATGCTCTCGGCAAGAACTGAAATTCCGGCAAGCACACTCTATGGCATGCGGCCGGAGTTGTCGGACAGCAAGTGCACTCCTATGTGAACCTTTTGGCATGCTCAACTCGGTGTGGGATCAAACCTAGCGTCCGGACGATGAGTTTTTGGTAGCGGCGGCTTTACACGGCGCTGAATGGAAACAGGGAGCTCGTGGTCAGTTTACTGTGGGTGCGGCGCCGGTTCGTTGCGTCGATCACGTCGAGGAGGCTTCGGGGAAGATCTGGGTGAGCTCAGAACAGCGTGCCAGCCTCAGAGACGTGCGGGCGCCAGAGAACCGAGGGTTGTCGGGGGTGCGGCAGCGTTTTTCTGTCGAGGGGCATTGGAGTGGGCAGAGCAGCACGAAGAGTCGGTTGATGAGGTGCGAAATATCGCTGGTGGCCGCTACGTCGACTCATACCGTGGCCTGGGCTGCTCCGGAGGTGGCATCCGGGAGCTGCCCCTGTGGTGCGCTGCGCTCGGCCGCATCAGTGAGAAACAGAGCACGGCTCGGTAGTGAATCAGCTCTCCCACTGACCTGTGGGCCCATCTCTCCCCCTAACACTTTTTCCAATTTCCACTGTAAATATCCCAGCTACTCTCAATTGAATGAGAGACTTAATCACCAAGGCATAGTTTGAATTTGGTTTCCTCACTTTGGAATTGATTTCGCTAAATCTGTTGCACCTTTGGACTGAAATTCAAATTCAGTTTTTGAATAATGCAAATTTAGCCCCCGACAAGATGAACTCCAATGAGGATGAAAATTGGTGGACTAACTCAGAAAAATGTGGTGAGTTTGAATATGAAGTCAAATTTTGAATTCAAGTGATGGAAGTTGCTGCAATTTGAATTTGCATTCAAATTGGCCCATTTTACAAATGTTTCCAAAAGTGGCTCAAAAAGTATTGGATTTGCATGAAATTTGGCCTGAGCCTTCCCAAGACTATTTAGGGTCTATGGGTGAGCTAAACCTTTCATGCTTATGTGTAGAAATCCTACTTTTTGGAAGTTAGGGCCTTCCCCTCTAATCACCCTTTTGATGGTGGTTACTTGCTCTTCACAAGAGTTAATGAGATATCCATCACAAGAGCTGTGGTGTTGTCAGGTGATGAACAAATTTTAGCAAGTCACTTTATTGGGCTTTGACATCCCTCCCCCCTTAAAAGAATCTCGTCCTGAGATTACAAAAGAAGAGGCAGCGATGTAATAGAAACTCACCCGTGCTGAGACTCCATGGACTCCAGGTACTTTGAGCGAAGAAATTCCTCGCTCTCCCATGTCGCTTCTTCGGCGGTGTGGTTGCTCCAGAGTATCTTGTAGAACCACAGCGTTTGGCTACGTGTGGTCTGAGCCTTCTCATCAATAATTGCCACCAGTGTTTATCATACGTCAAATCCGGTTGCAGCTCGCTGATGTCTTCAGTGGGAACAGCAGCCGCATGCTTCAGACATTTTTGCAGTTGTGAAACATGGAAAATGTCGTGAACACCAGCAAGAGATGCTGGCAGTTCCAGTCTATACGCCACTGGCCCACACTTCTCGGTGATGTCATAGGATCCAATGAATCGGGGAGTGAGTTTCCCCTTCACGCCGAACCGGTGCACGCCTTTCATCGGAGATACACGGAGGTACACGTGCCCCCCGACGTCAAAGTGCAGCGGCTACGCCTCTTATCAGCGTAGATTTTCTGTCAGGATTTAGCGGCCTTCAAGTTGGATTGAATCATCCGAACACGCTCTTCGGCATCGTTCACCACATAAACCCCGAACGTGACCCTCTCACCGGACTCGCACCAGTTCAGTGGGGTGCGACATTTGCGACCGTAGAGAGCCTCATAGGGTGCCATCTTGATACTCGCTTGATAGCCTTTATTATGCGAGAATTCCGCCAATGGTAGATGATCCTCCCAGTTTTTACCGTGGTGGATGGCACACGCCCTCAACATGTCTTCTAGTACTTGGTTCACACTCTCTGTTTGACCGTCTGTCTGAGGGTGATAGGCGGAGCTTCTAATCAGCTTAGTACCCAATGCAGGGTGCGACTGCTCCTAGAAACGAGATACAAACATTGCACCTCGATCTGAGACTATGGTCTTGGGTACCCCATGTAAGCATAGAATTCTCGCTATGTACAGCTCCGCATATTAGCCGGCATTGTAACGTGTATGCACAGGAATGAAGTGAGCCGACTTGGTTAATCGGTCAACGATCACCCAAATGGAATCATGCTTGTTGGAAGTCAGGGGTAATCCCACAATGAAATCCATGCTCACATCTTCCGACTTCCATGCCGGGATTTTTAGGGGTTGCAGCAGCCCTGATTTCCTCATATGATGAGCTTTCACAAGTCTACACGTATCACACTCGGATACGTATTTAACCACTTCCCGCTTCATCCGTGTCCACCAAAATTTCTTTTTCAAATCTTGGTACATTTTGTTGCTGCCCGGATGAATGGAGTATTTAGACAAGTCAGCTTCATCAAGAATCTTTTTCCTCAGCTCCATATTCCTGGGTACGACTATGCGGTCATTGAACCACAGTGTCCCCTCATCATCTTTCCGGAAACATTTGATTTCCCTGTTGTCTATCCGTCTCCGGAGATGTTCCATGCCCTTATCAACTTTCTGAGCTGCAATGATCTCCTCCGTAATGGTAGGTATGAGGGCAAGGTTGTAGAGCGATCCATAAGGAACCAAGTATAAACTCGGCTCTTCCTCCTCCACCGGTGTAATGGTGAGGTTATGGACATGTGATTTCCGACTCAGCGCGTCGGCAACCACATTCGCCTTGCCAGGGTGGTAATGAATCTCAATCTCATAGTCTTTGATTAGTTCTAACCACCTCCTTTGCCTCATATTCAGCTCCTTCTAGGTGAAAATATACTTCATGCTCTTGTGGTCGGTGTAAAGATGCACCAAATTCGCCAGGAGATTGTGCCTCCACATCTTCAACGCCAAAACCACAGCAGCAAGCTCAAGATCATTAGTTGGGTAATGCTGCTCATGGTTTTGAAGTTGGTGTGAGCCACATGCAACCACACGTCCTTCTTGCATCAACACGCAGCCAAGCCCGATACCGGACGCATCACAATACACGTCGAAGGGCTTTGTTGTATCCGGTTGAGCTAAGACCAGGGCTGTTGTGAGATGCTTCACTAATGCTTGGAACGCTCCTTCACATGCCGTGTTCCAAACATATTTTGTTCCCTTCTTCAATAATTATGTCATTGGCTTAGCAAGCTTGGAGAAGCATGGAATGAATCTCCGGTAATATCCCGCTAAGCCGAGAAAGCTTCTGACTTCATGGACTGAAGTGGGAGCTTTACATTTCAGCACCTACTCGATTTTGCTTGGGTCAACCGCAATGCCTTCCGCTGAGATGATATGCCCCCAAAATGGCATCTGGCTGATCCAAAACTCACACTTGCTGAACCTGGCATAGAGCTTGTGGTCCCGCAATCGTTGAAGAATGATTCTCAAGTGTTCGGCGTGTTCTGCTTCTGTCTTGGAGTAAACCAAGATATCATCGATGAACACCACAACGAAATTATCCAGCTCCGGCATGAAAACCGAGTTCATGAGATACATGAAATGTGCCGGAGCATTGGTGAGACCAAAATACATGATGAGATACTCATATAAGCCATATCTCATCGAAAAGGCCGTCTTTGGGATATCCTCCATCCGGATTTTTATTTGATCATATCCAGAGCGAAGGTCCATCTTGGAGAACACACTTGCACCCACAAGCTGATCAAACATGATGTCAATGCCGGGCTGTGGGTACTTGTTCTTTATGGTGATGGCGTTGAGCGGCCGGTAGTCCACACACAGCCCCAAGGTTTCATCCTTCTTCTTTACACACAGCGCCGAGCATCCCCAAGGCGAGGAACTCGGTCTAATGAAACCTTTGCTCAACAGATCATTGAGTTGCGCTTTCAATTCAGTCAGCTCGTTCGGAGCCAATTTGTAGGGTCTCCTTGAGAAGGGAGTCGTCCCGGGTGCAAGCTCAATCTTGAACTCGACATCCCGCTCAGGTGGCATGCCTGGAAGATCATTGGGAAACACTTCGAGTACTCCCATACTACGGGGATGTCCTCTAACTTGAGAGCTTCAGTATTATTAATTGCTGAAACTTCCTGGACAGGATTGTCTAACACCATGGAATGCGGACGGTGGAATGGAGAATGCAAATGAACCGTCCGTGTCCGAGTGTCCAGGACAGCGCCATGGTAACGTAACCATGACATCCCTAAGATTGCATCAATCTTTTGCCCCGTAAGGATTATCCAAGTGGTGGGATATATCTTCCCACCTAAGCACAGAGGTGCTTTTGGAATCATCATATTTGCTGAAATCTTCCCTCCCGGTGAGCAGGTCATATATGAGCAGTCGATTGGGAAGACTTGCATTTGGTGCTTAGCCACATAGGATGCACTTATGAAACTGTGGGTTGCACCAGAATCGAATAAAATGATGATTGCTAGATCGTTGAGAGTGAACGTACCCGCCAGCACGTTGTCTCCCTCTGGGGCGTCCTCATTGTCGAGGTTGCGAATGCCCCCAGTTCGCTGACCAACCTTCTTGACCGGAGGTCGGCCTCGAGCACCGCCCTGGAACTGGGCTTGCCTGCTGCTCTGCTGCCCCTGGGGACCGTCCTTCAAGAAATGGCCCGCCTGGCCACACGTAAAGCATGTGTAGCGAGGCGGTCCTCCGCTGATTGGAAGACGGAAACCCGGGGCGCGTTGTGGCTGTGGAAATGCCCGGGGTACCATCTGCTGGTGCTGTTGTTGCAGTCGTGGTGGTAGCATCGGCGATGGAACGGGGGTGGCTGAAAAGAATGACCCCCGAACTGCTGAGGTCGCACCAGTGGATGCCACTGCTGACCGGATGGTGTCCGATGCACCATGCGGTATTTTTGGGGAGCTCCACCCCCACTGCTGGGTGGAGTGCTGTGCTTTTGCTGCTCAGCCGCCAATTCTCGCTGAGCGTCTTATTGCATGATTGCGGCATTAACGAGATTGTTGAAGGTGCCGCGATTGCATTGAACAAGATGCGTCTTCATCTCGGGGTGTAACCCCCGATAGAAGTGCTCCAACTTCTTCTTGGTGGAGACGTAATCTGACGCATATTGGGCCAGATGGTTGAAGGCACGGGAGTAGTCGTGGGCACTCCTCCCACCCTGCTTCAGCTCCAAGAACTCTTGGAACTTCCGCTTCACTATCCTGGGAGGGATATGGTAGGCGCGGAACGCCTCCCGGAATTCTTCCCACTCCACGGCATGGCCAGCCAGACGTGAGGTGACATAATTCGCCCACCACGCACCAGCGGCACCGTGAAGCTACTCTGCCATGAACAGAGTGTTTTGCCGTTTCATACATTGGAGCAGCCCGAACTTGGACTCGATTGTTCGCAGCCAGTTGTCGGCCTCCAGGGGTTCTGCTGCTTCTGTGAACACCGGAGGGTGCGTACTCATGAAATCCGAGTACGTCACAACATGGGTCTCACGAGGCCCCCTCTCTTGACCCCCCCCCCCCCCCCCCCCCCGCCTGGGACGTATTCTGCACGATCGTGCGGAGCAGGTCGGTCTGCTCCTCACGACCACTCACCAGTGCCGCAATCACATCTGCTAGTGTAAGCGGAGGCAGTGGTGGTGGTTGTTGCTGTGGGGAGCTGTCGTAGGCAGGTGGCTGGGAGTCATTACCCCCTGCTGGCTAGAGCCACCAACCTCATGCGTGGTCCGAGTGCAAACCATCTGCAACCATACGACAATAAACATCAGTCCCGCAACATATTTCATGCAGTCCAATAAAATTAGGCGTAAAACGTGTGATACATTTCGTATACAGATAATGTAATAACTTTGCACAAGCTACCCCATTACCAGACCAAATACAAGCTAGATAAATCCAACTTGACGGACTTCCCCTTTGGAAGTTCATCGCAACTAGGTTTGGTGACTATGAGACGTTAAAAATCGCCTTGTCATCACGTATACTACCCCTTTATCTTCAATACGACACAAACATGGTCTCTAGCAAAAGAAACTTGAGCAAGATATATACTCAAATCTTTCACTAGTTGAAGATAACCACTCCTGAGTATGTTCTACCCCATTGGAAGTACTCAAACCCCCTTGGGTACAACAATCTCTCAAATGAGTTAAACTGTCCTCCCTCTACCTGAATGACCAGTTGTGACATATTCCAGATTTTGACCTGGTTCTGTGCATATTCATGACTCGAGCTGAATACCAATGTTAAAGATAACTTCAGTATCTTTCCAACGAGTACTTATTTGCCCTCAGATCAGCTGTGGTTGAAAAGTTATGGTAATTCAAAATCAGCAGAATTTCTGGAAGAATTTTAACAGCACCTCCTCTGGAAGTTGCTGTTTTCAATTCTAATTTCCACTGAATTTCGTGCTGAAATTAGAGAAACTTGAATTACAAAGATGTAACACATCTCCTACCCTTTCCAAAGATGTATCATATTGACACGACCCCACGGTCTTGTCGAGCCAGGATCACGCTAAGGGGTGCTGCGTTGCACAGCACCGAATAACACACATCAAAGGTACAAAGCGAAAGCATAGTTTTATTACATAAACGGGTTTATGAACATTTTTACAACAAAATAGGTTCAGTCTACACACACGGGCGTAGACTACGCATCAAGTTCACGTTCAGCCCGTGAACATGTCCTTGCTAGCATGCACGCACACTAACACGGCGGCGTGCACGACTCCCACTCGACGGGGTTCCCCTCCTGGGGTTCCGTCTCCTCCTCGGGAGTCCCTTCCTCATAGAATCCTGCAAAAGCTTCAAACACAAGCAGTGAGCACGAAGGCTCAGCAAGACTGACCCGTCTCTCCTTTACATGGAACTTCTGCATGATGGATGATACGTTACCTGAGGTAAAACAAGTTGCAAAGGACTCGCCCAATTAGTAGAACCTTACTTTCAAGTTTTAGCAACAGGTTGTGGAGACTTTACGCTAAGGCACATGAGAGAGCCGAAATCAAACAAGAAACGCATTTCTCTCATGTAATTTGCCCAAAGTTGAAAGGAACTTTAATTAGCTCTAAACTACAGCAAATCATTAACAATCAAAGTCCATCTTTCAATCAGCAACATTTTAACATGTAACTAGCCTGTTCTTTCTACATCATGGTACAGTGAACAAGTGGTACTCACTGACCACTAGGGATGGTGACTATAATCGATTTACACCTGCAGGGTTACCCGAACAACCCGTCACGTACGCCTGTACTCGATGTTGCCTACAACAACCATCACGGACGTCGTACGAAACTACCTTTCACCCGTCAGCCAAATGTTGAACCGGTCCAATCGTCCCGAGCAAGAGGTCTCTACATGCGCATCTCAGTGCCGCCAGCCGATTTACACCTCAAGCTCTCAACCTACCCTCTGAACGACCAGCTATGCCTCAACACCCAGCTACCCGAGTTACATCGGTTTCCTGGTTCCCATATAGCTGGTAGGTCTTCGGTACTATTCTAGCTTGTTCAACAGGTCCTCACACGGCTCGGTCCTCAATCGACACAAGCGGAGCTATAGCACACAGGCCCCAAAGTCCTGCTGCCCTTACTCTCCGCTCGGTCTCATTTTCTTGCCATGTGTTTCATGTGCTATCTTTACCCGATTCGAGTGCCTCTAGCCTATCCTCGCGAGTAGTTCCAACTACTCGACTTGTACCGAATCCTACTCTATCTTAGCATTGCAGTGGCTAACGAGGTTTTCAATCTTAATCCCAACCCATGGTTTTTTTGGCTATGCATTTGGATTTTCACACAAGACTCTAATGCAAGCAGTACGGGTACTCAAAGTAAGTTCTCAAAAAAATAAAAATTTGTAAAAGGGTTAATGCAAACCGGAGCTTGCCTTGCTGATCTTGGTCGTAGGCTAGCTGCTCTTACGGAGTAACGAAGTCTAAGACTTCGGGTTCCTCCTCAACCTTAGCGACTACATGAGATAACAAGTACATGTATTAATTTAAATGCATTTGATTGAAATTTACACTTGTGAAGTTTATAAGTCTTACTAGACAGGCCCAATGACTCTGAAATTTTTACTGTGGTTTGGATACAATCTAAACAGAGACTTGGCCAAGTTTTATTTGCAGCAAAGCTCATTTGAGCTCTCCACAAATAATTGTGTACCTGACCTTAATTAGAGCTCTTAGAGTTTCTAGGAATTTTCATGGAGCAAGCCCTGACTTTCTGAAAACTAGATTTTCAGAGGATTCTAATGGAGTTGGTCTCATTTAATTTGAAGGTTCCTAGCTAAAGATATGAGCTAAACAATTTCAGAGAAATTCTGAAAATGTTTCTGGACATTTTCTATTTTCTTTGGAACAGTTTCATTAATCACACCATTAGGTGGAACAAATGAGCTCAAATGGATCTGAAATTTCTATGGTAGTTCAGGGATATTTTGGTGCACATGCCAGCAAAATTTCAGAATTTCCTCCGAAGGATTCTCCAGCTAAAATTCTAAACAGTTTAAATTTTGAAGAATTAATTCTGGAGAAATAAGGATTTTCATGAAGTGAAACTTGATGTGCTGGAAATTACTCAGAGAGCTGAATCCAACAAAATTTGGTTCACTCGATTTGGAGTTTCCTAGCCAAAGTTATGAGGATTTGAAGTTTGAATGAAATCGGAAAATCGAGGAAATGTTTAAATTGGCCGGTGGGTCCACGGGTACACGTGTCGGGTGCTGTAGCGACGGCACACCGGGTCACAGGTTTCATTACCGCGCTGCCACAGTCAATCTGTGCCCACATAAGATATGACCGCCCGGGTTCCTCCCACTGACAGCGGGCCCGGCTCGGTTGTCTTCCTCCTCGCGCCTCCCGTGCAGTAGCGCCGCCGGGGTCGCCGGAGTGTCGCTGAACTCGCTCGTCTGGTCAGCTCCCGAGCTCCAACTTGCCGCTAGCCCCTAATTTTGTGTGCTGAACACGTTGGGAGGGTTTCCCTCGTCGACGTTGGCTCTAACCGCGCCCGCAACGGCGAAGCGGCACGGGAAGAGTCCGGTGACGTTGTCCTGGCATACTAGCCTGCCAAACGCCTGACGAAGCGGCTCTACAGAACCAGTGGTGGCTCGTGAAGCTCGGCATAGCGGTGGAAAGGCTCGGGCAGGGTTCCAAAGTGGGTCTCACCATGCGCCTGAAGCTGCCCGCAGAATCCGCCGTTGGCAAGCTTCAAAACACGCCGGTTACAGGGGTTCTCAAGCTATAGGTTGTGAAGGCATCTTGTGCGCCATCAAGTCTCATCTGTGTAGGAACGGATTGAGACTTTCTAACCCTTTCTAGCGTGCGAATTTGACAGAACCGCACCCGAAGGTCGGTCTGCACCGAGAAAAAGGAAAACTGGAAATTCATCGCCGGCGATCAAGCACTCGGGCTGTGGCTCGGGGGTGAGCATCGCCGGCCCCTAACGCATCAAGGGACGCCTTAGCTCGGGCGTGAAAACCTCCCGGTTGGGCTGTCCATGGGAGCCCGAGGTGCGGTGGACTCAGTTCACTGAAAAGGGCTCTCGGTACAGTCGAGATCATCCGGGTTAAGCCGATTTCCAGCAACGGGGAAGGAGAAGGGGAGTTCCTAGTACCTTGTCATAGCTTTGTAGAGAGTGCAGAGGCGGTGATTGCGGTTCCCGATCAGCTCTGAGCGATCGGCAGCGAGGGTGGTGTCTCTGGTGCGAGGAAGCAGAAAGTGTGTGGTTCTCCCTCCCATCAGGATGGCCGCGGGGATAAGTAGGGCGCGAGGCGGTTCAGCAGGTCGGGGCGGCAAGCAGGTGCTGTCCGGATCGCACCTCCGCCATGGCGGCTGCTGCAGCGCGCGCGAGTACCTGAGCTCGGTAGCTGCAGTCGGTTGAACTTGTGTAGAGACTGACATGTGGGTCCCACCCGTGGGTTTAACCCCTGAAATTAACTTCTCTCCACTGTTCTAAACATTAGAGACCCAATTAACCCCAAGGATTTGAATTAGCTACCCTTGTGCCATTTGCATGGGATGGAATTCAAATTTGGTTAGGTTTGGCTAAATTTCAGCACATATTCAGTTTGGAAATTCAAATAAAGATTGAATTTGCTAAACTTAGCTCATGTCAAGATCAACTCCAAATGGAGTGAAAATTGGTGGGTGAGCTCACAAAAAAGTGCTGAGTAAGAATATGTCACCCAGTTTTGAATTCATGGGATGAAAACAGTTTGAATTTGAATTTGAGTTCAAACCACCCTCTTTCTAGCTATACCCAAAAGGACCTCAAAACGGTTTTGAATTTGGGTGAAACTTGGCATGGACATTACTAGCAAGGTGTAGGAGTTTCATATGTCCAGCCCCTATATGATGTATATGGGAAATGCCACTTTTGCATTTTGTGAGTTTATTCTCTAATGAGCATGTTGATGGTGGTTACTTGCTCTTCAAATGTGTTCATCCACTTTCTTCAAATGAGGTGTGTGTGTGGTGATGAACACTTTGAGTATGTGTCAAAAACTTAGGCCCTTACATTCCTCCCCCCTTAAAAGAATCTCGTCCCGAGATTATAAGGTGAAAAATGAGATTGAGGATGGTGGAAAATTACCGGATATGCGACGTGAAAAAATCAGGGTAATTAGCGCGAAGAAATCCTTCGCTCTCCCATATCGCTTCGTCCATGGAGTGGTTGCTCCATAGCACCTTGTAGAGCCACAACGTACGTTTGCGTGTGGTTCGGGCCTTTTCATCAATAACTCGAACCGGTTCCTCCCGATACGTGAGATCCGGTTTCAGTTCTTCTATGTCTTCCAGCTGAACGGTAGTTGATAGCTTAAGACACTTCCTCAGCTGGGAAATGTGAAAGACGTCATGCACACCGGAAAGTGCTTCTTGTAATTTCAGCCGGTATGCTACTGATCCACATCTTTCTGTGATCTGAAATGGACCGATGAATCGGGGTGCCAACTTTCCTCTCACCCCGAATCTGTTCACGCCCTTCATTGGAGGCACACGTAGATATACGTGATCCCCGATCTCGAATTGTAGTGGGCGTCTTCTCCCGTCCTCATACTGTTTCTATCACGGTTGGGCGGCTTTTAGGTTCACTTGAATCAGCCGAACCTTTTCCTCCGCGTTGTTGACAAGATCAATCCCGAAGGTGACCCTTTCGCCAGACTCACACCAATTCAGTGGTGTGCGGCATTTTCTCCCGTATAGCGCCTCGTAAGGCACCATCTTGATGCTGGCTTGGTACCCATTGTTATACGAGAACTCGGCTAACGGCAAGTGATCATCCCAATTCTTGCCGTGGTTGATAGCGCAAGCTCGTAGCATATCTTCTAGAATCTGATTTACCTGCTCGGTTTGCCCATCCATTTGCGGGTGGTACGCTGAACTATGGATCAGCTTTGTCCCCAACGCAGCGTGTAGCTGCTCCCAAAAACGGGACACAAATAAAGTGCCCCGATCCGATATGATGGTACGGGGTACGCCGTACAAGCATATTATCCGTGAGATATACAGTTCGGACTACTTCTTGGCGTTGTAGTTGGTGTTGACCGGGATGAAATGGGCAACTTTGGTGAGCCGGTCGATGATCACCCACACAGAATCATATTTCTGAAAGGTGGTGGGTAAACCGACGATGAAGTCCATGCTCACATCCTCCCACTTCCAGGCAGGAATACCCAGTGGTTGTAGCAGTCCCGGTTTCCGCATATGATCTGGCTTCACCCTTCGACATGTATCACACTCGGACACATACTTTGCGGTCTCCCGCTTCATCCGTGTCCACCAAAACTTTCTTCTGAGTTCTTGATACATTTTGTTGCTGCCGGGGTGAATAGAAAATTTTGACAAGTGAGCCTCATCAAAAAATTTCTTCCGTAACTCCGGGTTACGGGGTACGACGATCCGGTCCTTGAACCATAGGACTGTAAGGGCCTCAGTTTTTGATACATATTTGAAGTGTTCATCACCACTCCACACACCTCATTTGAAGTAAGTTGATGAACACAAATGAAGAGCAAGTAACCACCATCAATATGCTCATTAGGGAACAAACTCACATATTGCAAAAGTGGTATTCTCCACATGTGATATAGAAGGGCTGGGCATATGAAAACTCCCACACATTGCTAAGGATGTCCATGCCAAGTTTCACCCAAATTCAAAACCTTTTGAGGTCATTTTGGGTATAGCTAGAAACAGGGCAGTTTGAAACCATATTCAAATTCAAACTGTGTTTATCCCATGAATTCAAAAGTGGGAGGCATATTCTCATTCAGCACATTTTTGTGAGCTCATACACCAATTTTCACTCCATTTGGAGTTAATCTTGACATGAGCTAAGTGGGGCAAATTCAAACTTTATTTGAATTTCAAACTGAACATGTGCTGAAATTCATTCAAACCAAACCCAATTTGAATCCTAACCAATTCAAATGGCTCAAAGGTTGACAATTCAAATTACCAGGGGCTTTGTGGGGAGTACTGTTTACAACAGTGAATTGGAGTTAATTTCAGAGGTTAAAATTGGAAGTGGGACCCACATGTCAGCCACTAATCCAAATCAAACCGACTGAAAACCCAGCTCGGGTTCTTGCGCCGGACTGAGCAGCCGCCACGGCGAGGCATCGATCGGGACACCACCTGCTTGCCGCCCCGACTTGCTGAACCGCCTCGCAGCCCCCGTATCTGCGCCGTCGCCCTGATCGGAGTGAGCACCGCACACTCTGCTGCTTCCTCGCACCAGAAACGCGCCATCGCTGCCGATCACTCGGAGCTGATCAAGGAAGCGTGATCACAGCCTCCCCGTTCCCTCCAGAGCTATGGAAAGGTACTAGGAACCTTTCTCCGTCTTCCCTGTTGCTAGAATTCAGCTGAAACCGGTTGATCTCGGCTATACCGAGAGTTCAATCCGGTGACCTAACGCCGCCGCACCTCGGGCTCCCGTGGACAGCCCAACCGGGGAGTTGTCACGCCCGAGCCAAGGCACCTTTGGACGCGCTAGTCACCGGTGCTGCTCACCCCCGAGCCACAGCCCGAGTGCTTGCTCACCGGTGGCGAATTTCCAATTTTTCCCTTTCTGGGTACAGACCAACCTTTGGTTGCGGTTCTGTCGAATTCATACTCTAGAAAGGATTAGAGGGCCTCAATCCGCTCTCACACAAACTAGACACGGTAGCGCACAAGTTGCCTTCACAACTTTTGGTCTAAGAACCCCTGTAACCGGCGTATTCCGAGGTTTACCGACGGTGGAGCATGCGGGAGGCATCGGGCGCACGGTGAGGACCTACTTCGGGCCTCCCCCGAGCTGCTTCAAGCTCAGGTCGACCTTCCCTGAGGTCCACTGATGCTCCCCAACTGGTTGCTCCAGTAGTTGAGGTGCTAGGGAAGTCGGCCGACACGGCCGAAGTCTCTCCGAAGCCGCCGCTCGTCGCCAACCATGTGCCGGCCGTTTTCATGACGAGCTGACCCAAGAATCCTGTTCCCCGAGTAAAAATAGGCAGAGGCGGCCAAAATCGTGAAGTTTAGAGCTTTACAGAAGCGGCCGGTGAGCTCTCCGGCGAGGTACCCCGGCGGCAGAGCGCGGGCGGCGAGATGTAGACGAAGGGGGTGGGCCCCAGCTGTTAGCGGCCGATATTTTAAATCGGGATAGGGCTGCAGCCGGGATCTGGTGTGCTGGCATGCAAAAACCCTGTGGGCCTCAGTGTGCTGTCGCCTCCGCGCCTAACACGTGTCCCCACGGGCCCTGGCAGATTTAAACTTTTCCCCCGATTTTCAGATTTCATTCAAACTTCAAATCCTCATAACTTTGGATAGAAAGCTCCAAATCGAGTGAACCAAATTTTGTTAGATTCATCTCTCTGAGTACTTTCCAGCAAATCAAGTTTCACTTCATGAAAATCCTTATTTATTCATAATTAATTCCTCAAATTTTAAACTGTTTGGAATTTTAACTGGAGAATCCTTTGGAGGAAAGTTCTGAAATTTTGCTTGGATGTTCAACAAAATATCCCTGAACTACATAAAAATTTCAGATCCATTTGATCTCATTTGATCCACCTAATGGTGTGATTAGTGAAACTGTTCCAAAGATTTTTCTCTGAAATTGTTAACTCATATCATTAGCTAGGAACCTTCAAATTAAGTAAGACCAATTCCATTAGAACCCTCTGAAAATCTAGTTTTCAGAAAGTCATAGTTTCTTCCATGAAAATCCTTAGAACACCCTAAGAGTTCCAATTAAGGTCAAGTACATAATTAATTGTGGAGGGCTCAAATGAGCTTTGCTGCAACTAAAACTTGACCAAGTCTGTAATTAAGTTGTAACCAAGCCACAGTAAAAGTTTCACAGTCATTGAGTATGTCTGGTGGGACTTATAAGCTTCACAAGTTCAAACTTAATCCAAATGCATTTAAATTAATACATGTACTTCCTATATCATGTAGTCGCTAAGGTCGAGGAGGAACCCGAAGTCCTAGACTTCGTCACTCCGGAGGAGCAGCTAGCCTACGACCAAGAGCAGCAAGGCAAGCTCCGGTTTGCATTAACCTTTTACAAATTTTTATTGTTTTGAGCACTTACTTGAGTTTTATGATTCCTTGCAATAGAGTCTTGTTTGGAAACCCAATTGCATAACCAAGAAAACCATGGGTTGGGTTTAGGATTGCAAACCCCGTTAGCTACTGCAATGCTAAGATAGTGCAGGATTCGGTACAAGTCGAGTAGTTGGAACTACTCGCGAGCATAGGCTAGAGGCACTCGACTCGGGTAGAGATAGCACATGATACACATGGCAAGAAAAATGAGACCGAACGGAGACTAAGGGCAGTAGGACTTTGGGGCCTGTGTGCTGTAGCTCCGCTCGTGTCGATTGAGGACCGAGCCATGTGCGGGCCTGTTGAACAAGCTAGAACAGTACCGAAGACCTACCGGCTATATGGGAACCGGGAAACCGATGTAACTCGGGTAGCTGGGTGTTGAGGCATAGCTGGTCGTTCAGAGGGTAGGTTGAGAGATCGAGGTCTAAATCGGCTAGCAGCACTGAGATGCGCGTGCAGAGACCTCTTGCTCAGGACGATTGGACCGGTTCGACATTTGGCTAACGGATGAAAGGTAGTTGCGTACGGCGTCCGTGATGGTTGTTGTAGGCAACATCGAGTACGGGCGTACGTGATGGGTTGTTCGGGTAACCCTGCAGGGTAAATCGATTATAATCGCCGTCCCTCGCGGTCAGTGAGTACCACTTGTTCATGTACCGTGACGTAGAAATAACAGGCTAGTTACATGTTAAAATGTTGCTGATTGAAAAATGGACTTGATTGTTAATGATTTGCTGTAGTTTAGAGCTAATTAAAGTTCCTTTCAACTTTGGGCAAAGTACATGAGATAAATGCGTTTCTTGTTTGATTGCGGCTCTCTCATGTGCCTTAGCGTAAGGTTCTCCACAACCTGCTGCTAAAACTTGAGAGTAAGGTTCCAATAATTAGGCGAGTCCTTTGCAAATTGTTTTACCTCATGTACCCATCACCCCTCATGTAGAAGTTCCACGATTAGGAGAGACGGGTCAGTCTTGCTGAGCCTTCATGCTCACTGCTTGTGTTTGAAGCTTTTGCAGGGTTCTATGAGGAAGGGACTCCCGAGGAGGAGACGGAACCCCAGGAGGGGAACCCCGTCGAGTGGGAGTCGTGCACGCCGCAGAGTTAGTGTGCGTGTGTGCTAGCAAGGACACGTTCAAGGGCTGAACGTGGACTTGATGCGTAGTCTACACCCGTGAGTGTAGACCGGACTTATTTTGATGTATAAATGTTCATAAATCACTTTATGTAATAAAAGTTTCGCTTCCGCTTTGTACCTTTGATGTGTGTTATCCGGTGCTGTGCAACGCAGCACCCCTCAGCGTCATCCTGGCTCGACAAGACCGTGGGGTCGTGTCAAGGACGCCGTCTCCGTCTTTCCGTCAACATTTATGCTCCCCACTGTCTATACGTCTCCGCAAATGTGACATGCCCTTGTCATGTTTCTGAGCTGCCGCTATCTCTTCACGGATGGTGGGGATTAAAGCTAAGTTGTAGAGAGCTCCATGTGGAATCACATGCATTGGTGGTTCGCTCTCTTCCAACGGCGTGATGGTCAGATTGTTGACGTGTGACTTGCGGCTCAGCGCATCCGCCACAACATTTGCCTTGCCGGGGTGATAATGGATCTCTATTTCGTAATCTTTTATCAACTCTAACCATCTTCTCTGCCTCATGTTCAGCTCCTTCTGAGTGAATATGTACTTGAGGCTTTTGTGGTCGGTATATAAATATACGAGGTTACCGAGTAGGTAGTGCCTACACATTTTAAGTGCGAGTACCACAACAGCGAGCTCCAAGTCATGAGTTGAATAATTCTGCTCATGGTTTCTAAGCTGCCGTGACCCATACGCGACCACTCTTCGGTCTTGCATCAGCACACATCCGAGCCCAATGCCGGATGCATCGCAGTACACATCGAATGGTTTTGTTGTGTCTGGCTGCGCCAAAACCGGTGCTGATGTCATGTGCTTCACTAATGCCTTGAACGCTGCTTCACATGCTGGACTCCAAACATATTTGGTAACCTTCTTTAGCAGCTCTGTCATAGGCTTTGGAATTTTTGAGAAGTTCGGGATGAACCTCCGATAATATCCCGCGAGCCTGAGGAAAGTCCGTACCTCGTGGACATATCTCGGGGATTTCCAATTCAGCACTTGTGTGATTTTACTCGGGTCTACAGCGATGCCCTCCGCTGAGATGATATGCCCGAGAAAAGGCACTTGCGATATACAGAATTCGCATTTGCTGAATTCCGCGTATAGCTTGTGATCCCGCAGCCGTTGCCAGACTATACGCAGATGCTTCTTTTGATCTTTCTCCGACTTGGAATATAATAGTATGTCATCGATGAAGACCACGACAAACTTGTCCAGCTCCGGCATGAATACCGAGTTCATTAGATACATGAAGTGAGCTGGAGCGTTGGTGAGGCCGAAGGACATGACCAGGTACTCATAAAGTCCGTACCTCGTCGAGAAAGCCGTCTTCGGAATGTCCTCAGCCCGTATCTTAATCTGGTGGTACCCGGATCTTAAATCCATCTTGGAAAAGATCTTTCCTTCGACCAACTGATCAAACAACATGTCGATCCGTGGCAACGGGTACTTGTTCTTGATGATTACGGGGTTTAATGGACGATAGTCCACGCAAAGCCGCAACGTCGCGTCTTTCTTCTTCACGAATAATGCCGAACAGCCCCATGGCGAGGAGCTCAGCCTAATAAAACCCTTCTCCAGGAGGTCCGTCAGCTGAGTCTTCAGTTCAGCCAACTCCTTGGGTGCCATCTTGTACGGCCTTCGGGATATTGGCATGGTTCCCGGTGTAAGTTCAATCTTGAACTCCACCTCTCTATCGGGCAGCATCCCCGGTAAATCATCCGGGAACACGTTAGGGAACTCTCGAACCACTGGAATGTCTTCCAATCTGATTGTTGTGGATTGATAGATGCTTGGAAGTATTATTTCTGGACTGTCCAGAAATAAGGCATGAGATTCGTGCACTTCTGAGTTCAAGTGCACAATTCGGAGGATGGTGTCTAAAACAGCGCCGTGGTGGGTTAACAACGACATCCCTAAGATGACATCGACCTTCTGTCCCTCTAAAATTATGAGAGACGTAGGGTATACTCTACCCTCTAAGCATAATGGTGCTTTTGGAACCATCATGCTTGCTGAAATTTTCCCACCCGGTGAACAAATCAAATATGGACTATCGGTGGGTAGTATTGGGAAGCTGTATTTAGCAATGAAACCTTGGCTAATAAAGCTATGTGTGGCGCCTGAATCAATTAATACTATGGCGGGATGCTGGTGGAGTTGGAACATACCCGCAAGGATTGGCTCACCCTCTGGCACGTCCTCTATGGCAAGTTGGTGGACGTTGCCGGGCCTAGGGTTTGCCCGCCACGCATTAGTAGGGTTCCGGGGCTGATTCCACCCCGGATGTTGCGGTGCCACTCCGCCGCCTTGCCTCTCCGGACAACTGCTGGAGAAGTGTCCTGGACGACCACATTTGTAGCCTGTGGCCGCTGCTTGGCCTGTGCTTGGGGGACGAAAGCCCGGCATGCGCTGCTGAGGTGCATACGCATGCGGCATCGCCCGCTGCTGCTGTTGTTGTTGCGGAGGTGGTGCTGGCAGCGCCGGCCTGAATGCCGGTGAAGAATACGGCCGACTGCGGAATGGCATCGGCCTTTGTGGTGGCTGCCAGCATGGACCTGATGGTGGGCAATTCACCATCCGAAATTTCTGAGGAGGACCACCTCCTTCTCCGCTGCTTTGCGGCGCGCTTCACTTTCTTTCCGCCACCGCTAACTCCTTGCCGGAGTCCTCCTGAACAATCGCAGCATCAATTATGTCATTGATGCTGCCGCGATTGAACATCGCCAGTTTGTCCTTCAGGAGCGGGTTAAGCCCCTGGTAGAAGTGGTCCCACCGCTTCTTGTCGGTATCGGCGTGATACAACGCGTAGAGTGCGAGATCGTTGAACGCCCTGGAGTATTCCAGCGCGTTACGGCTCCCTTGCTGCAGGTGTAAGAACTCCTGCGTTTTCCTCTTCATGAGACCCGGCGGTATGTGATAGGCCCTGAAGGCCATCCGGAACTCCGCCCAGGTCATAACTCGGTCGGTGGGCTGCGAAGCACAGTAGTTCGCCCACCACGCGCTCGCGGATCCCTGGAGCTGTTGGACCGCGAACTGAGTCTTGCGATGCTCACTCACTTGGTGCAGCCTGAACTTCATCTCCATCGTGCGGAGCTAGTTGTCTGCATCGAGGGGTTCATCCGCCCTTGAGAATACCGGGGGATGAGTCGCTAGAAAGTCAGTGTAGGAGTTCTGTTGACGCTCCTCACGATCATGACGCCTCTCTGGTTGAGACGTATTTGCAATAAGTGTCTGCAGCAACTCCGTGAGCTGCTGATGAGAACCCGCCATTGCCGTAACGATGTCCGCCAATGTAACCGTTGGTGGTGGTGGTGGCGGTGTTTGCTGTTGCTGCTGCTGTCCCGTGGAGTCATCGGGAGGCTGTTGGGAGGTTTCTCCCCCTTGACTAGAACCCCCAACGTCCGGGTTGGCACGAGTACGAGTCATTCTGAAATTCAAAACAGCAGCGATCAGCACATGCCATACTTAAAAATTCCATATGAAACAGTAGGTATTGAAGTGACACATGAATAATTTGCACAACATTCACATATATTAATAAAGCATAAACTTTATACAAGATACATTATTCTCGGATCTCCGAGAAGTCGTGCTCATGTCGTCACTACCTATACATACACTACTGCCTACACGACATGTCGCTGGTGACAAAAGTTTGGGTTACACCACTCTGGTTGCCCTACTTGGCAATGGTAACCCCCTACTCGGAGTAGAACTCGACCTCCTGCGGGTCGTCCTCCTCCGGTACCTCTGCTGGTGGCTCCGGATCTACAACCTCCTCTCCCATTTCGGGTTCTCCCATTGACGGAAGACCCAATACCACCGGTATGCCCAATACCGGAGGTACGAGGTCCTGCAACGCGTGCACCTCGTCCATGGCCTGGTTGTAGTCCTCTTCCCAGCCTTGCCCCTCCTCAATAGCATCATCCGGCTCTTGAGTAAGGACCTTGTTTTGCTGGGTCAGAGCCTGCACTTGTTCTTGCAACGCCGCGATGTCAACACGGCTTTTCTTCTTGACCTTCTTCAGACGATGCAGCTGATTATGCTGTTCATTCAGTCGCTTAATCGTCGGAAGGAGCACATTGCGGAGTGTGTTGTGAGCACTCTCGAAATGGTCTCCACGGCTTGTGCTTTCCTTGAGCTTTGCGGCGAGACACTCTGTATGAACAGCTTGGCTGTCCATCACGGCCTTTCCCGCCCTTATCTGGAGGCTGAGGTTCGCCTCCGCGGGTTTGTACCTTGGGCAACCCGGATCTGTTGCCTCTACGTAGCTCCCTTCCCACACGTGATTAGCCCGTCCCTCCAATAGAACGAGCGTGTATGGAGTGCGCTCCATAGCTCTCACGTGTAGCTGGCAGAAACGCGACATGGTGTCACGGGCTGCCACTTGCCACATTACCTCCGGTTGTCTACCTCTCACCGTGACGGTGAACGGCGTCCAATCGGGTGGCGTAGGCCCTGCAGGAACCTCGACATGGATTGTCCATGTCTTGTTCCCCTCCTCGTCTTCTTCTTTGGCGACGTACTGCAGCATCTTGTCATACCCGAAATATTGAAGCATTTGCCTCAACGTTTCCGGATAGCCGCTGCGGTGAGAACAGTGGGACACCACCCACTCGTTCTCCAACTGTCTATCCGCTGTCATCTGTAAAAACATATTTGAGAAATGTCAAATATTTATTTGAACAGTAAACCATTGAGTTATAACATAAAACATGTCTTTGAACTCATAACACTTGGAATTATAGTTCAAATTTAAACAAATTTGACTGCTGATCTGCTGTACAACATAACAGCCCTGACCAGTTTCCATGTCAACGTGATTTAGGCCATCCTAAAGCGAAACCAATTCTGGAGCTCAACATAAATGTTAAATATAACTTCAATAGCTTTCCACAAAGTATTTTCTTGGCCTAAGATCTGTCCTGGTTCAAAAGTTATGAGATGTTGAAGTTGATAGAATTTCTGGAGAAAATTGGACAGCACCTCCCTGCTTGAGGTACTGATTTGATCCAAGAATTCCAGTTAATTATACCCCCAATCTGACATAACTTTCTATTACAAAGTGGTAACCCATCTCATAAACTTTTCAGAACTACCTCATTTTCTATTTTTGGATTTTTATGCAGGATGTTATGCTCAATTTACAGAGCGTTACAGAGAGTATTTGCTCTGCCCTGTTTTCTGGACAGTTTCAACTCTACTGCATTTTTCGATTGGTTAGAAGATGAAAAACCTCTGGACCTTAACAGAAAAGTTGTAAAGCTCTTCCAAAGATTTCCAGAAATGTATCCTATGACCCCAACCTCGAAATAACTCAGCCTCTAACCTCTGATTAACTTCAGCCTCATTTCAGCTGAAAACAGAGGACTCTGTCCTTAGTATTCTGTAAGTTGAAAACTTGTTAACTTTGAATATCCTGATTAAGGGAAGAAGTTACATCAAAGTTTTAGTGCTCCAAATTAAAACTTTCAAGTTTTTCAATGCCATTGCTCATTTAATGGGGGTGACGTTATGTGTCACCATATCATGTCGGTACTACGTCCTCACAAACAAAAACCTATACCGGACTTTAGCCGGCTTCGTTATTTCAGTGGCACTAAGCATCACTCGCACACGGATACTACACGTCTACCGTTTCATGGTTAGACTACCTGCAGATAACTCACACAACCGTCAGACTCGGCTGCACACCGAGCCCGGTATCCATATAGTGCGTACACCCGGCCGTCATCACTCGCCCGGATGTTCTCAAGCCAAACACACCTTGAGCTACGTGTTCACGTTACTGACCACGTGACGGGGTCTCCTAAATTGCACCACGCACGCCAGGCACTGACGTTGCTCGAATACCCCAAACGACATGAAGAGTCGTAGAGGATATCAAAGCGGGTCGGGTTACCTGCCACCCGTGGGGCTCCACCCTTCAGCTTGTGCGCACTGGTGGACAGCGCTTACGTGCACCCCCCAAGACATAAAGCGTCCCGAGATGCACGATTTTCCGACATAGCAAATAGGTTAGTGTGCCACTTTCTATACACAAATAACATACTTATATGGGCTACTAACTCGTTCCTCACTGGATTTTTGAAAAAGATGACCTTTGTAGTGCGTTAAACCTCAAGCGAGCTCTGATACCAACGCTGACACGACCCCACGGTCTTGTCGAGCCAGGATCACGCTGAGAGATGCTGTGTTGCACAACACCGAATAACACACATCAAAGGTACAAAGCGGAAGCAAAGTTTTATTACATAAACGGGTTTATGAACATTTTTACAACAAAATAGGTTCAGTCTACACTCACGGGCGTAGACTACGCATCACGTTCACGTTCAGCCCGTGAAAGTGTCCTTGCTAGCACGCACGCACACTAACACGCGGCGTGCACGAGTCCCAACCGACAGGGTTCCCCTCCTGGGGTTCCGTCTCCTCCTCGGGAGTCCCTTCATCATAGAACCCTGCAAAAGCTTCAAACACAAGCAGTGAACACGAAGGCTCAGCAATACTAACCCGTCTCTTCTATACATGGAACTTCTAGTGGAACCTTACTTTCAAGTTTTAGCAACAGGTTGTGGAGACTTTACGCTAAGGCACATGAGAGAGCCGCAATCAAACAAGAAACGCATATCTCTCATGTACTTTGCCCAAAGTTGAAAGGAACTTTAATTAGCTCTAAACTACAGCAAATCATTAACAATCAAAGTCCATCTTTCAATAAGCAACATTTTAACATGTAACTAGCCTGTTCTTTCTACGTCACGGTACAGTGAACAAGCGGTACTCACTGACCGCGAGGGACGGCGATTATAATCGATTTACACCTGCAGGGTTACCCGAACAACCCGTCACGTATGCCCGTACTCGATGTTGCCTACAACAACCATCACGGACGTCGTATGCAACTACCTTTCACCCGTCAGCCAAATGTTAAACCGGTCCAATCGTCCCGAGCAAGAGGTCTTTGCACGCGCATCTCAGTGCCGCCAGCCGATTTACACCTCAAGCTCTCAACCTACCCTCTGAACGACCAGCTATGCCTCAACACCCAGCTACCCGAGTTACATCGGTTTCCCGGTTCCCATATAGCCGGTAGGTCTTCGGTACTGTTCTACCTTGTTCAACAGGCCCGCATACGGCTCGGTCCTCAATCGACACAAGCGGAGCTATAGCACACATGCCCCAAAGTCCTGCTGCCCTTACTCTCCGCTCGGTCTCATTTTCTTGCCATGTGTTTCATGTGCTATCTCTACCCAAGTCGAGTGCCTCTAGCCTATCCTCGCGAGTAGTTCCAACTACTCGACTTGTACCGAATCCTACTCTATCTTAGCATTGCAGTGGCTAACGAGGTTTTCAATCTTAATCCCAACCCATGGTTTTCTTGGCTATGCATTTGGATTTTCACAGAAGACTCTAATGCAAGCAGTACGGGTACTTAAAGTAAGTTCTCAAAATAATAAAAATTTGTAAAAGGTTTAATGCAAACCGGAGCTTGCCTTGCTGCTCTTGGTCGTAGGCTAGCTGCTCTTCCGGAGTAACGAAGTCTAATACTTCGGGTTCCTCCTTGACCTTAGCGACTACATGAGATAACAAGTACATGTATTAATTTAAATGTATTTGATTGAAATTTACATCTGTGAAGTTTATAAGTCTTACTAGAGAGGCCCAATGACTCTGAAAATTTTTACTGTGGTTTGGATACAACCTAAACAGAGAATTGGCCATGTTTTATGTAAAAGCCCAAGAAAAGGGACTTGCAAAAACTTTCCTTCACCTCACAACACCACAGTTTTTATTGTGGACACCTTAGGAAATGTTGTGAAGAGCAAGTAACCTCCATCAAAAGAATGATTAGAGGGGAAAGCCTTCACTTTCACAAAGTAGGGTTTCTACACATGAACATGAGAGGTTGAGCTCACCCCAAGAATTTAAAAAGTCTTGGGAAGTTTCAGTCCAAAGCTCATGCAAATTCAACACTTTTTGAGGCACTTTTGGGTTATTTCAAAAAGAGGCCAATTTGAATGTAAATTCAAATTGCAGCAACTTTCATCACCCAAATTCAAAAGTTAGCTCCATATCTATACTCAGCACATTTTTCTGAGTAAACCCACCAATTTTCATCTCCATCGGAGTTCATCTTGTCAAGAGCTAAATTTGCAAGAATTCAAAACTGAATTTGAATTTCAGTTTAAATATGAAGCAAATTTAACCAAACAAAGTTTGAATTTGAGAATTTAAATTCAAACAAAGACTTGGGGACTAAGTCTCACATTAAATTGTGAGTAGCTGGAGATAATTGAGTGCCAACAGAAATAAAAAGAATTGGAAAGGGGATTAGAGGGGAGAGGGACCCACAGGTCAGTGGGGGAAATTGGTTTCAGCTGAACAGGTTCGGCTTCTCACCGAAGCAAACGCTCCCAGCGTGCCACCGAGCCGATCCTTCGGACGCCCCCGCGTGAGGCGACGCAGCCAGCTCCTGCTTCCTCCCTCACGCTGGCCAGCTGCTTCCGCCGATCATCACACACCTACACCGCTGAACAGAGGCGCCGTGTACGGTTGCCCAAGAAACGACCAAGTGCACGCGGCCGACTTCGTTCGATCGAAACCCGGAAATTCACCGCGAGCAGCGCCTCTCCTAGCCACCAAACCACACCATCTGCTCGTCCTCTACCTCCTCGGCACGAGAGCAGTCGAGTTCGTCCCTTCCCCAGCCTTAGCTCCACGTTCCGAGCAACACCCGAGAAACCGCCACCACTCGGCTCACGGTGACAGCCCAACAGAGGGCCTTTCACGGCTGAGCAAGAACAGCCTCGGACGCGCCGGTGAGCACTACTGCTCCCACACAAACCACAGGACCAACCGTGAACCGCTGAGCAAGAATTTGGAGAAACTCCGCCGGCGACCACAGAACAACATTCCGGTATGAGACCTCCGAATTCCCACTCCCTACTCGTCATCAGTTCACTAAACTGTGCACACAGGAGCTAGACTTGACGGCGCCCAAGTTTGCTTCGCAACCCTAGCTTAATTTTGGCTGTAGCCGGCGTATTTCCCGGTTTTCCAGCCGTGATTATGACGGGAAAGGTCGGGCTCACGATGAGACCTAGGATAGAGCCCTCTCCGGGCAGTCTCACCACCATGACGAGCTTCCCTAGCACCCACTGGTGCTATAGCGCCAATCCACCGATGTTTTGGCGGGCTAAACTGTCCGGGCAACGTGACCGAAGGGTTGCCGAGCCGCAGCACCGTCGCCGGCTAGGTTAGGGCCATCGCCGGCCGGAGCAGGCGGTACCAGCGTGTTCAGCGCGCGAAAGTAGGCCCAGGCGGCGAGTTTCCGGCAGGGAGGCGGTCGGGAGACCAAGTCCGGCGAGCTTCGGAAGTGTGCCGGCGAGGGGGCGGCGCGGGAAAAAGGGCGGGCGCGAGGAAGAAGACGAGCCGGCCGGGCCCGCTCGTCAGTCCCTCGTGGCACAGGATGAGGATTTTCTGTTGCACCGGATCGGCTGTGAACGTGCGGAAAACAATCCTGTGGCCCCGTGTGGCGCAGCCGAGGTGATGACACATGGGAGCCGGGCCCGCTGTCAGAAATTTGAACTTTTCCCGGTTAATTCGAATTCTAGAAATTCCTCAAACTTTAGAGCTCCATAACTTTTGCTAGGAAGCTCCAAATTTAGTGATTCAAATTGGGGTGGATTCATCTTGCCTAGCTCTGTTCAAATATACAACCCAATTTGTATGAAACCCATTAATTAATTCTGGAAAATTCTTTAAGGCTTTTCAGCAAAAGAATTTTAGAGGGAGTTTGGTTCATCCAAAAATCCCCAAATTTTGCCAGAATGTTCTTTAGGACATTAGTAAACCCCTGTAAAATTTTCAAACCATTTGGGGTTGATTTGGTCAGAGCAATTCAATTTGGAAGGTGATGTGTTCATTGGAATACAGAAACATTTTCAGAGAATTTCCAAAACTAGGAAATTCAGTTCTGGGAAATTCTTAACTCCAAAATTGGTAGGAAACTTCATTCAAACTCTATGAGCTATAATTGAAATTGTAGTTCACTAAGTTGGGCATGAACAGGGGTATGACCTCAGAATTAATTCTTCTTTGCTTATTTGCTAAAAGAATTATTCTGAGCAAACCACTCAATGAAAAGTACTAATATTTGGTCCAGATGGTTTCCTTGTGACAAGGAACTCACACAAAAATTTTCAGCTCCATTAGAGCTCTGGGTCACCCCTGTCCTGTTTAACCACTTGAGGGATTAATATGGAAAAGGGGGGAAAACCACTTAGCACTTAACTATGTACTTAGGTCCAGGCCCAAGCCACCCACACCCAGTTCATCTTTAAATTCTTAAACAGAGTTCCAGGTGTTAGAGACTGGGTATTAGAACTAATAACAGTAACCTTACAATAACTTGTATGCATAGTAATTAACATGTAGTATTTCATAAACGTGTAGTCACTGAAGAAGAGACTCCGGAAGTGCTGGACTTCCTTCTTCCGGACGAAGACTTAACCCCTGACCAGCAGCAACAAGGCAAGCCCCGGTTCGCATTAACCTTTGTATAAGTTTTAATTTGTTTACATGTGTCATGTGAAGTATGATTGTGCATTAGGTATAGGATGGATGGAACACCACTTGCATGACCAGAATTTTTCCATAAGAGTGAGGGTAGTGTCTAAGATCTCGAGTAGACAGGCTATGCTTAATAATTCATAGGGCTTCGGTACAAGTCGAGTAGTTGGAATCTACTCGCGAGATAGGATTGGGACACACGGGTTCAGTTGAGTGATGTGAGATCACTTTAGTAATGAAAATGAGACTAGGCAGGGGCTAGGTCGCAGCAAGAGGGAGTCTTGTGTGCGCAGCCCTGTCCGTGTCGATTGAGGACCGATCCGTGTGCGGCCCACGCTGATCAAGTTTGAATGTACCGAAGGCATATCGGATATATGGGCCCCGATAAACCGATGTAGCCTAAACCTCCGGGCGTCGAGGCATAGCACACCGATTTATAGGTGTAGGTTGAGGGCAGCAAGGTGGAAATCTGCCAACGGGCATAGAGAGATGCTCCGTGTGGGGAACCTCCTGCTCGTTTCGGTGCGACCGGTTCGACGTTTGGGCTGTTGGGTGAAAGGTTTTCCCATACGACATCGAGTGAGCGTGCTGTGCAGCTCCACGGATGGGCGTACGTGACGTGCTCTTTGGGTTTCCCTGCAGGTGTATATCGAGTCGATTCGCCGTCCCTCGCGGTGAAGAGTACCACTTGGTCACTGAGTCGTGACGTAGATTAATGGATGAAACCTGTTGATTGAATATTGCTGGTTGATATAATTGTATTGCAACATGTGTGCCACCAAATACTGCTTACTAAATTTCAGAGTTCATGAACTGTTAACTTGTTGCTAAAAGATGAACTAAGGATGAACTTGTAGGCGTGTCCTTTTGCTGAAATGTTACTATCCTATGTCCATTGTACCCCTCATGTAGAGTTTCATGCTTAGGTGAGTCGGTTAAGCCTTGCCGAGCCTTCGTGCTCACGGTTGCTGCTTGATTGTTTTTCAGGTGAGGAGCCACCCACGGACTCGGAGTACGAGTCCACCAGCGACGGTTACCCTCCATCGGGGACCACGGCTGAGTGGGAGCCGTACACGCCGCGCTGAGCTGAGGAGTGCAGCTAGTGTGGGTTGCCCTAGGGCTGGGCAACCACTTTTGCTAGATAGGCGGGCGTGAGTTGTATAAAAGAAACTTCCGCTGTGTAATAAAGGCCCTAGTTTGTAACTGAGAAGTGTACTACTTTGTACATTCAGTTTGTTTTCCCATGTAATATAATGTGTTCTTATGACGTGTGCTGTCGGGTGTCGCATCGCGCGGCACCACCCTCTGCGATCCTGGATGAGCGGATTCTGGTCCGCCACAGCCTGGTATCAGAGCTGCAGTGGGGATAGCACAGTACTTAAGGACTGCATTATGGGAAAGACTTAGGTATGCGGTGAGGATTCGGTAGTTGCCCAAGTAAGGACTATACTAGTATAGTTAATTAAAGTGGCAAATACTAAACCTATGTGTTATAATTCTGAATTTTAATTATGTAATGACGCACCTACGCTCTGGTAAGTATGGTAAGGAACGCCATCGAAAGCGGTTCAATTTCGGTTAGCTCCCCCTGACGAGGAATGTGGGTCAGGGATTTGTCTCACAGCTTGGTGTGAGACGTCAATATGAACCTCTTGGACTCTTCATGTCTCTGAGTTCATATGCAACGCTGATCCCTAGCGTGCATTAGGCAAGTAAGTTGAGACCCCATCGCGTGGTCAGTAACGCGAGAGTGTGTTCGTCTGGAATTAGCCCAGAAGGACATACGCAGCGCTTGCCATCGGCGTGCCCTGCAGGGCAGTAGGTGGTATCTGTTGGGTTGATAACATTCCCAACCGTGACGACCCGTTCATGACCTACTCGGGTTCCCCGTCGTGTGGTGTTGAAACACGATCACGTACCTTGAGACGTGACCTAACTCAAGGACGGCCGTATGGAAATGATACGGGCGTTTGTATTTAATTTCAAAATATGGGACTGCCTGAAATGAATAACCAGTGAGTGCACCATTATTGTGTGGTCTTTTGCAGGTACTAACCACGTATGTATCCGTGTAGAAAACGTGTGCGAGAGACCGTTTAGTGCCACATTTGAGACGTATATGCCGGTATAATCCGGATAGGTTTTTCTTTTGTGAGGAACATAGTACCGAGATATTGTAGGCATATGCATGGAAATATTGATAACGAGGAACTAAAATCATTAGGTTCAACAATTAAGACCCTGGTTGGGTATAAGAAGGGGATAGTGGAGTAGGATAGCCAACAGGGCTGAAAAGCAGAGTGCTCTGTTTTGGACAGCAAGTTTGCTGATCTTCAACAGGGCATAACTCACAGGTCTTTTAGCCCAGTGAGGTGTGCTATATAGTTCTGGAAAGGTATTCAAGTACTCTACAACTTTGTTGTAGACTTCCAGAGCTGAAACTCGCCTTAAGATGGCTGAAATCCCAGAGGAATGTAAACTGTCCAGAACCAGGGCAGAGTAAAACATCCTCTGAACTGATCTGTTTTTCAAACATAACTCCCAGTAGAAAAATCAAAAATTGTCATATAATACATCCTTAGAAAGAGTAGAAGATGTGTGACATCTTTGCAATTCAAAGTTCCTGAAATTTCAGCACAAAATTTAGTGAAAATCAGGGTTGAAAATAGCCACTTCCAAGGGAGGTGCTGTTAAAATTCTTCCAGAAATTCTGCTGACTTTGAATTAGCATAACTTTTTAACCAAAGCTGATCTGGGGGCAAATGAGTACTCGTTGGAAAGATACTGAAGTTAACTTTAACTTTGGTATTCAACTTAAGTCATGAAAATGCCCAGAGCCAGATCAAAACTTGGAATTGGTAGAAACTGGTCATTCTGACGGAAGAATGACAGTTGAACTCATTGGAGAGGGTGTTGTACCCTAAGGGTGGTATATGTGATGACAACGCGATAGTAATGTCTCGTGGTGGCCAAACCTAGTTATGGTGAGCTTCCAAAGTGGAGATTCATCAAGTGGATTAAACTAGCTTGTGTTTGGTCTGGTAATGGTGTAGCTTGTGCAAAGTTATTACACTATCTACTTACGAGATGTATCGCATGTTTTTATTGTCATTATGTTTTACACCTATTTCAATTGGACTGCATGCACTCTCTTGCGGGACTGATGTTCTTGTCGTATGGTTGCAGATGGTTCGCACTAGGACCACGCACGAGGTTGGTGGCTCTAGCCAAGGGGGAGGCGATGACTCCCAGCCACCGGCCTACGACAGCACCCCGCAGCAGCAGCCACCACCGCCGCCTCCGCTTACTCTAGCGGATGTGATAGCGGCATTGGTGGGAGGTCGTGTGGAGCAGACCGACCTGCTCCGCACGATCGTGCAGAATACGTCCCAGGCGGGGGGACGTCAAGATAGAGGGCCTCGGGAGCCCCGTGATGTGTCGTACTCGGATTTCATGAGTACGCACCCTCCAGTGTTCACCGAAGCTGAGGAACCACTGGAGGCGGACAACTGGCTGCGGACCATCGAGTCCAAGTTCGGGCTGCTCCAATGTACGGAGCGGCAGAAGACCCTGTTCGCAGCACAGCAGCTCCACGGTGCCGCTGGTGCGTGGTGGGCGAACTATGTCGCCTCACGTCCGGCTGGCCATGCCGTGGAATGGCAAGAATTCCGGGAGGCGTTCCGCGCCTACCACATTCCTCCCGGAATAATGAAGAGGAAGTTCCAAGAATTCTTGGAGCTGAAGCAGGGCGGGAGGAGTGCCCACGACTACTCCCGTGCCTTCAACCATCTGGCGCAGTATGCGTCAGACTATATCTCCACGGAGGAGAAGAAGACGGAGCATTTCTATCGGGGGTTACACCCCGAAATGAAGACGCACCTCGTTCAGTGGAATCGCGGCACATTCAACGACTTAGTCAATGCCACGATCATGCAAGAGGATGCTCAGCGGGAGTTGGCAGCTGAGCAGAGGAAGCGCAGCGCTCCACCTAGCAGCGGTGGTGGCGCGCCTCAGAAGTACCGTATGGTGTATCGGACACCATCCGGGCAGCAGTGGCATCCACCGGCGCGACCCCAACAATTCGGGGGACGTCCGTTCCAGTCACCTTCGTTCCGCCCGCCGATGCCACCACCAAGACAGCAACAGCAGCAGCAGACGGTACCCCAGGCGTTTCCACCGCCACAACGCGCCCCGGGATTCCGTCCACCGATCAGCGGGGGACCGCGCCGTTTCACCTGCTACACGTGTGGCCAGGCGGGCCACTTCACGAAGGACTGTCCCCAGGGGCAGCACAGCAGCGGGCAAGCCCAGTTCCAGGGCGGTGCTCGAGGCCGACCTCCGGTGAAGAAGGTTGGTCAACGGACTGGGGGTGTCCGCAACCTCGACAGTGAGGACGCCCCAGAGGGAGACAACGTGCTGGCGGGTACGTTTACTCTCAACAATCAAACCATCGTCATATTATTTGATTCTGGTGCAACCCACAGCTTTATAAGTGCATCCTATGTGGCTAAACATCAATTGCAAGTCTTCCCAACCGACTGCACTTATATGATTTGCTCACCGGGAGGGAAGATTTCAGCTAATATGATGATTCCAAAGGCACCTCTGTGCTTAGGTGGGAAACTATATCCCACCACCTTGATAATCCTTATGGGACAAAAGATTGATGCAATCTTAGGGATGTCATGGCTACAATACCATGGCGCTGTCCTAGAGACTCGGACATGGACGGTTCACTTAAATTCTCCATTCCACCATCCGCATTCCATGGTGTTAGACACGCCAGTCCGGGAAGTTTTAGCAATTAATAACGCTGAAGCTCTCAAGTTAGAAGACATCCCCGTAGTCCGGGAGTATCCTGATGTGTTCCCGGATGATCTTCCGGGCATGCCACCTGAGCGGGATGTCGAGTTCAAGATTGAACTTGCAACCGGGACTACGCCCATATCACGGAGACCATACAAGATGGCTCCAAATGAGCTGGCTGAACTGAAAGAACAGCTCAAGGATCTGTTGACCAAGGGTTTCATTAGGCCGAGTTCCTCGCCTTGGGGATGCTCGGCGCTGTTTGTAAAGAAGAAGGATGAAACCCTGAGGCTGTGTGTGGACTACCGGCCGCTCAACGCCGTCACCATCAAGAATAAGTACCCACTGCCCCGTATTGACATCTTGTTTGATCAACTTGTGGGGGCAAGTGTATTCTCAAAGATCGACCTTCGCTCTGGATATCACCAGATCAAGATCCGGGCGGAGGATATTCCGAAGACGGCCTTTTCGACGAGATATGGACTATATGAATATCTCGTCATGTCCTTTGGTCTCACAAACGCTCCAGCCCATTTCATGTATCTCATGAACTCGGTGTTCATGCCAGAGCTGGACAAGTTTGTGGTAGTGTTCATCGACGATATCTTGGTTTACTCCAAGACAGAAGCTGAACATGCCGAACACTTGCGGATCGTTCTTCAACGATTACGAGACCACAAGCTCTACGCCAAGTTCAGCAAATGCGAGTTTTGGATCAGCCAAGTGCCGTTCTTGGGGCATATCATCTCCGTAGAAGGCATTGCGGTTGACCCAAGCAAAATAGAGCAAGTGATGAAATGGAAAGCTCCCACTTCAGTTCATGAAGTCAGAAGCTTCCTTGGGTTAGCGGGATACTATCGGAGATTTATTCCAAGTTTCTCCGAGCTCGCCAAGCCGATGACGGAGTTGCTGAAGAAAGGGACGAAATATGTTTGGAACACGACGTGTGTAGGAGCATTCCAAACATTGGTGAAGCATCTCACCACAGCCCCGGTCTTAGCTCAGCCGGATACAACAAAGCCCTTCGACGTGTATTGTGACGCGTCCGGTATCGGGCTTGGCTGCGTGTTGATGCAGGAAGGACGTGTGGTCGCCTATGGCTCACGCCAACTTCGGAACCATGAGCAGCATTATCCCACTCATGACCTTGAGCTTGCTGCAGTGGTTTTGGCGCTGAAAATGTGGAGGCACTATCTCCTGGGGAATTTGGTGCATCTCTACACCGACCACAAGAGCTTGAAGTATATTTTCACCCAGAAGGAGCTGAACATGAGGCAGAGGAGGTGGTTAGAACTGATCAAAGATTATGAGATTGAGATCCATTACCACCCCGGCAAGGCGAATGTGGTTGCCGACGCACTGAGTCGGAAATCACATGTCCATCACCTCACCATTACACCGGTGGAGGAGGAAGAGCCAAGTTTATACTTGGTTCCTTATGGATCGCTGTACAACCTTGCCCTCATCCCTACCATCAGGGAGGACATCATTGCAGCTCAGAAGACGGAGAAAGGCATGGCACATCTCCGGAGACGGATAGACAACGGGGAAATCAAATGTTTCTGGAAGGATGATGAGGGGACGCTGTTGTTCAATGACCGCATAGTCGTACCCCGGGATATGGAGTTGAGAAAGAAGATCCTCGATGAAGCTCACTTGTCCAAGTACTCCATTCATCCGGGCAGCAACAAGATGTACCAAGATTTGAAACAGAAATTTTGGTGGACACGGATGAAGCGGGAGGTAGAGAAGTACGTATCCGAGTGTGATACGTGTAGAAGAGTGAAGGCTGATCATATGAGGAAATCAGGGCAGCTGCAAACCCTGAAGATTCCAGCATGGAAATGGCAAGATGTGAGCATGGATTTCATCATGGGATTACCCTTAACATCCAACAAACATGATTCCATTTGGGTGATTGTTGACTGACTGACCAAGTCAGCTCACTTCATCCCCGTACATACACATTTCCATGCCAACCGATATGTGGAGTTATACATTGCCAGGATTCTATGCCTGCATGGTGTACCCAAGATCATAGTCTCAGACCGAGGTGCATTGTTTGTATCTCGCTTTTGGGAGCAGTTGCATGCTGCTTTGGGTACTAGACTGATTAGGAGCTCCACCTACCACCCTCAGACAGATGGCCAGACAGAGAGGGTGAATCAAGTTCTGGAGGACATGTTGAGAGCATGTGCCATCCACCATGGTAGGAACTGGGATAATCACCTACCATTGGCGGAATTCTCGTACAACAACGGCTATCAGGCGAGTATCAAGATGGCACCCTACGAAGCTCTCTACGGTCACAAGTGCGGCACCCCATTAAATTGGTGCGAGTCCGGTGAAAGGGTCGCATTCGGGGTTGATGTGGTGAACGACGCCGAAGAGCGTGTTCGGTCAATTCAAGCCAATTTGAAGGCCGCTCAATCCCGACAGAAGAGCTACGCTGATAATAGGTGTAGGCCGTTGCACTTTGACGTTGGGGAACACGTGTACCTATGCGTGTCTCCGATGAAGGGCATGCACCGGTTCAGTGTGAAGGGGAAGCTCGCTCCCCGTTTCATTGGACCCTACGCTATCACCGAGAAATGTGGACCAGCAGCGTATTGATTGGAGCTACCGGCATCTCTGGCTGGTGTCCATGATGTTTTCCATGTTTCGCAACTGCGAAAATGCTTGAAGCATACAACTGCTGTTCCTACCGAAGACATCGGCGAGCTGAAACCGGATTTAACATATGATGAGTATCCGGTGGGAATTCTTGATGAGAAAGCCAGAGCCACACGCAGCAGAACGTTGTGGTTCTACAAAATACTCTGGAGCAACCACACCGCCGAAGAAGCGACGTGGGAGAGCGAGGAGTTCCTTCGCTCAAATTACCCGGAGTTTATGGCTTCTCAACGCGGGTAAGTCCCTATTACATCGCTATCTCTTCTTTTATAATCTCGGGACGAGATTCTTTTAAGGGGGGAGGGATGTAAAAGCCCAAGAAAAGGGACTTGCAAAAACTTTCCTTCACCTCACAACACCACAGTTTTTATTGTGGACACCTTAGGAAATGTTGTGAAGAGCAAGTAACCTCCATCAAAAGAATGATTAGAGGGGAAAGCCTTCACTTTCTCAAAGTAGGGTTTCTACACATGAACATGAGAGGTTGAGCTCACCCCTAGAATTTAAAAAGTCTTGGGAAGGTTCAGTCCAAAGCTCATGCAAATTCAACACTTTTTGAGGCACTTTTGGGTTATTTCAAAAAGAGGCCAATTTGAATGTAAATTCAAATTGCAGCAACTTTCATCACCCAAATTCAAAAGTTAGCTCCATATCTATACTCAGCACATTTTTCTGAGTAAACCCACCAATTTTCATCTCCATCGGAGTTCATCTTGTCAAGAGCTAAATTTGCAAGAATTCAAAACTGAATTTGAATTTCAGTTTAAATATGAAGCAAATTTAACCAAACAAAGTTTGAATTTGAGAATTTAAATTCAAACAAAGACTTGGGGACTAAGTCTCACATTAAATTGTGAGTAGCTGGAGATAATTGAGTGCCAACAGAAATAAAAAGAATTGGAAAGGTGATTAGAGGTGAGAGGGACCCACAGGTCGGTGGGGGAAATTGGTTTCAGCTGAACAGGTTCGGCTTCTCACCGAAGCAAACGCTCCCGGCGTGCCACCGAGCCGATCCTTCGGACGCCCCCGCGTGAGGCGACGCAGCCATCTCCTGCTTCCTCCCTCGCGCTGGTAAGCTGCTTCTGCCGATCATCACACACCTACACCGCTGAACAGAGGCGCCGTGTTCGGTTGCCCAAGAAACGACCGAGTGCACGCCGCCGACTTCGTTCGATCGAAACCCGGAAATTCACCGCGAGCAGCGCCTCTCCTAGCCACCAAAAAAACACCATCTGCTCGTCCTCTACCTCCTCTGCACGAGAGCAGTCGAGTTCGGCCCTTCCCCAGCCTTAGCTCCACGTTCCGAGCAACACCCGAGAAACCGCCACCACTCGGCTCACGGTGACAGCCCAACAGAGGGCCTTTCACGGCTGAGTAAGAACAGCCTCGGACGCGCCGGTGAGCACTGCTGCTCCCACCCAAACCACAGGACCAACCGTGAACCGCTGAGCAAGAATTTGGAGAAACTCCGCCGGCGACCACAGAACAACGTTCCGGTATGAGACCTCCGAATTCCCACACCCTTCTCGTCATCAGTTCACTAAACTGTGCACACAGGAGCTAGACTTGACGGCGCCCAAGTTTGCTTCGCAACCCTAGCTTAATTTTGGCTGTAGCCGGCGTATTTCCCGGTTTTCCAGCCGTGATTATGGCGGGAAAGGTCGGGCTCACGATGAGACCTAGGATAGAGCCCTCTCCGGGCAGTCTCACCACCATGACGAGCTTCCCTAGCACCCACTGGTGCTATAGCGCCGATCCACCGATGTTTTGGCGGGCTAAACTGTCCGGGCAACGTGACCGAAGGGTTGTCAAGCCGCAGCACCGTCGCCGGCTAGGTTAGGGCCATCGCCGGCCGGAGCAGGCGGTACCAGCGTGTTCAGCGTGCGAAAGTAGGCCCAGGCGGTGAGTTTCCGGCCGGGAGGCGGTCGGGAGACCAAGTCCGGCGAGCTTCGGAAGTGTGCCGGCGAGGAGGCGGCGCGGGAAAAAGGGCGGGCGCGAGGAAGAAGACGAGCCGGCCGGGCCCGCTCGTCAGTCCCTCGTGGCACAGGATGAGGATTTTCTGTTGCACCGGATCGGCTGTGAACGCGCGGAAAACCATCCTGTGGCCCCGTGTGGCACAGCCGAGGTGATGACACGTGGGAGCCGGCCCGCTGTCAGAAATTTGAACTTTTCCCGGTTAATTCGAATTCCATAAATTCCTCAAACTTTAGAGCTCCATAACTTTTGCTAGGAAGCTCCAAATTTAGTGATTCAAATTGGGGTGGATTCATCTTGCTAGCTCTGTTCAAATATAGAACCCAATTTGTATGAAACCCATTAATTAAGTCTGGAAAATTCTTTAAAGCTTTTCAGCAAAAGAATTTTAGAGGGAGTTTGGTTCATCCAAAAATCCCCAAATTTTGCCAGAATTTTCTTTAGGACATTAGTAAACCCCTGTAAAATGTTCAAACCATTTGGGGTTGATTTGGTCAGAGCAATTCAATTTGGAAGGTGCTATGTTCATTGGAATACAGAAACATTTTCAGAGAATTTCCAAAACTTGGAAATTCAGTTCTGGGAAATTCTTAACTCCAAAAATGCTAGGAAAATTCATGCAAACTCTATGAGCTATAATTGAAATTGTAGTTCACTAAGTTGGGCATGAACAGGAGTATGACCTCAGAATTAATTCTTCTTTGCTTATTTGCTAAAAGAATTATTCTGAGCAAACCACTCTATGAAAAGTGCTAATATTTGGTCCAGAGGGTTTCCTTGTGACAAGGAACTCACACAAAAATTTTCAGCTCCATTAGAGCTCTGGGTCACCCCTGTCCTGTTTAACCACTTGAGGGATTAATATGGAAAAGGGGGGAAAACCACTTAGCACTTAACTATGTACTTAGGTCCAGGCCCAAGCCACCCACACCCAGTTCATCTTTAAATTCTTAAACAGAGTTCCAGGTGTTAGAGACTGGGTATTAGAACTAATAACAGTAACCTTACAATAACTTGTATGCATAGTAATTAACATGTAGTATTTCATAAACGTGTAGTCACTGAAGAAGAGACTCCGGAAGTGCTGGACTTCCTTCTTCCGGACGAAGACTTAACCCCTGACCAGAAGCAACAAGGCAAGCCCCGGTTTGCATTAACCTTTGTATAAGTTTTAATTTGTTTACATGTGTCATGTGAAGTATGATTGTGCATTAGGTATAGGATGGATGGAATCCCACTTGCATGACCAGAATTTTTTCATAAGAGTGAGGGTAGTGTCTAAGATCTCGAGTAGATAGGCTATGCTTAATAATTCATAGGGCTTATGTAAACGGTTCATTTACATTACCATCTAAATGATTACATAACATAAAACATTCATAAAATGAAGGTTTTTCCCATTTTTGTTTGATTTGAGAACCCCTTTGAACGTCTTTTCAAAGGGGTTCCCTAAAATTCGAAATAGATCTAATTAGACTTTTTTACTTTTTTCGGAATTTTTAGGTTTTTCCATTATGAAATATAGAGCGGACTAGTTAAAAAAAGAAAATTCTATTTAGGATAATAATTGGATAAGAGAGCCTCTACCCTGTCAACGGATAGCGAGAGAACAAAATCTGGATAAATACCAATTCCTATTACTGGTAAAAAGAACATTCCCTTGTTTCGTCGTGGCACACCCCCCCCCCCCCCCACAAGCACCCCCAGGCGAAGGGGAGACCAGAAAACGCCTTTCATTTTCCCTCCTTCAGCAGCCCTAGCCGCCTTCCTTAACAAGCCCTCGAGCCTCCTTTGCGCCGCCTTCCTCATAGAAGCCGCTGGGTTGACCCCGAAGGCCGAATTCAATGGTAGAGAAGGCTTTAATCAGGTCGGTTTCCTTTGGGTCCATGCCACCCCAAGCTAGAATCGAGTTAGAGGTTCGGGCCAAACTTAGTATTGCGGAGCTGATCAACTATCAAGGCTGGTCCTAGTGAACTTGTACACCTTTTTCTTTTCTTTCTTATGCGCACGCAGAATCAACCTTACATGCCATACGTGACTGCTTTCATGCAAGAGGAATTTGGGAACAGGTTATTCCTTCTAATCTTTGGCCAATCTTATTTTCTCTAAATTTGAAAGAATGGTTGACCCGTAATCAATCGAATAATGGAGATAATTAGAAATAAGTTTTTTATTCGGGGCGATCGAAGGAATGAGAAAACTTCTGTTCATCATCGAATGCTAGCAGGATGATCCACAGGCAAATAGAGAAGAGCTTATTTCTTTGCTTGTGAAAGCTAGGGAAAGAATAACCATCAGCGTAAGTCTATCTGTTGGGTTGGTTTTTTGTACCCACTGAACGTAATAGTTGTAGGCGACTTGCTTGTTTGTAGGCGGAAGAAGACAAGTCGAGTAGTTGGAATCTACTCGCGAGATAGGATTCGGACACACGGGTTCGGTTGAGTGATGTGAGATCACTTTAGTAATGAAAATGAGACTAGGCAGGGGCTAGGACGCAGCAAGAGGGAGTCTTGTGTGCGCAGCCCTGTCCGTGTCGATTGAGGACCGATCCGTGTGCGGCCCACGCTGATCAAGTTTGAACGTACCGAAGGCATATCGGATATATGGGCCCCGATAAACCGATGTAGCCTAAACCTCCAGGCGTCGAGGCATAGCACACCGATTTATAGGTGTAGGTTGAGGGCAGCAAGGTGGAAATCTGCCAACGGGCATAGAGAGATGCTCCGTGTGGGGAACCTCCTGCTCGTTTTGGTGCGACCGGTTCGACGTTTGGGCTGTTGGGTGAAAGGTTGTCCCGTACGACATCGAGTGAGCGTGCTGTGCAGCTCCACGGATGGGCGTACGTGACGTGCTCTTTGGGTTTCCCTGCAGGTGTATATCGAGTCGATTCGCCGTCCCTCGCGGTGAAGAGTACCACTTGGTCACTGAGTCGTGACGTAGATTAATGGATGAAACCTGTTGATTCAATATTGCTGGTTGATATAATTGTATTGCTACATGTGTGCCACCAAATACTGCCTACTAAATTTCAGAGTTCATGAACTGTTAACTTGTTGCTAAAAGATGAACTAAGGATGAACTTGTAGGCGTGTCCTTTTGCTGAAATGTTACTATCCTATGTCCATTGTACCCCTCATGTAGAGTTTCATGCTTAGGTGAGTTGGTTAAGCCTTGCTGAGCCTTCGTGCTCATGGTTTCTGCTTGAGTGTTTTTCAGGTGAGGAACCACCCACGGACTCGGAGTACGAGTCCACCGACGAGGGTTACCCTCCGTCGGGGACCACGGCTGAGTGGGAGCCGTACACGCCGTGCTGAGCTGAGAAGTGCAGCTAGTGTGGGTTGCCCTAGGGCTGGGCAACCACTTTTGCTAGATAGGCGGGCGTGAGTTGTATAAAATAAACTTCCGCTGTGTAATAAAGGCCCTAGTTTGTAACTGAGAAGTGTACTACTTTGTACATTCAGTTTGTTTTCCCATGTAATATAATGTGTTCTTATGACGTGTGCTGTCGGGTGTCGCATCGCGCGGCACCACCCTCTGCGATCCTGGATGAGCGGATTCCGGTCCGCCACATTTTATTTGCAGCAAAGCTCATTTGAGCTCTCCACAAATAATTGTGTACTTGACCTTAATTAGAGCTCTTAGGGTGTTCTAGGAATTTTCATGGAGCAAGCCCTGACTTTCTGAAAACTAGATTTTCAGAGAGTTCTAATGGAGTTGGTCTCATTTAATTTGAAAGTTCCTAGCTAAAGATATGAGCTAAACAATTTCACAGAAATTCTGAAAATGTTTCTGGACATTTTCTATTTTCTTTGGAACAGTTTCATTAATCACACCATTAGGTAGATCAAATGAGATCAAATGGATCTGAAAGTTTTCTGGTAGTTCAGGGATATTTTGGTGAACATCCCAGCAAAATTTCAGAATTTTCCTCCAAAGGATTCTCCAGTTAAAATTATAAACATTTTAAACTTTGAAGAATTAATTCTCCAGAAATAAGGATTTTCATGAAGTGAAACTTGATTTGCTGGAAAGTACTCATAGAGCTGAATCCAACAAAATTTGATTCACTCGATATGGAGTTACCTAGCCAAAGTTATGAGGATTTGAAGTTTGAATGAAATCCGAAAATCGGGGAAATGTTTAAATCGGCCGGTGGGTCCACGGGTACACGTGTCGGGCGCTGAAGCGACGGCACACCGGGCCACAGGTTTCATTCCCGCGATGCCACAGTCGATCCGTGCCCACAGAAGATCAGACCGCCCGGGTTCCACCCACTGACAGCGGGCCCGGCTCGGTCGTCTTCCTCCTCGCGCCTCCCGCACGGTAAGCGCCGCCGGGGTCGCCGGAGCGTCGCTGACCTCGCTCGTCCGGTCAGCTCCCGAGCTCCAACTCGCCGCTAGCCCCTAATTTTGTGTGCTGAACACGTTGGGAAGGTTTCCCTCGTCGACGTTGGCTCTAACCGAGCCCGCAACGGCGCAGCGGCTCGGGAAGAGTCCGGTGACGTTGTCCCGGCATAATAGCATGCCAAACGCCTGACGAAGCGGCTCTACAGCACCAGTGGTGGCTCGCGAAGCTCGGCATGGCGGTGGAAAGGCTCGGGGAGGGTTCCAAAGTGGGTCTCACCGTGCGCCTGAAGCTGCCTTCAGAATCCGCCGTTGGCAAGCTTCGAAACACGCCGGGTACATGGGTTCTCAAGCTATAGGTTGTGAAGGCAACTTGTGCGCCATCAAGTCTCGTCTGTGTAGGAACGGATTGAGACCCTCTAACCCTTTCTAGCGTGCCAATTTGACCGAACCGCACCCGAAGGTCGGTCTGCACCGAGAAAAAGGAAAACTGGAAATTCATCTCGGCGATCAAGCACTCGGGCTGTGGCTCGGGGGTGAGCATCGCCGGCCCCTAACGCGTCCAGGGACGCCTTAGCTCGGGCATGAAAACCTCCCGGTTGGGCTGTCCACGGGAGCCCGAGGTGCGGTGGACTCAGTTCACTGAAATGGGCTCTCGGTACAGTCGAGATCATCCGGGTTAAGCCGATTTCCAGCAACAGGGAAGGAGAAGGAGAGTCCCTAGTACCTTGTCGTAGCTTTGGAGAGAGTGGGGAGGCGGTGATTGCGGTTCCCGATCAGCTCTGAGCGATCGGCAGCGAGGGTGGCGTCTCTGGTGCAAGGAAGCAGAAAGTGTGCAGTTCTCCCTCCGATCAGGACGGCCGCGGGGATAAGTAGGGTGCGAGGCGGTTCAGCAGGTCGGGGCGGCAAGCAGGTGCTGTCCCGATCGCGCCTTCGCCGTGGCGGCTGCTGCAGCGCGCGCGAGTACCCGAGCTCGGTACCTGCAGTCGGTTGAACTGGTGTAGAGACTGACATGTGGGTCCCACCCATGGGTTTAACCCCTGAAATTCACTTCTCTCCACTGTTCTAAACAGTAGAGACCCAATTAACCCCAAGGATTTGAATTAGCTACCCTTGTGCCATTTGCATGGGATGGAATTCAAATTTGGTTAGGTTTGGCTAAATTTCAGCACATATTCAGTTTGAAAATTCAAATAAAGTTTGAATTTGCTAAACTTAGCTCATGTCAAGATCAACTCCAAATGGAGTGAAAATTGGTGGGTGAGCTCAAAAAATGTGCTGAGTAAGAATATGTCTCCCACTTTTGAATTCATGGGATGAAAACAGTTTGAATTTGAATTTGAGTTCAAACCACCCTCTTTCTAGCTATACCCAAAAGGACCTCAAAACGGTTTTGAATTTGGGTGAAACTTGGCATGGACATTACTAGAAAGGTGTAGGAGTTTTTCATATGTCCAGCCCCTATATGATGTATGTGGGAAATGCAACTTTTGCATTTTGTGAGTTTATTCTCTAATGAGCATGTTGATGGTGATTACTTGCTCTTCAAATGTGTTCATCCACTTTCTTCAAATGAGGTGTGTGTGTGGTGATGAAGTATGTGTCAAAAACTTAGGCCCTTACACATATGATAATTTTAAATTTTTTCCTACAGGAAGTTATGCTTGAAAAACAGAACAGTACAGAGAGTGTTTTAAATCTGTCCTGGCTCTGGACAGTTTACAAGCCGCTGGAATTTCAGCCAGATTAAGGTGTGATTCAGCCCTGGAAGTCTACAACAAAGATGTAGAGCACTTAAATACCTTTCCATAACAATATCCCGCACCTCCATTGGCTAAATGATCTATGAGTTATGCCCTGTCAAGATTCAGCACACTTGCTGCCCAAAACAGAGCACTCTGTTTTTCAGTCCCTTGGAGCTATACTGATCAACAATAGCATTTTTCTACCCAACCAGGGCCCTAAATGTTTAAACTTTGTGATTTTAGTTCCTTATTATCATTATCTTTCGTGCACATGCCTATAATATGTCGGTACTACGTTCCTCACAAAAAGAAAATCCTAACTGGATTATACCGGCATATACATCTCAATTGTGGCACTAAACAGGCTCTCGCACACATATACTACACGGGATACATACGTGGTTAGTACCTGCAGAAGAACACCCAATAATGATGCATTCAAAGGTTATTTTTCGTTTCAGGCAGGTCCATATTTGAAAGTAAATACAAACGCCCGTATCATTGCCATACGGCCGTCCTTGAGTTAAGCCATGTCTCAAGGTACGTGATCGTGTTTTTAAAACCACACGACGGGGAACCCGAGTAGAGCGCGAACGGGTCGTCACAGTTGGGAATTTTATCACCCCAACAGATACCACCTACTGCCCTGCAGGGCACGCCGATGGAAAGCGCTGCGTATGTCCTCCTGGGCTATTTCTAGACGAACACACTATTGCGTTACTGACCACAGGATGGGGTCTCCACTTGCTTGCCTAATGCACGCTAGGGATCAGCGCTTCATATGAACTCAGGAACATGAAGAGTCCAAGAGTTTCATATTTACGTCTCACACCGAACTGTGAGACCTATCCCTTAACCACGTTCCTCGTTAGGGGAGCTAACCGAAATTGAACCGCTTTTGGTGGCGTTCCTTACCATTTTTACCTGAGCGTAGATGCGTCGTTACATAAGTAAAATTCAGAATTATAACACATATGTTAGTCTTGCCACTTTAAGTAACTATGCTAATATAGTCCTTACTTGGGCAAACTAGCGAATCCTCACCGTAAACCTAAGTTTTCCCGTAATACAGTCCTTAGTCAGCGTGCTATCCCCAATGCGGCTCTGATACCAGTCTGTGGCGGACCGGAATCCTCTCATCCAGGATCACAGAGGGTGGTGCCGCGCGATGCGACACCCGACAGTACACATCATAAGGAAACATTGTATTACAGAGAAGACCAACTGAAATGTACAAAGTAGTACAATACTTCAGTTACAAACTAGTGTTTATATTACAACAGTGGAAACTAAATTTGTACAACTCACGCCCGTCTACCTAGCAAAAGTCGGTTGCCAGCCCTAGGGCAACCCACACTAGCTGCACTCCTCAGCTCAGCGCGGCGTGTACGGCTTCCACTCAGCCTTGGTCCCCGGCGGAGGGTAGCCCTCTCCGGTGGACTCGTAACCCGAGTCCGTGGGATGCTCCTCACCTGAAAAATACTTATAGCAGCAACCTTGAGCACGATGGCTCAACAAGACTTAACCGAGTCACCTAGGCATGAAACTCTACATGTAGTGTAAAACAGACATGGGATGGTAATTAGCAGCAAATGGACACACCTACAAGTTCCTCCTTATTTCATCTTTTAGGCACAAGTTAACAGTTCATGAAGAGGAAATTTAGTGAGCAATATTTGGTGGCACACACGTAGCAATACAACTATACATATCAGCACAACTGAATCATGGCATTCCATAGTTTATCTACGTTATGACAGAGTGAACAAGCGGTACTCGTCACCACGAGGGACGGCGAATCGACTCGATATACACCTGCAGGGATACCCGAATAGCTCGTCACGTACGCCCAGCCGTGGAGCTGCACAGCACAATCACTCGATGTTGTACGGGACAACCTTTCACCAAACAGCCCAAACGTCAAACCGGTCGCACCGAAACGGACAGGAGTTCCCTACATGGAGCTTATCTGTATGCCCGTTAGCAGATTTCCACCTTGCTACCCTCAACCTACACCTATAAATTGGTGTGCTATGCCTCGACGTCCGGAGGTTTATGTTACATCGGTTTATCAGGGCCCATATATCCAGTATGCCTTCGGTACGTTCAATACTTGTTGAGCAGGGCCGCACACGGATCGGTCCTCAATCGACCTGGACAGGGCTGCGCACATAAGACTTCCTCTTGCTGCGCCCTAGCCCCTGCCTAGTCTCATTTTCATTACTAAAGTGATCTCACATCACTCGAACCAAACCCGTGTGTCCCAAGCCTAACTCGCGATAGATTCCAACTACTCGACTTGTATCGAAGTTCTATGAATCATTAAGCATAGCCTGTCTACTTGAGGACTTAGACACTACCCTCACTCTTATAGGAAAAAGCTGTTTATGCACTTGGGTTTCAGCCACCGTACATCCTAATGCACATTAATATACCTCATACTAAGTATATAACAAAGCAAAACTTTTTAAAATGGTTTAATGTAAACCGGGGCTTGCCTTGTTGCTGCTGCTGGTCAGTGGTCAGGGCTTCATCCGGAAGAAGGAAATCGAGCACTTCCGGAGTTTCCTCGCCTTCAGAGACTACACGTAAACGATATACTATATGTCAATTTAAATGCAATGTTTAGAACTGAATAAGTAATTGCCATAACTCTGGCTAGCCCTCCCCTTTGGTTTTGAAATTTTTATGGTGTCTTGATAGGGTCCTACCCAGAGTCTTGACCAAGTTTCATTTGAAACAAAGTTCATTTGAGCTTTGTACAAATATAAGCCTATTTGGTCAATATTAGAGCCTCTAAGGAATTGTAGGGGTTTTCATGCCTCCAACCATCACTTTCTGGAAACTAGAATTTCAGATGGTTCCAATGGAATTGGTTTCATGTCATTTGAAGAATTCTATATGAAGTTATGCCCTAAACAAGATTTGAGAAAATCTGAAAAATGTTTCTGTATATTTTTCTATTTTCTCAGGGCAGTTCATTTAATCACACCATTAGGGGGACTAAATGAATTTGGATGGTTCTGAAAATTTTACTGTGACTCAAGGATTTTCCAATGTACCTTCCAGCCAAATTTCAGAATTTTTCATAAACTAATTCTCCAGATAAAATTTTTCCTAACAGTTTAAATTGAGGGAATTAATTCTGGGAAACTAATAAGTTTCATGAGCTGAAATTTGTTGCTGGAAAGTACTCAAAAATCAGAGTTCATCAAAATTTGGTTCACTGAATTTGGAGCTTCCTAGCAGAAGTTAGGTGCATTTGAAGTTTGAACCAAATCTGAAAATTCAAATAAAGTTTAAACCGGCTGGTGGGGTCCCCGGACTACGTGTCAGCACCGCAGCCAAACCACACGTGTGCAGACCGGAATCCGCTCATCCATGATCGCAGAGGGTGGTGCCGCACGATGCGACACCCGACAGCACACATCGTAAGGATATGTTGTATTACATAGAAAACAAACTGAGGTGTACAAACTGGTACACTTGTTCAGTTACAAACTAAGGTATATATTACACAGCGGAAGTTTTAATTTGTACAACTCACGCCCGCCTATCTAGCAAAAGTCAGTTGCACAGCCCTAGGGCAACCCACACTAGCTGCACTCCTCAGCTCAGTGCGACATGTACGGCTCCCACTAAGCCGTGGTCCCCGATGAAGGGTAACCCTCATCGGTGGACTCGTACCCCGAGTCCGTGGATGGCTCCTCACCTGAAAAACACTTAAGCAGCAACCGTGAGCACGACGGCTCAACAATATTTAACCGACTCACCTAGGCATGAAACTCTACATGTAGGGTACAATGAACATGGGATGGTAAAATTTCAGCAAATGGACACGCCTATAGTTTATCCTTAGTTCATCTTTTTGCCACAGTTAACAGTTCAAGAATCTGAAATTTAATAAGCAATTTTTGATGGCACACATGTAACAATACAATTATATCATACAGCAGAATTGAATCATAACATTCCATAAATTATCTATGTTATGATGCAGTGAACAAGCGGTACTCGTCACCGCGAGGGACGGCAAATCGACTCGATATACATCTGCGGGGATACCCAAAGAGCACATCACGTATGCCCACCCGTGGAGCTGCACAGCACGCTCACTCGATGCCGTACTGGACAACCTTTCACCCAACAGCCCAAACGTCGAACCGGTCGCACCGAAACGAGCAGGAGGTTCCCTACACGGAGCATCTCTCTATGCCCGTTAGCAGATTTCAACCTTGCTGCCCTCAGGCTACACCTATAAATCAGTGCGTTATGCCTCGACGCCCAGAGGTATAGGTTACATCGGTTTATCGGGGCCCATATATCTGATATGCCTTTGGTATGTTCAATACTTGTTCAGCAGGGCCGCACACGGATCTGTCCTCAATCGACACGGACAGGGTTGCGCACACAAGACTTCCTCTTGCTGCACCCTAGCCCCTGCCTAGTCTAACTTTCATTTCTAAAGTGATCTCACATCACTCAAACCAATCCCGTGTGTCCCAAGCCTAAACTCGTCAGTAGATTCCAACTACTCGACTTGTACCGAAGTCCTATGAATCATTAAGCATAGCCTGTCTACTCGAGGTCTTAGACACTACCCTCACTCTTATAGGTAAATTCTGGTTATGCAAGTAGGGTTCCATCCATCCTACACCTAATGCACATTCATACTTCACACTAGACATGTAAACAAAGCAAAACTTTATAAAAAGGTTAATGCAAACCGGGGCTTGCCTTGTTGCTGCTTGTCAGTGGTTAGGTCTTCATCCGGAAGAAGGAAGTCGATCACTTCCGGAGTCTCCTCGCCTTCAGCGACTACACGTTAATGAGATACTACATGTCAATTCAAATCGAATGTGTAAAATTGAATAAGTAATTACTATAACTCTAGCTAGCCCTCCCCTTTGGCTTTGAAATTTTTATGGTGGCTTGGTAAGGTCCTAACCAGAGTCTTGACCAAGTTCCATTTGAAACAAGGTTCATTTGAGCCTTGTACAAATAAAAGCCTATTTGGTCAGTATTAGAGCCTCTAAGGAATTCCATAGGTTTTCATGACTCCAACCATTACTTTCTGGAAACTAGAATTTAATATGGTTCTAATGGAATTGGTTTGAGAATTCTAGAGGAAGTTGTGCCCTAAACAAGATTTGAGAAAATCTGAAAAATGTTTCTGTACATTTTCTATATTCTCAGGGCTGTTCTCTTAATCACCCCATTAGGGGGACTAAATGAACTTGGATGAGTCTGAAAATTTTACAGTGACTCAAGGATTTTCCAATGAACCTCTCAGCCAAATTTCAGAATTTTACATGAAGTAATCCTCCAGATAAAATTCCTAACAGTTTAAACTTTAGGTATTTAATTCTGGAAAACTATTAAGTTTCACGAGCTGAAATTGGTATTGCTGCAAAATACTCAAAATTCTGAGTTCAGCAAAATTTGGTTCACTGCATTTGGAGCTTCCTAGCAAAAGTTCTATGCATTTGAAGTGTGCACTAAAACTGGAAAATCCCCCCAAAATGTTTAAACTCTGCGGGTGGGTCCCACTACCCACCTTCTTCCTCCTTGCGCGCGCCCTCGAGTTCAGCGGCGGTGTACTCCGGTGAGGTTTGCCGGAACCACCTTCGCGATTGCCCCCAGCGCTAGAACAGGCCGCCTAGCCTTATCTCGCCCTGTGGAACTTGCCTCGGGGGTCGGAGCTTGCCGGCGGTGACCGGAAACGGCCGTGCGACGTCCACCGCGGAGGCTAGGGCTCCGGCAAGGTTGTTCTCACTGTCGGGGGCATGAAAAGGGTTATGGTTTGCTCTAGGAGCACCAGTGGGTCACGAAGGACCCGCCGTGAGCAGTCTCGGAAGCTAAAAATGCCGGCAAACCCACTCTCGACGGTGACCCGAGCCATGTTTGCACCGGAGGCTATGGAAACGGCTATAACTCAGCCCTTTCTGGATGGTTTTGCTTGGTTCTTCCTCGAGGAGGGGCACTAGGACGTGTAGGAGCTACTTGCGAGCTAGCTTTATCATTGACTCAGCGTGTAAGCCGAAATTTGGATTTTTGCCGAGCTCGGTCAGTTGCACTAGGGTTCAGGACTTTATAAAATTCTTGCTACCCGATGGATCAATTTGCTGAATGGTTTGCGGCTACACCTTTTAGGGATCCCCACGCACCTTTCTTGTGTAGAACGCGGTCGGTGACGATGGCCGGATGGAGCTGTCACCGGTGAGCCGAAGCACGGCTCCGTCGGTACCTCAATGTTCCTCAACTCCGACGGCTTACACCGCTCACAATCGGGCGCAGCATGCTGGAGCAGCACGGGGAACAGCTAGAGTATGCCCTGGCGCTCCTTTTTGCTGCAGGGATCGTGAGTTCTTGATGATCAGCGCGGGTGCACGCCGGGGCTCGGGGTCCGGACGCTGCGGCAAGTTTTTCGCGCGCGCGGATGCTGAGCAGAGCGGCAGGCGAGGGAGGCAGCGAACTCAGGTTGTTCTGCATACGTGGTGATTGGGACGGGGCGCGAGTTAACACAGGAGCGCGCTGGCGCGGCCGTGAGGAGGTAACCGGTCTCGGTGGCTGACCGACAATCACCGAGTCGGTTCCCTGCTGTTCACAGTCTCTGACCAGTGGACCCTCCTCCTCCAATGATTTCTCCAATTTTTCACCTGTGTTTTACTGAAAATATCCCCAGGTACTCCCAATTAACTGTGAGACTTAAGCACCAAGCTATAGTTTGAATTTGGTTTCCCAAAATTGAATTTTTGTTTGGCTAAATTTGCTTCATGTTTGAAATGAAATTCAATTTCAGTTTTGAATTATTGCAAATTTAGCTCCCGACAAGATGAAATCCAATGGGGATGGAAATTGGTGGACTAACTCAGAAAAATGTGCTGAGTTTGAATGTGAAACCAACTTTTGAATCTAAGTGATGAAAGTTGCTGCAATTTGAATTTACATTCAAATTGGCCTCTTTTTCAAATGCCTCCAAAAGTGCCTCAAAAAGTGTTGGATTTGCATGAAATTTGGCCTGAACCTTCCCAAGACTTTTCAAGTTCTAGGGGTGAGCTCAACCTCCCATGTTCATGTGTAGAAATCCTACTTTGGGAAAGTTAGGGCTTTCCCCTCTAACCACACTTTTGATGGAGGTTACTTGCTCTTCACAAGTCTTCACAAATTATCCACCACAAAAGCTGTGGTGTTGTGAGGTGATGAAAAAAAATTACAAGTCCCTTTTCTTGGGCTTTTACATCCCTCCCCCCTTAAAAGAATCTCGTCCCGAGATTACAAAAGAAGAGACAGCGATGTAATAGGAACTCACCCGTGCTGAGACGCCATGAACTCCGGGTAATTTGAGCGAAGGAATTCCTCGCTCTCCCACGTCGCTTCTTCGGTGGTGTGGTTGCTCCAGAGTATCTTGTAGAACCACAACGTTCGGCTACGCGTGGTCCGGGCTTTCTCATCAATAATTGCCACCGGATATTCATCAGATGTCAAATCCGGTTGTAGCTCGCCGATGGCTTCAGTGGGGACAGCAGCTGTATGTTTCAGACATTTTCGCAGTTGTGAAACATGGAAAACGTCGTGAACACCAGCAAGAGATGCCGGTAGCTCCAGTCTATATGCCGCTGGTCCACACTTCTCTGTGATAGCATAGGGTCCAATGAAACGGGGAGCGAGTTTCCCCTTCATGCCGAACCGGTGCACGCCTTTCATCGGAGACACACGGAGGTACACGTGTTCTCCAACGTAAAAGTGCAGCGGTCTACGCCTCTTATCAGCGTAGCTTTTCTACGGGATTGAGCGGCCTTCAAGTTGGCTTGAATCATCCGAACGCGCTCTTCGGCGTCGTTCACCACATCAACCCCGAATGTGACCCTCTCACCGGACTCTCACCAGTTTAATGGGGTGTGGCACTTGCGACCGTAGAGAGCTTCATAGGGTGCCATCTTGATACTCGCCTGATAGCCATTATTGTACGAGAATTCCGCCAACGGTAGGTGATCATCCCAGTTCCTACCGTGGTGGATGGAACATGCTCTCAACATGTCTTCCAGTACTTGATTTACCCTCTCTGTTTGGCCATATGTCTGAGGGTGATAAGCGGAGCTTCTAATCAACTTAGTACCCAAAGCAGCGTGCAACTGCTCCAAAAGAGATACAATTAATGCACCTCGGTCTGAGACTATGATTTTGGGTACTCCATATAAACATAGAATCTTCGCTATGTACAGCTCCGCATATTTGCCGGCATTGTAATGTGTATGCACTGGGATGAAGTGAGCCGTCTTGGTTAACGGATCAACGATTACCCAAATGGAATCATGCTTGTTGGAAGTCAAGGGTAATCCCACAATGAAATCCATGCTCACATCTTCCCATTTCCATGCCGGGATTTTCAGGGGTTGCAGTAGCCCTGATTTCCTCATATGATCAGCTTTCACTCATCTCCACGTATCACACTCGGATACGTACTTAACCACTTCCCGCTTCATCCGTGTCCACCGAAATTTCTTTTTCAAATCTTGGTACATTTTGTTTCTGCCCGATGAATGGAGTATTTAGACATGTGAGCTTCATCAAGGATCTTTTTCCTCAGCTCCATATCCCAAGGTACGACTATGCGGTCATTGAACCATGGCGTCCCCTCATCATCTTTACGAAAACATTTGATTTCACCATTGTCTATCCGTCTCTGGAGATGTGTCATGCCCTTATCAACTTTCTGAGCTGCAATGATGTCCTCTCTAATAGTAGGGATGAGGGCAAGGTTGTAGAGTGATCCATAAGGAACCAAGTATAAACTCGGCTCTTCCTCCTCCACCGGGGTAATGGTGAGGTTATGGACATGTGACTTCCGACTCAGCGCGTCGGCAACCACATTCGCCTTGCCAGGGTGGTAGTGAATCTCAATCTCATAGTCTTTGATTAGTTCTAACCACCTCCTTTGCCTCATATTCAGCTCCTTCTGGGTGAAAATGTACTTCAAGCTCTTGTGGTCGGTGTAGAGATGCACCAAACTCCCCAAGAGATAGTGCCTCCACATTTTTAACGCCAAAACCACAGCAGCAAGCTCAAGATCATGAGTTGTATAATGCTGCTCATGGTTCCGCAGTTGGCGTGAGCCATATGCGACCACACGTCCTTCCTGCATCAACACGCAGTCGAGCCCGATACCGGACGCATCACAATACACGTCGAAGGGCTTAGTCGTATCCGGTTGAGCTAAGACGGGGCCTTGGTGAGATGCTTTACTAATGCTTGGAACCCTCCTTCACACGCCGTGTTCCAAACATATTTTGTCCCCTTCTTCAGCAACTCTGTCATTGGCTTAGCAAGCTTGGAGAAACTCGGAATGAATCTCCGATAGTATCTCGCTAAGCCGAGCAAGTTTCTGACTTCATGGACTGAAGTGGGAGCTTTCCATTTCAGCACTTGTTCGATTTTGCTTGGGTCAACCGCAATGCCTTCCGCTGAGATGATATGTCCGAAAAAAGGCACTTGGCTGATCCAAAACTCACATTTGCTGAACTTGGCGTAAAGCTTGTGGTCTCGCAATCGTTGAAGAACGACCCTCAAGTGTTCGGCGTGTTCTGCTTCTGTCTTGGAGTAAACCAGGATGTCATCAATGAACACCACAACGAACTTGTCCAGCTCCGGCATGAACACCGAGTTCATGAGATAAATGAAATGTGCCAGAGCATTGGTGAGACCAAAAGACATGACGAGATATTCATATAAGTCATATCTCGTCGAGAAGACCGTCTTCGGGATATCCTCCGCCCGGATCTTTATCTGATGATATCCAGAGCGAAGGTCCATCTTGGAAAATACACTTGCACCCACAAGTTGATCAAACAGGATGTCAATGCTGGGCAGTGGGTATTTGTTCTTAATAGTGACGGTGTTGAGCGGTCGGTAGTCCACACACAGCCTCAAGGTTTCATCCTTCTTCTTTACGAACAGCGCCAAGCATCCCCAAGGCGAGGAACTCGGCCTAATGAAACCTTTGCTCAACAGATCATTGAGCTGCTCTTTCAGTTCAGCCAGCTCGTTCGGAGCCATTTTGTATGGCCTCCGGGTGATAGGAGTAGTCCCGGGTGCAAGCTCGAACCTGAATTCAACATCCCGCTCGGGTGGCATGCCTGGAAGATCATCCGGAAACACGTCGGGGTATTCCCGGACTATGGGGATGTCCTCTAACTTGAGAGCTTCAGTACTATTAATTTCTGAAACTTCCCAGACTGGATTGTCTAATATGAGGGACTGCGGACGGTGTAGTGGGGAGTTGAGGTGAACCGTCCGTGATAAAGTTTCTAGGACAACGCCATGGTAGCTTAGCCATGACATCCCTAAGATTGCATCAATCTTCTGTCACTCAAGAATAATCATAGTGGTGGGATATATTTCCCCACCTAAGCACAGTGGTGCTTTCGGAATCATCATAGTTGCTGTAATCTTTCCTCCGGGTGAGCAGATCATATGAGAACACTCAGTTGGAAAGACTTCCAGTTGATGCTTAACCACTCATGAGTATGTTCTACCCCATTGGAAGTACTTAAACCCCCTAGGGTATAACAATCTCTCAAATGAGTTCAACTGTCATCCCTCTGTCAGAATGACCAGTTTCTATGTATCCCAGATTTTGATATGTTCTTGGCATTTTCACGACTCAAGCTGAATACCAAAGTTAAAGTAAACTTCAGAATATTTCCAACGAGTATTTATTTGCCCTCAGATCAGCGCTGGTTTAAAAGTTATGGTAATTCAATATCAACAGAATTCCTGGAAGAATTTTAACAGCACCTCCCTTGGACATTGCTGTTTTCTACTCACAATTCCACTGAATTCCGTGCTGAAAATACAGAAACTTTGAATTACAAAGATGCAACACCTTTCCTAACCTTTTCAAAGATGTGTCATATGATATTTTTAGATTTTTCTACAAGAAGTTATGCTTGAAAACAGAACAGTCCAGAGAGCGTTTCAAATCTGTCCTGGTTCTGGACAGTTTACAATCCTCTGGGATTTAAGCTATCTTAAGGTGTGATTCAGTCCTGGAAGTCTACAACAAAGTTGTATATTGCTTAAACATCTTTCCAGAACTATCTCCCACACCTCCATTGGCTAAATAATCTGTGATTTATGCCCTGTCAAAGTTCGGCAAACTTGCTGCCCAAAACAGAGCACTCTGTTTTTCAATCCATTGGAACTACACTGATCAACTATCAAATCTTTCTACACGACCAGGATCCTAAATGTTGAAACTTAGTGATTTTAATTCTTTGTTATCATTATCTTTCATGCACATGCCTATGATATGTCGGTACTACGTTCCTCACAAAAGAAAATCCTAACCGGATTATACCGGCATATACGTCTCAAGTGTGGCACTAAACGGGCTCTCGCACACGTATACTACATGGGATACATACGTGGTTAGTACCTGCAGAATACCACACCAATAATGATGCACTCAAGGGTTGTTTTCATTTCAGGCAGGACCATATTTGAAAGTAAATACAAACACCCGTATCATTGTCATACGGCCATACTTGAGTTAAGTCACGTCTCAAGGTACGTGATCGTGTTTCAACACGACACGACGGGGAACCCGAGTATGTCATGAACGGGTCATCACGGTTGGGAATGTTATCAACCCAACGGATACCACCTACTGCCCTGCAGGGCACACCGATGGCAAGCGCTGCGTATTTCCTCCTGGGCTATTTCCAGACGAACACACTCTCGTGTTACTGACCACGCGATGGGGTCTCCACTCACTTGCCTAATGCACACTAGAGATCAGCGTTTCATATGAACTCAGGAACATAAAGAGTCCAAGAGTTTCATATTGACGCCTCACACCAAGCTGTGACCTATCCCTGAACCACGTTCCTCGTCAGGGGAGGTAACCGAAATTGAACCGCTTTCGGTGGCGTTCCTTACCATTCTTACTAGAGCGTAGGTGCGTCGTTACATAATTAAAATTCAGAATTATAACACATAGTAGTCTTGCCACTTTAAGTAACTATGCCAATATAGTCCTTATTTGGGCAACTACCGAATCCTCACCGTAAACCTAAGTTTTTCCGCAATACAGTCCTTAATTAATGTGCTATCCCCAAAGATGCTCTGATACCAGGCTGTGGCGGACCGGAATCCGCTCATCCAGGATCGCAGAGGGTGGTGCCGCACGATGCGACACCCGACAGCACACATCGTAAGGATACGTTGTATTACATATAAAACAAACTGAGGTGTACAAACTGGTACACTTGTTCGGTTACAAACTAAGGTATACATTACACAGTGGAAGTTTTAATTTGTACAACTCACACCCGCCTATCTAGCAAAAGTCGGTTGCCCATCCCTAGGGCAACCCGCACTAGCTTCACTTCTCAACTCAGCACGGCGTGTACGGCTCCCACTCAGCCGTGGTCCCTGACGGAGGGTAACCCTCGCCGGTGGACTCGTACCCTAAGTCCGTGGGTGGCTTCTCACCTGAAAAACACTTAAGCAGCAACCGTGAGCACGACGGCTCAACAAGACTTAACCGACTCACCTAGGCATGAAACTCTACATTTAGGGTACAATGAACATGGGATGGTAAAATTTCAGCAAATGGACACGCCTATAGTTGATCCTTAGTTCATCTTTTAGCCACAGTTAACAGTTCATGAATCTGAAATTTAATAAGCAATTTTTGGTGGCACACATGTAACAATACAATTATATCATACAGCAGAAGAATCATAACATTCCATAAATTATATACGTTATGACGCAGTGAAAAAGCCATACTCGTCACCGCGAGGGACAGCGAATCGACTCGATATACACCTGCAGGGATACCCAAAGAGCACGTAACGTACGCCCACCCGTGGAGCTGCACAGCACGCTCACTCAATGCCATACGGGAAAACCTTTCACCCAACAGGCTAAAAGTCGAACCGGTCGCACCGAAACAAGCAGGAGATTCCCTACACGGAGCATCTCTCTATGCCCGTTAGCAGATTTCCACCTTGCTGCCCTCAGCCTACACCTATAAATCGGTGCGTTATGCCTTGACACCCGGAGGTATAGGTTACATCGGTTTATCGGGGTCCATATATCCGATATGCCTTTGGTACGTTCAATACTTGGTCAGCAGGGCCGCACTTGGATCGGTCCTCAATCGACACGGACAGGGCTGCGCACACAAGACTTCCTCTTGCTGCACCCTAGCCTCTTCCTAGTCTAATTTTCATTTCTAAAGTGATCTCACATCACTCGAACCAATCCCGTGTGTCCCAAGCCTAAACTCACGAGTAGATTCCAACTACTCGACTTGTACCAAAGTCCTATGAATCATTAAGCATAGCCTGTCTACTCGAGGTCTTAGCACTACCCTCACTCTTATAGGCAAATTCTGGTCATGCAAGTGGGGTTCCATCCATCCTACACCTAATGCACATTCATACTTCACACTAGACATGTAAACAAAGCAAAACTTTATAAAAATGTTAATGCGAACCGGGGCTTGCCTTATTGCTGCTGGTCAGTGGTTAGGTCTTCGTCCGGAAGAAGGAAGTCGAGCACTTCCGGAGTCTCCTCGCCTTCAGCGACTACACGTTAATGAGATACTACAGGTCAATTCAAATGCAATGTGTAAACTTGAATAAGTAATTACTATAACTCTAGCTAGCCCTCCCCTTTGGCTTTGAATTTTTATGGTGGCTTGGTAAGGTCCTAACCAGAGTCTTGACCAAGGTTCATTTGAGCCTTGTACAAATAAAAGCCTATTTGGTCAATATTAGAGCCTCTAAGGAATTCCATAGGTTTTCATGGCTCCAACCATTACTTTATGGAAACTAGAATTTAAGATGGTTCTAATGGAATTGGTTTCATGTCATTTGAAGAATTCTAGAGGAAGTTGTGCCCTAAACAAGATTTGAGAAAATCTGAAAAATGTTTCTGTACATTTTTCTATTTTCTCAGGGCTGTTCTCTTAATCACCCCATTAGGGGGAATAAATAAACTTGGATGAGTCTGAAAATTTTACTGTGACTCAAGGATTTTCTATTGAACCTCTCAGCCAAATTTCAGAATTTTTCATGAAGTAATCCTCCAGATAAAATTCCTAACAGTTTAAAATATAGGGATTTAATTCTGAAAAACTGTTAAGTTTCACGAGCTGAATTGGTATTGCTGGAAAGTACTCAAAATTCTGAGTTCAGCAAAATTTGGTTCACTGCAGTTGGAGCTTCCTAGCAAAAGTTCTATGCATTTGAAGTTTGCACTAAAACTGGAAATCCCCCAAAATGTTTAAACTCTGCGGGTGGGTCCCACTACCCACCTTCTTCCTCCTCGCGCGCGCCCGCGAGTTCAGCGGCAGTGTACTCCGGCGAGGTTCACCAGAACCACCTTCCCGATCACCCCCAGCGCTAGAACTGGCCGCCTAGCCTTATCTCGCCCTGTGGAACTTGCCTCGGGGGTCGGAGCTCGCTGGCGGTGAACGGAAACGGCCGTGCGACGTCCACCGTGGAGGCTAGGGCTCCGGCGAGGTCGTTCTCGCTGTCTGGGGCATGAAAAGGGTTACGGTTTGCTCGAGGAGGACCAGTGGGTCACGAGGGACCCGACGTTTGCAGTCTCGAAAGCTAAAAACGTCGGCAAACCCACTCTCGACGGTGACCCCGAGCCGTTTTTTGCACCGGCAGCTATGGAAACGGCTATAACTCGGCCCTTTCTGGACGGTTTGTAAGGGCCTCAGTTTTTGACACTCATTTGCAGTGTTCATCACCACACCACACACCTCATTTGAGGAAAAATGATGAACACAAATAAAGAGCAAGTAACAATTATCAACATGCTCATTAGGGAACAAACTCACACATTACAAAAGTGGTACTTCCCACATGTGATATAGATGGGCTGGACATATGAAAACTCCTACACTTTGCTAAGGATGTCCATGCCAAGTTCCACCCAAATTCAAAACCTTTTTGAGGTCATCTTGGGTATAGTTAGGAAGAGGGCAGTTTGAAACCATATTCAAATTCAAACTGTTTTCACCCACTGAATTTAAAAGTGGAAGGCATATTCTTGCTCAGCACATTTTTGTGAGCTCACACACCAATTTTCACTCCATTTGGAGTTGATCTTGACATGAGCTAAGGGGGAGAAATTCAAACTTTATTTGAATTTCAAACTGCACTTGTGCTGAAATTCATTCAAACCAAACCTCATTTGAACTTTGATCAATTCAAATGGCTCTTGGGTGAATAATTTGAGTTGCCAAGGGTAGAATAGGGTTCACTGTTTACCACAGCTGTTAGGAATAAATTTCAGAGGTTAAAAGAGGAGTGGGACCCACATGTCAGCCTCAGCCTCAAAGCAAACCGACTGAACCACAGTTCAGTCGGTTCCCGGCTGTTGTGCGCGCGCGCCACCGAAGGGGGCAGCCGGCGCCAGCTCCTGCTGCGTGCCCCAAGCCGGAGACCGGCCGACCGGCCTATTTATTCCCTCCCCGGCGTGCTTCAGTCGCCATTCCCCGAGCTGCCGACGTGCACGATCCATTTCTCCACTGCCATCACCGGCGCTCGAGTTCCTGCTGGATCGAGCTGATCGCAGCTTCCTCTTTCCACTCCAGGGTCCCAGCCAGGTACTAGCGACCATCCTCCATCCTTCCCATTGATAGAAATCGATTGAAACCGAGTGATATCGGCTGTGCCGAAAGATCAAACTCGGAACTGGAAACCGCCGCACCTCGGGCTCTCGTGGACAGCCCAACCTGGGCGTTGTCACGCCCGAGCCAAGGCACCCTTGGACGCGCAAGTGATCGGTGCTGCTCATCCCCGAGCCACAGCTCGAGTGATTGCTCACCGGCGGCGAATTTCCACTTTTCCCCTTTCTGTGTGCAGAACGACCCTCGGGTACGATTCTGTTTAATTCGTGCTCTAGAAAGGATTAGAGGGCCTCAGGCCACTCCCACACGAACTAGACACGGTGACGCACAAGTTGCCTTCACAACTCTGGGCCGGAGAACTTCTGTGCCCGGCGTAATTCAAGGTCTACTAATGGCGGAACGCACGGGGGGTATCGGGCGCACGGTGAGGACCTATTTCGGGCCTTCCCCGAGCTGCCCCGAGTTCATGTCGACCTTCTCTGAGGTCCACTGATGCTCCCCGACCGGTTTCCCAAGTAGCTGAGGCACTAGGAGCATCAGCCGACATGGCCGAAGTCATTCCGATATGGCGGCTCGTCGCCGACCATGCTCCGGCCATTGTCATGAGCAGCTGACCCTCGGATCATGTTCCCCAAGTAAAAGTAGGCAGGGGCGGCCAGAATCAAGAAGTTTGAAGCTGTACAGCAGCCGGCGGCGAGCTCTCCGGCGAGGTCCCTCGGCGGCGGAGCGCGGGTGTCGCGAGGTTGAAGA